>CM028130.1:1616010000-1620810000 GCA_016271365.2 Neoceratodus forsteri
CTGGAACAGCTCACAGATGTTAGTGGCCTCCAAGTGTTCCTGAAGCTGCAGCACAACCACTTTCTCAGTAACCTTCCCCAGAAAGGGAAGGTTAGAGACTGCACAGTACTTTGCCAAAACATCCGGGTCCAAAGATAGGTTCTTCAGCAGGGGTCGCACCAAAGCACACTTAAGTGCCTCTGGAACCAGCCCCACTGGCAAAGAACACCAGACGATTTCATCAAACACTGGGCCCAGTTGGACGACACAGTTCATTAATTATTGCGTAGGGCCCGGATTATGTAATATGCAGCAGTGATTTTCAATTATTTGCAGCCATGTTTGTGATCGGAGCCCCTGCACCCCTCACACTTCCCCCATTTTCTGCCTCCTCCTCACCCACCTCTTTCTACTCTCCTATTACTTGGTAATTCTTTATAGAGTGCTTATGAAAGTATCTCATCGTCAAAGGCATGTAATTAGTACTGTAATCTGTAAATGGAATCATGGTAGCATTCCTGCTCCTGGGTTTGCACGAACATGCTCCCTTGGCATGCATTTTGACTCACTGGGTCCTTCCCCCATCCCAATCTTCTCTCTAGGTCTTATCACCCACAGCTTTATTTCAGATAAAGACCCACTAAGGGAATACTTTAAGCTCCAAAACAGTGTTTCAAAATTATTAGAACATTTTCAGAACTTTTTTTTGTTACAGGAAATAGAGGTTCGGGGGGGTTCTGGACTTGACTGAATTGGCTCTCCCATCCCTTTGTAGAATATTTGATTTAACTACATATTGGCGTACCAGCACCCGAATGGTGATTTAAGTAGCATTTGCATTTTACTACAAGAAGGGGACCTAAGAAAATGATTGAACAGCGTGATTTGGGACAGACCTGCAACACAGCAGGTTCAGGAATGAACTTGGGTCATCGGAGGGCTGACTGGGGTGCACCCCTCCACAATGCGTTCTGTGTCTAGCCACATCCTGGGGTCAAGAAGAAAAATTGGAACCTGCAGTGACCGCCCCCCCCTTCCCCCAGTGTATCCGGGCTTCACGCCTCCACCCGAGATGCAGCCTGACAAAACAAGACGAGTCAGAGGGTACATCCCCCACCCAGTGCTGCCTGGGGGCATAGCCAGGTCTCTGGGGAGGCCAGCACTCAGGTAGGAATACAGGGGGATTGAGAGTGCCTGGGGGTGTGCTTGAGAGATTCAGCTGCTGGAGATCAAATGGGAACATCAATGCAAAGTAAACAAATTGCATGATTGGGTACACCTCATTTAACAGGTATCCTGAATTACGTAAAATAAAAGTGGGTTGTTAAGAGACTGTCAGTGGGGATTTTCAGCCGCCTGCACGTAGCACTTGCGTCTGCATTTTGGATGCACACTGCAGTCATGCAGATGCTTCCAGATGTATATGAATAGGATGCAGACATCTGGACGCATTTGCGACAATTCCTGCAGTTTATAGCAGTTTTTCATGTCCATTTGCCAGATGCAACTGCGGAAATCTATTCAGAAAGTTAGAACAACTTTTTGTGGTCTAAGTTTTCAGGCAGAATTCCGCAGTTGCATTTGGCAAACAGTCACATCCTTTTGAAAATCTTGCCTTTTTTTTTTTTAGCATACCTTCAAGACATTTTAGTCAACGGAAAATGCATGTAATATAGCAAAACAAACTGTCTAAACTTAAAAGTATTATTTGTTGTTCACAGGTACGACAGAACAAAAGAACGATAGTTTTTGGAAGCACCTGGTGAAGTCCTGAAGTTTTAAAGGTCGGTCAAGCCCCTTCTTTGCTCACAGCACTAAAACAGGTAACAAAAGGCTCCTTTTAGTTCAATATTGAAATAATGGTATTGTTGTGATACAACTTTCAGAAAAGAAAATCCAGAAGCGCAGTTCTGCACAGCAATGATAAGAGGTACAGTTATTATACAGGTGCGGTAGTGCCTGTATAGCAGGGTTGCGTTGGGGTTCAATCAGAAATGGTCATTATCAGAGCCTTATATCCCAGCCATGTTGGACCCTAGGACTATGAACCTTGGCATGCGCCTTCTCAGTCCCAGGGTCTCTTAACCCCCCCAATTTTTGTGATTTGTTTTGCAGTTTGAGATATTGAGGGCTGAAATTACATATTTGTGCCCGATTTCCTGCCTTAGTGTTTTGTGCTCAGATAGTTACAAAAATCAGTAAAGAGTTGAGGTATGAAACTTACAGGTTTTGTAGGCATCATATGGGAATAGGTCCTTTTGGAGTTTTTAAGTTAATTACAATTAATTGTTCCTGCACGCATGCTGAAAAAAAAATCCAAGAAAAATAGCTAGAACTACGCTGACGTTTTCTCATGTTAAAGTTCAACACAAACAAAAAGTTTAAGGTAACATAACTTTTTAATTTAGTAAAAGTTAAGGGTGACAGTGTAGTGTTTGTGAGGGAGGGTTACTACGAGTTACACATAACAATATTTTTCTTTAAACAATTAACACTAATTATCTGTGGTTAAAAATGAAAGTCTTCCCAAAGCAGTGTTTCATGAATATGATTTTTTTCTGTAAAATCTACGTACAGCACAAATATTGAAAACAGGGTCCGACATTTTCAAAGGATATGCACGGCGCAATGTGGAGATGTGCCGCGCATTCCCAGAAAATGAGCAGAACTGCGATATTTAAAAGGGAGAGATGAGTCACGCATCTCCAGATGCGCCATTGCGCATCTATAATGTATGCGGTGCAAGTAGTGGGGGCATTCCCATGGATGTGCCGCGCATCCCTATATTCAGCCAAAATGTGTGACGCATCTGCAGCGCATCTCAGAGATGAGCCACCTGAAGTTAGGCATGGAAAAACCATGCCTAACATGGCTAGCCACCCACAGGCAGGCTGCAGAACTGCAGGCAAGCTGTCCAAAGACAGCCCTTGGAGGTGCACCCGGACATGCTCCAGGCACCCACATACAGCAGTCATGCCAGGATGGATGAACCCCGAGCCACAGGTGCCATGTCACCACCGGCACTGTACAGGGAGCAACCCCCCACATCACACCCTGGACGGAGACACCCAGCAGCCACATGCCAGTGCTGTTAGGTGCCCCCCCCCCGGACACACCAGCGGAGCAGACAGCCACAATGCAGCAAATGTACTAGGGGCCATGGCTTGCACCCATGCGGCCTACAGGGTGCCACCTGGCAATGGTATGCACCCAGGGTGCCATCTGGGGCAGTGGTGCCCAGGTAGCCTGGTGGACATGTGGCAGCCTGGCACAGGCCAGGGACTAACCTGTGGCACACACCCATGGTGGTACACCATAGGTGCACAGAAGTGGGACCCCACTAGTGTAGCTGGTCACCCTCTGCACACTGCTATCCCTTGCAGTCATCACCATGTTCCACTCATATAAGAGGTGTGTGGGGCACTGCAGGTGACTGTATGCTGCATATGGAGCTGGTGTATCACATACGTGTGGTATAACGATCAGGCTGTGCCCTCCCCTGTTGCATGTCCAGGTGGGCCCCTGTGGCCACAGTCCAGCTGGGCCCCCTGTACCCAAGTCTGACCCTGAACATCGCTGTGGGTAATAGCACTGAACCCAGGCCAATGCAGTCCACACACACACACACACAGTCCATCACACCTGCCTGATAGGCTGCAGTACCTCCTGTTCACCTTTCTGGAGTGGTGGGGCAGCCCCGTACAGCTGGAACTGAGCATGCCTGGGGTATGCAAATGGCCTGAATACATTCCAGTAATGAGCTGTGCATGTGGGAGATGGGCTTGGAATGTGCAATGAGATCATTTGCATATCCAGGCTGAATATTGCAACTTTGCGCACCGCACAAGTGGCATTTCATCGCACATTTCCCCATGATCCGCATGGGGCTCAGGTCACTTGCTGCACTGCACATCTCCCAATGTGTTATCGTGCATCTTCGGAATATTCAGCCGGACATGCGCGAGTGCACCTCACAGCACATCTTCTGAATACCCCATTATTTTGGGATGGCTCATCTCAGATGTGCGGCGCAGGCGCTTCTGTGAGTTTGCAGGGGGTTTTGAATATAGGGGCTTTGTTTTTTTTAAATATTTGTGCTGAACAGCGTTTTTTTGTGCTGTGCGAAGATTTTCCAACTGACTGCAAGTCATTCACATACTATTCGTACTGCACAGCAGTTTTTGTGCTTTGCAATGATTTATACAAGTTAAAGTCTTCATGCAGTAAAAAGTATTTGCAAAGATTTATAAAATATATTAAATATTTGTGCAGTGAAAAGTATTTGTGAAAAATATTCCTGCAGCACGATGGTTTTTGTGTTTAAAGTGGAAGCTTTGCTTATTAATTTAGAAAATATATACTATTTGTGTATTGAGATAATGTGTTTGTGTTTTGCAAATACTGCTAAACAACTGGCATAAGCTTCCGAAGAACGACTTGGTTGGTCTGAAAGCTTAGGCATGGTTTTCTTTTGCTACATCCATATTGGTCCGATAAAAGGTATCAAACCATTTGCTTCTGGATCGGTTACTAAACTTGATTTTTATGTTTACAACATTTGATTTTAATCTACATCTTCAACAACAAGCTAACACCTACGTACGTATTGCACTTTTAAGGTGTGCAATGTTTGGATAATTGAAAGGCCAACTACTACAATGTTCTATGATTTTGAAATAAACCACCCCTTTTTAAAAGTAAAAAGTATTAACAAAATAAGAATATTGAAAAACACATTGCAGGGATGAGTAAGTTAGACGACTACACAACTTTCTTAGTGTAACCCCTAGATGGCGCTATCCCAGGGGCTACTACCCCTGCCTGATTTGCCACTAACAGGTTGAGGGGCCTGGATCCAATGGCGGGTGCCTCCACCCAGAGGTCAGGGTTTACAATAGTTAAACTAACTTGGTCACAGCCCTCGGGGACACTGCAACCCCCCTTTCTTCCCACTAGTGGCCCACACAATACATCAGAATTACCTTTACAGTATACACTTATCCCCAGGACTGGTTCCGGCACTGGGACCTCCTGTGAAATAAGATACAGTGCAACAATCACAGTACAGTACTTTAACATAGACAAATACCTCAGGCAGTATAACTTTGCTGAAACAAGCAGCTCTGATTTATTTAGGGGATATAACAAGGACAGGGGGAAATCAGGTTAATTAGCTTATCACTCTACTCATCTACCTATGGCTCTGTGCACAGGCCTATCCCTATCAGTTACTGTCCCTGGGTACCCAAGCCCTAGTGGCTAGTCCAAACCGTGGCAGCTGGTAGGGGCCCTTTCACACAGAAAAGGAGAATTAAACAGTCAGCAGTACAGTAGTTCCATTTGGATTTAATGTGGCAATTCAACAGGAGCGACCTGAATTAGTACTCACGACCTCCAAATAAGATAGGGTCCTTCAATGTCAGCAGGGCTACTCTTGAGCTCCAAGAGACTCCTCACACATTTATATGGTAAACAGTCACAGGCAAAAGTCACTTAATGGCAGCAGGATTCACTTGAGGTACACAAACCTCTTCACACATTTATATGGTAAAAGAAAGCACTATACCAGGCAGGCTGCATCTGTATCCCGATCGCAATTACTGCACAATACCCGGAGAACACACAGCAGATTCAGTTCCTGACAGACCGAGTGCAATTTTCAGCAATTCCTCCAGTCTTCTACAGGGTGAGCCTGGTTTCATCTTCAGATATCCTTTGATTCTCTTCACAGGGCAGTTCAGTCCTAACAAGCTGCAGACGGAACTCTGGACCTTACATGTTTTTGACTAAACTGTGCACTGAAGGAGCACAGGGTTCCTTTCCCTTCACTGCCAAAGCTCAACTGAAACTCCCAACAGACAAAACCGGGCACTTCCTTTGAGTTCCTCCCAGTTCTTGACTGGATTGGCTGTCACTCACAATAGACTGCTGCTGTTGGTCCAAAAAGGCGCCGAAGTCTAAACTACATCTCCCAGAGTCACTGCCCATACAATCCTCTTGTGGCTGGCTCAGATTATGAGTCAAGTTCTGATTCGTCCAAGGCACCATTTTACAGCTAGCTTACCCACACTGATTGGTCCAGTTCAGCAGTTCAAAACCAGAATGGGGAACTAGGCAGACACAGTTCTGACTGCAAAGAAAGCAGGTTAGACAAACTGTAATTTCATTATTACTGTAAATGATTTCTGGCAAACAGTTACATCTTTCAGATAGGTTCCTTTGCACTCCTAGTGACTGCAAAATGGAGTGAATTGGCAGCAGCTCGAGTGGTACTCAAACAGAGAAGCACACAGTCCCCCATACAAATTAATTATGTCTGCAAGCAGACAGCTCTTAAAGAGACAGTACCAGAGGTTCTAAAACACTCACTGATAAATGGCTTAAACGCCAAACACCATTCAGGCCTGAGCATTCAAGCAAGCTCCTGGAAGTCTTTTGGGAACCCCCATTTGCAGGGGTTACACCTTCCTGGTTTGGGAAAGCTTGACGTCCGCCAAGGCACTCATAAGTTTCAACTGCAGCCATATACATTTGCATTAGGCTCACACATGTAATCATCAGTCAATATATCATTTTACCAAGAACACATTTCTGAAACATTGCAGTATGTCACTCTTACACAGTATTACACACACATTGTACCATAACTCAAGTTATTACCTCTTGTACATGAAACCTGAAGAGAGGGCCCTTCCCTATCAGTTACCTTGGGGCTGGACGGGCAAGGGCACCATACTTAGAGGGCAACACAAGTAACTTGGAGTTAGCACTGACGTCAGTTTGGGCAATGAGCTCGGGACACATACACTCCTTTATGGACAACATTGAGAGGCAAATCCACAGGCCTCCCAAGGGAATCATAACTGAGGTGCACCACAGGCTTTACAGCTCGACCAGTCTTTCTAGGGGAACTGTTACAGTCTCTGCACTCTGAGCCTCATTTTCAGCATTGTCCTCACTTGTCAGGAGTCTCCATTGGGGTAGAGAGGCTAGAACTTGGGGCACTTTCAGCTCCAGGAGTTGCAGTTTCTGAGTCCACAACATTTGGCTCGCATGGAGAGCTTTCGGACACTGGCAGTGGACTGTCAGGGCACTCAAAATACTCTTCTTGTTCTGGTGTATCACCAGTCTGCCCCAATCTATCATTTTCTCCCTGAAAGCTCAAACAGTTCAACCATGCACAATGATTCCATTTCATCTGATCTGATGCTTTGCACTTCACTTTCTGGGAGCATTGGCTCCAGGGACTAAGCTGGGGCTTGGACAGTCCAGAAGGCCCAGCTTCATCTCCAGTATTGACTAGGGATTGCCCCGAACAATTGACTCAGTTCAGAAGAAGGATAGTATTCAAAGTCACTCTCACTTTCTTCCGATATGGACTGACAGTCATGCTCAACTGGGACTTGTGGAGGGAACACTTTAACTTTGCTTCTGTAGGTGCAGACTTTCTTGATCTTTTCTTAGCAGCAGCTCTAGTCACTGGTCCAGAGGGGGCATCTTCTAGGGGCTCAGACTCAATTAAAATTTGTCCAATGGGCAGTAAATGATTTCTATGCATTGTTTTTACATCTTTTGAATTATTCTCAGGCCTTACTTTGTACACTGGCAGATCATCTAGTTTGTCCACTACAATGTGAGGGTGATGGTGCCATCTGTCAGCAATCTTGTGCTTGCCATGCAGTCCCAGATTTCTTAGCAATACCGATCTCCTCCTGGAGTTCCTGTGCTTTCACCTTTTATCATACCTTCTTGTTGGCCAGATTTCTTTTGGCAGCCATGGTTTGAGCCAGTTGGTACGCATGGAGTTAGCTGGGCCTTTAACTTTTGCACATACTGTAAATAGTTGTCAGCTTGAACCCCATCAGGAGAGACCCAAAACACACATCTACTGGTAGTCGAGCTTCTTCCAAACATCAGGCGGTAGGGGAGAACCCAGTGGCATCACTTTTTGCAGTTATAAGCATGTACCAGGGTGCTAATTTGTTGGCTCCATCTAGGCTTGTCCTTTGGGTGCAGGGTGCCTAGCATATCTAGCAAAGTGCGGTTGAAACGTTCAGGCTGTGGGTCCCCTGGGGGTGGTGAGGAGTGGTTCTGGACTTCGCACTCCCACAGAGAAAGCATCTCTTTGATCAGACGACTCTCAAAGTCTCTCCCTTGATCAGAATGGATTCTTTGTGGAGCCCCATAGTGAACAAAAAGTTTTCTACAAGTACTTTGGCTACAGTGGATGCTTTCTGGTCTTTGGTGGGGAAAGCTTGGGCATATCTCGTGAAATGGTCAGTGACCACCAGCACATTACTGATATTTCTTTGATCTGACTCCAAACTTAGAAAATCAATACAGACCAGCTCCATGGGTGCACTGGTGGTTATGTTAACAAGGGGGCAGCCCTCTGGGGCAAAGCTTTCCTCTGTAAGCAAGCGACTACAAGTTCGAATGTGTTGCTCCACATCAGCCCCATCTTAGGCCAATAGAATCTGGATCTCACCAAGTCAAGTGTTCTGTCTATACCAAGGTGCCCCATGTGGTTGTGCAAGGACCTCAATACTGAGTCTCGAAGGCAGTGGGCAGCACTAGTTGTTGTTTGTTTACTTGTCCCCTCTGTCTACTGTTTCTCTGTATAACAGTTTATTGATCAGTTTCAATTTAGGACCTTCTTTGTATAACAGTGCAGTTCTCAAATCAGTGGAGCGTAATTTGGACACATCTTTTCCTGCATAGAGGGCTTCTAAAGCTGCTTTGATCATGGGATCGCGGGATTGAGCCCCGCTAATACTGGTCATTGTCCAGCTGAGGCAGTGCACCAATGTCTATTGCAGAAAAGTGGCAATAAGCAGCAGGTATGCAATTCTCAGAGGGTCCCAAGCAATCCACCATGCAGTCCACTGCGCCCGGGACATTTGTTCCTCCCTGTCAAACTTCCGCAGAGTGCCCGAATGTCAGGTTCTGCCAATCGGACCCAATCATTCTGGAGAACAGGCCTCCTGGAGAGAGCATCAGCATCTATGTAGTTCAGACCTGCTCGGTATTCGAGAGCATAGTCGTATGTAGATAATGCAGAAAGCCACCTATGGCCAGTGGCATCCAACTTAGCTGAGGTCTGCACATAGGTTAAAGGATTATTGTCAGTTTTTACTAGTATTTTAGCCCCATACAAGTACTCATGGAATTGGTCAACAATAGCCCACTTCAAAGCTAGAAACTCTTAACTTATGTACAGGATAGTTCTTTTCGGATGGGGTCAGACTTCTACTGGCAAAGGCCACTGGTCTCAGGCCATTCTCGTGCTCTTGGTACAACACAGCCCCCAACCCTTGCAAGCTAGCATCAGTGTGCAGGACATAAGGTTTTCTTGGATCGGCACAGGCCAGCACTGGAGCATGGGTAAGTTGATAAATGATCTCATGAAAAGCAGTCTCACAATCAGGAGTCCAGCGGGCCCCAAATACTTCACTCGGATGAAAATACACTCTTTCAGTCTTGAGGGACGCTGACTTTTGGTATTTTTTGTGGGTTGGGGGATACCCTTGAGTAAGGTTAAGTAAAGGGCGGATCACTCTTGAATAGTCCTTGATGAAACGCTGATAATAACCACAGAATCCCAGGAATCTTTGCAGTTCTTTTAGATTTTTGGGCTGCGGCCAGGTGGTCAAGGCCTCAACTTTACTTGGGTCGGTCTCTATTCCCTCGGTGGATACTATGTGTCCCACATACTTTACTGATGTTTGAAAGAATTGACACTTATCAATGGACAGTTTAAGGCCAAAGTCCTCCAGTCGGTCCAATACCTTAAATAATCTGCTCTCATGTTCCTCCAGTGAGCTGCCAAACACAATAACATCATCTAGGTATACCAGGCACTCTAGTAAGTTCATGTCCCCCACTGCACGCTCCATCAATCGTTGAAAAGTGGCTGGGGCACCTGAAATCCCTTGAGGCATCCTCATGAATTCATAGAAGCCAGCGGACAGATAAAGGCTGTCTTTTCACGGTCCTCTGGGGCCATCGGGATCTGGTAGTACCCACTGCGGAGATCAGCACAGAGAACCACTTGCTCCCGTTTAGGCAGTCCAAAGCATCCTGAATGCGGGGCATTGTGTACTGATCAGGATAGTCCGCGGTTTAAGGTGCGATAATCCACACACATCCTTACTGTTCCATTCTTTTCCTCACTACCACAAGGGAAGCATAAGGGTTTCTGGATTCTTGTATTACACCAGCAGCTAACATCTCTTGCAGATGCCGTCTCACATCATCTATGTCAGCAGGTGCCAGGCGTGAGACCTCTCACGAAATGGTCTTTCGTCATGCAGCTGGATATTGTGCTCAGCTCCTTGCACGCATCCTACATCCCATTCCTTTAAAGAAAACACCTGGTCTCTCTGGGCAAGCTTCTCACTGATCCTCACTTTCCATTCAGCTGGCAGCGGGAGTCGCGAAATCAAACAAGTCATGTTACTCTGTCATTCTTCCTTGAACTCTTGCTGCTGGGTAGCACTGCAGTGTCTGCACAATGCACATTAGCCAGGATGCAACCTCTATTTACTCGAATGTCTCTTTCAGACACATTATGAACTTGGACCATTACCCTTCTGGCATAAGCATGGGCTCTAGCGGGCAAAATACTAGGCTTGACCAGCAGTCCCTCTGGCAATTTTCCATTGCCTGGTGCATCCAACATTAATATTTTATTCTTAACATCCTTTCTGATACGGACCTCTCCTGTAAGGTACACTGGGCATTTGGGCCAGGATCAGAGACTCAGGATCCTTCTTCCATACAATTCACGACCGTTCCTCTGGTTCTATTTTTTCAGCATCTCTCTGTGCCTCATAGGCCTTCTTAATTAAAGCCGGAACTCTTAAAGCTCTACTAGTCTTTGACCCTGTTTTCATAACACAACTGTGCCAGCCTTCCTAACATATGAGCATTTGTTCCAATCAACAAAGGGACACCATCATACAGTCCAGTGGGGGACACACTAAGGCTAGGTCTCTACTTGTTCGCCACTCCAGCCACGGAGGTGGGGAAAGACAGCCAAATTCGGATATACCCGGAATAGGGTAGGCCTTCTCACTTAACCCCCATACATGCAGTCCTTCTAATGGTTGTAAGGGTACGTCTGACAAATGCTTCTGATACCAATCTTGGAACATAATTGTCACTTGGGAGCCACTGTCTAATACAGCTCTTGTAGACACTCCATTCACCTTTACAGTGGTCTCCATGGAGGGACCCACTATTCTGGACCAGTCTGGAGAGGCGGTAGTGGGGGCCTGGGCAACTGACCTTGCCACAAAAGGACATGAATTAGCATTTTTGGTGCCCTCACTGGGATCATGTCGTGCACCTCTTAACCACTGATTTGTTCTCCGAAGCTCTCCTTGTAGCCTATATGCAACTTTGTCAGTGTCTTTTGGGGACTGGCATTCCCTTTTCATGTGCCCATCTTTCCCACAATTGTAGCAAAACATACTTTCTGGAGTTTGAGCTGGCCGAGGCGCCACACTGGGAGCCAGGGCGGGGTATTACTAACTGGAAACCTGGGTGCCATCTCTGTCTGCGGCGTGATAAGCATTTGGAGACATCTCGTCAGTTTCTCCACTTCCATGGTCAAGGAATTGAGTTTGGAGCTGTTATCAGCAGGAGATACATGGGTGGGTACCCCCACCCCCATAGCAGATGCAGTCGGATATAGGTCAGGCCTGTACTTGCAGGCGTGGCCTTCATAAAGGGACTGTTTTGAATT
This sequence comes from Neoceratodus forsteri, assembly GCA_016271365.2. NCBI lineage: Eukaryota > Metazoa > Chordata > Ceratodontiformes > Ceratodontidae > Neoceratodus > Neoceratodus forsteri. The sequence continues at coordinate 1,616,021,729 of CM028130.1, forward strand.
CCGGATCTCTCTCAACAGTTCGCCCATTGTGGCATATCTTTTCCTTGCCAGAGCACTCATTTACTGCCAACCTCTGCCCCTGAACTTCACTTGATGGGTCACCTCAGTCCTCGGGTCGTAGCCGCAGCTATTGGTGCAGGTCCTCCGAGGTCGTCTTTCTCAACTCTCGAATTTCTCTCATTAACTCATCATAGGAGGGTGGGATTCCAGTCGATCTGCCAGGGCGAACTGAAGCAACAGCAGTTCTGAGAAGGGGAAGACTTAAGGATCCTGTCCAGCCTGGTTCGGTCCAGTTCAGTCGCTGGCAAACTACCTTTTCTGAGGCATTCTTGCAACAATTTTTCCAGCCGAGATACATACACAGACAACAACTCCCTTGGTACTGTTGTGCATCTCTTACTCTCCACCATAGGTCCTCATCAGAATCTGGGCTCCCATACACATTCTCCAGGGTCTCAAGATAGGCCTGTGCAGTCACTTCAGGGTTACTGGCCCGTTTAGCCGCAATGGTAGCCAGGGCGGGACCTCGGAGGCTCTCACTAACCCTCTTTTCGGCACCGGCTTCCGAGCATTGCCATTCTAGCACTTGGGGGCAACATAGTTCATCCAGGTCTCCCAGTCATCCTCCCTTGGGGGTGGGAGGGTGCCAGAGAAGATCCTCAACCTTCGGTAGAGTCGTGACTAATGGCAGGTGCAGAAATTGAGTCTGCATTGGTTCTGCCACCATTACGGGCACTGGAGCGGGAGAAGGTGTTGGGGAGGAACACCCCAGGTGGCAAGAATAGTTTCTTCAAGTCCTCCACAGTTTTCCTTCCCCAGCAACCATTTAGCAAATTTCTCCTCAAAGTTTCAGATAGTGGTGGGGCTCATTCCCCCGGTCTTTACTGTCCTTAGTTATCACTCTCCAAGCAGTGAGGGCTCCTCTGGGGTAATGGTCTGTGGCACTTTGAGCTATCTATGGGATCCTTAAACTCTACTAGGGCCAGGAAAGTGTGGGTGAGCAGATTAGCATGCCGACCCACCACCACAGGGTTTTGTAAACCTTCCACCTTGGAAAGTACTCCTGCACAGTGTCCGTATTGATACCCAGGGAATGTCCAGGATAAGCATAGCATTTTGGGGTCGATCTCCTCCCCAGTACACCACTCCACCAGCCGGTGCACAGCCACTTCTGTCGGGTACCCATTTTTTTCAACAGTGGTTCGTAAATATGGCCACTAGAGACACACAATCCCAGCGGTGAGCCTCCAAGATGTAACCCCTAGATGGCGCTATCCCAGGGGCTACTACCCTGCCTGATTTGCCACTAACAGGTTGAGGGCCTGGATCCAATGGCGGGTGCCTCCACCCAGAGGTCAGGGTTTACAATAGTTAAACTAACTTGGTCACAGCCCTCGGGACACTGCAACCCCTTTCTTCCCACTAGTGGCCCACACAATACATCAGAATTACCTTTACAGTATACACTTACCCCCAGGACTGGTTCCGGCACTGGGACCTCCTGTGAAATAAGATACAGTGCAACAATCACAGTACAGTACTTTAACATAGACAAATACCTCAGGCAGTATAACTTTGCTGAAACAAGCAGCTCTGATTTATTTAGGGGATATAACAGGACGGGGAAATCAGGTTAATTAGCTTATCACTCTACTCATCTACCTATGGCTCTGTGCACAGGCCTATCCCTATCAGTTACTGTCCCTGGGTACCCAAGCCCTAGTGGCTAGTCCAAACGTGGCAGTGCTGGTAGGGCCCTTTCACACAGAGAAAAGGAGAATTAAACAGTCAGCAGTACAGTAATTCCATTTGAATTTAATGTGGCAATTCAACAGGAGCGACCTGAATTAGTACTCACGACCTCCAAATAAGATAGGGTCCTTCAATGTCAGCAGGGCTACTCTTGAGCTCCAAGAGACTCCTCACACATTTATATGGTAAACAGTCACAGGCAAAAGTCACTTAATGGCAGCAGGATTCACTTGAGGTACACAAACCTCTTCACACATTTATATGGTAAAAAGAAAGCACTATACCAGGCAGGCTGCATCTGTATCCCGATCGCAATTACTGCACAATACCCGGGAGAACACACAGCAGATTCAGTTCCTGACAGACCGAGTGCAATTTTCAGCAATTCCTCCAGTCTTCTACAGGGTGAGCCTGGTTTCTACTCTTCAGATATCCTTTGATTCTCTTCACAGGACGGATTCAGTCCTAACAAGCTGCAGACCGGAACTCTGGACCTTACACATGTTTTTTTGATAAAACTGTGCACTGAAGGAGCACTGGGTTCCTTTCCCTCACTGCCAAAGCTCAACTGAAACTCCCAACAGACAAAACCGGGCACTTCCTTTGAGTTCCTCCCAGTTCTTGACTGGATTGGCTGTCACTCACAATAGACTGCTGCTGTTGGTCCAAAAAGCAAGTCTAAACTACATCTCCCAGAGTCACGCCCATACAATCCTCTTGTGGCTGGCTCAGATTATGAGTCCAAGTTCTGATTCGTCCAAGGCACCATTTTAGAGCTAGCTTACCCCACACTGATTGGTCCAGTTCAGCAGTTCAAAACCAGAATGGGGAACTAGGCAGACACAGTTCTGACTGCAAAGAAAGCAGGTTAGACAAACTGTAATTTCATTATTACTGTAAATGATTTCTGGCAAACAGTTACATCTTTCAGATAGGTTCCCTTTGCACTCCTAGTGACTGCAAAAATGGAGTGAATTGGCAGCAGCTCGAGTGGTACTCAAACAGAGAAGCACACAGTCCCCATACAAACTAATTATGTCTGCAAGCAGATAGCTCTTAAAGAGACAGTACCAGAGGTTCTAAAAACACTCACTGATAAATGGCTTAAACGCCAAACACCATTCAGGCCTGGAGCATTCAAGCAAGCTCCTGGAAGTCTCCTGGGAACCCCCATTTGCAGGGGGGTTACATTAGAAAATAAGGACATTTATGGCAAAAAACTACGTTAATGCTCATTCGGGTTGCTGCCGCACAAAATGCAAACCATACCAAGGTTGGAAATAAACTGTTAGGACTGCAAACACAATGCCCACAAAGTCTGGAAGTGTCCGATTAGGGTTTTTATGTCTACTAGCCACCCCATCACATCCCCTGTCCTCACCACCCAAGGACAGTCTACAAGTACAAGGCCTTAGAGCAATGATATGGTACCTTATACGTGGTCCACATATTAAAATTGTTATATAGCAACCTGAATCCCCCCCCCCATTACCTTCATGAGCAATGGGCAAAATACATGTCCAGAGTCATGACACAGAAGAGTGGTATTCCATAGACACTGCACATCTGTAATGTCATAAATCATTATACAGGGGTGATAAATGTGTAAGCAATACACAGATGTTTGTAATCTGTTGAGAGGATGATTAACAAGTGTACATATGAACAGGTGGTTAAATAAAAAATGGCTGTACTTGTTGTTTTGACACTAGTTTGCGAATATGATCCTCAGGTTAGGAGGATCACATTTGGGGATATATTGGTAAATGGTTGTCAGTAGTGTGCTTAACTTTTTTTTAAATTTGCTGTGCTTTATGCCTCATAACACCCAGCCTGCCCTGTTAGACTGTCTCTCCCCCAGCGCCATCACCTGCTGTCCCTGGGACTTACCTTCTGACCCTGCAGTGTCCCACACTTTGCCCCATGTGGTGGAGCCCCCCCGGGTTCCCCAAGCTCAAGAGGAGTTTAACTCAGGTGGGGGTCAGGAGCTCAGTGAGTGGGTGTGGGACCTGCAACGAGAGGAGGCTTCATTTTGCAGGCTGGAGGATTTTCCCCATTTTCTGTTCCCGTCCTCCGGGTGCCTCATGGGCTAGGACTGGAGCAGACGTCAGCATGCGAGGTGCTCACCCACCCATCGTGGCTCCACTTGCACCATCACCTGTGCTCACCCAGGTGATAGTAGTGCGACGGAGGGCATGGACCTCCATCCCCGGAGGAGGAGAGCATCCTCTGGGACACTTAAACTTCCTCCACCCAGCCAGCCCTCGATGACTCAGGCTCACTCTTGAACTGGGTCACTGGCATCGCGAATGGTAGTGCTACTTCTGCGCCAGCAGGCTGGCTGTAGTGTTCTCAACATTGTTGCTGACTGATATACTCTGTGTGTGTGTGTGTGTGTGTGTGTATATATATATATATATATGTATGTCTAGTTAATTCTTTTTATGCGTATAATTTATGTAGTCACTGACTGATATACTGTGTATATTATATATATTGTCTGGTTAATTATTTTTATGTGTATATTCTATGTAGTCACTGACTGATATACTGTATATATTTATTGTATGGTTAAGTTATTTTATGCATATATTTTATGTAATCACTGACTGATATACTGTATGGCCTAGATATTCAAAAGTGCGCCCTGAATGTGCGTAATGGGATGCGCATTGCAACCCAGGTGCGCCATAGGAAAATTATGCCATATTCAGCAGATGCGCCACAAACATGTGCATGCGCAAAATACACTGAAAATAGCACAAATGTGCCATTGCGCAACCAGACATGCGCCAGAACAACCTGGACTGCGCAGGAGCAAGGGAGCATGCTGAAACTAGCAGGTGGAGCAAGGTCCACCATGTATAAGTGAACACAGGCAGGGCTGCACAGGAGCAAGGCAGGGGTGAACCACAAGGGGACAGGGGGCAAGGGACACAGAACAGGCACAGGGCCAAAGTGCCAGGGACAACGTCCGGTGCCCTATACAGACCCCGCTGACCAATGTGACAAAGCAAACCACATACACACACATATGGAATGGACGGCTGCAGATCCTGGTCACCCCACGACCACTGTCCCAACAGCCAACATGGGATGGTAAGATGCCGCAGCCACTATGTGAAAGCACCATGCATGTACACTGTGCCACAGCCACACTGCCACACAAGCACCAGGCTGCATGATGCACATGCCATGCAGACACACGTGGAAACGGGACACAGCACTGCACAGCACACCAGCACTGGGAAGGGCACAATGGCTGGGGTGAACAGGCCAGCACAGGCAAACAGGGACACATGGCACTGTACCAAGCACAGGGGAGGCACCCAGCCCACACCCAAGGGCCTGTGACACAGAGGGACATGGCACACAGGGCACTCTGCACACAACAGAACCGCACAGTGGGGACAGCACGTGCATGGACAGGGACACACGCCCAACAACAGCAGTGAACAACAGCAGCACAGTGCAGCAGCATGCTAGTGAAGGAGACACAGAAACAGATGTGCAAAAGGTAGCACACACTTTACTACATAACGCAACATAAAAATATTAACAGAAACAGTGGTGCCAACAGGGCAAACACAGCAACAGGGAAGGGGACAACACATGATGGAAGTGAATGAGGGGCAACAAGGTGGATGGGTAGGGGGCAACGCAGGGTGAACAAGGGAACACAAACAGTCCAGATGGGTGGAGGGCAGGGGATGGAGTAACACCATAGCCGACGAAGTGCGAGGCGCATCATACACATCATGCGCACCTCTGAGACCAGCTCCCGTGTGGCTGCCAGGTGTCTCCGGCTGAGCCTGATATGCACTGCCGTTCTCATGATTAGCCTCAGAGTCAGGCACTGTAGCTGCAGTAGACCACCACCAAGGACACCAAGCCACCACTGTCCACCACCTGGCCCAGGATGACCTATGAAAGGGGAACACAGAACAGCTACTAAGTGTCAGGCCCCACACAGCAGAAGCCCCCCTTCCCTGGGTGTGTGTGCACAGGACAGCTGAAAAAGCCAAAAATCCCGCAGCTGTGGGAAAAAGGCCTGCAGCACTACAGAAATGCAGTTGCGCAATATTCTCAAAGAAAAGTTGCATAGGTGCGGAATTCCGTAAATATCACCGCAGCTGTGGAAATTCAGCAGCTGCCAAAATTGAGCAAGTGCTACTAATCCGCAACTGTGAATCCGCAGCTGCAGAAAATGGCTTAGGAGGCACAGCAACAGTGAACCTAATTAGCTGGAGCAGCAGACTTTAACATTGCAGCCATAGCATGAAGCTGAAAGCACCCACAAAGAGACCAGCAACCAGTCCCTCAACTGGGACCACTGCAGCACCACAGATACCAGCAATACCATGGCACCACAGTGGCTGTCTGTCACTGCTGGTCATCCCTCCCTGGAGTGTTCCTGTTGCTTGCAGGAGTAACACTCACTGCAGGCTGGTCAGGCTCTACTGCCTGTGGGGCTCCATCATGGGTTGCACTGGGTCTGGTGGTTGTTGCCTGTTGCCATTTCATGGCACTGTGTGCTATTGTTGCTGTAACATCAGCCACTGCTATACCCACTGGGATGCTATTACCTGTGCCTCACTTCCACTGTAATTGTTTTCAATTTTTGGGGCACTACTGCAGTTTGCTGAGGGAAGAGTTACACCTCACTCCAATGTGTGTAACATTTTTTCCACAACTGCGGACAAAACCTGGCTGAGAATAGCCTTTGAGGGGCTGTGCCTTACTTATCTTATTTTTCTCAGGGATTTCCGTAGCTGCACCTTTTTCCACAGTCCATAATGTTTTTTTCTGCAGCTGCATAGGTTTTTGTGAATAGCACTCTGTGCAATCTCCCCAATTTTTTCCATAGCTACGGCAGTTTTGGGGACTTAGGGAAGGTTTTGCACCTTCAGAAAGGTTTGTGAATCCAGCCCCAAGTGTTCAACAAATTTTCAGTTCACCTCTCAAGTAACCTGTGTTTTTGCTCTTAGTACATGCACAGTGGCTAAAAATGGTGTTTAAATTCACTATGGCACAGACAACACTCTATATATGTAAACATTGTGCTACTTTGTGTGTTACATCCAAATTAGAGTAAACAAAAAACATCAAATATAAAAGAATCTTAATAAACTAACTTAATGAATGAAAAAACTCTTAAAGCAAAAGGGGTGTACTATGTAGATTACGACCTGGGGCAGGATTCTCAAACTCCTGCTGCTGTGGGAAAAAGGCCTGCAGCACTGCAGAAACGCAGTTGCACGGTATTCACAAAGAAAACTGCCGCAGCTGCAGATTTCCGCAAAAAGTGCCACAGGTGCAGTACTTTAGCAGCCATGGAAATTGAGCAAGTGCTGCAAATTCCCAACTATGGATCCGCAGCTGCGGAAAACAGCTTAGGAGACACAGCAACAGTGAACAGTTAGCTGGGGCAGCAGACTTTAACATTGCTGCCATTGCAAGAAACTAAAAACACCCACACAGACCCCTGAACTGGGACCACTGCAGCACCACAGGTACCAGTACTACCATGGCACCACAGTGGCCGACTGTCACTGCTGGTTGTCCCTCCCTGGGGTGTTCCCGTTGCCTACAGGGGTAGCAATCGCTACAGGCTGGTCAGGCTCTACTGCCTGTGGGGCTCCGTCATGGGTTGCACTGGGTCTGGTGGTTGTTGCCTGTTGCCATTTCATGGCAATGTGTGCTGTTGTTGCTGTAACAGCAGCCACTGCTATACCCGCTGGGATGCTATTACCTGTGCCTCACCTCCACCATAATTGATTTCAGTTGTTGGGGCACTACTGAAGTTTGCTGAGGGAGAGTTACACCTCACTCCAGTGTGTGTAACATTTTTTCCGCAACTGCGGAAAAAACCTGGCTGAGAATAGCCTTTGAGGGGCTGTGCCTTACTTATCTATCACCTTTTTTCCCTCAGGCACTTCCTCAGCTGCACTTTTTTCGCAGTCCGTGGTATCTATTTCCACAGTTGCAGAGGTTTTTGTGAATAGTACTCAGAGCAATCTCCCCTTTTTTTTCTGTAGCTACAGCAGTTTTGGGGACTTAGGGAAGGTTTTGCACCTTCAGAAAGCTTTGTGAATCCAGCCCCTGGTGAGTGGGAGAAACAGTGCATGATCGAGCACACTGGTGTGACTTTCAGCTGTCATAAAAACTGATATGCCGTAAGTTCAAAATTTATATTCATGTAAAAATAAATGTATAAATCTTTTACTTCTAATGTGTTTTCCACCCTCTCATCACTACAGCAGATCAGAAGTTGTTTGGGTACAAAGACTGGGGGGGGGGGGGGAATAATGGAAAGGAAAACAAAGAGAAAAAGGGGAGAAAGGCAAGAGAAAGGGATGGTTCTTTCACTAATTTCCCTCACATTTTTTTATTCAATCCTTTCTGAATTCTATGGGGTTTTTTTTTGTAAACACATTTTTTTAGAAATTAAACATGACAGGATTAGGGAGGATAGAGCAGCACAAAACAGCTAACCAGGGTGAAAATGATCATATTTTTTCTCATTATTATTTTGTATCCAGCAGTGGTTCCAGACGTCAGGTCCCATCCTAGTGTATTTCCCCACTCACCACCACATCTGTGAGCATCTGTCATCCTTGTCTGGTTTATCTACAACTATTCCAGTTAATCAAATCATTTTTTATTCGTAAAAAAAGCCTTTCAATTGATCAAGGCCCCTGTGCATAAAATCAATGACATCACAATAATTTTAATACAGTACATAAACCACCAATAAGTTAAAATCCAATAAAACCACAAACCCATAAATAAGATCACAGTCCATTCTGATTAGGTGTTAACATTCTTTGGGAAATGCCAGGCCAAAAAGATAGGTCTTTAATTCTGTTTTAAAACTTTCGATGGTCAGGCACTCCCTAACCCAATGAGGTAGAGAATTCAAGTTTCAAGTTCAAGTTTATTGCAGGAAAACTCTGTTGAGCAAGCTCATTCACAAGGAGGTCCTGTGACATGCGTGCAAGCAATTACATATTGTATAATAACAAACATCACAGTAATTAAGTACATAATAACAGATGTCACAGTAATTAAGTACAGTTTCAAGTCGTATGATACATATTGCTCAATTAGGGAATGAAAAGGTAGGTACAGAAAACATAGAACGGTGAAAAGCATTGGGGTGGAGAGTTACCAGCCATCAAATAAGATAAATAAGAGTTGGGGGAAGAAGAAAAGGGCTAAGGGGCCAGAGGGCTAGAGGGAGTTGGGGGGGATAGGATATAGTATAGGAAAGGGTGTAGTAGAGGAAGAGGGAAGGTGAGAGAGCGGGGTAATGGATATAGAAAAAGAGGGGGCAGAGGAGAGTGGGGAGAAAGGATATAGATACCATTTGGTTTGGTCTCTGGAGACTTTTTTTGGAACAAAATGAGCTGGGGCAAGTGATGTGAGGATTCTGTCTGGGCTAGGGCTAGTGCCAGCTAGTTGAGAAGGCATGGGGTGAAGGAAAGGTGGAGAGATGGCTTAGAAACAGCTACAGTTATCTTTTATTTTAGATGTGGCCAGCCTTTCGAAGAAGTTGACAGAAACAGTGCTGGATAGTTTCAGTGTGTACTGGAGCTGATTCCAAAGGGTTGAAAAGGCAGTTTATATGGCACGTTTGCTGAAGGAGGTGCGAGTCCTCGGTACGTCAAGGAGGATGAAGTCAGATTTCCTAAGGGAGTACAAACTGTTGGAAATGTGGATAAGAGATTTTACATAACACGGGAGCTTGTTCAGGAGTATCTTAAGAGTCCAGATACCAGCATGGAGCATACGTCTAGTAGAAAGTGACGTCCAACCAATGGCTGTGTACAGCTAACAGTGGTGGGTTCGGTAGGGTAAATTTGTGATAAACCACAGAGCACGATGATAGAGGGAGTCCAATTTGTTTAGGCTTGTAACTGCTGAGGAAGTGTAAATTAAATCTCCATAGTCGAGTAATGGAAGGAATGTGGCCTGAACAAGCCTGATTCTAGTCCCAAGCAGAAATAGTGACCTATTTCAGAAGAAGAAACCTAGCCTGGCTTTTAATCTCCTGGACAGGTCATCGAGATGGTCGTTAAAGGAGAGCTTATTATCTAGCCACATACCAAGATATTTAAATTTGGAAATGACTTCCAGGGGTTCTCCTAGGGAGGTGACAACAAAGTCTTTAGGAGGATCAACGGAAGAGGTATTAAAAGTGAAGATCATAGCCTTGGGTTTCTTGGTCTTGAGGAGGAGTTTGGCATTAATAAGATTAAGTTCCAACTGTGCAAAGCCAGCTTACAACGTCCCTTACTTCAGGCAGTGTTGAACCAGATGTGTACAGCATTGTATCATCAACAAAGAAATCCAGCTTGGAGTTGGCTATATGAGCATCAAGATTGTTGATGTACAGGGAAAAAAGGATGGGACCTAGGATGGAGCCTTGCGGGACTCCCCTAACAACGGGCAAGGAGGCAGAAAATAGGCCATTGGCTTTGACTTTCTGTGTCCTTCCAGAAAGGTAGCTGGTAAACCACTGAGCGTTAAAAGGGGTGGCACCTATTTTGATAAGGCTTCTAACTAATAGGTTGTGGTCAACAGTGTCGAACGCTTTACTAAGGTCTAAGAATACTGCTCCAGTGATTTTCTTGGAGTCCATAGCAGAGACCCATTCGTTGGTGAATTTTGCCAGTGCAGTGACTGTACTATGATTAGGCCAAAAGCTGGATTGTGCTGGATTAAGAAATGAGAAAGTTTCAATGTGGTATTTTAATTGAGTGTAGATCAGTTTTTCGAAGATTTTAGATAGAATGGGCAAGATAGAGATGAGTCTGTAGTTATTTAGGTTGCATGGGTCTCCCGATTTAAATAAGGGAAGGATGTGGGTGGACTTCCAGCAAGAGGGAACTGAGGCAGTGGAGATAGGTTGAAAATGTGAAGAATGGGGGCAGTGAGGTGGAGGTAGCCTATTTTTAAGAAAAATGGTTCCAGTCCGTCAATGCCGGTGCTTTTTTTAGTATCCAAATTGAGGAGTGAATCTTCGACTTCTTTATAATTGAGAGGGAGCAGCTGAAAGGGACATGACAAGGTTTGGGGAATGATGTTATTGCTGTCTAGGTTGTTAATTCGGCCTGCATATGGTGAGGAGTCGAAGGCTAGGCCAGCAGTGACAAAATGGGAGTTAATTTCTTCAAGTATTTGACAACTATTTTCCACCACCCTACCATTGCTGTTTATCTTAGCTGGGATGGAGGAGGTAACAGACCAGCCTTCGATAGACTTAAGGGTCTTCCAGATTTTATGACAATTCCCTTTAGCCTGTTCAAGAGTGGAAACATAGAAGTTAGTTTTAGCAGAACGGATGGGTTTAATGCATGCATTCCTGGCTGCTCTAAAAGGCCTGCCAGTCTGCTGGACACTTAGTGCGCCTAGCCTGTTCCCAGAGTTTGTCATGATTTATGAGTCGTGCGATCTGGTGTGAACCAAGGGTTAGAGGTTTTACGCATCCTAACCTTAATCAAGGGGGCATGCTTATTAGCCAGGATAATAAGGTTGTCATTGAGGACAGTGACCGCCTCATCGGCTGTTTTAGCTAGGCAGAGGTCTTGCCATCTAACCTTGCCTAAGTCAGACAAATAGTTTGATGCACTGAAATTGCGATAGGACCACTTAGTTATGAGCTTGGGTTGATGGTGAGCTTTTACTTGTGATCTTGTGCAGTATGTAAAATTTTGTGGGGATGCATAGTTAAAATAACATCAAGGAGTGAGCTATTGTCTATTTGACGTATTGATCCTAGTAGGTTCACTCACTAGCTGAGCAAGGCCAACATCATCACAGAAGGATTTCAAATTGAGTGATTTAGGGGTAAGCCATTCCATGTTGAAATCCCCAAGGATTAATGTTTCAGAGTTAGCAGTGGTGGTTAAGGATTTAAGAATGTTAAGGATATCAGTACTACCAGCTGGTGGCCTGTAGCCACTGTCACAGATTCACTCAGCAGGTCCGGCCCTCTACTCCCAAAGTGTCAACCTCTGAGCGCAGTCTTGTGAACAGTGTAACAGACAAGGTAACCCTCTTGTCTGTTTTTGTGAGTTCGGATCAACCTTTGGTCTCAGTTATAGAGGGATTCAAACTGTAACCTCTTGCTAGCATACCCAATGCACAGGCTCAAATATATCTGTCTTCGGGGGGCCAGATATCTTAGCTTATGGGCACCTAACCAGGTATTCAGAGATGAACCCTTAAAACTTAATAAAGACCTCAGATTTAAAATGCTCGTGTTTCCAGTTTGGTACCACCATACAAGCTTAAGTCTGCTGAACCATAAATATTTCTTAGCAAAAGAAAGCAAGTCAAAGACAGACCAGGTTTGCTCTAAAATTAGAGTTTTTACTGAAATATATAATAATATGTCAAACATACAATACAGAACTCTTATAACACAAGACATACTGTACATATCTTTAAACAAAACAAAGTTTAAAAAAGTGCAATTCCTACAACTATATTTAGATTTTGTCTAGCTTTCTAAATACCTGTTTTCAGTGCTCAGATGTTTCCTTAGTCAGTGTCAGATACAAATGCGGCTCTATAGTGAAAGAGAATAATCTTTTCAAGCAGTATTGGACAACCCCTTTTTGATGAAGTCATCCAGCCCCTCTTCTGGTCAAATATCTAACAAAAATATATTTTTATACAACCACTGGATGTAATTTTATTAATCTGTACTATACAGCTATACAGGATGTATTAATTCTGCAACCTTAGCATAACTCAAGTTTCAGTGACACCTCTTTTGATCTCATGCTGTACCCTCTTCACACATGCTTCATAGGGTCATTTACAACCTTACACCTCTATGTAACATCCTAGCTTCCCTTATTTTAATGTCATAAACCTAGTTTATGATTTTTCTCTTGACAAAATTAACTTAACAACTCTGTAATTGGCTCAGAGAAACAGGATCCTTAATAAAAGTCTTCCAGTAACACATTGTCTCTAAAAAAGACTGAGTGTGTGATACAATGCTGTCAGCAGTTCTCTTGGCCTGCATCTGTCAGCTAAAATCTGGGGGTGGGGGTGGGGTGACCAAGATCATTCCTAGAGCATTTGAATTTGCAGCAGAGACATTAATGCATTTTATATTAAAAATATAATACAGCACTCAGAACTGGCTGTCTACGCCACAGCCACCAAAACAGTAATGCATTCGGTAGAAGGAAGGTATCTTCAGGATACTAACTCATATTCTTTAGGTTTGATTTGCAGAAGAGGTGCTATGTGACAAGGGCGACTGCAGGACGGCGATCTGTGGAAGGGGTTCCGCCCACCCACTTACTTAGATTCCCACTTCGGGGCCGCAACTCAGGGAAAGAGGGTAAATCCCAGGTCGCTCACATTGTCAGCACCATTGTGCCGTCGTCCTTACGACCAGTCACCGACATACAGTCGCCCACATCACAGGCTACCACAGAAAGATATTGCTGACTGTATATTTGGTTTTAATGTAGACAGCCACTCCACCCCCCCCCCGTACCCCTGTCGGCCCTATACAGTTTGTAGTCCAAGAGACTAACTTGTTGGTCAGAATTGGTCTTTTTGAGCCATGACTTAGTAACAATAATAAGATCTGGTTCATTGTGAGCAGCCCAAGCTTGTAACTGGTCAATTATTTTGGTTAGGCTTAAAATATTCACCAACATTATTTTAAATCCAAGTGCGGATGCAAATTCTGTGGGTGAGGTAAGTGGAAGTGGGGGCCTGGGATTTACTTCTACAGTAAGAAGCAGAGAAGCAATTTCTTTAGGGAACTCATAATGTATAAGAAAGCTTTCTTCTTCTTTTGTGACCGTCCACGAGGCATTGTCAGTGAAGTCAGTTTGGTGCTAGGGAGGGAGGTACTGACACTACAGCTTAGTGAAACAAGGGAAAGTGCTCTGATTGACATGGGTGATTGGAATATGAAATGGAGGGGTGAGGTGTGAGGAGCATAGGTAACAGAAGGGGGGCGCGCTAGACGAGTAGAGGTGCAGTGCAGGGGGGGGCAACATAGGTGTGAATAAGTATGTCCAGAATTGGATCTGAACCTGGTTCTTCATTCCGGTCAGATACATAAGACATGCTGGATAATAATAACTGGATGTCACAAAGAAAGTTTGCCATGGCTCAGGTATAATGGCTGGGAGAGAGATGTATGAGACTCCCCTGGTTAACTATTGAAGAGGAGGACAATATATCAACAGGGGCTAGGCAAAACAAAGGGAGCAGGCCAGGTGTGCGAAGCAGTGGTTCAAAGTTCAGAAACTCTCAAAAGGGATTGGAGGTAATTGTGCATGGAGAGTATCAATGGGGTGCCAGAGCATCAGAAAAGGGCGGAACTAAGGTGTATTTAAAGGAGGCCTGGGCGGGGGTGGAAGGGCGGGAAGAAAAACGGAGTACAGGTGAACTCGGGCACAGCAATTTACAGGGCCAAGTGGCAGAAAAGAAAGTCTGTGTCCAAGGACCAATCGGGTTCCACAGGGTAGGGACCACAAATGCAAAGGAGCGGGCCCCAGATGTTTGCAGTCGCACCCTGGGAATCTCTAGCAATCCCTCGTTATGGGTCGGAGTGGTTGGGAGGGGCAGTAAGGAAGAAAGGAGATCTTGCAAGTAGCTGGGTCCCTGATTGTGTAGGGCTTTATAGGTCAGCAAACTGACCTTGAAGGTGATATGCCACCACACTGGCAGCCAGTGCAGTCCACGGAGTACAGGTGTAATATGACTGGTCCTAAATGTACCAGTCAAAAGCCTGGCAGCCACAATCTTCACCAGCTGCAGGCGGCGAGTATCAACCCCTGGTAACTCTAGGTACAGGGCATTGCAGTAGTCAAGGCAAGTGGTCATGAAGGCGTGGACCAGTGTTGGAAGATCCTCAGGATGGACCAGGTGTTTCACCCGGGCGATATTCCTCGGATGGTAAAAAGAGGTCTTGACAGTGGCTGACACCTGTGATTTTAGGGTCAAGCTGTCATCAAAAATAACACCCAGGTTATGCACCCGATCTGAGGTGGTAAGCTGGATGCCCCCAAGCCAAAGAGCAGAGGGTTGTCCCACTGACACACCCACCTCTCAATTATCTGGGTCCACCACCAACACCTCAGTTTTATCCGGGTTCAACCTCAGCCAACTAGCACACATCCAGACCTAGATCTTGGATAGGCAGTTGTTAAACACCGAGAGGACATCTCCTCATTCAGGTACAAAGGACATGTATAGTTGAGTATCATCTGCATAGCAGTGAAACAGTACCACCTAATAATGTCCCCTAATGGCAGCATATACACAGTGAACAACATGGGTGCCAAAATGGAGCCCTGCGGTACCCTGCAGGCTAGGAGGAGAGGGTCAGAGGAATAAATTCCTGAGACCACTTTCTGTGTCTCACCCTCGAGGAATGATTGAAACCATCGGAGGATGGTACCCGACAGTCCACAGATGAACCTCAGGAGCTCCAGTAGCACACCGTGGTCCACAGTGTCAAATGCCACCGAGAGATCAAGGAGGACCAAGATGGAACAGGTCCTCCGATCTCTTGCTATTATGAGATCATTTAGCACCCAAACAAGGGCTGTCTCGGTACTGTGCCTCTTCCTAAATCTGGACTGGAGAGAGTCATAGACATTATAGATGGATAAATGATCATCCAGCTGCAGCACAACTACCTTCTCAATAACCTTGCCAACAAACGTCAGGTTAGAGACAGGTCTGTAGTTGCCGAGACAATCTGGGTCAAGGGAGGGTTTTTTCAGGAGCGGTCATACAACTGCCTCCTTCAGGGGATCAGGAAAGACCCCCCTCTCCAATGACATCCAAACTATCTCAACCAGGATTGGGTCGCTCTCAACACACCCCACCAGGAGTCGCATTGGGCCCATATCTAAACTACAGCTGGTTGACCACAAAGTCTGGATGATCCTCATGACGTCCATGATGTCTGGCCAGCCAAAGTTGGACCAGGTAAACCAGGTACTCACAACCTCCTGCCAAGCTCCACAACACCCCATAGAGGAGGCAGGACGAATTCTGGACCAGATGGTGGCATCCTTATCCGCGAAAAATCAAGCAAACTCATCACATCTTTCTTGTAACAAGGCTCCACCAGACTGTAGACAGATTGGATTGCACAATCTGTCAGCAGTCCGGAAGAGCTGAGCTGGTCGATTTTGCACGGCAGTAATCTCCCTTGACAGGAATTCTGCCTTCTTATGGGTGATTGTCGATTGATAGACAGTATAATGGTCCATCAATCTAAGCCTGTCAACCTCCAGGCTGGACTTTCGCCAAGCACTCTCTAACCTTCGACCCATTCTCCTCAACTCCCTCAAGGTCCCATCAAACCATGGGGACCTTGGGCAAAGAGTGAGTGGTCGAACGCAAACAGCAGCAATTGAATCCATGGCATCTGTCACCGCCTTATTATAGGCTTGTACCAGATCCCCTGGATCCATGCATTCACTCGACATGCCCGATAGCTCTAGCACCACCATTATGCCCTCTGGGGTCACTCCCCTCAAAGGATGGTACCGGACCATCTCTGTAGGAGCAGGATCATTGGGGGGAGCCGTGAAACTGAACACTATGGTGTGATGGTCAGACCAACCGACAGGTTTCACCACCAAATCAGAGATCTTCATCCCCAGGAGGAACACCAGATCCAATGAGTGACCGCCAATGTGAGTTGCGGAGGTAATAACCTGTGTAAGGCCCAGCGAGGTCATAAGCTGGAGGAGATCTTGACCAAAATGCGAGAGTTCATTGTCAACCCAGGCATTGAAATCCCACAGAATTAACCATCTGGGGGATCCCAATACCATGTCGACAATGAAGTCCACGATCTCCTGCAGGAATCCTATCTCATCCCTGGGCGGATGGTAGATGAGCAGCATCCTGCACCCACGATACACTCAAAGGATCTGGTGGACCCCACTGGCACATCCACAAGGCCCAGTTCCGTTTTAAAACAAATGGCTACACCCCCGCCCCTACGATCCATCCTTGGGTGGTGTATCACTGAGTATCCAGCTGGAACTGCTGATGCCAATACTGGGCCTGCATTCCCATCCAGCCAGGTCTCAGTGATGCACACCAGGTCACATGTACCAACAAGATCTGCAATTATAGCAGTCTTTCAAAAATCCATTTAGTCTCTACCTTTTCCATGAGTGTTTTAAAACTTCCCCCTCTTTGTGGCAGTTGTACTGATTCAAGGCCCCAAAAACGCAAAGAGGCACCAGTGCCTAGTGGACACCACCACCCCACCCTGGCAGGCAGTGCCCACCACCCCGCTCCCCCATCCCGAAACCAAGCCGGTGATTGGCACAGCCCACTGCTCACCACCACAGCCAGTCGCCGACTGAGCACTCAATGAGCATGTGCTGTATGCTGTGTATGCGCTCATTGATTGACGGCCCACTGAGATACATATATATATATATATATATATATATATATATATATGATATGATTATGTCTGACTGAAGATATCATATTTATCTTCACGAGAGGCCAGTGATATCATATCATCTCACGAGTGGCGAAGCCACGAGTGAGATATCATGATATCACTGGCCTCGAGTGAAGATAAATATGATATCTTCAGTCAGGCCATGTCATATTCTGTTTATACAATGTATGCTTTGCCCCCACCCCCCAATACAACTCACCACATGCCCCTCTCAATGAATGGGTGATATAAAGGTGATGACCCTAGCAATACAACCCCACTTACAGAAAAGCTGTCAAAACAGCAGATGTCATTTATTGTTTAAAAAATATCTGGTGGATCCTGTTATTTATGGTTAGTTTTAAAAAGTCTTATCTGGTTTATCCTGCCATGCCCTCCCCAACAGAGCTCCGATGCCCTCCCCAAACATAACAGATTACATAGGGTTTTAAATATTTGGTTGATCCTGTCAATTTAAATTACCAAAATATCTGGTTGATCCTGCTATTATTGTGGTGAAAAAGTGATTTTTTTTAATTCTTATCTGGTTGATCCTGCCAATCTGAGCACTTTCACTTTCCCTGCAATTGTAGCGTGGCCGAGCACTATGCACACTGATGACTGGCACATTGCCAAATGTTTTCTACGAGGAGCCCCAGGTTCAGTAACTGAGAAACCCTCTTCTATATGCTTATTTGTAAGTATTTTGTTGGAAAAAAAGCTTCTGACTGCCAGGCAACAGATGCTCGCGCTTCCTTTTACTGTTGAAAAGCCGCCAGCTCGGTCACTGCTGCACTCTGTGCAGTCGGAAGCTTTTTTTCCAACAAAATACTTACAAATAAGCATATAGAAGAGGGTTTCTCAGTTACTGAACCTGGGGCTCCTCGTAGAAAACATTTGGCAATGTGCTAGTCGTCAGTGTGTATAGCGCCGCCACGCATAATTGCAGGTAAAGTGAAAGTGCTCAGAGGCAGGATCAACCAGATAAGTTATTTAATTTTTTTTACATATTTTTTTTAAAAGTATGGTAGGAATAAAGATATGAGTGAGGTATGTGGTGGTGGTGGGGGGTGCAGGTCGTATAGGCACAGCAGCTTGTTGTTTGTAGGTGTAGTGAAGATTGAAAGTGAAACGATTTCACTTTCAGAATGACGTATAGGAGTGTGAAGATATCTCCATGATGTATAGGAACATGGAGATATCAATGTTATCTTCACTGCCTAGCTCAGGTATCATGCTTTACACTTCTATTTATTCGAACACATACATTGTATAAATATATATATATATATATATATATATATATATATAAAAAATATATATATATATGTATAAAATCTATCTATATATATAGTTGAGGTGTGGAGGGAGGGCGCAGGCTGGCATGGTGTGCGAACATATTTTTCGACATATATACCAGTCTACTAATTCCATCCCTCCTGTAGCTTGTCACTGATGGAGGAGGATGGAGGAACAGCCTTGTAGATTGGCACTCATGTTGAAAAATATTGTTCTGACCTCTGGTGATAGAGGAGGGAGGGGCGGTCGAGCAGGCTGGCACATAATAGTTTTTATGCACATGTATACCAGTACGCTAGGTCTGTCCCTCACTCCTGTGGTTTGTAGTTTATGGAGGGTGGAGGGACGGGCCTTGCAGACTGGCACACATGTTACAAAAAATTGTTCTGGTCTTTGGTTGCTGGTGGATGGAGGGGTGTCCGAGCAGACTGTCACAGAACAATTTTCTGGCACATGTGTACTAGTCCACTTGGTCTGTGCCTCACTCCTATTGTTTGTTGTTAATGGTCAGTGAAGGAGCCTAGCAGACTGGCACGCATGCTGATAAAAATTGTTCTGGCCTCTGGATGGAAGAGGGAGGGGAGGCCGAGCCAGCTGTCTTAGACAATTTTTTGACACATGTACAGTATACCAATTCGCTTGGTCCATCCCTCACTCCTGTGGTTTATCATTGATGGTCAGTGGAAGGACGAGCCTAGCACATTGGAGAAGGGAGGCCCAGTCGAGCAGACTGGCATAGAACAATTTTCTGACACACATACCAGTCCATTTGGTTTGTGTCTCATTCCTGTGGTTTGTCATTGATGGTCGGTGGGAATAAGAGCCTTGCAGATGGGCACACGTGCTGAAAAAAATTGTTCTGGTCTCTGTTGATGTGTTTAATTTTTTTTATAAGTTTCTTTGTTCATGTCCTTTCCAGCTGAGCCCATCTCCTAGTTTCTGTCCATCACAGTGCAGTGACAGGTTGCCTCGGCAGGGATGGGAGGGAAGCTGAGGGGCATGCCTGGTTGTTCTAGGAGCACAACCAGATATCTCTCTCAGAATCAATATATCCCTGTGAGGCAGCCATTACTGTTTGCAGCTGCTCTGTGATGGAAAGGGAACTAGGAGATTTTTTGAGGGGGTAATCAACACTTTGCTCCTGAAACTTTACCTAAAATGTACCAAAATACACCATTTCATACATTACATTTTCAAAATTTCCTGGTGGGCATGCCCCCAGACCTCCCTAGAAAGGTTTGGTTTTTCAGGCCAAGTGCATCCCCCTTTTTTCAATTCCTGGATCCACCACTGGACTAAACTAGAGGGGCTTTGTCCTTTTTACGTTCGCTTGCGCGCATGCGCAAGGAACGTCTTGGGAGAATAGGACAGTTTGGAGGTGTGACTGTCCTGTGCAATGCATTGCTCCGTTGAGCAGGCGTGGCGGTCCTGCACCAATGGATGCGGGTGCTGTGTATGACAGCGGTGGTCTTCACTTCAAAAAACCACGCTGTGTGCTAACAGCGCCTCCGCCCCAAAGCTTTGGTGCCTACGCTGGGAGCCCACCCCAGCGTGGCAAATCTTGTTTTGGCTGGCGAGGTGCCCAATCCCCGTCGGCTCCACGTCCCCAAACAGCTTTCCCTGCTGCCCGCTGGGGAGCCACCCCAGCGTGCAGCGTCCCAGCGTCGCACCGCTGTGTGCTGTAGCGCCCTCACACCGCTGTGTGCTCGCAGCGCCTCCGCCCCCAAAGCTTTGGTGCCATGCTGGGAGCCCACCCCAGTGTGGCAACCTTGTTTTGGCCGACAGGTGCCCATCTCGTCGGCTCCACGCCCCCAGCCATCCTTCTGCCACGCTGAGAGCCCACCCCAGCGTGGCAAACGCCCCGCCGTCCTTTTTATTTTTTTAAACCTGTAAATTAAAACGGTCCCACGCGCCTTCTCTCTGGCCCCTCCCACAACCCGCACCCACCACTGCGCACCCTGCCTCCCCACATCCCCCACCCCATACTTAGCTCCGGAGTCCGGCGCGACGATCTTCAGTGGACCGGGAACACGTCTGCACTCTTCAAAGCCGACCACGAACTGAGGAAATGCCAGTAAGCTGTATAATGGGCTAGATGGGGTTTTTCAACTTTGTTGCATATCTCAGGCATTTTGGGAATTTTGCACCAAATTTTCAACATGGGGTTTTGGGACCCTTTTCTCATGAATGATGTCACTGTCATGGCGTTGTCCGGGCCCGAAGGGTGATTTCATGATCACTGCGGCGAAATCACCTTTCAGGCCCGATTAGCAGCACAACACTGCCAGCATTCATAAGGGTGGGCTCTCAAAAGCCTGTTTTGAAAATTTGGTGGAAAATTCTAAAAATGACTTTTACGAGGCATTGCGAGTTCCTACGCAGGCTCGTAAGTTCGCAAATTTTAATATTTTCACTCCAGATTTTCAACATTGCCATTTTACCACACCTTCTTATGAGTAGTACAGCTGTCATTTTTCACATCTCACCCAAAACGTGTTTTCTCAGCCTCATGTAGCTATTGCCAATGGCGCAGTCATGTGCTAACTCAATGTATGGGACACATTAAGAAAATCACAGTGACACTGTTCATGAGCAGAGGTCTTAAATGGCTGTGTTGGAAAATTTGGTGTAAAAATTCCTAAAAATGACTGTTTTATTTATGTGTGCTATATCTGCATGACGTCAGAAGTTTCAGTGAATTTCTAATATTTTCACTCCAGATTTTCAACATTGCCATTTTACCACACCTCCTCATGAGCAGTACAGCTGTCATTTTTCACATCCTGCCCAAAATGTGTTTCCACCATGTAGCGCACAATGGCGCAGTCAGTGTGCGAACTCAATGTATGGGACACATTAAGAAAATCACAGTGACACTGTTCATGAGCAGAGGTCTTAAAATGGCTGTGTTGAAAATTTGGTGAAAAAATTCCTAAAAATGACTGTTTTACGAGTGTGCGTTGCGCAGTTCCTACGCACGCTCGTAAGTTCGCGAATTTTCAATATTTGCACTCCAATGACTTCCAAATACCGAAACAGCACATAGAAGCAAGCAACATTCAGCATTGACAAATGCTTCTTTATTTTTGCATTGGCTTGCATGCATGTGCAAGGAACGTTTTGGGACAGTACGACTTTTTGAAAGTGTGTGACCCTCCTGTCCAATGCAGTGCTCAGTGTAACGTGGTGAACCCTACTGCACCAATGGATGCATGAGCTGTCTATGACAGCAGTTTGGCTGCAGTGGTCTTCAGTTAAAAGAAAAGCACCACTGCCATCAGCGGTGGTAACGTGTGTGTATTTAACATATTGACGTCACCCTTTTCCCTCTGGCTGCTAATAAAATCCCTTCCACTTCCTCCCTCTGCTGCCGTCTACCCTGCTCCCTTGTTATTGCCCCCACCAAACACATTGTATGTGCAGACGGAGTGCCCAGTCCCCATTGTCTCCAGCCCCCCCAACAAACACCCAGGTGGCATGCTGGGAGCCCACCCCAGCATGCCCATTGTCCCTGTAAATGGGAAAACTGTCCCGCAACATCTTTTGTTTTTTTAAAACCTGTGAAAACAGAAAACCGTCCCTCGCTGTGTCTTGTGCCCCCTCCCTGAACCCACACCCACCCTCTGCATACCCCACCTCCCCCTCACCCCATACTTACCTCCGGAGCCTGGCGCAATGATCTTCAGTGGAGTGGGAACACGTCTGCACTCTTGAAAGCCGAACGCAAACTGAAGAAATGACGGTAAGCTGTATAATGGCATAAATGTTTTTTTTTCAACTTAGGTGGCTATCTCGGGCATTTTTGCAAATTTTGGCACCACATTTTCAACAGGGGGTTCTTGGGACCCCACCTCATGAATTCAGTTACTATCATGTGAGTTATTTGGTGCCCAAAGGTGATTTCATGGTCACTGCACAAAATCATCTTTTGGGATTGATTAACTAAACAACAGTGTCACTGTTAATGAGGTGGGCTCCCAAAAGTCTATGTTGCAAATTTGGTGAAAAAATGTTAAAAATGACTGTGTTACATTAGCGCAGTTTCCGCCACTACTGTGAATTTCAGAATTTGAAATATTTTCACCCAGATTTTCAACACTGGCATTTTTTCACACCTCCTTATGAACAGTACAGCTGACATTTTTCACATCCTGGCTGAAATGTGTTTTTGCACATCCAGCGCACAATGGTGTGGTCACAGTGAGAAATCAATGCTCAGGACAGATTATGAAAATCACAGTGACACTGTTCATGAGCAGAGGTCCCAAAATGCCTATGTTGAAAATTTGGTGACAAAAGTCCACAAAATGACTGTGTCATGAGCGTTCATTGCGCAGTTTCCATGTACGCTCGTAAGTTAGAAATTGTTGTATTTTCACTCCAGATGTTCAACATTGCCGTCCCTTCACACTTCCCTATGAATGCTACAGCTGTCATTTTTCACATCCTGCCCGAACTGTGTTTTTGCGCATGTGGAGCAGAATGGTGTGGTCACTGTGGGAAATCAACGTTCAGGACAGATTAACAAAATAACAGTGGTACTGTTCATAAACAGAGGTCTCAAATGCTTTTATGAGGTGGGGGTAACAAAAAGGTCATGCTGAAAATTTGTAGTGCAAATACCAGCAATCGCACAGGGAATTAGGGTAAAGCACCATACGTGCCAAACACCACTGCAAATACCTGCAAGCGAACGTCCGGCATTGACAAATGCTTGTTATTTGTCTGGAACACCTATGAACCAGTAACATGATGCAGAATGCCATCTAGTGGAAAAAGTAGAGTGCAGCGTACAAGACCAGGAGTCAGTAACACCTTGGTTAAAATGAGTTGTCCTTTTAAATGAAGGGTAAGGGCTGCTGCCTCTGAGACCAAGGACTGATCCCTGGGTTTGGCACT
Organism: Neoceratodus forsteri; assembly: GCA_016271365.2. NCBI lineage: Eukaryota > Metazoa > Chordata > Ceratodontiformes > Ceratodontidae > Neoceratodus > Neoceratodus forsteri. Next base: position 1,616,045,148 of record CM028130.1, read on the forward strand.
GTAATGTGCAAGCCTGTACTTCAGTTTACAGAAGATGTACCCCCCCCCCAAGGTGGGAAGGGGACATTCCAGGTAGCAGCTGCAGTGCACTCCCCCACCTCACAGTCTGCGGCTATGCTGGCAATAGAGGGCTGAGCCAACAGGGGCTCACTGCTGGGAACAAGCTATTGGAGTAACAAAAAAATTACCTAATGTAATAGCAGATTAATTTAGTTTTTAATGAGCAAAATTACAGGTAGCATTGGCCCATGGGACAGAGTGAAAGATTAAAAACTAGTTAATTCACAATGTCCACGGTTTGATAATGACTATAAAAGATTAGTGGTACAGACCCCAAATCTGTTGCTTAGTAAAGGTTTATTGCAAATAAGGAAGGAATATATGCTGTTACTGAAAAGAATGAAGTGTGAGTATCAGATGTCAGTGTCAGTGGCTCAGTAGGTAGCACACTCGCCTCTGAGGCCGGGAGATCAGAGGGCTGTGGGTTCAGTTCCCACATCTGGCACTTGGGTTAATATCCCAATACTGACACTGTAGTGCAGCATGAGAGGGGTGCTGCACTTCTGAGGTGCCGTCTTTCCGATGAGATGTTAAACCGAGGTCCCATCTGCCTGGATTGGTGGTAGTTCAGGTGGATGTTAAAGATCCCATGGCACTTATCGAAAAGAGTGGGGGAATTTCCCCGGTGCCCTGGCCAAAATTTCCCTCATTCACTAAAAATACCACCAACAGCTTAATCTGGTTCGAGGTCAGTTGGCATTCATCTGTATCCCTCTCCCTCGGGTCGTGCCTGAAAATAGGCAGGATTTGTCTAGTGCACTTAACCGGTCAACAAAAACTAAATAAAAAAAAAAAAGATACAGTCATTAGCCGTGAGGCAAAAAGGTAATCTATGCATGTAGACAGTGGACCACGGAAATATGTTCGGCCCCCAGTGGGATGCGTCACCCGGTATACATCCTGAAGAGATGCCATGCTGAAAACAGTATTCAAACAGGTAGAGTTTGTAAAAAGCTTTTCTGTTTGTAACCCCCTATCCTCCCTCATCAACCTACAATTGAAGTCCCCGCCCCATACCACCAGCCTAGATGTGTGCAAGAATGGTTGGCTTGTCTGAAATAGGGACACCCTGTCAGCCTTAGTCTGAGAGGTATGTATCGTGAGGAATCTAAGTGTGTCTTGTCGAAAGTTGATATCTAATGCCAGGGCCTGGCCAGGCACAATATCCACCAGCCTAGATATCCATAACTCTGAAGAATTAAAATGAATCCCCACACCATCACAACGGTCCTCACCTATTGACCAAAAGGAGGGACCTTTCAACCATAAGTGTGATGCCTGCATCAGTTCAAATTCTGTTTTGATCCAAGTATCTTGTAAAAAAAATTATTTGAGCAGTGAGGGCCTGCAAAGAGGTAAGCATCAACAGTTGTTTTTTGTAGCTTTTCAAACTGTTGACATTAATGGTAGCCACCTGGAGGGATCCCATCAAGAGTATAATGCAATAAAAGGAAAAGCACAACACATATGAAATCATTTAACAATATCCTGCGATCTGGTCCACCTCCTTTCCACCACAGTAGTAAGTCAGGTCAGACTGCGAGAGATCAACATCAGAAGAATAATCCACGTGGGAGGAGGGGACAGAGGAAACTTCAGAGTCACCATCCTCCATGTCCGTGTCTCCCCATGCAGCTGGTTTGGCCAGGGCTCCAAACCTATTCTTATGCACCAGAGCAGCTGCACCTTTCGTGCCCTGTGAACAGGGGGTGTTGATCCTTCTGGATCAACACATATTCTAAATTTGGGACAGAATTTTAAAGTCTGAATTCAGTAGACTAATCGGTCTCCAGTTTTGTATTTTCCTTCTATCTCCTGCTTTACACAGGAATATAATTAGCCCTTTTGTGAAAAATTTGGGAACTTGTTGTGCCCCCAAGAAAAAAATCAAATACTTCTTCCAGGATAATTCCTAATTCATCTTTAAATGTTTTGTACAGCTCGTATGGTAAGCCGTCAGTCCCTGGAACAGCTCCATTTCTGTGGCTGTGATTGGCTGTATCAATGATTTAATACTTGCACTTCCCGAACTATTACAACACTCTTTCAAGTACATAAGGATACTATTATCATCAGAGGGGTTTGCTACTTTGTATGATCTCTTTAGTAGTTCAGGGGAAGATACAATGTCTCCATTGTCATCTATAAGTGTAGTGAAAGAGGTGGCTTCTTTTCTAGAGTTACATGCTTCAAATGGGTTCCCGTGAGGAGTTTTTTTTGGTACCATATCTCAATTCAGCTTTAACTGAACTTGCCCTATCATATTGTGATTCTGACATTCCTTGTTTAAGAATTTTCTATTTGTGACCCTAAATCTATTCTTGAATGTGGAGCTAGGGAAAAGAGATGTTGTAGTTGGGATCTTAATTTTAAATACTGAAAGAAGTCTTTCCTAGCTGACGTGACACCAAAATTTTGAAACCAAGTTTTAAGGTCTTGTTTCATATCTCTCCACTACTCCCCTATGTCATCATAAAGTTCAAAGACTGATATGCTAGCTTTTAAAAGGCAGCAAACTCCCGTAACTACAGAGGGCTCAAAGAGCACCGCGCAATTAAGTTTCCATCTATTTTCTTTAATAGGTATATCCGGATCTCTTAATATACAGGTTTTTAGAAGTAAATGGTCAGAGAATTCTATTGGGATATGCTTCATATTTTTGACTTGTAGATTCTTTGAAACAAACAGAAAATCAATATTTATAGTTAACTTGTCTCTTCTATAAGTGTATTTGGTCCCTTAGTTATGTGATCTGCACAGTTTTCTAAATTAGTTGTAGGTATGCATTCTTGAAAAGCAAAACAGTCACAATAAGTTTTTTCCCCTTCTGTATTTTTTATGCCACAATTAAAATCCCCTCCTAAGTAAAGCACTTTAGCAGTCATAAGATAAGGTTGTGTCGTTTCAAATAGTTTCACTCTATCTGCTTTTACCTGGAGTCCATAAACATTAATAGACCTACTAGGGTCCTTGCACCATAATCCATCTATAATAAGTACCCTTTCTGGAACCAAGCCTGTTACTTTAGAAAGCTGTAATCTATCTCCTTTGAATAATATTCCCACCCCATCGGCTCTTTCAGGGCCAAAAGACCAATAGGACAGTGCCTAAAACCATTCTGCCTTATAAAGGCAAAGTTGTGAGACAGAGGTTTCTTGTAAGAAAAGAAAGTCAGAATTAGAGTCGCATGCTAGTTGAAAGACCGCTTGTCTTTTCCTATAAATCTGTATGCTGCAGACATTTACAGAAGCAAAGCAAGACATGTATCTTGTAGGTGGTCAGTCATCAGTTCTTCTTCCTCCTTTTTTTCTTGCCATCATATTTATATTCATCTATTTTTGGTTGATCAGAGACATTGGAGGAAGTGTCTGACTCCTCTTCCATTTCACATTCTCCCCAATTTGTATTAGCCAGTACTGTAAAGGGGTTTTCAGTATCAGGATCTGTATTTTTTTTTCAACTGTAACTTTAGTTTTCTTTGTAGATTGACATTTGGGTTGGGGCATAAGCCATGGCTGTGGGGGTGGCATGTTAGCAGGACCTTCCAAGGGGTCCTTGGTTGGTGTGTCAGAGTAACATACTGGGGTGAGTAAAGATGAGATAGGCTCAGAACTGTCAGTTGAAGAGTTTTTGGGAGTGTTCCACTCTCTATGGATTGCTTGTTTTGGGTTTGTTGAAATTCCTAGTTTTTCTGTAGGCAAGGGGGGGGGGGTCATCTTCATTGAACACTGCCTCAGATTGAGCTTTCCAAATTAGATCATCCAGATTTATGGTATCTGACTTATTTTGTGCAGCCTGTGGACACGCATGAAAAAGGTGTCCTGTCTCTTCACATAGATTGCACCATGAATGATCAGCACATTGCATACTAATATGTCCATATTAATATTATATCCAACTTCATTACAAATGTCACACCTAGGTTTGTCACAAACATTTGATAAATGGGTCCTAGCACCACATTTATAGCAGGCTCTAGGTTGACCAGAGTAGAAAAGGACACCCCGGTCCCGCCCTAGAAAAAAGTTGCTCGGAAAATGACATATTCCCTCCTCAGTTTGTCTCAGTTTAATTTTGAATTTCCAGTTACCTATCCAGAATTGCTCTGCATCTAATATTGCTTCTGGGGCAATGAGCACGTCGCACCTTTGATTTAACCAATGCAGAATATCCTCTACATGTACCCCCTCATTTCTGAACATAACCATAATAAATTTTACTGGAGGTTTTGTTAGAGGTATGGCTAAAAAGGGTGTCCACAAGGGGGAAAATTTCACCTGATTATATTTTAGCCAGAAACATTCCAATGCTTGCGGAGGTCTGAAGCTAATATCAGAATTGTCTTCTCCAGACACATGAATAAAAGCAAAGACATCGGCTGGTGTGAAATTGAGAGATACTTTTTAACAGTTTTTTTCCGACATAATTTCTGTCTGGTCTTATTTCCAAGCCCCTGTTATACTGCAGTCTTTCTGAATTTTCTCTTGGGTGCAGCTTCGGATCTCTTTTTAAAAAGTTCTGACAAAAAAGGCCTTTGTTGCTGTGGTGGTGGATCGCTATTATTGGAGGGGTGCTTATCGGAATTAGTGTTCACAGTAATTGTATCTTTGTTTGTTCTCATTCTTCATTTCCCCTTTTGTGCCTTCCTTATTTTTGCTATCAGTATTGTTACGGTAGATGCACATTCTTTATCAACTTGAACACCACTGTCAGTATTACCAATGTTTATGCTTGCTGCAGCAGCTGTTGTCACCGAGACCGGTGCGGCCTATGTCGGGTTATCAGCCTGAGAAGAAGTAACAGTCACTGCTGGCATTTCTGATATTTCGTGACCTGAGTTGTTTTTAGGCACAGGATTTGTAACATTAGTGTCAACAACAATAGCACTTTTAGGTGTTACCTGAGAGGTTGACTCCTTTTGTGGAAACCAGTCCAGAATGTTTTGAGAACTATTTTCTAAGTTGGGGTCCCAGTCAGGGTCAGGGACCCACTTTTCGTTTTCAACCTGCATCCATCCAGCAGCCCTTAACGCAAACTCTGGAGTGCACTGTTCATTTTCCTGACAGTTATCTTTTAGACCAAAGGTGGATTTAATCACCGCCACAGTTGACAGAGGGTGTGGCTGCATTTGGCAGTCATCTGCTTGTTGTACATTCTCGTCCGCCGAGTCATCACTCACAGGGGCAGAATCAACAGGTAAGTTCCATTTTGACAGCATAATTGCCAAACATTTTACACATAAAGCCTCTTTTCTTCTTTTGTAGATTTCTTCATCCTCAGCTCACATTTGAAATAAATGTTTTTTCTTGGCCAGTTCTTTATCCTAAAGAACATTGTCTTGATCACATACCTCCATATGGAAGGGTTGAAGATCCTCAGTTTCCATTGCCATTGTCTCAGTTGTAGACCGGCATCCAAGGTTTTCATAATCTTTTGTTGGTTTGTCCTCCTTTGGTTCACTGGCTGGGTCGGAGGACCGCTTCCCAGCCTGCTGCAGCCCATCTCATTCTACAGCCACCTGGTCTGCAATTCTGAAGAACAGCAGCTCCCCCTACCAACAGAGTAGGGAAATTTCCCTGGTGTCCTGACCAAATTGCTCCCAGTCACAAAAAAATACCACCAACAGCTTAATCTGGTTCAGCTTCAGTTGCTTACCATCTGTATCTCACCCCTCCCCCAGGACGAGGCTGAAACTAGGCAGAATTGTCTAGCCCTCCTTTCCCAGTCAACAAAAACTAACTAATTAACTAACTGTAACCCCCGTGGGAGCTTACCTGTTTAACCCCTTCGGATTCCCCATTCCCCATTATGGTCCCCGTTCTCCCATCTTTCCCCGCTCCTTCCTGGGTCCCCATTGCTTTTTGAGTCCCTGTCTGGCCCCTGCCATAGTTTGCAGGTCCACTTGGGGCTGGAGGAGTCAGACCGTGGAGCCGCTGTGCTCCGTTTTGCTCTTTTGGGAGAGCCGGCGCTTTGCACATGTACAGTAGCACTCTGGAATGCCGGCAGTAATGCGCTTGTTTAAAATGCCTCCCCGGTGTTCTCAACCCCCTTCTTCAGCAAATTGGGGGTTGGACACCTAGGGGAGATGGGTAAAGTGCTCCAAGTTGGATTAGAAGAGTGCCTATGAATGCTTCAGGATTGGGGGATTTAAATATTCATAAAGCCTCATGAATATTAATGAGGCAAGCCTGCCTGGCGCTTAAGGGCAAGTTGAAACAGTGCTAGCGACAGTCTGGGGACTAATGCAAATATAAAGCTCTGTAGCTGGGTGATAGGGGGGGAGCTGGCTACAAGATACTGGGGCACATGGTTAAAAGATCTGTTTGTGTTGGCTGCATTTGGACTTTGAACTGTGGCCACTGAGCAGATTGTCAAGGGCATCTTTCTGAAGCAGCCATGTTATGATACTATGACCCCAAATGAATAACCAATCAGATAACTAGGTGCCCAAAACTGTCTGAAAGGGCTTATGGGAGAAGGTGGGTACTATTTTCAGGTGCCAAGGGACTCTACCAATAGGTAATCAAAGAGGGATAAGGACTGTGACTGATAACTGGAGGCAGCAAATCAGAGGGCAGGATTCCCAGGAGAAATCCCAGAGACTTTGGGCAGTTGAGTCAGTCTGTGGTTAGGCTCCGATCGAGTCAGAAGGGCTCTGTGCTGCATGAGAAATCTCCTAAGGCCTTCTACGGGGCTTAAACCAGAGTAAAGCGGAGTTTGCCAGAGGAATAGTGGAGAAGTGTTCTTCCTGTTTGGAGAAGCTGTGCATTTTGAGCTAATTATTCCAGGCATCTGGTTGAAGCTTGCGTTTAATCAGAGACTTCTGCTGCAGCCATCCTGCAGCAGTTTGGGACCGAGACAAAATCTGAGCTGGAAAGAGGTTTGCCAGAAACTGTGAGTAAGCCAGAGAAGAGGTGGAGGCCGATTTAAAGCAGAGACTTTAAGAGAGAAAAGGTGAGCGGGTACCGTATGCTTCAGGAACTTGGGGCTGTTGCTGAAATCCAGCTGAGGAAAGAATCTGTTGATTTGGAGTTGGAGTTTGTGCTAAAAGGCTTGGAAAGCAAAAAAAAGGTTGGAGAAACTGTTCTGGCTGCACAGCGGAGCTGTTCTCTGCTGAGAGGAAGGAGAAATTAAGAGTCTCAGCTTAATTCAGAGCCAGGTGGGGAACTTGCTAACCCCTACCAAGTGGGGTCTGCTGGCTACAGGGATCCACTGGCATATGCTGGGGGAGTTAGGGCACCCATGACCTGTGAGGGAGCGGGGCTGTGGAGCCACTCCCAGGTCTGGGTCCTCTGTAGTTTGGTGGGCCTTGTGTGGGAGTTATGCAATGGGCCTGAATATGCTGAAAGTAACAAGCCGCCAGATCTTCAATAAAGGAGACAAGCATCCAGACCTTCAGTCAAGCTCAAGTCTTCAGAATATCCCCTGCTGCCCATTTGTTTCTGCCCTTCTGGATCTGAACTCCCCTGATACTGAACTGGTGGAAGCCCTCTGTACGAGGAACATTCCAGATCTCCAGGACCGTGAGTACCCAGGGCTTGCCCTGACAAATCAAGGAGAGTAATGACTTATTTTGTTTAACAGTCAGTTGCATCATTGCTAGGGACCCAATGCTGGCCAACCTGCGGCACTGAGCAGGCCTGCGAACACCTCGATACCTAGAAAGGACAGAGGGAAGTCACTGGTACCAGTTGGGGTGGGCATCTGCGGTGGTCTGGCCTATGGGTCTTGTTGTTACTAGTTGTTCCAAATCATTCCTAATCATTTTTACCTCCACAGCTATCTCTTTTCCAGGTACCCTGTCCCTAGCCCTTCCCCTTAGTAAAGCTGTGCTTTGTTGTTTGAAATTGCTGTGTGAAGGGTGCTTTGTGGAACCAACTGTAAAGTGGATGTGGTGTATGGTATTGGGAAACTGTTTGGCATCCAGTGTGTGGGGTGGTTGGAAGGGGAGGTGGGTAGGTACAGCATCCCAGGGGGTTGTACCAGTCACACACCTGGCCCACTGCAACTTTCTCTGGGCAGAGGCACTCCACTATTTTATTTCTTTTTTGGGATAGAACCCCCGGATACCACTGTAGCAGGACCCAGGCCTCTTAACCTGCGTGAAGGTCAACAGGCAGGGGTAGTAGCCCACTGGCATATGGCGTATGGGCTACATAACTATTTATAAAAAGGGCCTAGAGCAGTACCATCAAACTAAAGACTTATATCTCTGTTCTGTATACCTACCAAGATTTTACAGCAGATTTTTATTAGATACAATTACCTCATGGGTACAGGAAAATAATATACTTTCAGAGAATCGGTTCAGCTTCAGGGAAGGCAGATACACAACTGATCGTTTTTGTTCATTTTTGAAATCACCTCTATATTTGTTTTAATTATAATTTTTATTACACTTTACAGAATTACAATTAAGAGAATGTTTAAAGCATAGCATTTCAGTGCAAGTGATGGTAACACAAAATAATTACTGCTGAGTTTAAAACCTACCAACCTAAACATGGCTATTCAGTTTAATTTACAGAATTTGTACTAGCAGCTGTTCCTACCCTTCTGATAAAATGATTAAATCACCTCTGTATGAACTATATTAGTGGGGAAAAAGGGAAGTTTATTTTTGTGCTTTATTGGTATTAAACCTGCATTTGACAATGTCAACAGCAACATCCTGTGATGCATTCTCTTGAATCTAGGAATGAAAAAAGAGCTTCTGTATCTGATCAGGGCTGTACATATGGATACAACTGCCTGGATCAGATATTGTATGGATGGAAAATTAACAAATGAAATACACATAGATGAAGGAGTGGAGCAAGGCTGCTTGATGGCTCTGGTTTTATTTAACATATGCATTGCTCAGATCATAAGATGTTTAGTTTTAACTGAAACAGATGCACCAAAGATCATGGGATACCCTATAAATATGTTGCGTTATGCGGACAACACCCTTATTATTTCAAGAACAGCAAAAGATCTGTAAAATGCTCTAGAAAATATTGTGGATTCTCTAGCTTTTTTGAATTTGGAACTAAACATTTGGGCTGGCAGTATAGCCTAGAGGTTAGACTAACGAGCCATGAATGAGTTTGGTATGTCCAGCAGACTTGGGTTTAAGTCCCACAACCTCCATTTGCATACTGTTTGACTGTGAGCAAGTCACTTAACCACCCCAAAGCTCCTGGGTCACCCCTAAAAACAGACACTTGTGCCTAGTGCGGCTTACCCGGTTAACAAAGAATTTAAAAAACAGTTCTGGGGGCGCTGTGGAGCCCGAACTGAGCAGTTGCCTGGAACTTCGGCTCCATCTACATTTAAGTTTAAACAACTAAAATGCTTCGGAGCTCAAACTGTGTTTTAATTGACTTTTTCTGTGAGTTATCCCCTCTGATTGCATAATGGGGAAAACTCATAAAAATCAACCATTTGGGGCTGGTCGGAAAGACGCTGGTAAAAACATTGACTGTTGGCCCAAGTACTCAATCTGCACAGTAGGGCGCAGCAGAAGCAGAAAGCTCAGAAGAGACCCTTCAGTCGCTGGGAGCTAAAATGAAGCAATTGCTGGCATCATCAACCATGGTTAATCAGAAGCTGGATCTTCTGACGGGCCGTCTTACCACAGTGGAGCAAACGGTGGACCTGCTACAAGGCAAGATGGAGGAGATAAAGCAGCACTCTGAAACTTGTAAAAGTGCCCTTTCACAATGAGCTAAGGAGCAGCAACATGCTGATACCCAGCTGGAGATATTGGAAAATCAACTAAGGAGTCAGAATGTGAGACTTATCGGCCTACCGGAGGGTTCGGAAGGGGATTCAGCTCGGTTATTTATTAAAGACTGACTCCTTGAGCAATTTCGGGTGCACATGTCTAACATTGATTTCACTGTGGTTAAGGCTTACTGAATTCCACACAGAAGTAAGCCGACGGTATAGCTTCCTAGAGTAGTAATGGTAATTTTGGATAGCATGGGGTCCTGAGATTCTATTCTGAACATGGCTAAGAGATATGGGCCGCTAAGTGTAGAAGGAGACTTGGTGCACATGTTTCCCAGATATTTCATATGTGACTCGTCTTGGACGGAAAAAATTTGATGGGGTTTGTTCCGTTCTTACAGACGTAGATATACCCCATACCATTCAGTTTCCTGCAAAACTGCGCATTATATTTGATGCCAAAGTTTACATATTTACAGACCCTGGTGATGCAGGCAAGTGGGCTGCGAAGATGGCTGTTGCACGAAAGAACGACCCTGCAGCTGAGGATTCAGACAGCGCAACCTGAAAGACTCTTATTTTGATTTGACAAATAAAATAACGCTGTCTCCTTATAAGGGGAGTTTTTCCCTTGGGGTTTTTTTTTAGCTCTGTTTCTGGGTTCTTTAATTGGTGGGGGGGGGATATGTAGTTTGATGTGGGGATTTAACTAAAACTGTTTAGGAAGGTGAATAATACACTGAATTAGTATATTAGTTTAATCTAACATTTTCCTCCATAGTTATGTTGCGAATGATAAAGCCAATTGTTTTAGACACATGGGATTTTTCAGGTGTAACTGTACCTGACTAGTCGTTATATTATTCCCATGGTTAGGCTGAAGTTCCTTTAAGGCGACTGATTTAATAGATTTGGTTATAGACATGTGGTTCTATACATGGCACCATTAGCCCTTCCGAGGGCAACGGACTTCTTGCTGGACATTATGGAACTTTTATAAAAGTTTACTGCCATGTGCTAAGGGCTACAGTTCCACAGATGTATTTTACATTGTTAAAGGAAATTAGTTATTAAAGGTTGCCTCCATATTAGAGGTATAAGTAGGGGATACTATTATTCTATGTGTGTGTGTATATATATATATATATATATATATATATATATATATATATATAATTTCCTGTTGATATGAGACCATCTTGATGCTCCTTACAGGGTATGTCTGTATTTTATACTATTTCTCTATAAAAGGAATAAAATACAAAGTAACAACAACAAAAAAACCCAGTTCTGATTATGAACAGACCCAGACATTTTACATTTAAAACAAAGGAGATTATATCTAGACCTAAAAGGCTGTGATATATTTATTTATTTGCTTTTAATCTCAGTTGATCTTCTACTTGGACCTGATAAACACATAACACTCTCTTCGGTCTAGTTCCCCCCTGGTTTAACAGGAAAGGGTTTGGAATTAATTTCTGAATTTAAAAAAGCTTGCCCCTCAACAGGGAATGGATTTTCATGGGAGATTTTAAATGTAACTGGGGTCTTGATCCAAACTTTAATGTATTCAAATTATTCTTAGAACTAGGAGTTCAATAAATGATAACTGACATCACTAGGTTTAACTATAGGACTGGTGGGGGTTCCACGCTTGACAGGATAGTGGTCACTTACCCTAATAAAATTTTAACCCATGGGGTATTGCCTGATGGTTTGAGTGACCACTGCCCAGTCTGTTGCGAATGGACCTCCAAGCAAGCACAAAATCCCCCGTTACATAGAAACCATAAATATAAAAAATGTAAATTATTTGGTAATGGTCGGATGCTACTTGTAATTAGGTGGATGACTGGACCTGTCGCAGTGGTATTAAGGACACTGATGTCTTGTCACATTCAGTGATCTGTTTAATCAAGTTGTTAATAAAGTAGCTCCCCTTAAAAAATGAGAATAAGAGCAAAGAAAAACAAATGGGTGTCACGTGACCTGTTAGAATCAATGAAAAGTAAAGATAGAATGAAGAAATTGTCCAAAATAGATAGAGACCCTATAACCTTACAAAACTATAAAGCACTTAGAAATAAATGTAAAGCTTATATCAGGAAAGCTAAGACCCTTTTTTTGGGAGTGAACAGATAAATTCACTGGACAATCCTAAAAAACTGGCAGATGCTTAATAACATGTTGGGTAGGGAAGCCCAAGAAGATGTAATTACTTTACGAGACGGAGAACAACTGGTTAATGATTCAACCCGAGTAACCACTGTGTTCAATAATTACTTTGGATACTTGGAAAAGTTCAGATTGCACAATAAGGTACATGATAATTTATTTTCAGATAAGGAAATTAAGAACAATCATCCACATTTTCATTTTCAAGATTGTTTCATCTGAACAAGTTAGGGACTATATCTTAAAATACAATCCCAAACCCCATATTGGTCAGGATGCAATCCACTCTAGGCTTGTAAAAATTGGAATAAATAAGTTACCAGTTCCTTTGGCTACTTCATTTAATTGTTCATTATGTTATGGTGCCTTTCTGCAGTCTTGGAAGCTGGCCACTATTAAGCCTATATTTAAATCTTGTAGTAAAAACCTAGTTTCCAACTATAGACCTATATCCTTGTTGGCTCCACTATCCAAGATTCTGGAAAGAATAATTTTAGATCAGATCATCTTACATCTAGAGAAGTGCAGTCTGTTGTCAAGTTCTCAACATGGGTTTAGAGTAAATCACAACACGGAGATGGCCTTGGTGGGGTTCACAAGCTGCGTTCAGCATGCCCTAGACAGGGGGCACTCCATCGTAGCAGTATTTGTGGACCTCACCAAGGCCTTCAATTTAGTTGACCATTCTCTGCTATTAGAGTCTCTTTATGATGTTAATTTTTCATCAGAAGTCATTACCTGGTTAGAGGGTTATTTAATTAACAGGGAACATAGAACAGTAGTTGGCCAGAACATCTTTAACACTCCCAAGAGCAACTGTGGTGTACCACAGGGTTTAGTTCTAGGTCTTCTTTTGTTTTCCATGTTTATGAATGCAGCTCCATCCTCCCGTGTGAGATCTGGTATGATTTTATATGCAGACAATGCGATCATTTTTGAAACGGGAAATAAACCCAATGACACCCTGATGCAGGTCCAGCAAAATTTTGATCCATTCCAAGAGTGGCTGTTGTCACGAAAATTGGTTTTGAATACAAGGAAAACAAAGGTAATGGTTTTTACTGGACCCACAATGGAAAGGGATTTAAAAACCTCTATAGTTGACCTAAAGGGGGGAAAAAACTGAGTTTGTTGACAATTTTAACTATTTGGGGGTAATGCTCAATTCCCATCTTTCATTTGAAACATGTTACTAGTACTATAAAAAAAAGTTCATCAGAGATTAGGTATGTTGTTCAAAGTAAGGTCGAATCTTATACCAGAGTCACGTAGAGTGTTGGCACATAGTTATCTTCTAAGCACTTTTGATTATGGCCTAATTGTGTATTGTGGTACTAGTGAATAAAATTTGAATAAACTAAAATTTACTTAGATTAGTATGTTCAGATTCATGACTGGTCTCACACTAAAAACCCAATCATTGTGACTTGCTAAAGGCAGTTAATTGCCCTTCCCTAGAGACTAGGATAAATATTAATATTGGGAGGAATTTTTCTTTTTAAGGGTACACTCGGTTTTTACCCACTAAGGTACAGTCACTATTCACCAGGCTGTCAAATTCTTTAGGAACAAGGTCTCAAAGTAGCTTTATGTTTAGGATCCCCCTCCATAAAAGGGTAATAGGTCAGAGATCTTTCATTTTCAGGGCCATAACTTTTTTTAATACTATTCTTGAAGCTCTCATGCTTTGTAGAACAACTGGATCTTTTAAATCTAGGATAGTGCAATGACTTGAATGTCTTGTTGAATGTAATTGTTTTTGATATTGAATTGTCTCTTTGTGTAAGTTTTCTATATCATTGTACTTTGTAATTCAGTAATGTGCGTTTTTTTTTTATTGTTTTAAATGTGCTTGCACTTGTCGCTTGTGAAAACAGGCAGTTCTGCTCTTCTTGCCATGACATAATGAACAATTAAATAAGGTAGTCAAAGGAACTGATAACTTATTTATTCCAATTTTTACAAGCCTAGAGTCGATTGCATCCTGACCAATATGGGGTTTGGGCTGGGTGACTCTTGCTATCGCCCCTGAAAAAAGGACCTTCGGGGCTCAGTGGGCCTACCCAGTCACCAAAATTTAATAAATAAATAAGTATAAAAAATAGAAATGAAATTAAATGGTTCATAAAAGAACATCAGACAGGGGAAGTAGAAGAATTTAAGTACCTGGGGGTTACTGTTTCCTGTGGCAATCTGGACTTCTCATATTGCCTATACAAAAAAGACTGCAGGACAACTAGTATTGCAAATTAATGGATTCAGCAAAAGCTTTATAAATAAATATTTTAAAGCAATGGAAGAGGTTTATAATGCAAAATCAGACTCGGTACTGCTTTTGGGATCTGAAATGTGAATTAAAGCTTTAGAACCAATCCAAAATGTATTCTTGAGACTGACACTTGGTTCAGCTCAAGTGGTGTCCGGAGAACACTTACACCTGGAAACTGGGTCGAGGTTCCTGGAAGTTAAAGCAATATCTAGGACAATCAGTTATTGCTATAAGATGACAAAGCAACCAGAAATCTTGTTTCTGAACTTGTGCTGGCAAGAATATCATTCAGAATAATGTGGTTTCTCATTTATAGTTTTCAGAATTAAACTTAAAATTAAGAAAATATGGATTAGCCGGCCCAGTGGTGTAGAGGGCTGAGGCACCCTTTGCCTTACCTCATGCATGCCGGCAGCCCAGGTTTGGGAACAAGCATGGGTTGCCGGGGGTCAGCAGGGCGGGTGAGGGTAGAGCACACCAGGGACTGCTTTCCTGTCCTGGGGAGGGGCGGTTGGTCGACTCAGCCTTTGACTGCCATTGGGTGGTAGCCTGGTGGTAGTGCAGATACAGAGTGACTAGAAGGGAGGGGCTGTGGTTCTGCAGGGCATGTGCATATCCACACATACGTCGTGGTGTGCTACCGTGGTATACAGGAGAAAATGAAAAACGGACTTGATGGCAGACCACTGCGCCGCACACCTCCCCAGGCCTGCGCTGCTACCCGGGGTGACTGTCGCGACTCTGGATTATGTGTCGGGGAGGGGAGAGAGCCCTACATCTCAAACCCCACCTAGGAGAAATATGTGGGGGACTTGCATCAGAGATGCTCCAGGGGAGGTGAATGCCATCTGGGGGAAGGTGGGGATGGACATGGGGTTGCCGCTGGGGTAAAAAGCTATATAAAAAAAAAGAAAATATGGATTTTCACCCCAGAGGTCCTTTAGTATGCTTGACAATAGCAGAATGCCAGCTTGGTTCAGCTGCCCCAGAGGTGGTCAGTGCTAAAGAGGGTCATGAATTAGCCAATGAGGAGAGAGCAAAGGGTTGTGCTACCTGCAGTCAGCCTAGAGGGCTCTGGAAATATTTCTCTGCTGACTGAGTAGCACCGACACAGAATGCTCTCTCTCTTCGCTTTCTCTGGAGAAAGTTATTGTTCTTCTTTTGTGGTAACTTATTGATTTTTTTTTTGTGCTGCCTTACTGTTTTTCTTTGTTTTTTTTCTTGTTTTTCAACACTGGTTTTGTGGTTCCTCTTGGGTTTTGGGAACTGCAAACTCTCATCTGTTTGTTGGTTCCCTCTGGGGCTCCCGCTCTTTTCCTGTGGTAAATTTATTGTGGCTGAGGAGAAAAAAAATGATTTTATTTTAAAAGACCTTTTAAATCTTTAGCAGCCCTTTTCTTGGCAACGGGCCGTGTTTTCAACTCATTTTAGTTTCTCCTCTTTCAACGGGAGCCATCTTTTCAGCAGTTCCTCTAGGAGTCACTGTTGCACCCTCTGTTCTCAGCCTTTTAGCACTCCCCCCAGGCACTTCTTTGCCCCTAGCTGAGAGTATCTCTAGCTCTCTCCCAGTACCTCCTGCTTCAGGACTAGAACCTGGCACCTCCTGCACCAAAGCCCACCACACTACCGCTGCACCACAGAGCCCTCCACAATTATGACTGCATCACTGCACCCCATATACCGACTCTGGTTCTCTGCTCCCTCCCTTCTGCCAGCAGGCCACCCTTGCTCACACAGCCCTTCTGGACTCTTACTGATCGCTGTTGTCATCCTTCTCCAGGGACTGCCCAGCCCTTTGCCCACGGCCCATCTTTTTGGAACCCCCCCCCCCACACAACATCAGTTCCCACCCACGCTCCCATTCACTGTAGCTCACCTGTTCTCCCCCAACTCATCTCCCAGCTGTCATGTTCCACCGCCACCTTCCATGCCAAGTTACGTTCCCCTCCTTCCCTACCCTTACCACCCTACCATCCCTTGCACAGGCGGCACCTCAATTAAAAAGCACCTGCCAATACCAACAAGCAACGAGTTCTGGCCCTCCTCAGAATCTTTGCTTTACTGCTTCTAATTCCAGGCAATGTGCATCCCAATCCGGATCCCGTCTCACACAACCCTAGCTCCTCACACAGTGGGTAAGAATGGCTGCAATGAATATCTGCAGTTTGCCCCAAAAGATGGCGACCCTACAGTGCTGGATGCTGCAACATCAGCCAGATGTTCTAGCCCCCACAGAAACCTGGATGTCACAAAAGACCCCAGACTCCTTTGTCGCACTCCCAGGCCTCACCCTTTATAGAGCCGACAGAATAGGCAAACAGGGAGGGGGGGTGTGCATTTTTCATCCGAAACTCCCTGTTATGCCAAGCCCTACCGGCACCCTCTCTGGATCACGGAGCACAAGTCCTGACAATAAAACTCACACCAGACCCCTCCAGAGCCCCTGTAACTATTACTGCGGCTTACATCCCCCCAAGAAATCAAGTCCCAGCCATTCAGTCCCTGGCCAGCTATATCTCCAGCTTCCTCCTCAAAACCAAGCATATCATATTAGGGGAGCTTTAATGTGAACTGGCTGTCCAGCTTGGCCTCCACAATAAAAGATACCCTATCTGCTATAGAGCTGGCCCAGTTAGTTGATTAGCCAACCAGGGTGAATCCCAATAATGGAGCAACCACCCTGCTTGGCCTGCTACTCACCAATTGTCCAAACAGAATTTCAAATCTTGCTGTACTCCCAGACTCACTGATCCCACAATCTTTCAGTCCTCCCTACAATTTGCCTTCAACCAGGTCGAAAACTGGTTCACTGACCGCAGACTGGTGGACAATGTCAAAAAGACTAAATCAATGCTCTTTGCCCTTTGACAGAGCAAGGACAGTGATGCCCAACTAACAATCTTTTCCAAAGCTCTCGTCCCTCTGAAGCAGGTCCATACCTATAAATACCTGGGCCTAACATTTGATCCCTGCCTCTCATTCCACCCCAAATCAGTAATCTTTCCTCAGCCATAAATATACGCATAGGACTACTGTATCGGCATAGCGATTGCCTACCGACAGAGGCCCTTAACCTTGCTGTTACGTCCTCTGTCCTCTCTCTAATAGATTATGGGCTTACCACCTACTCGGCCGCTGACAACACAGCTCTCCATAAAATCCACTTGGCTATCAACAAAGCATGTAGACTCCTCACTGGGGTAGACAGGTGCACCCACAGCTGCACCCTGTATGCCCTAACAAATATCCTCACTCTAGATGAAAGATTACGGTATCAAACGTGTCTTCTCACCAAAAAATCCAACTAGGGCTTACCCCCCCCCTCGGGGTTTCTGCCTCCCTCCGTACTTCTCATGCCTCAGCAAACACCTGTTCGGCAAATAAACTGATGTGGTCTGTTCCCAGGGTCAGGACCTCTTTAGCCCAAAGGTCTTTTACCTACAGAGCACCGTTATGGTACAAAGAACTCCCCCCCTGCCGTTACCTTGGTCTCCAAACTAGGCCCTTCAAAATAGCCCTAAAAGATCACATACTCTCCACTCATCGCTGGCAGTGCACTGGCTAGGTATGGTCTTCTGTTTAGCCCCAATACTCGGCTACTGGGCCCTGGGCAGGCCTGCCCGGTCCTTGCCCCTGTGGTGGAGCAAGGTGGAGATGCCAGCTGGTGTTGGATAAAAAAAGTCAGTACTATGTAGAGAGAGTGTGTTAAAGTTCTATTCCCTACTGTTAATGTATAGTTCTCTTTTGCACAATATTGACTGTGTTAATGACACTGTCAAAATCTCGACTGCTTGCACCTTGACAATTACAAGCTCCTAAGTTGGACCTGTATAGCTACCTAATTGTATAGGCCTCATCCTCCTTACTGATTGTACTGTTCTTACCCTGTGTTTTGTCTTGCTGTATACTGCTTTCTGCTTATTGTTCTGTATTGTATTCAGACGTGGAGCCTTTGTAAATGAGTCTATGACTCAAAGGTTGTAAGTCAGATATCTTCAATAAATAAATAAATAAATAGTTCTTTACTGCAAGGGATCCAAGCATTTTT
Organism: Neoceratodus forsteri; assembly: GCA_016271365.2. Lineage (NCBI taxonomy): Eukaryota > Metazoa > Chordata > Ceratodontiformes > Ceratodontidae > Neoceratodus > Neoceratodus forsteri. The sequence continues at coordinate 1,616,063,417 of CM028130.1, forward strand.
ACCTCAATTCCCTTTGGGGAAACACAGTTTTTTAAGGTTTTCTGTTTGGGTTTCACCTCACGGAGACCCTACATCAGAGCTGGACCAACAGTTTTTGAAAATATGGTCCAGTGTATCGGGATAGTGACTAAGGCAGACATCCACTATCTTCTTTGGTATTCCAGCTCTGTGCTTTCATTCTTATTTTTCAAAAAAAAAAAAAAAAGAAGAACTTTATTAATTTAGAGCGGTCTAAACATTGGTAAAATTTGCCTCTCAGTCTGCCTTCCCCTCGGACAGAATTGCTGTGGAGGGGTTCTTTCTTTCAACATATAACTAACGTATGTCCTTCAGGACCTCTTTCAGAGTAAGTGTGATATGAATAACACTTTAGACCAAACCAAAAAAAAAAAAAAAGAAAAAGAAATCACTGCCTGTCCTGTTGAAAAGCAAAGGGAGATGCCAGTGACTCCGAAACATTCGCCATATGATGGATAATGTCAAGGCTTGGCAAATACGTCAGACTTTTTACTTTCATGGATTATCATGAAAAAAGTACAGTGTCAGTGGCTCAGCAGGTTGCACACTTGCCTCCGAGGCCGGAAGATCAGAAAGCTGTGGGTTCTATCCCCCAACTGGCACTTGGGTTAAATCCCAATAGTGACACTGTAGTGCAACTTTGGGGGGGGGGTGTGCTGCACTTCTGAGGTGCCGTCTTTCAGATGAGACGTTAAAACCAAGGTTCCCATCTGCCTGTTCTAATGGTTGTTCAGGTGGATGTTAAAGATTGCATGGCACTTCTTGAAAAGAGAAGAGGAATTTTCCCCGGTGCCCTGACCAAATTTCCCCCATTCACTAAAAATACCACTAGCTGTCTAATCTGGTTCAATTTCAGTTGGTTACCATCTGTATCCTCCCGGTCGCCCCTGCAGAAGGGACATATAGTCTCAGTGGGCCTACCGGGTCAACAAAATTCAATAAATAAAAACCATCACTAAATAAAAACCACAGATGAATAAATAATGTTGCAGAGGGTGAACCCAAAAGGTATATGCACCCCCTGACCAGGAGCTTGGTACTGTTTACAGCTAGGAGGGTATTTTTCCTCTCACTTTACATTTGCAGAACATGTGGTGGGCACCCTTGTTTTGTCTATCCAGGGGACCACCGAACAAGAGGAGGAGAAGGAAGACTTTTTTAAAGAGAACTATCAGTTTCCCTCCATCTACGAATTGCTCTTCCCCTTGCATACTTAGAAATGCATCTATGAAATTGCGACAGAATTCTATTTCTGAGAAAAATAAAAAGGAAACTTAGTCTAGAGTTTTCCGTTTCATCACCCTGACCTTACGAGAGTGGTACAGGTTGCAGCTTATGATGAACCAGACTATCACTTGCCTTTTAACTTCCTGGAAAATACTCCAGGGAATTTATATTTATTGGGCAATAAGTCTTACATTTTAGTCTCCTTGCTGCTTTGCCTCTCTACATATGAGGCCCGTGCAGCACAGTACCAGAAAGCTCTTTATAGTTCTGTTCTGCCTGTTTCTTAGCTGGGCCAAGACAGGATGGTTCAACACATTACAGAAACTGTGAAGACAGTCCTGGCCCACATGGCTAAAGTGTCCTGCCTCACAGGCTATAACCCATGCCACCATCCCTCTAAGACCCTGTACCTGGCTGAGGATTTCTATCTTCCACAGGATACCCATCCCAGGCCTATGTGTTCCCCCTTTGAGAATAATGCTCTTTTTGGGGGCAATAAGAAAGGTAGAAACACAAGATTGCTTATCAGAGCGATGCCTCTAAAGAAAAAGGCCCTACTTTCCAAAGTTTCAGAACACAGGAAGCAGAGGCAATGGCTATTTTACCTGGGCCTTTCTACCCTATACAAAGGCTTATGAATTGCTCCCAAGTGACACGTAAGTTCACAGGGCAGGAAAAAGTGTTCAAAAAGGGCCAACTCCCCTGCTTCCTCTAACATCTGCTCCAAGCGAGCTTCCTGACTGCAGTGTCCAGGTCACCTCCCCTTTCCCAGCAGGAAGCAAGCTGTCCCTCTACTTTCACCAATGGCACCTCACCACCACAGATAGATGGGTGCCGGAAGTGGTGGGCCAGGGTCTAATTCTACAGTTCAAAGAATTTCTCTCTCTACAGGAGCCCAAATTTTTAGAACCCCTAACCCCAACAGAAAGGTTGCTGTTATAGTTGGACGTTGGAGGTGAAAAGCCACTTAAGGGCACAAGCAGTGGAAAGAGTCTCCTTCCTCCAAGATGAAGGCAGCCTCTACTCCAGTTTTTTTCTCACCCCGAAGAAAAATGAGGAGTGATGTCCTGTTCTCGACTTAAGGTACATGGACAGCCACTTGCTAAATCCAAAGATTCATAATGGTCACCTGAAATCAGGTGATACATTTCCTACAGCAGGGAGACTGACTAGTCTCCCTAGATCTCAAGGATGCCTGCTTTCATATCCCCATAGGGCCATCCCACAGAAGCTGTTTCAGATTTAGGCTGCCATCGGGCCATTACCAGTTGCAGCCCTATCATCCAGGCTCACTTCAGTTCCCAGAGTCTTCCCATAGTGCCTGTCAGTAGATGCAGCTCTCCTTAGAAGACAAGTGTTTATCTTCTCATATCTGGATGACTGGCCAATAATGGCCAAGTCACCACAGGAGGTCAGGGGAGCTCTGGGTCTTACAAGAAGCACTCTGGAGTCCCTGGCTTTCATCTTCAGTAAAACAAAATCCCATTTCATGCCAGTTTAGATCCGGAACTTCAATGGAGATTTCAACACCCTACAAGGGAAGGTTTTCCTCATTATGGACAGGGCATAATGTTTCTTTTTCTGAACTTGATAAACCGCTCTGTCTTAGGCCAGCCAAAGCTGGCCAGACATTTTTTCACATTTCTGGGTCACATGGCTTTTATGGCAGCACTGGTCCCAGGTGCCACATTCAAATGAGGGACATATGGTATCATTCAAATGAGGGACATATGGTATAATCCAAATGATGGTATTTCCTCGGGCCTCACTGGTCAAAAAAAAAAAGGAAAAAAAATGAGAAGATTCCCTCTCAGAGCTAGTTCTAGTCACCAGAACACTGCCTCACGTTCTCGACTGGTGGAAAGGGACGGAAAACCTCAGGGAAGGAGTAGCTTTTTTGGCAGATGCTTTGGGACGCATCAGTTAGGGCCACTGTGAGTGTTTCCTAAACAAGCTGGTCCTAGCTACAGTTTTCAGTAGGTAAGGTGCTTCAGAGAGGGATCTCTTCACATCCAGCCTCAACCACCAGCTACCCCAGTACTGTTGTAGGTCCTCAACCTTGGGGACCATGTCAGTAGATGATATTGCTTTAGACTGGACAGGGAGGCTTATATATGCCTTTCCTCCCTTTCTCCTGATACTCAGAGTTCTCCCAAAACTCAGCAATCAGCCAGCCACTACGATTCTGGTGGCTCTGGACTGGGTAAGGCAACCACGGTACTCACTGCTCATTGCCCTGTCAGGAAATCCATTCACCTACCAGTGACACACAGTCCCCTGACTCTTCCTTGGTCAAGGGTGGCATACCCCTGCATACAGTCTCTTTACCTCAAGGCCTGCTACTTGAGGAGTTGGAATTTCCTAATTCTCAGTACTCTGAGCAAGTTTCAAAGATCCTCCGTATAGAAAACAAAACAAACAAAAAAAAGCTAACATTAAGAAGACTTATGCTTCTAGTGGAAAAGGTGTTCACTCTAGTGCAGGGATATGAGGATAGACCCTCTTAGGGATACTCTGCCTACCCTGCTGCACTACCTGGCACATCTTCAGTCAGCAGGCTTCAAGGCCTCATCCCTCAAAATACATTTAGCAGCCATTTCTGCTGGGAAAGAGAAATCTGTCCTCTCTCAGCCTATCTTAAAAAAGTTGTTCAGAGGCCTGCACCACCTTCAACCCCAACTTGAGGAGCCTGTCCCTCCCTGGGATTTGAACCACTGTATAATTAAGCTCAGGGAGCCATCCTTTGAGCCATGGCTATGGCTGACCTGAAGTATGTCACTTGGAAGACTGTCTTCCTGATCACCATCACCTCTGCTAGAAGGATTTCAGAGCTGCAGACTTTGTGTACTGAACCTAACTACGGCATTGTCGAGAGGGAAAAGGTAGTCCTTAGGACAAATAAAAAATTCCTTCCTGAGGTGGTCTCTACGTTCCACCTTAACCAGTCTCTCGCACTTCCTGTCTTTTTCACAGAAAAGTTCACACCAGTAGAACGCAAGCTACGTAATTTGAATGTAAAAAGGGCTCTGACCTACTACTTGGAGCATACCAAGCAGTTCAGAGGTTCCCATACTCTGCTTTTTCTCACCTATGGTGAGGTAGGCAGATAAAGGCCAGCCACTAAGAGAACCATTTCCTACTGGATAGTTTCTTGCATTCAGTTATGTTACAGTAAGGTTGGCAAACAGGCCCTCAGGGCCCATTCTATTAGGGGCACTGCTGCCACAGTGGGAGCTGCAGGGGATACATTCCTTTGCTTGACCTCTGCAAAGCAGGCACATGGAAGATTGTACAAACATTCACAAAGCATTACTGTGTGGATGTACATTCCACATCAGATGACAAATTTGGGACAGTGGTGCTGCTGAACCGTTTCCCAAAGTAGGTTCTTTAACCGCCTCCCAGCTGCATTGCTTTGTAGTCTGCACATGTCAAGCAAACTAAAGGGCCCCTGGGGTGAGAAGAAAAAGATTGCTCACCGTAGTAATATTGTTTCTTCCAATGTGGCCTTTACCTCCCTTGACCTCCCACCCATCCTCCCGTACATAACCTAAATGGGGATGGCTCTGCTTTCCTTATTTTGCTAAATTGTTTCCCTGTTTTGTTCTGGAAGCAAAGCTTTTTTTTCACAGCTGTTGTTCTTGTTGTCATGCTTTTTTAATAATTGGTAGTGAATTTTATTGCTGTTGTGTCAGTTCGTTTTAGGTGGGGCACAGTTTCTGCCGTTTACAGCTTCGAAATAATTCTGGAGCCCTCTAGGCTAACTGCAAGCAGCACAACCCTTTGCTCTCTCCTCATTGGCTAATTCACAACCCTCATTAGCACTGACTCCATTTCTTGGGCAGCTGAACCCAGCTGGCATTCTGCTATTGCCAGGCATACTAAGGGACACCTTGAAAGAAACAATATTACTACGGTGAGTAATTTTTTTCTTGCTGTCTGTTTTCTATAATATGGAGATATATGATCCCAGGGATACAAGGAGGAGGCTATTCAAAGGATTTTGGATGTTACAAGACAACAAGAATGTGAAGAAAGTTGCCAAGTCCTCGATTGTTTCCATTATAGAGGAGGCCGAAAACCGGATATGAGAGAGAAATATATTTACATTTTTGTGAAAATAACTTACATAAAATATTGACAATGTTAATTACAGATCTGTGTAGTTTTCCTGGGAAAAAATAAACACTAGAAAATATTGCTGCTGTTCTGATAAAGCCATTATTTCATCTGAACATTTACTATAAGAATGTGAATAATTATCAGAGTTCAGAGATAAATGGTTGTCCAACTCTCTTGCTAACATAAAATATCAGAAGATTGAGATTAAATCATGCTTTCTGTTAGCAAATAATTCTGATGTAATAACATATGCTGCAGCCAAATTCGACATGAAAGATTGTAACAAGCTGAACATTTAATGACCTACGTAATGAATCCCTCACTTTAGTTGGGAGTGCTTCAGTGTGTACAAACATTTATCACCAGATCTTTGGCCGATGTTGGATATTTGTCTTTTATACAGTAATTAACTATATTTGGTCAATGTGTGCGTCTTTTTAACATGTGAGTGTATGCCTTATGACTGCGTGCTCTTTTTTTAACAATAAACGTTGACTTTGTTTGGGGGATCTGATGCAGTGTCTGAAGGATAGGAGCAGAACAAAGATGTGCATCTGGAGAAGCCAAATAGCCAAAAGGTGAGGAGCAGGTATGTATGGAGGGGGGTTGGGGAGATAAACAGATGTGAATAAAATACAGTAGTTGGTCTGTTCATACCGTACAAAAAGTAGGTCCGTCCCCCACTTTTTTCTACATGTGCTTTATGTATTTTATTTGTTACTGTTGGCTTGTATTCTTGATGGTACCATGCCCCAGTTCCTGTCCAGAGTCTACTCCTAGTCACTGTGGTTACCTCTCATGAGCCACCACATCTAGTCCACCAGCTTACCCCGGGCAGTGTCCCCTGCTTCCAGTTGTCTCTCTTTCCGTGTAATCTGGGTGAAGTACAGGATCATTAAGTCGTGGTCTTCCAGGAGGGTCACTCTTTGGAGTTCCCAGTGGACATGGGAGGATGTAGGCCATTCCATCATTCTGCCTTCAATAGTGGATTACTTTTCCCTGGTTTTGCCTCCACCACCTCTCTCTGTGTAAGTGCACGTACTCGCAAGATCGGGGAGGGGGCGCGCCTTCCTCTGTGTAAGTGCACACACTTGCAACACTCGGGGGGGGGGTGGAAACACAAAGCAACAGGTGCTCATCTATGCTGCCAGCAGCATCTCTGCTAAGCTACCACCAGATTTTGCTTTGAGAGTGACATGGCACTAAGCCCATCACCCCAGGAGGAAGGCATCTGTACAGACTCTCTGCACTGTCCCTGCCAGCCTCTGTTCCCTGACATCCTGAGTTTGGGGCATGTACCTTAGTCACCAGTGTGCCAGACCAGTCCCCCATCACTGGGAACCATGGCATCAGCCTTATTGTATTGGTATAATAAATATGTGAACTTCTTATATAGGAGACAGTATCCTGACTTTGTGTTCTTACAGCCCATGGCTTCCTTGGTTGCTGTTTTTAATGTATGTTTTGTGTGTGACATATGCAGGATAATGTATGGGAAATGGTGTGTAAAAAGTCTGTATAAACCACAAGACTGAAGGTCAAGTGGTTTATTCAAGTATCACACACCAAGCATGTGTATAAAAACAAAATATTTTTTGATGATTGCTCTTACTGTATTTTACATAATTACTGTTCAACAGAACTGCAGTCGGCTGGGGGCAGAGCTGATTGAAAACAAAGGTAGGTTTTGCCTACAGCTGTTGAGTCTCACACTTGGCACTGTACACAAGAGTGAAACAATTCTCCACGTGTGTAATGGATAATTTCAGGTACTGGTTTGTGGATGTAATCGACCAAAAGAGCGACAGATAGCCATTCGCTATGCAACGTGGGTGCACAACACAAATTCTTTAAGCAAAGCCTCAAAAAAGCTTAGCAGTCACCCTCCTGTTTCAAGTGGGTTGCCTGGTATGTGTGCCTTTTGCCTCTAATAAATGTTGACTGTTAGTGGATTTATGAGTACTGCTGTGTGTTTTAGTCTGCTATCTTTTATGGCTGGAAATTGGAGGGTGAGTGCTAGGCTGTTTTGCTGCTTTATTGCTTGTGACCAGTACTTATTTTCATTTAACAGAGTGGTTTTTCAAAAGTGAAAGTAAGAACGCAGCATGGTTTTGCCAGCACAGTCCTTAGTGGGTGTGTCGTTCTTGGCAGTCAGACACTGTGCATCACTTAATATGATTTATTTCCCCATGAAACAGCCTTTGGAGCCAAACCTCAAATTAAGTGCAGTGTGGCTTCACTGGAAGTTGGCAGCAGGTGATGAATGCCAGGCTGTCTAATACAAACCAGAAGTAGGGTTTTTCAGACCAGATTATTAAATGGGTAAAAAAAAATTGCTGGCTTCTGATTGTCCAGAAGGTACTTTCATGTGGGCTGTTATCTCAGCATGACAGCCCTGCTGAAAGTAGCCTAACAAAACTATGTTTAAAATATACATCTAATGTACTAAATATGACCCATTTCATAATCATAATAAGGCACTTCAGGGGGTGCATTAAGGTGGGCTAATGGCTCTTCTCAGGTGGTGGAAACACCCACTGGAAGGGGTCCGCTGTCCCACCATAGCATGCCCACCCCCTTCCCCCAGTCATGCTTTGTGTTTTTTTCCATAGAGTTCCATACATGGGAGGCAGTATAGCACAGTGGTTTAAGGCTCTGAGCTGCAAATCTGGTGACATCTAGTAGACCAGACCTGGGTTTGAACCCCACAGCTTCCACTTGCATACTGTGACCCTGAGCAAGTCATTTAACTTCCCTGTGCTCCCAGGTCGCACCTGTAAAAAAGCTTTCAGCTTAGTGTGCCTGTCCTGGTTAAACAACTAAATAAATATTTTTTTTCTTACCTGCCAGTAGCTCATTGCAGGGGCATACTCTCTGGTCACCATTCAGACAGCCACCTCATTTTCCTCTCTCGGCTTCTTGTTCCTCCCATCTCTCCTGGTGGGAATGATTGCCTATGTCAGCCACACACAGCCGCATTTTCCCACGTGTGGCAGGAGCAAGCTCCCTGGCCCAGCTGCAGGTCACTGTGGTGGCGAGTCTGCCACCAGTCCTCCCCAGCTGAGACACACTGCCGAGTGACAGCTGTCTCAGGTATGGCCTGCCTCCTGACGTGACCTCCTGGGCTTGCTTCCAGACCCAGGTTATCAGCACAGCAGTGCAGTCCACTACCACTGGAATGACCCTCTGTCATGCCTTATTGCATAATTATGAAATGGGTTGAGAAAATCTATAAACCTGATTGGCTGAGGACCTCGGAACCCTGTGCTGCTATCCCAGCACAACACGGGAAGACATTCCAAGTCCTCAGAGTCTTCTGTACCTCCCTTCAGTCTCGGGTTTATCACTTCTGCTGCTGACGACTGCCCTCTCGCTCATCTTCTCATCTTCAGACACAGTCCTAAGAGGCTTTTTGCAGTTTAATTTTTTTTTTTGCACCCCAACATCAGTCACACATTTCTCACTCCTTTTTTTGTAATTTAGATTTTACTGGGTATTCCACATAAGCATACATGAATGCATGAAAACATAACTGTAGTGGTATTGAAATAACAACAATTTCTTCACTCTGTAGGCCTGGCTGAGTATAACCCATGGATTACAGACTAAACAGTAATCATATCACAAACACAGTTTCCAAATTGATGAAGCTTCCACTTATTTAACATAAACTGCAGGAAGTAAATAATGCATTCCAGCAACAAAATCAGTCATAATTAAGGGTGGAACCCGCTAATCCTTGGTGAGTCCTCCCAGATGGCTTGATAGTGTGTATGTGAGGTATGTTAGTTGGGGGGGGGGGCTACACCCCCAAAGCTCTCCCCACATTGGAAGTGTGCAGAGAGGGGTGGTGGAAGGGCTTGCCCATCCTGTCATTGGTGGGGTTGGCCTTTGTGCTCCTGTGCAACTCTAGTAGGGCACCCTCTCTTATCTCTAACTCAGTTTACCTAGCCCCCAGCCCTGTGCTGTTGCTCAGTGAGGTGAGGGGTGCTGGGTGAGAGCTGGAGTTTAGTATTCTGCAGTGCTTCGAGTTTAGGGAAGGGCTGTGGACATGGCCTACCTAAACTTTAGCAAGGCATTTGACACAGTCCCACACAAAAGATTAATAAACAAGTTAGCCAGCCTTGGAGTGGGTCCCAGGGTTGTAGCCTGGGTAAAACATTGGCTGAACAACAGGATGCAGAGGGTAATAGTAAATGGAGTCTACTCCAAAGAAAGGGGGGGTACTAGTGGGGTACTGCAGGGTTCAGTACTGGGACCGGTCCTCTTTAATGTCTTTATAGGTGACATTGCAGAGGGACTGGATGGGAAAGTATGCCTCTTTGTAGATGACACAAAGATCTGCAACAGGGCTGATACAAAAGAGGGGGTGGAAAGGATGAGAAGGGACTTGGCAAGGTTGGAGGAATGGTCAAAATTATGGCAGCTTAGATTCAGTGCAAAGCAGTGCAAAGTAATGCATCTGGGAAACAAAAACCCAAGGGAAGAGTACACAATGGGGGGTGAGATACTGATAACAACAACAATGGAAAGGGACCTGGGGGTAGTCATATCAGATGACTTAAAGGTAGGCAAGCAATGTGAGAAGGCAGTAAGGAGGGCTGGGGGATACTGGGATGCATAGGGAGAGGCAGCACCAGTAGAAAATAGGAGGTTGTTATCCCTTTGTATAGTTGGTGAGACCCCATGAGGAGTACTGCATGCAGTTCTGGAGACCTCATCTCCGCAAGGACATAGGCAGGATGGAGGCTGTCCAGAGGAGGACAACGAGCTCTGCCATGCTGAAAAAAACACCACCAGCCCATCTGATTTAAAAACAAACAAAAAGAATCATACACAGTTACTGATTCCCCAAGACACGAGTACTAGTTTAGTATTCTTTACCTGGAACAGTTACAGAAATTTAAACGGCACTCTCCTGTGCTGAATTAGCTCTAGCCCACTCCACTGAAAGAAACAACACTGGCCCAGGACCATCGGATTAAAAAAAAAACTCACACGGTTATTGTTGATGATGCCCCAGGACAAGTAATGGCAAAATAAAGCCTGCATGGTCACACTTGGGCCAGCGTAGCATTGACATGGCCGCAGTCAGCTGTACCTTCATTTAAACTGTGCCTACCTTCTCAATTTTAAATTCAGAGCAGCAACACTCCTGAGTCCTACAGCGTCGGGTGGCACACAACCAGATGGACCATGACCCTGGCACCCTGCTCCAGACTCAGAACGAGACAGGGGACTTACTTCATTTGAGTGGTGGCGGCTGAAAATGGGCTGGATCTGGCAGTTGAAGAATGCCGGAAACTCACGTCTCTGAATGGCGGCAAACGGCTGGTGCAAACCGAGAGTCTCGTGAAGTATATCACTAAGGAAGCAGTGCGTGCAGCGACATCATTGGCTGGTCCTTCCACAAACTGCCACGGAGTGCCCCAACTACTTCCTGCTGTCAAAGGGCTCTCTGCCCCTCTTAAAGTCACAGAGACTCTCACCCAAAGAAAAATGGAACCAAGTGGGACTCGAGCGGTACAGCTGCGGAGTGGGACGGGCCTGGCATGTTGATGTTCCAACCGACCTAGATCCACTAGACTTTCAGAGCTCTGCTCATCATGGTCAGAACGTCATTTTTATTTAAAAAATTCTACAAAAAAAGTGAGGGGGTCATGCCCACTCACCATTAAAAGTAGAGGGGCCATGGGCCCCCCGGCTCAGGCGCCAATGTTCTTGGTTCATCTCCTTCATGAGCGCAACGCCTCCACCCAGAGAAAGATTTAAGTTGTTTGATGTCTGGTCAGTACAGGATTCTATGATGCCTACGCAGGCACAGCTGAATAACAGTTCCTCAGCTATAACTGAAAAAGGCTGTACACAGGCGGCATGGGGTCAGAGTGTTGCAGACAAAAACAGCGCAGCAGTACACCATGCTGTCAATACAGTGACAACAACTATAGTGCTCTGTAAAAACACAGAGTGGTAATAGCAGCTAAAACCAAACAGAAAAACTTGCATTTTGTAGGGGGGGGTTCAACCCCCCACAAGCCCTGCTACAGGGGGCTGTGCCCCTGACCCCCCCACATTAAAATAACCAACTCCGGGGGGAGGGGCGACTCTGGGATGGGAAGAATTGCCAACTGCACAAAACTTAAAGAAAAAAAAAGGCACAGGTAATCCAGGACTAGGAATCAAACCCCAGTCCACAGACACTCCACTGCCCTCCACTGCCAGTGGTTTTACTCTCTGAGCCATAGCAGCTGCTCAGAGGACTGGCACTCAGCAGAGGTCTTATCCTTTGCAACACTGCATCCCAGCCAACAACTATAGGGGTAGCATTACCACTCCTTCACCATATTCTACCTGCATTATTTTTTCCCCTGCAGCTGTTTTGCCGTATGCTGTTTTTCACGTGCGGTTTTCCTTGCAACATTATGTAGTCGCAATATTGACCTGGTGCCTATACAGGCACAGCCGAGAAGCAGTTCCCCAGTTGTAACTAAAAAAAGCCCTACACAGGTACAACCGATTAATGGTTCCCCAGCTGTAACAAAGAAAGGCCGTACACAGGCACTGCCAAATAACAGTTCCCTGGCTGTAACTGAGAAAGGCCCTACATAGGCACTGCCAAATAATAGTTTCCTGGAGTGTAACTAAGAAGGCTTTACACAGGCACTGCCAGCTAACAGTTCCCTGGGCTGTAACTAAAAAAGGCCCAGCTAGGCACAGCTGTGACACATAACCCCCCCCCCCACACACACACACACACAATGCAGCACAGAGTACAGTATTGAACTCTCGTTCTCCTGTAGCAGTGGTGCTAACCTCTCCCCACTGGTTCCAGTGCTGTTTCCCTTTTAAACCTATAGACAGCTCCCAAACAAGTTACTGGGTACACAGTGGCTGAATCAATAAGCCTATAGATGTTGCAGCTGGTTGACCAGCGGTGGTGCAAAACAACAGCAATGCTAAATGACACCATTACCCCAAAACCCAAAGGCATTGCAATTGCAGAATGGTGAATCCAACCAAAAATGGAGGTATTTGTAGACCCTTGGTCATAGGGCCCAATCCAGTCTACATTTCCCAACTATTTTACACAATTGCTCAGATGCAGGGGTGAAGCACTGGCACATATCACAGATCTGAGAACTTTTTTTTGCAGTTAGTACTCTTTATTTTGCCTCAGGCTAGCCCTATCATCAGTGACCAGCTCCCCCCCCCCATCTCCCTGGTCCCTTGTGGCCTTACCATCCAACTTCAGACTTCTCCATGGCTTATGCTCCATGGTGGAGGCTGCTTCCCCCACAACCGTGGCTCGGATCCTCAAACTGGAAGTGCATCATAGAGCCAGGTGCAGGGCCTGTGAGAGATTGGTTCCATTATGCTGGCCGGTCATGTTTTCCTCCTCCTATACCTTCCCCAGAAGGCGGATGTGCAGTGCCACCCAGACTTGCCCACTCATGCACCCGCATGTAGGATGGCAATGGTCGCCACTCCTCCACCCCAGAATGCTGTCCCTGGATGCCCAACCCCCGGTTCTGGTTAGGAGTCAGTGCTATGGACACAGCAGCCCTCTCTTCCACAGAGGAGGTGAGCAATCCTGTGAACACTCAGTCCTCCTCCCCCCCCCCGGCTGACCCTCCGACAACGTGAGTTCGCACCTGAACCCTGGTCATCGGCACCACAAGCACTAGCACTGTGCCAGCAGGCCAGCTTCTTATACGGAAACATTAAAAACTTTCCACAAAATTGGATTTATTGTTCACTAAAAGCAACATTTTAGAATTAACCAAAAAATACAAGTGGGGCAAAGGCACTCTTTTGGTAAGATCTCTAATAATGTTTTAGAAGTCCGTGGCTTTGATTTAAAACGCAGTATAATTGCCCTGGTATATGCTACTCTAATAATTGAGAATTTAGTAAAAGGATCTGATTTTTTTTTTTCTGTCTTCAAATTCAAGATTTAAATGGGAGCAGAAACACAGAACGGTGTTCGGGTCAATGCTTGGAACTTAAACATTCAACTAATAAAACAGTTTGGTTAAAAACATTACACAGTACCTACTTGACACCCTGCAATTTGTTCTATATGAGACCTGGTTTAAACAGGGTATGCTGGCACGGATGTAATGAACCAAGTACATTGACTCACATGTTTTGGCACTGTTCTAAAATCAAACTGTGGTGGGAAGCCACCCACACAGAGCTGCTGGAAAAATATTTAGTGACACAACTTCCTTTTGAAGCTAATTTCTTGATTTTCAATGACTTTACTAATACTTCACAACACAGTTTCCAAAAACGATCCGTGCATTGGGAAGCATGGACACCAAAAGGGTAATTTTAAGGACGTTCCCTGGTGTTCCAGCAACCCCATATCAAATTCATCATTTTTTGCCCAGCACATGATTACTAGGATTTTGTTGACATAAGGGGGCTATCTAGCCCATTATATATGTCTCCCACTTAAGTGGGATAATCATACCAGTAAGTTTTTATTATAGTACATACAACTTAATTTTTAAATATGTCCAGACTAGTACTATCTATTGCGCCCTGTGAGAGTTTATTCCAGACAAATGGTGTTTTAACTGTAAAGAAGTGATCCCTTTTGAGTGTTTTGGTCTTTTCAACCAATATTTTCTGATTGTGGGAACGAAGATCATTTCTTGTATTGCTGTAATGCATATTAAAAACTTGTAGACCATCTTGACTGTGTATTATTTTATATAATAATAAAAGGTCTCCTCTTTGTCTTCTTGCCTCCAATGAATGCAGACCAGTCTCCTGCAGACTATAAGAATATTGCTTAGTTTTCAATCTAGGAATGTATCTGGTAACTTTTCTTTGCACACCTTCCAACAAATTAACATCCTTCCTTAAGTACAGGGACCAGAACTGAGAACCATAATCCAGAATAGGCCGAACATAGGTTTTATATAAGGGTATAATAAGATGTTCTGATCTTCCAATAAATGTTCATCTTATTTTTGTAAGTAAGGACTGAATACTATGTGCTAATTTTCTGCACTGACTGTTTGATGTGAAACTATCTAAACATTTAAAATCCATAGCAAAAATCAAGGGATTGCTGTGCTTGTTTTTAAAAGTTAGATTGGTTGAGACTTAATTCCTCTTCATATACAAATTCTGTAATGGGTCAGATTGCTTCATGTAGGCATATTGGGCCAGATATTCAAAACTTTGCCCAGGGGCTAAATTAGCACTGCCCGGCGGGCAAACTTAGCCCGGAACACAGAGCAAGCTATATTGAAAAGGAAATAGCCCGGTGCTAATCCTGCTGAATATTGCAGGCTAAGGAAGCCGGGCAAACTGGTCTGGGAGTGCAGGGCAAAAATAGCCCAGGAATAAGACAGCACTGAATAAAGCAACCAGGAAGTGCAACCCACAACAACAACACAGTGCACAGCAACATGAGGGCAGGTACAGATGAACTACATGGCCAATGTGTGTGCCAGTAAATGCATGGACTCAGCACAGCTGCAGGAAGCAGCAGATGTGAAAGAACAGTGATCAAAACTGTATATTATACCCCGTACCATTAGCGCGGCATTAGCGCGGAGCTAAGCAGTTAGCCCGGGGCAAACACGTTTGCCCGGAGCTAAAATGTGCCATATTCAAAAGTGCCATGCAAATGAGCCTACTTAGGCAGTCTCTGGGCAAACAACCAGATTAGCATCTCATTATACCCTGATTTGCATGCAGTTTGCCCAGCATTACCGCAGGATCCCACAGAGCCACCTGTAGGTCAGTCTGGAAGTACAGGGGCTGACCAGGTCCAACCGCAGCTCCACCTGTAGGTCAGTCTGGCAGTGCACGATGATAGCTGCAGGCTACATGTAAACAGTACAGCATAGCATATTGTACCCCAGGGGACAGGACAGCACAGGCACAGGTGGTGGTAGTGCTGCATGCAACTGTCACACTGTAGGGCATGCTACAGTGCACAGCAGACACTACAGTAGCAAGGGGGCTAGTAGTGTGAGGGACACAGCACTGCCTATGGTGTGTGGGGTAGTGATGCTGACTGCACTGTACACAGTGACAGGCCCAACCTGCAGGTGTTTACTGACAGTGGACATTACTGTTACACTGTTGTGTGACCCACAGATGCGGTACCTGTGGTATGGGATGCTCACAGTGACATGTACATTTCTGGCTTTGTGTGCTGTGGCAGTTGTACAGCTGTGTGGTATGTGGCCGGGGGGGGGCAAATATTATCCGAAAGGCACACTAGTGTTGGGGGCATTCCCAATACTGGCCCATGTGCACTGCATGATGTGTCCCAGCCTTGTGGCCACACCTGGTCTGTGGCACAGCCTCGCCACCCATAAACGCTCCCCTCAACATCCTCCATGCCCACAGTGCTGCATCTGTGTGCTGGCATCTGTTTGTGTCCACAGATGTGTGGTCCGCAGGTGTGTGCTGTATGGCCACACTGCCATGCTGTCCACTGGCGGCAGGGTCACCACTTACTGCCTGGCATGGCTGGGACTGGTGGCAGTTGATGGCATTATTGTGATGCCATCGGTTAGCAGCATGCTTCCTCTATGTTTGGCTTTATCTAAGTGTCATATTTATTTGTTAGGGTCGCGCAAAACCCGCGCTAAACCCACGCAAAGCCAAAGTGTCGCGTAAAGCTGATTGCCCAGAGTTAAGACAAGCTTTTCCTGGGTGGTAATTTGCACTGCGCTAAGTGTCGCGCTAAGTCGCGCAAAACCACTTAGCACGGTGCTAGTCACTGAATATAGCATTGAGCCTGTATTCATGTCAGTTTGCCCCTTGCATACATTATAATCTTGCCCGACGCTAATGCAGTTTGCCCGTGCTATTTGGCCTTTTGAATATAGCAGACCCGCGCTAATCCCGCACAAACGATTTTTGCCCGGCGCAAAGTTTTGAATATCTGGCCCATTGTATTTTACCGTAGGTGTCAACGGGAGTGTGGAAAGAGTGAAACCAGGGCACATCATTTATCATGAGGTTTGCTTAATTTTTCCCAGAAATTCAAAAACAATGAGTAAATGACTAGTACCATGACACACCCTTGAACAAACATTCCCAAAATGAGGGGGATATTTGCATGTTTTGATGGAGAAAACCATTTCAAACCCATGTCATTTTCATAAATCCTTTTTGATAGGTGTAAAATATGGCTGTAAAATTTTGCAAAAGACAGAAATATATGGGTTGCCATGCTTCTTTTGACTATATTTGCTTTCAAAGTTGCAGTTTCAGAAATGGTTGGCACAGGACCAAAAAAATTGAACATTTCCAATATAAAAATAAAACTTGCAAGAAAGCTATTCAAACAATTCAAAAGTACATGCAGAATGACAAGGACTTTAATATAAAAGAGACAGAGTAACCAAACAGAAACATAGAAACATATAATTTGATGGCAGATAAGGACCGCTTGCCCACCTAGTTTGCCCATTTCCCTACCTATAGGATTTATTTATTATTTATTTAGCTTTTGTTTACCGGGTAAGTACACTAGACAAGTATTATGCCTATTTTCAGGAATGACCCGGGAGAGTACAACATGAGGAACAACAGTCAAGGAGACATGGCAAAGAGAGTACAATTTTTTGTCACAGTAAACAAACATGGGAAATACATCATTTGACGCTGGGGGAAACATACAGTAGTAAGCACATTTCCGATTATACACTCTAGACTAGCTAGTTCAACTGACAGATATATACAGGTCATCATACATAGGAGTGGAGCATAGCTCAAGGACTGGATTGATCATAATATAACTTATAACATTGTCGTATACACCCCCTAGGCTAGTTGGATCGTGGACAGGTATATACAGCTCATCACATTTTTCTAAATATGCACATGTTAGACAGAAACAGAAACACTTGGTAGTACAAGTTTCTACCAAGTGACCAAGGGGCAATATGTCATGGTTAGCCTATGACCATGGAGCAATAATGGGTGTAAAAATGCCCAAGGCTTTTTAGGCAGTAGTAGTCAGAAGCCATTGATACAGTGGGAAAAATATATCCAGGAATTCAATGAAGACACCCTGGGGAGGTTCAGACAAAACAATTTGACACTTTACTCTAGGGAGGTTTGGGGATAAGCTGCAGATCCTAGTTAACCAACAGCCAACTTCCTCCTATCCCTCACTAGAATTGCCTTATGTCTGTCCCATGCATTCTTGAATTCCCCCGCTGTTTTTGACTCCACAACCTCCTCAGGAAGGCTGTTCCATGTATCCACAACCCTCTCCATGAAAAAATACTTCCTCACATTACCTCTGAGCTGTCCCCTCTCTTATCTTCATATTGTGTCCCCTTGTTCTTGCACATCTTTTTTCCTGAAAGATGCTACCCTCTTGGACTTTGTTGATTCCCTTGAGGTACTTGAAAGTTTCTGTCATGTCCCCCCTCTCCCTCCTTTCCTCAAGGGTATATATAACAAGCTCATTTAGTCTCTGTCTCTCTCTTCATATGCCTTATGGTCTGCACCATTTTAGTTGCCCTCCTCTGAACAGCCTCCATCCTATGTCCTTGCGGAGATGGAGGTTCCAGAACTGCATGCAGTACTCCAGATGGGGTCTCACCAATTGTCTGTACAGAGGGATAACAACTTCTTGTTTTCTATGGTGATGCCTCTCCTTATGCATCCCAGTATCCCCCCATCCCTCCTTACTGCCTTCTCACATTGTTTGCACACCTTTAGGTCATCTGATATGACTACCCCCAGGTCCCTTTCCAGTTTTTTGTTGTTGGTATCTCACCCTCCATTGTGTACTCTTACCCTGGGTTTTTGCTTCTCGGGTGCATTACTTTGCACTTCTTTGTGTTGAATCTAAGCTGCCATACATTTGACCATTCCTCCAGCCTTGCCAAGTCCCTTATCATTTCCACCCCACCTGGTGTATTAACCCTGTTGCAGATCTTTGTGTCATCTGTACAGAGACTTACTTTTCCTTCCAGTCCCTCCGTAATGTCACTTATAAAGACATTAAAGAGGACTGGTCCCAGTACTGAACCCTGCTGTACCCTGCTAGTAGCCCCCCTTTCTTCACAGTGGACTGTGTTTACTATTACCAAAGACAGACAGACATGTAGATGAAGTGTCTTGAATAGTGCAAGTGGCTGCAATTTGAGGACATCTCTATGCAGGTGGAGCTCATCTGTT
Organism: Neoceratodus forsteri; assembly: GCA_016271365.2. Classification (NCBI taxonomy): domain Eukaryota; kingdom Metazoa; phylum Chordata; order Ceratodontiformes; family Ceratodontidae; genus Neoceratodus; species Neoceratodus forsteri. The sequence goes on from CM028130.1 coordinate 1,616,081,957, forward strand.
ACACCACTGCATGTGGGCGGCTATGGCGATGCAGCAAAATCAGGAGGAAAAACCCCTCTGGCCACTGGATGACATTGCAGGCCACACAATGATGACAGGGCACCCTGCCATGAGTCCTGCAAGCGGAGGATGCAGGCATGTAAGGTAAGTCCCGGAGAAGTCAGGTGATGGGGCTGAATGGTCCGGACAGAGGGAGGCGAGCCAGAGGCATTGGAACACAGTGAACTTATGAAAAAAAAAATACTATAGTGATTACACCCTTTAGTGAATGGGTGGTTAGGCAGTAACATTTCCAAACAAAAGGTGGTACGTCAAGGCGGCCCTTTGAGTCCCATTCTCTGTATTTTTGTGCCGTACCCAATTTTATGAAAAGTGGCGTGTTGCTCTAAAGCAGTGGTGGGAAATACATGGATTGGGATCTACTGGTGGATCTCGAGAGATTTATGGTGGATCTTGGGGCAAAGGTTGCATTTTCAGTGAAGCTCCTCACAGCTGATGAGTGTAATTATTGTACTTTTTGTTCACTTTATTGCTGGTGGATCTTGAAGCTTCTTGAGATCCACCAACATGGATCCCAGTACAAGGTGTATTGGCCACCACTGCTCTAAAAATGACAGGGACCATGACCCCAGAAGGACCAGTGCCCAGAAGAGCTCTACCATACATAGATGACATCTGCTTGACAGTGCGGGATGAATCATCTGCACAGAAAGCTTTGACCTTTTTTCTGATTACTCATGGGTTGCTGGAGCAAATATCAACTTCCAGAAAAGCAAGGGGTTGCTCTTGATGTCTTTAAATGCTGGTACTGCAAACCAGATAGCAGGTATAGAACTGGTACAGGAACTGGTATAGATTCTAGGAATTACTTTTGGGTCTGATGATATGCCACTCACTAACTGGAAAGACAGATTGGATTTGGTTGAATAGAAGAATCACTGCCTGGAATAGATAGCCCATGACTAAGAGAAACAGTATCTATATCATTGCTACTTTTCTTATCCTGATTTTTTTGTGCCTTACACATATTTATAAAATGGCAAGAAAGAATCTAGAATTTCACCGGCTGAGAGATGTCACCTGATCATGCATTAACTCTCTATAAACGTATGGTCAGGTGCCGAATTTCATTTTCCTCCTGCCAAAAACCTACTTAGAGTTATTTTATAAGTGTAATAAGCCTCTCCAGGGTGTACATCGTGAGAGTTAATGCACTTCCCAGGGACAAAAGGACACTCAGCATTCGGCCTCCTGCCTTACGTTACTCCTGGAGTGTGCATTAAAATCCTATAATGCACACCCTGTTGTGGCTTATGACTTACTTTTACCCCTCTTCGAAGTCTGGAAACAAGGTTAATAAGCAATTTTCTTTTTTTTTGTAAGATGTCTTTTTTTTGCAGAGCAGAGTCAATTACCATACAGAGCAATAAAACACATATTAATAATAAAAGGAGTTCATTCATTCATACATACATACACAGGAGTTTTGGAGAGGGGAACATCTTCTCAGGCCAGCAACTCTATAGTTGTAGTAATGAGTTAATAAAATGATATTATTACATTACATTGAGCGGGGAAAACCCCTTGTCCTGAGTGCTAACACACAGCAATCTACACAGAGCAAATGTTCTGCCCCTTCTCTCTCCCACAGTCATCACCAAGTTCAGAAGTTTGCGAACCATGTCTCCCTCAGAGTCTTGTCCAGTGACCCCACATCTGGTCATAAATATGCATTTTTTACAGCACAGAGTATTGGATCTTCTCTAATTTCATGGTATCGATCAGGAGAGAGACCCAAAAACCTACAGTAAAATATTTTTGGTGAGTGTGCCTGTTGTGACCTGGGTGCAAGAGACAGAGACCAAAAAATAATTTGTCCACTGAAAATGGAACATGCACGTAAGAAACGGAGACCGAACAGGTTGTATTTGATATCATCTCAAAGTTCAAAAAGGATCAGCACCACAACTATGTTCATCTGATGCTGTCGTGTGATTCAGGAATTGTCTTTTGTGCTGGCAACAGGAAACAAAAGATCAATATGCCTGTGCCCTTTTATTTCACTGCACCATCGTCTTCATCAAAATAACATTTTCATGCCTTATGGTAGGTAGGACATCATTTCAACTCTAAATAATAGCACCAAACTTGTTTTAAAAATAAAACAAGGCTGGCCCGGTGGCGCTGAGGGTTGAGGTGCTGGATGCCACACCTAACGCTACGCTGTCGACCTAGGTTCGGGAACAACCTCAGGTCATCAGGGTACTGGCATTGGGGGGGGAGCAGGATCGAGCATGCCGGTGGGCAGCTCTCCTCTCCTGAGGGTAGTGAGGATGGGTTGGCACCCCCCGCCATAGTTCAGCTCCCACTGGGTGGAGGTCCGGTGAGTAGCGTAGGTGGAGAGGGGGTGGCAAACAGCTATGGGAGGTGGAAGGGGCTGAGCCAGCACTACGGGGTGCATAGTGTGCATCCACATGCTCGCATGGCCATGTGCTGGGGCCTCGGGGTGGGTCAGGGGAGAAAACCTGTAAAAAATGCCTACGCGTCCCTGTCACTAGTTGGCGGCAGGAGGCAACAGGGACCAAAACATCTATATGAAAAAAAAAGGTGCTGCGTCAGCACGTGGTCTGAAAGCAAAACAAAATGGTTGCTCTGTCTTTATAAAGGAGGAGCCTGGAAATGGGCACATCACTAAAGGAGTTAATAATTGCACAAGAGGGGTAGACACAAGTCCTTTCACAGTAGAGATGGTAAGGAATGAACTCAATAAACTGAAGACAGATAAATCCATAGTGCTGGACAGCATCCACCCATGCATACTGAGAGAACTTAGGGATTAATTGGCAGCACCTCTAGCAGATCCCCGAGATAGGGAATTGTTCCACAAGACTGGAAAAAGGCAATAGTGGTTCCCATACATAAAGGAGGGAGCAGGGGGGTGGCGGGTAACTACCGCCCTGTCAGTCTCACCTCGGTGGTAGGCAAGATGATGGAAACCCTGCTAAAGGAAAGAATTTAAAATTTCCTGGAAGAGACTGGACAGCTGAACAACAGGCAGTATGGCTTCATGGTGGGAAGGTCCCACCAGACTAATCTGATCAAGTTTTTCGACTCGGTTACTAAGATAGTGGACCGGGGGGGGGGGGCCATGGATGTTATCTACCTCTACTTTAGCAATGCCTTCGACTTAGTCCCACACAGAAGGCTACTAAATAAGCTCGAGCATACAGGAGTGGGACAGGAAGTGGTATCATGTGTTAGGAGCTGGCTTATTCTGAGGAACCAGTCAGTGATGGTCAACGGGGCAGCTTCAGGGGATAGGAGGGTGACCAGCAGGGTGCCACAGGGGTTCATCCTGGGACCTTTACTCTTCAATATTTTCATAAGTGACATCACTGAGGTGCTGGGGGGAGGTGAGTCTGTTTGCAGATGACACAAAGATCTACAACAGAGTAGACTCTGCTCAAGGAGTGGAACAAATGAAAAGTGGCCTGCTCAAGCTAGAAAAATGGTCCAACATGTAGCAGTGAAAATTTATTGCAAAAAAATGCAAAGTAATGCATCTGAGCAGGAGCAACCCAGGGATGGTCTACTATCTGAGAGGGGAGCAGCTAACAGCCACCAAAAAGGAGCGGGATGTTGGGGTCATCATCTCTGATGACTTAAAACTGGGCAGACAATGTGAAAAAGCAGCACAAAAAGCCAGCAAAATGCTTGGATGCATATGAAGGGCATCACAAGTAGAAAGAGGGACGTGATGACGCCACTATACAAGTCCCTGGTAAGGTCCCACCTTAAGTACTGCATACAGTTCTGGAGGCCTTATCTCAGGAAGGACATGGATAGACTAGAGACGGTACAGAGGAGGGCAACAAAAATGGTGCAAGGGCTCCATGAATTGGCATACAAAAGCAGATTATGGCAATTCAACATGTACTCACTGGAGCAGCGCAGAGATGGGGTGACATGATAGAGACATTCAAGTTCCTGAAGTGTATAAACAGAATCCCCGCCCAGGAACTCTTTTTGATCAGTAGCTTCACAAGGACAAAGGATCATGAAATTAAATTAAGGGGAGGGAGGTTCATGGTAATATGCACAAGTTCTTCTTTGCGGAAAGGGTGGTGGCTCCCTGGACTAGCCTGCCTGCAGAAGTCATCGACTTCAAAACAGTAGGGCAATTCAAATCTGCTTGTGATAGGCATAAGGGGATTGTCTCTAAGAAAATCTAAGGAAGGGGTAGCACTCAGGACAGCCTAAATGGATCTTTGGTTCCCATTTGCTGTCACTTTCTGTGTTTCTATGTAATATTAAATGCATGCTGAAAATAGAAACTAGAGTTAAAAATCGATGTTTTGACCTTAGGTCTTCTTCAGGAACTATCTAGAAGAGAAAAAAGCAAAGTTAGTGTAAAGGGGAGGTAAAATAAGGGATATATATGTGTGGAAAGAATAAAGGGGAGGCTGTGGGAGAATAAATGATAAATAGTAAGATAAAGAGAGAATCTGGAAAACAAAAAGGTGATGATGGGAATGACAAGGCATAATAGCAGTGAATGAGCTAGAGAAGTCCCAAGTGGGGACTAATTAGGGCCTAGTAAGAAGGCTGAAATGTGACACGTGGGGGAAGGAGTTAGAGGTGGAAACATCTGGTGAAAATGAAAATAGATGTGTACAGATACAAACAGACTTTAGGGAAAACATGGAGTGGCTGAAAGATGTTAGTAGGAAATAAGTCTATCATTAAACCGGAGGGCTGCTGGGAGCCAAGGTGGATGTTTTAAAAATAGCCGTTTAAAAATAAGCTCAGTTCCGTCGGTCTTAAAAATTAAAATATTTTTGGGCTCCAATGGCAAGTGACAGTGCTGGCCCTGCCTGTTTGACAGTTTTGCAAAACTGCCAGTGACTTCATCTGGATTTGTAAATTTTGTTGCCTCACCTTCTGTTGCTAATGGGGCAATACCACTTAGTCTGCCCTGACCTGTTGTGTTTCTCAGGTATGTTTTTATTCGTTTTTGGGCACTGAATGACCATTCACATGAACATGTAGTGACTGGTATAGCAAGTGCAATGGTACCTAATTTATGGATTGATATAGGAAAATGGTGTCTCAACCCCCAATAAACAGTCACTTGAATTCAAATTATTTTTCCTAGTTTTATTGTTTGTATGATTATCCTTTTTTTTTCTTTTAATTAAATTTCCTTTTAAAAGCGCTCTTAACTTTTTGTTTCCTGTTACGTTTCAGGACCAGCACATCCCTTCATCAGATGGATTGAGCTGCTTATGGTGATTTTCTGAACATATACAAACAAATCTTAATTTTATTTTTAATTAAATACCACCACTCTTTCTTAAAGTAAACTTTTTATATTAATTCATACATTTCTAATCAGGTGGGAACACACCTCTTATTTAGTAGTCTCTAAATGTAGTTTTTCTGTGTGAATCCAGAAGGTTCTGAAAATGAATATAAAAAGTTGAGACTCATATGTGTCCCTGTCTCTCTTATTTAACTTTTGTTTACTTTTAACAAATCTCCTCATTATAATTTGCCCTTGTTTACCTATATCCCTTTACAGCCTTTTCTTGATTCTTTAATAATTTTCTTATGAGCCTGTGAAATGTAAACAGATCCTCATTTTATTCATTTTCTCATGAGACACAATGTAGTGCGTTTCTCTTTTCAAGTATTTATAATATCTCTCAAAAGGTTTACCTACTTACTCGGGTGTCTTTCCTTTTATTTTGAACCTTCTGGTATCTTCACTACAGACTGCAAAACTCTTTTGTTCTGGACCACGCTAACCTGCACCATAACTGCAGATGCCAGATTGCAGGATATCCCTTCTTCCTGAAGGGGTAAGAGGGCTGGGCCATCAGGTGTTCACGCTCGTGGCGTGTGAATGTCACAGCGTGATGCAAACCCTGAGTGGCCTGGTCTTAAAGAAAACTACACATACTCACTGGGAGTATAAGGTAGTCCCTCTCATACTAAGTTTTAACTTGTGCTGCCTAAATATGCCTATTGAGATTGAAACAACCATAACACAGCCGTCAGTACTGAACCCCAAGTTGGATTCAAAACTTCTGTTCTAGTATACCGTTTCTTGATTATCTCTATGTGGGAGGTCACCCAGACAGACTCAAGGTCAAATATGGCATTTCATTATTTATATATTTACAATCCAAATCATTCAAATAACTTTATATATTACTAACTCTTTACATATTTTTCTAATTATTGCATAACTCAAAACTAGAATCTAAAGTCTTCTTCTTTCAGGTGTCAGCTAACTTTTTCGATATACTTTAATGTGTCACAGATTTTAAATGATTCTAGATTTGGTTATAAAGACCAAGATCCGAGACCTTTCATTTTTCTGTCTTATTGAAATGTTGACCAAATTAAATTCTCATTTAGGCCATATCGTGCTTTGTGTGTCTGAAGTGTAAAAGTTAAAGTTTATTGCAGGAAAACTCCATTGAGCAAGCTCATTCACAAGGAGGTCCTGTGACATAAACACTTAAAGTACAAACACAGATAGGTAATAACAGTATATACATGAAATGCACGTTACATGATACAGGCTAGATATACATACAAGGGTACCACATAGGGTGACCGCAGGTGGTAAACATTGATATGAGACAGGGAAGCGACTTACAGGTTGCATACTGATAAATGAAACATGATGACTGGTGTGTGCAATACATATACAGTATTTTGGCAGCTAGAACAAACAACAGTCTACAACTGATATGGGGGGGGGGTGATTTGATAGAGTAGCAGTGGAGCGTAAGCAAAGATAAAGCCAGGAGTAGAAGGGGAAGGGAAAGCAGTTAATATGACAAATCAATTATACCTTACCAGTGGATAAATATGGCACACATGGGGAAGGAAGAGACTTAAAAAAATGCACCATGCCTCTCTTTTTAACAGAAGTACATCCCAATTTCCTCCCCTTAGAGGTGTGATGACCTTTTCCGATCCCAAAAATGTTAATGTAGAGATCCGATGTCTGCATGAGTTGAAGTGTTTTACCACAGGTGACCTCTCGTCCTCCCTTCTTTTGTTACTTCTAAGTTTACTAAGTTTAAGTTTTCTTTGTAGTTTTCTTTGCATCACGCTGTGACATTCACACGCCACGAGCGTGAACACCTGATGGCCGGCCCTCTTACACCTTAAGGAAGAAGGTATATCCTGCAATCTGACATCTGCAGTTATGGCGCAGGTTAGCGTGGTCCAAAACGAAACAGAGTTTTGCAGTCTCTAGTGGAGATACCAGAAGGTTCAAAATAAAAATAAAAGGAAAGACACACGAATAAGTAAGTAAGTAAACTTTTTGAGAGATATTATAAATACTCTAAAAGACAAACATGTACCACATTGTGTCTCACAAGAAAATGAATAAAATGAGGGTCTGTTTACAATTCACAGGCTCATAAGAAGAAAATTATTAAAGAATCAAGAAAAGGCTGTACAGAGATATAGGTAAACAAGGTCAAATTATAATGAGGAGATTTGTTAAAAGTAAATGAAAAGTTAAATAAGAGAGACAGGGACACATACGATTCTCAACTTTTTATATTCATTTTCAAAACCTTCTGGATTCACACAGAAAAACTACATTTTGAGACTACTAAATAAGAGGTGTGTTCCCACCTGATTAGAAATGTATGAATTAATATAAAAAGTTTACTTTAAGAAAGAGTGGTGGTATTTAAAAATAAAATTAAGATTTGTTTGTATATTTTCAGAATATCACCATAAGCAGCTCAATCTATCTGATGAAGGGACATGTTGGTCCTGAAACGTAATAGGAAGCAAAAAGTTAAGAGTGCCTTTAAAAGGAAATTTAATTAAAAGTAGAAAAAAGGATACATACAGTAAAACTTGGAAAATTAATTTGAATTCAAGTGACTGTTTATTGGGGGTTGAGACACTATTTTCCTATATCACTTCAATCTATCCATGGGGTACCCCCATAACCACCACGACAATTACTCTATTTTCCAAAAAAAAAAAAAAAAAAGGGAACCAAGGGATTCGGCACTGTTTTTTAAGTGTACCTAATTTATGGATGTCAGGAAGCATAGCCAGTGACAGTGATTCAAGCAATGAAGAGATGTTCCGTGGACAGTTTTCAGCTGGCAGACATTCAATAAACTTTTGTGCTATAGTCAGTCCTTCCTCAGGAACCTATGCGCCATAGTGATTGCACAAAACATTTAGTGTTGCCTTATCTAAAAATAAAGGACTTTTTAGTTTCAAAGCCCAAACTGCTTTCCGTAGGTCTACCCTCTCTTTTGAAAATCATCTCAGTTCTTTTTATTTAGTTGTTTAACCAGGTATAGCACACTAAGCTGAAAGCTTTTTTACAAGAGCAACCTGGGAGCACAAGGAGGTTAAGTGACTTGCTCAGGGTCACACAGTATGCAAGTGGAAGCTATGGGATTCAAACCCAGGTCTGGTGGCTGGATGTCACCAGATTTGCAGCTCAGAGCCTTAGACCACTGTGCTATACTGCCTAAAAAAGTTCTGTAATCATGTTGTCTACAATGGGCAGTAAGTTTTAGTTTGATAATCTGTTTCAGAGGTAACTGGTCCGGTTGCTGTTCCTTAAGTCTCATGTCAACTACGTAGTCATCAAAATGAGCTGCTAGGTACATTGTGGGTAGGTTCTTTCTTCTGTTACACTGTCAGGAGCAGTTTTAAGTGGTACAGCGAATACTGCTGCTTCATTGAATAATTATTTACATTAATCTTCATTTCTGAGTGACATCAGAGTATCAGTACATGCTTCTACTGCAGTGCCAGCACTTGCTAGGTCCAGATCTTCAGTTTGTAGTAGATTGTAGAGTCCTTCTGTGAATCTGAGAATGAGATCAAAGTGGAGAAGACAAAAGACGGTGTTAAATGACATCACGTAGCTGTAAAGGTCTTGTGCTTTGGGTGCATTTCTGTGGTCACAATGAGAGAGATAAGAGAGTATGGACTCATAAACAGGACCACTGGAAAATTGCACCTCTCATTTTACCATAAAATGTCATCAGCACCACAACCCATCCCTATGAGTGCACCTCTCTGACCTCCTACTCATGTCCTGATCTAGTGATCCCTGTGCCATAATGCGCACAAATCTGTCCCTGGGCAATGCCTCGCTGGACTGCTACCTATGTTCAGCAGGATTTATTTATTTATTTTATTTAGTTGTTTTAACCAGGTATAGCACACTAAGCTGAAAGCTTTTTTACAGGAGCGACCTGGGAGCACAAGGAGGTTAAGTGACTTGCTCAGGGTCACACAGTATGCAAGTGGAAGCTGTGGGATTCAAACCCAGGTCTGGCCTGCTGGATGTCACCAAATTTGCAGCTCAGAGCCTTAGACCACTGCGCTATACTGCCTCCCTTGATGATAAGGGCAAGTCCCTTATCGTGCTGCTTACAAAGAGAGATGCAAAATCGCCCACGTCAAAAGGGCGACTTGAACTTAGAGAGACCGCCGCAAACAGTGACGCTGCTCTGGAAAATACAGTGCTTCTTTTGTTTTTTTGTGGGGGCTGCACCCCTCAAAATAAAGATTACCAACTCCAAGGGGAGCAGACTTAGAAAAAAATAGAAACTCCCCCTGGAAGGAAAATTTTACCTGCACCAGGATCAGAACCCACACCACAGGCTCCAGTGGCAGTGGCTTATGTCACTACACCACACAGCCAGTTTGGTAGGGCTTGGCCAAATCATTACTTTTATCCCTTTCTCGCAAGTGTAGCATGTATACCTCAGTGCTACACTCGCTATACCCATCAGAGCTCTTTTCCCCACTCGCTCTACATGGGAGTGGTATTTTTTTTTTTGGTCTTTGGTAACCAGGTAAGGCCCACTAGGCACAAGTGTCTGTTTTCAGAGGTGACCTGGGAACACTGGGTAGTTAAGTGGCTTGCTCAGAGTCACAAGTATGCAGGTGGAGGTTGTGAGAATCAAACCAAGGTCTGGTCTGCTGGATGTACCAAGCTCGTTCACAGCTTGTTACTCTAATCTCAAGGCTGTACTGAGTCGCTCATATTGAGCCGCTCAGTAATACTCACCCATTTAGGGTGTTACCATTCTACTGTGCCCCATGAAGTGAACCTTTGATTTGTGTACTCTGATGTTAATTATCGTCAGCTTTCTGTGCTTAAGCTATCTTGTCAATTCTGTGAACTGTGAAGACATGTTGTAAACCGTCTGTTGTTTTTGATGAGGAACCTTTGTAAATGAGCATTTTGCTCAAAGGTGTGCATCCGAGTAATAAATAAAAAAAGAAAAAATTAAAAAAATACATGATTTTCACCATTCTCCTCAAAAACTCTGCAATATTTTGCAATTCATTGAATTTTTGATTGACATTGTATAAATATATTTAAATTCTGAAGGAAAGCTACTCAAACATACTAACACTTTGGTACTCAGACTTGGGTTTGACCAAAACAATGCAGTGTGAGATGAGAAGGGGTCCAGTGTGTCTCTGCTTTCATCTGATTCACTTCCCTTCTTTGGTTTCAAAATCCTCTAGCCAAGCAGATGTAGACTTAAGCACATGACGTCTGTGTTGAAGCAGACTATCAGAAAATGTTTTGCTGCCACAGAGACTGGAATAGTAGATGTGAAAAAATGTGCAAATTGTTCAATTCACCTAAATGGTGCATTAACTGCAATGCTTGTTTTTGAGTGGTAGGGTGTTTTTTTCCCTTGTATACAAATTTTCATTCTGAATGAATTTTGATTCAAATGTCTGAGGAGTTTGGGTGGCTCTGCTGATGATAAACTTGATTGTGCTTCTGAGGGAGTTGGTGACAGTGACCCCTTACTTGATAATCTACTGTACCACCTATATGCCTTTATGCAATGACTGCAAAAACTCCTGACTAACATTCCTGAAAACAAGCTGATAAAACAGGTGAAGTATATTTAAACAGTTACCTTCAAATAAACAATCATTGCAAGCAGAGTAAAACATGGGTGCCATGCATTACAAACTATGTAGTGAAAAGGTATTGGTATGATTCTATACTTTTAGCCTGTGTTTTTATGTGGTTGAGGGCATGGCAGCTGGGTTTCAGTGCAAGAAAGTGCAAAATCATGCGCCTAGGGCACAGAAACCCAGGGGTTGTTATAAAATGGGGGGGGAGGCATAGATGGTCACAAAGTAGGAAAGTGACCTTGGGGTCATCATATCTGATGACCTCAAGGTGGTGGGGCAGTGTGACAAGGCAGTAGGCAGGGCCAGTGGGATGCTGGGGTGCACAGGGAAGGGAATCACTAGCAGAAGGAAGGAGGTGGTGTTACCACTGTATCGATCATTGGTGAGGACCCCACCTGGAGTACTGTGTCTAGTTCCGGAGATCACATCTCAGGAAGGACATAGGCAGAGTAGAGGCTGTCCAGGGGAGGGCAACAAAAATGGTGTAGGGACTGCACCATAAGCCCGATGAGGAGAGACTGAGGGATTGTAATGTGTATGCCTTGGAAGAGAGGAGGGGGGGAGCATGATAGAGACTTACAAATATCTCACAGGGGTGAACAAGGTGCAAGAGGGGAGTCTTTTTCAGAAGAGAAGGTGCATCAGGACAAAAGGGCATGCAATGAAGCTGGGGGGGGATTTAGGAGGAATGTGATGAAGTACTTCTTCACAGAAAGAGTGGTGGATTCCTGGAACAGACTTCTAGCAGAAGTGGTGGGAGCAAAAACAGTACCCGAGTTCAAGCATACAAGAGATAGGCACAAAGGAATCTTGGTAGAAAAGCGGTGGGGCGGTAGCCGGAAATCAGGTAGGATCTGCAGTGACAGTACAGGCAGGGGCAAACTGGGGAGACAAGGTGGGCCAAGCTGTCCTTATCTGCTGACAAATTCTATGTTAAAATCTGTGACAGTAATGAAGGCATCAACAGTAAGCTCTGCCTCTTTGCAGAGGATACAAAGGTCTGTACAATGATAGGCAGAAGAGAGCTAAGGGAGAATATGGGCAGGTTGGAGAGTTGGCCCATGATTTGGCAGCTCCACTTTAATGCTAAAAATGTAAAGTAATTCACATTTAGAAATGGAACCCAAGGGTGCAATACAAGATGGAGGTGTGCTGGTTGATAACAGTACACAAGAAAAGAATTTAGGGCTGATTATATTAGCTACCCTTAAAAACATTTGCACACTGCAGCAGGGTGGCGAGTAAAGCAAACAAAGTGGTGGGTTGCATAGGGAGGGGGATAAACAGTAGAAAACAGGAGGTGATCTTCCCACTGTACAGGTCACTAGTGCAGCCACACCTGGAATACTGCGCAAGGTACTGGAGCCCACACCTGCGGAAAGACTGCAGCGAGGTGGAGGCAGTACAGCGCAGGGCAATAAAGATGGTGCTTTGCCCTGGGGATTTGATATACGAGGAGAGGCTGCAGGACTTAAACATGTACACCCTGGAGAAAAGGAGGCAGGGGGGTGAGATTACTGAGCCTTACAACTACCTGCGTGGGATAAATAGAGTAGATGCCAGGGAACTGTTCTCCTTGAGTTCAAACACAGGGATGAGAGGGAATTCACTGAAGGCGGTAGGGGGGAAATTCAGAAAGGATGTCCGTAAGCACTTCTTCATGGAAAAGGTGGTGGAATAAGTTACCCGAAGAAGTGGTACTGGCCAAATTGATCAGCAGTTTCAAGCAGGGATGGGACAGGCAGCAGGTGGGTTTAGGTGGAAAAAGGGAAGGACAGTAAAAAAGAGGGGGAATGCCCCTAGGGCACGGCAGAGTAGTTTGGTAGGGTAGGCAGACAGGATGGGCCAAGAGCACTTTTCTGTATCTGTGTATCAATAAAATGATTGCACTTACAGTGCAGATTAAGAACAGTCATTTTAATAAAATAAAGTTTTTACTAGAACTCGATTTGGCATCCCGGTTACAGTATCTGCTTATTTTTTCATGCACCAAAGTAAGTAGTTGTTAAACACGCTTAATTATTTTGCATCTAGAAACTGGCAACATATGTTGTTTCAGGATTTATTCAATACAGACTTACTGTGAATTACTAAATAAAATTTAGTTAGCACTGCATGAGGTAGTGTTTTTAGATTTTAGGTGACATGCTACACAGTGATTAATAATTCGCTGTTCATTTCAAGAACACAAACCTTTCTTCATGCAAAAGTACCTACCTTCAGATGTGATGTCTGTTGGTTCGAGACCAGCCTCTGATTTCATAATTCATTACAATGATAGCCGTTAATGTATTACATTTTAATATATGGATTTCTATTTTAATATGCTACAAAAGCATACAAAAAATTCTCGGTAATATTATCACTCTCGAAGTGATAGTATTATCACTCTTTAAGTGTAGCATTATCATTCACGAGCGGTAATACTATCATTCGGGACTTCAATGTTAGTATTACCAGCAAAGAACCATAGCAGCCTTGCTTTCCTCACGGCGTCTTCAAGGTGTGCTTCTGATTGGCCGCTTTCCTGTATAGCCGCAAAACAGCATAGAAAAAAATGGCGGCCCCCTCGCTGGCTTAATGAGAGAAATCCTCAGTGTTTTGAACAGTTTTTTTTTCCCCTCAGCTGTAGTCCAATTTTCTCTCCCGTTCTCGATTCTAGATGAATCAGCCACCCACCCACCATTTCCTCTTTATGGCCACCGATGTGATGATGTGGATGAGTCACTGCAGCTGCTTTCTCCATACTCATCTAGCCCTAAACTGGAAACTACCTCACCTGCACTGCAAGTTTTAAATTTCCTCCTACGCCACACAAAAGAGGAACATTTCCAGATTAGATCCATATATTAAATAAAATAATGGATAGGCTACAGTTTATTACTGGGGAGTCAAACCATCTCAAGGTTCTGGACACATTGGAACCTCTCGAGCTTCATGTGTCCAGAACCTCTCGATGGTATTACTCCCCGGTAATAAACTGTAACCTATCCATTATTCTCTATATAATACATGCACAATGCATAATGATAAAATACTAACAGTGCACACTTCAAGGCACATGATTAATGACCACTTACATAGCGATATTGTGGCTGCAGAAATACAGAACGGATGCCTTACAGTTATACAACATGGCAATTTCCATCTAAGGGAACTGAGCCTATCTGTTATGAGAGATGCAAACACGATCATCATTCTAATATATAAAATCGAGTGTAAGTGTTCCTTTTCGTTTGACCCACTGACACAACAGTAATATTTCTGATATCGGAGTTCCAGTGATAGTTTATTGGTGGTGGGGTTGGTCTGAAGCCAATATAGTTGCTATATGATGTGGTTAAATATAGCATTTGTGAGGGCAAGTGTGTGGATGGTGGGTGGGTGAAGGTAACTTAATGAGAACACTGTTAATGAAAAAGAAGTCATAAAATGACTATCCTAAGTCATAGAATATATTAATCCCTGTTTGACAAATATATTGGATGATGTGTTTTGTGCTGTACGCTCTGAGACGGTAGAAGTGGGTGATTGGATGAGGGCAGAAGACTGGCAAAAAAACAGGATTTTATGAATGAATAATAATGCGCTTGTACAGTTGTTGCATGCTGCAGGAGAAGTGAGGGGGAGTTAACACTGTCACTTTACAATACGGATGCTGCCGTCCGTTGAAACTGTGGTCTAGTTTTGTGTGAAATGAGACTCTGGTAATAAGGTAGCCTGATTAAAATGCAAAAATAAAATACTTCTCATAAATGTGTTGCTGTGTTTGCCTGTCACATCATGCCACTGTGAGTGCCGTTTAAATAATGTATCACTGATGCAAGACGGTGTTTCCCCAACAACGTCTCTGCTCAGGTACAATTAACTGTGATAGATCAGCTTGAAATAAATGAAAAAAATGAAGTACATTCACACTTCACCTGTGTTAATTAAAACAATACAGGTTTCATTCACAATTTGTGACCAAGGTGACGCTTTCTACTATTGTAACTTTCACTTCTGAGTACCTGCACTTCAGATAGGAGTGCCTCAGGAGTGGGTTTGTTTACAGCACAACATAGAAACATGGAATTTGCTGACTGATAAGGACTTCTTGACCCACCTAGTCTGCCCATTTTTCCCTGCGTATAGTATCACCCCAGATCCTACTTGATCTCTGGCCCATGCACCCCCCCCTTCCCTTTCTCTAAGATTCCCTTATGCCTATCCTGTGTATTCTTGAACCCCACCACTGTTTTTGCCCCCACCACCTCTGCTGGAAGACTGTTTCAGGAATCCACCACTCCTTCTGTGAAGAAGTGCTTCCTCACATCTCTCCTGAATCTACCCCCCCCCCAGGCTTCTTATCATTTAATTGAAGGAGTTAAAGGCAGAGATGGCAATGTTAGGGTTTCAAATAAAGGAATAAAGATTTTTACAGAATTCTATGAAGAACTTTACTCCAGCTCAGCACCTGCAGAGAATAACTCATTGTCTAGGCAGGGCTCCAGATAAGATTGTTTGGGATGAGTACTTTATTCCTCATTTTGAAAGTGAGGTGAGTAAAACCAAATTCAGGTGAATACAAATGTCTGCACGGAGTAGAGTGAGAAGTACATTTTTAAAAACAGTATCATTTTTTTTCTAGATAAGAACGATCAGGTACCAACAATGCCCCAGATAATGTTGGCAGGTAGGAGTAATTTACTCATCAGTTTAAAATATAGTGAGTCAAACAAAACTGGGATGTGTATGAGTGTTGTAAATCTGAAAAAAATGCTCCTTTTGAATCACCAGTTATGTTATGAAGTACTATTCTATGGAGTGTGCAGAATTTACAAATGTTGGGTGAGTATTGATGCTTAAAATTATCTGAGGAGTATTTCCTGAATGAGGTGAGTAAAATAGGTCAGTACTCACCTTATCTGGAGCCCTGTGTATAAGCTTTTAGGGTCCTTATGCATACCATCCCTAGATGACATGGATAATGACATTCTGGATAGATCTTTGACAAACAATAGAAGAAATCACACAGGTCATTAAGGACATTCCAAACAACAAAGTGCCTGGCCTAGATTGTATCCTGGGGGAACTGTGCAAGATAATGGGTGCTCTTATTCCTAAATATCTATGTAAAGTATTTGAGGAGGCCTTCCACACAGGGAATTTGACCCAGTTCCTTTAACAGGGTATACATTACTCTGATTTTTGTGAGAGTTCTAGGCCTGTTTTTCTATTAAATGGAGATTACAAAATTCTAGCCAAAGTCCTATCATTCAGGATTAGAGAAATGGTCTCTAAGGTTGTTGGCAGAAAGCAGATGGGATTTGTCCAGGGTAGACCGGGAATGGAAAATATTAGGCGACTTCTAAATGTTATCCATTCTGCTCAAGTAGCCAAGAAATTGGTAACAGTCCTTTCTATAGATTTTTTCAATGCCTTTGACACCATTGAGTGGAGATACTTATTTTATTTATTTATTTTTATTTAGTTTTTGTTGACTGGGTAAGTGCACTAGACAAATCCTGCCTATTTTCAGGCACGACCCGGGGGAGGGGGTTACAGATGAATGCCAACTGACCTTGAACCAGATTAAGCTGTTGGTGGCATTTTTCGTGAATGGAGGAAATTTGGCCATTGCACCGGGGAGATTCCCCTGATCTTTTTGAGAAGCGCCATGGAATCTTTAACATCCGCCTGAACTACCACCAGAACAGGTAGATGGGACCTCAGTTTAACATCTCATCCGAAAGATGGCACCTCAGGAGTGCAGCACCCCCCTCATGCTTTACTATAGTGTCAGTATTGGGATATTAACCCAAGTGCACGGTGTGGGGATAGAACCCACAACCTACTGATCTCCCAGCCACAGAGGCGAGTGTGCTACCTGCTGAGCCACTAACACTGCAAATTTATTTTTTTATATATTTATTTGAAGTGCTAGGAAGTATAATGTAGGGAAGGGGTTTATCAGGTGGATCCAGACACTGTGTAGTAACCCAACTGTAGAGGTAATCATGAATAGTGAGGTTTCACCCTCATTTGGACTTTATAGAGGGACAAGACAAGGTTGCCCTCTATCCCATATCTGTTAATTTTGGCTCTAAAGGAAAATTCAGACACTCACTTGAGATCAGAGGTCTTAAAACAGGAAAGGTTATAAACAAAACATTTGCCTACATGGATGATCTTCTTTTTACCATATCCCAATTTAGGAACGCCATAGTAATTAATACTCAAGGTTGTCCTTTAGCGGTTTTCTAACTTTTCAGGCTTGACAGTTAACTGGAAGAAGACTCAAGCTCTGCAGGTATATGATGGAGGGAATACACATATTGGGGACAATCTGATAGAAGAAGAGTGCTGGAAAAAGGGCTCGATCACAACCTAGGCCTTAAGATCCCTAGCAATATCTATACCATGGTTGACTGTAATTCTGAAAGAAAGAACTTATGATTTAGGAAAATGGAAGAATCTACCCATGTCTCTCTGGGGAAAAATTCACTTCCCAAAGAAATCTTGACCTTACCTAATCTAGTCCTTTCAAGCACATGCTCCGTCAGCATCTCCTGGCTAACAGTTCCTGTGACTGTCACACCTAATGGTCCACCACCTGTGTTTACAACCAGCATACCCATTTCCCTTACCTCATAGCATTCCCTTTCCAACCCTTGCTCAATGCTCCTACCCTCACTCTCCCGTCTGCTGCGACCACTTATGCCCCCCCCACTTCCCCTCTTCACCCTTCTGCCATTACCCCACCCCCACTTCCTACTCTGGTTCTGACAAGGCCTTCTGGCTGCTTACCCCCTTCTTCTCTCTTTTGCTCCTCCTTCATTCTGTTTCAACTCCTTATTCTAAGGTTTTAAGTATAAAATACAATGTATGCACCATTGCTGTTTGTTTAAAACTTTGTCTTTATATTACCTCCTTTGTATGTCTGTTCATCCTTCCCCACTGATGTGGAACCTTTGTAAATGAGTGCCTTGCGCTCAAAGGTATTGAATGCAAGACTGAATAAATGAATTAATTAATTCAGTTAAGATGATGGTGACCTCCAAACTTTTTTTTTTATCTTTTCCAGAATATACCCCTTTTGTTTGGGGCTTCCAAACTTCAGAAAATTACAGATTTGGTTAAAAGTTTTCTGTGGGACACCAAACCACCCAGGTTATCACTCCCCAAACTTAGAGCACCTTGGATCCATGGAGGTGTTGGGCTCCCTTGGTGGGAGTTATACCAACTTGCATTCCTCTTTAAACACTTGGTTTTCTACCTTTCTCTTCCCTCTAACAAGGACTTGCCTCTCTGGTTTGAAGTGGAGCAGCAGTTGTGTAGTCCGGGGAAGCCCTCTGATCTTTTATTCAGGACAGGGTTAGTCTCGAAAGTAGTTAATCCATGTATTGTTAGCTGTCTTAAAAATATCAAGATGCTACAAGCTAAACTTAAAATTTCAAATATCCCATCACATTTGGAGGGCCTTTGGCATAATCCTAATCATGTGACAGGAAGTAAACCCTTGACATACCCAGTTTGGCATAAACAAGGTATCACCAGTATTGGAGAGCTGACTGACCTGGCCACCAGTATCCTTATGTTATTTGAGGAGCTCAAATGTAAAGTCTATTTCTAGCATCCATTCGTTAATTCCATCCGATGATTATTCTCTCTCCTATGCTCGCATAGATGATGCTATTCAAATAATTAAGTGATTCAGTCCTGGCTCGTGACTTTTGAAAATGGATATTTCAGATGCTTTTAGATTGTTGCCTATTTATCCTTCTCTGTGGCACTTATATGGCATTAAATGGGAAAATCAGTACTACTTCACCATACATTTAACCTTTGGATGTAAAAGCAGCCCAAAATTATTCAACATGTTTTCTGAAATGCTCTGTTGGCTATTATTCAACATTTGTCATCGTCCAGCTGTAATCCATCTCCTAGACAATTTTTTTTACTAATCGATCCACCTGATTCATCTCCAGCTGCTGGCATCACTCCTCTCATCCATCTCTTCCAGGAGTTAGCAGTACCATTGTCCAAAGAGAAAACTTTGGGACCTTCTACTTCTATTGAATGTCTAGGCATCAAACTGGATACAATACGCATGGAAGCCAGATTATCTCTTGATAAACTGCTCAGGGTTCAAGCACTAGTGGAATCTTTTTCCGTCCATTTCTCCTGTACCAAACATGAATTGCTTTCACTTCTGGGTTAACTCAATTTTGCAATACAAATTATTCCGCAAGGCCATTCATTTATTTCCTACCTTCTAACAATGGCCTCTTTGGTCTCTAGACTCCATCATCACATATCCATTACTGCTGAAGCCAAATCTGATTTAGCCATGTGGTCCCACTTCCTAGCCCATTGGAATGGATACTCCATGTTCTGCAAAGAACCACCTTCTGACCTCCATCCCAGGATATACACTGATGCATCTCCTAATTATGGTTTTGCAGCCATTTTTGATCATTCCTGGTTTGTGGCTCCTTGGCCTCCTGACATTTACACTCTTCGAGACTTTTCCAAAACATCTCTATTATTCGAAATGTACCCTATTGTAGCAGCTGCATTTGTATGGGGCCATCTTTGGCCTTTACAGACTGTCTCGATCTTCTCTGATAATCAACCCATGGTGGATATCATAAATAAAGGCAGGTCTTCATCCCAGTTCATCATGTTGTTCATGTGGAGGTTGACTTGGTTATCACCGTACCACAGTTTCACTAGGAAATGTTTTCATATCCCTGGCAATGCAAACAAAGCTACTGATTATATATCTTAAGTTAATTTCCAGGAATTCAATCACATCTGTCCTGTGGCAGATTCAGCCATGACTTCTCCTCCTCGATTCACTGATCTAATCATGATTGAGCTTTCTATCATCAACAAGCTGAAGTTATTATGTGGTCAGCCCTGGCTGCTACAATTTGAGCAACTTACACTACTGACTGGAAGAAATTTTCCTCATTCTGCGCCTTCCAATCAGTTCATCCAAGCTCCTTCTCCATCGACCATATCCTGGCATTTATAACCTTCTGCCATCAAGTCGCAAAGTTATAATTCGGGACCATTAAACAATACCTATCTACAATTCAATTTTTCCTTTATCAGTTGAATCCATCTATGTCTCCATTCCTATCCCATGCTGTTGTCAAACTCCTTTTACTTGGAATCCATCGAGCGTCATGATCAAATGCTCCTAAACGATTACCTATCAACGGATCTATATTTTACAAATTGTTGGATCTACTGTGCACCAAACCCTTTGACCCTATCTCAGATATCATGCTTTCATCAGCTATTTGCTTAGCATTCTGTGGCTTCCTGCATCCCAGAGGGTTTACTACTTCTTCAGCCTCTTCAGCAGAATTTCTCACAGTTGCCAATTTAAGAAAGCAAGAAGATCATTATGTTCTGTTCCTCCCAACCTCAAAAACTGATAGACTGCATCAAGGAGTTCAAATCTCATACTACCCCACTCAGAATATTTGGTGGCCAGTAGCCGTGTTGGATCAACTCATGCACTATCATGCTTGCTCCAGTTCTTCAAAACCTCTTCTATCTATCAATAACCTCATACCACTATCAACCAAATGTTTTCATGGATCACATGAGAATCTTATTACAAAGACTTGAACTTAATCTTTTTGCCTTCACTGGTCACTCTTTTCAGATTGGTGCTGCATCTTCCGCATCGAAGAATAATGTCCCAGCTCATATCATCAAGAGACTCGGAAGGTGGACCTCCTTCATGCTTCGAGACCTACATCCCCAATCCTGAAGCAGAACTCAGACAAGCCTTTAAGAATATCTCCTCTTAGTATGCCCAGAGGAAGAGCAGTTCAGTAGCCAAGGTTCCTCAGAGGTTTCTTGCTACTGTTCACACTCTCTGTGAGTTGGAGGAGATATTTCTTCTTTCTGGGCCTTCTGTTTCCATAATGCCACCCGGCCCCTCTACTGAGGGTGGGAATAGAGAAAGACCAAAGTTAAAATTCACACAAGCACTTACATCATTCCCAAACATTGAATTGGAGGGCTTTGCCCAAGGTACGATGTGGGGAATAACTCCTTCAACCATCAATACTTAAGCAGCCTCTCCCATTTCCCCATGCCTAGTGTGTTTGGAACATCCTCCATCCTCCTCCCCTTCTCCTCCATCACTCTACTCACCATTAGTGCTGGGTCTCTATTTACATAATTCTGCCTGGCTCCTCTACTGGGGGTGGGTGGGACAGAGAAAGGCCCAAGTTAAAGTTCGCACAAGCCCATAGACTATTCTCAAATACTGAATCAGGATTTTTCACCCTGTCCTCACATCCCCAGTGTCTGTTTCCTTCTGAAGTCCCATGGCACACCACGCCTCCACCAGCACCTCTCCCTCACACTTCTCTAACTCCAAAGCCCCCAGGTAGGGTTGGGGGATGGGGGATGCACCCCGCTAGCACTCATACTGTATCTTTGGGTGATAGGCAGTGGAGACACAGGACACGAATATCTGAGGGTCTGTCATCTGCTGTATAAGTGTCTATCCATTTTTTTGTCCCCTCCCTCTGGGATGCTCGTTTTTCATGCCAAGCATATGCACATAGTATGTGTGGCTGTGCTGCACTGGTCAGTGTCCGACCATCTTAAAGATGCACCCTGTCTTTAATGCCACTTGTGGTCACCCAGATGGCACAGTAACAGTGGCATCACACAACCTCCCTTTCTGGAGAGGGAGACCATCCTCTGGGACAGTTGATCCCTCTCCCCCTGGCTGGCCCCAGAAACCAAGGCTTATTCCCAAACCCTGATCACTGGCATTATGAGCGGTACCCCTTCTGGTGTGCCCGTGGGCTGGCTGTGCTTGCCCAACTGTTATTACATTTTGTATTTCATATTGTTGTCGATCAGTTCATTCTTTCTTTGCAGTGCAGTACCTACAACTTTTGTCACTGAAAGTGCATTGAGGCGGGCCCGATGGTGCAGTGACAAGGCTACCGCTCAAGACACGGTGAGCGGGGTTCAGGAACAAGCCCGATTTATTGGGGACCAGCCAGGGGAGAAGGACTGAGTGTCCCAGTCAGAGGTTGCTCCACCTTCTAGGTAGGGACACATGTTCTGCTGCAATACTGCCACCTGGTGACCACAGGTAGCAGTACAGCTTGAAGCACCCATGGTAGGGAGGACGTCGCTTAGTGTTGGCATGACAGCATGCCTTGTGTGTGCATGCATGCCTTGTCATTCTTGGCCTGTGACATCCTGGGATGTGGAAGAAACAAGAACCTACCACCCCCTGTCACAGTAGGATGGTGTCCTCATGATACACTTGGTTCTGCCCAGCCTCCTGTCACACTCCTGATGCCACATGAATGTTCAGGGGGTCACCTGTCCACTCCATCCCCACCTGGGGAGTAAACAGTGGCTCTGTGAGGGAGTTAGCCACAACCAGGGCTGACAGGCATGGAGGGTAGCCTGGGGAGCTTGATAGGGGCATCTGTGAACCGGAGGGTGGATGCCTCCTACCCTCAGTAGAAACCACCACAGTGGCATAAGCTGTATGCTGTGGACCCTGTGTTTCAGGATGTAAGCATCAGAAATGGTTAGGACAGAGTGGGGAGGTAGGTGAGTAGAAGGAGACAGGAACGGAGTTGGGGATACACAAAAATTAAATAAGTGAGGTTCACCTGCTTGAAGTTTTTAATTTCTGTTTGTGTAAGTCTGAATCCAGCAAATGGCATAAATTGGGTTGCAGACACCCCTGAAACCACAGGGACCAAGTCTCTTCAATTTCAGCAATTCGTCCTTTACCCACTGCAATTCAGCCATTGTGGCCATTGGGTTGGTGTGTTCAGTGGGGTTACACACCGTCAACTTCCCCGTCTCTTCTGCCAGTCACTACTCGGCTCTCTGTGTCTGCTTGCTGGGGGCCCAGGTACAAGCGACAAAGGAAGTATTCAATCTGACCCCTTTTTTAATGCAGATACCTATCTGTGGATAAAGTAACTATCTTTTTTTTTTCTTTTGTGCTGCTTTGATGATGATTTACCTATTGCAGGAACTATAGTTCACAAATTATACTAAAATACAGTACAGTAATTAAACACCGACAGTTAGTGCCGCCCTGCCAGTGCAGCATTAGAGCTGCCGCTCACAACACCGATGACCAGGGTTTGGAAACGAGCCTGGGCTGTTGGTGTCCCAGCTGGGGGGGGGGGGATCGAGCATCTCACAGACTGCTGTCCTTCTCCGGGGAGGGAGGGTTGCAGTTCCTGCTGCAATACTGCCACCTGGGTGACCACAGGTGGCGGTGCAGCCGAGAACGCCTCGCAAGGGAGTGGATAATGTCAGATGGGGGACCTGTGCTTGCCATTGATTGGTGTCCCCATGTGTATGCCAATATTGCCAGGGATCATGGAACCAGGAACAAAAAGCTTGATCCTGGTGCTGGCTTCCAGCGGGACCCCGGTAAATGCAGTGCAGTCCTCACTGCCACCGCCAAGCCGCACGATGATATGTGCAACCAGGGGTATATCCGGCTACCCCTACCCCTGTTTGGAGGGTAAGGTGAGGCTCCGTGGGGGCAGGCTGTGGTGAGTCAGGTGGAGGACTGAGGATGGCCTGGTGGCTCCTAGCCGGAGGACTGGCCCAGAGAATCAGGGGCATAAACAATACATTTTTTAAAAAAGTAAACACTGACAGTTACAGAACATAAAAACTAAATTACAAGCATATAATGTTGTCAGTGGTAACCATCCTCCAATGTAAAGAGTATTCTCTCCCAGCTTCTCTGAAAGGGGAAAGGACATTGATCAGGTTTTAAGTGTTTAAGGATGGCGTACCAATGATTTGCAGTAGGAGTGGCCTTGCATTGCGGGGGGGGGGGGTATGAGACTATGACCAAAAAAGCTTCATCAGAGGCAGTACGAAAGCCAGGCAAACTGCCTAGCCAATGGCCTCCACCCTGCAGACCTAAGAGGCCTCCTGGTGGCAGCAGCTCTAGAACGTAAGCACTGCTGAGCAAATCTTCAAATTTTTTTGTTTCTTCCCCTTGTTCTTTTGGCAAACTCCAGGCTCCTATGACTACAACAGAGCTCTGTTTGTGCTGTTTTACTTGGCAAGGAGGTCTGGGATTTCTTGGCCCCTGGCGCTGGATAAGCAGCTGTGGCAGGCATAGTTGCAAGGATTACGCAACTTTTTTTCCTTTTCATTTTAGTATTATGTGTGTAGGTGGGAGTTGGGATCCAGGGAAATCCAGCTGACTATGCATATAGGTAAATAAAAATTAAAAGACAGTTTTAAATTATAGCTTGTGAGCTTATAGGGGTATTAAACTTTATTGTTCAACAAGTTATGTCTTTACAGTCTTTTACAAAACTGAGGGTGGACAAGGCACCTGGGCCAGATGGCGTACACCCCAGGGTGCTGAAGAAGCTGTCAGAAGTTCTGGCAGAACCTTTGGCAGACCTGTTCAATGCCTCCCTGGACTCGGGGAGTGTACCTCAGGACTGGAGGATGGTGCACATGGTACCCCACCACAAGAGAGACCCCAAGGATGAGCCGGGGAACTACAGACCGGTAAGCCTCACATCCATCATGGGAAAACTGATGGAGACAATCCTGAAGGAGAGGCTGGTTTCCCTCCTAGAGGCTAATGGGCTGCAGGACAGCAGACAGCATAGGTTTGTTTCAGGCAGATCGTGTCAGACCAACCTGGTGGAGTACTGTGACTGGGTAACCAGGCAATTAGACAGGGGTCATGCAGTAGATGTCCTGTACCTGGACTTCAGTAAGGCTTTCAATTCAGTACCACGTGGGAGGCTAGGAAATAAGCTGGAAGGCACAGGAGCGGGGGCGAAGATGGTGGGATGAGTAGTGAACTGGCTGCAAGGGAGACAACAGAGGGTGGTGGTGGGACGGGAGCTCTCATTTCCCAGGGTGGTGACAAGTGAGGTGCCATAGGGCTCTGTAATGGGACCGGTGTTGTTTGAGATCTTTATAGCAGACATCTAAATAGGCATCAAGAGCAAGATCAGTCTGTTTGCAGATGACACCAAGATGGGAGCAGTAGTGGATGACTTAGAAAAGTGGCAGTGGTTGCAAGATGATCCAGCAAAATTGGAGGCCTGGTTGGACACTTGGCAGCTGTGGTTCAATGCCAAGAAATGCAAGGTGCTACATTTTGGTGCAAAAAAAAAAAAAAACGAGGAGGAGCTACCAGCTAGAGGGAATTCAACTAGCCAAGACAGAAGAGGAGAAGGATCTGGGGCTGATCATAATGGGAGGAATGAACAACTCGGCACAGTGCAGAAAGGCAGCTGTGAAAGCCAACAGGATGCTGGGTTGTACTGCCAGAGGCATTTCCTCCAGGAGGGGGGAGGTGATCCTGACGCTATACAGGTCACTGGTTAGACCACACCTGGAGTACTGCATGCCGTTCTGGTGACTGTACCCGAAGAAGGACCTTAGGTTACTGGAGGGGATGCGGTGCAGGACAACAAAAATGATCCGGGGCTAGGGGACTTACCCTATGAGAGCTGGTTGAGGGAGTTGAACATGTACTCTCTGGCGGAGAGGAGGAATGGGGCGATATGACTGAAACCTTTACGTACATGAAGGGAATAAACAAGATAAGCACGGAGGGGCTTTTCAAATTCAGGAGGGGGAGGGACACTTGACACAATCTGAGATTGGAAGGGGGAAGGTTCAGGAGGGAAATTGGACACTTTTTTACAGAGAGGGTGGTGTCTGGGTGGAACGCATTGACAAAGAAGTGATATCCTGTAGAACAGTGGGCTGCTTCAAAAGGGGATGGGACAGGGTAATGGGGAAGGTCACTGAAGGGGGGAGGAGAGAGAGAGGGGCAGCTGCAGAATAAGGGGTGCTAGCTGCACAGTCGAGCAGACTTGATAGCCCATAAGGCCTTTATCTGCTGGCAATTTCATAAGTTCATATGTAAAACACATAAAAATACATACAAAATGACTTAGAATACCAACTGTTCAAGGGCAAACAGTTGCATAAGTGAAAGAAAAGTTTATGAAAATCATAAAGTGGTAATGCTCAGGTATGTAAGGTTCACACTGTTAGAGAAATACACAAAAGAGTCGGATGAGTAAATGTTTATCTTGTTCTTCATGCATAAGCCTTATTCTCTGCAATATTTTATATAACCCTGGCTTACCTCTTACAGTACCAGCTGCTGACACCTACACCTCCTCCCCCGGGTAGTGACGCACCCCCTTCAGCTCGACACCCATACAGCGAAACATGAAAAAAGACCGTTACGGTGACAGCCGCTGTAATAGTCCTGTTTCATATTTCACTTTCCCCCAGTGTTCTTCCCCCTTCCCGGACCAACTCTGACCTGGAGTTGAGAATCCTAAAGTCCAGGGGGCAGAACCCCCTGCATGGAGGAGGTGTGGGGGACAGCCCCCACAGAAAAGCACTGTCGATCAGGTGGCACAATACCTGCATCGGGTATGCTGCCGCGCGCAGGCCCATTTCTCACTGTCGATCTCCCTGGTGCTTCCCAGGTAGGGGTTGCTACCTGCCTTGGCTCTTGAGGAGAGTGTTACACAAATCATTTCTGTTTAACCGGGGAACTGGGGCGGGCCATGACAGTGGGGATCTGCGTATTCGTGATGGGGCATCAGTAAAGCACAACAGTCACAAAGGAATGTCCTTTCCTTCAGCTAGTGTCAAGTGGTAGGTTTTATTTTGTCACAGGATGGAAAACAGACAAACATTTTGCCCCACTGGGGGCTGCAGGTGTTGAATGTACAGAGGGTATGAAGTCCATATGGGTCGCCTGAATTATGGATCATGCAAAAGCCTCTTATTATCCATTCCTCTTCTGGGATCGGAGTCAGGACAGAACATGTTTTCAAAGAATCTGAACAACTTTGGGTTCGCAAAGCACATTTTTCCTCACAGGCAGAAACACTTTAGGGACAGCTGGTGTCCTTACTGATACAAAAAAAAGAAAATTCTTTGGTGACAGCTGGTGTCCTTACTTGTAAACACACTTGTCAGAAACTGCAACACTTTAGGGACAGATTATGCCCTTTACTTGAAAAACATTCTGTGGCTCATACAAACTTTGTAGTGCTACACGTCAAAGCCATTCCCCATCTTCTGGTCAGAGAGGCAGTGTTGCATTTTCCTGACAGGGTGAGCCACTCCATCCCCTGCAGAAATTGTGCCAGGGAGGCAGGACTTGGACTGTTATCTTTCAAGCATCGTAGGAGACAAAATGGAGTTTAGTCCCACCAGACTGTCACAGGCATTCCCACTAGGCCATCCCAGAGGAGCCAGCTCTGGGCTGCCACACAAAGAAAAAATCTCTCACAGTTCGAGCGAGTTTATCACATCTTACCCATGAGTCCCATGACCAGATGTCTTAAAGAGGACAGGAAATAATTTCTGTCAGCTGCTGTTTATAACGTTCTTATTTTCAGAACTTATATTCCTTTCCCTAAAGTATCCATATGAAACTGTACCAGAATAAAAAGTGACATGAAAAACTGTATAGTGTATGATGGAACGTTATTATTAACCAAATTCTACAATTTCCCAGCATTGTGGTACCATCAATATGACGTCACAATGCTGTTGTACCATCCTGAGTATGTCACATCGATGGTACGACAGCATGGAATGTGTTCATGCATGCATGCTATGTGAACCTCCACTCTTCCTGAAAAAGCCATGGTGGTGAGAGCTAGACCCGGAAGAGAGCGGCCGTGACAAAAAAACCCCACAAATGTAAGGACCCTGCAGCTTTATTTTAAATATACTAACATACTAACATACTATTTGCCAGCAGATTAGGCCTTATGGTCTATCAAGTCTGCTCGAACCTAGATCCTTAGTTGGGTGCCGAGACCCTCCCATCCCTTGTGCTCCAGAAACCCCTATCATCCATCCCCACCACCCCGGGACAGGCTATCATCTGATACATCCACTTTCTGTGTCTGTCCCACCCTTTCTTAAAGCTCTCCACTGTGGATCTCTGAACCAGCTCACCAGGCAGAGCATTCCAAGGGTCCACCACCCTCTCAGTGAAAACCTCCTCCTCTTTTCCCCCCTCACCCTTCCACCTTCCAACTTCAAACCATGCCCTCTGGTGATACCTCCCTGCTTTAGTCTAAAGATCCCCTCCATGTTTACCCTATTTATTTCCTTGAGGTACTTGAAGACCTCAATCATGTCCCCCTGTCTCTCCTCTCCTCCAATGAAAACAGGCAGAGCTCCTCAAGTCTGTCCTCATAAGTCAAATCCCCTAGCCCTCGTATCATCTTTGTTGCCCTCCTCTGTACCCTCTCCAGGAGCTGTATGTCCCTATTCAAGTGTGGTCTCCAGTACTGTACACAGTACTCAAGGTGTGGTCTAACCAGTCCATTGTACAGTGGCAGAATCACTTCCTTGCTCCTAGAGGTGATCCCCTTGATGCATCCCAACATCCTGTTTGCCTTGCTAGCTGCTCTCCTGCACTGCTCAGTGTTATTCATACATGTATCCACCATGACCCCTAGGTCTTTTTCCCTGTTGAGGCTTCCAGCACCTCCCTCCAGGGTGTACCTGTGTTTAGGGTTTCCCCGACCAAGATGCAACACCTTGCACTTGGTGATATTGAAATTTAATTTCCATGTGTGAGCCCAGCTTTCCAGGGTGTCCAGGTCCCCTTGCAGGGCCAACCTCCCCTCTTCTCCCTCAACTACTGCTCCCATCTTGGAGTCATCCGTGAAGAGACTCATTTCACACCCTATACCATCCCTGATGTCTGATATGTATGCATTAAACAGGATTGGACCCAGGACCGAGCCCTGTGGTACCCCACTACCAACCTCTGTAGGGTTCGAGAGCTCCCACAGACCACTATCTCTGAGTGCGTCCAGCTATCCAGTTTCAATCCATCTGACCATCAAAGGGCCTACTCCTAACCCCATCAGTTTCTCCACCAGACCATTGTGGGGACAGAGTCAAACGCTTGCTGAAGTCCAAGAATAATACATCCACAGGCTTACCCCTATCCAGTTCTGATGTTACCCATTCATAGAACTCTACAAGGTTGGTTTGACATGATCTACCTGGCACAAACCCATGCTGCCGACTATCCAGACCTCCCACCTCCTCCAAGTAAACCCCCAATCGTTCCTTTAGTATACTCTCCATTAATTTTCCCACCACGAGGTTAAACTGATGGGTCTATAGTTTCCTGGTACTTCCTTGACCCCCTTTATGGATTGGTACCACATGTGCCTCTGCCAATCCCTAGGTACCCTCCCTGTCTCAAGTGACCTGTTGAAAGCTCCGCCAGAGGTGCAGCCAGTATGTCCGCCAATTCCATAGTACTCTCGGATGAATGCCATCCGCCCAGGAGATTTGTCTTTCTTTAGGGCCTTGAGGGCAAACCACACCCTTTTGGTGGGGATGGCATCATCCGTCCCCTCCACCTTACTGGTCTTTTTATCCTTATCCAGATGCGACACCCCTGGGGTACCTTTCCCTCCCTTCTGCTCCATTTCTGCTGCTCCCCTGATCCCACTCCCTGCCGCTTCTATCCCCTTTGTGCCTTGCTTTGTAGATATCCCATCCCCCTCCCTAGTGAACACAGAGGCAAAGTACTCGTTAAATACCTCTGCCTGGTCCCTCGCCTCTTCCACCCACCCTCCTTCTGATCTCAATCTGCTGAGATGGCCCTTAGTTTTTCTCCGCTCCCCAATGTACCGGAAGAACCCCTTTTCCCCTCCATGTATCCCCTGTGCCAGCCGATGCTCTTTACTGGACTTTGCTCCCCTCACCAATATAATCGATTTGTTTTTGTTGTTTATGTGGACCATACACTATAAAAGACAATGATGATTCACTATCAGTAACATAGCGTTTTTAGCCATCTCAAAGTAGCCATGTCGACCAAAACCACTTGAGCTGTGCTCTCAAGGTTTTAAACGGTCGGCATGTGACCTCTCGATGGCTACAGATGCTTGTTACCGATAGTTAACCATACATTATCCTCTATATTTTGCGTTGTTTTGTTTTTATGATAATCATTCTGTCACAGTTCTCTTTATTTAATTTATCTGGAGTTTTAACTATGTCATGGTATGGTGCGGAATTCTGAGCAAGGTTCTGATCGGTCAACAGCTCATAATTAGCATTCTGTACGCAAATCATGGCATGCTAAAAACTCCAAACTACCAGTTCTATAAAAAGAACTGAGCAGCTTGTTGTCCATAAAAAGAAAACAATTGAAAACACAGTTTTTCATTGTTAGTGTTTATTCAGGTACAGTTAAATGTGGATCATTTGCAAGTATGACTTTCATTGCTGTAAACGGGAACATTACTAACAGCTGCCAGTTAGCACAGATTTCCTGTCCCCTTTAAAAGTCCTTCACCCTGCATTGGGGTACACCACAAGAAAAGGCCACCACCACAACTCAACACTCAGCTACTCTGGGGCTGAATTAGGTTAGGGAGTGAATCGGGAAGGAGAGAGTTGGTACTTCTCCTAAGGCTTTCTTCAGACAGACTGACTGCTCTGCTGTCAGTGAGCAACTGACTAATACTGCAGTGTGCCATTGTGGCTTATGCTGATGCGGGAACCCTCCCACTTAGAACTTCTAGCCAGATAACTGGTAGGGGTCTCAGGGAAATCTGAAAGTTAACCATTTGCTGCCCAGAATGACTAAACAAAAAGCCTGTTATACAACACAGGATTCTCGTACACTTCTAAACACTCTGTAAACGCTCTAGAAAACAAAGAAACATAGACAATGATGGCAGAAAAAGACCAGGGGCCTGATTTCAGAATGTGGACGCAGGGCTTGCACCACATCCTGCATCCGACACAGTTTGCCACAACTGCACCAAAGCCCTTGGATGCAACTCTGTACTGTTCCAGAAGGGCTGGTACAATTGTGTCAGTTTTCTTGATTTACGGCTTGCGCCAAGGCATGCCACAAGCCGTAGCCGTGAGGTACCCCAGACGCCGTATTAGACCATCGGGGGAATGTTAGACCATCGGGGGAATTGGTCTAACTGTCCGTATCGACTTGTGCCATCGGCTTTGAATACCGAGTTTGACTTAAGTCGGCACTTGCGTCAAACCGCCTGCCACAAGTCCCCTGCGGTGATCGCAGCCGCTTATAGAATCAGGCCCCAGATGTTCATCCAGTCTGCCCAGGTTCCCTATAATCCCTGGAACCTACTGTTCCTTTAAGGTACTAACCCTCCCCGTCCTCTCTCTATTCTCCTTCTTGGCCCTGTCACCCCTGGTAACCCTATTCCCTTCATTATGTCCCAGCCCTGCCTGAATTCCCTGACTGTTTTCCATCCACCACTTCAGTCAACAGACTTCCTGTTCCAAGGTTCCACCACCCTTTCCATAAAGTAATACTTCCTCACATCTCTCCTAAACCTACCTCCTCTTAATTTCCATTCATGTCCACGTGACTGTGAATTGGTATTCAGGCTAAATAGTTTCCCGCAGTTCACTTTGTTAATTCCTTCAAGGAACTTCTCCATATTCCCCCTCTCCCTTCTTGTCTCCAGTGAGCACATAGGGAAAGGCAACTTTGTTTAACCAGGAGTAGCACACTAAGCCGGAGCTTGTTTCCAGATGCAAACCGGGAGCACCAGGAAGTTAAGTGATTTGCTCAGGATCACACAGTATGCACCTTGGTGGCTGTGGGATTCAAACCCATATTTAGGGCCTTGAGGTGCTCCTTATAGGATCTGCCCTGCTGGCCCGGAATAATGTTTGTTACTCTGTGCTGCACTGTTTCCAACCTCTCCTTATCCTTTCTGAGGTGAAGACTCCAGAACTGGGTGCAGTATTCTATGTGAGGCCTCACCAGGGATCTGTAGAGGGGAACTCTAGTGACTCTCTAGTAAACACTCTAGTAACCGGGGGGGGGGCACACTGGGGTTACATTAAAAAAATAAACCCAGTTTCTTAACAATAGATGGCTTCCCCGAGTCATGTAAGATGTTCAGAAAAATTGTTCCCATGGATAGAGGTAAAGATATAATGCCCAGTATTTTCACTAGATATATTTTCTTCAGTTTGTTATACAAAGGACAGATAAGTATTATGTAACCACCCAGCCCCCTGGGGTTACTAGAATCCCATTAGTACTAGTCTTAGGCAGATAGAAAAGGCAGCTGGTAAAGAGCTCATGTAGGGGCTTCTTACATAATGACATCATTGTTTACTCAGCTAGCCTCAGTGGGGTTGATTATGTCGTTTAGAACTCTCGCAGCAGCATAACCATTTTTGAGTCAGCTGTTCAGGGGAAGTTTAGAATGTTCAAGTTAGTCTGAGTTTGGAAGTCAGAGTGGCAGGAGGTCTGCCAGTTGGGGCTGTGTCACAGAGAGCCCTGTGTTTCAATCAATCAGTCAATCAGTCAATCAAAATCTTTATTTATTCAGGCGAACACCATTGAGCAAGCTCATTTACAAGATGAGGCAACTGAGGCAGTATAGTGCAGTGGTCTAAGGCTCTGAGCTGCAAATCTGGTGACATCCAGCAGACCAGACCTGGGTTTGAATCCCACAGCTTCCACTTGCATACTGTGTGACCCTGAGCAAGTCACTTAACCTCCTTGTGCTCCCAGGTCGCTCCTGTAAAAAAGCTTTCAGCTTAGTATGCTATACCTGGTTAAACAACAATTAAAAAAAAAAAAAAAGATGGACCTGAGACATAGGTACAAGTAATAATACAGTCTAGACAGTATACAATATTGGCAATATAGACAATACAAGGAACGCATAGGTACAGTACAAGGAATAAGTAAGGCCTTAGGGGGTGGACAAGTACAGTTTCTCACCCTAGTTTGGATTAAATCTACAGTTGCCAGTGAAGCGGTGGAGACCTTTTTCCGGCAGGAATCCTTGATTTCACTCCAAGGGGAGTGAGAGGGATTGCTAGTTTAGTGGATCCAAGGGGCAATCCCCTGAAGGTCCTAAAGTGTGTACAGCTGCCTTTGAGAATGATTTTGTGTGAGAATTTCTGACAAGCTGTCATGGAAAAAGGCACTTTCTGGGTTGTTTCTATACCTAAAGGAAGGAGCAACAGATTTGTTAGTGCAGATGCAGTAACTGTCCTGATTAGGGAGTTGGCTGGGGTGTGTGTGCCCAAGATAAGGCTCGATTGCACCTCTCAGGACCCCTCATACACTTCGGTGTCAGTTTAAAGTTTAAGTTTGTAGCAATTCAGTGGGGACCGGGGGCTCGTTTGGTGTAACCCTGAAGGAATGGCAGAGACTGTCGGTTGGGGCAAAGGGTGGGAGGAACGCCATCTGAAGTCTACAAGGCAGGGCTAACTGGTTTGTTGATGGGTGCCAGGTTTCCCTGGGCAAAGGCCATTGCTGCAGGAGGATGCTCTGAGTGTGTGGTTCAATCCACAAGCATACACTGTTGGCAAAAGAAGATGTTCTGACTGTGTGGTTCAGTCCATTAACATACAGCATGGGAAAGAAGAAAATAAATGTTCTTGTAGAAAACTGTACTGCCTAGCGAAGAGTGTCTGGAAAAAGAATGTACTTGTTTACCATGACCAACCATTGGGGGTCCACTTGTGCTTTAGTAACATCTGTGAATAAAGCCATACTGCACAATCCCAGCTGCTGCATTCAACAGTCTGATCATTGCTTTCTGTGTGGAGTTATTGGGGCCCCCTCAACAGTTAGGTCTAGCATATGCCTAGCATCCTCTCCCCTGGACCTGGTTGTATTTCCAAAGGTTCAATTTGGTAATTGTACCCCCACCTCTTCCTTTAGATAATGAGCTTGGTATAAACGCTACAGCTAGGGGTGATACCAATCTAGGTATTTCTGCCAAAGGTAAATGTTATGCCATATGTGGGTACTAGTTCTTGTAATGGGGGTGCCAACTAGCCAAAAGTGGTGTGGGGGTTACAATTAAATTATTTGATTTTATTTACTTATTTATGTGAAATTGTTTCACCAGGTAAACATACAGAGGTACAAAGAATAATCTTGTTTACAGATGTGACTTGTGGGTAGTGGTAGAATGAGCAAAAATAAGAATAAATACAATATGTACATACAGTAACAGAATACACAGTTGGCAAATAATGTATATGGTACTTGTAACCCTGGCGCTGTTATACCAAGGGCTACTACCCCATCTGTATTCCTAACAACAGGTTGAGGGGCCTGGGTTTGTGACTACCTGGTAATGGTGAGCTCCAACCAGTGGTAGTAGTAAAATTATAATGCCTCCACCCAAAGTAATGCTTCAGTGGGTAAACAGTAACATTGATAAGTCCTCTGGAAAGCTATAACCACCCACAGCCCTGCCTGGTGACCCTTTACGCTGTGTTTTACAACTGCAACTTTACCACTATGAATACAGACAATTACATACTAACATACTAAAATGCTAGCAGAATAGGCCTAATGGTCTTTCGTGTCTGCTTGTTTGTGGGTGCTGATCTTGCTGGCCCCCTCACCTCCTCTGGCTTCTCCCTTCCCAGTTCCAGATATTCTTGCTGCATTGGATTTTTCTTCCAGAACCCTTCCCCTGTACCTGTCCCACCCAATCTTGAACCCCTCCACCGTCTCTGCCTCCCCCAGTCCCCTAGGCAGCGCATTCCATGGCTCCACCACCCGCTCAGTGAAGTAGCACCTTCTCCTTTCTCCTGAATCTTCCCTCCAGCTTCCACCCATGCCCTCTAGTGGCCCCTCCTCCTTCCTTGAAGCACCCTGACTGTTCCTCCACTATTTACCCCTTCATGTACCAAGACCTCTATCATGTCCCCTGGTCCTGCTCTCTTCCAGTGTGTACATATTTAGCTCTTGAGCCTCTCCTCATAGGTCCTGTCCCCAAGCCCCAAATCATTTTGGTTGCCCTCCTCTGGACCCTCTCCAGGAGGGTAATGTCCTCTTTATGTGGCTCCAAAACTGCATGCAGTACTCAAAGTGCGGCCTCACCAAGCAGTTATACAGAGGGAGTATCACTTCCCTCCTTCTGGAGGTGATCCCCCTAGCGATGCATCCCAGCATCCTGTTAGCCTTGGCTGCTGCCCTTCTACAAGTCTCCGAGTTGTTCATCTTGATGTCCACCACCACCCCCAGGTCTCTCTCAGCCATAGAAACATAGAAGCATAGAAGTTGACGGCAGATAAGGACCGCAAGGCCCATCCAGTCTGCTCATTTCTTTTTCTACCTTATAAATGTGCCATCGGCCTTTGCTCTGTCAGTGACCTATCTATTCATAGTCATTTGTATTGCTCCCTTTATGCCTATCCATGCCTGTTTGAAGCCCTGCACTGTATTCATAGCCACTCACTTCTTGTGGTGTTATTCCATGCATCTACCACCCTTTTCTGTGAAAAAGAATTTCTCACATTCCCCCTTAATCGGCCTCCCTCTAATCTCATGCTGTGTCCTCTTGTCCTGCTATTTTTCTTATATTTAAACATGTTAGACTCTTTCACCTTGTTTATGCCCTTAAGGTGTTTAAATGTCTCGATCATATCACCTCTCTCCCTCCTTTGCTCAAAGGGTAGACATATTGAGCTCCGTTAATCTGTCCTCCATATGTCTTCTGATGCAGTCCCTGCACCATTTGGTTGCCCTTCTCTGGACTGCCTCAATTTGGTTAATGTCCTTGAAAGGTGTGGCTCCAATACTGCCGCAGTACTCAGATGGGGCCTAACCAATGTCTTGTACAGAGGGATTATTACCTCCTCTTACGACTTGGATACCTCCCTACTAATACACCCTAACACCCCTAGCCTTACCTACTGCTTTAGAGGTCTGCTTGGATGATTTTAGGTCATCAGTGATGATGATGCCCAAGTCTCTTTCTTCCTTTGTGACTGCTAGCAACTCCCCTCCCATCCTATAAGTGGCTTCAGGGTTTCTCTTCCCTATGTGCATGATTTTGCACTTCTTTGCATTAAATCCCAGTTGCCACTCTTCTGACCATTTTGCTAGTTTATCAGATCTCTTCTCATTCTGCCCACCCCATCTGGATCATCTACTCTGTTGCAGATCTTGGTGTCATCTGCAAACAGACAAGCCTTACCCTCTAGTCCATCTCGAGGTCACTAATGAAGATGTTGAATAGGACTGGCCCCAGGACTGATCCCTGAGGTACCCCACTTGTGACTTGCATCTCTTCTGGCTGTATACCATTTACCACCACTCTCTGTTTTCTGCCAGTCAACCAGTTTGCCACCCAGTTGACCAACTTCTGACCCACCCTGAGCCTACCTAGCTTATTTATCAATCTTCTAGGAACAGTGTCAAAAGCTTTGCTGAAGTCAAGGTAGGCGACATCAACTGCTCCCCCTTGGTCCACCACTCTGGTTACCCAGTCAAAGAAATCTATGAGATTAGTTTGACAGGACCTTCCTTTGTAAACCCATGCTGTCTTGGATCCTCATTCCCTATGGATTCCAGGTGTTGCACTATCCTTTCAAGGAGTGCCTCCATAATCTTGCCCACTACTGAGGTAAGACTGACTGGTCTGTAGTTCCCGCCTCCTCCTGCTACCACTCTTGTGGAGCGGGATCACATGAACCCTTCTCCAGTCTTCTGGGACCTCTCCTGTGCTCAGAGACTCACTAAACAATTCTGCTAATGGCTCTGCTAGTTCCTCCTTTAGCTCCTTAAGTATCCTGGGATGTATGCCATCAGGTCCCATTGCCTTATCCACCCTGAGCTTAGCAAGCTCTTGTAGGACCCTTTCTTTTGTGAAGGAGTAGTGCTCACCTCCTCCCCCTGTGTCCATGATGCTGAGCTGTGGGCCCTGCCCTACCTTCTCTTCAGTAAATACTGAGCAAAAGTATCTATTTAGGATAGATGCCTTACAGGGTCCTCCTCCTCACATGCTCCCTTTTCTCCATTAGCTTAGCAATACCCCTCTGGACTTTCTCCTTTCACTAATGTATCTATAGAAAGTCTTGTCACCTTCTTTTACTATTCGTGCTAGTGTTTCCTCAGTTTGGGACTTTGCCTGCCTACTGTCTTACCTGCTTCCCTTAGGGCAGTTTGGTATGCCTCCCTATCTTCATCCCGCTGTGTTCCTTATATTTCCTGAAGGCCAGCCTTTTGGCTCTGACCTTTCTGCTACTGTATTTGAGAACCAAAGTGGTTTCCTTCTTCTTTTGCACTTCCTTTTCTGTCTAACACAATGGGATGTTGCTTCAAGTATTGTATCCTTAATGCTTGCCCACTTTGCCTGTACCTCCTCACCTGTGTTTCTTTTTGCCAGGGCTAGCTTAACTCTGTTGGCCATCTTATCAAAGTCAGCTCCTCTGAAGTCCCATATTTTTGCCTTGAATGGGATGATTTAGATGTAGTAGCCAAATTGAACCATACCATGTGATGGTCACTGGCCCCCAGGTGACCTTCTACCTGGAGATCTGTGATCCCTTCTTTGTTAGTCAGTACTAGATCTAGGATAGCCCTGTCTCTTGTGGGTTGCTGTACCAGTTGTTTGAGGCCCTCCCTGCAGGAATCCACTATGAGTCTAGTTCTGCAGATGTTCCTGCTGGTATTGACCAATCTGTATCTGGCATGTTGAAGTCTCCCATTATCAGAACCTCCTTTAGCTGTCATGTTTTGTATATCTTCTAACAGTAATGTGTCTGTGTCCTCCCTCTGGTCTGGGGGCCTGTAGACAACCCCAGTTCTTATGGCTGTCCCATTTCCTGTTTCCAGGGTGACCCACAGTTCTTCTGGCTCCTTATGTGTATTCTGAATTTCTGTAGCTTTGATATTTTCATTAACATACAGGGCCACTCCTCCCCCTTTTGCACCTCCGGTCTCTTCTGAACAATACATAGCCAGGTACTGAAGTCTCCCAAGTGTGGTTACTGGTAAACCACGTCTCACTAATTGCTACTATGTCCAGTTTAGCCTCTGACATTATTGCCTGCAGGTCTGGGATCTTATTTCCCAGGCTGTGAGCATTTGTGTACATGATTTTCCATTGGCCAGATTTTGGTGTGTTGGTTGTTGTGAAGTTTGGCATTACCCTGTGCATCGTGATGGGAGACAGACCTTTTTCTTACCTGGTGATGCAAATGAACAGCAAACACGCTGAATTCCTGTTTGACCACTAGCTGAGGGGAGGGTGTTCTTCCATTCGACGTATGGGTGCTGCACCCCTCTCCCATTTGATAGTTTAAATATTCTGCAAAGGCGTCAAACTTCTGCCCCAATGCACTGACTTCTTTAGTCAGATGCAGTCCATCAAATTTAAAGAACTTCGGCCCCAGAACTGTTGCCAGTTCCCTGCAAATCTGTGTCCTTTTTCCTGGCACCAGTCCTTGAGCCACATGTTTAGCTCCCCTATCTCCCTTCTCGACCTTCTGTCCATCTGCTCCCTTCTCCCAGACTGGCAGGATCTCAGAGAAGGAGATGCCGATTCAAAATAGATGATAGTTTGTCACCCAGCTTAGTCAGGTGTTCCTTGGTCTCCACAACTGACCGGCTGGCGAGATCATTAGTCCTATGTGTACCTAGGACATCAATGTTTTCTCCTGCTTTGTGAACACTTTATAATGCGGTCAGTGTCTCTCCATGCTGATGTTCGGAGACATCTGACCATCACCCTGGCTGGAGATGGGTATCAACTCCCGAATCATGGAGTCTCCTATGATCGTAGTTTTTTGGATTTCCTTTGTGCTTGTTTAGTTTGGGTTCCTGATTTGGGTGAGTATTGTTGTGCTAGCTCCTGTGCCGCAGTGTCCTGCTCTGCAGTGTCTTCTGCCTCTTTATTTGATTTCAGAGATAGAGGCAGATACCTGTTTGTAGTGTTTATATGGTTTTGGAGGTAATGTTGGAGAGCAGAGAGTGATGGGGCACCTGATTTGCTCCTCTAACCACCTGCCAACCTCCTGGACCAACTACCCTCTGCGGTCGAGGTTTTTCTGTTGGATGCTGGGGAAATGGCTGGTGGTTCTTATAATGTATTTCCTCTTCAATATGAAATTTGAGGCGTGCAAGGCAAGCCATCGAGACTTGTAGCATTTCCTTCCCCAGGGTGTACACTTGGCCTGGGTTTCTGGCCCCCAGGTGGAGTACTTTGCATTTCCCTGCATTGAACCTCAGCTTCCACTTTCTAGACCATCTTTCCAGAGCCTCCAGGTCCCCCCTGTAGGGCCACCCTCCCCTCCTCCCCATCCACCACCGCCCCCAGTTTTGAGTCATCCGCAAAGAGACTCATCTCACTCCTGATTCCTGTCCTTATGTCAGAGACATAGGCATTGAAAAGGAGGGGCCCAATGACTGATCCCTGTGGGACCCCACTAATGACCCTCCTTGGGGATGAGACTATCCCGCCAACTTCCGGTCCTGGAGCAAATTGCCTATCCATCTGATTATCTGGTTCCCCAACCCCATTTCTCCCAGCTTATCCAACAGGCCCACGTGAGGAACAGAGTTAAATGCCTTGCTGATGTCTAGAAAGAGGACGTCCACTGGTCTACCCAGGTCCAAGGCACTCGTCACCCAGTCATAGAACTCCACAAGATTTGTCTGACACGATTTCCCCGGGATGAATCCATGCTGTCTATCATCCAGGTTCCCCCTTAGCCTCTCCCTGACAATGCCCTCCATCACCTTGCCCACCACTGATGTCAGGCTGACAGGCCTGTAGTTCCCTGCCACCTCCCTTGATCCCCCTTGTGGATAGGCACTATATTCACCACCTTCCAGTCCTGGGGCACCCACCCTGTCCTCAGAGCGATAGTGAAAAGCTCCGCCAGGGGTTTCGCCAGGACATCTGCTAGTTCCTTGAGCACTCTGGGATGTAATTTATCCAGTCCCGGTGCTTTCTCTGTCTTAAGTGAGCTGAGGGCTTCCCTCACTCTCTCTGCTGTGATTTCCACTTCCGGTACCTCTTCTCCCTGCTTAGCCCTCCCCCCTCCTGCCAGTGATGCCTCCCCCTCTCCCCAGACTCGCCGATCAGTAAGGGTCCCCCCCATCTCAGTATCACTGTCTCCTCCCATGTATGATGCAGCACCCCCATTTTCCTTGGTAATTACCAGCATTAATGATATGCTCACACTCAACCCACTCACCAACAGAGTCTGGACCTTTGGTTGCATCCTGTATTCCCTAATAAGAGACAGTTTCAATAATACAAACATGTACTTTCAAGTTAGTCAGCATATCTCTTAGCACTGTAATCCAAGTAATAATACCCTTACCCTGTTACCAAAGACTAAAATAAATTAAATTATACGCTCATGACCCAGTTTGACATGAAACAGTAAATAGATTTATTTAGGTGAAGTTAACAAGGGAAGGGTGAGAATTAAGGCAAATTGTAAGGTACTTTTTGATTTCAGATTTATGTTGCATTACGTTTAATCAAGCCCTGCATTCACAGTCCTGCTAACTACTGAGTACCCAGAGTGACGAAATGGCATGCCTAAGCAGCGCCGCGGGTTGGCCGGCATTGCAGCTGATGTTGGGGCCCTTGATGGAAAAAAGGAGATTAAGTTGCAAACAAGACTTAGGAAACCACAAAACTATTTGCATCCGTGGCCAGATGGCACAGTCTCTTTCAAACACTTTAAACTGGCAACACATCAAGATGGTATCATGAATAATTAGCTGGTTGCAGGGAGCTGCCCTGGCTTTACTCACTGTACCCAGATGCTGATGACAAGAAGATGCTGGTGACATGAAGACCTGTGGCTGGCTTGCCTATCTGATGGAGAACGGAGCCAACACAATTCACCTCCACTTCACGGCCTTTCCCACAAGGTGGCCACAACCTGCAAGCAGCTCCAAAGCAGGGGCTGAGTCCCCAAGTCTGGTCTCTTGCCGAGATGGTGCTGGCTTTGGTACAGGAACAGTTGGCTTAGGCCAGTGGTGACATAGGCCCAGGTAAAAGAAAATTGTCTCTTTAAAAGGATTCGTTCTGGATGCTGGTGAACCCTCCGGCTGGTTAATGGCAAAGTGTCCCTTTGGCTCACAACCTGCTCCTGATTGAGCACAGGAGTCCCAGGATCATGTCCTCCATGCACGAGATAGGCCACAAGCAACAGGCCTGAGGAGCAACAGACTTCTCCATTTTCAGTTTCTAACCGGTTTCTCCCTCAGCAGCTTGCTAAGGAACCCTTCTAGGTCTGCAAGCAGGCAGTTCCAGGCAGTCTATCCCTTTTTGGACTGAGGATGGCTCACAGGAGGCAATGCAGGCCTCTCCTGTGACACAGGACACAGAGCCCAACAGGTTCTTCTCTCCACGGAGTCTCAAACTGGAGACTTCCCAGACCTCTCGATCAAAGTCTCCAGAACTCTGACCTAGTTCAAGCAGTCCCTCTTAAATAAAGGACAAAGTTCAAGAAATCCAGTTGGCTGCCCAAGTTGTCAATCGCAGTCCCAGTCTCTTGATTGGCTGGAATGTAGGTGCCAGAAATAATCCCTGCTTTATCTTCCAAAAGTTTCTGTTAATTCCCAAGAGTCTCTGGCTGAAATCCAGGCTTGTGATTGGCTGCAAAGCTGCAAGATGGTGGCTGCTGTGCTCAGTTTTCCATGCAGTCCATTAGTGTCCCACCTTTTAAGTTCTGGTGCAGCCAGCAGACAAAACTTTATTTATTTCAACCCCCACCGCAATGTAGCCCCTTTAGCACCCTCTTAAGCAAGCCCAATTCTGTACATTTATTCTCTGTGGTTTTTCTGTCGCTGCCACCACAACACTGGTCCCCCAGGTGTCAGCAACTTCCTCATTAATATTAATGAGGACTCATTTATTCATGAGCCCTCGCTGTCTGCCCCCACTCAAACTTAATTTCTAGACCCCCCCAGCAGCTCTTCAGCCACATTGTTTGGTCATTGGCCCCCATTTAGATTAAGAGGGGCACCGGGACTGCCGAAACAGTTCTCGGCCGATCTCAAAACTGGTGGTTGGCACATGAAAGGTGCTAGATGCGCATGCGCAGTCTCCGGCTTGGTCCAAGGAGCAAAACAAATAGCAGTGGATTGCAATTTAACAGTTTAAGCCCAAACAGGGCTAGAATAACATACTATCTGTTTTGGGGAAGACTTGGGGCACCAGATGGACTTGGGGGGGAATCAGGGACACCAGCAGGCAACAGGAGATAACGGGAAAGTGGGGACAATTAAGGTAAGCTCCGAGGGGGTTACATACGGTCCACACAAATCAGATGAAAGAGACAGTCAAGGGCAGTTGATACATTGTGAAGCTTAAGTAATTGTCCAGTACAGTCACAGTAAGACCCAGTTACAGTTCTGAGGTATGGCTTGGCTGTGGCAATGCTAGTAGGTAGGCCATTTCCCAAGACAGGGTTGTTCCAGACCTGTTGGAGTTTGTGACTGAAAGCCAGTTAGCCATAATTTTGTTTACGTCTCGGAGCAAGAAATCTATCTCCCATGTGGGAGCGAAGCTGGTGGCTGGAGGGGGAAGCAGGGGTGAGCAGGGTGCACAGGCAGTTGGGGGATTTGTTTAACCAGAACTTGAACCCATAAAGAGCCAGGTGATGTGGTATGTATTATTCCTCTTTGTGATAGTACAGAACGTTTTATTAATTTTGTTGGTGTTAATATTTTTTATTGTGTTTATCAGCAATCATACAGAAAACTTGCTTGCATAAAATATACACAATTATGTGACGCTTCATATTACAGCAGGCGTGCGGAAGCATTCCATACATGTGGTTACAACACTGTGTTTGTGCCTAACATGTATTCCCTATTTATACTGCCCCCATGCCATATCTGGAAACAAGCTGTTATCAGCTGAGTATAGCTTTCATGGTAAATTGTTTTAAATAAATAAAGCGTTTATAATACATTTCTTGTATGATCGTTTTACTGAATTTTATTTTGCTTGGCTCTGTATCTGCCAGCCAGCGGTTGCCTCCACGCACTGCCCACAAACTTCAGCACATGACAGACCCTACCCCTGAACACTCCCGGCTTACGTGAGTAGCTAGCACGGGAGCAGGAGCCAGGGCAACAATGCAAGGTCCACTACGTGAGGCAGATATCATCCTGCGGAGGCGGAACCTCTGATTTTGCACAGTTTTTCTCCCCAGGAAGCGTATCGTACAGTGACTTTAAGGCAACATGCCGAACATCTGACATGGCCTCCCAACTAGAACAGGTGCCAGCAGCTGTATTCCCCCAGCCTCCACTAGGGGTTAATCATGCACCAGTCACACACACCCCTCCCCCCAGAGGAGGAGAGCAGTCCGTAGGACACTCAATCCTAACCCCCTCCCCTGGTCAGCCCTTCCCGAGTCCAGATTCGAACCTGGGGCATCGGTGTTGCAGGTGGAAATCCAACCCCTATGCCAGTGGGCCAGTCCAGTTTTACTGAAGTTAGTACACATAATAAAAGCACAATGGTACATGGGTAAATAACTTGGATCACTAACTGGGTAAGAAATCATACATCGCCTTGCAGAGCCATCATGGGAAAAAAAAGGAAAAAATTAGACATAAAGCTATATCTAGCATAAGACGACTCTGAAGACAAATCAAAGGATAAATAACATAAGTAACATTAGATATACATTCTGTGTGTTACAATACATGATTTAGCTGCTGACGGTGTCTGCAATTCATTTCAATACCACAAATACATAACATTATGACCTCTTGCAAAGTGAGGGCCTCTGCTGCTGGCAGACAGCCAAGAAATTTATCCCAGCTTCTCCCAAAGAGCTCTTCCCTGCCTTTCAAAACATAGGTCAGTCTCTCCATAGCCAGTGCCTGTAAGGCCAGGGTCTTCCACTGTGTGAGAGTGGACATCACATATGATACCCATATGTTCCGCACACATTGCTTTGCTAGGGCTAGCAGAACCATCAGCCTGCATCCCTCCTCCCCATGTCCTCCATTCCAAATAGTAGTGAGTACAATGTTCCTTGATACTCGCTCCATTCTTCATCTCTCTGCTTCTCCTTGTATCCGAGGAAAGCCTTTTTCTTGGTCCTTACCTAATGCGTGCCTTCATGACCTCCAGAGCAGATTACTGTAATGCCCTCCACCTAGGGCTGTCTGGAGGTTTGGTGTGTTGTC
Source organism: Neoceratodus forsteri (assembly GCA_016271365.2). Classification (NCBI taxonomy): domain Eukaryota; kingdom Metazoa; phylum Chordata; order Ceratodontiformes; family Ceratodontidae; genus Neoceratodus; species Neoceratodus forsteri. Next base: position 1,616,125,929 of record CM028130.1, read on the forward strand.
TGTAGCTGGTGCAGAACACTGCGGCCAGGATGGTGGCACGCAGGAATCACATCACACCTATGCAGGGACAGCTGCACTAGCTACTAATTAGGTGGCTGTAGGATTACAGTGTAACATTTTCTTTTTCAAATGTAATTTTCTTCAAGTATAACCTTTCACAATATCTAGTCAACTGACAATATTTAGTCAACTGTCTTGTGATGCAGCCTTTCACAATATATAACCAAATGTCTTGTGATACTTTGATCTTACAACAACATTGAATATAAAATGTCCTATAATTACCTTTAACAGGATGATGTGCCTTTATTAGGATAGTATTACCTGTTTAAGGAAGGTGTGCACACAAAAAATCTTCTATAAATAAAGTCAACACTTAAGAGATTGTGTAAAAAAAGTAATAAACCACCTTGTGATGCTGAGTAAGAAATAAAATTATACGTATGCTTTGACATAACTTCACCACACCCTACGATTAATATATTACTTTGTTATATGATTGGATTATAAAGGAGTATTGGCATTATTTGAGATAAGAAATCTTTATATAAACACTGTATGTAAATTGAATAGTTAGCTACAAACAAAGATAAAGATCGAACATGCCTGTAAATCTAAACAGCCAATAAACTCTTGGAAGAGAACTGAAAGCTGGAGTGAATTTCTTTTGCAAACACAACGCAAACCTTACAGTGGCGCACCAGCTTCAAGATTGCTTTGCGTCATCTGTGAAGAGACATATTTTGCCCTGAATTCCTTCTCCTATATCGCTGATAAACATGTTGAAAAGGACTGGACCCAGGGCTGAACTGTGTGGTACCCCACTTGTAACCTCTTTCTCCCCTGGATTTAACTCTGTTTACCACTATCCTCTGCTTTCTCCCTTTCTAACCAACTACCTACCTGTCTAACGATGGCCTTCACTACACCTGTAGCTTCTTCAGAAACCTTCTGTGTGGCACAGATTCGAATGCTATGTCGAAATCAAAGTGGAGTAAATCTGCTGTTTGTCCCTTATATACTGCTCTAGTCACCCAGTGAAAAATATTATAGTTGCAGTGAAAAAAATCCTTACTAAAGTTTTGCCTTACAAACACTATCCCACGGACAGAAACCTGGCAAAATATTATGATAGAAATTTATGGGATGGAAAAGCTTACTAGTGTTTTGCGGCAACAGCTGCCAATATTTCAAAGTACTTGGCAGAAGTGGGTAATATTTTATTGTGAACTACAGGGCTGACTTATTCCCTTAGAACAGGACAGTTTACATGCACGGGGCACAGGATACGGGGGATTAGAGGGTAAAATATAACAATGAAGGTGAAGGGTTGTGGAGATAGTTATATGTTATATCAAGGGGTGCCCCCCCCCCAATTAGCCAGTCAGTCTGAGCACCCTGGGACTAGTAATCTTATATGAACATGAAGTATTGCTTCTGAGATTCAGTATGAGCTAAATGGTATTAATAATTGTATTTTAATATTATTTTTCAGAAAAAAGGTGCTGAAGGACAAGAGAACATGATAAGCTGGAGGGGGTAGATTCAGGGGAGATGTGAGGAAGTACTTCTTCATAGAAAGAGTGGTGGATTACTGGAATAGCCTTCCAGTGCAGGTGGTGGGGGCAAAAACAATGGTGGGGTTCGAAAATGCATGGGATAGGCATATGGGAATCTTAGTTGAAAGGAAGGGGGAAGGGACACAGAGTTGTACATCAAGCAGTGTCTGTGGTGATACTGTAGGTACGGAAAAATGGGTAAACTGGGTGGACCAAGCAGTCCTTATCGGCTGTCAGAGTCTATGTTTCATTTATTTTTTATTTTTTTGCTGTCTTATTTGATCTCGGATTCACACCTTTGAGTGCAGGCACTCATTTACAAAGGTTCCACGTCAGTGGTGGGAGGGTAACATACAGACACAGGAATATTACCATAAACTAAAACGACAAAAAACAACAGCGTAACTAAAATTATACATTGATAAATACAGTTTAGTTAATAATAACAGTAGCAGAAATGACAGAAGAAGCAGTACCTGGAATTGATAACGGTGTTGGATTCACAAGCAAAGTGCGTACTAAATAGTGGGGGAGAGAGGCTGGGGGGGGGGAGGTAGGATAGGGGAGGTGCAGACCATGTAAAGACAATCATTCATACTTTAAGGATGGGAGGGAGGGGAAAAGCAGGGGCTACTGTCAAAAAGGAAGGGGAGGCAGGGAGAGTGGGCATCTATTAATGCAGTGCCACTGTTGGCACGTTGCGTATCATGAAGGTGGTTGTACATTTTTATTGCAAACATTTCAGTAAAACTTAAAAAAGAGAGCGCAAACTCAGAATTCTATGAACATAAACTGACAACTTATGTAACCCCTAGGTGGCGCAACCCCCCAAGGGATACTACCCCTGCCTGTGTGACTAAGTGCAGGCTGAGAGGCCTGAGTTCTAGGAATGGGTGCCTCCACCCGGAGGACAGGGTCAGTGATAGCGTGGCTGCCATGGGTACAGCCCTCTGGGATACTGTTACCCCCCCCCCCATTCCCTCTAGTAGCCTGTTTCACAAAGCACACAATTGCAGTTAACACCCGACACCAGATTTAACCCCACACTTGTACTTCTCACCAGGGCTGGTTCAGCTGGCTAGGCCCTGGTGACCCCTTATGAAATAAGATTTAACACAACAGACAACAGTATTTCAATGGTTTCAGTACAGAGGTACACCACAACCAGTTTCAGTGCAGAAAGATTTAGATCTGATTTATTTAGAGGAGATTAGCGTGGAAGGGGCATAATCTACAGCTTGATTCTGGTTTTGATTTAATCACATCAAGCAGGCATGCCTCTAAGAGTCCCTCTGTAACAGTCATACACACTCTGGGTACCCAGTTGGAGTTACAAGCTAGCCTGAAGCATTGCCCAGGGTAGGTCGGCATTGCAGCTGTTGTTGGGGCCCTTAGGGAGGAAAAACACAACATCTACTTTAACCCAGTATTGTACTGTGGAGCCAGAGGGCTCAGTTCTTGAAAAACCAATCAAACAATTTAAATCAGATGACACACTTTGATTAGGAGTTAGTTGCAGGGAGCTACCCTGTAATTTACTCATCATACCCAGACCAGGTTGCAGGTTGGACGAAATGGAGACCTCAGGATGAAGTGCTGGTTTGTCAGGAGAAGCAGGGCCCATACGATTCACCGTGTTGTCATTCCTGCTCGTTGATGTTGAGCAGGGAGCCGAATCCCCAGGCAGGTCTCTTGTCGGGTGGTTCTCTGCAGCATGTGCGTCAATCAGGGTCGTGGTGTTGAGGCTCAGATAGGTTGAGGGAAACGGATTCAGTCCGGTCAAAGTTACTGGATAGTGCTTCCAGCAAGCGTGACACATTCAAGCAGTGGGGAACCAAATCGTGACCCACTATTCACATTCAGCACAGTTATAGCAAAGGCAAAAGAATACCACAGTTCGGATGACAGTCCGGTTCCAGTACACAGGGTTTTCTGCGCAAACCGTATGCTCTGTGGTTGTGGTGGAAGTCCTGACAAGCTGATTGCACAACAGCAAGTCTTCAGTCCTCTTCAGGCAAAATTAGTCACAATTCAAGCTGAAAGTCACAGGTTTGGATAAAGCCTGATTCAGACTTAAGGTCTCTTCATTTAGGAAGATGGTAACAGGCAGGCCAGACACAGCCTTCCCGCTGATTTCCCCTTCGCACTACGCAGGAGTAACTGCTCGAATCTCTCGAGCTCCTCTCACTCTCAACTCCAGCTCTATGCTGACACACTGGTGCAGGCAGCACCAGGACTTTCTAGAGATCCAAAAGGTTCGGTTGGTTGATCCATCTGTCTGTCACAGCAAGGGCTCCCCCTCCAGGTCCATTTAGGTGCCAAACTATAAAAACTACAATTTCTACAGAAATTCACTCCCACAAGACCCTTGGGACAGATTCTATTTTAGGGTCCCCAAAGGTACTGATTGGTCCAAACTGGCAGTCCAGAACCAAGATGGTGGTGCAAAACAGAAATGTCCATGCTGCAAAAGAAGGCAGGTTAGACAAACAATGACATTATTATTATTATTAAAACAGGTAATCAGCAAACAATCACAGAGTCTAGCAGGGCTCCCTCTGCATAATTAGCGATGGCAGAATGGAGCGGCTGTACTACAGCCCAGGTAGGAATCGAGCCTTGAAACACTCAGCCCTCACCAAGATTATTTTATAAACTACGAAATAGGCAGCTCTTAAAGAGACAGGCATGGAGGCTAACTGGGCACTCACGTGGAAACACCTTTAACCCTGTAAAGACACAGAACGCCAGCCTGGCAGTGGGCATTAAGGAACACTCAAGGAAAACTTTTGTGAACCCCCATTTATGGGGGAGGGGGGGTTACACTTATAACTAGTCAATTGTTTTAAACAATTTTTTTACAGAAGCTGCACCAAATGTATCCAGCTTTGATAAGACCCATTCTACTACAGCTATTATCAAAACAAGACCTCCCCTATAAAAAAAAAACCCTGTGTCTCTGTCGCTCCCTGTGCATCTTCTTTTAGAAAACTTTAGTGAGGAGGTTGTGCCTGAGCGTGAAAATAGAGATGTACAAAACTCAGGCCATGATGAAAGGCTGAACCCAGGTTCTTGAAAGCCTTAAGCTCTACGATGTAATGCGTGGCGGTAACACCCAACCAGGCATTGGCTATCTGGGGTTAACGTAGGCCCAGGTGCGTAATGAGGCACAAGGTGTTACTGCCAGCACCATTAATACCTGGAAGTACATTAACCCCAGACAGCGAAACGATCTGTAGTCTCTTATTGCGCTTATAAACTGGGTAAACTGGTGAACAATTTAAAAAGCAAACAAATGCCATTTTTTTTAATTAAACGTGAGATTCTCTTATAATGCACTGTAAGCATGTTTTACCAATGTTTTTCAGTCCCGTTTTAGAACGTTAAGAAAATATGTCACAGCTGAATCAATCAGTATCAGTTCTTAGCACTTCAGAACGTGAAGAACAACTGTACCCAAGTGCCATCATTACACTCATGCTCCCCCAGTAGTAAAGCTGTGCCTAGAGGTTAGAGTAATGAGCTATGAATGAGCCTGGTACATCCAGCAGATCTGGGTTTGATTCCCACAATTTCCACTTGCATGCTGTGTGGCTCTGAGCAAGTCAAGTAACCCCCCAGTGCTCCTGGATCACTCCTGAACAGGCACTTGTGCCTAATGGGCCTTACCCAGTTACCAAAGAATCATACGAGTGTGGGCTGAGCTACCCTGACACACAACTACTTGAAAATTAATCGGCACGAGCTAAGTAAAAAAAATTGTGGCTTGAATTCAAAATATCACACAATGAAAGTAACTTAATAGAGAGTGTTTTGAGTTAGTCACTGAATTTAAAATAACCTCTGTTTGTTGTAAAATGTGCTTTCTGTTGCATTATATATAATAAAACACTTGGCGCTAAGAACTCACAGGTTCTCAATACGTGGTTAAAGTGGTGACATCATAAGGAGCTTAATCTTTGCTGTAATGCCTCTTGATTTCACCACTCAAAGTCAGTGTTGAGAACCAGTTTGTTCTTAACACCAAGGGGTTAACTATTCTCTATTTCCTTAAAGTAACCAATAAAATGTAGTCCTTCACCACTCTTCAGTCATCTGTCTTGCCACACTTTCAATAGATGGAAAGTTTATTGTGCAATACAGGAATTTAACTTCTGTAGAATTATTCTAGAAGAATGTTAACCTTTCACCAGACACAACAGAAGGCCTCATGTGGAACCAAGGTTTCAGTCTTACAGTATCTGTAGCAGGATATGCAGCAGAGATTGCCCTGGCAAGATGGTAAGGATAGGAGAGGAGAGGGATTTTTCATTGTCACCAAAGAAACCCCAGAAATTACAACTGAATATTTCTTCACTATTTAATTTATTTGTGTAAGGATGGTATCACGAGAGGAAAGAATGTTTAATTACTTATAAACTTTTTTTTAATTTAAGGGTGTTTTTATTTGTTATGGTCTTGTTAAATAGAAACATATAATTTGTCGACAGAAAAGGACTGCTTTGCCCACCTAGTCTGCCCAGATGTTCCCTGCCTAGTCTATCTCTGCAGACCCTAACTGGTCTCCAGCGACCCTTCCTCCTCCCTGTCTGTTTTCTAATACACCCCTATGTGTATCCCACGTATTCTTGAATCCTTCTCATTGTTTTTGCCTCCACCACTTCTGCTGGTCTGCTGGCAGTCTGTGCCAGGCATCTACTGCCCTTTCAGTGAAGTCCTACTTCCTCATAGGTCTCCATCATGTCCCATCTTGATCCCCTCTATGCCAGGGTATACAAGTTGAGATCCCTCAGTCTCTCCTCATAGGGCTTCTCATGCAACCCTTGCACCATTTTAGTTGCCCTCTGCTGGACTGCCTCCACTCTATGTCCTTTCTGAGGTGTATCCTCCAGAACCGGACACAGTACTCCAGGTGTGGTCTCACCAGCGAGCAATACAGTGACGACTCCACCTCACTGTACCTGCTGGAGATACCCCTCTGCATGCACCCCAGCATCCTGCTAGCTATACCCACTGCTTTTTCACACTGCCCTGCCACTCTGAGGTCATCAGAAATGTAACCCCAAGGCCCCTTTCCTGTTTAGTGACTGTCAATACCTCCCCCCATCCTGTACCCAGCTCCTGGGTTCCTACTGTATGTCCCACGTGCAAGATTTTGCACTTTTTGGCATTGAACCCTAGCTATCATGCTCTTGTCCATTTCTCAGGTTTCCCAAGATCCCTGCACATTCTGTCCACCCCCTCCTGAGTGTACACCCTCTTGCAGATTTTGGTATCTACAAAAAGGCTTACTTTCCCTTCCAGTTGCAGTGCAGTGACATTTTCAAGACATTGAAGAGAATGGGTCCCAGTACTGAACCCTGCGGCACCCTGCTGGTCACTCTCTCATCATTAGAGTGAGTGCTGTTATCCTCCACCCTCTGATATCTACCTGTTAACCAGTTTCTAACCCGGTTCACCACTTTGGATCCCACCCCGAGGCAGCTCAGTGTCTTAATCAGTCTCCTGTGCAGCACATTGTTGGAGGTCCTGCTAAAGTCCAGATGCACCACATCCACTGCTCTCCCCGATCTATTTCCTTGGTCACCCAGTCAAAGAAATCAATCAGATTTGTCTGGCATGACCCTCTCCCCCCGAAACCATGCTGCCTATGGTCTTGCAGCCAGTTGGGTTCAAGATACAAGTACTCTGCCAGCCTTTCCTTTAGCAGGGCTTCCATAAATTTCTCCACCACTGAAGTGAGACTGACCAGTCTACAGTTGCTAGCCTCCTCCCTGCTTCTGCTCTTATGTAGAGGGACCACATCTGCTCTTCTCCAGTCCTGCAGAACCACACCTGCTTCCAGTGAACTGCTGATTAAAACTGCCAGTGGAGCAGCACCTTCCTTTAGTACCCTTGGGTGCATCCCATCCAGTCCCATAGCCTTGTCCACTTTCAGAGCTTCAAGTCCCTTCAGGACTCTTTCCTCTGAAAATGGACTTGAGTGCACCTCCCCCCACCCTCTGTTCCTGCTACCCCCTGGTGGTCTACCTTCTGCTCCACTCTGAAGAGTGAGCAGAAGTACCCGTTCAGGATGACAGCTTTTTCTTGGTCCTCTTCTGCACAGTGTTCCACCCTTTAATCCTCATTATCCCTCCCCTTGTTTTCCTTTTCTCACTTACATACCCAAAGAAAGTATTTTACCCTTTAGCCACCCCTTAGGCTGTCCTTTCCACTGTCTGTGCCTTTTCTTCCCTCAAGACCTTTCCCACTTCCCTGTTCTGTTGAAGGTTTTCATTGAGTAAAGGTGGTAGCCATGTTTGTAATGGCAGTCAGGGATCTGTGTAGTGGCTCATGAACTCTGATGTCATTGGCCCACATTACAAATCCCACTGCCTGAATTTGTTCCAGCCTGTGCATTTCTGGGGAATTCGCATATGGATTTCAGAACTTACTTAGCCAATCAGTAAACAGGAAATTTTCAGCTCATTTTGTAAATCCAGCTACCACAGTCTTCAGCCTTTCACTTATAGTAGAAGCGGTACCTAGTAGTAGTAGTAGTTAGAAGCAGTAGTTGTGGTAGTTAGTAGCTAAAGTACAGTAGTCCTAGTTGTAGTTAGTAGTTAGCAGTCATTCTAGTATTCAGAAGTATTAGGGGATCGCTCAGACGTGCAGGTAACCAAGGTTCTTGCTTTGAACCCTGCACATCAAGAGGCTGACAAGGAGGGCTCAGAGAATCTGAGCTGCCACTCTCATCCTAGCCAAGAGGGAGCACAAAGCACCGATCTGCTAGCAGCCCCTGGTATTAGAGGTGCCATAGAGTGTGTGTGTGACCACATGCCACCAGTCACCTCCCAGGCCAGTCGCAAACATGATCATCAGAGTGGGAGGGGGTGTAGAGTAAATGGGAAGACTGACTGGCACGACTGTGAATTCTGCAGATGGCAGCCTTCATATGCACTTCCTCCGCGCCATCCAGCCCTCCGTGACAGCACGCCCTTCACCCAGCTCCAGTCACAGGGCAGTTCTCTCTACTGCCCAGTGTCCACGGAGGGGATAAATCTGAAGCTGGATTTGTGGGACACCCTGGGATCTGGTAATAGGCAGTATCTGCATAGGATTGAGTCCAGCAGGCAGATTGGAGCAACCACCAGGAGGAACTGAAGGAAAGAGGCACCCAGGGGGCAAAGGAGGTCTAAATAAGGGAAGGATGATGAATTTGTTGTTCCATGAAAGAGGCCATTACCACTGATAACCGCGCTATTGTTTGCCGAGCCTGAGCAGATGATTCCCATCAGTGAGAAGTGCTATGCTGTAACTGTATTAGTTAACCCAAAACTAAGACTGATGAGAAACACAGCAGGTTGGGAATTACAGTTGGCAGAAAAAAATACTCCAAGGAAAACATTCTGTAGAAATTCTCTGGGTGTGTCAGACATCAGGGTTGGAGCACAATGGAAGAGTTTTTCTCTTTAGCAAGAAACGTGCAGAAATATTAGAGACTGCAAAAATGCACAAGTGCAGGAGGCTGCAACTGGGATGCCCAGCTTCCATGCTGGCAAGCATACCTAGCTGTCATTTTAGACACAATCACCAACATTCACATCTTTTAGCTCTCCCACAGACTGCAGTTTCAGGTGCCCTATCTGTGCAAGTCACATCTCCAGCAACCCCCTCAGCAGATAACCCCCTTCCCTCATGGCCCGCTGTCTCAGAACCCCGATCCCCACACATCACATCCGTCCACCTTCCCAACTTGTAACCCCCCTTCCCTGTTCTCAGAGCCCTGATCCCCACACATCACATCTGTCTCCACTGTCTCAACTGGTAACCCCCCTTCCCCTCTGACCCTGTCTCAGAGCTCCGATCCCCACACATCACATCTGTGGCCACCATCTTGACTGATAACCCACTCCCACTATGACACCGTCTCAGAACCCCGGTCTCCACACACCACATCTCTGGCCATGCTCTCAACTGGTAACCACCCTCCCCCCGACCCTGTCTCAGAACCCTGATTCCTACACATCACATCTCTGGCCACCCTCTCGACTGGTATCCCCCTTCCCCCATGACCCACATTCTCAGAATCCCAATCCCCACACATCACATCTCTGGCCACCCTCTCAGTTGGTAACACCTCCTCCCCCCGACCATGTCTCAGAACCCTGATCCCCATACATCACATCTCTGGCCACCCTCTCAATTGGTAACCCCTTTCCCCCTGACCCACAGTCTCAGAACTCTGATCCCCACACATCACATCTCTGGCCACCCTCTCGACTGGTAACCCCCTTCCCTCATGGCTCACTGTCTCAGAACCCCGATCTCCACACATCACATCTCTGGCCACCCTCCCAACTTGTAACTCCCCTTTCCTCCCCTGACCGTGTCTCAGAGCCCCGATCCCCACACATCACATCTCTGGCCACCCTCTCGACTGGTAACCCTCCCTGACCCTGTCTCAGAACCCTGATCCCCACACATCACATCTCTGGCCACCCTCTCGACTGGTAACCCCCCCCAACCCTGCCTCAGAACCCCAATCCCACACAACACATCTCTGGCAACCCTCTTGACTGGTAACCCCCCGACCTGTCTCAGAACCCCAATCCCACACAACACATCTCTGGCCACCCTCTCGACTGATAACCTCTTCCCCTGACCCTGTCTCAGAACTCTGATCCCACACATCACATCTCTGGCCACCCTCTTCACTGGTAACCCTCCCCTGACCCTGTCTCAGAACCCTGATCCCCACACATCACATCTCTGGCCACCCTCCTCAACTGTAACCCCTTCCTCCTGACCCTGTCTCAGAACCCTGATCCCACACATCACATCTCTGGCCACCCTCTCGACTGGTAACCCCCCCTGACCCTGTCTCAGAACTCTGATTCCCATACATCACATCCCTTGCAACCCTCTCAACTGGTAACCCCTCCCCCATGACCCTTTCTCAGAACCCTGATCCACACACATCACATCTCTGGTCACTCTGTCGACTGGTAACCCCCTTCTCTCATGACCCACTGTCTCAGAACCCCGATCCCCACATATCACATTTCTGGCCACCCTTCCAACTTGTAACCCCCCTTTCCTCCCCAACCGTGTCTTAGAGCCCCGATCCCCACACATCACATCTCTGGCCACCCTCTCGACTGGGAAACCCCCCTTCCCCCAACCCTGTCTCAGAACCCTGATCCCTACAAATCACATTTCTGGTCACCCTCTCGACTGGTAACCCCTCCCCTGACCCTGTCTCAGAACCCTGATCCCCATACATCACATCTCTGTCACCCTCTCGACTGGTAACCCCTCCTCCTGACCCCTGTCTTAGAACCTCAATCCCCACAATCACATCTCTGGCCACCTTCCTGACTGGTAACCCCTTCCCCTGACCCTGTCTCAGAACCCTGATCCCCACATCACATCTCTGGCCAACCTCTTAACTGTTAATCCCCCTGACCCCCGACCCTGTCTCAAAACCCTGATCCTCATACATCACATTTCTGGCCACCCTCTTGACTGGTAACCCCCTTCCCCTGACCCTGTCTCAGAACCCCAATCCCCACACATCACATTTCTAGCCGTCCTCTCGACTGGTAACCCCTTTCCCCCTGACCCACAGTCTCAGAACTCTGATCCCCACACATCACATCTCTAGCCACCCTCTCGACTGGTAACCCCCTCCGCCCATGACCCACAGACTCAGAAGCCTGATCCCCACACATCACATCTCTGGCCACCCTCTGAACTGGTAACCCCTGACCCCATGACCTCATCTCAGAAACCTGATCCTCACACATTAAATCTCTGGCCACCTCTAGACTGGTAACCCCCTTCCCCACATGACGTCATCTCAGAACCATGATCCCGACACATCAAATCTCTGGCCACCCTCTTGACTGGTAACCCCCTTCCCCCAACCCTGTCTCAGAACCCCAATCCCCACACTTCACACTATGGCCACCATCTCCAACTGGTAACTCCTCTTCCCCCCCGACCCTCTCTCAGAATACTGATCCCCACACATCACATCTCTGGCAACCTCTTGACTGTAACCCCACCTTCCCCGACCCTGTCTCAGAATACTGATCTCCACACATCACATCTCTGGCCACCCTCTTGACTGGCAACCCCCCTTCCACCCCGACCCTGTCTCAGAACCCTGATCCCCACACAACACATCTCTGGCCACCCTCTCGACTGGTAAACCCCCCCATCCCCGACCCTGTCTCAGAATCCTGATCCCCACACAACACATCTCTGGCCACCCTCTCGACTGGTAACCCCACCTTCCCCTTGACCCTATCTCAGAACCCTGATCCCCACACATCACATCTCTGGCCACCCTCTCGACTGGTAACCCCTTCCCCTGACCCTCTCAGAATACTGATCCCCACACAACACGCTCTGGCCACCTCTCGACTGGTAACCCCCATCCCCCGACCCTGTCTCAGAACCTGATCCCCACACAACACATCTCTGGCCACCTCTTTGACTGGTAACCCCACCTTCCCCCGACCCTGTCTCAGAATACTGATTCCACACATCACATCTCTGGCCACCCTCTCGACTGGTAACCCCCCTTCCACCCCGACCCTGTCTCAGAACCCTGATCCCCACACAACACATCTCTGGCCACCCTCTTGACTGGTAATCCCCCATCCCCCCGACCCTGTCTCAGAACCCTGATCCCCACACAACACATCTCTGGCCACCCTCTTGGCTGGCAACTAATTTTAAACTGAACAGTGCACCAATCGGGGAACTGGGGGAGTCACAGCAGGCTTCATCCAGTTCTAGTCCTTTGCTGCATTAGCACCACCTGCATCACCACAGTCAGTCTGGCAGGGATATGGCATCCCTATAAAATCCTGACATGTAAGTTCCTGACAAACAACATCCCAGCCCCATTTTCCCAACACTCAACTGTCTAGCAAGTGTAACATCCTGACGTGACACTGCCCAACAATGGGACTGTGAGTGCTGTGTAGGCGATTATATTTTAGTTATGGGTGGTGGGGGGGGGGTGCAGAGGGTGGACCCCCCCTCCACCCAGAACTCAAATACAATCACCTCCACAGTGGTGTTGCTTCCATTGTTGGGCAGTGTCATGTTGGGATTTTACACTTGTTGTGCAGTTGAATGTTGGGGAAACGAAGTCGGGATGTTGTGTGTTGGGTTACATGTCGGGATTTTGTACTAGATCCCAGGGATATGGTGAAAATTCAGGAGCCGCTCAATAGCATGACAGGTGGGTGGTGCTGATGAGTTTAGGTTGAAAACTGGATAAAGCAAGTTGCAGTTCCCCCAGTTCCTCAATTGGTGCATCATTCAGTTAAGACAGCTGTGCAGGATTCTGGAGTGTAAAATCCTCTCCTTTTAACATAGGGTGTCAGATTGAGTTAACTTTTGTAGCCACTGGATCACCAGGCATTTCCAGGCAGTGATTCATGAGTGGATAAGTCAGGTAACTTTCAGATTCAGACAGCTTAATGAGTGTTGTGTAACCTGAGCGCCATGTAACAGCGGGCTGCTACCCCTGCCTGTTGGGGTCCAGCCAGGTCGAGGTGCTTGGACTCTGTTCTGATGGTGAAAGGGTGGTTCATTCCTAGATAGATGTAAATAGCATGGTACCTCCATCCAGAGTGATATATACTGGGACAGTTGTTTTTAGGGTACAATCTCCTGGGATGCTGTACCTACCCACCTTCCCATCTAGCCAGTCCACAGACAGAATACCATACTCTATGTTGCATGCAATTAATAGCTATTGCTAATAATATGCTTATGGACAATTTGAACATCAACAGCAAAAGTAGGGTAAGATCCCCTGGGATGTTGTACCTACTCACCTCCCGTCCAGCCAGTCCACAAACACAATACCATATAGCGGAGTAATACTCTATGTTGCATGCAATTAATAGCTATTGCTAATAATATGCTCACGGACAATTTGAACACCAACAACAAAAGTAGGGTAAGACCCCCTGGGATGCTGTACCTACCCACCTCCCCGTCCAGCCAGTCCACACACACAATACCATATACCGGAGTAATACTGTATGTTGCATGCAATTAATAGCTATTGCTAATAATATGCACACGGATAATTTAAACACCAACAACAAAAGTTTTATTAACAGGGTAAGGGGAATGTGGCAAGCAAATATTAACAGTTGTAATATTTGGTGAACTAGTAGCTTCTATTGACATCTATAACAATGGTGCCAACCCCCAACAGCAATACCATTAACAAGCTCACCTCCCCAATGGTACCAGTGTCCCCAAAAGTCTAACTGGGTACCCAGACTGAGAAGTTGCAGGCCTGTATGTTGCCATGAGTTGTCCAGCATTGGTGCACTTAATATTAGAGAAAATGGACTTTGAACAACTAGGGAGGATGCCCAGATCAGGGCAGGCCCTGTGTTTACTCAGGGTTCTGAAGTTCAGCTTCACAGGGACTGCACAAGGTCAGCAGATGCAGTTTGTCTCTGTCGAGCTGGGACCCTGAGCAGCAGCACTGGTAGTTGTAGTGGTTGACAATGAAGTCTTGCAGCTTGTCCCCTTCCGGCAGTTGCAGGCTCTTGCAGCTTGTCCCCTTCCGGCAGTTGCAGGCTGTTGCATCTTGTCCCCTTCAGGCAGTTGCAGGCTCTTGTAGCTTGTCCCCTTCCGGCAGTTGCAGGCTGTTGCAGCTTGTCACCTTCAGACAGTTGCAGGCTCTTGCAGGCTCTTGCAGCTTGTCCCCTTCCGGCAGTTGCAGGCTCTTACAGTTTGTCCCCTTTCCGGCAGTTGCAGGCTATTGCAGCTTGTCCCCTTCAGGCAGCTGCAAGCTCTTGCAGCTTGTCCCCTTCTGGCAGTTTCAGGCTCTTGCAGTTTGTCCCATTCCGGCAGTTGCAGGCTGTTGCAGCTTGTCACCTTCCGGCACTTGCAGGCTCTTGCAGCTTGTCCCCTTCTGGCAGTTGCAGACTGTTGCAGCTTGTCACATTTAGGCAGTTGTAGGCTGTTGCAGCTTGTCCCCTTCCGGCAGTTGCAGGCTCTTGCAGTTTGTCCCCTTCTGGCAGTTGCAGGCTGTTGCAGCTTGTCACCTTCCGGCAGTTGCAGGCTCTTGCAGTTTGTCCCCTTCTGGCAGTTGCAGGCTGTTGCAGCTTGTCCCCTTCAGGCAGTTGCAGGCTCTTACAGTTTGTCCCCTTTCCAGCAGTTGCAGGCTATTGCAGCTTGTCCCCTTCCAGCAGTTGCAGGCTGTTGCAGCTTGTCCCCTTTAGGCAGTTGCAGGCTGTTGCAACTTGTCCCCTTCAGGCAGTTGTAAGCTCTTGCAGCTTGTCCCCTTCCAGCAGTTGCAGGCTGTTGCAGCTTGTCACCTTTAGGCAGTTGCAGGCTGTTGCAGCTTGTCCCCTTCAGGCAGTTGCAAGCTCTTGCAGCTTGTCCCCTTCCGGCAGTTGCAGGCTGTTGCAGCTTGTCCCCTTCCAGCAGTTTCAGGCTCTTGCAGTTTGTCCCCTTCCGGCAGTTGCAGGCTGTTGCAGCTTGTCACCTTCCGGCAGTTGCAGGCTCTTGCAGCTTGTCCCCTTCTGGCAGTTGCAGACTGTTGCAGCTTGTCACATTTAGGCAGTTGTAGGCTGTTGCAGCTTGTCCCCTTCAGGCAGTTGCAGGCTCTTGCAGCTTGTCCCCTTCTGGCAGTTGCAGGCTCTTGCAGTTTGTCCCCTTCCGGCAGTTGCAGGCTGTTGCAGCTTGTCACCTTCCGGCAGTTGCAGGCTCTTGCAGTTTGTCCCCTTCCGGCAGTTGCAAGCTGTTGCAGCTTGTCACCTTCTGACAGTTGCAGGCTCTTGCAGCTTGTCCCCTTCAGGCAGTTGCAGGCTCTTACAGTTTGTCCCCTTTCCAGCAGTTGCAAGCTATTGCAGCTTGTCCCCTTCCAGCAGTTGCAGGCTGTTGCAGCTTGTCACCTTTAGGCAGTTGCAGGCTGTTGCAGCTTGTCCCCTTCAGGCAGTTGTAAGCTCTTGCAGCTTGTCCCCTTCCGGCAGTTGCAGGCTGTTGCAGCTTGTCACCTTTAGGCAGTTGCAGGCTGTTGCAGCTTGTCCCCTTCAGGCAGTTGCAAGCTCTTGCAGCTTGTCCCCTTCCGGCAGTTGCAGGCTGTTGCAGCTTGTCCCCTTCCAGCAGTTTCAGGCTTTTGCAGTTTGTCCCCTTCCAGCAGTTGCAGGCTGTTGCAGCTTGTCACCTTCCGGCAGTTGCAGGCTCTTGCAGCTTGTCCCCTTCCGGCAGTTGCAGGCTCTGGCAGTTTGTCCCCTTCCGGCAGTTGCAGGCTCTTGCAGCTTGTCACCTTCTGGCAGTTGCAGGCTCTTGCAGTTTGTCCCCTTCCGGCAGTTGCAGGCTGTTGCAGCTTGTCACCTTCTGGCAGTCGCAGGCTCTTGCAGCTTGTCCCCTTCAGGCAGTTGCAGGCTCTTACAGTTTGTCCCCTTTCCAGCAGTTGCAGGCTATTGCAGCTTGTCCCCTTCCGGCAGTTGCAGGCTGTTGCAGCTTGTCTCCTTTAGGCAGTTGCAGGCTGTTGCAGCTTGTCCCCTTCAGGCAGTTGCAAGCTCTTGCAGCTTGTCCCCTTCTGGCAGTTGCAGGCTGTTGCAGCTTGTCCCCTTCCAGCAGTTTCAGGCTCTGGCAGTTTGTCCTCTTCCGGCAGTTGCAGGCTGTTGCAGCTTGTCACCTTCTGGCAGTTGCAGGCTCTTGCAGCTTGTCCCCTTCTGGCAGTTGCAGGCTGTTGCAGCTTGTCACATTTAGGCAGTTGCAGGCTGTTGCAGCTTGTCCCCTTCCGGCAGTTGCAGGCTCTTGCAGTTTGTCCCCTTCTGGCAGTTGCAGGCTGTTGCAGCTTGTCACTTTCCGGCAGTTGCAGGCTCTTGCAGTTTGTCCCCTTCCGGCAGTTGCAGGCTGTTGCAGCTTGTCACCTTCTGTCAGTTGCAGGCTCTTGCAGCTTGTCCCCTTCAGGCAGTTGCAGGCTCTTACAGTTTGTCCCCTTTCCAGCAGTTGCAGGCTATTGCAGCTTGTCCCCTTCTGGCAGTTGCAGGCTGTTGCAGCTTGTCACCTTTAGGCAGTTGCAGGCTGTTGCAGCTTGTCCCCTTCAGGCAGTTGCAAGCTTTTGCAGCTTGTCCCCTTCTGGCAGTTGCAGGCTCTTGCAGCTTGTCCCCTTCAGGCAGTTGCAGGCTCTTGCAGCTTGTCCCATTCAGGCAGTTGCAGGCCCTTGCAGCTTGTCCCCTTCAGGCAGTTGCAGGCTCTTGCAGCTTGTCCCCTTCAGGCAGTTGCAGGCGCTTGCAGCTTGTCCCCTTCAGGCAGTTGCAGGTGCTTGCAGCTTGTCCCCTTCAGGCAGTTGCAGGCGCTTGCAGCTTGTCCCGTTCAGGCAGCTGCAGACTGTTGCAGCTTGTCCGCTTCAGGCAGTTGCAGGCTCTTGCAGCCTGTCCCCTTCAGGCAGCTGCAGACTGTTGCAGCTTGTCACATTTAGGCAGTTGTAGGCTGTTGCAGCTTGTCCCCTTCAGGCAGTTGCAGGCTCTTGCAGCTTGTCCCCTTCTGGCAGTTGCAGGCTCTTGCAGTTTGTCCCCTTCCGGCAGTTGCAGGCTGTTGCAGCTTGTCACCTTCCGGCAGTTGCAGGCTCTTGCAGTTTGTCCCCTTCCGGCAGTTGCAGGCTGTTGCAGCTTGTCACCTTCTGACAGTTGCAGGCTCTTGCAGCTTGTCCCCTTCAGCAGCAGTTGCAGGCTCTTACAGTTTGTCCCTTTCCAGCAGTTGCAAGCTATTGCAGCTTGTCCCCTTCCAGCAGTTGCAGGCTGTTGCAGCTTGTCACCTTTAGGCAGTTGCAGGCTGTTGCAGCTTGTCCCCTTCAGGCAGTTGTAAGCTCTTGCAGCTTGTCCCCTTCCGGCAGTTGCAGGCTGTTGCAGCTTGTCACCTTTAGGCAGTTGCAGGCTGTTGCAGCTTGTCCCCTTCAGGCAGTTGCAAGCTCTTGCAGCTTGTCCCCTTCCGGCAGTTGCAGGCTGTTGCAGCTTGTCCCCTTCCAGCAGTTTCAGGCTTTTGCAGTTTGTCCCCTTCCGGCAGTTGCAGGCTGTTGCAGCTTGTCACCTTCCGGCAGTTGCAGGCTCTTGCAGCTTGTCCCCTTCCGGCAGTTGCAGGCTCTGGCAGTTTGTCCCCTTCCGGCAGTTGCAGGCTCTTGCAGCTTGTCACCTTCTGGCAGTTGCAGGCTCTTGCAGTTTGTCCCCTTCCGGCAGTTGCAGGCTGTTGCAGCTTGTCACCTTCTGGCAGTCGCAGGCTCTTGCAGCTTGTCCCTTCAGGCAGTTGCAGGCTCTTACAGTTGTCCCTTCCAGCAGTTGCAGGCTATTGCAGCTTGTCCCTTCCGGCAGTTGCAGGCTGTTGCAGCTTGTCTCCTTTAGGCAGTTGCAGGCTGTTGCAGCTTGTCCCCTTCAGGCAGTTGCAAGCTCTTGCAGCTTGTCCCCTTCTGGCAGTTGCAGGCTGTTGCAGCTTGTCCCCTTCCAGCAGTTTCAGGCTCTGGCAGTTTGTCCTCTTCCGGCAGTTGCAGGCTGTTGCAGCTTGTCACCTTCTGGCAGTTGCAGGCTCTTGCAGCTTGTCCCCTTCTGGCAGTTGCAGGCTGTTGCAGCTTGTCACATTTAGGCAGTTGCAGGCTGTTGCAGCTTGTCCCCTTCCGGCAGTTGCAGGCTCTTGCAGTTTGTCCCCTTCTGGCAGTTGCAGGCTATTGCAGCTTGTCACTTTCCGGCAGTTGCAGGCTCTTGCAGTTTGTCCCCTTCCGGCAGTTGCAGGCTGTTGCAGCTTGTCACCTTCTGTCAGTTGCAGGCTCTTGCAGCTTGTCCCCTTCAGGCAGTTGCAGGCTCTTACAGTTTGTCCCCTTTCCAGCAGTTGCAGGCTATTGCAGCTTGTCCCCTTCTGGCAGTTGCAGGCTGTTGCAGCTTGTCACCTTTAGGCAGTTGCAGGCTGTTGCAGCTTGTCCCCTTCAGGCAGTTGCAAGCTTTTGCAGCTTGTCCCCTTCTGGCAGTTGCAGGCTCTTGCAGCTTGTCCCCTTCAGGCAGTTGCAGGCTCTTGCAGCTTGTCCCATTCAGGCAGTTGCAGGCCCTTGCAGCTTGTCCCCTTCAGGCAGTTGCAGGCTCTTGCAGCTTGTCCCCTTCAGGCAGTTGCAGGCGCTTGCAGCTTGTCCCCTTCAGGCAGTTGCAGGTGCTTGCAGCTTGTCCCCTTCAGGCAGTTGCAGGCGCTTGCAGCTTGTCCCGTTCAGGCAGCTGCAGACTGTTGCAGCTTGTCCGCTTCAGGCAGTTGCAGGCTCTTGCAGCCTGTCCCTTCAGGCAGCTGCAGACTGTTGCAGCTTGTCCGCTTCAGGCAGTTGCAGGCTCTTGCAGCCTGTCCCCTTCAGGCAGCTGCAGACTGTTGCAGCTTGTCCGCTTCAGGCAGTTGCAGGCTCTTGCAGCCTGTCCCCTTCAGGCAGCTGCAGACTGTTGCAGCTTGTCCGCTTCAGGCAGTTGCAGGCTCTTGCAGCTTGTCCCCTTCAGGCAGTTGCAGACTGTTGCAGCTTGTCACCTTCAGGTCATTCATTTGTGGGTGCTGGATTAGGCCAGTCTCGGTCACCAGGGCCACACACCTCCAGAAGAGATGATCAGTAATGCCTAACACTGACACTATCTGGCCATCTGCAGACCATCCTGATTGAGTTGCAGTCACTCCCAAACTAGGATTGAAAAAGTTTTTCACTTTCTGCGGGCAGCAGACACAACTCGGCGACAGATTTGATGCACTCACTGACAGACAGCACAAATAGTCTTTAGGCAGGATTCTACACCTCTTGGCAGCAGTCTTTAACACTATATGGCTCCCCAGGCAATGGAAACCCAGCGGCCTTCTACCAATGCTGTTGTCTGTCACTGAAACACACTTTAAGCTCTGAATGCTCAGTCCCGGCCCCTATACTGACTAAGGGCTATTCCCAGGGTGTAAAATTACCTCCTTTCCACTGGAAACTGGAATTCTGACTCTACCAGGAGGGCTGACTTCCCGGAATATCTCTCTCTTGCTCACTCTCTGCTCACTTCTTCCCTCAGATAGCCTTTTCCAGAATCTGCCTGTAAGCAGCATTCTCTCAACCACTTCAGGGGGAAAACGCCACTCCACATTGAACAGTTCAACTCTCCATCACCAAAAGGAATGTGCATTAGGATTCCTTGATAAATCATTTATCACTAAAGGCTACAAGAACAATGTTCACACCTCCTACACAGGAGTCATAGCTGTAGTCCTTGGTATTCCTCGATCACTGACTGGGTAGTGCAGGGTCAGGGGTCACAAAGATGGCGTCCATATAAACAGTTCATACAGTGTTCCCAACTCTAACATCTTGCTGCAAACAAACTATGTGTTTTTTTTAACAACACAGTTCCACAGTCCATTAGCTGCTTCTCTTTACTATCATCCTATCATCCGATTGTAGAATGGGCACTAATAGAGCCCTGGTCTGCCTGTGGCTAGCACTGAAGCACTAAGTCCCCATGCGGCATGCAGAAACGCATTCACTGAGCAGTCTTAACATTTAAAGCAACAGCACAAATATTTACAGTTACACATTTATTTACACAGCACACTTCTCTCTGTTTCCCACTAGGTGCATCCTAAATCCTACATATGTTTTGGAACCCCAGGGATTGGATCACACTAAATACATGCCCTTTAGCCAACATAGGCAAAAAATAGAAAGAGCTCTGTGGCTTCCCAAGCACTAGCTGTGCTGTGCCACTAGATGACAAAGCATCAATTACTTACATAACTCCTCCACACCTCCAAGCAAGCAGGTTCTACAGGCTGGGAGGAGCATCTTGGGGCACTACAGACCCAGGGCTGGCAGGGCCAGATACCAGGAGGCAAAACTAGTAAGCCTTACCCATGGGGGGGTACATTTGCGCTACGGACAAGCCAGCAGGCGGGCGGGTGGAGAGAAAGCACCAGACCGAGTTTACTTTTGCAGCCACTGGATTACTTGGTATTTTGAGAAGTGATTGGTAAAGGGTTGTAAGCTGGGTAATGTTAGTCATTTTTGTGAGTGCTGCAGTGCGTGAGAGGGCAGGCGTGTGGGTGGACGTATAGCATCTGCGTCTCCTTATTTTGTCATACAGGAACGATCTGTTAGGAATGGCAGATAGAGTAACACTGGTTTGGCACCAATTTTTGATTAGAAATTATGGTAACCGTAGCTTAACTTGAGTATTAGTTAAAATAACACACACAAGTCATGATTTTGATCAGTTTCATCAAAATCTCCTGGAAATTGATGAGTTTTTGAAGACGTACTGGACAACTGAAGTACGAGACTTCCGCTTGGACTATAGTACGGCAGCTAAAGGTCCGCTTCATTGACCTCATCATGCTGTACATTGGCAGTCATTTTAGGGGTGAGCCAAAGCAGGAGCTTTAAAGAACAACTCTGTGTGAGAACTGCCCCCAACCCCTCCCCAGTTGGGCTTTTCACAATAAAAGAAAAATCGTGTTTACACTTAATTTTATGCTGTAAACTCCACTGTCAGGCAACATGGCGGGTGCCATGCGGTGCCATCCATGTTAAAGCATGGTGCCACACGCTCACTTGTATGCTTCTTAATACAAGTGAGTGGTGCAGTGTTGCGCTGTAACATGAGATGGCACCTCGCAACACCTACCATGTTGCCTGATGGTGGAGTTTAGTAGCATAAAACAAAGTATAAAGTATAAACACTCACAATTTTTTCTTCATTACGAAAAGCCTAACCAGGGGTGAGGGTTTGGGTGGGGGTTGCAGTTTTGATACACAGGAGTTCTCCATTAAAAAGGCCATTGTTCATCTTTTTTAAATGCTATGAAACTGCATTTAATCTAATTAGATAAATACAATTTAGGTATGACTGGGAAAAGCGTCCTTTTCTCCACAACCCTATGAAGCCTGGTTATGCTAACTCCATGTACAAAACAAAGTGGTTTATGTGTCCTTTAATAGAAAAATATTTTGTTTATGTATAGTTAGGCTGTTACTAGGAACATTATATCAGGTTGGTGAAAAAAACATGCATGTAGTGGGAACTAATGTAATTAGCGATTGCGTGATGTGTTTCGAACAATGAGGTTGCTGGGATTACAAAGAATTCTGAGGTCCATTATATAAATATGCAGTGATCCACAACAGAGTGTGCAGTGTGAGAGATCTTACTGCATGCCCCAGGTAGGTTGTGGAGCACGAGGCACGGATGAGTGCTTTTAGCCACCTGGGAAGTACAGTCTTACCCCACGCCCTGGAGCAGGTTATTGTGTTTATAGAATGGCTTGTTTAGGCAAAAGAGTGCCTGAAAAGGACATTCAGTGTCCTGCGCAGCCAGTATAGTGTCATGCTTGTTGGGTTTGGGCCATTTGCACTCTGTATTCCAGAGAAGTTACCACCCTGTAGGGGTACCAAAGGCAAGGAGCCCTCGGAGAGGTTTCCACCCCTAGAGGTGCCACGGGACAATTTCCATGGCTAAAGGTACCTTAGGAATCCCCAAAAAGCAATGTAATACAAGCATATCCCAAAAAGAATGAGGTGACACAAAACATATAAGCAAGCAATAACTGTGACGTAGTAGTAGAAGCATAGACAGTTTGATAACATAATGAGATGCTCAGTTTGATAACGTAATGAAATGCCCGGGTTGCGTAGCATGACACTGATGGTTTACATTAAGAATTAAGGGGATCCTCTAAGGAAAGAGGGAACGGCAAGAGACACCATCCACCTCCATCCAACAGCAGAATCTACCTAAAGAAACTAGAGGACACTACTATGCTAACTAACAGTTATGACCTGAGGCAACGGAGGAGAGAAAAAAACCCTTTGAGGAGGAAATCTCTGGGGATCCAAGGCATAGGTCACCTTCCCTCCAGGCTTGGGACATTTTATTTAGTGATGGCTCTGCAGCTGCAATTTGGAAAACCCAATTAAAGAGATGTTGAAAATATTCCAATTTGGAGGAAGGCTCTCACTCAAACCCTCTAGCGGGAACACTGTGGAAGGTTGCAAGAAAACTCTGCAACCATACGTGTAACCAAGGTGGAGCAGGAGAGCAACGACTGCTGAGGCACTCGCCGGGCCTACCCGCCCTAAATTCAAACCAGGTGAACCAGAGGGTAGGGAGAATGTGGTGAAGGTGCCTTGCTAGGGAAACCACTAAAGCCAATAGATAACCGTTATAGTGGAACACTAGAGTCAAAGGAGATTGGAGTAACCACCTTTCACCACTATTCTTAAATTCTACACCAGGAGCTGCTGTCATGAAGCAGGCAGCTAAAGCCAAGCCCAAAGTGAGGGCATTCCCAGCTATGGGCCAGGTGAGAAGGACCCAGGTTGGACACACTCAAGGTGCAGACTAAATGCAGAGCGAGACCATCGGCTGCAGGAACCCAGCACCAGATAGAATAGCTGGAATGCCCCATAAATAGATTGAAGAGCTGAAAGCTGGTGAGCTGATTGAGCACTGGTGTGCTGAGATCATAATGAGCATTGAGTGCTGAGACCTTGCAAGTTCAAATGCAGAACTGAGTGCAGCAGAATCCCAGAGACTGATGCAGAGGGGATAGCAGTAGGCAGAAAGCAATGATATGCGTAAGCAATGAGCAACGGTTGCGTAAGCAAGCGTAGACCTGTACGTAGGTCAGTAAACAGAGTAGTAAATAAGTGGACCTGCATGTAGGTCTGCATAACATAGTGGTAATGAAAAAGCAGTGAACAGTGGGGCAAGTCAGCCAGGCAGTTAAAGCCAAATTAAGGTGACAAATACTCTGAGGATTTTTGTCGGCAAAGGACGGATTTAGAACATAAATAAATAGCCACATGGGGCCACGACTCCCCAGACACTTCCCAGTCCCCGCCATAGGACAAACAAGAAAGTGATGGAAGGGCAGAGAACCACATGCAGATATTAAAGCTAGTTTAACAGCCACAGCGGTAGCTTTTAGCTGACCTCTGAGTATAACAGGATGAATAAACATAGAAGCAGCATCTGAATGGAATACACTGCTCAGAGTGAAACAACCAGACTTGATAGCATGGGGAGCAAGTAATTCTGTAGCAGGGGAAGCAGCATTGCTTGTGTAAAACACAGTACTGGGTACAATAACAATGGGAGTAAACAAAGCAGTAGCAGGAAGCAGTTAGGCCTGTAGTAGCAGTGGTGAAAACAATTGAGTACACTGAGTTGTAACTGCAATAAACATAAAATAAAAGGAGGCACAATGCTCTGAAAGCAGCTGTCACCAGGCAGTGCAATGAAACTGCTGTAATGAGGTAATTAGAATGAGTTGAGAGAGCATGATTTGAGCTGCATAGCTAGGGTTCTGGTAAGCCTGAGTCAGGTGAAAACAATTAAGTAAGCAACATGGAAGCAGCTATGACTGAGCTGAAACACACAGATAATGATTGCAGTTGCAGCACATGTAATTTGAGAGTTATGAGTAACTGAAAGCAAATAGTAGGAGCTCTGGAGCAATATGCGAGGAGCTTAGAAACAAAGCCCCCCAAAAAGACAAAACCAAAGACACACAAACACAGAAAACAGGGCTTGGAAACAGAAGCCCCCCCAGAAAAACAAACCAAAGACACACAAACACAGAAAACAGGGAACAAGACAGAAGAAGCACACACAAAGCTGAAGGCAACATGCAAACCAGAAGCAGGAAAGAAACACAGAAGTCTATTGGACAAGCAGGAGCAGCAAGGAGGGTGGGGGTTAGGCCCCAACCAGCTCAGAGGACAGAGCCTTTGGCTGCAAAGTAAAAAAGTGTTCCACAATGAGACTGAGAGGAACTGCTTATATAGCTCAGGAAGTGGGAGTGGCTGGCTGCTTGGCCATCGAACTCCAGACAAAGCCTTTCCAATTTTAAATTTCACTGAGAGCCAGCCGTGCAGTAATACAAATCTTATTGCATGATCACATGATGTGGTTCAGCCAATCATGTTCTTTCTTTTCTCACTGCTGTTTGGAATGACGAATGCCACATGATAGGTACATTGTTACGCCTCCTGCCTTCAGCCATTTGTGAAGTGGCATTATCACAAGTGATAGCACACATCCTGGAGTGTTACTGCTATTGTTAAATAGATTGCGGAATATATAAAAATGATTTGGCAGGAACATTTCCCATTCTGTAGTGTTGTCATGAGATTTCACCACAGCTTGAAATGGTTCATAGCCAATCAGGTCTAAGGAAATCTCGTACTCGTGATAGATAATTATTTGTGATTTCAAAATAAAAATGGTGCCGAGCTCGATGGTGTTGGGAAGTGCAGTCATGTCACTCTCCCTTATAGGGACTAGGGAGCGCTGTGGAGGTGGGGCTCTCAGATTTCAGAGAGGGGGTGTTTCCTGTCTCACTGCCTCAGTGTCCTCCTGCTGTGGACAGAGGAGCAGGCTTAACTATGCAGTGCCTGCCGCCGACACTGGCCAGGGGCGACTAAGCAGAGAGAGATGGGTGGTTTTAAGAGGGAAGAAACATCCTTCCCTCTGGCTGGCAGAGTAGCTGAAGATTGATGCTGCATGATCCCCCATGACCAGCTGGTGAGAGTTGGAGGCAGTCGCCCTGCACTGGCGGTGGTGGTGGGGTAGATCTGCAGAGACCTGTGGTGTGGAAGAAGCTGTAGGTGACCGGAGACTCAATATAGAGTCCGTGTTGGAGCCGAGTCAGTGCCAAAGGACAGGGCACAGGTTCAGTTAATTCTGTTGGGAGGGGGTGGAAGTCAGAGACATCCTTGGGTCTTAATTTTAAATTAATTCCATATTTTTCCCACATACTCATTTTATCATTTGCCCCTGCAGTCATCCCAGATATATACCCGGTTAATCAGGGATATACCCTGCTCAGGCTAAAAGTTCCAGCATGCAGACAGCAGGGATTTTCCCCCCTGATTTTTGCCCCTTGGTCTCCTTCCTTCCCTATTGTGAGCCTTGCCTTTCAGCCTCAGTTGTACAGCGTGCACCTTTGGAAGGAGCGAGCTCCCAAATCCACCTGCAGTGGTCAGTGTAATGCCAGAAACCTGCTAGAACCCACTGTTGGCCCTCTCCTTCCGAGCTACGCTGCCTTTGGGTAGTTTCCTGCAGCATGGTCTGCCTACTAACGTGGCGACTGAAGTGTGCTCCTGAACTCCAGATGACAGCTTGGCAGCCACAACTGAACCATCAGGGCAACCCACCATTCCAATTTTTTTTTTTTTGAAGGTCCAAATATGTCCTAGGTGATACATTTGTAAATCAGTGTTGCTGATACCTACCTTTTGCTGTGGAAAACTCCACCATGTTTGACTTCTTTGCCTTGAAAAACAGGATACCGTTTAATGTGCTTTTTTCACCATTAGTAGTCAAAAATCCCACCCCCCCACACATTTTTTTTCCTTATTCTTAGTAGTCAGATACTTCCAAATCAGCGTGAATGAAAGCCTTAGAGAGACATCGTCAGCCCCCTTAGGCCTCAAATTGTCCCTAGTTTAAAAACAGATTTTATAATTGCTCACATTTTGCTGCCAAGCGCCCAGAATGAAAAATGACCTTGGATTGTCCGCAATTAATTACGCACTCCCATCACTTTGGAACACTATGTAAAGCACACTCAAGTTTATCTCACTTCTGAGCCTCCTCTCCTTCAAAGCCCTGCTAGTCGAGTATTTGCGGGAACCTTGTAGTTGCTATAGGTAATCTGTCCTCTATTTATTGATGTCTCTGCTCTTAATAATTGTTAGTATGTCGTCCTCCTTCTCCCCTAGGGACTCCAGTACACACACTCCCTCCCCCATTCCATGGCTATCACTTCCTTTCTCCGCCTTCATCACATATCCACTCGCAGGCCCCTGTATGTTTTCAGTTTCTACCTTCCTCTCCCTTTACCCATTTTGATATTGTTTTTTTTTTTGCATATGTCTAATTGTGAGTTCCTGTGACAGACTCTGGTATTTTTGCGTCCAACCTTGTACTGCATCTGCTGATGTTACATTCGCTGTATCACCATGTCTATGTATTTGTATTGTTCCTTGTCCAGGACCACCTTGAAAATGAGTTTGCTCAATGGTGCTGAAGCCTGGTTAAATAAAGTTTGATTGATTGATTGTAGATATTGCTGATGTAGCTGGTTGATTGATTTTTATTAAAATTTTCTTTCTAAAACTGAAAAACAGACTGCCCACCATACTGGTGTTACCACATAAAAATGTGTGTGTTTACATTCCTTGTTTAACTTCCACTGTATCTTTCCTGGACTTGGGAATACCCCCAAATAGTCTAGCCACTCATAATGGAGTGGGAGTAGAGGGGACCATTGCATCATGAGTGGCTGCACTGTTTGGTGGTGTTCCTAATATTCAGGAAGTATGCAATGAGAGTAAATCAAAGATTTTAAGCAAAACAAGGTTGGGTACAATTATGCCATTACCGTGTACCATGCATTTCAGTTTTACTCAGAAAGGCAGAAAATAAAATGACCAGCAACATCAATGAATTTTAGAGAAAGCAAGCAATCTTAACCGTGGGTTTTTGTCTAGAACTAATATGATGCGAAAAGGTTGACAGTGTCCCTTTAATGGGGCATCAAGGCCAATTCCAGGAAGATGAGTAAATAAAGTTAAAAAAAAAAAAAAAAAAGGAGCAGTAGGCCTGCCCAGTGGTGCGGAGTGCTGAAGTGCTTGGTGCCTTACCTCCTGTCACACCAGTGACCCGGGGGTCAGGAATGGACTTGGGTTGCTAGGGGGCTGGTGGGGAGAGGAAGGATTGAGCAGCCCTAGGACAGCTCTCCTTCCTCGGGGAAGGTGGTTAGTGTGGTGCGGTGCTGGATTGCCTCTCAGTGATGACTGGATGCCACCACATGTGCCACCACCATGTAGGGAAGGGGAGCCCACATTCATGATGCGAGGGAGGCAGAGCGTGCACATTGCACCCATTGCACATCCTGTGCCCAGGGAGAAAATCAGAAGGAAAACACCCCAGGCGACAGGCTGATGACCGACCCCTCACAGGCCCCGCACCAGTACTGAGCACCACTATCAAGTCCTGTGGCAAAGGATAGCAGTGTACAACAGTGCTGGGGGAGGGGTGGTCAGAAGAAGGCAGTTGGGGAGACCGCTGAGATAAAAATAATATGGGGAAAAAAAAGAAAAAGATTAATGACATAGTAATTTAAGGTGGGAATGGATCTGAGGTCCATCTTGTTCACCCCCCACACCCATTTCATAAGGAGATATAAATAAGTATGCTGTATAAACCTGTGCTACATTAAAAGGGTTCCCCACCCACCCTACTACCCAGGGTACCCTGTGATTCCTTACCAAACCTACTACTCAGGGTACCCTGTGATTCCCTACCCATCCTACTATCCAGGGTACCCTATGATGCCTACCCACCCTACTAACCACAATACCCTGTGATTCCTTACCCATCATACTACTCAGGGTACCCTGTGATTCCCTACCCATTCTATTCAGGGTACCTTGTGATTTCCTACCTACCCTACTACTCAGGGTACCCTGTGATTCCCTACCCTTTCTATTCAGGGTACCTTGTGATTCCCTACCTACCCTACTACTCAGGGTACCCTGTGATTCCCTACCCATTCCATTCAGGGTACCCTGTGATTCCCCACCCACACTACTACTCAGGGTACCCTGTGATTTCCTACCCACCCTACTACTAAGAGTACCCTGTGATTCCCTACCTATTCTGTTCAGGGTACCCTGCGATTCCCTACCCATCCTACTACTCCGGGTACCCTGTGATTCCCTACCCACCCTGCTACCCAGGATACCCTGTGATTCCCCACCCACACTACTACTCAGGGTACCCTGTGATTCCCTACCCACCCTACTACTAAGGGTACCCTGTGATTCCCCACCCATACTACTACCCATGGTACCCTGTGATTCCCCACCCGCACTACTCCTCAGGGTACCCTGTGATTCCCTACCCACCATACTACTAAGGGTACCCTGAGAGCCCCCACTCACACTACTACCCAGGGTACCCTGTGATTCCCTCCCCACCCTGCCACTCAGTGTACCTTGTGATTCCCCACCCATCCTACTACTCAGGGTACCCTGTGATTCCCCACCCACACTACTACCTAGGGTACCCTGTGATTCCCACCCACCCTACCACTCAGTGTACCTTGTGATTCCCCACCCATCCTACTACCCAGGGTTCCCTGTGATTCCCTACCTACCCTACTACTCAGGGTACCCTGTGATTTCCCCACCCGCTCTACTACCCAGGGTACCCTGTGATTCCCCACCCACTCTACTACCCAGGGTACCCTGTGATTCCTTACCCATCTTACTACTCAGGGCACCATATGATTCCCTACCCACCCTACTACCTAGAGTACCCTGTGATTCCCTACCCATCCTACTACTCAGGGTACCCTGGGATTCCCCACTCCAATACTAGCCAGGGTACTCTGTGATTCATCATCCATCCTACTACTAAGGCAACCCTGGGATTCCCCACCCATACTACTACCCATGGTATTCTGGAATTCCCCACCCAACCTATTACCCAAGGTACCCTCTCATTCCTCACTCACCCTACTACCCAGGGTGCCTTGTGATTCCCCACCCATCTTATTACCCAGGGTACCATGTGATCCCCTACCCACCCTACTACCCAGGGTACCCTGTGATTCCCTACCCACTCTACTACCCAGGGTACCCTGTGATTTCCAACTCACCCTACTGCCAAGAGTACCCAGTGATTCCCCACCCTACCACCCAGGGTACCCTGTGATTCTCAACCCACTCTACTACCCACAGGGCTCCTAGTGCTCTGTGGCAGCATTTTCTGTTTTCTGTGGCAGGACTCCTAGGATTCTGCGGCAGCATTTTTTGATTTCTACAGCATGATTTATTAATTTCTGTGGCAGAATACAGTCCTGCCATTGGCTAAAATATGATGTGTCATTGATGACATCACATGCCAAGCATAGAGGAGGGACTTCAGGATAAACAAGATGGGTATGGGAGCCTGGCACTGTGGAAACACTGTATATTTGAATGAAAATTCACCAAAAAGCAATGAATTCTGTAGTCCCACAACCGCAGAATCACAGAATTCCAGGTGCCTTGCCTGTGAATCCACTCCCACCCTACTACCCAGGGTACCTGTGATTTCCCACCCACCCTACTACTCAGGATACCCTGTGATCCCTTACCCACATTACTACTCAGGGTACCCTGTGATTCCCCACACCCTACTACCAAGGGTACCCTGTCATTCCTGAATCAACCTACCACCCAGAGTACCCTGTGATTCCCTACCAACCCTACTACCAAGGGTACACACTAATTTCCTTGGTGAACAAAAAAGTGTCCAGCCTTACCTTAAAGAGCTGCATTGTCTTCAAGCCCATTGACTCCACTTGTAGGCTGTTCCATGAGTTCATCACCCTTTGGGAGAAAAAGTTTATCCAAGTGTTGCCCAAAGTCCTGCTAAAGGACATTAGATCAAACATCTACATGCATTTGATCTTGTTGGTGCCTTTCAGCATGTGGAAGTCTGAGATCATGTCCCTTCTCAGTCTCTTTTTCTCCATTTAGAACATGTTAAGAGCCACCAACCTCTCATACCTTTTGTCTTCCATACCCCTGATTATTTTTGTGGCACTGAATTGGTGGCCCTTCCATACCCCTGATTATTTTTCTGGCCCTAAATTGGTGGCCCTTTAAACCCCTGATTATTCTGACGGCCCTTCCATACCCCTGATTATTTTGGTGACCCTGAATTGGTGGCACATACATAGCCCTGATTATTTTGGTGGTCCTTCCACACCCTTGATTATTTTGGTGTCCCTTCCATACCCCTGATTATTTTGGTGGTCCTTCCACAACCCTGATACTTTTTGGTAGTCCTGACTTGGTGGCCATTCCATACCACTAATCATTTTGGTGGCCCGGCATTGCACCCTCTTGACTGCCTCAATATCATCTGTGTATCAAGGTGCTCCGATCTGAATGCGGTTCTCCAGGTGTGGCCTGACCTGGGCATTGCAAAATAAAGGTAATGCTTCCCCTGCTCTACTACTCAACATCCCCCCACACTGATGCACCCCAGCATTCTTCTAGCCCATTTGACAGAAGCTGCATTCTGCTTACCGTGCTTTAGCCTTTTGCCTATTATGACCCCCGAGTCCATTTCCTCCTCCACTGCAGCACAAGGAGCCCCACACAGTGAGTAGGGCCTACCTCTGTTTCCTACACTGCAGCACAAGGAGCCCCACGCAGTGTGTAGGTCCTACCTCTGTTTCCTGCACTGCAGCACAAGGATCTGGACAAAGTGTGTAGGTCCAGCCTCTGTTTCCTCCTAGACTGCAGCACAAGGAACCCCACATAGTGTGTAGGTCCTACTTCTGTTTCCTCCTCTACTGCAGCACAAATAGACCCATACAGTGTGTAGGTCCTACCTCTGTTTTCTCCTACACTGCAGCACAAGCAGTCCCACACAGTGTGTAGCTCCTACCTCTGTTTCCTCCTACACTGCAGCACAAGGAGTCCCACACAGTGTATAGGTCCTACCTCTGTTTCCGACACTGCAGCACGAGGAGTCCCACACAGTGTGTAGGTCCTACCTCTGTTTCCTCCTACACTGCAGCACAAGGAGCCCTACACAGTGTGTAGGTTCTACCTCTGTTCCCTCCTACACTGCAGCACATGGAGACCCACACAGTGTGTAGGTGCTACCTCTGTTTCCTCCTACACTGCAGCACAAGGAGCCCCACACATTGTGTAGGTTCTACCTCTGTTCCCTCCTACACTGCAGCACAAGGAGCCCCACACAGTGTGTAGTTCCTACCTCTGTTTCCTCCTACAATGCAGCACAAGGAGCCTCACACAGTGTGTAGGTCCTACCTCTGTTTCCCCCTACAGTGCAGCACAAGGAACCCCACACTCTGTGTAGGTTCTACCTCTGTTTCCTCATATACTGCAGCACAAGGAGCCCCAAACAGTGTGTAGGTCCTACCTCTGTCTTCTCCTACACTGCAGCCACAAGGAGCCCCACACAGTGTGTAGGTCCTACCTCTGTTTCTTCATACAGCGCAGCACAAGGAGTCCCACACAGTGTATAGGTCCTACCTCTGTTTCCTCATACATTGCAGCACAAGGAGTCACACACAGTGTGTAGGTCCTACCTCTGTTTCCTCGTACATTGCAGCACAAGGACTCCCACACAGTGTGTAGGTCCTACCTTTGTTCCCGCCTACACTGCAGCACAAGGAGACCCACACAGTGTGTAGGTTCTACCTCTGTTCCCTCCTACACTGCAGCACAAGGAGCCCCACACAGTGTGTAGGCCCTACCTCTGTTTCCTCTTACACTGCAGCACAAGGAGTCCCACACAGTGTAGGTCCTACCTCTGTTTCCTCTTACACTGCAGCACAAAGAGCCCCACACAGTGTGTAGGTCCTTCCTCTGTTTCCCCCTACAGTGCAGCACAAGGAGCCCCACACACTATGTAGGTCCTACCTCTGTTTCCTCATACACTGCAGCACAAGGACTCCCACACAGTGTGTAGGTCTTACCTCTGTTTCCTCCTACACTGCAGCACAAGGAGCCCCAAACAGTGTGTAGGTCCTACCTGTGTCTCCTCCTACACTGCAGCCACAAGGAGCCTCACACAGTGTGTAGGTCCTACCTCTGTTTCCTCCTACACTGCAGCACAAGGAGACACACACAGTGTGTAGGTCCTACCTCTGTTTTCTACAGTGCAACACAAGGAGCTCCACACACTGCATAGGTCCTACCTCTGTTTCCCCCTACACTACAGCACAAGGAGCCCCAAACAGTGTGTAGGTCCTACCTGTGTATCCTCCTACACTGCAGCCACAAGGAGCCCCACACAGTGTGTAAGTCCTACCTCTGTTTCCCCCTACACTACAGCATAAGGAGCCCCCACACAGTGTGTAGGTTCTACCTCTGTTTCCTCTTACACTGCAGCAATAGGAGCCCTACACAGTGTGTAGGTCCTACCTCTGTTTCCTCCTACACTGCAGCACAAGGAGTCACACACAGTGTGTAGGTCCCACCTCTGTTTCCTACACTGCAACACAAGGAGCCCCACACAGTGCATAGGTCCTACCTCTGTTTCCCCCTACACTACAGCACAAGGAGCCCCCACACACTGTGTAGGTCCTACCTCTGTTTCCTCTTACACTGCGGCACAAGGAGCTCCCACACAGTGTGTAGTCCCTACGTCTGTTTCCTCCTACACTGCAGCACAAGGAGCCCTACACAGTGTGTAGGTCCTAACTCTGTTTCCCCCTACAGTGCAGCACAAGGAGCCCCACACGCTGTGTAGGTCCTACCTCTGTTTCCTCATACACTGCAGCACAAGGAGCCCCAAACAGTGTGTAGGTCCTACCTCTGTCTTCTCCTACATTGCAGCCACAAGGAGCCCCACACAGTGTGTAGGTCCGACCTCTGTTTCTTCATACAGTGCAGCACAAGGAGTCCCACACAGTGTATAGGTCCTACCTCTGTTTCCTCCTACACTGCAGCACAAGGAGTCACACACAGTGTGTAGGTCCTACCTCTGTTTCCTCATACATTGCAGCACAAGGACTCCCACACAGTATGTAGGTCCTACCTCTGTTCCCTCCTACACTGCAGCACAAGGAGACCCACACAGTGTGCAGGTTCTACCTCTGTTCCCTCCTACACTGCAGCACAAGGAGCCCCACACAGTGTGTAGGTCCTACCTCTGTTTCCTCTTACACTGCAGCACAAAAAGCCCCACACAGTGTGTAGGTCCTACCTCTGTTTCCCCCTACAGTACAGCACAAGGAGCCCCACACACTATGTAGGTCCTACCTCTGTTTCCTCCTACACTGCAGCACAATGAGCCCCAAACAGTGTGTAGGTCCTACATGTGTCTCCTCCTACACTGCAGCCACAAGGAGCCCCCACACAGTGTGTAGGTCCTACCTCTGTTTCCTCTTACACTGCAGCACAAGGAGCCCCACACAGTGTGTAGGTCCTACCTCTGTTTCCTCCTACATTGCAGCACAAGGAGTTACACACAGTGTGTAGGTCCCACCTCTGTTTCCTACACTGCAACACAAGGAGCCCCACACAGTGCATAGGTCCTACCTCTGTTTCCCCCTACACTACAGCACAAGGAACTCCCACACACTGTGTAGGTCTTACCTCTGTTTCCTCTTACACTGCAGCACAAGGAGCCCCCACACAGTGTGTAGGTCCTACCTCTGTTTCCTCCTACACTGCAGCACAAGGAGCCCCACACAGTGTGTAGGTTCTACCTCTGTTCCCTCCTACACTGCAGCACAAGGAGTCACACACAGTGTGTAGGTTCTACCTCTGTTCCCTTCTACACTGCAGCACAAGGAGTCTCATACAGTGTGTAGGTCCTACCTCTGTTTCCTACGGTGCAGCACAAGGAGTCCCACACAGTGTATAGGTCCTACCTCTGTTTCCTCTTACACTGCAGCACAAGCATCCCCACACAGTGTGTAGGTCCTGCCTCTGTTTCCCCCTACAATGCAGCACAAGGAGTCCCACACAGTGTGTAGGTTCTACCTCTGTTCCCTTCTACAATGCAGCACAAGGAGTCTCATACAGTGTGTAGGTCCGACCTCTGTTTCCTCCTACACTACAGCACAAGGAGCCCCACACAGTGTGTAGGTCTTGCCTCTGTTTCCTACACTGCAGCACAAGGAGCCTCACACAGTGTGTACATCCTACCTCTGTTCCCTCCTACACTGCAGCACAAGGAGCCTCACACAGTGTGTACATCCTACCTCTGTTTCCTTCTACACTGCAGCACAAGGAGCCCCACACAGTGTGTAGGTCCTGCCTCTGTTTCCTACACTGCAGCACAAGGAGCCTCACACAGTGTGTACATCCTACCTCTGTTTCCTCCTACACTGCAGCACAAGGAGCCCCCACACAGTGTGTAGGTCCTACCTCTGTTTCCTCTTACACTGCAGCACAAGGAGCCCCACACAGTGTGTAGGTCCTACCTCTGTTTCCTCCTACACTGCAGCACAAGGAGTTACACACAGTGTGTAGGTCCCACCTCTGTTTCCTACACTGCAACACAAGGAGCTTCACACAGTGCATAGGTCCTACCTCTGTTTCCCCCCACACTACAGCACAAGGAGTTCCCACACACTGTGTAGGTCCTACCTCTGTTTCCTCTTACACTGCAGCACAAGGAGCCCCCACACAGTGTGTAGGTCCTACTTCTGTTTCCTCCAACACTGCAGCACAAGGAGCCCCACGCAGTGTGTAGGTTCTACCTCTGTTCCCTTCTACACTGCAGCACAAGGAGTCACACACAGTGTATAGGTTCTATCTCTGTTCCCTTCTACACTGCAGCACAAGGAGTCTCATACAGTGTGTAGGTCCTACCTCTGTTTCCTACGGTGCAGCACAAGGAGTCCCACACAGTGTATAGGTCCTACCTCTGTTTCCTCTTACACTGCAGCACAAGCATCCCCACACAGTGTGTAGGTCCTACCTCTGTTTCCCCCTACACTGCAGCACAAGGAGTCCCACACAGTGTGTAGGTTCTACCTCTGTTCCCTTCTACACTGCAGCACAAGAAGTCTCATACAGTGTGTAGGTCCTACCTCTGTTTCCTCCTACACTACAGCACAAGGAGCCCCACACAGTGTGTAGGTCCTGCCTCCGTTTCCTACACTGCAGCACAAGGAGCCTCACACAGTGTGTACATCCTACCTCTGTTCCCTCCTACACTGCAGCACAAGGAGCCTCACACAGTGTGTACGTCCTACCTCTGTTTCCTTCTACACTGCAGCACAAGGAACCTCGCACAGTGTGTAGGTCCTGCCTCTGTTTTTCCTCCACAAGTGTAGTCCCCTGCAGCATTTGCCTTGGAACAACAGGTGTTAGTGGTAGTCTGAAATGGCCTTTAACATCTTCATAACTTCATCCAGATCAAGCCACGTCTTGCACCTCAATCAGTCAGTCAATCAAAATCTTTTTTTATCCAGGCGAACATCATTGAGCAAGCTCATTTACAAGATGGACCTGGTTAGCTCCTGGTCAAATGGTACAATGCATACAGAGATATTTACAATACAGCCAAATAACACAAGTAAAGAACAATTAATGCAAGTAAGTACTCAGTGTTACATCAGTCATATCAGTTCAGAGTGCTTCTGTAATATTTAAGGAGGACATAAGATGAGGCACCTACTGATTTGGTGATGGTAGTCTACGCCTGTAACTCTGTATACTACGGGTTATCTGGAGGCTTGATGCATTGCCTGCAGTTGGTCCAGAATGCTGTGACTCAGCTGATGGCGGAAACCTCCTGAAGTGACCACATCACTCCAGTCCTATGCACCCAGCACTGGCTGCCGATTCAGAGGCAGCGCACCAAAGGCTTCAAGATTTGCTTAACATTAAGGGACCTACACGTCTTGGATCCTGATTATCCTAAAGATCTCCTGTTGTCCTAGACCCCCTCCCAGATGCGGGCCAGCTCCCTCTCCCCTGCTCTAGAGTCAAGCAGTCAGGAGACAGGGCTTATGGGGTTGCAGCCCCAAATGTTATTATGGAATACACTACCTGTGAGCGTTTGTTCTGCCCGAGTTGTTGATGCTTCATTGCCTCCTTGAAAACATTTTTATTTAGCCAGGCATACTCAGTCTAAAATGTTATGTACTGCATATTTATTCATTGTTTTTGAATTATTTATTGTAACATATGTGTCTTAAGGCACCCTGAGCCTTTGTATAGGACACTAAACAAATACATTTGCCTCGCCTACATTGAATTAAAGGTTCCAGGAGTGGAAAACAGTTGCTGCTAATGAAGCTATTGGGCCTGCACTGATTTCATTATGTTGATTGATTAATGTTCTGTTTTACAGACGCCGATTGCATGAGGATTAGCAACCTGTCGAGCTGTATATATGGTGGAGACGTTCCAGATTAAACTTGTTTCCTAGATCCTCCACGTTCTTCTCTTCAAAATTTTAAAAGCAAAACATATACACCACTAAAATATTTCCAAACTGGCTTGGGGACTCTGCTGGAACTGTAACAGGAAGTAGTTAGATGGAGATCGTACAACAGAAAACAAAACATTTTCCTAACGACATCTAAACCCAGTTTATTTTCCCATATTGAAGACCTTGGGAACTTCCTGTGCTGTCCAAGTGGAAGACTACATTTTCCACAGCTTGCTGTCCTTCAATTTATTTGTCCTTAAAGTGCCGCAAAAAAACAAGAAAAATCTGCCACCAAGCTTTCGGCTGGCAAGACATCTGACTAGGAGGCTGACGTAGCAACAGAAAATAGGCACTGGAGAATGATGCTGCATGTGTACGTGAGGGCTGTTTGTAAGTATTTTATTTATTTAAAAGTTGGTAACTGTTGCAGTCTGGGACTATTCTGGCAGTGGAGCAGGACTGTTTCCTTGAGGCCTTCCTGCCATCTGTTCACCCACTCCAGCATGGTTTTAATTTACTGACCCTTATGGCAATTATGGAGTAATGGAATTGGGGGGATGAGAAATGAGACAGGATGCGGAGGCTACTTAGGGGAGTGCTATCCTTCCCTAAATATGTTTTTTTTTTTTTTTTTTATGTCCTTTTTCTTTTGGATACACTTCTTGGGTATCCTGGAGGCCTCAGTCGGTTATGAACTGGGACTACCTCCATTTTCAGGAAGAGCTCAACAAGTATTCGGGGTTCTTCATGAGGATATAGGGAGGAACTTATATACCTCCCCACATATGAAAGTCATTGATATTAGTAGTGACAAGGTTCTTGTAGACGCTGTCATTCATAGAGTATATAGTTTTGTTGTGTTTGTAGTCAGGTTGTTCACTGACTTATTGTTAAATATAAGGTC
Organism: Neoceratodus forsteri; assembly: GCA_016271365.2. Classification (NCBI taxonomy): domain Eukaryota; kingdom Metazoa; phylum Chordata; order Ceratodontiformes; family Ceratodontidae; genus Neoceratodus; species Neoceratodus forsteri. The sequence goes on from CM028130.1 coordinate 1,616,163,350, forward strand.
TAGGTTGCAAGATATATGGGATACCTGGGAAATGCACAGACGTGCTACTCAGTGTAAGCAGATGAGTGTCAAATATGATTTAAAGAAGATTGTTAGAAATACAGATTTGGAGGGGCAGAGCAAACAGACATTACCAAAGAAGGTACCAATTAAGGTCTTGATTTTAAATAGGGGCATTTTGACTGAAACCCAATGTGGAGGATTGCTAACTCGAGAAGCCTGGGCAAAGGACGCTGAATTATATTCTGCTAGCCAGAGGGAGCCTTTTTCTTTTCATAACCAGTTATGACGGATCCTTCAATAGAGCTTTTATCTTTGAACATTAACGGTATTAACAGTCCCATTCAACGATCCAGATTACAACAGTACTTACGCCAGCAGAAAGCGGACCTTATTTTCCTACAAGAGACACATTTGTCTCAGTCAGAACACCAGAAACTTTCTGCTGGTAACCGGTACTCTGTTATAGCCTTTTCTAGTAAGACAAGCAAGCATAGCGGCACAGCCCTACTGATCCCTGCTGGAACACCTTTTTTAAAGAAGCTGAGAGGATTGACCCTAACGGCTATTTTACTATTGCTCAGGGACACCTCTATGACTCTGCTGTTATGCTGGCGAGAGTATACTTCCCCCCAGGGGCCCCTCCAATGCACATGAAAAGGTTGTTTAGCCAGCTTTTAGATATCCAGCAGGGTATAATAACAATAGGAGGCGATTTCAATATCACCCTGTCCCCCCATCTAGATGCTTTTCACCCCCACAAGTACAGAACTAGTCCCTCTCAGAAATTCCTCAAAGCCCAACTACCTGTACTGGGCCTGACAGATGTTTGGCTGCAATTTTTCCCCACAAAAGGAGATTTTACTTATTTTTCCCCCCAACATCATACCTCCTCTTGCCATGATTGTTTTTTCCTCTCCACAGAGCATATTGAAAAAACAAGAGATATCAGGCTAGGAGCCCGTCTCCTATCTGACCACATCCCGATTATTCTAAAAATAGACACTGCAACACCTAGGAAGGCTACCCTGTGGTGGCTGAACACCTCTATCCTGAAGAACCCTGAATTTAAGACATTGATGGAGGACTGGCTCCCTCAGATTATCCGAGAAAACCAGTCCCCAGAGATTTCCCCAGCAGTGTCATGGGGCACATTGAAGGCTGTCAGTAGAGGGGAGATAATCTCATATACAGCCCGACAGAAGAGAATTAGTGAGTCACGATATAGGCAATTGCAGGACAGGCTGGTGGAGCTTCAAAAAGCCAGAGAGGATTGCCACGCAGCCCAAACTGCAGAACTGCGGAAAGTGCAGGCTGAACTTGAAAAAATTCTGGACTTGAGGATTCAAGCTGCATTTTTGTACACTGAAAGTATTTTTTATGAGGGAGGACCCAGAGGGGTGAGACATTTAGCCAGATGAACGGGAATGTTTAAACAGAAAGCTACAATCACCAAAATTAAGAGCCTTTGATCTGGTATCTTCCTCCATTGAGGACCTGAGATAGAACAAGCCTTTCAAAGACTCTATCCAGAATTATATTCTGAAAGACATCTCCCCCCCAGAGATTCAAACTTTCTTGAGCAAATTGCATATTCCCAAGCTCTCTGCAGCACAGCAGGCTTCACTGATGTGTCCAATTACCAGATAGGAAATTCAATTGGCTATCAAAAAGACCAAAACTATGAAATCCCCAGGCCCTGACGGCTTTTCAGCCAAATGGTATAAGGCTTTCTCCCCCCCCTTACTATGCCCCCTTTGCTACAGGTTTTTCAGGATGTTGAGAATGGGAACCCCCCTCCAGATTCCTGGCACTATGCTGTGCTTTCAGCTATACTGAAACCAGGGAGAGATTCCAATCCCCAGAACCATACAGACCTATATCTGTACTCAATTGTGATTACAAGATATATATGTCCATTTGGGCCTGGTGCCTCGATCATATTTTACCAGAATTGATACACATGGATCAGGCAGGTTTTTTAAGACAGCAGCTAAGCGCCGATAAGACCCTTAGAACATTTCATCTGATGGACCAAATGACCCACTGCTCTCTCCCCTCAGTATTAGTCAGTTTAGACACCTTCAGGATTTTGAAAGGGTCTGTTGGGAATTTCTTTGGAAGGTTCTGAATGTCTTTGGATTTCCAGAGCAGTTTGTCACATGGCTTAGCCATATATATTCCTCCCCCAAAGCCTTTTAAAAATGAATGGAGCTATATCAACCCCAATCCCCCTACAGCGTGGCACATGACAGGAATGCCCTCTTTCCCCACTGCTGTTTGCAGTCTATATTGAGCCTTTAGCCTTGGCTGTTAGGCAATCAGAAGACATAAGGGGAGTCAAAGTGGGAAAGGAAACTTTCACAGTAGCTCTTTATGCAGATGACGTGCCAGTGTCTCTGTCAGACCCAGAACAATCCCTCCGAGCCCTTTGGAACATTATTGCTAATTTTTCACAAATCTCAGGGTATAAGATAAATTCTACAAAAACAGGGGTCCTGACATTTTGTTTTTCTCCTTCTCCATCTCTTCGAACTTATTTACCATTCAATTGACGAGGGACAAAAATTAAATATTTAGGTATACAGCTACCCCAGAATAGCGACCATACTGTCCTGATAAACCATGAACCTCTTACTCAGAAAATAGAGAATGATCTCTATACTTGGTCCCACATGTGTCTCTTTCCTTCTATTCAAGGATTGACCTAATTTGAATTAATATATTGCCAAGACTATTATATTTGTTTCAAACTATCCCTGTCCTGCCCCCCCCCCCTTTTATATTTTATTTCCTGGGACAGGACCTTAGCTTGATTTGTTTGGGCTGGTAAGAAACCTCGCATCCGCTGGTCCATTCTGCAGCTCTCTAGGAACAAAGGAGGGTTGGGATTACTTGATCTTTGTAAATATGCACAAACTAGGATACTGGGGTGGATTGACCCGAATTATAGACTACCTTGGAAAAGGCTAGAGATAATACTTAATCATATTCAATATATTAAAAATGTTCTCTTTGATCTGGGGGAACCCCGCCCACTGCAGAATAGCTATCACTGGGGAATGCAGAGTAGCTTAACAGTATGGTATAAACTCAGGATATCCAAGGAACTTGTCATGGTTTTTTAATTCTTACGACAACTCAGGTCAGAGGTGAGGCATTTTCAAGTCCCCGTGATTGAGACCCTTAATGGCTGGCATGATAGAGGTCTAACCTTCATTTTTCAGGTATTGAACACTCAGGGCACGTTGCCTTTTTCCACATTGAGAGATACCTATGGGCTACCACTAGAGGACAGTGTAGCTTATCAGCAGATACAAACTTACTTAGTAAACAAAACCCCTCAATGGAACTGCCTCCCTTCCCCACCCCCACAATTGTTAATATTGATTATATCCTCTATAAAAGGAATAACCTTACCTCATTTGGTGGGAGCGCTGTATAAGGGACTACAGGAGGTTAATAAAGACTCAACTTTGGGGGGTCCTAGCCGCCTGTAATCGGGAGTTATTGGTGCTGGTGTTGGCAGATCTTTGGTTCAAATATGTTAAGTTATCCCGAGGGATATCTCTAGATCCATACTGTTTGGAATTCGCCTGGAAAGTCAGAATTCGATTTTTCAATACTCCAGCTAAACTGGTGAAATTCACAGATGGGCCAGTGGGAAGCTGCTGGAGATCCTGTGGGGAAAAGATGACTGGACATGTACACATTGTTTGGACATGCCCTGTGCTCTGACCATTCTTGGGAGAGGTGGCAGAAACCTTAGGAGAGTTAGTGGGAGAAGAGGCGGTCCTTACTCCTGAACTGGTCTTGCTGTCTACACCCCCTGAAGACCTTCGTATTCCAAGGGGATCTGTCTTGGTTACCTATATACTGATAGCTGAGAAAGCAATTACCAGAATGTGGGGACAGACCTTGCTGCCGACCAGACATGACTGGTTCACGGCTATGAAGGAAGTATATAAATTGGAAAGACTGGCAGCCAGCCATTTAAATAAAAAAGATACATTTGAACTTCAGTGGAGGAAATGGGTCCTTTATATGTCTGTACAAGATCCTCACTTTGTTCCATAATGTTAAATAAGGGACTTGGTATGGCTGTTGGGAGGGAGCGGGAGAGGGAGAGAATAAAGGGGAAGTATTACTATTTTTGTACTGGTATAAAAGGATCTCCATCAAGGTGGATTTATGTGTGGATGTTTATTATTTTTAGACATGCACTCATAACTGTAACACGTTGTATGCTGCTGGAGCTATGCTCGATTTTACTACGTGAGTTACATGATGTACTGTATCCCATTCATTTCTTATATACTCTAAAACAAATAAAAATACAGTTTAAAAAAAAATAAAAGTTGGTAACTGGAGAAGCACACTGAGCCAAGGCTCGTTTCCAGGTGTCACCCGGGGAAAGGGTAAGAGGGCAAACTACATACATGCGTGGAACGCAGACAGTTGACAACGGTGCCTCAGGCAGGATGCAATCGAGCCTGGGTAAAGGCAAGCACAGTATTGCAGAGGCTCAGGCAGGTTACAGTGAGGTACCAGAAAATACAGTACAGATAAAGTGGCCAAAGTAGAACTAAATATACAACTTAGATCAGGATGCAAAAAACATATTACAATAATTTATTAAAAATGCAAGAAGTTGCAGGGTGGACACAGGGCACAACAATAATGACATAATTGGAGAGAAGGTACTGAGAAGGATCGAAAAACTAACTTGAAAGTGTCATAAAATAACTGGCTAAAGAAGGAGGTTTAGTCAAGTGAATGGCAAGTGCGGGGGGGAGTAGAGTGACCATTTAATGAGGCGGAGCAAGGGTAGCAAGTGGAGTGAAGTGGGGAAGGAATTCCATAAATGTGGAAAGAAGGAGAAAGTAGCCATTCCTGAGTTTGAGTGTGGGCGGGGGAAAGCGAAAGAATGAGGGTCACATGAGTGGAGGGAGTAGGATGTGTGGGGGGAGGGGGATAAGAGGAAGGCAAGGTAGGGGGTAAGCAAGCCGAACCAGAATTTGGCAGAGATGATAGCAGTGTGATGGCAACGATGAGAAGATAAGGAAGGGAGCGATAGTGAAGAGTAGAGGGCGCAATGATGAGTCCTGAGGGGGACGTTCAAGGCGAGATGACAGAAGGTGTTGAAAAGGACATCCAGTTGTTGGCATAATCAAATAGGGGTAGGATAGTTTTAGTAAGGAGTATCCTATGAACGGGGAGGAAGAGGGCATCTTTGTTTCCATAGAAAGCACCAAGTTTGGGGCAGAGCTTGGAATGCATGTAGTTGACATGTGTTGAGAAATCAAGACAGCTGTCTAGCCAGACTCCTAAATACGTATAAGATGGAACAGTGTCCAAAGGGGTGCCATCAAGGGTTGAGAAATTAGGGGGTATAGAGAGCTTGGCTAGTTTTTGGTGGGTGCCAAAAATCATAGACTGTTTTAGTGTAATCCCTAGATGGTGCTAGCCTATGGGCTACTGCCCCTGCCTGTGTGACTGTGCACAGGTTAAGGGGCCTGGGCTTGGTGAACGGGTGCCTCAACCCGGAGGAATGGTTTTGGGGTAGTGTAACTGCTGTTGGGATAGCCCTCTGGGATGCTATAACCAACCACCAACCCTTCTAGTGGCCTACACAGTTCAGCACTAAGAAAATCACATATACCATATGGCAGTAATGATATGCCCACACCTCTTGCACTTACCACCAGGGCTGGATTAGCTGCAGTTGCCCTGGAGACCCCCTGGAAAGCAAGACCAGTGATGCAACAATTCAAAGATAGTACAATATCCCCACCAAGAAGGTACACACTAGCCAGGTTAAATGTGAAAAAACAAAATCTGATTTATTCAGGGGTATGTGAACAAGGGTGTGGCATAAATCTAGCAGTGACTGGCAAATCTGATTATATTCAGGTTGGTAAGGTATGCACTATAAGTCCCTCTGACCAAACTAACCAGGCCACAGCCCTCTGGGACACTGTGACCCCCCCTTATCTCCCACTAGTGGCCCACACAGTACACAATGTTTACCTTCATAAAACCCCTGATATGCTTGGCATGCACACATAGGTTTGGCACTTACCCCCAGGACAGGTTCCGTCAGCGTGGCTCTGGGGACCCCCTGTAAAATAAGGTGATGCAATACAAAAGCAACAATGCAATACCTTCAACATAAACTGACACCACAGTCAATGTAAATTGCAGATAAAACAGATCTGATTTACTCAGGGACTATAACAAGGACGGGGGAATAAGCAAGTTAATTTGCTTAATCACTCTATGAATCACACTGCGATGCATGCAACCAGAGTCCCTATCAGACGCACTCTCTAGGTACCCAGGATGGAGAAAGGGGCTAGCCGGGTCCGTTGCCCAGGGTAGGCCAGCGTTGCAGCTGGTCAGTGCCCTGTGAGAAAGGAGCAACATGCACACACCCTAATTGTAATCTGGAGCCGGAGGGCTCAGTTCGTGGCAACAACAACACAACAAAATAATCAGATGACACACTTTTGATTTAAAAGATGGTTGCAGGGAGCTACCCTGATAGTTACTCACGGTTCCCAAACTGAACACAGGGTGGATGATGGTCGAGACGATGGATGGATATTCTGGATTGCCAGAAGAAGCAGGGTAGGGAGACAAGGCCCTCGTAGTAGGGCCCTACTGTGTTGAGTAGCAAGCGGATTCAGTCTGACTCAAGCTGGGTACAGCTTCCAGCTCTCGGCACAGAACTCAGTTCGGGGGAATACCAGATTGCGACCCCCCTCCAGTTCACAACACATTTATATGTAAAGAAAATTACTGTACCAGGCAGACAGCTCTTCGATCCCGATCGCAAAGTCGCTGCTAAAACCTGGGAGCTCAAAAGTAGCTGAAGTTCCTGACAGGCTGATCGCTTTTAGCAAAATCTTCAGTCTTCTACAGGTTGAGCCTGGTCCCAATTCAGTAGCTTACTTCACAGCACACAGATCGGATTCAGTCCGAAAAGAATTCTCTTTCTGTCTCTGGGCCGAAAACAGGCAAGCAGGCCAGAAGTCAGGCCTTCCACAGTTCTCCCGCACAAACTACGGCGCTAAATGGCTGCTCGACTAGGAGAGCTGTTGCTCTCTCAGCTTCCAACTTAGATCTGGCTTGCCAGCAGACAGTTCAGGGGATTTCCGTTAGATCCACAAGGTTCGATTGGTTGGTTCTACTGTCAGTCACAACACACTCCCCCTGTTGATGCAGAAAGGCGCCAATGGTCCAAAACTACAATTTCCACAGTCTGACACCACACAGTCCCACTTTAACAGGCTCCATTTTAGAGTCCTCACATACTGATTGGTCCAATTCGTCAGTTCAGGACCAAAATGGTGGAGCAACACTGAACAGTCCTTGCTGCAAGAAAAGCAGGTTAGAACAAACTACATTTTTACTATTTAAACGATCTACCAGCAATCAGTTACATTTTTCAAAAGGGCTCATTCTGCAGATTTAGCGATGGCAGAAACGGAGCGATTATTCAGCAGCCCGGGCGGGACTCAGGCATAGAAACACACAGTTCCCCCATTCAAACTAATTATGAGTGCAGGCAGGCAGCCCTTAAAGTGACAGTACATGGAGGCTTTAAAAGCACTCACAGGCAACACCATTTAAATGGCTTTAACGCCGGACACCATCCAGACTGTGAGCAATTAGGCAAGTTCCGGGAAGACTACTAGGAACCCTCATTTATGGGGGGGGGAGGTTACACCTACATAATGTCTCACCAGTGATTTGTACAGTGGTGTCACCACCTCCTGTTTTCTGCTGATGATACCCCTCCCTATGCACCCTAGCATCTAACTGGCTCTCCTCACTGCCTTGTCGTACTGCTTGGCCACTTTTAGGTCATCTTACATTAGTACCCCCAGGTCCCTTTCCTGTTTGGTGGTCATCAGTACCTGTCCCCTCATCATGTACTCCTCCCATGGGTTTCTGTGCCCCAAATGCATGATTTTGCACTTCTTTGCATTGAATCTCAGTTGCCACACTCTTGACCACTCCTCAAGCTTACCTAGATCCCTCTTCATTCTTTTCACCCTCCCTCGGAGTGTCAGCCTTGTTGCAGATCTTTGTATCATCTGCAAAAAGGCATACCTTCCCTTTTGACCCCTCTGCAGTGTCGCTAATAAAGACATTAAAGAGGACCAGCCCCAGTGCTGATCCTTATGGCACCCTGCTGGTCATGAACTCCATTTACTACCACCCTCTGTGGCCTGTTCCTCAACCAATTACTTACCCATTTTACCACCTTAGGACCCACTCCCAGGCTGCCCAGCTTATTTACGTGTCTCCTATGTGGAACGGTGTTGAAGGCTGTACTGAAATCTAGGTAGGCCACATCCACCACTTCACCCTGATCTGATTCCCAGGTCACCCAGTAAAAGAAATCTATTAGATTTGTTTGCCGTCTCCTCCCCCAAGTGAATCCATGTGTTAGCCGTCGGTGGCACTATCCCAAGGACTACTACCCCTGCCTGCTTGGCTAATAGCAGGTTAAGGGGCCTGAGTTCTGAAATGGGTGCCTCCACCAGGAGGTCAGGTTTGGTAGTGGTCAAGCTAACCTGGGCACAGCACTCTGGGAAACTGTAACCCCCCTCTTTCCTCACTAGTGACTGGAACAATACACAATAATAACTTTCATAATACCCTTGATACACCACACCAGTACCCACGCTGTTTGCACTTACCACCAGGGCTTTCCTCTGGCTCGGTCCTGGGGACCCCCTGTAAAACAAGGTTATACACAGAAAAATAACAGCATAAACTTGCATAAAGTGGAACCGCAGTCAGGTCAAATGCAAAAAAGAGTTAGATCTGATTTATTTAAGGGACTTGAACAAGGGAGGGGTGTAATCAGGTTATTTTTTTTTATTTAGTTGTTTAACCAGGTATAGCACACTAAGCTGAAAGCTTTTTTACAGGAGCGACCTGGGAGCACAAGGAGGTTAAGTGACTTGCTCAGGGTCACACAGTATGCAAGTGGAAGCTGTGGGATTCAAACCCAGGTCTGGTCTGCTGGATGTCACCAGATTTGCAGCTCAGAGCCTTAGACCACTGCGCTATACTGCCTCCTTAAATTGCTTAAAGGCTCTATCAATCAAACAGTTATGCATGCACTTCAGGGTCCATAAACAGTCACACACTCTGGGTACCCAGATGGAGAATGGTGGGCTAGCCAGGAACGTTGCAGCTGGTTGGGGCCCTGTGATAGAAGAAAACAACATGCACAACACACACTATTTGTAACCCGAAGCCGGAGGGCTCAGTTTGTGAAAAGAAAACAACAAGACAGTCAGATGACACACTTTTAGATTAGGCTGTTGTTGCAGGGAGCTACCCTGATGATTACTCACAATACCCAAGACTGGACACAGGCTGGGAAAATCAGACAGCAGGTGGTTAATCTGGAGTGCCAGGAGAAGCAGGGCCCACACGATTCGCTGAGGCGCGCTCCTGTTCAAGCGTGGAGCAGGGGGTGATCCCCAGGCAGGTCTCTTGTCGGTGGCTTTCTCTGTGCAGTGAGGTAGTCTGGCAGGGCCAGCGTGGCATGGCCCAGGCCGAATGGAGATGAACGCGGATTCAGTCCGATTAGGCTGGATAAAGCTTCCAGCAAGCAGAACACAGTTCACACAGTGGGGAACCAAATCATGACCCACTTTCAATACACAGCACATCTACATGTAAGGAAATTCTACTGTACCAGGCAAATCACTCTCCGGTCACGATCGCAAAGTCTCTGCACAAACTGGGGATTCAACAGTAGCTGGAAATCCTGACAGGCCGATTGTATTCAGCAAAATCTTCGGTCTTCTTCAGGTATGAGCCTGGTAAAAAATCAGTGGCTTATTTTATTCTCACAAACTTGGATTTAGTCCAAAATAATTCTCTTCTCTCCCTCTCAGGGGCAGTAGGCAGACATGCAGGCCACAACTCAGGCTTTTCCACAGTTCTCCTGCCAGAAACTACTCAGACGGCTGCTTGACTGTGTCAAGCATGTTGCTTCTTCAGCTCCCAAGTTAGATCTGACTCAGCTGCCAGCAAGTCAGGGAATTTCCCCAGAATCCAAAAGGTTTGGTTGGTTGTGTCTGTCAGTCACAGCAAAGGCTCCCACTTCAGGTGCAAAAAGGCGCCAAAAGCCCAAAACTACAATTCCTACAGATTTTGACTCTAGACAGCTCCTGTAGTCCGGCTCCATTTTTGGTCCCTCCAGAACGGATTGGTCCAATTCGCAGTCCAGGAACAAGATAGTGAAGATAAACAAAACAGTCCTTGCTGCAAAGAAGGCAGGTTAGACAAACTACATTATCACTCTAAATGATTTTCAGCAAATAGTTACATCTTTCAACAGAGCTCCCTTTCAGATTACTTATGACTGCAATCCAGGCAGCTCTTAAAGAGACAGTACACAGAGGCTATATAGGCACTCTCTGGCAATCACATTTAAACTGCTAAAACACAGGACACCAGCCTGGCAGTGAGCATTTAGGCAAGCTCGAGGAAGACTTTTCAGGAACCCCCATTGGTAGGCGGGTTATACCTGCTGCCTTGGATCTTGTAGGTCGCTGGATTCAAGATATTCCACAATCCTTTCCTTCAGTAGTGAAGTCATTAATTTCCCCACCACCGAAGTCAGGCTGACTGGCCTGTTGTTGCCAGCCTCCTCTCTGCTCCCACTTTTGTGAAGTGGGACTATGTTTACCCTCCTCCAGTCCTCAGGAACCACTCCTGTCTCCAGCGAGTGATTGAACAGGACTGTCAGTGTTGCTGCCAGCACCTCTCTAAGCTCCTTCAGTGTCCTTGGATATATCCTGTCTGGCCCCATTGCCATGTCCACTTTCTGTTTTGCAAGTTTCTTCAGGACTCCTTCCTCCAGAAATGGACTGGCATCCACCTCCCTTCCACTGATGCTCCTGTCACTTATCTGTGGTCCCTCACCTTCTCCTGTGAATACTGAGCAAAAATATCCATCCTAGACTTCCGCCTTTTCCCAGTCCCCCTCCACACACTCACCCTTCCCTCCTTAGTCTAAACAATTTCTCTGCTGGTCTTTTCCCTTTTGCTTGTGTACCTGAAAAATGCCTTGTCCCCTTTCTTTACTGCATGGGCTGTTTTCTCCTCCGTTTGCACCTTTGCACTCCTGCCTGCTTTTCCTTTCCTTCTGCTTCTCCTGATATACTTTCTGTCCTCCTCCTCCCTCTGTGTCTCTTTATGCTGCAACATTTTGCCCTTACCTTCCCAAACACCTCTTTGAGAACCATAGCGGTCTTTTTTTCCTCTTGCTTTTGCTTACTTGCCTAACGCAGACATTTGTTGCCTTCACTATGGCTCTTTGTAGTTTCACCCACTGTTCCTCTATGTAACCCTCCTACAAATGTGGGTTCCCAAAAAGTCTTCCTTGAGCTTGACTAAATGCTCACTGCCAGGCTGGTATCCTGTGTTTTAGCAGTTTAAATGTGATAACCAGAGCTTGTATAGCCTTTGTGTACTGTCGCTTTAAGAGCTGCCTAATTGCAGTTTAAGTAATCTGAGATGGAGCTCTGTTGAAAGATGTAACTATTTGCTGAAAATCATTTAGAGTGATAATTATAATGTAGTTTGTCTAACCTGCTTTCTTTGTAGCAAGGACTGTTTTGTTTGTCTCCACTATCTTGGTCCTGGACTGCAAATTGGACCAAACAGTGCTGGTGGGACCTAAAATGTAGTTAGACTACAGGAGCTGTCTGAATTCAAAATCTGTAGGAACTTTAGTTTGGAGGTTTTTTTGAGCCTTTTTTGCAACTGAAGGGGGAGCTCTTGCTTTGACTGACAGCCAAATCAGCCAACCAAATCTTTTGGATCTTGGGGAAGTCCCAGGCTATTTGCAGTTTTCAGTTGGAACTAAGCTGGAAGCTGAGCAAGAAAGAGCTGAAGTAATTCTGAGCAGAAATCCTGAGTGGATTCGCATGGGAGAACTGGGAAAAGGCTGAATGTTTGGCCTGTATGGCTGCCTGCTGCTCTTGAGAGGGAGAGAAGAGAATTAATTTGGACTAAATCCAAGTTTGTGTGACTAAAGTAAGCTACTGAAGTAGGCCAGGCTCAACCTGAAGAAGACCGAATATTTTTGCTGAATGCGATCAGCCTGTCAGGCATTCCAGCTACCCCTAAGCTCCCAGTATGTGCAGAGATTTTGCGATTGTGACCGGAGAGCACTTTGCCTGGTACAGTAGAATTCTCATACCCTCATGGACTTTGTTGATCCACTTGAGGTACTTAAGAGTTTCTATCATGTCTCCCCTCTCCCTCCTTTCCTCGAGGCTATATATATTAAGTTCTTTAAGTCTCTCTTCATATGTCTTCTGGTGCAGACACTGCACCATCTTAGTTGCCCTCCTCTGGACAGCCTCCATCCTGTCTATGTCTTTGCGGAGACTGGGTCTCCAGAACTGCATGCAATACTCCAGGTGGGGTCTCACCAGCTGTCTGTACAGAGGGATAACAACTTCATGTTTTCTACTGGTGATGCCTCTCCCTATGCATCCCAGTATCTCCCCAGCCCTCCTTACTGCCCTCTCACATTGCTTTCCCACCTTTAGGTCATCAGATATGACTACTCCAGGTCCCTTTCCATTCTTCTACTTGTTGTTATTAGTATCTCACCCCCATTGTGTACTCTTTCCCTGGGTTTTTGTTTCCCAGGTGCATTACCTTGCACTTCTTAGCATTGAATCTAAGCTGCCATTCATTTAACCATTCCACCAGCCTTGCCAAGTCCCTTCTCATCCTTTCCACCCCACCTTGTGTATCAGCTCTGTTGCAGATCTTTGTGTCGTCGGCAGAGAGATATACTTTTCCTTCCAGACCCTCTGCAATGTCGCTTATAAAGACAATAAAGAGTACTGGTCCTAGTACTGAACCCTGTGGTACCCCACTAGTAACACCCCTTTCTTCAGAGTGGACTCCGTTTACTATTACCCTCTGTGTCCTGTTCTCCAGCCAATTTTTTACCCAGGCTAACAACTTGGGACCCACTCCCAGGCTGGCCAACTTGTATATTAATCTTTTGTGTGGGACTGTGTCAAATGCCTTGCTAAAGTCTAGGTAGGCCATGTCCACAGCCCCTCCTTGATCTACTACTTTGGTCACCCAGTCAAAGAAATCTATTAGATTCATCTGACATGACCTTCCCGCTATGAATCCATGCTGCCTTGGGTCCTGTGTCTCTCTGGCCTCTAGGTACTCAACAGTTCTTTCCTTCAGAAGCAATTCCATCATTTTCCCTATCACTGAGGTTAAACTAACAGGTCTGTAGTTTCCTGCTTCTGCCCTGCTCCCACTTTTGTGAAGTGGAATAACATCTGCCCTCCTTTAGACTTAAGGTACCACCCCATCCTTCCATGATTTGCTAAAGAGGGTAGTCAGTGGTGTCACTAGTCCTACCCTTAGTTCTTTTAGAATTCTGGGATGAATCACATCAGGCCCCATTGCTTTGTCCACCTTCAGTTTTAAGAGTTCTTTCAGAACCCTTTCTTCTGTAAATGGGCTGGTATCAACCTACCATATGTAGAGTATTTCTGTTGTTTGGTTTAGGTACCTCCTTCTCTTCATTTGTGAATACTGAGTAAAAATATTTGTTTAGTATCTCTGCCTTTTCATAGTCACCCTCTGTCCACCCCCCCTCCCTGTTATTAAGCCTCACTGTCCCTCCCTTGGTCTTCCTTCATTCCTGATGTACCTATAAAAGGTTTTATCCCCCTTCTTAACTGAGTTGGCTATCTTTTCCTCGGTTTGGGCCTTTGCTGTTCTGACTGCCTTCCTTGCCTTCTTTTGCTTTAATTGATACAATTCTCTGTCCTGCTTCTTCTGTGATTCCTTGTACTTCCTGAATGCTTTCTTTTTCTCCCTAACCTTCCCTGCCACCTCCTTTGAGAACCATAGTGGTTTCTTACATCATTTTGTTTTGTTTATTTGCTTCACACAAAGGCTTGTTGCCTCTGTGATGGCAGTTTTGATTATTCTCCATTGCTCTTCCACCCCTCCTTCCTGCCCTTTTGCTAGTGTATTCCTTGGGCACTTACCCATTTTGACAAAGTCAGCCCTCCTGAAGTCCAGTACCTTTGCCTTTGTATGGCTTGACTCTACTGCTGTGTTTATTGTGAACCATACTGTTCGATGGTCACTAGTTCCCAGATGGCTACTCACTTCTAAATCTGTGATCCTCTCGCCATCTCCATTTGATAGTACTAGGTCTCAGATTGCTCCCTCTCGAGTGGGTTCCAATACTAGTTGTCTAAGGCATGCCCCCGTAGGGCATCTAGAATGACCCCACTTTTAGAAGTGGCTCCTGCAAATGCACTCCAGTTAACATCTGGCATATTCAGATCCCCCATCAGCAATATCTCCACTTTTTCTGCCATTCTAAGGATATACTTCCTATCATTTCCATGTCCATGTCCTCCCCCTGAGATGGGGGTCTGTATACAACCCCCTGTGCAGATTGTGGTGCCATTGCCTGTCTCCAAATTGACCCACAGTGCTTCCTGTCCTCTCTGTTTATCCTTTTGCTCTGTAGCTTTGCTTCCTTCTCTTATGTAGATAGCGCTACTCCTCCTCCTCTTTTACCCTCCTGTCCCTCCTGTAGATAGTGTATCCTGGTATGTTTATGTCCCAATCATGGTTCTGATTCACAGTTGTTATCAATAGGCTGAAAGATGTCAGATGTCTGGAAATGCTTAGTACCATATTTAACTTGCAGGAAGAAAGCATCAAGAATAAATGGACACTACTGGAAGTTGTCCTGGATGATATGAGCATTTCTCGTGATAATGGCCAGTTTCCAACTGCATAATCACCTGTATCTAGCATGCAGGTGGCTCCTTGTTAACAAAACCTACATCTCCATTGTTTGTGCACATTTGATCAGCACTCATAGTTTATTTTGTACTATGTGCGACTTTTAATGTCAAAAAAAGAAAGCTAAAAAACAATGAAAATTAAAAGTTTTTCTGTTCAGTGTTCACAGTAGGGGACAAAGAGCTGCTACTGGAAGGTGTCATGAAGGCAAGGAGGGTGGGTCTAGGCAAAGAGGTTGGGGAAGGTGTTTTGATGACTTTTTTACAGAAAAAAAGCTGTCAAAGGGACAATAGGCACTTAAGCTGGGCAAGTCCATGGGTCCAGACAAATTACATCCCCAAGTACTAAAAGAAATTGGACAAGTTCTGGTGAAGCTGCTGGCTGAGCCCTTCAACAGTTCACCAGACAGGGGAGTTACCTGGCAGAGGTGAATGTGGTACCCCAGCACAAGAGCAGGAGTACGTATAAGCCCACAAATTACAGACCTGTCAGTCTGACATCTATAGAAGGGAAGCTGATGGCAACTTTAATAAAGGAGTAGCTAGTGGGTTTACTGGAGAAGAATGGATTTTAGGCAGCGCAGGTTCACAGTTGGAGATCATTTCAGACAAACCTAAGTGACTTCTTTTATTGGATGACGAAGGTGGTGGATGAGGGGCAGGCGGTTGTCTCACAGACAGCCCCGTTGATATCCTCCTGTATAGAAACATCTGACTGGCTGACTGTCAGTCAGTCATTTATTACTATCGCAACTGTAAGAGGATATCAGTTTAATTCATCGTCAGTGCCAGACTGAAGATGAGCACACCCTGCTCTTCTATAGAACCATCCTCTGTTCTGTTCTATGTATGTATTTAAATCCCTACTTTTTTGGGTGTTGTGGGGGAGGAGGGAGTTGGGAGCTAAAAGGTGTGTTGGGTGGTTGTGGGGGTCCTATTGAATGTGGAAGAGACTTGTATTTTGCATTGTGTAAGGATGTGGTGGGGCAGGCAATGATATAGCAGAGGGGGGATGAGCACAAGATGCTCCGATGTGAGTCTCAGGTGCTGGGGGATAAGGAGGGAGGTGGGGACTAGTGGGTGTGTTGGGTGGAAGCCAGGGTTGTTTTTATATGGTGTGGGCCATTACAGAGTATATCCCTGCGAGACAGGGATATTCCTGAGAGATGAGCTTGGACAGGGAGCAAAAACTGTATTGAAAAAAAAAAAAGAACAGATCCCCGAGGCACAGAGAGAGAGAACAAGAGCGTGAGAGACAGAGGGAATGTAAGTGCTGGAGGTATTGTGGGTGTTGAAAACTAATAACATTATAGAACTGTTCCTGAAAAACGCTTTCAAAACCTGTTTAGTTAAACAGGTTCAGTGCATCCACACTAAGAAGTATCCATTCTGTACACTACACCAGTGGTGAATAAACTGAATAAATCATGTTGTTTTTGAATATTTTAATTTAGAACACTATCTATCTATCTATCTATCTATCTATCTATCTATCTATCTATCTATCCATCCTCTATCCATCTATCTATCCATCATCTACCATCTATCTATCTATCTATCTATCTATCTATCTATCTATCTATCTATCTATCTATCATCTATCTAGCTACAGTGTCTATCTAATCTATCTATCTATCTATCTAGCATCTATCCATCTATCATATATCTATCTATGTATCATCTAGCTATATATCTATCATCTATCTATCCATTCATCTAGCTATCATCTATCTATCTATCATCTATCTATCTAGCTACAGTGTCTATCATCTATCTATCCATCATCTACCTATCTATCCATCTATCATCTATCTATCTATCTAGCCATCATCTATCATCTATCTATCTAGCTGCAGTGTCTATCTATTTATCTAGCATCTATCCGTATATATCATCTATCATCTATCTATAATCTATCATCTATCTATCATCTATCCATCATCTATATATCATCTATCCATCTATCTAGCTATCATCTATCATCTATCTATCCATCTATCTATATATCTATATATCTATCTATCTCTCTATCATTTATCTAGCTACAGTGTCTATCTATCCATCTATCCATCTATCCGTCTATCAACGTATCATCTATCTATCTAGCTACAGTGTCTATCTAGCTATCCATCTATCTATCTATCCATCTATCTAGCTACAGTGTATATCTATCATCTGTGTATCCATCTATCTGTCATCTAGCTATCTATTATCTAGCTATCTATCATCTATATATCTATCATCTATCTATCTTTCAATCATCTATCTGTCTATCATCTATCTGTCTATCATCTATCTGTGTAGCTACATTGTCTAGCTATCTGTCTAGCTATCATCTATCTATCCATCTATCTTCTATCTAGCTAGCTACAGTGTCTATGATCTGTCCATCTATCTATCTGTCTATCTATCTATCTATCTAGCTACAGTGTCTATCTATCTATCTAGCATCTATCTATCATTTATCTATCATCTGTCTCTCTAGCTACAGTGTCTATCCATCTATATACTTATCTATCTATCTAGCATCTGTCATCTGTCAATCTAGGTACAGTGTCTGTCTATCCATCTATCTGCCATCTATCTATCTATCTATCCTATCTATCGATCTATCCATCCATCTATCTGCCATCTATCTATCTATCCTATCTATTGATCATCTATCGAGCGATCTCTCTACGTATCTGTCTATCTACAGTGTCACTCTATCTATCTATCCATCTATCTATCATCTACCTAGCTACAGTGTCTATCTATCTACAGACAGTATCTATCTATGTATGTCTGTCTACAAACAGTATCTATCATCTGTCTGTTTATCTGTCTGTCCGTCCATCCATCCATCCATCCATCCATGCATCTTTAAAATTTAACTAGGTAAAAATCACTGGGCCACATGACCCTTTTACAGGCTTGACCTGGATGTTCTAGTTCACTTAGAACACAGTTTATTTAACTTGGAACATGTTATTTCCACTTAGAATCCGAAAATAAAACACACAGAGAGCACTGGGTTAGATAGAGAGTTTTCAATGGAAAGAAAGGCAAAATTAAGATAAAACATTAGTAAAAGTCTTACAAATGGTGTGGTATATGTCATATACGTAATGGCTTGCAGTAGATAACACATTAATTTCCACATGAGTGGTAAGACCTTCATAACTAATTCTTAGCTTCACCACTTGTAAATGTTGAGTCTTACCTCTCACTAGTGGAGCTCAGTCTGTTATTCCACTGCAATCCGTCATGTATTCCATATCTGTAATACTACAGCTTTGAATGTCCACACTGCCAGTGTTAAATCTGTTCTCCTTGTAATAGCTTGCTATTGAATTCCTTCATACAGAACCAGGCTTGTCTGTACAGACTGCAGCAAAAACTGTTTTGGTTAACATGTCACAGCTTTATCTGGTTTTGAGACTAGCTTTCTAAGGTGGTCCCAAAAATGGGTTCCAGAAACTGTTCTACCAGGGCAACAGTGTGGACGCTACCTATTATATAGACAATAATGTATAGGCAGTGATGCACAACAAGGCTGTGTTTCCATCGAGGAGTTCTAATGACATCATAGGGATCTCGAGGATGAAGTTCAAGAAACCACTGATTTCATCCGAACCAAGATGTAAACACAGGCGTGATGTGGTTGCCATGTGTTATTTTGTATAATGAGTATACTTTAGTAGGGGAGGAGTGGATAGCTGGGGGAGGGGGATTACTGGGTAGATACTGAGAGGTCTGCAAATTCAAGATAGGACACAATGGCTTTCTCCTGATGGCCATTCTCATATATTCATATGTATTATATGATTTGATACGTAAAAGAAAAAATGTTTTGCAATTCTTTGGTACTAGGCCTTGGCTCAGTACTTTTGGTGCTTCTGTTGTTACCTTTTTTCACTCAGCCCCTTCCAGCCATCTCATATCCTCTTATTAGTGATCTTTGCACAACTACCTGATTGCCGATGATGGTTCAAGGTATTATTGGTGGGACTAGGCCCTCCCTGTTGCTAACTCCTCCAGAGACTGGCCTTCTATCTGGAAGCATTGATATTCATTGATTCGGTGGGACAGGTACCATTTTATGCAATTCCAGATTAACCATAACATGTATTGCACTCCGGTTAAATTGCATAAAATGGGCCGATTACCCAATAAGTAATGCTTCAGGTGTGGCAAGGAGCCTGGCACTTTGCTCCATATTCTGTGGTCTTGTGAGACAGTAGCCCCCCCTTTTGGGACTCACTTTGATCACATATTGATCCATTACTGGGCTTGTTGGACACTTTTCTTCCTGAAATTTGTATTTTGGGTGACTACTCTGACACCTTGATTGGCAGTCAGAAGGCACATATGGCTTTAATTTCCGCTTGTGCAAAAAAAGTTATTCTCCGACACTGGCTTGACCAACATATTCCCCAATACTTGGAATGGCGCAGGGAGATTTTATTTGCCTTACAAGTGGAGAGACTGATTGCAAGTATTTCAAATAAGGGAAACAGACTTCTAGGAAAACAAACTGAACTTACAAGCTCAAATGGGCAGACTGGGTGGGCCATAGGCCCTTATCTGCCGACACTGTCTATGTATCTATGTATCTAAGTTACCTAAATGCAAATCCATTTGGCAATCTTTGCACGTTTTACTAACTGTGTGATTATTTATCTTATTGTTTTCTGGTACTATTCATTGTTCAGCATTGTGTATCTTTAGGCTTCTTATGTATAGTTTTATTAAATCCTTTGGTGACTGGGTGGGGGATGCGGGTGGGGGTTGTTATTGCTTTTTCCTTTTTGTTTATATAAATTATAAACCAGACATTCTGCTGTGTTCTTAATCCTGTTTATGACCTCTGTTTCATCCTATTATGTATTCCAGTTTTATCCACTGTTAAATGTATGAGGTTTTTGGTCTAATAAAGCTTATTCAATTTGAAAACAAAAAAAAAAGAAAAAAATGATGCTTTTTTTCTTCTCAAGAAATCTTCAAAACTCCACTTGGGAGAGAGGAGGTTTTTTTTGTTTGTTTTTTAAAGATGAAACAACAGAAGATTTTATGTTGGGGAGGATCTGTGTTGTTTGTGTGGGGGGGAACATTAAAGCAAAATAGTAGGTGGTGCAAGTTTCCATTCTAACTAAAGCACAAATTGCAGTGAGGAAGAAGTAATGTAACTGTAACCCCTAGGTGGCGCTATCCTATGGGCTACTATCCCTGCCTGTGTGACTAGGTGCAGGTTGAGGGGCCTGAGCACGGTGAACAGGTGCATCCACCCAGAGGTATAGTTTTGGGGTAGTATAGCTGCTGTTGGTATAGCCCTCCAGGATGCTATAACCCCCGTCCAACCCCTCTAGTGGCCTAAACAGTATAGCAACAAAACACTCACAGAGACCGTATCGCAGTAATGACTTGCTCACACCCATTGCTCTTACCACCAGGGCTGGATCCTCTGCAACTGCCCTCGAGACCCCCTGTAAAATAAGACCAGTGATGCAGCAATACAATAACAGTACTGTATCCCCACCAAGAAGGTACACACTAGCCAGGGTTAAATGTAAAAAAACAACAATCTGATTTATTCAGGGGGATGTGAACAGGGGTGTGGCATGAATCTAGCAGATGATTAACAGATCTGATTAACTTAGGCTGAACAAGCATGCACAGTGAGTCCCTTTGATACAGTCACACAACCCTGGGTACCCAGTATGGAATAGAAGGCTAGCCTGAAGCATTGCCCGGGGTAGGCCGGCATTGCAGCTGATCGTTGGGGCCTTTAGGAGAGAAAACAATTAGCATGCACTCAACCCAGAATTTGTAATCCAGAGCCGGATGCCTCAGTCCATTGTAAACAAACCCAAGCAAGCAAATTAGATGGCACACACAAGTGACTGCAGCTTTCTTGGGGGGAGCTACCCTGTTTGTACTCACACTACCCAGACCGAAGGATGATCCAACGAAATGAGACCTGATGCAGATGGCTTTGTGAAGTAGGAGGAAAATTTCCTCATGGTCCTCGTCAAAAGGCTGGTCTTCAGGATGCAGGAGCAGTTCAAACACTGGCCAAAACATGCTTACTGAATGACACGAACTGGTCGGCCACGCAAAGACTGCTGCAAACTACGCACATTTATATGTAAGGTTCTGTTCTTCTCTGGTCCTTCCAGCTAGCTTGCAGGCTGATCCTGACTTTCCAGCTTGATTGATTGCTGCTCAGATCCCCTGCTGCTGTGACCCCCAACTTGGACCAACTGGACACTTGGACCCCGCAGACTAACAGCCAAAAAGTCTAGGCCTAACCTCTGAGAGCTGGCAAGCTCCCCAGAGGCACACACACTGAACTCCTGGGCTAATCAAAATCTGAGCAAAATGACCAGTTGCCCTGTTTTATATGGGGCTGAGTTCCAAATATCCCATTGGTTGCCAAAACTGTCTTAAACAATTTCCATTTGATAATTGGCTTGCTTTTTGGCACCTAGAAATTGTTCCAGTTAATTCTCCATAAGTCTTTGACATTTCCCCAGAAGCCCCTTTGATAAGTCCTGGCTTCCGATTGGTTATTGGCTGCTAAAATGGTGGCTGTATGCAGTTCCTAAAGTAGTCTATTTCACTGTTCCCAAATATAAAGTTCTGCTGTAGCCAGCAGTTTTACTTTTATTTAATAAATTCCCACCAGCTTGTAGCCTTAACAGTGCTCTCTCACACAAATCCACTTTTAATTAAACAGTTTCACTAGAGAGTTGCTGCTCCCGTAACACACTGCCCCTAGAAACACACTGTAGAGCTTATGAATATTTATTGGGGCACTCTATGCTATAACCTTTGCCCCTTAACCCTGCGAGTGCCCTGGAGGGAGCGCTTTAGGCGTCTGCCTATTTATTTATTTTAAAATACTTTTTGCTGCCTTGCTTTTGTGTCCCCGGTGCCTTTTTAACTTAACTTGGCACTTGGAACCACTGGGGGCACACTTTTTGACCGCAATGGCAGTCTGATGCGCAGTGCATCCTTTGCGATAATGCCAGCGGCGGCTCTGAGACATGCCGACCATTCGCAGATGGATTTTGTAAGCCTCGCAGGGCTCATTTAAACAGGGGACACCTGGGGAAAAGAAGAAATGGCAAAATGCCACAGAGGAATGGGTGGACACCAGGAGACAGCGGAAGCACACCCGAAAGTGCATTGCAGGTAAGCCCCCCAATGGTGGGGCATTGCATAACCTACTGGGAATTGAACCCAGGCCCCCAGAATACCATCTCAGTGCTCTAACCACTGAGCTACAGACTCACATAGTTGGACCTGAGATTCCTGGACACCCTTCCTTTCTCTAGTATTGCTAATCAGTGGCTAATACTGATTGTCAACATTTTTGTACTACAGAAGGGTGCAACAACATTCTGTGACCTTCAACCCAAACTATGGTACAACAGCATTTTTGTTAAGTTGGATATCCACACACAGCAAGGGGTAGCTATATATTACATATAGAATAATAGATGAGGTGGTGTGTTTAAAGACATTTTTAATGTATTTATAAGTGACATTGCAGAGGGACTGGAAGGGAAAGTATGTTTCTTTGCAGATGACACAAAGATCTGCAACAGGGTTGATACACAAGGTGGGGTGGAAAGGATGAAAAGGGACTTGGCAAGGTTGGAGGAATGGTCAAATGTATGGCAGCTTACTGTAGATTCAATGCAAAGAAGTGTGAAGTAATGCACCTGGGAAACAAAAAACTCAGGGGAAGAGTACACAATGGGGGAGTGAGATACTGACAACAACAAAAATGGAAAGGGACCTCAGGTATGCATATCAGATGACCTAAAGGTGGGCCAGCAATGTGAGAAGGCAGTAAGGAGGGCTGGGGGATATTGGGATGCATAGGGAGAGGCATCACCAGTAGAAAACAGGAAGTTGTTGGCCCTCTGTACAGACAGTTGGTAAGACCACATCTGGAATACTGTGTACAGTTCTGGAGACCCCATCTCTGCAAAGACATAGACAGGGTGGAGGCTGTCCAGAGGAGGGCAACCAAAATGATGCAGGGTCTCCATCAGAAGACATATGAAGAAAGACTAAAGGAACTAAAGATGTATAACCTCGAGGAAAGGAGGGAGAGGGGGACATGATAGAAACTTTCAAATACCTCAAGGGAATCAACAAAGTCCAAGAGGGTAGCATCTTTCAGAAAAAGAGATGTGCAAAAACAAGGGGGCACAATTTGAAGATAGAGGGGGGATGGCTCAGAGGTAATGTGAGGAAGTATTTCTTCACAGAGAGGGTTGTGGATACATGGAACAGCCTTCCTGAGGAGGTCGTAGAGTCAAAAACAGTGGGGGAATTCAAGAATGCATGGGACAGACATAAGGCAATTCTAGTGGGGGGGGTAGGAGGAAGTAGGCTGTTGGTTAACTAGGATCTGCAGCTTATCCGTTAGGTAGGGAAATGGGCAGACTAGGTGGGCCAAGCGGTCCTTATCTGCCATCAAACTCTATGTTTCTATGTTTACACACTCCCAAGGTGTTAGATGCTACATAAACCCCGAGAGTGAAGCTCATGGAGTTTATTTAAGCATCTAACACCGAAGGTGCGTGTCAAATCGAGTTAAACACACCATCCCATCTTTTATTTTGTATAATTGCTGGGGAGCATTTTTTCACCACAGCAATTATATAAAATAAAAACACGTCCAAGTGCAGCTACGGTCCGGTGTTTCAGCGCAATTCTTGGTCGGATTGAAGCAGTTTGTAAAAAGAAACATTTTCTTTTTTTTTTAAAATGAAGTTGTAGTAAACTTAATAACAGTAGTATAGAAAGCAAGTTTTTTTTTTTTTTTTTTTAATTAGCTTACTGCCGAGTGTGAGTTGCAGTTAAATGTCTGAGTCTGGCACTGAGGAAGGGAAGAGCAGTGCTGTCGCATGCGTGGACTGAGGGAAACCCAGCGTGTGTTTGCTGTTATAAACACTCCTTTATAATGGCAAATTAAAAAAATGTGTTTTCTTAAGGAAAAATGCTCACCAGTTGTTATATAAGGAGTAACACATTGGCGACCATACATAATGAGCCTGTGTTTCCATCAAGAGATTGAGATAAAGCGTAGGGACCTTGAGAACGAAGCTGAAGAACTCCCTGCTGTTATCTCAACCCTGAGACAGAAACACAAGCGTCTTTTAAAATCGCAGTGTGGACAGAGACACATGGTGTCCTGCGAGCAGAGCATCATGTTTGCTGCTGACATCTTTCTATTGTTTTCACAGGTGTGATGTTGGCACTGTGGCAGCTGGTTTCTGGTAGTTCCAGTGAAAGGTGCAACAACCTGCGGGCTATCCACAAGCAGCTGAATTACGAGGATCGAGTCCGCTACATGGTAATAAATTCCGACAGCTCAAGCATCTGCCTCTCCTTTCAATAGTTGTGGTTTAGATGGGGTTCTTACCAATTTTCGGAAGCTACAGTTGCTGTTATACACAACATGGGCCCATTGACTGGGGGGATGAGGGGGACACATCCCCCTCAATTGTTTAAGTGACCATTGGTGTCCCCCGCAAAATTTTTGGCAGCTGTAATTAAATCTGTCAGAAAAGAAACAACTACATTTTCCCTTTTAAAGCAGAAACAAGCCATGTAGTAAATGGCTATATAAATCACTTGAGTGATAAGTTTCACTTCTCTGGCTCCTTTCTTTTTTTTTTAAATTCTTTATTTATCCTCCCCGGGCTGCCCGCCGCCCGGTATTATCAGCCCGGTCACGGACCACGAGCTCCCACTCCTCACATCAGCTGCGAGCCCTCCGAAATCCCCGTGGCTTACCCCCCACGGCGGGGCTGCGGCACTCCCCGGTGCATGCCGCAGTCATCGGATTAGGTCGGAGGGCTGGCCTGAGGAGCTAATTGGAGCCGTGGCAGGCTTCATGGAAGGCGGCAGGCAGCTGTCTTCTTTTTCCTGGTTTTCCGAGGAGGCGGGGTCGTGCAATGACGCCTAGCATCTGCCCCGCCTCCTAAGCGTGCAAGCGCCGGCAGCTGTGCGACTTCCTGGCCTCCGCCAGTGGTCGCCAATGCTCCGGGCACTTTCCACACCCACCCCCCGGAGAAGGAGAGCAGTCCATGGGACGCTCCATCCATCCCGGCTCGACCCTCCAGCGATCCAGATCCGTTCCGACCCGAATTAGCCCGGCCGTCGCGGAAATCCAACCTGCGCCCGACGGGTCGGCACTCTCTGGCTCCTTTCTTATCTTGCTCAAGTGTAGATCACTCAAAGCTCCCAAGATCTTTGCTGGAAATGTGTGAGTTCTGAGAGTGTCAGTCCTTGGTGCAGCTCATCTCCGTCAAAAGGCCACTTGTACTCATTTTTCAATATACTCATTTCAGTGCCTGGCCATGCAATGATGCTGGGTTACTCATCGGATTGATTTCATTTACTGCCCGCGTGTTGTATGTGTGGTAAAAGCTGACCTGAACCCAAATCTGCCTGAGCGCTTACTTCTAGAGAACTTAATATCGGGGTATCTGTGCAAATCTAGTAGTTTTATTTCTTGTGTTAAGTATCTGTTTCATCCAACAATGACTTACAACCAGTAATATTGCCAGAGTTGCATTTCCGGGGTAATGTCACACATCTTCATCCTCCCCCTTTGGATAACAGCTGCTTACTGGGACCTGCAGTGCAGATCAGGTTTTGTAGGAGTTTGGGGGCATTTCTGTTGTGTGTGTGCGTGTGTGTGCACGCTCGTGCCGCGCGTATGTGTTGAAAATCGTTCAGCTTCAGGTGGTGTTCTTGAGCTTGCAGAAGACTGATCACGTTTGGCAAAGTAAGCATTGTATAGTATAGGAAATGTTGCTTTTCTGCTTAATTATTTTATAGAAACAAAAATAAAGGTGGCAAAAAACAAAGCATAAGAATGCATGTATGTATGTTTGCACCTATGAACACTTGTATGTGCATCTCTGGGTTTGTGTGTGTGCATGCATGTTTATTCCTTGTCTCTGCCTAGCTGATTGCTATATGCACTGTAAAGTGAATGCTGACTCAGTCATATCCCTCCTCCTGCTATGTGATATCACTGTTGTTTTGCCTTAAGAGTTGCCTTCTGTTTATTATACGTATTTATGCAGTATTCTGATTACTGTTTTTCAACTTTGTATTTTGAATTGTGTACTATTCTTGTTTGCTGTCCTATTCAGGACCTCCTCGCAAATGAACTGTGCTCAACGGAGCTTTTCCTGGTAAAACAAATACATAGATAAATATTAGCTGGTAACTAATGGCAACAAGTATTGACATAAACAGCTTATCTCATGCTTGCCAGTAGAAAACTTGATTCTTACCACACCACAATGGCATATATTGGTGTCCCAGACCTCTAGGTCAAAACCTTGTACAGCTGGTAGAAATCAGCACAGTGTGTGCTATAGCAAAATCCCATTTTATGTTTGTCTGCATAATGCAAGTAAGAACTATTGGGATCTTCAGAAAGAAAAAGTGGCTTTTGTAAATGTGTCAGGCTATGAGCCAATGATGTGCTTGGAAATGACCCAACATATAATCTATGCCGGACCTTTCTGATTACACGATTTCCTTAGCAAGCACTTTTTGCAAAGTGGTTTGCTGCACCCTTCACTCTGCAGGTGTTTGCCATTCTGATGGCACTTTATGTGTGCCAATGTCTTAAGCTAATGGTGTTTTATTCACTGACACTCTCTCACTCCAGCTCCCAGCCCCCCCCCCATTATCAATGAAACTGGCCTTGCTGGCGCAGCAGTGCCTGTGCCTCTCCTTTCTGTCCCTGAAAATCAATGAAGGAAGCCTGCCTTGCTGATACAGCTTATCCTATGGTCCCCCCTCAAACATCAAATAAACTGGCCTTGCCAATACTGTCACTCCTGTAAGTCTTTCCCACCAGAAGAGCACAGAAATCACACTGGTTGGTACAGCTGCTCCATGTTGGTCTAATAAGAGATATCAAATCATCATTTTTTTCTGGATTACAGTGGTCCCTGTAATGCTTCTGTATCTATATTATTCAGCATGGTATGCTCATACAGTTGATTAGGCAGTGCTAAATACAAACTAACATTTTTTAGCTTTAAAAATGTTTGGCTTCCTCTTTAATAATGTATTGCAATAAGGTACCTTAGAAATATTTAACCAGTTGGGGGTAATTAGCATAGTCTTTACAGCATAATACCATCACTTCTTGAAACATAAAATATTGCAACAGACTATTGATTTTTTTTTTGAAAATACACTTGACATACTACCAGCGTTTACCTAGAGCAACCTGCTCCTACTGTCTTGTGGTACAATACAGCTATGGCACTCTGCATTGCTCTGTTGTAACTTGTAAGCCAGTGATGGCATAGACCTTAGTTAAGGAGTTGGTGCATTTAACAGATCATATTGCACAGCGCATGTCAGAACTCCTCATTTAACTCATTGGGGACAAGGAATACATGGTGAATATTAGGAGTAATAGGGCAGACAGGGTTTTCTTGTAAAAACATTTTACAATACCTCCTTGTTTTCTGTGTTAATGAGATCCATTTCTCTCTGAGTACTTCTGTGGCATGGAATTGTGCCTTGTTGTGCAGTTCCTCTCTTGAAGCCTTTGTACCGGCAAGCAGTTTGCGGATTGCTGAGTGTACCTTTTTGATTGCCTATCTGGCAGATCTCCTGACTGTTTAACTGATTTACAGTCTATGCACAGGCTTACTACTTGCTATTATTTTAAATGATCATTTTTGTAAAATAGACAATAATAACTTTATGACTCACAATACTTTTCTCATTCTATCATTTGTCTTGCAATGAATTAATTATAAAAATAATGAAGTCTTCTGTCAATCTCTGTGCTCCATAGCCAGTGCCATTGGTGTTGGCACAAGTGATTTGGTAGAGCCATGTCCCCCCAATCTTTCAGCCATGGTTGCACCCCTGATACGCAAGGCTGACATCACAGATGCCATTATACAATGCCATTATACACAGGGATGACACAGCAAAAGAGAACCACATAGACCATGAAATACTGCGCTCACTGGTGTGGGGCAGGGTGCTGGTCATGGATTTTGCTACACTATTACCATGACAAGAAAAACAAACTGTCCAGCACTCCACAGCAAGTGTGTGACTCACATGCAAAACAGAGGAAGCATCACTCTAAATTAGTGATAAAGCTGATTTAATCTAAAGTTCTGTTGTGCAGATACAAACACGTTCACAATGCCCACACGCTATCCCAATCCCTAATGGATCCAGGTGCCCCAACGCTTCGCTTAGGTGGGGCTTTGTCAGGGGATGGCTACCTGGTTCAAACTCAGCCCTCAAGTATTAGGTAGATGACATCATGATCCTTACATCATAACAGACGCTAAATTGTGTCAGTAGTAATGACAAGGTAAGAAAACAAGTTTTGTCTCAAAATACAAAAGGATACACCAACATATACAAAGGCATAATAAAAATTAATGTAACATATGCAAAAATCTATTTTACAAAAAAAAAAAGTTTTGTTTTTATTATTCTTAGATCTTAACCAGCGCATCTAAACAACAGTAAAGCAACATGATCACATGGAATACCCCTTTATACGTGCTTCTTCTTAAGGGAAAACAACATAAAGAATAGTAAGTAGGGTCTACCAGAATGGGGAGCTCTCCACAAACAACCGCATCCTACTGTGAAATCTAGATGTTCTCTGCGTCAATCTTTGCCATTCATCACTGGTGGTTGTATGCCGTGAGCACTACACTCCATGGGATGAGGAGCCAGTGCTGCCCATGAGGCTAACGCACTGTGTGACACTCATGAGTTGGCCAATAATGGCCGTCAGTTCCTCCTTCACCTCAGTTCTACTTCTCCCGCCATTTGAGACCGCACCTTGCCTGTAGCTTGGAAAAGGTTACTGCATCAGTGGCCTAGCTTTCGCCTTCAGTTCTTCAGGGACATTTTCAATGCCATCAATGCCACCTTGGCCAAACTTCGGCGCCTCGGTTCTGCCAATCTGGTTACTCTGTGCCATTTGTGGAAATACTGGTAAGATCTTTCCTTTTATATTTTAATTGGTGCCAAGTCTTGTCTGTTTATTGTTTCAGTTTTCCGTTTGTATCATGCCAGGTGCAGGGGACAAGAAGCTGTCTTCTAAAGCGGTATGGCCTTATGTGTTGGTGTCCCTGTGGCCGGCAGTTTTCTGTGATAGAGCAGTATGATGTCTGCCTCACCTGCCTTGGACCTCAGAATGACATGGACAGCTGCGATGCCTGCTTCTCGATGGACTGCCACGTTCTTTAGTACCACGCATTCAAAGTTGGCAGGGCTTCTCCAGTGTTTTGGGGGGCAGTGTCACTCGCGAGAATCCAAGCACAGGTCGCTTCACCCTTCCTCCGGGCCCCCTCGCAGGCCTATGTGGTCCAGTAAGGAGGGGGGCTTTCTCCTCTTTGAGTCTTTCCATGGCAGAGGTCTCTTCCGCAGTGCTGGAGGGCCGGTCTGGCTCTACCTGGAGCCAGGCCTGGAGCACCGCCCTGGCAGACACCTCCTCAGAGGTGCAGGCTCCCCCAGCTCACCCACACTTGCTGGGTCTGTCATGGGACATCTCTTGGCACCACCTGTCTCAGATCCTGGAGCTGTTCGCAGCCCTGGTGATCAAGATGGCGCCACGAGGTGCACAGGGCCCACCTGTGGTACTGTTTGCAGCGCTGTGGGAGGGCCCCCAGGGTCAACAGTCTGGAGATCTTTTGGATCTCCTCCTCTCCAGAGTTGGATGATCGAGAGGCTGATCTGGACTGGCAACCTGACTCCTCAGAGTCAGTTGACTCTCCGGGGCCCAGGACCCTTGTGCCTTCCCAGGTGCCCCTTCCCATGGCCCCAGTGACTGTGGTGAGCACCGCCTCCCATGCCAAGGGCAGTGCTAGGGGCAGAGTGCAGGATAGTGGTCCCGGGGCTGAGAAATGATGATCCAGGTGTTAGGGGTGGGGCCAGCTGCCATCCCTGGTGTTGTCCCTTCTCCTGACGCTAGGACTGAGACCCCGTCTTCTTTGGCGCTCCTTGGAGAACCTGTGACATTGGGTGGGTCCAAAGCACAGGGTCTGAGCAAGAGGTCTTCCTCAGAGTCGGTGGGGTTGAGGTGCCTGAGTGAGTGGCTGGGACGCTCCTCTGCAGCATGCAGGGGCTCAGGGAGGAGCCACAGTGCTGAGCCCAAGTTCTCTCCCCCTCATCCCCTTCGAGGGGATCCTTGCTGGGTGGGCTTAGGGTCCACCCTTTTGGACACATGCAGCCCAGGTCCCCGCATAGGGATGCTTCCCCTACAAGGCTCAGTCCAGACCGCTTCAAGCTGGTTGAGTGGCCGTTGACGGAGCAAACCTATGGATCCCCTGGTCATCCGGGATCACCAGCTAGATCTCCTATCCCTGGAAGAGGCACGTCACTGGCTGTGAAGAGTTTTTTCCCCTTGCCTCTGCATCCAGCCCCTCTTCTCCCAGGCCATGAGTGTCCTTCAGGGCCCTTGACCTGGGAACAGGTCAGATCCCAGGCTGCAGAATTCTCACATTACATTAGGGCTATGGATAAGAAGGTCTTTCGCCTGTCTCCCCCGCTGCAGCCGGAGTCTGAATCATTCAGTTCCTTGGCCTCCTCGTCTTCCTCCATAGAGGGAGAGGAGATCTCCGTCCACCTGTCCTCCAACGCTGATCAGACAGAGTATCAGCACTTCATCGTGAGGCTGGTTGAGGACCTGCATATTTTCCATATTGCTAGATGCAATACCAAGCGTACAACGCGAGCCTTCTTAGGTGAGTACAGTGCAGGCCACTTGGTGGTCCCTTCCCAGCATATTCTTTTCCGGGAGGTGTTGTACAGCACCTAGCAGTTTTCATCTGCTCCAGCTCCAGACCCTTTGTACTGCCAGGGTTGGTACTGTGCGCCCCAGGGATCTCCAGATACATTGCTTCATCCCTCTGTAACCACCCCCTGCTACTTTGCACTGTACGCTACTCCTTGGTACCCTCGACTGGGCACCCAAACTACTTCAGACACTTTTTGGTACCATCCCTAGCTTTGGGAATGTATACCAGCCTCTCTACTTCTAGAGGTCAGAAAGGGGTGGGGCTGTACAAAAGCAAATACTACAAATGTTTCCAAAATACCCAAGTCCTGAGAAGAGAACTTTTGCTAGGGCTATGCTGGGTCTGTACTTCCGGAGGGGTACCCAGTAATTCCACACAGGAAGCAGTAAGAAGAATGTCCAAACCAGGTTGGGGTTTCTAGAGTGTGGCTTTATTCCAAAGAGGATACACTAAAGCAAAGGTGGACCCCCAGGGGTTTACACTTCATGGCACAAGGCAATGGCAGAACAACAAAAGTCTGTAGCTGACAGAAACTCTACACATCCCATATTGCATAGGACCTTGAACTCTTTTTAGCGGCAAAGCCTCAGCTGAAACACACATCTTCTAGTGGCACTGGCCATAGCGGAGCACACAGTTCCCATATAGCTTAGGATTTAACAGTTTGGTTTGGCAACTGGCCATGGAGGATCACAATGGTGCTCAAAATTAGCACAACCCACACCAGGGGATAAACTTTCTCTTCAGGCATTTCCCACCATGTTCTGAATAACCAGGCACCCTTACGGAACCTGTAGTGCTGAACTGGTCACTCCAGATTGGGGGGGGGATTGCCCACCTATTGTTTCCACGTCCATACCCAGCCATTCTTTCAGAATTACACCTCAGACTTTTAGTAAAACTGTAGAGCAATGCTCTTTGGGATGACCTTCACGTTCAGCATTTGAAATACACTGCTTTTGAGTGTAAATTTAAGTCCTTAACAATGTGCCAAGTCTCTCTGGGGACTCCATGATTGTCAGCCAACTTTAAGAAAGGATGAGAACAGTCTCAAACAAAGCAGAACTTGGTGTATATTTCCCTTTGTCAGAGCTGCTCTGCATGCAATCCCATCTCGTAGACTTCACCAGGTCTGCCTCAGCCAACAGGTCCACCTCGTCACAGAAATTGACATTGCAGGCTCCGGCTCTGCCTGCACTGTTACCAGGATAGGCCCTGCCTGCTCCATTAAATCTACCTGTTCCATCAAACTTACCTATGCCAGTGAATCTTCATGTCCCATCATTCCTAAGACCAGCTCTGCGAGGACTACCTGCCTCATCATTGACGCTCCCTGTTCCATTACTCAGACTACTTTCCCCAGGGGTTTTACCTACCCCGTTACCCCCAGTGATTGAGGAACTGGACCCGGAGGTCGAGGGTATAGTGACCAGAGGGACCGCTGCTGACATTCCTCCCAGCAGACACTAACAACCCAGCCAGCAAGGCTTGGGTATCTGTTTTTTATTTTCCAATTAATAATCAGTAATGGGTTTTGGTTTGCATAATTCTGTATTGATCGATCCACAACTTGTAACGTGATTCTAGTGTGTTCGAGTCTGTACTGATCGATTAACAAGTTATAATCTGATAGATTGTTTCTACAAGTTAAAACTCATGTACTAAGTTTTTATTTTCTCTGTAACTTTATGTAGAGTTAGGTACTGAGGGTAGGCTTGTAATTTTCCAGACAAGCTGTGTCTTCATGAATTCTGAGCTTGATCTTCTCAAATTCAGGCACCTGTGAGGTACTTTCCACTGATAAACACAGGCAGTATATTTTTACCTACTCAGACTGGCCGTAAGAGGTCAGCGAGCACTCAACTCTGTTTTTTTTGGGGAAAGTCAGGCCGCATGAGTAGTCACAAGCAGTCAATGCTGTCCTAGTTGATCAATGACTGATCACATGAGCAGTCAACCTTGTCCTGCCTGGTAAATAACTAACCACAGTGAGCAGACATCTGTTCACACCTCCATGTGGGCTGTGATCTCTCTCTCAGAGTGTGTGTCTCGCTTGAGAGCAGTTAGTTTTAAATATCTGGGAAAGTTCCCCGGCCACCTGTCCAGCTGTTTGCACCTTTGTCCATCTGTCCAAGATGCCAAGCTGGGTGCCTCGCTTGAAAGCTCAGTCATATTTTTAATATCCAAGAAAGTTTTCTCCGGCCATCTCTCACACTTGATACTCTGACGTCAGGCCAGTAGTCACAGGCCAAATAATTATCTGCATCAGTCAGATGTTCTGAGTTTATTGACAGCCTTCAGCATCTGAGCATCAACAAGTGGTCACCTGGCCTGTAAAAGCAGCTAGGATCCAAAGCTATCAAAGTGTCTGGCCCTCCTATTTTCTGCCTTGGCAAAGAGTATTTAAGTCCACAGCAGTCCCAACCAAGGTAAGGAATCTCAGAGGGAGAACCAAAGGTACCTCACCTCCCAGGATCTCATAAGGACATCAGCTTGTACTGATTTGGGTGAGTCTGTTACCTTCACCTTAGGCACAGGACCTAAGGCTGACAAAGCTGCCTGCATTTGCTTTTTTTTCTTTTTGTGACTAGTTTTGGTCTGCGATGAGAAATTATTTTCTGCTTGCACTGTTGTTCAGAAAAATTGTTTCTGTATCTTGAATTGTGAATGCAGTTTAAAACTGTAACTGTCTATTTATCCAGTCTGCTCCTTCCCACAGTGTGCCACTGTGCTAGACTTTCATTTGCGTTTGCCTGATCGGGGAATCTAGTGAGGCGGCGACACGACAATGATGACTGTCTTGGGGAATGAATGGGGATAGTAGAAATCCCCAAAATGGAGTGGATATTGACGGGGTGGTGCTGTGAGGTTGACCCGACCTCACTTCGACCGACACGACCAGTCATACCACCAGTTGCAGCAGACCATAAATAAGCCTTAGCACCTGCCCAACATGCTTTTCGATGGCAGGCAATAAGGCAGCACTTCAGGAAACAACTTGCAGGTGTGCGCTACCCTACTGTGGCTGCAGACAGTGCTCTTCAATTGGCTGCAAGATGGAGGTTGCTGTGGTTACGGCAGCCTTGCAGCCAATCGGACCTGGGGAAATTTGGGAGCAATGAATATATAACATTTTAAAAATGCAGTTGCTCAACTGATTGCTCCATCTGAGTTGAGCCCCCCAACCCAAACTCTTCTCGGTCCCCCAGGTCAGCACAAAGAAGCAAAGAAAAGTAAAAAAAAAAAACGGAAAAATTGAACCGCTAAAAAGTCCCGGTCTCTTGCCTTGGGGGAAGGGGCAGCTTGCTGTCCCCCCCCACCATAATCTACGCCACTGATTGGCAGTCTCAGGGGAAGAAGAGGAAGAAGAAGAAGAACTGGAGGCAGAGTAAGACTCCCTGACTCGTCTAGGGGGAGGAACGGGTTCCTTAGGGGGAATCCCTGGACGCGTGTCCTGCCCCTCTCTGGATCCAGAGGGAAGAGCTCGAGAATCCAGAGGCGGAGAGGGTGTGCGCCGTCTTGGGCGTACGGGGGCCGGAGGTGACACCGTCGCCGTAAGGTGGCTCTCAACTTCCTTGGTAAGCTGAGCCTTGGCCTAAGCCCACCAGGAGGCCAGAGTCTCCCTGAAGATCCACCAGCGGCCTAAGGGGCGGTGGAGGAGGAGGGGGGATAGTTATACAGATTATATCCATATAAGTCACGCCTGGCTCCGAGTATCAGGTTTGGTCCCGGAGGTGCAGTCAGCAATTCAGGAAGCACCTTTCAGGGGTCGGTGCTTTTCGATGGTGATGTCAAGGACATCATCACCGACTTGCAGGAGAAGGGGACAGCCCTGAAATCTGTGGATCTCATATACCATCCCCATCCCCCACAGCACAGTCCTTTTCACAGATGCAGCCGTCCTCAAGCGAAACCCCAAGGAAGGCGGGCCACCAAATGCCGGGCCCCCAGAGCTGCCAGGCCCCTGCCACCCAAAATTGCAGCGGGTGCCCCAGCTGCGGCGCTGCCTCACACCACCTGACTCCTTCCCTCTCCCACCACCTCAGGACTCCCCGGAGGAACCGGTAGGAGGGAGGTTCTCTCTCTCTCCACCTTCTGGGTTGGGAGAGGATAACATTGGATTCATGGGTGCTTCAGATTATCGCAGAGGGGCACTGCATAGAGTTTCTACAGAAACCTCCATGCCAGCCCCTCTGAAGTCCTCTTACTCAAGGGACCATCTTCCTTTGGTCAGGGAAGAAATATCTGCTCTTTTCATGAAGCAGGCCATAGAACCTGTCCCTCCTCACCTTCATGGGATGGGCTACTATTCCCATTTCTTCCTTGTACCAAAGAAGACAGGAGATCTCAGACCCATTCTCGATCTCAGCTCCCTGAACTTCTATGTGGAATACAGGAGGTTCAGGATGCTCTCCATTCAAACCCTTCTGCCCCTCCTTTGGCTGGGCCAATGGCTTTGTGCACTGGATATGCAGGATGCATACCTGCGCATCCTCATTCGTCCCTCGCACCAAAAGTACCTCCGATTTGCTTTCCAGATGGACCATTACCAATTCCGGGCACTCCCTTTTGGTCTTTCCTCAACTCCCCGAGTTTTTACCAAATGCCTGGCGGTGGTAGTGGCCTACCTATGTACTTTGGGAGTTCAGGTGTTTCCCTACCTGGATGACTGGCTCCTGGCGGCCTCATCCAGGGAGGAACTCCTGCATTTTCTCTCCGTCACCCAACAGGTTTTCACTTGTCTGGGTATCACCATCAACCATTCCAAGTCTCATCTGGACTCCTCCCAGAGACTTCAATTCATCGGGGCAATCCTCAATACGACAGTATGCAAGGCCTTCCTGCCTTCGGACAGGGGGGCCTCCCTCCAGTCACAGATTTCCTTACTTTCGGAATGCAGGAAGGTTCCGGTGAGGTCGGTGCTCCGTCTTTTGGGGCTTATGGCAGTCGCCATCCTGACGGTGAGGATCTCTCAGTGGACTCTCCGCTCTCAGTGGGATCAACTTGTAGATGACATAGATCATCTGGTGCTGATCTCCTTGCTGATGTCAAGAGACTTGCAATGGTGGATGGTTCGAGAGAACCTGTTTCGGGGGGGTCCCCTTCTTTCATCCTTCCCCTCCCAGACTCTGACCATGGACGCATCAGGTGAAGGTTGGGGAGCCCATCTGGGTCCTCACCGAATCCAGGGGTTATGGTCCAGATTGGAATTAGCTCTCCACATCAATGTGCTCGAGCTACAAGCAGTTCTGTATGCTCTCCAGGCCCTTCACTAATACATTTTTCCTGGTCACCTAGCCATCCAAACGGACAACGTGTGCGTGGTGTGGTACATCAGCAAGCAGGGAGGGACTTGATCCTACCCCCTGTGCAGGGAAGCAATGAGGGTTTGGGAATGGGCAACGCTGCACAACCTTCACCTCACAGCGATCCATGTTCCAGGAGTCAACAATATCCTGGCAGACAAGCTAAGTCATTCCTTGGCACTGCCACGCAAGTGGGAACTGGATGAAAAGGTTCTAAATGGCATTTTCCAGCTTTGGGGGACTCCACAGGTAGACCTGTTTGCCTCTTCCCAAAACGCAAAACTTCCCACCTTTGGCTCACTCGCTCCAGAGCGAGGCGCTTTCTGGAGCGATGCTCTGTCTCTAAGCTGGAAGGACAGATTCGTCTATGCTTTTCCCCCAATTCCTCTGGTCCCTCTCGTGCTGCAGAAACCTACACTGGAAGGAGCGAGAATGATTCTGATCGCTCCTTTCTGGCCCAGGCAAATCTGGTCCTCTCTTCTTCAACAATACTCAGAGGTTCCTCCTCTTCCTCTTGCTTTATCTTGAGGATGCTGACCCAGGATCAGGGGACCCTGGTACATCCGGGACTCAAGTCTCTCCAACTTCATGCACGGCTCCTGCAGACTTAGCCCAATCTCATTTTGGCGTCTCTCCTAAGGTGGCCGAAATGCTGGTGGAGGCTAGAAAACCATCCACTAGGTCCACCTACGCTATGAAATGGAAGCGATTTTCCATTTGGGCTGCCTCCAGGAATGTGGAGCCTTTCTCCTGTCCTGTGGCCGTTCTGCTTGATTATTTGCGTCATCTTTTCGACCTGGGTCTCGGTCACTTCTCTTTGAAGGTTCACATGGCTGCTATTTCAGCCTACCATGCTCCCTTCGCTGATAAAGCTTTTGCCCAATTAGAGGTATCCAAGACCTTTCTCAGAGGGTTCCTTTTTCTCAGGCCCCCTGTTCAGACTCCTGCTCCCCCTTGGGATTTGAACTTTGTTCTCGAGAAACTTACCCTTCCTCCTTTTGAGCCTGCGGCTTCCGCAGACTTGAAGTTTTTATCGTGGAAGACGCTCTTCTTGATGGTCATTACTTCTGCTCGTAGAATTTCCAAGCTCCAGGCCCTTATGTGCAAAATCCTTTATCTGATTTTTCACAAAGAAAGAGTAGCTCTTCGCACAAATCCTAAGTTTCTTCTGAAAGTGGTAGCGGAGTCTACCTTAAATCAGTCTATTGAGTTACCTGCCTTTTTCATGCAGTACTCCAACCAGGGAGAATACTTGCTCCATACCATGGATGTTCACAGGATTCTGAGATACCACACCGATAGGACGAAGGATCTCAGAAAGACTGATCAGTTGTTTGTCTCTTTTGCTCACAAAAGGGAAGGCAATGATGTCTCCAAGCAATGCCTATCAAAGTGGTTGGCTCATTGCATCACTTTCTGTTATGACAAGTACAACAAGACCCTACCGGGTCAAGTCAGAGGTCACTCCACTCATGGAGTAGCAGCCTCTGCGGCTTGTTTCAAGAATGTGTCTGCAGCAGACATCTGTGCTGCCGCCACCTGGACCTTCGTCCATACCTTTACGAAACATTACAGTTTGGACATTGCCTATAGCCATAGAGCAGGCTTAGGGTTAGCTGTCTTGCAAGGCCTACAATCTTGAGGGTTACAAGGTTTTTGCTACATTCTGTAGTAGTTCCTCCTCCCGGTGCCTTTTCATTTGTTCCAGACTGCTTGGGATTCTGTCCTATATGTAATTATCTACTGCAAGAGCCCTCTCAAAGTAAGGTAGTACAGTTATGCAAGAACTTACCATAACAGTAGATCTTCAGGAGAGCCTCTTGCAGTAGGTAATACCTTCCCGCTGTCCATCCCCCTAGGCTTTTTTCAGCTCCTTTTCCATTGAAGGGCCTGTGGCGGGAAAGAACTGGAAGGCGGACATCCGGGACCGCCCCTTTATACCGACGTCGTCTGATGCCAGTAACCTGATGTGGGGGCGGTCCCTCGCCAGGGACTGCTAGCTAGAAATTTTTCCGTGGGGTCCTGCCGCCTGCCGACGTCAGTCCTATATGTAATTACCTACTGCAAGAGCCTCTCTCGAAGATCTGTTGTTACGGTAAGTTATTACGTAACTGTACTTTTCTAAGACAAGTTGTCATACCCAAGGATTTTTAAGTAATTTCTTAAGACATCTAGCCTTTGTCTGGAACCAAAGGGCATTTTCTTGATTTTCCTCTCATTTAAGGGAAGCTTGTTCCCATGAAACCACTTCTAAAGCTTATTATAAGTGTTTTGGAGGTGTGTTCCTATGTCCGCTATCATTGAACAGTACATTGTCATCCACATGCATGATGGTGGACACATCACTGCCTATTACAGGTAGATATTTTACCAAATTGGAAAACAAGACCCAGGACAGAACCCTGAGGAACACCCAAGTTGATTCCCAACAAACCTGACAAAGACACTGCAGTTTTCATTATCTGCGTTCTTTTAGTAAAATAATGTCAGAGGCTAAACTGGACATAGTAGCAATTAGTGAGACGTGGTTTACCAGTAACCACACTTGGGAGACTTCAGTACCTGGCTATGTATTGTTCAGAAGAGACCGAGGTGCAAAAAGGGGGGGAGGAGTGGCCCTGTATGTTAATGAAAATATCAAAGCTACAGAAATTCAGAATACACATAAGGAGCCAGAAGAACTGTGGGTCACCCTGGAAACAGGAAATGGGACAGCCATAAGAACTGGGGTTGTCTACAGGCCCCAGACCAGAGGGAGGACATAGACACATTACTGTTAGAAGATATACAAAACATGACAGCTAAAGGGGAGGTTCTGATAATGGAGACTTCAACATGCCGGATACAGATTGGTCAATACCAGCAGGAACATCTGCCAGAACTAGACTCATAGTGGATTCCTGCAGGGGAGGGCCTCAAACAACTGGTACAGCAACCCACAAGAGACAGGGCTATCCTAGATCTAGTACTGACTAACAAAGAAGGGATCACAGAGCTCCAGGTAGAAGGTCACCTGGGGGCCAGTGACCATCACATGGTATGGTTCAATTTGGCTACTACATCTAAATCATCCCATTCCAAGGCAAAAATATGAGACTTCAGAGGAGCTGACGTTGATAAGATGGCCAACAGAGTTAAGCTAGCCCTGGCAAAAAGAAACACAGGTGAGGGGTACAGGCAAAGTGGGCAAGCATTAAGGATGCAATACTTGAAGCAACATCCCATTGTGTTAGACAGAAAAGGAAGTGCAAAGAAGAAGGAAACCACTTTGGTTCTCAAATACAGTAGCAGAAAAGGTCAGAGCCAAAAGGCTGGCCTTCAGGAAATATAAGGGAACACAGCGGGATGAAGATAGGGAGGCATACCAAACTGCCCTAAGGGAAGCAGGTAAGGCAGTAAGGCAGGCAAAGTCCCAAACTGAGGAAACACTAGCACGAACAGTAAAAGAAGGTGACAAGACTTTCTATAGATACATTAGTGAAAGCAGAAAGTCCAGAGAGGGTATTGCTAAGCTTAATGGAGAAAAGGGAGCATGCGAGGAGGAGGACCCTGTAAAGGCATCTATCCTAAATAGATACTTTTGCTCAGTATTTACTGAAGAGAAGGTAGGGCAGGGCCCACAGCTCAGCATCATGGACACAGGGGGGAGGGAGGTGAGCACTACTCCCTTCACAAAAGAAAGGGTCCTACAAGAGCTTGCTAAGCTCAGGGTGGATAAGGCAATGGGACCTGATGGCATACATCCCAGGGTACTTAAGGAGCTAAAGGAGGAACTAGCAGAGCCATTAGCAGAATTGTTTAGTGAGTCTCTGAGCACAGGAGAGGTCCCAGAAGACTGGAGAAGGGCTCATGTGATCCCGCTCCACAAGAGTGGTAGCAGGGAGGAGGCGGGGAACTACAGACCGGTCAGTCTTACCTCAGTAGTGGGCAAGATTATGGAGGCACTCCTTAAGGAAAGGATAGTGCAACACCTGGAATCCATAGGGGCACAGGATCCAAGACAGCATGGGTTTACAAAAGGAAGGTCCTGTCAAACTAATCTCATAGATTTCTTTGACTGGGTAACCAGAGTGGTGGACCAAGGGGGAGCAGTTGATGTCGCTTACCTTGACTTCAGCAAAGCTTTTGACACTGTTCCACATAGAAGATTGATAAATAAGCTGGGTAGGCCTGGTGGTCAGAAGTTGGTCAACTGGGTGGCAAACTGGTTGACGGGCAAAAACAGAGAGTGGTGGTAAATGGTATACGGTCAGAAGAGATGCAAGTCACAAGTGGGGTACCTCAGGGATCAGTCCTGGGGCCAGTCCTCTTCGACATCTTCATTAGTGACCTTGCAGATGGACTAGAGGGTAAGGCTTGTCTGTTTGCAGATGACACCAAGATCTGCAACAGAGTAGATGATCCAGATGGGGTGGGCAGAATGAGAAGAGATCTGGATAAACTAGCAGAATGGTCAGAAGAGTGGCAACTGGGATTTAATGCAAAGAAGTGCAAAATCATGCACATAGGGAAGAGAAACCCTGAAGCCACCTATAGGCTGGGAGGGGAGTTGCTAGCAGTCACAAAGGAAGAAAGAGGCTTGGGCATCATCATCACTGATGACCTAAAATCATCCAAGCAGACCTCTAAAGCAGTAGGTAAGGCTAGGGGGGTGTTAGGGTGTATTAGTAGGGGTATCACAAGTCGTAAGAGGGAGGTAATAATCCCTCTGTACAAGACACTGGTTAGGCCCCATCTGGAGTACTGCATGCAGTATTGGAGGCCACACCTTCACAAGGACATGAACCAAATTGAGGCAGTCCAGAGAAGGGCAACCAAAATGGTGCAGGGACTGCATCAGAAGACATATGAGGACAGATTAACGGAGCTCAATATGTATACCCTTGAGCAAAGGAGGGAGAGAGGTGATATGATCGAGGCATTCAAACACCTTAAGGGCATAAACAAGGTGAAAGAGTCTAACATGTTTAAATATAAGAAAAATAGCAGGACAAGAGGACACAGCATGAGATTAGAGGAGGCCAATAAGGGAATGTGAGGAAATTCTTTTCACAGAAAGGGTGGTGGATGCATGGAATGGCTTACCACAAGAAGTGGTGGCTATGAATACAGTGCAGGGCTTCAAACAGGCATGGAATAGGCATAAGGGAGCAATACAAATGACTATGAATAGATAGGCCACTGACAGAGCAAAGGCC
This sequence comes from Neoceratodus forsteri, assembly GCA_016271365.2. Lineage (NCBI taxonomy): Eukaryota > Metazoa > Chordata > Ceratodontiformes > Ceratodontidae > Neoceratodus > Neoceratodus forsteri. The sequence continues at coordinate 1,616,204,530 of CM028130.1, forward strand.
GATGGCACATTTAAAGGTAGAAAAAGAAATGGGCAGACTGGATGGGCCTTGCGGTCCTTATCTGCCGTCAACTTCTATGTTTCTATGTTTCTAGTTAGCAAAGCAACCTAGGGTATATTTATTGACACCTGTGAACTCAAGTTTATTGACCAGTGGTATACCTGGTCGATGGACTTGGTCAGATCAATGAGGACTGTCCCTTGTTAGTAGACCTTTAGCACAGATATGCTTAAATGAGGCTTACAAATTTTGATGCTGCAAGGGGCCCAGTGGTGTAGAGAGCTGAGGCACTTTGCGCTTTACCTTTCACCATGCCAGTGACCCATGTTCGGGAATGAGCACGGGTTGCTGGATGTCAGCGGGTGAGAGAGGATTGAGCATCCAATGAGGTGCTCTCCTCTCCCAGGGTGGGGGGATCTGCTGTCTCACTCCATGGCTGCCATCTGGTGGGGGCCGGGTGGCAGCACCACAGTTGAGCAGCCTAGTGTAGGGCCATGGATATATACCATGTCTGTGCCTCCATGTGCATGCGCTTAAGGCCACAGTGGCATGGGCAGAAAAGCAGAGAAAAAATGGTTACAGGCTTCATGAAACCCTGCCTGCCTTTGTCCTGCTCTGTCGCAGGTCCTCTGGACCCTAAATCTGGATGCAGGATCACTGGGTGGGGGAAGTACAGCCCTCCCCTTCCTGGCCCCGCCAGAAGGGGAGATCTGTGGGGGAATGGGGCTCGGCAGGACTGGAGAGACAGCAGACAGATGGGGAGGTAGGGACAGGGCTGAACACTGCTACCACAATGCACAGGAGGATAAAAACTTGAATAGAAAAAAAAATGTTGGTGCTGCAAGAGGAGAGAGTCAGGGACTGATCAGAAACATACCAAGATAAAAAAACAGGCCCTTTCAGAAACATTTATGAAAATTCCTTTGCAACTGCATGGCGAATGGAGTACCTGGAAAATACAAAACAAAAGGCCGCAAGGTGGCTACAAGCAAAAACAATGGAGCCAAAATAGTGGTACTCACAAAGCAGATGGTGAAATTTCGACTGTCCTGTCACTGCTAGAGATCCAGTTGAGGAAAAAACTGCTTTGGTGCAGCAGGATAAAATTCCCAAAACTTTATTGTTAGAAACCAGCAGAAAGATGTGAGCACCCCTCCCCACAAAACAGCCAAGGCTGTTTCTAACAATAAAGTTTTTGGAATTTTATCCTGCTGCGTCAATACAATTTTTTCCTCAACTGGATCTCTAGCAGTGATGGGATAGCTGAAGTTTGACAGTCTACCTGGAAAAATATTGCACATAAAAATAGATTCTGATTGGTCAGCTTACCTCTCTTAGAAGAAAAAGGAATGACCATGACCTGGGACATCGTAAAGCTCTTTTTCATAGAAGCTCTTGGTCTTGCCAAAGACTTCCCCCTTCCATTGTGGGCATATTAGATCCAATTACCTCAGTGGGGTGGCTGCCTCCCTCCCCTGAAGCAGAATAGTGCCAATAAAATGCAGGTGAACTCAGTGGGAGAGTAGCAGGTGAGTAGAAACAAGATTCCTACAATACTAATAACTTTTTTGTAAGAGACAAACTGGGATCTGATCATAACACTTGCAAGAGACAAGGGTGGTCTTCTACTTGGTGATAATGAAGTTTTAGTTTATTTGGAAGTGTGTCCAGCTACACAAGCAAGGTGCCAGTGTTTTTGTGTTTGCAGTAGTCTTTAAGGAACTTGGGACCACATTCACTGTCCTATATACACGTAAATGAAAAATAGTTTTGAAAAACTCTAAATACTGTATGTGATTGTAGACCCCAGTCAAGTTGCTGGTGGCATTAAAGACAAATTGGCAGGTCAGACTCAGAGCCAGATTCTCCATCATCCATTGAGGATTCCTTTGCACAAGCACCATATAATCATATCTTGTAAAAAAAGAAAAATAGGTAAAAGAACAAGCTAAACATGTTGGGTGGTATGTGGCGGTGACGCGAATCAGGGTTTAAAAAAAAATTGGGGTACACACCCAGCATCGAAGAAGATGGACATCTTTTTTGCTCATGACTTGACCAGTGATCCTTTAAATCTGCTAAAAATACCTACATAGTTTAACAATCAAAGTAATTTCATCTTCTTTTGTTAGTCCCTAGCCATGGCAAGCAAATTCTCAAGTTTCGTGCTGAATTTATTATTTTTTCCAGTCACAAAAAATTTCCCTCATAACCAGCAATGAAGCCTGCAGGAGCCAAGCTGGCCATTCCAAAACCACAAAACAACAGAGCTCTCCCCGCATCTAACAACTGGTCTCAGAGCTAAAAAAAATCAGATCTAGCTACGATCAAAAACAAGTTGGCGGACCTGAAATTGGATATCACTGGCATCAAACAGCCATAGACAAATTACAGCAAGAAGCGGCAGACATCAGGCAAATAAATGGAGGTGAAAGACAGTCGCTTAACAGTGGTGGGGGAAGCAGTTTCAGAGTTACATGACTCCGAGTATTACAGTAAGCAACTGTTGTACATTTTAGGCAAGGTTGGTGATCTTGAGAATTGGAGAAGGAGGCATAATGTTAGGATACCGGGAGTGCCCGAAGGTGTAGAGGGATGGACAATGATTAGTTTCCTACAGCAATTTTTCATGGAGTTGTTTCCCAAGTAGTAGCAGTGGCCCTTGGAAACAGAGCATGCGCATCGTTCTCTGGCCCCTAAACCCCACAGGGATGCCAAACGTCACCCCATCATCACTTATTGTTTGAGGTTTTCAATTAAAGAAGAAATCCTAAGTTTGTCTAGAGAAAAGAGAGCTTTGGTTTGGGGAAAGAAAAGGATCTCTCGTTTCAGGACATCTTGGCTGAAATAATTGAAAGAAGAAGGAAGTTTAATGAGGTCAGATTTTACAGAAGAGGGGCAGCAGCTATTATATGAAACATCCGGCGACACTGATGATTCAGGGGGACTCAGGGTACATGGACTCAGGGGGCTCCTTTGCATTGTACTACTACAGACGTGGCCTAGGGAGTAATTGGAGGCGGTAAACATGAGGCGTACTCTCCCTCTCAGTTACAACCACCTAAACATTCAAACATGGACATGGCTTGAGCTTCAGATCTCCCAGTCTATCACTTGGCTCCTCAAAAGCCAGCCCGTGAGCCCCTGGAACATGCCAACACAGCGAACTCTGACAGTCTGTCATCCTGTAAGAATCCTCCCCACTCACCCACTTATGCATCAATGGCATCTTAGACCAAATCTGTACCTCCAGTATCCTGATTGTCAGACTACAGGAACTCTGCCATCATCAGGAAAAGCAGACCATCATTCAAATCCTCTGGTTGTGGCACATCTTATTCCAATCCTAAAGGCTACAAACATAATCCAAAAAAGAAATCCAGAAACCGCAGCAGGGAATATAAGGGCTACTCCAGCTCAAGTTTGACTTCGTATAGATCCCCAGTGCCTTGCACAAGCAAGGACCCACCTCCTCTGGAGGAAATGACTCACTAAGGATCACATGGGCGTTTCTTCCCTCTGACTGGCTTCCAGATCTTCTCCTCAGCCCAGGACCCAGACAGCAAAGGTCAGTTCCTGTTTCTCATTTCTGTGTGCTCAATGGTGTACTTGTATAGTGGAGCTAAAAATGGATTTCTGTTTTATCTTGGTTTTATCTTTTCTCTGGTGTATGGATCGAATTGGAGCAGTGGAAGACTCTCTTTACACTTGGGACTGACAAAACTGTAAGTCGAGGGATATCAGTATTAATGCTCAGGGCATTCAGAGAACTCAGAACTTCACTGACACTACATATCTGTGTAACCCCCCCTACAAATGGGGTTCCCAAAAAGTCTTCCTTAAGCTTGCCTAAATGCTTACTGCCAGGCTGGTGTCCTGCGTTTTAGCAGTTTAAATGTGATTGCAAGAGAGTGCCTGTATAGCCTCTGTGTACTGTTTCTTTAAGAGCTGCCAGGATTGCAGTCATAAGTAATCTGAGAGGGAGCTCTGTTGAAAGATGTAAGTATTTGCTGAAAATCATCTAGAGTGATAATGATAATGTAGTTTGTCTAACCTGCCTTCTTTGCAGCAAGGACTGTTTTGTTTGTCTCCACTCTCTTGGTCCTGGACTGCGAAAAGAACCAGTTAGTTCTGGTGGGACCTAAAATGGAGCCGAACTACAGGAGCTGTCTGGAGTCAAAATCTGTAGGAATTGTAGTTTGGGGCTTTTGGCGCCTTTTTGCACTTGAAGGGGGAGCATTTGTTGTGACTGACAGACAGATCAGCCAACCAAACTTTTTGGATTCTGGGGAAAGTTCCAGGCTTGCTGGCAGCTGAGTCAGATCTAAGTTGGGAGCTGAAGAAGCAACAGTTTGAGACAGTCAAGCAGCCGTCTGAGTAGTTTCTCGAGGGAGAACTGTGGAAAGGCATGAGTTGTGGCCTACATGTCTGCCTGCTGCCCCTGAGAGGGAGAGAAGAGAATTATTTCGGACTAAATCCATATTTGTGAGAATGAAGTAAGCCATTGATTTTTTACCAGGCTCATACCTGGAGAAGACTGAAGATTTAGCTGAATGCGATCAGTCTGTCAGGATTTCCAGCTGCTTTTGAATCCCCGGTTTGTACAGAGATTTTGCGATCGTGACCGGAGAGTGGTTTGCCTGGTACAGTGGAATTTCCTTACATGTAAATGTGCTGTGTATTGAAAGTGGGTTGTCATTTGGTTCCCCACTGTGTGAACTGTGTTCTGCTTGCTGGTACCGTAGAATCCTTTACATGTACAGGTAAATGTGCTGTGTATTGAAAGTGGGTCGTGATTTGGTTCCCCACTGTGTGAACTGTGTTCTGCTTGATGGAAGCTTTATCCAGTGTAATTGGACTGAATCTGTGTTCATCTCCATTCAGCCTGAGCCATGCCACGCTGGCCCTGCCAGACTACCCCACTGCACAGAGAAAGCCATGATGAGAGACCTATCTGGGGATCAGCCCCCTGGTCCACGCTTGAACAGGAACGACGCCTCAGCGATTCGTGTGGGCCCTGCTTCTCCTGGTACTCCAGAGTAACCACCTGCTGTCTTGATTTTTGTCTAGCCTGTGTCCAGTCTTGAGTGTCGTGAGTAATCATCAGGGTAGTTCCCTGCAACAACAGCCTAATCTAAAACTGTGTCATCTGATTGTCTTGTTGTTTTCTTTTCACGAACTGAGCCCTCCGGCTCCGGATTACAAATAGTGTGTGTTGTGCATGTTGTTTTCTTCCATCACAAGGCCCCAACCAGCTACAACATTCCTGGCTAGCCTACCGTTCTCCATCTGGGTGCCCAGAGTGTGTGACTGTTTATGGACCCTGAAGTGCATGCATAACTGTTTGATTGATACAGCCTTTAAGCAAATTAACCTGATTATGGCCCTCCCTTGTTCAAGTCCCTTAAATAAATCAGATCTAAATCTTTTTTGCATTTACCCTGACTGTGGTTCCAGTTTGTGCAAGAGTAATGTACTGCTGTTCTTTCCCGTGTATAACCTTGTTTTACAGGGGGTCCCAGGGCCGGGCCAGAGGAAAGCCCTGGTGGTAAGTGCAAACAGTGTGGGTACTTGTCTGGTGTATCAGGGGTATTGTGAAAGTGATTATTGTATAATGTTCCGGCCACTAGTAAGAAAAGAGGGGGGGTTACAGTGTCCTGGAGGGCTGTGTCCAGGTTAACTTGACCACTACTAACCCTGACCTCCGGGTGGAGGCACCAGTTTCAGAACTCAGGGCCCTTAACCTGCTACTCGCCAAGCAGGCAGGGGTAGTAGCCCTTGGGATAGCACCACCTAGGGGTTACATTTTGGAAGCTCACCGCTGGGATTTTGTGCCTTCTAGTGGCCAAAAATTATGAATTATTATTAAAGAATAATGGCTACCCCAGTAGCAATTGCTGTACACCAGTTGGTGGGGTGGTGTACTGGGCAGGAGATCGACCCCCAAAATGCTGTGCTTATACTGGATATTCCCCTGGGTACCAGTAAGGACATGGTAGAGGGAGTACTCTCCAAAGTTGAGTGTTTAAAAAACCCTGTGATGGTGGGTCGACAGGCTGATTTGATCGCCCAAACTTTCATAGCCTTAGTAGAGTGTAGTGACCTTGTAGACATCTCTAAAGTGCCACAGAGTATTGCCCCAGAAGGGGTTCCAGCTGCCTGGAGAGTGATAACAAAAGACAGTAAAGACCCCGGGTAGGATGAGCTCCCACCATTATCTGAGACTTTTGGGAGAAATTTGCTAAGTTGTTGCTGGAGGAAGGGAAAACTATAGAGGACTGTAAGAAACTATTCCTGCCACCTGGGAGTGTTCCTCCCCAACATCCCCTCCCACTCTAGCACCTGTTACTGCCCTGCCTTCTGTGCCTGCCCATGCCAATGCTGGCCCCTATATCTGTACCTGCCATTAATCACGACTCCTACAGGAGGCTGAGAATCTTCTCGGGTACCCTCCCCACCCCCTCAAGGGGAGGATGACTGGGAGACCTGGATAGACTATGTTGCCCCTCTAGTACTTGAATGGCAATGCTCAGACTTAGACCGCTGTACTCCAGGACTGGTATGACAAACACTTATCTGATGTGCCTTTGATAGACCCGTGATGTTATGCTGAGATAACATCACGGGTCCAGTCCCAGACTGACCAATCAGAGCCCAGGATTCTTTCTTGCCATTGTATAATGGTTATTTATATATTTTATTCATGATGATTTATTGTCTGAAGGATTTGTTTGTTTTAAAATTTTTCACTGTATTGTTTGTTGTATGTTGCTCAGAGTCCCAGGAATTGGGTGCCTTATAAATAAAAAATATCTATCTGTCTGTCTGTCTATCCGTCCATCTGTCCATCCATCTATCTATCTGTCTGTCTGTCTATCTATCTGTCTATCATCTATCTTTCTTTCTACAGACAGTATCTATGTATCTATATGTCTCTCTATTTATCTATGTATGTATCTATCTACAGACAGTATCTATCTATCTACAGACAGTATGTATCTCACTATCTCTCTATATATCTATCTACATGCAGTATCTATCTATCTATCTAGCTAGCTATCTACAGACAGTATCTATCTATCTTTCTCTCTACAGACAGCATCTGTCTATCTATCTATCTATCCTACTATCTATCTATCTATCTATCTATCTATCTATCTATCTATCTATCTATCCTACTATCTATCTATCTATCTGTCTATCTATCTGTCTGTCTATCTATCTATCTATCTATCTATCTATCTATCTATCTATCTATCTATCTATCTATCTATCTTACTATCTATCTATCTATCTATCCTACTATCTATCTATCTATCTATCTATCTATCTATCCTACTATCTATCTATCTATCCTACTATCTATCTATCTATCTATCCTACTATCTATCTGTCTGTCTGTCTGTCTGTCTGTCTGTCTGTCTGTCTGTCTGTCTATCTATCTATCTATCTATCGTTGTTGCAGGAGGCCCATATGGATTGTACAATGTGGAAGGAACTGCCCTTATCATTTTTTGGTCAAATTGAAACAGTACATAAGAATTTTCTACCCGTTTTCTTTTTATCTTCTCAGCGATCCCTCTCAGACCTCTGCCCCATTCTGGAAAACTTTGAGGACTACCTGGCTACATTTATATGGGAGGCGAGAATCGTGGCCCATTTTGACTGCCTCTAAGAAAATGGGGGTCTTGACCTTCCAGAATTTAAACAATACTTCTGGGCTGCCCAGTTGCAGTATTTCATTCCACACCTAAATGAGGGTGAGCCTTCCTTATGGGTTGTCCTGGAGAGGAATACAAGAGGTGTGGCCAGACTTCGGGATTTGTTGTTTATGGATGCACATACAGTAATATTAATATAGCTGAGCCTGGAAACATTTGGACTATAACACTTAAACATGTCTGGGTGGAGGTTTGTAAAAAATACCAACTCCCTACCAACTTTTCAGAGGACACCCCATTGCGGGCCTGTATAGATTTCTTGCCCTTTAAACTAGATGGGGGGATTCAAGTGTAGGAAAGAAAAGGTCTCATTGGTTGGACACTTTTTTCAGGGTGGTACATTTAAATCTTTTCTCCAGTTAAGCCAAGAATATCATTGCTCTCCAAGGGACTTTTTCCGTTTCCTGCAATTTAGGCATTATTTCATAGGCCAACGAAGAAAAACTCAATGAAATGCAGCACAAAATCCATTAAAACAGCCACTTCTTTTGTTGGCGGGATCTTCAGATACAAGGGGTAAGCTTTCTCAAATTGTCCGGCTGCTATCAGGTCTGGAGCCTGATGTGATGGAGTCAGTAAAAGCTAAAATGGCACTCTGAGGCAAATATGGGATTGTCAGACAGGGAATGGGGGGAAGATTTGGTAAGGAGTGTTTACTTCTACGGCCTCCCCGTCTTGGAGAGATTTTAGATGGCTTATAGTGGTTAGGTATTTCCGCACACCTGTTATAACGCAGCATTTTGGTGCACACCTTTCAGATAAGTGTTGGAGGGGTTGTCCGGATGTGGGGGGACACACTCATGTTTTCTGGAGGTGGGGACAGAAGTCGGGAAGATATTAAGAGTGAATATTCCTATTGAATTCCAATACTGGATCTTAGGTATGCCCCCAACTGCTCTACGTACCAGGGCGCAAAAGTATTTATATAATATTCTAGTGGCCGCGGCTCTAAACTCATTCTATCTGATAACACCATTTTGAGTCAGCTTAAGCAATGGATGGTTCTGACACCATATGGTGCTAATGGGTGTAATAGGTTAAGGCCCTTACTCAAAAATGGTTGACCCCTACCCCGCCCACAATTAAAGTCTCGCTAGTAAATTGCTCTTGCATATTAGAGATGTAGTGAATGACAGCTAAATTGAGGCTGAAGAAAGATAAGTTTATCAGCCACTGGCTTCCTTTCTTGCATTATTTGGCAGCAAATACAAAATAAAAATATTCTTGAAATCGTGGCTGAGCAAGACCAGACAAGAGCGGCCTTATGGGCAAAATCTTTAGGTTATTAGCGGCTCAGAATCCTGGGATCTCCCCCTGTGGGTATTTATGCCCCTTTTGAGAGTTGTCTTCCCGTTTGGCCCCTCATTCCTGATTTCCCTTCTGTAGATAAAGTGTTTTATTCTCTTTTCTGTCTATATGTAACAGATGAATGCACTGGAAATATTATATATATATTTTTTTGCTTCTGCAATGTCTTATGTGTGATTGGTGTGAAGGATGTTCTGAGCAGATTTTACAGGAAAACCAGGCTTCTAAGAAAGAAAACAAGCAAGAATTTCAAAAGCTGAACTAATGGATGACCGGAGTGGAAGCTGGAATGGAGGAAGCACAGCAGAGAGTATCGCAATCGAAAGACAACGTGGTCCATATTGGTGCTGCAGTACAGGCCCTACTTAACTATACAGACACTCTTCAACAAAAGTGCACAGACCTTGAAGCGTGATCCAGGAGAGATAACCTTCGGCTGTCGGGGTCCCCGGAAGGTACTGAAATGGGCCAAATATGTGACTTCATAGCAGGACCTCTTAAGACGTTCTGGACCTGCCATCAGCTATGGATGTCTGCCTGGAAAGTTCAAGTTAAGTTCAAGTTTATTGCAGGAAAACTCCAGTGAGCAAGCTCATTCACAAGGAGGTCCTGGAACATTAACACTACATACAAGGTATTATTACAATGTAGGAAATAAGTGCGAACAAGGTTCATTTCTGTCACCTCATGAATGGTACAACTTATAATGCAGAATTCAGACAGTAATCTCAGTTGGTTATAGTTAATACAGTTAGGTGCAGCCAGAGATAAGGTAAGAGACTGCGGAGGGTGAGAGGAGTATCAAAGGCCAGATGTGGATATGGAGTACAGAAAAATGGTCAAGGACAGTTATAGTTAAGGGTTAAAGAAAAGTAGGGGGAGTTAGGAGTAAGGGAGAAGAAGGGGGGAAATGATGTAATTAGGATATCAGAAGGAAAGTGACAGAGTAAGCAAGAACTGATTATCTACACTATGACCAATCATTTTTATTAATTAAGCACCCGGTTGGAGCACATCATACCGTGCACCCCTGGCCAGCAGACCTGAAGGCCCATCCTCAGCAGACAATTATGAAGTTTTCAAGTTACAGGGTTAAGGAGGAGGTACTCAGGTGAGCCTGGGCCAAAAAAGAAGTCTTCTACAGTAGCACACAGCTCTACATAGATCACAATTACCCCGAAGAAATACAGCAGCAGAGGCTGAAGTACAAGGAAATTATTAAAGCACTAAAGGCACACAAAATCAAGCTGCAAACCCCGTACCTAGTGAAAGTGTGCGTATTCTGGGAAGATGGAACCGAGCTATACTGAACACCAGAGGAGGCACATGACATGAGGGAGAGAGGAATACTTGTGAACGACAGAACTCCACCAGAAAAAACGGACTTCCCACCGTGACCTCAGAGGAATGAATGGACGACCACTCGCGGCAAAAGAATTCAGCAGAAGGGTCACTCTGCAGCTATTAAAACAATGGCTGAAATCAGGCAGCTCCTGAGTGTTGTTCCTGGCTCAGACTGGGATTCAGCCAGTTGCCACTCTTCAGCTTGACTGGTCTCAGTGCAGGTACTCTGTCTGCATTCTCCTAAAGTGTCATTTCTAAAATTTGACTTATTCTTGAAACCGCTCCAGGGCTAGGTAGAGCAGGGTGTGAGGCTGCATGTGGCACTGGGAACCTGAGTTGCAGAGAAATAGTATGTAACTCTGGCAGGCAATCCCTTTGCTAACGCAGTCTCTTTGCTCCCCCCAGCACCAACTCTCTTGTAATAACTCAGCCCCTTATCTGTATGGTGGGCCTTGGTCCCTCAGTGGAACTGTGGATGTGTTGCCTCCCAAACTCAGGGGAAAAGAAACCTCTGTCTGTTTGATCGATGCTCTGGTTTACCAAGGCTGACAGCAAACCTGTTTTTAGCTCCTTTCTGTTGCCAGATAAAAAAGCTTGTAGTGTATGGTAGAATGCTGTTCCGCATGGAAATCCATGCCTGGAACAGCATTGTTGTGCTGCACTCAGTGCGTCATGATCTTGTTGTACTGCACTGAGTACAAAACTGGTGCAGCACAAGATCAACTGCATTCGCGCATGTGCAATGTTGGGCCGTGGAGGTGACAATGGACAAGGGACAGAGGAAACAAGCAACACTTGAATAAACTGTGCCAAGAAGGTACTTCACAGACCGCTAAAAACTTGTCCGGACTATACACTATAAATGATTGTCTATGGTGAGTCATTCACAAACAAGGATATTGTCTGTGCTGAATGGAAGTAAACAGAGAAGGCCTAGATTTCTGTGTGGCATCTTTTTCTTATTACCAAGACCCTGATGTGTTTAAGGTACTTATTTTCGGCCACCAAATACAACGCATGGTATTTAGTCTGCGTCAAACGTTTTGGTAGAATAAATATAGGGCCGCCACATGTTGCCTGCTGGACTACTATCGGTGAGCTGCTTGTAGTTCTTGGGGACTTTGCTACTGGGACTTTATTAATACTCAAGGTATTTGAACCACTTTCCACCAAATACGTTACTTTGACTGTTTTAAACCATAATAACACCGAAGAGCGTTTGGAGCAGGAGGGGTGTCTATCATTTCTGTGAGTGCGTTCTGTTTATGTAAGTTTGGAATTTTTATGGCTCATGTTAGCAACTTTACATATAACTAGGACATGTTTTGTATTTAGATGATATGACAATGCAGTTTTGCAATAATTATAATAGTAGTTTACCCCACAATGTGTTTACTTGATTCCAGAATGACTGCAAAGTGGGAGGGGCTACAAATGTTTGCAAGTACTGTATTATGATTGGTTAGAGAGCACTTCCCAGCTATAAGCAGGAGTCTAGCACATATTTGGAGACTGTTTTTTTTTTTTATTAATTATGATTGTTCTCTCACACTTGCAAGGTGCACCTGTCCTATTTACAGAATTATGTGTAAATTAATCAACTGCTGATATACCCTCATATTCACATAGCAGGTTGCTTAGACTGCTAAACTCTGTACACTTGGTGCATCCGATTTGTTTCTGTATATGATTACGGCATGAGATTTGTGCTTTTTGTTTATTGGAAACTCAATAAACTATACTTTAAAAACAACTACAAGTGAGGTTAAAGAGTATTCCCAGTTGTGACTGTAGGGAGGGGACATTTGCCTTCAGGCATGGGTATTGTACTGTGTGAGTAGTGGTTAGTTGGGTAGTGGTGATACTTGAACCTGAAGGTACCTCAAGCGAGAGTAAAGACCAATGTTCCCTCTAAATTTTAGTCAGTGTGGGTGGGCGTCGTATATGTGTGTGCGGCACTTTGTGCAAAAAAATTGATTCATGTGCGTAAAATGGGTGGCCCAAACAAGTTATATATTTTAGTGCCAGTAAACAGTAGAAAATATAACCAAACACTTAAATACTCAATGCAAAGTATAAATATACATTCTGACACAGTCTGAAGCTTGGATGTGCATTGTGCACCATAACAGTATGTACTGGAAACCTATGTAAACTATGTACATTTTAAAGAGTCTTGCATGCATCTAAAAGGGGTGCTGCTGCTGATGCATTGCTAAGAAATCAACATTTACTGTTTTTCTCTCCTGTCTTTCCCATTCTTCCAGTGGACTTATATTTTATTAAGCTCCATTTTTCCACCAGATGTTAAAAACAATTTTGTTCGCATCAGCATATCTAAATGGATTTCTTCCAAGCAGTTTGTTTGCTCTTAATGCAGTTCATGAGGCTGAAGCCTCTTTCACAGTCAGCACTAGAAGCTTGGAATGTAGTAATAGTAGTACAATTTATTCTTCAGCATAAAGCAGTTATAATATACTAAAATCAGGACAAAATAAATAGTAAATATAAATAGACAATAAATAAATCAACAAGGAATTTAAATATCTTTACAGTGCAATTCAATTTAGCAGAGTACCTTTTCACATAAAAAAAACCTCCTCAGGACTTCAAGTCCCCCCTAATAAACTTTATAAATGAGTTGATATTAAAAATCTTGCAGAGGTCTCTTCCATGTTCTTCTCTTTCATAGTAAACAAATATTCCAAAAGATCTTCCAGGGGGAGGCTGAGATCCCTCCAGCAGTTTTTACCTAGTTGATTCATACCTAGGACACAAGAGTACCACATGTTTGAGATCATCTATAGTCCCCACTCCACACTTACAATATGGAAAAAGTACCCTCTCTCTTTCGTCTGAAATGAATGCATTGAGCATTATAGTTTTCAGTTCTGAATCTTGTGTAGATTCTTCTTTGTTTAGGACAGGTTAAAAAAGAGAGAGATGGCTCATATCCCCATGAAATCTTTCCTTTTTTTTTTAAATCCATATAACTTAAGCTTGGAGAGTTGAACATATAAATAATTATGTCATAAGTCAATAAGCCTCAATTTGACATCCTGCCTAATCTCCTCAAATGGTCTTGTGTAAATTTTATATAGGAGGTGGCCCAATTCGGCCGGCATTATTGTTTCCTTAATAAGTTGAATAAAAGGATGTACATATCCCGTGCTGGCCAATTCGATGGCTTCCACTACACACATTCTGGGATATCTTTGTTGGGGAAAAAGAAAAAGTTTCAACAGAAAGAGAATCTGTCCTTCACAGATGAGAAGATTCAAGGAACGTCCTACCTCCAAGGCAAGAATACAGCCTGGAGTTCCGTTTAAAAATATTAAGATGTATCTATAGAGTTTATAAAGAATTATTTCTAATTCTCTAACCTTAGTATAACCCCAGATTTCAGAGGCACATAACATGCTCATTCTTATTTTGGCATTAATAACTCTTAATACCCCACTCACCGATTACTTACCCATCTTGCTGTTAAATATTTTTAGGGCATTTACAGAAGATACCATTTTGAATTGAATAGCCTCCAAATGTTTGGTCCAAGATAGACTATAGGCAAAATGGGCACCTAAAGTCATAAACACTTAACAGTGTCTATATGGTTACCGTTTAGCTTAAAGCCTACTGTATCTTTTGAAAACAGAGAGATTCAAAGTGAGCCAATTTTCTTTTAAGACCTAGGACTGAAGTAGAGAGCAAGACTAAATCGTCTGCATATGCTAAACATTCATTTTGGAGTATGAAAATCTGTGTTACCTAGCTGATCCAAGACTGTATTAATGTAGATGTTCAATAGAATGGGGGCCAAAATACACCCCTGTCTGCCCCCCACATTTGTCTCAGATCTATCAGTTAGGTGACCATATTGATTATACTGGACCCTTGCCCACATATTTTTATAGAGTCTATTAATAACATCAAGAAGTGAGGCCTCCAACTTCAGATCCCTTAATGTAACCCAAAGGATTTTTCTACTAATGCTGTCGAAGGCCGAGGAGAAGTCCACAAAACAGCAATATAATTTTTTTTTTCTCACTTTAGTATGCTTCCAGATCAGGTGCTGAAGCACATAATAGTGTTGTACTGTAGAACAGTCCTTCTGGAAACCATTCGGGCCTCATTCAATACTGAGTTCTCCTTGACCCATGACAGCAATCTGCCCAAAATTATCCTAGAGAAAATCTTCCGTGAAACATCTATCAAACTAGTAGGCCTATACATCCTTGGGTCATTCGGATCCTCTTTTTTTAAAAAATTGGGAAGATAACACTACCTGCCAAACTGGCAGGGTAAGAGTACCCCTGAACCAGCCCATTAAACAGCAAAAGAAGAAAAGGAATCCATCAGTTGGGAAAAACCTTATAGAGATCACCTAGGACCCCATCAGGCAGTGGTGCTTTATTTGCCTTAAGGCCAATCAGTGCCATTTGGATTTTGTCCTCTGTGATCAAGATAGGTCTTGGAAAAATTTCATCCTCCTGTATTTTGAAGGCATCAGGTGTTTCCCGCTCTTCATGAGTATAACAGAGCTTGGAGAAATGAGATGCCCAAACTTCAGGTGTAATATAGGCTTCAATCCTATTGGCATATCTATTATATACCTGGGCAACAGTATTCCAAAATCGCCTTCCATCCCTATCCAAAACAGCCTGCCTCAGTTTTTCCCAAAGTCCCTGAGTATGTTTATGTCTCTCCCATTTGAGAATTTTCCTATATTTTTCTCTTTCAGTCTTTAGCAATTTAAAATCTGCTGCAGACTTATTTCTTTTCTTCTTATGCTGTCTTAGTTTTCCTCCAAGCTCTTTCTTTGCCTGTAGACATACCGAATTAAACTAACACTTTTTATAAAGGGACCTAGGATGGTATGTTGTTTTACATCTAGGTCCAAGTAAAGAATGAATAGTTTCCCAATTCTCCAAAATATTAAAGGCCTTACTTTTGTCCAGGACCAACTCGTGAATATCACCTAAGACTCCTGTACTAAGAATTTTTTTTGAAACTAGCTTGATGAATTGGCTCCCATACAATCCTTCTCTTGTTTATGACTTCCAGACTCTCTTCCTGTTGTGCCTCACTCCCTAAAGTTCCAAAAAGGGCATTTGATGTTAATTACAATAGCACATTGTGCTGATTCCAATCTATCCATGACCTCTAACATTTGGATCAGCTTTACTGCTTCCAAATTGGTCCAAACCTGATCAGGGGTTGAAGAGCCAGTAGGTCCTCTATACATTAAGGATCCGACTAGATCAACCTGAGTTCTACCATTTAAAATACAGATATTTCTACTGGCCAAGCCTGCTAGCAATTCCCTACCTCTGAGGTTAGATTTTAGATCCTGAGCAGTCCTAGTATATGAGATATTTGGATTAATTATAGATATTGTATGGATCATATCTGAATATAAATCCTCCAAGAAATGAGAAGGAATTCTGGCATTAAAGTCTCCCAAAATAAATATAGGACAAGATATACTCTTATCTGACAATTTGTCAAGTGCCATTTTCAGATCCTGTATGAAAAGGTCAGTGGGATCAGTAGCTCTGTTGCGAGGGGGAGGTATATATTGCAGAGAATGATCTTCTCTTGTTCCTTGCTAATCATTAGAGCCAAAATACCCTCTGACTTAGTAGAAATGTTAGTGATCTGAAAATTTAGCAAAGTTTTGATAAAAAAGGAAATACCTCCTTTAAACCGTCTAAACTTTTTATCTTTAGTTGCTGGCAGAGTAAAGACAGAATATCCAGCCAATTTGGGAGTTACATGTTCTGTACACCATCTTTCTTGTAGTCCAATAATATCAAAATTATCCAGAAATCTCACTACTTCATGGTCAATTATTTTAAAATGGATGCCCTCAATATTCCATGAAAGTATAGAAAGGGCATCCACATCTCAATCTCCAGCTCCCTTATCCAAATCCAACTGGCATTCAGAGTTTCATTTGTTTGATATTATCTACAGGCTGCATTTGTCAGGCTTAATCAATAACTGTCAGCAGCGAGTAGGTATCAGGGTCAGTTAGGTTTCCAAAGTCAATTAGGGGGTTATCTGCCCCTAAGATTGATTCTGGACTATCCTTAGTCTGTTTAAACCATGAAAATACTTCACCCAAGTCTAACGTGTTAACTAAATGTATTCCCAAAAATCCAGCTTGCTGGCCAGGGAAAGCAAGTTGCTAGCTGTATGAGGATTTTTAAATGTAATATCAATCTGTGTTGTGGGATCAGGATCTCCATGTAACTTTATGGACTCCACCATGTTTCTGGAGATATAAAATCCTAATGTTCTTTCCAAGAGCAGCAACAAATCTTCCCTAACTTTCCTATGAGAGTTCTTGAGTGAAACCTTCCACCCAAAGATAGTTATGGTCCTACTCAGCCATACTTCTCTTTGCTTCGGTACGTGATCCTCTATCACTCCCAAGATTTGTCTCTGTGCTATCGTAGCCTTCTCACTCTGCACCTCCCTATGGAGAATCTCTTCTGGAGAAGGATAAGGCTGTGTAGGAGCCTGTATACATGATAGCTTCATGTTTAGCTTGGAATGTAGCACATACATCAATAAGTTTAGCCACCATGCTGTACTGCACGTTAGTCAAAGCAAAGTGGATCATGTCAGTAAAGGATTTTAATGATCCTCTCTTTATTTTTTCAGCAACTATAAATCTGAAGTCATTGTACTGGCTAACCATTTCTGCCTGGTCCGCTGATGAAAATAAATAGTCCTGATATTTGCTGTACAGTCTCCCAATATTTGATAAGCCAAACTCAAAACTGCAATATGGCATTGCTGCAAAATCAAAGGCAGATCAGTCAGAAAGTTCACCTGCAGGAAATCGGCTATCCAGATGGTCACATAACAGGCCAATGAATTGCAAAATTGCTGTTGTGTTGTGCTTACTTCTGCTGTGCAATTAGCCAAAAGCAGTTTTACTGGTTGGATCCAGTAGACAGTTTCACCCAGGTACTGGCTTTTGATCTTTTTTTATTTTTGCCCTAGCAATCTGTACAGCTTCAACTGTTGTTAAACCACTTTCTAAAACATCTTAGACAACTCTGCCAACTCCAAAAGTACATTATTTAATAGTGTTATGGCAATGTGGTATTCAGGATTGGACCAGCTTCTTAAAGCAGCACTTAGCAATGGGATCTTTGATGGATGCATGCATAATTGTATGTGATGTCATTTACCCTTGGCATGGTTTACAATTACTATGCTGGGTATTGTCAAGCTCAGTGGGGGTTTTAAACTGTGTTTTTGCAATGTAGTGAGTGAGTCAGTGTGATGTGAGAGAGGAGATGCATTTAGGAGACTGTATTTCTCTTCCATTCAGGATCCATTCTAAGCGCAGTCTGAATTTATGAAATTAAATGAAAGACATTTTTTGCGCTGCTATTTCTTGTTGTCCATTTTAGAATTACCATCCCCATGTAGCCAACATGGGCAACCTTTTACAAGCACTGATTCACTGAATCTCAAATGTGTATATAATATGAGACCCTGTTTTAAAGAGAAGCGCAATCTCATCTCTTTAGGCATATGTACAGTTAGTGTCTCAGCCTGCTAATTGAGAAGGTTATACCCATCCTGGCCCCCAATAAATACATAAAAAAATGACACAAACAAACAGTAGGTTGCTTTGATGCTTTTATTGTAAAAAAAAAATATATAGGTTTCCAATATTCTTGTACTGAAAAAAAAGATCATGCTTTCAACGATGAGGCTTTAAATCCATTATAAACACATTTTGTATGTGAGATGCTGCTTGGGGAGGAGGCAGATTACACTGAAGTTGTGCAACTTTAAAACTGAAGTAATATAATGTACACCCTATATCACAGAATCTCTCGCATTGCTTTGTTGGAGGGAATCTACCAAACAAATAAATCATGCCATTTCTGTGGACAGCAGGGGAATACTGTTCATTATCAAGTACTGTCTTACTGAAAAGAGGTGTCAAGCCGAAAACATTGCTATAACTGCAAAGCTGATTGGTTGGAATTTTGCAGATCGGTTCCATTGTTCAATAAGTGGGGCAAGAGCGAGATGTCTTTACTTGTTAAAGTTAATGGGTTGTGGCCTCAGGGGTGGGCATACAATGTTTCTTTCCCATTCACTTACATGTCCTGCTGCCTGAGTCTAAAATATGAGTGACTACAGTCCCTACTTCATGACAGTGAGGCTCCCTGTCAGCTGCTTTGTGCCCTACTACTGAAGCCGTGTGCGGGTTATTTCTGACTGCTGTGTGGGCGCACGTGCACACATCTTAGGGGGAACATAGGTAAAGACTGGTGGTGGCAGCATACTAAGGTGACCTTTCAGGTAGCTGAAGCGTCGTGAAAAGCTGGGAGCACAGTGCGAACTGAGTTCTGGGAGGACCAGTCTGTGTCACTGACCCTCCAGAAAAAATAGTCCCAACTGTCTGTGGCCTGCGTGTTTGTTTGTGCACATTACATTTTCTATTACCAGCGGTCTGTGGCACAATAGGGTTTTGTATTTTAAATGGCGGTTCCTTGAATAAAGCAGTGAACACTGTTTGGTAAGTGTGTTGAGTTCATTTCACTTTCAGATGTAGTCATTTTTTTTGTCATATTGCTTTTTATGCTCCACAGCGGGCTGCTGCCCACACCGACCACCCGTACGGTCTCTGGGGGTCTTTCAGGATCTTATGAATGCCTTGCATATCCCAGCAGATCCCCCGGAGCTGGCCTGAAATCGTCATCATGCTGAAAACCCTGTGTTTCCCCATTTGCTCCCCTTAACCATGAGGCCCCAGAACACAGATGCGCATGCGCGTAGAGTCACGCATGAGCACTGTGGCTCCAGTGATAACCCCGTCTGCCCTCCCCTCGGCCTAACGCCAGGGCTGCACAATGTAACACTGCCCCCAGCCTCCGCCTGGAGATGACCAAGCGCTGAGGAGGCCCTCGAGCCCTCCACTAGGAGGAGAGCTGCCTGCCAGCAATTCAGTCAGCTCCTCACCCTCCCCACCAGCTGACTCCCGGCACCCCAAGCTCAGGAACAAACCCAGGTCACCAGCGTGGCATGAGGTGTGGCGTCCAGCGCCTCAACCCTCAAGGCCATTGGGCCGGCTTCAGATGTAGTCATTTAGCTCTGTAATGTGGTTTTTATCCAAGAAAAGTATGGAACAGGGGGGTTGCTGATTCACAAGCCCACACTTTTTCCCTTACCAGCAACCAATCAGAGAAAGACAGGATTTTTCAAACCCAATATATATATGATAACAGCCATTCAACAATTCCTATCGTTCTGTTCAACCCTTGATGCCAACTTTAGTAACCCCAGTGGTGTCCCTTTCGCATGTATCTTTACAGAAAGACAACTTACCGATTAACTATGAAATCATGGTCCAGAAGGAAGAGGTTTACAGGAGCTCCAATGTGACTCACATGGTAGGTTTCCAGTGCTAAAGTCAAGCATGGTTTCACTTATGTTTTTTTATAGCATGTAGTTCGCCCTCTGCTCCCCCACCTCCCGCATATCCTTGACTTCTTTTCCCAGGTATCTCAGCCCCCTGCCGTGAGGTACATTGTGAGGGAAGCAGCGGCAGTGCTGCCTGGATATGGGTACCAGTAGCATGTGCCCTGTTTGGACGATGTTGCTGAGAGGAATATCGATTAATATGTTACATGTGTACCAAAGAATGTAAAGACATCTCACAGACTGATTCAGTGCCTCAGCTAAAATAGGTAGGTTGTATATCTCTGAACAGTGTTTAGTAAAAGCTGTCCAATCTCATTGCTTAAACATTTGTTAATATTTTGTAATTAATGAGTCTCCTCTTTTTCCCATTAGGAAACAGTGCCATAATTTGCCATAATAAAGGAATGTTTATTATGGCAAACATGTGCACGTTTTCTCTCACTCTGCACATGCGCCCACTGCAGTTTCTTGCTTCCTGACCGCTCTTCGTTTGCCTTCTAACTAAACCGCTAATGAAGACTGAACTGCCACTCAAACTCGGTGGTAAGTAATTAAAAAAAAATGTACCACAACAACTTAACTTTTGGCTGCCCACAAAATAAAAAAAAAAAAAAAAAAAAACTTAAATAAATACAGAAAGGCGACTACAGACTGCACCCTGTCACCTAACCGGACCATGGCACTTACAGCAACTTCTTTTATTTGTATAATGGCTGAGGACAACAAAAGGAGAAACCCAGCAATTATATAAAATAAAATATAGATGCAGTGTAAATCGAAGATTTACATTCCTCGGGCGTTAGATGCTTTAATAAACTCCTCAAGCTTCACTCTCAGGGTTTATATAGCATCTAACACCTCGGGGGTGTAACCTTCTCATTACACACACCACCCCATACTTTATTCTATTTCATTTACATTCAGTAGCGATATTGGACTAACATTTTCTATGACTGTATGATCCTTTTTTAAGTTTTGGGTATATACATCTTTGTGCCTGGCAAAAGGCAGGAGGTAATTTCCCTTTTGTAAATAAATTATAGTGTCTTATAAAATGGGGTGTGGTCCATTCTGGTTCCTCACTGGCCAGGACTACATCACATGGTAATGCATTTATCTAGCATATACCCCTGCTCCCAAGACGTGATAGGGCGCAGTAATCTAGACTACAACTTGTCAGGGTCAAAATGATTAATATGTTAATTACATAAGCTTAGGATCAAAAAGGTTACAATGGAAATCAAAATGCCCCACCAACATCAAAACCACTGCAAATATCAAAACCCCACCATATCAAACCCCGCCAAATGTAAACCATTTCCAACATCAAAATCCCATCAAGTCGAAACCCCATCAACAGCAACACTCCACCAAATGAAAACCCTGCCAACATCAAAAACCCTGCCAGATCAGCACCCCACCAACATCAAAAACTCTGCCAGATCAAAACTCAGCCAATATCAAAAATCCTGCCAGATCAAACCTCCCGCCAACATCAAATCCCAACCACATCAAAACCTCGCCAACATCAAAAACCCTGCCAGATCAAAACCCTGCCAAGAACAAAACCCCACCAAATCAAAATCACAACATTAAAAACACCACTAAATCACACCCCCACCAACATCAAAAACCCAGGCAAATCAGAACCCCACAGAATCAACCCCCCACCAAATCAAAATCCCACAAAATCTGCTCCCTGCCAAATTAAAACTCCTGCTAACATCGACTCCCTCCAACATTATAACCCCAGCCAGCAGCAAAACCTCACCAAATCAAACCCCCCACCAGCATTATAAGCCCACAAAATCAAAACCCCCGCCAACATCAAAAAGCCCACCAAATCAAAACCCCGCCAACATCAAAAAGCCCACCAAATCAAAACCCCGCCAACATCAAAAACCTGCCAAATCAAAACCCTGCCAGCATCAAACCCCTGCCAAATCAAAACCCCCACTAGCATCAGAAACCCTGCCATACCAAAAACCCACTGACATCCAAACCCCCCTTCAAGATCAAAACCCCTGCAACATCAAAAACCCCACCAACAGGAAAACTACACCAAATCAAAAGTCCTACCATCACCAAAACCCATCCAACATCAAAACCCCCACCAATATCAGAACCCTCATCAACATCAAAAAACCCACCAAATCAAAACCCTGCCATTATCAAAAATGTAACCAGATTAAAACTCTTGTCAATATCAAAACATCTGCTAACATCAAAACCCCTGCCAACATCAAAACCCCTGCCAACATCAAAATGCCCACCAACATCAAAACCCCATGCTAAATCAAAACCCCACCAAATCAAAACCTTGCCAACATCAAAACCACCACCAACATCAAAACCTAATCAACATCAAAACGCCTGCCAACATCAAAACCCCCACCAACATCAAAACCCCATGCCAGAATCAAAACCCCACCAAATCAAAACTCCCCTCCCAGAGGGGTGGGACAGTCCCAGACTGCCTGTTGGGTGGCTTCTGGTGGTGGCTTGTGGCTGATGTTCATGACTCCATGAGATTGAGCAGGTCATTGAATGCCCCCCAATGCCGCTACAGTTAGACCAATACATTGAAGGGTTGGGGACAAAAGTGGGAAAACATAGCCACTTGGCTGACTGGATGACAGTGGCTGGTTTCTGCTCATCACGAAGCTTGGAAGTGTATATGCCGACCCCACGCTGTGTTCCCAGTGTTGAAGGAATCCATTGGGCAAATCTCCTCTCCTGGTTCCCCTGCCCTGGGAGGGGGGCCCCCTCCGGCAAAGGGATACATCAGGTAAACCGAGTCGTGGCAGTAATGTGGGCAATGGGGACTGGCAGTAGGGCCCTAGGCCACTTGAAGGAGTGGTTGGCCGGGGCTTGGGGAAGCATAAAGAAATAACACATGAAAAAAAACCCACCAAATCAAAACCCCCGCCAACATCAAAACCCCCACCAACATCAAACCCAGCCAAACAAAACACCCGCCAACATCAAAAAAAGGTCATGCAGCCGGCCAAGTGGCATGGTGGGCTGAGGTTCTCCATGCCATGTTGGTGATCTGAGTCCAGAAACAGATCAGAATTGTTTGGGGGCCAGCTGGGTGAAGGAGGATTGAGCATCTGTAGATAGCGCTCTGTCTTTGAGGGGAAGGAACTGCACGTACCACTGCTTGGCTGTCACTGTCATGCTGAGTGCATGCAATGTCTTCACGCTGTACATCTGTGCCATGGCATGCATGCTGACTTTGGGGAGGGGGCCAAAACTGGGAGAAAACAATCCTTGACTCGCAAGGTAAAGACATTGATACTGCAGGCTCCACCCCATTCCATTTGGCACCCACCCACTCATGGTGGACGGAAAGGGATGGAGTAAATTCCAGGATGGTGGGTGATGGGGCTGTGAGGTGAGGTTGGAAGGCGGGTGGTCGAGAGGCACAGGTGGATAAACAGAAGATGAAAAAACACAAAGAAATCATGCTAATTGAAGGAAAAAACACAAGGCAAAAATACTATCTCCCCCCCCACACACACGGCAACATTGCTGAAGAATCATAAATTGCCAAGGAAATGCATCCAATAACATTAAAAAACACTTTATACTCAAATATCTAAACTTATAATGCCTCAGTGCTGCTCACACAAGAAAAAAATCTTAAACACCCAACAAAAACAAAAAGTATATGACATGTATGCATACAGGTACATCACGAAACCACCAGCAAAATATCTACAAAAATTGCATCAACATCTGTCTACTAACCTATCTGGAATGAAGCTGGAAACAAATGGCAAGTCTCAGTCGCTCTACTGAACATGTTCTGTTTTATGGCCTTCTGGAGAAATTGGTGCTGGGATTGCGGCTAATGCAGAATGTGGCAGCATGGCAGGGGTCACAAGCCTGTTTTGGGGGAAACTCCTTTACTGTTCATAAGTGATATCCTCTTCATGCATGCACACTTGCACAGTAAAGGATTTTCCCCAAAGACCCAATCTAACAGTGTTACATCTCACTCTCTGTAACAAGCCCCTAGAGAGAGCCCACTATCGCTCCAGAGCACTGTCACTCCAGGGACATCATCCTGTTAGTATGTCACAGCCTGTTTAAGAAACTGCCAGAGCAGTGCATTTTGAAGTTGTGCCGATTTGTTTACATTTTTTAAAACATGATGAAACGATATTAAATGGCGACTTTGCATGGTAAGAAGCTCAGCGTGTAAAAGGTAGGGGTTAATACTATAGCCCTATGTTTGGGGATTTTTAAAATTACATTTTAATAAAATACCCAGTTTAGGTGTCCTCTAAACAAAGTAAGGTTGGTTCTAAATACAGTTAGCATGCAGCTCAGTTTCACTACGCAAGAAGGCAGATAACACTGCCAGCAACATCAATGAATTTTAGAGAAGGTAACCAATCATAAAATGTGAGGTTTTAACTAGAAATAATATGACGGAAAAAGGGTTGACAGTGTCCCTTTAAGTAGAAAATATCTCCACTCATAACAAAAGCAAATGACAATCAAGAATCGTACAAACTGTCCTGTTATTCTGCTATTGTATTTAATGTGCTTGTAGTACCCAGGTCATGGCTGAAAGGTGACTGTCGTCAATGTATCTGCCTGGTTATCAGACTATAACGAAATAAATAAATGCATGCATACATAAATAATACATTTGTGTTAAATATTTGACATATTAGTTAAGAAAAGCTGTACTGCTGTGTAAAAACGTGCAAACAGATCTGCAGTTTTCGTTAAAATACGCCACCAGGCTTGCCAGTATGTATGTATTCTCCTTATTTGTTAAATCGTAAAAAAATTTTTTTACAAACATAAATACATGACAAACATTACATACAACACAGATTTTAAAAAGTACAGAGCAGAGAAATCTGTGCAAAATGTAGCTGAATAAATACAAATAAAGATTTAGGATCGTATAATGCGTACCATCCTTTTCCTTGTTTTTTGTATATGACAGAGATAAAGTGCAGTCTTTTTTATAGTCTGTTCACCTTCAGAAACAAATAGAATCCTTAAAATATAGAATAATACATGGAGAAGTTTGGTTTATGAGGATTTTATGCAACCCCAAAGTGTGTGATGCCCCATAAACCCCAAGACCGAAGCCTGAGGGGTTTATATGGGCATCACACACCGAGGGGGTGCATAAAATCCCCCAGAGAACCACACTTCTCCATGTTTTATTTTTCATATTTACTACTTTTTGGTGTTTTTTTGGTTTAAATTGTCTTTCTGTCACTTTGCGAGGGTAACTGTTGCCACCGACAAGCTTGTCTCACGCTGAGTGACCGATTGTCTAGCGTCTGTGAACGTCCAGTGTGAGGACAGCTTGTTTGGTGGTTTTTCTGGTGATGCTGCGATAATGTTCTTCCTGTGGTTTATGGAGCTCCATAAATCACATGTGTGATTTATGGAGCACTCGCTGGCAGTGGTTTATAACCACTAACCAGTAAATGTATAGTATTATTAGAGCAATGCACCAATGTTGCCAAGCTAGACTCCAGCAATCTACATCTTGCAGCATGATACCAATAGCAACTTAACATTACATGTTGAAGATCCTCTTTTTCATTCCTCCACAATAACACCAGGGAAACATTGGGTCCTTACTTTTATCAAATCTGCACGGAAGCACATTGGCCTCAAAAAAGATTCTATGTTTTGTAAATATTCTATGTATATTTTGACATTCCAAAAATTCAAGATAGTAACAAAAATAGTGGAAATAGTCATTACCATGGTGCAAATTTCAAAGCCTTTCTATACTGCAAATCAATGTGCTTATATTTCCTAATAAGTCATTTTTAATATAGGATCTGTACTTTTCTGAGATAACTATATTCTGAACCATTAAGTGGAATAAGTTTAGGAGATCCACTGATTTCAGTAATACTTTTACATGCGTGAGCCAGTCTGATTTTTTACAACCAATGAAATCCCAAAGCATTTTCTCTATCAGACACTTTTTGGCATAGCATTGTACTGACAAACGATTCCGCCTGATCCAAAAATTAATAGTATGTGATTTGTATAGGGCTAATATATTGGGAAGACCGAATTCAACCCTGACAAATGGTACGGGAGTTGATTTGGGAAATCCAGTAGCCCCCTTAAGGCTTGAATTGCTGTTTTTTCTAGGTTTGAAAGATATTTATGATCCGAGATATTACGCCATACAAAGCCTGGGCATTGTATTTTGCATCAGTTGTTCTTATTAGGGGATAGGGATTTCCCCCACCATATTTATAATTAAAGCCTCTCAGCACTGTTATAGTTCTCAAAATATTTTTAAGTAGTACCTCATAATGTCTTTTCCACTTAAATGTAGAAGAGCTAATGAGTCTGAGATATTGATATTCTTTGACAGACTCCATTTTGTCATTTTTAACATACCAAGTATATGTATGATCTGAGCAACCTAATACCATAACTTTTGATTTGTTCATATTAATCTTTAGACACTTCTCATCTGCAAATTCTGCCAGTACATTCAATTTTACTTGAAGACCCTTAGGTGAGAGTGATAACATAAGCAAACCATCAGCATGTGCGAGGATTGCACAAGAGTCAGTGCATATCTTTGGAGAATCTGAGGGGAGGCTGACTATTCTTTCCAAAAAAATTATTAATATAGATAAAAAAAGTGTGGGGGCAAGGATGTAGCCCTGCCTCACCCCACAGTTCATCTTAAAACACTCTGATAAACTACTGTTACTGTTTCTAACCTGTGACCATGTATTTGTATACAGTAGCTTTACTGCTGTTATGAGTGCATGATCTGTTACGTAGTTTCTCATGGCAACCCACAGAATCTATTAATGGTATCAAACATGGAGAAAAAAATCAATAAATGCCAAATACAGCTTTTGTCGTCTCAGTGTGACATATTTTTTCATAAAGATGTTGCAATATAAAGATATTATCAAGTGTAGAAAAGGACTCACAAAACCCAGCTTGAGCTTGAGGCAAATCACCGAGAGCCTGTATATTTACCAACAGGCGCTTAAGCAGAATACTAAAAATAATTTTTTCCATTATATCAATAAGGCTGATAGGATGGTAGTTAACTCATTGCCTCCTAGAACAGGCCTGGAGGTGGCAGCAAATGTATGTCCAAGTGTGTCCAGTCCAGTGTGTCCAGTGTGTCCAAGAACAACTACAGAAGTCATCTACAGACTTCCTGTGTGCCCTTGCAACGTCTGGAGATGTCAGTCATATGTTTTACTATTACTTGGCAGCAGAATTGATTAGAATTGACTGCATAGCACCATTAGAAAGGTAATTTTGTGTTGAACAACTTTGCCACTGATACTTCATGTGTATCACATATACTTTAGGAGTTATTTGCATTTGTTTATGGTATGGTGTATATGGTAGGCATTTTGGCCATCAAGCCTCACATAAGCACTTTGAATAAAACAGGGAAAAATACAGGTCTTATACTAGAAAAAATAGTGTTTTAGTCCAAATGTACTATTATAACTATATTTAATGTATGGATGCTTAATTTGGTGTTGATATGTTACATATTTCCCAATCAAAAATGTTTTACGTTGCCTTTTTTTGTGCAAATCAAAATGGTTATTTCGACTAGTATGGAAAATAAAAATTGCTTGTTATTAATTGCATATCATCTTTGGTAAGGTAATTTTGTGCTGAACAACTTTGCCAGTCATACTTTGTGAGTAGCACTTACGGTTCATGAAGCATTAGCATTTGTTTGTGGTATGCTGATTATGGATCGATTTTGCTTAGAAAGACCGAGGATGCAGTATTAAGAGTATACAGGAGACAAGCTGTGGAACTCTCAAAGAGCTCCTGTGGAGTGCATGAGTTAACTGGATTTGTTCTATTCCCCTTTTAAAAAATCGGCACAATTATTGGGCTTGCCAGTAAAGATACTTCATAACACAAGGACTCTACTGTATTTTTTTAACTAATAGTTGGCACATTAAAGAAAAAATATTGAAAAGGGGAAAGTAAGCAAACAAACTATTACTAAGCCATCTAAAGGCCCTAAGCCTTCATTCTTTAAGGTCTATATCCTTAGTTGGCACCTGCTGTGTAAAAGGGTGGATCCCAGTGACATCTCTTAGCTTTTGCTGCCGCATGAGCTATCAACTATCAGAGGATTCTTTTGCATTCACTGAACAGGTGTGACACTGCAGTTGATTACATATACACCACTCATTCTTCACGGAGTTGGCAGTCCCTGCGGAGTGAGAATTGACTAGCACACACCTGGTGACATACACAAAGGGGTTAAAATAAGGTCTTGTTTAAGGGCAGGTTCAGAAGTGCAGTGGTAAAGCCAACTCCGCAGTCCCACACTGGCTTACTGTCTTCATGTCTTGTCCACTAGCCAAACAGGCTATGGTATTAGCATCTGTGAAGTTCGCCCAAACGGTATTGTTGTTACAGTGTCAGGGTATGGGCAAGGGTGGTGATGGAGAAAAAGGTGGAATAATAGTTTTAAAGAGGCCTTATTTATGAGCCAGCATCCCTAAATTGCCTATTATAAGTATGACTAAATATTCATGAGCCTAGCGAAATTCCTGACTGGCTACTGGACCAGTCCTTAATGTGTTAGAAATGACTTTTCCTTACCACCACCACTCTGCCACAGGGTTTTAAATGATTGATTAGCAGTTTTTTTTCTTGGGACAATGCTAACTGTACAGAAAGTATTTATATAGGTTTTCTAGAAGTCAAAGAACCTCTGTGCGCAAACACTGAGGCAAGGGTTACCCACAAGGGCACAAGGTGTCAGGCAGACGAGGCGTGCTGATGAGTCCTGGTGGGACGAAACACGTGTCTATGTCTTCTGTTGGCACCCTTTGCAAGCTGTGTGAGAGGCCTTTCGGCACCATGCAATTCTGCTTAAAGTTGGACCAGCATAGCATTCTGTGGTGATTTGCATATGCAGCCCATGATGCTTTGCACTGTGGGGGCATGTGTGATTTTGTGTTTTCTAGAAGTGTTATGTTTGTCAAACACAGTGAATCAAGTGCTATGCATTTTCACAATGTTTTAGCACTTTTATGAGCAAAACGCTAATCAGTTTTTGGAGCTAAATAAATCCCTGCTGCCGGGTTAGCAGCAGTGTCTGAGGCCATTAGGAAGGGTAGTAGAGGGAAGAAAGATCCTTACTCCCCCCCAACAGGGTAATCTGCAGTGTTGGAGGCCATTAGGAAGGGTGGTAGAGGGAAGAAAGATTGTTACTCCTCCCACACACAGGGTTATCAGCAGTGTCTGAGACCATTAGGAAAGGTGGTAGAGGGAAGAGAGATCCTTACTCCCCCCACCCCCCACAAAGTTAGCTGCAGTGTCTGAGGCCATCAGAAGGGTGGTAGAGTGAAGAAAAATCCTTACTTCTCCCCCACAGGATTAGTTGCAGTGTCCAAAACCATTAGGAAGGGTGATAGATGGAAGAAAGATCCTTACTCCCCCCCCACGGGGATAACTGTAGTGTCTCAGATCGTTAGGAAGGGTGGTAGAGGGAAGACAGATCCTTACTCTCTCCACCCCCCCACAGGGTTAGCTGCAGTGTCCAAGACCATTAGGAAGGGTGGTAGAAGAAAGAGAGAGATCCTTACTCCCCCCCACCCCACAGGGTTAGCTGCAGTGTCCAAGACCATTAGGAAGGGTGGTAGATAGAAGAGAGATCCTTGCTCCCCCACCCCCCACAGGGTTAGCTGCAGTGTTCAAGACCATTAAGAATGGTGGTAGATGAAAGAGAGATCATTAATCCCCCCCACCTCACACTGGGTTAGTGGCAGCGTCCAAGGCCACTAGGAAGGGTGGTAGATGGAAGAGAGATCCTTACTCCCCCCACCCCCACAGGGTTAGCGGCAGAGTCCGAGACCATTTTGAAGGGTGATAGGTGAAAGAGAGATCCTTACACACCCCACGGGGTTAGCTGCAGTGTCTGAGACCATTACGAAGGGTGGTCGAGGGAAGAGAGATCCTTACTCTCCTCCACCCCCACAGGGTTAGCTGAAGTGTTTGAGACCATTAGAAAGGGTGGTAGAGGGAAGAAAGATCCTTACTTCCTCCTCCTCACAGGGTTAGCTGTGGTGTCTGAGGCCATTAGGAAGTGTGGTAGAGGGAAGAAAGATCCTTACTCCCTCAGAAGGTTATCTGCAGTGTCTGAGGCCATAAGGAATGGTGATGGAGGAAAGAAAGATCATTACTCCCCTCCCCACATGGTTAACTGCAGTGTCGGAGACCATTTGGATGGGTGGTAGACAGAAGAGAGATCCTTACTCCCCCACCCTCCACAGGTTAGCTGCAGTGTCCAAAGCCATTAGGAAGGGTAGTAGAGGTAAGGTAGATCATTACTCCCCCCCCCACCACACACACAAGGTTAACTGTGGTGTCTGAGGCCATTAGGAAGGGTGGGAGAGGGAAGAAAGGTCCTTACTCCCCCCAGAAGGTTGGCTGCAGTGTCTGAGGCAATCAGGAAGGGTGATGAAGGGAAAAAGATCGTTACTTCCTTCCCCACACAGTTAACTGCACTGTCTCAGAGCATTAGGAAGGGTGGAAGGTGGGAGAGAGATCCTTACTCCACATACCCACCACAGGGTTAGCTGCAGTGTCCAAGACATTAGGAAGGGTGGTAGATGGAAGAAAGATCATTACTCCCCTACAGGGTTAACTACACTGTCTAAGCCCATTAGGAAGGGTGGTAGATGGAAGAGAGATTCTTACTCCTCCACCCCCATAGGGTTAGCTGCAGTCTCTGAGACCATTAGGAAGGGTGGTAGGTGGAAGAGAGATCCTTTCTTCCCCACCCCAAAAGTGTTAGCTGCAGTGTCTGAGACCATTAGAAAGGTTGATAGACAGAAGAGAGATTCCTACTATCCCAACAGGGTTAGCTGCAGTGTCTGAGACCATTAGGGAGGGTGGTAGATGGAAGAGAGATCCTTGCTTCAACCACCCCCCACAGGAATAGCTGCAGTGTCTGAAACCATTAGGAAGGGTGGTAGATGGAAGAGAGATCCTTACTCCCCACACCACCCACAGGGTTAGCTGCAGTGTCTAAGACCATTAGGAAGGGTGGTAGATGGAAGAGAGATCCTTACTCCCCACACCACCCACAGGGTTAGCTGCAGAGTCCGAGACCATTAGGAAGAGTGGTAGGTGAAAGAGAGATCCTTACAGTCCCCACAGGGTTAGTTGCAGTGTCTGAGACCATTAGAAAGGGTAGTAGCTGGAAGAGAGATCCTTTCTCCCTCCCACCCCAAAAGGGTTAGCTGCAGTGTCTGAGGCCATCTGGAAGGGTGATGGAGGGAAGAAAGATCGTTACTCCTATCCCCACACAGGTAACTGCAGTGTCTGAGAGCATTAGGAAGGATGGAAGATGCAAGAGAGATCCTTACTCCCCATATCCCCCTACTGAGTTAACTGCAGTGTCCGAGACCATTAGGAATGGTGGTAAATGGAAGAGAGATCCTTGCTCCCACCGCCCCCCACAGGAATAGCTGCAGTGTCTGAGAACATTAGAAAGGGTGGTAGATGGAAGAGAGATCCTTACTACCCCCCAGTCCCCACAGGCCTAGCTGCAGTGTCCGAGACCATTAGGAAGGGTGGTAGATGGAAGAGAGCTCCTTTCTCCCCACAACCCCAAAAGGGTTAGCTGCAGTGTCTGAGACCATTAGGAAGGGTGATAAATGGAAGAGAGCTCCCTTCTCTCCCCACAGGGTTAGCTGCAGTGTCTGAGACCATTAGGAAGGGTAGTAGATAGAAGAGAGATCCTTACTCCCCCAATCCCGCCACAGGAATAGCTGCAGTGTCTGAGACCATTAGAAAGGGTGGTAGATGGAAGAGAGATCCTTACTCCCAACAGTCCCCACAGGGTTAGCTGCAGTGTCTGAAACCATTAGGAAGGGTAGTAGATGGAAGAGAAATCCTTACTTCCCCCAACCCCACAGGGTTAACTGCAGTGTCTGAGACCATCGGGAAGGTTGGTAGATGGAAGAGAGATCCTTACTCCCTCCAACCCCCACAGGGTTAGCTGCAGTGTTCGAGACCATTAAGAACGGTGGTAGATGAAAGAAAGATCCTTACTTCCCACTCACTGGGTGAGCGACAGTATCTGAGACCCTTAGGAGGGGTGGTAGGGGTAAGGAAGATCATTACTCTCCCCAACGCACACAGGGTTAGCTGTGGTGTCCAAGGCCATTAGGAAAGGTGGGAGAGGGAAGAAAGGTCGTAACTCTCCTAGAAGGTTATCTGCAGTGTCTGAGGCCATCAGGAAGGGTGATGAAGGAAAGAAAGATCATTACTTCCCTCCCCACACAATTGACTGCAATGTCTGGGACTGTTAGGAGGAATGGTCAAGGGAAGAGAGGTCCTTACTTCCTCTCCACCCCCCACAGGGTTAGCTGAAGTGTCTGAGACCATTAGGAAATGTGGTAGAGGGAAAAAAGATCCTTACTTTCTCCTCCCCACAGGGTTAGCTGTGATGTCCGAGACCATTACGAAGGGTGGTAGAGGGAAGAAAGGTCCTTACTCCCTCAGATGTTTATCTGCAGTGTCTGAGACCATTAGGAATGGTGATGGAGGAAAGAAAAATCATTACTCCCCTCCCCACATGGTTAACTGCAGTGTTGGAGACCATTTGGAGGGGTGGTAGACAGGAGAGAGATCCTTACTCCACCACCCTCCACAGGTTAGCTGCAGTGTCCAAGGCCATTAGGAAGGGTAGTAGAGGTAAGATAGATCATTATTTCTCCCCCCCTCCCACACACACACACACACACAGGTTTAACTGTGGTGTCTGATGCCAATAGGAAGGGTGGGAGAGGGAAGAAGGGCCCTTACTCCCCCAAAAGGTTAGCTGCAGTGTCTGAGGCCATCAGGACGGGTGATGGAGGGAAGGAAGATCCTTTCTCCCCCCACCCCAAAAGGGTTAGCTGCAGTATCCAAGACAATTAGGAAGGGTGATAGATGGAACAGAGATCTCTACTCTCCCCACAGGGTTAGCTGCAGTGTCTGAGACCATTAGGAAGGGTAGTAGATGGAAGAGAGATCCTTACCCCCCCACACACAGGAATAACTGCAGTGTCTGAGACCATTAGAAAGAGTGGTAGATGGAAGAGAGATCCTTACTCCCTCCAGTCCCCACAGGGTTAGCTGCAGTGTCTGAGACCACTAGGAAGGGTAGTAGATGGAAGAGAAATCCTTACTTCTTCCACCCCCACAGGGTTAGCTGCAGTGTCTGAGACCATTAGTAAGGGTAGTAGATGGAAGTGAAATCCTTACTTCCCTCACCCCCACAGGGTTAGGTGCAGTGTCTGAGTCCGTCAGGAAGGTTGGTAGATGGAAGTGAAATCCTTACTCCCTCCATCCCCCACAGGGTTAGCTGCAGTGTCTGAGACCATTAGAATGGGTGTTAGAGAGAAGAGAGATCCTTACATCCCACTCACTGGGTTAGCGACAGTATCCAAGGCCATTAGGAGAGGTGGTAGAGGTAAGGAAGATTATCATCCCCCCCCCACATACACACACACACACATATGTCCAATGTTAACTGTGGTGTACAAGGCCATTAGGAAGGGTGGGAGAGGGAAGAAATGTCTTTACTCCACCAGAAGGTTATCTGCAGTGTCTGAGGCCATCAGGAAGGGTGATGGAGAAAAGAAAGATCATTACTCCCCTTCCCATACGGTTAACAGCAATGTCTGAGACCATTAGGAGGGATGGTAGAGGTAAGGGAAATGATTACACACACACACACACACACACACGCAGGGTTAGTTGTAGCGTCCAAGGCCATTAGCAAGTGTGGTAGAGGGAAGAGAGATCCTTATTCCCCCCCCACGGGGTTAGCTGCAGTGTCTGAGACCATTAGAAAGTGTGATAGATGGAAGAGAGATCCTTACTCCCCAGCACCTACAGGGTTAACTGCAGTGTCTGAAACCATTAGGAGGGGTGGTAGAGGGAAGAGAGATCCTTATTCTCCTCACCCTCACAGGGTTAGCTGCAGTGCCCGAGACTTTGAGGAAGAGTGGTAGATGGAAGAGAGATCCTTACTCCCCTCACCCCCACAGGGTTAGTTGCAGTGTCTGAGACCATTAGGAAAGGTGGTCAAGTGAAGAGAGATCCTTACTGCCCCCCACTCCCACCCCCACAGTGTTAGCTGCAGTGTCTGAGACCATTAGAAGGGGTGCTAGAGGGAAGAGAGATCCTTACTCCCCTCACTCCCAACAGGGTTAGTTGCAGTGTCTGAGACCATTGGGGGGTGATAGATGGAAGAGAGATCCTTACTCCCCCTACCCCCACCCCCACAGAGTTAACTGCAGTGTCTGAGACCATTTGGAAGAGTGGTAGATGGAAGAAAGATCCTTACTGCTCCCCCCACAAGGTTAGCTGCAGTCCCTGAGACCATTAGGAAAGGTGGTCAAGTGAAGAAAGATCCTTACTGACCCCCCACTCCCACCCCCACAGGGTTAGCTGCAGTGTCTGAGACCATTAGAAAGGGTGCTAGAGAGAAGAGAGATCCTTGCTTCCCTCACCCCCCACAAGGTTAGCTGCAGTGTGTGAGGCCATTAGGAAGGTTAGTAGATGGAAAAAAGATCCTTGCCCCCCTCCCCACACACAGACACACATGGTTAGCTTCAGTGTCTGAGACCATTAGGAAGGGTGGCAGAGGGAACAGAGATCCCTACTCTCCCCAACCCCCACAGGGTTAACTGCAGTGTCAGAGGACATCAGCAAGGGTGGTAGAGGGAAGAAAGTTCCTTACCCCTCCCCCATGCCATGGACCCCTTCTGGAAAGATGGCTGGAGGATAGCAGAAAATGGGGTCGGGAGCTTCCACAGGGGTACACCCCCAGGCTCAAAGACTGGGCAAATGGCAGCAGTGGCTAAAAAGCACGGTGGAAAGAACAGAAAGGAAGGTAATAAATGTGAGAATATACTGTGTGATGCATCTTGAACACTGCTCGTAGTTTTGGTGGTAGACTGTGTCAAAACAAGCTCACCCTGTGTTTCATTTGTTCTGTAAGAAGCAGGACAAGAACATTTCCAACCATGATCTACAAATGCTGTGGATCTTGATAAACTCGGCTGTCCTGGAGAAGATCCTGATGGTATTACCAGAGAAACATTACTCCAGAAACTACACTAAAGATTTATCAAGGGCCTTTGATCACCTCATGGTACAGGTATGTGCCTATGATATTTGTAATAGTTACTGATAGATTTTTGTTTTTCTGCTTGTTATTTGTAAAACCTGCTAAATATGGACATTAGTCAGAGACCGTCGAGGGTGTTGCTCCCCACTCTTTTGTGGAGCCGCTGCCTTTTGCGGAATCTCTTAAGAGAAGAGAATTGTGCCCCCCCCCCCACGTGATAAACGGAGAGAGATTGTAATCTGGGAATTCTGGGGGAAGGGGAGACATCCAGTCATAGAAGGACATTTTGGAGAGTTTCTGAAGGGACCCACTGAGGGTTCTGATAGTGGCACTGGTTCACCAGCAAAATGCTTGTAGGGTTTGTGCTAGGACAGTAAAAAACTGACTTGCATTGGTTACACAGGAAAACAGAGCAATCCAGCTTCCGTAGGAAATAATATAATCCACCGGGACACTCCAGAACACAGCCGTGGAGTTAACAGGGTAAATATCAGACTGATCTGCGAGCCCTGCTGCTGACTGCCCCAGTGGTACCACACTGCCACCTAGGCAACTGGGGGTCACATGCAAGTACCTAGAATTCCACATTGATGACAGCTGAGGGGTAGAATGTGCTGCAGTAGTTAAACACGTAGTTCGAGGACGGGCTGTTTAAATTTCACTGATTTCACCCCCCCATGCTGGCCATTCAAAGAGCTGCATTGCAACTTAGCCATCCTTTTGGCGGGAGGAAGGTAGCAGCCATGGATGCCCCAGTTGTTAGGGTGGGGGGGAAGAGGGACTGAAAAAAATGGTTACAACAAAATACAGCCAGCCACACCAGCTGCCATGCTGATGTAACCCCCTTACAAATGGGGGTTCCCAAAAAGTCTTCCTTGAGCTTGCCTAAATGCTCACTGCCAGGCTGGTGTCCTGCGTTTTAGCAGTTTAAACGTGATTACCAGAGCTTGTATAGCTTCTGTGTACTGTCTCTTTAAGAGCTGCTTGATTGCAGCATAAGTAATCTGAGATGGAGCTCTGTTGAAAGATGTAACTATTTGCTGAAAACCATTTAGAATGATAATGACAGTGTAGTTTGTCTAACCTGCTTTCTTTGTAGCAGGGACTGTTTTGTTTGTCTCCAATATCTTGGTCCTGGACTACAAATTGGACCAATCAGTTCCGGTGGGACCTAAAATGTAGCCGGACTACAGGAGCTGTCTGAATTCAGAATCTATAGGAACTATGGTTTGAGTTTTTGCGCCTTTTTTGCAACTGAAGGGGGAGCTCTTGCTTGGAGTGACAGCCAAATCAGCCAACCACATCTTTTGGATCTTGGGGAAGTCCCGGGCTGCTTGCAGTTTTCAGTTTAGTTCTGAGCTGGAAGCTCAAGAAGAAGGAGCTGAAGTAATTTTGGGCAGAAATCCTGAGTGGATTTGCATGGGAAAACTGTGAAAGGGCTGAGTATTTGGTTGCATGTCTGCTGCTGCTCCATGAGAGGGAGAGAAGAGAATTATTTTGAACTAAATCCAAGTTTGTGTGACTAAAGTAAGCTACTGAAGTGGGCCAGGCTCAGCCCGAAGAAGACTGAATATTTTTGCTGAATGCAATCGGCCTGTCAGGAGTTCCAGCTACCCCTAAGCTCCCGGTGTGTGCAGAGACTTTGTGATTGTGACCGGGGAGCACTTTGCCTGGTACAGTAGAATTCCCGTACATGTAAATGTGCTATGAGCTGCTAGTGGGTTGTAAGCTAGTTCCCCACTGTGTGAATTGTGTTCTGCTTGCTGGAAGCTGTATCCAGCCCAAAACAGACTGCATCTGAACTTGTCTCCATGCGATCTGGGCTTTGCCAGACTGGCCCAGCCAGGCTATCCACTGCAGAGAGAAACCATCGATGAGAGACCTGCCTGGGGATCAGCCTCCCTGCTCCACACTTGAACAGGAACGACGCCTCTGTGACTTGTGTCGGCCCTGCTTCTCCTGGCATTCCAGATCAACCACCTGCACTCTCGATTTTCGTTCAGCCTGTGTCCAGTCTTGGGTATAACCACTATGGTTCTCAAAGGAAGTGGCAGTGAAGGTTCAAGAGAAAAAGAAAGCTTTCAGGAAGTACAAGGAATCACAGAAGGAGCAAGACAGAGAACTGTATCAGTTAAAGCAAAAGGAAGCTGGGAAGGCAGTCAGAACAGCAGAGGCCCAAACCGAGGAAAAGATAGCCAACTCAGTTAAGAAGGGGGATAAAATCTTTTATAGGTACATCAGGGAGCGAAGGAAGACCAAGGGAGGGATAGTGAGGCTTAATAAGGGGTGGGGTGGGCAGAGGGTGACTGTGAAAGGCAGAGATACTAAACAAATATTTTGCTCAGTATTTACAAAGGAAGAGGGAGGTACCTAAACAAACAGTAGAAACACTCTGGATACAGAAGTTGATACCAGCCCATTTACAGAAGGAAGGGTTCTGAAAGAACTCTTAAAACTGAAGGTGGACAAAGCAATGGGGCCTGATGGGATTCATCCCAGAATTCTAAAGAACTAAGGGTAGAATTAGTGACACCACTGACTACCCTGTTTAACAAATCATGGGAGGATGGGGTGGTACCCAGGACTGGAGGAGGGCAGATGTGATTCCCCTTCACAAAAGTGGGAGCAAGGCAGAAGCAGGAAACTACAGACCTGTTAGTTTAACCTCAGTGGTAGGAAAATGATGGAATCACTTCTGAAGGAAAGAATTGTCAGTATCTAGAGGCCAGAGGGCAGGGACCCAAGGCAGCATGGATTCACAGCAGGAAGGTCATGCCAGACAAATCTGATAGATTTCTTTGACTGGGTGACCAAAGCAGTAGATCAGGGAGGGCTGTGGACATGGCCTACCTTAGACTTTAGCAAGGCATTTGACACAGTCCCACAAAGATTAATATACAAGTTAGCTAGCCTGGGGTGGGTCCCAAGATGACAGCTTGGGTAAAACATTGGCTGGAAAATAGGACACAGAGGTAATAGTAAATGGGTCCACTCTGAAGAAGGGGGTTACTGGTAGGGTGCATGAGGTTAGATATTAGGACAGTGATCCTCTTCAATGTCTTTATTTGACATTGCAGAGGGACTGGAAGGAAAAGTATGTCTCTTTGCAGATGACACAAAGATCTGCAACAGAGTTGATGCACAAGGTGGGGTGGAAAGGATGAAAAGGGACTTGGCAAGGTTAGAGGAATGGCCAAATGTATGGCAGCTTAGATTCAATGCTAAGAAGTGCAAGGTAATGCACGTGGGAAACAAAAACCCAGGAGATGAGTACACAATGGGGAGTGAGATACTAACAACAACAAAAATAGAAAGGGACCTGGGGGTAGTCATATCAGATGACCTAAAGGTGGGCAAGCAATGTGAGAGGGCAGCAAGGAGGGCTGGGGGGATACTGGGGTGCATAGGGAGAGGCATCACCAGCAGAAAACAGGAAGTTATTATCCCTCTGTACAGACAGCTGGTCAGACCCCATCTGGAGTACTGCATGCAGTTCTGGAGACCCAGTCTTCGCAAAGACATAGACAGGATGGAAGCTGTCCAGAGGAGGGCAACTAAAATGGAGCAAGGTCTGCACCGGAAGACATATGAAGAGAGTCTTAAGGAGCTTAATATGTATAGCCTCAAGGAAAGGAGGGAGAGGGGGGACATGATAGAAACTTTCAAGTACCTCAGGGGAATCAACAAAGTCCAAAAGGGTAGCATCCTTCAAAAAAAGAGGTGTGCAAGAACAAGGGGGCACAGTTTGAAGATGGGGGGCTCAGAGGTAATTTAAGGAAGTATTTTTTCACAGAGAGGGTTGTGGATGCATGGAATGGCCTTCCGGAGGAGGTTGTGGAGTCAAAAACAGTGGTGGAATTCAAGCATGCATGGGACAGTCATAAGGTAATTCTATGGGGTGGGGGTAGGAAGAAGTAGGCTGCTGGTTAACTAGGATCTGCAGCTTATCCACTAGGCAGGGAAATGGGCAGACTGGGTGGGCCAAGCGGTCCTTATCTGCCGTCAAATTCTATGTTTCTATCATGAGTAAATACCAGGGTAGCTCCCTGCATCAACAGCTTAATCTGAGTGTGTCATCTGATTGTCTTGTTTCATTTCCTTTATGAATTGAGCCCTCAGGCTCTGGATTACAAATATTGTGTACTGTGCATGTTGTGTATTCCATCACAGGGCCCCAACCAGCTGCAACCCTGGGCAACTGTCCTGGCTAGACCATCTCTTCTCCACCTGGGTACCCAGAGGTGGACTGTGTGGGGGGACTCAAAGCACATGCAAAACTGCTTGATTGATATAACCTTTAAGCTAATTAATCTGATTTCGCCCCTCCCTTGTTCAAGTCCAGTGAATAAATCAGATCTAACTTTTTCTGCATGTAATCTGACTATGGTTCTAGTTTGTGTTCAAAGTACTGCACTGTTGCTATTTGCTGTGCTTAACCTTGTTTTACAGGGGGTCCCCAGGGTCGAGCCAGAGGAACCAGCCCTGGTGGTAAGTGCAAACAGTGTGGGTACTTGTGTGGTGTACCAGGGGAGGGGTACTGTGAAAGTGATTATTGTACAGTGTTCAGGCCACTAGAAGGGAAAGAGGGGGGGTTACAGTATCCCAGAGGGCTGTGCCCAGGTTAGCTTGTCCACTACCAACCCTGACCTCTGGGTGGAGGCACCTGTTTCAGAACTCAGGCCCCTTAACCTGCTACTAGCCAAGCAGGCAGGGGTAGTAGCCTTTGGGATAGCGCCACCTAGGGGTTACATCTTGGAGGCTCACCGCTGGGATTTTGTGTCTTCTAGTGGCCAAAACTACGAATTATTGTCAAACATAAATGGCTACCCCAAAGGAAGTGGCTGTACCCGTGGGGTGGTGTACTGGGCAGGAGAGCAACCCCTAAAATGCTATACTTATCCAGGATATTCCCCTGGGTACCAATAAGGACACTGTAGAGGGAGTACTTTCCAAGGTTGAATGTTTACAAAACCCTGTGGCGGTAGGTCGATAGGCTAATCTGCTCGCACAAAGTTTCATGGCGTTAGTAGAGTGTAAGGACCCAGTAGACAGTTCCAAAGTGTCACAGACTGTCCCCCCCAAAGGAGCCCTCACTGCCTGGAGAGTGATAACTAAAGACAGTAAAGATCCCGGGGAGAATGAGACACCCCCCCCCACTGTCTGAGACTTTTGAGGAGAAATTTGCTAAGTTGTTGCTGGAGGAAGGGAAAACTGTGGAGGACTTAAAGAAACTATTCCTGCCACCTGGGGGTGTTCCTCCCCCAACACCCCCTCCCGCTCCAGCACCCATTATTGCCTCTCCTTCTGTGCCCATGCCAATGCTGACTCCTATGTCTGTACCTGCCATTAGTCATGACTCTTACTGAAGGTTGAGAATCTTCTCCGGCACCCTCCCCACCCCTCATGGGGAGGATGATTGGGAGACCTGGATAGATTGTGTTGCCCCTTTGGTACCTGAATGGCAGTGTGCAGAGGCTGAGAAACGGAAAAGGATCATAGAAAGTTTGAGGGGTCCCACCCTATAGGCCATTAAATTTCTGAGGTCCACAAACCCTAATGCATCTACCCAGAAGTACCTATCTGCACTCGAAGGCAATGTTGGGAGCATTGAGTCAGGGCAGAACTTGATGTGGAAATTTCGAGGTGCAAAACAATGGTCAGGGGTAAGTTTGTCTGCATGTGCTACTCATCTGGAAAGTGCGCTGCAAAAGGCTTACCTAAAAGGTGGGGTAGCCACCAGTGACTTAAACCATGTGGGGTTGGGGCACATACTGCAACATGCAAAGCATTCTAAATTGCAGCTTCTTC
Source organism: Neoceratodus forsteri (assembly GCA_016271365.2). Taxonomy (NCBI): domain Eukaryota; kingdom Metazoa; phylum Chordata; order Ceratodontiformes; family Ceratodontidae; genus Neoceratodus; species Neoceratodus forsteri. The sequence continues at coordinate 1,616,245,321 of CM028130.1, forward strand.
AATTAAGGCTCCCAGATAGAAGGGGTAACCCACCAGACTTTTGTGACTTGATAAAAGAACTCCGGGAGGTTGAAGATGAAGAGGGGGATTGTAATTCTAGGGTGAGCGCAGCCCAAGTGATCACGGCATCGGAAGGCCCTTCAGAAGTGGGGATCAATGAGGGTGTGCTTCCATGGGATGAGCTGCTGAGGGAGTTCAGGGAAACAAAAAACAGTCTCTTCATGAAGACCGCTCCTGCAAGTACAGGCACCGACCTTTATCCAACTGCATCTGCTATGGGGGTGGGGTGTCCACCCAGGCATCTCCTGCTGACAGCAGCTCAAAACTTGATGCCTTGACTATGTAAGTAAGAGAATTGATGAGATGTCTCTAAATGTTCACCACACAGCAGACAGAGATGGCACCAAGGTTTTCAGTTGGTAGTGCCACCACCCCAGCTCCCAGTGTGATGCCTCAGCCACCCCAAATCCCAGAAAACATATTTTGCCATAATTGTGGGAAGGATGGGCACATGAAGAGGGAATGCCGGTCCACTAAAGACCTAGATAAAGTTGTATACAGGCTTCAAGGAGAGCTTCGGAAAATGAATCAGCGGTCAAGGAGTACCCAAAATGACCACAGTGATGGTTCAAGAAGTAGTAACTCAAATCCCTTTGTGGCTAAATTATCACTCCAGGCCCCTGCTGCTGTCCCTACAGACTGGTCCAAAATAGTGGGCCCTTCAATGGACACTACCGTGGCTGTGAATGGTATTCCTACTCGGGCTGTGCTGGACAGTGGGTCATAAGTTACCATTGTATTTAAGGACTGGTATGACAAACACTTATTTGCTGTGCCCTTACAATCCCTGGAAGGCCTACATGTGTGGGGGCTCAGCGACAAGACTTATCCCTACCTAGGATATGTCTGCCTCTGGTTGTCATTTCCTTCAGCTGTAACTGGTGTAGAGGAGCAAGTTGAGACACTGGCCTTAGTGTGGCCCCCTACTGGACTGTATGGTGGGGTTCCCCTGTTAATTGGGTCCAACGCTCACATGTTTAGGAGACTGGCACAACTCTGTCACGAGAAACAAGGGCGATGGACTGGGAGGGCCCTAAGAATTCCCGCTCTGAACAAGAGGGCCTATGATTTGCAACAGAACCGCCAGGGAATGGACACAGGCTGAACGAAAATTGAGACCACAGGTGGTTGATCTGGAATGCTAGGAGAAGCAGGGCGCACACAAGTCACAGAGGCGTTGTTCCTGTTCAAGCATGGAGAAGGGGGGGCTGATCCCCAGACAGGTCTCTCATTGATGGTTTCTCTGTGCAGTGGGTAGTCTAGCTGGGCCAGTCTGGCAAAGCCCAGACCGCATGGAGACAAGTTCGGATGCAGTCTATTTTGGGCTGGATACAGCTTCCAGCAAGCAGAACACAGTTCACACAGTGGGGAACTAACTCACAACCCACTAGCAGCTCATAGCACATTTACATGTACGGGAATTCTACCGTACCAGGCAAAATGCTTCCCGGTCACAATCGCAAAATCTCTGCACACACAGGGATCTTAGGGGTAGCTGGAACTCCTGACAGGCCAATCACATTTAGCAAAAATATTCGGTCTTCTTCAGATTGAGCCTGGCCCACTTCAGTAGCTTACTTTAGTCCCACAAACTTGGATTTAGTCCAAAATAATTCTCTTCTCTCCCTCTCATGGAGCAGCAGCAGACATGCAGCCAAACATTCAGCCCTTTCACAGTTTTCCCATGCGAATCCACTCAGGATTTCTGCCCAAAATTACTTCAGCTCCTTCTTCTTGAGCTTCCTGCTCAGAACTAATCTGAAAACTGCAAGCAGTCCGGGACTTCCCCAAGATCCAAAAGATTTGGTTGGCTGATTTGGCTGTCAGTCAAAGCAAGAGCTCCCCCTTCAGTTGCAAAAAAGGTGCAAAAACTCAAACCACAGTTCCTATAGATTTTGAATTCAGACAGCTCCTGTAGTTCGGCTACATTTTAGGTCCCACCAGAACTGATTGGTCCAATTTGCAGTCCAGGACCAAGATATTGGAGACAAACAAAACAGTCCTTGCTACAAAGAAAGCAGGTTAGACAAACTACACTATCATTATCATTCTAAATGGATTTCAGCAAATAGTTACATCTTTCAACAGAGCTCCATCTCAGATTACTTATGCTGCAATCAAGCAGCTCTTAAAGAGACAGTACACAGAGGCTATACAAGCTATGGTAATCACATTTAAACTGCTAAAACGCAGGACACCAGCCTGGCAGTGAGCATTTAGGCAAGCTCAAGAAAGACTTTTTGGGAACCCCCATTTGTGGGGGGGGTTACACTTGCATTGGAAGAAGTAATATTAGACGCCTAAAAAAATGGTGTGGTGTGGGAGGGGCAAATAAAAGTGCAATCAGCTTTCTTCTGGAGGATATTTCCCTTCAGCTTTTTTTATTATTGATTTATGCTCCTACCTTTGTCAAGAACTCTTGCCACCTGAGTCTCGAACATCTCGAACCCCATCCCCCAGATCAGAGCCCACTGCCTGGGCACAATGGTAGGAGTCTGCTCTGGTTGAGCTGGGACACCGTGGTGGCAGCGTGAGGGAGCCACAGGCAGTCATACCCTAGAAGCTTCCACTGCTGTTCCTTGTTCCTGCCTACCCATGATTGGGGTATGGAAATAGAGATGTAAAAGAAAGAGGACAAGGGCCTCTTGGAAGCTGTTCTAAGGATGGTAGAGGGAGGGTTCAGTGTGTTTTCTAGGATTCTAATTCGGTTCGGGTTCGTCAGGGTATAGTTTGAGTTCGGTCCAGTTTGATTTGTTTAGTAGAAGTTTGGGTTCAAGTTCAGTTCAGTTCAAGGTTTTTTGGGGGGTAATTTTTCAGTTTGAGTTCAAGTTAGGTGTGTCCCTATTGCCTCTATGTGCATTCTCCTCGTCTCACATCGTCTGGGTTCAAGTTCAGTTTGGGTTCATCTTTTTTTATTTTCATAGGGTTCAAGTTTGGTTCAGATTGGGTGAAAATCTAAAAGTTCGAGTTTGGTTCAGGTTCGGTTCACAGACAAACCCTCCCTCTAGAGGAGGGCCACAAAGATGTTGCAGGGCATACCTGTCAAGTGCTCCTCATTACGAGGGACATCCCTCATTTTGCCCTTTAAAATTGCTCTGTCCCTCATCCGTCCCTCATGGAAAAGGTGCTGCCCACAGAGTGAATGTGCTGTAAATTCAGACTTTAAAACAGAAACTCTTGATATTCTAAAATACTAAATCCAAAACAAACTTTGTACAAGTAAATACTATGGTTTTGCACAGTGTTTTGAGCTTGTATCTCCATGTTTGAGGATGTGTCCCTCATTCTGAGGGTCTGTGTCCCCTCGTTGTCCCTCATTTTGAGTGTCCAAAAATATCCATGTCCCTCATTTCAGTGACAAAAGGTTGAGAGGTATGGCAGGGACAGCAAGGAAAGTTACATTAGAAGAGGCAGGAAAATTAGTATGCCCATACTTGAAGCTAGGAGGCAAAGGGGGGGGGGGTGTAATAAAGATCTTATAGTATTTAAGGTCTGTTAATAAAGTGGACAGCAATGCCCAGTCCACAAGAAGTGAGGGGTACGATAACAAGAGGCCATGAATGGAAACTGGTGGGGAAGCTTTAGGAGGAAAGTAAGGAAGTTTTTCTTTAAAGAAAAAGTTTTGGAGACATGGAATGTTTTCAGAAGAAGAGGTCGATGTAGAGTCTGTTGCCAGCTTCACACACAAGTGGGATAGGCACAGGGGAATAGTCCAAACCAGAGGAGGGAAGGAGAGTGGTCAACCGAGAGAAGAGACTGGATGGACTAGGGCATGGGCTCCCAAAATACAATCAGGAACATCAGTAGACTAGCTGTGGTCCATTATTAGGCTATTTGTGGATGCAGGCAAGTACGGGGCAGACTGGATGGGTCATTGGGCCAGTTCTGCCATCATCATCTATGTTTCTACAAGGCTACAGCCCAATACATACGCACTGTATCCGTGTTAGTGACTGTGTCAGATGCCCACTCCTGTCTGGGCTGTCAGTACTTGACCCCACCTCCCTGTACACCTAGGATGAAATTCCACCTTACTTCCGCTGACCTTGAAGAGGAGGCTATCGATTCCAGCAGTTACTCTCCCCTAGTATTTATAGTATTCTCCCCTAGTATTTATAGTACTCTCCCCTAATATTTAAAGTACTGTCGCAACAGAAAGTACCACTTGCAGCGTATTCACTGTTTCCTTCCCCTAAAGTATCAAAAATAAATACTTTGAAAATAATACATTCTGATCCGCATTTTCACCAGAATATACCTTTTCATTTTTTTTTGTTAGAAATGGAGGCCTAGGGGAGCATGCCACTAAGTACCTCATTCTGATGCTCCTTTGTGTCTTTTCTGGAGGGGAAAAAAAACAGGTGGCTTCCTCCTTAAAGATGACCGACAATAAAAATACAAACATTATTACCTTTTGCATTATTCTAAATTTACCTTTTTGTAATTTATATATTAGTGTTATTAAGGGAGGCAGTATAGCGCAGTGGTTTAAGGCTCTGAGCAGCAAATCTGGCGACATCCAACAGACCAGACCTGGGTTTGAATCCCACAACTTCCACTTGCATACTGTGTGACCCTGAGCAAGTCACTTAACTTCCCTGTGCTCCCAGGTTGTGCCTGTTAAAAAGCTTTCAGCTTAGTGTGTCTCACCTGGTTAAATAACTAAACAAAAAAAATATTATTGTTTTGCAGAGAAATAACAACATACTGTACACTCTCTTAATAGCCACAGGTTGTACAACATACAAATACTCACATTACCTCCTACTATAGGCAGTATAGCGTAGTGGTTAAGGGCATTGAACTGGAAATGTGGAGACCTGGGTTTGAATCCCATTAGCCCCCACTTGCATACTGTGTGACCCTGTGAGCAAGTCACTTAACCTCCTTGTGCTCCCAGGTCACACCTGGAAACAAGCTCTAGCTTAGTGTGCCTTTCCTGGTTAAACAATTCCCCCTTCCCCTACTCTAGGTGAAATAACAGGTACTTTCCTTATTTATTTGTATCTTGGAATAGTACCTTTGAGCTGAAAGCTCATTTACAAAGGTTCCACGTCAAGATAAGCAAAAAACAATACAAGTAACAGTGGAACAACAGAACAATATAAGTGTGCAGTTACAGATTATAATTAAACATACAGGTAAATACATATTTGACAAACATAAAATGAGGCAGTCAGATGTTGAGCTTTGTCAGGAATGGATGGTAGAAGGAGGGTGGTAGGGATGAGAAGGGTGAGGGTGAAATAGGTGGGACGTAGGGAGAGGGGACAGGATAAGCGAGAGGGGTTGGGGCAGGAAGAAAGGAAGTTAGGTTGAGTAGGCAAGTGAGGGGGGAGAGGAGCGAGGCAGAGAGAAGGTTAGCATTAGGGTTGGCAGTCACAGCTGCTTAGGTAGGGAGTGTTACGGTGTGGGTTCTACAGATGGACACAGGACTCAGTAATTAAGGTGCAACCCACGTTGGCTTGTGAGATGTTTATTAATCTTCATAAACTTTTCTTCTGCACCATCAAAGAATAACATAAACTTCAAAAAAAAATTAACAACAAAAAAAAACAACTTTGTTAATACAAAGAAAACCAAGTATAGTCCTTACAGCAGGACCCTTCTCTTTCCACTGGTCAGAAGATACTGACCCTATCTAACAGGTACCTGTTCAGGTAGGATTTATATACCCGCCTACCTGAATCAGGTGACACAGCATCAAAATAAAAATATATTTTAATAGCTTCCAAAACAATTTTGTACATATTCCTTAGTGTATTACTTGATACAAATAACCTGTTTTAAGGGTTATCTCTTAAAAGTATTCTTTGGTAAAACTTTACCTTGCCAAAGAATGTTCTCTCGACAATGATTGACAGGTTCTTGTTATAAATGTGGGCCACTAGGGGCCGCTGATCCCCTAAAGGAACAGTCAGACTGCAGCAGGCTTTCTCAGAGAACAGGCCTTCCCTTTTTGTTTCCAGGAGCAGCCCAAACAGAGTTCAGGTAACCTCCTTATCTGGACATTTCTTTCTCTAATACCTTCTTGTGGGAATTCTGTACATAACCTCTTTTTAGGTCTACCATAATGTTTGTTTTAAATGAAGGGACATTTAAAACAAATTTAAATTGTCTTTGGTTCTTTTTTTTCAAGAGCTCTTCAGAACAGGGGGCAAGCTTTGCTTTTCCTATAGTCCTGGTAAGAATGCAGCTGATACACAGAAAGAACAAGTCTCAGTGCAGCAGAACTAAAACAAAGCAACATTCTGTACTGCAGGGTTAATGCTTGCAGCAGGGAGTGTGCTTACCACAGAAACCCTGTTCAATCAAAAACAAACTCTCTCTCTCTTAGTGAGACTCTCAAATGATAATTTATAACATACAGTCTCCTGTCTATTTTCCAGACTGCAATTGAATATTATTCTGTCCTTTTCTTGAACAGAACCAGTAAATAATACTGGAGTCAAACATTCCAGGGAAATGGAGTCTGTATTTACCTATTACTGCAGGCAGTAAATCTGTTATTTCAATAACTTGATATTTAAGAGTACCCAAGGAAAAAGAGAAATAAAGCATGAAGAGGATAACAGAGATGGGGGGGGGGGCTGTGTAAGGAGGTGGCCTGCCTCCATACAGAAAATACAGGGATAGCCTTAGAAGAGGGGAGGAAAGTGGTTGCAACCAGAGAAAAAAATAAAGGATGGGTACTTTTATTTAGTGGCAGGGACTAACCCTGTCATAGGGAGGTAAGGTGTTGGCTGAGTTTTCTCTTAAATGGCCCCAGCTTAAGCTCACTGGTTATATTAGGGGGAGATCACTAAGCCAGCGTGGTGCAAGGTGGGCAAAGGACTGCTGCGCTTGTGACGTTCGGAAGAAAGGGACTTGCAGAGATTGTCTGGACATACTTCTTGTCCAGTGGGGTTTGGATGCTGAGTTTAGGAGATTCTGGATAGCAGGTGGAGTTAAGCCGAGGCAGGTTTTTTCCCCTAGGAGACAAACTTGGTAATGTACCCTGCCCTGAAGGGTAAGCCAGTTGGTTTGGGTGTAAAGGTCTCAGGTGTAAGTCTGTGAGCACCTAGTACTAGTATGCAGGATTTAAGACCACGCTAACTCGTTTGAGGGTAGTGTCAGAGGCTGCCCCATACACCACAAGCCCATAGTCAATGACAGAAAGGATAGAACTTTTAATAGCGAGTGGCAGCGCATCGGGGTCATGCTATGGCGGCGCCTATATAGGAGTCCGGTTCTGGAACTGATAGCCTTAACAATATGGTCAACATGATGGAAAAAGGATCGGGAGCTATCAAGGGTTACACCTAGGGCTTTAAAGGTATATACCTGCTCAAGGGGAGTTTGACTCTGTTTAGGATTGTCATTTGACAAGCCTTGTGATTGTTGAGGGGGTTCGTGAATACCATGACTTTGTTTTTTTTATAATTCATGAGGAACCTGTTTTGGAGAACCAGTCCTCAATGGCAGAGAAGTCATTTTGGAGTCGTGATTCTAAGTAGTGTGGTTCATGACTTTTGGAAAAAATGACAGCATCGTCACCACATAGGAGTATTTGTTCTGTGCGGACTAGGGGAAGGTGGCTGAGAAAAAGGCTGAATAATAAGGGTCCTAGAATCGACCCTTGTGGCACCCCTGTGTGCACCTGTGTACTATCGGAAAGAGTATCATTAATTTTTACCTGTTGTGTTCTGTTGCTGAGGTAACTTTTGAACCATCTCGTTGTTTCAGTTGACAGGCCAGTGGAGTGGAGTTACTGAGCAGTGTGTTGTGATTAACTGCACCGAAGGCTTTAGTGAGGTTGATGTATATCGCCCTCACTAGCTGGCTACTGTCTAGGCCCCCATGAAGGAAGCTTGTGTACTGCAGTAGTGCAGTAGTGGTGCTGTGAGTCTTCTGGAGTCCGTGCTGTTGGGGCGTTAGATTTTATACTTATCAAGGTAGTCGACCAGTTGGTCAGAAACAATTCATTCTAAGGACTTGGAGAGAGGAGGGGTAGGATTGATATGGGGTGGTAATTGGTGTGGAGGGTTGTGTCACCACTTTTGTGGACTGGGATGACTACCACAGCATTCCATCTCTGGAGGAATTGCCCCAGACTGAGGGATAGGTTCAGGAGTTTTTTATGTGGCAGTAGTACTTCGTCCAGGGTAAGGGCAATTAGTTTTAGGTCCAGTGTGTCATTGCTGTGTCTAGATTTGCCTAGTGCCCGCAGGAGATATTTCTTTGGCTTCAGCCCTGGTGATTATCCTAAAATAGAATGGGGGGGTCCAGTGGGGAACCACTGTTGGCGGTCATAATGTCTTCCGCATTGCCCTCAGTTGCATCAATGGAGTCTGGTGGTAGTACGCTGCTGAGATCAGAGAACGCAATGTTAAATGTGCCGGCTATGGTTTTACAGTCCTGGGTGATTTCCCGGTTCACTATAAGCATGGAGGGTGAGGTTTTGTTAGTTTTGCCGGTTAGTTCCTTTTCCTAACCAAGTATTATACAAAAACAAATGTCAGACTTTCTAGAAAACCTTTGATATTTGCTTCATAGGTACAAAAAACACAGATAATATAGGTGCTGTTTAAACAATGACAAGTATGTGATCTATAAGCAAGGCCACTGGTTTTCAGTTTTTACCGGAAAACCTGGTAAAATTCCAGAATTTGGACCACCTGCACACTGATAAAAACAAAGAATTTCACAGAATTTGGCATATCAGATCAGTAACTCTTATAATTGTCTCCTGTGCTATTTTCAGCTTACTTCATTTAATGCTCAATATATATATATATATATATACTTTTTTTTTCTGCAAATTAAATGAATAACTTGGAGGAACAACTTCACAAACAATAAACAGAAAAAACATACAGTACTGTTCAGTGATTACAATGTCATAAGAGAACGATGGAAATAGAGACTAACAAGTGAATCCGTTTGTATGCACAGATAATCAGGAACCTAAAGGAATGTTATGTATATTGAGTGTGGAGATCCTGAGATTTGGACGTGGTAGAAGCTCCTCCCCCTGAGATGTCCTCCAGTTTATACTACACTGGGAACGTCCCGTTCTGTATAGCAGCCTCTAGTGGTTCCCATATAGACTGAGCAGCACTGCAGTTGCCGTTTGCTCTGTACTGCACTTTTTCTAATTTAAGGCAGCTACATAGGTTACGACTCCATTGTGCAATGGTAGGAGAACTCTGGCTAAGCCAGGTCTGAGCAGTTGTCTTTTTTGCATTTAATAAAGCCAAGTCCCACAGACCTCTGTGTTGTGGGGTAAGGTTGACGGAAGTGTCAGCACCCAACAGTAGCTCTACAGGAGCAATAGAAAGTGTCTGTTTCAGTACTCTCGGCATTACTGAGTGCACCTCCACCTAGAACCTAGCTATCAGAGGGCAGGAGAGGGCCATGTGGGTGAAATCACCTACCTCTGTTTTGCATTTTGGGCAGACACTTGGTTTGTCTGGGTCATGCTTATTCAGTTTAACAGGGGTAATATAAGCCCGATGTAGGAAAAACAGTTGGATTTGACAAAGGCGATTAGTATGTGCTCCGAGCTTGTAATGGTTGACATCTCTTCTCCAGATGTCATCCATAATGTGGAGCCCATGGTCACTATTCCACCTGGCCCTGACCTCATCTAGCGGAGCCCATGGTCACTATTCCACCTGGCCCTGACCTCATCTAGAGGAGCCCATAGTCACTATTCCACCTGGCCCTGACCTCATCTAGCAGAGCCCATGGTCACTGTTCCACCTGGCCCTGACCTCATCTAGCGGAGCCCATGGTCACTGTTCCACCTGGCCCTGACCTCAGCTAGCGGAGCCCATGGTCACTATTCCACCTGGCCCTGACCTCCTCTAGCGGTGAAGGGCTATAATCTAAGAAGAGCTTATATAGGACTGTAACAAGTTTACAGTGTGAAGGTGGGTGATATATCAGCTCCTCCAGTTCATGGCCAGTTCCCATCCCCCCCGGGAGCCATGGCCATGAGCCACTGCCTAATCCTCGGGTATACCAAAAAATCACCTTTGGGTTTCGCAGACTCGTTCCTCAACTGAGCGAAGCTAGTAAGCTGCGAGCTGTTGTAGTGAGAATTGATTGTGAGTACACCCAAACATGACCATCTCAGTAGAGCCTGGTGAATGAAAACATTATAATTGTTCTGGTGATTAAACACATTGCTCAGGGAGGCATAAGGGGATAAACTCACAGAATGGTGCAGGGGATGGTGGGCTCTTTGCCAGATCCTCTAGAAGTTTCTGGTATAGGGGTTAACAATCTTTTTTGGGGGTCTCTAGACAAACCAGGAAACAGTAGATCAGTATGGAGAGAGAGAGAGAGACCCAAATCCTCCTTTTCTAGTGAAAGCCAGGATGGGGGAATGTGGGCTGTCAAGGGGAGGGAGATACGCCAGCTGAGCTGCCCAATAGCAGAACCAGAAGTTTGATAAGGCACAACCACCCTCCCCCCTGGGTTTTTGGAGACTGACTCTCTTAATACGGGTGGGTTTGTTGTTCCAGACAAATCCATGTAGAAGAGCATTGGTTGCTTTGAAAAACACTGCAGGAATATGATTGGGGAGTACTTGAAACAAATATAAACATTTTGACAGTAAACAAGGGTCAGGATATAAGGGAACGCAGCGGGAAGAAGATAAGGAGGCATATCAAACTTCCCTAAGGGAAGCAGGGAAGGCAATAAGGCAGGCAAAGGCCCCAACCAAGGAAACACCAGCATGAACAGTAAAAGAAGGGGCAAGACTTTCTATAGATACATTAGTCAAAGGAGAAAGTCCAGAGGGGTATTGCAAAAATCAAAGGGGAGAAGGGGGACAGTGTGGAGGGGGACCAAGGAAAAGCATCTATCCTAAATAGATACTTCTGCTCAGTATTTACTGAAGAGAAGGTAGGGCAGGGCCCACAGCTCAGCACCATGGACATGGGGAGGGAGGTATGCACAAGTCCCTTCACAAAAGAAAGGGCCCTACAAGAGCTCGATAAGCTCAGGATGGACAAGGCAATGGGACCTGATGGCATACATCCCAGGGTACTAAAGGAGCTAAAGGTGGAACTAGCAGAGCCATTATCAGAACTGTTCAGCGAGTCTCTGAGCACAGGAGAGGTCCCAGAAGACTGGAGAAGGGCTCATGTGATCTCGCTCCACAAGAGTGGTAGCAGAGAGGATGCAGGGAACTACAGACCAGTCAGTCTTTTTTTTTGTTTGTTTTTGTTTTCCCCTCAGTTCAGAAAAGATCAGAGTTCCTTTTTCCATCATGGAAAGAATCTTCTGCTTAGAACTCTTTTATCCAGTCATCATTTGAACCAAGAGGGGGATCCAGGAACCTTCTCTAACTTAACAAAAACCAAAAAGAAAGGACAGTCTAGTCAGTCTTACTTCAGTAGTGGGCTAGATTATGCAGACACTCCTTAAGGAAAGGATAGTGCAACATCTGGAATCCATAGGAGCACAGGATGCAAGACGGCATGGGTTTACAATAGGACGGTCCTGTCAAACTAATCTCAAAGATTTCTTTGACTGGGTAACCAGAGTGGTGGACCAAGGGGGAGCAATTGATGTTGCCTACCTTGACTTCAAGAAAGCTTTCGATACTGTTCCACATAGAAGATTGGTTAATAAGCTGGGTAGGCTAATGGGGGGGGTCAGAAGTTGATCAACTGGGTGGCAAACTGCTCGGTGGGCAGAAAACAGAGAGTGGTGGTAAACGGTATACAGTCAGAAGAGATGCAAGTCACAAGTGGGGTACCTCAGGGATCTGTCCTGGGGCCAGTCCTCTTCATTATCTTCATCAGTGACATTGCAGATGGACTGGAGGGTAAGGTTTGTCTGTTTGCAGATAACATCAAGATCTGCAACAGAGTAGATGATCCAGATGGGGTGGGCAGAATAAGAAGAGATCTGGATAAACTGGCAAAGTGGTCGGAAGAGTGGCAACTGGGGTTTAACGCAAAGAAGTGCAAGGTCATGCACATAAGGAAGAGAAATCCTAAAGCCAGCTGTAGGTTGGGAGGGGAGTTGCTGGCAATCACAAGGGAAGAAAGAGACTTGGGCATCATCATCATCACCGATGACCTGAAATCATCCAAGCAGACCACTAAAGCAGTAGGTAAGGCTAGGGGGAATGTTGGGGTGTATTAGTAGGGGTATCACAAGTCGTAAGAGGGAGATAATAATAATACCTCTTTACAAGACACTGGTTAGGCCTCATCTGGAGTACTGCGTGCAGTACTGGAGGCCACACCTGCACAAGGACATTAACAAAATGGAGGCACTCCAGAGAAGGGCAACCAAAATGGTGTAGGGACTGCATATGAAAACATATGAGGGCAGATTAATGGAGCTCAATATGTATACCCTAGAGCAAAGGAGGGAGAGAGGTGATATGATCGAAACATTCAAACATCTTAAGAGCATTAACAAGGTGAAAGAGTCTAACACGTTTCAATATATGAAAAATAAGACAAGAGAACACAGCATGAGATTAGAGGGAGGCCGATTAAGGGGTAATGTGAGGAAGTTCTTTTTCACAGAAAGGGTGGTGGATGCATGAAATGGCTTACTTCAGGAAGTAGTGGATACGAATACTGTGCAGGGCTTCAAACAGGCATGGGATAGGCATAAGGGAGCAATACAGATGAGTATGAATAGATAGGTCATTGACAGAGCAAAGGCCGATGGCACATTCATAAGGTAGAAAAAATGGGCAGACTGGATGGGCCTTCGGTCCTTACCTGCCGTCAACGTCTATGGTTCTATAGGATGGCTGCCCCATGTGTTTTGGCATTTTTGGACCAGTTATGCATAATATCTAGGACCTTCCGAATATTATTTTTACCGTGTTGCCCTTTAATGAAACCTGCCTGATCAGTGTGTATAACTTTTTGTAGCACCGGTTCCAACCTGGTGGCTCTAATTTTAGCTATGACCTTATAGTCTGCCTTCAGCAATGAAACTGTCCTATAAGAGGCACACTTCAGGGGGTCCTTACCCTGTTTTGGCAGTACAGTAATGCTGGCAGACAACATGGTGGGGGGGCAATGTACCATTGCTAAGATTTTCACCTATCATGAGGGTCAGCGGAGACTATGTCAATAGCAAAGTCTTTTAACAATAAATAGGTAGGCCATCAGGGCCCAGGGCCCTCCCTCCCTTCAGAGCTCAGATGATATCTGCGATCTCAGTCTCTACTATCAGATTATTAAGAGCAGAAGCTGCATCTCTATCAAGGGGGCTAATCAGAGCTTTGGAGAAGGACTGGTCCAATCGCTGGGTGGTGGGATGAGCTTCTTGGGTATATAAGGATTTATAAAACTTACAAAACACTTCCCCTGTTACTGTTGGGACTGAACTAAGTTCCCCAGCTTCAGTCATAATTTGCGATACCGCTCTGGCCCTTTCTCTTGTTTTAAGTTGCCAAGCCAGCTGCTTTTCCCCTTTGTCCCCATCAAAATATTGCCCTGCTTGGGTGAGAAGTGTAGCTCTCTCCATCTGCTCCGTGGCAGTGGTGTTAAACTGCCATTTTAACTTCTGCAGCCTATAATAGAGAGGCATAGTAGGTAGGTTCACCATATGATCTTTTTCCACAATTGCGATTTTCGCTTCCAATTCTCTTTGTTCCACCATCTGTACCTTACGTTGGTGGCTAGAGAAAGCTACTGTCAGGCCCCTAATGACAGAGAGCCTCCCATCTAATGGAATGTGAGGTATCACCCACTTTGTTGTTAGACAGATAGTCCTCAATTCCCCTGCGGATTGGCTTGTGGAATTCAGGGGTTTTGAGTAAGGTGGAATCTAGCCCCCGGGTCCTGGGTAGAATTGGGCCCCCCCTCCGGAGATAGACGCTTGGAGCAGAGCATGGTCTGACATTAGTATTGGTTCATATTAGATCTCACCAACTGAGCCCAGTAATGAGGAGGTGACCAGAAGTCTATCAGTTCTAGCATACGTGGCATGTGCATGGGAGTAAAAGCTATACTCACGTGCAGTTGGGTTAGACTGTCTCCAGCAATCAAACAAGGTGAAGGTGTGCATCAGGGAGTCCAACGCTTTAGCACATGTGGAGCATGGTACTGGGCTGTAGTTGGATCTGTCCTGGACCGGGTCCAGAACACAATTGAAATCACCTCCAATTATTTATTTATTTATTTATTTAGTTATTTAACCAGGTGAGATACACTAAGCTGAAAGCTTTTTTACAGGTGCAACCTGGGAGCACAGGGAAGTTAAGTGACTTGCTCAGGGTCACACAGTATGCAAGTGGAAGCTGTGGGATTCAAACCCACGTCTGGTTTGCTGGATGTCACCAGATTTGCAGCTCAGAGCGTTAAACCACTGCGCTATACTGCCTCCCTAAATTAATTAACCAGGGCCCTGGAAACCACCATATCAAACTGCATTTTTTTTTTTTTTGTGAACTCTTTTTTTCTGCACTTCCTACCTCCAGACTCTCTCCAGCATGGGCAACGCGATCGTCGGTTTCTCCCATCCTACCTGAAGCTCGGCTCGCCTGATTCCAGATGGGATTTCCCCATCACCTGCGCAGCATGCCTAAGCCCCCCTGGGTCTGTGTCCTCTGTGGATGAACCGCCATCACCTCCAGCACCCTATCTAGAGGATTGGTGGGGCAGCCTGCACAGGGGAAGGAACCGGAACATGGCAGTGGACGTGGGGCTGATGCCACTGGCCCCACCTTCGCCTACTAGAGGGGCAGGGATTTTTTCAACTTTATTCCACCCCCCCCCCAACAAGGGTAGTGCAATGTTGCCCAGCCTGTTACGTGCGCGCACCTGCACACGTCCAGAGGGCGGCCACTCAACGTTGTAGCCCATTAACTGAGTCCTGCAGCTGTAGTACATCCAGCCATCGCTAGGTGTTGCTACGTGCACGGGACAGTCCCCTTACCCCTCCCCAGTAGAGGAGAGCAGTCTACGGACAGTCAGTCCCCTCCTCCTCCTCTCCTAACCCCCGACGACCCAGGCTCATTCCCGAACCCGGGTCACCAGCGTGGCATGAGGTGTGGCGTCCAGCACCTCAACCCTCAGCGCCACTGGGCCATCAAACTGCAGTTTAGGATAGAAATAGGGGTTGTCTATATTTGGTCCTTAAATTGAAACCACCGAAAAGGCCACCCACTTTGCATCTTGATGTGCACCAGGGTATAACTCCCATTAGGATCTAGTTTAGTATCCACAACTTTCCACAGAAAGTTTGGCCTAAGCCAGATTACAGTGCCTCTTGCCTTTGCATTGAAACATGAGCTGTACCATACCCCCCACCCCTTTGCAGTTTTACGCTTTCCTCCCTCAGTCATATGCATTTCCTGAAGTAGCAGCAAATCCGCTTTAGCTTTTTGACTCTGGCCTGTACTCTTTTTCATTTTACCATGCTTTTAGCCCATTAAAATTCCATGTAATGATATAGAACTTGTCGACCATGTTTGTCGGTACCTGTATTTTTCTCATAGTCTCCTCTCACCATTCTCCACCAGTGTTTGTCTGCTACCTGCTGTATAAGCTGTGAAGAGATGGAATACCTCAGAGGTTTCAAACATATGAACCCCCTCCCCTCCTAAACAACCCAGTAACCAGAAACAGCAGAACAGTAACACAGTCAATCTGTCCTCCCCCCACCTCCCCCAACCCAGGCTGGATTCACTGTAACCCAGACCAAGTTCCCCATTAAATAGCTATGGTGGATTTGGAAATACATAGTCTGCGTATGGCACCCGAGCACACTATAGTAACAGGATTCTAACCACTACAGCTATTAAATTACAAGTAACTAAGCCTGCCCGGTGGCGCTGAGGGTTGAGGTGCTGGACGCCACACCGGCGATCCAGATTCGGGAACAAGCTCGGGTCATCAGGGTCAGCAGGGGAGGGAGGGAGGAGATCGAGCGTCCAAAGGACTGCTCTCTCCTCCCGGGGAGGGCTCTGGGGAATGCGTCGCACAGGGGCAACCCCTGGTGGAGACCAGGGGAATGCCGAATCTGCGTCGCTATGCATTGCAAGGGGGCGGTGCTGCAGTGGGCGTCGGCATTAGTGCCATGGACGCCATTGCATGACCGAACATCGGGGGAAACCGGAGGAAAATGGAAAAATACCCTGCCCTCGCGGATAGGCGACGGCACCACCTACCATCAGCCACACTCCACAGGCCGGACTACCTCCAGTCCTGGGCCGAGCTCAGCCCGGCCTGAATTATAGATAGAGCATCCTGGGTGGATAGGGCGGCCTTTCCTCAGGTGGCTCAGAGCCGAGGGGATAGCCAAGGACTCAGGGGGAGTTTCAGGCCAGGAGGTAGAGTTAGTGGTTAGGTGGATGCCTGAGAGAGTTCCCCATAGTGGCATTGAAGAAATAGAGTAAAAAAAAAAAAATTTACAAGTAACTAAACATTTGCTCCCTCTAATAGAGTGGAGGATCAACTTAGATGAACTCACTAGTCTAAGATACGGAACTAGAAGTATGCATCTAACCAAACAATTCTGTATATTTCAAGGATATTACTTTAATACGAATGTTCCCCTAGAGATACGTACCCCACTATTGGGGCTGACCTCTCTCCCAAATGGGCCAAACCCCCACAGCCCACACCGGGGACTCACTACACCACCGGGAGGCCAGCCAGGGAGGAGCAATCAATCCTCCGACTAGGATGCGGCACTGCTTCTGTCACTACCGTTGCACAGTAGTGCAGTGAGGCAGCCAGTCTCTGGTGCTGACCCCCAACCATCCCAGAGCCCAAGTACAGGTAGATTATGTGTTGACTCCGGGGAGTGCAGGGCCCCCCCATCCCCCTCCGAACCACATCTTGAACTAAAGTGTACTCCACCCAATGCACCCCCACCACTACCACCACATATGAAGTGAAGCCAAGGAACTCCTTGCCCCCTCAAATAAAACCATTTCCTCCCCAAGCCATCCGGCATCACTCTGCTAACAGAGGGGAGCAGACCCTAACTCCACGTAAATCCTCCCTTTAAGTGTGGCAGAGCAGACACAATAAAATCTATGATGATTTAGTACGTGATAACACACTTGGGAGTCCAGGTATATTGTGACAGTATACAATGACAGCTTTTTCATGCTCCCCCGTTGATACCCATGACCCATAATGATAAATCCACATAGTTGCAGGGAGTCTGGATGTTGCAGATCAACTCTGGTATCAGCGGATATACAGAGCTGAATTCAATTGGGACAGCAATGGCATCGTGGGACAGGCCCGTTAGACGCAGGATCCCCCCCCATTTCCACCCACACCAAAATGACAGTACTATCAAAGACACAACATACCATGAATTGTAAGGGGTGGTGCTCTGAAGGCTGAGGGATGCAACATGGCTGATCCAAGTTCTCCCATCCGCGCAGCAGATCTCGACCACGACACCAGCTGTGTCGGTAAACTTGAGCTCTCCACTGCCACAAATAAGGAGGACAGAATCTGTGAAAATGCAAGTGAGAATAATATTTGAAACTTGGATCCTGGGTCAATAGGAGTCTAGGCAGGAGATTCCCCAACTCCCCCAGTCAGTCTGCAGAAGTAAACCAGACTCCACTGAGTACAGAACATCAATGAGAGGGCAACGGGTTCAGCTCCCATCTCCTGGGATTGCTATCGTGGTATGTCAGCACGGTGGTTCAGTTTAAATGAGGAGCGAGTATTTTAAAAGGACATTTAAAGAGTGCCAGGTATGAGCTTACCACACATCCCCACCTGGAGGACTGCGCAGAATGGTAAGGTGTCGATACAGCAGGGGCTCCAAATTACAGCATAACTTCGGTGCATCACAGAAGAACAGTGGGGCACAGGGGGTTTGGGGAGTACAGGGCATCACCCAGTTGAACACAGATGAAGGGGTAAACCACAAGATTGTTAGTATCCATAATGTCACTCATCCAATGTACAACTGTTGGATCCCATGTCAAACAGAAAAAAAACCCACCACACCTCGTGGTCATGCCAGGGGCCTGGTTTCCCTCGTGCTTCTTCTACGCTCCGGTGCTGCCTCCTCTGTATTGAAGTACCCCTTGGCTTCCTTTGGATCAGTGAAGAACGTCAGGGGTCTGCCCGATCTGGAAATTCTCAGACGGGATGGGTAGAGGTGTGCAAATTCCCATCATTTGGCATGCAGGGTGGACTTTATTCCATTGAACAGCATTCTTCATCCTTGCAATTCCCTGCTGTAGTCTTGAAAGACATTGACTCTCGAGCCTTGGATTGCAAATGGCCCCTTCTTTTTTGCTGCTTATAGCACCACTTCTTTTTCGGAGAACCTTAAATACTTAATTAAGAAGTGCCAGGGTCTTTCTCCATGGCCGGGCCGGGGACCTACTCGATGAGCGTGCTCCATTTGAACACCACAGCTACAGAGTCTCTTTCCTTCGAGCCTTCGAGGAGGCCCACTATTCTAATGTTCGATCTCTGGCTGCGATTTTCCAGGTCGTCAATTTTAAGCTTGCGCTCTGCCAGCTCTGACATTACTTGGTCCCGTTCTCTGCCAGCCCTGATACTCTTGTCCTCGAGGTTGCTGACATGTTCGGCCTCCATTAATCACAAGTCATGGGACCTGATCGTTTCTGACAGGTTCTGAACGGTGTTCTGGACATGGAGTATTTGCGCTGATATGTTTTCAGATCCAGCCCGCATCTCATTTTGCATATTGGTGAATGCAGCCATAAAAGAGTGATCACTTTGTTGTTCGGCAACTTGGTTCCCACCTGATGCCATGCCTCTGGTGAGGGTACAGCCCTCCTATGCGCCGTCAGCAGATGTTTGTGGCGATGAGATGGCTTCAAAGGCGAGTCGGGCTTGGTTTTTTTTGAGACTTTTGTGAAGCCATGAGTTCTGTCCCTAGGATAAAGTTGAAGTATTTTTCCAGTAGTGAGTTCTGACGAGATTCTAGCTGTTTGCTAGAATGTGCCATAGGGAGCAACTCTAAAAGGCAACCACCATCTTGCCTTGCCAAACCATGCCCCCTAATGCTCAGTATATTAAGCCTTCTTTTATTCTGATCATTTATACACATGCTAAAAGAATGACAGTAGAATCCCAGTAAAATCCAGAAATTAGACTAATAATCACCAGTACAGTTCTCAGAATTTCAAGTCTTGAAAATAGAATTACCATAGTTCAGAGGCCTTCTCTATGAGGGATTATTCACTTGTGGGCATATGCTATCCCAGATAAAAAAAGAACTATGGAAGGCTGGCCCACCAGAACAGCAGTAGTGCTAACACTTGCAGCGCTGACAACCCGAGTTTGGGAGCATGCTCTGGATGTCGAAGGGTCGGCTGGGGAGAGAAGGACTGAGAGTCTGATGGACTGCTCCCCAGGGAAGGATGGATGCAGTGCCTGTCCCAAGCCTGGTCCCTGTGGGCAGCTTGGGGCAAGGAGCCAGCGACTGCTAAAATCTGGTAGAGGAGAAGAGGTGGCCATCAATATCCTGTGTGTGGGAGCGTGTGCTTTAACATCTTGGATGCCATTGCACATTCGTTACTCTGGGAAGAAAACCAGGAGGGAAGAAAAAAAATGATTGGTAGCAGGATGATGGTCCGACCCTCTGTAGGCCCTGTACCTGAAGACGTGGCACGCCTCCAAACTGAGGAGCAGTTCCATGGCCATCGGGCCACCCCACCATGGGGTAAAAGCTGTGGGGAAAGAGGGAGCTGAACTGTAACTCCATGTGATGCCGGGGTAACAAGGCTAGGAGGGTTAGACCCAACAGGGGCCCAGCCTGAGACAGGAGATACAAGATAAAAAAAAAACATAGAAAACCTAGTTTAACATCAGAATTTTGACTCTGCAACCTGGGCAATGTAATGCTGAATATTAACAGTTTACCACTCAGCCAGATAGTTTAGTAACAGAGCACTTGTGATACAAACCAGCAAAATAGGAAAAGGTATAGTTATCAGAATAGAATAACAATAACTACTCATACTGGCTGATGACAGAGCAGAATACAGTTTCATATCTTTAAACTGGGGTTGAATGTGAAAAAAAAAATAACAGCACTTATAACATAGAAGAGAGAATTAAAGATTCAGTAAATGGGTTATTTTAGAAACAATTTTGAAAATCAGGTTTTCATTTTTCATTGCTGGAAAAATCTTAGATCTTCGTCTGGCACTATGCTAACCAGTCATCACGCCAGGAAAGATGGGGTGAGCCTGCAACCATTACAGCGTTCATGTTTTTGCTTTCTCTCCCACCTCCGGGCCAGGAAAATCAGTTGGCTGCTGCTTCAAGTCTTGCACCAAGCCTTTGGGAGCATAACCGACACTGACATTGTACTGTCTGCTTGGGTGGTGCACTGCGGAAGTTTACATAATTTGCATGAGACATTAAACTGCTGTCCCTTCTGCCATCGCTGGCAGGAGCTCCAGCTACAAAGTAAAAAATCCTGTGTCAGTTTTTCAAAGAGCAGGAGCGTTGTCTCCGGTGTCCAGGATGACATTCCCTCTGTTGCTACAGCAGGTTCTAATATAATATGGCTATGTTGTATAAGTAAGCAATACCCGTGACTGGGCATGTGTTTTTGGAGAATCAGTGGAGGCCAACATCCAAATGCCTTCCAGCACACCTGGAAAGTGCATTCATTCTCAAGAAACACATGCCCTGGCATGGGTTATTGCACTTATAAAATGTAAATAAGTTTTGTTTTTAATTGGAAAAGATTTATTTTCACGT
Source organism: Neoceratodus forsteri (assembly GCA_016271365.2). Lineage (NCBI taxonomy): Eukaryota > Metazoa > Chordata > Ceratodontiformes > Ceratodontidae > Neoceratodus > Neoceratodus forsteri. The sequence goes on from CM028130.1 coordinate 1,616,266,080, forward strand.
AGTTAGGCTGTTACTAGGTAGAATATGTGAGTCTGGTAATGTAAACCAAGTGCTTTTAAATGCACTCGGGAAGTGCATTCATTTTGAAGAAACCTATGGCCTTTCATGGGTTAATGTGTTTGAAAAATTGAAACAGTTTTTTTTTAATAAAACATGTTTTATTTTCATTTAGTAAGGCTGTTGCTAAGTAGATTATGTTAGGTTACGTATGAACTGTGCATTTACTGTTAATTAATGACCAGTTAGGTGATATGTTCAGACCAATGAAGTTGCTAGGATTCTGTGATCCATTTTATAAGTGCTCTTAATGACTGCCGTGTATATATACCGTTTACAGTCCCTGCACTATCAGTATCTAACTCACTGCTTTGTAAAGCACTTTGGGATACAGTGTTGTAAAAGGCACTATATAAATCTAAATTATATTATACAGTTCCTACACTACCAGTATCTAAGCCATTGCGTTGTACAGCATTTTGTGATATAGTGTGTATGAAAAGTGCTATATAAATTCAAACTGTAGTCTATTCTACAGTCCCTGCACTACCAGTGTCTAACTCATTGCTTTGTAAAGCACTTTGGGATACAGTGTGTATGAAAGGTGCTATATAAATCCAAATTCTGTTCTATTCTACAGTCCCTGCACTACTAGTATATAACTAATTGCTTTGTAAAGCACTTTGGGATGCAATGTGTGTGAAAGGCACTATATGAATCCTAATTCTAATATATTCTATAGTCTCTACACTACTAGTATCTAACTCATTACTTTCTAAAGTACTTTGGGATACAGTGTGTATAAAAGGTGTTACATAAATCCAAATTCTATTCTATTTTACAGTCCCTGCACTACCAGTATCTAACTCATTGTTTTGTAAAGCACTCTGGGATACAGTGTCTATGAAAGGTGCTATATAAATCCAAATTCTGTTCTACAGTCCCTATACTACCAGTATCTAACTCATTGCTTTGTAACTTTGGAATACAGTGTGTATGAAAGGTGCTATTTAAATCCAAATTATATTCTATTCTACAGTCCCTACACTACCAGTATCTAATCCATTGCTTTGTAAAACACTTTGCGATACAGTGTGCATGAAAGGTACTATATAAATCCAGATTCTATTCTACAGTCCCTGCACTAACAGTATCTAACTCATTGCTTTGTAAAGCACTTTGGGATACAGTGTGTATGAAAGGTACTATACAAATCCACATTCTGTTCTACAGTCCCTGCACTACCAGTATCTAACTCATTGCTCTGTAAAGCACTTTGGGATACAGTGTGCATAAAAGGCACCATATGAACCCAAATTCTATTCTACAGTCCCTGCACTACCAATATCTAACTCATTGCTCTGTAAAGCACTTTGGGATACAGCATGCATGAAAGGCACTATATAAATCAAAATTCTATTCTATAGTCCATGCACTACCAGTATCTAACTCATTGCTCTGTAAAGCACGTTGGGATTCAGTGTGCATAAAAGGCACCATATGAAGCCAAATTCTATTCTATTCTACAGTCCCTGCACTACCACTATCTAACTCATTACTCTGTAAAACACTTTGGGATACAGTGTGCATAAAAGGCACCATATGAACCCAAATTCTATTCTATTCTACAGTCCCTGCACTACCACTATCTAACTCATTACTCTGTAAAGCACTTTGGGATACAGTGTTTATGAAAGGCATTACATAAATCCAAACTCTATTCTACAGTCCCTGCACTGCCAGTATCTAACTCATTTTTTTGCAAAGCACTTTGGAATACAGTGTGTATGAAAGGCACCACATAAATCCAAATTCTATTCTATTCTACAGTCCCTGCACTACTGGTATCTAACTCATTGCTTTGTAAAGCACTTTGGGATACAGTGTGTGTAATTATGTTCTGTTGCAGCAGTTGTGTTTCACCTGATGTTTTCCTCGTTCAGACACCTGTCCTTTACTGCAGTAGTTTATGGCTTTTCCTTTTTTTGGTTTTAGTTTCAGATTGTTTTGCACGACCCCGAGCATCAGCATACTCGAAATATCATCGAGACTATTGAACGTAATGACCCCGCAAACTGGACGAAGGCGGTCAAACCTAAAGCCTTGCTTGATAACTGCTACAAGGTCATGGAGTTACTGTTTAACTGTAAGTAGCCAATGCTGCCCTCATCACAGAAACGTAGAAGTTGCTGGAAGAAAAAGCTCCTGCCACCCCACCCTACCTATAGTATCTAATGTTGCTTATGAGGGACTGAGGACTCTTTGCTCCTCTTTCCTCCCTCCCCTTTTGCCAATATCTGTACTAGCACCATACGTCTGTTTCACCCATGTTTGATACCATCACACTGATTTCACACAGACTTCATACAGACTACCCTGTCTGGCAGGTTACTGGTATTTTTCTTAAGGGAATAGCAACTGCTGGAGCGATGGAATAGGGACATGTTATAAGTGGGAAGTTTGCTCAACAGTGCTTTGAAGGCCCATGTACTCCTTCCAGAAGCCAGGAATGTCCAGCCAACTAAAGAGTAAAGGACACAGTTGTGGGTTCTAAATGGTACATTAGTTATAAACCATAGGGCACAGTGATACAGAACGTCTAGCTCATGCAGGTTAGATGCTGACGTACTATTATAAATTATGTTAGCATAGTCCAGAAGAGGAAGGAAGGTTGCTTGAACTAACCTAATCCTAATGTCTGTAGGGTAAAGTGTTTTGTTCCTGAAAAAAAGCCCAGTCTAGTTTTAGCTTTCTTGCAAGGGTTTTGATATTTTCCACAAAAAATAGTTTACTGTTGAGCCAAATTCCTAAGTATTTAAATTTGTTGACAGCCTCTAGGGAGTCCCCTAGTAATGTTGTGATGGGCACAGGAGTGGCTTGTTTGTGAAGGAAGGTTGGAGGATTTTGGGTATAAAGAACATAGCTTTAGTTTTTTGTTTTTGTTTTGCATTTAGCAATAATTTGGAATTTATTAGATTATGTTGCTGATGGAGGCTATCCTGAAAGAGAGGCTGGTGGCCCTCCTGGAGGCCAAAGGGCTACAGGACAGCAGACAGCATGGCACTGTAAGTGGCAGAGCCTGCCAAACCAACCAGGTGGAGTTCTGTGATTGGGTAACTAGGCAATTGGACAGGGGTCATGCAGTGGATGTCATGTGCCTGGACTTCAGTCAGGCATTTGACTCGGTGTCGCATGGGAGTCTGGGAAGTAAGTTAGAAGGCACAGGGATGGGTGCAAAGCTGGTGAGATGGGTAGGAAGCTGGCTTCAGGGAAGACAACAGGGGCTGGGTGGTGGGTGGGGAGCTTTCTTCCCTAAGGGTAGTGACGAGTGGTGTTCCGCAGGGCTCGGTGTTGCGACCATTGTTGTTTGGGATATTCATTGCTGACATATCATTGGGCATCAAGAGCAAGACCAGTCTGTTTGCTGATAACACCAAGATGGGAGTGGTGGTAGATGTCCTAGGCCGGTGATGGCAAGGGTTTCAGGATGATCTGGCAAAGTTAGAAATCTGGTCGGACACCTGGCAACTGGGGTTCAATGCCCAAAAGTGCAAGGTGCTGCATTGTGGGGAAAAAACCCATGGAGGACTTACCATCTGAGGGAGTGCAGCTAGCCAAGACAGAGGAGGAGAAGGATTTGGGGGTGCTCATTATGAGGTCAATGAACAACTCAACACAATATAGGAAGGCAGCTGCAAAGGCCAACAAAATGCTGGGTTGCATTGTGAGGGGTATGTCCTCGAGGAAGGGGGAGGTGATTCTGCCACTGTATAGATCATTAGTTAGACCACGCCTGGAGTACTGCATGCAGTACTGGCGCCGTATCTGAAAAGGGACATTAAGTTACTGGAGGGGGTGCAGCGCAGGACAAAAAAAGAAGATCCAGGGGCTGGGGCACTTACCATACGAGTGGAGACTGAGGGAGTTGAACATGTACTCGCTAGAGGAGTGGAGGGACAGGGGGGATATGACTGAAACCTTCAAGTACATGAAAGGAATAAACAAGACCAGTACAGAGGGGTTGTTCACAGTAAGGGGGGGAGGGACACCTGGGGCCATGATATGAGACTGTAGGGAGGAAGGTTCAGGAGGGAGATGAGGATACATTTTTTTTTACAGAGAGGGTGGTAGCTGGGTGGAATGCGTTACTGGCGGAAGTGGTATCCAGTAGAACAGCGGGCTGCTTCAAAAGGGACTGGGACAGGGCAAGGGGAGGGTGAGAGGGAGGGGCAGCTGCAGAATAAGGAGTGCTAGCTGCACATTCGAGCAGACTTGATAGACCTCTAGGCCTTTATCTGCTGGCAAATTTCGTTATGTTCGTAATTGGTTGAAGTCTGCCTGTAACTCAGCACTAACGTCTGCTAGGGAGGGTTTAGAAGTGTAGGGAACAGTGTCTTCAGCAAAGAAGAGATTGGAATTGTGGATATTGTCACTTAGGGTATTTATATACACTGAAAAAAGTAGTGGTCCAAGGATGGCTCCTTGCGGTACACCTCTTGCAACCGATAATGGGGCGGATAGAAGCCCACTGGCTTTGATACGCTGCAATCTGCCTACAAGGTAACTGGAAAGCCAATTTAATGAACAGTTGTTCAATCCATGCTCTTAGAGCTTAGTAAGCAGTAGGTCATGGTCAACCGTGTCAATCGCCTTACTTAGGTCTAGGAAAATGGCTCCAGTGTATAGTTTATTATCGAGGGTGGTAAACCAATCATTATTACTGTGGCAAGCGCTGAAGCCATGCTATGTTTTCGCTGGAAACTACTTTTTCCAGAAGCTGTGACAGAACAGGAAGAATAGAGATGGGTCTATAGTTGTTCTGGTCACTTGGATCACCTGACTTGAATAGGGGCAGTAAGAAGGCTGTTTTCCAGGGAGTGGGAACCATTCCCGACGTGATAGGTTAGAAAGGTGTGTTATAGGGGCTAAGGTAATACTGAGTGTCTTATGTACCAGAAAAATGCCATTATCCCATAATCATGCACCCCCTGGAGTGCTTTATTGCAATAATAAAATGCTTCCATTAATTTTTTTAAGGTATTATTGAAAAATGACATTATTTTCACATTTCACCCTAGTACTTCATTATGACAGGTCATCTCACTTTTTTCCCTTATCTGCCATGGATTCTGTCTTCCGACCCCTTCAGGCATGTTGTCAGCCACCATGCCAGAGTCTCCAGGGTGTCTGGACAAGCAGCCTCCACCAAGACTAGCAAAACAGCCAACCCATAAGCCCAGCTGATATGGTGGCACTGTTCAGTGGCATATGCTAATCTCTCCCAAAGAATGGAGCTATCAGGGGAGTGTAAGCCTTGGGGTCATTCTGAAATCTGGTTCTCTGCTATTAGAATAAAAAGCTTACCCTGCAGTTTATAATTTGAAAGAAAGATTCCAAACACAAAACTGAACCTCTTTCATTCTGCATGCCAAATGCCCCCATTTTAAGTGGTAAAATCATTCACCATGACTGTGTTCTGTCTGCCCCACCAGTAATTGGGCTGAGGCACTTCCAGACTTTGCTGGGACTAGAAACATAGACAGTGACAGCAGAAAAAGACCAATGGTCCTTCCAGTTTGCCCAAGTTCCCTATCTAACCCTGGGACCTACTGTCCATCCAGGGTCCTAGCCCTTCTTTTCCTCCCCCCATTCTCCTTCCCAATTCTGTCACCCCAAGTGACCACTATACCATATACTCTGTCTCAACTGTTCTTGAAACCATCAGCTGTTTCAGCACTCACCACTTTGGCTGGTAAACAGTTCCATTGCTCCGCCACCCTTTCTGTGAAATAATACCTCCTCATGTCCCTTCTAAACCTCCCTCCCTCCTGTCAGTTTCTGCTCACGTCCTCTTGACCTTGAACTAGCATTCAAGCTAAATAGTTTCTCACAGTTCACCTTGTTTAATCCTTTTGGGAACTTGAAGGTCTCTATTATATCTCCCCCCTCTCCTTTCTGATCTCCAGTGAGTACATATTTAGTGCCTAGAGATGCTCCTAGTAAAACCTGCCCTGTTATCCCTAAATAATTTTTGTTACCGTGAGCTGCACTGTCTCCATCCTGTCCCTATCCTTCCTGAGGTGAGGGCCTCAGAACTGGGCGCAGTACTCTAGGTGGGGGCTCACTAAAGATCTATAAATGAGTAGTATTACCTCCTTCCTCATACTGTCAGTACCCCTCCTTATACACCCCAACATCCTACTTGCCTTACCATAGGCCTTGTTGCACTGGTGACCCGAGTCCCAAAAGCAGTAACTCTTAACTATTCATCTAAAGGGAAATTCCCCTAGCTGTGATTATAGAAAGTTCCTTTGAGTGACATATGCTTGCTATTCTACGGACAACCACCAGAGGTCTTTAGCTGTTACAGATATGCTTGAGGCTGGTTCCTTTACCTAATCCTGTCAGTTTGGCATTAGCACTGTCTTTGTCCCTGAACTTCCTTCCTGGTATTATTTACTTTTCTAACTCTGAGCCACTGTGGATCACCACGTTAGGTTACATGTGACCTGTTGCATAATGTGGGCAAAGTAATATTTGCAGTCATCTGGAATCAAACTCCTGCTTGGTAGTGTTCCAGGAAAACCAGGCAGGAGATGGGTGCAGTGCGCCATTCAGCTGCCATACTCGGTTGTGCCTGTTGAGGTGTTTTGTTGCTTTCTAATATGTCCTCGACAATAAGATTTGATGGTGCGTTTTGACACGGTGACACATTTGGTTGGAGCAATCAGCCACTGTCTACAATTACTCAACATTATTTTTGCTGGCTATTACAGCTTTGCACAGACTGACGTTTCTCATGCAACACTACTTCCCCTTCCATATCTGCACCTTCTTATGGTGCAGAAGCACTGTTTTTGCCCTGAATCAAACCTGGAGCCCTGAGTCCTGAAGGCAGCCACTCTAACCATTCAGCTATACAAAATTCCTCCTAGCAGAGAGGATAGAGATCTCTATTAACCGTCTTACTTGCTATCCCATAGACCACCACTAGAGGTCTCTATTTTCTGTTTTTTGTTGCTCAGCAGCTAGCCTATCAGTGTGGCAGAAGCACTTCTGCTTGCAAAGCCAGCAGCAGTGATGTAATTTCGGGAGCAAGCTTGAGTCATTAGGGGCTGGCTAGGGGAAGGAGGTGACTGAACTGCAATTCTCCTTTGGATGTGGGGGCATGCTAGCGCCACTGTTTGACTGCCATGTAGTGAAGACTGGGTGGTAGCACAGCTGGGACAGCTTCAGTTAGGGAAGGCAGGGACATGATTGGTGCTGACATAACCCGTGGAGGTACATGCCCTGGGCATCATTTATGGTGTCCAAGGGAGGGAACATAAAGAGGAAAAATATGTGCTGGCTGGGCAGATGATGTCCTTTCTGCCTCCCATGTCCACCTTGGGCTCACTCTCCTGGGCACTGGGAGCACTGCTGGGCCTCGCCTCGCTGTGGGCCACTGGATATTTGGGGAGGAACCAGCCAAGGAACTGAAACATCGAAACATAGAGTCTGACCACAGATAAGGACCACTTGACTCACCCAGTCTGCCCATTTGTCCATACCTATACTGTCAGACCCTACCTGATCTCCAATTACCTCCCCCCATTTCCCAACTAAGATTCCCTTGTGCCTGAACCATGCATGCTTGAAGTCCACCACTGTTTTCGTCCCCACTACTTCGTCTGCAAGATTGTTCCATGCATCCACCACTCTTTCAGTTAAGAAGTACTTCCTTGCATCCCTCCTGAATTTTCTTCCTTCCAGATTCATAGCATCTCCCCTTGTTCTCATGCACCTTCTCCTCTGAAAAAATACTCCTTTCCTCTACCTTATTCAACTATTTATACGCCTTTCCTCTACCTTATTCAACTATTTGTAGTTCTCTGTCACGTCCCCCCCCCTTCCAGGGTGTACATATTGAAGTCCCTCAGTCTCTTCTCAAAAGGCTTCTGATGCAGCCCCTGCACCATTTTAGTTGCCCTCCTCTGGACAGCCTCTCCCCTGTCTGTGTCCTTCCTGAGAAGTAGTCTCCAGGACTGGACAGAGTACTCCAGGTGGGGTCTCACTAGCGATCTATACAGCTGCAACACCACCCCCCTTCTTCTGCTGGTGATATCCTTCCCTATGCACCTCAGCATCACACTGGCCCTACATACTGCCTTGTTCTATTCTGCCACCTTGAGGTCATCAGATATGATTACTGCAAGGTCCCTTTCCTTTTTGGTGACCATCAATACCTCTTCCCACATTTTGTGCTCCGCCTCTGGGTTTCTGTGCCCTAGGTGCATGATTTTGTACTTATTCACATTGAAACCCAGCTGCCATACCCCTGACCATACCTTGAGTTTTCTCAGGTCTCTGCTCATTCTCTCCGCTCACTTTGGAGTGTCCATACTATCGTAGATTTTGGTGTCATCTGCAAAGTCTCTTCCAACTCCTCTGCTATGTCACTTATAAAGACATTAAAGAGGACTGGTCCCGGTACTGAGCACTGAGGTACCCTGCTGGTCACTCTCCCTTTCCCCAAGTGAGTTCTTTTTATCACCACCCTCTGCCGTCTATCCTTCAGCCACTTTTGCACCCCGTTCACCACCTTAGGAACCACACTGAACTGCCCAGTTTCCTTATGAGCCTGCTATGTGGCTCAGTGTTGAAGACCTTGCTGAAGTCTAAGTAGGCCACATCCAGCACCCCACCCTGATCTATTTCCCTGATTACCCAGTCAAAGAAATCTATCAGGTTCATCTGACATGACCCCCCCCCCCACCACCACCACCACCGTGAATCTGTGTTGCATCAGGTCTTGTAACCCACTAGATTCAAGTTACTCCACAATCCTTTCCTTTTGCAGTAACTTCATTAACTTCCCCACCACTGGTGTCAGACTGATGGGCCATATTTGCCGGTCTCCTCCCTGCTACCCTTTTATGAAGCGTGGACTACATCTGCCCTCCTCCAGTCCTCTGAAGCCGCTACTGTTTCCAGTGAGTTGTTGAATAGGGCTGTCAGAGGTGCAACCAGTATCTCCCTGAGCTCCCTCAACACCTTTGCGTGTACCTCATCCAGCCTCCTAGCTTTGTCCACATTCAGATTTGCAAGTCCTTTCAAGTCTCTCTCCTCTGTAAATGGACTTGTGCCTACCTCCTTCCCCCCAGTGTTCCTACTGCTTTTATGTGGTCCATACCCTTCCCCTTCCACTGTGAAGACTGAACAGAAGTATGTGTCCAACGTATCAGTTTTTTCCTGACCTCCTCTGCACGGTCCCCCACCCTGCCCTTCTTAATCTCACAATCCCTTCCTTTCTCTTCCTCCTGTCACTTATGTACCTAGAAAATGTCTTGTCCCCTTTAGGTACCATTTTGGCTGCCTTTCTCAGTTTGTGCCTTTGCGCTCCTCATTGCTTTCCCTGTTCCTCTGTTCTCCTACCTCTCCTGGTACACTCTCCTATGCATTTCTGTGTACCTCCTTAACGCTATCCTTTTAGCCTTAACCTTTTCAGTCACTTCCCTTTAGAACCATAGTGGCCTCCTTTTCCTCCTATTTTTGCTCACTTCTTTTGTGCAGAGGTTTGATGCCTTCACTATGCCATCCCATTTCTCAGCCCACTGTTCCTCCACCCTACACAGGTCATCCCCCTCGCTAGGTCATCTCTGAGGCATTCACCCATTTTTTTTTTTTAATCTGTCCTCCTGAAGTCCATGACCCTTATCCTTGTGTGGTTCACATCTACTGCCATCCTTGTACTGAACCACACTTTACGGTGACCACTGGTCCCCTGGTGGCTTCCCACCTTGATGTCTGCAACACTGTCCCTGTTTGTGAGCACCAGGTCCAGTATTGCTCCACCAAGAGTGGGCTCCCTGGCTAATTGCTTGTGAAACATCCCCTGCAGGGAGTCTAGGATGTTCCTGCTTCTAGCCAAGGCTGCAGCTGGGAGTCTCCCAGCCACATCCGGCAGACTGAAGTCTCCCACCAACAGAGCTCCCCATTTTTCTGCCATTGTGCTAATGCTTTCCCCAGTTCCTTGTCCAGTTCCTCCCCTTGTGTTGGAGGTCTGTAGGTTGCCCGGTATGAATAGTGACTCCAATGCCTGTCTCCAGGGTGACTCACTGTACCTCAAACCCTCCTTTTCCCCATGGTTTCCTTGCATTTTCATTGCTTTGATACCCTCCCTTACATACAGCACCACCCCTTCTCCCTTCCTTCCCACCCTGTCCTTCCTGAACGGAGTATAGCCTGGTATGGCTGTGTCACACTCAAGACAGACCCATCCTTGGGGCAATGCAGCTGTGTGTCTCTGGTGTCCCGTGGAGTCTCAGTGGAACAGGAAATACAAACAGAAACAGTTTGCACTGTACAGTGCAGAGCCTTGGATGTATTCACGGGGTAAGCAGACCCAAATCAACAACAGGTAACAAGAATACGACCGCACTTCTGAGGTGGCCCACCAAGCAAAAACGAAGATGTTCACAACGTTTTTTTCACTGCAGATGCAATCCAGATTTATTGCTACATTAGCATACAAACATACATACAAACGTACACACATACAAAAGTACATTCAAAAATACACACAAACATACATGCAAACATACACACAAACACACATACAAACACACACAAACATACACGCAAACATATGAACATGCCAGCAGACAAAGGTCTTATGGTTTGTCTAGTCTGCTCAAGTGTGCAGGTCCCCACTGTGTCTACAGATGGACCTGCCCCTCCCCAAAAACCCCTAACTCCCATCAAGTTCCCCCTCTTCTCCTCTCTCCTCCTCCATCAGCAACTTCCCCTCATTCTGTCTTGAAGCTGTTCACTGTTTTCAGGGAAACCACCTCCTCTGGTAACTCATTCCACATGACCACCATTCTTGGTGAAATAATGTGTCCTCATCTCTCTCTCGCTCTCTCTTGAATCTCCCTTCTAGCAGCTTTAGGTTATGCCCCCAGTGGCTTGTTCCCACTAAGACTGTAGAGATCCTCTGTATTCAGGCAGGCAAGCAAACACTGGCACCACTCTGCTATTGATAAAAAGGCTTTATTACAAAAATTGCAAAACAACAAACCGTCCAACAGGCAGGGTCACTACAGAATCCCTGACCGGTTTCGCTCATTGCATCATCAGAGGGATGAAGCACTCAGGTGATCAGCAGTGATAAAAAGGAGACAATTAAAGTAACAGTGGTTCTGTGTCATAATAGCAACAAAAAAATAGCATGGAACAAAAGCAGCCACTAAAAAAAAAAAAATGAAAGACATAAAACCCATAGCACTATTGTGTGATACCAAATGGCATTATTACCTTTCCTTTTTCTTGGGGGGGGGGGGGATTTGCCCCCTGCACACCCAACTTAAAAATAATTAACTCCGGGTGGGGTGACACTCAGGAATGGGCATAACTCGGGAGGGTGGCCACTCCCAAGGGGCACTACAGATGGCAGGGAAATATGGTTGGGGCAGCCTATGGGTGGGTGGGAACAAAGTAAGGAGGGCGGGTGGAACAAAAGATAAATAAATGCAAGAAACACACACCTAAAAAAATACCTCCACAGCCGGCCCGGTGGCACTGAGGGTTGAGGCGCTGGATGCCACACCTTGCGCTATGCTGGTGTCCTGGGTTTGGGAATGACCTCGGGTCATCAGAGTGGCGGCATGGGAGGGTGGGAGGAATGGGATTGAGTGTACCGGCAGGCTGCTCTCCTCTCCCGGGGGTGTGGGTTGTCAACCCTCCTGTAGTTCCATTCCCCACTGGGTGGAGGTCTGGTGGGGTAACTTAAGCAGGCAGGGTGGCAGTATGGGTGGGTGGAAGGGGCTGAGCTGGCTTCTGGTGTGCGTGCGCGCCTCCATGCGCATGTACAGCCGTGTGTCAGGGCTCTGGGGTGGAATAGGAGAAAACCCAAGAAAAACCCAGAAAAAGCTCTCTTAAAAAAAAAATACCTCCAGCAACCACTCCCAGACTCAATCCATCGGCACCACATGCAGTGACTCTAACCACTACACTAGACAACTAGCTCAACTGCAGCACAACAGCTCCCAACATGATGCATAATATCGCTGCTCCCTACAAAGAAAAAATCACTCAAAAAGCCCTACAATGCCAAAATCACTCAAAAAGGCCCCCAAAATGCACTAACTTAACGATGCACTATTAATAGCACATAGCCCATAACACAGTCGCTGTTTTAACTTCGCCGTTTTCCACTTGCTCTAAATGACTCGCTATATTAACGGGCTACCAATGTACTACAGAATAATACAACACACTCAGCGTGCTCAATAATCGGTACAATACCTCATTACCTACTACCACACACACTAATCCAAGCAATATCTTAAAACTAAGTATATCAAATGTTCTTTAAACAGATTGTAACAATAATAACTAAGAAGAAAAAAAAAGGAGAAAAATTCCAGTCCCAGGCTAGAGTCCATTAATTACTCTAGAAGCCAACGATGAATAAATCTTCCTTTCACAGCCCTCTAAAAAGAAGAAGAAAGGGTGAAAAAGCATTAGTTACATGAGAATAAACATAGTTCCTAATACAAGGCAGTAACTCTATCCTATCATTAAGTCCAGGTTGTTGCAGTCCCCCCTGTGTTGAGATCCAGTATGACTCTCACCGTATAAGTTTCTGATCAAGGTCTCCCTCACGTGGGAATCCCCCACCTTCTCTATCCCACAGAATCTAAATACACGCTGTTCTCACAGGGGAAACTCATTACTCCTTGCCAATAATTGCCACCCACGCATTCTGAGTAATGATATTCCCAAAGCCCAAATGTTACGTGTGAGGAGAAATTGCAGTGAGGAGAGAGATTTTTTTTGGGTAATGGGTCTGGCATGTTCAGTAGGTTCCAGGAGAGGGGTTACAGTAGGATGGTGGACTAGGCACTACAGAATGCCTTTAGTGCAGTTTTGGAGGCCTCACTTAAAAAGGGACATTAACCTCCTGGAGAGGGTCTAGAGGAGGGCAACCAAAATGATTTGGGGCTTGGGGGACAGGACCTATGAGGAGAGGCTCGAAGAGCTAAATATGTACACTTTGGAAGAGAGAAGGGACCGGGGGGACATGATAGAGGTCTTCAGGTACATGAAGAGGGTAAATAGGGGAGGAACAGTGAGGGTGCTTCGAAGGAAGGAGGAAGGGCCACTAGAGGGCATGGGTGGAAGCTGGAGGGGGGAAGATTCAGGGGAGAAAGGAGGAGGTGCTACTTCACTGAGAGGGTGGTAGAGCCATGGAATGCACTACCTAGGGGGCTGGTGGAGGCAGAGACAGTGGAGGGGTTCAAGAGGGGGTGGGACAGGTACAGGGGAAGGGTTCAGGAAGCAAAATCCAATGCAGCAAGAATATCCGGAACTGGGAAGGGAGAAGCCAGAGAAGGCGAGGGGGACAGCAAGGTCAGCACCCAGGGTGGGGGCTGACCAAACGAGCAGACACGAAAGACCGTTAGGCCTATTCTGCTGGCATTTTAGTATGTTAGTATTGATAGGGAGAGACTTTTGACCACAAATAAAGGTGAAAAGGGCCCAGAGAGAATTAACTTTGTCACAATCTATTCGAGGTAATCTAAGCAAATTGAAAATGTGCTTAAGAAACACTGGAGTGTATTAGAGAGTGATCCCACTTTGAAGGGGAGTACCAGGTTGCCTCCCAGGATGATCTGTAAGAGGGGAAAAAAAATGCAGGATGTTTTGGTACATAGTTTTCAACCTGCAATATCACCAGTCCAGAACGCGCCGCACAATGGATGCCCCCATGTCCTAATGGGACTTACCCCTGTGGGAACTGTAAATTCTATTCCTCTGTTCTCAAAAGTAGTACATTTACAAGTGTTAACACAAAAACCTTTGAAACTAGATATTTTATTAGTTGTACTACAACTAATTTGGTTTACATGGCAGTGTGTTGATATGGTGTGTTTTATACAGGTAAGACATCAAAGGCTTTTAATATACGTACTAGGGAACATTTGAGAAGCGTGGCCAATGAGGATGATAAAAATGGTTTTGTCAAACCACTGCAGAACCAAGAAACATACAGGGGAACAGCATGTATTTAGATTCTGTAGGATAGAGAAGGTAGGGGTGGGCCTGCATGGGGGAGACCTTGATCAGAAACTTATAAGGAGAAAGTCATACTGGATCTTAACACGGGAATTACAGGAACCTGGACTTAATGATAGGCTAGAGTTACTGCCTTGTATTAGGAACTAGGTTTATTCTCATATAACTAATGCTTTTCCCCCTTTATTCTCCTTTTCAGAGGGCTGTAGAAGGAAAATTTATCCACCATCGGCTTCTCAAGTACCTAAGGGACTCTAGCCTGGAACTGGAATTTTTCTTTTTTTTTTTTTTTTACTTAAGTTCTTATTATTGTTACAATCTGTTTAAAGAACATTTGATATACTTAGTTTTAAGATACTGCTTGGATTAGTGTGTGTGGTAATAGGTAATGAGGTTACGGTTACCACCTTTCAAGAACTCCAAAGTGGGACATTTCTTACTGAAACATGATTTTTCGCAGGACAGTACCTAGCCTCGACCAATGCAACAGACTTGTTTTCACTATATAATCAGAAGTAAGGCTAAGTATTGCAGTTTCTTAATTACTTATAATGTTTCTTATATTACGGTATTTTAGTTACAGTATTACAGGTTTTTGCAACATTTAGTGGAAAGTTAGAAAATATTTTTTCTTCTATAAAGTCAGGACATGTAGTATTTTTCATGTTTTTTTCCACAGGACACGGCTGCCCAAATCAGGACTGTCCTGCGAAAATCAGGACAGGTGGTAACCCTAAATGAGGTATTGTGCCTTTTATTGAGCACATCATATTATTTTGTAGTAGCACTGTCACTTTAATTGCCTCCTTGTTATAACTGCTGATCACCTGAGCGCTTCACCCCTCTGATGATGCAGTAAAAGAAACCGGTCGGGGAGTCTGTAGTGACCCTACCCGTTGGACGTCTTTTTGTTCTGCAATTTTTGTAATAAAGCCTTTTTATCGATAGCAGAGTGGTGTCAGTGTTTGCTTGCCTGCTTCTGATACCGCTATGCCTGACACACTCATTTTGGCGGAGCGCTGTTTGCTATGTGTAGCTCTGTATTCAGCCTGTTAATACCTTTATGGTATTTGAAGGTCTCATTCATATCCCCTCACTCTCCCTTCTGCCTTCAGGCAAGGCAAGGCACATTTTATTTATCTGGCGCCCAATACCTGAGGCTCTGGGTGCCTTCCTTTAAAAGATAAGGTCAGTAACACAACACACATAAAAAGTATATGACAATAAATAATTCTCAGCATAGTGAAAAAATACCTTCTTAAAATTGGTGCAGATCAGTTGTCTTCGTCAGGGAAGGCCATACGAAATAAATAAGCCTTTAGCCCCTTTTTAAACAACTCAGCTGCTGGGTCCTCCCTGATAACAGCTGGCAATGTAATCCACAGGGTTGACCGGTGACACTGAAGACACGGTCGTCAGATGTTTTTAGCCGGATCCTGGGAACATCAAGGAGGTCCCAAGTCAAGAAGCAGAAGGAATGGACTGAGGAGGCAGGTGTGAGAAGATCAGCGAGATAGCCCAGGTCCAACACATATAGGGTCTTGTAGGTGAGTAAGCCCACCTTGAAGAGGACCCTGCACCTCACGGGCAGCCAGTGCAGAGCCTGCAGTTCAGGGGTCACATGAATGGAACTTGACAGGCCCATCAACAATTGAGCCGCTGCGTTCTACACCAGCTGTAGCTGGCGGAGGGTCCTTCCAGTGACCCCGAGGTATAGAGCATTACAGTAGTCAAGCCTCAAAGTCACAAAGGCATGCACCAGTGACAGCAGGTCTTCCGGTGGAACTAGTGGCTTAATCCTGGTGAAATTACTCAAGTGGTAAAAACACTTTTGACAATAGATGATGCCTGAGCTTCAAGTGTCAATCTGCCTTTGAGAATCACACCTAGATCCTGCCCCCTTGGGAAAGCCATCAATGGAGGGGATCCCAGACACAGTCCTGTACCCACTCTGGAAGCACTCCCATCACACTCGTGACCTGGCTTAATCACTAGTACCCCCATCTTGTCTGGGTTCAGTCACAACCAGCTGGAGAACATCGAGTCGTTGATCTCAGCCATGCAGTTTATCACTTCCATGGTATGTGTTCTGGGGGCAAAAGACAAATACAGTTGGGTATCATCTGCATAGCAGTGAAACCCCAGACTGTAATGCCAAATGAGCTGTCCCGGGGCAGCATGTATACCGTGAATAACATTGGCGACAAGATCAAGCCCTGAGGCACTCCACATGACAGGGGCTTTGGGGAGGAGGAGTAATTCCCCATCACCACCCGCTGCTCTCTGCCAGAGAGATAGGACTTGAACCAACTGATGACAGTGCCGGCAAATCCACAATACTCTCGAAGGCAATCAAGAAGCACAATGTGATCCACGGTATCAAAAGCTGATGAGAGATCTAGAAGAACAAGAAATGACCTGTCTACTCTACCTCCAGCCCTGAGGAAGTCATTATGCACCCTAACTGATGCTGTTTTGGTGCTATTCCTAGCCCTGAAACCTGACTAGAATGGCTTATAGATATCAAAGGACACAAGGTGTCCTTTGAGCTGTTATGCCACTACTTTCTCAACAACCTTGCCTAAAAATAGCAGGTTGGAGATTGGACAGTAATTTGCCGTGTTGTAAGGGTCGAAAAATAGCTCCTTCAAGAGGGGTCTCACCAGAACCTCTTTCAAGACATCCGGAAAGATTCCCGCCAACATTGAACACCGAACAATCCCAGCGTACACTAGGCCAACGGTCCCAACACATCTCATCAAGAAATGAGTCAGGTCTGGGTCCAGTTCATAATAAGGGCGCTTAAGCTTCGAGATCACTTCAGTGACCTTGGCCACCGCCACTGGTTTAAACTCATCCCAAACTGACGGAGTGCCTCTACTCATTCTGGGCTGATCACTGTGAGGCAAAACTTGCCTCACTGATGGAATCCCTGCCCAGATGGAGGACACCGTGTTAGAGAAAAACAGAGCAAACTTTTCAAACAAAGTGGTTGAAAAAGCTTTTTTCCGTTGTAGACAGAGAGGATGAAGAAGTCTGTCCACAGTCTGAAATAGCTGAGATGGTCTGTTTTTCCCTGTGGCAATCTCCCTAGACAGAAATTTTACCTTATAACCGTTGATTGCACCTTGGTACTTATGGTAATGATCATGCAAGGCCAGTGTATCCTCCTCTGAGTGGGTCTTCTGCCAGCAATATTCCAAATTCTGACCCTCAATCTTCATCCCCTTCAGATCCCCATCAAACTAAGGGAATCTCAAGTGAGAAGATCTGGGTCATATATGGACTGGAGCGATGGCATCAAGCACTTCAGAGATCACCTTATTATAGGAGGCCACCACTTCTCCTGTGCCAACTGAACATGCAGCATCTACTCTAGATAGGTCAGCTACTGCCAGAAGTCCCTCTGGGGACAGTCCCCTTAAAGGTTGATAGCTAATCATTTCAATAGGAGAAGAACTTTATTTCAGTTTCGGATAGATACCTTTGAGTCGGAGGCTCATTTACAAAGGTTCCACATCACATAGATTAGATACAGACAAGACTTTACAGCAAATGCACTCAGAGCATAAAGATTCAAGATTTTACAGAGAACAGCCAAGCTAACATTAGGATACTAGGGTTACTTAGCATAGTTAATTATTTAGTGCATAACAAATGCAGATATATTACAACATTTGAGCACTTAACCGAAGAGGCAGGCTAGAGGCTATTGTCAGAGAAGGAGGAGGAGGAGGAAGAGGCCAGAGTTCAGTAACAATCACAGTTGCTTAAGGACAGGAGGTGGACTCTAAGAAGGGTTTTAAATTGACCAAGGCTTTGTTCGTTTACCAGGGTGGTGAGAAGGTTGTTCATCCAAAAGGGGGTCCTGTAGCTGAAAGACTTTGGAATTGAGAGGTACGACTGGGGGAGTCGAGAAGAGATTGTGGTTAGAGCTACGAGTGTACTTTATCTTATTATATAGGTGGATTAAGGGAGCAAGTCTAGTGGGGGAGAGGCCTAGGGTAATTTTTTTGGCTAAATCTGGAGGAGCCTCAAACAGGAACTTCACTGTGCAATGATCAGACCAAACAACCTCATCAGTCTTGAGGTTAGCTACCTCAAGCCCCAGCAAGAACACCAGATTGAGCAAGTGGCCATGGTATTGGATCTCATAAATAATTATTTGTGTCAGGCACAGTGATGACATCAGCTGGAGGAGAGCATAACCAAACTGCCAGGATTCGTCTTCAAGCCAGGCATTGAAGTCCCCCAGAATTAAACATCTGGGGGATTCCAACACATTGTCAATGACAAAGTCTGCGATCTCCTGTAGGAAATCTCCTCCCAACCCTGGAGGGCAGAAGATGAGAAGAATTCTGCAACCTGCACCTGGACCCCCCACGCACTGATACGTACTTAGAAGACCTGGCTGATGCACTGGGTGCATGGCGAAGCCCAAGTCGAATGTAAAGCAAATGGCCACACCCCCACCCCTGAATTCCTGCCTTGGGCAGTGCACTATGGAGTACCCAGAGGGGATGCTGCCTCCAATACTGGCCAAGCATCATCACCCACCCAGATCTCTGTAATGCAAGCCAGGTCAACCAAGGAAATCAAGTCTGCCACAATTGCGGTCTTGTTCCTCATTGCCCTGGCATTGCATAGCATGGCCCAAAGGGGATTGGCAGGTGCTGCAGGCCCCCTGGCTACCTGCCCACTCAGTCTGGTGTGAACCCTGGGGAGTGCATGTTGAGCCCCTTGAGCCCCTCTTCACAAGTGTTGCACTGTTGGCCCCAGGTCATCTTGGTCACCCTTCTCTGGACTGTCTCCAGCAAGTTAACATCCTGCTTTAGGTAAAGGCACCAATACTGCACACTGTACTTAAGGCGCAGCCTTACCAGTGACCTGTACAGTGGTAGTATGACTTCTGCTTTCCTGCTGGTAATCCCCCTGACCATACAGCTCAGCATCCGATTAGCTTCTGCTGCTGCTCTCCTGCAGTGTGCTGAGTGCATCAGGTCACTCGTGATGATTACCCCCAGGTTCTTTTCTTTGTGTGACTTGGTAACCTGCACACAACCCAATCAGTATTTGGTCATTGGGTTTTTCACCCCCAAGTCTACAACTTTGCACTTTTTGCATTGAACCCCAGTTTCCATGTGCTAGACCACTTTTCTAACCTAGCCAGGTCTTCCCTAAGTTTTTCTCTCTTCCCTCTTCTGTGTCCACCCTCCCACAGAGCTTTGTGTGGTATGCGAACAGGCAGCTTTTGCCCTTGATCCCATCTACTTTGTCACTAATGAAGATGTTAAACAACACTGACCTGAGCCCCAAGCCCTATGAGACTCCACTGGTCACTGGCCTAACTTCTGAGAATTCCCCCCTGACTAACACCTTTTGGCTTCTGTCCTGCAACTAGTTTTTGACCAATCTAACAAGTTTGGCCCTCACTCAGGTCTACCAGCTTCTTGACCTGTCTTCTGTATGGCACAGTCAAAGGCCTTGCTGAAGTCCAGATACATGATATCAGCTGCTTAGCCCTTGCCCACCGTCCTGGTCACCATGTCAAAAAAGTCAATCAGATTAATCTGTCAGGACCTCCCGGACATAAACCTATGCTGCGTCTTGTCTTGCAGCTTGTTTTCCTTGAGACTGCTCACCACTCTTTCCTTCAGGATAGTCTCCATCAGTTTCTGCACTATTGAGGTCAGACTGAGCAGCGTGTAGTTCCCTGGTTCATCCCTTGGACCACATTTATGGAGAGGTACCACATGTGCAGTTCTGCAGTCCCGGGGTACACTCCCAGACTCCAGAGAGGTGTTACTCATGTCTGATGGGGCATGCCAGCACCTCTGCAAGTTCCTTCGGACTCTTGGTTGCACGCCATCTGGTCCTGGGGACTTGTCTGCCTTCAGGGCCTTTAGGCCCTTATGTACCCTGTCTACCTCTACTGTACTGTCTGTGACTCCCCCATTCCCCATCCCCACACCCCTGCTCCCATTACAAGGGTCACCCTGCTCTAGACGAGTCTTGCAATGCTACTGAAAGTCAGCTGGTGCTTCAGCTCCCCCGCTTTGTTGTCCATATCTTCCTCCTGCACATGCAAATTACCACTTGCCTTAAATGGGAACAGTCAGCACTAAGAGTCCCATACCCAAGTGCAGGGCTTGTGCTAATTTGCAGTTTGTGTGCAAAAACATTTTTGTTTTACTTACTGTTTACTGTAGTATTGTAGATTGTATCAAACTAATTCTGATTACTTCCAAATTTATATTTTCTGTAACTACAAATCCCAGAATCCTCTGCCACTGATATCAGAGCAGTAGGCAGCAGTGGAAGATTCAGTGACCTGCAGTGCATGTTAGAGCTTTTATAATAATAATAGCAGTGTCAGAGGCTCAGTAGATAGCACACTTGCCTCTGAGGCTGGCAGATCAGAGGGCTGTGGGTTCAGTTCCCACATCTGACACTGTAGTGCAGCATGAGGGGAGTACTGTACTTCTGAGGTGCCGTCTTTCAGATGAGACGTTAAACTGAGGTCCCGTCTGCCTGGATTGGTGGTAGTTCAGGTGGATGCTAAAGAGCCCATGGCACTTATCGAAAAAGAGTAGGGGAATTTCCCCGGTGTCCTGGCCAAATTTCTCCCATTCACTGAAAAAAAAAATACCAACAGCTTAATCTGGTTCAATTTCAGTTGCTTACCATCTGTATCCCCACTCCCCCCTGGTCGCCCCTGAAAAAGGGACTTCTAGGCCCAGTGGGCTTACTGGGTCAACAAAATTCAATAAATAAATAATACATAAATAAATAAATAATCTCCAGTGAGATGTTTAGCAGGTCTGCTTTTCTCCAGGGGCTCAGTACAATTCTCTGACTGTACTTACCCTAGGGAGGACAGTGGGACCAACAAACAAAAGAGCAGAGCTTTTATAAACTCTAACATGCACTACAAGCTATTGGATCGCCCACTGCTGCAGTCCTGCTCTGATGCAGGGGATTCTGAGATTTGTAGTTACAGAAAATGTTAGCCTGGAAGTAAGCAAAGTTAGTTTGATGCAGTCTACTGTACTACAGTAAACAGTAAGTAAAAAAAAAATGGTTTTTTTGCCCACAAATTGGGACCATACTTGGGTGTGGAGCTCTTAGTGCTGACTGATCCTTTTCAAAATGATTTGCCAGTTTCCTGCAAAATGATTACGGTTAATATCAGCAGATCTCAAATTTTAGACAATTATATTCTTTATTACTAAAGACATTTGAATAAAACCAGGGGCCCCATACATACTGTAGTAACAATTCGGTGCCACAAAGTGGTTGCAAGGATACATCTTTCTACCTTGCATCTCTTTGTGCACTACAGAAAGGTTTTGCAAGTCTTTCCTGGTGCTATCACACAGGTCAGTGAGGCAACACAAGGAAAAAAGAGGTAGTGGGAGGCCTGGTAATGACTAATGAGGGTACTGGTATGCATGAGGCCCTCAACTCAGGTCACAAGATGCAACACCACCACCAGCAGACTAACTGTTTAAAGCAGTTCTTCAAGGTGTCTCTGCCTTGTGAGTCGGAACTGGAGTTCCATCACATGGAAGGGTAATGTGGCACAGAAATGGCACTGAATACCGCCACAGACTTGTATGCTTAAAGCACACTGTTATGCATATACATGTGTTTGTTGGCATGTGGAACAAAGTCATACCCCCCCCCGTTGTCTAAAGACTCTTGGTGTGTAGAGTAAACAATAATAATAATAATAATACAGATTCTTGTGTCTCGGAGTTTGCCAAGAAACATTCGTAAACAAGCAAGGAGTATTAATAAAGTTTATTATGCTACTTACACCAAGCATGTGACAGAGAAAATCACAAGGGAGATGGGTTTCTTGCAACTCATGAAGAATGTACATAATCTCCAAAATTGTAGATCTTAAGTTCTCTAAGATCTTGTTCTATCTCTCCCCGCGTTCCAGCTCTCTGCCCTTCTAGAGAAGCTACAGTAGTGTCTCAGGAGCGCTACAGTGGGTTGCAGACAGCTAAATACTACAGATAACAGCATAGCAACAGAGATTACAACATAGTTACAGATATGAGAAACAATATGTATTGGTCCTAAGTCATTCTCCACTGGAGAATGACTTAGGAGACAGAATGACTAATAAGTATCATATGAGACAGAATATGCTTCCATTAGCATTATAGCTTAGACAAAAGAAATGCTGACAGTTCAAAACTACATGCAGCATTTCTTGCTTATGCCAGTACAAAACATTAGACATAATAAAGGTCTCCTGTCTCTGTCAGCTTGCTTAGACAAAGAGAGCCGCTGACAGGCATATCTGCCAGAGTGTAAAACACACACTACATATAATTATGAGAATATAAGTATACAATAATCACTGATGATCCCTCTGAATCATCTTATCAGTGATTAGGTGGATTATACATAGAATATATATATATATATATATATATATAAGACAAACATAATCTAAATAAATGTATTATAGTGAGGTGTAATGAATCATGCATGACAATATTAGCACATCTTAGCAGCAAAGCACATTCCTAGCACTCACATCTCTATATAATTGCAAAATAGCAGTATCACAGTACAATAAACCAGGAATACAGTGGGAGGTGTATGCAAGGTGTATGTGGGACGATAGGGGGCATAACCCAAGCGTAACAATCCCCTCTTTGTTGCCCTAATTGCTAAAGTGGCAACACAACAAAAAGATGGAGGTTAGGCACCATTCGTCTACAGGCCCAAGGCACGAACCTGATAGAGGAATATTAACTGGTCACGGTGGTGTATCAGGGTTTTCCTTAAACAACAAAATGTAATTATAAGGGAAAATGTTAGTAAACTTTGTATTACTATAAACATTTGGAATAAAACATCACAATGGTGTTTTCCAATAAAAATAATAGGTAAATACTGATATGTATCAGGTGTGTATCTGTCCTATTGGGAAGAAATTGAAGAGACAAACTTAAGTTGCCTGTATGGATATTAAAAATAAGTAAAAATCGAGATAGAGCATCAAGATAGTTAGGACTAGACTTAATATCACCTGGTTCCGGGATGGGAACAGGTGTGATTACTATATAACCTATTACCTGTTTAGGGAATAAAAACAGAAATCAGAAAAGTTTACTTTGCATAACTTTTAGTCCATATCAGAAGAATGTATAGTTGGTCACCACACAATGTTCCACATTAGCAGAATATACCACCTTGAAGGATGGCATTTTTCAGTTGGTAAGTTGAACAGGACACGGAATGTCAATGTCCACAAGGCATAAACTTCGAACAGTTCTAGGGATAAATCCAGGGTTCCTTCAAGTATTAGATGAAGATTTATAGTTCAAATCTGATGCATTCAAATTTTCCAAAGGTTGATCCAAATGTTCAGGAGGCAGCAGTATTTTCATAGGCCTCAGCAGGGGGTGCATTAGATTGCACATTGAGTTTTACAATGGAATAGCAACAGTGTTCAGTTGAAGATGATCACACGGCTGCACAAAGTATAAAAGTTAATAACAGTACTCCGTTTGTATGAGGCGCCAGCCAGGCTCGGGAAAACAAGCAGTGAAGAAAATGGATTTCTTGATTGTAGATCAAGTGAAGAAGAGTCTTCTTGCTGAGTTGGGGGATTGCCCCTACCCCAGACTAGCTTCATGGTATGCATAACAATGAGCTTGATTTTAGAATCTTAATTGGCTGGACTGAATACAGTTTATTTGAAAGTTCACAAGTGGAAGCCTAATTTCAGTTATTAGGCCTGTATTCACAAGTTGGTAATACAAGTTGGAAGATGTCACATCTGCATAAAGGATGATGCTCCTTTCAGGTACATTTAAAGTTCAGAGTCAGTCATGATCCCAAGACCTCATGGTAAACGAGGAAAGGAGGTCGTTTCAACATTTTCACAATGAAATTTCCCATCAAGATGATCAATAGAATGGACAGTTGCCAGACGATCAGAAATGGATGTTGCCGGATAAAAATGTGGCAGTGACACTGTGAGAGTCACACAAAAAGGCTTCCTGGATTGTGCAGGAATAAGTTTCAAAACATGTAGCAATACTGAGGTGTGTGGTGACATATCCAAGGTTCCTTGCCATTGACAAGGGAATGGTGCTAGATTTAAATAAACATTTGTTAACACATGAAATAGAAGTGCAGAATGTGGCAATGCCACTGACCCATACGTCCGTCATGTATGAGATCAAGGATATATCCTAATTCCAGATCCTGGAAGAGATAACCAAATGGTTGTAAAACATAATAGCTGTAGGCAATGCAAAGGACTTTCCTAGCTATGTGATGCTCGTCTGCTTCCTTAATGTGAGCAGACATTAATTAATTAAAAACTCATTAAAAATGATGCTGACGTACTTTTGAATAAGGTTGATACGCAATCTGTCTTGAAGTCAGCGTCTGATGCTGCAGAAACAGCTGATGCTGTTATTATTTGTTTTATTAGCATGGCCTTGGATAAAGAACACAATGAAGTTAATTACATGAAATGTTTTTATTTCCTATGCAATTTAACATCAGCTTTGCCCGAGAAAACGGAACATACTGCTTTTCCTATGCAGTGCATTAATATCTTAAGTTGTAATGTTAAAAACAATGTTGCTACCATCCAGCAACATTCCGGTAGGGAAACCCACTTTACATTTGATGGGGGAAGGGACAACCCTGATTCTGAAAGCCCCATGGCTGTGATATTTTCAGCATCACAAAAAGGCTTCCTGGATTGTGCAGGAATAAGTTTCAAAAGCAATACTGATGTGTCTGGTGACATATCCAAGGTTCCTTGCCATTGACAAGGGAATGGTGCTAGATTTAAATAAACATTTGTTAACACATAAATAGAAGTGCAGAATGTGGCAATGCCACTAACCCATACATCTGTCATGTATGGGAGGAGGGTTACAGGTTTGATTTCTGAACCTGAGCTGATAACTGTCTCGGCACTATTTTCTCCACCCCTGATGGCTACTGAACCACAATCCATAACTGGAGAACTACGTGCAACTTCCACACCACTTTTCTCCACTGTGCAGGCACCCCTGATAGTGCCAGCACTGCCTGCACATGATACAGAACCCCCTCCACCAGTGACACCTGGATCATCCCATACTGTGACTGCAATAGCAGGCACCCCTGATAGTGCCAGCACTGCCTGCACATGATGCAGAACCCCCTCCACCAGTGACACCTGGATCATCCCATACTGTGGCTGCAATAGCAGGCACCCCTGATAGTGCCAGCACTGCCTGCACATGATACAGAACCCTCCACCAGTGACACCTGGATCATCCCATACTGTGGCTGCAATAGCAGGCACCCCTGATAGTGCCAGCCTGCCTGCACATGATACAGAACCCCTCCACCAGTGACACCTGGATCATCCCATACTGTGGCTGCAATAGCAGGCACCCCCGATAGTGCCAGCACTGCCTGCACATGATACAGAACCCCTCCACCAGTGACACCTGGATCATCCCATACTGTGGCTGCAGCAGCAGGCACCTCTGATAGTGCCAGCACTGCCTGCACATGATGCAGAACCCCCTCCACCAGTGACACCTGGATCATCCCATACTGTGGCTGCAATAGCAGGCACCCCTGATAGTGCCAGCACTGCCTGCACATGATGCAGAACCCCCTCCACCAGTGACACCTGGATCATCCCATACTGTGACTGCAATAGCAGGCACCCCTGATAGTGCCAGCACTGCCTGCACATGATACAGAACCCCCTCCATCAGTGACACCTGGATCATCCCTTACTGTGGCTGCAGTGGCAGGCACTACAGGTAAAAAGGTACAAGGTCTCCTAATACTGATATTGTTTTTTTCTTTTCGGATCACTGACCATGGCCCCAGCATTGGCTAATCCTAACACAATTTTAGGGCATTATTTTGAAACTGCTACATTAGATAAAGCAATCTCAGCAGTTTTAGCCCAAACATACAATGGACACATCAGACCCATTGCTTATGCATCCTAGATGCTTGCCCCAGTGGAGCTGAAATGCAACCTTTGTGAAAGGAATCTTTTGGCTACATACTTTGCAGTGAGATACTTTATGTACATCATTGGATATGCACCCATTGTACTGCATTCCAATTATTTGCCAACTAATGTGCTGTTGTCAGACAGAGAAAAAGACTCTGTATCCAATGCCAGACTTGCACACTGGAGTCTCTCATTTTACAGGATTACGACATCACTGTCCTTCCTATCAAAACTCCACCCTTGTTGACCCATAGCCTACAATTTACAGGAAAGACCCATGATTGTTCACTCCAACCCCATGACCTACCTGTCCCAGTGCCCTTTCTGACAGAACCTCAGAAAGTGTTCAAAGACACCACTGTGTGTCATGTTTTGACTGATGACTCAGCCACACATACCAACGAGGGTCAGATAGCAGGATTTGGAATTATTTTACATTCTGGTGATGACAGAGTGTGCATGGCTAGTAATTGCATCCTCTTACCTGTACAATTTTCAGGCAATGTTAAAACATGGCAGGCAAATAACATGAAAATCAAGGAGGTGAGGAGTCTCCAAATTACCACAAATATTTGTGAATGGTTTAGAAAGCTGGAAAGTCCTTGAGAAAGACACAGCTTGTGTAAAGAAAGGAATAAAAAGATTTTTCCTTGTGTAAAATGATACCAGCACTCTATGAAAGGGTAAAGTTCTTCCAGCTTCAAGAAATGTTCTTAAGATAATTACAGAAAGCACTGCAGATACAATGTTTTTATTACAGTTTCTAATTGGGTCTGCTTCTCTCTAAATTGAATTTCTTTGGCAGAAGACAAACTTCTGTTCCAGTACTCTGTATTATCTCTTGCTTGTGTACATCACAACACTAACAGTTTAAATACTGTACATTCATAAGGTTCGAGCATATTGTAATATGTGAACCTTATGCTCCAAAAGAAGGACCCTTATTTAAGGACAATGTATAGGTTCCTTAATAAAGGAACTGAGGAATATCTTCCAGAAATAGCTTATAGTACATGAAAATGACATTTACCTATTCAGTGATGACCTACTCATTTGGAACATCACTACTAACACTCATGAAAAGTTACGGGTGATTCCTGAACACCTGAGAGTAGATTTTATCTACTGTGCCAAGTACACTGTACTTCCAACTGGTGGACACCAGTAAGTTAATAAAAACTCTAGACAGACTGAAATTCTCTGCCTTGTGGCCACGCATGAAAAATGATGTAGAACATTACATTAGTAGTTGTTTGATCTGTGAACAGAACAGTCATGTACCAGCTAGGAAAAATGCATTGTTACCCCAGAGGCAAAAGGCCCCTGGAACAATATCCAGTTTGACTACACTGTCCTTATGCCAACCACTAAGAACAACTAGTTTTCACTGGTGATCACCAACCTAACAAAACAACACAAAGTGACTGCAAACGTCTTGGTAAACTAGCTATTTACCAGGTAGGGTTTTACCCCTAAAGGTAAATTCTGGTTACAGGGATCCGGTTTTATATCCTAAGTAATGCAGGAAATTCTGAATTTGTTACGGATAAAACAAAAGTTTTATATCCCTTACAACCCACAGTCATCAGGACAGGTGGAATGTGCTAACAGGCAGATCAAAGTTATGTTATAATAAACTTGTTCAGAAAAACCCAAAAGGACTGGGATTCATTATTGCCTTTACTCCTTATGGCAATAAGAGGGACATCCTCTGCAGGTACACAGCGTACCCATTTTTGAAATCATGACCGGATGGTCCATGAGACTCCCAGAACATTTAATTCTGGACCTGTGTACTGCCACTGCTGATGGAGCATCAGTAGATAAATCTGTTAAATATCTCAAACAAGACATCCAAAAAGTAAGTACCCTTGTTTGCATCACAATGTATGGGCAAGGCTCAAAAAACAGGCCCTATCCCATTCTAAACAAATGCAGTCCAGCAGGCTACCAAGTTAGACTGCCTTACAATAACAGTCATTGATAAATGGCTATATGCTTATCAAATTAACCTGTTTAAAGGAGATCAGATGATTTTTCCATACCCCAATGGGTGGAATAGTACTAAACTATGTTTTTCTTTTTCTCTTTTTTTTTAGGTTCCAGAGGGAGAGAGAGAGAGAAAAATGCTTGCTCTTATGCTTATTATTATTTTTTTTAAGTATGGGTCTTATTACAAGCCCAAACTGCACATTTTATTGCAGATGAGGACCAGTGACCTAATCCTAAACAGACTGTTGAGGCAAAATACCTCACAAGCCCACATGATCTAATTGAATCCTGTGGAATTCATACTCAAGTCCTAAAAGACGTGTTCATTGTCCAGAAGGGTAGTGAGGCCCTACTGAATGTTATCATCATTATTGCTTTAGATCAATTCTAGCAGTCAGACTTGATCTAGACTCCTGTTTATATTTTATTGACAATCAGGAATTTTGCATCCAAAATTATATGGCAATAAAAGCCATTAGATCTTAAGGTTTTAACCTTATGATGCTTCATAATTTGTGACACTTAATACTGAGTGCCCAAAACAGAACCCTGGCCCAGCCAGTGGTCTAACAGTCACTTCTCAACCAGGTATTCTTGTTAATAATGTGCAGTTCATGCACATCTCAGTCATTTTTAAATCTCACCTTTTAGAACTTGGAATGATTTGTTTTATTTTTCACAACAAACATTTCCCTTATTTTTTTTTTATTTCCATAATGATGTGATTGAATACCCTGGCAGCATACCAGGTACCCATTAATGACTCCCTATACAGGGACTGATAGCACCACATACATACACATACACACACACACACACACACACACACACACTCAGGGTTTTTTTACATCCTGACTGCTGGTGGTACAATCTATGACTGTAAACCTATCCAAACTCACTACGCATTTTGTTTTTTTCTTATTTAAAAAAAAAAAACACCACAGGTTAAGGTTCTGACACATCTATTTGAAATAAGGCTGATATAGCCAGTATTCAAGCACATATGTTAAAGGTTCATGAAAGTATGAAATATAGTATCATCCCCACTGCGTGGTATACATGATTTTGCTCATTAAGAGTGATTTAAATTTACAGTATTAAGGATATTGTGAAGGGGTTTGACCTGATAAATGTTCATATTAATGAATTATTTCTGCTCACATTAAGGAAGCAGATGAGCATCACATAGCTAGGAAAGTCCTTTGCACTGCCTACGGCTATTATGTTTTTACAACTATTTGGTTATCTCTTCCGGGATCTGGAATTAGGATATATCCTTGATCTCATACATGACAGATGTATGGGTTAGTGGCATTGCCACATTCTGCACTTCTATTTCATGTGTTAACAAATGTTTATTTAAATCTAGCACCATTCCCTTGTCAATGGCAAGGAACCTTGGATATGTCACCACACACATCAGTATTGCTTCATGTTTTGAAACTTATTCTTGCACAATCCAGGAAGCCTTTTTGTGATGCTGAAAATATCACAGCCATGGGGCTTTCAGAATCAGGGTTGTCCCCTCCTCCATCAAATGTAAAGTGGGTTTCCCCCACTGGAATGTTGCTGGATGGTAGCAACATTGTTTTTAACATTACAGCTTAAGATATTAATGCACTGCATAGGAAAAGCAGTACATTCAGTCTTCTCAGGCAAAGCTGATGTTAAATTGCATAGGAAATAAAAACATTTCATGTAATTAACTTCATTGTGTTCTTTATCCAAGGCCATGCTAATAAAACACATATTAACAGCATCAGCTGTTTCTGCAGCATCAGATGCTGACTTCATGACAGATTGCATATCAACCTTATTCAAAAGTACGTCAGCATCATTTTTAATGAGAATCTTCTGTTCCTCAGAAACACTAGTGTTACTGATAACATTATTAATCATGCCCAAAAACTCTGGCATGTTTTGTTTGGTTATGGCAGCAATCACAGGTCCCTGTGACTGAAAGATCGAATCTCTGTGAGATGGTTGGCCATTTTGGATTACCTCATGGGCATCATGGGTTACTGTGTCATGACCATCATCACATGACCATGAGCAGCCATCTTGGGGATGGTATGGGGATGCAACCTGATGACATGTGTGTCCACCATTTTGAGACTCTAACAATTCTCTATTTTGTGAATCACAGAAAAACAAGTGGCTAGCCTTTGCTGTAGTCCACCCCACAGCATACAGTGAGTGTTTAAAATCAAACTCTTCAACATCAGAAGAGGCAAGGTCTTTGGGTATTAAGTTAGTATGCCCTGCCAATACCTCTGGCTGATGGCGCAAGTTTGCCATATCTAACTTTTTACTCCTATATTCTAACTCAGATATGGGAGTTAGCATGCTATTAAGTGCTTTGTTTTCCGATTTCAAGACATTCCCATCTTTTAAAACATGCTTAATATCGACAGAAGCTGTGTCATAGTTTATGTCCAAAACCTTTATTTCAAGTCTGCTGCAATTAAAACATACTGAATCATGCTGTACCGTCAAGGTCTGGTGTTGAAATACCAGCTCGTTAACTTTTTCAGTAATTACTTTAGACTTATCTCGAAGTTCCTTGTTTTTAAAACATAAGGAATCAGCGTTACTAGCCAGAACACCATTTGTTTGAAAAACATTTTTCCTAAGTTTTGCCTTTTTAGCATTATCTCTTAAGGCATGCAGGTCATGGCTGCTTCTCTCATTAAAGAGAGACTCATTTTCTAGATGGACAGATTGTAGCTCAGACAGTAGTCCAGCTATTTTTTTCTGTATGAGAAGCCCTTTTCAGACTAATCTCCTGTATGTAGGCAGAATTCTCCATTTTGCAAGCAATATACTCATTTTTCAAAACATATATCTTATTTAGGACAGCATCAAAACAATTAAACAACGTTGCAATTAATAATCTTTCAGGATCATTGGTACCATTTTTCAATTCCCCATAATGGGCAATGACATCCGCTAAAGGACTGCCATTGGATTCTGCTGCTTAAGCAAAATCACACCTTGCACCAAAAACAGTGTGGTGTGTTAAGGCTTCCAGCCTCAGCTCAGTACTGATATATTTTGGCATGTCATATATGATAACAAACCCTTAGTTGTCTGTGGATCACAAAACTTTGTTTGCAAACCAAAGTTCATGACAGGACACAAACGGCCTTTGGCGTATGTGGACTCCTAGATGAGTAAATACCCATTAGGATTTCAATGCACAAGAAAGCTGTCTGTCTGTTTCGGATCCTTTATAGCTGTGTTCCCACAGAGAAAGAATAGGGGGAAAAAAATCAAAAATAAAACAACTCATTACACAGAAATTGAATATCTGCCAAGAGATTGTTTTGTCTGCACTATAGAACACACAACTGACCGAAAAATTTTAAACATTAGACACTTTCAGCTTGTTTTTACTGAGGATCTCTTGCCCAGTGTTTTAATTTACAGAGGAAATTAAAAATGAAACTTGGCAAAAACATCCAGACTCCATTTCGCGGTCACCATTATGTTGTCTAAACACTCTTGGTGCGTAGGGTAAACAATAAAAATAATAATAATACAGATTCTTTTGTCTTGGAGTCTGCCTAGAAACATTTGTAAACAAGCAAGGAGTACTAATAAAGTTTATTATGCTACTTACACCAAGCATGTGATAGAGAAAATCACAAGGGAGATGGGTTTCTCACTACTCCTGAAGAATGTACATAATCTCCAGAATTGTAGATCTTAGGTTCTCTAAGATCTTGTTCTATCTCTCCCCGGGCTCCAGCTCTCTGCCCTTCTAGAGAAGCTACAGTAGTGTCTCGAGAGCACTACAATGGGTTGCAGACAGCTAAATACTACGGATAACAGCATAGCAACAGAGATTACAACATAGTTACATATTTGAGGAACAATATGCGTTGGTCCTAAGTCATTCTACACTGGATAATGACTTAGGAGACATAATTACTAATGAGTGTCATATGAGACAGAATATGCTTCCATTAGCATTATAGCTTAGACAAAAGAAATGCTGATAGTTCAAAACTACATGCAGCATTTCTTACTTATGCCAGTATAAAACATTAGACATAATAAAGGCCTTCTGTCTCTATCAGCTTGCTTAGACAAAGAGAACTGCTGACAGGCATATCTGCCTGAGTATAAAACACACACTACATACTGTATAATTATGAGAATATAAGTATACAATAATCACAGATGATCCCTCTGAATCATCTTATCAGTGATTAGGTAGATTATATATAGAATATCTATAAAAGACAAACATAATCTAGATAATTGTATTATAGTGAGGTATAATGAATCATGCATGACAATATTAGCACATCTTAGCAGCAAAGCACATTCCTAGCACTCATATCTATATATAAGTGCAAAATAGCAGTATCACAGTACAATAGACCAGGAATACAGTAGGAGGTGTATACAAGGTATATGTGGGACGATAGGGGGCATAACCCAAGCGTAACACCCCAACCTGTACCTCCATGCCACTTCTGGCCCTCCATTAAATATCCTGTCATGTCCCACTTCAGTCTCCCTTGTGGTTAAGTGGGTCTGCAAACCATTTCCAATAACTGAAGATCCCTGGTAATGTAGAGGCTCCCCCCTACCTAGCACAGTGCAGCCTAAAATGTCCCTCACGGATCCAGTCCAGTGCTAAACTCCATCTCCTGACCCCTTACTATTAGAGTGCTACACCAAGCTGCAACATTCTGATGATCCCCTACTATTAGTTTTACCTGGTGGTATTTGGGGACCATCGCAAAAGTACTACACCATTTGTGACAGCGGTAGTTGGCACCGTTTGTGGCTGATGGCATTGCTTGCTGTTTACATGCCAACTCCACCTCCTTCCATGCACTAATGCACAATGATCTGCACTGGCATGGAAGAGTCCTTCTCCTGCTCTCTATGAGCATAGCTTGAGGTGGTTACAGGCAAGGGATTGTGCTAAATCAGTTTATAATGATTTGATGCCAGTCCCTTGTGACTGAGAGTTGTGCCCTGGGGGGGGTTTCAGTGCTTTTCAGAGAGTGACAAACTCACTGAAAGCGTTAGTAGACACAGTATGTTAGTTGTTTGCCTCATGTTGTTGCTGAAAATATTGCCCATCTGTTGCTGCAAAGTGCACATACTTGTTACTTGTTCAGATATGGAAGGGTTATGAATTTATGGAGAGGAGCAGGATCAAGAGGAGGAATTGATGACTGGTCCAGTGGCACAGTGGTAGCACTTTCACCCAGCATGCCAATGACCTATGATTGGAAGCAATTTGAAGGATTAATTGTCTGCTTGACTGCTCTCCTCTCCTGGGGGAAGGTTGCTGCCATGTGACTACCACCAGGTGGAGGCCTGGTGGTAGGACGGGTCTTTGAGCAGGAAGTAAGGGAGGGAGATGCAGGATTTCTGCGTAGCATGCATGCACCAACATGTGCACCCCAGCTATGGGGAGGGGGGACTAGAAAATGGAAAAGGGGCTGAGATGGTTTCATGAAGCTGGGTCTGCTCCTCTCCAACCCTGCACTGCTTCCTGACCACTGAATCTGGATTAAATTGAACTGAGGGCTGGACCTCCCCTTCCTGGCCCACTGCATAGGGCAATCCATAGGGGACTCCTGGTGGTTGGGACAGGTAGGTGATGGTCAGAGAGAGAGTGAGGACCCAGCTGATAGCCACCTGTCTACCACATGGCAGAAAAACCTTTATGGCAAAAAAAGGGGAGGAAGTGCTGCCTTCTCTTGATGTGTTGGTTGGGGGTGGACAATGTGTACAGCGAATCCAGATGAATTCACAAATTCAGTTCATGCTGAATTCAGCCGAGTTCATCAACTTATTCAGGAAATTAATGAGTAGACAGCCTTGCCCAGCTCTCCTTGTTAAACTGATTTTTGTACACATTTAACTTAATCCGTCATTCTCCCTCAGGTACCTGGTGAGACCATGAGAAGTAAAGAAGATGCACTTTTCTAAAAGTCATTAGCATGTCACAGCTTGTACCCTATGCCATGCTGACTTATCTCCTGTTGCCACTGGAAACTGAATGGGCTCATCTCCAAGACCACCTTGTGCTGTCTAGCATCTCCACAGAATGCATCTGGCGTGAAAGTTTAGACATTTCTGCTCTGCTTTTCTTCAGTTTTCTTGTATTTTATATGAAAGGCATCTGTTTTCTTTGCTGCAACCACCATGACTTTTGAATAGCAGGACTGG
The DNA here is from genome assembly GCA_016271365.2 of Neoceratodus forsteri. Taxonomy (NCBI): domain Eukaryota; kingdom Metazoa; phylum Chordata; order Ceratodontiformes; family Ceratodontidae; genus Neoceratodus; species Neoceratodus forsteri. The sequence continues at coordinate 1,616,300,341 of CM028130.1, forward strand.
GAAACTGGGTCCAAAAAGAATCCACAACTAAGCATTTTATTCATTTACAGAGCTGAATTCTAGAAGCTATAGTTCAAGGCTGGGGATAGAATGGCGCCTGCATCTCTGACCCTCCTGAAGACTAGACTTTGGAACAGGAGCTTTTAGTTGGGACACTAAAAATGGAGCATGCTACGTATCTGCCCTTCTGTAGTCCCATGGAACAAGCTTTGGATTTACCTTTGTTCAGAAACATGGAGCAAGCTATGGTTCTACCTTTGTGTAGAAACATGAGACAAGCGTTGGATCTTTTCTCCAGAAACATTAAGCAAGCTATGGTTCTACCTTTGCTAAAAAACATGGAACAAGCTTTGGATCTACCTTTACCAAAAAAAAAATGCAACAAGCTTTGGATCTACCATTGCTAAAAAAAAAAAAACATGGAGCAAGCTGTGGATCTACTATTGCTAAAACACATGGAACAAGTTATGGCTCTACCTTTGCTAAAAATATGGAACAAGCTATGGATCAAGCTATGGATCTACCTTTGCTAAAAAAATACATGGAGCAAGATATGGCTCTACCATTGCTGAAAACACATGGAACAAGTTGTGGATCTACTTTTGCTAAAAACATGGAACAAGCTATGGATCTACCTTTGATAAAAATACATGGAACAAGCTACAGATCTACCTTTGCTAAAAACATGGAACAAGCTATGGATCTACCTTTGCTAAAAAAAACATGGAACAAATTGTGAATCTACCTTTGCTAAAAAAAAAAAAATATATAGCACAAGTTATGGATCTACCTTTGCTAAAAACATGGAACAAGCTATGGATCTACCTTTGCTAAAAACATGGAACAAGCTATGGCTCTACCTTTGCTAAAAACATGGAACAAGCTGTGAATCTACCTTTGCTAAAAACATGGAACAAGCTGTGGATCTACCTTTGCTAAAAACATAGAACAAGCTTTGGATCTACCTTTGTTAAAAAACATGGAGCATACTGTGGATCTAGCTTTGTTCTAATTGGCAGGCACTCCATTACTTAAAAACTGGCACTTAGCTTGTTGACATTGTGGAGAGTGCCTGGCAGTAATATGCAAATGTATGTGGTGCACAGTCAAAAATACTTCGATTTTAAATCTGGTTTTACCTGTTCTCCTTTTGCCCCTGCACAGTGGAAACCCTTATGTTGCCCATTAAGGCTGTAAGACCCATGAAGAGGAGGCTGAAACCCCCTAAAATGTGGGGATTCAAGAGGCGCAAACATGCATGTGAAAGCAGGCGAAAGTGAAGGAATTGAAAAAAGTTGCCAAAGACCACTAGTGATCCTTTGACTGAAGTTGCCCACAGCAGAGGAGGCACTCTAAAGGTGGAGCTGTTGAAGGAGAAGCCAAACAAAAAGTTCCAACTCCATCTGATTTTATATGGATTTATAAACCTGTGCTTCTATCCTGAGGCTCAGCATCTATATGTTGGTTACCTGAACCTGAGTACTGATAATGGGATTCTCTTTGTAAATATACTTTATACGAATACAGACAAGTGTAATGATATAACAAACTGTATATGTATTGAGATGATATGTAATGATATGAAGAACTGTACTTTATATGAATGCAAATGGTATGTAACACAAAGCCTGTATAATTTAAACAGACCCGACGTGGTCTCTATTCTTACTCTGCACACCAACTTCAGGAACAGATCAGGGGGTCATGAGGACAGCCTGTGTTTTCTACAGCCCTCCCCTGCACTAAATGGCTCTACACTTCGGCAGCTGCACCTGAGGATCCTTTTCAAGTTCTCGTCCTTCCTCCAGCAATGAATCCACCAGTCAGGTGGCGTCCTCTGTTTTATGGGCGAGGCTTCTCAATGTTGTTCAAAACGCACTATTCCTCGAGTGACCCTCTGCGCCGTGGCCCAGTGCACATAGGGCCACAGTGCCAAGGGTGTCACACTGGAGGTGTCACCTGTGGAGTCAGCCATCAGCTGGCCATGCTACCCTACTACTACAATATGTTGACTACAAGGTGGATCTATCATTTTTGTATTGTGCTGCAGCACATATACTCTACAATCTTTAGGACCCTGGACTCTTCCACTGCTCACCAGTGGTTTTGTAACTGCTAGCACTGCTAGCTGAGGTATGGCTGTTACATATTGAATACCTACATAGTCTAATGCCTGCCGTAGTGTATTTTTGTACATATAAATGCTCTTTTAACCTAAGATGGCAATTTATCTAGCTCATACTAGGAACCTAGCAGAACTACCTATCTGGATCTGACTCCTTGCCAAATTCAACAGTCAGTAATACTATGTCCTACAATTCTTAGGGGCCTGACCTACTCCCTGTCAAGAATCCCTTCCCTCTTACCTTTCATCACTCCTCTCTGTTATCCCCTCTGCTTCCTGCTCCCTCTGCTCAGGGGATCTTCGCACCTTCGCCATTCCCCCCTGCTCCCGTCTTCCCTCTCCCTGACAGTTTTCCTATGCATTTGCCATTCTACCCTGGTGTAGGTATGGCTGAGGTCCTTAATTTGTTGATTTTTGCCTTGCTTACTCATTTTACACTTAGTCCTGTATTAATAAAGTTCTCTGCACTATTGCAACTGCAGACTGTGTCTGTGTTATGTATTTTGTACCCCTTTCCTTGGGTCATACCTGGAAATGAGCCTCAGTTTTGTGCGCCTTTCCAGGTCATCAATTTTCAAATAAATAAATAGGGTCTGCCTTGTTCTCTGATTAGTACTGGTTTCTGGTGCACTCCAACTGCCTGGTACAGTGGATTATTTTAAATTACGTTTTGTTCTTTCTTTGTTATCACTTAATCAGTTTTCAGCTTAGACCAATACTGGATTGCCTACCAGTGCAATTTCACACTGTTCTGTTTGCACTGATGTCTATGACCATATATCTCTACTGACTTACAGCTGGGTATGTTACTTCTTGATGCCAGCTGTAGATGCTTAGTTACCAGTTTTACATTTTTGCAGTAGCAATATATCTAAAAATGAACTGGTTTGTGCAATTTAGCTAATTGAAAACAGGCCCTTGTTTTGCTACTCTTGATTCTAGCTAGTAATAATCTAATCCTCATCCTTTCTCAGATAAGAATGATGCAGAATGTAACCCCTAAACACATTTTATCCATTGTTCATGTAAATATTAAACGTGTATTACCAAAATTAGATGAACTCAGTACATGGATGTTGGGGAATCATTTCGATCTGGTTTCAGTGTCCAAGGCACGGTTGTCAAACAGAATATCCTATTCAAGAATTGGGATGCCATACTATTACTTATTAAGATGAGACAGGCTAAGAAAACGTGGGGTTGGGGTCCTAATCTATTATAAGTCCTATTCTATGGTGGCCAATGATGTCACTAATACTTGCTCATCCTGTGATTTTCTTTGTGTTGTGTTATGTTTTTTTTTTATTTGTTGTATTTGTTTTATTTATTTGTTCACCGGTTAAGTACACTGAGAAAAAATTGCCCCCTTTCAAGAATGACCCGAAACCGCTCAAGTAGCAGTTAATATGTAACAATAAACATGAAGTACAATGAACAACACATTAATACATACAATAAGAACATTTATGAAAACTATAAAATATTATCAAATACAATGACAAATTTTAAAAACATTGACATTGTGATTGCTCCAATAAGTGCATTTTTAAATAAGTTTTAAATATATTATGACTGTGTACAGTATAGCATGAAGATGGCAATTTGTTCCAGCATTTAGAAGCACATACCAAGAAGGCACACTCTCCATAGAAGTTGAAATCCTGGGAATGAGGAGAGACTAAAAGAGCTTAATATGTATACCTTTGAGGAAAGGAGGGAGAGGTGGGACATGATATAAACTTTTAAGTACCTCAATGGAATCAACAAAGTCCAAGAGGGTAGCATCTTTCAGAAAAAGAGATGTGCAAGAACAAGGGGACACAGTTTAAAGATGGTGGGCAGTTCAGGGGCAATGTGAGGAAGTATTTTTTCACAGAGAGGGTGGTGGACGCAGGGAACAGCCTTCCTGAGGAGGTTGTGGGGTCTAAAACTGTGGGAGAATTCAAGAATACATGGGACAGACATAAGGCAGGTGTGGGGGGTAAGAAGAAATAGGCTGTTGGTTAACTAGGATCTGCAGCTTATCCTATAGGTAGGGAAATTGGCAGACTAGGTGAGCCAAGCAGTCCTTATCTGCTGTCAAAGTCTTTGTTTCTATGAATGGACAAAAGACAATTTGTGCTTGATCTTAAATTTCTGTTTACTTTTTTATGCTCAAGTAATGCGTAAAGAGGTGAGGAGGTATGAACACGCATGGTTTTGTCAACCACACAACATAAATTGTAAAGAAAATTAGTTCCAGGTGGCAGCCAACCAATTTGATTGTACAGCACACATTTATGAGTGCTGAAGGCTAATTTTAAAACAAAATGACAGATGGCGTTGAAAGTTTTAGTTACCAGAGTCATATCAGAACAAGATAAATTGGTGAAAAGAAAATAATTATAATTTATTGTGGGTAGTAAAACACCAGTGGCAACAGTGTATCTGGCTTCCTGCGTTAGACAGTTGTTTAAGCTGAACAATGCCCCTAGCTTCTGTTTTACTTGTTTACAAACAGTTTTAATGCGAGATGAAAAAGTTAAAGCAGAGTCCAACAGTACCCCTAAGAATTTATATTCGTTGACTTGCTCCACCAGGGTATTGTTCAGGTCACAGATCTGTAAAGGCTTACACTTAGATGTCTTAACTTTTGACCCAAAAATCATACAGTTTTTTTCATTTTGATATTTAAAGGGACACTGTCAACATTTTCTGCATTGCATTATTTTTAGGTAAACACCCACATTTTAAGATGGCTTACTGCCTCTAAAATTCATTGATGTTGCTGGTTGTTTTATCTGCCTCCTTGCTTATTAGAACCAAAATGCATGTTAATGTATAGCTATGCCCAGCTTTGTTTTGCTTCATATCACTGAACTACTCTTAGTGTACACTTCCTGAACATTAGAAACACCCTTAAACAGTGAAGCCACTCATGATACAACAGTCTCCTCTGCTCCCACTGCATAATCAGGGGCTAGATTGTGTTGGGGGTGTTCCTGAGTCCAGGAAAGATGCAGTGGGAGCTAATCGCGAGAAATGTAAACAAATATGTTTTGGTGTGGTAAGACCAGTAAGGTGGGCAGTCACTTTTTCACTTTTTAAAAGAAAACAAGGGGTCTAAATCAAACTACCAACTGCATCAACAGTCTCTGTAGAATGTGAACAATCATAAAATGTGTTTTTTAAACTAGGGACACTTTGAGGCCTAAGTGTCCCTTTAATACTAGGTGAGCTTTTTGAAACCAAGACTTTAGTAAAGCAAAATTTGAATTCAGAACTGAGTTACTCTCATCAATAGATGAGGAACTAAAGTAAAGAATAACATAATTCACATAAAGTATGGACTTAGATGAAGTTAATACTGTAGGGATGGCATCCGTATAAAGCAAGAACAGTAGGGGGGGGCCCAGGATAGAACCGTGGTGAATACCCTGTTCAAGCAGTCACACTGGAGACAGACAGACAGTCATCAAAAGATACCATAAATGATCTATTGAACAGGTAACTTTGGAACCAAGAAATGGGTGACTCTGTGAGTCCCATGTCCTTCAGTCTCCCAAGCAGCATGGGATAATCAACAGTATTGAAGGCCTTGGACAGATCCACAAAGACCACACCAGTGAGCTTACCAATGTCCATAGCCCTACTGATGTGGTCCGTAAATCTGGCCAAGGCAGTGCCAGTCCCATGTGTCTTATGAAAACCACGCAGCTCAGGAGAGTGAAGGCCATGGACCTGCAGATAGTCAACCAACTGTTCATTTACCAATTTTTCTAGTAACTTACTCAACGGAGAGACGATAGAAATTGGGTGGAACTTGTCCAAATCAGTCAATATTCCTGATTTAGGTATAGGTTTGAGCAAGGTATCCTTCCATGACTGAGGAAATTCCCCAGTTATAAGGTATAAATTAAAACTAATAGTCAATGACAAATAAATCATTTTGGCAGGCAACTTTAGAAACCTTGGTTCCAAACCATCCCATCCAATACCTTTATTTGTGGGCATTAGTTTCAATAACATTAGTACCTGAAATGGATTTATTACACAGAAATGAAAGTGAAGTATATTATCCAGCAACGGAGCTGAAGAGAATCCATTATTCTGAGAAAATTCTTTAAAATTTGTACAAAGATGAGAAAAATCAGTGAATTTATTCAAAAATGCTTCACCAGTTACAGAGGGAATTATTAATTCCTCGCCATTATGAAAAATAGTTTCAGTTGCGTCTTTCTTCTGTGGGTCAATCATTGATTTAATTGAGGATCAAAATCTTCTTGGGTGTCCAAGGGATCCATTTTGCTGATTATGAAAGTAATCAGCCTTACATTGCCTAATTTTAGCTTTGCATTTGTTTCTTAACTGATGATACTTGTTCCAATCAGCAACACTATTCATGATTTTAAATTCTTTCCAGCTAATACCTCTTTGCTTTGTCAATAAACATAGCTCTGGAGTAATCCAGTTATAGAGTGTACCTTTGACTCTTCTACTTTTTAGTGGAAGGTATTTATTTTGAATATGAATCAAATTGCTAGTAAAGAAATCTCCTGCTGCATTAACATCTGGGATAACATCTAAAAAAGTCCAGTCCATCAAGTGCTAGTCCTCCATAACCCAGTCAAGTCTAGGTTCACAAAACTCCTGGAGTAAATGCACCTGGGAGGGACCGTGTTTTTTTTTAATTTTGTTCCAGATACACTAAATGAATAAATGATCACTTACTGTGTCTGAAAAAACACCATAGCTGCCCACCTTATTAGATCTATTGGTAAGCATCCAGTTGAGAGTTGTGTGGTTATTACATCCCGTATTCATACGTGTATAATCTGTAATTAGTTGAAAAAAAACAAAATTTAATATCAAAAGTTCTAAATTCAGGTCCAGACCAGGATTCCAAGTTAAGTTAAAATCACCCATAATTAAAAAATCATTACCTTGGTTGGCTAATTGTATAAACTCAAGAAAATTATTAAGACCTTTTGAACCAACCTTTGGGGGATTATACACTTTGCACAATTTAATTTTAGATGGCCTTCCTGGCTTCACCTCTAGTAGTTGCCATTCACATTCAGTGCTATTAATCAGCTGTTCTGACACTTGGAAGGTGATCCCTATAGTAAACCATAATACCTCCCCCTATCTTTTCTTAAACATTTAGAACCATTTAAGTGGCATATACTATCAGTAACATTTGGTTTAAGCCAAGTCTCCATAAGACTCAATACATCAGGTTGGTTAGAGAAAAGCCAAGCCTCAACCTCAGCTTTTTTATCCAAAAACTTTGCACATTTAAATGAGCAAATTTTAAGCTCTTACTTTCCCAGTTATGATGTAGAAAGGGAGGGGAGAAGGGCAGCCCTGGGTTAGGCTTAAAGTCGCCAGCTCTTAGTAAAAGAGCCCCACCAATGAGAATGCAGAAGCGAGTAATGATAATGTGCACATAGGTACAACAAATGACACAATAACTAAGACCTAGGTCAAAAACTGAATGCCTTTTTAAAAAACTAAACCAAATAATATCCTCTGGATAAAGAAAAAAGAATTATCAAATTAGAATAAGTAAAATCCAGGACCATGTTACCTTGCTGATTGGTTTCCGAGGCAGAAGTGGAAAATAAACATAAACTATAATCAAGTAGAGAAAAAATGCTAATTAAACTTAACAAGATAACTATTTTAGCAATTCCGTAAAATGTAATAAAATAAATAAGGTAAAATCAGTATAAATAGTGCAAGCAAATACAAACTTCAAAGATTGTAAGTGATAAAACAACCTGAAATGTGCTGTGCGAATGTCCAGGAAATTTTCCCAAGTGGTGCTCGCATCATTCACGCTTATGCCACACTCGTGCTTGCAGGCAGCTGGAGCTTTTGAAATAGACTAGCCCTGCTCTGTGCACCCAGCTGCCGGCTTTCCTGAGCCTCCTCGCACCAGGTGAATGCTATAAAAGTCCACCAGAGCACAGAACAAAATACAGGAGATGTAGTTGCAGTGACTTTCACCTGGACAAATACTGTCAAAACTGCCTAGAACTCAGGTGCAGCAGGAAAAGCAGATTCTGGCTTGCAGGTGGCACGGGCTTTTGAAACAGACTAGCCCCACCCCAAGCTCCGTGCTCCTGGCTGCAAGCTCTCCCAAGCCCCCTCACTCTGGGCAACTGCTATGAAAGTCCACCAGAGCACAGGACAAAGTCCAGGAGATGTAGTTGCAGTGACTTTCACATGGGCGAATGCTGGCCAGGACTTATAAATCACCTAGACAACATTAGTGGCTAAAATAAAAATATAATCTCAGGTGGCCTAAATGACCACCACGGACCTTTCACCCAGGCTGCATAAATCACCTGGAACCCATTTTTGGCCACAAAAAAAATATCACCTCAGATAGCCTATACAACCACTGCGTACCTTTCTCCCCGGCTCCATAAATCACCAGGAACACATTTTTGGCCAAAATAAAAATATCACCTCAGGTGGCCTAAATGAGTACCATAGACCTTTCACCATGGCTCCCCAAATCACTCGGAATCCATTTTTTGCTAAAAAAAAAAAATCACCTCACATAGCCTAAATGACCAGCATGGACCTTTCACCCTGGCTCCATAAATCACTTGGAACCCATTTTTGGCCAAAATAAAAATATCACATCAGGTGGCCTAAACGAGCACCACAGACCTTTCACCATGGCTCCCCAATCACCCGGAATCCATTTTTGGCCAAATAAAAATATCACCTCAGGTGGCATAAATGAGCACTGCAGGCCTTTCTTGGTGTGTCCCCAAATCACCTGGAATCCATTTTTGGCCAAAATAAAAATATCGCTTCTGGTGCCATTGGCAGGGTTGGTCTATAGTGACCCGGGGAGGCTTCCTTTTGTGCTTTAAGTCTGATGCAACTGCACCTCTAACTATCCTTTTCCTATCCTAATTGTTTCCCCTTATTCCGTCCAGGCCAACCACCTGGAGGATGCCCCCTCCCATTTCTCTACTCTATTACCCATTTTATTTTTATTTTTTCACTCTTATTTTCCAGTCCTCCCAGGGATATAAAGTGCACCAGTGCTCAGAAGGTGCATGCATGATGAGATGCTAGTTAGCATAAGAAAGAAAAGCATGCATGTGCTAAAATAACATGTTGCTAGCTAGCAAAATGTAATTATGATCTTGAATATCAAGTACTCAGAGAACACTATTAAAGTGCTGTTTAAAACTGTATCTGGTACAGAAAAAAACTGTATAATAGCCATAAGACATCAGTACAGTTTATGTTGTACTAAAGTAAAAGTTTAGCCATACCTGGATTCAGGAGTGGTTTTGGGCCTACCAGTGTCCACTGTTTTCGAAGGCTATTATAGTAACTGCTAAGTTTTAAACAAGTGTTTTCTGTATCTAAAAATATAAATACATAGACAGTGTCTGCAGATAAGGGCATATGGCCCACCCAGTCTGCCCATTTGAGCTTGTAAGTTCAGTTTATGTTTTCGTAGAAGTCTGTTGCCCCTTACCCCTGACCGCCAGAATTCATTTATGTCTATCCCATGCATTCTTAAATCTCGTGATTGTTTCAGCCCCCCCCCCAGTTCCTCTGGCAGGATGTTCCACTTTTCCACCACCCGTTCTGTGAAGAAATTCTTCCTCACATTTCCTCTGAATTGTCCTCCCTCCAACTTCATCCCATGCCCTCTAGTCCTGGAACATCTTTTTCGCTTAAAAATAGTGTATTCCTGCACCCTGTTCCTCCCTGTAAGATACTTGTATGTCTCTATCGTATCCCCTCTCTCCCTCCTCTCCTCCAGGGAGTACACATTCAGTTCCTTCAACCTGTCCTCATAGGACTTGTGATGCAATCTATGTACCATCTTTGTTGCCCTCCTCTGAACCTTCTCTACCCTGTCCATGTCCTTACGTAGGTATGGTCTCCAGAACTGTACACTATACTCCAGGTGGGGCCTCACTAGTGTCCTGTATGAGTGGAATTGACCTCCTTTTTCCTGCTGGTGATGCCTGCCTATGCATCCCAGCATCCTATTTGCTTTACCTGCTGCCTTGTCACACTGTTTCCCTACCTTGAGGTCATCAGAGATAATAACCCCAAGATCCCTTTCCTGCTTGGTGCTTGCTATATCCTTACCCCCCAATTGATATATTGTGCCAGGGTTTTTCTGCCCCATATGTAGTACCTTGCACTTCTTTGCATTGAATTTCAACTGCCAAATCTCTGACCATTCTTCAAGTTTCTGCAGGTCCCTTCTCATTCTGTCTACACCCTCTGGTATGTCTACTCTGTTACAGAGCTTTGTGTCATCAGCGAACAGTGAAATTCTGCCTTCTAGGTCCTGTGCAATGTCACTGATGAAGATGTTGAATAGGACTGGTCCCAGCACTGATCCCTGTGGTACCCCACTGGTCACTCTTCCCTCTGTGGAGCGACAGCCATTTACCACCACCCTCTTTGTCCTGCCTCACAGCCAGTTACCTACCCACCACACTACTGTCCTGCCCATACCCATATTCCCCAGTTTGTGTAATAGTCTTCTATGTGGAACAGTGTCAAAGGCCTTGCTGAAGTCCAGATACACCATGTCCACTGCCCTTCCCTGATCCACCTCCCTAGTCACCCAGTCAAAAAATTCAACCAGGTTGGTCTGACATGACCTCCCCCTGGTGAAACCATGCTGCCTTGGGTCCTGTAGTCCATTGAGAACCAGATGTTCCACCAATCTCTCCTTCAGTAGTGCTTCCATGATCTTCCCCACTACTGAGGTGAGGCTGACTGCTCTGTAGTTCCCCTCTTCCTCTTTGTTCCCACTTTTGTATAAGGGGACTACATCTGCTATCCTCCAGTCTTTGGGTACCTCCCCTGTTTCCAGTGATCGGCTAAACAGGATAGCCAGAGGTTCAGCCTTCACCTCTCTTAGTTCTTTAAGGATCCTGAGGTGCACCCCATCTGGCCGCATTGCTTTATCAACTCTTATTACTTCCAGTTCCTTCAGGACCCTTTCTCGTGTAAAGGGACTTGTGTCCATTTCTGCACCTTTCTCACCCCTTGTACTCCCTTCAGACCCATTACCCTCCTCTTCCTCAGTAAAGACTGAGCAGAAATACCTGTTCAATATGTCAGCTTTACTGTTGTCATCCTCCAGCGTCCCCATCTTCCCTTCAGTCTCACTATTCCTCCTTTGCCTTTCTTTTTCACTTATGTACCTGTAAAAGTTTTGTCCCTCTACCCACTGATTTGCAATGTGTTCTTCTGTCTGAGCTTTGGCTTCCCTTACTGATCTCCCTGCCTCCCTTTGCTTCTCCTGGTACTTCTCCCTATCCCCTTCTGCCTGTGTCTTTTTGTATTGCCTGAATGCAATCTTTTTGGCTTTCACTTTCTTTGCTACCTCTTTGGAAAATCATAATGGTCTTCTCTTCCTTTTCCTCTTACTAAACCTGCTTAATGCATAATTCTGTTACTCTTGTAATCCCCATTTTAAATACTGCCCACTGTTCCTCAACCCCTGATTCCTGCCCCATTCCCCTTAATGCCTCTTTCAAGTATCTCCCCATTTTCCCAAAGTTTGACCCCTAAAATACAGGATACGTGTTTTTGTGTGGTTTGGTTCTGCTCTTTCTGTGATTTCAAACCACAATGACTGGTGGTCACTGTTCCCCAGGTGCTCTCCCACTGTTACCCCCATCACACTGTCCCTGTTTGTGAGCTAGGTCCAGTATTGCCTTCTGCCGAGTTGGTTCCATGACCAGTTGCTTGAGGAAGGCACCCTGAAGGAGTCCAGGATAAATCTGCTCTAGTTGATGCTGCTGCTGGGATGCTCCAGTCCACGTCTGGAATATTGAAGTCTCCAACCAGTACTACCTCACTCTTGTCTGCCATCCTTTGGATGGCTAGCATCAGCTCCCTATCTGTTTCTTCCTCCTGGGCTGGCGATCTATAGACCACACCTATGCAGATGGCTGGCCCCATTTTCCTTTCCAGCTTAACCCACAGTATCTCTCCCCCATTTTGTTCCTCCTGGATCTCTGTGGCTGTTATGCAATTTTTCACATACAGTGCCACTCCTCCTCCTTTCCTACCTGCCCTGTCTCTTCTGAATATGTTGAAGCCAGGTATGGCCATCTCCCAGTCATGGTTATCATTACACCAGGTTTCAATGATGGCCACAATGTCCAGGTCTGACTGCACCATGGCAGCCTCCAGATCTTCCATCTTGTTGCTAAGGCTCCTGGCATTGGCCCACATGGCTTTGCATGATTTGACCTCCTAGACTGTTTTGCTGTTCTACTCCAGCCCCTTCCTTGGTTGTCCTTTATCCCTGGTTCTCCTTGCTGTCTGCCCTTCTGCTGAATTTTGGCCCTTTTCTACCTATCCACCTCTTGGGTGCTAATCTCCATCTTTTGCACACTGCTTTGTAGAGATAGCCACTCCTCCGGTTCACTGGTTCCACACTGCTAGCTGTGGGGGGTGAGCAAGTAGGTACCCTCCTTGCTGGCCTATCACCCCCCTTTGCTAGTTTAAATGCTTGTCAGTGTAGCATTTAAACTTATCATTGAGTGCTTGGATTCCCCTCCAGGGTGGATGCAGGCCGTCAGGCTTGAACAAACCTCCATCCCTCCAGGTGGGTCCCCAGTCACCAATGAATCCAAACCCTTCCTCACAGCACCAGTTCTTCAACCATGAGTTAAAGTTCCTGGTGTATGCACCCCATGCTCTCCCTTGTCTCTCGCAGGTAGTACTTCTGAGAAAGTGACAGAAGTAGCTATTTGCTTGTGACCCCTTCCCAATTTCCTAAACTCTTCCTGAACTTCCTTTGGCTCTCCATTTGCCAGGTCATTAGTACCTAGGTGGATAATGACATCCAGCTCACCCTCCCATCTTGCCTTCCCAGTGATCCCCAGTATCTTCCTTCCATCCCTCCATGCCGTGACACCTGGTAGGCACCTCACCTCCCTGTCCTCCCCCTCCTGTGTTCCTAGCTAGATCCCTCTTATGATGGAGTCCTCCACCAGGATTCGCTTCCTCCTCCTCTGAGGTCCACTGCTCTCCCGCTGGGGTCACCTCCTTGGCTAACCTCCACATCCTTTCCTTCCACTTCTCTGGGTACCTCTATTTGGTTGTCCCCATTTGCCAGTGTGGCATGTAGGTTCTTGAGTGGAATAGGATCTGGGATGTGCCTCTGCCTGACTGCTCTAACCCTCCCTGAGCCCACTGTCATCCAAGTGCTCCTCGTTCTCTGCATCCTTTGAGGCAGTTGCATTGGACTGGGTGGTCTCTGGATAGGGGTGATGGTACTCCTGACCCAGTTTACTTCTGCTCTGAGTCTGGCTACCTCATCCTACAGTCCAGAGAGATGCATGCAGAAAGGGCAGCACCTCAGTGTCCAGAAGGTCTGCCTGAATATGGCTGCCCCACAGCCACTGCATTGCACCACTACCCACATTATACTGCAATTATATTGCTATTCCACTACTTGTCTGCTACTGAAGCTCTCCTAGTTCCCTTTTTATTAATTTACTGTCCTAAAAATCCTGCCACTGATCCTCAGATACTTTTCTTTTTAAAAAAAGAAAATCAATCAATAAATAAATGAGTCAAAACACTTGTGCTGAGGGTGGGCTTCTTCCCCCTTATGCCCCTCCTACTCCACACCCCTTACTATCCCCTGTGTTTAGCTCCTGTAAATCAGATTTAACAGGGCATATAATTAAGAGGTGGGGGAAGGGGAGGGAGGGGGAGAAAATTTGCAGCAATTAAAGAAAGCAAAGAAATACACCACCACTACGTTTTAAATTTTCAACAACCCAAAAACAATTCTAAGTAAAGACAACAAAGAAAGTACAGTGTCACTAAAAGCCCACAATCTTAGTTTAAAAGAAAAATAGCAATTACCAGTTACTGTAAAGCACTGAATTGTCTGTTGATGCAGATAACTTTTTTTCCACTTTCTCTTTTATTTATTTTATTTATCAAGTCTAGGATTACAAATACCTTTGAGCCATGGCTCTTATACAAAGGTGCAATCAGAAAAGAAGACACAGCACCAACACTTCTTGAAAAATGTAAAGCTGTATTAAACTCACGAAGGTTCCACGTCAGAGAAATACAAATTATGGGGAACATCAAGACAGGCATTACAACAATGTGGACATTGCAAACAGAGTACAGATTAATACAGTTCAAGGGTAGCATTGTAACAAGGCAGCCAGCGGCATTTGTCAGAGAAAATAGACAACAGATAAGAAGTGCCAGAGTCATAGGGAGAGGGAAGGGGGGAGAAGGAATGTAGGAAGGGCGGCAAGAGGGTGAAAAGTGCAGCATTGGGTATACCAAGATGTGAGGGTAGAATCCAGTGAGGAGAGGAGGGGGGACAACTAGAGCAGAAAGGGAAGTGGAGAAACAAGGTTAAGTTGGGCAGTCACAGGAGCTGTTGGTAGTGAGATAGTCCCGGAGCCTAGTTTTAAACATACCAATAGTTGGGGCAGAGGAGATGGTTGGGCTGAGGCCATTGAACCAGAGTGGTGCTCGATAAGCAAAAGAGCGTTGTCCCTGTGAAATGTGACAGTGGGGGACTTTCAGTAGCTGTAGCGTGGATCTCCTAAGGCACCATTTGTTAATTCAGTGTTGTAACAGAGTTGAGACCCCAGAAGGTGCAAGGCCAAGGTAGATTTTTTTGACCATGGAGCAGGTGAGAAACTTTATGGGTTTGATAGTTGGAGCCAGCCGGTCTGAGTGTACAGGTCACATGTGTGGGTGAGACGGTGAGCACCAGTGATGAGCCGACATGCTTTATTTAAGGCAGTTGAGAGGTGTCTAAGGGTTGTGGTTGTGGCCGAGCCATAAATGATGAGACCATAGTCTATTACAGAGATCACAGAGCTCAGGACTGCAACCTTCAAAGCTTCTGGTGTGAGGTGTGGTCTGTGTTTGTAGAGGAGACCAAGCCGTGTATTAGCAGCTCTAGCTACATTATCTACATGAAGTCCATAGGAGAGATTAGGTCCAAGCTGAATCCCTAAGTATTTGAGGACACCACCTGATCTAGAGTGTTGCCCTGGGTGGTGGAGATAGCCAAGTGGTGTAGCTTGTGTGGGTTATGAGAGCTGCAGAAGAGCATAGATTTGGTTTTCTTGTCATTGAGGACCAGTTTATGATTAAGAAACCATGTCTCTACAGAACTGAAACCAAGTTGAAGGTTGTGTTGAAGAGTTGCAGGATCTTTGTGAGTGGAGAATACAACAGCATCATCGGCATATAGTATGATCTGCCCAGAGCAGTGGTAGGGAGGGTTTAAGAAAGGCTAAAAGGAGGGTCAGTATGGATCCCTGTGGGACACCAGCGAACAGGCAGGGTGTTAGAAAGAGCATCCACAATTTTCTCTCTGTGACCGGTTTTCTAAGTAGCTTTTAAGCCAGAGAGAAGAGTCAGGTGATAGCCCGGCATTCAGTAGTTGGTGTATTAGTAGTCCATGGTGTACTGTATCGAAGGCCTTGGAGAGGTCGACGAAAACGGCCCCTGTGAGAAGGCCATTGTCAAGGGATTTGTACAAAGCTCCAGTGAACTTAAGAAGGGCTGTGGTGGTGCTGTGACCTTTCCAGAAACCCGTGTTGTTGTGGACAAGGTATATTGTATTTATCAAGTGGTCGGTAAGTTGATCAACCACGATGCGCTCAAGTGCCTTAGAGTGGGGGCAGTGTGGAGATAGAGGCGATAATTTGAGTGAATCATCTTGTCCCCACTTTTATGGACAGGTGTCACGGTGGCTGTTTTCCATAGGTCCGGAATTTTCCACAGCTGAGAGAAGGTTTAGGATTTTTGTTAATGGATGAATTACCTCATCGAGGGTTAGCAACAGAAGCTTAAGGTCCAGGGTGTCGCTACTAGATCTAGATTTAGAGATAGCTGCAGTAATATAGCGGCGAGCTTCATTCAGCCTTATCTTCCTGAAGTAGAAGAGGGGATGGTTAGACTGAGGGGCTGAGGTATTTGGGGAGTAGGCCCTGTTTTGAAAAAGTCATGGGGTAGAACAGCACTAAGGTTTACAAAGCACTAGCTTTGAAAGCACAAAATCAAGGAACTAACTCAAAACAGTGTTTAAAGTTGAAGAAATCCTCTTCACAGAATACTGTTTTGTTTAATACAAAAATAATCATTTTTATTATTTTGATAAGAAAGAGTTTTAGAACTCCAAACAGACATGAGGCCTACCTGAGAAGTTTAAAAGCATTTTCTCAATAAAAAGTATCCTCTATGTTACTCTCTGGTAAAGATACATCTAGAAACTATAAAATAATTAGGCTGTGGAATATTATTTTTTTTAGACGTCAATAGAGTTTATGTTATACTAAAGTAAAAGTTTGGCTATACCTGGATTCAGGAGTGCTTTTGGGCCTACCAGTTCCCACTGTTTTCAAAGGCTATTATAGTAGTCTGTGGGCCATTCCAGATGGGCTTATATACAAACCAGGTCATGCATGACATCACATCATGAAAGGAGCTACAGCTCATTATTTCATAATTAGATATTCATCTTGATTTACAAAGTGTCTTACAGCTAACCCATATTTCATGCGAATAATGTTACCATGAAATAACAAGTTATTTGATTTTTGTGTATCTGATCAGACCATCACTGAATAAGTTACAGTATATATAAATATATTTCTCTAAAAAGGGGCAGATCACCTGACCAAGGGGAGGTATAAAACCCCTTCATTTGGCCTTACCTGAATGATTTGTAGTCAGAAGGTGTCTGGTAACAGAGCAAGACATGCTCAGGTTCATGTCTGGGGGCTTGGAATCAGCTAAAGATTGCTTTTCCCCAAACGTAGTGGCGATCCAAACCTTGACTGATGTCAAGTGGAATTTTGCTGTTTTATATTTTTTCTTCAGTTTATTTTAAAACCACACTGCCTTCGTGTTGCTCCTGAATTTCTGAGTGAATGCCTATCTGTTGGTCACAAACCCTCTGACAGTGCTCTATACAACTACGATGGACCTTTCACATCTGCTCCATAAATCTCCTAGAACAAATTTTTGCCCAAATTAAAATATCACCTCAGGTGGCCTAAAGGAGCACTGTAGACCTTCGCCATGAGTCCCCAAATCACCCAGAATCCATTTTTGGAAAAAATAAAATATCACCTCAGGTGGCCTAAATGACCACCAGGACCTTTTACCAAGTTCCATAAATCACTTGGAACCCATTTTCAGGAAAAATAAAAATATCACTTCAGGTGGCCTAAACGAGCACTGCAGACCTTTAACCATGGCTCCATAAATCAACTGGAAACCATTTGGGCAAAAAAAAATCATCACTGCAGGTAGCCTAAATGACCACTGCAGACCTCTGCCCAGCTTCATCAATCACCTGGAACCTGTTTTTGCCAAATAAAACTATCACCTCAGGAGGCCTAAATGACCACTGTGAACCTTTCACCTAGGCTCCATAAATCACCTGGAACCCATTTTGGCAAAATAAAAATATCACCTCATTTGGTCTAAATGACCACCGTGGACCTTTCTCACAGCTGCAAATGACATGAAACCCATTTTGGACAAAATAAAAATATCACCTCAGGTGGCCTAAGTGACTATTATGGACCTTTCACCCTAACTCCATAAATCACCTAGAGCCCATTTTTTTGCCAAAATAAAAATATTACCTCAGGTGGCCTAAACGACAACTGCACACCTTTTGCCCAGCTTCAGAAATCACCTCAGGTGGTCAAAATGACAACCATGGACCTTTCACACCAGCTCTATAAATCACCTGGAACACACTTTTGGCAAAAATAAAAATATCACTTCAAGTGGATGAAATAACCACTCCGAAGCTTTTACCCTGGCTTCATAAATCACCTGGAAACCATTTTGGGCCAAAATGAAAATATCACTGCAGGTTGCCTAAATGACCACTGCGGACCTCTCACCCCAGCTTCATCAATCATCTGGAACCTGTGTTTTGCCAAAATAAAACTATCACCTCAGGAGGCCTAAATGACCACTGTGTACATTTCACCCCAGCTCCATAGATCTCCAAGAACCTATTTTTAGCCAAATTAAAAATGTCACCTCAAGTGGCCTAAAGGAGCACTGTAGACCTTTTGCCATGGCTCCCCAAAGCACACAGAATCCATTTTTGGGCAAAATAAAAATATCACCTCAGGTGGCCTAAGTGACCACCGCGAACCTTTAACCGAGCTCCATAAATCACCTGGAACCCATTTTCAGGGAAAATAAAAATATCACCTCCGGTGGCCTAAACAATCACTGTGGACCTTTCACCACGGCTCCATAAATCACCTGGAACACATTTTTCACCAAAAATAAGACTATTAGCTGTGGTAGCCTAAACGAGAACTGTGGACCTTTCATACTAACTCCATAAATCTCCTGAGACCCATTTTTGGCCAAATTAAAAATATCATCTCAGGTGGCCTAAACAAGCACTGCAGACCTTTCACCATAGCTCTATATATCAGCTGGTACCCATTTTTGGCCAAAATGAAAATATCACTGCAGGTAGACAAAATGACCACCATGGACCCATCACCACATCTCCATAAATCAACTGGAACCCATTTTTGGCCAAAATATAAATGTCACCTCAGGTGGCCAAAACGACAACTGTACACCTTTTGCCCAGCTTCAGAAAACACTCCAGGTGGCTGAAGTGATTACCCCAAAGTTTTCAACCCGGCTCCATAAATCACCAGGAAACCATTTTTGTCCAAAATAAAAATATCACCTCAGGAGGCCTAAATAACCACCATGGACTTTTCACCCTGGCTCCATAAAAGACCTGGAACCCATTTCTGACCAAAATAAAAATACCACCTCATGTGGCCTAAACGATGACCGAGGACCTTTCACCCCAGCTCCATAAATCACATAGTGCTCATTTTTTGCCAAAAGAAAAATATAACCATACGTGTTCTAAACGACAACCACGCACCTTTCACCTGGCTCCAGAAATCACCAGGAACCCATTTTAAGCCAAAATCAAAAAAATCATCTCAGGTGGCCTAAATGACCACTGTGGACCTTTCACCCAACTCCATAAATCACCTGGCACCCATTTCTAGCAAAAATAAAAATATCACCTCAGCTCCATAAATCACCTGGAACACATTTTTGGCCAAAATAAAAATATCACCTCAGGTGGCCTAAATGACAACTGCAGACATTTCACCATAGCTCCATAAATCAGCTAGAGACCATTTTTTTCCCCAAATAAAAATACCACCTCAGATGGACTCAGCGAAAATACTCACGTTTCACGGGCTCCAAAAATCCCCAGGAAACAATTTTAAGCCAAAAAAAATCACCTCACCTTGCCTAAATGGCCACTGTGGACCATTAACCTGCCTCAAAAATCACCTGGACCCAATTTTTGCCCAAAAGCATAAATATCACCTCAGGTCATCTAAACAACTACTGCAGATCTATCACCCCAGTGCCATAAAGCCCTGGGACTCAATTTTGCAAAAAACAAAATATCACTTCAGGTGGCCTAAACTAGCTCTGCTAAACTTTTACTCTAGATCCATAAATCACCTGGAACCCACTTTGGGCAAAAATAAAAATATCTCATTTAGCCTAAACAACAACTGTGGACCTTCCTCAGTCCTCCAAGAATGAAAGGGAATCAATTTTTGGACAAAATAAAAATATCACCTCAAGTGAGCTCAGTGACCACTGCAGATCTTTCACCCTAACTCCATAAATCCCCTAGAGCCCATTTTTTTCCCAAAATAAAAATATCACCTCAGGTGGCCTAAATGACAACTGCAGACATTTCACCATAGCTCCATAAATCAGCTAGAGACCATTTTTTTCCCCAAATAAAAATACCACCTCAGATGGCCTAAACGAAAAATGCACACGTTTCACCGGGCTCCAAAAATCCCCAGGAAACAATTTTAAGCCAAAAAAAAAATCACCTCACCTTGCCTAAATGGCCACTGTGGACCATTAACCTGCCTCCAAAAATCACCTGGACCCAATTTTTGCCCCAAAGCATCAAATATCACCTCAGGTCATCTAAACAACTACTGCAGATCTATCACCCCAGTGCCATAAAGCCCCTGGGACTCAATTTTTGCAAAAAAACAAAATATCACTTCAGGTGGCCTAAACTAGCTCTGCTAAACTTTTACTCTAGATCCATAAATCACCTGAACCCACTTTGGCAAAAATAAAATATCTCATTTAGCCTAAACAACAACTGTGGACCTTCCTCAGTCCTCCAAGAATGAAAGGAATCAATTTTGGACAAAATAAAAATATCACCTCAAGTGAGCTCAGTGACCACTGCAGATCTTTCACAACTCCATAAATCCTAGAGCCCATTTTTTCCCAAAATAAAAATATCACTTCAGGTGTCCTAAACAACAACTGCACACCATTCACACAGCTTCAAAAATCACCTGGAAACTATTTTTGTACAATGAAAATATTACCACAGGTGGCCTAAACAATCACTGCAGACATTTCACTCCATCCTCGTAAATCACCTGGAACTCATTTTAGGCAAAAATAAAATATACTATCAGGTGGCATAAACGACAACCTTTCACCCTGGCACAATAAATCACCTGAAAACTGTTTTGGCCAAATAAATATATTAGTTCTGGTGGCCTAAACAACCATCGAACCTTTCAACACAGCTCCATCAATCACCTTGAACCCATTTTGGTAAAAATACAAATATCACCTCACGTAGCCTAAGCGACTTCCACAGACTATTCTCTTAACTCCAAAAATCAGCAGGAACCCATTTTTGGGCAGAATAAAAATATCATCTCAGATGGCCTAAACGAAAACTGCACACCTTTCACTAGGCTCCGAAAATCACCAGGAACCCATTTTTAACCAAAATAAAAATATCCCCTCAGGTGGTCTAAACAACCACTGCAGACCTTTCACCCCAACTCCACAAATCACCAGGAACCCATTTGTAGCAAAAATAAACATATTACTTCAGGTGACCCAAATAGCCACTGTGAACCTTTCACCCCAGCTCCAAAAATTACCTGGAAACCATTTTTGGGCAAAATAAAAATATCACCTCAGGTGTCCTAAACGACCACCCCAGACCTTTCACCCCAACTCCGTAAATTACCTGGAACCCATCTTGGGCAAAAATAAAAAGAGCATCTCAGGTGGATGAAA
Source organism: Neoceratodus forsteri (assembly GCA_016271365.2). Classification (NCBI taxonomy): domain Eukaryota; kingdom Metazoa; phylum Chordata; order Ceratodontiformes; family Ceratodontidae; genus Neoceratodus; species Neoceratodus forsteri. The sequence goes on from CM028130.1 coordinate 1,616,321,627, forward strand.
TGAACATTGCAAAGCGTTCACCCTGGCTCCTTAAATCACCTTGAAAAATATCACCTCAGGTGGACTAAACGACACCTGTGCACCTTTCACTGGGCCCCAAAATCACCAGGAACCCATTTTAAGCCAAAATAAAATATCACCTCAGGTGGCCTAAGTGACCACCACAGACCTTTATCTCAACTCCATAAATCACCGGAACATATTTTGGAAAAAATTTAAATATCACCTCAGGTGACCTGAATATTCACCACAGACCTTTCACCAAGGCTCCTAGATCACCTTGAATCCATTTTGGCAAAACAAAAATTTCACCTTAAAACATTCACCCTGGCTTCATAAATCACCTGGAAACCATTTTGGCCAAAATAAAAATCTTACCAAGGGTGGCCTAAACAATTGCTGCGGACATTTTACCCCATCCTCATAAATCACCTGGAACCCATTTGACAAAAAATAAAAATACATCAGGTGGCATAAACGACCACTTTTCACCTGGCACCATAAATCACATGGAAACCTATTTTGGCCAAAATAAATATATCAGTCCTGGTGGCCTAAACAACCACCAGAAACCTTTCACCATGGCTCCATAAATCACCTTGAACCTATTTTGGTAAAATACAAATATCATCTCACATATCCTAAATGACTTCAACAGACCATTCTCTTAACTGCAAAATCATCTGGAACCCATCTTTGGCAAAAATAAAAATATCACCTCAGCTCCCTAAATGACTACCATGGACATTTACCTGGCTCTATAAAAGTCCTGGAAACCATTTGTGACCAAAATAAAAATATCACCCATGTGCCTAAGCGATGGCCATGGACCTTTCACCCCAGCTCCATAAATGACATAGTGCCCATATTTTGCAAAAGAAAATATGACCATAGGTGTTCTAACGACAACCACACACCTTTCACCTGGCTCAAAAATCACCAGGAACCTATTATAAGCCAAAATAAAAATATCACCTCAGGTGATCAAATGACCACTGCGATTTTTCACCATAGCTCCATAAATCAGCTAGAGCCTATCTTTTCCCAAAATAAAAATATCACCTCAAATGGCCTAAACGAAAACTGCATACCTTTCACTGGGCTCCAGAAATCACCATGAACCTATTTTTGGCCAAAATAAAACTATCTCAGGTGGCCTAAACAACCACCACAGATCTTTCACCCCAACTCAATAAATCACATGAAACCCATTTTTAGCCAAAATAAAAGTATAACTTCAGGTGGCCTAAACAACCACCGAGAACTTTACCCCAACTCCATAAATCACGTCGGACCGCTTCTGACAAAAATAGTAATATCACCTCAGGTGTCCCAAACGACCACTGCAGACCTTTATCCTGGTTCCAAAATCACCTGGAACCCATTTTTGGAAAATAAAAATATCACCTTAGGTGACCTAAAGGACCACCCAGACCTTTCACCCCAGCTCCGTAAATTACATGGAACCCATCTTGGGCAAAAATAAAAATATTATCTCAGGCAGACGAAATGAACACTGCAAAGCTTTCACATTGGCACCTTAAATCAGCTCGAAACCATTTTGGCCAAATAAAACATATTAGTCCTGGTGGCCTAAACAACCACCACAAACCTTTCACCACAGCTCCATCAATCACCTTGAACCCATATTTGGTAAAAATACAAATATCATCTCACGTAGCCTAAGCGACTTCCACAGACTATTCCCTTAACTCCAAAAATCAGCAGGAACCAATTTTTGCCAAAATAAAAATATCATCTCAGGTGGCCTAAGTGACCACCGCAGACCTTTATCCCAACTCCACAAATCACCCGGAACATATTTTTGGCAAAAATGTAAATATCACATCAGGTGACCTGAATGTTCACCACAGACCTTTCACCAAGGTTCCCTAGATCACCCTGAATCCATTTTTGGCAAAAATAAAAATTTTACCTCAAAACATTCAGCCTGGCTCCATAAATCAACTGGAAACCATTTTTGGCCAAAATAAAAATATCACCTCAGGTGGCCTAAATGACCACTGTGGACCTTCCTCATTGCTCCAAGAATGACAGGGAACCCATCTTTGACAAAAATAAAAATATCTCCTCAGGTGGCCTGAAAATCAACTGCACATAATTTATGCGGCTTCAAAATCACCTCAGGTGGCCGAAACGACCACCGTGGACCTTTCACACCAGCTCTATAAATCACTTGGAAACCATTTTTGGCCAAAATAAAAATATTACCACAGGTGGCCTACGACCACTGCGGACATTTCACCATTGCTCCATAAATCACCTAGAGCCATTTTTGCCAAAATAAAATATGACATCAGGTGGACTAAGCGACAACTGCACACCTTTCACGGTCCCAGTCATCACCAGGAACCCATTTTAGCCAAAATAAAAATATCACCTCAGGTGGCCTAAATGACCACCACAGACCTTTTATCCCAACTCCATAAATCACGGGAACATATTTTTGGCAAAAATTTAAATATTTTTTTTTATTTATTTTATTTTATTGAAATCTAGGATTACAAATACCTTTGAGCTGGAACTGCTCATTTACAAAGGTTCCACGTCGAAGGAATTGGGGGGGTATACATGCATACAAAGGTCAACATAATAATACGTAGTTACACAATGAAAAGAAGTAAGAGACTGAGGCATAGGAAATTCTGGTAATTCAAAATGTGCCAAATGTTAGGTAACATGACTTACCAGCCAAGAGCAATCTTAGAAACAAGCACTGCAGGTGAGAGGGAAGGATTATGCAGGCAGGAAGGCCATTGTCGGAGGTAGAGGGTGAGGTAAGAGCGCTAAGGGAGGGAGGAGGATAAAGTCAGGAAATGCCGGGGAGGAAAGGAGAGGGCAAGGGGTAGGCAGGTAGAAGGGGGCAAGGCGGGGAGAGGTAGCTATCAAGACTGAAGTGGAGAACAGTGAGCCCCTGATTAAGTGAGGCAGTCACAACGACTAGTTGAAATGAGATGAAGTCGGAGTTGTCTCTTAAAAGGGCCAAGAGCAGCAGCAGTAAGAGTTTCTTTGTTGAGAGTATTGTACCACTGTGGTGCTCTGTGGGCAAAGGCCCTCTGGCCCATGGTAATCCGGCATCTGGGGACAAGGAAGGTTAGTTGTGAACTTCTAGTTTGCTGGGTGCTGTGGTGGTCAATGAGGAGCTTTTCAATGCCCAGGGGCATGACCCAGAGGAAGACTTTTTTGGCTAAGAGGCAGGTTTGATACTGTATCCGGCTGATGAGAGGAAGCCATCCTGCCCAAGTGTACAGGTCACAAGTGTGTGTAAGTCGGTCAGCCCCAGTTAGCAGCCTGCATGCTTTGTTGGGTGCAACTGTAATTCTGCAGAGGGCAGAGGTGGAGGCAGAGCCATAAATTGCTAGCCCATAATCGATGATGGAGGTGACAGAGTTGTTGATTGCCAACCGGAGAGTGTCAGGAGTCATGCAGTGTTTGTGCCTGTAGAGTAGGTCTATACGGATGTTGGTGGCTTTGGCGACAGAATCTATGTGCTGATGGTAGGAGAGTGAGCTGTCCAATGTGACACTTAGGTATTTAAAATCAGGAACGTGTTCAAGTAAGGTCCCTGTTTGGTTTAAGATGGTGAGGCCATGGGATTTGTACTTGCTCCTGGTGTTGTAGAAGGTCATAGCCTTTGTTTTGCTGTAGTTCATGACCAGTTTGTGTGACTTGAACCATTCTTCGATGCGCATGAATTCAATCTGTAGTTGTTTCTCGAGGGAGCTCTGCGTTTTGGTGGTTGGTGAACATGACTGCATCATTGGCGTAGAGCAGTAATTTCTGGCGGCAGACACTGGGAAGGTCTTTTCGTTGAGGAAGAGGCTGAAGAGTAGTGGCCCCAGGATGGACCCCTGTGGGACCCCTGAAAGGACTGGCTTTCTTCCCGAGGTGACACTGACGATCCTAACCCGCTGGACCCTCTCCCCAAGGTAGCTTGAAAACCAGAGCAGTGCTTCATTGGAGAGCCCAATGTTTGATAATTGCTTGAGTAGGAGTGGGTGGTGCACAGTATCAAAGGCTTTTGTAAGGTCAATGAATACTGCCCCTACACAGTTTCCTTGATTGAGCGTGGTATGGATGAAGCCCGTGAATTCTAATAGTGCAGTGGTGGTACTGTGCCCTTTTCGGAAACCATGTTGCTCAGGACACTGGATGTCATATTTTTCCAGGTACTTGACTAGTTGATCTGAGGCGATGCGCTCCAGGGCCTTAGACAATGGAGGGGAGGATGGAGATAGGTCTGTAGTTGGAGTGCAGTGATTTGTCTCCACTTTTGTGTACCGGTGTGATGGTTGCCTGTTTCCAGTGAGATGGGAACTGGGACATCCTTAGTGATAGGTTGAGGATCTTTGTCAGGGGTTCAAGGACTTCTTCAAGGACAAGTGCTAACAACTTCAGGTCAAGGGAGTCACCGCTGTAGCCTGTGTTGTGAATGGCCTTCTGAATATAGGTTCTAGCTTCATGCACTGGGATCTCCTTGAAGTAGAATTGTGGGGCAGGGTGTAGGAGAGGAGTAGTTGCAGGAGGGTTACTACCAGAGGGGGCATCAAAGAAATTAGAAGGGGAGGACACTATCCAAGTTGGAGAATGCATTGTTAAAGGTGTTGGTGATTGTGTACAGGTCAGATGTTGGTGATCCATTTATGCTGATCATGGTGGGTGGTGACTTAGGGTCCTTGCCTGTAAGGTCTCTCAAGTTACTCCAAAATTTTTTTCCATCACCCCAGGAGTTGGAGAGAGCTTCCTTGAAGTATTTGCTTTTGGCGCTCCTAACTGCCCATGTGCACTCATTTCTGGCAGCTTTATATTTATGGATATCCCCAGGTTTGGATGTTGCACGGGCACAGTGCTAGAGATGATCCCTATGTTTGAGTAAAATGATTAGATCGAGGGTTATCCAAGGGTTAGCTCTGCCCTTGACCTTCAGTTTTTTAAGAGGTGCAAAGATATTGCAGGCCGCAGTGAAGTGGCTGATGAAAAGGTCTAAGGCTTGGTTTACATCAGTGGCAGAGTCGATTGGTGTCCAGTCCAGGTGGCTTAGGTGTGTCTTTAGTAGCTCAAGGTACCCCTGCTTTAACACTCTGGTGTGAATTATTTTAGGAGGAGGTTTAATGAATTTGTCCAGGTACATGTGACCGGTGAGTGGTCACTGATCCCTTCAGGGAGCACTGAGACTTTTGAAATTCATTCAGGGTGATTAGTAAGGATCCAGTCCAGAAGTGTGTGGACCCTGTCCTATAGTTGCATCTGGTGAGGGGTAACAAGCTGGGTGAGTTTCTGTGATGTGACAGCATCCTTGTAGTTTCTGGCCTCCAGTGATAGCCAATTTATGTTGAAGTCACCTAGTACTATAAGTTGAGAGTTATGGTGTAATCCTGTAGGTTTTCCAATACGCTCACAAATCCATTGGTCTGATCTTTGAGGTAGGTACATAGAGGCAATGGTGAGCTCCTTGTTGTGCTTGAGTAGAACTTTAATAGCGAGAACCTGCGAGGGTGGTTTAGGGTTTGAGAACGGAAGACTTGACCCAGATAGGAATTCCTCAGGTCGATGGCACAGCCCCCACCTTGTTTGGAAACCCTGTCCTGCCTGAATATAGAGTATCCAGGGATGGTGACTGCAGCATCTGGTATCTTGGGGTTAAGCCATGTTTTGACAACAGAGAGTACATCAGGGCTATGTTGCTGGACCCAGGTTTGCAAGATGTCAAGTTTGTTAAGGAGGCTGCAGACATTGATTGATGCTATTGTGAGGGACCCCTCTTGCCTTTTTGTGGCATGGGGTGCTAGGCCGGTAGGCCCCGGGTTAGGATGAACATTTCCAGATATCAGAAGTAGCATATGTAGTATCCTAAGAAGGTACGCTTTAATCATTTTGCAGACTAGTTTTGTTGTAGGGCATTTAGTCCTCTTGGCCTTGCTGGTCTGCGTTTGCCCCATGATATTGCAGAGCACAGTATATAAAGCCATGTTCTCAGAGGTGCTTGATGAAAAGTAATCAAATCCACAGGAAATAGTGAACTACCGAGGACCAGAAAACTGTTATTGTAGCTCAAACACCCAGAATGTGATAAATTCCTGAAGGTGATGAACATTGGCCTGGGGCATATGCAGGATGTAAAAATCCTTTGTTAGTCTCTTCCCTTTGTTCCCCAAAACGGTTGTGAATAGACCTCAAAGACAAGTACACATCCTTTAAGAACAAGTCAGATGGAAATGTGGATTCAATGCAGCACTCCACAACTCAGTGCTTGTATAACAGATCTACTGACCTTGCCTTTGGCTTTGATAGCTTCCAAAAAAGTTGATTTATGATGAGGATGACAATACCTGGTGGTGATGTTTGCAGTTTCTTAGTCCAGGCAATGTTCATAGATGTTATGTCCAAGAATGGTTCACTTCCTCCAAGCAGAAATGCATGAAAATCCACAAAAACGAAACTACTGACAGAGACAAACTCACACAGCCAGCTACACCAGCTCTGGTCTAGTCTAAACTATCACCTCAGGTGACCTGAATGTTCACCACAGACTTTTCACCAAGGCTCCCTAGATCACCCTGAATCCATTTTGGCAAAAATAAAAATTTCACCCTGCTCCATAAATCAACTGGAAACCATTTTTGGCCAAAATACAAATATCACCTCAGGTGGCCCAAATGACCACTGTGGACCTTCCTCACTGCTCCAAGAATGACAGGGAACCCACCTTTGACAAAAATAAAAATATCACCTCAGGTGGCCTAAATGACAACTGCACACCTTTCACTGGGCTCCAGAATTCACCAGGAAACAATTTTAAGCCCCAAAATAAATATTACCTCAGGTTGCCTAAATGACCACTGTGAATCATTAACCTGCTTCCAAAAATCACCTGGACCCAATTTTTCCCCAAAATACAAATATCACCTCAGGTCACCTAAACAACCACTGCAGACCTATCACCCCAGCACCATCAAGCCCCTGGAACCCAGTTTTTTTGCAAAAAAACAAAATATTTCAGGTGGCCTAAATCACCTCTGCAAAACTTTTACTCTAGTTCCATAAATCACCTGGAACTCACTTTGGGCAAAAATAAAAATATAATCTCATTTAGCCTAAACAACTTACTGTGGACCTTCCTCAGTGCTCCAAGAATGACAGGAAATCAATTTTTGGACAAAATAAAAATATCACTTCAAGTGAGCACAGTGACCACTGCAGATCCTTCACCCTAGCTCCATAAATCCCCCAGAGCCCATTTTTTCCCAAAATAAAAATATCACTTAGTGGCCTAAACAACAACTGCACACCATTCACACATATTCAAAAATTACCTGGAAACTATTTTTGGCCAAAATAAAAATATTACCACAGGTGGCCTAAACAATCACTGTACACATTTCACCCCATCCTCGTAAATCATCTGGAACCCATTTTAGGCAAAAATAAAAATATATCATCAAGTGGCATAAACGACCACCTTTCACCCCGGCACCATAAATCACCTGAAAAACTGTTTTGGCCAAAATAAATATATTAGTCCTGGTGGCCTAAACAACCACCATGAACCTTTCACCAGAGCTCCATCAATCACCTTCAACCCATTTTTGGTAAAAATACAAATATCACCTCACGTAGCTTAAACGACTTCCACAGACTATTCTCTTAACTCCAAAAATCAGCAGGAACCCATTTTTGGGCAAAATAAAAATATCACCTCAGGTGGCTTAAATGTCCACCACGGACCTTTCACCCCAACTCCGTAAATAATCTGGAACCCTTCTTTGACAAAAATAAAAATATCACCTCAGGTCCCCTAAATGACCACCATGGACCTTTCACCCTGGCTCTATAAATCTCCTGGAAACCATTTATGACCAAAATAAAAATATCACCCCATCTGCCCAAAATGATCACCACAGGCCTTTCACCCCAGCTCCATAAATCACAAAGTGCCCATTTTTGCCAAAAGAAAAATATAACCATACGTGTTCTAAACGACAACTGCGCACCTTGCACCTGGCTCAAAAAATCACCAGGAACCCATTTTAAGCCAAAATAAAAAATATCCCCTCAGGTGGCAGAAATGATCACCGTGGACCTTTCACCACAACTCCATAAATCACCTGGAACACATTTTTTGCCAAAATAAAAATATCACCTCAGGTGGCCTAAATGACCACCGTGGATGTTTCACCATAGCTCCATAAATCAGCTAGAGCCCATTTTTTCCCAAAATAAAAATATCACCTCAGATGGACTAAATGACAACTGCACACCTTTCACCGAGCCCCAAATATCACCAGGAACCCATTTTTAGCCAAAATAAAAATAGCACCTCATGTGGTCTAAATGACCACAACAGACCTTTTATCCCAACTCCATAAATCACCCGGAACATATTTTGGCAAAATTTTAAATGTAACCTCAGGTGACCTGAATGTTCACCCCAGACCTTTCATCAAGGCTCCCTAGATCACCCTGAATCCATTTTTGGCAAAAATAAAAATTTCACCTCAAAACTTTCATCCTGGCTCTGTAAATCAACTGGAAACCACTTTTGGCCAAAATAAAAATATCACCTCAGGTGGCCTAAATGACCACTGTGGACCTTCCTCACTGCTCCAAAAATGACAGGGAACCCATCTTTGACATAAAAATATCATCTCAGGTGGCCTAAATGACAACCGCATACCTTTCCCGGGCTCCAAAACTCACCAGGAAACAATTTAAATCCCCCAAAAAATATCACCTCAGGCTGCCTAAATGACCACTGTGGACCATTAACCTGCCTCCAAAAATCACCTGGACCCAATTTTTGCCCAAAATACAAATATCACCTCAGGTCACCTAAACAACCACTGCAGACCTATCACCCCAGTGCCATAAAGCCCCTGGGATCCAGTTTTTTTGTGTGCAAAAAACAAAATATCACTTCAGGTGGCCTAAACGATTTCTGCAAAACTGTTACTCTAGTTCCATAAATCATCTGGAACCCATTTTGTCCCAAAATATAAATTTCACTTTAGGTGGACAAAACAACAACTGCACACCATTCATGCAGCTTCAAAAATCACCTAGAAACTATTTTTGGCCAAAATAAAAATATTACCACAGGTGGCCTAAACAATTACTGCAGACATTTCACCCCATCCTTGTAAATCACCTGGAACCCATTTTAGGCAAAAATAAAAATATATAATCGGGAGCATAAACAACCACCTTTCACCCTGGCACCATAAATCACCTGGAAAACTATTTTGGCCAAAATAAACATTTTAGTCCTGGTGGCCTAAACAACCACCATGAACCTTTCACCACAGCTCCATCAATCACCTTGAACCCATTTTGGTAAAAATACAAATATCACCTCACATAGCCTAACGACTTCCACAGACTATTCTCTTACTCCAAAAATCAGCAGGAACCCATTTTGGGCAAAATAAAAATATCGCCTCAGCTGGCCTAAATGACCACCATGGACATTTCACCCCAACACCATAAATCATCAGGAACCCATCTTTGACAAAATAAAAATATCACCTCAGGTCCCTAAATGACCACCATGGACCTTTCACCTGGCTCTATAAATGTCCTGGAAACCATTTATGACCAAAATAAAAATATCACCCCATCTGCCCTAAGTGATGACCATGGGCCTTTCACCCCAGCTCCATAAATCACATAGTGCCCATATTTTGCAAAAAGAAAAATATAACCATAGGTGCTCTAAACGACAACCGCGCACCTTTCACCTGGCTCCAAAAATCACCAGAAAGGCATTTTAAGCCAAAATAAAAATATCACCTCAGGAGGCCTAAATGTCCACCACAGACCTTTCACTCCGGCTCCATAAATGACCTGGAACCCATTTGTGACCAAAATAAAAATACTACCTCATGTGGCCTAAGCGATCACCACGGAACTTTCACCCCAGCTCCATAAATCACATAGTACCCATTTTTGCCAAAAGAAAAATATAACCATACATGTTTTAAACGACAACTGCGCACCTTTCACCTGGCTCCAGAAATCACCAGGCACCCATTTTAAGCCAAAATAAAAAATATCATCTCAGGTGGCAGAAATGATCACCGTGGATCTTACACCACAACTCCATAAATCACCTGGAACACATTTTTGGCCAAAATAAAAATATCACCTCATGTGGCCTAAATGACCACTGCGGATGTTTCACCATAGCTCCATAAATCAGCTAGAGCCCATTTTTCCCAAAATAAAATATCACCTCAGGTGGACTAAGCGACAACTGCACCTTTCACCAGGCCTCAAAATCAACAGGAACCCATTTTTAGCCAAAATAAAATATCACCTCAGGTGGCCTAAATCACCACCACAGACCTTTTATCCCAACTCCATAAATCACCCGGAACATATTTTTGGCAAATATTTAAAGATCACCTCAGGTGACCTGAATGTTCACCACAGACCTTTCACCAAGGCTCCCTAGATCACCCTGAATCCATTTTTGGCAAAAATAAAAATCTCACCTCTAGTTAAGTCAATTTGTTTCCAGTGAGCGGCATAATACTTATTGCCCCACAACAGTGCGCATCTCATTTGTGCAGAGTTCCAGTATGTAGAAAAATTAGGAAATGCAATTCCACCCTGCGATTTAGGAAGGTGTAATGCCTGAAGCTTAAATTGTGGTTTTCTACCTTGCCATATAAAAGCTGTAGACATTTGTTGCCGGGCCTTAAGGTCTCGTACAGGAATAACACATGGTATTGATTGGAAAAAGTATAACAAGCGTGGCAAAACATTTAATTTTATTGCCTGAGTCCTGGCGTAGAATGACAGTGGAATTATATTCCACCTTTTAATATCTTTTTTAATATTATTAATCAACAAAGTGTAATTGTTTTTAAATAATAGGCCAATATCTACTGGTATTTGGATTCCTAGGTATTTTATTGAGGGGAGATCCCATTTAAATAGAAACTGCCTACGTATGAAAGTAGGAACTGAGTAGTTGAATGGGAGTGCTTCAGTTTTGATCGTGTTCAGGGAGTAGTTAGATAAGGCAGAGAACCTTTCAAGCTTGTGAAAAAGGGCTGGAAGGGTCTTGGTTGGATTTGTAAGGTATACCAGTACATCGTCGGCAAAAAGGGCCAACTTCTGTTCTTTATCCCCCAGATTGATACCCTCCACGTCCTCCGCCAACCTGATATATTGGGCCAAAGGTTCTATGTATAGGGCAAATAGCAGGGGAGAGACTGGGCAACCCTGTCTGGTCCCTCTATGGAGGGGGAAATTGTGGGAAATATGACCATTTGAGCGTATATATGCCTGGGGGTTCGAATAGAATTTGAAAATAAGGTTGATGAATTTCTGGGGAAAGTCAAAGGCAGCAAGGACCCCTCTTAAAAATTGCCAAGACACTCTGTCAAATGCTTTTCAGCATCTAAACTTATAAGGGTCTGAGAGTTTTATAATTTTGTACATATTCAATCAGATAAATTTATGTATAGAATGTTGTCCGAGGCCTGGCGGCTTGGGATAAACCCACACTGATCCTGATGGATTAAAGTGGAGACCAATTGCTTTAGTCTCTGCGACAACACAGAGGTAAATATTTTATAATCTGTGTTTAACACAGATAGGTGATAGGAGCTGGGTAGGGTAGGATCCTTTCCTGCCTTTGGAATGACAGATATAATTGCTTGATCCCAGGATGGAGTTTTCCCTTCAGGGCTTGGGATATTGATAAACAGTCTGGAAAGTAGGTGGATAATTACCCTTTGAGAGATTTATAAATTCTCCAGGGAGGCCATCCGTCCCGGACATAAATGTTTCAATCTCCCCATCTCTGCTTCTATTTCCTTGGTTGTTATAGGCGGCCAGATGTTTAGGCAGTTTGGCAACTGAAGGGTTGCCAAAAAGGATTTTATTTGTTCCTCTTTCTCCTGGATCGGGGGGGGGGCTGCGTATAACTGTGTACTACTGAACGAAGGTATTTGATATCTTCTCCACCGTATGACAAGGCGGATGTTGGGGGGCTGGCCTGAGGGTGGATATTAGTGCTTTAGCCCTTTGTTGTCTGAGACGACCAGCCAACAATTTCAAGGAGCGAGGGCCTCCATCATAGTACTTCTGCTTTAGAAACAGTAGCTTCTGCTCGATTTTATAATCTAATATAGCATTCAGTTCTTGCTTGTGCTTTTTAATTTCTTTTGAAGTTTTGGGGTCGGTCTGGGATATCTGTTGGAGCTCTAATTTTTGTATCTGGGCTGTCAAGGCGCTTTGTTTTTGTTCCCTCTCTCATTTGTTTTGAGCTGAAAGTTCGATAAATTTGCCCCTGCAAATCGCCTTAATGGTGTCCCATAAAATTGAAATATCAGTCTCAGGACCATCATTTTCCGTCACAGCTTGTTTGATAATCTCTTCCAAAGTATGAATGTTGTCCTTGCTGTGAAGCAGGTAGAGGTTAAGCCTCCACATAGTGTTTTTCCTGAAATTATCTGAATCTAGTCTAAGAAAGACTGGAGCATGATCTGACAAAATAAAGTCACCCATCCATGTCCTTCCCGCCAACCCTAATTGCTCTTGGGAGATTAACATATAGTCAATTGTGGCATAGCTCGAATGGACCTGTGAGAAGAGGGTGGCATGTTTAGCTGATCCATTTAAATGTTTCCATGTGTCCACAAACCCCAATTCATTAAGCAGTTTTATTAGTTCTCTTGTTTTTTTACCCACTGACTTACCCCCACTCCCATCTGCAGAAAGGTCTAAATTAAAGTCTCCCCCACATACCATTGTACCTTCAGCCCATTGAGACATGAGGAGAAAGAAGGTACAGTAGGTTTTAAACTCAGTGGCTGGGGGAAAGTATACTGAGGCAAAGGTGGTGAGTTTACCATTTAGTTTCCCTTTGATCATGACATATCGCTCTTCCTTGTCACTCAATTGATCTAGACATTCAAATGGCACCCTGGGAGGAATTAATATGGCTGTTCTTCTCCTACGGTCTCCCTTAAACGATGAAGAGTAAACCTGAGAAAACCCAAACGTTTTAAACTTCTCATGTTCCTCATGTGACAAATGGGTTTCTGAAGTAGAGAGAGACATTGGTTCCAGAGCGCTTCAAATAAGATAATACCTTGAACGCTTAATCGCCCAGACAGGCCATGAACATTATATGAGCATATAGTATATAGTATAACCCATTGTGGCTAAGTGACAATAGCTCAGTCCCTTTGACAAAATCCTTTTCCCGGTGCAATGTAGATCACTAATACCATTACTGCTGACCCAAAAAAAAAATTGTAACAACAACAGCATGATATACATAATTGATCTAAACAACAAAGCGTAACTGTTTGTGCAAACAGTGCACTAACATAGTCATTTTTAACTGGCTTCCAAGGTAGGAGGTCAAGCAAATGTGGTGACCTCTTATCCCACCTGTCAGATGGTATTGGTGGGGGGAAGAGTGCTACAGAATCCCTCAGACCAGAGGGGAACTCTTCCTGGGCCCTTATTTGGTAGGGCTACTGAATTATGGTATTCGCCATATATACGGCCATCATAGCTGTACTGCCTTGCCCGTGGCTGATATGAAGGTGTAAAAGCTCCTTCCGCATATGCCCGCTAAGTCCCCAATCCCTTCTCCTCACCTCCCGTTGTCCCAAATCTCCCTTCCTCATCCCCTCTCCCCCCTGAACGAGGAGAAAAGGAAGGGGGAATTATGCCCCTTGAACTTCCCTCTCCCGGGTGTACCCTCACAATGGTGTTTACATTGACCTCACCCTTGGGAGGCACATCACTAGGGGTATACGAGGTGGGTGAAAATAAGATGGTAATTTTTGTGTGCTTCTGCAAGCCATTGGGGGCCTTTAAGTGAGATTATCGCCCTTGGAAATAATCCTTTTCCCTCTCCCCAGAGGAAGAATTAAAAAAAAATACCCATCCCACATCTTGGGGACTTTAGTCTCCAAAGGGCAGACTAATTACATATTAACCAGGACCAAAAAGTCAAATGAAGAGATCTTTCCCCCGCTGCGTCCAGGCCCATGTTCGCTATCCCTCTTCATTTGGATTCAAAATAATATGAACGACCTGGTTTACAAAGGCTCACCCTAGTCGGCGAATTTTAAGTTACCCCCAAGCCAGTGCTCAAGTCACCACCCCACCAAAGTAGGTACTTCTGAATAGTTATCATGTCCATAGTTCGGGAGAGGATGTGCGCTTTTCAAAGTTCATTTGTGCCATTCAGACAAGAGACCCTCCGCAACATGGCAGGGCTCCTCGTATTCTGAGCACGAACTCCCCTGAGCATAAAAAAAATAGAAATAGAAAAGTCACTGGACCAGAGCCTTGGGAAATCGCAGTGGAATAAAATATTAAGTAGGTTCTTGGTCAATAGCTGTATACTTTAAGAGAGGGGTAATATAAACACAGATGAAGATATCTCACTGTCTTCAGTCCAAAATCATATGTCAGACATCAGAAAAATGAAAACGAGGGAGAGGGCCAGGATCATTCCCAAAAATGGCGACCAAAGTCTGAGCCTGGACTGAGAGGCATTAGAAAACTACATCGGGAGCATTGAAAGTCAGGGCATTGGAAGTATTTTACTTCGAGGATATTTATAGCGAACTAGCAGGGTCAACGATTCTCGTCTAAACAGTCCGAGTACCAAAAGGAAACAGTGTTTAGAGGTATTCTGTCACCCACCTGCAGACTCAAGATCCCTTTCTGAAATTCCTGGCAGTTTCTTCATTAATTCTTTGAACTCATGTAAAGCTGGTGAGTTATATTGCTGCTCACTGCCCTATTTTCCTGAGGGAGCGATGCCACTCCTCTGTAGGCTCCTTTCTCTTGGGCTGGGTAGCCTTTGTAAGTGCTGGGACCGCAAATCCTGCTTTGCAACGCTCACATGCCTTCATGGAGAATCGATAATTCAGCTCCTTCCTTCCAGAAAACTCTCAATTTTGCTGGATAAGGTGTTTGAATCAAGTTGTTTATTTCTAAGGAGTTTGATGAGTGGGATGTATTCCATACGTTGCTTCTGTATAATAGGTGGATAATCTTGGTAGAAAGATAAACGTGAATCAAGATATTTGACCTCTTTCTTCGCCATGCTTCGGCGAGTACATCTTCCTTAGTATGATAACTTGAAATTTAATAATTATTGATCTGGGTCTGGTAGTGGTCTTTGGGCTTGGGGAGTGGGGCCGGTGGGCACGCTCAATTTTCAACTTGAGCCTAGTGGTAATTCAAGTACATCTTTCAACAAGTCAGTCAGAGCAGCTACCATGTCCCCTTCCTCTCTAGCCTTCCTTCAGACCATAAAGAGCGTAGATTATCTCGTCTGGATCGGCTTTTCAAGTCTACACATTTTGTTCTGTATATATGGCATGGCTACAAAGGGAAACTACTACGGCGACCTAGAGATTGCAGGCCATCCTCCGCGTTGGAAATTCGGTCCTCAGCTTCCTGAACCCGACCCTCCACCATCGAGAGTTTCTGATTAAGCTGTTTAAATTCCGCTTTATTTTCCGCTCGCATTTCTTTTAACGGTTTCATTAGAGATTCGTAGCAGTTTCTGGACAGATGCTCCGCTTCATCATCAGTCTCGTAGTTTTTGGCGGTAATGACGGCCCTAGATTGGCTGGAGGTGCGTGTAGGGGAACTAGGTCTCGAATCTTCACCATCCCTTTTGAATCTGGACTGCAGCGTTTTAGATCTCACTCCTCGGTCTCTTTGTGAACCTCCTCCCGACATTTTTTATGGTATTTTTAAGTTTTTTGTTCTGGGTTTTATGGAGGTTATTTGGACAGGCGAGGCAGAGAGCCGATCGTTTAGCTGTCATTCAGTGCCATGGCGGAACCGTAAGTCCTGGCAAAAATTTAAATATCACCTCAGGTGACCTGAATGTTCACCACAGACCTTTCACCAAGGCTCCCTAGATCACCCTGAATCCACTTTTGGCAAAAATTAAAATTTCACCTCAAAACTTTCACCCTGGCTCCGTAAATCAACTGGAAACCGTTTTGGCCAAAATAAAATATCACATCAGGTAGCCTAAATGACCACTGTGGACCTTCCTCACTGCTCCAAGAATGAAAGGAACCCATCTTTGACAAAATAAAATATCACCTCAGGTGGCCTAAATGACAACTGCACATCTTTCACCAGTCTCCTAAAATCACCAGGAAACAATTTTAAGCAAAAACAAAATCACCTCAGGTTGCCTAAATGACCATTGTGGACCATTAACCTGCCTCCAAAGCCATCTGGCCCCAATTTTTGCCCAAAATACAAATATCACCTCAGGTCACCTAAACAACCACTGCAGACCTATCACCCCAGCGCCATAAAGCCCCTGGGACCCAGTTGTTTGCAAAAACAAAATATCACTTCAGGTGGCCTAAACGACCTCTGCAAAACTTTTACTCTAGTTCCATAAATCACCTGGAACCCACTTTGGGCAAAAAAAAAAAATATGTCATTTAGCCTAAACAACCACTGTGGACCTTCCTCAGTGCTTCAAGAATGACAGGGAATCGATTTTTGGCAAAATAAAAATATCACCTCAAGTGAGCTCAGTGACCACTTCAGATCTTTCACCCTCACTCCATAAATCCCCCAGAGCCCATTTTTCCCCAAAATAAAAATATCACTTTAGGTGGCCTAAACAACAACTGCACACCATTCACGCAGCTTCAAAAATCACCTGGAAACTATTTTTTGCCAAAATAAAAATATTACCACAGGTGGCTTAAACAATCACTGCGGACATTTCACTCCATCCTGGAACCCATTTTAGGCAAAAATAAAAAGATATCATCAGGTGGCGTAAATGACCACCTTTCACCCCAGCACCATAAATCACCTGGAAAACTATTTTGGCCAAAATGAATATATTAGTCCTGGTGGCCTAAACAACCACCACAAACCTTTCACCACTCCTCCATCAATCACTTTGAACCCATTTTTGGTAAAAATACAAATATCACCTCATGTAGCATAAACAACTTCCACAGACTATTCTCTTAACTCCAAAAATCAGCAGAAACCCATTTTTGGCCAAAATAAAAATATCACCTCAGGTGGCCTAAGTGACCACACGGACCTCTTACCCCAACTCCATGAATCATCTGGAACCCATCTTTGACAAAAATAAAAACATCACCTCAGGTCTCCTAAATGACCACCACGGACCTTTCACCCTGGCTCTATAAATGTCCTGGAAACCATTTATGACCAAAATAAAATATCACCCCATGTGCCCTAAATGATGACCATGGGCCTTTCACCCCACTCCATAAATCACGAGTGCCTATATTTGCCAAAAGAAAAATATAACCATATGTGGTCTAAATGACAACTCGCACCTTTCACCTGGCTCCAGAAATCCCCAGGAACCCATTTTAAGCCAAAATAAAAATATCACCTGAGGAGGCTTAAATGACCACTACCAACCTTTCACTCCAGCTCCATAAATGACCTGGAACCCATTTGTGACCAACATAAACATATCACCTCATGTGGTCTAAACAAAAACTGCACACCTTTCACCAGGCTCCAAAAATCACCAGGAAACTATTTTTGGCCAAAATAAAAATATCAGCTCAGGTGGCCTAAACAACAACTGCAGACCATTACCCAGGCTCCAAAAATCACCTGGATCCAATTTTTGGCCAAAATACAAATATCACCTCAAGTGCCTAAACAACCACTCGGAACTTTCACCCTGACTCCATAAATCATCTGGAATCATTTTTCCAAAATACAAATATCACCTCAGGTGGGCACATTGACCACCATGGCCTTATCACCCCAGCTCCATAAATCACCTAGAACCCAGTTTTTTGCAAAAATAAAAATCTCACTTCAGGCGGCTTAAAAGACCACAATGGAATGTTCACCCCGGCTCCATAAATCACCTAGAACCCATTTCGGGGAAAAATAAAAATATCACCTCATTTGGCCTAAACAACCACTGTGGTCCTTTCTCACTGCTCCAAAATGAAACAGAACCAATTTTTGGACAAAATAAAAATATCTTCTCAGGTGGCCTGAACAACAACTACACATAATTTACGCAAATTCAAAAATCACCTCAGGTGGCCAAAACGACCACCGTGGACCTTTCACACCACCTCCATAAATCACCTGGAAACCATTTTTTGGCCAAAATAAAAATATTACCACAGGTGGCCTAAACGACCACTGCGGATATTTCACCATAGCTCCATAAATCACCTAGAGCCCATTTTTTGCCAAAATACAAATCTCACCTCAGGAGGACTAAACAACAACTGCATACCTTTCACCGGGCCCAAAAAATCAGCAGGAACCCATTTTTAGCCAAAATAAAAATAGCACCTCATGTGGCCTGAATGACCACTGCAGACCTTTTAGCCCAACTCCATAAATCACGGGAACATATTTTGGCAAAAATTTAAATATCACCTCAGGTGACCTGAATGTTCACCACATACCTTTAACCAAGGCTCCTAGATCACCCTGAATCCATTTTGGCAAAAATAAACATTTCATCTCAAAACTTTCACCATGGCTCCATAAATCAACTGGAAACCATTTTTGGCCAAAATAAAATATCACCTCAGGTGCCCTAAATGACCACTGTGGACCTTCCCACTGCTCCAAGAATAACGGGAACCCAACTGACAAAATAAAAATATCACCTCAGGTGGTCTAAATGACAACTGATCACCCAAAATTCACCAGGAAACAATTTTAAGCCCCAAAATAAATATCACGTCAGGTTGCCTAAATGACCACTGTGGACCATTAACTTGCCTCCAAAAATCACCTGGACCCAATTTTTGCCCAAAATAAAAATATCACCTCAGGTGGCCTCAATGACCACCACGGACCTTTCACCCCAACTCCATGAATCATCTGGATCCCATCTTTGACAAAAATCAAAATATCACCTCAGGTCCCCTAAATGACCAGCACGGACCTTTCACCCTGGCTCTATAAATGTCCTGGAAGCCATTTATGACCAAAATAAAAATATCACCTCATGTGCCCTAAAGGATGACCATGGGTCTTTCACCCCAGCTCCATAAATCACATAGAGCCCATATTTTGCGAAAAGAAAAATATGACCATAGGTGGTCTAAATGACAACTGCGCACCTTTCACCTGGCTCCAAAAAAACACCAGGAACCCATTTTAAGCCAGTATAAAAATACCAGCTCATGTGGCCTAAACGATGGCCGCGGACCTTTCACCCCAGTTCCATAAATCACATATTGCCCATTTTTGCCAAAAGAAAAATCTAACCATACAGGTTCTAAACGACAACTGTGCACCTTTCACCTGGCTCCTGAAATCACAAGGAACCCATTTTAAGTGAAAATTAAAAATATCACCTCAGGTGGCAGAAATGATCACTGTGGACCTTTCACCATAGCTCCATTCATCCGCTACAGCCCAATTTTTCCCAAAATGAAAATATGGCCTCAGGTGGACTAAACGATAACTGCACACCTTTCACCAGGCCCCAAAAATCACCAGGAACCCATTTTTAGCCAAAATAAAAATATCACCTCAGGTGGCCTAAATGATGACCACAGATCTTTTATCCCAACTCCATAAATCACCGGAACATATTTTTGGCAGAAATTTAAATATCACCTCAGGTGACCTGAATGTTCACCACAGACCTTTCACCAAGGCTCCGTAGATCACCCTGAATCCATTTTTGGCAAAAATAAAAATCTCACCTCAAAACATTCACCCTGGCTCCATAAATCAACTGGAAACCATTTTGGCCAAAATAAAGATATCACCTCAGGTGGTTTAAATAACCACTGTGGACCTTCCTCACTGCTTCAAGAATGACAGGAACCCACCTTTGACAAAATAAAAATATCACCTCAGGTGGCCTAAATGACAACCGCACACCTTTCACTGGGCTCCAGAAATGACCAGGAAACAATTTTAAGCCAAAAATAAAATCACCTCAGACTGCCTAAATGACCACTGTGGACCATTAACCTGCCTCCAAAAATCACCTGGACCCAATGTTTGCCCAAAATACAAATATCACCTCAGGTCACCTAAACAACCACTGCAGACCTATCACCCCAGCACCATAAAGCCCCTGGGACCCAGTTTTTTCCAAAAACAAAATATCACTTCAGGTGGCCTGAACGACCTCTGCAAAACTTTTACTCTAGTTCCATACATCACCTGGAACCCAATTTGGGCAAAAATAAAAATATCATCTCATTTAGCCTAAACAACCACTGTGGACGTTCCTCAGTGCTCCAAGAATGACAGGGAATCAATTTTTGGACAAAATAAAATATCACCTCAAGTGAGCTCAGTGACCACTGCAGATCTTTCACCCTAGCTCCATTAATCCCCTAGAGCCCATTTTTCCCAAAATGAAAATATCACTTCAGGTGGCCTAAACAACTGCACACCATTCACGCAGCTTCAAAAATCAGCTGGAAACTATTTTTGGCCAAAATAAAAATATTACTACAGGTGGCCTAAACAATTACTGTGGACATTTCACCCCATTCTCGTAAATCACCTGGAACCCATTTTAGGCAAAAATTAAAATATATCATCAGGTGGCATAAACGACCACCTTTCACCCTGGCACCATGAATCACCTGGAAAACTAGTTTGGCCAAAATAAATATATTAGTCCTGATGGCCTAAACAACCACCACAAACCTTTCACCACAGCTCCATCAATCACCTCGGACCCATTTTTGGTAAAAATACAAATATCACCTCACGTAGCTTAAACGACTTCCACAGACTATTCTCTTAACTCCAAAAATCAGCAGGAACCCATTTTTGGGCAAAATTAAAATATCACCTCAGGTGGCCTAAATGACCACCACGGACCTTTCACCCCAACTCCATAAATGATCTGGATCCCATCTTTGACAAAAATAAAAATATCACCTCAGGTGGCCTACATGACAACCGCAATCCTTTCACCGGGCTCCAAAAATCACCAGGAAACAATTTTAAGCCAAAAAAATCACCTTACGTTGCCTGAATGACCACTGTGGACCATTACCCTGCCTCCAAAAATCACCTGGACCCAATTTTTTCCCAAAATACAAATATCACCTCAGGTCCCCTAAATGACCACCACTGACCTTTCACCCTGGCTCTATAAATGTCCTGAAACCATTTATGACCAAAATAAAATATCACCCCATGTGCCCTAAATGATGACCACGGGCCTTTCACCCCAGCTCCATAAATCACATAGTGCCCATATTTTGGCAAATGAAAAATAGAACCATAGGTTTTCTAAACGACAACCGTGCACCCGTTCAGCTGGCTCCAAAAATCACCAGGAACCCATTTTAAGCCAAAATAAAAATATCACCTCAGGAGATCTAAATGACCACCACAGACCTTTCACTTCTTCTCCATAAATGACCTGGAATCCATTTGTGACCAAAATAAAAATACCACCTCATGTGGCCTAAACGATGACCACGGACCTTTCACCCCAGCTCCATAAATCACATAGTGCCCAATTTTGCCAAAACAAAAATATAACCATACGTGTTCTAAACGACAACTACGCAGCTTTCTCCCGGCTCCAGAAATCACCAGGAACCCATTTTAAGCCAAAATAAAAAAATATCACCTCAGGTGGCAGAAATGATCATTGTGGACCTTTCACCACAACTCCATAAATCACCTGGAACACATCTTTGGCCAAAATAAAAATATCGCCTCAGGTGCCCTAAATGATCACTGCAGATGTTTCACCATAGCTCCATAAATCAGCTAGAGCCCATTTTTCCAAAATAAAAATATCACCTCAGGTGGACTAAACGACAACTGCACACCTTTCACCGGGCTCCAAAAATCAGCAGGAACCCATTTTTAGCCAAAATAAAAATATCACCTCAGGTGGCCTAAATAACCACCGCAGACCTTTTATCCCAACTCCATAAATCACCCGGAACATATTTTTGGCAAAAATTTAAATATCACCTCAGGTGACCTGAATGTTCACCACAGACCTTTCACCAAGTCTCCCTAGATCACCCTGAATCCATTTTTGGCAAAAATAAAAATCTCACCTCAAAACTTTCACCCTGGCTCCATAAATCAACTGGAAACCATTTTTGGCCAAAATAAAGATATCACCTCAGGTGGTTTAAATGACCACTGTGGACCTTCCTCACTGCTTCAAGAATGACAAGGAACCCACCTTTGACAAAAATAAAAATATCACCTCAGGTGGCCTAAATGACAACCGCACACCTTTCACTGGGCTCCAAAAATCACCAGGAAACAATTTTAAGTCAAAACAAAATATCACCTCAGGTTGCCTAAATGACCACTGTGGACCATTAACTTGCCTCCAAAAATCACCTGGACCCAATTTTTTCCCAAAATACAAATATCACCTCAGGTCACCTAAACAACCACTGCAGACCTATCACCCCAGCGCCATAAAGTCCCTGGGAACAAAATATCACTTCAGGTGGCCTAAACGACCTCTGCGAAACTTTTACTCTAATTCTATACATCACCTGGAACCCACTTTGGGCAAAAATAAAAATATCATCTCATTTAGCCTAAACAACTACGGTGGAAACAAAGAAATATAGAATTTGACGGCAGATAAGGACCGCTTGGCCCACCCAGTCTGGCCGTTTCCTTACCTAGTGGATAAGCTGCAGATCCTAGTTAACCAGCAGCCTACTTCTTCCTACCCCCACCCCCTAGAATTGCCTTATGACTGTCCCATGCATGCTTGAATTCCACCACTGTTTTTGACTCCACAACCTCCTCCGAAGGCCGTTCCATGCCATCCACAACCCTCTCTGTGAAAAATACTTCCTTAAATTACCTCTGAGCCACCCCTCTATCTTCAGATTGTGCCCCCTTGTTCTTGCACACCTCTTTTTTTGAAAGATGCTACCCTCTTGGACTTTGTTGATTCCCTTGAGGTACTTGAAAGTTCCTATCATGTCCCTCCTTTCCTCGAGGCTATACATATTAAGCTCCTTAAGTCTCTCTTCATATGTCTTCCTGTGCAGACCCTGCACCATTTTAGTTGCCCTCCTCTGGACAGCTTCCATCCTGTTTATGTCTTTGCAGAGATTGGGTCTCCTGAACTGTACGCAGTACTCCAGATGAGGTCTCACCAGCTGTCTGTACAGAGGGACAATAACTTCCTGTTTTCTACTGGTGATGCCTCTCCCTATGCATCCCAGTATCCCCCCAGCCCTCCTTGCTGCCCTCTCACATTGCTTGCCCACCTTTAGGTCATCTGATATGACTACCCCCAGGTCCCTTTCCATTTTTGTTGTTGTTAGTATCTCACCCCCCATTGTGTACTCTTCCCCTGGGTTTTTGTTTCCCAGCTGCATTACTTTGCACTTCTTAGCATTGAATCTAAGCTGCCATACATTTGACCATTCCTCTAACCTTGCCAAGTCCCTTCTCATCTTTTCCACCCCACCTTGTGCATCAACTCTGTTGCAGATCTTTGTGTCATCTGCAAAGAGACATACTTTTCCTTCCAGTTCTTCTGCAGTGTCGCTTATAAAGACATTGAAGAGGACCGGTCCTAATACTGAACCCTGCGGTACCCCACTAGTAACCCTTTCTTCAGAGTGGACTCCATTTACTATTACTCTCTGTGTCCTATTCTCCAGCCAATTCTTTACCCAGGCTGTCATCTTGGGACCCACCCCAGGCTGGCTAACTGTATATTAATCTTTTGTGTGGGACTGTGTCAAATGCCTTGCTAAAGTCTAGGTAGGCCATGTCCACAGCCCCTCCCTGATCTACTACTTTGGTCACCCAGTCAAAGAAATCTATCAGATTTGTCTGGCATGACCTTTCCACTGTGAATCCATGCTGCCTTGGGTCCTGTGCCCCTCTGGCCTCTAGATACTCGACAGTTCTTTCCTTCAGAAGTGATTCCATCATTTTCCCTACCACTGAGGTTAAACTAACAGGTCTGTAGTTTCCTGCTTCTGCCTTGCTCCCACTTTTGTGAAGGGGAATCACATCTGCCCTCCTCCAGTCCTCAGGTACCACCCCATCCTCCCATGATTTGTTAAAGAGGGTAGTCAGTGGTGTCACTAGTTCTACCCTTAGTTCTTTTACAATTCTGGGATGAATCCCATCAGGCCCCATTGCTTTGTCCACCTTCAGTTTTAAGAGTTCTTTCAGAACCCTTTCTTCTGTAAATGGGCTGGTATCAACTTCTGTATCCAGAGTGTTTCTACTGTTTGTTTAGGTACCTCCCCTCTTCCTTTGTAAATACTGAGCAAAAATATTTGTTTAGTATCTCTGCCTTTTCACAGTCACCCTCTGCCCACCCTCCTCCCTTTATTAAGTCTCACTATCCTCCCTTGGTCTTCCTTCGCTCCCTGATATACCTATAAAAGGTTTTATCCCCCTTCTTAACTGAGTTGGCTATCTTTTCCTCAGTTTGGGCCTTTGCTGTTTGCTGTGCCTTCCCAGCTTCCTTTTGCTTTAACTGATACAGTTCTCTGTCCTGCTCCTTCTGTGATTCCTTGTACTTCCCGAATGCTTTCTTTTTCTCTTGAACCTTCACTGCCACTTTCTTTGAGAACCATAGTTTTTTCTTACATCGTTTCGTTTTGTTTTATTTGTTTCACTCAAAGGCTTGTTACCTCTGTGATGGCAGTTTTTATTATTCCCCATTGTTCTTCCACCCCTCCTTCCTGCCCATTTGCTAGTGCATTCCTTAGGCACTCACCCATTTTGGCTAAGTCAGCCCTCCTAAAGTCCAGTACTTTTGCCTTTGTATGGCTTGACTCTATTGCTTTGTTTATTGTGAACCACCATACTGTTCGATGGTCGCTATTTCCAAGATGGCTACCCACTTCTACATCTGTGATCCTCTTTTCATCTCCATTTGAGAGAACCAGGTCTAAGATTGCTCCCTCTCGAGTGGGCTCCAATACTAGTTGTCTAAGGCATGCCCCCTGTAGGGCATCTAGAATAACCCCACTCTTCGAAGTGGCTGCTGCAACTGCACTCCAGTTAACATCTGGCATATTCAGATCACCCATCAGCAATATCTCCCCTTTTACTGCCATTCTAAGTATACTTTCTATCATTTCCTTGTCCATTTCCTCCCCCTGAGAAGGGGGTCTGTATACAACCCCTGTGCGGATTGTGGTGCCATTGCCAGTCTCCAAATTTACCCACAGTGCTTCTTCTCCTCCCTGTTTTCCCTTTTGTTCTGTTGCTTTGATTCCTTCCCTTATGTAAAGAGCTATTCCTCCTCCTCTTTTACCCTCCCTGTCCCTCCTGTAGATAGTGTATCCTGGTATGTTTACGTCCCAGTCATGGTTTTGTGTGTACCATGTTTCTGTGGCTGCCACAATATCCAGATGTTCCTCCTCCATCAAGGCCACTAAGTCAGGAAGCTTGTTACTCACACTACGGGCATTGGTACTCATTGCTCTCCATTTTTTTATGGCTTTACCTTCTTTTGCAGCATCCCCCACTGACCTTTCTACCTCGGTCTTTTCTCATTTAGTACCCTGTTTTGTAGGAGAGGCTGGGATTTTCTGCAGCTTATCAGTGCCTCCTCCCTTGACTAGTTTAAAAGCTTGCCAATGAAGCATTTAAACTGATTGCTCAAAAGACTTGTTCCCTTCCTGGACAGATGCAGACCATCCTGCCAGTATAGGCTGGTGTCCCTTCAGGTGGAACCCCAGTCCCCAATGAAGCCAAACCCCTGTGCTCCACACCATTTTTTCAACCATTCATTAAACTGCATGGTGCAAAGTACCCTTGCCTCACTCATGCCATTGACAGGCAGCACCTCAGAGAAGGATACTGTGTGTGCTACTTGTCTTAGGCCCCTCCCCAATTCTGCAAAGTCCTTCTGCACTGCTCTAATCTCATGATGAGCCAATTTATTTGTCCCTAGGTGGACAATGACGTCCAGCTCAGACTCCCGTGCAGCTGTTCTCGTGATCCTGAGGATGCGCTTCCTGTCCCTCCAAGCCATGGCACCAGGCAGGCACCTTACTTCAGTTTTCCCTGCTCCCCCCAGTTCTATCCCCCTAATAATTGAGTCCTCCACCAGGAGCTGCTTCCTTTCCTTGTGGTGTCCTCTGCCTCCTTCCTGTGGGTCTCCTTGTGACAGTTGTCCTCAGCCTCCTTAGTCTCCTCTCTGGGTGCATCCGTGAGGAGCTGTGCTCCCCAGAATGGTGTATGGATTGTGGAGTGGAACAACTGACTGGGTGTGCCTCTGTTCCACCATCCTCACCCTCCCTGAGCCACTGTGGTCCAACTGCTGTGCTTTCTTCGCAACCTCTGAGGTAGTGGTGGTGGCTCTGGTGTTCCCTAGATGGGAGGTTCCTTCCTACCATCCAGTGTGGGCAGGGGGAAGGTTCCCTTACTACTGTCCAGTGTGGCCTGAAGGCAGGCAACTTCCTCCTCAGGACAGAGGTTATCTGCAAATGGGCAGCATCTCAGCCTCCAGAAAGACTCCCGGAAGACTGTTGCCCCACAGCCATTACATTTTCACTCCCACATGTTTATCTACTTTTTTGTGTGTTTGTGTGTGTGATTGGTTTGTTATATCGAAATATATATATTATGCAATGTGTATGCTGATATTGTCAGTGCAGTGTGCTAGAGGATATGACAGTGATATACCTTGCACTCTTGAGGAATGATGTCAGAACCCCAGGTATAAAGGAACTATTGCCAGGGTGGGTGGGGTTAGGGGTGGGAAGGGTTGGGCCTAAACTGTGCTCTCACAAAACAATCAGCTAAAAGCTCTGACCCACCGCTGCAATGAGTGCCTTCCTGTCAGCAAGATGCCCTACACAACAATTTGACAGAGAAAATATCCTGCTAATGAAACAGAAATAAATCTAGACATCCAAGTCAGACACAGGTAAACCTCCACAGCCCCAAAACCGCCTGGTGGTTTGTGCTCTGAAAGCAGTCAGCCCAAAATAAGTCAGCTGTGCTATAAACTCTTCCTGCCCTGAAAATCTTAAGAATTGTAACAAACGTAAAGCTAGATCCACCTCCCTCTGTTGCTTGAAAGACTGTCTTTTCCTGACAATTCTAAGTTCCTTATTTCACCTTTCAGTTAGAAGTAGCCTCTACCTGCAGAATATCTGCTACAAACCAAAGACAATTGTAAGGTTCACCTCCCTCTGTTGTGAGCACAAAGTGCAATATAGAATTTGCAAGTGCAATATAGAATTTCTCACACAGCTCACAGCTGAATAAAGAAGTAGTGTCCTTCCAGGTCAAGAAGATGTGCTTTGTGTCTCTAAATATTGCAGCCACCAGTAACTTATAGTAATCTGATCTAGTCTGGATATCTCCAGCCAGGGCAATTTGTTGGCAATGGTTGTGATGCAACATTTCCTGTTCCAATCCAACACTTTGTGGTCTGAAAACAATGAGGCAAGCAATTTCCTGCTCTGAGTCTATCTGTGTTTCAATTCACACTGCAGGTTTTGCTATGAAACTCCTTAACCACAGTAACTTATTTAAAAATAGTTTAACTATCACAAACTCCTACACACCAGTAAATTAAAAAATAGTTTCTGTCCCAAACTCTTAGTAGTCAATCCAGCTACCCCCAAGGGACAACCAAAATGCAGTATTCAGACACTTGTGAAGTTTCTTCCAAGATAAGTAGAGTTTGCAAGCTCCTTTTTCAACCCCTCAGCCACCTGTAAATTTAAAAATAGTTTAACTGTCAGAAAATCCTAGTAGACAATCTAGCTACCTCCAAGGGTCTGCCCAAATGCAGTATTTAAATCCTTCTGAAGTTACTCACAAGATAAACAGAGTTTGCAAACCCCTTCTTGGTTAAACACTAAATAAATATGTAAATAAAAAGCAATTACCAAGGATAGTTAGTTTCACCTCCCACAGAATTGAGCAAAAGTGCACGTTGTTGCAGATATCAAGTGCAATATAGAATTTCTCACACAGCTCACAGCTGAATAAAGAAGTAGTGTCTTTCCAGGTCAAGAAGATGTACCTTCCTCAGTGCTCCAAGAATGACAGAGAATCAGTTTTGGACAGAATAAATATATCACCTCAAGTTAGCTCAGTGACCACTGCAGATCTTTCACCCTAGCTCCATAAATCCCTTGAGCCCATTTTTCCCAAAATAAAATACCACTTCAGGTGGCCTAAACAACAACTGCACACCATTCATGCAGCTTCATAAATCACCTGGAAACTATTTTTGGCCAAAATAAAAATATTACCACAGGTGGCCTAACAATCACTGCAGACATTTCACCCCATCCTCATAAATCACCTGGAACCCATTTTAGGCAAAAATAAAAATATATCATCAGGTGGCATAAATGACCACCTTTCACCCTGACATCATAAATCACCTGGAAAACTATTTTGGCCAAAATAAATATATTGGTCCTGGTGGCCTAAACAACCACCACAACCTTTCACCACAGCTCCATCAATCACCTTGAACCCATTTTGGTAAAATACAAATATCCCTCATGTAGCCTAAACGACTTCCACAGACTATTCTCTTAACTCCAAAATCAGCAGGAACCCATTTATGAGTAAAATAAAAATATCACCTCAGGTGGCCTAAATGACCACCACGGACCTTTCACCCCAACTTCATAAATCATCTGGATCCCATCTTTGACAAAAATAAAATATCACCTCAGGTCCCCTAAATGACCAGCACGGACCTTTCACCCTGACTCTATAAATGTCCTGGAAACCATTTATGACCAAAATAAAAAAATATCACCCCATCTGCCCTAAATGATGATTCACAGACCTTTCACCCCCAGCTCCATAAATCACACAATAGTCCCATATTTTGGCAAATGAAAAATAGAACCATGGGTGGTCTAAACAACAACCGCACATCTTTCACCTGGCTCCAAAATCACCAGGAACCCATTTAAGCCAAAATAAAATATCACCTCAGGAGGCCTAAATGACCACCACAGACCTTTCACTCTGGCTCCATAAATGACCTGGAACCCAGTTGTGACCAAAAAAAATACCACCTCATGTGGCCTAAGCGATGACCCTGGACCTTTCACCCCAGCTCCATAAATCACATAGTGCCCATTTTGCCAAAAGAAAAATATAACCATACATGTTCTAAACAACAACTGCACACCTTTCACTTAGCACCAGAAATCACCAGGAACCAATTTTAAGCCAAAATAAAAAATATCACCTCAGGTGACAGAAATGATCACCGTGAACCTTTCACCACAACTCCATAAATCACCTGGAACACATTTTTGGACAAAATAAAAATATCACCTCAGGTGGCCTAAATGACCACTGCAGATGTTTGACCATAGCTCCATAAATCAGCTAGAGACCATTTTTTCCCAAAATAAAAATATCACCTCAGATGGCATAAACGAAAACTGCACACCTTTCACAGGGCTCCAAAAATCACCAGGAACCTATTTTTACCCAAAATAAAAATATCACCTCAGGTGGCCTAAACAACCACTGCAGACCTTTCACCCCAACTCCATAAATCACATGGAACCCATTTTTAGCCAAAATAAAAGTATAACTTCAGGTGGCCTAAACAGCCACTGTAGAACTTTACCCCAGCTCCATAAATCACGTCGGTCCCGTTTCTGACAAAAATTGTAATATCACCTCAGGTGGCCTAAGCGACCACTGCACACCTTTGTCCGCTTCCAAAATCATCTGGAACCCATTTTTGGGCAAAATAAGAATATCACCTCAGGTGACCTAAATGACCACCCTTTCACCCCAGCTCCATAAATTACATGGAACCCATCTTGGGCAAAATAAAATATCATCTCAGGCAGATGAAATGAACACTGCAAAGCTTTCACACTGGCTCTTTGAATCAGCTCAAAACCATTTCTGGTCAAAATAAAAATATCATCTCAAGTGGCCTAAACAAATACTGCGGACCATTAACCAGGCTCCAAATATCACCTGGATCTAATTTTTGGCCAAAATACAAATATCACCTCATTTGGCCTAAACAACCACAGTGGACCTTTCACACCGGCTCCATAAATCACCTGGAATCATTTTTTCCAAAATAAAATTATCACCTCAGGTCACCTAAACAACCACTGCAGACCTTTCATCCCAGCTCCATAAATCACCTGCAATCATTTTTTTCCAAAATAAAAATATCACCTCAGGTGGGCACAATGACCACCATGGCCTTATCACCCCAGCTCCATAAATCACCTAGAACCCATTTTGGGGAACAAAAAAATATAACCTCATTTGGCCTAAACAACTACTGTGGACCTTTCTCACTGCTCCAAAAGTGAAACGGAACCAATTTTTGGACAAAATAAAAATATCTTCTCAGGTGGCCTGAACAACAACTACACATAATTTACGCGAATTTAAAAATCACCTCAGGTGGCCGGAAAGCGACCACGTGGACCTTTCACACCAGCTCCATAAATCACCTGGAAAACATTTTTTGGCCAAAATAAAAATATTACCACAGGTGGCCTAAACGACCACTGCGGACATTTCACCATAGCTTCATAAATCACCTAGAGCCCATTTTTTGTCAAAATAAAAATATGTCCTCAGGTGGACTAAATGACAACTGCACACCTTTCACCGGGCCCCAGACATCACCAGGAACCCATTTTTAGCCAAATAAAAATATCACCTCAGGTGACCTAAATGACCACTGCAGACCTTTTATCCCAACTCCATACATCACCCGGAACATATTTTTGGCAAAAATTTAAATATCACCTCAGGTGACCTGAATGTTCACCACAGACCTTTCACCAAGGCTTCCTGGATCACCCTGAATCCATTTTTGGCAAAAATTAAAATTTCACCTCAAAACGTTCACCCTGGCTCCATAAATCAACTGGAAACCATTTTTGGCCAAAATAAAAATATCACCTCAGGTGGCCTAAATGACCACTGTGGACCTTCCTCACTGCTCCAAAATTGAAAGGAGCGATTTTGGACAAAATAAAATATCTATTCAGGTGGCTTAAACAACAACTGCACATCATTTACGCAGCTTCAAAACCACCTAAGGTGGACTAAACCCACCAGCTCCATAAACCACCTGAAACCATTTTGGCCAATATAAAATATTACCACAGGTGGTGTAAACAACCACTGTGGACATTTCACTATAGCTCCATAAATCACCTAGAGCCCATTTTTTGCCAGAATAAAAATATCACCTCAACTGGCCTAAATGACAGCTGTGCACCTTTCACGTGCCCCCAAAATCACCAGGAACCCATTTTTAGCCAAAATAAAATATCACCTCAGGTGGCTAAATGACCACCACAGACCTTTTATCAACTCCATAAATCACCGGAGCGTATTTTGGCAAAATTTAAATATCACCTCAGGTGACCAGATATTCACCACAGACCTTTCACCAAGGCTCCTAGATCACCCTGAATCCATTTTTGGCAAAATAAATATCTCCGTCAAACTTTCACCCTGGCTCCATAAATCAACTGGAAACCATTTTGGCCAAAATAAAATATGACCTCATGTGCCCGAAACAAGTACCATTGAACTTTACCCCAGCTCCATAAATCACGTGGGACCAATTTTGTAATATTTTTGTAATATCACCTCAGGTGACCTAAACAACCACTGCAGAAATTTATCCCGGCTCCAAAAATCACCTGGAACCCATTTTTGGGCAAAGTAAAAATATCACCTCAGGTGTCCTAAACAACCAACCCCAGAACTTTCACTCCAGCTCCATGAATCACCTGGAACCCATCTTTGGCAAAAATTAACATATCACCTCAGGCAGACGAAATGAACATCGTAAAGCTTTCACCTCAGCTCCTTAAATCACCTCAAAACCATTTTTGGCCAAAAACAAAAATATCACCTCAGGTGGCCTAAACAACCACTGCGGACCATTAACCTTGCTCCAAAATCACCTGGATCAATTTTGGCCAAAATACAATATCACCTCAAGTGGCCTAAACATCCTCTGTAGACCTTTCACCCTAGCTCCATAAATCACCTGGGACCCAGTGTTTTGCAAAAATAGAAATATCACTTCAGGTGGCCTAAACAACCACCACGGAACTTTCACGCCTGCTCCATAAATCACCTAGAACCTTTTTGGCAAAATAAAAATATCACCTCATTTGGCCTAATCAACCCTGCGGATCTTTCACCTAGCTCCTTAAATCTCCTAGAGCCCATTTTTCCAAAATAAACATATCACCTCAGGTGGCGAAATGACAACTGCACACTGTTCACGCGGCTTCAAAAATCACCACAGGTGGCTTAAACAACCACTGTGGACCTTTCACACCAGCTCCATAAATCACCTGGAAACCATTTTGGCCAAAATAAAATATTACCACAGGCAGCAAAACAATCACTGCGGACATTTCACCCGTCCTTGTAAATCACCTGGAGACCCATTTTAGGCAAAAAATAAAATATATCATCAGGTGGTGTAAATGACCACTGCAGACTTTTACCCCAGCTCCATAAATCACCTGGAAACCTATTTTGGCCAAAATAAATGTATCAGCTCTGGTGGCTAAACAAGCTCCACAAACCTTTCACTACAGCTCCTTAAATCACCTTGAACCCACTTTTGGTAAACATACGAATATCACCTCAGGTGGCTGAAATGAGCACCACAGAGCTTTTGTCATGGCTCCCTGAATAATCAAGAATCCATTTTTTGGGCAAAATAAAAATATCACCTCAGGTAGCCTTAATGACCACTGCAAAGCTTTCACCCCGGCTCCATAAATCACCTGGACCTCATTTTTGACAAAGATTAAAATATCACCTCATTTGGCCTAAACAAACACCGTTGACCTTTCTCACAGCTGAAAAAATGACATGGAACCAATTTTGAACAAAATAAAAAATATCACCTCAGGTGGCCTAAGCGACCACTGCAGACTTTTCACCCTAGCTCCATATATCACATAGAGCCAATTTTTTGCCAAAATAAAATATTACCTCAGGTGGCTTAAATGACAACCGAACATCTTTTGCCTAGCTTTAGAAATCACTTCAGGTGGCTGAAACAACCACAGTGAACTTTTCATACAATCTCCATAAATCACCTGGAAACCATTTTTTTACAAAATAAAAATATCACTGCAGGTAAATGACCACAGCAGACCTGTCACCCCAGTTTCTTAAATCACCTGGAACCTGTTTTTTGCCAAAATAAAAATATCAGCTCCAGAGGCCTTAATGACCACTGTGGATGTTTCACTACAGCTCCATAAATCACCTAGAACCCATTTGTGACCAAAAGGTAGCCAAAATGACCACTGTGAACCTTTCACCCCAACTCCATAAGTCACCTGGAACCCATTTTGGCAAAAATTAAAATATTATCTCATTTGGCCTACACAATCACTGTGGACCTTTTTCCGGCTCAAATATCATCTGGAATCCATTTTGGACAAAATAATATCACCTCAGGTGGCCTAAGCAGCACCACAGACCTTTCTCCATACAAAAATCACCTGGAACCTATTTTTGGGCAAAGTAAAAACATTACCTCAGGTGTTCTAAATGTTTTTTTATGTATTCATTCAGTCTTGGATTACAATACCTTTTTGACCATGACCATTGAGAACCTTTCACCCCAGTTCCATAAATCACCTGGAAACCATTTTTGTCAAAAATAAAACTACCATCTCAAGCGCCTGAAATGACCACTGCAAAGCTTTCACCCCAGATCCATAAATCACCTAAACCCCATTTTTTTGCCAAAGTAAAAATATCACCTCAGGTGGTCTAAACAACCACTATGGACAATTAACCTGGCTCCAAAAATTATCTGGATCCAATTTTTGACCAAAATACATGTATCACCTCAAGTGGCCTAAACAACCTCTGCAGATTTTCACCCCAGCTCCATTAACCACCTGGGACCCAGTGTTTTGCAAAAATAGAAATATCACTTCAGGTGACCTAGCGACCACCACAGAACTTTCACCACTGCTCCATAAATCATCTAGAACCCTTTTTTAGCAAAAATAAAAATATCACCTCATTTAGCCTAAATGACCACTGTGGACCTTTCTCACTGTTCAAAAAATGACAGGGAACCAATTTTTGGACAAAATAAAAATATCACCTCAGGTTGCCTAATCAACCACTGCAGATCTTTCATCCTAGTTCCTTAAATCTCTTAGATCCCATTTTTTGCCAAAATAAACATATCACCTCAGGTGGCCTAAACGACAACTGCACACTGTTCACGTGGCTTCAAAAATCACTACAGGTGGCCGAAACGACCACTGTGGACCTTTCACACTAGTTCCATAAATCACCTTGAAACCATTTTGGGCCAAAATAAAATATTACCACAGGTGGTGAAAGCAATCACTACGGACATTTCACCCTGTCCTTATAAATCACCTGGAACCCATTTTAAGCAAGAAATAAAATATATCATCAGGTGGTGTAAATGACCACTGCAGACTTTTACCCAGGCTCCATAAATCACCTGGAAACCTATTTTGGCCCAAATTAATGTATCAACTCTGGTGGCTAAACAAGCTCCATAAACCTTTCACTACAGCTCCATAAATCACCTTGAACCCATTTTTGGTAAAAATGCAAATATCACCTCAGGTGGCCAAAATGAGCACCACAGAGCTTTTGTCATGGCTCCCTGAATAACCAAGAATCAATTTTTTGTGCAAAATAAAAATATCACCTCAGGTAGCCTTAATGACCACTGCAAAGCTTTCACCCCGGCTCCATAAATCACCTGGAACTCATTTTTGGCAAAGATTAAAATATCACCTCATTTGGCCTAAACAACCACCGCTGACCTTTCTCACAGCTGCAAAAATGACATGGAACCAATTTTGGACAAAATAAAAAATATCACCTCAGGTGGCCTAAGCGACCACTGCAGACCTTTCATCCTAACTCCATAAATCACCTAGAGCTGATTTTTTTCCAAAATAAAAATACTACCTCAGGTGGCTTAAATGACAACCGAACATCTTTTGCCTGGCTTTAGAAATCACCTCAGGTGGCTGAAACAATCACAGTGGACCTTTCACACCAGCTACATAAATCACCTGCAAACCATTTTTTTATAAAATAAAAATATCACTGCAGGTGGTCTAAATGACCACAGCAGACCTGTCACCCCAGCTTCTTAAATCACCTGGAACCCGTTTTTTGCCTAAATAAAAATATCAGCTCCGGAGGCCTTAATGACCACTGTGGATGTTTCACTACAGCTCCATAAATCACCTAGAACCCATTTGTGACCAAAAGGTAGCCAAAATGACCCCTGTGAACCTTTTACCCCAACTCCATAAATTACCTGGAATTCATTTTTGGCAAAAATTAAAATATGACCTAATTTAGTCTAAACAATCACTGTGAACCTTTTTCCCAGCTCCAAATATCAGCTGGAACCAATTTTTGGGCAAAATAATAATATCACAGCAGGTGTTCTAAATGACCATTGTGAACCTTTCACCCCAGCTCCATAAATCACCTGGAACTGATTTTTGTCAAAAATAAAAATATCACCTCAAGCACCTGAAATGACCACTGCAAAGCTTTCGCCCTGGCTCCATAAATCACCTGGACACCATTTCTGACCAAAATAAAAATGTTGCCACAGGTTGCCTAAATGGCCACCATGGACCTTTCACCCCAGATCCATAAATCACCTAAACCCCATTTTTTGCTAAAGTAAAATATCACCTTAGGTGGTTGAAATGACCACTGTAGACCTTTGACTCCTACTCCATAAATCACCTGGAACCCATTTTAGAAAAAAAATATTTTCTCAGGTGGCCTAGTCAACCACCATGGATCATTCACTCGGCTCCAAACATCACCTGGAACCCATTTTGGCAAACATAAAAGTATAACCTCATGTGGTGTAAATGACCACCATGAATGTTTCAGCCCAGCTCCCTTAATCACCCGGAATCCATCATTTGCAAAAATAAAAATATCATCTCAGGTGGCCTAAACAACCACCATGAAGCTTTTACACAGCTCCATAAATCACCTGAAAGCATTTTTGGCCAGAATAAAAATATCACTGCAGGTGGCCTAAACGACCACCTCAGACATTTTACCCCAGCTCCATAAATCACCTTGAACCCCTTTTTTGCCAAAATGAAAATGTCACCTCAGGTGTCCTAAATGACCACTGCAGTCCTTTCACCCTGGCTCTGTTCATCACCAGGAACCCCTTTTTTGGCCAAAATCAAAATATCACCCCACGTGGCCTAAATGAATACTGCGGACCATTATCCTGGCTCCAAAAATCACTTGGAAACCATTTTTGGTCAATTGAAAAATATCACCTCAGGTAATCAAAGTGACCACCATGGAGCTTTCACACCAACTCCATAAGTCACCTGGAACCCATTTTTTGCAAAAATAAAAATATCATCTCATGTGGCCTAAATGACAACTGCAGACCTTTCACCCCACTTCCAGAAATCACGTAGAACCTATTTTTTGCAAAAATAAAAATATCACCTTAGTGGAAGGTGGAACTTTCTCCCAGCACCAAAAATCACCTGGAACCCATTTTTGGACAAAGTAAAAATATTACCTCAGGTGTTCTAAATGACCACCGGGGACCTTTCACCTAGCTCCATAAATCACCTGGAACCGATTTTTGTCAAAATTAAAAATATCACTTCCAGGTGGGCTAAATGACCACCGCACACCTTTTCACCCAGCTCCAAAAATCACCTGGAACCGATTTTTGTCAAAATTAAAATATCACCTCAGGCAGTTGAACTGACTACCAAAGCTTTCACCCCAGCTCCATTAATCACCTGGAATCCATTTTGACCAAAATAAAATATCACCGCAGCTTGCCTAAATGACCACTGCCTACCTTTCACCCCAGATCCATAAATCATCTAGAACCCATTTTTTGCCAAGGTAAAAATATCACTTCAGGTGGCAGAAATGACCACTGCAGACCTTTGACCCCAGCTTCAAAAATCACCTGGAAACCATTTTTGGCCATAATAAAAATTTCTCCTCATGTAGCCTAAATGACCACCTTTCACCATAGTTCCCTTAATTACCCAGAATCCATTTTAAAAAAATAAAGATATCACCTCAGGTGACCTAAACGACCACAGTGAAGCTTTTACCCCAGCTCCATAAATCACCTGGAAACCCTTTTTGGCCAAAATAAAAATTTCTCCACAGGTGGCCTAAACAACCACCTCAGACATTTCACCCCGGCTCCATACATCACCAGGAACACATTTATGGCCAAAATATAAATATCACCTCAGGTGGCCTTAGTGACAATCGTGGACCATTAACCCAGCTGCAAAAATCACCTGAAACCATTTTTGGAGATATATATATATATATATATATATATATATATATATATATATATATATATATATATATATATATATGTGTGTGTTTGTGTATATATATCTTTGTTAATGCATCAGTTAGGGCTTTTATTAAAGTGACAAAAACAGGGAAATGAGATGTTAGGGTTTTGATTGGTCCTAACATTCAGCCCATTCCACCCCAACCTGCAGACACTGACAACCATTGGGGGTGTGCCTTGGGGTCATCAGCCCTAACGCTTACCCCATTCCATAAGTAAATAAGCTGAGATGGGTACAGTATAGGAGAATGGGTGAGTGTTAGGGCTGATGACCCAAAGGCACACCCCTGATGGTTGTCAGTGTCTGCAGGATGGAGGTGGGGGTGGAATTGGCTAAACATTAAGACCGATGACCCCAAGGCACACTGGAAATGCCTGTCAGTGTCTGCAGGGTGGGGGTGGGGTGTTTTCCCTGCTTTTGTCATTTTAGTGAAAATCCTGACGTATTAATGCAGTTTTTTGCAATGAATTTCCTTACTTTTTTAGATAATATAATAGTATCCTTATTTATGTTACGGTGGGAGTGCAGGGTCCCTCCATTGTGATAGTATAGCAGTATCCTTAGTTGAACCCACATTTTCAACATACCCTTCTTATGACCTCACCGCATGTACTCAGTACAGAACATTTTCAAATCTCCATCAAAATGTAATTCTGCACAACTGTAACACCATTCCACATGACAGGTGCTAAAAAAGTTTTTGGGCAGGATTTGAAAAATGCCATCTGTAGTATTCATGATGTGCTGTGAAAAAAATGGCAATGTTGAAAATTTGGAGTGAAATGTTACAAATTGCCAAAGTTACACATGCATACAGAAATGTCAATGACCACGTGTAAGTCAGGCATTTTTAGGTATTTTACTCCAGATTGTCAACATGGCGTTTTGGGACCCCACCTCATGAAGCGCTGACACTGTCATTTTATTACTCGGTCCCAAAACATCGTTTTGTGTAGTAAGTGTGCCATTCCACTCCACAGGTGCATAAAGACATTTCAGGCAGGATTTGAGAAATGATAGCTATACTGTTCATGAGGTGGTGTAAAGAAATGGGCATGTTGAAATTCTGGAGTGAGAATATTAAAAACTGGCATAATTACCCATGTGTAGGAAAATTTCTATGACCGCGCATTACTTGGGCGTTTTTTTGTATTTTGTTCCACATTTACAACATGGGCTTTGGGGTTACCTCACTTGTCATTTCATTACTCAGTCCCAAAAGGTGATTTCACACAGTGTCTGGGAAATCACCTAATGGTTCCAAGTAATGAAATGACAGTGCCAGATGTTCATGAGGAGGATTCCCAAAGCCCATGTTGAAAATGTGGAAAAATACATTAACATGGCGAGATATCAACATAAGTTAAAACCCCATTGACAGCCATTATATGGCACTTACCTTGATTCTTCAGTTTGTGGTTAGGCTTTGAAGAGTGCAAATGTATCCTGGTCCAGAGATGATGACAGCTGAAGATCCCAGTGGTAAGTATAGGGCAAGGGAGGGGTGTGGGGTGCTGGGTGCTCAGTGGGTGGGTGGGGATGAGGAGGGGGGTCTGGGAGAAGGCAGGTACCATTTTCTTTTTCCAGAATTAGGAAAAAGTCAGGATACTTTTTCTTTTTATGGATAAACTTGTCACTGTTATCAGACACTGGGCGTGGCTTCCCAGTGCCCACAATACTGGGTGGAATACAGGTTTTGGGACACTGGGAGTGGGCTCCCCAGTGTCCCACGATGAGGGACTGTTTTCTGTATTTTAGGTTTAAAACTGATATAGACCGGGGGGGGTCACATTTATAAACACTGGGATTGGCCTCCCCAGTGACAAGGGGGGTCTTACATGCATCAGGGCACTGGGAGTGGGTACCCCAGTGTCTCACACTGCTGGGGCAGACTATATGCCTGAGGATACTGGGAGTGGGCTCCTCAGTGTCCTGCAATACATGAAATATTGGGAAAAGGCACACATGTTGCTGTGACTCTCCAGTGGTGTGGAGGACAAGGTACACAGCTGCCAGCCCAGGAGTCCTGAGTTCGACTTCAGTAAATTGAATTTTTTGTTTTGTTTTGCAATGTGGGAAAAAACTGTAAGAGAACAAGTCTCGAACCCAGGACCCCTTGATTCACAACTGTACACCCTGTCCCCTGCACTACTGCAGAACCACATCAGCAACCTTGTTTTTTCCCTTCTCATCAAATACAGGGGGCTGCATGAAGGCATGCAAAAATACATATGTAAAATAAATAAAAAAAAATGGAAGACAGCATGGATACAGCACACTGATCCGTGGGTGGAGGATGCCACTAGTCACCAGGCAAACTGCAGCTCACAGCTTAGAGTGCAACCGGCAGCATCAGTTGAAGCTGTGGCTGCACAAATGAAGAAAATCCCACTGTTCTCCCATTAACCTTGGTACCCGTGACTTTGGGTTTCCGAACAACATGTTTGTCACCAATATTTGACAAGAAAAGATCAGAATGTAACTAAATGGCTGCAGTTTAGCTAAATTGTGATGTTCCTTTTTCATATTATATCTATTTCTATACTTGTTTTCTCTCGCTCGCTATGGAGAAATCAAGATGGTGGCTAGAACAATTCTGAGGAAGCTGAGATGGTACGGTGTAGGAGAATGGGGTGAGAGTTAGGCCCAGTGACCCTAAGGCACACCCCAATGCCTATTGGTTTGTGGAGGGGAGGTGGGGTGAGATGGTCGGGCTATGTGTCGGTGGGAGGAGGTGTTAGGGTTGGAAACCTTAACACCTCATTTCCTTACTTTTGTTGCTTCAACCCTAACTGATTAATGAAGTTTTTTGCAATGAATTTCCTAACTTTTTGAGAAAGTGTAATCTTACCCTTATATGTTTGTGGGAGCGCTCCCATCAGTCTATTTTGTGTTGTGGTTACATCTCCCTCTGGGAGAACTGCCATCACGCTCCCATCACTCCATAATGATGTCCATTTGTGGGAGCACAGAGTCCATCTATCCATAGTTATACAGACATTGTAATGATCTCTCATCTCCCTATGGGCCCAGCGGTCCCATCTAGCTATAGTTGTAGAGACAATGTAATGAACTCTCATCTCTCAGAGGGCCCTGCACTCCCACTACTGCATAATAAAGGGCCCTGCAGCCACATAACTACATGATAGTATCCATATGTGGGAGCATAGGGCCCTCTGGGCCCTCTGCTCCCATCTACCAATACATATAGAGGCACAGCGCAGGCCTACAGGCATTCCAAGTAACACTTGTGATGCAAATGGCGCAATACCTCAGTACCCATAGGAACACTGGAAAAAATTCCACCACAGTTATCAAGGCCTGGCAACCTGCATGCATGCTTAGTACACGTAACGTGTACTAAGCTGTGTTAAGCCAAAAAATGCATATCATGAA
Organism: Neoceratodus forsteri; assembly: GCA_016271365.2. Classification (NCBI taxonomy): domain Eukaryota; kingdom Metazoa; phylum Chordata; order Ceratodontiformes; family Ceratodontidae; genus Neoceratodus; species Neoceratodus forsteri. The sequence goes on from CM028130.1 coordinate 1,616,362,420, forward strand.
CCATTTTCGAGATATAGGCACTGAAAGGTACTGTGTCAACCACAGGTTATGCTATGGGAAATTTCCAAACTTCAGAGTCTTATAACTATGGAAGGAAGCAATGTAAATTTTATCACCAAACCAGCAAAAGTCTAATCTTTGGGGCAATCCCTTTCTTCCTGAAAATGTCTTGAAATTCCAAACCGTTTATTAGCAGTGACCATTTAAAATCCCTTCCATGAGGTGTCATAATCCCTTTTTCACGAGGGCAGGTTCATGTGATCCTCCTCACCAAAAAGGGATTTTGACAGCCGAGAAAAAGCGACCGTAACAAGTCGTGAAGTTTTTAACTTGGCTCATGAAAAGGGATTTTGTTTCTCATGATGTAAAAATACCTTTTCGCAATCCCTTTTCACCCTTGGCATGTCAAGAGGAGCTGACTAGGTGGGATCAACACATTGTAGTAGTGCTACATTGTGTTTTGCTGGGTCTAGTAGAGGTGAGGGAGCAGCAAGTGAGAAATTTAGTGTTTTGGTGACCTCTAGTGGTCAAACAGTGTAACCTGTGGGTGGGACCGTCAGGCGATAAAAAAACAATGATTTACACATTTTGGGACACAATATCTCCATGCCTCACATGCAACTGAAACAGAACTTACAACTTCATGAGATGTCTGTTTCTTGAAGGGGCTTGGCAAATTTTATGCATATCACCTGCACTGGTTCAAAGTTATTGAAGCACAAACTATCAAGCCTAACATAAAAGTGAAGAATGACTTTGACAACAAATGGTGATATACACATTTTGGGACTGCATTTCTCCAGAGGTGCACACCCAGTCAAAATGAAACTTGGACTATCAAGAGACCATTAATCTTTTAGGACACGTGCCACATTTCATGCAAGTTGCAACACAGTCTGTGAAGTTATTAAAGTGTGACGTGTGAAACAATCAAAGAAAGCATTGGACAAAAAATGGTGATGTTTGGCAATGCATATCTCCAGATGTGCATTCCCAATCAAAATGAAACTTGGCATATCAAGAACCCATTAGTCTTTGAGGGCACATGCCAAATTTCATGTAAATTGCAAGAACAATTGTGAAGTTATTAATGCACAAAGTGCCACCACAATGTTATCCTATGGGAAATTTGTAGACTTTGGAATGCTGTACAGTATGACAGAACCAATGTACAGCAAGCAAGTTATCAAGTTAGCCAGTAGGCTAGGTCTCCATTCCCATCTCAAAGGCCCTGTCATGGGGGTAAGCACTGCAGTAACCAGGTAATAAGGTGTGGTGGCCTCTGTGGGGATAGATGGGAGGGATGCTGATGTTGCCTCTGTGGGGATGGATCGGAGAGATGCTGAGTCCAGAGACTGACATGGATGTGGTGGTCTGTGCATCAGCGTGTGACTGTCTGATGGTCAAGGGGGTGGACTGTTGCATGGGGGGGACAGCCTGGGGAGCTTTAGGATGGCAAGAGAGACCTAACCTACTGACTAGCTTTCTAATTTGCTTACTGTGTTACTGAAGCCTTCAGCAAGCAAGTTAGTAAACTAGCCAGTATACTAGGTCTCTGTTTCCATCCTAAAGGCCCCGTCATGGGATAAGCAGCACCACAGCCCGGGCATGTTTCTTCCCTCCTGAAAATACAAGAACAAAGTCATGTAGTACTAGTAGTTTCTGAAATATGAGCATCCATTACCTTTCCTATCAGTGCAATCATAGCCCTAATCAGATCATTGTTTTGCATCTGCCTGATCTCATGTTCAGCTACCAAATCATTGCCACCAGTGTGTGTGATTAGTGTGTATTTGTTTCAGTTTCTTGAAAATACCACAGGGAAAAAGAAAAAAATGCTTATTAGCAATAACTAATGATTTGGCAAAAAAATGTAACATACTGTTTTCAGCCCAACAGAAATATCACTGGACTGGGGTTTATTTAAGCAATAAGGCACGACAAGGTGTGTGTTATGTAATAACATCACTCCTGGGGTGGGTTGAAGCATGAGGCGGAGCAGAGTGTTCCACTGCCCCAGGAGTGACGTTATTACACAATAACACACATCTTGAGTGCCTTACTGCAATTATACAATGGCTCGATGTTATGCAAAATAAAAAAATAAAAAATGTAAAATGTTTTTAGTAGAATTTTAATGTGGCAATATTCCAATATATCTTTGTTTCTTAAGAGAAGAACAAACTATGCTAATCATGTGGCAACAAATCAATACAGTGCAGTTATTGTGTAATGACATCACTGTCTCAGGCACACACTGACCAATCAGAGTACAGGAAATTTCCTTGCCATTGTATAATTCATCTCACTAGCACATGTCCCACTGGGAGTAAGTCTATAATATTCGATTATAGCTTTAAGTGAATTCCCAGACTTTTTGTCAATCACAATCCAAAACATGTTAAAGACTCTATTTCATCAGGGGGATACATACTTCACATGTAAAATATAAGCCTGCAACCTTTAATTAGAATTTTGCAGTTTGTTTTCTGCCCTTGAGCAGCTTTCTGCACCTTTTCAAGGTGTCAGGCTCAAGAGGCAGAAAACAAACTGCGTCGGTAAAAGTGTTCTTTTACAGCCAGTATCTGCCTGATGAAATAATACTACCATGTTTCGAACTGCGATTGACAAAGTTACGAATCCACTTAAAGCCATAATCGAACATTACAAACTTGTTTCCCAGTGGGACACGTGCTATTGAGATAGAACCAGTTCAGTGATATTCATTGGGCTAAAAACTATGTTAATTTTGCTAACATTTGTCAACATTAATCAGAGATTTTGAAGGGGTTAAGTTACGTGGGACAAGAGTGGTGAGGTGATGAGAAGGGGCACAAATGTGCCTGAGAGGTCAAAAGTTTAGTTGGGAGAGTGACCATTATAGGATATTGAGAAACTAAAAAAAAAAGGCAGCTGCACTTCTCATTAAACTGCACAGGAAGCATGGAAAAGCAACAGCTGCCAGTCGAGTTATTTCTAGAGTTCTTACTTTTTCACTCTTGTTATGTGGCCTGTGGCTACTAAAAAGCAGGTTTATTGTAAACAATGGCTCTTGGATTTCTAGGACACAACAAATGTCTGTTGGGCTGGTGCATTTTCCCAGTCACTAGCCTTTTTGGCTACTGGCTGAATAACGTAATTTTGACGCCTGGTCTTCTATGTGTCTATGGCCATGTCCAAAAAAGTCATATATAAAGTATTGGTCCTTGAAAGATGTAGTACTTCATGTATACTTTCTTTGGACATGACTGGCCATGGGCACATAGAGAGAGCCTCAAACTCTTTCTCTGTAACCTTCCTACCTGGTGATAATGGTATATATGGGTATGCAGTGAAATGCAGTACTGACTCCATTTATGCCACACTCCCTCTCTCTCCTGACGTCTGCTAAACAGATACGGCCTTCTGGAAGGGGATGCACTGTGCTCAGAAATTGTGTGAGTGACTTGATGTGGGGGAACCTAGAGTGGGGGGTTGGGGATTCTCTCATGACTATTGCTTCCTCTTCTAGCCTACAGATAACAAAACCTGGCATATCCTGCTCTGTTTTGGACTTTGTTCCTTGCAGGGAGCAGGGCCTTGACCTCTGGGCCAGGCCTTAACCCCTGGGCCAGGGGGCAGAGCTTGACCCCTGACCCCAGAGCCACACCAAACATTCTACAAACCCGGCTCCTATGTGTATCTATGCATCAGTGTATTTACATATGCATCAATTATCTATACATTTATACATACATAAATACATTCATTCATAAATTCATATGTACATGTTTACTCACATGCATGCATATTGATAATTACATATGTTGGCAAAATACCTTGAAATCCTGTTTGACCAAGCAATGACCTTCCAGCCTCATATAGACTCCGTTGTAAAGTCCACCCACCAGAAACTAGGACTTCTTTATAGGCTGGGCGACTCTCTCTCTCTCTCGAGGCCTGTTGCGCCATATGTAACTGCACCCTTCTTCCCTCCCTCCTCTATGGGGCTCCCCTGCTGCAGTCCCTTAGGGAGGGTGAACAAAGACAACTTACCACGCTCTACTATAGGGTGGCTCATTTCACCACCAACTCCCCGCCAAGAAGGCATCACTGTGAGGTTCTCGCTGATCTCCACTGGCCCTCTATGTGACACAAGCTGGCCTACTCCTCTCTGAACCTGACATTCAAATTCACCACTGCTGGCCCCCCTCCTCACTTGTGTGGGTTGCTAAAGCCTGGGGCCAGGACCTGAGATCCTCCACTGACCGTCCCCTAGACATCCCTCGTGTCCGAACTAATTATGGCAAGTGCTCCTTTAGGTACTCTGCCCCACACTTATGGAACCTTCTCCCTGCTGACTTGGTTATTTGTCATACTACTCAGGGTTTTAAGTCAGGCCTGAAAGCATGCCTGCTGGAGCTTAGTCTCTGTGGCTGTAACCGCTAGCCTGGAACCTAGTCCTGGTGGCTGTGATTTCTGCTTGTCCCACGGCTTGAGCCCAAAACATGGTGGTATTGATGTCACATGTCTGATTTAATCTACTATGCTGTTATGTGTATGTAAACTTACTATGTTGTTATGGAAACGTAACTGACATGCTCTGTAACGTACTCCATACCCTATTCTAGTGTATGCTTAATCTACTTGTGTACTTCTGCCAATGTATGTGCTACTGTGTGCTAATTGTATGTAATCATTGTCTGTAACTAATCCAGGTCGCTCCTGAAAAAGGGACCCTGGTGTCAGTGTGCTTACCCGGTTATCAAAATCTAAATAAATAAATACATCAGTACATGCATGCACATTCATACATGCACATAAAAGAGATACACAAATGTGTACATACATAAATACATGTATACACATATATGCTTTCTTACATACATTTGTACTGTTACATACACACATGCATATGCATATGCATGCATGCACACCTCTTTGTGTGAATGTATCTATTTATGTATGTTTGTACATAGGTATGTATATATGTATGCAGATATGTACATACTGTATGAATGTATGCATGTTCAGTAGCTGTGTCTGTAGTTATATATGTATGTATATATAAGTAGGTATGTGTCTGTATAAATTTATGTATGTATGCACTATGTATGTTTTGCATGTCTATGTGTATATATTTATTTATTTAGTTAGTTTTGTTGACCGTGAAGTGCACTAGACAAATCCTGCCTATTTTCAGGCATGACCTGGAGGAGGGGACACAGATGAATATGTATATGTTTATGTATATAGGTTTATATATATATATATATATGTGTGTGTGTGTGTATGTGCCTATGTATGTGTTGTGTATCTATGCATTTATGTATGTCTTGCTTGTATGTGTGTGTGTATGTATGTATCTGTTTATGTATATATATTTATATATTTATTCAAAAGGAAAACTAATATTTTGGTGCATTTATGCTAGACTTTCAGACAAAAGAGAAAAGAAAATCTTGTGAATCAGTCTTGAATATGAATGAATGATTCAGTAATTGACTGAATACTGTATTATCCCTTAATTCCGCTGTCAGTTTAATAACCGCTGAAATAAACTTGACAGCAGATAAAAAATTATAAAACAGAAAATCCACATGGTGTTAGATGCTTCACTTGTGGGGCACAGTAATCAAATATCTTTGGCTATGCTGCCCAGTACTAGTATATCAGTGCATTAGTTCACTTTTTTTAAACTAAAGTTGAAAAGTAATGTTTAAATGATTCAATTACAGTAAATGATTTGCGTAAGCTCTCCGACAGAATGAATGGCTAACTAAGCAGACCAGACAGATCAAACATATGCAGTACTAAGAAGGCAAGGCATTACTGGTTAAAATGTTTCTTTATGGTTAAAACAGGAAAGATCAAAGAGAAGTCAGTGTTCATGTTTTAACTCTTTAGCTCAGAGCAGCACAGAGTAACAGCTGGCAGCCTGTTGTTACAAAACCACTGAAAATGAAAACCACATATTGTTAGATGCTTCATTCCTGGAGAATAGTAATCGAGTATCTTCATTTGAACTACACAGTACAAGTATGTTAGTATGCTATTTTTTTTTACTAAAATTGAAAAAATAACATTCAAATAATTTACTGTAATTACTGTAAATGATTTGTGTAATCTCTTCAATGGAATGGATGCCTGAGTGAGCAAACCAGAGAGACCAAACACATACAGTACTAAGCAGGCAAAGTATCACTGGTTAAAATGTTTCTTTATTGTTAAACATTTTTATTGTTTAAAAAAAGAAAAAGAACCATCAAATAGAAGGCAGTTTCAACTCATCTTGAGCTCAGAGTAGTACAAAGTAACAGTGGACAGCACATTATTGTTTTGGAAATAGTTCCTGCCAGCCACCAGAGTTCAGAGCATTAACATATGTTTGCACCAATAAGTCAGGTAAGACAGCTCCCATGGAAATAAAGAGACATGGAAATAAGGGGTTATACAGTAAATCATTGAGTAATAGAATGATTCATTGATTTAGTTATGTTTAATTGAATTCCTGCTAGACTAAAATACTGAATTATTGATGAGGAGATATATTTGTAGTATAAATAATTGAAAGAATAATTAATACTGGATGATTAATTGAATGAAAACAATTGAATGATTGAATCATTATTTGACTGAACTATTGTTTATTAGCTCAATAAAGGAATGACTGTGTGTGTGATTGCTTGAATGGCTGATTAAACAATTGGATGATTGATTGACTGAATGTATGATTAAATGACTGCTTGAATCATGGAATAAGTGGTTAAACAACTGGTAAGTTTATTATTACATGTACCAAATGGATGTTTGATTAAATAAGTAATTAAATTTCTAATAAATGATTGAATTTATTGAATGACTGATCAACTGAAAGAATGAATACTTTAATATTTGATGATTGATTGAGTGAATGCTTACATGAATAATTAACTGACATACCGATTAAATTATTCATAATTGATTGATTAAATGCTTTATTAATTGACTGAATTATTGTTTGAATGAATGAATATGGAAAGATTTAATCAATGGAGAAATGATTGATTGAATTTCTGATCAAGTAAATTAATTATTGATTGGTTTCTTGATTGGTTGAATGATTATTTAATAGGTTCTAAGAATGAATACTTTATTAAATGATTGAGTGACTGATTCAATGAATAATTGCTAAACTATTGATTCAATGATTGGTTGATTGATTGAGTGAATGAATGCTTTAGCTATTGAATAAATGAATGACTGAGCCTGTGCCTGTTTTTCCTCAGTGCATAAGCACTTTGTGCCGCAGGAGTCCATGCTGGCTCAAGTCAGACTTGTCAAACTGAGAGACACTTGAGAACAGAAAGAAAATGTGAGGGAGGAGAGAGTTTGAGCAAAGGCGAGCAACTGACCAGTTGGGACTTGGTGGTGATCCTTGAGGTATTCCAGATGGTCTGTGATTCAGTGGCAGTTCCTCTTTCCTCTCCTCATCCTGTTCTGGTCCTGGTGTGGTGGCAGTGAGTCCAGCAGAGGTAGCAGTGAGTCTGATAGTGGCAGTTCTAGCCATGAGTTTGCTGATTGTCCTCTCCACCCCAGCAGCAGTCACAGCAGATCTGTGATGGCCCCCTCCTGAAGCAAGCATCTGGCAGCATCAGTAAGGTCACAGCAGTAAAGAGCAGTTGTCTTCTGGAGGTGGGCAGAGTTGAGTTAACCTCACAGTGGAGGCAGCAACAATAGCAGTGAGACTTTTTGGCACAGTGAACCTCATGGGCAGTGGAACAAAGTGAGAACGGCAGCACCAATACTCAATGCCAACTGTCAAAGAGCTTGCTTTTATTTATTAACTCTAGTGCCAGTTGGTGCACTGAGTTGTGCATAAGCAACATGGTGTGGGGCAAGAGGCCCTGAGCAGCGAGCCCCCTCAAGGCAAAGCCCAGAGTCAGGTTCTAGTCAGGAACAACTAGCAGTGGTCCAGACTGATCCTCTTCCCTGTTGAGGAGGGACCAAAGATGGAGGCCCACCCAGTCAGGTTTCAGGGCCAGCCCTAAAGTGGCAGCAGTGGCCATGATTGGCCCATAGATGGAGCCTCATGAATATTCATGATTCGGACTGACGCGGATGTCCCAACCCTTGCAAATTCAGTGGGTGTGGGCACAAAGTGTGTGTAGCACAGAACTGCATTTAAAGAGACATTGATTTATTGTACCGCCCCTTCATTCAGTTCACCAACTGGCTTGACTGTACTTGATGGCAGTGTGCATGGTCCAGGTTACTATTGTGTCTAGGGGCCAGGGTCCTCTGAAAACAATCATAAATATGACCGGTTTACCCCTTTCTTTTTTAACCAGGAACTACTGAGACAGGGTTTCTGGGCAATGGCAATAAAGACTAAGGCCCTCTGACTATTGTTGAATCTCCTTTACTAGAGGCAGGATGGTACATGATGCATAGCAGTTAATTTATCTGGTCATGCAGAAATCTATACAGCTAATTATGATACTCTGAGTATTCTTTGAACCCAGCCTCACAGCTGCAGCCAGACCTTTAACTTGAGACTCCTGGACTCTCTTGGGTCCTGTCATTTCCTGGCAGAACCAACAAGTTGGATGCTTCTCTGGTCCCACCTTAGCCACTGCACTGGAAGTTCATTCTTAGTGTTGTGCTAATGATATGCTCACAAGCAAGGCATGCAGAAACAAGATGCTCAGAAAGGTTTCAGGTAACTAGCAACTTAGTCTCGTAACCAGTATCCTTTCAATGCAACCTTGCTATACCCAGGAACTTCCAATGCCTCCTGCCACATGGCAGTGCTGACACCTGCTAAAGCTTCGCTTCTTGCTGCAGCATCTTGTAGCATGCCCTCCTTGGGGTACCAGCTGTGTGTGACCATGGTTACCTAATTAGTACATGCTCTTCAGGGACTCTTCATGCATTCTTAAAGATGATCTCTTATTTGTTTCCAGGAGACTCTCTTTACTGACCCAGAGTACAGCTCCTGTTTTCTGTCATGTCCTTGTCATTCCCCTGTTAGCAGTCTTGGCTGCACAGACCTATTCAACACTCATCCCCAGTCATGCTGTTTGAATCCTACTTCTCCGGTATCCATTGAGCCACCCGGAACTCTGTCCTCTCTTGGGAAGCCACTAAACTGTCCCGCTAAAGGCCATGGATTGAACTCACTCCTGTGATACTCTCATGACCAGGACATCAGAAGCTTGGGTCCCAATACTGGTATGCTAGATGCCAGATGTACCATGTGATCCCTGCATTTGCTCTGGGGTTCAGATCTACTGTAACCCTCTGCTTGAGAGTGGTCAAACGTTTGGTCCCAGATGAGGTGCATACCAGAACCACACCACCCTGTGGCATGCAACCAGCATGAGTGACTCTATCATAGCTGCTCACTTTAGGACAACACCCACCACTCAAACAAAAGCCTCAGAGTAACCCTTCTTATCTAGATTAGTCCCACCCACTGCACTGTTTAAGAATAGAGATCAGTCAACCAACATAGCTAAGAAAAAGAGGAGGAAATAGACAATACTGATTCCCTGAAATATAACAGGGGCATCCATAGAGGGACCCACAGCATGCTAGGATCAAGTTATTTCCCCATAGAGAGCCTCCCTCTGTGTCATTAACCCCCACCTTTCCTGTGTTTTCCTGCCCCATTTCTCCCCTCCATAAAATAAACCCATATGTTTTATCCTTCCCGGCTCTGATCTCAGGCAAAGTGGTATCCACTACCCAATAGGTGCCCCTACAGAATTAGCTTATGGCCATACTCTTTGGTTGTGGCTTTACAAATCTCAATGTTACAATGTGTTCTGGTACAATTTCTACACTAAGCATGGTTCTGTTAAGGGAGGCAGTATAGCACAGTGGTTTAAGGCTCTAAGCTGCAAATCTGGAGACCTGAGTTTGAATCCCACAGCCTCTACTTGCATACTGTGTGACCCTGAGCAAGTCACTTAACTTCCTTGTGCTCCCAGGTCACACCTGTAAACAAGCTTTCAGCTTAGTGTGCTACTCCTGGTTAAACAATTGAGGGAAAATAAAAACAGAACACTCAGTGATTCTGTACATCCTGTCAGTTTCATGTCTGTCTGAACATATTTGCATAATTTACCTGAAAAATCAATAAAAATGTTTTTAAAAAAAACTCTTCTATACTATGCAATATGTGGATGAAATCCCCACTTATGACTTGCCCCCATTCTTGGAGACAGGGCCATGGTGCCACAGGTACCCATGCATGCACGCAGTCAGGCACCCAGCCACATAGACTGGCAGACTGGAGGCTGCAGTCCTCACTTTGGAGTCTATTAGCCAGATAAAACTGAGGTCATAACCACCACTCTATGCCCGGCCATGCCAGGCCTGCCACCAAGATGACATCTGGTCACAGTGGCATCTGACCAGAACTGTACCTCATATCCTAAAGGGTAGTCCTAGTCTTTTCAACTTGAGTCTTGACTGCCCCCCAGCCGCAAGCTGCCCTGAGTGGAATCAGCCAAATAGTGACCCTCCTCAGCAATTGCAAGTACTGGCAGCATGGCAGTGACCCCAAGGAGTTAGAAAAACAGTGATTGTGCCAGCTTTACTTTTGGCATGGTTGTGGGCAACAGTGGAGAAGGCCTCAACTTTAGACCACTGTGCTGTTTGCAACTATCAGGGGGTAGGATTGACTCACCTGCCCAATGTCTTAACTGTGTTTATGGAGCACCCACCACATCCAGCGTGAAGTTCTGATACATTTTGTGAGAAACAGGATGCCTCTTAACAAGACGAGGCTGCAGGCAAAGACTTATTATAACACTAGACTCATTCCCAGCACCTCCCCCAGGGATAATTACCTAAAATGTGCCTCTGAAAGGGGCTCACTAATGTACCCTTGCCCCCCAGAGATAAAGAGAGACCAAGACTTTTTGTAAAAAATAAGAAATACTTTACTGCAAAGTTCATCTTGCCAGAAGTCATTTGCGTAGTATTACATTTCTTAGGGTGCCATAACATTTGGCATTATGTAGACAGTTAGTATACTCAGAAACAAAATGAAGAATGAATTTCCCATCAAAATGAGCAGCATATCCATATATGACACTCCAGTGTATGTCTGTTCCCCACATGCAGGATCTATTTCTATAGGTCCCTTGGTATAATTAAGAGGTGGGGAAGGGGAGGGAGGGGGAGAAAATTTGCAGCAATTAAAGAAAGCAAAGAAATACACCACCACTACGTTTTAAATTTTCAACAACCCAAAACAATTCTAAGTAAAGACAACAAAGAAAGTACAGTGTCACTAAAAGCCACAATCTTAGTTTAAAAGAAAATAGCAATTACCAGTTACTGTAAAGCACTGAATTGTCTGTTGATGCAGATAACTTTTTTCCACTTTCTCTTTTATTTATTTTATTTATCAAGTCTAGGATTACAAATACCTTTGAGCCATGGCTCTTATACAAAGGTGCAATCAGAAAGAAGACACAGCACCAACACTTCTTGAAAAATGTAAAGCTGTATTAAACTCACGAAGGTTCCACGTCAGAGAAATACAAATTATGGGGAACATCAAGACAGGCATTACAACAATGTGGACATTGCAAACAGAGTACAGATTAATACAGTTCAAGGGTAGCATTGTAACAAGGCAGCCAGCGGCATTTGTCAGAGAAAATAGACAACAGATAAGATGCCAGAGTCATAGGGAGAGGAAGGGGAGAAGGAATGTAGGAAGGGCGGCAAGAGGGTGAAAAGTGCAGCATTGGGTATACCAAGATGTGAGGGTAGAATCCAGTGAGGAGAGGAGGGGGGACAACTAGAGCAGAAAGGGAAGTGGAGAAACAAGGTTAAGTTGGGCAGTCACAGGAGCTGTTGGTAGTGAGATAGTCCCGGAGCCTAGTTTTAAACATACCAATAGTTGGGGCAGAGGAGATGGTTGGGCTGAGGCCATTGAACCAGAGTGGTGCTCGATAAGCAAAAGAGCGTTGTCCCTGTGAAGTGTGACAGTGGGGGACTTTCAGTAGCTGTAGCGTGGATCTCCTAAGGCACCATTTGTTAATTCGGTGTTGTAACAGAGTTGAGACCCCAGAAGGTGCAAGGCCAAGGTAGATTTTTTTTTGACCATGGAGCAGGTGAGAAACTTTATGCGGTTTGATAGTTGGAGCCAGCCAGTCTGAGTGTACAGGTCACATGTGTGGGTGAGACGGTGAGCACCAGTGATGAGCCGACATGCTTTATTTAAGGCAGTTGAGAGGTGTCTAAGGGTTGTGGTTGTGGCCGAGCCATAAATGATGAGACCATAGTCTATTACAGAGATCACAGAGCTCAGGACTGCAACCTTCAAAGCTTCTGGTGTGAGGTGTGGTCTGTGTTTGTAGAGGAGACCAAGCCGTGTATTAGCAGCTCTAGCTACATTATCTACATGAAGTCCATAGGAGAGATTAGGGTCAAGCTGAATCCCTAAGTATTTGAAGGACACCACCTGATCTAGAGTGTTGCCCTGGGTGGTGGAGATAGCCAAGTGGTGTAGCTTGTGTGGGTTATGAGAGCTGCAGAAGAGCATAGATTTGGTTTTCTTGTCATTGAGGACCAGTTTATGATTAAGAAACCATGTCTCTACAGAACTGAAACCAAGTTGAAGGTTGTGTTGAAGAGTTGCAGGATCTTTGTGAGTGGAGAATACAACAGCATCATCGGCATATAGTATGATCTGCCCAGAGCAGTGGTAGGGAGGAGTTTAAGAAAGGCTAAAGGAGGGTCAGGTATGGATCCCTGTGGGACACCCCAGCGAACAGGCAGGGTGTTAGAAAGAGCATCCACAATTTTTACTCTCTGTGACCGGTTTTCTAAGTAGCTTTTAAGCCAGAGAGAAGAGTCAGGTGATAGCCCGGCATTCAGTAGTTGGTGTATTAGTAGTCCATGGTGTACTGTATCGAAGGCCTTGGAGAGGTCGACGAAAACAGCCCCTGTGAGAAGGCCATTGTCAAGGGATTTGTACAAAGCTCCAGTGAACTTAAGAAGGGCTGTGGTGGTGCTGTGACCTTTCCAGAAGCCGTGTTGTTGTGGACAAGGTATATTGTATTTATCCAAGTGGTCGGTAAGTTGATCAGCCACGATGCGCTCAAGTGCCTTAGAGAGTGGGGGCAGTGTGGAGATAGGGCGATAATTTGAGTGAATCATCTTGTCCCCACTTTTATGGACAGGTGTCACGGTGGCTGTTTTCCATAGGTCCGGGAATTTTCCACAGCTGAGAGAGAGGTTTAGGATTTTTGTTAATGGATGAATTACCTCATCGAGGGTTAGCAACAGAAGCTTAAGGTCCAGGGTGTCGCTACTAGATCTAGATTTAGAGATAGCTGCAGTAATATAGCGGCGAGCTTCATTCAGCCTTATCTTCCTGAAGTAGAAGAGGGGATGGTTAGACTGAGGGGCTGAGGTATTTGGGGAGTAGGCCCTGTTTTCGAAAAAGTCATGGGGTAGAACAGCACTAAGGTTTTACAAAGCACTAGCTTTGTAAAGCACAAAAACCAAGGAACTAACTCAAAACAGTGTTTAAAGTTGAAGAAATCCTCTTCACAGAATACTGTTTTGTTTAATACAAAAATAATCATTTTTATTATTTTGATAAGAAAGAGTTTTAGAACTCCAAACAGACATGAGGCCTACCTGAGAAGTTTAAAAGCATTTTCTCAATAAAAAGTATCCTCTATGTTACTCTCTGGTAAAGATACATCTAGAAACTATAAAATAATTAGGCTGTGGAATATTATTTTTTTAGGCGTCAATAGAGTTTATGTTATACTAAAGTAAAAGTTTGGCTATACCTGGATTCAGGAGTGCTTTTGGGCCTACCAGTTCCCACTGTTTTCAAAGGCTATTATAGTAGTCTGTGGGCCATTCCAGATGGGCTTATATACAAACCAGGTCATGCATGACATCACATCATGAAAGGAGCTACAGCTCATTATTTCATAATTAGATATTCATCTTGATTTACAAAGTGTCTTACAGCTAACCCATATTTCATGCGAATAATGTTACCATGAAATAACAAGTTATTTGATTTTTGTGTATCTGATCAGACCATCACTGAATAAGTTACAGTATATATAAATATATTTCTCTAAAAAGGGGCAGATCACCTGACCAAGGGGAGGTATAAAACCCCTTCATTTGGCCTTACTGAATGATTTGTAGTCAGAAGGTGTCTGGTAACAGAGCAAGACATGCTCAGGTTCATGTCTGGGGGCTTGGAATCAGCTAAAGATTGCTTTTCCCCAAACGTAGTGGCGATCCAAACCTTGACTGATGTCAAGTGGAATTTTGCTGTTTTATATTTTTTCTTCAGTTTATTTTAAAACCACACTGCCTTCGTGTTGCTCCTGAATTTCTGAGTGAATGCCTATCTGTTAGTCACAAACCCTCTGACAGTGCTCTATACAACTACGATGGACCTTTCACATCTGCTCCATAAATCTCCTAGAACAAATTTTTGCCCAAATTAAAAATATCACCTCAGGTGGCCTAAAGGAGCACTGTAGACCTTCCGCCATGAGTCCCCAAATCACCCAGAATCCATTTTTTGGAAAAAATAAAAATATCACCTCAGGTGGCCTAAATGACCACCGAGGACCTTTTACCCAAGTTCCATAAATCACTTGGAACCCATTTTCAGGAAAAATAAAAATATCACTTCAGGTGGCCTAAACGAGCACTGCAGACCTTTAACCATGGCTCCATAAATCAACTGGAAACCATTTTGGGCAAAAAAAAAAAATCATCACTGCAGGTAGCCTAAATGACCACTGCAGACCTCTCACCCCAGCTTCATCAATCACCTGGAACCTGTTTTTTGCCAAAATAAAACTATCACCTCAGGAGGCCTAAATGACCACTGTGAACCTTTCACCTAGGCTCCATAAATCACCTGGAACCCATTTTTGGCAAAAATTAAAAATATCACCTCATTTGGTCTAAATGACCACCGTGGACCTTTCTCACAGCTGCAAAATGACATGAAACCCATTTTGGACAAAATAAAAATATCACCTCAGGTGGCCTAAGTGACTATTATGGACCTTTCACCCTAACTCCATAAATCACCTAGAGCCCATTTTTTTGCCAAAATAAAAATATTACCTCAGGTGGCCTAAACGACAACTGCACACCTTTTGCCCAGCTTCAGAAATCACCTCAGGTGGTCAAAATGACAACCATGGACCTTTCACACCAGCTCTATAAATCACCTGGAACACACTTTTGGCAAAAATAAAAATATCACTTCAAGTGGATGAAATAACCACTCCGAAGCTTTTACCCTGGCTTCATAAATCACCTGGAAACCATTTTGGGCCAAAATGAAAATATCACTGCAGGTTGCCTAAATGACCACTGCGGACCTCTCACCCCAGCTTCATCAATCATCTGGAACCTGTGTTTTGCCAAAATAAAACTATCACCTCAGGAGGCCTAAATGACCACTGTGTACATTTCACCCCAGCTCCATAGATCTCCAAGAACCTATTTTTAGCCAAATTAAAAATGTCACCTCAAGTGGCCTAAAGGAGCACTGTAGACCTTTTGCCATGGCTCCCCAAAGCACACAGAATCCATTTTTGGGCAAAATAAAAATATCACCTCAGGTGGCCTAAGTGACCACCGCGAACCTTTAACCCGAGCTCCATAAATCACCTGGAACCCATTTTCAGGGAAAATAAAAATATCACCTCCGGTGGCCTAAACAATCACTGTGGACCTTTCACCACGGCTCCATAAATCACCTGGAACACATTTTTCACCAAAAATAAGACTATTAGCTGTGGTAGCCTAAACGAGAACTGTGGACCTTTCATACTAACTCCATAAATCTCCTGAGACCCATTTTGGCCAAATTAAAAATATCATCTCAGGTGGCCTAAACAAGCACTGCAGACCTTTCACCATAGCTCTATATATCAGCTGGTACCCATTTTGGCCAAAATGAAAATATCACTGCAGGTAGACAAAATGACCACCATGGACCCATCACCACATCTCCATAAATCAACTGGAACCCATTTTTGGCCAAAATATAAATGTCACCTCAGGTGGCCAAAACGACAACTGTACACCTTTTGCCCAGCTTCAGAAAACACTCCAGGTGGCTGAAGTGATTACCCCAAAGTTTTCAACCCGGCTCCATAAATCACCAGGAAACCATTTTTGTCCAAAATAAAAATATCACCTCAGGAGGCCTAAATAACCACCATGGACTTTTCACCCTGGCTCCATAAAGACCTGGAACCCATTTCTGACCAAAATAAAAATACCACCTCATGTGCCTAAGCGATGACCGAGGACCTTTCACCCCAGCTCCATAAATCATAGTGCTCATTTTTGCCAAAGAAAAATATAACCATCGTGTTCTAAGCGACAACCACGCACCTTTCACCTGGCTCCAGAAATCACCAGGAACCCATTTAAGCCAAAATCAAAAAATCATCTCAGGTGGCCTAAATGACCACTGTGGACCTTTCACCCAACTCCATAAATCACCTGGCACCCATTTCTAGCAAAAATAAAAATATCACCTCAGCTCCATAAATCACCTGGAACACATTTTTGGCCAAAATAAAAATATCACCTCAGGTGGCCTAAATGACAACTGCAGACATTTCACCATAGCTCCATAAATCAGCTAGAGACCATTTTTTTCCCCAAATAAAAATACCACCTCAGATGGCCTAAACGAAAAATGCACACGTTTCACCGGGCTCCAAAAATCCCCAGGAAACAATTTTAAGCCAAAAAAATCACCTCACCTTGCCTAAATGGCCACTGTGGACCATTAACCTGCCTCCAAAAATCACCTGGACCCAATTTTTGCCCAAAACGCAAATATCACCTCAGGTCATCTAAACAACTACTGCAGATCTATCACCCCAGTGCCATAAAGCCCCTGGGACTCAATTTTTTGCAAAAAAACAAAATATCACTTCAGGTGGCCTAAACTAGCTCTGCTAAACTTTTACTCTAGATCCATAAATCACCTGGAACCCACTTTGGGCAAAAATAAAAATATCTCATTTAGCCTAAACAACAACTGTGGACCTTCCTCAGTCCTCCAAGAATGAAAGGGAATCAATTTTTGGACAAAATAAAAATATCACCTCAAGTGAGCTCAGTGACCACTGCAGATCTTTCACCCTAACTCCATAAATCCCTAGAGCCCATTTTTTCCCCAAAATAAAAATATCACTCTCAGGTGGCCTAAATGACAACTGCAGACATTTCACCATAGCTCCATAAATCAGCTAGAGACCATTTTTTTCCCCAAATAAAAATACCACCTCAGATGGCCTAAACGAAAAATGCACACGTTTCACCGGGCTCCAAAAATCCCCAGGAAACAATTTTAAGCCAAAAAAAAAATCACCTCACCTTGCCTAAATGGCCACTGTGGACCATTAACCTGCCTCCAAAAATCACCTGGACCCAATTTTTGCCCAAAACGCAAATATCACCTCAGGTCATCTAAACAACTACTGCAGATCTATCACCCCAGTGCCATAAAGCCCCTGGGACTCAATTTTTTGCAAAAAAACAAAATATCACTTCAGGTGGCCTAAACTAGCTCTGCTAAACTTTTACTCTAGATCCATAAATCACCTGGAACCCACTTTGGGCAAAAATAAAATATCTCATTTAGCCTAAACAACAACTGTGGACCTTCCTCAGTCCTCCAAGAATGAAAGGGAATCAATTTTTGGACAAAATAAAAATATCACCTCAAGTGAGCTCAGTGACCACTGCAGATCTTTCACCCTAACTCCATAAATCCCCTAGAGCCCATTTTTTTCCCAAAATAAAAATATCACTTCAGGTGTCCTAAACAACAACTGCACACCATTCACACAGCTTCAAAAATCACCTGGAAACTATTTTTGGCCACAATGAAAATATTACCACAGGTGGCCTAAACAATCACTGCAGACATTTCACTCCATCCTCGTAAATCACCTGGAACTCATTTTAGGCAAAAATAAAAATATACTATCAGGTGGCATAAACGACAACCTTTCACCCCGGCACAATAAATCACCTGAAAAACTGTTTTGGCCAAAATAAATATATTAGTTCTGGTGGCCTAAACAACCACCATGAACCTTTCAACACAGCTCCATCAATCACCTTGAACCCATTTTTGGTAAAAATACAAATATCACCTCACGTAGCCTAAACGACTTCCACAGACTATTCTCTTAACTCCAAAAATCAGCAGGAACCCATTTTTGGGCAGAATAAAAATATCATCTCAGATGGCCTAAACGAAAACTGCACACCTTTCACTAGGCTCCGAAAATCACCAGGAACCCATTTTTAACCAAAATAAAAATATCCCCTCAGGTGGTCTAAACAACCACTGCAGACCTTTCACCCCAACTCCACAAATCACCAGGAACCCATTTGTAGCAAAAATAAACATATTACTTCAGGTGACCCAAATAGCCACTGTGAACCTTTCACCCCAGCTCCAAAATTACCTGAAACCATTTTTGGGCAAAATAAAATATCACCTCAGGTGTCCTAAACGACCACCCCAGACCTTTCACCCCAACTCCGTAAATTACCTGGAACCCATCTTGGGCAAAAATAAAAAGAGCATCTCAGGTGGATGAAATGAACATTGCAAAGCGTTCACCCTGGCTCCTTAAATCACCTTGAAAAATATCACCTCAGGTGGACTAAACGACACCTGTGCACCTTTCACTGGGCCCCAAAAATCACCAGGAACCCATTTTAAGCCAAAATAAAAATATCACCTCAGGTGGCCTAAGTGACCACCACAGACCTTTTATCTCAACTCCATAAATCACCCGGAACATATTTTGGAAAAAATTTAAATATCACCTCAGGTGACCTGAATGTTCACCACAGACCTTTCACCAAGGCTCCCTAGATCACCTTGAATCCATTTTTGGCAAAAACAAAAATTTCACCTTAAAACATTCACCCTGGCTTCATAAATCACCTGGAAACCATTTTTGGCCAAAATAAAAATCTTACCAAGGGTGGCCTAAACAATTGCTGCGGACATTTTACCCCATCCTCATAAATCACCTGGAACCCATTTGACAAAAAAATAAAAATACATCAGGTGGCATAAACGACCACTTTTCACCTGGCACCATAAATCACATGGAAACCTATTTTGGCCAAAATAAATATATCAGTCCTGGTGGCCTAAACAACCACCAGAAACCTTTCACCATGGCTCCATAAATCACCTTGAACCTATTTTTGGTAAAATACAAATATCATCTCACATATCCTAAATGACTTCAACAGACCATTCTCTTAACTGCAAAAATCATCTGGAACCCATCTTTGGCAAAAATAAAAATATCACCTCAGCTCCCCTAAATGACTACCATGGACATTTTACCCTGGCTCTATAAAAGTCCTGGAAACCATTTGTGACCAAAATAAAAATATCACCGCATGTGCCCTAAACGATGGCCATGGACCTTTCACCCCAGCTCCATAAATGACATAGTGCCCATATTTTGCAAAAAGAAAAATATGACCATAGGTGTTCTAAACGACAACCACACACCTTTCACCTGGCTCCAAAAATCACCAGGAACCTATTATAAGCCAAAATAAAAATATCACCTCAGGTGATCCAAATGACCACTGCGATTTTTCACCATAGCTCCATAAATCAGCTAGAGCCTATCTTTTCCCAAAATAAAAATATCACCTCAAATGGCCTAAACGAAAACTGCATACCTTTCACTGGGCTCCAGAAATCACCATGAACCTATTTTTGGCCAAAATAAAACTATCTCAGGTGGCCTAAACAACCACCACAGATCTTTCACCCCAACTCAATAAATCACATGAAACCCATTTTTAGCCAAAATAAAAGTATAACTTCAGGTGGCCTAAACAACCACCGTAGAACTTTACCCCAACTCCATAAATCACGTCGGACCCGTTTCTGACAAAAATAGTAATATCACCTCAGGTGTCCTAAACGACCACTGCAGACCTTTATCCTGGTTCCAAAAATCACCTGGAACCCATTTTTTGGAAAATAAAAATATCACCTTAGGTGACCTAAAGGACCACCCCAGACCTTTCACCCCAGCTCCGTAAATTACATGGAACCCATCTTGGGCAAAAATAAAAATATTATCTCAGGCAGACGAAATGAACACTGCAAAGCTTTCACATTGGCACCTTAAATCAGCTCGAAACCATTTTTGGCCAAATAAAACATATTAGTCCTGGTGGCCTAAACAACCACCACAAACCTTTCACCACAGCTCCATCAATCACCTTGAACCCATATTTGGTAAAAATACAAATATCATCTCACGTAGCCTAAACGACTTCCACAGACTATTCCCTTAACTCCAAAAATCAGCAGGAACCAATTTTTTGCCAAAATAAAAATATCATCTCAGGTGGCCTAAGTGACCACCGCAGACCTTTTATCCCAACTCCACAAATCACCCGGAACATATTTTTGGCAAAAATGTAAATATCACATCAGGTGACCTGAATGTTCACCACAGACCTTTCACCAAGGTTCCTAGATCACCCTGAATCCATTTTTGGCAAAAATAAAAATTTTACCTCAAAACATTCAGCCTGGCTCCATAAATCAACTGGAAACCATTTTTGGCCAAAATAAAAATATCACCTCAGGTGGCCTAAATGACCACTGTGGACCTTCCTCATTGCTCCAAGAATGACAGGGAACCCATCTTTGACAAAAATAAAAATATCTCCTCAGGTGGCCTGAAAATCAACTGCACATAATTTATGCGGCTTCAAAAATCACCTCAGGTGGCCGAAACGACCACCGTGGACCTTTCACACCAGCTCTATAAATCACTTGGAAACCATTTTTTGGCCAAAATAAAAATATTACCACAGGTGGCCTAAACGACCACTGCGGACATTTCACCATTGCTCCATAAATCACCTAGAGCCCATTTTTTGCCAAAATAAAAATATGACATCAGGTGGACTAAACGACAACTGCACACCTTTCACCGGGTCCCAGTCATCACCAGGAACCCATTTTTAGCCAAAATAAAAATATCACCTCAGGTGGCCTAAATGACCACCACAGACCTTTTATCCCAACTCCATAAATCACGGGAACATATTTTTGGCAAAAATTTAAATATTTTTTTTTATTTATTTTATTTTATTGAAATCTAGGATTACAAATACCTTTGAGCGGGAACTGCTCATTTACAAAGGTTCCACGTCGAAGGAATTGGGGGGGTATACATGCATACAAAGGTCAACATAATAATACGATGGTTACACAATGAAAAGAAGTAAGAGACTGAGGCATAGGAAATTGGTAATTCAAAATGTGCCAAATGTTAGGTAACATGACTTACCAGCCAAGAGCAATCTTAGAAACAAGCACTGCAGGTGAGAGGGAAGGATTATGCAGGCAGGAAGGCCATTGTCGGAGGTAGAGGGTGAGGGTAAGAGCGCTAAAGGGAGGGAGGAGGGATAAAAGTCAGGAAATGCCCGGGGGGGAGGAAAGGGAGAGGGGGCAAGGGGTAGGCAGGTAGAAGGGGGCAAGGCGGGGAGAGGTAGCTATCAAGACTGAAGTGGAGAACAGTGAGCCCCTGATTAAGTGAGGCAGTCACAACGACTAGTTGAAATGAGATGAAGTCGGAGTTGTCTCTTAAAAGGGCCAAGAGCAGCAGCAGTAAGAGTTTCTTTGTTGAGAGTATTGTACCACTGTGGTGCTCTGTGGGCAAAAGGCCCTCTGGCCCATGGTAATCCGGCATCTGGGGACAAGGAAGGTTAGTTGTGAACTTCTAGTTTGCTGGGTGCTGTGGTGGTCAATGAGGAGCTTTTCAATGCCCAGGGCATGACCCAGAGGAAGACTTTTTGGCTAAGAGGCAGGTTTGATACTGTATCCGGCTGATGAGGAAGCCATCCTGCCCAAGTGTACAGGTCATAAGTGTGTAAGTCGGTCAGCCCCAGTTAGCAGCCTGCATGCTTTGTTGGGTGCAACTGTAATTCTGCAGAGGGCAGAGGTGGAGGCAGAGCCATAAATTGCTAGCCCATAATCGATGATGGAGGTGACAGAGTTGTTGATTGCCAACCGGAGAGTGTCAGGAGTCATGCAGTGTTTGTGCCTGTAGAGTAGGTCTATACGGATGTTGGTGGCTTTGGCGACAGAATCTATGTGCTGATGGTAGGAGAGTGAGCTGTCCAATGTGACACTTAGGTATTTAAAATCAGGAACGTGTTCAAGTAAGGTCCCTGTTTGGTTTAAGATGGTGAGGCCATGGGATTTGTACTTGCTCCTGGTGTTGTAGAAGGTCATAGCCTTTGTTTTGCTGTAGTTCATGACCAGTTTGTGTGACTTGAACCATTCTTGATCTCGCATGAATTCAATCTGTAGTTGTTTCTCGAGAGCTCTGCGTTTGGTGGTTGGTGAACATGACTGCATCATTGGCGTAGAGCAGTAATTTCTGGCGGCAGACACTGGGAAGGTCTTTTCGTTGAGGAAGAGGCTGAAGAGTAGTGGCCCCAGGATGGACCCCTTTGGGACCCCTGAAAGGACTGGCTTTCTTCCGAGGTGACACTGACGATCCTAACCCGCTGGACCCTCTCCCCAAGGTAGCTTGAAAACCAGAGCAGTGCTTCATTGGAGAGCCCAATGTTTGATAATTGCTTGAGTAGGAGTGGGTGGTGCACAGTATCAAAGGCTTTCGTAAGGTCAATGAATACTGCCCCTACACAGTTTCCTTGATTGAGCGTGGTATGGATGAAGCCCGTGAATTCTAATAGTGCAGTGGTGGTACTGTGCCCTTTTCGGAAACCATGTTGCTCAGGACACTGGATGTCATATTTTTCCAGGTACTTGACTAGTTGATCTGAGGCGATGCGCTCCAGGGCCTTAGACAATGGAGGGAGGATGGAGATAGGTCTGTAGTTGGAGTGCAGTGATTTGTCTCCACTTTTGTGTACCGGTGTGATGGTTGCCTGTTTCCAGTGAGATGGGAACTGGGACATCCTTAGTGATAGGTTGAGGATCTTTGTCAGGGGTTCAAGGACTTCTTCAAGGACAAGTGCTAACAACTTCAGGTCAAGGGAGTCACCGCTGTAGCCTGTGTTGTGAATGGCCTTCTGAATATAGGTTCTAGCTTCATGCACTGGGATCTCCTTGAAGTAGAATTGTGGGGCAGGGTGTAGGAGAGGAGTAGTTGCAGGAGGTTACTACCAGAGGGCATCAAAGAAATTAGAAGGAGGACACTATCCAAGTTGGAGAATGCATTGTTAAAGGTGTTGGTGATTGTGTACAGGTCAGATGTTGGTGATCCATTTATGCTGATCATGGTGGGTGGTGACTTAGGGTCCTTGCCTGTAAGGCTCTCAAGTTACTCCAAAATTTTTCCATCACCCCAGGAGTTGGAAGGCTTCCTTGAAGTATTTGCTTTTGGCGCTCCTAACTGCCCATGTGCACTCATTTCTGGCAGCTTTATATTTATGGATATCCCCAGGTTTGGATGTTGCACGGGCACAGTGCTAGAGATGATCCCTATGTTTGAGTAAAATGATTAGATCGAGGTTATTCAAGGTTAGCTCTGCCTTGACCTTCAGTTTTTAAGAGGTGCAAAGATATTGCAGGCGCGGTGAAGTGGCTGATGAAAAGGTCTAAGGCTTGGTTTACATCAGTGGCAGAGTCGATTGGTGTCCAGTCCAGGTGGCTTAGGTGTGTCTTTAGTAGCTCAAGGTACCCCTGCTTTAACACTCTGGTGTGAATTATTTTAGGAGGAGGTTTAATGAATTTGTCCAGGTACATGTGACCGGTGAGTGGTCACTGATCCCTTCAGGGAGCACTGAGACTTTTGAAATTCATTCAGGGTGATTAGTAAGGATCCAGTCCAGAAGTGTGTGTGACCCTGTCCTATAGTTGCATCTGGTGAGGGGGTAACAAGCTGGGTGAGTTTCTGTGATGTGACAGCATCCTTGTAGTTTCTGGCCTCCAGTGATAGCCAATTTATGTTGAAGTCACCTAGTACTATAAGTTGAGAGTTATGGTGTAATCCCTGTAGGTTTTCCAATACGCTCACAAATCCATTGGTCTGATCTTTAGGGGGTAGGTACATAGAGGCAATGGTGAGCTCCTTGTTGTGCGCCCGAGTAGAACTTTAATAGCGAGAACCTGCGAGGGTGGTTTAGGGTTTGAGAACGGGAAGACTTGACCCAGATAGGAATTCCTCAGGTCGATGGCACAGCCCCCACCTTGTTTGGAAACCCTGTCCTGCCTGAATATAGAGTATCCAGGGATGGTGACTGCAGCATCTGGTATCTTGGGGTTAAGCCATGTTTTGACAACAGAGAGTACATCAGGGCTATGTTGCTGGACCCAGGTTTGCAAGATGTCAAGTTTGTTAAGGAGGCTGCAGACATTGATTGATGCTATTGTGAGGGACCCCTCTTGCCTTTTTGTGGCATGGGTGCTAGGCAGTAGGCCCCGGTTAGATGAACATTTCCAGATATCAGAAGTAGCATATGTAGTATCCTAAGAAGCCGCTTTAATCATTTGCAGACTAGTTTTGTTGTAGGGCATTTAGTCTCTCTTGGCCTTGCTGGTCTGCGTTTGCCTCATGATATTGCAGAGCACAGTATATAAAGCCATGTTCTCAGAGGTGCTTGATGAAAAGTAATCAAATCCACAGGAAATAGTGAACTACCGAGGACCAGAAAACTGTTATTGTAGCTCAAACACCCAGAATGTGATAAATTCCTGAAGGTGATGAACATTGGCCTGGGGCATATGCAGGATGTAAAAATCCTTTGTTAGTCTCTTCCCTTTGTTCCCAAAACGGTTGTGAATAGACCTCAAAGACAAGTACACATCCTTTAAGAACAAGTCAGATGGAAATGTGGATTCAATGCAGCACTCCACAACTCAGTGCTTGTATAACAGATCTACTGACCTTGCCTTTGGCTTTGATAGCTTCAAAAAGTTGATTTATGATGAGGATGACAATACCTGGTGGTGATGTTTGCAGTTTCTTAGTCCAGGCAATGTTCATAGATGTTATGTCCAAGAATGGTTCACTTCCTCCAAGCAGAAATGCATGAAAATCCACAAAAACGAAACTACTGACAGAGACAAACTCACACAGCCAGCTACACCAGCTCTGGTCTAGTCTAAACTATCACCTCAGGTGACCTGAATGTTCACCACAGACTTTTCACCAAGGCTCCCTAGATCACCCTGAATCCATTTTTGGCAAAAAATAAAAATTTCACCCTGGCTCCATAAATCAACTGGAAACCATTTTTGGCCAAAATACAAATATCACCTCAGGTGGCCCAAATGACCACTGTGGACCTTCCTCACTGCTCCAAGAATGACAGGGAACCCACCTTTGACAAAAATAAAAATATCACCTCAGGTGGCCTAAATGACAACTGCACACCTTTCACTGGGCTCCAGAATTCACCAGGAAACAATTTTAAGCCCCAAAATAAATATTACCTCAGGTTGCCTAAAACCACTGTGAATCATTAACCTGCTTCCAAAATCACCTGGACCCAATTTTTCCCCAAAATACAAATATCACCTCAGGTCACCTAAACAACCACTGCAGACCTATCACCCCAGCACCATCAAGCCCCTGGAACCCAGTTTTTTTGCAAAAAAACAAAATATTTCAGGTGGCCTAAATCACCTCTGCAAAACTTTTACTCTAGTTCCATAAATCACCTGGAACTCACTTTGGGCAAAAATAAAAATATAATCTCATTTAGCCTAAACAACTTACTGTGGACCTTCCTCAGTGCTCCAAGAATGACAGGAAATCAATTTTTGGACAAAATAAAAATATCACTTCAAGTGAGCACAGTGACCACTGCAGATCCTTCACCCTAGCTCCATAAATCCCCCAGAGCCCATTTTTTCCCAAAATAAAAATATCACTTCAGGTGGCCTAAACAACAACTGCACACCATTCACACATATTCAAAAATTACCTGGAAACTATTTTTGGCCAAAATAAAAATATTACCACAGGTGGCCTAAACAATCACTGTACACATTTCACCCCATCCTCGTAAATCATCTGGAACCCATTTTAGGCAAAAATAAAAATATATCATCAAGTGGCATAAACGACCACCTTTCACCCGGCACCATAAATCACCTGAAAAACTGTTTTGGCCAAAATAAATATATTAGTCCTGGTGGCCTAAACAACCACCATGAACCTTTCACCAGAGCTCCATCAATCACCTTCAACCCATTTTTGGTAAAATACAAATATCACCTCACGTAGCTTAACGACTTCACAGACTATTCTCTTAACTCCAAAAATCAGCAGGAACCCATTTTTGGGCAAAATAAAATATCACCTCAGGTGGCTTAAATGTCCACCACGGACCTTTCACCCCAACTCCGTAAATAATCTGGAACCCTTCTACAAAATATAAATCACCTCAGGTCCCCTAAATGACCACCATGGACCTTTCACCCTGGCTCTATAAATCTCCTGGAAACCATTTATGACCAAAATAAAAATATCACCCCATCTGCCCAAAATGATCACCACAGGCCTTTCACCCCAGCTCCATAAATCACAAAGTGCCCATTTTTGCCAAAAGAAAAATATAACCATACGTGTTCTAAACGACAACTGCGCACCTTGCACCTGGCTCAAAAAATCACCAGGAACCCATTTTAAGCCAAAATAAAAAATATCCCCTCAGGTGGCAGAAATGATCACCGTGGACCTTTCACCACAACTCCATAAATCACCTGGAACACATTTTTTGCCAAAATAAAAATATCACCTCAGGTGGCCTAAATGACCACCGTGGATGTTTCACCATAGCTCCATAAATCAGCTAGAGCCCAATTTTTCCCAAAATAAAAATATCACCTCAGATGGACTAAATGACAACTGCACACCTTTCACCGAGCCCCAAATATCACCAGGAACCCATTTTTAGCCAAAATAAAAATAGCACCTCATGTGGTCTAAATGACCACAACAGACCTTTTATCCCAACTCCATAAATCACCCGGAACATATTTTTGGCAAAATTTTAAATGTAACCTCAGGTGACCTGAATGTTCACCCCAGACCTTTCATCAAGGCTCCCTAGATCACCCTGAATCCATTTTTGGCAAAAATAAAAATTTCACCTCAAAACTTTCATCCTGGCTCTGTAAATCAACTGGAAACCACTTTTGGCCAAATAAAATATCACCTCAGGTGGCCTAAATGACCACTGTGGACCTTCCTCACTGCTCCAAAAATGACAGGAACCCATCTTTGACATAAAAATATCATCTCAGGTGGCCTAAATGACAACGCATACCTTTCCGAGGCTCCAAAACTCACCGGAAACAATTTAAATCCCCAAAAATATCACCTCAGGCTGCCTAAATGACCACTGTGGACCATTAACCTGCCTCCAAAATCACCTGGACCCAATTTTTGCCCAAAATACAAATATCACCTCAGGTCACCTAAACAACCACTGCAGACCTATCACCCCAGTGCCATAAAGCCCCTGGGATCCAGTTTTTGTGTGCAAAAACAAAATATCACTTCAGGTGGCCTAAGCGATTTCTGCAAAACTGTTACTCTAGTTCCATAAATCATCTGGAACCCATTTTGTCCCAAAATATAAATTTCACTTTAGGTGGACAAAACAACAACTGCACACCATTCATGCAGCTTCAAAATCACCTAGAAACTATTTTGGCCAAAATAAAATATTACCACAGGTGGCCTAAACAATTACTGCAGACATTTCACCCCATCCTTGTAAATCACCTGGAACCCATTTTAGGCAAAAATAAAAATATATAATGGGAGCATAAACAACCACCTTTCACCCTGGCACCATAAATCACCTGGAAAACTATTTTGGCCAAAATAAACATTTTAGTCCTGGTGGCCTAAACAACCACCATGAACCTTTCACCACAGCTCCATCAATCACCTTGAACCCATTTTTGGTAAAAATACAAATATCACCTCACGTAGCCTAAACGACTTCCACAGACTATTCTCTTAACTCCAAAAATCAGCAGGAACCCATTTTTGGGCAAAATAAAAATATCGCCTCAGCTGGCCTAAATGACCACCATGGACATTTCACCCCAACACCATAAATCATCAGGAACCCATCTTTGACAAAAATAAAAATATCACCTCAGGTCCCCTAAATGACCACCATGGACCTTTCACCCTGGCTCTATAAATGTCCTGGAAACCATTTATGACCAAAATAAAAATATCACCCCATCTGCCCTAAGTGATGACCATGGGCCTTTCACCCCAGCTCCATAAATCACATAGTGCCCATATTTTGCAAAAAGAAAAATATAACCATAGGTGCTCTAAACGACAACCGCGCACCTTTCACCTGGCTCCAAAAATCACCAGAAAGGCATTTTAAGCCAAAATAAAAATATCACCTCAGGAGGCCTAAATGTCCACCACAGACCTTTCACTCCGGCTCCATAAATGACCTGGAACCCATTTGTGACCAAAATAAAAATACTACCTCATGTGGCCTAAGCGATCACCACGGACTTTCACCCCAGCTCCATAAATCACATAGTACCCATTTTGCCAAAAGAAAAATATAACCACATGTTTTAAACGACAATCAAGACCTTTCACCTGGCTCCAGAAATCACCAGGCACCCATTTTAAGCCAAAATAAAAAATATCATCTCAGGTGGCAGAAATGATCACCGTGGATCTTACACCACAACTCCATAAATCACCTGGAACACATTTTTGGCCAAAATAAAAATATCACCTCATGTGGCCTAAATGACCACTGCGGATGTTTCACCATAGCTCCATAAATCAGCTAGAGCCCATTTTTCCCAAAATAAAAATATCACCTCAGGTGGACTAAACGACAACTGCGCACCTTTCACCAGGCCTCAAAAATCAACAGGAACCCATTTTTAGCCAAAATAAAAATATCACCTCAGGTGGCCTAAATCACCACCACAGACCTTTTATCCCAACTCCATAAATCACCCGGAACATATTTTTGGCAAATATTTAAAGATCACCTCAGGTGACCTGAATGTTCACCACAGACCTTTCACCAAGGCTCCCTAGATCACCCTGAATCCATTTTGGCAAAATAAAAATCTCACCTCTAGTTAAGTCAATTTGTTTCCAGTGGCGGCATAATACTTATTGCCTCACAACAGTGCATCTCATTTGTGCAGAGTTCCAGTATGTAGAAAAATTAGGAAATGCAATTCCACCCTGCGATTTAGGAAGGTGTAATGCCTGAAGCTTAAATTGTGGTTTTCTACCTTGCCATATAAAAGCTGTAGACATTTGTTGCGGGCCTTAAGGTCTCGTATAGGAATAAACATGGTATTGATTGAAAAAGTATAACAAGCGTGGCAAAACATTTAATTTTATTGCCTGAGTCCTAGCGAGAATGACAGTGGAATTATATTCCACCTTTTAATATATCTTTTTTAATATTATTAATCAACAAAGTGTAATTGTTTTTAAATAATAGGCCAATATCTACTGGTATTTGGATTCCTAGGTATTTTATTGAGGGGAGATCCCATTTAAATAGAAACTGCCTACGTATGAAAGTAGGAACTGAGTAGTTGAATGGGAGTGCTTCAGTTTTGATCGTGTTCAGGGAGTAGTTAGATAAGGCAGAGAACCTTTCAAGCTTGTGAAAAAGGGCTGGAAGGGTCTTGGTTGGATTTGTAAGGTATACCAGTACATCGTCGGCAAAAGGGCCAACTTCTGTTCTTTATCCCCAGATTGATACCCTCCACGTCCTCCTCAACCTGATATATTGGGCCAAAGGTTCTATGTATAGGGCAAATAGCAGGAGAGACTGGGCAACCCTGTCTGGTCCCTCTATGGAGGGGAATTGTGGAAATATGACCATTTGAGCGTATATATGCCTGGGGGTTCGAATAGAATTTGAAAATAAGGTTGATGAATTTCTGGGGAAAGTCAAAGGCAGCAAGGACCCCTCTTAAAAATTGCCAAGACACTCTGTCAAATGCTTTTTCAGCATCTAAACTTATAAGGGTCATCGGGATTTTATAATTTTGTACATGTTCAATCAGATAAATTTATGTGTCGAATGTTGTCCGAGGCCTGGCGGCTTGGGATAAACCCACACTGATCCTGATGGATTAAAGTGGAGACCAATTGCTTTAGTCTCTGCGACAACACAGAGGTAAATATTTTATAATCTGTGTTTAACACAGATAGGGCGGTAGGAGCTGGGTAGGGTAGGATCCTTTCCTGCCTTTGGAATGACAGATATAATTGCTTGATCCCAGGATGGGGGGATTTTCCCTTCAGGGCTTGGGATATTGATAAACAGTCTGGAAAGTAGGTGGATAATTACCCCTTTGAGAGATTTATAAAATTCTCCAGGGAGGCCATCCGTCCCCGGACACTTAAATGTTTTCAATCTCCCCATCTCTGCTTCTATTTCCTTGGTTGTTATGGAGGCGAGCCAGATGTTTAGGCAGTTTTGGCAACTGAAGGGTTGCCAAAAGAGTTTATTTGTTCCTCTTTCTCCTGGATCGGGGGCTGCGTATAACTGTGTACTACTGAGCAGGTATTTGATATCTTCTCCACCCGTATGACAAAGGCGGATGTTGGGGGCTGGCCTGAGGGTGGATATTAGTGCTTTAGCCCTTTGTTGTCTGAGGACGACCAGCCAACAATTTCAAGGAGCGAGGGCCTCCATCATAGTACTTCTGCTTTAGAAACAGTAGCTTCTGCTCGATTTTATAATCTAATATAGCATTCAGTTCTTGCTTGTGCTTTTTAATTTCTTTTGAAGTTTTGGGTCGGTCTGGGATATCTGTTGGAGCTCTAATTTTGTATCTGGGCTGTCAAGGCGCTTTGTTTTGTTCCTCTCTCATTTGTTTTGAGCTGAAAGTTCGATAAATTTGCCCTGCAAATCGCCTTAATGAGTGTCCCATAAAATTGAAATATCAGTCTCAGGACCATCATTTTCCGTCACAGCTTGTTTGATAATCTCTTCCAAAGTATGAATGTTGTCCTTGCTGTGAAGCAGGTAGAGGTTAAGCCTCCACATAGTGTTTTTCCTGAAATTATCTGAATCTAGTCTAAGAAAGACTGGAGCATGATCTGACAAAATAAAGTCACCCATCCATGTCCTTCCCGCCAACCCTAATTGCTCTTGGGAGATTAACATATAGTCAATTGTGGCATAGCTCGAATGGACCTGTGAGAAGAGGGTGGCATGTTTAGCTGATCCATTTAAATGTTTCCATGTGTCCACAAACCCCAATTCATTAAGCAGTTTTATTAGTTCTCTTTGTTTTACCCACTGACTTACCACTCCCATCTGCAGAAAGGTCTAAATTAAAGTCTCCCCATACCATTGTACCTTCAGCCCATTGAGACATGAGGAGAAAAGAAGGTACAGTAGGTTTTAAACTCAGTGGCTGGGGGAAAGTATACTGAGGCAAAGGTGGTGAGTTTACCATTTAGTTTCCCTTTGATCATGACATATCGCTCTTCCTTGTCACTCAATTGATCTAGACATTCAAATGGCACCCTGGGAGGAATTAATATGGCTGTTCTTCTCCTACGGTCTCCCTTAAACGATGAAGAGTAAACCTGAGAAAAACCCAAACGTTTTAAACTTCTCATGTTCCTCATGTGACAAATGGGTTTCCTGAAGTAGAGAGAGACATTGGTTCCAGAGCGCTTCAAATAAGATAATACCTTGGAACGCTTAATCGGCCCAGACAGGCCATGAACATTATATGAGCATATAGTATATAGTATAACCCATTGTGGCTAAGTGACAATAGCTCAGTCCCTTTGACAAAAATCCTTTTTCCCGGTGCAATGTAGATCACTAATACCATTACTGCTGACCCAAAAAAAAAATTGTAACAACAACAGCATGATATACATAATTGATCTAAACAACAAAGCGTAACTGTTTGTGCAAACAGTGCACTAACATAGTCATTTTTAACTGGCTTCCAAGGTAGGAGGTCAAGCAAATGTGGTGACCTCTTATCCCACCTGTCAGATGGTATTGGTGGGGGAAAGTGCTAAATCCCTCAGACCAGAGGAACTCTTCCTGGGCCCTTATTTGGTAGGGCTACTGAATTATGGTATTCGCCATATATACGGCCATCATAGCTGTACTGCCTTGCCCGTGGCTGATATGAAGGTGTAAAAGCTCCTTCCGCATATGCCCGCTAAGTCCCCAATCCCTTCTCCTCACCTCCCGTTGTCCCAAATCTCCCTTCCTCATCCCCTCTCCCCCCTGAACGAGGAGAAAAGGAAGGGGGAATTATGCCCCTTGAACTTCCCTCTCCCGGGTGTACCCTCACAATGGTGTTTACATTGACCTCACCCTTGGGAGGCACATCACTAGGGGTATACGAGGTGGGTGAAAATAAGATGGTAATTTTTGTGTGCTTCTGCAAGCCATTGGGGGCCTTTAAGTGAGATTATCGCCCTTGGAAATAATCCTTTTCCCTCTCCCCAGAGGAAGAATTAAAAAAAAATACCCATCCCACATCTTGGGGACTTTAGTCTCCAAAGGGCAGACTAATTACATATTAACCAGGACCAAAAAGTCAAATGAAGAGATCTTTCCCCCGCTGCGTCCAGGCCCATGTTCGCTATCCCTCTTCATTTGGATTCAAAATAATATGAACCGACCTGGTTTACAAAGGCTCACCCTAGTCGGCGAATTTTAAGTTACCCCCAAGCCAGTGCTCAAGTCACCACCCCACCAAAGTAGGTACTTCTGAATAGTTATCATGTCCATAGTTCGGGAGAGGATGTGCGCTTTTCAAAGTTCATTTGTGCCATTCAGACAAGAGACCCTCCGCAACATGGCAGGGCTCCTCGTATTCTGAGCACGAACTCCCCTGAGCATAAAAAAAATAGAAATAGAAAAGTCACTGGACCAGAGCCTTGGGAAATCGCAGTGGAATAAAATATTAAGTAGGTTCTTGGTCAATAGCTGTATACTTTAAGAGAGGGGTAATATAAACACAGATGAAGATATCTCACTGTCTTCAGTCCAAAATCATATGTCAGACATCAGAAAAATGAAAAGCGAGGAGAGGGCCAGGATCATTCCCAAAAATGGCGACCAAAGTCTGAGCCTGGACTGAGAGGCATTAGAAAACTACATCGGGGCATTGAAAGTCAGGGCATTGGAAGTATTTTACTTGAGGATATTTATAGCGAACTAGCAGGGTCAACGATTCTCGTCTAAACAGTCCGAGTACCAAAAGGAAACAGTGTTTAGAGGTATTCTGTCACCCACCTGCAGACTCAAGATCCCTTTCTGAAATTCCTGGCAGTTTCTTCATTAATTCTTTGAACTCATGTAAAGCTGGTGAGTTATATTGCTGCTCACTGCCCTATTTTTCCTGGGGGGAACGATGTGCCACTCCTCTGTAGGCTCCTTTCTCTTGGGCTGGGTAGCCTTTGTAAGTGCTGGGACCGCAAATCCCTGCTTTTGCAACGCTTCACATGCCTTCTGAGGAGAATCGTACAATTCAGCTCCTTCCTTCCAGAAAACTCTCAATTTTGCTGGATAAGGTGTTTGAATCCGAAGTTGTTTATTTCTAAGGAGTTTGATGAGTGGGATGTATTCCATACGTTGCTTCTGTATAATAGGTGGATAATCTTGGTCGAAAGATAAACGTGAATCAAGATATTTGACCTCTTTCTTCGCCCATGCTCGGCGGAGTACATCTTCCTTAGTATGATAACTTCGAAATTTAATAATTATTGATCTGGGTCTGGTAGTCGGGTCTTTGGGCTTGGGGAGTGGGGCCCGGTGGGCACGCTCAATTTTCAACTAGCTAGCCTAGTGGTAATTCAAGTACATCTTTCAACAAGTCAGTCAGAGCAGCTACCATGTCCCCTTCCTCGCCTTCCTTCAGACCATAAAGACGTAGATTATCTCGTCTGGATCGGCTTTCCAAGTCTACACATTTTTGTTCTGTATATATGGCATGGCTACAAAGGGAAACTACTGCGCGGCCTAGAGATTGCAGGCCATCCTCCGCGTTGGAAATTCGGTCCTCAGCTTCCTGAACCCGACCCTCCACCATCGAGAGTTTCTGATTAAGCTGTTTAAATTCCGCTTTATTTTCCGCTCGCATTTCTTTTAACGGTTTCATTAGAGATTCGTAGCAGTTTCTGGACAGATGCTCCGCTTCATCATCGTCTCGTGATTTTTTTGGTAATAGCATCTAGATTGGCTGGAGGTGCGTGTAGGGGAACTAGGTCTCAATCTTCACCATCCCTTTTGAATCTGGACTGCAGCGTTTTAGATCTCTCCTCGGTCTCTTTGTGAACCTCCTCCCGACATTTTTATGGTATTTTAAGTTTTTGTTCTGGGTTTTATGGAGGTTATTTGGACAGGCGAGGCAGAGAGCCGATCGTTTAGCTGTCATTCAGTGCCATGGCGGAACCGTAAGTCCTGGCAAAAATTTAAATATCACCTCAGGTGACCTGAATGTTCACCACAGACCTTTCACCAAGGCTCCCTAGATCACCCTGAATCCACTTTTGGCAAAAATTAAAATTTCACCTCAAAACTTTCACCCTGGCTCCGTAAATCAACTGGAAACCGTTTTTGGCCAAAATAAAAATATCACATCAGGTAGCCTAAATGACCACTGTGGACCTTCCTCACTGCTCCAAGAATGAAAGGGAACCCATCTTTGACAAAAATAAAAATATCACCTCAGGTGGCCTAAATGACAACTGCACATCTTTCACCAGTCTCCTAAAATCACCAGGAAACAATTTTAAGCAAAAACAAAATCACCTCAGGTTGCCTAAATGACCATTGTGGACCATTAACCTGCCTCCAAAAGCCATCTGGCCCCAATTTTTGCCCAAAATACAAATATCACCTCAGGTCACCTAAACAACCACTGCAGACCTATCACCCCAGCGCCATAAAGCCCCTGGGACCCAGTTGTTTGCAAAAAACAAAATATCACTTCAGGTGGCCTAAACGACCTCTGCAAAACTTTTACTCTAGTTCCATAAATCACCTGGAACCCACTTTGGGCAAAAAAAAAAAATATGTCATTTAGCCTAAACAACCACTGTGGACCTTCCTCAGTGCTTCAAGAATGACAGGGAATCGATTTTTGGCAAAATAAAAATATCACCTCAAGTGAGCTCAGTGACCACTTCAGATCTTTCACCCTCACTCCATAAATCCCCAGAGCCCATTTTCCCCAAAATAAAAATATCACTTTAGGTGGCCTAAACAACAACTGCACACCATTCACGCAGCTTCAAAAATCACCTGGAAACTATTTTTGCCAAAATAAAATATTACCACAGGTGGCTTAAACAATCATCACGGACATTTCACTCCATCCTGGAACCCATTTTAGGCAAAATAAAAAGATATCATCAGGTGTGTGAAATGACCACCTTTCACCCCAGCACCATAAATCACCTGGAAAACTATTTTGGCCAAAATGAATATATTAGTCCTGGTGGCCTAAACAACCACCACAAACCTTTCACCACTCCTCCATCAATCACTTTGAACCCATTTTGGTAAAAATACAAATATCACCTCATGTAGCATAAACAACTTCCACAGACTATTCTCTTAACTCAAAATCAGCAGAAACCCATTTTTGGCCAAAATAAAAATATCACCTCAGGTGGCCTAAGTGACCACACGGACCTCTTACCCCAACTCCATGAATCATCTGGAACCCATCTTTGACAAAAATAAAAACATCACCTCAGGTCTCCTAAATGACCACCACGGACCTTTCACCCTGGCTCTATAAATGTCCTGGAAACCATTTATGACCAAAATAAAAATATCACCCCATGTGCCCTAAATGATGACCATGGGCCTTTCACCCCCACTCCATAAATCACGTAGTGCCCATATTTTGCCAAAAGAAAAATATAACCATATGTGGTCTAAATGACAACTGCGCACCTTTCACCTGGCTCCAGAAATCCCCAGGAACCCATTTTAAGCCAAAATAAAAATATCACCTGAGGAGGCTTAAATGACCACTACCAACCTTTCACTCCAGCTCCATAAATGACCTGGAACCCATTTGTGACCAACATAAACATATCACCTCATGTGGTCTAAACAAAAACTGCACACCTTTCACCAGGCTCCAAAAATCACCAGGAAACTATTTTTGGCCAAAATAAAAATATCAGCTCAGGTGGCCTAAACAACAACTGCAGACCATTACCCAGGCTCCAAAAATCACCTGGATCCAATTTTTGGCCAAAATACAAATATCACCTCAGGTCGCCTAAACAACCACTGCGGAACTTTCACCCTGACTCCATAAATCATCTGGAATCATTTTTTTCCAAAATACAAATATCACCTCAGGTGGGCACATTGACCACCATGGCCTTATCACCCCAGCTCCATAAATCACCTAGAACCCAGTTTTTTGCAAAAATAAAAATCTCACTTCAGGCGGCTTAAAAGACCACAATGGAATGTTCACCCCGGCTCCATAAATCACCTAGAACCCATTTCGGGGAAAAATAAAAATATCACCTCATTTGGCCTAAACAACCACTGTGGTCCTTTCTCACTGCTCCAAAAATGAAACAGAACCAATTTTTGGACAAAATAAAAATATCTTCTCAGGTGGCCTGAACAACAACTACACATAATTTACGCAAATTCAAAAATCACCTCAGGTGGCCAAAACGACCACCGTGGACCTTTCACACCACCTCCATAAATCACCTGGAAACCATTTTTGGCCAAAATAAAATATTACCACAGGTGGCCTAAGCGACCACTGCGGATATTTCACCATAGCTCCATAAATCACCTAGAGCCATTTTTGCCAAAATACAAATCTCACCTCAGGAGGACTAAACAACAACTGCATACCTTTCACCGGGCCCAAAAAATCAGCAGGAACCCATTTTTAGCCAAAATAAAAATAGCACCTCATGTGGCCTGAATGACCACTGCAGACCTTTTAGCCCAACTCCATAAATCACGGGAACATATTTTGGCAAAAATTTAAATATCACCTCAGGTGACCTGAATGTTCACCACATACCTTTAACCAAGGCTCCCTAGATCACCCTGAATCCATTTTTGGCAAAAATAAACATTTCATCTCAAAACTTTCACCATGGCTCCATAAATCAACTGGAAACCATTTTTGGCCAAAATAAAAATATCACCTCAGGTGCCCTAAATGACCACTGTGGACCTTCCCCACTGCTCCAAGAATAACGGGGAACCCACCTTTGACAAAAATAAAAATATCACCTCAGGTGGTCTAAATGACAACTGATCACCCAAAATTCACCAGGAAACAATTTTAAGCCCCAAAATAAATATCACGTCAGGTTGCCTAAATGACCACTGTGGACCATTAACTTGCCTCCAAAAATCACCTGGACCCAATTTTTGCCCAAAATAAAAATATCACCTCAGGTGGCCTCAATGACCACCACGGACCTTTCACCCCAACTCCATGAATCATCTGGATCCCATCTTTGACAAAAATCAAAATATCACCTCAGGTCCCCTAAATGACCAGCACGGACCTTTCACCCTGGCTCTATAAATGTCCTGG
This sequence comes from Neoceratodus forsteri, assembly GCA_016271365.2. Lineage (NCBI taxonomy): Eukaryota > Metazoa > Chordata > Ceratodontiformes > Ceratodontidae > Neoceratodus > Neoceratodus forsteri. Next base: position 1,616,400,035 of record CM028130.1, read on the forward strand.
AAGCCATTTATGACCAAAATAAAAATATCACCTCATGTGCCCTAAAGGATGACCATGGGTCTTTCACCCCAGCTCCAAAATCACATAGAGCCCATATTTTGCGAAAAGAAAAATATGACCATAGGTGGTCTAAATGACAACTGCGCACCCCTTTCACCTGGCTCCAAAAACACCAGGAACCCATTTAAGCCAGTATAAAAATACCAGCTCATGTGGCCTAAGCGATGGCATGGACCTTTCACCCCAGTTCCATAAATCACATATTGCCCATTTTTGCCAAAAGGAAAATCTAACCATACAGGTTCTAAACGACAACTGTGCACCTTTCACCTGGCTCCTGAAATCACAAGGAACCCATTTTAAGTGAAAATAAAAAATATCACCTCAGGTGGCAGAAATGATCACTGTGGACCTTTCACCATAGCTCCATTCATCCGCTACAGCCCAATTTTTCCCAAAATGAAAATATGGCCTCAGGTGGACTAAACGATAACTGCACACCTTTCACCAGGCCCCAAAAATCACCAGGAACCCATTTTTAGCCAAAATAAAAATATCACCTCAGGTGGCCTAAATGATGACCACAGATCTTTTATCCAACTCCATAAATCACCGGAACATATTTTTGGCAGAAATTTAAATATCACCTCAGGTGACCTGAATGTTCACCACAGACCTTTCACCAAGGCTCCGTAGATCACCCTGAATCCATTTTTGGCAAAAATAAAAATCTCACCTCAAAACATTCACCCTGGCTCCATAAATCAACTGGAAACCATTTTTGGCCAAAATAAAGATATCACCTCAGGTGGTTTAAATAACCACTGTGGACCTTCCTCACTGCTTCAAGAATGACAGGGAACCCACCTTTGACAAAAATAAAAATATCACCTCAGGTGGCCTAAATGACAACCGCACACCTTTCACTGGGCTCCAGAAATGACCAGGAAACAATTTTAAGCCAAAAATAAAATCACCTCAGACTGCCTAAATGACCACTGTGGACCATTAACCTGCCTCCAAAAATCACCTGGACCCAATGTTTGCCCAAAATACAAATATCACCTCAGGTCACCTAAACAACCACTGCAGACCTATCACCCCAGCACCATAAAGCCCTGGGACCCAGTTTTTCAAAAACAAAATATCACTTCAGGTGGCTGAACGACCTCTGAAAACTTTTACTCTAGTTCCATACATCACCTGGAACCCAATTTGGGCCAAAATAAAAATATCATCTCATTTAGCCTAAACAACCACTGTGGACGTTCCTCAGTGCTCCAAGAATGACAGGGAATCAATTTTTGGACAAAATAAAAATATCACCTCAAGTGAGCTCAGTGACCACTGCAGATCTTTCACCCTAGCTCCATTAATCCCCTAGAGCCCATTTTTTCCCAAAATGAAAATATCACTTCAGGTGGCCTAAACAACTGCACACCATTCACGCAGCTTCAAAAATCAGCTGGAAACTATTTTTGGCCAAAATAAAAATATTACTACAGGTGGCCTAAACAATTACTGTGGACATTTCACCCCATTCTCGTAAATCACCTGGAACCCATTTTAGGCAAAAATTAAAATATATCATCAGGTGGCATAAACGACCACCTTTCACCCTGGCACCATAGATCACCTGGAAAACTAGTTTGGCCAAAATAAATATATTAGTCCTGATGGCCTAAACAACCACCACAAACCTTTCACCACAGCTCCATCAATCACCTCGGACCCATTTTGGTAAAAATACAAATATCACCTCACGTAGCTTAACGACTTCCACAGACTATTCTCTTAACTCCAAAATCAGCAGGAACCCATTTTGGGCAAAATTAAAATATCACCTCAGGTGGCCTAAATGACCACCACGGACCTTTCACCCAACTCCATAAATGATCTGGATCCATCTTTGACAAAATAAAAATATCACCTCAGGTGGCCTACATGACAACCGCAATCCTTTCACCGGGCTCCAAAAATCACCAGGAAACAATTTTAAGCCAAAAAAATCACCTTACGTTGCCTGAATGACCACTGTGGACCATTACCCTGCCTCCAAAAATCACCTGGACCCAATTTTTTTCCCAAAATACAAATATCACCTCAGGTCCCCTAAATGACCACCACTGACCTTTCACCCTGGCTCTATAAATGTCCTGGAAACCATTTATGACCAAAATAAAAATATCACCCCATGTGCCCTAAATGATGACCACGGGCCTTTCACCCCAGCTCCATAAATCACATAGTGCCCATATTTTGGCAAATGAAAAATAGAACCATAGGTTTTCTAAACGACAACCGTGCACCCGTTCAGCTGGCTCCAAAAATCACCAGGAACCCATTTTAAGCCAAAATAAAAATATCACCTCAGGAGATCTAAATGACCACCACAGACCTTTCACTTCTTCTCCATAAATGACCTGGAATCCATTTGTGACCAAAATAAAATACCACCTCATGTGGCCTAAACGATGACCACGGACCTTTCACCCCAGCTCCATAAATCACATAGTGCCATTTTGCCAAAACAAAATATAACCATACGTGTTCTAGCGACAACTACGCAGCTTTCTCCGGCTCCAGAAATCACCAGGAACCCATTTTAAGCCAAAATAAAAAAATATCACCTCAGGTGGCAGAAATGATCATTGTGGACCTTTCACCACAACTCCATAAATCACCTGGAACACATCTTTGGCCAAAATAAAAATATCGCCTCAGGTGCCCTAAATGATCACTGCAGATGTTTCACCATAGCTCCATAAATCAGCTAGAGCCCATTTTTCCAAAATAAAAATATCACCTCAGGTGGACTAAACGACAACTGCACACCTTTCACCGGGCTCCAAAAATCAGCAGGAACCCATTTTAGCCAAAATAAAATATCACCTCAGGTGGCCTAAATAACCACAGTGGACCTTTATCCCAACTCCATAAATCACCGGAACATATTTTGGCAAAATTTAAATATCACCTCAGGTGACCTGAATATTCACCACAGACCTTTCACCAAGTCTCCTAGATCACCCTGAATCCATTTTTGGCAAAATAAAAATCTCACCTCAAAACTTTCACCCTGGCTCCATAAATCAACTGGAAACCATTTTTGGCCAAAATAAAGATATCACCTCAGGTGGTTTAAATGACCACTGTGGACCTTCCTCACTGCTTCAAGAATGACAAGGAACCCACCTTTGACAAAATAAAATATCACCTCAGGTGGCCTAAATGACAACCGCACACCTTTCACTGGGCTCCAAAAATCACCAGGAAACAATTTTAAGTCAAAACAAAATATCACCTCAGGTTGCCTAAATGACCACTGTGGACCATTAACTTGCCTCAAAAATCACCTGGACCCAATTTTTCCCAAAATACAAATATCACCTCAGGTCACCTAAACAACCACTGCAGACCTATCACCCCAGCCATAAAGTCCCTGGGAACAAAATATCACTTCAGGTGGCCTAGCGACCTCCTAAACTTTTACTCTAATTCTAACATCACCTGGAACCCACTTTGGGCAAAAATAAAAATATCATCTCATTTAGCCTAAACAACTTCGGTGGAAACAAAGAAATATAGAATTTGACGAGATAGGACACACTTGGCCCACCCAGTCTGGCCGTTTCCTTACCTAGTGGATAAGCTGCAGATCCTAGTTAACCAGCAGCCTACTTCTTCCTACCCCACCCCTAGAATTGCCTTATGACTGTCCCATGCATGCTTGAATTCCACCACTGTTTTGACTCCACAACCTCCTCCGGAAGCCGTTCCAGCCATCCACAACCCTCTCTGTGAAAAATACTTCCTTAAATTACCTCTGAGCCACCCCTCTATCTTCAGATTGTTGCCCCTTGTTCTTGCACACCTCTTTTTTGAAAGATGCTACCCTCTTGGACTTTGTTGATTCCTTGAGGTACTTGAAGTTCCTATCATGTCCCTCCTTTCCTCGAGAGCCATATTAAGCTCCTTAAGTCTCTCTTCATATGTCTTCCTGTGCAGACCCTGCACCATTTTAGTGCCCTCCTCTGGACAGCTTCCATCCTGTTTATGTCTTTGCAGAGATTGGGTCTCTGAACTGTACATGAGTACTCCAGATGGGGTCTCACCAGCTGTCTGTACAGAGGGACAATAACTTCCTGTTTTCTACTGGTGATGCCTCTCCTATGCATCCCAGTATCCCCAACCCTCCTTGCTGCCCTCTCACATTGCTTGCCCACCTTTAGGTCATCTGATATGACTACCCCAGGTCCCTTTCCATTTTTTGTTGTTAGTATCTCACCCCCATTGTGTACTCTTCCCTGGGTTTTGTTTCCCAGCTGCATTACTTTGCACTTCTTAGCATTGAATCTAAGCTGCCATACATTTGACCATTCCTCTAACCTTGCCAAGTCCCTTCTCATCTTTTCCACCCCACCTTGTGCATCAACTCTGTTGCAGATCTTTGTGTCATCTGCAAGAGACATACTTTTCCTTCCAGTTTCTTCTGCAGTGTAAGCTATAAAGACATTGAAGAGGACCGGTCCTAATACTGAACCTCATGTGCCCCACTAGTAACCCCTTTCTTCAGAGTGGACTCATTTACTATTACCTCTGTGTCCTATTCTCCAGCCAATTCTTTACCCAGGCTGTCATCTTGGGACCCACCCCAGGCTGGCTAACTTGTATATTAATCTTTTATGTGGGACTGTGTCAAATGCCTTGCTAAAGTCTAGGTAGGCCATGTCCACAGCCCCTCCCTGATCTACTGCTTTGGTCACCCAGTCAAAGAAATCTATCAGATTTGTCTGGCATGACCTTTCCACTGTGAATCCATGCTGCCTTGGGTCCTGTGCCCCTCTGGCCTCTAGATACTCGACAGTTCTTTCCTTCAGAAGTGATTCCATCATTTTCCCTACCACTGAGGTTAAACTAACAGGTCTGTAGTTTCCTGCTTCTGCCTTGCTCCCACTTTTGTGAAGGGAATCACATCTGCCCTCCTCCAGTCCTCGGTACCACCCCATCCTCCCATGATTTGTTAAAGAGGGTAGTCAGTGGTGTCACTAGTTCTACCCTTAGTTCTTTTACAATTCTGGGATGAATCCCATCAGGCCCCATTGCTTTGTCCACCTTCAGTTTTAAGAGTTCTTTCAGAACCCTTTCTTCTGTAAATGGGCTGGTATCAACTTCTGTATCCAGAGTGTTTCTACTGTTTGTTTAGGTACCTCCCCTCTTCCTTTGTAAATACTGAGCAAAATATTTGTTTAGTATCTCTGCCTTTTCACAGTCACCCTCTGCCCACCCTCCCTCCCTTTATTAAGTCTCACTATCCTCCCTTGGTCTTCCTTCGCTCCCTGATATACCTATAAAAGGTTTTATCCCCCTTCTTAACTGAGTTGGCTATCTTTTCCTCAGTTTGGGCCTTTGCTGTTTGCTGTGCCTTCCCAGCTTCCTTTGCTTTAACTGATACAGTTCTCTGTCCTGCTCCTTCTGTGATTCCTTGTACTTCCCGAATGCTTTCTTTTTCTCTTGAACCTTCACTGCCACTTTCTTTGAGAACCATAGTTTTTTCTTACATCGTTTCGTTTTGTTTTATTTGTTTCACTCAAAGGCTTGTTACCTCTGTGATGGCAGTTTTATTATTCCCCATTGTTCTTCCACCCTCCTTCCTGCCCATTTGCTAGTGCATTCCTTAGGCACTCACCCATTTTGCAGATCAGCCCTCCTGAAAGTCCAGTACTTTTGCCTTTGTGTGGCTTGACTCTATTGCTTTGTTTATTGTGAACCACCATACTGTTCGATGGTCGCTATTTCCAAGATGGCTACCCACTTCTACATCTGTGATCCTCTTTTCATCTCCATTTGAGAGAACCAGGTCTAAGATTGCTCCCTCTCAGGTGGGCTCCAATACTAGTTGTCTAAAGCATGCCCCTGTAGGGCATCTAGAATAACCCACTCTTGAGTGGCTGCTGCAACTGCACTCCAGTTAACATCTGGCATATTCAGATCACCAATCAGCAATATCTCCCCTTTTACTGCCATTCTAAGTATACTTTCTATCATTTCCTTGTCCATTTCCTCCCCTGAGAGAAGTCTGTATACTAACCCTGCTGGGATTGTGGTGCCATTGCCAGTCTCAAATTACCCACAGTGCTTCTTCTCCTCCCTGTTTTCCCTTTTGTTCTGTTGCTTTGATTCCTTCCCTTATGTAAAGCTATTCCTCCTCCTCTTTTACCCTCCCTGTCCCTCCTGTAGATAGTGTATCCTGGTATGTTTACGTCCCAGTCATGGTTTTGTGTGTACCATGTTTCTGTGGCTGCCACAATATCCAGATGTTCCTCCTCCATCAAGGCCACTAAGTCAGGAAGCTTGTTACTCACACTACGGGCATTGGTACTCATTGCTCTCCATTTTTTTATGGCTTTACCTTCTTTTGCAGCATCCCCCACTGACCTTTCTACCTCGGTCTTTTTCTCATTTAGTACCCTGTTTTGTAGGGAGAGGCTGGGATTTTTCTGCAGCTTATCAGTGCCTCCTCCCTTGACTAGTTTAAAAGCTTGCCAATGAAGCATTTAAACTGATTGCTCAAAAGACTTGTTCCCTTCCTGGACAGATGCAGACCATCCTGCCAGTATAGGCTGGTGTCCCTTCAGGTGGAACCCCAGCCCCAATGAAGCCAAACCCCTGTGCTCCACCATTTTCAACCATTCATTAAACTGCATGGTGCAAAGTACCCTTGCCTCACTCATGCCATTGACAGGCAGCACCTCAGAGAGGATACTGTGTGTGCTACTTGTCTTAGCCCCTCCCAATTCTGCAAAGTCCTTCTGCACTGCTCTAATCTCATGATGAGCCAATTTATTTGTCCCTAGGTGGACAATGGCGTCCAGCTCAGACTCCGTGCAGCTGTTCTCGTGATCCTGAGGATGCGCTTCCTGTCCCTCAAGCCATGGCACCAGGCAGGCACCTTACTTCAGTTTTCCCTGCTCCCCAGTTCTATCCCCTAATAATTGGGTCCTCCACCAGGGGCTGCTTCCTTTCCTTGTGGTGTCCTCTGCCTCCTTCCTGTGGGTCCCCTTGTGACAGTTGTCCTCAGCCTCCTTAGTCTCCTCTCGGGTGCATCCGTGAGGAGCTGTGCTCCCCAGAATGGTGTATGGATTGTGGAGTGGAACAACTGACTGGGTGTGCCTCTGTTCCACCATCCTCACCCTCCCTGAGCCCACTGTGGTCCAACTGCTGTGCTTTCTTCGCAACCTCTGAGGTAGTGGTGGTGGCTCTGGTGTTCCCTAGATGGGGGAGGTTCCCTTCCTACCATCCAGTGTGGGCAGGGAAGGTTCCCTTACTACTGTCAGTGTGGCCTGAGGCAGGCAACTTCCTCCCTCAGGACAGAGTTATCTGCAAATAGGGCAGCATCTCAGCCTCCAGAAAGACTCCCGGAAGACTGTTGCCCCACAGCCATTACATTGTACTACTCCCCACATGTTTATCTACTTTTTTTTTGTGTGTTTGTGTGTGTGATTGGTTTGTTATATCGAAATATATATATTATGCAATGTGTATGCTGATATTGTCAGTGCAGTGTGCTAGAGAGGATATGACAGTGATATGCACCTTGCACTCTTGAGGAAATGATGTCAGAACCCCAGGTATAAAGGAACTATTGCCAGGGGTGGGTGGGGTTAGGGGTGGGAAGGGGTTGGGCCTAAACTGTGCTCTCACAAAACAATCAGCTAAAAGCTCTGACCCACCGCTGCAATGGTGCCTTCCTGTCAGCAAGATGCCCTACACAACAATTTGACAGAGAAATATCCTGCTAATAAACAGAAATAAATCTAGACATCCAAGTCAGACACAGGTAAACCTCCACAGCCCCAAAACCGCCTGGTGGTTTGTGCTCTGAAAGCAGTCAGCCCAAAATAAGTCAGCTGTGCTATAAACTCTTCCTGCCCTGAAAATCTTAAGAATTGTAACAAACGTAAAGCTAGATCCACCTCCTCTGTTGCTTGAAAGACTGTCTTTCTGACAATTCTAAGTTCCTTATTTCACCTTTCAGTTAGAAGTAGCCTCTACCTGCAGAATATCTGCTACAAACCAAAGACAATTGTAAGGTTCACCTCCCTCTGTTGTGAGCACAAAGTGCAATATAGAATTTGCAAGTGCAATATAAATTTCTCACACAGCTCACAGCTGAATAAAGAAGTAGTGTCCTTCAGGTCAAGAAAGATGTGCTTTGTGTCTCTAAATATTGCAGCCACCAGTAACTTATAGTAATCTGATCTAGTCTGGATATCTCCAGCCAGGGCAATTTGTTGGCAATGGTTGTGATGCAACATTTCCTGTTCCAATCCAACACTTTGTGGTCTGAAAACAATGAGGCAAGCAATTTCCTGCTCTGAGTCTATCTGTGTTTCAATTCACACTGCAGGTTTTGCTATGAAAACTCCTTAACCACAGTAACTTATTTAAAAATAGTTTAACTATCACAAACTCCTACACACCAGTAAATTAAAAAATAGTTTCTGTCCCAAACTCTTAGTAGTCAATCCAGCTACCCCCAAGGGACAACCAAAATGCAGTATTCAGACACTTGTGAAGTTTCTTCCAAGATAAGTAGAGTTTGCAAGCTCCTTTTTCAACCTCAGCCACCTGTAAATTTAAAAATAGTTTAACTGTCAGAAAATCCTAGTAGACAATCTAGCTACCTCCAAGGGTCTGCCCAAATGCAGTATTTAAATCCTTCTGAAGTTACTCACAAGATAAACAGAGTTTGCAAACCCCTTCTTGGTTAAACACTAAATAAATATGTAAATAAAAAGCAATTACCAAGGATAGTTAGTTTCACCTCCCACAGAATTGAGCAAAAGTGCACGTTGTTGCAGATATCAAGTGCAATATAGAATTTCTCACACAGCTCACAGCTGAATAAAGAAGTAGTGTCTTTCCAGGTCAAGAAGATGTACCTTCCTCAGTGCTCCAAGAATGACAGAGAATCAGTTTTTGGACAGAATAAATATATCACCTCAAGTTAGCTCAGTGACCACTGCAGATCTTTCACCCTAGCTCCATAAATCCCCTTGAGCCCATTTTTTCCCAAAATAAAAATACCACTTCAGGTGGCCTAAACAACAACTGCACACCATTCATGCAGCTTCATAAATCACCTGGAAACTATTTTTGGCCAAAATAAAAATATTACCACAGGTGGCCTAACAATCACTGCAGACATTTCACCCCATCCTCATAAATCACCTGGAACCCATTTTAGGCAAAAATAAAAATATATCATCAGGTGGCATAAATGACCACCTTTCACCCTGACATCATAAATCACCTGGAAAACTATTTTGGCCAAAATAAATATATTGGTCCTGGTGGCCTAAACAACCACCACGAACCTTTCACCACAGCTCCATCAATCACCTTGAACCCATTTTTGGTAAAAATACAAATATCACCTCATGTAGCCTAAACGACTTCCACAGACTATTCTCTTAACTCCAAAAATCAGCAGGAACCCATTTATGAGTAAAATAAAAATATCACCTCAGGTGGCCTAAATGACCACCACGGACCTTTCACCCCAACTTCATAAATCATCTGGATCCCATCTTTGACAAAAATAAAAATATCACCTCAGGTCCCCTAAATGACCAGCACGGACCTTTCACCCTGACTCTATAAATGTCCTGGAAACCATTTATGACCAAAATAAAAAATATCACCCCATCTGCCCTAAATGATGACTACGGGCCTTTCACCCCAGCTCCATAAATCACATAGTGCCCATATTTTGGCAAATGAAAAATAGAACCATGGGTGGTCTAAACAACAACCGCACATCTTTCACCTGGCTCCAAAAATCACCAGGAACCCATTTTAAGCCAAAATAAAAATATCACCTCAGGAGGCCTAAATGACCACCACAGACCTTTCACTCTGGCTCCATAAATGACCTGGAACCCAGTTGTGACCAAAATAAAAATACCACCTCATGTGGCCTAAACGATGACCCTGGACCTTTCACCCCAGCTCCATAAATCACATAGTGCCCATTTTTGCCAAAAGAAAAATATAACCATACATGTTCTAAACAACAACTGCACACCTTTCACTTAGCACCAGAAATCACCAGGAACCAATTTTAAGCCAAAATAAAAAATATCACCTCAGGTGACAGAAATGATCACCGTGAACCTTTCACCACAACTCCATAAATCACCTGGAACACATTTTTGGACAAAATAAAAATATCACCTCAGGTGGCCTAAATGACCACTGCAGATGTTTGACCATAGCTCCATAAATCAGCTAGAGACCATTTTTCCCAAAATAAAAATATCACCTCAGATGGCATAAGCGAAAACTGACACCTTTCACAGGGCTCCAAAAATCACCAGGAACCTATTTTTACCCAAAATAAAAATATCACCTCAGGTGGCCTAAACAACCACTGCAGACCTTTCACCCCAACTCCATAAATCACATGGAACCCATTTTTAGCCAAAATAAAAGTATAACTTCAGGTGGCCTAAACAGCCACTGTAGAACTTTACCCCAGCTCCATAAATCACGTCGGTCCCGTTTCTGACAAAAATTGTAATATCACCTCAGGTGGCCTAAACGACCACTGCACACCTTTGTCCCGCTTCCAAAAATCATCTGGAACCCATTTTTGGGCAAAATAAGAATATCACCTCAGGTGACCTAAATGACCACCCTTTCACCCCAGCTCCATAAATTACATGGAACCCATCTTGGGCAAAAATAAAAATATCATCTCAGGCAGATGAAATGAACACTGCAAAGCTTTCACACTGGCTCTTTGAATCAGCTCAAAACCATTTCTGGTCAAAATAAAAATATCATCTCAAGTGGCCTAAACAAATACTGCGGACCATTAACCAGGCTCCAAATATCACCTGGATCTAATTTTTGGCCAAAATACAAATATCACCTCATTTGGCCTAAACAACCACAGTGGACCTTTCACACCGGCTCCATAAATCACCTGGAATCATTTTTTCCAAAATAAAATTATCACCTCAGGTCACCTAAACAACCACTGCAGACCTTTCATCCCAGCTCCATAAATCACCTGCAATCATTTTTCCAAGGCAAAAATATCACTCAAGTGGGCTGGCTAACCACCATGGCCTTATCACCCCAGCTCCATAAATCACCTAGAACCCATTTTGGGGAACAAAAAAATATAACCTCATTTGGCCTAAACAACTACTGTGGACCTTTCTCACTGCTCCAAAAGTGAAACGGAACCAATTTTTGGACAAAATAAAAATATCTTCTCAGGTGGCCTGAACAACAACTACACATAATTTACGCGAATTTAAAAATCACCTCAGGTGGCCGAAACGACCACCGTGGACCTTTCACACCAGCTCCATAAATCACCTGGAAAACATTTTTTGGCCAAAATAAAAATATTACCACAGGTGGCCTAAACGACCACTGCGGACATTTCACCATAGCTTCATAAATCACCTAGAGCCCATTTTTTGTCAAAATAAAAATATGTCCTCAGGTGGACTAAATGACAACTGCACACCTTTCACCGGCCCCAGACATCACCAGGAACCCATTTTTAGCCAAATAAAAATATCACCTCAGGTGACCTAAATGACCACTGCAGACCTTTTATCCCAACTCCATACATCACCCGGAACATATTTTTGGCAAAAATTTAAATATCACCTCAGGTGACCTGAATGTTCACCACAGACCTTTCACCAAGGCTCCCTGGATCACCCTGAATCCATTTTTGGCAAAAATTAAAATTTCACCTCAAAACGTTCACCCTGGCTCCATAAATCAACTGGAAACCATTTTTGGCCAAAATAAAAATATCACCTCAGGTGGCCTAAATGACCACTGTGGACCTTCCTCACTGCTCCAAAATTGAAAGGGAAGCGATTTTTGGACAAAATAAAATATCTATTCAGGTGGCTTAAACAACAACTGCACATCATTTACGCAGCTTCAAAAACCACCTAAGGTGGACGAAACCCACCAGCTCCATAAACCACCTGGAAACCATTTTTGGCCAATATAAAAATATTACCACAGGTGGTGTAAACAACCACTGTGGACATTTCACTATAGCTCCATAAATCACCTAGAGCCCATTTTTTGCCAGAATAAAAATATCACCTCAACTGGCCTAAATGACAGCTGTGCACCTTTCACCGTGCCCCCAAAATCACCAGGAACCCATTTTTAGCCAAAATAAAAATATCACCTCAGGTGGCCTAAATGACCACCACAGACCTTTTATCCCAACTCCATAAATCACCCGGAACGTATTTTTGGCAAAAATTTAAATATCACCTCAGGTGACCTGAATGTTCACCACAGACCTTTCACCAAGGCTCCCTAGATCACCCTGAATCCATTTTTGGCAAAAATAAATATCTCACGTCAAAACTTTCACCCTGGCTCCATAAATCAACTGGAAACCATTTTTGGCCAAAATAAAAATATGACCTCATGTGCCCGAAACAAGTACCATTGAACTTTACCCCAGCTCCATAAATCACGTGGGACCAATTTTGTAATATTTTTGTAATATCACCTCAGGTGACCTAAACAACCACTGCAGAAATTTATCCCGGCTCCAAAAATCACCTGGAACCCATTTTTGGGCAAAGTAAAAATATCACCTCAGGTGTCCTAAACAACCAACCCCAGAACTTTCACTCCAGCTCCATGAATCACCTGGAACCCATCTTTGGCAAAAATTAACATATCACCTCAGGCAGACGAAATGAACATCGTAAAGCTTTCACCTCAGCTCCTTAAATCACCTCAAAACCATTTTTGGCCAAAAACAAAAATATCACCTCAGGTGGCCTAAACAACCACTGCGGACCATTAACCTTGCTCCAAAAATCACCTGGATCCAATTTTTGGCCAAAATACACGTATCACCTCAAGTGGCCTAAACATCCTCTGTAGACCTTTCACCCTAGCTCCATAAATCACCTGGGACCCAGTGTTTTGCAAAAATAGAAATATCACTTCAGGTGGCCTAAACAACCACCACGGAACTTTCACCGCCTGCTCCATAAATCACCTAGAACCTTTTTTGGCAAAAATAAAAATATCACCTCATTTGGCCTAATCAACCACTGCGGATCTTTCACCCTAGCTCCTTAAATCTCCTAGAGCCCATTTTTTTGCCAAAATAAACATATCACCTCAGGTGGCCGAAATGACAACTGCACACTGTTCACGCAGCTTCAAAAATCACCACAGGTGGCTTAAACAACCACTGTGGACCTTTCACACCAGCTCCATAAATCACCTGGAAACCATTTTTGGCCAAAATAAAAATATTACCACAGGCAGCGAAAACAATCACTGCGGACATTTCACCCCGTCCTTGTAAATCACCTGGAACCCATTTTAGGCAAAAAATAAAAATATATCATCAGGTGGTGTAAATGACCACTGCAGACTTTTTACCCCAGCTCCATAAATCACCTGGAAACCTATTTTGGCCAAAATAAATGTATCAGCTCTGGTGGCCTAAACAAGCTCCACAAACCTTTCACTACAGCTCCTTAAATCACCTTGAACCCACTTTTGGTAAACATACAGATATCACCTCAGGTGGCTGAAATGAGCACCACAGAGCTTTTGTCATGGCTCCCTGAATAATCAAGAATCCATTTTTTGGGCAAAATAAAAATATCACCTCAGGTAGCCTTAATGACCACTGCAAAGCTTTCACCCCGGCTCCATAAATCACCTGGACCTCATTTTTGACAAAGATTAAAATATCACCTCATTTGGCCTAAACAAACACCGTTGACCTTTCTCACAGCTGAAAAAATGACATGGAACCAATTTTGAACAAAATAAAAAATATCACCTCAGGTGGCCTAAGCGACCACTGCAGACTTTTCACCCTAGCTCCATATATCACATAGAGCCAATTTTTTTGCCAAAATAAAAATATTACCTCAGGTGGCTTAAATGACAACCGAACATCTTTTGCCTAGCTTTAGAAATCACTTCAGGTGGCTGAAACAACCACAGTGAACTTTTCATACAATCTCCATAAATCACCTGGAAACCATTTTTTTACAAAATAAAAATATCACTGCAGGTAAATGACCACAGCAGACCTGTCACCCCAGTTTCTTAAATCACCTGGAACCTGTTTTTTGGCAAAATAAAAATATCAGCTCCAGAGGCCTTAATGACCACTGTGGATGTTTCACTACAGCTCCATAAATCACCTAGAACCCATTTGTGACCAAAAGGTAGCCAAAATGACCACTGTGAACCTTTCACCCCAACTCCATAAGTCACCTGGAACCCATTTTTGGCAAAAATTAAAATATTATCTCATTTGGCCTACACAATCACTGTGGACCTTTTTCCCGGCTCCAAATATCATCTGGAATCCATTTTTGGACAAAATAATATCACCTCAGGTGGCCTAAACGGCCACCACAGACCTTTCTCCCGCCACAAAAAATCACCTGGAACCTATTTTTGGGCAAAGTAAAAACATTACCTCAGGTGTTCTAAATGTTTTTTTTTTTATGTATTCATTCAGTCTTGGATTACAATACCTTTTTTGACCATGACCATTGAGAACCTTTCACCCCAGTTCCATAAATCACCTGGAAACCATTTTTGTCAAAAATAAAACTACCATCTCAAGCGCCTGAAATGACCACTGCAAAGCTTTCACCCCAGATCCATAAATCACCTAAACCCCATTTTTTTGCCAAAGTAAAAATATCACCTCAGGTGGTCTAAACAACCACTATGGACAATTAACCTGGCTCCAAAAATTATCTGGATCCAATTTTTGACCAAAATACATGTATCACCTCAAGTGGCCTAAACAACCTCTGCAGATTTTTCACCCCAGCTCCATTAACCACCTGGGACCCAGTGTTTTGCAAAAATAGAAATATCACTTCAGGTGACCTAAACGACCACCACAGAACTTTCACCACTGCTCCATAAATCATCTAGAACCCTTTTTTAGCAAAAATTAAAATATCACCTCATTTAGCCTAAATGACCACTGTGGACCTTTCTCACTGTTCAAAAATGACAGGGAACCAATTTTTGGACAAAATAAAAATATCACCTCAGGTTGCCTAATCAACCACTGCAGATCTTTCATCCTAGTTCCTTAAATCTCTTAGATCCCATTTTTTGCCAAAATAAACATATCACCTCAGGTGGCCTAAACGACAACTGCACACTGTTCACGTGGCTTCAAAAATCACTACAGGTGGCCGAAACGACCACTGTGGACCTTTCACACTAGTTCCATAAATCACCTTGAAACCATTTTGGGCCAAAATAAAAATATTACCACAGGTGGTGAAAGCAATCACTGCGGACATTTCACCCTGTCCTTATAAATCACCTGGAACCCATTTTAAGCAAAGAAATAAAAATATATCATCAGGTGGTGTAAATGACCACTGCAGACCTTTTACCCAGGCTCCATAAATCACCTGGAAACCTATTTTGGCCCAAATTAATGTATCAACTCTGGTGGCCTAAACAAGCTCCGCAAACCTTTCACTACAGCTCCATAAATCACCTTGAACCCATTTTTGGTAAAAATGCAAATATCACCTCAGGTGGCCAAAATGAGCACCACAGAGCTTTTGTCATGGCTCCCTGAATAACCAAGAATCAATTTTTGTGCAAAATAAAAATATCACCTCAGGTAGCCTTAATGACCACTGCAAAGCTTTCACCCGGCTCCATAATCACCTGGAACTCATTTTGGCAAAGATTAAAATATCACCTCATTTGGCCTAAACAACCACCGCTGACCTTTCTCACAGCTGCAAAATGACATGGAACCAATTTTGGACAAAATAAAAAATATCACCTCAGGTGGCCTAAGCGACCACTGCAGACCTTTCATCCTAACTCCATAAATCACCTAGAGCTGATTTTTTTCCAAAATAAAAATACTACCTCAGGTGGCTTAAATGACAACCGAACATCTTTTGCCTGGCTTTAGAAATCACCTCAGGTGGCTGAAACAATCACAGTGGACCTTTCACACCAGCTACATAAATCACCTGCAAACCATTTTTTTATAAAATAAAAATATCACTGCAGGTGGTCTAAATGACCACAGCAGACCTGTCACCCCAGCTTCTTAAATCACCTGGAACCGCTTTTTTGCCTAAATAAAAATATCAGCTCCGAGGCCTTAATGACCACTGTGGATGTTTCACTACAGCTCCATAAATCACCTAGAACCCATTTGTGACCAAAAGGTAGCCAAAATGACCCTGTGAACCTTTTACCCCAACTCCATAAATTACCTGGAATTCATTTTGGCAAAAATTAAAATATGACCTAATTTAGTCTAAACAATCACTGTGAACCTTTTCCCAGCTCCAAATATCAGCTGGAACCAATTTTGGGCAAAATAATAATATCACAGCAGGTGTTCTAAATGACCATTGTGAACCTTTCACCCCAGCTCCATAAATCACCTGGAACTGATTTTGTCAAAATAAAAATATCACCTCAAGCACCTGAAATGACCACTGCAAGCTTTAGCCCTGGCTCCATAAATCACCTGGACACCATTTCTGACCAAAATAAAAATGTTGCCACAGGTTGCCTAAATGGCCACCATGGACCTTTCACCCCAGATCCATAAATCACCTAAACCCCATTTTTTTGCTAAAGTAAAAATATCACCTTAGGTGGTTGAAATGACCACTGTAGACCTTTGACTCCTACTCCATAAATCACCTGGAACCCATTTTTAGAAAAAAAAATATTTTCTCAGGTGGCCTAGTCAACCACCATGGATCATTCACTCGGCTCCAAACATCACCTGGAACCCATTTTTGGCAAACATAAAAGTATAACCTCATGTGGTGTAAATGACCACCATGAATGTTTCAGCCCAGCTCCCTTAATCACCCGGAATCCATCATTTGCAAAAATAAAAATATCATCTCAGGTGGCCTAAACAACCACCATGAAGCTTTTACACAGCTCCATAAATCACCTGAAAGCATTTTTGGCCAGAATAAAAATATCACTGCAGGTGGCCTAAACGACCACCTCAGACATTTTACCCCAGCTCCATAAATCACCTTTGAACCCCTTTTTGCCAAAATGAAATGTCACCTCAGGTGTCCTAAATGACCACTGCAGTCCTTTCACCCTGGCTCTGTTCATCACCAGGAACCCCTTTTGGCCAAAATCAAAATATCACCCGTGGCCTAAATGAATACTGGGACCATTATCCTGGCTCCAAAATCACTTGGAAACCATTTTGGTCAATTGAAAAATATCACCTCAGGTAATCAAAGTGACCACCATGGAGCTTTACACCAACTCCATAAGTCACCTGGAACCCATTTTTGCAAAATAAAATATATCATCTCATGTGGCCTAAATGACAACTGCAGACCTTTCACCCACTTCCAGAAATCACGTAGAACCTATTTTTGCAAAATAAAATATCCACCTTAGTGGAAGGTGGAACTTTCTCCAGCACCAAAATCACCTGGAACCCATTTTTGGACAAAGTAAAAATATTACCTCAGGTGTTCTAAATGACCACCGGGGACCTTTCACCTAGCTCCATAAATCACCTGGAACCGATTTTTGTCAAAATTAAAAATATCACTTCAGGTGGGCTAAATGACCACCGCACACCTTTCACCCAGCTCCAAAAATCACCTGGAACCGATTTTTGTCAAAATTAAAAATATCACCTCAGGCAGTTGAACTGACTACCATAAAGCTTTCACCCCAGCTCCATTAATCACCTGGAATCCATTTTTGACCAAAATAAAAATATCACCGCAGCTTGCCTAAATGACCACTGCCTACCTTTCACCCCAGATCCATAAATCATCTAGAACCCATTTTTTGCCAAGGTAAAAATATCACTTCAGGTGGCAGAAATGACCACTGCAGACCTTTGACCCCAGCTCCATAAATCACCTGGAAACCATTTTTGGCCATAATAAAAATTTCTCCTCATGTAGCCTAAATGACCACCTTTCACCATAGTTCCCTTAATTACCCAGAATCCATTTTAAAAAAATAAAGATATCACCTCAGGTGACCTAAATGACCACAGTGACTTTTACCCCAGCTCCATAAATCACCTGGAAACCCTTTTGGCCAAATAAAAAATTTCTCCACAGGTGGCCTAAACAACCACCTCAGACATTTCACCCGGCTCATACATCACCAGGAACACATTTATGGCCAAAATATAAATATCACCTCAGGTGGCCTTAGTGACAATCGTGGACCATTAACCCAGCTGCAAAATCACCTGGACCATTTTTGGAGATATATATATATATATATATATATATAGATATGTAGCTATATATATATATATATATATATATATATATATATGTGTGTGTTTGTGTATATATATCTTTGTTAATGCATCAGTTAGGGCTTTTATTAAAGTGACAAAAACAGGGAAATGAGATGTTGGGGTTTTGATTGGTCCTAACATTCCAGCCCATTCCACCCCAACCTGCAGACACTGACAACCATTGGGGGTGTGCCTTGGGTCATCAGCCCTAAACTACCCCATTCCATAAGTAAATAAGCTGAGATGGGTACAGTATAGGAGAATGGGTGAGTGTTAGGGCTGATGACCCAAAAGGCACACCCCTGATGGTTGTCAGTGTCTGCAGGATGGAGGTAGAGGGGTGGAATTAGCTAAACATTTAAGACCGATGACCCCAAGGCACACAAATGCCTGTCAGTGTCTGCAGGGTGGGGTGGGTGTTTTCCTGCTTTTGTCATTTAGTGAAATCCTGACGATTAATGCAGTTTTTGCAATGAATTTCCTTACTTTTTAGATAATATAATAGTATCCTTATTTATGTTACGGTGGAGTGCAGGGTCCCTCCATTGTGATAATATAGCAGTATCCTTAGTTGAACCCACATTTTCAACATACCCTTCTTATGACCTCACGCATGTACTCAGTACAGAACATTTTCAAATCTCCATCAAAATGTAATTCTGCACAACTGTAACACCATTCCACATGACAGGTGCTAAAAAAGTTTTTGGGCAGGATTTGAAAAATGCCATCTGTAGTATTCATGATGTGCTGTGAAAAAAATGGCAATGTTGAAAATTTGGAGTGAAAATGTTACAAATTGCCAAAGTTACACACATGCATACAGAAATGTCAATGACCACGTGTAAGTCAGGCATTTTTAGGTATTTTTACTCCAGATTGTCAACATGGCGTTTTTGGGACCCCACCTCATGAACGCTGACACTGTCATTTTATTACTCGGTCCCAAAACATCGTTTTGTGTAGTAAGTGTGCCATTCCACTCCACAGGTGCATAAAGACATTTCAGGCAGGATTTGAGAAATGATAGCTATACTGTTCATGAGGTGGTGTAAAGAAATGGGCATGTTGAAATTCTGGAGTGAGAATATTAAAAACTGGCATAATTACCCATGTGTAGGAAAATTTCTATGACCGCGCATTACTTGGGCGTTTTTTTGTATTTTTGTTCCACATTTACAACATGGGCTTTTGGGGGCCCCACCTCACCTGTCATTTCATTACTCAGTCCCAAAAGGTGATTTCACACAGTGTCTGGGAAATCACCTAATGGTTCCAAGTAATGAAATGACAGTGCCAGTGTTCATGAGGAGGGATTCCCAAAAGCCCATGTTGAAAATGTGTGGAAAAATACATTAACATGGCCGAGATATCAACATAAGTTAAAAACCCCATTGACAGCCATTATATGGCACTTACCTTGATTCTTCAGTTTGTGGTTAGGCTTTGAAGAGTGCAAATGTATCCTGGTCCAGAGATGATGACAGCTGAAGATCCCAGTGGTAAGTATAGGGCAAGGGAGGGGTGTGGGGTGCTGGGTGCTCAGTGGGTGGGTGGGGATGAGGGGGGGGTCTGGGAGAAGGCAGGGTACCATTTTCTTTTTTCCAGAATTAGGAAAAAAAGTCAGGGGACTGTTTTCTTTTTTTATGGATAAACTTGTCACTGTTATCAGACACTGGGCGCGGGCTTCCCAGTGCCCCACAATACTGGGTGGGAATACAGGTTTTGGGACACTGGGAGTGGGCTCCCCAGTGTCCCACGATGAGGGACTGTTTTCTGTATTTTAGGTTTAAAACTGATATAGACCGGAGGTCACATTTATAAACACTGGGATTGGCCTCCCAGTGACAAGGGGGTCTTACATGCATCAGGGCACTGGGGTGGGTACCCAGTGTCTCACACTGCTGGGGCAGACTATATGCCTGAGGATACTGGGAGTGGGCTCCTCAGTGTCCTGCAATACATGAAATATTGGGAAAAGGCACACATGTTGCTGTGACTCTCCAGTGGTGTGGAGGACAAGGTACACAGCTGCCAGCCCAGGAGTCCTGAGTTCGACTTCAGTAAATTGAATTTTTTGTTTTGTTTTGCAATGTGGGAAAAAACTGTAAGAGAACAAGTCTCGAACCCAGGACCCCTTGATTCACAACTGTACACCCTGTCCCCTGCACTACTGCAGAACCACATCAGCAACCTTGTTTTTCCCTTCTCATCAAATACAGGGGCTGCATGAAGGCATGCAAAATACATATGTAAAATAAATAAAAAAAATGGAAGACAGCATGGATACAGCACACTGATCCGTGGGTGGAGGATGCCACTAGTCACCAGGCAAACTGCAGCTCACAGCTTAGAGTGCAACCGCAGCATCAGTTGAAGCTGTGGCTGCACAAATGAAGAAAATCCACTGTTCTCCCATTAACCTTGGTACCGTGACTTTGGTTTCGAACAACATGTTTGTCACCAATATTTGACAAGAAAAGATCAGAATGTAACTAAATGGCTGCAGTTTAGCTAAATTGTGATGTTCCTTTTCATATTATATCTATTTCTATACTTGTTTTCTCTGCTGCTATGGAGAAATCAAGATGGTGGCTAGAACAATTCTGAGGAAGCTGAGATGGTGCGGTGTAGGAGAATGGGGTGAGAGTTAGCCCAGACCTCCTAAGGCACACCCCAATGCCTATTGGTTTGTGGAGGGAGGTGGGGTGAGATGGTCGGCTATGTGTCGGTGGAGGAGGTGTTAGGGGTTGAAACCTTAACACCTCATTTCTTACTTGTTTTGCTTCAACCTAACTGATTAATGAAGTTTTTGCAATGAATTTCCTAACTTTTTGAGAAAGTGTAATCTTACCCTTATATGTTTGTGGGCGCTCCCATCAGTCTATTTTGTGTTGTGGTTACATCTCCTCTGGGAGAACTGCCATCACGCTCCCATCACTCCATAATGATGTCCATTTGTGGGAGCACAGAGTCCATCTATCCATAGTTATACAGACATTGTAATGATCTCTCATCTCCCTATGGGCCCAGCGTCCCATCTAGCTATAGTTGTAGAGACAATGTAATGAACTCTCATCTCTCAGAGGGCCCCTGCCTCCACTACTGCATAATAAAGGGCCCTGCAGCCACATAACTACATGATAGTATCCTATATGTGGGAGCATAGGGCCCTCTGGGCCCTCTGCTCCCATCTACCAATACATATAGAGGCGGCGCAGGCCTACAGGCATTCCAAGTAACACTTGTGATGCAAATGGCGAATACCTCAGTACCCATAGGAACACTGGAAAAAATTCCACCACAGTTATCAAGGCCTGGCAACCTGCATGCATGCTAGTACACGTAACGTGTACTAAGCTGTGTTAACAAAAAATGCATATCATGAACCATTTTCGAGATATAGGCACTGAAAGGTACTGTGTCAACCACAGGTTATGCTATGGGAAATTTCCAAACTTCAGAGTCTTATAACTATGGAAGGAAGCAATGTAAATTTTATCACCAAACCAGCAAAAGTCTAATCTTTGGGGCAATCCCTTTCTTCCCTGAAAATGTCACCCCGAAATTCCAAACCGTTTATTAGCAGTGACCATTTAAAATCCCTTTTCGCGAGGTGTCATAATCCCTTTTCACGAGGTAGGTTCATGTGATCCTCCTCTCACAAAAAAGGGATTTTGACAGCTCGAGAAAAGTGACCGTAAGCAAGTCGTGAAAAGGGATTTTTAAACTTGGCTCATGAAAAGGGATTTTTGTTTCTCATGATGTAAAAATACCTTTTCGCAATCCCTTTTCACCCTTGGCATGTCAAGAGGAGCTGACTAGGTGGGATCAACACATTGTAGTAGTGC
Source organism: Neoceratodus forsteri (assembly GCA_016271365.2). Classification (NCBI taxonomy): domain Eukaryota; kingdom Metazoa; phylum Chordata; order Ceratodontiformes; family Ceratodontidae; genus Neoceratodus; species Neoceratodus forsteri. Next base: position 1,616,422,247 of record CM028130.1, read on the forward strand.
TACATTGTGTTTTGCTGGGTCTAGTAGAGGTGAGGGAGCAGCAAGTGAGAAATTTAGTGTTTTGGTGACCTTGTGTGGTCAAACAGTGTAACCTGTGGGTGGGACCACAGCTTACAAAAACAATGATTTACACATTTTGGGACACAATATCTCCATGCCTCACATGCAACTGAAACAGAACTTACAACTTCATGAGATGTCTGTTTCTTGAAGGGCTTAGGCAAATTTTATGCATATCACCTGCACTGGTTCAAAGTTATTGAAGCACAAACTATCAAGCCTAACATAAGTGAAGAATGACTTTGACAACAAATGGTGATATACATTTTGGGACTGCATTTCTCCAGAGGTGCACACCCAGTCAAAATGAAACTTGGACTATCAAGAGACCATTAATCTTTTAGGACACGTGCCACATTTCATGCAAGTTGCAACACAGTCTGTGAAGTTATTAAAGTGTGACGTGTGAAACAATCAAAGAAAGCATTGGACAAAAAATGGTGATGTTTGGCAATGCATATCTCCAGATGTGCATTCCCAATCAAAATGAAACTTGGCATATCAAGAACCCATTAGTCTTTGAGGGCACATGCCAAATTTCATGTAAATTGCAAGAACAATTGTGAAGTTATTAATGCACAAAGTGCCACCACAATGTTATCCTATGGGAAATTTGTAGACTTTGGAATGCTGTACAGTAACGACAGAACCAATGTACAGCAAGCAAGTTATCAAGTTAGCCAGTAGGCTAGGTCTCCATTCCCATCTCAAAGGCCCTGTCATGGGGGTAAGCACTGCAGTAACCAGGTAATAAGGTGTGGTGGCCTCTGTGGGGATAGATGGGAGGGATGCTGATGTTGCCTCTGTGGGGATGGATCGGAGAGATGCTGAGTCCAGAGACTGACATGGATGTGGTGGTCTGTGCATCAGCGTGTGACTGTCTGATGGTCAAGGGGTGGACTGTTGCATGGGGACAGCCTGGGGAGCTTTAGGATGGCAAGAGAGACCTAACCTACTGACTAGCTTTCTAATTTGCTTACTGTGTTACTGAAGCCTTCAGCAAACAAGTTAGTAAACCTAGCCAGTATACTAGGTCTCTGTTTCCATCCTAAGGCCCTGCCATGGGATAAGCAGCACCACAGCCCGGCATGTTTCTTCCCTCCTGAAAATACAAGAACAAAGTCATGTAGTACTAGTAGTTTCTGAAATATGAGCATCCTTACCTTTCCTATCAGTGCAATCATAGCCCTAATCAGATCATTGTTTTGCATCTGCCTGATCTCATGTTCAGCTACCAAATCATTGCCACCAGTGTGTGTGATTAGTGTGTATTTGTTTCAGTTTCTTGAAAATACCACAGGGAAAAAGAAAAAAATGCTTATTAGCAATAACTAATGATTTGGCAAAAAAATGTAACATACTGTTTTCAGCCCAACAGAAATATCACTGGACTGGGGTTTATTTAAGCAATAAGGCACGACAAGGTGTGTGTTATGTAATAACATCACTCCTGGGGTGGGTTGAAGCATGAGGCGGAGCAGAGTGCTTCCACTGCCCCAGGAGTGACGTTATTACACAATAACACACATCTTGGAGTGCCTTACTGCAATTATACAATGGCTCGATGTTATGCAAAATAAAAAAAAAATAAAAAAATGTAAAATGTTTTTAGTAGAATTTTAATGTGGCAATATTCCAATATATCTTTGTTTCTTAAGAGAAGAACAAACTATGCTAATCATGTGGCAACAAATCAATACAGTGCAGTTATTGTGTAATGACATCACTGTCTCAGGCACACACTGACCAATCAGAGAGGAAATTTCCTTGCCATTGTATAATTCATCTCACTAGCACATGTCCACTGGGAGTAAGTCTATAATATTCGATTATAGCTTTAAGTGAATTCCCAGACTTTTTGTCAATCACAATCCAAAACATGTTAAAGACTCTATTTCATCAGGGGGATACATACTTCACATGTAAAATATAAGCCTGCAACCTTTAATTAGAATTTTGCAGTTTGTTTTCTGCCCCTTGAGCAGCTTTCTGCACCTTTTTCAAGGTGTCAGGCTCAAGAGGCAGAAAACAAACTGCAAAATTCTAATTAAAGGTGGCAGACTTATACTTTACATGTGAAGTATGTACCCCTGATGAAATAGTCTTTACCATGTTTCAGACTGTGATTGACAAAAAGTTTGGAAATCCACTTAAAGCTATAATCGAACATTACAAACTTGTTCCCAGTGGGACACGTGCTATTGAGATGAATCCCAGTTCAGTGATATTTCTGTTGGGCTGAAAACTGTATGTTACATTTTTTTTTTGCTAAAGCATTTGTCAACATTAATCAGAGATTTTGAAGGGGGGGTTAAGTTACGTGGGACAAGAGTGGTGAGGTGATGAGAAGGGGGCACAAATGTGCCCTGAGGGGGGTCAAAAAGTTTAGTTGGGGAGAGTGACCATTATAGGATATTGAGAAACTAAAACAAAAAAAGGCAGCTGCACTTCTCATTAAACTGCACAGGGAAGCATGGAAAAGCAACAGCTGCCAGTCGAGTTATTTCTAGAGTTCTTACTTTTTCACTCTTGTTATGTGGGCCTGTGGCTACTAAAAAAGCAGGTTTATTGTAAACAATGGCTCTTGGATTTCTAGGACACAACTGGAAATGTCTGTTGGGCTGGTGCATTTTCCCAGTCACTAGCCTTTTTTGGCTACTGGCTGAATAACGTAATTTTGACGCCTGGTCTTCTATGTGTCTATGGCCATGTCCAAAAAAGTCATATATAAAGTATTGGTCCTTGAAAGATGTAGTACTTCATGTATACTTTCTTTGGACATGACTGGCCATGGGCACATAGAGAGAGCCTCAAACTCTTTCTCTGTAACCTTCCTACCTGGTGATAATGGTATATATGGGTATGCAGTGAAATGCAGTACTGACTCCATTTATGCCACACCCCTCTCTCTCTGGCGTCTGCTAAACAGATCGCGGCCTTCTGGAAGGGATGCACTGTGCTCAGAAATTGTGTGAGTGACTTGATGTGGGGAACCTAGAGTGGGGGTTGGGGATTCTCTCATGACTATTGCTTCCTCTTCTAGCCTACAGATAACAAAACCTGGCATATCCTGCTCTGTTTTGGACTTTGTTCCTTACAGGAGCAGGGCCTTGACCTCTGGGCCAGGCCTTAACCCTGGGCCAGGGGCAGAGTTTGACCCTGACCCCAGAGCCACACCAAACATTCTACAAACCCGCTCCTATGTGTATCTATGCATCAGTGTATTTACATATGCATCAATTATCTATACATTTATACATACATAAATACATTCATTCATAAATTCATATGTACATGTTTACTCACATGCATGCATATTGATAATTACATATGTTGGCAAAATACCTTGAAATCCTGTTTGACCAAGCAATGACCTTCCAGCCTCTATATAGACTCCGTTGTAAAGTCCACCACCAGAAACTAGGACTTCTTTATAGGCTGGGCGACTCTCTCTCTCTCTCGAGGCCTGTTGCGCCATATGTAACTGCACCCTTCTTCCCTCCCTCCTCTATGGGGCTCCCCTGCTGCAGTCCCTTAGGGAGGGTGAACAAAGACAACTTACCACGCTCTACTATAGGGTGGCTCATTTCACCACCAACTCCCCGCCAAGAAGGCATCACTGTGAGGTTCTCGCTGATCTCCACTGGCCCTCTATGTGACACAAGCTGGCCTACTCCTCTCTGAACCTGACATTCAAATTCACCACTGCTGGCCCCCCTCCTCACTTGTGTGGGTTGCTAAAGCCTGGGGCCAGGACCTGAGATCCTCCACTGACCGTCCCCTAGACATCCCTCGGTCCGAACTAATTATGGCAAGTGCTCCTTTAGGTACTCTGCCCACACTTATGGAACCTTCTCCCTGCTGACTTGGTTATTTGTCATACTACTCAGGGTTTTAAGTCAGGCCTGAAAGCATGCCTGCTGAGCTTAGTCTCTGTGGCTGGCTAGCCTGGAACCTAGTCCTGGTGGCTGTGATTTCTGCTTGTCCACGGCTTGAGCCCAAAACATGGTGGTATTGATGTCACATGTCTGATTTAATCTACTATGCTGTTATGTGTATGTAAACTTACTATGTTGTTATGGAAAGCGTAACTGACATGCTCTGTAACCTCCATACCCTATTCTAGTGTATGCTTAATCTACTTGTGTACTTCTGCCAATGTATGTGCTACTGTGTGCTAATTGTATGTAATCATTGTCTGTAACTAATCCAGGTCGCTCCTGAAAAAGGGACCCTGGTGTCAGTGTGCTTACCCGGTTATCAAAATCTAAATAAATAAATACATCAGTACATGCATGCACACAATTCATACATGCACACATAAAGAGATACACAAATGTGTACATACATAAATACATGTATACACATATATGCTTTCTTACATACATTTGTACTGTCATACATACACACATGCATATGCATATGCATGCATGCACACCTCTTTGTGTGAATGTATCTATTTATGTATGTTTGTACATAGGTATGTATGTATATGTATGCAGATATGTACATACTGTATGAATGTATGCATGTTCAGTAGCTGTGTCTGTAGTTATATATGTATGTGTGTATATATAAGTAGGTATGTGTCTGTATAAATTTATGTATGTATGCACGTATGTATGTTTTGCATGTCTATGTGTATATATTTATTTATTTAGTTAGTTTTTGTTGACCGTGTAAGTGCACTAGACAAATCCTGCCTATTTTCAGGCATGACCTGGAGGAGGGGGACACAGATGAATATGTATATGTTTATGTATATAGGTTATATATATATATATATATGTGTGTGTGTGTATGTGCCTATGTATGTGTTGTGTATCTATGCATTTATGTATGTCTTGCTTGTATGTGTGTGTGTATGTATGTATCTGTTTATGTATATATATTTATATATTTATTCAAAGGAAAACTAATATTTTGGTGCATTTATGCTAGACTTTCAGACAAAAGAGAAAAGAAAATCTTGTGAATCAGTCTTGAATATGAATGAATGATTCAGTAATTGACTGAATACTGTATTATCCTTTAATTCCGCTGTCAGTTTAATAACCGCTGAAATAAACTTGACAGCAGATAAAAATTATAAAACAGAAAATCCACATGGTGTTAGATGCTTCTACTTGTGGGGCACAGTAATCAAATATCTTTGGCTATGCTGCCCAGTACTAGTATATCAGTGCATTAGTTCACTTTTTTAAACTAAAGTTGAAAAGTAATGTTTAAATGATTCAATTACAGTAAATGATTTGCGTAAGCTCTCCGACAGAATGAATGGCTAACTAAGCAGACCAGACAGATCAAACATATGCAGTACTAAGAAGGCAAGGCATTACTGGTTAAAATGTTTCTTTATGGTTAAACAGGAAAGATCAAAGAGAAGTCAGTGTTCATGTTTTAACTCTTTAGCTCAGAGCAGCACAAGTAACAGCTGGCAGCCTGTTGTTACAAAACCACTGAAAATGAAAACCACATATTGTTAGATGCTTCATTCCTGGAGAATAGTAATCGAGTATCTTCATTTGAACTACACAGTACAAGTATGTTAGTATGCTATTTTTTTACTAAAATTGAAAAATAACATTCAAATAATTTACTGTAATTACTGTAAATGATTTGTGTAATCTCTTCAATGGAATGGATGCCTGAGTGAGCAAACCAGAGAGACCAAACACATACAGTACTAAGCAGGCAAAGTATCACTGGTTAAAATGTTTCTTTATTGTTAAACATTTTTATTGTTTAAAAAAGAAAAGAACCATCAAATAGAAGGCAGTTTCAACTCATCTTGAGCTCAGAGTAGTACAAAGTAACAGTGGACAGCACATTATTGTTTTGGAAATAGTTCCTGCCAGCCACCAGAGTTCAGAGCATTAACATATGTTTGCACCAATAAGTCAGGTAAGACAGCTCCCATGGAAATAAAGAGACATGGAAATAAGGGGTTATACAGTAAATCATTGAGTAATAGAATGATTCATTGATTTAGTTATGTTTAATTGAATTCCTGCTAGACTAAAATACTGAATTATTGATGAGGAGATATATTTGTAGTATAAATAATTGAAAGAATAATTAATACTGGATGATTAATTGAATGAAAACAATTGAATGATTGAATCATTATTTGACTGAACTATTGTTTATTAGCTCAATAAAGGAATGACTGTGTGTGATTGCTTGAATGGCTGATTAAACAATTGGATGATTGATTGACTGAATGTATGATTAAATGACTGCTTGAATCATGGAATAAGTGGTTAAACAACTGGTAAGTTTATTATTACATGTACCAAATGGATGTTTGATTAAATAAGTAATTAAATTTCTAATAAATGATTGAATTTATTGAATGACTGATCAACTGAAAGAATGAATACTTTAATATTTGATGATTGATTGAGTGAATGCTTACATGAATAATTAACTGACATACCGATTAAATTATTCATAATTGATTGATTAAATGCTTTATTAATTGACTGAATTATTGTTTGAATGAATGAATATGGAAAGATTTAATCAATGGAGAAATGATTGATTGAATTTCTGATCAAGTAAATTAATTATTGATTGGTTTCTTGATTGGTTGAATGATTATTTAATAGGTTCTAGAATGAATACTTTATTAAATGATTGAGTGACTGATTCAATGAATAATTGCTAAACTATTGATTCAATGATTGGTTGATTGATTGAGTGAATGAATACTTTAGCTATTGAATAAATGAATGACTGAGCCTGTGCCTGTTTTTCCTCAGTGCATAAGCACTTTGTGCATCAGGAGTCCATGCTGGCTCAAGTCAGACTTGTCAAACTGAGACACTTGAGAACAGAAAGAAAATGTGAGGGAGGAGAGAGTTTGAGCAAAGGCGAGCAACTGACCAGTTGGGACTTGGTGGTGATCCTTGAGGTATTCCAGATGGTCTGTGATTCAGTGGCAGTTCCTCTTCTCTCTCCTCATCCTGTTCTGGTCCTGGTGTGGTGGCAGTGAGTCCAGCAGAGGTAGCAGTGAGTCTGATAGTGGCAGTTCTAGCCATGAGTTTGCTGATTGTCCTCTCCACCCCAGCAGCAGTCACAGCAGATCTGTGATGGCCCCCTCCTGAAGCAAGCATCTGGCAGCATCGAAGTAAGGTCACAGCAGTAAAGAGCAGTTGTCTTCTGGAGGTGGGCAGAGTTGAGTTAACCTCACAGTGGAGGCAGCAACAATAGCAGTGAGACTTTTTGGCACAGTGAACCTCATGGGCAGTGGAACAAAGTGAGAACGGCAGCACCAATACTCAATGCCAACTGTCAAAAGAGCTTGCTTTTTTATTTATTAACTCTAGTGCCAGTTGGTGCACTGAGTTGTGGCATAAGCAACATGGTGTGGGGCAAGAGAGGCCCTGAGCAGCGTAAGCCCCCCCTCAAGGCAAAGCCCAGAGTCAGGTTCTAGTCAGGAACAACTAGCAGTGGTCCAGACTGATCCTCTTCCCTGTTGAGGAGGGACCAAAGATGGAGGCCCACCCAGTCAGGTTTCAGGGCCAGCCCTAAAGTGGCAGCAGTGGCCATGATTGGCCCATAGATGGAGCCTCATGAATATTCATGATTCGGACTGACGCGGATGTCCCAACCCTGCAAATTCAGTGGTGTGGGCACAAAGTGTGTGTAGCACAGAACTGCATTTAAAGAGACATTGATTTATTGTACCGCCCTTCATTCAGTTCACCAACTGGCTTGACTGTACTTGATGGCAGTGTGCATGGTCCAGGTTACTATTGTGTCTAGGGCCAGGGTCCTCTGAAAACAATCATAAATATGACCGGTTTACCTTCTTTTTTTAACCAGGAACTACTGAGACAGGGTTTCTGGGCAATGCAATAAAGACTAAGGCCCTCTGACTATTGTTGAATCTCCTTTACTAGAGGCAGGATGGTACATGATGCATAGCAGTTAATTTATCTGGTCATGCAGAAATCTATACAGCTAATTATGATACTCTGAGTATTCTTTGAACCCAGCCTCACAGCTGCAGCCAGACCTTTAACTTGAGACTCCTGGACTCTCTTGGGTCCTGTCATTTCCTGCAGAACCAACAAGTTGGATGCTTCTCTGGTCCCACTTAGCCACTGCACTGGAAGTTCATTCTTAGTGTTGTGCTAATGATATGCTCACAAGCAAGGCATGCAGAAACAAGATGCTCAGAAAGGTTTCAGGTAACTAGCAACTTAGTCTCGTAACCAGTATCCTTTCAATGCAACCTTACTATACCCAGGAACTTCCAATGCCTCCTGCCACATGGCAGTGCTGACACCTGCTAAAGCTTCGCTTCTTGCTGCAGCATCTTGTAGCATGCCTCCTTGGGGTACCAGCTGTGTGACCATGGTTACCTAATTAGTACATGCTCTTCAGGGACTCTTCATGCATTCTTAAAGATGATCTCTTATTTGTTTCCAGGAGACTCTCTTTACTGACCCAGAGTACAGCTCCTGTTTTCTGTCATGTCCTTGTCATTCCCCTGTTAGCAGTCTTGGCTGCACAGACCTATTCAACACTCATCCCCAGTCATGCTGTTTGAATCCTACTTCTCCGGTATCCCATTCGGGCGCCACCCCGGAACTCTGTCCTCTCTTGGGAAGCCACTAAACTGTCCCGCTAAAGGCCATGGATTGAACTCACTCCTGTGATACTCTCATGACCAGGACATCAGAAGCTTGGGTCCCAATACTGGTATGCTAGATGCCAGATGTACCATGTGATCCCTGCATTTGCTCTGGGGTTCAGATCTACTGTAACCCTCTGCTTGAGAGTGGTCAAACGTTTGGTCCCAGATGAGAGTGCATACCAGAACCACACCACCCTGTGGCATGCAACCAGCATGAGTGACTCTATCATAGCTGCTCACTTTAGGACAACACCCACCACTCAAACAAAAGCCTCAGAGTAACCCTTCTTATCTAGATTAGTCCCACCCACTGCACTGTTTAAGAATAGAGATCAGTCAACCAACATAGCTAAGAAAAAGAGGAGGAAATAGACAATACTGATTCCCTGAAATATAACAGGGGCATCCATAGAGGGACCCACAGCATGCTAGGATCAAGTTATTTCCCCATGAGAGCCTCCTCTGTGTCATTAACCCCCACCTTTCCTGTGTTTTCCTGCCCCATTTCTCCCTCCATAAAATAAACCCATATGTTTTATCCTTCCGCCTCTGATCTCAGGCAAAGTGGTATCCACTACCCAATAGGTGCCCCTACAGAATTAGCTTATGGCCATACCTTTGGTTGTGGCTTTACAAATCTCAATGTTACAATGTGTTCTGGTACAATTTCTACACTAAGCATGGTTCTGTTAAGGGAGGCAGTATAGCACAGTGGTTTAAGGCTCTAAGCTGCAAATCTGGAGACCTGAGTTTGAATCCCACAGCCTCTACTTGCATACTGTGTGACCCTGAGCAAGTCACTTAACTTCCTTGTGCTCCCAGGTCACACCTGTAAACAAGCTTTCAGCTTAGTGTGCTACTCCTGGTTAAACAATTGAGGGAAAATAAAAACAGAACACTCAGTGATTCTGTACATCCTGTCAGTTTCATGTCTGTCTGAACATATTTGCATAATTTACCTGAAAAATCAATAAAAATGTTTTTTTAAAAAAAAACTCTTCTATACTATGCAATATGTGGATGAAATCCCCACTTATGACTTGCCCCCATTCTTGGAGACAGGGCCATGGTGCCACAGGTACCCATGCATGCACGCAGTCAGGCACCCAGCCACATAGACTGGCAGACTGGAGGCTGCAGTCCTCACTTTGGAGTCTATTAGCCAGATAAAACTGAGGTCATAACCACCACTCTATGCCCGGCCATGCCAGGCCTGCCACCAAGATGACATCTGGTCACAGTGGCATCTGACCAGAACTGTACCTCATATCCTAAAGGGTAGTCCTAGTCTTTTCAACTTGAGTCTTGACTGCCCCCCAGCCGCAAGCTGCCCTGAGTGGAATCAGCCAAATAGTGACCCCTCCTCAGCAATTGCAAGTACTGGCAGCATGGCAGTGACCCCAAGGAGTTAGAAAAAACAGTGATTGTGCCAGCTTTACTTTTGGCATGGTTGTGGGCAACAGTGGAGAAGGCCTCAACTTTAGACCACTGTGCTGTTTGCAACTATCAGGGGGTAGGATTGACTCACCTGCCCAATGTCTTAACTGTGTTTATGGAGCACCCACCACATCCAGCGTGAAGTTCTGATACATTTTGTGAGAAACAGGATGCCTCTTAACAAGACGAGGCTGCAGGCAAAGACTTATTATAACACTAGACTCATTCCCAGCACCTCCCCCAGGGATAATTACCTAAAATGTGCCTCTGAAAGGCTCACTAATGTACCCTTGCCCCCAGAGATAAAGAGAGACCAAGACTTTTTGTAAAAAATAAGAAATACTTTACTGCAAAGTTCATCTTGCCAGAAGTCATTTGCGTAGTATTACATTTCTTAGGGTGCCATAACATTTGGCATTATGTAGACAGTTAGTATACTCAGAAACAAAATGAAGAATGAATTTCCCATCAAAATGAGCAGCATATCCATATATGACACTCCAGTGTATGTCTGTTCCCCACATGCAGGATCTATTTCTTCATAGGTCCCTTGGCTCTAGCATCTCTGTAGCTGGCCACATCCTCCTCAGGATGCCTAAGGAGGAAAAGAGAAAAATAAATTTTCATGCATATACACGCTTCATATCATTAAATGTCACACTAATCATTACCTCCTAATTAAGGAAATGTAGATTTGTAGGCAGCATGTAAGCAAACTGAGTCACAATGTGTAAATGTCCAGCAAAAGTCTCTAAATGGAAACAACAAATTGCCAATGGGGGAAACAGCTACTGGGTGTGCAGATTCAGTTTTCAACTTGCACTTCCTGTACGACAGGCAAGGTTGGTGGGCACTGTAGTTTTAATGTCCTTAAGGCCTGTTGAATAAGGCCATCAGTTAGGCAGCTAGAATCTCTCTGAGGTCCTTTAGTGAGGTCCTTGGGTGCATCCCATCTGGTCCCAAAGCCTTGTCCACTTTAAGAGCTGCAAGTCCCTTCGGGACTTTTTCCCTCTGAAAATGGATTTGTGTCCACCTCGCCTCCCCCTCCCTTTGTTCCTGCTACTTCCTGATGGTCCATGCCCCTCTGCCACCACCGTGAAGACTGAGCAGAAGTACCTGTTAAGCATGGCAGCTTTTTCTTGGTCCTCTTCTGTGCAGTCTACCCCTGCTGCTCTCCTAATCCTCACTATCCCTCCCCTTGCTTTCCTCTTCTTATTTATGTATCTGAAGTCTTACCCCCTTTAGCTACCCCTTTGGCTATCCTTTCCTCTGTCTGTGGCTTTGCTCCCTTCACTGCCTTATCTGCTTCCCTCTGTTTTACTTGGTACACCTCTGTCCTCCTCCCTCTGCATCTCCTTATACCTCCTGAATGCCACCATTTTTTCCTTCACCACCTTGGCTGCTTCCACAGAGAACCGTAAGAGTGTCTTTTTCCTTCTGCTTTTACTCATCTCCTTCACCCAGATGTTGATTGCCTTAATTATGCCCTCCCTGATTGTTTCCCACTGTGCCTCTACCCCTCCCTGACAGTTCCCCTTCTGGGAATTCCCGGTCTGCATACAGCCAGTGCATATGGCCTTTGAAGGGCCAAGACCAGAAATCTGCAGCACTGGGTTTCAATTCACCCTGTCCTCCTGCTAGTATTTTAGTGTGGGGGGATCACAGGTGACGTAAAGACCCCTTTGTATACTGTCCCCCTTAGAACTGTGTCCATGGCAAACTAAGCACTAGCTACCATCAAGTTGTCCTCCGGGGAGAAAAAGTCAGCAATATTATTCAGGAAACCTACCATGTGGCACACTTGGAAGAAAAATGGTGGCAGAGTTAGGTACCATTATGGTTGGGAATTAGTGTCCCACATGGCATGCAACCATTTGATGGGTGAATGGTCAGTGATCAAGGTGAAGCATCTTCCCCACTTCACTGCCAGGCACTCTTTCTCTAGTGTTTTCTCCCAGGATTCAGGAGTTAGAGGGATTTGCCAATATCCCTTCATCAGATCTTGGGTATTAATGTACTGGACCTTATCAAGTCAGTCCAGAAGTTCATCCACCATAAGCATAGAATATGCATCAAACTTGGAGACTGCACAGACCTTGTGCAAGTTGATCCAAAACCAAATGGACCCATCTGATGTTGGTACTAATACAATAGGGCTAGACCAGTCATTCTAAAATGCCTCATCGACTCCCAGTTCCAGCATGGATCGGATCTTCTCCTGTATTGTTTCTTGGACTTTTTCCAGGAGCCTATATGGCTGTTGGTGAAATTGGACACCTGGATATGTGTCTGTGTGGTGTTGGATCATATCAGTTTGTTCCAGTTTGGGGGAGAACACATCGCCAATACTTCCAGCCAGTTGCTGAGCTTCATTTACTTGGGTCAGGTTGAGCTGTTCATCCAATGAGATGGGGCTTTTTTTATCAATTAAAATTTATTAAAACAATATATAAGAATCAGATTACATTACCAGATCAATTTTCAATAACTATAAGATAAAATTCATTATCAAAAAGACAATAAAAAATGACCCCCCAAAAAATAGAGAACTTAAATCACTCTTTATATCCAAACAATATTTTACCCATTTCACTAAAATTAAGTAAGGAAGTTAGAAGTAGATAGAACAAAAAATAAGAGAGAGACGAAAGAATAGAATACGTTTTTGGTAATAATAAGCAAACTAGGAGAGAAGAATGAAACATAAGATAAAGGAAAGAAAGAAGAACAGTAGCAGAGAAGGAAAAATAAAGACTTACTGGGGTAACTATGAATTTACTCTATTCAGTTTGATTTGTCCATCCGCAAGTATCTTACATAAGGTGCCCAATTTAGAAAAGAGGTTACCCTTGTATTCAAACAGAGCATGAGCTAATTTTTCTAGCCTTAAAGCTGCATGCAGTTCAAACTTCCATTCTTCTAGGGAAGGGGCTCTATCTTCTAACCAAACGTTTGATATACTATTCTTTGCATTAGCACCAACTAGGGCTTCAGTGTATGTTTTTTCTTTACTCCAATAACATTTTTCATCAAAATGCATTAGTATATAAGTTTCTGGATTCAGTTTATCTTTTTAAGATGTCTATATTTTTCAGGAAATCTTGCACTCTGTCCCAAAATTTCTGAATATTTGCACAGGTCCAAAACATATGAATGATGTCACAATTTTCTTCTTTACATTTTCCACATTGCTCAGACTGTTTAATGCCCATTTTTTGTAACTAAGTCAGGATATAATAAAGATTATGTATTAATACTGGACCAACTTCAAATTAATATTACTGAAAACTTTTAAGGCAACATCCCATATTTTTTCCCAGTCCCAAATGTCTGTCTGTTTTTGTAGAAGTTGAGACCATAGCTGTGCAGATTCCATCACAGATCCCATTACATAATGTAAAAGTAAAGAGTAAAATGCTGAAACTGTAGATCCCAAAAAAACGGTGCCCAGGAAGCTATTGCTTACCGAGTTATCTCTCTGCAAATAATCCAGATTATTAAATTCTTTGTTTAAAATAACCATGAGAATACAAAAACTTTCCTCCTGAGGTGGTAAATTGTATTTTAATTCTGAAAAGTGTTTAAATTTCCCATTTTGTATTAGATCTTTAAAGAGCTACTGATGCCTGAAAGAAAACTTTGAAAAACACAATAAGTATGTAAAATTCTGTTTGTATTCCATATACATTCTAGATTTCTCCTCCCCATTATTTATTACTGAGGAAATGTGCATGAATAGATTATTGTTATCCCTTACAGTTACTTTAATGTTAATCTGCCTCTATAGCTTACTTCCTACTTCAAGTCATAATACTCTGTTGTGACATCACAATTTGTTGCCATGAGAGTAAATGTGATGTCACAAGCAGTGCATTATGACCTCAGGTAGGGAGACAGCAACAGAAGTAGATGAACTTTTCGGGAGCAAAAATCCTGTTTTCATGCAATTGACCTCAGCAGTAAATAATGGGGAGGAGGAATAAAGAACTAATGTGAAAATACAAGCTGAACTTTATCTAAATATTATGTTTTGTTAAAGTTCTCCTGAAGTTGTCAGCTGCTCTTTAACTTTTACTAAGCCCTTTTCTTCCCAGTTAATTAATATATTTCTTCTCCCTTTAAAGTTAGGATGTTTCCAAATATGTTGGTGTGTAGATGTGTACAATTGCATTCCAGAATATTGGCCTATTGAGCTGTTTGAGTCATTAATTATTTTGTTGTTCACCTTTTTATGATGTTTGATAAAGATGATGTTTGATACATCAATGTTTTGGCTGTTCAGAATGTCTCTTTCTTTTTTTTCCCCATATATATGTTATTGCTTTTCACTTTTCTCCCCTTCTGCCCCCGCAGCCACAGCATACAGTGCGTGTGCGCGCGTGGAGGCATGTGCACATGCCAGGATCTAGAGACCCCTTCCGCCCCTCCCCTGACTTGCATCACTGCTTTGTGCTGCCTACGCGCCCACCGGACCGCCACCCAGTGGAAGCAGGACTATGGATGAGGGGCAGCCGTCCCTTTGGAGGGGAAGAGCCATACTCAATCCCGCTCCAACCTACTTCCTCGGCTCCCAAAGGTCATTCCCGAACCCAGGTCACTGGCGTAGCATGAGGTAAGATGCCAGCGCCTCAGCCCTCTGTGTCACTGGGCTGGCTAGAATGTCTCTTTCTACTACTATTCATTCTGGAGCGTATGGCTTAGGTCATTTGCACTCTCTTGGAGCCATCTTGTATTGCTTTACTGAACAAATAGTACAAATAGAAATCCGGCAGCTTCAGGCCTCCATTATTTTTCACTTCTTACCATCTTATGATAAGCTAATCCGCTGCATTTATTTGACCATATAAATTTGCCAATTACACTGTGTACTTTGGTAAACCATATCTTATTTATACTAAAGGGGAGCACCGAGAAAATATAAAGAGTTCTTGGAAGGATGTTTATTTTTATAGCCTCAAGTTGACCATAAAAGCTTAATGGTAGTTTATTCCATTTTTCAAGATCAGTTACTGTTCAGTTTTTAATTAGTTATAGGTTCTCGGGAACAGTTTTAGTTATTGTTTTGTAGGTTCTGATCTCTAGATAGTCTATGTAAGCGTCTGCCCACTAAATACCTATTCTTTTTATAGCAACTTTGTGACATTTTTTAAGTGACAGAAAATAAGTTTTATCCCTGTTTAATGTATAACTTGAGAAGGATCCAAAATTATGTATGTTTTTAAATATTTGAGGCACTCAATGTTCAGCTTCCATTGCAGAAAGTAAAATATCATCTGCATATAGTGTGAACAAATATTGTTCCCAGCGGTTTCTATTCCTTTAATGCTACTGTTACTATTAAGCTTTCTAACCAGTGGGTCTAAAGTAAGATTACATAATAACAGGGACAATGGACACCCTTGTCGTGTGTCTCGCTACTAAAATAATTAGAAATCATCCCATTGGTCAACACCGCAGAGGATAAATTTCTGTATAGAATCTGAATCCGGTTAGTAAAGAGCTCGGGGAATTCATACAGTTTGTGTGTGTTCTTAATGTGGGTCCATGTGATCTTGTCAAAGGCCTTTTCTGCGTGTAACATTAGTAAACTCATTTGTTCGTTTGACTTTTCTGCTGCATATAATAAATGAAACCTTCCTAGTATTGTCAGAGGCTAACCTTGATTTAAAGAGCAGCTGACGCCTTCAGGAGAACTTTAATAAAACATGATATCTAGATACAATTCAGCTTGTATTTCATGTTAGTTCTGCATTTCTCTTCCACATTATTTATTACTGAGGTCATTTGCATGCAAACAGGAGCCTTGCTCCTGAAGAAATCATCTAGTCCTCCTACTTTCTCCCTTCATGAGGTCATAATGCACGGCTTGTGATATCACTGTTACTCCCATGGCAATAGTCTGTGATGTCACAGCAGATGATTATGACATGAAGTAGGGAGTAAACTGTAGAGGTAGATGAACTTCATGGGATAAAGATTATGCATTCATGAAAATGTACCCAGCAATAAACACTTGGGAGGACAAATTTATAGGATATATATGGAATAAAAGCCGGATTGTACCTAAATTTTATGTTTTTAAAAGTTTTCTTTGGAGCATCAGCAGCTCTTTAAAGAAACCAGTTTGCTGATTACCAATTAGTAAGGGAATTACTTCTTTCAGTCTGCTAGCCAGTATTTTTGTTAAAATTTTGGTGTCCCTATTAATGAGTTATATTGGTCTGTAATTCTTGACTTCTGTTTCATCTTTCCCAGGTTTGTGTTTGAGAGTAATAACACTTTGTGTGGGTGGTAAATATCCCTTTTTATGAGCTTCTGTAAAAACCTTTTCTAAAATCGATACCACTTCCTCTATAACTATATAATGGAAGTTAACTGAATAGCCATCTGATCCTGGGGTCTTACTTTTTGTTAGGTTTCTAATGGCCAATGTAATCTCCGATGTAATATCTTCACATACTTCTTTTTTCAAGTTTTTGAAGACTTTAGGAAACTCTATGTCCTCTACAAACTTCCATAAATCCAAGTTGCCACAGGGTTTTTGTTCTTTATAAAGTTCTTTATAGTATTTCATAAAAATCTCCTTTATTTTTTTATGCCCTTTGTGAATTTGGTCGGAAGCTTTTTAAAAAAAAAAAAATATTTTTAGTATCCCTGTGTTAGCCTGTTTCAAATATATTGCCAATATCTTGGTACTTTTTAGCCCACTATAATGGGACGAGGCTTGATTCTTTTAAAATTTTAAAGCCTAAGTCAAGAGATTCCATCTTCAATGTCCTCGTCTGTCACCTGACTAGGGGTCCCTTTAGGTTTCTCTGGGTCATCTAGCAAAACCTTCCTGTCTTTCCAGGGTTTCAACAAATTAACAAGATATATTTGTTTTCCTTTTTTCTGTCAGGTTGTAATACCTAACAATCAACTGGCCCCACTTTTCTCAGGACCTCATCTGCTCCTTGCCATTCAACCAGGAGTTTACTTTCGGAGCTAGGAATCAGCAAAGTACTCTGTCACCAGGTTTGAACTCCCATAGCCTGACATCTTGGTTATAGTGCCTTTGTCTGGGTTTGCAGTTCTTTGAATACATTTTCTTTGGCAAATCTGCCAATCTTGTGCAATCTTTCTGTCATTTGCATTACATATTGGAGTACGTTAGGGGGACTATGTGCCTGTTCTTCCCATATCTCTTTACAAGATTCAGCATCCCTCAGGGTTGTCACTCGTACAACAATTCAAAGAGAGAGAAACCCATGGATGATGGTAGCCCCTCCCAAACTGCAAACATTAAATAGGGTAACAGCTCATCCCAGTTTTTTTTTTCTTAGCTGAAACAAATTTAGACAGTATACCTTTTAAGGATTTGTTAAATCCTTCAGCTAAGCCATCAGTCTGGGGGTGGTACGCTGATGTCTGGATGGACTTTATCAACCATGTTGCCATTTACCACAGCTAGGTTCTGATAGCTTTTTTTAATCTTCATTTCTTTGTTCAGAAATGATGTTGACCAGATTTTTAAACATGTCTGGCCTGACCTCTGGACATGCCTTGTGACCTCCCATTGATGTGGATCCCGTTCTTCATCTGAGTCACTTCTGACCTTTGAACCCAGGTCCTTGCAGTTTCCAACCACTACAACCTTGAACAGAGGGGTTCCTTTGTTTTTCTCCCTCCATCTCTGTCCCCAGGACTTCTTGGGTTTCCCTTCTGGGAAAAAATAGTTTAGCATCAATGAAGGGAAATGTTTGTTCTAATCCCTCCAGGTTTTCCACCTCCCATGAGCATACACTTTCAGAATTATTTTGTAGGAGGTCATGAAAACCTTCCCAGTCTAGGCCCAGGGCTAATGGCCAAGGTAGGGTTTTTAAAATAAAAAAATAAAAAAACAGAGAAATCAGTGCCCCCCCCATGGCAAATTTTACAAATATAATATTCTTTCTGCCCAAACTGGGCACTTATCTCCAATAGGAGTTGGGGGTCTTTTGGTATTCACATCTGTGCTGTATTGTGAAGTGGCCCAGCTACCAACTGTCAAGGTAGACCACTCATCAGCTGGGTCCCTACTCTAAAATGTAACTACCTAAAATGGTTTCTTTTATGTAAGGTGCCCTGACTAAAGTGACTTCCGTTATATAAAGTGCCCCGCCTAAAGTGACTTCCATTATATAAGGTGCACTGCCTGAACTGGCATCCTTTATATAAGCTGCGTGGCCAGCTAATGAGAGAGCCAACTATCTCCCAAGCATCAAACAAGCATAACAGTAGCTGCGCAACCCTTGCTCAAACTTTAAATGGCTTTTTATTTGGGGTGCTACCACTTCACGGCATACATCAGTTAAGACTGAGAATTCAATGCACACATGGCAGATCTTACAAATATAATATTCTCCCTGAATTGGCCACTTACTTATTTCATCTCCAGTAGGAGTGGGAGTCTTTTGGTGTTTACATCAAGGCCTTGCTCTGAAGTTGCCCAACAAGCAATCAGTTAGACCACCCATCAGCTGGGTCCCTATTCTAAAATGTAACTGACTGAAAAGGCTACTGTCACAAAACTTACTGATATGCCCACTTTACCACAGTGAAAACATATAATGGTACTATCAAGTTATTAACCTGTGCCCCACCCTCATATGGGTGACTGGGGACCATGGTTTTAACACTGGGGGAATTGCACTAAATCCTGGGGTTGTACCTTTTGGGTGTGGAGGGGTCACCATTATTTCCCCACTTGACCATTTACCCATACCAGTATGCTTATTCCCATCCCCCATGGTTCTTTCTCCCCACTTCTACAGGGATCTTCACTTTGGGTCACCACCTAGCTAGATTCGTTGTGAGTTCTGCTCTTCTTAATTGCCTCTGGTCTCTCCACTTCCAAATAATGCTCTATGATCTTGATGGCAGCAGTCAAGATGGCTTGCTCATGATGACTCATCCAGTCACATGCTTGATTTGACAAAATGTTCAGGTACTGATCCAACAAAATTAAATCCAAAATTACCCCTTCAGAGCATACCTCTAGTTTTAACCACAAGGTAGCCAAGTCTTTCAGTTTTTGAGCACCACTCTTGGTTGAGTTCCAGCTGTAAAACAGTGTACAAACATTCCATAGATAGCTCTCTTCAGTTATCCCAATTCAGTTAAGGATAGTCATGTTTACCTGGTCATAGTCTCTGACAGCGTCATAATCTAGGCTCCGATAAGTAGCTTGTGTATCTCCAGTCAGATATGATGCAGTGTGAGTGGCCCAACTTTCTCATGGCTAGGCAGTGGTACTGGCAAGTCTCTCCAAAGTGATAAGGTAGGCTTCGGGGTCATCCACATGACCCATTTTTGTTAGCAGTAGGTGGGGTCCTACAGTAACCGGACTCTCTGCGACCTGGAGCTGGGGAACATTTTTTTACCCTACTTGCAGTACCTACTTCATAAACTCCTGCTGTTGCTGAGCTCTCTAGGCCATCAAGTGCCTTTGCATTTGGGCCTAATGTGCCAGTTATTGGTCTCTCTCAGCCTGCTGTTATACTAGTTGCTGGTCTCTCTCTCAGCCTGCTGTTACACTAGCTGATGGTCTCTCTCAGCCTGCTGTTACACTAGCTGTTTGTCTATCTGAGCCGGATACTGCACTTACTGAGTCATCTAGTCCCTTTGTATCTGGGTATGTTGTGCTTACATCTGGGCCTGTTATGCTTGCTGTTCAGTGAGCCATTTCAGTACTTTGTCCAAGTCCATTTTATTCCTGTTTAGACAAGGGGACGTTTAATACCACTGCTACTACCACATGTAACAGTGTTGTAGCAAGCCAACACTTTTGGGGGAACCCTCAGGAAAAAACTGCAGGCAAATAAAATTCAATGAAACAAAAAGTTGCTTTACTTCAGCACTAAACAAGGGTTCAAAGCAGCTTACTTTGGCAGAGCAAATACCAAACAAAACACCTTTTAGTTTGATTCAGCTCTCCAGTTCACAGTAGCCCTGCTCTCTCACCCCAAATCCTGCCTCTTGCTCTGTCTGGTTTCCTTTTTATGCCTCCCAGGTGAGGCTCATGTGTTCCCTTCCCCTGCAGAGAATTCCAGGCCTGCATACAGCCAGTGCATATGGCCTTTAAAGGGCCAGGCCAGAAATCAGTAAGGCAAGGTTTCAATTCACCCTGTTCTCCTGCTAGTATAGTGGAGAGGGGGGTCCCAGGTGAAGGTTGCATGGACCTCTTCACAACCCCCTTACAAGGCAGTTTCTCAGGCAATCTCCTATTTCTTTTAAAAATGCCCTCCTAAAGTCCAGGACCCTCTTCCTTGTGTGGTTTGCCTTTGCACCTGTCTTTATGTTAAATCACACTGTACGGTGATCACTGCTACCTAGGGGACTGCCCACTGTGACGTCTGCAGAGCTGTTACTGTTTGTAAGCACCAGGTCCAGCACTGCCACATCCCTTGTGGGTTCTTTGATTAGCAGATACTAAACACAACTCCGGGTGCAAGTCCAAAAAAGCAGGACTACTCTCCTCGATATAGGAGCCGATAATTTTACTAAATACAAGGATAAAAAAAGTAGCACCCCCACCATGTAGCTGTTGATATTTTGCATCTTGATAAAGCATCAGAGTGACATGAAATGTTGACATGTACATGGTAGGGGTGATACTTTTTTTATCCTTGTATTTAATAAAATTGTTTATCGGCTCCTATATCAAGGAGAGTGGTCTTGCTTTTTGGACAAGCAGCCAGAGTTGTGTTTCGTATCTGCTTGTAATTTTTTCATCTTGGCTCCATCCCATGGTGTCCCAGGCTGCCTCTCTAATTAGTTTGCACCTTGGTTCTTTGATTTGCTGCCTCTTGAAAAGCTTCTTGTAGGGAGTCAAGGATGGCCCCGTTCCTCGTCGAAGTGGCCATTGGAAGACTGCACTCCATGTCTGACAGACTGAAGTTACCAACCAGAAGCATCTTCCCCAAGTGCCTTATTCAACTACTCTTCCTGCACTGGAGGTCTGTACACAACCCCGCTATGAATAGCGGTCCCAGAGCCTGTGTGTATTCAGGATGACCCATTGCACCTCCAGCCTTCCCTTTTCCTCTGGGTGACCCAGTACCTCCGTGGCCTTGGTTCCCTCCCTAAAATATAACGCAACCCATTATCCCTCCCCTGTCTCTCCTGAACAAAGAGTAGCCAGGTGTGGCCAAGTCCCAGTGCTGGTGTTCCGTGCACCACAACTTCATTATAGCCATCAAATCCAGGCTAACCTCCACTACGATGGCCTCCAGGTCTGGAATTTTCTTTCTTAGACTCCTTGCATTGATGCACATGGCTCTCCATACCTTACTCCCTCCCTGCCTGCTTCCCTGCCTCCTCCTTCCTGTCTGTGCTGTCTCCTGAAGCTCCACCTCTTCCGTTTTTACCTTGTCCATTCCGTCTCCTTTACTCCTTTATTCTGTACAGTACAGTTACGTAAGAACTTACTGTAACAGTAGATCTTCAAGAGGAGCTCTTGCAGCAGGCCAACACCAGTAGGACTGAAGCTGCCAGGTGCCAGGACCACATGGAAAAGCATGCTGACATCTGCCTATCCCATAAAGGGGGTAGTCCCCACACCTACCTCAGTTCTCCGGCTGGAGACCCCAAACAGGTGGCAAAATGGAGAACTGAGGTGGTTCCTCAGAGCTGAGGAAACGGTATAAGCAGAAGATGTACAAAGGAGAAGAAACTAATGGGGGAGGAGGAGGGAAGGAAAGCAGCACCTGCTGCAAGAGCTCCTCTTGAAGATCTACTCTTATGGTAAGTTCTTAAATAGCTGTACTATCTTACATTGAGGGGGCTCTTGCAGGAACAAAACCAGTAGGACTAAGTCCCAAGCAGTACCAGAACTAACCAGAAAGGCAGCTGGGAGGTGGTAGTAGGCATCAGCAAAAGGTTCAGGAAAGAAGACCCCGAGGGACTGCAAGACCGAAATTTGCCCTGCATCTAGAAGCAATGTCCAGATTGTAGCACCTGATGAAAGTGTGGACAGAACTCCAGGTGGCAGCTGCATAGATGTCCGCAGCAGACACAATTTTAAAGCAAGCTGTGGGCAACCATACCTCTGATCGAGTGGCCTTTAATGGCTCCAGGCAAGGGCTTGTTGCATTTGCAGTAGCAATAAACGATGCAATTAGCCAACCACTTAGACAAACACTGTTTCAAAACGGGCACTCCCTCTCTCTTGGAAGCAAACAAAACAAACAACTGGTCAGTTTTTCGAACAGACTGGGTGTGATGGGCATAATACCAAAGCACTCGATGAACATCCAAAGTATGGAGTAAGGCCTCCCCCTGGTTAGAATACTCAGGGAAATAAACTGGTAGGTGGATGGATTGATTTAAACTCATACACCACCTTATGTAAAAACCTAGGAGTAGGACGCAAAGTCTTTGTGAAAAACCAAATAAGGCTCTTTACTCATCAGAGCCTCAAGCTTGGAAATTCTCCAAGCACAAGTTACATCAAGCAAAAAGAGCACTTTACATGGCAGAAAGTGCAGTTCACAACTTGCGGGCAGCTCAGAGGGAGGCAGAGTGAGCTTTTCTAGCATGAAAAGAAGGTCCCATGGAGGGACAGGGTCCTGAATGGGAGGTTTCAAATGCAGGATACCCCACAAAAATGTGCTGGGCGCCTCCAGCTGGGCAACAGGTTTGCCCTTAATAAGTGCGTGGTATGGCAGAGATGGCAGAAAGGTGTGCTTTAAGGGAGGAGTACCCCGAGGCTGAGTCTGAAAGAGAGAGCAGGTACTCTAAAATCAGGTTCACTGGACAGGTGAAGGGATCCAGGTGATGAGCAGCAGCCCACAGAGAGAATCACTTCCACTTTAAGGTGTAGGTGACTCTAGTGGAAGGCTTTCTAGCAGCCACCAGGACATCAACAACCCTAGAGGAAACCCCAAAGCAGGCAATAGCTAGGGCTGCAGGAGTCACGCATGTGGATGCAGAGACGTGAGGTCTGGGTGGACCAGGGTGCCCTGTTCCTGGGAGAGCAAGCCATGCACGGGGGCAAGGGCCAGCTGCTGCAGCAGGGGGAGCCAAATCTGCTGCAGCTAATAAGGGGCTATGAGGGTCATCTCATCCCCGTCTGACTGGAGCTTGAGTAGAACCCTCTGCAGGAGCTGAAAGGAAAGGAAGGTGTACATGAACCTTCCCTTCCAGGAGAGGGACAATGTGTCATGCCAGAAAACTCCAGACCCTGGATTGAGTGAGCAGAAAATCAGCAGTTTTGCACTGAGTGAGGACACAAAAAGGTCCAACTCTGGATGACCCCACCATCAAAGAGATGTTCAACCACTGAGGACAGAAGTTCCTACTCATGAGCTCTTCACCTAGATTGGTTGAGACTGTCAGCTAGGATGTTTTGGGCACCTGGAACATGAACGGCCGAGAGCTCCAGGCCATGCCTGATGGCCCAGTACCAGACTCTCATTGCTTCCCAACAAAGGGGGGATGAGTGAGTCCCACCTGCTTGTTGCTGTAGTACACTATGGACATGTTTTTCATCTGTACCAGCAGTGGGCCGGGAAGAATGTGGGTCTGGAAGGCCTGCAGGGCATACAGAACTGCCCACATCTCCTGCACATTGATATGGAGATTCTGCTCTGCCTCGGACCAGGTCCCCTGGGTCTGGCAGTCAGTCAAGTGAGCACCCCAGCCAATACCTGAGGCATCCATCATAAGGATCTGCTGTGAGGGCACAGCCCAAAAGGGGACCCCTCACAGGAGACTGGCAGGGTTCTGCCACCACTTCAAGGTCCTCTTCAACGGATCGGAGACCACAACTGATTGATCCAGGTCATCCGTGCGCTGGTCCCATTGAACCCGATGGATCCATTAGGGAATCCTCATATATACAGGAGGGCCAGAGGGTCCATAGCTATGGCTGCTGCCATGTGCCCCAACAAGAGGAGGAATGCTCTGGCTGGGATCTATCAACTGGAGGAGATGAGATGGGCCTGCTCTATCAAGCATTCTGCCCTGTCTGCTGGCAGGAAAACTCTGCCCTTGGAAGAGTCCAGGACTGCCCCAATATACAGGAGACACTGGCATGGAGAGAGACAAGACTTTGGTAGATTGACTGTGATCCCCAAGGCCTGAAAGAGCCAAAAGATGCATTCCAAGGTCTGTAGAAGGAGATCCCTGGAAGGGGCCATTAGCAGCCAGGCATCCAGGTAGGGGAACACGTAAAAGCCCTGTCTCATCAACCCTGTGGCAACCACCACTAGGTACTTGGTAAAAACCCAAGGTGCTGAAGAAAGGCCAAAAGGGAGGGCCCAGAACTGAAATTGGTTCTCCTGGAAGCAGAAATGGAGGAAACAGCGGTGGGCCAGGAAGACCTGGATATGAAGATAGGCAGCCTGCATGTCCAGGGAACACAGCCAGTCCCTGAAGGATGACCATCCTGAAATGTTTGTACTCTATGTACAGGTTCAGATGACTGAGGTCCAGGATCGGCCTCAGATCCCCTGTCTTCTTGGGGACGAGGAAGAAGTAGGAGTAAAACCCCCCTTCCTCTTTGAGCTGGAGGGATGGGCTCTAGAGCCTTCTTGTGCAGGAGAGCCTGAATCTCTTCCCAAATGAGGGAGAGGTGGACCAAGGGATAATGGGAGGGCAAGGGGGGGGTTTCCAGAGGGGGATTTCAGAAACTCTAAGGTGTGCCGTGCTCTATGAGCCACAGCACCCATTAGTCTGTGGTCACTGCTTGCCACCCGTCAGGGTAAAGGGAGAACCGACCCCAACTGCCTTCCCCAAGGCCTCTTCTGGGGGGGAGTCAGGCAAGGAGTCAGGCAGTGGACCCATGGGTGGACAGAATGGCTGTGAGTGCTTGTGGTGCCCTAAGAGCAGCTGCTGCAGCTGGGGGGGGTTGTGCCTTGCACTTGAATGAGGCCTTCGCCTGCTGGCCACGGTGGGCTGATGAGAGGGCTAATGAAAGGACTGACACTGGGCAGACCAAGGCTGAGAGTGGTAGCAGGAATGAACTGACCTAAGAGCCTTGTCAAACTCCTGGAGGTGGGAGATGATGTCCTGGGCATCACCCACAAACAAGACAGAGCTTCTGAAAGGGGCATCCAAGATGATGACTTGACCATCAGGAACAAAGCCAGCACCCTAAGCCACAAATGGCGATAAAGACAGATCCCTGTCGCCGCCCCATGCCCGTAGGCATCTACAGTATTGTATGTCACCCGCAGGACATGAGTGCCCACATCTGAGCCTGACTTTAAGTGTTAGGCCAACTGAGTTTTGGTAGGATCCACAGGATAGTCTGTACCAGATCCCTCGCCTGGTCACAGAAGGTGTTCTGGTACTGCACCATATGGACCAAATAGTTCACAGCTCAAATGGCCAGGGTCACAGAGGCATACATTTGCTTGCCCCACTGATCAAGCTGCCTAGACTCCTTGCCAGGTGGGTGGGTGCTAAGGTGTTTGCGTCTCTTGGTGTGGTCATGAGCCACATTCATGACCATGGAGTCCGCAGTTGGGTGCTCCCCAAGGGAGGGCTTACCCACCAGCGCATGGTAGAGGTTGTCAACCTTCTTGGGCAAGGGCAGAGTGGTAGAGGGGTGGTTCCACACTGCCTTGTCAATATCCTCATATGAGTCAATTAACGGAGGTACCACCAAGGGGAGGATATCCTTCTTTCACAGATATGTGGCTACATGCCGGCACTCCAGGTCCAGGTTCCTTTGTCTCTCATCCCATAAGGGACTGGATATGATGCATAATGTCAAGAAAAGTAGGGTCATCAGGAGGGGATTTAGGAGCCTCCTTAGACTGGTCCTGCCCCTCAGCGGAGTCCCTGGAGCCCTCAGAGGACAATGAAAAGAAAAAGTCATCACCAGATGGTTCACTGTCAGGGACCGGCATCTAGGGACAACAGTTATCCAAACATAGACCAGAGCCAACGTCGAGGTGCCATCCAGAAGACCCCATGATATGGAGGGCTGCTAGGTCCTGAGGTGGGGGTGGTCCCAGGGAGGACAAGGGAGAGAGAGCCTCCTGGGTGCGTCTTTATTCTGAATGAAGGACCACCAAGCAGAGGAGAGCATATTGTAATCCACTGGCTGGGGTGGATTATAGACTGAAGGATAAGGATACTGTGGTGGGGTAGGGGTACAATGGTGGGGGAGCCAGCATAGGGCACCCCAGCATAGGTCCCCCCGGTGCTGGCTGTGGATTCTGAGGAGGTCCAGCAGGCATTGGTTGTGGTGCTGGCCAAGGCTAAAGTGACAACGGCTGTGTCATCGACAGCTGAGGTGTCGGTGGGGCCGGCGCCAGCCTGAGTGGTGAAGGCTGGCGACAGTCCAGGGAGGAAGCCAATGTTGGCCCCAATGGTGAGGGCGGTGCCTGCAGGGAGCAGGATCCCAGCAGCAAGGGCAGAGATGATGCCTGAGTAGAGGAAGAGGTAAGTGCATTCTCCGGGTGATGCCTGGCAGGACTGGTGCCGGCCCCAGAGTCGGGTACCAACGAAGGCAGTGACTTAGCCGGGGGGGTGACAGTCAAAGATCCGCCGCCAGAGGATGTAACCCCAGTAGAGCCACCTGGCTGAGTGCCCATAGGTGCTAAGGGCCTGAGTGTCAGGGGCTAAGAGGCAGGGGACAATGTCTGCTGCCCAGACAAGCCACAGCCCAAGATGGAGATAAGGCCAGGCAGTGGAACCAACAGCAGCCTGGAGGAAGTAAGGGCTGATGGAGCAGGAAGGGCTGACCCCTGTGAGAGGAAGACCCAGAGGTGGCTGCTGTCTGTGCGGCAACCGCAAGCAAGAGGCTGACTGAGGATGGTCCCAGTGCTTGTCCCGGTGCTTGTGCTTCCCGTTCGATTTCTTCTTCCAAGAAGAAGAAGCCCCTGAAGATCGTGCCAGGGAGGCTGACAAACTTCTGGCCTGTAGCTCCTTCTCCATAGCAGCCAACTTCTGCTTGAGCAGATAACTTTCTAAGGTCTTTAAACGATGTCTCCATATGGCCTGGTTGAAGTCCTGGCATTACTGGCAAGCCTCAGTGTCGTGATCGGGGCATAGGCAGAGCAGGCAGGCAGAGTAACCGTTCTTAGTGGGAATCTGTTTGCCACAGGCACACTTTGCCAGTCAATCCAAAGACGAGGCTGGAGAAGAAGACATATACCTAGGTGAGAAAACACCAATGTTTTAATCACTAAAAGAAGAAAAAACTAAAAGTGCAGGTTAAATGTGAGAAAATGGCAGTTGATTGTAGTTGGCGTCCATGAAGGTCTGACGTGCGTGGGTCAATGGCAGGAAAGAACTGAGGTAGGTGTCCGCCCCTTTTATAGGACAGACAGACATCAATGTGCTGTCGTCGGTGGGGGCAGTCCCCCCTAATAGACTGCTAGCTAGAAGTTTTCCATGTGGTCCTGGTGCTTTGCAGCTTCAGTTCTACTGGTGTTGCCTGCTGCAAGAGCCCCTCTATGTAAGATCTCCTTTTCCTCTGCCTTGTCCCCACCCCTACCATTTTGTACCCCTGCCCATAGGGAGTTTACTCCCCTTGGGCCCTCCCTCCCTCCCTAATGCTCCATTATATGAGAAGGAGGCAATTGTTGTTTTCCTTGGTTTTACAGCCAGCCTGCCCTCCCCCCGGCTAGTTTAAATTCTCATTCAAGTAGCATTTAAGCCTCCCACTAAGGACTGTGGTCCCCTTCCCTGGAACGATGCAGCCTGTCTCCCTATAGAGGCCCATATCCTCCCAGCTTGGCCCCAAGGCCCCAAGTCCCCAGCACAGCTGAAGCCCTCCTCCATGCACCATGCCTTCAACCAATTGTTAGATGCCCTTGTGCGGAGTACCCTTTCTTCTCCTCAGTCGTACACAGGTAACACCTCAGCAAGAGCTACCATGCATGCCACCTGTTTGAGGCCCCTCCGGTTCAGTGAAATTATCCAGCATTACCCCTACCCTGTCCCTTACCAAGGCATTTGTCCCCAGGTGGACAGTGATCACACAAAAATATTTTTGTTTACAATCCTCAATCAACTCCCATTGCATCTTTCTTGGACTTGTGACCACTCCCACCACAGCCAAGTCACTCATAATACAGTGGGAGGAGAGGAGACTGTTGCATCATGAGTGGCTGCACTTTTTGAGCATGTACCTACTGTTCAGGAAGTATGCAATAAAAGTAGATAAAGGATTTGAAACAAAACAAGGTTGGGTATAATTACACCACTAGTATGCATTTCAGTTTGATGAAGAAAGGAAGCAGATAAAACAACCAGCAACATCAATGAATTTTAGAGAAGGACAGCAATCAGAAACAATAGGCTACTCACCTGTAACCATAGTTCTAGGAGTGATATATGGTTCACTTCCACACTTAGGCAGTCTCCCTTTAAGAGCTGTTCTTGCCAGACAGTCTTCAAGCTAAGCTCCTCCCACCACCCGGGTGGTATATCCCCATGATGTCAGGTCTTGCACGCTGGAAGCAGGGATCTGTGTGCCACTTGCTAGAGAAGGTCTTGTGGGTGCTGGGATGTGAACCATATACCACTCCTAGAACTATGGTTACAGGTGAGTAACCTATTTTTCTAGGGATGTGGATATGGTTCACATATCCACACATAGGCATCCAGCAGTTGTCTGGGAGGAGGGTGCAAAGTGCACACCTTTATTTGGTGAACAAAGATTGGAGAACCGAGGTCTCAAAAGCAGCATCCCAGCATGACTCAAGGTTGATGCTGTAATGGCAGATGAAGGTATGTGCTGACTTCCAGGTAGCTGTCCTACAGATCTCCTATAAGGGGGATGTCCCTGAAAGCAGCTACCGAGGCAGCAGTATGTCTGGTGGAATGAATCCTAGGCCTAAGGAAGACTCCATATTAGCCAACCTATAACAGAGTTCGATGCAGGAGACAATCCACCTGCCAATCGTCCATTTAGCTGCCAGTCTGCCAGGTGCGGCTTCAGCATATGTGGCAAAGAACCAGTGAGCATCACCCCGAACTCCAGCTGTACGCTGTTTACAGTAGCATGCTCATAGCAGGTCCAAAGTATGTAGCCTACGGTCAGCCTCTGAAGATGAGTTGGTAAAGTATGCTGGTAAGCTACTCACCTGGTTAAGGTGAAAGTCTGATACAACCTTTGGAAGGAACTTCAGGTGGGGGCAAAGGACGACCTTGTCCCTGTGGAAAAACCAAATAGGAGAGTCCACCAAGAGTGCCTAGAGCTCAGTGATCCTTCTGGCAGAGGTGATAACCACCAAGAAGGTGGTTTTCCATGACAGGTGCAATATCTCACACCTGTGCATAGGCTCAAAAGGCTTACCCATGAGCATTGCCAAAACCAACAACAGATCCCAAGGTGGTGGTGGTTCATGGACCGGCAGGTTCAAGTGGTCAATGACCTTAAAGAAGCGCCTGACCACCTTCTCCTGCATCTCTGTTGGCATACCGGATTGTTCCTGGTATACACAGATGGCTGACAAGTGCACCTTGAGGGTTGTCGATCTCAGCCCTAGCTGGAAGAGGGGACCATAAGATAGTCTAGGATGCTAGCCAAGGGGCAGGCAAGGGGATCAAACTCCTTGCCCTGGCACCAAATGGGAACTCTTTTCTATTTAAAAGCATAGCATTGATGAGTCGACTCCTTTCAGGATGCCTCCACAATGTGGAGCACATTGTCCTTAAGTCCCAAAGCCTGGAACTCTAGCTGCTCAGGAACCAGGTCATAAGGTGCAGGGATGGAAGATCTGGGTGTAGGATCTTCCCCGATGACAGGACAGCAAATACGGGTGCAGGGACAACTGCCATGGAGGTCTGCTGCTGAGGCTGAGGAGATCAGGGTACCACAACTGGTGGGTCCAGTCTGATGTGATCAGGATCATCCATGCCTTGTCCCTCTGCACTCTGACTATCACACTGTGGATCAAGAGAAAGGGAGGGAAGGCGTACAGGAGGCCTGGGGTCCAGGGCCTCATGAAGACATCCCCATCAGTGTTCCAGACTGAGGGGGGCAGGCACAAACAGCCTCAGTTTTGTATTCTTCCTGGAGGCAAAGAGGTCCACCAGAGAAGTGCCCCACAGAAAGAACAGGTGGTTTACCACATCCTGATGCAGAGACCACTTGTGCAACATCTTGCACACCCAGCTGAGGGTGTCCGCCAGCTAGTTGTCAGCTCCCACAACATGAATCACCAGCAGATCTGCTCCCAAGCTGCACACGAGGGTCCAGGTGTGGAGGGCTTCCCGATGCAAGGGAAGGGAGTGTGTGCTGCCCTGCTTGTTCAGGTAGAACCTGGCCATGGTGTTGTCAGTCTGAACTTTCATGACCTGACCCTAGACAAAAGGAGTGAATTCCATCAAAGCTAGCACACTGCACGGAGCTCCAGCGAGGTTGATGTGGTGATGGGACTCCTTGGAGGTCCAGAGCACATGGACTCTGTAGTCCCCCAGGTGGGCTCTCCACCCCACCAGAGATGCATCTGTAGTCAGAATGACTGACGGCTCTGGGTGGACAAACAGGACTCCTTCCTCCAGATGTTCTGGGACAAGCCACCACTGGATGGCAGCCCACATTGGCTGGGTCACTTCAACCCACTGGTTCAAGTAACCTAGGTGCTGAGACCACTGATGGTCCAGCTCCCACTGAAGGTAATATATCTGCCAGCAGGCCCACCGGACCATGATGGTTCTGGATGCCATGTACCCCAGCAGCCGCAGGAAGTCCTGGGCAGGGCACGAGTGCCCAACCTGAAATGATCAGGCAAAGGAGGTAAGATCCAGTGCCCGGTCTGCAGTCAGGCCTTGGCCTGAAGGGAGTCTAGCTCTGCCCCAATGAAGTGAATCACTTGCAAGGGTTTGAGTTCGAACTTGGCCGGACTGACCAGAAGGCCCAAGTCTCTGCAGGTCTGGAGGACCAGGTCCCTGGATCGCTGCATTTCCTCCTTGGATGGCCAACTATTAGCCAGTTGTCCAGAGAGGGGCATACCTTGAGCCCCACTGCTGCAGGAAGGCTGCCACCATTGCCATGCACTTGGTGAAGACCCTGTGTGCCAAGGAGAGGCCAAAAGGCATGACCTGGAACTGGCAAAGAACCCCTTCTGTGCAGAACCAAAGGTACCACCAGTGGGACAGATGGACTGGAATGTAGAACGCATCCAAGCCTGTAAGCAATCGTACTACCTCTGAATTTTGCTATGACAAAGTCTGATCTCTCCTGACTGCACTGCTTCCTTTGTCTATGACTAGTCCCTTTGGCTCAGGGACCATGCTTAGCCAACCTCTTGTACAGACCACTTTCCACTGAGTTGCTAATATATTTGTATCTATGTAACTATGTTTTTCCCCACCCTGCTTAGCTAATATTTTGTATAGGCCACATCACCCTCTGGTATCTGTTTAAATGTCCACTCTGTACCTGCCTTAATGTATCTTGTTTTGTAACTGACGTGGAGCCTTTGGAAATGAGTCTATGACTCAAAGGTTTATAATTCCAATATTCTAAATAAATACAATAAATAAATCCTGGAGGTCCAGGGACCAGAATCACGTGCCTTGCTCTGCAGATGGTATTATCTGGTTCAGAGTGACCATCCTGAACTTGCGCTTCCAGAGGTACTGATTCAGATCGTGAAGATCCAGTATGAGACACCAACCCCCCATCCATTTCAGGACCAGGAAGTACCTGGACACAAAGTTCTGACCTGCCATAGAGTCTGAGACACAGGCTATGGCTCCTTTCTCTAGGAGCTGAGCAACATCCTTCCTGTAGACAGACAGCATGTCCTGTGACACCATGGACTCCCTTGGCATGTGAGGTCAATAAGACAGGAGAGCCTTAAATTGAGAGGCAGCACTCCACCTACCATCTCTAAGACCCACTTGTCCAAGGTAATTACAGACCAAGCATTCCAAAAGTGGTGCAGTTGACCCCTCTGAGGAGCTGGGGCAGGGACTGGATGGGTGGGTAGTAGACACCCCCAACCCATCAGTGGGCAGCTTTGGAAAGGGCACCAGCACTGACTGCCAGAGGGGCGCCACTACCCCTACCCCCACGTTTTTTGGAGCCCTGACCAGGGAACTTGGTTTTGGGGTGCCAAGCCTGTGAAAGCCCCTGCTGTGACAGAAAGGGCTGAAACTGAAAAGGCTTTTTCTTCAGCCCCTGTCTTTTCTGCTCCTTCTCCGAGGAGGTCACAGAATGATGGGTGGCATTGGATTTCTCAATTCTGGTGAGGTAGCCCTCCACCCTGGGGCAAAAGAGGTCATTGCCCAAGAAGGGGACATTGGCCAACTTGTGCTGGGTGTCTGCCATAAAGAAGGAAATCCTCAGTCAGGCCCTGTGGCACATCACGATGGCCATAGCCATGGCATGGGCACAAGATCTGCCCACATAAACGGCGTCTGAAGTTGGTGTTTAGCCAGTGCTTGACCATGGTCTTGGGCCACTTTCACTGCCATCTGCTTGTCGGCAGGAAGGTAAAGGAGGACATGGTCTAGGACTCCCATCAGGGAGTGATCAAACTGGGCCATCATCAGAGCACAGCTCCCCTGATGGAGACCAAGGGAGGGCATGGCACAGACCTTTTTAGCTGTGTGGTAAAGCTTTTTAGACTCCTTATAGGGAGGCTTGTCCCGATCCTCGGGTATTACCGGATTTGCAGAAGACTGCATCAGCAAGCAGACCCTCGGACGAGGAGTGGTCTGAAAATCCAGAGAAGGTGCTGGTAGGGATCACATACTTGTGGACCATACGAGCAGAAAATGCTGAGCAGGAAGTTGGATGCTGCCACAGCTCCAACGCCAGTCCCAAGATAGCCTTGGCCATGGGAAGGCAACCCCAGGGGATTTGTCCCAGTCCAGTAGCTCCATGAAGGGATGCTTAGTCGTTTTCTGGACTGGCTCCAAGGGCATCTCCATGGACCTGGGCATAAGTCTAAGAAGAGCCCCAAAGGACACCAACCCATGGTTGGTAGTCAGTTCTTTGACCAATTCCCGGTCAAAGGCAAGAGCCCTCGAAAACTGTATCGAGGATCCTTTGGAGTCAGACGAGAAATCCTCGAATACAGCCCTCGGCTATTTGTCGCCATGCACCACTCAAGGCTCAGTCAAGTGTGTGATCTCCACCAACAACCAGCCTGACAAGTCGGTAGCCAGATGGAGTCCTTGGAGGGGGTTCCTTTATGGGCTGTCATGGAGGTGGCTTCACCAGTATCGGCGGTGAGACTCATGTCAGAGACAGCTGTCTTAGTAGGACATGTACGGGCCGAACTGACAGTTGCCAGATGACCATAGGGTTTGAGGGTAGAGCCCTATCCTGCCCAACCAAGGCCAATTGCTGCCAGATGAGCTCCTCATAGCACCACTGCATACAGCAGTGCCTCCTGGTCAAGCAAAACCAAGAGCGCAAGGAATCCCTCAACCTCGATCATCAAATGGATCAACAACACCAAGAAGAAATGGCCAGGGGGCAGTAATAGACTGTCCACACAGGCTTTGATCATTCAACCCTGGAGGGAGGCAGCTCCTGAGAGGAGACAGCCAGGTCCACCAACTGCTCCTGGACCTCTTGGTCGGGGCCTGACAGGACCGTGGTCCTGGCAATTGAGTTATCATTGATCCCCCCTCTGACAACAGATCAACAGGGTTGAGAAAAATCTCGACCACCTTTTCAACCCATGTTGTGACCAGCAAGCTTGACAGGGCACTGTGGAGCTAGAGGCCTTGCCCATGACCAAAAATGTGGCCGCAGCTGAACACTCAGCAGATGTTGAGCGGTGGGGGGGGGGTCATGAGAGTGTGATAAGCAAACTCTTCTTGATCCCATGACTGACAGTGGAACTTCTTGGATTTTGTGCCCTTACCATGGTGGGCAGTGCTCTCCCTGAAGGTCTGGAGGGTTCTATACATCTCTCTGATGTTATTGGTGAAAACTGGACCCACATTGGCCCTAAACAGGAGCAGCACAGTGACAACATGGTCCCTGCCATGCCCTTAGCCGCTGCCTCTTCCATGGCTGCCCTCTGGGTTGTGGACCTTGCAGCCATGGGGGCTGCCTTATGAGCCTGCTTTGACTTTACTGGAGGTCCCATTAGGCCAGCCAACCAAGAAGAAGACAGGTGAAGTGGTCTTGCAGGGAGGAGGGAAGCACAGCCTGGCACAGGCCACAGGCAGCAATGTTGTGCTGCTCACCGAGGAAGTAGATGTAAAACACATGCGGCTCTGTCTTAGACATCTTCTGGTTGCACTGGCTGTACTGCTTAACACCTGGAATTGGCTTAGAATCCCCGTGATCCATCATGTCGACATCGGTGATGAAGATGAAACCGAGAATATATGTGTTGAAGTTTGAAGAAAGAAGTTAGCCCAATGGCGCACTTGAAAAAGATATTCGGCCCTACACTGCGCACAGAGCTGCAAAGAAGAAGCCCTGACTCTTCCAGTGGAAAGGAAGATCTGACATCAGGGAGAGGAGCCAAGGGATATACCACCTGGATGGTGGGAGGAGACTGGCCTAAGACTGTCCAGCGAGAACAGCTCTTAAAGGGAGATTGCCTATGTGTGGATAAGTGAACCTTATCCATATCCCTAGAAATGTGTGGTTTCAGTTAGAAATAATATGATTCAAATAGGGTTAACAGTGTCCCTTTAAGTCTGCAAGGTGCCCATATGTATAAGAGATGTGACTCTAAGTGACTGTGCATCTTTAATTAAAAGAAATCATCACACACACTGTTTTGTAGTCTTCATTGCAGTGGTACCCCAGCCAAGTGGTCAGCACAAACTATCATGCTGTGTAAGTTCTGAACTGTATCCTGCAGTCCTTTGGATGTTCAGACCTGCAATGCAAAGTATCCCACTGATTTTTTTTTTTTAATAAAGCATTTTCTCCCGCGGCTGCTCAGGGGTCTGTATTAGTCCTGTTCTTGCCACCCTGGACTGGCTACCACTTCTTCTGGGACTTAACTGGATCTGAAGTTCCCCCAAAGATTCTACCCCCTGCCCCATGATGGAGCCATGAGACAGTCCACCCCCCCCGAGACACATACCCGGAGCAGAGTCCAGACATCCTGGCTAATGATGCAGATCTGAAGCTGGTGGGCAGGGTTTCCTGCATCCTTGAGCAGTCATTTCCATCCCTGGGTGCCCTGCCATAGCATGGATGTTGGTGTATGTCATGTGAAGGCACACATGCACTACATCAAACTGCAGCCCCTGCCCTCATGCCACTCACACTCACATGACCAGCAGGCTGTCACTTGGAGGCAGTCAAGGATCCTACTGCCAAGCCTCTCTCTTCCTGGTCGACCCCCAGCAACTCAAGTCCACTCCCAAACTTGGGTCACTGGCATGGCGGGCTGTAGTGCTACCACTGAGCCACTGTGGCTGGTTCTATCCCACGGCTTCTTGAGGTAGCAAAATGAGTCTTACTGCACCTAGTGTATCGAATGGTGGTAAGTGCCCAGCACATCTCAATCCAACATCTGACTGTTCGCAGTCAACTCATCCTCAGACAGCTTCTGTCAGTCTTTAGCCACCAAGTAACCATCTGCAAATGGAGTGCTCATCAAAGCAACAAGGGCTAGTCATCCAGTACGATGATAGGGTGGGTTGCAAACTCCAAATCCTGTTTCAGTACACAACCCATCAGGTGCAGGTAGAGGGTGCTTTGCACTCTGTAAACCATGTCATTCCCAGCACAGTTTATCAGTGGTGTCCAGTGGTTCTCCTCTCCCTCACCCAATCCCCATTTATGTAAAGAAATTAGTCCCTGATGTCCAGTAATCCCCACCTTCACCTGATCTCTGTTGGTAGTAAGGAAACAGTCCCTGGTGTTTAGTGGCCCCCCCTTTCAACCAGTCCCCTTTGATGGTAAGAAAACAGTTCCTGATTTTCTGTGCCTCCCCTTCACCTGATGCCCACTGATGGTAAGAAACCAGTCTCTGGTGTGCAGTGGTCTCCACTCCCTCATCTGATCTCCCTTGCTGGTAAGAAAAATGGAGTAAAAGAACTTTGTCAATACTTCCAAATTTATGTCCCTACTGTCAATTTAAACTGGTAGGCTTGGGGGAAAATTTAACTAGTTCATCTCCTTGTCCTGTCTATCACGTTCCCCAGCAGATATTAAAGAGTGAATTAAAAGTCCATCTTCTAAATGCTCGTAGTTTAGGAAATACATTCAACAAACTAGTTCTTAGGGTTAAAAATGATAATACAGATATAATTGGTATTACTGAGACCTGGTGGCCAAAAGACGTTGCTTGGGATAACTTTGTTCCTGGCTATACCCCTGTTCCATTTAAGTAGTAGAGAAAATCAGAAGGGTGGGGGTATTGCATTGTTTATTAATTCTTCTCTAAATGTAAGTGACATTTCCTACAAAATCAAAAAAGAATTAAGTTCCGTTGAGTCACTTTGGCTGAGTGTAAAAATTCAAAACAATAAAAACATTTTACTAGGGCTCTGTTATAGGGCACCTGACGCACAGAGATTAATTTTAAATGAGATCTTTATAGAAATGGCATCCGCTGCAGATATAGGCAATGTCATATTTATGGGCAATTTAAATCTTAGTGACATTAACTGGGCAAATAAATCTGCTACAAATCAAGCTTCGAGAGACTTTTTATATACCTGTGAAGAGCTGAATTTAATACAATATGTTACATCCCCAACTCGGGGGGCCTAATATCCTAGACATTATTCTAGATAGTGAGCCCCTAAGAATAAGTAACTGTAAAGTTTCAGCACCTTTAGGAAACTGACCATTATATGGTTAATTTCGACCTATGTATGGCATTTGTACACTCAGTAAACGTGACAGAAGTATTTGCATTTTATGAAGCAGACATAACTGCTCTAAACAATTATTTAACCAATTCTTTTAAATTCCAAGGATATCAAAGAAATGTGGGGCTCACTTAAATCTATTATTTTAGACACAACTAATAAATGAATTCCCAAAATAAAGAAAAGAAAACTTTGCATACACTCCAAACGGTTATCTAGTAATCTACAAAAAATTATCAAAAAGAAAAATAAAATTTTCAAAAAACATATTGCTAACAAATGTGCAAGAACTATGTTAGCATTTAAAAAAATTCAAAAGAAATGCAAAAAAGAAATCAGAAAAGCAAAACTGGATACAGAAAAATACATTGCTTTACAAACACAAAAAGGAAACAGTAAAATTATGTTTAGTTATATAAACTCAATTAAAAACAATGTAAAGTAGGACCTGTGACACTTGGACAGCTGGTTCTGATCACTGTATCATTTTTTGTAATATAAAAATGGGTTATGGACTGTCTCTCATGAGAAATGCTGAAACAACAAGTGAGTATGACACACACACATACACAGATTTTAGATACAAGGTGTTACCTGGAAGGCCAGAAGCTAATTACAGACTTTAACTAAGTTAATTATAGCTGCAGTTGCTAAGAGGGAAATTCATAAACTTTTATAACACTTAGAGAAAGAAGAGCAGTTTGTGACGTTTTAGTGCGAAGTCATAAAATGTGCTTTGATGTCTGTGTGAGAGAGGATGCTGCTCTGGCATGAAATAAGAAGATAAAGGAAAGACTTAATTGGGGAAGTCACATGGGGAAAGGAGTTTCTGCTGATGTAACCTTAATTAAGTTACCTTCTAATATGATAAAATATCCTGGGTGTATGATTTTTCATAACCAGAGGAGGAGCTAGGTGACCTCACACAAAGAGGTGGGCAAAGCCAGCTTTTAAACAGAATTCTGTTTTCCTTCAGAGACTTTTATCTATGCTCTGACAAAGAAACATCTGTGAGCACTTTAAGCAGGTATTTAGAGAGAGAGACAAATCTAAGTACTGTAGTAGGAATTGTACTGTTAAAACCTTGTTCTTTTAAAAAAATTGTATGTTTTGTGATATAATAGTTCTGTATGTTATGTTTTACATAATTTTTATCTATTTTAGTAAAACTCTAATTTTAGAGCCTACTTGGTCTGTCTTTGATTTCTTTTCTTTTACAAGTGGAGTATATATGGTAAAAGCAGACACTGTACATAAGCTTGAATGGTGATACCAAACTGGAAAAATGTAAGCGTTTTTAATCTGAGGTCTTTTATTACAGTTTTTAAGGGTTCATTTCTGTACACCTGGTTAGGTGCCCATAGGCAAAGATATCTGGCCCCCCCAAAGACAGAAATGTTTGAGCCTGTGCATTGGGTACGCTAGCAAGAGGTTCACAGCTTGAATCCCTCCAGAACTGAGACCAAAAGGTTGATTCGAACCCCCAAAACAGACAGGAGGGTTACCCTGTTTCTGTAAACTGTTCACAAGACTGTGCTCCAAAATTGGCAGTTTGGGAGTAGGGGGCTGACCTGCTGAGTGGGTTTGTGACAGGACCATTAATAATAAATAGACAGTTATATCTCACCCAATGGAAATGGCAGATGTATTTAATTCACATTTCTGCAAAGCTTTTAGTAAAACTTCAAGCAATAAGGATATCGACTTAGGCCTTATGCATGGTGGCATGACCATCTCCTTAGACACTGTCAAGGACAAACTTAATAATATTAAGCAAGGCTCCACTCCCGGTCCTGATGGCATTTCAGGGGACATCATTCATATAATGCAAGATCATTTGTGCCTGCCCCTAAAGATTATCTATGAAAAAAGCATAAATTCAGGCCTTGTGCCATCCGATTGAAAGAAAGCTAACCACTGACTATCCTTTTTGACAAATCATGGGAGGATGGTGTGGTACCTGAGGACTGGAGGAAGGCAGATATGATTCTCCTTCACAAAAGTGGGAGCAAGACAGAGGCAGGAAACTACAGACCTGTCAGTTTGACCTCTGTGGCAGGGAAAGTGATGGAATCACTTGTGAAGGAAAGAATTGTTGAGTACCTAGAGGCCAGTGGGGCACAGGATCCAAGGCAGCATGGATTTACAGCAGGAAAGTGTCAGAAAAATCTAATTGATTTCTTTGACTGGGTGACCAAAGTAGTAGACCAGGGAGGGGCTGTGGACATGACCTACCTAGACTTTAGCAAGGCATTTGACACAGTCCCACACAAAAGATTAATTATCAAATTAACCAGCCTGGGAGTGGGTCCCAGGGTGGTAGCCTGGGTAAAACATTGGCTGGACAACAGGACACAGAAGGTAATTGTAAATGGAATCCACTCTGAAGAAAGGGGGTTACTAATTGGGGTACCGCGAGTTCAGTACTGGGTCCAGTCCTTTTAATGTCTTTATAAGAGACATTGCAGAGGGACTGAAGGAAAAGTATGCCTCTTTGCAGATGACACAAAGATCTGCAACAGGGTTGATACACAAGGGGCGTGGAAAGGATGAGAAGGGACTTGGCAAAGTTGGAGGAATGGTCAGAAGTATGGAAGCTTGGATTCAATGCAAGAGTGCAAAATAATGCACCTGGAAACAAAACCAGGGAAGATTACACAATGGGGGAGGTAGTAACAATAACAAAAATGGAAAGGGACCTGGGGGTAATCATATCAGATGACCTTAAGGTTGGCAAGCAATGTGAGAAGGCCATAGGGATGGCTGGGGGATACTGGGATGTACAGGGAGAGGCATCACCAGCAGAAAACAGGAAGTTGTTATCCCTCTGTACAGACAGTTGGTGAGACCCCATCTGGAGCACTGTGTCCAGTTCTGGAGAACCCATCTCTGCAAGGACATAGACAGGATGGAGGCAGTCCAGAGGAGGGCAACTAAAATGGTGCAGGGTCTGCAAGAGAAGCCATACGAGGAGAGATTAAAGGAGCTTAATATGTATACCCTTGAGAAAAGGAGGGAGAGGGGGGACATGATAAGAAACTTTTAAGTACCTCAGTGGAATCAACAAAGTCCAAGAGGGTAGCATCTTTCAGAAAAAGAGATGTTCAAGAACAAGGGGACACAATTAGAAGATAGAGGGGGGACGGCTCAGGGGCAATGTGAGGAAGCATTTTTTCACAGAGAGGTGGTGGACGCATGGAACAGCCTTTCTGAGGTGGTTGTGGGTCTAAAACTGTGGGAAAATTCAAGAATACATGGGACAGACATAAGGCAATTCTTGTGGGGGGTAGGAAGAAATAGGCTGTTGGTTAACTAGGATCTGCAGCTTACCCTGTAGGTAGGGAAATGGGCAGACTAGGTGGGCCAAGTGGTCCTTATCTGCCATCAAAGTCTATTTTATACCTCTGTTTAAAAAAGGTGAAAAATGTTCCCGTGATAATTATCGTCCTATCAATCTCACCCCGATTTTCTGTAAAATATTAGAATAATTAAGGATGAACTTGCCTCATCCCTAGCAGTCATCAATTCTAGCCAACACGGGTTTGTTAAAGGCCGTTCATGTTCAACCAATTTATTGGGCTTCTATAATTTCATTAGTGACAACCTTGATAAAAGAATTCTGTGTGACATGGTATTAGTAGATTTCAAAAAAGGCTTCGACTCTGCACTACACTGGGCATCAATTAAAAAATTGCAAATACACAATACTAATCCCTTGTTTATATATTGGATAGCCAATTGGCTGAAAAACAGAAAACAGAGTTGTTGTTGATGGGCATAAGTCAGTTTAGCAACCAGTAGAAAGCGGGGTCCCTCAAGGATCTGTTTAAGCACCAGTTATTTTTCAAATCTTCATTTCTGATTTATCACATAATCTTCAAAGCAAAATTACAAAATATGCTGATGACTGCAAAATTTCCAACATTTGCAGTATGTCCAAAGATATTGAGGCTCTCCAAAGGGATTTAAATACCTTAGAGTCCTGGTTCATTAAGTGAGACCCGAGGTTTAACATTTCTAAATGTAGTGTTCTACACTTTGGAAAACATAATCCCGTAAAACTGTATTATTTGTATAATGAAGTGTTAGCGAATAAGGACAATGAAAGAGATCTTGGTATCATTGTTGATTCAAATCTAAATTTTGACCTTCATATTGCAAATATTATTAGTAAAGCCAACAACATTTGGTGGGCAATTATGCATAATATAACTTCTAAAGATCAAAACATTCTGTTGCCACTTTACCGGGCCTATGTTAGACTGCATTTCAATTATGTTTCTTAATTATGGAGCCCATTCAACCTGAAAGACAAACTCCGAATAGAAAGACTACAAAGAAGAGTTACAAAATCAGTCGTTTCAGATAAACTCTGACCTATGGGGAAAGACTTTCAAAATTGAGTCTAATGTTTCTGGAACAGCAGCAATTTAGAGGAGACCGTTTATTTACATGGGACACTATATAGGATACATATTTAACACTAGAATGTGGACTGTACTTTAAACAAGTATCTGTCAACAGTAGTGGCCATCCGCTTAAACTGACGAGAAACAAATTTAAATTAAAAAAAAGGGCCCACTTTTTCTCTCAAAGAATTGTTTGACCTTGGAACAGTTTGCCATTATCAGTTATTGTCAGTCAAAATAAAAATACATTTAAAAACAGGTTGGATGTTTTTTTGAGTTCAAACAAAAACTTAACCCATTATATGTAGTTTAAGGAGCTAGATGTGCTACCCAGCCTTTTGCTCCTTTTCGGTCCTTAGTAAGAAAATAGCCCCTAGTGGACTAATGTCACGACTGAGATGGATGCCTAGCCAGAGATGGCTCTGCAACACCGTAGATTGTGTTCCCCCATCAGTACAAACCCCTTTTTGATTGTCACAAGTAACATGATTTCTGGATCCATCAGTGTTTAGATTTGTGTGTGCTCATAGGTAATCTGGAGATGGCACCCAACAATCAGCATTCCCGTCTTCAGGTGGGGTACGGAACAACCTCAGTTTTCTGCTTTCCCAGGAGGAAAACAGATCCACCAGACGTGCTACACTGGACAAACAGTTATATCACCACATCCTGATGCAAAGTCTACTCGTGCAATGTCTCTCCCACCTTTTTCATGATGTGGTCTGCAAGCAGATCCACCTGCAGGCCTTGAACCAAAGACCAGGTGCAGAGCACCTCCTGACATAGAGGAAAGAACTGTGTCACCTTGTTCGCGCAGGTATAACACTGTGGTCATGTTGGTGTAGACTTACACAACCCAACCCTTATTAATAGAGCAAACTCTGTCAATGGCAGATGCACAACCCAGAGCTCCAGCAGGTTGCTGTGCTGTTGGGCTTTACTCATAACTAGATCCCATGAACTCTGTGTTCCAGCAGATGAGCACCCCACCAGGGAGGGCTCTGATCATCCCCTTCTGTTGTCCTCTTTAGTCTATCTGGAAATATCTGTGGATGTTGGGAACTGGCTAGGAAATTACCTGGCTGATCGTACACAGATCACGAGGGTAAGTGGTCAATTTTCTTCTCCTGCTAAGGTTTCACTGGGTGTTCCCCAAGGTTCTATTTTGGGTCCCCTCTTGTTTAGTCTTTTTCTTAACACACTTCCTTCTGTTTGCACTAAATCTCAATTTTTTTTATATGCTGACGATGCAGTGGTCCTCACAAGTGGTTCCCACTTTGAAAAAGTTCAGAAAGATTTAGCCGATGATTTTCTGGAGGTACAGAATTGGTTTAGAGCCCATGGATTGGTTTTAAATGAGACAAAAATGAAATCTAAACGCTAAAAAGAGATTGAATCTGAATCATTTATTGTCATTGTATACTGTCTCTGGTACTTTGATTGAACAAATTAAACAATTTAAGTATTTGGGTCTATTGATTGATGAGGGTCTTTCTTACGAACCTCATATTCTTCATATGGTGAAGGTGACCCACCAGCGGCTTGGGGCCTTATATAGGTTATCTCCTTTACTTACCGATTCCGCACGACTCTTGTTGGCTCAAAGTTTTTTATTGCCGTTAATTGATTTTGAGGTTTTGTTTTATTATACTGCAAGGGAGGGGCTGTTATCTAAGGTGAAAGTGTTACTAAACTCAATTGCTAGATTTGTAGTAAAATCCCCACAAAGGGTCCATCATTGTAATCTTCTACAGCAAGTGGGCTGGCTTCCTCTGTTTGGAAGATATAAACTCCAATTGGGTTTACTGCAAAAAAGCTGATACTTAAGAGTCCCAGACTGCTTTTTTTTCAATTTTTAAACAACAGAACTCCAGTGTTAATACATGATTAAGAGATAATTTTTCTCTTTGCATCCCAAGAATTTGTACTTTGCTAGGACAAAATACATTATCTTATATGTTACCTACTTTTTTTTAATACAATCCAGTCTGTTTTTGACTGTGTGAATCTTTCCTTGTGCTCTTTTAGACATAGGTTGAAAGAGTATCTATGTACTGAGTGCATGTATCAATGTTTTGAATGATGATGTTGAGACATATTCATAAGTACTGTTTTTGTGTATACTTCTTTTTTTGTTTGCATTTTTTATAATGTATCTTTTTTATACTGTATTCATTGTTATTTGTACACTGATCGCCCATGAAAATGGGTCATTTTTGGCCCATGGTCCTATCAGTATAAATAAAACAAACAAATAAAGGAATTCCCTTTGAGAGATTCCAGGG
Organism: Neoceratodus forsteri; assembly: GCA_016271365.2. Lineage (NCBI taxonomy): Eukaryota > Metazoa > Chordata > Ceratodontiformes > Ceratodontidae > Neoceratodus > Neoceratodus forsteri. The sequence continues at coordinate 1,616,465,821 of CM028130.1, forward strand.
ACACAACCACCACTTAATGATGTCCCCCATCCACTGGGTCACCTGAACTGGCTGGTTTACGTGATTGTGGTACTGCAAGCACTTTTCTACACTTCCCATTTAAGGGGGCACATCCACCAGTGGGCCAAACAAACCATGGCTTGTACAGGAGAAAGGCCACCATAACCAACAGGCACTTGGTGCTGATGGAAGGTTAAAGGGCATTGTCCTGAACTGCTACAGGGTGTGGCGAACTAGCCAACTGCCAGTCTTTATTTGCAGATATAATTATGATATATATATTTTTTTTTATGTGATTCTGTGTATGTGTACCTGCCACAAGAATGGCAGTGTTAAAGCAAGGGGCACATGGAGTGAGAGACTGGATTTCTTTTAAAAATGTTTGACCTTCCTGTGACCTGAGGGGCAGCTGCTTGCCAGGAAGCTAAGGTTGCATTTCCAGGTCCATTAACAGAGATATGCCAAAATCCATTTACCTGTCATAAACCATGCACTTCAGAGGCAGGGTGCTCTGATTCCAGGAAACTGTTATGGTATGTTGCATCTTATGAGGTGAGAGGACCAGGAACATCCTTTCTGGCAGACCTGTGTGAATTCTCTTACAAGTGTCATAATTGTCAGGGAAGTATGACATCACAAGGTAGCTAGAAAATTGTGTTGTGGGGAAGGCGCAAGGGTGCCATCTACTGGCCTAAAAGTTATGGGATTTTCACCCACTATATAAGGAGCTTACAAACTAGGGTCTCTCTCTCTCATTTTTGCTGAGCATCTACAAGGGGCACTCTTCTCTTGACAATACAAGAAGCAAGACTGCCAGTACAAGGGAAACTGAATCATTCATTTACTTTCTTTGGACTTCAGTTCACTATGGACTTAAGATGGACTTTAGATGACCATTATAGTTTGCTTTTCATGTATATTTTCCACTTTCACTTCTATTATTCTGTGACCAAATTAATGCATCTTTTAGTTGTAACTGTATGATGAAGTATTTTAGTAAAAACGTGTTTTTTTAAGAAACCTGCCTGAGCAAGATTTTTTTTAAATTATGTGTGAATTGTGGGAAAGTTGTTAATAATATGTGACAAACTGTTATTGCTAAGGGGTGCCTCCTTAAGCAACCAATCAAGCAAGGGTCTGGGTAGAGACAGGGAGAAAACCAAAGTCTCAAAGAAGAGTCTGTAGGGATTTTGAACCAGGTTGTTGCATGTCCTGTTGGAGAAGATGAAATCAGTAGCACACTGCTGCCCTGAAGAGAGTGTGACACCTGGATCTTCCCCATTTGTGTAACAACCAAGAAGGGTTCATATTTGGTTACAAAACTCGAGACTGGTATTGTGCCCTTATCCAGAGTGTAGAGGGACACCCTGGATCCTCGTGGTGGGTGTTCAGTCGTGATCTCGGTGAGCATTCTGAAAGGACACGAGGAGGGTATCCCTGTCCCCCCCATTATAAATTGCACTTGGGGTGGGCACTGTGAACTCAGTGGATCTTACCCTCAGGAGTGGGTTCATGACACAGGATGCCATCCTCCCAGAAGCAAAAGAAGCACCAATGAGATGAATGGATTTGGATATGAAAATACATGCCCTGGAGGTCCAGGAAGCAGACCCAAACCCCTGGTTCCAGAGATGTATGATCTAGTTGAGGGTGACCATTCATAACTTCAGCCTGCGCACAGACTTGTTCAGGACACACAGGTTAAGAATTGGGTACCAGGCCCCATCTGTTTTGGTATTAAAAAGTAGTGAGACAGAACCCCCTGAGGGCATAGCATTCGGGACACCTCAACAGCTCTGTGCTCTCAGAACTGGGTGACTTCACCCCAAGGTATGGACACAGTATCCCCAGACACCACAGACTGCAATGGCACTCTGGGTCAGCATGGCGGGAAAGTCTCAAATTATAGATAGATACGCAACCCTAGAACTTCTAAGACCCACTTGTCCAAGGAGATGGAAGGCCACTGTGGCAGGACGTGTGGCAGTTGACTGCCCAACTGCGAGCTGTAATAGGGTTTGTGTGGGCAGGAGAATGGCTCCCCGCAGCCCATCACTTTTTACCCTTGGAGGGTCTCCAGAGGACTGGCCCCCCCAGAGGAACTACCACCCCTTTTTTCTGTCCCTGTCTGCTAGACTTATTGGACTTGGCCATATGTAGTACTGATACTACTGTCTCTACTGCTGGTATCCATGCCCACGAAAGGCACCTTGAAAGGCGCCCTGCTGCTTGGGCTTAGATAGGTGCTTTGCCTGCTGGGTAGACATCACTAAGTCCAGGTGACACTGGACTTTCAATCTGAGTCAGATGATCCTCCACCTGTGAACCAAAACATTTGGTGCCCAAAAAGGACAAGTCTGCCAATTTGTTCTAAGTCTCCTAGATAAACAGTGAGACATACAGTCAGGCCCTCCTGCACATGGACACCACTGCTGCCACTTCATTGGTGGAAGAATAGGATCTTTGTGAGGATCTCTTGCAGCAGGTCACACCGGTAAGACTAAGCCATCAGGCACTAGGACCACATGGAAACTTTCTAGCTAATAGTCTACCAGAGGGGGGCTGCCCACCACCGACGTCACCCTCTGACATCGACCTATTCTATAAGAGTGGGTGGCCCCCATACCCTCCTCAGTTCTCCCGCCAGAGACCAAAAGTAGAAGCTCGCTAAGGGGAACTGAGGAAGAAACCAAGGTAATCTTAGAGAAGATAAGAAAAGATGCAGAAGTCTCCCGCCATGGAAAGGGAGAGTAAGGCAGAAGGCCTGAAGGCCATGAAAAAAGAAAATGGGGTATCGCGGGAGGGAAAGCATGGCCTACTGCAAGAGATCCTCTGGAAGATCTACTGTTATGATAAGTTCTTACATAACTGTACTATCTTACTTCGAGGGTATCTCTTTCAGCAGGCCACACTGGTAGAACAAGTCCCAAGCAGTTCTGGCAACAATTGCCAGACAGTACAGGAAGCTGACCGTAAGGACCTAAGAGAGAAGGCCTTGTAGAACAGCCAGGCCAAAACTGACCCTACGCCTAGAGGCGATGTCCAGACTGTAGTGTTTGGTAAAGGTATGGAGAGTGTTCCAAGTAGCAGCTGCACAGATCTCTGCAGCTGAAACATTTCAGAAACTTGCTACAGAAGTGGTCATGCCTCTGGCTGAATGGCCATGAACCATACCAGGAAGTTTCTTACTGTACTTCTTGTAACAGAAAACGATACAACTGACTAAACATTTGGATAAACACTATTTGGACACCAGAACACCCTCTTTCCTAGGGGCGAAAGAAACAGACAACTGGGAGAACTTCCTATAGTTCTTTGTCCGGTGTGTATAGTACCGCAAAATTCTATGCACATCCAACATATGGAGCAATGCCTCCCCTGGACTGACATGCTCTGGAAAATAAACAGGCAGGTGGATGGATTGATTCAAATTAAATTCAGACACCACCTTAGGAAGAAACTTAGGATTGGTACACAAAGACACACTGTCTTTGTGGAAAATTAAATATGGCTGCTCACACATGAGCACCTAAAACTTAGAAATCCTTCGAGCAGGAGTAATAGCAACTAAAAATAATGCTTTCCATGACAGATAGTATATCTTGCAACTTGCAGCTGGTTCAAACGGAGGCAGGGTGAGTTACTCTAACATAAGATTTAAGTCCCCAGCTGGGACAGGATTGCAGATTTGAGGCTTTAAGTGCAGGATGCCTCTCAAAAACATATGAGACATGTCAGGTTGAGCAAAAGTGTGGCCATCGACTGGTATATGGTAAGCAGAGATGGCTGAAAGATGTACCTTGATGGAGGAGTACTTAGAGACCAGACTGTAAGAGGGAGAGTAAGTACTCCAAGATCTGATTCACTGGACAGGTGAAGGGGTCCAAGTGGTGCGAAGCAGCCAATATAGCAAAACGCTTCCACTTCACAGAATAGGTGACCCTGGTGGATGGTTTTCTAGCCACCACCAAAACATCCACCACCTTAGAGGATGCTCAGAACCTTGCAATGGCTATGTCCTCAGGAGCCAAGCATGAAGAGGGAGAGAGTTGAGGTCCAGATGGACCAGGGTGCCCTGCTCCTGGGAGTGCAAGCCTGTGCATAGGGAGAGGGCACTGGAGGTTCCACTGCCAGTTGCTGAAGCAAGGAGAACCAGATCTGATGAGGCCAGAAGGGTGCGATTAGGATCATAGTTGCCCATTCCTTTTGAAGTTTGATCAGAACCCTCTGAAGGAGCAGGAAGGGAGGGGAGGTATACAGATATCTCCTTTTCCAAGAGAGGGACAATGCATCTCACCAGAAAAAGCCAGGTCCTGGAGCGAGTAGAAAAGTGTGCAAAAGATGGCAAATGACTGAAGCTGCAGCAGTTTTCAGAGGTCCGACGTGCGTTGGTCGATGGTGGGAAGAGAACTGAGGAGAGTATGGGGGCTGTCCACTCTTATAGGATAGGCTGACAGCAGAGGGTAACATCAGTGGTGGGCAGCCCCCTCTGGTAGACTGCTGCCTAGAAAGTTTCTGTGTGGTCCTAGTGCCTGGCGGCTGAGTCCTACCAGTGTGGCGTGCTGCAAGAAATACCCTTGAAGTAAGATCGGCCGAGTCCAGATCTACGTGCAGCAGCTGCTTTGAGAGAGGGAGAGAAGCTCATGTCACGAAGCACCTGAGCCTTGGGCTGGCTATCTGCCAGGAGTGAAGGGACCATGTCTGATAGCTTGTCAAACAGCTCATGTCAAAGTCACATAACTGGTCTGTCAAACCCCAAGGGGAGTTGCCACTCAGATTTTACATCTCAGGAAGTCCTGTTTCTGGGACTCCATATTAGCAGACTCACCTTGCACCTTAGTTTGCCTTGCAGAAAACCCCATCTGCAATGAAGCTCTCTGAGGAGACGTGCTCCATGAAGCCGGGCAACCCTCCTACAGGGACCATTTACTTGCAGTCCATGTGGCAGGGAGGTGCCGGGCTCAAGGCTGAGTGCTACCAAATACTGACTGTAAGGCCCAGGATGGCTCGCACCAACCCAAGTGAGGAATCCTGCTCCAGGATATTCATTAGTAAGACTGCCATTTGTAGACTTGGGAATGTCCAAGGACCCAGACATATGCTGCAGGAGCACCAGAAATGAAGCTGAGTCCCCCCAGGGCAAAATGGCTGTCTCAGGAGTCGACCTCCAAACAGCACTGAGAGTGAAAAACTGATGAAGCCTCACAACTCAAGTTGAGGAAGAGATACTGCATATGTCAAGCAGGCAAATGGACTACCCACTCTGATGGTGTGACCACAACTGAGAGAAATTTTGGGAGGCCTGACTTGGGCTTGGAGTGCCTCGTCAGGGCACCCTGCCACGGCTGCAGAGGGGGTGGCTCCACCACTACTGGCCATTGCAGTACCAATTCAGTTCAATTCAATTCTTTATTTAACTAGGCGAAACACCATTGAGTACACCAAAAGATATTAAGACAAGTAGTATAATACAAGGAATACAGTTTTATGTACAACATTGGTCAGGAAAAAGTAGGGCTAGCACCCTTTACATACATAGCAAAGGAAACATACATTGGTCAGAAATAGTGTAGATCTGCTGTTAATAGATATGCTTAACACTGGGGAGGCACAGTAGGTTCTTTGCACAATATGTGCGATGAAGTATTGACAACTATACAATAGTATAACAACTTGCACCAGTGACCCTGATCACCAGCAAGCACAGCTAGGTTAACAGGGGAAGAGGAGGACATGGAAAGAGAGTAGTAGTGAGGGGGGACTAGTGGAGGTAGAACATGAGAGAAGAGTGAAGGAGGAGGTAGGGCAGGTCAAGGGAGGGAGGGCTGGGCAATGGGATGAAGGTCAAACATGAATACAGTTCATAGTGTGATCAGGTCAATGGTGGAAACAGTTACAAGTTTCCTTGAATGACCGAAGGAACATATTTTTGAAAAATGACAATGTCACCAGAGTAGTGAGGCGTAGTGTTTTTTGGACTATGTTCCAGATTTTTGGGAGTGCGTGACTTATTGCCACCAGTCCATGACGTATTCTGACCTTGGGAATTGATGGGGTAATGTAGGAGTGATTTACATAGAAACATAGAATTTGACGGCAGATAAGGACCGCTTGGCCCACCTAGTCACCCACCATTTTCCTACCTAACAGATAAGCTGCAGATCCTAGTTAACCAACAGCTTACTTCCTTACTTACTTTAAGATTTCTTAAAGTATAACCACAATCAGTGCTTAACGGCAAGCAATCAATGATATATTGTGGGAGCTTTTTGATAATGGCCCTGTATGTCCAAAGAACAGCATTTTGAAGCCTGGGGAACTTCAACCAACTGAAGCATAAAGCACACAGTGGTGGGTAGTAAAAGGGGCACCAGAAATAAATCTAAGAGCACGATGGTACAGGGAATCTAGTTTGGCAAGAGCTGCACTTGAAGCATGCCCATATAAGAAGTCAGTATAAACCAGCAATGGCAAAAATGTAGTTTGTACTAGCCTTTTCTTAGCGTCCTGAGTAAGTAGATGTCTTATACGAAAGAAGACCCCAAGCTTCTGTTTTAATTTCTTGGAAAGCTCCTCTATATGATCTGAGAATGCCAGATTAGAGTCTACCCAGACACCTAGATACTTGAATTTCTCCACAAACTCCAGTGGCTCCCCCAAGAGAGTAAGCACTTTGGGAGCTGCCACATGGGTGCAGAGTTTAGAGTTAGCTGATGAGGGGGTGATGAGCATGGCCTTCGTTTTTTGTTTGGCATTAAGGAGTAGCTTCAGGTACAACAGATTTTCTTGCAAGAGGTTGAAATCATGTTGAAGGTTACTGCAAGCAAGGTCAGAGGAGGGTCTACTGACATACAGCACTGTGTCATTAGCGAATAAGTGTATACTCACTAAGTTAATACCATTATGTAAATTATTAACACAGATGGCAAATTAAAGAGGGCCCAGGATAGACCCTTGTGGAACACCTCTTTGGATGGTTTTCATAGAAGATAGTTCACCATCTACCTTAATTAGCTGATTACGTTCAGTGAGGTAGTTGGTGAACCACTGCAGAGGCAAAACATCCACGCCAACGTTCTTCAGTGCCACAAGGAGTAACTTATGATCCACAGTATCAAAAGCTTTGCTTAAATCTAGGAACAAAGCACAAACATATATTTTGTCATCTAGTGCCTTCTGCCAATCGTTTGTGATTTAGGCAAGTGCAGAGACTGTGCTGTGCCATGGACGGAAACCAGACTGGACTGGGTTTAGCAGGTTGTGCTGTTCCAGATGATGTCTGAGCTGGGTGTTAACTACCTTTTCAAGCATCTTAGACAAAATGGGTAGTAGGGATATTGGGCGGTAATTGTTAGGGTCACTTGTATCACCAGATTTAAACAGAGGGATGACGTGTTTGTGACTTTCCACGCAGAGGGAAGGGTACCCTGAGGAAGGGACAAATTGAAAAGGTGAGTAATTGGGGGGGCCATGATTAAGAAACTGATTTTTAGAAAGTAAGGCTCGATGAGATCAGCACCTGCACTTTTCTTTATGTCTAGTTGAAGTATAAAGTCCTCAACTTCCTTTACAGTAACAGGGCTGAATAAGAAACGATTATTATAAATCTAATTAATTATTCATGATGGCAGTACCGTCTGTGATGGGTTGCAGCGCCGGTCTGAAATCTCTAAGAAGTGACCGGTGCAGCACCTGCTCTGCACTTCCCGCTGTCGCGCTCCCATGGCCATCACAGAAAGAGACATCATTATTGCGATTAGACTTAGAATCATAATAATGACCTCGGAGCCAGTCATTTCCTCGCGATTAATGACTGGCTGGGTGGAGGGCCAGCCAGTCATTAACCTCTAGGAAATGACCAGCTCTGAGGTCATTATTAATTAATCGCAGGTGCAGTTGAACATAAGGGATTGGGGAGTTGCCCAAAAATCTGCTACTGAAGAGTACTAGCAGGGGCGGTATCAAAGGCCAGCCTGGTCATGATAAAATGATTATTAAGTATGTCCAGGATTTCACTTTTGTCAGAGGTGACCCTGCCACCCAACTCAATTTTAGCTGGGATTTGTGAGGTATGGCAAAACCATTGGAACAACCACTGGACACTGAGCCACTGACAGCATCAGGAGATTTAGCCACAAAGGGGTGGAGGCAGCCACCAAAATCGGTCAACCTCAACCCTGATCTGAAGTCCCATAGGCCCACTGGTGCCATTAAGCAGGCTCGTACTTGCGATGCAGTCACTATTGTCAATGCATGCCCAACAAGCATGAGTTCAATGATGACTGCCAACCATGATGGCAGTGGTGTTAAATGGAGCAAGACTGAAATCTTGACTAGGACCTAAATCTCAGTCTCGAGCGTCAACCAACAGGTTGATGAAAGTCTGAGAGAGGTGGAGCAGAATAAACCACCAGCTTGGGTGGCTGAACCACCACAGGCTGTACTGGAGACTGAACCAGAAGGGAGACCACTAGTGGAGACTGCACTGGGGTCGGCTCGATGGTGGCTTGTCCTTGCTAGACCTCTCCACCAGCAGGACATTGGGCAGCATACGGGTCCTATCGAGGGATGAAGTTCACCCATCTCCAACTTTGGCTCAACCAGGTTAATGATAATCTCAACTGGGTTATTGACCAGGATCGATTCAGTCGTTAACTCCCATGGGGATACCACTGAAGAGTTGACTGGTTCCCCAACCCAATTCTAGTGTTCCAGGACTCAGTCATCATGAAGAGCGAGAACACTCCTCCTTGCAAGATCAACAGAGGTGGCATTTTTGTGCTTTTTGTGATAGGGAGGACTAACGTCGAAAATCATCACTGATACGAAAAGTTCCTGCAACTCTGGGTGGTCCTGAAATGGAATCTGTTCCATCACAGGCACCACTAGGACTATGGCCCGGGCCAATAAGGCCTCCATCTCCACTACCTCAACCTGTGAACACTGAGGCCTTCCATTCCTGAGGCCTACCTTGGAGAAAGCATGCTCTGCATTAATCTGCAGATGAAGGGTGCCAACATGGGCAAAGTTGCTAATCATGGTGTACCCCTTCCCCAAGGCAGTAGAAAGAAATATCACGGTTGTCAATGGCAGACATTTTCTGCCTATACCGGACACATCTCTTGAAACCCAAAGGCAAAACAAAAGTCGGACAACACGGTATCGAAATAAATAAAAACTCAATGTTTGGGTATTGATTTTAAAAAACTGTTTATTAAGTAAAACAGTAAAAAACATGCTGGCAGCATCATGCACCCCCATAAAACCATGTACCAATGTTTTGCACTGGTCACGTGCACTTTGTCAAGGTTAATTTACCTCATGACACCGGGTGTTTGGGTAGCCGACTACAGTGGTCCTGCACAAATCTTGAAACCCAGTTTCTTGTCATCTTGCTGGTTGTTGATGGAGCAGTAACCCAGAAGATGAGACAAAAAGAATCAGTTGAAATATTGAAGTTTGAAGAAATTTGACAATGAATGCGTGAAGAACTGCCCCTTTCACCAGAAAGATCCGATGTCAAGTGGGGCAGAGCCAGGGGATGCCACACCATGGGTGGTGGGAGAAGCCAAGTTTGATATGTCTGGTGACGGAGCATAGCCTACTGGAATGAAATGTGGACAGTGAACTGAATCCAGATTGGTAGGGCTGGTTTTATACTGGTTGCAATAAAGATAAATAGTACTGTTATTTCTTCAGCCCTTTCCAGTTTGTGGTTTGTAGCAAAGGTACTCTGCCCCACCTTCCTTCTCAGGCTGACTGACTCCATTATTACCAGGATGTAACAGAACAGGGTCTCCCTGCACTGACCATATTCATTGATCTCTCCACTGCTTTTCACAAATCTCCCATTTCTCCTATTGAAGAAGCTACCAGTGCAGGGTTGCCATATCAGGCGCATGGTCTACCTCCTACCTGTCAAACAGAGTACAATCTGTACATGCAGGTGGGTCCATCTGCCCTCCCAATTGGCATGGGGATCTGCCAAGGACCTGCCCTTGTGTATGTACTGGTCGCCATGTTTCTGAATGGCCTGCCTACTTGCCAGTATCTCTCTCCCATATCCACATATATGCAGATGATATATATATATATATATTTTTTTAACTCTCTTTATCTTCCTGTGGCAGGTCCTCCGTCACCGTCCACCAACCTACCAGACTCTGGGTCTTTTGGGGGCTTGTAGCGCCATGCGCACCTCGGCAGATCCCCAGAGCCAGTTCAGAGGTATCATCCTCAGTGGACCCCCACTTTTTCCTCCATTTTTCTCCCATGGACCTACTCCTGAGACCCCCGGAAGTGGTAATGCATGTGCGTGGAGGCACACATTCGTACCACAGCTCCAGATGGGGTCTCTTCCTCCCTCCCCCGAACGGCCTAGCGCCGAAGGTCCTCGGAGAGGCACCGCTTCTCCGGCCTCCACCAGAGGGCGGCCAAGCTCCGAGGTACCTGCTACCTCTGTCCCCGAGGTAGAGGGGCTGCCTGTCGGCTGCCTGCTCTAGTCCCCAGCCAACCTCTGACGCCCAGGCTTGTACCGAACCGGGTGGCAGTGACGTGAGGTGTGGCGTCCAGCGCCCTCAATCCTCTGCGCCACTGGGCCGGCGACACAGTGTTTTATACACATGAACCACACACTGGGTCACTTGAAACCCAAATCGCATGAGATCTGGACAACAGTCAAGAGGTGGTTTTGTACTAACTAATTGACCCTGAATGCTAAGAAAACTGTGTCCATGACTTTCAGTTTCAAATCATGACTGGGCAAACTTACCTCCCATCTCACCTTTTAAACAAGTGATGGCGCTTCTCTGAATCATTTCTTTCACATGCCTTGGGATCTCATTATATCATTCCCTTGACTTCTCCACCCACATCAACTACACCACCATTAAACCCCTCCTTAAGCTCAGGGCTTACACTATAGCAAATCCTGTCTCACCTCTGCTGTTACATAGGAAATAGTCCACAAAATGTTTCTTCCTGTCTACCACTATCATTGTCTACAGTGCTGTGCTAATGTCCTTTTTTTTTTCAATTTGCATCGCATCTCTGGTTGCTCGACCTGACCCCATCTGGACCAGTCCCCCAGCTCTGTCACCCAGGTTCCCTGTGACTTATGCTAGCTCCGTAATCCTCTGCTACAGGACTGTAAAGGTGTCCAGTCACTGGTGTGGAGCCTGTGGGGGACTTATCCAGCTGCGGTCGGGGCGTCTTCCGCCATTTTTCTCCCTGGGCCCACAGCAACGACGCACTGTAGGAGTTCTGCCTCCATGGAGATGCTCCCCGACATCCTGAGGGTGAAGTCTCTTCCCTTGCATCCTGTTGTACTGCCACCCATATTCCTCTAGGAGGCAGCTGCCAAACAGGACAGGCATACCCCCCCCATGGCAGGAGAGCTGTCCTAGGGTGGCTCAATTCTCCCTCCCCCAGCCAGCCTCAGAGTGACCCACATCCACCCCAAACCTGGGTTGCCAGTGTAGCAGGTGAACAGGATGCCACTGCCTCAGCCCACCATGGCACTGGGCCCCCAATGTCCTTGTTAACCAGACTGAAGCATTCTTCCATACGTTCTACAACTTTGCTGTAAACTGATCCCGGCACACAGCACTGCCACCTGCACTCAAGACTGAGCTGGTCTGACCTCTCTAGGTGATGGCTTATGTATTGCCATTCTGACTTTTAAGTTGTGGACCAACACTCAGACTGCATATCCTCTCATCTCACACTTCTTACCCCCCCTTCCCCCGTCACTCCCTGCTCCTTCCTTACTGCCAGATACTGCCTGGCTGCTGAACGAGTTCTCCTGGAGTCTCCCACCCCCTCTGAAACTTCCTCCTTTCTCTGCTTCATTCTGCTTCCATGAGGCTGTCCATCAGGAGGCAGGCCCAGGAAGCTACTAGACCTATTTGCAGCTAGTCATTTTTCTGGGGCTGTCGTATTTATTTTTATACTACCTTACAATTATTTTTACTGAATTTTTTTTTGTACACTTTTTAACGTAATTTTTTATGCATTCTTACTGGTTTTCACTAATTCAGTGCTTCCCAATCCTGGAACAATTTATCACCTATGTTGCAAAAGATAAATTTGCTAAAGCAGTTTCAGCAAGTGCTGAAATCTGTACATGGAACTGTATGTCACAGCATTTAAAAACTGTAATGACATAAATGTATGTTGTATCGAGTCAGCCTGGTGGCACCGAGGGTTGAGGCGCTGGATGCCACACCTCACGCTACACCAGTGACCTGGGTTTCGGGAATGGAGTCAGGTTGCTTGGGAAGGACTCAGCATCCATAGACAGCTCTCCTTCCTTGGGGAGGGGGCATGGTGCAGTGTGCTGTCTGCCTGACACCCAGTGATGGCTGGGTGACAGCACATGCACACCACCCGAATGGGGAGGGACCCCACATCCAGGGTGTAGGCTGCCTCCGTGGAGGGGGAGCCCAGCTGCTTCGCCCATTGCACGTTCATGGGCCCTGGGAGTAAAGCAGGTGGAAAAACCAGGAGCTGGTAGGCTCCACGATAGCCTGATGTGCCCCCCCCAAGCTGCCCTGAGTTCTGGATTATGCTCCGGGGGGGGTTCGACGCTGGGTTGGGGATAATCACAACAACAAAAAAATAGTACAGAAACAGGCAAGAGACATTATAATACAGTACGACTTTATTAATAGTGGAATCATCACAGTGCATCTGTTACTTTTAGCGGTGACTAGTTAAACGAGGATAAATATTACAAAAACGTGAGGGAGAAGTAGGGAGCACTGAAAATAAATAAAAAAAAAAAAATAAGTGACAGTCAACAACAGCACCAGCAATATAACTTTTAGTCAAAGGACCTTTGTCTCTTTACTTACGTTTCCTTTTGTAGTAAAAAGAAAAAAAAATGCACACGTTATCATACTTGGTCACAATAATGAGAAAAAAAAATATTGCCTTAACTAATTCTTTACCTCTAGACGATATAAGTGTAACACACTTTGCAAGATGACGCACACAGTTAGTGATTACTCAGAGTTGCTATATACAAAGGGCATGACCTGTGCTTTACATAAGGGGTAAGGATGACAAAGCTCCAACAGGAGTCAGAAGGAGATGGAGAGATGGGTGTCAGAAATGTGCGGTTGGCGGAGGTTTGTGCTTTCTCAGAGACTGTGTTTAAATGAACAAGTGCTAAATTCTTAATACTGCACTCTATAGTCAAGTAAGCACGTTTATGCAGTATGGCATGACGGGGGATGGGTTACCATAATCCCACCCCTCCTGTGCCAAATCAGGTTTGCCACAGGAATGGGATTACCAGATGGTGACCCCCCTCTCCCAAGTACAGTAGCCTTACTGCTATTATGAAGTACAAAAAATATGAATGTAAGGAGGCTCAGTAACATGTAACATTTTTATTAAAAAAATCCTTTCTGTCCCACGCACACACCCCTGCTTCTAGAAAATGGAAGGATGTGTGCGGCCCATGTAAATATCATGTGGCTATCACACGGGTGCTGATTAAGCAGCAGACTGGGTTTCTGAATCCAATTTTATTAAAAAAAAATAAACAGTAGCTGAATTTGAAAACAAAGAATCATATATAGATGCTTAAAATTCCACAATTGGCTTTTACTTGGTAGAAAATTATGAATGAACACACACATACACACACCCAGTTACATTATCACTCCCAGGTATGAGACAATAGAATCGACTCCATTCAATCTATCTGTTCTGTAAACTCAATTTCAATTTTTTTTGTTAACCTCTTTTGAAATCTCATTTTTTTATTGCATAACAAAGCAAACAAAGACAACATGGCACAGGTATGTTTCTTCTGAATGTTTAAATGCCTCAATGAATCCCAGATCTGGGCTAGTTCATTTTGGATTTGTGAGGCCACAAGTCCACACAGTATGGAAGAAGGCAACGGGGCTCAAGTTTCAGTCGCAGTGGGGCTGGCATTAAATTGTGAAATGATTTACCACCAGTTATTTGCCTGGGATCCCCTCAAGTGATGCTCAAAAAATGTAAGGGGTCCCTTCCGCGCCAGGTGGGGGCATAATAACATAACATAACCAGGTAGTGTTTTTTTCCCATAGGGAAACCTGGCTATAATTTGCCGGTTATAACAGCAAACATGTGCCGGGTTTCCCTGTCTGCAGGCAAGCACGCAGCGCTTCACCACAATGATCTCATGCACATAGTGTTCAGACAATTTAAATTGGAGAACAGTTTACTCCTCACCTCAGCCCTGTGCACCTAAATGATGTTACCACACAAAGGCAGTTTTCAAACAACTATAAAACTCCCTGCTTTCCTGAATGCAAAATCAAAAAAAAAGAAAAGTCCAAGTGCCTTTGCGGCTTTGCCATACTTTAGGCAGATGGCTCACTGTAAGTAGAGCTGCCACGTGACTCAGCCCTCTGCTGTGCCAATTAAACCAACTAACAGTAAGACCCCAATAAATAAAAAAATAAGAAAACTAAACACCTAAAGGAGAATTAAGAAAAAGGGAAGTGAGATCAAGGGATCAAATATAACAATCTCCAGATGCACAGCAGCACCATCTAGTGGCCAGAATGGCCACTTTTACACAAACTCAAATCCTCAGGATAAAAAAAACACTGCACACAGCAGTTATATAAAACAAGGCATGGGTGGTGTGTAAAACTCGAATTTTCTACGCATCTGAGGTGTAGGATGCTTTTATAAAGCCTTTGAGCTCCGCTCTTGGGGTTTATGTAGCATCCCACACCTTGGGTGTGTATACAATTCTCATTGTACACAACACCCCATGTATTCTACATTTATTAATCTAGGTCGATCAATATTCAAAAAAAAAAAACCCTCCCCTGAGCATTCCTATTTTTAGGCCTTCTATGTGTGACACTCTCTTCAAGACAGGACACAAGGAAATTCTACTTTACCGAGAGGGTGACTATGGAACTGCCGGTAGGAACTATAAACTGGTTCAGAAGTGGTGGGCCAGGTATAGGGGGCTGGTAATACCAAGGAGTTATGGATGAGGTGGAGTGGTTTAAGGAAGGCATTAGGGCTAAATACCCCCCAAGACAGAAGGTCAAGGGGATAGGAAATCTTTCTGGGCCAACCTAAATGGAACCCTGGTCTTTTTCTGCCAGCTATGTATATGTTTCTATGGTTCTTTTTACAGAATAAAAGTGCCTCAAATGCTGGGGAAAGGAGTCTTCTGACTGGTCGGAAATGCTCCCTTGATCTATAAATGTTGCTGAGTAACTGGACTTAATCACATTTTAAGGTTTTCATTGTTTTTGACATATCCAGTACAGTGGGGAGAGCTAGCTGGTGACATCACAAGGGTACCAGGGTTTCATTCTTTGAAGTTTATGACTGAACCAGAACCCCTCAATTTACCTACAGCCTCCTGCTAGTGTGCCTAGCCTTTTATTTTGTTTTTGTAGCAGGGACATAAACACTGACAAAAACATTTGAACTCCTTTTACAAACCCTACACAGCCAGAGTAGCTGAAATGTCAGTTTCTCTTGTGGCCCCAGAATCCTTCACTGAAGTTGGTGGGGGGGGGGGGCTGGTGATGGCGATGAGGGCACATCACAGAGGAGAGGGGCTCAGCGTGCTGGGGAAGGAGGGGCACAGAATACTACATTTGCACTCCACCGCTGGCTGACTGGGGGAGCATTACAAAGGAGAGGTGTTCAGCTGCTGGGGAAGCAGGGGTGCAGAATACTAGACATTCACACTCCCCCCAGCTGGTGTACCACGAAGGAGAGGTGCTCAGCTGCTGGGGAACTAGGGGCACAAAATACTAGACATTCACACTCCCCCAGCTGGTGTACCACGAAGGAGAGGTGCTCAGCTGCTGGGGAACTAGGGGCACAAAATACTAGACATGCACACTCCTTCTGCTGGTTGACTGAGAAATTGTGCATCGGCTGTAAAGGCAGCTGCATGCCTGCTCTCCTAGGCAGTAGATTGTAGTCATGGCAGCCCTGTCTTCAGTGGGAGGACTACTGGAGGGGAGGGGGAGGATGTCAGGAAAAAACAATCACTGAATCAATGTTCATTTCTTCTTCCTTTTTATGGATTAGACTTGGGGCCTGCTATAGAAATTGGGCCTTAAGTGCCACAGAATTGAGTGCTGAAGTGTTACAGAGAACCAGCAGCCCTGCCACAGAACTTAGGACCAATGTATCACAGAGAACAAGGGGCCCTGCCACAGAACTTAGGGCCAAAGTACCACAGAGAATAAGGGGCTCTGCCACAGAACTTAGGGTCAGAGTGCCACAGAAAATGCAGGCCCCTGCCACAAAGCTTAGGGTCAAAATGCCACAGAGAATGAGGACTCTGCCGCAGAACTAAGGGCCGAAGTACTGCAGAGAATGAGGGTCTCTACCACAGAACATAGGGCCAAAATGCCGCAGAGAATGAGGGTCTCTGCCATTAAACTTATGGCCAAAGTGCTGTAGCGAATGAGGGGATCTACCACAGAACTTAGGGCCAAAGCGCTGCAGAGAATGAGGGACTGTGTCACAAAACCTAGAGCCAAAGTGCTGTAGAGAATGAGGGACTCTGCCACAGAATTCAGTGCCAAAGTGCCACAGAGAACAGGGGACTCTGCCACAGCACTTAGGGCCAAAGTATCACAGAGAACCAAGGGCCCCACCACAGAGTTTAGTCTTAAGTGTCACAGAGAACCAGGAACTCTGCAATGGAACATAGGGTCACAGTACCATGGAGAACCAGGGGCCCTTCCACAGCATTTAGGGCTGAAGTGCCAGAGAGAACAGGGGCCCTGCCGCAAAGCTTAGGGCTTAAATGTCAGAGAGCCAGGGGCCCTGTCATAGAACTTAGGTCTGAAATGTCACAGAGATCCAGGGGGACTGCCACAGAACTTAGGGCCAGAGTACCTCAGACAATGAAGGGCTCTGCCACAGAACTTAGGGCCAAAGTGCCACAGAGAACCAGGGCCCTGCCACAAAGCTTAGGGCCAAAGTGCCACAGAGTATGAAGACTCTGCCACAGAAAATAGGGCTCAAGTGCTGCATAGAACCAGGGGCTCTGCCACAAAACTAGGGCCAAAGTGCCACAGAGAACTATGGATCTATCACAGAACGTAGAGCTAAAGTGCCACATAGAACCATGGGCCCTGCCATAGGACGTAGGGCCAAAGTACTGCAGAGAATGGGGGTGGCTCTGCCACAGAACTCAGGACCAAAGTGCCATGGAGAATGAAAGGCTCTACCACAGAACTTGTGGCCAAACTGCTGCATAGAACCATGGGCCCTGCCACAGAACTTAGGGCCAAAGTGCCACAGAGAATGTGGGGCTTTACCACAGAACTCAGAGCTAAAGTGCCACAGAGAATGGGGGGTTCTGCCACAGAACTTAGGGACAAAGTACTACAGAGAATGAGGGGCTCTGCCACTAAACTTAGGGCTAAAGTGCTGCTGAGAATGAGGGTCTCTGATGCAAAACGTATGGCCAAAGTGCTACAGAGAAGGAAGGCATCTGCCACAGAACTTAAGTCCAAAGTGCTGTGGAGAATAAGGGGCTCTGCCATACAGCCTAGGGCCAAACTGCAGTAGAGAATGAGGGGCTCTGCCACAGAACTTAGTGCCAAAGTGCTGCAGAGAATGAGGGGCCCTACCACATAACTTAGGGCCAAAGTGCCAAAGAGAACCAAGGGCCTGGCCACAGAGCTTTGGCTTAAGTGTCACAGAGAACCAAACATAGGGTCACAGTGCCATACAGAACCAGGAGTCTTTCCACTACATTTAGGGCTGTAGTGCCACAGAGAACAGGGGCCCTGCCACAGACTTAGTGCTTAAATGTTAGCGAGAACAAGGGACCCTCCCATAGAACTTAGGACTGAAGTGCCATCAAGAACCATGGTCCCTGCCAATGAAATTGGGGCTCAAGTACCACAGAGAACCAGGGACCCAGCCACAGACCTTAGGGCCCAAGTGTCACAGAGAACGAGGGACCATGCCACAGAACTTAGGGTCGAAGTGTCACAGAGAAGCAAGGGCGCTACCACAGAACTTAGGGACAAAGTGTCACAGAGAACCAGGGACCCTGCCACAGAACTTAAGGTCGAAGTGTCATAAAGAAGCAAGGGCCCTGCCACAGAACTTTGGGACGAAGTATCACAGAGAACCAGGGACGCCGCTACAGAACTTAGGGCCAATGTGTCACAGAGAATCAGATGCCCTGCCACAGAACATAGGGCCAAAGTGTCACAGAGAACCAGGGACCTTGCCACAGAATGTAGGGCTGAAGTGTCACAGAGAACCAGGGCCATGTAACAGAACACAGGGCTAAAGTACCACAGAATAAAAGGGGTCCTGTTAATAACAGTGACAGAACAATGGCACGTACAAGTATGTCTTAAAATGGTAGGTACTTCCGATAGTCACAGCCATCACCACCTCATAAGAAACTGACAAATGCCTAGTTAATTTTAATCAGAATGTGCCTCGTTAGGAGGGACTATAAAAAAGATGCACTTTCCATGTGCGCAGTGTTTGAACTATACGCTCAGTTGAAGCTGCTGCAGTGCATTACCAAATGGAGTAACTTACTCCACCTGCAGTCATTTCCTGGTACCTACGTACTGAGTAACCACTACAGAATTACGACAGTAGGAATTTAGGAAAGTGCAGGAAGGGAATTTTGAAGAAAGTTGCCCCGAGGTGGAGACAATCCACCTAAGCCAGAGCACTGATGAAGCAACAGACTAACTGCCAGTGACCTGAGTCCAGGTCATCAGGGATCTCCCACTGTGAGGGTGCGTTGTACTTATTACAGCTCTACTGACATCTGGGTGACCACAGGTGGTGGTGCACTGAGGTTCCTAGGCACACACTTGAAGAGGAACTGTTCCTTGGATGCTCATGCTGCAGGCTAACTGACATTTGTTTATTTTTTACCATATACAATTTTCACTCATACGGCCGAGACAGGCTGGGACTCCCTTCAGCCCTGTCCCGCCAACCCACACCGTCTATCACCTCCTCAGGACTTGGCAGGCATCCTGAACACCCCCACATACCCCCCCCCCCATAGTAGGGTCAGGAGGGTTAGGGCTGTCCTGTCCTCTCCCCCTCCCAAGTACACATCCAGTTTCGGCCTTCTGGGTCCTGGCAGTGAGGCGACTGAGGGACCGGCGGGCATGGCATCATGAAAGCCTGCCCCGCCAACATTTTCCACCACTTTTCTCTCATTCCCCATGCTGAGGCACGCATGTCAGCATATACGTGTGAAGGTACATGCAAGCTGCAGAATCCTGCAGTGCCACCCACTTCAGCCGCTCCCAACCCGCACTGCCACCTGGCCTGCACCTGGTGGCAGTCATCTGATGAAGCCAGCAGTCCACCCTCCCTGGGAAAGGAGAGCAGTCCCTTGGGCGCTCGATCCTCTCCCCCCCAGCCAACCCCCAGCAACCATGCTAGTTCCCGAATCTGGGTCACTGGTGTGGAAGTGAGGTGTGGCATCCAGCACCTCAATCCTTAGTGCCATCAGGCCAGCTGGGCTCAATGATATTTAGAAGGTGCTGCCTTCTCTCCCCATTTTCCCCTGGCCTCACTACAATGATCAGGGGTTACCATGGTGACCTCCTTCCTCTGGGCAAGAGAGAGCAAAGTGAGCTGCTGCCTTCACAGCGGGCTCCAATCCTGTTTCTTGGTCGGCCGGCAGGGGTGTGCATGAATGCTGCTCAGCCTGCACTTTCCCATCCTGGAGGTAAGCATGTTTTCTTCATGACACAACAATTGCATGTTAGAGTTTATATCAGCTCTGATCTTTTGTTTGCTGGTCCCGCTGTCCACACTGGAACAAGTACAGTAACAAAGGATTGTACTTAACCCCTGGAGAAAAGCAGACTGGGAGAAAATCTGATGGGTGATCACAAAAGCTGTAACATGCACTGCAGGCTGTTGAATCTCCCACTGCAGCCTACTGCTCTGATGTCAGCTGCAGGGGATTCTGGGATTTGTAGTTACAGAAGATGTCAGCCTGCAAGCAAGCAAAAATTAGTCTGATACAATCTACTATACTGCGGTGAGCAGTAAGTAAACCACTGTTTTTGCACACAAAGTGCTCATTGGGACCAGCTGCACACTTGAGCCTTTAAGTGTGGTCTTTTTTTTTTTTTGTCAATTCTGTTTATCACTGCCTTACCCAGACTCTCTCTTCAGGGGGTTGCTCGGCTCTGCCATGATCTCACCCACCTGAAGACCTCCATTCCTCCTCCGTTGGCTGCCTCTCCATCTGCTACCCGGCCATCCACCCACCCCCCCAACTCTGAGTCCCCCAAGGTGGGACTGCCTACTCCTCCTGGCACTCTGTCATCTAGTAGAGTGACCAGGCAAGGAGGAGAGCTGGAGGTGTGAATGGAGGGACCCAGCACTGGGTGTGGTTGGCCAGCCCCTGTACCCCCCCTTCGCCTACTGAGAGGCAGGTATTTTTCTTTGTTCCACCCCTTGGTGCGGCCATGCAGTGGTGTCAATGCACTGAGTGAACGAGCCCGCCCACTCCTGCAGATGTCTGCCTACACCAGACCCCATCTACTTGCCCCCGCCCTAGGTGCAGCACCCCCAACCTTTGCCAAGAGCCACCACCAAGCAGGAAAATCCACAGAACCCACCCCAGGAGAAGACAGCAGTCCTCCAGATGCTCAATCTTCTCCTTCCCCTGCCGACCTCCAATGGCCCAGGCTCATTCCCCAACCTGGGCCGCCGGCATGGCGCAAGGTGTGGCATCCAGCGCCCCAACCCTCAGGACCACTGGGATGGCTTAAGTGTGGTCTTACCAGTGATTTGTACGGGGGGCAATATCACCTCCTCGCATCTACTGGCGGGCCCTGTGTGTGCATCCCAACATTCTGTTGTCCTTTCCTACTGCCTTATTACATTGAGTTATATGTTTTAGATTATAATACAGAAGAACTCCCAGATTCTTCACCTCCCCTTCATCCACTCCACTCTCAATCCACCCATCCTGTATTCCCTTCTTGGATTCTTTGCTCCTATGTGGAAAAACTTCTTCACATTGAACCTCAGCTGCCATACCCTGGACCACCTCTACGACCTCTTCAAGTCCTCCTTCGTTACCCTCATTCCATCCATGCTTTTCACTCGCCCGCAAGGACACATTCATACCCAGTGGCAATCATGGTTTGAAAGGCACTGGACTAATCTCTAGCTGGAATTAGCCCATAGATACAGATGACTGAGTCTGTTC
Source organism: Neoceratodus forsteri (assembly GCA_016271365.2). Lineage (NCBI taxonomy): Eukaryota > Metazoa > Chordata > Ceratodontiformes > Ceratodontidae > Neoceratodus > Neoceratodus forsteri. The sequence goes on from CM028130.1 coordinate 1,616,487,044, forward strand.
AATATTAAGACTACATTGCAGCCATTTTTAGAACATTGTGATGTCACTGAGGAACAAGTTGTGCCTAACTACACTGAGCGATGCACAGCCTGTTCCTCGATGAAATTACTAGCTAATTCCAAATTCTTCTAAGCATGCAGGCTTACATTTTTAAAGGTCATGGCGTGTACTGAACACACGAGTTAGGCTGCGCCTACGCCAAGATTCATACACCAAAATGTTTGACTCCAATTTTTTTCATCAGCACTTTCTGCACCTCATCCCTCAATCCCAGCAGCTCCCCCCCAAAGTCCTGTCACTGACCCATCCAGCGGCCTTAATAGTTATCTACCACTGTGGGTAGCCTGCCACTTGGGGTGGTGGGGACTGCAGGGGAAGCAGAGCAGGACGAGTCTTTTTCCTCCTGATTTTCTTCCCAGGATATCGGCATACAATGATGCGGCACGTCTGCCGATGCCCACCCCCGACTGCTACCACCATTGCTGCCAGCTGGCTTCCACCAGGTGGCTGTCATGTAGTACGATGCATGATCCCGCCCTCACCAAGGGAAGACGGCAGTAATTAGGCCGCTCAATCCTCTCTCTCACCCATATGACGCCCGAGTGACCCTCGTTCATTCCAAAACCCAGGTCGCCAGTGTGGCAGGCGATAAGGCGACATTTCAAACATTTTGGTGTAGTTAAGACAGCTTCCATTTTTTGCGGCAAATTAGGCATTACTGTCAGAGCCCAGCTTGTGTCAAGACAACAGACCATGTCTTTAGTGGCCTAACTTGCTGCAAGTACTGCATGTGGGCTATAATCGTGCCACAGGTCAGCCCTCACGTCCAAAGGCGCTTTGGATATCCTGCCCTCGGTCTCCATTTTCACAACCTGACAATACACTTACCCCCCAACAGGACTGCAATATGTAGGCCTGAGTTCAGACCCAGTGTCCCTCTGTGTCCTAACTTGCCAGCATAAGACAGAACGTTTGGTAAATTATTTTGCCGCCCCCAAACAGATTTTAAAGGATCCTGCACAAATCTGTAAGAGAAACAGTTTAGCAAAATACCTTACTTGTATGGGAATGATTGCTGGGAAAGACCATTTGAAATGTTGGGGGTGCAAAAGAATGGTGCACCTCCCTGGCTCAGGAGTCACAGACAAAATATGGGGGTCCTGGGAAACTTTCTGTGAGGTTTATTTACTGGAAATATGTCAAACAAGGAAAGTAAAGTCGAGGTACAAAGAGTCATCTCATTTTCAGTTATGATCGCAGGGATGGGGGGAACTGAGAGACACAGAATAAACCAATGTAATAATCTTAAATCTTAATAATCTTAAACGAGTCGAAACTCTGCACGGGTGGAATACTGTCAGTCTAGCCATATGTGATGAAAATGGCTGAATGGCCACCACCTCAACTGGTCACTGTTTTGGTCACCACCCAGGCCTACCAACTCCTGAAGTCAGGATGCGTGGACATACTGGGAGATAGCCCCAACAACTTGGGAGATCTGTCTCAAACACCACTCAGACCCATCAACTTTTTCTGCATACTCAGTCATATCCTTGAACACATACGTCAGACCTTCTAACACCACCTTTTTTTTTCCACATTCCTTGCATACTCACCTGTTCACTCCCTAAATAACGTATCAGTATATCAATGACCTACAGGGATCAGTCCCAATGAAGATCAGTGGAGGGACTGGTATCAATGACCTACAGGGATCAGTCCCAATGAAGATCAGTGGAGGGACTGGTATCGATGACCTACAGGGATCAGTCCCAATGAAGATCAGTGGAGGGACTGGAAAGTTTAAAACAGCCACTCAGTCTATCTGCCACAGTTCATGTTCCAGTCGACCCCAATCCCCATCCCTGCCAAAATGGTCTTATGTTGTATTTTTAACAAACTAGCATGTAGTGACTCACAAAAAAAGGATTGGTTTATTTTAAGCAGAAACCGTCACATGGGCATCTGAGGAGTCTGAATATCTCAGCATAACTGGACACTCAAAGACTATGTGATGTGGACCTGTGTGATATATCATTTACCTACATAAGGACAGTTTAACCTCGGGTAACCTCATGAGTGATGTGACCTGAGGTCAAACTGCCCGAGTGGATGTATCAATGCACAGGGACTTCCTGCTTTGGTTCCACAACATATAGTAAAAAGACATTTAACCTAATGACATTTCTAGTAATCTGTTTAGGCTGTCATTCTGCCTAACGTGACAACTGGTGAAAACAATCGGCACCCACCGGCAGTGGGACAGTAACCATTCTAACAAGGCAGTTGAGCGATAAATGAGGCTACCATGTAGTCATTAGCCGACACGTTAGAGTAAACGTTTTTTAGGCGAAATGTCGTTGGGACAGACGTCTTTGTACCAACTGTCATGCTACGTCCTAATTTATCCCCAGTGATGGATAGATAGATAGACAGATAAATAGATAGATAGATAGACAGCTAGATAGATACTGTTTGTAGATAGACAGATGCTGTCTGTAGATAAACAGATAGTTACTGTCTGCCGATAGAGAGACAAAGAGAGAGAGAGACTGTCAGTAGATAGATACTGTCTGTAGCTAGATAGACAGACAGACAGATAGACAGATAGAGATACTGTCTGTAGATAGACAGGCAGACAGAGATACTGTCTGTAGATAGATAGACAGACAGACAGACAGACAGAGATACTGTCTGTAGATAGATAGATAAACAAACATGTGAAATAGCCAGCAGAAGGTCTTACAGTCAGTCAAGTCTGCTTGATTGCAGAGTCCCTGATCTACAGATTACAGTGGGCCCCTCCCCACCAATCCGGATTCTCCCCTTCAGCCTGTTCCACCCTCTCTTGACCCCTCCCCCACCCACACTGTCTTTTCAGTGATTACCTCAGCTGGGAGTTTGTTCCATCCCAACACCACTCTCTCTGTAAAGAAGTGACTCCTGACTTCTTTCTTGAACCTTCCCCCCGCCAGCTTGTAACAGTGCCCTCTGGTGGTTTTGTTTTCACTGAGACAATAAAGGTCCCCGATGTCCACCTTGTTTATATCTCTCAGGTATCTGAAGGTCTCTTCTCTCCCTCCTCTCCCCCTGTGAACACATGTTAAGTTATTTTAGTCTGTCCATATATGCCCTGCTGACTCTAAACCATCTTTGTTGCCCTCCTCTGTACTGCCTTGAGCTGGTTGGTATCCTTTTTTAAGGAAGGGGCTCCAGTACTGCATGCCATACTACAGGTACGATTATACCAAAGACCAGTATAACTGTAGATTATACAATGGCAAGAAGGAATGCTGGGCTGTGATTGGTCCATCTGGGGCTGGACCTGGGATGTTATCCCAGCATAACATCCCAGCTCTAGTCCCAGCACCCCAATGACCACATAAAAATGTTAAAAAAGATCACTCCACAGCCCTCCCCACCAGCAGCTTCAGCGGTCCCTGCTCGGCTCAGAATTATTGCTCCCTGCCCGCTGGCCCACAGAACAAAACCAATAAAATCTTTTGTTTCCCACACCTAAAGTTTAAATGATTCATTATTCACAACTAAAACTCACATATTCAGTCCCTCTCCCATCCTAGGAACCTCTCCAGGTGACTTATTTGTCAGCGATCGGGAACGGAAAACCAGAAGTTACCCCAGCTCCCTTGGCTTCCTCAAATCAGTGTGGTTTTGGCACTCATAAAAAAACAAAAAAAAACCATCTTTCACCCGGTCTTAGGGCAGGCACTAAAAGCAGATGAATGGAGAAAAGAGGGAGAACAATTTCCAACACCTGATATTGTCAGAGCGGTGGCGGAGGTGTGGGAGTGAGTGGCAGCAGGGGGGCTCACACTTAAAGACCCCAGTCTGAACGACAAAGGATAAACTCACAGAGAAATTAACAGCAGAAATTAAAAACTAAAAAAAAAAAAACAACAACAATTTAACAGTACACCAAGGGAATACCAGCAAAAACAAGAAGGCAGTTTGCTGCGGGGACTCAAGAGTGCAGAGCCACTGTGGCACAGTTACAATGCTTCAGCTCCATCTGCTGGCCAAAACAATAAAGCTGCACTATTTTAAAAGTAACCTACTCACTGAAAAAAAAAATAGAAAAACAGAAAAAAATCTACTTTAAATATACTTTTTTCATCTTTTTTGTTAAACTCACAAGCCATTATATAATAGGACAGTGCCACCAGGCTGGCCAAGAAGGAGGTTATAATAGGAATAATTCCCTCCAGGGTGGGTGTTACGCTGGGATAACATCCCTTCTTGGGTGGACGCCCTCGGGCCCAACAACCCAAGGCACCCACCCTGTCAGGCATTATTCCTTTAATAACCTCCTTCTTGGCCAGCCTGGTGGCGGTGAGGGTTCAGACACTGGACGCCCTACCTTGTGCCACACGTGTGACCAGGGTTCGGGAACGAACTTGGGTCACTCACGGGTTGGCAAGGGGAGGAAGGAAAGGGACAGTGCAACATACTGTAGACTGACACTCAGTGGTGGCTTGGTGTCGACACAGGCACGTCACCCAGAAGAGGGTGTATCCAGGGCGTATGGCTGCCTCCGCCCGCTGCATGGTTCGGGTGCCCAGGGGAGAAAAGAGGAAAAAAATAAATAATAACCTCCTCCTTTCTTCTCGTGAACCCTCTAGCAATGTATCCCAGAATTCTGTTTGCCTTGGTTGCTACCTTCCTACACTGTGTAGCTTGCTTAAGGTCACCGATGATCGCTATCCCCAAGTCTGTTTCCTCCTCAAATGCAGTGATCCTTAACACCCCCCAAACTGTGTTCGGTCTTTGAGTTCTTTCTTCCTATGTGCATGACCTTACATGCCATATGTCAGGTCAGCTTTCCAGCTTTGCTACGTCGTCTTTAGGTCCTGCATCCCTTCATCTATGGCCACCCTCCCACTGAGTTTGGTGTCATCCACAAAAAGGCATATATTTTTTTTTTAATTCTTTGGTAACCAGGTAAGGCTGACTAGTCACAAGTGCCTGTTTCCAAGGGTGACCCTGGAGCACTGGGAAGTTAAATGACTTCCTCAGAGTCACACAGTATGAAAGTGGAGGTTGTGGGAATCAAACCCAGGTCTCCTGGATGTACCAAGCTCATTCACAGCTCATTACTCTAACCTCTAGGCTATGCTGATAGCCCCTATTTTGCCTTTAATGCCTTCACTAATACCATTTATGAATGTATTAAACAACACCAGGCCTAGCACTGACCCCTGCGGAACCCCACTGGTGATTTCCCTCATACCTGACAGCCCTCCTCCCACCATAACCCTTTCTGTCCTGCTACTGAGCCAATTTGCCACCCACTTTGTTAATTTGTTTCCCACCCCCGAAGTCCTCCAATTTCCTGATAACCTCTTGTGGGGTACTGAGATGAAGGCCTTGCTGCAGTCCAGGTACAGAATATCAACCACTTGTCTATTGTCTGCTATCTTCATTACCCAGTCAAAAAAGCTGATCAGGTTTGACAGGATCTCCCAGATATAAAACCATACCATCTCTTGTCCTGAAGGCCATTTGCTTCAAGGAACCTGACACAGTTTTTCCTTCAGAATGGCCTCCATCAGCTTACAGTCAGTGTGTGTCAGACTGACTGGCCTGTAGTTCCCAGGGCCGTTTCCTAGGAATACTCATGTGTAGTGGTACCATGTGTAAGGTTCTCCATTCCTGCGGTACTACCCACTGTCTAATGAGCCACTGAACAGATCTGCCAACGGACCCGCGCCAGTTCCGCTACCATCTCCCTCATCACCTTTGGGTGCATGCTATCTGGTCCCAGGGATTTGTTTTCCTTTAGAGCCAGGAGCCCTGTCCTAACCCTGTCTTCTGTTATTCTGTAATCATCCATCCTCTCCTTCACCTCTTCCTCCCTTCACCCTTCCTTGAGGGACATGGTTCATCTTTTTTGCTTAGTAAAGACAGAGCAGAAGTATTTGCTCAACACTGCTACATTCTCTCTGCTATCCTCCACCCGCCCTTCCCCCCTTTTTATCTGTATTATGCCCTCCTTTGTGTCCCTCCTTTCAGTGATGTACCAGAAGGCTTTCTCTACCTCCTTGTTCCCCTTCGCAATTTGCAGTTTCTTCTTAGCTTTGGACTGCCTACCACTCTATTAGCCTCCCTAGCTTTCTAAAGGTATTCCTGCTCTCATCCTCATCCCTTCGGAATTTCCAAAACTTTCTGTGTGCATCCCCCTCTTACCTTACAGCCTGGCTCGTCTCTCTACCGAACCAGCTGGGTTTCCAGCCATTGGAATTTTTCCCCTTTTGTCTAAGGCAGGTTTTAGTACATATAACAATTCTTCAAATTAAATAATTGCACCACTGTAATACAATACCCCCCTTTTTCATTACTTTCATTCAAAACATAACCTTACAAACGTGAAACTGAGGTCTGGATGATGGGTGTGCCTAACTCCAACACTCTGGAAATTCTGCAAAGTAGGAAATTGTCAGGCAGACTGGCATGATTCATCAAAACAGCCTGTAGGACAGGGGAATCCCAAGACCCTGCCTGCAGTCACAGAATATAGTAAGAGCTTTTGGAAACCAATCCGTTCTACAGTCTTTTTTTTCCACAGGCCACACACACACACACACACATGTCCATGGAAATGATAAAATGGGATTTAGTGAACCCTCTTATGAGGACAGATGCCTGGAACGTGGCAACTGTTTCATATGGCATTACCGACTTCTATACATATTTTCCTCGACTTCCACCTGACACAGGTGCCCCTTGTGAAAAGGCACAAACCTCCATCAATCTGAAGTGGGCACAGCATGGGAAGATGCACTCTGCACTTACAGTAGTGCTGCTGGGTGACACTGAAGTTTGACGTTACAATGCAAGATTGGTGGGTGTCATTTACACAGGAGACAGACTAATATAGGCAAAGAACATAAATTACAGGTAAACTTTTTTTTTTTTAAATCTTCATTGCTAACGTGTTAATTCTCCAAACCTGGTCCATTCCCCCGAAAACTCACGCAGTGTCTCTTTTGCGTCTTCCTGCTTGTTTATGGCAGTAAACTCTCAAAGGCAAGGATGAGAGAGAAAGTATAAAACAGGCTCCAACCACAGCTCAGTGCCTTACTATGTAATTTTTCGTGGTCCTGTTTTTGCTTTAAGAGGTTTATCGTGGAAATTTTGTGGGTCCACATCTGTGGAACGACTTAACGATCTGGTAAATATATATATAGATATATTTTTTTTAATTTCCCAAGTCTTTTCCAAGTCTTAACCCTGTTTTGCAATGGGATGTGGCTAAATCATCACAATATTCTAGGCGCTGATCTGTCATTGGTAATGGTCTTCCTAAGACGCACCCCACGACGAATAGCCACCAGCATATCTTCAGCGGGGGGCTCGCTCGATATATCTGGGGGTGGTGCAGGAGAGCTGGCTTCTGGCATTGATTCTGAGGGCATGGTGGGGAATGGAAACTGTCCCTCGCCCAGGGCATGCGCGCTGGCAACTAGTTCTCCGATCTTTTCCACCAGGCTGTGTCGGTTGGCAGCAAGCTGCTGGTCCTCTTCAGCCGACAAAGCTGGCCCGCCTGGATACACCGAGATTTCCATGGTACTGCCACCCCAGGCAGTGTTGGGCAAGCTCAACCTCTTGGGTGAAGCCTTCACAAAATCCGCCGAATTGGGTGAAGCGTCATCTGTGTAGAAAACGCACTCCTCACTGCCAACCCTTACAGGGCCAGTGTAACCTGGGGAATCAGGAACAGTGGGCGTCTTCACTGGCACTATGGGTGGTCTGATGGGGATTGGCCCTGCATTGGACAGTGTACGACGCACTGACGGCTTAGTAGAAGGTGTGCGGCGGATGGTGGCGACTCCTGGAGTGGAGCTGGTTGGCTGGCTGGTCCCCGAAGGCAGTCCGGCAGTGGAAGCTGGCCGTTTGGTTTGGATCATCCGCCGATAGTTCTGAGCAATGTTGCTGTTGCGGGGGATGGTGGAGGATTTATCAAATTCACTCTGGTGTTCACCTTCCATGTCTCCATTCACAGAGTAGCAGTCATAATCTGAAACTGAGTTAAAAAAAAAAATAATTCAGTGAGGAACCAGAGCAAAATGCAAGCATCCTTCTGAACCCCCACCACAAAAAACACACACAAAAAATAACATCCAGTTGGTCACTGGCCTATCTGTCCTTAAAAGAATGCTTTTATCTGGCATGGTAGCACAAAGGTAGAGCTACTGCCTGTTTACTGGGTAACCCAAGTTTGGAAGTGACTCGTGTCGCATGGGACCTGCCTCGCAGGAAGGGGAGTGGACAAGCTGCACCACTACTTGCCTGCCACCAGGCAGAGGACTGGTGGCAGCAGAGAGGAAACAAAAACTTGGAAGAGGGCCCGCCACATCACAGGTATTACACAAATGCATGCCTTTGCACACACCCACAGCATGATAGGCCGCTCTGGGAGGAAACAGGCTCTCTTCAAAGCAGTTTGGTATGCCAGTTTGTTGCAGGCTCTGCACCACTGACTAGGTGTCTTCACCAGAGCGATGTGGATTGTGCTCCAGAGGGCCCTGCCCATCCTCAAAGGACCTGAAATTAGGCGTAGTTAGTTGGAGACAAATGGAATAGGGGTCAGTCTTAGAAAACATGGCTGATGGAGGTGGATGAACCAAAGCTGAATAAGGCTAGTCAGTGAACATGGGTGCAAAAATCTCCATGAACATTAAAAAATGCATTTGAGAATATGTCATATTTTTTAGCTCTATCTCCCTTGTAACCACAGTGCTCCCTCTCCTCTAACCTCGTTCTCCCCTCACAGGAAGGCATCGATACTTCCTCACCATTCTCCCTCAAAGCCTCTGCTCTCTAAGCGAGCCACCCACTCCTGCCCTTGCAATAAATCCCTCCTCTTCTGTTTACCATACTCCACTTAATGCTGAGTGAAAGTTATATAACACCAGCAAAACAGCGAAAAAAGAACAATTATGTGCTTACCATAATAGTACATCTCGGAGAGAGTCCCTTTCTTCAGGTCACACCTCTGAACTATAAGCCACCAGGCACTAGAACCACATGGTAACTTTTGCAAGCAGTCCACCTGGAGCTGCCCACGACAATGTCAGATGTCGGCTCTCCCATATAAATGTGGGTGGCCCTTCCTCTCCTCCGTTCCCTGACGAAGATCATACTCAGAGGACCTCTCTGTAGGGAACCAGGAGAGAACCCAGTACTCTGCGAACCTAGGCAAGGCAGACAGCTATAGGTAGACTAGAATGGAAAACTGGAGTCTCAGACCCATAAGGAGGAAGGAGGGTAAGACGGCATGGCCTGATGAAAGAGATTCTCTCAAAGATCTACTGTTACGTTAAGTATGTAACGGTTCTGTCTTCAAGGATATCGCTTTCATCAGGCCACACTTATGTAACGAGTACCAAGCAGTACTGACAGCAAAGCAGTCTGGGTGGCTGGAGCATATAGGCTTAAGAAAGTAGGCCTTGTAGCACAGTTAAGCCAAAGCTAGCTATTCTACAAGAGGCAATGTCCAGACTGTAGTGTTTAGTGAAAGTGTGGACAGTACTCCACGAGGCAGCTGCACAGATGTCTGCAGCAGAAATATTTTTAAAACAAGAAACAGAAGTAGCCGTGCCTCTAGTGGAATGACCATGAACCACCCCAGGAAGTTCCTTACTGTACTTCCTCTAACAAAAAGTATTACAGTTGGCTAGCCATTTGGACAAACACTGTTTACAGACCCTCTTTCCCAGGGGCAAACGAAACAAAAAGCTGCGAGGACTTTCTGCAGTCCTTCGTGCAATGAATGTAGTACCTGAGTATTCTATGTACCTCTAGAGTACGTAGCAATGCTTCCCCTGGATTGGCAGCTGGCAGCTGAATGGTTTGATTTAAAGTAAACTCAGACACCACCTTAGGCAGAATTTTAGGATTAGTACACAAAGACACTCTGTCTCTGGAAAATCGAATAAGGAGGCTCGTACATTAGTGCCTGTAGCTCAGAAATCCTACCCATGAAACAGCCTGCCATTAGAAGTGGTGGTGAGCGAGTCAAAGGAAGTATTTAAAAGACAATTGGATAATTTTATTCTGTCCGGTAATAACCTAAAATACTATATTTACTAGAATAGAAGCAATTATAGGCAAATTTGCCTTCTAGCTCCTCCAGGAGCTCCAGGAGGGCTGACAGAATATCCTGTACGTCAGAACCAAACAATTTGTGTCCTCTGTATTTGGCACTGAGAATAGACTGCTGCACATCATTCGCGAAGCCTGCCACCCTCAGCCATGAATATCTCCTGCGACAGAGGCGGCAGCCCTGGCAGAAGCATCTGAGAGATCACAGGCTGTGCAGAGCAAATGCTTTCCCACATCAGCCCCACTAGTAAGGGCTTTGAGAAGGTCCTGTTTAGGGGTGACCTCTGGCAAGTATTGTGCAGCTGCCTTGCCCTTCCTCCAGAGGGTGTTCTGCTAGTTTATCACGTGGGCCTGATAGCTAGCGATGCAAAGGCCCAATGATGCTGAGGCAAAAGTCCTTTTGACTAAAGCATCCAACCTCCTGGACTTTTTATCAGGAGGGAGCTCAGGTGCTTAGGTGCCTTTGACTTAACATGGGCAGCATTAATGACCACTGAGTCTGCTTCAGGCTGGGTGGCAAAAAATGGCCTCCCAGAAGGTGCCATGTTATTTTATCTGCCTTTTTGGGTATGGCTGAAATTAAGCAACAAGGCATGACCAGGGGTTAGAGTAACTGTATGTTAATCACCCCCTAGGGGTGTAATATGGCACGAGGCAAAGCCGAGTGCCATATTGCCCCTAGGGGGTAACTGTTAATCTAACTCCTGGGAGTGTCTTATTGCTATTATAAAAACTGTTCCAAAAGAAAAGTGTTAAGTGTACTTTTTTAATGTCTTCCTCATTGAGAGGGAGATTTTGTAAATTAAACAATTCTTCCACCAACAGTTTAAGAATGCTGGTTTGGAATCAGAATGCATCATTCCAGTCATTCAGCAGTGCTAGAGGATGGAATGCTGACAGGAAGAATCCATGTGCCATGGTGATCAGGCTGTACATGACAGTGTAACAGGGATTAATGTAAAGCTGTTGGAATCCTAACAGCCAATCAGATTGCAGCATTTCTGAAACCCTTTTTATAATATTATTTGGCCTGTATCTGGCAGAAAAAGTGGCATCCTCAAGGCAGGGAGGAGAGGTGGCACCACAACTGGAGGAGAATCAGGCAACTCCAGATATTTTATGAGATTTGTCTTGCTAGAGTACTGCTCCTCCAGGTCAAAGCCCATGGCAGCCTATAACTGTTGCATCATGGTGAGGAAAGTGGGCTCCTTTGGAGGAGACCTTGAGGTGTGGACCACCAAGTTCTCACTGCAAGTGGACACCATGGAGCTGGTGCACCTATCAAAGGGACTTTCAGCATAATCTTCAGTCTCTTCCAATTCATCCTGCATTATTAACTTAGGATTACATTCATACTCATTGTCGAGTGGGTCGGTGGGGAGGAGTAAATGTGCCAGCGACATCGGCAGTGCCCTAGGAGGTGGCTGGCGTAGGGGTGTACCTTGCGACACTGATGGGGCATTAGTAGTAAGCCCCGACGGACCCCCTGGAACAGGGGGAGTAAGTAACAGGTGTCTAACCATGTAAGTAAATGATGATAGAATCGCCTGAAAGTCTATGCCCGTGTGGTCGACAGGTGCAATTAGAGGAGTCGACAGGGGAGGCTGAGTCCCCAACGTCGATGGCAACATACCAGCCATAGTAGGTCTGGTAGTGCCTGCGCCACAACCTGACCTTGGTGTCATGTCTATGGTTGGGGGATCAAGTGTCACTGTTGCTGTAGCGGTCAACAGCACAGAAGAGGTCTTACCTGCAGAGCGGAGGGGCAAACTGGAACACTCCAGGGAGGCTCTCTCCATGTCCTTATCCCATGCTTGTGAATCCCTGATGACTTGTCCCAGAACTTGGATGACCTGGATTTGAATAAATGAGCTGGCAACACCGCAGTTTTGTGCTGGAGCTCCTTCTCCATACTGGCCACCTATTGTTTTAAAAGGTGTTTTTCATGGGTCTCCACAAAAAAGATCTCCAAGTCTTGGAGGTGGCCTGTGATAGCTTTATCTAGCAACAGAAAAGACCTAGAATCAGCCTTTGAAGGCTCAAAGGCTCTCCCCATAAGAGTTGACTTAATATCCAGTTTTAACTCTGCATCACTTGGTAATTCAGGCTAGGCTGGTCTCAGACTGGACCAGATGTCCAAGGGGAGTGGCATAGGTGTCGCTCGATCAGGATTTGGGTCTGGGGGGACTGCGGACATACAGGTCAAGTGGTTATAGGAACCCATTGGTAGAACACATGATATAAGTATGGGGGAGGATTAGGAAGGCTTTAGGAGATACATCCAGGGGTACCCTATTGGCTCCAGTGTCCTCTAACCCAAAATTTCTTCGCAGCCTGGAGGACTAGGAGTTTCAGAGATCGGAGGTCACGGGAGTTTTTTGCTAAGGGGCTCTGTATATCAATCAGGGGTTTATCACATATCCTGAGCTGGCAGAGTGGTTAGGAGTCCAGCCTTCTCAGATCTTTCACTACATGCAAGTCAGGGATTGGGCTAGGTACATGGATCACCTTGTCCACAGTTCTCCCCTCTTTATGATCTGGAAAGGGGCATTTTACAAGCCAGGCTCTGCACTAAGGGGTGCTGTCTATGCACTATTACAATATCAACGAAGGGACACCTGTTGCTCCCTTGAAGGTTAGGGCTCAATGAGAACGGGACCTGGGGGGCCTTATACTGGATGGGTCATGGAAAGAGCTCTGTGAGTCTCATATGGGTTTAAGTATCTGTAGTCAATGTAAGGAAGCTCAATTTAAATTTTTACACAGATTGCACCTCCCTCTGGGGGTAATAAACAAGTTTTCACATGGTGTTTCTCCTCTGTGTGGGAGGTGTGGCACTGAGAGAGGTGTGTATTTGCACTGTTTTTGGCAGTCCCCTGTGCTACACCAATTTTGGATGGAGGTGGCCCATTGCATCTGTGAGGTAATGAAAATTAGGATACCCGTGGACCCATGGGGACTGCTCTTCGGGGTGCAGGAGCGGGGCATGGAGGACTGGGAGTTTTATCCAAGGCCTGTTCAGCTTATGTTGGTGGTGGCGATTCGTTGTATTCAGTCTATGTGGGTTTCACATGTGCGCCCAACGAAACAAACGTGGAAAGACTCTCTTATTAATATGCTCCAACTGGAGCATCTGACGTATGAACTGAAGGGTTGGTCTGATAAATCTGAACAGCAGTGGGGTAGATATTTGGACTCGCTCTCCCCCTTGGAGCAAGTGGTGATACGTTTGGCCTAGACAGTGAAGATCAGGTTTGAGGGAGGATAGTTTGTTGGTCTTATTATAGTGGCTAACTAAGCGGAAGTATGCTGCTGATCTTATTCGTAACAGTTAACAGTGGAGCTTTTTGTCTCCACTTTGGACGTGGCTGCTCTAACTCTCACTCGTAAACGCAATGTTTTCCTCGCTTATAATGAGACACCTGATACTTTGCAGGAATGGTTGATACCATGCTTGGGTTAGGAGCTGTGACCAATATTGCAACGTTGGGAACTAATTTTGGAATGTTGAATTCCTCATTTGTCTGTCCGTGTGTGTGTGTTTTTTTTGCCAGTTTTAGCCGCTTTTTGCTGTTTATTAAATGTCTGTTTGTTGGATGTTGTTCTGTTTTATTTTGGGTCACAGTGGTAGGGCGCAACTTCATTGTAAATTGGTTAATAATTATATTGGATCTGTTTTTTAAAGTTAAGAGGGGTGCTGGCAATATTGATCTTTATTGTTCAAAGTATTGTGCTGGTAAAGTGTTGTACTGTTATATGTTTTTTTTTCTTGTTCATATGAAAATGTTTAATAAAAAGAATTTATAAAAAAAAAAAAAAAAAAAGTTGTTTTCAGCATTGCCTGGTCTCAGAATTGAAACCCCAGCAGATCTAGCAGGCCTTCACGTTATGATCCGGGCCTAGGCAGCAGACAAAGATGTCGTGGGACTTGCCAGTGTATATCTTTTCTCCACACTTGACAGTACGGTAACAATTTTGATGGTGTCTTTGACGTCATACAGGTTATTAGAAAATCACTCTAAAAGTGATCACTTTTTAGTAAAGAAAATAAAAACAACAGCTAATGCAGCAGTGTTTCCATGAGCTTGAGTCTGATCAACGTCGGGAAAAATAACTGAGTAGACCGAGGGGGAGTAGATGTTTACATGGGAGAGCAGACATCTAACATCATTGTGGGAGGTCCTGGTGGACGCTTGCGAAAGTTTCTATGTGATCCTAGCACCTGGCGACTTAATAGTTTCATAGGTGTGGCCTGATGACAGTGATATCCTTGAAGATCTGCCATTTTCGCATCTGCTTAATTTTCATGAAATAGCACCAAAATACGGTACAGTGTGCCAAAGCTTCTCTATTTGAATCGTGCATTTTCAAAAATGTTATTTAAAAAAATCTGCAGTTTCAACAAAAATTGTACATTTTAAACACACTGTTCAAATTCACAAAATTGGTGCACTTCTGCAAAATGTGCACAAAACAGATTTTTCTAATTTTATCAACCCAATCCCTTTCCACTTCCATCCAATCTCTAACCTCCTCCCCTCACTCAACATATGCCTCCCCATGCTTGCCTCTGCTCCCACTGTGTGGCTAGCATGTGTCCAGTGCCTTAATCCCCCATCAGTAAGTTTTGTCTACTGCAGTGTGGCATATTGATTTCCCAATGTTTCACCTGTTATTATATCTGCAATACTTTTCTACCTTATATATAAATTTCTGAAATATTGTATAGTACTTCATCCTGCGGGTCTCCTCTGTACTGCACTGTAACATTTAGTTGTTATTGCTGTTCACCTTTACTATATTCCCTAGCATTTGTTTCTACCGTGTTTGTAACATTCCTGATGGCACTGTATTTATTTTGTCTGTTTTCCTCAGTACAGTGTATTCCACTGTCCCCCCCCCAGACACACCTGAAAACAGACTGTCCTCAGCTCAGTGTGCCCTGCTGGCCACATGTTTAAATAAACAAATACAGTACATAAACGTTACATAAATATAAATGCATAAATAAATAAATACAGAGGCCCGGATATTCAAACTGCGCCAGGCTGTGGCGCAAGTTTGGGCGCAGCTCAACTTGGCTGCACAGGGGTGTGGCCTGGGTGATATTCAACGGAGCTGCGCTATGGCTCAGCAGCTTTGAATATCACACCCTGGCCACCCCCAGTGTGCATGGCGCAGTGGCACTGCGCCAGCGTAAGTGGCCAGAGTGGAGCATGGAGATGCGGTAGCGCAAGTGCCACTGCGCCATTCACAGCACCTGCGATATTCAAAAGGTGACATGCAGATGGGGCCATAATTTATGCAAGGCGTACATGGAGCCATTTGTATGTCATTATGGCCCCATTTGCATCCCATTTGCATGCAGGGTGCGCCAATCCCCGACGACTTGCGCCTCACGCCCTGCCAGGCAGAAGCCGTCGGGGACCAACACCCCCTGCAGCTCGATCGCGGGCATCTGTGTATAAATAAAAAACCTTCCTATAAACCTGGTGGTCCAGTGGTCCGCTATGAGCCCGATCGCAGGCATCTGTATGAATAAAATGGTCCAATATCCCTGGTGGTCCAGTGGACCACTCTCTGCCCGATCTCGGGCATCTGTTAAAAAAAGAAAAAACAGTCCTATATCCCTGGTGGTCCAGTGGACCGCACTCTGCCCGATCGCTGGCATCTGTAAAAAAAAAAAACTCCTATTATCCTGGTGGTCTATGGTACCCTCCCCACCCGCCCACTGAGCCCCACCTGCCCCGCCTCCGCCAGCCGGGCGGGCGGCACACCACTGCCGCTTGCCACCCCGCCGCCCACCGACTGACACCTCGGTAGGGCTGCACGCCCATTGGTTCACAGCCCCTACTGTACTACACATTCCAGATATGTTTTAATGTGCCAGCTTCTTTTTCCCAGTGACAGAAACAGCATGCAGGAGGTGGGTGGAGGGGGGAGACGGGACATTAGCTGTGGAAGAAAACGGACAGGTGGAAGACTGTTGCTGCAACAGAAAGTGGCACACTGAAGGTTTGTGCTGTTAAATTGCCACCCGGGAGCACAGCAGCAAACAGGGGGAAGAGATCCGAACCGGGAGTGTGCCGAAACTAAAATGAATACAAAATGCCTTCTGTGTTGCTAATGGGGTGAATTTAACCAACAGGATCGAAAAGTTCTGCCTAATTGTTGTGGTGCCTACTGTGGGGGGTGGGGATGGAGACAAGTGGTGTTTTCTTCAGTTTGTCTCCCGCTAACGGAGATGTGCTGCTGGCTTGCAGCATTTAAGCAAGCGGGACGTGGGCTGCATGAGGAGGGACTGAGTAGCGGTCAGAGTTAACAATACTCTGTACCAGTGGGAAATGGTAACATTTTTAAAAAGTCATTGTTTCTTTTCTGGGAGTTAGTGGCACTTTCTTAGCAGAGAAAGTGATTTGGGGGAATTCCATGAGGGGTGGGGGGTGTCTTGTCTCGCTCGGTAAGCAAGGGGAAAAAAAAATGGCAGCTATTTAAAATTGAAAATTCCATGGGCACAGTGACATTCCAAGGTAATCAGACAGCCAGAGACTGGGTCTCATTATTTCCTAATCTCTGTTGCCTGACACCAGACCAGTTACTTGGTGACATTAGCCAATCAGAAACAACAATTCTCACTGCCTCTTTTCTAAATGTTATTAAGCAAAGCCTTCTCCAACAGTGACATCACTTCATGTCCCAAGGCTGCATGAAATGGCTGCTCACCAGATTTATAGGATCAACCCTTTGAACATTGCCTTTTTTTAATATAACTTTTCTTAAATGTTTAGTTAAGTTTTATTAAATGTTTACAGAATTACAATTCAGAAAACACTCAAGTGTCTTATGTCACTTTTCTTGTGACTAGACATGGCAATTTTAATTTTGGGTGCCCGATGCCCTTTCTTGATGGGCTCAGGGCGCCGTTCCTCAACAAGAACGAACCAGACAATAAATATGAGATAGTAAAATCGATGTAATGCCATAAACAGCTCCAAGGAGCAGAGTAAGGAGCTAAAGTGAACAAACAAATTAGGGTTGCCACCTTTAGATGATGGAAAAACCGGATACTAAAGCACACCCTAAACCCCACCCCAGCCTCACCCCTCTTCATGACTGATCATCCACTGTTCCTCCCCTAGAGCCATTTGATAGAGCAGTAAAAGACAATACTTAAAGCAGTGGTTCAACAAAAAATGTCAACATATTGTAAATCTGCCTTTCTAGGGTGTTCTGATTTAGTTATTTATTGACTAAAATTGTTTTACCAGGTAAATACAGAGATAAAGGAAATCTAATTTATAGATGTGATCTTGGGGGGGGCATGGGAAATAACTGTTAATAGTATACAAGGATATATAATAAGCACACTGTTTCCTATAATGTGTACTACATCTTTTTTCTGGATCCATTTCCTTTTTATGTCCACAGTACTACTTTAAAGTCAAGCGAATTGATCATGCTGGTTTCTTGAGGGGAAAGAATGAAACTATTTTAAAATGTTTTAATTCTGGTAGAGATGGAAAAGTTAATCAGTAAATGAAAGGTGGAAAGGTAGGGTCAGACTTGCTGCAGTGCTGCTTGGAAATGCAGAGTGAAGAAGATAAGGTTAATTATACAATGGCAAGAAAATTTCCTGGACTCTGATTGGTCAGTGTGTCCCTGGCACAGTGAGGTTATCCCAGAACAACCTCACTGTATTGATTTGTTGGATGGTCGTAGTCATCTTCTCTTAATAAACAGAGATATATTGCCACACTAAAAATCTACTAAAAACATTTTTAATTTTTTTTTTTTTGTATAACAATGAGCCATTGTATAATAGCAATACCAAACCCTGGATGTCAGGAACAAAGGCCAGCAAGGGTGGATCCAGCATCCAATGGTATGCTCTCCTTTCCATGGGGGAGGGTTGGCGTGCTCCACTGCTCGTCTGTCTCCTAGTGCTAGGCAGAATGCAAAGTAGATAGGGCAGATATTGATGCAGGGGAAGTTGATGCTAAGAAGCGGCTTGACATCAGTCTCTGTCTCATGGTAAGGGAGAACATGAAAAAAGGTGATCCCCACTAACAGATGATGGTCACCTTGTTCCTGACCATGATGGAGGGGCTCTTCCAATATCCCACTCTACCCAGATGTTTCACGCTCCCTGCATATGCCCACCCCATGTAGCAAGTGTTCCCCCCAATACTGAGTCAGAATGCAAGGACTATGAGGAGGTAAGCCCTAGACATAAGTACCAACAGTCGGAGTCAGGAGTGTTGGCTAGCTTAACGGGGTGAAACCAGGGTGGCATGGAGGAGGCAAAGAAAATTATATACAAGTGGACATAGGTGGAGGTACCTTGGGATGGAATTGTGTCCTCAGAGCAGGATGGAGTGGTGGTCTGGGTGCTGTAGCCGCTGGAGTACTGCAGGGAGTCGCGACTGCTCTTCTGGTGCTCCAAGCTTAGCCCACGCGTCAATACCATTGCCAGGTCACTTGCTGCTGGAGATACTTCCTCACCGTGCTGTTCATAAAAAGAAAAAAAAAGAAAGTGCTAAATGTCACAAGGTACCAGTCTGTATTTAAGTGACAAGAAACAGCCGAGTCTCGATACAAGGCAATATTTCAATTATTGACTGGATAAAGTTTGTACCCATCAGTTGGATTATTCCACATAGTGAATCAAATCCACTTTCAAGAAGTTGAACCAAATAGAATTTATTCTGTTTTATGCTCCAAGCTCCATCAGATTTAGTGAGTGGCTGAGTCCTTCAGTTTGTTTGAAGTTGTGGCAGTGAGTTTTGACCAATGAGAATGAAGGTCAGATGGTGATGTCACTACAGTCATTTTATTGTTAGTATTGTGAATTGTCATCACGGCTTCAGCAAATCAATGCGGAAGATTTACTGGCACGTGAGGACCTCTTATAACTATAAGCATTAGAAAATGCGGATTATAAAATGGATAGGAGAAATCCTGTAAGCTGATTGGCTGAGGCAGTCTTTGACCCATGATGATATCTTAGTATATCATCCCAGTTCAAGACTTAATACCAAGCTCAGCCATTTCCAAACACTTTGGGGAGATTTTATCATAGCAAAAATACCCCCCATGCTGTGGTATACCATGGGATATCGTCACTTCTATGATGATGGAAGGCACTTTGCGTTGCCTCATGCCTCACAATGTACCCAAGGCATGACAGTATTTAATGATACACAACACCCTGTCATGAAGGATTGCCACCATTAAATTGGGCTAAAACTGGACATGGCAGCCCCATCTCTAGCCCCTCCTCTTATCTATGGCCACACCCACTTCTAACCATCCCTGCATCACCTGGCCTGTCAAACTCAGCACACTCTTAGCTCATCCTATGTATTGTACTTCATGTCGGACAAACCTAACCCTCAGCACATGCAGGCTTTTTTCTACCTAAACAAAATTCTGGAAACCATACTAAATAGGTTCGAAGAGGAAACTATAAGCTTGAATTTACAAGACATTACTCAACATGGATTCAAAAAACACAGGTCATGTGTAACAAATCTAGTAGTATTTTATGAATCAATAAGTCAAAGTTTGGACGCAGGCCGACCATGTGACGTTCTTCTAATCAACTTCAAAAAAGCATTTGATAAAGTCTCTCATCAAACACGAATCAATAAATTAGGCAAAACGAAATATAGTTCCTGTCTGGTATCATGGGTCAAAAATTGGCTTATGGACAGGACACAGCAGGTACGTGTTCAAGGAAAATTATCTGGACCAACTGAAGTGACAAGTGGTGTGCCTCAGGGATCAGTCCTTGGACCATTCCTGTGTAACTGTTTTGTGTCAGATCTACATATGGGGATAACCACAAAAAATATAAAATTTGCTGACAATACAAAACTATCTAACGAAGCGACTTGTTTGTCTGACTATGAATCTCTCCAGAATAGCCTTATTACAATATCTAGTTGGCGATTTAAAAAACGGTATGGAGCTAAATCACAACAAATGTGCTGTAATACATCTTGGGAAAAATAACCCCCACTTTGTATATTCAGTAGACTTTACACTACTGTGTACAGTAGATAATGAAAGAGACCTCAGTGTAATAATTGATAACACATTCAGACACAAAATGCATATTAGAGCTATGGTACAAAAGGTAAATTAAATAATCAACATTATCAAAAAATCATTTATAACAAGGGACAGGTATACTATCATGAATCTGTACAGGAATTATGTATGTCCACATTTGGACTATGCATCACCCATTTGGTTACCATATAACAAACAAGAAATAAATCATGTTGAATAAGTACAAAAACGAGCAACAAAAATGATACCCTGCCTGTCCAGGCTACCTTATAGTAACAGAATTCAAGAGTTAAATCTTGTGCCCTTGGAGGTTAGGAGGAAAAGAGGTGATTGTCTCCTCTTCCATAATATCATTAATGATCCAATTCTAAGGAATGAATGTGGTATAATTCCCAACAATTGAAATAAAAATTTGAAATCACATAATCTATTTGAATTGCCTATGACCAATACAAAAAAGAGAGAAAACTCTTTTACTCTACGTACATTACCATTTTGGAACAAGTTGGCAAGTACTGTAGTTGGTATACAAGATCCCTAAAAGTTTAAACAAGCATTTGTCAATGCCAACTGTTGATTGCATTGGTGTGTTGAGCTCGCTCACTGCCCCTCTGTCACTCGCTCGGTCTGTGTCTCCCCGTGCTGCAGGCTGCTTTTTTGTACTGGGCGCCTGCCTGCGTTGGTACCTTGTTCTGCCCACTAAGAAATCCGGAGCTGTCCCGACAGAGCTCAGTTGAGGTAGCTCACTCCCCCTCTCTCTCTCGCTCATTCTGGTTCTCCTGGCACTGCAGGCTGCCCTTTTGTACTGGGTTCCTGCCTCTGTTGGTGGCTTTTTCTGCCCACAAAGAAATCTGCAGCAGTCCCGAAACAGGTCTGTTGAGCCTGCTGACTCCCCCTCTCTCACTCGCTCATTCCGTTTCTGCCAGCACTGCAGACTGCCCTTTTCTATTGGGCTCCTGCCTGCATTGCCGCCTTCGTCTGCCCACAAAGAAATTTGCAGCAGTTACAATAGAGCTCCGTTGAGCTCACTCACTCCCCCTCTCTCACTCGCTTATTCTGGTTTTCCCGCCACTGCAGGCTGCCCTTTTGTACTGGGCCCCTGTGTGCATTGCTGCCTTTTTCTGCCCACAAACAAATCTGCAGCAGTCCCAACAGAGCTCCATTGAGCTCACTAACTCCCACTCACTCGCTCTGTGTCTCCTGTCGCTGCAGGCTGCCCTTTGTATTGGGCTCTTGCCTGCATTGGCGGCTTGTTCTGGCCAGAAAGAAATCTGAAGCAGTCCTGACACAGGTCCATTGAGCTCGCTCACTCCCTCTCTCTCACTCACTCACTCATTCCGTTTCTGCCGGCGCTGCAAGCTGACCTTTTAATGGGCTCCTGCCTGCGTTGCCGCATTTTCTGCCCACAAAGAAATCCGTAGCAGGCACAATACAGCTCCGTTGAGCTCGCTCACTATTGCGCTGTTACTCACTCATTCTGTTTCTCTTGGTGCTGCAGGCTGCGCTTGTGTACGGGGCTCCTGGCTGTGTTGGCACCTTTGTCTGTCCACACAAAGAAATCCTCAGCTGTCCCGACAGAGTTCTGTTGAGGTCGTTCAGTCTCCTTCTGTCACGCGCTCATTCTGTTTGTCCTGGCGCTGCAAGCGGCCCTTTTGTACGGGGCTCCTGCCTGCACTGGTGCCTTTTTCTGCCCACAAAGAAATCCGCAGCAGTCCAGATAGAGCTCCATTGAGCTCACTCAGTCCCTCTGTCTCACTCACGCATACTGTTTCTCCCACAGCTGTAGGCTGGCCTTTTCTACTGGGCCCCTGTCTGCTTTGATGCCTTTTTCTGCCCACAAAGAAATCCGAAGCAGTCCTGACAGCGCTCCGGTGAGTTCACTCACTCCTCCTCCCTCACTCGCTCTCTCGTTCTGTTTCTCCCAGTGCTGCAGGCTGCCCTTTTGTACTGGGCTCTTGCACTGGGGCCTTTTTCTGCCCACAAACAAATCCGCAGCAGTCCCGACAGAGCTTAGTTGAGCTCGGTCACTCCCCTCTCTCAATTGTTCAATCTTAATCTGTCCCAAACACTGATTTCCCACAGCGACTGTGCTATTCTCTGGCAGGAGTGCAAAAACATATTTTAGCCAGGATGTGAAAAATGACAGCTGTACTGTTCATAAGGAGGCGTGAAAAAGTGCCACTGTTGAAAATGTGGCGTGAAAATATTACAAATTTACGAAGTTACAAGGGGCATGGAAACAGTTCAACGCACGCTTGTAACACAGTCATGTTATGGAGTTTCATCACCAAATTTTCAACATAGGGCTTTTAGGACCTCTGCTCATGAACAGTGCCACTGTCATTTTCCTAATCTGTCCCGAACACTGATTTCTCACAGCGACCGCGTTACTCTATGCTGCAACTGTGAAACCACATTTCAGTCAGGATGTGAAAAATGACAGCTGTACTGCTCATAAGGAGGTGTGAAAAAAATGCCACTGTTGAACATCTGGCATGACAATATTACAAATCTGAAGTTACAAGGGTGTGTGGAAAGTAGTACCTTTTACTGTATTTATAAAAATAACTGGGCCACAAACAAGGAAGCCAACTGGCTCAATCGCGTCAGCTGATATAAGACCAACACGGCATTAATCCACGATATATGCCATGTTGGTATTCAAGGGAGCGCGCAGAGGAAATCATTACAGGACTCGTACTGCTGTGCATGAGCCCCAGAAAGGTGGAGCACACGTGTGGGCAATATTGAATAAACCCAGGGGGAGCGAGTGGGAGAGGCATGTATGCTGCCGAGGATCGTAATGGAATGCCACTGCAGCACGTAGGTCACATCCCTGGAGCAATACAAGGAAGGCGATCCAGTGCTTGAAGAACAAGGAAGCACAGAAAAGCTCCATAACAGCGATACCGGTACTGTAAGCACAATCAGTTCTTAGCAGCAGAAACTTGCAGAAATCAGTGCATTGTGGGAAAATAAACAATATTTGCATACCTCGCTATGTTGAATGAACCGATAGGTGAGATATGTAAATATTAGGTATGTTCCCACAATCCTCTACTGAACCATAAAAGTTAACACAATAGACGAGCGAAAACAGCCGTCTAGATAGCAAGGAAAGGTAGCGTGGCACGTTAGATGTAGCGGCATAGTGATTTTACACAATTGTTGTAAACGTCCAGGAAAGAACAATCACAATATAAATAGATACTGCCTTGTCAATGTGCATGCGCTCCCAGGAGATGGATGTCTACTAAAAAAGTACAGGGTTGAGCAACAGAAAATACTGTATTAAACAATGTAAAAAGTACCTGTTCATGTATGTGGCATATTATTGTGAATGTAAACAGTACTAAATTAACACTTGCCATGTTACAAGCACATTAAGCCACTCCAAAGGTGGCATCTAATGGTATTAATGCATGGTTGGGCCGTTGTACGCCCTCAGTCTGCAGCCTCGGGTCACAACCCTCCCAACCATGCATTAATCCACCATTAGATGCCACCTTCGTCGTGGCTTAATGCTTACTTGTAACACAGTCATTTGATGGGCTTTCATCACCAAATTTTCAACAAGGGCATTTTAGGACCTATGCTCATGAATCGTATCACTGTCATTTTCTTAATCTGTCCCGGACAGTGATTTCCCACAGCGACTGCTCTGTTCTGCGCTGGAAGTGCGAAAACATATTTTGGCCAGGATGGGGAAAATGACAGCTGCACTGTTCATAAGTAGGTGTGGGAAAATGGCAATGTTGAAAATCTGGAGTGAAAATATTATAATTTCGCGAAGTTACGCGCGTGCGTGCAAACTGCAGCACTGAACTAACACAGTCATTTTATGGAGTATCGTTACCAAATTTTCAACATAGGCATTTCAGGACCTCTACTCATGAACAGTGTCACTGTCATTTTCTTAATCTGTCCCAAACACTGATCTCCCACAGCAACTGCGCTATTTTGCGCCGGAAGTGCGAAAACACATTTCCATCAGGATGTCAACAATGACAGCTGTACTGTTCACAAGGAGGTGTGAAAAAATGTGAATGTTGAAAATCTGGTATGAAAATATTGAAAATTCGAGTTGCGGCGTCGTAGCAACCTCATAGCCTGCTTCAGAAAACAGTCATTTTAGATTTTTCCACAAATTTGCAACATAGGCTTTTGAGAGCCCACCTCATGAACGCTAGCACTGTCATTTCGTTAATCAGCCCCGAAAGGTGATTCCACGCAGTCACCGTGAAATCACCTTTCCGGGCCAATTAACGCCATGATACTTCAAGAATTCATGAGGAGGGGTCCCAAAACACCATGTTGAAAATTTGGTGAAAAAATTCCCAAAAATGCCCGAGATATGCACTAAAGTTGAAAAAACCCTATTTATTACGTTATACAGCTTACTGGCATTTCCTCAGTTCGCGGTCGGCTTTGAAGAGTGCAGACGTGTTCCTGGTCCACCAAAGATCAACGCACTGAGCTCCGGAGGTAAGTATGGGGTGAGGGGAGGTGTGGGGAGGCAGGATGCGCAGTGGGTGAGTGCGGTTTGCGGGTGGGGCCAGGGAGACTACGAGGACCGTTCCTTTTGCAGGTAAAAAAAAAAAAAAAGACTTCAGGACCGTTTTCCTTTACAGAGGCCATGTGCACGCTGGGTGGCTCCCAGCGTGCCACCAATGGCTTTCTTTGGGGCAGCAGTAGCTGATCGGGATTGGGCACCCGCCTGCACACAGGGGAGGGATTCATTATGCCGGCAGAGGTTGGGCACCCGTTAGCAGGAATAAAGCGGGGGTGGGGTATTACAGAATGCCAACAGAGGGGGCCCCCTATCGGCACCAGAAACACGGGGCACCAAGACCGATGGGGATTGGGGCCCCATCGGCAAATAAACACGGTGGGGAGATTGTTTGCAAAACACGGCAGCGACCCACCACCGTGTTCACAAACAATATCAGGGTTTTTACATTCCGCCCTGCAATGATGGGTTGCTCCCTCATTGCAGCGGATGGCTGATGCTGCAATTACGAGGCGGCCCCTGATTGCAGCAGCTGATTTGTCTGCAGTTGGTGCAAACGTTCCAAACTACTGTCACCAGCAGCCTGCAACGGCATTGGGAGAAGCAGGACAAGCCTTTGCAGGCTGTGGGGGCATTGGCCTGGCACTGTTGCCACCTCCACAATACTGCTACTAGAAAGCTGCGCAATATGTTTTCTTGCACTGCACGTCATCAACATAAAAAGCACCTGATGATTTTTTGGGTTACTAAGCTGTGCCCCATTGGTGTGGAGGGACGAACAAGATGGGCTCACGCCTAATTATGTCCTAAATTTACAAAGTATGAAGTACAAATATGTAATGGCTGATAAGAATTTAGATCATGTGTAAAAAAAAAAAAAAAATTATATTCTTAAAAGCATCAGCTGTTGATAGCAACTCAAGTGTAAAAGCACTTTCACAAAATGAGCATTCCTCATGCTTTTAGTTTCAGATTACCTGCCTCTGTTGTGTTTGGCAAAACTGGTTTTACCCAGGTTTATTCACACAACTGCCAGCTTGCTGCAGTCACTATAAGCCGGTTAGTACATTCTTGTGTAACTGACATTTCCAGGGTATGCAGCAACACCTTTTACTCAAGTGGGAAGATATCTTATTCAGTGCATGATATACTGTACATCACCACAGGACTTTGCTCACTTGCTCATCCACAGTCTCGCTTGATTGTGCTGGCTGGCTGGCTGCTCGGCTTTGTTGTTCTGTGGATCTGTTCTCTGTGTTCACGTAGCCCAGGCTACAAATCTGCCCGCTGCCCACTGTCGTTGCACAAAGTCTGAGATTGTTGACTGTGCCATGCAGCACTGCCTTGGACTGACCTGACTGCTGTTGCAGCCAATCTGGATTTTGGGAGGAGACTAATATTTAGCATAAGCATGCATGGCTGGGGTGGTTAGGTCTAAAACCCCTTAGGAGAGGGACGTCAGGTCAGAAAATCCTCTGTAGAGGGGGGAAGTTAAGGACCTTTTTCACGATTGGCACTGTAGGCCTGAAATTCCCCAGTAGAGGGAAGTTAGGTCTGAAAATCCTCAGGAAATGGACGTTAGGTCTGAAACCACTAATAAGAGGGAATATAATTCTGAAACATCTTAGCAGAGAGAAGACAGGTCTGAAAGCCTTTATAAGGCAGATAATTCTGAAATCCCTCAGGAGTGGTAAGGTCAGAAACTCCTCAGAAGAGGGAAGTTAGGTCTGACACTCCT
Source organism: Neoceratodus forsteri (assembly GCA_016271365.2). Lineage (NCBI taxonomy): Eukaryota > Metazoa > Chordata > Ceratodontiformes > Ceratodontidae > Neoceratodus > Neoceratodus forsteri. The sequence continues at coordinate 1,616,513,488 of CM028130.1, forward strand.
TAAAAGAGGGATGGTAGGTCAAACCCCTCTGCAAGAAAGGGGAGTTTGGTCTGAAACTACTCAGGAGAGGAAAATTTGTTTTGACAACCTTCAGTAGAGAGGGGTTAGGCCTGAAACTCCTCAGGAGAGAGGAAACAGGTCTAAAATTACTCAGGAGATGAACGTTAGGTCTGAAAATCTTAAGCAGAGGGTTCAGGTCTCAAATTCCTCAAGAAAGAAGAAGGAAGTCTGAAACCCCTCAGATATTAGGTCAGAAAATCCTCTATAGAGGGGGAAGTTAGGTCTGAAACTGCTTAGGAGAGGGATTTTAAGTCAGAAATTCCTCAGTAGATGGGGGGTGTTAGATCTGAAAATCCTCAAGAGAGCTTGTTAGAAGTGAAACTCCCTAGGAAATGAGAGTTAGGCCTGGACCCCTTCAGGAAAATGGAGTTAGCTCTGAAACTGCTCAGTGCAGTGATACTTGGTTTGAAACTCCTCAGTAGAAGGAAGGTGGTCTGAAACTTCTCCGTTGAGGAGTATTAAGTTGAACATCGAGAGAGTTACATGGGTCTGAGCATATGAACATATGAATTTGCCAGCAGATAAGGCCTTATGGTCTCATCGAGTCTGCTCGAGTGTGCAGCTAGCAACCATTATACTGCAGCTGCCCTCCTCCCTCCCTCCCGACCCTCCCTCTTACCCTATCCCATACCCTTTTGAAGCAGTCCACTGTTCTACAGGATACCACTTCCACAGGGAACGCGTTCCACCCAGACACCACTCTCTCTCCGTAAAAAAGTGTCTTCTCATTTCCCTCCTGAACCTTCCCCCCTTCAATCTGAGATCATGACCTCGAGTGTCCCTATCCCCCTTAACTTGAATAGACCCTCCATGCCTGTCTTGTTTATTCCCTTCATGTACTTGAAGATTTCAGTTATATCCCCCCTGTCTCTCCTCTCCTCCAGTGAGTACATGTTCAGCACCCTCAGCCTGCTCATGTAGGGTATGTCCCCTAGCCCCTGGATCAACTTTGTTGCCCTGCGCTGCACCCCCTCCAGTAACTTAATGTCCCTCTTCAGGTATGGGCACCAGTACTGCACACAGTACTCCAGGTGTGGCCTAACCAGTGACCTATACAACGGCAGGATCACCTTCCCTCTCCTTGAAGATATACCGCTGGCAATATAACCCAGCATTTTGTTGGCCTTTGCAGCTGCCTTCCTGCATTGTGCTGTGTTGTTCATTGAGCCCATTATAATGACCCCCAGATCCTTCTCCTCCTCTGTCAGGGCTAGCTAAACCCCCATCCCACCCCCAGCTGGCAGAAGAAGAGGGTTTGATCTGAAACACCTCAGGAGAGGAGCATTAGGTCTGAAACCCCCTCAAAAGAGGCAAGTTAGGACAGATATCCCTCAGAAAAAGGAAGCTGGCCTGAAACGCCTCAGGAGATCAATGCTAGGCTTGAATCCCTACAGGAGAGGGATGTTACTTATGAAACTCCTCAGGAAAGGGGGGTTAGATCTGAAACCCCTCCAGAGTGGGACGTTACATCTGAAACCCCTTAGAAGCTATAAGGTAGGTCCAAAAACTCTCAAGAGAAGAGAGCTGGTCTGAAAAACCACTGGAGAGAGATGTTAAGTGTGAATCCCACAGGAGAGGGATGTTAGGTTTGAAAAATACAACTGGAAGCTGTGTATTATGTTAGATAAGACAATGAGATAAGGCAGTGAGGTAAGGGCCAGGTTATTGTTTGCTATGAAACTGACATTATTCATTGTTCGGAGTCCCGCTCCACTGTGTGGCCACTGATTACAATTTGTTTACCACTAGGTTTATATTACATATACTGTATGTTCTGTATTTCTACAGTATGTCCCTCGTTCTTTACTTCTAAAGATATCTGCATGTAAACAGGAATTTTGTCCCTTTTCATTTGTTCCATTCGCTTACTCCCCAATGAAGTCGTAACTCTCTGATTCTGACATTACATCTGCTTCCTTAAAGGGGGAACAGTCAGCAGAAAGGATCCCACACTGAAGTGTGGGGCTGGTCCCAATTTGCACTTCGTGGGCAAAAACAGTTTGGTTTTACTTACTGTTTACTGTAGTATAGAAGACTTTAGCAGACTAATTTTGCTTACTTCTAGGCTGACATCTTCTTTTACTACAAATCCCAGAATCCCCTGCAGCTGACATCAAAGCAGTAGGCAGCAGTGGGAGATTCAATAGCCAGCAGTGTATGTCAAAGCTTTTATACTCTCCAATCAGATGTTTTCTGGGACTGCTTTTCTCCAGGGGCTGAGTACAGTCCTCTGTGACTTTACTTAGCCCAAGGAATACAGTGGGACCAGCAAACAAATGAACAGAGCATATATAAACTTTTAACATGCACTGCCAGCTAGTGACTCTCCCACTGCTGCCTACAGCTCTGATGTCATCTGCAGGGGATTCTGGGATTAGTAATAACAGAAGATGTCAGCCTGCAACTAAGCAAAATTAGTCTGATACAATCCACTATATTACAGTACACAGCAAGTAAACCAAAATATTTTTGCACACAAAGTGCACGTTGGGACCAGCCCTACACTGAAGTGTGGGGGCCCTTGGTGGTGACTGTTCCCTTTTAGCAGCAAATTCTTAAGACGCAGAGTGGGGGTTATTACTTCAAGTAGTGAATGAGCAGCCAGAGTGATGAACACTGAGGCTGATGCTTTTGTCTTCCTTATCAATAAGGCTATATGTATGAAAACTGAACCCTTGACCTTGTTACTGCTCATGATGCTGACCTAGGATGGGGAGGGCAGGAAGCTGGCGCTGCTGTGATACTACCACCTGGGTGAGTGAAAGTGGCAGTGCAGTCGGAGCGGCTTGCGGGTAGGGAGGACACCGGCACCCGAGGGGGAAGGGGGAAACACAAGTGGAAAATGCCGAAGTGTACAGGATGACACCTGCACTCTCAGGCCTTACTCTCTCAACTGGCCACTCGACCTCATGAACTAGAGGGCTGGAAGGGGGGCTACTGAACAAAAGACTAATTTTTCCCCCTAAAGAAATCACCACAGGGCAGAAACTGCTGTGGCATGGTAAGGTTGGAGGTAAGCACATGGGGCTGTGGGAATCAGGGCAGAAGAGGGCATCAGTGACAGAGATGGGATGAAAAGGGTAATAAAAAAGGGTGGTATTTGTCTTTTCTTTTTTTTTCCATATATATTTTTGTCTTTCTGTTTTACTCTCCTTCCCCCCGGGGCCACGGCGTACACATGTATGTACGTGCGAGGAGGCGCAACGCACATGCCAGGATCCAGTGGCCCCCGCCCCATACTTACGTCACAACTCCTAACCACCTACGCTACCCACCGGACCTCCACCCGGTGGGAGCGGGACTACGGCAGAGTGGGCGTCCACCCATGGAAGGGAGAGCCAAGGCTCAATCCCGTTTTGGCCTCCCCCCCCCCCGAGCCGGAACCCCAGCGGCCCGAGATCATTCCCAAACCCGGGTAGCCGGCGTGGTGCAAGGTAAGGCGCCAGCGTCTCAGCCTTGTGCGCCACTGGGCCAGCCAGTATTTGTCTTTTTTAAACACCTGCTTATGTAATCCCAACTTTGACTGCTGTAGGCTTATTCAACAAAAGTTTGTCCTCCTACTCTCTCCGCTCCAGGGATCTTCATACCTTCTCCATTCCCCACCCTTACTCCTCTACTGGGCAATCTGTCTTCTCCTTCTATCTCCCCTCTCTCTGGAACCTCCTCCCCTCCTCCATCGACCTCTCCCCCCCCAGCCCTGAGACACCAGCTAAGGCACCTCCCTACTCTCTCCTGTCCCTGTGAACACCCCATTTGACTCTCCCTCTCCTCACTCTCATTCTCCCCTCCCCCAACTGCCCTCCCTCAACTGATTAAGCTTTGCCAATGTACGGATTCTGTACCCCCACATCACTGTCACCTTCTCCAGCAAGAACTGTGCACTTTAAGACTTGCGCGCTTGCACACTTGAATACGCACCTATGCTGTGCTCCATGACGATGGTTACCTGCTTGTTCATCATTTTGCTCTTGCACCTGTAAGCTGTCACTGCAACCATGCTCTGTTGTTCGTTGTAAATTTTATCTTTTTTTTTTTAATATACATTTTTTTGTATTTGTCATTTCCACCCCGAGGCCAGGCACACATGCGTGTGCTGTGGTGGGAGCGCATGCACCGCCAGGATCTGGTAGCCCTTCCGCCCCCTTCCTGATTTTTGTTGCCACCCGTACCGCCTAAGCGTCCACCAGACCTCCACCTGATGGGAGCGGGACTACGGACGGGCGGGCATCCACCCCTTGGAGGGGAGAGCCATGGTTCAATCCTGCTACGGCCCCAGCCGGCACCCCGACAACCCAAGGTCATTCCCGAACCTGGGTCGCCGGCGTAGCGCGAGTTAAGGCACCAGCGCCTCAGCCCTCAGCACCACCGGGCCAGCCAAATTTGATCTTTCTGTACTACTAATCCACTCTCCCACCAGGTCACACCTGGAAATGAGCCTCAGCTCTGTGTGCCTTTCCCGGTTACCAACTTTTAAATAAATAAATAAATAAGTTCATTTTAATTCAAAATCTTCTTTAACTCCCCACATGTTGTTACAGTAGGACATGGGACATAGCAATCTTAAATGATTTCTTTGTATCCTATACCTGTTGGTCTTTCATGAGATGTACTCTTGTGTTGCATTCATTTTAAAGTCATTTATAATTGAGTTCCTCCTGAAGCTATTGAGGGGCCGAGGTTATAATCCGCTGCTTGTGATGACAACACAGTCAGTTGCCATGGCTATCATTTGCTATGGTACTACAGCGATGTCACAATCTGAGGGTTATGACTTCAGTTCCTGAATAACATAAGGGTCAAGTTAACTTTAAGACCTGCATCATGTATTGCTGCACATATCCCTCTCAGTAATGGATCTTATGACTTGACATCCAGGGCCAGATTTGAGAATGTTGACGTAGGACTCGATAACATTATTACAGAGCTGGATACATGGAGGGCTCTCTCTATCTCATGGATGAGATGAATCAAGCTGATAAAGATGAATGTGTTACCAAGGGTCCTGTGTGTAATGCAGATGATACCAGTAAGTCCAACTAAAGGGAACATTCAAAGGCTAGAAAAGGGGTTTACCAAATTTATATGGCGGGGAAAAGGCTACGAATGAGTCTGAGTAGACTTAAGGGGGAAAAAGACAGGGGAGGGATGAGGTTCCTGGTTTTAAGAAGTTACTACACGGCAGTACAGCACAGATACGTACATGCTCTTTGGGTGCCACAGAAAGGTGCCCACTGAGTCCTCTAAACTCCTGGTGCGCAGCTGCAATGGGACTGCTGTATCCAACACTTCATCCTTCAAGTATCTAGGGATGACGCTGGACCGTGTACTTGACTACTCGACGCATGTTAGCGAGGTGTGTCGCTTGGTTAATGCCAAAATTGGTGCAGCCTACAAAGTGCGCCACTCTCTCATCCCGGCTGCCAGGATCTCTGTTGCACAAGGGGTTTTACTCCCACAATTGCTTTATGCCCTGCCAGTGCTTTCGCATGCTAACATGGGCGTCCTTCGCAAATGGGACACATCTTACAACAATATCTGTAGATTTGCCCTTTCTTCTCCCTGCCTTACACATCACTGTCATCTCTATACTGCTTTAAAATGGCTGTCTCCTGATGCCCTTCGTTCATGCTCCCTAGGTTGTTTTGTTGACTCCTTAACCAGAACACCTCGTCCTGCCTCTCTGGGGGACATGTTTATCCCGGTCTCTCACTCTTGCTCCCTCAGGTCCTCGACCTCTCCATTACTATCTACTTAGACTTGCTCCATGAAAATGGGGGAGCAAGCCTTCTCCTACTTTGCTCCTAGATTGTGGAACTCTCTCCCATGCTACGTCAAGAACTCCTCATCTCACCTTACTTTTAAACATGCCCTATTTTCCCACCTCCGTGTTTCTGGAACCTGTGACTGCACTTAACATCTTTTCTGTCTCTCCTCTTGTCACTTCTCTCTACTTGGACTACTTGTTTGTGACCTGCCCACCCCTTGGAACTGCCATTTGTCTTAAGAGTTTCTAACTGTCTGCCTCCCCTTTCCCTAGGCCTGATGTATGTGTCTATTATGCTATTTTGGGTATCTGTGGTTAGCTGTGCCTACCGGACTGCTCGCTCCCAGCTAGGCCTCCTGAATGATTGCCTACTGCCTTTTGTTATTAATGGCTTGCTGCAATAACATCACACTGTTTGCTGTTATCCATGTTTTGTATTATCCTCTATGGCAGTCCTCTGTCAATGTATTTTGTAGACAGTTCCACTCACTTACCTGATTGTTTGTCATTGCTGTATTATGATTTTGTACTCTGCTGTATTGACATATTGTACTCTCCTGGGTCGTGCCTGAAAATAGGCAGGTTATGTTGCCTAGAGCACTTACCCAGTTACCAAAAGCAAATAAATAAGATTGGGTCAACCGTAGCCCAGTAGCTACATGGGTAGGGCTGGAAGAAGAAGAATGCTCAGGGAGGGTATCGGCATACCTAGCTGCAAGAGAAAGAGGGCGTATGGACAGCTGCAGAACCCAAATCCAATGGTGCCGGAGACACTGGAAGTGTGGGACACAATCAAAAGATGCAGAGGAGTAGAGAAGGAACACACACATCTAATTCCAGTGGCAGCGAACCCAGGATTCCTCCCAGGTTTGGAGGACCCAGGATTTCGCATCTGGGAGGAAAAGGGAATAAGAAGTCTAGGGGACTTATATAATAGGGAGGGGTTCAGCTCATTTTGGGATACAAGACAAATTCTGGGGATCCTGCAGTCACATCAATTTCAGTATTTTCAGATTAGGCATATGCTACTGTAGGGGGCAGCACAGACAGTCAGGAGAAACAACAGGTATGGTGGGAGAAGAACAAGAAATCTATACAGCCAGGAGGGATGAGAAAGGAATAATAGGAAGGGCGGTGAAACAAGATAGACACTTCTTCCCTGACTTGTCTAGATAGATAAAACAGCAGTGGGAAGTGGACTTGGGGATGGAAATATCAGAAGAGAACTGGAGCATAGTGCTGGGTACATATATGGGACTCCTGATATGTAACAAACCGAAGGAATTGCAATATAAATGTTTGCACCGGCTATACTACCCCCCTAGCGTGGTACACAAGTTTCACCCTGAGATCTCACCTATATGTGGGAGATGTAAGAGTGAGGGGTACATACCTCCACTACTTCTGGGAATGCAGCCTGCTTAGAAGGTTCTGGAAAGCAGTGGTGCTGGAACTAAATGAGATATGGGGGACACAAATAAGAGATACGCCACTGTCGCTACTATTTGGGATGGAAGTTATGGGGGGAAGAAGGGTGGGAACCATATCCCAGATCAGTAAGGATAATGCCAACCACAGCAAGACAGTACATCCAGAACACCTGGGTGTCATGTGTAACTCCCACGACAGCACAGTGGAAGAATAACACCATACAAAATCTAGCACTGGACCGTCTGACGTGTCCTGAAAGAAAAAGAAGACAGATTTGTGCTGGAAATGAGAAAGTTCCTAGATTCTATGACACTGACAGAACCCAAATACTGAGAGAAGTTGTTACCTAGAAGTGAGCAGTGCTGGGTAAGTTACTTTTTCTAGTACTTTCTATTACTTTTGGAAACTTGTTCCAGAAAACCCTGTGCAGTCACTAGCAAGGATGGAGAAGTACTGGAAAAAGTAAAACATCTTACAGTTACAATTACTTACTTCTTTTTATACAAAAGAAATACGTAACTGTAACTGATTACATGTATTTGAAAGTAACTAGTAACTAACCTATTACTTTCAAAAAATGTAATCTGTTATAGTTATTATTTTTGTATTAGTTTTGTATAAAAATAAATAAGTAACTATAATTGTAAGGTGTATTACATTTTCTAGTACTTCTCCATCCTTGCTAGTGACTGCACAGAGCTTCCTGGAATAAGTTTCCAAACATAATAAAAAGTAACAGAAAAAGTAACTTACCCAACACTGAAAGTGAGAAACATAGAAGAGAAAAAAGAGAGATAAGAGACAGGAGGGGGGAGTGGATTCAAAAGAAAGGAGACAAGGCCTAGAGGTGTAAAAGCATGGCATGTAAAGGACTAAAGTAAAGCAAACGGAAGTAGACACTTGAAGGATACGCTGACAGAAAGTTATTATCGTAGAATGAATTATCATGTAGCTGTTAAGTTTTAGATAGTTTTAATAACATTACACGACATTAATGTTGCTTACTATATGACAAAAAGTCTAGCTGTTTATGTACTGTTGTGTATTCTGTGCAAAACACAAAAATATTATACAAAAAAAAAATTTATAAAATATGCAAATGTTAGTGGAATTAGAACACTGCATCGCCAAATGAAACTGGAAGATGCCTAGAAACTTTTATTAAAAAAAAAAAAGAGTTGAATATTTCGCCCCACGGCATTGCACTGCTGCTTTAAATCAAAGTGATAAAATGCATGTCAAATAAGCCAGCCTGTCAGTTCTGCAGTAGAGCTACTGCTTGTGACACTGACAAGTTTGGAAGTCAGCCTTGGCCATCAGGGGCCAGCCACAGGGAGCAAGACAGAACAATTATGTAAGAACTTACCGTAACAGTAGATGTTTGAGGGAATCTCTGTCATCAGATTACACCTATGGAACTTAGCCGTCAGGCGTCAGGATCCCACAGAGGCTTTTTCTGCAGCAGTCTACTAGAGGCCACCCATGCTGACGTCCGGCTCCGACATCACACACCCTATATAAGTGCGGGCAGCCCCACTCCCTCCTCAGTTCTTTCCCTAGCCAGAGGCCATGGGATGCGGGAGTCCCACCAGGGAACCGACAAGAGAGAGAAGGTGCCCAGCTGGCAAAAAAGGCTGGAGCAGCAGGACAGCCAAGTTGCAGAGAAAGAAAGGAGGATGGAGGGAGGGAGGGACGGCATGACCTGATGACAGATTCCTTCAAAAATCTACTATTATGGTAAGTTCTTATGTAACTGTTCTGTCTTCTTTGGGGATATCTCTGTCATCAGGTCACACCTATGGAACGAGTCCCAAGCAGTGCTGAGAGCAAGGACAGGCTGGATGGCAGGAGGCCAGAGGCTTAAAAAAGAAGGCCCTGAAGCACAGCTAGGCCAAAGCCTTCCCTTCTTCTGGATGCAATGTCCAGACTGTAGTGCTCGGTGAATGTGTTGTCAGCACTCCAAGTGGCAGCTGCGCAAATCTTGACTGCAGACATGCCCCTGAAACAGGCAACTGAAGCAGCCATGCCCCTGGTGGAATGGCCCTTAACCCCAGGAAATTCCTTACCGTACTTCCTGTAACAAAAAATAATACAGTTGGCCAACCATTTAGACAAACACCGTTTTGAAACTGGAGTGCCTTTCCTGCCAGGGGCCGAAAGAAACAAACAATTGAGAGGACTTTCTGCAGTCCCTCGTATGGTGCGTATAATAATACAAAATTCTATGCATATCCAAAGTATGGAGCAATGCTTCCCCTGGACTGGCACGCTCTGGGTAATAAACAGGCAGGTGGATGGACTGATTTAGAGTAAACTCAGATACCACCATTGGAAGGGTTAGTACGCAAAGAGATCCTGTCTTTGTGGAAAACCAAATAAGGCTGCTCACGCATGAGAGCCTGTAGTCTGAAATTCTTTGAGCAGAAGCAATGGCAACTAAAAATAACATAGAAACTTAGAAACATAGAATTTGACGGCACATAAGGACTGCTTGGCCCACCTAGTCTGCCCATTTCCCTACCTGATGGATAAGCTGCAGATCCTAGTTACCCAACTGCCTACTTTCTCCTACCCCCCACATTCTTGAATTCCCCCACTGTTCTTGACTCCATGACCTCCTCAGGAAGGCTGTTCCATGCATCCACAACCCCCTCCATGAAAAAATACTTCCTAACATTCCTCTGAGCCATCCCCCCATCTTCAAATTGTGTCCCTTGTTCTTGCACATCTCTTTTCTGAAAGATGCTACCCTCTTGGACTTTGTTGATTCCTTGAGGTACTTGAAAGTTTCTATTATATCCCCCTCTCCCTCCTTTCCTCGAGTGTAGACATATTAAGCTCCTTTAGTCTCTCTTCATATGTCTTCTGGTGCAGACCTGCACCATTCTGGTAGCCCTCCTCTGAACAGCCTCCACTCTGTCTATGTCTTTGCGGAGATGGGGTCTCCAAAACTGCACAGAGTACTCCAGATGGGGAAAGCATAGCTCGCAAGATGCAGCTGGCTCAAACAGAGGCAGGGTCAGCTTCTCCAAAACAAAATTCGGGTCCCAGACTGGAACCAGGTTACGGACAGGAGGCCTCAAGTAGAGAATGCCTCTCCGAAAAATAGGGGCCACATCCAGCTGTGCCACATTATGGCCATCGATGGGCACGTGAAAAGCTGATATGGCAGACAGGTGCACTTTAAGGGAGGAGTATTTAAGTCCTGCATCAGACAAGGTCAGGAGATACTCCAAGACCTGGTTCACTGGATGATAAAAGGGACCAGGCTATGGGAAGCAGCCCAGATGGGAAACCGCTTCCACTTCACAGAGTAACTGGCCCTGGTGGAGGGTTTTCTAGCAGCCACCAGGATGTCAGCTGCCTTCTGAGACACCCCAAACCGAGCGATGGCTATGTCCTCAGGAGCCATGAATGCAGATAGAGGGACTTGAGGTCTGGATGGATCAGAGTCCCCTTGGCCTGAATCAACAGGTCCCAGCAGAGGGTCAGGGAAACTGGAGGTTTCACAGCCAATTGTTGCAGTAATGGAAACTACATCTGCTGAGGCTAAAACAGGGCCACCAGAATTAGGATGGCACCTCCAGATGTAGCTTGATGAGAACCCTCGAATCAGATGGAATGGAGGGAAGGCATAAAGAAACTTCCCTTTCCAGGAGAGGGACAGCATGTCTTGCCAAAAAACTCCAGGTCCTGGATCTAGCAAGCAAAAACACAGCAGATTTTGCATTGAGTAGGGACACAAAAAGGTCCAACTTTGGACGACCCCACTTGTCGAACAGGTCTTTTGTGACCAGGGTCAGCAGTTACCACTCGTGCACTTTGAACTGTGACCAGCTGAGGCTGTCTGCCAAGGCATTTTGGGCACCTGGCACATGGACAGCTGACGGTTCTAGACCGTGATCTACAGCCCAGTGCCAGACCTTCATCACTTCCTGACACAGAGGGTAGGAATGGGTTCCCCCTTGCTTGTTGATGTAATAAACCACACTGAGATTGTCCGTCTGCACCAGCAGAGGGCCCAGAGAGAGAGAGAGAGAGGGTTCTGGAAGGCCTGTAAGGCATACAGAACTGTCCTCATTTCTACAACGTTAATGTGGAGGTGAGTCTCCCAATGGGACCAGAGGCCCTGGATTTGATAAGGACCAAGGTGGGCAGCCCAACCCAGACCCAAAGCATCCGTGGTGAGGATTGAGTAAGGAGTGGGGATAAGAAAGGGGACCCCCTTTAAGAGATTGTCCAGGTCCATCCACCAGTGAAGCACTCTGCATACTGGAGATGAGACAAGGACCAGCTGATTTAGATCATCTGAGCACTGGTCCCATTGAATCCGGAGGGTCCACTGCAGAATCCTTATGTGCAACCTAGCCAGAGGAACTGTAACAATAGCCACAGCCATGAGGCCTAGTAGCCTGATGAATGTTCAGGCTGGGAGATGCCGGCTCTGCACCACCTCCTGGACCTGGACCATAAGGTGGTCCGCCCTGCCTTGAGGGAGAAAGGCCTTGCCCTGAGTAGAGTCCAGGACTGCCCCTACCTACTGCAACCTCTGAGAAGGGGTCAACATAAACTTGGGACTGTAATAGCTGCAGGGTGTTTATTAGGTTTAATAGGTTTGTTGGTAGACATAAGAAGGCATTAGCCCATTATAATTTCTCCCACAACTTTGTGGGTGTATTAAAGCGTTCTGGAGTCCCAGTTTAAATGAATGTCTAGTTTTGTTTTAAATGTTGAGAATTCACTGGCTTTGACCACTTCTTGTGGTAGCTTATTCCAAGCCTTTGCAGTTCTGATAATAAAGCAATTTTCTCTTTTTTGGAGAAGGCCCTAGGGACTACGAGTTGTATAGAATGACTCCTAGTATTTACCTTTTTTTCTGCAATTTGGATACCGCATTGAGCTGTTAGGTCTGGGTCTTGTAAGATTTTAAAGAGAAGCAAGAGATCACCCCTGAATCTTCTATCCTGTATGCTAACTAAACCAGTAGATGCCAGTCTTTGGTGGAAAGGGAGGTGTCTTATATTGGAAATGATCTTAGCTGCCCTATGTTGAACCTGCTCCAGGAGTTTACTGTCTTGTTTGAGATGAGGTTTCCTGCCTGGAGAACAATAGTTGAGGTGGGGCCTAATGTACATGCAATAAAGAGGGATTATACACTGGAAGCTTTTGTTTACAAAGGTTCTTTTGCTATTGTTTAGTAGTATGTTAGCAGTGAGTGTGATTTTTTTACAATGGTCAGATGCTGTTAGGTTGTTATTTATAATAACCCCTAGGTCTCTTTTTTTTACTGCTGATTTGGTTGGTATACTATTAATGTAGTAACTGTAGTTAGGATTATTTTCCCCACGTGAATAACCATACATTTGTCAATGTTTAAGATCATTTTGTTTTCTAGAGTCAACAACAGGAGCTCCCTGGACTGGGCTTTAAGTAACCAGTTGTCCAGATATGGGAACACACACAAGCCTTTGTGCCGGAGGGCTGCTGCTACGGCTGCTAAGCACTTGGTAAATCCCTGTGGTGCAGAGGATAAGCCAAAGGGCAATACCCTGAACTGGTAATGCTCCCCCAGAACAGGAACTGCAGGAAACATCTGTTTGGGGGGCAAACCATGATATGCAGATAGGCATCTTGCATATCAAGGGAGCATAGCCAGTTGCCCTGCTTGAGCAGAAGAAGAAGGCAGTGTAAACTGACCATCCAGAACTTTCTGTACTGGATAAAAAGGTTCAGTTCCTTGAGGTCTAGAATGGGCCTCAAGTCCCCTGTTCTTTTGGGAACCAGGAAGAACCTGGAGTAGAACCCCTTGTTCCTTTGCCGCCTGGGCACAGGTTCTATGGCCCACTTGCGCAGCAAGGTGAGAACTTCCTCCCTGAGCACCTCTATGTGGTCTGGAGGATAAATGGTGAGGACTGGGGGAAACATCTGGAGGCTGTTCTCAAAGTTCTAGAGCATGGCCCTGTTCGATTATCTGCAGGATGTAAGCCTCTGGTGTGATGGTTCTCCAGTAGGACAGATGGAGGGAGAACTGACCTCTAACCATCTCCTCCTGGCTTGGAACAAGGGGGGGGGTCTGTCAAGGAGTCAGGCAGAAGCTGAACCAGTGGCTGGGGCAGCTCCGCCTCCTCTGGGTTGATTGGCAGAGGAACCAGAGGTGGAGGAGGGGGCAGGCAAGACAGAGCTGGCTCTGCATTTACCCTGAAGCTTGGTTCCAGAACCTGATTTGTGAGAGACCTTATGAAAGGAGGGCCTCGGTATACTCCTGGGCTGGGTATGGTACAGGGAGTGGAAAGACTGAATAGCCCTGCCAGAGGCCTGCAGTTCATTGATAATATCCTGCATGTCTTGTCCAAAAGGTTTGTGGCCCACAAAAGTGGCATTCAACACCTTTTGTTGGACATCAGTCGCAAAGCCAGAGACCCTAAGCCATCAGTACCTTCTGAGGCAAATGCTGGAGGCAGCTGCAGTATCAGCAATATCATAGGTGGCTTTGAGGAGATGCTTACTGACATCTACTGAGACCTGGAGCACTTTGATAAACTCATGTCTCTGGGAACCCTCAGGGAGGGCTTGTGCAGCAGCTTTGTCCTTCCTCCAGAGGGTGTTTTGGTACTTAATCAGATGGGCCAAATAATTGACAGTCCTAAGGCCCAGAGTGGCAGAGGCGAAAGTCCTCTTGCCCCAGAGGTATAACCTCCTGGACTCTCAGTCAGGGGGCAGGATGTCACGAGTCCAAACCTGTGGGCACGGCAGGACGTCCTGTTTTCAGGGAGATCCCCCTTTTTATGGAACTCATGAGCAGTTGTAGGGTTCAGGAAGAGTTACCAATCTTCCTTTTCTCAGTGGGAGGGTGGAAATGTAGTCTTGAGTCCCTCTGACTCTGTGCTACGTTCTCTCTTTAGAATCCCCTTCCCAGCTCCCAGCTGGCAGCCTCTGTGCTAATATGGTTTTTAGGATAGCTAGCCGAACGGATACTATCTTCGTTAACAAGGCGTACAGTCCTTACAAAACCCTTCTGTTTAAAATGTTAGATCACACAACCAGACCCCAGGCAGAGTTGATAAGAAATTATCAAAGTTTACCTAAAAGAAAAAAAAACAGCACAGTAAATTCTGCAATTTGGAAGATTTAAAATGCAGAAAATACCAAAAATAACTATTGGATGGTTATAAAGAGAACACTATACACTGTTAGTTCCAAAACTATACCTTGTTCTGAGGTTTAGAGTCCAGAAATATCAAGTGTCCTTTTGAGAGGAAACTCTATCTGTAGGTGAAGAAAAGTTCTTTAGAAAACACAAGATTGTTTGAAAGAAACTTGAGTCTCTGAGTTTCCTCTTGGTGCAAAACTCAGGGTTGCCCTGAAGCAAAGTCTTGATTCCCAAATTCCGACTTAAAAATCAGAATTTCTGTTTAGAATGTGAAAAGTCCACATTCACAAACTCTGGTCTGGTTCAGTGGTTTTTCCAGGCCTACATATACTTTCAAAAAAGTATACGTCAGCTTAATAAGTTCTTCTTAGCGCTGAGATTCTCCAGGAACAGTTCCTCAGTCTTCAAACTCCAAACTAAAAAAATGCACTGATTTTCAAAATGTGTCTGTAAGATAAAGTGTGAGTGGTGTTCTATTCCAATCCACTCCCTTTTTTGGGGGATGGGTGAATACTGTGAGCTATACAGAGACTGTGGTGCAACAGTTTACCCTTTCCTGCAGGTGTCACTGTGGTTTCTTGTTTAACCACTGTAAAAACAGGTTACTCACCTGTAACAGTAGTTCTAGGAGTGGTATATGTTGTTCGTCCACACTCTTTGACATGTCCCCTTCCGCTTTAAATCTCACCGGAAGTCTTCAAGCTGGCTCCTCCCACCCACCCGGGTGGTATATATCTCGGCTCCGCCCCACGATGCCAGATCTTAGCCCGCTGGAAGCCAGGTTGTGTGCATCTGCAGCCGGGGACGTCAGGATAGGGATGAACAACATATACCACTCCTAGAACTACTGTTACAGGTGAGTAACCTGTTTTTCTAGGAGCGTGGATATGTTGTTCATCCACACTCTTTGGCAGACTCCTAGCAGTTCTCCGGGAGGAGGGAGGCAAGGTGCACACTCCCTACTTAGGGAACAGAGATTGGAGAACTGGGGCCCCAAAACCAGCATCCCGGCGTGACTCAAGATCAATGTGGTAGTGGGTGATGAAGGTGTTTGCTGACTTCCAGGAAGCAGTCTGACAGATTTCCTGGATAGGGATGTCCATGGAAGCAGCCACTGATGCAGCAGTATGGTGGGTAGAATGAGCTCTTATCCCTTTGGGAGGCTCCTTGCCCGCCAACTCGTAGCACAGACCTATGCATGATGTGATCCATCTTGCAATAGTCCATTTGGCTGCAGGTCTGCCAGAATGTGACAAAAAGCTGGCAAACCTCTCCTTGAATTTCTGCCGTCCTCTCCTTGTAATAGGAGAGAGCACATCTCAGGTCCAAAGTATGGAGCCTGTACTTGACCTCAAAGGTGTAATTAGGGTAGTATACCGCCAGAGTCAACTCCTGGTTACGGTGAAACTCTTACACCACCTTCGGAAGGAATTTCGGGTTGGGGCGTAGGACAACCTTGTCCCTGTTGAAGACCAGATAAGGGGAGTCCACCGAAAGCACCTGGAGCTCCCCTGTCCTTCTGGCAGACATGATAGCCACCAGGATGGCTGTCTTCCAAGAGAAGTGTGACAAGGAACACTTGTGCATTGGTTCGAATGGCTTGCCCATGAGCTTTGCCAGTACCAGCAGTAGATCCCACAGAGGTGGAGATTCACGCACCGGAGGAGATCTGTGATCCAGACCTTTGAAAAAGCACCCGACCAATGTCTCCTGTGCCACCGTTGACTGACCGTCCCATGCCCGGTAAGCTGAGATGGCTGCCAGGTGCACCCTAAGGGTCCATGACCGCAGACCCCCTTTGGAGAGAGACCAAAGGTAGTCGAGAATGTTAGCCACTGGGCAGGGCAGAGGGTCCAGGCCCTTGCCCTGACACCAAATGGAAAACCTTTTCCATTTGAAGGCATAACATTTCCTGGTCGATTCCTTCCTGGATGCCTCCAACACAGTGTAGATATCTTCGGAAAGACCCAAAGCCTGGAACTCTAGCCACTCAGGTACCAGGCTGTGAGGTGCAGGGATTGAAGGTCCAGATGGAATACCTTCCCCTGATTGAGTGATATGAGGTCCGGGCGTGCTGGAAGCCACTCCGGGTGCCTGCAGCTGAGGCTGAGGAGTCTGGATACCAGAACTGGCACGGCCAGTCTGGGGCTACCAGGATCATCTTCGCCTTGTCCCTCCTCACCTTGAGGAGCAACCTGTGGATCAAGGGAAATGGAGGGAAGGCGTAGAGGAGGCCTGGGGTCCATGGCCTCAAGAAGGCATCCCCCTGCAGCAAGCCCTGCCAAGGGGGGTGGGCATGAAACAGCCTCAGCTTGGTGTTTTCCCTGGAGGCAAACAGGTCCACCATCGGTTTATCCCAGTGGGAGAACAGGCTGTAATCTACCTCTGGATGGAGAGACCACTTGTGGGATTTCTGGTCTAAGCGGCTGAGAGCATCCGTCAGATGGTTTGAGGCTCCTGCCACATGGATGGCTAGGAGATCTGCCTCTAATCAGCTCATGAGGGTCCAGATGCGGAGCGCCTCCCTGTACAGCAGACAGGAGTGTGTGCCGCCCTGTTTGTTGAGGTAGTACATGGTCGTGGTATTGTCCGTCTGGACTTGAACCACTTGACCCCAGAGCTGAGAAACGAAAGCTGACAGTGCCAGTCTGACTGCCCTGAGCTCCAACAGGTTAATGTGGCATCGGGACTCCTCAGGGGTCCACAGCCCGTGTGTTCTTTTGTCCCCCATGTGGGCTACCCAGCCCATGAGAGAGGCATCGGTCATGAAGATGACCATCGGCTCAGGGCAGACAAACAGGATCCCTCCTGCAACCGGTCTGGGGCAGTCCACCATTGGAGGGCATACCACATCTTCTAGGTTACAGTGACCAGATGGTCAAAATGACCATGGCACTGAGTCCACTGGGCAGCCAGCTCCCATTGGAGGGGGCACATGTGCAACCGGGCCCAACGGACCACTGAGGTGCACACCGCCATGTAACCCAGAAGGCGCAGAAAGTCCTGGTCAGGCACTGGTGCCAACCAGAAATGATTGGGCAAAGAGGAAAGAACCTCCACTCAGTCCGCCAGGAGCTGAGCTCCGGCTTCACAAGAGTTGAGCTCTGATCTGATGAAGCCCATCACCTGAGACAGCACGAGTTCCAACTTGGCTTGGTTGATCAGGAGGCCAAGCTGAAAGCAGATCTGGAGGGCCAGGTCCCTGGACCTCTCCACCTCCTGTTGGGTGGATCCTGCTAGGAGCTAATAGTCGAGGTAAGGATAAATCCTGACACCCCCCCCCCCGACGCCTGAGATGGGCCGCCACCAATGCAGTGCATTTGGTGAAGACCCGTGGGACTGATGACAAGCCAAACGGCATGGCTCGGAACTCGTACAGGGTCCCTTCGACCCTGAAGTGGAGGAACCGCTGATGGGACGGATGGATTGGGACATGAAAGAATGCATCCTGTAGATCCAGTGAAAAGAACCATGTTTTGCTCCAAGGATGGTATGATCTGGGACAGAGTGACCATCTGAAAGGTGCGTGACCTGAGATATTGATTCAGGTTGTGCAGATTTAGAATGGGGCGCCAGCCCCCCATTCGCTCAGGCACCAGGAAGTACCTGGAGACAAAGCCTGGGTCTGCTGGAGGATCTGCCACTGGAGCTACTGCCTCCTTGAGGAGGAGCTGAGCAATGTCGTCTCGGAGAGCCGATTGGATCTGAGCGGATACCCTTTTCTCCCGAGGGGCATGGGCTCGGCTTGGAGGGTACTGCTTAAATTCCAGAGACAGTTTCTGACCAACCACTTCAAGAACCCACCTATCTGAAGTGACAACGGACCAGGCAGAAAGGAAGTGGCGGAGCGAGCCCCCTAAGGGAGGACTCAGAACTGAGGTGATGAGAGAGGGGTTGACAGCCCCTGCTCCATCACTGAGCAGGCTTGGAGGAAGAGGCTGCAGGATCTGAGCCTCAGCCTCCTTTTCGGGCCTGTTGGGGTCTGGGCTTGGGCCGAGGGCACCAAGCTTGAGCCTGCTGCTGATGCTGGTGCTGCTGTCCACCTTGAAAGGAGGACTGCTGAGCTGCAGGGGAAGAATGCCGAAAAGGCTTCTTCTTTTTCTTCTGCTGGTTCTTGCCCAAAGAACTCTTGGCAGAAGTAGCATCCAAGGTGGCACTGGACTGCTCAATATGCTGAAGGTGACCGGTCACTCCTGGGCCAAACAAGTCAGTCCTGAGGAAGGGCACATCAGCTAGTTTGTGCTGGGTATCTGCCGGGAAGGAGGAGAGCCTCAGCCAAGCCCTGTGACAAGAGGCAACTGCGGCGGCCATCGAGAGGGCACAAGAATCCCCAATGTCCAGGGCTGTCTGAAGCTGCTGTTTGGCAACAGCTCAGCCCTGATCCCAGACCTGCTTGACCATGGTCTGCATGTCCGTGGGGAGATGTGGGAGGACTTCATCTAGCAACCCAAGAAAGATGTGAGAGAAGTGTGCCATGACGACGGCCAAACTTGCCTGACGAAGGCCCAAGGAGGAAGCCACATAGATCTTCCTGGCTGAATGGTCCAAAACTTGGACTCTTTATCAGGAGGTCGGTCAATGTTGGCAGAACTGCCAGTACACCTGAACACAGAGGCGGTCACCAGGCTCTCAGCCAAAGGGTGCTCTGTGAACCCCGCAAGGGACCCCATGGGCACCGCACATTCGAGGGCCCATGCGGGCAGATGGAGCTGGACAAGAGGCAGGGCACTGCCAAAGTTCTAGGGTCAGGCCAACAGTAGCCTCAGCCACAGGAAAGGCCTCCGTTGGGGTATCCCCTCTCTTAAGGATGTCCATAAGAGGGTACTCTGCCTTTTTCAGGATTGGCTCCAGGGGCATCTCTGTAGATTCAGAGATGAGGCAAAGGATCCCTTGAAAAGATGAGGGACCTTCCTCCGTCTCCAGGCCAATGGTTGATTCATCATCACCTGGATGTGAATGCAAGCCAGTGATGTCCGAATCTGAGGAATCCGGATATAAAGGCCTACCAATCAGGTCACTTTTGACCCACCGAGGGCAGTCCGGGGGGACCATGACCGACAATCACCAGAGAAGCCTGGTGTCTGATCTGTCTTCCTTGGAAGGAGACCCTCCCACAGGCTGTTTGGGTGGTGGTTCCACCACAATCGGTGGAGAGACCGTTTTGGCCCGAACAGGTGGTTTTGCCAGCTCCGAGGGCTGAGGAACCGATTTAATCGGCTCCGAAGGAGTCGGCTTCGGCATAGGAGGCAAAAGCCAGGTAATGGTCAGTGTAGAAGCCGCAGTGGGCTTCTGCCTGGTCAAAATGAGCTGTTGCCACATGAGGTCCTCATACTGCCAACGGAGTTTCTACCGGAGCCTCTCCTCATCTGAGGGGGACAAGGACGATCAATGGCGTTTCCTCTTTTTAGAGCGCTTATGGCTCTTCCTCGGCCTGTCGGACAAGGGGGTCTGAGACCTCGATCGAGATTGGGCGGGCCAACTTGGTCGCTTGGGAGACACCAGCAGGATCGGTGATTTCCTGGGATCAGGGACCCCATCTTCGACTGGAGTCTCAGCAGGCTGGGTCTCGTCATCTGGAAAGACCAGATTAGGGGGTTCAATCAAGGAAATCGTCGACCGGAGTCGGCGATCTAGGATCGATCATGATTTCAACCTCATCAACAGATAATTTGGTCAACTGACCAGACAGCAAAGCCGAAAAGCCAGTGGCCAAAGAAGCGATCTTGACCAAAGTCGAGACCGCATGCTCCTGGGACCGAGATCTCTCCCACTCCCAAGAACATCTCCATTGAGACGAAGACGCTCCCAGAGCCTTCTCCTGCTTACGGGATCGAGAGGAGTGCGAGCCCGCAGGCACCTCTCCCTTGGTCGGGAGAGACTGGCACAACTCTTGGAAGGAACCCAAGAACGTGGAGCCCAGGTTGAGCAGAAAGAAGACATTCCGAGAGGAATCCGCAGTATGAGCCGCTTCCTCCTCGAATGCTTGCATGCGTTCCAACTGCTCAGTGAATCCCGCAGCCGTGGAAACTGCCCACCAAGCCTCCTTGGATTTCACTGGAGGGTTCCTCTTCTCCAGCCTCCCCAGCTTCAGGTGTGCGAAACTGTTGTCGAGGACGTTGGGATGAAAAGCAAGACACAGATTGTATTTCAAGGTGTCGTGGTCGACATCGAGGCAACAGACACACGCGGTGTGGGGATCAGTGCATGAAATCTTCTGGCCGCAAGGGCACCGACGAAATCCGGGGGAAGACTTGTCTTCCATGATCGAAGCAGCAAACTTGCGATCACTAATGCAAACAATGCGAATTTTCGGTAAAACCAAAGGTTTGAAAGCCAGGGCCTATGAAATGCGTGAGCACGAGGGAGGCAACCTGAATCTTCCAGCGGAAAGAAAGATCTGGCATTGTGGAGTGGAGCCAAGGTATATACCACCCGGGTGGGTGGGAGGAGACAGCTTGAAGACTTCCAGTGAGATTTAAAGCAGAAGGTGACATGCCAAAGAGTGTGGACGAACAACATATCCACGCTCCTAGAACATCTGTTTTATGCATCACCTTTTACTGGCATGAGTTCAGAAACTGAGGCTGCCCTCCCACAGGGGCCTTAACTGGTTTGAAATGGCTAAGTGTCCATTTTGATATAAGGGATATGACCCTAATTGTCCATTCGATCCAAGGGATATGACCACTGGGATACATAAACATGTCTGGTCCCTATCTAGATGAATGCCAGGCCCAAACTGGTTTAACAGTAATTCTTTTTATTTGTTCAACTCTTCCTTGCCCTTTTAAAGGGACAGTGTCTGAACTCTGGAGTGCCTCACAACACATGAACTATGAACATTAAATAAAGTGGTAATAGGCCTATTTTGCCACACAGGGAACTAAGGTGCTTAGGGGCCTTAGTCCTGTCATGAGTGGCCTTGATAACCACTGAGTCGGTTTCAGGCTGGGCAGCATAAAAGGGCAACCCAGAGGTGCCTGGTAGAGCTTGTCAGCCTTTCTGGGCATAGCTGGTACCATGTTGGGCCTGTGCCAGGCCTCAGTGGCAGCATCATTCAGTGCTAGCAGCAGAGGAGGAATAGGGTTTCACCCTCTTCCTCTGTGTGGAATCTCATGGTGGAGGACAGCTGCTTCATAATGTTAAAAAATGAAGGGTCCTCCGGGGGAGACCGGGGGGGGTGTTTGACAGACTCCTCACTCCTGGAGGAGATAGTGGACCTATCAGAGGAGTCAACTTCAATATCTTTCTCCTCATCCTACTCCTCAGGGAGGATGAGATCAAGATGATATTCCTCTTCGAAATCGACCTGCTCTGAGGCAGGAACCGAAGGCCGAAGTACTGATGGCTCTCTGAAGGCACGAGGCAAATGGGTCGGAGTGGTGTCGACACCGAAGCAGCACCTGATGGCGTGGGCTGTTGAACAAACTGTTGAAAGAGAGATGTGGTAACAGAGGAAAGGATAGTACTAAGGTCGACGGCAGAAAAGGGAATCATCGTTGACACGGGCATTGACAGAGGGGGCATGTAGCCTGGGTCTGATGATAAACTGCTAACCAAGGTAGAAGCAGGGGGCGCACAGCGCCTGGGGACCTCGAGGTTCGAGAGCTCTTGACAGCTGGGTGGGAGCAGATGGCCCTCCACAGTCCGGTGATGGCTGGGAGAAGAGTCTTCCATGGGGGACCTGATTGGAGTAGAGGCCTGCACGGGGTAAGACGCCAACACCAAAGCAGTCAACGGGAGGATCCCTGGAGAAGAGGAGAAGAAATCCAACAGGGGACCAGGATCACTGATGGGGGAGTGGCCCTTAGGCTGATCCTTGTCCCGTCGAGAATGCTTCCCTGAGGATTTGTCCCAGGCCTTGGTGGCCTGAGAGCCCAAAAAAGACGCTGGTGACTGGGTGTGGGGGTTGGGGCTCTGGAGGACCCCCACTCTCTGTTGGCTGCCTGTTGCACCATGAGGAACTTCAGCAAGGCTTTCTTGCGTCGGCACCAGGTGGTAAGGTTGAACTTCAGGCAGGACTCACAGGCAAGAACACTGTGGCTAAGCCCAAGACAGCAGACACAGAGTTCATGTTCGTCAGTTGAACAAATCTTCTTTCCACAGCGGCAGTGACAGAAAAGAGCCAAGGAAAGGTTAGTTCTTAACATACAAAGGATGAGGGAATCACTTTAAGCTAAAGTGATTCAAAGGTAAGCAAAAGAAAAAAGGGGAATTCATTTTGGTGGTCGAACTGAGCAATGAAGCTTCCACAGAGTCCGTGTGCGAATGGTCAATGGTCAGTGGCAGGAAAGAAATGAGGAGGGAGTGGGGCCGCCCACACTTATATGGGGTGTGTGATGTCAGAGCCTGATGGCATGGCGGCCCCTAGTAGACTGCTGTAGAAAAAGCGTCCATGGGATCCTGATGGCTAAGTTCCATAGGTGTGACCTGATGACAGAGATATCTCCAAAGAGGTTTGCCCATTCCAGAGAACGCTCTGTTTTTCCGGTTCTACCTCCACTTCCACTTACCACCTGGGTGATCATGGGTCACAATGCAGCAGAGGTACGGTACAGTGGCAGGTAGGATGTCAGATGTGCTCTGCTCCAGCATGCATTGCATATGGGGACATTTTTTTTTTCTCCCAGTACCGGACAGCCGCCATCTGCCGGACACCCTAGCCCTGACACTCTGGCATCCAGCAGGACTTAACTGCCATCAAATCTTCCTCCAGGGCTTGCCCCCTCCCCCCCGTAGGGTTGATGGGGTTTCCCAACCCCCATTGGAGACAGGATCCAGTTCTTGGCTGGTGGTTCCAGCTGGTAGGGTGCGGGACAAACAGGATCCAGTGCACCCCCCCAAACATGGCAAATTTGAGAAATTAAACATATAAACTGCCTGAATTGGCTTTTCTTACTATAAACTCCATGAAAAAGGGGTCCTCTTAGCCATCAGATTGGAATTCCAATGAGAGCAAGCCAAACCACCAATCATCAAGGTGGGACCCTATGGTTTGGTCCCTACTTCCCTAACTCTGAAAAGCCTGCAGTGGCCACTCTTAAGTAGAGTGCACTGCCTAATTGGGTCCTTTATAGTAAAGTGCTTCCACCCAGGAAATTTCACAGGTGATCAAAGGGAGCATGCAAAAAGAAGAACCACAAACAAACAGGATGGAAGCATTTTACTTCAAAGGAGTCAATTAGGCAATGCACTCTAAGAGTGGCCACTGCAGGCTTTTCAGAGGTGGGGAAGTAGGGACCAAACCATGGGGTCCCACCTTGAAGACTGGTGGTTTGGCTTGCTCACATTAGAACTGGAACAGACTGCCAGAATGGGTGATGGGGATGGATACAGCAGACAACTTTAAAAGAGCCTGGGACAAGCACATGGGTCTAACGGGCAGAGGGCAGGCTGGTAAGGGGGTCTTCCTGGGGAGGGTGTTTATGGGCAGACCGAGGGTCCTTTTCTGCTGACAGATTTCTGTGATTCTATGATTCTGTGGCTAGGAGGATACCTTTTTCATGGAGTTTATAGTAAGAAAAGCCAATTCAGACAGTTTGTATGTTTAATTTCTCAGATTTGCCATGTTTGTGTGTTGGGGGGGGGGGGTCCTGTTTATCTGTTACATGCCACAAACCAGTAGCACCCCTCAACAGAAATGTGGATTATATTTTGTGAGCAGTTCAAAAGGTTAGAGCGTGCTAGTTTTGGTATGTGTTTAGAGTTTTGGGAGTTGTGGTTCTCCTTTTAGCATACTCCCTTTGATCACCTGTGAAATTTCCTGGGTGGAAGCACTTTATTTATAATGGAGCCAATTAGGCAATGCACTCTATTTAAGAGAAGCCACTGCAGGCATTTCAGAGCTGGTGAGTTAGGGACCAAACCTTGGGATCCCACCTTGACGACTGATGGTCTGGCTTGCTCACACCGGAATTCCAATCAGATGGCTAGGAGGACACTTTTTCATGGACTGTATAGTAAGAAAAGCCAGTTCAAGCAGTTTATATGTTTAATTTTTCGGATTTGCCATGTTTGGGGGGTTGTGCACTGCTTGTTTATCTGTTACATGCCACAAACCAGTAGCACACCTCAACAGAAATGTGAATTACATTTTGTGAGCAATGCAAAGGTTAGAGCATGCTAGTTTTGGTATGTGGGTAGGGTGCAGGGCCTGCAGGTGTCCCATGCCATCCTGCCACTATCCGTTTTCCTGCTGTGGTCCCCTGAGAGGCGTGGCATGCAATGATGTCATGATATGTGCCATGTGCTCCTGTGCATCGCAAGTCAGTGTTTGCCATACCCACCCCTTATCTTCTTGGCAGTCCTGGGTGCCTTTCCTTTGCTTCCACTAGGGGCCAGGCAATCACTGGGCTCTGCAAACCCTCCCCCTTCCCCTAGAGGATAGCAGTCTTTCGGATGCTCGAACCTCCTCTCCCGGCCACCCTCCGATGCCCTGAGTTTGCTTCCGAACCCTGATTGTTGGCGCTGCAAGCAGTAGTGCTACTGCTGTGTCAGCGGGCCAGTAAACGTGGGGACATTGATCACTGAGCACCTAGGGAGCCAACATCCTGGGGGGGAGCAATGAAAAGAAGAAAGCCATGGCTTGCTGAGGATAGCTTCAGGCATGCCTGGTCCCTACCTTCTGCCACTGGCCACTGCCCACAGCCTGGCTTCTATGGCCTCCGTACTCAGAAAGAGGTGGCAAGTTTTACTCTGGTTTGGCCAGACCCTATCATGGGGGAGGGGGGGTATGCTCGTGGATTGGAAGTTGGGGAGGTAAATGCCAGGATCGTAGGGGAATGGGGCTGGGTCTGACGTGGGAGAAAGGGGCCAACCCAGATAGGGAGCATAAAAATAACTTTTGTTTATAAAACATGGTTTGGTTTGACTGGCCCATTAGCATAGCAGTAGTGCTACTGCTCACTACACTGGCGACTGGAATTCATAAATGAACCTGGGTCGCCGGGGGGTGGGGGTGGCTGAGAGGGGGTACTGAGTGTCCCAGGGACAGCTCCCCTCCCACAGAGAGAGAGGTTCTGCAGCTCCGCTGCTGGACTGGCACCTAGTAGAGGCTGGGTTTCATCACAGTTTGGAGCTCCAGCATGAGGGAGCTCCTGCCAGATATGGATGTGCCTTGCGAATGGATGCGTAGGTGAGTCAGTGCATGCTGGGACTCCAGTGGGGACATAATGAAGGAGAAACAATCGCTGCAAGACTTGAAGGATGCCAGACCGTTGCACGCCTGACACCACCAACCAGGCACCCCAGCCTGCCGGATACTACTTCCGCAAGGTCTGGTCCTAGGAACCCCATTGCGGGGAGTAAGCGGTGAGGGTACTGGCTAGGGGCTGAGTCCTGAGAAAGGTGGGTGATCAAGCTGGGGGGGCTGGATGAATGTGGGCTGAGTGAGGGAAGGGGGATAAAAACCTTGGCAGATAAAAAAAGTGGTTCTCACTTAGGCAATAATGCATGACAGTGTGCGTGTTGCGGGATTTACCCACGCCTTGTGTGGTGTGTTACGCAGTGCTAGAGTTAAACTTTAGGAGCTTTGGGAGTTGGGGGGTCCGTAAGGGTCATATTTTAAAATTAAGCCCCTCTTCCCATTATAAGTCAATGACAGTGATGCGTGAGCTACCGGGGCTCACTTCAGAGCTAGGGGTGCCGAGCACAAGCAAGCCCCCCCCCTGTAATTCTAACACTGGTCACTGTCACGAGGCACAGCCAAGTGACTTTAACAAGACAAGAAGTGGGTAAATCCCACTACTACACACACCCTGAAGTGCATTATTGCGATTATAAAATGAATCTGTATACAAAAAACAAAAAATTAATTAGCCTTAAAAAAGTAAATATTTGATCAGCTGGATCATTGCCAGTTGTCTGTTGTAGGATTTACACACAGTCATGTGACATGTTTTGACCAATGAGGTTACAGGATTTTTGCTACTTTTTTTGCAGAATGCTTACCTTTGGGGGGGGGGGTGTTCGAAGGATTGGCTGGGTAAGACAGCAGACTGTAGATCCCATGGACAATGTTAGCACTGATACAGCGATGGGTCATAGACACTAAATTCAAACCCAGCAATCAACAACCTACCTTGGCGGCGATGGTAGCCGGTGACATCCTCGGCCTCTGCACCTCCTCAGCATTTGCCCCCTAGATAGCCCATGGCAACTGAGGCTGAACCCATATCCGCTTCCCGAAGCTGTTCTGTCCGATCCTTCCGCCTCTGCAAAGTGTTCACCATTGGCTGGTCATAGGGACCAGACTTCGACCAATCCTGGAAGGCAAATCCATTTGAAATCATCATCGATAAATATTTTTAAGACAGAGGGCAAGCCCTCACACCACCACAAGAATGTAACCAGATTTTTGTGCACTCTTAAAAGGGAAGGGGTTACAAAATGCCTAGCATCTGGTAGCCAGTTTAAAACCCATTATATGTAGTGTTATTGTGCTTTCTATGGTTATAAGAGGGCCTTCTTGAGTTCTTTGGATGAGGACACTGCAAAGTGAAGTTGAGCAGTTCTGGCACTCAAAGGGCTTGTGAAAACAGTCTTATAACCATAAGGGGTACAGGAATTGCACATAGAACTGTATTATTAATCATGTTAATGACTTTTTTTTTTTAAGTGGAACAAATTGAAAATCAGAATGTTCATTTTCACTCTGCCCCATTCTCATCTCATCCTTACAAATTCATTTGTTAACACTAGACTATTTCACATTTAGAGGGATGTCCCGTGTACATACACAGCGAAACTCATGATACCTCAGTGGAAATGTGGGACTCCCCGTAATATTTAGACACAATTTTGTTTAGATTCAATAGTTTTTTCTCAGCTTTGTTCCCCCAATCGGTGGCGTTCCATGCTGTCACGAAGCATTCATTTGCTGCTGGGTTACACATGCTTACCAACAGGGGGCCAACACACTCCAAAACTGTGACATCGTCATAGAACCCAGGCTCCTGCACATTCTGTGGTAGCTGGTTTTGAATCCTCAGTCACACTGCGTGTTTCCATTGGGCCATCACACGGCCTAGAGAAGCCTTTTTTAAAAATAAATATTCTGTATAGAAACATAGAAACATAGAACATAGAAACATAGAAGTTGACGGCAGATAAGGACCGCAAGGCCCATCCAGTCTGCCCATTTCTTTTTCTACCTTATAAATGTGCCATCGGCCTTTGCTCTGTCAGTGGCCTATCTATTCATACTCATCTGTATTGCTCCCTTATGCCTATCCCATGCCTGTTTGACGCTCTGCACGCTATTCATAGCCACCACTTCTTGTGGTAAGCCATTCCATGCATCCACCACCCTTTCTGTGAAAAAGAATTTCCTCACATTCCCCTTTAATCGGCCCCCCTCTAATCTCATGCTGTGTCCTCTTGTACTGCTATTTTTCTTATATTTAAACATGTTAGACTCTTTCACCTTGTTAATGCCCTTAAGGTGTTTGAATGCCTCGATCATATCACCTCTCTCCCTCCTTTGCTCAAGGGTATACATATTGAGCTCTGTTAATCTATCTTCATATGTCTTCTGATGCAGTCCCTGCACCATTTTGGTTGCCCTTCTCTGGACTGCCTCAATTTGGTTAATGTCCTTGTGAAGGTGTGGCCTCCAATACTTCACGCAGTACTCCAGATGGGGCCCAACCAGTGTCTTGTAAAGAGGGATTATTACCTCCCTCTACGACTTGTGATACCCCTACTAATACACCCTAACACCCCCTAGCCTTACCTACTGCTTTAGAGGTCTGCATGGATGATTTCAGGTCATCAGTGATGATGATGCCCAAGTCTCTTTCTTCCTTTGTGACTGCTAGCAACTCCTCCCAGCCTATAGGTGGCTTCAGGGTTTCTCTTCCTATGTGCATGGTTTTGCACTTTTGCATTAAATCCCAGTTGCCACTCTTCTGACCATTTTGCTAGTTTATCCAGATCTCTTCTCATTCTGCCCACCCCATCTGGATCATCTACTCTGTTGCAGATCTTGGTGTCATCTGCAAACAGACAAGCCTTACCCTCTAGTCCATCTGCAAGGTCACTAATGAAGATGTTGAAGAGGACTGGCCCCAGGACTGATCCCTGAGGTACCCCACTTGTGACTTGCATCTCTTCTGACTGTATACCATTTACCACCACTCTCTGTTTTCTGCCCGTCAACCAGTTTCCACCCAGTTGACCAACTTCTGACCCACCCCGAGCCTACCCAGCTTATTTATCAATCTTCTATGTGGAACAGTGTCAAAAGTTTTGCTGAAGTCAAGGTAGGTGACATCAACTGCTCCCCCTTGGTCCACCACTTGGGTTACCCAGTCAAAGAAATCTATGAGATTAGTTTGACAGGACCTTCCTTTTGTAAACCCATGCTGTCTTGGATCCTGTGCCCCTATGGATTCCAGGTGTTGCACTATCCTTTCCTTAAGAAGTGCCTCCATAATCTTGCCCACTACTGAGGTAAGACTGACTGGTCTGTAGTTCCCTGCCTCCTCCCTGCTACCACTCTTGTGGAGCTGGATCACATGAGCCCTTCTCCAGTCTTCTGGGACCTCTCCTGTGCTCAGAGACTCACTAAACAGTTCTGCTAATGGCTCTGCTAGTTCCACCTTTAGCTCCTTAAGTACCCTGGGATGTATGCCATCAGGTCCCATTGCCTTATCCACCCTGAGCTTAGCAAGCTCTTGTAGGACCCTTTCTTTTGTGAAGGGAGTAGTGCTCACCTCCCTCCCCCCTGTGTCCATGATGCTGAGCTGTGGGCCCTGCCCTACCTTCTCTTCAGTAAATACTGAGCAAAAGTATCTATTTAGGATAGATGCCTTTACAGGGTCCTCCTCCTCACATGCTCCCTTTTCTCCATTAAGCTTAGCAATACCCCCTCTGGACTTTCTCCTTTCACTAATGTATCTATAGAAAGTCTTGTCACCTTCTTTTACTGTTCATGCTAGTGTTTCCTCAGTTTGTATCAGAACAGTTTTCCCTTCCTGTTCTGCACTGTTGGCATGTTGGTTTTACCTCCACATAGGCTTGCTTATGGTGTTCCTTTTTAATTAGCCCAGATCATTTCTGTATCTCTCAAAGAGGATTTTGATCCTTTTAAGGTTTAATTCTGTTTTTTTGACAACTTTGTCTCCTTCTGATTATTGTTGCCGCATTTTAAATCTCAGCATTTCAGCCACAGTCGTGTCATTTTCAGGGGCTTTTGCATAATTTTTGTCGAAACTGACCCAAGCATGAAAACAGTTTGACGCAAGTGTATATAATTGGCACAAATATGCAAAAAGTGATACTGGGGGGCAAGAAGGTTACCAGAGACCAGTTAGGGTCTGCAGAGACAGATTAGACAAATTCTATCTTTCTCTGTAAATGCACAAACATATTGACACAGGTGTGCGAAAACCTGACACAAGTCTGGACAATAAGCAGATGTGCACAAAGGATGGTGCAAGAGTGCAAGAAAAGATGCAGGTGAGCAAACGTGATGCAGGTATGCAAATGGCCCGACACAGACCTTCATTTTTTGTCATCTTTTATGCAATAGAGAAAGACCCTGTGGCATTCTGCAGGCCTTTTTCTGTAAAAATGACCTAAAGCATGTCGTAAGGCCTTGAGACAGTCTCCATATGGTATGTTCTGTGTGTGCCACGCTAGCAAAGACCAAGGCTAACTTCTCAGCAACTGGTTCTCAGCATGGGGGTGGCCCACGTGAAGGTACATCTGGTTTCAAGTCTGGCAGTGGCAATAGTGAGTTA
Organism: Neoceratodus forsteri; assembly: GCA_016271365.2. Taxonomy (NCBI): domain Eukaryota; kingdom Metazoa; phylum Chordata; order Ceratodontiformes; family Ceratodontidae; genus Neoceratodus; species Neoceratodus forsteri. The sequence goes on from CM028130.1 coordinate 1,616,543,636, forward strand.
CATGGATCCTTCCCTTTTAATCTCAACGAGCATTTTTACAAGGAAGATAAACGTCGAGGACTCAGAAGGGCATCCTGCCTCTTACGTCTGACTCACAGCAGACCCCTCCCTCTGGGGAGTTGGGAAAGGTGCTTCTAGATATATTGGGCATCCTCCATAGAAATGCAGTGAAAAGGATGCTCTTCCAGATCTGAATGTTCCCAGACCTGTCCAGGAAGGAATGCCCAAGTCAGTTGGTCTGGAAGGCTTCCATGGCAATGATAATCCTATGAATTCTAAGAAACCCGGAGCCCTCAGGACTCTGAAGATGATGAAGAGGAAGGTGAATGGGCGGAGGAACCTCTGTCTTCCTCAATCCTATCTCTACGCAATCCGGAGCATATTTCTTTCCTGGTCAAGGAGACTACTTGGATTCTGCAGCTTCTGGTGACCCAGTGTCCTGATACGCTAAACGTTAATCCCATTCCATCTATAACAAGGAGTGCACCTACTGTAAATGCTTTCCTGAATTCAAACACTTGGTTAAGAAGAATGCAATCATGTGGACAAGAAGAAGCAATTTACTAGGCCATGTTTCCTCAGCTCGGTTAAAAAATAGGAAGCTCCTCCTGTCACAGATGCAGCCATCTCTACTGTGGTTAAACAAAACCATTATTCCAGTGAAAGGTGCAGCTCCCCTTTCAGACCCTAATGGCAAACACCTGATAACAACCTGCAAGTGTACGTGTTCGGCTTCAGGGTTCAGTTTGCATGTCGTCTTAGCCTCAGCCTTGGTAGTCCGAGTACCATGTGAATGGTCAATGGTAGCAGCAGATGAAATCCCAGAGGATTATTCAATCAGGGATCTCCTTCCTCTACTACAAATGGCAGCTTCCTTTTTAGGCAATTCTATGGTTGAAGTACTTTGTATGTCAGCGAGAGGTTGCGCCGTCAATCTTGTAGCCCTCAGGATGGTTCGGCTACAACACTGGTCAACAGACTATGCTTCCAAGTTTCACTTACTCAGTGGGCTATTCACAGGTAGGATGTTGTTCATCCCACAGTTAAAGGAGATCTCTGAGGATCTTAAAGATAAGAAAGGTTCCATACCAAGCTTCACATGTCAACAAACCTTTAATAGTGGGTTCAAAAGTCAGGGTTTCAGTTGGGGCCGTAACTCATGTGGCAATTTTCATTCCTTTCAAGGATCTGGGAACCAGGTCAGTAGGGGCGCATTTTCAGGTTTCAAGTCCCAGTTGCATAACATCAGCGTCTCCCATGAAAAGCTTTGGGGAAATCAACAATGGATATTCTGCATCAGGAAGTGCAGGCCCATCCACCTCTGGCCAGGCAGCTCCAGAGGTTTTATGACAGAAGAACCCAGACCACATGAGGCGTCTGGGTTCTGGAGATAATTTTGCAAAGCTAGGCAATGAGTTTTCTTCTGTACCCTGCTGAGGACATTTTTACCAGTTCCTGGTTTTCACAAATCCCAGGAAACATCAAGCAACAGACCAGACACTGGGTCTTCTGCTCAGCATACAGGTAGTGATGCTGGTTCCCCCCTTGGGAAAGGAACAGCGGTTCTACCCCATTTAATTTGCAGTACCCAAGAAAGAAAGAGGATTCTGTCCAATCCTGATCTGTCCAGCCTTAACCAGTTTGCGAGACCTGTCTGGTTCTAGATGGAATCTCTGAGGTCAATCATTATGGCAATTCACTTGGGTGACTTTCTGGCCTCAGCAGACCTGTTGAATGCATATCTACACATTCCAATTAATCAGTCACACCAGAAATATCTCAGATTTGAAAACCGAGACCAACACATTCAATACCAGGCTCTCCTCCTTAGGGTTCGCCCCTGCCCCAAGAATGCTTACTTATGTCCTAACAGTCATGGTGATCTCCCTTCACCAGGTGGGACACCACATTTAACCTCAACTGGACAATCTCCCGAGCCTGACCAACTCTGAACAGTCGGCTCAACATTCTGTGCACAGGACCTTACAGATCCAAGAGGAACGCAGCTAAATACTGGACTAGGAGAAGAATTCCCTACAGCCCTCTCAATCTCTGTAGCATTAAGGTACATGCTTTTGGACAGACCTGGTAAAACTGTTTTTCTCACAGAGCAGAAGGGGAGAACCTCCCATTCCTTGTGCCCGAAACACTCTTACAGAAACATAGACAATGATGGCAGAAAAGACCCATGGTCCATCCAGACTGCCCGAGTTCCCTGTGTAGCACTGGAACCTACTGTTCTTCCACGCTCCTAGCCCTCCCCATCTTCTCCCCATCTTCTCCCTGATTTTACCGCCCTGAGCAACCACCATACCCTTCATTCTGTCCCAACCATGCCTGAAACCATGCACCCACCAGCTCGGTTGGCAGAGTGTCCCACGGCTAAACCATACTGTAAAGAGTGTGTGTGTGTCATGTACAGATACCCTGGAAGTGGGCACGTTCAGGGGAGGATTTTAAAATTTTTAAATACATTATTAATCAGTCTATCAATAATACCTTAACACAGGGGTGTCCATACTTTTCAGGGTCATGAGCCACATTTACATTTCTGAGTAAGATGTGAGCCACAAGAACATGTGGCCTGTACAATACCCAACGTGAGGCCCTTTCAATACCCATATTTAGGAGTTAAAATAATAACGTAGTCATAGTAAATAGTCAATAATCCTATTTTATTAAGTTACAGTATTCCACCCCCTGCCTTAACGCATCCTCTGAGACTACTCTTTCTCACTCTTAGGGCTTCATAATCGCTCAGTTTCAGTTTGTGGTTCTCACACCCTAAGAATGTACACAAGACCACTCTTACAACTGTAAGGGTGGTCTCAGAGGATGTATTAATGTACAAACACGTTTTTCTTCTGTTTCTGTTTCTGATGAAGTTGCAGCACACTGTTTGTGACATTGCAATGTGCTGCTGTGGAAATGATGATGTTGTCACAGTGGACTATCATCCAAGGATGAAGCAGGGACGACCAAAGGACGAAGATCCTGCTCTCATGCAAACGTCTTCCGTAAAACAGAATTAGAGGGGATATAGAAAATGAACAAAGGCAGCAGTATTTGTTAGTGGGAAGAAATCTCATCATATAATTTTGCAGTAATAATGTGTTTCTGACAAACATTAACATATCCATTCTTCTGTTCTTTTTATTTCATTTTTGAGCTGAGATATGAGGTGTTGATGTTCTTTTTTAATTTGTGTTTTAGGTAAGTTTTTCCATTTTTTCTCCCTGATCCCGATCCCTTACCTTGGACGTGTGCCTCAAGGTGCCCTTCCTCCGTGTCGCCCCTGCTAACCACCAGACCTCCATCTGGTGGCAGCGGGATTAAAGGGGGGGTGGTGACCACCCCCAGGAGAGCTGCCTTTTGGCTTGCTCAATCTTGCTCCAACCCTCCACCACCGTGCCAGCACCCCGACGACCCGAGTCCATTCCCAAACCTGGGTCACCGGCGTAGCGTGAGGTAAGGCGTCCAGCGCCTCAGTCCTCAGCAGCACTGGGCCAGTGTGGTGCTGATGTTTTAAATGTTCTTGCTTGCTTTTCACACCCACTGTGAATAAATGAAACAGACTGGTGCGGCCATTCCACCTACACAGAGGTTGTGCTACCGCTTGAGGTACCGATGTCCCAGGTTCGGGAGCGAAGTTGGGATGTCGGAGGGTTGGTCAGAGGATCAGACATCTCAAGGACTGCTCTCCTCCTTTGGGGAGGGAGGCAGCGGCTTGGTGCCCAGGATAGCACTGCCCCCTAGCAGAGGCTAGGGGAAAGTATACCAGGGCAGCAGAGGAGGGACAGACGCCCAGTGTGTCACATACAGGAGCATGTGTGGCACTGCCACTGACATCACTGCATGCTGCTCCTCCATGCCACAAGAGAGGGAGGCACAGAAGGGGAAAAATAGTCCTGGCTGACATGTGTGATGCTTGACCCTGCAGGCTACACACCCAGTGACTCAGACACAGCCACTGGATCCTTGATCGGGGGGTTGAGTGTGCTCTCTGCCACCCCCACCATGAAGGGTAAGCTGTGGAGGAAGGCCAGGTATGTCCCGGGGAAGCAGGGGTCAGTGGGCTGGAGGGGCTAACGAGAATGAGAGCCATGCTGGGACGGGGAGAAAAGAATTAATAAAAAAAAAATTGTTTGGTGTGCTGCTGTGCTGTTACCATCAGACATATGTGCCAGCACTATCCCTATACATACACAGTATGAACCATGTCTGTACAATCAAAAACTAATGGAAGACAGCTTTTCAAAACTGACAGTGGCAAGCATCTTCATTGGTTCGAGTCATTTATTACGTAATTAGTAACAAAAAAAAGCTGTTTGACCACATCAGAAGAAATTACAAATACATTGATGATGATTCCAAGATGTTAGAAATATATTATTGCTAAAAAACTATAAGATAAATTTTTTTGCGGACTAACAAATACTGCTGCTTTAAACAGATGCTGAATTGTATCTGAAGAGTAGATTTGTAAACGTTTTCCTGCATACTGTAAAATCTCACTAAGCACTGGCTAGGAGAGCGAGAGTTAGGTCCAGTAAATGATCTAGTGTTATTATTCAGACTGCATAATTCGCTGCCCGGAGGTCTGCCGGTGGGCTGCGGTCAAGTTCCAGTCCCAGGCAGGGACTGGAGGCAGTATTGCACAGCGGGTTAAAGCTCTGAGCTGCAGATCTGGAGACCTGGGTTTGAATCCCACAGCCGCCTAGGTGCATGCTGTGTGATCCTGAGCAAGTCACTTCAATCAATCAATCAAGCAGTCAAAATCTTTATTTATTCAGGCGAACATCATTGAGCTAAGATCATTTACAAGATGGACCTGATTGGTCTTAACAATATAAGGTTACAGTTTTACACAAAAAACAAGGTACTGATTGAATACAAATACAAAGATTTATAAATGAAACAGGTATACAAATATTTACATATGTACAAGGCAATGTGACATTGGATCTTGATTATACTAAAAATGAAAGAAACAAACAGTACTGGAGGGATAAAGCTAGGGTGATGGACTTTGGGGAATCATTTTTGTATGGAAGTAGGTTGGAGAAAAACTAGAAAACAAAATAGGGGCAGTGAAAAAGGGGTAGGGGGAAAGAGGGGTTGAGAGGACTAGGGCCTATGGAAGCAATTGCATGATTCTGGGAAGAGACTAGTGTACAGCTTTTGAAGGATGTTAATGGAATGAGGGTATCCAATTTCAAGGTCTTTTGAAGAGAATTCCAGATAAGTGCTAGAATAGTTAATTGCAGCCCTTCCATACCGGTGCAGGTAATAGGAATCTTCAGCATGATGAGTATTATTGATCCTTAGGGCGAAGGCCTGGATATGATCTGGTTGAAACAATCTGAAATGTAGGATGGAGTTTGTTTGTCAGAGCTTTGTAGATCCAGACAGCAGCATTTTGTTTCTTCTATGGTGTAGGGATGTCCAACTGACTGCATTGTAGAGAGAGCAATGATGGGTGCTGAAGGAAGATCTATAATGAATCTAAGAGCTCTATGATACAAGGTCTCCAATTTATTTAAATGGGAGAGGAACAGTGACCATAAAGGAAGTCAGCGAATCAATGAGGGATAGGAATGATGCCAGGATTAATCTTTGTTTGGAGTCTCTGGTCAGGTAGTGTTTGATCCTATAAAATAGGCCAAGTCTCTGTCTAAGCTTTTTCAGGAGCTCTTCAATGTGGCTAGTATAATCAAGTTTATTGTCAATCCAGACTTCAAGATATTTGAATTTGTCCACATATTCCAGATTTTCACCAAGGATGGTAGATAATTGGGGAGGGTGAATGATGGGACAGTGGAAGAGAAGCTCTGGTGGCAAAGAACATAGCTTCATTTCTTGGCATTTAATAGTAGTTTCTTTCTAGTAATTTGTGCTGCAGGAGGGAGAACTCAGATTGTAAAAATTCACAGGCTTTTGATGGTGAAGGATTACTGACATATAGGACAGTATCATCTGCAAAGAGGTGAATATTAGATTGTGAGAGATTGGAGTCAATATTGTTGATGTAAATGGCAAGAGGATGGGGCCCAAGATGGAACCTTGTGGTACACCTCTTAGGAGTGGTTTAGAGGTAGATAGGTCACCTTCATTTTTACCTGTTGTATTCTTCCGGAGAGATAGCATCTGAACCATTTAAGAGAGAGGAGTCAAGGCCTATGGAATTCAGAGAGAGATTAGTAGTTCATGGTCCACAGTGTCAAAGGCTTTGCTTAGATCCAGAAACACAGCACAGATGTTACTCTTTTGTCTAAGTCAGTCTGCCAGTCATTTGTAACTTTGCTAAAGCAGAGATGGCGCTGTGCATGGATCTAAACCCAGATTGAGCTGGGTTAAGGAGATTATTGGTATCAAGGTAGGCACTTAACTGGATGTTCACTAACTTTTCAAGCATTTTGGACAGTACTGGTAAGATGGATATGGGTCTATAATTGTTGAGGTCCATGGGATCACCTGCCTTAAATAGGAAACACTTGAGCTGTCTTCCATATTGAGGGAATAGAACCAGTGGCTAGGGACAAATTGAAAAGGTGAGTTAGGGGGCAGCTAAAGTGGAATGCTACTTTTAGAAAGTAGGGATCCAGAGAGTCTGCACCTGCTTTTAGTTGTATCTAATTGGAATAGTAGGTCCTCTACTTCTTTTAAGAGTATTGGCTTAAAGGAGAATGGGAAGCAGCCTTTTGTCCCTCAGTAGATTGGAAGTTTAATGATGACCTCATTAGATTTGCAGGTGAGGAATCGAAAGCTAGGCTAGCTGTAGTGAAATGATTGTTGAAGGCATTCAAGATTTCTTGCTTGTCAGTGATTTCCACACTATTTAGGTGCACTTTGGGTGGTAAGACAGGGTAGAAACTTGACCTAGGATCCTTTATGGTACCCCAGAATCTGGAAGGGTTGTGGTAGGAGGCATCCAATTCAGCTGTGTAGAAGGCAGCCTTGCATTTCTCACTTGTTTGTGCAGGAGTTTCTGGCTTTCTGAATTGAAGCCAGTCATTTGGATCCTTGGTCTTTCTTGCCCTTTTCCAGAGTTTATCTCTGGCAAGTATGCGGATTTAGGTCAGCAGAGAACCAGTGACAAGATTTGAGCTTGGTTCTGACACTGGTGAGGGTGCATGTATATTGAGGGCACTTATGATAATATCGCTTAAGACCTGTAGAGCTGTCTCTATTGAAGCTGTGAGATAGAATTCTTGCCAACGTGTGGTATGGCACAGATCATGAAGATATCCTGTGATATTAAGGTTCTTTTAGACCTTCTTGGGAGAAATTTTGCAGGGTTGGGTGGCTTGATTGTTGATCTTATGCCAGCTATGGGACAGTGATCACTTACGTCACTGAATAGCACTCCAGCATGAGAATACAGATGAGGCTTATTAACCAACATACAATGTCCAGTAGTGTGCTGTTGAATTTGTTCTTTGGATTAATCCCGTTGGTTCTTTGATTAATTGAGGAAACCATAAGTCACAAAAGGTTACTAGGGGTGCAGATGCATTGGCTAGCCAATTTAAATTCAGGTCACCTAAAATAATGGTGTCTTCAGGGCCTAGTTTAAGTATAGATCCCAGGTGGGATAGGAGCTTGAGGCCTGCTGAGGGGGCCTATCAGCCAATCAATTGAAAAGATGACATGTTGGGAAGGGTTATTTTAAGTGATACACATTCGAGTTCCTTCGGCTGTGATGTAATATTGAGGCAGGATGAGAGATATTTGCTTTAACGTAGATGGCTACCCACCACCCTGGATGGACGGTCAGATCTGAAGAGCTGATAGGAAGATTTATTTCACTATCATTTGTTGCAGATTTGAGCCATGTTTGGAGATTACCAGGAAGTCAGGTAAGGTGTGCAACCCAGGCCTGTATTAGTGAGAACTTTTTAGAGGCTGAGACGTTGATATGAAGAAAACTTAGGCCTTTATGGAGGCTAATTCAGCTGGGGAGATAGAGCTTCTGTGGGTCCAGGATTGATTTCAACAGTGCCAACACAGATCAGCAGAAAGAAAATTAGTTTAATGAGGGCACCAAGTGATAGGAGTAGGGAGTAATCAGAGGATTTTCTCTTCTTGCTTGGGATCCAGTGTATAGAGGACGATGATCCTGCGTATGATTATAAATTTTGTTATAAAGTACCAGCTGAATGGACAGGTATAGGGGCCATTATAGTGCCAATAATGGAGCAGGGGCTTGTGGGTACAGAACTGGTTGTGAGCCTTTTTGTGGGATACCCCAAGATTATAGTGCAGAAGCGGTAGTATATACTTGAGGGTTGAGGGACATCCATTGGGGATAGCAGAGGGGGCAAGCTTGAGTACGCCTACTCACCAGGGCGGGGCTGCTTCAGTTTCCTCCTCTGGATACGAGGAAGGTGAGAGGCAAAGCAGCATTAGGAGGAACAGCAGCATGGTGGAGGTAGCTAGGGTTAAAAATACTAAAGGTGGTGTGAAGAAAGGAGCTCGGGAATTGGCTAGGAGTTAGCTATGGTGGAGATAAGAGATCGTGGCGGAAAGTGTGTATAAAAGAAACACCCAGGAGGGGAGGGCAAAATTTTATGGCTTTCCACTACCTTTCTGGCTGTCTCTCCCGGCCTCTGGTTCCCTTCTCGGCTGCGCGGTCGCCGCCCGCCCGCTGGCGGCTCGGAGCCCCTACGGTCTCTGGGTACTCGAGGGCAGGGCCGGCTGGAAAGGAGGGGACAGAGGAGAGGGCAGTCAGAAAAAGCACTAGATTGCAGCAATCTGCAAGTGGTGCTAAAAAGATTTGCACAACAAAGACTGAGGAAGGCCTGCGCTCTAGCCCAGCACAAGTCCCACCAAAGGACTGTAATCACAAAATCAGCAAGCAAGAAGGCATTTCACAAAATTATACAATAATAAAAGGTAAAACAGCTCTTTTGGAGAATTTTACATTGAAAGAGCAGTAATCCGCCAGTTTGGAGGTACAAGCAAAGCAAAGTCAATGGGGAAGGCGCACCAATCAGAGGCAAGGCTTAGCTGGCGGTCGCCTTCCGACTGGCTGAGAGACTTTCGACCTTTCTGGCTGTCTCTCGACCTCCTTGCTCCTTCTAAGCTGCCTTGCGTGCTGCCCACTGGCGGCTCAGAGCCCCATCGGTCTCTGGGTACTCAAGGGCAGGGCCGGCTTTCTCAGCTGTCTCTCCGGCCTCCTGGTTCCCTTCTTGGCTGCGGTGGCACGCCCGCCACGTGGTGACTCGACCTATGGTCTCTGGGTACTCGAGGCAGGGCCAGCTTTCTGGCTGTCTCTCCCGGCCTCCTGGTTTCCCTTCTCGGCTGCTGATGTCGCCGCCCGCCGTGGCTGGCTTGGAGCCCCACGGTCTCTGGGTACTTGAGGGCAGGCCGCTTGCTGGGGTCTCTCCCGCCTCCTGGTTCCCTTCTCAGTTGCGCTGGTCGCCGCCCGCCTGGCCAGCGGCTGGAGCCCCACTTAACTTCCCTGAGCTCCCAGGTCACATCTGGAAACAAGCTTCGGTCTAGTGTGCTACTCCTGGTTAAACAATGTTCCCTTTCCAGGCCATCATACAGTGGGCAGCAGATGTAGCGATGAGTGTCTGTTTCTTTTTTTACAATTTATATTTAATGCCCCTCCGTCTCTGTGCTGTCCCTTCTGGCAGCTATCCCCAGCCCTGTACCCAGTCTTCCCTATAACTTATTCTTTCAACCCCCCCCCCCCAAGGCTTACAGGCGGGCCCATCTAGATGGCCGGTCTGGCAGGGTGTTGGTCCTCCTCCATGAGGACCGCTAGGTGGGTGGGTGGGTGGCTAATCGGATGGGTCAGGGCCTGAAGGAACTCCATCATCCTGCAATGCAACAGGGCTTTTTTTTTCTCCTTTTGTTTCCCTGACCCCTGAGGCTGCCAGCATGTGTGGGGATGCATGCACATGCACACGCCACTTCATGACAATGCGGATCCCGGCCAGCATTCTCGCCTCCAACAGCGTGCCTCCGTAGCACTACCACCTATGATTACCCAGGTAGCTGTTCTACAGCACAGGCAATGACCCTCCCACCCAACAGGCGCAGAGTGTCTTCTGCAGTGGAACAAATTTTACTATTGCAAGAGTCGTCATTCTGCTGCAGCTCAAGTGGGCTTGGGTGTGGTTTCTACCGGACAAATGGCGAACAACATTTTGACGTCTAATTAGACACAGTCTTGTCATCTCAAACTATTAGTACTAGTAGCACAGTAGTGGTATGTATGGGTTTGAGTAGCAAGAGGGGCTCTTCCTTCTGAAACTAACCAATCCGCGGTGGTGTGGTGGTGCTGGGGGTGCGGGACAGTCCCCTGATTCAGCCGACTCCATTTACGTCATCACCCAAGAGATCTTGTCCGCCATGCTTCCCATCTGGCAGAAGCTGCACCCTCTCCCTCAAGTGTTGTCTCACTTATAAACTAGTAAAAATAAATGGAAAACAAAATCCTGGTCTCCCCAGTGGCCCCCCCCCAACGGGGCTCATTCCTTAACCAGATCAGTGGTGTCACAAGTGGTAGTGCTACCACTGCCCTGACAGGCCAGCCCGAGTGTCCGTTTCAGACATGTCCTGTCTCGGGGAGAGTTGGTGGGTGGCTCCTGCTGTTGCAATACTGCCTCCCGGTGGGAGAAGGAGGTAGCTGTGTGGGCAGGAATACATGAATCCAGACTGGGGTGGTATTATTATAGCTGCAGAATTGTGTCAAGGCATAATTCATTCTGAAATGTGTTACAGCTCACTGTCTACAAGTAAACTCTCCAACACTGATAGAACACTGCAGCCGGACCGCGGATTGTGAGGTCACGAGGGTCCTGAGGCGGCCCTCCCCACGTCGAAACACTGCAGCCAGACCGCGGATTGTGAGGTTGCGAGGGTCCTGTAGCAGCCCTCCCCATGCGGAAACACTGCAGCCGGACTGCGGATTTTGAGGTCACGAGGGTTCTGAAGCAGCCCTCCCCACGCCGAAAACACTGCGGCGGACCCGGCAGTTGTGAGGTTGCGAGGGTCCCTGAGCAACCCACTCGCCAACAAACACTGCAGCCCACTGATTGTGAGCTTGGCAAGGTCCTGAAGCAGCCCTCCCATGCCGGAAACACTGCAGCCGGACCACGGATTGTGAGGTCGCGATGGTCCTGAAGCAGCACTCCCCACACCGAAACACTGCAGCTGGACAGCGGATTGTGAGGTCGCGAGGGTCCTGAAGCAGCCCTCCCCACGCCGAAACACTGCAGCCGGACCGTGGATTGTGAGGTCGCGAGGGTCCTGAAGCAGCCCTCCCCACGCCGAAACATTGCAGCCGGACCACGGATTGTGAAGTCGTGAGGGTCCTGAAGCAGCCCTCCCCACACCGAAACACTGCAGGTACGGACCGCTGGAGTAAAGACTTGGAGGAGCCTGGCTGCATTACTTGTTGCCTGCTTGCTGGAACGCCTTGTTCTGATAGATAGATAGTTTAGTCCCTGCCGCCCCCACCACCACCACCCTTGGCAAACATATAATTTACTGAAGCTCACGTGACTGGTAAAAACCTATCAGCCCACTTTCTCATTAGCAGCCTATACTCAATCACCACTAGTGGCCACCATTCCCTTCAATCTCTAAATCTTTCCCAAGAACATCACGTATATCTACCTGCAGATGCTTGTCACTATTGTAACACTGCTCCCTTTCTCTACACTTCCCCCTTCAACTCTTCCAGCTGAAGAGCCACATATACAGGACCACAAACTCTGGTTCCCTTCTTGCCCACTTATAGCGCCCCCTTCAGCGCCGACTACCATATACTAATTTGCACCTATCATACCTCCAACCCTCAGTGCACTGCCTCCCTGACCACCAGGGGATCACACCCTCTCATGAGATCTGATCACCCCTCACTCAGCCATCCCTCCCTATCCCCTGCTATATTAGCCCACCTCATAGGCACTCTCCCAATACCTGTCGGACCCTCCAAAAACCTCATATCTCCCTACTCCCATCGCCTGGCACCCAAACTACTCAGGAAAGCTTTCCTCCGGCTCTCCCTCCTCCTCCTCCTCCTAATGTCAGGCAATGTGCATCCTAATCCGGGGCCACTTACTCCCGGTGCCACAACAAAGAGCAAGCAAGGCAGCCTACTTCTTGCCTCCCCCAGTATCTGCACCCTTCTGAGTCAATTCCCTCCTCTCCAGGGTTGGATCACTCAACACGCCCCTGACATCCTGGCATTATCAGAGACCGGGCTCTCGAAAAACACCCCTGATGCCTCTGTTACGCTCAGTGGCTACTCCATCTTTCTAGCTGACAGATTACACAAGTGGGGAGGGGGGGTGCCATCTATGTCAAAACCACGCTACAAGCCCTCCCTGTCTCCCTTCCCCCGCCAACCCATGGTGCCCAGTCCACTGCTATTAAGATCACTCTTGGCAATCATGGTAAAACGCTATACATCATGGCAGTTTACATCCTCCCCCCAACCAAAAAACAGCCGTTGACTCTATACTTTCCAGCATCACCCATCTCCCTCCCAACAGCGAACTAATTATAATGGGAGATTTCAATGTGAACTGGCTTTCCACCATATCTGCCAACTACAAGGATGCTGTTCTAGCCTACGACCTCACTCAGGTGGTACATTCCCCCACCAGACTCAACCCCAGAACAGGGTCCTCCATGCTTATCGATCTCATCCTCACCAACCACCCCAATAATCTGTCCCAGGTTAAGGTGCTTCCTGATGCAGTAAGTGACCACTCCCCTGTCACCTGCTGGTGGTCAAATAAACTCCCTCCTAGCCTCCCTAAAATTACAGTCCAAATACGCCTCAAAAAAGGGGCCCTCTCCTGCCACAAATCATACCTCATTTCCTGTGACTGGTCACCCCTCCATAACGCTCTTTCTGTTGATATGGCCCTCCGCTCCTTTATCGCCACCTTCAATGTTGCCTGTGATATCTTTGCCCCCTTCTCAGAACATATTCCAAAAAACAGGGATACCCCATGGATCTCACAGTCCCTGATTGACCTGATGCACCATAGAGACAACTTCTGGCATAGAGCCTTAGGAGCTTGGCCGCAGCTACCCCATGACATGCAACTCTACAGGGAGGCCAGAAACAAATGCACCTGGGCCATCCGGCAAGCCAAGGCCACATACTACAAGCATGCCCTCACCACCACTTGGGGCTCAGGGAAAAATTCTGGAGCAATATAAAAGAGCTGAGTGGGAAAACCGTTTCCCTGGCCCCCTCGCAGATTCTAGTGGATGGAGCCCTCACCCAGGACCCCACTGCCATTTCCAATGCCCTCAGTACCACCTTCTCAGACCTCAGTCACATCCTCCCACACAACTTCTTTGACCAGATTGCAAATGGCCCCATAAACATCTCTGCCCCCACGGCCCCACCACCCTTCCGGCTCAGAATCATCTCTTGCAGTGAGGCTAAGCACTACCTCACCAAAGCCTTGATGAATGTGCGCTACAGCAGTGACTCATTTGACCTCAAAATTCTCAGGCTAACCCTGGAAGTCACCCTGCCACATCTTACCAAAATTCTTAACTGGTCACTACGCCTCAGCCAGTTCCTCACACCATGGAAAAGAGGTATAATTACCCCAGTACTGAAGAGTGGTGACCCCACCTCCACCAGTAATTACCGACCCATCTCGATCCTCCCCCCTCAAAGGCACTCGAAAAAATTGCATTTGACCAGCTTACTGACTACCTAACAAAATACTCACTACTTTGCCATGAACAACACGGGTTCTGAAGGGACACAGCACCACCACTGCCCTCCTGGAATTTACCTCATACATTCATGAGGCCCTGGACCAGGAATCCATAGCAGGAGCAATCTACGTTGACTTGACCAAAGCTTTCGATACTGTCAGTCACGCACTTCTCCTCCACGCCCTTCCTTCCCTACATTTCTCCCCCGAGGCCACTTCCTGGTTCAAAGACTGTCTCTCTGGCCGGACGCAACAGGTCAAAATTAGCACCACCCTGTCCTCTGAAAGATCAGTCCAATCGGGCGTCCCCCAAGGGTCCATCCTCGGCCCATTGCTCTTCACCCTCTTCCTAAATTCCCTTCCTCAATCATGCAATGGAAAGCTCTTGCTCTATGCAGACGATGCAGTACTGCTCTGGAAGCACCCCCATTCTGAATCCTTTCAATCAGCCCTGCAAGGCTTTTTTAGAGAAATAGAATCCTGGTTCTATGAGCATCTCCTAGTTCTCAACTACAATAAGACAAAGTCAATGATCTTTGCACATCGCCAAAGCCGACTCAGGAGTGCTCCGCTACTCATCTCAAATTCCCAGGGTCTCCTTCTTGAATAGGTCTCTAGCTTCAAATAGCTGGGTGACACTCTGGACACCTCCCTTACCTACCACACACACATCCAACATCTTTCCTCCTCTGTGAACACCAGATTGGGGATCCTACACAGACATAATCATTGTCTACCTCCTCAGGCCCTAAATATCACCGTAACTTCCTCTGTCCTATCATTGGTCGACTATGGCATTCCGATTTATGGAGCTGCTGACCAAGCAGCCCTACGCAGCATCAACATAGCTCTCAATAAAGCCTGCAGGCTGGTCACTGGGAGTGATGAAAACACCCAAACGTGTGAGCTTTACCAATGTGCGGACTGGCTCACCCTCGAAGACAGGCTTAAGTACCACATTATCCTCCAAGCCAAAAAAATACTCTTGAATCTAGCACCCAAAGGCCTCCACCCCCCTCATTCAGACAATCCCACACAGAAGGGCCCCCAGACGCACCACTGGCACCTCTCTCCTAGTCCCCCACTGCAGGACCTCACTAGGTCAAAGGTCTTTCTGATACCGGGCTCCCCTCTGGCTAAATAGCCTACCAGCCTCTATCTCCCTCGCCCCTAGTCTTGGCCTATTTAAATCTGGCCTCAAGAACCACCTCCGTGCATCAGCTACCTGTGACTGCAACCGTAATGCCTCAACCATCTCCAAAACACGAGAGGAAGCCCTTTGCTAGCAGCCTGTATAGCGCCATCTAATGTAGAAAATCCATAATGGTAGGGATAAAAGGCCTAACCTTACACCTTTACTGCATCCTCAGGTTCCTCTACCACAATGTATATATAAAGCTGACTCAAGGTTCAGTTAGGACCCCCCGAATCTGTAATCTACCCTGTGGTCACAGCTAAGACCAAAAAATCTATTTCAGGATCCTTGACACACTGTATTTACTGTACCACGTGACCTATGTAAAATACGAGTAATGTTATATTTACGTTTTTTTATACTGACGTGGAGCCTTTGCAAAGGAATCTAAGATTCAAAGGATTGTAATTCCGATTCTCTTCAATAAATAAATAAAAATAAATGACGCAAACGGGTGGGCCAGCTCCATGAAATGGATCAAATCATGACCAAACTGCGCTTAAAGCGGAACAAACATCAGGAAAGATGGTGGGCCTGGCAACAGTGGGCTTCCACAGGCACTCCTGGGGAGGTGGGGAGGAGGCTTCGATGAAGGAGGAATAGCATAGACCACATTATTGCTGGGGGACAGGATGGCTTTAACGGTAGTGCCCCCCCCCCACACACACACAATACCACATGATGTGAAGCCTAACTGGTGGTTCCCCCGGATTACTCCAAATATGCACACCAGAAGAGTAAAATTTGAAAGCAATACACGTGCACAAAAGCTGAGTTGCAAAGAGTTCAGTTTTAGTAATACTTGTTCTTACTCAGCTTAGCTGAGTTTCTATCAAAGGCACGAGAGCCAGCAGATCCAGACCTTGGTCACAATGCATCGTAGGTAGCTAGCACCACAGATCAGATGCATCTGATCTCTGTGAAGCACATCTGAAATGTTATGCAAATGTTTTTCATGGAGCTGAATTGAATGAATGAATTTTTAATTTTACCTTGTAATTCAAGACATGTACAATTCCTGTACGGTCAAAAGCACTGTACGATTCCTTTTCACTGTTTATGAATAAAGCTGAGTTAAAAAAAACATAATCCATTCTAGCTAATGAAATTTCTGATTGGCGAATGTCAGTGGTTTATTTTAGCAGTACAAGCCACACCAGTGGTCTCATTAAAATCTGGCAATCAGATCTAGACTTTAGTAAGCACAGCTAATGGAAAGCAGCAGAAGGAGGAATACATGAGATTTGTGGATAGAAAATATGGAAATTGAAAGAGAATTCTAAAGAGAGCAGGCAAACAGAAAATGAAACAAACTTTCCAGCTAGGAACCTATGTTGGGTAGGTTATGGCACATGGTCTGGGAGAGCAGTTTTAGGAAGGGGACTGAGAAGCGATAGCGTTAGCTTGTATGCAGGGATGGGCTTCAGGGAGGAGACAAGGAGAGCCGGTGCGCAGGTTGAGAGCCTGTACAGGAGCGGTAAACAGTTGGCTGGCAACTGCAGACAGAAACAAGAATGTGCTGTCAGTACAGACATCAGAGGGCAGCCTTGAAAGGTCTGGGAGAAAGGACCCGGGAAGCAACGGTAACAAGCAGACACTACGGCATAGGCTCATGTGTAAAAGATCGACTTTGATGTGGTGACAAAGTATTTGTACTAAATGCTGGACCCAGGCTCTGTGTCCTTATGTATTTATCCTCCCCCCACAAGAAAATGTTGCCTCGTTCTCCCTCATCTCCCTCCTTGATGGTAGGGTTCAAGATGATTGCTACCTTCCCACATCTAGGAGGGCAGGTTACAAGGTTCTCCCCTCGGAGTATTAATAAAGGATATGCTACAGGTGGCTCACAGGGTTGGGGGCAGGGTGCTTCAGAGGCATAAGGCCCTGGAAAATTGGGAAATGGGAGTATATTAAAAAAAAAAACTTGTGACAATCTTTTTTCTATAGAATTTTTTTTCCCAGCCATGCTCGTCTGTCAGGGATATACCCTGTTCCCATATACTGTCTGGCCCGCTGACCACTGTCCTTTCCTGGGTCCAGTGCCACCCCAACATCCCCAATAGCTTCCTCTTCATGGCAGGGCTCTGGTGGGGAGAGGACTGCCCTCCTCCCCCAAGATAGTCCACTGTGTGGGCTCAAATCCAGTGTTGGTCGAAGGCGCTAGAACTTGGGGAGTCCAGGAACCCACGCTGTACAGATGGCACATGGTTTTTGTCCCTGTACTCCCTTCTCCTTTTAGTGTGGTAAGAGCTCCACAGTGCCTTGGCTGCACACAACATCCTGCGGGGGAAGGGAGCAAGCTCACATGGTCCACCACAGGCGGCACTGGTTGCCGACGCCATCCCTTCCGACCGCAGCACACTACCAGTGCCAGCTGTTGTGATCAGGCCTGCTTCCTGATGTGGTGCAGGGTCGCTGCAGCACTGGTTGCCAATGCCATCCCTCCTGATCACAGTGCACTACCAGTTGCAGCTGCTGTGGTCAGGCTTGCCTCGTGACGCGGCGCCTCGAGCTCGAGTTACTTGCATGGCGGTGTGATGCACTGCCACTGGGATGCTGGGTCAGCCTACTTGTGGCAATCTTTTTTTTTTAAGCATCTTTATTCACCTCATGCTCAAGCAACCTCCATATGGCAACTATCCCCAGCTCCATCATGCACCCAACCCTGGACTTACCTCCTACCTCTTGAATGTCCATGGGGGGGCCTTGGTGGTCATGCAGAGCCTGCAAGAAATGCTGCCATCATCCCACCTACCCAAGCTGTTTTCCCCTTAGCTTTACTCCCCGGGCCGGCATGCATGCTACAGCATGCATGTACTGCACGATGACGCAGTACCCCTTAGCGACCTGCACCCAGCCAACCAGGTACGCGACTGCTGCTCCATCACTGAGTCAAGCAGTGGTACGTGCTGCCCCCCCTCCCAGGAGGAAGAGAGCCGTCCTGGGCTTCTCGATCCTCCTTCTCCTGGCCAGCCTCCAAGTGACCCCAGTTCATTCTTGAACGTGTCTCCGGCGTGGCAGGTGGAAAGACCCCCCCCACCTCAGCTCACCTCCCCACTAGGCCGGCTTACTTGCAACAGCCTTTAAAGTAATTAGTAATGGAAAAGGTCGGAGTCTGAGCCGCCAAATTTAAGGATCATGTGCACTTTGTTCTATATAATGGTGTCAGTCTTGTATCGATATTGGGAAGACTTATTCATGAGCAGTTCTGCAAGGCTGTGGGCCTCCAGGTAAGCACAACATCAAATTACAAGGGCACAAGAAACATATTCAACACAGAGCAACCATGCACAACTAGCTTGTGGTGCCACAGAGGGGTTCTGATTAGCTCGAGAGGTCCAAGGTAATCAGAAACACGAGGGGGCAACACAGGCTGATTGGGCATGAGTTTACCCATCCTTTTTTTTTAATAGTGTATAGCTTTGTTTTATTAGTTTTTAAATTAGGGAAGCCCTGCTAGTGGGAAAGTAAAGCGGAGCCATCCAGCGGCTCTCGCTGAAAAGACTGTTTAACAAACAGTCATGTTTTAAAGCCACAAGTTAAAAAAAAAGGAAAAAAGAATAAAAAAGTTAACTCAGGACTTACTTGTGTTTGTTCTGTGGACAGTTTGTGTCTAGTCTTCCCCTCCCGCACTGGCTCGGCAGCATCTTGCTTTAAATAAACCACTGTGTGCACAGTGGATCTCAGCGCATGTAGCCTGCAGACTTCTGATCACCTGATAAGTTGTTGTGCTACAGAAGGGTACAAAGACATTCCGTGACCTTTGAACTGTGGTACAACAACATTTCATCAGGGATGGAAATCTATGGTGAACAAGGGTCCACTATACACTATAGAGCCTTTCACTGGCTCTTAAAGCAGTAGTGCATCTTTTCCTTCTGTTTTATGGCGCCTGTGTTCTCCTGTCTTATAGGATGCCCCCCACCCCATTTAGTAGGGTAATTTGGGGTTCCTGTCATATTTTCTTCATACCTACAGGAAGAGGAACATGTCTATTTGATGGGCACCGAGGAATCATGACAAGGGAACAAAGAGTAGGCAACCGTGGGGTATAGAGGGTGGCATGGGTGCTGGAGGGGGAGAGGGTGGACAGGGTAAGTTGGCCAGTGGGTAGGGGAGAAGGTTCTGAAGTGGGGGAAAGGGGTATACCAGCAGCTGGGCTAGACATTTGCCACCAACTTTCTTCAAGTTCTTGTGGGTGGGAGGCGGGTACTGGCAGTAGGGTGGGCACCCACTGCTGATTTTCTTGAAGTTCCGGCATGCTTGTGAGAGGAGGGTACTGGTATTGGGGTTGGGCACCCACCTGCCAGCTTTCTTCAAGTTCTTGGGGGCAGGGGTACTGGAGGCAGGGTTAGGCACTCACTGCTGGTTCTTTTAAAGCTGTAGCAAGCAGGAGGAGTACCCCACCATCAGTTGTTTCACATTTTTGCCAATGGGAAGGGGGTTCTGGTGGGCAGGGGGTGCTAGCAGTCATGATGGTCTCTCGACCGCTGGACAAACCTGGGGGGAACTGCTGGCAATCTAAAGAGAGTGATTGCCATTTTCATGACTTGAAATTGCATGAAAATAGCACTTTCAAGACATGAAAATGGAGACTCCCTTCACAAAAAGTACGTCAGATTAGCAAAAATACAGCTCTCCTTAGAACGTTGAAAAAATGCACTGTGCATGTGCAGAAATGGCACTTTCTTTTCTAAATAATTTAAAATCTTCACATTTTGCACTAAAACCAACTATCAAAGAATCATATTAGGGCCACACTTTGACAAACCTGAAAGTTTCAGGGTCAAATTTCTGTGCTATACAGCAGGTGAGCAAATAAGGTGTTACTTTTCATATTTGTAGGAGTTTTTGACATTCTATAACTTTTAAACCACTAAACTGTCCATTACCAAATTTACAGGATTCAGAAATCCTGACGCCAGCTCAGCACACACCAAATTTCAGGCAGTTCCATCTGCGGATGGTCACGTTATTAAGGTGCAAAAAAACTGAAGTTTATCTAATTTGAGGCACTACCATGCCGCTATAATATATGTAGGGGATATACAATGGGCTGACTCAAAATATGCATTTTACCTTCAAGCACGAGGAGGGGCAACCATAACTCATAAGTGGCAGAGACACAAGTGGGTTTTGAAAGTTCTGCCCCCTTCACAAGTGACGATAAACTGCTTACACTGAGTCAGATCATTGCATATTAGATTTATACAACATCAGTTTACTAGTTATAGCTTTCAGACCTGTTGTTTGTTGGAATTTGAACTGTTTCTCTTTGATTTCAGCTGCTGGTGTCAGTGTTGCACTAAGCAATGGTGATGTCACCAGCATCGTGGAAACTGCTTTCTGATTGGTTCAGTACTCCACTGTGCTGAACACTAACCTTCAGGATCTCAATATGACAAAACTGTAATACAGTAATATTACTGAACGTAGCCTGAGGCAGTAGACCAGATTTTGGGACAGAACTGTAAAGTTCTAATTTGGTACTCCATCTGATAATTTCTAGCCCTGCAAAATGTATTTTGTTTTTCTGTTCTTTATGAGTTGAAATTAGTAAGGAAAAAAAGAACAAACGGAAAGAATATGATGGACAGGAAATTCTAAAAGACACATTCTGCAGAATTACAGATTAAAATCAGGTTTAGCAAGAAATGGAAGGAGAGAGAGAGAGAGAGAGAAAGAAAGCATGTCAGAGATGGAGAGAGAGAGAGAGAGAGAGAGAGAGAAAAAGAAAGCATGTCAGAGAGAGAGAGAGAGAGAGAGAGAGGGCGATGCTGATGAGAGCTTCACCTTTTCACCACCTGACCACGCCCCTGCCGTAGAACTAGAACTAACCGAGGTGGGGGAGCTGCACTCGCTAACAGACTGGCACGTTTCAGACGCCTCAGAGGACGCAGAGCTGGAGGATTTCTGAGGTGTGACGGCATCCGCAGTCAGAGGGGAACAAACAGGAGAGAACAAATCCAGTTAGCAAGCAAAAGGCATGCAGGATAACATTTGGTTATAAAACAACACCTGCAGGAAAACCCAAGCCACTTCATCAGGAAATTAGGAAACAAAAAAAGCCTCTAATCCCGTCCCGCCTCAATATTTAGAGAACAGTTACATCATTTCAGCAACCACGCCTGCACAAACAAGCATATCCTGGGATTACCATCCTGCCGGGGGACTTGATGGCCAAAGGTGCAGCCAAGGGCCATTAACTCCAGTCCAGGTGTTAAAACCCAGGGAATGCCAGCTTGTAAGGGCAATATTGATATTATAAGGCTAATTACAATAAAAAAAAATGTTTTAAGTTTTAACTTACTTTTTCTTGTTTTGTTTTAGTTTTGGAAATGTTGGTTTAGATTATTTATTGGTATTCAACAGTTAGCTTGTTACTAGTTGTTCACATTGACATCATTTAATTAGCTGAACGTTACGATATAAGCTTTTTTTTTTTACGTTGTTTACCAGTTTTAGTGTCCTTTCCAATTTTAAATACTGGCAGTTTGAAGTGACCACGGCGCTTCAAACTGAGCAAATGCTCAGGCTGTGATTGTTTTACTTGTACTGGGAATTTTGTGGGGCGTACTGCCTGGTACAATAACCAATCACAGAGCGCCAGGCACTCATGAATAATTAATTAGCCTTATAATATCATATAAACAGACACTTGGTGTATGCATGCTGAAATTCATTGCTCAACAAAGATTTCAGGCACAAACACAGAACATGGTTGTGCGTTTATTAATCCATTCTTCAGCATTCAAAACTGCAGGAAGGGAACAAAACCATTTTAGATACTATCATTAGCAGTTCCAGTAGCACAAGCAAAAACATCAGCCTCGCTGCCCCTGTTCCATTGTAATACCCACTGCGATGGTGCAGGGATAGCCTTGTGAGCTGGTCGTGTATAACACAGTAAGGTACAAGTTAGAACAGTGGCTCAAGCAGGTTGGTGCAGGGGCTAGGTGGTTCCCATCAGAAACATGTACTAGCACCAGTCTGACCGGGAAAAGAGAATCCTGCACTCACCACATACTGTAGGACTGTTTGTGATTTTTTTTTTTTATTATTTATGCCCATCACATGTGTGGTCCCATCTCCCAGGTTGGGCCCAGCCCTGTCCCCCTGCATCTTTGGTAAGTACCCCTCCCCTTCAACGCTACAGCCCCCCGTGGCAGATTCAAACCTCCCACCTCTGGTGGGGTAATGCAGGCAGGAGAACCCAGGGTACAGAGGTGGCCAGTAGTGGGAGGGAGAGCCTGAGCACACCCTGTATCATCCTGCTCTCTCCAGTATATTTCCCTGTTCAGTCCCACTCTTGTAGAACACTGGCTTACTAGATGTCCCAAGCGCAAGCATGCAAGTGTGCCACGCAGCGCCCAGCTGACGTCCCCCCTCCCCCAGTGTCCCCTGCTGCACTTCTACCTGTGGTCAGCCAGGTGGCAGTGTTGCAGCTGAAATCGCATCGCTCATCCCCAAAGGAAGAGAGCACCTTTGGAATGTTCAGTACTTTTTCCCCAGGCTGCCCCCAAATGACATGAACTTTTCCCAAACTCAGGTCACCAGCGTTGTAAGCGGTAAAGCTACTGCTGCACCAGCCTTTAAACTGTGATGAGCCACAAGTATGTGCAGTGTTTCATGGACTGGTTCACCACTTGCTCCAAACAGGTCACTACTCTCAGCATGCTGCCACCAGACGATGCAGCAATCGAGAACAGAGGAATGGCTGGTCTGCCAGCACTGCAGCAGTACTATGACTCATTCCGCTGAGGAGACCCAGGTTTAGGAATGAGCCAGAGTCGTCGGAGGGCCAGTTGGGCAAGGTTAGACGGGTATCCCAGAGAACGCTTGCCACCTCGGGGAGGAAGGGAGTTTGGTTTCTGCTGCACTACCGTCACCTGGGTGACCACAGGTGGTGGTGGTGCAGTTGGAGCTGTGGGTCAGGACGGGAGGATGCCGAAGTGCTCTGACATGCAACGCATGCACAGGCATGCACCTGCATCAGGAGCTCATCTCAGCATCCTAGGGACTGGGAGAAAAATGGAAAAACAAAACTGCAGCTGATTGGCGCTCTCTTAACTGTGCACCAACCATGTTTCCGTCAAGGGCTAGGGTCCCCCACCCCCTGATGGCCCCACCCTAGGGGGGCAAGCCAGAGTGTAAAGGAAGTGAGGTAGGTCCCAGAGAAGATGGGTGATGGGGCTGGGTGAGTGGGGCTAGGATCAATGAGGTCCAGTCGGATGGGGAGAATAAAGCATACTAATAAAAAAGGAACAGAGTAACACAGTCTGGGCACTTGCCACATTACCATTAAGAAGCCAGGAATCAGATGTCCATTAAAATTCTTCTTCATGGAGGCACAATACAAAAAAGGCTCCATAAACACAGGGTAACATCACGCGCCAGCGGAACAACCAGTCTCCCGTGTTTTACCTCCTCCAGGGCTAGTGACCAGTAGTGCACAACTTCTCATATAGCAATTTGATACACAGCCATGAAAGTGCATCTACATGTTTAAAGTGACAGTGTGCAATTATTAAAGAGCTGCTGATGCCATTGGGAAAACTTTGGAAAACGTAATATTCTGACATAACTCGGCTTGTATTTTCTATATCTTCTATAGATTTCTCCTCTCCACTATTTATCAAAGCACAGTGGACAGTTTCAGGTAATATCTATTGGTAATTGGACCTTTGTTATAAGTAAGCAATAACACATGACACGATGTGTGTGTGGTAATGCTTTATTACCACATGACCCAGGTGGGTTGTGAGGCACGAGGTGCAGCTGAGTGCCTTCAACCACCTGGGAAGTGCTGTAATTTATAGCATTACCGCACACCCTGGAGTGTGTTATCAAAATGGTTTTAATAATTAAAAAAAGCAGGAAAAAAGAATGGAAAATTTGAGCTGTGCAGTAACTGAAATTAATGCATGGTCATGTGACCAGTTTTGACCGATCAGATTGCTTGTTTGATTCAAGCCCTTTTATAATACCTACACATTGGCATTTTACATGCTGAATTAACTCTCTCTGGGGTCAATAAAGAAGAATTTCAATGAAAATCTGATTATTGGCATCCTTGAGGCAATATGATGAATGCCTGACTGTGTTCCTGTGTTCTTTTGCCACCACTTCTTCATGTAGGTGGTCCAGTTTAACATAGCAAAATTCTTTTTTGTTTGGCAAATAACTTCCACTTATAATTTTTCAAAACCATTAGTCTGCAGACTGTCTTCTGTAAATATTTTGTGCAGTACTCATAACGTCTTATTGTAAATTCCACTTAGCTGCCACGTGAAATCCACTGGAAGCAACATGGGTATAAAATAACACTCTGAACTGACAAATCTGAATGTATACCTAAAGTGACAGTGTTACAGTGTTTCAACATGTTGTTTATGACAATTTTTTTTTTTTTAGGTAAGGTGCATAACTTAAGAAGTGTAATGTCGACCCCCCCCCCAAAAAAAAAAATTGCCAGCAGGCTGATTCCTAGTGTTACTACCAATGCAACCTGACCTAAAGGAAACCCCACAGAAAATGTGCGCCAGTAACCAGTGAACAGCCATGGTACAGCAAACTTTAACTTGGGCAAGTGCCTTGTTTGGCCTGGCTTCCCACTGCTGCTAACAGCTACAGTTATGGGAAAATCAGGCCAATTCGATAGCATATTGACTGGGTAGCCACTTGCCATGCTAGCGAGTTGGGTTTATCTCCCCAATGTATGGGACACTGCTACGGGTCAGCACAGGTGAACTGAGTATCCCAGGGGGGCACTCTGCCCCCCCACCTCACTATAAGAGAGGATACTGCTCTATGCCCCCCCCTCACTCGCTGCCTGGTGTTTCCAGTGCATGACTGGGAAGTGGGGCCTCGTCCAATATGGGGAGCTGAGGGGGTGGTCTCAGGCAGCCTCCTGACACTGATGAGGGTTGTGGGGGCAAGGTCAGACAATAGCTGTTTGAATCACTGACATTACTTATATACTGGGTCCGTCAAGTATTTAAAACGTTGAGCTGCCTCAGTGGCACAGTGGCCGCACACTGCGCTGTCGTGCAGAAGACCGGTGCTCAGGAACTGATGTTGTTCACCATATCGGGAGAAGGCTGGGCTGTAGGCAGCAGGCCTCAGATGAGAAGGGCTGGTGGTGGGTTCGGGCGGTGGGTACGGGTGGAGCAGTGACCGCTGCAGGTGGGCCAAGGGAGCTGTACATCCATGGCCAGAGGTATAAGGCGAAAACCAGGGAGAAAATCCCTGCTGTCTATATAACGGAGCCTAGCCTTAACATGGTATAAACCTGACATACAGGATATGTCCCTAATCAGATGGCAGAGGATAAAAATATATACGGAAATATGCTTTCAGCTCTTGCTGGGAGTCAAACCTGTGATCCTGCGTCCCAAAGGCAACAGCTCTAACCCTTTAGCTAAAGGTAAATTCTTCTTTTAGCTGTGAGGTAAGACTGAGCCTTTGACTTAAAACACTGCATTTTCAGCGATCCCTTCAGCACACCGGTAGCGCTACTGATCACTACGGTGGCGACCTGGGCTCATGATCATGTTCGCATTGCTGGAGGGCCAGCTGGTAGAGAAGGACCGAGTGTTCAGCAGGACACTCTCCTCCTCGGGGAGGGAGGGAGGGAGAGGGCACAAAATCCCCTGCAACACCACCATCTGGGAGACCGCAGGTGGTGGTGTGTCTGTCACTGGTAGACAACGAGGGTGGGTGTCCATGGAGCACTGATGCACGGCGCACACTCACTTGCACGTAGACAGCCCCAGGCAGTCAGTGTCCTAAGGAAGGGGAAAGAAAGGTGTAAAACCCCCACCTGAGGCAAAGTGACATCAGCCCCGCTCCACAGGCCCTGTGCCACTGTCCGAGGCACCTGCCTCCGATCTGAACAGGACCTTGGGATGGGATCATACCCCCCCCCCATCAACTGCCCTGGGAGGTAATCAAAGGAGGAACAGGCGGTGGGGTTTCCACTAGAGGTTGCTCTGCTGTTACTGTTCACCAGCACTGTAGCACGCTGTCATTTGCAACTGTTACATTTAGATGGTGCTGCTTTGCGCAGGCTGTCTTTAGCAAGTATACTACACAAAAAAGTAAAATGTGTTCTTACTTGGCTCGTGATGTCCGAAGGCATTGGCGATGGTGGCTTGGAGTACATGGCATCCTGGGAGATGAAGCCGGAGTCGTGGGAGGAGACACTTGACAGGCGGGTGTTGGCTGATGCGGGCTGGGCCAAGCTGCGGTAGCGATAGGTGGAACTTGGTGAGTGAGTTTGCGAACCGCTGGAACGGGATGCACTACTGTTTGTACTGTTAACACTGCTGGGGGGAGGGGAGGAAGGGAACGTGGGATTAGGATTCGGGTTAAGGTTGGCGACATAATTCGACAAAGAATATACAAGATGGAGGGAAACAAAAGGTGCCAAGTGCATGTGGGTTTGGGGGGTAAGTGGGGGAAGGGAAGGTGGGTGGGTTAAATGACAGAAGGGTTCAGAAAAAGGAAAAGACAGTTTAAGACAAGGTTGAATGCACAGCCTTACAAACAAGTTGGTGGGTACTACATTTTTAGACACACCTGTCACAGTTCTTGAGACCACCTACTCTTTGTAGACCACCCACACTTTGCACAAGAACACCCATACTTTGCACAAGATCACCCAGACTTTGAACAAAACCACCCACACTTTGCACAAGATGATCCCACACTTTGCTCAAGACCACCTCACACTTTGTACAAGACCACTCAGACTCTGTACAAGACCACTCAGAATTTGCACAAAACCACTCACACTCTGCTCAAAACCACCCCAGACTCTGCACAAGACCACTCAGACTTTGCACAAGATCACCCACACTTTGCACAAGACCACCCGACACTCTGCACAAGAGCACCCAAGCTTTGCACAAGATCAGACTCTGAACAAGATCACCCACACTGTGCACAAGACCACCCTACTCTTTGCACAAGACCATTCAGACTCTGCACAAGACCACCCCAGACTTTCTACAAAGTGCTATCGCAAAAATAAGAGAACTCTTACTCTTACAGCAATGGGTCATAGCCCTGTTCCTACGTAAAGCAGCAGTGCAACGGAATTGGGCATAAAATTTACCCAACCTTTTTTTCACAATAAAATATTTCAGACCTTTCAGGAGAATAGTAAAGGCAACAAACCTTGGTGTCAAAGGGAGGGTAGCATCTTTCAGAAAAAGAGATGTGTAAGAACAAGGGGGCACAATTTAAAGATAGAGGGGGGGACGGCTCAGGGGTAATGTGAGGAATTTTTTTTTCACGGAGAGAGTGGTGGATACATGGAACTGCCTTCCTGAGAAGGTCGTTGGGTCTAAAACAGTGGGGGAATTCAAACATGCATGGGACAGACATAAGGCAATTGTAGTGGGGGGTTGCAGGAAGTAGGCTGTTGGTTAACTAGAATCTGCAGCTTATCCAGTAGGTAGGGAAATGGGCAGACTGGGTGGGCCAAGTGGTCCTTATCTGCCGTCAAAATCTGTGTTTCTATGTTAAACAAGTGAGCAACAGTAAAAGGAAAAAGAGACTGCTTTGGTTCTCAAAAGAGATGGCTAAAAAGGTAAAGGCAAAAAGGGTAGCATTCAGAAGGTATAAGGAGACGCAGAGGGAGGAGGATAGGGAGATGTATCGGGGAAACGGGAAAGTAGTGAGGAGTGCAAAGGCACAAACTGAATAGAGAACAGCCTAGATGGTAACAAAAGGGGACAAAACATTTTTTAGGATGTAAGTGAAAAGAGGAAGACCAGGGGAAGGGACTGTAAGGTTAAAAAGGGAAAAAGGGACTGGGCAGAGGGGGGCCAGGAAAAGGCAGATATCCCGAACAAATACTTTTCTTCAGTGTTCACAGAGGGGGGAGAGAGGAAGGGGCCACAAAAAAGTAACAGAAGCTTTGGAGGGAGGAGGAGGACACTAGTCCTTTTTGGAGGAGAGAGTCCTGAAGGAACTTGCTAATCTGAAGGTGGACAAAGCAAAGGGGCCAGACGGGGGGCACTCAGGAGTACTGAGGGAGCTCAGAGAGATACTGGCTACATCTCTGACAGTCCTATTTTAATAGCCAACTAGAAACAGGAAAGGTTCCGGAGGACTGTAGGATGGCAGATATAGTCCCATTTCACAAAAATGGTGGCAGGGAAGTGGCTGGCAATCACAGACCAGTCAGTCTGACATCGGTGGTGGGAAAGTTAATGGAATCACTGCTGTGGGGAACGACTGTAGAATATCTTGAATTCAGTGGGTTACAAGACGTGAGGCAGCATGGTTTCACAGGGGATGGTCATGTCAAACAAATCTTATGGATGTCCTTGGCTGGGCGACAAAGGATTTAGATCAAAGTGGAGAGGTGGGCATGGCCTACCTAGATTTCAGTACGACTTTCGACACAGTTCCACATAGGAGACTAGTAAGCAAGCTGGGTAGCTTAGGAGTGGGTCCAAAGGTGGTAAACTGGATAAGACACTGGTTAGGGGACAGGTGACGGAGGGTGGTGGTAAACAGAGTTCAGTCTGAGAAAGGGAGGGTGACCAGTGGGGTGCCTCAGGGATCAGTGCCGGGACCAGTTCTCTTTAATGTCTTTATAAGTGACATTGAATCTGCAATAAGCTGGACACTCCGGGGGATGGGGGGGTAAAGGACGAGCAGAGGCCTAAGAAAACTACAGCAGTGGTCAAGAGTATGGCAGCTAGGTTTTGGTGCAAAAAAGTGCAAAATAATGCACTTTGGGCACAGAAACCCAAGGGCACCAAGCAGGAAAGAGACTTGGGCGTAATCATATCGGATGACCTAAAGGTGGCGAGGCAGTGTGACAAGGCAGTAGGGAGGGCTAGTAGGATGCTGGGGTGCATAGGGAGGGGTATCACCAGCAGAACCAGGGAGGTGGTGTTGCCTCTGTATAGACCCCACCTAGAGTACTGTGTCCAGGAGGCAGTCCAGAGGAGGGCAACTAAAATGGTGCAGGGTCTGCATCAAAAAACCTGTGAGGAGAGACACAAGGAACTCAATATGTACACCCTGGAACAGAGGAGGGAGAGGGGAGATACAATAGAGACCTTAAAATACCTCACAGGGGTAAATAAGGTACAGGAGGGAAATATTTTTGCAGAAGACAAGGTGCTCAAGAACAAGGGGACATGCTATGAAGCTGGAGGGGGGTAGATTCAGGACAGATATGAGGAAGTACCTTCTTCACAGAAAGAGTAGTGGATTTCTGAAAGAGCCTTCCATTGGAGGTGGTGGGGTTCAAAAATGCATGGGACAAGCACAAGAGAATCATAGTGGGAAGGAACAGATAAGAGAAAGAGAATACAGTTATGGAAGAACTTATCGTAACAGTAGATCTTCGAGAGGATCTCTTGCAGCAGGTAATATCATTAGGACTAATGCTGCCAGGCATTAGGACCCCAAGGAAAACTTAGCCATTAGTCTATAATGGGGGGACTGCCTCAACGTCGGGTCTGCCTGGACATCAGATGTGGTATAGCGGGGCGGTTCCCACTATAGACTGCTAGCTACAAGTTTTCCATGGTGTCCTAATACCTGGCGGCATTAGTCCTAATGGTATTACCTGCAACAAGAGCTCCACCTCGAGGTTAGATCTATAGGTCGGGCACAGTCTCTGGCAGTAGTGTTGGTAGGGAGAAATGTACAGACTGGATGGCTAAGCGGTCCTTATCTGCCGTCAATTTCTATGTTTCTAAGGCATCGTATTTCATTTCGAGGCAAAATTTTCTAATTCCACCAAAATTTGAGTATCTTATAAATGTTTTAACTTATTTTTTTTCTGAAGAATAAAAAAAAATATGGCCATCACATTTGACTCAGAAATAGTACTGTAGACCTGGCAAGAGTTAGGCTCAAGGAAATAAAAAAAAAAAAATCATGATGTGTAGCGTAGGAGGTACCTAGAAAAATAGGTCTGACAAGGTATGCTAATATTTGTATTAACTGTGGCTGAAATTAGCTTTTGGGCAAAAGATTTTTCGTTGCACTGCTGCTCTGAAACAAGAGTAACTTTATTACTTGGTGTTTTCTGGGAGAATGCCTCGCCCTTCACTCTCGCCCTGGCTGTATCAGCAAGTAGTGTGCAAGCTTCTGAAACACTCCGTGTGTTTTTTACTGTTTTATTATTTATTTATAAGATTCGAGCAATGCACTTAAAGCTCATGGAACGGGAGAAGGCTCTCCATTCATTCACAGGGGAGCTACAAAGCGTCTAAGTGCTGGGTAGGATCCCTTTACTCTGTTCTACCAGAACATGTGCCCCGGTACTGATCTGGAGGGACTACATGTCTCCCCAGGTGAGATGATAATTCCGTGCACATTCTTATCCCAGAGCACAGACTGTCAGCTGTCCCAAACTGCATGTAATACGGTGTCTTGCAAACTGTGGGGGCCCCCCCCCCCAAAAAAACAGGCTACTCACCTGTAGCAGTAGTTCTAGGAGTGGTATGTTCATCCACACTTCTGGCAGTTGTCTTTCCCTTTAAGACTTGCTGGAAACATCTTCAAGCTGGCTCCTCCCACCCACCCAGGTGGTAACTTCCTCAGCTCTGCCCCATGATGTCTGATCTTGCCTGCTGGAAGCAGTTGTGCGTGCCAAAGCCAGGGGAGGTCGAGTGGGTCCGTGAGGATGAACATCATATACCACTCCTAGAACTAGTGTTACAGGTGAGTAAACTGTTTTTCTAGAGATGTGGATATGATGTTCTATCCACACTTCTGGCAGATTCTTAGCAGTTCTCCAGGAGGAGGGAAGCAATGTGCACACCCCCTATTTAGGGAACAGAGATTGGAGAACTGAGGCCCCAAAACCAGCATCCCGGCATGACTTGAGATCAATGTGGTAATGAGAAATGAAGGTGGGTGCTGACTCTAGGTAGCAGCATTGCAGATTTCCTGGATAGGGACATCCCTGAAAGTGGCCACGGAGGCAGCGGTATGATGGGTGGAATAAGCCCTTAGCCCTCTGGGAGGCTCCCTACCGGTCAACCTATAGTAGAGGTCAATGCATGATGCAATCCATCTGCCAATCATTTGCTTAGCTGCAGGTCTGCCAGGTGCGGCTTCAGCATAAGTGACAAATAGCTGGCAAACCTCTCCCGAAACTCCAGCCATACACTCTTCATAGTAGGCAAGTGCTCACCGCAGGTCCAAAGTATGGAGCCTATGCTCGGCCTCCGAGGTGTGATTGGTGAAGTACACCGGGAGATTAATCACCTGGTTAAGGTGCAACTCTGACACAACCTTTGGGAGGAACTTCGGGTTGGGGCACAGAACAACCTTGCCCCTGTGGAAGACCAAGTAAGGAGACTCCACCGAAAGCACCAGGAGCTCACTGCTCCTTCTGGCTGATGTGATAGCCACCAAGAAGGCTGTCTTCCATGACAGGTGAGACATGTCACACCTGTGCATCGGTTCCCATGAGCTTTGCCAACCAGCAACAAGTCCCACGGTGGTGGTGGTTCACGCACTGGAGGGGAAATGTGGTCAAGACCTTTGAAAAAAGTGCCAGACCACCTTCTCCTGTGCCACCAACTGCTGACCAGCTCATGCCCAGTAAGCAGAGATGGTTGCCAGGTGCACCTTAAGGGTCGTCGACCGAAGGCCCAGCTCAGAGAGGGAGCACATGTAGTCAAGGATACTAGCCACTGGACAGGACAAGGGATCCAGCCCCTTGCCTCGGCACCAAATGGAGAACTTCTTCCACTTGAAGGCATAGCATTTCCTGGTTGACTCCTTCCGGGATGTCTCCACAACAGTGAGGACATCTTCAGAGAGACCCAAAGCCTGGAACTCTAGCCGCTCAGGAACCAGGTTGTCAGGTGCAGGGATTGAAGGTCTGGATGGAGTACCTTCCCTTGACTGATGGAAAGCAGGTCTGGGCATAGAGGAAGATGCCTCAGGAGCCTACTGCTGAGGCTGAGGAGATTGGGGTACCAGAACTGGCGGAACCAGTCCGGAGCCACCAAGCTCACCTGTGCCTTGTCCCTCCTGGCCTTGAGCAACACTTTGTGAATCAAGGGACATGGAGGGTAGGCACACAAGAGGCCTGGCATCCATGGCCTCAACAAGGCATCCCCCTTCAGTATTCCCCGCTGAGGAAGGCAGGCACAAAACAGCATCAGCTCTGCATTCTTCCTTGAGGCGAGCAGGTCCACATGAGGGATGCCCCACTGGGAGAACTGACTGTGTACTACCTCTGGGTGGAGAGATCACTACTGAGATGCCTGGCCCAGCTGGTTGGAGGCCTCTGCCACATGGATGGCTAGGAGATCGGCCTCCAGGCTGCACACGAGGGTCCACATGTGGAGAGCTTCCTTGCACAGTGGCAGGGAGTGCATCCCGCCCTGTTTTGTTGAGGTAGTACATGGTTGTGGTGTTGTCCGTCTGGACCTGGACCACCTGACCCCAGATGTGCGGAGCAAATACAGTCAGTGCCAGCTGAACTACTCGGAGTGCCAGCAGGCTGATGTGGCATCAGGACTCCTCGGGGGTCCAGAGCCCATGGACTCTGTGTTCCCCCAGGTGGGTACCCCAGCCCATGAGAGAGGCATCGGTCATCAGGATGACCATCAACTCTGGGCGTGTACAAATGGGATCCCTTCCTGCAGATGCTCTGGGACTAACCATCACTGGAGGGCGTCCCACATCCGCTGGGTCACAGTGATCAGCTGGTCGAAGTTACCCCTGCACTGAGATCACTGGCTGGCCAGTTCCCGCTGTAAGGAGTGCATTCTCCAGCGGGCCCATCAGACCACCCTGGTGCAGGCCGCCATGTAACCCAGCAGATGTAGGAAGGCCTGGGCAGGGCGCAATTGCCCAACCAAAAATGATCGGGCAAAGGAGGAGAGAACTTCCACCCTGTCTGCCTGGAGCCGGGTTCTGGCTCTGCAAAAGTCAATCTCTGCCCCATGGAGGTGAATCACCTGTGAAGGTACAAGTTCTGATTTGGCTTCGTTGACCAGGAGGCTAAGCTTGACACAGGTCTGGAGGGCCAGGTCCCTGGACCACTCCACCTCCTGTCTGGAGGGACCTGCTATCAGCCAGTCATCCAGGTAGTAGTAAACTCAGACCCCTCGGTGCCTCAGGTAAGCTGTCACCACTGCAATGCACTTGGCGAAGACCCTGGGGGCCAAGGACAGGCCCAATGGCATGATCTGGAACTTGTAGAGGGTTCCTTCAGCTCAGAAGTGGAGGAAACTTTGGTGTGATGGACAGATCAGGATGTGGAAGAATGTGTCCTGAAGATCCAGGGGGTAAAACCACATGTCCTGCTCTAGACATGGTATGATTTGGGACAGAGTTACCATCCTGAAGGTGCATGACTTGAGAAACTTGTTCAGGTCATGCAGATCTAGAATGGGGCACCAGCTCCCCATCCGCTTTCACACCAGGAAGTACCTGGAGACAAACCCTGGGTGTTCTGGAGGATATGCAACAGGAACCATAACCTCCTTGCGGAGGAGCTGGGCTATTTCATCTCTGAGAGCAGGCAGAATGTCTGTGGATACCAAGTCCTCCCGTGGGGCACAGGTTCATAAGGAGGGTGCTGCTCGAATTCCAGAGGCAGACCCTGACCCACCACCTCGAGGACCCACCTGTCTGTGGTGACAGTCGAACAGGTGGAAAGGAAGTGGCGGAGCCGGCCCCCCCCCCCCATGGGCAGACCCAGGGAAGATGTGATGGGCATGAGGGAGGCAACGCTCATCCTGTCACTGTGCAGGCTTAGAGGAGGAGGATCCAGCTGAGGGGCCACTGGAACCTCTCCCACTAGGCTTACGGACGACCAAGGCCACTGACTTCAGCTGACGTCACTAGGCCTAGGCCTGCTGACCAGCCTGGGGTTGGGCTGGTTTGGCCGCAGGAGTAGAGGTGGACCAAAAGGGTTTCATTTTCTGCTGCAGCTTGGAACCCTTGGGGTCCCTTTTGGGCAGATGTGACTGAGTCCAAGGTGGCACTGGACTTCTCGATGCAGGTGAAGTGGCCCTCGACCCCAGGCCTGAACAAGTCGGTGCCCAGGAAAGGAACATTTGTCAGCTTGTGCTGAGTGTCAGCTGTAAAGGTCCAGATCCTCAGCCAAGGCCCTGTGGCACATGGCCACTGCAGCCACCACGGAGTGAGCACAGGAGTCCCCAATGTCCATGGCTGTCTGGAGCTGCTGCTTAGCTACAGCCCAGCTCTGGTCCCGGACCTGTTTGACCATGGTCTGGAGGTCCACCAGCAGTTGAGGAAGTATCTCACTCAGGGTGCTCAGCAGGACATGAGAGAAGTGGGCCATAAGGAGGGCCAAGCTCGCCTGGTGAAGATCAAGCTAGGAGGCAGCGTAGACCTTTTTAGCCGTGTGGTCCAATTTCTTGGACTCTTTATCAGGTGGCTTGTCGACATCCCCAGTGTTGCCAGAGTGCCTAAATACAGAATCAGCCACCAGCCCCTCGGCCAAGGGGTGTTCTGGGAATCCCGAGAGGGAACTGGTAGGTACCCCATACTTGTGGGCTATCCGGGAAGAGGGTGGAGGGCAGGAAGCGGGGCACTGCCAAAACTCCAGAGCACAGCCAAGAATGGCCTCCACCACTGGCAAGGCCACTGTAGGAGTATCTCGCCAGTCGAAGATCTCAGTCAACAGGTAGCGGGCCTGTTTCTGGAAAGGATCAATTTTCATACCCATGAATTCAGAATTCAGGCAGAGAAGGACCATAAAACAGGAAGGGCCTTCGTTCATCAAGAGATCCTCCACCAACTCCATGTTGACTGGATGGGAGTGCAGGGAGGAACCCTCCAACTTCAAGGAGTCATTAAAGAGGGGTCGACCACCAAAGTTCCCACTGACCCTCCATGGTCAGTTAGTGGTGACGGTGACCAACAGCTGATGGGGAAGTCCCTTGGTTGGCCAAGACTTCTTGGTCAGAGTGCCGGTTGGTGGCTGTTTAGGTGGCAGTTCCACCAGAATCGGTGGAGATGCTTTTGTCGGCCAAGCCGGACCCATCTTGGTTGGGTCCTTAGGTGGAGAAGGCATCGGCCTGTTGGGGTGAAAGCCAGGTGATGGCCAGCGTAGTAGCCGGAGCCGACTTTATGCTGGTGAGCACCAGCTGTTGCCACATGAGATCCTTGTAGCATTGACGCAACTTGCACCAAAGCCTCTCCTCACCTGAGGAGGACAAGAATGAAGAGTAGCAGTGGAGCTGCGTTCCATGGTGTCGACAGCGGGAGCTCCAATGTTGGGAGGAACCGTTCAACCCACAGGAAGAAGACTGAGATCTCGACCACCGGGGGGGGCCACCGGGGGGGGAGGGGGACCAGGCAGGGTTCGGTGGGAGTCTGCGAACGCTGAGGCTCCTCCAGGTCTTGGTCGACAACCAGAGGCAGTGGGTCAGCAGACTGATCCGTCCCAAACGTCTAAGTCAGGACAGGAGTCCTGGATAAGGAAGTGTCGGCCTCTTCAGTCAACAGCTGGTCAACTAGTTCAAGAAAAATCTCAGCTGGATGATTAACCAGTGTCTTGGCCAACTGGTCCAATGGGGTTACCATGGAGCCGGTGGCCTGGGCCAAGGATCTGACCAAAGTTGGAGCCACAGAAGTGCAGGAATCTGAAGCTCTCGACTGAGAGTGCTCCCAATCCCACAAACATCTACAAGACCATTTTTTGGACACTTTCTTCGACTTGAATTTGCGCCCGGAGGGTTCCGGACCAAGGTTCAGCAAGGACTAGCACAATTCTTTGAAGGATCCCATGAGAGTCAAACTTAGATGAAGTGGCATGAAGGCAGCCACCGAAGAGGAGTGGGAAGCGGCCTTGGCTACAGCCTCCTCAAATGCTGCAAGCTGTTCAGCAGACCTCGCAGCCACAGAGACCACCCAACCTGGCATCCTAAGATTTGACCAGTGGGTTCTGTTCGCTCAGTGGGCCTAACCTGAGTTGGGTGAGACAGTCTTCGAGAATGGTAGGATGGAAAGTTCAACAAATGTCGCAGGCCTGGGGAACGTGCTCGTGCCCCAGGCAATAGACGCACGTGGCATGTGGATCTTTTCGAGACATCTTCTGCCCGTAAGGGCACCAACGGAACCTGGGAGTGAACTTATCGTCTTTCGCAGTTGAGCAGAAGACAAAAAGTATTAAACTTTTGAGGAAGTAAATCTGTAGATTTGGTCGCAAGGACCTGCTCAGCGCAAGGGTGATAAGGAGGGAACCTGCTTCTTCCTGTGGAAAGGAAGATCTGGCGTCATGGAGTGGAGCCAAGGGAGTTACCACCCGGGTGGGTGGGAGGAGCCAGCTTGAAGACATTTTCGGCAAATCTTAAAGGGAAAGGCAACTGCCAGAAGTGTGGCTGGAACATCATATCCACATCCCTAGAAAAAAAACTCCCTATTTGTGAGGTGGGGAGGGGAACAGTACTTAGAACGGGAGTGATATACAGGCCCCCAGGGCAGGCAGAAGATGTAGAGAGAGAACTGCTGGAGACTATAGAGAACATAGCAACAAAGGGTGAATTGCTGCTGATGGGTGATTTCAACTTACCAGATGTGGACTGGAGCATCCCGGCGGCAGCCTCAGCCAGGAGTAAGGGATTCCTGCAATCCCTGCAAAGGGTGGGTCTCACACAGCTAGTGAGAGAGCCTACAAGGGAGAATACAATTCTGGATCTTGTCCTGAGCAATGGGGACAGGATAAAGGAAATCATAGTGGGGGAGCGCCAAGGGACTAGTGACCATCGAGCTGTGAGGTTCACCATAAGGACGTCACAGGAGGCAAGCCACACAAAGACTAGAATCCTGGATTTCAGGAGGACAGACTTCAGTAAGATGAAGGATGAATTAAGGAAGGCTATGCAGGGATATGATGACATAAGGGGAGTAGTAGAACAGTGAGATAAGATAAGGGAAGCCCTGCACCTGGTAGCAAACCATTGTGCCAGGCCCTGCAGCAAGAGAAAAAGAAAGAGGAAACCACTGTGGTTCTCGAGGAGGGTAGCAGAGCTAGTAAGAGGAAAAAAGATGGCATTTCTGAGGTACAGGGCAACACAAAGCAAGGAGGACAGGCAAGAATTTCATAAGCGATATTGCAGAGGGTCTAGAAGGGAAGGTTAGCCTGCTCGCAGATTATACAAAGCTATGCAACAGGGTAGATACATAGGAAGGTAGAGAAAAAATGAGGAGGGATCTGAAGAGGCTAGGAAACAGGTCCAATGAATGGCAGTTGGGTTTCAATGCAAAAAAGTGCAAGATTATGCACCTGGGGAGAGGGAATCCTAGGGCTGAGTATGAACTAGATGGGGTAACATTGGAGGTCACCACAGAGGAACAGGATCTAGGCGTAGTCATAGAAGACAACCTCAAAGTGGCTAAACGGTGCAACAAAGCAGTCGGAAAGGCTAACCGAATGCTAGGGTGCATAGGGACGGGTATAACAAGTAGAAGAAGGGAAATGGTGGTAGTGTTGTACAACTCCCTAGTAAGGCCTCATCTGGAGTACTGCGTTCAGTTCTGGAGGCCCCATCTCCAAAAAGACATAGGCAGGATGGAGACAGTACAGAGGAGGGAGACAAACATGGTGTTCAGGATGCAGTATAAGTCGTACGAGGAGAGACTCAGAGCTCTCAACATGTACTCCATGGAGGAAAGGAGAGAGAGAAAGAGGGTTCATGATAGAGACCTTCAAATATCTAAAGTGGATCAGCAGGGTACCGGGGGGAGCATCTTGCACATGAAGGGAAATAGCAGAACAAGGGGGCATAGCATAAGACTAAAAGGGGGAAAACTGAGAGGGAACTTGAGGAAATTCCACTTCACTGAAAGGGTGGTGGAGAAATGGAAAAGTCTGGGTGGTGGAGAAATGGAACAGTCTACTCCAGGAAGTGGTGGGAGTGGCCATGGTTCAGGGATTCAAGAATGCATGGGATAGGCACATTGGAATTATCAAGCTAGGGCGAAGGGGAAGGCTTTTAGCATCTAGGGTACCTTAAGCATTAGAAAGGGGGATAGGTCAGACTGGATGGGCCACATAGAAACATACACAGAAGTTGACGACAGATAAGGACCGCAAGGTCCATCCCATTTGCCAACAACATCTATGTATCTATGTGACCTGAGTTGAGACTTGAACTGGGGTTCCAGTACTTGTCAGACATTGGTGTGATTGTACCATCCCCTTCTCTGTTCTTGTATATTTCTCCATAATCCTTTCTCTGAGTCCTTGGACTTTTTATTCTCTCTATACTATTCATTTCTGTTTCTCTATATCCTTCCCTTACTGTTCTTCTTCATCTCATTGGTGTCACAAATGCCCCTGGAAGTCATCAGGCAGTGGGAAGCACAGCCCACCGTCCCTGGAGATGGAGAGTGTCTCATGGGGTGCAAGCCCCATCTGCCACTCCACTACGGTGTCTCGGTTCCAGTGTGAACCCACATCAATGACATGGATTAGACCCAGGTTCCTTGAAAAGAAGACACCCCTCCACCCCAAACACACACACACACAAACTCTGTCAAACTGTGACACAATGCGTGATTTCACTGAGCAGTTATTCACTGGACACAGAGCATGGGCCACCTACTGTGCCATGCAAGCCAAAACTCTAACCTATGCCTCTAGCTGGGAACTGCTAATGCATTACACGCTGGGACACCTAGCCCTACTGCCAAATGCAGTCATGGCACATGCTCGCGTGCAACGTTCCTCCGCACTCTCCTAGGCTGCCCAGGAACTCAGGTCTGGCAAATCTGCCACTTCCATATCCTGAGGCCACTGGGAGCTGACACAGCCTCAGTTCACAGCGGAATCCGAGAAAACACAAGCAGACAGCTGCGATGAGGGTAAAAGGACTCTCAGTTTCTTCAGTCACATTCAGAAAGTTGCACATCAAGACAGGCCACAGAGCAGAACAGATGCACAAAGGTGACTCGACAAGGAAACTGGGTAATATGTTACAACAGGTAATATGTGACAACAGGTTAACTGGGAAGGCATGCACAGTTCTGAACCATCACCTTTAAACCCAGCAATGGCCTCCAGATAAACACTAGGAAAGCAGACAGTCAAAGCTGAGTGATTTCACCCATTCAAAGGAAGCAAGGGGCACCTTCAGTACTTCTTCCCCTTATTGGTTTTATTTTTGTCCAATCCCAGCATTACGATGGATTCAGATAAAATGATGTTACGAATAAGCACTGCTCTGCATCACTGCCCTCGCCACCACCTGGTTGATATGCCTTTTTTTTTTTTTGGAAGATGAAAGTTAACAAAAAGCCCCAACATTAATACCAGATTGCCTCTGCTGGAATTTACAGGTTCAAAATGGAATTAATATAGAGTTTAGGTTAATTCCAAAAAAGACATTGAGCTTAAGGAATCCTGAACAATAGAAAGGTCTGACTAACCAACTCCTCTTCAGCGATGCCACTAAAAGTGAGAAAACCCTTTCGCTGATGTCGCTAAACCTGGGAACACACCTTCAGTGATGTCACTAAAACTGGGAATACCGGTACATCCCTTCAGGGATGTGACTAACACCGGAAACACCCTTTCAGTGATGTCACTAAAACAGGGAACAGCCCTTCAGTGATCTGACTAAAACTGAGAACAACCCTTCAGTGATGTCACCAAAACTAGGAACACCCCATCAGTGATGTCAGTAAGACTGCGAACACCCCTTCACTGATGTCACTAAAATTGGGAAAATTCCTTCAGTGATGTCACTAAAACTGGGAACACCCCTTCAGTAATGTCCTTAAAACTGGGAACACCCTTTCAGTGATGTCACTAAGATTGGTAACACCCTTCAGTGATGTCACTAAGACTGGAAACACCCCTTCAGTGATGTCACTAAAACTGGAAACCCCTTTTCAGCGATGTCACTAAAATTGGAAACATGCCACCAGTGATGTCACTAAAACTGCGAACACCCCATCAGTAATGTCACTAAAACTGGGAACACCCCTTCAGTGATGTCACTAAAACTTGTAACACCCCTTTAGTGATGTCACTAAAACTGGGAATACCGGTACATCCCTTCAGGGATATGACTAACACTGGAAACACCCTTTCAGTGATGTCACTTAAACGGGGAACAACCCTTCAGTGATGTGACTAAAACTGAGAACAACCTTCAGTGATGTCACTAGGACAGGGAATACCCCTTTAGTGATGTCACCGAAACTGGGAACACCCCATCAGTGATGTCAGTAAGACTGCGAACACCCCTTCACTGATGTCACTAAAATTGGGAACACTCCTTCAGTGATGTCACTAAAACTAGGAACACCCCATCAGTGATGTCACTAAAACTGGGAACACCCCTTCAGTGATGTCACTAAAACTGGGAACACCTCTTCAGTGATGTCCTTAAAACTGGGAACACCCTTTCAGTGATGTCACTAAGATTGGTAACACCCTTCAGTGATGTCACTAAGACTGGAAACACCCCTTCAGTGATGTCACTGAAACTGGAAACCCCTTTTCAGCTATGTCTCTAAAATTGGAAACGCCACCAATGATGTCACTAAAACTGTGAACACCCCATCAGTAATGTCACTAAAACTGGGAACACCCTTTCAGTGATGTTACTAAAACTGGGAACACCCCTTCAGTGATACCACTAGAACTGGGAACAGCCCTTCAGTGATGTCACTAAAACTGGGAACACCCCGTCAGTGATATTACTAAAAAGTGGGAACACCCCTTCAGTGACGTCACTAAAACTGGAAAGACCCCTACATTTATGTCACTAAAACTGGGAACTCCCCTTCAGTGATATCACTAAGAACTGGAACACCCCTTCAGTGATGTCACTAAAACTGAGAACACTCCTTCAGTGATATCACTAAGACCGGGAACACCCCTATGGCAAAGACACTGAAAATATGAACAAATTCCTTTTCAGTGATGCCACTTAATGTGGAGAAAATCTTTCACTGGTGTCACAAAATGTGGACACATCCCTTTAGTGATGTCCCTAAAATAGGGATCAAGGGGCTGACTTCGTGGCACAGACACCTGGGAGACTGTGCCAGCTCACTGGCAATGCAGCATTGTGTGCCAAGCCCTGGATGTCGTGAGCAGAGGTTGGCAACTAGGGCTCAAGAGTATCCTAGTGGTAGTATGGTGGAGGTGCCACGAACTGCATGGGTAACCACATGCCATTGGACACACCCACAAGTCAGCATTGGCATGGCTGTCCATCTGGTAGGGGCCAGGCAGAGAAGCTGAAGACTGTTGGCTTGTCTGGGCTGTTCTGGATGAGGGCCTCTGCATATTCACTTCCCAATACCTCCCTACTCTTCTTGGCAGCATTCACACTCCTCCAGCCCTAGTGCCTGGACCTCAAGGTGCTTCTCTTTCCCTCCAATGGCCACAGAGGGGGAGAGGGATGTCCCCCAGGAAGGTACAGACCCAGACCCAGGGACTGGGGCAGAAACTGTGTTATATAAACTTGACAATGCAATGGCCTATCAAAATATGTCATGTATCCTCCCTTTTGAATGGAGTGGACTTTCATAATTCACTCATGCTCTACCACTCGTGACGTTATGGCCTTGCCCCGATGATCAATTTCATATTTTGTGTCAGGCCATTGCAGATTCATTATCTTCTTCTTGTGTAGTTGTCTTACAACCCCCCAACCCCGAGGCGTGTGTTGTGATAATGGTAAACACTAAAATTTGGTTCTTGTGGTCTCCCCCCCCACCCTGGACGTACCTGCACATGCTGGATTTACGAGAGCCAGAGCTACTGGGAGACGAAGGAGGAGTCTGGTAGGACCAGCTGTAGTCAGACCCCTTCAGGTCTTTGATCACCTAGACAGCAGACAAACAGAGTGAGCTATTACGCTATCATCAAGTCTGAACCTGCTTTAGTAAACATGTAAAATACCTAAACAAGCACTCGTTGAAACACATAATTTGTCAGCGAAAAGGACTGCTTGGCTGACCCAGTGTGCCAAGTTTTTCCCTGCCTATTCTGTCCCAGCAGACCCTAACTGGTCTTCGGCAACCCTCCATTTTTATTTACTAATATTCCTGTATGTCTTTTCCATGCATGTTTCAAATCTTCCACAGTTTTTGTCCCTACCACCTCTCATGGCAGACTGTTCCAGGCATCCACCACTCTTTCAGTGAAGTAGTATTTCCTTGCACCACTCTTAAATTCCCCCCTTCTAGCTT
Organism: Neoceratodus forsteri; assembly: GCA_016271365.2. Lineage (NCBI taxonomy): Eukaryota > Metazoa > Chordata > Ceratodontiformes > Ceratodontidae > Neoceratodus > Neoceratodus forsteri. Next base: position 1,616,585,720 of record CM028130.1, read on the forward strand.
TACTGCATGCCCTCTTGTTCTGTTGCACTTCCTCATTTGAAACAGATTCCCCACCTGTACCCCATTCACCCTATGAGGTACCTGTAGGTGTCCATCATGTCCCCTCTATCCCTTCTCACCTCCAGAGCATTCATTATGAGATCCTTCAGTCTCCATCTCATGTACCATTTTCGTTGCCCTCCTCTGAACTGCCTCTACCCTTTCTATGACTTTTCTGAGATGTAACCTCCAGGACTGTACACAATATTCCAGGTTACGTCTCACCAATGATCTATACAGTGGTAATATCACCTCCCTCCTTCTGCTTGTGATACCTCTCCCTATACATCACAGCCATCTAGCGGCCCTGCCTTGTCACACTGCCCTGTGACTTTGAGATCATCAGATGTTATAACCCCTAGGTCCCTTTCCTTCCTAGTGACCACCAGTCCCCCCATTTATACTCAGCTCCTGACCTAGATGAATGATTTGACACTTTTGGCATTGAACCCTAGCTGCCATACCCTTGACCCACTTATCAAGTTTCCTCTCTGGTCCCTGCTCATTTTATCTACCCCCTGAGTATCCAACCTGTTGCAGATCTTGGTGTTGTCTGCAAAAGGCATACCTTTCCTTCAAGCTTCTGCGATGTCACTTATGAAGATGTTGAACAAGACAGGCTCCAATACTGAACTCTGTGGCACCCCGCTGGTCAGTCCCCTCATTGGGGTACGGGCAATTCACCACCACCCACTGCCGCCTATACATTAACCAGTTTTTTATGCAATTTACAGACTTAGCTCCCACCCCTAGACTAACCAACTTCTTAATCAGTCTCCTATGTGGTACAGTGTCGAAGGCTTTGCTGAAGTCTAAACAGGCTTCATCCTTCCCTGATCTAGTTCCCTGGTTACTCAATCAAAGAAATCCATCAGATTTGTCTGACATGACCTCCCCCTTGTGAATCCGTGCTGTCTTTGGTCTTGCAATCCCCTGGATTCAAAATATTCTACCAGCCTTTCTTTAACAGGGTTTCCATTCATTTCTCCACCACTGATATGAGGCTGACTGGTCTATAGTTACTAGTCTCCTCCCCGCTGCTGCCTTTATACAGAGGAACTATTTCAGTCCTCCTCAAGTCCTTTGGAACTTCTCCTTCTTCCAGTAATATGTTGAATAAGGCTGTCAGTGGTGCAGCAAGCTCCTTCCTGAGTTCCCTTAGATGAATCTCGTCTGGTCCCCTGGCCCTGTCCACTTTCAGGACTGCAAGTCCCTTCAAGAATCTTTCCTCTGTAAAGGGACTTATGTTTACCTCCCTCCATTCTGTGTTCTTTCTGCTCCTTGTTGAACCACCCCATTGTGAAGACCAAACAGAAATACTGTACCTGTTCAGAGACGTCAGCTTTTTTCCTGAACATCCTCTGTTGCAGTCACCATCTACTGGCGTCCTTATCCTCACTATCCAGCCCCTTGACTTCCCTCTTCTCACTTATGTACCTGAAGAATGTCTTGTCCCTTCTGCCACTCCTTTGGCTATCCTTTCCTCCATTCACGCTTTAGCTTGCTTCACTGCCCTCCCTGCTTCCCCGTCTTTTACCTGGTACCTCTCCCTATCCTTCTCCCTCTGTTTCAATTTCTACCTCCTAAATGCCATATTTTTTCCTTCACTTTTGTGGCCACCTCCCTAGAGTAACATAATGGTCCTTTTTCTTCCTCCTGTTTTTTACTCACTTCTCTCACACAGAGGCTGGTTGCTTTCACTATAGCTTCCTTAATTTGTCTCTATTGTTCCTCTACCCCACCCTGACCATCCACTGCTGCTAGACTGTTTCCAAAGCAGTTTTCCATTACTTTAAAGTCTGCCCTTCTAAAGTCCACGACCTTCGTCTTTGTGAGGTTTGCTTCCATACCTATCTCTTTTTTTTTTTTTTTTGCCATAGCTCCTTTATCCTTCCTTTGGAGATCTGCCCCATGCCCCGTCCACGTCCTCCCCTTGCCCCAGACTTACCCCCCTGGGTGGGGCCACCGGGGGGTCTTCCCTCCCCAATGGTAACTGTAGGCTAGCCCTGGTTTGCCCCCTGGCTTGGGGCCACAAGAGAGGGACCCCCCCAGTGGACAAGTAAGTCCGTTGAGGATAGCGGTAGGGCAGGGGGCATCATAGCAAGGGTCGGCGATTTTTCCTTTTACTGCTGCCCGGGGGTGGGGACATGCAATGATGGCCAGCGTCTGCCCCACCCCCCAACATGCTGGCACCGGCAAGCGGCACCCCCAGCCTCCGCCAGTGGGTAATGAAGCACCGGACACTCTGTCCCCTCCCCTGGAGAAGGAGAGGTGTCCCATGGACTCTCGATCCTTCTCCCCCTGGCCGGCCCTCCAACTCCTGGGTCTGTTCCTGAACCCGGGTCATCAGTGTTGCAAAACCGCTGCACCGGCGGGCCAGCTTTCCATACCTATCTTGATACTAAGCCACACTGTACGGTGATCACTGGCAACCAGGGGAATGCCCACTGTGACATCTGTTACTCTATTAGTGTGCACCAATTCCAGTACTGCCTTATGCCTGGTGGCTTCATGTACCAACTCCCTGAGAAATGCTCCCTGTAAGGAGTCTAGGAATGCCCTGCTTCTAAGAAACTGCTACTGGAAGGTGCCCGTCCATATCAAGGAGATTGAAGTCTCCCACCAACAGCACCTCTCTCTTATTTACCATTCTACTGATGTGTTTCCCTAATGCCTTGTCCAATGCCTTCCCCTGTGCGGGACGCCTGTATACCACCCCCATGTGAATAATGGCCACTGCTACTGTCTCTAGTGTGATCCACAGCACTTCCAGCCATTCTCCTGCCTCTAGGTCCCCTTGCACTTCCATGGCTCTGATATCCTCCTTCACATACAGAATAACCCCTCCTCCCTTCCCTATTTCTTCTTCCTGTTGTGGCCATATCCAAGTCATGATTTTTCAGTGCACCACAACTCACTTATAGCCACTATATCTAGATCCTCCTTCGCTATGATGGCCTGCAGGTTTGAAATTTTATTTCCCAGGCTTTTTGTGTTGGCACACACTGCTCTCCAAACCTTGCTCACTCCTTGCATGCAGCGCCCTTACCTCTCCCCTTTCTGCATGTGACGCTACCTGTGACTTCACCTAATATCCCGTCTCTTATTTTCTCCCTCTGTTTCTTATCCAGTTAATCTCCCCCTTGCCTTGCTCTCATTGAGGGGAGGCCTGATGGCCTCCTCCTCTCAGAAACTATGGGTATTAAGACTAAATCTGCCCACCCCTCGACAGTCCCATTTCTTATGCAGAAAGAGTTATAAGCAAAGATCTATTCTGTCCTCTCCTGTTCAGTCACTTGTCTATCTCTTGCCTGTCTGATTGCGCAATTAAATTTTTCTTGTGGCATTTAGGAATTTGCCACTCCAATGGTCCCACAATTCCCCGTTATCTCCTTTTCTTCACTTGCTGTTTCTATTCTTTCTTTCTCCCCTTGTTTCTCTGTGGTTAAAAGAGGTATATATGAATCTGTACATGAAACTGGGATTCCCCTAGTTTGCAAATCTATACAGATATTGTTGAAATGATTACAATCACCTATTTGGGTTTATCTGGAACATGGGGGGCTGATCCTGAGGTGAATTTTGACCCCCACAAGCTTGTTTGCAGACTTATCAGCAGGAAATTATCCCTGGAACAGGATGTCTCACAGGGAAGAAACTGACAAACTTAACACATTTTGTGGAACACGGTGTACTTTACATGAAAAGGAGCAGAATTTAATTGTCAGAGGAAAACATCTTATAAAAGGAGAACAATGTTTTTTTGGGGTTAAATAGAGAGAGACTGAGATTTTAGAGAGAGACTCAAGAGAAAGGATTTTTGTTTGTACTGCCTTTGTGAAGCCCTATCCTGTACAACCTTATTTTTTTGAATGTTATATTTATTGCATTTCATACAAAGCACATAACACAATGTAAAAAAGCCCAAAAAGCAAGTGAGTACATACGTGTCATAGCAACATCTTTTAAAATAAAGCATTTCTACAGGTACAGCAGCACTTACCTAGAGATGGTACTATCAGAGGGATGCTTCACCTGGAGTACATTTTTACTCACAGTTCAAAGAAACCTAAGGCTGCTCAATGCAGTGGATGGACACCCTTTGCTACAAAACGTTACTACAGAAAAGTTCCACCCAGCTTTACTGGCATAGTGTCCAACGGTTCCTAAAAAAGTAGTGTAGTTATAAGTTCACTAAACGTGTGTCAGAATCCAACAACCTAGGATACCGGTGGGTACAATGTCAAAATTGCGCAACAAGATAGCTGAGTCATTTCAGCTTACATTGCGCACATTCATATTAGCGTACTTATAAGATAGCGTTGTACAAAATAGCGCTATAAACGTCCATGTCATTTTTACTTACTGACTCCCAATCAGTGTCACATGTTTTGGGCCTGTCAGTGTCAGTTGATGATATGTACAGCACCAGGGAAGGGAGGGGGTTCATATACAGCAGTGCACAATACTGTCCTACCGAATAATGATTTCCTGCCAAATCCTGAATCCAAACATCAGTTCCCGCCTAACTGTACTGAGCTAATAGACTAGTTGGACACTGTGTTCTGCAGAGGAAGGTAGTCTTTATTTACAAAGTTTTATAACTGATTTCACGCTTTGATGAAGCATTAATCTTTATTCGAAAATAATTAAAATGATAAAGACTGCATGTGGCGAGGCTGCATCAGAAGGCTCAGTGGGAGTGAGAGCAGTGGCCCCTTGATTCTGACAAACAGTCTGTTTCAGCAGTGACACTGCAGGCAGCTGTGATGACACAAGGGACACAGTTCTGCTACACCAGCAGCAACAATCTGGTGTGTGTTTTCGCAAGTGCAATGCCCCTTATATTCAAGACACTTGTAGTAGGATTTAGAGGTAGTCACTCGTTCATGATGGTATAAAAATCCATCAGGAAGTGCAAGGTCTCCTCCTTTCTGACTTTTCACAAATCTTACTGCCAGTACTTACAATGGCTGTGTTAAATACTGAGGGTAATGGGCAATTATTGTATCTGGCCTCCGGCCCTACCACTGGGGATGTGTATGCAGCCCTCCAACAGGATTGTGATGCCATTCAAAAATGGCTCACGTCAAATCAACTAGTGCTAAACTAAAAAAAAAGTCTCCCTAACCTTTGGCTCGCAACCTACACTCTCCCGCCTAGCTGCTCCCCCTGCCTTCCATACCCTGGATGGGTCCCCCTTGGAGTCCTGCACCTCCTTTAGATACCTGGGAGTTTGGCTTGATCAACACCTTGATTACTCTGTCCACATTGACTCGCTACACAAAAAACTGCACCCCAAACTGGGAGCTCTTCATCAGAATAAAGGGTGTCTGCCCACCACGGTCAGGAGGGAACTAGTGCATACAATGATCTTCTCTATCTTCGACTACGGCGACGTGGTCTACAGCTCAGCACCTTCATCCACCTTGGCCAGCTTGGACACCTTCTTTCACTCCTTCTGCCGCTTCATCCTGGAATGCACCACCACCACCCACCATTGTAACCTATACAGCGCCTTAGCTCTCCCTTCGCTCAAGGCTCGACGTCAGATACACTGCGCAAATGTCATAGCCAAATTCAGGACTAATTCCCTCCCCCCCCATCTCAGCTCCGTTTTGACAGCACAATCCTCCCCGGCCTACTCCCTCAGGTGCTCTGACTCCAGGTTACTCCAACTTCCTTTCATGCACACATTGAAGGGCCAATCCGCCTTCAAATATCGCCTGCCCAAACTCTGGAACGACCTCCCTGCGGACATCAGGCTCACCCCCAACCCAAGACTCCTTAAACAGCTCCTCCACGACCATTTCTCAGACATATGCAACTGTTACCGACTACCCAGACCCGCAACCAAGGGGCATCTAACTGTGCCTTGACAGTACTACATTATCAGCAAAATTACTGTGTACCTGCATGATTCTGCCTGTTTACACTCTGCGGTCTTAGGACTTAAACCTTGTAATAGCTAACTGTATCTAATGTGAGTCCAGCCTTGTATCTATTCTGAACTTGTTGTCTTGCTCCTGCATGTACTTGTCCTGTCATATTCTCTATGTAACTCCCCAGGTCGCATCTGGAAATGAGTGGCCCCCACTCAGTATGCTTGCCTGGTTAATCTCTTAAATAAATAAATAAAATTAGTTACTTGATTGGCACCCTTGGTATGGGATACTACAGATTACTATGAACTTCATGCATTTCATTAAAGTGAACACTAGATGGTGGTGATGCACTGTTGTGCTACTTCATGATTATGTACCAGTGCTTTTGTTGTCTGTGCTATTATGTCTACGCTATTATTACTTGCGCAGTCTCGGTTGCGCGATTATAACCGGATACCGGATCCGGTTACATATATTTGATGAACATTGTCTGAATCAGCTAACAAAGAGTATGGTAATCTAGACAAGCACTCCAAATGAAGTTGCCATACCGGGATTAAGAAGCAAACATTAGAACATCTAACTAGATCCAAGAGATAAGCTGTCTAAACGCATATTAATACCTATGGAAGAGGGTAGTCTGTGTCTCGCTCCACAGGAGGGGAGAAGGCTCAGCTGAAGCTGTCCTGTTATAGTGCTATAACACTAACCAGACCATGCTTCCCCAAACAATTATCAAGCTCTGAAGGAATGGGCAAAAGATTCCATAAACCACTTGCAAGAGCCTCACCCCACCTTCCACCAAGCCCAAACCAACTATAACCCCCACCCCCAAACAAACAGCACAGCCAAGAGGTATTAAAAACATGCATATCCTTCAATACCCAACAGGCTTGATAAGCCATTTTAGTAAAATCCAATACACCCAGCTGTAATGGTATACAGTGAAGGAATTCGAACATCTCAGGTGGGTATAAAAGCAACAGAGGTGCAAGAAATGCAGGGAGGCAGAGGCACTGTGGGTCACCCTGGAGGCAGGCAATGGCATAGTCATTCGCACAGGAATACTATACAGACCACCAGCACAAAGGAAAGAAATGGACAGGGATCTGATGGAAGCCATCCACGAGATGGCAGCCAAAGGGGAAGTGTTACTGATAAGTGACTTCAACTTGCCAGAAGTTGATTGGGGAATCCAAGTGGCTGCAACAGCCAGGGGCAGAAACATCCTATACTCCCTGCAGGGGGCAGGCCTCAAACAGCTGGTGCTTGAGCCAACCCAGGAGGAAGCCATTTTGGACATGGTACTAACCAACGGGGACAGAATTACAGATGTCAGGGCAGGTGAACACCTGGGGTCCAATGACCATCGCACAGTGTGGTTTAATGTGACAACAGCAATAGGAACATGCCACACGAAGGTCAGGGTTCTGGATTTCAGGAGGGCAGACTTCATTAGGATGTGGGTATGTCTCAAGGAGGCACTAGATGGGAGGGGGGGTTGAAGCACAATGGGCACATCTAAAAGGAGCCACAGTGGAGGCAACAAACCTTTGTATTCGACAAACAGACAAAGGCAAAAGGAAATGGAAACCACTATGATAGATGCAAAATGATTATAACTGGCCTTTTAAGAATAAGAATATGGTTACATTATCTCTAAACTTAATTTATTTTAATTCTAATATAATCTCCTTAATGTTACTTACAATTCAAGATTTAAAATGTTTAAAGTATTCTTGTTGCTAGCTAAGCAAACTCTGGGTCAGATGTTTAAAATGCTTTTTATTCTTAAGACAGTTAAAGTAAGATCTGGATTATACCCACAAGCGTCATCCTGGCGCTACACAATCCAGGTACATAGTGTGCTAATTTCGGCAGAGACTTCTATAAGCAGCAGAGTGCCCTAAAGCAAGAATTTAAATGATTTTTATGTGCCATAAGTTGAATGAATTGCCTTCTTGAGGCTGACAGACTCTTTTAAATAAATATAGAAATAACTTTTTGCAAACTCAGTTTTTTCAGCTTCTTGCCATTTAGGATTGATTACTTCATATATGAAATGTTTTAAGGTGTTTATATTCTTAAGATAGTCGAGGCAAAATTTGGGTTATAACCTGAAGCCTCACCTTGGGGCTACGAAAGTCAGGTGCATAGTGTCCTAATTTCGGCAGAGACTTCCATGAGCAGTAGAGTGCTCTAAAGCAAGAAGTTAAATGATTTCTATATGCTTTAAGTTGGATACGTTGCCTTCTTGAGGCTGACAGTCTATCTGCTTTAAGTAAGTATAGAGAGAATTCTTTGCAACTCAGTTTTTTAAGTAATTTGCCATTTAAGATTGATTACTTTACATGTGAAAGGTTTGAAAGTGTTTATATTTTTAAGACAGTTGAAGTGAGATCTGGGTTATTACCACAGGCCTCATCCTGGGTCTACTGAAACAAGTGTTAGACATCTAGCCCTCTTAAGCATTGAAAAACAAATGATTATAACCTAAATGTTAAGCAATCATTTATATTATTTAAAAAATAAGTATATGACTACATTACTGGCATTTTGTTGAAAAAGCTTTCTATGATTTAGAGACATTTGAAAAAAGGTTTTCATTGTCAGTTAAGCAATGCATTCATACTTAAGGTCAGGGGCCTGACCACAAACCACATCCCGGAGTGTTCAAGCTAAAAATTAAAATAATATCAAGCATTATTTTTTTCTCTTTCCTTCTATGGAAACCAAAGCATTTTTGTCATATTCTCCGTGACGCCAATAGCCTTCTTGCAACCAATGGCATAGAAGGGGCTACATGAAACGTCCCCTTCTAAGCTGGGAGCATTATAGTGATTCCTGCAAATCTAGCAGTCACCTTGTCAGATATAAAAGTCAGTTCTCAATACAGACAAGGTAAGGAGAGCAAATGCAGGGCTGCCAAGGCAGTGCTTGCTCTCAGGACCTCAGCTTGAACATCTAGGTACTTGTGGTGCGGTAAGGTTCCCTTTATCTCTGTTATTATAGAAGCAGGGACAGAGTTAATGCTTAGCTTATTTATTTTACAATTTTGTCTATAGTAAGAGGGCCTGCCCCTCCGCTGCAATTGTATAAACTGTTTTTGTTTGCACTGCTGTTCAGTAAATGTTGTTAATTTTTAATTAAGAAATAGTAAAGTAATATAACTGCAAAACAACGTTTTCTGGTATTCCTTCTCATCTAAGTAATGGATTTAGAGAAACAAGTCACACACTAATACAAGATATAGAGTATGACGATTCAACAGACACACATTTTAGAGACATCATAAGCTATCAGGCAAAGGACTTTCTGCGTAAAGGAAAGACTGAATATGGTTATTGCTATTTAGGCCATTCTGGCATGCTGAAGGCAGCTGTAGAGGACTATAAACATTTGTTAAACTGTGAAGACACGCTGTGTGCTGTTCACTTACACCAATTTGTGGGCTGGTGTTTTTACGATTCAGGGAAAGATATATTTTGCAGGATTTTTAACTGTCCTCGACATCACAATCAAACCATTGATAGTATACACGTAAGAATATTTCGGCATACAGGTAGTGATTATTGTCCAACTTCACATAACCATGATCATGGGAGATGAGAAGATTTTGTAGAGTATGGTGTCTTTACCCTAGGGAATAAAATTATTTTGCGTAGCCAAATAGATCAAGATATAGAAGAGGTAGGGTGGTTAAGGAATCCCAACAAAACTGGAGAACAAGCTGCATTGTGTGTCACGACTCCAGTTAGACTCTATCCAAGTTTAACCAAAGTCCTTAAAGGAATGTCATTTCCCGATGGTGCAGACAGGGCTGAAGAGTCCTCTCTGGCACACGGAACTGACAGTAAAAGCCAAGCTCGAGACACGGAGTCCTCTCTGGCACACGGAACTGACAGTAAAAGCCAAGCTCGAGACACGGTGGAGTTCTCGGGTAGAGCAGTTTTATTGCACAGTTTAAGTCTTTTGGATCAATACAGATCCCGAGCTTATCAGGCTTTACTACTGTTACCATGCTGTTAACCCAGTTTGTAGGCTCAGTTTGTTTCGCAGTGACGTCTGATTTTTCCATTCTTTGAAGTTCTGCTTTGATTCTATCCTTCAGTACTACTGGCACTGTCCTGGGTGGGTGCACAACAGGTTTAACAGTGGGGTCTATCTGGATATGGTGCTGTCCTAGTATGCATCCTGGACCTGTAAACAAGTCTTCATAGTTATCAAGTGTGTCTCTTTCTCTGGGATCTACATTAAAAATCCTTTTCTGCATGCCTAACTGCAAGCACGTTGCACGACCCGGTATTGCTGGTGCATCCTGATCAATTACTTGGAACTGGATGTCATATTTCTGGCCATTATACTCACATATGAGCTATTTTTGCCCTTTTGGTATCATCTGATGTCCTGAGTAAGTAACTAGCTTGTACCTGGACTTACTCAATTTATCTTTCAAATTCAACATCTTAAACATTCGTGTTGATATGACATTACAGTCTGCTCCGGTGTCAAACTTGAATTGAACTGCTTTGTTCTTTAAGTGTTTCTGTCCAGTTATTTTTTTCCCTCAGTAACTTCTTTAACATTAATAGCTCCAATCTGCACTTTGCTCTCATCTTTATTTTCTTCTGTCTGAATTATTCGAATAAACATTTCTGCTTCAGCAACTTCCTTGTCTAATACATATATTTTCTTACGCTGAGTCGAGGCTGTGTTCTACACATTTTTGCAAAGTGGTTTCTCTTGTGGCAGGCTTTACACGTTTGACCAAAGGCAGGATATTTTCATCATTTATGTTTGTAACCACAGCTGCTACCTTGGATTTCATCTTTTGTGTTTTCTTTTGTTTTTCTTGAGCTGCTCTTTTAAAATTTACTGTAGTCGTGTGTCGCTTTCTTTAGTTTGTGGACTTGCATTTCTGCTTCGTCATTAAACACTTTCATTTGGCTGTGACTAACCTCACTTGCACAGCGTATATCATTGCTTTTTGTAATGTATAATCTGTTTCTCTGAGACATCTGCCTCTGACCTGATCATCTCTAATGCCACACACACAATTCTGCCCCTTGTAAGTGACTCAGTTAACTGTCCAAACTCGTAATTCTTGGCCTCATTTTTAACATCAGTCACATAAGCATCCATTGTTTCCGACAGGCCTTGCGCTCTGGTAAACAGCATGTGTCTAATATATGTCATATTCTTTCTAGGCTCACAGTACTGTTAAAACTTTACTTTTAACACTGCTACTTGTCTCTGTCCTCTACATTAGTAAATTCAAAAGTATTAAATACCTTTATCACTTCTTCTTCAGCTACATGTAAAAACACGGTGCACTATACCTTTTCAGACTTCTCTGCTATTCCACTTGCCGTCATGAACAGCTCAAATTTCTGTATCCACGTTCTCCATTTTTCTCACTAGGGCCTGTGTGTACTTCTCCAGTTGCTTAAGTTACAGTCCGATACATGTTCCCAACTTTCTAGTAAGCACTTGATAACTACGTACCCTGTATTTGCCATAGGCATTTAGCTAGTTACTTAGCTCTGTTGTATAGCATATTGAATAATATTGGTTCACAGAGAACCATGGTTGGGACATGGCTATTCTGGGCTATCACCTGTACAGAAGGAACAGGAAGGGCAGGAAAGGGGGTGGGGTAGCATTATATGTCTGGGAGGAAATCAAGGCTACAGAGATTCAGGAGATCCAGAGCGTGAGCTAGCGCTAACTGTGTATGGCAGATAAATGTCAGCTCCAGTCCCCCGTCAGTATTTTAATGTGATTTTTTTTTCTGTCATCCGCATCATTTGTTAAATTAGGATAGAGGATTCGACGGTCGTTGGTGTGTAGCAGCTATGGTTAGACAATTTTATTGTTACAAGGCCGTTTTATACTTTTTCTGTGTGAATAAAGGGGCACATCAAAGCCTGGTATTGAATCGAGATGCAGGCCATGTATATGAAGTCGCTGGAACCCAAATGACAACACAGCAAAGAAGACCAAATTAATAGTACTGCCAGCAAGGATGATATTGTGCAGATAAAGAATATGTTGACAAGTCTCCAACTTGATATTACTGACATCAAGGTTAGTACTGCTACTCTAAAAACTCAGAAGAATTCTCAGCCAGAATTGATGAAAGCAACAGTAAAAGTATGGAGCTTACAACTATGTGTTTCCTGGAACAATTAGCTCAAAAGCAAAGTTCACAAATATCTTTCCTACAGGAGAAACTTAATGATCTTGAGCACGGAAGTTGTAGGAATAACATCAGGGTGCCTGAGGGGTTGGAGGGTCCCAATACTATCCAATTTCTACAGAATTTTCTTACCTGACATACTCGGTCATCAGTGGCCCTGGTCACTGGAGATAGAAAGGGCACACAGATCGTTGGGTTCGAAACAAAAAAATAGAAAGCCCAGATCCATAATTGCATACTTTTTACACTTTACAGTGAAGGAGGAAATTTTGTTTTTAGCCAGGAGATTAAAAACACTCAAATGGAGAGGGGAACGTATTTCTATATACCAGGACTTTTCTACAGAAATTATCAACAAAAAGAAGTTGTTTTGGGATGTCAAGCGTCAACTACAGAGCTATGGGATCAATTACTACTTTAAATACCCTGCTATTCTGGTAATACAACAGACGGGAGCAGATCGGTAAACTGTAACTCAGTGAATGAAGCTTTAAAATATATAAAACACTTTCAAAATACAAAGTCATTCGGGGAGCGAACAGCTGCTGTTAATAATCACTGAGGCTTGAATCCAGCTCGAGATCCCAACAATCACTCTCAAGCCCTGCTGCCTCCTCGAGCTAACTCTCCTCCTGGATATTCTACTCAGCTTGGCAGTAACAGAGCTGCTCAGGGTCTGCAAGCAACTTCTACCTTAGAGCCTACAACTCCCCTACTCGTATGCTTCTATAGTGAATGATCGAGAAACCCCTTCAACGTTATCTGGGATTCAACAAAAGTCTAGAGCAGTTTCGCGTCCTTCCAGTATCCCTAGACCTGCTGTGCTAACTCCAAATCCCAGGAAAAGAGGTCAAAGCAGGGACAGTACTCAATCGAGCTCCTCACGAACACTGGAACCGGAAGGAGGCAGGATTAGCATCATGCAAGTGGAGTCCTGTATGGTATCTGGCTCCTTGGAAAACTACATCTTCGAAAGAAAGCAATGTCGGAAAAGTGGATTGTTTGCCCTTACGTCCTTCGGCGGGAGTGCTACTTCCTGTATAGGGAGTTACTTTGGTGCTCTTAGTTTCGCTCCTCGAGAAAATTTAAATGGTTTTGACAGGGTCTCATTGATGTTTCAAGCAGGTGAGAAAGATGGTCTATTTTTATGGGGGAGCAGAATTGTACTTCCTGCAAGATGATCATCGGAGAAACTTTAAAGAAACACTGGAAAAGCTCTGAGTTAATTCCAAATGGTATAAACAGCTTATGTACGAAGTCAATAAAAGAGCTGATAATCACACTGTTTTTACATATATAGGAACAGGTAATCCACATATGGTAGGTAGGGTAAAGAGTTGAGCATTTTTCAAGCTCAGATTTATGAATGTCTATTGAATTAAGGAACCTAGAGATTATGCCCTTCTCCCGCCCCCCCCCACCCCAAAAAAATGTCTGTTTTCCTATTTGAATGGTTTTGCTGCTTTCACTGTGTGTTAATGTTTGTCTAAGGGTGCTATGGCACAATGGCTGGTAATATGGTAGCCATTATAACAATATTACTTTATAGAAAGGGAAATTTTTTAATTAAACCATGATTTGGACATGTCTGGTTGGAGGCACATCACTATCTGGGTGGATTCGTTTAATTTGGAGCTCACTCTGGAGAATGACACCCTGGTCTCTTATTAGCTGGAGGCTGTATATCACAAAAAACAAACAAACAACTGAGTGTTATAAATGTGTGGCAAATAAGTATACCCCAGGCCAGCACCTTTGTTTGTATGTATTCTACTTCCTTTATTATTCACTCTGCAATACCATCTGAGTTCTTCCTCTTATCCTACACCTTCCCTTTTTGGCAGACACTTTGGGTTCCGACATTCATCCCAGCTATCAAAATTAACAGCTGACTTTATCTCTGCACACCATATGTTCAGGGAATCCTCCCTTTTTGTGTCATGCGAAGGATGACTTTTATATTGTTAATGCTAGCGGGTACCAGATGGATGTTGCATGCCATCAGCACTGATGACTGTACCTAAACCACTTGGACTGAGTTACGTTTGGAAGGCAAAGGGTATTAGCAGTAGATTACATCCTACTGCTTCTGAGATTCCAACTTTTTATTTACTAATCATAATCATAATTGTTATTTGTTTCTCAACGATATTACTTTATTTTTTCCTTTTCCTGATCTTCAATTTTTCGTTAATTTTATCTGCATATCAAAGGTTTGCTAAAGCTTGTTTGGAGTTTTCACTTTTGGTTAATACTTTTAACACAGTTACTGGAAATTACTCTGCACAATTTGAATATCTGCTCATAGAATGTGAAGGGCTTAGGGTCTCCCACTAAGCGAAAAAAAAATTCTGTCATATTTAGCTAAAAATAAGACTAATATTGCATTACTTCAAGAAACTCATTTGATGCCTACTGAGGCTGCGAAGCTAGCCAGATCTCGGGTTGCTTCAGTAGAGTTCCGTACGTTCATTACAAAGCAGAGAGGCACGGCAATTCTGATTAGAAAAGGAGTAAACTTTGTTAAATCAAGTCATTTCGCAGCTGCAGAAGGTAGATTTCAGATTTTAATAGGATCTATTAATGGGTATAAAGTGGTAATTGGAAACCTGTATGCCCCAAATGCGCAGAAACATTGTTTTTTTGACCATATATCCACTACACTTGGCTCTATTAAGGATCACAAAATTATACTAGGAGGAGACTTTAATGAGGTTAAGGACCCTATACTTGATAGAAATAGGAATACCAGCTTCAGTAAAGATTCCAAATCTCATCTTTCCCTACGTAAAATAGTTGAAGACTTAAATTTATTAGATCCTTGGGAGGCTAGCACACCCTACAGGCAGAGGCTATCCCTTCTTTTCAAACAGACATAACTCTTATAGTAGGATTGATCATCTACTGCTCTCAAAAGATTTGGTAGGGGGATTAACAGTGTTTGTCTAAATGATATTGCTGTATCAGACCATGGTCTTCTAAAAATGGCTGTTACTATTGGAAGGGGTCAAGATAAACCCAGGAGATGGAGGTTAAATATCTCTCTCCTAAATGACGGGAATTTTAGGTTATGGTTGGGTAAAGAACTTGAGGACTATTTTCAAAACAATGACAATGGGGAAGTTTAATTTGCATGCTTGTGGGATGCTTTCAAGGCATTCATAAGAGGTAGAATAATAAGTTTTTTTATCTTTTAAGAAAAAAGAATCTCAGAGGGAATTAGTAGAAAAGGAAAGGGAACTGCACTCGCTAGAGCAATAATTTAAACAGCAGAATATTTCAGATGAGCAACTTTTGTTTAAAATTACTTTTTTTAAATATGAGATAAAATGTATTCTGCAACGGCGGAATATGCAATTTTCAGAACAAGGCAAGCATACTGGGAAATGGGGGAAAAAGAAGGCAAACTATTGGAGTGCAGATTAAAAACAAAGCAAACTCAGAATGTCATAGCAGGAATAAAGAATAAACAAAATTCAGTTGTGGTTACCGACAAAGAAATAAATAACTAATTTGGAAACTTTTACCTAAGACTATACTAAACATGTGAGGCTGTCCTGGATAATATCTTAGGGGATTATCTTAAATCAGTTAAAACTCCAACCCTGGCAGACTCCGACGAGAAAGAAGAGCTGAGTAGGCCTATAACTATAGAGGAAGTAGCATTGGCCATAAAGAATCTATGATCTAGCAAGCCACCAGGACCGGACGGATTGCCAGCAGAATTTTATAAACATCTAAAGGATCAACCTCGCTGTTATCTCTTAAAAATGTTCACAGAGATACCGGATGGAAAAGCATTGCCTGATTCAATGAGGGAGGCCTATATCACTCTAATTTTAAAGCAGGGTAATGATCCAATGATTTGTGAAAATTATAGGCCAATCTCTCTCCTTAATGTGGATTACAAAATCAACTCCAAGATACTGGCAGATAGGCTTAAAAGACACATGATTAAAACAATAGGTAAATAACATGTTGGGTTTGTCTCTGGTAGATCGGGATCAGATAATACCAGAAGGGTGCTAAATGTTATTTGGTCTGCCTCGAAGTCGAACAGGTCTATAGTAGCTTTGGGTTTTTGTAAAGCTTTTGATTCCTTGAAGTGGAAATATCTGTTTGCAGTCCTGGAAAACATGAATATAGGTGAAAATATGGTCTCCTGGATTAAATGCTTATATAACAGCCCCTCAGTTAGAGTAATAACAAACAGTCTTATTTCAGAACAATTTCGTTTATTCAGAGGATCTAGACAGGGATGCCCTTTATCCCCATATTTATTTATTTTAGACTTAGAACCCTTGATAAGGGAAATTACTGATGAGAAAAGAATTCTTGTAGTCAGAATAAACAGCATATCCAATAAGGTTTTTGCATATGCTGACGACCTGGTAATATCAACTGTAAACTCTGAGGGCTCATTTAGTGTCTTGAGAAAATTGTTTTTCGAAACTCTCGGGTTGAGTCTTAATTGGAACAAAACTCAAATTTTACCAATCGTCCCTCAACCTGTTAAATTAGTGGGGGTGGGAGGGTCTGATACAAAAGAGCAATTTAAGAATCAAATTACATATCTTGGTCTTATCGTAGTTAAGGATATAGGTAAAGTGATGGATTTAAATATTTCACCTTTATTAAAAGAACCGGAGTGTGATCTCTTGAAATGGAAAGATCTACATTTATCTTTTTGGGGTAAAATAAATGCCATTAAAAGTATCATAGCTCCAAAGCTTTTTTACCTCTTTCAAAGTATTCCCCTTGGAATTAATAATAGAGTATTTAAGCAAGTAGACAGACTGGTGAGGATCTTTTTATGAGGGGATAAGCCTCCTAGACTTTCTCTTAAATAATTAAGAAGTCCATGTCCAAAAGGAGGTTTTGCTCTTCCAAACTGGAAAAAATACTGTATTTCCTTTTTATTCAAGCAGGCTGTTAAATACACAGCTGGTGGAAATGAAACTGACAATCCAATGTGGATGGAAGTAGAGAAGGAACTTGTTTTTCCATTTAAGCTCTCTGATATGCTTTTTATCAAGGTTCCCAAGCAAATTAATGACAACCCCTATATAATTTTGCACGATAGAAGAAGTTAAAAAGCTCTTTGGATTTACAAATTTTCCCACTAAGCTCACTACAATTTGGAACAATAAAAGTATTGCAAATGGAGGCAAACCCTTAAATGAGGAAGACTGGTTGAAGGCAGGAATAACTAATATAGAGATCTAATAAGGGACCGAGATCAAATGTTACTCTCGTTTACCAGGGTAAGAAATAAATTTAATCTGCCCAAATACCAGTTTGCAACATATCTGCAGAACAGAAAGACACTGAAAAATTCTATATTGGTGTTGGATTTTAAACTTCCTAAAAGCGATGAATGGGTACAGACAATAAAGTTAATGTCGTTAAGAAAAGGGGCTGGCATGTGTTATAAGCTAATTACCAATACTGAAAATATTATCTCACCTTCACAAGCATCCAGACTGAAGTGGGAAGCAGAACTGGGAGAATCTCCGACAGAGGAGGACTGGGCAAAAACATTGAAAAATGCACTCTTGAGCTGCAGAGAGGTCCAAGGCAGGACAATTCGATTTACAATTCTTCATTATTATTACTACTCTCCCAAGCACTTAGAAGAAATGAACTGTCTGCAGGATGGGCTCTGCTTGCAGTGTCATACAAAGCACACAGATCTCAAACATATGTTATGGAGCTGTCCAGTCATTAAAAAGGTTTGGGGTAAGGTACATGAAGGTGCGAGATGGTAAACAATGTTAGACTACCTTTTCAAGTAAACTGTTTATTTTGGGTATAGATTCAGGGATACCTCTCTTAGATAGTTCACAGAAACTTTGGATACTAGCAGTTTCCCTTACCCTGAAAAGATTATTGCTATCTTGCTGGAAATCTCCTATTCCCCCCACAGTTAATAAATGGTTTAACAGTGTAAGCTTGGCAGCTAACAATGAAAGAATTGCTGCAACAGCAAGCAATAAGCTAGACATCTTTGAAAAATCTTGGCCCCCCTTCCTTTCACTCCTGAGAAACCGACTTTTAGCTTTGTTTTGATTTAAGTCAACAAAACTCAGTACTACAGAGAAAACTGAACTCCATTGACTCTGTTTTATCGTATACTATGAGATGTAAGAGCGTTTATCTTTCTGATTGATTAAGATAGTTTATTAGTAGATAATTGTATAGAAATGTTACTACTCAAGTACATCAATATGAGTGTACTGCCATATGATTCTAGATTGATTGTTATTTTGTGTAAAACCTAAAGATCTATTTCTGTACATCACTTCTTTTTATTAAAAATAAAAATAAAAACCTTTGATTAAAAAAAAAAAGAGAGAGATTCAGGGGATCCCGGATGAGTCGGATGCACTACTGGTAACAGCTGAGACAGGATTGGGGCATCCATTAGGATAGCTGTCCTCTATAGACCCCCATCACAAGGAGATATTGGGGACAAGGAAATGATATAGACATTCCACAAAATGACAGACAAGGACAAGACAATAATAATAGGGTATTTTAACTTGCCAGACATAAACTGTAAATCTCATACAGTATCTTCATCAAGAGGAAGGGACTTTGTAATGGCCCTGCAGGGTGCAGGGCTGAGGCAGCTCATGGAAACTCCTACTAGAGGTGAAGCTGTCCTGTACTTTGTTTTAACAAACAGTGACAGGATAAAGGAGGTAGAGGTGCGGTGCCACTTAGGAAATGGCGACCGCCACATGGTGGAATTTAAAGTAAACACTAGTGAAGACATTAGTCATTCTAAGATCAGGGTTTTAGATTTCAGAAAAGCAGACTTTCAGAAGATAAGAGATAGCCTGGCAGACAGTCTTATATACAGGGAAGAGAGAGGAGTAGACAAAATGTGGGAGTATCTCAAAGGAGCTATCACAGAGGTAACTGAACAGTGCTTTAGAAGGGTGAGCAAGGCAAATAAGAAAAGGAAACCCATCTGGTTCTCCAGGGAGGTGGCTGCAATAGTAAGGGAGAAAAAGAAGGTGTACTCAAAGTTTAGGGTGTCAGTGGAAGATGAGGATAAGGAAACCTATAAGGTAGCACAGAGGGAAGCTGGTAAGGCCATAAGGAAGGCTAAAGCCCTGCCTGAACTGAGGATTGCGCAAGGGTTAAAGGAGGGGGATAAAGCCTTCTTTAGGTACATAAGGGAAAAGAGGAAAATCAAGGGGGGATAGTTAGACTAGCAGATACTGGAGGGAAACTGGTAGAAAAAGATTGTGAGAAAGCAGAAGTCCTAAACCAGTACTTCTGTTCTGTGTTCACCAAAGAGAATGCAGGGGAGGGACCAAGCCTGCAGAGCAGCTGCACCCAGGGACCGGGGTCGACACAAGCCCCTTCACAGAGGCTCAAGTCTTGGAAGCTTTAAATAAACTAAAGGTGGACAAGGCCATGGGACCGGACAGAATGAACCCTAGAGTTCTCAGGGAGCTGGGGCGTGCACTAGCAGCACCCCTAGCAGAACTATTCACTAAATCACTAGACAGTGGGACTATGCCAGAGGACTGGAAAAGGGCAACAGTGGTCCCGCTTCTCAAAGCAGGGAGCAGGGAGGAGGTCGGCAATTACCATCCAGTAAACCTCATGTTGGTGGTAGGGAAACTGATGGAGACACTACTCAAACAGAGAATCATAACATAGCTGGAATCCAGTGGGCAGCAAGACCCAAAACCGCATGGATTCACGGCAGGTAGGTCTTGCCAAACTAACCTGGTCGACTTCTTCAACTGGGTTACAAGGATAGTAAATCAGGGAGTGGTGGTAGATGTCATCTATGTGGACTTTAGCAAAGCCTTCGACTCTGTTCCACACAGAAGGCTGGTAAGGAAGTTGGACCACATGGGGTTGGGCAGGGAGGTGGCTGAGTAGCTAGCAGGGAGAAAGAACACAGAGGGTTCAGGTAAAC
Source organism: Neoceratodus forsteri (assembly GCA_016271365.2). Classification (NCBI taxonomy): domain Eukaryota; kingdom Metazoa; phylum Chordata; order Ceratodontiformes; family Ceratodontidae; genus Neoceratodus; species Neoceratodus forsteri. Next base: position 1,616,605,785 of record CM028130.1, read on the forward strand.
GGGGGCATTTTCAGCTGAGAGGGAGGTGACTAGCGAGGTACCACAGGGTTCAGTACTGGGTCCCCTATACTTCAATGTGTTCATAGCAGACATTGCAAATGGGCTGGAAGGTACAGTGTGTCTATTTGTTGACAACACCAAGATTTTGAGTGGACTCCCCTCAGGGTGTGAGGAATATGACTTCAGACTTGAAGAGAATGGAGGAGTGATTGGAAACATGGCAGCTGAAATTCAATGCCAAAAAGTGCAAAGTCATGCACTTGGGCAGAAACAATCCCAAAGAGGATTACTACCTGGGAGAAGAGAAGATAGCCTCCACCTGTCAGTAGAGGTACCTAGGGTTCATTATATCAGAAGACTTTAAAGTGGATAAACAGTGCAAAAAGGCGACACTAAAGGCAAGTGGCATGCTGGGCTGCATCGGGAAGGGAATCATGAGTCGCAGGAGGGAGGTGGTGTTACCACTCTACAGGGCACTGGTGCACCCCCACTTGGGAGTACTGCGTACAGTACTGGAGACTGCACCTCAAAACGGACATAGAATTGAGATGGTGCAGAGGAGGGCCACGAAAATCAGGGACACTGGTTTTCCATTTTTACCGGTAACACCGGTAACAATCACGGAATCCTGCTTGGTTTGTGGATTTTGAATTCTTGTACCGGTGCCTCACGGAAATTGCATGTCACTGCACAGAATCTCAAACATTTCAGCATTTTTTTACATTTTTTTTTTTTAATTTTCTCTTTCTATGTCCCCTTCTCAGAACATCAGTCTCCACTTTTCAGAGATCACTAGGCTGGGTATCCCTAGCTTCACCCCAGGTAATGCTCAGGAGCTCCTGTGGGCCTGCTCCTATCTTGCCTGAGTTGTACCCCCAGGTGGAAGGGAGGGGACCCCAGGTCACCCCTCTACACTCTGTTAGTGTGTGTCAGGCAGCCCAGTGGGTCCCTCATGGAGCCTGGTTATGAAGTCTGTGGCACCTGGGTCCCTTCTGCCATTGGTCGATGTGGGTGATTGTTCCTGGTTTTCTGTTCTCTGTCCCTGAGGGCACCGGCACTAGAGGAGATCCAAGGAGGTAGGTCACATAGAGACATGCTACTGCTCCAGATCCTGGCTAGCGTCCTCCCCTCCTGATCACTCTGTAGCACCATTGCATCACCACCCATGGTCACACAGGTGGAGGTAAAGCAGCAGGACCTGCAGCCCACCCTCCCCGGAGGAGGAGAGCAGTCCCCCAGGTGCTCGATCCTACTCCCCTGGCCAGACCTCCATCAACCTGAGTTCGCTTCTGACCCTGGGTCGCTAGCATTGCAAGCAATAGTGCTACCGCAGCGCCAGCAGTCTGACCCAGATTTCAGCATCTTAAAATGAATGCTGCTGTGCTTTGCATTCTTTCTGCTTTGCTGCATATAGAGTCAGTAAGGAAATCACCTGCACTGCTTTGTTGTAATCAGCCATTCAGTTTAACCACCCATGCCTCGTGGTTAGAGTAACAAACAGTGAATGAACTGGGTACATCCTGCAGACCTGGGTTTGATTCCCACAACCTCCACTTGCATACTGTGTGACTCCAAGCAGTCACTTAACCTCCCAGTGCTTCTAGGTCACTCCTGAAACAGACAGTTCTGTCTAGTGGGCCTTACCTGCTTGACAAAGAAAATAAAAAAATTACCAATATATGTTTACTACATCACAGAATAGTAGTCAGGGTACCATGTAATTTACCTGAGTTTTACTTGGGCTACAATGATTTTGTATAGGTAAAGATAAATGTTCAGATACATTTTATGTGTTTTATAAGCTTGTTTTTACATTGTAGTCAGGTTTTTATTGTATTCTTTGCATATAAGCATCTAGTTTGTAGATTGCTAAATGCAGGATCACTGTTACCAACTAGTTTATTCAAGTTTATAATCAGTAGGGCCATCCAAAATCCTCAGTTGTTTGAATGAAAACTAGTCTGAATGAAAGTATGTTCACAAAGAAACTGCCTTATTACTTATGAAAAGACTTCACAGTTTGCACCCCATTTAGGTGAATTGGATAATTTGCACCTTTTCTCCCAACTACTGCTTCAGTCTCTGTGACAACAAAAAGTTTTCTGATAGACTCCTTCAACAAACAGCAAATGTTAAGTATTTAAGTGTACTTATGTCTGGCCAGTGGATTTTGAAAGCACAGTCAATGACGTACAGAAGGTAAGACCCCAGGGGCTGTATGATGCTGGTGGGCAGAGTAGTGCTCAATTCACATCTGAACAAAGACATGAAAACTGGGAACACCCTTTTCATGACCACCATAAAAAAAAAAACATCCACATGTCTGGGAGAAGCATAACCATTTGAACATCCCCACTAATCACTTGTGAATTTTTAGGTGAAGACACTTTATTTCAAAGGAGCAATTCAAGCAGTTTTTTTTTCTGCTTCTACTACCCCCTGGCGATTCACTTCTTCAGGCCTGCCAAGGCCCCCTACCATTGATGCTGAGTCCCAACCACCATCCACTGCCCCTTACAGCTGTGCTACCAGGTAACCCAAAGTAACTCTTCATTGAGTGGGCCCCTACCCCTGTGGGAGGCTACTAGAGGAGGGGAATTGCCCTAAAGAGCTTCCTGTGTATCCTGGGCATGGCAGGGGTCAGAACGGACACATGTCTGGAGCTTCCAGCTTATGGAGGGACCAACAGCTGTCCTTCGGTTGGTCAGTGGGTGTTTTCCCACTGGGAGCGTGACAGGCCACATAATGTCAAGGCACAAGCTGATGTCCGTCACGCTCCCTCCTGCAGTGAGGGCTGACATGTTGTTGTGCCTCTGGCCTCCACCAGGGGTCAGCAGATGCTGAGCTGTGAACCCATCCTCCCTTCCAGGAGAAGGTGAGTGGTTGTTGGACACTCAAGCTTCACCCACCAGCTGGCCCTCCAACACCCAAGTCTGTTCCCAACCCTGGTCAGAGGTGTCACAGGCAGAACCAATTCAGGCAGTTAAATTATAGATAGGAAAAACAAAGGTAGTACACCTTAGTGGTGATGGTACAGATTAATTCACATCTGAGTTCTAACAAGCAAAGAGACCAAGTCATTTGTAACTTGTGCTTGTGGGTGTGGGTGTTGAAGAAAGGGGATCATAGTGCTGTCACTACTGCCATCACCCCAGAGGGATGTGGACTGCATTGTTGCTACTGCCATCACACTGAAGGGGTGGGGCTGTAGTGCTTCTGCCATCACCACAGGTGGATGGGGAATGTAGTACTGCTGCTGTCCCACCTGAGGGATGGGGCCATAGTGCTGATACTGCCATCACACCTGAGGAATGGTGAACGTAGTACTGCTGCCATCCCACCTAAGGGATGGGGGCCACAGTGCTGCTGCTTCTGTCACACCTGAGGGAGGGAGGGAGGTCATAGTGCTGTTGGTGCTGCCATCGCACCTGAGGGATGGGACCATAGTGCTGCTTTCATCACACCTTTGGGATGGGGGCTGTAGTCCTGCTGCTGCCATCACATCTTGTACCTAAACTAACTTTAAATTGGTACAAGGATGGAAGGATGTGTAATAGTGGAGGTCAAAATTGCTAAAATGCATGTTAGCAGAGTTAAAATTGTTAAATTAAGTACACAAAACCAAACACCGGTAAAACCAGATTTTGGCTTTGCAGACACCGGTGACAATACCGTTTTTTACAATGTGCAAAATGGAATATGCCCTTTCTCAATCCCAGTAAACCAGTGTCCCTGACGAAATGAATCAGGGACTGCACCATATGACATACCAAGACAGGCTGAGGGAACTGAACATGTACTCCCTGGAACAGAGAAGGGAGAGGGGTGACATGACTGAGACTTTTAAATATATGAGGGGTTAAAATAAGGTTAACATTCAAGAGCTTTTCCAATTGAAAGAGAGCGGGAGAATGAGAAGGTATGACATGAGGCTGAAGGGAGGGAGGGAGGTTCAGGAGTAATACAAGGAAGTTTTTCTTTACAGAGAGGGTGGTGGACCCATGGAATAGCCTACCCAAGGAGGTAGTGGGGGCCGAAACAATATGTTTTGCCCAGGTTTGGAGCTGTATCAACAGCATGGCTTTTTAAGCTTTTTACGTGTACATGGGAGTCAGTTTCCTGATTCTCATGACTGTCGGGAGAAGCAGACATAGCCAGTAGTTGATTTATGCTAGGATATAACCTTTACGGGGGTAGCGAAACACAAGGCTGGTAATTCATGATGTTCTGAGCCTATGATATCTCCTGCCTCTGTTATACTTGTGTGAGTATACACTGAACTCATCAAAGTCCTCCTGATTTTGGTGTTTGCGGGTAAAGGGTGAGGGACAATGTTTTTTTCCCAACTGAGCAAAGATTCTGACAACCACACAATCTAAACCTGAATGACCACGTCTGGGACAATTATAAATTTTACATGTTTCAGCATCATCCAACCTGGAATTTAACTTACACCAACCAACTATTCTGTGAATTGGGACAGGACATTCAGGATCTGTACAAATCAATAAATGTTTATAAGCCTCTGTGGTTAACTTTAGTGACCCTAAGTGACCAATATAGCAGTGGTGGTCGTAGAAATCTCTAGTTTTTTATTTGACAGTCAGCTAATCCATTTTCTACAACTCTAAAATGATTAGTCATATCCATTTCTAAGCAATGATTTTTTATTAAAGCAAATTTTACTGACAGCAACTCATGCAGAATGAATACACAAGCAAATAACCACAACTAGGAATAGTAATGTATTCCTTTACAAATAGAAAATAATTTTTTAAACAAGTCACCCTGCCCTTGCTTTAAAGCAAAATGCAGTTATCTTACCACCTTTAGTTCAAACCAGTTCTCAGATTAATAAAGCCCTGAGGGTAATTCTCTGTCTGCAGCTGGTCCACTTGCCAAGCCGACTAACGGAAGAAAAAGACCCTTCACTCTTTCTGTCTCTGGATGGTTTTCATAGGAGAAGTTCAGCAGTCTTCTCATTAATCCAAGTCCCTACCAATGCTTCCTATCCATGGTACAGATGCATCCACTGCAGTTTTATGTTTTTTTATACAGTTATAAGCTGACAATCTAAGACTTAGCCCCATTATTTATGTGTTTTAATTAAGTCATGACCTTGAAGTCACAACACCTGATTCCACAGTCTGTCCGGCTCTCATCAGGCAGCCTTTAACTTTAAGTTAGCAGACAGTTGATTCTTCGGGAGTAGAGTAAGTAATGCTATGAAGCACAAGAAGCAATGCTATGTTTTTTCACAGACAAGGGGACGGATTTTCAAACGTCAGCGCAGGGCTTGCATCCCGCCCTGCGCCACGGGACTTTAACTTTTGTGGTGCGCCAACCCTCTTTGCCGCAACTGCACCCGATTTTCAAAGCTCAGGTGCAGTTGCGATGTTTTACCCGGTTTACGACAACTTGCGCCAATGCTCTGGCGCAAGCACCGTCTCAATAGCCTCCTGGGGTGGCGCCTGAACCCACAAAACCGTGGTCTAAGGAGGGCACTCGCGCAGGGATTGAAAATCCCAGTTGTCGACAGGGGACTGCTGCAAGCTTCGTATGTCATTTGTTTGGCGCCCAGGGATTAAGTGCTCCCCAAGCTCTGAAGATCCAACCCAAGACGTCTACGCTTGACCTTCTAAAGTTATTAACTCAATCAACAAAAATAATAACTTGGTTAAAAACTGTATCAATCTTAAATATACACTCAGAGAAGCGAACTACACTTAAAAATAGCTTGGCTATAAAACCTTATTTATCTTAACGATACACACTACAGAAAAACAAAATATAGTAAAAAAACAGCTTGGTTACAAAGCCTTATTTATCTTAAAGATACACTCTACATTGTAGCTAAAATATCTATGTTTTAGATTATACTTCTTACGCTATAATGAAAGCAGAGTGCAGTTAGCAGAATACAGTTCATTAATCTCATTAGAATTTTTTCAGCTTAAGTAAGTGGTCCAGCAGCAGCACTTTGCTCCCCCAGAGCACTGTTAATAGTTTGTTGGAATGTTAAACTATCACCGATAGCCTCCCCCCACATCTGAATAAGCAAACTTGTGTCAACAGTCTGCTCCATTGCTTGAATCTTCTTCCAAGGAATGAAGAGTGCCCTTTTGGGCTGCAGATACATTTTATGGTAGAATTAGCAAATCATTGTCAATAGTCCCCTCACTGTACTGCCAAAATATAGTCAATAGTTTGATCCAATGCCTGGATTTCTTCCAAGGAAATAGCAGGCCAAATCTGGACAGGAAATTCATTGCAGGTAATGCAGGTAAGCGAGTTCAAGAACACATGGGATAGACATAAAGGTAGCATACGGAATGGCAACGAAGAGGAGGGGGAGTAGCACCAGGTAGGTTCTTGGGCAGATTAGATGTACCTTGCGGTCCCCTTCTGCGTCACTTTCTATGTTTCTATACGTTTCTGCCAAATTGCCTTCCAGACACAAACTTTTTTGGAGGTTTCAACTGCTCCATTTCTTCTTTTTTCTTTCTGCAGTTTTTTCTGTACTTCTGACACCATGTAAAGTATTAGAAACCACTGGAATCTGTTTACTGTTCAACTCCTTTATTAAACGTGCACAAGCATTTCCTGCTCATGCTGAAACCATGCAACAACTCTCACATGCACGAACATGTGTGCTTTGCTACATTGCTTTCTATATTTTATTGGCGCCACCTACTGTTACATCATTATACTGCAAGCACAGCTTGTTCCTCGATGACATCATAATGTTCTAAAAATAGCTGCAATGTTGTATTAAAGGGAAACTCCTATATAGTCCCTAAGTGCAGCAGCAACAGCAGCTGCAGAAATGCCCAATTAGGGCTTTTAACAAGAAAGTAAATTTTTTATTTACCTGCTGCCTCGGAATTTAATTAAAAAGATCCGCGCCATCCATAAAGGCCACGGAGCCCCGGGCGGACATCTCGCGCACTCTGGGGGTCAAAGGGTCAAAGTTCTTATTGAAGTCTAGATAGGCCACATCCACTGCCTTCCCCTGGTCCACTTCCCTAGTCACCCAGTCACACAAATCTAGAAAATTTGTTTGACATAACTTCCCCCCGTGAAACCATACTGCCAGTGGTCCTGTAACCTATATGCTTCCAGGTACTCCACTAGCTTCTCCTTCAGCAGGGTCTACACTTAATTGCCCCACTGCAGATGTAAGACTGACTGGCCTATATTTGCTAGTACCCTCCTTACTGCCACTCTTGTGCACAGGAACTACATCAGCCGTCCTCCAGTCATTTGGAACTACCCCCATCTCCAATGAGTTACTGAATAGTGATGCCAGAGGGGTGGCTAGCACTGTGCTTAGTTCTTTTAGTATCCTTGGGTGTATCCCATTAGGCCCCATGGTGTCCAATCCCCTTCAGAACCCCCCCCAAGTGCCTGCAGATACATGTTGGCACATCCCCTCCCAATCCTCTATGAAGTTAGAGCGAGCAGAACTACTCATTAAGATGCTAGGTTTTCCTTGGTCATCCTCCACATAGTCTACCCCTCCCCATTCTCCTGATCCTCACTATCCCATCCCTTGCTTTCCTCTTTGCCAATTTAATAATAGCAAGGCAAGGCCTCAGGATACAGTGTGAGTAGAGGCAACAGTAGAGCAGAAGGTGAGGTACCTAGGGAGGTTTAAAACATGTGCAAGAGGGAAGGTGAATGAGAAGTTCTCGATACTTCTTTTTAAAGAGGGCGTGACTTGGGCCAGTTGCACATCTAGGGGAAGGGAGTTCCAATGTTTAGGAGCAGCATGGGAGAATGCACAAGCACCCTTAGAGATTTTGCATCTTCGCACATGCACAGAAGGGATCTATCAACTGATCGAAGGCTATAGGAGGAGGACTGCAGGAGCAACATGGAGGCCAGTGAGACAGGGGTTCTACTCCTAATGATGCTATCACTGAGTGTGCCCAGTGAGAGAAGCCTATGTGTGGCAGGTGAAGGCCAGGCAATGATGTTTGAGCCATGGAGAGGCAGAGGCATACCTACAAATATTATTGTATGTTGTATCCCATTTCCTGAGAGTGGCCTTTGACGTGTTTAGATAGGTGACGGCATCACTGGTGAGTGTAGGGAGTAATGTGCCATGAGCAATGGCCAATCTAGCGGAGGATGTAAGGACATGACTAGTTTTGTAGGCAATTCCAATTGTGCTATTCACAGATTTACAGGTAGCCAAGATATGTTGGTGAAAGTCCAGGGTCCCATCAAGTAGAACCCCCAGGTATTTTAAGGAGTTCACCAGCTCCAAACTGGAGTCATCTGGGCAAGGTATCGTGAGCTGAATCTGATAGGTTTTTACCTTGGTAGCAGAGCCAAATAGCATTGACTGAGTTTTTCTTGCACTGAGTATAAGTTTGTGCCTGGAAAGCCAAGAGTGAATGCTAAGGAGGCCGAGGATAGGTTATGGTTAATCTCAAGTATATCACTGGAACTCAGATAAAGCACAAGATCACCCGCATAAAGGATGGAAGAAGAAGCATGAATATTCAGTGCAACCTGATTTATAAAACTAGAGGGAGAGAAGAGGACCCAAAATGGAGCGCTGGGGAACTCCTACATTGATGGATGTCAGATCCGATAAGGTTGAGTTGAATCTGACAACCTGAACTCTGTTTGATAAGTAGCTTTTAAACCAGGCCACCAATTGGTCCGAGAAACCAAGGGATCGAAGGTTAGCTAGTAGGGGGTGGTCCACAAGATCAAAAGCTGGTATTGTTGATTTGAAAGCTGAGGTAAGGTAAGACAGGTCAGAGAGGTGGGTATTAAAAGAGTCAGCAATAGTTGCTGGATCTTTGCAGTGGATGCCGTTTAAGTCCATGTCATTCATGGAGTGAGATTGCTTGGATCCCAGAAAGGTTTTTATATGGGTCCAGAATTTCCTGGAGTCACCTGCTGCGTCCAGTAGAAGTCCTTTGCAATAGGAGATTTTGGCTAGTCTGATCTGCTTTTTTGCGTGTGTTCCTCAGAAACGTATAGGTGTTCTAATCAGACAAGAGCATTTGAATTGCCACCAGCTTTGGTCCCTAGACCAGATAGAGGCCAAGAGATATTTATGAAGCCACCTAGTTTGTTTACCATGGACACACTGAGTGATTGTGGGTGTGTGTTTATCTTGGAGTGCATCATATCTAGCTAGGAAGTAATCAAGCGCAGCCTGTGTGTCATGGATTATGGTGGAGGTAAGACCAATACATTATGAAGACATTGTGCTGGAATTTAGCTTGATCAAGAGTGGCATAATTCACTAAAAATACCACCAACAGCTTAATCTGATTCAAGGTCAGTTGGCATTCATCTATATCCCCCTTCCCCAGGTCGTGCCTGAAATTAGGCAGGCTTTGTCTAGTGCACTTACCCGTCAACAAAAAGCTAAAAAAAAAAAAAAATAGTAATTCAGAAAAGTAATGTAACGCGGTAGAGGAGAAAGGATTCCAGAGTGGTGCCAGACACAGAAGATAGGAGAGCAGTCAGCAATGACATCAGCTAAGGGGCCTGCAGCGGAAATTCTATTGATGCGATTTGTCAGAACCCAGTCAATCAGGGTACTGGTAGTCGCGGACGATGTTACCCTTGTAGGGTTGGCTATGTCCTGGTGTAAGTTACAACTCTGCAATAGAGGTTATCATGACTTTGGCTGACCCAGTTAAGGTTCATGTCACCAGGAAGAAGTAAATCATTATGCTCTACCGCAGGGACAATATGGTCTAGCATCTTGGAAAAATCCAAGTAGCCGCTCTTAGACAGGGAGTAAACACCGACAATGTGCATCTTTATTGTGCCTAAGAGGAGGAAGAGAGCATGAAGTGACTCACCAGCAGAGCTAGGAGGGCTTTGGGCAAGAGAGATGTTAAAATGTGTCTTGTAGTATATTGCAACTCCCCCACCCCACTTCGGGAAGAGTCTATCACACCTGACAATATTATAGTTATTCATTACACAGACTGAATCAGGGATTGAGAGCTTGAGCCATGTTTCAAATAAACAGAGAATATCAGGATTATAAAGCGTAGCCCAGGCCTGTAATTCAGAGAGATTACATAGTAGGCTTCTGATGTTAAGGTGAGCAATGCACAACCCTTTTGTATTGGTCCAGTCTGTGTTAGCGACCAGGTTAGGGGCCAGAGGGCCAGGGTTCTTTTCAACATCGCCCAACGACAGTATTGCAAGAAGCAGTAGGTACCAGAGCTTGCCGTGTTTATAGGAACTAGTTAACCCATATAGGTGAATGCATTTGGTAGTATTTTAGGCAGCTAGATAGATCAGGAGTAGCATGGAGGTAAGATCAAGCCACTTGGGAGATATGATAAGCTAGTTAGAAAAGCTGAAGTCAGTAAGAGAAGGGTGTGGTGAGTTTGGAGTTTGGGAGCAAGGGACTAACAGCAAGGACAAATAAGGTCACGCTAGTGGACAGCAGGACGAGGACTTGCTGGGTCATGTTAGAACAAAAGAACCGCTGAAATTAATTTAGAGTATAAGTGTCGTATAGTAAAAATTGTGGAGAGGAGAGCACAGAAAATGACAGACAAGTAGCTGACAGCATGAAAGGATCGGTGTAAAGCAAGAAACAATGCCCCCTAGTCATCACCGAGTTAGAGGAGCAAGTAGAGAGATAGGTTGTGACAGCCTAATACAGGATCAGGGTAAAGCAAGAGACAATGCCTCTAATGTTCACCGAAAATAAGGAGTGAATGGAAAAGTAAGCTGTTAGGCACGTGACTACCACTACCTATGTAAGAAAGTGTCCAGATAGGGTGGAGGGAGGGTGGGAAGCTGGCACAAAGTGCCAGTGGAGTCTCAGCTGTAGCACTGGAAATGCTGTTCAGCCAGCGTGTTGGCGTACCTGGACCGGCCTGGAGTATGGGAGGAGGCGGGCGTTTAAGCAGGGAGGAGGCGGTCATCTTTGTGGCAAAGTCCTGCACTCAGCATCACCTCCTGGAGTGAGACACAGGCAGCGTCTGATTCCTTTCGGCTCCGAGAGACAGTCTGCGATGGTTTCCTGGCTAGGGATCGGCATTCCAAATGGCTGTTGCAGGCAGCAGCAGACCGCTCCTGCAGTTCCAGTCCCTGCTGGGCTAGTGACCTGAAGGAAAATGAGGGCAGTGGTGGGGTATTAAGTAGTGGCAGAGTCAGAGAGGGCTTAGGGAGGACAATAGAGACAGGCGGGGATTAGCAGGGGACAAAAGGAACAGGCGGAGTTTAAGTTTTAGAGAAGGAGGCTGTGAGAAAGAGATTAGAAACAGAGCACAACAAACAGGTGGGTTGACACCCAGTGAGCCAACTGGCAGAAGTGAAGCAGTAGTCCAAAAAGTTACAGAGCAGGGAGAGCGAAGAGAAACAGAAAGTGAATAGCAGTAAAATTGTAATTAAACTTAAGCAGCTACAAACTGTACTATACACTGCAAAGAATTACGATATTTAAACTGGGTTGTTAAATAGGCTAACTGGCATCTTGGTAATTTTTTTAGACAAAAGTAGGCCAAAGCTCATCGAAATATCTACCACCAGTAGGTGGATCATTGTCTGGAACTAGATTGGATGATAAATTTGTCAAGTTCACACTTGAAGCTATCCAAAGATTGGAGGTTAATTATGGGTACAGGAAGGGAATTTCACATCTGGGCAGCTCTTACCGTAAATAAATTGAACCTTTTATTCATGTTAGCCCGATGCACCTTGATTTATTTATTATGGAACCTCAGACAGCTATTTCTTGTATTGAATGTTATACCTAGTTCATTCATTAGGTCCGGGGTTTTAAGGATATTGTACAGAAACAGGAGGTCTCCTCTCTTGTAAACTGAATAAACCCAATTTACTTAACCTGTCACCATAGTCCAGATTATGGTATCCCTGTAGCATTTTTGTAATCCTTCTTTGGGGGTTTTCTAGAAGTTTTATATCCTGTATTAGGTGAGGGCATAATCGAGGTGGGGGATTATGAATGTTTTATACACCTGAGCTATGCACTGTGCCTCTCTTGTTTCAGTGGAACACCTTACTGCATGTATTAGGTAATTAGCTTTCTTGGCTACCTGGGCACAATGGTCTGAGTGGGAAAGACTGTTATTAATTATAATCCCCAAGTCTCTTTCCTTGTTTACAGATTTAAGTAGAACCCCATTCATAAAATACTTATGTTTAGGATTATTTTTCCCAAGTGTAGTACAGTGCATTTTCCTGGATTAAAGGACATCTCATTTTTATAGCCCAATCTTGTCTAGTTGTTTGTATTTACTAAGGTATTCTGCCGTTTCTTTAAAATCTGCCTTTCAAGAGTCCAGGGCCTTGTCCTAGTGAGATTTTTGTCTTGCCCAATCTGTACATTAAACAACATTGTATGATGATCACTTGTACCCAGGGAGCAACCCACTATGACTTCTGGAATTCTGTCGTAAGAACAGGGACCTCACTGCTCCATCCTCAGTGGGCTCTTTTACCTGTTGCCTAAGAAATATACCTGTAGGGAGTTTAAGCATGGCCCTGCTTGTTGTAGCTGCTGCCAGAATGCTCCAGTCTACACCCAGCAGATTAAAATCCCACCATAATCAGTAACCCCCTTTGTTTGCCATTTTGCCAGTTTTCTCCCCCAAAACCTCATCTAACTCCCCCGCCCCCCGTTTTGGTTGCCTATACACCATCCCCACATGTATAAAGACACCAGACCGTGTCTCTAAGCTAACCCTTAAAACCTCTACACCTTCCGTATCCCCACTGTGGCCTTGTATCTCTGTAACCTTTATGCCTTCTCTCACGTGAAAATGACCCCCTTCCCTGTCTTATCCTTCCGGAACATGTTGCACCTTGGAATGGCCACATCCCAGCTGTGGTTGTCTGTGCACCATGATCCTGTTATGGCCAGCAGATCCAAGTCTGCCTCCACAATGGTTACCTTCAGGTCAGGAATTTTATTTCTTTGGCTCCTTGCATTGGCACACGTGGCGCTCCTCTCCTTTTGTCTTTCCATGCCACTACCTTTCCCGCATTCCCTAGTCTATCCTTCACCCTTCCATTGTCCCTGTTACTGTCATCCCCTTTTTTATTTTCCCTCTGCTGTCCCTCCTTAACTCTTCCATCACCATTAGAACCTTCTCCCGACCCTCCTGCCCCCTCTTCCCCCTTTCCATATATCACTCTACCCCTGGAGAATTTCTTACCCCTGGGCTTTTCCTCTCTGTTGCTCCATTTTCTGGGGGAGGTGAAACATTCACAGTCAACCTTGTTTTTTTCTGGCTCTCCTTATGTCATTTAAATGCCCATCACAGTAGCATTTAAACTTACCACTCAGGACCGCTGTTCCCCTCTGGGATGGATGGAGGCCATCTCTTTTGTACAAGCCTCTATTCCCCAGGTAGAACCCCACTCACCAATGTATCCAAACCCCTCCTCCTTGCACCATGCTTTCAACCAGTTGTTGAAGACACTGGTGTGGTATTCCCTAATCTTTCCCCGGCCATATACCATACATATACTATAGGTATGTTATACATATATGTATATTATATGTAGTAGTAGTAGCAGCTTTATTTCTATGGCACCTTACTCGAAGACTCAGGGCGCCATATATACTATACATATACTAGTTGATTGGCTTATTCGTAAAAACTTTTATCAGATTGCTGGTATCAACCAGTATCCACTTTAATGTATTTATGGTTGCAAACACTGCTTAACTATCTTTGTGTTACATAAGTTAACTATATTAATAAAAATTTATTAAGAAAAAAAAAGAATGCCTTTGCTATACTGTCGTCTAGCACAACAAAGATCTTTGCAAATATGTTTTCCTGTGTTTTTCTGTATATGTTTTACTCTCACTGCCTTTCTCAGACCCACCTGGAAACAAGCTGGCGTCAGCTCAGAGTACCTGCCTGGCCAAATGTTACAAATTATATAGACTAATGTATGGCCCATACAGCGCACATCCCAGTGCTAAATGGGAAAAAAGATCCTAACCCTTCAGTATGCCTAAGCCAATACAACCTCTGTATTTTATTAACACAATGCATCCATACAGCAGTTGCAGCTCTTAATTTTCAGATTCATCCCCTTAACTCTTCAATCAAATCAAAAAGCAAACAAGCTAAGGAATATCAAACATGTAACATGTAAAACTGTAATTATAATTTATACAAAGCATGGGAACTACATTAACCTGTTGTGTAAAGTACAGTTACATAAGAACTTACCGTAATAGTAGATCTTCGAGAGAGGCTCTTGCAGTAGGTACTAACCAGTAGGACTAAGCCAACAGGCACTAGGACCCCACAGAAAAATCTTCTAGCTAGCAGTCCTGGTGGGGACTGCCCCTACATCAGCGGACCAACGTCAGTGTGCATCAGATAAAAGGGGCGGTCCACCACCCACCCTCCAGTTCTCCTACCGGAGGCCCATAAGGCATGACAGGAGAAGAGGAAATGCCTTCTAAAATAGAGAAAAGAAGAAACTCAGGGGGAAGAAGGGAAGGAAAGCAGTACCTACTGCAAGAGCCTCTCTCGAAGATCTGCTGTTACAGTAAGAGCTTACGTAACTGTACTATCTTATTTTGAGAAGGTTCTTGCAGTAGGTACTAACCAGTAGGACTGAGTCCCAAGCAGTACTGGACAAGGAACAAACCAGGGAGAAGGAAAAGGAAAGCCAAATCAGTCCTCAGAAAAAGGTGACAGAAAGAGAGAGAAACTCGTGAGAGGAGTCCCTGCAAAACTGCCAGCCCGAATCCCTCTCTGCAGCAGGAGGCAATATCCAAGCTGTAACGCTCGGTAAACATGTGAACAGAAGCCCAGGTAGCCTCAGCACAAATTTCAGTGGCTGAGACATTTCTGAAGCAGGCGGCAGAGGCCACCATGCTCTTGACAGAATGACCCTTCACCTGACCTGGAAGGGTCTTGTACTTGTAGCAAAAAGGTGATACAATTGGCCAACCATTTTGAAAGGTATTGCTTGGAAACAGCAAGGCCCTCCTTCTTAGGAGCAAAGGAGACAAACAGCTGTTCCGTCTTCCTATAGTCCTTGGTTCTGTTGGTATAATACCGTAAGATCCTATGGACGTCCAAGGTATGAAGGAGATGCTCCCTTGCCTGGAGTATTCCGAGAAGAAAACTGGAAGCTCTATGGACTGATTGAGCATAGATTCAGCCACCACTTTAGGAAGGAAACTAGGATTTGTCCTCATGGCTACCCAATCCCTAAGAAAAATAAGATGGGGGATATGGTACATAAACACCTGAAGCTTGGAAATTCTCCGAGCAGAAGTGATAGCCACTAGGAACAAGGTCTTCCAAGACAGAAAATGCAACTCAGCCTCTGCTGTTGTCTCGAAGGGAGGCAGTGTGAGTTTTTCTAGAATGAAATTCAGATCCCACAGAGGGGCCAGGTTGTGAATGGGGGGTTTCAAATGAAGCACCCCCCTGAGGAAGGTACTGGAGACCTCAAGCTGAGCCACTGATTTATCTCCTACTGGGAGATGATAGGCTGAGATGGCTGACAAGTGGACCTTGAGCGAGGAACAACTGAGCCCAGGATTGAAAAGATATCTGAGATAATACAGGACCCTGGCTACCGGGTAGGAAAAGGGTTTCAGAGACCAGGAGTCTGCCCAAATAGAAAACTGCTTCCACTTCATGGCATAAGTGGACCTGGTGGAAGGCTTTCTGGCCTCCAGCAATATATTAGCTACCTCTGCAGATACTCCGAAGCGGGCAGCCACTACATCTGTAGGAGCCAGGCATAAAGGTGGAGGGATCTGAGGGCTGGATGTACCAGGATCCCCTGATCCTTGGTCAACAAGTTCTGGGAGAGCGGAAGGAAAAGCGGAGGCTCTTCCAAAAACTGATGCAGAAGAGAGAACCACACTTGCCTCACCAGAAGGGAGTGATGAGAATCATGTGCGCCCCTTCCACCCAAAGCATGTGTAGCACTCTCTGGATCAGCAGAATTAGAGGGAAGGTGTAAACAAATCTGCTCCTCCAAGACAGAGGCAGCACATCCTGCCAAAAAACGAGCAAGCAAGTAAAAGGTAGGAAGTTTGGCGTTGCTGGGGGACATGAAAAGATCTATCTGAGGCATGCCCCAGCACAAACACGTCATTTGCTACGACCTGTTTTAGCTCCCACTTGTGGGCTGTCACCGATGAGCGGCTGAGGGCATCTGCCAGGA
The DNA here is from genome assembly GCA_016271365.2 of Neoceratodus forsteri. Classification (NCBI taxonomy): domain Eukaryota; kingdom Metazoa; phylum Chordata; order Ceratodontiformes; family Ceratodontidae; genus Neoceratodus; species Neoceratodus forsteri. The sequence continues at coordinate 1,616,621,961 of CM028130.1, forward strand.
AGTTCTGGACTCCTGGCATGTGGAGTGCTGTCAGGTGGATGTGCTGAGAGGCCCAATACCACACCCTCATGGCTTCCCAGCACAGAGGATAGGAATGAATCCTCCCTGCTTGCTGAGATACCAGACAATTGCCATATTGTCTGATAAGCCCATGAGGGGTATGGGAGGGATGAGGATCTGAAAAGCCCAAAGGGCATAAAGCACTGCCCTTATCTCGAGCACGTTGATGTGCAGCCAAGACTTGACAGTGGACCAACTCTCCTGAGTCCTGTGTGGCCCAAAATGAGCCCCCCATCTCAGCCCTGAGGCATCCATCATCAGGGACTGGGAGGGGTGCTCGTGGCAGAAGACCATTCCAAGGGAAAGGTTCTCCTGAGAGAGCCACCATTCCAGATCTCTGATCACTGGACTGGAGATAAGAATTTTGCAGTCCAGACCATCCTGCAACTGGTCCCACTGAGCCTTGAGGGTCCACTGAGAGACCCTCATGTGCAGCCTGGCCAGAGGAACCGTAGGTATGGCAGACACCATAAGGTCGAGAAGTCGGAGGACTTTCCTGGCTGTGCTTATTTCTGTGAGACCAATAGGAGGGTCTGATGGTGCAAGGACTCCATCCTGTCTGGAGGCAGGAAGGCTTTGCCCACAAGCGTGTCTAACACTGCCCCCAATAAACTGTAGACGTTGACAGGAAACCAAATGAAATTTGGCATGATTGACTGTGATGCCCAACATGTAGAAGATCTTCAAAGTAAGGGACAGGGATCGAATCAGGCCCTCCCTGGAGGGGGCTGTGAGCAGCCAGTCATCCAGGTAGGGAAAAACCTGAACCCCCTGAGTGCGCAAATAGGCTGCCACTACTGCCAAACATTTGGTAAACACCCTGGGGTCTGAGAAAAGGCCAAAGGGAAGGGCCTTGAACTGAAAATGTTCCTCCTGGAAGCAAAATCTGGGGAACTTGCGATGAGATGGGCGAATGGGAATATGCAGGTAGGCATCCTGCATATCTAGGGTGCAAAGCCACTGAGCCATCCGCAACAGGGGGAGTAGGCTCTGAAAAGACAGCATTCTGAACTTCTTGTAGACCACCAGAAAACTGAAGGAGCAGAGATTCACGATGGGTCTCAGACTGCCCGTTTTCTTGGGTACTAGAAAAAATTGAGAGTAGTAACCTGTCCCCTGGAATTGAGGTGGAACGGGTTCTACAGCTGCCTTCACAAGAAGGAAGTCTATCTCCCCCCGAACCAGGGGAATTTGGTTTGGGGTGCAAGAGGAGGAGGAGGTCTGTGTGGGGCAGTCTGACTGAATTCTGTGGTGTGCCCCTGGACGATGAGTTGGAGCACCCAAGAGTCTGATGTTATCCTCTCCCATTCCAGCAGGTGGAGTGAGAATCTTCCGCATAGTGGCTCCACTGTGCTGGGGTCCAGTAGGACAGCGAGAGGCAATGAGTTAGGAGGTCAAAGGCAAGGGGGTGGCCGCAGCTCCTGCAGCTCGGCGGGTTTTGGCTGGTGAAGCTTTGGTCATTGGAGCGGCTCTGCACTTAGGCTGGCGACAGGCCTGCGTCCATTTTGTCTGGCGACGATTCTGCCGCCAAAAGGGACATCTCTACCCTTGAAGCTTTTGATACATGGACAGGACAGAATGTAGTGCCCCATCCCTTATCTTGTAGATCAGTTATGATGTCTTTTACATCCCCTCCAAAGAGGATAGGCCTCCTAAAAGGGGCGTCTATAATGGTGGTCTGCACTTCGGGGGCAAGACCTGAGATCCTGAGCCAGGCCTGTCAGCATAGGCCAATGGCAAAAACAGAGCTTCAGCCAGCTGAATCCACCATGTCATAAGTGGCACGGAGCATGTGTCTACAGGCAGACCTGGCTGAATGGACGAGGTCGTGTAGCTCTTGTTTGGTTGAGGAATCTGGTAGGGAGTCCATTTTGGAGGACAACTGGCCCAAGATAAACTTCTGGTAATCCCCCATATGAGCCACATAATTGAGTGCTCTCATGCCGAGAGTAGAGGAAGAGAAGAGCTTCTTGCCAGATTGGTCCATAACCTTAGACTCTCGGTCCGGATGAGTAAAGCTAAGGTACTTTGGGTTCATGGACCTGTCATGGGCAGCGTTAATGACCACAGAATCTGCCTTAGGCTGGAGGCTAAGAAAGTCTTTGCCTTCCGGCGATTGGTACAGCCTGTCCACCTTGCATGCCACGGTGGCCAAGGAGGATGGTTGCTTCCAAATGGTCGTGACTAAATCTTCACGTGGTTCAATCCATGGAAGGATGAGCATGAGAGAGGCTCGGGCTAGGTCCAAGTGTTCTGCCAACCTCTGATATTGGACATCTGCTCCACCGTCTTCCAGCCGTAAGCTTCTTGGATTTTCTTTAATAACTCCGGAAAAGAAGGATCCTCCAGAGGGGATTTGAGTGGAATCCTTTGGTTTAGGCATCTCTGAAGTGTGTGGATCCTCCCCGGAACCTAAAGGGTAGAAATCCCCTTCAGAGTCTGAAGACTCGTGTGAACTGGAAGAGTCCACAGGAGGCAGAGGAAGGTCCACAGGCTTGGAAGCATCACGGAGTCGAATATACTCCCTAGGGCTTGCACCTTCTGAAGGTCCTGATCCAGACTCAGGGACTGGCAGAGGCAGCTCAGCTGGCAGATGTCCGGAAGCTGGCGAAGGACCCAGCATTGGCTGACGTTTGTCCAGTTCAGACGTTAGCTGGGATTTAGCCTCAGCTCACTAGGTGGAAAGGACCGCTTTGAGGTCCACCTAAGAGGAAGGTGGAGGAGGCAGGGGTAACCCAGGTAGCCATAGCACAGGTAACCACAGCCCGACGGTGGGTAGCCCAGACCGGGGGATAGACCAGCGGCAGGTACTGAGGCATTGGGTATTGAGGCATCGGGTACTGTGGCACCGGATAACCTGGTGGCATCTGGTTAAGACGGTGTCAGGTAACCTGCCAGCGCCACCGGGGCATCAAGTTAGGTGTCGGCCCTGGGGGCAGAAGAGAAAGCCTGGAAGGAGGGACTGGCAAATTCACCTCGGTTGGCCCTGATGGTGGACCCGCAGGCCGGCCATTGGGCACAGGCCTTCCGGAGGGTGACAGCGGAGCAGTATGTGTCGGATCTGGTGTTGGAAGGACCAGCATCAGGGAGGGGGGCACCTCTGACGGCAGAGGTGTCTCAGGTTCCTGATCCCCCACAGGGGACTGAGAAGCTGACTCCAAAGAAGGAGGAGGAGACGGAGGAACCTCCAACAGCAGCTGGGCTATCATCAGCTGTGGCGAAGCACTAACGTCGGCCACGATCTCAGGACCTGACAGGCAGCTTATCAGCCTTGTCCGGGTGGGAAACGGCAGAGCTGGAGCCCAACTTACCAGACCCACCCGCATCACTGGTCCATGGAGCATGAGCCTGAGTGGGGGGTAGAAGCCTCCTTTGCCCCGGAGGCTCCCGTCTGGCTCAATCGCGAGTCCAGTGGGAGGGGGCGATACACACTTGGGACACCACTAAGGCGGCCATCAGAGAACAATCCCCCAGAGGGGCAGTAGCCTGCAGAACCGCGACTCCAGCCAGAGTCAACAGGGCTGTGGAAGAGGAGTCCCAGTCCCAGTGCTTCTCCTTGTCCCATTTCTTTTTGTGGTGCCCTTCAGGAGAGTCCGGCGCCTGTCTGAGTTTTTTCAATTATTTTTCCATGGAGGCCATCTTCTTTTTTAGGGTATGGGCTTCCAGGGCCTGCTACCTTCTCTTGCGGGTGGTAGAACTGAACTTCCGGCAGTGGGTGCACTCTGCTACGCAGTGGGCCAGGCCCAGGCAGAAGGGGCACAGGGAATGGCCATCCTTATGCGGTAGTTGGGATCCGCAGGAGTCACACTTATTTTTATGTGATTCGGAGGGCGTCGGGGACGACATGCACAGCCAGTAAAACGAACTTGACAAAGCGAGAAAAACACTTTGCAGCGAATTTCTTAGATAAAAGGAGCAAATACTCATCCAAGATGGTGATGCTAAGTGCTGATCTTTTGCGAGGGGACCTGTATGGAGCCGATGGCAGAAAGGAACTGGAGGACAGGTTGGGGCCGCTCCTTTTATCTGACACATGCTGACGTTGATCAGCTGACGTAGGGGTGGTCCCTGCCAAGGACTGCTAGCTAGAAGATTTTTCCATGGGGTCCTGGCACCTGCCGGCTTAGTCCTACTGGTCAGTGCCTACTGCAAGAGCCCTCTTGAAGTAAGATCATAAGATATCATCACTTCTGGGGTGTCTGATAGCAATGTGTGATGATATCTTATTATATACCACACCCTGGCAGGCATTATTGATTAAACATTTGATGGGACCTTCCTGTGGTGTAAATATAATATTTGACTGGACCGTCATGTGTAGGATAAACCACAAACGATTCCCCCACCCAGACCTTCTGGTAATCAAAATGTTGCCAGAAGCTGGCCCATCGATGCAGCAGTAGGGCTCCAGCTCGTGACTCCGGCAACCCAGCTTTGAGAACAAGCCTGGGTCATCAGAGAACCAGCCAAGGGAGGAAGATTAAACATCCAAGAGGACTGCTCCTTCCTCCAGAGAGGGAGGGTCGTTGCCTTCACTACAGTGCTTCCACCTTGGTGAACATGGGCTGGGGGTAGCACAGTCTATGGCAGAGTGGGAAGGAGCATGTCAGCTGGACATGTGGCTGGCATGACACTGGAGGCGCCCCCCCTCCCCCCATTCTGCACCCCTAGCATGCTGATATCAAATCCCACCAACCCTGTCATAAATCACAACTCACAAGTAGGGGCACAGGGAGATGAGTGTGCCTTGGGGGATCCTGAGAGGGGCAGGTGCTGGTGACTAGAAAGGGGACTCCTAGATGGGCAGGAATACACATATAAGACGCTGGGATGAAAAGAATGAGAAGTCTTTATACCCTTACAAATTTGATCAAGAGTTACAAGCAAAACTCAGGAGTCCCGGGACGCTTAACTATAGGGTTAACAGAAACACTGCCCACCCCTCAATGAAAGTGTTGCTGGGCTCAGCAACACTGAGTATTTGACATCCATTGGTAAGTACCTGTTCGCTGGCTTGAGGCAGCTTGTGTGGATCTGCAGTCAGCACAGTCAGATCGTCGATGATGGCCTGAAGGTGCGTGATCTCCCCTAGCATGGCGATTTCCCCATTCTAGGAATTAAAAGAAAGAGCGACATTCATTACAGATCCTCTGGGGAAAAAGTAATGTTCCCAATGGATTACAAATTACTGTCAGTATTGTTATCTGTTTTTGTTGTCTTCAGCAGGTCCCACTGCAGGCTGGGGGCTCTCCAGCTGTCAGAAGGCAAGTGTTAGGAAGGCTGTGGCTTGTCTGTAACAGCTGTCCGTTGTTTGTTCTGTGATGCAGTGGGTAGAGGGGGAGGTATTTACATCATTATTTTTTCCTGTTGTTGGAAACAACTGTGCCCACCGCCACCCCAACACTCAGGAAAATAAACTTAGATTCCGGAACTCCCCAGGCCTTTGTTCAACATATTTCATCCAAACATCTGCTATTCCTGGAGCTCAACAGACAGTCACAGTCTATGGTTTAGCAAAAATGAGGGTGCAACAAGCTCCCCGTTGTACCGCTCCCTTTTGTTTATAACAGTTCTACATGTGGGGTGTTGCACCATTTGCATGCCAACCACTGTATTAGCATGTCAGTCCTACCCCTTTTCCTCTGGTGTTGCAAATATCCACTGTGACAATGCAGGGAAGCCTGCACCAGTTGAGGAGAAGAAATAGATTAACTACAAAAAATAGCACAAAAACTGAGTTTCTGGCATACAGTTTCCTAAATACTATATGGGAACCCAGATCTGGGGGGAAAATTTGAGAAAAAAGGTCACCATTTCATGTAATTTGGTACTGAGTTTTTTGCCACATTTCATGGAGTTTTCAAAGGTCAAACCCACAAACACTGTCCAGCGTGTTTGTGTGTGTGTGCGTTACTCAGAGCCAACAGAATCCACACAAAAAAAACAGTGTGCCCTCTGAAGAAAAATCACAGTGACGGAAGTTCATCCACTACAAATGACAAATGAAGTCTCTTAACAGGAACACAGGGTGACCTGACACACTGTATTGACTGTCTCAATACATAACCAGTTCTATTAATGAGACAGGCATGTCCCTAGCTTGTTCCACTGATGTTTCACTGCGCTGCTGCTTCATCACTGTGAACTGGAGACTGTTCTATACATTAACATGTAAACTGTCCTGTCTCTTACACGATAGGAAGGTTATCGCGTGCTGTTTTAGGTGAGAGGACCGTGAAGCGAAGTTGAGTGGTTCTGTCAGTCCAAAACAGCATGAGATAACGTTCTTATCCTGGTAAGAGACACAGGACAGTATACATTTTAATATATTATGAACCACCATAACTGCCTTCAAAGAGAAAAACACTCAGACACCACTGAATTTGAACTAAAGTGATTACATTTATTTATCTTTCTGTTGTGCTTCCCCACCACCAGTGACTGCACATTATGGTACATTCCAGCAACTCATAGTAGGTACTGATGCCATTTACGGGGCATTTAATGGCAGCAGGGAATCAAGTGTGGCAGGATCACGTTGTATTCTGTTCTAACAAAGGAAACTGCACTGTAAATTAACGAAAAGGTACTGATTCCATCATTCTGATTGCTAGATGTTTAATTCAGATGGCTAGGTAGGCTACCGTTATGTTTCAGAATGCCTGCAGTTTCCCTAAGTGTGATTTGTGTCTGACAGCTGATGCCGTTGAGGTGATTCTGACAGGACAAGTGTGAGAACGCAGCATCAATGTGGCGGGACTCAGCTGTGCAGAGCAGCACAAGGCAACAGAAGTGTGCGCTCCATAAGAGGTACAGTAGTACTGCACTCTGATTGGTGGTGGCAGTTTACAGTCTGTTATAATAATTATCAACAAAACTCTTAAATAGTTAATCCATATCTAGTTTATAATGGTACCTCATCCTGAGTGCTTAGTTAATCCACAAAACCTGAGTTGTTTGAATCATAGAAACACAGACAGTGACAGCAGAAAAAGACCAACGGTCGGTCCATCAGGTCTGCCCATAATAAAGGTCCCACTGAGTTTTGAACTCCAGTCGCTGGATTCAGAATCCAGAGTGCTAACCATGGAGGCACCCTGATTTCACAGTTACTTTATACCTACACTGTACAGTCACCTTTGAGCTTTGTCACACTTATTCAGGTTCAAGGGGTCTAACAAGAGGGGCTGCCTTGATGGCAGGTGAGCCAAGTTCAGAAGCAAGCTCGGTATTGCCGGCCCGGTGGTGCTGAGGATTGAGGCGCTGGATGCCACACCTCGCGCCACGCAGGCGACCCAGGTTAGGGAACAGGCCTGGGCCACCTGGGGGTCGGGTGGGGAAGGAATTGAGCATCCGGAGGACGGCTCTCCTCTCTCGGGGGAAGGGTTCCATGTCGTCCCAGTCACTGATTGCCCTCTGGTGGTGACTGGAGGGCAATAAGGGTCGGGAGGTGTGTGCTGACGTGGTAACATCAGTAGGGAGGGGGGACAGGAAGAAACAGGAGGAAAAAGGAGCCTGGCAGGGCTCCATGGCAGTCCACTGTGCTGGGGGCCGACCCAGGTTTCTGGATTGGGTCCCTGGGGAAGGGGGCGCCATGGGGGAACAAATCATAGATAATCTCTGGGATTGGCTAAATGCGGTGCAGTGGGACCCAAGAGAGAGTCCCTCCTTTGGAGGGGCCAAAGGCCCTGCCAGGACTTGGAGGATAAAAACCTATATAAATATTTAAAAAAAAAAAGAAGCGAGCTCGGGTTGTTGCGTCGGAGGACTGGCCCGGCTGAGGTAGCTGCTGCTCAGCAGTGTGCCTCTGCCAGGAAGAACTGCAGGGAGTTCCATGCCACAGTGATCCCTTGTGACTGGGCCAGGGAGACTGCCTCTTACCGCAGGGATGCTGTAACATCTGAGGCTGATGCAGGCACCGCTCACGCTGGGGGTGGAGAGAGTGGGTCTAAGGGAGAAACTCTGGGATAAAAAGTATGTGCACCAAGCCCTCTATATGATGGTCATTGGTACTCTCGGGCCCTGCTCTGTGTAGATCCCCACAAGTTTTGACACCTCAGGTTGCTAACAGCGGACAGCAAGACCTGATCAGCAGCAGTAGGTGGCGACTCAGTGGGCCAAAAATCAAGACTGAAAGAATAAATGTTCTAACAAGGTACATTTAACATAAAGCGACTTTGAAAACTGACAACACACGTTTTGTTGGTTTACTAAGCACATAGGATGATGCACCCATTTTAAACTAAATATGGTTTAGCACTAAAAGATTCTTTAATGATTAAAAAAGTCCACAATCCACCTAATGAAGTGATAATTAACACCATGAAATGTTGGTCGAGCAAGATGGTGGGCACGTTAGCCTACTGCATCTCATTAATCAAACTGATTATGCACTGACTCTATGCAGTGAGTTGGGCCACCTTGTGTTGCTGTTTTCAGAGCCTATGGTATCTCCATCTGAAGAGTCAGCAGCAGCCTCTACCACTCTTAACCTAATACCATCATCATCATTAATGGCGTTCCACTGAGGAACAGGGTGGGAACCATTTCAAAATTAGGATCAGATTTTTACCCAGTGTCCCACCAGACAGGGAAAAATGCTGCTTGTGCAATTCAGTTGCATCTTTGTACTCGGGAGTTTACTGGCGTCATCAGGATACCTTGAACGGAGGGCGTCACTTGACTCCTGGGGAGGGAAGTAGGAATGGCACTGGTTTCCCAGAATTCACACATCCCCATGCTGGCCAACCACAGAGAAGTACTGGCGTTGGCTGTGAAGGAATCTGCTTGCTCACCCTCCCAGCTGTAGGAAATATGTGGCAGTGCTGACCGCAACCAGCGATGTGGGAGCCAAAGGGAACAATAGTGAAGACAAGAACACCTCCAAGTGATTGCTGTGCACTTCTGCATGGTAATCCAGCAACGTATCTACACATTAGTAGGGACATAGAAGTGGCATCAAGTGAATGCCACGTCTTGTCTCCTTAGGGTGCCAGAAGGCCACTATTTGATTTGTGGGTCTCTCACCCTAAGCAAAGGAATTTGGTTTTAGAATGTACCTGTAATACAAGCTGTATCCCAAAGTGCTTTACAAAAAAATTGGATCAGGTGGAGCACTCTTAGATTCTGAGGTGAGAGTAACGATGTTACCCACCATCCCAGCCCCTCCAATGGATGGCTAGGGAAAGAACAGTTATGTACTTGCCATAACAGTAGATCTTCAAGAGAATCTCTTTCATCAGGCCACACCCATGGAACTTCAAGCCACCAGGCGTTAAGATGACATGGAAACTTCTGCAAGCAGTTCACCAGAGGACCACTCATGTCTGCTGCATAAAAAAGGGGGGCCCCTTCCCTCCTCAGTTCCCTGCTGGAGATCATACTCAGAGGACCTCCCTGTAGGGAACCAGAAGAGAACCTAGGGCTCTGCCAACCAGGTGAGGCAGAGTGCTACAAGTAGACCATTATGGAGAAGGAGAGAGCACTGATTAGAGTCTCAAGATCCTATGGGGGAAGGAGGGTGGGACAGCATGGCTCAATGAAAAAGATTCCCTTGAAGATCTACTGTTATAATAAGTATGAAACTACTCTATCTTCTTTGAGGATCTCTCTTTCATCAGGTCACACCTATGGAATGAGTACCAAGCAGTACTGACAGCAAAACAGTCTGGGTGGTTGAAGCCTATAAGCCTAAGAAAGTAGGCCTTGAAGCACAGGGGCGAATGAAACAAAAAGCTGTGTGGATTTTCTGCAGTCTTTCGTGCGGTGCATATAGTACCTGAATATTCTGTGTACATCTGAAGTGTGCAGCAATGCTTCCCCTGCATTGGCATGCACCGGAAAATAAACTGGCAGGTGGATAGTTTGATTTAAAGTAAACTCAAACACCACCTTTGGTAAAAAATGTAGGATTAGTACGCAAAGACACCCTGTCTTTGTGAAAAAATAAAATAAGGAGGCTCACTCATTAGAACCTATAGTTCCAAAATCCTTTGAGCAGAACTGACTGCAACTAAAAACTATGCTTTCCAAGAAAGACAGGGTAAGCCACAAATCACAGATGGCTCAAAAGGAGTCAAAGTAAGCTTTAGCAAAACACAATTCAGGTCCCAAGCTGGGACTTCGTGTTGTGTGGGGGACGCTAAAAGGTCCAGCTGTGAACGACCCCATCTGTCGAACAGGTCTTCTACTACTGAAGTCAGCAGTTCCCACTTGTGCATTCAGAACTGTGACGTGCTTAATCTGTCTGCCAAGACATTTTGGGCACCTGGAAGACGTACTGCTGACAGTTCTACACAGTGTTCCAAAGCTCAGTATCAGACTCTCATCACTTCCCTGCAGGGGGTAGTTCCCCTTTGCTTGTTGATGTAATGCATCACACTGATGTTGTCTATCTATACTTCTATACTAACAGGGGAACCGGGGACAAATGAGCCTGGAAAGCTTGTAGCCCATACAGGACAGCTCGCATTTCTAGAACATTTGTATGCAGGGTGTTCTCCACTGTGGTCCATGTACTCTGTGTCTGATGGGGCCCTAAGTGTGCCTTCCTGCCTATCTCCAAGGCGTCTGTTGTTAAAACCTCATGAGAGAAGGGGACCAGGAAGGGAAGGGCACTTTGTGTACTGGAGAGGTTACTAGAACCCTTTGTTCTAGATCGTCTGTGAGCTGTTCCCAAAGTGGACTCTTAGGGTCCACTGAGCGATCCTCACTCGCAGTCTGGCCAGTCCTCTTGTGCAGTCTGGCCAAGGTACTGTGACAATGGCCACTGCCATAAGGCCCAGGAGCTGAAGGAATGTCCTGGCTGAGACACACCAGCTGTCGTGTACCTGTTGGGCCTGAGCAATCAGACATTCTGCTCTGTCCAGAGGCAGGAAGGCTGAGCCCTGAGCTGTGTCCAAGACTGCTCCCATGTACTGCAGATGATGACAGGATGTCAAGACAGACTTGGGTATGTTGACAGTATCCCTGACAGCATCAAACATCTGCCTTGTGTGAGCTAAGGTGTGCAGGAGCTGATCCTTGGAGTGGGCTTTCAATAGCCAGTCGTCCAGGTAGGGAAAGACATAGAGGCCTTCCCTGCAAAGGGCTACTGCAAAGCATTTGGTAAAGAACTGTGACACAAAGGACAAGCCAAAGGGCAATACTGTGAACTGGTAGTGTTCCCCCTGAAACAAGAACCTCAAATTTATTTATTTTAGTCTTTGGTAACTGGGTGAGGTCCACTAGGCACAAGTCCTTGTTTTCAGGGGCAACCTGGGAGCACTGGGCAGTTAAGTGACTTGTTCAGAGTGACAAAGTATGCAAGTGGAGGTTGTGAGAATCAAACGCAGGTTTGGTCTGCTCCACGTACCAAGCTCATTCACAGCTCATTACTCTAAATTGTTTTTTTTATTTGAATCTAGGATTACAAGTACTTTTGAGCCAAGGCTCTTTTACAAAGGTTCCATGTCGGATGAGGTACAACTCAAACAAGACATTGAATAACAGTATAACAGTGGGTTACAGGCAGTTACATACAGTTTTATACATTCAATACAGTGGCAAAAATGCCAGAAAGAGGTCTGGTAACAGGGTTAACATGGTATGGAAGAGAGACACACTAGTGGGGTGTGGCCATTGGCACTTGTCAGATATCAGTTAAAGTGCTATAAGAGGGATGGGAAGGTGGGTGGGACGAGGGGAGAATGAGTGAGTGTATGAGAGAGAGAGTTGAGGGGGGAGAGGGTTAAGTGCTAGGTGTAAAGAGAAAAGAGGAAAGGGGAGAACAATTAGGAAGGACAGTCACAGGAGGGAGATGCAGACAGGATGTGATGGGAGACTGGATTTGAATGGACCAAGCTTTGGCACTGAGGCAACATCAATGTTGAGACCACTGAACCAGCTGGGAGCTCTGTGCGCAAAGGATCTTTGCCCTTGTGTGGTGCGGAAATGTGGGATATGCAGTAGTTGGAATTCAGAGTGAAGTGAGTAGTCCATGCTGGGCAGAGAAGAGCTTGGACACCTGGAGGAGCAAGGCCTAGTGTTACTTTCTTTGCCATAAGGCAGGTTTGGTACTTGATCTGGTTTGAAAGTTAAAGCCACCCAGTCTGTGCATAGAGATCACACATGTGGGTGAGGCAGTGGGCGCTGGTTATGAGACGGCAAGCTTTGTTTAGTGCAATCGGTATGCATCTGAGGGCAGTGGCAAAGGCAGAGCGTAGATGATCAGGCTGAAGTCGATTATTGAGATTATTGAGCTCTGTATTGCAATCCTTAAGGCATCTGAGGTAAGGCATTGCCTGTACCTGAAGAGTAGGCCAATGCAAGTGTTGGCAGCCTTGGCAATGTTGTCAATGTGCGTAGCATATGCTAGATTACAATCAATGGTAACTCCTAGATATTTAAAGGATTGAACTTGTTCGAAGGTTGCACAAAGGCAGTTTTTGATCATGATAGGATTGAGTCTGTGTTTGTTGTGTGGGCTGCAGAACAGCATGGACTTGGTTTTTTTATAGTTGAGAACCAATTTATGTGTACTAAACCAAGTTTCAATCGAGGTGAAGGTAAGCTGTAGTAGATTCTTTTGAAGGTGGTCTGGATCCTTGTGCGGTGTCATCAGCATAAAGGAGGACTTATGCAGGACATGATTGTGGAAGATAATTCAGAAAGAGGCTAAAAAGAAGTGGCCCAAGAATGGAGTCTTGAGGAACTCCCGAGTGAACAGGACGTGCATCTGAGAGAACATCAGCTATTTTCACTCTTTGGGAGTGATTCTCCAAGTAGCTCTTGAACCAGGTAGAGGACTCAGGTGAGAGTCCAGCAGAATGTAGCTGTGTGATTAATAGTTTATGATGTACAGTGTCAAAAGCCTTGGTCAGGTCTATGAAGACCGACCCGGTTAGGTGGCTGTTGTCCAATGAGCTGTGGATAGCACTGGTGAATTCAAGGAGGGCCGATGTAGTACTGTGACCTGTATGGAAGTAATGTTGTTGGGGGCAGAGGATGTTGTGTGTATCCAGGTATTACGTTAGCTGGTCAGATGCCATACGTTCAATGGCCTTAGACAGGGGGAGAAGTATGGAGATAGGCCGGTAGTTCACATGCAGGTCCTTGTCACCACTTTTGTGGACTGGGGTTACTGTGGCTGATTTCCATCTGTTGGGGAACTGGCTGAGGGTGAGGGAGAGGCTGAAAAATGTTGTTAGTGGAAGTAGCACTTCATCAAGGGTGAGGGACACCAGCTTGAGGTCGAGTGAGTCCCCGCTAGTTCTGGATTTGGCGATTGCATTAGAGACTTAGTTATGGACCTCAAGAGCCCTGACTTCCTTAAAGTAGAACAGTCGGCGGTTGGAGGAGGGGGTTGTGGGCTGGAGGTAGGAGAAAGAGGGTGGTCATCATTGAAGAAGTCCTAAGGGAGAACACTACTGAGGTCAGAGAATGCAGTATTGAAAGTATTTGCAATTGTGGGAGAGTCGAGAGTTATGCCGCCATCAATAACCAACATAGGTGAGGTTTTTGGTTGCTTCCCAGTTACTTCTTTAAGATTGTCCCAGAAGTATTTCCCTTTTCCCCAGGTGTTCATGAGGGTATCTCTGTAATATGCATTTTTCTTCTGCTGGATTGATTTAGTGCAGTTGTTTCGCGCCCGTTTGTAGTTCTGAATATCGGCTTGATTGCCACTGGCCCACGCCCGAAGCCAGAGGAGGTCCCTTGCTTTCAGATTCGTAAGTAGTTCAGCACAGAGCCAAGGACTACAAAGGCCTTTGATTTTATGTCTTTTGAAAGGGGCATAGGTGTCACAGGCAGCATTGAAGGAGTTGAAGAAATACAAGGCTGAGTTGACATCAGAAGCATTGAATAAAGGAGACCAGTCGAGCTGTCGGAGGTGGGATTTGAGATGTTTCAACTGACCGCGCGGGAGGACTCTACTATTGATTAATCTGGGGGGGGGGGCTTGCAGAATTTATTCAACCATTCGCAGATAACTGGGGAATGGTCACTTAGTGTATCTGGAAGGATGGAAACATTCGAGGTGCGGGAGGAATGGCTGGTCAGTATCCAGTCTAGGAACGTGCTTGTGCCAGTTTTATAATTATGTCTGGTGGGGGAGACTACCAGCTGTGCTACGATGGCTGCTGAGATGGCACCTTGAGGCCCCCCGTGTCAGCGGCTAGCCAACTGATGCTAAAATCACCCATTAGGATCAACTCCGAATCAAGGGGTTGGGCACGGATGAGGTCCAAGACTGAGTTGAGGCCTTTACCTTGTTCTTTTGGAGGAATGTAAACAGCAGCAACAGTCAGTGCTTTGTTGTGAGCCCCAAACAGAATTTTAATAGGTAGGATTTGCATAGAAGAAACCAAGATGAGGGAAGGTAAGCGGTGTCCCAGGAGGGTGTCATTGAGATATATAGCACAGCCTCCCCCTCTTTTTGTACTCTTGTGAAGTCTGAAGACATTGTTCCCTGGCAGGGCAATAGCCAGGTCTGAATTTTGGGTGATAGCCAGGTTTCAACAATTGCAAGGATATCAGGGTTGTGTTGGTTAGTGAATATTTGCAGGGCATCAAGTTTAGGCAGGAGGTTGCAGATGTTGAGAGATGCAAGGATGAGAATCCCAGGGTGCCTCGATTGATGGCTGGAGAAAGGAATGTTAGGCCCAGGATTTGGGTGAACATTCCCAGATAGCAGCAGAAGCTTCAGAATGCACCACAAGGCAGATTTGTTTACCCGTTTCATGCAGACACCACACCCCTGGAGGTAATGGTGGTTGGGGGATGTACAAGGAGTTGGGCACAGGAGGTTGTGGTGGCCCCTGCTGCACCACCACCTCCAGGGGCTTTTGAATGTGCACCTGGTGTGGTGAATAGCTTGGCAGAAGACACCAGGAGAAAGGACTGCTGTGTGAACTGAACTTCTCTGCTGGGACTAAAGTAGAAGAACTTTTGTATTTGGACCTTTAATTTAGGGTAAAAAAACTAACATACAAAACAAAAAAAAAAAGTGTGTGTTTGGGTTAACTGAACCGAATGGGTAACTGAAAAGTCATCTAGGTGTAAATCTCAGGTGACTGAAAGGACTTAACTGCTGTGAGGTTTAAATTACTTGTAGAAAGATCTGGTAAGTAGGGGGAGTGGCTTAGCTAGAAGGAAGCTACATTTAAAGACTGCCTTAGAAAGATTCTGCTAATAGCTTGGCAGAAGACACCAGGAGAAAGGACTGCTGTGTGACTGAACTTCTCTGCTGGGACTATATTGCCCTCCTTCCCTCCCCTCCACCCCCCACCCAAAGCTAGTTCTATTTTTATAGGCACAGGATTTGACTGACAACAGGAACTTCCTGTTTAGGGGCAGGAAGTGAGTGATCACAGAACCACCAAGGACCCACCATCCTAGAAGGGCAAGAGTAGCTCTCCGGTCCCCTCTAGCTGCTGGAGGTCTGCCTCTGAACAAGTAAGTGGTCTACTGAGAAATATAAGATATTCTTGTCTCAGAACAGGACAATCAGGAGCTTAAAGGGCACACAGACAGAAAGTAAGGAGAGAGAGAAAAAACAGAGGAAAGAGTAAGGATTGCAAACAGTTAAGGGGCCAGAAATAAGACATGATTGGAGTGGTGCGGTGCAGTGGCTGTGGAGCAGCAGTCTTCCGGGAGATGTTCTGGAGGATGCGGTGTTGTCCCATCTGCAGGCACCTCTCTGGGCTGAGGAAGGAGGTTGCTCATCTCCAGGCTGAGTTGGCCAGGATTTGTGGGACCTCCTCTTCCATCCAGGGACCACCAGTGCCACTGCCGTTGCCTCAGAGGTTGCCAATAAAGAGGAGGTTGGACCACAGTGGGCTCAGGGAGGGTGAGGGTGGTGGAACAGAGGCACATCCCTCCAGTTGTACCTCTCCACACCTTATGCCATTCTGGCAAAGTGTGGTTCCTCTATGGAGGCACCTACAGTGGAGACCAAGGAGGATGCTGGGAACCTCCACAAAGGAGACCCACAGGAGAGTAGCAGGGGACCCTGCAGGGGAAGGAAACAACTCCTGGTGGGGGACTCCATTGTTAGGAAGGTAGAACTGGGCAAGGAAGGGGAGAGGGAGATAAGGTGCCTGCCTGGCGCCATGGCTTGGAGGGACAGGGAGCGAATCCTCAGGATTGCCGGAGCAGCTGCACAGGGGAAGGAGCTGGATGTCATTGTCCACCTAGGGACAAATGACCTGGCTAAGAAAGGGATTAGAGAAGTGCAGGAAGAGTTTGTGGAATTGGGGAGGGGCCTTAGTCAAGTAGCACGCACGGTAACCTTCTCGGAGGTGCTACCCATCTATGGCATAGGAGAGGCTAGGGTGTTCCGTACCATGGGATTCAATCAGTGGTTGAAAAACTGGTGTGGAGCTCAGGGATTTGGCTTCATTGGGGACTGGGGGTCCACCTGGAGTGATTCAAGCCTATACTGGCATGATGGGCTGCATCTGTCCGGGAGGGGAACCAGGATCCTAGGTGATAGGTTTAAATGCTTCATTGGCAAGCTTTTAAACTAGCCAAGGGGGGAGGCACTGGAAAGGAGCAGGAAAATCCTAGCCCCCCAAACAATCACGGTAGTAAGTGTGGCAAACACCAACATGGAGGTGTCGATAGGGAGAAGGGCAGGGGTAAATGGAGAAAGTGAGAAAGGCAAGAAGGACAGGGATGGGGCAAAAGGGGGTAAGGCCATCAGGAAATGGAGGGTAATGAGTACCAATGCCCGAAGTCTGGGCAACAAGCTCCCTGAGCTGGTGGCCTTAATGGAAGAGGGATGCCTGGATATCGTAGCAGTCACAGAAACATGGTACACAGAGAACCATGACTGGGATGTTAACATACCAGGGTACATAACTTACAGGAGAGACAGGCAGGGGAGAAGAGGGGGAGGAGTAGCTCTCTATGTAAAGGAAGGGATAAAAGCAACTGAACAAAAGAGTAAACAGGGAGGAGAGGAGGCACTGTGGGTCACCTTGGAGACTGGAAGGAGCACCACAATCCGCACAGGGGTTGTGTACAGACCCCCATGTCAGGGGGAAGGAATGGACAAGGATATGATGGAAGGCATTCTTAGAATGGCAGAGAAAGGAGATACTGTTGATGGAGACCTG
Organism: Neoceratodus forsteri; assembly: GCA_016271365.2. Classification (NCBI taxonomy): domain Eukaryota; kingdom Metazoa; phylum Chordata; order Ceratodontiformes; family Ceratodontidae; genus Neoceratodus; species Neoceratodus forsteri. Next base: position 1,616,639,117 of record CM028130.1, read on the forward strand.
AATATGCCAGATGTTAACTGGAGCACATTTGCTGCAGCCACATCCAAGAGCAGGGCCATTCTTGACGCCCTACAGGTGGCAGGCATTAGACAGCTAGTTTCGAACCCACTCGTGAGGAGCAATCTTAGACCTCGTGCTCTCAAGCGGGGGCAGTGAGAGGATCTCAGATCTAGAAATGGGTTGCCATCTGGGGACAAGTGACCATCAAACAGTGTGGTTCACGTTAAACTCAGCTACAGAGTCAAGCCATACAAAAGTGAGGGTACTGACTTAGGAGGGCTGACTTTGGCAAGATGGGAGAGTGCCTCAGAAAAGCACTAGCAAACAGGCTAGAAGGAGGTGTGGAGCAACAATGGGAATTATCAAAACTGCCATCACAGAGGCAACAAGCCTTTGTGTGAAGCAAATAAACAAATCAAAAGCGAAAGAAAAAGCCACTATGGTTCTCAAGAGAGGTGGCTGTGAAAGTCAGGAAGAAAAAGATAGCATTCCGGAAGTATAAGGAAACACAGAAGGAGCAGGACAGAGAGCTGTACCAGTTAAGGCAGAAAGAAGCAGGGTGGGAAGTCAGAATAGCAAAGGCCCAAACTGAGGAAAAGATAGCCAACTCAGTTAAGAAGGGGGATAAAACCTTTTATAGGTACATCAGCGAGCGTAGAAAGACAAAGGGAGGATAGTGAGGCTGAATAGAATGAGCGTGGGTGGGCAGAGGACAGTGAAAAAGCAGGAATACTGAACAAATATTTCTGCTCAGTATTCTACAAAAGAGAGGGGAAGTGCCTAATCCAATTAACAGAAGCACTCTTGATAGGGGGGTCGATCCCAGTCCTTTCACAGAAGAAAGGGTTCTGCAAGAACTCCTAAAACTGAAGGTGGACAAAGCAATGGGTCCTGATGGAATTCACCCCAGAATTCTAAAAGAATTAAGGAAGGAACTAGTGAAACCACTGGCTACTCTTTTTAATAAATCATGGGAGGATGGTGTGGTACCCGAGGACTGGAGGAAGGCGGATGTGATTCCTTTCACAAAAGTGGGACCAAGACAGAGGCAGGAAACTACAGACCTGTCAGTCTGACCTCTGTGGTAGGGAAAGTGATGGAGTCACTTCTGAAGGAAAGAATAGTTAAGTACCTAGAGGTCAGTGGAGCACAGGATCCAAGGCAGCATGGGTTCACAGCGGGAAGGTCATGTCAGGCAGATCTAATAGATTTCTTGACTGGGTGACCAAAGTAGTAGACCAGGGAGGGGCTGTGGACATGGCCTACCTAGACTTTAGCAAGGCATTTGACACAGTCCCACACAAAAGATTATTAGTCAAATTAACCAGCCTGGGAGTGGGTCCCAGGATGGTAGCCTGGTAAAACATTGGCTGGACAACAGGACACAGAAGGTAATTGTAAATGGAGTCCACTCTGAAGAAAGGCGGTTACCAGTGGGGTACCGTGGGGTTCAATATTGGGTCCAGTCCTTTTAATGTCTTCATCAGTGACACTGCAGAGGACTGAAGGAAAAGTATGCCTTTGCAGATGACACAAAGATCTGCAACAGGGTTGATACACAAGGAGGCGTGGAAAGGATGAAAAGGGACTTGGCAAGGTTGGAGGAATGGTCAGACGTATGGCAGCTAGGATTCAATGCAAAAAGTGCAAAATAATGCATCTGGGAAACAAGAACCCAGGGGAAGAATACACAATGGGTGGAGAGGTAGTAACAACAACAAAACAGGAAAGGGACCTGGGGGTAATCATATCAGATGACCTTAAGGTTAGCAAGCAATGTGAGAAGGCAGTAGGGAGGGCGGGGTATACTGGGATGTATAGGGAGAGGCATCAGCAGCAGAAAACAGGAAGTTGTTATCCCTCTGTACAGACAGTTGGTGAGACCCCATCTGGAATACTGTGTCCAGTTCTGGAGACCCCATCTCCGTAAGGACATAGACAGGATAGAGGTAGTCCAGAGGAGGGCAACTAAAATGGTGCAGGGTCTGCAAGAGAAGCCGATGAGGAGAGACTAAAGGAGCTTAATATGTATACCCTTGAGGAAAGAAGGGGGGCATGATAGAAACTTTCAGGTACCTCAAGGAATCAACAAAGTCCAAGAGGGTAGCATCTTTCAGAAAAGAGACTTGCAAGAACAAGGGGACACAATTTAAAGATAGAAGGAGGGCGGTTCAGGGCAATGTGAGGAAGTATTATTTCACAGAGAGGGTAGTGGATGCATGGAACAGCCTTCCTGAGGAAGTTGTGGGGTCTAAAACTGTGGGAGAATTCAAGAATGCATGGGACAGACATAAGGCAATTCTTGTGGGGGGCAGGAAGAAATAGGCTGTTGGTTAACTAGGATCTGCGGCCTATCCTGTAGGTAGGGAAATGGGCAGACTAGATGGGCCTAGCGGTCCTTATCTGCCGTCAAAGTCTATGTTTCTATGTTTCTATGTGTCTGGGGCGGGAAAGGCTCCTGTTCTCTTACCTATACCTTGTTGTCTGGTGGCTGTATGCTGTCTACCACCTTTCTTAGGTCCCAAAGTGCAGTAATATGAGCCAGTGTTGAGAACGGCAACAGGCGAACATACACCACCCTGTCATGGTTCTTCAGGTGTTGCCAGCCATCCTCAGAGAAGAATGGGAGAGTATAGACAAGCTCAGTTGGAAGGGTACCAGAGTGGGTATAGATAAGGTCAATCCTGTAGCCTAGAGGAAAAGAGGGTTATCTAGCTCCAGGCAGGAAAAACAGCGGTAGCAGGGAGCAAAAGAGAATAAGATGAAGAGGCAGAAGGGGCAGAGCCATAGTGTTTAGAGGATGTGTAGAGATAACCACGAGGATCTATAGGGCAAGAGCCACCCGTGGAGGTGAAGCAAGAAGTGGGAGAGTGAGCGGCGATGGGGTCCCAAGTAAGTGAGCCTAATAAGATTCAAGCAGGATGGATACCACGGTTGAGTGGGTGGAGCCAAAGCCTATTTAATAAAGGCAGTAGGTGGGGGTGGGGGGACGGGCACAAATTTTCGGCAAAAGTCACTGCAAAGCAGTGGGCGCCAAAGCCCAGAGACTGAAAATCCAATAGGAAAAAGGCAGGGCCAATCAGTGGCCGAGCAGAGTGCAGCGGTCCAATTAGAGGAGGGCGGCAGCAGGCGGTGGCCTATCAGAGCCACGCAGTGCTTCCCCAGAGCAGCTGGGACTCTTACCCAGCTTTGAAGGTGTCCTGGTCAGCCAGAGGATGGAGGTGCGCATGGCTGGCAGGATTAGCTGTGGCCGCTCGCTGGAAGCCCGATCAGGGGCACTGGATCTCTAGTTTAAGATATAAAATGTAGGTTAAAATAGGGCATTTTAGCTAGGGCAGGGGGGTACCAAGGCAGCTTGAAGATTAATGGGGCTATGTAGAGGGTAACAAGGGAGGAACTGTAGAGTAGATAGCAGAACAGGGATTAAACAAAGCTGATAGATAAGCAGATGGCAAAAATAGGAAGATGTCTTTAAAGGGAGGGCAGGACAAGTGTTAGGCCTAATAGCTGCACTCTGTATCTTTAAGTGGAGTTGCAATATTAGTGAGATGAGAGGATAAAGATTGCCTAGGGATGGTGCCGAGGGGGGAGGGAAAGTATTTAATAAAGGCTGGGGGTAGGCGCAAAAATTCAAGCAGAAAGGAGACAGAAGGAGACAAAATGAAACAGAAACTGGATTATTTGCAGGGCAAAGCTTACAACTGTGACCCAAATGAAATCTGGTCTAAACAGAAAAAACTGTATCACTTTAAACTTAAGTTTCTGATCCAGGGTAGATTACCACTGGACCTTAAAACTAAAAGAGCAGTAATACTTTAAAATCTGCAAACCTACAGCCTAAAAGAACTTGCACTTCAAGCTACCATTGGAGTGCAAAATTGCGGTAAACAGGCTTAGGTTCACGTTTAAATTAGGATTCACAGGACAATTTGGAGAGACTTAACCAGTACCACAGTCAGCACGTAACATTAGCTTAAAGTTTAGAAGGAACAGGAGTAGCAAAGAATTAAAGAACTGCAGCAGCCCATCAGCAGGCAGAGCCAATGGTTCTGGCCAGTCAAGTTTCAGCAGCATACCTTCGGTCTGGTGATCAGTGGGCAGTACAGTGAGGAAGGCAGCCAGCAGACAGAGGGGGCCCGCCTGGCTGCTTGTAGCAGTAGAGGCACCCGTGTCAGGAGTGAAGCTTCAGTCTGGTGATCGGTGGGCAGTACAACCAGGAAGGCTGCCAGCGGACAGAGGGGGCTCACTCAGCTGCTTGCAGCAGCAGAGGCACCCGTGTCAAGGGTGAAGCTTCAGTCTGGTGATTGGCAGGAAGGCAGCCGACAGACAGAGGGGGCCCACACAGCTGCTTGCAGCAGCAGAGGCACCTGTGTCAAGGGTGACGCTTCAGTCTGGTGATCAGTGGGCAGTACAGCGAGGAAGGCAGCTGGTAGACAGAGGGAGCCCGCCCAGCTGCATGCAGCAGCAGAGACACCCGTGTCAAGGTGTCTAAGCTATACTGCCAGCCCTTGCCAAATACTTTCTATGAGGTTTGCAAATTTTGATAAGAAGGTAAGCATCCTTCATGTCAAGCAGGAGCAGGCCTTGCAGGGTAAGCATTCTGAACTTTTTGTACTCTATGAAAAAGTTCGGGTCCCTGAGATCTAGAATAGGTCACAGGTCTCCTGTCCATTTGGGACTATGACGCAGCGAGAGTAGAACCCTGTGTTTCTTTGTTTGAAGGGCACAGACTCTATGGCCTTCTTCTGAAGCAGAGTCTGAACTTTCTGTAAGAGCAGAGGAATGTTGTCTGGAGAGTAGTGTGTTGGCACTGGAGGATGATCTGGAGGTGTGTTCAAAAGTTGCAGAGCATGACCTTGTGCTATGATTTCCAGAACCCAGGCATATGATGTAACCTTCTTGCACTGAGCAAAGTGAAGGGAGAGATGACCCCCTACAACCTCACCCCTGAAGGTAATGGTGGTTGGGGATGTACAAGGAGTCAGGCACAGGAGGTTGTGGTGTCCCCTGCTGCACCACCACCTCTAGGGGCTTTTGAATGTGCACCTGGAGTGGTGTCTGGAGTGGGAAAGGCTTCGGTTCTCTTACCTCTACCTTGTTGTCTGGTGGCTATATGGTGTCTAGCACCTGCTGGGCGAAAAGGTACCCTCTGCCTACCCCTTGGCTGGGTATGGTAGGGGGAGTGCACGGACTTCTGGGTCCTGCCTGAGGCTTGAAGATTAGAAAGAATATCCTGGACATCCGAGCCAAATAGTTTATGTCCTCTAAAAGGGGCACTGAGAATGGACTGTTATACGTCATTCATAAACCCTGCCACCCTGAACCAGGAATGCCTCCTTAGACAGATGCCTGAGGCAACAGCCCTAGCAGATGCATTGGAAACATCATAGGTTGTGTGAAGCAGGTGCTTTCCAATGTCAGCCCCAGCTGTGAGAATCCTGAGGAACCCCTGTTTGGGGGTACCCTCTGGTAACTCTTGTGCAGCTGCCTTGGCCTTTCCCCAGAGAATATCCTGGTACTTGACCATGTGGGTCTAATAGTTAGCAATCCTAAGACCCAGGGAGCCTGAGGCAAAATTCCTCTTGCCTAACAACATCCAACCTCCTGGATTCTTTATCAGGAAGGAGAGAGCTCAGATTTTTTGGTGCCCTTGACCTATCATGGACAACATTAATGACCACAGAGTGTGCCTCAGGCTGGGTGGCAAAAAAGTGTTTCCCCGAAGGAGCCATATACATTTTGTCAGCCTTTCTTGGTATGGCTAGAATTACATTCGGCCTATACCATCCAACACAGGTGGCATCCTCTAGAGAAGGGAGGAGAGGTGGTATCACAATGGGGGAGTAGGAGGTAACTACAAGAAATCTATTCAATTTTTCTTGGTGATGTCCTGCTCCTCTACATCAAAGCCCATGGCAGCCTGTAACTGCTGCATCATGGTGAGGAAAGTTGGGTCCTCTGGTGGGGACCTTGGCATGTGGACCACCAACCCTTCACTGCAGGTAGACACAGTAGAGCTAGTGCCCTCTCATAGGGACTTTAAGCACTGTCCTCAGGCTCCTCCTCTTCATCCTGCATTATTAAATTAGGATTGTATTTGAAATTGTCATTGGCCTGGTTGAGTTGATGGGTAGCAGGGAATGCAACGGCGAGGTCAGTGGTGCACTAAGAGGTGGCTAAGGCATGGATCTAGTTTGAATCATTTGGGGGGTAGTAGAAAACCCCATCGATGGGCCTCCTGGAACAGGAAGAGTAGGCATCTCAGCATGTCTGTAAAAGACGATAGAACCATCTGGACATTGGCACCCACGTGGTCGACGGGTGTGCTGGTAGAAGTCAACGGGCAGATAGAGCCCCTAACATCAATGGCAACATACCAGCCATACTAGGCCTGATAGTGCCAGCACCATGCCCTGACCTGGGAGTTCTGTTGACGGTCAGGGGACGAGCAGCATCACTGCTGGAGTGGTCGATGACGTGGTGGAGGTCATACCCGCTGTGCGGAGGGGCGACCTAGAATGCACCAGGGAGGTTTTCTCCTTCTCCCAGTGCTTGTGCTTATGGCTCCCGGATGACTTTTCCCAGGATTTCAAGGACCTGGACCCGGAAGAGTGAGTCAGGGATGTGGTGGTGCTCTTCTGCTGGAGTTCCTTCTCCATGCAGGCTACCTGTTGCTTTAATATGTGCTTCTCTAAGACTCCCTTTCAGCATCACCGGGTGGCAACATTGAAACCCCTACAGATCAGGGAAGCTTGCACATTGTGGTCTGGGCTGAGGCAACAGATGCAGATGTCATGAGAATCCCTGGTGTATATCTTCTCACTGCATTCACAATACCGGAACAATTTCGATAGTTCCTTCAACTACATACAGGCCATCGAAAATTACTTAATAAAGTGATTGCTTCACTATACAGACAAAAATAAAGCGGCGGTACTTGCAGCGGCGTTTCTGTCAGTGGTCCAATGAGTATGGTCGACAGTGGGAAAAGAACTGAGGAGGGAAGGGGGCCACCCACGTTTATGTAGTAGCCTATGTCAGACATCATCATTGGCAGCCCCTGGTGGACTGCTTAAAGAAGTTTCAATTTGGTCCTACCACCTGGCAGCTTGAAGTTCCATAGGTGTGGCCTGATGAAAGAGACATCCTCAAAGAAGATCACATTTTCTGCAGTGTTCTCAAACTCCAAGGGGGAGTAATGATGACCCCACCATACCAGCCCTTCCAACAGATGGCGATACAGCACAGCCTCTGCAGCATTCTCAGACTCAGAGAGGCAGTAATGATAATCCTGCCTTGTCAACTGCTCCAATGGAAGGCTAGGGAGCGTGGCCTCTGCAGCGCTCTCAGATTCCAACTGGAAGTAACGATGGACCCACCATACCAGCTCCTACAGTAAATGGCTAAGGAGCATGACCTCTGCAGCGATCTCAGATTCCTAGGAGGAGTCAACGATCGTCCCGCTATATCAGCCCCTCCAATGAATGGTTAGGGAGCACAGGCTAGCAGTGAAAGCAACATGGAATTATGGAGATGTCAAACCTCCCAGTTAGGAGGAATTTCCGTTGAGCTGAATGGTTAGAGTTGCTGCCTTTGGGACTCTGGGGGTCCCCAGTCTGATTCCCAGAAAGGGTGTGAGATGCATCTGCCCGCATAGAGGGGACAGACATAACAGTGAGGCTGGTAGCAGGCTCTCCATGTACTAATAGTCTGCCAGCAGCTTTGAAAGTCTCGCCCTTAGGCTGACCCTTGGGGGCAGCGGTAAGACCATCAGTCATGTTACTGACAACCCAGATTCAGGAAGATGAAGCATCCTAGGGACATCGCCCCTTCCTCAGAATGGGGCAGCTCTGCATCTCGCTACAAGACTGTCACCTAGCCAAGCCTGCTGGTAGCACAGGCAAGAGCACCAAAAAGTACAGTTATGTAAGAACTTACCGTAACAGTAGATCTTTGAGAGGAGCTCTTGGAGCAGGCTATAACCATTGGGACTAATGCCACAGGCATTAGGACCCACCGGAAAACTTCTCAGCCAGCAGTACCCAGCAGGGACTGCCCCCAACGTCGGCTTCATCCCGTCAGCCACAGTATAAAAGGGGGCAAATCCAACTCCACCCCAGTTCCCCCACCAAGATCCGCGAACGGACCCTGACGAGAGATGGAGGCAAAGCCTGAAGATGATGATCTGTACACCTCATTCGGGGGATGGAGGGGGTGGGAAAGCAGCACCTGCTGCAAGAACTCCTCTCGAAGATCTACTGTTATGGTAAGTTCTTACATAACTGTACCATCTTACTTTGAGTGGGAGCTCTTGCAGTAGGCTATAACCATTAGGACTGAATCCCAAGCAGTCCCGCGCCAAGGAGGAGCCTAGCCCTACCAGGTGGAAGATGGTAGGATGCTGAAACAGTAGATCAAGACAGAAGTCCCTGAAGGACCACCAGGCCGAAGCCGGCACGGCGTCTGGATGCAATATCCAGGCTATAGTGCTTCACGAAAGTGTGCACAGAGTTCCAGGCAGCAGCTGCACCGATGTCCCTGATGGAGACAATCCGAAGAGCGGCAAAGGAAGCAGAGACTCCTCTAGTAAAGTGACCCCTGATGGGTCCCGGAAGGGGTTTATTGTGCTTCTCATAGCAAAATACAATGCAGTTGACAAGTCACTTGGAAATCGTTTGCTTGGACACCGGTTTACCCAAGTGCTGTGGTGCGAAGGCCATAAACAGTTGCTCCGATTTACGGTGTGCAGCTGTGCTCTTAAGGTAGTACCTCAGCGCCCTGTGAACATCCAGAGTGTGAAGGAGAGCTTCTTCCCTATTAAAGGGAGAAGAAAAATAAACTGGAAGGTCAACCAACTGGTTGAGGATCAACTCTGAGATCACCTTAGAAAGGAACTTAGGATTTGTTCTGTGGGAAACCCTTTCCCTGTGGATATTAAATACGGCTCTTCACACATCAGAGCCTGAAGCTCGGAAACTCTTCGAGCTGAAGTAACAGCAACTAAAAAAACAAACCTTCCAGGAAAGATAACACAGCTCACAGTCGGCTGCGGGTTCAAAAGGTGGAAGAGTAGGCTTCTCCAGCACAAACAGGAGGTCCTAGGGGGGAATAGAATCCCTAATGGGAGGTCTAATATGTAGAATTCCCTTAAAAAGGTGCGGGCCACATCCAATTGGGCCAAGGTTTCGTCCCCCAAAAGGGTGTGATATGCAGAAATGGCCCACATGTGAACCTTTATGGAGGAATAGCTCAAGCCTTGTTGGTATAAGGAGAGGAGATACTGCAATGCTGAGTTCACCGGACAGGTAAGGTGTCCAGACGGTGAGACGACACCCATAAGCAGAAGCGCTTCCACTTCATAGCGTAAGTGGAGCGAGTAGAAGGCTTCCTCGCCGAAATGAGGATGTCCGCCACCTCTTGGGAGACCCCGTACCTGGACTTTGCTACATCCAAAGGAGCCAACCATGAAGATGCAAAGACCCGAGATCGGGATGGACCAGCGAGCCCTGATCTTGGGACAGCAACTGCGAGCATATTGGCAGCGGGACTGGAGGTTCCGTGGATAGCCGCTGAAGTAGTGGGAACCAAATCTGCCGAGGCTACAGAGGGGCGATTAGAATCATCTGAGCCCCCTCGGCCTGTAACTTCAAGAGAACTCTCTGGACGAGAAGAAAGGGAGGGAAGGCATAAAGAAACCTCCTTGCCTAACAAAGGGATAATGCATCTGGCCAGAAAACACCAGGCGCGGGCTCTTGTGAGCAGAAATTTTGCAGTTTAGCATTGCGTGGTGATGCAAAGAGGTCCAGCTCTGGATGACCCCATGTGTCGAAGAGCTGGTCCGCTACTGATTGTAGTAGCTCCCACTCATGCGCCTTGGACTGAGACCTGCTTAGGCTGTCGGCCAAGTCATTTAGGATGCCTGGAACATGCACTGCGGATAGAGAGATGTGCCGCTCCAGTGCCCAGTACCAGAGTCTTATCGCCTCCCTGCACAGAGGGTAAGAGTGAGCACCCCCTTGCTTGTTGATATAGAAGACGACCGCCATGTTGTCTATCTGAACAAGAAGAGAGCCTAGGATGAGGTCCTCTTGAAAGGCATGTAGCACATTGAGGACCGCTCGCATTTCTAAGACATTGATATGGAGGTCGCACTCCATGAGGGTCCAGACACCCTGTGTTTGGCAGGCCCCCAGGTGCGCCCCCAACCCAAATCCAATGCATCTGTTGTTAGAGTCTGATTTGGGGGCTCTGGATGGAAAGGGAACTCTTTTTCTAAATTTAGAGGGTCCAACCACCAAAGAAGCGTCCTCTTTACTGGCTCTGTGACCCTGACCATGTGATACAGGTCATCTGAACATTGATCCCACTGCACCCTGGGCATCCACTGTGGGATTCTGATGTGGAGGCGGGCCAGAGGAGCGACAGGAATGGCCGCCACCATGTGCCCCAGAAGTCTGAGGAAGGTCCAGGCCTGGACCTGACGGGTTACAAGGACCGAGTCTGCAATCTCCCGCAAGCGATCGCCCCTCTCTGAGGGTAGAAAAGCCAAGCTCTGTACCGAATCCAGGAATGCTCCTATGAAGACGAGTCTTTGGCTGGGCTCCGGGGAAGACTTTGGAAGATTCAGGGTGATCCCCAGCTCTTGGAATTGAGTATAGGTGTCTCCAAGAGCCTGAAGAAGGTGTGACCTTGACAGGGCCACAAGCAGCCAATCATCGAGGTAAGGGAAGACATAATGTCCCTGGCACCTTAGAGCCGCAGCCACTACTGCCAAGCATTTTGTGAAGACTTGAGGAGCGGAGGAGAGGCTGAATGGGGAACCCGAAACTAATAATGCGCCCCATGGAAGTGGAACCTCAGGTACTTCCTGTGGGGGAGAAAGACCCTGATGTGCATGTACGCATCTTGCATGTCTAGGGAGCACAGCCAGTCTCCCTGATGCAGCAGAGGCAGCAGACCTGGAAGAGTCACCATCCAGAACCTTCTGTATTCTATAAAGTAGTTTAAAGAACTGAGGTCCAGAACTGGACAAAGGTCTTGGGTCTTCTTCTTTGAAGAAGAAGAAGAATCAGCATTTATATAGCGCTTTTCATACACAGTATCCCAAAGTGTTTTACAAGCAATGCTAGACTGGTAGTGAAGTGACTGAATGTGTGGTGGCGGCCATATCGCACATCATCACACACACACACAGCCTTGGTAATTGCATGAACCGGTTTATGGGAAGGGGAATGTTGGCCAGGACACCGGGAATGTTCCCTACTCTTTGCGAAGAGTGCCCTGGGTTATTTTACTTCCACCTGGACACCCACCAGGGCAACACCAGGATGGGCAGAAGGGACCTCAGTTTAACATCTCATCCGAAGAACGGCACACCCCAGCAGTACAGCACCCCCCAATACCGCACTCGGATGCCAGCGATTTTTAGGTGCAAGTCCAATCCCGGTGTGGGACGAGAACCCACGACCTTCTGGTCCAGAGGCGGATGTCCTACCAACTGAGCCACGCTGACACCTTTGGAACCAAGAAGAAATGAGAGTAATACCCTTTTCCTTGCTGCTGCAGAGGGACTGGCTCTATCACCCTTTTCCGCAAGAGGGCCTGAATCTCTCCTTCTATGAGTGGAGTGTGAGAATGAGGGTATCTCGAGGACTTTGGTGGAGTGTCTGGGGGGATCTCGGTGAACTCCAGCGTATGTCCCTTCCTTATAATATCGAGGACCCACTGGTCCACAGTGATAGAACTCCATCCCTTCAGATAAAGGGAGAAGCAACCCCCTACTGCCTCCTTGGAACTTCCTCCAGAGGAGGGGGAGGAGGGAGGGAGGGAGGGAGTCATTGGGCAGTGCTGGGAGTAGGCAGAGAGGCTTGGGAGGACTTGGGGCCACAAAAAGGAGCGCATCCAGGCTGCTGGTTGCTAGCTCTCCTTTTAAAGCCACCTCTCTGGCCTTGTTGGCTGCCACGGGCTTGGGCACCTGAGGGCTTCCGAAATGGCCATTTCCTTGCCTTCCTCTGGTCTCCCCTGTACATCTGACGGACAGACCAGATGGATTTCCACAACTCCTAGAGACGAGAGATGAGTGACTCTGTCTCCTGCCCAAACAAGATGGAACCCTGGAATGGGAGGTCCCGGATTCCAGACTGCAGATCTTGGTGAAAGTCAGAGACTGTCAACCAAGCGTGGCTCTGGAGACAGATCCCTGATGCTGATGCTCTGGCCACCGTGTCTGCAGTGTCGTACGCGGCACGGAGAACATGCATGCCTACGTCCGAGCCCGACTTAAGGACATCCAGAATCTTCGTCTTCTGTGTGGAGTCTGGCAAGGCATTAACAAGCTCCTGTCCCTGTTCCCAGAGCGCATTCTGGTACTGAACCATATGCGTCAGGAAATTAAGGGACATAATGGAGCAGGTGGAGGCAGAATACATCTTCTTGCCTACCTGGTCCAAACAGCGAGACTCTGGGTCAGGAGGCTGGGAGCTAAGATGTTTTGGCTGCTTAGACTTATCATGAGCAGCCGTGATCACAGAGGAATCCGCCTGAGGGTGCTCTGCCAGGAAAGGCTCATCCCTCGGGGCTCTGTACAGCCTGTCTGACTTTTTAGGAACTGCCGGGACCAAAATTGGGTGCTTCCAGGTAATTCTGGTAAGATCCTGGAAGGTGTCAACTAAAGGAGGCACCATGAGAGGCTTGGGTTCCTTTTGCCTCAGGTAGTTGGCTAGTCGACGGTGTTCCGGATCCAGGTCCTCCGTATCAGATTCATTGGAGGCCTGGATGTGCCTCATGATGTCCATAAAGGTTGGATCATCAGGAGGCGAGCAGGGCTGGTCCTTTTCCCCCGGGGAGCCCCTGATCTCCGAGAGGGAAGAGGAAGAGGAAGCAGATTAGGATGACCGGCTGCTAGGTGAGGAGTAGCTGGACCTGCCCCTATGACTAGCCCCACTCGAACATTGGTGGCTCACTGACGTCAGTCATGAGACCAAAGACGGAGCGATGACAGACGTCGGTCCAGGGACCGACGTCAGGAGCTGGCCCGCCCACTGGAATGGGAACAGCTCCTAGAATGAGACCTGAACCGGTGTCACCTACCTGACCTCGGTGAGCACCGGTGTCAGTCTGCAGACTGAGATCGGGAATGGGCCCAGGAGGATGAGTGAGGCAGCAGCCTCTCAGGGATCTTCTTGGGCGAAGGAACACCCTTCGGTTGCGGTTTACCCAGTGGGTCCGATACCGGTGATGGGGCCAGCTTCGGGGGAGGGGGTCTTTTTCTGGACTTGATCCCACCAAAAAGAAAGAGTTCCTGGAGCTCCTTTGAAAACACCGAGGCCGCCTTCCTGAAACGGGACTTCTGGAGTGTCTGGTAGCCTGGAGGGGGGAGCCTCCTGGAGAGCCCCCAGGGGAGGAAGACTTGGGAGACACAGACGCTGCCCCTTCGTCGGTAATGTCAGGTTCCTTCACCCCTTCTACCAACATCAGTACTGGGACTAATGACGGTTTCTTGCGGGGGGGCACTGGAGTGTCCTCTGACTCCAGAGGCTTACCCTTATCAGGTGAAGCTGGGACCTTGGCGGGCAGGGCTGTAGCTTGTGCCCCTGAGGTCTTAGGAGGCGTCACCTTGGGTTTAGCAGGTTTCTCCCCAGACGTACCTGCTTTAGCCTGTGCTCTTTTTGTAGGAGCAGAATCTTTCTTGGAGTGCAGCTCTCCAGAGCCCGAGGAAGAACGGGGCTTTTTGGGGGAGGACTGAAAACGAGACCGAGACCTGGACCGGTGGCAGGACCGCTTGGATTTCTCCTTATGCATGGCCTTCTCCCCGGAGGTGTGCAGGTCCATCTTCTGTTCCAACAGGAACACCTTGAGAGCCTTCTAATGGCGGATCCTAGTCCTGCTTGTGAAGCCCTTGCAGGTGGACCAGGCCGCGGTGTCATGGTTAGGCCCCAGGCAGAAGACACACTTAGTGTGGCCGTCCTTCGATGGTATCTTAACAGCCGCAACTACACTTGTTCCGATGGGGTCCCGAGGAAGAGACCAATGACGGGGACGACATGCATCGGTACTGAAAAACTGTCGAAGAATAGAGAAAAATTTGAGGAAAAAGGCTAAAAGCGAAGTTTTTGATGGCAGCTGGAAAGCTAAGATCTTCTCCAATGTGAGCAGGTCGCAGCGGGAAAAGAACTGGGGTGAAGCTGGGTCCGCCCCCTTTTATACCGTGGCTGACGTTGGGATGGAGCCAACATCGGAGGGCAGTCCCTGCCGGGTACTGCTGGCTGAGAAGTTTTCCGGCGGGTCCTAATGCCTGCAGCGTTAGTCCTAATGGTTATAGCCTGCTGCAAGAGCTCCCACTCGAGGTAAGATTAGGTGTTATCATAACAAACAGGCTAACTTTTAGTGAACAGACTCGGGATGTAGGGGCAAGATGTAATAAAATATTGGGTTGTATCAGCAAACATATTAGAAGCAGAGACAGAGGGCTGACTATGCCTCATTATGGAGCACTGGTTAGACCTCACCTGGAGTAGTGTGCCCAGTTTTGGGCACCACATACATCAAGGCATGTCTCACAACCGGAAAACGTACAGTGCAAGGCCACAAAAATATAGCTAATTTAACAAATTTAATCTATGAGCAAAGACTAAGAGAACTTAATGTATACCCTTTGGAGTATAGGTGGACTGAGCGGGGTCTCTGCTTAGTGTTTAAAACTTATAGGAACCAGGATTTGTGGGAATGCGTAGCCTTGCAAGAAAAAATACCACCAGGCATCTTAGATGACATATCCATTAACTGAGAGGGAAAATGTATAATACCACCAAAAGGACAAAGTGGTTCAACCAACATGTAGTTAATATTTGGAATACCCTCCCAGAGTCCATTGTTACTAGCCCAAATGTGGAAGCATTTAAGACAGCTATTGATAATTACTTTAGGTAAACAATTAGACCAATGCTAATTGGTGAGTCTTAATGGCTTACGCTTTAGACTTGTATACATCCTGTGCAGCCTATGAATAGGGAGGGGCTGCCAGCAGACACCACATGCATACACAGCCCTGCACGCCAGCACCCTGGGAATAAAACCGGAGAAAAATGCCTAGGCCCTATCTGGCACCCCCCCTCCCACAGACACCAGACAGCCCACATGGCAGGTCACCCACCACTATCACAGTCCTGGGCAAGTGGTTGATTAACTGGATAGTCCTTGAGAAGGTCAGTGATAGGGGTAGGGGTGCGTCCCGCAGGGACCAGGGGACAGAACAGCAAGGTACATATGATGAAAAAAAGAGAAAGCCCAGTGCCTACACACTGCATTCTGGAGTTCTAGAGGGTGAGGCACTACTGCAGGGAAGGGGGGGGTGACTCTGAGGGGAGGTAAAAGCTGGAGGGTGGCTGTGGCTTGCCCCGTAGTGCTGCAGTCTGAAGTGAACTGACACAGGGGGGATGGCTAGCAGAAGTGGGGATTCTCAAGGTGATGAACAGATTAAAAAAGAGGGAGTATGGGGGGACACACATAAAGGTATTTTTCATTTTTTTTTGCTTTTGGTCTTATAACATATTTTACTCAGCACAGACAACCTGAGATGCAACATCTTGTTTTCAGTGCAGACCTGCACTACCCAGTTTTACGGCCTGGTGAAGTCAAGTACAGGGAAGTTAAGTGACTTGTTCAGAGACACACAATAAATATTTGCCACTGGTCGGGTTTGAACCTCTCATCTCCTGGTTCTCAAGCCCATGTTCTACCCACTAGGTCCTGGGACTAGGCCACACTGGTTCCTAATTCTGTGTAAACTGTTCAGACTGCTAAAAAGGGTCAACTGAGAGAAGTTCTGGGATGTCAAGGTGGACATTACGCTAGAACCCCCCCACTTTGTTTTTGACATACCCCAAAATGTCACAACAGAAACATTCCTTGGTCAAGTACATTTGTCACAGCTGTACCCTCCCCCAAAAGATTCCCTTTCTCTTGTTCAGTTCTTAATCATCAGTTTAGCAAGACATTGGTTTGTCGGACCGTATTTAGGTTCAAGCTGAACTCCCACTGTGCCCCACTGCATCTGTCCGTCCATCCATCCATGTTAAAGAGACTGCAGCTCTCCTTACCACGACTGGCCCAAGAAAGTGATGAAAGTGCAATAAGCGGCTTCTTTCTTGATGAGGCACAGTGAGGACAGCTTGCTTTCTCAATCTCTTCTAGCAGAAGGGTACATGTCATTGACGTCGTGAAGTGCGTTGTCCAGTTGGCTGGAGGTCTCCTTTACCTAAGGGGAGGAGGGGAGGGTGACAAGGGACATTCTGAGTTCTCTTCTGTGGCCTCTTCCTGGTGCTGCAGCCTAGCCACTTGGTCCAATGGAGGGTTACAACAGACAGGAACTTACCGTGGGCTAGCCATCAAGCTTAGTGAGATATCCTGTGGAAATATCTATTTGATTAAATAAATGCAGCTATCAAAGTTTGCTACTGACTCTTTACCAGATGCCAATTAATCCAGGCCAGATGGGAAATTAGTCATTGTTATCTGATGCAGCTACCTAGGACATCTGGTGCCTTAGTCACTGTGTAATGTAACACCTACCCCAGACATGCCGGTGCCTGAGTTACTGTGTCATGTAACACCTACCCCAGACATGCCGGTGCCTGAGTCAGTGTGTCATGTAATACCTACCCCAGACATGCCAGTACCAGAGTCATTGTGTCATGTGTAACACCTACCCCAGACATGCCGGTGCCTGAGTCACTGTGTCATGTAACACCTACCCCAGACATGCCGGTGCCTGAGTTATTGTGTCATGTAGCACCTACTCCAGACATGCCGGTGCCTGATCACTGTGTCAGGTAACACCTACCCCAGACATGCCGGTGCCTGAGTAATTATGTCATGTGTGACACCTACCCCAGACATGCCAGTGCCTGATCACTGTGTCATATAACACCTACCCCAGACATGCCGGTGCCTGAGTTATTGTGTCATGTAGCACCTACTCCAGACATGCCGGTGCCTGATCACTGTGTCAGGTAACACCTACCCCAGACATGCCGGTGCCTGAATAATTATGTCATGTGTGACACCTACCCCAGACATGCCAGTGCCTGATCATTGTGTCATATAACACCTACCCCAGACATGCCGGTGCCTGAGTCACTGTGTAATGTGTGACACCTACCCCAGACATGCCAGTGCCATAGTCATTGTGTCATGTCTAACACCTACCCCAAACATGTCGGTGCCTGAGTCACCGTATCATGTAACACCTATCCCAGACATGCTGGTACCTGATCACTGTGTCATGTGTAACACCTACCCCAGACATGCCGGTGCCTGGTCACTGTGTCATGTATCACGTACCCCAGACATGTCGGTGCCTGATCACTGTGTCATTTAACACTTACCCCAGACATGCCGGTGCCTGATCACTGTGTCATGTAACACTTACCCCAGACATGCCAGTGCCTGGGTTATTGTGTCATGTAACACCTATCCCAGACATGCCGGTACCTGATCACTGTATCATGTATCACCTACCCCAGACATGCTGGTGCCTGATCACTGTGTCATGTATCACCTACCCCAGACATGCCGGTGCCTGAGCCATTGTGTCATATAACACCTACCCCAGACATGCCGGTGCCTGAGCCATTGTGTCATGTAACACCCACCCCAGACATGCCGGTGCCTGAGTCATTATGTCATGTGTGACACCTACCCCAGACATGCCAGTGCCTGATCATTGTGTCATATAACACCTACCCCAGACATGCCAGTGCCTGAGCCATTGTGTCATGTGTGACACCTACCCCAGACATGCCGGTGCCTGAGTCATTATGTCATGTGTGACACCTACCCCAGACATGCCAGTGCCTGATCATTGTGTCATATAACACCTACCCCAGACATGCCGGTGCCTGGGTTATTGTGTCATGTAACACCTATCCCAGACATGCCGGTACCTGATCACTGTATCATGTATCACCTACCCCAGACATGCCGGTGCCTGATCATTGTGTCATATAACACCTACCCCAGACATGCCGGTGCCTGAGCCATTGTGTCATGTAACACCCACCCCAGACATGCTGGTGCCTGAGTCATTATGTCATGTGTAACACCTACCCCAGACATGCCGGTGCCTGAGTCACTGTGTCATGTGTAACACCTACCCCAGACATGCCGGTGCCTGCGTCACTGTGTCATGTGTAACACCTACCCCAGACATGCCAGTGCCTGATCACTGTATCATGTATCACCTACCCCAGACATGCCGGTGCCTGATCATTGTGTCATATAACACCTACCCCAGACATGCCGGTGCCTGAGCCATTGTGTCATGTAACACCCACCCCAGACATGCTGGTGCCCGAGTCATTATGTCATGTGTAACACCTACCCCAGACATGCCGGTGCCTGAGTCACTGTGTCATGTAACACCTACCCCAGACATGCCGGTGCCTGAGTCCTGTGTCATGTGTAACACCTACCCCAGACATGCCAGTGCCTGATCACTGTATCATGTATCACCTACCCCAGACATGCCGGTGCCTGATCATTGTGTCATGTAACACCCACCCCAGACATGCCGGTGCCTGAGTCATTATGTCATGTGTGACACCCACCCCAGACATGCCGGTGCCTGAGTTACTGTGTCATGTGTAACACCTACCCCAGACATGCCGGTGCCTGATCACTGTGTCATGTGTAACACCTACCCCAGACATGCCGGTGCCTGATCACTGTGTCATGTAACACCTACCCCAGACATGCCGGTGCCTGAGTCATTGTGTCATATGGCATATCTACCCCAGACATGCCGGTGCCTGAGTCATTGTGTCATGTAACACCTACCCCAGACATACTGGTTCATTAGTCTTTTTTTTTTATTCATCCTTCTCTTTCTGAGGTGTAACCCATCTTCTTTTTTGGCAACCTTCCAACCCCAGCTATGCCTTTTATGACTCTTATTGCAGCCTCTTTGTACCCCAGACTTCCCCCTCCAGGCTGGGGGGGGTTAGGGAGCTGACCAGACACCCCTCCCCTCCCAAATTACACAGTTCTGGGTAATGGTATGCAGTTGGCGTGTCAGGACCCGAGACTGCTTTGCAGCTTTCATCCTGCTCGCCTGCAGGTTGTTTTTCCGTGGTCTCCTTTGTCCCTTTGGAAAACCAAGGGTGGAATTCAATGACGGGCATGCATGCAGATACATGACAGTGCTCTGTCACAGCCAATCGGTTTCCCTCCCTCCCAATGCACAGCTTCACCCTGCTCCTCCACCTGTGGTCACTCAGGTGGCGGTCTTGCAGGAGAGTCTGGGACCCATCCTCCCTGCCAAGGACAGCATCCTTTGGTACACTCGATCTTCAGCGACTGTGTAGAACATTGGACCACCACTATTAGTGTAGTGCGAAGCTACAAATATAGCGTAATTAACGCTATAGTGTAGCTGAGCTACACTACTATCGTCACGTGCACATTGCCCTATACTGTAGCTGTGCTACGCTACTTTCGCCACATACTTGCTGTTAATTTCAGTTTTGTCATCTACACCCCCTTGTTTTTTTAACACAGGGTGTGGGTGGTGAAGCCCCTCAACTCAAATAAACTAATTAAAAAACCTGCAGGCCAACATGGCATAGAGTGTGCCCTATACAGCATGCTGTAATTGGGCAAGCAGCATACGTCAGTCTGATGTTCTACACAATCACCTGATTTTCTTCCCCTAGACAGCCCTCTGATGACTTGAGCTCGTCCCCGAATCCAGACTGCGGGCACTGCGAGCAACAGTCCTACTGCTGTGCCAATGGCCTGGATGCTTGTTGCATTTTGACACAGTTCTGGAAATACGACCTCTTGTATCCAGGCAACTGCTGAAACCAACAATGCTGTAGGATGCAGACAAGAAGAAGGGAAGCTGATAAGCTGGCCCACCGGCATAGTGGTAGCGCTGTTGTTTGTGGTACAGACAACCCATGTTCAGGAGCGAACTCAGGGTATCGGAGGGTAAGCCAAGGGAGAAGGAGTGAGCACCCAAGGGACTGCTCTGCTTCTGTGGGGAAGGGGTGGCATAACGGCCTGTGAATGCCTGGCCCTCAGCGGTGGCTGGGAGGGGGCAGGACATTGGAAGCCACAAAGTAAGGGTGGGGAGTGGCGGATGTCAGGTAGGTCGCATGCAGAAGCATGCATGATGTCACCCTACACATCACTGCTTGCACGCTCCTCAGGGAAGGGACAGAAAAAGTTGAAGAATCATCCAGGCTGGCAGGATGAGCACCGATCACCCTCTGCAGGCCCCAAACTGACGAGCCAGGAACCTCCCCAAACTGGATTCATGTCCAGGGGATCAAGAGGACACCTCGTCATGTGGGGTAAGCCATAGGGGAAGTGGGAAGGGTAAGTCCAGGAGAAGCTGAGTGATGGAGTTAGGTGGGGGCAGTCAGTGTGATGGGCGTCAGCCATGACGGGGAATAAAGAGAATATGAAAAAAAGGAGAGAATGGAATCTAATCTACATGTTTGTTCCAATCTACATTCTTTTGGGGGCATACACTGCCACAGAAAAACAGCAAACTGTGTTTGCCATAGTTTTTGTAATGTGGACCAACGTGTACAGCAACTAACACATTACTGCAGCTCTCAGACCAACAGGATTTGGCATTTGTGCTTGCAGGCTGAGTGGACACTACTACCCAGTCACCAGTTCTTGGGAACTCCACGCTGAGACCATGAAGCCCACTGTCAAGGCACAGGCCCCCTGGGGTTCTCTGTTCCTGGCTTGCTCAAATGACTTGGAAAACCAAGGTGTCAACCTTCAGCACCTGCTCAGTGCCAACATAAAAAATCTCCTTCATCACAAACATACAGGAAAGTGTATGTTAAGGCCTCCTCTGAGATCACAAATACTGTTGTAAAAGTGGTCTCACATCCATTCTTCGGGTATGAGAACAGTTCTGATACCCGAAGAATGCAAGCACAAATGTAAGAGGTCTCCAAGGATATATTAATTATTGGTTTGGGTCAATTACAACTTAAAACCAGCACCTGCAATTCTCTGTTAGACACACTCAGTTACACATGAGTGTGGATCTCAGAGGGTTGCCTTGCTCTCGCACACAGCACAGTTATAAAGGAAAAAGAATTGGGAGCCAGAAGTGGGAAGATAGGGAGGTGAAGTGCTTAAGGGGTGCCTCTGCTAGGAGACATAGAGAGAGGATCCTGAGAATTGCTAGGGCAACTGGAGCTAGTTGGGAGCTGGATATCGTTGTCCATATTGAGACTACACATAAAGGATGGGATAAAGGCGACAGCAGGGCAGATAAGTCTAGGATCGGCTGAGGTCCTCTGGGTCACGCTGTTCAAGAGCACTGGAGAGGCAATATGCCTGGAAGTGGTATACAGGCCACCCAATCAAGGGGAGGAAGTGGACTATGAGTTATTGCAGGAGGTACAAAGGATGGCAAGTAAGAGGGAACTTCTGCTGGTAGGAGATTTTAATCTCCCCAGATGTGAGTTGGGGGATTCCAGCAGCTACATTGGCTAGGAGTAGGGAGATACTGGAATCCCTGCAAGAAGCACTCCTACAGCAACTGGTAAGGGAACCCACCATGGGCGAGGCAACACTTGACTTAATACTGCCAAATGGGGACAGTGTGGCCAAAGTCTCAGTTGGGGACAATATAGGGGCAAGTGACCACAGTGACATTAGGTTTAGGCTCAGAATGGGGAAGGAAGGGAGTCGCACCACCACGAGGGTGATAGAATTCCAAAGGGTGGACTTCAGCAGAATGAGAGAGATTTTTAGGGTTGATATAGAAGGCACAAAAAGGCTAGGCGACGTTGAAGAACTGTGGGGGGTAATAAAGGGAAGACTAATGAGGGACGCAGATCAGTGCATTAGGAAGGTATGCAAGAGAAAGCGGGGAAGGAGGCCACTTTGGTATTCTAGATAGATGGAAAGGGCAACAGGGGAGAAAAAAGGGCCTTCAAGAGATATCAAGGAACACAAGGAATGGAAGACAAGGAGGTATACAGGGAAAAGCTAAGGGCGGCAGGGCAGAAAATCAGCAAGGCAAAGGCAGATCAAGGAGAGGATAGCAAGAGAGGCCAAAAGGAGATACAAAAAGTTCTTCAGCGGCATCAGTGAGACAAGGAAAAACAAGCAGGGTATAATGAGACTTAAAGGGGGGGGAGCATTGTTAGAGAAGGACTCAGAAAAAGAAGACTTGCTGAACAGGTATTTCTGCTCAGTGTTTACATTTGAAAGAGAGAGACAGGGACCGGTATTGCAAAGGAGGGGCAAGGAGGGTAGGGAGGTGGATACTAGCCTGTTCAAGGACAGCAGGGTATTGGAGGAATTGGGGAAGTTAAGGGTGAACAAGGAAATGGGTCTGGATGCCCTGCATCCCAGGGTGCTTCGAGAGCTTAGGGAAGAGCTGGCAGCACCACTACTGAGGCTGGTCAACCTATCACTGGACACAGGGAGGGTTCCAGGGGACTAGAGAGGGGCGGATCAGGTGCCACTGCACAAGATTGGAGGCAAGGAGGAGCCGAGTAACTATCGTCCAGGTAGTCTTACATCAGTGTTAGGAAAGATTATGGAGGCACTCCTCCTCAAGGAAAGGATAGTGGAATTCCTTGTAGAAAATGGGCTACAGGATGACAGACAACATGGGTTCACGGAGGGAAGGTCATGCCAGACTAACCTCATTGAATTCTTTGACTGGGTGACAAGGGAGTGTGATCAGGGAGGGGCAGTGGACATGGTCTATCTGGACTTCAGCAAGGCCTTTGACACATCCCTTCACAGGAGGCTGGTAAGCAAGAAGGACAGTCTAGGTGTAGGGGAGAAAATGATAAAGTGGGTGAAAAACTGGCTTAGTGACAGGAGTCAAAGGGTGGTTGTAAATGGGGTTCACTCCAGGGAGGAAAGAGTGATGACTGTGGTATCCAAGGGGTCAGTACTGGGGCCGATACTCTTTAACATTTACATTGGGGATATGGCAGAGGGACTGAATGGAAAGGCGTGCCTGTTTTTGGACGATACAAAAATCTGCAATAGAGTTGACACACTGGGAGTTGGGGGCGGTGGAGCGTATGAGAGAGGACCTGATGATGCTGGAGGGGTGAATGGAGAGTTGCCAGCTGAAATTTAATGTGGATTGTTCCAACTCAGCCCACCTCAATGTGAAAGAAAAAATATTGTTCGGGGAGGAGTCTGAACCAGTCAGTTAGCTAACAACATGTATGTGCAGATTGGTAAAGAAAGACCCACTCACCACTAGATAAAATCAGTAAACTCTGTTTTTTTTATTATTCAACACAGTCAATTATATCACAGATACAGTGACATTAGTCTGTGCATACGTTTCGGAAATATCCTTCTTCAGTGCAAGCCTGTATCTGTTAAATTACAAATATTCATATATATTTAAATAGCCCAATTTACTACTTACAATTATTCAGGAAATTTACAAGTTTAATCAAGAGTGCTTCAATAAATTCTTGCTCACCCTAAATATTCAAATAATGGGAACTTTCCAACTTATATGTGTCCCACTGTTATTCTGTAATAAATGAGATGTAAAAGTTTTTTCATTACAATGTAGTGTTATACCAGCTACCAAAGGCAAAGTCCACAGGACCACGAGAATTATTTCAGTAGAATTCAGCTTCATGATTCTCACCTCGACTCTATAATTAGCATACAGCAATTCACAATTGTTATTCACCATTCAGGTTTTTTCACTGTATTTCACTGTAACATAAAGCCAAAACATATTTTTAAATCCACAAGTAATAAATGTAAACATCTCAGCTTTTCTACGTTTAATTTATGTTTCTTCAAACTCATTTAGTTCGGTCCTGCTTTTACCTTATTTTGGTTTCTTTCAGATTTGTGTATCAGTTTCAAATCCTGGTCTCTTTATTTCAGTGCTGTTCCTTTCATTTTCTAAACGTAAAATACAACACCCTTATTGTAGAAACTAATTGCGGACTCCAGCAGCACACAACATCTTTTAAGCCTTATGCCAGAGTTCCAAAGGGTTTTGTACTTACTTTTGTTCGTTGTAGCAGAGCGTGGCGTGACCTCTGCACTCTCTATTATAGGTAACTGCAGCCAGAGCCAAAGAAAACATGAGCCACTTAAAACTCTTTTCCCTCTGTGTATATACGATACTATGTAGTACTAATAGTATCTTTTAGATGGGCCCCATATGGAGAAACACTCCAGTGGTATTCTCTGCATGAGAACAAACAAAAAACAGCTGGTATCTGGTCTAACACTAATAAGAAAAGCAGACCGGACACCTTGACAGGTTCGAGGTGCTGCAATGTATACATATAGCAGGTCGGGCACCCAGAGCTAGCGCAATGCACCGTGAGACTCCTATGACGTCACGTGGTGATGCGCAATGCTCTGTGCCTGATTCCTTGCCTGCACAGTATTTAAAGCTCGAGCAGAAGCGGCGTGTTACCCACAGAGAGTGCAGAGGTCACGCCATCGCCTGCTACAACGAATAAAGTAAGTACAAAACCCTTTGGAACTCTGGCATAAGGCTTAAAAGATGTTGTGTGCTGCTGGAGTCCGCAATTAGTTTCTACAATAAGGGTGTTGTATTTTACGTTTAGAAAATGAAAGGAACAGCACTGAAATAAAGAGACCAGGATTTGAAACTGATACACAAATCTGAAAGAAACCAAAATAAGGTAAAAGCAGGACCGAACTAAATGAGTTTGAAGAAACATAAATTAAACGTAGAAAAGCTGAGATATTTACATTTATTACTTGTGGATTTAAAATATGTTTTGGCTTTATGTTACAGTGAAATACAGTGAAAAAACCTGAATGGTGAATAACAATTATGAATTGCTGTATGCTAATTATAGAGTCGGCAGGTGAGAATCATGAAGCTGAATTCTACTGAAATAATTCTCCTGGTCCTGTGGACTTTGCCTTTGATAGCTGGTATAACACTATATTGTGATAAAAAACCTTTTATATCTCATTTATTACAGAATAACAGTTAGACACATATAAGTTGGAAAGTTCCCATTATTTGAATATTTAGGGTGAGCAAGAATTTATTGAAGCACTCTTGATTAAACTTGTAAATTTCTTAGATAATTGTAAGTAGTAAATATATATGAATATTTGTAATTTAACAGATACAGGCTTGCACTGAAGAAGGATATTTCCGAAACGTATGCATAGACTAATGTCACTATCTGTGATATAATTGACTGTGTGGAATATAAAAAAAACAGAGTTTACTGATTTTATCTAGTGGTGAGTGGGTCTTTCTTTACCAATCTGCACATACAAGCTGAAATTTAATGCCAAGAAGTGCAGAATGATGCACATAGGGCACAATAACCCAAGGACCACATACACACTGGGAGGAGAAGATGTGGAGGTAACGGAGCAGGAAAAGGATCTGGGGATTATTATTTCAGACAACTTTAAGGTGGCAAACCAGTGCAACAAGGCAGTTGAAAAGGTGAGCGGTATGCTGGCATGCATGGAGAGAGGTATCACTAGCAGGAGAAGGGAGGTGATAATGCCCCTATACAGGTCCATGGTCCATCACCACCTAGAGTATGGGATGCAGTTCTGGAGACCTCACCTAAAAAAGGATATAGATAGGGTGGAGAGAGTCCAAAGGAGGGTGCCCAAAATTGTGCATGGCACGCATCAGAGGACCTATGAGGAGAGGATGGAGGACCTTGACCTGTAGCCCCTGGAAACCAGGAGAGAGCGAGGGGATATGATAAAAACGTTTAAATACCTGAAGGGAATAAACAAGGTGAGGGAAGGGAGAATCTTCAAGTTGAAAGAAAACCCAAGAACTAGGGGACATACCTTGAAGCTGGAGGGCAGACAATTCAGAGGCAATAGGAGAGGACACTACTTCATTGAGAGGTGATGGGCCCATGGAATGGACTACCAGAGGGGGTGGTTAGGGCAAAAACAGTGGGTGGATTCAAGAGCGCATGGGATAAATATATGGGTTTAAACAAGAGGGGGGGGATGACTAGATACCCTGATGAGAAAATGGGGCCTGGAATCTACGACGGGGGGGACATGAGTGAGGAATAGGGTGGTAGAGTCAGGGCTACCTATGGGGAGGGGGAAAGAGGCAGACTAGATGGGGTGATGGGCTCCTTTTCTGCTGACAAATTTCTATGATTCTATAGCACAAGTGGAGGCAAAAGTACTGAAGGGAAATTTCAGTGAATTGAGGCGGGGTCTTAAGTGAGTAGCATGCACAGAGGCTTCTTCCGAGGTGCTACCTGTGCATGACTGGGGAGAGGCAAAGAAACTCTAAACCACGGCTTTCAGTGAATGGTCGAAGGCATGGTGCATGGAGGAAGATTCTGGATACATACGGGACCGAGGACCAATCTGGAGAAATGTGGGCCTGCATGGGCAATCTATATAGAGGCAACTCTGCCTCCCTCTTTCACCAGCAGAAAGGGGGAGGTGGCATTGCCTCTGTACACATCGCTGGTAAGACCCCACATAAAGTTTTGGAGGCCATATCTCTGGAAGGACATATAGAGAGAGTAGAGGAGGTCCAGAGGAGGGCAACTACAATCGTGCAGGGTCTGCATCAAAAGCCCTACAAGGAGAGACTAAAGGACCTCAATATGTACACCCTGGAATACAGCAAGGAGAGGGGGGATATGATATATACCTTTAAATACCTCACAGGTAAATAAGACACAGGAGAGAAGCATTTTTCAGAAGAAAAGGTGCTCAAGAACAAGGGGACATGGTATGAAGCTGGAAGGGGGTAGATTCAGGAGAGATGTGAGGAAGTACTTCTTCACAGAAAGAGTGGTGGATTCCTGGAACAGCATTCCAGTGGAGATGGGGGGACGCAAAAACAGTGGTAGGGTTTAAGAATACATGGGATAAGCACAAGGGAATCATAGTGGAAAGCGGGGGAGAAAGAGCTGTAGATCAGGCACTGTCTGTGGTAACAGTGTAGTTAGGGAGAAACAGGCAGACTGGATGGGCCAAGTGGTCCTTATCTGCCATCAAATTCCATGTTTCTATGGGAGGGATGGCTTGCACCTTTCTAGGAAGGGGTCCACAGTCCTTGATGGAGATTCAAATGCTACATAGAGGAGCATTTAAACTAGTCGGGGGGTGAAACGAAAGGAGGCAAAACTTCCTTCCCCCCAGATTGTAAAGTGTCAGGAAGGAAAGAGGTAGGAATGTAGGCAATAGCAGAGAAAAATCCCTTAGAGTGGATGTACAGAAGGAAAATGACAGAAGCAGGAAAGGAAACAATGGGAATATAGAAGTAGGCAGGGGAGGATGTAGGATTATAGTGATCCCGAGAAGGTGGAAGTAAGGAAAAGGGCGAGTTAAGGGGTAAGACAGTAAGCTAATCAGGCAGGAGTAGAAGGGAGAGGTATACGCAGACAAACAGGGCAAAGATTTGGAAAGTGATGCGCATTACTGCAAGGGGCCTTGGAAATAAAATGCTGGACCTAGAAGTCACCATAGCTGGCTTTATTGATTTATTTATTTAGTTTTTGTTAACCGGGTAGGTGCACTAGCCATAAAATGACTATTTTCAGGCACGACCCGGGAGAGTACAACAAAAAGAGAACAGTTGAACAACAGCAACATGGGTACAATAATACAAATAGAGGAACAGTACAGCAGTGCTACAAAAATACAATGGGTAGAAACAACAAAAAATAATGGCAAGCATTATACAGATAATGGCAGTAAGATATATAATAAGTGCAGAAACCATGGACCCGACCTGTGGAGTGAAAGGGTTAATAAGATAGCAAGGTTATATAGAGAGAAATGCAAGGAATGTTCAAACATAACAAGAAAGACTGACAGAAGGAAGGTCAGGGGTGGTAATTGGCAAAACAACAGTGGATGGTCAGCAACAAGGTTCGAGAAGGAAGAGAGCTAGTAGTCAAGAAGTTATTTACAAAGAGAAGGAAAAATATGGGAAGGGGAAGAGGAGACAGTCTTGGAACTGGATTAGAGCAGGGGTGACATTACTGGTAAGTCTCAGGAGCTTCAGGTTGGGTCAAAGCATGTCCAGGCGTAGTGGCTATAAGAGAGTCGTGTTGCACTGAGCACCAGAAATGGGAAATGAATATACCAGGATACACTCTGTTCAGGAAAGACAGTGAGGAGGGGAGGAAGGAGGAGAGGTTGTGTTATATGTGAAGGAGGGTATCAAGGCCATTGAGGTACGGGGCACAGAAAGGTCAATGAGGGGCTGGAATTACTATGGATCAACCTGGAGGCAGACTCTGAGCACACCGCCTGTACTGGAGTAGTGTACGGACCCCATCACGGAGTGAGGAGACGGATAAGGTACTCGGGGAAGCCATACGCAGAACGGCAAGTAACGGAAAAGTGCTAATAGCTGGCGACTTCAATTTGCCAGACGTGAAGTGAAGTCTTCCAACTGCAGCTTCTGCGGAGAGCAGGGCCCTCCTGGATTCCTTGCACAGGGCTTTTCTAAGGCAGTTAAGTCAATGAACCCACTAGGAACGGTATGGTTCTTGGCCTGGTGCTTACTAACAGTGAGCAGTCCCACTGGCATCAGGGATTACTGTACAGTGTGGTTCAAATAAAGACAGGAGCACAGGCAAGCCACACAAGAATGAGGGCTCTGGACTTTAAGAGGGTGGATTTTAAAGAAATGGGTGACTGTCTCAGGGGCTGCCCAAGTGGGGTGGAGAAGTGCCAGAGAGGGGTAGAGGCACAGTGGGGGAAAATAAGGGAGGAAATAAGGCAATCAATCTATGAGTGAAGGAAGTAAGGAAAAAACAGAAGGAAAAGGAGAGCATTATGGTTCCCCAAGGAAGTGGCAAAGATGGTAAAAGAAAAAAAACAGCTGCATACAAAATGTACAAGGAAACAGAGAGCGGAGGACAGGGACGTATACCTAGCAAAACAGAAGGATACAGGCAAAGCAGTGGGACTACAAAGGCACAGACAGAAGAAAGAATTGCCCAGGGGGTATCTACTGGGGACAAGAATTGTTTCAGGTACATAAGTGAGAAGAGGAAAACGTGGGGGGGGGGTATAATTAGAAGGATGGAAGGGGAAGACTGTGTAGAAGACCAAGAAAAACTGACATTTTAAACAGGTACTTCGACTCAGTCTTCACATTGGAGAGTGGAGGGGACAGACCACCACAGAGATAGGGTGTGGGGGGGTGGACATTAGCCCATTTTCAGAGAAAAAAGACAAGTGCTGAAAGGACTTGCACACATTAAGGTGGACAAGGGTATGGGACCAGATAGGATTCAACCCAGGATATTTTTTTTCTATAAAGCTTTTTCTTGCGCAGGTATGATGGGCGGCTTTTTAGTCCTGTTCCTGCTCCCCGTGATTGATTCATACTGCCCTCAGATTGGTGGTTATTCACCCCCCTCATGGATCTCCCCCATGGCAGGGCCAGGGGGGCTATGCCCCCCGCCTGAACAACAATCCAGACCTCCCCCTGCATCTGTGCAGCGAAGCAGGCCACGGGGAGACAGGCATGGCTTCACACAGCCCATCCTCCCCATTTTCCATTTTTCTGTTTCAGTCCACAGCCACAGCACCAGTACATGTGTGTGGAGGTGCACACGTCCTGCACAGCCACAGTAGCGCCCTTCAAGTCGCTCGAGCCTGCACTGCCATTGGGCCTCCATGAACCAAGATGGTTGGTCACCCCTCCCTGGGAGAGGAGAGTAGTCCTGGGATGTTGGATCCTCTCCCACCCCACTGACCCCTGGCAACACATGCTCATTCCTGAACACAGGTCACCAGCATGGCAGAAGGTAAGGCGTTCGGTGCCTTAGCGCTCCACACCACCAGGCCAGCTTTCACCCCAAGATATTAAAAGAAGTTAGGGGATCTTCCAGCTGCCCCACTGACAGCCTTGTTCAACAACTCACTGAAAATGGGAGTGGCTCCAGGGGACTGGAGAAAGGCAGATGTTTCTCTGCGTAACAGTGGAAGCAGAGAGGAAGCTGGCATCTACAGACTGGTCAGTCTCACTTCAGTGGTGGTGAAACGGATAGTAACACTACTATAAGAAAGGATGACAGAATACCTGGAACTAAATGGGCTGCCAGACCACAGACAACGTGGATTCACTGGGGGAGGTCGTGTAAAATTAATCTAACAGACGTCTCCAACTGAGTGACAGGGAAATTGATCAAGGTAGAGCAGTGGACGTGGCCAATTTGGACTTGAGTAAGGCCTTTGACACAGTACCACACAGAAGGCTGATTACAAAGTTGGTCAGTCCAGGAGTGGGATCCGTAAGTGCTAAACTGGGTTAAAAACTGGTTAAAGGATAGGAAGCAGAGGGTGGTAGTAAACAGCACTCTTTCTAAAGAAGGAAATGTGATGAGTGGGGTACCACATGACTCAGTACTAGGGCAGTCCTGTTAAGTATCTTTATACGTGTCACGGAAGAACTGAAGGGAAGGTGTGCTTTTTTGCAAATGATACAAAATCTGCAATAGGGTGGACACTAGAGAAGTGGTGGAAATAATGTGCAGGGATCTTGAGAAACTTGAAGAATGACCATGGGACCTGCATATCAGCATTCTCCCATTCACAGTCTTTGCTCCATGAAAGGGCCATTTGCGAGGTCCCCTTGTGCTGAGCAAATACTGCTGAGAAAAACCTCCTCTTAACTCTGCACAACCCTAGCAGCTGGCAGAGGTACTGAGGTGGCCCCCACACCCAACACTGTGACCCTGGTAGTCAAGTGGTCTGTCCCTCCTCCTCCCCGTTCTCCGATCCGTCCCCATATAAGAAGATAATTTCCCTGGTAGTTCAGTGGTCCCTCCCCCACCGATCTGTTATTGCCACCCCCTATAAGAAGATAATGTCCTTGGTAGCCCAGTGGTCCTTCCTCTCCCCTGTTCTCCGATTGCCTTCCCCATATATTAAAAATATTTCCCTGGTAGTCCAGTGGTTCTCCCCCCCCATTCCCCGATTCTCCAGTCATCTTCCCTACATAAGAATATAATGTCACTGGTAGTCCAGTGGTCCCACCCTCCTCCCCCATTCTCCAATTGCCTTCTCCGCATAGTAAAATTATTTCCCTGGTAGTCCAGTGGTTCCTTCCTCACCCATTTTCCAGTCGCCTTCCCCGTATAAGAATATAATGTCCCTGGTAGTTCAGTTGTCCCTCTCGCCTCCCCCCATTCTCCAATCACCTTACCCGTATATTAAAAGTATTTCCTTGATAGTCCAGTGGTCCCTGCCTCCCTCTTCCCCCATTCTCCGATTGCCTTCCCAGTATATTAAAATTATTTCCCTGATAGTCCAGTGGTCCCTCCCCCCTCCACCATTCTCAGATTGCCTTCCCTGTTTAAGACTATAATGTCCCTGGTAGTCCAGTGGTTCCCCCCACCCACATTCTCTGATTGCTGTCCTGTTGTTGTCACAATATTTCCCTGGTAGTGTAGTGGTCCCTCCCCATTCCCCTAGCACCATGCTGTTGTTGTCATAATGGTACCCTGGTAGTCTAGTGGTCCCTCCACCCGATCCCTCTCCCCACATCCAGACCACTATTCCCTGGTGTCCAGTGGCACCCCCATCGACAACTGCCAGCCCACTTTCACCACTAAATAAAGTACCTGGTGTCCAGTCATCCCACCACCCGAGGCCCTGCCTGATATATACATACAAGTCCCTGGTGGCTGGCAATTCCCTCCCCCCATCCTGATTACCCATATGGTCCACAGCAAATGTTCCTGGTGGTCTAGTGCACCCCGCCCCCACCCGGCAGGTAGGGTCCCCCAGCCCGCTGTCCCCCCATCCTGAACCCAAGCCAGCGACCAGCACAGCCCTCCTCTCACCACCATGGCTGGCTGCTGACTGAGCTCTCAATGAGCACGTACTGTACACAGTACCCATTCACTGACACTGATTGCGGGAGGAACCACTGAACACCAGGGACTTCATTTAGTGGTGATAGCAGGCTGGCAATTGGCGGGGGGGGGGCCACTAGACCACCAGGATATTTATTTAGAGTGGGCCGGCAATATGTGAGGGTGGGACCACTAGGATATATATTTAGTTAGAGCAGGTCAACGATCTACAACCGGGGGGGACCACTAGACCGCCAGGTATTATATTTATTTAGAGCGGGCCAGCGATCGGCGAGGGGGGAGGGACCACTGTACACCAGGGACATTATATTCTTACACGGGGAAGGCGATCGAAGAACGGGGGGGAGGGGAGGAACCACTGGACTACCAGGGACATTATATTCTTATATGGGGAAGGCGATCAGAGAACAGGGGGAGGGACCACTGGACTACTAGGGAAATAATTTTAATATATGGGGAAGGCAACTGAAGAATGGGGGAAGGTGAGAGGGACCACTGGACTACCAGGGAAATAATTTTAATATATGGGGAAGGCAATCAGTGAATGGGAGAGGGACCACTAGACTACCAGGGAGACAGCCGTTTTATTTTCTTGGGCCGGCAATCATCAATGGGGGGGCAATAGCCACCATGGGCTTCGGCTGCCTATGGGCTGGGGGGGTGCTAAGTCACGCACAGCGTATGCAAATGGGCCCATAATGGGCATGCAAATGGCCACCTAGCACCTTGCATGCCCAATGGCCTCATTTGCATGGCCGGCTTTGTGAACTGCAAATAGCACAGCAGCGTTATACATTGGAGTGTGGTATTCCTGGCTCCAGGTCAGGGCAGCGCTGCAGGGGTTAGTGCTGACTCCACCTGGCCCCTACAGCAACTTTTGCACCCTGGGCAATAGCAAATCGCAATGCGAACTTGTGCGTTGCACTTTGCGATTTTTGGTAAATCGGGCCCCGGATAGGGTCTCCAGAGGCAGAATAGGTAGGGAACAGCTGGGCAGACTAGCTGGGCTAAGCAGCCCTTTTCTGCCATCACATGCTATGTTCCTATGTGTGTTTGTAAGGAGGGGAATATAAAGGAAAACAACATTTAATCAGTTTATTCTTTTTATTTTGAGGGAGTCCAAGTATTTAGGGTCTAGATGTTTCATGAGGAAAGGTGACATCCATGCTTGAAATGTCAATCAGGAATTGAAAAAAAGGCACTGATATTATTAATGTGCTGTTTCCTGATTGTCAGCCCTTTTTTACCCATACATTGTGCTCTCTCAATGCACAGATCCTAGCCAATCAGGATACAGTGTTTTCCCTACCCATTTTATAAACCTGAATAAACCATTTGTCCTTTGGTCTCATAGTTTATGTGGTATCACACAGCTTGAGTGTGTAAAAAAAAAAAACTCATTACACACTGCTGCCCATACATTAACTTCTTTATAATTACTGGTGACCCTATTTATCAACCTGATTATGAGCAGCTTCAAATGTCGTAATAACCCGAAATCTGGTTATTACAGCATTTGACACCATAATAACCCGAAATCCAGATATTACGGCATTTGTAAAACTTTTACTTTCCTCCACTTTTCCCACTCACTGTAGCGTGACCAAGTGCTGTTCGCTGTTGGAGAATATCCCAGACAAAGCACGGAAAGACCAATGTTCATTGGAAAAAAAGAAGAAAGCTGTATTTTTTAAGATCACGTTCCTTAGTTTTCTGCGAAAGAAGCTGCCAAGTGTACAGCGAGGAGAGAGAGTGACTTGGCGGCTTCAGAAGACTCGATGCAATCATGCTATGCCAGCACTCGCTAATGGTTGCGTCAAGTCTTCTGAAGCCGCCTAGTCACTCGCTCTCTTCGCTGTTCACTCGGCGGCTTCTTCCGCAGAAAACTAAGGAAAGTGATCTTAAACAATACAGCTGTCACTCAAGTCTAGTGCGTCCCCTTATTGGCTCTCAGTGTACATGTGGGTGGGCCGACTGTCCCAACAACACAGTGGCTCTGTTCCACCGCTACCAAAGACTCACACTGATCATTCATCTACCTCATCTCCACACTAGTAAAGTACTACAGTTTGTCATTTTTATATAGTTGATCCTGCCTTTACAAAAAAAAAAACATATCTGCTTTATCCTGCCGAACTCCCGCTTCCATCGGGGCTTTCTCAGTCAGTCGGTCAGTCAGATTGGGAACCAACCGGGGCTGGCTGACTGCTCTTGTGCTGCCACAGAAAAAAGCACCAGCAATTATAAAAAATAAAGTCTAGGCAGGTGAATGTTGATGATGCTTTTTTACGTACTGTACCCTCGGTGAGCGATGAGCTCATAAACCTGTCAAGCTCCGCTCTCGAGGTTTATGACTCATCACTCACCTCGGGTGTGTAAAAAACATTATTACACACACCTGCCTAGCCATTATTCTCTATATTATTGATTGCAGATGACCAATAACATAGTAAAACCTTTACATCCTCCCCTGAATATGCCCAACATTTTGACCTTTTAAAGACAGGGAAATGCTTATTTCTTTCATAGCACTGGAAGGATTCTAAAGCACAGTACAACATTTGGTAGCTTTTACTGTGGAACAACCCAGGATCATTACAAAGTCACAGTAAGAATGATCTTTATGTTTGTTAAACAAAAACAACACTACAACCACAACTAATATAAAAATAAATATTTTCAATAGCTGTTTATTCTTAGTATTATTATTATTATAAGAAACAGTTCCACAAAGCACATTGCTAATGTTTCACATGCAGCGTTATTGCTTTGGGAGTGATAAAGCATATGAATATTATGAGGACACAAAATAAAAACAAATAAATAAATAATTGCAAGCTGCAGAGAATGTCCTCTCCCATGATCCAATGGATTACGCAGGCAGGTTAGACTACCACTGAGCTTACCAGGCAAATGCTAAGAGGCCAAAATCCGTTTTGAAGTTCCACACCCCCCACCTCACCATACAGTTGGTTACTTCGAGGAGAAATGTAATGTCACATGGGAAAGAAGGGGGAGGGGCAGAGCACACTGTGGTGCGCCTGCTGCTGTTTTTGTGAAGCTCACCTGTTTCTCAGTAGCATCTGACCAGTGCACGGCCTCCATGACGGAGTCTACTTATCTGTTAGGACATGGACACTGAATAGCCGTGGATCTCATCAACAGCATCACCTAATGGGGGGTGGGCCTTGAGCAATGACTCAGTGGAAGTAAACTGTGCTTCCCTGCCAGCGACCTGTGCACAAGAGCAAATTCTGGAATCTAGGATAGGAGTCTCCTGGACTGGGGAGTGTCGCTGAATGCAGCCAATGAGCTGGGGGCAGCTTGCTCCCTTGTGAGGTGAAACGCATGCCCAAAGTACGTTGTAGTGTTTGAGGCCCCCCCAGAGGCAATGCTCGACTTCAGGGGAGGGACTTATGGAGGAAGGGAGTGAGAACACCAGAAAAATCTGTGCTCTGAGCCAGCTAAATGATGGTTGCCAGCCTCTTCAGGCCCTGCCCTCTGTGGATTGCCACTGACTTTGATGGGTGGGGGGTGGCTAGTAGGGCTGGGAGGGGCTAGCCAGACACCTAACAGGAGACATAGCCCATGGCTCAGAAGGCCAAACATCTAAATGGAAAAAATCAAAGCATGTCACCTCACGTCATATGGGTGAGAGGACCATGAACTAAAGGTGAGTGGTGCTGACACCCTCAGGACACAAGAGGCAACACTCTTTTTTTTTTTTATATAGCTTTCTGTCCACCAGAGCTGTCTGTCTAGTCCTCAGCTCAACCTGAGCTTTTCCCTCTTAATTTGTTTTAAATTTAAGAACAAAATCTTGTATTTGGTCTTTTAAAGAGGTCAGCACAATGGCTAAATCAGTGCCGCTGCCAACAAATTTATAATCTGCTGAGGAGTCAAACCTTTAGCAGCGGCGGGTGAAGTGCCTCTCAGAGAGGGAGAGAGGCAATTTAATGCCGAATGTCCTTGTACGGCATCAGTTTCAGATGAAGAAGACTGGTGTAGAGAAGAAAAGGGTCTTTGCTGATGGCTGTCTGTCTGCAACCAGGTCAATCTGGTTATTTATTGAACATTTAGGTTTGGCCAGGAAGGGCACACTGAGGCGGGGCCAGCTTGTTTTCAGGTGCATCCTGGGGGGAAAGGGAAGAGGGTCTGCTTTAGGTGTCTGCCCTTTGAAATGTGGTCTCGAGAGACACAAACAAGTGCCACAATAGGGAGGTCAGATAGGCTTTTACCTTCTCCCCCACCATCAGCCCAATGATGTACCCTAATTGGACAGATTAGCTGTCATTCAAATGGCGTTGGGGGGGTTCTTCCCAATTTTTCCTCATAGTCCCTCCCTCCAGCTCATGGTAAGAGGAATGCTTTGTTGGCCTTGTGCACACGCAGCACCCCTGTGGCAAGAGCAAGCTCCCTGACCCAGCCACAAGGGTCGCTGCAGTGCCGGAACCCGCTGCCAACCCTCCTCCACTGAGTTACGCTGCAGGGCAGCAGCTACCCCAGCCTGGCCTGCCACCCAACAGGGTGACCTGAGCTCGCCCCTGAACTCGGGTCACCTGCCAGGCAGCGTGATGTGCTGCTGCTGGCCCATCGGGACGATCCCTGCAGAGTGGCTCTTTAACAGCATTTATTTGGAGAGAGGGATATTCGCTTCTTTTGGCTGATCCCAGCACTTGCCCAGACTGTGTCGCATGCAAATTACAGCCAATAATACAGCGAGAGAGAGAGAAAAAGAAAGGGAGCGAAAGAAGCAGCAGCTGCCCATGATTAGTAGCCTGTTCTTTTCAAGATGGATCATTTGGTCGGCATTGCTTTCAATCTGCGTAGATCTGTGCATTGTTGTAACAGGGTCAGACCTGGGTCCATGGTGGGACCCCCAGAGACGTTCTAAACAAAGTAAAAAGGGACTGAAATGTGAAGGCTATCTCAGTCTGTAAGGTCATGAAAAGCTTTTTTTTTTTTTTTTAATTGTGCTTTCTTTCCCCAGCTGGCCCCCACTGGTACAGCCCCATTGCCCGCCTTCCCCAGGACTCCCCTCTCTCACACACCCTGGCTTATACCCCGAGGGCTAGGCCATCAGGAGGGGGCAGC
This sequence comes from Neoceratodus forsteri, assembly GCA_016271365.2. Lineage (NCBI taxonomy): Eukaryota > Metazoa > Chordata > Ceratodontiformes > Ceratodontidae > Neoceratodus > Neoceratodus forsteri. Next base: position 1,616,676,082 of record CM028130.1, read on the forward strand.
TGTCTCCTAGTGGAGACTGGGTAGGTGCTGGAGGAAGAGCACTGTGGTTGGTGGGGTGGGGCCAGTGGCAAAGGGTGGGCGTCCCCCTGCAGTAGCTGGTGCTCCCCTTTTTCTTGTTTGTCTCCCCCTGTGAACACCAAGAAGGGCTCCTGGCGTGTGTGCATGCATGTGCGTGCACTGCATATCACAGCCCATTGGTGTCCTTCCCCAGTTCCCGCAGCTCTGCTTGCACCGCCATCCTTTGTCACCTAGATGGCAGCAGCACAACAGAGTCCGGCCTCCCACCTCCCAGGTCATCAGTGTCACATGTGGTAGTGCTACTGCTGCACCAGTCAGCCGGCCAATGAAAAGCTTTCTTCAAATGAGGTGTTGGGCAAACCTGCAGAGTTCAGCAGTCTGGGGGTATCCATGTCTAAGTCAGCCTTATATTAAATTAAGGAAGCAGCCACCCTGTCGAACCTTGAGAGTCAAAACAGGAAGTGATGTTACGGTGCCGGCCTGTTGGCACAACAGTAGGGCTACCACCCATGACACCAGTGACTGGGTTCATGAACGAGCTTTTGTCACCGGAAGTGGGGGAGAGGGATCCCTCTCCAGGTAGACAGCCTATGTGATGCTGCTACTACTGCACCACCTGGGTGGCCAAAGGTGACACTGCAGGCAGGGTATGCCTTTGGAGTGGTGGGGGCACTGACTGACACTGCGCAACCTCACAAGCTGTACAGGCACATGCGCCTGGCACATCCCAGAGGAAGAAGATCAGAACACAGAAAAATGGCCCAGGTACCTATATACGATAGAACCAATCCAAAGACCAGTTGTGCACAGGAGAATACGGAAGGGGTGCTGGTGTAGAGCTGCCAACCCGCTTCACAAATCAGATACAACACGCCGCACTCCAAAGCAGTTCACAACTTACAGGCTTCTGCAGTTTAAAATGGACTTTACTGAAGCAGCTCCAGAGTAGCTGACTAGAATCCTGTGCCCCGGTGCTTCAGTCCTATCTGGGTCTTTGTCAGAAGGCAGATAGGGTTGAAATGCCAGAGCACGGGATTCTAATCGGCTACTCTGGAGCTACTACAATAAAGAATTTTAAACTGCAAAAGCCTGTAAATTGTGAACCGCATTGGAGTGCGGTATTTTGTATCTGACCTATACACAACAGAACCTGGTATATCCAGTCCCACACCACCACCGCCCACCATGTGACAACAAGGAAGCTGTTGCAGGTACATCCTCCATACCCTGACTCGCTCGGACATTCTCCTCCCGGGAAACAGCTCAGCGCAGCACCACTCACCGAGCGCCACCTGCTGGAGGTGCTGTTGGCAGAGTGGGTGACCCCACACTGCCTGGTCTCCCTCCCAGGAATGATGCAAGCATGTGGGTCCACACGGAGGGTGAGGGACAGAACCCAAAACACTGGGAGGAAATCCCATTGGTGGCAGGATGATGAACGGGGCCTGTCACTGCCCATGTCCACCATGCTCCTCAAAAAGACAGGCTTCCGGGGGCCAACGTTGCAGTGAGCCATGTTCACTCGGAGTGCACTGTAAGGGAGGCAGCTGAAGCGGGTTCAAGTTGCTGGGGCAAGTTAGCGTAGTAGACCTTGGATAGGAACTAGGGGCATAGCACCATCTGAAGGCATGTACAACAGTAATAAATATTAACAAAAACAAAAAACAAAGAAATGGATATTTGCAGACTGCTGATACTGAAAGGTTAGCTCAATTATTCATTTAAAAGAGCTTTTCATGATTTATGAGAATTTGAGGGACCTTGTACACCTCCGCTCCCCCGAGAGTCATACAAATAAAGGGGGACTCTATTTTCTGCCAGATATTGCAGTGACTGCAGAAATACTATGCGGCCAGATGCATTCATATAGTTATTGGGGAGGGGAGGGGGTCTGTCAGAGTGAAGCTCTAACATTGCTTAAACCTATGCCTACTTCTTATAAAAGAAAGAACCTGCAAAAACAGGGCGTGTTCTAAAATTTAGAACCTCTCTTGAAAAAAAAAAAAACAGATCTAGGGACTAAAGATGCATATTAGTCATTAACGTGCAATTAATATGCAAATTTTTTTTTTAATATATATTTTATATAACTAGCCAGCTGATCCATCTTGAATGATGTCAGAAAGAAAAAAACAAGTATACCTGCAGTCCCACGGAAATAAAGGTATCACCCCTCAAAAAAAAAAAAACAACAAAAAAAAACTTACCAAAACAAATTAAAAAGCGAGACAAAGAACATTAGAAGGAGAAAGATGCTTATCTGGGGGGTTGATGTTTGACTTACCAAGTAGCTCTACAGGAGGAAGAATATGGGAGAGGGAGGGGGAAAAACGGGAGAGAGTGAAACTGTGAGAGAAAGCTGAGAGAAAAGGAGACAAACACTAAGGTACATGACTGTCCCCTGGAGAGAGAAGCCTAGTAGACACCAGGAAGTATTTTTCTTGTTTCTTTTTATGTGCCTTGAGCCCCAGCAGCTCAGCCCCAGCTCCCTCAGTCCCCACTCATCCCCGGATTTACCTCAGGTGGCAATACTCCCAGGCTAGACCCTCCAGAGTGGGGCTGCCAAGTAGGCACACCCCCGGAGACTTGCATCGCTTCCCAGGAGACCCCTCAACTGCCCAGTGTTCCTCTCTGGCTTGCCCCCAGGGCGGGGCCACGGATCAGGCTCTTCCCAACAGAAGAATAAACTCAGTCACCAAACCAAGTGCTGCGATGGGCGCAGCAGGACCAGGAAGCGGGGCGTCATCTATGAGGTCGGCATTTTTACCTGCTTAGTCCCCGGGAGGCGTGGCGTGCAATGACATAAGGTGCTGAAGCACTGACGTCTGGTACACCTCCCCCACAGCTCAGCTCCAGTCACTGCTCCCCCTGGCCTCCACCAAGGGTCAATCAAGCGCCAGTTGCTCAGCAAACCTTCCCCCCGGAGGAGAGCAGTCCATGGGACACTTAGTTCTCCTACCCTCCGCCAGCCCTCCGACTCATTGGGTCTGTTCCCGAACCCAAGCCATTGGCATTGCAAGCGGAAACCTTACCACTGTGCCAGTGGGCTGGCTTAGAAGTACTTTTTTTACACCACTCCATTGGGATGAGTTCCATATCACACAACAGTTTTGTGGCTTCTTTAGTGGTTTATAATTATATATCCCAGATGGCCACAGCAAATACTGCTCTCTGATTGGAGGGCAACTCAGAGGCCACCATCTGGTAAGCAGCTGTAAGATTTCCATATTTACTCCCCATCCCCCCCCCCACCTACCTCCCATCCATGTGTGCACACGCTTGCATCTGGAGTGGTGGGACCACGTGGTCCCCACTCAGATCACCAGCATGTCACACCAACGCCCAATTGCTCAGTGCCACAGATCTGACCTACAAACGTTTTTTTTTTTTAACTGGGTTCTTCATCAGGACTGATATACACCAAGCACACTTAATTTGCTCTTTTACTTGTATGTTACCTGGCCTACTCACACTTTTGTTTCTTTTTTCACTTAACTTGATTGGGTCTGAGACGTTTATTCCACATATAATCTAAACTTCCAGTTTATTCACCTCAGACCGCCCAGCTGACATGCAGTTAATTTTTTTTTCCTACATAGATTTTTATTTCTCTGTCTGACTGTTGTCAGCTCAGGGATATAGCCTTATCAGGTTTCACCACCATTCAGATGGCAGCTCTGGTTTTCTCCATGTGTTTTGTTCCATGCCACCCTCCATCCTGTGATGTGGGCCAACCATCCTTTTTGTGGCCTCGGTTGACACAGTGTGCTCTGGGTACCTGCAGCACCCCTTGCATGGAAGCAGACTCCCTGTCCCACCGCAAGGGGCTGTGCGCTGCCAGGCACCCGCCCTCTACCATCTGGATCTGTCTCATGCCGCTGTCAGCAGCACTCTCCAGCCCTGTCCGCCATGACACCAGCTCCCCGAGTCCACTCTCAAACCCGGGATGCTGGCACAGAAACGCTAGGCATCAGGCAGCTGAGTCCACCCAGTCTGGAAGTTAAGTGACTTGTCAAAGGTCATGCAGTGAGTGAGTGAGTGACAGTGGTGGGATTCAAACAGTGAATCCCCTGGCTGCCAGCTCTTTATACTAATCACTGGAGCCCACTAGAGCCAAAGATTCTACGTTTTCAAAAATGGCCAATTCCATTTGACAAAATCTTAAACTCTGCCTTTTCCTAAAATTGGGAAAATTCAACATGTTCTGTACAAAAATGTTGTTCAAAATGGAGGGTTTTTTTTTCTTCCAAAAAGCTGGTGCAAAGTGGGGTTTTTCATGAAAAACTGACTCCCAAGTACCAGTTTAAAATGACAAATTCTGTTTTGTACTAGTGTTTTCCTTTGAAAACAGAAAATCATTGGCCCTAGCACACTGCTTGCGGAATAATGCAAACAGCGAGATCCAGATCTTATTCCTGCTTTTTATTTATTTATTTTTGGGGGGGGGCTCACTCAGCATTAGTAAGGAGGGTAATGCTAATACTACCCCCTCAGCATGGCCTTTACTGCAGCCAGTCACTGGCAGGTTTAAGAAATCTTTTCTCCCCCCCCCCCCATTACTACAACCTCACCCTTGACATGAACGGACATGCTAGCCCAAGAAATGGCCCATGGATACATGGAAATAATCTCGGTGCTACCAATCAGAATCATGGATGAATATCTAGAGTGGACTCTGTCAAGGGGATCAAGGCAACGTCCTAAACAACAGTGGTGAGAGGCTCTCGAAGTTCACATCCTTCCACTTCCACCACTAAACACATTCATTTTTTTCTTTCTTTTAACAACCTTTTTCTGTTCTGTGGGGCCCCTCCACCAGAACTCCAAGAGTCACACCCAGCAACCCATGCCCGGCTGCAGAGTCACATCCCCAAGTATGCCCACTTATCAACACTCAACATCCGAATGCCATGTCACCTCCTCAGATTAGCCTTTCGAGAGTGGGGCCCCAACACTTCAGCTTCTTTGGTAGGTGTTCTGCTTCCTTTCATGAATGGTTAAAGGGGAGATACAATGAGGAGGGGTTTTGGTTGGTGGAAGACTGGGGTCACTTCTGGGATAGAAAGCTCTTTAAGAGAGATGGCCTTCATCTTACAAAGGTTGGAACATGTGTCCTCGGGAGACGTTTGATGTCTATGTAACTAGGCATTCAAACTGACTTGGAGGACAGACTGGAGCTAGGGGAGAACATGGAAAGGTGAAGAAGTAGGGGGCATAGCTAGTAGCTATTACTCCCCCAGAAAGAGGTCGGTGGCACTAGGGTTGAGTTACTTTCATTAATTTAACCATAGTGGGCATGAGGCATTCAGCTTTCCCTTGTGCCTCATGTCCCTCATAAGGTTCCATGGTAATCGAAGCCAGGGTCGGGCCTTTATACTTAAAAATCAATGAGTGGGAACCAAAGGGGTGACAGGTGAGGTGTGGGTGGTGGAGGTACTAGAGTACCCAATTGGAACGGCTGCCACTGCTACTGGTTCCTTCTCCAGGGATCCTCATGCTGCTTCAGTCACCCACAAGGGTTGGTTTTATAGGTCTCAGCTACTGCACATCAACACTGGCATATGCAGAGGAAAAAATCACATCAGCTGAGGAGACTGCAGACAAATTTGCATCTTCAGATGTTGTAATATAACCAGTGCCACCATCAGGCCAAATAAAAAGACCACTGTTCCTACTTCTCAAGGTTAGGCAGCAGGGTGGTGGATGGTAAATTCTTTCACATACACCTCATGAGACTAGTTCATAAATGCGGCCACCATAAGTAGGGACCACTACTGAGGCAGGAATTCCTGCAGCAAATGGGCCACTCAGCATGTTGAAAATTTAGTTTCATGCTGTAAAGATGAACAAAATATGCCCGTTCATTTAAAAAACACAAAATAAGAACCCAAGACTCCAACGGGGCTCTTGGTAGCTTTTCCCTCTTGGGGGCCCTGGGCTCCCAAAATAAAACAAAGTGTGGGTCCTGGATCAAATTCTAAAAGTCCAGAAGTGTTCTGCAGCCGCTTTGGTGCATACCACAACAGTGTGGGTCAGCATTAAGCAGTAACCTGTGTGTCCTGAGAAGCGACCAGTGCATCCCAGGGACCCTCAACACTGATGGATGCTCGTCCTGATGGGCTGCCAATGTATGAAGGACGCAGGGCCCCTCATTCCCGAGAGCCCTTTCCCATGCAGGCCCCACAGTTCTGACAGCCCTGTCCCAACACAGGTTCTAAAGCCATTTTCTGCAGGCCTTAAAAATCCTGAGCCACACGTCAATCAATCCAAAGCACTATAAGCGCGAGAGACTCTTACACAGTGAAGAGTGTCTCTGGCGCTGACGGTAATGTCGCCAGGGTGCCCAAGAAAAATAAACCAGCATTGCAATGACAGCAAAGGCAGATTTCAACTTGTTTCGATGTTCAAGAATTTAACATGTGGTAATAAGCCCCTTGGAGTCAAACCTACTCAGCAGCACTTATTTTCTTTGGGTGGCAGAGCAGCTCAGCCTTGCCGTTCTCTCCGTCAACGACACATTTACAACCCCTCACACCACTAAGAGTTGCTCTAAAGGGCTTATTAACACATGAACAAGCAGCAGTCTCTTCACAGGTGCAGGCTAAAGATCCAGGACCAGATAACCTTTGCAGACACAATACAGTAATGACTGAGTTGTGTTTTCGGAGTCTTCCCCTTGGGAAGAGTTCAGCATTCCGCTTTAGTTAGCACAGTATCGTTCAGCTGTCACTGGCAGTCAGAAACATCTCCAGTTCTGCTATGTAAATTCCATTAAGGAGGGCAGCTATGTGATGCTTAAGTAGCAGTGGACCACTCTGATGTGCTGGCAACCTGGATTTTCACACTCCGAGCCCAGAGACATCAGGAGCAGTGATGATGAGGGAGTATACAGAGATTCCACATACACATTCCCCTCCCAGGGTGGGTGGCTGCGTACTATCATTCCTCAGGCGACACCTAGAAGAGACTGCCTGCACCCATTTTAGGGCCATCGCAGGTACACACACTAATGACAGAGGTGGCTCAGGATGTGAAAACCATTCACCACCCACTTCCACCACTTGGACCAGCTGGCCCTTCCCCCGATACTGTGATGGCAACAATCCTGCCCTCCCCCCCCCCTGGATGCTCTAGCCAAGCTGAAAGAAGCTGGGGCGAGTCTGAGCTACGCTCGTTTACTGGAAGTGACCAAACTAGTAGACAGAGTCTTAGGACAGAAAACAAGAACATGGACAATGACTGAGGTAAACCCAGTGAAGAAAGCAAAGCTGGTAAACAAAAAACGGCCTCACCACATTAACCCTGGGATTCCGCCTCCCCCACCCAGAATACAGGGCATCAACTACTCCTACACAGAAGAGTTGCATTCAGCTCCGTCCTCCTTTCAGACTTCCTCTGAATCCCAGTGACTCCTCTTTGACTGGTAGCGCCCCAATTTTAGCTCTGCACCCTTCTTTTTATGTTTCTGCTTGCTGTCCCCTAGTAGCTAAATCACCAGAGGCTGAGAGGTCCTGCCGAAGCAGTTCCCTTACTTTAGTCCCTCAACCTGCAAGAGGAAAAATGGTCAGAAAAAGCTCAAATCCTCACCTTTTCTTGCTTTCTTCTGCAGTTTCAGCGTGTCCGAGTACTTTTTCCTAATTTCGTGACGAGCTCGCTTATATTCTGTGAGAGAAATGAGACTGTGATGACTGCAGCATACAACAGAAGCAGTGGCGGAGGAAGTACATATTTGGGTAATGATTCAATTTGCATTAGCCTAACTGAGATGTAGCATATCTGTGTGTGTGTGTGTGTGTGTGAGTGTTGGGGGTAGCTACTTCTATTCTGTTTTATAGCTGGAGGCCTGATGCATAGGGAGCTCACAGACACATAGTGAGCCTTTGGCTGTGGTGGGATTTGAACCCGTGATTCCTTGGTTCACATTAAGGATGCAAGTCAAATCCCAAATGGAAGTCCTATTGACACTTTTTTGCAACCCCCCCCACCACCACCACCACCCACCCGTTAATATAACCTGCACTGGGCTATTTTTTTTTGTTTTGTGTATTTTTCTGTCTTTCTCCCAGATGGCCCCCATCTCAGTCATATCCCTACTCCAAGCTTCATCACCTGCCTTCTCCTGGACCTAGCCCACCTCACGTTCCTCCTTGGCCCCCCCAAAAGACATGACCACCGGGGAGTGGGAGTGGCATGGGGCCCCCCGAAAGGACTCGAGCTCAGTGCAGAGGGTGGAGCTCCAGTCGGCTGTGTGGGGTCAGCTTCATGCTGCTTTGTCTGGAGGGGGGGTGATTTTCTCCCCGATTTTCAAAGTATAATGATAGGGACAGGTGTGCAAATGCAGATGCGTGCCAGCACATGTTAGAGCCCACTGATGCCCCCTCCCTTCCCCTCCCTGTGCACCAGCTTCAGCTGCACTGCCACCGGTGGGCACCCAGGTGGCAGTAGTGCAGTGGAGACTACAAACCCTCTCTGAGGAAGAAAGCATCCTCTGGGATACTCAGTTCTCCTCCACTAGCTGACCCTCCGATGACTGAGGCTTGTTCCCAAACACAGGTCCATTGGCATTGCCAGTGATACCACTACCTCTGCGCCGGCAGGCTGGTAGGGCATATGTTTTTTGTTTAATATTCCCCACATAGCTCAGCTGAAATGCAACATCTCATTTCCAATGGGGTCCCACTTTTCCTAAGTTGGGGTGGGGAGCTGCGCTACTAGTGAACCCCGGTGCTGATCCACAAACAGTTCATGCAGAACGAAGGACGTACAAAAGAAGCACTCGGATGACCAAAGCCGACAGCAGAAAAATGTTTTTAATTCAGCTTAGATGACAAATTTCTAATTTTCAGCAGCTTTGGTAGCAGGACAAGGACCAGGAGAAAAACAGGATCCCCAACATTTCAGGCCACAAATGGCTTTTCTTCAGGGGGCCCTGCTGGGTGGACTGGAGCTCTTGGAGGTTAGGTGACTTTGCCAAGGTCACATAGTAAAAATTGGCTCTGTTGGGGTTTGAACATGCAACCTGCTGGTTCGCAGGTGGGTGCTCTAACCACTCGATCAAACTGCCACTTTAAGAGCACCTCTGCACTTCAGCAGGTATTTTCATGGACATGATGTTTCAGCTATTACAAACCACTAGAAAATGCCCTTTCTTTTTAAGTTCTGTTTTTTCCTATGCCAAAGCAGCCTCCTTCATGCTGGCCACCCCAGCCCCATAACTAGACTTCCCCCAGGACTTAAGATCGTGCAGAGATAGCATGGCCTGGGTTATCGGTTGCACGGCCTATGGGTGGCCGGCGTCATCCTGCTGCCTGTGTACTCATTCTTGCCTTGGTCTCCCATCCTGTCCTGCACGAGCAGGTGTGCAGCGATGCCAATGGTGGGGCAATACACAATCCTGTGCACAGCATACCGGGCATCTGTCCCTCCTCCACTCTTCTGTCATAGTATGCCCCCCCCAGTTGTCACTAGGGGCCAGTCAAGCACTGAACAGCGTGCACCCCCCACCCCGGAGGAGAGCAGTCCAGTGGTCGCCGATCCTCCACCCCCCCCACCTGACCCTCCGACTCCCTCAGCTTGTTCCTGAACTCAGGCTGTCTGCGTAGCAAACTGTAGCACTACTGTTGTGCCTGCAGGATCGCCCACAAAATGCACATTTTTAATTTTTATTTTTCCCATCCAGGGTTTATAACACACCTTGGTAGTCTACACAAAGAGTCTGTATAAAAAGTGTTTGACTGTCTCTATCTGACCTCACAAAGCCTTTTTTTATGACATCATAGTGCTCACAGTGACAACAGATTGTGATATCACCAATGGTAACTGTAAGGCTGGGGACAGTAAGATGATTTTTGAAAGACTCAGTGAAATATGTTCTGTATTATGTGAAATATTTAGTTAACAAAGAACATGAGAAAGTAACAAAAACTGGAAAACACTAAAGTTGAATGGAATTCTCGTTGATCTAAATAGTTGTAAACCTTTTATTTTAGCAGAATGTCCTCGTCAACATTTGAATATAATAAATGTATATTTTGCTAAGCACATGCCACGTATGCCACGTAACTCCTGCACCTCTCTATTGTCACTGCCCTAGACACAGACTGTCAGAGCAGTGACAACTGAAGAAACTGACATAATCGTATGGTGTGGGTGAGCCTGGCATAGGAAGATCCTGGCAGGGGGGACTTCTGAAAGGTTGTCCAGCTGAATCTGGAGGACGAGGGCAGTGCTCTTTATGACCCCAAGACTGGGGCTTGTCCCCATGACTCCAGTTTAAAATACCTGCCAGATCAAGGGAGAGGAATGGGCAGTACAGACATCAACAGATAATATTTTTTTGCGTTTCTTTAAATTCCAAATCCCCTCATATAGTTTAAGGGGTATGTGCAAACATACCCCAAATGTAAATATTAAAGGAAAACTGTCCTAATCTGCAGCTTGCATACAAGCTTTACCCCCCATTAAGCTTTTCACAAGGAAAAGCCTTTGGGTTAGTGTTGGGATTTGCTGTATTTTAATGTTATAAAGTCCGAGAGTCAGCAACATGGCGGACGTTGTGCGGTTCCATTTAGTGTGAAAGTGCGGTGCCGCACTACTTGCTTCAATACACTCTGTACTGAAGCGAGTAGTGCGGCACTGCACTTTCAGACTAAACAGAACCTCAAAGCATCCGCCATGTTGCTGACTCCCAGTGCTGAAAGTGGCCAGTGGCCAAAGTTTAGTGACCAGTGACCAAACTTCTATCAACAATATGTAACTGGCTAACCAAAAGGTTGAGGAGATAGAAAAGTGTAAAATGGCAAGTGTAGAGGCTGCAAAGGGCTAATACCAAAATGTAGATTGATGTGCCTTGTAAGTGCAGAGGTGTTTGGAGAGTAATTGTTAAAACCATGCAAATAATGATACCACTGTGCAAACTGATGTCTGTGTAGATGCCCAGGTTCAAAAGGTGTTGGGGCCCTTTAAATAACGGTAGAATATAAGTGAAGAGCATAAACCGTGTTTAAAAAAACTAAAAGTTTTAAAGAAAATTAGCTTTGCTTTGCTCAGCAGAGATATCTTGTACAAAATCTTCCTTCAACCCAAAGTCATAGCCAAGATAAGGTTCAGCTGCTTCAAACCACTGCAGCTTAGATACAGTTCCTCATTTTATAATTTCTTACGTTTAAAAAAAATGTGTAACAGAGAGTTGATAAGCAAGCAATATTACCGAGCAGAATTGAGCGATTATTGGGCAATACCGGACGCCAGAAGTAATGAACCCGGCGGAAGCGGAGAACTATATAACTTCCCTGGAAGGTCGATATTGCTTATATACCCTGGAAGATTATGTCTTGGCAGAAATGGGCATTAAAATCATATTTTTTCAGTGGTCAAAAAATAGATAAAGAATAAAGAAAAACATCTTAAAATTAAAAAAAAAAAATTTATATTCAAATAGTCCCTGCCTGTCACATTTGCCTGTTCCTGACACAGTTGCCAGTAGAGGGCACTGTACTAGTACTGGGAAAGGAAGAATCGCTCTGTGAATGGCATAGATGAGGTTAGTTTTTTTTTTAATCATGCAGTTTTTTGTTTTTAGCATGGAGAAACAGTCGGTATGGCTGGCATGTCAGTGCAGTCGGAGCAGTGACAGGAGTGGGACTTTTATCAAATTAGTCCCAGAGATGGAGACCCGCTGCCAACTAGCGTCACTTGCGAGAGTGGGCAAGCAGTGGTGCTGTTTGTGCCTTTTTTTTTTTCTTTGCGGCATACTGATTTGATTACGATCCACCGGAAGGGAAAACGAGGTGCCAGTTGACTATACGTGGAGGCCCGCGCGTGTCTAGTAGTAAACTGTAAGTCCGTAACAGGAGGAACTATGTGGGTCATTAACAGAGTAGCTCGTGCTGAGCAGGCAAGCGTAACGGTAAAAAGAACTGCTGATTCTAAGTTGTCAGTTTTTTTTTTTAAATGGGCTGAAATTGTTCAGTATAAAGGAGGCAGGATTTTGCAGCTCGGGTTATTTATTTTTTAATAAAATAATGACAGTGAGGGGAGTAAGTAGGGGTGAAGGATCAAGAACTTAATTGGCTTTGAGTCGACTACGGGAAATGTTCGAGCAGCACACAAAAAGCGCACAGTTGAAAAAAGAAATAAAATTATGGTTTGTGACAGGAAAACAGGTATTTTCGTTTGGGCAGTTACTAGGTGGTGGTCTCTCATAAGAAGCAAGTCTGTATGTGGGAAGGGGGTCTCTCACTGACTCTCTCGGTAAAGTGATAAAAAAAAATGGTGGTAGTTTCAAATTGTGTGCCCAGTGCTGCACCAATCACAAAGCAGGATGGGCACAAGGATACTGGGCTAGGCATGAGGCAGGTTAGGGCTGGAACTTTTTATTTGGTGGGCATCTATTGAAAGTTAATATACCCCTCTTGAAGGGGCACTAGCCAATCAGATGCCTCCAAATAAAAAGCCCATTTTCTAAGAAACAATTATATCCTTGTTTTGGCCACTGTCTAGTCAGCAAGTTATTTAAAGTGAATGTGAAGTCCCCCTCATATGTTTTCTGTATCCTAAAGTGAGTTATTTTTGATAAATGTAAAATCCCCTGATCACTTGTTTTTCTATCTAAGAATGACCACATGTCTCGGCAAAGTGTCAAATGTACAGCATCTTATGGCCGAGGTATCTCATGGCCACTCTATTTTTCGAACCCAAACCTCAGGATGTATCAGAAGACCTAGTGTCTAGGCTAAAATGTGCTGTAGTAGGCTTTGGAAATTTCCACCATGCATTTTTGGGGTATAAATACAGGACCTAAATGTCATGGCCAGTGTGTTTTTAGAGGAATAGCTACAGCTGCTATAGGTGCTAAAACACCCAGAAAAGGGAGCGGTTCACTCCACTTTTCTGTACCTGTAGCCCTGGTGGTAAAAAGTCATCAGCTGTTTAGACTTGATCATGTTAGAGATAAAATTGTTAGGGCTTATTTGGTATTAATAAATTGCAACTGATTTAAAACAACATTTGGTGTCAAGTGGCTTTATTGGATTACCAGGGACCACTAGCCAAAAACCTTATGTTTTACACCGGACTTTACAACATTAAAATAAAGTAAGCTGTAACATGTAAAACAAAGGCTGCTGCTTGTGAAAAACTTAACCAGGGGGTAAGGCTTGGGGGTGGGGAGCTGCAGATTTGGACAGCTTTGGGAGGTGAGGCGCTACAGATTTGGACAGCTTTTGGGGGTGGGAGCTACAGATTCGGACAGCTTTGGGAGGTGGGGAGCTACAGATTTGGACAGCTTTGGGGGTGGGGAGCTACAGATTTGGACAGCTTTGGGGGTGGGGGAGCTCAGATTTGGACAGCTTCATGGGGTGGGCAGCTACAGATTTGGACAGCTTTGGGAGGTGAGGAGCTACAGATTTGGACAGCTTTTGGGGGTGGGGAGCTACAGATTCGGACAGCTTTGGGAGGTGGGAGCTACAGATTTGGACAGCTTTGGGGGTGGGAGCTACAGATTTGGACAGCTTTGGGAGGTGGGCAGCTACAGATTTGGACAGCTTTGGGAGGTGGGGGAGCTACAGATTTGGACAGCTTTCCTTTAAGGGACGAGGATTCACCAGGAAGAGCACATGCAATAAAGCCAAATAGCCTCAACCATTCTCTGCAAGGGCTGAAAACAGAAGACGCAGACACGACTTTCGTTCTTCTCAGGACTCATCAGACTGCCTCATTACATCTCAGCTCAGGCTAAAGAGGAACCGGCCCAATGATAGTCTTAGGGCTTAGGGTCATGGTGAGCCCACAACAGGAAAGCAATCTACAAGATAAGGGGTCTCAGCATGAAATCACTGAGGCAAGGGTTACACCGATGTAGACTGGCAATAAAGCCAGGTGTCAAAAAACATGCAGGATTACACATACCCCAATAATGCAAGACATCATAGGAAGTATATGCAAACCACCATGACAGAATTTAGACTGGTTTTGCTTAAAGCAGGAGTGTATGGTATCAAATACTCTCTCACACAATATGAAAAAGCTAATAAAGAACAGATGCAGAGACGTGTTTCATCCATCTCAGGACACACCAGTGTGCCTCATCTGTATGTCAGCCTAGGAAAAGGAGGAAATGCCCTATGATGGTCTTGTGAGTTTGAGTCATGGTGAACCCACAATAAGGAAGTGATCCAAAAGACAAAGAGCCTTGGCTCAAAACACCAAGGGAAGTGTAACCTGGGAAGAAAATATTCATAAATACTAAGGTATTTGCAGACCCCTTATTAACAATTCAGTGCTGTAACTAATGGCCATGTATATCCTTTGTAAATAATAAAACAAAAAAGGGGGATGAACAGTCAAGCCAGTGTGTGTGTGAGTGGGGGGAGAGGGAATGTTTTGAGTGGCGAGGTAGAGATCTATTACTTTGCAAATACTGTAGGTGGAGCCAGTCGGACACTGGAACCTAGATAAGACTCAGACGTACCATGCCACTCATCTGTACCCTTTTAGTCTGAGATTTCTCTTTTTTTTCTACTTTCAACTATACATCACTTCAGGTTTTCTCTGTATGTTGCTCACCCTCTCCAAGTTCTCTCCATCCCCTACCCCACCCCAAGTTCCCTCTTCTTCCTTTCTCACCCTTTAGAGTTCTCTCTGCCTCCTACTTCTCTCCCCCTTGCCTCTCCTCAGCCTATTCTCTAACCTCCTCCAGAGTTCTCTCTCCCCCCCACTCTGCCTCTCAGCTTCCTTCTCTCTCAACCCTGAGTTGTCTCTCTGCCTCCTCTCCCTTCTGTTCTGCCTCCCCTCTGCCTCCTCGCTCACTTCTTCCCAGAGTTTTCTTTGCCTCCCCTCTCCTCCCACTCTGCCTCTCTTCTCAGCGAGTTCTCTCTGATTCACTCATTCCCCCAAGTTCGCTCTGCCTCCTCTCTCACCTCCTACAAGAGTTCTGTCTGCCTCCCCTCTCCCCTCACTCTGCCTCCTTTTTCACCCGAGTTCTCTGTTTCTTCGTTCACCTCATCCAAGAGGTCTCTCTGCCTCCCGTTACTCTTCCTCCCTTTTCACCCCCGAGTTCTCTCTGCCTCCACATACTCTCCCTGAGTTCTCGCTGCCTCTTCTCTCACCCCCAAGTTCTCTCTGCCTCCTCTCACTTCCGAGTTCTATGTGCCTCCTCTCACCCGAGTTCTCTCTCTGCTTCCTCTCTCATCTCTGAGTTCTCTCTTCCTCCCCTCTTCACCTGCTCTGCCTCCCCTCTCTCCCAGCCATGCCTCCCTCTCCCCCTGTTATGTCTCCCCTACCCCCACGTTCTGTCTGCCTTCTCTCTTACTTTTCCCCAGAGTGCTCTAAACTCCTCTCCCATCCTTGAGCTTCCTCTGCCCCTTCAACCCACAACAACCTATGTAACCTACTCTTGGCCCCACCCCATTTCCTCTTTTCATTCAGACATCCTCTCTCCCGCATGGACAGGGTGTTTTTGCACACTACATGTATAGCTAGCCTATGAAGGCTGTTTTTTTTCCTCCCTCACCTTTCGCATGATCTTTGTCGAGCTGATTGGCAGTTTTCTTCCAGTCCTCAATCCTCTCCTGTAGGGGGTTAATAAGACTCTCCATCAGGGCACTGAAGGAGAAATAGGAAACAAAGATCACAATATTAGATCCAAGAAGAAGAATTTGCTATATACATCTATATATGTATACAGATATATATGTATATAAGGGATATACAATGGTGAGCTGTCAGATAAATGATTTATCTACACAAGTGCTGTTTGACCTTGGGTAACCTCACAAGTGGTGTAAGCCAAGGTCAAACAGCACAACTGTAGATCAATCATTTATCTGACAGCTCACCATAGTATATTTCATTTATGCAATATAGATGCTTTCTATCAGTGTAGGAACATTTGATTTTGACTGTTTATCTTTGTTTTAAATGATAATTTCTGGGAGTTTTGGTTAACTTTCCTAGAGTATGTCTGCCTAAAATGGTGGTTGCTATTAAACGAAACACCACTCATTTTGTAGAAAACTTCTTGCTGAACAAATGTCATGCTCACAGTACTATGCTACATTTTTCATTTTAAAGTTATTCACGTTTGTCAAAAAAGGGAAAAGAAAATTGAATTTTATGCTGTTTTTTGCTAATTATAAAAAAAACTAAAAGGTATCTATAAATGAAACACCACTCATTTTGTAGATATTTTTGTGCTCAACATTTCTGGTGCTCACAGTACCAAGCTATCATTTTTTGTTTTAAAGTTATTCACATTTGTTTGTCAAAAAAGTGAACAAAAAATTACATTTTCTTATGCTTTTTTTGCTAATTGTAAAAAATCTATAAGGTATCTATACATGAAACACCACTCATTTTGTAGATAATTTTGTGCTGAATAGTTTTCGTGCTCACAGTTCTGTGCTATCTTTTTTCGTTTTAAAGTTATTCCCATTTGAATATGGTTAGTACTGCTTCTGAGGCTGAACAGTCTAAATGAATTCTAAAGAGATTTGTGACATAGTAACTGTGTGTATAAATGGTCACTGTATGTATAAATTTATTTATACAAACAGTGACTCAGATAAATGCATTTATCATACTGAATATATGTCCACCCCTATTGCATAAATAAGGGATATGCAGCGGTTCAGTGTGTGATAATGCATTTATCTTGTACAGTTTCCAGTGACCTCAAGTAACCTCACGAGTGCCGAAGGCACGAGTGAGAGTTACGAGAGTCACTGGAAACTGTACAAAATAAATGCATTATCACACACTGAACCACTGCATATTCCATTTATGCAACAGGTTTAGATGTTGTGTGAACATTTTGATTTTGGTAGGTGTAAATAATTTGTCAAAAGGAAAAGAAAATTGAATTTTATGCTGTTTTTGCTAATTATAAAAAACAAAATGGTATCTATATATGAAACACCACTCATTTTGTAGATATTTTTGAGCTGAACATTTTTCGTGCTCACAGTACCATGCTATCATTTTTTGTTTTAAAGTTATTTATATTTGTTTGTCAAAAAGTAAACAAAAATTACATTTTCTTGTTTTCTTGCTAACCATATACAATATACAGGGTTTATATAAATGAAACAGTATTCATTTTGTAGATAATTTTGTGCTGAACAATTTTCGCTCACAGTACCATGTTATCTTTTTTCGCTTTTAAGTTATTGACATTTAAATATGGTTAGTACTGGTTCTGAGGCCGAACATTCTAAATGAATTCTGAAGAGAACTGTGTAGATAAATGAGCTAGTGATGTAGTTACTGTGTGGATAAATGGGTGATGATGTAGTTACTATGTGGATAAATAAATTTATTACCATAGTAGCGAAGATAAATGGTTTTATTCTACAGTTTTTATCCTGATCCCTGTTGCATAAATATATATATATACATCAACTTCATTTATCTTGGTAATGTTGCCCAAAATAACATTTTTATCCTGGTAAATTTCTTTTTTTTTTTTTTGCTGTTAGTTTATGCTCCTGCTCCACAGCCCTTGATCAGGAAGGAGCCCCAGTCCCGTCCACCGACGTCCATCAGCCAACACCAACTGTTACCCCTAGGGCTTACCCCCCTGGCGGGGCTGGCAGGGCACCCCAAACTCTGCCGAAGACCGGATCCAGTGTGGGTCGGCGCCGTGGCTATTCAGGGACAGGACCTGCAAGCTCCCCCCGTCATCCAACCAGGAGCTAATTTCCTCCAGTTTTTCACCCCATTAGGGGCAGTGATGATAGCGTGCACCCCGCCTCTGACCCCAAGTCGGCAGCATTGGTGTGCCACCCCAGGCCTCCACTAGGGCCCATGCATGCACAAAGAACTGATTTCCCTCCTCCCCGGAGAAGGAGAGCTGTCCCTAGGACACTCGATCCTTCTCCTCCCCTGCTGACCCCTGGCAGCCTGCGCTCGCTCCTAAACACAGGTCACTGGCATGGCGCAAGGTATGGCGTTCAGTGCCTCAGCCCTCAGCACCACCGGGCCATCCGTAAATTTATTTTCACACTTGTTGTATAAATACATATATATATATATATGTATGTATGTACATATATATGTATGTATGTATAGGCAAGGCAAGGCAAAATGTATTTAAAAATGCCCAATCCCGGAGGCTCTGGGCGCTGTACAAACAATAAACACATCTTCAGAAATAGAATCATTAGATACAAAATAATTAAAAACTCAGAATAGTAATGCGACATATAAAATTAATGAACTAATCCGATCAACAATTGACCATTCAGTCCAGAAATGCCTGAGCAAATAGGAGGGCCTTAAGTCGGGCCTTGACTACCTCTAAAGTAGGAGCCCCCTTAACCCCGAGGGGCAGCGAATTCCAAAGGATGGGAGCAGAGACACTAAAAGCCCTGTCGCCAGCAGATTTCAACCTCGTCCTTGGAATCTCTAGGGAGGCCTCCACAGGAGGAACGGAGGGGGCGGAAAGAAAGAGCAGGTACAAGAAGGTCAGACAGATAACCAGGGCCCTGACCATGTAGGGCCTTATAGGGGAGAAGACCTACCTTAAAGAGGATCCTCCACCTGACCGGCAGCCAGTGCAGCTCACGCAACACCAGTGTAATATGGCAAAATTTTGGCTGCCCAGTAAGTAACCGGGCAGCTGCGTTCTGCACTAGCTGCAGTCTGCGGAGAGATCCTCCCATGACCCCGAGGTAGAGCACATTACAGGAGTCAAGCCTTGATGTAACTAAGGCATGCATCAAAGTGGGGAGGTCCGGAGAAGGAACAAGGGGCTTTATCCTGGCAAGATTTCTAAGATAGAAAAAACAGGAGCAGACAGTGGAGGATATCTGCACCTCCATAGTCAAACTCCTATCCAGAATGACACCAAGATTTCACACCCTAGAGGAGGTCTTCAATGAAACAGATCCCAGAACAAGTCCAGTCTCTGATTCAGAGGCCATCCTGTCACGCACTCTGTTCGACTCCACCACCAATACCTCCATCTTATCGGGGTTCAGTCGCAACCAGCTGGAGGCCATCCAGTCGTTAATCTCAGCAAGGCAGTTGTTTAGCACATCTACCGTGTTGGATGTTCCTGGGGCAAAGGAAAAGTATAGCTGGGTATCATCAGCATAGCAATGAAATCCCAAGCCATACTTTCTAATGAGCCCTCCCAGGGGTAGCATGTACACTGCGAACAACATTGGGGCTAATACCGATCCCTGAGGGACTCCACAAGATAGGAGGCTGGGGTGGAGGAAAAATTCCCCCATCAAAACCCGTTGCTTCCTGTTGGTTAAAAAGGACTCAAACCAGCTGATGACGGTGCCGGTGAGTCTGTAGAGATCCCTAAGGCGGTCAAGCAACACACAATGGTCCACAGTGTCAAATGCTGAAGAGAGATCCAGGAGAACAAGAATTGTCTTATCTCCTCGATCTCTCGCCCTGAGGACATCATTCAGCACCCGAACAAGCGCGGTTTCTTGCTATGCCTCACCCAAAACCCCGACTGGAAAGGTTCTTATGACTCATGGGTCATGAGGTGTTTCTCCAACTGAAGCACCACTACCTTCTCCACTGCCTTCGCCAAGAAGGGAAGATTAGAGATAGGTCAGTAATTTGCCCTGACCTCCGGGTCCAAAGATGGTTTCTTTAAGAGTAGTCTCACCAATGCCTCCTTCAAGGCATCAGGGAAAACCCGCTCAGATAAGGAACACCAGACAATCAGAGCAAACACCAGGCCAACGGTGTTGATGCATCTCATAAAGAAACGTGTCTGCACCAAATCCAGTTCGTAAAAGGTGTGCTTCAGATTGGTAGCCACCCCAATGACCTCACTTACCTCCACTGGTCTAAACTCCCCCCAACCAGGTGGAGTGCACTCAGAACACTTCAGGTGACCACTGCCAGCTATGACATTGCTGACAGGAGAAATGTCCTGCCAGATACTGGACACTCTGTCCGAGAAGAATCAAGCAAACTCTTTGCATTCAGCATCAGAAAAAACCTTCTTCAGCTGTAGACAAGCAGGATGAAGTAGCCTGTCCACAGTCCAAAAAAGTATAGTTGTTTGGTTCTTCCCAGCAGCAATCTCCCTGGACAGGAACACTGCCTTCTTATGGTTGATTGCCCCCTGGTATGTATTATAGTGCACACACAGGGCCAGTTTGTCCCCTTCCAGGCTGGACTTTCTCCAGCAGCGCTCTAATCTCTGACCCTTTCTCTTCATCTCCCTGAGAACCCTGTCATACCACGGGGACCTCAGGAAGGAAGATCTGGGTCATACACGGACAGGTATGAGGGAGTCAATGGTGTCGAATAGCACCTTATTATAAGTGCCCACCTCAGCACCAACGCCTCCGGGGTCAGTCTCCCGCAAAGGGCGACAGCTCATCTCTATAGGGAGAGGGCATCCGGAGGGAGCCCCAAACATGAACTGCACCGTGCAGTGATCGGACCATACCACCCGATCAATCCTGAGATTATCTATCTCAAGCCCCAGTGAGAACACCAAGTCCAACATGTGGCCACCCTGGTGTGTCACAGCAGAAACAACTTGCGACAGGTTTAGTGATGACATAATTTGGAGGAGGGTATGACCAAACCGAGAAGATTTGTCATCAGCCCAAACACTGAAATCCCCTAGAACAATACATTTGGGGGCTTCCAATGTTTCGCCGACGACGAATTCGGCACCCTCCTGCAGGAAGTTCCCAACCGCCCCAGCGGGGCGGTAAATAAGGAGAATCCTGCAACCTGTGCTCGGACCCCCATGAACGGCCACACATTCTAAGGAACTTGAGGTTCCCACTGGGTGCACAGTGAAGCCCAAGTCAGATCTAAAACAGATGGCTACTCCACCACCCCTACGTTTCCCTCTGGGGCAGTGCACCACGATATACCCAGGTGGGACGGCAGCCTCAAAAACTGGTCCGGCATCGTCCCCAACCCAGGTCTCCGTGATGCAAGCCAGATCGACCGAGGAAATCAAGTCTGCAATAACTGCAGTCTTGTTCCTGATCGATCTGACACTGCATAGCACTGCCCTGAGGGGATTGGTAGGTAAGGCAGCCCCTCAGGTTACCTGACCACTCGGTCTGGTGGACTCCCTGGGGACAGGCACCAAACATGTCTGACCTCTCTCTTGTGCCCCTTGTAATCCAGGGCACCTTCAAGACCTGATAATCCCTGTCTTACCACCCTCCGCGGTGCACGGGGCTCCCCATCGCCCAAGATCACCCAGGCCCCTCCATATCCCCACCTCCCGGCAACGTCTTGTCTTGCAGTAGTATCAGAAACCGGGAGGCAGGTGAAGAGCCGTAAATCACGCAGAAGGGATGCCCCATACGCTATCCTGGCCCCCCAAATAACCCAGGCACATCACAAAATTTCAATCAATCAATCAAAACTTTATTTATAAAAAGGCGCCTTTCTAAAAACCAAGGCGCCTGTACATCACATAATAAGACAATATTACTAAAAACAATAAAATTAACCACGCTTAATAATACTTAAAAATCATTATAAGCTTGTTTAAAAAGATATGTTTTAAGTGCTCCCTTAAAAGTTTCGACGGTCGGGCAATCTCGTACCTGATGAGGTAGAGAATTTCACAGGGTCGGGGCCACAAAACTAAAAGATCTGGCCCCGGAGGTCTTCAAATGAACCCTGGGAATCTCTAGCAATCCCTCGTCAGTGGATCGGAGAGAGCTGGGGGGGGGCGGCAGTAGGGATGAAGAAGATCTTTCAGGTAGCTAGGTCCCTGATCATGTAGGGCCTTATAGGTCAGCAAACCGACCTTGAAGGTGATACGCCAGCATATTGGCAGCCAGTGCAGTCCGCGAAGCACAGGCGTTATATGACTGGTCCTAGAGGAACCAGTCAATAGTCTGGCTGCCGCGTTCTGCACTAGCTGCAAGCGGTGAATATCAACCCCGGGTAGCCCAAGATAAAGGGAATTGCAGTAGTCAAGACGGGAGGTAACGAAGGCGTGGACCAAAGTAGAGAGATCGCCGGGAGGAACCAGGTGCTTCACCCGGGCAATGTTCCTCAGGTGGTAAAGAGAGGCTTTGACAACTGCCAACACCTGTGATTTAAGTGTTAAATTTAAGTAGAAAATGGTAGACAGTCCAAAACTAATTAGACAATCCACGCATTCCAACCCTTAAACACACACATGTTTAAAAGAGTTTGTTACTAAAACAGAGGACAATTAAACAGTCTTAACTTATTTCCAAATTTTGACCATTTAAGACATATCACGACATTTTACTATTCATAATTATATTCTATTTCCTACTACAGATAAACCCCCCACCCAACAATGAAAACCCCTCTTAGTGCTGGTCAGCATTTCATTCCAGGACATAAACCTTGAATAAAAAGATCGAACCCAAACAACAGCAGAAAACCAGAGAGGGTGGTGTTGGAAACAAACAGAAGGACACAATTCCCATTTAAAACTGCAGACACAGTGAGCTAATCTTATTAGAGCTAATACATACCCATCAAAACATGAATCAATGAACATAGAGCTCAGGTCCCCAGTACAAAATCAAACACTAAGGCCTGATAACAATAAAACTCCCCAGTCCTCTTACTAGCTAGCCTAAACCAACTATAAACATATAACTATACTTCAACACACTATTTCCTATACGGAGTGGCACTCGCGCCACTCACAACACTTGCGAACAGCGCAGGAATTTAACTCCCACAGTCTCCGCCTCTCAAATGATTGCAGACAATTAGCTCCCCCGAGCCCCCTACACAGTAGATACAGCTGATACAGATCACACTCCCCTCAAAACATCAGGGCAGTCCAGTCTCTCACACTGACACTGTCCCTCAACGATCTTGCTGGGGGATCCTCTCAACACACAGCATCTGCAACAGGCAGTAGAACACAACGAAACGAACATCCAGCCACTTGCGAGCGGCGCAGGAATTTAACTCGCACAGTCCCCGCCTCTCAAATGATTGCAGGCAATTAGCTCCCCTGAGCCCCCTACACAGTAGATACAGCTGATACAGATCACACTCCCCTCAAAACATCAGGGCAGTCCAGTCTCTCACACCGACACTGTCTCTCAATGATCTTGCTGGGGAATCCTCTCAACACACAGCGTCTGCAACAGGCAGCAGGCAGTAGAACACAATGAAATGAACATCATATACGTATGTAAGGAATGACACTCGCTGAGCTGCCCGGGCGTGCTCTGATATACAGACACCTTAAGTGCATTGTGAGGCACAAGACGTATGTTGAGTGCCTTCAATCACCCAAGAAATCCATATACATCACCATGCCGGGGCACCTCGAAAGGAGTTATTCCTCTTATAAAATAGGTCCTAAATTGATTTTTGAAATATAAACAGTGACAAAGAATTTTACCCAAGACCCCACCTCAACCCTGCATGCAGGAACAAGCGTGAGGGGTGTGCCTTGGGGTTTGCGAACCCTAAGGCTCACCCCATTCTATTATACTGTACACATCTTAGCTTATTTACTCATGGAATGGGGTGAACATTAGGGTTCACAACCCCTAGGCACACCCTCATGCCTGTTCCTGCATGCAGGGTGGGGTGGGAGTCTTAGGTTGGAAACTGAGGGTGGGGTTAGGGTTGGGAACCCTAAGATGACATTTCCCTACTTTTGATGTTGGAACCCTAATGGTGTATTAACTAAGTTTTTTTGCAGAGAATTTCCTTACTTTTTGAGAAAGTATAATCATAGGGAACCCTACTGATGCATTAACAAAGTTGTCTGCAGAAAATATATATATATACACTCATATATATCGGTAAAGAATAATATTCGCTGAGGTGTCAGAGCGTGCTCTGATATAGGGATACCTTGGGTGCATTGTGAGGCATGAAGCGTATGTTGAGTGCCTTCAACCACCCAAGAAATGCGTATATCTGCATGCTGGGACACCTCAAAGGGTGTTATTCTTCTTATAAAATAGGTCCTAAATTGATTTTTGTAGTATAAGTAGTCATTTATCTGAACTGTCTGGGTGTGCTTTGATAACTAATGATGCTCTCAGCCAATTAGATCACTGGGATTCCATTATCTATTTTATAAATATATATCATGTTGGTGCAGTAGCGCCAGTATAGTTAAGGTTAAGTGTTTAATGTCAAACCCTAAGTTCTGCACCATAATAACTTTGGTGACATTTGACAAAATAGCCCAAAGTTTTGCATGCATGGTCTGGCCAGCAGGGTCTCAAGATGTGAAAAGTTTTGTGATGGCATCTTGTGTGGTTTCCAAGATTCAAAACGTCGATTTTAAGGAATTACGTTTGTTTCCCTTCTATTTAACAGGTTTTTTGCTCTCACACACTGCCTAGATGGTATGGAATTTTTTCACAAAATTATCAGGGTACAAACGGCCTGTGCCAAGGTAGTGCCTTCCAAACGTTTCATGAAAAAATACTGAATGATTTCAGAGTTATGAGGATTTTAAGTGTTTTCTACGCATGTTCAGTAGGGATTTTGGATAACCCTCCGACACTAACAATAAAAAAATCATTGATCATGAGGGTTCATCATTTGTGATTTATTCATCGTGAGAAAAATATTGATCATGACAGCCACCATCTTGTGTTATTTTTCAAAATAAAAAAACGTGGAACATGCCTAAAAACTATGCATTTTTAAAAAACAAACACCTGAACCTAGCTAAACAGGGACCGTTTAGCTAGAGTCTGGTGTTTGTGTAAAAAAAAAAAAAAATAAATTAAGGCCAGAAATACTTTTTTTCTGGGCACCCCCAAAATCCAGGGTGAGCAGCTTACAAAGAGGAGCTGTGTACCCATGTTCTTAGTATGAGAACAGCGGGACTTTCTCGACATCTGCAGCAGCAGGTGCAGATGTGCCGCCAGCCCGTGGGCCTCCAGTGAGCTAGCGATCTCTCTCTCTCTCTAGTCATCTATCTACCTACAGTAGAGATTTTGTCTGACAGCTCCTGACATGCTGTGCAGCACAGCACGGAAATCATAAAGAACTAAAGTGATTAATCTAACGCATTAACTGGTGCAATTCATAAATAACTAAAGTGATTAATCTAACCGCGTTAACTGGTGTCATTATTCTTGAATGTAAATTGCTGAAAAAAATCTTTAAGCTGACCACATTTGTGGTGATTAGTTGCCCTCCTCTGTACCGCCTCCTCTCTGTCTTTCTGTAGATGTGGTTTCCAAAACTGTACACAGTACTCCAGATGAGGTCTCACCAGCAACCTATACAGAGGTAACATCACCGCACTCCTTCTACTGATGCTCCCTCTCCCCATGCAACCCAGTATCTCACTCGCCTTCCCAACTGCCCTGCTGCACCGCCTGGCTACCTTCAGATCATTCGCAGGTCTTATGCAGCCACATCTGTATGTGTACGTTGTATACTATGCATGAGTGTTGCAATGTGGGTATCGTGGTTTCAGTAGCAGATCTAGAAATTTTTCAAGGGGGTAGCATTTTGTTTAGGGGTACCACTTTCCTCCAAAAAAGTAAAATGTTACACCGGCCCAGTGGTGAACAGAGCTGAGGTGCCTTACCTGTTCCCACGCTGGCAACCAGGTTCAGGGACAGACTTGCGTTGTTGGATGCCGGTCAGGGAGGGAGAGGATTGAGCATCCAAGAGACTGCTCTCCTCACCCCAGGGAGGGGTGGTATGTCAGCCCGGCCTGGGCTGCACCCAGGTGGAGGCCTGGGGCAGAGCAGCACTAGGGAGACACGTACACGGGAGGGGAACTGTGGGTATACGCTGCTCTGCAATGGGGTGGGAGAAAACTGAAAAAATGGCATTGCACGAATGTACTGTGCCTGTACCGCCACCCAGTCACCACGCTGGTCTGCCTCAGATGTGCTGAATGGGGGGTGGAGGACAGCCCTGCCACAAGGAGGAAGCTCATGGAGAATCCAGTAAGACAAGGTAGGTGGCTGGGGTGGTAGGGAGCCAGTATGGGGGGGGTGGGGACTGGGCTCAAGATCCGCCCCTCCTTACGTAGAGGAAAAACTGTATATGGAAAAAAAAGTAAAAATGTTACCTTTGAAAACTCGGATTAGGTTAAAAGAGATACTTTTTATTGGCCTGAGGGGGTTGTGGGTACTATGTCATTAGATAGCATACTCCACTAGTGCATGGTTTTCTATATGCAGCTGCACAACTGCAGGCCACAGAGAAGCCTGCCCTTCTGCAGCCAGAAGTCGGTGTGTATGTCTTACACCTGTGGCTGCAGAAGCACTGGCCTGTCGGGGGCCTGCATTTCTGCAGCCACAAGTCTGTGTATGTCTTATAGTGTGCATGAGTACCAGAAGCTACAGAAGCAGTGTCCCCATAGGGGCCTGCACTTCTTCAGACAGAAGTACTGTTGCAGTTTTGGTATCATGAATTTTGTGGTGCCCGTGTTTCTACAGCCAGAGCTCAGTGTATATGTCTTACACCTGTGGCTGCAGAAGCACAAGCCTGTCAGGGGCCTGGGGTTCTGCAGCCACAAGCGTGTGTAATATGAGTACCTGAGGCTGCAAACGTGCAGGCCTCTACAGACAAAATAACTCTTATAATTTGGATACCACGGATTTGTATCTGTGGCTGCAGGTGCCTATGCTGCTGCACATAGAAGCATAACATAGAAACACAGAAGTTGATAGCAGAAAAGGACCGCAAGGCCCATCAAGTCTGCCCATTTTACCTATTTGCTACCACTGCCTCTATTAGGTCAGCGGCCTCAGCTATGCCCCCCCCCACATGTATGATTCCCTTGTGCCTATCCCATGCCCTCTTGAATCCCTCCACTGTACATGCTCCCACTGCCTCCTGAGGCAGGGCGTTCCACGCATACACCACCATCTCTGTAAAAAAGCAGTGTTGTGATCTGAGTATCGTGGATTTCTTTTTGCAGCAAGAAGCGTGCTTGTCTTGTGGTGTGCAGGTGTGAAGGAAGCACATGAGTGCTATTGCACTTGTGTAATCTGGAAACAGGTGTATGTTGTTTGTCTTCCTTGATGATGCTGTCTGTGGTTGCTTGTCTGGCATGTTCTTTTGCTGCTTGGAGGGGCAGTTAACCCTAATACCACCTTTCCTTACTTTTATGGCATTGTCGAACCTTAATTGGTGCATTAACAAAGTGTTTTTGCAAAGAATATACTGTATATACACTACTGGTCAAAAGTTTTAGAACACCCCCATTTTTCCAGTTTTTATTGAAATGTAAGCAATTCAAGTCCAGTGAATAACCTGAAATGGTACAAAGGTAAGCGGTAAACTGCTAGAGGTTAAAAAAAAAAGTTTAGGTTAGCAAAAACTGCTTTAGAGAAATTGCAAAGAAAGCCAGGGTGTCAGTGAGTACAGTTTCCTACACCATCAAAAGGCACTTGGAAACTGGAGGAAACTCTGACAGGAAGAGGTCTGGCAGACCCAAAGCCACAACGGAATCAGAAGACAAGTTTCTGAGAGTCAACAGCTTGCATGATAGGTGGCTCACAGGACAACAGCACAGAGTGACTGGCACCCTGAACCAAATGGGCTACCACAGCATTTTGCAACGCCATGCAATACCCTCTGGTCTACGTCTAGTTGGTCAGGGGTTCATCCTACAGCAAGATAATGACCCAAAACATACCTCCAGGCTATGCCAGAACTACCTTCGAGGAAAAGAACAAGACGGTAGGCTTCAAATCATGGAATGGCCAGCACAGTCTCCAGACTTAAACCCCATCAAGCTGGTTTGGGATGAACTGGACAGAAGAGTGAAAGCAAAGCAACCTACAAGTGCAACACATTTGTGGGAACTTCTGCAACAGTGTTGGAAGAACTTCCCAACAATATTTGATGTCCATTGTAGGAAGAATGCCACGAGTGTGTTCGGCGGTTACAGTATATCTGCAAAAGGTGGCTACTTTGATGAGTCAAAAATTTAGATTAAATTTTGTTAAACAAAATGATTCTATGATTTCTTTTTTATCTCCAATTGTTTATTTGTTCTATGCTTTAATTTCAGAGTACATTGAGACATTAACCTGCGTAAATTTCAATAAAAACTGGAAAAATGGGGGTGTTCTAAAACTTTTGACCGGTAGTGTACATATGCAAGTAATGGCCTAACTAAATGTTTGCAATATATCTTGAAGTGTGAGGGAGCACGACTATAACTCACGAGTAGCAAGCTACTGCACACTTGTTTTTGGTAGTGTAGTGATACTGACGTCTGGAAAAACGGAGCTATAACTACAGTCACAATAATAATGGCTGCTAGATTAATCTCCTTTGGCTTATCCCCAGCTGTGACAGCAGCCATGGGAGATTCTGAAATGCACCCTGGCGGTGGGGATCCTAAAATGTTGGGGGGGACGGCAGGATCAATAAGGTAAAATATAAATTATGCAGCAACAATTAAGGTAAAACATTTAATTTTCATCTAAAAGTACTACTCAGGGGCTGCCCCACATTAAGGTGTGGGACATTTAGAGATAGATATTCCACATTAAGAAAGACAGTTTTTTGGAAGTTGCTATAGGTATGACTGGTAAAATACCCTTTATTTAAGTAAACATCAATAATGTTTTTTACTGTAATACGTGGAAAACGGAGTGATTTCCATCCTTTTTTTTTATTTACTATTTGGGAATTAATACCTCCTTCCCTGCTTATTCTGGATGCTGTCCCTTATTTTTGTAACCCCCCCCAAAAGAAAAATGGTGAGGCCTACCTTTGCTCCCTGGAGTCCAACTCCTGCAGCTGCCACCCATTTCTGCTCTCTCTGGTTCTCGAGACAACAGCCTTTGTGGGGGCCGGAGGAGTTCTGTTGCTGCAGCTGCAACTGGTTGTTTGCTTCTCGGTGCTCAGCATGCCCGACCGTTTACCATCACAACTGCAGTCATCGCTAACCATAAGCTCCTTCAGCAAGCTCCGAGAGACACCAAAAGGTCTTCAGGGAAATGCCGGCCTGGTGGTGTAGAGGGCTGAGGCCTGGTGCCTTACCTCTTACCATGCTGGCGACCTGGGGTCGGGAGTGAGCTCAGGTTACCAGGGGTTGGCCAGGGGAGAGAGGATCAAAGATCCAACAGACAGCTCTCCTCTCTCCGGGAGGGGTGGGTTGTGAATCCCTGGCAGCAGCGACACCACGTGGAGGGGTGCTGTGCAACAGTCCGGGCCACATAAGGTATCGGGGAGGCAATGGCAGATGTCCGCGGGAAGAGTGCGGAAGCACGCTCGTACCCGCTCTGGACATCATTGCACGTCCGCACCTTGGAGAAGAATCACATAAAAAGGAAACACCCTTCTTACAGAGAGGAAGATGTCACTCCCACCACCATGCCCACACTCGATCCTCCTCCTCCTCTCCAGGACCTGACCGCCTCCTTCCTTTACCTCCACCCACCTTGGCACTAGATTGAATCAATGGAAGATTGCTGCGGCGCAGAAAGGTGACCCCGCCTTGGGGGGTAGACTGAGGGGTGCCAGGTAGGTGTGCCACAGGTGGGTTGGAGGAACAGGATCTCCAGTAGAGGGGATCACAGCAGGGTGGGACAAGATGGGGTGACCAATGGGGCCCCTACGAGAGGAGACAGGAGGGAAAGAAAGTTGGGGGGAAAAAAAATTCAGGCTGCCTGGAGACACACTGAGAGGGGGAGCAAAACAATATGTGCTTGGCACTCAGTTGACCTATGTGCAGCGCGGCGCTCAGCCACAACTAAAATGGGGAAGTGCCCTGTCTATGAGACAGTGAGTCATTTAGAACTCGTGACAGGACAGGGGAATCCCCAATGGACTTAACTGCATGACCGAATAAAGGAGCATCTGTGTGTGTAATAGGGAGCCCCTATGTGACGAATGAAGGACCAACATTGTTATTTTTTTATTGTTTTATTCTTTCTTCTGAGTTGGTGGGGAATGAAGATAAAAGAGACAGCTAGCTACAGAGATACTGTTTCTGCCCCCAAGCTGAAGAGCTGACCGCTTGGCTGGATGAAAAGCCAGTTCTTTTATACTGTTACCATAAAATGTGATGTCATTTGAATAAGAGGGGCTTGTGCCAGTTTAGAGGGTAACACTGATTTTAAGGAAAATGAAGAGAAATGATGTAATAATCTAGGTGTGTAAACATGCTATTCCCTATTTTCTAAAGAAATATCATGATCTCATGCCAGATGAGTCAGCCTGTCTGTGTTTATTTAGGATGAGTCAACCTGCCTGTATTTACTTAGAGAATTGTGAGTCAGACAGGTCACATGGTGCTGACATCATCGATAGGCAGGTATAAAAGCCTACCTCCTGAGATGCAAAACAGATCAGTCAGTCAGTGGAGACCTGACTGTCGTGGAGGAAGCATCTCATAGTACATGCAAGTTTTAATGTGCTAGGAATCTATTTTGCTGGAACTAAGCCTGGAAGTTGTGCACTGAGGGAACTGTGCACTGTTTTGAACTGAAAGACTAACCAATTGTTTCCTTTCTGTATGTTTGTTTTGGGAGGCAGTATAGTGCAGTGGTTTAAGGTTCTGAGCTGCAAATCTGGAGACCTGGGTTTGAATCTCACAGACCCCACTTGCATACTGTGTAACCCTGAGCAAGTCACTTAACTTCCCTGTGCTCCCAGGTTGCACCTGTAAACAAGCTTTCAGCTTAGTGTGCCACCTCTGGTTAAACAATTGGAAAAAAAATTATTACTTTTTTTATTTTGGGAAATAAAATACTGCAAAGTGCATTCTACACCTCTTACCTGTGTTTGCTACATCTGTCTACCCACTAACCTTCACAATGCATTAATCAAGACTAGAGGTCAGCCTAATTGAAATAAGGGCAGGAGCCCTAAAATAATGACTTTATTAGAGTCAGTGTTCCTTGTCAGTATGAAGGCCGCCATCTTGCAACCCCTGACCTCAGCCACAGCTAATCGGAGGTCAGGGATCTCAGCATCAGATACAGTAAGATGCTGGGAAAAAGACTCTGCAGGATGCTTGGCACCCTTTCCTGCAACCAGTATGGTGTCAAGTGAACATTCTGCATATTAATTCCAATGACAGACAGCCTTTTCGACTAAGGAGATGCTGCATGGAGTACCGCCCGGGTCTAAATCATACAGATGCGGATGCTTTGTCTAGGCGACCCCAAGCCTGTAATGATGAAAGCTTAGACTGGGTGCACATCTCAGAGCAAACTGTTGAGGCCTTATGTAAGGAGCATGATGGTGAAAATATCTTATCCACTGAAGACACCCCTTGTCTGGTGAACTATCTGGGAGCTACAGGGGATTGTCTTCTAGCTGCATATTGCCGGCTGGCCACCCTAGATGTCAGATCCTTTCCACAACTGGCTACTCAAGACCTGCAGTGGGATCAGAGGGCCAGCCCAGTCACCGGGCAGATTGTGCAAGTGTTGAAACGGCAGGGGAGCCAGGAACAAGTGGATACCATTATTCCTCAGGCTTTGTTGTTACATGAATGGCCTAAACTACATTTAAAGAAGGGGTTGTTGTACCGAGAGACCCAGGATCAGCAGGGGGCCCATTGACAGCAACTGGTACTCCCGAACAAACATGTCAAGACTGTGTTGAAGGCCCTGCATGACGATGTGGGGCACTTGGGAGCTGAACGCACTTTGGACCTTATTAAGAGTCGATTTTATTGGCCAAAGATGGGGGCAGATGTAGAGGCATATTACAAGAACTGCATGAGGTGTATAAAATACAAAGCACTTCCCCAGAGGGTGCTTCATTAGTCAACATCAAAACTAGTGGCCCTATGGAGCTGGTATGCATAGACTTCCTTATGCTGGAGCTTGACTCATGCAATATCTCCAACGTGTTGGTGGTTATAGACCATTTCACCTGATATGCCCACACCTACCCCACCAAGAATCAGCGAGCTTCTAACTTGGCCAAGATATTGGTGGAGAAGTTTTTCATACACTATGGTGCCCCCCAGAGGATCCACTCGAATCAGGGCTGTGATTTTGAGAGCTGACTCATCAAAGAGTTACTGTCACTGTGGGGCATCAGGAAGTCCCAGACCACACCTTACTATCCCCAAGGTGATCCCCAACCTGAACGATTCAACAGGACTTTGTTAGACATGTTGGGCACCTTGGATTCCCGGGATGAGCGCACATGGAGTCAGCGGGTGAGTGCTCTGGTCCATGTCTACAACTGTACATGAAATGACACTACCAGATTCTCTCCCTATCAACTCATGTTCAGAACGGAAGCCCATCTGCTGGTAGACGTGTTATGGAGTCTCCTCGGATGGACTGGGAGCAGGAGACTATCTGCAGTATGTGAAAACTCTGAAACAACAACTGGATGATGCATATCAGCTTGCTTCTGATATATGGCCACTAAGAAGAACCAGGCGAACAAAGAGCATTATGACAAGAAAGTGTGTGCTCAAGACCTGGAAACAGGCTGGCTGGGCATATCAGGAGAGCACAAGATAGCCGACAGATGGAGAGACACCCCATATGTTGTAGTGGAGAGGGTTGCAGACCTGCCGGTGTACAAGATCTGGCCTGAAAGAGAGACTCGAGGGCACAAGGTTATTCACCATAACCATCTGCCGCCTGTTGGTGACAAAGTAGTGAATACCAAGGAAGTTGTGGAAGATCCCTCATCACTCCCCGCCATTCGAGCCGCTGCACGCAGAAGACAGAGGTGGAAAGACAGTGATGCCATGGGGGCTGGGCCTGCCCATGGTGGGTAGGTCTCAGATGAGGGAGATACCGAAGATGAGTCAGAGGGGGGAGGATGATGAGACACCACGTAGACATTACCCTACCAGTGAATTGGCCAGGTTATTCCAGGGATCACCCCTGACAAGGGATACACCTACAAGACAGGATCGGGTTGGGGAGTCTGTTCCAGCTGTGCCCCTTGGGGGGAACCACTCCGGACTTGAATACCGGTCCGGCTGAGCCACATGAGTGGTACCGGAGCAGCTCCCTTGCAGATGCACCCAGGGAATGGTTGCAGGGTGATTATGAGGATCAGTAGGATGAGGGGGAAGATGTGTCTTTTGAAGGGCTGAAATCAGAACTGAATACTGATCCGACTGTGTCCTTTGAAGGAGCCCAGGTTAGTCCCCCCAGAGCTGTGTCTGATATGGGCGAAGTGTTAAGAGTCATTCACCCTGTTAGATGAAGACCAAGAGGGGCTGGTGTTGTCCTGCCACAGTGCTCTGCAGTGGACCAGAAGCAGCTGAAGGTGACAAGCGGCCAGAACTACAATTAAGGTGACCAGCTGCAAGATCCTCGAGCAAGTTCCATCTGGATGGAGGGATTTTGGCCAGCCTGTTTCGTTTGTGCTGCGTGAGATTGAGAAGCTCTATTTCCCCGGGTGCTGAAATCTTCAAACCATGAGTACCCCGGATCTGGTTCTGGGGAGGGGACAGGGGAATTTATCTGTTTTTCCTTCTCAAATCAAGTTTCTGCAATTTCAGGCCCCAAAACCAACTGATCTACTGCTTGAGAGAACCTGCACCTGTAAAAAGGAAGTCCAGAAAGGTGGTGTGCGCAGCAGCAATGTGACCTGGTACTCGGCTGGGTTTGCTCACCCCAAACAAACAAGAAACAAACCAAGACTGCAGAGCACTCCCCAGCTGTAATTCAGCAATACCCCTGAAATAAATGGAGGGATAGGTGGCCACACAACCACTTCCTGTGGAAGACTATAGTCGAAGCACTGGGGTGCTTGTGTGGCTACCTCTGTAGCCCACACCATTGTGTTCTATTTGAATTCAGCACTGAATAACACACAAAATAAAAGTGCAATATTATGTACTTAGGACACAGGAACCCAAGGGCGGAGTACTCAATAAGGGGGAGGTACTGTCGGTAACCAAGCAAGAGAAGGATCTAGGAGTAATTGTATCTGAGGACCTAAAGGTGGCCAGTCAGTGTGAGAAGGCAGGTAGATTGGCCAGCAGGATGCTGGGGTGCACAGGGACAGGCATCACCAGCAGAAAAAGGGAGGTGGTAATTCCACTATACAGGTCATTGGTGAGGCCTCACCTCGAGTACTGTGTTCAGTTTTGGAGGCCATGTCTCAGGAAGGACATAGACATGGTTGAGGCAATCCAAAGAAGGGCTACAAAAAATGGTGCAAGGGCTGCACCAAAAGCCACTTGAGGCGAAGTTGAAAAAAACTCGGTATATATTTTCTGGAGATGAGTAGGGAGAGGGGGGACATGACAGAGACATTCAAATACCTTAAAGGGATAAATAAGGTGCAAGGGAGTTGCATCTTTCAGGAAAGAGGGTGGACAAGAACTAGGGGACATGATATGACGTTCAAAGGAGGTAGAATCAGGGGTAATGTGAGGAAGTACTTCTTTGCAGAAAGGGTGGTGGATGCTTGGAATAGCCTCCCCACAGGGGTTGTGAGGGCAAAAATGGTGGAGGATTTCAAAAAGGTGTGGGACAAACACAATGGAACAGTGGCGACAGGGAGGAGAGGAATAGCCACAGATCATCTACAGTCTGCAACATAAGTAAAAGGTCGGAAATAAGGGCAGATTAGATGGGCCTGGCAGTCCTCATCTTCTGACAAATTCTATGTATGTATAAGCGTTTGATAAACTTGAAGATCTGGCATAGCCCTGCGTTTATTTCGTGGGTATTGCTGAATTATAGCTGGAGAGTGCTCTGCAGTCATGGTCTACCTGTAGAGAGGAGGAAGAGGAACTCAAGTCGTCAGGAAAGCTGGTAACACCAGAACTGTGAGTAAGCTAAGGGCTTGCTCTGTGATTGGGATTGTATAATGTTTGCCACCAAATTAACAGATTTGGCCATTGGGCCAGGATCTGTAAATACCTGGCTTTGAGGTTTGCCATTTTAAGCAAATGCATGGCCTTTGGAGGTCTGGGTTTGAAAAGTATATGATATGTTTAAAGTGGACCCCTGCTGGCCAACCAGTTGCAACTCCAATAGGCCTGCACCATTTCTATGGCAGGGTACCCACTGAAGCACCGGAAGCTCCCTATTGGTTTAAATAGTTTAAAAAATGGTACCGTGGGAAAACTGTAGTGCCCCAGTACAGGAGGACTGCTAATACAACATCAATTACTGTCACTTAATTTTGCACTGTCTGGTGGGGGTAAGCACTACTGTTTAATTAAAGTGTGTAATTGTCTGAGCCTAGTCTGGTGCCTAACTTCAGCCCTGGATCTTTAAAGTTCATGAGATCTGCAAAACGTGTCTTGATCTGTATTCTCCATCTCCGTTCTGTGAGTAGATTATTAATGGTAAGTCATTAACTGCATTTTTGTTGAATTTCAGTTTGCACTGTTACTTTTCATGTGCACGGGGATACTGTGGGGAGGTGGGAAGGTACTGCATCCTAGGGGAATGTACTGCTCTGACTCCAGACCCACTTAAACTTAATCTCTGGGGAGAGGCAAAAGTAACTGGATACGAACCCCCCCAGTCAGAAAGATAATGATACGGGCCCCTAAACCTTGTTTGAGCCCACAAGGCAGGGGTGGTAACCACAACATCCACAGCAACCCAGATACATTATGGTCAAATGCTTCAAAATGGAATTTACTGAAGCCGTGTGTCCCGGAGGTGAGAGTGCTATCAGCTGAAGCAGGCTGACATGCATGAATGCCCGTGTGCACGCACACACACATGCGCGTGCACACACACACACACACACACACACACACACACACACACAGATCAGATCAAGCCAGATTTATTTTTTTGTCACTGCTTCATATTTCCTCCTGTGCAGACACCACTCTGCCTAACATCCAGTCACCGCTTCGCTTCCCCCGATGGCCCCTCGGGGCGCCCCCACATACCGGCTGGCATATGCTGCTGTACCCGTGAGAGGGACCCCCTAAGTCCCCATGCCAGGCCAGGATCCAATGTCAGGTCACCCCCCGGGCCGCCGCCGTGCTCAGGAAGCTGCGGCCATCAAGGTGCCACGAGTGGTGCTGCTGGTTTTCCCCTGTTCCTAGAGTGCAGACATGCATGACGCTGCACTGACGGCTGACGTCCGCTGCACTCCTCCCTCCGTTGCACCAGCTCTAACAGTGCCTCCGGGCATCCCCAGGGGCCACTGCAGAGCGGCAGAGACCCACAACCCTCCCCAGGATAGGAGAGCAGTCCTTCGGACGCTCAATCCTATCCTCCCCTACCGACCCCTGACAACCTGGGCTCGCATCCAAACCCGAGTCGCCAGTGTGGCACCCAGCGCCTCAACCCTCAGCGCCACTGGGCCGGCATTCAAGCCAGATTTCTTTTGGAAAAAATATAAAACCAATGTGTCATGGGGGCAAGAAATAGAACACCCATACACAAAACAACAGAAAAGGGCAGTATAATATGTTATGAAATAACAAGGAGAAATCCTGAAACTTTACTGGCTGAGAAAGACATCACCTGACCATGAATGAAAAAGCCAGAGCTGCATGATCAGGTGCCGGATCTCATTACCAAGACAAAAAAAATGCCTAATTACCTACAAAATCAGGGACAATTTTATAACTTTGCCATTTAAAATGTATTTCAACTATTTTATATAAAAGAAAAAAAATCCTAATAAAATGTTTCACTTTATATACAATACAAAAGAGCAATGATCCATTTTATAAGTGCAATATGCCACTCAGAGTGTGTATTAAAGGATCTGAATGCACTTCCCAAGGACGCAAGGACACTCAG
The DNA here is from genome assembly GCA_016271365.2 of Neoceratodus forsteri. NCBI lineage: Eukaryota > Metazoa > Chordata > Ceratodontiformes > Ceratodontidae > Neoceratodus > Neoceratodus forsteri. Next base: position 1,616,712,723 of record CM028130.1, read on the forward strand.
CCTCCTGTCTCACTGCCCAGGGCTGTGCAGTAAAATCCTTCATAAAATTGCTTGCATCAAACAACCAATCTGATTGGTCAAAACTGGTCACATGGTTGTGCATTAATTTGTCATTAAACACATTGTTTCTCTTGATTTAACTTTCAAAAAAAATTTATCAGTGCAACAACACACTCCAGAATGGCAGTTATGCCATAAGTTACCACACTGCCCAAGTGGTTGAAGGCACTCAGATCGCACAATCACTTGCATTCACAGGACAAATAGAGCCGGGTCACCATAACTGCTGAAAACGTCAGGATTTATTTAATGCAAATGCTGCAGCAGCAGGTTGTAAGTTACCAGCAATTTTTAAAGCTCAAAAGAGCAAATACTTTATAACAGTCTGACACCTTCCATATGCCCCCCCAGACATTAAAACTCACCTGGGGCGTGTGGTAATTTTAACAAAGGGAGCGTAAACAGAAAGCAACTAGCTCTATAGTAAATTAGCTATATAGGGATATCTATAAGGCTGTCCTCGCCCCCTCCTGTAAGACCACATCCAGAAGCGGAGGTGGCGTATCCCAGTGGTGGTATAGGCCAGGGGCAGGCAGGTGGGGCTTCAAGAATCCTGCACCGATTTTCCCTTTCTTCTCCCCGAGACCCCTGCTTGGCATGGACAACAGGACTTGCTGTGCTGAGGCACACATATCCTGCATCAAACTAGCAACTCCCTCCCATCAGCGATGCCCATGCTTGCACCACCACCGAGCCTCCACCTGATGGCTGTTGACAGCAGGATCATGAACCTACCCTCCTGGGGGGAAGAGAGCTGTCTCTGTATAATCAGTCCTCTTCCCCGGTCACCGGTGTGGTGGCAGGTGAAGCGTCCAATGCCTTAGACCACTGCACCACTAGGGCAGCCTGTAAAACACTGTTTTTCTTTGCAAAAATGTTTCTCCAGGGGGCCACTCTGAGGGCCCAGCCATAGCATGTTCAGTTATTTTGCAGGTGATCTAGTTTTGGGGAGCTGAAGACAGCAGCACCTCTTGTCCAGGGAGGGAGGGAGGTGCAGTCCATCCACTCACATAGCGACTCTTGTTGTGGGCCAAGAAGTTCTTGGGATGCCTGCATCCCTGCCCCCTCCACAGGACGTGCAGTCACAAGGGTATGCTGCTGTATCTGCAGGAGAGGGAGAAAATGAAGAAAAAGGGGACATTTGGACTCAACAGCGTCACATGATTTGGAAAGATGCACAAAACCCAAACAATTTTGATATTTCTTCTCTCCTGGTATCCTAACGCAGGGGCTGAAACTGGCACCAGCCCACTAGCCAAATGCTGGTAGATTTTGTACAGTACAAGTCTGTTTAAAATGCGATACTTGTTCTGGCCAAACCCATATACTGTTTTCCCTGCAAACTGTCTCTTCAACATGCTCACCCCAAGTTGGAGCTAGCACTGGGGTTCTGACATTTTGCGTCACTGACACTTTGACTGCAGTACACTGAGGAGTTCCAAAGAGGATGAAACGTGCCTTTACTTTTTCATTTTCAGCCTATACTGGATCAGACGTACAAGACAGTTTAAAAGGTGATGCCTGTTTTGGTAAAGCCTTGCCAGCCTGACTTGCACATGTATTTGCATACTCATGATGCTTTGCTCTGGGACTGAGGCTTGGGAGTATGCATATGGTTTGGAGAGATGTCCAAAAAACCAAACAAATCGAGCTGGATCATTGTTAGTAGTGTCACTGGGGGATAGTGGGGTGATGAAAATCTGTATACAAAAATTTTTTTGCTGGGTCTCCTGGTGGTACACAGGAGTCAGGTTGCACTTCTACGAAGGCGTCCCAGGTAGAAGGGTGAACTTGGGGCCCTGCAGCTAGGGCTGAAAAAAAAATACTGCCCATGGCAGCATGTTTCTGGCCAAACAGTGGTGCGCATTTAGTTCTCTTGGAGAGAAGAACTATCCAAGCTCCATATCATGTGCATGCAGCTCTTCTCCCCCTGCGAAGGAGCAAGCTTCTCTGCCTACTGTAGCAGCTCGCGGCAGTGCTGGAATGTGTCACAAGTCACTCCATGGCTGGGATGCACTGTCATAGGCTATCCGCCTGAGTACAAGCCTCCTGAGTTACCTCCCAGATCCAGGTGAACCAGAATTGCTAGACGCCCTCTACTCCTGTGAAATAAAAAACATATCACTGGGGAAGGGATCAATTCTATTTGCCCTGGGACTGTATTGCCCTGGGACAGGGGCGTAGCTACAAGGATGCAGGGGGTGCAGTGGCACCTGGGTCCACAAGGTTTGAGGGGCCCAAATCATAATTTTGATGTTTATTTAAAACTGGGGAGGGGCCCTGTAACATCGCCTTGCACCCAGGCCCTCTGGGAATTTGCTACACTACTGACCTGGGACCGTATGTACTACTGGAATGGAATGCACCTTTCTGTAAAAATAATCATCAAACAAAAATGAATATACAAAGTAGCACAAACTTACTACATATGTATGCATAAGTTCTATCTCCTCGGCAACTCAATCTGGTGGACTGATTGCTGTTGTAAAGCTATCCTGATTGATTCCTGGGGTTAGAAACAAGCATTTTTTTTCTAAAACTTTTATCATTTTACAAACTCAAAAATAATCTGAAGGAGTTCTGCGTTAATAAAACATTATTTCTTTGGGGCCAGTATAGATTTCAGTAAATGCGTACTCATCATTTAAGTAATAGACAAGGGGTTTGTTACTCCTGTATTTTATTTCTTCAATGATTACTGTTTTTAGCATCTCTGAAAAAGCAACAGATAAATTACGGAATGCTGGCAAAACCCTTGTGCTCCATATGGTTTGTACAACCAGTGAACAATAAAAAACGTTAACGCCAATATTGATAACTAGTGAGCTGGCAATCATTCGAATATGGTGGTACTTTTGTGGCCAATATTTTTACCATCTTTTTCCCCAGCATTTCCAAAACCACAAATCAATAGGGTTGTAATGATTCTGGCAATCTGGAAAATTCTGGTTTCCACAATTCTGTCTATTATCAGGAGAAACTGTAAACCAGTGGGCCTGACTAGAGGCACTTGCAGTGCCTAACAGCTGGCTGTTTACTGTGCCATCAGTGCTTTGCCACTTGCCTGTGCCTAATGCTGCTGTGTGGCTTTTAAAGACAAAAGCCCAAGGACTGCTTTGATGACTTACTTGGTAAAGTGCCGGAGCTTAGTCTCGATGCTGCGGTGCCGCATACACATCCGCGTGAGGGCAGAGCCGATGTCCCTGGTAGCCCCTGCAATGTAAAAAGACAGCAGTGGTGAGATTAGACAGTGCAAAGATTATCACTGTCCACCAGAGGGCGCTGCTAGCCTGGAGAAATGACACTGTCCCATCCAATTCAAAGTGGCTGGTACACACTTGTCTTTTATGCTTTTACATGGATCAGCCGTGCAATGAAGGGGGTCTGATTATTTAATTACTGGTCACTGGGAGAGTATAAATTGAAACAACAGTACGTTTTTTCATTATGGCCTCAGGCAAGCAAGACATGCAAGTAGTTTTTGCATGTTACATTCCCTGGAACCAAAATAAAACAAAAACCTTGAATGAAGACTAGGATTTTTGCATAAACGTCGAGCTTTCTTAAACAGCACCTGTTGTGCCCTGTTACAAACTGACACCCAAACTCCACCAAGGACCATTACCTCCCTCGAAGTTCAAGGCTGCCAATCCTAGGAATATATATAAAATTGTAATGATGGTAGCCTTGAACTTCAGAGGAGGTAAGGGTCCTTGGCAAGTTATTTTATAAAAAAACAGAAAAGGTGCTCTTTAACATAAGATATTAGATATGAAATAATCAACACCATGGTCTTATCAGTGATAGACTACAGAGATATAGTTCGTGGTAACATCCCGGAGTATCTTGAAAAAAAAAAAGAACTTAATGTCTTAGTTAACAGTGGCTATGAGGTTGCCAGTATAGCCTTGAAGTTAAAGAAATGAGCTATGATCGAGCTCAGTACATCCAGGAAAGCTAGGTTTGACTCTAACAACCCTTGTTTGCATATTTAACCTTCCTGTACTCCCAGTTTACCCTTGTAAATGAGCTTTGTGCCCAAGTGGGCCTTACCCCGGTTACCAAAGAATGAAGAAAAAAAAAAAGGATTGACATTTTGTTCTCCACATATGACGCAACATTGTTTTACCTGATGATGGGTTTTTTTTCCAGTTATTTCTTTATACTCCCCATCCCAACTAGCCCCCCTCAGGCTGACCTCCCCAGCACCGTCACCCAGCTTTTCCCGGTCTTACCAGAATCCCCATATTCCCTCAGGGAGCTTACCTGACCTGCCACAAACGAACCCTGATGGGGCGGCGCCTTAGTCACCAGTTCAGGGAACATGAGCGGTTGGCAGTTCATTTTGCTTTGTCGGGCTTCTTCCCTGGTCTTTGGTTCCCTGCGCATAGGATGCCAGCATGCAAGGATGCGCAAGGGCAAGCACTCGCACAAGTCTGTGCAGCAGGGCACCAACTGGTGATCATTCCTCCAAAGCACAGCTCTGACTGCAGTGCCACCTGTGCTCCTCCAGGTGGCAGTGTTGCAATGGAACTGACAGTCCCTCCCTACCTGGAGGAGGGCAGCGTCTCTGGGATGCTTGAGCCTCCTCCCCCGGCAGCCCAGACTCATTCCCAAACCCAGGTCACCGGCATTACAAGCAGTAGCCTTATCGCTGCACCAATGGGCCAGCTTACTTTATCAGCATGACTGGCTTTCGCTAAATCACAGGAGAGATTTACAGTTATTGAAATCTATGCATTCTTGTATACGTTAATATGTCCCCTGGAGCCACTCGTTGCTGTATAAGAGTGGTTTCATGTATGTTCGGCTGGAGCGAGAACAGCGAAGCTGAAGCTGTTCTGGGTCAAGCTGAAGGCACATGAAACTACTCTAATACAGGAACAGGTGGCGCTGAAGTGTGATATATATTGTGTCGAGAGCGATCAATAATATATATTAAAAAAACTGTTCCCAGAACGTGCCCATTTCCCAGGTATCTGCACAGAGATGCTACAGAATAAGAGTCTCTCATGCGCATGGGAAAGGAGTGCTCCGATTGGTTGAGAGTGCTCCCTCGATCCATAATGTTATGGAAAAAGTCCCTGATTATATTTTGGAGCTTTTAGCAGTAAGAAAATCCAAGTACAGAATTTACTCATCTGCTCCCTTGGAATATGAGATCTCTAGATTAAATTCTATCAAAGATAGGCATGCCTTTTCATGTAAAGGACCTACAATCTGGAATAAGCTATCCAGCTGCTATAGGCCACGTTTTGGATCCACCCCCTCTTTTAGTAAAATAAAAAGATGACTTCTTGCGTGAACCCAGAAAACTCAGACCTATTGAAGGAGAAAGTCATCTTGGATATCTGAAGCAAATGATGGAGGCAGCAGACTATGATCAATGTAGAAAGATATAGTTACTTGTAATTGCACATTTTTTTTGTATACACGGTTGGTATTATCTTATTATTATGGGGGTGCAGTAGCACCACTGTAGTTAGGGGCTGAGCAGGGGTTTCTATGTTAAACCTCAAATTGTGCACTTTAATAGCTTTATAACCGTTTAATGGATTTCCATGAAATTTTGCATGCACAGTCTCGGGTGGTAGATCTTTTGACATGCTAAGTTTCACTCCGGTTGGATGCGTGGATTCCGAGATCTGGATAGCAAAAAAAGTTTTAAAAACTCGATGGTTTTTGCTGTTTGTTTGTCATTGCCTAGTGCCCAGATGGTTTGGAATTTTGGTCTGAAATTTTCAGGGTACACAGGGCTTAGACCACAGAGGTGCCTTTTGCTGGTTTGGTGAAAAAATATTAAACTGTTCCAAAGTTATTACATTTGAAAATTTCAGTTCTGAGCATGCTCAGTACAGTCTTTTGGATAGCTGCTTGGAATGAAAAAAGAATTTGGTGCATATGAAAACTGATCCTCTTTCGTATGGGGTAATCCTTTTCCGAGAGAAAAAAATATTTTTTTGTATGGTCTACAAAAATGAAATATATTTTAAAATATATAATTAACAATATGTTTACATACAGTGAAATATATAAGGGATATGCAGGGGTTCGGCACTTGTGAAGTTACTTGAGGTCACTGGAAACTGTACAAGATAAATGCATCATCACACACTGAACCGCTGCATATTCTATTTATGCAACATGTTTAGATGTTGTGTGAACGTTTTGATTTCGGTAGGTGTAAATAATTTGTCAAAAAAGGGAAAAGAAAATTGAATTTCATGCAGTTTTTTGCCAATTATAAAAAAGCAAAATGGTGTCTACAAATAAAATGGCACTCTTTTTTTAGATATTTTTGTGCTGAACATTTTTCGTGCTCACAGAACCATGCTATCATTTTGTGTTTTAAAGTTATTCACATTTGTTAAAAAAGTGAACAAAAAATTGCATTTTCTTCTGTTTTCTTGTAAATTATAAAAAATATATAAGGTATCTATAAATGAAGCACCACTCATGTTGTAGGTCATTTTGTGCTGAACAATTTTCATACTCACAGTACCATGCTATCTTTTTTCGTTTTAAAGTTATTCCTATTTGACTATAGTTAGTACTGTTTCTGAGGCCGAACATTCTAAATGAATTCTGAACAGAACTGTGTAGATAAATGGGATACTATGGTGATAAATATAATTATTACCATAGTTTCATAGATAAATAGAGGATAGTGGATGGGCAACAGTGAACAACAGCACTGCTGTTCACTTCGAGAGGTTGTCATGACAACCAAGAAAACCTCAAGAGCGAAGCTCGAGAGGTTTTTGGTTGGTATGAAAACCTCGAGAAGTGTAACACAATGTTGTTGATTACTGTTGCCCATCCACTGTCTTTTATAGTGTATGGGCAACACTGAACAAATTAGTAGTTGACTGCCTCCACAGCTGCGCCGTGATATTGGTGACTCCCGGTGCCCCCGCCCGTGTCTGTAAATACACTGCACTCCCTCCCGTGTGATCGTAAATATTTCAATACAAATACAGCTGTCCTGCTGTGTGCCAGCCACTCTTTTAAAAAACGGCACTTACTAAGCTCCGATGAACTGCGGTGCCTGGTTTGTCGCCTCTATGAACCGTGACTTGGCGCATAAGACAGAGTTCATGTTGTTAGCGAGTTTATCGATAGACGCACTTCACCATGGTAAAACAACATCGTGACGTCACATCAATGGTACAACTCTAGGCAAAATTAGATTTCGATGCAATGCAATGTTCTACCATACACTATATGGTTGTATGCTACAGTTTTTATCATTACCCGTTGCATAAATTCCAATCTACTTGTTTTGTAATATATTGTAATGTATTGGAAAATCAATATATCTCAATATATTTTAAAATTTGCAAATATATTGCAATGTACTGTAAATATATACATTATGGCCGCTTTAGTATATTCTGTATATTGCAAAATATATTGATAAAATTCTAAATATATTGAAATAAAGATGGTAAATATATGTTACTGGTATATTGCCAATATGTGTATAAATGTACAGTATTTTGTTTTACATTTCAAACATTTCCTGTATTTACAAATATATATATATATATATATATATATATATATATATATAATAATACATGTGTAATAGATATTAATATAATTATTAACTTACCCAGACAAAAACAAAATCAATTATTTATTATTTACACATACCTCTATCTGTACAACTGGAGTTCATCTTGTTACTAATCATGGAGATATTTACATTGAATTATCGTTTTACAGTGCAGCTTTAACTCAAACATACATTTTACACATTTATACTTACTCGTGACTTGCCTCACACATGCTCATGCTTGTTAAAGGCTTAGATTGATATTTATACCACCCCATTTTGTTTTACTTTTAGGTCAGGGTGAGATCCTACATCTACTTGCTTTATAACCTGCACCTTTCTTTTCAGTCTGTAAGCTAGTGTTGTAAATTTGAAACTATTGTAAAACTAGAAATCCTCCAATCGCTGTTCTGTTAATACTGTAATGTTTTCCTGGTGTCTAGTGGCACCCCCACCCTCAGATCACGGTCCTCTTAATACTGTAATGTTTTCCTGGTGTCTAGTGGCACCCCCACCCTCAGATCACGGTCCTCTTAATACTGTAATGTTTCCCTGGTGTCTAGTGGTGCTCCCCACCCTCTGATCGACATTCCCTTAATAATGTAATGTTTCCCTGGTGTCTAGTGGCACCCCCACCCTCTGATCGACATTCCCTTAATACTGTAATGTTTCCCTGGTGTCTAGTGGCACCCCCACCCTCTGATCGACATTCCCTTAATACTGTAATGTTTCCCTGGTGTCTGTGGTGCTCCCCACCCTCTGATCGACATATCTTAATACTGTAATGTTTCCTGGTGTCTAGTGGTGCCCTCCACCCTCTGATCGACATTCCCTTAATACTGTAATGTTTCCCTGGTGTCTAGTGGTGCCCTCCACCCTCTGATCGACATTCAATTAATACTGTAATGTTTCCCTGGTGTCTAGTGGTGCTCCCCACCCTCTGATCGACATTCCCTTAATACTGTAATGTTTCCCTGGTGTCTAGTGGTGCCCCCACCCTCTGATCGACATTCCCTTAATACTGTAATGTTTCCCTGGTGTCTAGTGGTGCCCCCACCCTCTGATCGACATTCCCTTAATACTGTAATGTTTCCCTGGTGTCTAGTGGCACCACCCCATCACCATCCCCTTAATACTGTAATGTTTCCCTGGTGTCTAGTGGTGCCCTCCACCCTCTGATCGACATTCAATTAATACTGTAATGTTTCCCTGGTGTCTAGTGGTGCCCTCCACCCTCTGATCGACATTCAATTAATACTGTAATGTTTCCCTGGTGTCTAGTGGTGCCCTCCACCCTCTGATCGACATTCCCTTAATACTGTAATGTTTCCCTGGTGTCTAGTGGCACCACCCCATCACCATCCCCTTAATATTGTAATGTTTCCCTGGTGTCTAGTGGTGCTCCCAACCCTCTGATCGACATTCAATTAATACTGTAATGTTTCCCTGGTGTCTAGTAATGCCCTCCACCCTCTGATCGACATTCCCTTAATACTGTAATGTTTCCCTGGTGTCTAGTGGTGCCCTCCACCCTCTGATCGACATTCCCTTAATACTGTAATGTTTCCCTGGTGTCTAGTGGTGCTCCCCACCCTCTGATCGACATTCCCTTAATACTGTAATGTTTCCCTGGTGTCTAGTGGCACCACCCCATCACCATCCCCTTAATATTGTAATGCTTCCCTGGTGTCTAGTAATGCCCTCCACCCTCTGATCGACATTCCCTTAATACTGTAATGTTTCCCTGGTGTCTAGTGGCACCACCCCATCACCATCTCCTTAATATTGTAATGTTTCCCTGGTGTCTAGTGGCACCCCTCACCCTCTGATCGCTGTCCCCTTATGTTTCTCATTTCTCCAGTGTCTAGTCGCACCCCCCTTCCAATCCCCGACCCTCATGTTTCTTCTTTCCAAGGTGTCTAGTGGTATCTGCCACCCTCAGATCACCGTCCCCTTATGCTTCTTGCTTCCCTGATGTCTACTGGCATCCCCCACCTTCCGATTAGCATCCCCGCATTTACAGTGCCTGTAGTAAAGAAAACCAACCCTCTATTTTTTAATTCTGTAAAAATGAAAATGGTCCCTTACCGATCTGGCCCCCCCCCCACCTCGACTCTCACTGAGCATCCACCACCCCACACGCCCCCACACCCTCACTCACCTGAACAGGTCCTAGGGCGAAGATCCACTCTCCAATTGAAGACATGTCTTGCTGCTGGAACCGCTGACTGTAATATGAGAAACTACGGTAAGTGCAGTTTACTGTATTTCAGTGGGATTTTCAACTTAGATGCATAACTTTGTCAGTTTTGCATATTTCTACCCCAAAAATGTTCAACATGCCATTTTTGGGACCCCACCTCATCAGCCAAGGCAGTGGAATTATGCAAATCAGGCCCGAAAGGCGATCTTGTGGTCACTTGGCGACATCGCCTTTCAAACAGGATTTCAACATTTTCACTGCCTTTGTTCATGAGGTGGGGTCATAAGAAGGCTGTGTTGAAAATTTACCATCAAAATATTTAAGTTATAAGCGTATACTGAAATTTTGCAACACACGATCATAACTTTGGTAAATGTTACATATTCTGACCCTAAACTTTCAACATAGTCATATTTTCATATCACCTCATGAACGTGGCAATGTCATTCTTCAAATCCTGACCAAAATGTGTTTTCACTCCTGTAGTGCAGAATGATGTTGCCAATGCATGAAATCACCTTTTTTTTTTTTAAATTTTCTCCACCCTCGTTAATGAGGTGGGCTCATAAGAAGGTTATGTTGAAAATTTGGGGTACAAATATTACAAAAACAACAAAATTATGAGCATACATTGAAATTTTACAATGCATGCTCCTGACTTTGGTAAATTTAAAGGGACAGTAAACATTGCAGGGATTGCTCAAACTACGAAAGCCTATGAAAAATTATGCTGAACAAGGTATGTGGCTTCCTTGTAGGTGTCAAATGTCACAAGATATGAATATTTAAATCATCTGAAAATCAAAATAAGGTAGCAGCCATTTCATGCAATCTTACGACAGAAAGTGATGTCACTGAGGGGCAAGCTGTAATTAACAACATAGAGCTAGCCTTTCAGTGACATGACTTCCTGCTTTTAAGACTGCACGAAATGGCTGTTGCTATGAGTTGATTTACACATTACTTAGCTATTCATATCTCAAGACTCCTATCCCTTACAGTTAAACCCAATACCTCTTTTTTTTTTTTCAAACATTATTTATTCCCCCTTACGTCGGCGATCTGAACTCTCTCCGACAGGACTCCCAGTGCAGACTGTTCCCACCCATCTGAAGCCCCAGCCAGACTCCACTCCATGGACATGGGCCCATCTTCCGACCACCACACCCGGCCGCCTGACCCCCCTGATTCTGAGCCCCCCGGGGCAGGACCACCGACTCCACTGGCGCTCTATCTAGAATCTAGTGGAGCGACCAGGGGGTGGAGGGAGTGCCCGGGATGGAGCTAGAAGCCTGGCATTGGGCGTGGGGACTAACCACTGGTTCTGCCTTCACCTATCAGGCACCAGGGATTTTCACTTTTTTCTTGTCCCTGCCCTGCGGAGCTCGGACGTGCAATGACAGCCAGCGTCCACCGAGCTCCGCCCCACTGCCATTTAGCAGCATCACCTTGTTCCTGGCTACCCCCCGGCCATCGCCAGGAGTCCCTCTGGAGCTACACGGTCCCTACACCTTCTCCGGGAAGGGAGAGCTGTCCAATGGACGCTCGATCCCTCCCTGTCCCCGCCGACCCCCGATGGCCCGGGCTCGTTCCCGAACCCGGGTCACCAGCATGGCGCGAGGCAAAACATCTAGTGCTTTAACCCTCAACACCACTGGGCTGGTCCAAATACCTCATCTGAAAGCTCTTTTCATGGGCTTTCACAGTTTGAATGACCACTGCAATGTTTAGTGTCACTTTAAATATTTTCACCCCAAATTTTCAACATTGCCATTTTTTCATATCACCTCATGAATGCAACAGCTGTCATTTTTCAAAACCTGATCAAAATAAGTTTTAATACCTGTACCGCAGAATGACGCTGCGGCCAAGATTTGAAAACTTTCACATACCGAGTTCATGAGGTGGGTTCGTAACAAAGCTATGCTGAAAATTTGGGGTCAAAATAAAAAAAAAAAAAAACCAGCTACGACACACTTTCATAAGTTTGGTAACTTTTGACATCCGATACTGCACAGAACTTTCTTACTACTCCAGAGGAAGGGTGTTATGTCCTGCTGCTGTGGTTCCTACTCAGGTAAGCAGTTGAATCGGTTTGATGTTGGGGGCCCGCCCGCCAGTAGCACCATTTCAGTAGAATCATAGGGGTTGCAAAGCCCCTCCACTCACTACGTCATATAAATAAATACTTGGGAAACCATGTTTTAGATATTACAATGGATGTCATAGGAGTTGCAAAGAACCCACAGTGGTCTCAACCATGACCCCTAGCTACCCTTAAACGACGCCCCTTGGCCTACCCCCCCCCGGATCACTGAAATGTAGGTCAAGAGAAAACATCAGGAAAAGCCAAAAGTGTAGGATGACACAACCCCCCTGCCCCAATACACTCGGACTCTGCCAGCTTTCCAGGTTGTCTAAGGATCAGGATAGTCAAGTTGTCTGGCAAGTCAGGGCTATGTATATCTCTACCCATAACGAGGAAGGCTGAGCGTTAGAAACCATACAACATAATGTGTGGGGCTGCATCCTCCCTCACTGGAACAGAAAGAGTTCAGCAAAATGTATTTTCATATACCGTTGTAACAGGTGACTCTGCTTCCTATAGTGACGTGCTTTCAGTGGAGTTGCTTCAACCCCCTTCTCAAAGCTAATCCTCTGATCCAATTTATGATATTCAATGCTTGCTACTGAAACTATACCCCATTAAACGGACACGTGCACACTCACACACATACACACTCAAACAAACTTGCACACATTCTCACACATACTCATTTTGCAGGTCACAGAATCACAGTTCCCATTCTGAACTAGAGAGGGTACCACAATGTCATTTATACAATGGGAACCATCTAAAAGTCTCTTTTGGAGTCTCTCATACCACAGATTCAAATGGAATCAAATGACTAAACTCAGCCCAACCAAAGTAACCTGGGGTGTGTGGGAGCCACTTGTAAGTTATAGATCTGATGCACACTTCTGGAAACAAACAGAATAAAGTACGGGGTGGAGTGTGTAACAAGAAGTTTACACCCCCCTGAGATGCTACATAAACCCTGAGAGCGAAGCTCGAGGGGTTTCTTAAAGTCTCTAACACCGAGTTAACACATACCACCCCGTATTTCATTTTATATAATTGCTAGGTTTCCCCTTTTTTGCCTCAGCAACTACACAAAATAAAAAGAAGCTGCTGTGCGGCCGCGGTCCAGTTAGGTTACAGGGCGCAGTCCGTGGTCACCTTTCTGTATTTATTTAAAAGGTTTTTTTTGTTTGTTCGTTTTTATTTGTGGGCAGTTGAAAGTTAAGTTGTTGTGGTATATTTTTTTTAAATTACTTACCGCCAAGTTCGAGTGGGGTTCAGTCTCCGTTAGTGGTTTGGCAAGACGGCAAGCAGAGAGCAGCTGGGGAGCGAGGAACTGTGGTGGGCGCATGCACAGAGTGAGGGAAACCATGTACATGCTTGCCGTAATAAACACTCCTTTATTACAGGAAATTATGGCATGGTTTCCCTATGGGAAAAAGGGGAGACCCATTAATTATAAATATGGTAACTTATTTTTGCCATATATCGGAAATCTATTATCTAGCTGCATTCATTATGACCATGAATCAAATGCCACAACAACAAGGATTGGTTTTCATTTTAATACTGTGTTTATTTTTTTTTCCTTAAACCAGATTTGCTTACCTTTGATCCCCTCTCTCTACTCTCACACAGACCCCACGGACAGACTTAACAAGCCTTCTGACATTTGCCGCCTCAGAACATTCCTGCAGATCTACCTCTGTCAGTTTCTCTTCTGTTTTCTCCCCCATTATTATCCCTAAACAAGGAAGTTGGTGACGGAGGCTCTGGACATGTGTACGTATTGGCACCAAATCCTCAAGGTGGCCTTTAACAGGTGACATGATGCCAGGTCCCAGATCTAGGTTGCTGGAAGGGCAAGTGGCTCCTCAGCTGTTACACTATTTAATTTTGGGCCAATTAATGCAGAATTTTTCTTTTTTTTTTTAAGTATGGTTTATTGATTTAAACATACAATATGGGACAGTGACAATACAGAACAGTCATCTCCAACTATACACAGATGTGAGGTGAGTTATATAGAAACATAGAAACTGACGACAGATAATGACCACTAGGCCCATCTAGTCTGCCCATTTTCCTTGCCTACTGTAAAAGCCGCAGACCCTAACTGATCTCTGGCTTTACCTCCTCGTTCTTACTGCTAGGGTTCCCCTATACCTATCCCATGTACGCTTGCATCCCCCCACTGTGTTTTCCCTCACCACCTCCGCTGAGAGTCTATTCCATGCATCCACCACTCTTTCGGTGAAGAAATACTTCCTCACACTACCACTTAGTCTACCCCCCTCCAACCTCATGTCATGCCTCCTGGTTCCTGGGCATCTCCTTTTCTGAAAGATGCTACTCTCCGGTACCCTATTTATGCCTTTTAGATATTTGTAGGTTTCTATCATATCTCCCCTGTCTCTCCTCTCCTCCAGGGTATACATATTGAGGTCTTCTAGTCTCTCCTCATATGACTTTTGCTGCAGGCCCTGCACCATCGTTGTTGCCCTTCGTTGAACTGCCTCCACCCTGTCTACATCCTTATGGAGATGTGGCCTCCAGAACTAGACACCATATTCCAAATAAGGCCTCACCAATGATCTGTACAGTGGCATCACCATCTCCTTCCTTCTGCTGGTGATATCTCTCCCTATGCAACCCCGCATCCCACTGGCTCTCCCCACAGTCTTGGCACATTGTTTGACCATCTTGAGGTCTTCAGATATGATTACCCCCAAATCCCTTTCATGTTTGGTGACCATCAGTTCCCCCCCCCATCATATAATCCTCCCCTGAGTTCTTGCACCCCAAATGCATGATTTTGCACTTTTTTGCGTTAAATTTTAGCCGCCACACTCTAGACCATTCCTCCAGTTTACCTAGATCCAACCTCATTTTTGTACCCCTCCCGGAGTGTCCACCCTGTTGCAAATCTTAGTGTCATCTGCAAAGAGACACACCTTCCCTTCCAGCCTCTCCGTAATGTCACTTACGAAGACATTAAACAGGACTAGCCCCAGAACTGATCCCTGTGGCACCTGCTGGTCACCCTCCTTTCCTCAGATTGAGCTCCATTCACCACCATCCTCTGTCTTCTATCACTCAACCAGTTCCTAACCGAGTTTACCACCTTGTGACCCACTCCTAGGCTGCCCAGCTTGTCCACAAGTCTTCTATGTGGAACAGTATCGAAGACCTTACTGAAATCCAGGTAGGACACATCCACCACTCCCCCCTGCTCCACTTTCCTAGTCACCCAGTCAAAGAAATCAATTAGATCTGTTTGACATGACCTTCCCTCTGTGAATCCACGCTGTCTTGGATCCTGTGCTCTGCTGGATTCAAGGCATTCCACAATCGTTTGTTTAAGTAGTGATTCCATCATCTTCCCCACTATTGAGGTGAGGCTGACTGGTCTATAGTTTTCAGCCTCCACTCTACTACCACTTTTGTGAAGAGGGACTACATCTGTCCTCCTCCAGTCCTCCAGAATCACTTCCGTGTTGAATCACTTGATGAACAGGGCTGTCAGTGGTGCCGCCAGCACCTCCTGTAGTTCCCTTAATATTCTAGGATGTTTCCCATCTGGTCCCACTGCCTTGTCCACTTTCAGTTTTGCGAGTTCTTTTAGGACTCTCTCTCTCTCCCGTAAATGGACTGGTGTCCATCTCCCTCCCATATTTGCTCATGTTGCCTAACTGTGGTCCCTCACCTTTTTCTTCTGTGAATACAGAACACAAATATTTGTTCAGTATTGATGCTTTTTCCAGGTTCCCTTCCACACACACTCCTTCTTCCCTTGTAAGCCTTACTATCCCACCCCGGGTTTTTCTCCTTTCACTAATGTACCTATAAAAAGTCTTGTCTCCTTCTTTTATCTCCTGGTAAAAACAGATTAAAGTACAATAGTTGCTTATGATACCAATACTGTGTTCGTAAAACAGGCAAGGGTAACTGTAACTACAGTGCAGTAGGTGACACTTAAACTGTAATCTGTATACGCTCAAGTTCTTTGACTCAGAGGGTATTGTTTTGATTGCTGGGAAGGGACTAGAGAGTGTGCAGTTTACTCTATTTTCAAATGTCATTTTGTCGTTAACACTGGCTATCATGTTCTCAACCCTGAGGTTAAACAGCATCTCCTGCAACTATTCTGTGTGGGTAATGTTCTCCTGGTTCAGCCAATGGCATATTACTAGTTTTTTAACCGTCAGAGAAATCAGTCATCTGGTATTTTCTTCCTCTTACAGATCTTTTGAAGGGGTCCCCTACAACACAAATTTCTGGTGTGAACAGATCCGTTATGCCCAGAAGGGGGTCAACTTTGCCTGTAATATTGTGCCACAGGCCTTGTACTTTAAAACACTGTCAAACAAACTCTGGTCAGAGCCACAACGGCTGCCACTGCAACAGTAGTGAATTAATTTGGATGCACAAAAAGGGTGAACCAGTTACAGGTGTGAGCTGAATTTCCTTCAAATATATCCCTAGAGTAAGGAGTGCATGGGCCACCACCCCCATCAGACACAGTCACTCATTCCGGTTTCTCATTCTCATTCAGACTCATTCTGTCTTGCGTGTCAGCATATTATTAGTCGATCGCTAAAGAACGAAATTACATGCAGTTGGGAAATTAAGATTCCAGTGCAATGGCTACAGTGGAACTAGGGAAGTGTCCAACTTTAAACTTAAAACCTTTAAATGTAACTTTAAATGTAAACCCTTAAAACTTTGCAGCACATTAAGTAACAAGTTTTTTAGGCTAAAATGTTTTATTATTGGTTGTGTGGACTTAATATATATGTTGGCCATGTTTTTTGCAACACAAAGATGTCATCATAACTGCCAGAAAGCAAGTGCTCTGCACAGTGTCTTACCCAATGAGATCGCAATTTCATCAGGAGATGACCAAGCGGTGAACAGGGCGGTGATCAGGTGATCATTACGTCACTAACTCTGTACCCAGCAAAGCGATATCAGGAAGGTGCTCATAATGTGACAGCTTGCGCCCCTCCTGCTTCACAATTGTGTATGCTGGACCTGTCGCTATCATTTTCAACTGTATATTTGCTAAGGTGGGACTAAGCGAAGCTTTTCTTTGGTACTGCGTATCCTCACAGTTACTGACAGAGCTTCTGTTGTCTGACAGTGCTTCTTGTCACTGTGAGATGAGTTTTTAATGCTGATTTGTGTGTATGTGTCTGTAAAATAAAACGGTATCTTTTTTGTAATGTCTATTGTTGCGTGCTTGGAATGATTAACACAGCTTCTTCACTGTGTGTGATCTATGAGAAACTCCATTTCCGACAGGAGCTGACCGTTCAGTAGAAAACATGCATGCATTCAAATAGGAGTTGAGCAGCACACACCCACGGCGCCATTCAAAACGCCCCTGCCTGGAACAAGCCAAACAAACATACACAGAATAGAACTGGCACTGAGCAGTAGGCTAAGCGACCACGTTACACTTTATTAAATAACTAAGTAAAATCACACAAGTGTATTCTTCTACAAGGCAGTGCAATTGCAAAAAGATAGAGAGTGCTGAGAGTCGCCGGTGGCTTTATTAGCACTCTTTTTTGTAATTTTATTTATTTATTTAAAAGTTGATAACCGGGAAAGGCACACTGAGCCGGGGCTCATTTCCAGGTGCGACCCGATTGCACTGCCTCATAGAAGAACACACTTGTAAGTGTGATTTCACTTTGTTATTTAAAGAGCTTATGACACGTTCAGGAGAACCTTAACAAGACCTAATAATTAGACACAGTCCAGCTTATATTTCCCATTAGTGCTGGATTCCTCCTCCCCGTTATTTATTACCGAAGTCGTTTGTATGAAAACAGGATTTTTGCTCCTGAAAAGTTTGTCTGCTCCTGCTGCTTTCTCCCTACCTGAAGTTATAATGCACTGCTTGTGACATCACAGTTACTCCCATGGCAACAGATTGTGATGTCAAAACAGAGGATTATGACTTGAAGTAGGGAATACGCTGCAGAGGCAGATGGACTCTAAAGAAACACTAAAGGATAAAGATCATATATTCATACACATTTCCTTAGTAATAAATAATGGGGAGGAGAAATATATAAACTATAAATGGAATGCAGGCGGAATTGCACCTAATTATTAGGCTTTTTAAAGTTTTCTTTGAGGCATCAGTAGCTCTTTAATAAAGTGTACTGTGGTTGCTAAGCCTGCTGCTCAGTGCCAGTTCTGTTCTGTATTCAAACAGGAGCACCAATTATTTAAATAAATATACATCAAATAATCTCCGCAACTTGCTGGGATATTAAATATAAAAAATTCATCAATACAGGTCACATATCTTAACTGCGTAAAACCTTTATTTTCCAAATAGTAAAACAGCAAGCTTTCATACTCTTCATTCAATTCATACCTTATGCTTCTTTCATGAGACCTATGGCGCCCTGCTGTGCTGTGTTATGCTCTACATAAATCCCGATCTTCAATACAAAGTACATAAGTGCAAAAGTGTTTACATGCCAGAAGTATAGCAAAGACACAAATGCCCCCTTTCCAACAGCCTCGCTGCCCCTTACTGCCCCAGCGCTTCATTCATCCCAAACTTTGTTAGGGGGTATTTGTATCTTTGCTATACTTCTCGCATGTAACCACTTATGCACATTGTGTTGGAGATTGGGATTTATGTACAGCATAACGCAGCAGAGCAGGGCTCCATAGGTCTCATAAAAGAAGCATAAGGTATAAATTGAATGAAGAGTATAAAAGCTTGCTCTTTCACCATTTGGAAAAGAAAGGATTTATGCAGCTAGGATATGTGACCTGTATTGATGACAAACAAATAGTGTAGTTGCCGTATTGGTCCTAGTAAGAACAGATCCAGAAGTAAATGATTTGATACCTTTTATTGCACCAACGTAGATGTTACAACAAAAGAACAAAGTGCTCTAGCTTTCGGACCAACCAAGTCCTTCTTCAGAAGCTTTAACGCTTACAGCTTCTGAAGAAGGACTTGATCCAAAAGCTAGAGCACTTTGTTCTTCTGTTGTAACATCTATGTTGGTCCAATAAAAGGTAAAAATCATCTGCTTCTGGATCTGTATTGATGAATTTTTTTATATCTAATATCCCAGCTAGTGCAGAAATTATTTGATGGAGTTTAACATATAGGAAAGGGGAAAAGCCAACCCCTATCTTCTGCACCATCCTGTTGATTTTAAATTTCAAAGAGCTCACCGCTATTAAATTTGGGGATTTTTTTTTATAAATATGAAATGATGGGTATCACTGCAAGTGGAATTTGGCAGCACTTGTGTCACATGGTTTGTCAGTGCATACTGACAAACACAGATACAAAACGGAGCTGAAATTGTGACAGTAACTTTATACAACAATCATATTCACACAGACTCCAAATGAGTTAAAACTAACAAGTTAAAACCACATCAGTTTGTACTGTGCTGGCAGATTTGCCAGCAGCTGGAATGGGTGTGCTTTGGAAAAGGTATCCGAAAGCTATGTGGGAGTGCGTAAGGGGGAGCAGGATAACGGCATAGGATTAAGGGAGTACCGGTAACTATTAGTGAGGCTGGAGTTAGAGGGCATGCTGTACTGTAATAGGATAAAGAAGGTTTCCTGCTGCTAGCTTGGCTGAGGGGATGGGAGTATGTGAGTGTGTTAATGGGAAAAGGTGTGGGGATGGCTGCCAGCTGACGATGCTGAATTCGGGGAGTGTCTGCGAGGCTGGAGAAGGTGGGGGGCATGCTATACTAATAGGATGAAGGCATCTGCCTGCTGCTTCGGCTAATACGGGGGTGAGTGTGTAAATAGGAAGAGGTACTGCTGTGTAAGATGTGACGGCACTGGCTTCAGGGAGTGTCTGTGAGGCTGGAGGGTACCAGCTCCATATTGCGCCTTATAGATAGGATGAAGGGTTCCTGCCGCTTCGGATCCACAGCTGCCACTCTGTTTACACTCAGCTGCTGCTCTGTTGGGTGATATTTTATGTATTGGTCTGCTGGTGGGGGCAGGAAGGTGTTGAAAGCATACTGATTTCTGCAGAACTATATGTGATTCAACTCCACTGGTCGGAAATGCAGAGCAAACAAAATGCTGTGCATTAGGTATCTGGCCACAACCATGTCCCCCACAAGACAGACTCACCCCCACATGATAAAAGAGCTGATTAAGCCTTATTGGTTGCTACTGAGGTACACATTAGGCACTATAAGACTGCCTTACGCTGTGTATTTCTTTTACACTATTATATTTTGCAATCCAGTGCAACTGTTCTGAGAAAAGGTGGGGGGTAGAAAGCCGTGCCCCAAGAGCACCTTTTAAGCAATACGTAGCAATACATCTGATGCTACGCAGCTGTAAAAATATGACACAGAGAGCCTTTTCCTGTTCCACAATATGTACAAGTAGTAGACTGTAACCTGTCCATTTTTGCCATTTTTACTGGTGTATAATAACCATTCAGATCTGAAATTGGGTCAAGCGTACTGGGTTGTCATTTTTACTGTATGTATAAAGGTCGCACCAGATTTTCTCCCAATTTAAACTGTACTTCTGGGAAAACTGAGCTCTAATAGGAGCAGATTCGGTCTAAGGTTGGGTACAGGTGTGAGAAGTAGTACGAGTACAGTTGTGAGAGCGCATGCTGTTGTCTGGCTTTCTGGAAACCTGTCAAGGTGGCAAGACTCTGTCCATGGGGCTGGTCCCACATGGGCTGCGATGGAGTGGGTCATTTGGAGGAATCTGAAGGCCTCTCTGTTAATCAGGCTGCAGATGTTTTTTACCGAATTAAGGGAAGGAAATGGCCATCTAGCAGTAGATGAGATAGAGCAGGAATATTAGCATCATTTAACCACTCTGTAGTGAGTGGTTTGACTGCCATTTTGAAATTAGAGTTGAGAAAGAAATTGCCCAGTGCAGTTTTAGACTGAGGCTCAGCTGATTGTGTAGTTTGATATAAATAACAATATTAGAGTTCTTAAGCATGTTTGATAGATTCTTATACTATGAATGCAGGATAGTTTGAGGGGGGACGTATACGTTGCTGATGTCTTGCTTCTTTATTTTAAGCCAGATGTGAACATAGGTTTTCTCATCCTTGGGGGGGGAGGGGTATGGTGTGGCCCATCAGAGATATTTACTGGCATGGCTGACCCAGTAATATAGGCTGAAGTGTGGCAGTCTCAGGCCATCCACCTGTTAAGGGGCTGCCAGTTTGTGGTAGGCTAGGGACCTGATACAGCCTAGGAGCTTTAATAATTTTGGTAAAATGACCTTTGAATTTAGTGTAGCAAGCACCTGGAATGCATTGCCCCCCAGATTTAAGAAACTTGGATTTTTCCAAATTTAGTTTCAAAATAAAGGCTAGACAGTATTTTAGCTTTACATGTATGTGTAACTGATAGTACAACAGTACCTAAATGCTACCTGTGGTTTGTTGTAGCCTAAGTGTAGTCCCTGTTGATTATTTGTTGTAACAATCTAGTAACATTTTTTGTTAGGTGTCTGTGTGTTTAAATTATTAATTAAATAACAAAATATGCATTGTTAGTTCCATTGTTATGTGTGGAAACTTGTATTTATATGCCTACTGCACAGGTACACCTTGTAAATAGGGCATAAATTGTCCTAATGGTGATATACTGTATAAATACATTTTATTACTATTTTAAACTGTTCTGTTCCAACAAATCCTCCTGTGATATCCAGATTAGATATTAGTTTCCTGATGAGGGTTTCCAAATAAAAATTAAAGAGGAGAGAGGGAGAGTGGGCACCCCTGTCTCGTCCCATGGTGCAACATGAAGGAGGGGAGAGAAGACACTGTTGCAGACTATCCTGGCATTGGGTTTAGTAGATAATATTTGGATCCATTCTATAAATTCAGGATGGAAGGTGAATTTTTCAAAGGTCATGAAAAGGAAAGGCTATGAAACCCTATCAAAAGCTTTCTCCACGTCCAAAGACATTAGGGCCACACTGGTCCCTGGGTCTTTGGATGAGGAGAAAATATAGGAATTTTTCTTCTGGTCTTGCTTTTTGGCTCCCTAAGCCATCGTACCTACATCTCCTAATTTTTGGATCATGCTGAGACCTGTCAGCTGCTTCCCTCATTGTTCCAGCCAGTGGGGATCTGCATGGAGCAGGGTTCGAGGATTTCAATGACTGTCATATGGACAGCTTCAGTGCATGTACTTTTTGTCTTCAGTTTTCACCCTTTGAGTCCCTTCACCCCCCAGTGTGAGCAGTGCCTATGTTGGCGTTGGGTGCCACAGCATCCCTGCAGCAAGAGACAAGTTCCCTGATCCAGTCACAGGGGGTGACTGTTGTGCCGGAACTCGCTCTAGCCATCCCCAACTGAGGAGCACTACAGAGTGGCAGTTACCTCAGCAGGGCCTGTCCCACCAATACGGTGACTCGAGTTCATTCCCGTTGGGCTATCGGGGTGGCCATGTGGGTTTTTTTTTCTGATTTTTAATTGAGACTGTACCATTGATGGCGGCCCATTAATACAGCCGCAGCAATGACACTCACAATGTACACAAGTTTTTGCCCAAGCCTGGGTTGCCAGAGGACTGACAAGAGGACTACACAGCATCCCAGAGGATCATTTCCTCCTTGGGGGGGGGTTAATGTTTTACCACTATACAACCACCTGAGTGGCCACAGAGAATGGTGCAGCTCCGAGCCTGCAGCAGCCGTTTTGTTTTGCCTGGCTGAGTCCTCGCAGCATCATGCTGTACATGCATGTACACTGACTGTGAATGTCTTTGTTTTAAAATAGCTGCTAGAGGCTGGTTAAATGTTTTGCTTAATAACAATGGATACTTAATCCAGGGAGTTGGCAGCTACACAGATTCAACAAATTTCGTATTGTTATGTGTACACTATCCTCATGTGGTACCTCTACGAAATGTGTGCCTTATATCCTAATGTAATGGAGTTATTAGAATATTAATATTATTTTGCCATTTCTTGTATGCAGTATATTACTGTATTGCTTTTGAAAAACAAGCAAGAAACATAAATTAAAAACAAAAAAGTCCTGGAACACACAAGACCTAGCACTCACACTCAAAACAGGAAGCTGCTTTTCACAAGCTGGTCAGACAATTTTCCTTACTGCTTGTACAGTCCACAAACACAACAGACATACAAGCTCAGCACAACAACATGGTGAGCCTGCAGGGCCCTCCCGGGCTGACGATGTTGTGCTGAGCCTGTATGTCTGCTATGTTCATGGACTGTACAAGCAGTAAGGAAAACTGTCTGCCCAACTTGTGGACAGCAGCATCTTGTTTTGAGTCTGAGTGTTGGGCTCTGTGTGTTTCGGTGTTACAGTGTGAAGCCTTCTAGCACCGTACCAGTTACAGCAGCCTCTTCTGATACTGTCCAAAAAATCCACCACCTGTGACTGCCGGTTGTGTATCAGGCACCTGGTGTTTCAAATTGAATACAAAAATTCTAATTTTTATATTCTATCTATAATATTGCCTTATTCATAATGCAGTTTTATTGTACTTTTCATACCATGTTATATACATTTTATTTTAGTTATATTAAACCTGGCATTCAAAATTGAATATCAGCAGCCAGAAATAAATATTCTACTTTCTATTCAACACCGAGTCACTAGCAGATCCAGCTACTGTATGTAGCGAAGTAGGACCCACTACTGCCTTAGGCCAGCACACAGCAGTTGTTTTAGCCTCCTATGAGTTTTAAATAAAACATTCTGGATTTTCTAGAAAAGTGCCACACCCTTAACAATACTGATGACCCCTTACAAAAATTCTGGATCTGCCTCTAATGTTAAGGGTTGCTTTCTCTTTTGCAATCTCTGTTATGGAGGCTCTCCATCACCCCATAGTGCTCAGCCATCCTAGACTCAGTATGATCCCATGATCTTCTCCATCAGGGGTTAAACTGGACAGAAAGGAAACTGGTCCCCCCATTTACAAAAGTATATTACAGTTCCTGCTCCTCTGTCACCTTTCTCGAATAAATACTATATTCCCTTAAAAAAGGAAAGGAATTGATAGATGAGCGTTCCTCCTCCTACCAATCTAGAGATGGAAGTTGCCCCTCTTACAAATCTAGAGATGGCAGTTCTTCCTCCTACAAATCTAGACATGGCAGTTGCCTCTCCTACAACTCTATAGATGGCAGTTCTTCCTCCTACAAATTCAGAGATGGCAGTTGCCTCTCCTACAAATCTAGACATGGCAGTTACCTGTCCTACAAATCTAGAGATGGCAGTTCCTCCTCCTAGAGATGAGTTCCCCTTCCTACAAATCTAGAGATAACAGTTCCACCTCCTCTAAACCTAGAGATGGCAGTTGCGCCTCCTGCAAATCTAGAGATGGCAGTTGCCCGTCCTACAAATCTAGACATGGCAGTTGCCTCTCCTACAAATCTAGGGATGGCAGTTCTTCCTCCTACAAATCTAGACATGGCAGTTGCCTCTCCTACAAATCTAGACATGGCTGTTGCCTGTCCTACAAATCTAGGCATGGCAGTTCTTCCTCCTACAAATCCAGAGAGGGCAGTTGCCCCTCCTACAAATCTAGAGGTGGCAGTTCCTCCTCCTACACATCTAGAGATGACAGTTCCACCTCCTACACATCTAGAGATGACAGTTACACCTCCTACACATCTAGAGATGGCAGTTCCTCCTCCTACACATCTAGAGATGGCAGTTCCTCCTCCTACAAATCTAGAGATTACCGTTCCTCCTCCTACACATCTAAAGATGACAGTTCCACCTCCTACACATCTAGAGATAGTGGTTCCACCTCCTTCACATCTAGAGATGGCTGTTCCTCCTCCTACCCATCTAGAAATGACAGTTCCTCCTCCTGCCTATCTAGAGATGACAGTTCCACCTCCTACAACTCTAGAGATGGCAGTTCTTCCTCCCACAAATCTAGAGATGACAGTTCCACCTCCTATAAATCTAGAGATGGCAGTTCCTCCTCCCACAAATCTAGAGATGACAGTTCCATCTCCTACACATCTAGAGATTACAGTTCCTCCTCCTACACATCTAGAGATGGCAGTTCCTCCTCCTACAAATCTAGAGATGACAGTTCCACCTCCTACACATCTAGAGATTACAGTTCCACCTCCTACACATCTACAGAGGACAGTTCCACCTCCTACAAATCTAGAGATGGCAGTTCCTCCTCCTACACATCTAGAGATGACAGTTCCACCTCCTACACATCTAGAGATGATAGTTCCATCTCCTACATCATCTAGAGATAGCAGTTCCTCCTTCTACACATCTAGAGATGGGGGTTCCTCCTCCTACAAACCTAGAGGTTACAGTTCCTCCTCTTATGCATCTAGAGATGACAGTTCCACCTCCTACACATCTAGAGATGACAGTTCCACCTCCTACACATCTAGAGATAGCAGTTCCTCCTCCCACACATCTAGAGATGGCAGTTCCTCCTCCCACAAATCTAGAGATGACAATTCCACCTCCCACACATCTAGAAATGACAGTTTCACCTCCTACACAGCTAGAGATGGCAGTTCCTCCTCCTACCCATCTGGAGATGACAGTTCCACCTCCTATACATCTAGAGATGACAGTTCCACCTCCTACACATCTACAGATGACAGTTCCACCTCCTGCACATCTAGAGATGACAGTTCCATCTCCTACAAATCAAGACATGACAGTTCCCTCTCCTACAAATTGGATATGATTGTTCTCTCTCTCTTTCAAATCTAGAGATGACCATTTCCCCTCCTACAAATCAAGAGATGAAATCAAGAGATGACCATTCCCTCTCCTACAAATAACCTAACTCAACTTCTGCCCTGTCCCTGACCACATTTTGTTTGTTGCTTTTTTCTTGCCCTGCCATCATTTACTATCAAGTCTCCTTTGGGTACTGCTGCCAAATCCGCCAGGTGCCTGTTCAGCATTTTGCTCAGAGTCCAACTATCTGATGCAGCAGTGCTGCCCTAACCACTGCTGCACTGTTCACTATAAGCTGTGTCTTGATGTTAATGTCCCTCTGTTGCAATGCTACCCTGCCAAGACTGTTAAAGAGCAGATTTCTGCAAAAAATGAAAACACATTCGTTAGGTTTACAACTGTGTGAAATTTACATGTTTTCTAGATTTTTCTGTTTAGCCAAATTATTCATCACATAAATACTCTTAAAGAGCACCTTCACTGCTCCTATTCCACATATGGGCAAAGGAGCCTTACCTCCTCTAAAGTCAGCTGCTGCCAAAATTAAAATTTTTAAAGTCCGAGGATTTAAGAAGGGAAAAGATTATATTTAGTCTCCATGAAAACAAGCCTGATCCCGTTCACTTCCCAGTTATGAGCCACACATTGATGTCTGCACATTTTCTGACGCAGCAGTCTGGAGAGTGCGGGGGTGTGCACCATAGGCTACAGTGGGAACATATTTTGTTCTAACTTTTACAAGTTACATAGACAATTTGAAAAAAATCAAAACCACCACTCAACTAACACCCTTGTCAGTCGAGCGGTGGCTTGGATTTGTTTGAAATCATCCATGTAACCAACATGCATAGGTGGTAGAACAAAATGCATTCCCATTATAGCCTATGGCGCATGCCCTCACGCTCTCTAGACTATTACCTTGCAAAATATACGAGGCCAAGTCGGGGGCATGGCTCATAACCGGGAAGTGAAGGGAATGGACTCTCAGCTCCATGGAGCATAAATACAATCACTTCCCTTCCTCAATACTTGGATTTAAAATTTTAATTCAGGCAGCAGCTGGCTTCAGTGGAAATAAGGCTACTTTGTGGGGTCTGGGGGAGTGTGATGCAATGAGCACAGCAGATGTTCTTTAAGCACGCCTTGATTCACCTGCATGTTTAAAAACAAACATGGGGGCCAGCCTGGTGGCACTGAGGGTTGAGGTGCTGGACGCCATACCTCACACCACACTGACGAACCAAGTTCGGATGCAGACTCAGGTAGTTGGGGGGTCAGCCTGTGTTGGAGAGGAGAGAGCATCGGGAGGACTGTTCTCCTCTCCTAGGGAGGGAAGGAAGGTTACAGTACCCATTCCTTGCCTGGGCCTTAGCATTAGCTAGAGAAGGCAGCCAGGACTGTTCAGTGAGGTATGGTGGCTCCTGACACTCCACGTATGGAAGTATCCATAAAAGTGTCTGGGTGGCACTGCATGCAAACTCCTCAGGGGTCAGAAAAAAGGAAATTGGAGGTCTCCTGAGTGGCCGCTGATATCCAGCCACCCAGTACCCCTACACCCGATGAACACCCAGGCCACACTGCTTTGCGTGAAGGTAAGCCCTGGAAGAAAGTTGGGGTGATGGGGCTGGGGTTACTGGCATCCAGTGGGCTGCTTGGGGGGAGAACTAGGTAGAACTAACTGCAGTAACAAAAAAAAAACGGGCCGCTTCATGACCAGAGGGCACTGGACCCCACGGTAACATGCTGGTAACCCAGATTTAGGAGTGTGCCTAGGAGCTGGCAAAGACGGTATGGTCAGGAACTGCACCAAACAGCAGAACCTCCCAGACCAGTAAGGGTCTGATCTACGCTCATAGCACCAGTGACTCTGTGGAGGACTGCAGAGGTTCACTGCAGTCCACAAAGGATGCTGTGCATGTGTATGGCCAAGTGTAGTGCCACCTACTAGCGCCTCAGCGAGGACAGAGAAAAGCAGATAACAACATGGAATAAAACCTCCTGGAGCTGCAGGAATGACGGTCCCCTCTTGTCACTCTCAAGTCCCATGCCACAGACTGGCACCAGGGCTGTGAGAATGTCTAGGAGTGTTTGGGGAAGGGTGGCCTGACCTGCCTCTGTGTCAAGGGGACAACCAATGGTTCCAGGGAGGGGGTACAAAGCTAAATTAAAAAAAAAAAGACCCGCTAACTGGAAAAAGTAAATCACAGGGGCTGCACTGGAGTCATTGCAGTTTGTTGTCATGGGAAGAACTGTGATGTCAATAATAAATGCTCCAGAAGGTCAAGACATACTAGGCACTGCTCTTTATGCATATTTTATTGATAAGTTGATGGAATTCTTTGTATAGGAAAGAAATGCAGTTTGGTTTTGCTTTGATGCCATCTCCACAATATCAGCAGAATTTGGCTGCCATTCCACTCATTACCACCCACACACAGCCATGGACAATAGCGTGAGCTGGTTTGACGGGAAAGGGGTATGTTGTTCCAGGCAAGCCCTGGCCTGGTGCTGCCAGCTTGTAGTGTGCAATGCTGCCAAATGGAGAGACCCAGGATCGAATTCCCCAC
The DNA here is from genome assembly GCA_016271365.2 of Neoceratodus forsteri. NCBI lineage: Eukaryota > Metazoa > Chordata > Ceratodontiformes > Ceratodontidae > Neoceratodus > Neoceratodus forsteri. The sequence continues at coordinate 1,616,740,902 of CM028130.1, forward strand.
CCCCCATGTGAAGTATTTCCTAGACCTCCATTCCCAGTCAACAAAAAATGAGGGGGACAAGAAATGAAAAACAAAAAGGCATTGTTTAACTTGATTTAGACTGCACCCATCTGAAATATAAGCAGAGATGGGACTAAGCATGATGTTCAAACAATTTTCAGCAGTGCCAAGAGTGTGCGGTTCACGTCATTGTAGCAAGTTAGTACCTAGACCTTGTTATTACATTTTAGATTGTTCCTTGTCGACTGACTGTTAGAAGATGCCCCTTCTTTGCCATTTCATCTCATTTAGCTTTTTCATTCAGATTTAAAACAGTTGAAGGAGAGATTTCTGCCTGAGGTTGTCATCAGCATTCTTACGTTGTATTCAAACAGCCGTTCCTTACTTCTTCTTGTGTCTAAGAAGAACTAGCATGCAGTAGCCACTGCTCCTTGACCTTATATGGGATGCTGGAGAGACAGCAGGGCTAACGCAGTGAGGGAGCTGCTAAGGATAGCTGTAAGTGAAAATTACGTACCTACTGTAATTCTTGATCTTCCTGTGTATCTTCACTATTCATCACTGGTGGGTTCTAGCTGGAGGTGCCAGGACCCCACGGGAAGCTTTTTAGCTTTAAAAAGCTTTCTCCCTACTAGGAGGAGCTGACATCGTGAGGACAGTCAGCTTTGAGGCTAATTCATTGTGGCACTCCCGAAAGGGCTATTAATCGATGCCAGCCCCTCCAATACCTCAGTTCTGCTTGCTAGAGAGGAAACCAGAGATAGAGAAACAAGAGTAGGAGGGTGGGGTAAGGGAGTCCAAGGGACAGGAAAAAGTAAAGGACATAAACTGAAAAAGAAAATATGCTGGCCAGATGAGGAAAGGTTGGATCCTAACAGGTCTCTGGGATGGACCCCAACTTACTGGCAGGCTAGGGGAGGGTAGGAGAGAGTAGAGTGGGGGAGAGGAAGGAAGGAGGAGGATGAGGAGGGTGGGGGGAGAGAGAGATGGAGAGAGAGAGAGAGAGGAAGAGTGTCCATTTCAAGTGCTCCAGATTTTTCCCCTGGTGGACTAAGAGGGAGGTCTTAACTCCACCGTCATTCACCCTCCTGTTTTTTTTTTTTTAGACTGAAAAGTGAGCTATGGTGAGACAGCTCAATCCAGAAAACTGGATTTTCCCAGAAGGGTGAAGGGAAAAAGAAACACCAGCAAGAGACTCTGACAGGTGTCGCCGAGACGACAGAGCAGGAGTTAACCCTAGGTCCACCAGAGAGGAGGCAATAGGATCTCAATCCATTCTCTCCTCCCCCTCCTGTGTCCAGAAGATGAGGACAGAGCCCACCTCAAGCTAAAATTCCCCTTGGAGCCAAGTATGGAATCCTGTGGCATTGGGGGATAACAATCCCTATACCTAACACCACCCAAGTGGTGATCTGACAAAAGGAAAAGACGTCACACGAGGAGAGTCTGTCTTAACAAGAGACCCACAGTGGGTCCCCTGCAAGGGTAGATATAAGCCAAAAGGCTTCTATGGAGAAGGGAGGGCCCCCAAAGCCCTTGAACCAGCAGAATGACCCCTGTAGGAAGTCAACTATCCAGCCAGAAGGGGAGAACCTGCAAAACAGGATATTCCAGAGCAGAGAGTCACCAAGAGGGCCCCTCCTAGCTGTCAAGAGGGCCCCCGGGGAGCCAGAGGAAAAGAGGGCAAGCGCTCCCGCTTGCCTTCCCCCAGAAGTGGGCCCCTGGTGCTTCCAAGAAGTGTCAGGGAGCCCGGAGGTACCAGTGAGACTTTGTGTACAACTGGCCTCAACTGGGGGAATGCAAGCAGGGAGGAGGCACTGCCCAGAGGCTAAGGTCCAAGAGGGGATGGTGGGTGGGAAGCAGTGATGAATGGTGAAGATACACAGGAAGATCCAAGAATGACGGTAAGTATGCAATTTTCATATCTTACCTGTGTCAATCTTCACCATTCATCACTGGTGGATGAGTACCAAGCACCACGAAGTGATACCAGCACCTCCCTGAAGGCTAAATAGACTTCAGCCCCTTGTGGGGGACTCACGAGAAGAGAGGGCTCATCACGGGTCTGGCCAGACCCACTACTGTTCAGGGTCAGGGTGAGCCTCCTGACCTGCAGGAGAGGGAGGGCACTCCAACAGTTTTCATCTGGCCCTGCGGGAGAAAAAATGGGCCCCCTAGAATGGCGAGGCAGTCACCCTGTGCCAGGCCAAGGGTGACAACCGGGAAAGGCGAAGCCAAGCCGACCGTCTAATGCAGACTGCAGATCCCACAATCCTGGAGGCTACTGTGTTGGCATCATAAGATGTCCGCACCTGGTGTCTTGCTAGCTCCAGACCTCACGTGGAAATGGCAATGGCCCACCTGGTTGCCTCGCTATCAGGCATGGCCGCTAGGATCTGTCCCAGCGTAGCCCACAGGTGCCTTTCATAGGCCACCATGTGTGCCTGATGAGCTGCTATGGAGAACAAAAGACGCACTGAGGAGAAAACTCTTCTGCCCCAGCAACTGAACTCCACAGAGTCCGTGTCTGAAGGATGGTCTCTTGACAGGCGTAGACACCCAAAAGGGGTATCCAGCCACTCCAAGCCCGATGTGGGGTGGAGCAAAGACCTTGGAGACCCAGTGGGAGTGCAATACCTGTGCTAGCAGTCCCCAGGGGCTGGAGAAGGGGAAACGGGAAGCTGCCAGGTGCTGTGCGACTCCTCCATGAAGGGATAAGGCCATGGAGGGATCACCACCGATTTCTGGCTGTATTCCCAAAAGAATGCCAGCGTCACATGCACAGGGTTGCGTTGAGAAGAAGAGGAAAGCCTGAGCTCCCCCAGCATCGTCAGGAACCGCTGATGCTCTGTGAAGTCAGCATCAGATGACTGGTAACAGGCGGAGTCCTCTTCCTCGGAGGAGGAAGTTGATGAAGTGGAAGGGCTCTGCACAGGGCACAACAGGGCTGGAAGAGGAGATGCAAACACCATCTCATCAATGGCCCTAAAATAAATGGGGAATGCACTCGCTTGCCTATACTGCTCCCAAGTGAGGGGTCCCAAAGGACCGGAAAGACCTGGGAGAAGAGGGGAGGAGGAAGAAGAAGGGTGGAAGAATGGTCATGAGAGACTGAAGCCCCTCTGCCATGGCTGTGGGCACAAGTGGGGGACCCCACCATAGTGACGGGGGGTGCGCTGCCCAGTCACTACCTGCTGCTTAATCTTTCCTGAGTCAACAGAGCGATTTCCTAGGAGAAAAGACCCCTGGTGAGGAGGCAGGAGCCGAGCAGACCCAGAAGAGTGGCCTCTGTCCCTAACCGAAGCAGGACTCTGACCCCTAGATGGGGAGGAGGTGCCCAGCCCCACACTCCAACTCCGCCCGAGGTGGCCATGGCCACCAGGGCAGAATGGGAAGCCGACTGGGCCCTCAACCCCCCACCCCAACCCAGAGGACCAAGACCTGCTGAGAGAGAGAGGGAGGGGGAGGGGAGAGAGAGAGAGAGAGAGAGAGAGAAAAAACACAAACCCTGTGTTATCAGCAGTAGCCGACACGGCACTGGAGCCAGAATCCCCAACGGGGACATTCCCAGAGGCGGCGCCGTCACCTGAAGTGGCACTGACATCGGCACCATCACCAGAAGTGGCATCAACACCAACGTTGGCACCAACTGTGACGTCAACTCCAAACATGGCGTCATCTTCGGGAACGGCACCAACCACGGCACTGATCTCCGAAATGGCACCAACAGCAGTGCCATCACCAAGTGCGTCTTCGACCGTGGCACTGTCACCCAGTGTTGCACCAAGCATGGCACCATCACTGAGCACGACACTGACACCAAGCATGGCACCGCAAGCAGAGTTCTCAATGACACTGGGCATGGCACTGACAGAGGAAAGGATAGTGTCTTGTACGGTGTCGATCCTACAAATGGGACCTAAGGAAGAAGACCTTCTGTTGAGCCTGGGGAGCGTCCATCACTCCAGGGAGCTCAGCTGCCAACCTGGGTCATCCTGATCATCCTCCAAATCCAAGGAGGAGACCACGGCGACCCCCAGAGAGGCAATCCCGGACATTCTACCTGTCCTTGCACCGAGAGTGGTGTTGGGAGGGGACTCAGAGGCAACGGCAGTTCGACCTCTCTCACCAGCACTAGAATCAATGCCAGATGCCAAGGCCACCCCCCCCCGAAGGAACCACCGATGCAGGCCCCATGAATAGCTGAAGACTTGACACCATGGTTGGCTGGGGAACTGGGATGCGAGTGATCCACAACCGGCGCTCTGGAGGCCAACCATTCCCCCAACCACTCGCCCAGGTGTCCAGGCTCAACAAGACCTGAGCCAGCGAAGGACTGCTCTCCGCCGTTGCGTACAGCAGCGAGGGGAGGCCTGGGGGAAGGGCACAAGAACCTTACCTGCCCTCGTACAATGCCGACCACCAAAGGTTGGGGAGTCGCAGCCCAACCTCGCTGCACGGAACTCCAAAGTGCAATAATCCACAGAAAAGCAGGTGTTGCAACTATCCATGTTGTGGTTTGGCCCTAGGCAGGTGAAGCATCAACTATGCGGGTCCATTATGGTGAACCAACTACCACAGGGACACCGACGCATGGGGGTAGTCCCCACCTTCGAATGCTTTTGCCCTGAACCTGACATCATCTGCAGCACACAAAAATAAGAAAAACAAAAGAAAAAGACTCAACTCCGAACTGTGTTTTTAAAATAATAGATGGTGCCTAAAATGGCGACGAACTAAGCACGGCGTTGAGAAATTAATGAGCAGAACCAGAATCTGGGAGTGACGCTGAAGAATATTGCTGTCCCACAAGTCACAGACATGCCTCAATGGTAGAAAAACAAAACTGAAGTATTAGCGGGCCAGCGTCGACATTGGTCGATTCATGAAAGTGCCACGCAATACGCCGCCTTAAGGGCTATGTTGTCCTTGACGTCTGCCCCTCTTCCTAGCAGGAAGAACGCTTTTTAAGCTAAAAAGCTTCCTGTGGGGTCCTGGCACCTCCGGCTAGAACCCACCAATGATGAATGGTGAAGATTAACACAGGTAAGATCTCTGTTTTCTTTTTGGTTTTTTGAATTACTATTTTAAATCTTTCATGCCAGCCTGCCCCCTGTCAACCAGCCCCCCAGCTCTGTCACCTGCCTTCTCCAGGACGTACCACTATGCCTCCAAGCCTTCATGGTTTGCCCACCATGGCAGGACCCTCGGGATGGGACCAAGCCCCTTGGGACAACTAGCAGCCAGTGGCGGTAGCAGCAGCAGGGGTGCAGGGCCTGCAAGGGTGGGCCTTCACCCTGCAGAGGCTGGCAGTGTTTTTCTCCATTTTTTTCTTCCCTCGATCCAAGACACTGATCTGTGGTCACGCATGTGGAATGCATGCATCAGGTGTCACGCAGGCGCAATGCATACATCATGTGTCATGCAGGTGCAATACAAGCATCGGGTGTCATGCAGGTGCACTGCATGCATCGGGTGTCACGCAGATGCAATGCATGCATCGGGTGTCAAGCAGGTGCAGTCCATGCATTGGGTGTCACACAAGTGCAATGCATGCATCAGGTGTCACGCAGGTGCAATGTATGCATCGGGTGTCACGCAGGTGCAATGCACGTATTGGGTGTGCGGGCCTGCAAAGTTGAATGTCTCCCCAGCCACAGCCATCCGTCTGCTGTTCCACCCAGTAATATCCAGCTGACACTAGCACAGCAGAATCTGCCTCTCTCCCTCCCCGGAGCAAGACAGCATCCCATGGGATGCTGTCAACCCAACCTCCCCCCAGCTGTCCCAGCCATCCTGGCTCGTTCCCTGTCCCAGGTCACCAGTGCTGTGAGCAGGAGCACTTAAGCTGCGCTAACAGGTCGACGGAGTCTAGGGTTCTTAAAGTAATTTCCAGTAATATTGCTGCTCTTCTTCCCCAGCTGTTTAAGCTCTCTCTACCCCCTCACTTCTACCATACAGAAAAGGGCTAGGGTAGTCCTTGTCCCATAGAGAGGGTTGTACAACTTGCACTAGAAACCTTCATCCAATCTACCTACTAACCCCCAAGTAAGCTTCTTGAAGGAGTGTTTTTCTCTCAGCTTGGTGACTACTTGCTCAAGTATAAACTTCTCCCCAGAAGAACACGGTTTCAAAAAGAACCAGCACACAGGCACTGCCTTGGCTCAGTTCACCGCCCACATTCTCTGGGCCATGGACACAGGCTGTCTAACTGGCATGGTATTTGTGGACATTGCCAAGGCGTTTGACCTAGCCGACCATAACATTCATTATACCAAAAATAATATCCCTAGGTGTGGCGCCCAACCCTGCTGTGTGACTTAAAGACTGCCTGTCTGGGAGATCCCAGCAAGTATCTCTTGGTACCACCACGTCTGATGTTTTACCAATCTCTAGGTCTAGGGACATCCCACAACGATCCCCCCTTAGGTCTATTATTTTCCATTTTTATTAATTCACTCCCCTCATGTCAGGACAGTCTCCCACTGTGTTATGCAGATGACTTGATCATGTACGCCAGCAGCAAATCACTTGCTGCTGTTTTGGAAGCCCCGACCACTGACTTTTTATACACATCCAAATGGCTAAGCTGCAACTGACTAACTCTTAACTCTAACAAAATGAAGGCCATGTTATTTGGATCCAAACCAACCTTAAAAAGCCTAACCTAGTCTGGTTCCTCTCTTATTACTCCCAGCCCTGATGGTACTCCCCCGAGCTCGTTACAAGTCTTTAATACCTAGATTTTATTTTTCAGACCATATTACATGTGTACGTAAGAAGGTTAATCAGAAACTGGGCGCACTGTACAGAATGAAACAATTACATACTCATGCTGCTCGTTTTTGTGAGAAATGCTAAAAGCTGTCTCCTCCTGCTGCTGCTGCTTGGCTTCAGCTCCCTTATTTACTCAGCAGCTGTTGCAAAAGAGTTGGCACATAAAACTACTGTATAATACAATATCTGTCACACTGCGTTATCTGCCCCATCTTTTACCTATCACCATAACCTTTGTTCTGCACTTGGTTAGTTTTCTCCAGAAGCATGGAACACATTTCTCTTCTCTTGTGAAATGGACATGGCACGGTGTACCACTGACTCCTCCCCTTTGGTACAGTTCCTACTTCCCAAAAAACATACCGTCTAATTATCTTCAGTCAATCTGTGCTATTTAAGCAATAAAGCATGACAGGGTGTGGGTTATTGGGGGAGTTACCCATGTCCTGTGTCACGAGGCGCAGCCAAGTGACTTAATACCAGAAGTATTACTCACGTCCTGGAGTGCCCTAGTGTGATTATACAATGAACCCAGGTGGAAAAACAAATCTAAATATGTGTTTATTTCTGTTCTGTTTTCCGTTCCTTCCTCAGTTATGGGTTATTGCAGAATTTACCCACAGGTAAAAACCTTAGCTGACAAGTCAGGTTACAGGATTTTTTTATGTCCACAGTGTAATTATTTATTAATAATGTATGGTGGAACGTTGTTGTATAGAGAAATCTATCTTTTCCCTGGGTTGTTATACCATCGATGTGAAGTATTTTTGTTGTTAACCCGTTGATGGTATGTCACATCGATGCCATAACAACATGGAATTCAGTCGCACTACTATCTCTATGGCAGTGCGACCACGTGTATGTTCACCATTCGTTTTTCAGCACTGATTCAAATAACGGTCACACAGCATATACTAATCCCACCCCCCCAATCTCTGCCGAAACACTCACAAACCCTTAGTCACTCACCAAATTAGGGGATATTCAGAGCGTGTTCTCTATTCCTGCTTGTTTACTAAATATTTTTTTATGTCCCTCATATGTGTGTCTTGCCGGAAAGTTCAGCAGAGGTCAATGCTTCACATCCTGACCCTGTCTCTCGGTATGCGGCATCCCTAGTTGGACGTTTCAAATCACGTGCTGTTCTTGTGATACCGATGCCCATACACTATAAAAGACAAAGTATGGGCATCGATGAATAACCAAGCTATGCTAGCTTCTCGTGGCTCCCTTGGCAACTATGGCAAACCTCTCGAGCTACGCTCTCGAGTTTTACCTGGGTTGCCACGGGAACCACTCGAAGCTAGCATAGCTTGGTTATTTATCGATGCCCATACTTTATCCTCGGCATTATTTATTTTACTTGTCTATTATTTTAATGCTGTATACCTTTACGGCACCTCAAGACTCCGAGATAGGGCACGTTATCAAGAAACTTGACTTGCCCTTGCCTAAAAAGCATCATAGATACCTCAGGTCCTCAAACCAAAATCGCTGGACTGTGCCACTTATAAGCGCTAATGTGAGTCAATAGGCCGTCTCACACTCGACTCCTATTTTGTGGAAACAGCCTTCACTGCAGTCTATGGGCGGCTGTGTCTTACCCTTACTTTAAGTTGTTAGCGCATAACTACTTCCCTGGACACTCAACCTGCACTTGCTAACGCACACGTGTGATTTACTCAACTAGGTACCTGCACTATGAATTGTAATCTTGTCAATTTGTTGTTTCTGCCTTGTGGCCCACGCCATGTCTGAACAAGAGGCATGGCCACACACAACTACCTGGTAAACAAATTAATAAATAAAATTATATGATAGATCGCGGGAGCGTCCCCAACCACTCACAGCCCTCTCTTCAGGTGTGCATGAGGTACTCTTATTACCATAAGGGTAACTCATACGCTGAGCACTGTAACAGGCTTCTCACAGACTACTCGTGCCATCAGCATTTTAAATAAAAAAACTATAATCATTTTATGGGTCCGTTTGGAGAGTCTCTTACGGATCTACGAGTGTTGCCTCTTGCATCCTTTGGACCTCAAAACTGCTCACCTTTGGTTCCCAGTCCTCTGGTCCAAAGAACACACAAGACGACACTCATATCCATAAGAGGCCCTCCAAATGTACTCACAATTTATTTTTTTTGCGGTGGGACACTGCTGATGTTCAGTCCAAAGTGTGGACGACTAAACTGATTTGCCTGGAACAAAGGACACCTGCAAAGAGTTAAGGCTCCACGTTGGGCTGTGTCTGTGTTGCTCTAGCGGTCGTGCTGCAATGTACCTATAAATGGCTGAGTGGCATCATCGGGAGTATCCGGTTGACTACTGCCGTGACCTGCAGGGGGAGCCTGTGCTGTCTGAACAGCGCAAATTGTGAGTACTGTTTTTCTGGCTGCGGTCGAAAAAGTGTACTGACATTAAATTGAAACTTTCATTATCTGAACATCTGGGTTGTGAGAGACCCGTTTATTGGACAGACAGACTGCTTTTTCATTAGTAAAGCCGGGAAGTGAGGGGGCCTGGAAATTGGACAAACTGTTTATTGGGCAGTAAAAGCCCTATATCATTTAAATGAGTATATTAGTAATGAACTGACAGCGCACAGTGCACTCTTTCTTTACCTTTATAGTTTTAGTTGTGTTCTATTTTGTGTTGGGATTTTGGAGGGGGTTATTTCTGGGGAATTCATATTATTAGAATGATATTATGTTCATGGGTAAGAATTTCCTTATTTGTTAGCAAATTTTGATTATTATTTGGGGCTAATTTATTTTATTTTAGTTTGTTGGGAGTTTAGTGGGGGTTATTGAGATTGGTAGTCAGCTATGTGCGTTGGGCTGTAAAGGCGACCTACTCAGCAGCCCAGCTTGCAGCCTCCATTCCTTTGAGCTTCCCCATTGCCTGCAGATGCTTATGGGAGATGCAGAGCACTTGTGATAGCTCACAGGAGGGGGTCGAGACGGGAGGGCCGGCACAAGTGGGTGCCTGGAAGTCGTTAATCTGGGTGGTGAGGTTCAGGGAGCATCTTGGAGCGAAATGGGAACTGGAGAGAGGTCCTCCATGTCTGATTCCCATACCCTAAGGCTCCACCTTTGAGTGTGGGCAGGCAGCTGCTCCAGTAGTCTTCCCTCATCCTACTCGGGCTGTGTTATGCAACGCCAGGTCAATCAAGAACAAGACCGCAGTAATAGCGGACTTGATTTCCTCAGCAGATCTGGCTTGCATCACAGAGACTTGGCTGGACGAAAATACTGTGCCCATTTTGGAGGCAGCAGTGCTGGCTGAGTACTCTGTGATACACAGCCCAAGGAAGAATTGCAGAGGTGGGGGTGAGGCCATCTGTTTTAGAGCCAGCCTGGGCCTCACGGTGCTACCAGTGGGCTCTACCAGGTCATTTGAGTGTGTTGCTGCGTGGGGGGGTCCTGGCGGGGGCTGCAAGGTCCTCCTAGTTTATCGCCCCCCCAATGGGGGTCATTTCTGCAGGAGTTCAGAGACTTAGTCACCAGCCTGGTGTTGGAGTCTCCCAGATGGTTAATTCTGGGGGATTTCAATGCCTGGGTCAACGATGGTCTCTCGCCATTTGGGCATGATCTCCTGCAGATTATGGAGGCCCTGGGCCTGTCGCAAATTGTCACCTCAGTCACCTCACACAGCCGCACTCTGGACCTGGTGTTCACTCTGGATCTTGGGGTTGATGACCTCAGGATTGATCCGGTCATTTGGTCGGATCATAGCACCATGGGGTTCATGTTTGGGGCCCCCCTGAGGGTCCATCCTCTGTGCAGATAATCTAGTATCACCCTTTAAGGGGATTGACATCAACAGGACTACAGGCAACACTGGACCAATCGAGTGTGGAGACTGCATGTGCGATCGGGCTAGAGGAAGCTGTGGTGGCTTATAATGGGGCCATCAGGTCGGCCTTCAACTTGATCACACCCATATGTGTCCAACCTTTGTCTACTCGCCAAAGACCCCATTGGTTTGAAGAGGAGCTTAGGGAGTTAAAGACTAAAGGTCAGAGGTTGGAGCGGCACTGGAGGAGATCTGGCCTGATGGAGGGCAAACTGGCCCTGAGGACACATTATGCTGTCTATCAGGGGGCAATCTCCCAAAAGAAGACAGATTATTTCTGTCAAGGGAGACTGTTGCAGCAGGGAACAGACCAACTCAGCTCTTCCGCATGGTAGATAGGCTATTACATCCAGCCTGTCTCCGTGCAGGAGGAGCAGGTTTAAGCACAAGATGCAATGAGTTTGCTCTGTTCTTTGCTGACAAAGTGTCCTCTATCAGAACTGAGATCTCCTCCAGTACTACTCAAAGGGATTGTGGTGTCCATCCTGAATCGTGTTGGGGCACCCCTCTTGTCTGGGATGTGTTTGACCTGGTTGGAGTGGAGGAGGTGGCTGACATAATCTCGATACTGTGACCTTGATTCAGGTCCAATCCACCTTTTGGTTGGATGTGTGAACCTGTTAGGGCCAGTGGTTGCTGGAAGTGTCCAGCGTTCCCTCGAGAGTGGGGTCTTTCCCAGGGCCATGAAAGAGGCACTGGTTAGACCACTACTGAAAAAACCCTCGATGGACCCAGAGTGTCTCAGCAGCTACAGGCTGGTCTCAAACCTCCCATTTTTAGGGAAGGTTCTAGAGAACGTGGTGGCCATTCAGTTAGAGATGCATCTTGTCTCCTCCGCCACTTAAGAGTATTTCCAGTCTGGGTTCAGGTCTGGGAATAGCACCAAGACAGCGCTGGTGAGGGTGCTAAATGATCTTCTAATGGCAAGGGATAGGGGAGAGCGTACCATCATAGTCCTCCTCGACCTCTCTGTAACATTTGACACCGTTGATTACAAGGTGCTGCTGGACCACCTAAGGAACTGAGTTGGACTGACTAGAACAGTCATCAACTGGTTTAAGTTCTTCCTCACAGACAAGATGCAAATGATGACGATGGGGTTACCCTCATCTAACCAGATGCCACTGTCCTGTGATGTTCCACAGGGGTCGGTCCTGTTGCCCACGGTGTACATGCTTCCATTGGGAGACATTATCAGGTGGTATGGGCTGGGTTTCCATTGCTATGCTGATGACACCCAGCTATACTTGTCCTGTGCACCCAGAAACCAGGGGGCAGCTTCGGCAATTAACAACTGCCTGGAGGAGATCCAGAACTGGATGACACACAACTGATTGCGACTAAAACCCGGACAAGACAGAGGTACTAGTGGTAGAGCCAGGCCTTCAATGTGATGGAATTGGACTTGGGGAACCCCCCGGGCTAGTCCTGGAGGGTGTTCCCCTTGTTCCCTCCAATCGGATAAAGGATCTGGGTGTGGTCCTGGACGACAGCTTGACACTTGAGGGTCAGGTGTCAGCCGTCGTAAAATGTGGCTTTTACCACTTGAGGAACACTGTCCAGATCCGAGCCTTGATATCATCTGATGATCTGCCCACTCTGGTGCATGCCTTCGTCACAACCAGGCTGGTCTATTGCAATGCCCTGTACCTGGGGCTATCTGGAGGCAACCTTCACCAGCTGCACCTGGTGCAGAACGTGGCGTCACGGTTCTTGACTGTTATTTCAAAATTTGACCATGTCACACCTATCGTCCGTGAACTGCAATGGCTGCCAGTGAGGTGGAAGGTTGCCTTCAAGGTCGGGTTACTGACCTATAAAGCCCTGCATGGGGGGGGGGGGGAACCAGCCTACCTGCAAATACTTTCTGATTCTTCACCGCCCATCTTGGACTCTCTGTTCCTCTGAGGGTTGCCTCCTGACGGTTTCCATGGCTTGGCTGCAGTAATTGGGGAACCGGGTATTCTCGGTTGCCCCGCCGACCTTGTGGAATGTATTACCTTGACATCTGCAGGAGGCACCTTCGGTGGAAGCCTTTAAAAGGGGCCTACAAATATTGTTCTTTGAGCAGGCGTTTGATTTGATGATAACCATTATCATCCACTGATGTATGAAATTTATTACACTACTGAACAGTATTCTGTATCCAAGATTATGGTCTTTTTAATTAATATGTTTTTTGGGAATATTGTTTATTATTGAGATTAAGATAGACAGAACTGATTGTCTTTGCTTCATATGTCATTTTGAATATGTATGATATGTATGTTGTTGTTATTGTTAAGCACTCCGGGCCTCAGGGAAGGAGCACTATACAAATAAAGTTCCAATCCTATCCTAAAATCATGACATCATTCTTAGCCAATCAAGATTGTTTATTTCTAAACATTCCAGGTACTCATAATCATATGAGGGTGTCTCATACAAATAGTTCTAAAATTCTGAATTTCTATGTTTAGTTGGCATATTTCATTTCCAAGAAAGAGGAAGCGCTAATATTCCGCAAAATAAAATATTTTGATTTTCGATTAAAATTCAACTTTTTTTGAACTAAGGTATTTAACATGAGTTATAATATGTCTGTATGTACACTTTCTGTGTCTCTTATGGTTATAATAGTTTCTTCTCAAGCCTTTTGAGTGCCAGCAGTGCTCAGCTACGCTTCACAGTTCTCTCACTCAAAGAACTTGAGAAGGCACCCTTATATAAATGTATGGGTCTATTTGTAAGGGTTCTTACGGATCTAAGACTGTCGCCTCTAGCGTTCTTAGGACCAGAGGACTGTAAACTGAGGGTGAGCTGTTCTGTGGTCCTAATGACACATGAGAAAACACTTGTAGATCCATTAAGAAGCCCTCCAACTGGACCCATAAACTTATTATAGATCGCTAACTGTATTCAGAAAAAAATACTTTTTGTATTTAAAATGCTTACAGCATGAGCGGTCAGCGAGAAGCTCCTTACAGTGGCTCAGTGCATGATGTACTCTTACGATAATAAGAGTACCTCACACACAACTGAAGGGAGGGCTCTAACTGGCCGGGGACACTCTTGCAATCTATAATAACCACAAGGGACACAGCAATGGTACATGAAAAAATACACTGAAAAAATAAACTTCTGGCCAAAAAACTACAGCTATAATATGGTGAACATAAACTAAGATGTGTCACTGTAAAACAGATTTGAAACAACTCTGAACAGCAAAAATTAACACTGGGTGTTGGGTGTGTGTGCGTGTAAAGGACCGTAGAAAGAAATAATTAAAAAAAATATATTTTAACCTGAACAGCTGCAAAATATTTCCTGTCCAGGGCAGCCCTGTGAAATGCACAGCCAATTGGGAAATGAGAACTGTATTCCTTTAACAGTTAGCCGGTCTCAGCTGCCATAATGGACAGCTCTGCAGTGACAATGTATAATATTGCCATCATGAGTGAGCGCATGCCCCTGCCCCCCCCCCCTTCTGGCTCTGCCGAAGCCCTAGGTGATTAAAACAAATCTTTTTGTTAAAGAACGGATTCCATTACTAGCAGAGCAGAAAGGTGCTGAAATCACCATCATCAATCATAGTGTGTACGTGTCTGTGTGTTTTTTTTTGGGGGGGGGGGCTCAAATCCTCTCTAGGGGGACCTCAGCTGCAGCTCCCGCTTAGGGCATCAGAATGTTTAACAAAAAAAAAAAGCCAGCGGTGATTCTGCCACATATTGTCTCAGAGGGGATCTGCTTCAACTATCTGCATGTTGACACTCTGTACACAGATGAGCTCTCTCCCAGCTTCGCCAGTCAGGTTAGCAATAACAGCCTTAGCAGCTCAGACAGCTTCCTTGAAAGACTCAGCAGTCCCTGCTTTGACCCGGGGGCGGGGGCTTACAAGAGAGATGACACCTTATTCAACCAAGGCACACTCTGTTGCTGGGTTATGGGTTGGTTTCTACGCTGTTTCAGTGTCCACATTTATAGTCAGTACTAAGATACGATAGCTTGTGTTTATGACTGGTCACTGTTTTCTGCAAGGCAACAGTGACAATTACAGCCTTGCTGTGCCATCATTTTTACATCTAGATGCTGCTGCACCACTGTTCTGATGTCAGGATGCTGTTATACCATTATTCTGATGTCAAGATGCTGTTGTATCATCATTCTGATGTCAGGATGCTGTTGTATCATTGTTCTGATGTCAAGATGCTGTTGTACCATCATTCTGATGTCAGGATGCTGTTGTATCATTGTTCTGATGTCATGTTGCTGGTGTACCATTGTTCTGATATCAGGATGCTGTTGTACCATTGTTCTGATGTCAGGATGCTGCTGTACCATTGTTCTGATGTCGGGATGCTTTTGTATCATTGTTCTGATATCAGGATACTGTTGTACCTGTGTTCTGATGTCAGGATGGTGATGTACCATCATTCTCATGTCAGAATGCTGTTTCACCACCGTTCTGATGTCAAGATGCTGTTGTATCATTGTTCTGATGTCAGGATGCTCTTGTACCATCATTCTGAGGTCAGGATGCTGTTGTTCCATTGTTCTGATGTCAGGATGCTGCTGTACCATTTTTCTGATGTCAGGATGCTGTTGTACCATTGCTCGGATGTCAGGGGGCTGTTGTATCATTGTTTTAATGTCAGGATGCTGTTGCACCATCATTCCAATGTCAGGATGCTATTGTACCATTGTCCTGATGTCAGGATGCTGATGTACCATTTGTTCTGAAGTCAGGATGCTGTTGTATCACCCTTCTGATGTCAAGATGCTATCGTACCATTGCTCTGATATCTGGATGCTGTTATACCATTGTTCAGCTGTCAGGCTGTTGTTATACCATTGTTCTGTCAGGATACTGCTGTACCATCATTCTGATGTCAGGATGCTGATGTACCATCATTTTCATGTCAGGATGCTGTTTCACCACAGTTATCATGTCAGGATGCTGTTTCACCACTGTTCTAATGTCAGGATGCTGTTGTATCATTGTTCTGATGTCAGGATGCTCTTGTACCATCATTCTGAGGTCAGGATGCTGTTGTTCCATTGTTCTGATGTCAGGATCCTGTTGTATAATTGTTCTGATGTCAGGATGCTGTTGTATCATCATTCTGAGGTCAGGATGCTGTTGTTCCATTGTTCTGATGTCAGGAAGCTGTTGTACCATTGTTCTGATGTCAGGATGCTGTTGTACCATTGCTTGTGTAGGGTTGTTGTTACTCGTCCAAGGGTGCTGTTGTTTGATGCTGTGCTGCATTTGTTCTGATATCAGGATGCTGTTGTATCACCATTCTGATGTCAAGATGCTGTTGTACCATTGTTCTGATGTCAGGATACTGTTATACCATTGTTCCAATGTCAGGATGTTGTTATACCATTGTTCTGTCAGGATACTGCTGTACCATCGTTCTGATGTCAGGATGCTGTTGTACCATTGTTCTGATGTCAGGATGCAGTAATACCTTCGCTCTGATGCCAGGATGCTGTTGTACCTTCGTTCTGATGTCAGGATGCTGTTATGCTACTATTCTGATGTCAGGAGATGCTGTTGTGCCATTGTTCTGATATCAGGATGCTGTTGTACCATTGTTCTGATATCAGGATGCTGTTGTACCATCGGGCTGATGTCAGGATGCTGTTGTACCATCATTCTGATGTCAGGATGCTGTTGCACCACCATTCTAATATCGGAATACTGTTATGCCAACGTTCTGATGTCAGAGTACTGTTGCACCATTATTCTGATATCAGGATGCTGTTGTACCATTGTTCTGATATCAGGATGCTGTTGTACCATCGTTCTGATGTCAGGATGCTGTTGCACCACCATTCTAATATCAGAATACTGTTATGCCAACGTTCTGATATCAGGATGCTGTTGTACCGTTGTTCTGATATCAGCATGCTGTTGTACCATCGTTCTGATGTCAGGGTACTGTTACACCATTATTCTAATGCACATGGTTGGAGTCACAGTTGCACTTTTCTAACCTGTTTTATAGGTCAGAATGCTTGTTTTAAACATTACATACTTCTGTTGCACAGCTATTTACTTCAGTGTGTTCAGGAAATGCGTAAGCTGTGCATGTATGAGTTTACCGGCTGTGCGGGGCCCATGTTGTATCCATGAATGCGCAGGGCCTCTGAGCACAGAACTTCAAGAGGATAAGGTTGGGTCAAGTCTAATTCAAATATTTTCTTTAAATCACATAAATAAGCTGGCCTGGGGGCATGGAGGGCTGAGGCAGTGACGCCTTACCTCCTGTCATGCCGGTGACCTGTGTTCATGGTGCGAGCAGTGCATGGGTCAGCCAGGAGGAGAGGATCAAGCGTCAGGAGGACAGCTCTCCTCTCCTCTCCTGGGAGGTGGGACTGGAGATCGGTAATGTCTGGCCCCTAGCGGTGGCTGGTGGCTGGCACACGATTGCACAGATGGGAGGCGAGGAGACAAAGCTGGCGCCCGGTACTTGCAATGACAGCACACGGCTCGCTACTGGCGCTACTGCATGCTTGTCCCACACTGGGACAGGGAAGAAAACCGAAGATGAAGCTACCGCAGACCGGCGGGATAATTCTGACCATCTGCTGGCACTGCACCCGGCTAGCTGGCACCTCAAGCAAGGGGTGAGTATCAGTGGATGCCGGGGTGACAGGGCTAGGAGGGCTGGAGGAAGGGGGACGGTCTGGGAGGAGACAAAAAAAAATAATAATAAAAACCACAAAAATGTTATGTATAATGCAGATGGGGGGCCATATACAGGTATGTATGCCATCAGTAGATATGTAGATGGGGATGGGCACCCTGGCCCTACAACAGCTAGGGCTCGATTCAGATAGCCCAAAACATCATGCAAGGTGCCTGGATCAATTGGAATTGTCGCATGGGGTACCTTGCATCAAAGCTTGCACTGGTTCCAATTCAGGAATGCTGACTACAGTAACAGAGATGCCCCTTCTGCTGAACGGGTTCCTTGCGTCAGCCTTGCACCCAAATGGGGGGTGCGCCACAGCACAACACAACATGCAGCAGACACAGGCTGCATCATCCTCATTTGCGGGATTCAGCAAGCCAACTGCACCCGTCAGGGCTTAGACGAGCCCGGGGCTGATCTATCAGCCTCTGCGCCACCTACACCCATTGTTGGCAACCAAATCCACTAGGAGTACAGTGGTGGGCTCACCCACAGGTGGCACAACTGGTGCCCTGGACTGTGTCCTGTGGCCCCACATCTCAGAGACTGACGATCCCGCATCGATGCCCCCTCTGATCAGCTGGCATCCTTCACTAAACTGTGCCCTTCCACAGCAGCCCTGCTCCATCATTCCCCTCCCATGCGCCATTTGTTTGGCTCAGGGGAGCAGTGTTAGCCACAACAGGAACATTGGCGCCGTGACCCCTCCTATTACTGAATCTGGCGCAGGGTCCCCAGCACACCCAGCTTTGATGCAAGCTGTGGCAGACTGCAGCTTGTGCTGATCTACTGGGGTCTTTCTCAAACAAGCCCCTAAATTTTACATTGAAAGTTGACAGTGTCCCTATAAATGCTCATGGTTGGAATAAGCGCTGGGGTGGACGACTACCTTCACTGAGGTGACTGGCTAGCAGCCTTTCATGGCAATAGCCAAATAAAAACTTCTGAACTTGAAACTTTGGGGCATATTGTGCTTCTTTCCGGAGTGCAACTATCCAGGACTTAGTGCTTTGTTAGCTGGACCAATGGCATGGTGATAGAGTTCCCGCCTCCTACGCTGGCGACCCAGGTTCAAGAACAGACGGTCACTCTGGGGCTGACCAGAGGAGGGAGGATTGAGTATCCCTTTATACATCTCTCCTCCCACAGGGAGGAGGTACCACACGTCTCCCGCTGGTCAGCTGCCACCTGCAGAAATCCGGGTGGCAGTGCAGCAGAACCACAGGCACATGGGAAGGGGACCAATGCTCGGACATGGGACACATCTCTGCAGAGGCGGAGCATACACATCATGTCACTGCACGCATGTGGGCCCAGGGTGAAAATGGAGGAAAAAAACTCTGACTGCAGCTGGGTGACAGCCTGGTTCCCCACAGGCTCCACCAAACAGGTCCTGAGGTGATGCCACGGAGTAAGTCAAGTCCCAGGGAAGTCAGTGATGGCACTGCCGGAATCACTCCAGATGGGAGCTGATCAGGGAGAACAAGTGACAAATTCAGGATGAAAAGAAGACTTGTTATTTCAACCCTGGATCTTATTGTAGCTGGTATAAAGTGAATACTTTCAACTTAGCTTTCTTGTATACATTATTTAGTAAGACTGACATCTAATTAATTCAGTATTTAATGCTTCTTTAAAAATAAATAACAATTTTATTGAAAAAAAGACAAAGGGCCATTACAGGAAAGCTATTTTTTAAACAGCATGTTATTGCTACAGAAAGCTGAGAAAGACCCCAGTAGATCAGCACAAGCTGCAGTCCGCCGCAGCTTGCATCAAAGTTGGGTGTGCTGGGGACCCTGCGCCAGATTCAGTAACAGTAGGGATCACGGCACCAGTGTTCCTGCTGCAGCAGTGTAACTTGTGGGGACAGCAGAATGTTACGTGGGGTCAGGCTGTGACTGCCTGCTTGACTGGGAGGGTATCACCAGGGTTACATTTAACTGTGTTCCAAAAGACCACCCAATTGCACAAAAACACAACCAAAAAAAAAAAAAAGGATTTTTTAGGGGTCTAGGTAGTCCCCAGCCATTTATTGAAAGTTTTTGCCCCTCCACACATAGTAAGGGCACATGTACCAACCTTGCTGTCACCACCTTCCAAATATACCACCGATATATTGATCTAAGCACCCTATAGTGTGTTTATCATTTACGAATAGTCAGGCGCTGGCAGCACCACTGGCAACCCTGTTGAATGAATCACTTGATACGGGAGTGGTTCCAGAGGACTGGAGGAGGGAAGATGTAGTCCCTCTTCACAAAAGTGGGAGGACGGAGAAGCCTTGAAACTAAAGACCAGCCAGCCTCACCTCAATAGTGGGGAAGATGATGGAATCACTACTTAAAGAAAGGATTGTGGAATGCCTTGAATCCAGCGGAGCACAGGATCTGAGACAGCAGGGATTCACAGCGGGAAGGTCATGTCAAACAAATCTAATTGATTTCTTTGACTGGGTGACTAGGGAAGTGGACTGCGGGGAGCGATGGATGTGGCCTACCTGGATTTCAGTAAGGCCTTCGATATTATTCCACACAGAAGACGTGAACCAGCTGGGCAGCCTGGGAGTGGGTCACAAGGTGGTAAACTGGGCTAGGAACTGGTTGAGTGATAGGTGACAGAGCGTGGTGGTAAATGGAGCTCAATCTGAGGAAAGGAGGGTGACCAGCGGGTGCCACAGGGATCAATTCTGGGGCCAGTCCTGTTTAATGTCTTTATAAGTGACATTACGAAGAGGCTGGAAGGGAAGGTGTGCCTCTTTGCAGATGACACTAAGATCTGCAACAGGGTGGACACTCCGGGAGGGGTGCAAAAAATGAGGAGGGACCTAGGTAAACTGGAGGAATGGTCTAGAGTGTGGCGGCTAAAATTTAATGCAAAAAAGTGCAGAATCATGCTTTTGGGGTGCAGGAACCCAGGGGAGGATTACATGATGGGGGAGCTACTGACGGTCACCAAACAGGAAAGGGATTTGGGGGTAATCATATTGGATGACCAAAAGGCAGCCAAACAATTTGCCAAGGCTGTGGGGAGACAGCCAGTGGGGTGCTGGGGTGCATAGGGAAAGGTATCACCAGCAGAAGAAAAGAGGTGGTGATGCCACTGTACAGATTATTGGTGAGGCATCGTTTGGAATACTGTGTCTAGTTCTGGAGGTCGCATCTCCATAAGGACATAGGGTGGAGGCAGTTCAAAGAAGGGCAACAAAGATGGTGCAGGACCTGCACCAAAAGTCATGTGAGGAGAGACTGGGAGACCTCAATATGTATGCCCTGGAGGAGAGGAGAGACAGGGGAGATATGATAAAAACCTACAGATATCTAAAGGGCATAAATAGGGTACCAGAGGGTAGCATCTTTCAGAAAAAAAGATGTTCAGGAACGAGGGAGCATGACACAAGGCCGGAAGGGGGTAGACTAAGGTGTAACGTGAGGAAGTATTTCTTCACGGAAAGGGTGGTGGATGTATGGAACAGACTCCCAGCGGAGGTGGTCGGGGCAAACACAGTGGGGGAATTCAAAAATGCATGGGACAGGCATAGGGGAACCTTAGCGATAGGAACGAGAAGGTAAAGCCAGAGATCAAGTAGGGTCTGCGGCTTTTGCAGTAGGTAGGGGAAAATGGGCAGACTGGATGGGCCTAGCGGTCCTTATCTACCGTCAGTTTCTATGTTTCTTTGGCAATACCTGTTTACATTATCATGCCAATAAAGTTTTTTTTTTTTTTTTGCAACACGTACTCTATCTGATTAAAAAAAAGTAACAGACAAAAAAAAGGGAGGGATCCACACCCCAGAGAGATTGATAGAGAGTTAGAACCTTTAACTGGGAAACTGAACTGGTTACTTTTTGTTGGACGTGTTATTGTCTTAATTACTATACGAGATGCTTGTGATTAAACACAGTTTGGAAGGGAACCAAGTTACAAGTTAATAATGCAGTTCCGTGTTATAAAGTTATGGAGCGGGGCGGAGGTGGAGGAATCCATGTTGAGGAGGGGTGGGGGTGAGGGACATGGGGATAGGTACACATAAGCAATAACCCACATCAGGCATGTATTTCTAGAGAATTTATGCAGGTTCCGGGTGAAATGGAAGGCACAAGGCCAGTGGCTGAGTGACTTTCAGACCACCTAGGGAGTGCATTAATTCTCATAAAACCCATGTCCTGGAGTGGGTTACTGTGTTTATGTATGTATGTATGTATTTATTAATTTTTGCAGTTAATGCTCTCCCCGGGCACCAGGGTCCCATTCGTGCCAACCACCCCAGCCCCGTCACACCAACATCCCCAGGACTTACCCTGTCAGTGTGTTCCTCCAGGGCTTCAATCCCCACTGCAAAACTAATCCAGTTTCGCGGCAGTGCCTGGTCGTTGGATTTGTAGCCTGTGGGTGGTTGGAAACCATCCTGCCAACTGGGGCTTGCATGCAATGGCGTCAGTAATGTCACCACGCGCGCTCCCAGGTGTAGCTCAGACACCTGCTGCTCCATGCCTCAATAGCAGCCCGTGTCTTTACCTCTAGCCACCGCTAGGGGCCAGGTTAATGCTGGGCTCTGCACCACCCCCTCACCAGAGAAAAGCAGACTGCTGGACGCTCAGTCCTCCTCCCCCCTCAGCCAACCCCCCGACAGCCCGCGTTCACTCCCAAACATGGGTCATCGACACTGCAAGCAGAAGTGCTACCGATGCACTGGCGAGCCGGTGGTTATTGTGCTTATAAAAATGGGAACAAAAATTTTAAATGGAAAAAGATTTTATTTTCCTTTAGTTAAAATGTTGCTAGGCAGAATCGGCAAGTTTGGTATCAAAGGCTATGTGCCTTTAAATGAACCCGGGAACTGCAATTATGTTGAAGAAACTTGTTCCCCTGTGGTGAGTTTTTGTGTTTAAAAAGTGGACATTTTCTTTTTATTTTAATGGAAAGGGTTTTTTTTTTCCATTTAGTTAGGTTGTTGCTAGGTAGATTAGGGTATGTTAGGTACAAACTGTGCAGTTTCGAGGCAAATAATCAATGGTTAGGTGCTGCGTTTTAACCAATGAATGTGTTCAATTTGGTCAGTCCATTTTATAATAATGAATACAGGATGCTTGAAAATCAAGGGCAGATAGGCCCAATGTTCACAATAGAAGTTCTTTGAATTTGAAAGACTGAAAATATAAAACAGAGATGAACAGGCAGAGAAAAAGAGAGGGGGGAAGGGGAAACACACACACACACACACACACATGACTCACTGCACAAAAACAATTAAGCTATAATATGCACAAAGTTGAATGTTCTTCACCTGAGGCAATCCCTGTCAAGTGAGATAGAGCTCAGAAGAGCGCCGCGTTTCTCAGGCTGTTCATTAGTGCCAGGGATGTATACCTCCACTGTCAAGTAGAGGCAATTTCCCAGCGCACTGTTACAGATGGGGGTGGGTCTGTTATTGTTATATGACTAAAGAGTGACCCTGTTCAGTCCTAATGATATTACATATTACAAATATTTCTATATCTGTTGGTCTCTCTGCTCTGACTACGTGACATTCGTACTGTTCATTGTTAGTAGTATATACTGTCAGTATGGTAATTCTTCATCCCACTTGCAATGATGACATTACGACTCTCGGGGCCTAACTATAAACAGGTCAGCCAGGCCATTAGGGCTTCCAGCACTTCAATCGTTCGATCGAGCAATTGATCACTCCGCTAACTGGACGATCCTAATGAGACCCAAATGTAATGGCATGAACCTTCATCAGTAGTAACACACGAAACATGTGTGGCCGTTAGGAAGCATATGAATATCTCAGCATTAAAGAATGCCTTGAGCATTTTAACACCCAGAAAAGTGTGACTATTCCATCAACGACCACATAGCCTGAAGTAGTAAGTAAGTAAAATGTATTTTTTAGGCACCCAATCCCTGGGGCTCTGGGTGCCGTACAGCAAGAATAATTAATAGGGTCACAGTTTAAACAATCAACAGAGCAAATTATAAAATATATTAAAACATCAGACATGATGTAAAATACATCAGCAGGATAAGCTAATTTAAACAGTTGGGTCTTTAGGCCCCTCCTAAACACCTCCACCATGGGGGCCTCCCTCAAAGATCTTGGAAGCGAGTTCCAGAGGACCGGGCCAGCCACCCCGAATGAGCAATCACCCGGGGTTTTCAGCCCGGTCCTCAGAATGGCAGGAGTAAGGAGGTCTGACAGGAGGTCTAATATGTATACCCTTGAGGAAAGAAGGGAGAGAGGGGACATGATAGAAACTTTTAAGTACCTCAGTGGAATCAACAAAGTCCAAGAGGGTAGCATCTTTCAGAAAAGAGACGTGCAAGAACAAGGGGACTCAATTTAAAGATAGAAGGAGGGCAGTTCAGGGGCAATGTGAGGAAGTATTATTTCACAGACAGGGTAGTGGATGCATGGAACAGCCTTCCTGAGGAGGTTGTGGGGTCTAAAACTGTGGGAGCATTCAAGAATGTATGGGACAGACATAAGGCAATTCTTGTGGGGGTAGGAAGAAATATGCTGTTGGTTAACTATGATCTGCGGCCTATCCTGTAGGTAGGGAAATGGGCAGACTAGATGGGCCAAGCGGTCCTTATCTGCCATCAAAGTCTATGTTTCTATGACAGGTAGCCAGGGCCGGATCCATATAGAGCCTTATAGGTAAGCAAGCCCACCTTGAAAAGAACCCGCCACCTGACCGACAGCCAATACAGACCCCACAGGACCACATTCACATGACAAAATCTAGATAATTCTGTCAGCAGCCTGGCTGCTGCATTCTGAACTAGCTGCAGCCGGCAGAGGTCCCCCCCACTGACCCTGAGGTACAGAGCATTACAGTAGTCGAGTCCTGGTGTCATGAAGGCGTGCACCAGTGATGGCAGATCCTCAGGCGGAATTAGGGGTTTAATCCAGGCAATGTTCCTCAGATGGTCGAAACTGTTTTTGATGACAGCCGACACCTGAGCTTCAAATGTCAGCTTGTCATCGAGGATCACACCCAGATTTCTCACCCTAGAGGATGCCATCAACGGTGTTGACCCCATGACCATGCCTGTTGTCATCCTGGA
Organism: Neoceratodus forsteri; assembly: GCA_016271365.2. Lineage (NCBI taxonomy): Eukaryota > Metazoa > Chordata > Ceratodontiformes > Ceratodontidae > Neoceratodus > Neoceratodus forsteri. Next base: position 1,616,765,296 of record CM028130.1, read on the forward strand.
GGTGTCCCCATCATGTCCCCAGCCAGGCTCAATCACTAGAACCTCTGTCTTGTCAGGATTAAGTCTTAGACAATCCTGGATCTCAGCAAGGCATTTATTCAGTGCTTCAACCGCACCACTTGTCCCTGGTGCAAAAGACATGTACAGCTGTCATCTGCATAGCAGTGAAAACCCAGACTGTACAGTCTGATGATCCTCCTCAAAGACAGCACGTATACTGAGAACAGCATCAGTGACAGGATCGAGCCCTGAGGAACTCCGCAGGTAAGAGGCATGGGAGAGGAAGAGAAATTCCCCATCACCACCCTCTGCCTCCTACCTGAGAGAAAGGACTCAAACCAGCTGATGACAACTCCAGTGACTCCGCACCACTCTCTAAGGCAATCCAGCAACACAATGTGGTCCACGGTATCAAATGTTGATGACATATCGAGAAGAATGAGAACTGACTGCTCTCCTTGGTCCCTTGCCATGAGTAGGTCATTATGAACCCAGACTAGTGCCATCTCTGTGCTGTGCCTTGCCCTAAACCTGGACTGGAATGGCTAGCGGATGTCACAGGTCTCCAGGTGTTTCTCGAGCTACAGAGCCACTATCTTCACAACAACCTTCCCTAAAAATGGGAGGCGGGAGATTTGTCTATAATTTGTTAGGACATCGGGGATAAGAGATGTTTTTTCAGAAGGGGCTTCATCAGCACCTCCTTCAAAGCATCGGGGAAGGTCGTTGGCCCAGTGGCACTGAGGGTTGAGGCACTGGATGCCTTACCTCACACTACGCCTGCAACCCAGGTTCGGGAATGACCTTGGGTCGTTGGGGTGATGGCGTGGAGGGGGAGGGAGGACCAGGATTGAGCGCAGCCTGTAAGGCTGCTCTCCTCTCCTCTCCTGAGGGTGGTGGGAGTGGGTTGTCGCCCTCCCATAGTTCCGCTCCCACTGGGTGAAGGTCCGGTGGGAAGCATAGGCGGAGGGGGTGGCAAGGACAGGAGGGTGGAAGGGGCTGAGCTGGTGCCACGGTGTGTGTGTGTGTGTGTGTGTGTGTGCGCCTCCACACACACGCATGGCCGTGTGCTGGGGCCTCGGGTGGGCAGGGTAAAAACTGACGAATAACCACCATAAACATAATAATTTAAAAAAAAGCATCAGGGAAGACCCCTCTGTAAGCGAACACCTGACTATCCCAGTGAACACTGCACCAATTACCTCAATGCATCCCACTAGGAGACACGTCAGGCCAGGGTCCAATTCGCAACAAGCGGGCTGCAGCTTTGAAATCACCTTGGAGACCTCAGCCACCCCCACCGGTCAAAACTCTGCCCAGACAAAAAGAGTGCCCCTGCTCCATCCAGACTCCACCCTGCGTGTCTGGTCCAAACCCACTGGCGAGATCCCAGCCTGAATGGAGGATACCCTGTCAGAGAAGAATAGAGCAAACTCTTCACATATTGTTGCTGAAAACGTTTTTTTTAAGCTGTAGACAGACAGGATGAAGAAGAAGCCTGCCGACAGTCTGAAAGAGCTGAGCTGGTCTATTCCTCTCTGCCACAAACTCCCTGGACAGGAACTCTGCCTTCTTATGGTCGATTGCCCTTTGATAGTCACCGTAGTGATTTCTCAAAGCCAGTCTATCCTCCTCTAGCCAGGTTCTACGCCAGCAATGCTCTAACCTCCAACCCATGGTCTTCATTGCCCTGACAACCCTGTCAAACCACGGAGGTCTCGGGCATGAAGACCTGGGTCGTATGCAGACCAGTGCGATGGTGAGCACCTCGGAGACAGCCCTATTATAAGCTGCAACTGATTCACCCAAGCCTCCTGCACTAACAGCACTAACACTGGAAAAATGAACTACCGTCATCAGTCCCTGTGGGGGCAGTCCCCTTAAAGGGCGGTAACTGAAGATTTAAACAGGGGAGGAACCACAAACAAGAACTTCACTGTACAATGATCAGAACAAACAACTCGATCAATCTCAAGATCAGTGACCTCAAGACCCAGTGAAAATACCAGGTCCAAGGTATGGCCGTGATGATGAGTCACAGAGGCAGCTGCCTGTGCTAGGCCCAGCGATGTCATCAGCTGGAGGAGGTCAGAACCAAGTTGCGAGGATTCAGCATCGATCCAGGCATTGAAATCCCCCAAAATAAGCTATCTGGGCGATTCCAACATCCTGTCGGCAGTGAAGTCCGCTAACTCCAGCAGAAATTCTCCACCTGACCCCGGAGGGCGGTAAACCAGGAGAATTCTGCAACCCTCACCTGGACCCCCACGAACCGCCACACATTCAAATGACCTAGTAGAGCCCACTGAATGCACAGAGAAGCTGAGGTTGGATCTAAAACAGATGGCTACACCCCTGCCCCTGTGATCCCTCCTCAGGCTGTGTGCCATGGAGTACCCAGCCGGGACCAATGCCTCCAAAATTGGCCCCGCATCATCTCCAGCCAGGTCTCAGTGATGCACGCCAGGTCGACCGAGGAAACCAAGTCCGACATAATCGCGGTCTTGTTCCTCATCGACCTGATGTTGCACAACACCACCCAGAAGGGATCAGTGCAGGCTGTAGGCCCTATAGCTGCCTGCCCGCGTGATCCGGTGGGTACCCTAGAAATGGAGACCAAATGCATCAGGCCTCTCTCAAGGTTCCGTTTCATCCTAGGGCGCCTGCTGCTCTGAACCACCCCAATCTCTCTCACCTCCGTTGAGCACCCAGCGCTCCACCGCCAACCCCTCCGCCCTCTAGCAATACCCACCTCCCCACAACGCCTTATAGCGGCAGCGAGGAGGGGGTCGCAAAAGGGGTGGAGGTCATGCAGCTGTGTTATCGTGTTTGTAAAATGACTCCAAGTAAAACCAAAAATATTAAAAAGAGACTTTTTGTAATTTGAAGCAGCAGTGCAATGAAAAATGTTTTTCCAAAAAGCCTGTTTCAGCTATAGTTAACAATATTATCAAACCTGTCCAATTTACTTTTCCAGGCACCTCCAATGCTGTACACTGTAAGTTCTCGTTATTTTCTCGGTCCTAACCCTTGACAGTTCTGTCTTGCAATTTCTAAGCCAGCCTTCTTTTTTTTTCTTGAGAAAAAAACTAAATTAAAACATTTATAAATAGTCATATTTTGGTAGAACTAGAAAATGTTACCACCAAATAAAACTGGGAGATACCTGGAATCTTTTATAGTGAAAAAAGATGGGGTCACATTTTTTGCCCAATTTCATTGTACTGCTATTAAAAAAAAAATAAGAGAAAATGATCAGTGTAAATAGTAAAACAATTTTATAAGTTAATAAGGTGTCTCTTATGGTGAAACTAGGATCCGCATAGCACAAGGTAATCTTCTCCCCCTCACCTAATTAAGGCACAGTTGTCATCGACGCTGCCAGCAAATCAGTATCACAAAAAAGCATACCTGGTATCATAAAATAGCCAAATTTGCCTCTGGCAGTGAGTTCAATACCCATCACTGTCTCATGCCAATTACCTTAAACTGGCTACCCCCTGGCTTCAAAGGTAATCTAACCCTTGTCACGCTCGTTAAAAAAATCTTGCAACCTGGCACTGTGCTTTCCTAGCTAATCAAATCTTGCTCGTTGACCTGCCCACATCCCGCTCTGCCTCTAACAACAATACTGTATTACAATTCCTCTGTTTTGTACTAACATGGGACAATGCTCCTTTAGTTACCAAGCTGCCACAATATGGAACTCTATACCCCCCATCAAAAAAAAACTACACTGTCAGCCTTTGCTAAGCTTTTTAAAGTTTATTACCCCTCATCCAATGTCTGCAACTGCTTCCGCTAACCCCCCTCTCCCCTCCCCTCACTCTTACCTGCCCACACAGCTTGCGCACTGTTTATCATCCCAGCAATCATACCCCCGATACGTACTACTACCCCATAACTCTTGCCAGTTACTGCACTCTCTCACTGCCTTCTCCCTGCATTGTACATTCCAAGTTTTCATATGTATTCTGTATGGTATTCCATTACAAGTCCTGTGTCTGTTACTCATCATATTTGTAAATACATTGGTAAAATTCAGTAACGTGTATCTGAAATACGATGTACTACTGCCTCCTTTCTCTGTTCTTTTGCACCCGGGTCATGCCTGAAAAAGGTATTCATTGCCAGTGCACTCACCCGGTCAACAAAGTTAAATAAATAGAGATTCCTAGCATAGGGTTTGAGCAAGAGGAGCGGTTCTGTCTGAGCAAGCCTCACAAGAAGTCTCTTTTTACCGTGAGAGACATTACCATGAGAGACACAAGCATCGGCCCTATTAATTTATTATAAATTACTCATATTAGCTAGTGTAGTTTATAATAAGTTTCAAGTATTTTTATTTCAAAAGTTAGGTGAAGCCCATCCTCCCCTTCCCCCAGCTCTGGAATGGGCCACTTCTAACGCTCCTGCAAGAGAGACCATTATATGCAGGGTAAGAGGTAGTGTTGCTCTGTGTGCTGATTGCTGAAACCACGTTAAGTGACGTATCATTTTTTTTTTTTAAAGGTCCTTAAAAGTATGCAGTTTCATGTTTGGCCACCAGGTGCATTAGACTGCAAGACCTCTCTCTGAAATAGAGATGGAGGGATATAAGTCGTAATAAGGTTTACACTGCTAGTACTAGTTTATACTGCTGGTACTAATGTAACTATGCGATCATGGAAAATGCTCACAAACCTGTCAGATAATCAGATTATAGGATTTTTCTTAACTTTTTTTTAATTTAGTCATTTTTGCAAGAACACTATCAAAACTGCACAGCATGACTACAAATTATCATTTCTCAAGTAAGGCAAGGCAAAGTTTATTTTACGAGGCACCCAATCCCTGAGGCTCTGAGCGCTGTACAATTAAATACCAACTAATCATAGAGACTACAACACATACATAAGTAAAACACTAATAAATAAATAAACCAGATAGTATAAAAACAGTTCAAAATAACAGTGGTAATTAAAAGGCTATCCCAGGAATAAATATTAATAGACAGTGTCTGGGAAGGCTTGACTAAACAGGTGGGTCTTGAGGCGGGACTTGAACACTTCGAGTGAAGGGGTCTCCCTTACAGATGATGGCAGCGAATTCCACACGACGGGGCCGGCAACACTAAAAGCTCTGTCGCCGGCATTTTTTAGCCTCATCCTGGGAATCGCAAGGAGGCCCATAGAGGAAGAACAGAGGGAGCAGACCGAGGCAGCGGGTGTCAGAAGGTCAAACAAGTGTCCAGGGCCCAATCCATGTAGGGCCTTAAAGGTGAGCAAGCCCACCTTAAAGAGGTTCCTCCACCTGACCGGCAACCAGTGCAGCTCACGCAGCACCGGGGTGATGTGTCAGTATCTGGACACCCATCAACAACCTGGCCTTCGTTCCTCTAAGCTAGCTGCAGCCTGCGGAGGGTACCTCCAGAGACCCCAAAGTAGAACGCATTACAGTAATCAAGCCTTGATGTTACAAAGCTTGATCCCGGCGATGTTCCTTAGATGGTAAAAGCTCGTCCAGACAACAGATGACACCTGTGCTTCAAATGTCAATCCGCTGTCGAAGGTCACACCAAGACTGTGCACCCTAGAGGAGGCCTTCAATGGCACAGATCCAAGGAATAACCCGGCAGCTGCAGAAGAGGCCCTCCTATCACACCTTCTATTTAACTCCACCTCTGTCTTATCGGGGTTCAGTCGCAACCAGCTGGAGGCCATCCAGTCACTGATTTCAGCAAGGCATCTATTCAGCACTTCCACTGCATTGTATGTCCCAGGGGCAAAGAAAAGATACAGCTGGGTATCATCAGCATAGCAAGGAAAACCCAAACTGTATTTCCTAATGAGGTCTCCCACGGGCAGCATGTACACAGCAAACAACATAGGTGACAAGACCGAACCCTGAGGTACTCCACACAACAGGAGGCTAGGGGAGGAAGAGAAATTCCCCATCACTACCCGTTGCCTCCTGTTTGTGAGATAGGACTCAAATCAGCAGATGACAGTGCCGATGAGTCCACAAAATTCCCTCACACAGCCGAGCAACACACAATGGTCTACCGTGTCAAATGCTGAAGAGAGGTCGAGGAGAACAAGAATTGTCCCCTCCCCTCGATCTCGAGCTCTGAGGAGGTCATTATGCACCTGAACTAATGCAGTTCCCATGTTATGCCTCGCCCAAAACCCTGACTGGAGGGGCTCGTACAGGTCAACGGTCAAGTGCTCCTCTAGCTCCTGCGCCACAACTTTCTCAACAACCTTCCCTAAAAATGGAAGGTTGGAGATTGGACGATAATTTGCCATGATGTCAGAGTCTAACGATGGTTTCTTCAGCAGCGGCATAACCAGAGCCTCCTTCAAGGCATCTGGAAAGACCCCCTCTGACACAGAGCACTGGACGATCAAGGCGAACACTTGGCCAACTAAGTCGACAGATCTCATCAGAAAACACGTCAGCATCAGATCCCGGTGTTCACCTTTAATTAATGCTTACAAAGGATATCATTTCGCCCCTCCCCCCATCAGGAGGGAAGGAACAGTAAGTTTTTATGAACCAAATGATACAAAAGATTGCATACAGTCAAGGAAACTAAAAACCATAATGACCATTGCTACGCTGCTCAGCAAAATTACGATTCCTAAGATTTCCACCCCTTGAATCCAGGAGAACAAAACAAACAGGTGTAAGCTTTACCACACAGCTACATTTTAACGATGGTACAAACACTTACAAACTTGATAAAGAACTGTTACAACAGAACATTTCCTCTCCTCTCAAACAGTGAGGCGTTAGGTCTAGTTAGTGGCATAAGAAACAGCCTTTTTTAACTGTTACATGACAGAGGGCGGTATACAGTTTTGTACTCATGTGTAAATGCATACTGATAGACATCACAGTGGGATCTATATATTATATTGCAAAACAGTGATTAAACATGGAGGACAAAACATTTATGTGCTGTTTTTTTTTTTGTCTCGTGATAACACAAAACATTTTCTCCTGTCATCTTCCCCTTCACTGGAACTAGCTCCCCTCTGACCTTCATTTATCCTCCTCAGTCTCTTCTTTTAAAAGACTCCTCAGACTTACCCCGGCCCCAGAGTGTTCATAGTGTTTACAGTGTTCACCAATCTCACTCTGCAAGCTGAGCTGCGCCCCCCCCCCCCCATATATTGCAACTTCACTTCGTCTCCTCTGCCTTCTTTCTCCCCCTTCCCTGGTGTTGGATAGAAATACTCTCCCAAAATGGGATTGAGCTTACCTATATATCACTAGTGATACATTTCTTTCTTGTTTTGCTCTTTTTTGCAAATATTCATGTATTGTTTTAATTTTTCCTAAATCTTGTACTTGCATACTGTGTATATTCGTTCACTAATTGTACAAAAGTGTTACTTTTTCCCCAATTTGTGGATCTGTATACTGTATATGTTTTCTCAAATATTGTACAAATGTTTTAACATGTTTCCCTTTCCCCAAGTTGCACCTGGAAACGAACCTCAGCTCAGTGTGCCTTTTCCAGTTACCAAATTTTAAACAAATAAATATGTGTTGCCAAGTAGTGTAAATGTTCTTCTGTTTAGTATTGTCATTTTTTTTATATATATTTTCTATTATTGTATATATTGTTTACTGGGTTTTTTATATTGTATTTTAATGTATTGTTTGCCTGTTCTGGTTGCCCATGAAAACAGGCCCTTGGCCCATGGATTTTTCTAGAGTAAAAATAAACTTGTGATGCAATCCATATCTACCGTGTTTGAGATGCACAGTTCTATCTCCAGCTGGATAAAGGTGGGAATCGTCACCATCAGGATTCCACCTATTGAGTTTAAGTAAAATCTCTCAGACCCAGAAAGGCTTGTAAAAAATGTCAGTCCAGCAAGCACCGAGATGCACCACGTCTGCTGAGAGCGGCCCTTTCTGCCACTTTCATCCCACTTAGTAATAAAAAAGAACTGATTTATTACATTCTCCATCCTCTAAGTTGCCTTCATCCTTCCACTCGGCCAATTCGCTTCCAATTTTCGCAATCAATTTGTCTGCGTCTCTGGCTTAGTTAAACAAATAAGGCTTCCCATTCCGAATTAAATGGAGCTCGTCTGGCAGTAATGGTTGCTGCGGAATTTTTAACAATCTAAGCCTGCTTCTGGCTCCATCGAAAGCTTTATTTATTTTTTTGATTTAGCTTTTGTTTACCGGGTAAGTGTACTGGGGAAAGAACTGCCTATTTTCAGGCACGACCTGGGAGAGTACAATACAAGTAAACATACAGTAGTACAGAGAATTGAGTACAGATGTTAAGAGAACCGGTATATACAGGACCCAAATATAGTACACGTTGAACATGCAGTAATACAGAGATCAAGATACAGTAGCTCAGGGCGAGCAGTAATAGCCTAGAAAAGCATAACAACGATGTAGGACAAATGGAAGAAGTGCAAATCGCCTTGAAAAGCATAAACAATACATTGAAGGACAAGAGAAAAAGTGCAAGTATGCACACTAGTTAGTTTACATAATGCATCAAAGAAAAAAGAAAAAATAAGGACAAAGTTTGTCACGAGATTCCATGAAATGGCCGCGGCCCCAACTAAACCCATGGATGATTCAGATATTCGTATCTCTGGACCACTGACAACCACAGCCAGACACAGCACCCCAATCTGACCGATCCTTTCACGGTCTTCCAGAATGACAGAACCTAGTATTGTATGTCAGGTTGGGGAAAAGTAGAATGTCTGCGTCCCTGTACCTCAGTCTCCACAGTCGTTTAGCAGCAGCCAGCACCTTATCTCTGTTTCCCATACCAGTGCAGGCAATGAGAAAAGTCTGTGGGGTTGTGGGTGATGCTGCAGCCCTCTGAGGCGTGATCCTATATGCCTTTTGTATGGATATTGGGTCCTCATCATCCGCGAAGCCCAGTATTTGCAAGAGCAACATCTTCGCAAATCCTGTGGTGGCCTTCCCTTCGGCAGATTCTGGTAGACCCACCACGCAGAGACTCTGCTCCCAGCTCAGTTTTTGATGGTTTCAAGACACTGCAGAAGAAGGGAGTTTTCCTTAGTTTAGCAGTGGCATCGACTGATCTCAAAGCTGAGGCCTCTGAGCGTGCGACCGTTTGATCGACCACATCCATCCTTGTTTCAAGAGCAGAAACTGTTGGCATGAGGGTATCAAGTTTGCGGTCAAAATCTTGCACCGTTTCTATTAACTGGCCCAGCATGTTGTTTACAGTCATGAGGGTAACCTCTCTGGTCCCCAGGTGTGCTGAGCCCGAGGTTAGGGCCTGCTGCAAAGGTTGCTTCCCATGCTTCTGATCTTTGGGCTTGAAAAAGTCTTTATTTGCAGCAGTTACGTTCTGTGGTGTCCCTGTTAGAAGAGTCTCTGTAGCCCACTGTACCTTGCTGCGTTAGAAAAATCAATTTTTTTCAGTTCCTTAGCATTTTAAAAGGTAAAGAATAAATTCTCCCGGGGACCTCAAGGTTGATGGGTCTTTCATTACTGGCTGCTCAGCAGCACCACCCTTTCCTAGCCATTTTCTACGTACCACTCATCGCACAGCATCTGAAAGAAGCACAGCAACAGATGGGACCGATTGGGATTGCAGTGCAATCCAGGCCTATTTTATTTATTTAGTGGGTGCACTGGTCCCAGGAACCATTTTGAGGCATGACTCAGGCCATCAAGATGGCACGTAATGGGTAACAGTAAAAAGCATATACAGGCCAAGAGGCCATTAGAATGATACAATACAACTAACTAACCCAGGCAATGAATACAAAAGTTACAGGACAACAAATACAATAGATACAGGGCAATAAATACAAATGTTACAAGACAATAAACACAAAGTTACAGGACAATAAATACCAAAGTTAAAGGCCAGAAAAGTTACAGGATAATGAATACAAATGTTACAGGACAATGAATACCAATATTACAGGCCAATAAGTATAACAGTTACAGGACAATAAATACAAAAGTTACAGGACAATAACTACATTGCAGGATAATAAATACAAATGTTACAGGACAATAAATACAACAGTTACATGACAATATAAATGTTATAGGACAATAACTACAACAGTTACAGGACAATAAATACAATTGTTACTGGTCAATAACTACAACAGTTACACAACAATAAATATAAACCCTGCAGAACAATAAATACAGAAGTTACAGGACAATACATACATAAGTTACAGCGCAACAAATACAACAGTTACATGACAATAAATACAAAAGTTACAGGACAATAAAATACAAATGTTGCAGGACAATAAATACTGAAGCTAAAGGACAATAAATACAAAAGTTAATGGATAATAAATACAACAGTAACAGGACAAAAATACAAAAGTTACAGGACAATAAATACAAATGTTACAGGACAATAAATACAGAAGTTACATAGCAATAAATACAAAAGCTACAGGACAAAACATTTACAGGATAATGAATACAGAAGTTACAATGACTACAACAGTTACATAACAATAAATACAAACCTTGCAGAACAATAAACACAGACATTACAGGACAATGAATACAGAAGTTACCAAACAAATATAAAAGTTACAGGACAATACATACAGAAGTAACAGGACAATAAATAAAAAAGTTACAGGACAGATTGGAGGAGCTGACTGTAAGAGAGAGAGTCGGGAAGGGGAGCTGGCCATATTGGCGTCAGGACTGCTTGCTTGGGGAGAGTCAGGCGAGAGAGCGGGCCACATCAGTGGCAGAAGCGTTGCCCAACAGCTGAGGACAAGAGTACAGGAGAGCCAGAGGAGTATAGAGACTGCTGGGAGGAAACAGAGCCTGGACGGAGTGCTGCAGGTGGCGCCCAATCAGGAGTCAGGGTGCAACTTATGAGACTGGTACTGTACACCCAAAGGGTTTTTGCTGATCAGTGTAGTGCAATATTCGTGCCACCCACCCTCCACAGTTCCAACCTCTATTAAATGCACAGAAGAGGTGGGGTCAGATGGGAGGTAGGGCACTGATTGGTTGGGGGGGAACTATAGGGGCGTCCAGTGAACTGGGAGGGAAAGTACTGTATTGTATTTAGTGTGGTAATAGTAAGGGGCTGAAACTCTGCAAATTCCCCTGAATGGTAATACTAAGGACTGTAGCTCTGCTTAGAAAGTCTCATCTTGGTTAGGAGTTGGGTCTGGGGTTGGGTTTTTAAAGTAGCCATAACTGTAAAGCACGGCTAATACATTGACCCTGAATAGGAACTTTTAGGAGCTGGCTATAGGGCTGGATTCAACTGTTTTAACTGTTTGACTGTCTAATATATTGACCCAGATTAGGGGAACATTTAGGAGCTGGATACAGGGCTGTGATCTAACTGTTCAACTGTTTATACTGTGTTTAGGAGTTTAACTGTTAAAACAGTAATTGACCTTGATAAGGAGCTGGCTATAGGGCTGTGTTTAACTATAGAACTGCCCGAAATGTTTAGTTACTAAATCATTTTGCTTAGATTAGGAGCGGGTTCTAGGGCGTGCTTTAAACTGTTTAAATTGTCAGAACTACCAAATTATATTTACCTAGACTAGGAGCTAGTTTCTAGGGTCAGTGTTGTAACTGCTAGAACTGTAAAGGGGCGGTAACTGTTCTTACACCACCACAGTACCTACTTGGAGACGGGTGCGGGAGAACAGCCCAGGGGGAAGAGACCAGCCGGGGGGACATCTAAATATATATGGTGAAGGAAAATTGGGGGGGTGCTCCAGCCACCAGGGTAGGCATCTTCGGAAGAGTTGTGGGGTGCACTGGCTGTGGGGAGGCAATAATATTGAATTGGGCCTGGAGGGAGGGAGGTTGCCCACTCTGGAGGCAGTTATTGCAGATCAGGGGAGAGGCAAACTGGCTAAGGAGGAAACTGGAGGAGTTGGGAGGTGCAATGAAAGCGTCTGGGAGCGACTGTGGGTGGCGGGGGGGAGGGGGAGAGAGAGCCCGGGACACGTTTCAGCAAACAAGCAGAGTGAGCTTGTGAAGCGTGGTCTTGTAGCGAGGGGCGCAGATGCCAGAGAGAATAGCAATAAAGAGAGCTGTCCTAAGCAAAAGAAGGGTGGGGGGTGGCAGAACAGGACGGGCTGGCAAGGGGCAGCCTAGAGGGGCAGTCAGTGGGAAGTTAGGTCAAAAACAAGAGGTTGGAATTCAGTGTTGTAATAAATTTGAGACATTGTGCAACTTAAGGAGGGATGGGGATAAGGGGGACACGTATGAGACCGGAGGAAGAGAATTGGGAAATCAGAGGGGGATGAGGACTGGAAAAGTAAATTCAAAAAAATTGACCTAGCAGGGGAGGAGGTAAATTAAAGGATAAGCACATAGAGGTGGGAAATCGAATAGCAGGCATGGGGGAGGAGGGCACAAATGGAGAGATAGGAGGAGAAATGGAGTTAAAGAAGGGGTGCCCTTCAAAGGGGATCATACCAGAGGGGGGCCTCAAGAGAAGGGGACCTGCAGGGAGCGGGGGGTGAGATTGAGGAGGAGGAGGTCGAGGACAGCACTGGGGATCTAACCAAGGTCAGTGAAATTGGAGAGGATGGGAGGGAACAAGGAGGAGACTAAGCAGGGGGACCTGAGGAACCAGGGCAGAAAAGGGTGGCAAGAAGGAGGGAGACAAGGGTTCTTCAAGGGAAGGCAGGAAGGCACACCCAGGGAAAGTGAATGAGGGGAAGGGGGAGGGGTGCAACAAAGGGTAAACAGAAGATGAGGGACATTAGGTACTCCTGCTGGGGACTCCATGATTCGGGGTATTCGCTGGGAGGGGCAGGGGGAGAGTAACTCCAGTCGAGTTAAGGTAGTGGGTATCTCTGGTCTTGCTGTGTATAGGGCTACGTTCCTGGTGTATGAACTGGCAAGGGACTGTGGAGGATCACCGGACTTCCTGGTGTGTCTGGGGACAAACGATATAGAGGGAAATAGTGTACGGAAATCCAGGCAAGATTCTGGGAACCGGCCAGAGTTTGCCAGGATAATGGATGTGCAGTTTCCTTCTCGGAAATATTGCCTGTCCCAAAGAGCTACTATGGAGAACAAAATGAAGATCACAGAGGTAAATGAGTGGCTCAGACAATGGGGAAGGAATGGGGAAATGGGGGGTGTTGGGGAACTGGGAAGGGTATTTGGGAGGATAAGGGATTGTACACCAGGGATAGGCTTCACCTAAATCCAATAGGGAAGAAAGTTTTAAAGCAAGGGATAGCGGATTTCATTCAGGCAAGGTGGGGTTTAAACTTGTAAAGGGGGAGGGGAAAACGGGGACAGGCTGATCTGACTATACAGCTCAAGGGTGGACCTGGCCTTCAGCCCCTAAGGGAGGGGCTGGACAAATGCCCAGGGGTGCAAGCTGCCGCTGGAGAAGACAGAGGAGGATGTATAAGAAGACCAGGGTAGGCACGGCAAAGGGGGGTAGGGACAAGGGTTGGGGGTAGTGTTAACAAATGCCAGGAGCCTGGGGAACAAGATGCCGGATTTCCAGGCCATGCTGGTTGAAGGAGGGGTAGATGTAGCAGCAGTCACTGAACCTTGGGCCACCCCCAACCATGGATGGGAATTTAATGTGAGTGGGTACACAGTGCTTAGGATTAAGGACAGAAAGGAGGGGAGAGGGGAGGAGTAGCTATGTTCATTAGGGATGACATAGTGATTATTAGGGCAGAGGAAGCAGAGGGGAATGTGGAGGCCTTATGGGTCACTTTGTGGACCCCCTGGGGCGGGAAGATAAAGTTGAGAGTGGTATATAGGCCCCCAGGACTGGTGGAGGATCTGTAGGATTGTCTGCTGGATAACAGTAAGGGCCAGTGTGGACCAGAAGGGGAAGGAGTGGTGTTGATGGGGGACCTAAATATGCCAGCTACTGACTGGGGAACTATGACGTCCACGGTGGCTAAGGAGCAAAGGCTGCTGGATGGTTTTCAGGATGTGCTGCTCACTCAGCAGGTGATGGAGCCTACGAGGGAGGGTCATGTTCTGGATGTAGTCCTTGCGGACGGGGATCTGGTACGGGACCTGGTGGTAGAGGATCCCCTGGCAGGGAGTGACCATGACACGGTCTAGTCCTAAATTTGGGGGGTGAGGGGGTGATTTCCAGGGCAATGACTGTAGATTTTAGGGGAGCAGACTTTAGGGGCATGACAGAGATTCTCAAGGAGCATTTGAGAGAGATCATGCCAAGGACTGATGTAGAAGGTAGGTGGGAGGTCATAGAACAGGTACTACAGGAGGCCATCGGGTCCTGCGCAAGGGTGAAGTGCAAGGGGGCGAAGTCTAGTAAACCTTGTTAGTGGTCCAGGAAGGTTCAGGAGGCAGTTAGGAGAAGAAGGCCGCCTATAGCAGGCATAAGAAAATGAGAGGGGGGCGGGATAGGGAATACTACCACCTTGCAGCCAGGCAAGTCATCAGGGTGACGAGGGGGGCAAAAGCCAGAAAGGAACAGCAGCTTGTCCAGGGGATTAGAGGCAGGGAAAAGGTGTTCTTTAGGTACACTGGGGAGAGGAGAAAGAGCAGGGGCCAGCTCAGCAGATTGAGGACAAGCGGGGGGGTGGGTGGAAGGTGCTAGGGAGCAGACAGAGGTATTGAATAATTACTTTGCCTCTGTGTTCACTAGGGAGGGGGCCAGGAAACCAGAAAAACAGGAGCAAAATGAGTTAGAAGGGACAGTAGGCAGGATTGCTGGAGCACGTGATAAAAAACAAGAGGTTGGGAGAGATATCCCTGGGGAGTCACATCAGGATGGAGCTGCTAAAGGGGGGGAGGGACCGACAAGGCTATCCCCATTGGCAGGGTATGGGAAGCCCTAAAGTCCCTTAAAAAGGACAAATCTCCGGGGCCGGATGGCATACATCCCAGAGTGATGTGGGAGATGGCGGACATTCTAGCTGCACCTCTGATGGATCTCTTTAACATGTCGCTAGAGACTGGGTGGGTGCCCAGGGGTTGGAGGATGGTACATGTTGTGCCCATCCATAAAGGGGGTTTGAGGGAAGTGCCAGGAAACTATAAGCCTGTCAGTTTGATGTCGATGGTGGGGAAGCTGTTGGAGGGTACACTCAAGGAGCGACTGGGGGAGTTCTTGGAGGAGATGGGACATCTGGATAGTCGGCAGCACAGATTTGTGCCACGAAGATCGTGTCAAACTAACCTTGTTGAGTTCTATGACTGGGTAACATCGCAACTCGACAGGGGGAGGCCAGTGGATGTACTGTTCTTGGACTTTAGCAAGGCATTTGACTCGGTCCCTCACAGTGGCCTGTTGGAGAAATTGAGGGGGATGGAGCAGGACCACTGATGGTCAGACGGATCAGAAACTGGCTCGCCGGGTGCACTCAGAGGGTAGTGGTCGGAGGGGAGGGGAGGTCTCATCTCCTAGGGAGGTCATTAGTGGGGTTCCACAGGGCTCAGTTCTGAGGCTGCCCTTGTTTAATGCCTACATCTCTGATATCAGGGAAGATATCAACTGTGAAATGAGTCTCTCTGCAGATGATGCTAAGCTAGGGGCAGTGGTAGAGGGGGAGGAGAGAAGGTTGGCCCTGCAAGGGGACCTGGACACTCTCGATAGGTGGGCCTATACCTGGGAATTAAATTTTAACTCCTCCAAGTGTAAGGTGTTACATCTTGGGCGGGGAAACCCCAAATGTGGGTACACCCTAGGAGGGTTTGAGTTGAAGGCCACAGCAGGGAAGAAAGACCTGGGAGTCCTGGTGGATGTCAGCATGAATAATTCAGAGCAGTGCAGGAGGGCTGCAGTCAAGGCAAACCGGATGCTGGGCTGCATCGCAAGGGGGATAACCTCAAGGAGCAGGGAAGTGATTCTGCCGCTGTACAATGGCTTAGTTAGGCCACACCTTAAGTACTGTGTGCAGTACTGGTGGCCGCACATAAGGAGGGACATCCAGCTCCTGGAAAGGGTTCAGAGGAGAGCAACCAAAATGATCTGGGGTCTGGGGGAGTTGACGTATGAGGAGAGACTGGAGGAGCTCAACCTGTTCTCACTGGAGGAGAGGAGGGATGGGGGGATATGATCGAGGTCTTCAAGTACCTCAAAGGATTCAACAGAGTAAATCAAGATGGATTTTTAAGCTAAAGGAGGGTGGAATAACCAGAGGACATAGCTGGGAGCTTGACGGTAGAAGGATGGGGGGGGAAAGGAGGAGGAGGTATTTTATGGAGAGAGTGGTAGAACCATGGAATGCACTGCCCGGGAAGCTGGTACTGGCCTCTACGGTGGATGGTTTCAAGAGAGGGTGGGACAGGTATAGGCATGAGAGGAAACTGGGGTTGGCTTGGCCCGGGGGGGGGGGGCTGGAACAGTGGGTAGGAAAAAAGGGGAACGGAGACAGGGGAAGGGCTTCAGTGGCCATCCAGTGTTCTGAAGCACGATCAGACTCGATAGACCACAAGGCCTACTCTGCTGACGTCTAGTATGTATGTAATAGTATATATAAATAAAAAAGTTACAGGACAATAAATACAAACGTTACAGGGCAATGAATACAACAGTTACAGGACAATAAATACAACAGTTATAGGGCAATAAATGCAGCCCATTACAGGGCAATAAATACAAGTTATGGGGCAATAAATACAACAGTTACAGGACAATAAACACAAAAGTTACAAGACAAGATGCAAATGATGTGCCTTGGTTGTGAGAGTAAAATCAAAGCAATAAATAAAGACAATATACCCAATCTACAAAATATACAGAAAGCATCACAATGCCACAGAAACAAGAACGAAGAAAGACAACATTCACTATCCATTTCAATCAGCTGTAATATGCTATTTTTAGAAATTTGCCTGTGTCATAAACATGTTAAATTTAACATTTAGCTTACATTCCTTCATGTGTTGTAAAAATTTGTATTACTTTTTTAAAGGACAACACCTGTCTTCCTAGCACCCCACCACCCAAATCACAACCCCACAATTTAGGCTTTTGAGTCCCAAAAATAATTTCTAATTGCTTTTGTGACTTAATATGGTCTCTGATGTACAAGCCATAATTTCAACATATCCCGAGCTGCGCGGCGCCATTTCACATTCTCAGTGTGGCACCGCACTGCTCACTGTATCACTTTATACAGTGAGCTGTGCCACGCAGAGAATGTGAAATGGTGAAGCGCAGTTCAGAATATGTTTACATTACAACTGGTACTTCGGAGCCAGTATTTAGCCGCAGAGGTAATTAAAACATTCTTTTTGGGGCTTAAAAGCCTAATCAGGGGGTTGTGGATTGGGGAGATGGGGTGCTGGAAGGACAGGTGATGTCCTTTAAAAATATATATTTTATAGATTTTCATCAACATAAACATCTTTTACACTCATATGGTTTCTTGTATAATTCATAACTCTGCTGCTACATGGTATTTCATCAGTCTGAATGTTCAAGGCAGAGATACGTTCAGCAGTTAGGGTGGTAACAAATACATTGAAAGAGGCAGATCCAGTGGCCCAGTAGCCGCATGGCGATGCTGTGCAGGTGATGTGAGTTTAGGAGGGAGCGCGGGATGCTGCGTTCTGAGGTAGATCTAACTGAAGCAGCTGCTGTTTGGCAGCGTTCTGCAGTCGTGAGGGAAGGCGTCGGGCACCGGTTTCTCAGCAACTCCTGAGGTGGGCCAGGGGAGCTCGCTCTTTCCACAAACGTCACTGTGTATGTCCAAGGCCATCAGAAGGTTCCACCCACACCAGGGGAGGAGAGAGGACAGGAGAGAAAACAGGATAAAATCCCACAACGTCTACACGATGACTGACTTTCCTGGCTCCCCTGGGTCCTAGTGCCCCTGACACTGGATCCTCTCCACTTGGTGGACTGCCTCGGGAGAGTGGACACACACACCCTCCCTGAGCCCATTCCCACTAAGGGGAAGTCATGGGAGCCGTCGAATGGTAGCTGGACCCAGGGAGACAGGGGAACACCAGGCCTAAACAGAGTACATGCTTGGCAGCAGGGTACATCCACAAAGACCAGGTGGCCAAGGGAGAAAGCTCAATAGAAAGTCAACCAATAAAATGCCAGCTACTGCTTAGGAAGTTATCACAAACACGAGTGACAAAAGTGGCAGCTAGGGGCTGTCGGAGCTCTGGGTTCAAGCAGCTTCAAATTGGACTCAAAAAAGGTTTCATAGTTGGCCCATCGGTGCAGTAGTAGTGCTATCGCTCAGAAGCCAGGCGATCTCGTTGAGCTTGTGTCATCAGGGGCCAGCCCCAGGTGGGAGAGATCGAGTGTCCCAGGGATGCTGTCCTCTTCTGGGGAGGGAGGAGGTGCAGCTTGCTGCTATACTGCCATCTGGGTGACCACAGGCGGCAGTGCAGTCAAGGGTGCTGGGGGGGGGGGAACAAACACAGGCCAGGGGTTCGGACGGGCAGCACACTTGCATGCACGTGCTTCTTGAGCCTCCCCTGCATGTCCGTGTCCAAGGAGATCGAGCAAAAACAGAAGGAAAAACACCCTACCCGAGGGACAACAGACACCAGTGAACCGAAGGAGACCAGACCTGTACTGCTCAACTGGCCTGCCTGACAAAGACCAGCAATTAGAGGGGACCTTCTCTTCTTCCCCACCCAGGTGTGAGGATAACCATGACAGCATGCAGGTAAGGCAGTTGTAGGGGCTGGGCCCTGGCAAAGCCAGGCACCTGGGGGGAACCAGAGGGTAGTTAAGGTAGTGGTGTCAGAGGGGACATTAACAAAGAATTAAAAAAAAAAAGTTTTATAATATTCAAATGTGGGCAGTCCTGTTGGGTCCGCAGTAGCGCCTCCTGTTGCATTTCGAGCAACCCAGGTTTGGAAGCAAGGTCAGTTCAACCCGGTCAATGCAGCCCCAGGTAAGGGGTGCTTTCGGCACCAGTACTTCCTTGCAGGGGCAGATAGCATCACCCCAGCCCCATTTCCACCACTGCAAGCAACTCTCTGGTGGCTAATGAATAGGTCTCTACCTATTCATGAGGAGCCACTGCAGGTGTGAGCATGAAGCAAAGGGTGCGGGGGGGGGGGGGAATGGCAGAAAACCAGAGTGACGGCTACCAGCACTCTCGAGCCCTGCACCACAGCAATAGCTGCACAGTGGTTGTCAGAGTTGAGACTTGGGGCCCAACGGAGTTGACAGTTGTTGAAGGGGATCAAAACCTACATATTGCAAAAAAAAAAAAATCAAACACTGTTCAGTTAATTATCATATAATTTGCATATTTGTCCCTATACAAATTGCCTAATTTGCACTTCAACTTACCAAACCAGCAAAACTTTTTTTTGTTTGAAACAGCTGAGGAAGCTCCATGGGGGACGGGGGTGGCCGTGAGGGAAGGCTGAAGGACTCGTAGAACTACCTTTTTTGTTGTTGTTGTTTAATTATTCTGTTGTTCTAGATCAGTAAAGACATGCCAACTGGAATGTGCTCCCGAATCCAGGATGCCACTGGGCCATCACTGTGATCACTAGTTGGCTCTTACGATAACGATTAATAAACTAAGTCTAGGCAGCCCTGTGGTCTGGTGGTGATGAGCGTGCCTGGCTTAGGACAGTTCTGGGATTCGAACAGTAAACTTCAGTGCTAACTGCCAGCGTACTACTACAAGTGAACTTGAACTACTGTGCCAGCAGTCAAGCATGGCTTCTTGAAGGCAAAAGGGAGGAGAAGATGTGTGCTAATCTGCCTCCCATGAGGGTGTCTTGTTTGTAAAAACATGGAGTGTACGCAGCCCATTCTGACACACCAGCAGTGAAACAGATGGTGTGTGTCAGCTGCAATGTGTGTAGGTTGATAAATAACATTACAACAAGGCACAGATTACCTTCTGCCACGTGATATGTGCATTCCAATTCACTTTCAGTGCTCCCCCCTACCGCCGCCATAGAAATTCTATCTTGTGCCCAGAGTGCTAAACACAGGATGCTTCCTACAGCTTGCATTTGGACAAGGAATGGAGAATTTTCATAGGCATGTTCAGCTGGTTCAGTTCTGAGGTTGTCCAGGCAGTAAGGGAAAAGAGGTTAGCCTTTAGAAAATTCAGGAAGACCAAGAAAGAGGTGGATAGGGAAAATTACCTAAGGTTGGCTAGTGAGGCAAGGAAAGAAGTCTGGCGAGCTAAGGCACAGAAGGAGCTGCAGAAAGCTGAAGAAGTTGAGGGGAGAAGGCCTTTCGCTATGTAAGTGACAAAAGGGACAAGAACGGCATGATTGTTAGGCTTAAGAAAGGGGAAGAGTGGGTGGAAAATAGGGGAAAAGCAGAGATACTAAATGAATACTTCTGATTCATCTTCACCAGGGAGAAGGATGGACCAGTGCCTTCAGGAGGGAGAAGAGAAGCAATGCAAAGTTATGCACATCGGAGCCAAGAATCCCAGGACAGAGTACTACCTGGGTGGAGTCCAGGTATCTGCATCAGAGGATAAGAAGGACCTGGGCGTGATGATCACTAGTGACCTGAAGCACTCCACGCAGTGCAAGAAAGCAGCAGCAAAGACAAGCAAGATGTTGGGATGCATATCTAGGGGGATCAGTAGTAGAAGAGAGGAGGTTATGCTGCCTTTGTACAGGTCACTGGTGAGGCCACATCTAGAGTATGGAGTTCAATACTGGTGCCAACACCTCAAAAAGGATGTTAAACTGCTGGAGAATGTCCAGAAGAGGGCTACTAAGATGATAACAGGTCAGCAGGGTAAGGCATACGAGGAGAGGTTGAGAGCACTGAACATGTACTCCCTGGAGGACAGAAGAGAGAGGGGACATGACTGAGACCTTCAGGTACTTGAAAGGGATAAATAAGGTGGATAAGGAGGGTCTCTTTAAGCTGAGTGGCAACCATAACTCGCGGGGGCACAGTCTTAAGCTGGAGGGAGGGGGAGGTTTAGGAGGGAAGTCAAGAAGCACCTGTTTTATGGAGAGGGTGGTGGACACTTGGAATGCACTGCCGGAAGAGGTGGTCTCGAAGACAGTGGGCAGCTTCAAGAAAGGCTGGGACAGGCATAGGGGGAGGGTAAGGATTATGGGTAGGGAGGATGGGAGGAGTGGGGAGGTGTGCAGGGACAGTAGCTCAAACCTGTGGACCCTGCAATGTGAGCAGACTAGATAGACCAAATGACCTTCTTCTGCTGACTTTTTCATATGTTCATATGTTCTACCCCTCCTTCACTCAAAATATGTCTATGGAGAGGCAGGTAGGTCACACAGAAGGTGGGCGAACTACTGCTAAGGCTTGAAGCTCCATTTTCCAAGTGGCTACAGCAAATTCCACCAAAGTCCTATTTATCAATTCCAGCTTATTTCACTGGTAAAAGAAACTGAGCAGTGGCTGGCCCAGTGGCACAGTGTTAGCACTGCCACTCACCATGCTGGCAAACCGAGATCAGAAGCAGTCTCGGGCTGCAGGGGCCAGCTGGGAGAGGAGGGTAGAGAAGCAAGCATCCACTTAAGTGTTCTCCTCTCCCAGGTAAGGAGGGTTGATGGTCACACTGGGTGACTACCACTAAGTGGAGGCCTGGTGGCAGAATGGGATGGGAGAAGCATGAAACGAGGGAGCTGTGTAACTTCTGCAGTGCATGTATGCCTCCACATGCACACGCCAATATGCACGCCCCAGCTACAGGGAGGGACCAGAAAATGGAAAAATGGAGCTGGGGCAGGCTTCATGAAGCCGTGCCTGTTCTCCTCCTCCGGCCAACATCATCACCCAGACACTGGCATCTGGATTTGCGTGTACCTTGGGGGGGAGATGGCCCTCCCTCTCTTGGCTCCACTCCTGGGGGCAATCAGTGGGGGACTCTCCGATGAGGCAAGTGTCGGTTGGGGAGAGTGGGGACATGGCTGACAGCCACCTGCCCACGACCAACAGATGAACACCTTTATAGCAACAAAAAATATATACAGAGCAGTAAACAAAACTCCAGTTAATGGCCACACACTGGAGGCTCTCCTCCAGATCCCACTCCCACTCCAAAAATGAGCGCCTCAGCTGTGTTGAGTGCTGCAGCTTCATCACTGGCACCACCTCTATCTCTTCTGATGAAGACTACAATGGCAGCGGCATGCTGCTGAAGAATAAGGGGATGCCCAAGGGGTCAGGGCAGGAACCAATGAATAAAGACTTTGATAAGGTCAGAACTACTGGTGGAGGCTGCTGACTGGAGTCTAGAGGCTAACAACTTTATAGACTGTAGGTTTATTTGGGAGATTACCTGGGGGTATGGCACTTAACTTTTACTTAATACTTTTTCCTCCTCCCATGGCCCAGGCACCCACTCCTTCAGGCACCACCACAAGGCCATCCCCTACTGTCTGACGGACTCACCCTGCACTGCTGGACCTGCTGACAATCACCTGAATTATCCACTGACTGGAGATTCTGACTTATCCTGGAGGTCCTCCTGCTGTCTCCAGGACAGAAGTGCCTTGATCAGCCTGCCGATGGCAGGGATAGTATACCAGCTCACTCAGGGGACACGGTGTAGTGTGAGGGGCTGCTGGAGGGTCTGTCATCTAGTGTGCCCAGCACCATCCCTTTTTCCGGTTTAGAGAATCCACCCATCATGAATGTGCCTGCTACTGTGTGGGTTCCGGAGAATGGCAATACTTATAGTGCGTGGTTACCCATGCCACCAAGTGCATCCTGCAATGCTGCTGGCAGGAGGTGCTAGATAGGCAGAGCTGTACCCCCACCCTCTGGAAGGGAAGTATCTACATGAGGCTCTGAATCCATTCCTGCCGGCTTCTGCTCCTGGCGTCCCAGGCTCGGAGCGTGAACCTGGGTCGCCAGCATGCCAGAGCAGTCCGCCATTGTTCCGCACTACGGAGATGGTATGACTTTTATTTTAATTCATTGTTTTTGCTCCTTTCTGGTGCAGCCCCCTTCTCCCAAGTTGAGCCCAGCCTCATCCCCCACCCTTTCCCGCATCTCTGGCACTTAGTCTTCTTTAAGCCCTAAGAGCTTACCTCTGTGGCAATGCCTGGACATGCCAGACTCAAATCTCCCACCCCTGGTGGGGGCAGGAAGGCAGGGGAATCCAGGGCGAAGAGGGCAGACAGCAGCGGGAGGCAGAGCGTGAGCGCACCGGAATCATTCTGCACAATCCAAGGGGTTTCTGTTTTTGGTCTCATTCCAGCACGACGTGGGCTCACTAGGGGCACCAAGCATGGGCATGCAGACGTGCTGCACAGAGTCTGGATGACGTGCCCCTTCACCGGTATCCCATACTGCACCACCTGTTGTCTCCAGGTGGCAATGTTGCGGCAGGGACCACAACCCTCCATCCCCGAAAGAGAACGTTCTCTGGGATGCTCAATCCTCCTCCTGGTCAGCCCACAATGACTCCAGTTTGTTCCAAAACTCAGGCTGCTGGTGTCACAAGCAGTAGCACTATGATCTGTTTCCAGGATAGAGAGGTACAGGGATTTTAGTTTTTGTTTGTGGTCGGCAGATGGGTTGAACAGCTAACAGACAGGGTGGATACATTTCCAGAACCACATAATTTTGCTCAGGAAAGATTTAATCATTTTTCTGTTATCTGATCTAGGGAAAACTGGATACCAGAGCCATCCATCCACTGGAAGGTAAACGGTGCAGTTATGGTGGTATCCAAGCGATTCTAGAAGGCAGTGACTGCCGGTCAATGGCTACTGAAATCAGCCTTTGGTAACCAGAAAAGAAAGACTAGGAAATGAGGCGCATAGCACCATTGCTGCTGCTGTCCTGTAGGGGAATTGTTCCAGAGGACCTTGGATATTTATTTATTTAGAAACTGGTAACCGGAAGAGGCATGCTGAGGTGAGGCTCATCTTCAGGTGCAACTGGGATGAGGTTACAAAGTGGAAGGAAAGGTCCAATGACAACACAATGTTGCCTGCTCCTCACTGCAGTGGTGGGGCTACCACTAGTGATGCCAGCAAACTGGGAATGAGACAGGGCTGTTCAAGGTCTGTCAGGGGGAGGGCAGAGCATCCCAGGGGATGCTCTCCTTCTCAGGGAAGGGAGGCAGAGTGACACTGCCGTTGCAGTGCCACTTGGGTGACAAGCGCAGCTTCACAGTTGGCATGCCACGGGGGTGGGGAGATGCTGGCTGATGATGTGCGGCAGCATGATCTGCATGCTTGCACCTGGCATCCTTGCTGCCAGCGCCTTGAGGGAGGGACATGGGAGACGGAACGAAAATGGCACTGGCACCAGCAAAGACAAGACTCTGGTATAACTGGGTCCCGAACCTCCGTCACTGCATGTCCTGACAAACAACCACAGTCGGAGGTGAATCCCTCCTACCTTGAGCCCATATGGGGGGGTGGGGTTAAATCAAGGCTGCTTGGAGGATATATCTAATAGGTGAAAGAGGGTCTGAGGGTCGTGTGTGCCCCTGAGGGAGACCAGTGCTAAAGACAAGCAGGGGCAAAAAGTGTACCTATAAAAACAAAAAAAAATGAGAACAGGCACCTCCCAATCCCCCTGTCTCCCTTAGCTACAGCTACCTACTCCATGGAGCCTAAGTTTACCCCCCCCCCCAGGCAGGGTCAGGGGATGCACCTCAAGGCATCCAGTCTCATCAGGTGGTGCTTTGCTGGAGAGGTGGGGACCTGGATTTACCCATGGCCGTCATCATAAAGGTGCTGAGGTTATGCCTTTTTCCTTAATTCCAGCCTCTGGGATGTTGCGTGAACAACATCAAGACATGCCTGTGCACGCTGTGTGTGCCTTTGCATGCTGACGTCTGCATTGTCATAAGAACATGACGGCAGATGGGGACCGTGTGATTCATCTAATCTGCCCGTTATTTGACCTACTCCCCCCAAGTACATTCTCTCCTTTCAATATTTCACTATGTCTGTCCCAAGATATTTTGAACTCCTTAACTGTCTTTGCGTCCATGACCTCCTGCGGCAGCCTGTTCCATGGCTCCACCACCCTTTCAGTGAAGAAAAACTTCCTAATGTTGCTCTGAAATCTCCCTCCTGCTGGATGTCTGTTGTGGCCTCTAGTACGTGTCTCCTTATTTTCTTGGAAGACGTTCTGATTCTGCAGTGAATTGATACCCTTTAGGTATTTACAGTAAAGGTTTCTATCATGTCTCGTCTGTTTCTCCTCTGTTGCAGGGAGTACATGTTTAATTCTTTAAGTCTTGTCTCATAGGGTCCATGGTGGAGGTCCTGAACCCTCTTTGGAGCTCTTCTTTGTACGGTTTCCAGACAGTCTATATCCTTTTTAAGGTGGGGTCTCCAGAACTGGACACAGTATTCCAGGTGTGGCCTCACCAAGGATCTGTAAAGTGAGATTATCATTTCTTGCTTTCTGCCTGAGATCTCTCTTCCGATGCAACCAAGAATGTTACTGGCTTTCTGTGCCACCTTCTCACATTGTCTCCCTATCTTTAGGTCATTGGATACCATGACCCCTAGGTCCCGTTCTAGGTTCGTGATGGTTAATTGTTCATTCCCCTAAATAGTAAGTTTTTTCCTGGGTTTCTTTTCCCTAGGTGCATGACCTTACACTTCTTGGCGTTGATCTTCAACTGCCAAGTTCTGGACTATTCTTCCAGTTTTGTTAGGTCCAATTCTATCGCCATGACCCCCTCCTGTGTGCCCACCCTGTTACAGAGCTTGGTGTCATCTGCAAGCAGGCATACTTTCCCCTCCAATCCATCTGTGACGTCGCTGATGAATATGTTGAAGAGGACTGGTCCAAGCACCGAACCCTGCGGAACCCTGTTGGTCACCATCCCCTCTCGCGACAAGGTGCCTTTCACTACAATATTCTGGGTCCTCCCCTAAAGCCAGTTTCTCTCCCAGTTAACAATTTTCTCTCCTACACCTGCATTTTGTTACTAAGCTTCCTGTGGGGGATGGAATCAAAGGCCTTCTTCATCCACCTCCAGTCTCACTGCCATCTGTGGTCACCCGGGTGGCAGTAATGCAGCAAAGAATGGAACATTTCCTCCTTGGAGGAGGAGGGCATCTTCTGGGATGCTCAACCCCAAAACTGGCCCATGATGACCCGAGCAACACAGTTTTAATCAACAGCAGCATGGCCACTTTACATATCAGGAAACTGTGATGATTTAAAGTTACAACATAGCAATAAACAAAGGCGTTGTAGCCATGCAGAGCCGAGGATGAGAAGCACCGAGGATCAGCAAGCTGTAGTGAAGGTAATCCTCAGGAAATGATTACGCAGCCTGTTAGCACAGTGGCAGGGGTGCTGTCCTCAATACTGGTGACCCAGGCTCAGGAACGAGCCAGGGACACCAGAGGGCTAGTGGATGGAGGATGGTAGAGCTTCCCAAATGATGCTCTCCTCTTTGGGGTTGGGGAAGGGAGACGACTGATCCCACAATATGCATGCCATCTGTGGGTATCCGGCAGGTGCAAACCAGTTGGGGATCGCAAAAGGAGACACAGTGGCTACATAGTGCTCACACCTGTTACATATGTACACTGCACGGGCACAGCTGGGCTTCTTAACAGAAAGAAATAAACCGGAAAAACAAGCACTGGCAGAATGATGCTGGCACGATTGTCTCCATGCTTCCTACCCCTGCCCCCCCCCACATGATGAACACCACCAGTACTGAATTCATCAATGACCAGAGGGGGAAACTGGTCAAACCCATCTCCCCCCAGGCCCAACCATGGGAGGGTTCCACACAGGGCAGGTAAGGAGGTAGCTTTGTGGGATCTAGGTGGGTGGTGGAGTAGGGTAGTAGTTGAACTGGAAAGGACCAAAGTGGGATGCAGGGGGGAGGAATAAGAATAAAAAAAAAAAAAAGAAGCCAGCCCTGTGACGCTGAGGGTTGAGGTGCTGGATGCCAGACCTCATGCCACACCAGCGACCCCAGTTCGGGAGCGAGCTTGGGTCACCGGGGTGTGTATTTATTTATTTATTTTTGGTAACCAGGTAAACCCACTGAGACCATGACAATCCCTTTTTGGGGGGTGACCTGGGGTTAATTACGGGCAGACAATCATAAAGTTACACAACAGGTACAGGATGACATTTTGTAAGTGAGCTCAGTTTTCAGCAGTTATGCAGTGAGCATAGAATGGTGTACAACAGAACACTGCAGTGTTTATAACACAAATTATAGTTTACAGTTTGATAATTTTCGACACTCAGCATAGATTATCAGTTAGGATACATTTGTGGTTACAGACAAAATGTTGCAGTAGAGAAATACAGAAGCAAGTACAGTATTCAACAGTAGCAAGTGCATTGGTTAAGCTCTAACAGATGAGCCTTGAGTCCCTTTTTGACCCCGAGGGAATTACATAACTGTATATTTGCTGGGAAAGCATTCTGGGGGGCGGGATGCTGCCTGAGAATGACCTCTGTCCCAGAGTTGACCTGACTCCAGGCACAGGGAGGAGTAGCCAGCTCAAGGATTTAAGAAGCCTGCTGTTTTGTTTGGCAGATAAAGTATTGGCTAGGCTTGGTGGTGCAGAGTCCAACCGTAGCTTGTAGGCAAGGCAAAAAGATGGGTACTCAAGGCGTCCTTTCAGTGGAGGCCAGGACAGGGCTTGGAGCACCTGACAGTGGTGCTCCCTAGGGTGAACCCCCAAGGCGAATCGGCACACCCTATGATAGAGGGTACTAAGTTTCTGCATTTCCCCACCTTTTACTGTGAGTAGCACTGGTGACCCATACAGCAGGGTGGGTAGTAGGGTACCACCTGCAATCCTTAGCTGGGAGTTCTATGTGAAGAAAGGGCTAAGGCAGTACAACAGCCCCAGCTTCTGATTTAGAGTCTTAGTTAGTAGTTCGATGTGTGTCTTGTAAGGGCAATTCTGGTCTAAAGCAATGCCCAAGTACTTTATTGTGTCTACTACATCAATCATTGTGCCACTCGAGAGGCTTGGCGTTAGAAGAGAGGCTCTGTCTGGTCCCAGGCTTGTAGGCCCAAATAGAATAGCCTTAGTCTTTGGCTGGGGGAAGGGCCGGGAAGTTGATTGTAGTGGCCAATGGACTGCTCTCTGCTCCCAGATCAGGGTGAATCAGTCCCTCGCTCTCGGCTGACACCCACCGGAGGCCAGTTGTCAGAGCAGTGTCGGCTGGCGTAGAAGAGGGTGGAGAAGCACTTGCTTCGGGAGGCTCGCATGCCTCCACCAATCGCGTCTCTGCTGAGTGCCGGTGTTTGGGGGGACTACAAAATGTATGCCTCCCCATGGCCATTTGTGACAGCTCCTCCAAGGAGGGGGCCAAAATAAAGGTGGCCACGGAGAGCAAACAGCTATATATAAAAAAAAAAAAAAATGAAATGAGATTTGTAGACAGTATCAACCATAATGTCTTTAGACCGATAATCCATAGCACCCACTGGATCCCTTGGGTACAGGCCATTTTGTGATTTGGATCAGGTAATCGATTATCAGGGGTCATAACCTGGTGTAACTGTCCAGGATTATCCTGTCTCATTATCCGCTGTCTAGATATGGACACTGGTGCCAGCCAGAGATAGTAAGCCATATAACTCAATATCTGTGCATCCGTACCATAGTTGGCGTGGAGTGCCAGACGGAGTGCTGGGCAGGCAATGAGGTCATCTCAGTGGTCAGCCAGCTGATTGGTCAAAGCCGAGGGAGTGGGTCCCAGGGTGGTAAACTGGGCCATAAATTGGCCGGCTAGAACACAGAGGGTGGTGGTAAATGGAGTTCATTCCGAGGAGAGAAGGGTGACCAGCGGGGTGCCACAGGGATCAGTTCTGGGACCAGTCCTCTTTAATGTCTTTATAAGTGACATGGTGGAAGGGAAGGTATGCCTCTTTGCAGATGACACTAAGACCTGCAACAGGGTTGACACTCCAAGGGGGATGAGGAGGGACCTAAGCAGGCTTGAGGAATGGTAAAGAGGCGTGGCAGCAAAATTCAATGTAAGAATTGTAAAATCATGCATTTGTGGTGCAGAAACCCAGGAGAGAAAAACATGATGGGGGGGGGGGGGTACTGACGACTGCCAAACAGGAAAGAGACCTGGGGGTAATCATAACTGATGACCTAAAGATGACCAAGCATTGTGAAACGTGTGGGGAGAGCCAGTGGGATGTTGGGGTGCATAGGGAGAGGTATCACCAGCAGAAAAAAGGAGGTGGTGATACCACTGTACAAATCCTTAGTGAGACCCCATCTGGAGCACTGTGTCCAGTCCTGGAGGTCGCATCTCCAGAAGGACATGGAGTAAAGGCAGTTTAGAGAAGGGCAACAAAAGTGGTGCAGCGTCTGCACCAGAAGTAATATAAGGCAAGACTAGAGGATCTCATTATGTATACCCTGGAAGAGAGGAGGGAGGGATATAATAGAGACCTTCAAATACCTCAATGGCATAAATAAGTTTCAAGAGGGTAGTGATGTGATTAATAGCTGCACAGTTGGGCAGACTTGATAGATCTGTGGGCCTTTTCCTGCCAGCAATTTTGTATCTTTCAGAAAAAAAGATGTTCAAGAACAACGGATCATGATATGAGGCTGAAGGGCGGTAGACTCAGGGGTAATGTGAAGAAGTATTTTTTCACAGGAAGGGTTGTGGATGCATGGAACAGCCTCTCAGCGGAGGTGGTGGGGCCAAAAATGGTAGGGGAATTCAAGAATGCATGGGACAGGCACAAGGGAACCCTAGCAATAGGAAAGCGAGGATAAATGCTAGAGATCAAGTAGGATCTGTGGTAATGCAGTAGGTAGGGAAAATGGGCAGACTTGGTGGGCCAAGCGGTCCTTACTTGCTGTCAGTTTCTATGTTTCTATGTTACCCACAGTCATTCTCAACACTGAAGGCTGTAACGGTGTATGGAACAGGAACCCCACATGGAGACCAAAGGGTCACTGTTTTCCAAAATACAGCAATTCTAGGAGCAGTGCCAGCCTTGGCAGTATTTTCCCATACAGAAACACATTGTTGAGAGCTAGGTACACAATAAATAAATACAGAAGTGTTTAATTATTGCCTGAGAGGCTGCAACTGGGTCACAAAGGCAGCTGATTAGGGCCTGGCAATGGATGTGTTATACCAGGACTCTAGCAAAGCCTTTGACTCAGTCTCACATGAACAGCTGGTAAAACAAACAAAAAAAACATGGAGTGACCTGGAGGTGGGAGAAAGAGTTATGGGGTGTATCTGAATTTAGATGAGTGGAAGAACACAGAGAAGTATCTTGAGCGGGGACTTCTCAGAGGTAAGGGAGGTCACCGGTGGGGTTCCCCAAGGACAGGTCCTAGGCCTAGTCTTTTTTCATGTCTTCATATGTGACATTGAGGAGGGGGCTCATGAAAAAATACCTCTTTGCAAATGATACCAAAATCTCAGATGGGATAGACAGCATAGAGGGTGTAAGGTCACTAGGAGGATCTAGAGCAAGGCTCTGTGTTTTCTTCGGCCAACCACAGAATTATCCACAGAAGCTGCCCCCCCCCTCCCTCCGCAGAAGTCGCCGCCAACCATACAAGTTGTGGTCCACCAATGAAGTTGTGGTTGACTGCAGGAAGTAAGAAAAGCCCACCTAGGCTGAGCCCCACTACCTGTAGAAAAATTCAATTAAAAAAAAGACCATCCTGGGCACAGGCCTGCTCAGAGTATGAGAATGCAATTAACATTTGCTGTGCCACTGAAGTGTATACACGTCCAAAACACCTATACATTCTAAATCTTCTGGCAACTCAAGGGTTAAAAGCCTTTCCCGGTTCCTTGTCTTGTTGTATTTATACATTGTATTTGTTATGTAATATCGACCTGTGTATAATTTATGCCGTGGATTCTCCTTGTTACAGTATTTATTACATTTACATAATATAACCTGTGAGCATTTTTTTCCCTTAGGGAAACCCAGTTATAATTTGCCGTTATAATCAGCTGGTTATAATGGCAAACACGCGCCGGGATTCCCTAGCTCCATGCATACGCCAGGTGTCCGTCTTTCCGTCCTCACACTGAACCATCGGGTGAACAGTTCACCGCTGGCACCACTCGTACTCGGTGGTAAGCAAACTTTTTTTTTTTTAAACTTGACTTATTGAACCCTTTCTGGCATGTAATTTTTTTAAATGACTTAAAAAAAAGAAATGTTTCAGCACCCACTTCAACTCAACCTTAGACCATGCTGACACCTGACCAACCATGGCTGAACAGTTTACTTTATATAACTGCTGTGGCGAAAAATACACTCCCCAGCAATTATACAAAATAAAATATGGGGTAGTGTGTAAAACTCAAATTTTACACACATCCCTCAGGGTTGGATGCTTAATAAACCCCTTGAGCTTTGCTCTCAGGGTTTATGTAGCATCCAACCCTTTGGGTGTGTGTAACATTCTCATTACACACACCACCCCATACAGTATATTATTCTCTATATTAACACATGTATAATTAGTGCAGTGGATTCTCCTTGTGACTGTACTTATATACTGTATTATTACATATATATCAATCTGTGTATAATTAGTTCAGTGGATTCTCCTCGTTACTGTATTTATACACTGTACTATTGCATATATAGCAATCTGTGTATAATTAGTTCAGTGGATTCTCCTCGTTACTGTATTTATACACTGTATTATTGCATACATGTCAATCTGTGTATAATTAGTTCAGTGGATTCTCCTCGTTACTGTATTTATACACTGTACTATTACATATCAATCTGTGTATAATAGTTCAGTGGATTCTCCTCGTTTCTGTATTTATACACTGTACTATTACATACATATCAATCTGTGTATAATTAGTTCAGTGGATTCTCCTCGTTACTGTATTTATATGCTGTACTATTACATACATATCAATCTGTGTATAATTAGTTCAGTGGATTCTCCTTGTTACTGTATTTATACACTGTATATTACATATATATTGATCTGTGTTTATTAGTGCAATGGATTTGCCTTGTTACTGTATTCATACATATGTATCGGTCTGTGTATAATTAGTGCAATGGATTCGCCTTGTCACTGTATTCATACGTTGTATAATTAAGTATATATCAATCTGTGTATAATTACTTCAGTGGATTCTTCTTGTCACTGTATTCATACGTTGTATTATTACGTATATATTGATCCGTGTATAGTTAGTGCAATGGATTCGCCTTGTTACTGTATTCATATGTATATATCAATCTGTGTATAATTAGTGTAATGGATTAGCCTTGTCACTGTATTCATACATTGTATTATTAAGCATATTTCAATCTATGTATGGTAAGTGCAATGGATTTGCCTCGTTACTGTATTCACACATATATATCGATCTGTCCATAATTAGTGCAATGGATTTGTCTTGTTACTGTATTCATACATATATATCAATCTGTCCATAATTAGTGCAATGGATTCGCCTTGTTACCATATTCATACATTGTATTATTATGTATATATAGATCTGTCCATAATTAGCGCAATGGATTTGTCTTGTTACTGTATTCATATGTATATATCGATCTGTCCATAATTAGTGCAATGGATGTCTTGTTACTGTATTCATATGTATAAATCGATCTGTCCATAATTAGTGTAATGGATTTGCCTTGTTACTGTATTCATACATATATATATCGATCTGTCCATAATTAGTGCAATGGATTCGCCTTGTTACCATATTCATACATTGTATTATTACGTATATATCGATCTGTCCATAATTAGTGCAATGGATTTGCCTCGTTACCATATTCATACGTTGTATTATTACGTATTTACAGTATATTGATCTATGTATAATGGGTGCAATGGATTTGCATTGTTACTGTTATTCATATGTAGGTACATATCGATCTGTGTATAACTGGTGCAATAGATTCACCTTATTACTGTACTGATACATTGTATTATTACGCACAGTATATATCTTTCTTTGTATAATGAGTGCACTGGATTTGCCTAATTTCTGTATTTATACATAGTATTTATTACATTTATATCAGTCTATGTACAAGAAATGTGATGGATTTTCCTTGTCACTGTATTTATACACTGCATTATTAAGTATATATCGATCTGTGTATAATTAGCGCAATAGGTTTGCCTCGTTACTGTGTTTATACACTGTATTACGTTTATATCGACACGTGCATGATCAGTGCCATGGATTCTCCTTGTTACTGTATACATACACTGTATTTATTCCGTATCGATCTGCGTATAATTATTGTGACGGATTCTCCTTAGTGTACTTCTACACTGTATTTTTTACATTTCTATTCCCCTCTAAGTGCGACAGATTCTCCTTGTGATACATTACTGTATATTTATTCCATATCGATCTGCGTATAATTACTATGACAGATTCTCCTTAGTGTATTTCTACACTGTATTTTTTACATTTCTATTGCCCTCTAAGTGCGACAGATTCTCCTTGTTATACATTATATTTATTCTGTATCGATCTGCGTATAATTACTGTGACAGATTCCCCTTAGTGTATTTATACATTGTATTTTTTACATTTCTATCGATCTCTAGATAATAAATGTGATGGCTTCTCCTTGTTACTATGTTTATATATTGTATTTGTTATGTTTCTATTGACTTTTGTATAATTAAGGCAGTGTAGTCTCCTAGTTACTGTGATCATACACTGTTATTTGTTACTGCTGGCAGTATAGCCTAGAGGTTAGAAAAAATGAGCTGTGAATGAGCTTGGTACAGCCCGCAGACCTGGGTTTAAGCCCCATAACCTCCACCTGTATACTGTGTGATTCTGAGCAAATCACTTAACCGCCTCAGTGCTCCTAGGTCACCCCTAAAAACACGCACTTGTACCCTGTGAGCCATACCTGGTTGCCAAAGAATGAAAAGAAAAAAATAAAGAGTTATATCAGCCTGTGTATAATTACTGTGATGGACGGTCTTTGTTACTGTATTTAGAAACTGCATTTATTATGTTTATATTGATCTGTGTATAATTTTACTGCAACGGGACTGTCCTTGCTCCTGTATTTATATCGACCTGTGTATAATTTTACTGCCATTGGACTGTCCTTGTTACTGTATTTATATCGACCTGTGTATGATTTTACTGTGATGGGATTGCCCTTGTTACTGTATTTATAGCGACCTGTGTATAATTTTACTGCGATGGGACTGCCCTTGTTACTGTATTTATAGTGACCTGTGTATCATTTTACTGCGATGGGACTGTCCTTGTTACTGTATTTATATCGACCTGTGTATGATTTTACTGTGATGGGATTGCCCTTGTTACTGTATTTATAGCGACCTGTGTATAATTTTACTGCGATGGGACTGCCCTTGTTACTGTATTTATAGTGACCTGTGTATAATTTTACTGCAATGGGATTGCCCTTGTTACTGTATTTATAGTGACCTGTGTATAATTTTACTGCGATGGGACTGTCTTTGTTATTGTATTTATATCGACCTGTGTATAATTTTACTGCGATGGGATTGTCCTTGTTACTGTATTTATACACTGTATAATTACTGTGATGAGTTCTCTTTGTTACTGTATTTATAGGGACCTGTGTATAATTTTACTGCGATGGGATTGTCCTTGTTACTGTATTTATAGCGACCTGTGTATAATTTTACTGCGATGGGACTGCCTTTGTTACTGTATTTATAGCGACCTCTGTATAATTTTACTGCAATGGGATTGCCCTTGTTACTGTATTTATAGCAACCTGTGTATCATTTTACTGCGATGGGATTGCCCTTGTTACTGTATTTATAGCGACCTGTGTATCATTTTACTGCGAGGGGACTGCCCTTGTTACTGTATTTATAGTGACCTGTGTATTATTTTACTGCGATGGGACTGCCCTTGTTACTGTATTTATAGCGACCTGTGTATCATTTTACTGCGATGGGACTGCCCTTGTTACTGTATTTATAGCGACCTGTGTATCATTTTACTGCGATGGGATTGCCCTTGTTACTGTATTTATAGCGACCTGTGTATCATTTTACTGCGATAGATTGCCCTTGTTACTGTATTTATAGCGACCTGTGTATAATTTTACTGCGATGGGATTGTCCTTGTTACTGTATTTATACACTGTATAATTACTGTGATGAGTTCTCCTTGTTACTGTATTTATAGTGACCTGTGTATAATTTTACTGCGATGGGACTGCCCTTGTTACTGTATTTATAGCAACCTGTGTATCATTTTACTGCGATGGGATTGCCCTTGTTACTGTATTTATAGCGACCTGTGTATCATTTTACTGCGATGGGATTGCCCTTGTTACTGTATTTATAGCGACCTGTGTATCATTTTACTGCGATGGGATTGCCCTTGTTACTGTATTTATAGCGACCTGTGTATAATTTTACTGCGATGGGATTGTCCTTGTTACTGTATTTATAGCGACCTGTGTATAATTTTACTGTGATGGGATTGCCCTTGTTACTGTATTTATAGCGACCTGTGTATCATTTTACTGCGATGGGATTGTCCTTGTTACTGTATTTATAGCGACCTGATAATTTTACTGCGATGGGTTCTTCCTTGTTATGTATTTATAGTGACCTGTGTATAATTTTACTGCGATGGGACTGCCCTTGTTACTGTATTTATAGCGACCTGTGTATCATTTTACTGCGATGGGATTGCCCTTGTTACTGTATTTATAGCGACCTGT
Organism: Neoceratodus forsteri; assembly: GCA_016271365.2. Classification (NCBI taxonomy): domain Eukaryota; kingdom Metazoa; phylum Chordata; order Ceratodontiformes; family Ceratodontidae; genus Neoceratodus; species Neoceratodus forsteri. The sequence continues at coordinate 1,616,800,869 of CM028130.1, forward strand.
GTATCATTTTACTGTGATGGGATTGCCCTTGTTACTGTATTTATAGTGACCTGTGTATTATTTTACTGCGATGGGACTGCCCTTGTTACTGTATTTATAGCGACCTGTGTATCATTTTACTGCGATGGGACTGCCCTTGTTACTGTATTTATAGCGACCTGTGTATCATTTTACTGCGATGGGATTGCCCTTGTTACTGTATTTATAGCGACCTGTGTATCATTTTACTGCGATGAGATTGCCCTTGTTACTGTATTTATAGCGACCTGTGTATAATTTTACTGCGATGGGATTGTCCTTGTTACTGTATTTATACACTGTATAATTACTGTGATGAGTTCTCCTTGTTACTGTATTTATAGTGACCTGTGTATAATTTTACTGCGATGGGGCTGTCCTTGTTACTGTATTTATAGTGACCTGTGTATAATTTTACTGCAATGGGATTGCCCTTGTTACTGTATTTATAGCGACCTGCGTATAATTTTACTGCGATGGGATTGCCCTTGTTACTGTATTTATAGCGACCTGCGTATAATTTTACTGCGATGGGATTGCCCTTGTTACTGTATTTATAGCGACCTGCGTATAATTTTACTGCGATGGGATTGTCCTTGTTACTGTATTTATAGCGACCTGCGTATAATTTTACTGCGATGGGATTGCCCTTGTTACTGTATTTATAGCGAACTGTGTATAATTTTACTGCGATGGGATTGTCCTTGTTACTGTATTTATACACTGTATAATTACTGTGATGAGTTCTTCTTGTTATTGTATTTATAGTGACCTGTGTATAATTTTACTGCGATGGGACTGCCCTTGTTACTGTATTTATATCGACCTGTGTATAATTTTACTGCGATGGGATTGTCCTTGTTACTGTATTTATACACTGTATAATTACTGTGATGAGTTCTCCTTGTTACTGTATTTATAGTGACCTGTGTATAATTTTACTGCGATGGGACTGCCCTTGTTACTGTATTTATAGTGACCTGTGTATAATTTTACTGCGATGGGACTGTCCTTGTTACTGTATTTATAGTGACCTGTGTATAATTTTACTGCGATGGGATTGCCCTTGTTACTGTATTTATATCGACCTGTGTATAATTTTACTGCGATGGGATTGTCCTTGTTACTGTATTTATACACTGTATAATTACTGTGATGAGTTCTCCTTGTTACTGTGTTCATACATTGTATTTTATTATATTTTTAGAAAATTCATTGAAAATTTCCCGGCCTCTGACTGGCTGAGACCCTAGGCAAGGGGTACGTTTATATGCCAGCAGAGACCAGGAAACAAGTAGTCCCATGCCAACCTGCCTCATCACCAAATAAATCACTGTCCCCCAAAACTTTTCAAAACTGAAAAGCAAACTGGTTTTGTTTTGTTTTACTGATTGACCCCACCACCAAACAGAACAATAGTCCCTAAATGACACTGGCACAGTGCATGGTATTTTTTAAAATTCTGTCCATTAACACACAAAAAACACTTATTTTTAAAATTGCTGCACAATCAGGCTCACTCACATTCAAGCTGCTCTGTCCGCCCACTTACCCCCTTCCCGACTGGCTGTTCACAAAGAAACTGTTTAAACTCTGCTGTTCCAACAGTTCTTTAGTAAAAATAAATATTTTAATACCTTAAAGCAGCAGTACTACCTAACCAGGAAGTGATCTGTTACGACCGATGTAGCGCCACAGAAAATATAGCGGCTGCTATCTAGTACTACTGCTGTCAATGCAACAGGTGGCAGAAATGTAAACAAACACAAAGGATAACTGAGCAAATTATAGGGTGATAGTACCTTGCCAGCGGGAAAGAGTACCAGGAACATGCTCAACAGAGCACAGGGAACAAACAGTTGAAAAAGCACAGATTTTTTTTTACATTGTACTGCTGCTTTAAAATTTAATGGTGATCTCCAGTGCCAATGAAACTCTCCCGCTCTGCTCTCAATTGCTGCATGACCACAACCTGCCTGACTAGTAATAAAAAACATTTAGAGAATGTTTCTTCCCATAGCACTAAACATCACCACTCTTATGAACCGGACTACTGGTCTTGCTTAACTCAATACCACCCACTCTGTTGGGTATTATTTCCAGCATATCCAAGTGTGCGTAATTAGCACAGACTCTCCTTGTTAATATATTTATACATTGTATGTTTTACATCTATATTAACCTGTGTATAATTATTTTATTTTATGTATTAGGCTATCAGAATTGCAACCTTTGAGCTAAAAGCTCATTTAAAAAGGATCCTTGTCAAGAAAGGGCAGAGAGTACAAACAGGATAAGTAAAACAGAGCAGCCACAAAGGCATTGTCAGGTATCAACAAAATAATAACGTACAGTAATCGCTAAAAGTGAATATAAGGCAAGTCATAACATAAGCTAGTCATAGGCAGGTTTTACGTTGCCATTGCACGACTGCAGAAAAACAAAGTGATACGATCCCCATACCAGCAATGGTAATAAAGTACTCTAGACAAAGAAAAGAGTATAACATTAGCCAGCAAGAGTACAACATGAGTGATTAGGATGGTAGCTAGACATCACTGGCAGTATCCTGACCAGCAGAGTCATATGAAATAGTCCAGAAGGAGACAGGACTGGTTTTGGAGAGGTGCGGCAGGAGGGTAGAGTGGAGGCACTAGAGGGCAGCTTGGGTGAGGAGAAATGAGAGCAGAGGGAGTACTGGCAGCTGGGGAAGGGAGCAGGGCACATGGAGGGCACCTTGGGGGAGGAGAACGGGAGCAAAGAGAGTACTGTCAGGTGGTCAGGCAGATAGGGCAGTTGGGAGATCCTCATGGTTCTTTGGAGCAGCAGAGGGTGATCAGGGGCATTGCCCAGGACTGGCAGAGGCTACCAACAGCAGGGCCAGGTGCAACAGTAGCAGCGTACTGGAGGAGAGACAGTATTCCCAAGTGTAGACTTCAAGGGGCCAATGCGAGGGAGGCTTGTGGTGGAGTGGGGGAGCTCATTTAACCATGCAGGAAATCTGACTGTGAAGGCTCATTTCCCCAGGGTGGTTCTTCTGAACAGAACTACTAGGGCATGCTTGGCGACGCTTCTTGTAGCATGTTTGGAGCGTGCGGGGGAGGAGTAAAGTTTGCATGGAGGAGGGAGCGAGTCCAAGGAGGGCCTTTTCCCTAGCAGGCAAGACTGAAGCTTGATGTGATCAGACAGAGGAAGCCATTTAGTTTTAATGTATAGGTCGCTCGTATGTGTTAGGCGATCAGCACCCAATACAAATCTGCAGGCTTTGTTGAGGGTTGTGTTGACTCTGAGTAGGCTTATATCAGAGGCCGCACCATAGATCATGTTTCCACAGTCCAGGACTAGTAGTACTGTTCCAGTAACCGCCAGGAGCTTGGCCTCTGGTGTGAGCACAATCGGAGCCTATGAAGGGCCCCTGGTTTCCTGTTGACTGCAGTGGTGATATGTGACATTGCAGATGTATTCATCAAATGAGAGGGACTCGTCTATTGTGATCCCAAGGTAGTGGAAAGAGGACACCTGTTCCAAGGTGGATCTAGGGTTACAGATAACTGAGATGTAATTAGTGCGATGAATTCTCCTCGTTACTATATTTATGCATTGCATTCGTTAACACAACACGCATATAATTAGTGCGATGGATTCTCTGTGCTTCTGCATCCATGCACTGTAACTGTATTCATTACATTAATATTATGTGGGGATTTTGTGACACTGGGTGCAGATGACGTTCAAAATGTTGCACTGCTGTAGAAAACATATGTTCCAAGACCGCCCTCCCACTCCTCAATCAATGATGACAACACAGTGGGAACTGCACACTCAAGCAGACTAGACAGACCATTAGGCCTTTATCTGCCTGGCACATTTGTATGTTTGCGTATTATTCTGGCAGGAAACGGCATACTTCTAAAGCTTTTTGCAGTTGCCACACTTTGTTTCAGTTACAGGCTTTCGTGGGGGAGTTGCATTTTCTTTCCTATTTCCATGTCTTGATCCTCTACTTTAGCCAGAGACAGAAATAGCAGTGTGCGGTAGCCGGATATGATGAACAAGCCATCCTCCTCTCCCCGCTAGAGGTTACAGTTACTGGCGTGGGAAACAGCAGGCCTGGACTATGAGTTTGTAGAGGTCTTGACTCATTGCAGCAGCTATCCCCCGGCTCCCACTACTGTCGGTTTGGAAACATCTACACTGCGAGAACATTTAATCAGTAAGCCTTCCCCCACTACTCCTTTTAATATTTCTCTGGTCAGGAAGGCGGAGATCAGCAACTCTAGGTTCTAAATTAAATACCAGGCCCCTCAGCTGTCCCAAGACATTCCCTGCAGTCAGTAAACATTTGCTTATGGCTTCTGCCAGGGATGAAGTTTTAACTCTTTCAGAGAAGTTCCCCCAGCAGGTATAACCACATTAAACAAATACAGCTGGGAGCGATTAGTATCATCCGTTGGTCATTACAATCTCATAAAGGATTTGAAACAACACCCCTCCCCGCCCCCCATACTCACACACTTCAATCTGACAGAGCCGATTTTCAAATCACAGCAGATTTAAAATTCTGTGCCTAGATGCACAGTGCTACCGTGAGTTCCACTCTTAGCTTTGCAATTTAAAAATATGACAGTCCTGTATCAGCATGGCTCAGTTGGTAGCACATCCGCCTCTGGGCCAGAATGTCGTGGGTTCTTGTCCCACACCGGGATTGGTCTCATCCCTAAAAAATGCTGGCACCTGAGTGCAGTATTAGGAGGATGCATTGGGGTGTGCTGTCCTTCGGATGATGTGTTAAACCGAGGTCCCTTCTACCCATCCTGGTGGGTGTCCAGGTGGAAGTAAAAGAACCCAAGTCACTCTTCGCAAAGAGTTAGGGAGTTCCCCCAGTGTCCTGGCCAATATTCCCCTTCCCATAAAACCGGTTCATGCAATTATCCAGGCTGTATGTGGGTGTTGATGTGCGATATAGCTGACACTACACATTCAATCACTTCATTACCAGTCTAGCATTGCTTGTAAAGCGCTTTGGGATACATTGTGTATGAAAAAGCACTATATAAATGCTGATTCTTCCTGTATGTGGGACACCCACTGATGGAGTCCATGGCATGGCCCAACATGCAAAGGCCATGGGAACAGGTACCAACGCCTAACTCAGCACCCTGACCCATACCTTCAGGACCACTTTAGACCATGGAAACTGGTGCCACTGCCTAACTCCCCCCCCCCCAAACCAATACCTTCAGGCCAGCTTGTGGCTGCGGGAACAGGTGTCACCACCTAACTCACCCAATCCATACCTTCAGTCCTGCCTGTAGCCGTGGAAATGGGTGCCACTGCCTAACCCACCCTTCCATTCTGTACCCTCAGGTTCACATGTGGCCAAGGAAACAGGTACCATCACCTATCTCATCCCAGCAGCCTGTAACTTCATGCCCACTTGTCGCCGTAGAAACAGGCACCACTGTCTAACTGAACCCCCAACCCGTGCCTTAAGACCTGCTCGTGGGAACAGGCACCACTTACTAAATCCTCCCCCAACCCGTACCTACATTCCTGCTTGTGGCCATGAGAACAGGCGCTACTGCCCAGCTCACTCCCAACCCGTATCTTAAGGACCACTTGCAGTAATGGGAACAGGCACCATCACGTAAATCATACCCCCAACCCGTACCTTAAGGCCCACTTGCAGTTATGGGGACAGGCATAAATCATCCCCACAAACAGTATGTTCAGGCTTGCTTGAGGTCATAGGAAAAGGAGCCACTGCCCAACTCATCTCCCCCTCCCCGAACCATATCTTAAGACCTGCTTGTGGCCATGGGAACAGGCACCAGTACCTAACTTGTCACCCCAACCCATACCTTCAGGCCTGCTTGTGGACCAACACTGATCATGATCTTTTGGGCCCCCTCTGACCCTCACGGTGGTCCAGCGACCTCCTTCTTAACCACAGGCAAAATACAAGTCCCTTGTATTCAATGGTTCCCCCTCCCTAGCACTGGTCCCTCATAAGCACGTCCACTGTTAAAGTCCCCTTGCCAAACACCCTTGCCCGCCAGCTCTTTCAGTACGTCTACCTCTTTAGAGAGAATCTGGTTAAGAACTGCACCAAGATGTGGCGATATCGTACAATAATGCTGCAGTCTGAAAAATACTCCTGCCAGTGAACGCTTTATGAATCTGTATTCCACTGGATAAAAGCAATATTATACTTAAAAAAAATCGTTCTTAGCCGATCAGAATGCAGAGTTACTGTCCAGTTATTCTGCAATAACCAGACAGTAGACTGAATAATGGGACAGGGGCTCTGCATTCTGATTGGCTGCTCCTTGTGTACTTCTGCAATCAGACAGCAAGCCCAGTTTGTTCTCCTATTTTAACATGCAGCAGCCAGTCTCAGACACCTAGTAATGCCACAGCGTGTCTGAGAAACAGCTCCTGCTAGATTTGGCAGTTTATTAAAAAAAATGTTTTTTTACTTTTTCAGTATACTAGCAATAATACCAACAGTGATCTGGGTTTCCTCGGTAAGCCACTTTTCAGTGGCTGAAAGTGCGATGTATGCAGCTGAGGTGTAGCATTATCACATGATAACGTACACCCTGTTGTGTATTACTACTGACTGGTGCGCCTCTGGCCTTCAACCACCGGGGGTGGGGGTGGGGGATTGACATAGCTTATTCCATAAACTCTGCAGTGTCATACTCCACTTTTTCACTTACATTTTATCATTTTATGGAAAATGTAAACTACAAATTGCACATTCAAGGAGAATTACATAAATATAAGCCACATGGAACAGTCATTCTAATTTTACTCTGGATAACAGTGTCTCCCTTGAATAAATTTAAACCCATAGAGGAGGCTACCTCAAAATTAACAGTAAACTAAAGACGATGAGCTGCAGAACGGTAGCCCAAGAGAACCTAGCGGGCATCTGAAATGCATCACATCCACAGATTGTCCATAAACTCTTTTACCCAAGTTTGGGCAACAGGCACCATGATTCTACCTACAGTCAGTGTAAGACAGAGAAATAAGCATGTGTTAATGCCGAATGTTTGCTTGCTGGCATTGGCATTGGTACTGCAGGAGTTAGAGAGATGCATAATAGGAATGGCAGTGAAGTACTGAATTAACACCAACCCCCACCCTGCAGAGACTGACAGGCATTTGGGGGTGTGCCTTCGGGTCATTGGTCATAACACTTATGCCATTCCACCTCACTCCATCCTGCAAACACCGACAGGTGTCACGGTGTGCCTTGGGGTCTTCAGCCCTTATGCTCACCCCGTTCCATAAGGAAATAAGCTGAGATGGGTGCAACAGAGGAGAATGGGGTGAACGTCAGGGCCGAAGACCCAAGGCACACCTCAATGCCTGTCACTGGCTGCAAGGTAGGTGGGGATGGAATGGCGTGAGCATTACGGCCAATGACCCCAAGTCACACCCCCGATGCTTGTCAGTTTCTACAGGGTGGAGCGTTACAGTTGGAAACTCTAAAGCCCAGGGCGTTTGTTGGTATTTTTGCTCCAAATTTTCAACATGGGCTTTTTGGGACCCCCACCTCATGAACAGTGGCACTATCATTTTGTTACTCAATCCCGAAAGGTGATTTCGCAGAGCGACTATGCCATTCTGCGTCACAGGTGCGAAAACAGATTTTGGGCAGGATGTGAAAAATGACAGCTATACTGTTCATGAGGAGGTGTGAAAAAATGGCAATGTTGAAAATCTGGAGTGGAAATAGGAAAAATTGGTGAAGTTACGAGCATGTGTAGAAACTGAACAACACACGCCTGTAATGCAATCATTTTTTTGAATGTTTTCACCAGATTTTCAACATTGGCATTTTGGGACCTCCCCTCATGAACACGGCCATTGTGATTTTGTCAATCTGTTGCAAAAGTTGATTTCCCAAGGCGATTGCGCCATTCTGCGTCACAGGTGCGAAAACACACTTCAGGCAGGATGTGAAAAATGACAGCTGTTCTGTTCATAAGGAGGTGTGAAAAAATGGCAATATTGAAAATCTGGAGTGAAAATGTTAAAAATTGGCGAAGTTACGAGCGTATGTAGAAACTGCAATGCACATTTGTAATGCAGTCATTTTTTTGAATTTTTTCATCAAATTTGCAACATGTTTTTTTTGGGACCCCACCTCATGAACAGTGGCACTGTTGTTTCATTACTCGGGTCCCAAAAGGTGATTCCGCGCAGCAAACACAAAATCACCTTTCAGGACAGAGTAACAGAATGACAGTGATAATGATCACGAGGTGGGGTCCCAAGAACCCCATGCTGAAAATTTGGGGCCGAAATTCCTAAAAATGGCTGTGATATCAACCTAAGTTGACCCCCCCCCACACTGACTCCCATTATACATCTTACCGTCATTTCTTCAGTTTGCCAGTCAGCTTTGAAGAGTGCAGATGTGTCCCGGTCCATAGAAGATCGCTGCTTCCAAACTCCAGAGGTAAGTATGGGGTAAAGAGGGTCTTGGGAAGGTGGGTCTGCAGAGGGAGGGTGGGAGGGAGATGGGGAGGCGAAGAGGGACCGTTTTTACAGGGGAAAAAGACTTTGGGGACAGTTTTCTTTATTTTACAGGTTACCAAAATATTTAGGCACACTAGGGTGGGCTCCCAGTGTGCCACAACTGTGTGTGTGTGTGTGTGTGTGTAGGTGTATGGGGAGGCATGCCGACATGGGGATTAGGCACCCCAGTGTCGGGCACTTGAAATGACCGGTGGATGGGGGTCATCTGACACCGAGTGGGCATTCGGTGCCAGAAACATACTGTAAATAAAGATTATTTTAGCACACTGGGGTGGGCTCCCAGTGTGTCACATTAATGGGGGAAGGGATACATGCCAACACGTGGATTGGGCACCCCAATGTCAGTTTTCCAGGGAGTGTGTGGCGGGAGGCAGGAGTCGCCAATGTGAAAAGCCGTGCTGCAGCTCATTTATTTATTTATTGAAATAGTTAACCAGGAAAGGCACACTGAACAAACAAGGTGCTCGGTGGCAGGAGCTGACAAGAACCGTAACTCCAGCCATGCGCACTACTGTGCACTGTAATGCGCATGGCCAGAGTCTTGTCAGCTGCTGCCAACAGACAGAAGGTATGTCTGTGTGCCTGGCTGCGAGGGAGGGGGAAGGTCCCGCTGCAGTGAGGAAACTGGCCCTCACTGCAGCGGCAGATTTCTTTCAAGTGTGGTCCTCTTTCTCAAATTGCTGTCATAGCTCACAGATTCATTGGTGCCTGAGGGATGGGCCCCATAAAGCGTCAACTTGTAACCATCCCTGATTGAAGCAGCACTTTTCTTTCAAGTGCAGACCGCTTCTCTCAAACTGCTGTCACAGACAGCTCACCGATTCGTTGGTGCCTGAGGGACGAGCCCCATAAAGCGTCAACTGCATTGGGCAGAAACTCACATACCTCTAAAATGTCACAAGATGTTTCTTGCACATATGCGCAAGCAAACATAAAAACAGCCTCCATGACATAACCATTCCCCCATCCCTCAGACCAACACAGCAACTACAAACAGTTTAGACAAGCCACAGTTACACCTTACGCTTAAGTGACACCTTCAAATTGTAGCTGTTGTTCTATTTTCAATTACAATCAACTATGAGCTACCAGAATGGTGCAATAACTACTTATACTTCAGGCAGCCAGTATTTCAAATGAGTTTAAACTAAAAGTCAGTTAAGTACGCTGAAACTTCTATCGTCTGGCTTACATCCTTAGCCTTCTAGGAAAAATATTTAAATGCATTTACCATTCAGCCGCACATGGAAATTGAAACCTGCAAGAATGTTTTTGAATATCTACGTACACAAATAAAAAACTCAGAAGGAGAGCCCGTGTACTGCTGAGATAAGTGAAAAGCAGTCAGACACAAGAATTCGGGTCCCGTCTTCCTCCTCTTCTCGTGCCATCTGATGCCTCGTGGTCTTCCTGACAGCTGCCATCTTCGAAGCCCATTTCCCTGAATATCCTGGATTTGTAAAAATATAAACTTTATGTCCCAAACCACTCTGAGCTTAGTGGGGAATTGAATGGTGTGAGGAATGCCCAAATCCTTCAGTACGCTTCTCACACTATTGCATTTTTTATCACTGTATAGCAGACGTCCAGGAACAGCAGGACAATGGCCTCCTCTGCACTCAATGGACCATATCTTTTTGCCAGTTTTAAAAGTCTATCTCATGTCCCCATGCTGTCCACCCCGTTATCATCACTTTGAGGAGTTGTCCAGTTGTTTTCCCCAGGGCCAGATTCCAAAGGCTTTCACTACCTTAAACTCTGCATCTTCTGTCTGAGAGCTGAACTGCTCTCTCAACTAGTCCTTAAGAAAAAGTACCCCATGATTGCCTTCTGCACCTTCCGGTAATCCCAGAAGCCTGATGTTATGCTTCTAACTTGGTTTTCCAAGATTTACAGTCACATACTGACATGTTGGAATTCTTTGACCCGCTGTGACATGGCACCTTTACATACCTCTGAGTGGCATTTTATATCCTTCATCTTGGTTTGCACGGAGGTTTCCACCATTATGATCCGGCTAGTCAGGGCATATAATATAATGTTTATGACCATCAAGGAGTACAGCAGCTGTTGCATTTCTGGCCCAGGGACTGCAATGTTTAGGCTGGGCCTCCTACATCATACAGGCTTTGCTACTCAGACTGGGGGGCTTGGGCCTGTCGTCGTGCCTTTCCCTCAGTCTTTGATTCCACCTCATTTCAGCTTTACCGTCTGAGTCGTTCGGCTTCTCTCTACTGACGGCATCAAAAATTCTGTTTTTTTATTTTTGCAAAAGGGTATATTTTTACAGGTTTATGTCTAATGTCTGAGGAGCTGAAATGCCAGGTGACATCACTGCAAGGGCTCCACAGCCGTTATTTCACTTTTAGAAAATGGGCAAGATTAATCCTGCCCTACGATTGACTGAGACCATTCTTTTCCCGTATGTTTATCAGACAACACCACCCAGTAAAAATAAATAAGCCAGTAAACAGCTCATACTTCCCTGTCCTCAGCTTACATTGCCAGCACAGCAATCCCCCAACTCGGCTCGTTGCTGTTTGCACTGTGGTATTCATGGGGCATTACTCAAACAACAGCCCAATCTTACTGCGCTTAGAAAATGGATTCTGTTGGGTCAAAACAACCCATTTTCGGCCTGGCCCAGTGGCACTGAGGGTTGAGGCACTGGATACCCATACCTTGTGCCCGCCAGCGACGAGGCTTTCAGGCGAGTTTGGGTGAGCAGGGAATTGACAAGGGAGAGAGAGCTCGAGCATCCGACAGACTGCTCTCCTCTCCCAGGGAGGGAGGGAGAGATGGTCATCCCACTCCTTGGTTGCTTCCTGGTGGAGGTCGGGTGGTAGTACTAGGAGTCAGGGAGGCAAGAGAGTGTGGCAATGTGGTGCGTGCTTCCACATGCACACGCTCACGGCCACGAAGGGGAGGGACAGAAAATGAAAAAAGGGGTGTCTGCAGGCTCCAGGAAACCATGCCTGCCAACCGGTGTCCCGCTCTGCCACTGGATCGCCAGAAGCCCCGAACTGGATTGGATGCCCTGGGCGGGGGGAGGATGGCCCTCCCCTTCCCAGCCCCACCATAGGGGGAATCCATGGGGGTACTGGGAAGGGCAGTGGATGATAAGATCCCTGAGAGTGTGCGGTGTTGGAGGATATCTGCTTGTCCTGGCAGCTACAATGACCTCTGCCTGTGGCATTGGACCACGCCCCTGGAGAAGGCAAGTATTCCCCAGTATCCAACACACTGTCAAGTCTTATCGCTTGCATGAAATGGTTTTAGTTTAGCTGAAAAAATTTTTTTTTTATTGTTTTCTTCTCTATGAGGAAGAGAATGAGGTGGATGGCAGTCTAGCCTAGTGGCTGGAATTCGGAGGTGCATGGCTATGTGAGCAATGAATGTTAATTCCTAAATACCATGAGTACTCAGGAATGAATACCCAGGGCCATTATAAAATGCATTGAAAAAGACCTGGGAATCCAGAAACGTAATTGGTTAAATCACAGCACATGACTGTCCATTAATTCCCAAGACATGCACGGTTGGTAACAGAAAGAGACTGTTCTGCCTAGTAACAGTCTAATCTCAACAGGTTTCTCTATGTTTATAATTTATCAGCCTTTGCCTATTTCAGAAGTGCAATAACCCTCTCCAGGGCGTGTGTTTCATTGGGAATGAATGCACTTCCCAGGTGGTTAAGGGGCATTCAGCTTTTTGCCTTGTGCCTCACAGTGAATCCAGGACGTGCATAAATTTCCAAGAAATGCATGCTGCATCATGCATTATTTCTTACATATATTCCACTATTTGAGGTATTTGGGAATAAACATAAGAATATTTAAAATAATGAGGACCGTCCCTTCCCAATTCCTGGATGCATCTTTTCAGTTCCTCCCACGTCACTTGCTCAACTACCCTTCAGCCCTACAGGGCCATACTAGAAAAACTTAACCCACCCCCAATCAGTGATGGGGGGGGACAATATATAATTCCTGTTCAGCTGTCCCCCTCCCTTATTTGCTGCATGCTCTCCCCTTTACCGATGCTGTCAGCTGACAGCCTGCAGCGCACCTGGGATGGGGGGGGCAGTTTGCACATGGCTGAGTGACGCTCACTAGACTGACTAATCAATCTGCCTAGAGTCACTCACTGACAGCGCTCCCTTCCCTCCCTTCCCAACACACAGGTTGTAAGCATTAGAAAAGAGGGTGAGGAGCGGCCAGCCCTTCAGCGCAGCGGCAGAGCTGTCACTTACAACATCTGGGAACAAGCTCAGGTCATTGGGGGCTGGCCTGGGGGAGGACGGTTGAGCATCTCAGAGGACTCTCTCCTTCTCTGGGGAGGGAGCGCAGCTGGATCTGCTGCTATACTGCCACCTGGCTGATCCCAGGTGGTAGTGCAGTCGGAGCGGCTTGAGGGTGGGAGACGTCCACTGGTGTCATACTACACCTGCTTATGTGCACATGTGTGCTTGCACACCCTTGCCACCAACATCCTAGCATCAACGAAAAAAAGGCAAGAAAGACCCAGACCAGGTAGATGACGCCGGCCTGCTCACAAGCCCGCCCCAAGCTACTCACACACCGCCTGATACAACTGAATCCATTCAGCGGCGGGGGATAGCGGGACCCTGCCACCCCACCAGATGGGGAAGCTCTGGGGCACACAGGGAGGTGAAGGTAAATTATAGGGGATGGCAGGATGCTGGGGTTGGGGCAGGCCAACGGGGGGCAACCAGTGCACAGTGAGGCATACACAATTATACAAAAAAAAAGGAAAAGATGGTGAGAAGCTGACTCTGTGGAGCTGAGCGGTGGAGAAGCAGCTCTGGCATGCTAGCGATATGGGTTCATACCCCGAGCCCGGGACGTGAAGCACAGAGGCTGGCAGGAAGGAATTCACAGCATTCTAGAGGACACTCTTCCCCCTAGAGAGGGAAGGATCCAATGCAGTTCTCTCAGAGATACCTAAAGGTGGCTCAATGGAGGTGTCACGGGCGGCGTGGATCTCCACACGCTGCTCAACACCCCCACCCATAGGGCAGTTGCGAGAATGCACGTACAAACCTAACTATCACAGCATGAAGGATCAACCAATTGTCACCTGCGCCCACAAGTACTCTGAATGTCTGGACCCTTGCCTGACACTGAAGTATTGGAACAATGTTCGTCTCTCTCCGACTTGGGCATGGCCATGCCAAAAGAAAGGGAGGAGCCTGGCCTTTGGGAATAAACTGGGGATGACTGAGGCTCCTGGTTGGTTGGGGATGGAAGTGATCCAGAGAAATTAGGATGTGTCCAGAGTGGAATGCAGCCAGGAATCACAGCTCAGAGGTCAAACACAACCAGAGGGAAGAGCAAATAAAAAAAAAAAATGTCAGAAGGTCATCCTAATGGCAACCAGTGTTCAGAAGAGGACTCCGAGCTGCATCAGGCGGCTGAAGGGGGTGGGCACCAGTGCTTCCAGCCAGCAAGGGGTGGCGGTGAGTACCACTGCCATAGCGACCCAAGTGGTGAGCTGCAGAGCTTACTACTCTGAAAGGCCTGGCACAGTGCCCAATGGGAGGTGGGAGGGGTCAAAGGGGGAAAATTTGGGGAGAACCCTGTGGGGCCATGGAAGATGAGGGATAACAGATACTCATGTGCCCTGCTCCACGGTGATCTCTACCATGTGGGACAGTGGGGGCAGCAGAGACATAGCTAGGAGGCTGATCGACACAACACAACCCGAGAACTATCCAGAGTACCTTGTAGGCAAAAAGTTCAGTAAACTAAAAATAAAATAATAGCCAGCACAATCATGCACTCATAGGACTATAGCCCAAACACTGGTGACCTGGGTTCCAGAATCAGCTGTCAACGGCCAACCAGGGGAGGGAGGATTAAGTGTCCTAGGAACAGCTTTCCTCCCTCAGGGTGGGGATAACCTGTGTCTTGCTACAAGACTGCCACTGGACAGAGACAAGGTGTCAATGCATGCGAATGCACATAAAGAGCTGCTGACAGATGCCTGCACGTGTGCATACCAACGCATTTGTATGTGCATGTTCTTGCATGCTGATGCTCAGGGGAGAAAACAGTCCCTATTTGGCAACCCCCAGCCTGGCAGGCACTGTACGACTGACATGGCAGACTATCCACCCACCATACATGGTCCTGGGAAAGTGGTACATAACTGGCAAGACCACGAGGGGGGGAGTGGCCTGCTGCAGGGACCAGGGGATGGAAGAGCAGAAACAAAATAATGAAGGAAGAAAGAGAAGATAGCAGTGCATGGTGGGTTAGAAGGGAGGGGAACCAGTGAGCTGCCAGTGGATCGTATACCAATTTACCCCCAGTCATGAATCGGGTCAGGAGGGTTGAGCTACTTTACTAAGAAGACCCTTTGGGGTGCGGGAGGACAGTCACAATGGGGAAGTGGGAGGTATTTAAAGGGACACTGTCAACCCCCTTAGGCCTCAAAGTGTCCCTTGTTTAAAAAAAACACATTTTAAGATTGCCAACATTCTGTAAAGGCCGCTGATGTAGCTGGTAGTTTGATTCGGATTCTTTTTTTCTTTTAAATGGTGAAAAACATACTGCCCACCATACTGGTGTTACCACACAAAAACAAAGTTTGTTTATATTCCTTGATCAGCTCCCACTGCATCCTTCCTGGACTTGGACACACCTCCAACACAGCCTAGCCACTCATGATGCAGTGGACGTTCAGGTGGCTATTGTCTCATGAGTGCCTACAGTGTTTGCGGGTGCTTCTAATGTTTAGGAAGTATTCAAGAACAGATCCAGGACTGGAAACAAAACAAAGTTGTTTATAAATATACATTACCATGCATTTCAGTTCTACTAAACAAGGAGACAGACAAAACAAACAGCAACACCAATGAATTTTAGAGAAGGCAAGCAATCATAAAATGTGGGATTTAAAGGAAAACAGTCATTTGCAGGGGGCTTCCGCCCCCGTAAACCTTACCCTCTGGTTAAGCTTTTCCTTAAAAAGCACCTTTTTCTGTGTCCGGGAAAATAATTTAATTTACGAATGAAAAGTACGATATACCGGATGTATGGCGGACTATCGGATGGCTCCATTAACTGTAAAAGTCCGGCGCTGCACCCTGCACTTCAATGCATTTGTACTGAAACGCAGGGTGTGGCACAGCACCTTTACAGTTAATGGAGCCGCCCGATAGTCCGCTATACTGCCGGGTAGCAGACTTTTCGTTCATAAATTAAATTATTTTCCCGAACACAGAAAAAGGCGCTTTTTGGGCAAAAGCTTAACCGGAGGGTAAGGTTTGCAGGGAAGGGAGCCCCTGCAAATGACTGCTTTCCTTTAACTAGAAATAATATCATGCAAAACAGGTTGACAGTGTCCCTTTAAAAGATGCAATGGGGGGTAGGAGTTGGCAAGATGCCAAAAGGGCTTGTAGTAACTGTATTAGAGGACAGGTGGGGGATATGATTGGTGGGGTGGGGTGGCCTTAGGACTAGTATAGGACTACTGTAAACAGGGAACTTGGACAGACTGGATTGACCACTGGTCTTTTTCTGCCATCGCTGTCTATGTTTTTGTGGCTTGTCCTGACCACCTGCCGAAGCCCAGAAGGAATTTTATTACTTTTGTTTTTATATATTTCAGCCAATATCAAATATCAGGAAGTGCAGAGTACAAATACTCCCAGAGTGCTTGCAAGGAGGTACTTGCACACCCCCCGCTGAGAACCTGGAGACCCGAGTCTGAAATCCCACAACTGCCACATACTCACTGCATGACCCTAAGTAAGTCATTTCACCTCCCTGTCTTTAACATCTCTCTTATATGTCTCTGGCATGTTTTAATCACAATGTGTGCCTGAAAAGGCGGAAAAATTATCTCTCCTCTCCCACTCCTTGACTATAATGTGCTTTGGGATACAGTCTGTATGAAAGGCACTGCATAAAGTCACATTCCTTTCCAGGCCACTGCCAAGCAAGAGACCCATGTTCAGAAGCGGACTCAAGTAGCCACGGCAGGAGGCAGGCCAGGCCAGGCATGGTGGTGGGTTCTGGCACTGCAGCAACCCCTGCAGTCAGGTCAGGGAGCTTACGTTTGCCGCAGGGGGGGTCGCTGTGAGTGTACACAACCATCAGTGTCCCTGCTTACACCAGGAGGTGGGGGGAAAGACTTTGAACATGGAGAAAAAAATTAGGCCAAAAAAAAAGTGCACCGAGCCGTCTAAACGATGGTCACCTACACCCTCAGGACTCCCTACATGTGCAGCCCCACTGGCACCGAATGCAGGGGGTGGGGGGTGCAACAGATAGGGCTCATGGGTCGCCAACAGCGCAAGACCCAATGGCTGGTCTAGGTGAACGCTCAAGGGTCAAGCAGCAAAATACAAAGAATTCCTTTCCTTTCCAAGGTGTGATTTTACATCCCCTGTATGACCAGATCCTGACCAGCCAGAAAGCCTCATTTGCCCGACTGGTAAACCAAACCCTCAAACAATACTTTTTTTTTTTTCCCTACAGAGCTTTTCCCATAACCCAGCCAACTTCCTTCATGTCGACAGTCACAGCCTCATCACCCCAAATTCACTACACTGTTCCCCAGAGCTTACCCCCCGGAACCATTAGGTGTGAGGTCTGTGGGTGACTGGGTGACTGGAGTCATCCTGCTGCTGCAGGGGTTTTTTACTCCTCAATATTTTGTCCCTTGTCCTACAGATCAGTGCGCATACACTGCAGTGGGTGTGCAGTGTGAAGATGCTACACAAACTTATACACCTATGTCCGACCCCATGAGAAGCAGCCCCATGCTGTGGCACCCAGCCTCTGCTGGATGGCAGCCAAGCAGTGGCACATCCCCACTTCCTAGAAGGAGAAAATCCATCTGTGGATACTCAATTCCACCCCCCCCGGCCAGCCCCCGAGTACCCTGGTTCATTCCTGAACCTGGGTTGCCAGTGTGGTAGGAGGTATGGCACTCAGAGCCTCGGACCACTGCCCCCCTGGGCCAGCCTCAAACAATGCTTTAACCCTGAACTATAATGCCTTCTGGTGCCTTGATAATCATGGAGCCCATGTTCTGAGTGATGAGAAGGAATTAAATGGTGATGGAATTATACCGCAGAGAGAAAGAGAGAGAGAGAGAGATTTGTTTCTCATGTACCACACGTGGGTTTTAAAACAATCAGTCACAAGCTGTCTGCCCACGTCTGTCAAAAGAGGATGACAAATGACAATCCCAGCATCTGAATCCCATTTTTCTTTCTTTCTGGCTCACTTAAGAATGTTTTCCCTGGCAGTTAAGTCTCGCAGCACACGTTATGAAAAGCAAAAGAAATCGCAGCTCAAAATATGAGAATCATTTTCAGCCCCAAAGGATGGCCCAGTTGGTGATTAAGGGCCCATTTCTTAAAGAGGGCTACTCCGTGGGAGCTCTGTGTGGGGCAGCCTAAAAACTAACTCACCTCCTCCACGTCCTAGTACTTGTGGCATTCTTAATCCAAATCTGCTCATCTACTTGACTGTGGAGGACCTGCGTAGCAAGATGGCACTGAACATAAGAATTTGCCGGCAGAAGGAGACCTTGCTGTCCATCTAATCTGCCCAATATATCTCCCCCCCCCCCATCTCCTGAACTTGCTGAGGTGACTACACTGACTATCCCGTGCCTGTTTTAATTGCCCGACTGTCTTTGCTGCCACTACATCCTGTGGCAGGCTGTTCCAAGGGTCCACGACCCTCTTGGTGAAAAAGTACTTTATAACATTTGTTGTGAACTTACCGCCTACCAGTCGCAAGTTGTGCCCCCTTGTATGCACAGTTCTACTCTCTTGGAAGAGGTTACCAGTTTGTACTGCGTTTATCCCTTTGACAAATTTAAACATTTCTATCATGTCCCCTCCGTTCCTTCTATGCTCTAGGGAGAAAAAATTTCAGCTAGGTAAACCTAGCTTCATAGGATTTGTGGTGCAGACCCTGCACCATCTTGGAGGCTCTCCTCTGCACAGATGCCAATTGGTTTTTATCCTTTTTTAGATGGGGCCTTCAGTACTGCACACAGTATTCTAAGTGTGGTCTCACCAAGGACCTATAGAGTGGGATGATTACCTCTCTCTTTCTGCTAGTAATACCTCTACCTATGCATCCAAGGATGTTGCTTGCCTTAAGTGCTGCTTTTCCACATTGCTTTCCTACCTTTCAATTGTCCGATATCATAACCCCTAGATCCCATTCCAGCTTTGTCTCTTCTAACTGCTGCCCGTCTAGGACATATCTATTTCCTGGGTTCCTCTACCCCTAGTGCATTACCTTACACTTTCTGATGTTCAATCTCAACTGCCAGTTCCTGGAAAATTCCTCTAGCTTATGAAGACTGATGAAGAGGCTAAGTGGAATCTAGGTAAACAGTGGACTTCATCTTCCTGGGGGGATGAAGTCTACGTGAGAGCCCCCGTGCGTTATGTGGTATGGTGGCCACATCACAGTATAACCACTACATCTCCTTAACATAAAAAAGGAAAACAAGTAGAACTCATTAGCCATGCCCTCATGTAGCCCATAATCAGCTACAATCAGGGCCAGTGATTTATGGTTTTAAAACTGGGAGGGGGGATAATAAGGGGAAATATCAGAATTAATTGTTTCTTAGAGACTGGTTGACATGCTGAATAGCCCACCAGTGTGGATGTTAGCTAGCACTGTTCAGGCATTCAGAACAGGATTAGATGGATTCCCAAGTGAGAATGGCATAGAGGGTTACAAAGTATGAGTAGGGGTAACACGGGACTAGACAGATTCCTGAGGGAAAATGGCATTGAGGGTTACACAGCATGAGCAGGGGAAACACAGGACTAGACAGGTTCTTGAGGGGAGAATGGCATTGAGGGTTATACATCATGAGTAGGGGAAACACAGGACTACACAGGTTCCTGAGAAAGAATGGCATTGAGGGTTACATGAAGATTACACAGCATGAGTAGGGGTAACACAGGACTGGACAGATTTCTGAGGGAGGCTGGCATTGAGGGTTACACAGCATGAGTAGGGGAAACACAGGACTAGACAGATTCCTGAGGGAGAATGGCATTGAGAGTTACAAAGCATGAGCAGGGGAAACACAGAACTAGACAGGTTCCTGAGGGAGAATGTCATTGAGGGTTACACAGAATGAGTAGGGGTAACACAGGACTAGACAGATTCCTGAGGGAGAATGGCATTGAGGGTTACACAGCATGAGTAGGGGTATGGCATTGAGGGTTGCACAGCATGAATAGGGTAACACGGGACTAGACAGATTCCTGAGAGAGGCTGGCATTGAGGGTTACACAGCATGAGTAGGGGAAGCACAAGACTAGACAGATTCCTGAGGGAGAATGGCATTGAGAGTTACACATCACGAGTAGGGGAAACATGAGACTAGACAGATTCTTGAGGGGATAATGCCATTGGGGGTTACATAGCATGAGTAGGAGCGACACAGGACTAGACAGATTCCTGAGGGAGAATGACATTTAGGGTTATACAGCATAAGTAGGGGTAACACAGGACTAGACGGATTCCTGGGGGAGAATGGCATTGAGGATTACACAGCATGAGTAGGGGTAACATCCCAGCTGTGAAATCCTGGATATGTGTCCACCATGTGTCAGAAAGAGGGGGTACAGGGTGGACCCCCAACTGCCTCCTGTCATCACAATACTCTGTCATTATGTATTAGATGCTCCCATCAGAAACAAAATGGTAAAATTCCAGAAGTTTACTTTAGTTTGCTGTATATGTAAATCTCAGCAAAATTTGTAAAATAGAGCAATAATTACCAGTGTGATCCTAAAATTCCAAATTTTAAAAATGGAATTCCTCTAAAATCAGTAGCCCAAGCTAAAATACATGGACAGGTAGTTCAAAAACCAAAAAAATGTGGCAGCAGTGATGGGAGGGGTGTGTGTGCATAACAATTATTGCTGCCCTCCAGAAGGCATGTGTTCTGCACCACTGTTAACCAGCAAACAAGCTTTTCTGGGGCCTATATAAGGTGTTGCCAGCAGGCGGCTAATACTTCACCTGGTATGGCATAGCAAAAATCTACGCAATTTTTATCACTCAATCGATTGTTTATTTATAGAAAGCATAATTTCAAAAAGATCAAAGGCTTGTGCAATTAAATAATCCTAATAACTAAACTGTAACTCTGGGTAGGCAATGATCCCCATGCAGACTCGATAGACCATAGGGACTAATCTGCTGGCTTTTTAGTATGTTAATTTAAATACAGACAATTACAGTAAAGAAACCAATTAATCAAAATCAGGGAAAGCCTTACCAAACAGAAGAGTTTTAAGAGTGGATTTAGAGCTCTTGACTGTTGGGCACTCCCATACATGACGAGGTAGAGAGTTCCATAGAGTGAGGGCCATAAAAGCAAAAGAACGGGTCCCCGAGGATTTTAATCAAATCCTGGGAATCTCCAGCAATTCCTCATCAGAGGAACAGAGTATGCAGAGGGAGCAATAAGGACAAAGAAGATCTTGCAGGTACCAACGTCCCTGTCCGTGTAGGGCACTGTAGGTCAGCAGACCAACCTTGAAGGTGATCCACCACTGTACCAGCAGCCAGTGTGGTTACAGAGCACAGGTGTGACATGACAAGTTCTTGATAAGCCAGTCAACAACCTGGCCGCTGCATTCTGCACCAGCTGAAAGCAGCGGATATCAACCCCCAAAAGTCCAAGGTACAGTGCATTGCAGTAGTCAAGGCAGGAGGTCACAAAAGCATGAACCAAAGTTGGAAGGCCGGTGGGTGGAACCAGGTGTTTAATCCGGATGATATTCCTCAGAAGATGAAAAGAGGTGTTGACACCGGCTGACACCTGAGCCTTAGGTGTCAAACCACTCTCAATTACAATGCCCAGATTATGCACCCAGTCTGAGGTCAGCAGCTGGTTTCCACCAAGCCAAAGACCGGATGGCTGTCTGGCAGACAACCCCAGACCCTGCCAACCTGGATCCACCACCAACACCTCAGTTTCATCAGGGTTCAACCTCAGCCAGTCAGCACTCATCCAGTCCTGGATCTCGGAGAGGCAGCTATTAAAGAGCGAAACAGCCTCGGCTTGTTTGGGCACAAAGGACACGTAAAGCTGAGTATCATCTGCGTAGCAATGAAAACTCAGCCCGTACCATCTTATAACATCTCCCAACTGCAGCAAATACACAGCAAACAAACAACATAGGTGGCAACATGGAACCTTGCGGAACCACACAGGACAGGGGTAGAGGAGCCGAGGAATAAATCCCTGATACCACGCTTTGAGTCCTGGATGTGAAGAAAGATGCTGAGGACTGTACCCAACAATCCACAGGTCAATCATAGGCGCTCAAGTAGCACTCCATGGTCCACAGTGTCAAATGCTACATAGAGGTCCAGAAGTAGTAAGATCGAATGACTCCTCCGATCCCTCACTATCAGGAGATCCTTAATTACCTGAACCAGTGCCATCTCAGTACTGTGCCTTTTACAAAAATCCAGACTGGAGAGGGTCATAGATCTCATGAAAGGTAAGATGATCCTCCAGCTGCAAAGCCACCACCTTCTCAATAACCTTGCCCTCAAAGGGCAAGTTAGAGACAGGTGTGCAGTTAGCTAAGCAATTGAGGTCAAAGAAGGGGTTCTTAAGGAGCGGTATCACAACCACCTCCTTCGGGGGTCCAGAAACACCCCTGTCTCCAATGAATGCCAGACTATCTCAGCCAAGACTGGACCAATCATCTCAACATACCCCAAAATTAGACATGTTGGGCCCGGGTCCAAACTACAGTAGGTTGGTCACATACCCTGGGTGATCCTCACAATATCAGTGACCACTAGCTGGTCGAGGTCAGACCAGCCAAACAGGGCACTAGCAACCTCCTGCTGACCTCTACTACACCCACTAGAGGGCGCTGAACAGATCCCAGGCCTAATGGTGGCAACTTTATCTGCAAAGAACCGAGCAAACTCATCAAATTTACTTTGTGAAAACACTCTCCGAGACTGAAGACAGGTTGGATTGCACAGTCTGTCAACAATCCAGAAGAGTTAAGCTGGTCGGTTCTGCGCGTCGGCAATTTCCCTGGATAGGAATTCTGCCTTCTTACTGGAGACTGCCGACTGATAGTCTTCGTAATGGACCATCAGTCGAAGTCTGTCCTCAGCTAGGCCCAATTTCCACCAGTGCCTCTCCAGCCTTCGACCCTCTCGCCTCATCTCCTTTAAAGTCCCGTCAAACCAGGGGGAACTTACGGCAAACAGTGAGTGAGCAAACATGAAGAGAAGCTAAGGCATCCAGGGCCCCCGTCTCCACCTTGTTACAGGCAAGTAAAAGGTCCCCTGGCTCCCCATTTACACTCGTCATACTCGATAGATCCAATACCACCATAAGACCATCCGGTGTGAGACCCCTTAAGGGGCAGTATTGGAACATCTCCATAGGGGCAGGTCTAGTGGGGGGAGCCCTGAAACTGAGCTTAATAGTATGATGGTGCGACCATCCAACCGGCTGCACCACCAGGTCGGAGATCGCCATTCATTCATTCATTCATCAACGGCTACACAAAACTGTTTATGTATAGCTGTCACTTGCTACACACCTGAGTTCACCCAAATGTGGCTGGTTTTGTAACACTACAATTGCTACATAAATATTTTTTAATAACATTTTCCCATGTCCACTAGACATGCCCCTCTCCTGCCCCATTCCCCAAGAACAAAGCACGCAGACTAGGGGATAGGGTGCTTAACAGTACAAAGGGCTGCTTACATGGTGTGAAGGGGGGGGGTCCAACCTGCCGCAAAACCCTTTAAGAACCAGACCCCAAAATAGTAATGTAAGATCTACGTGACAGAATATTATATAACCAATGGTCTGTCCAGTTTGTCCACCGCCCTTACAGCAGTCACAATCAAAGCGACATCAAAATTCAATTGAGGGCTGTCACATTTGCTGCAGTAAGTAAAACGCTTTGCACAAATCATTAGCCCAAAGAAGCCCTGGCTAGTCATGCTTTCCTCTGGACTAGTGATTCTCAGAGGTCTCATAAAAACATAGACACTGAGAGCACTGCGAGCAGAAAAGGGCCTCAGGACCCAGCCAGTCTGCCCTCCCTCCCTACCTACTGTACGTAGCGAGTGACCTAATGGTCACTTGAACTGCTGTCCCTCCTACCCTCCCACATTTACTATACCAATATGTCTATCACACCTGTGCATAAATCCCACCACTGTTCTGAGGCTGGCCTAGTAGCACTGAGGGTTGAGGCGAAGGACACCACACCTCGCAACACACCGGCAACCCCAGTTCAGATGCAGACTCACGTTGCTGGGGGTCGAACAAGACAGGAGAGGTTAGAGCATCCAAAGGGCTGCTCAGGGAGGGTTTTGGTGCCCAGCATCAGGCAAGACCCTAGCATCACTGGGGGTAAGGCAGCCAGGGACTGTGAGAATGGGGGAGGGGGGAGCGTGATGCCTACTGACGTTCCACATACGGAAACGTGCATGGGGATGTCTGGTTGGCACTAAAGGCCACTCCTCCTGAGGGAATAAAATGGGAACATGGTCTCCCGAGCAGCCTCTGACCCCAGCCACCCGGTGGCCCTGCACACCGATGAACACCCTGACCACACAGCCTGTGCTCGAAGGTAAGTCCTGGAGGAATGTCACACCAGGCTGGAGTGGCTGGTGTCTGGAGGGCTGTTTGGGGGCCAAGGGAGAAACATCATTAACTGCAAAAAAAAAAAAATCTCACTACTGTTGTGGCGCAGACCACTTCCATTGGCAGCCTGTCCCATATCTCCACCACTCTCTCCATGAAGAAATAATACATATCAAGCATTGCTGGGAGTGGGGGTATACGCAGTGTTCTCATCCGCATTTTACTATAATCAGGCCTTACACATCCCATAAGTAATGGCACCCAGACCCACGATTTTTGCCAAAGACCTTCTATTTGGCAGGCAATGGGTCCAAAAACACACCATCCCCCTGAAACCTGTAAGGCACAAGTTCAAGACGCTTTGCAACAATTGTGCATGCTGTATCAATCTTGTACTTCAAAGGCTTGTGCGCACATGTTTACATGCGACATGCCGACATGATTCATTTGCCCCTGTTACAGATTAGGTCACATACCATTACCCAGCATTTATCAGGGAGAGAGCCCATTAAAGCTACCTCGTTCTATCTGCTGTTACTCTAATGTGACCCCTTTAAAAAAGTGACCCAAGAGTCTCCCAGATGGTCACATGACAGTTAGAGTGTACACTGTAGAACCTCAGGAAGAGTGAGAGTGATACAGCTCTGCTGGTGCTTTTTGTCACCTGCAGAACATGACCAGAGTGTGGCAAGAAGGCAGCACGTAAAACGAGAGTGAGCACTGACTCTCTTTACAGAAGCGACACACACATCATCACCAACAGCAGCTGCAGCACTTTGAGACTGCAGAAAGAGATGGGATCCGCTTCAACAGGCAACCTTGCCAGATGTGACCTTGTGATGGGGTCCCACTGTGCCCCAGTTCAGAACATGTCAAGAAGCCATGCTGATAAAGTAAAGACGTCTAATCCCACATGAGTATCTGCACATCGGAATCCCAGCTGCATCGTGTGCCAGGAATGTTTTGAGATGAGCTCCCTAGGACTGGGGCCGTTTTTACACTGGAAGGCTAGCAGTTCATGTACAGGGATGTATTATTTACCCATTGATAGTGTGAAGCAGCGCTACGGAAAGAAGAGGATTAACATTCATGGGGAGGCATGATTATCACGATAGCTTTGCATATGTCACAGATTTCAGAGGATTTCTGAAACACTTCTGAGACACTTCACATGTGGACAGAGCTTATGTGATGATCTTCCTCCTCTCCCTTAATCCAACTGCTGTCTAGCTTGTTTGTGAATCTGAGTCTAAATCTGTCCCCCACTAAATACGTTATGCACCCTTATCCCCCAAACTCACAATTTTAACCCTTAGGCTGCCAACAGAACTATAATGTATTTTAATTCTGGACTGATATATCAGTCGGCGGCACAGCAAGGGTTAAGAGCTTGGGGGGATTCACCCATCACTTCAACCCAGATTTTGCCAGGTTTGCCACCTAACCCTTCTATAAAAGAGATGAGAAGTTGGGAGAGATGGCTTGTGAACTGGGAATATCACTAGCCTTTCTCCGCTGGAGCCCCCAGGTAAAGGCAAACTATCCTGGTGGCCCTAGCTCCATTTCCAGTGGACAACTAGCCTCACAGATAGTGTGCTTTCAGAAAACCTGGATACCACTAGTTGGTGTAAACCTGGATACCATTAATGAGTGTCCTCTTACCAGATTTCGGATTTAATAGACTTTGCTACGTCTAATACTAGCACCTCAAAATATAAAAGCTCATACAGTCACTAACCAATCCAGCTATACAATTTAAATCTGGAAGGGGGTGTTCTGTATCCATGGGACTATAAATGAACAAATTAAGCATTGTATCATGTGTCGAACCAAATATCAAAAACCGGGCCGGACTGGATTTTCTTTGGATACGGACAGTGAGACAGTCCGATGGATCTCGATCAGCTCAGGTGGTCGACCATGTCATTATCACTACTGGAGACATAGCATTTTACAATAGGCAAGCTTACACAAGAGCTGGCCCGTTGATGTAGCGGCAGGGGAGGCCTACCATGATACTGGTGGCCGGGTTCAGGTACAGACTCAGGACACTGGAGGCTGGTCAGGGAGGGGGGTCGAATGTCACATAGAAAGCTCTTCTCCTCTGGGGGAAGCAGGAAGAGAGGCCAGAGTGCACTGTACTGCTACTGGTCACCTAGGAGCCTGTAATATCCTACCCTGCCACAGAGCCCTAGTGCCTATACAGGGTTTATGCCCACGCTACCTGCTCCTATGTCTGCTGCCTTGCTGCTAACCCCCCCTGGGTGACTATTAAGCCCTTGACTTTGTCCCAACCATGTCTGAAGCTGTTGACGTTCTTGGCACCCACCACCTCAGCCGGCAAGCTATTTAACAGCTCAACCACTCAGTAAAAAAAAATTTCTTCACAGCCCTCCAGAATTTCCCTCCCGCACTCTTCCAAATATGTGCTTCCTTTATCTTGGTGCAGAATAAGAAAGATGATATATTTATCCAAATGCAATTCTACTCTGCTTAGCCTTGGTTCTTATTTCATTTTGGGCCATTTCTGGGCAAAGAATGCAGAGTTCTGGTACTGAGCTAGAGACTGTGCTAAGACTCCCATCCCCATTCAATAAACCCCACCTCCTTTGTGTCCTAAGTAGTATTTACTCTGCTACACTATACATACGAGCCCCTCCTTTCCATGTTTCGTGTTTGTTTTTATTTTTATTTTGAGAGCTTAAAATCCACAGAGGCCTACCTCCGCTCTGTGCTGCGCTCTCTCTCTCTCTCTTTCTCTGGGGTATATGGATGTAAACAGTGCAGCCAGCCTGAAGCCTGCAAGCTGAATAGCAGCAAACGAGAGAATGTCCATGGGACCTGCTGAGGCAACCACTCTCCTGCACCCAGCCCAACAGGGAGACGTTGTTTACTGCCAAGGTCATTTCTGGAAGCGGCAGCTGCAACACAAGCAAATGCTGCACTTCTGCAGTACACCCTGTTGTCAGCTGCACTGCTGAAATCTCAGGGTGGGCAAGAGCGATTCTACAAAACAAACACCCTCTAGAACCTCTCTGGTACTAATATTTACAATCCAAAAGAACCTGAGTGGTTAAAAAAAAAAAAGTGCAAATGAGTAACAAGCATATAATTAGTATATAGTTAATATGCAAATTGATAGGCTGAAGAAGTTAAAATTAAAGAAGTGTGGCTGCCCTGAAGACCCGGCGATAGTGCATCGCGCTACTGTGTTGATGACCCGGGTTTCAAAGTGACCCTAGAAAGTCATGCTGGGAGCAGGCCATGTCCGAGACAGCTGTAGCTCAGCAGTGCGTCTGAGGCGGGGAGGGTTGGCTGCGGATTGTGCCGCTGCGGAGACTCCTGTGCCTGGACCATGAAACCTGCTTCTGCCGCAGAGCAAGCTGCAGTTGTCGAGGAGATAGAGGCATCACCACCACCTGGGGGGGGAGGCGGGGGGGCAGGGGGGACATTGAAAAAAACTGTGATCCTAATGACAGAAAATATAGCCTGAACAGGGTTTATCCCTCGTTACAGGGTATACCCCTGAGGCCTACAGCAGGGTGAGGGAATTAAAAGCAATATTAGAAAAAAAATTGGAGTGTTTTAAGTTTCTTTTAGCTCTAGGAAGTCTGTCTAAACACAAATTGTAATGAAAAAAAAAAATTGTAACCTAACTGGGAACTGAACCCACACCCTCTCAGACTACCATCGCCAAGCTCTACCAGCTGAGCTATTAGGTGGACAGGCCACCCTGAGCCTTTTGCAGTAACTTTCTTAAACTGCATGTCCTGCAGCTGAGACCCTGCCCATACATTTGAGCATCTTCCCCCCTTGTGGTTTCTGTCTAGAATGGCCTAGACATCAGCTGTGAATGGTAGCCACTCACCGGCCTGGCCTACCAACGGTTATAGAGCTACAGGCTGGGGAGAGGGGGGGGGAGTACATATACATGGGGTCAGGAAGGGTGTGGAGTATTGATGCATGGGCCTAGGGTGGTAAGAGGGACTACAGCTTCATCAGACTAGGGAAGAAGGTGAAAGCACAGCTGTAAAGGTCGGGGGGGGGCAGATTCATGGGTGGGAAGCGGAGTTCAGAAGCATGAGCGGGAGGGGTGGGGTGGGGAGGGAGCACAGATGCATTGCTTGGGGATGCCTACAGTACAGATACATGGGCTTGGGGGTGTACAACTGCATCAGCCCACAGGGGTGGGGAAGAAATACAGATGCATAAGTGTAGGTTAAGGGGTCACTACGGATGCATGGCCCCAAAGTAGGGTGTAGGAGAAAACCTACAAGGGGGGGAGGGAGGGATGGGGGTGGAAGTACAGCTACAGGAGTGGGATGGATGGGGTGGGAGTACAGCTACATGGGCAGGAGGAATGGGGGGTGGGAGAACAGCTACATGAGCAGGATGGATGGGAGGTGGGTGTACAGCTACATGAGGAAGGAGGGATGGAGTAGGAGGACAGCTACATGGGCAGAAGGTATGGGGTGGGAGTACAGCTACGTGGCAGGATGAATGAGGTGGGAGAACAGCTACATGGGCAGGAAGGACGGGGTGGAAGAACAGCTACAGTACATTGGTGGGAGGGATGGGGTGGGAGAACAGATACATGGGTGGGAGATATGGGGTGGAAGAACAGCTACATAATCAATAGAGATGGGGTGGAAGTACAGCTATATGGTGGGAGGAATGGGGTGGGAGAACAGCTACATGGGCAGGAGGGACGGGGATGGGAGTACAGCTATGTGGGTGGAAGGGATGGGGTGGGAGTACAGTTATGTGGCGGGAGGAATGGGGTGGGAGAACAGCTACTTGGGCAGGAGGGATGGCATGGGATGGAAGAACAGTTACATAGTGGGAGGAATAGGGTGGAAGAACAGCTGCATGGGTGGGAGGGATGGGGTGGGAGAACAGCTATGTGGTGGGAGGGATGGGGTGGGGTGGGAGAACAGCTACATGGGTGGGAGGGATGGGGTGGGAGAACAGCTATGTGGTGGGAGGGATGGGGTGGGGTGGGAGAACAGCCACATGGGTGGGAGGGATGGGGTGGGAGAGCAGCTAAATGAGCAGGAGGGATGGGGATGGGAGAACAGCTACATGGGCAGAAGGGATGGAGTGGGAGTACAGTTACATGGCGGGAGGAATGGGGTGGGAGTACAGCTACATGGGTTGGAGGAATGGGGTGGGAGAACAGCTACATGGGCAGGAGGGATGGGGATGGGAGTACAGCTACATGGGTGGAAGGGATGGGGTAGGAGTACAGTTACGTGGTGGGAGAACAGCTATATGGGTGGTAGAGATAGGGTGGGAGAACAGCTACATGGGCAGGAGGAGTGGGAGATGGGAGAACAGCCAAATGGGTGGGAGTACAGTTACATGGGTGGAAGGTATGGGGCGTGGGAGTATAGCTACATGGAAGGGAGGGATGGGAGAACAGCCACATGGGGTGGGGAGGTGGTAGTACAGAGGCATGGTCCCAGGAAGGAAGGGAACACAGACACATGAGCTGGGAGAGATCGGGGTGGAAAATCAGCTACATGGGAGGGAGGGATGGGGTGGTACAGCTACATGGGGTGGGAGGTGGCAGTACAGATGCACGTTCCCAGGGAGGAAGGGAGTACAGACACATGGACTGGGTGAGAAGGGGTGCATCCAAGGTGTGGGGGGAGGGAATAAAGATACAGATGACCTATATGGCATTTTCAACAACTACAGAAGCTGAGCTCTCACACCTTCTCAGACTTACAACTCTGCACATCCTGGTCCCACACAGATAATGGCAACTCCGGCTATCATGCTGTCCAGACACTTTCGCCAAACGAGTTATAAAATCCCACCCCCTTCCTTTCTATATCTACCCCCAACACAGGCACACACACAGATTTGATTCATTCTGCATACTTAACAAGTGGACCCTTCTATTCCCCCACACCATGAAATTAATCATTCCCAATTTCCCAGACATGTCAGTCACCATGGCAACAGTGACCCTTGGACATCACTATTTCACCCTAGCTGTTGGTTTCCAGGCTTGTCTGACAATGGAAGCTACGGGCAAAACCACAACCCTTTGGGGAGATGTGGGGTGGGAGGTGGCAATGTTTTCTCACATTCCTGCCCCAGCAGCAGCAGCCATAAATACATTTACACACACACACACAAAGGAATACGTTATTAAAAAAATACATTTCCTATACCCTTTCTAAGTCATTGTCAGCTAGGTAATATCACTAGTAATATCACTAAAAGTGAATCAAACTGTGTTATGTCAATCCTGAGATAAAACGGGAATGCTACAGTAATCAGAAGGGGAGGACATGCCAGCAGTCTTCGGAGGTTTCCTTTTCTGATTCCGGCAGTTTCCACTTTAGCCATCCCAGGAAGCCAAGGGAGAAAAGCAGAATATGTAAAATTCTGTGTTATGGTGCAGAAAAAAATACTTTCAACTCTTCTGCAGCAGTTCCAAAATATTTATTAAATTTTCACATCTGGCAAAGTGGACAGAATTTGGATTTATATAGCACCTTTCATACACACTGTATCCCAAAGTGCTTCACAAAGCAATGAGTTCGATACTGGTAATGCAGGAACTATAGAATAGAACAGAATAGAATAGAATAGTGCTTTATACAACACCTTTCATACACACTGTTTCCCAAAGTGCTTTACAAAGCAATGAGTTAGATACTGGTAGTGCAGGGACTGTAGAAAAGAATAGAATTTGGATTTATATAGCACCTTTCATACAGACTGTATCCCAAAGTGCTTTACAAAGCAGTGAGTTAGATACTGGTGGTGCAGGAACTATAGACTAGAACAGAATAGAATTTGGATTTATACAGCGCCTTCCATACACACTGTACCCGAAAGTGCTTTACAAAGCAATGCATTCGATACTGGTAGAGCAGGGACTGTCGATTAGAATAGAATAGAATTTGAATTTATATAGCACCTTTCATACACGCTGCATCACAAAGTGCTTCACAAAGCAATGAGTTAGATACTAGTGGTGCAGGGACTGTAGAATAGAACAGAATAGAATTTGAATTTATATAGCACCTTTCATACACACTGTACCCGAAAGTGCTTTACAAAGCAATGCATTCGATACTGGTAGTGCAGGGACTGTAGAATAGAAGTTGGATTTATATAGCGCCTTTCATACACACTGTATCCCAAAGTGCTTTACAAAGCAATGAGTTAGATACTGGTAGTGCAGGGACTGTAGAATAGACTAGATTTGGACTACCCTCTACTTTAGACAGGACAGCTACCCCCCATGCCCTCCCTCTCCTTGCCTCCCCTGCTCCCCCTCCTCCCCCCACTCCTGTTCTCCCCTCTTCTTAGCACTTACCGGCATCTATCCCTCCTCCTCCCCTTGGCTCTTACCTTCACCCTATACCCTCCGACAATGGCCTTCTGCCCCTGCGTACCCCCACCTCCCTACCCTCCCTACCTCTCCCAGCAGCACTTATTTCTAAGGTTGCCCTTGGATGGTGTGTCATTCTACTTAACATTGGCACATTTTGAGGTACTGTAATTAACTAAGCCTCAACCTCTTGCTTCTTTTATTGTGTAACTATGTATAATTATGTTGACCTTTGTATGTATGTTTACCTTTCATTTCCTCAACGTGGAACTTTCGTAAATGAGCAGTTCCTGCTCAAAGGTATTTGTAATCCTAGATTTCAATAAAATATATAAAATAAATATAGCACCTTTCATACACACTGTGTTCCAAAGTGCTGTACAAAGCAATGAGGTAGATACTGGTAGTGCAGGGACTGCAGAATAGAATAGAATTTGGATTTATATAGCACATTTCATACACAGTGTATCCTACAGTGCTTTACAAAGCAATGAGTTAGATACTAGTAGTGCAGGGACTGTAGAATAGAATAGAATTTGGATTTATATAGCACCGTTCATACACACTGTATCCCAGAGTGCTTTACACAGCAGTGAGTTAGAGATTGGTAGTGCAGGGACTGTAGATTAGAATAGAATTTGCATTTATATAGCACCGTTTATATACACACTGTATCCCAAAGTGCTTTACAAAGCAGTGAGTTAGATACTGGTTATGCAGGGGACTGTAGAATAGAATAGAATAGAATAGAATAGAACAGAATTTGGATTTCTATAGCACCTTTCATACGTACTGTATCCCAAAGTGCTTTACAAAGCAATGAGTTAGACACTGGTAGTGTAGGGACTGCAGAATAGAACAGAATTTGGATTTATATAGCACCTTTCATACATACTGTATCCCAAAGTGCTTTACAAAGCAATGGGTTAGATACTGGTAGTGCAGGGACTGTAGAACAAAACAGAATTTGGATTTATATAGCACCTTTCATACATATGGTATCCCAAAGTGCTTTACAAAGCAGTGAGTTAGAGACTGGTTGTGCAGGAACTGTAGACTAGAACATAATTTGGAGCTATAAAGCACCTTTCACACACACACTGTATTCCATAGTGCTTTACAAAGCAATGCATTCGATACTGGTAGTGCAGGAACTGTAGAATAGAACAGAAGTTGGATTTATATTGCACCTTTCATACATACTGCGTCCCAAAGTGCTTTATAAAGCAATGCGTTAGATACTGGTAGTGCAAGAACTGTAGAATAAAATAGAATTTGGATTTATATAGCACCTTTCATACACAGTGTATCTCAAAGTGTTTCAGGAAGCAATGACTTGGATAGTATTGTAGAACTGAATATGATCATTTTGGTGCCAGCCGTGCACTGCCCAGCCTTGACTGCTTTTGCAACTGCCACATTCCAGGTAAGAGACTGGGATGTGTACTGTAACAGCTGCACTGCAGTTCACAACTGAGTAGAAGAAGCAGAGTGAGCGGCTGCAGGGTAATATACACGTGCCTTGGGGAGGCTGCATGCCAACTGCCTTTATTATTTTTATTTCATTTTCGTTGACTGAGTGCGTGCTCTAGACAGTAAGGCTGCCTATTTTCAGGCATGACCTGAGAGGTTACACACAAAAAGGGTAAAACGCAGCAGTACAATACATGGATAGGACAGGTGAACAACAGCCGTATGTTTGCCTGACAAAGCACTGATGTACAATGTACACATCACGGTGGCAGAACATATAAGGAATTGGCAGAACAGTGGCATTATATATAACAACAAATACGGCAGTACAACAAAGAGTATTAAATATCAGAGGTAACTTAGTTTGAAAAGAGCTTGGGGAGAGCCTTATTGAGTGATAGAAACAAGTGCCAGGGCAAATCTACAAGGGGCACGCAAGGAAGTGTCAGCTCCCCCCACAGGAGCAGTAGTCTGCGCTATCAAGTAACTTGTGGAGTTCCAGTTTAAAAATCCAGTGAGTTTGGGAGTGCCTGAGCTCCAATGGTAGGGAGTTCCATAATTTCGGAGTGAAAACAGAGAAGGCATTTTTTCCCATTTTGGCGTTACACTTGGGTATGGAAAGGTATGACATAACAGCCTATCTCGGGGGGGTAGGCAGAGGGGGCCGATTTTAGCAGGAGAGCCAGCTTGTCAGGTTTCTGGGTGTTGATGTTGTTAACAAAGCAACAAGTGGTGAACTGACAGAACGCTGTGGGGGCGAGCCAGCCAAGGCTGGTGTAGAGTGCGCAGCAGTGAGTGAGCTTGGGTACAGACAGAGCAAAGCGGCAGATGCTATTATAGCAGACGTCCCACTTATCTAGAAGACCTTTGGAGGATACAGGAAGGGCAATCATACCTTTGGCAAGTTTAGGTCTCAGGACCCCCTGAGTGACTGCCAGCCTAGCTGCCACTGTCAGATTGTGTCTAACTTTGTACGCCAACCCCTACCTTTAAGTACCTGGAAAATACGTATATTTCCAATGACTGCACACCCTGAAGTGTGTCATCCCGTTTATAAAAATAAGTACTTTATAAATAAAAAAAAATAAAAGAACACAAATTTCCTTTTTTTAAGCACTGTTTTTTAAAGAAAAATGTGGTTTGGACAGAAAACAGTTTCTGGTTACAGTGGCTGTTGCTGTCTGCATCTATAAAGTTCAGGTCTGGGAGTGCAGTCAAGCAACAATGTTTACACTCCCATGTTACCTGTGTGAACGAATCAGGTTACTGGATTTTTCCAAACCATTTCATGAACTGTAATATTAAGGCGCTAGTGTACTGCCTAAAATTAATATTAGTTTTCGAAAGCAATCAGCTATTACCTTTTACATTTGCGGTGCTTTTTCTTTTCCCTTTGGTTAATTAGAAGATTGTTTATCTGATGTTAGTGGGTGTGATGTGTGGGACAGCACTCTGCCTGGCAGCTGACATGTTTAGCTCTATCCCCCACAACACACACACACACACAAAACCACCACCACCACACTACATCATCGGCATTGTGACCTCACTGACTGTGACATCATAGCTACTCAGGACGAGCCACTCTGTAGCTGCCAGGTCAGTCACCTGTGATGTCACAGTCAGTGAGCTCACAGCACTGATGTTGGGAGGGGGAACAGAACTAGATATGTCAGCTGCCACAAAGAGTGCTGTTTCACACATCCAGCTAATACTGTCATGTAAGAAACTTTCTAATGAGAAAATGGAAAAATACTGCAGAAATACAAAGTTACACTTTACTACTTAAAAGTTGTGCCATTTTTTTCCGTCTGCTACTTTAGGTTCAACTAGCTCTCTAACTTGGCTGGGCAGCACAACCCGCAGGTCTCTCATCCTGGTGGAGGGGCGGTTTTCATCTCTGTCTTCTTCTTGGGACTCAGTGTTAAGTGCCTCACAGCTCCTTTACCTAATGAAATATGTACAAATGTGTAATTATAATTACTGATGTTGGAGCTGTTACTGATTATGAATTGCTGAGATACTCCCTTGTTGTGATGCTGTGAAAAAAAAAAAAGTTTTTTTTTAAATCAATAAAATATTGCAAAAAAAAAAAAAAAAACTTGGCAGGTAACAATATCCCAGAATTCCAGTTTAGGGGGGGCAATGGCTTTTCCCAACCTGTTGCACAGCACTTCCAATCAAAAATTCCTGGTCATATCTATGGGGACTCAAGCACTTCACCTCTAACAACCAGGGTTCGAATCCCAACTGTGATGGGTGGAATTGCTCCAAGCAGTCCGCTCCTGTGTCAGACACTGCAGGTTATGACTAGAGGCAGTTTAGCACAGTTGTCCATTTAATTTACTTACCCAGAAAAGCCCCGCTACGACATAGCAGAATATTGTCAGTAGCTGGACGGCGGTCCTGTTTCAAGCCTGTTTTCCAACAGGGAAGTCATGTGATTTGCTTACAGTTGCACAGTGAGCTAGTGTCTGTGATGGGATTCAGACCTGGATCTGCTGGCTCACAGGACTGTCCTCCAATCAGCAAACCAAACTGCCTTCCAATTTGCTGGGGACAGCTGAAACAACCCCTTAGGGTAGACAGCGCCACCTCCCTAGTGCCGCAGCCCCTCAGGGTCAATATTGAGGTTCTGTTGACAGAGAAGCAAGACAAACCCTCTGCCATGCCTACATATCTGACTACCTTTGCCATCAGCTGACCTGCGAATACACAGAGAGATTCAGTTCTCTCTTCTCACTCCTTCAGCTACACTAAATCAATTTACAAAATTAAGAATAAAAGAAAAAATACTCTGATGAAGCTAGTATAGCGCATTTCACACACTCTGCTGACTGACGCATCACCCCTGTGAATCGACCACAGCCTGCAAATATAAAACACACCAGCTGAAACAAGCCACACATCATTTTTCCATTTCATCATCAAAAATTCAAGGGTGATTTTCCCCATCACTCACTGCTTGCTCCCAACACACACACACACTCGCACTGTACAGAACGCAGTCTCTTTGGGACAGGTCTTTCAAGCTGCCTGCGTAGCAACCACATTGCCATGACAACTCAGAAATTCAATTTGCACTGAGGTGTCAGCCCTCACAGCTTATGCAGTTAATAGGGCTCTGTCTGTTTGCCCACATTTCACCTTTTCCTCGACTGATGATAGGGGAAAGGGGGGGATTTAAATTACACCACGGTGGAACAATAGAGCTCGCTGCTAATGGTGCTTGGGAACTGTTCAGAAAATGTCTTGTGCATTGACTTCAGAATTTAGAATCCTTCAGGGTCGAGTGCAAATGCCTTATGCTGGAATTACCTGCCCATCAAACCTGTCCCGTGACATGGCCAGGTTCACACAAGCCAAACAGCTCAGCAGTTTTAATTTTTTGACTCGTATATTTATTGCTTTGACCAATAACAATACATGCATGTGACTACACAAATAAACTGAATTATACAACAGACATAAAGGCCCTGTACCCGGACTGCTCAGCTACAGTCTTTACTTGTGGGTAATAAATGCAATAACCTATGGCTGAGAAAAGGTGTTTATAACAAAAAAAAAAAAATGTTTTAATGTATTTTACATGTGTCCATTCATAAACGCAATAAGGCACTCCAGGACATGCCTAATTGCTCACTTCTCATGGGGTTAAGTCACTCAGCTGTGCCTCATGCCACACCACACAAGACGTGGGTAATACCTGCAGATCTACCCTGGCTATAGATAAGTACACTCATTATTGTGATTTATACTCTGGGTTAGGTTGGCTCCCTCCCTCAGACATGCAGAAATTCACCCTAGGATGTCTAACTCATTCTGTTGTTAACGGGTGGTCCCCCACATTCCTGTCTGTGCTTCTTAAGCCCCACAATTGCACTTACCCCCTTAGATCTAATGTCTCTGGGTTACTGCATGTACCTAAATCCAAGACCAGTTCTGTTAAACTCTCCATCACCTTCGCCGCCCCACTGCCTGGAACTCCCTGCCTCAATTCAGCAGTGTGAATCCCTATATACCTTCAAAAAAGCATATAGCTCCTTCCTCTCGCAAGTGGCTTTTATTATTTATTTAAAATCTGGTGACCGGGAAAGGCACACTGAGCAGAAGCTCGTTTCCAGGTGCGACCTGGGGACAGGGGTACAAATACAACAAAGGGGTAACAAAATTCAGGTACAGTATAAATATAGAATAACACATGGAGAGTGTGGTTTATAGGGATTTTCTGCACACCTGAAGTGTGTGATGCCGAGGGTTTATATGGGCATCACACATTGAGGTGTGCATAAAATCCACCTAAAACACACTTCCCCATGTTTTATTTTATATTTATTCATTTTTGTGTTTACTGGTATTAAGATTTCATAGGAAAGGGTGATTGTAACACTTAGTTGTATATTTATTGCACAACATGCTTAAGAAGCAGAAACTAGTAATGTAGGTAGCATGAGTAACTCTGCTTTAACACGTAAGTCTTTTTGGGCAGTGAATTTTGGACTTATCTGCAAGATATTTTCCTTTTTTCTTCTTTTTCGATGAGTCTGTTGAAGGCTGTGGTTCCACGATCGACGATTTCGCATCATCTCAAAGGGCCACTCTTGTTCGGATGAAGGAAACGGGATGCTGTTGCCATATTTATTTAAAGAAATGAAACATTTTTTTTAATGTGTTTTGTGCCGCTTTGTGAGGGTTTCTCTCAACGGCGACAAGCTTGTGTCTTGTGCTGACTGACCAAAGGCACAGTGTTAGTGAACATCCAGCGCAACAACAGCTGGCTCAGTGTTTTTTATGCTGTGGTACTCTTCTGATGACAGTTTACGGAGCTCCGTAAACCACAAGTGTGAATTCGGAAGCTACTGAGCTCCCGCTGGCAGTAGTTAATCACCACTAGCAAAAAATGGCCTCCTCAATACTTAACTACCTGGATTTCAACTAAGTAGCCTAGTCTACCCACCTGAATTCCTTCCACTTCTTTGGTCTCGTACACAGCAAGTAGTGTTTGGGTCAGAGGAAACTATGACCTCATTTCATGCAAAGAAAGACTTTATAACCATGGACCCAAAAGCAACACCCATGTACTCAAGCAGGTTAAGGTTGCAGTAGGTTAGGAATGTGTGAGCAGACCAGGGAGCAGCTGTGCAGATCCTAACACGCTGGGACATTCCTGGTCACAGCTCATTATGCTAGCTGCATTATTTGCCCGGTGGTTGAATGAACCCGCAGGCTAGGGGCGTGCACTGAATTTGAATCAGCTATTGAATATCTCGAATACCTGGAGAGTTCGACGAATACCAGAATGCTGGAGTGCATTCAAGGTATTCGACTTAATGTATTCAATGAGACTTTGAGATCTCCTCAGTCAATCTCCAGGCTGCTCAGAGAGCTTTCCAGAGCTGTAACTCTCTTATTTTAGATTAGGATGCCCACTGAATTGCACTGTTGATAAAGCATAGCCAAATAGCCAAGTACAGATACAGCTACGATGCTA
Organism: Neoceratodus forsteri; assembly: GCA_016271365.2. Classification (NCBI taxonomy): domain Eukaryota; kingdom Metazoa; phylum Chordata; order Ceratodontiformes; family Ceratodontidae; genus Neoceratodus; species Neoceratodus forsteri. The sequence goes on from CM028130.1 coordinate 1,616,839,430, forward strand.
CCACTGCCTTTAGCACTGCAGCATCACACAACCCAAACCCCATCTCGAAGCGAATCATACCCGAAACACATGGAGCAAGCAAATACAACTAGGCAACACACACGATTTTACTCATCTATCTCTCTCTTGTCACACACAATCACGTCCTTCTTTGAGTGTATGTCACATTCCAGGGCGAAATGCCCTGCCTTGTGGAGTTATAGGTGATAGAATAATTATCAAAAAATGGAAACTGCATTTGGTCCTGTCACCTGTGCACTGCATTTACAAGCAGACGGCGCAACAATTACAGTATCTGCTGAATAGTAACTCACTTAACTAAAATGTGATCCCGTTCTGCGTTTCAGCAGGTACGGAAGAGCTGGAGTTGCCGGGGGTGCTGCCAACCAAATACGTAACTCAGTTTAATTTTTTCAGAAATGATTCTAATAGGATGTGATCAGGAGAAAAATGTTTGCACTATTTCTTTGTGGCACTGCAGCGACAAGCTGCAGCCGCTCAGCCAATATATGGCAGTGGTGGAGGGGGCAGAGTAGTTGGCAACCTGAGTAAAATTACTGCCATGGGCCAGGGGGGGTAACTCAGCACCATAGGAAGCACATCATGCAGCAAGGATGCACGTTATTTATACATTTATGGGTCCATTTGAAGGGCCTCTTGTGGATATTAGAGTTCTGCCTCATGGCCTTAGGAGGAGAGGACTGCGAACCAAAGGTAAACAATTCTGTGGTCCTAAGGATGCATAGAGACACTATATCCAGAAGAGGCCCTCCGAACGGACCCATAAACTTATTATAGATCGCTAACTTTATTAAATAAAAAAAAAAAAATCCTTTCTTTTTTAAATTAAAATGCTGACAGCACAAGCAGTTAGTGAGAAGCCCTTTACAGTGGGCTTAGCGAGTGGTGTACTCTTACGGTAATAAGAGTACCTCACGCACACCTGAAGGGAGGAGTGTGACTGTTCGGGGATGCTCCTGCAATCCTATATTACTGCACTCCAATTTCTACTGCAACTCAATCTGTTGAGTCACACTTCTTAAATACAAATCACGAATCTTAAATCCATATTTTACCCCAGGACAAATGCCTGTAGCAGGAGCCACAGGGGCAATGAGAGCAATTAATTCATACTGTGGTATAGCACTATAATAAGTAACGCAGCAGTGAGCAACTGTACATGTGCCCCCGTCACAAAGGAGGAATGGTTTGTTCACGAGTGCTAGGGGTTTATCTGTCCGGTACCTCTAAGGAGATGACCGGGAGTCCAGTGCTGCTCATCTGGCAGTATACGCCTCGTAGTCTGTGCTGTACATCAGGGCTTAGGGGGTTACTGGCACTTAGGGTGTCTTTGCTACGAATTGGGACGGGGTTGTAGTAATTAGCGGCATGATAGCTGAGGCACCTTTTGCTGTTGCAGCATGCTGCCCACTGCTCTCTCTTTCAAAGTTACTTCTCAAAGTCACTAGCATGCCAGATGTTCTTGCCACCTGGAGTGGGTTTTTTATATCTACAGCATTTGTTTTATAAATGTACATTATAATTAACAAATATTTACATACTCAAATACCTTGTTTGTATTTGTTGAATATTCAACAGATATATAACCTACACCCACCACAGGCCCTTAGGGCATGGGTAGAGCCACAGAGTAAGAGTGCCACATGTACAACACAGTAACTAGTGTAACAGTCCCATATGCATAACTCAGTCCATAGGGTAACAGTTCCATATGCACAACATAATCCGTAGTGTAACAGTGCCATATGCACAACATAATCCATGATGTAACAGTGGTGTATGCACAACATAATCAATAGTGTAACAGTGCCGTATGCACAATATAATCCGTAGTGTAACAGTTCCATATGCACAACATAATCAATAGTGTAACAGTGCCGTATGCACAATATAATCCGTAGTGTAACAGTTCCATATGCACAACATAATCAATAGTGTAACAGTGCCGTATGCACAATATAATCCGTAGTGTAACAGTTCCATATGCACAACATAATCAATAGTGTAACAGTGCCGTATGCAATATAATCCGTGATGTAACAGTTCCATATGCACAACATAATCAATAGTGTAACAGTGCCGTATGCACAATATAATCCGTAGTGTAACAGTTCCATATGCACAACATAATCAATAGTGTAACAGTGCCGTATGCACAACATAATCCGTAGTGTAACAGTTCCATATGCACAACATAATCAATAGTGTAACAGTGCCGTAAGCACAACATAATCTGTAGTGTAACAGTTCCATATGCACAACACAATCAATAGTGTAACAGTGCAGCATGCACAATAATAATCTGTAGTGTAACAGTACTATATGCACAACATAATCCATAGTGTAACAGTGGTATATGCACAACATAATCCGTAATGTAACAGTGCCATATGCACAACATAATCCGTAATGTAACAGTACCGTATGCACAACATAACCTGTAGTGTAACAGTGCCGTATGCACAACACAATCCATGCTGCAACACACATGCACAACACACGCCACGTGTAACACATATGCACAACACAATCCATGTGTAACAACACAATCCATGGTGCAACACACATGCACAACATAATCCATACTGCAACACGCATGCACAACACAATCCACGTGTAACACAATCCATGGTGCAACACACATGCACAACACAATCCATGTGTAACACACATGCACAACACAATCCATGTGTAACACACATACACAACATAATCCATGTGTAACACATATGCACAACACAATCCATGTGTGTAACACATGCACAAAACAATCCATGGTGTCAGTGGCTCAGCAGGTAGCACACTTGCCTCTGAGGCCAGGAGATCAGTAGGCTGTGGGTTCAATCCCCACACCAGGCACTTGGGATAATATCCCAATACTGACACTGTAGTGCAGCATGAAGTGGGTGCTGCACTCCTGAGGTGCCGTCTTTCGGATGAGACGTTAAACCGAGGTCCCATCTGCCTGTTCTGGTGGTAGTTCAGGTGGATGTTAAAGATCCCATGGTGCTTCTCGAAAAGAGCAGGGGAATTTTCCCTGGTACAATGGCAAAAGTTCCTCCATTCATGAAAAAAAATCACCAACAGCTTCATCTGGTTCAAGTTCAGTTGGCATTCATCTATATCCCCCTCCTCTGGGTCGTGCCTGAAAATAGGCAGGATTTGTCTAGTGCACTTACCCGGTCAACTAAAAATAAATAAATAAAAACAAACACACATGCTCAACACAATCCATGTGCAGCACACATACACAACACAATCCATGTGTAACACACATGCTCAACACAATCCATGTGTAACACAGATACACAACACAATCCATGTGTAACACATATGCTCAACACAATCAATGGTGCAACACACATACGTAACACAATCCATGTGTAACACACATGCACAGCACAATCAATAGTGCAACAAATGGGTTCTGATTACATCAGACCCCGACAGTGAAGCTCAAGAGGTCCAACGCAATCCAAAGCCCGAGGTGGCAGCTCAGACTGGATGATCATGTGTTTGCCCAACCAGTATTTTGTATAGTGTATAGTTTGTTTGTTTTTTTAACTAAAAAAATGAAAGTGTTTTCACAGTATTCCAGTGGCAGGCAGGTGGTTTTATTTAAGAACTTGAACTGATTGTAGTGTGTGCGGCAGTGCTGTGGAAATCACCAGGTGCCTTGAGGATTTCTGTTTAGCTGGAACCTTATTGTACCACAGAAGAGTATAACCCTGTTCCATGACCTTTGAACTATGGTACAACAAGGTTTTAGATGGCATAGAAATCCATGCAGAACAAACCCTCACCATACACTATAAGGGTGGGATATTCAGAAATGCACCAGGCAGGGGCGCAAGCCGGGTGCGGAGCAATTGGGATGCGCCAGGGAGTGTGCTGGGCGATATTCAATGGTGCTGCGCCATGGCTCAGCACCATTGAATATGGCAACGTGGCCACCCGCATTGCACATGGCACAGTGGCACTGCGCCAGCGCAAGTGGCAAGAGAGGAGCAGGGGGATGCGCCAGCGCAAGATTGGTTGTGCTAGGATCAGAAACCGCGATATTCAGTGGTGGATATGCAAATGGGGCCATAATGCATGCAAGGTGCAACTGGGGCCATTAGCATGTCATTATGGCTGCATTTGCATGCAGGTGCACCGATCCCCGGCGACTTGCACCTGGCGCCCTGCCAGGCTGCAGCCGTCAGGGACAGGCGCCCCTGCACAGCAAGACAAAGTGCCCCAATGCCTGATCGCGGGCAGAAGTATAAACTACATCCAGTCCAATATCCCTGGTGGTCCAGTGGACCGCTTCCAGCACGATCGCGGGCTTAAGTATTAAATAAATGACGTCCAATATCCTTGGTGGTCCAGTGGACTGCTTCCAGCCCGATCATGGGCATAAGTATACTACAAACAGTTTAACTTAACCCTGGTAGTCCAGCAGTACCCCCTTCCCCACCTGCCCACTGAGCCCCGCCACCCCGCTCCCCCCAGGAAGCAGCTTCCCACTCATAAGCCGCCCGCTGACTGACTGCGTACCAGTGCGGCTGTCGCCCATTGATCCACATAGTGGGCCAATGGGCATGCAACCCATACTATACTACGGTCAGATATGTGAATGGGATCCCATTCCATATCTGGGACTATGTAATAAAGTAAAGTCTCTGCACGCCTATGGCCCACTATGTGGACCAATGGGCTGATCATACTGCACGCAGTCAGTTGGGCGCCAGGCGGCTTTCAAGTGAGGATCTCCCACCCCCGCTGACTGGGGAGCGGGTGGTGGAGGCTCAGTGGGCGAGTGGGGGTACCGCTGGACTACCAGGGTTAAGTTAAACTGTTTGTGATACTTATGCCCGCGATCGGGCTGAAAACGATCCACTGGACCACTAGGGATATTGGACATCATTTATTTAATACTTATGCCCACATCGCTTTGAAGCGTCCACTGGACCACCAGGATATCGCTTTCTAGTACAATACCCGCAATCGGGCGGGAGGCACAATGCCGACAGACCCCGCTCTGAAAGCGGGGGCCACCCACAGCTGGCAGCTGCCGTGTTGCACCCTGCAGTATGGCAGCTCACCTGTGGGTGGCCAGCCCTTGCTCCTATTTCTTTGTGGATCAACTTTAGCACCAGTGTGCGGGCGCGTAGAGGTCGCACCAGCATGTCGCCACACATCCCAGGCTGAATATCGGGAGGTGTGGAATATGCATAGGTCGCCCCTGCACTTGCGCACATACATTACTGGTGCTGCATCGGATCTGAGTGTGCAACATCCTTTTGAATGTTGCGCCATGCCAGCCCCTTTGAATATCCCACCCCAAAAGGCCTTATATCTTCATTAGTGGGGATGGATGCAATTATCACACTGCAGGCCCTTTGCTGTGTGGCATTTATGTGATGCATCATTTTAAAAGCCACTTGCACTATTGCTGTTTCATTGTCAGCTGCAAAGGCTGGGATGCAGGGTGGCAGCAATGTTGATATCAAACACCCTGACTGGGATGCAGGGTGAGGTTATGTGTGACTTCAAACACTTTGAGAAATAACAGGACTGATTCTGCGTTGCCACACTTCACTGTGCTGATCTAAGTATAAACTCAGGTATATTTGCAGTGGGATAATCACACTGATCTCTCACTAATGAGGATCGGACCTTTTAACTCGCCCGTGGCTTTGCCGCTTGAGGGTTCTGCATCTTGTCTTCATAAATGGAGACGCATTTAGCACAGCACCACAATCCTAATCCCATTGTACATCCCATTAGTATTGTCCTCGTTAATTCTGCTCAGGTATCTCCCGATATGTACAGTTTTCTCTAATAAAGAAGCCTGATTCTGCGGCTTATTTAGAGGCCTGGAACTTGTGCTGGTGAAGGGGGTAGTGGGTCTAAAAGCGAAGTTTCTTGCCACAGAAACTCACGGTTAGACCACTGCCCATCTATAACAAACGTGATGCGATCACAAGTGCCAGGTAATCCAGAGACATACCCGGCATACCCAGGAAAAACAGAACATACAGACAGCACACTGAAGCCTGGCAAAGAATACAGTCAGCACATGAACAAGGCAGAGAACAGAACCAACACACTGGGGCAAGGGTGAAAACAGAGCCAGCACACTGGAGCATGCACAGAACAGAACCAGCACACGGGGACAAGGCACAGAACAGAACCAGCACACTAGGGCAAGGCAGAGAACAGAACCAGCACACTGGGACAAGGCAGAGAACAGAACCAGCACACTGGGACAAGGCAGAGAACAGAACCAGCACACTGGGACAGGGCAGAACAGAACCAGCACACTGGGGCAATGCAGAGAACAGAACCAGCACACTGGGACTGGGGCAATGCAGAGAATAGAACCAGCACACTGGGACAAGGCAGAGAACAGAACCAGCACACTGGGGCAAGGCAGAGAACAGAACCAGCACACTAGGGCAAGGCAGAGAACAGAACCAGCACACACTGGGACAAGGCAGAGAACAGAACCAGCACACTAGGGCAAGGCAGAGAACAGAACCAGCACACTGGGACAAGGCAGAGAACAGAACCAGTACACTGGGGCAAGGCAGAGAACAGAACCAGCACACTGGGGCAAGGCAGAGAACAGAACCAGCACACTGGGACAAGGCAGAGAACAGAACCAGCACACTGGGGCAAGGCAGAGAACAGAACCAGTACACTGAGGCAATGCAGAGAATACAGTCAGCACACAGGGTCAAAGCAGAGAACAGAACCAGCACACTGGGGCAAGGCAGAGAACAGAACCAGCACACTGGGACAAGGCAGAGAACAGAACCAGTACACTGGGGCAAGGCAGAGAACAGAACCAGTACACTGAGGCAATGCAGAGAATACAGTCAGCACACAGGGTCAAAGCAGAGAACAGAACCAGCACACTGGGGCAAGGCAGAGAACAGAACCAGCACACTGGGGCAAGGCAGAGAACAGAACCAGCACACTGGGACAAGGCAGAGAACAGAACCAGCACACTGGGGCAAGGCAGAGAACAGAACCAGCACACTAGGGCAAGGCAGAGAACAGAACCAGCACACTGGGACAAGGCAGAGAACAGAACCAGTACACTGAGGCAAGGCAGAGAACAGAACCAGCACACTGGGGCAAGGCAGAGAACAGAACCAGCACACTGGGACAAGGCAGAGAACAGAACCAGCACACTGGGACAAGGCAGAGAACAGAACCAGCACACTGGGACAATGCAGAGAACAGAACCAGCACACTGGGACAAGGCAGAGAACAGAACCAGCACACTGGGGCAAGGCAGAGAACAGAACCAGTACACTGAGGCAATGCAGAGAATACAGTCAGCACACAGGGGCAAAGCAGAGAACAGAACCAGCACACTGGGGCAAGGCAGAGAACAGAACCAGTACACTGGGGCAAGGCAGCGAACAGAAATGTAAATTACGTACCTACCGTAATTCTTGATCTTCCTGTGTGGGTTCCAGCCGAAGGCGCAGGACCCTGCGGGAGCTTTAGCTTTTAAGAAAAAGCTTTCTGTTCTAGGAGGAGGGCACCATCAGGACACGTGCTGCCCTCAAGGCCGACGATTGTGGCGTCTCGTGGGTTGGTCAGTAACCGTTGTCGCCCTCCACTACCTCCGCTCTGCTCTCCGGAGAGGAAGACAGCTAAGAGAAAACAAGGGTGGAGGGTGGGCAAGGGAACCCAAAGGGATAGTACAATGAAAGGATAAATTACTGAAAAAGGATAAGCCGACAAGAGAGGACAGATTCTAAAGAAACTGAAGCCTAGCTGGGTGTGGGTCAGAGCCCCAACCCCTGGGCAGAAAGACACGGAGGAAGGAAGAAGAAAGAATGAAGAAGAGGAAGGAGAAGATGCAGTGGGAGGATGGACCATGCTTCCACACTCAGAACCTTAGTGGACCAGGCAACTAAAGTGACCAGTTTCAACCCCTTGTGAAACAAAAACAGCCTTACTGATTTTTTTTTTTTTTTTTGAGAGCAAGGCAGAGAGCAGAATCAGCGCACACAGGGGCAATGCAGAGAACAGAACCTGCACACAATGGCAAGGCAGAGAACAGAACCAGCCCACAAGGATGAGGCAGAGAACAGAGCCAACACACTGGAGCAAGGCAGAGAACAGAACCAGCACACTGGGGTAAAGCAGAGAACAGAACCAACGCACTGCAACAAGGCAGTGAACAGAACCAGCACACAGGGGCAAGGCAGATGTAACCCCCCTGCAAATGGGGGTTCCCAAAAGTCCTCCAGGAGCTTGCTTGAATGCTCCAAGCCTGGATGGTGTTCGCCTAAGCCGCTTATCTGTGAGTGCTTTTAGAGCCTCTGGTACTGTCTCTTTAAGAGCTATCTGCCTGCAGACATAATTAATTTGGATGGGGGTCTGTGTGTTTCCCTGCTTGAGTCCCATTCGAGCTGCTGCTGCCAAATCGCTCTGTTTCTGCCATCACTAAGTGGGCAGAGTGAGCACTTTTCAAAGATGTAACTGCTTGTCAGAAATCATTTAGAGTAATAACGAAAATACAGTTTGTCTAACCTGCTTTTCTTTGCAGTCAGATCTGTGTTTGCCTAGTCCCCCATTTCTGGTTTTGAACTGCTGAACTGGACCAATCAGTGTGGCGGGACCACTGAAATGGAGCCTGCTGCTGGCAGATCAGAACTTGGACTCTCATTGTGGAGCCAGCCACCTATGTACTGTATGGCCAATGCTTCTGGGAATTGTAGTTTGGACTTCGGTGCCTTTTTTCCACCAACAGGGGTTGTTTACTGTGAGTGACAGCCAAACCAGACAACTGAACTGGAAGGAACTCAAAGGAAATGCCCGGCTCTGTCTACTGGAAAGATCAGATCAGTTTGGGGCAGTGAAGAGACAAGGAGCTGTGAGCTTCTGCGCTGTATAGTTCCACACAGTAAGCGCGTGTAAGGCCCTAAGTTTCAGTCTGCAGCTTGCAAGCGCCTGTTTGGAGTGAATCTGACCTGTGAAGAGAATCAAGGAGATCTGAAGAGTAGAAACCAGGCTCACCCTGTAGAAGACTGGAGAAATTGCTGAATCGTGCTCAGTCTGTCAGGAACTGAATCTGCTGTGTGTTCTCCCGGGTATTGTGCAGTAATTGCGATCGGGACAGAGAAGCAGCCTGCCTGGTATAGTACTTTCCTTTTACATATAAATGTGTGTAGTGCTTGTGGGGAATCGCATTTCAAATCCCCTGTACAGTGAATTGAGTGCCTGAAGTTGGAAGTAAACCCCAGCTTAATCCAGACTACATCCATTTGCTCTAAACTGCAGTGGGGTCCAGTCACAAGGACCTTGTCCACATGGTCTGCTCCTCCTGGCAATCCAGGACAATCTGCCTTCCATCCAGTTCCCAGCATTGAGTTGTGAGTACAAAGCAGGGTAGCTTCCTGCCATCTGTCTGTCAAATTGCAAGTGTGTCATCTAATCGTTGCTTTTTTCATTTCTTCACGAACTATGCCCTCCGGCTCCAGATTACAGTTGGGTATTGTGCAAGTGTTTTTCCATCACAGGGCCCCGACCAGCTGCACCGATCCTGGCTAGCCCCCCACCCCACCCCATCCTGGGTACCCAATGAAACTGACAATTTGGGACTCTGAATATGCGCACAGTACTGTGATTATTAATGTGTTTAACCTAATTAACCTGATTTCCCCCCCTTCCTTGTTACAGCTCCTTAAATAAATCAGATCTGTTTGTTTCAGCAAAGTTACCCTGACTGAGGTATTCGTTTATGTTAAAGTATTGTACTGTGGCTTTTGTACAGTATCATCTTGTTTTACAGGGGGTCCCCAGAGTCCAGTCGACAGAGCCAGTCCTGGGGGTAAGTGTATATTGTGAAGCTATTTCTGATGCACTGTGTGGGCCACTAGTGGGAAGAAAGGGGGGGGTTACAGTGTCCCAGAGGGCTGTGACCAAGTTAGTTTAACTACTGCAAACCCTGATCTCTGGGTGGAAGCACCTGCCATTGGACCTAGGCCCCTCAACCTGTTAGTAGTTAAGCAGGCAGGGGTAGTAGCCCTTGGGATAGCGTCACCTAGGGGTTACAAAGAGAACAGAACCAGCACATTGGGGAAAGGCAGAGAACAGAACCAGCACATTGGGCAAAGGCAGAGAACAGATCCAGCCCACAGGGATGAGGCAGAGCACAGAACCAGCACACTGGGGTAAGGCAGAGAACAGAGCCAATGCAACAGAACCAGCACACAGGGGCAAGGCAGAGAACAGAACCAGCACATTGAGGAAAGGCAGATAACAGAACCAGCACACTGGGGCAAGGCAGAGAACAGAACCAGCACACGGGGCAATGCAGAGAACAGAACCAGCACACTAGGGAAAGGCAGATAATAGAACCAGACCACAGGGGCAAGGCAGAGAACAGAGCCAGCATACTGGGGCCAGGCAGAGAACAGAACCAACGCACTGCGACAAGGCAGATAACAGAACCAGCCCACAGGGATGAGACAGAGAACAGAGCGAACACACTGGGGTGAGGCAGAGAACAGAACCAGCACACTGGGGAAAGGCAGATAACAGAACCGGCCCTCATGGACGAGGCAGAGAACAGAGCCAGCATACTGAGGCAAGGCAGAACAGAGTCAGTAAACTGAGGCAAGGCAGAGAACAGAGCCAGCACACTGGAACAAGGCAAATAACAGAGCCAGTGTACCTGGGCAAGACAGAGAACAGAGGCAATGTGCTGGGCAAGGCAGAGAATAGAACCAAAGTGTCTGGGCAAGGCAGAGAACAGAACCAGTGTGCCCAAGCAAGAAAGAGGACAGAGCCAGTGTACTTGGGCAAGGCAGAGAACAGAGCCAGCACAACTTGTGGTATTTATGGCTGTTAAGTACTATAAATAAGGAGGCTTAGTGAGCTCATTAGCATCTAAAATCTGCACTAATTTCAACAAGTGGCCCGCTGGCACAATATAATTCTGCTCACTGCGCACAGCAATTTCGTAAAGTAATTCCCCCCTCTAGGGCTGAAAACAGCTTCTCAAAATACTTTCTAATTCCATTTCCTAACGCAAGCCCAGATGGGGTTTTCACCCCCCCCCTCTTAAGCCCTTTACTCTATCCCAGCCATGCCTGAACCCATTAAAGGTTTTTGCACCCACCACCTCTGCTGGTAGGCTGTTCCATGGCTCAACCACTCTCTCCGTAAAGTGAAACTGTCTCACATCCCCCTGAATATCCCCCCACCTGCTTAATTCATTCATGCCCCTTGTTTTGACCCACCATTGCTACTAAATAGTTCCTCACTGTTTGACTTATTTACGCCTTTCAGGAACTTGAAGGTCTCTGTCATGTCCCCACTGTCCCTTCTGGCCTCCAGCGAGTACAGTGCCCTAAGCCGATTCTCAGAGGATCTGCCCTGTTGGCCCTGAAACATTTTAGTTTCTCTGTGCTACACTGTCTACAGCCAGTCTCTGTCTTTCCGCAGACGAGGACTCCAGAACTGGCAGAATATTCAGATGGGGTCTCACCAGTGATCTACAGAGATCATATTACCACCTGTCCTCCTGCTGTCAAAACCCCTTCCAGTCCACCCCAGCATCTGGTTGCCTTGCTGTAAGCCTTGTTACATTGGTGAGTTTGCTTTATAGAATCACATTATGATGACTGTGACCAGCAAGCGGGGTCATGTCGCCGCACACAAAAAAGCAGCGAACAATAAATGCACTAGGCAAAACATCGCCAGTCCCAAAACAATGTCGGATAAAACAGCCGACCGAAAAACAACAGTGCAGCCCCATTACATATAATGGGATTTCTTTATTTTTGAGGGTGCTCTGCCCCTCGCACCCTCTGAGGTGGGGGCTTTGCCAGGGATGTAGCCAGAAATTTTAAAGTTGTACTCAAAACTGATGCACTGGTGCCCCTGCTATGTAAACATAAACTAAAAATATGCGCTGCCATGCACACCATTGCCCCCCATTTGCCATGTCTGAGTTCAAGTAATCAGTTTCCTCCTGTAATCCTCCTTCCTTTGTTTTTCTGCCTGCCTGGTAAGTTGTTCTTGTTTGTGTATTTGGCTGGTGACATCAGTGCTCCATTACAAACAACAAAGGCAAAAGGGCTCAGCATGACAGAGACACAGTGTGACTCACAATTTTCTTGCTTTCCTCTTTTTGTTGCCCCTGCCTGATTTTTTTTTTTTTACTGTACTCTGCTGCATACGGTGCGTATGCCTGCCGACACCCCTGGGCTTTGCCCCCCACACACTTCGGACTTAAGATAATCAACTCTGGGGGTTGCAGACTTTGGGAATAGGGAGAAAATTAGAAGAGGGGGAAGTACTCATTTTAAAAAAAAAAGAAAAAGTTGCAGCAGGAAGAGACTTGGCGGGAACAGAACTGCGGTCCAAGGTCTCCTACCTCACTGTGTGCTAGTACCCTAACCACTCTACCACAGGAGCAGATCGACCAGGCACCCCAGCACACAGCAACTTGATCCCATTACAGGTAATGCGCAGTGCAACAGGGGTAGCGGTAATTCCCTACCACTATTATACCCGTCACTCTAAATCCTTTCGCGCATTGCACAGCGCAGTTGTTGCAGCGCTCTTCCTGGTGTGCTGTTTTGACCTGGTACCATGACCAGCTTAACTCCTCCAGTCCAGCACTCCTTCCTAGGGTTCTTGTTCCCTGTGTGTGTCACCTTGCACTCTTTGGTGTTGAATTTCAACAGCTAGACCTTGGACCACCTTTCTAACCTTTGCAGGCCCTTCTGCAACTCCCTTACCCCCTCCTCATTGTCTACCCTGCCACAGAGCTTTGTGTGGGTGTTGATGAAGGAAATGGCTTCCACTGCATGTTTACAGTCACTTCACTGCCAGTCTTTCATTGCTTGTAAAGCATTTTGGGATACAGTGCGTATGGAAAGCGATCTATATAAACGTTACTTAAATCTTGAATCCCCTACATTCTGGGGGACCAGAAGCATAGGATAGTCCAATAAGGAGAATATTAGAAAATGTGCTAAGGGTATTACAGGGGCCGAAACTAAGTTTTGCAGCCACTAACCAGCAGGGCTAGTAAATGGGAAAATCCAGTAGCCCCACAGACATTTCCACTGACCCAGCTGGTGTATTTATTGAAATGTTACCTTCTCCTGTATGAGCCCATGGGGATAGTTAAAGGAGAATCTTATTAGCCAGATCCAAAATATACAAGCATTTGGCTAACGGGCCAGCACCAGTTTCAACTCCTGTATTATACTGTCTCTGATCAGAAAATGTCTGTATTTGTGGCACCATTATGAACCGTAATTGTGATGAAAAATACAATAAAAGGAAAGTTTACAAAAAAAAAAACAACTTTAAAATTTCAAAGACTGAGGACTTGAATTACTTCTGGTCAAGGTTCCCTACAGACAAGGTGCCAAAAGTCAGTTTGGAATAGATAGGAAATATACATTTTTATTTTCAGAATGTCTGGCTCAGAAAGCCACACTGAGCTGTAACTCATTTCCAGGTGTGACTCGGGAGCAAAGGGAGGTTAAGTGACTTGCTCAGGGTCACACAGCTGATGGTAGTGGGGCTCAAACCCAGGTGTTCATGGCCTCCATGTGTTCACAGCTCTGTGCTCTAGCCGTTAGGCTATACAGCCTTCCATATCAATGTAAACAGATCTGCGTTTCCATTTGTTTTCCTCTGTCCCCCTCAACCCATCTTACTGGACAACACTGGACACAGGCTCTGCAGTTATCAAGTCAGCCGCTACGTCAGACATTCCGTCACAGGCTGTTATCTAGGTTTCAACAGCCCGCCAGGAGTTCTTCTGCATTAGCACCACACGGGTGGGCTCCATTCACCGTAGCGATGGCAGCTTGATAAATACCAGCCATGTGCAGCTTTGCTGTGCCGGCTCTAATCCGATTGGATTACTGATGCCTGGCTACCTAATGCTCCCTTAGAAAAAAGAAAAGCCAGTGGTGCACTATATTTAGGAGTCCTGACACAGCAGGACTCCTGCTGGGACTGCTGACATTCCGGGACTGCTAGCAAACTCTTCAAGTGCGCCGTCTGTGGATGTGTCTGAGCACTACTGACAAACTACCTGGCTCCACTGGACATTGTTTAGTTTGAATGTTAGTCAGGGATGTATCTTCTTTCACTTTACATTTGTGTCTAGTTTTGCCTTAAAGAGCTAGTGTACTACCTGAAATTAGCATTATTTTTTAAAACGGGCAACTATTACTTTGTATACAATGTAGGTAAAATCTCACATAAATGCTGGCCTGCTGGCGGTGTTGTAAGCAACCTCAGGAGTTCGACAGTTGGCCGAGGGGAGGAGGATCGAGGGTCCCAAGGACTACTGTCCTCCTCCGGGGGGGGGGGGTCGGAACGAGCTCGGCTCTGGACTGGCCCCTGGTGGAAGCCATGGGGAAGACAGCCCGAGCTCCAAGAGATGGTGATGTGGCAGACGTTGGCATGCGCACCTTAACGTCAGTGCATGCCACATCCCCATGGAGAGAAACAGAAAATGGTCCCAGTCACGCTGGATGACTGCCGGCCTCCGCAGGCCCCGCACCCGATGACTCAGGCATCCCCGGACTCTGAAATGAAACCATGGTGGATAGAGGGACTCCTTCCCACCCCTGCCATTGAAGGAGAAAAGAGGGGACTTTGGGAGAGAAGTAAGCCCTGGGGGAAGTCAGGGTGACGGGGCTGGGAGGACCAGCGTGATCATGGGCCAATCGGAATGGGGCAGCACAAAGTATAAATAACAAAGAAAAAAGAAATCTCACATAAATGCATTATTTTGCCAAGATGCTGACCCAAATGAAAAATAACTATGTTATTCTTACATTACCTGAATAACAGAGTTTATTTTTCACTTGCCTACGTCACAGTGTCACACAAAAATATCAATCAACTTGATTGGCATGGCATTCTGGCCAATCCAATGACAAATCTACCTTCCTATTGCAGCCAATAGTGATGCTGCTTTATTTATTTATTTGATTTTGTTAACCAGGTAAACCCACTGAGACCAAGGTCCCTTTTTCAGGAGCGACCCGGGGTGAAAAACACCACCAAATTTACATTAGGTACAGTATACAGCATTGAATAAATATATATACAATTTGTATAAAAGGTACAGCATATAGCTTCAGAAACAAAAAAAATAAAATATAAATACTTTATACAGGACGTTGTGAAACAATAAGTCAGAGGCAGAGAGAAATGAGGCAGGTAACAGTAGTTCAGGAAAGAAATGCATTGCCCAGGGGAAAGAAAAAAGTACAGATGTCCAATGGGTCATTGAAAAAAAGAAAAGACATAACACAGTTTGTAATGAGTACAGAGTATAAGGAGGTTAGTAGGTACGCGGGGCACCAGGGATTCATAAGGTAGTCATAGCAGGTAATGAGGGGTTGGGGAGTTATTCTAGCGGTTACAGCAGCAGTGGCTCAGTTCCAGGAGGTATACTTTGAGACCGACCTTGAAAGAGGAGAGGGAGGGTTTGTCAAGCAGAGAGGAGGGGAGTGAGTTCCAGAAATAGGGGGCAGTGTACTGGAAGGAGCGTTTACCTTGATTCGTGCAGATACGGGGTATGTTCAAGAGTCGACTTGAGGTAGACCAAAGGTTGCGGAGGGGGACTTTAGGAGTAAGCAGGTCACTAAGGTGAGGTGGATGGTGTGTGGAGAGGAGTTTGTAGGAAAGGCAGGCAGGGGGAAAAGGATAGTTTAAGCTTGAGTGCCGGCCAGTTAAGGTCCTTAAGAGCTTCGCAGTGGTGCCGCCTAGGGGAGGAATAGGTTGCAAAGCGAGCAATGCGGTGGTAGAGGGTGGAGAGTTTGGCTAGCTCAGTCTCCGTGAGGGAATGTAATAATGGAGAACCATATAGTAAAGAAGGGAGGAGGTTGCAGTTTGCAATGGTTCTGCGTGCCTCTCCAGAGAGGGAGTTTCCAAGGCGGTATAGCAAGCCCAGTCTCTGGTGGATAGATTTAGTTAGGATATCTATGTGAGGTTTGAAGGTTAGCTCCTGATCGAGGGTAACCCCAAGATACTTAAACTGGTCAGTGACCTCAACACGCATGCCTCGTGCCGATGTTATGGGGAGTAGACCACAACGGTCTTTGCCCAGTTGCTGGGTCCCGAAGAAGACAGCTTTTGTCTTGTCCTCATTTAGCTTGAGATAGTTAGCAGTTAACCATGTTTCGAGTTTTGCCAGGCAGGCTTGAAGTTCAGTTGCGATAATGAAGGATTGAGGGGTACTGTGATAGATTACAGTATCATCAGCTTAGAGCAGTAGATTGCAGGGAGCACACACCTCAGTTATGTCGTTGACAAACAGTGAGAACAGCAGGGGCCCTAGTATGGAGCCCTGGGGTACCCCAATGATCACTGGTCTGGGGCTAGAGGGCGCCTTGCCAGCGTATCGTCTGAGTTCTGTTTGTCAGGTAGCTAGTGGCCCAGGTGAGAGAGAGCTGATCCAGGCCAAGCCTTTGAAGCTTTGAGAGGAGCAGCTTATGGCTGACCATGTCAAAGGCCTTGGAGAGGTCAATGAAAAGCACCCCCGTAGGGGTGCCCTGGTCCATGGTGTTGAGTATATCAGTTGTCAATCTAACTAGGGCAGTGTCTGTGCCATGATCTTTTCGAAAACCATGTTGGACCTTTGAGAGGAGTAGGTGCTGTTCCAGATAGGATTGGAATTGATCATAGACTATTCTTTCAAAGATTTTTCCCAGAGGGCAGAGGAGGGAGATAGGCCTATAATTCTCCACCCTATCCCGGGTTCCTTTTTTATGGATTGGAACTATGGTGGCACTTTTCCATATACTGGACACTGACCCTTCCAGAAAGGATCAGTTAATGAGTAGGGCTACAGGGTAGGCAATGGCTGTTACCGCAGCCCGCAGTAGGCGCGGCTCAAGCTGATCACTACCAGTAGATGATTCAGGGTTGATTTTGCACAGTAGTGGTAGCACCATGCAGGGGTCCACAAGTTTCAGGTGGAATAGAGGACGAGAGAGCTCTGTGTCAAGGTGGGTGGGAAGAGGCTGTCCCAGCATGGATGGGGAGCAGGCAGGAGGATAGAAAAAGGAGGCGCTGAACGCTTCAGCCACCTTTGTGGGGTCATCAGTTAGAGTGTTGCCTGCTAAGATCATGGCACTTTGTTCCTGAACGCGACCCTTCAGGAGGGAGTTTATGTGGCCCTCAGAACTTCTTGGGGGTCAAATAGGTTGCCCACTCTGGAGGGGTCCCGGAGGTATTTAGATTTAGCCAGCTTTATGGCCTGTTTACACTTGTTATGAAGCACCGGTAGTTCTCCCAGTCAGATGTTGCGCCAGAGGATTTGAAGAGTCCCCATGCCCTGTCCCGGAGCCACATGGTGTGTTTTAGTTCTGGATTAGCCATTTATGGCACTTGCCCTGTACCCTTAGTTTCTTCCAGAGGACATGATAGTTAACTATGCTCGGAACTGGGAAAAATATTCGAGGGCCGAGTCTACAGTGGGAAGAGACGATGGGCCCCCAGTCCGCCTTTGAGAGGTCCGCGCAGAGGCTTGCTGGTACGAGTCTGCTGTAATTTCTTGCAACAATCAGCCTGGCAGTAGGCCTGGGAGGTTTATTAGACCAGATGCAGTAGATGGGGCAGTGGTCGCTCAAGGAGTCTGCCATAATTCCAGCAGACAGTATCCGAGCGGGGTTGGAGGTAAGAGCCCAGTCAAGGAGCGAATGGTTGCCAGTCTTCGCGTTGTGCCTGGTTGGCATGCTGATCACCTGGGTAAGGACTGCATCTAGTATGAGGCTTTTAGCTCGGGAGGAGTTAGGGGCGAGCCAGTTAAGATTGAAATCCCCTAGAAGGATTTTCTCCCCAGGGGGGAGTTGTAAGATGGTACTGGTAAGAGAATCAAGGGAGGGGGTAGCAGGTTGAGGTGGGAGATAAGCACATCCGATATAGAGTGGCTTTGTACCACCGAGGACAAGTTTGAGAAATAGTACCTCAGCCAGAGTCTCGTCTTCCACTTGTATGTCAATCGGGGTGGCATTTAAGGGGATTTAGATAGAATAGGACTCCCTCCCTTTTTTAAGAGTCTGTCTCTTCGTATGGCTTGATATCCTGACAGTTCAACCTCATGGGGGAGGATGTCAGGCTTTAGCCAAGTCTCGGTCACTGCCAAGATGTCCAGTTTGTAGAGTTGGGTCCAGGCCTGCAGGTCGGCCACCTTGTGCCGCAGGCTCCTATGTTCATGTGGGCCAATCTGGGCTCCCAGAGTTAGTCCAGGAGGGGTAATGGGGTCACTGAGTGCACGCAGTTAGGGGAGAAAGGGCCTGGGTTGGGTTGATATCACCCCATGCAGTAGTAGAGTGCTGGGTAGAGGCCTGTAGAACTGGGGGTTGGCAGGAGGAGGCAAGAGGGTGGAGAGAGCATTACTGGAAGGGCGTCGGCGTCCTAATGGGGCCAGTCTATTCGTGGGTATTTATATCTATGAGCGAGGTATCCCAGGAGGGGGAGGGACGCATAGTAGGGGTATTTACAGAGCTACGGGGTGCAGGGGAACAGAGAGGATGGGAGAAAAGGTTGCACAGGTTAGCAGCACCAGATATAGCTGTTTCATCGCTACAGAAACAGGTTGGGGGAAGGGGATGAAGAGAGCGGCCTCTAGTGGGCAATGGTGATAACCTGCATATGGAAAAGTGAGCTGATAGGATCTAGAGCTCACGTGACTATTCCTATATATACAGATGCTCACCAAGGGCGGTGGTGGGGGTGGTGGGGCCTCACTACAGAGGAAGACAGCAGTCAAGTGGAGATCGGTCCACCCAGGCACAAAAGTCTGGAGCCTGGTTGAAAAGTACCTGGTTCGCTAAGGGGCGCGGGTCAGCCCGCTGTTTTCCCATTGTTGAGGGTTTTGATTTCCTTGGGAGGGTCTCATGCCTCGCGACTCTCCATGTCTCTGGGCTTGGGGGTGTTCCATAGAGCGCAGTAATCAAGTGGGAGTAGTGCTACTACCAGCCCTCACGGTCTCCCTGGGGGTTTTATGCTGCCTGTCTGGCGAGGGGCACAGGTCAGCCCCGTTGTTTTCCGATTGTTGAGGGTTTTGATTTCTTGGAGGGTCTCTGCCCTCGCGACCTCCGTGTCTCCGGGCTTGGGGAGGTCCCGAGAAGCGTTGCAACGAAGTGGGAGAGTAGCGCTACCAGCGCCTCACGGTCTCCCTGGGGTTTTTTATGCTGCCTGGTTCGCTGAAGGGCGCGGGTCAGCCCTGCTGTTTTCCCAATTGTTGAGGGTTTTGATTTCCTTGGGAGGGTCTCGGCCCTCGCGACCTCCGTGTCTCCGGGCTTGGGGAGTGTCCCGTGAGAAGCGCTGGCATCAAGTGGAGAGTAGCGCCACCAGCGCCTCACGGTCTCCTGGGGTTTTATGCTGCCTGGTTCGCTGAAGGGCGCGGGTCAGCCCTGCTGTTTTCCCAATTGTTGAGGGTTTTGATTTCCTTGGGAGGGTCTCGGCCCTCACGACCTCCGTGTCTCCAGGCTTGGGGGGGGTGTCCCGTAGAAGCCCGCTCCTGCTGCCATCTTGGTTATCCGCTACCCAACAGTGCAAAGATTCTGTCATTTTATTTCCTAATATTTCCTCACAAGTCTGGCCATTTTTTCCCCCACCAAGTGTCAGCATTTAATTCATAATCTGACCAGCCGACTGGTCACAGTTCACGCTCACTCTCTCAGTAAACATGCTGGGAAATCAGCCGCCCAGTCCCTGTGTATGCTCACTCCCTCTCTTTACAACTAAAGACACTGCAGTTCATGTTTGCTTGTTTCGGGACCACACGCTGAAGAAGAACCTTTCAAAAGGTACATTTTTGGGGAGGGCACAGTACTTTTGGAGGGAGGGAATCCAGCCTACACAGCACTTGGGTGGGGTGAGATACAAACCAGCCAAAAAAAAAGAAACTTCTGAGCTTCAACACAGACCACTGTACACAAAGAACATACAGTGGTCTGTGTTAAAATACACTGTTCATTTCCATTCTCGAGGGGCTGGGACTTTCATAACTTGCCCGTTACTTTGCCGGTTCTCAGACCCGCCAACACTTGACAGATGAAAATAGCTACACGGGGTGAGGGTGGGGGTCATGTCGGACCCCCCAGACTTTAAAACCTGCTCCACTCCATCAAACGTTGCCTGAATCCCAGTAAGTTAAAATGAAGTGCTACATATTCTGATTGGATTTAGATTGTGAATGCAGCTGTGGGCCTTATCAAACAGGGATCCCTTTCACAGGTTGCAGTGCACACAGGGCCACAGCCTCGACAGGCCAGGCATTCCAATTAAAGCGCTCCCTCTTTCTGGCTGCAGCAGAACCACCACCTCGCCTGTGCCTGTCGCCATCCTCGTTCCTCGACCTGGACCCACTGCTCCTCCTTGTTGGAGATCTCGATCACCACAATTTTAATACTGGCACCAAAACAAACTAAAAAACAGAGGCTCCACTCTCAGAATGATCCCCTCGCACTTTGCTCTATCTGTGCTGCCGTCCGCTCAATCGTCCACACATGGGCTTGCACACAGGACATCCACAGCTGCACAGTGTGCACTAGAGGGCCAGGCAGCCGGGAACGAGCACCACAAGTGGGAACGCACGCAGTCTGTCTCTGCTGCCGTCCGCTCAAACATCCCACATAGGCTCACACACAGGACATCCGGAGCTGCGCAGTGTGCACTAGAGGGCCAGGTGGCTGGGAACGAGCACCGCAAGTGGGAACGCACGCAGTCTGTCTGTGCTGCCGCCCTCTCAGACATCCGCACACGGGCTCACACACAGGACATCCACAGCTGCGCGGTGTGCACTAGAGGGCCAGGCAGCCGGGAACGAGCACCGCAAGTGGGAACGTACGCAGTCTGTCTGTGCTGCCACCCACTCAAACATCCGCACACGGGCTCACACACAGGACATCCGCAGCTGCACAGTGTGCACTAGAGGGCCAGGCGGCTGGGAATGAGCACCACAAGTGGGAGCACACATTCACAGACAAATTAAATCTTATGGGCGGCCAAAATTCGGTACATGCTGACAACTAGTCAGGATCCAGTACCACTGTAAGAAAGCTGGTATTGTACTGGCCAAAACGGTACAGTTGGAGGGTCTGGCTTCTTAATTATGGTACTGCCCCCTTACTTATGGAAATAAATGGCATATTTTAACACAGACCATTGTAACCCTATTTATAGTTGAGGTACTTTTTCTTTTCCATTTGGCTAATTAGAAAATCTACTACCTGACAGTATTAGGCAATTATGTATGGAACAGCCCTCTGCCTAGAGGCTGACACTCTAGTCCTGTTCCTCTACACACCTCATCAGCATTGTAACCTCAACATCACAACTGCTCTGGAAGAGCCACTTAACGGCTGTCAGATCGTTTAATAGTGATGTCACAATGAGTGACGTCACAGTGAATGATGTCACACTAAATGATGTCACAAGTGAGTGATGTCACAATGCTGATGAGGCATGAAGAGGTAGAGAACTAGATGCGGCTGTGTGACAGGGTTGAATACAGCCCTGTCCCATTTGTTATGCGAAAGAGTTAAATGCAAGGATCTGTTTTATCCTCTACTTTTCTGTCTCTTCTCTGTCTGGTTGCATAATCAAATGTTCCTGTGAGACCTAGGAATTGATCACTCTGATGGTCTCGCGATTCTCCACCTCTCACTATCTCTCTGCCTTTACTTGCTGTTTTTGTCTTTTCTTGCCCCTTACATATCTGCGGTTATAAAAATATATGTGAATCTTTATGTGAAACTGTGATCCCTCGATTTGAAAATATATACAGTTATACTGCTGAAATGATTACAAAATGCTATTTGGAATTTAGGGGGTTACCCTGAGATGCAGTTTGGCTCCTCTCAGGCTTGTCTGCAAACTCTTTTGCAGAGCTGTCCACACAAGGTCAGTTTTGGGTTACCATGTTTATTTGTTGCACCTGCAAGAAACTGACAAGAACATTTTGTGAGAAACATGATGTTTCCTTAATGAGCTCAGGATGAAGATGTTAATCACCTGGCAAAGATCTGTCATAATATTTTTGCTGGGGAAACTGAAACTTGGAATTAGAAATATTCTCAGACGAAGGACTGTGTTTTCTGTTTGTACTGCCTTTGTAAATAGTTATACTGAATGATTTTTATTTTTATTTTACTGTTACTGATAAAAATAAAACACTACTTGGGAATTTTACAATTACTCATGGTCTTCCTATGCTTCCTGACCTGTGCCTCGATGACGGGTAGTTTCCAGGTAAAGTAGTGTTTTTTACCTTATACCTCATACTGTCAGGTTAAAGAAACCTTCTAATGAACAAACAGAAAAAGAAAAAGAAAAAAAAAAACACTTCAAAGCACCAAAAATTAGAGCCGGCCCGGTGGCGCTGAGGGTTGAGGCGCTGGACACCACACCTCGCACAATGCCGTCAACCCGGGTTCGGGAACAAGCTCGGGGAGCCAGGGGTTGGCAGGGGAGGGAAGGGAGCGAGCATCCACAGGACTGCTCTCTCTTCCCTGGGGAGGGCTCCGGGGACACACCGTGCTGCAGCAGCACCTGGCAGCAGTCAGGATAGTGCTATTACGCAGTGGATGCGTAGCTAGGGTGGAGTTCAGCAGGCCACTGCGTCCGAACTCCACGGGGTGGAAACAGGGAGAAAAATCCCTTCCCTTGGGGACAGGCAAAGCACTGCCCTCTGGTCCACACTTTCAAGGCTGGCTGCTCTCCACTCCGGTCCACCAACCCCCGCCCGGCACTCTACACTTGCAGATAGAGCACCCTGGGAGGATAGGGCGGCCCTTCCCCGTGAGGGTTCAGATCCGGGGGTTTAGCCGGGTCGGGGTGCAGAGTTAGGTGAGCCTCATAGCAGGAGGTAGAGACCTGGAGTAGGCAGTCGCTGGAGAGAGTTCCCCTCAGAAGGAGCAAGAAATAAAGTTAAAAAAAAAATCACTCCAAAATTAAAATGTAACAACAGATTACTTTTAAAAATTAATAGCATTTGCAGTCCTCTGTTCTGGTGCCTCTAACTCCTTAAGGGAGAACATCTGTCCCACCCCAGCACCTCCAAACCAAAAGCCCCCGAATTAGGATTTTAAGCGAAAAATAATTATTTAATCACTAGCCCACTGTAATATTTAATCCATTCTAAGGGCTGTAAGTAAACACTCCAGGAGCTGCATGGCGCCATTTTGCATGCTCAGAGCAGTGCTGTGCCACTCACTGTATAAAGTGACACGGTGTGCGACAGTGCCGTACTTGACAATAAAATGAAGGCGCAACTCCAGGACTGTTTAAATTATGGCCCCCAGAACAGATAAATATTACACCAGGCAAGTGATAAAAATATTATTTTTAGGCTTAAACCCCTCAATCGGGGCTTTTGGTTTGGGCGCTGGGGGGTGTGCCACCTTACTACACACCTTCCAGCATATTCTGCCTGGTCCCAGTTGCACGTTGTCACCATCCAGAGCAGGACATGCTGTCCCCCACCGCTCCTGATCCCCCTCCCAACCAGCATGCCGCAGGGCCTCTCAAACTGCTCAGGATGTAGGGGAACGAGCATCCACTAGAATGGAGCAGCTTGCTGCCTCAGCGACAGAATGACGAGTGCAGTGTCAGTGACCCAGGTTTGAGAATGAGCTCCGAGTGATAAAGGTCGGTGGGGAGAGGAGGATCGAGCACCCAAGTGGATGCTCCCTTCCTTTGGGACAGAGAGTACCCCCCCCCCCCGATGTGGTGCAATTTTTACTTGGGTAACCACAGGTGGCAGTGCAAGGGGAGGGACTTGGGGCAGGAGGACACTCACTGGCGCCATGCACTGCATCCTTAGCATCCTGCAAAATGGGCAGGAAAAAAGAAACACCAGGGCCCAGTGAATGACTCATGACTCTTGGGCCCCATGCCATCATTGCCCAAAAGGGCGCACTGAATTTGCACATCAAAAGGGATGGGGCACCCCAGTTGCACTGTATCTCCTCTTATACTTTGTTTCCAAATTTGAAATTTTCATGAAAACCGGATCTTTGTCACTTGATCTCCATCTGCTCCAGCTGCTTATCTACAAGTGACATCACAGCTCTCTCCTGTGACATCACAACTAGTTATTATAGAAATGATTACAGTGTCAAAAGCAGAGGATTATGGGGATGCCCTGATGCCCCTTTAGTAGCGCACTGTGCAGCATGCAGATGAGCAGAATTCAGGAGGGGACTCTGGTCGCCGTGTCGGGCAGCAGGCCAGGCTGTGGCCAGCTGCTGGAGGCCGACATGCAGTAGCTGGAGAGGGCTGCTGGCAGGTTCAAGTGTACAGCAACTCCTGCGGGTGGGCCAGGGAGCTTGCCCTGTCTGCAGGGGTGTAGTTACATCAAGGCTGATGGTCACACCTCATGCCAGAGGGAGGAGAGAGTAACAGCAGAGACAACTTGGGGGGAAAATTCCCTGCTGTCTGAATGACAGCAAACTCGCCTGAACAGCATATAACCCGGATTAACATGGTATATTTCTGGGCAACAGGAGGGTGGAAAGAAAAACCTGCATGGGAAAAAGCTGAGAATTATGGTATAGTGTATGGTGGAACACGATTGTGTATAGAGAGCCATACACCGTAAAAACTCGTTCTGCTGCAGTAATGATGTAGACGCTAATGCAGAACAACTTTTCGTTCTGTGTTAGTATCGATGTCACAATGCAAGTGACCCCATCTGCGCTTTTCATTGGTCAGTGGCAGGTGAAGAGTTGCACACGTGAGCTGGCCGGTGGGCGGTTGGTGGTGAAGTGTGGGCGGCAGAAGGGAGACACTGGGTGCTGAAAACAAACAAACAAAAAAAAAAAACATAAGCGATTCTGGGCTTCTGTACACCATACACAATATAGAATAGTGTATAGTAGCCCCGATACACAACCATGCTCTTCTGACACCTTGTGGTTACTATGACATCAAGGGGACCTCTCGTCATAGTAACCACCCGGTGTAAGAATAGTGCTGTTGTGTACGGGCTACCATGCATTATCCTATATGTCACTTGTAAACAAGCAACCAAAGACGATGAAGACCAAGTGGCAGCAATGCTGTCCTCTCGCAAACGGTTCCGAGTGGGAACACAAACATCAAGGAAAGCCCATGAAGCCGGTGGGATGGAGGCAAATTTAACTCATTATAACCTGGTCTGCCATTTTGTGTCAGGTAAACAATGGATATTTCGGACTTCCGAAGAAGCTATTGGAGGTAATGAGTGATACCAGGAAGTATTTTTTCACTGACAGGGTGATGGAGGGATACAATTAGCTACCCAAAAATTTCAAAGTGTTTCCAGGAAGTATTTTTTTCACTGAGAGGGTGATGGAGGGATACAATTAGCTACCCAATGTGGTGGTCTGTGCAAAATGAGTCAGGGGGATTCAAACATGGGTGGGGCAGACACATGGGCTTGGTAAAGTCAGAATCAAAAATTGAGGGGGGGAGGAGAAGTGAAGAGCAACAATGGCTTTCATACGCCACACTAGACATGTAGGACTGGGCCGAGCTCTCACATTCCATATTAGAGGTATGCCGACCATACAGCGACACGATAACAGTGAACACGTCAATGCCGACAACATCAACAATTCGCTGTAACGGTCCGCCCAGACCCCGCACTCTGTCTCTGAAAGTCCTGCACCCTCCCCAGTTCAACTCCAACTCAGAGTTAGAATCGAGTAGATCGGGGCAGAGCCTGCCAATAGAAAAACGACCGTTTCTGCCGGAATTATGTCAACCGTAACTTGCACTCGACATAATTCCATCGCTAGATGTCCGCATCATAGAGCCCACATTAGATAGGCAGGGCTGGGCAGGGTTCTCACATTCCACATTAGATAGGTAGGACTAGGCAGGTCCCCACATTACATAATTAGGTAGGCAGGGATAGGCAGCACTCACATTCCACATAAGATAGGTAGGACTGGGCAGGGCTCTACATTCCACATTAAACACATAGGACTGGGCAGAGCTCTCACATTCCACATTAAACAGGTGAGGACTGGACAGGGCTCTCACATTCCACATCAGACAAGCAGGACTAGGCAGAGCTCTTACATTCAAATTAGGTAGGACTGGGCATGGCTCTCACATTCCACATTCCACAGGTAGGACTGGGCAGGGCTCTAACATTCACATTAGACAGGTAGGACTGGGCAGGGCTCTCACATTACACAGGCAGGACTGGGCAGACACAATAGGCCAAAAGGCCTTTTTCTTCCAGCAACTTCTATATTTCTTTGTCCTCCTCAATCAAGAAAAAGGGAACAGCAAACCCAGGAACTAATAGAATTGCAAATTCAATTCTTCCAAAAATATTATGCTTTTTGATGCTATCCTAGTGTTGTCAGACTCTGTTTAAATCTGCAGACAACAAACAGATAACTGACCCAGTGGCATGGCGGGCCGATGCATTGAATGTCTTACCTCCTGCCATGCTGGTGACCTGTGTTCTGGAATGAGCATGGGTTGCAGAGTTCCCTCTGGTTCGCCAATTTCCACTACTATATCCAACCATTTCAGAACCTGAGATCCTTTTTACAGTTTTGTCATGCCCAGCTGGAGAGAGGACTGCAGCCAATGGCTAAAAGAGAGAGAGGCAAAAGACAGAGCGAGCAAGAGAGAGAGAGAGAGAGAGAGAGAGAGAAACGTGTGGGGGGCTGCTGAGAGGAGACAGACGGAGCTAGAGAGAGAGGCAGAGACAGAGAGGGAGCTAGACACAGAGCTAGAGAGGGAAGTGACAGACAGAGAGGGAATAGGAGAAAAGCTAGAGAGAGGGAGAAGAGAGCTACAGAGAGGAGAGAAAGAGAAGGGAAGTGTGAGAGTTGAGTAGAGTGGGTCTAGGTTTGCTGATTTGCTTTGGTCCTGCTGACAGTGGCTATACCTTTCTGTCACTGGAATACCCAGGGAATCTTCATTTTAAATGCCTGCTGTGCTTACTTCTGTTGTTGCTTTAATGACTCTTGCCACCACCCCTCCCCCAATACCCACACACATGCCCAGTGGTCTTTGAATATTTCCTGTCCATCTCCTTTTTCTATGGATTCCTAGTCAGTTTCCTAAAGTACTATTTTACTGTAAATGGACTAACTTTTGTGTGTGTGTGTGTGTGTGTGTGTGTGTGTGTGTTACAGTCCAGGATGAAGTCAGCGGGAGGGTTGGGGGAATTTGTCCAGCACAGGTTGGTGCGCAGGGCCCCCTGAACAGCTGTCTGTTTAAATGATTGCCTGTTTCCCCTTCTCACTGTTCTCTCTCTTTTATTCCCATCTGGCTGCCTTGTTGGCTACACTCCCAGTTCTGGCTGAACCAGTAACAGCAATGTAAAAAGCAGAGAAGGAAGGAAAAGGCATTGTCTCCAACCCAGTGCACCCCCCAACTTTAAATTCTCCTCTGCAGACTCCAGTTCCAATAAATAACCACTACCCACCAAGCTGGATTTCAACGGTCCCTTAAAGGGCAAGGACTGGTTATTCAGTTGCGCTAACTGCAACATGACAGCACATCAAAGATGAAGCATGAGTCACAAAAAAGCTGTGTGCGCCATTTTTTTTCATCCATAGAAACACAGACGATGGTAGAACAAGACCAGAGGTCCATCCAGTCTGCCCAAGTTCCTTATAATCCCTGGAACCTACTGTTCCTCCAGGAACTGAGAAAAGTGTTGCAACTGCTTCAAAATGTTTGAAAAAACTGCACGCAAAGATTCTGGTGCATTTGCAGAGACACAGTTGTGGCAGAGCAACTGCCATACATCTTGCGTCTGGAGCTTTGAAAATCCAGGCCCAGGTTTCTAATTCGATATCCACTAAATAAACAGGTTCGTTTTAGCTATTGCAATGCACTGTGGAATGTTTGCTTAGTTTCACTTG
Source organism: Neoceratodus forsteri (assembly GCA_016271365.2). Taxonomy (NCBI): domain Eukaryota; kingdom Metazoa; phylum Chordata; order Ceratodontiformes; family Ceratodontidae; genus Neoceratodus; species Neoceratodus forsteri. The sequence goes on from CM028130.1 coordinate 1,616,867,341, forward strand.
TCTTTTCTGGGTTTTATAGCCCTTCTGTCAGCATATCCATGAAATGTGTATCAAAAAAGCTTTCATCAGGACTGCCTGATTTCACAGTGCACATCTAATTACATCATCATGCTCACCACGGCAACAGACTGTGATGTCACAAGCACAGCTTTTGTGAGGTCAGTTAGGGCAGTCGGGGGCAGGGGGGTTGGAACCTGACAACGGAATAAATATTTGTTAATGTGAAATACTTAAAGTCTGAACATGGTGAGGGGAGTTGTTGGCACAGCTGCAGAACTACCACTCACAGCGTTGGTGTCTGGGGTTCGGAAGTAGCCTGGGTCACTGGGGGACGGACAAGGGGAGAGGGATCCAGCCAGGAAAGTAAGGCAATGCAATGTCGCTGCAGCACTGCCATGAGGGTGACCACAGGTGATGGTGCCAGTCAACACGTCTTTGGGGGTGAGGAAACGCTGGCTGATGCCATGTGGCTGCATGTACTGTGTGGGTCTGTGTGTGCACTCAAGCACGGCGTTATAGCAGCCGGCGTCTCCAGGAGTGGGGAGACAGAAAACCAAAATGGCCCTGAACCCATCCATCTAGACCCCACACTCACTGTACCACCCCTTATAAACAGTTGCTGTCAGGGCACATCCCCGTACCCTGACCCTGCCTAGGGGTATTCCAGGGCTAAATGGAGGCAGGTGAGTGTGGGGCACAGACGTGCGAGTGGGGTGTGCCGTGTGGCCCCTGAGGGGGTCAGGCACCAGGGATGGAGGAGGTCAAAATAACTGCAGATTAAAAAAAAATCTGAACATTTGAACTAAGTCCCAAACCTGAAAAACATTAACAGGAATGAGAACCAGGATCTATGTCTAACTGGAAAGTCGTGCACATGTGTGTAGCCCCTTTAATCTACCTACTGTGTGTTTTGTTCACTTTCAAATAATCCGATATTTTTTCCTCTTTTCCTTGCTGATGCTTCCTACTTCCTGCCTGATAATAATGTTAACGCTGTGATTACTATTCCAGAATCTGATGAGATCAGCTGAGTGGAGACCCTGCAGTGAAAACTGCACCGTGAGCTTCCGATGACCTGATGTCACATGGGTTCCTGAACTGACCAACAAGTATAGAAATAAACATCGGGTGGGAAAATGGATCGGGACAACCGGCCCAGTGGTACTTTGGTAGTGCAACCGTCAGCCATGCTGACACAGGCCAAGGCTCAGGAGTGGACTCTGTTCAGGAGTCGTCCGGGGAGAGAGGGCCAAGCATCCACGGGATAGAGCTTGTCTCTCAAGGAAATATGTTCCAGCAATTTGCTCGCAGTTGCCATCTGGTAGACACAAGGTGATAAGCACAGCAGGGGATCATCAGGGGAGGGCTGCCCCCTTGATGTTGATACGCACTGTGTGTTACTGCATGCTGGCAGCCCTGGGGAGATGAATACTGGTGCAAAACTGTGACCAGCTAAGTGACTCTGTGGCCTAGATAGGCACCACATAACCGACTGGGAGGGCTTCAGATATGGATATGTGTTGCGGGGGGAGATGGCTCACCCCCTTCCAGCCCCGCTACTGGGGGAAATCCATGGGGGACTCAAAGAGTGGGTAGTCCCAGAGACTGTGGATGACGATAGCACTGGGTGGACCAGGGATGATGGGTGCCAGTCGACAATGCAGTACAAATACCTTAATGAAAAAAAAAATGGACCTCCAGTGATGTCACGGTAATGGTGGGAGTTTGACTCAAGCTCTCATCCTCCCAGATAATCCTTTAGAATCTAATCTCACATTGAATGGGGTGGAGTAGAGGAAAAATGGGCAGAAATAAGGAAGGTAACTGAAACGGCAGCTAACCTCTGTGTCAGGCAGATTACAAAGAGTAAGAGGAAAAAAGAGACCGCTATGGTACTCCAGGGAAGTAGCAGAACAGGCAAAGGAAAAGAAGCAGGCATTTAAAAGATACAAGTTGACACAGAAGGACGAGGACAGGGAGAGTTATCAGGAGAAACAATGGGAGACAGGAAAGGCAGTTAGGAGAGCAAAAGCACAGATGGAGGAAAACATTGCAAAGTCAGCAAAAAGGGGGATAAAACATTCTTAGGTAGATTGGCGAAAAGAAGAAAAGTAAGGCAGGGGTAGTAAGACTAAAAGGGGAAGGGAAGAAGTGTGTAAGAGGACCAGAAGAAAGCTGGCATATTGAACAAGTACTTTTGTTCAGCATTCACAAAGGAAGGGGAAGGTGACAGGCCACAGATAGGGAAAGGGCATTAAGGGAAGGGCGGTGGGCACTAGCCCCTTCACAAAGGAGAGAGTCCTCAGGGAACTAACAAAGCTAAAAGTGGACATGGCAATGGGGCCGGATGGGGGTCTCACCAGAATACCGAAAGAATTAAAGGAGGAACTGTCTGCACCTCTAACGTCCCTGTTCAATCTGCCACTGGATACTGGGGAAATTCCAGGGGACTGGAGGAGGGTGGATGTGGTCCCACTACACAAAAGTGGAAGGGAGGAGGCAGGAAACTACCGACCTGTAAGCCTAACTTTGATAGTAGACAAGGTCATGGAAACACTACTAAAAGAAAGGACTGTGGAATACCTTAAAAACAGTGGTTTGCAGGATCCGAGGCAGCATGTGTTCACAGGGGGAGATCTTACCAAACCAATTTGATAAATGTCTCTGATTGGGTTACCAAAGAGGTGGAGCAGGGAGGAGCAGTGGATGTGACCTACCTGGATTTCAGGAAAGCCTTCGACACCGTTCCGCACAGAAGACTAGTAAACAAGCTGGGCAGCCTGAGGGTGGGACCAAAGATAGTAACATGGGTACAAAATTGGCTAAGTAACAGAACTCAGAGGGTGGTGGTAAATGGAGGTCACTCGGAAGACGTTAAGGCAACCAGCGAGGTGCCTCAGGGGTCAGTACTGGGTCCGGTCCTCTTCAATGTCCTTATTAGTGACATCACAGTGGGGCTGGAGTGAAAGGTATGTCTGTTCGCAGACGACACAAAAATCTGCAATAGAGTGGACACATGGGGGGGTTGAAAAAAATGAAGGAAGATCTGAAAAAACTAGAAGACTGGTCAAGGGTCAGGCAACTGGGCTTCAATGCCAAAAAGTGCAAAATTATGCACACAGGGCACAGAAATCCAAGGGTAACGTAGCAGTTGGGGGAGGTGTTAACCACAAAACAGGAAAGGGGTCTGGGGATCATCATCTCTGATGACCTAAAGGGAGCAAAGCAGTGTGATAAGGCAGTGGGCAAGGCTAGTAGGATGCTGGGGTGCATAGGGAGGGGTATCACCAGCAGAAAAGGGGAGGTAGTGTTATCCCTGTACAGATCAATGGTGAGGCCCCACCTGGAGTACTGTGTCCGGTTCTGGAGGCCCCATCTCAGGAAGGACCTAGATCAAGTGGAGACAGTACAAAGTAGGGCAACCAAAATGGTGCATGGCCTGCATCAGAAGCCCTACGAGAAAAGACTCAGGGAATTAAATACGTACTCTCTGGAGGAAAGGACAGAAAGGGAAGACATGACAGAAACATTCAAATACCTCAAGGGAGCTGGCTCCATGGTGCGGCGAAGGTTCAGCCTCAGCACACTGGTGACCTGGGTTCATGCCCACAGCCCGGTGTCAGGAGCAAAGACCGGCAGGAAGGGGATTCAGAGCATCCAGTGAAAGCTTGCCTCCCGGGGGGGAGGGTGTGATCAGGGCCGTGGCTCCTGCAGGCAGATTGGAGACGTGTTAGGGAGCGTGCAGCCTCGACACGCCCCCACATGTCCCTGCCTCAAGTTGCCATCCCACGTAGGCCCAATAAGGGTACAGTGGGTTGGCCAAGAAAATGGAAAAAGCCCCCTGACCAGCCAGATGATGGACACCAGTCCCCCACGCCACAGTAGCCCGTGATTGCCCCGTACTGACCCCCCCGCTGCCCCGGACTAAGTAGTTGTGCCTACTGGCACTTCTCCCCGGGGTGCCCACCTCGACAAAGGGTTACGCCGGGTCACCCGGGGGTATTGCCGGCATTAGCAGGGGCAGTAGATGGCAACTGGGGGAGGTTGTGCCTGAGGATCCTAGGTGTCCCGAAGGAGTGGCCAGTCCGGGGGACAGGGGAGGAGTATAAAGAAATAATACAAATACCTCAAGGGTACCAATAGGTACAGGAGGGTAGTATTTTGCACAGAAAGAGATGCTCAAAGACAAGGGGGCACAATATGAAGCTGAAAGGGGGAGGACTTAGAGGAGATATGAGGAAATATTTCTTTACGGGAAAGGGTGGTGGACAGCTGGAACAGCCTCCCAGCAGAGGTGGTAGGTACAGAAATGGTAACAGGTTTCAAACATGCATGGGATAGACACAAGGGGACCTTAGTAACAGTGCGGGGGGGGGGCCGGAGATCAATTATGGTCTGCAGTAGCTCAACAGAGGGGAATAGGGCAGACTAGGTGGGCCAGGAAGTCCTTTTCTACCAACAGCTTCTACGTTTCTATGTTTCGCACAGATCTTACAGATTTAGCTCCCCAGGGCAGAGCAGCGTGGTCAACAAAAACAAAATTGGCACTGCTGCTGGGAACACTGCATTATCTGATAGGTGGGGCTCAAGATGATGAGGCCTTGGAGTGTGGGCACTCCATTAGCCACATCGCAGACATTGGTCTCCTCAGCCGACCTTGAGACTGATGACAAGGAGCTTCTAACTCTGAACAAGCAATACAAAAAAAAAAACTTCACACGGTGAATAAGACTGACTCCACATTGGCAGATTTCAGGATGGACCTAAAATCAATTCACAAGAAGTAGGGAGCTACAAACAAAAAAGTGGACGCGCCGGCAGACTCAGTCGCGGTATATCACTGCCACCTGCTAAGCCAAGATAGGTGCAGGACAGACTTGAGGATGCCAAGAACAAATCTCATCGCAGCAACTTTAGAATCCATGGTGTACAGAAAGGGGCCAAGGAGGGGTTCACCTCACCAAATGAGTTTGTCCTGCACTTACTGAATACCAGTTTGACAACCCCACCCGATTAACCCCTCTCGATTAAGCTAGCCAACAGCTACTTATAATCGAAGCCAACGGAACCGACCACCACGCCATACTCCTGGATTATGAAGATGCTGCATTTTCAAGCCAAAGAAGCAATCCTGTCTGCAAGCTTGGATGGCAAAATTGGTTAATTTTGAGAATACATGCATCTTCTTGGATCAGGACTTCTCCTCGGTGCCACAAGCCAAGCACCAAGCTATCAGACCTGTTATTAAAGCCCTGAAAGATCAACACAGCATTAAGGCCCAACTGCTCTACCCAGCCAGACTGCAGGTTCACCTGGACTCCACTGTTAAAACCTCCTCCACATTACTGGAAGCACTACCTATGCTGTGTAAACTGCAAATGGACTGCCCAGGCCAGGAGGCAGTATCCTTAGAAGACAGACTACTGCTTTCAGGCTGCAGAAAGAGAGTACATGTGAAGGGAGGCCCCCCCATCCTGTGGGCGATCTAACGAGCTTTGTAAAAAAGATGTAGGAAAAGATCGACCAGGACCTTCAATCTTCTCAAGAGAACTCTGTACTATGAAGAAGACCGGCAGCAGACAGTATCCTTTGTTTTCTCATGTAGTCTGTTTTCCAGGTCATTGTGACTTTGGAAAAACAAACTTAACTTTAAAAATGTGGGACTTACTGTGATACTCTAACAGGTATATTTGTACCTGGACTTCTTTATTTCCAGGGACCACTGTAGCTGACTGCTCATTATTTTACTAATTTTTGCAGACCTCGTCTTAGTAGAGGGCTCATCTGGAGTGGATTATTACATTTACAACATCTGCAAAATGGTCAAAAGTGCTTTAAGTTCTGATAAGGTTCTTTTACAGAACATGGCAAAGGTTCTGAAAAGTTCTGAGCTTATCCAAAACAGTTCTCCCATCCCTGTTCACAGAGCAACTGGTACTGTCAAGTGTTATTGCCACCATTTAAAATATTTATGGGGGTAGTGGTAAAAAAAAAAATTGAAAGGTACTTGAAATTAGTCCCCAGCCTCCGCTGCCACAGAATCGGTGTTCATCGCCCGCAGGGTAGAGACAGTTTATTTTTCTATGCTTCATGATGGACATCACCCTGCTGGCCTGATAGCACAGTTGTTGGCAAACCACTTGCCACACTATGCCAATAACATATGTCCATGCCACAAGACTGGCTCGTCACTGGTGGGCAAGCAGAAGGATTCCTAGGCATCCGTGTGGATGCATCCCTTTGAGAAGGGGGGTTGTGCTGCCAGTCTGGGGCTGCTCCCTAATAACCACAGGGAATTAGCCGTAGAAAGGCACACCTCGACGTGCACACCCTTGGGAGACCTAAATGGCGCTGTCCGGATGAGGGAGTAAATGTGAAAATGAGTTACCGCCAGGATGATAGCTCCAGCAACATGCCTGCCGAATGGGGGTGGAGAGATAGGAACACCTGCCATTCTACTAGGTGGCCATTGGGTGAAAGCTATGGAAGGCATCTGGGGTGGCAACAGCGGCAACTGGGGTGGGAGGCCGCAAACAGTGGCCTCAGAGTGGGGGGGCGTCCTACTCCAAGAAACATGCACAAAGGGAGGGGAAAAAAAACAAGCACCTCTAAATGCAGAGCAGAGCTGCTGTCTCATTACTGTACCATAAGACAGTCAACATAATAAAAACAAGAATATGTACTATAAAAGCATTCAGGGATGCTTAAATCATCACATGTGTTTAATAATCAAACACAGTGTCACACCAATCTGAAAGGGGCTGAAGCCAAGGGCTGGGAACATTGGAAGCCAAGGGCTGGGACCGTCGGAAGCCGCAGGGCTGAGTGTCGTAGCTACTCCAGTTCCTCAGTAGAAGAATGATGTCTCTCATCATGTCCAAATTAAATCTGCTGGGGCAAAGAGCACACAGGGGTCAGTCTGTGTCCAGTGATTAAGCACTACCACCACCACACCCGCGCTGGGGCTCTGCTTCCAGAAACACAGGAAAACTCATTCTTCACAAAGCTGGGAGGAAAAAATGACTCACAGATTCTAGTCAGAAAATAGCCCAGTGCTTTAGGATCTTTACTACTTGGGGGTGGGGGACATCCGGAACCTCCTGGGGGCTGTTCTCTATGTGATCCTTACAGCAGTAAATGGAAAAGAACTTAAAAGAAGCAGCCCCGCCCCCAAGTACATTTTATTATAACTGGGGGTGGTGTAATTCTATGGTGTTTAGGTTTGTTCTGAAGTCAGACACCCTTTAGTTTCCCCCTGAAATTTAAACCTTTCTAAAAATCTCTGTGTCTAAAGTAGCCAAACTTTTCACACGATAAAACAGTGGAGCCTTTCCTCACCATTAAATGATCATGGTGGTATTGTGTTTCCTGTTCCCAGACATTTTAGTGGCTTTGTCACCAACAAATCTCATGCCAGGTTAAAGATACAATTATACATTACGCTCACTTGCAATCTGCAACATGATGAAGAAAAAAAATACATAATACATATGTATTTGTCAACAGGCTGCAATAAACATCTATAGAATACATCCCTATCACTATCAGTGGTTAGCTGTAGTTTATTTAAATATTTATTTTTGTGTCGTTCCACATTGTCACTGGGATATTCATAACTACAATTTCGTTATTTCAAATTATTCTTCCAGACTAGCCTGATTGAGCAGCGACACACCACATGTTGGGTCTGGAAGCACAGGGAGGTCAAGTGACTCGCTCAAGGTCAATAAGTTATTCTATGGCAATGGTGAGATTCAAACCTGGGATTTTCTGCTTCAGAGCTTGACACGCTGTTCCATGCAACCCACCTTTTTTCTCCACTATAACCCCAGTGATTCCATAGGGGACCCAGTGAATAGGGAAGCAGTTACACATTAAAGGGGAAGGAAAGCTGTCTCTGTAGCACCCAGCAATAGTGGATAGCTGTGGCATGCTCCCAACCTGGGTTTGCACTCTCAGCCTGGGACGTCAGAAGCGGAGGATGGTAGGGAAGGTACAGAATGTCCTTAGGATGCTCTCCTCCCAGTGGGTGAAGGCTGTTTGCAGAATTGTTCTTCTGCAGCTCCTGGTGATGGCAGGGTGGAGGCGAATTTGATGGTGTGGGTAACCACATACCATCATGTACCACCACCACCCCCTCGGGCCACTCACGGTATACGCAAGAGTGAGGGAAGGCAGGGAGAAAAATAGTAAAACTGTTGCACTGTTACACCAGAGGATGGTCTCGCGGTCCCACCCACACCAACGGACCCTCCCAGCACACCATCAATATGGGACCCCACGAGCTAGCATCCTCGATGATCAGTTCCTCCTCCAGGTCATGGGGAGGCCCCCATCAGGGACAATCAACAAATCCCTTAGAGAAAAAAACCTGCACTCTCTTTTCAGAGAGGGTGCTACACACACATGAAACCAGGTTAGGGCTTAAAATAAAATATTAGAGAGGCTGCCTTTGTGCATACGCAAAGAAAGGTGAGCAACAGGTGTAGGTCTGGTCTGAAAAAATTACAACTTCTCGTAAAGAAGAGACACATTTATTATGCAAATATTGTGCAAATAACACATATACAAATATACATTTGTGCAAATACGCATCAAATCACAGACCTACCCCAGTCCAACAGCCAGCCACCATAAACCCCAGCTGGGACACGCCAGCCAATAGAAAGGACAGTAAAGGAGCTTCAGGAAGCATACCTCCACAACAACCAAAGTGGGGCCCCCAGCAGGGACAAGTCAGCCCCCTGGATGTCTGGATGGATCTCTAAGGTGGTTTCAGCAAGCACACCTCTACAATGGCCAAAGGAGGCCAGCACCCTGGATGTCTGGCTGAGGAGTGAATGGACCCCCTAAGGTGGTTCTAGGAAGTACACCTCCACAATGACCTAAGGGGGGCCCCCCAGCGGGGGGACACTGTTCCCCAAGATGTTTAGCTGAGGTGTGGATGGATCCCTAAGGTGGTTTCAGGAAGCACATCTCCACAACAACCAAAGGGGGCCCCCAAAGGGGACAAGCTGGCCCCCTGGATGTCTGGCTGAGGTGTGGATGGATCTCTAAGGTGGTTCCAGGAAGCACACCTCCACAATGACCAAGGGGGCAGCAGGGACAAGCTGGTCCCCTGGATGTCTGGCTGAGGTGTAGATGGATCTCTAAGGTGGTTCCAGGAAGCACACCTCCACAACGACCAAAGGGGGGGGGGCCCAGTGGGGACAAGCCAGCCTCCTGGATGTCTGGCTGAGGTGTAGATGGATCTCTAAGGTGGTTCCAGGAAGCACACCTCCACAATGCCAAAGGGGGGGCCCCAGTGGGGACAAGCAGGCCCCTGGATGTCTGGCTGAGGTGTGGACGGATTCCTAAGGTGGCAGCGAGGGATGAGTCTAGCAGCTAGTGGGGAGGCGTGGGAGGGACGAAGCAGTGGTGGTGCTGGTGATCACAGTGGTTGAAAACTCAGCATGTAATAAGCAAAAAGGGAAAGGAAAGCTTTGCAGTATTCAATATCCATAATTTGCTTACTTCCTCGTCTCTGTCTGTACACATCCCACAGTTTGCTTACTTCCTGTTCCTTTTCCACATCGCTCTTTGTTTCCTTCCTTCCTGCTTTTTAAAACCCGCTTTGTACACAGTCCCTCAAAAGTACAGCTGTGCCAACAAGAAACATCAACGGTTACAGTCAGTGAACAGCTTCTGATGCCGATACCACTACTGACATGAGATCATATTACATAGATGCACCAACCAGTGACAGCATATGTTACAGTGTGTCAGTGGCTCCTGATGCCAATATTGCTGCTGGCATAGGCTGTTACATGATGAAAACAGAGGCACTCAATACTCCCAGTTCACATGAGCATAGCAACTTACGCCAGTAGCGGTATCACTGTCAGGAGCCGCGGGCTGATCCAAGGCATTAAATAAGTGGGTTTGCATCGCAAGTTGCTACCCCCAAAAACTGCTGCTTGTTAATCAAGTGCAGCCTTGATTTGCAGAAGTTGCTAATCAAGATTTGTCTGCAATAAAAATTTGGACAAAAATAGGAAAAGTCCTAGTCCTGTCTCCATGACGGTTGCTGGCACTCTTAGGCCTAATTCTGTGTTAATCTCCATCAGGAAGATGGCAGGAGTACCAGCTGAGAGGGATGGGGGGTTGCTGGAGAACCCTGATCCAAAGGCCAGGTGGGACTTGCTAACATATATTCGCACCTGGATTTCTTTTTCCTTTTTGCTAAGAGCTGTTTCATCTGTCACGATGCTGGTTGGCTTTTCAGCCCTTCCCCTTCCTTTGGTGGCCACCATCTCTCCCAGGTCATACCTGTCTGGTTCCACAATGGCTTACCCATGGTGGGGCCAAGGAGGCCATCCTCTCCACCCCCACCCGAGTCCTGATCTGGTCAGCAGGTCCTAGGGTGATAGCATGGAGTCAAGGAAGGTGGGTGGGGCTTCCTTAGTGCACAGCCCCACTTTTCTCTTGTTTGGTCCTTGTCCCCAAGGCTAACGCCCATGCAGTGACGTGGGTATTTGTGAGCACACCACACATACTCGAAGGCTGGCGCCCGACCGTTAAGGATGCGGCTGTCTGTTGTTTCACCCAACCTCAGCTGGATGGCAATCAAGCAGCAGCTCAGCCTGCTCCCCCTCCCAGAAGGACAGCTGTCTATGGACACTCGATCCTCCTTTCCTCGGCCAGCCCCGAACGACCCTGATCCAATCACAAACCCAGGTCACCAACATGGCAGGACGTGAGGCGTTGCAATACCTCAGCCCTGCACGCTACCAGGCTAGCTCACACCTGGGTTTCTGACTCAACTGCAGATGATCTTTAGCTGGATCCAGGTGTAACCCCCCCTACAAATGGGGGTTCCTGAAACGTCTTCCTCGAGCTTGCCTAAATGCTCACTGCCAGGCTGGTGTCCTGCATTTTAGCAGTTTTAATGTGATTGCCAGAGAGTGCCTGTATAGCCTCTGTGTAGTGTCTCTTTAAGAGCTGCCTGGATTGCAGTCATAAGTAATTTGAGAGGGAGCGCTGTTGAAAGATGTAACTATTTGCTGAAAATCATTTAGAGTAATAATGATAATGTAGTTTGTCTAACCTGTCTTCTTTGCAGCAAGGACTGTTGTGTTTATCCTCACCACTTTGGCCCGGGACAGCCAAATTGGACCAATCAGTACTGCTGGGACCTAAAATGGAGCCGGACTACAAAAGATGTCTGGAATCAGAATCTGTAGAAATTGTAGTTTGGGGCTTTTGGCGCCTTTTTGCATATGAAGGGGGAGCTCCTGTTGTGACTGACAGATGAATCAGCCAACCGAACCTTTTGGATCTTGGGGAAATTCCCAGACTTGCTGGCAGTTGAGTCAGATCTAGGTTGGGAGCTGAAGAAGCAAAAGCTTGAGACAGTCAAGCAGCCATCTGAGTAGTTTTGCGTGGGAGAACTGTGGAAAGGCCTGAGTTGTGGCCTGCATGTCTGCCTGCTGCCCCAGAGAGGGAGAAAAGAGAATTATTTCGGACTAAATCCGAGTTTGTGAGAATGAAGTAAACCACTAATTTTGTACCAGGCTGAATGCGATCGGCCTGTCAGGATTTCCAGCTGCTTTTGAATCCCCGGTTTGTGCAGAGACTTTGCGATCGTGACTGGGTCGTGATTTGGTTTTCCACTGTGTGAACTGTGTTCTGCTTGCTGGAAACTGTATCCAGCACACAATGGACTATATCCAAATTTGTCTCCATTTGGCCAGGGCCTTGCCACACTGGCCCAGCCAGACTACCCGCTGCACAGAGAAAGCTATCGACAAGAGACCTGCTTGGGTATCAGCACCCTGCTCCACGCTTGAACAGGAATGACGCAGCGGCGATTCATGTGGGCCCTGCTTCTCCTGGCACTCCAGATTAACCACCTGCTGTCTCGATTTTCATTCAGCCTGTGTCCAGTCTTGGGTTTCATGAGCAATCATCAGGGTAGCTCCCTGCAACAACAGCCTAATCTAAAAGTGTTTCATCTGATTGTCTTGTTGATTTCTTTTCACAAACTGAGCCTTCCGGCTCCTGATTACAAATAATGTGTGTTCTGCATGTTGTTTTTTTCCATCACAGGGCCCCAACCAGCTGCAACGTTCCTGGCTAGTCCACCATTCTCCATCTGGGTACCCAGAGTGTGTGACTGTTTATGGACCCTTAAGTGCATGCATAACTGTTTGACTGATACAGCCTTTAAGCAAATTAACCTGATTATGCCCTTCCCTTGTTCAAGTCCCTTAAATAAATCAGATCTAACTCTTTTTTTGCATTTACCCTGACTGTGGTTCCAGTTTGTGCAAGAGTACTGTACTGCTGTTATTTGCTGTGTATAACTTTGTTTTAGGGGTCCCCAGGGCTGGAGCCAGAGGAAAGCTACAGGTGGTAAGTGCAAACAGTGTGGGTACTTGTGTGGTGTATCAGGGTATTGTGAAAGTGATTATTGTGTATTGTTCGGCCACTAGTAAGGAAGAGGGGGTTACAGTGTCCCGAGGGCTATGCCCAGGATAAGCTTGACCACTACTAACCCTGACCTCCAGGTGGAGGCACCCGTTTCAGAACTCAGACCCTTAACCTGCTACTAGCCAAACTTGAGCAGGGTAGTAGCCATGGGATAAGCGCCACTAAAGATTCTACAAAGTTAATAAAATTTGCCTAGAGTTAACTTTCAAGCCCAGGAGACCCCCAAACAGTCCTCATCATAACAGCAGGTCCAGAAGTGAGAGACTCAGAACTGGGATAGCCAGGAAGCAAACATCCCTGATTATTGCTGACACTGAGTTTAGAACAGTTTCCAGACTGGTTTTATGCAACCAGAACATGTCGCAAACTTTTTGATCCAATGTGTCAGCAACTCATTGGCCTTAGAATGGTGCACCGTCTCCTTGCCCCGGCAAGGCTCGGAATCACCTGTGGAGTTCGGACTTATTAGTTCACCGACCCAAATGAAGTGAGCAAAAGAACTGATAAAACTGTGGAGGAATTCTGTGGTGGAGAGGGAGCCCACCAGACAAGGGAGGAGGAACCCGAAGACCGAGAATGATCTCTGCACAAACTTTTCATCAGTTAACAGGTTTTATCAAGGATCAAATTTGACTTCTGTGCTTGTATCTTACGCAGGACTCGGTTGGGGTAATATCTCTTCTGTGCTTTTATCTTACTCAGGACTGGGTTGAGGTGACACTGGACTTCAAATGTGTTTGTGCCTTATTTGTTTTATAACAAATAGCCTCACTGTCCTGATTGCCTTATACCTGGGACTGGTTTACAGTTTTTTGATAAGTTTGATATGTCAACATGAGTTTGGACTATGTTTCCAAACTGGTGCTGCCCACGAGGTGCTCAGTAAAAAGGAAGCAGATTCTGGCACAAAATAACGGATCAATATTGGTTATTTTTCTTTCCTGAATACATTTTGCTGCTAACACAGGAAGAATTACTCCTTCAGCTGTAAGCTGCTTTACTAAACAGTTTATAGGCATGCCATGCTTATGCTGAAATGTTTCGAAGCTATAGAAAATGTTAAGTGGTTTAAATATGCTCAAATGGTAACTAAGGAGGACTAAATCAAAGAGTAGTTTGAAAATGCAGATAAGCTGCTTCCAAAGTGCTCAGTGTTCCTTCCTGAAATGCACATTTTGTGGGAACAATGACCTTCAACAGTCACGTTACTGGTTATACGTGCCTGAAAATAGTCATTTACTGGCTAGTGCACTTACACGGTAAACAAAAACTAAATAAAAATACCAATTATAGTGTATGTGCATGCTTTTCTAGTTTCATTCCTGCAGGTCTGGCATGGTTGGCTTTCTTAAATTTTGTTAGACTCATTGAGTACTTTGGACTTTTATTGAACATACCCTACCAGAGGTATCAAGAATTACTGGATGTTATTTACCCTGCCTGCTAACGTGCCTGTCAGCCTATTGTACTATTCAACAGAATGCAGTTACTAATGTCTGTCATTGATTCAATACTTAATTATGTCTGTCCTGTACCCTGTACTTTTATGTATAACCGGTCGCTTGTGAAGAAGAGCTATGTAGCTTATCTTGCTCTCCAGCATAAAAAATAAAAATGAAATTAAATATAATTTGCTGTATGGCAATGTTCATGATAAAAAAATGAATACATATAAATTAAAAAACATTAATTGAAAAGGGGAATATAACACTTCACTTTAGCCTCTGTGATTTCTAAGAAGTTTTAGTTTGTTGTGAGACTGCCTCCTATGAATAAGAAGTATCATTGCACACATTTCTGGCCACACAGACCCAATCTGCTTGGCCTCATGGTCCTCTTTCCAAACTGTGGGAAACGATACTCTTGTACCATTAAGTGACAGCTCTCCTGGCACCAGTGGTGGAGCTAGAGGGGAGGCTGGGGGGCGCGGTTGCCCCTCCTGGCTGCCCCAGTGTGAGCAGTGGTGCCCCCACCACTATCTTTATTCACTGTTTAGTGCCCATTGTGGAGCCCATGATTGATACTGGCCCCCGGCTCCCAAATGCTCCCAAATCTGGCTCCACCACTGTCACAACACCGAAACTGCTCTGTCTCTTCACTGCTCTCCCAGTACACAGGGTGCTGAACATTTAACTAACTGAATTACTACTGTGTTGTAATTAATATGTGACAGCCCTTCCTGGCCCAGTGGGACTGGCTGGCGGAGTGCTGTTCCACTATGTGGGAGACCCAGGATCGATCCTCGCTCCCATCTTTCTCGCCCGGGCCAGTGAGGTGTGCAGCACAATCTGGAGGTATCACTCACTGACCCCAGGGCGGGGGGACGGTGCTCACTTAACACCACCTGCAGGTGGGAAGTGGGGCTGCCTTGGCACTGTGGGTTACCATGGAGCACTGGCAGCTCCCCACCTACAGGATGATGCGGCAGGCGTTCATTGGCTACATGCCAGGTAAATAGGAGGGTCTAAAACATGAACAAATCCTTGGAGGGAGCAGCATGATACCCTGAACATCTGACTCCGCTCTCCCCTACCAGCCACTCCAGTCCTACAGAGGGTGTCTCCCACCGCAGTAGCAGAAGCAGTGCGAGATGATACCTGGCTTTGTCCAGGCACCACCACAGGATAAACTGTGGGGTCAGGTGCAGAGGTCAGTGCTGCAGATGGAGAGGCACAGGACTGGGCCCCACTGTGAGGGTAAGCTGTGGGGTCAAGATGCAGAGGTAAGGGCTGGAGATGTGAAGGGATGCACCACAGGGGTAAACTGTGGGGTCAGGGTGCAGAAGAACAGGACTGGGCCCTACCATGAAGGTAAGCTGTGGGGTCAAGGTGCAGAGGTAAGGGCTGGAGATGAGAAGGGATGGGGCTGGGCCCCACCACAGGGGTAAGCATCAGGGTCAAGGTGTGGAGGTAAGTGCTGTAGGTGTGAAGGGACAGGGTTGGTCCCACCATGCCGGATATGCCATGGTGTCAGGGTTTGGAGGTAAGGGCTTGAGATGTGAAGGGATGCACCACAGGGGTAAACTGTGGGGTCAGGGTGCAGAGGTAAGTGCTGCAGATGCAGAAGAACAGGACTTGGTCCCACCATGAGGGTAAGCTGTGAGGTCAAGGTGCAGAGGTAAGTGCTGAAGATGTGAAGGGACAGGGTGCAGAATATGCCATGGTGTCAGGGTTTGGAGGTAAGTGCTGGAGATGCAGAGGGATGTAGCTGGGATCTACCACAGGGGATAAGCCATAGGGTCAGGGTTTGGAGGTAAGTGCTGGAGATGCAGAGAGATGTGGTTGTGACCTACCACACGGGATAAGCCATGGGGTAAGGGTGCGGAGGTAAGTGCTGGAGATGTGGAGGAATGGGGCTGAGTCCCATCAAAGGGGAAAAGCTGTGGGGTCACGGTGCAGAGGAACGTGTTGGGGATGTGGGGGAGACGGGGTTGGGCCCCACCACAGGGGTGATCCATTGGGTCAGGGTGTGTTGGTAAGTGCTGCAGATGTGGAGGGATGGAGCTGGGCCATACCACAGGGGTAAGTCATGGGGTCAGGGTGCAGAGGTTAAGTACCACAGATGTGGAGAGACCAGGCTGGGCCCCACCGCAGGGGGCAAGCCGTGGGGTCAGGTTGTGGAGGTAAGTGCTGGAGATGTGGAGAGATGAGGTGAGCCAGACCTGAGAGATGGGGAAGCCGTGCCAATAGATGGTAAAATTAAAATAAAATAAAGTGACAGCACGCTACCACAGCGCCTCCTCGAAAATGGGCTTCTGGTATGCCCAAAGAGTTGCTCTATATTCTTGATAGAGAGGCAGGCAGACAGACACGGAGGTAGGTAGACAGGCAGATACAGCACACCGTCAGCAGACAGACACAGATGATGGGCAGGTAGGAGGAAGGTAGGCAAACTGTCACCTGACTGACAGATATGGTAGGGTCGGTAAGTAGGTAGGCAGGCAGGCAGGCAGGCAGGAAGACAGACGGACAGACACAGTAGATAGGTAGCTAGGTGGACAGATTTAATAAATAGGGAGTCTGATGTCAGAGCCTCAGGCAGGAAGGTGGGGGGGGGAACATCAATATTTCTCCCAAACTATTAATTCTGTTTTGTTTTCTTGTTGGTGGCATCTCTGACCTTTAAAGATAGAGAAATAAGAGACAGTCCCACCCACTGCCATCACACGCAATAACTTGTGAACTCATCTTGCATGCAGATTGCAGCTTCACAGTCTCTGATAAGCATTGAGCGGGTGGAGATGTTTTCTTTTGTAAGGGGCAGAGGGTGAGTCTACTTCTGAAAAATATACCGAGGGAGATTATTAAGCGATACTTATAGCTGGTGAGCAAACAGCCAGCAAACTCTTTTTCTGCATTAAATGTACAAAGCGAGTTCAGAATCGAGAGTAGCTGCTAGACTGCTGTTCACTGTGTGGCAGTGTTTGCTCTAGATGCCGAAAATAATTAACCATTTGGCAATAAATCCTATACATATATTTTAGCCACAACCTCTTTTGTTTTAGCCCTTTAGTTTTTTTAGACATTTTTTTTCCAAACTGACACCTGCTAAGAAGGCATAAAACACACTAGCCAAGCCAGCCCATCAGTGTAGTGGTATTGCCACCGCTTGTGAGGCCAGCGGCCCGGGTTCAGCAATGAGCCTGGGACATCAGGGATCGGCTGAAGGAAGGAGGATTCAATGTCCCAGTGAACGCCCTCCTCCTCCAAAAAGGGAGGGATGCGTAACCTCATTTTATAACTGCTGTTCTGCAGAAGTACAGGCTGTAGTGTAGCATGTGAGGCTTAGGGGCTAAGTGGACGTTGCAGAGTACGTGGCAGGGTGTGCACCATAGATATCATATATATAAAAACTAAAGAGGTTGTCACATGGCCCCCTTCATCCATTTGCATAATAGCCCCATAGAGACTGTATAGGTCGCTTGTATATGACAGCGTAAAAGCCCCCGTTTTCCCACGTGATGACCCCTCATCGCTATGGTGCGCACATGCGTGTGCTTCCTCCTAAACAGTCCTCCTGGCACTGACATAAGCATGGTGGGAAAAATACAGGATAAATCTCCTTAATGCAAGCACCATGAGGGTAATATGTCCAGCCTGCCAGACACAGGAGCAAAAACAATGTAAAAAAAGAATAAAAAGGCACTAGCCAACAGTGGCTTATTAAAAATATTGTTTTAGCTAAACGATTAAAAAAAAAAAAAGGCTTAATGGTTTATACCCAACACCAACACTGCTAATTGGCCAGAGCTAGTTCGATACACTCCCTTGGGTCTCCTGCCCTTCCGGGTTTGCAACCCCAGGTTGGTCAGTCATAGATTGGTGCTGACTGTGAACGCAGACGCTCACCTATCTTTCACGGCTGGAGGAAGGGTACAGCAGTGGCAATCCTGAACATCGAGGTAGGGGTATGGCAGAACCAAGTGGCAATACACATAACAGGAATAATTTAAAAATAAAACGTCTTCGGAGTTCCAATTCAAATGTGTCTAAAGGTTTCTGACTATGAACTGGAAAATGTTCAGTTCACCAGTCCCTACTGGGGATAAGCAAAGAACTTCCAGTTGCAGTGTTGCCAGTTGCTCTCCTATCATGAGCAATTTGTGCAACATTTACTACAAAAAAATAAAATTAAACTATTTCAAGGCTAAACTCCTTCAGTCTGTACAGCCAAGAGCTACAGTGACAGCTTCCAGGATGCAAAAGAAAGAGAGAGATGCAGCACGAACACAGGGGACCAATAGAACACAGAATGCCACGCAGACTTCCGAGCACAAGTACACAATGTCAAAATGCAGAAGTTCAAACCACAGGGCAGCTGGCTGCTGAGAAGGAGTTATTAAAAGTGGGCTCTGATTCAAGCGACCCAGGACCGGATTGCTCTGTGCAATGCATTGGATACACTCCAACAGATGTCACTGAGAAGTAAAGGCCCACAGAATGAGAAACGAACTGAGCGAAGCCCAGGTTACTTCATGTGCAAACACCAATAATGTGATTCTGTTGGGTTACATCACATGGACAGTACAACAGACAGTACTACCACTGAATACAAAAGGATACTGCACTTCAGAATGAAGTGGGTCCACACAAAGACATGGTTTGTTCAATTTACTGTTTTCACCCCCTTCTCACCTTACTGCTCTCCTGTCGAACCAGGCTCCCCTTCAGTCATAGAAACACAGAGTATGTTAGTAGATAAAAGTCTATAAAGCAATCTCGTCTGCCCAAGCCTGCCTGGTTATGGAACTGTCAAGCTTAGGTTCTTTCCCTCCCCTCCCCCAAGTGCCCCCATATGCACTCTTCCCATGCGCCAGTCCCACCTGATTTTTAACCCTCCCACCATTTCAGCACAGATGACCTCTTCTGCATCCTTGCTCAATATCACCACAACTCTTTTTGTAAAAAAAAAAAAAAGTACTCCCTGACACCCTTTTTGAACCCCTTACCCCCACTAATTTCATTGAGTTTCCCTTAGTGCACAGGTTTCTACTCAATGTGGACAACTCACGGCTGTCCACCTTGTTCATCCTGCACTGGTACCTGAACATTTCAATCATGTTGACCCTCTTCCTCCTGTCCTCCAGTGTGCATATGTTGAGATTCCAAAAACACTCCCCATAATCAAATCAAATCAAAATTTATTTATAATGCGCTTTTCAATAAATCAAAGCGCTGATACAAAACAAGAGATAAAACATCAGCAATAATAAATAAAAACATGAACAATAAAATAATCATAAAATAAACTATCCAAATGCCAGTGAAAATAGGTGACTTTTCAAGGATCTCTTAAATGATTCCACGGACAGGCACTCTCTAATCTGACGAGGTAGAGAATTCCACAGGGTCAGGGCCATAAAAGAAAAGGTCCTTGCCCCAGATGATTTAAGACAACCCTGGGAATCTCTAGCAATCCCGCCAGTGGAGCGGAGTGGGCGGAGAGGACGGTAGGGACAAAGGAGATCTTGCAGGTAGCCTGGTACCTCCCTTGGATGAACAAGGTAGACATCCGTGAGTTGTTCACATTGAGTAGAAAACTGTGCACTAAGGGAAACTCAATGAAATAATACCTCCCTTGTTGCCCCAGTATTATTTTGGTAGACCTTCTCTGCACCACCTCCAGGCCCCTCCTGTCCTTCCTCAAGTGTGGACTCCAAAACTGCACACAGTACTCCAAGTGTGGTGCAATGCCCTCCCAAATGGGGGCTTATCTTAGTGCCTGCTTGTCTCCCGTATTGCTCCCTCTGGTAGAGTGCCTCCCATTTGCCTGCAGGTTCCCTGTTTATGTTCCCCGTTCTCACCGTCACAGCCAGAGTCAGAATGTGCCCCAGGTTTCCCCGAGCAGCCCCAATTTTAGCTCTTTTTCAGGCTCAAGCTGGGCATGATCTACCGCTCCTTGCTGTAGCACTTGATTGCTAAATGGCGGCGCATGTCACATGACCGCATGCTGAAACTCCCAACCACCCGACTTTGCGGTCAACCAGAAGGTAGCTCAGTGGTCCCGGTGCTCCTCCTTGACTAAAAGGGGACCCATGACCTCAGCCAGGGCCAAGAGAGCCCTCTTCTTTTTGTAAATAAAGAACGCTGAGATGCGTCGAGTAACAGGGCTCATGAACGTTAATGAGAGCCCTCGGGAGCCTATGAATATTAATGAGGTGCTTGTCCTAGCACAATGGCAATTAAAATATCAGAGCTAGTGACAGGCCTAAGAATTGTAAAATAAATGTAAATAGCTGTGGACACTGAAGGGGCTGATACCTAAGGGGACATAGGAGTGGATAAAATAAAATTTATATTTACTGGCTGCACCGATCTATAGCATCAGGACTCAGATAAACTACCTGTCTGCTGCCCAGGGGCACTAAATTTCAGCAGCAGCAACAGGACAAAGACTGAAGCAAAGTGTTTAAATTGGGTAGCATTTGAAAGGGCACAGTTGTGGCTACAAAACAGTGGGGCAAGTAAATAATTAAAGCATTTAATCTGGCTGCACCAGAACTTTAAAGTCGGGACTGCAATAATCTGCAAGGGGACTGTGTGTTTTAGCAGCCATGTTTATTTATTTATTTATTTATTTACGAGATTTACCAGGAAGGCATACTGAGCAAGATGCTCGATTCCAGATGCGACCTGGGGGCCTAGACCCAGTACATGGCAAATAATAGAAACAAGTACAAGTACAGAGATTGTAAAAGAAACAATAGCATAGGATTTGTACAAATATAATAAAGGAATAATGCACGACAGGGTGTGTGTCGTGCTGGGATAATCTCACGCCTAGGGTGGTTGGAGCACGAGCCGTGGGCTAGGCGTGGAAGTTATCCCAGCACGACACACACCCTGGAGTGCATTATTCCTATTATACAATGGCTCATTGTAAAACAAAAGTGAGAAAAATTGTTAAAACCTTTACTTAAGCTGCATTTTTATGTTATTTATTGACAAGGTAGGTGTACTTATACAAAAAATAGTGCCTGTCCCTCTAATAAGATGTAGCACTGCCCGCTGACAACGAATGTTCCCCACCTGCCATCAGCACAAAAAGTACTAATTTTACCTGCAGTTATTAAGGCGTTAAGCGTGGAATGTACCAGGTATAAATCAGGAAGAAAAAGTACTCCTTTACCTCACAGTTATTTTGTATTTCTCACCCGGTACCAAACAACTGTACCGGGAGAATCGGAAGCTGGACTACCAAACAACTGTACCGGGAGAATCGGAGCAGGACTATTCATGACGCGTGAGTTTCAAAGTGGAAAAAAAAAAGCGTTAAGCGTGGGAGGCGGGATGGACAACAGACTTCTGCGACGAATTATGAATAAAAGTTGGAAATACACTTGATATGAAAACAGCACTGACGCTTACAGTGAATTTATACTGAGGAGTGGGAGGCGGGGCAACAGGCTGTTTCAGTTTCTTGACAGGACAGTAGTCGGGACGCTGTATTTTTCTTGCCTGAAACAAGGAGGAAATACTGGGCTTAAGTGGATTATGTGTAGTTGCTAAGAAGAAAGCATAGTAAGTGTTATTTCGATACTTATTATTCCCTAATTGAAGCATGAAGTCTGTTGTCCATCCCGTTCCTACGTTCGTTTTTTCACTTTGAAACTCACGCGGTGATCAGTAGTCCGCTTCACGTTGCTTATATACCGAGCTGCATTGTGTTTCTGATTGTCCCGGTACAGTTGTTTGGTACCGGGAGAAATAGAAAAATGACCTCTGAGGAAAATGAGTAGTTTATTTTGTGATGTATAGCTGGTGCCTGAGTGTGCTGAAGAGGCGGACGATAGATTGTCAGCGGGCAGTGCTACATCTTATTGGAGGCAGAGCTGGGGTCTGAGGAGTGATTTTTTCACATTTAATGCGGTCATAAGTGTGGTGGTACTAGATCCGTGGTGTTATGCCAGGATAACACCACGGGTTCAGTCCACACTGACCAATCACAGTCCGAGATTTTTCTTTGCCATTGTATAATACAGTGTAACAGGTACTCCAGGTATAGTAGTACAGTAGATTACAGACAGATATGCACATAACAGGAATGATACTGTACATTTTTTATTTAAATTAGAGGGCTGAACTTGCCGCATTGCAGGAGCAGCTGGAGGAGAAATGTGCCTGGAGAAGACTGGGCCGGAGACCAGGGTTGTGTGCATGTCTGATAAGGCGGGAGGCGTGCTCCAGATCTGTGGGATTCAGAATTTAAAAGCTGACTGGCCTTTGGTGGTCCGCATAAAAGGGATATGTAGAGTCTGGGATCTGTGCCTCTTAGGGAGTATGCAGGGGAAGGGTGTTGGGATAGGGTAGATTCAAGATGGGGGGGAGGGAGAGGGTCCAGAATTTAGTGGCAAACCTAGCGCAATTTATTAATCTATGGTCATGGAGAGATGGTAGGGCTAGAGAGTTATATAAAGTACAATGGTGCGTGGATTTTGGGGCGTCGAGGATGAAACAACAAAAGGAGTGGAATAGAGTGTCTAGGCTAGCTAGGGTGGATGCAGGGACGATAGAGTAGACTATGTCGCCATAATCCAGTACTGGGAGTATCATTTTTTGGACTATGGTGAGCCTCGTTTCCTTGGGGAGACAGATTTTATTTCGGAAGAGTGCCCCCAGTTTGGGTAGCAGCCTCTTATGCAGTGAATCTATGTGAGACGCAAAGTCGAGGTGTTGGTCGAGCCACATGCCTAGGTATCTAAAGCTAGAGCGTTGCTCAAGGGGTGCTCCTTCCAGGGTAGTGAAAGGAGGGCACAGGGGTTGGCGGGAGAGTCTTTGTTGGGAGCCAAATGTAAGCAACACCGTTTTTTTAGGGTTTAGAGACAGCTGGTTCTTCCTGAACCAGTGCTGGATGGCTGTGAAGTCCTCCTGTAGGAGAGGAGCTACGCTGCTTGTGGAGGGGCCGGATGTATACAGGACTGTATCATCTGCATACATTTGAATGGAAGAGTGGGAGCATGCAGCAGGGAGGCCATTAAGGAAAATGGAGAAGAGTATTGGACCTAGGACTGATCCCTGAGGGACTCCAGATTTGACTGATAGGGGGACTGATGTATGCGAGGCCAGTCTGACTGCTTGCATCCTTCCTGCAAGGTAGTCTCGGAACCAGTCGATAGATGAGCGAGCTAGACCTGCGTCCTTAAGTTTTGAGATGAGAAGGGGATGTGAGACGGTATCGAAAGCTTTGGCTAGATCAATAAATATGGCTGAGGTGATGTGCCCTTTGTCGATACCTGTGAGGATGTCACCGGTGACACGAGTAGGAGGTGATGGTAGAATGGGATTTGGCGGAAGCCAGATTGGAAGGCAGGAAAGAAGGAGGAGGCATCAAGGAACTGGGAGAGTTGGGACAGGACCAGAGCGCTCCTGAAGTTTGGCCAGGATTGGGAGTAGGAGATAGGTCTGTAGTTGCCTGGGGAGGAGGGTCACGCTTTTGGGAAGGAATGACAGTGGCCAGCTTCAAGATGTTGGAACCTTGCCCAGAGAGAAGGAGAGGTTGAAGAAGTGCGGCCAGTGGAGTGGCTATGGCAGGGGCAGACAAGAATAGCATCTTGGCGTCCAGAGACAAGGGCATTTGCCTTTATTTGGGTTCAACGTCCGTAGGGAGTGGAGGACTTCTGTGGGAAATTTGTTGGAACACGAAAGGTGGGATTGTGGGGTGGGTTGAGGGTGTGGGCGCTGTGGGGTGGACCAGAGGGTATTCTGGAGGGGATAGAAGGTGTTTTGCGCAGCTGGAGAAATGGATGTTGAAGGCTTCCGCACACAGCTGGGATCGGAGATGAGGGTGCCATTTATTAGAAGTGAGGGAGAGGTGGTTGGGTTGGGGGAGAGAGCAGGGATTTGAGGGATTTCCAGAAGTCCATAGGGTGGTTAGAATTTTTACTGACGGTAGCTAGGAAGTAGGACTTTTTTGCTTGGCGAATACTATTTGTGCAAGCATTTCGGAGGGCTCTATAGGTATTGAGGGAGGCCTGGGATCCCAGTTTCTTAAAAGTTTTCCAGGCTTGGTCTCTGAAATGGCAATTTCTAATTATGTGACCGTGATCCAGGGGATGTGCTCCTCTGACTCGTTTTATGTAAGAGGCGTGCTTGTCCCAAACTTTGAGGAATCTGATTTTAAAATCATTAAAGGCATCATCAATGGAGGATGCTCGTGATGCAGGACCAGTCTACCCTTCCCAAGTCCCGGGAGAGATGCTAAGTCTAGGGAGTTGTAAGACCTGATGCGCAGTGTCTTGTGGGGGCGGGGAGAGGGCTATGAACCTTCCTGATCAGGTAAACCATGTGGTGGTTGCTAATAGAGTCAGGAAGTAGTCCCACTTTAAGGATTCTATGTGGGTGCGAGGTGAGGCCCAGTCCAGTAGGGAGTGGTTGTTTGACTTATGGTTAAGTCTGGTAGGCTCCTTTATAAGTTTGTGTGAGGTTTTGGGCCTTATTTTTGACTTCAGGGAGCTTTTTCAGCTCCTAGCCAGTTGGCATTATAATCCCCTGTGGCATAGAGTTCACCCCCTTTGGCTAGGGACTGGGCGAGGTTAGATGGGAGAGGATATCCTCATTGGGTGTGCATGGAGGGCAGTATGTGCTTGCCACATAAATAGGTGAGGTGTAAGGAAGTGAGATTTTGACTAGTGAGGAGTCTATATTTGCGGGTAGTGAGGGGATCACCAGCAGCAGCCAATCGGAAAGACAGGATTTCTAGCAAGGATTTTTGGGACAATGCCAGAGATTTGTGGGACTTTGCTTAAGGCTTATGGAGAAAACACAGGGACCTAATTCAGGCACCAAAACAGGGGGCCTATTGTGCATCAGGTAAGGCTAATGAATATTCATTTAGTGGACTGACAAGTAACTTCAGCCAATAGAGATGGGAATAACAAGTAGACTCAGCCATTCGGGAGCCCCACAAGAGCTCCATAAAAGACAGTGTTTTGCAGGCCCCGGCCCCCAGCTAAGCAAAATGGGCCTAGTAATTCAGCGTGAGCCCTTCCACAGGGGAGGGGGGGGCTCTTCTTCTTCTCCCAGAGAAACAAGTGGCTACAAGCAGTAGCAGCAGCTGCTAGCCTGGGGTTACCAGAAATTGTCTTCCAGAGCTAGCCTTGTCCCTTCCACACTGGGAAAATGTGGGAAGAAGCCAGCACCTTCGTGCAGTTGTGAGAGAGCTGCAAGAAATGCTTCTGCCTCAGCAGTGAGAGTGCCAAAGAATCGTCTGCAACTTCCAGCAAAGGAAAGTATCAAGAATCCTTCTGAGTGGGTAAACCTCTACTTACAAATGCAAGCTTTAAAAGAACTGTAAGAGGCAGCAAAGCCCAGAAAGATTAGAGAGTGACTGACTGAACCCTGCACCTGTCTAACGCTGAGAGTTGGTGGACTTCTATTGTAAGTGACCAGAGAAGGGTCCAGTATACAAGAATGTGATGTGACTGTGTTTCCAAATGCCTACAGGATTGGAAGGGGAGTACCCAGAGAGTGTGGCTCTTCCTGACATTGCCTGGGAGGCTGGTACTGGTCCAACTGGAGCTGCTAACGCCAGCCAAGCCACAAGGGACTGAGATTTTGTGAGTCATGCTTGAGAGAAGCTGCAGCAACTATGTGAACTACCAAGCTGAAGTATAAGTGCATTCTGAAAACAGATTGGTCTGGTATGGACTGTGAGCAATCAGGTCACCCTAGCCTTAGGGAGAAAGCACCTATCTGTGTGAAAGTCTGTATCTAAAGCTAAAGGACCATGGTGGCCATGCTGGCCCACAGTTGAAGTGACTGAAAACAGAGAGTATATATGGTGCTGATGAATAAATGTGCTGAATGCAACGCATTCATCAGATTGGCCTGGGACACAGCCTGGTAGTGTGCCACCTAGGGAGCTGCCATATGCACTTCTCCTGAGAGGCACAGCCTAGATGTGGGGTTGAAGCGTGCCAGCCCCGGTCCCAGCCTGGTCTTTCCAGAGAGTGATTTCAACCCAGAGAGGGGCACTGCCAAAAGAAGTTTAAGTGTTGGTACACCTGCAAAAGCTGTAAGATCTTGCAGTCAGTTTCTGGTCTCTTGGCTGTGAGCCTTTGCCTGCATCTTAGCCATTAGAGTCAGAGCCCGCCTGCTGAAAGCCCCTAATTCCACCTTGTACAGCTTGAATGTGCCTTACCAATGAAGACTTCTAAACAGTGAGTACACAGGGACCAACCCTGTTTTTGGAGAGACGTGTAAATAGTTCAGTGTGGTTGCTAAGTTCGGCATCTAGATCCAAGCCCTCTAAATCAGAAGGGGGCTAAAGTTTGCAATCACTACAGTCAGGATGTGTGCTCAAAAGCAACATTTAAAGTTAATCTGCTTATTTCTTTAAGGGTCCCAACTAGTCAGCCAGCGACAGCTGCACTGAACAACAGGCCTGCACTTTTGAAAACTGTTTAGTACTGGGTACCCAGGTTGAATATGTGGGATTGCAGGGTCCTTATGCATTTCTGGGACTGGTACCAGTGTGGGCACTAATGGGGAATGTGTAACCTGTTTCATGCAGCTAGACAGCTTAGACAGCACCAGGGATCTGAATGCCTCAGAGGTTGGTGGGGGGACACTATGATTTATGCCTAAGGGTAAAATGCTAAATGATTATTGTGATTTCATGCCAATCTAAACCAAATACCAAATCCAAATGTAAATACTGTAAATAGCTTGACCGCTGTTCCAATCACCCTTCCTAACCCTACCCCATGTAAATAAATTGTTGTTGTGGTTGCATAATCCGGTTTTGTGAGCATGTTATTAGTAGAGAGTCACTAATTAATCAAATGTCTGAAATGTGGAGAAATGCTTATTGGGTCATGCTTGGGATGGCATTATGGTGTTGTGGGTGGGTACAGCATCTCAGAGGGTTGTACCAGGTTTAAACTAGCCCATATAAGTATACTCTGGGTGGACGCACTGCGCAAAATATTATATCTTGGGGAAAAAAACAGTTTAAAGTTACAGTAAGGACCCAGGCCCCTCAACCTCGTATCGGGCCCACAAGGCAGGGGTAGTGTAGTCCTTCAGATACCCAATGCCAGCGTTACAGTGGAGTAACCAGGAATTTATACATGTGGACAGTATTATCTCCCTCTGTCTTAGTGTTCCCTCTCCCGATGCCTCTCAGCATCCAATCTGCGCTTCCCACAACCCTATTACAATGTGTAGATACACTCCAT
The DNA here is from genome assembly GCA_016271365.2 of Neoceratodus forsteri. Classification (NCBI taxonomy): domain Eukaryota; kingdom Metazoa; phylum Chordata; order Ceratodontiformes; family Ceratodontidae; genus Neoceratodus; species Neoceratodus forsteri. The sequence continues at coordinate 1,616,894,489 of CM028130.1, forward strand.
TCTCAAGCCTCAATTCCCTTGCCCTCTGCAATAGTTGCTGCTGGACTCCAGCTACCTATTGCAGGTCCCTTCTACCCTCTCGTGTCCTAGACTCACTCTTCCAGGTGAAGCCAACAGGCCCGGAGTCAAAGCTAGCCAGAACAGCCCCTATCCATAGATGGGAGGGGGCAGAGGACACAGAAATCTAGGCAGCACAACTGTGTAGGGTGAGTGTGGTGGCATGAACCACCTGTGTACCAACTTGTTTTCCTTTATGTTAATTTAACAGGGGACTACCCAAACATATGTGAGCTGGGATGAAGCTCTCCATACTCCGACTGGTACAGGCTGGCACAGGACTGGATGCATGATATCATTGTGTCACGCGCCAACATACTGCGTCATGCTGGCGGCTGGATACTCCTTACCTCCTGGCCACAAGGGAGCAGTCATGTATCAACGGGAACTGACCACCCTCGCCAAGGCTGAAGGTGTTTGAAATAGATGCTCAGCACCACTGCTACCACTCAGCATGTGACTCCATGGGGTCAGGGCATAAACTTGGGTCCTGACTACCATTGCATCATTGGTGGCAATATCGTGATCCTAAAGCAATGAGGACTTTCTGTTCCATGCTGAGGAAACATGTCATGTCAGCGAGCCTGACAGAGGAACCTGCACCTTTCTGTCTGAAGTTCGCTTTCCTGTTACAGGTAATTATGGAACAGACTGATTGGTTAGTCAATCACCAACATGCAGACCACGCCCCCTCTCCTCCCGGGTATGCTCCATATAGGCAGCTGACAGACAAGTATGGTCAGCAGCCCACTTTGCTCCTCCAAGAGGGAGGACAGCTGAGTAGGCTTGGATTCTGCTTACTATAATGCTCTTCCAGTCACAGATTGGGGATCAACATGGGGGGCTACTTAAGAGGAATTATACTTTTTTGGGTTGGGAAGTCAGGCAAGGTTGGGGGGATCTGAAAAAGATGCCATCCGGGAGCTGGCACTGTGCTGGCACCATTGTTAAGCTTTTGCAGTATGGGAGAGGATAAAAGGGGAGAGGGGCAGGAAAAATTTGAAGGGGTGGAGGTGGCCACCATAGGCCTTGTCCTGGCCGCCTAAGGGGGGGGCTAGAGGGCTGTTTCATTTTTTTTCTTTTTCCCTTTTGTTTCCTAGTCTTATCACAAATGACCAAATATCTAGGGTACTGGGCACTCCTACTCATTGAATGCTCAGAAGGTATTATGTGGAGTCAGTGGCTGAGGAGGAATCTGAACTGGTGATCTGTTTCAGAGTCCCGTGCCTCCCTGCATTCCCCAAGCACAACTTACAGGGATGAAACGTGCTTTGAAGAAGCCAAACGCCAACCTTTGTAGTCAGTGAGATACTTGAGGCCCACGGAATACTGGGAACAAAAACTCCACATGATCTTCTCTTTCACTCAGGGTCCCTGTTCAAGCTTGGCTGTTCAGGAGACACAACTCTCACCCCATCCCCCTCAAGAAATGTAAAATAAACACTGTGCAATGTTATGTCAAATGCAGTGTAAGCGCCAAAAGATATAAACAGTTTTCCACTATCGAAGTGAAGACTCTAGTTTCCTGGAACCGTCCTTGTCCACAGTCCCTGTCTTAGCTTTTCCAGAATCGCTGGCAGGAAAGCGACATTCTTCCTCCCACCTCCCTTGTCCCCGGCACTGGCAAAGGGCAGGAAATGGGAAGCAGATGGCTGCTTGGCCGGCACTTTCACAAAAAATGCTATTTTAATTACTCTGGACAGCAGAGCACAGGTAGGATATAAAAATGATTCATGACCCTGGAGACAGTCACCAGACCCAGCCAAACCTATCCATGCAGGGCGGCCACAAGCACATTCAAGGGTAACCTTAAACATGGACCACTAATCTCTCTTCGAAACCAAAAGGGAAGTGTTGCTTTTTTTGTACCACTCCTCCCCCCAAAACACACACACACACACACACACACACACACCACCAACATATACACACAGATGAACACACAAACAGAATGACACCACTCCCCACCAACACACACACACACACACACACACACACACACACAAAACCAATGACCTGGCAAGACAGAGCAGGGGTAGTACAGAGTAATTTCAGGGAGCTTGGGAGGCGCTTGAAGCTGGTAGCATGCACGGTGGCGCTTGCCAAGGTGTTACCTCTGTATGGCCATGGAGACAAAGGGGCACTCCGCACCATGGCTTTTAACAACTGGTTGAAGACATGGTGCACAGAGGAGGGCTTCAGCTACATTAGAGACTGGGGACCAGTCTGAGAGGATATGGGCCTCTATAGGGAAGACGGCCTGCGTCCTTCCAGGAGGGGAACTACAGTCCTTAGTAAGAAGTTTAAATGCCACTTGGATGAGAATTTAAACTAACTGGGGGTGGGGGTTGTAATTCCAAAGGAGGCAAAAACTGCTCCCCTGATGAAGCAACAAGGAGGGAGGGCCTAAGGGGAAGAAACTTCCCCAGGCCAAAGATGCAAGAAGACAGAGCAGAGGACAAAGGGTATAAATCAGGAAAGTAAGAAGAGAGGAGCAAACGAGACAGGTAACAGAGAGTAACAAGGGAAGGGGGTGATCTGGGGGAGCTTTATGGAACAACACACGCGGGGGGGGGGAGAAAGCAGGGAAGTAGGCATGGAGGGTGTAAGTTATGGAGAGCCATGTGCACCAATGCAAGGAGTCTGGGTAATAAAATTCTGGACCTGGAAGCCATCATGGAGAAGGCCAGCCTGGATTTGGTGACCATATCGGAGTCATGGTGCACTGACAGCCGCCCATGACTGGGATATGGCCATACCAGGCTACTCTCTGTTCAGGAGAGACAGGGAAGGGAGGAGGGGTTGTATTATATGTGGGGGAGGGACTCAAGGCTTTGGAAGTACAGAGGCACCCAGAGGAAAAGGAAAGACTGGAAGTCCTGTGGGTCATCCTGGAGACAGGAGCTGGGGCTGCTATCAGTACCGGGGTGGTATACAGACCTCCAGTACAGGGAGAGGAGTTGGATGAGGCACTTGGGGAGGACATCATCAGGATGGCAGTTAAGGGGGCGGTGCTGCTAGTTGGTGACTTCAGTCTGTCAGATGTAGCTTGGAGCCTTCTAACTGCAGCTCAGGCAAGGAGCAGGGCCATCCTTGACTCCCTATGAGGGACTTTTTTCGGGCAGCTAGTCAACAAACCCACTAGGGACAGGGCAGTGCTGGACCTGGTGCTTACAAACAGGGACAGTACTGCAGACGTCACAGTGGGCAGTCCCCTAGGTACCAGTGACATCATTCAGTGCAGTTTAACATTATGACTGGAGCAGAGACAAACCACACAAGGACAAGGGTCTTGCACATACGAAGAAGCCAGCAGAAGAAGGCCATTTGGTCTATCAAGTCTGCTCGTATTGTAGGGTCCATAGCTTGAGCTAATGTCCCTGCCCTCCCTCCCCACTCCTCCCATTCTCCCGTCCCATGATCCTTACCTTCCATGCCAATCCCAGCCTCTCTTACAGCTGTCCACTGTCTTCAATGAGATTATCTCTTCCAGCAACGCATTCCAAGTGTCCACCACCCTCTCTGTGAAGAAGTGCTTCCTGACCTCCCTCCTAAACCTCCCACCCTCCAGCTTAACACTGTGCCCCCTAGTGTTATGGTTGCCACTCAGCTTAAAGAGACTCTCCTTCTCAACCTTATTTATCCCTTTCAAGTATCCGAAGGTCCCAATCATGTCCCCCCTCTCTCTCTCTCTCTCTCTCTCTCCTGTCTTTCAGGGAGTACATGTTCAGTGCCCTTAACCTCTCCTCGTATGCCTTACCCTGCTGACCCACTATCATCTTTGTAGCCCTCCTCTGGACCTTCTCCAGCAGGTTAATGTCCTTTTTGAGGTGTGGGCACCAGTACGGAACTCCATACTCTACATGCGGCCTTATCAGTGACCTCTACATGGGCAGTATAACCTCCTCTCTCCTACTACTGATCTCCCTAGATATGCATCCCAGCATCTTGTTTGCCTTTGCTGCTGCTGTCTTGCACTGTGTGGACTGCTTCAGGTCACTAGTGATCATCACTCCCAGGTCCTTCTCCTCTGATGCAGATACTTGACTCCACCCAGGTAGTACTCTGTCCTGGGATTCTTTAGGATTTTAGGAGGGTAGATTTTATAGAAATGTGAGACTGCCTCAGAAACTGTCTAGTAGGGGGGACTGCCAGGGAGGGGTAGAGGAACAGTGGGGAAAAATAAGGCAACCAGCCTCAGTGTGAAGGAAGTGAGAAAAACAAAAGGAAAAAGAGAGTGCTGTGGTACTCTAAGGAGGTGGCCACAGTGGTGGAGGAAAAAAGAATGACATTCAGAAATTATAAAAAAAATGCACAGAGAGGAAAACAGGGAGGTATACCTGGTAAAACAAAGCAAGCAGGTAAGGCAGAGAAGGGGCAAAGGCGCAGACAAAGGAGAGGATAGCCAAAGAGGTAGCAAATCAAGATGAAACTTTCTCTGGAACATAACTGAGAAGAGGAAAGCAAGGGGCGGGTAGTGAGGATAAGGAGGGCAACAGAGAGAGACTGTGCAGAACAGGATCAAGAAAAGCAGACATCCTGAACAGGTACTTCTGCTCAGTCTTCACAGTGGTGGTGGGGGGACCACCAGAGAGCAGCAGGAACAAAAGGAGGACCAACTCAAGCCAACTGAAGTCCATCTTCAGGGGAAAGCATCCTGAAGGGACTTGCAGCTCTGAAAGTGGACACGGCTATGGGACCGGCAGGGATACAACCAAGGGTACTATAAGAGCTCAGGGAAGCAGTTGATTATATTATTACATCGTGTACATAGAAGTTGCTTGTACGGAGCGTTTGTGCCTGCCTTCTTTATAGGTAGCATGTTTGGGCTAGTTGCTGTTATATGTTCAAAGACTCGTACTTTCTAACTAGTCCGTATATTGGAAACACTGCTGGTACATAAAAGTACAACTCGTTTTATATATCATTGAAATATTTGTACCATTAACTTTCAATACCTGGGTCTCGGTAGCTGACTGTTTAGTGACGATACCAAAGACCTCAATATTCTTATACCTGAACGTAGACTGTAACCATTCATCCCTGTACTTTGTACACTTATTCACTGTCACTGATTGTAAATCAGATTTCAAAATTCCAATAAAAACTTTTATAGCAAAAAAAAAAAGAAAAGCTCACAGAGGTGCTGGCTGACCTGCTGACGGTCTTATTCAACAGCTCAGTGGAATCGGCATAGTTCCAGAGGACTGCGAAGAGAAGACGCGTTCCCTCTATATAAGAGGGGCAGCAAAGAAGAGGCAACTACAGGCCAGTGAGCCTTGCCTCAGTGGTGGGGAAATTAATGGAAACCCTGATAAAGGAAAGGTTGGTAGCGTATCTTCAATCCAATGGGGTGCAAGACTAAAGGCAGCATGGATTGATGGGAAGGGAGGATGTCAGAGGAACCTAAATGATTTCTTTGGGCGAGCAACAAAATAGATTGGGAGGGGCAGTGGACGTGGCCTATCTGAACTTTCAGAATGCCTCTGACGATGCCTCACAAAGAAGGCTGATTAAGAAACCGAGTAGCCTAGGGGTGAGATACAAAGTGGTGAATTGAGTTAGAAACTGGACAGCAAATAGAAAGGGTGATGGTTAACGGCAGTCACTTGTTTTTTTTTTGTTTTTTTTTTATTGTTTTAAAACTCAGTTTTATTCAAACTCCAGTCAGTGTACAATCAGAAAAATCACACCCCAGTACATTACGCACATTCAGAGCAGCAGTCCGATTTACATTGCAGACTGAATACCTGCACCTCCTACTGTCCCCTCTGTTCCCTTTTCTTGTGAGAAAAAGCATTTGTCTTCCGTTTGCTGCCAAAAGCGGACCTGCAGACTATTCAAGTCTTGGCTTGAGTGGAAAACAAACTTATGTAACCCCTGCAAATGGGGGTTCATAAAAGACTTCCAGGAGCTTGCTTGAATGCTCCAAGCCTGAATGGTGTTTGGCATTTAAGCCATTTATCAGTGAGTGTTTTAGAGCCTCTGGTACTGTCTCTTTAAGAGCTGTCTGCTTGCAGACATAATTAGTTTGTATGGGGGACTGTGTGCTTCTCTGAGTACCACTCGAGCTGCTGCCAATTCACTTAATTTTGCAGTCACTAGGGTGCAAAGGGAACCTATCTGAAAGATGTAACTGTTTACCAGAAATTATTTAGAGTAATAATGAAATTACAGTTTGTCTAACCTGCTTTCTTTGCAGTCAGAACTGTGTCTGCTAGTTCCCCATTCTAGTTTTGAACTGCTGAACTGGACCAATCAGTGTGGGGTAAGCTAGCTCTAAAATGGTGCCTTGGACGAATCAGAACTTGGACTCATAATCTGAGCCAGCCACAAGAGGATTGTATGGGCAGTGACTCTGGGAGATGTAGTTTAGACTTCAGTGCCTTTTTGGACCAACAGCAGCAGTCTATTGTGATGACAGCCAATCCAGTCAAGAACTGGGAGGAACTCAAAGGAAGTGCCAGTTTTTGTGGGTTGGAGTTTCAGTTGAGCTTTGGCAGTGAAGAAGGAAGGAGCCCTGTGCTTTTTCAGTGTGCAGTTTTAGTCAAAAACGTGTGTAAGGCCCAGAGTTCCGTCTGCAGCTTGTGTAACAGCTTGTTAGGACTGAATCCGTCCTGTGAAAAGAATCAAAGGATCTCTGAAGAGTAGAAACCAGGCTCACCCTGTAGAAGACTGGAGGAATTGCTGAAAATTGCATTAGGTCTGTCAGGAACTGAATCTGCTGTGTGTTCTCCCGGGTATTGTGCAGTAATTGCGATCGGGATACAGATGCAGCCTGCCTGGTATAGTGCTTTCTTTATATGGATGTGTGAAGAGGTTTGTGTACCTCAAGTGAGCCCTGCTGACATTGAAGGACCCTATCTTATTTGGAGTTCGTGTACTAATTCAGAGTCGCTCCTGTTGAATTGCCACATTAAATCCAAATGGAATTACTGTACTGCTGACTGTTTAATTCTCCTTTTCTCTGTGTGAAAGGGCCCTACCAGCTGCCACAGGTTGGACTAGCCACTAGGGCTTGGGTACCCAGGGACAGTAACTGATAGGGATAGGCCTGTGCACAGAGCCATAAGGTAGATTTAGAGTGATAAGCTAATTAACCTGATTTCCCCTGTCCTTGTTATATCTCCCTAAATAAATCAGAGCTGCTTGTTTCAGCAAAGTTATACTGCCTGAGGTATTTGTCTATGTTAAAGTACTGTACTGTGATTGTTGCACTGTATCTCATTTCACAGGAGGTCCCAGTGCGGAACCAGACCTGGGGGTAAGTGTATACTGTGGAAGGTAATTCTGATATATTGTGTGGGCCACTAGTGGGAAGAAAGGGGGTTGCAGTGTCCCAGAGGCTGTGACCAAGTTAGTTTAACTATTGCAAACCCTGACCTCTGGGTGGAGGCACCCGCCATTGGATCCAGGCCCCTCAACCTGTTAGTGGCAAATCAGGCAGGGGTAGTAGCCCCTGGGATAGCGCCATCTAGGGGTTACACTTAAAAATGGAGATGCTATAATGTGGTGCCATTTAATGTGTACCTCTCGAATGTCTGAATGTTAATATTCATTACTACCCTACCTTGTCATTCCAGCTACTCAAATGTCCAACTGATTTAGTATAAAGAGATAAAAAAAATCCTCAGCTTAGACTTATCAACCCTGTGTAGCCCGATAAATCAACTCAACAATTAAACTTGGTTACGGTGTATTTTTGACTATACATCATTTTTCCAGCACACCAAATCTCACTGTCCTAACTATATGGTGAATACTAGTACCCCAATATGTTTTATGATCTTTATCTTATATGTGCTACCTTCCCTGCTACTGTTTTGGCACCCCTAATAACATGTACCAGACAAGGCCTCAGTCCTACCCTTTAGACCTCCTCTGTTTCGGTTATGTCCCTGAAACCATGAGCCACTACGGTTCTCAAAAGAGGGGGCTGAAAAGGTAAAAGCAAAAAGGCTAGCATTCAGAAGTTGTAAGAAGACACAGAGGGCAGTAGATAGGGAGGTGTATCAGGGAAAATAGAGGGAAGCAGGGAAAGTAGCCAGGAATGCAAAGGTGCAAACTGAAGAGAGACTAGCCTAGGCGGTAACAAAAGGGGGCAAGACATTTTTTAGCATATAAGTGAAAAGAGGAAGACCAGGGGTGGGATTGTAAGGTTAAAAAGGGAAGGGTGGGACTGTGCAGAGGGGGACCAGGAAAATGCAGACATCTTGAACAAATATTTTTCTTCAGTGTTCACAGAGGAAAGAGATGGGAAGGGGCCATGAAAAAGTAACACAAGTTTTGGATAAAGCTACCACCACCATATCACTCCCTCGGGCACTGCCGCAGACAATACTGCACACCATCAATTAAATGTTGCTGCTTGCTCTGGCTATGCCGCCCCACAGTCACACCAGTAGCAAACATCCAGATTAAAACAATTCATCATTCTGCTGTAGCAAGTTCCAAATCATGATGTACAGAAAGTTCATTAGAAGCAAACCTGTGTTAAACTGTGATCAGACATTCGAGCTGCATGTATTGCTCCTCCTGACAGTCCCATCCAACCCACTTACACTCACCTCATTTTCTGAGCAAACTTTACTTTGATGACTCCCACCACCACACCAGATTGTTTTCACACACTTCATTACAGCTGATCAGGTTCGGGTAACTTAGTTCACTGCTGCTGGTCTCTTTTCTGTCTGGAGCCCATCTCAGCTGCTGGCAGGCAGACGTCCACATGCGCTTGTTTGCACTACTACCCAGTCTAATCTAACAGGAAGGAACATGCTTTACTGTGCTCCCATTGACATGCTTACGGTACAACACAGGTGCAGGGGTTGAAGTTGCAAACTGCTGTCCAGCCAGAGCAGTGCCACAGTGGTGCTGAAATAACTGTCATTCACGGATTAGCAGTCAGCAGAAAAAAAAGGGACAAAACTGGAACAAGTAAGCAAAAACCAGGACAAAAGTGACATTTTGCAAAACTTATGGGGACACTGGGACATGCTGTCTAAAATAGGGACTGCCCTTGGAAAATAGGGACTGTTGGTAGCTTTAGTTTTGGAGGGAGGTGGACAAGAATCCTTTTCTGGAGGAGAGAGTCCTGAAGGGACTTGCTAATCTGAAGGTGGACAAAGCAATGGGACCAGATGGGATGCATCCAAGGGTATTGAGGGAGCTCAGGGAAATACCAGCTGCACCTCTGACACTCCTGTTTAACAGCGCATTGAAAACAGGAGTGGTTCCAGAGGACTGGAGGAGGGCAAATGTAGTCCCACTACACAAAAGCAGTAGCAGGGAGAAGGCTGGCAATTATAGACCAGTCAGCCTGACATCAGTGGTGGGATAGTTAATGGAATCACTGCTGAAGGAAAGGATTGTGGAATATCTTGAATCCAGTGGGTTACAAGACCCGAGGCAGCATGGTTTCACAGGGGGGAGGTAATGTCAAACGAATCAGATAGATTTCTTTGGGTGACAAAGGAGCTAGATCAGGGTGAAGCAGTAGATGCGGCCTCCTTAGATTTCAGTGAGGCTTTCAACACAGTTCCACACAGGAGACTAGTAACTGAGGTGGATAGCTTTGGAGTGGGTCCGAAGGTGGTAGACTGGGTAAGAAATTGGTTAGGGGAAAGGTGACAGAGGGTGGTGGTAAATGGTGTTCACTCAGAGGAAGGAAGAGTGACCAGCAGGGTGCCTCAGGGATCAGTGCTGGGACCAGTTCTCTTTAATGTCATTAATGTCTTTATAAGTAACATTGCAGAGGAGCTGGAAGGGAAGGTCTGCTCTCTTTGCAGATGACAACAAAATCTGCAATAGGGTGGACACGTCAGGCAGTAGAAAGGATGAGCAGAGACCAGAGTAAACTACAGCAGTGGTCAAGGGTATGGCAGCTGGGTTTCAATGTAAAAAAGTGAAGAGAATGCGCTTAGGGCACAGAAACCCAAGGGCAGAGTACAAAATGGGTGGAGTGGTATTGACAACCACCAAGCAGGAAAGAGACCTGGGGATAATCATATCAGATGACCTAAAGGTGGCCAGGCAAAAGGTGGCCAGGCAGTGTGAAAAGGCAGTTGGGAGAGCTAGTGAGATGCTGGGGTGCATAGGGAGGGGTATCACCAGCAGAAAGAGGGAGGTGGTGTTACCTTTGTGTAGAGCTCTGGTAAGACCCCACCTAGGGTATTGTGTCCAGTTCTGGAGACCACATCTCTGGAAGGACACAGATAGAGTGGAGGCTGTTCGGAGAAGGGCAACTAAAATTGATGCAGAGTCTGCATCAAAAGTCCTATGAGGAAAGACTAAAGGACCTCAATATGTATACCCTGGAAGAAAGGAGGGTGAGGAGGAATATGATAGAGACCTTTAAATACCTCACAGGGGTAAATAAGATACAGGAGGGAAGTATTTTCCAGAAGAAAAGGTGCTCAAGAACAAGGAGACATGCCATGACACTGGAGGGCGTAGATTCAGGAGAGATGTTAGGAAGTACTTCAGAGAAAGAGTGGTAGATTCCTGGAACAATCTTCCAGCGGAGGTGGTGGAGGCAAAGACAGTGGCAGGGTTCAAGAATGCATGGGATAGGCACAAGGGAATCATAGCAGAAAGGAAGGGAGGGAGAAAGAGCAGTAGATCAAGTATGGTTTGCAGTAACAATGTAGGTAGGGGAAAAAAGGGCAGACTGGGTGGGCCAAATGGTCATTATCTGCTATCAGATTCTATGTTTCTAACCAGGACATTCGTGTGTTGTTATATTGTCCACAGCATACACCTGTCTGTTTGTTTTACAGGGGCCCTCTTCCTCTCTCCTCCTGACTGCCCCCCTCCCCACCACCATTGGAATACTACTGTGACCAGCCTCCATCTCTATGTGTTATTCTTCTGTTTGAGATTTGCTGTCAAACAGCACTCACTCTAATAATGGAAGAGTAACCAGTGAGATGCTGCAGGGCTCAGTACTGGGACCGGTCCTCTTCAGTGTCTTCATAAGTGACACTCCAGATGAACTGGAAGAGAAGGTGTGCATTTTTGCAGATAATACCAAAACCTGTAATAGGGTGAAAAATCAGGAGGTGGTGGAAAAAATGTGTAGGGAGTTTGGGAAACTCGAGTAGTAGTCATGAACATGGCAAATGGGGTTCAATGTCAAACAAAAAAAGTGCAAAATCATTAACCTAGGGCATAGTAACTCAGGAGCTATGTACAGGATGGGGGAAGGTATTGTCAGTCACTAAGCAGTTAAGAGATCTCGGGATTATCATATCTGCTGATCTTAAAGTGGCAGAACAATGTGACAAGCAGGTGGGTAGGGCCAGTTCAATACTACGATGTACTGGGATAGGTATCCGCAGCAGGAAGAGGAGGGAGGTGGTGTTGCAACTGTATCACTCAATGGTGGGACTTCCCTGGAGTATTGTGTCCAGTTCTAGTGGCTGCACCTCAGAAAAGACATAGATAAGATGGAGGCAGCCCAGAGGTGGGCAACTAAAATGGTGCAAGGGTTACATCTAGCCCCATCGCACACTGGTCCACAACCAACCAGGGAAGCGGAGCTCCTGGTACAAGACGCCAGTGTAACCTGATTGTCACGCAGATGGCCTCTGGGTTTCCCCCTGTTTTTTCCCCCACCCACCTCCACCCACTAAACAGCGCTGTCCATGTATACTGTAGGTCTTGGATGCTACATCCAAGTCCCTGGGAGAAGCAAACCCCCAGCCCTCTGCAGGGGTAGCTATGGTGCCAGAAGTGATGCTATCCCCTCCTCAGACTGGAAAGCCCTGCCACTGGCACCACTATCTCCCAGCACTGGCTGCCCACACAAGCCCCAGTTCCATTCCCAAACCCAAGTCCCTGGTATCTCAGCATGAAAGGGAATCCACACATCCAACCCTAACAGAGGGAATGTTATAAATATTCATGCTGTTTAACCCTCAATGCCTGTCTACTCCTGTCTTACCCTTTCTCATGCTGTGTAACCCTCAATGTCATTCTTCCTCAGGAATCTGTCTAGTCCTGTGTTACCCCTACTCATGCTGTGTAACCCTTGCTGCCATTCTCCCTCAGGAATCTGTCTAGTCCTGTGTTACCCCTACTCATGCTGTGTAACCCTTGCTGCCATTCTCCCTCAGGAATCTGTCTACTCCTGTGTTACCCCTACTCATGCTGTGTAACCCTCAATGCCATTTCCCTCAGGAATCTGTCTAGTCCTGTGTTACCCCTACTCATGCTGTGTAACCCTCAGTGCCATTCTCCCTCAGGAATCTGTCTACTCCTGTGTTACCCCTACTCATGCTGTGTAACCCTCAATGCCATTTTCCCTCAGGAATCTGTCTAGTCCTGTGTTTCTACTACTCATGCTGTGTAACCCTCAATGCCATTCTCCCCAAGTAATCTGTCTAGTCCTGTGTTACCCCACTCATGCTATGTAACCCCCAATGCTATTCTCCATCAGGAATCTGTGTAGCCTTGTGTTACCCCTGCTCATGCTGTGTAACCCTCAATGCCACTCTCCCTCAGAAATCTGTCTAGTCCTGTGTTACCCCTACTCATGCTGTGTAACCCTCAATGCCATCCTCCCTCAGGAACCTGTCTAGTCCTGTGTTACCCCTACTTGTGCTATATAACCCTCAATGCCATTCTCCCTCAGGAATCTGTCTAGTCCTGTGTTACCCCTACTCATGCTGTGTAACCCTCAATGCCATTCTCCCACAGAAATCTGTCTAGTCCTGTGTTACCCCTACTCATGCTGTGTAACCCTCAGTGCCATTCTCCCTCAGGAATCTGTCTAGTCCTGTGTTACCCCTGTTCGTGCTGTGTAACCCTCAATGCCATTCTCCATCAGCAATCTCTAAAGTCCTGCTACCCTACTCATGCTGTGTAACCCTCAATGCCATTCTCCCACAGAAATCTGTCTAGTCCTGTGTTACCCCTACTCATGCTGTGTAACCCTTAATTCCATTCTCCCTCAGGAATCTGTCTAGTCCTGTGTTACCCGTACTCATGCTGTATAACCCTCAGTGCCATTCTCCCTCTGGAATCTGTCTAGTCCCGTATTACCCCTACTCATACTGCGTAACCCTCAATGCCATTATTCCTCAGGAATTTGTCTAGTCCTGTGTTACCCTTACTCATGCTGTGTAACCCCTAATGTTGTTCTCTCTCAAGAATCTGTCTTGTCCTGTGTTACCCCTACTCAAGCTGTGTAACCCTCAGTGCCATTCTCCCTCAGGAATCTGTCTAGTCCTGTGTTACCACTACTCATGCTGTGTAACCCTCAATGTCATTCTCCCTCAGGAATCTGTCTAGTCCTGTGTTACCCCACTCAAGCTGTGTAACCCTCAGTGCCATTCTCCCTCAGGAATCTGTCTAGTCCTGTGTTACCCATACTCATGCTGTATAACCCTCAATGCTATTCTCCCTCTGGAATCTGTCTAGTCCAGTATTACCCCTACTCATACTGCGTAACCCTCAATGCCATTATCCCTCAGGAATTTGTCTAGTCCTGTGTTACCCTTACTCATGCTGTGTAACCCCTAATGTTGTTCTCCCTCAGGAATCTATCTAGTCCTGTGTTACCCCCACTCATGCTGTATAACCCTCAGTGCCATTCTCCCTCAGGAATCAGATTCCTGCTTTGGAAGAATTAACAGTGATGGCTTAGTGTTTACATTTTATTGGGTTTGATATAGTGGGTAGCAGATGCTAGCCAAGCGATTCTGATAGCTTTACAATGTCAAACTAATAAAAGGCTTCACAAAACAGCTCTGGTTTCTGAGTGGCAAATCTCTTTTTTAATCCAAGCATTTTGTTTTGTTACAGTACTTTTATCTAGGATATCCCAGCTGAGATTTTATATCTTGTTTTCAGTGGAGTCCTGCTTTTAAACTATTTTTTTCTTTTTTTTAACTTTATTTTTATTAGTTTAACTGTATACAGCACAGTACATTTAGCACATAGACAGGCACATTACATGTAATAAGCCTCACACAGTGATGGGAACATCATTATTACAGTCAGGATATGATATGCCCCTATCTCTTGGTACAACAAGGGGGGGGGGTGTCACTACAACTGACAATAAACATCTCAAACAAAGGAATATCAAACAGCCATTACTGGGGCGTGGCCAGCAGCCTAGCGAGATAGACCTGTGTGCCTCGAGCCCCTCGGCTCAAACGGGGCAAACAAAACATGTGCCTGAATCCCACCTTGCTTCAGCTGCTGTTGTCAGAGTTCTTATCGGAGTTTTCCCCTTTAGCCCGGAATGCCTTCTCGAACAACCATTTTTTTCCCCAGTTTACCCAGCATAGCCAAGCTGCAGTGCAATGCCTCATTTACAGTGGGATCCAGTTTTTAACCAATTTTTATGTTTGCTTGCACGCATGTGCAAGAAACATCGTGCCATCATCCGAGTTTTCGGAGGTGTGGTACCCTGTCTTCCAATTCAATCAGTGTGTTTGCAGGAGCGGCCACAGTTCGCCAATGAATGCTGCAGCTGTCTATGACAGCAGTTGAAAATGCAGTGCCGTACAGCTGAAATGGAGAGCTACACTTCAGTGAGCAGCGATAAGATATCGCGTGCTCATGCGCTCCTCCCACACACACATACGCATATTGCATGCTCATAACGTCCCCCACGCACACACTGTGTGGCCAATAGGGGTGCCCAATCCCCATCGGCTGCCTGCGACCCCCAACAGAGTTCCAGGTGCCATGCTGGGAGCCCACCCTAGTGTGGCAATAGTCCATATGGCCCGATGGAGGATGCCCAATCCTCCGTCAGCTCCGCTACCTCTCCCAAACAGCCTTCCAGCTGCCACATTGGGAACCCACCCCAGCGTGGCACAATTCCGTGTCATCCTCCTAAAGAAAAGCACCTAAAAGAAAAAACCTTCCCTCGCTGACTGTCCTGACCCCATTCCCCCACTGCCCACCCTCTGCTGCACTCCAGCCTCCCACACCCCACTCACCCCATACTTACCTCAGAGTCCGGGCCACGATCTTTGGTGGACTGGAACACGCCCTGCACTCTTCAAAGCCGACTGCGAACTGAGGAAATGCCGGTAAGCTGTACAATGGAATAAATAAGGTTTTTTTCAACTTTGATGCAAATCTCAGACATTTTTAGGAATTTTTTCACCAAATTTTCAACATGGGTTTTTTGGGACCACTCCTCATGAATTCTATCACTGTCATTTTGGTAATCAGGCCCGAAAGGTGATTTTGCAGTCATTGAGTGGAACCACCTTTGGGACCGATTTGTGAAATGATAGCATCACAGTTTATGGTGGAAGCCCCAAAAGCCTCGTTGAAAATTTGTTGCATTCCCAAACAAACTGTTCTGACTTTGTCGTTAGCATTTGTTCCTATGCGCACAACGTAAGTTCATGAATTTTCAATATTTTCACTCCAGATTTTCAACATTGCCATTTTGCCACACCTCTTTATGAGCAGTGCAGCTGTCATTTTTAACATCTCGCCCAAAACATGTTTCCGTGCATGTAGTGCACAATGGCGCAGTCGGTGTGCGAAATCAATGTTTGGAACAGATTAAGAAAATCACAGTGACACTGTTCATGAGCAGAGGTGTTAAAATGGCTCTGTTAAAAATTTGGTGAAAAAAGTCCAAAAATGACTGTGTTACGAACGACCATTGCGCAGTTTCCACGCACCCTCGTAAGTTCATGGATTTCTAATATTTTCAGTCCAGATTTTCACCCTGGCATTTTTCCACACTTCCTTATGAACAGTACAGCTGTCATTTTTCACACCATGGCCGGAATGTGTTTTTGCACTTCCAGCACAGAAATGCGTGGGAAATCACTGTCGGGACAGATTAAGAAAATCACAGTGGCACTGTTCATGAGCGGAGGTTCCAAAATCCCTGTGTTGACAATCTGCTGTAAAAAATCCCCAAACTAATTGCATTACAGGTGTGTGTTGCGCATTTTCTACACACGCTCGTGACTTCTCCAGTTTTTTTAATATTTTCACTGCAGATTTTCAACATTGCCATTTTTCACCTTCCCATGAACAGTACAGCTGTCATTATTCACATCCTGTTCAAAATGTGTTTTCGCACCTGTGGTGCCAAATGGCGTAGTTGCTGTGCAAAATCAGCTTTCGGCTAACAAACTGATATTGCCACTGTTCATAAAGTGGGGGTCACAAAAAACCCATGTTGAAAATTTGGAGTGAAAATGCCAACGAACGCCTGAGGCGTTAGGGTTTCCGACCATAGACTGGGACAATGACTGGGACCTGTCTGTACCAGGGTACAGGTTATTTCGTAGGGACAGGGTGATTGGAAAAGGAGGGGTGGCACTATATGTGAAGGAAGGACTGAAGTGTGTAAGGGAGGAAGGGAGGAGGGTAGTACGGAGTCACTTTGGATGCAAATCCAGGATTCCAAGAATAGGATTCTTAGAATGGGAGTGGTCTACAGGCCACCATCTCAGACAGAGGAGTTAGACAGGGAACTAGCAGGACAGATCAGGAGGACCTGCGAGAAGGGTAGTGTGGTGATTGTGGGGGACTTCAACATGCCAGGAGTGGTCTGGAGCACCCCAACAACCAGGAACAGAAGGGAGCAGGTACTGATGGATGCCTTCCAGGACAGCTTCCTGCTGCAAATGGTCAGTGAACCAACCAGGTTAGGGAATACCCTTGACCTTGTGCTGGCAAATGGGGACTTTGTGAGAGAACTTACAGTGGAGGAACCGCTGTCAGGGAGTGACCACCGCTCAGTATGGCTCACACTGGATATGGGCAAGGAAGGAGTGGAATCTGGCACAATAGTGCTGGACTTTAGGAGGGCCGACTTTGGGAGGATGGGGGAAGTGGTAAAAGGGTACCTGGCCAGAATTCAATCTAGTATGGACACTAACCAGAGGTGGGAGCTCATAAAGCTGGGGATAGTGGAGGCAACCAAAACCTGCTGCAAAGCCCAGAGCAAGAAGGCTAGGGCTAGAAACTGATCTGGTTGAGCAAGGAGGTCATGGAAAGGTAAGGAGGAAAGAGCTGCCTTTAGGAAGTACAAGAAAACAGGGAGGGGGGAGGACAGGGAGGAGTACTTAACAGAATCAAAGGAGGAGACAAGGGCAGCAATGGGAGCCAAAGCATCTATGGAACTCAGGCTGGCACAAGGCATTAAGAAGGGGGAGAAGGACTTCTTTAAGTACATCAGGGAGAAAAGGAGCTGTAAGGACCACATAGTAAGGATTAGGAAGGAGGGGGGTTGGGTGGAAGCAGGGTGCGATAAGGCAGAAGCACTAAATGAGTACTTCTGCTCAGTATTTACTAAAGAGAAGAGGGGGGGTGACACCAAGGTGGGAGAAATGTCAGAAGCAGGGTGGGGAGTGGTGACAGATGGGGAAATCATGGAGAGCAGAGTTCAAGAGGGTTTGAAGGCACTGAGGGTGGACAAGGCGCCAGGCCCAGATGGCATCCACCCCAGGGTACTGAAGGAGCTGGCAGAGGTCCTTGCAGGACCTTTGGCAGACCTATTTAATGCCTCACTACATTCAGGGTGTGTACCTCAGGACTGGAGGATGGCTCATGTGGTGCCCCTCCACAAGAGTGGCCCCAAGGATGAACCGGGAAACTACAGACCAGTGAGCCTCACATCCATCGTGGGCAAGCTAATGGAGACTATCCTGAAGGAGAGGCTGGTGGCCCTCCTAGAGGCC
This sequence comes from Neoceratodus forsteri, assembly GCA_016271365.2. Lineage (NCBI taxonomy): Eukaryota > Metazoa > Chordata > Ceratodontiformes > Ceratodontidae > Neoceratodus > Neoceratodus forsteri. The sequence goes on from CM028130.1 coordinate 1,616,912,221, forward strand.
AAAGGACTACAGGACAGCAGACAGCATGGCTTCATACGTGGCAGATACTGCCAAACCAACCTGGTTGAGTTCCATGACTGGGTAACTAGGCAACTGGATAGGGGCCATGCAGTGGATGTCCTGTATCTGGACTTCAGTAAGGCATTAGACTCAGTGCCACACGGAAGGCTGGGAAGGAAGTTAGTAGGCACAGTTGGGTGCAAGGCTGAGATGGGAAGGAAACTGGCTGCAGGAAGGCAACAAAGGGTGGTGGTAGGTGGGGAGCTCACATCAAAGGGCAGTGACGAGCGGCGCCCACAGGGCTCGGTGTTGGGACCAGTGTTGTTTGGGATATTCACTGCAGACATATCATGGGACATCAAGAGCAAGATCAGTCTGTTTGCTGATGATACCAAGGTAGGCGGTGAGTGGATGACCTAGGGGGATGGCAGGGGTTGCAGGATGATCTGGCAAAGCTTGAAACCTGGTCAGACACCTGGCAACTGGGCTTAATGCCAAAAAGTGCAAGGTGCTGCATTTTGGGATGAAGAACCCAAGGAGGATTTACCAGCTAGGGGGAGTGCAGCTAGCCCAGACAGAGGAGGAGAAGGATCTGGGTGTGCTCATTACAGGGTCAATGAACAACTCGGCACAATGTAGGAAGGCAGCTGCAAAGGCCAACAAAATGCTGGGTTGTATTGCAAGGGATATATCCTCGAGGAGGGAGGAGGTGATTCTGCCACTGTATAGGTCATTAGTTAGAGCACACCTGGAGTACTGCATGCAGTACTGGCGTCCATATCTGAAGAGGGACATTAAGTTACTGGAGGGGGTGCAGCGCAGAGTGACAAAGATGATTAAGGGGCTGGGGGACTTATCATACGAGAGGAGGTTGAAGGAGTTGAACATGTACTCACTGGAGGAGAGGAGAGACAGGGGTGACATGACTGAAACCTTTAAATACATGAAAGGAATAAACAAGATGGGTACAGAGGGGCTGTTCAAAGTAAGGAGGAGGGCCACCAGGGGCCATGATATGAGACTGGAGCGAGGAAGGTTCAGGAGGGAGATGAGGAGACACTTTTTTACAGAGAGAGTGGTGGCTGGGTGGAATGCATTACCTGCTGAAGTGGTATGCAGTAGAACAGTGGACTGCTTCAAACGAGGATGGGACAGGACAAGGGGGAGGGTTAATGAAGGGGAAGGGTGGAAGGGAGGGGCAGCTGCAGAATAAGGGGTGCTAGCTTCACATTCGAGCAGACTTGATAGACCTCTAGGCCTTTATCTGCTGGCAAATTTTGTATGTTCGTATGTTTGTATAGTGCCCCACCCTGTACAGATTGACAGGCATCAGGGGTGTGACTTGGGATTCTCACCTGTAATGCTCATACCATTCCACACCCTGCAGCTAGTGACAGGCATCAAGGTGTGCCTTGGACTCTTTGGCCCCAAAGTTTGCCCCATTCTCCTATACAGCACCCATCTCACAGTATTTCCTGATGGAGTGGGGTGAGCATAAAGGCCAAAGACCCCAAGGCACACCGTGACACTTGTCAGTGTCTGCAGGGTAGGGTGTGGTGAAATGGCATGGCCGTTATGCCTAACGACCTAAAGGCACACCTCAATGCCTGTCAGTCCCTGCAGGGTGCTGGTGGGGTTGGCTTCAATTCAGTACTTCACTGCCATTCCTATTACGCAGCTCTCTAACTCTTACACTGCCAATGCCAGCAAGCAAACATTCGTCATTGACAAATGCTTGTTACAATTTGCACTTCATAACCCAGCTGTTTTTTTCTATGCTGCTTTTTCTCCCTCGCATCATTGGCTCTTAACCCTGTCACTGATGCCTCCCGACCAGTTACCATGTCCAGTGGGCCATACCTGCCAACAAATCCCCCATAGACTGCCCACCATGGCAGAGCTGGGGGGGAGGCAGAGTGCTAATGCAGTTTCATGCAGTTTCATCAAGGGGTCCAGGCAGTGACACTGGTCAGAACTAGCAGACAGGGCTTCATTAAGCCTGTGTCACAGTTTCTGTTCTGCTTACCTCCCCTGACATCGGCCATATCCCATCAGGCGCCGATACACACTGGCGTACTAGCAGTGGAGCAAGCCTCTTGGCCCACCATCGGGGTCGCCAGTGCAGCAGAACCCAAAGTCATCCCTCCTCGGGCTGGAAGCTCTGCTTAGTGGCAGCACTTTCCCAGCCTCCAGGCTACCCAGCTGGCTCCCTGAGCTCAGTCCTGAACTCATGTCGTCTGTGTGGGAGCACGATATGCTATCTGGTGCACCATTAGGAGGGCCTGGTCCAAGGCCCTGTTTTAGGAATGACCCCGTAAACAAGGGCACATAAAAACTGTACAACATTCTAATAACAACACAGCAATAAAATCCCAAACTCTAATATCTGAATACATTTACAAATGCATAAATATCTTACAAAGAGTTACAATCAGGATTTCAGTTAACTCCGTTTTGGAAATATCTGACTTCCGCATATAGGGTAAAAAAATTCCACTCCCGAGCTGGAACACACTACCATTGGTAGCCGCTGCAGCACTGGAGTGTGCCATGTCCCTACTCCCGAGCTGGAACACACTACCATTGGTAGCCGTTGCAACACTGGAGTGTGCCACCTCCCTACTCTCGAGCTGGAACATACTACCATTGGTAGCCACTGCAGCACTGGAGTGTGCCATGTCCCTACTCCCGAGCTGGAACACACTACCATTGGTAGCCGTTGCAACACTGGAGTGTGCCACCTCCCTACTCCCGAGCTGGAACACACTACCATTGGTAGCCGCTGCAACACTGGAGTGTGCCGCCTCTCTACTCCCGAGCTGGCACACACTACCACTGGAAGCACTACCTCTCAACCTAGCTGCCAAATCGCTGGCTCCTGTATTCACTCTTCTGCTGGGCCATCAGGCTGCCATGTACAATTATTTGTTTTTAATCATTCTTTTTGTCTGCGCCCCCCCTCCTCACGCCAGCATGGTGGATATACAGCCTTCCGGTCGGGTATACCAGCCTTCAAGGAGCTATGGGCGGGGAGGTGGGAATTTACTTTTTATTTTAACTGCCCCCTTCTTCTGTTGTTTCCTTGGCCCCGCAGGAATGCCGGCATTTGGGACTAGGTTCCCAATAGGAATGTGCATTAGCACACTCTCCCAATACGCAGTGTGATGTCCTCCCTGTGTCCCGTGTGCTCTGCTACCTACATGTCTACCGGTGGTAGTAGTGCTATGGGACGCAGCTCCCTTCCATCCCCAAAAGGAGAAACGTGTCTACTGGGCTGCTCGATCCTCCTCCCCCACCAGCCCCCAAGAACCCAGGCATGCTCCCGACCTTGGGTTGCCAGCATCGTGAATGCTAACCCTGCCGCTGAGTCAGCAAACCATCTTCAGTTTTCATTTTGCTCCCCTAGGTCCACCAGCCTCCCACTGCTTCAGGCCCCCACACCACCCTTCTCTCTCTCACCAGACTCATTCCTTTTAGTGCTCATACAAGCCCATGCCTGGGCAGATCTCTAATCCTTTGTGGCCAGCTTGTCCCCGCTGAGGGCCTCCTCTGGCTGTCATTGTGGATCATCGCATGGGATCTCCTTTCTGTTCCATCTCCTCTTGCTGGGTTGTTACTGCCATGAGCCGTGCCATGCTGAAGCCTAGAAGAGGTTCGCTGCGTGGAGACTGGAGGGGGATACATGCCAAGCGAGAGAGGAGGGCCCAGGCATGGAAAGGGGCAGAAAGGCCATTATATGGCACACTGGTGTGGCATCTTCTGTGTTCTGTTTCCTGCCCACCCTCCTCCCCAACTCGTGTGCACACAACAGCTGACCCGGGGGGGTGCCCGACGATGTGTGGTCACCCAACGCCATCATCAGCACTTCCCGAAGCCACCACCAGAAGTCGCTGTGTGGCAGTGCTACAAGTTCCCTCCCCTCCAAGCCCAACCCGTAGCCTCCACTCCTGATGTCCCAGGTGTGGAGCACACACCTGGGTCACTAGCGTGCCACAGCAATCCCCCACTGCTCTGACCACGAAGCCGACTACAATCAGTTTTAAAGGATATGATTGCACCTCTGTGCTCTGACAGTTTGATTAATTTAATATTGAGCAAATTAGTCAAATTAAATTATATACTTTGTAAATGATACAGAACAATAATGTTTCAGTGCTGTAGTCCTCTAATTCTAAAAAATATCAGCATTAAAGCCATACGTGGTCTGCAACCAGTGAGACCATATCCTGTCTTAATTATACACAGAGTGAACTGAGAAGGTATAATTTTCCAAGTTTCAATCCAAAAAGAGATTTTGTTCTCCAAAGCAAGTTGCTGGTTCAAAACGAAGAGAGACTGCCTTATAAACGTTGCTCAGCGTCATTTCGCTGAAGTGCTGGCTGCCATTTCACTCTTAAAGCTCGAAGCTTTCTCCGAGAAGCAAACAACTGGACTTTTCTCCCTGGAACTAAAGATCTAACAAAGTGGCCATTTTTTCCTTCTCTGAAGAAGCTGAAGATATATGATCAAGCTGTGATGTGGCCAGTTCCTCCCCTAGCAACCCGCCTCCCCCAAAGAAAACTAAAGAATGGGCAGAACTGGTTCGAAAAAACAAAAGGAGGGAGCAGGAGAAGCATCCTGGGAACTCACAAGTCCCTGGAATATCCAAAGGTACAGAGGCACGGCGGAGGGTGGTGGCAGATACAGGGTTAAAATACCAGTTACCCTGGGTATGCCCACCTGCACACTTACCCGATTTTGCATCGGCATGAATAGATTATACCTTCCGGGATTGGCAAAAATGAAATATAATTTATTTAAGCCAGTTACTGTACGTACAGGCGCAGGCATGAAATCCTTTACGAAGCTGCAACAACAGTTCAGCCTGGGAGGCAGAGATTTTTTATGCTACCTCTAAGTCCAGCACTACCATGCCACTCTTCAGACTGAAGCGCAGGGCCCCACAGAACGCGTGGCACTCATTAGCACTTAAACATTACACATCAGGGCACAAACCACCACGCACTTAATTTCTACTATTTATAAAGTTCTACGGGGAACATATAGGTACAGCACCATTTATGTAGCCCCTAGATGGGAGAAAGAGCTAGACGTCAAGATAGAAGCAGCAGACTGGGAGAAGGGCTGCTATGAGGCAGGCTGAGTCACATCCCCACAAGTTTGGCAGGAATACACCTGGAAACACCTAATCTATTCTTTCAGAACATGAGTCATTATTGCCATTACTGTTTGAAAAAACAAAAGAGAACCTGGCTAGAAGCTAGAATTTAGAACCAAACTGAACCTCACTGTAAAAAACAGTGCTAGTGGTTGGCGATGTAAATCAGCAATTAACAAGTGATTTGTGAGCGGCTGGCCCATGTGGCTGACCGGGTTTGGGAGCAAACTTGAGTGGCTGCAATGGGAGGCAGGCCAAGGTGGGATAGCTGCCATGCGGCAGTGTTCCTCACTTAGGGAGGGTCGTCAGTGAGTTCCAGTGCCATAGTGCCCCCTGCAGCTAAGCCACGGAACTTGCTGATGGCACAGGGTCTGCTGTGTATAGGCGAGGTCAACTGAATGGCAGCACTCATGTTGGGGGAGGTGGGCAGGACATAAAATAGGGGAAAAAAAACACACATTGGTCTAAATGACAACCTGGCCTCTGGGACACACATGGGTCCTACTGCCTGCCAGCAGAGAACCTTAGTCCACATAGTGAACCGTCTCGGAGGAAGCCGGCCATCCTCTCCCAGAGCCCCTGCCATGGAGGTAAAGCTGTGTTGGTATTCCATGGGTTACCGGTGTCTGGTTGGGGGGGGGGTTAGAAGTTGCAAGCATGAACTGGGTATATCCTTGGGATCAGGGTATATCCCTGGAAGGGGAGGCAGTATAGTGTAGGGGTTAAGAGTACTGAGCTGCAAATCTGAAGAACTGGGTTTGAATCCCACAGCCACCACCTGTATACTGTGTTTTTTTTTTTTTTTCAAGCTGCCTTGTAGCTCAGCCCCCGCCAACCCTCGGTCCCCTCCTCGCACCCCAGGACTGACTTTCTTGTACCTGATACCCCCTGGATTGCCCCCCCAGGGCTGAGCCACCACACCAGTATGACCCCCGCGATGATGGGACAAGGGTGCTGGCAGGGGTGCCCACCGGCAGTGCCTCCTTGGCTTACCCCCTAAGGCGGGCGCGGAGTCAGCTGGCTATAGCAGACGACGGGATAGGTTGGGTCCCTGGAAGTGCCACGGCATGCGGTTGGGGCCAGGGTGAGCAAGGCATCATAGATGGTGGCCGCAATTTTTTAATGCTAGTTTTTTCCCCTGAGGGCAGGGACGTGCAATGATGTCCCACGTCTGCCCCCACAAGTAACGGTGCCGGCGCGGTGGTACCCCCAGCCTCCGCCAAGGGTCCACACTGTGCCAGACACTCTACCCCCCCTCCTTCTCAGAGAAGGAGAGCAGTCCCAGGATGCTCAATCCTTCTCCCCTCGACTGCCCTCCGACGCCCCAGGTCCATTCCTCAACCAACCCAGTTACATGCCGCGAGACAGGCGCCTCTGGCTCTGCACCAGCAGGCCAGCTACCTGTATACTGTGTAACCATGAGCAGGTCACTTAACTTCCTGTCCTACCAGGATATACCTTGAAACATGCCACGGCTTAGTGTGTCTTTCCAGGCCAAAAACTAAAAAAAAAAAAAAAAATGGCCAGTGAGGAAAAACATCTACAGAAAGTAAAAAAAAAAAGTGATGTGCATGCATTATGCAAATGAATGCACATTAGCACATCTGAAAATAAGAAACGTCTACGCTTCTAACTAGGAAAGGTTTTAATTAGAACGATCAAAGGGCCCCCCTCCAAAACAAACCTCTGCTGGAAAATGTGTCCACCAGAAAACCCAGGAAACCTACAGCTACTTGGATTCTTTTCAGTTATATAATCTTACAAATAGGAGAAAAAATGCATCTTTGTAACAAATGAAAACCCAAAGGCTAGACTTGGCCTTCACACCCAGACTCCTGTTTCTTCATTGCCGAGCACTTTCAATGGCATCAACAACAACAAAAAAAAAAAATTGGCTCGGGAGGTAGTAAGAGCTAGAACACAAACTATGAACCACAAGTCCGCACTGGCTCCCAGAGACATCTGGCTGGGCTCACTCACAATCCGAAACAACACACTCTTGTCATCTAAAAGCCATTTCTATGCTCATTCTAACATCAACTATTAATAGCAAGATCCAAGCCAGCTGTTCAAAAAAACAAGAAAAATTGTGCAAAATAGCTTAGTCCTGTTTTGCCAGATTTATATTTTCACAATTTATTTGCCATGGATGGCAACGGTAGCATATGTAATATCTTGTTTTCAGTGGCAGGGTTGTGGGCGGGGCAGACACAAACTAGTTGCACACATGCGAGGGACAGAAGCACCAGGAGGTCAAAAAACTTGCTCAAGGTCATATATGGTCAGTGGCTGTGGTGGGACTAAGGAGGAAAAACCAGAAACAATCCCAGTCACGCTGGATGACCGACAGCCTCCGCAGGCCCCACACCCAACAACTCAGGCACCCCTGGATTCCAGAACTGAAGTCCTGGTGGGTAGAAGGACTCCCCGCCACTCCCACCATTGAAGGGCAATGTGGGGGACTCCGGGAGAGAGAGGTAAGACCTGAGAGAAGTTGGGGTGACAAGGCTGAGAGGACCGGCAAGAACATGGGCTGGCCAGGACAGGGGGAAGAAAAGAGTAAGTAAAAAAAAAAAAAGAAATGGAAAATATATACTATGGTTAGGGTTGAATAGGATGCTCAGTGTCAAACCCCTAACTTGATAGTTTAATAAGTTTGGCTGGGTTTGTCGGATCATCCCACACATTTGCATTTTCCATGGACATGCCATGCTGTGAAAACGTGGAGAGTTTCATGATGGTACGTAGTGCGGTTTCAGAGATCTGGATACCCCTTATTTTGTAAAAGGGTCAAATTTTTTCCTATAATTAACATGATTTTATTTTTTTTGCATTTTTTTTGCTCTCGTGTGCAGGCTACACGGTACTGAATTTCTGCACAAAACTTTCAGGGTACATGTGGTCCGTGCCGAGGTAGTGCCTTCTGAAGGTTTGGGTATAAAAGTATTAAACAGTTCCTTTTTTTTCCATTATACATTTTATTGGTTTTCAACAAATACAAAAAAATGAAGGTCTACAATCAGTTAGAACAGAACAGAATAAATAAATAGAACGTCATTAACACCTCCCTGAGGAGGTAGTGGAGTCAAGAACAGTGGGGGAATTCAAGAATGCATGGGACAGACATAAGGCAGTCCTAGTGGGGGGTAGGAGGAAGTAAGCTGTTGGTTAACTAGGATCTGCAGCTTATCTGTTAGGTAGGAAAATGGGCAGATTAGGTGGGCCAATTGGTCCTTATCTGCTGTCACATTCTATGTTTCTGTCTTTTTATGTAACACCACATTAATGTAAAATAGCAAATATAATAACAATTGCAAAAAGAAAACCGGGCACTAATCAGATTGGTGGAACGGTTGCAGCACACAAACCAAAATACAAAGAGGCAGGTCACAAGGGGAGGGTGTGTGTATACCATTCAGGGGTCAAAGAAGCATTTCAATGCCAAAGAGATGTCGTATTCCAATGCCGTTTATTCATGATGGGAGCCAAGGCACACTACGATCACCATCGTCAAAAGTCCCCGGCGATTCAAATCTGATTGATTCTTCCTCAGGGGGCATGTCGATAGTAAAGCAACTTGCAAAGTCAAGTGACTGAAGAAGCATTCTTAAAATTGAAGAAAGGTTCCCAGGTTTCATTAAATAGATCAAATTTATTTAACAATTGGTAGCGAATGCGTATATTATTAGCTATGGTTCCTATTGAATCTATTAATTCTCTAATTGTCGGTATCTTTTTATCTTTCCAGTATTAGAGGATTAATCTTTTACACACTAAAGCTAGGGATAAAATCCAAGGCTGGTGGGGTTTATTTAAAACTATTGTAATAAGAGGTGATACTAAACGGTTCCTCAGTTATAAGGATTTAAAAATTGGTGTCATAGGTGCCCCATACGAACCAGAAATTTCTGGTTTGGGAGTGTTTTTGGGTTTGCAAATCTGATCGAATCAAAAATAGGTCTCATGACCCACTTTTTTTGTTGTTGTTCACAATGGCCGCCTTCTTGTTTCTTTATTTCTTGTTGAAAACCTCCAAGGAAGACCCCACCACTGACACATCAAGACTCTGGAGACCCAAAATCCTAATTTGTTTTTCCTTTTGCTGCTTGAGGGTTGGGGGTGGGGAACCCTAATGCCACATTTCCCTACTTTTGTGGCGTTAAGTTACTCTAACTGGTGCACTAGCGATATATTTTTGCAAAAAAAATATGTGTGTGTGTATAAAATCCTGATAATCATCAGCATTTAAAATTTTAGGAAAACTAGTATAAATCTGTTTGGGGGAAGGTGGGACATTGGAAATCTCCTGAAGAAGGACATGCTGTCAGAGCAGCAAGTCGAGACAGTTTATTACAGTATATCTCGGCACAGTATATAGTGCTGCACGATAACTGTGATATTGTTTTTATAAAGACAAATTATCATCCATGGGAATTATCATCTATACTGTTATACTGGGTTATCAGGACATCCCTAACCAGCACCCGAAAGCGTAAATAAATGATGTGGCCAATAAAATCGTATATCAATGGTCCCAAGCTTTTCTTCACATTTCATGTCACTGTGCAGAAAGGACACCCCTAAACTTAATGGTCACATGGCTACTTGAACATGCTGTTATTTTTTTTTTTTTACATCCTATCGCCACCACCCACATTTTGTAACACATTTCGATCTTGCTGTGTTCCCTGTACTCAGCAGTCAACAATATCTTTAAATGGCACTGCTGTTCCAAGAGTGTGATGTAGGATAGGTGCCATTAGAAAACCAGGTGCGAACCAAGGACACCAAACCAAAGCAAACATAAAATTGGGGCACATGCCACCGAAAACACCCGATTGACTCCATACAGTAAATGAAGGCAGCTGCACTAGGATAACGAGCAAGAAAAAATCGTTATTGGAGAACGTGCAAACTGCTGAATACACAACAGACCCCTCTCTAGAGCTGCCTTATGCGTTTTGTGCTACTTGCGCTCAAAAGTGCTTTTTCAAAGGCAACCATCCACTTCTTGTCTTCTCTAACACTACCTTCTTTGTTTTTTGCTTGATAAGCTTTGTTTCGGCACGTGTTAGTCCTGCCATTCGTCCTACGCTCATAACGAAAGGAAAAATGAAAACACAAGGATAGGAGAACCGACACTAGGGGCTGGATTATCGATTCTGTGCACAGGAAAATCCTGTTCGCCAGCCAGGAGAATGCCCCAAGCCCTGGGTGCCGCATGTTCGGCGCAGGCAGGGCTTGCAGGCATTCTTAGCCCTTTGATAATCCAGCCCCTAGTGTCTATCCTTGTGTTTTCATTTTTTTCAACTACGTTGTTTATGTGGATGTTAAATGGGCTAGCATTGTATTGGGACCAGGGTGTATCCCTGACGGGACAAACGTTGCCGAGAAGAAAAATCTGTATCAAGCAAAAACAAAAAAAGAGGTGAGGTGAACTGCTGCAAGTTAGACCAACTATTTCTGGTCTCGCTTGTGGCAATCCCGGGTACCCTTTTCATGGGGCTTGCACCAAATATTTGGCACAAGTTGCCATAAATCAGGTAGTCATGACTGCGCCCGACTTGCCAAAATTGGACACAATTTACAGCAAGGGTGTTGGGGCAGCTGTGCCAATGAAAGGGTTAGAAACAGGGCTTGACGCAAGTCCTGTGTGACCCACTGAAAATCCGTCTCCAAGTCTTTTTTTATCCCAAAGCATCCTAAGGCAAACACTGCACTACAACCGATTCTCTCAGTGCTAGAATACATGAGCCCAGTCTACCAAACAGCAAACTGACTCTTGCTGGACAAGCTAGATGCAACTTACAACAAACTTGCCCACTTTCTTTTGCCATGTCCTTATGACACCCAGCACTGCATGATGTTTCGAAGACTACGCTGTGATTTCCATAAATTTGCCAAGACAAAAACAAACAGTGACTATAGCTTTCAAGACAGTGAAAGGGAAAACACCAAACTCAACAGATCAGAACCTAAAGGCAGTGAATCACTGACACCGTCTGAGAGAAATCAAAAACAATGTCCCAAAAACCCAGGTGCACAAACTGAAATACCTCCCTCTTCTGGAGGGGATAGCCAAAGACACTCATACTTGTTCATCAAACAGTGGACTCAGGCTGGTATATTTTGGAAAATCAGGGGACTCACCCAGCTCCGTTACACACCCTTCTGGGAGCAAAAATTACCCCAACACTGCTCTAGCAGATGGGAGGCTTCAAATGCAGAATACCTCATAAGAATGCATGGGGAAGATCCAGCTGGGCAAGGGTTTTGCCTTCAGTAGGTGCGTGATAGGCTGAAATGGCAGAGAGATGCACTTTCTGTGAGTAGTAGCTTAGACCCAAATCCGAAAGGGAGAGGAGGTACTCCAGAATAGGATTCACCGGGCAGGTGAAGGGGTCGAAATGCCTAGTGGTGGCCAAGATGCAGAACCGTTTCCATTTCATGGTGTAGGTGGCCCTGGTGGAAAGCTTCCTAGCAGCCACCAGGACATCCGCTACCCTAGGAGATACTCCGAATCTGGATATGGCTAGGTCTGCAGAAGCCACACATGGAGATGCAGAGATCTGAGATCTGGATGATCCAGGGTTCCCTGCTCCTGAGAGAAAAAGTCTGAGCAGAGGTGCAGGGAGACTGGGGGGTTCCGCTGCAGGTTGTTGGAGCAGTGGAAACCAAATCTGTCGTGGCCAGAAAGGTGCCACCAGGATCATCTCTGCTACTTCTGACTGCAGCTTGAGGAGGACTTGCTGCAGAAGTGGGAAGGGAGGAAACTTATAAAGGAACCTCCCCTGCAAAAGAGGGACGGGAGGAAACGCATAAAGAAACCTCCCCATCCAGGAGAGGGACAACGCGTCTTGCCAGAAAACACCAGGCCCTGGACCTAGCGAGCAAAAACTGGGCAGTTTTGTGTTGACTGGGGAGGCAAACAGATCTAGTTCTGGATGTCCCCATCTGTCGAAGAGGTCTTCTGCCACTGAGGGGTGAAGTTCCCACTCGTGTGCCCTGGACCGAGACCGACTTAGGCTGTCAGCCAGGATGTTTTGTACTCCGGGAACATGGACTGCTGTCAAGTCCAGTTGATGGTCCACAGCCCATGACCAGACTCACATGGCTTTGCCGCAGAGGGGATAAGAGCGAGTCCCCCCCTTTGCTTGTTGATGTAAAATACCACCAACATGTTGCCCGTCTGGATCAACAGGGGGCCAGAGAGCAAGACTGTCTGAAAATCCTAAAGGGCATACAGAATCACCCTCATCTCTAAGACATTTATGTGGAGATGGAGTTCTTGCTGAGACCAGGTCCCTTGAGTCTGACAGTCTCCCAAGTGTGCTCCCAAGCCTTGGCCCAATGCATCCATGGTTGGGATCTGGCTGGGAGGTTCTTTCCTGAGATAAACCCCTTTTGAGAGGTTGGAGGAATTCAATCACCACACTAATGCCTGTCTTACAGGGTTCAATACCAAGACGGGTTGTTCCATATTGTCTGAACGCTGGTCCCATTGAACTCTCAGGTTCCACTGGATCACCCTCCTGTACAGTCTGGCCAGGGGAACTGTTGCAACGGCAGCAGCCATGTGTCCCAAAAGTCTCAGTATGGGACCTGACTGGGACCTGACGCAAGGAGGAGATCTGACGAGCGTGCGTCTGAAGCCGCTCTGCCCTGTCTTGAGGGAGAAAGGTTTTGTCTTGAGCCGTGACCAAGATTGCCCCTACGTACTGTAACCACTGGCTTGGCCAAGGAGAGGACTTGGGGAGATTTAGAGTGACCCCTAGGTACTGAAAAAGGGAGAAAGTGGCCTGCATGGTGTGGAGGAGATGGTCATGGGTGGGAGTGGTCAGCAGCCAGTCATCCACATAAAGGAAGATGTAATGGCCCTGTCTCCTTAGAGCTGCAGCTACAACTTTAAGGCATTTGGTGAAAACCTTGTGAGTCAAGGACAGGCCGAATGGCAGGGCCCTGAATTGGTAGTGCCTTCCCTGGAAGTGGAAGTGAAGGTACCTCCTGTGAGGTAGGAAAATCAGAATGTGGAAGTATGAGTCCTGCATGTCCAGGGAGCATAGCCAATCCCCTTGCCGGAGGAGAGGGAGCAGTCCGAGAAGATTAACATCAGGAATCGTTTGTACTTGATGTACTGATTCAGGTGGCTGAGGTCAAGGATAGGGCAAAGGTCCCTGATTTTCTTTGGCACCAGGAAGAAGCGAGAGTAAAACCCTTTACCCTGCTGTGCTGGTAGAACTGGCTGTATGGCCTGCTTTTGCAGTAGGGCCTGGATCTCCTATCTGATGAAGACACTGTGCGCCTGACAGTAATGAGAGGGGATCGGTGGGTTGTCTAGGGATCTCTTTATGAACTCTAGAGTGTGCCCCTTTTTGATGAGCTGCATGACCCACTGATCTGTTGTTATCTGGCGCCATCCTTCCATGAGCAAGGAAAATCGACCCCCCACCACCTCTCCTAAGGCTTCGGTCAGGGGAGGGGGGTCAAGCAACGAGTCAGGTTGAGGAGCCCGGGGAGGGGGAGAGCAGGCTGGAAGGTCCTGGGAGCCCAAGGGGTGGAACCTCTGAAGTCAGGAGAAGAGGCCTTTCGCTTGAATCCTGCCCTCTGTTGTTGCTGTCCCCTGGATTGTTGGCTAGCGTTTCTCCAAAAGCACTGCTTAGATTGCTGTCTGGGTTGGGATTTATACATAGTCTGTACAGACCTGATGGCTTTTCCAGATTCCTGCACGTGGGTGATGATGTTTTGTGAGTTTTCGCCAAACAGGATCGGCCCCTTAAAGGGTGCATCCATAATCTTGGACTGGATGTCTGGGGCGAACCCGGGCACTCTCAGCCAGAAATAGTGGTGTATACAGATGGCGGAAGCCTTAGCTCTGCTCACCAAGTCTATGGTATCATAGGACGCCCGTAGGACGTGGTTACCTACATCAGAGCCCAACTTCAGGCTGGCCATGAGCTCTGCCTTTCCTGGGCAAGCTGGTATGGCCTGAGCAACCTCCATCACTTGTCCCATGGGGCATTCTGATACTGAACCATGTGGACAAGGAAATTTTGAGAGCGTATGGCACAAGTGGCCGAGGAATACACCTTCCTGGACAGGTGGTCAAAATGCTTAGAATGCTTGTCTAGGGGTTGCATACTCAAATGCTTAGGGCGCCTGGAGCGGTCGTGGGCAGCGTTCATCACAACTGAGTCTGCCTCTGGCTGTACCTCATAAAAGGGATCCTTCTTAGGGGTGGTATATAGCCAATCTGATTTTTTTGATATGGCCGGCGTAGAAAAGGGTCACTTGCAAGCAAGCCTGTTGGTGTCCTTGTAAGACTCCACCATAGTGGGAACCACCATAGGCAGGGTATCTTTCTTCCTAAGGAAGGTGGCCAGCCGATGTCATTCTGGATCCAGCTCCTCTGTATCCCAGCCATTGAGTTGCTGGATGTGCCTCATTACGTCCATGAATGACGGGTCGTCAGGCGGGGAACGAGGAGTATTTTTGCCACCCTCCAGCTCAGATGGCAGGTCAGAATCCCCTTGGTTGGAAGAAGAAGAGGAGGAGTACCCATCCGAATCCTCCAAGTCTGGGGAGGGGGAGGGAGAACGTGGTTGCTTATGCGGCCAATCTTTAGAAAGGGGGGAATTACCCACATCCAGTGTCAGAGGGGGAGAAGGTGGGCTAACTGGAGGCTTGCATGGAGGTGGACCCTGGGGGGTTGGCTGAGGAGCTGCCCTGGGTGCCTCTTTATCTTTACAATAGGTCCACCAGGCCATAAGAGCTCATTTAGGACTTTTGGAGGGTCCTGCGGCAAGGCTGGTGAGTTCGACATTGGGGGGTTAGGCTTAGATGGCTCCGGCATCTGGCTATTAGATTGGGGTAACTCGGGCGTCAGTGTAGGCAGATCCAGGTTACCTGGCATCGGACCCAGAGGGACAGTGCCATCTGCTGTGGGACGAACTAGACCCAACGTCCAATCATCAGGCGTTGGGTTCTTAGGCGTCGGCGGGGAACGGGCTTCAGGCCCTCCCGGCAATTTGGGAGTGTTATGTGGTGATGGGGTCACCCGAGGAGGCATCGGAGAAGCCAGTGTTGAGGGGACTAGTGTAGGCTGAGGCCAGGCTGGGGAGTTAGCAAGCAGTTGCCTAGGAGGCATCCCCTGGATAGGGGAGCTGGCTCCCGAGTGGGACAGATGCCCCTCTTTCCCAGAGGAGGAGGACGACTGTTCAGGGTGTTACCTGGTAACATCTGCCCCTGACATTGGGGAGGACTTGGCAGACACCCTGGCTGGGAGAGTGACAGGTAAGGACCTGCCACCCGAGGATCCACCGGTCGAGTCACTTGGCTTAGAGCCCACTGGCACCAACGGCCTCAGCTTGAGAGGCTGAGAGGCAGGGGACTTAGACCCACACCGTGAAGAACCTTCTTCTGCAACAGAGATAAGGGAGGGAGGTTTGGTTACCGGCAGCCAAGAGGCCATGGTGGAGGGAGTCGGCCCACTGTGGGGGAACGACCCCGAGGCAGTTATCGATATGGACAGGGACTGCGAGCAGTCTTCTGCCTGGGGTTTCTCCTTTTGCTTCTCCTGGTACTTGTGTTTGCTGCTCAATTTCTTCTGTTTATGAGTAGAAGAGGAAGAAGCCCCAAAGGCTGGAGAAGAGGATGAACTCTTGTGGTGAAGCTCCTTCTCCATCTCGGAGATCTTCTTGGAAAGCAGGAAGGCTTCAAGGGTCTTCTGGCAGTGGAACTAAGTGTGTTTGTTAAAATCTTGGCAGTGCTGGCAAGCCTCAATGTCGTGGTCCAGGCCTAGGCAGAAGAGGCAGGCCAAATGGCGGTCTTTGTAAGGAATCTGCTTGCCACACACACACTTCACCACAAGCCACCTCTCAATTGAGGATGGAGAAGAAGAAGACATGCAAGTGAACTGTTGAAGAAATCACTGGTTTAGGCAAAAATAACAAAACACAGGTAAGCGCGATGAAAAATGGCAATCAACTAGCCAAAGGCATCAGCAAAGGTCTGACTTGTGCAGTTGACGGTGAGGAAAAGAACTGGGGATGGTCTGAAATAGAGGGCAGTTCCCCGCTGTATACTGCTAACTAAAAGTTTTCCGTGGGGTCCTGGCGCCTGCCCGCTTCAGTCCTAAAGATGTTACCCATTGCAAGAGCGAATCTCAAAGTAAGATCTTGAAATTCCAGCTTCCTCCAGTAAGACTAGTACAGACGATGCAATCATTTTGTTTAACAGTGGCCCAGGAAATGACAGAACCCTACTCTTTAGTACCAGTGGCAATCTCCGCTTGCTTGGCATTTCACCACACTGGTATGCTAACTGCACTTTCAAAGCTTCCCCACCATTCTTTGAGCAGCTGTACACCATTCATGGGGTGCATCATAATAAAGTACTGCATGCTGTATACGTCCTGTTATCAAACAAGGCAAGGCAAGCATACTTAAGATTGTTGCAGGAGCTTAAGAAACTGCGACCGGACCTTAGTCCTCAATCAATTCTGACTGACTTTGAGCTAGGTGCTGTGTCAGCATTCCAAAAAACATTTCCAGTGACCACAATGAGAGGCTTTTTTTTTTTTTCAGCCAAAGTATCTGGTGGCAGGTGCAGAGCTGTGGACTACAACAGCAGTTTGAAGCAAATCCCGAATTCTCACTGAATGTGAGAATGTTGGCTGCACTGGCATTTGTGCCTGTACACGATGCAGTGAAAGCATTTGAGGAGTTAATGGACGGCAAATATTACTCTCAGCATGAAGATTTGCTACAGCCTGCACAGGACTATTTTGATGATGTTTGGGTTGGGAGGCCAGACAGAAGACGCAGGCAACGGCAGCCAAGATTTCAGCACAGTCAGTGGAACTGCTATGATGCAACAAACCAAGGTATTCCTAGGACAAACAATGCTGTAGGAGGGTGGCACAACAGTTTCTCAAGTCTTCTAAGCACTGATCATCCCACAATCTGGAAATTAATCGATGCTCTGAAAAAGGAACAGAGCCTGGCCGAGGCAGTAATACTGCAGTATATTGCAGGTCGGCCACCGCAAGAAGGAAGGAAGGAGAGTGTATGTACAAGAACTTGGGGGCTGAGAATACAGCGCACAGTTGCAGAGTACCACACAAGGGAAATGGCTGAGTACCTTTGAGGACTTGTGCACAACTTCATGTTTCAACTTGTTTATTAATATTCTTTTAATACTTTTAATAAAGTTTATATATGTGTATATGTGGTTTGTTTTGTTTATTCTGGTGCAGAACTGCAAGGAGCCGAACTGATAAATGAGCTGAATTAAAGGAGCTGAACTGACACTGGGCTGAAAAGACGGAGCTGAAATGACTCAGACTAAATTCACCGCGCTGAACTGACATGGATTCCCAGAAGCCACCACTGCTTACCCCTCACGTGGCCAGAAATCACCACTGTGCACCTCTCTTGTGGCCAGACGCCACCACTGCTCAGCCTTCTTGTGGCCAGATACCACCCCTCTTGTGGCCTGAAGCCACAACTAGTTACCCCTCCAGTGGTCAGAAGCCACCACTGCTCACCCCCCCTCATGGTATGGCGCCACCAATGCTCACCCCTCTTGTGATCAGAAGCCACCACTGCTCACCCTTCTTGTGGCCAGCAGCCACCACTGCTCACCCCCTCATTGTCAGAGGCCACCACTGCTCACCCCCTCATAGTCAGAGGCCACCACTGCTCACCCCTCTCACAACATGAAGCCATTACTGCTCACACTCTTGTGGCCAGAAGCCATCATTGCTCACCCCTCTCATGGTCAGAAGCCACCACTGCTCTCCCCTCTCATGGCATGAAGGCACCACTACTCGCCCCTCTCGTAACCAGAAGCCACGACTGCTCACCCTTCTCATGGCCAGAAGCAACCACCACTCACCCCTCTCATGGCCAGAAGCCACCACTGCTCACCCCTACCATGACTAGAAGCCACCACTGCTCACCCCTCTAATGGCCAGAAGCCAAAACTGTTCACCCCTCTCATGACCAGAAGCCACCACTGTTTACCCCTCTCATGGGCAGAAGCCACCAGCACTCAGCCCTCTTGTGGCCAAAAGCCACGACTGCTCACCCCGATCATCACCAGAAGCAACCACTGCTCACCCCCTCATGACCAGAAGCCACCACTGCTCATCTCTTTCGTGGCCAGAAGATGGCTGAAACCATGACGGCTTCGGCATCAGGGTGGGGTATGTGGGGGGGAATGGGCAAAAAAGAATAAATTAAAAGAAAGCCTTAGTTGGCTCAATGATGTTGGGGGATGTGTGTTGCACTGCCTTGTAGGAGACCCAAGTTCTCGGACACCAGAGGAAGGTGCTGCTTATCCCACTGCAACTGCACCTTCTTGGTCAGGTGATAAAGTTGCAGGTTCCCTGTGATGTAGCTCTCAACCTCCCAACCCCCTGCTGCCTACAAGAACGGCATGGCACGAGTTGGTCGATTTAACAGAATTGGCTGCAGAAAAAGTCTGGGAAAAGAGGCTGCCTAATACTCCAGTAGAAACTCATTGCGCTTCCAAGCCAGTGACCCAGGTTCAAGAGTGAACTCAGGAAGCCAGGACTGAAGTGGCCAGGATTGGGGAGTGCTGCCACCCATTGCGTGACAGGGCTGGGATGCTCCGGGAGGGGGGGTTATGTACCCCCTCCAGGCCTGAGGATTGGGTAGGCAGCAATGGAGGTTAAAAAGCAATACAGAAAAAAAGAGCAGAAAAAGCAGTGGCTATGGTATGAAAGCACCAGGAAACACTGGCCCCCCCACTTCCCCTGACCAGCTAGGACTGATGCAGGGCCAGAAGGTTGCCAGAGGACAGCCTGATAGGGTTGGCCCATGGAGGAGAAGCCTCAAAATGTCAGAGAAAAAAAGGATCTGTCTATAAGGGGAGGGAGGGGAGCGACAATCTCTGTACAACTGGTTCCCATCACCCATCTGATTGATATCAGCTGCTTTGCTCGAGTCCACCCGGTGATCTGGACTGAATTACAGAGGGGGTTGTCGCTGGTGGAAAAAGAGATCAGCCCTGTTCCCATTTTATTACACAAGTGACTTCATCGCTAGAAAACAAAACCTAAAGTAAACAGTGCTAAAAATAAAAGTGCAAAGTGCCTGCAGATGTGAAACAAATGTATACTGTACTGTGTTCCCACATCAAAGGTCAATTCTGTCTTACTGTGTACTGCATTCCAAGACAAAACCCTCCTAGACTCCCCCTCCCCCAAGTTTGGAACCTAAGTGCACGCAAACTTGTTTACTGTAGCAGCTCATTTACATAGCAGCAGGTCCTGGCAGCAGAAACCCAAAAAGCCTTTGATCACCTAGATTTCTGGACTGGCAATCTCACTCTGCTATTACAGCCTGCAAGTTTGAATCATGGCACTGGTGGCCAGAACGGAACTTAGGCTTTCAGCTTTATAGGGAGTGTCCGGACCGGAGAGGCTATAAACTATGCGGCAACTTACAACCGCCCGCATGAGGCCTGCAAACCTCATCACCACACCATCCCCTTGCCCAACTCAGGACCTTTAAGTTTGCTTATTATAACACGTCTTTTTTTTTAGAATGCACAAGTTGAGAAGCCTGAAAACTCCCTCTTTCCACATTTGCAATGTTACCTACTAAATGGAGTTGGAACTGGAGGTGTACATTCTGTCCTTGTTCAGATCTGTAAAGTTACCTACTAAAGGGAGTTGGGACAGGCAGTCTGTATTTTCTCCTCATTTGGATCTGCAAGGTTATCTACTCAAGAAAGTCAGGCCAGGAGTACTATGTTCTTTCCTATCCAGATCTGCAGGGTTACCTACAGGAGTCAGGACAGAAGGTGTATGCTCTTTCCTTGCCCGGATCTGCAAGGTTACCTACTAAAGAGAGTCAGGCCAGGAGTACTACATTCTTTCCCGTCCGGATCTACAGGGTTACCTAAGGGAGTCAGGACAGAAGGTCTGTGCTCTTTCTTCGTCCATATCTGCACAGTTACCTAATGTAGGAAGGTGGGACTGGAGGTCTGAATGCTCTCTTTTTCTGGATCTGCAAAAGTGTCCACTAAAGGGTGTAAATAGGTATATAATCTCTGTCTCTGTGGTCAGGACTGGACATCTATATGTTCTGCTTGCCCAGATCTCCAATGTTACAACTGAAGGGAGTTGGGTCTGGAAGTCTGTATTATACCTTTGTCTGGATCGGCAAGGTTATCTACTAAAGGGAGTCGAGATTGGTGTTCTGTGTTCAGTAATGAAGCAGAAATCCCCCGTGAGGAAAGAGACA
Source organism: Neoceratodus forsteri (assembly GCA_016271365.2). Lineage (NCBI taxonomy): Eukaryota > Metazoa > Chordata > Ceratodontiformes > Ceratodontidae > Neoceratodus > Neoceratodus forsteri. The sequence continues at coordinate 1,616,932,651 of CM028130.1, forward strand.
CATTTTAGCATGCTAATTCTCCACAAAACAGCCCCTACATGGTTCCTCTACTTTGCCTTCTTTCATTGTGCCATCTTTCCTCATGTCAGCAGACTAAGAGATTCCAGTGGGTAGTGGGACACAACCACAAACATACACACACACAGAACTGACACCGTGCGCGCGCAGACACACACACACATATATACACAGTTGACACCGTGCACAGAGAGACACACACCATACTGCCACACCACACTGATACATTCACCTCATACTTAGTACTGACACACATATACGCACACTGTAGCCACTGACACACACATGCATGGAGACACCATGCTCACACACACACACACACAGTGGCACATATGCACACATAACGATGCACACACGCTACTGATAAACACACCACAATATCATACACACTTCACTGGCACGTGCACACATCACACTAACCCATAAACACACACACACTCTCTCACTCACTCCCCCACACCCACATTCTCACTCACACAGATACAGAGACACACACACACAACACAACTGACACCGTGTACACGTACACCCTGCCACACCACACTGACACATACACCTCATACTTAGTACTAGCACACATATACGCACACCGTGGCCACTGACACACACATGCATGGAAACACCACACTGACACATGCATACACCCCAGCACATATGTACACATAACAGTGACATACACACTACTGATAAACACACACCACAATACCTTACACACCACACTGGCACGTGCACACATCACACTGAACCACACACACACACACACACACCCCCACCCACCACTCTGACCCACAAACGCACACACATACACATACAAACACACACTGGCATATATGTACACATAACGATGTACACACGCTACTGATAAACGCACACCACAATATCATACACACCACACTGCCACGTGCACACATCACACTGACCCATAAACACACACACACACACTTGGGCTACTGTACTAAATATTTAAAGAGTTCCAATTCTGATTGGCAGAATGATGGGTCAGTGTGGGCAGCTCTACCCTTGTAATGTGCGATTATTCAGAGAACAGATCATGACACAAGAGCATGTAACAGCACTATATTCCAGTAGAGAGAACACGGGACAGATGTCAAGAGCAAAGGGACAGATGCCGCTGAACCCTTCCAGGACAAGGAATCAGTAATGTTCCTAGCAGTAAATTCTTATCAACAAAAAGTTCTGGAAACGCAACTGTCAGACTTCAGCAGGTCATGCTGGGGGACCAGCGTGTCCCTGGATCCAGATGGACGCTGAAGCATTTCGACAGAGGCTGTGGCCATCTGCTACTCCCCATAATAGCAGCTTAAAATCTTAAATTACACAGGACTGTGAAAGTGAACCACATTCCTAGGTGAAGGTTTTCAAAGTGTGAGGAGGTGAGATGGGGGGAGGCTGAGGATAGTAATAGTCTCAAAGACTTCAGTATCTCAAGACAGCAGAGTTCAAAGGTCACTGAAGGGGTGGAGATTCTCCAAATGTTTTGAGGCATCTTCATGCTTCCCAGATCTACAGGGAGTCCAGTATATTACAGGGAAATGATGCAGTCTACGTGGAAACTGTTCCCATATACTTGCACTGGTTAGACAGGAAAACAGAGCCGTAAGGAACAATGTAATCTACAGGAAAGGTTCCCCAGAGTTACAGGGAAAATGTCACATTTGTCCAGGAGTCCAGCTCTCCTTCCCGCTGACGCTCCCAGCCCCATCGCTCAGCTTCGCCCTGGACTTGTTTCTCCCGCGTCCCCCATGGCAGGGTGGCAGCCGGGAGTCCCCTGACCTGCGATTTAACGGATCCAGATGTCCACCACTGCACCGATGGGCCAGCTTCCTTTTCGCTAGATCTTTATTTCTCTGTCTTCCTAGAAACCCCCTTAAGTCTGCTTCAGTCAGTCACATAGCCCTCCCCAAAGTTCTCTGAAGGGTCCAAATGTGAAACCACAAGCATTCCTGCAGCACTCAGTGACCTCCACCCTAATAGCTACCCCCCCGACCACACCACCGTTTTCAATTTCATCTAGAGAGTGAAATGTTTTATTACAATTGTAACCCCTAGATGGCGCTATCCCAGGGGCTACTACCCCTGCCTGATTTGCCACTAACAGGTTGAGGGGCCTGGATCCAATGGCGGGTGCCTCCACCCAGAGGTCAGGGTTTGCAATAGTTAAACTAACTTGGTCACAGCCCTCTGGGACACTGCAACCCCTTTCTTCCCACTAGTGGCCCACACAATATATCAGAATTACCTTCACAGTATACACTTACCCCAGGATTGGTTCCGGCACTGGGACCTCCTGTGAAATGAGATACAGTGCAACAATCACAGTACAGTACTTTAACATAGACAAATACCTCAGGAGTATAACTTTGCTGAAACAAGCAGCTCTGATTTATTTAGGGGATATAACAAGGACAGGGGAAATCAGGTTAATTAGCTTATCACTCTAATAATCTACACCTATGGCTCTGTGCACAGGCCTATCCCTATCAGTTACTGTCCCTGGGTACCTAAGCCCTAGTGGCTAGTCCAAACTGGCAGCTGGTAGGGCCCTTTCACACAGAAAAAGGAGAATTAAACAGTCAGCAGTACAGTAATTCCATTTGGATTTAATGTGGCAATTCAACAGGGAGCGACCCTGAATTAGTACTCACGACCTCCAAATAAGATAGGGTCCTTCAATGTCAGCAGGGCTCACTTGAGGTACACAAGCCTCTTCACACATCCATATAAAAGAAAGCACTATACCAGGCAGGCTGCATCTGTATCCCGATCGCATTACTGCACAATACCGGAGAACACACAGCAGATTCAGTTCCTGACAGACCGATTGCAATTTTCAGCAATTCCTCCAGTCTTCTACAGGGTGAGCCTGGTTTCTACTCTTCAGAGATCCTTTGATTCTTTCACAGGACGGATTCAGTCCTAACAAGCTGTTACACAAGCTGCAGACCGGAATTCTGGGCCTTACACACGCTTTTTGACTAAACTGCACACTGAAAAGCACAGGGCTCCTTCCTTCTTCACTGCCAAACCTCAACTGAAACTCCAACCGACAAAACGGGCACTTCCTTTGAGTTCCTCCCAGTTCTTGACTGGATTGGCTGTCACTCACAAAAGACTGCTGCTGTTGGTCCAAAAGGCACTGAAGTCTAAACTACATCTCCCAGAGTCACTGCCCTACAATCCTCTTGTGGCTGGCTCAGATTATGAGTCCAAGTTCTGATTCGTCCAAGGCACCATTTTAGAGCTAGCTTACCTCACACTGATTGGTCCAGTTCAGCAGTTCAAAACTAGAGTGGGGAACTAGCAGACACAGTTCTGGCTGCAAAGAAAGCAGGTTAGACAAACTGTAATTTCATTATTACTCTAAATAATTTCTGCAAACAGTTACATCTTTCAGATAGGTTCCTTTGCACTCCTAGTGACTGCAAAAATGAAGTGAATTGGCAGCAGCTTGAGTGGTACTCAATCAAAGAAACACACAGTCCCCCATACAAACTAATTATGTCTGCAAGCAGACAGCTCTTAAAGAGACAGTACCAGAGGTTCTAAAACACTCACTGATAAATGGCTTAAATGCCAAACACCATTCAGGCTTGGAGCATTCAAGCAAGCTCCTGAAGTCTTTTGGGAACCCCCATTTGCAGGGGTTACACCCTTCCTGGCCTGGGAAAGCTTGGACGTCCACACAAGCAATACCCATAAGTTTCAACTGCAACCATATACATTTGCATTAGGCTCGTACATGTAATCATCAGTCAATATATCATTTTACCAAGAACACATTTCTGAAACATTGCAGTATGTCACTCTTTACACAGTATTACATACACATTGTACCATAACTCAAGTTATTACCTCTTGTACATGAAACCTGAAGAGAGGGGCCCTTCCTATCAGTTACCTTGGGGCTGGATGGGGCAAGGGCACCATACTTAGAGGGCAACACAAGTAACTTGAGTTAGCACTGATGCTCAGTTTGGGCAATGAGCTCGGGACACATACACCTTTATGGACAACATTGAGAGGCAAGTCCACAGGCCTCCCAAGTGAATCATAACTGAGGTGCACCACAGGCTTTACAGCTCGACCAGTCTTTCTAGGGGAACTGTTATAGTCTCTGCACTCTGAGCCTCATTTTCAGCATTGTCCTCACTTGTCAGGGAGTCTCCATGGGGTAGAGAGGCTAGAACTTGGGGCACTTTCAGCCCAGGAGTTACAGTTTCTGAGTCCACAACATTTGGCTCGCATGGAGAGCTTTGACACTGGCAGTGGACTGTCAGGGCACTCAAAATACTCTTCTTGTTCGGTGTATCACCAGTCTGCCCCAATCTATCATTTTCCTCCCTGAAAGCTCAAACAGTTCAACCATGCACAATGATTCCATTTCATCTGATCTGATGCTTTGCACTTCACTTCTGGGAGCATTGGCTCCAGGGATGAAGCTGGGGGCTTAGACAGTCCAGAAGGCCCAGCTTCATCTCCAGTATTGACTAGGGGATTGCCCCGAAACAATTGACTCAGTTCGTAAGAAGGATAGTATTCAAAGTCACTCTCACTTTCTTCCGATATGGACTGACAGTCATGCTCAACTGGGACTTGTGGAGGGGAACACTTTAACTTTGCTTCTGTAGGTGCAGACTTTCTTGATCTTTTCTTAGCAGCAGCTCTAGTCACTGGTCCAGAGGGGGCATCTTCTAGGGGCTCAGACTCAATTAAGATTTGTCCAATGGGCAGTAAATGATTTCTATGCATTGTTTTTACATCTTTTGAATTATTCTCAGGCCTTACTTTGTACACTGGCAGATCATCTAGTTTGCCCACTACAATGTGAGGGAGATGGTGCCATCTGTCAGCAATCTTGTGCTTGCCATGCAGTCCCAGATTTCTTAGCAATACCCGATCTCCCTCCTGGAGTTCCTGTGCTCACCTTTTATCATACCTTTCTTTGTTGGCCAGATTTCTTTTTGGCAGCCATGGTTTGAGCCAGTTGAGTACGCATGAGTTAGCTGGGCCTTTAACTTTGCACATACTGTAAATAGTTGTCAGCTTGAACCCCATCAGGAGAGACCCCAAACACACATCTACTGGTAGTCGAGCTTCTTCCAAACATCAGGCGGTAGGGGGAGAATCCAGTGGCATCACTTTTGGTGCAGTTATAAGCATGTACCAGGGTGCTAATTTGTTGGCTCCATCTAGGCTTGTCCTTTGGGTGCAGGGTGCCTAGCATATCTAGCAAAGTGCGGTTGAAACGTTCAGGCTGTGGGTCCCCCTGAGGGTGGTAAGGAGTGGTTCTGGACTTTCGCCCCACAGAGAAAGCATCTCTTTGATCAGACGACTCTCAAAGTCTCTCCCTTGATCAGAATGGATTCTTTGTGGAGCCCCATAGTAAACAAAAAAGTTTTCTACAAGTACTTTGGCTACAGTGGATGCTTTCTGGTCTTTGGTGGGGAAAGCTTGGGCATATCTCGTGAAATGGTCAGTGACCACCAGCACATTACTGATATTTCTTTGATCTGACTCAAACTTAGAAAATCAATACAGACCAGCTCCATGGGTGCACTGGTGGTTATGTTAACAAGGGGCAGCCCTCTGGGGCAAAGCTTTCCTCTGTAAGCAGCGACTACAAGTTCGAATGTGTTGCTCCACATCAGCCCCCATCTTAGGCCAATAGAATCTGGATCTCACCAAGTCAAGTGTTCTGTCTATACCAAGGTGCCCCTATGGTTGTGCAAGGACCTCAGTACTGAGTCTCGAAAGGCAGTGGGCAGCACTAGTTGTTGTTTGTCTACTTGTCCCCTCTGTCTACTGTTTCTCTGTATAACAGTTTATTGATCAGTTTCAACTTAGGACCTTCTTTGTATAACAGTGCAGTTCTCAAATCAGTGGAGCGTAATTTGGACACATCTTTTCCTGCATAGAGGCTTCTAAAGCTGCTTTTGATCATGGGATCGCGGGATTGAGCCCGCCGAATACTGTCATTGTCCAGCTGAGGCAGTGCACCAATGTCTATTGCAGAAAAGTGGCAATAAGCAGCAGGTATGCAATTCTCAGAGGCTCCCAAGCAATCCACCATGCAGTCCACTGCGTCCGTGGACATTTGTTCCTCCCTGTCAAACTTCCGGCAGAGTGCCCGAATGTCAGGTTCTGCCAATCGGACCCAATCATTCTGGGGAACAGGCCTCCGGGAGAGAGCATCAGCATCTATGTGGTTCAGACCTTCGGTATTCGAGAGCATAGTCATATGTAGATAATGCAGAAAGCCACCTATGGCCAGTGGCATCCAACTAGCTGAGGTCTGCACATAGGTCAAAGGATTTGTCAGTTTTACTAGTATTTTAGCCCCATACAAGTACTCATGGAATTGGTCAACAATAGCCCACTTCAAAGCTAGGAACTCTAACTTATGTACAGGATAGTTCTTTTCGGATGGGGTCAGGCTTCTACTGGCAAAGGCCACTGGTCTCAGGCCATTCTCGTGCTCTTGGTACAACACAGCCCCCAACCCTTGCAAGCTAGCATCAGTGTGCAGGACGTAAGGTTTTCTTGGATCGGCATAGGCCAGCACTGGAGCATGGGTAAGTTGATATATGATCTCATGAAAAGCAGTCTCACAATCAGAGTCCAGCGGGCCAAATACTTCACTTCGGATGAAAATACACTCTTTCAGTCTTGAGGGACGTGACTTTTGGTATTTTTGTGGGTTGGGGGATACCCTTGAGTAAGGTTAAGTAAAGGGCGGATCACTCTTGAATAGTCCTTGATGAAGCGCCGATAATAACCACAGAATCCCAGGAATCTTTGCAGTTCTTTTAGATTTTTGGGCTGTGGCCAGGTGGTCAAGGCCTCAACTTTACTTGGGTCGGTCTCTATTCCCTCGGTGGATACTATGTGTCCCACATACTTTACTGATGTTTGAAAGAATTGACACTTATCAATGGACAGTTTAAGGCCAAAGTCCTCCAGTCGGTCCAATACCTTAAATAATCTGCTCTCATGTTCCTCCAGTGAGCTGCCAAATACAATAACATCATCTAGGTATACCAGGCACTCTAGTAAGTTCATGTCCCCACTGCACGCCCATCAATCGTTGAAAAGTGGCTGGGGCACCTGAAATCCCTTGAGGCATCCCTCATGAATTCATAGAAGCCAAGTGGACAGATAAAGGCCGTCTTCTCACGGTCCTCTGGGGCCATCGGGATCTGGTAGTACCCACCGGGAGATCCAGCACAGAGAACCACTTGCTCCGTTTAGGCAGTCCAAAGCATCCTGAATGGGGCATTGTGTACTGATCAGGGATAGTCCGCGGTTTAAGGTGCGATAATCCACACACATCCTTACTGTTCCATTCTTTTCCTCACTACCACAATGGGGAAGCATAAGGGCTTCTGGATTCTTGTATTACACCAGCAGCTAACATCTCTTGTAGATGCCGTCTCACATCATCTATGTCAGCAGGTGCCAGGCGCGAGACCTCTCACGAAATGGTCTTTCGTCATGCAGCCGGATATTGTGCTCAGCTCCTTGCACGCATCCTACATCCCATTCCTTTAAAGAAAACACCTGGTCTCTCTGGGCAAGCTTCTCACTGATCCTCACCTTCCATTCAGCTGGCGCGGAGTCGCGAAATCAAACAAGTCGGCGTTACTCTGTCATTCTTCCTTGAACTCTTGTTGCTGGGTAGCACTGCAGTGTCTGCACAATGCACATTAGCCAGGATGCAACCTCTGTTTACTCGAATGTCTCTTTCAGACACATTATGAATCGGACCATTACCCTTCTGGCATAAGCATGGGCTCTAGCGGGCAAAATACTAGGCTTGACCAGCAGTCCCTCTGGCAATTTTCCATCGCCTGGTGCATCCAACATTAATATTTTATTCTAACATCCTTTCTGATACGGACCTCTTCCTGTAAGGTACACTGGGCATTTGGCGCCAGGATCAGAGACTCAGGATCCTTCTTCCATACAATTCCGACCGGTTCCTCTGGTTCTGTTTTTCAGCATCTCTCTGTGCCTCATAGGCCTTCTTAATTAAAGCGGAACTCTTAAAGCTCTACTAGTCTTTGACCCCTGTTTTTCATAACACAACTGTGCCAGCCTTCCGAACATATGAGCATTTGTTCCAATCAACAAAGGGACACCATCATACAGTCCAGTGGGGACACACTAAGGCTAGGGTCTCTACTTGTTCGGCACTCCAGCCACGGAGGTGGGGAAAGACAGCCAAATTCGGATATGCCGGAATAGGGGTAGGCCTTCTCACTTAACCCCCATACATGCAGTCCTTCTAATGGTTGTAAGGAGTGCGTCTGACAAATGCTTCTGATACCAATCCTGGAACATAATTGTCACTTGGGAGCCACTGTCTAATACAGCTCTTGTAGACACTCATTCACCTTTACAGTGGTCTCCATGGAGGGACCCACTATTCTGGACCAGTCTGAGAGGCGGTAGTGGGGCCTGGGCAACTGACCTTGCCACAAGGGCGTGAATTAGCATTTTTGGTGCCCTCACTGGGATCATGTCGTGCACCTCTTAACCACTGATTTCTTCTCAAGCTCTCCTTGTAGCCTATATGCAACTTTGTCAGTGTCTTTTGGGACTGGCATTCCCTTTTCATGTGCCCATCTTTCCCACAATTATAGCAAAACATACTTTCTGGAGTTTGAGCTGGCGAGGCGCCACACTGGGAGCCAGGGCGGGGGTATTACTAACTGGAAACCTTGGTGCCATCTCTGTCTGGCGTGATAAGCATTTGGAGACATCTAGTCAGTTTCTCCACTTCCATGGTCAAGGAATCGAGTTCGAGCTGTTATCAGCAGGAGATACATGGGTGGGTACCCCCACCCCATAGCAGATGCAGTCGGATATAGGTCAGGGCCTGTACTTTGCAGGCGTGGCCTTCATAAAGGGACTGTTTTGAATTCCGGATCTCTCTCAACAGTTCGCCCCATTGTGGCATATCTTTTCCTTGTCAGAGCACTCATTGACTGCCAACCTCTGCCCCTGAACTTCACTTGATGGGTCACCCTCAGTCACTCGGGTCATAGCCGCAGCTATTGGTGCAGGTCCCTCCCGAGGTCGCCTTTTCTCAACTCCTCGAATTTCTCTCATTAACTCATCATAGGAGGGTGGGGATTCCAGTCGATCTGCCAGGCGTAACTGAAGCAACAGCAGTTCTGAGAAGGGGCCAGACTTAAGGATCCTGTCCAGCCTGGTTCGGTCCAGTTCAATCGCTGGCAAACTACCTTTTCTGAGGCATTCTTGCAACAATTTTCCAGCCGAGATACATACACAGACAACAACTCCCTTGGTACTGTTGTGCATCTCTTACTCTCCACCATAGGTCCTCATCAGAATCTGGGCTCCCATACATTCTCCAAGGCCTCAAGATAGGCCTGTGCAGTCGCTTCAGGGTTACTGGCCGTTTGCTTGCGGATGGTAGCCAGGGCAGGACCTCGGAGGCTCTCACTAACCCTCTTTCGCACCGCCTCCGAGCATTGCCATTCTAGCACTTGGGGGCAACATAGTCTATCTGGTCTCCCAGTCATCCTCCCTTGGGGTGGGAGGGTGCCAGAGAAGATCCTCAACCTTCGGTAAGAGTCGTGACTAATGGCAGGTGCAGAAATAGGAGTCTGCATTGGTTCAGCCACCATTACGGGCACTGGAGCAGGAGAGGGTGTTGGGGAGGAACACCCTAGGTGGCAAGAATAGTTTCTTCAAGTCCTCCACAGTTTTCCCTCTCCCAGCAACCATTCAGCAAATTTCTCCTCAAAAGTTTCAGATAGTGGTGGGGGCTGATTCCCCCAGGTCTTTACTGTCCTTAGTTATCACCTCCAAGCAGTGAGGGCTCCTCTGGGGTAATGGTCTGTGGCACTTTGGAGCTATCTATGGGATCCTTAAACTCTACTAGGGCCAGGAAAGTGTGGGTGAGCAGATTAGCATGCCGACCCACCACCACAGGGTTTGTAAACCTTCCACCTTGGAAAGTACTCCTGCACAGTGTCCGTATTGATACCCAGGGGATGTCCAGGATAAGCATAGCATTTTGGGGTCGATCTCCTCCCAGTACACCACTCCACCAGCCGGTGCACAGCCACTTCTGTCGGGTACCCATTTTTCCTAACAGTGGTTGTAGAATATGGCCACTAGAGGACACACAATCCCAGCGGTGAGCCTCCAAGATGTAACCCCTAGATGGCGCTATCCCAGGGGCTACTACCCTGCCTGATTTGCCACTAACAGGTTGAGGGGCCTGGATCAATGGTGGTGCCTTCACCCAGAGGTCAGGGTTGCAATAGTTAAACTAACTTGGTCACAGCCCTCTGGGACACTGCAACCCCCTTTCTTCCCACTAGTGGCCCACACAATATATCAGAATTACCTTCACAGTATACACTTACCCCCAGGATTGGTTCGGCACTGGGACCTCCTGTGAAATGAGATACAGTGCAACAATCACAGTACAGTACTTTAACATAGACAAATACCTCAGGCAGTATAACTTTGCTGAAACAAGCAGCTCTGATTTATTTAGGGATATAACAAGGACAGGGGAAATCAGGTTAATTAGCTTATCACTCTAATAATCTACCTATGGCTCTGTGCACAGGCCTATCCCTATCAGTTACTGTCCCTGGGTACCCAAGCCCTAGTGGCTAGTCCAAACCGTGGCAGCTGGTAGGGGCCCTTTCACACAGAGAAAAGGAGAATTAAACAGTCAGCAGTACAGTAATTCCATTTGGATTTAATGTGGCAATTCAACAGGAGCGACCCTGAATTAGTACTCACGACCTCCAAATAAGATAGGGTCCTTCAATGTCAGCAGGGCTCACTTGAGGTACACAAGCCTCTTCACACATCCATATAAAAGAAAGCACTATACCAGGCAGGCTGCATCTGTATCCCGATCGCAATTACTGCACAATACCGGGAGAACACACAGCAGATTCAGTTCCTGACAGACCGATTACAATTTTCAGCAATTCCTCCAGTCTTCTACAGGGTGAGCCTGGTTTCTACTCTTCAGAGATCCTTTGATTCTTTTCACAGGACGGATTCAGTCCTAACAAGCTGTTACACAAGCTGCAGACCGAATTTGGGCCCTTACACACGCTTTTTTGACTAAACTGCACACTGAAAAGCACAGGGCTCCTTCCTTCTTCACTGCCAAAGCTCAACTGAAACTCCAAACCGACAAAACCGAGCACTTCCTTTGAGTTCCTCCCAGTTCTTGACTGGATTGGCTGTCACTCACAAAAGACTGCTGCTGTTGGTCCAAAAGGCACTGAAGTCTAAACTACATCTCCCAGAGTCACTGCCCATACAATCCTCTTGTGGCTGGCTCAGATTATGAGTCCAAGTTCTGATTCGTCCAAGGCACCATTTTAGAGCTAGCTTACCTCACACTGATTGGTCCAGTTCAGCAGTTCAAAACTAGAATGGGAACTAGCAGACACAGTTCTGGCTGCAAAGAAAGCAGGTTAGACAAACTGTAATTTCATTATTACTCTAAATAATTTCTGGCAAACAGTTACATCTTTCAGATAGGTTCCTTTGCACTCCTAGTGACTGCAAAAATGAAGTGAATTGGCAGCAGCTTGAGTGGTACTCAATCAAAGAAACACACAGTCCCCCATACAAACTAATTATGTCTGCAAGCAGACAGCTCTTAAAGAGACAGTACCAGAGGTTCTAAAAACACTCACTGATAAATGGCTTAAATGCCAAACACCATTCAGGCTTGGAGCATTCAAGCAAGCTCCTGGAAGTCTTTTGGGAACCCCCATTTGCAGGGGGGTTACACAATTCAGAGACTGAAGGTCGGCAGATAAATAAATAGTACTGATTAGAAAATGGATTTGAAATTTCCTGGTCTCTGACTGGACGAGACCCTTGACAACTACCAGCAGAGACCAGGAAATAAGTCCCGTGCCAACCTGCCTCACCACACACTAAACTAGTGTGCCACACAGAATTTTAACAATCTGAGGAGCAGCCATTTTTTTCCCCTCGGACAGCAAGCTATCAACTGAGGCCCTTCCCCCCCAAACTGCAGTATCAATACTGCAAAAGTAATAGAAACTGTACCTTTTTCATGCAATTCTTACACCTCTCAGCACACCCAAAACCATTTTTTCCCCACAGGGTCCTGAATCTGCAGTAACGGCAACAAGGATGCGCTACACAACTGTGGTAGCTCGCCCTGCCAGTGCTTCCCGACTGCAGCCATGCTATTCCCGCCACTACAGATAGCAATCTCTCAGTCTGAGAAATCTTTTTTTAATGAAAAAAAAAAAGCCAAAAGTGACAAGTACGCACAGTATGCCGTTTCCTACTGCGCTCATGCACTAACATCCCGAGCAATGGCGCTCACGTCCATATCCCAAGCAACCGCGCTTCTCTATAGCAGTCTGACTGTGCTTTAAACCTGAAATGCTCTGAGTCTCAGGGACACTGCTCTCCAACAAAAAAAGGAAAAAAACAAAAAAGTTGCCTGTATTCAAAGGGGAAAGCATCACAACACCTTACTACCTGCACGAGGAGTGCAACAAAAACGAGATTATCAAACTCAGCAGAGCTGTCTACTGTTAGTTCTAGCAGTGTTGGGGCTGCTTCACAGAAAGGTTTTACAGAAATATTATTGCTTTATATTTACTTTTCACATTTTTTACATGTTTTTAATCATTTTCTTGAAAAAAAAAGATTCCTGTTTCCATAGTGTATTTCCCCACCCGCGTGCAGTAATCCCTCCACTGTCACCCCCATCCTGACCTGTGCCGGTGTCTGGCATAGCCCCCCTCATCCTGCTATGGCCAGCTACCAACTGATCTGTACCCAAGCAAGTACAATAAATAGTATGTGATCATTGGTTGTTGCCAACCAATGCGTGCGTACTATTTACTATACGCGCTCAGGTACAGATCAGTCGGTGGCTGACCGTGGCAGGTTGAGGAGAGCTGTGCCAGTTGCCAGCACAGGTCAGGATGGAGGGGTGCGGGGTATGGGGTTACTGCCTACCGGGGTGAGGAGAACATTACACTGTGGAACCGGGAATTTTTTTTTAATTTGATTTCATACAGTGATCAGGGCTGCGGAGGAGGAGGACTCTACACTATGGAAAAGGGGCTGGGGAGGATATTTTATTTTACGGTGATCAGGGCCGGGAAGGGGGACCCTACACTATGGAAAAGGGGCTGGGGAGGATATTTTATTTTACGGTGATCAAGGCCGGGAAGGGGGACCCTACACTATGGAAAAGGGGCTGGGGAGGATATTTTGTTTTACTGTGATCAGGGCCGGGAAGGGGGGACCCTACACTATGGAAAAAGGGCTTGGGATAATATTTTGTTTTACGGTGATCGGGGCCTGTGAGGGGGGACCCTACACTATGGAAAAGGGGCTTGGGATAATATTTTGTTTTACAGTGATCGGGGCCAGGGAGGGGAGACCCTACACTATGGAGAAAGGGCTTGGGAAAATATTTTGTTTTACAGTGATCGGGGCCAGGGAGGGGGGACCCTACACTATGGAGAAAGGGCTTGGGATAATATTTTGTTTTACAGTGATCGGGGCCAGGAAGGGGGGACCCTACACTATGGAGAAAGGGCTTGGGAAAATATTTTGTTTTATGGTGATCGGGGCCAGGGAGGGGGGACCCTACACTATGGAAAAGGGACTGGATAATATTCTGTTTTATGGTGATCTGGGCCGGAGGGATCCTACACTATGGAAAAAGGCTGGGGATATTATTTTGTTTTATGGTGATTGGGGTTGGGAAGGGGGCTCTACACTATGGAAAAGGGGCTGGGAGGATATTTTATTTTATGGTGATCAGGGCGGAATGGGGATCCTACAGTATGGAAAAGGTGCTTGGGGAAATATTTTGTTTTACGGTAATTGGGGCTGGGAAGGGGGGACCCTACACTATGGAAAAGGGGCCTGGGAAAATATTTTGTTTTATGGTGATCGGGGCCGGGGAGGGGGGACCCTACACTATGGAAAAGGGGTTTGGGAAAATATTTTGTTTTACGGTGATCGGGGCTGGGGAGGGGGGACCCTACACTATGGAAAAGGGGCTTGAGACACTATTGTATTTTACAGTGATCGGTGCATGGGAGGGGGGTGTCAGCATGTCAGACCAGTGCTCACGGCTTGGGAAGGGGGATCATGTGACCAGCTCTGGATTGTGCACAGGGCACCACCCTGCCCTACGCATAGTTAAGGCAGGGTTTTGAGAGCTTATCCTTGCACTGATGTAGCCGACCATGTCTTCGCTAGGGAGCATTCCAATATTGCAATGTGTGGTATATGCATGAGGGATCCCTCATTTGTATTCACACATCCCAATATTCTGCACGGCGACATTAGTTGGGTTTATGGGTACACTGTGCTTCTGAATATTGTCACGCCTGATGGCCCCTCAGAAGTCCACAGATGCGTGGGCGCATCTAGGGATGCATTGCGCATCTCGTCTGAATATGTGGGTCCATATGTTGAGTCACCAAAGACAAACTACACAGGGATGGCAACCTAAGGGGATCTTTAATCCCATAAGCAGTGTAAGTGGCTCAGTAGGCTACATGCTAACCTCTGGGGCTAGAACATTGTGGGTTCTATTCCCACACTAGGAACTTGGGCAAATATTTAATACTGACACTGTAGTGCAGCGGTGGGGGGGGGGTGCACTTTTGAGATGCCATCCTTCTGATGAGATGTTAAACAGAGGCCCCTTCAGCACATCTCTTGTGCATGTCCAAGTGGAAGTTAAAGGTCCCATGTCATTTATAGTAGGAGTATGAGAATTTCCCCACTGTCCTGGCTAACATTCAACATGTTAGTAAAACAGGTCTAATGTAATCCCTTCCCCTTGAGCACATACCTGGAAATGAGCTGTCACAGCTCAGTGTGCCTTCCCTGCTCAAAGATTACACATAAATAATTTTTTTTTTAAATACATTTTTATTGAATTTTTTCTTTTAAGTCAGGAGACATTTTACAATCAGAATTTTTTCTATGCTTACTTCAGATTTGTTATACAGATTTACATTATTCATTTATGCATGGAGATCTTTTACATTTGATACAGTTTAGCATTGAAATAAATTATTCATATTCTTTGCTAAAATTGAATAAATCTGAGACACCATTCTAGTCTAATTTCTTCTCCCCCCCCCCCCAGTTTTCCCACATGTTATGGGCAAAAATCAGGATCGACCCTTGCATGATAAATTGACCATCTCTGCCAAAGAGTGGCAAACTTATCCGTTTGATTGCTAAGTTTTGCAGTGATATTTTCCATCTGGTATATAGATTTCACTATTCACCTCCAATCTTGTATGGCCGGGATTTCTTTGGTCATCCATTTCCTTGTTAAGGATTTTTTTGCAGCCAACAACAGAATGGGCAGCAGGGTTTTTGTCCGTGGGGGTGGACGATCCGGGTAGACAGCCATAAGCACCACCTCGGCTGTGAGCTCAACACTCTCCCCAAGGCTTTCACTGATTTCTTTTTGTATACATATCCAGAAAGGCATCAAGCGTGGACATTGCCATGTTATATGTGCCAGATCTGCCATCTTGGCTCCACACTCCCTCCAACAAGCCCCAAATTCAGTCGGAAGGTATTTAGTCAGACTTGTCGGTGACCTGAAAAATCTAGATCTACATTTCCATGAGTATTCTCTCCAAATATGCGATTGGGTGATTTTGACTGCACGCAGAGATGAAGAGGACCACTCTTCTTTAGATACAACGAGATCTAAATCTTTGTTCCAATTTGTCAGTATCAAGTTTGTTGATTCTTTAGTTTGATCTCGCATCATTTTGTATAGAGTTCCAATTAAATGATTCCAATGTTGTCCCTGGGAGTGGTTGAAAAATAGTTTTAAGAGGGGAGGAAAGGGAGGGGTCAGTTTGACCTGAATAATTCTGTTGCGTAGTAGGTGGTTTCCGATTTGGAGGTACACATAAATAATTAAATTAATTAATGAAGTAATGATAAATCTCCAATAAAAGAAACAACAAATTAGCCAAATATAGTTATTTATCATTCTGACGTCTGAAAATGC
The DNA here is from genome assembly GCA_016271365.2 of Neoceratodus forsteri. Taxonomy (NCBI): domain Eukaryota; kingdom Metazoa; phylum Chordata; order Ceratodontiformes; family Ceratodontidae; genus Neoceratodus; species Neoceratodus forsteri. Next base: position 1,616,948,756 of record CM028130.1, read on the forward strand.
TGGAAAACCGCTGCTGTCTAGCTGAAGTAGCCAGTGTAGTCTAGAGATCAGGGCATGGTGAACCGGGGACCACAGGTTCAGATCCCACCACAGCCACTTGCTTGCTTTGTGACCCCGAGCAAGCAACTTGACCTCCATGTGTTTCAGTCACCTCTTAGCTGCATAATTGGGTACAGTGTCAAACAGGACCTCAGTGAGTGCATTGGAGCTCAGCTATCCCAGGTAAAAAATATTTTTAAAAACTCACTTTTTATTTATTCGGCTACTTATGCCCTTGGGACGGCACTGGCATATTTTCCATCTCTGTTGTCTCTTATGTCCCGTGTTGATACTGCACCAAGGCTTCAATCGTAGTTTCAGCACCGCTCCCTCTAAATGTCGCTGCGGTTTCACCCTACAGCAGGTCTAACGTCACCAACTTCTAAACTGGGGTGGGCAGGACAACTGTCAATTTTACATGCCATTGGGGCCTGGGGGAGGCACAGATATCATCTCTCCTGTGTCATCTGAACCCCACTTTATCTGTTCCAACCACCTCCCTCAGTAGGGACACCCTCACCGCGCCTATCCTTGCTGCAGGGATGATGCTGCATGATCAACTTGTGATGCCAGACGCTTCACGGACGCCTGCCCAAGGATGGGCCACTGCAGTGGAGCTGACCAGATCGTCCTGCCGTAGTCGATACTGCTGCCTCTGCATGGCCCTCAGGGCTGCTCCAACCTTGGATCAGAAGTCAGGATGGCGTCACAAACCTGCATCTCTAACACAGAAGATCAGCACCACCTGTGTGTTGAGTCGAGCAACAGATAACTTTTCAGCCACATTTTACACTTTAATGGTATCCAAAGTAGATCAGAAATTCTAGCATTTAACTGACTGGCAAATGAACAGAGCTCATCAGTAGCCCAGTGGGCTATTTCCCCCCCATTTTCCCCTTGATCTCCCTCCATTATCAGCTCCTAGAAATTATACTTGCTGTAAAGGGCCAAGATATCTCTGCAGTACCAGGGCCTAAAACGGTTCTAGCAGAACACAACAGGTCTAGGATCCAAGTTCACCCAATTTGTTCTGGTTTGTCTTCCTGGGGCAAATACCCCCCACCCCAGGAAATACTCCTCCAGTTTGGTTGCTCATGATGAATTTGTTCTAATTTACTATTTATGCCCCTCCCCCAGCCACAACCCACTTCTCGCTTCTAGCCACTGCTAAGCCCCACTGCCTGACCCTGTACCTTCACAGTTGACACTTACCCCTTCTGGGAACTGGCAATATGGAGGCAGGGACCCCTCCTTGCTGGACAGACAAGAAGCACAAGAGGCCAGCATACGAAGACTATGTTCTTGCTAGAGGTGTTTTCATTTTTTTGTGCTGAGATGTCAACTATGAACGCACGTACGGTAGCGGCAACATGTGTGCGTGGCACGCTAAGCCTCTGCATCTCTCCTCCCCGAAGCCATCCATAGCCCTCCTGCAGTAGGGATCAGACATGTTCCCACCCCCTCAGAGGCAAATGTCAAAACTCCTCCCCTGTTAATCCCCCAGTGTGACAGGGCTGAATAAGGCCCTGCCCCACTTGCTATGCAGAAAGAGTTTAAACGCAAGGGTTTGTTCTAACCTCTCCTCTTCTATCTCTTGTCTGTCTGGTTGCGCAGCCAAATTTTCTTGTGAGACCTAGCAACTGATCAGTCTGACAGTTTCACAATTCTCTGCCTCTCGCTATCTCTCTGCCTTCCCTTGCTATTTCTGTCTTTTCTTCCCCCTTGCATAGCTGCGGGTATAAAAATATATGTGAATCTTTATGTGGAAATGTCACTGATACTGGGATCTCTTTGTTTAAAACTGTATATAGTTATACTGTTGAAATGATCGCAAAAGGCTATTTGGAATGCAAGGATTTAACCTGAGTGCAGTTTTTAAGCCCTTCGCAGAGCCGTCAACAAGAGGTCAGTTCTGGGACACCATGTACTGTTTTGCTGCACCTGCAAGGAATGAATCTGACAAGAACATTCTGTAAACTTACAAGAATGTTCTGTGAGAAGCAGGCTCTCTTAATGAGTTCCCAGACAAAGACTTATAAATAGAGCAGCAATGCTTTTGCTAGAAAGACAAGGAGAGTAAGAGACTGAGAGACTGAAACTTGGAATTAAGAGATACCCTCAGAAGAAGGACTTTGTTTTATCTGTTTTTCCTGCCTTTGTGCTGTACTGAAAACAATCAGTATTTTTTATTTTGCTGTTATTGAGAAAAATAAAACACTATTTATTCATTTTGAAACTGCTCCTGGTTTTCCTAAGCTTCCTGACCTGTGCCTCGATGATACCCAACATCCCCAGTTCGTTCCCAAACCCAGGTTGCTGGCATTTCAAGCAGCCCCCCCATTCCTCCAGGCTGAAGGGATGGCTTGCTCATAACACATTTTAAATGCCCTCAGAAATAAAGACTGAAGGGAGGAGAAATACAGAATATATATGAACAGAGAATCCACTACAGGGCACGCAGTTGTGCTCTGATGTATGCATGCCTTGGTGTGTGTTGTGAGGCATGAGGCCGTAGGTCGAGTGCATTCAACCAACCAAGGCATGCATGTACCAGCACACCCACATGCCCTGTAATGGATTACCTGTCTTATAAAATGGCCAAAATTGTTTCTGTGGGTGGTGAAAATTAGAAAGAAGTGCAGACATGCGGTCATTGCGAGATAATGCACGTTTCATGGGGTGTGTTTCATTTAATCAGAAGACAGCATTTTTACTGACTTTTCTCACCCATTTTATAAATAAATATCTATAGATATAAGGGATATGCAATGGGGACAAGTTAAATAAATGATTTATGTGCACAAGTGCTATTTGATCTTGAGTAACCTCACGAGTGGTGTAAGCCACAAGTGAGGTGTCTAAGATCAAACTACTTGAGTGCAGATAAATCATTTATTTGATGGGTTCCCCCACTGCATATTCCATTTATGCAACAGGGAGGGGATTTTTTTGTGCTGTTTTTATTTTTGGTTTAGTTTTGTATTTTATTTTTTTAATAAATAAATGGAATTTTTTTGTGCTCTGCTCAATATGCCTTCTCATTGTTGGGCTAGTTGCTAATGTTAGCAGCACCGTTGCTATGGACGCAACATCCTGACATTTACAGCACACACTGTGATTGGATGATTCTGCTGTGTGGGAGGGCTAGAGAGTTTCAAAAACATGGTGGCTCCGTTTGTCACTTAGCGAGACTTCGTGGGCACCGTTGTGGTTTCGGGTTTAACCTTTTTTTTTTTAAAACAGAATAGTCTGTCTGTTTGGTTGATCCTGCAGAGTTTACTATATGGACTTCGGGAAGTGAGGGAGCATCAGAAATGGCAACTAGAGTTATGTGAGGACGGTGTTTCGTGAGGAGAGGAAGCATTGAAACCGTGGAGCCCTGCAGGAGAAAAATGTGTGCAGATGGAAGGGCGAGCAGTGCTGGTCAGAGAGGTAAGATCAAAGGTACTCACAGTTTCTTTTTCAGGAATCAAAATATGGAGCTGCAAAGCTGCTGGCGCTTATGGAGGCTGGTTCTGGGTGGCACGCCATGGGGGTTGCCTCTGAATACAAAGAAAAAGAAAAGCATTTTTTTTTTGTTTAATAGAAGCCACAGCTTTTCTAGTTTGGTTGGTAGGCCAGGCGGTTGCAAGGGTAGCTGGACGATGTTTGAGGTCAGCTGAGGTGAAAATAGGGGCTGGAGCACAGAAGGTACTTTGGAGAAAAAGGAATGGTTCTAGGGTTTTCATTGTGGTGTTAGAGGCGGCCATTTTTTCTGTCGGGACCAGCGCTGTCCTGAGAAAGACGGCAAACTGAGTATAAGTGGTAGACTGATGTGTATAAGCACTACACAGAAATGCACTGCAGGAGCTCCTATGAGAAATGAAACTGCAGACTGAATGTGCAAGTAGTGCTGACAGGTAGTGGGGGACGGATGATTACAGTACTATATGAATAAATCTGTGATGATGACAGTACTATGGTAATAAATTCATGGTCTCCAATTTATTGATACAGTTGGTCTGACAAATGTGTTTATCAGTCGTCACCTGAGTCTACGTCTATTGCACATAGATAGATATATATATATATATATATATATATACACACACACACACACACACACACACCCACACACCATGGCCCTTACGGGAAATATCTATGTTATTTCTCCCAAGTGTAGTTTGACCTTTGACTTCGCAAGTGGCAGAGCCAGATACCAAATGTATGAGGGAGAAGTTACACAGTTATTTCTGTTAAGGGCCATGGCATACTTGATTTATGCTATGCCCATGTGTTATTTTGCATTTTTTTTTTAATTTCTCTCAACCCTCCTGCACGGCTCCCCAGGCTCTGCTAATTTGGGACTCCCAATGGCATCTGCCCTTGCTTCTGCCACCTATCTGAGCCATCCAGATACCCACTCGGAGCCACGGCTACACCCCCCCGGCCAGTGACGAGGTGGGGCTCCTACACCCTGAACTGTTGCATTTTGTCTGGCTCTGGAACCAACCAGGCAGGCGGGAGCCATGAGGGGTCTGACCCGGGAGTCATCTACTCGGATCCTGGAGAGTTCTTTTCCAATTGGGGCATAGCGCCGACGTCCATGACATCTACCCTTTGCTTTCAAGCTCTGTACATGCTGTTCCCCAGGCCTCTGCCTGGGGTCAGACGTGCACCAAGATGCTGCCCCCTTCCCTCCCTCCCTCCCTGGAGAAGATGAGCTGTTCTTGGGACATTCAAGCCTTGTCTTCTCCCTGGCCGCCCTCCAGCTCCTCGGCTTACTCAACCTGGGTCACTGGCGCTGCAAGCGGAAATCCAACTGCTGGTTATTTTGCATTTTATCACTTTTCCTTTCTTCATTTTACATTTTTTAATTTCAAAAATTTGTTTTCAGATGGCCATGGCGGTTTCAGGATGGCAGAGTGCTGAAGTGCGTCATACGTCATATTGTCTGTGCATGTGTGGAGAGTGAGCATTTATGATGAGTGAGTGAAGTACTCGAGCTGGGAGCAAGTGAAGTACTCTGGAAAAGGTGAGGCCTAATGGGGTGCGGAGAGGAGACGTGACTCTCAGTTCAGCTGGTAAAGCATCACTTGTGGCGGAAAGAGCAGGACAGCTGCAGTGTGCCATGATCGCAACTACGGTACTGAGACTTCAATAATTGAGAGTAAATATGTGCTGCATCTTGTGGTGGGGTATGTTGTCAGTGCAGGCTGTAGGGGAAGTTGTTTAAAAAGGTAAAGCAAAATAGTAAAGAATTTTTTCAGATACATCGTGTTACTCTGCAGGAAGTGCCCATGAAATGAAGTTGTCTGTGACTGCAGGTCAGCTGGGGTTTTAAAACTGTGCTGTGTGCTGTTCATGCTGCCGGCTCCCGTGCCTTAAACCGAATGTGGTCAGAAAGTGAAAGTTACTGGCTGGAGTCAGCAGCTCATGCTGTCTGCTCCAGTCAGTCACCAGCTACTGTGTGGATAAATTGGGCCATGGGGACCTAGATTGAGGATAAACATGATATTCTCACTCCGGCCCCAGTAAACAAAAAATACCATGTTTATTTGCCAAAACGTATTCTCACAAGCACTGCATAAATACACACACATATATACTGTAATGCACAGTTGAGCTCTCGTCCCTGTAGAAAAAAACATCATACATTTACCCATATATGATGGTAGACAATTAGCACATTATGATGCCAGTTAGCTAAATACACTGCACTGATGTGTTATTAATATCCTCTTTTTTTTCCCCAACTTTGTTTCCCTCTGGTCACCAGCCACACTGGTATCTCCCTCAGACATTGCCCTGGGTCGTCAGTCATTCTCCCACCCATCCCAAAACCCTCTCAACTCAGGTGGGCCCTCCCTCTGAGACTCCAACTACCCCCTCAGCCTGCCGACCCCCCGGCTTATCCACACCCCTGAGGTGGAGCCACCGCACCTGCCTTGGTGCCCTTTATCGAATCTAGACTGTAGGCTTGAGTGGGAGAGAAGTCAGAGGCTCCAGCTCGCAGGATCCCGCATTGAGCGTAGAGGGCTGTCTTGCAAGGCCTGTCATCATCCTCCTGGGGGCTGGGATTTTCCTTGTTTCCGTGCTGATCCCCATGAGGCGCACGTGTGCAATGGCGCCCAGCATGCAATAGGCACGCTCCCGCACCTGCCCACAGGACGTCTGCTGCGCCTCACCCTGATCAACGTGCCTCCCTGGCAGCGATGCTCCCGGTCTCCACTGGAAGCCGCTAGAATCGCAGAGTCCACAGCCCATCCTCCCCAGGAAAGCAGTCCTCTGGATGCTCATTCCTCTCTTGCCCTGGCTGATCCCCGGCATCCCGTGTCCACTCCTGAACACAGGTCACCGGCATGGTGCGAGGTAAGACAGATGCCTCAGCCCTTACCACCACTGGGTCAGCCATTATTAACGTCTTAATAACACATTTACACCTAATAATCATTATATAGATACACCCTACATATACTATATATGTACACACTATCACCGTATTAATGTGTTATTAACAGCTTAATAACACGTTACAACCCAACACATTACAAACCACCCCAATAACACATGTAATATGCTCCTTAATAGCACAGCTAGCAAGCCCCTTAATAACACATGTAACAACCCCCTTAATAAACATATGTAACAACCCCCTTAATAACACATGTAACAACCCCCTTACTAACACATGTAACAACCCCCTTAATAACACATGTAACAACCCCCTTAATAAACATGTGTAACAGCCACCCCACCCAACCCTATGGTAAAACATCGGACACCCGCCCAGTATTATGGAAAAACGTGCCCAACCTAATGCATTATGTAAAATAAAAGCCTGCAAAGTACGGCGTACTCATAAAATAATACCACCTCTGGGATGAAGAAGTTCATAAAAGCTTTTCACTTTTCAGGTCTGCGACTTTATGGCTTGTTCAACCCCTCGATGGTATTATTTCCTTACATACCACACTTTGTCATCATTCTCTCTTCCTCTCTCTCTGTATGTATGTACATACATATATATATATATATATATATATATATATAACACACACACACACTGTATATACATACAGAGAGAGAGATGGTATTATTTCCTTACATACCACACTTTGTCATCATTCTCTCTCCTCTCTTCTGTATGTATGTATGTATATATATATATATATACACACACACACACATATATGTATATACTGTATATACGTACAAAAACAGATATATATATATATATATATATATATATGCACACACAAACACACATACATACACATATATACATCTATATCTATATATGAAACATAATTAATTGAATGATTAGAGATCAGGAGCCCTGACGTGTCTGGGGAGAGGGAAGGGCCAGCACCATCAGATGGGGGGATGGCAGTATGGGGAGCAAAGAGGAAGGACGTGGAGGTTGAAATCCCGGTAGAGAGAGTGAGGGAAGTCCTCAGGTCCCTTCGACGGACAAAGCACCAGGGCTGGATTAAATACATCCCAGGGTGCTGAGGGAACTGGCGAGATGTCTGGGTGGCCCCAGTGGCTTTCAACATCTCTCTGAAGGCAGGTGGGTACCCCAAGACTGAAGGGTGGCCCGTATCACGCCTATCCACAAGGGAGGATCAAGAGAGGAGACAGGAAACTACAGGCCCATTAGCCTGACGTCAGTGGAGGGCAAGGTGATGGAGGGTACTGTCAAGTAAAGGCTTGGGGGGGTACTGGAGCAAATAGGGTATCTGGACGATAGACAGCATGGCTTTGTCCTGGGAAGATCATGTCAGACAAACCTTGTGGAGTTCTACGACTGAGTGATGAGTGCCCTGGACCAGGGTAGGCAGGTGGATGTCCTCTTTCTAGACTTCAGCAAGGCATTTGATTCGGTACCTCACGGCAGCCTGCTGGCTAAGCTGGAGAAAATGGGAGTGGGGATGCAGATGATCAGATGGATAGGAAATTGGTTCTCGGAGCGTACTCAGAGGGTGGTGGTTGGGTGGCTAGTCTCATCTCCAAGGACAGTCATTAGTGGGGTTCCCCAGGGATCTATATTAGGCCCCTCCTGTTTAACGTCTACGTCTCTGGCATAAGGAAGGGTATCAGGAGTGAAATGAGTCTCTTTGCAGATGACTCAAAGCTGGCAGTGGTGGTGGATGGGGAGGAAGGGAGAGTGGCCCTGCAGGGGGACCTGGAGGCTCTGGAAAGGTGGTCGGGAAAGTGGAAACTGAAGTTCAATGCAGGGTTCTGCACCTGGGGGCCAGAAATCCGGGTCAAGGGTATATCCTGGGGGAGATACACTACAAATCTCAAAGGGCGAGAGGGACCTGGGGTGGTGGTGGTAGATGTCAGAGTGAACAACTCTGAGACCTGTAGGAGGGCTGCAGCAAAAGCCAATAGGATGCTGGGATGCATCGCTAGGGGGATCACCTCCAGAAGGGCAGAAGTGATCCTTCCTCTGTATAACTGCTTGGTAAGGCCGCACTTCAAGTACTGTGTGCAGTTTTGGAGACCGCACTTAAAGAGGGACATTGCACTCATGGAGAGGGTCCAAAGGAGGGCAACCAAAATGATCTAGGGCCTGGGGGAAAGGACCTACGGGGAGAGGCTCGAGGAGCTCAACATGTACACCCTGGAGGAGAGGAGGGATAGGGGGACATGATAGAGGTCTTCAAGTACATAAAGCGGATTAACAAGGGAGGCTCAGTCGGGGTGCTCCAAAGGAAAGGGGGGCAACTAGAGGACACGAGTGGAAGCTAAGGGATAGAGGAGGAGGAAGTGTTACTTCACTGAGAGGGTGGTGGAACCATGGAATGCACTGCCCGAGGGACTGGTGGAGGTAGAGACTGTGGAGGGGTTTAAGAGGGGGTAGGATAGGTATAGGGGGAGGGTGAAGCTGATGAAGTCCAATACAAGGGGAACATCTTGGACTGGGGACAGAGAAACCCAAGGGTGTGGGGGGGTACAGGGAAGTTGGCGCCCAGTATGGGTCCTGACCATCAAGCAGACACAAAAGACCATTAGGCCTTCTCTGCTGGCATTTTAGTATGTTAGTATGAATGATAACGTCCTATATATTTTTTTAAATTTCTTTTTATTAGTTAGATGTGACAGGCAGCAAATGGTACAGTCATCATTGTATAATATTATTACATTCCTCATTTCCAGTGAAACATTGTATAGTTAGCATGTACAGAACACTCTCCTTTTTTCTTTTAAAGGTGTTACATTTACAAAAATGACTGGATTTCTAGCACTGCAGGCACATAACCCCCATAAGCTCATTGCAAATTTAATTTCTCTATGGGCTAGTAATTTATTATAACAGATGTGAAGGCCGCACTCGAGGCCCTCCCAGGACCATGATAATTTCCTATATTTGACAATGGAAATATGACTCCCTTGCTCCGGGCTAGTGGAGCCGGGACATGATGTGGAGGCCCTGCACAATGGGCGCAGGGAAGGGAGAAGGCGGGCCTACTTTACTATGGACTGTTCCAGCAGGATTGGAAACGATGACACTGATGTTGAGGTTGTGAGTGGCCACGCAACGCCAGTCATCCCCAGCCAACAGGAGATTGCTGCCAGTGCCTCTGCAGTTGCAACTGAGCAGTGGGAGGATCACAGAAACAGAGACATTTTACAAGCACAAAACAACCGGAGACCATCGTGTCTGCTCTGTTTCTATCTAGTTTGGCCCCACCAGCCTAGTTCTGTGTGTGCACTGCTGAGACCCCTCGTGATAACTCAATCCCCCCCCAAAGATTCTGTCATATCTTATCAGTCTCATATGTATGCCTCCCCTCCTCCCCCCAAGCCTACAACAGCCTCCATCCCCACTACCTCCCTTGGTAATCTGCTCCACTGGTCTACCACCTGCTCCATGAAGACATCCTCTGGTCCTTCCAGATCCTGCCTCATCAGCTTATACCCATGCCCCCTTGTGGGAAACCCTTTGCAATGCTTGCATAGTTGCTGGCTATCAATCCTATTTATTCCCTGAGAAAATTTAAAGTTTTTATCATGTCACCCCACTCCCTTCTGGTCTCCAGTGAGTATATATTCAGGCCATCCAAATAATCTTTGTAGGATTCTCTCTGCTGTCTCTGAATCCTCTCAGTAATCTAAGCTGCACAGACTCAAGCCTTTCTCTGTCCTTCCGATGTGGGTTCCAGAACTGTGCCAGTACTCTAAGTGCAGTAGCACCAGTGATCTGTGCAGGGGCAATATTACTCTCCTGCTCCTGCTAGAGAACCTTCCCCATGCATCCAAGCCATTAGTTAGCCTTACTATAGTATATGCCTAATTATACTATGCCGTGACCTTTAAACTACCTGCTATGATCATTCCCAGGTCCCTTTCTGCTGATGTCTGGGCTATTCTCACACCCCTGGCCTGAGTCAGTACGTGGATCGTGGGTTGTTCTTGCCAATATGCATAACTGTAAATTTTTTGGCACTGAGCTACCAGATCCTTGATCAATGCTGTATCCTACACAGATCTTTCGTCATATCTCCAACACCCTCTTCAGTAACGACCCTGCTGCACAGCTTTTTGTCCTCTGTGAACAGGCTGATCTTGAACAGTATCTCTTCACTTATGTTGCAGATACGGTAAACATGTTAAACAGGACTGACTCTAAAACTGATCCCTGAGGCACTCCACTGTGTTGCCTAGTTCTCTAGTAAGCCAGTAAAGCATGCACCTTGAAGAACGGGGGAGGGGGTGCGGAAGTCATAGGGGTCTATGAGAATCTGGTTCGGGAGACTGCTGGATCACAAGGTGTGCCTGGGGTTTGCAGGAATCTGGTTCAGGAGACTGCAGGATCACAAGGTCTTCCTGGGTTTTAAGGGAATCTGGTTAGGAAGACTGCAGGATCACAAGCTGTGCCTGCGGTTTACGGGAATGTGGTTCAGGAGATGGCAGAATCATGAGGGAATGGTGGAGGGGAAAGATAGAATGTTATGCATGGTGCTCAAGTTATTTCCTCCCATCCCCCAGTGAATGCCAACGGTTAGGGTTCCATGAGCGTAAAAACAACAATAACCAGATGTTCCTGAAAAAGAATCAGGGAAGTCTGGTGAGGAATATACCTCCAACCAAAAAAGCCAGCCAGTCAGCACAGCGGTAGTTCTACTGCTCGCGACACTGGTGACCCGTGTTCGGGAATGAGTTCGGGTAGTCAGGAGCCGCTGGTGAGAGGAGGACTGAGCATTCTGGAGGATGCTCTCCTTCTCAGGTGAAGGAGGGTTCTGTCCTCCACCGCAATACTGTCCCCCCCAGATGGTAGTGGGGCTGAAGGGCCGAGGGGTAGGTGAGGATGTCGCTGACGTCGGTGGGCGGACACTCACACAGTGCGAACGTGTCGTGACGCCGATGTCCTCACATGGCCCCAGAGGATGGAAGAGCAACGGAAAGAGCACAGCCCCACCACCTCTACGACGAAGGCCCCAGTATCTCCAGATCCCTGCCTGCCCAGCAAACCTGCACCACCTAATGAACTGAAGCAGCTTGGGGGTACGCCCCTAAACCCTATCCCTGCCTGCGGGGGTAGATCCAGGGCTCCGTGGAGGTAGGTGGTTGGGGCTGGGGTAGACTGGGGAATCGGAAGGTGCCTGGAGGTCTTGAAACTAAGGAGGGTCTGCAATGAAGGGGCATAAACAGACAAAAATTAAAATACCTCAAACCACAAAACGAAACACGGTACAGGTGCAAACACAGAAAAAGAAGTGTCCTACAAATGATGCTTCCGTGCTGATCTGAGGAGCTAGTCGGCAATCGTCCCTTATGCAGTTGCTCGAACTGCACTTCCACCTGTGATCACCCAGGTGGCAGTAGCACTACAGAGTCAGATACCAGCACTACAGAGGAGGAGAGGGCTCTCTGGGGTGCCTGACCCCCCCCCCCCACAAAGCTGTCCACTGATGTCCTTTACCCATTCTTTGACCTGAATCACTGGTTTCACCGTTGGCAATGCTGTCGCCACACTGACAGGCAGGTACTACCATTATTTTGTTTCTTGAAGCATCCTCTAAAATTTTCCACTATTAAAAGTTCACCGTTAGTAAAATATGTAACCCCCCCATCAAAAAAAGCGGAATCATTAGTGTTGCCATCATGCCATGCTCTGATCAGACCAGAAAAGCAACCCGCTGTATCTCCACTGTACGTCCTCTACAGCACAAGGGGCTTTCACAGCCCAAAGAAACAGCCTTTGTGCACAAGCTATAAGATAATGGTTTTACTATATCTGGGAATTAAAAAAAGCAATTGCACTAAAGCCAAGTTCGCTCTTAATAGACTACTGACTGGCAAATGAAAGGGGATGCTTTCAAAGCCGGCTGTTGTAGGCTTATGAAGAGAAGACTGCAAGAGCTGCCAATACTACAGGGCAACACTGATCAGCCCATACACACCCCCCGCCCCGAAGGAGCAAGAGACCAGACTGAATCACCACAGGATTTTGAATCCAACAGCATGATGGGGCTTAATGATAATCCGATGAGAATAAACAGACTGGAGGGGTGGCTCGAGCATAAGCTTCTGGGCAAACACACACAAATATGCATGCACATGCATACATATATGCACACCTACCTACTCACTCTCACATACATACACACACACACACACACACACACGCATATACACATGTACACATACGTGCACATTCACCCACACATGCATACACACACACAAATGCATGCACACACACACAAATGCATACTCATGCACAATCACACACACATGCAGTCAGACTCATTCACACTCCCACACACATGCACGCATGCACCATCACACACTCGCACGCATCCACAAACACGCACACACATTTTCACAAACATGTGAACACATATGAACACGCAAGAGTACATGCACACAGACGTGCATTCACACACGGGTACTCACACGCATAAGCACGCAAAAACACAGATACCCTAGCACACACGTACTCATGCTCGCATAAGCGAAAAGACACGCATGCAGAAACACAGAGACACACGCGCATGCATTTACTCATACAGAGACACACAGACATGCTCTCATCACAAACACACAGGTGCAGACACAAGTACACACTCACTTGTGCTTGCACGGGTAGTGTTGTTACATGTTTTCCAAATAACACACCACCAGTACACCACACGCACATGCACCACCACAAACAAAAGCAACATCAAGTGAAGTCATTTTAGGAAACCAGAAACTGATGAAGGAGCTGGCTTTAAAAGAAGTGTCTCATTTCCAAGATCCTAGAGGAGTAATGCTGGGTGAGGGTGGGTGGGGAGCAGGAGGGGACTAAAGCTTCATTTTAAAAAGAAAAGAGGAAAGAAACCGGTGCAAAACAGTAGCTGCCAATAACTAAAATGGTACCTACCATCTAATTTATATTAAGTCCCAGTATAGGCCGTCCCGATGGCTTAGCAGAGGCGTGTCACACTGCTGCGCTGGCGACCCAAATTCTGGAGTGAGCTCATGACGCCATGTGGGGAAGTGGGTCTGACAGCAGCAGCTGCCCCACAGCAGTGAGCTGCAGCCACAAGGGATACCGCTGTGAATTCAGTGCCGCAGCGACCCCTGCAGTTGGCCTGGAGAATGTGCTCCCTCCACAGAGACACTGCTGTGTGCAGCCACAGGCCTGAACAGACTACATCATGTGAAAGCAGAGGCGGAAGGGCGGGGAGAAAATAACCATCAGTTGACTGTATGATGACCTGGGTTCCTGGAATCCCCCAGGTCTTAGTGCCTGCCTGACACTGGAGTCTAGCCTACACAGTGGGCTGCCTCGGGGAGAGTATGGCCCTCCCCCAGAGCACCTGCCACAAGGAGAAGACATGGGATGTACTGGGGGTGACGGTTGACCCAAGGAAGACTGGGAAGTATATCCACGGGATCAGGGTGTATCCCTGGAAGATGGCCATGACCAGAGAGAAAAAGATCTATGGGGGGAAAAAAGTCCCCGTACACGGCACGACGATGACAAAAAAAACCAACCACCATTACATCTTCAGCGGCAATGCACATTTCTAGTTTAGTAGGTCAACCAGTGTAATGCCAGGGAGGTGTTTTGTTTTGTTTTATGTGCCTCCCATCCCCACCCTGTACGTTCTGACCTACTTTTGAATACGACTGTTGCTCTGATAGCTTTCTGCTGCGTAAATCTCTATTAATCACATGTTACATCTGCCCATGGATTCCCTTAATCTCAAGGGATTGTAAAAGCGATGAGGGAATGTACTACCACTGACAGCAGAAAATTACGTATAGTAGATAAATATATATAGATACAGATGTATTTATAGCTTATATATATATATGAAGGGCAAGGAGCTTTATGGTCTGGTTTGCCCCCTCGTCTGGTTTACGTCCAAATACAGCGAACTTACCAATCTTTTTTTCCTATTTAATACATTCGTTCATACTTTTACTTTTTATTACTATAATTGTAACTTTATTGGTGTAACTTATTACTGCACTCTCCTCACCCCCATCCCCCAGGACACATCTGGAAACGGGATTTAGCTTGGTATGTTTTTCCTGGTGAAACTCCTTGACATAAATAAATGATAAATTTGGATGGGTACTGCTTAGGTTTGATCGCAAGTACATACACAGGGAACGGGTGTAGAGGTAATAACTGCTAATCACTTCTGAGGGGAAAAAGTCTCATCACTGAAAAAAAATATATATATATATATATACTATATATATATATATATATATATATAGTGTGTGTATATATATATATATATACACACACACATTTATACAACATACATTAGCGTTTTTTACGCCAAATAAAAATGCCACCTGTACCAGAGAACACCAAGCAGCGTACGTCACAACATTTAACTAGCTAGTTGGGTACGTCAGAACAAAGTTCTGATTCTGACACCTCTACCCCTCAGTCAAAACAGCCACATGTTCCTGCCACCACAAGCAAAACCTAACAAGAAGCACGGGGCAGCTTTTTGGTTTTTAATGTTTTGACCCCAACTTTTGAAGAGACTTGTTTTAAGATTCGTCTTATTGACATGGCATGTACTATTTATAGTACAGTGGCCGAAATGTCATTTCTCACCAGAGGTGCGAAAACACACCTCGTGCTGAACTGTAAAAATGACACGTCATGGTCATGAGGTGATGTGCAAAAATTGCTACGTTGAAAGTTTGCAGTCAAAATATTAAAAATTACCAAAGTTACAAACCTGCATTCATGAATTGCAACATAGGCTCATAACATTATTGTTTTTTTAACATTTTTTGCCCCAGATTTTCAACATAGCATTCTTATGACCCCAAATCATGAACAAGTGCAGAGAAAATGTTCAACTCCTGCCCAAAAGTTGATTTCACACAGCTACCGCAAAATCATCTTTAGGGATGGAAAAACACATTTTGGCCAGGATTTGAAAATTGATAGCTGTCACATTCATGAGGTGCTGTAAAGAAATAGTTATTTTGAAAATTTGTGGGCAAAATATTGACATTTGTTTTTTCATTCTCTGTTTATGCGCTGTCCTCGGGGAACTCTCTCCGGCAGCCTCTACCTACCCCGAGCTGTACCTCCCACCTGAGACACCTTCATCTCCTCGCACCAGTCAGACGAACACCCCGGCTTTGAACCCCCTGAGGTGGGGCCGCCCTATCTGCCCAGGACGCTTTATCTACAGTCTAGTAAGTCGGACTGGACGATTGGCCTAGAGAGAAGAGACGGGTATTGGGAGTGTGGTTCAGCGGGGCAGAGGTGCCTTCGCCTATCCCCGAGGACGGGGATTTTCTTGTACTGTTCCCTCCCCCTAGGCTCAGATGTGCAATGCATTCAGCGTGGGTGCGTATGCTCTCGTGCGTGCCTACAGGATCGCCATCACAGCCAATCCCCTCAGTTGCCGGATCATGGGCTTGCTGTCCTCCCAGCCACTGCCAGGAGTCACCAGAGCCTGGGATCAATACCCCCTCCCTCCCGGGACAGGAGCCGCCAGAGCCTGGGATCAGTACCCCCTCCCTCCCGGGACAGGAGCCGCCAGAGCCTGGGATCAGTACCCCTCCTCCCGGGACAGGAGCCGCCAGAGCCTGGGATCAGTACCCCCTCCTCCCGGGACAGGAGCCGCCAGAGCCTGGGATCAGTACCCCCTCCCTCCCGGGACAGGAGCCGCCAGAGCCTGGGATCAGTACCCCCTCCCTCCCGGGACAGGAGCCGCCAGAGCCTGGGATCAGTACCCCCTCCTCCCGGGACAGGAGCCGCCAGAGCCTGGGATCAGTACCTCCCTCCGGGACAGGAGCCGCCAGAGCCTGGGATCAGTACCCCTCCCTCCCGGACAGGAGCCGCCAGAGCCTGGGATCAGTACTCCTCCTCCCGGGACAGGAGCCGCCAGAGCCTGGGATCAGTACTCCCCCCTCCGGGACAGGAGCCGCCAGAGCCTGGGATCAGTACTCCCCCACCTCCCGGGACAGGAGCCGCCAGAGCCTGGGATCAGTACTCCCCCCCCTCCCGGGACAGGAGCCGCCCAGAGCCTGGGATCAGTACTCCCCCTCCCCGGACAGGAGCCGCAGAGCCTGGGATCAGTACTCCCCTCCCGGGACAGGAGCGCCAGAGCCTGGGATCAGTACTCCCTCCCGGGACAGGAGCCGCCAGAGCCTGGGATCACTACCCCTCCCGGACAGGAGCCACCAGAGCCTGGGATCAGTACCCCTCCCGGGACAGGAGCCACCAGAGCCTGGGATCAGTACCTCCTCCCTCCCGGGACAGGAGCCACCAGAGCCTGGGATCAATACCCCTCCCTCCCAGGACAGGAGCCACCAGAGCCTGGGATCAGTACCCTCCTCCCAGGACAGGAGCCACCAGAGCCTGGGATCAATACCCCCTCCCTCCCGGGACAGGAGCCACCAGAGCCCTGGATGCTCATGCCTGTCCTCTCCTGCTGAGCCCTGGTTGCTGGCATGGCATGAGATGTGGCGTCCAGCGCCTCAACAACATTGAAAATTACCAAAGTTATGAGCCTGCATCTGTAAATTCCAGCATAGGCTCATAACTGTATTGTTTTGTAATATTTTTACACCAAATTTTCAACATAGCCTTCTTATGACCCCACCTAATGAACAATTGTGGAGAAAATTTTCAACACCTGCCCAAAAGATGATTTCGTGCCGTGACCGTGAAATAACCTTTCGAGATGCGGCAACACATTTTGGGCAGGATTTGAAAAATGACATGTGTCACATTCACGAGGTGCTGTGAAGAAATGGCTATATCGAAAGTCTGGGGTAAAAATAATGAAAATCACCAAAGTTAGGAGCCTGCATTCATATATTCTAACATAGGCTCGTAAGTGTATTGTTTTTCAACATTTTTGCCCCAAATGTGAAATACAGCCTTCTTGTGACCCCACCTCATGAACAATAGTGGAAAAAATGTTCAACTCCTACCCAAAAAGTGATGTTGCGCAGCGACTACGAAATCACTTTACGGGATGCGAAAACACATTTTGTCCAGGATTTGAAAAATTACAGCTGTCACATTCATGAGGTGCTGCTAAGAAATGGCTATTTTGGAAATCTGGGGACAAAATATTGAAAATGACCAAAGTTACGAGTCTGCGTTCGCAAACTTCAATGTAGGCTCATATATTTGCTGTTTTTAAATATTTCTATGCAAAATTTTCAACATAGCCTTCGTATGACCCCACCTCATAAACAATGGTGAAGAAAATTTTCAACTCTCCCCAAAAGGTGATTTCGTGCAGTGACTGCGAAATCACATTTTGAGACAGATTTACCTAATGTCACTTGAATTGTTCATGAGGTGGTGTACCAAAGAAGGTATGTTGAAAATTTGGGTCAAAAATATTAAAGGAGTGCTCAATACTGTTGACCCTCGCCTCAAGCTTACCTCTGGTTTAGCTTTTTGAAGTATGTTATGGCATTTTTCCATGTCAAGAAATACTTTATTTTATAAAGAATAGTTCAGCACCTGAAAGTATGGCAGACGCTGGGGCCACCATTATCAGCGACCGTGAGGTACCGCACCTTACAGATAATGGAGCTTCCACATGTCCACCATACTCCGGTCTTGACTTTTCTTTATTAAAATAAAATATGTTGCCGTGTAATAAAAATGCTGCAACGTACTTAGAAAGCTTAACCAAAGGGTAAGTCTTGTGGGGGTGGGAGCCTGTATTTTGTTTACTGCTTTCCTTTAAAAAATGCCCAAGTTATGCTACTAAGTTCAAAACCCCATGATAATACATTGAACCACATACCTGATTTCCTCAGTTTGCGGTCCGGCATTGAAGAGTGAAAACGAGTCTGAGATTCTGAGCAGATGAAGCATCGGCCAACCAGTGGGTAAGTAAAGGGGTGGTGGGGGCGCTGAGTGGGAGGGTGGGTTGGAGGGCACCTTACAACCTTACGGTGCAACAGACATCGATGGATGGTTTTCTTTTTTTACAGGCTTAGAACAAAACAAAAAACTTGAAGGGACAGACTGCTTTCCGACACTAAGACTAGGCACCCCAGTCTTGGCACCACAGGGAACGGTGTTGAAAGACAAGTCTGCTGGTCTTGACAGAGTACACGGCTCCAGTAGGCATGTGCTGCACTATTCGGGGGAGCAGGTGCAATGCTGGTCGGTGGCCTCCAACTACCGTTACATAGGAGTAAGTAGGTGGAAAATGTCCGGTATTGGAAGCCTTTTTATTAATGAACAAAACCTGCGATGTAAATAATTTTCACCACAGTTTGGTCATCGGACCAGAACTGCAGTGAGTCAGTAAAATTCCATTTTCGCAATTGCATGGCCTGTGGAGTTTGTGGGTTTGCAATCTGTTTTAAAAGTGCACCAACGTTGGCCAACCGACTGCGTCACTCAGGCTTGCAACTAGACCCTGCGTACCCAGACAGGACTTGTTAGGGGTAACACTGGTATCAGTTGGGTGATTTGTTACGACCTGTGGGCTAACACCTGTTGATCTGAAATAAAATGCTGGTGGGAGGCGGGCAACTAGAGGTTTTACCAGCAGAGTGGTTTATGCCTACCCGAATGCCAAATTAAGATTGTTGTTTTAACTTCTGATCCATTTACCCAGTCCTACCCTCCCCATGCAAATAAATGTGTTTAATCTGTTTTGGAAAAATCTGTCTCATGAGCATATTATTAGCTGGAGTCTTTAACTGCAAATGTTATTGAAAATGGATTTTTGGTTTCAGGTATGCCACATGTGTGGGATGACTGCAAGGGAAGGTGGGACGGTACAACATCCCAGAGAGCTGTACTGCTAAAACAACATCTGACCCAGTTTATATTTTACTCTGGGTGGAGGCATTGCGCCGTTTACCTAACTTTTGGGAAAGAACTCCCTTCTTTCCATCAGAATCCGATCCCAGGCCCCTCAACTTTGTTTGAGCTGGTCCGAGCTGACAAGGCAGGGGTAGCAGCCCTTCTCTTTTAGACCACGGTGCCAGGGAAGGGGTTACACAGACAAAACTTTCTAAATACAAATCCTTTCAAAGCTGGTAGAACTGGATAAAAGAGACGGCTCCTTCCTCAGCTATGGAGGTAACTTTTCTCAAGAAACTGATTAAGAGTAAACCGCGGCAATATCCTTCTCAAGATGCCGGGAAATCGAAAGCCACGAAGCCGCTGAATCAGACAGGTGCAAACGGCTTTGGCCTGAATGCCAGCAAAGAGGCTGAGCCACTTAATAGCGCTTTCTTGCAAGGGATCCGAGACTTGGCTCAAAAGACGGACACAATGAATTCCAGATTTGCTATGATGGAAGCAAAGCTAGAATTTTTCTCTCTTAGGGAGTGAAAAGCAGCAACAAACTCTGTGGCACAAAAAATACAATGGTCATGATGAGGGTACTGGCTAAAAACAAACTGATGAGAGTCTGTCTTCAACATCTAGAAAATGGAGCTAGATTAATGAATGTGTGAGTGCCCGAAGTACTGTAAGACAGCGAGGGGACAGACGGGCCTGGTAGCATTTATGCAGGTTTTAATTAAAAAACTTTCAGATTTGGACATTTCAAGATTGCTATACAAAAGCTACAAGATCAGCACATGGAGAAGAACTGAGTCAGCAAAGAAAACCAGATCCATCCTTATAAACATTGGGGGTCCTCACATTAAAGATTCAATACTTCCTGTGGCAAAGGAAAAAGGACAAGTATCTCTGGATGGTAACCGGATGTATTTTTCCCTGGACCTAAGTTACGTGACTAGACAACACTGCAAGGAGTTGAAGCGGGTGTTGTCTGGTCTCTGTACTCTCAGCAGCTCCCACGCTTTACAATTCCCTGCTCACTTATGGATACAATATGTGGGTAGAACCTACGTCTACAGTGATTCGTCTGAGGCAAGCAAGAGAGTCGGTCTAATTAAACAGGACTTTTCTCGACAGCAAGCGGTGTCGGCCTTCGAAGAAGAAGACTAGTGATGGACTCTGGGGACATTCTGTGTTAAAGTTTGGATGCAGTAGTAAGTCAGGCATGCACATTCACTAATTGATATTGTGGGTTGACAGACAAGGTCAAATTAAAGGGGGGGCTTCTTTTTTTTACTTTTATTCAGCTTTTTGGTCCCTGCCGCCTCCTCCCGCCAACTGGTGACGGGGACACATATGCGTTACAGATTTTCTCCCTGCCCCCGAGGCCCTGGCACGTGGCCATGAGTGTGTGGAGGCATGCTACGCAACCCGTGGTGCCAGCTCAGCCCCTTTCACCTCCCAATACTTTGCCACCCCTCCACCCACGCTACCCACCGGACCTCCACCCGCTGGGAACAGAACTACGGGGGCGCCAACCCACCCTCACCACCCTCATGAGAGGAGAGCTGCCCACCAGCGTGCTCAATCCTGCTCTCCTCCACTGGCTGGCACCCCGACGACCATGTCATTTCGAATTGGGTTGCCTGCATAGTGCAGCAGGTAAGGCGCCCGCGCCAACCCTCTGCGCCACTCGCCGCATAAGGGGAGCTTATATTTACTGGTGCTGATAGCACCAATGCAGGCAGACTGACGCCAAATGTGTCCACCTCCTTCTCCTTTTAAATTATAATAACGGGGGGGGGGCGCTAGAGAGCCATCTTCCAGGTTGGAAGCATTTCCACGAGCTCTCCTCATGACGTGGCAAAAATCTGGAAAAACTGCAATTTAAAGCAACTTTACATTAAAATAACCTGTAGCATCTATCGCAGCAAGTTGGTCCACATCGGAGGATATCCAACTAGAGATGGGAAGAACGAAGACACAACAGCAGAGGCCGCAGAGACTGACACCGCCACAAGTTATGGCCGTGGGCTCCTCGAGTGAAACTGCAGCGGTTGCGTCCGATCAGCAGGCGGAATCTCCATGGCAAACTATATTCGAGTCCATGTGGGCCATGGACTTGAAAACTGAAAGGACATTACAGAAACTTGAACACCACGATGCGGCAATCCAGACATTAAAGGGCGCAGTATTAGAGTCGGAGAAGCGCTCAGTGACTAAAGTGGCTGCGGTGGCAACCCTAACAAAAGAGAATGGTCAACAAAGGGGGAGCATGGAAGCACTTGAAAACGAAATCAGAGCAGGCAATGTAAGAATCGAAGGGCTCCCAGAGGGAGTCAAAGAAACATCCATACTTACTTATTTGCTGGACTGGCTTAAAAAAACACTCCAGTCGGATGAAAGATTCCCTTGGGAGGCTATTACTAAGGCCTACAGAGTCTCCCCTCGAGTTCGACCAGCAGATACCACCCAGTCACGCACAGTACTGCTAAAAACAAGAGGGTCAGAAATTAGAGATACACTAATTGCAGCAGCCAGAGCGGTGCATCCTGTAGAGATCAACGGAGCTGATATCAAGCTATTTCTGGACCTCTCCTATCAGACCCGAGCTAGGCACAAAAGTTTCAATGCAGTGCATCGGCGATTAAGGGGCCTAGGAATTATCCACTCCTTTTTGTTGCCTGCCCATCTGTGAATAGTGTATGGCGGTAAAACACGGTAGTTCTCCAACCCTCAAGATGCTGGTCGCTAGATGGAGAAAATTGAACAGGAGTTTGCGGCACGGCCAATGCCTTCTGAACCACAGAGTTCCGACTTGGAGGACACCTGAACAGTGAGTCGGATACAGCACTGGACTAAATTAAATTCAAACTGTATAGCACAAAACCCTAGTTTGGATCGCTTGTCTAATAAGGTTAGAGTGTAGGAAGGGGAAACTCACCTTCCACGCAAATGTTTGTTACAGGACAACCGAGGGCATGCATAGGGGGACAATCCTTTTGCTTTTTGGCTATAACAGTGGCTAATAGGCCAACCGGGGTGCAGCAGAGGTACTGCTAGTTAATGACTGTCCCCAGTGTATGCTCCGTAAAGGGGGAAAAATGCTTAATAATGCATCTGATGCACAAGTTCTTTTCAAGTTTTGGATCAGGCTCTGTGTCTGTTAAATGGGGCTATGATTAATAATAGTTTAAAGAATAAGTAAAGTTGTTTGTCTGAATATTACATTTTTGCCATCAGTGTTATGAGGGAGACGTGGGGATGTGCTACTTAGGTGTGTCTTCTACCTAGTAATACAACAGGTTTTAATAGCAGTCTTTGACTGTATATTTCCTCCTCGTTTTGTTCTCCCTATTGCACATACCTTTAACCACGGAAGAGACAAGCAACGTTTAAAGCTTTTTGGGACAAATATTGGGACGTTTGTCCTGGGTTACTCCCACCTCCTACTGTAAAAGATTACATGGACTTTGTCACAAACCCACTCAGCAGGTCAGGCCCTCTGCTCCCCCAGTGCCAACCTCTGAGCGTAATATTGTGAACAGGTAACAGAACAGGGTAACTCTCCTGTCTGCTTGTGGGTCCGAATCACCTTTAGTCTTCAGTTCTGGAGGGATTCAAACTGC
Organism: Neoceratodus forsteri; assembly: GCA_016271365.2. Lineage (NCBI taxonomy): Eukaryota > Metazoa > Chordata > Ceratodontiformes > Ceratodontidae > Neoceratodus > Neoceratodus forsteri. The sequence continues at coordinate 1,616,971,664 of CM028130.1, forward strand.
GGACCTTATGCTAGCGTACCCAAATGTACAGGCTCAGATAATCTGCTCTTCAGGGGGATGCCAGATATTTTTTGCCTAAGGGCACCTAACCAGGTATCCAAAAATGAACCCTTAAAACTCTATAAAAGACCTTAGGTATAGCATTACCTTTTCCCAGACTGATAACACCATTAAGCTTATGAACAGCTGTCAGCCTTAACCCTCCATACATCATATGCAAAAGAAAGAACTTGGAAGACACACCAGGCAGTCTCTTTAAAATAAGAGGTTTACTTAAAAATTGATAAAAATATGTAAAATGTAAACACAGAACACTATCTCACAAAGCATACAATTACTTAAAAGAAAACAAGGAAAAGTACAAACATATACTCCTACCACAATACAATTAGACTTTTTCTATCTGATGTATACCTCTACCAGTGTCTTAACTAGATCTGAGATCTTGTTTCTTAGGGTCCAGAAAAAGGAAGTGTGCCTCACTGGAAATACAGAATACAGTTTAAACTCTGTGTTTCCACCCCATCTAGCTCCTCCTTTCAGAATATAAAAATATATACAAAACAGGATGTCCTATCAGGATGTATATTAAATAAGGTGACATCAGCAAAAACTCATTTCCCAATATGACTCCTTAATTAACATCCCCTCTTTGATCTCGAGCATTTCCTCTTCCCAAGGCACATCTAAGGATTTTTATGACTTTTCACACCATGGTATAAAAATGTTTTTTCCTCTAAAATGTCATAAAAGTTTACGATCCCTATATCCTGGTAGCTGGTCAGCACCAATTAAGTCAGAGAAACAGGAGACCCTTAATTAAGGCTCTCTAGTCTTTTTAGTTACCTCCTGGTTTCCGGTTAATACATCCTGTATTCTCACTAAAACCTGACCCATGGTACAGCTGCCTTATGGAGACAAATCACACACTACATTTTTATATTACAAATATCAAAGAACAATCATAACCAGCTAGCCAAACATCACAGACTTGAATATCCATATATCTCCATTTCTGAACTGTAAATATAAAATAACTGTGCCATGTATGAGATGATGTGGATATTAATTGTCTATCTAGAAAATTAATAAACAAAATAAAAAAAATTATAATAACACTGCACAGGAGTAGTTGCGGTCGAGGGGAGATGCAGACAGCAATATGGTTGCCACGACAAGGTTGATACAAGGGATTAGGCTATATGCAGACCAGTCCATCGCAGCCTGCATGAAGCAACATGGGTGAGTTCATTGTTAGTTAAACCCATATTTATCCAGATGTGTATAACACTTGAAATGTTTTTTCCCTTCCCTGTAGGTTTTTATCCCCCTGCGACCTGAGGGACGATGCTCAGCCCAGTCCTCAGCTCCTCGAGATGGCTCCCCTGTCTACCTCGGTGTCAAATACCTGGTCTTGAGTCTCCCCATGAGGTCCCCTCTTGTGGCAAAGCTGAAAGAGGAAAGGCAACCCCCCCCCCAAAATACAGCATATCCAAGCTGGACCTGGTCGTGAGCTGAGTGGCGGTGCAGACACGGGGACGCTGGGCTGGACTCCATTGAGCCCCCCGATGCTCCATTTTCCATATTTCTCCCCACCCTGCTTCAGAGCATCAGACCTATCTGACCTTCCTCATAGTCTCCTCCCTTATGGTGCTGCCTTGATGCAGCTCTGCCACCAGACCTCCCCTTGGGGGCAGCCTAGGCCAGGCAACCATGCCTCCCCACCCCAGGAGAGGAGAGCAGTCCCTTGATCCTCTCCCCACCCTGCCTGACCCCTGATGACTTGAGACTGTTCCCGAGCCCAGCATGTTGGTGTGGCAGGAGATCAGGCGCTACTGCCTTAGTTGTCTGCGCCACTGGACCACCTATGCATGAAACTTTTGTGCTCGCTAAATAAGAAGTGAGAAACAGCATAACCACAAGCAAGTTTCTGCAAAAAACGTCAATGTTTTTCCATTGAAAAGTTACTGTTTAGGTCCTTTACAGGAACAATGTCCACCCCCCCCAGGCCTCTAACCATCTCTACTTTAAAAAACAAATGTTATGATTGGTCACATTCTATAGAGATTTTTGATGTAGCTAGTTATTTGATTCTGATTCCTTTTTTCTTTTTAAAAGTGAAAAAGAGACCAGTGTTCTCATTCATGCATAGATGTAAGCGACTCACGTAAGGAAATCAATATTCACGTACATCTGTGTTAACAGGAGGTGCACTGCACGGAAAGAAGCCTGCCTGAGTTGTTTTGTGAATGCAGGCATTTGCGTATCTTTACATGCAGACTATGCTATTGAAAAAGCATTTTTTTCCCCCTGAGTAGATAGCGAATGATTGGTCCTGCACCCCGTCACTTTTTTTGTAGATTCCCTGCCATTGGTGTGCACTGCAATGTGTAAAGCTCTTAAGTCCTATCCCTACTCACCAGCACTAATGTGGGCATGAACTTATAGAGGAGGGAACCACAGGCTTTCACGTGGAAAAGAGAGCTGAGGAGGAGGAGAAAGACCACACTGCCTACTGGCACGTAGAGACAACTCACGAGCAAGAAAACTACTCATCGTCAGATCGGAGTCAAAAGCTTTGTCTGGCAGCTGCTGGAGTCAGACACTGCAGTCGGGTCCGTTATAGAGAAATCAAGAGACTCTGCAGCATTCTAAGTGTGAACTGGGTGGGAGTCATGCTGATTTCCTGAAGTGACTACTGCAGGAGTGAGAAGAAGCCAGTTGCACACCGGCCGGAGGCCAGCTACACTACTGCAGGATGCATGGTCACAATTAGGTAGGTACTTATGTAACCCCCTTGCAAATGAGGGGTTCCTAAAAGCATTCCGGAGCTCGTTTTCATGCTCCATGCCTGGTTGGTGATCGGCATAAAGCCGTCTAAATGGGTAGCCAGCGAGCCCTTTTAAAAGCCTCTGTAAGCTTTTTTTTTACTCAGGGCTGCCTAACTTGTAGTCATGGTTAATCTGGGAGGGAGTTTGAGTGTTACCAGGCTCGAGTCCCGCCCAGGCTGTTGGATAATTGCTCCGTTTCTGCCATCGCTAAATTGTGCAGAGGGAGCTCCTCCCAAAAATGTAACTGTTTGCTGGGAGTAACTTAGGGCGATAAATGATAATGTAGTTGTTCTAACCTGTTTTTCCATTGCAACAAAGACTGTTCTGATTCTCCCCTCCATTTTGGTCCCGGACTGGTGATTTGGACCAATCAGTGAGTTGGAACTGTAAGGGAGCTGTCTGACCAATCGAGGGGCTGTTTGTAATTTGAGAAAGGTATTATGGGCTATGGCGGGTTTTTGCACCACCGAGAACAGGAGCAATTGACTGGCAGGTGCCGCCGGTCAATAGGAGCGGGTAGCGCCAGAACTGAAGAAAGAGCCCCTGGTTGTTGGGGGTCAGATGCATAGTGGCTGAGGAGAAGGAAGGAGCTGTGTGCTTCTGCGCTGGAGTAGTGTTCGCACGGGAAGCGCGGGAAGGCCTGAGGTGGCCGTTTTCTGCCTTTTGAGAATTCGGACTAAATCTGCTGGCGTGCGGTCGGAGGAGGCTGGTGCCAGCCCAGCTACCTACCAGGCTTGACCTGAGGGGACTGGAGAGAATTGCTGAATCGCGCTCGGTCCATCCGTGATGTTGAAGTTGCCGTTTGCTGCCTGAGTTCTCCTGCAAGTTCGTGAAAGCCTAAAAGCAGCTGCCTGGTATGGTACTCCTCTGTTGATTGCCACATAAATGTGTGAGGAGGCTGGTGAAATTCAGGCTCAGCCCTGCCAGTGTTGAAGGAATCGTTATTTGTTGGAGTTGTGAGTACTGAATCAGGGTAGCTCCCTGCCAAGTGTGCAAACAGTGGTTTCCAGTTGTATTATTATAATGCTGACTGCATAATTAAACTTTCTTTCTATTCTGACTTGCTCAGGATTGTAACGGTTATCTGTGTTAAGGGCCCCAACCAGCTGCCACGTTTGGACTAGCCGTTAGGGCTTGGGTACTCAGGGACAGCAAATCTTAGGGTTAGGCCTGTGCACAGAGCCCTAGGTAGATAATTATAGTATAAGCCAATTACCTTGATTTTCCCCCTTTCCTTGTTATCTGCCCCCTTTAATAAATCAGATTATTGTGTTGCAACTACATCCTGGCTGGTTTGTGCATCCCTGGTGAACTGCTGTATGGTGACTGTGATATAACAGTACCTTGCTTTACAGGGAGTCCCCGGAGTGAGCCGAGAGATACTACCCGGGGGTAAGTGTGCTGATGAAAGAATTGTTGTACCCAGTTTGAGCCAGTAGTGGGACAAAAGGGGGGCTGCAGTAACCCAGAGGGCTGTAACCATGGCAGTCTTGACCGTATTAACCCCAACCTCTGGGTGGAGGCACCCATCAACGGATTTGGGCCCCTCACTCTGTCTCAGTGGAGGCAGGCAGGGGTAGTAGCCCTACGGGTAGCACCCCCTTGGGATTACACTTACATCATCAGAATTCTTCCCCCATAATACTGAGTGAGTGACTGTCACTGAACTTAAGCTAAAAAGGGCCATCACGGACGGCGTGTGAGTGACTAAGTATGAGTGAGCAGCTTTGCAGCAGCAGCAGCAGTCATCCGGTTTCTACACTTCTTCTCCCTCCCAGCTCCCACTAAACTAAAATTGCTGTATTCATTTTCAGATTTACCACTGACCGTAGTCTCCAAGTCTGGATGGGCTGACAGAGAGTAATGAGTGATGGCGTGGCGTGACCTGCCCCAATGTTTGGCCGCCCATGCAACTCCTCGAGCAGAGTTTCAACTTTCTATTCTCATCTAATTCACTCACATCACAAGTCCCAATCCTCCCGACTGCCTCCCGAATGCAACTGCAAGTGAACTGAACCACCGAGTCACTCCCTCCTGGTCTCTTCTCCATCCCAAGGCTGGTTGAGTGTTTAGAAGAAAGAGTCCTTTCTCTGAGACGGTCCAGTCAAGTGACGTCTCACTCTCTGTCTCTCTCTTCTATTCTCCAGTCCGACTCCACTAGTTCTTAATCTTCACCAGTCAGCCTGACTCTGATTCTAATGAAAAATTGTGGAGAAAACGGGCAGCAGTAAGCCACGCACCTATGTCCATGATCCTCGTGCTGCAGCCTCATCTCACAGACACAGCACTGCTCTTTGTCTGTCTTGCTCACCACCAGGCCAAGGCCTCACCTCCCAAGTCTTCCTGATTCCACGTACAAATCCACACAGTCCCTCCTGGCTCCCAGACAGCCAGGCCACCAGAGTAGAAGACAGACAGAGTGAGAGAGACTGAGAATAATAATGATTGCATGGTGGACAGACAGTGAATGAATATGAAAAGTGATGATGAGAGATAGATGTCATGAGGTAGACTCAGAGGTACTGTCTGTAGTGTCCTTACTCCCTGAGTCCCTTTTTTATTAGTTATGCTCAGTGAGGGTGGAGGAAGGCTGTCAACTTGGAGAGTGGTGGGGGGGGCTGTTGACTTGGAGAGTGGTGTAACTGTGTCTGTGTTACTTGAGAGGCTCAATACAGTTTTTTTTGGGGGGGCGGAGGGAGCTATCAAGTTCTCCCTTGCAGATGCTGTATTTTTGTTCCCAAGAGCCCAAGTTCAGTTCATCCCATTAAAATATGTGGTGTGGTCATTTCAATGTGTGTGTGTCACCCACACCACGACCCACCTGACACTTCTTCAGTTAACTCAGTCTGCCTGTCACACAGACAGTCACAGAGTATGCGTCTACTCTGCTCGGTGGTGGAGTGGATGGAAATGGAGGAAGGGGAGGGAAGAAGGGAATTATGACTGGTTAGGTCATCAGATGATAACTTACTAACTGGAATCTCTGTCTGCTCTGGAGGGACCCTCTCAGAGAAGAAATGCTGCTTCCCATTCCAGTCTCATCAACCAATCTCTGTGTTACACACACTACAACACATTAAAAAAGTACATTTTTCTGCCCGTGTCTTCTTGATGTTGTTCTTGGGTGGTGGTGGTGTGGGTGTGTATGTATATGTGTGTGTGTGTGTGTGTGTGTGTGTGTGTGTGTGTATGTGTGTATGTCCATCGAGGCATCGACTTGGACCTGTCCCTGTGTGCTTACTAGAGACTCTGTTACTGTTGCTCATTTTCAATGTAGTGTGGTTATATGGACGGACCTGGTATTCATCCTATCAGTTTGCTCTGCTGCTGTCTAGTAATTATTTGCATAAATGGGCTCACCTGCATGCAGCACAGATTCCTGTTGTGCCACAGGCTGTCTGTCTGACTCTTCTCTCTCTAGTCTGGTGGAGAGGAGAGAGGACTGGTACTTACTAACTGCTGTGCTTCCTTACTACACTACTGTGTGTGACACTCAGTGTGTGTGTGTGTCTGTATGACACTGTGATGATGTCTTCTGTCAGAGAGAGAGAGAGAGTGTGTGTGTGTGTGTGTGTGTGTGTGTGTGTGTGTGATTGACTGACCTGGGCTGGCCTGGTCCTGACCTGACTGGTTTGTGATCTCTGTGGCTTTCTGCATCAGCTGCTGTGCTGTGCACTTCTCAGCTGTAAGAAATTAATATTTATTATTTCACAAAGTGTTGTGAATTAAAATCTACAAATTGTGTGACTGTGACTGTGTGTGCGTGTGTTGCTAATCTGATGCTGTCGACTGTCTTGACCTGTCACTGACTCAGAAGACCTCACCAGTCCATTCATGCTCTGTCATGTCGTCTCACTGTCATCATGTCATGTCATCTCATGTTGCCCAGTTTCACATAACCAGAGGAACAGTACCACTACAAAACCAACTAACTGACTGTGTGTGACCGTCTGAGTGAGACTCGTATCTGAGAGAGTCAGTGAGTGCTGTTGCTGGTGCGTGGTCTAAAAACTTATATTAGATTTTATATTAAACAATGCAACAATGGCCTCTTCAAATCCTCAATAATGACTTGCTGGCTGATGATTTACAATAACAGCATGTAAATCATGCCATCACCCCACCCATGGTAGAAGGGTCAGTCAGCCAACCACCAATCAGGATTCAGGGCACAGAACTTCAAAGCTGCCACCTTCCGGCTGCCATATAGTTTTTTTCACAGTAAACAAAATGCGTAAAACTCAAATTAAAAAAAATTTAAACTTTTCACGCCTTCTTTACTACAATTTCCACGAGATGGTATGGGTGACGGCAAGAGTTACCCACTTCTGGTGTGGTTTGGTTTCCTCACTTTGGAGCACCTCATCAGTAAAGCACACCAGGCATGGGTAAACTGTGCCATTACCCACACCACTGTGGTCAGGTAGATGTATATTTAAGCAAGTTTAGTCGTTTACTGCGTGCAGTCGTGCGCTGTGCATGCACTGCCCTCCCTGCCACTGACTGGCTGGCACGTCTACCGTGGGGTGATGGCAGTGGTACGATTTACACACTGTAAATCATGCCGGCTAACTAACTGATTCAGGAATGAGGGTTGCAAGAGCCCACTGTATAATGCTTTTTTGTCATTGCCAAATGTAACTTCCAGCCAAGATATATATATATAAATAAATCAAATCAATCAGTCCGTGCCTGCTGCCACAGAAGTGGCAAGTTTGCCTGGCTTTAGCATGCCGTGTGGCTTATCTACTGTAAATGACTGACTCAGATCACTGACACAGTGAGAGCTGTTGAGAGTAACAAGAAGGCTGTCACTGACTTACTGTACATACAATATACAACTCTTGTGTTTACTGTCTGTGTGGAGAACTTTGAAGTGAATGGAATGGATCATCTCAGTCTAGACTAGAGTACGAGAGAGAGAGAGAGAGAGAATGAGTGTGTGTGTGTGTGTGTGTGTGTGTGTGTGTGTGTGTGTGATATCATGTTTGTCTGTCTGTCTTCCTGTCATTGATGACTCATCTGTGTAGTAGAAGTAGGTACTACTAAGACTACACAGTCAGTAAGTTACTTGTCGGTATACTATTAAAAAACACAATACCCAAATATGGCTTGGTTTGGTAATAAAGCTGATTTATTGGTGTGGTAACTAACAAAGTGCATTTTTAAATGGTACTAAAGAGACTGAAACTAAGACACTGACCTCACTGACTGTTATTGTCATCGTCTGAGTCTGAGACACATTGTTCTAGATCTAGAGACAATATTTATGACGTATGTGAGAGTCGAATAACTACAGTAAAATAATGGATGTTCCAGTTAGTTTACTTTACTACTCAATATGTAATGAAGTAAATACTTAAAACTCTTTATTTATATTGCAGCACAGAGCGTATGGTGGCGCCGTGGCGTGCATCACTGTGCATGCATCTATTTCATGTGGCGTGCCGCATAACTGATCGAGCTGTGTTGCAGTTTCTTCTGCAAGCAAGTCTGTGCAATGGAGGGAGTCGAGGGACTGATGATCGAGCTGCCGCTGGCGCCGTATCCATCCCGCAGGTCTAGATCGTAAGCACTGCATCTGTGTGACGAGTCCAACCTCCAAGTAAACCACGTCCACAGGACTGTCTTCTCTTAGACTGGGGTGGTTATCCCTATGTTCCTCCGCTTCCTATCCAAGCAAATACCGGCCGGCATGTACTGTCTTGTGTCTGATGTATGTATGCCATCACTGTACCTCCGCCATTTCAGTAACAGTTCACTCCATATGAACAGACCCAACAGCATCAGAAACAGACGCAGTAGTACAGTACTGAGAAAATAATGGCAACTGGTGGTGGAAGAAAAAGAAAGGCAGTTGATAAGAAGAATGACAGCAGTAGTAACAGCATTATTAAATTTTTTAAAAAGAAAGCTGGTGAGAGCAACTAAAATCTCTTCACATAATTATCCGTAACCACCATTCTATATTTTAGCCTAAGTGTACAGTTATTTTGGGGGAGGCGATAGGTCACTACCAGTCGGGTACAGCAGGGAGGAGGAGAGGAGTACTCTGTGGGTGTGATCGAATGAACATGCCAGGGAGGGTAATATACTACTAAGCAGTAGAAGATATAGGTATAGTTATTGAAGTAGGGAGAGGGAGTACAGGTTAAGTGACTTATTAAGTTATTATAAGTATATATGACATGAAAAATGAAACAATATGTGTGATGTTGAATTTGAAAGTTGAATCAATAAACTATACTGTTATTTTTTTATGGAAATGGGTTTAAAGAATGCTGATGTCACGCCAGTTAGTCTGATTGGCTGAGACGAGAGCGCTGCTTTCATCTGTGCCGTTATCCATTCCCAGCCAGCACAACGACCCAGCTGAAAGTAATATGTTTTAAAAAATGCATGACATTTACAAAAAAGGACCCATTTAAATAATTGCAATGAGGACTTAGTCCAGGCCAAGGGGTGCGTTATGGTGGGCTACCTGCCATTCTTGTGTGGTTTAAGCAGTGTGGTATGTCTCGTGCCTCTTCAAAGTTCAACTCACATGAGGAGGGCCGTTATCCCAATATAACACTCACACCCTGGCCTGTAACACCTTATGCTTAAATAAGAAAAAAAAAAACAGAAGTCAATGACAGTATCATTATTTACATTATTATGTTATTATTACCTGTCATTAACATTTTTTTTCTCTTATCTGTGTATTTTTCACAGCAGGTGAATTGCTGCCACGATTGCCACTTGAAGATGAGCGTACTGACTCGACCACCAGAGCCGAATGCGATCCACAGGATCAAGAAGATGCCCGAAGAACTCGAGGACGACCTGATGACATTGTTCTATGTGAGTCATCCGGCGAAGCGGAAGGGACCATCAGCAGCAACAGCTGCACAGAACAAGAAGAACCTGAGGCATCGGGGACTGTTCCAGTGACCAAAAATGCAACAGCTACAAAGCCATCAAGTACCCTTTCTAACATTTCTAGACTTAAACATTTCCAAGGGAAATGGAAAGCAGAATTTCTATGGTTACGGACAAAAACAAATGTTAGAAATGAATTGTTTTTACATTGCCAGGTGTGCACAGATGCAGGAACAAGTAGACATAATGCTTTTGTAAAAGGATCAAAAAATTATTAGTGGTCTGCCTTGGTGCGTCATATGGAATCTGATGATCATAAAATAGCTAAGCAGACAGTGGCTGGTAGGAGAGAGTTAACATCCACAACAAATGTTAATGATAGGAAAAGTGCAGATGTCTTAGATGCACAGCTTCGTACAGCCTTATTTATGGCTCAACACACAATAGCAGATGGAAAGTTCTGTGACTTGATAGACCTACAGATTTCTAATGGGGCTACAGTTTTTGAAAAATCAGGCACTTATAGACACCATCAGGCCACTGCAGATTTTCAAAAAGCAACTGCTGAGGTTTGTAAATCTGATATACAGGCAGCAATTAATGCCAGTGAATTCGTAGGCATAATGGTCGATGAAAACACAGACGTGGTGGTAAACAGAAAACCTGTAATATACTGCAAAACGCTTGACAAGGAACATGTTAATGTTACATTTTGTGCAAATGTGATAGTGAGAGAAGGCAGAGCAGAAACTATCTATAATGCTGTTTTAGATTTTCTTAAGTCAGTGGATTGTTCAGTTTCTAAGGTGACAGGTTTTGGAACCGACGGTGCCAACGTCATGGTTGGTAGGTTCAATGGTGTTGGTGTGCAGCTGCGGAGGGACAACCCAAAATTGGTACATGTGTGGTGTGCCGCACCATCACTTGGCACTGGTGTCCTCATGGGCTGCCAAAAACATCAAAGAACTCTCAGTTTACCAGGATACACTGGTTGCTGTTTATAATTTCTATCACGATAGTCCCGTCCTATACATCAAAGTACGGGAATTGCAGCAGGTCATGACTGGCCACGTGAAACATTTCAAAAGACCAAACAGTGTGTGGTGGCTAAGTTTAAACGACGCTGTTGTTTCTGTCTGTTCATCATGGCCAGCTGTCGTTGTGGACCTTGAACATGAGGTTGCTAGTGGCAATCAGGACACACAAATCAAGACAAAGGGTTTGCTTACAAAAGTGCGGAATGTGAAGTTCATTGGGTGCAGTCTACTTATGAAAGAAATTTTTTGCACGCCTGACAAGATTGTCCCTAATTTTCCAGAAAGATAACATTGATATCGGGCAAATGGTGGCCATGGTGAATGCAACAAAACAACAGCTTCAGGACATGAGAGAAGTATAATATTTGCCACTGTGTCAAGAAATGATTGCTCCGTTACAAGATGATGACAACCAGTACAAGGGAGTGACATGTACTGTAAACGAAGAGGGTTTAAGGATGATCCGTGACAGATTATTAACAGAACTAGACAAGAAGTTCGCTGAAAGTGACATGCAGGTTTTGACTGATCTAAACGCTGTTCTAAATCCTAAATTGTTGCCAGCAACTGTTCAGTGCCTGTGTGTTTATGGAATCAAAGCCTTAAACCAGCTGATTGAGTTTTATGATGTTACAGAATGTTCACCATCAACAGATGGACAGAAAGCTAGGGAAAGTTTCACCCAGTTCAAATATTTAGTCAGCAACTGCAAAGACAGTACATTGCATGCATTCTGTGAAAACCTAATTTCCAACCATAATGAAACGTTTCCTCACTTTGCTACACTGGCACAAATTCTACTCTCCATACCACTGACTAGGGTGCCCTGTGAAAGAGGGTTTTCTTCACAGAATCTAGTACGCAACATTTGGACGAATAAACGAACACAATAGGCTGTTGAAAACAAACTTCTTATTCGTCATGTGTCTAAAAAAGGATTTCAAAAAAGAATCTGTGATACGGAGAGCTAGGAATGTTTTCTTGAGCAATGCTCACACAAAAATAGACAGAAAAAATTTTGGAAATAATACTAATTCAAATTAGTACGACTGCCACCCTGGTCTGAAGAATTCAATTACATTTTTACATATATTTTTGTGGAATCAACCAACCAACATTGCACAAATGTATTCCCCCTCAGTTGGTACCTGGATCATTCCCATTCCTAGCTCTATGTATCACACAGATCCATACATTCATTGATACTGTGTGCAATAAGATGTGGGCAGCTGGGCACGGCAGATCAAGGGCAGGGGCCAGCCCAGCAGACACAGGCACGGGGTAAGGCTGAATAAAAAAAAAAAGTTTTGTTAAGAGTCATTTACTAATTTATATTTAGAGTTAATTGGTTCTTTGATGTTTTTGGCAGCCCACGAGAGCCAGGCAATACCTGATGATGATCTGAGAGAGCACAGGTGCCTGATTTTTCAAAAACGTAGCCCAGAACCATATGCCACCATGACGTGATGGTGAGCTGATTTGGTTAAAGGTACATTTTTTTTTTACTTAGTCTATGAAGTTTTAGAAGGGCCTGCAGTCGTAAATGGCTCCTCCACAGAGCCACTGCCACCTGATCCTTTGACAGTTTCTCTGTTCCTCTGCCACGGCCCTGCGCACTGAGGTTTTGTGACGTCTCTGCAGGACGGTGCAGGCAGGAAGAGTGACAGGTGGCTGCCTGGCTGCTCTCCTCAACCATGCATGTGGAAATGTTACAAAAAAAAAAACCTTGGGGTGTGGGGGACGGGGACGGAGCAGACGAACCAGGAAGCTGGAAGTGATCAACTGGCATGGCTAGCTGGGGGTGACCAAGGCATGATGCAGTCACTTCTAAAACTTTATAGACCGTAAAAAATTTACATTAAACGAAAATCTACGAAAGAAGCTTCACAGAGTGGCATAAGGTATTGAGCTTATTATGGGCTAAATGCAAGCAAGCCCACAAAATAAATGCCTTAAAATATCCGGAAAATGATTTGCAACTACAAATGGATGCACTGGTTGTTGCACTGCAGCACTACTGCACAGCGCCACAAAGCACATCCATTTGTATTTAAAGAATAACGATATATGAGGTGACTGGCGAGGTGGGTCTCATGACTGTGATGAGTGAAGGCATACGTTGACACATCTTATTCTGACTTATAAATGGATAATTGCAGCAACATGTATAAAATTTAAATTTGATGAGGATTTGGTGGTGATCTCTCAAATGTGAGGAGATCTTATTCGTTATTTGCTGAATAATTTCAGTTAAGTGACATTAGCACGTGTAAAACCTAGACTAGTCTAGCAGTGTTCAGTTTCTCTGGTATTGCTTGCATTTGATTTTGAATTTTACAGTGCATTTTTTGCATACAGTATATATACTCTTGCTTCTAGTTTTCCTAAGACTAGTCAGGCAGTTGCTGTCATAAATACACAAATTACTTAACTTATTTAATATACTATTGAAGTACTGTATTTATTTTTTTTTTACTCTTTCTTTATCCCTCCTACTTTCTGCCACTGATCAGTCTCTCGGTGCTCCCCTTGAAAGTCCCAATCTGCAGTCCCCCCCACCGAGTAGTCTGCCCCTAGAGTACTAACGCTGCAGACATACCTGCAGAGCCTAGGATTACCCTCCGGGCAGGGCAGCGGAGATCCCCCATATCTCCCCCTGAATGACTGGGAGCGCCTACATCGGAGTCTGCTCTCTTGGGTGCTGCCTCGGGACCGATGCTGAGGCTCATCGCCTAGACCAGGGCAGGATTTTTTCCTGATGTTCTGGTGCGTTCCCCCCCCCCCCAACGTCGGCGTGTAATGGGGACAAGGCTGCCGGCGCACATGGAGACGCACGTCGAAGCTGGTCCCCTGCCAACATCTACCTTTGCGTGGAACGTCTCCCCATCTGCACTGATCACCCAGAGGTTCCCCCCAACAGGTGGCAGTAATGCAGCATAGAGTACGGTACCCCCTCCCCAGAGAAGGAGAGCTGCCATTGGGCACTCAATCCTTCTCCCTCCCTGCCGACCCCCATCGACCCGAGTCCACTCCCGAACCCGGGTTGCCGGCGTGGTGCGTGGTGTGGCAGCAGTACTGTATTTCTACTACATAATAATAATAATAATTTATACAGTATGCAGTTCCACACATTGATCAGATGGCATCCACTGCAATTTTGGCTAGCTTAACTACTTTACTTTTTGTGACTTGTTGTCATGTTAAAAGTTGATATTATTGATAACCCTACATGGTTAAACCGTTACCACAAACTTATCTAACCAGAGTGAGTGAGACTGAGAGTCAATCTGAGTCGACTTGAGGGAGAGATTTGTTCTTTTGTATCATGAATTTAATGAAGAAATCCTGCAGGTGGCTGATCTCTATCATCACAGAGTCACAATCACAACACAAAACAAGCAGGGCTGCTGCAGCAGAGGTTATGTTTGTTAAGCAATAAGGCATGACCAGGGGTTATGTTAATGGTCTGTTAATCACCCTCTAGGGGTGTAATGTGTGGCACGAGGCATAGCCGAGTGCTACATGCCCCTAGAGGGTATTTAACTGACCATTAACATAACCCCTGGTAGTGCCTTATCGCTATTATAATGAAAATGTTTTTTTTAAATAGTGTTAAACCTTATTCTGCATATGATTAGGTTGTACATGTATGTTAATCAAAGATTAACATAGGGCTAATAGAATGTTTACAACCAATCAGAAAGCTCTATTTCTCAGACCCTTTTTTATAATTATTGTTTAACTTTAGAGACTAGTGTGTGCACTGCAGATTAGCAGACGTATACTCAGTAGTAATAGTTACCTTGGGCTTTACTACTTTGTAGGTGTAAAAATTAGACATGTACTTACTTACTTTTAATGCAGTACAATGACCTTCTCTTCTAGAATAAAAACAATGCACCCTGTCCACATGGCAAAAGCAAGCTGCTACTGACAGACTGAGATTTGCTCATCCTCACTCACTCACTGTGATAATTCTGTGTCTAAGTCTCGCTTTCTAAACTTGTGTTATGTTGATGAGTGACAACAACAGTCATCATATTACAATTAAATAGTAAAAAAAAAACACTGAATGAAGTACGTATTAAAATGGTTGTGTTACTAAGAGAACAACTAACTGTGAGTGTGTGAGACACAGCACAGCAGAATGCTATCTCTTGCTTGCTGTAGTGCTGGTGGTACTAGGGTTTTAGGGTTAGGCAGTGTAGTATAGTTGGTAACACAAACCCAGCCAGCCCAGTCCATATAACAAAAAAAGCAATGATAATAATAAGTTTAATTCTCAGACTTTGCCGTGTGTGACTGACTGTGTGGTGTGCAGTTATACAATAAGTTGTACACATCACTTTTTTTATTCAAGATCAGGAATTAAACTCCGGATCTGGGACACAGCTGCTGTTACATTACAGATGTTGTAATAATGGATTTGGTATCATTTACAAGATGTACAATTCTTAGATGGAGTTGTATACATCCTGCATTCTACTATCGTATCTGTAAATGATAATGATGAGAACAGAACAGATCATTAAACATATCAGCAGATACGTAAGCAATAAGACACAATGGGGTGTGCATTAGACAGATCTAATGCACGGCTCCAGGGGGACGAGTTAGGGCACTTAGGTCACAGGCTAAGTGCGTCCAGTCCCCTAGCCGTGCATTAGAACTGTCTAATGCACATCCCCAGAGTGGCTTATTGCACTTATAAAATGGGCCTGTGTATTCTTAATGGGGGTTCTAGTTTTAGCTGTGCATTAGACACATCTAATGCACGGCTAACAACCAATCAGATTGCTTGAAATCCTTTGCCCTTTTATAACAACCAATTACATATCATTGTATGTCTTTTTTTATGTAACAAGAGCAAACTCAGTGAAGTATAAGAAAGTAGAATGATGTTCTGCAGAAAAATATGGTGTTCTGCTAATGTTGAGACACTGTTTGCAGCTGCGTGGTATACTGCTTTAAAACAAAGTGTACCTCCATGATTTTCCGCAAGGGGTGCAATGTACCCTCAGAACACGGTTTGTACCCATGAAAAATGTTGAGGAGGGTACACCATACCCCCTGTTGCACGCTGCCGGTGGGAACACTGAAACAGACTGCCCACCATACTGGTGCTACCACACCAAAATGCGTTTGTTGAGATTTCTGAACTCTCACTGCATCTTTCCTAGATAGGGAACACCCCAACACAGTCTAGCTACTCACAGTTCTGTGGGAGGAGAGGAGCATATTGCATTATTAGTGGCTACACTGTCCGGTCCGGGGGAGTGTCTAATGTTCAGGAAGTATGCAGTAAAAGCAGATCAAGGATTTGAAACAAAGCAAGGTTGGGTACAACTACACCATTAGCATGCATTTCGGTTCTACTAAGAAAGGACTCAGAATAAACACCAGCAAAATCAATGAATTTCAGAGAAGGTAAGCAATCATAAAATGTGGGTTTTCACCTAGAAATAATATGACATAAAAAGGGTGGACAGGTTCAAAGTGATTTTGTCATCTTTTCTTTTGCAGAGGCATGACTTTTTTGGTAGGTCATGTCTGCGATAACCCATTTCTGCAATTTTAAAAGCTTTCTTTTCAGCCTTCATT
Source organism: Neoceratodus forsteri (assembly GCA_016271365.2). NCBI lineage: Eukaryota > Metazoa > Chordata > Ceratodontiformes > Ceratodontidae > Neoceratodus > Neoceratodus forsteri. The sequence continues at coordinate 1,616,987,994 of CM028130.1, forward strand.
TAATTGGAAGAGATTGTAATTTTGGCCCCGACAAGGTGGACAGACAATCCCTTCCACTTCTCGGTTGATTTCCACACCACCGCGCTATGACATCCAGCAAGGGAGAGCGCGGGGGAGCGCCCTATTGAAATGAATGGGACTTGATTTTTATTCGTATCTAATGCCTTATGATGGTGAGTTGGAGACTACTGAAGGCCACCGCTCGACTAATGAGGGCCTTGTTAGTTGAGTGATGGCCTTCATTAATCTTCAACATGCCACATACGGCTGATACAGGAAATATGTAGTAAATGTTAAATCATATAGAATTTGACCTTCGAATGTAGTATCATACTTACATACTAACATACTAAAATGCCAGCAGAATAGGCCTAACGGTCTTTCGTGTCTGCTCGTTTGGTCAGCCCCCACCCTGGGAGCTGACCTTGCTGCCCCCCTTGCCTTCTCCCTTCCCAGTTCCGGATATTCTAGTTGCACTGGATTTCGCTTCCACAACCCTTCCCCTGTACCTGTCCCACCCCCTCTTGAACCCCTCCACAGTCTCTGCCTCCACCAGCCCCCTGGGCAGTGCATTCCATGGCTCCACCACCCTCTCAGTGAAGTAGCACCTCCTCCTTTCTCCCCTGAATCTCCCCCTCCAGTTTCCACCCATGCCCTCTAGTTGCCCCTCCTCCTTCCTTTGAGGCACCCTGACTGCTCCTCCCCTATTTACCCCCTTCATGTACCTGAAGACCTCTATCATGTCCCCCCGGTCCCTTCTCTCTTCCAATGTGTACATATTTAGCTCTTCGAGCCTCTCCCCACAGGTACTGTCCCCCAAGCCCCAAATCATTTTGGTTGCCCTCCTCTGGACCCTCTCCAGGAGTTTAATGTCATTTTAATGTCAGTTTAATGTTTATCATTTGATAAAGAGTACGTAATTCTAATGTGCTATGCTGTAATGTAACATATTGCTAACCTCAGAACCAATGCTATTTTTCATGTATTTTATACTCGGAAACTCAATAAAAAATAAATAAAAAAACTGTCAGCCCATGAAAATGGTGCAAATGTGAAAGAATATGATTTTGTGGCACTGTTAGTACACTATGGGACACAGCTTTTTTCCTGACTTGAAGCACTTTTGCTAACCTAAAATAGACTGAAGTCATCTGATTTAAAAAATAATGAATAAATTAGTCTTGCCTGCCCAAGATATGTGGAACACTGACACTACCCCCCAGCGTTTCATGCTACACCATGGAGTTCAAGCTGTGGGACAGGAAAAACATTTTAGGATAACAGCAGTCTATCATAAGACTTGGTTCTCACCAAAAACAGGTCACGTTATACAAGCTTAACCCCTCCCAGGGGCTCGGCAGAGAAATGTTAGGTCACGGGGTGCAACTATGGGAACCAAAATCTAATCATAATTTGGCTGTCTGTATATTTCAATTCAAACAGAGTGCAGAGTCGAAGGCTCGCTGACGAAATGCTAACATTTTACACCGACGCTGGCAACTGTTCTGTTTTCCCAGGGGAGGACTCCTGGCTTCCTCAGATTCTATTACTGCTCAGACAATTGAGTTTTAGTCGTAAACTTAACTAGTACAATTTAAGAAGTATTGTACTGCAGTGACCTGTCTCTCCCCCTTCTCCAGGTTATGATGGATGCTTTCATCAGTCAAATGAAACGGAGAGTACTGCCAAATTCCCACGCGTAGCTTCTGTGAGTTACTATATCCATGAAGTCACAGCTGACTTTTGGAACACTTTATCCAGACTGGCTCAGTGCCAGATCCAAAACCCCACAAGAATGTCCGGGCTGCGCTGGCTGCAGCAAAAAGGAGACTCAATATAAAAACAGGATCCCCTTACCCCCCCGCCCACTTACACCCACCATCGAATGTTAGGTTGGGAGCAGGGAGTTTGACCGCAGGAATCACGTTGCGATTGCGAGTCTCAGAATTAGAAAACAGTTCATATTAATGTAGTTTACACAAGCTGGTGGTGAGAGATACAACTGTACCTGACTTCCAGGGAGTCTGGTTAAAAATCTGAAATACTGGCATGAGAGTTTCAGCTGTATTTCTGTACCTTTCAATGTTTTTTTTTTTTGTACTTACATTGTTTCCACAATCCACCCCTTCACTCCAGCAAGGACCACCCTCAGGAAGTCACGTTGTATATTACCATGCCCTACAACACACTACTCCAGTTGGCGCCCGCGCCTCCATGGAGCCTTGTCTGTACACCCCCCAAGCAGGGACATGAGTAGTAGGAGGGGATGTACCCAGAACCTTCAAGTGTCATCAAGGCAACGCTGTCCAATGGTGCAGGAGGACCCAGCTGCACCAGGGTCCGTCATCCACTGCAATGGGGCCTATTTTCTACATTGCTGTGTCCTGCCCTCTGCATGATGGTACACATGGAGTTCGAGCAGGATAAAACCATGAGCAAAAACTCCCAAGCATGGCCAGATGAAGATCGGTCCTCTGCAGGTCCCGAACCACCACCCAGAATCTGGACTGTGCTCCTGAGGTGTTAGGGCAGCCCTGAAGGGGGGACTAACATGGAGAGGTAAACCTTAAAGAATGTGATTGAGAGGGCTGGGAGGAGCACGTCAAAAGGGAGCTGATTGGTGGAAGGGGGATAAATTGATGTCAAAAATAGAAGAACATCATATTTAGACACTCTTAGCTTATCTTTCACATGTTTCCTGTACTTCCTCGCCCCGCTGTACATCTTTATGCAGGCCATTTGCATAAAAGCATGATTTTGGTCCGTCTGGGTTTATCTGCTCCTGCTGCTCTTTCCCCACCTGAGGTCATGACCCTCTGCTTATGACATCACAGTCATGTCCACAGCGACAGGCTGTGATGTCACAAGCAGGACATTATGACCTCAGGTGGGGAAGAAACAGCTACAGAAGATCAACTCGTAGAGACAAAGATTACGTAATAGAGGTCAAAATAACTACTAGCAATCAAAGCTTCTTACAGCAGCATTTAGAGGAAGGGACACCAGAGGGCATGGTCTCAGGTTGGAGGGTGGAAGATATTGGAGAGAGATGAGGAGGCATTTTTTTCACAGAGAGCGTGGTGGAGAAATGGAACACTCTACCCAAGGAGGTGGTATCCTGTAGCACAGTGGGCAGTTTTAAAAGGGCATGGGACAGGGTGCGAGGGGGGGTAAAGGTGAGGGGGGGAAGGAGGGGGGCAGTTGCAATATAAGGGTGCTAGCTGCACATTCAAGCAGACTAACTTGATAGACCGTAAGGCCTGTTTCTGCTGGCAGATTCGTATGTTCATATATCATTCTGGTACTCAGATACATGGTTTCAACATGGGTTTTGATATATTAACCCTTAGGCTGCCGCCGACAAGATATCTTGTCCTAAAAACCTATGTGTTCTAAATCTTCCAGGAGCCTAAGGGTTAAAAAGTTTCTATTCTCTCACTACTCCCACTATGAAAAAAATTAAACATTTTACATAGCAACATAGAAAACATAGAATTTGTCAACAGATAAGAACCTCTTGGCACACCCAGTCTGCCCAGGTGGTCCCTGCCTAATCTGTCTCTGCAGACCCTAACTGGTCTCCAGTGACCCTCCCTCCTCCCCGCCTATGTATTAATATTCCCTTACATCTATCCCACGCATGCTGGAAATCTTTTACTGTTTACACCTCCACCACTGCCGCTGGCAATCTGTTTCAGGCGTCCACCACTGTTTCAGTGAAGCAGCACTTCCACACACACCTCCTAAACGTTCTCCCTTCCAGCTTCATCACATGCCTTCTCTGGTACTCTTTCTCATTTGCCATAAGGGCAAATGAAGGGCAAATTGAAGCAATATTTAAAAACTTCAACTGGCGGACATCTTTACTGACATAAATTATTAACTACAAAATTCCAAATCAATGCTATTTTAAAAATATCTGAGCGGGTTAGGGATGTACTGATGATAACTCTAAGGATGTCAGAAATACATTATTACAAATAAACCATATGATGGCATTTTGGGCCAACCAATACTGCTGCTGTTTTCCAGAGCCGTCATCTGTACTTTATGCATTGATTTCCAAAAGTACTTTCACTTAAGCAATAACAACCGAGAAGCCGGTCATTTATGAGGGATTAATGACCGGCTAGGGGAATGAGTGGCCCAAGGCACAGGCGAGGGCCACCTCCCTCCAGCCGGTCATTAATCCAAGGACATGACCAGCTTCAAGGTTGTTATTGTGATTATATGTCTAATCGCAATAACAACTTTTGGTTTAGCTAGTTTTTTTGTAGGTTTTAGCTGTGTGGCGTGAGCCGTGTGTGCCACACAGTGTCAGTCAGCAGCTGGACTGGTCATTTCCAAGATGTTAACGACAATCCAGTAGCCAATCTGGAGCCTCGCTAGGCTCGTGAGCAATTAATTAGACTTTGGGAGGCAGTATAGCGCAATGGTTTAAGGGTCTGAGCTGCAAATCTGGTGACATCCAGCAGACCAGAGCTGGGTTTGAATCCCACAGCTTCCATTTGCATACTGTGTGATCCTGAGCAAGTCACTTAACTTCCCTGTGCTCCCAGGTCACTCCTGTAAAAAAGCTTTCAGCTTAGTGTGCTACTCCTGGTTAAACAACTAAATAAATAAAAAATTATAACAGTTACAGCAATACCACAGGAGTACACAGTAATTCTGATGAAACGTTCATGACGCACCAATGTTCTAGCATGTGGCATTGGCAGCCATCAGTGGTCCATCTTCTGACTGGCAAAATTACATCATGACTCTGTTTTGTTAGCATTTTTATAACATGGCAAAACACTTTTGAAACCTTCTCAAAAACACAGCACAGATTGTTATGTTGGGCGGTTTGCTACAGTGCGGTGCTGTCAGAGTCTACATTTATTTAACTCATCTTGTGGGAGTTTGGAATTCCCAAAAACACTTCAGTTTTAAAAAAAAATCCTTTGTGGCAAACAATATTTAACACAATGTGATCGTGACATCTCCATGACAACATACAGGAAAGGACACCATAAATAAAGTTACTACTACTACTGCTACTACTACTACATAGGCCACCCTACAAATTTACATATTCTTGACATATCTGGCTTTCCATCCAAATTATAAAATGAGTCAAGATGGACACCAAAATGAGTCAAGATGGCCACCACAAAATACTGCTTTTTGATTGGACAAGCCAAGTCACCTGACATGCCTATATGTAGTCACAAACACACAGTACTATATTTTTTTATGAGTATAGTAACACATTCCAGGATGCAATGCTAGTGGGGATATATAGGTCAGAGTGGGATCAGCTATTTTGTAGGCTGGTGGCCGACTGGGCACTAGCATTCAAAATCTGATAGCCAAACCAAATTTGTTACTGGCCATCATTTTTAAGATGCTATTCAACATGACTTCTACTGTGGGGATAAACCACTTTGTAGGCAGATGGCCAGTTGGCCACTAGCTTTCAAAAATCTGGTAGCCAGATCCATTTTTTTTGTTAGTGGTCATTGGCCACCTGGCTACATGTTTTGTCCTAGCCCAATATAGGCACTCCTCCAGTGTGTGCTGGGGAGCACAAGGCCACTCAGAGAACACACCGAAGGAATTCCAATATATTCCAAAGAACGCACACCCTGTCATGTGTCATTTCTTACATAGCCTCATACTACTAACAATCGTGTTAACAAACAAGCAGCCTTCTGTTCCCGTGCGCACACCTAAAGACTTCACCAAATTTTCAGGGGCCTCGAAACAAAGAAAGAACACAAGTGTTGCCAGTGATGCTGGACCCTTCTTACCTCGAGTGCCGGTCGCCATGTCTGCCACTTTCTGAAACGCATCGAGGAATGCCGCAGCTGCTAACACTGTGGTCCTGGGGAGGAAAGGAGATAATGTTAGCCCCAAAGATGGCAACAAATCCATATTTTTGTTTTTTTCTCTGCAGAGCTGCAGAAGTGCTGCCACAAAACATAGACAGAAGGCATTATTAATTAATTTTCAATCAGTACTTTGTCTCCAGTCTCTCGTAATCTGCGCTGTTCCAGACTGGTCCCCCTCAGCTCCAACACCTAGTTTCTCTAGGACTTACCTCATGCTCTGATGTCCTCTACCACGGGACCACGGAGTTGTCGGTGTGGAAACCTGCAGGGGACTGGATCATCATCCAGCCACAGTTGGGGGTCTGTCCACCATTTCTGCGTCAGACCCACAGCCCATGTAATGAAGCACTTACAAGGACTGCCTCTGTGGAGACTCCCTCCTCTGGTGTCAAGCTGGTGGGATACTTCCTTCCCTTATGGTAATTAAGTAAGTAAAAATGTATTTGTTACGTGCTCCATCCCAGAGGCTCTGGGCGCTGTACTGGTAGGCAGGAGTTAGAATAAACAACTGACAACTCATACAAAACATATGACAATAAATAACAACAACAAACAATTACACTAAAAATCCTAATTAAAAATACAGTTCAGCAGTCAGCTATTCTAAAGCTCATAGACAATCTGCAAAAGCTTCACTGTAAAGATGTGCCTTCAGATCCTGCTTAAAAACTTTCAACAATGGAAGTGAATTTCACAAAACTGGGCTCGCCACCTCGAAAGAACAGTCCCCAAAGGTCTTTAGACAGGCCCTGGGAACCACTAGAAGGCCCTCAGTGGAAGAGTGGAGCGAGCACACAGGGCGGGCAGGAGTCAGGAGGTCACTCAGGTAGCCATGGCCCATCCATAGAGGGTCTTATAGGTGAGCAAGCCCACCTTGAAGATGATTTTCCACCTAACTGGCAGCCAGTGCAATTTGCGCAGAACTGGGGTTACATGACAGGACCTAGGAAGCCCCAACAGCAACTTGGCTGCTGTGTTCTGCACCAGCTGCAGGCTCCAGAGAACCCCTCCATTGATCCTGAGGTATAGAGCATTGCAGTAGTCAAGTCGGGACGTAACAAAAGCATGTACCAGTGAGGGCAAGTCATCTGGTGGGACCAGGGCTTTGATCCAGGTGACATTCATCAGGTGGTAAAAACTACTCCAGGCCATGGATGACACCTGAGCCTCAACTGTCAGTCCATCATCAAGGATGATGCCCAGATTTTTCACCCTGGTAGATGCTGCCAGATGGGGTGGGGCCAAAGAATAACCCTGTTCCCATTCCAGCAGCACTCCCATCCCACTAATGTCCAGGCTCAATCACTAGCACCTCCATCTTGTCGGGACTGAGTCTCAGCCAGTTTGAGGACATCCAGTACAGAATCTCGGGCCAGACATTTATTTAGCACCTCCACAGTGTCATACTCACATTCATAACGCAACTGATACAGGACACTTAGTGGGGGCGATTTACATCAACCTCATTAAAGCTTTCGACATGGTAAAGCACACCACTCTGCTAAACTCACTCTCCACCACTAGACTTTCACCTGAAACCATAGGCTGGTTCAGTAGCTATCTGGAGGGCAGATCCCAACAAGTCAAAATAAATGGCATTCTCTCTGACAGATGCCCAGTTTGTTCTGGTGTTCCTCAAGACTCAATACTACAGTAGGTCCATTACTCTTTATCCTGCTCCTTAATAACTTCCCTGAGGCAAGCTCCACCAACATCTTACTCTACGCGGATGATGCAGTTTTTTCTGCAGCCAACTGGACCTGCATCTCCTGGAGACATAGCTCCAACTTGATTTTGCATCTGTTGAGGACTGGTTCTCAAAACACAAACTCCTTATGAACAGCAAAAATAAACAAAAAATGATTTTCAGTAACACCCACAACAAACACAAGTTGCACAGGCATCCAGGACAGATGGAGGGACACACTTGAGCCAGTCCCATATTTCAAATACCTAAGCATAACCGTTGATAGTTCACTGTCCTATGCCACCCATATAGATTAAGTTGCTAAAGCAGTAAATGCTAGGCTCAGTCTGCTATACCAGCACAGACACTGCCTAACCTCCGATGTCCTCCGACTTGCAGTCAATAGCTCCACACTCTCCATCATTGACTATGGACTAGTTATATACAGAGCGGCAATGGACACAGCACTTAAAAGGATCAGCCTAGCCCTTAATAAAGCTTGCAGGTTAATCACGGGTGCACACTTCCCCCCATACCTGCAACCTATATGAACAAACAAACTGGCTGAACTTCATGGGACGAGAAAAATACCAGACCTGCCTCCTCGCAAAAAAAGCCTGTCTTGGACTAACCTCCCCCCCAGTAATACAAGATTTTCTCAAACAAGTGATCAACCCACAAACAACCCGAGGTATGTCAAAACAAGGGCTTCTCGTACCTTTCTGCCGCACTAGGTAGGGACAATGCTTTTTTGCTTACCGGGTGCCCTCCTGGCTAAATGACCTACCAGTCGCTATCCTGTCAGTTGGGTCCTTTCAAATATAAACTCCGACTACACTTTACTGCACTTAGCAGATGCGATTGTCCAAGCAAGGGGAAATCTCACCCTGCTGCCTCTATTGCCTAAGGCCGCCCTCTATTTCTCTGTACCCCCTACCCCTCCCTCTATGCTACTGCAGCCCCACCGCCTATCTCCCTACTGCTTGTTAACACAGACCTGTATCCTGTCCACCATCCCCATCCCTTCCCCCGCTCTTGTTCCCCCCCTTCCACTGTCCATGCCTCCCTAGACCAGTCATCTCCCATGGCTCTCCCACCTCCTGTCCTTTTTTCCTGATCCCCCTCCCGCATTCCTTTTTCTCCTCCTCGCTCTCAGACAACAACGCCATTGTTGGCTGCTCTATGTTCAGCTATTCTATACTTATTCCAAAATGTATTTTTATTGTCTCCCCTTTAGTGCCTGTCAGAACATTGTACTCTTGTTACTGTAACACTCTGGTACTAAGGAGTGGCCTTAGCCTTGCTACAGAAGCTGGCATGTAACCCCAACCTTGCACTTATGTCCTGGGCCTATTTTGCCCTATGTACTGTGTATAACTGTATAACTGTGATATACGTCCTCTGTTGTTTACAGCTGTTACTACTGTGCTAATTTACCTTGTCTGCTGCTTCTTGTCACAAAAAATATTTGATACTATAATATCCTAAGTACTCAATATGCGCTGCTTGTATATTCAAGCAATTGGGTACAGTATCCTTATGCTGCTTTTTATTTGCTTCTGTTAACTGTTCACTTGATAACCTGCATGTTATCATATCCATGTGTACCCCCCCCCCCCAGGTCGCACTGGGACACGAGTATCTTGTTGCTCAGTGTGCCTTTCCTGGTGAAAAAAACGGCAATAAATGAAATAAATAAATAAATGTTGTATTATATTGTATAATATATTTTATTGTATTTCTCTTTTGACGTGGAACCTCTGTAAAAGAGCCTCAGGCTCAAAGGTATTGTAATCTGAAAACAAATAAATAAATATGTCCCGGGTACAAAACACGTGTACAGCCGGGTATCATCTGCATAACAGTGAAAGCCCAAGCTGTACCGTCTAATATCTCACCCAGGGCAAGCACGTTCACTGCGAACAGCATGAGTGACAGGATCGAACCTTGGAGAACTCCACATGGCACAGGCTTCAGGCAGGAGGAGACACTCCCCGTCACTACCTTCTGCATCCTGCCTGCTCTGGTCCCGTTCTGCTACCACCCACACTCCTCTAGATGGCAGTTGCACAGTGGGACACATTCATCCCCCTCCTGAGGGAGGAGAGCTGTCCTGGGGTGCATATTCCTGCCTCTCCTGGCCGGCTCACGAACGAACCACATCCATTTCCGAAACCTGCGCCGCCAGCATGGCAGGCATCAGCTCCAGCGCTGAGCCACGGGGCTGGCCAAAGTGTTACTCATGTTTAAAAGTGGTCAGAAGTTGCTTTGTACTTGAGATGCTTTGTTCTGTTTCCTTTTACCAGTGAGAAGATGGCAGGAAAATCATATAATTTTTCTTTCTGAATGACAGCAAGCATCACATCTGGCAGAGATTCTCCTGCTGATCAAGAAGATATAAAAAAAATCGCGATGATCTGACATGGTAAAACTATGGCAAATCACTCAACAGGAGGGCAAAAAGGGGAAAGGAGTGAAACTGTCACAGCAGGTACAGACTGGCGGCCAAAGCCAAGAGGCCGCAGCCACTGGTGAGCCTATCAATCCTAACCCAGAGCCCCACTGAAATGAATGGGACTGATTTTTATGTGCTGTTACAATATGATGGCAACTTGGAGATTAATATGGGCCACCGACCGACTAACTAGGGCCTTGTTTGTCAATCGGTGGCCCTTATTAATCTCCAAGTTATCATCGTATTATATTAAACAGCACATAAAAATCAGTCCCATTCATTTCAATGGGACTCACTCACCCCTGCACTCTCCCTTGCTGGACATCATAGCGAAGGGGCGTGTTCAGCAATCAGGAAGTTGAAGGGATTGGCTGGCCACCTTGTCGTGGCCAAAATACAATCCCTTATCACTTAAAAATGACCGGACAATAAATATTAAGACTTACACTGAGGGACCATCGTGGACTTAAGGTACCATAACCTGAAAGTGGTATCTTAAGTCCAGAAAGCCACTAAATCCCTTTAAGGGCATGCTCCTAAGTGAAGCAAACAGAAAGGGACCGCTATGAGCAGATGAAGGTTCCATTTTCTATTTGTTCTCTGATGTCAGTTATGCTGAGAATGCAGAAAATGTTTTGATGCAGTGCGGGCGGGTGGGCTTAAAGACACTGGGGGTTAGCAACGCTCTGTAACACCTAGCCCACCTGCGGATCACATATGCAGGGAAGGTTCACTCATACACTGACTCCTCAGAAGCTGGGAACAGATTAGAAGCAATTAAGTTGGATGTTGTGTTGAGGGAACAGGCAGAAGGCTCTAAGGGAGAGGAGGGAGAGTGACTGTGAGCTGCAAACTCGTTCTTTCTTTACTAAAAATGTATAGTTAATCTGTCAGCCTATGTCATAACCTAGCACTGTTGATAATTTCACTAGGTGTTGCTGCTGCAAATATATGCCTGCTGGGAGTAGCTCGGATACTGGGAATCAGCGTAGTATAACTTAGAAGCTCTCCTAATATGATTTTATTCCACATGGTGGCTATGGAGATATGCAAGAGGAGTCGAATATGTTATAATCACCACCACTTCGTGGGTGTAAATTTCTGAAACGAAAAAAGAAGGGAACTTGAGTTTACATAGAACTCTTCATACACAGCGTACCCCAGAGCATTTTCCAAAGAAATAAAGTAGTTGGTGACAGTGCAAGGAGTGTATGCAGACAAACACAGCAGTCGTTATACACCAATAAGTTAGCTACGGGTAGTGCAAGGACTGTATAATAGAACACAATATGGATTTATATAGTGTTTTTCATACACATTGCATCCCAAAGTGCTTTACAAAGCAATGAGTCTGATACTGGTAATGCAGGGATTGTAGAATAGAATAGAATTTGGATTTATATAGCACCTTTCTTGCACACTATATCCCAAAGTGCTTTACAAAGCAATGATTTAGATACTGGTAGTGCAGGGACTGTAGAATAAAATAGAATAGAATAGAACAGAATTTGGATTTATATAGCACCTTTCATGCACACTGTATCCCAAAGTGCTTTATAAGCAATGAGTTAGATACTGGTAGTGCAGGGACTGTAGAATAGAATAGAATTTGGATTTATAGAGTGCATTTCATGCACACTGTATCCCAAAGTGTTTTACAAAGCAATGAGCTAGATACTGGCAGTGCAGGGACTGCAGAATAGAATAGAATAGAATTTGGTGCCATACCGGCGACCGGGTTGGGAACAAGCCTGGGTCGTCGGGGGTTGGCAGGGGAGGAGAAGGATGGAGCATCTATAGGACTGCTCTCCTTCTCTGGGGATGGGGGAGGATTGCCATCGGTGCTCTGGCAGCCTCTGGCGGTGGCTGGGGGTGGCTACAGAGCATTGGCAGACATGGAGGGAACGTGCTAGGGCAGACACTTGGCTTGGAGTGCGTGCAGACGTGCGCACGCTCAGGGCCTTAGGCATTGTTGCATGCCTCAGCCTTAAGGGGAGAAAAAGTGGAAAAAAGAGGGGCACTAGTCACGGCAGCCATCTCCAGAGCGGACCTGTTCGTCGCCGAGGGTGTACAGCAGTACTGGATCCTGACCGGGTGGGTTGAGGTCCAGGGGAGTGCTCCCCACCACCCCGCCACGGGGGTAGCTACGGGACCAGAATATGGAGCCGAAGGAAGTCCCAAGAGATGGCGGCCTGAGTACCAGGGATGTTGTCTTGACGTGTTGAGGTAAGACAGACTGGTGGCCCCAAGGGGGAAGTATAGAGAAAAGAAAAAAAAAAGAATAGAATTTGGATTTATATAGCACCTTTCATACACGCTGTATCCCAAAGTACTTTACACAGCAATGAGTTAGATACTGGTAGTGCAGGGACTGTAGAATAGCATAGAATTTGGATTTATATAGCACCTTTCATACACACTGTATCCTTGGATACTGGTAGTGCAGGGACTGTAGAATAGAACAGAATTTGGATTTATATAGTACCTTTCATGCACACTGTATCCCAAAGTGTTTTATAAAGCAATGAGTTAGTACTAGTAGTTCAGGAACTTTAGAATTGAACAGAATTTGAATTTATGTAGTGTCTTTCATACACACTGTATCCCAAAGTGCTTTACAAAGCAATGAGTTAGATACTGGTAGTGCAGGGACTGTAGTATAGAATAAAATTTGGACTTATATAACATTTGACACACACTGTATCCCAAAGTGCTTTATAGAGCAATGCATTACATACTGGTAGTGCAGGGACTGTAGAATAGGCAAGGCACATTTATTTGGCTCCATGTCAAAATAGCAAGGCAATATAAGCGAAAGTCAAAATAGCGAATCAGTAATAGCGACCGCATTTTGAGCGACTACCAATAACAGCGCAGCACAAAACAGCTATTATATTGCTCAGACCAAAAGGCAATAGACCTTCTCTCCCACCACCTTATCCCGTCTGTAGATGAATCCTCCACAGAGTGCAAGGGGCATTCCCTTCTGGCTACGAAGGAACTCAGCCACCATCCTCTCAGCAAAAGGAACAGGTAGGCAGAGCACCCCATCACACGCCCACTCTTATTCCCCTACCCCCCCCATCTTTAACATAGAAACATAGAAACATAGACTTTGACGGCAGATAAGGACCGCTAGGCCCATCTAGTCTGCCCATTTCCCTACCTACAGGATAGGCCGCAGATCCTAGTTAACCAACAGCCTATATCTTCCTGCCCCCACAAGAATTGCCTTATGTCTGTCCCATGCATTCTGAATTCTCCCACAGTTTTAGACCCCACAACCTCCTCAGGAAGGCTGTTCCATGCATCCACTACCTCTCTGTGAAATACTTCCTCACATTGCCCCTGAACCGCCTCCTTCTATCTTTTAAATTGTGTCCCCTTGTTCTTGCAAGTCTCTTTCTGAAAGATGCTACCTCTTGGACTTTGTTGATTCCTTGAGGTACTTGAAAGTTTCTATCATGTCCCCCTCTCCCTTCTTTCCTCAAGGGTATACATATTAAGCTCCTTTAGTCTCTCCTCATACGGCTTCTCTTGCAGACCCTGCACCATTTTAGTTGCCCTCCTCTGGACTGCCTCTATCCTGTCTATGTCCTTGCGGAGATGGGGTCTCCAGAACTGGACACAGTACTCCAGATGGGGTCTCACCAACTGTCTGTACAGAGGGATAACAACTTCCTGTTTTCTGCTGCTGATGCCTCTCCCTATACATCCCAGTATACCCCGGCCCTCCCTACTGCCTTCTCACATTGCTTGCTAACCTTAAGGTCATCTGATATGATTACCCCAGGTCCCTTTCCTGTTTTGTTGTTGTTACTACCTCCCCACCCATTGTGTATTCTTCCCCTGGGTTCTTGTTTCCCAGGTGCATTATTTGCACTTCTTTGCATTGAATCCTAGCTGCCATACTCTGACCATTCCTCCAACCTTGCCAAGTCCCTTTTCATCCTTTCCACGCCTCCTTGTGTATCAACCCTGTTGCAGATCTTGTGTCATCTGCAAAAGGCATACTTTTCCTTCCAGTCCCTCTGCAATGTCACTGATGAAGACATTAAAAGGACTGGACCTAATACTGAACCTCCCGCGGTACCCCACTAGTAACCCCTCTTTCTTCAGAGTGGACTCCATTTACAATTACCTTCTGTGTCCTGTTGTGCAGCCAATGTTTTACCCAGGCTACCACCCTGGGTCCCACTCCCAGGCTGGTTAATTTGATTATTAATCTTTTGTGTGGGACTGTGTCAAATGCCTTGCTAAAGTCTAAGATTAGGATTACAACGCCACGCCGCTCAGTGCTGGCGGGAGTATCGGCAACATCCATTCGCTCATCGTTGTTACTTGCTCATATGTGACAGTCGCTCTTATGTGCTGGTCGCTATAATGGTCATCGCTATTACTGATTCGCCCTTATTGTTTCATTATTGTGTACTTGCTGTTATGACGTGATATCCATTTATTTATATGATGCCTAAGCCCAGAGGCTCTTGCTGCCTTTCTTTTATGTAAGACAGAGAGGGAAATGCAAATAGAATAAAATACACACAAATACAATATTTAACATGCAATACAGTAGTAAAATCAATAAAAATAGTCTTAAAATATAAAAGCTCCAGTTAGTCTGGGAAGGCCAGAAAGAAGAGGAGAGTCTTTAGACCCCTTTTAAAAGCCTCACCGTTGCAGCCTCCCTAACACAGATGGGAAACGAGTTCCAGAGGGCTGGACCAGCGCTTTCAAAGACTCGGTCGCCGGAAGTTTTTGACCTGGCCCTTGCAACAGCAAGGAGGCCCCTGGTGGAGGAGTGGACTGAGGAGATAGGTGTCAGGAGATCAGCCAGGTAGCCAGGGCCCAGTCCATATAGGGCCTTATAGGTGAGCAAGCCCACTTTGAAGATGATCCTTCACCTGATAGGCAGCCAGTGCAGAACTCGCAGGACCGGGGTCACATGACTAAATCTGGGCAGGTCTGTCAATAACCTGGTCACTGCGTTCTGCACCAGCTGCAGCCGGTGGAGGGTCCCTCAAACTGACCCCAAAGTACAGAGCATTACAGTAATCAGACCTAGACATAACAAAGGCAAGAACTAGTGATGGCAGATCCTCCGTTGGAACTAGGGGTTTAATCCTGGCAACATTCCCTAAGTGGTAAAAAACACTTTGGACAACAGATGACACCTGGTCATCAAGTGTCAATCTGTCATCCAGGATGACGCCAAGATTTCTCACCCTAGGGGAAGCCATCAACAGAGTGGTCCCTAGGACCAATCCAGAGACAACTCTGGAGGCACTCCCATCACACCCACAACCCGGCTCAATCACTAGAACCTGTCTTATCTTGGTTCAGTCTCAACCAGTTGGAGGACATCCAGTCATCGATCTCCATCAGGCAGTTGTTAAGCACTTCCACAGTGTTATGTGTTCCAGGGGCAAAGAATATATACAGTCGGGTATCATCTGCATAGCAGTGAAAACCCAAACTGTAACATCTAACGAGCTCACCCAGAGGTAGTACGTACACCGCGAATAACACTGGTGACAAGATCGAGCCCTGAGGCACTCCACAAGGCAGGAGCTTTGGGGGGAGAAGAAATGCCCCAAGAGGACACCTTGTCAGAGAAGAACTGAGCAAACGCATCTTAAAAAGCGACTGAAAAAGCTTTCTTCGGTCGAAGACAGACTGGATGAAGAAGTCTGTCCACAATCCAAAAAAGCTGAGATGGTCTGTTCTTTCCTGTGCCAATCTCCCTAGACAGGAACTCTGCCTTCTTACGGTTGATTGCCCCTTGGCACTCACAATAGTGGGCACGCAAGGCCAGTTTGACCTCCTCGGAACAGGTCTTTCACCAGCAACACTCCAACTTCTGACCCTTGATCTTCATCACCTTGAGATCCCCATCAAACCAGGGGGATCTCAAGCAAGAGGATCTGGATCATATATGGAGCGGTGCAATGGTATCGAGTGCCTTGGATACCGCCTTATTATAGGTGGCCACCGCCTCACCTGTGCCGACCACACATGCAGCAGACACACTAGATAAGTCAGCTACTGCCAACAGTCCCCTGATCATCTCAGCGAGGTTGGGGGGGGGGAGACTATCAGGGGCCCCAAACAAGAACTCCACCATGAAGTGATCGGACAAAATGACCCGATCAGTCTTGAGGTTCATAACCTCAAGCCTTAGTGAGAAGACCAAGTCCAACATGTGGCCATGGTGATGGGTCACAGAAGTAACCCTCTTGTGTCAGGCCCAGTGATGTCATCAGCTGGAGGAGGTCATGACCAAATTGCGAGGATTTTTCGTAAATCCAGGTGTTGATGTCTCCCAGAACTAACCAAGTGGGGGACCTCAACACCTCATCCACGACAAAGTCCACGACCTCCAGCGGAAACTCTCCTCCCGACCCCAGGGGGGGCAGTAAACAAGGAGAATTCTGCAGCCCACACCTGGACCCCCACATTCAAAGGACTTGGCAAGACCCACTGGGTGCATGGTGAAGGCCAAGTTGGGTCTAAAACCGATGGCCAAACCCCTGCCCCATGTTCCCTCCTCAGACAGTGCACAACAGAGTACCCAGCGGGAACGGCCGCCTCCAAAACTGGCCCAGTGTCATCACCCAGCCAGGTCTCTATAATGCAAGCCAGATCGACTTAAGAAATCAAGTCCACCATAATTGCGGTCGTGTTTCTTTGCCTGCTCACTCGGTCCGGTGGGAGCCCTGGGAATGGAGACCAAACACGTCTGGCCTTTCTCTTGGTTCTATTTAGCCCCAGGGCGTCTCCTGCTCCTGATCATCCAATATCCCTCACCTCCGTCAGCTTACTGCGCCCTGCCACCACCAACCTACATGCTCCCTAGTAAGTCCACCTCCCTACAGCGCCTTACCGCTGTAGTTGGAACAGAATTATATAGCGCCTTTCATACACACTTTATTCCTAAATGCTTTACAAAGTAATGCATTGGATACTGGTAGTGCAGGGACTGTAGAATAGAACAGAATTTAGATTTATATAGCGCCTTTGATCCACACTGTATCCCAAAGTGATTTACAAAGCAGTGAGTTAGATACTGGTAGTGTAGCGACTGTATAATAGAACATAATTTGGATTCATATAGCACCTTCCATACGCACTGTATCCCAAAGTGCTTTACAAAACAATGAGTTAGATACTGGTAGTGCAGAGACTGTAGAATAGAACATAATTTGGATTCATATAGCACCTTCCATACACACTGTATCCCAAAGTGCTTTACAAAGCATTGAGTTAGATTCTGGTAGTGCAGGGACTGTACAATAGAATAGAATTTGGATTTACATAGTGCCTTTTATACACACTGTATCCCGAAGCACTTTAGAAGGCAAGAAAAGTGACACCAGCCAGTAGGCACCCACATGAAGGAAGTGAGATTGCGAGAAGTCAAGGATAGTTTAAAGAGGTCAAGCTCGGGGAGGGTAAGGATAGCTCAGGAAGTCAAGAATATCTCAAGCAGGTCAAGGACAGCTTAGGATGTCACAGGTATCTCAAGAAGGTTAAGGATAGCTCGGGGAGGTTAAGAATATGTCACAAATTTTATAAACTGAAGCTCTAGAACATTACAGATAGCTTAATAAGGTTAAGAACAGAAGATGAGAAAGTGAAGCAAGTCCACGGATGCCACTATCATGTAGTGACTTGTTCTTTACTGACAAGTGACAGATACACTTGGTGGGGGGGGGGGCACTCTCTACATCACAGCCCATGACTGCTGATGTAAATTATAAAAAAGAACTGCTGAGTTGGAAATTCCAAAGGGAAAAGTAGAAAAAAATCACATTGAATTCTCATCTAATGACAACAGCATTGTTATGCAAATTATAAATTATCAATGCTGATGCAGCCAATCAGCACTGACATTCCCTCTACACACACGCCATCTTATCACCATATGAGGATCTCTCTCACATGATTTGATCTGTGTAAAAAAAACGTTTATAAAACCATTTCTTTTGTTTCAGAAAGGCATCTCAGGTTTGAATCCCACAACCCCCACTTACTGCGTGACCTTAAGCTAGTCTTTTAGCCTCCCTGTGCTCAACTCTCTCTCATTCTCGAGACCCGTCCCCTAAACCTTTACTGAACTGCAATGTACGTGCGTAACAGCTGACAGTTCATGAACTGTGGAGCGCTTTACAATGCAGTGTGTATGAAAGGAGTTATAGGAGCTACGGCACGGTCCCAGCAGGGGTCACAAATTGGCACCAGCCCACTAGCCAAATGCTGGCAGATTTCGTATCGAGCTAGTAAGAAAATGTTTTAAGTATCCTGCAGGCTTGTACTGGAGGAGGTCATATTTCAATATGTACACAAGCTGGGAAAGTAGAAAGGTCTGCAGGGCTACTGGATTTTCCCAGACCCAAACTCTGCTGGCTGGTGGCTGCAAAACTTAATTTCGACCCCAGCCCTAGTAAAAATGTGCCTGTTGTTTTACAAGTAGCCCGTGACCCCATGATACCAAGAATGGTGAAGTCACGAGTGATGTCACAGGGGTCACAGATCACAAGAAGAATATCAGGCATATTTTTATTAGGCTCATGCCATATATGATTTATGCAATGACTTGGGTTTGTGTTCTAAAACAGCAGGATGTACTGCTGTTTCAAGGAATTTACAGCAAACGTTCTACACACAGACCCTTCGGAGTACAGTCGGAATGAAATTACGTCACTCCTCTATTCTGAAAGGTCTATGCTGATCATGATATTGTCTCTGTAAGTCCCTGACAAGCAAAAACAACCTAGATACGTTTGACTCTATTTACACTAGCACTGTAATAAGCAAAAACAAAAACAGATTCTGTTGTTTTTTTCCATATAGATCTCTACCAGCTTGTTTCCCGTTTTTCTCCCCCTCCCTGAGCCCCGAGCATGTGCGCGCGTGTGGAGGCGCGTGCGCATCACGCCCCAGGGCTCCCTCTTGCTACACTGCTGTCCCCTATCGCCTATGCTACCCACTGGACCTCCAACCAGTGGGAGCGGAATTATGGGGGGGGGGGCAATGACCACCCTGGGAGAGGAGAGCTGCCTTTCAGCTGCTCCCTTCTGCTCCCCATAGCGGCTCTCCAATGACCTGAAGTTGTTCCCAAACCCGGATCACTGGCGTGGTGTGAGGTAAGGCATCCAGTGCCTCAACCCTGAGCACCACCGGGCCGGCTTCTGTTGTTTGTGTACAGTCTGCACACTACCGGGATCTAACTTATTCTTTTGCAAAGCACTTCATTATACAATATGTATGAATGGCGCTATGTAAATCTAAATTCTATTCTATTCTACAGTCCCTGCACTACCAGTATCAAACCAACTGCCTTGTAAAGCACTTTGGGAATATAGTGTGTATGAAAAGCCCTATATAAATCTAAATTCTATCCTATTCTACAGTCCCTACCAATATCTAACCAGCTGCCTTGAAAAGCACTTTTAGATACAGTGTGTATGAAAGGTGCTATATAAATCTAAATTCTATTCTATTCCACAATCCATGCACTACCAGTATCTAACTCACTGCTCTGTAAAGCACTTTGGGATACAGTATGTATGAAACGTGCTATATAAATCCAAATTCCATTCTAGTCTACAGTCCCTACACTACCAGTATCTAACCAACTGCTTTGTAAAGCACTTTGGGATACAGTGTGTATGAAACGTGCTATAAAAATCCAAATTCCATTCTAGTCTACAGCCCCTACACTACCAGTATCTAACCAACTGCTTTGTAAAGCACTTTGGGATACAGTGTGTATGAAAGGTGCTACACAAATCCAAATGCTGTTGTATTATACAGTCCCAGCACTACCAGTATCTAACTTGTTACTTTTTAAAGCAATCTAGGATACTGTGGGTATGAAAGGTGCTATATAAATCCAAAATGATTGCCCTACTCCAAGAGACCCATTTAACACAACTGGAACACCCTAAATTAAAGAGGGCATGGGTCGGACAAATGTTTTCATCCTCTTGCCAATCCAATCCACACAAATGCGGGGGTAGCTATACTAATAAAGAGAAATCTCCCTTTTAAGGAGATAATCGTGAGGTCCGACCCCGAGGGAAGATATATATATGTAGAGGCAGACCTGGGCGCTCATAAGTGCAGCGTCCTTAACATATATGCCCCAAACGAGGAAAACCCCAGGTCAGCTTTTCTAACAAAGATGTTGTCGGCTTTTCCCAGGTTCGACTCAGTTCTTAGGATAGTGGGAGGAGATTTTAACACAATTCTCTGCCCCTGCCTAGACAAATCGGGGATGCAGCCAGGTAGGAGATCCAAGGCCTCAACAACACTCCACAGACTCATTCATGAACAAGGCATGACAGATGCATGGAGATTCCTGCACCCCACCATGAGGGATTACTCTGTACTCACCCAGACATTTAGGCTACAGCAGGCTTGATCTCCTGCTGGTTCCCTCAAACTGGACCTGGGCATTAAACTCAGCCCGAATAGGTAATTTTACCTTATCAGATCACGCCCCGGTTTTGCTAAAGTTACGGCTGGGAATCCCGAACCGCCACCAGACGTGGAAATTAAATTTGAGCCTTATTAATAAGGAGGAATTCAAAACAATGATAAGAACAGAAATTAAACAATTTCAAACATTTAATAGCCAGCTGGACACCCCCCCACAATATATTGGGATACCCTGAAAGCATATATAAGGGGCAAAATTATCGCGTATGCTTCTACAGTTAACAAAGATAGAAAAGAGGAACAGACAAAGCTAGAAAGGGCAATAGCAGAGCTGGAAATTCAACATAAGCGAGACAACCTGACAGAGACAAAAAAGAAATTAGAGGAGGTCAGGGAAAAGTTGTACGACTAGTGAACCATCAAATAGAACCTAGTTGTAGGTATGCCAGACAGCTATATTATGAGAAGGGCAACAGGGCTGGAAAGTTGTTAGCAGCTCAGCTGCAAGAGGCAGCGTCGAGGGCAGTACTAAAACTTAGAAGGGGATCAGATGAGTGTGTGGTCACATCCCAAGCAGACATAACGAAATGTTTTGCTGACTTCTACCAGAAGTTGTATGCTGCGGAAAGATGCCCTGATCATGAGGCTAACATTGCCCAATATCTGAGGATTCACCTCCCGGTCCTAGACCAGTCTAGAAGGGAAAAGCTGGGGGCCCCGATTACTAAGCAAGAACTTAAAAGCCAAATTTCCCCACTTAAGAATACAAAGGCTCCGGGATTAGATGGGTACCCCGCAGAATTTTACAAGACTTTCCAGACAGATCTTCTTCCCATCCTCTTGGAGACGTTTAATGCTGTCCTGAGGAAGGACCTACCGATCCCTCCATCATGGAATTATGCAAAGATATCGGTACTGTTAAAACCAGGTAAACCACCAGAGGAATGCGGATCGTATAGACCCATTTCCCTATTAAATACAGATCTAAAATTATTCACGGGTATACTGGCTCGGAGGCTCCAAATGGTCATCGGGGATCTCATACACCCGGATCAATCCGGATTTATATCCGGAAGATTTCTACAAAATAACATTAGACGTCTCTTGAACATAATTTCTTCCCAAAAAACAGCTACATCCCTCAACCTAGCAATAAGTATCGATGCCGAAAAGGCGTTCGATAGGGTGGACTGGGTTTTCCTTCAGTCAGTTCTCAAAAAGTTCAATCTAGGTGATAACTTTATAGGAGCTGTTGCAGCACTATACTCCCAGCCAGAAGCGGTGATTAGTGTAAATGGATGCATCTCAGACAGATTCCCTTTATCTAGGGGAACTCGTCAGGGACGCCCACTTTCCCCACTGCTGTTTGCTCTCTCCTTGGAGCCTTTGGCGGAACAGATTAGACAAGACCCTCGGGTAGTGGGCATAAAGGTGGGCTCCCAGATCCATAAACTTTCTTTGTACGCTGACGACGCACTTATTTACCTTGGGGACCTGGTCAGTTTGCTTCCATTCCTTACACAAATTTTAAATCAGTTCCAACAAATAGCAGGATACAAAATTAACCCTTCACAATCTGAAGCGTTACGGCTAAGCGGGCTCTTACCACCTGAACTGCGATCTAACTTCCAGTTCGCTTGGGCTCCAAATAACACTATTAGATATCTGGGAATAAGGGTCCCGGCAGACACCTCCCAGCTCTTCTCAGCCAATTACCCAAGACTACGAGACACTATTAGACAGGACCTGGGAAGGTGGAGACTGCTCCCTCTGTCTCTTCTGGGAAGGGTACATTCCATCAAAATGAACGTGCTACCACGTTTACTGTTTTTATTTCAGACAATACCGATTGCCCCCCCCAAATTGTTCTTAAAAGAAAAGGAACATCTTATAACAAGCTTTATATGGCTAGGTAAAAGGCCCAGACTAAGAAGGGCACTCCTTTGCACTAGGCGAGAACAGGGAAGACTAGGCCTACCAAACATTAGAGACTATTATTTAGCGGCACAGGCCCCTTGGTTATATGCCTGGATGAAGCAGAAGGTGAATAATAGATGGTTCCCTATGGAGTTAGAACAGGCACATAAGCTATCACTTTGGACTCTGCCTACCGCAGCTGTCTCCTCAGGCATGGTCAGTAAGGTGATAAATCCATGGACTAGATACACCCTGCAAGCCTTGCTGGCCCTACGTAGATGACTGAAGGTTCCAGGGGGATTGGGTCCTCTATCTCTCATACGTCACCACGAGACTTTCAGCCCTCCCAGTTTAGATGCGGGATATCATTTTTGGGAGCACCAAGGCCTTGCTAGGTTTACTCACCTGCTGGAGGGTGAGACTTGTACCACATTCCAGAAACTAAAGCAAAAATATGGACTCAGAAAGGAAGACCATTTTAGATTCTTACAAGTAAGGCATTTTGTACACCAACCCTTACATGTGCAACAGCTGTTAAGACCCTTAACGGAGCTAGAGCAACTCTTTTATAGCTGGATCACTTTAAGAGCCAAGATGAAACCCATTTCTCAGACTTGTAGACTAATGACAGACCTATATCCAGGACAAGTCGAAGTAGTTAGGCATAGATGGGAAAGGGAGACAGATATACAATTGGAGAGCTCTAAATGGCAGAGGGCTATTTCTCAGGGATGGCGAATTACGGCTTCGCCCTCTTGGGGTGAGTACCACTGGAAAGTTTTGATATGCTTTTTTAGAACCCCCATAGTCACACAGTATTTTCACCCAGACAACACAAACAGATGCTGGAGGGAGTGTGGAGGGGTGGGTTCGCATTTTCATATTTTCTGGGGATGCCCAGAGTTAGAAGGTTTTTGGCGACAGGTACATAAACAGATCCAGAGAGTTCTGGAGGTTCCCCTCCCAGGAACATTTGAAGCCCTCTGCTTGGGTTTTCCAAGTAGTGAGTTTCTGAGACTCCCTCGACCTCAGAGGAGACTATATCACATCTTCAGGTTGGCAGCTCTAAAGTGTATTACAGTTCATTGCCGATCTACAAAATCGCCCACTATCCAAACCTGGAGAGATAAAGTAAATGAGCTAGGACAAATGGAAAGAATTACAGCAGCCTTAAGGCTAACTATGGAGAGATTTAATCTAATATGGAATGTTTGGTATGAGAAAAGTCTTGCATTGAATATTTAGAGAGTGATGGCCCTTAATTTATTTTCTCAGATTTACAAACCTTAAGGGGAGTGAGTCGGTTGATGCAGAAGATCTGACCTCAATGTGAGGCGATAGATGGGCTCGTGACGCACACACCACTAGCCAGTTAGTTTAATTACTGTTTTTTCTTTTTGTTTAGTAAGTCTGCCGTATTGAAATGGTTAAATTCATTAAGTTTGCATAGTCATTTGGAAATTTTGGAAATTAAGGATTATTCTATATTAAAAAGGAGGAATCAAAAACCAAAGGGGGGGAGGAAAAAAGGGGGCCTGAAACAAATAAGTACTAAATAACAGAATCAACTGTAGGAGAACAGAGAAGAAAGAACTACGGAATGCCTGGAGACCATCTTGATGTGGACAGTTGATCTGGCCACCTTGGTTTTTACCCATAGAATACAGTATATCTGTTGTAAAATAGACTCCTCTAGCCATGACGATACGGTATGATTAACTGTACTCCTTTAAGAATGTGATAATTGTGCTAATGGTCGGATATGGCTATGCTGATTTGATGTAATGTTATTGTGCATCAATAAAAACTTAAGTAACAAAAAATAAAATCCAAAATGGTGTTTGGGCCACGTACAGTATGTGAATAAGGATTTTTGCAGGGACTGTAGTCTGAACTACAAAAACGGCAGTCATTTTGCCACCCTTTTACTCACCCTACTGTGGTGACATAGTTGAGTGGCACTGAAACAGCCAGCAATCAGGACTGTTTGCCAACTCCGGGAGCCAAAGGGGCTTCATGGGCTACAGGTAGACCTGATTTATTCAGGAACAAATTACGGTAAATCTACCTTATCTGGTTATATTCTGCAGCTGGGTATATCCCTGGATGACATACGGGAAGGACAAACACATGCTGAAAAAAAACATACAGTTTTTCCGTAGTATTTGGCTCCCTTTGCCTCACTGTTTATCATGAGACACCTGCCCTGTGCTCAGCCTGTGATGTCATCCATGACATCACATCATATTTTAGCTGAAGGCAGGACTGCATTCTGCCACAGACAAATAATTCATGCCGCAGCAAAGAAAAAATGATGCCACGGAGGACTAGGAGCAGCGTGTAGAAATCTGGACTGCAGTGGTGCAGGGAAGTAAGGGTGCAGGCCACCTCTCGCACCACAGTAAGGTAGGAGGGGGACAAAGGGAGAAAACTAGAGAAGACAAGCCCCTATGCATCATCAGCTGTCTTAATTATGGATGCTAGTACTCTAGGGCCCTGCTCTATGGCTCCCTGCAGGCCGCAGCAGGTGGGCACAGAGAGCGGAAGACGGGGCTGGGAGGTAGACAGCAGGAAAAAGATCCAAAGGAAGAAGCAAGTGATGGCGTTGGGCTCGAACTGCTGAATTAAAACAAAAAATAAAACAGACTTGCCCAGTTCGGGGGGCACTACCATGGGGCTGACACAGATTGCAATGCAATCCTGATTCTCAGACCTGGGCCAGAGGGGTCTAAGGGGAAGGGCACAGAGCAACCCATTGCTTATGCAGTTCCTAAGAAGGGGGGCTGAGAGCAGCACTGACACCAGTGACTAGATGTTTACTGCTTCTCCCCCCCCCCCATCGAGACAGTGTAGGAGCGCAATCATCAACAACGTGGAAAAGGCAGCTATAAGGGGTAAATATTACTGGCTGCTGAGGATGAAGGTCACCAATAGGTATCCACGTCACTCAGCCCTGACCACCTCAGCCACACCAACAGGGAACGAGTAATCCTGAGAGCAGGCAGACCACTCAGCAAAAAGCAGGCCCTGCTTCAGGGGAGCTTCCTGCCAGGGAAGGGGGAGGAGGAGGCACAGGTCTTGGCACAGGGGGACGCGGCTGGTGCCAGGTAGGAAGTTGACTCTGAAGATGAGAAAGTGAGCGAGGCAGACCACATAATAAAAAGGGATACAGGATAAAATGTAAATTAAAAAAGTAAAACAGAAAAGTCTTACAGCAACATCCGACACAATCCGTTCAGTGCTGTTGAGAAACTCAAGACTGTGGCTTCAGCCGTCACTGTCACATTGTTTAGCTTCCTTGTGACTCAGCCCTCAGCATCTCAGGATGAGCCCAGCCTCACAACCCAACTTCCCTGCCATTTACCAGAAGTGGTTTCCATCAGCACGGGCAGATCCAACCTCCCACCTCCTCCAGGTTTCGGAAGCAGAACTCTAGTTCCTGGGGTTCTCCATCCAGAAGACAGTGGTCACGGTGGAGGACCACTGCATGCTGGGAGTATCCTGCTGGAGACAGGCTTCTGTTTCCTGTTTCTGTGATTCCACCAAGCAGGTCCATGCAGAGCCCCGCCGCAGCCCCCCTCCCATCACCCAGGAGGCAGTGTGGTAGCGGCAACATCCACTCCCCTGCCCCACACACACACACTCCAGGTGGAAGACAGCATCCTCTGGGAAGCTCGATCGTCCTTCCCCCAGCTGGCCCTGACAGTCTGGGCTCATTCCCGAAATTCGGTCACCGGCATCGTGGATGGTATCCCAAGGCCAGCAAAAAAAAAAATTTTGTAGAAAAGTAACTTTATCGGTCTGTAAGGTCACTCAGCCAATTGGAATGATACAGGGCATTACTAGTGCACTCACTGAGCCAAAGGCAACTGTGAATGGACCCAGTAGTAAGAGCAGATTGTGGCCCGCACACATCTGTCACTGCACGAGGCAGCAGTACCTGCGCTTTGCCTGGCCTCATTTGAGGCAGGCTAGCAGGGCAGTGTGGGAAGAAGCTTGCACCGTGATTGTCAGTGATGGGGATAAACAGAAACCTTCAGTCTCCAGGGCAGTCACTCAGCAACTTTCACAAGAACTGAAACGCCCCTCAAAAAAACACATTTAAAAAATGTCAATCCAAAGTTCTAGAGTGCAATCCTTTAATTATCTTAAGTGACAGCCAGGCTGTTGGTGCTGCATCAAGATTGCCACTCACAACACCAGCAACCTGAGTGCTGTCCATAATTACATCAGCTGTGGTCGAGTATATAAATGAACACTTGTCCGTACTCCCTGTGGATGGAGGGAGGAGGGAGGGAAGGAAAGAAGGAAGATAGATTGAGAGGGAGGAAGGAAGGAAGGAGGGGAGGGAAGGGAAGGAAGGAAAGAAGATAAAAAAACAAGTTTGGGTTGCCAGAGGCTCTGGGGGAAATCAAGGGACCCACAGGACACTATCCTCCTTCGAGGAGGTAGGGGTGCAGCCTCACCTGGGTGGCAGTGCAGCTGAGGCATAGCCGGGGAGGACATCAGCTGAGTTCCGTGCTTGGCACGTGCGGGCATGCAATTCCTTGCAAGCCAGCACCCTCCGGGTATGGGAACAAAAAGAGAAAAAAAACAGGATGATGCCACCACAGACTACTCGCCAGGCACAAGGCAGACCCTCACTGAAAAGTCAACACTCCTTCAGGTAGAGGCCATGATTGAGGGCCCTGCCTAGGGGCAAGAGGTGACAGTGGAAGACACCCAGGGATGCGGCAGAGAGTAGCAAGGTTGCAGGGGGGAATGCTGGCAAACAAGGGTATGTAAACAATAAATAAGAAAAAAAATCTAAACTGTTGACTTTCTTCATCATGCAGTCAGAGGCGCATGCAGCTGGCCCGCTCAGTGTGACTCTATTCTACAAAAGTGTTGTCATTAGTTGAGTACTCACCTGAGCTGTGAGTGTAGCTTGGTTGCCTTGGAGTTAAAATCCTCCCAGATTGGATAGGAAGTCTGAAACAAACAGAAACCAGAAGTTACTTTTTTTCCCCTCATTTTCTGTATCTCCACTGCACCCAACCTGCTCCCATCTGCCAGTTCCCTCTAGCCCCGTCACTCACCTTCTCTGGGACTTACTTTCGCCACTTGCACAGGATCAGATTCTGGTGGGTGAGTGTCTCAATTGATGGAGCGCGGCCTGGGGAAGGGTGCCAATGTCATCCTGCCAGTATTGGGGGGGGGGTCTTCCTCCCCAAGGGTCACTAGCATGCAAGGATGCATGTGGGTACATGCAGAGGCATGCACATGATCTCCTGGCATCTGAGAGCAGCCCTCCGTAGAGTGTCTGCATTCTTGCTGTACTGCAACCCAGCTTCCATTGGGTGGCTGGCATGCGGGGCACAGTCAAAGCACAAACAGCACAAATACCAAAGAAATTCATCACTGGTAGTAATTAATTAGCTTAATACACAAAAACTACTAAACTCAGACGCTTTGGTGTGCCCTACCCTCTCCTCAGGGAGCCTGTCACATACTGAGCTGAAAAATTATTACAGCTGCTGAATTCTTTGGTATTCGTGCCATTCTTAATTTGATTTTTAACAATAAGATGGTCTACGGCTGCATACCACTTACCCTGAGTGCAAAACTCTCCTTTTGTTTTTTTGAAGCAGTGGGACACCATCTCCCCCACCCCACCCCCGCCGAGGGAGGAGAGATATCCGTGGGCGGCTCAATCCTCCCTCCCTCCCCCAGTCAGCCCCCAAACGACCTGAGTCCATTCTGGAATCCTGGTCACCAATGCAGTGCAAAGTACCCTAGAGCTTTTTATTTTAAAATGCATTTTTTGCAATAAAAAAACATTACATACAGTACATACAAGACAGACTCAGCACTGGTGGTTAAGAATGAATTAATAAACCAAACCATAAATGCATGCTCACTGGGTTTGTAACTAGGCCAGTGTAAAATGGCCCACTAATTAGTCCACTGAGTTTTTGTGAAGTGGCCACTCTGATGCACTTGTGCAAAGTTTACCTCACAACTTTGCCACTTTGCAACAAAACACAGCCGTAAAGTGACGAATGTACTTCACATATATTTTTTTCAAAGCAAATTGCAAACTTTGCATGGCGAAATGCTACGTGAAGTTGTTCACTTCATGGTAAGCTACACTAAAATGCATAATTTTAAAACTTTGCCCAGACCTATCTATATGGAGGGCCTTACGGTCTCAACCCTCCCAATCTGCATATACATTTAGGACTCCTGTCCTGCTAGACAGAAACTGCTAATTATGATTTCATTAAAATATCGTCAAATTTCACAACCTTTTCCAAAATTCTGACTTTGGCAAAATACAACTCATCCAAATGTGTTCTGTGGATTTTTGCTCCGCGCCACGAAACTGGGGAATAATGCACATAAACTGTGGAATGACAGTTCTGCAGAATTCTATTTCGCAACTTATTACGTCAATCCACAATACATGCAATCTTTCCGCAGTTCAAGGGATAACAGAGTGGAAAGGTCAACTGAATTTCATTCTGCAATTTAATACGTCAATTTGCAATGCATACGTTCATTCATTTCCAATGTTCAGAATTTCGCGAAACGTGTGCCATAGTGCATTTTGAAATTTTGTGGCTGTTAAGTTTCAGTTTTTGTGTTACCTTAATTCTGCCGGAGGGATTTTATTTTTTTGCTCATCACTGACCCCAAGTAAGATACTGTGTTACCAATTTCACCCAATTTGAACCAAGACATGGTACTTTTGTCTACTTTAAAATTCAGGCAGGCTTCGAAACTGAGGTGTATTTTTCATCTGGCAGGCAGAACTGCCAACTGGAAGCGTCCGCTGGGCGCCTTGTGTTCAGCTTGCTCCAGTGCTTGAGACGGTTATTTGCGGGAAGTGCCAACGCCCCCGTGAGGCCTAATGAAGGTGCTCCAGAAAAAAAATGGACTGTTTTTATGCATGCTGGATAGGATTTCTGCTCTGCCTCCTAGCTTATTCCCACTCTCTGCAGCAGTACAGCGAGTGCTCATGTCTGAACTGCTGCTGCACAGAGAGTGCGAGAGCAGAAAAGGCACGCAGTCAGTCAGTGGCAGCAACACATGAATGGGCCTGGAGCGGTTGGTCTTTCCAGCGCAGGAAAGTAGTTAGTGGCAGCATCACGTGTGCATGTGGGTCAGAAATGGTCAACAATCTGAGGGAGCAGACAGTCAGCATCAGCAGTGGCATCAGCCAAATGGGCCAGTAGTTGATGACTGGCTGAGGGAGCAGGCAAGCAGATGATGGCAGCAGCGTGCAATTGAGCTAGGACCAGGCCGCCCAGAATATGAAAAGGTTTGTTTTTTGAGTTAGGAAGGTTGCTGTTTGTGGGCATCACATGTTATGTTAGGGCTGGTGGGGCAGAACACTGAGGTCCTGTCCACACTACACCGCTTGTGCCCGGTAACGGATGCAATCCGTTACGGCCGCGGAGCGGTGCAGTACGTCCACACCTCAGCGGTGTCCATTACGGGACACGGCACCACGGTCCACACATGAAGACGGCGACCGTTACAGCGCCACCCAATCCCACAATGCAGCTCCGCGCTGCTTCGGTGCCTGCGAGGGCCGTTACTGGCAATCCACACTATACGCGTGCGTTACCAGAAGCGAGACAGTTTCATAACGTTATTGAAACCACCCCTCATATGTTTCGCAGCGATTTCGACGCCTCCTTAACGTTAAGGTGTAAACGCGACCACTACGGTAACGTTTACACCCTCTGTAACGTTACAGAGGCGTAGTGTGGACAGGGCCTTATCTGCACTGCAGCAGTGAGCTGGAGATGGATGGTGGATTATGGGGGACCATGTAGGCAGCTGTCAGTTGTGAAGACTGGGATAAGGGAGAGAGCAGAACTGGGACGGGGGGATGAAATGCAATGTTTGTGCAGAGCAGGGGAAGGAATGTGAGAACTGGGGGAGGGAGTAGGCAGAGGTGGGAGGTCTTGGAGGAGAAATCTGAGGGATGGGACAGGGAGGGACAGAAATCTTAAAATATTGAACAGGGAGAGGCTGAAATTTAAGACGTGGGGCTGGAAGGGGACAGTTCTGTAAATTCTGGAGCAGAAAGGTGGCTGGAGGTATGTTTGACCACACTCCTGGTGCAGGGAGTAGGGAAAGGAGACAAACGGATTCTCTACAGCCAAGAAAAATTGCAGGATAAGTCTAGTAGCAGGTGCAAGTCATTTTCAAGGATCCTGATAGCAGCAGCCTGAAAATCAATAAAAAAACTGGTTAACATCAAGATGCTCACAGTTCACAGTTCACAGACTGGGCATCAATATTTAAAGCCATCCCTCAGATGGAAAAAAAATCACAGAGGATTTAAGGCTGCAGAGGAATGAATTTAAGGGGTGTTGGGTTCCATTTTTCACATTACTAGAGGAGCTGAACTGCTGGAAGAAAGATCAGTCCTCTTCCCAACTGGCAGAAGGCACAACACATCCCTGGGGGTTCAACCAAGGTGGGTGAGATGGGAAATTCTGTTTGCTACTAGCTGTCTGTTACGTTCCTGTTATTGTTTGTTAGCGTGAAAGTAGATGTAACCCCCAGGTGGCGGTATCCCAAGGGCTACTACCCCTGCCTGCTTGACTACTGACAGGTTGAGGGGCCTAGGTTCTATGGCGGGTGCCTCCACCCAGAGGTCAGGGTTTGTAGTGGTTAGACTAGCTTGATCACAGCCCTCTGGGACACCGTGACCCCCTTTGGTTCCCTCTAGTGGCTCACACAGTACACAGGAGTTACAGCCCCAATACTCCATGTATACACACTATTCACTCATAAAGCACCACTTGCCCTCGAGTCTGATTCTGCAGCACATATCTGAGGACCCCCTGTAAAATAAGGTTAAACAACACACACTGCAAAATACAATACTGTTTCCATAAGTACCAGCGCCACAGACAGTATATAGTATAACAACAACAAATCTGATTTATTTAGGGGACAGTAACACGGAAGGGGGGGAAATCAGGTTAATTGGTGGCATTAAATCACAGTACTGTGTACACATACAGAGTCTAAAAAGTCACACTCTGGGTACCCAGGTTGGGGGGGGGGGCTAGCCAGGTCCGTTGGCCGGCAGGTGCAGATGGATAGGGCCCTGTAGAAGAAAATATATGCACAACACCCAATTGTAATCCGGAGCCTGATGGCTCAGTCCATGAAGCAGTGAACAACAAGAATTAGAAGACACACTTGTGATTGAAAACAGGCTGCAGGGGAATACCCTGATTTGTACTCACAATATCCAAGCTGAGAACCGGATAGTGGATGTTCTCTGGATTGTCAGAAACAACAGGGCATGGAGACAAGGTCCTTGTGACTGGACCCCACTGCAGTTTATAGCAAACTGATTTAGTCTGAGACAAGCTGGGGTTTGCTTCCAGCTTCAACACACAACACACAGCACTGGGGATTGGAAATAGTGATTCCCCACAAGCACTACGCACATTCATATGTAAAAGGAAAGCATTATACCAGGCAGGCTGCTCCTCGATCCTGATTGCACTTACTGCAAAATACCCAGGAGCACACACAGCAGCTTCAGTTCCTGATGGACCGAGCGTGATTCAGCAATTTCTCCAGTCTTCTACAGGGTGAGCCTGGTTTCCACACTTCTGGCGCTTCTTTCTCCTCACAACTTGGATTCAGTCCAAACTGGCACTCACAACGGCTGCAGGCCGAAATTCAGGGCCTCACACGCGCTTCCAGCGCGAAACTATACACCGCAGAAGCACAGAGCTCCTTCTTTCTTCACTGTCACAACTGATCTGAGCTTTCCAGTAACAGAGCAGGATATTTCCTTTAGCTCCACACCATTCTGTTGGCTGGTTCGGCTGTCACTCACAATAAGACTCCCTCTGTTGGTGAAAAAAGGCACCAAGGTCAAAACTACATTTCCCAGAGTCACTGCCCATACAATCCCCTTGTGGCTGGCTTAAAATTGAGAGTCCAAGTTCCGATTCGTCCACAGGCTCCATCTTAAGGTCTCCCTATCATACTGATTGGTCGAAGTCAGCAATTCAGGACCAAAATGAAAGAGCTACACTGAAACAGTTCATGCTGAAATGAAGACAGGTTAGACAAACTACATTTTCTCAGTCACTCTAAATGATTTCTGGCAAACAGTTATATCTTTCAACAGGGCTCCCTCTGCAAATGTAGCGATGGCAGAAACGGAGCGATTTGGCAGCAGCTCGGACAGGATTCAAGCATTAAATACACAGTCCCCCCATACAAACTAATTAAGTCTGCAAGCAGACAGCTCTTAAAGAGACAGTACGTGATGGCTCAAATAGCACTCACTTGTAAACACATTTAAACAGCTCAGACACCGAACACTGCCCAGACTTGGAGCATTCAGGCAAGCTCCTGGAAGACTTTTGGGAACCCCCATTTGCAGGGGGGTTACACCAATAGAAATATGTAACCCCCAGGTGGCGCTAACCCAAGGGCTACTACCCCTGCCTGCTGGACTACCAACAGGTTGAGGGGCCTAGGTTCTATGGCGGGTGCCTCCACCCAGAGGTCAGGCTTTATAATGGTTGGTCGAGTTTGGTCACAGCCCTCAGGGACACTGAGACCCCCTTCTAATCCCTCTAAGGATCCACACAATACACAGGAATTACAATACCAATACCCCACATGTACACCCTGTTCAATCATAAGGTACCACTTACCCTCGAGACCGATTCTGAAGTTTGTCTCGGAGGACCCCCTGTAAAATAAGGTTGATCAACATACACAAACCAATGCAATGCCTGCTATATAGGTACTGACACTTCAGACAGTTTAAAGTCAATAACATCAAATCTGGTTTATTTAAGAGTGGAACAGGGAGGGAGATCAAGCTGATTGGCAGAATTAAATCACAGTACTGTGCACTCATACAGGGTCTTAAAAGTCACACATGGGTACCCAGGTTGGAGGGGCTACCAGGTCTGTTGCCCGGGTTGGCTGGCAGATGCAGATGGATAGGGCCCTGTAGGAAAAAAGATATGCACAACACCCAATTGTAATCCAGAGCCGGATGGCTCAGTCCTTGAGGAAATGAAATAAAGCAAATCAGATGAAACACTGGTGATTGTTAACAGGTCGCAGGGGATGCCCTGATCTGTACTCACACTACCCCACACTGAGAACCTCATGCAGATGGCTGTTCTGGATCGCCAGACTAACAAGGCAGGGAGATTAGATTCTACTGGCCAGGCCCAACTGCTCGACTAGCAGACGGATTTAGTCCGATTGCATTCAGTTCAGCTTTCAACTTACACCGCACAGTGACAAGAGAACCGGAATAGCTATTCTTCACAAGCATTCAACACATTTACATGTAAAGAAAATTACTATACCAGGCAGCTGCTCCTAGGTCCCAACTGCACTTACTACAAATACACGGGAGTTCACACAGCAGCTTCAGTTCCTGACAGACCAAATACGATTCAGCAATTTCTCCAGTCATCTATAGGGTGAGCCTGGTTTCCACTTTTCAGCCTTCCTTCCTTTCAGTCACCTCGAATTCAGTCCGATTCGAGCTTGCAATGGCAACAGACCGACTTCAGGCATATCACGTGCTTCCCGCGTGAAACTACATAGCCCAGAAGCACAGAGCTCCTCTCCTCATAGTCACAACTGATCTGATCTCCCAGTCGCAGGGCAGAGCCTTCTCTACAGGCACCTCCCGGTCCAGTTGGTGAACTCAGCTGTCAATCACTCCAAAGCTCTCTCAGTTGGTGCAAAAAGGTGCCAGGGTCCAAAACTGCACTTCCCAGAATTACCAGCTATACATTCCCATTGTAAGCCGGCTCCCAGAAGAGTCTGAATTCTGGTTGGTCCAAACAGTCTCCATGTTATAGCTCCCCTTATTCCATTGGCCCAGCACAGCAGTTTAGGTCCAAAATGAAGGGGCAACACACATGGAGTCCCAGTTGTAACAAAAGCAGGTTAGACAAACTACAATATTACTAATGCCTTAAATGTTTACAAGGAAACAGATACTGTAGATCTGTCAGAGGGGCTACCTTTGCGCTTTCAGTGACCGCAAAATGAAGCGATTACCCAGCAGTTCAGGCAGGATTCGAGCAAGGAAACACCAGCACCCCTGGAAAAGCATCAATTATGTCTGCAAGCAGACAGCTCTTAAAGAGACAGTAAGTGGAGGCTCTACCAGCACTCACAGTGCCATTATAACGGCTTAAACGCTGAACGCCAGCAGGCAAGGGAAACACTTAAGCAAGCTCTTAGGAGGCTTTTGAGGAACCCCCATTTGTAGGGGGGTTGCAAATAGCTCACAAGACACTTTGTCAGAAATATGTTTTATTTAAGACAAGAAATAAGTATAAGACACTCATGCTACAACTGGACTCCAACTGTGCCCTTTTCAGGGTAAATTGCAGACTGTTATATAGCATTTTTTGAATCAGAAGGTGCTTGTTGAACGAATCATGCTTGTTTGTTACTTATAACAGAATGTATCATCTAAATACTAACATGTAAACAGTGGAATTCTGAATAAAGAGTTTCAAAAAAAAAAAAGGAAAGCTTTCCTCTCTCAGGTAGGAGGGTTCTGGCGCCCCGCTACTCGCCCTGCAAAGGCCAGATTGCAACACAGCAGGTACTGCTCCAGCAGGGGGTGAGCCACTGATATGCGTGTACATGTGGAGGAATGATACGTGTAGTGTAGTGTACCACTGCATGATGGGCTGCTCTGAGAAGAAAATGCCAGAGGAAAAACCTCAGCTAACTAGATGGCTGTGGACCCTACACAGCCCCTACACCACTGACTAAGCAGGGCTCCAGACATATGGATTTGTGGCCCTGCAACAGGGAAATTCATGGGGGAATTGACTGGAACAAGGTATGTTCTAGGGAAGGTTGGTGACAGGGCTGGGAGGGCTGGGGATGACGGGGGTCGGATGGCAAAAAGGCAGAGAAATAACTGGAAAAGACATAGTATTGAAAAGAATTTCTTTAACAAATTATAGGTCTAGGTAGCAACACCAACCAGAGCGCGCCTTTCCCCTGTGTGTGAGAGACACTCTTATTCTGTAAAGATCATCTCATGAAGAGCTAGCCTGGTTGCACACTGGCAGTGCTACCGCTTGCTACGCCAGTGACTCATGTTCGGGAACAAGCACAGATCATCCGGGCCTGGTTTGGGGGGGTGGAGGACTATGAGAATCCCAGGGACTATTCTCCTTGCTTTTCTTGCTTAGGGGGACTGAACGCTGATTCCACTGTGTTACTGCAGACTGGTGGGGGCCAAGCAGTAGCACAGTTGAGAGCACCAGTTGGGGGGGAGGTCACCACCAGATGCATGCCACTGCATACATGCGTCGCCACCGTGTCATTGCACGCCGGCACGACACGGGAAACAATAGCAGATAGAAGAAAACGGGGTCCGCCCAAGGCACCCCAAGCAGGTTCTCACACCACTGACATAGCTGGCTCCCCACTTTAGACAATCCTGGGTAAGTGGTGGGTAAAGGTAAGTCCAAGAGAAGGTCAGCGATGAGGTGCGGAGGTGCCACAGGGCAAACTCCGGATGAGAAACAGCCTGGCGGGAATAAAAGACTGTCTCATGCAGACAGAAAGAAAAAGAGCGTTGTTGGCACAAGTTGGACAGGGGTGCACATGCTCAGTGGCAAACGATTCCTTCGAGATCTGGAAAATCCGGAATAGGAAGGAACACCCAATAAATCCCTCTACAATGCAAATGTAATATTTGCATGCTTCTCTTTTACAGTGCTAAGTCATCTCAATACCACAAAAATCATGAACGTTAATCCCGTTACATAAACTGGTTTTAAAAGCTTTTATTGCTCTGGCTGATACTAACCCAGACTGGAAGCTTAGGTCAGCATAAATCTTATTTTATTTCTTTGGTGACCAGGTAAGGCCCACTAGGCACTAGGCCTGTTTTCAAGGGCAACCTGGGAGCACTGAGGAGGTGACATGACTTACGGTCACACAGTATACAAGTGAAGGTTGTGGGAATCAAACCCAGGTCTGCTAGAAGTACCAAGCTTATTCACAGCTTGTTACTCTAGCCTCTAGGCTGTACTTACTGCAGTTTAAATTTTTTGTGCATAACGGCTACTGTGAGAACCACCAAGGCCACCGCTCAACTAACAAGGCCTTGTTAAAAAGTACTTTAAATTTTACCCCCACTGACTTTAATGGGGTGTGCTCATACGTTCTTGCGCAAATGTCATTACATGACTGAGCTCAGGGTAGAGTGGATGAATCAAGGAGTGGAAGGGATCAGCTGGCTACCTCGTTGGGCCCAAACTACAGTCACCCCATGCAGAATTCACAAAAGTTTTAAAACTACAGTAACAAAACTTTTGCCTAAATAAACTTCTAACCTATGTAAGTACTACATTAATCTTGGAAAAAAACGTTATGTTCCTTTGTGCTCAGTATTGTGCAGCTCTCTTAAATGCACACCCTTTCTGCACTGAAAAAAATGTGCATTTAAGCGGGCTGTGCACTTATCCAGACCTACATGTTTTCAATGTGAAAGCCTGAGCCTAAGATCTGCTTTTCTTTATTTCTGTACTTACGATACTTAGAAAAGCCTAAACACAAGTATAATATCAAATAAAATACATTAATGTGATAAAAAGTCATTTTGTTAGTGTATTTCTTTATATTTTCACTTTATTTCACCGGGTTAAAAATATATTGCAGACAAGATGCTTATTAAAATCCTGTTTTTAAGCTAGCTAAAAACACGTACACTTAGGTGCTAATTACATGTTAACAGATAACTCAGTGAGCTGGGAAAATGTGCACTTAACAGGAATGTGCTGTTGACGGGGATGTGCAGTTAACAGGAATGTGCTCTTAACCAGAAACTTTAACATTGTAGAGACAGGAGAAAAAAAATCAGGAAACAGAAAAAATGTGCATTTGTCCAGAATGCGCACTTATCTGATGTGCACTTAAAGTGGGTTCTACTGTGCGCACACTATCCCATAGTCTTTTAATACTGCATGCATTTGTTAACCTCAACATTCCCCTTCGGGTGTATCGTGTTTCCATAACTATATTACTTACACTGAGCCATTCATTCCATGTTCCCTGTCCTTGGTTATTATGCACCATAGAATATTATATTAGCTGCAGTTTCACCCTTTACATTTTTACTTTCCTATTTATGTGCACAGGATACAGATATATATATATATATATATAATGTATTTTATTAATTTATCATTCAAATATGCCTGTATGTAAATTCTAAAATACATTTTTATCATATGTCTGAAATACATGCATACCGTATTTCCACTTTTTAAGGCCGCCCCCGAATTACAGCTGCAGCTGGGTTTAGGCTTCTCAATTGAAGCCGCCCCTGAATTGTGGCGCCACTTCCAAGCAACCACATCTAAAGTCAGTTTCCGCTGCACGTCTCTATTCCTCTGCCATCCTTACAATGATACAGCTGAAAATCTTGTTCCCAGATATACATACGCAGCTGCACGCCCCACTCGTGAGTTGCTATAAATCACGCACTGTGGAGAGCAGAGTGATTATGTAGCAGGCATCAGTGGGTGTTTCTACACCTGGGATAAGCACAGAGGTCGGAAGAGCAGAGAGATCCGTTTGGCACAGGGAGGTTGGTAGAGCTTCTCACATGCAGGGAACTGAGTGCTGCTGACATGCTGAAAAAGGGACAGCTGGCACTTAGTTAAGGACCGGTTCGGGTTTTACTTCTTGTAGCAGCCACCATTTAGAAGCCAGCCTTGTTCTGAAGCCATGCTTGAAAATGAAAAAAATAGAACAGAAGGTACGTCTCAAAATGGGAAAATACAGTACTACATCAAACTGGTTGAGTTATATATTTGAGTTGTATGCAAAAACGTGTTATAGATTCATATTATATATGCAATAAATGTTTTACCATCTACTTTTTTTCCTACTTATGCCACTTACTTCTCCCAAAGTACACCTTTTAGCTGGCCTCCACAACCCCATGACCCAGCTTCTCCAGGACTTACCCCTGCCTCTGTTCCCCCATGGTTTACCCCCATGGTGGGGCTGTCCGGGTTCCCTAACCCCTTCGGAGACTGAGTCCAGTAGAAGGTTGCTGGTGTGGGGCCTGTGGGAGGCCAGCTTCATCCTGCACCATTCGGAGCACTTTTTCCCCGTATTCCCCCCATTCCCCAGAGATGTCAGCAGCGCGTACCCAAGCCTGCTAACGTGCAGCACCAGCTGACACCCCCCTCCCCTCTAGCAGTACTCCCAGCAGCTCCACCTGTGGGCACTAAGGGGAATTAACATGACATCAGCTGGCGTCCTCTCTCTGCGCAACGAATGTCCACTGGGATGCTCAATCCTCGTTCACGGAGAACATCCGCTGGGATGCTCAAACCTCCTTCCCCTGGCTGGCATCCAATGCCCCAGTTCATTCCTAAACTCAAGTGGTCAGTGTTGCATGTGGTAGCTTGTTGATTACATTT
The DNA here is from genome assembly GCA_016271365.2 of Neoceratodus forsteri. NCBI lineage: Eukaryota > Metazoa > Chordata > Ceratodontiformes > Ceratodontidae > Neoceratodus > Neoceratodus forsteri. Next base: position 1,617,026,847 of record CM028130.1, read on the forward strand.
TGAATATTTTAATAGATATACTTGTAGTGCTATTTAAGATATATATATAAAATATATATATATATATCTATAATATATTTTGTAAATATGTATATATTGTACGTCTTAAAAATACACGGACAAAAAAGATAATGAGTTGTGTAGTTTTATCTGTGCATCTTGAATTCATCTTAACTATTTAGACATTCCCATTGAAATTCTTATTTAGAATGCATTTTCAACGCAGACTTATAGTTAATACATTTATACTTGTCCATAGGACTCACCTCCCAAAATTATAGAAACATGACAGCAGAAAAGGACCACCTGGCTCAGCAAGTGTGCCCAAGCCTCCAAGCAGAAGGCTAGGACTTCCTCCCACAACCTACTTGTCCCTGTGGCCTCCTCAACATGGTATTTGTACCACCCGCGTTTCATTTCCATTTCAGGTCAGGGTGAGTTCCTACATGTTCTCGTTTTACGCTCTGTACCTTTCCTTCCAGTCTGTAAGCTAATGCTGTCAATTCAAATTTAGTTTAAAGATAGAGATGAACATGATTTGGGGTGATGAACTGTGCTTTTGAAATATGCAAATTAGTTGTGCAAATGTTCACCCTGTACCAAAGTTAGCCTTTATAAAAAAATATATTGAACATATACAGTTAACATATATATTCTACATATTCTCTACACAGTATCTTTCATATGAGAGGGATATATATTTTACCATAAAAAGACAAATAATGGGCCAGTTGTCAACCCTAATGCTCGCCCCATTCTCATATACTGTACTGTTAGGGTTGACAATGGCAAAGCACACCCCACACCTGCTGCTTCCTGCAGGGTGGGGATGGGGTGTTGGGGTTGGAAACCCTAATGCCACATTTCCCTACTTTTGTCACTTTAACCCTAACTGATGCATTAACAGAGTTTTTTTTTGCAAAGAATATATATTTCAAATATCCATGCCAAGTATAAAATATTTCTCATTTAAATATCTAAACTTTTAAGGAAAAATATAAATACATCTGAAATATGTTTTAGATATATTCGATACTTTAGATATATATAAAGTGCAGCTTTCCCACTATTTTACCATTTGCCCTCAGAAACCTGTAAAGTCCCTTACCTGCCCAAGCTGATCTGTGCCAAAATTGGAATTTTCAACAGCCTCAAATTCAGAACGGAAGGGAACGTATTTGGGCTCCATGAAGCTGCACCACCGATCCCTTCCATGTTCTGGTCCTGAGCACCACGCTAGCTTGTTTTGTGATGCAATAATATGGAGAGAGTTGGGGCGCACTCAAGTGCAAAGTAATAAGGACGTTTTTTAAAGTTCAGATTTCAACATTTTACATGGCCAACACAAACTAATCAAGGCCACAGTTTAACAAACAAAGCCCTCGTTAGTTGATCAGTGGCCTTGATTAGTGTGTATTGGCCATATAAATTACTAAAATCTGAACTTTTAAAAAATGTCCCAGTGACTTTGTATTAAACACACACCACGCGCTCTCCATATATTTGCATCACAAAATGTGCTAGCATGAGGTTGGTGCTCAGGACCAGGAAATGGAAGGGATCGGTGACTTGACTCCATGGAGCCAAAATACAATCCCTTACCTTCCCTGCTGAATTTGAGTCAAATGAAAATTTCAGTTGTTGCAGACATCAACGCAGGAATAGCTAAGAGTACTTACAGCAAAGGGAAGGAGCTGCTGTTAAAACTTTACTACTCTACTGGACTAAAGAACTAGAACTCTACTACTGGGAACTTCAATTTAGAGTAAAAACAAACCAAAAAAAGAGTGCGTCTGTCTGAGTTGGGTGAAGGAATTGTTATCTGTGCAGTTAGCTACGTGAAAAAGAAACTGCAAAGTGGGGGAGTGGCTTAGAGAGAAGGAAGCCAGGTGTTTGTATTTAAAGGAAAGCTGTCCTAAACTGTGGGGGCACTCACCAGGGCTGCAAAAACGCCCGATTAAAACAACCAATATAGTTTAAAATGAATGGCGCTTACCTTTTTATGAGTTATTTATTGTTGTAATGTTGCTCCTGGATCGCCATTTCAAATGCCCGCTTGCACGGAGACAGAGTGTGACCTGGCATCGGTCCTGTGCGGAATGCTCGTAAAATACGAGGAGCACATTTGCAGGATAAAAGAAACACTATGCCATGTAGAGGTCTATTAACTGAACCTCTAGAAGCAATTCCTGCTGAAAACGGAGCAGTGTAAGGTATTTAAAATCGTTCTTTAAGTTGGACTCAAGCTTGGTCATGCGCGGTAGAACCTAGCGCTACTGCGCATGCCGAACTTGGAGCACTAAGTGTTACTGCGCATGGCCACTACCTGGCCATTTTACGAAAGCATTCCGAACAGGACCGATGCCAGGGTCACACCTGTCTCCGCAAAAGGTATTTTGAAATGGCGCATCCAGGAGCAACATTACAACAGTAAATAACCATAAAAAGGTTAGCGCCATTCATTTTAAACTATATTGGTTGTTTTAATCGGGCGTTTTTGCAGCCCTGGTGATTGCCCCCACAGTTTAGGACAGCTTTCTTTTAAAAACTGACCTAGATAGCTTGTGGCAGAGAACAGCAAGAGGAAGGAGCTGCTGTTAGAACTTTACTGGGACTATACTGCCCTCCATCCCTCCCCCCGCCCCCTTGCTTACCTGGCTGTACTTTTACAGGCACAGGATCTGAATGACAACAGGGAACTTCCTGTTTGGGAGCAGGAAGAGAGTGATCACAGAGGCACAAAAGAATCACCATCCTAGAAGGAAAAGTGCAGCTCTCTGTCCCCCCTCCCCAGCTGCTGGAGGTCGGACTCTGAGCAAGTAAGAAGGAGATTATTGAGGAATATAGGAACTTACTGTCCCAGAACAGGAAGATCAGGAGCTTTAAGGGCACGGAGGCAGTAGGAAAGTAGGGAGAAAAAAAAATATTATATAAATAAAGAGAGAGAGAGGTAAGAATAAGTATACAAAACAACAGTTAAGGGGCCACAAATTGGACATGATGGGAGTGGTGCAGTGCAGTGGCTGTGGAGCAGCAGACTTCTGGGAGATGTTCTGGAGGATGCTGTGTTGTCCTATCTGAAGGCACCTCTCTAGGCTGAGGGAGGAAGTTACTCATCTCCAGGCTGAGTTGGCCAGGATTCTGGGGAACCTCCTTTCCCACCCAGGGACCACCAGGGCCACCGCCACTGTCTCAGAGGTTGCCAAGAAAGAAGAGCAGTTGGACCACAGTGGGCTCAGGGAGGGTGAGGGTGGTGGAAAAGAGGTGCAGCCCTCCATCTGTACCTCTCCACAATTCATATGCCATTCTGGCAGAGTATGGTTCCTCTATGGAGGCACCCGCAGTGGAGACCAAGGAGGGTGCTGGGAACCTCCACAAAGGAGACCCACAGGAGGGTGGCATGGGACTCCACAGGGGAAGGAAACAACTCCTGGTGGGGGACTTCATTGTTAGGAGGGTAGAACTGGGGGAGGGAGGGGAGAGGAGGTAAGGTGCCTGCCTGGCGCCATGGCTTGAGAGGACAGGAGGCGAATCCTCAGGATCGCGGGGAGCAACTGCATAGGGGGAGGGCCGGATGTCATTGTCCACCTAGGGACAAATGACCTGCCTGGGAAAGGGATCAGAGCAGTGCAGGAGGAGTTTGTGGAGTTGGGGAGGGGCCTTAGACAATTAGCACGGTACCCTTCTCAGAGGTGCTGCCTGTCTATGGTATGTGTGAGGCTAGGGTGCTCCACACCAGGGGATTCAATCAGTGGTTGAAAAACTGGTGCAGAGCTCAGGGTTTTGGCTTCACTAGGGACTGTGGGTCCACCTGAAGTGATGCAGGCCTATACCAGCGCGATGGTCTGCATCTGTCCAGGATGGGAACCAGAATCCTAGATGATAGGTTTAAATGCTTCATTGGCAAGCATTTAAAGTAGCCGAGGGGGCAGCACTGAAAAGGAGAAGGGAAATCCTAGCCCCCCCACAAAAAAAATCAGGGTAGTTAGTGAGGTAAACAGTAAGATAGAGAAGTCTATAGGGAGAAGGGCTGGGGTAAATGGAGAAAAAGACAAAGGCAGTAAGGACAGGGATGGGCAAAAAGGGGTAAGGCCTTCAAAAAATGGAGGGTAATGAGTACCAATGCCCGTAGTCTAGGTAATGAGCTCCCTGAACTGGTGGCCTTGATAGAAGAGGGATGCCTGGATATTGTGGCAGTCACAGAAACATGGTACACAGAGAACCATGACTGGGATGTCAACATACCAGGGTACACAATCTACAGGAGTGACAGGGAGGGTAGAAGAGGAGGAGGAGCTCTCTATGTAAGGGAAGGGATCAAAGCAATGGAACTAAAGGGTAAACAGGGAGGAGAGGAGGCACTGTGGGTCACCTTGGAGACTGGAAATGGCACCACAGTCCCCACAGTGGTTGTATACAGATCCTCGTCTCAGGGAGGAAATGGACAAGGAAATGATAGAAGGCATCCTTAGGATGGCAGAAAAAGGGGAGATATTGCTGATGGGGGGCCTGAATATGCCAGATGTTAACTGAAGCACCTTTGCTATCAGCCACATCCAAGAGCAGGGCCATTCACAATGCCCTACGGGGGCATGCCTCAGACAGCTAGTGTTAAAACCCACTCGGGAGGGAGCAATCTTAGACCTGGTACTCTCAAATGGGGATGGAGACAGGATCTCAGATCTAGAAGCAGGTAGCCATCTGGGAACAAGTGACCACCAAACAGTGTGGTTCACGATAGACTCAGCGGTAGAGTCGAGCCATACAAAAGTGAAGGTACTGGACTTCAGGAGGGCTAATTTTGTCAAAATGGGAGACTGCCTCAGAAAAGCACTAGCAAACTGGTAAGAATGAGGGATGGAGCAACAATGGGGAAACATCAAAACTGCCATCACAGAGGCAACAAGCCTTTTTGCGAAGCAAATAAACAAATCAAAACGAAAGAAAAACCACTATGGTTCTCAGAAGAGGTGGCGGGGAAGGTTATGGAGAAAAAGACAGCATTCAGGAAGTATAATGAAACACAGAAGGAGCAGGACAGAGAACTGTACCAGTTAAAGCAGAAGGAAGCGGGGAAGGCAGTCAGAATAGCAAAGGCCCAAACTGAAGAAAAGATGGCCAACTCGGTTAAGAAGGGGGATAAAACCTTTTATAGGTACATTAGGGAGCGAAAAAAAACAAAGGGAGGGATATTGAGGCTGAATAAAGAGGGTGGGTGGGCAGAGAGGGACAGTGAAAAAGCAGGGATACTGAACGAATACTTCTGCTCAGTACTCACAAAGGAAGAGGAGGGGGAGGTACATAACCCACTCAATAGAAGCACTCTGGATAGGGGGGTCAATATCAGTCCTTTCACAGAAGAAAGGGTTCTGAAAGAACTCTTAAAACTGAAGGTGGACAAGGCAATGGGGCCTGATGGGATTCACCTCAGAATTCTAAGAGAACTAAGGGAAGAACTAGTAACACCACTGACTACCCTTTTTAACAAATCATGGGAGGACAGTGTGGTACCTGAGAACTGGAGGAGGGCGGATGTGATTCCCCTTCACAAAAGTGGGAGCAAGACAGAGGCAGGAAACTACAAATCTGTCAGTTTGACCTCAGTGGCAGGCAAAATGATGGAATCACTTCTGAAGGAAAGAACTGTTGAGTACCTAGAGGCCAGTGGGGCACAGGACCCAAGGCAGCATGGATTCACAGAGGGAAAGTCATGTCAGACGAATCTAATCTATTTCTTTGACTGGTTGAACAAAGCAGTAGACCAGGAAGGGGTTGTGGACATGGCCTACCTAGACTTTAGCAAGGCATCTGATGCAGTCCCGCACAAAAGATTAATAAACAAATTAGCCAGCCTGGGAGTGGGTCCCAGGGTGGTAGTCTGAGTAAAACACTGGTTGGACAACAGGATGCAGAGGATAATAGTAAATGGAGTTCACAGTGAAGAAAGGGGGTTACTAGTGGGGTACCGCAGGGTTCAGTATTGGGTCCAGTCCTTTTTAATGTCTTTATAAGTGACATTGCAGAGGGACTGGAAGGAAAATATGTCTCTTTGCAGAGCCACAAAGATCTGCAACAGGGTTGATACACAAGGTGGGGTAGAAAGGATGAGAAAGGACTTGGCAAGGTTGGAGGAATGGTCAAATGTATGGCAGCTTAAGATTCAACGCAAAGCAGTACAAAATAATGCACCTGGGAAACAAAAACCCACGGGAAGAGTACACAACGGGGGGTGAGATACTAACAACAACAAAAATGGAAAGGGACTTGGGGGTAGTTAAATCAGATGACCTAAAGGTGGGCAAGCAATGTAAAAAGACAGTAAGGAGTGCTGGGGGGGATAACGGGATGCATAGGGAGAGGCATCACCAGTAGAAAATAGGAAGTTGTTATCCCTCTGTACAGACAGTTGGTGAGACCCCATCTGGAGTACTGGAGACCCCATCTCTGCAAAGACATAGACAGGGTGGAGGCTGTCCAGAGGAGGGCAACCAAAATGATACAGGGTCTGCACGGAAGACATACAAGAGAGACTAAGGAGCCTTGTATAGCCTCGAGGAGAGGAGGAGAGGGGACATGATAGGAACTTTCAAGTACCTCAAGGGAATCAACAAAGTCCAAGAGGATAGCATCTTTCAGAAAAAGAGATGTTCAAGAACAAGGGGACACAATTTGAAGATGGGGAAGGCGCGGCTCAGAGGTAATTTGAGGAAGTATTTGTTCACGGAGAGGGTTGTGGATGCATGGAACAGCCTTCCTGAGGAGGTCATGGAGTCAAAAATAATGGAGGAATTCAAGAATGCATGGGACAGACATAAGGCAATTCTTGTGAGGGGTTGGAGGAAGTAGGCTGTCGGTTAACTAGGATCTGCAGCTTATCCGTTAGGCAGGGAAACGGGCAGACTAGGTGGGCCAAGCGGTCCTTATCTGCCATCAGATTCTATGTTTCTGTGTTACTGCATATGATTGTGGGGTGAGCACCCGAAAAGGTGCCATTTAAAAAGTAACAAAATATAGTTCATTTCCATATGGTTAACCCATATGGGATGCAACATTTTGTATCTAATGGGGTCCTGCATTTGCCCATTTCTGCAGCTGGGTAGACTGGAGCACTAAGACGTTCTATGACTTGGCCAAGGTCACAAAGTGAGTACCTGGTTCTAGTGGGATTTAAACCTGCAATCTCCCACTTCCCAAGCCAGTGCTCAAACCACTGGACCACACTGCCTCTCAATATCCTCCTATTTCTGTTTTTTTCCCCTCCCCCAGATCTCTAAGTGTCTTAAACAAAATTACCCTAGAAACAGGCGTGGCCATTGACCATTTTTTTTGTTTCAAATGTTTTATAAAAGGAGGGGGCGCTGTGGAGCACACCTACTGACCAGACATGCTCAGGGAGAGCTCTTCACAAATGAAGTTTTAAAGCTTGATAACCTAATTGCTCTTGCCAAAATCAAGTTTTGCATACCAGCAGTGTAATCTACTCGACAAGCTGCATCGGAACGTATCACTTTTCCATAATGGGTCGTACCAATAAAGCGGCTGGAAGCGGACCAAAGAATCAGCCGGCAGAAAGCTACAACCGGCAGCTGAACCACATCTTCTACAGGGGACGGAACCTCTGTGGAAAGCCCTGCAAAAATCTATGCAGGCGATAGACACTAAAATTGAGTCATACTCACAAGAATGACTGAGCAGGACACTAAATATGACAATGCTGCTAAATCAGACAAGTCTGCTGAGTCGTTGGCTACCAAAGCTCTAGCCACTACTACTAAAATAACTCAAGAGAACGCACAGATGCGGTATCGCATGGAGGCTTTGGAGAATGGGCAGCAGGCCCCAAATGTTCAAACAGTAGGCCTATCAGAGAATTGCAAGGGAGAGGGTCTGCTGAAATTTCTTCAGTCTTGGCCACAAGGCAGTCTACATCTAGGAACGTCCCTCCCATCGAACAGCTTTCTCAAAGCCTACCGTATCTCTTCCAGGGCCGCTGCAAATCAAAGTGAAGCACCTCGAACGATCTTGCTAGTCACAGCCGGAGTCGCCATGCAGGATCTCATTTTGCAGGCAGTCGGAGGATCAGGGTCGCTGGAATTTCAGGGCAAGACTGTCCACCTCTTTCCGGACTTATCCTTTGCAACCGGATCAAGGAGGAAGAAGTTTGACAGCGTTCAGGTGATGCTCTGGAGCTTGGGAGTCACCCATTCATTGTTAATGCCCACCCACTTGAGAATTCATTATGGCAGGCATACTTTTCAATTTACCAATCCCGAAGAAGTGGGGAAGAAAGCGGAGGCAATTGGCAAAGAATTCATCCGAGCTTTTTCTCAATGAATCATCTGATTCAGAGGAGGATCCCTGAAGAGAGTTGTTCTTGGGATAGATTTCCCATATGTTTTAAAGATCTCCAGTTAAAGTTACAATAACTACTAACTGGTAAGGGCCTTACTGATACCATGCTTTATTGGCCCAAAATTACTGTTTTCGGTAAGGATGTGATGTTTTGTTTTAGTAACTTTGCTATGAAATGATTTAAAATTAAAACTGTGGCAAAGGGGGTTATAAGGCTGTAACTGCTTAGCAGCATGGATGTTTGTGCTTAGTTAATGGCGGGCACCGCGTGGTAAAACCTGCGCAGTTTACTAAAGTCCATGGGGAAGCTCAGTCTGTAACTGTACTCTAGTCTATGTTTTTTTTCTCATTAGATATATTCTGGATAACTGGCCTGGTGGTGCTGAGGGTTGAGGTGTTGGACGCCACACCTCGTGCCACACTGGCAACCCGGATTCAGGAACAGACTTGGATCGTCGGGGGTTGGCAGGGGAAGAGAGAGGATTGAGTGTCCCAAGACAGCTCTCCTCTTTCTGGGGTGGGCACGGGGCTCACGTCGCTCTGCAGTGGCATCTGGCAGCTGTCTGGTGCACTGCAAGTTGCGGTGCACAGAAAGAGGGTTGAAGTACAGCAGACATCAACACGTAAGTACGCCATACGCCACTGCACGCTGGCTCCAGGGAGAAATACCTATGTGGAAAACAGCGGGGTGGTCACGGTGACTGATGGCCATGCGCTGCACCCCCAGACCCAAGAGGTGCAGTCCCAGGTACTGGTTCCAGATCCCTTGGGGGGGGATACTGTGTATGTGCTAAGCCTGTGGTGGAAAGCATGTTGCTGGCCAGACCAGGTCTGGGGGTGCAGGTGCCGGCAGCCGGACAACCTGCCATGCCCGCGCCGCAGGAGGGAGAAACAATGACATGATAAAAAAAAAAAAAAAAAAGATATATTCTGGATTCTAGGGTTTTTCCTTATTTTTCTCTCTCAGAGCACTGCAAATGTTAAGGATAAAATGTCTGAGAGGGGGTCACATCAACACAGTATGTTGAGTTCAGAGGTTTGGAACTTATTTTTAGCATAAAACGACCACCCAAAGTCCTGTAGTGTGCAGCAAATCATGGACAGTATTTGGACTTGATGTATACGGATTGCCCTCACATTCGTAAACCAGACTGCATAGACTGTTTTCCTATTGCATTAGATGTATCGACTGTTATAATATTTGATCTTTTGCATGAGGTAGTTGCGTACAATTTTTTTTTTATTTTAAAAGCAATAAAACATAATTTTTTTATATAAAATACTGATGGCCTTCAATTTATTCATAGTCCCTCACTGGCACCCTTACAAGCGTAACAGTACTCACATTTACATCCTAGGGTACCACTCGCTTTTAGTTCACAGTTCTTGCACACTAAGAATACATGAACTGGCAATGGACATGCAAATATGTAACAAACACTGATCAATATACAGGATACACCTGGAAGGAAGGAAGGAATGGCAATAGGTCTCCAGACACAGCTTTTAACATCCTTCTATTAATTCTATGCAGAACAGAATATCATAGTTCATACACCCTAGATCTCAAAGTGCTTTACAAATCAGATTTATATGCTAGCAGTGCAGTGGGGACTGTAGAATAGCCTTTCATATAATCTAATCTGTATCCCAAGGTACTTTACAAGTCAATTAATTAGTTAGATACCGGTGGTGAAGGGACTGTTCAATAGAACAGAATTTGGATTTTGTAGTATCGTTCATACACATTGAATCATAAAGTGCGTTACAGAGCAATGAGTTAGATACTGGTAGTGCAGGGACAGTAGAATAGAATTTGGATTTATATAGCACCTTTCATATACACTGTATCCCAAAGTGCTTTACAAAGCAATGAGTTAGGTACTGGTAGTGCAGGGACTGTAGAATGGAACAGAATTTGGATTTATATAGCACCTTTCATACACACTGCATCTCAAAGTGCTTTACAACATGTTAAGTCAGATACTGATAGTGCAGGGACTGCATTCAGGCAAACAGAGTAGCCATTCTGTGTACAGCATCATGCAACCACACATTTACAGACATTAGAACCTTTTTATTCTTTTCTTTTCACAGTTCATTCACCTAGAAAGCCCTGTTGAGATGTAACACCTCATTTTCAGTGGGATACTGCTTTTACCTATTTTTACTTCTGGTCAGTTGAAGCACTGAGAGGTTAAATGACTTGATCTGGGTCACACAGTGTGCACATGCGACTTTGATGGGATTTGAGCCTGGGACCCTTAGTTCCCATCCCTGTGCTTGAGCCACTAGACCACACTGCCTCAGAGAGGGGATGTTGACCAGGACACTCATGAGTACTATAGATCTTTTTTTCTTCCTCCCCAAGGTGTCTGTGTGCAGTGACCCATACGCAAGTGTGCCGGCGTCCACTGATGACCTCAACCTCATGTGGCATCTCCACTGTACTGCTGCCCTGTCTTCAGTGGGTGGCAGACAGTCAGCGGGTCGGGGAATCTCCCCTCACCCTGAAAGGGAGGCAAGCAGTCTAGGGGACACTCAATCTTCCCTCTCCCCTCCAGCCCATGATGCCCTGTGCTCATTCCTGCAGATGGGTCACGGGCGTCGCAAGCAGTTGCCCTACTGCTGCACCGACAGACTGGCTTTCATAGGATTTTCATCTTCTACCTAGACTGTCACCAGAGATCAGCAGAAGAGACCATGGCTCAATCTCCTAAAAAGCATGGGCACAACCATCAGGGGGGGGGAAGAGGGAGTCCTGTCTCCCTCAACTTTTTAAGACCTGCAAAATGGTCAATGACATAGGCACTGACGTGAAAGGCTTGGTACTTCCATGCCCCCTTCCCCCCCAATGTTTTAGCTGTGCTTACACCTGTGTTTAAGAGAACCTTACCTCACAGTTTTAAAAACAAACAGGAAGCTCCCTTGTCTCCATGGGAGTAACTCAGAGTTATGACTTATGATTTCTTTTTAAAACTTACCCCTAAGGAAGGAAAGGGATCATAATTTGCTACCAAGGGGCTCACTGCTGGATCCCTTCTGCTTCTCGGTTGCTGGCCAGCTTTGGAAAAAATTAAAGCCAGTGCTTAGCTAACATGACAGCTATCAAGAAGACCCTTGTTAGCTAAGCACTGGCTTTGATTTTTTCCGAATCTTGAATTTAAGCACATAAAAACGCCTCAAAAAAGCCCACAGACTTGTGTGGGGCACGCCCATGCACTCTTCCTATCCACATGTCACAAAATGTCGAAGGCAGCACAAAAAGTTATAACAAAACACTAGCTGCAACCAGAGCCCCCCCCCCCCAAACACACACACACACACCAACACTGGATAGATATCACTACTGAAATATACTGCATGGAACAGCTCACGTACCAGATACACCAGCATGAATCATGCTTCACGAGTAGATGGCTCAGATGGGGTGCTGTACCTAGGCAACAGGGACTCCAACTTCACCCTATAAACATATCAGGAAAATTACAATTCAACTGTGCACTGCTGGCTTTCCTGGGGATGCGCCAAAGAAATCCAGCTCGAATTGGAACTTCAACTAAAAGGTCTACCCAAAAACTATGAGACTCTTGTATCCGCTTTATTGAATTCACCTGCAAATAATCAAGACTGTCATATGAATTTAGTTGCTGTAACTGACTTTGTAAAATGGAACACATGGATGTATGTACAAATTCTGCTGAACTGTGATTACCCTGTACCAAGTTGCGCAATAAACTTGAATTTAAAATAAAAAAGTCAGAGTGCAGGGATATGGCCTGCAACCGGGATCAAGCAGTGAGCCCCTGGCCGTCCCAATGGCACTGAGGTGGTGGACACCTTACCTCACGTCACACCGGTGACCTGGGTTCAGGAATAACCTTGGGTCATCTGGGAGTCAGCATTTGGGGGGGGGCAGGAACAAGCCACCAAAAGTCAGCTTTCCTCTCGCAGGGAGGTTGCTCACCTGCTAGTTCTGCTCCCGTCGGGTGGAGGTCGATGGGAAGTGCAGGCAGAGGGTGGCAGGTGAATGTCTGCAGGTGGGCGGAAGGGCCAAGCCTGGTACCCAACATGCGTGTCGCGCCTCCACGCACGCATGTCTGCCAGGGTCCTAGGATCCTAATGGGGAAAAATACACAAAAATTGTAAATTAAAAAAAAAAAAGGCAGTGAGACCATCAAGGGAAAATTATGATCCCTTCTCTTCCTTAGGGGCAACATTTATCCTGACTCTCACTTTTTTCTGCTTGGGTCAGCTAGGGGATATACACCCCACATTAGTCCACTGAGGGCCCTGCAAGGATCCCTGACTTCATGCTGGCTCATCCAAGGGATGTTTTCTGCTGTGTTGTTACCCCGTGGCCCCTCTCAACAGAGGAAGACATGCAGTGACCTCCGCGTACAGCTGGGTGCACTCCCGCCCCAGACGTGCAAACGCCTGATGCCTTCGTCAATCTGGCCATCAGTACTGGTCCCAGGGTCACCTACTTCTAGCCACTGCTAGGGGTCAGTAGTTGCCAGGTGCTAGATCCTCTCTTTCCCTGGAGAATGTAAGTAGCCCAAAGGATGCTCAGCCTTCTCCCCCCCGGGCGGCCTTCTGACAGACCTGGATTTGCTCCTGAACCCAGGCTGTCAGTGTCACAAGTGGTAGTCTTACCTCTGCACTAGTGGACTGGCTTAGGGGCAACTTTTAGAAAATTAATCACACTCACAGAGAAACTCCCATGGTGGTAAGGGAGCTTCCTGTTTGTTTCTCTCTCCTAGTGCTGGACACAGGGCTCAAATACCACACTATTCTTCTCCCCCAGGCTTCCATAGAGGCAGGAAATAGACTGGTGGCACAGGGGTACAGACTCTTCCTCCTGTGGACTGTGCCAATCTTCTTCCTGCCTCCATGAAAGAAGGCAACTTTGTGCATAGGTCTGTCTCTGTGTGACAGTGAGGAAAGGTTCTCTTTAACCGAAGAGTGGCGTCTCAGACAGCCTCCCCCCACCCCACACACAGACACACGGTATGGAGCTAAAGTGTCAGTTCTGGATACAAGCCCAAATCCCATGTGTGGGATGTGAACTCATGACCTTCTGGCCCAGATCCAGTGCTGATACTTGACTCATCATAGCTGGAAGCCAAATTTGGGTTCTGAAGTTCCTTCCAGCTTTGCAGTATGCAGTATTGTTAAAGTACAAAGTGGATTAGATCTGTGGTAGATTTCCTCTGGAAATAGGATGAGACAAGCCTCTGTGTGACGGGCGGAAGGGAGAATTTGCATCAGGTTTCCTGTGCTAAAGAGAGGGTCATGAGTCCAGACAGGCTCTCTGTATGATAGCCAACAGATTAACGACCTACAATGTGCGATAGCCAATGGATCGCAAGCTACCCAATCTGAGTGACAGTCAACAGATCATAAGCTACCCTCTGTGCTGGGTAAGTGGTAGGGTCTGAAAGGTCTTAGCCAGCCGGTCCAGTGGCATGGAGGGCTGGGAGCATCACTGCCTTACCTCCCTGCCACGCCCGCCTTCTGTTCTTGATGTGCAAGCAGGTCACCGGGTCGGCCGGGAGAGAGAGAGAGAATCGAGTATCTGGAGGACAGCTCTCCTGTCCCGGGAAGGGGTGGGATTGGAAACCGGTGCACACCTGGCCCCTAGTGGCATCTGCAGGCTGGCACACCAGCTCCAAGACAGGGGGCGGACATCAAGCAGACGCCCAGTGTGCTGTGTGCAGAAGTGCACAGGGTTCAGCCTAGGGCATCATCGCATGCCACGGCTCTGCACTCGGGAGCGAAGAAATGGAGGCGAAAATTCCACCAAATGGTGGGATGATCCGGTCCCCCACAGGCGCCAGCTGGTACCTAAATGCCAGAAGTAAGTACCAGGGGATGCTGAGTTGACGGGGCTGGGGGGGATGGTGGAAGGGGGGGCCAGTCGGTGGCGGAGAGAAATAAAGAAACTAAAAAAATAAAGGTCTCAGCCACTGTGGCCAGAATGCACCAAAACTTCATGATTCTGAACGTAAGTTTTTTTTACACAATCTTCTTTCGTGAGAAGGCATTTTCTTTCTTGAGCTCACAAAAATCTCACAAAAAGATGGACTCGCTAAACAAGATTTTGGACTTGAATTTTTCAGAATCTTGTTTCTAAAGAATCTTCTTTCGTGAGCCCTCATGAAACAAGTTTGTTGGCTCATGCCGGCTCGTCGGCGCAGCGGTTGGATTTCCGCTTGCGACGCCAGCGACCCGGGTTCGGGAACGGACCGAGTCGTCGGAGACCGGCCGGGGGGAGAAGGATTGAGCGTCCGTTGGACTGCTCTCCTTCTCCGGGGGGAGGGATGGGGTAGCATCCTGGGCGATGGGGACTCCTAGCGGAGGCTAGGAGCACCCACGCTGCCACGCTCAAAGACTGTAGGAGGCGGGGCGGACGCTGGACGTCATTGCACGACCCCGCCTCCCCGGAAAAAGAGGAAAATGGACGGCTGCCGGCCACCCTCCATGAAGCCCGCCGCGGCTTTGATTAGCCCCCCCAGGCCAGTCCTCCGACCAATTACGGTCTCTGCGGGATGCCTCGCTCTCCCCATCCCGCAGCCCCGCCGTGGGGGGCAAGCCACGGGGTATCGGAGGACCCGAGGCCGATGTGGGGGGGTGGAAGCCGTTGGCCCGTGACCGGGCTGAACATTGGGTGGCCGGCAGCTAGGAGGAGGTGGAAAAAATGCAAATAAAAAAAAAAAAAAGTCTGTTGGCTCACAAAATAGAAATATAGGCTCACGAAAGAAGAATGTCTTTATATTCAAAGAATTAAGACTTTTGCTCATAATTGTTCCTTTTTTTTAAGATTTCAAAGTTAAATTGTTAGCATGTGCTTTTTATGACCCTACCTTATGAACAATAGCGGAAACATACTTAACATATTATCAAAAAGTTGCATCTGTGGCATACAGAACTGAAGGGCCCCTTCTGTATCCAGACAGTCTCCCACCCATTTACATTTGTAGAAATACAGAACTGTAAGGCCTGCAAGGCTCTGTGCTTTGTGCACCCCCATGGATTCCTCAGCTGCCACATGGCCTGGAGGGCCCTGCAAGTTTGTATCTGGATTTGCACAGAGCTGCAGCATCAAGAGGGTCCTGCAGTTCTGCAGTCTGATGTATTCCACATTTGGCTGCACATCTGCATCTATACATGCACGGAAGCGCAGGGCCCAGAGGGCCCTGTGCTTCTGCACCCAGATGTAGCTGTTAGCACAAGTCCTTGTAGGATACGGCTGTACTATCTCAAAAAGAAAAGAAATTCTTTGCAAATAAAAACTGTGTTAATGCACCAGTCACGGTTTAGCTTAAAGCAACAAAATTAGGGAAATGTGGTGTTAGGGTTTCCAACCCTAACTCTTCACCCCCCAAGCAGGAAAAGGTTTTGGTTCTTCTGAGTCTTGCCAGATCAATGCTGGACTCTTCCTTGGGGTTCTCAACCATAATGCTAACCCTCCCCCCCCCGGCCCATAGCCTCCTGTCCAAAGCACAGGGTACAGCTCCAAGCCGGTGCCTCATACTGACATACTCTTCAAAGGTACAGAAGTATTTCTCGCCACATGTCCCAACAGCCTGTGGGTCCCCTGAGGAAGCGGTTTAGTGCCTCAAGGTACTGGAGCTGGCCAGGATTTGGTTCTTAAATGTTCAGCACTGTAATCACAATTGTCATGCATTTCTTTTGCACATTAAAGTCTTTTTTTCCAGTATATTGGAATGCAGGTACATTCTGTTGCTGTTGTATCAATTTTTACCAGCACCCAGTCTTCACTGTGAGTGCAGCCTTGTTTAGTTCACACAACCTGTGGGCCCTGCCCGAAGAAAACAGATCTTGTTTGCTCAAGGGAGGGGGTGAGCATTATGGATGAGAACCCCAAGAAAGAGCCCAGCACTGATTTGGCAATACTCAGGAGAGCCAAAAGCCTAATGTGTTTTCCTTTTGCTGCTTGGCAGCGGGGTAGGGAGTTAGGGTTGGCAACCCTTACACCACATTTCCCTACTTTTGTTGCTTTAAGATGAACCCTAACTGGTGCATTAATGCAGTTTTTTTGAATGAATATATATAAACATGCTCTGATCTGCATCCCCAGTCCCACCAATCATCCCGAGGCCCTCCACCAATTGGTGCCCTAGACTGACCAATAAATCTCATGTCTTCTTTTTTCCTTTAGTCTGTTTATACCTCTGGTCACCGGTGCAGCCACCTCAGCCTGGCAACCGCCCAGCCCCATTCACCTCCTTCACGAACTCCTACCTGTCCTCCGGGGAATACAGAACATTCCGTCACCGTGGTGGATTCCATCTGGGGGCTTGGTGAGGCGCCCCGGTACAGGAAGTGTGGAGGACAGCAGTCGCTCACAGTGGTGGGAACTGAGTGTGCTGGCATAATGCTGCAGAGTGGCGGGACCTGAGTCTGCCGGCATCATGCTGCAGAGTGGCGGGACCTGAGTCTGCCGGCATCATGCTGCCATGCTGTGTGGTATTCCTTGTTTCAGTTTCTTCCCACCCCCAAGGACGCAACCTGTGTGGGCTCCATAGTATGCACTCGCGTGCACTCGCGAGGCTGTGCTCGGTAGCCAGGCCGCATGCTCCCTCCCTCAAGTTGGTCCATCTACACCTCACCTGTGGTCACCCAGGGTGGAGTACTGCAGCGAAGAATGCTGCCCACCCTCCCCACAGGACAGTATCCCAAGGGCTGCTCAGTCCTCCTCCCCCTGACATCTCAGGCTCATTCACGAACTTGGATCACCAGCATTGCAAGTGGTATTACTACTGCTGCACGGATGGGCTGTTCCAGACACCATGTTGTCAAGGAGTGGCGAGTGAATTCATATCCCCAACAGGCTATGCATATGATAGAGGGGTAGTGAAAAAAAAATGCTCTGCTGTGCAGTACTGATTGGCCGAATGTGCAGGCAGATGTGAGACATGACAAGTGGATGTGACAGAATCGGCCTGCTGTAGCGCCGCCCCACTGGGCAATGTTGCTGGCGGACATGGCAGAGCCAGCCAGATTCAATTAAAATGCCTTAGCACAGTGCAGCCAACAAATGGGTTTCACAGGTGATGGTGGCGCTCTTAAGTGCACATCCTGCAGTGTTACAGCCAACAGATGAACTGCTACCAGCCTCTGTGTGACAACCAACGGATCATAAGCTACCAGGGATGTGTCATAGCAAACGCTTGTACTCTACCTGCTCTATGTGAGAGCCAATGAATATCCTGAACTACCTGCTCTGTGCAACAGCCCTAGCCAATGGACCATGAACTACTGGCTCTGTGCGATAGCCAATGGACCATGAACTACCAGCTCTGTGTGATAGCCAAGAGATGATGAACTACTGACTCTGCAACAGCCAACAGATCATTAACTATAGGCTCTGTGTTACAGCCAGCTTATCGTTAACTACCAGCTCTGTATGCCAGTCAAGAACTCATGAACTACAGATTCTGTGCAACAGCCAGCAGACCATAAACTACAGGCTCTGTGCAACAGCCAAAAGATCGAGAACTACTGGCTCTGTGTGACAGCCAAAAAATCACAAACTAGCCACTGTGTGCAAAACCCTATGGATCATGAACTACCGGCTCTGTGCGACAGCCAACGGATTGTGAACTACTGTGTCTGTTCGCTAGCCAGCAGATCACTAACTACTGTGTCTGTGTGACAGCCAGTGGATTGTGAACTGCTGGCTCTGTGTGATAGCCAACAAATCAAATCATGAACTACCACTCCGGGCGATAAAGCCAATGGATCATAAACTACCTGCTCTGCATGCATCAGCCAATGGATCATTGACTACTGACTGCAATAGCCAACAGGCTGTGAATTCCTGACTTTGTATGACAGTAAACGAATCATGAACTGCCCACTCTGTACGATATAGCCAACAGAACATGAACTACCCACTCCATGTGATATAGCCAACAGAACATGAACTACCCACTCCATGCAATATATCCAACAGAACATGAACTACCCACTCCATGTGATATAGCCAACAGAATATGAACTACCCACTCTCTGCGATATAGACAATGGATCATTAACTACCCACTCTGTGTGATACAGACAACGGATCATGAACTACCCACTCCATGCGATATAACCAACAGAACATGAACTACCCACTCTCTGCGATATAGACAACAGATCATTAACTATCCACTCTGTGTGATACAGACAACGGATCATGAACTACCCTCTCTGTGTGACAGCCAATGGATCATGAACTACCCACTCCATGCGATATAGCCAACAGAACATGAACTACCCACTCCATGTGATATAGCAAATGGATCATGAACTACCCATTCTGTGCAGTATAGCCAACGGATCATGAACTACCCACTCTCTGCGATACAGACAACAGATCATTAACTACCCACTCTGTGTGATACAGACAATGGATCATGAACTACCCACTCTATGTGATATAGCCAATGGATTATTAACTACCCACTCTGTGCGATATAGTCAATGGATCATGAATTACCCACTCTGTGTGATATTGCCAATGGATCATGAACTACCCACTCTATGCAATATAGCCAGTGGATTGTGAATTACCCACTCTGTGCAATATAACCAGCAGATCATGAACTACCCACTCTGTGCAATATAGCCAACGGATCATGAGCGACCCACTGTGAGATATAGCCAGCGGATCGTGAACTGCCCACTCTGTGCAATACAGCCAACGGATCATCAATTACCCACTCTATGCGATATGCATAGATACATGGATACTGATGGCAGATAAAGGCCTTTGGCCTACCTAGTCTACCTAATGGGGCATGTAATTTTGCCTCTTCAAGCTTCTCTTGAACAGAGTTGTCCCCTTCCCACAACTGCTAGGATCCCCTGATGCCTATCCCATGCATTCTTGAAATCCGTAATCGTGAACAGATCGTGAACTACCCACTCTGCGCAATATAGCCAATAGGTCATGAAAAACCCACTCTGTGCGATATAGCCAAGAGATCATGAACTACCCACTCTGTACAATACAGCCAGCAGATCATGAACTACTCACTCTGTGTGATATAGCCCTGTACGACACAGCCAGCAGATCATGAACTACCCACTCTGTGCAATATAGCCAAGAGATCATGAACTACCCACTCTGTACAATACAGCCAGCAGATCATGAACTACTCACTCTGTGTGATATAGCTAGCAGTTCATGAGTTACCCACTCTGTGCGATATAGCCAATGGATCATGAACTACCCACTCTGTATGATACAGCCAGCAGATCAAGAACTACCCACTCTGTGCGATACAGCCAACAGTTCATGAACAACCTGGTCTTCACAATGTAGTTAATGGATCATGAAGTACCTGTTCTGTGTGATATACCCAACGGATCATGACCTACCTGCTCTGTTCAACAACTAATGGGTCATAAACTCCCTTTTCTGTGTAATAGCCAACAGATCGTGAACTACCTGCTCTGTGCGATAGCAAAGAAGGCAGTGTCATGGGCACCTCGTTCCCTGCAAGGAAGTGTGACCATCAGCAGTACTCCTGACTCTGGGATCACATGGCAGACAAGACCCAGGCACACGCTCCTGATCCCAGGTTGCCAACATGGTAACACGATGCAGTGCTGTTAGGATCAGCACCATTCACTTTGCTTTTCAAAACTCAAGACTGGACAGCCATAGTCCAGGCAGGAGACTAACTCTTCAAACAATCCGGACAATGGCAGCAAACAATCCAGCTAGGCCAACGTCTCCAGATTACGCTGCTGGACTAAAATAGAAATTATCCATGGAATACCTAAGGCAGTGTCTGATATGTATAGGAAGGTTACTACTTCCACAATCCTCCCCAGCCCAGGCTTGCATCACAACCTCAAGTATCTCCAGTTTGTCCCTTGCTCTGGGTTTGTTAAATCCAGTAATACCTTTAATTGGACCAAAGAAACTGTATGTAGCTGTTACAGCACACAAGTTTTCTGGGAGCCACACAGGTCCCTTCATCATGTATAATCACACCTGACAAAGGGATCTGTGTGGCCCCGAAAGCTTGTGTAGTATAACATCTATTTACAGCTTCTTTGCTGATCCAGTTAAAGGTATCCCAGTGTTATTCAAATAGGGCCTCCGAGGGGTGTCTCTTGTGGTATAAGAGACTCCGAGCATGAGGTTTGGGTGAGATTACCACAAAGTGGAGCAGTTCTGTCCGCCCAAACCTCATGGGAGGGGTCTCTGATACCATAAGAGACACTCCTCAGAGGCCTTATTAACTTAGCGTACATCATTCGAATTTGCTAGAGAGGATTTATAATAAATGTTAAGTAATTTTTTACATTTCAAAAATGTCCATAACTGGTGCCCCCCCACACTGCTCTGAAGTGAAGTGCTCCACTTCTAACACTCCTGCATGGGAAACCACTTTATAGGGAATAAGACATACACTGGTTCTGTGCACTGATTGGCTAAAATCACATAACAGATGTACAATCAACAGACCCAGTTTTCCAACGTCTAACACAACTGTAAGCATTCTTCAGCTTTGTTTTGGGATGGTTTGTCTTTTCCCTCCCCTATCGAGTGACTGAAGTTATGAAAATACTGCATAGAGAAAAACGCATAAGCAACAGACATGGTGCAGGGACTCGCTGTAGAAATGGGGTGGCATGCCCAAACAATGCAAGGGTACAGAAATTTCACACTTGAACCTGTATGAGGTCCCCAGAATTATTTTTAAAATTTATGCAAATGACGTGTTTTGTTTTTTTATGCAGTTACTACAGATGAATATTTTTTGGCACAGACGTAGAATACAGCAACAAACAAGGCATACACTGAGTACGGAATTCTGTTCCCTTTTGTTACCACATGTGACGGCAACCATAACACACAGTAATTCTGAAAACATAAAAGGATAGATACGCTGTCACTGCAGGATTACCATGGACTTATCTAGGTTGAGGAATGCTGACAGTATAGCCTACTGGTTAGAGGAATGAGCTTTGTACATCCAGCATACCTGGGTTTGATTCCCACAACCTCCACTTGCACAGTGTGCGACTCTAAGCAAGTCACTTAACCTTCCCAGTGTCCTGGGTTGCCCCTGAATACAGGCACTTGTGCCTAGTGCAGTGATCCTCAGACCGTGGCTCTATAGCCTCGTGTGGCTCTTCAGCTTATCATCCGTGGCTCTTCCTAGTAAGTGACGCAAATAGTTCCCGCACTATACAGTATTAACCAACCAGGATGCACTATAATACTACTGCACTGTACACCAGCAAGCATTATTTTCAAAGTTTATTGCAAATTTTCTTGCAAGCTACACCCTGTCAGACTGTGCAAATGTTAACTAACCCCAGTGGGTTTTACCCAGTTACCAAAAGAAATAAAGAGAAAATATGTCCGAAAAATTCTGTAAGTGCCAGTGTACTGTTTTACATCACCAATTGTGATGGAACATCCATGAAAGTTACTAAATTCTTATTAGCATAAAGCTTATGTGCTGGTTGCTTAAGTGCCAAGTTAAATTACATTTTAAGTAACAAAAGAAAAACTTTGTTAGACTTGAATCTAATCCCAACTTGGAAGAGAAGAGTTGGCAACGCTCTGCATCATTCAAAACCAAAAGTGCGTTACTCAGAAATGTAACTAAGGCGCGGGGGACAGCAAACCTGCCCTGCAGCCTAACCTGATAATTTCTTACACAGTATCGTAGGTAGCCAAGTCACTTAACGTGCTACTGACATCTCTAAGAAAACCTTAAAAAACATGATAATTAGGTACAATTCTGCTTGCATTCCATTTGTATTTAATATATTTCTCCTCCCCATAATTTAATACTAAAGAAATGTGTGTCTGAATATATGATCGTTGTTCCATATAGTTCATTTTGAGTTCATCTCCCTCTAGCTTACTCCCTACTTCAAGTCATAATCCTCAGTTGTGACATCACAATCTGTTGCCATGGGAGTAACTGTAAGGTCACAAGCTGTGCTCTATGTCTTCAGGTAGGGAGAAAGCAGCAGAAACAGATAAACCCCTCAGGAACAAAAATCATGTTTTCATGCAAATGACCTCACTACTAAATAGTAGAGAGGAGGACTGCAGAACTAATGGGAAATACAAGCTGGACAGTGCCTAAATATTATGTTTTGTTAAAGTTCTCCTGAACATGTCACCAGCTCTTTAAAGGGACACCGTTGCCGGCCCAGTGGTGCTGAGGGTTGAGGCGATGGATGCCATGCCTCACGCCAAGCCAGCGACCTGCGTTCGGGAACGAGCGTAGGCCGCCGTGGGTCGGCAGCGAGGAGATGGATCGAGCATCCAACAGACAGCTCTCCATCTCTGGGAAGGGGGGATAACCTCAGTCGGCACACGCCTGACCCCTGGCGGAGCCCGGAGGCTGGGGCTCTGCACTATGCTGCCACAACACTAGTGGAGTGGAAGCAGGGCAGATGCTTGGTGGGGCAGCGCATGGCTGCATGCATGAGCCCATCACAGGCATCACTGCATGCCTGGCTCCCACAGGGGAAAGAGAAAATGAGAAAAGACTCTGGTGGCTGGTGGCTGGTTGCTGCGGTTTGATGGCCATATCTGTCGTGCTCCATTCCCAAGGTAACGTCCCGAAGCTGGATCCTGTCAGTGGGTGGGGGTCCCCACTGCCCTGCCATGGGGGGTAAGCCGTGAGGGTTACAGGGGTGAGGGCCTAAAGGAATGGAAGCGATGGGCGGTGGCAGGATGAGAGCTGACCACAGCCAGGGTGAGGGAGACATAAGAAAAAAAAAAAAAAAAGGGACACTGTCAACCCCCTTAGGCCTCAATGTGTCCCTAGTTTAAAAAACAAATTGTTCACATTCTATAGAGACTGCTGATTTACCTGGTAGTTCATTTCCGATTCCTTTTTTCTTTGAAAATGTGAAAAACAGACTGCCCACCATACTGGTGTTACCACACAAAAACATGTTTGTTTACATTCCCTGATCAACTCCCGCTGCATCTTTCCTGGACTTGGGGATGCCCCCCCTCACAGTCTAGTCGCTCAGCATGCAGTAGGAGGACAGGATGCAATCCACTGCGAGTGACTGTGCTGTTTGCGGGTGTTCCTAACGTTTAAGAAGTATGTGATAAGAGAAGAGCAAGGATTTGAAATTAAACAAGGTTGGGTATAACTATACATTAGCATGCAGTTCAGTTCTGCTAAGCAAGAAGGCAGATAAATCGACCAGCAACATCAGTGAATTTTAGAGAAGGTAAGCAATCATAAAATGTGGGTTTTCAGCTAGAAATAGAATATGCAAAAGGGGTTGACAGTGTCCTTTTAAAGAGCACCTTCCCCCAATTTTTTTTAATTGCCTGCAAACACATCAGGAGGCTCCCTTACCTGAATGTGAGTTCCTCCATAGTAGTTGTAAAATTTTTTCATGAGCCCCCAAAGGAAGGGAAGGGATCGTATTTTGCCCCCGAGGAGGCTAGCCACTCGATCCCTTCCACTTCCTGATTGCCGATGACGTCCCCACGCTTCCTTGTTCAGTGATGTAATTACAGGACTAGTGCGGGGGCGTGCTTTATTCATGCCTATGGAGTGTGGTTTTAAAAGTTATTTTTTTCTACGTTAACCCAACTTGTAGTACAAATCAGAGCCAGTATTCAAATAACAAGGCTCTTGTCACTTGAATACTAGCTCCAACCTGGGATCATATGGGGTGACATGAAACACACAGCACAGTGCAGTAAGGCAGCAGCTAAAGCAAACTGTATGCTGGGGTGCATAGCTAGGGCCATCACCTCTAGGAAGGAGGTCATCCTACCACTATACAGGTCACTGTTGAGGCCACACTGGTGCCCCCCTCCCGCGACAATATTCTCTTCCCGTGCTGCGGAGTGTAAAGCCTGTCCTTAGTTCATGCCCCCCCAACCATCTGTGCTCACCATGCTGCAGGTGCAGGGTGAGGGATATAGAGCAAGAGCTGTTAAGACGGAGAGAGCCACCAGACAGAAAGCATACCAATTGGTGGAGCGAGTGTTTCCCCTCTGCTCCCGAAGAGTGTACTGAGCCATGTTGAACAAGCAACGTCCTGTGCGTCCCCATAATGCCACATCCCTGTCTTTCTTGCTGTGCTCTGTTCCAGTTTTGATTCCCCCTCCACCCGCACCCTGTAGTGGGGATGGACCGAGTGCATGTTTTCCCCCTCCCATTCCTTCAGTGGCTGGCGAAATGTCCCCTGGACATCTGCAGGCATGGGGGACAGAGAGTGCGAGACAGAAAGAGATTTCCACACCCCCCCCCCAACAATGTCCGCTCCCCGTCCTCCACTCACCGAGAGCGGAACATGTCGATGAGCACTGCCACGTTTCTGTAGTGTGTCCCTCTCTCCTTCTGTGCCTAGGCAGCATGTTTCTGTGGTGTGTCCCTGTGTGAATGCTGCTGTATTACACATGCTTCAGAGCACGAGAGACAGAGAGACCGTGCCGTGAGGGGGGAGAAAGAAAGAGAGAGAGAGAGTGGGGGAGAGAGAGAGAGAGAGAGACAGGGACCACAGAGCCCCCCAGTTTCGGTTCCCCTCTATTCGCTGTCTGTCACAGATTGGGACCGTGTACTCCGAACTCCTCCAGCGTTCTCTCTCTGTGTCTCTGCTCCTGTTTTGGGAAACCCACTGCCAGTGATGTTGACATTGTGGACCCGACACAGACAACCTACAGGCTGCGCTTGTTGGAGTGACAGACCCGGGACCATGAATTCTGAATTGCTCCAGTGTCGAAGACTGGGACCGGGAGCACGACGGACAAAGACCATAAATTCTGAATTGCTCCAGTGTCAGAGACGGTGACCAGGAGCCAGTGGTGGGCGTCTGCGCACTGTGGGTGAGTAATACCTTTCAAATTACAGCAGCAATCTGTGCTACAAGGAGCGTGTGTGTCGCGGGGGGGTGGCAGAATTCCAACACTGTCTGTCTCTCTTCTGTGTGTCTGTCTCTGTGAGTCCTCCAGTAGGCAAGCAAATCTTGTAATGCTAAGAGAGAGAAAGAGAGAGACACACACACACACATCATATGTGTGTGTGTGGGGGGGGCAAATAAAATGTCGTAATCACGGTACCAGAACATATTATGCACAAGAAATGTCACAAATCACATCACTACTGTATGTGTGACATTTCTAAGTGCATAAGAGCAAATAAATGTGCATTTTTTACTTAGGAACCAGAGTATTAAATAGTTGGTATAACATAGCAAAATGCTACGCAAATCGGAGGGCACTGCTAACCATTTTCTGAATCACATAGCACTAGACTGCTAAACATTTTTTGACATTTTTATTTAGGTTTACCCAGTCAAGACACAATAAACATTACACATTTTTAATTTTGCTAATCGATTTGAGGCAAGTGCTATGCATTGTCACAGTTAATTAGCACTTTATTGCGCAAAACTACTAATCAATTTTTTCAGCTTATTTAATACCATGGGGACTGTTTTGTAAGGTGGCAGGATACAGTACCTTTTTTTTTGTCTTTAAACACAAGGAAAAAAACCTTTTTGTGGGTTATCCCGTGTCTTTTACATAACCCATGTTTTAAGTGCAATGACCCATGATGGGCATGGGGTTATAGGCATTTAATGCATGACTGGGGTGCCTCGAGGACACCTGGCCTGTGGCCTTGTGCCTACAATGCTGGTGCATTAAATATACCTAATAGTGAGTTATTGCTAACTTATAAATAATGGGTCTAAAAAATCAAGTAACTTTAATTGGCTAAAACCAGTCAGATGACCGTGCCATATTAGAGCATGATGTACAGTCATCCTGGTCCTAACCCTGACCGGAACTGTTAGTAGCCACATCACACAATGAGAAAATCAGTCCCCCTACAACCAGAACTGATCTTCCATCATAAACATGGCTGCTACCTTTAACACAGTAAAAACCTTCAACTGGGCCTAAAAAATAAAACAAATTAATTAAATGTTGTTTCCTTGATCATTTCACTCTCCTTACACACATAAACAAATCAGAAACATTAAGTATTGTTCATAGTTTTCATTACAAGTGTTTCTTTGTTGACAATGAAAAATCCTTCTAATTTTACCTGCTCATCAGGGAAATCTCTTCTGCTTGCCCTGACAGTGAGATAATTGAGTCTCTGGCTCCACTAGAGGCCTTTGTTTTGTGTGTGTGTGTGTGTGTGTGTATGTGTGCGCGCGTGCGTTGTATATTGGGAGAGGAACATTCTGCCAGTGGAACTGAGCAGAATTTTGAATCCCTGTTTCCCATGGTAAACATTTTATATGTTGAATGTGGGGAAAGACAGAGGGGGAAAAAAGACAATGAAAAGTACGCAATAATACTTTTTATAACGTGGGCTGGGAGAGACGTGCAACCCAACTGGTCAAGTCGCTGTGTGTGGCCATGGATTAAATCCCCTATTTAATCCACAGTTCCGTGGAGCAACTCAAAGTGCCCTTGGAACTTGTTTGTCCTGCAGAAAGTGCAATGGAAGGGCAGCCATTGAAATAATCATGAAGCGGGAGACCCATGCAATGGAGCAGACTGTGCAGGAGAGACAGGAGGAGGACAGGTGGGAGTGTGACCTGGAGACAGTGCGGGGGCTCGGAAGAGAGGGGAGCCCAAGGGACTGTCACAAGGTCCTAGTGTTGATGTTCGAGGACACACAGGACCCCTCCATACATTTTACCCACTGCTACATTTCTTGTAGTGCCACCCCGAGTGTGTTCCACAGCGAGCTGCTTGGCCCTGCATACGGAGAGTGAGACAATGACCTGCAGCAGAGGACTGCATGGTGTGCCTCAACCCAGACTGCCCATTCCCCTCCACCTACCCCCCCGACAATACAGTATCCCCCGACTGTGCTGCACAGCAAGGGAAAGACAGAAAGGCAGCAGCACACTGGATGGTAGAGAGAGACATATGAAGGTGTACATGATACTCCATCACCCCCCCCAAGATTCTGTCTGCAATGTCACTCCCTGTTACATCTCAGTTAAGGTGTGCTAGGTTCATGATACAAAAGTACTGTACAGACAGACACCGAGCGGCAGCTGCTGTTTGTACAGTTCTCCCTCCACAACACAGCGCGGTCATCGGCAGTGTTATTGTTCCTAGCCCCGTAGGCGTTCGAATTTATGCCTGTGCCTGACTGAGACACACAGTGGGAACAGCTCACTGCTGTCCTGTGACAGTCAGTGGTACATATAATTCAGCATTTCTACAGTTTCATCTGTCCTTGTGTGTGTGTGTGTGTGTGTGTTGCAGTGAGTGAAACAGACTTTCCCCGTGTCTGTACGAGTCACCATAGCGAGAGAGACAGAGAGAGAGAGTGTGTGTGTGTGTGTGTGTGTGTGTGTGTGTGTGTGTGTGTGTGTGTGTGAGGGGGTGTCCTGCACTAAATTCCCCCCCCAACAAGGAAAACTCAGAATGAATCTCCTTAGAGAAACCAGAGTGAGAGAGAGAGGGAGTTCATGGTCAAGCGAGCAGCGCAGAGTGAGAGTGAGACAGCAACAAGATCAGCACCTTCACGTGACAGAGTCATGCATGTGTTATTTATGTTGTGAACATAGAAATGTCACAGATCATTTCATGAGTGTATTTGTGGCATTTGTATGTTCATAAAGTCAGTAACAGATTTATTTTATTTATTGAAATACAATCGGAATTACAAACCTTTGAGTCACATACTCTTTTGCAAAGGCTCCACATCGGTTACAGGGAGTGGAGGGTAACCAAATACAGTATAAGACATACATAGACAGGCAGTATTTACAGTAACTGTACTGAGGAGCAGTCCAGGCTAAAACTTATATACCAGTGAGGGTATCAGGCAGCAATCTTAGAGTCCCAGGCCAGGGACTTGTATGGTGTTAATTCATGGGGCCTAGAGAGACCCTGAGTCGAGAATGGAAGTTATGGGGACTACTTTTCAAGTCAGCAGGATACAGTGACATTTTCTCTATTTAAACAGCAAAAAAGAAAGAAAAAAAAACAATTCTGAAATTTTTTTGTTGTTTAAACATAGCCCATGTTATAAGTGCAATAACCCACTCCAGGGTATGGAGTTATTGAGGATTAATCGACACCTCAGGTGCTGTGAGGACACTTGGCCTGCGGCCTCATGCCGCACAACGCACCTAGGGTGTTGATTAATCCCCAGTAACCTCATACCCTGTCGTGGGTTGCTGCTTACATATTTACTGGTGACCCCTTTAAATACACAGAATTGATCCGTGTTTCAAACGCTGTAATAACCAGATTACCCAGTTATTATGGTGTTTTGTTTCACTCCCAGTTCACTTCATTTGTAGTGTGCCACCTCACTGGCCCTTCTCTGCGTAAGGGTGGGCCAAACACCTCAACAAACATGGTGGCTCCGTTTCTTGGTTAGCGAGGACCCGCACTCAGCGTTTGCCTCTGTCCAGGCCTCTGATCACTTTCATTATAGGTAAACTTATTAATTTTTTCAGTGTTTATCTGGCTGATCCTGCTTTTACAACTTGAAACATCTATCTGGTTGATCCTGGTGTTCGTACGCTTCAGGAGACAGCAACTGTGATCGAGAACGGGCCATGGCCATAGCGTTACTTATGCGCAGTTCCACAGTGTAACTTAAAAAAAGAAAGAAAGAAAAAAGTCTGTACTAGAGAGGAATTGACAGAGACAGCGCGAGAGAGTGTGTGTGTCTCTCAGTGTGGAGTAGGAGGACTGACCAAGGGGCAGCAGGGATCACGGCACAACTGCTTCAGTAACTTTCTTTGGCATTGAGGTGGGAAAACACAGTTACATAGTCAGAGGCAGACCCAAACTGTTCAGAAAAATTCCTGAAGTTTATAAAAGCACAAACATTTGAATCATATATGGGTGTTTACAGGTGAAATCTACCCCCCCCCCCAAAAAAAAAGCAACTTGGCAGGTTCAGGTTTGAACACATTTCCATTAAAATCAGTAATTGTCTTGATTTGAAATGCAAGGTAACCTGTTTTTTCTTAGAAAAAGGTGTGCCACACATGGTTTTCATTACATTTTATTGCTTTAACTAACCCTCCCAAGTTATCATAACAGGGACTGTTATTTGTATTCAGATTAAAATGGAAGCATATTTCAGTGAAAGGTCCAATTTTTATCTTTTTAAAATACTTTATTCTCATATTCATTTTAAATCAAATATTTAAATGCAATTTTATAAGAGCAATAAGACATTCCAGGATGTGCCATTTGGTGAAATAATCACAGCTCAGCTGCATTTAACGGCACTCGGCTGTACCTCATGCCTAACAATGCACCTGAGGCATGAGACTATTTCACCATAATGCACACCCTGTCATGTCTTATTGCTTACTTATCTGACCACTATTGTAAAAATATCTGACATTTTGCAGTCATTCCACCACTCTGCAAGGTAGGCAATAGCACTAACTTAAGGACCAGTTTCTCCCTGGTATCTCCATGTTCTGAAGCCTTCCCTTAACACAGCTTGCAAAATAAAACAAGTAAACAAAAAAATACAAGCCAGATGGAGGGATAAACCCAAAGGCCAAGTTCGACTAAAACATGTACTACAAAAGTTTTGTCTGGTGCACAAATGAAATTTGTGAGAAAGGATCAGAATGACCTAATCTGGGGATTGAAGCCAGGCTCCTGAAAATGCATCCAGATGTTCTGCCAGCTGTGTTGGCAGGTCAGCAGGCAGGTCTGTGCCGCCCCTGGTCATTTTCTGTCTCTCTCACTGCAGAGACAAGCAGCTGTGTATATACGGCAACGGAGGAAGCTGTTAATCCCATGTTCGGCCCTGACCTTAAAATTGGTTGTGGAATAATATACTCCGAGGGAATCAAACTCTGCCCCTTCCATGCCCCCCCCCCGCCCTAGAACTCTATCCAAATGATAACATTGTTACTGCACGAAGGCTTTAACAAATGGGAAGTATCGTACAACACTAGCCAGCTGGCTTGACTCTGGTCTGGTTCACGTATTTATTTATTTACTGATTTTTTTTTACATGACTTTCTCTTCCTATCTGCCAAGGATTGACCCGTATCTGCCTAGCTACAGTGCAACTCCACTACCATACTGGAACACAGGGAACTCTCCCACAGTAGGCCTTTAGCGGCCCCCTCCCCAAATCTTCGTCACACTTGGTGGCAGGTGGCGCCTCATGCAAAGTGAGCAGGCAGGGCAAAGCCCGAATGTGTCAGAGTCAATCAGCTGAGCCAAGGGGCGTTTCCTATGTTCTCCCCCGAGACGTGCCGGGCTTGGAACGCGCACTGCGTGCAGTGCAACAGGTGTGCATGCTGCAAAGACCCAGCATCTCCCTCTCCACTGTCAATCACCACCTGACTTGCTCCTCCTGGTCACCCCCAGGTGATGCTCAAACAGATGTGATCATTCGGCTTCCCATCTTCAGAAGGTGTGTGTCCTGTGGGATGCTAAAACCTCCTCTCCTCCCTCCACTGCACCTTCAGTGATCCGGGTTCTTTCTGGAAGCTGGGTAACCAGCATTGTGATTGGCAACCCTGCCTCCATGCTGAAGGGCAGGGACTGCTGGGTTATTTTTTTGTGTACGAAGGGGAAGCCTCAACGTCCATGGCTATCATCTCTACCCGCTCAAGGAGTAATTGTCCTTCGCTACCGCCGTGAACAGTCTAGTACTTTGTAAGTAACTCACATTTGCGTACACTTTTGCTGTACCACAACCAAATAAAAATCCCCTGAACTTTGTACGCTCCAAATACAAGACGCAGTAATGCAAGGAGCCGATTTTAGCTTAAAAGCAGCAGGCAAGGTGGCACTGAGGGTTGAGGCACTGGGCGCCACACCTCGCACTCACGGTGACCCAGGTTCAGGAAGCGAGCTCAGGTTGCGGGGTCACCGGGGAGGATCAAACATCTCCAGACTGCTCTCCTCCTCCAGGAGGATGGGAGGACTCCCTAAAGGTGCTGGCTCCTGGCGAGACTGGGGAGTAGTCGCGACTCTTGAGCAGTAGAGGTCAACACAGGTAGATGTCCGGCATGCGGTGCATGGGCGCGTGTGCCTCAGCATCTTGGGGGTCCTTGCACACCTGCGTCGTGGGAGGTGAAATTGGGAACAAACCGCTGAATTCTCTGGCGCTCTTGACGGTCCACTGCGGCACTGCACTGGATGCTCCGTGAAGTTCCCTCAGTCCCTGACCCCTTGGCCTTCCACATTAGGGCCCACGATGTGGCCTTAGAGAGGGAGAAGGGAGGGGGTTGTAGCTCGGGCACAGTGCCCGGTGCAGCAGCCGCCAGCGGTCCAGAACGGGGAACCATGGGACTACCCTGAGCCAAGAAGGTTGGCAGATAAAGAAATAAAGTAAAAGCTGCAGGCAACCCGAGTTGGAACGTGAACTCGGGACACCACGTTGGGAGGCTGGCCAGAAAGACTGCAGCAGCTGCTGCCAGGCAGTGTGCTGTGGTCAGTGAGTGATGGTGTTAGTCTCTGGTGCTGCAACATCCCTTACGGTTTGCCAAGAGAGATGCTCCCTCTGCAGGACGTTGCAGCATGCAGTCGAGTCTCTTCAATGGGCTACACCCATGCCATGAGAGATAGGAGGAGCTATGGGAGAGAGAGGCATGGGGGGAAAAACCTCCACATTTATGATGGCCTGAGCTCCCTGGGCTTCCCAGGGACCTGATGCCCACCAACACAAGATACTAGCCCACACAGTGGACCGCCTCAGATGGAGGATGCCCCCCCCAAAGCCCCTGCCATGGAGAGAAGACCCGCAGAGGATGTTGTTGGGACGGGATCAGGGTGGGGCAGTGGTCAATAGGTCAGAGCAGGATATATCTCTGTGAACAGGGTATACCCTTGACATACATGGCCTGGGAGAAAAGGCTCTATGGGTGAAAGAACTAGCAGCCACCAGGCCAGCAACTGAGCGAAAGATTGCTGGCCCATAGGAAATTTTGGTCATCCACTGAAAAATGAGTTTTTCATTAAGAAAAAATAAAAACAGCCTTAAATGAACACTTACAATTAAAACCCCACACCTAACAGTGGGGCTGCCCCCAAACATGGAAAATGAGTGGCCAACAAAATGTTCTCACATAAAACAGTACCTTTTAAAATGTTTAATTTATCTGGTTCATACCGTTGTCCGACACCCTGCCATCTCGTCCTGCCTGACATATCACAATCTA
Organism: Neoceratodus forsteri; assembly: GCA_016271365.2. NCBI lineage: Eukaryota > Metazoa > Chordata > Ceratodontiformes > Ceratodontidae > Neoceratodus > Neoceratodus forsteri. Next base: position 1,617,059,361 of record CM028130.1, read on the forward strand.
ATCGCTGACATCAGCAAAAGGCTTTAGCCATGGGAGATTCAATGCTGTTTACTGCGTTTAAAGCCGCAGCTTGTCAGTCCAGTTGTACTCCCAAGAGTAAGTACTTGTTTAAAGGTCTTGCATAGACCATCAGGATTGAAGGTACAGGACTTGGTGATATCTGCAGCTTGGGCAGCCTACCTTATGCAGATTAATGGGGCAGATAGAAAGTTGTTTCCAGATCTCTCCTTCCAAACGAGGGCTCGTCGCAAAAGATTGGAGCGTTGGGGATAGTGCACTTGTGTCTCCTTCCAACCCGGCTCAGCATTGTATATGGAGGCAAAACCTGGCAGTTTACTAACCCTCAAGGTGCAAGTCGGTGGACCGAAAACACAAAGGCTGAATTTGTGGCATTTCAGAGTCACAGGGAACCCAGGGGTCAGAAGATGCCAAGGACTGAGTGCTATGAGAATTTTTCTGTAAGACATTCAATTTTAGTCTGGACTCCAGGCCAAGCCGGTGGCATGGAGGGCAGAGGCACCAATTTTTTTTTTTTTGTATGATCTGTTTTTCCGCCCCCATGCTCGCTGGTCCTCCACTCCTTCGGGATCTAAGTTCCCCCTGTCCTCTCCTGTCCTTGCCTGGCCCTCCTCGAATTCCCCAGATTGCAGCCGACCCCCAGGATATCTCAGTGTATCCCTTCACCGGGCGGGTCCCTCTCCTCCGAGGGGGAAGGCACGGGGGGGGGGGAGAGAGCCGGCCACATTTTCTAGGGCCCGGGGATGCTGCTGGGGAACAGGAAGCACCGGGAAGGCACTGGAGCCCTCAGAACTGAGAGCCATCATCCGGAGGCCAGCGGCGATTTTTCCTTGCTTTCTTGAGGTGCGTGGCGTCCAGGCATCAGAAGCGAGCCGGCGTCTGTCCGCACCACCCCTATGACCCCGCCTTGCTCTACCACGGCCTCCGCCAGTGGTCGCTTCAACACCAGGTTACGACCCTACCCTCCTGTAGACAGCGAGCAGTCATGGGGCGCTCAAGCTGCCTCCCCGGCTGGCCCTCCAGCGCCCCGGGCTCATTCCCGAACCCGGGTCGCTGGCGTCACAAGTGGAAATCCAACCGCTGCACCGACGGGCCAGTGACGAGGCACCCATTTTGCCTCACCTGCCACCACGCCGGCGACCCAGGTTCAGTGATGGAGTCTAGTCACTGGGGGCTGGCCGGGGAAAGAAAGGATTGAGCTTCTGGTGGACGGCTCTCCTCTGGGGTGGGAGGGTTGCGGATCCTGGCACCTGTCTGGCCCCTAGCAGAGCCCTGGGGATCAGCAGCCAGCGGCAGTGTAATGGGGTTTGGAGGGCTGGCGGTCGTCAACGTCCCATGTACGGTAGCATGTGTGGGGCATCTGGACGACACTGTACGTCTGTCCCTCTATGACTAATTAAAAAAAAAAAACAGGCTGGTCATAGCATGGATGAAGCTGATCCTCTACAGGCTCCGGGCCAGACTGCAGGATCCCTCTCTCACATCAGATCCGTACTGTCGGCGGGTGACCCTGCTGTCGAACCCCACCATGGGGGGGTGGGGTAAGCCATGGGTGAAGCAATCCAGATCTGGTCTTTCTCACTGTTGACACACCACCATGGGGGCAAGCCGTGGGGAAAGATTGGGTGAGGTGAGTGCCTGGATGCCGGTGATGGGGGCGGGGTTTGCTGGAGGGTTAGGCTGTGCCAGGGCTAAAATAGATTAACGGCAACAAATTTTAGTCTGAACTCAGGTATACACTGCTTGTGCGACGCTTCCCCTGGAGTGTTCAGGGCAAGCGCGTCTTTTTGTTGATGTATTTCAAAGGCAGAATTTCTTGTGAGGGGGGCCTTTCTCACAATGTTTGCACTATTTAGGTTTGGGTTTTGTGACTCAATCGCAGCAGGCTTTCCACTATTTTGGGCTACCACTTGCAAGTTTTCTCCGATAACAGTCACCCATGCGAGATGTTAATGTCTGAAGAGAACTTTCAGTTCTGTTATGCTAATATACTAAAAAGCCAGCAGATTAGGCCCTATGGTCTATCGAGTCTGCTCGGGGATCAGTGCCTACCTAGGGCACCGTTATAGCCCCCCTCCCTCCCTCCGTCCAAGGTCCCCCACCCCAACCCCCAGCGGGGCTCTGGGATACACCCTACCGCTATACCTATCCCAGCCCTTCTTGAACCCCTCCACAGTTGTAGCAGCCACCAACTCCATGGGCAGTGCATTACAGGGCTCCACCACCCTCTCAGTGAAATAGTGTCTCCTTGTTGCCCCCCCTTAGTCTCCCCCTGTCTAACCTTGAGTGTCCCCTGGTGACCCCTACCACCTTCAGCTGAAGCACCCCCTCAAGGCTTACCCTATTCATTCTCTTGAGATATTTAAAGACCTCAGTCATATCCCCTCTGTCCCTTCTCTCCTCCAGCGAGTACAGTATGAGATCCTACAGTCTGTCCCCATAAGGATTTTCCCCTAGTCCTTGTATCATCCAGGTCACCCTCCTCTGGACCCTCTCCATAAGAGCATGCAGTTCTTACACCCTTGTTAATGCTGCAGTGTCACATTTTGCACTTTATTACTCCCTTTTCCCTTTCCATATTCCTGGTTTAATTTAACTCTACTGGGACTTCTGAAATGTCCGTGCTTATGGGGATTGTTAGGGTCTTTATTTGTTATTTAAATCCCTAATCTTGCTTCTCAGGTTTAAATAGCAATCCAAATAGATTGTGTTATTAATTCTTGCTGTTACTTCTCTCTAATGGAAACACCTTTAGCCTTTGAAGAGGCTGGCAATTCCCTTCAACTGTATTGAAAATGATGAACATCATAGACTTTTCTTAGGATTCCCCCTATTCCTACTGCACTAGATTACATGGTAATCGACTGTGTTAGCTAACAGCTTGTGGATGCCGTTTGTGGATTCCGTTTGTTTTTTATATGTCCACTCCCTTTCCTTTGACCACATATGAGCAAAATGGATATTGATTGTTTATTCAGAAAATGAATAAGTAAAAAGTTATAAAAACAAGGTCTTGTCTAATGCTAGAGGGAACGTACTGAAATTCAGCTATTTTGGGAAACGATACAGGATTTAAGTCTTGCTAATGCCAGCTGTCAGGGTCCTGCAGGAAACTGGAAAATATTTTTTTTAATTTATACATATTGGAAACTGTTAGCAGGACCTGTGGCTGGATATTACTAATTAAAAAATGACAGTTACAGTTCAGCAGCGTTTTGGATACAGTGGGAAAGTACAGATCACACACACTGGGCCATATGAAGCCCTAAATTTAAACATTTGATTATTTTTTCCAACGCTTTTCCTCGATCTGAGCGAGGCTTTATAAACTGACAACACCCAAATGCCTGCTCTATCCTCATGGCTGAAGCTCTTCTGAAAGATACAGGAATAAGGAAGAGAGTGCAACGCCTGTTTCCTGGTGAGGAAAAAACTGAATAAATAGTAGCACTGCAACACAGCTTCTATCCCTTGTGTGAGCGAGGTCCCCTCTAACATGATATGCACAGAGGAAAGAAATGGAATTAGGTTTTATATAGCAACTTTCATACGCACTGTATACCAAAGTGCTTTACAAAGCAATGAGTTAGATACTGGTAGTGCAGGGACTGTAGAACAGAATTTGGATTTATATAGTGCCTTTCATACACACTGTATCCTAAAGTGCTTTACAAAGTAACAAGTTAGATACCGGCAGTGCATGGACTGTAGAAAAGAACAGAATGTGGATTTATACAGCACCTTTCATACACACTGTATCCCAAAGTGATTTACAATGCAGTGAGTTAGATACTGGTAGTGCAGGGACTGTAGAATAGAATAGAATTTGGATTTATATAGCACCTTTCATACACACTGTATCCCAAAGTACTTTACAAAGTAACAAGTTAGATACCAGCAGTGCATGGACTGTAGAAAAGAACAGAATGTGGATTTATACAGCACCTTTCATACACACTGTATCCCAAAGTGATTTACAATGCAGTGAGTTAGATACTGGTAGTGCAGGGACTGTAGAATAGAATAGAATTTGGATTTATATAGCACCTTTCATACGCACTATATCCCAAAGTTAATTACAAAGCAATGAGTTAGGTACTGTTAGTGCAGGGACTGTAGAATAGAACAGAATCTGGATTTTAAATAGCACCTTATGTGCACACTGCATCCAAAAGTGCTTTACACAGCAATGAGTTCGATACTGGTAGGGCAGAGACTGTAGCTCAGATCCGAAACTGGTCTGTATCCCTTGGCTGAAAGATTCTTACTTAGCCCTCCAAGGACTTTCACCAGCGAGGACTTTGTCCCCCATACAGCTACACTGGGAAAAAAATGTCTTGCCTTCAGCTCAGAGAGTTATTCTCCCCCACTGGAGGGACCCAGAACCAGCACAGGAACAGCAAAACCTATTAGCATTTACTGCTCGCTATGAAAAAGCAGCATACGTGGCAGCAAAGAAGCTCCCCCTATACCTCCAGATTTGATACCTTTACCTAAAGGCCTACCCTTGGCACACTGTTCCTCTTCCCCCAGTCAGGTGAACCAGGAGCTGCGCTCCTCTACTCCAATCCAGATTGTGCCTTGGTAAGGGCGTTACCTCATCTGCTATAGCCCTGACCATTATGGAAGCAAAGTATGCTGTACTTAAGAAGCCCCATGGAGCAGCCCACCTCCCCTTTCCACTCTATCCCCCAAACATACCTCTTGTAGTTGAAAAGGATCTTCCTTGGGGCTCACAAAGCCTCTCTTGTTTGCTGGTGCACCTACACTCATGGTTGGGGTTAAGCTGCAATGTCCTTCCATAGGCAGGTACTCTAAGAGGCCATATCGACTACAAGCTTTCCCCCTCCTTTTTCTATTAATTCAACTGATTCCATCTACCTAAATCTTACAACAGGGTCATTTTAACACACGGAACACAAGTGAGTCCAGGAAGAGCTATTTGGGCACAAATATTCCCAAACGCTAGCTCATAAATCTTGGCCTGTACCCTAAAACAATACCTCAGCCCCTCTGACATATATCAACTCTAAGGTAATACTTACCCACGTCTAGGTTGAGAACCCCACAATGTAATGTTTTTCAAGTACACCGGGGCATATCTGATCCACCGTGTCACCAGTGTGTCTACCTGTTTTGCCCCAACCTAATATGAGTGTAACTAGACTCACCTTTAATGAGACCTTTGTACTGTATGCCTGTGTAAGCCAGGATGTTATATACTGCAGTGGTGTGCCCCTCTTATTTATTTATTTATTAAATGTTGGTGACCGGGTAAGCCCACTGGGCCCCGGAGGTCCCTTTTTCAGGGGCGACCTGGGATTACATGGCAGAGGTAAAAGACACAGTAACAATGACAATTATACAATATGATACAGATTATACAGTAATAAACAGACAACTGGTTACATATGCTGAGATCGGCCTGATAACACAGTAGCGATGACAAATTATACAGTATGATACAGACTATACGGTAAGATACAGACAACTGGTTAAATATGCTGAGATCGGCCTGAATTTGTGTTGGGTAATGGGGTTGGCAGAGTGGGTGGCTAGACGTTGGATGTCAGAGATGGGTGAGAACCAACTTTCATTGTGCAGTTTACACAAGGGGGTAATGTTGGGCAATGGTCTTCAGATGGCCGTAAGGTGGTCCCTGGAGCCTCGCAGCGGCATTTGGAGGTTGTGATCAGTTGAGCCTTGAGCCTGGTGCGGAAGCTTTTGATTGACGGGGCTTCCTGCACCCCAGGAGGGAGGGAATTCCATAGGGTAGGTGCAGTGTGGGCGAAGGACTTGCCTCCCGCCTTGGTTCTTACTCTAGGAACTGCGAGGAGAGTGCGATCCGTTGAGCGAAGGGATCAGGGGTTGGTCTTTCTCGCAATGAGTCCAGATAGGCTGGGAGGGGGGGGGATTGGCTAATTAATTTGAAGGTTTGGCATAATAGAGGGCACTGGAGACGGGCTTCCAGTGAGGACCTGTTCAGTTGCAACTGCGTGTCGCAGTGGTGATTTTAGGGTTTGGCTGGGCGGCAAACCTAACCACCTTGTTTTACAGGGCCTGTAGTCTATTCATCTCAGTCCTTGCTACTCCCTGTAGTACTGGGGCTGCATAGGTGATTGTCGGAAGGAGGACGCTTACCTACCATATTAATTCTTTCTAGATATGCTACCAGGTTACCTTTGACTGTGTGACTATATAACCTCTTTTTCTCTTATTTGTTGTATAAAATTTATACGTTTGTTATGAAAGTAAAAAAATTCAATAAAACCTTTTATAACAAAAAAAGAATAGAACAGAATTTAGATTTATATAGTACATTTCATACGCACTGTATCCCAAAGTGGTTTACAAAGCAATGAGTAGATACAGGTGGTGCAGGGACAGTAGAATAGAACAAAATTTGAATTTATGTAGCACATTTTAAACACACTGTATCCTAGCTCCCAAAGCACTTTACAATTCAGACAAGGGAGCAGAGCAGAAAGAACAGCGTTGACAGAAACGGATCAGAGAGCAATTAAAGAGGTACACATGGAGGTTAAGTATCTTGCTCAAAGTCACACGGTGACTAAGTGGAGCCGGCCAGGTGGCACAGAGGGCTGAGTCTCTGTGTACTTTATCTCGGGTCACACCAGTGATCCAAGTTCAGGAACAATCTCAGATCACCAGGGGTCAGCGGGCCGGGGAGGGCCAGGAGTGGACTGAGCAGTCACCAGGCAGCTCTCCTCTCCCGGATTGGGAGGTTGGCTGACTCAGCTCTTTGTTACCACCAGGTGGAGGCCTGGTGGTATCACTGCTGTATGAGAGGCAGACGTTAGTTGTGGCGGCAGGAGCCGTGGTTCTGAGATGCATGTGCACCTCCACGTGCAGTTCATGCTACCACGGCTTAGGGGAGAAAACGGAAATAAGGACCCAAGGGCTTCATGATGCCCTGTGCACCTCCCCAACCTGCACCCACCATCCGCACACCTGGAGCATCTGGATTTGTACCTCTGTGGAGGGGGGAGGATGTCCGTCCTCCCCACAGCCCCACCACGGGGGGCAATCTGGGGGGGCATCTTGCTCTAGGTAAGTCCAGGGAAGGAGCGTGCCAACCGTGGAAAGATTGAGACAGGAGCAGATAGCCGCCTGAGGGGTAAAAAACTGTAGAGGAACACAGTGAATAAGTGGTGGTTGTAGAATTCAAACCTGGATCTCTAGGTTCACAGCACTGCGCACGCAAAACCACTATGGCAAACTGCCGCCCCCTGAGGTAGGCCACAAAGGTATACACGCAGCACAATGGGGAAAAATCCACAGCCATGAAATTGGGGACTGTAGCAGAGAGTTTCCTACCTCATCTCTCTCTTATTAATAGATTTTCCTTCCCCTTCAGCCCTTAACTGACAAGTACCAATCACTTCCCCAAGGCGGACGCAGTGCTTTCTCACTGGGCCTACCCAGGTGAAATCGTAGCCAAACAGAAAATGTAGTGCACCAAGTGATTAGGAGAGTCGAGGCAAGTCAGGACCTTAGGGAGGTGCTGATAATTTTCCCAGCATGTTTTTTTTTGGGGGGAGGCTCTACCCACCCTTAGGACATCAACACACTGTGCTCAAGCTCTGTCACAGTCCTGGTGTGACACTGCAGGACCTGCTGATGTCTCGTCTCTTCATTCACCCCTCCCTTGGCTTCTAGGTCAGACAGAGACAGTAAGCCCCTCCCTTCCGCATTGCCCAAAGATTGTGTGTGTCTGAAGGGATGCTGCAGTTTATCCCTCCTGCTAACCCACTGCAAAGTCTCAGCTGAGGGCTACAAGCCTGGGTCTCTGGCATTGGCAAACGGTAGCAGTGCAGCTGAAGTCAGCCAGTGGACAACATCGGTGCTGTATCTTTTAAGATCAGCCCAAGTCTAAAACACTGCCCTGCTGAGCCTACAGCTGTTGTACAGAGCTAACACAGTTCTCCTGTTAATCCCACTCACACCATCACCACCACAACCACCCCATCACCCCAACACCACTCCTTCTTCCTCTACTTGTCCTACCCCCACTCACTCACCCTCACACCTTTCCCCAATGGTACCACCCCCACAACCCAAACCCCACTCGCTCCACCCCCACTCACCCCTCCACCATTTACTCCACCCCACTCCTATCCCCACTCGCCTCACCCTCCCACACACCTCACCACATTTATCCTACCCCCCACAATACCCTCACACCTCCTCCCACTCTGTTTCATCCCCAGCCCAAACCCCACTCAGCCCACCCGCACTTACCCTACCCCACCGCCTCACCCTCACACCTCCCTTCCCACTTATGCCACCCCACAGTCCAAACCCCACTCAACCCACCCCACTCATCCTACGCCTCACTCACCCCATCATTTGCCCCACCGCACCTGTACTATCCCCACTCGCCTCATCCTCATCCTCACACCTCCATCTCCCACTAACACCACCCCTACAACCCAAACCCCACTCACTCCACCCCACATGTCCTGCCCCCACTCATCCTACTCCCATTCACCCTACTCTCTCTCATCTCTCCCCCACTCACCTCACCAACACTCGCCCCACCCAACCTGCAGATTTTAAGCTGAAAAGCCGGGAACCAACATGACACAGCAGCAGAAACCATGAGCAAGGTGAAGTATAATTTCCAAACGTATTTTTCTCTTTAAAGTTCATAGAACTTTTTTTTTTCCCAATCAAGTAACCATCATTGGTATAACAGAATATCAAAATGTGTAGACTCCTTCGGCCAAACCTATGCAACATTTTGAGCAGTTGCCGTGTGCTTCAGTAAAATTCGCTTGGACATAATACTGCGACCATCTTATGACGCTTGTTGCAGTGCAGCGCTGGCGCCCGGCTTTTTGTTTTTAAACGACTGCAAGTTATACCATGTGCACAGCCATTCTTTGAGCAACCTTTTTTTTTTGCATCTGAAGATTTAAAGCTACAGTCCGACTACTTATATTAACTCCCGTGCAAGTTAAAAGCCTCTGGGCTGGCAAACTGAGCTGCCTCTTCCTGCTGGAAGGCCCCCTTTGCAATCTCTAAACTCCTAGACTACCTGTTTGAACAATGGTATCATTTTTTTAGTGGCAAACATTTATTCAGTTACTACATTTCCACAAATTAAGAGCTTAGCACAGCAAACTGCTGAATAATCTTTTCATTTTCCAGTGCTGGCCTACATGCAAGTACCATCCAGTCTTGGTCATTAGTGTTGGCACTGAAGGATAACATGTGACAAATTCGGCTGGAGCAAACCGACAAGCGGTGCCCTGCATTTGGGTAGCTAGCATCTCCTTAAACATGGCTGAGTCTCTGTGCAGTTTGGTACACACATTTGCATGCACAACATGCAGACATCCTAGCAACAGAGGTTACGTGGGGCTCCTGGATATTGAAATTCAGAAAACCCTGACCATCCCATGCAAACACCATCACTAAGGGGACTGCCCCAACTCCATCACCATCCCAGCCAAGTAACAGTGAAATAAACAGCTCAATATTTATTTTTTGGGGGGGACTACTCCAAATCCACCTGAAGTATATGTTATTTACAGGTTACTGTGGAGCACATTCCAGATCCAAAACTCTGTTCTGTGTAAACTTCAGAAGTTATACAGAAATGTAGAATTTGACAGCAGATAGAGACTGCTTGGCCCACCAATCTGCCCATTTTTTCCTACCTATGCTTTTACCATAGACACTGCATGGTCTCCACCCCCTTGCTTTCCACCGAGCTTCCCTCATGCCTATCCGATACATGCTTGAAGTCCACCACTGTTTTCGCACCCACCACCTCCTCTGCAAGACTGTTCCAAGCATCCACCATTCTTTCAGTGAAGTACTTCCTCACATCTCTCTTGAATTTATTCCCTCCCAGCTTCACCCCATGTCCCCTTGTTCTCATGCATCTTTTTCTCTGAAAATTGCTCCCCTTCTGTACCTTACTTCCGCCTTGGAGGTGTAACCCCTAGATGGCACTATCCCAGGGGCTACTACCCCTGCCTGATTTGCCACTAACAGGTTGAGGGGCCTGGATCCAATGGCGGGTGCCTCCACCCAGAGGTCAGGGTTTGTAATAGTTAAACTAACTTGGTCACAGCCCTCTGGGACACTGCAACCCCCCTTTCTTCCCACTAGTGGCCCACACAATATATCAGAATTACCTTCACAGTATACACTTACCCCCAGGTCTGGTTCCGCACTGGGACCTCCTGTGAAATGAGATACAGTGCAACAATCACAGTACAGTACTTTAACATAGACAAATACCTCAGGCAGTATAACTTGCTGAAACAAGCAGTTCTGATTTATTTAGGGAGATATAACAAGGACAGGGGAAATCAGGTTAATTAGCTTATCACTCTAATAATCTACCTATGGCTCTGTGCACAGGCCTATCCCTATCAGTTACTGTCCCTGGGTACCCAAGCCCTAGTGGCTAGTCCAAACCGTGGCAGCTGGTAGGGCCCTTTCACACAGAGAAAGGAGAATTAAACAGTCAGCAGTACAGTAATTCCATTTGGATTTAATGTGGCAATTCAACAGGGAGCGACCCTGAATTAGTACTCACGACCTCCAAATAAGATAGGGTCCTTCAATGTCAGCAGGGCTCACTTGAGGTACACAAACCTCTTCACACATCCATATAAAGAAAGCACTATACCAGGCAGGCTGCATCTGTATCCCGATCGCAATTACTGCACAATACCGGGAGAACACACAGCAGATTCAGTTCCTGACAGACCGAATGCAATTTTCAGCAATTCCTCCAGTCTTCTCAGGTGAGCCTGGTTTCTACTCTTCAGAGATCCTTTGATTCTTTTCACAGGACGGATTCAGTCCTAACAAGCTGCAGACTGGAACTCTGGGCCTTACACACGTTTTTTGACTAAAACTGCACACTGAAAAAGCACAGGGCTCCTTCCTTCTTCACTGCCAAAGCTCAACTGAAACTCCAACCGACAAAAACCGGGCTCTTCCTTTGAGTTCCTCCCAGTTCTTGACTGGATTGGCTGTCACTCACAATAGACTGCTGCTGTTGGTCCAAAAAGGCACTGAAGTCTGAACTACATCTCCCAGAGTCACTGCCCATACAATCCTCTTGTGGCTGGCTCAGATTATGAGTCCAAGTTCTGATTCGTTCCAAGGCACCATTTTAGAGCTAGCTTACCCCACACTGATTGGTCCAGTTCAGCAGTTCAAAACTAGAATGGGGAACTAGCAGACACAGTTCTGACTGCAAAGAAAGCAGGTTAGACAAACTGTAATTTCATTATTACTCTAAATAATTTCTGGTAAACAGTTACATCTTTCAGATAGGTTCCATTTGCACTCCTAGTGACTGCAAAAATTAAGTGAATTGGCAGCAGCTCGAGTGGTACTCAGAGAAGCACACAGTCCCCCCATATAAACTAATTATGTCTGCAAGCAGACAGCTCTTAAAGAGACAGTACCAGAGGTTCTAAAAACACTCACTGATAAATGGCTTAAATGCCAAACACCATTCAGGCTTGGAGCATTCAAGCAAGCTCCTGGAAGTCTTTTATGAACCCCCATTTGCAGGGGGGTTACACCTTCTGGCCTGGGAAAGCTTGACGTCCGCGTCAAGCAAGTACCATAAGTTTTTAACTGCAACCATATACATTTGCATTAGGCTCGACATGTAATCATCAGTCAATATATCATTTTACCAAGAACACATTTCTGAAACATTGCAGTACGCCACTCATACACAGTATTACACACATTGTACCATAACTCAAGTTATTCCTCTTGTACATGAAACCTGAAGAGAGGGGGCCCTTCCTATCAGTTACCTTGGGCTGGACGGGCAAGGACACCATACTTAGAGGGCAACACAAGTAACTTGAGTTAGCACTGACGCTCAGTTTGGGCAATGAGCTCGGGACACATACACTCCTTATGGACAACATTGAGAGGCAAATCCACAGGCCTCCCAAGGGAATCATAACTGAGGTGCACCACAGGCTTTACAGCTCGACCAGTCTTTCTAGGGGGAACTGTTATAGTCTCTGCACTCTGAGCCTCATTTTCAGCATTGTCCTCACTTGTCAGGGGAGTCTCCATGGGGGTAGAGAGGCTAGAACTTGGGGCACTTCAGCTCCAGGAGTTACAGTTTCTGAGTCCACAACATTTGGCTCGCATGGAGAGCTTTGGACACTGGCAGTGGACTGTCAGGGCACTCAAAATACTCTTCTTGTTCGGGTGTATCACCAGTCTGCCCAATCTATCATTTTCCTCCCTGAAAGCTCAAACAGTTCAACCATGCACAATGATTCCATTTCATCTGATCTGATGCTTTGCACTTCACTTTCTGGGAGCATTGGCTCCAGGGATGAAGCTGGGGGCTTAGACAGTCCAGAAGGCCCAGCTTTGTCTCCAGTATTGACTAGGAGATTGCCCTCGAAACAATTGACTCAGTTCGTAGAAGGATAGTATTCAAAGTCACTCTCACTTTCTTCCGATATGGACTGACAGTCATGCTCAACTGGGACTTGTGGAGGGAACACTTTAACTTTGCTTTGTAGGTGCAGACTTTCTTGATCTTTTCTTAGCAGCAGCTCTAGTCACTGGTCCAGAGGGGCATCTTCTAGGGCTCAGACTCAATTAAGATTTGTCCAATGGGCAGTAAATGATTTCTATGCATTGTTTTTACATCTTTGAATTATTCTCAGGCCTTACTTTGTACACTGGCAGATCATCTAGTTTGCCCACTACAATGTGAGGAGATGGTGCCATCTGTCAGCAATCTTGTGCTTGCCATGCAGTCCCAGATTTCTTAGCAATACCGATCTCCCTCCTGGAGTTCCTGTGCTTTCACCCTTTTATCATACCTTTCTTTGTTGGCCAGATTTCTTTGGCAGCCATGGTTTGAGCCAGTTGAGTACGCATGAGTTAGCTGGGCCTTTAACTTTTGCACATACTGTAAATAGTTGTCAGCTTGAACCCCATCAGGAGAGACCCCAAAACACACATCTACTGGTAGTCGAGCTTCTCTTCCAAACATCAGGCGGTAGGGGAGAATCCAGTGGCATCACTTTTGGTGCAGTTATAAGCATGTACCAGGGTGCTAATTTGTTGGCTCCATCTAGGCTTGTCCTTTGGGTGCAGGTGCCTAGCATATCTAGCAAAGTCTGGTTGAAACGCTCAGGCTGTGGGTCCCCTGGGGTGGTAGGAGGTGGTTCTGGCTTCTCGCACTCCCCACAGAGAAAGCATCTCTTTGATCAGACGACTCTCAAAGTCTCTCCCTTGATCAGAATGGATTCTTTGTGGAGCCCCATAGTGAACAAAAAGTTTTCTACAAGTACTTTGGCCACAGTGGATGCTTTCTGGTCTTGGTGGGGAAAGCTTGGGCATATCTCGTGAAATGGTCAGTGACCACCAGCACATTACTGATATTTCTTTGATCTGACTCCAAACTTAGAAAATCAATACAGACCAACTCCATGGGTGCACTGGTGGTGATGTTAACAAGGGGGCAGCCCTCTGGGGCAAAGCTTTCCTCTGTAAGCAGCGACTACAAGTTCGAATGTGTTGCTCCACATCAGCCCCCATCTTAGGCCAATAGAATCTGGATCTCACCAAGTCAAGTGTTCTGTCTATACCAAGGTGCCCCATGTGGTTGTGCAAGGACCTCAGTACTGAGTCTCGAAGGCAGTGGGCAGCACTAGTTGTTGTTTGTCTACTTGTCCCCTCTGTCTACTGTTTTCTGTATAACAGTTTATTGATCAGTTTCAACTTAGGACCTTCTTTGTATAACAGTGCAGTTCTCAAATCAGTGGAGCGTAATTTGGACACATCTTTTCCTGCATAGAGGGCTTCTAAAGCTGCTTTGATCATGGGATCGTGGATTGAGCCCGCCGAATACTGTCATTGTCCAGCTGAGGCAGTGCACCAATGTCTATTGCAGAAAAGTGGCAATAGCAGCAGGTATGCAATTCTCAGAGGCTCCCAAGCAATCCACCATGCAGTCCACTGCGTCCGTGGACATTTGTTCCTCCTGTCAAACTTCCGGCAGAGTGCCCAATGTCAGGTTCTGCCAATCGGACCCAATCATTCTGGGGAACAGGCCTCCGGGAGAGAGCATCAGCATCTATGTGGTCTAGACCTGCTCCGGTATTCGAGAGCATAGTCATATGTGATAATGCAGAAAGCCACCTATGGCCAGTGGCATCCAACTTAGCTGAGGTCTGCACATAGGTCAAAGGATTATTGTCAGTTTTACTAGTATTTTAGCCCCATACAAGTACTCATGGAATTGGTCAACAATAGCCCACTTCAAAGCTAGGAACTCTAACTTATGTACAGGATAGTTCTTTTCGGATGGGGTCAGGCTTCTACTGGCAAGGCCACTGGTCTCAGGCCATTCTCGTGCTCTTGGTACAACGGCCCCCAACCCTTGCAAGCTAGCATCAGTGTGCAGGACGTAAGGTTTCTTGGATCGGCATAGGCCAGCACTGGAGCATGGGTAAGTTGATATATGATCTCATGAAAAGCAGTCTCAATCAGGAGTCCAGCGGGCCCCAAATACTTCACTCGATGAAAATACACTCTTTCAGTCTTGAGGGACGCTGACTTTGGTATTTTTTGTGGGTTGGGGGATACCCTTGAGTAAGGTTAAGTAAAGGGCGGATCACTCTTGAATAGTCCTTGATGAAGCGCTGATAATAACCACAGAATCCCAGGAATCTTTGCAGTTCTTTTAGATTTTTGGGCTGTGGCCAGGTGGTCAAGGCCTCAACTTTACTTGGGTCGGTCTCTATTCCCTCGGTGGATACTATGTGTCCCACATACTTTACTGATGTTTGAAAGAATTGACACTTATCAATGGACAGTTTAAGGCCAAAGTCCTCCAGTCGGTCCAATACCTTAAATAATCTGCTCTCATGTTCCTCCAGTGAGCTGCCAAACACAATGACATCATCTAGGTATACCAGGCACTCTAGTAAGTTCATGTCCCCCACTGCACGCTCCATCAATCGTTGAAAAGTGGCTGGGGCACCTGAAATCCTTGAGGCATCCTCATGAGATTCATAGAAACCAGCGGACAGATAAAGGCCGTCTTCTCACGGTCCTCTGGGGCCATCGGGATCTGGTAGTACCCACTGCGGAGATCCAGCACAGAGAACCACTTGCTCCCGTTTAGGCAGTCCAAAGCATCCTGAATGCGGGCATTGTGTACTGATCAGGGATAGTCCGCCGGTTTGAGGTCGATAATCACACACATCCTTACTGTTCCATTCTTTTCCTCACTACCACAATGGGGGAAGCATAAGGGCTTCTGGATTCTTGTATTACACCAGCAGCTAACATCTCTTGCAGATGCCGCTCACATCATCTATGTCAGCAGGTGCCAGGCGTCGAGACCTCTCACGAAATGGTCTTTCGTCATGCAGCGGATATTGTGCTCAGCTCCTTGCACGCATCCTACATCCCATTCCTTTAAAGAAACACTGGTCTCTCTGGGCAAGCTTCTCACTGATCCTCACTTTCCATTCAGCTGGCAGCGGGAGTCGCCAAATCAAACAAGTCAGGCGTTACTCTGTCATTCTTCCTTGAACTCTTGCTGCTGGGTAGCACTGCAGTGTCTGCACAATGCACATTAGCCAGGATGCAACCTCTGTTTACTCGAATGTCTCTTCAGACACATTATGAACTTGGACCATTACCTTCTGGCATAAGCATGGGCTCTAGCGGCAAAATACTAGGCTTGACCAGCAGTCCTCTGGCAATTTTCCATCGCCTGGTGCATCCAACATTAATATTTTATTCTTAACATCCTTTCTGATACGGACCTCTCCCTGTAAGGTACACTGGGCATTTGGCGCCAGGATCAGAGACTCAGGATCCTTCTTCCATACAATTCCGACCGGTTCCTCTGGTTCTGTTTTTTCAGCATCTCTCTGTGCCTCATAGGCCTTCTTAATTAAAGCCGGAACTCTTAAAGCTCTACTACTCTTTGACCCCTGTTTTTCATAACACAACTGTGCCAGCCTTCCGAACATATGGCATTTGTTCCAATCAACAAAGGGACACCATCATACAGTCCAGTGGGGGGACACACTAAGGCTAGGGTCTCTACTTGTTCGGCCACTCCAGCCACGGAGGTGGGGGAAAGACAGCCAAATTGATATACCCGGAATAGGGTAGGCCTTCTCACTTAACCCCCATACATGCAGTCCTTCTAATGGTTGTAAGGGTACGCCTGACAAATGCTTCTGATACCAATCCTGGAACATAATTGTCACTTGGGAGCCACTGTCTAATACAGCTCTTGTAGACACTCCATTCACCTTTACAGTGGTCTCCATGGAGGACCCACTATTCTGGACCAGTCTGAGAGGCGGTAGGGGGCCTGGGCAACTGACCTTGCCACAAAGGACGTGAATTAGCATTTTGGTGCCCTCACTGGGATCATGTCGCACCTCTTAACCACTGATTTCTTCTCCAAGCTCTCCTTGTAGCCTATATGCAACTTTGTCAGTGTCTTTGGGACTGGCATTCCCTTTTCATGTGCCCATCTTTCCACAATTATAGCAAAACATACTTTCTGGAGTTTGAGCTGGCCGAGGCGCCACACTGGGAGCCAGGGCGGGTATTACTAACTGGAAACCTTGGTGCCATCTCTGTCTCGGGCGTGATAAGCATTTGGAGACATCTCGTCAGTTTCTCCACTTCCATGGTCAAGGAATCGAGTTCGAGCTGTTATCAGCAGGAGATACATGGGTGGGTACCCCACCCCATAGCAGATGCAGTCGGATATAGGTCAGGGCCTGTACTTGCAGGCGTGGCTTTCATAAAGGACTGTTTTGAATTCCCGGATCTCTCAACAGTTCGCCCCATTGTGACATATCTTTTCCTTGTCAGAGCACTCATTGACTGCCAACCTCTGCCCCTGAACTCACTTGATGGGTCACCTCAGTCACTCGGTCGTAGCTGCAGCTATTGGTGCAGGTCCCTCCCGAGGTCGCTCTTTTCTCAACTCCTCGAATTTCTCTCAATAACTCATCATAGGAGGGTGGGATTCCAGTCGATCTGCCAGGCGAACTGAAGCAACAGCAGTTCTGAGAAGGGGCAGACTTAAGGATCCTGTCCAGCCTGGTTCGGTCCAGTTCAATCGCTAGCAAACTACCTTTTCTGAGGCATTCTTGCAACAATTTTTCCAGCCGAGATACATACACAGACAACAACTCCCTTGGTACTGTTGTGCATCTCTTACTCTCCACCATAGGTCCTCATCAGAATCTGGGCTCCCATACACATTCTCCAAGGCCTCAAGATAGGCCTGTGCAGTCGCTTCAGGGTTACTGGCCCGTTTAGCACGGATGGTAGCCAGGGCAGGACCTCGGAGGCTCTACTAACCCTCTTTCGCCCCTCCCGAGCATTGCCATTCTAGCACTTGGGGCAACATAGTTCATCCAGTTCTCCCAGTCATCCTCCCCTTGGGGGTGGGAGGGTGCCAGAGAAGATCCTCAACCTTCGTAAGAGTCGTGACTAATGGCAGGTGCAGAAATAGAGTCTGCATTGGTTCAGCCACCATTACGGGCACTGGAGCAGGAGAGGGTGTTGGGGAGGAACACCCCAGTGTGGTAAGAATAGTTTCTTCAAGTCCTCCACAGTTTTCCCTCTCCCAACAAACATTCAGCAAATTTTTCCTCAAAAGTTTCAGATAGTGGGGGCTGATTCTCCGGTCTTTACTGTCCTTAGTTATCACTCTCCAGCAGTGAGGGCCCTCTGGGGTAATGGTCTGTGGCACTTTGGAGCTATCTATGGATCCTTAAACTCTACTAGGGCCAGGAAAGTGTGGTGAGCAGATTAGCATGCGACCCACCACCACAGGGTTTTGTAAACCTTCCACCTTGGAAAGTACTCCTGCACAGTGTCCGTATTGATACCCAGGGGATGTCCAGGATAAGCATAGCATTTTGGGGTCGATCTCCTCCCAGTACACCACTCCACCAGCCGGTGCACAGCCACTTCTGTCGGGTACCCATTTTTTTCTTAACAGTGGTTCGTAATATGGCCACTAGAGGACACACAATCCCAGCGTGAGCCTCCAAGATGTAACCCTAGATGGCACTATCCCAGGGGCTACTACCCCTGCCTGATTTGCCACTAACAGGTTGAGGGGCCTGGATCCAATGGCGGGTGCCTCCACCCAGAGGTCAGGGTTTGTAATAGTTAAACTAACTTGGTCACAGCCCTCTGGGACACTGCAACCTCCCTTCTTCCCACTAGTGGCCCACACAATATATCAGAATTACCTTCACAGTATACACTACTCCCAGGTCTGGTTCCGCACTGGGACCTCCTGTGAAATGAGATACAGTGCAACAATCACAGTACAGTACTTTAACATAGACAAATACCTCAGGCAGTATAACTTTGCTGAAACAAGCAGTTCTGATTTATTTAGGAGATATAACAAGGACAGGGGAAATCAGGTTAATTAGCTTATCACTTAATAATCTATCTATGGCTCTGTGCACAGGCCTATCCCTATCAGTTACTGTCCCTGGGTACCCAAGCCCTAGTGGCTAGTCCAAACCGTGGCAGCTGGTAGGGGCCCTTTCACACAGAGAAAAGGAGAATTAAACAGTCAGCAGTACAGTAATTCCATTTGGATTTAATGTGGCAATTCAACAGGGAGCGACCCTGAATTAGTACTCCACGACCTCCAAATAAGATAGGGTCCTTCAATGTCAGCAGGGCTCACTTGAGGTACAAACCTCTTCACACATCCATATAAAAGAAAGCACTATACCAGGCAGGCTGCATCTGTATCCCGATCGCAATTACTGCACAATACCCGGAGAACACACGCAGATTCAGTTCCTGACAGACCGAATGCAATTTTCAGCAATTCTCCAGTCTTCTACAGGGTGAGCCTGGTTTCTACTCTTCAGAGATCCTTTGATTCTTTTTCACAGGACGGATTCAGTCCTAACAAGCTGCAGACTGGAACTCTGGGCCTTACACACGCTTTTTGACTTAAACTGCACACTGAAAAGCACAGGGCTCCTTCCTTCTTCACTGCCAAAGCTCAACTGAAACTCCAACCGACAAAAACCGGGTCTTCCTTTGAGTTCCTCCCAGTTCTTGACTGGATTGGCTGTCACCACAATAGACTGCTGCTGTTGGTCCAAAAGGCACTGAAGTCTGAACTACATCTCCCAGAGTCACTGCCCATACAATCCTCTTGTGGCTGGCTCAGATTATGAGTCCAAGTTCTGATTCGTCCAAGGCACCATTTTAGAGCTAGCTTACCCCACACTGATTGGTCCAGTTCAGCAGTTCAAAACTAGAATGGGGAACTAGCAGACACAGTTCTGACTGCAAAGAAAGCAGGTTAGACAAACTGTAATTTCATTATTACTCTAAATAATTTCTGGTAAACAGTTACATCTTTCAGATAGGTTCCATTTGCACTCCTAGTGACTGCAAAATTAAGTGAATTGGCAGCAGCTCGAGTGGTACTCAGAGAAGCAACAGTCCCCCATATAAACTAATTATGTCTGCAAGCAGACAGCTCTTAAAGAGACAGTACCAGAGGTTCTAAAACACTACTGATAAATGGCTTAAATGCCAAACACCATTCAGGCTTGGAGCATTCAAGCAAGCTCCTGGAAGTCTTTATGAACCCCCATTTGCAGGGGGTTACACCCTTCCTGGTTTGGGAAAGCTTGACGTCCGCTCACAAGCAAGTACCTCATAAGTTTTAACTGCAACACATACATTTGCATTAGGCTCGCATATGTAATCATCAGTCAATATATCATTTTACCAAGAACACATTTCTGAAACATTGCAGTACGTCACTCTTACACAGTATTACACACACATTGTACCATAACTCAAGTATACCTCTTGTACATGAAACCTGAAGAGAGGGGGCCCTTCCCTATCAGTTACCTTGGGGCTGGACGGGCAAGGACACCATACTTAGAGGGCAACACAAGTAACTTGAGTTAGCACTGACGCCAGTTTGGGCAATGAGCTCGGGACACATACACTCCTTTATGGACAACATTGAGAGGCAAATCCACAGGCCTCCCAAGGGAATCATAACTGAGGTGCACCACAGGCTTTACAGCTCGACCAGTCTTTCTAGGGGAACTGTTATAGTCTCTGCACTCTGAGCCTCATTTTCAGCATTGTCCTCACTTGTCAGGGAGTCTCCATGGGGTAGAGAGGCTAGAACTTGGGGCACTTTCAGCTCCAGGAGTTACAGTTTCTGAGTCCACAACATTTGGCTCGCATGGAGAGCTTTCGGACACTGGCAGTGGACTGTCAGGGCACTCAAAATACTCTTCTTGTTCGGGTGTATCACCAGTCTGCCCCAATCTATCATTTTCCTCCCCTGAAAGCTCAAACAGTTCAACCATGCACAATGATTCCATTTCATCTGATCTGATGCTTTGCACTTCACTTTCTGGGAGCATTGGCTCCAGGGATGAAGCTGGGGCTTAGACAGTCCAGAAGGCCCAGCTTTGTCTCCAGTATTGACTAGAGATTGCCCAAACAATTGACTCAGTTCGTAAGAAGGATAGTATTCAAAGTCACTCTCACTTTCTTCCGATATGGACTGACAGTCATGCTCAACTGGGACTTGTGGAGGGAACACTTTAACTTTGCTTCTGTAGGTGCAGACTTTCTTGATCTTTTCTAGCAGCAGCTCTAGTCACTGGTCCAGAGGGGCATTCTGGGGCTCAGACTCATTAAGATTTGTCCAATGGGCAGTAAATGATTTCTATGCATTGTTTTTACATCTTTTGAATTATTCTCAGGCCTTACTTTGTACACTGGCAGATCATCTAGTTTGCCCACTACAATGTGAGGAGATGGTGCCATCTGTCAGCAATCTTGTGCTTGCCATGCAGTCCCAGATTTCTTAGCAATACCGATCTCCTCCTGGAGTTCCTGTGCTTTCACCCTTTATCATACCTTTCTTTGTTGGCCAGATTTCTTTGGCAGCCATGGTTTGAGCCAGTTGGTACGCATGAGTTAGCTGGGCCTTTAACTTTTGCACATACTGTAAATAGTTGTCAGTTGAACCCCATCAGAGAGACCCCAAAACACACATCTACTGGTAGTCGAGCTTCTCTTCCAAACATCAGGCGGTAGGGGAGAATCCAGTGGCATCACTTTTGGTGCAGTTATAAGCATGTACCAGGGTGCTAATTTGTTGGCTCCATCTAGGCTTGTCCTTTGGGTGCAGGGTGCCTAGCATATCTAGCAAAGTGCGGTTGAAACGTTCAGGCTGTGGGTCCCCTGGGGTGGTAAGGTGGTTCTGGACTTTCGTGACTCTCACAGAGAAAGCATCTCTTTGATCAGACGACTCTCAAAGTCTCTCCCTTGATCAGAATGGATTCTTTGTAGGATTCTATAGTGAACAAAAAAGTTTTCTACAAGTACTTTGGCCACAGTGGATGCTTTCGGTCTTTGGTGGGAAAGCTTTGGGCATATCTCGTGAAATGGTCAGTGACCACCAGCACATTACTGATATTTCTTTGATCTGACTCCAAACTTAGAAAATCAATACAGACCAACTCCATGGGTGCACTGGTGGTGATGTTAACAAGGGGCAGCCCTCTGGGCAAAGCTTTCCTCTGTAGCAGCGACTCACAAGTTCGAATGTGTTGCTCCACATCAGCCCCCATCTTAGCCAATAGAATCTGGATCTCACCAAGTCAAGTGTTCTGTCTATACCAAGGTGCCCCATGTGGTTGTGCAAGGACCTCAGTACTGAGTCTCGAAAGGCAGTGGGCAGCACTAGTTGTTGTTTGTCTACTTGTCCCCTCTGTCTACTGTTTTCTGTATAACAGTTTATTGATCAGTTTCAACTTAGGACCTTCTTTGTATAACAGTGCAGTTCTCAAATCAGTGGGCGTAATTTGGACACATCTTTTCCTGCATAGAGGGTTCTAAGCTGCTTTGATCATGGGATCGCGGATTGAGCCCTCGAATACTGTCATTGTCCAGCTGAGGCAGTGCACCAATGTCTATTGCAGAAAAGTGGCATAAGCAGCAGGTACTGCACCTCAGAGGCTCCCAAGCAATCCACCATGCAGTCCACTGCGTCCGTGGACATTTGTTCCTCCCTGTCAAACTCCTCTGCAGAGTGCCCGAATGTCAGGTTCTGCCAATCGGACCCAATCATTCTGGGGAACAGGCCTCCGGGAGAGAGCATCAGCACTATGTGGTTCAGACCTGCTCGGTATTCGAGAGCATAGTCATATGTAGATAATGCAGAAAGCCACCTATGGCCAGTGGCATCCAACTTAGCTGAGGTCTGCACATAGGTCAAAGGATTATTGTCAGTTTTACTAGTATTTTAGCCCCATACAAGTACTCATGGAATTGGTCAACAATAGCCCACTTCAAAGCTAGGAACTCTAACTTATGTACAGGATAGTTCTTTCGGATGGGGTCAGGCTTCTACTGGCAAAGGCCACTGGTCTCAGGCCATTCTCGCTCTTGGTACAACACAGCCCCAACCCTTGCAAGCTAGCATCAGTGTGCAGGACGTAAGGTTTTCTTGGATCGGCATAGGCCAGCACTGGAGCATGGGTAAGTTGATATATGATCTCATGAAAAGCAGTTCATTAATCAGAGTCCAGCGGGCCCCAAATACTTCACTCGGATGAAAATACACTCTTTCAGTCTTGAGGACGCTGACTTTGGTATTTTTGTGGGTTGGGGATACCCTTGAGTAAGGTTAAGTAAAGGGCGGATCACTCTTGAATAGTCCTTGATGAAGCCTTATATAATAACCACAGAATCCCAGGAATCTTTGCAGTTCTTTAGATTTTTGGGCTGTGGCCAGGTGGTCAAGGCCTCAACTTTACTTGGGTCGGTCTCTATTCCTCGGTGGATACTATGTGTCCTACATACTTTACTGATGTTTGAAAGAATTGACACTTATCAATGGACAGTTTAAGGCCAAAGTCCTCCAGTCGGTCCAATACCTTAAATAATCTGCTCTCATGTTCCTCCAGTGAGCTGCCAAACACAATGACATCATCTAGGTATACCAGGCACTCTAGTAAGTTCATGTCCCCCACTGCACGCCTCCATCAATCGTTGAAAAGTGGCTGGGGCACCTGAATCCCTTGAGGCATCCTCATGAATTCATAGAAGCCAAGCGACAGATAAAGGCCGCCTTCTCTCACGGTCCTCTGGGGCCATCGGATCTGGTAGTACCACTGCGGAGATCCAGCACAGAGAACCACTTGCTCCCGCTTAGGCAGTCCAAAGCATCCTGAATGCGGGCATTGTGTACTGATCAGGATAGTCCGCGGTTTAAGGTGCGATAATCCACACACATCCTTACTGTTCCATTCTTTTCCTCACTACCACAATGGGGAAGCATAAGGGCTTCTGGATTCTTGTATTACACCAGCAGCTAACATCTCTTGCAGATGCCGCCTCACATCATCTATGTCAGCAGGTGCCAGGCGTCGAGACCTCTCACGAAATGGTCTTTCGTCATGCAGCCGGATATTGTGCTCAGCTCCTTGCACGCATCCTACATCCCATTCCTTTAAAGAAAACACCTGGTCTCTCTGGGCAAGCTTCTCACTGATCCTCACTTTCCATTCAGCTGGCAGCGGGAGTCACGAAATCAAACAAGTCAGTGCTACTCTGTCATTCTTCCTTGAACTCTTGCTGCTGGGTAGCACTGCAGTGTCTGCACAATGCACATTAGCCAGATGCAACCTCTGTTTACTCGAATGTCCTTTCAGACACATTATGAACTTGACCATTACCCTTCTGGCATAAGCATGGGCTCTAGCGGGCAAAATACTAGGCTTGACCAGCAGTCCTCTGGCAATTTTCCATCGCCTGGTGCATCCAACATTAATATTTTATTCTTAACATCCTTTCTGATACGGACCTCTCCCTGTAAGGTACACTGGGCATTTGGCGCCAGGATCAGAGACTCAGGATCCTTCTTCCATACAATTCGACCGGTTCCTCTGGTTCTGTTTTTCAGCATCTCTCTGTGCCTCATAGGCCTTCTTAATTAAAGCCGGAACTCTTAAAGCTCTACTACTCTTTGACCCTGTTTTTCATAACACAACTGTGCCAGCCTTCCGAACATATGAGCATTTGTTCCAATCAACAAAGGGACACCATCATACAGTCCAGTGGGGG
This sequence comes from Neoceratodus forsteri, assembly GCA_016271365.2. Taxonomy (NCBI): domain Eukaryota; kingdom Metazoa; phylum Chordata; order Ceratodontiformes; family Ceratodontidae; genus Neoceratodus; species Neoceratodus forsteri. Next base: position 1,617,083,562 of record CM028130.1, read on the forward strand.
ACACACTAAGGCTAGGGTCTCTACTTGTTCGGCCACTCCAGCCACGGAGGTGGGGAAAGACAGCCAAATTCGGATATACCCGGAATAGGGGTAGGCCTTCTCACTTAACCCCCATACATGCAGTCCTTCTAATGGTTGTAAGGGTACGTCTGACAAATGCTTCTGATACCAATCCTGGAACATAATTGTCACTTGGGAGCCACTGTCTAATACAGCTCTTGTAGACACTCCATTCACCTTTACAGTGGTCTCCATGGAGGGACCCACTATTCTGGACCAGTCTGGAGAGGCGGTAGTGGGGGCCTGGGCAACTGACCTTGCCACAAAGGACGTGAATTAGCATTTTGGTGCCCTCACTGGGATCATGTCGGGCACCTCTTAACCACTGATTTCTTCTCCAAGCTCTCCTTGTAGCCTATATGCAACTTTGTCAGTGTCTTTGGGACTGGCATTCCCTTTCATGTGCCCATCTTTCCCACAATTATAGCAAAACATACTTTCTGGAGTTTGAGCTGGCCGAGGCGCCACACTGGGAGCCAGGCGGGGTATTACTAACTGGAAACCTTGGTGCCATCTCTGTCTGCGTGATAAGCATTTGGAGACATCTCGTCAGTTCTCCACTTCCATGGTCAAGGAATCGAGTTCGAGCTGTTATCAGCAGGAGATACATGGGTGGGTACCCCACCCCCATAGCAGATGCAGTCGGATATAGGTCAGGGCCTGTACTTGCAGGCGTGGCCTTCATAAAGGGACTGTTTTTGAATTCCCGGATCTCTCTCAACAGTTCGCCCATTGTGACATATCTTTTCCTTGTCAGAGCACTCATTGACTGCCAACCTCTGCCCTGAACTTCACTTGATGGGTCACCTCAGTCACTCGGTCGTAGCTGCAGCTATTGGTGCAGGTCCCTCCCAGGTCGTCTTTCTCAACTCCTCGAATTCTCTCAATAACTCATCATAGGAGGTGGGGATTCCAGTCGATCTGCCAGGCGTAACTGAAGCAACAGCAGTTCTGAGAAGGGGCAGACTTAAGGATCCTGTCCAGCCTGGTTCGGTCCAGTTCAATCGCTAGCAAACTACCTTTTCTGAGGCATTCTTGCAACAATTTTTCCAGCCGAGATACATACACAGACAACAACTCCCTTGGTACTGTTGTGCATTCTTACTCTCCACCATAGGTCCTCATCAGAATCTGGGCTCCCATACACATTCTCCAAGGCCTCAAGATAGGCCTGTGCAGTCGCTCAGGGTTACTGGCCTGTTTAGCACGGATGGTAGCTGGAGCAGGACCTCGGAGGCTCTCTCTAACCTCTTTCGTCATTCGAGCACGTTGCCATTCTAGCACTTGGGGGCAACATAGTCTATCCAGGTCTCCCAGTCATCCTCCCTTGGGGGTGGGAGGGTGCCAGAGAAGATCCTCAACCTCGGTAAGAGTCGTGACTAATGGCAGGTGCAGAAATAGGAGTCTGCATTGGTTCAGCCACCATTACGGGCACTGGAGCAGGAGAGGGTGTTGGGGAGGAACACCCCAGGTGGTAAGAATAGTTTCTTCAAGTCCTCCACAGTTTTCCCTCTCCAGCAACCATTCAGCAAATTTTTCCTCAAAGTTTCAGATAGTGGTGGGGCTGATTCCCCGGTCTTTACTGTCCTTAGTTATCACTCTCAAGCAGTGAGGGCTCCTCTGGGGTAATGGTCTGTGGCACTTTGGAGCTATCTAGGATCCTTAAACTTACTAGGGCCAGGAAAGTGTGGGTGAGCAGATTAGCATGCCGACCCACCACCACAGGGTTTTGTAAACCTTCCACCTTGGAAAGTACTCCTGCACAGTGTCCGTATTGATACCCAGGGGATGTCCAGGATAAGCATAGCATTTTGGGGTCGATCTCCTCCCCAGTACACCACTCCACCAGCGGTGCACAGCCACTTCTGTCGGGTACCTATTTTTTCTTAACAGTGGTTCAGAATATGGCCACTAGAGGACACACAATCCCAGCGGTGAGCCTCCAAGATGTAACCCCTAGATGGCACTATCCCGGGGCTACTACCCCTGCCTGATTTGCCACTAACAGGTTGAGGGGCCTGGATCCAATGGCGAGTGCCTCCACCCAGAGGTCAGGGTTTGCAATAGTTAAACTTACTTGGTCACAGCCCTCTGGGACACTGCAACCCCCCTTTCTTCCCACTAGTGGCCCACACAATATATCAGAATTACCTTCACAGTATACACTTACCCCCAGGTCTGGTTCCGGCACTGGGACCTCCTGTGAAATGAGATACAGTGCAACAATCACAGTACAGTACTTAACATAGACAAATACCTCAGGCAGTATAACTTTGCTGAAACAAGCAGTTCTGATTTATTTAGGGAGATATAACAAGGACAGGGGAAATCAGGTTAATTAGCTTATCACTCTAATAATCTACCTATGGCTCTGTGCACGGCCTATCCCTATCAGTTACTGTCCCTGGGTACCCAAGCCCTAGTGGCTAGTCCAAACCGTGGCAGCTGGTAGGGCCCTTTCACACAGAGAAAGGAGAATTAAACAGTCAGCAGTACAGTAATTCCATTTGGATTTAATGTGGCAATTCAACAGGGACGACCCTGAATTAGTACTCGTTACCTCCAAATAAGATAGGGTCCTTCAATGTCAGCAGGGCTCACTTGAGGTACAAACCTCTTCACACATCCATATAAAAGAAAGCACTATACCAGGCAGGCTGCATCTGTATCCCGATCGCAATTACTGCACAATACCCGGAGAACACAGCAGATTCAGTTCCTGACAGACCGAATGCAATTTTCAGCAATTCCAGTCTTCTACAGGTGAGCCTGGTTTCTACTCTTCAGAGATCCTTTGATTCTTTTTCACAGGACAGATTCAGTCCTAACAAGCTGCAGACTGGAACTCTGGGCCTTACACACGTTTTTTGACTAAAACTGCACACTGAAAAAGCACAGGGCTCCTTCCTTCTTCACTGCCAAAGCTCAACTGAAACTCCAACCGACAAAAACCGGGCTCTTCCTTTGAGTTCCTCCCAGTTCTTGACTGGATTGGCTGTCACTCACAATAGACTGCTGCTGTTGGTCCAAAAAGGCACTGAAGTCTGAACTACATCTCCCAGAGTCACTGCCCATACAATCCTCTTGTGGCTGGCTCAGATTATGAGTCCAAGTTCTGATTCACTCAAGGCACCATTTTAGAGCTAGCTTACCCCACACTGATTGGTCCAGTTCAGCAGTTCAAAACTAGAATGGGAACTAGCAGACACAGTTCTGACTGCAAAGAAAGCAGGTTAGACAAACTGTAATTTCATTATTACTCTAAATAATTTCTGGTAAACAGTTACATCTTTCAGATAGGTTCCATTTGCACTCCTAGTGACTGCAAAATTAAGTGAATTGGCAGCAGCTCGAGTGGTACTCAGAGAAGCACACAGTCCCCCCATATAAACTAATTATGTCTGCAAGCAGACAGCTCTTAAAGAGACAGTACCAGAGGTTCTAAAAACACTCACTGATAAATGGCTTAAATGCCAAACACCATTCAGGCTTGGAGCATTCAAGCAAGCTCCTGGAAGTCTTTTATGAACCCCCATTTGCAGGGGGGTTACAGAGGTATTTATTATTTTTTATTATTTCGTTTTTGTTGACCGGGAAGGAGGACTAGACAGTTGTTTTGCCCATTTTCAGCCTCGTCCTGGGGAAGGGGATACGAACTGAAATTGAACCAGATTTTTTTTTTTTTTGGATGTTATTTCTTAGGAGCTCCGGCTACCCCCCCCCGCACTCCGCCGTTCCTCCGGCGCCATCCACGGACATGAGACCCCCTCCCTCCAGCACCCCGCGACTTACCCTTCGCGGCAGGGTGGTGGGGAGCAACTCAACCCACCCAAACGGGTCCATGCCAGGGAGGCGTCCTCCGGGAATGGCAACGGGGAACAACGTCGTGCTGCCAGGCTCCATTTTTTCCCCGAATTTTTTCCCGCAGGCATGGCGCGTACGACGCCAGTGACTGAAGTGCGCGACGCCCCGGCATGCCGCACTGAGTCAGCTGCCTGCCACCGCCCCGCCTCCCCGCTCCTGCAGCTGCATGCTATCGATCCCCAGCCTCCGCTAGGGGTCAGGCAAGCACCGGCCACCCGATTCCCCCCGCCCCGGAGATGGAGAGCAGTCCTCCGGACGCTCAATCCATCTCCTCCCCGCCGACCCCCGACAACCCGTGCTCATTCCCGAACACGGGTCACCGGCGTGGCGCGAGGTGTAGCGACCAGCGCCTCAACCCTCAGCGCCACCGGGCCGGGGAACCAGATTTTTTTTTAAAGCTGTTGGTGGTATTTTTGGTGAATGGGGGAAATCTGGCCAGGACACCAGGGAAATTCCCACACTCTTTTTGAGAAGTGCCATGGGATCTTTAACATCCACCTGAACTACCACCAGAACAGGCAAATGGGACCTCGGTTTTAACGTCTCATTCGAAAGATGACACCTCAGGAGTGCAGCACCCCCCTCATGCTGCACTACAGTGTCAGTATTGGGATTTAACCCAAGTGCCTGGTGTGGGGATAGAACCGACGGCCTTCTGATCTTCCGGCCTCAGAGGCGAGTGTGCAACCTGCTAAGCCACTGACACTGACAAGTCTCTGTCACAGACCCACCCTCCCTTCTCTTTTCCAGGGTGTACATATCTATCGAGGTCTTTCAGACTGTTTTCATAGGGCTTCTGCTGCAGACCCTTCACCATTTTTGTTGCCCTCCTCTGGACAGCCTCCACCCTGCATATGTCCTTCCTGAGATGTGATCTCCAGAACTGTACAGAGTACTCCAGGTGGGGTCTCACCAGTGATCTACACAGAGACAACACCACCTCCCTCCTTCTGCTGGTGATACCCCCTCCTTAGGCACCCCAACATCCCATTGGCCTTAACTGACTTGTCACATTGCTTAGCCACATTAGATATGATCACTCCCAGGCACCTTCCTTGTTTGGTAACCATCAACACCTCTTTTTCCATTTTGTATTTTGCTTCTGGGTTCCTTTTGTTTCTTCTTTTAACTTACTGTTTCTGCCCCGGTCTCTGTCCCCTCCTTAGTCTCAGAACCTCCAGGCACCTCCCGATCACCCCAGCCTACTCCATCAATGGCCAGCTACCTCCCATGGAGCCTTAGTTTATCCCCCAGGCAGGGTAGGGGTGGGGAGGACACCTCTGGACTTCTAGTCTTGTCAGGTGGTGCCATGGTGGGGAGGTGGGGCGCAGATTTACCAGGGCCATCATCGCGGAGTTGCTGGGGTCATGTTTTTTTTCCTCATTTCTGGCCCCCTGGGACATTGCATGCAGTGACATCAAGGCGTACCCATGCATGCTGTGTGTGCATCCACATGCCGACGTCCGCAATGATCCTCCCTTTCTCTCCATCTCCAGCTGCACCGCCACTTGGTATTGCAGTGGAGAATGGAGCCCACCCTCCCTGGAGATCATCCTCTGGGACACTCAATCCTCCCCCCGCCCCCGGGGGCTGGTCCCCGATGATCTGAGCTCGTTCCCAAACTTGGGCTGCTGGCATTATGAGTGGTAGTGCTACCACTGCACCAATGGGTAGGCTGCCTCTGGGTATCTATGCCCTAAAGAGACATTCGTGATGCCAAATGAAGAACGTCACCAAAAGAATCTGTGACAGGTTGGCTGGGGGGGGGAGGAGGAGTGAAAGTCTCAGAGAACACTCCCCTCATCAGGATGGGAGGTGGCAAGTTCCTCGCTGCAGGAGCATCACCTGCAGGCACACAGGTGAAGCCAGACAGCAGGGATGGAGAAAGAGCGTGGAAATGCTGGGCTTCAGCATGCCACGTATGCCCACGACATATGGGTTTACAACTGACGTCTCAGAAGCAGCTGTACAACAGCAAACTTGTGGCTCAGCAGGGGTGAAGCACAAACATGTTCAGGCCCCACATTGCTTGTCTGCCCAACAGGTCCCCACCACGGATTTCAGTGTGTTTCAGAGGGGGTTGCCACCCCCAAAGGTACTACCACAGAGGGAAAAATCCACAGGACAATGAAGGAACTCCTGGGGTTTAGGGTTGGGTAATAGGGTCTGGACAGATGCCAAAACGCTGATAGGGGCCGTAGCTGGCAGAAAGAGAACAAAGAATAAATGTTTTTAAAAAATGCTCAAGAGCCGCCCTGGTATTGTCTGGAAACTCAAAAGTACAACCATTCATTTGGGCGGGCTGCTTTACTCCGTAGGACTAAAATGTAGGGCCAGTGATTTTCCATTTTTAACTGAAAATACCAGGGAAAAACTTAAATTTTACATTTTTAAACCAGTGCTTAGGAGTCCATTTTTTCATGAAAAAATTCTATTTGCATCACTTTGTCATGCAAACAGCCTTACATGGCACCAGCTTCTGTGCAAACCCCACCCTTTTGAGCCAGATGTTTGTACAAAACATGCTGATTTGCCTGTAATAATGGGAAAAAATGGAAAACAAGATTTTAAGATTTTGGTAAATGGAACTGGACTTTTTTTTTCAATATAAATTTTTATTTTTGAAAATGGAAAATCCTTGGCCTTAGAAAACGCATTATACATGCTACAGTATTGAGATAGATCTGCTGCCACTGGTGGAAAGGGTCAAACGATCAAATGTAGCAAACTCAGCTGCTGGATCTCGCATGGGGTGGGGTGGGGCTGGGGACATGACAAGCTGAAAGGGTAGGCAGCACTGGTTGTCTGCCATCTATCCAAGAATAATTTGCAGCTGAGTGGCCCGGGTGGGAAATTCTCACCTTGCAGCAGACGGGAGGTATTTAAGGGATCAGACAGAAGGGATTAACGGCATTACAGCAGCCAAGCCACAGATGTGTGTGAATTCTACGCCTTGTGTCCCTGCTGCAAAGGCCAATGAAGCAGTAAAGGGGATAGAAAACACACGCAAGGTTTAAAACCTGTGTCAGATCCCGCTGAACTGTACTGGAATTTGTTGTTTCAAACCAGTCTCTACCTTTACCTGCTTGTTCCAGTTAGATCTAATCTTGTCTGGTTGCCTACTCCACAAAGTCTTCCACATGTCAAAGGAAAACATCAAGGGCCCCATGCCGTCGGAAATCAGTGCCACAAAGTGTTCACAAGAAGCACTTTGCTCTGCTGCTCAACCTGCCCACCTTCATACTACACACAGAGGGGTCGCAAGGCTTTCCCTCGCTGGCACAGTAAGTGTTGCACTGGCACAGGGAAAGGGCCGGGGCCAGTATGCTAATGATGCTGTGCACATAGAAGCATATAAACAGACTCTGTTGGCAGACAAGGACCACTTGGTCCACCCAGTCTGCCCAGATGGTCCCTGCTTGGTCTGTCTCTGCAGACCCTAACTGGTCTCTGGCGAACCTCCCTCCTCCTTGCCTATTTATTAATATTGCCCTGTGTCTCTCCACGCATGCTTGAAGCCCCCTATTTTCACCTTCTCAACTTCCACTGGCAGTCTCTTCCAGGCATCTACCACTCTTTCAGTGAAGTAGTACTTCTTTACATCCCTCAAACTCTGCCCCCTTCCAGCTTCATCACATGCACTCTGGTTCTGGTGCTCTTTTTCATTTGCAAGAGACTCCCCTCCTGCACCCTGTTCATCCCCATGAGATACTTGTAGGTCTCTATCAAGTCCCCTCTCACTCTCCTCTTCTCTCCTCCAGGATGTTCATGTTGAGATCCCTTAGTCTCTCCTCACTGGGATTTTGGTGCAATCCCTGAACCATTTTAGTTGTCCTCCTCTGGAGTGCCTCCACCCTGTCTATATCCTTTCTGAGGTGTGGCGTCCAGAACTGGACACAATACTCCAGGTGGGGTCTCACTAGTGAGTGCTACAGTGGCAACACCACCTCCCTCCTTCTGCTAGAGCAGGAGCATCCCAGCATCCCACTAGCCCTACCTATTGCTCTGTCACACTGCCATGCTACCTTGAGGTCATCAGACATGAAAACCTCAAGGTTTCTTTCCTGCTTAGTGACTAACAGTACCTCCTCCCATCCACTCAACTCCTGGATTCCTATGCTCTTGGTGCATGATTTTGCACCTTTTGGCATTGAACCCCAACTGCCATGCTCTTCACCTTCCCTCGAGTTTCCCAAGATCCCTCAGCATTCTCTCTACCCCCTCCTGAATGTCTACCCTATTACAGATGTTGGTATCATCTGCAAAAAGGCATACTTTTCCTTCCAGTTCATCTGCAATGTCACTTAGGAAGACACAGAAGAGGACAAGTCCCAGTAATAAGCCCTGCGGCACCCCACTGGTCACTTTTCCATCACTAGAGTGGGTCCCATTAACCACCACCCTCTGTCAACTACCCGTTAACCAGTTTCTAACCCAATTCACCACTTTGGATCCCATCCCTAGGCTGCTCAATTTCTTAAATCAGTTTCCTGTGTGGCTCACTGTAGAAGGCCTTGCTAAAGTCCAGATAGGCCATTTCCCTGATTACCCAGTCAAAGAAATGAGGTTCATCTGGCATCAGGAACAGCTAAAACTACAGCGCTCACAGAATAAGGCTTACAAAATTAGCTTTAATCAAGACAACGAGTGAAGATGTTCTCCCATTTCTTCAGCTCCCCAGTGATCACAAAACACTTAGGAACTTCATTTACTGACCACTGCTGGCAGGGTTGAGGCATACAGGCCCACAACACCCATATTTTTGGGGTAGTGTCCCAAGTTGGGAAAGTACTAGGAGGAGATTTTACAGGCCCTCTGTGATATTTTTTAAATCCCAGTCCCCAGATCCTTTAAGTATTTTATCTTGGGGTTACCCCTGCAGGCCTCAAGGGATGAAAACTCAGAATATTTATTCCAAATCTTAATCAGCTGTGCTGCCAAGGCGATAACACAGAAATGGAGAAGAGACCCCCCTGGACTGGGGGGGGGGGCGCTGGGAGTGGCGGGCAATGTATAAACAGGTACAGGTTATGGAGTCCGTCACAGCCCATCTCCATTTCAGACAGGCACACTGCTTGGAGGTTGCCCTTCATGCATTACCTACAGTACCTCACCGGCTATTCAGTACTGGACCAACTGGACCAACTGGTGGGTCTAGACCATTCCCTGTAGAAGGACCTAGCTCAGGCACCTCCGGGGATGCTACAGTCCCCACTCCGCAGAAAAGGTCTAGTTTCTCAATACAGTGCGGACGGTCAGCCTACTTATGAATTATGTGGCTTTAGAGTGGGTAATATTACCTTCAGTTTCCCACTGACTAATCTCCTTAGTGAATGTTATTTTGTGATGCCTGTGTTTTTTTTTTTTTTTTTATTATTATTTTTTACTGTCTCTCTATTATGTTATTTTATAACATGGGTTCCGAGCCGGCCTGGTGGCACTGAGGGTTGAGGCGCTGGATGCCACACCTCACGCCATGCCGACGACCTGGGTTCGTGAATGGACTTGGGTCGCTGGGGGCTGGCAGGGGAGAGGAAAGACTGAGCATTCCACGACTGCTCTCCTTCCTCTGGAGAGCGGAGGGAGTGTGGATCGCTCTGCAATGGCACCTTGCGGAGGCCAGGGGCACTACAGACAGTGGCACAGCGTGGAGATGGAGCGAGGCAGGCGTCGGCATGTAGGTGCAGTACACCACTGCACAACCGGCTCCAAGGAGAAAAAAGAACGGCGGATAATTGCGGGGCAATCGTGGTGGCTGATGGCCGTGCCCTGCGCCCCCGGACTCGTGAGGTGCACCCCCCCCAGGTGTCAGGACCCGGGTCCTCGAGGGGGGGCCTCTGAGTGTGCCGGTCTGCATGGAGGAGAGCATGTCGCTGGCCAGACCTAGTCCGAGGGTGTGGGTGCCGGCGGCTGGACGACTCGTCACCCGCTCCGCAGCGGGGAGGATAAACAGTGATATGCTAAAAAAAAAAAAAAAAAAAATTTAAAAATAACATGGGTTCCAAAAATACTGTCTTCTGATTCGTCCAAACAGGTCACCTGACCATTGACTAATCCCTGATATACCCACATTTCTTTAGGTAAAACTCTAGCATAACATTGCCCATGTTATAAGAGGATTAACCCATTCCAGGGTATGGGTTTACTGAGCATTAATCCACGCCTGGGTGGTTGAAGTCACTCAGCTTCACCTTGTGACTCCAACAGCCCCCCTAGCATGAATTAATGCTGAGTAAATCCATATCCTGTTGTAGGCTAATCCCTCTGTAATTGTCTACCATTGGTTATCTATTAAGTGGTGGAGTAAAATATGCACGGTGGGACTGTGCCAGATATTAATAGAGCATGCAACATGTTATAGGTTTTCTGTGCATGTTCAAAATTTTTCAATAAAAATTGTTATTGCAAAAAAAAAAAAAAAGTGTGCATGCACAGTGGAATAGATATATTTGAGAAGAGTTGAGTATACGATAAAAACATTTTTTTTCACTTTTTATTTTTTTCATTAATATGTTATCCCCAGTCAGCTGCAGTCATTTTTTTAATCTCTATATTTATTCTCCTACCTTCCCCACGTTGGCCCCTCTCTTTGGGGCCTCAATGATGACCTGCCTCGGAGCCCTTCCAGGAGATACCCGCACATATTGGTGCCCCGCTCTTTTGACCCTAAATCCACCGGATAACCCTCCCGAATGGGGGAGAGGAGCTCCCCTTAACTCCCCCAGACACTCGATGGAGTGTGCAGCCTGTGCATGGAGCCCTCGGAACCCCCGAGCACCGTCCTCCAAAGCCCGTCTACCGGCGCCGACATGGGAAGCATTTTCTGCTTTTCGTCCCGCCCCCTGAGCATCGGCGTGCAATGAGAACCAATGAGTCGGGGGCATGCAGAGACATGTCCTCCACTCCGGCTCTCGGCTGACTCTTAACCCTTCCCCTTCATGCTGCTTCCTCCTGCACCTACCACCTGGGCACCCCAAGTGGTGGTACTGCATCGAGGCCTGCGGGTTCCCCTCTCTCTAGAGAAGGAGAGCCGCTGTTGTGCACTCAATCCTTCTCCTCCCCTGCTGACCCCTGGCGGCCCGTGCTTGTTCCTGAACCTGGGTCGCCGGTGTGGCGCGAGGTGTGGTGTCCAGCGCCTCAACCCTCAGCGACACCGGGCCGGCTCCAGCTGCAGTCATCAGGGATATATCCTGTTCAGGTTTTTTTCCTGTCCTTTAGAAGGTAGCTGGGATTTTCTCCACAGTTTCTCTTTCTTGCCTCCCTCCACCCTTCAGCATGGGCCAGCTATCTTGTAGCTTCGGATGGTTCAGCGTGATGTGGGTGGATGTATCACCCCTTGCATGGCAGCATGTTCCCTGGCCCACTGCAAGGGGCCTCTGCATCACCGGGCATCCACCATCTACCACCCCAGGCTGACCACTGTGATTCACGCTCCTTGAGTTCACTCCCAAACCCAGGTCACTGGCATGGCGTACTGTTTCCGCTAGGTCACCAGGCGGCCTTCGTATTTGTTTACCTTAATTTGGAAGGTGGCTCATTAATATGTCTGGTATATCTTGAAGGTGGCACTGGGACTTTTTAATTTCATGTACTGTTTACCCTAGAAAGGCACACTGAGCAAAACTGCCCGTTTTCAAGTGCATCTAGCATTTACGAATTTAGAGTACACAGTATAAAAACACGTTACCTTAAAATTATTCACGACTGCAATAAGACTGATCATTTAAAAGAGTAAACCGCTGAAGATTAAACAGGGAAATGCAGGGTTCTGCACCTGGGTGCCAGAAACTGGGGCCAAGTGTATACCGGGGGGGGGGGGTGCTTCAAGTCTCAATGGCTGAGAGGGACCTGGGGGTGGTGATGGATGTCGAAATGAACAACTCTGAGACTTGTAGGAGGGCAGAGGCCAAAGGCAATAGGATGCTGGGATGCATCGCTAGGGGGATTACCTCCAGAAGGAGGGAAGTGATAATCCCTCTGTACAACTGCCTGGTTAGGCTGCACCTCAAGTACTGTGTGCAGTTTTGGAGGCCACACTTAAAAAGTGACATTGCACTCCTGGAAAGGGTCCAGAGGAGGGTGACCAAAATGATCTGGGGCTTGGGGGGAAAGGACCTATGGGGAGAGGCTCGAGGAGCTCAACATGTACATGTTGGAGGAGAGGAGGGACAGGGGGACATGATAGAGCTCTTCATGTACATGAAGGGGATAAATAGGGGAGGCTCAGTTGGGATGCTCCGAAGGAAAGGGGGGTAACTAGAAGGCACGGGTGGAAGCTGGGCGGGGAGACTCAGGGGGGAAAGGAGGAGGCACTACTTCACTGAGGGGCTAGTGGAACCATGGAATGCGCTGCCCAGGGGACTAGTGGAGGCAGAGACTGTGGAGGGGTTCAAGAGGGGTTGGGACAGTAATAGGGGTAGGGTTGTGCTGGCAAAGTCCAATACAAGAGGAATATCTTGGACTGGGAATGGAGAAGCCCAAGGGGTTGGGGGGACAGCAAGGTAAGCTCCAAGGTTGGGGGCTGACCAAACAAGCAGACACAGAAGGCTGTTAGGCCTACTCTGCTGGTATTTTAGTATGTTTCTTGAAAATACGCACAGATTTACATAAGCATACGGCTTCAGAATACCATCATCCAAACGGGAACAACTATTTTCCAAACCCATTTTCTAAGCCCTATTAGAGCACGCTTCAGACAGAGTATGTGATAGATATTTTAAATTTAAAAAAAAAATGACTAGCAGCATCTCTCTGGCAAGCAGAAAGGTTTTTTTTCTTTATTTTTGTTAATTCTGTGGGAATCAAATGTAACACCACCAGACACATTCCATGATCATATCTCAGCAACTTAATCAGATGGAATAATCACTGTAGCGTAAATCTAGTCCACACCCAGACGATTTATATAATCCACTTGCAGCTCGATGCAAAGCATACTGTATTTTTCCGTTGATCACGATTGTGCAGAAGGTGACAGAGCTAAGGGGCCATCAGATAAAATTCCGCGTTTTGGCAGGCAGCACCAAGTAGACTGCTGCTCACTTTGTCAGCTGTAAGTGAAGTCACCTGTGGCAGGGGTTGCTGATGATGTCAGCCATGGGGAACATAGGGAAACAGGCAGACGTGAGATGGCGGGTAGCTCTGAGGAGAATCAATTGGACATACTTTATACTATGAAAATGAATACTAAAAAATTTGAACCACTGCCAATTTAGTAGACCAGGCCAGTCCCAGCATGTTAAAGAATTGTACAGTTTACTTCTTTAAACTGCGCTTCTTGCCTTTTTTGCATAACTCAACATGGTGCGCAGTGGAAATGGGGCAATGTAGTTCCTAAAAACATTTACGTTTACCACCTGATGGTGCAGTGGGTACCATGCTGCGCTCCCAGGCAAGCCACCTGGGCTGGGGCATGGATTTGGGGATCTGGGACTGGCACGAGGACTGGGTTGGCCCTTCCAGCCCGGGGAGGGAGGCAGGTTCTGCAGTGACCCCCGTTGGGGTTAGGGAGGTTGCTCACCTCACACGAACATCACTACATGCTTGCGAGGCCTGTTGGTGCACGTTCTGGTCCCTAGCGGGTGGCGGAAGGACTGCAAGACAAGAGCAAAATGAGGAAAACTCGCTGTGTTCCCAAAGCCACTGGTATAACAGTTTTCAGCACTCTCAGACCCCACTCAGTGTTGATCTCTGCTGGCTCTGTCAGTTGGGGGAGGAGTGACTGATAGGGCTGGGAGGTCACTGGCACTCTCTGGCCCCACACCGCGTTGATCCCTGCTGGCTCCAACAGTGGGGGGAGGGGCCGATGGGGCTGGAAGACCACCAGTACAAGACCCAATGATAGGTGCAGGTGGTGACTTGGGGCCAAACAGCTAGATGAAAATAAATACGTGCTTAAATTCAACAGGTACAAAAACCTTGAAAATATTTCTGTGGAGGTATATTTTGCGAACCGGGGATGGGGAATCTCAGAAACTGCCATTTGGTGTGGTGGCAGAATATGCAGGTGCACAAGGCATCTAGGGTTGTCCCGGTATGAAATTCTGATGGTATGCTAGCCATCATATGTAGTACTGCAATTACCATTATTCCAAGGGATTTCATAAAAAGTAATTTTTGCACACAAAAAAAGATGCCTCCTCGAACTCTTGCATCAGGGAGAGTTGACATGGAAGGGGCAGCTGTCCCTGACAATCCAAAAAAAAAAATTAGTTGAAAGGTCTGAATACCGCAGTATACTGTGAACCATGGTTACCACAGCATTGGAACTTGCCCACGGTATCAATTCTGTGACTTCCGATACCACGGTATAGCACAATACAGTGATACCATGACATCCCTAAAGGCATCCCACCACTCCTTCTGACTACGTACAAAGAAGACGATCAGTGGGCAGGGTCAGTGATAACGGATCCTTATGTGGGCATAAGGAGTCCTGTGTCTCACATCAATGCGCTGTAACCATTAGGTGGCACTATCCCAAGGGCTACTGCCCCTGCCTGCTTGGCTAGTGGCAGGTTAAGGGGCCTGAGTTCCGAAACGAGTGCCTCCACCCGGAGGTCAGGGTTGGTAGTGGTCAAGCTAACCTGGGCACAGCCCTCCGGGACACTGTAAGCCCCCTTGTTCCTTACTAGTGGCCAGAACAATACACAATAATCACTTTCACAATACCCCAATACACCACACAAGTACCCACACTGTTTGCACTTACCATCAGGGCTTTCCTCTGGCTCAGCCTGAGAACCCCTCAGAAACAAGGTTATACATAGCAAATAACAGCAGTACAGTACTCTTGCACAAACTGGAACCACAGTCAGGGTAAATGCAAAAAAGAGTTAGATCTGATTTATTTAAGGGACTTGAACAAGGGAGGGTGTAATCAGGTTAATTTGCTTAAAGGCTCTATCAATCAAACAGTTATGCATGCACTTCAGGGTCCATAAATAGTCACACACTCTGGGTACCCAGATGGAGAATGGTGGGCTAGCCAGGAACGTTGCAGCTGGTTGGGGCCCTGTGATGGAAGAAAACAACATGCACAACACACACTATTTGTAATCCGGAGCCGGAGGGCTCAGTTCGTGAAAAGAAAACAACAAAACAATCAGATGACACACTTTTAGATTAGGCTGTTGTTGCAGGGAGCAACCCTGATATTTACTCACAATACCCAAGACTGGACACAGGCAGGACGAAAATCGAGACAGCAGGTGGTTGATCTGGAGTGCCAGGAGAAGCAGGGCTCACACGATTCGCCGAGGTGTCGTTCCTGTTCAAGCGTGGAGCGGGGGGGGGGGGTGATCCCCAGGCAGGTCTCTCGTCAGTGGCTTTCTCCGTGCAGTGGTGTAGTCTGGCAGGGTCAGCGTGGCATGGCCCAGGCCAAATGGAGATGAACGCAGATTCAGTCCGATTAGACTGGATAAAGCTTCCAGCAAGCAGAACACAGTTCACACAGTGGGGAACCAAATCACGACCCACTTTCAATACATAGCACATTTACATGTAAAGGATTCTACGGTACCAGCAAGCCGAACAGAGTTCACACAGTGGGGAACCAAATCATGACCCACTTTCAATACACAGCACATTTACAGGTAAGGAAATTCTACTGTACCAGGCAAACCATTCTCCGGTCATGATCGCAAAGTCTCTGCACAAACCGGGGATTCAAAAGCAGCTGGAAATCCTGACAGGCCGATTGCATTGAGCAGAATCTTCGGTCTTCTTCAGGTATGAGCCTGGTAAAAAAATTCAGTGGCTTACTTCGTTCTCATAAACTTGGATTTAGTCCGAAATAATTCTCTTCTCTCCCTCTCAGGGGCAGCAGGCAGACATGCAGGCCACAACTCAGGCCTTTCCACAGTTCTCCCACACGAAACTACCCAGACGGCAGCTTGACTGTCTCAAGCTCTTGTTCTTCAGCTCCCAACTGAGATCTGACTCAATTGCCAGCAAGCCTGAGAATTTCCCCAAGGTCCAAAAGGTTTGGTTGGCTGATCTGTCTGTCAGTCACAACAAAGGCTCCCCCTTCAGGTGTAAAAAGGCGCCAAAAGCCCAAAACTACAATTCCTACAGATTTTGACTCCAGGCAGCTCCTGTAGTCCGGCTCCATTTTAGGTCCCACCAGTACTGATTGGTCCAATTTGGCAGTCCAGGACCAAGATAGTGGAGATAAACAAAACAGTCCTTGCTGCAAAGAAGGCAGATTAGACAAACTACATTATCATTATCACTCTAAATGATTTTCGGCAAATAGTTATATCTTTCAACAGAGCTCCCTCTAAGATTACTTATGACTGTAATCCAGGCAGCTCTTAAAAAGACAGTACACAGAGGCTATACAGGCACTCTCTGGCAATCACATTTAAACTGCTAAAACGCAGGACACCAGCCTGGCAGTGAGCATTTAGGCAAGCTCAAGGAAGACTTTTCGGGAACCCCCATTTGTAGGGGGTTACAGCACATTCAATCAACTCACTGGAATATTATACACATGCAGTTCACATTTAAGTATAACTTATCAAATGGGTTTAGAAAAAGCAGAGCTCTGATTGGTTAATATCCATGAGGAGGTGGCAGTACTACCACTGGCCATAAACAAGTGGCAGGAATGTAGCCATAGTACAGGCTAGATATTAATCAGCCCTTGGCTAGCAAACAGTTCCATTAACACATGAAGTTCAGCTTCACAGATAGATAAAAAAAATGTCTGATATATCTCCCATTGACTTCTCATGGCCTTCAATTCAGAAACCGTTGAGTAGGGGTGGACTGGTATGGGACTGATATTTAAGAAAAGGCAGACTTTAAGGTAAGGGAGTGGGGTGGGGTGGGGGAAGACTGGTGGTAACACCATCTGGCCAGGGCTCGAAACAAGGTATAGTGCCTTGCCACTGGTGTTATGCCATTAACTGACCCATCTGCCTGGAGCATTACATCATGATAGGTGCCGCAAACTCTGGCTGCATCAGCTAACATCTGGAATATCCATTCAGATAATTAGGCTGGGCGACGTTAGATAATGGGGCAGCAGTTGGTGATGATGGGGATGACGCAGTTGTGGAAATTTACATTCCAACACAGTGCCACGATCACCATCTTTTCAAATGGTACACTGCACTGAAGTGGAAGAGGATGATCACTCAATCATTCACAACTTTAGAATTTAATAATCTCTGTATCTCCCATGCCCAGCACTATTTTTACAGAATTTGCCTAATGTCATGTGTATGCCATGCATACACATGGCATTTAGGCAAATTCCATAAAAACAGAGCTGGGCATCCAATATATGGGGATTACTAAATCTCCATACATAAGGGCACCAATAAGAAAGGTGCAGTAGAACATCATCATCTCACATTATTAGCTGCGTGATCGTGGGGGTGAGGAGCGTCATACTGAAACATGCCAGCTGGACCAGGGGTTTCGGTACTTTTTACGAGCATTCGGGTACAAAAACTTTTAATTTGATATGGTGCCTGTGGGGGGAGGGGGATCTGTGAGGTGAAACCCTGATCTGTGCAGCAGTCGGCCCTTCACCGCTGCCTGTAGATATCCTTTAAGATTGATTTTGAAATAACTGTACAAGTTTAGACGAGGAAAGCAACAGCATAAATCGAGCAGTGTGGCTTGGCTCAATATGAATTAAGAAAGGTCCTTCATTGACAGGTTTAAATACAAACCTGATCCTGTCATCACTGTGGAAAATGAAGACGGCTCTCTGTACATTGTCCATACTGTAAATAAATGTACACGCCGCTCTTTACATAAGCTGTGCTGTATGGAACTACACTCAACATGTACAGTATACACACTGGGTGTACGCTAAAGATCGCCACCATCGCCAGTGGCTACAATAAATTTAATTTGGCTAACTTTCTTTTTTATGTTTCCAGTGGTCACTTTGGCTGACCCACTTGGGCATTAGGAATTTTTACAGTTCAGTTAACCTGACACAGTGACAAATCCAGTTCACATGTGGCTAAAAAAAGTGGGTGTATTTTAACCACAATGGCGAAGATCTCCTTAGAACCTGGCAATTATTCAGACACACATACATGTGGCTCTCTGTACATAGGCCCTGTGGAGAATACAAGAAGCTGTACCCAAAACTTGGTGCGCTGTACAGAAATAAAGGGTGTGTCCTGCTTCCTACACATTGAGAGATCATCTCAAAGAGGGTACTTCCCATCTTTGACTATGGTGACACAGTATACATTGCTGCTCCCGAGACCACCCTGGCCAAAATGAATCCCCTTGTTCACTCCTTTCTCCACTCTGTTCTTGTACTGCCACCCCCCACACACCCACCACTGCTCCCTCTACTTCTCCCTCTTCTTTCCTCCCCTTGAGGCCAGATGCTTCATCCATTGTGCCTCCTTCATCTCTAAATACTGGCCTTCCCTCCGGCCTTGCTTCCCTTCTCTTTTACCTCCTACCACTTCTCACCCCGTATGCAACTCTGGCTATTCCTCTCCTGCACTCCTCTCAAGGAAAGTCACTGCTGGTCAAGCTGCCTTCTCCTTCGGAGGTTCTTTCCCCTTCACCATCTGCTCTGCCTCTTCCCACCACTCACTCTCCTCTCTCCTCTGTGTTTTTACTACTCACTCCTGCAGTTGCCCCTGATTCTCATCCCTGTGCTGCTGTCCACCAACTTCCTGCCCGATCTGCTCCCCCTTCACCCTGCACCTACAGTGGTGCAGTCCACGCTTCCACCCTGCCCACTTAACAACCTTTGCTCCCACCCTGAACTTGGTATTGCCTCTGCACTTTGCAAATGTTGATCTTCCAAGTATCAGTCTTCACCATTGATTTTGGGGAAGGGGGGTTGCAGGGCGGAGCCAGCAGCCAAAGGATACAGAAGCTCTTATTTTTTTTTAAACTTAGATGTTATTGATAGGATAAGCAAAGTTATACAGGGAAAAGATGTACAAATCTTGGTTGTGCATTTGTCAGAGAATACATAATTAATAAAGACCAGATTAACTTCTAAGTGGCAAGAGAATATAAACTCGTACAGAAATATTCAACGTCTATTGCCACTATGGTACATTCGAAGGCAAACAATAATCAAGAAACAGTATGTAACAGAACAATAACAACAGTGTGCAGACCTGTCGATCAGAACCAAACCCGAGTAGAGGTCTAAACATGTTATACAATGAAAATATGAGAGAATGTCTGTCAAGGGTTCAAAGGAAGCTAAAGGTTCATAAATATGAGGGGAGGTACGACAATTCAACCAATGGGGACAAGTTCCTCAGGGGGAAAAAATATATTTATTTTTCCTTTGAAGTATGGTGGAAATAGTGCCAAAAGAGGCTTTGCCATCTCCCAGCATGTCTACTAGTGTATAAAAAATATTAGAAGAGGGATATTCAAAATAGAACAAGAGGACACCAAAAAAGATAGGTACCTTATGGTGTGTGTATATCTGAGACTTCAATTCGGTGCCAAGATTCCCAGATCTCTAAGAACGTGGGTAGACGTAAACGAAGTATTGCAGTAATTCATTCCATGGTCTCAATTTCAGAAACCTTTTGTTTCCACTGTACAAATCTGGGAGGCCGGGAGGACAACCAATTTAATGATATACATTTAAGCACTGCCACAAGCAGTATATGATATAATTTAACCTTATGGGTACAGAAGCTCTTCAGCGAGCTGTTCACGGCAACCAATTAAAAAGCAGCTAAAAGTTGTTTCTCGAGCCGTATTTAGATTTATCAAGTAAAGTGAAACAGTTTGATATAAAATGTACTTACCTGATGGCATGGGGAACCCCAGGAAGATGGCTCCTCCAGACAGCGAGAAAAGGCGGTCAGGCCAAGCCGCCCGAGCAGTTGGGAGTGACTGGTACCAGCCACATTGTGGAGGGGAGTAGGGAGTTATCAAATGGCACTTTGCTTCAAGCAATCAGGGACCTGGACAAAAAGTAGATTCCCTGGCTGCCAGGCTAGAAGGGGCGGACACAAAAAATTGAAAAGGCAACAGCAACCGTGAATACTGCAGCTGAGACTGCAAATAACACCACAGCAGTGGTAACTGGTATGTTGGTGGAAAATAAGCTACTCTACCTCAGAATGGAACATCTTGAAAACAATGTTTGGATAGCAAATCTTTTCTTTTTGAGGATAGCAGGATAGCATAGACACAAGAGGGCACTGATTTGGTAGCTTTTTTTTTGCCCCCCCCCAAATTTCTATTTATGCACCCCCATCTCTCCGGCTCAACATATGCTTCAGGCACCGAGGGTGGCATTCTGAGCCTTCCTGGTCACAGTCACCCACCTCCATGGAGCCTTGGCTATGCCCCCAGGCAGGCTCAGGGTGGGGAGGAGCCACTGAATTTGCTGTTTTATCAGGCAGGCGCAGCGAACCGGTGAGCGATGGAGGCCCAGGAAGCTCTTACAGGCCATCATCACGGAGGAGCTGGGGCCATTTTTCCTTCGTTTTCTCCCCAGAGGACGTCAAGTATGTGGACGCCAATGCGGGCCCTACAGCTCACCCATGTGCGTGTCCACCCACGGATGCCAGCAACGTCCTTGTCCTCCCATCTGCCTGCCACACTTCCACCTGCAGTCACCCGGGTGGCAGTGCTGCTGCAGAGGACAGAACCCTCCCTTTCAAAGGAGACAAGCATCCACTGGGACACTCAAACCTCTCCCCCCCCCAGCTGGCCCCTCCGAGCTTGTTCCTGAACTCAGGTCACTGACGTAGCGAGTGGTAGCACTACCGCTACGCTGACTGGCTGGCTGATTTGGTAGTTTTTATGGTGAAACTGATAAAAAACATTTTAAGAACAGACACTTCAGGGCACCTGTTAAAGGCATACCAGAATAGCCCCAGGAGGTGACCTACTGAATCAGAACAGCTTCGAACCATCTTAGTAGTGACCAGTGGACCTCACATTAGGGATATGGTTTTGTAGGCAGTGAAAAACAAGAGACTGATCTTAATAGACAGCAGAATCCTCACTCACTGTTTCCCTGACATTAGTTTAATAGAAACACAGAATTTGTCAGCAGGAAAAACGAAACTTAAATACCTGTAAATTTTCTTTCTCCAACAGCTGGTCTCCGGGCTTCCATACTGATGGGCTGTACCTCCTGATGCTATCATGCAGGCAGAAACTACTGTCTCCTCTGGCAGGCTGTTCCAGTCATCCACCACCCTTTTCATGAAGAAGGATTTCCTCACATCTCTTGTAAACTTCCCCCTCTTAGCTTCAGTACATGCCCCCTTGTTCTCGTGCCTTCCTTCCTTTGAAATAGACCCTCCACTTGCACTTTGTTCATTCCTGTGAGCCGGTACTTGTAGGTTTCAGTCATGTCCCTACTGCTTTCCTCTCTTCCAGGGAGTACATGTTGAGTTCCTGCAGCCTTTCCTCAAATGGCTTCTTCTGCAACCTCCTCACCGTTTTGGTTGCCCTCCTGTGTACCGCCTCCACCATCTCACCATCCTTGCAGAGGTGCGGCCTCCAGAACTGCACACAGTATTCCAGGTGGGGCCTCACCAGTGAGCATTACAACGGCAGCACCACTTCCCTCCTTCTGTTAGAAATCCCTCTCCCAATGCACTCCAGCATCCTGCTAGCCTTTCCCACTGCTCTGTCGCACAGCCCAGCTACCTTGAGGTCATCAGATAAGATGACCCCCGAGGTCTTTTTCTTGCTTGGTGACTGTAAACTCCACTCCCCCAATCTTATACACAGCCACTGGGTTCTGCAACCCTAAGTGCATATCCCTGCACTTTTTGGCATTGAAACACAGCTGCTGCCCCAAGACCATTCCTCTAGTTTCCTCAGATCCCTTTGCATTCTCTCCATCCCTTACCGAGTGTCAACCCTGTTGCAGATTTTTATATCATCCACAAAAAGGCACACCTTACCCTCAAGCTCCTCCACAGTGAAGACATTGAAGAGTACCGGTCCCAGCATCGGACACTGTGGCACCCCACTAGTCACTCTATCGCCTGAGTGGCTACCATTTACCACCACCCTTTGCCACCTATCTCTTAACCAGTTTGATATCCAAGTTGTTTTCTCCCCCACCCCCAGGCTGCTTAATCATTAATGTGAGCTCCGGCCCCAGAAAAGCTTACCCTCCGGTTTAGCTTTTTACAGTAAGAGTGGGGTTTTTCTTGTGCCACAATTTACTGTACTTTAATTCAGAAAAATCCAAGACCCGGAAGTATGGCGGATGCAGGGGAGGCTCCATTTGCTGAAGAGGTGTGGCGTCACACCGCTTGCTTCAATACAAAAGTATTAAAGGAAGTGGTGAGACGCCGCACCTTTTCAGCAAATGAAGCCTCCCCTGCATCAGCCATACTTCCGGGTCTCGGACTTTTCTGAATTAAAATACAGTACGTTGTGGCATGAGAAAAACACCACTGTTACTGTAAAAAGCTAAACCAGAGGGTAAGCTTTTCGGGGGTGGGAGCCCATGTTTTAGACAGCTTTCCTTTAACTAGCCTCTTGTGTGGCACAGTGTCGAAAGCCTTACTGAAGTCCCGACAGGCCACATCCACAGCTCTCCCTTGATCCACCTCCCTGGTAACCAAGTCAAAAAAACGATGAGATTAGTTTGACATGACCTCCCCCCCTGTGAAACAGTGCTGCTGCTGGTGGTCCTGCAGCCCTTTTGCCTCCAGGTACTCCACAAGCCTCTCCTTCAGTAGTGTCTCTACAAACTTCCCCATCACTAATGTGAGACTGACTGGCCTGTACTTGCTGTCATCCACCCTACTCCTGCTTTTGTGCAGAGGGACCACACTGGCCCTCCTCCAGTCCTCTGGAACAACCCCATGTTCACTGAGGTGCTTAAAAGCATGTCAGAGGGGTGGCCAGCACTGTTCTCAGTTCCTTTAGACCCTTGGATAAATCCTGTTGGGTCCCATCACCTTATTCTCCTTTAAGGCTTCAAATCCCTTCCAGACCCTCACCACTGAGAATGGACTTGTGTCCACTACCCTCCCCATTGCTCACTGCAGCATGCTAGTCCATCCCCCCCACCCTATATCATGAAGACCGAGCAGAAGTATCAGTATTTACGCTTTCTCTTGATCTTCCTCTGTGTAGTGTCCCCTCTGCTCTCCTGGTTCTCACTGTCCCTGTGCTTGTCTTCCTCTTTTCTCCCACATATCTGAAGAGGGTCTTGTCCCCTTTTTTGACCTTGACCAACCAGAGGTGCAAGGCTCTCAATGTGATTTGGATGGGCCTACACACCCTGGGTGTTGCCCACGCACTGCAGTTCCCTGCAAGGCTGAGAATCTCCTCCGCGGACAAAACACTTTTATATTCCAACCTGGCTGAAGCTGGGAAGCGATTGGATGCCATAAAGGCAGATTCTGCCCAGCAAAACCCAGAATGTGAGTTGGATCATGGGGACTGACGGCATGGTAAAACTGTGTTACTTGCGGTTCATACCTGCTACAATGTCACTGCTACAATGTCACTGCTATAGTTCACTGGTTCCAAATACTGGTTTCGCATTCTTATTCCACATGTGCTGTGAAATCAAAGTGCCTGCCCAGACAGACCCCGAGGTACTTGAATTGAGGAGGCATCCTCAATTGCCGCACCATCAGGATATGGAAAGAGGGAAGAGGGGTGAGTCTGGCGAGCCTCTGCCTAGTGTCAAAGGTCAGAGAGTCCTTTTTCTTGGCAATGAGGGACAGCTGATTCGCCAGGAACCAGTTCTGGATGTTAGTAAAGTCCAGTTGGAGCCTGGCCGTGAGGTCAGAGGTAGAAGTACCAGAGAAGCAGGCAGCAGAGAGGTCATTAAGGAAGATGGAGAAGAGTAATGGGCCAAGCAAGGATGGACCCTCGAGGGAAGCCTGGGCTGACAGTGAGTGGGAGAATTGGATTCTCCAATTCGGACAGCTTGAGACCTGAACTTAAGGCAGGAGTGGAACCAACCGACTGAGGAGTCAGAGAGGCCCATTGCCTTGAGTACACAGTGCAGATAGCTCCTACTCTACAGTAAGAGCAGCACAGGCAGCAGGCAAATTACCCTGCAGAAATGATCTCCTCTATAAAAGTATATGGAACCTGAACAAACACAACACAAGGGGAAAAATACAACTAGAGCCCAATACAGATAACTTGCTTGTAACAGTACACAATATGTAACCGGCAATAGCGCTGGCAGTACAGCGTAGAGGTTAGAGTAACAAGCTGTGAATGAACTTTGTACATCCAGCAGACATGGGTTTGAGTCCCACAACCTCCACCAACACACTGTGCGACTCCGAGTAGGTCCCTTAACCTCCCCAATGCTCCTGGGTTGCCCCTGAAAACAGGCCTTGGGCCTAGTGGGCCTTACCCGGTTATCAAAGAATATTTAACCAAAAAAAGTATACTTAAGGTTCTGCAGGGTGGAAGTCAGGTCAAACTACCCCGCCCCCTCTTTTAACACTGCCTTTCTCCTACTGCCTTTTTATCTTCCCCATGCACGCCACTGCCACTTCAAATACTATGTATACATAATGCGCCCCTTGGTCTTGAGCATTTACACTGCAAATACAATGTTTATATTATGTATTCCCTTGACCTTGTTCTTGTGTCTCCACCACTGTAAATATTATGTATATATTATGTACTCCTGCAGCCTGCAACACTGTGAATGCTATGTTTTTAGTATGTAGACTTACGACCTCGTTCTTGTGCTCTTAACACTGCAAATACTATGTACTGTGTATTCTTCGTGCCTGTAACCATTTGCCTGTTATCTCCAATACTGGACGTTTGTGAAAATGGGCATTTTTGCTCACATACCCTCCCGTATACAAATAAAATTGATTGACTGATTGATTAAAATTGATTGATAAGAGTCCACTGGCGTCCTAGCGTCTCCCTTCTGGTGACTCCCCTCGAGGACTCCCACTCCTATTGGACCACTCACTCAGGACTGCTAGAGCAGGGTGACTAATAAACAGTAGCAGGTAGAAAAAGTTGGTTTTCAGGGCTATAGGAGACCGCCCCAAAACGAGTGCCGCTAGCATTGACTGTTCCAGGAACAGGCAGCGGAGCAGTTCTGGCTGCTGACAAACAAAGGCAAGCTGGCAAGTGATGGGTAGAGCCCTCAAGCCTGTGGCTCGTAAACCCTCTATGAGAAGGCAGGCTGGTCCCTGTGGGTGGTCCGGTCAGGTGGGCATTTACCGTTGATTAAAATCACCTAGTGTGCAGAGGCGCTGATGCTTTGCAATTAGCTAGACTACACGTTCTATACCATGGGGCTCTATGTTTTATTTCTGGTCTGCCTGCTAGAACCCAGCATTGCACCCTTTACACTTCCATTGGTATGTCCTCCCTAACTACCAGAAGGCAAAAAAATATCTGTACATATGAACTCACAAAGCTCTCCAAAAATGCTGTGCCACAATATATCTCTTTACCTTTTTTCATAAGGACCAGTAGTCATTACAATTTGAGGACTAATGACATCATCCTAATAGAGGTCCCCAGATATATATATCTAAATTTGGTGAAATGGCTTTCAGCTTGCTTGCCCCAATGTTTTGGAACAAGTTATATGCCTCCCTTAAACTCATTAATCAGCCTCTGTTGATTCCAATTGTTGTTGGAAAAGTCACTACACTCAGATGCGCTTGGCGACAGAAATGTTTGTCTCTGTTACTGTATTCCTTGTTTTTTTATTGTTTGCTTACTTCTGTCTCTGTGCTTTATTTTACTGTTTGTTCCTGGCTCGTGCTGCATATTGTCCTTGTACGTTCTTGTGTAGCGGCTGCTTATGAACTCTGTAATCTTTTATGTAATGATCTAGTAGTATTCCAGACAGGCAAGATGGACCTGTGCTCTTTTTCTACCATCACTGACTATGTGTCTATATAAAACTATTAATTTATGTACTGTCACCAGTCCTAACCAGGACCTCCTTGCAAATGAGCACTGCACAATGGAGCCTTTTCCTAATAAAACAAATAAATAGACACCAAGGGTACGTAAAACAAATTTGGTTCTACAGTGGTTCAAGATGGCTGACAGGAATACTATTCTCTGACTGTACCAGCTAGGCCACCTGCTGTGCCTATATATTCCCACAAACATGCAGGTCTATAATTGTTTTTTTTTTTTTTACTTTCTATTTTTGGCCCCCATTTCTACTTGCCAAGTTCTCCTCCTGCTTCTTCCACCTGCCCAAGCCCTTCTGCCTGCTGTAGGAGTCCTCCAATATTCCAACCTGCCATCGGCCTCTGCTTGAATCCTCTCCAGACACCCCGACTGTAATCCACAACTTGTTCCTTGGGGGCTGGACCCCCTGGTTCCCCAAGCCAGAAGGAAGAGTCTTCATTCAACAGTCGAGGGTGTTTTGCCTCTTTTCCTGGTACTGTGACCTGGCTGAGATGGCGGTTCCTCAGATTCAGGTGAAATTAGGTATCAAATGGTGTTGCTTTAAAGTTATAACGAGACCGGTTTACTCAATATGCTGCCTGCCAAACAGTGGAGAAAACCCCAAAAAACACAGGCTCCACTGAGTACAAGGTAAAACTAGTTGATGATCCTTCCCTGCCTGGAATACAACAAGACCATTAATTACTGCACTTCTACATTTGCCTTCTTGCAGGCTTTTAAAATGTATAGTTCATTGTTCTGGCTCTGTGGAATTTCGGATGTATGCACAAATATTACTGTCCCCAACAGGGTGCTTACAAGACTGTATACAACTTATCAAGCCCCAGCAGTCTCACACAGAGACGCAAAGTACTAAAGTTAGAGAAATATACAACAGCCTACCTCCATGACTGACTGCTGCCCGAAACTCCAGCACTAAAGATAGTGCTGTATGGCCAATGATTTTCCATTTTCAGTGGAAAACACTGGTAAAAAACTAAATCTGTCATTCTTAAACCACCACTTGGGAGCCAATTTTTCATGAAAAGACCATTTTGTATTAGCTTTTTGGACAAAACCCTCCATTTTTAACCAAATGGGTGCACAAAGCTGCAATTGGTTGAAATGCATGTGCACGCAAAAAAAAAAAAAAACTGCATTGTGGGACAGAGCATGTTGAGAATACAAATCTTCACAAAACCACTCTTCTAAAGACTATAGTCCTCTGCGGAACACTTTACTTCAGATTAACTTTACTGGTGGTTTTAGGTTTCACTTGACTTGTTTCATGTGGGTAACCCATTTTTCAGGGGGGCTGGAGTGGTTAGTGAATAACTTGGCAGTTAGATTAGAGGGGCTGACAACATTCTTCTGTTCCAAGGATTGACTGCCCTCATTCTGACAATGCCATTGTCCGCTG
The DNA here is from genome assembly GCA_016271365.2 of Neoceratodus forsteri. Classification (NCBI taxonomy): domain Eukaryota; kingdom Metazoa; phylum Chordata; order Ceratodontiformes; family Ceratodontidae; genus Neoceratodus; species Neoceratodus forsteri. The sequence goes on from CM028130.1 coordinate 1,617,110,761, forward strand.
CGACTTCCTCTCCAACTGCAATTAGCAATGTAACAATTTGACTATTGCAAGTAACTGTTATATGACCACCTGTTTTGTGCGATTTCCTGTTTGTAACATAGTGTATTTTATGATATTGTATAATTTGTATCAGCATGTGTTGTACTCCCTCTCCAACTCAGAGTGGTTATAAGCCATCCTGTTGAATCTCCTAACTGTATGTAATCTGTATTGTAACGTTTCTGTTCTTTGACTTGGAGCCTCTGTAAAAGAGCCTTTGGCTCAAAGGTTATAATTCCGAAACTGAAATAAATAAATTCTATGTCACCCGTGACAGGCGTTAGAAAGCACTTTGGTGGAGCCTGGGTGGTGAGATCATACCTCTCAACCTCTTGCCTCATGAATCAGGGACAAGGCTTAAAAAAATCAGGGACAAAGATCCCAAATCAGGGATGCGTCTTTAAATCTGGTACTATTCACTCAGAAAGCTAATAGAATAAAGGGATTTCTGTTAAGATGCATTTTCTGAACAATAACAAGTCTGATACTTTAATGTTTGACATTACTTTGTGCTTTTGTCACTAGAACACAAATTTTACGAGGGACAGAGGAAAAATCTGAAGCAAAATCATGGACGTCCCTAAAAATCAGGGACATTTGAGAAGTATGATGGTGATGTGGAGGTACAGTGCTTTGACTGGGGAGGGAGCCAGAGATGGTCTGTCTGCTTGTTGGGCACCTCCCACAGTGGGTGCCATGACAGCATTGAAACTGCAAGTGACCATTAATACTGAAGATCTGGTGCCCAAAGGACAACGCCACAGACCACAATTGGCAGATGCCAGGTGAGATGGGAGGGCCTAAAGGGAAACAGCGCAAAGGAACCCACATTCAAATGTGTGGCTGGTCCCAATGTGCACTTTGCTATACTACAGTAAACAGTAATTAAACCAAAATGTTTTTGCCCACAAAGTGCACATTGGGACCAGCCCAACACTTGAGTGTGGGGGCCCTTGGTGCTGACCGTTCGCCTTAAATGGGGTAAAAACCTCCCTCCCTCCCCTGATGGAATGACAGCAGCCGGAAGCACAATCCCTGACGCCTCCAAAACACTCCAGGCTGTCCCCCTTCATCATTGCTGGCATCTTAGACAAGGCACTTTTAGTTACATAGGACATTATCCATAGGGCTCTGGGCACTTTATAGAGAACACTGCATCAGAGAAAGAAGACAAATGGTGACGGCAAATAATTACCAATAAAACAAATAAATATCAGCAGCCTGTTGCAATGCAGTGCTCAATTATCAAGCTTTACAGGTTCATTCAATGCCAAATGCTAATGCAAAGAGAAAGAATATCAGCCCCTTGTCTCCAGCACCTGCCTCCTTCAGGAGCCCCCAAGGCACACCAGGCCCCCCTGCACTCCTACCTGCTATCTCCATCCTCCAAAGAGAGGTTTACCCCAACAGGTTGGGATGGGGTTGGGGAGGCTGACCTGTAAGAAGGTGCCGCCTGGCAGTGGTGCGGGGCTGAATATGCCTAGGTCTGTCATTGCGGGTGACGGGTTAGTTTTTGTTTTTTTCTCCAAGGCCTCTAGGATGTCGGCTCACTGTGGAGACAGTACAGGGGTGCACACAACAGCATGTCTGCCACCTGCCCAGCTAATGTTCTCCCTCTCATTTTGCCTACCAGTGTGCTACCCTCTATGATCACCCAGGGGGCAGCAGTGCAGGAAGGCTGTGACCCTTCTTCCTTAGAGTAAAAGAGCATCCTCCCTGGCCAGCCCTTTGAGGATCTGAGTTCATTCCCGAAGGGGTGTCACTGGCACTGTATGTGGTAGCCCTACTACTGCGCTGACGGGCTGGTTTCAGACCTTTTAAATGCCTCCACCAAAGGTGAACTCCAAAGATGGCCCATCAGGGAGTTCTAAACAATGGAGGCTCTATCTCCGGGCTGCTAGTGACAAAAACCTTGGAACAGCCAATAGATTCTCCTTGGAGCAAAGGGGGCCACTAGGGGCATTAAAGGCAAAGAGATATTTAAAGTTTCCCAGGTCTGGTCCATGTAGACTTTTTAAGTTAACAAGGCCACCTTGAAAGTGGTGCAATACCTAATAGGTAACCAGTGCAGGCTGTGAAGCACAGGAGAAATATATTCCATGCATATAGCCTGCGAGACCAATCTGGTCACAGCATTCTGCATCAGCTGCAGGCGATGCAGCAGTTTTGCAGACAACTCTTGGTATAGAGTGTAACAAAGGTCACATTTTAGGGTAACAAAGGTGTGTTCAATCGTCACAAGGTCCTCAGGCACAAGATAGGGTTTAATTCAGGAGATATTCCATAATTGGAAAAACCCAGTGCGGTCTGCTGCTGCCACATGTTTGAACGTCTGCATGCAGTCCAAAGTGACCCCAAAATTGTTTACTCTATCCACAGCAGACAGAGTGGTACCATTCAAAGATGGCAAAACTGGCACATCAACCATCCTTCTCAACCCATAAGGGCCCAGTTCCACCAGCAACTCTCTTTTGCCCAGATTAAGTCTCAACCATCTGAAGCCCATCCAGTCTGAAATTTATTTGTAGAAACTGTCTCATCACAGAAACCACTTCACACCTGTTTGGTTTAAACAGCAGGTACATTTGAGAACATTATCAGCAGAGCGGTGAAAACTCACACTGTACCATCTAACGACCCACCCCCAAAACAACACGTATACTGCAAATAACTTCGGGGCACAGAACTGAACCCTGGGGATCCCCACAGCTGGGCATGAGAAGAAAGATCCCATAACGACATGCTGAGACCTGATGGAGAGGAATGACTCAAACCATTTCAAGGCTGTTCTGGTAAGTTTCCCATGTTCCTTCAGGCGAGCTATCAAAACCCCGTGATCCATAGTAACAAATGCCGACAAAGGGTCAAGAAGAATGATAACTGAATGCTCCCTTCATTCCCTTGCCAGAAGCAGGTCATTGAAAACCCTGATAAGAGTGATCTCCATGCGGTGCCGAGGCCTGAAACCAGACTGGAATGGTTTGTAGATGTCAGATTGCTCAATGGGAGCCCCAAGCTGCTCCGCCACAGCTTCCCAATAATCTTCTTCCAAAAGAGAAATTCTGAAAACGGCCTGTAATTCACCAGCATGGCTGGGTCCAGCGATGGTTTCTTTAGGAGGGGTTCCACCCTGCTTGTCTTTTGATCCACCAGGAAACCCTCCTTTATAAGGGAGCACAGGACAATGCTAGCAAACACCTAAGCCAAAGACTCCTGGCAGTCCACCAACAGCTGAGTAGGCTCTGGGTTATAATCACAGAATGCGGGGCACACGCTGGAGATCCCCCCAAGCACCTCTTTCACCAAGACCAGCTAAACTCACTCCAGGACACCAGAGAGCACCTGTCCCTTTTGTCTCTGACACTGCCAGCCTCTAACAAACTATCCAAAGAGATCTCAGTTCTGATAGAGGACACTGTCTAGGAAGAACCAACTGAAATCCTTGCACCCTTCTGTGACTAGAACGCCTCTCGACTGTAGACAGGAAGGATGACTGAATCTATCTACAATATGGAAGAGTTGAGCCAGTCTGTTATTACTGGAGGTAATCAACCATGACATAAACGCTGCCTTTTTCAGGGAGATTGCCCAGACAGTCATAATAATAAGCCCACAGAGCCCTCCTGTCCTCTGCTGAGCAGGACCTCCGCCAGGAATGCTCCAACCTCCACCTTATGGCCTTCGACCATCTCAGCTGGTCTTTTTACCAAAGCAAGCTGCCATGGGAGGTTGACACAAACTGGAGTGAGTGAGTCCAGAGCAGCCTATGATGGCCACATTACAGCCATCAATGGCCGCTGCTGTACTCTGTCACATTCAGACACAATACCTGAGATGCCCAATACTGCCTTGAGCTGATCAGGCTTAAGATTACGTATAGATTGATATCTGACTATCTCCAGAGGAGGAAGACGGTATCCAGGGAGATGGGGGGCCCTACGAGAAACTACGGCATGGTGATCCACACAAACAGACCAAATCAACACTTGAATCCCAGATGTTCAGCCCCAGAGTGAAGACAAGGTTCAAGGTATGGCTGAATCTATGGGTCACCGAGGTAACCACCTGAGTGAGGCCCCGTGAATTCATTAACTGGAGGAACAGCTGCGCAAACTGCAACTCTGCACCATTAATCTAGCCACTGAAGTCCCTCAAAGGTAACCCAGTGCCAGGGTGATGAGAAAATATGCAAATCCCTGCAGAAATGCCTGTTCCCACCCTAGAGGGTGGTACATCAGGTGTATAGTGCACCTCACACCTGTAACCCCTTTGACGACCACTCATTAAAATGACCTTGTCTCACTTAATGGGTACGCTGCAAGCTTCAAGCAGCATCTAAAGCAGATGGCCACCCCTCCCACCTGCACGCCCACCTTGGGCAATGCACTACCAAGAATCCATCTGGGATGGCTTCATCCAGGACAGGTCCAGAGTCATCACTAAGCCACGTCTCGGTGAGACACACCAGATCTCCCGATGTTTGGTGATAAAATCTGGTAACACTACCATTTTCTCAGGGATCTGGTGTTGTACAAAATTCCCCGGAGGGTAGGAACAGGGTCAGCCAGCCTACTGGCTACCGGTTACCTGTTACCATGGGACTAACTTGGGATTGGGATGAAACAGGGAGGACCCTTTTCTTCATTTTGTTGTAACTATGGTTACCTTAACTAAGGTTCAGCCTACAACAGGCTCCTATCACATAGGCTCCTGGTCAATGAAAAACCAAAAAACAAAAGCAATGCTTCTCGGGTCCAAACCATACCTGGCCAGCATCTCCAAGTCCAGCTCCTCTCTCTTGGTGCTTACACCCGTCGGCCCCACACTACAGAATGTTCCCAACTTCAAATACTTGGGTGTAACCCTTGACTCCTCCCTCTTTTATACGGAGCATGTTAACTCCATTCTATGCCGGGTAAGCTGAAAGTTTGGGGTCACCTATCAGCTAAAACGGTTACTGACCACTGAGGCCCACTTAGCCATTGCCCAAGGCAACCTGCTCCCTATCATCGACTGCTCTCCATATATTCCCATGTGTCCTCTGCCCTGCGCACATGTCTAAACTCAGTCTACAACAACGTATGTCGTTTCGCACTCCTGGCACCCTACTCTACACACCACTGCAACCTTTACCAGGTGCTAGGTTGGCTCTCACTCCCTGGTCGTTATGACTATGCTGTAGGTTGTATCATTGACAACACCTTTACAGATAGCAGTGTGTCACCTTATGCATCTTTCCTGAAGGCTGGGGCTGCTCCCAGATGCTTGCGCATGTCCTCGGTCCCCCCCCCGATGGAAATCCCTAAAGTCTCCACTGTAAATGGGTGGCAAAGCACTATCAGCTGCTGCTCCCTCTCTCTGGAACAGATTCCCTGCTGCACTCCGGTCGGTTGACACCCACAGCACTTTCAAACACAGACTCAAAACCTGGTTATTGACTGAAGCCAAATGCCTGCGTGCTCCCCAGGGTGATCGCCCTCAACTTGCTACTTTCCCTCCTACCTTAGCTGCAAACTCTGCCCTTATAGTCGTCATGCCTCATATAGTACTCTGTGCCTGTTATCCAGTGTGTCATTGCCCGTTACCCTTTGGCTGTGAATCATTATAGTACGTTTTCTGTATTTGCTGAATATGTCCTACTATACCCACTGTGTTTTGTCACCCTACCCACCAACTCATTGGATACTGTAGTGTATTTATTGAGTTCCTCCAACTCATTGTAAACTGAATTGTATTTATTGTACTCCGTTGTATCTGTATGTAACTCTTTTGTGCCATGTTGTTGGCCCGGGTCATGCCTGAAAATGGTCCTTCGGATCAGTGCGGCCACCCAGTAATCAAAGATTAAATAAATAAACCTAGGGTGTCTACTCAACCTAACCCTCCTTATCTAACCCCCCCCACTCCCACCCTGACAATTACTCTTGGGTCATGCACCCCCTCCTCATCCACAGTCTCAGTATCCCTAGTAACCTGCAGTGATCAATAACCGCCATAAGTAAGACCGGGGTCCAAAACGGGCAGTGACACTTAGGTGACACCATAGCAGGTGATCGGCACATGTAAGGTTGTCGGGGCCTTGATATGTGGGAGAAGCCACAGAGCCCTACCAGAGCCGCCGGAAGATCTGGCATGGAGCAGCACCAGAGTGAAGTAAGAGTGTGTGGGTGGGGGGGCATGACGACCAGCTAACAGCCTGATGAAGAAGGGCAGAGCTAGAGTGTTGTGCAGGCAGAGGTTAGATAAAGAAGAAATTGTTAGCCAAACAAAAAAAAGCATTTCACACACAGCAAAATGAGAAGCACAGTTTTCAGGCCACAACTTTTTATTTGACTGACCAAAAGGCTTTCAGGTCTTCAGAGGTCCCCTCCTCCTTCAGCTGCTGTCAATATTGCCCTAAAATGGGTGTGCCAGAATTGAAAGTCACACACAGCACAATATATAATAAAAAAATGATGCAACGCTTTGGATGAAAAACAAGGGAGGGGAGGCAGCCATGACCCTCGCTGGACTGAGGCGACCACAGATATCAAGGTGTTTTCCCATGCCAATGACTCCAGTTTTATGAGAGAAATTTCCTTCCGTTCAAATTATACAAGGCCTGCTACTTCCTCTCTTTGTTTGGTTCTACTTCCCAATGAAGCGCACCCTCCCTCCCTCCCTCTAAGGATGTCTGTGGGGACAACACATTTAAGATTTTATGTATTTACAGCAAGAAGAATGCGTATACAACAGGCTTTAAATGAAGCTATGAAAGCCTGGTCTTAGGGCTTGCCTCACGTGACACATTCGGCAACATTCCTCAAAGTCGACAGGCAGGAATGGTTGTGGATTATCATGGGTGTCCAACTGACCTTGTGGGGTCGGGGGGGGTACTGTAAATTCTAAAAAAAAAATTCAGTGTTGGTCAGCCGAGTGGCATGGAGAGCCGAGGCACTGGCACCTTACATCCTGCCACAACGGTGATCCAGGTTCAGGAACGGACCCGGGTCACCTGGGATCGGCCAGGGCAGGAAAGGATTGAGCGCTCGAGGGACAGCTCTCCTTTCCCAGGGTGGGAAGACATGTCAGATCCGTCACAGTCTGCTGCCAGTTGCAGGCCTATTGGCAGTGCATCACAGGCAGCAAGAATGGGAGGATGCCGAAGCGCCCCTGCCTGCATATCCCGGGCCTGCGCTGCCACCAGGGTCTCTATCTTCATATCCACAATGGATAATTTTACTGGGGGCACGAGGGGTGAATCGTGGGAGTACCCAGGCTAGAAGGTAGGTCCTGGGGAGGCGGCAACCGTCTTGGGGATGCACTGACAGGGCCGATAAGCCGCCCTTGGATACTAGAGGATAAAGAACTGTTATGGGGGGGTGGGCGGAGAATTCAGTTTTACCACCCCTTTGATACTAAAACTGCATATGCTGTAAAAATCTTCCAGCTGGGCCAATCCATTGGTGGAGTAAAAGAACTATGCTTCACGATAGCGAAGACCCAGGTTTGGGAACAAACGCAGGACATCAGGGATCAGACAGGGGAAGGAAGATCAAGCACTCCAGTGGACGTTCTCCTCCTCCAGGGAGGGCAGTGCTCTCTGCTACAACACCACCTCCTGGAGGTGACCATGGGTGGCGGTACAGTTGTAGAGGCCAGTGGGGGGGGGAGGGGTTCATAACCTGGCTTTGTGACTGGCCACACAATCTTGTATGCATGTGAGCTACAGAGCCCTAACCAGCTACTTCCCAGGGGCAGGAAAACCTCTACATGTGGCCAAATGAAGCCAACACCATCAAGCCCCGCTGCTACTGACTGCTGATGCTAGACACAGAAAAATCCCAAATGATGTTTTTTGGATCTCAAACTAAACTCTAGTGCACCAACCAACAGTTCAAGGAGAGGAGCTGGAGTAGTGGAGAGCAAGAGGGGACATGACCGAGACCTGTAAGTACCTCACAAGGGTGAACAAGGTGCAGGAGGGGAGTCTCTTTCAAAGGAGAAGGAGCACCAAAACATTAGGGCATCAAAGCAGCTATTATAACTAATTTTGGGCCGGCCCACTGGTGCAGCCGTAGTGCTACCGCTCACGACGCCAGTGACCCAGGTTTGGGAACGAGTCTACGGAGCTGGCTGGGGAGGGGAAGCCTGAGCATCCGACAGACAGCTCAATTCCCCTGTGAGGTAGGGAGGATGTCAGCCTGGTGCTGGTCTGACCTCTAGTGGAGGCCAGAGGTACAGCAGCCCAATGCCACAAAGATGGGAGGAGCGTAGCAGGATGTTGACGTACGCGCCTAGATGCCATGGTGTAACCGCATCTCCAGACCTACAGGGAAAAAAATCGGGATCTGGCAAATCACCACTGGCAGAGGAAGGCGCCCCTCACAACTTGACCTGTGAGGCCACAATGGGGATCCGACGAAACAAGAAGGATTTTGGGGTTCCCTCTACCCCAACCCTGCCTGGGGGGCATCTCCAAGGCTACATGGGGGTGCTTGACCGGTGGATTATGGGTCAAACTGGGTCGGTGGAAGCTTGGCTGGGTTCAAGGGGAATAAATATCAAGTTAAAAAAAAAACTAATTTTGTAATAGATGACTCCTGTCATTAAAGATCGCTGCCACTCACAATTTAAAAAAAAATCTCTTCCTCTGAGCTTACCTGCTGAATGTACATACAGTATTCACACTGTAGATTGTGCCATCACACTTCTGATGGAAAACAGCAGAGTACTGTACCAAGATATGTAAATGTTTTTATGGTGGGTGTGGCACGGGAGCGGGAACTTTCAAAATACTGTATCGCCATTCAGGAATGAAAAAAAAGGAAAAGAAAAATGGGTATACCGTATTGATGTTTTAGCCAGGAAAAAAAATTATTGCTGAAAAAAAATGACATTGTGACCAACAAATATTGCTGCTTTAAATATTAGGTTTTTCGAGATTTAAAATGTTATTGTTACATGTTCAACTGAGCTCCTTCCAGGATAAAAGATTACAACTGTAAAATGGGATCCTACTGCCTGCAGATAGGGCGAGTAAGAGATGGAGGAGATCCCATGCCATGGAATGCATGCAGGCCACTTAATTATTTCCATTAGATGCTTTAAGATGTCTCCGCTGTGGAACCCCCAAGAGATGTGTTAAATGTGTAAAGGGCGGGGGATTCTTTACTTGTATAAACTGTTAGCTTGGGAATTTTTATTTTTGGCCTTACCGGGCATTAGTTTGATGCAACATGTACTGTACTAATACTGCAACTGGCATAATTAACAAAAATAAAATAAAAAAAAAACAAAAACGTGATCATCTTACCTTTAAACTGATAGCTCAACCTCTGGCAGAACTCCACGACAAAAAAAAATGAACATAGCCTAAAAACTGTCATACAGTTCTCTTAACAAGGATACAGATACACATTATGCCAGATGGGACCAGCACAGACCCGTGTAACCCTTGACCCCAGAGAAAGTAATCCCTCCAGGTCAGTATTCATCCATCTTATTTTATCAGCGAAAGAACTCATTGTGGTAACAAACGTCTTTCACAGGAGTGTCCAGGGACAGCAGCATAACAATTTAATACAGTTACGGAGCATTACACATGAGGCAACTGAAGCTGAGAGCAGTAAAACGCAATGCAATCCACCGCTTTCACCACGGACAGAACTAATTTAGCAGTACAGTACGTTTAAAAACATTTAAAGCACGCACTGCAGTGATTACGAGACTATATTAAAATTATCAATGGAAATAAAAACTTAATGTGGTATATTTATAACAAAATACTATGTGGTTTAAAATAAAATTACTTTTTCTGTATTAAAAAATAAATAAAACACAAGCCCAGTATATTGATAGACTGCATCTGTTACTATCTGTTTTCTTTCCATTTGTTTTGTTGTTATTTAGGACCCAGAATTACTTGCCTGAAGTCCTTAGTAACAGCACCTTGTCATTTAAGCCTTCAAAGAAACCAGTCTATAATCTCCCCATAATTCATACAGGTTCCAGGTCCTTCCTGTCCCCCACAATACTGGACTATACTGATGAACTTCTCAAACGAGTCATGCACAAGGTAACTGTGGTGCTCGCAGCTCTACACAATCATTTCCAACAAAAGCTGCTGCACACACACACCAAATTGATCCTTGGAGCCAATTCTTCTGTTATAACATTTATTCACCAACACAACACCACACCTGAAGCGTTTCGGACAAAAGTCCTTTATCAAAGGTTGAAAAGAAAGCCCATCATGGCATCAATTTATAATGAGTAATCTCTGACGTCATAATGATGCAATACAAATCCATTGGTTCTCTCTAACATTAAAGTGCCAACACCAATCTACTAGACATTTAGAAAAAACATTTTTTAAAAAGAATAAACAACATTTTAATAAATATTAAAAAGACTAACAAAACATCTTGTATGTTATTTAATATTCATAGTTAATAATCTATACTATCTACATTCCAAATACGGTTTAAGTTCTAAGTGTGCATTAATGCCTGGCTGTTTATGTGCATTTAATCTAAGAATCCACTCATTTTCTTTTTTCAATATTTTATTACGATAGTTACCCCCTCTTGGGCCATAGAAAACTTTTTCAAGACCCAGGAATTTAAACTCATGTTTTTCAATTTTATCTCTATTTTCAAATATATGCATTGTTGTAGCATAAGTCAAATCTTGTTTATTGATAGCTCTCATATGTTCCTGTACTCTGATTTTAAAAGTTCTCTCAGTTTTTCCAACATAAAAGGCCCCACAAATACATTGTGCCAGATAAATAATGCCTTGAGTGTTACAGGTTATCAATTGTCTTATAGTAAAAGTTTTATTTCTCCGTCCAGCCACATCAAATTCTTTTGCTTTTACAATAAAATTACATGCACTACAGTTTTTATATGTACAACCTAAAGGATTTCAAACCAATTGTTGGTGTGTTTCACTACAGGTGTAAAGTGACTTCATACTAATGTATCCTTTAAAGTTGGTGCATGTCTGTAAGTTAAAATCGGGGGTTGAGATGAAATTTCCTTTAATCCTAGATCAACAGCCAGTACATGCCAATGTTTTTTAACAATTTGTCCCACCTGCCAACTTTGTGCACTATAAGAAGTAACAAAATGAAATCTATTCTTATTTTCCACCGTCGATGTTTTATCTTTTAACAATTCACCTCTATCGACTGCTGCAGCTGCTTGATATCCCTTCTCTATCACCTTATTTGTATATCCTCTACTTTTGAAGCGATTTTTTAGACTCCTTGCCTCAATTTCAAAATCAGAGTCCCTACTACAATTCCTCTTAATTCTCAAAACTGTCCTTTAGGGATGTTTTCAACTATATGTGTAGGATGGCAACTTGTAGCATATAATAAAGTATTACCATTAGTGGCCTTTCTATATAAGTTACTACTAAGTTGCCCTTCTTCCCCCCGAATAATCTGCAGGTCCAAGTAATTAACAGAATCTGGGCTCGTGTTATATGAAAATCTCAAGTTTGCATTAGTTCCATGCATAAAACTCACAAATTCTGTCAACATTTTTTCATCTCCTTTCCAGATTAACAAAATATCATCAATAAAATGTTTCCATAACAAGACATTGTAAAAAAATGGATTTCTCTGGTCATTGTAAATAACATCATGTTCCCAATGTCCTACATATAGACTAGCCACTGATGGTGCACAGGTAGCCCCCATTGCAGTTCCCTTTATTTGTCTATAAATGTTGCCATCAAAGTAAAGGTATTTTGTAAGTACATGTTCAAGCAGTTTCAAAATAAATTCCGCTCGTCACTGTTTATCTGTAGATCCATTTAAAAGATATGCGATAGTATCCAAGGCCCCATCATGGAGTACATTCGTATAGAGAGATTCTATATCCAGTGTGACCAGTAAGCAATCATTTCCAATTGATATCTCATCTAGCAATTTTAATACATCCTTGGTGTCTTTTATATATGATTTTAATTGTTTTACATAATCATTGAGAATAGAATCCACGTATTTAGAAAGAGGTTCAGTTAGACTTCCAAGTCCACTTACTATTGGACGGCCTGGAGGGTTCTGACTATCTTTATGTACCTCTGGTAAAATGTAAAATGTAGACTGTACCGGGAATTCAACCTTCAAATATTTACTTAACTGAGATGTTATAACAGACCGTCTCAGTGCCTCTGTCACTGTTTCATCAATACAGGTTTTGTACTCCCAAACTGGATCATAACTTAATTTTTGGTAAAATGTGGTATTGTTTAGCTGTCTCAATGCTTCTTGCGTATATTTATAAACATCCCACAGTACTATGCATCCCCCTACACCAAGGATGTATTAAAATTGCTAGATGAGATATCAATTGGAAATGATTGCTTACTGGTCACACTGGATATAGAATCTCTCTATACGAATGTACCCCATGATGGGGCCTTGGATACTATCGCATATCTTTTAAATGGATCTACAGATAAAACGAGTGACGAGGTGGAATTTATTTTGAAACTGCTTGAACATGTACTTACAAAAAATACCTTTACTTTTGATGGCAACATTTATAGACAAATAAAGGAACTGCAATGGGGCTACCTGTGCACCGTCAGTGGCTTAGTCTATATGTAGGACATTGGGAACATGATGTTATTTACAATGACCAGAGAAATCCATTTTTTTACAATGTCTTGTTATGGAAACGTTTTATTGATGATATTTTGTTAATCTGGAAAGGAGATGAAAAAATGTTGACAGAATTTGTGAGTTTTATGCATGGAACTAATGCAAACTTGAGATTTTCATATAACACGAGCCCAGATTCTGTTAATTACTTGGACCTGCAGATTATTCGGGGGGAAGAAGGGCAACTTATATAGAAAGGCCACTGATGGTAATACTTTATTATATGCTACAAGTTGCCATCCTACACATATAGTTGAAAACATCCCTAAAGGACAGTTTTTGAGAATTAAGAGGAATTGTAGTAGGGACTCTGATTTTGAAATTGAGGCAAGGAGTCTAAAAAAATTGCTTCAAAAGTAGAGGATATACAAATAAGGTGATAGAGAAGGGATATCAAGCAGCTGCAGCAGTTGATAGAAGTGAATTGTTAAAAGATAAAACATTGACGGTGGAAAATAAGAATAGATTTCATTTTGTTACTTCTTATAGTGCACAAAGTTGGCAGGTGGGACAAATTGTTAAAAAACATTGGCATGTACTGGCTGTTGATCTAGGATTAAAGGAAATTTCATCTCAACCCTCGATTTTAACTTACAGACATGCACCAACTTTAAAGGATACATTAGTAAGAAGTCACTTTACACCTGTAGTGAAACACACCAACAATTGGTTTGGAAATCCTTTAGGTTGTACACAGTGTAAAACTGTAGTATGTAATTTTATTGTAAAAGCAAAAAGAATTTGATGTGGCTGGACGAAGAAATAAAACTTTACTATAAGACAATTGATAACCTGTAACACTCAAGGCATTATTTATCTGGCACAATGTATTTGTGGGGCCTTTTATGTTGGAAAACTGAGAACTTTTAAAATCAGAGTACAGGAACATATGAGAGCTATCAATAAACAAGATTTGACTTATGCTACAGCAATGCATATATTTGAAAATAGAGATAAATTGAAAACATGAGTTTAAATTCCTGGGTATTGAAAAAGTTTTCTATGGCCCAAGAGGGGTAACTTATCGTAATAAAATATTGAAAAAGAAAATGAGTGGATTCTAGATTAAATGCACATAAACAGCCAGGCATTAATGCACACTTAGAACTTAAACCGTATTTGGAATGTAGATAGTATAGATTATTAACTATGAATATTAAATAACATACAAGATGTTTTGTTAGTCTTTTTAATATTTATTAAAATGTTGTTTATTCTTTTTAAAAAATGTTTTTTCTAAATGTCTAGTAGATTGGTGTTGGCACTTTAATGTTGGAGAGAACCAATGGATTTGTATTGCATCATTATGACGTCAAAGATTACTCATTATAAATTGATGCCATGATGGGCTTTCTTTTCAACCTTTGATAAAGGACTTTTGTCCGAAACGCGTCAGGTGTGGTGTTGTGTTGGTGAATAAATGTTATAACAGAAGAATTGGCTCCAAGGATCAATTTGGTGTGTGTGTGCAGCAGCTTTTGTTGGAAACTATACTGATGAACCGGCTTTTACTGTAACTTGTTTCTTTTCTTTGTTTTTGTGCATTGCACTTCTATATTGTTTGTTAAAGTGTGACACTAACTAGAGAATAATGTACAGACCACTATACACAACAAGGCTGCTTTTCTATCGAAGGGTTGAGTTGATATACGGACCTCGAGAGCGAAGCTCAAGAGGTTTATGATGCCATCTCAACCCTGAGATGGAAATGCAAACCATGCTGTACAGTATATGTCCATTCAGTTCGCATCTTGCTAAAAGCAGGTAAACAGAAGTCCTTTGTACACAAAGATGATGTCACTATACATTTCTTTATTTTTAAAGAAAAAACTTTCCATAAACGGCTGGGGCAGGAAATAATTAGAAAATTCAAAACATCACCTGCACTTTTGGTACCTTCCCCATAGTCCCTGGCACTGACATGTTAAGAAGCGTGCAGCAGAGAACTTTAGAAAAAAAATAAATTAGGGATGAGCCAAAACCTTCCCTTGAAAGACTGAGCCACTCTGAACACAAGTGGCTCAGTTTTTTTTTCGAGAACCGAACCGAAAACAGCCAGTTTGGCTCTCGCACTCCCCAGCCTCCTTGTCATGTAGCAGGATTACTCCCTGTCATGTGACAGGCTTAGGAGTCTGGGGAAAAGGTCAGTGGGCACCTGAGCAGGTTGCGCCTCAGCTATGTACTGAGTTTGCAGATGAGCACATACTTGGTATGTAGCAGATGGCGCTGCTGCTCAGTGCTCCACTCTGCTAGAAGCCGCGGGAGGGAGGGGATCGTGTCTCTTGGTGGCCGCAGAGGCACGAAAATGCAACTTCTTTTTTTTTTTTACCATGTTGCCCAAGCCCCACCGCTACACAGAAGATGCCCCCATGCTCCTAGCCTCCTGTTGCTCTAATCTTTAGGCAGTATAGCCTAGAGATTAGAGCAACAAGCTACGAATGAGCTTGGTACAGTCAGCAGAACTGGGTTTGATTCTCACAACCTCCACTTGCTTACTGTGTGACTTTGGGCATCAGCAAGTCACTTAACCACTCCCCAGTGCTCCTGGGTCACCCCTGAAAACAAGCAGTTGTCCCTAGTGGACCTTACCTGGTTACCAAAATAAGTTACTAAAAGAATTTAAAAGAAAAAAACTCTCAGCCGGCCCGGTGGCGCTGAGGGTTGAGACGCTGGACGCCATACCTCATGATGTGCCGGCAACCCGGGTTCAGGAATGAGCCAGGGTAGGAGGGGGTCGGCGGGGAGGGTGAAGGATAGAGTGTCTGCTGGACTGCTTTCCTTCCCTGGGGAGGGGGGTTGCTGTCATCGGTGCTCTGGTGGCCTCTAGCAATGTTTGGGGGGGCGAGGCAGTAGCACAGGCAGTTGGGGAAGGCGTGCTGGGGCCGACACAGGAAGGTGTGCATGCAGTAGCGCAACACGCTCGTCCTTGGCGCCATTGCACACCTCAAACGCCATGGGGAGAAAACGGAAATTGGCTCTGATTGTGTCGGCATGATGGCCGTCTCCGATGGGAGCAGTGGCTACAAGGGTATGCAGCGACACACTGGATCCGGTCTCGGCGGAGGGTGTAGAGGGGTCCACCACCACCCCGCTGTGGGGGGTAAGCAGCGGGAGTACTAGCTTCGGGACCCGAACGGGAGCCAGGGATCCATGAAGATGGCGGACGGAAGACCTGAGGGGATGCCAGGACGTGATAGAGGTAGGCAGACCAGGGGCCAAGGGAGAAAAATGATTTAATGAAAAAAAAATAAAACCTCTCATTTTTGGCCACTGGGTTGCCCAAGCCCTGTGGCCATCAACCATTTTTCACAGCAATGAGGGACAGAGACACTCAAAATGCAGGACACTGAACCTCAGAATGAGGGACACACCCTCAGACCTAGAGATATTAGCTCAGAACAGTGTGGAAACTAGTGACTTCACTTGTACAATGTTTATTTTTGAATTTGCATCTTAGAATATCATACATTTCTGCTTTAAAGTCTGAATTTTCAGCACATTCTCTGTGTGGCCACACCTTTTCCACAAGGGACAAATGAGGGACAGAACAATTTTTAGGGTCAAAATGAGGGATGCCCTCATAATCAGGGGCAGTTGAGAGATAGGAACACAGACCCCCCACCCCCACAATTTCCTTTTCAGCCACCAGGTTGCCCAAGCTCAGTGGCCACACAGATGCCTCCTCTTTTGGCCACTGGGTGGCCCAAGCCCAGAGGCCACACAGATGTCCCCTTTGGCCACCAGGTTGCTCAGCCCAGTGGCCACACAGAGCCCTCATCTTTCAGTCACTGGGCTGCCCAGCCCAGTGGCCAGTAAAACAAAGCCCTCACCTCTCCCACCCTCTTAGCACCCACCTCCCCCACCGATCCAAGTTAAATCCTGTAAAAAGAAAACAGTCCAACACTGTCCTTATTTGTCCCCACTACTAATCTGTAAAAGAAAATGATCCACTTACGTAATCTCCTACCCCAACACCCCCACCCCCCAGTCAACCTCACTTACCTCTATATGTCCTTGTGGTAATTCCTCTCTTATTGCAGCACACGACCTCTGCGAACCGTGTCTAGACTCGAACTGAGAAAAAAACTAAGTCTAAAACGATGTTTGCACTTAGGTGTTTTTTCAGTTCATTTTAACTTACGCTCATAACTTTGTGGTTTATAAAGATGTTGAGCCCAAATTTTCAACATTTTCTTTTTTTATCCCCACCTCATGAACCAGACAGGTGTCATTTTTCAAATCCCACCAGAAACATTGTTTTGCCATTGTTCTGCAAAATGACATTTCTGTTGTGATTTGAAAAAAAAAAACTGCCTGGTTTAAGAGGTGAGGTAAAAAAAGCCTATGTTGAAAATACGGGGTCAGAATCTCAAGAAACCATGAAGTTACAGGTTTGTTTCCAGTGCATTTCAACTTCATGGAGTTTTAAGATTCTGACCACACATTTTCACCATGGCCTTTTTCTTACCCCACCTCATGAACTAGACTAGTGTGTCGTTTTTCAAAGTCCACCGGAAACGCCATTTTGCCATCATTCTGCAAAATGATGTTTCTGCTGGGATTTGAACACCACCACCAAAAAAGACCATGTTTAAAATTTGGGGTCAAAACATGCAGGTTGGTCAGAAATTAACACTTTATTTTTTTGAGGGGGGTCCTTTTTCTCCCCTGGAGTCCCCACCAGTGCCATCTGATGTCCCCCTGTGCGTCAACCGGGTATGAGACCCCCTCCCCTTCAGCCCCCACGAATTGCCTCATGTGGCAGGGGGCAGGGAGAACCCCAACCCACCAAACCAGATCCAGTTCCAGGGAGGTGCACTCCCAGCGGTACTGCGGGGGGGACAATCGTCATCCCGCGGCGGTGGACTCCTGTGTTTTCCATTTTGCATTTTTCTCTCTTGTGTGAGTGGGTCATGCAATGACGCCAGCGGAAGGAGCGCGCATGCGTCCACACGTGCTCCTCCAGGCGTCTGCCCCATCTCTGCCCCTCTTCTGCAGCATCGGCACACTGCTCCCCAGTCTCCACTAGGGGGCAGTCGACTGCCAATCACTGGTGTCCCCCCTCCCCCGGAGAAGGACAGCAGTCCCTCGGATGCTCTATCCTTTTCCTCCCCTGCCAACCCCAAATGACCTGTGTTTGTTCCTGAACACGGGTCGCCGGTGTACCGCAAGGTAAGGTGTCCAGCTCTTCATCCCTCAGTGCCACCACGCTGACTAGAAATTAACACTTTAAACAGCAGGATGTAGTATATCTCAAGCAGTGGACCCCTTTTGAATAGTACTATCACTTCATTGTCATTTTCTGGTGCTTTTCTCTTGATAACCCCCTTTTTCTTTCAATTATACATATAGGCTAAATCTGGCAAAACCAAATCCAAATCCACCCAGCTTTGCCCATCTCTAAAATAAATATTTGCAGGCATTTCAGAGGGGAAGGGGTAGTAAATTTTCTCTGATGGGCTGGCGACCTAATCCCTATATTTTAGAGGCCTGACTGGGCCAAATCAAAACCCCTGCTCAAATAGCAAGGCTCTTGCCCCCACCCCCGTGAAGCATAATTCAGAGTGGAAGCTGTGTGGGATGGAGACCCGGAGGGTATACAGATACCTTCCAACCATGGCAGTGGACATCCTTCCCCCAGGTTTTCTCCCATACCACCCTCGGCCCCACCGTCGAGCACAGCCTCCCAACAGCATATGTCCTCACGCACTTCAGTGCTCTGAGGATGCAAACTCCCGGATCTACTGCAGGGGGCTGTCAGTAACAACGGAGTCCAGCGCCAACCCACCACAGCCGAGATGTGCACACTCATCCTTAGCCGCTCCAGTAACAGCCACTGAGCTTGCTCCAAAGCTCAGTTCACTTGCTTAGTGGCGTGCTGCACGACTTTCGAATCACCGCATGAGGCTGTTTTAACCTGTTTTGCATTTCTTCCCCTTGGTAGCTAGTGGGACTGCCAGCCTCACCTATGCCTCACATTAGCCTGTCACAGAACTCAGGAAACTGAACCATGCTTAAATAAACAAAACCTGTGACAACAAGGCTGAACTGGGTATGAAATCCATGGTGTTCTGTGGACCCAATTACAATGCTGCAAATGCCTAATCAGAGCACATTACAGCAACACCCACTAAACACCAGTGACACAGAGGTGTCTGAGCAGACAGCTTAGCTCATGAATTCAGCGGTCTGGGATTCCAGAGGTCTATGCTGGAGGTAGCTCTGGAATGGAGGATTACTGCAACTTCTGAGCCATTTCTGGTGTACACAGGTACAATGCCAGAAACCCCGCTCACCAAGCCACCAAACCCCCTACACCCACCCTGTGTTGACTTCTTCCAGATATATCAACAAAAACACTCCAACAAAATGACTATTTCAGGACCCCGTTATGGAAAAGAGACCCAATGCTCCACAAAAACTCCCTTCGATCAAAGACCAGTTGCTTCTGCCATAACGCACTGGTTTCTACCCTGGTCAGATGCTGGCAATCCTTTGCGAACTGTGACCAGACTCTCCAACAAAAGTTGTGCTCCCAGTGCGGGGGGGGGGGGTGCTCATGCACAGGGCAGCCAGCCCTCACCACAACAGACAGTTTCACAGACGTGTAGTGACATCACAATGTTGTTGTGCTGTAGTATAGACGTCACTACTGCAGCATAACATACAAGGTCGTCACATCCCTTCACTCAACCGCCAGTGCCAACAAATGAAGACCTGTGTGGTGGTGGTGTTTTTTTTTGCTTTTAACTTAGTACGTGATCTCAGATGCCTCAGCTTGTGTTTTAATATTCTTTTTTTTACCCCCCAAATGGTTTGAGTACCCCCTCAACCATTAGGCCACCCCTACCCCGTTTGCAGTCCATCAGAGCCCCTGCCAATGCCACTTCACTACCTGATGAGACTGCTTGCCCCGTGAAGCACAGCAATTCAGTGGCAGGGTGAGGTTCAGCAGTACCAGGTCCAATGGAGTCAAGGTCCAATTCCAAGAGGAGTTGGTGACAGCTAGAGAAAACAAGCAAGCCACAGTGACAGCCAGTGACTGACTGAATGAGAGGACAAGCAAGAGAGTAAGTTACAGGCACAGGTAGGCTGGAGTTTTGAATAAATGTTGTGGTTGACAATCAGGCTTATGGAAATGGTGCCCATACACTTAAAAAGATAACCTATGGGCAATCATTCACAGACAAGCCTATGCTGCCAGCCTGAGATTTCCATGGCAACAAATTAAACTTTCGAGCTTTGCTCTCAAGGTTTAGCAGTTGCCATGTAAACCTCTTGACACCAACACAGGCTTGTTGTGCATGGCTGTCCATACATTATCTTCTATATGTTCCTGAGACAGAGTGCTCCACATCTATGAAATAATCCTTTCCGAACAGCCAGCTATCATCCCAGAAGGACCATCCAGTCCCCCGAGTAGTGGACTCTCCTCATCACGTAAGCCCTTTGGTCATGTATTGAACTGTCACAAACCCACTGCCAAGGCCCCAACCAGCACACTTTTTGCCCTGGCTGCTGCAGACCTTCACTAGTGTTCACCTCTTGCCGTGTCCCACGTCCACACTGAGCCCTCTCAGCAAAGGTAGCATGCCCTGGACACCTGGAATTTTAAGCCCAGTCACCAGTCCCCTGCCTCAAGACAGACAGCTCGAACTCCATCTGAAGTGTGGGTTTGGTCCTATCAACGTTTACTCCAGTCCCTTCACAGTATCAGAACAGGAGGGATTTCAATTATTTAAAATAAATTAGCATGTTTCTTTCGCAATGACAGATACCACTTGAGACTCACGATGCCTTTTGTTAAAAATGTAGTACCAGTCAGAATTCTGTATATTGTGCTAAAACAGGCTGTTTATTTTCACAATACATATACCTCCTTCTCATCTACAACACGATCCATCCCCACCCAGACTTTCACCTTAAACTATTCTCGAGTAAAGAAGTTCTGCAACGTAAAAACTGACCAAACTGCAGGTCATGATGGCCTAGAACCCAGGCTCCTCAAACTTGATGCATAAGCTGTTGCCCGCCCGCTGACCAAAATCTACAACCTCTCTTTCTCCGAGGGGTGGTCCCCCAAAAATGGAAAGTGGCTGATGTAGTCCCAATACATAAAGGAGGATGTAAGGAACATATAGAAAACTGTTGCCTGATTTCTATACTCGTTGCATTATCAAAAATCCAAGAACGACTTATATAACCAGTTGGCACTCTACATTGAAACCTACCCATTACTTACTCCTGCCCAACAGGGATTCCGAAAGAATCACGGCACACGTACTGCCCCTGTCCATTTCACCACTGATGTTTTCCAGGCCACTGACTCGGGAAAAAGCCACTGAAGCAATCTTCATTTTTTTAAAACTTTATTTTTATTATTTTACCAATGTTTTAACATTGAAAATTACATATAGTGGACTGTTCATTCACACAGAACTTTGTAGGGCAAAAGTTCTTTAGTAGTAGGATTTGTGCATTCACTAAGATACCACATGAAGGGGTAACCATAATACAGACAAAAAAAAGCCATATATAAGACACCAAGATTATGCTGCATTTACGGAGTCTAAGTGCAGCATGGCATTATCTAAAATTATTGAATGTCCAGCATCAGCACTTCAAAGACAGTTCAGTCCCAAATATCCCCTGAATATAATAAAGAAGCAGGTTACCCATAACTACTAATCTTTCCATCGCCCGCTACCTCACACCCAAAATCGAACATTATTTAAACATCTGAAACTTCTGAAACTGCTTAATTAACCATAGAGGCAACGCAACCAAGCGATCCAGTGACCGCCTCATTAAGGAGCAGTCAACAACTTTCTTTAAAACTTGAAAAGTCTTAAAGTCCAGTAATGTTAGTCTACCAAAGCAAAGCAGACATTAGGCTAACAGAGGCCTTACTCAAATGTCCCCCACCGTCTTCATGAGAATCCGACGCATCAAAGCAACTTCGGGTCGCTGCAATAAATCTGGTCGCCCATTTTCCAGTCTCAGTAGGATCCACTAAAAGATAAACTGTCCCATCAAAAACAATTCAGAGCCGAGCTGGGTAGATCATAGTATGGGAGATACCGGCATCCTGCAGTGATCTTCTAACCCCATCAAACTTTGCGACATTGCCTCATCGCATAACTTATGTCCGGGAAAGCATAAACCTGGCGACTGTCCAGCATGTTGCGGCCCACACAGCGTGCCAGCTGAAGGATCCGATCCCTTTCTCCAACCCCCAACGTCACCACCATGAGAGTCCGGGGCTCCACAGAAGCTTGCTGTCAGCCACCGAGGGGTGATTCTATACACTTTTTGTACACCCGTGATCGGCTCTGTTCTGCAAAGTGCAAGCTCCTCAGTTAGGAAATCTTTGATGAACATCAGAGGGTGATCTCCCTCCCTGCCCTCAAGGATTCCCAGGAGCCTGATGTTAGCGCTTCGGGCCTGGTTTTCCATAATCTTAAGTCTGGCCCGTAAATGCTGCAGTTCCTTTGACATG
Organism: Neoceratodus forsteri; assembly: GCA_016271365.2. Classification (NCBI taxonomy): domain Eukaryota; kingdom Metazoa; phylum Chordata; order Ceratodontiformes; family Ceratodontidae; genus Neoceratodus; species Neoceratodus forsteri. The sequence goes on from CM028130.1 coordinate 1,617,132,957, forward strand.
AGCGCTGTGGCACCCATAGCAGAACTGGCTTGTTTACTTAGATACTGAAATTCAGTTTTTAATCCGTCCACTGCATTTTCCAGCACTGTAACTCTTGTGTTGAAACCGCCCACTTTTTGGGATAAGCCGGAGATCAACTGTATCAGGGTTTGTAATTATAAACCCAAGGTAGAGAGGGTCTCTTCAGTGTCTGGCTCCATTAGAGACTGGGCCTCCATCACAGACCATGATGTCTGAGTGCCACCAGCTCCCTTCCCTTTGTTGGCGCCTCCTGCTGCTTTATCTCTTTTAGAATTCCCCATCCTTATGAAATTACAGGTCAGGAATCCAAGTAAGTGTTCTGAAATTGTGTAAGTTTGTTCGAAATTTGTGATTTTAATGGATTTAGAGATCAAGACAAGCAATCTTTATTGATTTGACAAAGGCGTTCAACCTGGTGAACCATGGTCTTCTCATCATGAAACTAAAGAACCTAGGATTTGCTTCACTGTCTGCAACTTGGATGGAAAGTTATCTTATAGACTGTTCCCAGGCTGTGAGATGCTGTGGTGCCCTTTCGTCCCTAAGGTCAATTCATGACGGGGTCCCCCAGGGCTCCATGCTGGGGCCACTATTTTTTTCCCTTTCCATAAATAATCTGTTATCAAACTGCGGCCAGGCCCAAGCATTGTTAGATGCGGACATGCTGTCCTCTACAGATCTCACACAAATGTAAAAAGCAATAGAGGATAGCCTGAACCTAGACTTTGTCATTTTGGAAAAATGGCTAGTGGACAACCAACTAATCCTAATCACTAAAAAAATGAAAGCAATGCTCTTGGGTCCCAGAATCTTGGCACTGACAAGTCTAATCTTCTTTGTATCGTCTCCTCAGGGAAAGCTCAACTTGAGGTAGTGAACAACTTCAAATACCTTGGCATCTAAATTAATCAGGAACCGTCCTTGAGATCATACATGGAGTACACAACTCAGCTACTATCTGCAAAACTTGACCTACTCCACCACCCTAGGTCCCGCCTCACAGACCAGGCCTGTCATGCCATAGCCAGTACCCTTCTTCTTCCCTTGCTGTTATATGGAGCACCTGTGCTAGTCTTGGTAAAGGAAACTGAGCTAAGCAAGGCTAGACAAACGTACCATAAGACAGGCAGATCTGCAGCTGGAGTAGACAACAAGGAGCACCATTGTACTCTGCTCTCATCCCAAGAATGACCCATGCTGGATGATAGGCTAAACTACTCCATCCTAAGCCTTACCTTCAAAATCCTTATGGGTTCGCTACCTATCCTCTCTGGTCTAGTGAAATTAAGAACCCCTACTAGAATTCTCCATTCCTCAGCACAGCCCCTTCGGGAGGTCCCCAAAGCTAGGTCCCTGCCTGGTCAACGCTCCTTCTCAAATAAGGCCTCCCGGCTGTGGCACGGCCTCCCGGTGGCCCTGCAACAGTGTACCTCTGTAGGGTAATTTAAAAGTCTGTAAGAGCCAACCCCCGGTAACACAGTGCAATTGAAATTAAGGCCCACACCTACCTTCCATGTCTACCAAATTCTTTGTCTGTTAATTTGTGAAACTTCATACTACAGCTGTGTCTACACAATATATCATAACGTAAAGCTTTTCCTTGTAATTAACAAAACTGCATTTGTTCTACATAACTGTGATGTATCTTTGAGTCACTGTATATACTGCATTGTAATACAATGTTGACTACTGTGTAACTAACTCCAGGTCACCCCTGTAAAAGGGGCATTTGTCTCAGTGGGCCTACCCAGTAAACAAAATCCAAATAAATAAATATACAAATAGAACCAAATTAGAATGAAAGTGCTTTTACAACAGAAACATGCAGAACAATGTATGTAAACAGTAAACGTAACACTTAGCCCTTCCTATAGCTAAACTGTTATAGAAAGAAAAGAGTAACCGTTTCAAGCTATCAAAATATTACTCAGTGGTCTCTTTCTTCTATTCCCTTCCCTCACATCAGCCAGTCTTGTTCACCTTACAAAACTGACCCCAACTACTTATGTACACACTGGCTTTTCAGTTTTATATCTATTCCTGGGCTCTCCAAATGTCTTTTAATAAAACATCTGCAATCTTGCTGAAAGTGATTTTTCGACTTGGCTGATAGCAGCTTCTACTCACATATTGTGGTAGCTGCCCTCAGCGACAGTTATTCCAGCCTGGTTTGAAGAATAAATACTATCCCATACCTTAGTTATTTCACTTGTAATTTCTGTATAGAGCTATGCAGCCTGAGCAATTCTGAATGCCCCGGTCATGGTGACACGCCCCCGCACTCAAGCGTGTAATGACATGTGACCAGGGAGAGCATGGGGGCGCGCCTCATTGAAATGAATGAGGCTCGATTTCTCTTCCGTTTTTAAGATAATGAGATCTGGTGTTGTCTTGGGCCTTAAATTTTACTGTCTGGCTTCACTCACTAATGTATAATTGGGCTTTGTGCCTGCCTACCATGTACCACTGTTGAATGGACTGTACTCCCTGTCTACTACCTGCCTCTGGGGGTTGGGGGTTAGGAATATATATATATATTTTTTTCTATTTATGCCTCCTTCTCGCCACCTCGGCTCTGGTCTTCCTCGGGAGCATATGGAGTCATCCCCCCACGGCGCACACCCTACCTGGCCATCCTCCGTCGCCCATGTAGCCTCGGTTGTACCCCGCCCCGGGGCAGGGACAGGGTGGGCCCCAATGCCCCGACACAACAGTAACGTCGGTCGGGAGGAAACCAGGTGGGCAGCCGCAAATCAGGGGCAAGCTCCTGGTGCTCCGTCTCCGCCAGAGCCGAGAGGCATTTTCCCTGTTTTTCTCTGGGGAGCGGCTGGTGCCCTGACGTCAAGGCATATCCGATGTGTACCACTCCCTCACTCCTTCTCTCTCCTCTGCAGTGCCTGCTGTATCTCCAGCCTCCGCCACAGATCAGCAGAGCACCAAACCGGGACCCCTGTCCCTCCCCAGGAGAGGAGAGGAGAGGAGAGCTGTCCTCTGGACACTCAATCATCTCCCTCCCTCCCCTGGTGATCCCCAGCAGCCGGGCTCGCTCCTGAACCTGGGTCGCCGGTGTGGCGCAAGGTGTGGCGTCCAGCACCTCAACCCTCAGCGCCACCGGGCCGGCAGGAATATTGTGATGTAACTGTTTGTGATTTGTGTGTGGATTGTTTTGTGTCCTTTGTAATTTTTTAAATCTTAATAAAGTATGCTACATTTTAAAAAAAAGGTCACTTACAGATTAATGATGGTCACCGCTCGACTAACAAGGGCTTTGTTAGTCGAGCGGTGACCTTCATTAATCTAACATACTAAAAGCCAGTAGAATAGGTCTGTCAGTCTTTTGTGTCTGCTCGGTATCCAGCCCTTAGCGGGCGCTTCCCCCCCCATCCCCGTGAGGGTCAGTCTTGGCTTCAGTACCCCCATGCATCTGTCCCACACCCTCTTGAAGCCCTCCACAGTGTCTTGCTTGACCAGGCTCCCGGGCAATGCATTCCATGGGTCCACCACCCTCTCTGTGAAGTAATTCCTTCTACATTCTCCCTATAGGTTCCTCCCTCCAGTTTCCATTTATGCCCCCTGGTTTTGCCTTTGCTTTAGCCTGAGCATTTCATTGGCTCCACTCCTGTTAATCCCTTTCACATATTTGAAAACCTTAATCATGTCCCTCCTATCTCTCCTCTCCTCCAGTGAGTACAGCCCAAGGGCTTGCAGCCTGTCCTCATAGGTCCTATCACCCATGCCCCGGATCATCCTGGTTGCCCTCCTCTGGACCCTCTCCAACAGTACTATGTCCTTCTTAAGGTGCGGCCGCCAGAATTCATGCAATACTCAAAGTGCGGCCTAACCAAGGCATTGTACAGAGGTAGGATCACCTCACTCCTCCTGGACATTATTCCCCGGGCTATGCAGCCCAGTAACTTGTTTGCCTTTGCCGCCGTTCTTCTGCAGTGATCTGTAAGTGATCATTCTTTAACTTAAAAACGGAAGAGAAATTGAGCCCCATTCATTTCAATGGGGTGCACCCCTGCGCTTTCCCTGGTCACACGTCATTACGTGCTTAAGCGCGGCGGCGTGTCATCATGACCAGAGCATTCAGAATTGATCTGGCTGCATAGCTCTATACAGAATACCCAGCACGTTTTCCTCACTTCTAAGCTCTTTCTGTCATCCCCTGGAGCTTCTTCCCATGGCCATGTGAGACTGATTACTATGCCCCATCATGAACCTTGGAGACCAACTTTTTCACAAAAATGAGCAAATGACCCCTTTGATCTCCTATGTCTTTTGAGAAAGACAAGTTTTGCCAACTTCATCCATTTCTAAGCTACAATAATGCCCAGACTTGCCCCAAACTCTTATTATTTTACCCCTTCTGCTCTTTCCTGCATGCGGCACCAGAAGCATCTCGGGAAGGCTACTGTATCTGCAACTGTCCTCAACGTGCTACCTAATTCCTTGAATCTGCCTTTAAGCTCTTCTACGCTGTTATTCACCAGGTCACTGGTAGCTACAGAGGAGCCTGTCAGGACACAACATAGTATCACAGATTCCTGCGTGACAAAAGGGATTAACTGCCATTGAAAGTGCCTCATTTCCTGCAGTAACTCTGCTGCAGTATTGAACTGCAGCCCGGTGGGCACCACTGTAGGTGTATCACAACGCCTGTCTTCCTATCCCCTGCTCTGGTTAATCTCTCCAGCTGAGGAATTACACTGTCCGTGGTTGCCATGGGAGACACTAAATGCAGGGTATTAAATAGTTGGTATAGCATAGCAAAATGCTACGCAAATCGGAGGGCACTGCTAACCATTTTCTAAATCGCATAGCACTAGACTGCTAAACATTTTTCGACATTTTTATTTAGGTTTGCCCAGTCAAGACACAATAAACATTACGCATTTTTAATTTTGCTAATTGATTTGAGGTAAGTGCTATGCATTGTCACAGTTGATTAGCATTTATTGTGCAAAACTGCTAATCAATTTTTTCAGCTTATTTAATACCGTGGAATGGATATCTTTTTCTAGATTCTTCTTCGCATTCAGGTCTGGCCCCCCAGCTCCATCTCCTGGTTCCAGCTCCATCCCAATGTCTTCCTCCATGGCTTACCCTGAGGTGCCGTTCGGATGACTCCCTACTCAAGTGGATCCGGTTTTGTTGAGAGAGGGCAGCCCTGCCACTGGTGTGGAGCCTGCAAAGGTCAGACCCCGCATACTGCTCTGCCCGGTCTTTCCCTGTTCTGTTTTTGACACCCTTGTGGGATGCAGACTGCATGGTGATGCAAGCCCCTACATGCATGTTGCCGTCTTCCATCCCGTTCCCCTACAGTGAGCTGTCCTGTGTGCTCTGCCATCTGTGGTCCCCCAAATGGCAGTATCGTGTCAGGACAGATCACCCTTCCTCCCTCCCCAGAGGAGGACAGCATCCACTGGAATATTCGATCCTCCTCCCCCCAGCTGGCCCCTCGACCTGGGCTAACTCCGAAACCTGCATTGCTAGCCTCATGAGTGGTAGCCAGCCTCGTCTTCTGCTTGAGCTGCGCCACAGCCTTTCCATCCCCATAACTGTGGAGCCCTTTATTCACTTCTTTGTAGTTTTTGACCATGCAAGGCACACTGCACTGTGGTTCCTCGTTTCCAGAGGGTGGGTACATGGACCCATTTTACAGGCAGAGGGAACATTCGCTTCCCCTACTCTTCGATAACCACCGTGGGATATTTAACTTCTACTTCGGCAGTGACCACAGATGGGCAGAGGGATAACGTCTCGCTCAAAGAATGGCAACTCCACAATGAAGCACCTCATAGTCCTGTGCTACAGTGTCAGTTACTAGTATTGCCCCAAGTACTTGGTGTGGGCCTAGAACCCACAACAATCCAATCTTCCGACCACAGAAGCAAGTGCGACACTGACATACTCCTCTATAACCAGGGTATGCTTCCTGTTCGTTCTGGCTCTCCCTGAACCCTTTCCACCTGGTGAGTCCTTGTTGGATGAAGCACTCCCCTCTGGGGTATCGACTGCTGTGTCCTGCCCAGCACATTCATCCGAAACTGATTTCACCAGTACAGTGATTTCTGTTCTGGGTTGCCAAACCTGGGATCCTCCCATGCCAGTCCCATTCCCCCCTTCCACTTTCCTGACTACAGTGCATCCCCAGCAAGAGCACATGTGCCCACTGGGGTGATGGGACTGCATCTCCCGGCAGATTCTGTGCCGAGTAGTTTCTCAGGTGCTGCACTTCAGCATTCAGAGCAGTTAAATCTGCACCAAGAACCACAAAATTCCTGCATACTGGATATCTCCCAACCTCCGTAGTTGAGCTTCATCCCCTGCAGCTAGCCAGCTGCCCACCCTAGCCTCCTACCTGCATGTGCATGCTGCGTGAGTAAGAACTGCAGACCTGGTAAAACCAAAAACCCAGCACAGTTTACTGCCCCTCTTCCTCCCAAGTCCAGGCACTTAAACTTGTGGCACTGGAATTTAATACACGTGGCATGACTTGCCCCAGAGGACTCGTTTCTGCTTGTAGCTCCAGACGATGCTAGTGGAGGGGGCAGTGGATGTGGCAGCTGTCACTGAGACCTGGGCCACCCAACGGCATGATTGGGACCTAAATCTGGAGGGCTACACTATGTTCAGGAAGGACAGGGGAGAGGGAAGTGGGAGTAGCACTGATAGTCAAAAATGGCATCGGTATAGGAGGGGTGATGGACGTGGAGGGGAACAGGGAGGCGATTTGGGTCACCCTGCAAATGCAGGGGGCTAAGAGAGTAAAGTTAGGGGTGGTATGCAGACCACCTGCATTGGCAAAGGCTCTGGAAGAGAGTTTGGTGGCTAATGTTGTGGGTCACTGTAGACTGGGCAAGGGAAGGGTAGTGGTGATGGCAGACCTAAACATGCCGGGAACAATGACGTCCCCAGTGGCCAAGAAGCAGAGGTTGCTGGATGCCTGTCAGGATGGGTTCCTGATCCAGCAGGTGGGGAATATGACTAGGAAGGCCAGGATACTGGACATAGTCCTGGCGAACAGTGGCCAGATTGGGGACCTGGAGGTGAGAGACCTGTCGGCAAGGAGTGATCACGCCACAGTCTGTTTTTTCCTGGACCTGGGGGAAAGGAAAGACGCACAATGACGGTGGTAACTGACTTCAGGGGTGTGGATTTCAGGGAGATGGGAAGGATCCTTAAGGTTCATTTGGGTGGGATAAGGCCAGACATGGATGCTGACAGTAGGTGGGAGATCATTAGGAGGGGGTTACAGGAGGCTACCAGGTCCTGTGTAAGAGAAAGGCACAGACCCCGTTAAGGTCAGAAAACCCTGTTGGTGGACCAGGGAAGTTCAGGAGGCAATGAGGGATAAGAAGGCGGCCTATAGGGATCAAGGGGAGTATGAGCTGATGGCCAGGAGGGTCACCAGGGTGGTGAGAGCAGCTAAGGCGAGGAAAGAGCAGATCTTGGCCAGAGAGATCAGGAGGGGGGGCAAAGGGTTCTTTAGATACATTGGGGAAAAAAGGAAAGCGAGGGGGCAGATCAGCAGGATTAGGACAGGGGAGGGATGGGCACAGGATCCGAGGGAGCAGGCCGAGGTACTAAATGAGCTCTTTACCTCAGTTTTACCAGGGAGGATGGGGAGCTATGTCTGTCGGGGTGAGGGAGTAACCCGGGGGAAGGGGTGGGACCCTTAGAGTTAGGGAGCCCTGACATGTCTGGGAAGCGGGAAAGGCCAGCACGTTAGGTGGGGGATGACAGTGCAGGGAGCAAAGAAGGAGGATGTGGAAGTTGAAATCCCAGTAGAGAGAGTGAGGGAAGCCCTCAGGTCCCTTTGGACAGAGAAAGCACCACAGCCAGATGAAATACACCCCAAGGTACTGAGGGAACTGGCAGAGGTCTTTGCGGCCCCCCCTAGCGGAGCTTTTCAACATCTCTCTGAAGACGGGGTGGGTACCCCAAGACTGGAGGATGGCCCGTATCATGCCTATCCACAAGGGAGGATCAAGAGAGGAGGCGGGGAACTACTGGCCCATTAGCCTGACATCGGTGGCGGGCAAGGTGATGGAGGGTATTGTCAAGGAAAGGCTGGGGGGGGCACTGGAGCAAATGGGGTATCTGGACCATAGACAGCATGGCTTCACCCCGGGAAGATCGTGTCAGACAAACCTTGTGGAGTTCTACAACTAGGCGATGAGTGCCCTGGACCAGGGTAGAGCAGTGGACGTCCTCTTTCTAGACTTCAGCAAGGCGTTTGATTTGGTACCCCATGGTGGTTTGCTGGCTAAGCTGGGTGAAATGGGGGTGGGGATGCAGATGATCAGATGGATAGGAAATTTGCTCTCGGAACATAGTCAGAGGGTGGTTGGGGGGCTAGTTTCATCTCCAAAGAGGGTCATTAGTGGAGTTCCCCAAGGATTGGTACAAGTGCCCCTCCTGTTTAACGCCTATGTCTCTGACATAAGGAATGGTATCAGGAGTGAAATGAGTCTCTTTGCGGATGACTCAAAGCTGGGTGCAGTGGTGGATGGGAAGGAGGGGAGAGTGGCCCTGCAGGAGGACCTGGAGGCTCTGGAAAGGTGGTTGAGAAAATGGAAACTGAAGTTCAATGCAGGGAAATGCACCTGGGGGCCTGAAATCCGGGCCAAGGGTATACCCTGGGGGGGGCTCTACAAGTCTCAAAGAGTGAGAGGGACCGGGGGGGTGATGGTGGATGTCAAAATGAAAAACTCTGAGACTTGTAGGAGGGCAGCGGCAAACGCCACTAGGATGCTGGGTCGCATCGCCAGGGGGATTACCTCTAGAAGGGCAGAAGTGATCCTCCCTCTGTATAACTGCCTAGTTAGGCTGCACCTTGAGTACTGTGTGCAGTTTTGGAGACTGCACTTAAGGAGGAATATTGCAGTCCTGGAGAGGATCCAAAGGAGGGCAACCAAAATGATTTGAGGCCTGGGGGAAAGGACCTACAGGGAGAGGCTCAAGGAGCTAAACATGTACACTCTGGAGGAGGGATGGGGGGGACATGATAGAGGTCTTCAAGTACATAAAGGGAATCAATAAGGGAGGCTCAGTCGGGGTGCTCCAAAGGAAGGGGGAGCAACTAGAGGACACGGGTGGAAGCTAGAGGGGGGAGGCTCACAGGGAAGAGGAGGAGGTGTTACTTCACGGAGAGGATGGTGGAACCATGGAATGCACTGCCCAAGGCACTGGAGAAGGCAGAGACTGTGGAGGGGTTTAAGAGGGGCTGGGACAGGTATATGGGGAGGGTGAAGCTGACAAAGTCCAATACAAAGGGAACATCTTGGACTGGGGACAGAGAAACCGGGGGGGGGGGACTGCAAAATCGGTGCCCAGTATGGGTGCTACCGAGCAAACACGAAAGACCAATAGTCCTCCTGTGTTGGAGTTTTAGTATGTTAGTAGGAAATCCCCTTTTATACTTCCTGCTGCCTCACAACCCAGAAGTGATCTCTCAGTTCCTTTCCCTGTGCACCCAAATGGCAGTTTGCAAATGGTGCACCATTACTGGAGTTGGAGCTGTGCTTCAGGACTCAGTTTTATTACTCATGCTATCTTGTGCGGCCCTTTAGGGTTGGGTTAAGCAATGGATGGTTCTGATGCCGTATGGCGCTACCGTTAGGAATAGGTTAAATTCCAGAATTGGGTACATGACTTTTGTTACAGAACACACTTTTTCAGGTTAGCAGTTTATAAAGCTGGGTTCAAGTTTTATAAATGGGACCCCTTCTTTAATGAAGAAGGCCCAGAAATCTGCATTAAAAAAAAACACTTGAATTTCAAGCCATCTAAAGCACTGAGGGTATAAAATAGGCATATTTACACCTAGAGTACCTGGTTATCAAAAACAAATACCGTGATTGGTCTAATAATAATAATAAATTTAAAACAAATTATAAAGTAATGAATTAGTTATAGGGTTCAAGAATGCATGGGGTATGCATAAGGGGATCTTAGTGAAATGAAAGGTGGGGAGGGAAAACAGTCGGGGATCAGTTAGGCTCTACAGTGATACTGTGGGCAGACTGGGGTGGGCCAAGCGGCCCTTGTCTGTCGACAAATTTTGTGTTTCTATGTTTATGCCCCCAAATCAGAATGCCCTGCTTGCGGCATCACAGACATTCCCACTGCAACAGAATGTGAAGTCACAGGCAGGGGATAATACCAACCCCACACTCAGCCTAGCCTGCAAGTGATCTGTACAGGGTAAAGAGACAGTTTTCATGTGGCTGTCCAGAATAATAAAATACAGCAGGGTGGCTTGAAATTCAAATCCGTGTGTATATGTGTTTGGGGGAGGGGGGGATCTTATGTGACACAGTTCCGCAGATGTCGACTTCGATTTTTGTTTCCTGCTGCTGGGGGAAAAAACAACAAATATTTTGCAGATTGTACTTTTTCTTTTACATATATTTTTTTAGCACACCCCTCTGGGGTATCGACTGCTGTGTCCTGGCCAAGACATTCATCCGAAACCGATTTCACCAGTACAGTGATTTCTGTTCTGGGTTGCCACACCTGGGATCCTCCCATGCCAGCTGTCCTCCCAACCAGCTGTCTGTCTTCCCAAGGTTCTTGTTCACAGGGCTATACCCCTATCAGGCTGAGGGATCCAGGCCATCATATAGACAGCAGACAGGTTTTTCTCCCTCGTTTTCTCACCTTCGCCTGCCTCCTCCATGGGAGGGGCGATGCTCGAATCAGCTGCACACACGCACAGCTTCCTTGGCGGCAGAAGCAACTCCTTGGCCCAGCCGCAGGGGTCGCTGAGATGGCAGACTTCACTGCCAGCCCTCCCCAGATAAAAGGCACTGCCAGGCAGCAGCTGTCTCAACCTGACTTGCCCCAATAAAAGGCACTGCCAGGCAGCAGCTGTCTCAACCTGACCTGCCCCCCTCCCCCAAGCAAGACATGCTGAGTTTGCTCATGAACCAGAGTTGTTCATATGTTACCACATCACGCCACCAGGGCAACCCATAGATGGTACCTTTTAGTGGACTAATAAAACTGCTCTTGAGTCTAGCTTTCAGGAGCTACGCTTTCTTCATCAGGTCAATGGAAACAGGAAATCATGTTTTTAGCTGGTGATCAGAGCCTCCCCGTCAGTATAGATGGCAGACATTTACTGACTTTGAACAGGACATGGGTGAATCTTCCAAAAACAACTGAATGATTGCTCTGCAGCGGACAGGCGGCCCTGTCTCAGCTCAAAGTAGAGTCCAGAGAGGTTCTTAGTTTTTGGATCTCCTTTCCTAGCATCTGTCACACATTGTATATTAAAGGGATGTCCCCTCCCCCGTTTCAGAGAAAATTCCCTGCAGACATCAGCAAAATTCCTCAGAATTTCAAGGCCTTTCATTTTCTATTATTGAAGACATCTTTCTAACTTTCTTTCTATTGTATTCAATAAAATCATACAACAAAGTGTTATACAGGGAATGGCATGACAGCAATGATTTAGAGACAAAACCATTACGTTCCACAATAAATCAATATAGGATTTACGTTACCCAGTCCTACTTGTTACCCGCTATACAGGGCACCACAATATATACTATGTCATTTAGAAATCACACAGAGTCACATTGCAGCCGATGCTAGAGTGAAAATTACATTTAGTGAGGAAAAAAAAAAGAAAACACATTAAAATTGAAATCTGTTATGGCACTTAAAAGGTATTCGTACAATCTGTCCTCTGAAATGGGCTTTCAGCAAAGCTCCTTAAAATTTAACAGCTGAGTGCAAGAATAATACAGAGTCATTTGCCCAGCTCATCTGAATCGGAACATATCCAACTCTTCACATTTAACAGACATTTATGATCCAGCTACCAAATAAATCTCCCATAATTGCACATAACCTCTGAATTTTAAATTTCAGAGCACCAGGGTTATGTCCCTGTCTGGGGAGCGTGCCCTGCTGCCTGCTTCGGCTCCCTAAAGGATATACCTTTCCCAACATGGGCACAAGGTTTGTGGCATGGCAGCCACTGTTTAAAAATCTAAACGCTGGCTTGTAACTGAGACACAGGTAGTAAACGAAAAGTGAGTTAGGCAAGTGTCTTACTACTGAAGTGAACTCAACCATTAACGATCTATTAATTAAATGTTGTGAACCAGAGTAATCATTTGGTGCAGTATTAAAGTCATTATAATATATTAACAGCCCTCACCCCAGCCTACCAACCCCAGCAACACTGTCTCTGCTGCGAAGTGTGCTACCCAATATATATACGTCTTTAATCGTTCATCTTAGCCCACACAGTTCAGACCTCTGCAGCCTATGGATGTGACTTAGACAGTCTGTCACAAAAGTACCTGCAGCCTTAGATTCAGTAAAACAATAAAAGTTTCTCTTCCACAGAAAACAGCAGTCTAGCTAAGAAGCTAAGTCTGTATTGTATTCTCACCTCTCAATTTCACCATTACTCCTTCAAAAGCCTTCCATCGAAGACGAGTTGCACAGAAGTAGTCAGGGAATCATAAAACTTTTGACTTGTTGACGGCAGGCATTTGTTCCTGGGCTGCCCGTAAAACAACGTCTCTTTCCTCCACAAGCTCATAACCATTAATATTGTTCTCGAATCATCAGATAGTCCATGGGCCATCCTAAGGGTGATGCAGTAGGCTTTTACAATTCATGCAGGGTGCCCAATTCCAAGTGCCTCCAGGAGACTTCGCTCTAGGAAGGTTGTGACATCCTCACCTTCCAAGACCTCCAAAATGTGAACATTAGGGGTGCAGACAGTGTTCTGTAATTGTTCCAGCCTTGTGTGGAGAAGCCCTTGCTCTTCCATGGATGATATCACTACCGCCAAAGCTTTCCCAGTCGCCGAGACAGACTTTGCCGCCGAGCTTGCCAACCCATCCTTTTTTTCTCCATAACAACCAGTGTTTCAGTGTGTGTATCCAGGTTTTTTCAGTTCTTTGATTTGAGTGTGTAAGACTTCAAATTGCCTGGTGGAAACTACCTAGTATGGTCGGCGTATCACTGTCAGCTGGGAGCTGCTGCGGCTGAGATTTCCCCACGCTTGGAGGGCCCCGGTGTCATCTTGATTTGAGATGGTTCATGTTACATCTTGTTCTTACCCCAGGAGTCCTTTAGCTTCAGTAACTTTAGCAGTTAGCTGGCTAGGTGCAACTGCCCCAGAGGTGTGCCTTTTAAGAGAAATTTAAATGAGCTTAGGGCCATAGCCAATCAGAAAACAGGAAGGGTAGTGAGCTGAGTGAGAGCTGCTGAAGGTTTCAGAATTTTTTCTCTGCTGGACTAAGCAACATTGCCCCCAAGGTGTCTCTCAACTTTCCTTGTTGACAGCCTCCTAGTGCTTATCTGGGTAAAGTTTTCCTCATATTTCTGTTTTAATAGTTTGCTGAGTGAAAGTATTACAAATTCGTTAGCGCCACACTAAGTTTTTATTTTAACGTATCCGCGCTATTTTTGTCTTTATTTTTACTGCGACTGTTCATTTTAAATGTCAAATTTATCGCAGGTGCTTAATTTTGATGATTTCTCTCTTTTCTGACCAAATTCTTGTGGGAACCGTCGCACTGGGGACAGTTGCCTTGTTTTTACCTCGGACCTCGCGGGTTTTACCGTGAAGCACTCCTTTGGAATTCAAATCTTAACAGTGCCTGGGGGGTTCTCTCAGGGTTGGCATTTTAAGAGAAACCCTTCTATATATGTGTTTATACATAAAGGAACTGGACCTAGGTATCATCTGTTGCAGGGCTGTCCGTAAGGGTCCAGCAGCCACCTGTGGCAGTTCATAAGTATTGCTGGGTTTCCTATTAAGATTGGCACTGGTATAGATCCCAGTTCTAGAACCATGAGAAAAAAAGGCACTGGCAACAGACAGAGCTAATTAACTGGGGCAGGAATGGCCGGTGGCATTTCTCAGAAACCTGCACTCAGTTCATAAGGTCCAGGACTGGTTTGCTTTGCTTAAATTGGGCAAAACATAGCAGACAAACCTTTGATTACTAGAGCTGAGGACGTATCAAAGGCTTCTGACTAGGGGCCATTCAAAAGTACCAAAATGTAAGGAGGTGCTAAGGAACCCTCCAGATCCCAGACAAAAATTTAAGCTTCCAAATTATGAAGTTCCTCACAATTTAAACAAGCATTTGTCAATGCCGAATGTTTGCTTGCTGGCATTGGCATTGGTAGTGTAGAAGTTACAGAGCTGTATAATAGGAATGGCAGTGAAGTACTGAACTGGAGCCAACCCCACCACCACCCTGCAGAGACTGACAGGCATTAGGGTGTGCCGTTGGGTCATCAGGCATAACGGCCATGCCATTTCACAACACCCTACCCTGCAGACTCCAACAAGTGTCACGGTGTGCCTTGGGGTCTTTGGGCTTTATGCTCATCTCATTCTATATGGAAATATGGTGAGATGGGTGCAGTATAGGAGAATGGGGTGAACTTTAGGGCCAAAGAGACCAAGGCACACCTCGATGCCTGTCACTGGCTGCAGGGTGGGAGTGGAATGGCATGAGCACTACAGGTGGCAATCCAAAGTCACACCCATGATGCCTGTCAGTCTCTACAGGGTGGGGCATTATGGTCAGAAACCCTAATGTCCCAGGCATTCATTGGTATTTTCACTTCACATTTTCAACATAGGTTTTTTGTAACCCCCACCTCATGAACAGTGGCAATATCAGTTCATTAGCCGAAAGCTGGTTTTACACAGTGACTACACCATTTGGCACCACAGGTGCAAAAATGCATTTCGAACAGGATGTGAAAAATGACAGCTGTACTGTGCATGGGGAGGTATAAAAAATGGCAATGTTGACTTCCGGTGACGTCACCGACCTGATGAGAGCCTAATTTGGCCGGCTCCCCAATCGCCTCACCAATCTATTAAAAGCCTCTCGATTACGGATACCCCACTACTCAACTCAAGAATACAGATAAAGGAGAAATGTCGTCGAAAAACCACAAACCAAGAAATCTGAAAAATCTTAACTCACAAACGAAGATGAAGCAGTTAACACTCGACGAGGAGATGGAGGGGCCTACACCAGCGTACCCATCGAGATACAGCCCTCTCAGACTCCTCGGCTGACATGGAGGAAGAGGATTCAGGACTTTCCAGAAAGCGGAACGCACACTGCAAAAATACTAACGCCGGTTCAAAGATTGAATCCTCTCTGGCAGATTTGCTTCGGACGTCCAAATATGGATGCAAAAGTAGCGGATCACACAACTAAAATAACAGAGATCTCCGAGGCCCAAGAAGCTGAAAACAGGGTCCTATTATACTTACTGCATAGAGACAAGGAAACTTTCAACAGACTGGAGGACATCGAAAACCGCTCAAGGCGAAATAACTTTCGAATACACGGAGTCCCGGAAGGGTCAGAAGAAGGATATCACACTCCGATTGACTTTATACAACATTTACTACGCTCAATATTTTCAATTCCGCTGATCTGAACATGGCGATAGATAGGGCACATAGATCACTAGCCCCTAAACCTCCGCTCCGTCAGCAAGGCCCGTTAGTGGGTGATCAGGATGGTATATTTTCAGTCGAAGGAGTGGGTTCTGAAGGAGGCGTGGGCTCAAAGATTTAAAATACATGAACACTACGGTTTCTCGAGCAGGACTTCTCACGGCATTACAAGCGGAGCAGTGAGTGCGCTCTATCATAAAGGAGATCCGGAGAAAAAGAAAAACATTAAGGCTCAGCTGATTTTCCCGGCCAAGTTAAGACTACATTTGGAAGAGGGGATTAAAACGTACCCTAGCCTCGTCGAAGCAGCCCCGCTCCTAAAAGAATGGGGAATCGCAGTACCGGGAATGGAAATGCGACTGCTGGAGCAAAAGCTGATAAAAGACTCCTGGCAAATCGTAGACAGAGGAATGAAACGACCGCATCGAGGAGGGATCCCTTCATTGGTAATGCAGGACCTGACGAAATTAACCAGGCGCTCCGATGGCAAGAAACCTGAAGGCCACAACACGGCTAGATTTAGACAGACCACTCCAAGCTGATTAATAAAATGCACTGAACTGTACATGAGATAACATCCAAAATGACTTGCATACCCAGTAACTCCAGTGAATTACCCTGATCTCGGAACGGCCCGGGGGGGGGATACTGTCGCCTTTTATGCAGGTCTTTCACCCAGGAGTTGCCGTATGGGTTTAACATATGACTGACAGAGGGGTTTTATTATGCTCTTTCCCTTGAAGACGAAAAATGGACTGAATGGACATGGATTAAAAGGCATCTCACTAACTCGACCCATGATCTTGACTAGGAGAAAATAACTGATAACTTTTGGTATTGGATTATACCTTATAGGGGCCAGGGGCTTAAACCATGTGGGGAGGGGGGAGGAAGGCAGGTTCTGGGAATAAACTAACTTGGAGTTGTACCTCCTTAATAGAATGGCTGGACATGTGAACAGACCTGAAAGTGGGGAATCATTTAAGGGATTTCTAAGACCCTGTCCCAACTACATGGACAATGTGGTGCATAAAAAAAATTAAAGAATTAGAGAATTGGAATTTATGGGACAGGAATTAAGAGAGAGAGGAAGCTAAATACTCAGAGTGACAGAGGGTTGTAAAGGGTGGGGTGGGAGGGAACCGAAGGGTTCTCTGCTTCACTCGATGACTTTTTTCTTCTTTTTTTTTTTCTTCTTTTTTGTATTTTTAGAGCTTAAAGACATCTAAGCTCGTAGTCTCCTTAACGAGACACATAGTGCTGACTGAAGCACTATCCACTTAGAGTGGCTCCAGGCTCTCTACTCTCAGGGAAGCCAGGACTTGCACCTAGGAAGTAACCGAGGCTCGAGCCTCAAGTGAGCTAGGACGTTCACTAACTCGGGCTGATCTCTTTCTCTACTCAAGGTTAAATCTTTTTTGTGGATTGAGTGGAAAGAGAAATAATCTAATTTTTAATCATGTTTAACTGTTCTGTTAGTAACAGTCTGTTATTGTTATTGACTAAAGTTATCCTACAGTTGCTTTATAGTTATAAGCATTACCCAATGTTTAGGGTAAAACTCTTGTTTAATGAGTCCTTGTTAATTACACAATCAGGATCAAAGCAGGCAAAATGGTCTATGGGGTTCCCCTTGTCAAAGCGGAAGAAATCACTCCAGAATAAAATTCCATTTAAACGTCTTAAGTTTTTGGTCAGACAGGTTTATGGCAGACCACAGCTATTCTCAGAATTTCAATCATGGCCTCCCTAAAAATATACTCTTATAATGTGAAGGGGGTCAATTCACCCATTAAGCGTACCAGGCTTTTGCAAGAGTTAAAGAGACTACAGGGGGATGTTATCTTACTACAGGAAACACATTTATCTAGCACAGAACATTTAAAATTAAGAAGGGCCTGGGTGGAGAATGTGGTGGCAGCTTCACACCCGGACGCTAAGAAGGCAGGGGTGGCAATTCTATGGAGAAAAGGCCTAAACTTAATTATCCAATCTTCAGAAGGGGACTCAGGGCAGATCGCCAGATTATCAGTAAGTTTACAGGGTAAGCCCTCCATCTGGTCCAATATTTATGCGCCAAATACTAAGCAGGAAGATTTTTTAAACTGGTCTTTAAAAAAATAACGAACCTCCCGCCGGGAGATCTCGTCCTAGGGGGAGATTTTAATACTGCCCCGAACCCGCTGAGAGATAGATCGGCGAGTTCAATGCTCACCTCTCAGACTACCTCCAGATCTCTCAATGCCCTAACAAAAGAACTGGGGCTAATAGATATATGGAGAGCACAACACCCGTGGGGGAGTGACTTCACGTTCTACTCGGCTGCCCAAGAATCTTATTCCAGAATAGATTTACTTTACACTTATGCTTCCTCACTTCACTTAGTCACCAAATCCGAAATACACAATATAACCTTATCAGATCACTCTCCAATTTCCATCGTGATAAGGTTGGCACCAAAGGATAGGCAAACAATATGGAGACTCAACGTCTCCCTATTGAATAACAAATCCTTCGTTAATAAACTAAAGCAGACTATTGTGGACTTCACTCAGGTACACCAGCTGACTGAGCACTCCCCTGCAATCAAATGGGATACGCTTAAAGCGGTGCTGAGGGGAGAGATCATAAGTTTTGCGGCTTATCAAAAAAAGTTATCACGACTCTCGCACACAAATCTGTTATGAGAATTGACGAAATTAGAAGAACTTCATAAACAAAACCCAACCGACACGCAGACCCAAAAGAACTTGTATAAAATTAGAGAGGCCTTACAGATATTTGAGAATAAAAAAGCAGAAGGTTATTTAAGATTCACAAATCAAAAATACCATGAGGTGGGTGGGAGAGCTGCGAGATGTTGTTGGCGATTGCGCTTAAAAAAGGCGCAAGCAGACAGATGTATCCCGTATATTCAGGAGGATACGTTATCAAAACAGAGATTCACAACCCCCTCTGAAATTGCGCAACAATTCCAAAAGTATTACCAAAACTTATACTTAGAAGATACAAATCCCAGAGAAACGCAGGAAAATACCGAACCTTTTTGAACAATCTTATGCTACCCAAACTACCCGACTCTGTGCTATCAAAACTCAACCTCCCCATAACCACAGAGGAAATTATCGAAGTCATTCACCAACTACCGACAGGAAAAGCCCCTGGCCCTGACGGGTTTAGTGGGGAAATATATAAAGAGTTAGCAGGGTCAGTGGCACCATATTAACAAAAGTATTCAACCAATGTTTGGAAGGGTAGGGGTCCTATTAGTTGGGAGCAATCAATAATAACAGTGATACCCAAACCAGGGAAAAAAACTACCAAATGTGAATTTTTTAGACCAGTATCCCTCTTAAACCAAGACCAAAAAATCTTTACGAAAATTCTAGCTATTCGTATACATAAATATGTCGAATTGTTGATTCATCCTGACCAAACGGGTTTCATCCCCCATCGGCACATGTTTGATAATGTCCGTAGACTTCTTAATATTTTAGAGTCCATAGGTTTGAAGAGTGACCCAGCCATTGCACTCTTTGTCGATGCTGAAAAAGCCTTCGATAGACTAAACTGGGCCTATCTTTTTGAAGTTCTCCAACAAATGGGTTTCCATGGTAATTTTTTCAATGGAATAAAAGTGTCTTACCAAAAGCCGCAGGCTAGAGTACGGGTGAATGGTACGATCTCATTACCATTTAATATCACCAGGGGCACGCGGCAGGGATGCCCCCTTTCTCCCTTACTATTTGCGATCAGTATGGAGCCCCTGGCACAGGCCATAAGACAGCATCCACAGATTCAGGGTATTGAAGTCCAAAACACCTCCCACAAGATCTCTTTATATGCGGACGATACATTAATATACTTGGGAAACCCCCAAGTCACTCTCCCATATCTTATGGAACTCCTGACCTCCTTTGGGGAAATATCAGGCTTTAAAATTAACCTGAAGAAGTCTGAAGTCCTTCCATTGGGGCGGGCTTTAGATCCCAAGGTACGAGCCAGCATCCCATTTAAATGGGTCAAATACAAGGTGAGGTACCTTGGAATACAGATACCCACAAATCTTAATCAAATCTATAAGCATAATTACGGTACCTTATTCCAGCAGGTAAGAGCGGACCTCAATAGGTGGTCATCACTCCCCTTAACTTTCACCAACAGGTTGGAGACGATCAAAATGAACATTTTGCCCAAATTCCTTTTTTTATTCTCCAACCTTCCCATCCAGATTCCTAACAAAGACTGGAAGGATCTTAGAAAAAAGCTGTCGGAATTTATTTGGCTTGGTAAGCGACCAAGGATTAGGTGGGCAATATTAGTGCAGGATAGATGTAAGGGAGGATTCGGTCTTCCAGACTTCCCGAAGTATTTCCTGGCGGCTCAGTTACTTCCAATTATTAAAATGATGAAGCCCGGTCTGAGACACGGGTGGCTAGAGATCGAGGAGAGTGAGAGTGACTCGATTCCCTTGAATATCCTCCCCTGGAGGGTCCTACCAAAAGACCTTAAAAATATCCATAATATTTTCACTCAACACACAATGGCGAAGTGGCTTGAGGCTAGGCAAAACTGGGAGATAATCCGCCCTGTATGGGAATATTTACCACTTGTATTCCTCCCAGGTTTTCCTATCCCGGATAGGGATCCCTGTTTTTTTAGATGGACCACCTTAGGTCTTAAATATCCCAAGCAATTTATTGAGGGATCGCAGGTGAAGACTTTTACACGTATGCAATCAGAGTTTCAATTAAATACTACTGAATTTTTTAGGTATTATCAATGCCTTCACTATATCACTAGAATAATTGGCCTTAATGAAATCACACAGGAACCCTCACTACCCAACGTATTAACTCACCAAAAAAGTCTAACAGGGGATACCAGATCATATATCTCAAAGATTTACAAAGTACTGATGGAGGACAGGGGAGCTCTGGCAATACGGAAAGTGGAGGACAGATGTGAGGCAGAAGCGAATTTAAACCTTACAGAACAAAATTGGCTCCACATCTGGACAGGGGTCCACAAGACTACAAATTCCCCATCCTGGAGAGAGTTCAGGTGGAAAGTCAATATTCGATTTTTTATTACCCCAACAATTACTGCCCGCTACAAGAGGAGCCTATACAATAAATGTTGGAGAAAATGCGGCTCTACAGGAACGCACCATCATATTTTTTGGGAATGCCCAAAAATCATTTCATTCTAGAGTGAGGTCGCGGATGAGTTTGCTTTGATCCTTTCCCTCTCTACACCACTAAAATTTGAAAATTTAGTACTGGGTCTTCTGCCACAGGAAATCAAGAATGCAGCAGGAAGATACCTCTTTTACATCATGATTGCAGCAGCCCTTAAGGTTCTAACACAGAATTGGTTATCTGACATTCCTTTGTCTCTGAAAACTTGGGTCAGGAATATAGAGTTGATTCAGGGAACAGAAATGGTTACAGCTCAGCTAAGGTTAGCTACAGATAAATTTAATACAAGATGGTTGCCTTATTTTAAATATAAGGAATTGAAGGAAGGAATCACAGTGTGGGAACAACTTCTAACAAGTTAACCAAATCCACACGAAGTTGCAAAGATTTACAACAAAGGTGGGTCAAGAAGGAAAGAGGATGGGACAAGAAGAACGGAACTAATACCTATGATGTGGGAGATGAGAGAGATCTGGGTGAAAAAAGGGAGAGATCTTGGGGGACGGGAGAGACTGTCTTAAGAACTCTTGGGGAGAGGGGGGAGTGCCCTTATAGCTTAACAAGGACTCACTCACTTGTCCACTCCCCTTCCTTTCTGAGAGGAGAAGAAGGGAGGGATGAATTGTTACTAGATCGTATTTGTGATTAAAGTTGTTAAAGTCATACATGGTATCAGGAAGAATTAACTGGATACTACAAGATCTTTCTTCTGTAAGCATATGATGAAATTTACATATGTGTAATCCCGGAAATGGAAATATGAAGTTTGTAATGATTTGATCCTAAGATATATAACATAAACCTTGAATAAAATTTTTACAAAGTTAAAAAAAAAAATGGCAATGTTGAAAATCTGGAGTGAAAATGTAAAAAAACAAGTCACGAGCGTGCATAAAAACTGCGCAACGCACACCCATAATATAATTACTTTGGGGATATTTTACAGCAGATTGTCAATGCAGGCATTTTGGGACCTCCGCTCATGAACAGTGTCACTGTGATTTTCTGAAGCTGTTCCGAACACTGATTTCCCACAGCGACCATGCTTTTCTGCACTGGAAGTGTGAAAACACATTTCGACCAAGGTGTGAAACATGACAGCTGTACTGTTCATAAGGAGGTGTGGAACAATGCCAGTGCTGAAAATCTGGACTGAAAATAGTACAAATTCGTGAACTTACGAGGGTGCGTGGAAACTGCACAATGCATGCTCGTAACACAGTCATTTTATGGACTTCTGTCACCAAATTTTCAACATAGCCATTTTAGGACTTCTGCTCATGAACAATGTCACTGTGATTTTCTTAATCTGTCCCTCACATTGATTTTGCACACCGAACGCACCATTGGGCGCTACATGCGTGGAAACACATTTTGGGCAAGATATGAAAAATGACAGCTGTACTGCTCATAAGGAGGTGTGGTAAAATAGCAATGTTGAAAATCTGGAGTGAAAATATAAAAATTTGCAGAGGTAGCGGCGTGCATAAGAACACTGCTACGCTCGTAAAACAGTGATCATTTTGGGAATTTTTCACCAGATTTTCAACATAGGGTTTTGGGGTGTACTTTATGAACTGTGACACTGCTGTTTCATTATTTGTCCCGAAAGGTGGTTCCGCACTCATGACCGCGAAATCACCTTTCAGGACGGAATAACAAAATGACAGTGACTGAATTCATGAGGTGGGGCCCCAAGAACCCCATGTTGAAAATTTGGTGAAAAAATTCCCAAAATGGCCGAGATATGCACTAAAGTTGAAAAAAAAAAATTTATGCCATTATACAGCTTACCGACATTTCTTCAGTTAGTGGTCAGCTTTGAAGAGTGCAGGCGTGTTCCGGTCCACGAAGATCATCGCACCGGACTCACGGAGGTAAGTATGGTGGGTGAGTGGAGGTGTGGATGCGCGAAGGTGGGTCGGGTTGGGGCAAGACAATCAATAAGGGATCATTTTCTTTTCAGGTGTTTGTTTTCTTTTTAGGAAGATGATGCGGGACTTGTGCCACGCTGGGGTGGGCTCACAGCATGGCAGCTGGAAGATTTTTTGGGGGTCAGTGGAGCCGATGGGGGATTGGGCACCCCTGTCAGCCATACAGACATTTGCCACGCTGGGGTGTGCTCCCACCGTGGCAACTGGAAGTCTGTTTCTTTTGGGGGGGGTTCAATGGAGCCGACGGGGGATTGGGCACCCCCGTCACCATTCTGACTTTTGCCATGTAGGGGTGGGCTCCTAGCGTGGCACCTAGAAGTCTGGGGAGGGGCGCGGAGCCGACCTGGGATTGGGCACCCTCGTCAGCCATATAGTGTGTGGTGGGGAGGGAGTGCATGAACACGCTGGGGTGGGCTCCCAGCGTGCTACTTGAGTGTTTGGGGAGGGGGGAGTAGACACAAATGAAGCTGTCTATGACAGCCGTTCAAGATGCAGTATGTAAATTACCTGCCGACACCAGTATGCAAACTGCCTACATGTTACAACCGCTGATGGCAGCGGTTTTTCGCTTTCAACTGTACGCCACTGCATCTGAATGGCTGTCAGACAGCTGGGACATTCATTGATGTGGTGCAGCTGTGCCTGCAAAAGGGAGCAGGGCATTGACAGTGGGGGAGGCACACCTACGAAAACTCATATGGTGGCACTGTTTCCTGCACATGCGTGCAAGCAAACATAAAGATAATAGAAGGAAGGAAGCTTGATCAAGCCACTGATGAAGTGGCTTAAAAGAAACTGTCTAGACATACAGTAGATGCTCCCGTTGCTCCTGGGAAAGCCAATAGCAAGACAACAGGCAGTTTAAAGCACATAGAAAATCTGTGCTGTACTCCATCTGTGCAAAATATGGAAAACCCATGGCAACTGTTTCAGACCCTATAAAAAGATGGGTCCTTTCTTTACTGGGGGCTGGCAAACACACTTCCACAGTTCTCTTTCCCATAGACTGTGAGGGTGATTCAGCTGATGATAAATAATTTTATGATGCCCCTGCCTACAGAGGCTGCTAACACTCTTCCACAGTTCTCGCCCCTAGTGACTGTGAGGGTGATACAGTGGGTGGTAAATATTTTTATTCTGCCCCTGCTTACAAGGGCTGCTGTTGCTCTTCCACAGTTCTTGCCCCTGAGACTGTGAGGGCGATACAGATGATATGAGAATTTTTATGAGGTGGAGCCCTATGTATCCAAGGAGGTTCTCCCTCTATGCCTTCGTTTATCCAAAACCAGTTGGACACCATGGACTTCCCTTCTCTGGAGTCCTCCGGGGTAAGGATAGGGATAAGAAAAAGATTATAGGGAGATAAAAGGTTCCACCTCCTAAAGGCCCTGTCTAAAATACAAAATATAAATAATACCACAAAACTGCTTCAAACCCCCACTTCTGTGGCAGAGGTTTACAAGCGGTCTGGAAGTGTGAATAAATATATGCATTAATATAGCAATTGTTTAACAATCCTGAGTGCCTGTCTGTACAGCCCAACCATGTGAGTATAGTGCATCAGGCAGCTCGTGAGAAAGTTGGGGTCTTCTTGTCCTCCTTACCCCCAGATAAGGACTCCAGAAAATACATTTCTTAGTTACCTGCAGATGCTTGTCAACATATTTGCCTACTTGACCTTTCGACCAAAAAAAAAAAAAAAAAAAGGCACTGCAGAACTCTGTCCTGGTTTTCAGTTCAGGAGCCGGTGAATACGGCTGACCTGATCCGGAAGCTATGTAATACCATTTTTACAGAATGACAACAAGTATGCCGCCTCCAGAGTCATGGCTTGTGCCATCTCTCTGAGGCGCTTTGTCTGGCCTAGAACTACTGGTTTACCCTCAGACTCCCAGTTTAAACCCATGGACTTTCCTGTTGATCAAAACATAATGTTCGTTTCCAGAACATCTCAAACAGGGCCCCCTGCCCCACGGAACTTCCTCCAGAGGGCATTAAGGGCAGAGGCTTTTGTCGTATATGCGTAATGACATCACCACGCCTGAGGACGTGGGTGTAACAGTGCACAAGAAGCAATGGAGTAAGGCAGTCAGAAACTCCAACGTGGTGTCCTCGTTTTTATTCAGTTGGTATACAGTGCACGGTAAAGTCGAGAATAGAACAATGGTGACGAGGTGGGATCAGTGAAGTGTTGGTTAAATCTGGAACTGAAAAAATAACCCCAAACAAAAAAAAAAAAAGAAGAAGAAATAAAACAGAGAAATGGAAAGTGCTATTCCAAAGTTTGATTGTTACAGTGAACCAGCCACGCTTGGGCCTAGATGGACACGATGGCTCACGTCTTTTGAACTGCTTGCTGATGGGAAAGGATTGATATTAGCTGATGATGTGAGTGCAGCTACAAAGCAACGGAGGAGAGCTTTATTACTACATCAGGCAGGGACAGATGTACAAGATATTTTCTGGCGCTTGGGGACACCGGCACAACAGCGGACTATGCTTTGGCGGCAACAGAAAAAGGCCTACTACCACAAGTGAACACCGCGCTTATGCTGCAGGCCTTCTACCAGCTAAGACAGAAGACAGGGGAGACCGTACAGCAATTTGTCACCCGTCGGAGACAATCAGCCAAAGATTGTGACTTTGCAGGCGATAAGGACAATCAGATAAGGGATGCAATAGTAAGTAACTGTAACTCTGAATACGTACGCCGCAAATTGTTAGAGGAGGGGTCTGGGCTGACACTAGCGAAAGTACTTGAGCTGTCCGCACAGTGTGAGAGAATAGAGGTGCAAATGGCCGCGATGCACGTGAGCTCAGAGGCCCCAAAACCTGAAACAGTTAATCGCGTACTCAAAAATGAGGAAAAGCATCGCAGAAGAAAGCCAAAAGGAGAAGAGGGAAAAGACAAAATGGAGAAAGTGTGTTACCGATGTGGCCACGCAGATCATTTGGCAAGAGACCCTACCTGCCCAGCGAGAACAGGCGTGCAAGAAATGTAAAGGCAGAAAACATTTTGCTAGAATGTGTAAAACAAAGGAGAAAATGAAGCATACAGTTAAATGAGTTGATTCAGAGAAGCCGGACAGAGACTATGCATTTGTGATAAAGGAAAAAGGCGTCACGGACAGAACAATGTTCTCGGTGGGGGGAGTCAACCTGTTGATGCTAATAGACTCAGGGGCTTCCAGCAATATTGTGGACCAGGAGATCTGGGAAATGCTGAAGAGTAAAAGAATCAAGTGTCGATCGTCAAAGACCGACAAGAAACTGTACATCTATTCAGCAACTGAACCACTGGCCGTAAAGGGGATCTTCACATGCACAGTAGCCATAGGCAATCGTAGTACACAGGCTGAATTCACAGTGATATGTGGACATGGCGAACCGCTGCTGGGAAGAGAGACCGCTGTAAAACTAGGGGTACTCAGGCTAGGTGTCAGTGTAGCAGCAGTGTCTGATGTGGGAGGCCAGATAAGGCGACAATACCCTGGATTGTTTCAAGGTGTGGGAAAGCTTAACACCAAAGCAAATAAGTCTGCATAGATGAGAAGGTGGTACCTGTGCTGTGTCTAGGCGAATACCCTTTCACCTGAGAGGAGTGGTGAAACCAAAATTAAGGAACTACTGGACATGGACATAATCGAGAGGGTGGTTGAGGCCACACCATGGGTGAATCCGTAGTGATCGCGAAACCAAACAAAGAAATCAGGATGTGCCTGGACATGAGACAAGCGAACATAGCGATTATACGTGGCAGGTACCCAATCACGGTGGATGAACTGTTGCAAGGCATGAACGGGTCTACCACATTCAGTAAGTTGGATCTTAAATGGGGCTACCATCAACTGGAACTGACACCAGAATCAAGAGGTATAACAACATTTGCAGTGCATAATGGGACTACAGATACAAAGACTCATTTTTGAGTTTCATCGGCCAGTGAGCAGTATCAGCACGAAACTGCAACAGCACTGGCTGGCATTGAGGAGTGGAGAACATTTGGATGATATCATTGTCCATGGCCCAGACAAGGAGAGCCATGACCGGCTGCTGCAAGGTGCTGAACAGATTGGCGAATTCTGGCCTGACGCTTAATCCAGACAAATGCCAGTTCAATATGGACAAACTGGTCTTCATGGGTATGTTACTCTCAGCAAAGGGCATAGGTCCCACGACTGAAAGAGTAAGAGCAGGGTTGAGGCCAGGGAGCCTGAGACAGCGTCAGAGGTTCGCAGCTTCCTTGGATTAGTGGGATATAGTAGTAGGTTTATCCTCAGTTCTCACGCTTACGGAGCCTCTGCGGAAGTTGACAAAGAAGGACACAATATTCAATTCTGGACCCGAGCAAAGATGGCATTCCAAGCACTGAAGAGCAAGTTAGCTGAGGCGGCAAGCGTTAGCTTCCTCGACAAGGATAGCCCACTAAAGTGATAGCAGGCGGGACGGTAGGCATAGGAGCTGTACTGGTGCAGGAACAACACGGAGAGATGGTTCGGTCTGTTATGTGAGCAGGAGTCTATCGGTGCTAACGCAGGTACCACAAACCGAGCGTGAGGCCTTGCATTGGTTTGGGCCTGTGAGAAGCTTCACCCATATGTGTACGGCAAGAGATTTGATTTAATGACTGACCATAAGGCGCTTAGAGGTTATCTATAGTCCAAGGCTGAAAACCGGTGCTCAGATTGAGCGTTGGTATTGAGACTACAACCTTACGACTTCCGAGTTGTGCACATACCGGGGAGATATAACATAGCAGACCCTTTGTCTCGTCTATTGGGAGAGACGGCAATGAAGGAATCACACACACATGGAGCAGAAGAGTACATACGGTTCATAGCCGTTAATGCAACTCCGGGTGCATTGACCACAAGAGAGGTCGAGGAAGCATCGGCGATTGATGAGGAACTGAGAGAGGTGAGAAGTGCCATTGAGACGGGGTGCTATGAGAGGTGCAAGGCATATGCCCCGATGGCAAGTGAGCTGAGCACAATTGGACAGTTAGTTCTCAGGGGGGCGCATTGTGTTGCCCGTGGACTTCACCAGAGAGCTATAACTTTAGCCCATGAGGGACACTTGGTATTGTGGGCACCAAACAGCACCTCAGGAGCAAAGTATGGTGGCCAGGAATGGACAAGGCCAGAGAGAAATATGTCAAATCATGCCATGGTTTGCCAGATTGTAGCGACTACACGCATTCAGAACCGCTGAGACCAACGATGTTACCTGAAGGACCGTGGCAGGATCTTGCCACTGATTTACTAGGTCCACTACCCACAGGACAGTCAATATTGGTAGTTGTCGATTATTACAGCAGGTATTATGAATATGACATGATGCAATCCACGACGGCTGAAAAGGTGATTGATAGTTTGGAGACCATCTTCAGTCGCCATGGCCTTCCCATAACAATCAGGTCGGACTGTGGTCCCAGTTTATGTCGATTCAATTCCAGAGATGCTGTCGGAGAAGCGGAATACAGCATGTGAGGACGACACCAAAATGGGCACAGGCGAACGGTGAGGTAGAGAGACAGAATGTCCCCCTCATGAAGAGGATTCGGATTGCACAGGCTGAAGGGCTGGACTGGAAACGAGAGCTACGCAAGTATGTGACTGTATACAGATCCACTGATCACTCTGCTATGGGTCAGAGCCCGGCTGAGCTTCTTTTCAAGAGAAAACTAAGGGGGAAACTTCCAGATATATCCACACTGGAGAGTGACCTAGAGGTACAAGACAGAGATGCTGAGAAAAAGGGGAAGTACAAAGCCTATGCTGACAACCAATGCAAAGCCAAATATTCGGAGGTGGACGTTGGGGATCAAGTCCTTGTGAAACAAGACCAAGTAGATAAGTTCGTAACACCTTTTAATAAGATACCACATACGGTGATCAGCAAAGAGGGAAACCAAGTGGTTGTTCAGTCACCAATGGGAGCAAGATATTGCAGGAACACAACGTTCGTGAAAAGATACATGCCTGAGGAGACTACTCTACAGATGAATGAGAATAACCAACCCGAGGAAACTGGAGGGCAGAGTCCTATGTTACAGAGATCAGGTAAATCCAACCAGGAATCGCCACAAAGGCCTATAACACCAAGAACAGACAGGCCTCATAGGCAAATTAAATTACCTCAGAGACTTAAGGACTTCATTATTAAGTAGTTATACCATAGAGTAACCACCTATAGATATATATATAAAAGAAAAATAGTAAATAAATATACATAAGATTAAGGGAATAAAAGATGTATAACAAGTTTAAATCTAAGTAAAGGGGGGATGTCGTATATGCGTAATGACGTCACCACGCCTGAGGACGTGGGTGTAACAGTGCACGAGAAGCAATGGAGTAAAGCAGTTAGAAACTCCAACGTGGTGTCCTCGTTTTATTCAATTGGTATACAGTGCATGGTAAAGTCGAGAATAGAACAGCTTTTTCCCAGCCTTCTCTCAGTACAGGGGTGTTTTCACAGTCTAAAGCCTGACGTTAGTGTGGGCAGACCTCATGTGTACCCAGGTGTCTAAGCCTCTATGCCCAACACAGACGTTTCTGTTGGAGCGGGAGGCAAAAAACATTCTAGCTTTGCGAATGGTGGAGAGGGTCCCTGGCCATAAAAAAAAGAAAGGGCCTGTACTCCACGTAATTCCTGACATAAAAGACAACCGGGGAGCGGTGACCTATCTTGCTGTAAAAACCCAATTTCAAGATGGTCACCCTGTTACTAGTCATACAGTCCTTACAGTAGGGAGACTGGCTAGCCTCCCTAGCCAAAAAGGGGACCCCTTTTTTCCATATACCTTTAATGAGGTCACACACAAGGGTGGGCTCACTGCGGCCCTTCGGCCTTCCTCAACCCCAAGAGTAGTACAAAGTGCTGGGAAGAGGTAGCAGCGTGCATCAGGAATCTGGGCATCTCTAGCTGCAACCCAAGTTGTCGATTAGCCTAATTCTCCTTGTCAGGTCAAGGAGTCCCCTTTTTTTCCCCCTTACAAGGCTCTATCTGTAGTCTCAGAGTTTCCAAGTAAATCTAAACAAAATCTCACCTGGAACCCCCCCAGCATCCAGGAAGGATATGTCTTCCTTCCGCAGGCAAGAATTCAAGATGTCCCTCATTGGCAGTTTTCTTCATCCAGGGACAGCGAGACCAGACAGCAAGTGTTTGACTGGGTTTGAATCTTTAACCCTCACTGATTCAGTATATGATGCGGTCTTGAGCAAATCACGTAACTTTGACATTTCCTCAAGTTATTGGGACACATGGCTTCAGTGCCTGCAGTAGTCCCAAGGTTCAGATACAGGATGCATCACCCGCAAGTCTCCTTGTAGTTTGCTGGTCTCAGAAAGCAACAATTTTCAAAGCTGAAAACTCAGACGGAGCAGTTCTGACACCTTCCCCCTGTGGCGGGAAGCGCATTCGGACAGTGCCTCAGTAAGTTGCACCTAGATTCTCCAAGAGTCATAGTTAATCTTTTTTCTTTTTGGAACTTGGAGAAATCTTTCTAGCTCAAAGCATTTGCTCCTGTCATAAAAGAACAGACTTACAGAGTTGAACAGACACTACTCCAATGGCCAGATCAGGAATACTCTGTTCACAAGCCCTATAAAAATTGGTCTCTTGCCTTCTACCTGGGAGTCAGCCTTTCAGCGATTCACCTCCCAGGCAAACACGATAATCTGGCAGATGCTCAAGTCGAATCAGTCAGGGCCAGAGTTAATGGACTCTGAACAAACAAGTACTAGCCACGGTATTCAGGCGGTTGGGCACCCAGAAGTGAATCTGTTTGCCTCTTCCCTCAGCTTCCAGTTTCCTCATCTCTGCTGCAGGCTCCAGTCCCGGGATTGCCCCCTCTGGACACTTTAATCCTGGTCTGGTCAGGGAGGTTCTTTTTTTTTTTTGAACTTGTTCTTTATACTCCCCCTGCCCGCAGCAATCCCACTCTTCGGAAGACACCTAAGGCCTTCTAGTCCCCGCCCTCTAACCTGGAGCCCGGTGCAGTCCGTCCCCCATGTAGCTGTGGCTATATCCCCCAGGTGGGCATGGGGCCGGGCCACCCCCGAAGTCCTTCTTGTTTGTTTTCGGGACGCTGGTACCGGGACAGGCAGCGGCACTGGGGATCGGGGCCTGGCGCTCCGTCTACCAGGAGTGCTGCAGGGTGCTGTTTTCCCCTTTTTCTTGTGGGAGTGGTGCATGCCCAATGTCAAGGCGTCACCGCCGACGTCAACCACACCCAGCCCCCTCTGTATACTCAAGTGCTTACTGTGCCTCTGGCTTCCACCAGAGGCCAGTCAGGCGCCAAGTGTGTGTCCCTCTCCCTCCCGGGAAAGGAGAGCTGTCCTCCGGACGCTCAATCCTTTCCCTCCCCTGCCGACCTCCAATGCCCCAGACTTGTTCCCGAACCCGGGTCACCGGTGTGGAGCGAGGTGTGGCGTCCAGCACCTCAACCCTTAGTGCCACCGGGCCGGCTCAAGGAGGTTCTTATATGCATTCCCTCCTTTTCCCCTCATTCTCAGGATATTTCTGAAACTCTTACAATAGCCTGCATCTAGGATTCTGGTGGCTCCAGATTGGCCCAATTAAGCCTGGTACCCTCTCCTTCTCTCAATGCCCTGCAGCAGTCCATTCGCCTGCCTCCAACTCACTCCCTGCTGACTCTTCCTCAGACAGCAGTGCAGTATCCAGGCACACACTCCTTCCACCTCAAGGCCTGGTTCTGGAACAGTTAGAGTCTGCATCCTCACAATACTCTTGACAGCTCCTTAGGATACTGAGGGCGGTTAAAAAAAAATCAAACACTAAGAAAATGTATGCAGCCAAATGTAAAGGTTTTCCCTCTGGTGCAAGATCAAAAAGGCTGAATCCCATTCAGTCTCAGACCATAACAGCTGCTAGATTGCCTGGTACTCTTACAGGCGTCAGGCTTGAAACCATCTTCCCTCAAGTGGTGGCAATTTTGGCCTACCGTTCGGTGGGAAAGAAAAAAATCATTTTTTTCCCACATCATATCTAAACAGTTTTTCAAAGGTCTCTTGCACCCCCAGCCTCTAATCCGGGAGCCTGTTCCTCCTCGGAGCCCTAACCTTTGCACAGACAGGCTCATGAAGTCACCCTTCGAGCCTAAGTCCACGGCCCTCATCACGTTTGTAACTTGGAAGACAGGCTTCTTGGTAACCATTTCCTCTGCCAGGAGGTTTCAAAGCTACAGGCCCGGTGCACTTTACATCTTCCCTCACAACGATAAAGTGGGGCTCAGGACAAGTAGGAATTTCTGCACAGGTGGTTTCAGAGTTCCCTTGGACCAGTCCATTACTCTGCTTGTCTTCTTTACTCAGAAATCCACTCCTGGCAAGAAAAAGCTCCACAGCTTGGATGTCAAGAGCCATCTTCTACTACCTAGATCATACTAGACAGTCCAGAGGGTCTTCCTCTCACTTGTTCCTCACCTACGGCTATGTAGGCAGGGGAAGACCAGCTACCAAGAGAATTTGTCCTGTGACAGGTCTCTTGTATTCGATTCTGCTATGAAAAAGCTGGTCACCAACCTCCAGTGGGGCTCAGGGCCCACTATACCAGGAGCACGGCAGCCTCGCTTGCAACAGCAGTGGATATTCCTCTACTGGATGTCTGAAAAGCAGCTACCTGGAAATCTGCACACACCTTTGTGAATCACTACAGTTTGGATGTGCAGACCAGACCTGATGCCAAATTTGTCACGGCAGTTTTGCAGAGCCTCTTTCCTAGTAGGTTCTCTGCCTACCTCCCACTTGGTACTGATTGGTAGTCTGCTAAAGTTACTGATGCTAAAGGACTCCTGGAGTAAGAAGGAAAAACTACTCACTGCAGTAATCTTCTTTCTTCCAAGGGGTTCTTTAGCATCAGTAAGCTCCCACCTTTCCTGCCCGGTTCACCAGTCGGAGAAGGGCTCTTTATCACATCTCTTACCAAATTTGGAGTTTCTTATTGATGAGTTTTTAACTCGTGTTGTTGTTTCTGTTTCCACTTTTGTGGACATTTGCATGTTTTTTTAATCCTGTCAATTCTTTTCGGGGCATGTGCCCTCGTTTTTCTTTCGAAAAAATTCTGAAGCCTGCAGCAGCTCTCACTCAGCTCACTACCCTTCCTGTGTTCTGATTGGCTATGGCCCTACGCTCATTTAAATTTCTCTTAAAGGCACACCTCTGGGGCAACTGCATATAGCCAGCTTACTGCTAAAGTTACTGATGCTAAAGGACCCCTTGGAAGAAAGAAGATTACTGCGGCAATTAAATTTTTCTTCTGACTGTCCCTGGCCTGCACAGAGAGTTGTCTGCACCACGCAGCACGGGGACACTGCTAGCCACCTTCAGTCCAGAACTGTGAATATAGTTCTCCACAATGAGGACTGAATCACCAGACCTGGGTCCTGCACCACATGCAGAGTGTCAAGCCTAACTATTGGCATCACTGGAAGCTGTCTGCTCTCAACAGTACCCACCCCCCACACACACCTGCTATATTATCCACACATCACGCAACCCATCGACCTTAATTAAGTTTGCACAAGCCGTGGCCACGTTAAACAACCCTAAGGTTTGACCTCTGCACTACTGATCCCAATGCTCTGGAGTACCACCTCAATGCTGTATTTAGGAGTCTAAACATGCCTTCGGGTGACCCAGCATCACTCCCTCACAGCATAATAAACAAGGGACATTTTTTTTTTTTTAAACGCTGTACTGACCACCGATGAGCGACTGATATGACCCGCTAAAGAGTGTCTTCAGAACTGCTGTTCTGCTCCCGGACTAGCACGGTCAGACACCCTGACTCCTGGGAGGTGGGGTGGGGGGAGCTGCTCAAGCCACTCCCTTTTTGCTGTCATGCTGTTCTGGCAGAAGGAGTCCTCCACCTGTATTCCCACGTCTGCAGAATTTCTGAGTAACAGTTGGGCTGAGCTGGGATCCCCAGAGACCCCACACAAGGGTCAGCAGAGGGTGCGGGTGTGTCAGCATGATGAGGTGCTCCTATGGGAGGGGGGGAAGGTGGGGGCTCACTGGTGTCTGCACACAGCCTACCTACAATCAAGCTGCAGGACTGGTGATGGTGGTGAAGGCAGCTGTTCAACTGCTCTCCCAGTTGGAGGAAGGTTGTGACTGTGGTAACTAGAGATGTCACAATATCAGATTTTGAGTATCTCTATATTTGTGTAAAAAATAAAAAAATCACCCTATACTGATTAGGACAATACTTTTTAGCACTTCTAACTATAGTAAAAATCCAATTGGGGAAAGTGGCGTAATGAGAATTAAGGTCACATATGGAGAGGAAGAGGACATCAGCGCCGCAGAGATGAACAAGTCAAGGTGATGTCTCATGGTATATCATGATATACTGACTGATTGCTCGAGTTCAAAAGTTTCACCAGGAAAGTCATACTGAGCTGGTAACAACTCGTTTCCAGATGTGCCCTGGGGGAGGAGGAAGAGAACAGATACAAAATACAATATATAACATAATGCAATAAAATGGAAATAATCAAAACATATATACATTAAAAATGCCTAAAGAATAAACTGCCAAACAGTAACTAGCCATACAGTAAATTGTGGAATGAGAAAAGAACATTAAACAGTAACCGGCAACGGAGAGAAATGACTGAAATTAGGGGAGCAGGGCAGCGCTGGTGTCCAGTGTGGATGGAAGGCAGGAGAAAAGGAAGCCACCCCAATATCAGAAGTGACTGCAAGAGCAAATACAGAGCTCATGGAAGAAAGAGTGTACCATACTGCGTGATAATCGCAACATTGTTTTTTTTTTTCAACAAACTTATCATTGCTGGGATTTATTGTAATATATCAGCATAACATGTTTTTGTGACCCCAATCATCTGGAGTAAAAGAGAATAAAGTGGAGTATTAGTCTGATCTTACAGGCAGGAAAGATCTGCGATCTGTGCTCTGTGCCGAAATGTACCACATATGGAAGGATACATTTTCTCAAAAAAAAAAACAGTACTTTGGTGGCCAGCAGTAGGGCATCCAGTTGCAACTCCAGCGACACAGGTTCAGGAACAAACTTGGGTCGCTGGGGGCTGACTGAGAGTAGTAGCAGAGGTAAGCATCCCACAGGATAGTGATCCTCCTTCATGGATTGGGGGGTGGGGGGTGGGTCTCACCCTCCGCTGCTTGACTGCTACCTGGTGGAGGCATACTTAGAGGAAGGGCTGCCACCTAATGGCAACAGAGTTACCGTGCACAAAAGCACCCATACAGATGGGTGTATTTCAGGATGCCTTCCTGGTCCAGCAGGTGGGGGAACCTACTAGAGAAGGGCGGATACTGGACGTTGTCCTAGCAGACAGTGACCTGATAAAGGGCCTGGAGGTGTGCAGCCTGCTGGCAGGTGGCAACCACGCCACAGTCTGGTTTCGGCTGTATGTGGGGGGGAGGATAACCACACTAATACAGTAGTAGTAGACCTCAGGGGGGCCGACTTCGTGGGCATGGGCAGGATTCTGTGGAGGATCTTGGACAAGATTAGGCCAGATATGGATGCTGGCAGCTTGTGGGAGACCATTAAGAAGAGGGTGCAGGAGGCTACTAGAGCCTGTACAAAGGTAAGGCATAAGCATGGTAGAGCCAACAAGCCATGTTGGTGGACCAGGGAGGTGCAGGAGGCGGTGAGGGATAAAAAGGCTGCCTATGTATGTTTTAAGTGCTCTAGGGGGGATACGGAGAGGGGTGAGTATATGTTGATGGCTAGGAGGACAACCAGAGTGGTGATGGGAGCCAAGGCGAGGATAGACCAAAACTCGGTTAGGGATATCCGGGGGGGGGAGGGATTCTATAGATACATAAGGGAGAAGAGAAAAGGGAGGGCAC
Source organism: Neoceratodus forsteri (assembly GCA_016271365.2). Lineage (NCBI taxonomy): Eukaryota > Metazoa > Chordata > Ceratodontiformes > Ceratodontidae > Neoceratodus > Neoceratodus forsteri. The sequence goes on from CM028130.1 coordinate 1,617,168,451, forward strand.
AGATCAGCAGGATTAGGACTGGGGAGGAATAGGCCCAGGAGGCAGGGGAACAGGCAGAGTTGCTAAATGAGTACTTTGCCTTGATATTTATGGAGGGTGGCAGGGGATCCCTCCAGCCCAATGAGAGGGAAGGGGAGCCAGCAGAGTCGAGAGGTCAGATGGAGCCTAGAGGACTGAAAGAGGCTAGGGTACAGGCCGGGCCAAGTCTAGAAGGGATGGGTGGTTGAATGAGGGGGTGGGCTGGGAGGGAGAAATCACAGTGGATAGGGTGAGGGAGGCCCTTTGGATGCTAAAAACTGATAAGGCACCGGGGCCAGGTGGACTGCATCCGAGGGTTATAAAGGAAATGGCGGATGAGCTAGCAGCTCCATGGCTGCACTCTTTAACACCTCTCTGCAGACAGGATGGGTACCTCAAGATTGGAGGGTGGCTCATGTGGTGCCTATCCACAAAGGGGGGGGGGTCTAGAGAGAAGATGGGGAATTATAGGCCCGGCAGCCTAACGTCTGTACAGTATGTATTTCAGAAATATCACCAGTACCCAGAGCAACACCTGCTATTACACAAAAAATTTAATCTATAAACGAGTGGCTTAGGAAATGGTGCTTTTCACAAAATATTCCGTGCATTACACACTTGGAGAATTTTCATGACAGAAACTCCCTTTTTTTGCTGGGATGGCCTGCACCTTAGTCGAAGGGGTAGCTCTTTGCTGGGTAAGAGTATTGCAACCATTATAAATCAGAATTTAAACTAAAAAGGATGGGTGAGAATGGGATGTTGCCCAAGTCTCTAAAGCACAATTTAGCAACCTCACCTGACAACATATGTAAATTTCTTAGTTTAAATGCAAGGTCACTTAATCTACTTAAATTGGGGGAACTTGAAGCTAAATGTAACATGATGAATTTGGGTGTCATTGCAGTGACTGAAACCTGGTGGGACTCTGCATCCATATGCTCTAGAAATATTCCTAACTATAAACTTTATTATAAAAACCACCTTGATACGCATGGTGGTGGAGTACGCATTTATGTTAGGAAAGACATCCCTTCTTATGAACTTCATCTTCCTTCCTCCACTGAGAATCTCTGGGTTAACATTTAATTAAAAAAAGCAGTCATATATTGCCATAGGAAATTGTTATAGACCTCCATCAGCAAATATGGAATATACCTCTAATCTCCTTGAAGAAATTCCCAAATTGGCAGATAAGGGAGATGTTATCATCCGGGGAGATTTCAATATGCCATCAATTGATTGGAGTACTCTTGTTGGCCATACTAATATTGAAAAGTATTTAATAAATATCTTTAATGGAAGCAGGGCTTGAGCAACTTGTTAAGGAACCTACAAGAGGTCAAAATATTATAGATATTCTCCTTACTAATATTGAACAAAAAATTAATAATCCTCAAATTAGGGACCCCCTTGGAAATAGCGATAATTTTTCCATTCTGTTTGAAATCCCCTATGAATTTGTACCCCTTAGAGGGCGCTCATTTATGAAAGATTATAACAGAACTAATTTCCAAGCTATTAATAAAGAAATTGCAAATATCAATTGGGAAACCTTGCTCTCTAAATTACCAACTGAGGAGGCTTGGAATTCAAACACATAATAAGTAAATTAGAAAATCAGTATATACCAATTAAAAGAATTTATAATAATAAAGAAAATATCCCAATATGGTTCAATAAAGCCATTAAAACACAGATTAGACTTAAAATTAAATTGTTTAGTAAACTGAAAACCAGTTTACAACCTCATAAAAACATACTATTAACTAAATATACAACAGCAATTAAAACATTGAAAAAAATGATAAAAACAGCTAAAGTTAATTTGGAATTTAAATTAGCCCATACAAAGGACTTTCATAAGTCAATCAAATAATTTATTGTATGGTTGTAAACCTTCATAATCACATCCACAATTTAAAATGTCATTTACACATATATCTAAAAAGGGGTGAAATATCCCCATTAACAGTAACTCCTTTATACAGTATATTCATATCAGAAAAATCAGTTTATACAGTACACACTAAATAGCAGCAATTTTAACAATCTTATAAAGTGCATAGTGTCAAGCAGAGAGGTAGGAGATTAAAGGCATGCGATCCAAATAATCTATTGCACATCTTTTGTACTTTGTTTCATATATAAATTCACCCATATAACAATCATTAATATCTCTAATAGTATTTCAAGTATACATAACACATCCATCCTTTCAGGTGATTCTAATTCTGCTTCTAATTTTCTTGATACTCAATAGATAATTAGCTAGCCTTTCCACTGTCCAGCTATCCTCTGTATGAAACAGTATACAAGTAAGATCTTTTTTGTCAACATTATATCTGTTATTTAGATATGGGCCTAACCAAAACATACGTTGGCTATCATACCATCTACAGGCCCATAAAACATGGTATAAATCCTCCTTATAAGTCACTTTATTCTTATCTAAATAATAAAAAAGGAAACTCCAGGGAAATAGGCCCAATATTTAACATGGGAACTAAATGTGAGTCAGATGTTGATACTGCAAATCTTTTTAATAAATACTTTTGTTCAGTTTTCTCTCCATCTGATAAAAATGTTTATAGAGCATCTCATTCTCTACCTTATTCAATTACTCAAGTAATTAATATGTCTGACATTTTGCAAGCACTTGGTAAATTGAAATCAACAACAAGCTCAGGTCCTGATAACATTCATCCAAAATTTCTTAAGGCAACTTCCCAATTTATTTCCCTTCCATTGTTAATCATCTTTAATAAATCACTACAAGAAAGTCTAACACCTGATGACTGGCGTACAGCAATTGTTACACCAATATTTAAGAAGAGAAATTGAGGAAATGTTGAAAATTACCATCCCATTAGTTTAACCTCTGTTGTAGGGAAACTTATGGAGAGGATTATTAAAACAAAGTTAGAGGATGAGGTTAAAACCCAAGGTATTGTAGATTTAACTCAACATGGCTTTATGCCAGGTCATTCGTGTACTACAAATGTAATTTATTTTTATAATATCATTAATACACACCTTGATAATGGGATTTCTACAGACGTAATACAACTTGACTTCAGTAAAGCATTCGATAAGGTACCACATATTAAACTCCTACAGAAATTAAAAACATTTGGCATCTCAACGTACCTTGTTGACTGGATAGCTGATTGGCTTACATGTAGAACCCAAAAAGTCGAATTTAATAACATTTTATCTGACTGGGGCTTAGTTATGAGTGGGGTTCCTCAGGGCTCAGTGTTGGGACCCACACTTTTCAATTTATTAATTAGTGATATGCAAGTTGGACCAAATAATTATCTTTCAAAATTCACTGATGACACCAAATTGGGGGGAGGGTTAATGACCCCAAAAATTTGGAAACACTTGTTACTGACTTAGGGAAAATAGAACACTGGGCAACTGAGAACAAAATGTTTTTCAATCATGATAAATGTGTGGTTCTTCATTTTGGAAGAAATAAGCCAATGCATGATTATTATCTTAATAATATAAAACTTAAAACATCGGGTTGTGAAAAAGATTTGGGGATATTGATATCTAACAAACTTACATCTAGGGAACACTGTTTAAAAACAGCCAAAATGACCAATAATCTATTAAAGCAAATTAAACATACTTTCATTACCCATACTGAACAGTGTATTATTCCCCTTTATAAGACCTTATGTTGATTATGGCTCCCAGTTCTGGAATCCCTATCTTAAGGGAGATATATCGTGCCTGGAACAGATACAGAGAAGGGCAACTAAGATGGTTCCAAGACTTACACATCTTGATTATACCACAAGATTGAAACTTACTGGTCTATATTCATTAGACACAAGGAGAAAAGGATGTGATTTATTATTAATCTATAAATTATGTCAGTTGCCCTCTCTTATGAGCCAATGTGGACTCGTTTATTCAACCAGAAGGATAGTACCTAGATTACACAATAAGCAGTTAGAAATACAATCCTTTAAAACTAACAAAAGGGGAAATTTCTTCACCATAAGAGCACCAAGACTATGGCACACTCTGCCTCAATAATTAATCACTATATGTAGCTTTGATGCATTCAAAAATAATTTGGATTTATGGATAAGGGAGAACTTATGTTAAGTTCGAAAATGACCCACAAATTGTGGGGGACAGTCTTGATGGGCTACGGCCTTATTTTGTCCCTAATACCAAGTAGGCAAAGTAATGGAGGGTATTATCAAGGACAGACTCAGGAGGCAGCTGAAAAGGTTATGACATCTGGATGACAAACAGTATGGTTTCATCCTGGGGGAGATCGTGTCAGACCAACCTCATAGATTTTTATGACTGGGTGACGGGGACCCTGGAGTGACATAGGCCAGTGGACATTTTATACCTGGATTTCAGTAAGGCGTTTCATTCGGTACAACACAATGGACTGCTAACAAAGCTGGGGGTGATGGGGTGGGAGGGCAGTTGCTCAGATGGGTAGAAAACTGGCTAATGGGGCAAATACAGAGGGTAGTGGTTGGTGGGATAGTCTCCTCCCCCAGGAAGGTCATCAGTGGGGTCCCCCAAGGTTCGGTATGGGGTATTCGGTTTGAGGCCACTCCTGTTCAACGCTCATGTCTCAGATATGGGGAGGGGGTTAGGAGTAGGATGAGTCTCTTTGCGAATGACTCAAAACTGGGAGCACTGGTGGACGGAGATGAAGTGAGAGAGAGACAGTCCAGAGGGACCTGTATACCCTGGAGGGGTGGTCAAGGAGGTGGGGACTGACATTTAATACAGGGAAGTGTAGGGTGCTGCATCTGGGAGTCAGAAACCCGGGCCATGTATACACCCTGGGGGCGGTCACACTCTAAGCCATGATGAGTGAGAGGGATCTAGGGGGTAGTGGTAGACGTCAAAATGAATAACACTGAAAATTGCAGAAGAACTGCAGCAAAAGCAAACAAGATACTGAGCTGCATAGCCAGAGGGATTACATCCAAGAGGAGGGAGATGATCCTCCCTCTTTATAATACCATGGTCAGACCGCATCTCGAGTACTGGATGCAGTTCTGGAGATCTCACCTCAAGAAGGACATAGCACTGCTGGAGAGGGTTCAGAGGTGGGCAACCAGGATAATTCAGGGCATGGGAGAGAGGCCCTATGAGGAAAGTCTGGAAGAGCTTGGGCTGTACTCACTGGAGGAGAGGAGAGACGGGGGGGACATGATAGGGGTCTTCAAATATGTAAAAGGAATAAACGGGCACAGCCAAAGAGATATTCAGACTAAAGAAGGGGGGAACAACTAGGGGGCTTGAGTGGAAGCTAGAGGGGAGACTGAAGCCATGGAATGCACTGCCTGGGGGTCTGGTGGAGGAGGGCACAGTGGAGGGCTTCAAGAAGGGGTGGGACAGGTACAAGGGAAAACTGAAGCCAAAGATGACCCTGTCTGGGGATGGGGGGGTTGGAAAAGCGAGCACCATTAGGAAGCTGGCTACCGAGCAGACACAACAGGCCATCAGGCCTGTTCTGCTGGCTTTTAGTATGTTAGTATATTAGTCTCACTGTATACTGGTACCCCTGGGGTATAAAAAGTGGAGCCCCCCCCGACTATGCAGGATGAAGTCCAGCCCCCATAAGCCCCACACTGCTGACTAAGCTCCGCCTCCACACCAGATCCAGACCCTGGCCATGCCACTGGGGGGGGCCAGAAAGTAGGGGTAAGCACCTGGGGAAGGCATGTGACGGGGCTCAGGGGCAGGCCCAATGGGAGCAGGTCAGTCAGAAAGGAGATACACACAGCGTCGGAGAAAACAGATCCATATTTTGTTTTTATACCCAAATTTTTCCAAGTCAGGCCAGGCTCTCCTTCTATCACCCAAAATCTACCTTCTCCCACTCGAGAAGCTCATCAGGCACCTGCATCCTTAATCCCCTCCGCAGGTCTCTGCAGCCCACATACTGCTTGTAGTTCTGGCCATTCCAAAAAAAGAAACAAAAATCACATGAAATGCGAATATTATACAAAGTAATAAGTTTCCTTAAGATAATGAAAGACAGACTTCCCACCCCCTTTCAAAAAAATATTGTTAGTTAATATGTTAATATTGTTAGTTATGGAATATGCATTTTTTATCTCTGTCTTTATTAACTGAAATGGCATTTTCCATATGAATCAATTACATTTTTGAACTATGGCTGCCGTAAATTATGTCAGATTCATGTAAAAGTGTCAGGATGTATCTTAATTTAATAACATTTTAGTCACTCAATCCTATAGCGCATGTACGAGTCAAAACAGTCTATGTTTAACCTGATTCAAAATGGCCCCTGCTGGCTGAGTGAGACGTTTTAAATTACTTCCCATGTCATCTGGACATTTTTCCAAATTTTGGATTGGGGATTACAGACTTTGCTACGCTGTAAGAAATGTAGATAACCAGATCTGAATCTTACAGGGTTCTGTTTACACTCAGGATAACTCTGAGAATGCTAAAGTTACATTTAAGCTCTATCCTGAGCTATCTCATTATAATGGATTGAAACATAGACATGTAATTATTAGACCAACTTTTTCTTGGCCTTTCATTTTTTAATATTGTATTCCTAATGCATTCCAGATGTTTTTAAAGGTGTGTACTTCTGTAATGACTTTTTTAGTTGAACAAATAAAAACTGAAGTGAAAAAAAAAATCACTGTTTTTGCTATACAATTTATTTATTCAGGATAGCCCAGCCGAGGTACAACATCTCGTTTTCAGTGTCTCAGGGGGCTGGGGGAGCCCCGGGGGTGTCCCTTTTTTTTCTTTTTGACATCAAAACGGAATTTGTCAGCAGAAGAGGACCACCTTGCCCACCCAATCTGTCCAAGTGTTCCCTGCCTTTTTTTTATAAGGATAACACACTCATCTCCTATGTATGTAGTGCAGCGCTGTAGCCCTTTGTTGCATGTTGCAATCAATAGATAAATGTACATCATGGTTGCATTCCTGCAGCAGGACAGCTCACGTGTGTAGTGCTGCAGCCCTTTCCTTATACTGCAGTCAACATGTGAGTTTACATCACTGCTGCATTCCTGCACTGAGTGTGTGCAGGTCACTGATCTGCAGCCGCCCATTAGCAGTGCTGAAGAACACGATCTCTTCCCACTGCGCAGGTATCAATGTCATTTCCAGCTCTCTCTCTCAGCAGCACTGGGACCTCCTCCCACTGCGCAGCTTTCAATTCCATTTCCAGCTCTCGCTCAGCAGCACTGGGACCTCCCCCCACTGCGCAGGTCTCAATGCCATTTCCAGCTCTCGCTCAGCAGCACTGGGACCTTCTCCCACTGCGCAAGTCTCAATGCCATTTGCAGCTCTCGCTCAGCAGCACTGGGACCTCCTCCCACTGCGCAGGTCTCAATGCCATTTCCAGCTCTCGCTCAGCAGCACTGGGACCTTCTCCCACTGCGCAGGTCTCAATGCCATTTGCAGCTCTCGCTCAGCAGCACTGGGACCTCCTCCCACTGCGCAGGTCTCAGTGCCATTTCCAGCTCTCGCTCAGCAGCACTGGGACCTCCTCCCACTGCGCAGGTCTCAGTGCCATTTCAGCTCTCGCTCAGCAACACTGGGACCTTCTCCCACTGCGCAAGTCTCAATGCCATTTCCAGCTCTCGTTCAGCAGCACTAAAGTGATCTCCTCCCACTGCACAGGTCTGTATGCCGTTTCCAGCTTTCACGCAGCAGCACCGGGACCTCCCCCCACTGTGTGGGTCTCAATGCCATTTCCAGCTCTCACTCAGCAGCACCGGGACCTCCCCCCATTGCGCAGGTCTCAATGCCATTTCCAGCTCTCACTCAGCAACACTGGGACCTCCCCCCACTGCACAGGTCTCAATGCCATTTCCAGCTCTCACTCAGCAGCACCGGGACCTCCCCCCATTGTGCAGGTCTCAATGCCATTTCCAGCTCTCACTCAGCAGCACCGGGACCTCCCCCCACTGCGCAGGTCTCAATGCCATTTCCAGCTCTCATTCATCTCCCATGTATGTAGTGCAGCGCTGCAGCCCTTTGTTGCATGTTGCAATTAATAGACAAGTTTACATCATGGTTGCATTCTTGCAGCAGTACAACTCTCATATGTAGCGCAGCACCGCAGCCCTTTGCTTATGTTGCAGTCAATATGTGAGTTTGCATCACTGCTGCATTCCTGCAGTAGTGCAGCTCTCATGTGTGTAGTGCAGTGCTACAGCCCTTTGCTGCATGCTCAGTCAGTAGGTGTGTTTACACCACAGCTGCATTCCTGCAGTGGTACAGCTCCCATATGCATAGCACAGCCCTGTTATCCACTGGAGTGCAACAAGCATCATGACTCCTCCTTCCTTGCCTTCCCTCTGACCTTGCACTACCAGTATTACTCCACAAAGTGTCAGTGGCTGAGCAGGTAACACACTTGTCTCTGGGGCCGAAAGATCAGAAGGCTGTAGGTTCTAACCCCACATCAGACACTTAGAGTAATACCCATAACTGACACACCAATGCAGTATGGGGGGGGGGTGCATGCACTGGTGAGGTTCGTCCTTTGTATGAGACATTAAACTGAGATACCTTCTGCCCAACTCTGGTCACTGTCCAGGTGGAAGTAAAAGATCCCACTACACTTACAGAAGAAGAGCAGGGGAATTTCCCCAGTGTCATGGTTAACATTCCCTCTGTCAATATAACAGGTTCATGCATCCCACCCCCCACCCCAAAAAAAACACACACCTGGAAACGAGCTATAACAACTTAGTGTACCTTTTCTGGTCAAAAATGACAAATAAAAAATAAAAAAAAAAAAACACTTTGGAAGAGTGTGTGTATGAATGGTGCAATATTAATTCAAATTCTGATCTATTCTACAGTCCCTGCACTACCAGTCTCTAACTCACTGCTTTGTAAAGCACTTTGGAGTACAGTGTATATAAAAGGTGCTATATAAATCCAAATTCTATTCTGTTCTACAGTCCTTGCACTACCAGTATCCAACTCACTGCTTTGTAAAGCACTTTGGGATACACTGTGCATGACAAGTGCTATATAAATCCAAACTCTAGTCTATTCTACAGTCCCTGCGCTACAAGAATCTAAGTCATTGCTCTGTAAAGCACTCTGGGATACAGTGTGTATGAAAGGCACTATATAACTACGGCATATGCAGTGGGGACCTGTGTGATAACTTTCTTATCCACACAAGGGCATTCTGCCTTCAAGTAACCTCACCAGTGGCGTAAGCCACGAGTGCTGTGCCAGAGCTCAAACTGCTCAAGTGTGGATAAAAAAGTTATCACACAGTCTTAACACTCCATATTCAATTGATACAACTGGCACGTATTTGCTGGTGTAGTTTTTATACATGCTGATAGTTTGCATTTTCTTTTAAGTAAAAACATGAGGAATTTTTTTTTGTGCTGTGCTGCAGGTATCTACACATTGATGGGCAGGGTGTTAGTTATGCTTAGATAGTTGCTACAGACACAGCATCCTTATGTCTTTAACTTGGTTAGCTATTGGGTGGGAAATGCCTGTGGGAGGGTTTTGCAGGCTAAGTACAAAAAAACAACATGGCGACTTTGTTTTCAGCTTACTGAGAGTGCTAAGTGGAGTTGTGGCTGCTTGGTAGTTTTCTTTATAGTTTTTTGCAATACAGATTTATCTGGTTGGTCCTGCATTTATTTGGTTGAGCCTGCATTTGCAAAGAACTTGTGCCGTATGGAGCGACTGCAAGGATCAGCGTTGAGCGGTTGGGGAATTTCTTGCTTTCTTTTTTTTAACTGAACTGTTCTGCAGCACTGCACGGTCTTCAATTTTTTTCCCCATGTTGTGGCAAGAGGAACCAGTTGGATTCCAGGTGCAGATGGTTCTGGTTGAAAGTCAGCAAGGCTCCTTTCGTGGACTCTGATGTGGGGAACAGCTGATGTGGTGGTGGGTGGCTGTGTGATCGTGGTGCCCAGTGGATCAAGGCTATAGCCAAAAGTTTATTTAAAAGAAAGACCTTTGCAAGGCTCACACAGTCTGGCACTTTAAGAAAGGCTCCAGGAGTTTCGGATATTAGGCGCATGTGGGGGCTAGTTCTGTATGTGGCAGTTCAGGAGTTTAAACAAAAAGGAATGCGTTTTACTTGTGGTGGTGTGGTATGGCTGGTTTCAGAGGGAGATGGCAGTTCAGGAGGAACTGCACAAACTGTTGGCAAGGGAGTTGAGCAGCAAACGAGATGATTATTTGCTACGAGGGCTCTGTTTTCATTATGGACAGTTTGTGAGAAACAAGAGACAGTGAAATAGGAATGTCCCCTTCCAGGGTTTCTGTTGGGGAAGGGAGGGAGCTGCAAGAATGGACTGGTAAGAGAAATTTGATGAGGAAAGTAGTGGGGGGTGAGGGAGCAGACTGACAGGTACCACTTATCAGATACTGTGATACATTTCAGGTTCTAGAACTTACCACACATGTGGGAAAAAAAGCAATATGTTATATACCGGTAGTGCAGGGACTGGAGAATAGAAATTGGATTTATATAGCACCTTTCATACACACTATATCCCAAAATGCTTTACAGAGCAATGACTTAGATACTGGTAGTACAGGGACTGTAGAATAAAACAGAATTTGGATTTATATAGCACCTTTTATACACACTGTATCCCAAAGTGCTTTACAGAGCAGTGAGTTAGATGCAGTGCAGGGACTATAGAATAGAGTAGAATTTGGATTTATGCAACAGGTGTGAATACAAAATCTATGTGATGAAAAATGTTATTTTCCCATATATATATTTTCATTTATTTTTAATTTTTCTCCCTACCCCCCTCCCCCGAGGCCACAGCGTACACATGTACGTACACGCGTGGAGGCACATGCACACACAAGGATCCGGTGGCCCCCTTCCGCCCCTCCTGCCTTTTGTCACCACCTGCACCACCCACGCACCCACTGGACCTCCGCCCGGTGGGAGCAGGACTAAGGACAGGCGGGCATCCACCCCTTTGGAGGGGAGAGCCACGGCTCAATCCCACACCAACCTTCACTCCCAGCCGGCATCCTTGGCAATCGAGGTTGTTCCCAAACCCGGGTCACCAGCTTAGCACGAGGTAAGTCGCCAGCGCCTCAGCCCTCTGCGCCACCGTGCCGGCCCTTTTTTATTTCTTTTTTATATTTTATTCATCATTTTTCTTTCATTGCAGCATCAAATACCAGGACAGCAAGCACTAGAAAAGTGAAGTTGCAGGATTTTATATCCTTAAGGGCTTCATGGCTCATGAATCTCTAGCAATAAACAGCCATTTCACCTGACAGTCTCCAAACAACAGGGACAGAAACAGCAAAGAACTTCAAAACAGCTCATTACCGAACCTACCAGAACCAATTATAGGACAGGGAACCATCCCTTCGTTGACTGGATTTTTGTCTCCTACCCCTCTCATGTTGCATCCTCTGGGGGTTCTCACGGACTCGATCAGTGATCATTGTGCTGTTTTCTGCTGCTGGTCAGCAAAAACCCTTCGCCATCCGCACAAATACATACTCACCAGGCAACTAAAAAAACATAATCCCATTGAGTTCTCCACCACTACCCTTACCCATCACTGGTCCTTCACGGACTCCATTACTGACATTAATGTAGCCCTTGAATTGTTTAGCAACAAGTTCCTCACCTTGTGCGACCTTTTCATCCTTCCTAAAAGAATCAGGGTTAAAGGTACAAGTCAAGAATGGGTCTCCTCTGATCTACGCAAGCTCATGAGGGACAGAGACCGTGCCTGTCCTTACACAGGAAACACAAACTTCCCCACCTTCTCCAAAATTACAAAACCTTCCGAAGCAAATGCAAGTCTGCAGTCAGATCCACGAAAACCTCCTACATCTTGGAGAAACAGCACCTAGCCATAGGGAACCTGAGGCGAACTTGGAATATTCTCAACAACCTTGTTGGCAGGGGTCAATCCAACAAACAAATCTGTCTCTCCTCCAATGGCCTGGCCGTCACCGGTCCTCTTGAAATAGCTTCACTTTTTAATCAATATTTTGGGGATCTCGACTAATATAATCCCAGCTCCTCCTCCCCCATTCCCAGCAGCCTCCCCCACGGGCTCCCACCCCATATTCTTTTTCCAGTATCTCTCCCCCTCCGAGGTAGTTAAACTTATTAAAACTAATGACCCTAGACCTTCAAAGGGCACCAACAACATCGACTACAGAGTCTTAAAACTGGTCTGTGATTCCTTGGCCATCCCCCTCACCAATATTCTTAACTACTTCCTTTGCACAAGGTCCTTCCCACATAAATGGAAATGCGTGATCATTGAACCCCTTCATAAATCCAGTCCCAAGGACCAAGTTTCCAACTACTGTCCTATCTCCCTCCTTGCCCCCTTCTCCAAAATCCTTGAAAAAGTAGTCCACAAGCAAACCACGGACTTTCTCACTCAACATAACCTCCTTTTCGAAACGCAACATGGTTTTGGGGCTGGCCACAACACAGAGACCGCCCTCATTAAGTTCACTCACTAAATAGATAGAGCCATCGACGAAGGCCTTTACACTGGCTCAGTTTTTGTGGACCTCACAAAAGCCTTTGATCTCATAGACCATGATCTTCTCCAGACCCTGGCCAGTCTCCATTTCTCCCCCAAAGTTACCCACTGGTTCAGCAACTACCTCACACTCAGGTCGTGTCAAACCACAATTGGTGGGGTCCTCTCGGAATCCTGCCCCATTATGTACGGTGTACCCCAAGGGTCCATCCTGGGCCCTATTCTCTTTTCTCTAGTTGTAAACTCCCTCCCAGACATTTGCACAAACACTGAGCTCATTCTCTACGTGGATGGCGCTGCCCTCTTCTATGAGGACAAGAACCCCTCCACTCTCCTAAACAAACTTCAGGCCGCTTTCACATGGCTCCACTCTTGATTCACATACAAAGGTCCCATCCTCAACTCCAAAAAAACAAAGGTCATGATTTTCTCCAGCCCTTGAATACCTCTTGAATTCGACTTCACCCTACAAGATAACCTCGGGACCCCCATAGAGAGAGTTAACAAATTTAGGTACCTCGGCCTACTCCTTGGCTGCCACCTCAACTTTGATGCTCACATCAGTCTTTCCATCAAGAAAGCCCACCAAAGACTTGGCATGCTCCACAGGATGAAGCAGTTCCTTAACAAAGAATCCAAGCCCCTCCTTGTTTCCAGTTTCCTTCTCCCTTTGTTCTACTTCCCTCGCCTTTTGATTAAAAATGTCACTAGGCTATGTAATTCCTATCACAACGCGATGTGTTTTGCCTCAGGCCTCCCCAAACTTACACACCACTGTGACCTATACAGAATCTCCCCTGGCCCTCCCTTGAGAACCAACTCAACTGCAAAATTGCCACCTTCTTCTACAAACTCTCCCGTGGTCTCCTCCATGACAGCATCAGTGCCCTCTTCCAAACAGCAGCTCACCCCAGGGCCACGAAACGGTCCTCCTCCCTATCCTTTTTTTTTTTTTGTATTTTTACTCCCCCTGCTGCCAGCCGCCGGTACCTCAGCCTGGTCACGGATCACAGGCTTCCACCTCCACAATGGCGTGACCTCCGATCCCCTAAGCACCCTCCAGAGCGGGACTGCGGCACTAGACTCTCGCCCGCCGCAGACAGCGGGATAGGTCGGAGAGCCGGCCTGGAGGCTAGTGAAGCCATGGCGGGCTTCATCTCGGCGGCTGGCAGTTGCTGTTTTTCCTGGTTTTCTTGGGGGGGTTGGTGACGTGCAATGGCGTCCTCGTCCGCCCCACCTCCTGAATGTTCTTGGCGCCCAGTCGCTTGCACAACCCTGGCCTCCGCCCGAAGTCTGTCAGCCACCGATCCTCCCACCCTCCCCAGAAGGAGAGCAGTCTCGGACGCTCCATCATTCCCGGCTGGCCCTCCCGGGTCCGCTCAAACCCAGGTCGCCGGAGTCGAGAGAGGAAATCCAACCGCTACGCCGATGGGCCATCCGTCCTACTCCCTATCCTTTTCTGTCCCCTTCCGTCATACCTCCCACGGCCAAAAAACCCTCTCCTACCTGGGCCCCAAACTCTTCAACTCTCTCTCCCCCCCTAAACTCAAACTCTGTCCCTCCACCACTTCTTTCAAACAAAACATGAGAATACAGCTGTTCCCTGGCCTGACTGCTCTCTCTTCCTTCCCTCTTCTAATCTTTCACACTACTTCTTCCTATGTTCACCCGCATACCTTTTCATAGTTACCTTTGTTTCTTACCAATCAACCCCCCCCCCCAAAAAAAAAATACCTTTTAGCACTTGTCCTCTGGTCAAGCACTTTCTCCTGAGCACTTAACCGCACTAATGTACTACCGTGATGCCATTGTTATGTTATCTTGTCAACCTCTGTCGTATGTTATGTAATTTAGTGTCTACCTCTGTCATTTGTTATGTAATTTACTGTCTACCTCTGTCATATGTTATGTAATTTACCGTCTACCTTTGTCATATGTTATGTAATTTACTGTCTACCTCTGTCATATGTTATGTAATTTATTGTCAACCTCTGTCATATGTACTTACTGTTTAATTTTTTTTTACATTGTTACCTTTGAAAATTGTTTTCTTTTTTCTTTAGACTGGACGCTTGTGAAAACAAGCAGTATTGCTCACGTGCCTTTCCAGTATAACAAATAAAATGAAATGAAAACACTTCTACATAACAGAGGCAGAGCCAGACAAATGTTCAGGCTAAAGCAAGGGGCCACACCCAGAGGCCACGAATGGAAACTGGTGGGAGGAACCTAAAGGGGAGAGCGTAGAAGGCATTACTTCACTGAGAGGGTGGTGGGGCCATGGAATGCATTGCCCGGGAGTCTAGTCAAGCAAGGCACTGTGGAGGGCTTCAGCCGGGGGTGGGACAGATGCCTGGGTGTACTGAAGCCAAGGTTGACCCTCTCGGGGGCCAGGGAGGGAGGAGCTAGCGACCAAAAGGGGCTGGTTACTGAGCAGACACGAAAGACCGACAAGCCTATTCTGCTGGCTTTTAGTATGTTAGTATAATTGGCAAGCATAATGCACAAACTACAAATAATACAAAAATTTGTGCATACAATTTAATGCAGAAATATAAATACGAGCCTGTTTCACCAGGTCTGCATATTCTGTCAAAGTTTGCACACCGAAATATGTCCATCCTAGCCTCAGCGTCCCAGAGTTAATATCAAATCTAGACACAGACATACAGAGATACACAGATATTGACAGCAGGGCCCATCCCGTCTGCTCATCCTGCGTAACTGTTACATCCTCCCCTTTTTTACTGTCCCCTCTTTTTAACTAAACCACCTGCCTGTTCCATCCCTGCTGGAAGCTGCTGATTGGCTTGGCCCACACCACATCCTCTGGCAGATTACTCCACTTGCCCGCCACCCTTTCCATGAAGAAGTGCTCACAGATGTCCTTTTCCAATCTCTCCCCTTCCCCAAACACACACACACAAGCTTCAGTGAATTCCCTCTCATCCCTGTGTTTGAACTCCGGAGAGTAGTTGGCGTCTACTCTATTTATCCCATGCGAGTACTTATAAGTCTCAATCATGTCACCCCTCTGCCTCCTTTTCTCCAGAGTGTACACGTTTAACTCCTGTAGCCTCTCCTCGTATGTCAACCCCCCACGGCCATACACCATCTTAGTTGCCCTGCGCTGTACTGCCTCCACCTTGCTGCAGTCTTTCCTCAGGTGTGGGCTCCAGTGCCTTGGGTAGCATGCCAGGTGTTGCCATGTCATTAACCTGTAGAGACCACTCTGGTATCTGCCACATGCCCCAAGGTGACCCCTGCTCCAAAACACAGTTTTCTGCTAGGATAAATAAACACCCAAAGTATTCAACTAGGGCTCCACTGTGAGGGGTGGAAGCTTTCCATAAATTCAAAATGTCCTTCCTTAGTGTATTACGTGTGTAACCCCTAGGTGGTGCTATCCCAAGGTCTACTTCCCCTGCCTGCTTGGCTAGTTGCAGGTTAAGGGACCTGGGTACTGAAACGGGTGCCTCCACCCGGAGGACAGGGTTGATAGTAACAAGGCGAACCTGGGTACAGCCCTCCGGGACACTGTAACCCCCCTCTTTCCCCTCTAGTGGCCTAGACAATATGCAACAAACACTTTCACAGTAGCCCCTATTCAGCATACAAATCCCCACACTGTTTGCACTTACCACCAGGGCTGGTTCCACCAGTTCAACCCTGGAGATCCCCTGTAAAACAAGGTTAGGCACAGCTAATAACAGTACAGTGCTTTTGGTACATACTGGAACCACAGTCAGATTAAAGGCAAAAAGAGTTAGATCTGATTTATTCAGGGGAATTGAACAAGGAAGGGGCATAATCAGGTTGATTGATTCTAAAACTGATCTAGTCAGACAATTATGCATGCACTTTTTAGTCCCTCGACACAGTCACATGCACACACACTGGGTACCCAGTTGGTGAGATAGGCTAGCCTGATGCATTGCCTGGGGTAGGCCAGCATTGCAGCTGGCTGGGGCCTTGTGATGAAAAGAAAAGGCATGCACAACCACACACAATTTGTAATCCGCAGCCAGGAGGCTCATTTTGTGATGATTAGACAAAACAATTAAATCAGATGACACACTTTGATTGAGCTGTTGTTGCAGGGAACTACCCTGGTGCTTACTCACACTATCCAGTACAGGACACAGGATGGACGAAATGGAGACTGCAGGATGACTTGCTGGTTTGCCAGGAGAAGCAGGGCCCACACGATTCACTGTGGTGTCATTCCTGTTCGTGATGTTGAGCAGGGGGGCTGATCCCAAGGCAGGTCTCTCTTCTATGGTTTTCTCTGTGGCATGAGTAGCTGGCTGGGCCAAAGTGTGGAGGCCCAGACCAATTGGAGAAGAATCTGGATTCAGTCCGGTAGGTGCTGGATGCAGCTTCCAGCAAGCAAGGCACAACTAAGCAGTGGGGAACCAAATTACGACCTACTAGCAGGTTACACCACATTTATAGTAAAGCAATCACCATACCACCAAACGGATAGCAGTCTGGCAGCAATATCAGTGTCTCAACAGAACCAGGAGTTCTATGGAGAATGGATCTCCTGACCGGCCGATCACGTACAGCAAATCTTCAGCCTTCTTCAAGTTTAAATCTGGTCACTCTTCAGTGGCTCTGTCATGCTCCCATTCGGATACAGTCTGATTACTAAGCCTTTTCAAAGGATTCCCTCTCGAGGGACAGCAGGCAGGCAGACAGGCCAAACTCAGCCTTTAAACCAGTCTCCCGCGCGAACTATGCAGAAGCAACTGCTCGAATCACTCAAGCTGTTCACTCTCCAAACTCTACCTCCAAACTGACTCACTGCAACAGGCAGCTTGGGAATTTCCCTTCGGTCCAAAAGGTTCAGTTTGGCTGATCCATCAGTCTGTCAAAGCAAGGGCGCTCCCTTCAGGTGCGTTTAGGTGCCAAAGTCTCAAAACTACAATTCCTACAGAAATTCACTCCCACAAGACCCCTGTGGACAGACTCCATTTTAGGGTCCCCAAAGGTACTGATTGGCCATTCTAGCAGTCCAGGGCCAAGATGGTGGTAATAAACAGAACTGTCCATGCTGCAAAAAAATCAAGTCAGACAAACTACCATATCAATACTATTCTAATAGATAATCAGCAAATAAGTACAGCTTCTAACAGAGTTCCCTCTGTGCAAAGAGCGATGACAGAACGGAGCGATTATCTGGCAGCCCAGGCGGGACTCGAGCATAGAAACACTCAGCCCCCTCCCAGATTAAATAAGCACCACGTTATAGGCAGCTCTTAAAGAGGCAAAGCACAGAGGCATTAAGGCACTCTCCTACAAACACTTTTAAAACGCTAAGCCACAGGATACTAGCCTGGCAGTGGGCATTAAGGCACACCCAAGGAAGACTTTCGGGAACCCCCATTTGTGGGGGGGGGGGGTTACACGTGGAGATATAAAGGAGCTGTTCCTCCCCTGCAGTATGAATGATCCATTCTGAGACGTCCCCCAGAAGCTCGGACCTCAGACTTGACAGCCTGTTAGCGAGAATAACAGACAGGTACTGTTCAATAGCAGTCCTGTAATTTGTTTATTCAGTACAGGCCCAAAACAACATATTACTTATTTATGTAAAACTGGTAACTGGAAAGGCACTCCAAACCACATCTCATTTCTAGGTGACACCCGGTGGGGGGAGGTTAAAGGGAGACAAACACATTCTGTTGATAAATGTAGTCAATATTAATAAAACAGTGTGCAGACAAAATGAATGTTCAATAGTTTAAATAAACAGTAGGCAGGTAGAGATAAAATATGTCGTAAAAACTAACAGGCAAAATGAGCAACTCGTGGCAGCCTAAACAGTGGGAGAGTAACGGGCAACGTGTGCAGTGAGATTGTGCCAGCAATAAAAACACTAAAATATATCAAATATTGATTTAGTAAGTTTATGTGGACTGGGAAAGGAGGACTAGACAAGTCTACCTCTTTTCAGACTTGTTCCAGAGAAAGGAGGCATACAGATGGGAACCAACTGATACTGGATATTGAACCAGATTAAGCTGTTGGTGGTATTTTAACAACGTACAACACCAAGGGAAAGTGACATCATGAGAGGGAAAGAACTTTTAGATTTTAACAGGGATAAAGTTAGAAAGAAACATGAAACTGCATAAGACAGAGGTTAGTCTGAATAGGAAGCCGCATAGCCTTTCCCCATTCGTCGTCGTAATCTAATGCTATACTCATCTATATTTCCCTTGCTTTACCAACAAGTCTTCCCAATCTTTTTTTTTTTTTGCTAATCAAAATTTATTGACTTTTCCACCAAAAAGGGGTACAGACAGTTCACAAATTCAAATGGTACAGCACAGTTTTACACTAACAAAAGAACAGTCACACAAACATCACAAGAAACATTAACAGTGCGGGGTATTTAAAAACACAATTAGAACAGTCTACATGTTGTCATTTCAGCTTATCAAACGTGCCCAGACCTAATTTCATTAAGTATATCTGGCATTCAATTTCTAGGTGGCTCAGGTTACTGAATCAACCTGTATGGGTCCCTAACCCCACTAGTGGGTCTCTGCAGCTAAATGTGACCTCAGAACTCTTCTGCTAGGGCAGGTAAGATTTCTCGTCCCTCCCTCTCTGATACATAGCATATAATCTTCCCAAGCTTAAACAATTCCCCTTTCCATGTTCACCTTCCACCATATCACAGAAACATTGAAATTGACGGCAGATAAGGACCGCTTGGCCCACCTAGTTTGCCCATTTCCCTACCTAACGGATAAGCTGCAGATCCTACTTAACCAACAGCCTACTTCCTCCTACCCCCCACTAGAAGTGCCTTACGTCTGTCCCATGTATTCTTGAATTCCCCACTGTTTTTGACTCTACGACCTCCTCAGGAAGGCTGCTCCATGTATCCACAACCCTCTCTGTGAAGAAATACTTCCTCACATTACCTCTGAGCCGTCCCCCTCTATCTTCAAATTGTGCCCCCTTGTTTTTGCACATCTCTTTTTCTGAAAGATGCTACCCTCTTGGACTTTGTTGATTCCCTTGAGGTACTTGAAAGTTTCTATTATGTCCCCCCTCTCCCTCCTTTCCTCGAGGCTATACATCTTTAGTTCCTTTAGTCTTTCTTCATATGTCTTCTGATGCAGACCCTGTATCATTTTGGTTGCCCTCCTCTGGACAGCCTCCACTGTGTCTATGTCTTTGCAGAGATGGGGTCTCCAGAACTGTACACAGTACTCCAGATGTGGTCTTACCAACTGTCTGTACAGAGGGCCAACAACTTCCTGTTTTCTACTGGTGATGCCTCTCTCTATGCATCCCAGTATCCCCCTAGCCCTCCTTACTGCCTTCCCACATTGCTGGCCCACCTTTAGGTCATCTGATACGACTACCCCCAGGTTCCTTTCCATTTTGTTGTTGTCAGTATCTCACCCCCATCGTGTACTCTTCCCCTGGGTTTTGTTTCCCAGGTGCATTACTTTGTACTTCTTTGCATTAAATCTAAGCTGCCATACATTTGACCATTCCTCTAACCTTGCCAAGTCCCTTCTCGTCCTTTCCACCCCACCTTGTGTATCAACTCTGTTGCAGATCTTTGTGTCATCTGCAAAGAGACATACTTTCCCTTCCAGTCCCTCTGCAATGACACTTATAAAGACATTAAAAAGTAACGGCCCCAGTACTGAACCCTGCAGTACCCCACTAGTCATCCTCCTTTCTTCACTGTGGACTCCATTTACTATTACCCACTGTGTCCTGTTGTCCAACCAGTGTTTTACCCACTCCCAGGCTGACTGACTTGTTTACTAATCTTGTGTGCAGGACTGTGTCAAATGTCTTACTAAAGTCTAGGTAGGCCATGTCCACAACCCCTCCCTGGTCTACTGCTTTAGTCACCCAGTCAAAGAAATCTATTAGATTTGTCTGACATGACCTTCCCGCTGTGAATCCATGCTGCCTTTGGGTCCTGTGCCCCACTGGCCTCTAGGTAATCAACAATTCTTTCCTTCAGAAGTGATTCCATCATTTTCCCTACCACTGAGGTCAAACTGACAGCTCTGTAGTTTCCTGCCTCTGTCTTGCTCCCACTTTTGTGAAGGGGAATCACATCCGCCCTTCTCCAGTCCTCAGGTACCACCTCATCCTCCCATGATTTATTAAAAAGGGTAGTCAGTGGTGTTACTAGTTCTTCCCTTAGTTCTTTTAAAATTCTGGGGTAAATCCCATCAGGCCCCATTGCTTTATCCACCTTCAGTTTTAAGAGTTCTTTCAGTACCCTTTCTTCTGAGAAAGGACTAATATCAACCCCCCTATCCAGAGTGCGTCTATTGACTGGATTAGGTATTTCCCCCTGCTTTTCCACTGTGAATACTGAGCAGAAGTATTCGTTCAGTATCCCTGCTTTTTCACTTTCGCTCTCTGCCCAACCACCTTCTTCTTTGTTCAGCCTCAGTATCCCTGCCTTCGTCTTTCTTTGTTCCCTAACGTACCTATAAAGGGTTTTATCCCCCTTCTTAACCGAGTTGGCTATTTTTTCCTCGGTTTGGGCCTTTGCCATTCTGACTGCCTTACCTGCTTCCTTCTGCTTTAAAGGGGCACTGTCTGCTTTTCCCTTCGATTTGTGCTCAATTTCCATGTGATATTGCACAAGCACATAATTGTAAGTCTGTGACTGTAGAATGCATACAAATAAAAGCACAAATAAGCAGCTTACCAATTTTCGTGATTTAAACATTATTTTCATTACTGGCGTCCCGACTTGAAACCTCCATGCCCCCGGAAGCTGTTCCGTGCAGAGAATGCACATTTAATGGGACCGCGGTCCCGAACAGCACATTTTAACATTGGCATGCCAAAAAACATTAAATCCACAACAGAAGGGTAATCTAAATTGTTCGATGTGTTTGCGATTAAAAACCGAGGCCCACGTTCTAGCACGAAAATACTTTCAAAGCTAGTACCGTCAAAGCGCATGTGCGGTAGTGGCTTGGAAAAGATCCCGCGCATATGCGTCTTAATTTGAAATTTGGTAGCGAAGCCACCTTTTGTTTTGTGCTGTTGAAGTTTGATTAAAGAGATTCTCGGGGCTCATTTTCCCATAAGAATGTCTTAATCAGTGTATATAGTTCTGAAAGTGAATTCTAGGGATCTGAATAGGTAGATGTTGTAAAAGATAATATACAATTAGGCGTAGCATCTTATTTGAAAGCTTGTATTTTTCCCCAGAAAGATAGACACATTTTCCCCACCTAGTAAAATCAGCTGACACCTTTCTAAAATTGACTTGAAGTTTAATAAAACTGAGAAATTTTAGAAGTAATAAGGATACCCAAAAATGTAACATTTTGAGTAGAAATCTTAATATTGTGTAACTTAAGTATTGACTCATCAAATACTCTAGTCAATGGTAGGGCTTCTGATTTTTCAAAATTTATCTTAAAGCCTGAAAAAGAGGCAAATTCCTGGACAATAACTAGAATTTGGGGAATAGAATATTGTGGATTGGTTATTGAAAGTAGAATGTCATCCGTGTAAGCTGACATTTTCTGTACCTTTCCTATTTTCACACCTGATATTAAAGTAGAGGAGCGGAACTTGATAAGGAGAGGTTTTAATGCTAATAGGAATAAAAGTGGGGACAGAAGACACCCCTGGCGTGTACCTCTGTGTATTTGAAATTTGTTGGAAGACATAAAATTGATTTTGACCAATGCATATACTTCAAAATAAAGAAGCTGCACCCATTTGCAAAAATAACTACCTAGATTATATTTCTCTAGAATTTTCATTAAATACTTCCATTCTATCCTATTGAAAGCTTTATCAGCATCTAAGGACATAAGCATAGGAAGAATGGGATATGCCTGCCTAATAATAATTGTAGAATTTTGAAAATAGATCTGAGCTACGGCCACATACAAATTCTACTTGGTCAGGATGTATCAGTTTTGGATAACCAAATTTAATCTATTAGCCATTATTTTAGTAAGAATTTTGCAGTCAACATTAATGAGAGATATTGGTCTGTAACTACCACATAAAGTTGGGTCTCTATCCTTTTTGGGGATAACAACAATGGCAGCCTCCCTCACAGAAGTAGGTAAAAAACCTGTTTCATTAGAATTACAAAAAACTTTAAGTGAAGCTGGTGCCATTAACTGTATAATGGCTTTGTAAAACTCACTTGTAAGGCCATCGAGACCTGGTGCCTTAGCATCCGGAAAGGATTGTATTGCCTTCTTGATTTCCTCTAAGGTAATCTGTTTATCTAACTTAGATATGTCTCGTTCTGATATAGTAGATAATTTAATATCTCCCCAAAACTGTTCCAAATCTTCCTGTTTAAATTGACCTTCAGATTTGTACAGATTAAAGTAAAAGTCTTTAAAGGCTTCCAAGACTGTTCAGATTTATGCACTTGTTTGCTATTCTTTTGTTTTACTGAGGCTACCACATTTGCCTCTGATAGCTTTTTAAGCTTGTGAGCCAATAGTTTCCCTTGCACTTCCCCAGCTTCCTAATAAGCGTGTTTGAGTCTAAACAAAGCATATTCAGCTTTTTGATTGTATATAGTGTTAATCTCATATTTAGTATCAATGACCTCTTGTATAATGTAAGATTCTTAGAGCCTAAGGATATAAATGCTTTCTCCTTATTTTTTAAATCAACTTCCAATTTATTCAGTTTTTCTTGTCGTAACTTCTTCCTATAGGATGAGTAGGAGATAATGCGTCCTCTAATATAAGCCTTAAAGGAGTCCCATAAAATTGAGGTTGAAACTTCCCCATCGTCATTAATTTGGAAGAACATTTTGATTTCCTTTTTTAGCCAGTCAGAGAAGTCTGGTGAGTTGAGCAAACTACTATTGAATTTCCAATTTCTTTCTGAGGGCAACGTGAAGTTTACAGATAGGTTGATAGATACAGGGACATGATCAGACATGACAATGTTACCAATGCGACTTGCTGAAAGGCCTTGAAGTAAAGATTTTGCAATAAATATATAATCTAATCTGCTGTGAGAGCCATGTCGATTGGATATGAAGGCATAGTCTTTCCCCTTGGGATTCATAATTCTCCAAGTATCAATTAGGTCAGATTCATCACAGAGACTATTTAAGTCCTTTGAGGAAACAGAATGATCAAACAGTTGTAAATATGTGCTATCTGAGTGGTTGGCTCTCTTTCTCACATCTTATGGTCTTGTTCCTGCATCAAATCTTTCTGGGTAAATGTCTTATATATCTGTAAAAGTGTCCTGGGTTGCACATTTCATTGTTCAGCCAGCTTTGCTATCCTAGGTATCTGTTCAGAGCTTTCTAATTTATCAATAAGTCAAAACTCTGGTTGATTGCAGCTTTCATAACAGCAAAGAATGTTATTCTTAGACATTGGAATAGCCAAGAAGCCCCCTCGATTAAAGAATGGTTACAAGACCTGAGTATAAGAGCTAGTTATTAAAGAATTGCATATATAAAATTGCAACGGCTGGACACATTTTTAGACATACGGGATTCTTTTGTAACATGTCCCCTTTCTAAATACTGATATTTAATGTACCTATACTATATACATTAGTAATGCTCTGCTTTGATGGTTATGGAAACACTCTACCTGTTTTTATAGATTACAATATCTTAAATGGCTTTGTTATATTTTGACATGATCTTAATATATATATGTGCATTGTTTGACTTTATATTAACTAAGTCTTATGTAAATTGTTGTACTTTAATACAAAAATTCAATAAACTTTGAATTATAAAAACAAACAGATGTCCCTTTCCTGGGCACTGACCTTTTCAGCCCAGGTGTGGACGGTCACCTCCAATGCATCAAGAAGTCTAATGCCACCTTGGACTCTTGTCACTTCTGCTCAGCGGGAATCCCAGGGTTCCAAAAAGCAGCAGAAGAAAAAGTCACTTTGGTACCCTGCTCCTGCGGCCAAGCAATCCCACTTTCAAGCAGGACAGCAACAGCAGGCACAGTCTTGGCACCCTCTGCCCAAGCCCGGGCCTCCAGCGGCCCGTAAATCTGGCAGTCAGGAATCAAGTGGTCCCCAATCTGGATCCTCTTCCTCCAAGCCTGCCCAGTGATGGGATGGGGCGGCCACCCCTATTCCAGTCACGCCAGCTCTGGGTCCTCCTGTGGGGGGTCGGCTCCACCACTTCCTTTCCACCTAGTCCACTGTTACAACAGACAGGTGGGTGCTAGAAGTGGTCGGCCAGGGTCTGCCTCTAGAGTTCAAGCAGTACCCTTCCAGCTGAGCCAGCGCCCCATGGGAGGAGATGGTGTCCGTTGTTACTTGGTCAGCTCTCTAAGATGACATTGCTCAACTCCTCTGCAGGGAGGTCATGGCGCATAGTCACGGACCCTCCGGTAAACCCAGGGTTCATTTCAGGTACTTCCTGGTTCCAGCGGATGGGGGCTGGTACCCCATTCTGGATCTGCACAACCTGAACCAGTTCCTCAGATCACGCACCTTCGGATGGTAACTCTCTCAGATCATACCATCCTCAAGCAGAACATGTGGTTCTGCTCTCTGGATCTCCAGGATGCATTCTTCATGTCCCAATCCATCTGTCTCATCAGCAGTTCCTTTGCTTTTGAGCAGAAGGAGCACTCTTTGAGTTCCAAGCCATGCTGTTCGGCCTGTCATCAGTCCCATGGGTCTTCACTAAATGCATAGCAGTGGTGGCGGCTCACTTTTGGTGTTGGGGGTCAGAGTCTACCCCTACCTCAACGATTGACTCTTGGCAGGTTCCACCCATCAAGACATGTGGAGGCCCAGGGACCTGGCCTCCAAACCTGCACCGAACTTGATCTCCTGATCAACGAAGAACAAGTCAGAACTTGTACCTTCGCAGGTGATATGCTTCATCAGAGCAGAGCTCGACTCCTGCCAAGCTACAGCCCAACTCCCGATGGATAGAGCAGAGGTTCTTCACCTCCTTTGCCCTATCATTTCTAGTTGGGCACTTAAGCCCTGCCCGGGACTTTCTGCACCTTCTGGAGTACATGGCGGCCTGCACCACCATGGTCCGATGGGCTTGGTGGCATATGCACCCCCTGCAATGGGAACTGGCTGGCAGTCAATAGATAAACCATCTATCTATAATTCATAGCAGCCCTATATAGTTATATATATACAGTATATTATTTTTATTTATGTATATCTATCTATATATATTCTATATATCTGCATCTATATATATATATATATATGATTGAATGACTTTCAGGGCTCGAGCATGAACCCAGGTCGACATGTGCCAGAGTGATCACTGTACTCATAAGACAACACCAACAAAGAAACTGGGAAAACAGTCGTATACTGGGCCGGGGAAGACAGCACTAAAAAGCCACATCAAAACTTCCACTCTGAAGCAGGGTAATCCAGCACATTTTCTAATGCAGGCAAGGAGGGAGCTCCAGAGATTAGGGGCAGCCACATCAAATGCCCTGTCCTCCACATGTACTTTTCTTTTCATATCACTGTTTGCTCCTCAGGCTTGTCCAGTAACCTCCCAGCCCCATTTGCTGCTCTCCGCCACCATCTGACCAGTGAGGATCCATGTGGGGCAAGGTCCAAGAGTACCAGCGTCTGTCATACAGGCGGCTGGGAGACTTGGAAGTTTTTCTGGGTCTTTATCCCCATCCTTGATTCCTGCCCACCTTTGGGTGGTGTTTCATTAGTCTGCACATGAATGCAATGATGCTTCTCTGTAGGAGACAAGCTCCCCAGCCCACCACAGGAGTCACTGAGGTGGCAGAATCTAGTACTGTCCCTCCCCAGATGATAGTGCTGCTGCAGGGTACCACTGCCCCAGCACCCTCAGCCTCCCAGCCCAGCTTCTATGTCTGCTTCTGAACCTGTTGAGAGTGACATGCTACCCACTGGGCAATCAGGCAGCCCCTCAGAACAGGGGGACACTCAAAAGCCCCTTTTCTCAGCAACCTTCAGCTGACCCATGCTGATGATACCAGCCTCCAGGTTACTTTTGAGAAAAAGGGGATCTGTTTCTTCAACCCATAGGGGACAAACATCTTGTTGGCTGTCTTGCTACTAAATGTTCACTCCCAGTATGACTGCCTTGCCTACACGCTTCCTGCATCATGACAGAACTCAAGTCGACAACTAAAAGCCATTTCTTTGCTCTAATTAAAATTCCTGAAGGGTAGATAAGCAACTTAAAACTTCAGTACTTGCCAAGAGCTGGTCATATCAGCCCTCAAATCACCTTGTGTTTTTGCATAAATGCACATGGTCCATTTTCACTGCCCCCCCCCCCCCGGCACCCCCTCACCACCACAAGCTATTTGCTTAATCTACAGAAACACCTTAACTGCTGAGTGACAGGCCACCACAGAGTCTGGGACCTTTAACATTCACTCCTCCGCTTTATTTCGAGGACAGGAGGTTCATTTAGAGGCAATTGTACATTTCTTATCACACTTTGTGAATAAATTGGTTACATCAAGGAAGTGGTGTAATGAAAATAATAAACATATTACATTTATCCACTCACCCGTGTATTAACCTTACATAGTGTATAGTGAGTGTTTATTCTGCAAAGGTTTCATGCCAGTTGAAACCTTGTTGTATCACAGTTCAAAGGTCATGTAAAATGGTTGTACCCTTCTGTGGTGGTACAGCAAGGTTCCAGCTGATCGGAAATCACCGAGGCAGTTAGTGTTTTTCACAGTGCTGCCATGCACACAGCAATCAGTCCAAGTTCTGAACTGAAACGGCTGACACATTTGCTGCTGCTGCAGCGCGTGCTGTGAAAACACTTTTGTTTAGAAAAAAATAACTAAAACTGAAAAACTATACAATATAAAAAATACTGGTTGGGCAACCACATGCCCAACCAGCCTGTACTGCCACCTCAGGGTTCTGATTACATTGGACCTCTTGAGTTTCGCTGTCGAGGTCTGATGTGATCGGAACCCCTCTGTGACAGCACAGGCTGGTTGTGCATGGCTGCCCATATTATTCTGTACATTACTCAAGCCTTCCTCGGGAGCTCTGATGTAATCAGCACCTCTGTGACAGTACAGGCTGATTGTGCATGGCTGGCGTATATTATTCTGTACATTACTCATGCTTCACTCTCGAGGTCTGATGCAATCAGAACTCCTCTGTGACAGCATAGGCTGACCATATATTATTCTGCACATTACTCTAGCTTCGTTCTCGAGGTCTGATGTAATCAGAACCCCTCTGTGACAGCACAGGCTGGTTGTCCATGGCTACCCATATTTATTTATTTATTTTATTTGAGTTTTGGTAACTGGGTAAGTCCACTGAGACAATTACAGTCCCTTTTTCAGGGTCAACCCAGGGTCGAGAATCAACCACGAAGGTACAAGTGCAACAAGCAATGCAGTTCTCATGTTACAAGGTTGTCATTAGGCAGAGTACATGTCAAGACAAAATATTGCAAGTACACAAACAATTGACTACAGATTATATTGACTATAATTGACTATATTATTCTGTATGTTACTCTAACTTTGCTCTCGCGGTCAAATGTAAACAAAACCCCTCTGACACAGCACAGGCTGGTTGTGCATGGCTTCCCATATATTATTCTGAACATGACCTGAGCTTTGCTCTTGAGGTCTCATGCACTCAGAACCCCTCTGTGACAGCACAGGCTGGTTGTGCATAGCTACCCATATATTATTCTGTACACTACTCAAGCTTCACTCTCGATGTCTGATGTAATCAGAACCCCTCTGTGGCAGCACAGGCTGGTTGTGCATGGTTGCCCATGTATTATTCTGTACACTACTGAAAGCCGCTTCGATGTCTGATGTAATCAGAACCCCTCTGTGGCAGCACAGGCTGGTTGTGCATGGTTGTCCATATATTATTCTGTACATTACTCAAGCTTCACTCTTAGCTCTGATGTAATCAGCACCCCTCTGTGACAGTACAGGCTGGTTGTCCATGGTTGCCCATATATTATTCTGTACATTACTCGATCTTCGCTCTCTATATGTCTGATGTAATCAGAACCCCTCTGTGACAGCACAGGCTGGTTATGCATGGCTGCTCATATATTATTCTATACATTACTCTAGCTTCACTCTCGAGATCTGATGTAATCAGAACCCCTCTGTGACAGCACAGGCTGGTTGAGCATGGCTGCCCATATATTATTCTGTACCTTACTCTAACTTCACTCTGGAGCTCTGATGTAATCAGGACCCTTCTGTTACAGCACAGGCTGGTTGTGCATGGCTGCCCATGTATTATTCTGTACATTACTCTAGCTTCGCTCTCGAGCTCTGATGTAATCAGCACCCCTCTGTGACAGCACAGGCTGGTTGTCCATGGCTACCCATATTTATTTATTTATTTTATTTGAGTCTTGGTAACCGGGTAAGTCCACTGAGACAATTACAGTCCCTTTTTCAGGGTCAACCCAGGGTCGAGAATCAACCACGAAGGTACAAGTGCAACAAGCAATGCAGTTCTCATGTTACAAGGTTGGCATTAGGCAGAGTACATGTCAAGACAAAATATTGCAAGTGCACAAACAATTGACTACAGATCATATTGACTATAATTGACTATATTATTCTGTACGTTACTCTAACTTCGCTCTCGAGGTCAGATGTAAACAAAACCCTCTGTGACAGCACAGACTGGTTGTGCATGGCTGCCCATATATTTTTCTGAACATGACCTGAGCTTTTGTTTGAGGTCACATGCACTCAGAACCCTCTGTGACAGCACAGGCTGGTTGGTGCATGGTTGTCCATATATTATTCTGTACACTATTCGGAGCTTTGCTCTTCCATGTCTGATGTAATCAGAACCCCTCTGTGACAGCACAGGCTGGTTGTGCATGGTTGTCCATATATTGTTCTGTACATTACTCAGCTTCACTCTGAGCTCTGATGTAATCAGAACCCCTCTGTCGCAGTACAGGCTGGTTGTGCATGGCTGCCCATATATTATCCTGTCATTACTCTGGCTTAATCTTGAGCTCTGATGTAATCAGCACCCTCTGTGACAGTACAGGCTGGTTGTGCATGGTTGCCCATATATTATTCTGTACATTACTCGATCTTCGCTCTCTATATGTCTGATGTAATCAGAACCCCTCTGTGACAGCACAGGCTTGTTGTGCATGGCTGCCCATATATTATTCTGCACATTACTCTAGCTTCGCTCTCTCTATATGTCTGATGTAATCAGAACCCCTCTGTGACAGCACAGGCTGGCTGTGCATGGCTGCCCATATATTATTCTGTACATTACTCGAACTTCGCTCTCGATTTCTGATGTAATCAGAATCCCTCTGTGGCAGCACAGACTGGTTGTGCATGGTTGCCCAATGGTGAAAGGAGAAAGTCCAGGGGGGTATTGCTAAGATCAAAGGGGATGGGGGGGCATGTGAGGAGGAGGACCATGTAAAAGCATATATCCTAAATAGATACTTCTGCTCAGTATTTACTGAAGAAAAGGTAGGGCAGGGTCCACAGCTCAGCATCATGGACACAGGGGGGAGGGAGGTGTGCACTAGTTCCTTCACAAAAGAAAGGGTCCTACAACAGCTCGATAAGCTCAGGGTGGACAAGGCAATGGGACCTGATGGCATACATCCCAGGGTACTAAAGGAGCTAAGGGTGGAACTAGCAGAGCCATTATCAGAACAATTTAGTGAGTCTCCGAGCACAGGAGAGGTCCTAGAAGACTGGAGAAGAGCTCGGGTGATCCCGCCCACAAGAGTGGTAGCAGGGAGGAGGCAGGGAACTACAGACCAGTCAGTCTTACCTCAGTAGTGGGCAAGATTATGGAGGCACTCCTTAAGGAAAGGATAGTGCAACACCTGGAATCCATAGGAGCACAGAATCCAAGACAGCATGGGTTTACAACAGGAAAGTCCTGTCAAACTAATCTCATAGATTTCTTTGACTGTGTAACCGGAGTGGTGGACCAAGGGGGTGCAGTTGATGTCGCCTACCTTGACTTCAGCAAAGCTTTCGATACTGTTCCACATTGAAGATTTTTTTTATACTTGTTTATTGATTAACTCCATAGTACAAACATATTTCTGGAACTTCAACAATTTCTTAGGGTTTTTAACAATTGTTAAAATTGTAATAATCTTTTTACCAAAGCCATGAACACGGCTCTGCAGATGTTTGCAGATTTTATTTTATTTAGCCCCCTATGTTGAAGTTTTATGTTTTTTTCACGCATTGTCTATTATTCATATTGCTTTAATTTTTTCCCCTACCACGTTTAGCCATTTTCATGGTTTGGGGATATGGTGGTTTGCGATGCAGCTCTGCAGAACTGGCTGGTGTTTTCCGTTGTGATGGGTGAAACGCTTCGAGACTCTTGTGACCGGTGGAAAGTTGTTTAGGAGTGCTGCCATTTTTTTAAATCATTGGAGCCTGCAAACCACTTGCTCTGAAGCTTTTTGACTATTGCCAGTGTTGGTACTGGATATATTTACCAGTTGTTACTGTTTGGGAGTCCATGCATTTTCAGGGAAGGTTTATTCTGCACGTTGGGTTAATCTGGATGTAGGAGCGAGCCTGGAATAACTGAGCAATCGAGATTAGGCTTGGTTTGGTGCTCGAGGACTGCTTGAACTGCTGGCCTAATATTGTGCTGTGGAGTTTTGAAGGAGGAGGAGGAGAGGTTCAGCCAGTCCAGCTACATAGAAACATAGACTTTGACGGCAGATAAGGACCACTTGGCCCACCCAGTCTGCCCATTTCCCTACCTATTGGATAAGCTGCAGATTCTAGTTAACTAACAGCCTACTTCCTGCAACCCCCCACTATAATTGCCTTATGTCTGTCCCGTGCATGTTTGAATTCCCCCACTGTTTTAGACCCCACAACCTCTCCAGGAAGGTGGTTCCATGCATCCATCACTCTCTCTGTGAAAAAGAATTTCCTCACATTACCCCTGAGCCGTCCCCCCTCTAACTTTAAATTGTGCCCCCTTGTTCTTACACATCTCTTTTTCTGAAAGATGCTACCTTCCTGGACTTTCTTGATTCCCTTGAGGTTCTTAAAAGTTTCTATCATGTCCCCCTGTCCCTCCTTTCATCAAGGGTATACATATTAAGCTCTCTCTGCTCTCTTCATATGGTTTCTGATGCAGACCCTGCACCATTTTAGTTGCCCTCCTCTGGACTGCTTCCATCCTGTCTATGTCCTTGTGTAGATGAGGTCTCCAAAACTGCACGCAGTACTCCAGATGGGGTCTCACCAACTGTCTGTACAGAGGGATAATCACTTCCCTTTTTCTACTTGTGATGCCCCTCCCTATGCATCCCAGTATCCCCCTGGGTCGCCTTACTGACTTCTCACATCTCACTTTCTACCCCCCCTTATGTATCAACTCTGTTGCAGATCTTTTGTGTCATCTGCAAAGAGGCATACCTTTCCTTCCAGACCCTCCGCAATGTCACCTATAAAGACGTTAAAGAGGACTGGACCCAGTACTGAGCCCTGAGGTACTCCATTAGTAACCCCCTTTCTTCAGAATGTGTTCCATTCACTATTACCTTCTGTGTCCTGTTGTGCAGCCAGTTTGCTACCAGGCTACCACCCTGGGACCCACTCCCAGGCTGGCTAACTTGATTATTAATCTTTTGTGCAGGACTGTGTCAAATGCCTTGCTAAAGTCTAGGTAGGCCATATCCACAGCCCTTTCCTGGTCTATTACTTTGGTCGACCTAGAGGTGGGTGCAGGGTGTAGTCGTTTGTCCCTGGGAGGGTCAGGAATGCCTACCGGAGGGCCGGTGTTCGCGGAGCTTCCAGGAGTCACCGGAGCTGCCTGGCAGAGGCTGGGTTTTCTCCGGCGAGCCAAGAGGGGGTGATCGGTTGCATATAACATAACGTTACCTGCCCTGGGTTGGTTGGGCTCTGGCATCATTTGAACCGGGAGTGTTTTCACCTTTGTTACGTCCCTTCTACTGGATAAATTTCGAAAGTAAGAACTGTGAGGGCCGGACTACTGATACCAGAAAGTTTGTCGTATAGGACGTACTGGGAGCTTGGATTCCTGAATTACCTTTAAATGTGCCATCGGCCTTTGCCTCTGTCAGTGGCCTATCTATTCTATATGCATACTGTGTGACCCTGAGCAAGTCACTTAACCTCCTTGTGCTCCCAGGTCGCTCCTGTAAAAAGCTTCAGCTAGTGTGCTATACCTGGTTAAACAACTAAATTAAAACTTAATTGAATTGACCTGGATTTTACTGTGAGGGCCTGATCTATGTTGGATTATTTGAAGCTTCCGCTTTGATTTATATCGAGTGGATTTCTTTTATGACTTCTCCTACTGTTGGATGACTTCTTTCCCAGACTTTTATTTATTTATTTATTTATTTATTTTAAGGTCTCCTGGTGGTGAGAGGACCAGGGTGTCCATATTCATTTTTATTTTATGTTAAATTTTGATGTTTATGTTTATTTTAGTTTTGTTTGATTTTTTGTGTATTCTGTGCAGTGGGAGTGCCTAGAATTTTCCCTTTCCCTTTGGCTGTGAGAGGGCTGCGGAAGGGGGTGAATTTACATTTGTGTGTGCATTTTATATCCTGTGAGAGGGGATTTTATTATTATTTTGTTTTCTGGGTTTGAATTCTATCCAGTTGTGGGAGGAGGGCAGTTTTATATGTTTTGCTGGGTTGGGATTATGGTTTAAGCTAATATTGCTTTGGGGGTTTTATAGAAACATAGAGGTTGACGGCAGATAAGGACTGCAAGGCCCATCCAGTCTGCCCATTTCTTTTCTACCTTTTAAATGTGCCATCAGCCTTTGCTCTGTCAGTGGCCTCATCTATTCCTACTCATCTGTGTTGCTCCCTTATGCCTATCCCATGCCTGTTTGAAGCCCTGCACTGTATTCATAGCCACCACTTCTTGAGGTAGGCCGTTCCATGCATCCACCACTCTTTCTGTGAAAAAGAATTTCCTCACATTCCCCCTTAATCGGCCTCCCTCTAATCTCATGCTGTGTCCTCTTGTCCTGCTATTTTTCTTATATTTAAACATGTTAGACTCTTTTACCTTGTTAATGTCCTTAAGGTGTTTGAATGTTTCGATCATATCACCTCTCTCCCTCGTTTGCTCTAGGGTATACATATTGAGCTCCGTTAATCTGTTCTCATATGTCTTCTGATGCAGTCCCTGCACCATTTTGGTTGCTCTTCTCTGGACTGCCTCAATTTGGTTAATGCCCTTGTGAAGGTGTGGCCTCCAGTACTGCATGCAGTACTCCAGAAGGGGCCTAACCAGTGTCTTGTAAAGAGGGATTATTACCTCCCTCTTATGACTTGTGATACCCCTACTAATACACCCTAACATCCCCCTAGCCTTACCTACTGCTTTAGAGGTCTGCTTGGATGATTTCAGGTCATCGGTGATGATGATGCCCAAGTCTCTTTCTTCCTTTGTGACTGCCAGCAACTCCCCTCCCAGCCTATAGGTGGCTTCAGGGTTTCTCTTCCCTATGTGCATGATTTTGCACTTCTTTGCATTAAATCCCAGTTGCCACTCTTCCAACTATTTTGCCAGTTTATCCAGATCTCTTCTCATTCTGCCCACCCCATCTGGATCATCTACTCTGTTGCAGATCTTGGTGTCATTTGCAAACAGACAAGCCTTACCCTCTAGTCCATCTGCAATGTCACTAATGAAGATATTGAAGTGGACTGGCCCCAGGACTGATCCCTGAGGTACCCCACTTGTGACTTGCATCTCTTCTGACTGTATACCGTTTACCACCACTCTCTGTTTTCTGCCCGTCAACTAGTTTGCCACCCAGTTGACCAACTTCTGACCCACCCCAGCCTACCCAGCTTACTTATCAATCTTCTATGTGGAACAGTGTCGAAGCTTTGCTGAAGTCAGGGTAGGCAAATCAACTGCTCCCCTTGGTCCACCACTCTGGTTACACAGTCAAAGAAATCTATAAGATTAGTTTGACAGGACCTTCCTTTGTAAACCCATGCTGTCTTGGATCCTGTGCCCCTATGGATTCCAGGTGTTGCACTATCCTTTCCTTAAGGAATGCCTCCATAATCTTCCCCACTACTGAGGTAAGACTGACTGGTCTGTAGTTCCCGCCTCCTCCCTGCTACCACTCTTGTGGGCGGGATCACATGAACCCTTCTCAGTCTTCTGGGACCTCTCCTGTGCTCAGAGACTCACTAAACAATTCTGCTAATGGCTCTGCTAGTTCCACCATAGCTCCTTAAGTACCTTGGGATGTATGCCATCAGGTCCCATTGCCTTGTCCACCCTGAGCTTATCAAGCTCTTGTAGGACCCTTTCTTTTGTGAATGGAGTAGTGCTCACCTCCTCCCTCCTCCCTCTGTGTCCATGGTGCTGAGCTGTGGGCCCTGCCCTACCTTCTCTTCAGTAAATACTGAGCAAAAGTATCTATTTAGGATAGATGCTTTTACATGGTCCTCCTCCTCACATGCCCCCTTTTCTCCTTTGAGCTTAGCAATACCCCCTCTGGACTTTCTCCTTTGACTAATGTATCTATAGAAAGTCTTATCACCTTCTTTTACTGTTCATGCTAGTGTTTTCTCAGTTTGGGACTTTGCCTGCCTTACTGCCTTCCCTGCTTCCCTTAGGGCAGTTTGGTATGCCTCCCTATCTTCATCCCGCTGTGTTCCCTTATATTTTTTAGGATTTTAATTGTTCATGGCTTTGTTTTAGGAACTTGGGGTTTTGTGTGCTTTCTCTATTGTTTGGTTATAATTATTGGTGGAATGTGCCTGCTTGCCCCCCGTCCTGTGCTATTCGGCCTCCGCTCTCTCGCCCTCGGCCTGTTCTCTTCCCCCACCTGCTTTTATCTATCAGCACTGTAGAGCACTGGGGATTGCTTGCAGGGGTGGGTGTTGAGGGTGAGTGCGGGGTTGTGGACAGCGGAGCCCGAAGTGGTGCCTCCCTGGGGGTGATTAGAATGAAGACGCCTAAAGCGAAATGGTGCTCTGGAACGTGGTGATCCTGTTCTGGTTTCCAGACCCAAGGGCACCTCCTTTTTGGGAGGGCAAGTAGTTGGGACGGCTCACCAACCTCGTCTAACTCAGGCGCTGTTATGCAATGCCAGATCTGTTTGCAACAAGACTGATCTTATTGCAGATTTTGTGGGTACAGCAGATCTGGTTTGCATTACCAAGACCTGGTTAGATGGGAATGCTGCCCCTATTTTGGAGGCAGCTATCCCCACTGGGTACTCGGTTATACATCGCCCAAGACTAGACCGCTGGGGTTGCAGTCTGTTTAAGACGAATTGGGCCTAACTGGTGTACCAGTTGAGAAGGCCAGGTCATTCAAGTACTAGTGGTAGCTGGGTGGAGTGCAGGATAGCCTCATTTAGCATCCACCAGGTGATGAGAAGCTATTCCTGCAGGAGGTAGT
The DNA here is from genome assembly GCA_016271365.2 of Neoceratodus forsteri. Classification (NCBI taxonomy): domain Eukaryota; kingdom Metazoa; phylum Chordata; order Ceratodontiformes; family Ceratodontidae; genus Neoceratodus; species Neoceratodus forsteri. The sequence continues at coordinate 1,617,204,401 of CM028130.1, forward strand.
AGACTTTGTCGCTAACATGGCATTGAGTCGCCCAGACTGATGGTTCTGTTGACTTCAATGCCTGGGTCGATGATGAATACTTGCTTTTTGGTCAACACTTCCTCCAGGTGATGACATCTCTGGGATTCACACAGGTTGTTTCCACAGCTACTCACAATGGTGGTCACTCCCTTGATTTGGTCTTCCTCCTGGGGATCGAGGTCTCCGACTTGGTGGTGGAACCGGTTGGTTGGTCCGACCACTTCACCGTTGGGTTCAATTTTTTGGCCCCCCGGGTAGGTCAACCCCTGTGGAGATGGTCAGTTATTGCCCTTTACGAGATGTGTTCCCCGAAGACCTGATGGTAGTGATAGACCTCTCGCTGTTGGACAAGACCAGCACAGATCCTGAGCAGCTAGTTGCGGCCTATAATAGGACTGTCTCTTCAGCTGTTGATCTGATTGCTCCTGTCCGAGTTCGCCCCCTCCCGCTTAGCCCTGGGGCCCCATGGTTTGATGGGACTCTTAGGAGTTGCGGAGACAGGCGTGAGGTTAGAGCATCGCTACGGGGACAGCCTTAGATGCCAACCACCTTATTCTGTTAGAACATTATAAACTCTATCAAACAGAAATTTCCGTAAGAAGGCAGAGTTCCTGTCCAGAGCAATTTCGTCGCATGAAACCAACCGACTTAACTCTTCAGAATGGTTGACAGGCTGTGCAACCCAGCCTGTCAGCAGTTCCATCAAGTCTTTTCACAAAAGGAGTGTGATGAGATCGCTCATTTCTTTGTGAATAAGGTGGCTGACATCAGGCAGGAGTGCCGCCAACTTCACTCTATGGGAGATGCTGTTGGTCGGTGTTGTGTCGCAGAGCCCGGAGTTTCCTCGAGTACCTTTGATCTGCCGGAGTTCGTGGATATTATGAGGATTATCCAGGGGATGCATCCCACTTGCTGTAGGTTAGATCCAGGCCCTACCTCCTTGATTTTGGGTTGTAGTGACATCATAGGCCCGGTCTTAGCTCGGATTGTCCAGTGCTCTTTGGACTCGGGTGAGTTTCCTAGCTCCCTGAAAGAAGGGGTGGTGACACCCCTCCTGAAGAAAGCTTCTTTAGACCCAGAGAACCTAGCAAACTACAGGCCTATCTCTAACCTTTCTTTGTGGGGAAGGTTATTGAGAAAGTTGTAGTGCTCAACTGGAGAACCATTTAACCATCCATAATTTATATGAACCTTCCAATTGGGTTTTCAAGAGGCATAGTACTGAGACTGCTCTGGTTCGGTGCTCAATGATCTCCTGATGGTGAGAGATCAGAGACACCACTCCATCTTGGTTCTCCTTGATTTATCATCAGCCTTTGACACAGTAGATCATGGGGTTCTGCTCGAGCTGCTTGAGGTCCATCTGCAGGCTGTCAGGATCAGTTCTCAGGTGGTTTACATCTTTCCTCGCTGGTAGAATGCAGAGAGTTGTCTCGGTATTTTTCCTCTGAGGCTTTCTCTCTGCCTTGTGGGGTACCTCAGGCTCAGTGCTGTCCCCATTTTATTTGCAGTGTATATGCTGCCCTCGGAGACATTGTAAGATGGTATGGGCTGAGGTTTCACTGCTACGCTGATGATACCCAGCTCTAACTGTCTTTTGCCCCTGACCAGGTTAGTGCTATCTTGGTACTGAACAGTTGCCTCATAGAAATCCAAGATTGGATGAGTGCCAGTGGTTTAAAGTTGAACCCAGGAAAGACTGAGGTCTTGGTAGTAGACCCGGTCATAGGACAGATGGGTTGAGGACTGAGCTCCTCTGGTTTAGTCCTGGGGGCACAGAGTCTCACCCTGAATGGGTGTGTAACCTAGGAGTGGTGCTTGATGATAGACTGACCTTCGTCATCAGGTGTCGGGTCGTCAAGCTGGCCTTTTACCATCTTAGGAACATTGCTAGGATCAAACACCTTGTTCCATCCAGCGACCTGCCTGTCTTGGTCCATGCATTTGTGACATCGCGCCTTGACTATTGCAACTCCTTTTACCTAGTGCTTCCTGGGGTTGATATCTGCCGCTTGCAGCTAGTGCAGAATGCTGCAGCACGTTTGTTGACTGGTGCTTTGAGAAGAACTCATATTACCCCTGTGCTGTGCGATCTCCACTGTCTGCCTATCTAGTGGTGGATCACCTTTAAGGTAGGTCCATTGACCTACAAAGCCCTACATGGACAGGGTCCTGATTACTTGAAAGAGCTCTTGCTTCCTTACACCCCCCTGTGACAGCTCTGCTCGGCTGACGAGGGGTTGGTGGAGATTCCGAGGGTAAGTTTAAAGTCATCTGGTGCGCGTGCCTTCGGGTTTGTGGCACCTACCCTCTGGAACTCTCTGCCTCGTCAGCTACGGGAGTGCAGGACAGTGGGGTACTTTAAGCAGGCATTGAAGACCTATTTGTGGGGAAAAGTGTACTCTGAATTCCTCTGATTTTTATCTGTATTTATTGTCTACCGTTTTTAGCTTACTGTGCAGCGCCTTGAAGCATGAAAGGCGCTATATAAAATAAAATGTATTATTATAATAATCTGATTAAAATACAGACTGCAGATAAAAAGACTTCTGTAGAATAAATAGGGAGAATAAACTTCTAAGCAAGAAATTAATGTTGTGCTCAGGTAGAAAATGGAAAAACAGGCAGGGTCACAGGAAAATAAAGGGGAGGGAAAGGAGGAGGGGAGGTTTGGGGGGAGATATTGGTTTATTCATTTCGATTGACAGTACATAATAAATTAATTAATGTATATTACCTTTATAAATATCCCATCTGTTCCATCTATTAGTAAATTGTTCCTTTTGATGGTTTACAGCTAAAGCGATTCATTCCATGCTATAGATTTGTGAAATTATTCCCAACCAGTCATGAATGGATGGGGCAGTCTGCTGGAGCCACTCTTTTGGGATCGCTTTCAAAGCTGCTATTGTGAAACTCTTCCCATAGATAATGCCCTTCTTTACCTTTAATGTCGGACGGATATAAGCCCAGTATTAAACGCTCAGGGCCTACATCAATGCTTAGCCCAACTAGATCTGTCAGGTAGGTTATGATCTGGTTCCAGAACCCCCGGATCCTGGCACATTGCCAGAATATGTGTGCCTGGTCCGCCTTCGGGGGATCCACCGAGCTTTCAACAGGCTGCCCTTGGTATTGAGTATACCTTATATCATTTGTGTGGGGTGTAAAAAGTACCTGATCCTGACCCTCCAGGTGTGTTCTCACCAAGTAGGAGAGGAGGTGGTCTTCCAAGTATTTCTAAAAATGTTTGTCCACTCCCATGAGTTCAGAGTAAGATCCAACCCTCCCTCCTATTTCTGGTGTATCTGTTGTATGTTATGGGTCTTATCAGCTATTAAATTCCAGTATAAAATAATTATTGCCCCTTTTCCATGCATGTTCTTCCAGATGGTCTCAAAGGCCTCAGGAAGGGGTCTTTCGTCCTGCCAGCCCACAGTTTGGCAAAATTTGTTTTGAATGTGGTCCCTAATATGGTAAAAGTAGATACAATCTGTGGGGCCTCACCCGGTTTGAGCTCTAACCACTTCAAATGGTAGAATGTCTTCATCTTTGAGGATCTGCCAGGGGGCACACAAACTCTTCGCCATCTGCCTCCTATACCTACCCAACTGCGAGGCCGGCATAAAACTTTCATCGTAACACCACCATCTATATTTCCACATGGTTTGGGCTATAAAACACTTTCTAGTGCCCTGGACCTAGCCCTGTAATGTTGTTTGGACCATAAATTGTTGGTAGTCCTCTGCGTTTATTTGGGAGGGGAGATTGAACAGGACTGCCGTGAAGGGTGTCCTAGTTGTAGTTATAGTTTCCATTTGCTTCCAGTGGGGGTTATAGCCAGGGTGTGCCCAAGGGAGGGTCGTCTTCATCTGAGCTGCTAGTCAATAATCTGATAGGCTGGGACAAGCTCTACCTCCTGTCTAGGCAGAAGGAGGGTTTTTCTAGAAATTCTGGGGCGAAGATGAGCCCAGAGGTAAGTTGTTATCTTTTTTCTGCCAAAACATGATGTCCCTTTGTGTAATTAGATAGGGGACAGCCTGAAATAAATAAAGAAATCTTGGAAGTATGTTTGTTTTAAGAGTCTGTAATTGAGAGTAGAAAGGAAGGGGTAAACGGTGCCATATTGTCCTGAGAAGAGGAGGGTAGTTGTCTTTGTAAAGGATGTGTGGTGATTTACCCAGACGGACCCCTAAATATTTAATAATGGTACACTCCCAATTCATGGGGTATTTGGTCTTTAAGTCCTCCGGTATCTGAGGTGTTAAGTTCAGTATCTCTGTCTTAGACCAATTTAATCTGTACCCAGAGAGCTGAGAATAAATTTATATTTGGTCAGAGACAGCAGGCAATGATGTTTCAGGGTTTGTCAGGTATAATAGGACATCATCTGCATATAGAGCTATTTTATGACAGGTGCCACACCAAAAACTTCCAAAACTGGTTTCCAAAACTTCCTGTCAACTCTGTACTAACACCAGCATCTAACGTTCAGAAATTAAACACATGTGCAGTATCCTTTTTTCTAAAACAGTAAAGTTCAAAACCATACATTTGTTTTTCAACCTTTGAACCCTCAATTGTGATCCATATCTTGACCAAAAATCAGCATTGCTATTCTTTTACCAGATTTGTGTATCACCGTGAATTTAAATGGCTGTAGTGCCAGGAACCACCTTGTGATTCTGGAATTTGTATCTTTCATTTGGGAGCAGAAAGTGAGTGATCTCAGAGCCACCAAAGACTCACCATCCTAGAAGGACAAGAGTAGCTCTCTGTCCAAAAACCCCTTGCTACTGGAGTTCTGCCTCTGAGCAAGTAGGGGAACTACTGAGAAATATAGGAACGTCTTGTCTCAGAACAGGAAGATCAGGTGCTTAAAGGGCACAGAGGCAGTAACTAAGTAGGGAGAAAAAATAAATAAATAAACAGAGGAAAGAGTAAGTATTCCAAACAACAGTGAAGGGGCCAGAAATAAGACATGATTGGAGTGGTGCAGTGCAGTGGCTGTGGAGCAGCAGTGTTCCGGGAGACGTTCTGGAGGATGCGGTGTTGTCCCATCTGCAGGCACCTCTCTGGGCTGAGGGAGGAGGTTGCTCATCTCCAGGCTGACTTGGCCAGGATCTGTGGGACCTCCTCTCCCATCCAAGGATCACCAGAGCCACTGCCGTTACCTCAGAGGTTGCCAAGAAAGAGGAGCGGTTGGACCACAGTGGGCTCAGAGAGGGTGAGGGTGGTGGAACAGAGGGCGCATCCCTCCAGTTGTACCTCTCCACAATTCATATGCCGTTCTGGCAAAGTGGGGTTCCTCTATGGAGGCACCTGCAGTGGAGACCAAGGAGGATGCTGGGAACCTCCACAAAGGAGACCCACAGGAGGGTGGCCCAGGACCCCACAGGGGAAGAAAACAACTGCTGGTGGGGGACTCCATTGTTAGGAAGGTAGAACTGGGGGAAGAAGGGGAGAGGGAGGTAAGGTGACACACAATGTGCCACAGCTGTAGTGTGCTTAGTGACACACTGTGTGGCAGAGCTGTAGCATGCTTAGTAACACACAATGTGCCAGAGCTGTTGCTTGCTTAATGACACAGTTTTCTAGAGCTGCAGATTGCTTAGTGATACACAGTGTGCCAGAGCTGTAACTCGCTTAATGAAGCACAGTCTGACAGCCATAGCTAGCTTATTGATACAGTGTGCCAGAACTGTAGCTAGCTTAATGACTCAGTGTGCCAGAGCTGTAGCTTGCTTAGTGAAACACAGCATGCCAGAACTGTAGCTTGCTTAGTGAAACACAGCATGCCAGAGCTGTAGCGTGCTTAGTGACACACAGTGTGCCACAGCTGTAGCTTGCTTAATGACGCACAGTGTGCCACAGCTGTAGCTTGCTTAGTGACACACAGTGTGCCAGAGCTGTAGCTAGCTAAGGACACACAGTGTGCCAGAGCTGTAGCTAATGGACACACAGTGTGCCAGAGCTGTAGCTAGCTAATGACACAGTGTGCCAGAGCTGTAGCTAGCTAATGACACACAGTGTGCCAGAGCTGTAGCTAGCTTAATGACACAGTGTACCAGAGCTGTAGCTTGCTTAATGACACACAGTGTGCCAGACCTGTAGCATCCTTTTTTTTTCCTGTTAAGTATTTTTGCTCTGGAGCCAGGCGGGCAGCTATGGCCCTCCTTTAAAGGAACTCATCCTCTGGACCCATGCGTCCCTGCTCATACCGACCCCCCAGTAGTTCCCCCGCTGCTTACCTCCCGCAACGGGGTCAGGCAGGAGACCACCAGCTTTCTTGCTCCCCTAGAGCATAACCCAGAAGCCTGGGGGCAGCACAGTGAGATGGAGCCATCATGGAGCCTGCCAGATCCCTTTTCCACCTCTTTACTCCCGTGCCCACTCTCATCAACGTAGTGATGCTGGTACGTGCCCCCAGTCCACACTGCCCTCGAGCCACCACCACAGGGCAGTCAACAAATGGGACAACAAACCTCTGCCCCCCAAGAGAGGAGAGCAGTCATCCAGATGCTTGATCCTCTCTCACCCTGCTGACCCCGGCAATCTGGGCTCATTCCTGAACCCTGGTCACCAGCATTGTGCTATGTGTAGCGACCAGCACCTCAACCTCCAGCGCACGGGCCAGCACCTGTAGCTTCCTTAGTAACACACAGTGTGCCAGAGCCATAGCTTGCTTAGTGACGGACGGTGTGCAAGAACTGTAGCTTGCTTAGTGATGCACAGTGTGCCAGAGCTGTAGCTTGTTTAGTGACACACAGTATGCCAGAGCTGTAACTTGCTTAGTGACACACAGTGTACAAGACCTGTAGCTTCTTTAGTGACACACAGTGTGCCAAAGCTGTAGCTTACTTAGTGACACACTGTGTGCCAGAGCTGTAGTGTGTGCAGTGACACAGTGTGCCAGAGCTGTAGTGTGTGCAGTGACACAGAGTGCCAGAGCTGTAGCTTGCTTAGTTAAACACTGTGTGCCAGAGCTGTAGTGTGCGTAGTGACACAGTGTGCCAGAGCTGTAGCTTGCTTAGTTACACACACTGTGGCAGGGCATTAGCTTCCTTAGTGACACAAAGTGTCCCAGAGCTGCAGAGTGCTTAGTGACACACTATGTGCCAGAGGTTGCTTAAAGATACACAGTGTGCTAGAGCATGCACCAGAGCTGTAGCTTGCTTAAGGACACAGTCTGCCAGAGCTGTAACTTGCTTAACGACTCACAGTGTGCCAGAGCTATAGCTTGCTTAATACCACACAGTGTACCAGAGCCATACCTTGCTTAGTGACACACAGTGTGAGAGACCTGTAGCTTCCATTTTTTTTCCCTATTATGTATTTTTGCTCTGGAGCCTGGCGGGTGGCTATGGCCCTCCTTCGGAGGAAGTCATCCTCCGGAACCACGTGTCCCTGCTCATACCGACTGCCCGGTAGTTCCCCCACTGCTCCCCCCCCCTGCAATGGGGTGAAGCAGGGGAGCACCGGCTTTCTCCCTGCCCCAGAGCATAATCTGGAAGCCTGGGGTGTCACAGGAGGTGGAGCCATCATGGGGCCCGCTCCTTTTTCACCTCTTTACTCCGTCCATGCTCCCACCGACGTAGTGATGCTGGTACATGCCTCCCAATCTGTACTGCCCTCGAGCCAACACCAGGGGCAGTCAACAAACAGAACAACCCCCCAAGAAGGAGAGTAGTCCACGGATGCTTGATCCTCTTTCGCCCATGCTGACCCCTGGCAATCCGGGCTCATTTCCAAATGTGGGTCACCAGCATGGTGTGAGGTGTAGCGGTCAGCACCTCAACCTCCAACGCCACTGGGCTGGCACCTGTAACTTCCTTAGTCACACACAGTGTGACAGAGCCATAGTTTGCTTAGTGATGGACAGTGTGCAAGAACTGTAGCTTGCTTAGTGACACACAGTGCACCAGATCTATAACTGGCATAGTGACATACAGTGCACCAGAGCTGTAGCTTGCTTAGTGACACTCACTGCGCCAAAGATGTAGGTTACTTAGTGGCACACAGTGAACCACAGCAGTAGCATGCTTTGTGACACACAGTGCACCAGAACTGTAGCTTGCATAGTGACATACAGTGCACCAGAGCTGTAGCTTGTTAGTGACACACAGTATGCCAGAGCTGTAACTTGTAGTGACACACAGTGTACAAGACCTGTAGCTTCCTTAGTGACACACAGTGTGCCAAAGCTGTAGCTTGCTTAGTGACACATGATGTGTCAGAGCCATTGCTTGCTTAGTGACACACTCTGCACCAGAGCTGTAGCTTGTTAGTGAAACACAGTGTGCCAGAGCTATAGCTTGCTTAGTGACACGGTGAACCAGAGCGGTAGCGTGCTTTAGACACACAGTGCACCAGAGCTGTAGAGTTTAGTGATGCACAGTGTGCCAAAGCTGTAGCTTCCTTAGTGACACACAGTGCACCAGAGCTGTAGCTTGCTTGTTGATGCACACTGCACCACAGCTGTAACTTGCTAGTAAAATAGTGTACCAGAGCTGTAGCATGCTAGTGACACACAGTGTGCCAGAGCTGTAGTGTGCCTAGTGACACACAGTGTGCCAGAGCTGTAACATGCTTAGTGACACACAGTGCATCAGTGCCATAGCTTGCTTAATGACACTGAGTGTGCCAGAGCTGTAGCTTGCTTAGCAACACAGTGTGCCAGAGCTGTAGCTTGCTGTGACACACAGTGTGCCAGAGCTGTAGTGTGCCTAGTGACACACAGTGTGCCAGAGCTGTAACATGCTTAGTGACACACAGTGCATCAGTGCCATAGCTTGCTTAATGACACTGAGTGTGCCAGAGCTGTAGCTTGCTTAGCAACACACAGTGTGCCAGAGCTAAGCTGCTTACTGACACACTGTGTACCAGAGCTGTAGCATGCCTAGTGACACACAATGTGCCAGGAGCTGTAACATGCTCAGTGACATACAGTGCATCAGTGCCATGGCTTGCTTAATGAGACTGAGTGTGCCAGAGCTGTAGCTTGCTTAAGGACACAGTCTGCCAGAGCTGTAACTTGCTTAACGACTCACAGTGTGCCACAGCTGTAGCTTGCTTAGTGACACACAGTGTGCCAGAGCTGTAGCTAGCTAAGGACACACAGTGTGCCAGAGCTGTAGCTAGCTAATGACACACAGTGTGCCAGAGCTGTAGCTTGCTTAATGACACATAGTGTGCCAGAGCTGTAGCTAGCTAATGACACACAGTGTGCCAGAGCTGTAGCTAGCTAATGACACACAGTGTGCCAGAGCTGTAGCTAGCTAATGACACACAGTGTACCAGAGCTGTAGCTTGCTTAATGACACACAGTGTGCCAGACCTGTAGCATCCTTTTTTTCCTGTTAAGTATTTTTGCTCTGGAGCCAGGCGGCAGCTATGGCCCTCCTTTAAAGAACTCATCCTCTGGACCCATGCGTCCCTGCTCATACCGACCCCCAGTAGTTCCCCCGCTGCTTACCTCCCGCAACGGGGTCAGGCAGGAGACCACCAGCTTTCTTGCTCCCCTAGAGCATAATCCAGAAGCCTGGGGGCAGCACAGTGAGATGGAGCCATCATGGAGCCTGCCAGATCCCTTTTCCACCTCTTTACTCCCGTGCCCACTCCCATCAACGTAGTGATGCTGGTACGTGCCCCCAGTCCACACTGCCCTCGAGCCACCGCCACAGGGCAGTCAACAAATGGGACAACAAACCTCTGCCCCCCCCAAGAGAGGAGAGCAGTCATCCAGATGCTTGATCCTCTCTCACCCCTGCTGACCCCCGGCAATCTGGGCTCATTCCCGAACCCTGGTCACCAGTATTGTGCTATGTGTAGCGACCAGCACCTCAACCTCCAGCGCCACCGGGCCAGCACCTGTAGCTTCCTTAGTAACACACAGTGTGCCAGAGCCATAGCTTGCTTAGTGACGGACGGTGTGCAAGAACTGTAGCTTGCTTAGTGATGCACAGTGTGCCAGAGCTGTAGCTTGTTTAGTGACACACAGTATGCCAGAGCTGTAACTTGCTTAGTGACACACAGTGTACAAGACCTGTAGCTTCTTTAGTGACACACAGTGTGCCAAAGCTGTAGCTTACTTAGTGACACACTGTGTGCCAGAGCTGTAGTGTGCAGTGACACAGTGTGCCAGAGCTGTAGTGTGCAGTGACACAGAGTGCCAGAGCTGTAGCTTGCTTAGTTAAACACTGTGTGCCAGAGCTGTAGTGTGCGAGTGACACAGTGTGCCAGAGCTGTAGCTTGCTTAGTTACACACACTGTGGCAGGGCATTAGCTTCCTTAGTGACACAAAGTGTCCCAGAGCTGCAGAGTGCTTAGTGACACACTATGTGCCAGAGGTTGCTTAAAGATACACAGTGTGCTAGAGCATGCACCAGAGCTGTAGCTTGCTTAAGGACACAGTCTGCCAGAGCTGTAACTTGCTTAACGACTCACAGTGTGCCAGAGCTATAGCTTGCTTAATACCACAGTGTACCAGAGCCATACCTTGCTTAGTGACACACAGTGTGAGAGACCTGTAGCTTCCATTTTTTCCCTATTATGTATTTTGCTCTGGAGCCTGGCGGGTGGCTATGGCCCTCCTTCGAGGAAGTCATCCTCCGAACCACGTGTCCCTGCTCATACCGACTGCCCGGTGGTTCCCCCACTGCTCCCCCCGCAATGGGGTGAAGCAGGGGAGCACCAGCTTTCTCCCTGCCCCAGAGCATAATCTGGAAGCCTGGGGGGTGGCACAGGGAGGTGGAGCCATCATGGGGCCCGCCAGCTCCTTTTTCACCTCTTTACTCCCGTCCATGCTCCCACCGACGTAGTGATGCTGGTACATGCCTCCCAATCTGTACTGCCCTCGAGCCACCACCAGGGGGCAGTCAACAAACAGAACAACCCCCCCCCCAAGAAAGGAGAGTAGTCCACCGGATGCTTGATCCTCTTTCGCCCATGCTGACCCTGGCAATCCGGGCTCGTTTCCAAATGTGGGTCACCAGCATGGTGTGAGGTGTAGCGTCAGCACCTCAACCTCCAACGCCACTGGGCTGGCACCTGTAACTTCCTTAGTCACACACAGTGTGACAGAGCCATAGTTTGCTTAGTGATGGACAGTGTGCAAGAACTGTAGCTTGCTTAGTGACACACAGTGCACCAGATCTATAACTGGCATAGTGACATACAGTGCACCAGAGCTGTAGCTTGCTTAGTGACTCACTGCGCCAAAGATGTAGGTTACTTAGTGGCACACAGTGAACCACAGCAGTAGCATGCTTTGTGACACACAGTGCACCAGAACTGTAGCTTGCATAGTGACATACAGTGCACCAGAGCTGTAGCTTGCTTAGTGACACACAGTATGCCAGAGCTGTAACTTGCTTAGTGACACACAGTGTACAAGACCTGTAGCTTCCTTAGTGACACACAGTGTGCCAAAGCTGTAGCTTGCTTAGTGACACATGATGTGTCAGAGCCATTGCTTGCTTAGTGACACACTCTGCACCAGAGCTGTAGCTTGCTTAGTGAAACACAGTGTGCCAGAGCTATAGCTTGCTTAGTGACACACAGTGAACCAGAGCGGTAGCGTGCTTTGTGACACACAGTGCACCAGAGCTGTAGCTTGCTTAGTGATGCACAGTGTGCCAAAGCTGTAGCTTCCTTAGTGACACACAGTGCACCAGAGCTGTAGCTTGCTTGTTGATGCACACTGCACCACAGCTGTAACTTGCATAGTAAAATAGTGTACCAGAGCTGTAGCATGCTTAGTGACACACAGTGTGCCAGAGCTGTAGTGTGCCTAGTGACACACAGTGTGCCAGAGCTGTAACATGCTTAGTGACACACAGTGCATCAGTGCCATAGCTTGCTTAATGACACTGAGTGTGCCAGAGCTGTAGCTTGCTTAGCAACACACAGTGTGCCAGAGCTGTAGCTTGCTTAGTGACACACAGTGTGCCAGAGCTGTAGTGTGCCTAGTGACACACAGTGTGCCAGAGCTGTAACATGCTTAGTGACACACAGTGCATCAGTGCCATAGCTTGCTTAATGACACTGAGTGTGCCAGAGCTGTAGCTTGCTTAGCAACACACAGTGTGCCAGAGCTGTAGCTTGCTTACTGACACACTGTGTACCAGAGCTGTAGCATGCCTAGTGACACACAATGTGCCAGAGCTGTAACATGCTCAGTGACATACAGTGCATCAGTGCCATGGCTTGCTTAATGAGACTGAGTGTGCCAGAGCTGTAGCTTGCTTAAGGACACAGTCTGCCAGAGCTGTAACTTGCTTAACGACTCACAGTGTGCCACAGCTGTAGCTTGCTTAGTGACACACAGTGTGCCAGAGCTGTAGCTAGCTAAGGACACACAGTGTGCCAGAGCTGTAGCTAGCTAATGACACACAGTGTGCCAGAGCTGTAGCTTGCTTAATGACACATAGTGTGCCAGAGCTGTAGCTAGCTAATGACACACAGTGTGCCAGAGCTGTAGCTAGCTAATGACACACAGTGTACCAGAGCTGTAGCTTGCTTAATGACACACAGTGTGCCAGACCTGTAGCATCCTTTTTTTTTTCCTGTTAAGTATTTTTGCTCTGGAGCCAGGCGGGCAGCTATGGCCCTCCTTTAAAGGAACTCATCCTCTGGACCCATGTGTCCCTGCTCATACCGACCCCCCAGTAGTTCCCCCGCTGCTTACCTCCCGCAACGGGGTCAGGCAGGAGACCACCAGCTTTCTTGCTCCCCTAGAGCATAATCCAGAAGCCTGGGGGCAGCACAGTGAGATGGAGCCATCATGGAGCCTGCCAGATCCCTTTTCCACCTCTTTACTCCCGTGCCCACTCCCATCAACGTAGTGATGCTGGTACGTGCCCCCAGTCCACACTGCCCTCGAGCCACCACAGGGCAGTCAACAAATGGGACAACAAACCTCTGCCCCCAAGAGAGGAGAGCAGTCATCCAGATGCTTGATCCTCTCTCACCCCTGCTGACCCCGGCAATCTGGGCTCATTCCTGAACCCTGGTCACCAGCATTGTGCTATGTGTAGCGACCAGCACCTCAACCTCCAGCGCCACGGGCCAGCACCTGTAGCTTCCTTTAGTAACACACAGTGTGCCAGAGCCATAGCTTGCTTAGTGACGGACGGTGTGCAAGAACTGTAGCTTGCTTAGTGATGCACAGTGTGCCAGAGCTGTAGCTTGTTTAGTGACACACAGTATGCCAGAGCTGTAACTTGCTTAGTGACACACAGTGTACAAGACCTGTAGCTTCTTTAGTGACACACAGTGTGCCAAAGCTGTAGCTACTTAGTGACACACTGTGTGCCAGAGCTGTAGTGTGTGCAGTGACACAGTGTGCCAGAGCTGTAGTGTGTGCAGTGACACAGAGTGCCAGAGCTGTAGCTTGCTTAGTTAAACACTGTGTGCCAGAGCTGTAGTGTGCGTGAGTGACACAGTGTGCCAGAGCTGTAGCTTGCTTAGTTACACACACTGTGGCAGGGCATTAGCTTCCTTAGTGACACAAAGTGTCCCAGAGCTGCAGAGTGCTTAGTGACACACTATGTGCCAGAGGTTGCTTAAAGATACACAGTGTGCTAGAGCATGCACCAGAGCTGTAGCTTGCTTAAGGACACAGTCTGCCAGAGCTGTAACTTGCTTAACGACTCCACAGTGTGCCAGAGCTATAGCTTGCTAATACCACAGTGTACCAGAGCCATACCTTGCTTAGTGACACACAGTGTGAGAGACCTGTAGCTTCCATTTTTTTCCCTATTATGTATTTTTGCTCTGGAGCCTGGCGGGTGGCTATGGCCCTCCTTCGGAGGAAGTCATCCTCCGGAACCACGTGTCCCTGCTCATACCGACTGCCCGGTAGTTCCCCCACTGCTCCCCCCCCGCAATGGGGTGAAGCAGGGGAGCACCAGCTTTCTCCCTGCCCCAGAGCATAATCTGGAAGCCTGGGGGGTGGCACAGGGAGGTGGAGCCATCATGGGGCCCGCCAGCTCCTTTTTCACCTCTTTACTCCCGTCCATGCTCCCACCGACGTAGTGATGCTGGTACATGCCTCCCAATCTGTACTGCCCTCGAGCCACCACCAGGGGGCAGTCAACAAACAGAACAACCCCCAAGAAAGAGAGTAGTCCACGGATGCTTGATCCTCTTTCGCCCATGCTGACCCCTGGCAATCCGGGCTCATTTCCAAATGTGGGTCACCAGCATGGTGTGAGGTGTAGCGGTCAGCACCTCAACCTCCAACGCCACTGGGCTGGCACCTGTAACTTCCTTAGTCACACACAGTGTGACAGAGCCATAGTTTGCTTAGTGATGGACAGTGTGCAAGAACTGTAGCTTGCTTAGTGACACACAGTGCACCAGATCTATAACTGGCATAGTGACATACAGTGCACCAGACTGTAGCTTGCTTAGTGACACTCACTGCGCCAAAGATGTAGGTTACTTAGTGGCACACAGTGAACCACAGCAGTAGCATGCTTTGTGACACACAGTGCACCAGAACTGTAGCTTGCATAGTGACACACAGTGCACCAGAGCTGTAACTTGCTTAGTGACACACAGTATGCCAGAGCTGTAACTTGCTTAGTGACACACAGTGACAGAGCTGTAGCTTGCTTAGTGACACATGATGTGTCAGAGCCATTGCTTGCTTAGTGACACACTCTGCACCACAGCTGTAGCTTGCTTAGTGAAACACAGTGTGCCAGAGCTATAGCTTGCTTAGTGACACACAGTGAACCAGAGCGGTAGCGTGCTTAGTGATGCACAGTGTGCCAAAGCTGTAGCTTCCTTAGTGACACACAGTGCACCAGAGCTGTAGCTTGCTTGTTGATGCACACTGCACCACAGCTGTAACTTGCTTAGTAAAATAGTGTACCAGAGCTGTAGCATGCTTAGTGACACACAGTGTGCCAGAGCTGTAGTGTGCCTAGTGACACACAGTGTGCCAGAGCTGTAACATGCTTAGTGACACACAGTGCATCAGTGCCATAGCTTGCTTAATGACACTGAGTGTGCCAGAGCTGTAGCTTGCTAGCAACACACAGTGTGCCAGAGCTGTAGCTTGCTTAGTGAGCACAATGTGCCAGAGCTGTAGTGCCTAGTGACACACAGTGTGCCAGAGCTGTAACATGCTTAGTGACACACAGTGCATCAGTGCCATAGCGCTTAATGACACTGAGTGTGCCAGAGCTGGCTTGTAGCAACACACAGTGTGCCAGAGCTGTAGCTTGCTTACCCAAGCACACTGTGTACCAGAGCTGTAGCGTGCCTAGTGACACACAATGTGCCAGAGCTGTAACATGCTCAGTGACATACAGTGCATCAGTGCCATAGCTTGCTTAATGAGACTGAGTGTGCCAGAGCTGTAGCTTGCTTAAGGACACAGTCTGCCAGAGCTGTAACTTGCTTAACGACTCACAGTGTGCCAGAGCTATAGCTTGCTTAATACCACACAGTGTACCAGAGCCATACCTTGCTTAGTGACACACAGTGTGAGAGACCTGTAGCTTCCATTTTTTCCTATTATGTATTTTGCTCTGGAGCCTGGCGGGTGGCTATGGCCCTCGCCGGAGAAGTCATCCTCCGGAACCACGTGTCCCTGCTCATACCGACTGCCCGGTAGTCCCCCACTGCTCCCCGCAATGGGTGAAGCAGGGAGCACCAGCTTTCTCCCTGCCCCAGAGCATAATCGGAAGCCTGGGGGTGGCACAGGAGGTGGAGCCATCATGGGGCCCGCCAGCTCCTTTTCCACCTCTTTACTCCCGTCCATGCTCCCACCGACGTAGTGATGCTGGTACATGCCTCCCAATCTGTACTGCCCTCGAGCCAACACCAGAGGGCAGTCAACAAACAGAACAACCCCCCCCCTCCAAGAAAGGAGAGAAGTCCACTGGATGCTTGATCCTCTTTCGCCCATGCTGACCCCTGGCAATCCGGGCTCATTTCCAAATGTGGGTCACCAGCATGGTGTGAGGTGTAGCGGTCAGCACCTCAACCTCCAACGCCACTGGGCTGGCACCTGTAACTTCCTTAGTCACACACAGTGTGACAGAGCCATAGTTTGCTTAGTGATGGACAGTGTGCAAGAACTGTAGCTTGCTTAGTGACACACAGTGCACCAGATCTATAACTGGCATAGTGACATACAGTGCACCAGAGCTGTAGCTTGCTTAGTGACACTCACTGCGCCAAGATGTAGGTTACTTAGTGGCACACAGTGAACCACAGCAGTAGCATGCTTTGTGACACACAGTGCACCAGAACTGTAGCTTGTAGTGATGCACAGTGTGCAAAGCTGTAGCTTGCTTAGTGACACACAGTATGCCAGAGCTGTAACTTGCTTAGTGACACACAGTGTACAAGACCTGTAGCTTCCTTAGTGACACACAGTGTGCCAAAGCTGTAGCTTGCTTAGTGACACACAGTGTGCCAAAGCTGTAGCTTGTAGTGATACATGATGTGTCAGAGCCATTGCTTGCTTAGTGACACACTCTGCACCAGAGCTGTAACTTGTAGTGAACACAGTGAACCAGAGCTGTAGCGTGTTTTGTGACACACAGTGCACCAGAGCTGTAGCTTGCTTAGTGATGCACAGTGTGCCAAAGCTGTAGCTTCCTTAGTGACACACAGTGCACCAGAGCTGTAGCTTGCTTGTTGATGCACACTGCACCACAGCTGTAACTTGCTTAGTAAAATAGTGTACCAGAGCTGTAGCATGCTTAGTGACACACAGTGTGCCAGAGCTGTAGTGTGCCTAGTGACACACAGTGTGCCAGAGCTGTAACATGCTTAGTGACACACAGTGCATCAGTGCCATAGCTTGCTTAATGACACTGAGTGTGCCAGAGCTGTAGCTTGGCAACACACAGTGTGCCAGAGCTGTAGCTTGTAGTGACACACAGTGTGCCAGAGCTGTAGCGTGCCTAGTGACACACAGTGTGCCACAGCTGCAGCTTGCTTAATGGACTACAGTGTGTGCAGAGTTGTAGCTTGCTTACTGACACACTGTGTGACCAGAGCTGTAGCGTGCCTAGTGACACACAATGTGCCAGAGCTGTAACATGCTCAGTGACATACAGTGCATCAGTGCCTAGCTTGCTTATTGAGACTGAGTGTGCCAGAGCTGTAGCTTGCTAGTGACACACAGTGTGCCAGAGCTGTAGGTTGCTTAAGCTAGAACTGTAGCTTTCTTAGCGACACTCAGTGCGCCAGAGCTGTAGCTTGCATAGTGACTCACAGTGTGCCAGAGCTGTAGCTTGCTTAGTGATGCACAGTGTGCCAGAGCTGTAGCTTGCTTAGTGATGCAGTGTGCCAAAGCTGTAGCTTGCTTAGTGACACACAGTGTACTAGAGCTGTAGCTTGCTTAGTGACACACGGTGAACCAGAGCGGTAGCGTGCTTAGTGACACACAGTGTACCAGAGCTGTAGCTTGCTTAGTGATGCACAGTGTGCCAAAACTGTAGCTTGCTTAGTGACACACAGTGCGCCAGAGCTGTAGCTTGCTTGTTGACGCACACTGCACCAGAGCTGTAACTTGCTTAGTGAAACACAGTGTGCCAGAGCTGTAGCTTGCTTAGTGACACACAGTGTACCAGAGCTGTAGCTTGCTTAGTGACACACAGTGAACCAGAGCGGTAGCATGCTTAGTGACACACAGTGTACCAGAGCTGCAGCTTGCTTAGTGACACTCTCTATGCCAGAACTGCAGCTTGCTTAGTAATGATAACTGTACCAGAGCTGTAGCTTGGTTAGTGACACTCAGTGCATCGGAGCTGTAGCTTGCTTTGTAATGCACAGTGTGCCAGAGGTGTAGCTTGCTTAGTGACACATGCTGCACCAGAGCTGTAACTTGCTTAGTGAAACACAATGTGCCAGAGCTGTAACATGCTTAGTGACATACAGTGCATCAGTGCCATAGCTTGCTTAATGACAGTGAGTGTGCTAGAGCTGTAGGTTGCTTAGGGGCTCACAGTGTACCAGAGCTGTAGCTTGCCTAGTGACACACAGTGTGCCAGAGCCATTGCTTGCTTAGTGATGCAGTGTGCCAGAGCTGTAGCTTGCTTAAGCCAGAACTGTAGCTTTCTTAGCGACACTCAGTGCACCAGAGCTGTAGCTTGCTTAGTGACACTCAGTGCACCAGAGCTGTAGCTTGCATAGTAACGCACAGTGTGCCAGAGCTGTAGCTTGCTTAGTGACACACAGTGTGCCAGAGCTGTAGCTTGCTTAGTGACACACAGTTTGCCAGAGCCATTGCTTGCTTAGTGACACTCAGTGCACCACAGCTGTAGCTTGGATAGTAATGCACAGTGTGCCAGAGCTGTAGCTTGCTTAGTAACACTCACTGCGCCAGAGCTGTAGCTTGCTTAGTGAGACACAGTGTACCACAGCTGTAGCTTGCTTAGTGACACACAGTGAACCACAGTGGTAGCATGCTTAGTGACAAACAGTGTACCAGAACTGTAGCTTGCTTAATGATGCTCAGTGTGCCAAAGACAGGTTGCGTAGTGACACGGTGCATCAGAGGTGTAGCTTGCTTATCGACACAAAGTGTGCCAGAGCTGTAACTTGCTTAGTGACACACAGTGCACAAGACCTGTAGCTTCCTTAGTGACACACAGTGTGCCAAAGCTGTAGCTTGCTTCGTGACACAGTGTGCCAGAGCTGTTGCTTGCTTAGTGACACTGCACCAGAGCTGTAGCTTGCTTAGTGACACACAGTATGCCAGTACTGTGGCTTGCTTAGTGACACTCGCTGCACCAGAGCTGTAGCTTGCTTAGTGACACACAGTATACCAGAGCTGTAGCTTGCTTAGTGTCACACAGTGTACCAGAGCTGTAGCTTGCTTAGTGACACACTGTGTACCAGAGGTGTAGCTTGCTTAGTGACACAGTGTACCAGAGCTATAGTGTGCTTAGTGATACACAGTGTGCCAGAGCTGTAGCTTGCATAGTGACACTCTCTGCACCAGAGCTGCAGCTTGCTTAGTAATGTTATCTGCGCCAGAGCTGTAGCTTGGTTAGTGACACTCAGTGAACCAGGGTTGTAGCTTGCTTAGTGACGCATAGTGTGCCAGAGCTGTAGCTTGCTTAGTGACACACAGTGCACCAGAGCTGTGGCTTACTTTGTGACAGTCACTGCACCAGATCTGTAGCTTGCTTGTTGATGCACACTGCACCTGAGCTGTAGCTTGCTTGGTGAAACAGTGTGCCAGAGCTGTAGCGTGCTTAGTGACATACAGTGTGCCAGAGCTGTAGCGTGCCTAGTGACACAAAGTGTGCCAGAGCTGCAACGTGCTTATTGACATACAGTGCATCAGTGCTGTAGCTTGCTTAATGACACTGAGTGTGCCAGAGCTGTAGCTTGCTTAGCGACACAGTGTGCCAGAGCTGTAGCTTTCTTAGTGATGCACAGTGTGCCACAGCTATAGCTTGTTTAGTGATGCAGTGTGCCAGAATTGTAGTTTGCTTCAGCCAGAACTGTAGCTTTCTTAGCAACACTCCGTGGCTAGAGCTGTAGTTTGCTTTGTGACACCTAGTGTGCCAGAGCTGTAGCTTGTATAATGACGCACAATGTGCCAGAGCTGTATTTTGCTTAGTGATGCATGGTGTGCCAGAGCTGTAGCTTGCTTAGTGACACACAGTGTACTAGAGCTATAGCATGCTTAGTGACACACAGTGTACCAGTGCTGTAGCTAGTTCATGACAGAGTGTACCAGAGCTGTAGCTTGCTAGTGGCACACAGTGTACCATAGCTTGCTTAGTGACAGTCACTGCACCAGAGCTGTATCTTGCATGATGACGGACAGTGTGCCATAGCTGTAGGTTGCTTAGTGATGCTCATTGCGCCAGAGCTGTAGCTTACTTAGTGACACACAATGTGCCAGAGGTGTAGCTTCATTGCTGATGCACAGTGCACCAGAGCTGTAGCTTGCTTAGTGACACAAAGTGGGTTCACGAAAAAGCCTGGGTCAAATGAGGGGGAGGGGGATTGAGCATCCCAGAGGACGCTATCCTCCTCCGGGTGAGGGTGTTTCACTATCCTTGCTGCAGTACTGCCACCTGTGGTGTGGTGCAGTCAAGAGTGCCGTCGGAAGGCTGGATGCAGGCTGGGGGTTTGGTACAGCAGGATGCTTGAGATGCACGTGCACCTTAAACCTCCTTAGTGCATCTGAGTCTATGGGGATATTGAGTAACCCAGAAAAATGGCCCCACTGCCCAAAGAATGGCAGACCCCGGTGGACCGAAGATGACTAGTAGTGGATTCCTCAGGAAGCCGCCTGATGAGGACATAGCAATAGTCTGAGAGGTACATTCCTCTCCCTGCCTGGGGGCATAGCCACGGCAGCATGGATGTAGGCAGCTGAGGGGATACAAGGTCCAGCGGAGCCAGGCACCTTGGGGAACCCAGCGGGAGTTCAAGGCAGTGTATTGTAGGGGGGGAATAAAGATGGGATCAGACCCCCTGAACCTCCCTACCCGGCATCCCTGCCAGTTGCCCAGAGCAGAAGTCCCACAGTTTACCCCCTATGGCAGGGCTCCCAAAGGAGAGACCGAGATCCACCACTGAGACACCTGGGTCTTAGGCTATGGCTTTATTTTGGCTTGAGGAGCGGGAGCATCACTGCGTGGCTGCAATTTGGGGTTTCCACTTTTCTGGTTTTACCAGAGACTTGGATGTGCAGTGAAATTTGTGCATGGGCATGTGTGCTCCCACGCATGCCCTGCAGACATCCGCCACTGCTTCTCTCCTGCAGAGTGGTCTCAGCCTGGTGCACACTCAGCCACCACTGGGTGTCACTCAAGCAATGAACACCAATAACCATCCCCCAGAGGTGGAGAGCTGTCCATGGGACTCATCCAACTTACCCCAGTCCACCCTCTCCGTGCTGTGGGTTCACTCCCAACCCAGGTCATCAGCGCGCTATGCAGCGTGAGTGGGCCTGCCCCCAAAAGTGATTTATTGTGGTCCCAGTCACATTGTGCTATGTTTCACCTGCCAGGTTATACACATCCTTTAAAGCCGCATTATTTGTTAGTGAGCAAACGGAGTCCAGTACACACCACTCTACACTATGGTAAATCTGAGAAGTTAATAATTTTTTCTGTTTAAATTAGCTATGTTCTTACTTTTACCTCCATGGAAAAGGGGTTCTCTTAGTCTTCAGTTTTACAGCTGTAATCTGAACAAGTCAAACCACCAGACACCAAGGTGGAACCATAGCCGGTTTTAGGCACCAGCGAACCCTGCGGTCACTGGGGGCCAGTCTCCTCTATGGAGGTGGCCCTACAGTCAGAGCAGTTTATCTTAATTATTTTAAAATTTCTTAAATCTTATTGTCTTCTTAAAACAGTAACACAGAGCTATGCAACACCTTCTGATGTGGCATCCTGATGTCAAGAAATGCCTTACTAAGCTATGACCCAGCCAATAACAGGCAGATGGGTGACGATGGATGTGATAGAAGGAACAACCCCATGGACTAATGTTGCTGTGCCCTCCTAAAAAATGTAAAAATACCCTTGGTTGTACTTATAATAGAATAAAATTATGTTCATGATCGGTTACATTCAAACATATGGGGTGAAGGTGACCATGTAGAGGCCCACGACTTCAGTAATCCTGCTGAGGGCCCCCAAAACTCTAAAGCCAGCCCTGGGTGGAACCCCACAGTTTGGTCCAAACTATGAAATGTCTGCAGTGGCTTATCTTATATAGCGTGCATTGCCTAAAGTGGCTTACTCTTATATAGAGTGCACTGCCTGAATTGGCTCCTTAACCCTTGCTGGGCCACGGACTGATATATCAGTCCAAAATTCCTATATGTTCTAATTCTGTCGGCAGCCTAAGGGTTAAAAGTAAAGTGCTTTAGGCAAGCCCTGTGGCACTGAGGATTGAGGAGCTGGACGCCTTACCTTGCACCACGCTGGCGACCCGGGTTTGGGAATAGACTTGGATTGTTTGGGGGTCAGCCAGGGAGGAAGGACAGAGCATCCGGAGGGCTGCTCTCCTTCCTCTGGGTGAGGGGATTTGACACCTAGCATTGTCTGGGGGTTGACACAGGCATGCAGCCATGTAAGGGGCTGGCCAATGTCCAGGATGATTGGCTGCCTCCGTGGAGGTGGAGACAGCCTCCTTGCCCATTGCACGGACATGAGTGTGGGAGAAAACAGAGGAAAGTTGCAGGACTCGTCAGGACCCATGATGGTCCGATCACACCAGTGGGTCCTCCCCCAACACCAGATCTGATGTACCAGGCGGAGGAGCATGCCGGCACTCCTCGTCCTGGCCATGCCACAGAGGGGGAATCTATGGGGGAACCTCGGGGGATGGACTGGCTGGGGGATCATGGTCAGAAGGATGTACCCCTCCGAGGGAGAGGTCATAGCCCCTGATGGGTCTGCGGCAGAGGTAAAACTGTGAAAAAAAAAGTCAAGTGCTTCCCACCTAGGTAATTCACTGGTGATCAAAGGAGCATGCCAGAAGGAGTACCACACAACTCTTAAACTCTAAAGACATTAGTGTCAGTGGCTCAGCAGGTAGCACACTCGCCTCTGAGGCCGGGAGATCAGAGGGCTGTGGGTTCAGTTCCCACATCTGGCACTTGGGTTAATATCCCAGTACTGACACTGTAGTGCAGCATATGAGAGGGGTGCTACACTTCTGAGGTGCTGTCTTTCGGATGAGATGTTAAACCGAGGTCCCATCTTCCTGGATTGGTGGTAGTTCAGGTGGATGTTAAAGATCCCATGGCACTTATCGAAAAAGAGTAGGGGAGTTTCCTCGGTGTTCTGGCCAAATTTCCCTCATTCACTAAAGATACCACAAACAGCTTAATCTGGTTCAAGGTCAGTTGGCATTCATCTGTAGTCCTCTCCCCGGTCGTGGCTCTGAAAATAGGCAGGATTTGTCTAGTGCACTTACCGGTCAACAAAAACTAAAGAAAAAAATAAACATTCCAAGGTTCAAGGTCACTGGGAATTTGTTGGAGAACATAGTTTTGTTTTGTTTGTTTTTTTCAGCAGTAACATTTTGTCAGAAATACATTTTCACCAGAAAACTATATGATTACGTTTTTTGCGGATTAACAAATACCGCTGCTTTAAATATAACTTTTTCAGAAACTCAGCAACCAGTGTTGACTTAGTGAGAGCGCTGTAACATGCTCGTATGTACGCCCGAACACCCAGCTGCACTTGTACTTGAAATGAATTACATTACAAGTGTAATTACAACAACGCATTTGAAACCTTAATTGGTAGATGGGATTGAGATTGACAAAACAACTGACCGGCACCTCAACTGTTCCGTTAGTTTCAGTCTCCATTGTTGGGAGTTATAGGCTGCATTCAGTATATGCGGGAATTCACTATACCAGAGGTCACTACAATGAGGGAGCACTGCATGTTTTAACATCACAAATAAGTAACACAGAAGGAGGAATACAGTTACACCCCATACCAAACACTGCGCTCGCTTCTTTGTGCCGCTGACAAAGTCTGCAATACGTCTGGCAGTTTGTTTGACTTTACAGCTGCTTCATGAGTGGCCCACAGGTCATTTGCGAAGTCAACTACAAGTCTGTCACAGTTTGTGTGATGATGCAGGTGCCGCGACTGACAAACCCACACACGCACGCACATACCCAGCATGGCATCCTGTGGTCTTGTCTGTCACAACATACGAGTGCAGCATTCGTCATGGGGTGTAACTGTTTTTCTCATGTTATGTAATTTATTGATGGATGTAATAATTTGCAATACATGTCTGTTACTGTAGTTTTTATTCAACTCTTTCTGCATGGGTATCAAATTTAGCAGCTGAAGGACAAAGTTAATATTCCTGGGAAAAGTCAAGATTTTAATCTGGGACAGACCAACTGGCTCAGTACAGAATGTGGCCGACAAACTTCCTGGGATATTTAGCCAGGTGGGTTTCCTCCAGGAGATTTTATTTGAGCAGGGGACCAACTTCATGTCTGATCTGATGGTTAGTCTTTGGAAGAAGTGTGGGGTAAGGTAGTGCAGGACCTCGCCATATCACCACCAGGCTAACAGACTGGCTGAGCAATTCAGTGGGTCTCTTAAGACCACGTTAAGGGTATTAGCTGACCAGCATGAGAGAGAGAATGGGACAAGTGCCTGCCTCATTGCTTATTCACATACAGGGACGTTCCCCCAGGAGTCCACAGGGTTCTCACCCTTCGAGCTTCTGTTTGGCGATATGGTAAGGGGCCCCCTTAATCTGGTAAGGGATGAATGGGAGGGTGAGTTTGCTCCCCAAGGGCAACCTGTCATGGAGGATGTCCTGAATCTCACTTCGTGGCTGAAGGAGCTGATGGGGTTTGCCCAGGTGCACCTAGCCACTGCACAACAGAAGCAGAAGACATGGTACCATCATGGGGGCCAGAGCCCAGGAGTACAAAATCAGGCAACGGGTGAAGGTGCTCATCCCCATCCAGCAAAAAAAATTACAGGCAATTTGGGGAAGGGGCCTTACTCAGTGGTCTGGAGGGTGAATCATGTCAATTACATGGTGGAGCTACCAGACAGGAGGTGCAAACAGCGAGTCTACCACGTAAACATGATGAAATCCAAAGCTGGCCCGGTGGCACTGAGGGTTGAGGCACCAGACGCCACACCTCTCACCATGCTGACGACCCAGTCTTGGGAGCAAGTTCAGGTTGCCGGGGGTCGGCCAGGGAGGAGGGGATTGAGTATCTGGAGGACAGCTCTCCTCTTCTGGGAAGGGTGGGCTCACGACTCCCCAGCAGCAGTGACTCCCAGTGGAAACTGGGAGTGCATCAGCCAGGGATCGGTGGACGTCCGCGAGAGGGGTGTGGGAGTGCTTTCAGCTCATACTGGATGTCATTGCTTGTCCATGCCTCCGGGACCATCACGAAGTCATGCACACAAAGAAAACACCCTGGCTCGTGAAGGAGACGATGGCACGCCAGCCCCACACCCTCTGTCGGACCCCACCTCCTCCGGTCCCAATATCTTCTGGCCTGCACCAGACCACTGAGCTAGATTAAAAGGAGCACCCAAGATAAGTGGTAGGTAGTCCTGCCCTGGGAGATACAAGCCAGGGGGTATATGAAACATAGACTTTGACAGCAGATAAGGACCACTTGGCCCCTCAGTCTGCCCAATTCCTACCTACTGGATAAGCTGCAGATTCTAGTTAACCAACAGCCTACTTCCTGCAACCCCCACTATAATTGCCTTGTGTCTGTCCCATGCATGTTTGAATTCCCCACTGTTTTAGACCCAACAACCTCCTCAGGAAGGCTGTTCCATGTATCCACCACTCTCACTGTGAAAAAAATTTCCTCTCATTACCCCTGAGCCGTCCCCCCTCTATCTTTAATTATGCCCCCTTGTTCTTACACATCTCTTTTTCTGAAAGATGCTACCCTCCTGGACTTTGTTGATTCCCTTGAGGTACTTGAACGTTTCTATCATGTCCCCCCATCCCTCCTCTCATCAAGAGTATATATATTAAGCTCTCTGTTTCTCTTCATATGGCTTCTGCTGCAGACCCTGCACCATTTTAGTTGCCCTCCTCTGGACAGCTTCCATCCTGTCTATGTCCTTGTGTAGATGAGGTCCCCAAAACTGTACACAGTACTCCAGATGGGGGTCTCACCAACTGTCTGTATAGAGGGATAACCACTTCCCTTTTTCTACTTGTGATGCCCCTTCCTGTGCATTCCAGTATCCCCCTGGCTCTGCTTACCGACTTTTCACATTGCTTACCCACCTTTAGGTCATCTGATATGACTGTCCCCAGGTTCCTTTCCATTTTTGTTGTTGTTAGTACCTCCCCTGCTATTGTGTACTCTTCTTCTGGTTTTTGTTTCCCAAGTGCATTACTTTGTACTTCTTTGCATTGAATCTAAGTTGTCATATATCTGACCATTCCTCTTACCTTGCAAGTCCTTCTCATTTTTCTACCCCTCCTGTGTATCAACTCTGTTACAGATCTTTGTGTCATCTGCAAAGAGGCATACCTTTCCTCAGACCCTCTGCAATGTCACCTATGAAGATGTTAAGAGGACTGGACCCAGTACTGAGCCCTGAGGTACTCCACTAGTAACCCCTTTCTTCAGAATGTGTTCCATTCACTATTAACTTCTATGTCCTGTTGTGCAGCCAGTTTGCTACCCAGGCTACCACCCTGGGACCCACTTCCAGGCTGGCTAACTTGTTTATTAATCTTTTATGCGGGACTGTGTCAAATGCCTTGCTAAAGTCTAGGTAGGCCATATCCACAGCCCTCCTGGTCTATTACTTTGGTCACCCAGTCAAAGACAATTAGATTCGTCTGACATGACCTTCCTGCTGTAAATCCATGCTGCTTTAGGTCCTGTGCCCCACTGACCTCTAGGTACTCAACAATTCTTTCTTACAGAAGTGATTCCATCATTTTCCCTACCACTGAGGTCAAACTTACAGGTATGTAGTTTCCTGCTTCTGCCTTGCTCCCACTTTTGTGAAGGGGAATCACATCTGCCCTCCTCCAGTCCTC
This sequence comes from Neoceratodus forsteri, assembly GCA_016271365.2. NCBI lineage: Eukaryota > Metazoa > Chordata > Ceratodontiformes > Ceratodontidae > Neoceratodus > Neoceratodus forsteri. The sequence goes on from CM028130.1 coordinate 1,617,230,954, forward strand.
AGGTACTGCCCCATCCTGCCATGATTTGTTGAAAAGCATGGTCAGTGGTATCACTAGGTCCTCCCTTAGTTCTTTTAGGATTCTGGGGTGAATCCCATCAGTCCCCACTGCTTTGTCCACCTTGAGTTTTAGGAGTTCTTTTCAGGACTCCCCTACCCAGAGTGCTTCTATTGTCTGGTTTAGGTAACTCCTCCTCATCTTCTTTTGTGAATACTGAGCAAAAGTATTCATTCAGTATCTCTGCCTTTTCACTGTCTCCCTCTGCCCACCTCCCCTCTCCTTTATTAATCTTCACTATCCCTCCCTTAACCTTCCTATGCTCCCTCATGTACCTATAAAAGGTTTTATCCCTTCTTAACTGAGTTGGCTATTTTTCCTCGGTTTGGGCCTTTGCTAGTCTGACTGCCTTCCCACTTCTTTCTGTTTTAATTGATACAGTTCCGTGTCATGCTCCTTCTATGATTCCTTATACTTTTTGAATGAAGTCTTTTTCTCCTTAACCTTCCCTGCCACCTCTTTTGAGAACCATAGTGTTTTTTCACTCTGCTTTCTTTGTTTATTTGTTTCACACAAAGGCTTGTTGCCTCTATGATGGCAGTTTTGATTTTTCTCCATTGTTCTTCCACCCCTCCTTTTTGGTCATTTGCTAGTGCATTTTTCAGGTATTCACCCATTTTGCGAAAAGCCAGCCCTTCTAAAGTCCAGTATCCTTGTTTTTGTATGGCTTATCTCCATGGTTGTGGCCATTGTGAAACACACTGTGCAGTGGTCACTTGTTCCCAGATGTCTACTGACTTCTAAATTTGTGATCCTTTCTCCATTTGAGAGTACCAGGTCTAGTATTGCTCCTCTCAGTGGGTTCCAACACTAGCTGTCTAAGGCCTGCCCCCTGCAGGACATCGAGAATGACCCTGCTCTTGGATGTGGCTGTAGTACATGTTATCCAGTTAACATCTGGCATATTCAGGTCCCCCATCAACAGTATCTCCCCTTTTTCAGCCATTTTGAGAATGTCCTCTATCATTTTGTTGTTCATTTCCTCCTTGAGACGGAGGTCTGTATACAACCCCTGTGCGGATTGTGATGCCATTCTCTGTCTCAAGGTGACCCAGAGTGCCTCTTGTCCTCCCCTTACTTTTTAGTTCTGTAGCTTTGATCCTTCCCTTATGTATAAAGCTACTCCACCTCCTCTTACCCTCCCTGTCCCTTAAGTAGACTGTGTACACTGGTATGTTGACATCCCAGTCATGGTTCTCGGTGTACCATGTTTGTGACTGCCACAATATCCAATTGTTCATCTTCCATCAGGGCTACTAGCTCAGGAAGCATGTTTCCCAGACTACGGGCATTGGTACTCATTGCCCTCCATTTAATGTGGGCTTTATCCTTTTTCCCCCACCCCTGCTCTTATTGTCCTTGTCTATTTTTCCATTTACCCTTGTCCTGCCCTGTGTTGTGCTCTGTACCTCATTGTTTACCTTACTACTTGCCATGTTTTGTGGGGGGAGGCTTGAAATTTCCTGCCTTTTATCAGCACCTCCCCCCTTGGCTAGTTTAAAAGCTTGCCAAGGCAGTTTAAACCTGTCACCTAGGAGCTTGGTTCCCTTCATGGACAGATGCAGACCATCATGCCAGTATAGACCTTTATCTCTCCAGGTAGCCCCAGTCCCCAATGAAGCCAAAGCCCTGTGCTCTGCACCAGTTTTTCAACCATTCATTAAACTGCATGGTGTGCAGTACCTAGCCTCACTCCTGCCATGGACTGATAGCACCTCTGAAGGTTACTGTGCTTGCTACCCGTCTAAAGGCCCCTCCCCAACTCCACAAATTCATTCTGCACTGCACTGATCCCATGCCTAGCTAGGTCATTTGTCCCAAGGTGGACTATGAGATCTAGTTCCCTCTCCTGTGATGCTGCTTCTGCAATCCTCAGGATTCGCTTCCTGTCCCTCCAAGCCATGGCACCAGGCAGGCACCTTTCTTCCTTCTCCTCTCCCTTTCCCAGTTTTACTCCCCTAACAAAAGAGTCCCCTATCAGAAGCTGTTTTCTTCCCCTGTGGTGTCCCTTGCCACCCTTTAGTGGGTCTCCCTTGTGGATGTCCTCAGCATTCTTCTGGGTCTCCACTGAGGGTGCCATCTTAGGGGAACCTTGCTGTGCCAGAATGGCATATAATTTGTGTAGAGGTACAACTAGGGGGCTTTGCCTCTGGTCCACCACCCGCACCCTCCCAGAACCCACTGTGGTCCAACTGCTCTTCATACTTGGCAACCTCTGAGGCAGTGGTTGTGGCAGTGGTGCTCTTTGGAAGGGGGAGGCCTCCTTAGTCCTTGCTAGTTCAGCCAGGAGGTGGGCAACCTCCTCCCTCAGAGCTGACAGTTGGCTGCAAATAGGACGGCAATGCAGTTTCCAGAATGTCTCCTGGAAAACTGCTGCCCCACAGCCAGTGCATTGCACCACTCCCTACGTCCCTCTCCCTTATAATATACAATATGTAATATATATATATATTTTTTTTTTATTATTATTTGTGGTGTGTACCTACCCTTTTTACACTGTGCTGGGTTATTAAGGATATGACAGTTCTGCCCCAAGATATGGTGGTTCATGGTGCCAGGTCAGGGTTCTGAGGGGACCTGGAGCAAGGGGAGTCTCAGGCTGGGTGGGACAAGCTGGGGATGCCTGAGGGATGCCTCAGGGCTGGCAACCAGAGGAAGAAAGGTATGCATCGACTACTGCAAGCTAACAGCTGCACAGTGTTGGATGAATACCCTATGACCAGAACAGATGAGGTCCTAGAGAGGTCATTTGAGCCCTTTCCTGTCCACTGTAAGCCTGGAAAAGACTACTGGCAGGTACCCTGACCCCGAAGCCAGAGATAGGGCAGTTTTCATACCCTGTTTGGATTCTTCATGTTCAGGGTAATGCCATTCGGGACGAAGAATGTGCCAGCCGCTTTTCAATGACTCTTGGAATGCATTCTGAATGGGACAGGAGACTTAATTCTGGCATGCATGGATGACTTTGCCATCTACAGCCAGACTTGGGAGGATCACATCAGACATGTGAGCCAGGTGATCCGCCAGTTGCACGCTGCTGGGTTGACATTTAAAGTGGAGAAGTGCAAGATAGGAATAGTAGAAGTGTTGTACCTTGGGCACAGGGCAGGGAGTGGGTACATCTGGCCAGAGCCAGTGAAAATTGAAGCCATACAGAGATGAGCCATGCTCATGACCAAGAGAAAAGTATGGGCCTTCCTAGGGACAGTAAGGTACTTACTGTAAGTTGTGCAGAATTTCAGCAGCATGACCAAACCCTGTCCGATCTCACCAGGAAGAAATTGCTGGAAAGGATTTAGTGAACAGAAACATGAGAAATCTTGTTCTGCCAGTTGAAAGAGGCATCGTGTTAGGCACCTCTGCTCGCCATCCTGGACTATTCTCTAAGGTTTATTGTGCACATAAATTTATCTGATCATGGGCTAGGTATGGTTCTGACTCGGGTCACATGCTCAGGAGAGAAATACCCAGTCATGTACCTGAGCAGGAAGCTGCTGCCCAGAAATGAGGCCTACACCACAAGAGAGAAGGAGTGTCTAGGGATTGTCTGGACTTTAAAAGCAGAAAAACAGCTCCGGCTGGAAAGGAGTGTGCTAGGTCGTAGAAACCAATGAATTGAAAACAGCAAAACCAGCACCACTCGAGACTACAAGTATAAAGGCTTTAATTGAAAATATAAAAAGGCAATTGCCTGCAGAATACAATCCACAGCAAAGCAACAAAAGGAACCCTGAACGGTTTCGCAACTAATGCGTCATCAGGGGGATCGCTGTTTTGCTGTTTTCAATTGTCTGGACTTTGCAGAAGCTGCAACCTTATTTGTGTGGGAGGGTGCTCATTCTGGTTACTGATCATGTCTCCCTTGCATGGTTGCATAGGACCAGTGGACAAAACTCAAAATTGCCAAGGTGGAGCCTGGCGCTGGTCTCTAAATTGGACACAGGCACCACAGTGGGTCACAGCATGACAAGCAGAATGGCCTGTCCAAACAATAGTTCATGTCCTTGTGTTGTTTTTTTTTTTAAGCAAGGAGGACACTAGGAGAAACTAAGGTAGGGTTCACCAGAGAGAGAACCGAGGGCATAGCAGTGGAGCCAGCAGGCTCACAAAAACATAATTTATTGCTACTGAAAGATTTGTTTTGTCTTTCTCTGGGGCTGGATGTAACAGTTTGCTATGAATACCTGTTACTGTATCTGTTTTTATTCAACTCTTTTTGTATGTGTATCAGTTAGAATCTGGCAGCTGAAGGGCAAAGTTGATATTCCTGGGAAAAGTAATCAAGGACTGACCAACTGGCTGTGAGGGAAATTACTGTCTGCTGTCCTGTATCATGTCAGGATCCCAGACAATTTATGGGAGCGCTTCAAATGGGAAAGGTTTTTTTTCATGTCATGAAACTGCTAGCTAACCAGGCATCCCTGCTGGCCTAGACAGGACTCAGACCAAAAGCAGATGCATTTGTATATACAAAGTCCAAAGTCCAGATCACAGGACTCCAGCTCTCAAGATGCAGAGAAATGGTCTTGGAGTGATGTCATAGGACATGTGCCAAGGGTGGTGGAAGAGACCGATTTTAGGAAACCGACTGATTTTAGGAAATCTTATTGATATGAGTTTTGTGACAGCAAGTTGGTCAGATTTGGGACTATAAACAGCTACTATCCAAGGTTCATATCCTCCCTGATTCACCAAGGTTTCTTGTGTGATAAGCTATTCTACCTTGTTAAATAGAGAACAAAGAGAGACAGGTTTTTCTGTGTGTGACGTACTGATCCAAACTTTTTTTTTATTTCTGTAGAACCACTGTTCTTCATAGTCTTTGTGTGGTATCCTGTAGCATATGTATAAATATCTTGAAGTATTAAAATTATTATTTATTTGTATACTTCATGTGTCTGTGACTGTGTCGTTTGAGGTACAGATAACTGATTTATAATTGACAAAAACTGTGTTTCTGCCTCTGAAGAGAAGGCATCAGTTACCATATCTTGTTTCTAAAGTAAGGTGTTCTCACCTGTGACAGAGTGGGGTGGATTGTTTACCCTCGAGCAAGGAGCACTGTACTGTGTGAGCAGTGGCTCTGGAGGAATTCAGACCTAGAGATACCCCGAGAGAGTGTCTATGCTGAGTGGGTGGCAGCAACTGAAGGGTTTAGGAAGCTGGTAACAGAGTCGCAGGCTGAGTCTGGGAGAGATGTTTGCCGCAATGGTGATAAAACATGTTTGAAATCTGGGTTGTGCATTGGCATTCAATTTGGAGGGGTTCATGGATGTGGTACGTGGGAATGTGTGGAGCTGAAGTTCAGAAACCCTTAATGCCACATTTCCTTACTTTTTTTGCTTTAAGAAGAAATCCTAACCTTTGCATTAACATAGTTTTTTTTGCAATACATATTTATGAATATATATGTGTGTGTGTGTGTACATATATATGTATATATATTTTATATATATATATATATATATATATATATATATATATATATAGAAAACACAGGTACAGTAGCACTGTTAGGGTTGAATTAGTGTTTGTGTCAAAAACGGGGTGTTTGTCAGCTCATATTCAGTGATCTTAGCCCCTAGGACTGTGATTTGGTTTCCACAATCCCAGTTCTGCGAAGCTAATTTTTGTAGTGCGTTTGGTGAAACTCATTGGTTTGGAAGTAATTAGTGAAATCATGTAAAATCCCCATATTCATTTTTTTTAATCCTACCCTGAGCAAACAAGGTTAGACTAGGCCCTGCGTGAAGAAAGCTACAACAGGTAGTGTTAGCAACGTCATGAGACGTGTTTCTCTGACTTTGAAGACTGTATCGGTATGAGGCAGAGGCAGTGGCATGGAGCTGTACCTTGTGCTTCAGACAGGAGGTTATGGGCTGGGGGGAGGGGGCATTGGGGTAGACAATCCTGAGGAGCACCCCACCACTGATCACCAAGACTCTGGAGACCCCAAACCCTAATGTTTTTTCATTACCCTATTTTGAGCGCATTGCATTCTTCAACCCTAATGCCTGCATTAATGTAGGGGTTATGCAGTGGGCCGACTCAAAATATGCAATTTATCTTCAAAGTGTGAGGGGCAGGATCATAATTCACAAGGGGCAGAGCTGAGTGAATTGTAGAAGTCCTATCCACTTTCATTGAAGTGAGGCTGTGGTGCATAGCGATGGCGGCAGCATTTTAAAGCAGCTCTGACTTTCTATTTACAAAAAAGCCTTAAAACCCCAGCGTTACTAACAAAGAATTGAAATAATAGCACTGTGGTTCTTCAGAGTTATCCAGTAACAGAATGGGACTGAAGAAAGATACTAGACATGCATCATGCAAGCCTGGATTTTTCCTTTCTTTCCGGCTCAGCTAAAAGCTCGGGGCCTGCAGCACTGAATGGACTAGTGGCACTTGAGCATCCTTCTGTGCAAATCTTAGCCATGCTCAGCAAAATATAAGCCACAGGAGAAAAGCCTAATAAGTTAGATTGCTGTGAAGCCAAACTGACTGCAAATGAACATACCACTCAAGAAAATACAGCAGCTATAAAGATTTGACTGAGGCAAGTTCCCAACAGGTTGAGTGCAATGCATCTTATGTATTCTAGCCTTCCTAAAAGCAAAAATGGAGTGCTTGGAGAACTTGCAGAGACAGGCTAATATTGGCATTGTCGGCTTTCCCCCCCAGATTTGCTGGATCAACTGATATCCTGCAGGCTGTGACCCGATTGATATTTCAGGACCTTCAACTATTACCACCTGATGCTGGAATCAATGCCCTGAAGGTTTCTGTGATCCTGCAGCAACCTAGATCATGTGGCGACCCAAAGCAGAGGCCTCTTATAGCGATCACCACACTATCAGCCCCGGATGCTCGGATAGCTCTACTTCAAGCAGCGAGATCGTGAGGTGACATACTTTGGGAAGGCAGTCATCTGGCTTTTTTCCTGGACCTATCTGCTCAAATGCAGTCAAGAAAGAAAGCACTACAAATCATTTAAAAAGAGCTACTGCAACATGGAGTAGAGGCAAGACTTAATTTCCCTGCCTGACTGCAAATTCGATATGCATCTAAATCGTGCAAAATTCATGGACCCTTCGGCAGCTCAGTTTGCTGAAAAGTTAATTGGATCATTAAACCCTCCTGCAGCTACATCTGATGAGGAAGGTGAAGTACTGTATTTTGCTGTGGTTCTTGGGATCAGTTTGCTTGGGAGGAATGAGCTACATTTCTTCTCCTAATGACTGGTTCCTTAGCTGTGGACACTTCACCGACCAGCAGTGTGTTTTTGTTGCTCTGAAATTTGTACTACTGTAAAGGAGCTGATAATTACAACCTGCTTTAGAAACTTTGAGTTAAATCATCTATTTTTCCTCATGTTTAGTTACTGTTGGTCATATTTGCTGCTCCATTTTCTAATGTCCTTTTCAAAATAGATTTTGGTACAAGCCAAGTGTTATAGTAGTTATCAAGATGGTGGTTTAGAGCAGAAAACTGCCTTTAAAGACTCGATTTTTCTGCATATACTACTATCTGAAGATACTTTTTTCCCAGCTAAATTCAATCTAACTTTTGTGTCATGGAGAAGGCTAGCACTTAACTATATCCATCAGTTTTTAACAAATACAAGTATTATTCCCTTTGCTGAATTACAAGGGAAATATGGACTCCCAGAAAGGGACTCCTTCCGCCACTCCCAAGTGAAAAACTACATTTTGAGACAACAGGAAATTGTACAAAATGCCCCCCCCCCCTTGATTGTGGACCCTATTAAGAGACGCACTTCAGGACCACCCATGGAGCCATCTGATTGGCCAATTATATAAAATCTTGAGAGAGTCCTTGGGAGACTCATCCCAGTTGGTACTGGAAAGTTGGAATAAGGATTTGTCACTCACCGTCCCTCTATCCTTATGGAATGACACATCTCTAAAAGTAATAAAAATAACCTCATTACTTATCTGGAGGGTTTGCATGGAAGTGTCGAACCAGGTATTTCGCTACCGTGATTCTCACTAAGTACCTGCTAGCATCTTATGGCACTGCTGGAGGGCATGCAATTGTAGATTGGCAGGCCTAGGACACGTATTCTGGCTGTGCCCTAGAGTGATGCCATTATAGTGTACCCTACAGGAAGAGCTGCAGGAATGTCTTGGGAACAAGTAGAGCTCATAGTTGAAATGGTGTTACTGACAATCTTCCCAGAACATAGCCCTCATGGCACCGTACCTTACTGTCACTATACAGTATCTCTTTATGGGCAGACTAGATGGGCCAAGCGGTCCTTATCTGCCGTCAAAGTCTATGTTTCTATGTTTCTTAGCAGCAAAACAAAAAAAAAAAAAACGATAACCCACAAATGGCTGACTACACATCTACAAATTAGAAGGTCTAATGGCAGATATACATAATAAGCAAACAGCATTTAGGGAGAAGTGGCAAAGGTGGCTGTACTACGTGGCTATGCTGGATCCAGAATTTGTACCATAGGGGACAGAGGGGAGTCTTGTAAAATACTGTGTGGAATGGGGGGCTCTGCGCAGAGAATCATAATTATTTTCACTTAAGCTTATCCAAGGGGCTTGAGATGAATCAGCCCTGAGAAAATTATAAGTCGATAGCAAACACTGACCTTCTGTGAAACAGAGTATAATTATTAATATATAAGAAGACCGAGATATTTATTCTTTGATGTAAGGATCATTGTTTTACTTGTAACCTCTTTCTTTCCATCTCAAATTGACTTGAAAGTATACATGTATTTTGTGGTATCTATAATGGTGTTAAGAATAATGAAGTATATGTGTACTGTGCATCTCTCGATAAAAATGAAATTAAAAAAAAAAAGATGGTGGTTTAGAACACCACTCAGTTTGTGAAATCACATCGAACTCCTAGATGACATACTGTAACCCATATGGCAGGTTGCTTTGCTTTTGCCACAGAATATGGGGAATAAAGCAACTTAACTGAGTCCAGGCTATCGCTTTACATATTTGTCTATAGTTACTAAGCCACTGTTGTCTTTCACTGTCTAGCAGTCCTGCAAGGGACCTGATATCCTGTTTTTTTTTTTTTTTAACTTCCTGCAATATTCTGGGGTGAGAGTGGCATTATCCTACAGGATAATCAGATCACACTTTACTCCTGTCATTATATATTTGGTGGTGTTTTCCCACTGGTCGGACTTACTGGCCTTGTTTTTAAACGTTTTGGATTGATTTTTCTGTACTGTCAGTGTGGGGGTCTGCGTACCTCAATTCTTGTATTTTATATACACTACAATATTATAAAGGGCATAAATAAAATGTTAAACAAAAAAAAGAAAAGAAAGAATAAGTCCTGCCCACTCAGAAGTCATGCTAAATTGCCTAATTTTGAGTCAGGCTACTGTATATTTGATATATACAGCGTAGTTTACAAGTTATAGCTTATAAATCTGCAGTTTGTTTGAAGATTTTGCTGTTTGTATTTTATTTTAACAGTTGGCTTCGGTGCTAGACTTTGTGATGTCATTGGCATTGTGAAAATAGTAGTAGTAGTTTTAGTTACTGCATTACTAACGCAATGAACACAAAGTACTGTTTTACAAATCGTCTTCTTGACTCAAATGTGGAACCTTTACAAATGAACACTTGTGCTCAAAGGTGTAATCGAATTATGTAATTGTGGCGCCTTTCCGGAGGTCCTGGGAGCCATTACAAAAACAGTAAAACAGAATAGAAATCACTCATAAACACACATGCACTTCCCCTTTTCACCAATTATATCTTAACTACCCTCTGTTCCTCCTCCCAATACCCCCCCCACTAACTTTGCTCCCCACCTCCTGAAATTCCTTTCCCCTTCCCCAACCCCCTTTCACCCTAAGAACCCAACTACGTGTAACCCCCCTGCAAATGGGGGTTCCCAAAAGACTTCCAGGAGCTTGCTTGAATGCTCCAAGCCTGAATGGTGTTTGGCGTTTAAGCCATTTATCAGTGAGTGTTTTTAGAACCTCTGGTACTGTCTCTTTAAGAGCTGTCTGCTTGCAGACATAATTAGTTTGTATGGGGGACTGTGTGTTTCTTTGATTGAGTACCACTCAAGCTGCTGCCAATTCACTCCATTTTGCAGTCACTAGGGTGCAAAGGAACCTATCTGAAAGATGTAACTGTTTGCCAGAAATCATTTACAGTAATAATGAAATTACAGTTTGTCTAACCTGCTTTCTTTGCAGTCAGAACTGTGTCTGCCTAGTTCCCCATTCTGGTTTTGAACTGCTGAACTGGACCAATCAGTGTGGGGTAAGCTAGCTCTAAAATGGTGCCTTGGACGAATCAGAACTTGGACTCATAATCTGAGCCAGCCACAAGAGGATTGTATGGGCAGTGACTCTGGGAGATGTAGTTTAGACTTCAGCACCTTTTGGATAACAGCAGTCTATTGTGAGCAGACGTAATCCAGTCAAGAACTGGGAGGAGCATAAAGGAAGTGCAGTTTTGTCAGTTTGGAGTTTCAGTTGAGCTTTGGCAGTGAAGAATGAAAGAGCCTGTGCTTTTCATGGCCAGTTTAGTCCAAAAAGCGTGTAAGAGCCCAGAGTTCCGGTCTGCAGCTTGTGTAACTGCTCCGTTAGGACTGAATCCGTCCTGTGAAAAGAATCAAAGGATCTCTGAAGAGTAGAAACCAGGCTCACCCTGTAGAAGACTGGAAAATTGTTGAATTACACTCGGTCTGTCAGGAACTGAATCTGCTGTGTGTTCTCCGGGTATTGTGCAGTAATTGCGATCGGGATGAAAGCAGCCTGCCTGGTATAGTACTTTCTTTTTTACCATATAAGTGTGAAGAGTCTCTTGAGCTCAAGAGTAGCCCTGCTGATATTGAAGGACCCTATCTTATTTGGAGGTCGTGAGTACTAATTCAGGGTCGCCTCTGTTGAATTGCCACATTAAATCCAAATGGAATTACTGTACTGCTGACTGTTTAATTTTCCTTTCTCTGTGTGAAGGGCCCCTACCAGCTGCTGCAGTTTGGACCAGCCACTAAGGCTTGGGTACCCAGGGACAGTAACTGATAAAGATGAGCCTGTGCCTGAGGCCATGGGTGGGTGATTAGGTGATAAGCTAATTAACCTGATTTCCCTGTCCTTGTTATATCCCCTAATTAAATCAGAGCTGCTTGTTCCAGCAAAGTTATACTGCCTGAGGTGTTTGTCTATGTTAAGTACTGTACTGTGATTGTTGCACTGTATCTCATTTCACAGGAGGTCCCAGTGCCGGAACCAGTCCTGGGGGTAAGTGTATACTGTGAAGGTAATTCTGATATATTGTGTGGGCCACTAGTGGGAAGAAAGGGGGGGTTGCAGTGTCCCAGAGGGCTGTGACCAAGTTAGTTTAACTATTGCAAACCCTGACCTCTGGGTGGAGGCACCCGCCATTGGATCCAGGCCCCTCGGCCTGTTAGTGGCAAATCAGGCAGGGGTAGTAGCCCCTGGGATAGCGCCATCTAGGGGTTACATACGCACTTACCCCTCTACCAACCACATAGGTACTTATCCCCCATTGTCTCACCCTGGTCTCCCCCCTTTACCAATAATATCCTCCCCCTCTTTTTTTCAATAATCTCCACCCTTTTCCATCACCTCTTTTCCTCCAAATGTACCCCTTTTGTCTCTGTTAAGTTCCCCTACCCCTGTAATTTTCCCATGTACACCTCCCAGTCTCCTTTGTTTACTTATAAACTCTTGCTTTTTCACTCCTCTCACCCTTATCTGACGCCTGATGCTTTGTACCTACTTGGCTCATTCTATCTTCTCCCATGCCTGTTATATTCTTACTGTATTATCTTTTTTACCAATTTATTGCTGTATGTTGCCCTACACCAAATTACGATATTTCAATCTCTAGTATAGTTCTATGTCTGATGCTTTGTATTACTCGTGACATGCTGTGCCTTCACCTCCCAGTGTATTGTACCATGTATTATATCATGCATTATGGACTGGCGATCGTAAATGGAGGAAGCTGATTGGCCGAGAGGGCTTCAAAGCCGTGATGATATCGGGCTACATCATCACGGCTTCAGAAAACCTCCGGTCACCAGCCTCCTCACTTACCGCGCAGTGTGCCTCATCTTGAACAGTGAGAGCCAGACCTCAGTTCACTGCTATTAAAAAAAAAAAAACTCAACTCTGCCCGTAGCAAGCGCGGCAGCACACAAGCTGCTAGAAAGACCGGCAGGTCGAGCTACCCACATCACTCCCATGCATTCCCCACACAGATCTTAGCCAACAGCCAGCACTGAGACCACTCGGTGTATCTAACTATACAAATCATGCCGGTGACGCGCCTTGAGCGAGTATTTAAAATAAAAAAAATAAAAGTGTGGAAGGATCCCAAACTGCCCAACTTATTTTCAAACACTATTAACGCCCAGCCAAGCAGTAGTTTCAGATTTCAGGTGACTTACTGGGAGATGTTCTTCCTGTTACAACGCTGCTCTGCTTGCCACACATAACGCTTAAAAAAAAAATGCTCACATCTTCACTGACCCTGTGACCCAGCAGCACCAAGTCAAAGGCAAGAAGAACAGAGTTCACTTCCTGGTGCTAAGAGAGACATAGTACACCCTCTTCCAATAAACTCGACTTACAACAGTGACACCTGCGGTCAAGCGCTCCAGGGACTATTTTATTAAAAGTACTCCTCCACCACCTCAGAAAATACCTTTCAGAAGGTTTAAACATTTTTTACTGCTAAAACTTGTATTCAGTTCATAATAGCAATAAAGGCACTCAGGGTGTGGTATCATGGGATATCGTCATTTCTCCGGACGGTTGGGCCTTTTCGGCCTAACTGACCTGTGCCCAACCACCCGAGGCATGACGATATCCCATGATATACCACACCCTGTCGTGCCTTATTGTCTAATTATGAACCGTGATCGTCAAATGGAGGAAGCTGATTGGTCGAGGTTTTGAAGCACGTGATGTCCGGGCTACATCATCACGGCTTCAAGACATCTCCGTCTCAACCTCCTCACTTACGCGCAGTGTTCCTCGCCTCCCACACTCCGGTAGTCAGCTGTTTAAAAAAAAAAAAAGCGAACTGCTGCTGGGAGTCGGAAGAACAACAACCGAGCTGCCCAAAACATCCTCCGCATCCTGCAGTTCCATTCCCGACAGAAATGTAACGTTAGGCGGCAGTCGCGAGCATGTCCAATCGTCGTCTACAGGGCAGAATGGCGCTGAGTCGGCGCCTTGAGCGAGCATCTTTTTTAAAAAAACAGTAAAGGATCCAAAACTGACCCACGACTTGTTTTTGTTTAAACAGTACAGCCGTCCAAGTGACAGTTTCACATTTCCTGATGACTTTCTGGAAGATGTGCATTCTTCCCATTTAGATTGCTACTTTCTTCTTGCCACAGATTAGGTTTTGAGAGAGACCTACAGTACACTCCTCCTCCATAACTCAACTTACAACAGTGCCACCTGCTGTTCAGACCTGTCCAGGAACTATTTTATTAAAAGGTACTCCTCCAACACCTCACAAAACACATTTTCAAAGCGATTTAAAATATATATATATATTTTTTTACTGCTAAAACTTGTATCCTGTTCATAATAGCAATAATGCACTCCAGGGTTGTGGTATATAAGTAGGATATCGTCACTTCTCGGGTGCGTTGGGCGCACTCGGCCTCTTTGACCTCGTGCCCAACCACCGGTGACGATATCCCCCTACCCTGTCGTGCATTATTAACCAATTATATCATGCATTATGTATTATATCATCGTCATGCTTATATCATGCATCATGTATTATATCATGTACAGTATGTAAAATTGTTTACCCTTTATCTGTGCTATTGCACCTGGGTTGTGACTGAAAAACACACTTGCTGCCAGTGCACCCACCTGGTCAACAAAGTTAAAAAAATAAATAAAAACAGATTTAAATACTTGTAGCTAATCTACCCATTTAATCCCCAAATGTTTGCATGAACAAAAAAGTTTTCAGACCCCCTTTTAAAGGCCCCAACCAAGGGGGCCTCCCTCAAAGTCCTATGTAAAGAATTCCACAGAATTGGGGCTGCGCCCTCAAAGGGCCAATCCCCAGATGATTTTAATCTTGCCCTTGGGACTACCAGGAGGCCTTCCTTGACTGAGTGGAGATGGTGACTAGGAACGTGAAGATGCAGGAGCTCTGACAGGTAGCCCGGGCTCAGCCCATGCAGGGCCTTGTAGGTCAGAAGACCCACTTTAAAGGACATGCGCCACTCCACTGGCAGCCAGTGCAGTTCATGCAGCACCAGCGACACATGACAGGACTTTGAAAGGCCGTCAGTAGCCAGGCCACCATGTTCTACAGCAGCTGAAGGAGCCACAGCACTCCCCCCTTGACCCCAAGGTAAAGAGCATTGCAGAGATTGAGCCACATGATCGTGAATGCATGCACGGCAGTGGCCAGGTCATCAGGCAGGAAACGTGGCTTAATCCAGTCGATATTCTGCAAATGATAAAAGCCACTCCAGAAAACCACCACCACCTGAGCCTCCAGTGTTAGCTTACTGTCCAGAATGACTCCCAGATTTTTCACCTTGGTGGAGGCTAATGACCTAGAAGGGCCAAGCAAAAGACCAGACTCCTTCTCAGAAGCCTCCACTCCTGCCCTTTGACCCGACTCTTCCACTAGTACCTCAGTCTTCAATCTCAACCAGCTTGATGACATCCAGTACTGGATCTCGGACAAGCATTCATTTAGCACATCAACTGCACCCTGTGTCTCAGGTGCAAAACACAAGTAGAGCTGGGTATCATCTGCATAACAATGAAACCCAAGCCCATTCCTTCTTATGTTTTCACCCAGGGGCATTATATATACTGCCAACAACATAGGGGACAAGACCAAATCCTGGAGAACCCCACAGGACAGAGCCACTGGGCGCGAGGAGTATTCCCCCATCACAACCCTTTGAGTCCTGTCCTTAAGACTGGACTCAAACCAGCCAATGACTTTGCCAGTGAGTCCTACATCTCTTGAGTCAGTCCAGCAACAACTCATGTTCCACAGTATTAAATGCTGATTCAAGATCGAGAAGAATGAGAATTGACTGCTCTCCTCTATCCCTCGCCCTGAGCAAGTTATTAAGCCTCCGAACCAGCACCGTCTCTTTGCCATGCATTGCCCTAAACATAGACTGAAGGGGCCTATAGATGATAAAGGCAGTGAGGTGTACCTTGAGCTGCAGCACAACCACCTTCTCAATAACCTTTCCCAGGAAGAGAAGGTTAGAAACAGGATGGTAGTTCATCAAGACATCTGGGTCCAAAGATGGCTTTTTCAGCAGAGGCTTCACCAAAGCACTTCTCAATGCCTTTAGAAAAAACCCTCCGACAAAGAACACTGGACAATCTCAGCAAAAACTGGACCCATCTGCCCCATGCAACTCACTAGTAGTCATGTTGGGCCTGGAACCAGACTACAAAATGTTGACAGCAGCTCAGAGATCACCTCACATACCTCATTCACCGTCACCAATTGAAACTCTCCCGGAACACTGAGCCATCCTGACTCTGGGCTCCACCCTGCTGGGCTGAACCAGCCCACTTGGACAGATCCTGGTCCTAATGGAGACACCCTATCCAAAAAGAACACGAGTGAACTCCTCCACTTTGCAAGTGAAAAGGCTCTAACAGGCTCTAGACAGGTCAGATGTAAAAGCCTGTCCACCATCTGGAAGAGCTGAGCTGATTGATTCTTCCCAGCAGCAACCTCCTCAACAGAAATGCGCCTTCTTACGGATGATTGCTTTCTGATACTCATTGTAATGAGACATCAGAACCAGTTTATCCTCCTGGGCCCTGGTCTTTCTCTAACAACGCTCCAACCTCTGTCACTTGGTCTTCATTGCCCTCAACTCCCCATCAAACCAAGGTGAGCCAAGCTGTGACACCAATGGGCATACATGGACTGGCGCGCGAAGGTCAAAGACCTTGGTGATGGCTGTATTATAGGCCACCACTGCTGCTTCCTACTCTCTGGCACATGCCTTCAACACTTCTGAGGTGTCCAGTGCTGCCAACAGCCCCTCAGGGCAAAGCCCTCTCAAAGGACAGAACCGGACCACCTCCACAGGGAATGGACTACAAGAAGGGCCTTGAAACTAAACCGGATAGTGCTATGATCTGACCAAGTGACTGGATCAATCTTGAGATAATTAATTTTGAGCCCCAGCAAGAACACCAGGTCCAAGGCATGATCGTGTAGGTGGGTCCTAGAAGTAATTGCTCATGTAAGACCCAGAGCTTCCATGCTCTGGAGAAAATCCTGAGCAAAGTCGGCCCTCATCATCAATCCAGGCATTAAAGTCACCAAGAATAAGCCATCTTGGCGACTCCAACACCTTATCGGCAATGAAGGCTGCATTTCCTGCAGGAAACCCCTCATGCCCCAGGGGACGTACACAAGGAGGATCCTGCAACCTGCACCTGGACCCCACATGGCACATACATTCAATGTCATGGTGCTCCCACTGGGTGCACCACCAAGTTTAACCTAGATCTAAAACAGATGCCTCCCCGCGATCCTTCTTCGGCAGTGGACTACTGAGAACCCAGCCGGACCGCTGGCTCCAGAACTGGACCAGAGTCATCCCCAGTCAGGTCTCGGTGATGCAATCCAGGCTGACCAATGAGGCAAGATCCGCTATAATAGCAGTCTTGTTTCTAACTGACCTGCCAACAGACCTGTAAGCTGCTCTCTGATTGGTTCTGTATTCCATTATGATGACAGTAACCTTAAAAGCATCTATTGCGACAACAGTTAGAACAATATTTTGTGATATGTTGCTGTTACTGATGTCACTAAGATATCTTTTTTATCTTGTCATTTTTACCCCTACTCCTGGTGTCTTTATATAGGTGCCCCCCTAGGCAGGTCAGAGCTACCCCTTCCCACCTAGCACCGGGTTTTAAACAAACTCAAATGGGAACTCCCTTAACTCAGTCCCTGGGTACCACAGGTGTAGAATTGTGTAAGGCCTGTAGAGGTTGTTGTGGGTTGACCAACACTGGTGCACTTTAACGGGACTGTGCTCAATTCCACAAATACCACAGGCCATGCAATTGCTTAAATGGCAGAGAAAACCCTCAACATGGAGTAGTTATAATCCAAAGCATAAAACATGGTGAAACAGGCACTGTGTATTGAAATGATGCTGCACTGTGGCATACTCATGGGTCCTAGACCCGGATGACTCCTCCTGATGCACCAGGCCAGTGGATCTCTGCTCTCCCAAGGTGTCTGCGATGCAGGTAGGCTTCTTCTCTCTGCTCCATGCTGAACTAGCTACCTTGGGCACTGGCGACAGGCTTTTCCGATCTCCTTCCACTGGTTCCGGAAAGCTGAGCTCCAATCTGACCCTCATACGTCCTGGCTTTCAAACCCCTAGATCAGTGGCAGCCCTGCACCATCCTGCAGTGCCTGCTACAGGACCTGGATCTGCAGTTCATGGTCTTCTCCTCTGCGCTGGATCTTCATCATCACCCATGTGCTGGCTTGCATGCAGTTGCCACTGTCGTCCTCTCCAGAACTCAGTCGTTCTGTTCACAGTTTGCTCTCAGCTTTCGAAGTTTGGGGTGGCACAGCCTGCATCCACTCCCAGCACGGCAGACTTTTCCACCACCAGAGCTCCACCAGATCTGCCCTCCCCCAGCACAGTCTTGCCTTTATGGGCCCTGTTCACAGTCTGTCTTAATTTGTACCTGGGGCTGTAGCTCAAGAAACTCGACAGCCCGCAGGATACAGAAAAGGCATCAGAACCTGATGCCCCTCCTTTCCCCGGAAGCCTGAGGTCCCTTTTGCAAGGTTTCTGAGCATGGGGGCAGGTCTGCCCGAGCAGGTCCATTACAATATATTTACAAACAAAGACACACATTATAATGATAATACCACAGTGGTCTGTGTTTATGAGGTAATAACCAGACCAGAAGTAATAAACTGTTTCTTAACTCCCTGGTCCAGTTACCACCGATGAAAGCCAGACCACTATGGTATTATTAATATTATACTGGAAAACTAAAATAAATAAATAAATAAATAAAACTGCCAAATCATCACACTACAGTGCATCTGTGAAAAACAAGAAAGCAGGAACTGTTTCTCATAGATGCGCTGTAGCATTCCTAGGCATTTCTGATTGGCTGTTGTATTTTGAAGTGGAAGGGCAAAATGGCCTTACTCTCCGATTGGCTAAGTACACACACAGAAGCCAATCAGAATGCAGAGCCACTGTCCCATTATTCAGTCTACTGTCCGGTTATCACAGAATAACCAGATACGGTGGTGCAGCAGTACCATTATAATTAAGGCTGAGTAGGTATGTCTATGTTAAACCCCGATTTTTGCACTTAATAACACAGCCATCCCTGGACAGAATGACCTGAAATATGGCATGTTTGTAGGCAGTGCTGGGATCTTGGGACCCTGGAAGCTTGAAGCGGTCAGTAGGGCAGGTCATGTGTGTCCTATTAAGGACAGGATAGGCAGCAGACAGTCCAGCGGAGTGCCAGTAAGATGATTCAGGGCAACAGGAAAGTCATATGAGGTATTGGTAGCCTAATTATACAATGGCAAGAACATTTCCAGGGCTCTGATTGGTCAGTGTGTGCCTGAGACAGTGATGTTATTACACAATAACGTCACTGTATCGATTTGTTGGATCATTGTTTGGATCTCTCTTCAGAAACAATGATATATTGCTACACTAAAAATCTGCTAAAACCTTTTTTAAATATTTTTTTTATTTTGTATAACATCAAGCCATTGTATAATTGCAATAAGGCACTCCAAGGTGTGTGTTATTGTGTAATAATATCACTCCTGGGGTGGTGGCTTGCCTCGTGCTTCAACCCACCCAAGGAGTGATTGCTATTACACAATAACACACACCTTGTCATGCCTTATTGCTTAAATATGTATCTACCTATGGAAGAATGAAAAGAGGGGCGGGAAGGAATATAACAGATACTTTTAAGTTTTTGTAGGGATAAATAGAGCTAACTATTCCAAAGTTTTCCAGCTTAATAAGAAGTTGATCACAAGGAAGTGTGATTTTAAATTGGTTGGAGGCAAGTTTTAACAAGGCAGGAGGAAGTACTTCTACATCGGGGGGGGGGCGGGGAGTGGAATAGTTTGCATAGTGGTCGGTGCAAGTACTGTTACTGGATTCAGAGCTGACTGGGGTGGTTTCAAAGGGCAGAAATGGCAGGGTGGCAGTAGTTTAAATGTAGAGTCCCAGCAACAGTGGCTACAGGAATTAAGGATAAGCAGGGCACTGTCATTGGACACGCAGGTGGATTTAAATCCGGAAATATTTCCAGCTAAGCATCAGCACAGTAGATTTTATTATTTATTCTTTTATTCACTTCAAATCGGGTTTACAACCTTTGAGACAGAGACTCATTTACAAAGGCACCTTGTCACTGGGGGGGGGGGGGGCAGACAACAAGACAGTTATTACAGTGCAGATTAAAACAAAGGATAACATTACAGGAGCAGTAAAAGGAACATTTAACATAGATACACTTAGGTTACATAATGTAGTAGTTTGTATATTACTTAGGTTACATAATGTTACAAAATTGCACCCTGTCTGGCCCTGTCCTAGAGCCGCCCATGCACCCCCAGGGCAGATTGGATGGACTTTTTATCTGTCCTTATCTTTCCGTTTCTAAAAAAAAATCATGTTAATCCGCTCAGTGGTTATTCTGGGGGGCCTGGGTTCAATTCCCAGTAGGTCACATTATTTCTTTCTCAGCACAATTTATCTAAACTAAGAAACAGGAAGAGACCACTACAGTGGTGTGGACATTTGATTAGTCTCCCACCCCCCTAGCACTCCTTAGTTTAGCAGTATATCCAGTAAGGCATCATATGAGCACGAGCTTGCTCAGACACAGACACACACTACAGCTTCTAATGTGATCATATAACACAACTTGAGTGCCATTCTGTGTAGCCATTTCGCTTACCCCCCTCCCCATCTCCGATTTCAAAAAGCTATCATTTTCTTTTTATCATTTCTAGTGAATGAGTTACCCCCCAGAGCTCCTTTTCTCTTTCTCTCCCCTCCTTTTCTCTTTATTGACGGAGTCCCTCCCACCATGGGGCCATGTGACACAGTCGGTCTCTCCCCCCCACCCCATCAGATTACAGGCCATTTGCTACACTGTATCTCTCCTCTGTGCAGTGCTACAGTCTTCCTGCAGACACCCTCCCATGCAGATACACACGGACCCACATACACTCACAGAGGTGCAGCCAGGGACTGTATCCATGGTGGTGTGGCTTCACACCCCTCCCTGCCATCAGACACCAGCCTCTGTCATCGCCTGCTTCTCTCAGCATCCCTGGATATCAAAATGTCTCTAGAAGAGATCAAATCCTCTTGCTGGAGCTGGCAGTAGCCGGCTTGGCGAGAAGGACCATTTTACAAAAAATAAACCATCATACAGACTAGAACCCTCTATGTGCCACTGTCAAGAGGAACCGTTTTCGTGTTGATTTCTGGGAGTGAAACTGATCACAAGCTGCTTCTTTTGCATTTATATTTTTAACCGAACAAAGGTGGTGGAATATTGCTGGTCTCCAGTCGGCAGTATCGGAATCAGTTCTCCAGATCGTGTGCATTTTTCTCCTTAAACTGGGAGGTTCGCAGCGCTCTGCATTTACAAATAAAGTAATATATATATTTTCCTTCCTGGGTGGATTTTCTGATTATGGAGACGGTGGATAAAGAGTGCGGTGCCCTCAGGGGGCTCTTTCAGGCGATCGTTAATGATATGAAGGTAAGAATTTATTATTGCGAGTATTTATTAGAGACGGAGACCTGCCACGCTGGGATGCGGGGATGGATTCCCTCCTCTCGGTTCATTGCAACACGTTTCCTGCAGGAGTATTTTTTTCCAGCATGATGTGCTGATTAGAAGAAAAAAAGGATGCAAATTGAAAAAAAAATAAAATGAAATACAAGCTGCATGCAGCTTGGTGCAAGGAGGACACGTTTCCTATTTGTTTGGCAATGCATTTTGTGGCTTTCAGACACCCTGGCTTTCTTCTGCAGCAGGGATTGTGTTGTCACTTCACAGTCTGCAAAGGGCTTTTGAGTTGCAAATGTCCTTTTTCACCCCACCTGCATTTTTTCGTTGTTGCTTCCTTCCTTCCTAATCCACTCAGCTCAGGCTACCCTCTCCCATGCATGTCTTCTGTGGGAGTGGGAGAGACAGTCAGGGGACAATTACGGGTCACCCTGCCTTCCGATAAGCAAGGCGTTGGGAAAGAAGACGACCCGAATCAGGAACACAGAAACATGGGGGGGGGGGGGATGCATCTGTTAAACAAAAAGTCAATACTGGCTCAAAAAAGCTGTTACAATATTAGGTTACTGTGAGATGTATTCTCTGAAGGGATTTCGTCTGCAATATTTTGAATGTTTTTATTATAGCAGAATTCAGATCTGTGCTCTGCAGGGACAAGTGCTAAAGTTGGGGGCTCAGGACATCTATTTCAGGCGAAAATCATGGATATTCCTGTAAATCAGGAAAGTGGAGGATCTGGGGCCCCCTCCCTGCCACTCACTGTCATGGCACCCAGATCTACAGGGATTCCTGTATTTTACAGGGAAATGGATCAGGCTGTGGGAAAGTGCTCAGATCGCTTTCGCTGGCTATCCTGCTGCTGCAAGAAGGAGATGTGTTAGGTTTCTTAAGGAATGATGTCATTTATTGGAAATTACTCCAGTTACGGGTGGACGGGAATGTCAAACTGTGTGGGAGCACAGAGTTGCTGGGATTTCAGGTTGCACTGGGACTTCAGTGCCTGCTGACAGAGGTGTGCTGTTCTTATGTGAAGCACACTGGAGGTAGTTCCAGACCTGGTCGATTGTGAATTTTTTTTGTTAATGCTGGTGAACTATGGGTTAACACTGCAGGGAGGAAGGGAGCTTGCTTGGTCTAATTTTGTTTTCAGTCTGTGATTTTCTGCTTTCTTTTGCCAGCGCAGTGAATTTCTGGCAGAAAATTGAAGTGTTATTGGCTTTTCCCACCTTGTTCTTGAAACCCCCCTTCTATTCCTTCCCCAGGGCACAGATCCCTTAGAGAAGGGGGAGGTGGGTTGTATCTGCAAATAGCAGTTTAACCCTTTTGAAGCTGGTTGTCATTTGCATGGAGCAAAACACAAAAAAATCCGAGATTGTACCATTATTCAATCAGGAAGCAGGGGCCTGATATAAACAGTAGTACTGTAGAAGTTGGTGGTGGCCCAGAGTCACGGTGCAAAGGTGCCCCATTATGCCACCACCGAAAACTGCCACTATAGAGATCAGGCTCATGTAACACAGATGGTGGGTAGGGCCAGGAAATCAACATTCTGTAACTGGACTTCAGTACAAGACCTTTGATTCAGTGTATTATTTAGACACCACAGAAGGAGACTCTTCTGGTTGCCCAAGTCGCAAATGTGGCCACCAGATATAAATGGGAGCAGATAGGGTTTTGCCCAATATGCCATTGCTGCATCATGGGTGGGGTGGTATGTTTATAAAGTATTAGAAAAAAATAACTTTAATGGTTCCCTACATATTATATTCAACAGTCCCAACACCTCTGCACAAAGGTACCTATCAGATGAACATTAGTAATCTGGACACTAGTACTCTAAGATAGGTTAGGAGGCAGTGTGATGTAATGGTTGGAGCTGTTGGCTTGGGAACCAGGAAGGCACTTAACAAAGTAACGCGTTAGATACTGGTAGTGCAGGGATTGTAGAATAGAATAGAAAAGAATCTGGATTTATATAGTGCCTTTCATGCACACTATATCCCAAAGTGCTTTACAGAGCAATGAGTTAGATACTGGTAGTGCAGGGACGTAGAATAGAATAGAACCTGGATTTTTATAGCCCCGTTCATACACACTGTATCCCAAAGTGATTTACAAAGTAATGAGTTAGATACTGGTAGTGCAGAGACTGTATAGTTTGGATTTATATAGTGACTTTCACACACACTGTACCCAAAGTGCTTTACAAAGCAATGAGTTACATACTGGTAGTGCAGTGACTGTAGAATATTTTTTTAGTTACATTTTATTCATATTTTCTATGAAATGAAACAGCAATACAGTCATCCCATCCTGGAAACAACCAAATGGCTTAAACAGAGATATACATCCAGTGATTTACAGTAATTAAAGTACCTTAGGCATAATTACAAACATGGGGACGCAACCTGAAACATTTTCCAGCAGTCCCAAGATTTAATCATTCTTCCTGTGGAACTGTAACCCTTGTGCAAGTGGCCATTTCCATTATAGACAGAGTCTAGGAAAGTCCTGGATCAAGCTGTACCCAGTCTGGGGTGTTGGCTGCCACCAGAAGTACTGAAAGTCAGTTACAAGATGGGTGACTTTAATTGTCCCCTGTGAATGACATATTCAGAACCACAGTAGTTTAAACCTCAAAGAAAGGATGTCTAGAAATGGAATCCTCTACAGGTGGTGAGAAGCACAGTTACACCCGCCCCACCTTATCAGAAAAATTATACAATTTATCCCAGTATGTTCAGTTTATAACTAAAACTTGTAACTTGGCAGACCAGTAGCCTGTTATACAGTATAAAGAACCCAACGCTTTCCTTGGTTGTACATATTAAAGTAGGTAAGAGTAAAGATAAAAAAATAACATATTATTATCTAAACCTTCTTTCAGTTTTTGATGAAATTTGGAGACGTTGGCTATTATATAAATTGAATACTGCCTTATAGGGGATTTTTGATGGATATTTATTTCTCTGGTTGGTGTTATATTCGATCTTAGTTATAGCGTATACTAAGAAACTAGCTCAACATTTCTGCCGTTAGCTGCGTTGTTAACTGTATTTGGATCCATGTGTTTTATTTTAGCTCATTTTATAAATGTATGACCTTTACTGTACAGTAATTGTATATTTTGCCCCTAGTGTTCATCCACCGTAAATAGTTTATCTGTCTCAGTCTGTGATTTAAACATAACTGTTTCTGTTATGTTTGTGCTAAACAAAAATTTTCATTGTAAAAAAAAACAAAAAAAACTTGTTGACGGACTATATTAACTTCCATAACTTTGCACAAACATTGCAGCTGTGAAGTCTTTATGTTAAACTCAGTAACCTCTTTGTTAAGGTTGCAGTATAGAGGTTAGAAGTGGGACATAAAGTTCCAACTGTGGTATAGCAGTTCAGCTTCCCATCTGCAGCTTCAGCGTCGTCTTGGTTGGTGGAGTCTGGTTGACGTTTCTTCTGTGTCCGATTTCACCGCAAACGTGCCTGCAGCCACCAGATCGGTAAACAATTAGACTTGGTCCTCGGAAGTTAAATGAAGTTTCATTGGGAACAAAATAGTATGTGGGATCCCTAGATCTCGTAGCTTGCCACGAACCCCATTTAACTTCTTTATATATTTGGTGGCGAAAGACACATTAGGGAACACGTGGACTGTTTGGCCATCAATACTAAGTGGCCCACACCTCCGTGCCATGTTTCAAATGTTGTCCCTTGAGCCCACACTGTCCAGAACTTCATCCATAAACACTCTAGGAGCCTCTTCCTACTGCCAATCATGTGGTCAGATTCTATATACCTTCACAACCTTAATGTCCAAGAGATCCCTTTACTCACCAAACTGCTGTGTCAGCCAGTTCGAAACGAATAGTGGGATAAGGTGGTCATTCTTCTGCTCCCTCGGGTAACAGGATTACCTTGATATTACATCCTCTGATCTGGTTTTCCAGTAGCCCAAGATGGTTGTTGGTGTGCTGTGCTTCTCGAGCTTGGCCCACTGTCATGGTCATGTATTTTGGTGTGTATTATTTGAGGTCATCAGCCTCCACTTTCAGTTGATGGACTGTAGTCTCAACCGATGTTAGACAGCCTGCTATCCCATCAAGCTTATCCTTCATCGCCGTCAGGGAGGCCATCAATTTCTTCAGTTTTCAACCTCGAGTCTGCAGGGTCTTCGCCAATCCTTGTACATCAGCTGGCTCTGTCTGAGCTGATCTCGTGCTGGGCCCACATGCCGCTGCCTTTCTGGACCCCTTGCTACCATCTACTCCAGGATTTCTGCAGTTTGATGTGACCATCATGCACAGGACCATTTCAGTTACTGGCTGATGTCATTTTCGGAGATTGACAGTTTAAAATGCTTTATTGCTTGGCTGCAGCATACTAAGTTGCAGAGCTGTAAAAAACATGTCCACGCTACGGGGGCCCCACAGCACCCCTGAAGGGGTACTTTAGAATAGAATGGAATTTGGATTTATATAGCTCCTTTCATACACAATGTATCCCAAAGTTCTTTACACAGCAATGAGTTAGATACTGGTAGTGCAGGGACTGTATAATAGAATAGAATTTGGATTTATATAGCACCTTTCATACACAGTGTATCCCAGAGTGTTTTACAGAGCAATGACTTAGATAATGGTAGAGTAGGGAACATAGAATAGTATAGAATTTGGATTTTATATAGCACCTTTCATACACACTGTATCCCAGAGTGCTTTACATGTCAGTGAGTTAGATACTGGTAGTGCAGGGACTGTAGATAAAATTGAATTTGGATTTATATAGTGCCTTTCACACACACTGTATCCCAAAGTGTTTTACAAAACAATATGATCTGGGAACCCTTCATGATACACTTTGTTCTACTTTGCGGGGTTGCAGTTCAGTTGCCCCCCTTTCTTACAGGAAGGCCAGGTTGTTTCCAGCCCAGGCTTGGGAAGCAGCTTGTTGAAATGCCTTCCAACAGACTGACTGCATTGTTAAAAGCTGATTTTTTTTAATTCTTGCTAAATTATTGGCATTTAGGGTGTGTTTCCTGATGTAATAGATCCTGCTTAGTCTGATTTTGTTACAGATAGAAATATGTGGCATAATTTAAAAGCTTTACTTAATATTTTGGCCTGTGAGACAGATGGGACCTGGTGCTTGTTTCACTGGATGCAGAAGTCTTATTTTGTTGAGTGGGGTCACATATGGCATGCTGTGAGCGGTACAGATTTTGGTTTAACTTTTCCTGCCTGGGTTCAGATTTTGTACAGGAGCTCGTGTTCCCGCATACAGACCAATTCTGTGTGCTCTCCTCCCTTTGCTTTGAAGCAGGGAACCCGTCAAGGTTTTCCCAAATTTCCCTCTTTATTGTTTGACATTGCTGGTTCTAAGGCGGTCAGCAGATGATAGATATGTTACTCTTCATGTGCTGCCCTGGACAATTCTTGCCAGTGATTTTGGAGTTACTTGAGAAATCTGGGATCTCCTCTAGATTTGAAATAAATTGTGCTGTATCAGTGGTAATGCCTTTAACAATATTTATTTTCCATATTGTTTCTTTTCTGTCCTTGGCTGACTTCCTCTTTAGACTGGTGCCCGTAGCCTCAACGTTCACTGCCTCCAGGACCTGCCCTATCTCAGACATGTGGATTCCCCCTCCTGGCAGCGATCTTTTCTTCTCTCCTGCAGGGTCCAGACTGCAGAGGAGACAGACATTTTGGTTGCTGGTGTGGGACCTGTGGGGCGCCAGTCCTTTATCCTGCTGTTGTTTGGGTCTTTTCTCCTCTCTGTTTCTCCCTGAACCCCTGGGGTACTGCCACTGGTTGCTTGACTGCATGCACACTGCCCGTGTGGTGCATACCATATGGCAGGCTGCGGTTCCCCTCCCCGTTGAAGTGACTTCTGCGACACTGCCATGTGCGGACACCTAGGTGATGATAATGATGTGGGAATCACTGCCCTCTCCCCGTGGAGGAGAGTTTCTGTTGGGATGCGCAATCCTCTTTTCCGTTGCTGGCCCTCAGTAACCTGGGCTTTCTTTTGAACTTGGGTTGCTGCTTAGTGAGCAGCAGCTCTACATGTGTGCAATCGGCCAGCTTACCTTTAATCAAAATGTGACTGTGAGTTTACGGAGCTGGAGCTTTAGTACGCAGGGTTGAACAGAACCCCTACCTTATAGGACTTATTCTAGGTGATTACTGCATAGAATTCAAGAAATTCTGTAAAGTTGGTCTGTTCTTCCTTTATCCTTGATAGATGGGGCAAATATCTTTACAGGGGAACATCCCATCTGTAAGCCCCACACATATTGTCACGCAGCCTATACGTAGCCTTGGGCGAAGAGCGGGACCAGTGATCACGAAGACAGACCTTTCTAAAGTTCCAGTGCTAAGTCTGGCATGTTGAATTCCCTGTGGGTGTTCCCTTATCAAGACGCAGGCCACAAGGCATTATGGGATACCCCTTCATGGCATTGTTGACTTTGGTGCTCGGGGGTGGGAGACTCTATAGGATCAGCCAGATTTTTTTTTAAAGTCAGTATGTAAAAAAAAATATACATTTCTGGAACTACAAGTGCTAATCTGCAGCAGCCCCACACAGTATGTGTAAGGCTTGTAGATGGATGTTTCCCTTTAAAATTTCAGTTCTGCCCAATATGTTGTATCTATTTCTTCAAATTTCTTCTTCTAATTTCGATTTTTCTCCCCTAGTGCCCTGTCCTCAGCCCCCCCCCCACCTGCTTGGCCACTATTTAGCCCTGTTGCCTGGTCTAAACCCCAAGGGTGGGGTCCCCTTTTCTACTTTGTGGCTTACTCCCCTCCCGCCTCGCGGTAGGGCACCTTTCTCCCTCCTGGGACAAGCATGCACCGGGTTTGCATGTAGCATGGCTGAGGGCCTTCCCTACCACTGCCATCCTGTCTTGCCTGCACAACCTATGTGCCCCCAGGGGACCCTGAAGCGGTGGGAATGGGACAGCCACCCACCCCAGTGAGGTGCAGATGAGCTGGCCCTGATGGTAATGGCATATGAAAACTCCATGTATAAATTTGGATATCCCTATGCTTCCTTTTGACAAAGTGCGGCTTGGGGTACCTTATTTTAGATTATATTGGATGGCCCGTTTGCTGGCTATAAGATCTTGGTTTTGCCTAAAACTGATGGAACAGGTACTCAGTTGATGCAAGCAATCCTTCACTATTGTAAACCAACTTATACGTTGTAGTGTACAGACATTCAGCATTAGTCTTGTATTAGCATTGTGAAATGCAGCTATGAGACGGCATAGAGCGCATTGCTAAATGTGGTTACATCATAAGCTTATAGTTCGCACTCCTTTGGGAGAACACACTCTTACCAAATGTTTTGAAAGAACATGTATTCTTAATTTGGAGGGACAGAGGCATTGCTTACATAGGAGACTAATATGGGAAAAATTATCTGGCCTGATTGTGCTCGATTTCTACCGCTTTTTGGCTGCCAGCAATTTGAGATGTTACCTTACAAGACAACTGGATGGTCTGTATCTTTTTCCTGAACAGTCGTGTAGCTAGGCAAAAAAATGTACACACCAGAGCCATTTGGTGCTACTTTGCATCCCCCCTCCCCCCATGTAGTCCTGCCCGTGTTTGTTATTCAGATCCCTTATACATCTTGTGCTGTACTTCAGGACCCGCACTGTATTTGTATTTACAAAGCCCAGCACATATTGGTGCCAGACTGCCTTAAAAACCTCTTAGCATGGTATGCTCCCGATTGACCACTCTGCTCCACTGAGGGTAGGTTTGTGGTCATCCCGAAAGCTTGCCTAAAGATGTCAGGAGAGAGACCCTTTGCATTAGTGGGCCCCTGGCCATGGAACTCCTTACTGTACCAACTGAGAAGTCTGACCTTGGTAGATGGTTTTAAAAAAGAAGGCTGAAAGCAGATTTATTTAGATTAGCGTTTAAACAAGAAGAATTAACACATGCCTGTTGTTTTGGGTTAGTAATTAATGTATTCATTCAAATGGTTGTTTTTATTTGTATTTATTGCAAACGTCCTGAGTACTGTGAAGCAGTCTGAGCCATATGGGTGGGGTGCTATATAAAATAAATACTTTACTTCTATTTTGTTTTACTAGGAAAGGGCTCCATTGAGCGATACTCATTTACGAGGAGGTCCTGATTAGGATAGCAAAAGCACTGTAAATACAGAAGCATGTAGAAACAGAATACAGAGGGAGCCAATGACATTCCGAGAATATACAGCATGCACTGAAGCTGGTGTAGGGTCTTGAGCAGGACAGAAGCATACCAGTGGAATTCATTTGAAGCATAATATGTATATAGTATGAGGCACTGCATACAGATATTTTGCAAGAGATACCAGGCATGCATTATATAATGGCGACGTCAGCAGATGCATACATTGACACAGTGAGTGTCCAGGAGTTTTTGTTTTAAATTTAGTGTGCTTTTTTCCCCCTTTTGCCGGCCAGCCCCATTGGTCCTACCCACTCACCCAGCCTCATCATCTGCTTTCCCTAGGACATACCTCTCCTCCTACATACAACCCAGCTTACCACCCAGAGTGGGGCTGTTGGGAGGGGGGGGCTCTATCCCAAACAGAAACTCAGTTGGTGCCTTTAAAGGAGAGCACCGCGGTTGGCAGTGTGGGGCCTGTGATGAGGGGTGGACATCTTCCTGCATCAGCTGGTGTTTTTCCCTTTTTCTTCCCAGCCCTGTAGGGTACCAAGAAGAGCTCCCAACATATGAGCATGCTTGTACGTGCATTGCACATTGGAGCATGTTGGCATCCTCCCACCCAGCTCCACTTGCACCATCACCTGTGGTCACCCAGCTGGTGGTAGGGTAGCATAAATCGACAACTCCCCTTCCCCGAGATGGCGAGCATCCCCTGGGATGCTCAGCTCACCTCCTCCAGATGGCCCTTTGATGACTTGTGACGCTGTCCAGGAGACTTGTGATGCAGTAGCACTAGGTAAGGCACTTTGTTTTAAGGGGAGCTGCAGCTCATTCCAGAGGGTAGATGCAGACCAGCTGAGTGCAACTTTGGAGAGGTAAGAGCAAAAAATTCAGCAGCAGGTCGTTTTCTGCATTTAATATTATTGTTATTTTAAACAGAGCTTAAAATCCATATTGTCACACCAGCCAGGGGTGGGTCTCAGACAGTAGGAGTAACCAGAGTCAGTGGTCAGGGCTCAGGATGCTGCCCCCCCCCAATCAAATTGTAAGCTGTGCATTACTTAGAGTACATATTCCTGTACCCATCTTCCTGACCCTTAAATAATTAAAAGGAATTTAATTGTGGGAACAGAGCGTTGATGTTCTAACTGCATGTTACTTTGTAAGAAAGTAATGGGCCCTGTATCAGTGACTGACGCCAGATATGGCGGGAGGTGAACATGAACAGGGGAATGGTACGCGATTGAAATATTTGTGGGGAAAGAATAAGACGCATGTCTGCGACTGATGCAGATATAAATCACTTCCTCAAAACTGCTAACAACATACACCTGTTCATATCCTTAAAGGCACAGCACACTAAATAGGGGATAGAGACATTCACAAGCTTACACACACTAAAACAAGAACGAAAAACAAAAAAAAGCATCTGTAACAGGAAGGGACACAGACATGTGGGGAGTGGTACAATGCACTGGCTGTGGAGCAGCAGTCTTCCTGGAGACAGTCTGGAAACTGCGTTGCTGCCCTATTTGCAGGCACCTCTCTGGTCTGAGGGAGGAGGTTGTTCGTCTCCATGCTGACCTGGCAAGGATTTGGGAAACCTGCTCCCCCACCCAGGCCACCCCCACTACCTCAGAGGTTGCCAAGAAAGAGGAGTGGTTGGACCACAGTGGGCTCAGGGAGGGTGAGGGTGGTGGAACAGAAACGCATCCCTCCAGTTGTGCCTCTCCACAGTTCATTCGCCACTCTGGTGAAGCATGGTTCCTCTACAGAGGCACTTGCAGTGGAGACCAAGGAGGATGCTGGGAACCTCCACAATGGAGACCCATAGGAGGGTGGCCCAGGACCCCACAGGGAAAGGAAACAGCTCCTGGTCGGGGACTTAATTGTTAGTGGGTTAGAACTGGGGAAGGGAGGGGAAAGGGAGGTAAGGTGCCTGCCTGGCACCAAGGCTTGGAGGGGCAGGAAACTAATCCTCAGGATCATGGGAGCTGCGGCAAGGGGGAGGGAGCTGGATGTCATTATCCATGTAGGGATGAATGATCTGGCTGAGAATGGGATCAGAGCAGTGCAACAGGAGTTTGTGGAGTTGAGGAGGGGCTTTAGACAGGTTGCACACATGGTAGTTTTCTCGAAAGTGCTACCTGTCTATGGCATGGATGAGGCTAGGGCACTCTGCACTGTGGGATTCAATGACTGGTTGAAAAGCTGGTGCAGAGCTCAGGGATTTGGCTTCATTCGGGACTGGGGCTCCACCTGGAGAGATGCAGACCTATACAGGCGTGATGGTCTGCCTCTATCCTGGAGGGGAACCAGGATCCTAGGTGACAGGTTTAAATGCTGGTGGCAAGCATTTAAACTAGCCAAGGGGCAGCACTGAAGAGGAAAGGGAACCTAGCCCCCCTCCAAAAAAAAAATCAGGGTAATTAGTGAGGTAAACACCAAAATGGAGCAGTCGATAGGGAGAAGGGCAGGGGTAAATGGAGAAAAAGACAAAGGCAGTAGGGGCAGGGATGGGCCAAAAAGAAATAAGGCCATAAAAAAATGGAGGGTAATGAGTACCAGTGCCCATAGTCTAGGTAAAAAGCTCCCTGTAATGGTGACCTTGATTGAAGAGGGATGCCTGGATATTGCGGCAGTCACAGAAACATGGTACACAGGGAACCATGACTGGGATGTCAACATACTAGGGTACACAATCTACAGGAGGGACAGGGAGGGAAGAAGAGGAGGAGGAGAAGTAGCTCTCTATGTAAGGGAAGGGATAAAAGCAACAGAACTAAAGGGTATACAGGGAGGAAAGGAGGCACTGTGGGTCACCCTGAAGACTGGAAATGGTTCCACAATCTGCACAGGGGTTGTATACAGACCCATCTCAGGGGGAAGAAATGGACAAGGAAATGATAGAAGGCTTCCTTGGGATGGCAGAGAAAGGGGAGATATTGCTGATAGGGGACCTGAATATGCCAGATGTTGACTGGAGCACCTTTGCTGCAGCCACATCCAAGAGCAGGGTAATTCTCGATGCCCTACAGGGGGCATGCCTGAGACAGCTAATTTTGGAACCCACTCAGGAGAGAGCAATCTTAGACTTGGTACTCTCAAATGGGGATGGAGAGAGAGGATCTCTGATCCTGAAGTGGGTAGCCATCTGGGAACAAGCGACCACCAAACAGTGTGGTTCACGATAAACTTAGCTGTAGAGTCAAGCCACACAAAAATGAAGGTATTGGACTTCAGGAGGGCTGATTTTGTCAAAATGGGAGAGTGCCTCAGAAAAGCACTAGCAAACAGGCAAGAAGGTGGGGTGACGCAACAATGGGGAAACATCAAAGCCACCATCACAGAGGCAACAAGTCTTTGTGTGAAGCAAATGAACAAATCAAAACGAAAGAAAAAAACACTACAGTTCTCAAAAGAAGTGGCGGGGAAGGTAAGGGAAAAAAGACAGCATTCAGGAAGTATAAGGAAACACAGAAGGAGCAGGACAGAGAACTGTACAAATTAAAGGGGCACTGTCTGCTTTTCCCTTCGATTTGTGCTCAATTTCCATGTGATATTGCACAAGCACATAATTGTAAGTCTGTGACTGTAGAATGCATACAAATAAAATCACAAATAAGCAGCTTACCAATTTTCGTGATTTAAACATTATTTTCATTACTGGCGTCCCGACTTGAAACCTCCTATCCCCAGAAGCTGTTCCGTGCAGAGACGGCGCATTGCAGGACACAGCGGTCCCGGAACTTTATTTAACATTGGCATGCCAAAACATTAAATCCACAACAGAAGGGTAATCTAAATTGTTTGATGCATTTACGATTAAAAAACCGAGGACTCGTTCTAGCACAAAATACTTTCAAAGCTGGTGCCCAAATCCACATGATGCAGTAGCTGCACTATCTACTTTGCACCGCGGGATCTTTTCAACCACTACTGCACATCTTGTGAGATTTGGGTACTAGCTTTTGAATCTCTCTGGGCTCTTCTTACACGGCTTCTTTAAGGAGCTTTGTCTGTCCCTCTCCACTAAAGGAGGGGCCTACGTTCTTGGGACCTTATTCTCGGTCCAAAAGAGGACAGAGGTAAGTCCCTCCGTCGGCGCTCTTGGGGCGGAAGGTCCCTCTCCCGGGCGTCGACCGCCGGCCGATCGACCACTGCGGCGGCCACTGGCCTCACGGTGTCCCCGTCAGGTCAGTTGACCGAGACTCCCACCGATGAAGTCGAGATTTTTCTCGACCCATTGGACGGGCTGTCGCCTTTAGCAGCCGAGATTCCCCTCTCCCCGGTTCCCCCGGGAGGAGTTGAGGATCCCATGGGCTCGCCTGTGCCTCCGGTTCCGGAGCCCTCGGATGCACCATCCGAGCGAAGGAGTACGGTTCCGCCGACACCTCCCGCACCGACCTCGGAAATTCCGGGACTTCGGTCCCGGACCTCTTGTGATCCCAGCCGATCCCACCGTCATAAGCGGTCTCGGTCTCGGCTTACCAGCGATAGCGTCGCCGCTCGGCCTGCGTCCTCCTCCTCGGATGAGGAGGCTTGGCGTAAATTACGTCGAAAGTGCGAGGACCTTATGTTGCAACAGCTCCTCCTGGCCGGGAGTAGCCGACCCGTCACCTTCCCCGGCCATTAAGTGGCTGTCACCGGAGCGGCCGACACAACCCCTCGACTTATCCGAGGAGCCTATACGCAGGCCGGTTGTTCGGCCAAAACCAGCTGCTCCACCGATTCCGGTGGAACCTCCGCCTCCACAGCCACCAATTGGGGCTCCGACCAAGGATTCTCGGTCGGCTAAGGGTCTACCCCATCGGCTGTCAGTTACCCTCACTCCCGACCGACCTCGGCAGGTGAAGGGTGGCTCAGGCCAGAGGCAGCTCTTCGAGGACTCTTCTGAGTCCGAAGATGATTCCTCCTTTTCTCCAAGCGACTGGACTTGGAGTCTTCAGGAGGTCAGTCAATGGACGATAGCCCGTCGTCCTTCCTAGGACTACTTCGGCTCATCTCGGAGTCCACCGGGATGGAGCTCGAACCCGTTTCCAAACGGGCCAGGTATCCCCTCACGGAGATTCTGGACCGGGGGGATTCTCCGACGGAGGCCTTTCCGGTGGCCGAGGCCATAGTGGGTCCGGCACTGGAGCTTTGGCAGCGCCCTGCTTCCTGCCCTGCGCCTTCGGCCAGGATGGCCAGGAAGTATGCGGTTCCTACTGGTTCCTTGTCCGGTTTTTCGGAACACCCCTCTGCTGAGGGGTTGGTTACCGACAGCGTTTTCCGGCGCGCCGGCAACGCCAGGGATGTGGACAAACCTCCTGACAAGGAGTCCAAGAAATTGGACTATGTCGGGCGAAAAGTCTACGCTGCATCCTCTCTCGGCCTTCGTCAGGCCAGTTCGGCCGTCCTCATGGCACATTTTTCTCATGCCCTGTTGGGCTCCCTGGATGAGGTCATCCCTCATCTTCCCGACGATCTGCAGACTACGGTTAAGCAGGTGCGGGACCAGGGCAGGGCAGTGGCCAAACAGCAGCTACAGACTGCTTTGGATATAGGGGACTCATGTGCCAGATCGGTGGCAGCCGCAGTGGCTATGCGTCGGCGGGCTTGGCTGAGGATATCCACCTTTACTTCAGATACCCAGCACAAGTTGGCGGATGTTCCCTTTTTGGGGACTGACCTCTTCGGCCCTGGGGTGGAAGGTCACCTGCAGAGGATCGAGAAGTCCAATGCTACCTTGGACTCGGTCTCTTCGCTCAGAAGGACAAGGCGCAAACCAGCCTATAGCCCTTTGATGAGTCCCATGCCCCGGGCTGGCCCGGCCCAGCAGCGTCAGGGCCAGCAGGCTTCGACCTTGGCATCCCAAACCAAGCCGCGGCTTCTCTAACAGGAGGCAGGGAGAAAGGCCCAGGAGGTCCCTCGGCGGTCCCTCCTCCAAGCCTGCCCAGTGGACGGGCTGAGGGTGTGCCCCCATTCCTGTCCACCTTACCCCTGGGTCCCCGTGGGGACGGCTCCGCACTCGTTCCGCCTGGTCCGCTGTTTCCACGGACAGGTGGGTCTTGAGTGGTGGGAAGAGGCCTGCCTCTGGAATCGAGCAGGCACCACCTTCAGAGCTCGCCCCTCGGGGCTTCGGGATCCCAGCCTCACTGGCGGCTCGTCGAGCCGACATCGCCTCCTCCTCCAGAAGGAGGTGATAAGAGAGGTGGTGGACCCTCCTTCAGACCCAGGGTTTGTGTCCAGGTACTTCCTGGTTCCGAGCGGGACGGGGGCTGGCCCCATTCTCGACCTCACGACCTAAACAAGTTCCTAAGGTCTCGAACCTTCAGGATGGTCACTCTGGCTCAGATAATACCATCCTTGGAATGCGGTGTGGTTCTGCTCTCTGGACTTGCAGGGCCGCGTTTTTCACGTCCCTATCGTCCGTCTCACCAGAATTCCTTCGCTTCCGGCGGAAGGATCCCTCTTCAGTTCAAGCCATGCCCTTCGCTTGTCTCCAGCTCCCAGGGTCTTCACCAAATGCATGGCAGTGGTGACAGCATTCCTCATGGCGCCGAGGGTCCAGGTGTGCCCTTACCTGGACGACTGGCTGATAGCAGCTCCCTCAGGAAGGAGGCAGAGTGGTCCAGAGATCTGGCCCTCCAGGTCTGCTCTCAACTGGGCCTCCTTATCAACGAGGCCAAGTCGGAACTCGAGCGAAGCAGGTGATTCTATTCATCGGGCGCAGCTCGACTCTCTTCGAGCCAGAGCGGCTCCTGGAAGTGACAGGGCCGAGGTTCTTCCTCCTTTGCCCGATCATTTCTGGTTGGGCAATTGCGCCCTGCCCGGGACTTCCTGCGCCTCCTGGGTCTCATGGCGGCCTGCACCAGCGTGGTCCGTTGGGCCCGCTGGAACATGCATCCCCTTCAGTGGGGACTGGCCAGCCAGTGGTCACGCAGCTGCGATCCTTTGGACCAGCTTGTAGCCGGTGACACAGGGATGTGAGAACGCTCTCAGTGGTGGACCGTTCCAGATCATTTGCAGGAGGCATCCCGTTACGTCCGCCCGAGCAGCCGGTCTCTCTATCGACCGATGCCTCTCTGATGGGTTGGGGTGCCCATCTGGGGAACACGAGCTCATGGCCTCCTGGTCCCAGCAGGAGTCGATGCCACATCAACCTGCTGGAGCTCCGGCGGTCCGCCTAGCTCTCACCGCCTTTGCTCCGTTCCTCCGGGGTCAAGTGGTCGAGTCCAGGACGGACAATACCACGACCATGTACTATCTAAACCGCCAGGGCGGGGCGCGCTCCATGCTTCTATGCAAAGACTCTCCGCATTTGGTCACTCGTGGCGCAGCCTGAGGCGGATCTCCTAGCCATTCACGTGGCAGGAGCCTCCAACACCCTGGCCGATGCCCTGAGCCGGATAGGGGCTGCATCCCACGAGTGGTCTCTCCTGCCGGAGGTAGTACAGCATCTGTTCTCCCGTTGGGGCACACCTCAGGTGGACCTGTTTGCCTCCAAGGAGAACGCGAAGCTGAGTCTGTTCCATGCCCGCCCCCCTCAGCAGGGCTCGCTGCAGGGGGATGCCTTCTCGAGGCAGTGGACCCCGGCCTTTTTATGCCTTCTCCCATTCCCTTGATCCACAAGGTGCTTCTCAAGGCGAGGAGGGACAAGGCGCAGGTGATTCTGATAGCCCCAGACTGGCCTCGCCAGTTCTGGTACCAGATCTCCTCAGTCTCAGCTCCAGGACTCCGCGGCAGCTTCCAGCTCGCCGGACCTGCTCTCAGTCAATCAGGGAAGGTGTTCCATCCGGACCTTCAATCCCTGCACCTGACGGCCTGGTTCCTGGGCGTAGAGTTCCAGGCCTTGGGTCTTTCCGGACAGGTCCTCAATGTAGTTGAGGCGTACGGAGAGTCGACCAGAAAATGTTATGCCTTCAAATGGAAAAGGTTTTCCATTTGGTGTCAGGGCAAGGGCTTGGACCCTTCCTCCTGTTCCTTGGCAAGCATCTTGGACTATTTATGGTCCCTTTCTAGTCAAGGGCTTGAGTCGGCGACCCTAAGGGTGCACCTGGCAGCCATCTCTGCTTACCGGCGCGGCGGAAGCAGTCGGTGGCGCAGGAGAAGGTGGTCTGGCGCTTTTCAAAGGCCTTGATCACATTTCCTCCAGTGGAACCCCACCTCCATGGGATCTACTGCTGGTACTGGCAAAGCTCATGGGCAAGCCATTGAACCTATGCACAGGTGTGCTCTCTCTCACCTGTCGTGGAAGACCACCTTCTTGGTGGCTATCACGTCAGCCAGAAGGATGGGAGAGCTCCAGGCGCTTTCCATCGAGTCTCCTTACCTGGTCTTCCACAGGGACAAGGTTGTCCTCGCACCACGAAATTCCTTCGAAGGTGGTGTCGGAGTTTCCTCTTAACCAGGTGTTGACTCTGCGGTGTTCTACCCCAATCACACCTCGGGCCGAATATAGGCTCCATACTCTGGACCCTAGAAGGGCGCCGCTTATTATAAGGAGCGCGACGGCTGAAATTGGGAGAGGTTCGCCAGCTGTTTGTCACCTACGCTGAAGCCGCATCTGGCAGACCTGCAGCCAAGCGGACGATAAGCAGGTGGGTAACCTCCTGCATAGATCTCTGCTATAAGTTGGCGGGCATGGAGCCTCCCAGAGGATAAGAGCTCATTCTACCCGCCATACTGCTGCAACGGTGGCTGCTTCCAGGGACGTCCCTATCCAGGAAATCTGCAGGGCTGCTACCTGGAAGTCAGCAAACACCTTCATTACCCATTACCACATCGACCTTGAGTCACGCCGGGATGATGGTTTTGGGGCCTCGGTTCTCCAGTCTCTCTTTCCCAAGTAAGTATTGGGGTGTGCGTCTTGCCTCCCTCCTCCCGGAGAACTGCTAGGAGTCTGCCAATGAGTGTGGATGAACAACATATCCATGTCCCTAGAAATACAGGTTACTCACCTGTAACAGGAGTTCTAGGAATGGTATATGTTGTTCATCCACACGACCCACCCGACCTCCCCGGCTTCGACGCACAACCTGAGCTTCCAGCGGGCCAGATCTGGCGTCATGGGGCGGAGCCGAGAGTTATACCACCCGGTGGGTGGGAGGACAAGCTTGAAGACCTTCCGGCAAGATTTAAAGCGGCAAGGATACCTGCCAATGAGTGTGGATGAACAACATATACCATTCCTAGAACTCCTGTTACAGGTGAGTAACCTGTATTTTTTGTTAGGGCAGAGCATGTTAAATCAATATTTTTGTGCCTGCTATATATAAACAGATATGTCAAAGTTTCTTACATCCCAAACCCCCTGTGTTTATTTAACTCTCTCCAAAGATATCCTAGAACTGCCTCTGGCTCACTTCCCAGTGTAAAAAAAACTTCCAGAAGTGCAGTTCTGGTTAATCACAGGGTGGGATGAGAGTGTCTTCTCTGCCTGATTCTGTACATTGCCCTGCAGGTCAGGTGGACTGTAGTGCGTAGCATTTACTTATTTATTTATTGAATTGTTTCACCAGGAAAGGCACACTGAGCAAAGTGATGCTCGTCTCCCAGTATGACCTGGGGGGAGGGGTACATAGGAGAGGATAGCGCACAGGTTATCACTGAGTGAAACATTAACATTACAGTTTGTGTATTGGAGAGGAAAACGTGCAGGTTTTCCAGTAGGATACATATAACATTACATTTATACATTATATTAATGTGTGCGCATAATAGGAATTACAGCTTAGTAACGGGTTACAGGCAGGGAACAGTTAACGGCACAAGACACGATGATCCAAACATGGTGCAGATTACATGAACTGGAAGTGCAGTAAGACAGCAGGAGCATAATAAGTGCAATAGTTGGTTTAATAACCCAGCTTAGTGGTGTATGATGGGTGCCGTTGGCCAAGCAGTCAGAGGTACGGGGTAAGAGGGGTGGGCATAGGAGGATAATCATGTGCAGGTACAATTTAGCCATGACAGTAGTAAGGGAGTGAGTGGAGGAGCAGTGGCGAATTTGGGGAGGGAGTTCGTTCCAGAGTTTAGGGAGCCAGTGTGAGAAGGCTGCTTGTCCCATGGAGGATCTCCTCCTAGGGATTAGTAATTGACGGGAGTCGTAGGATCTAAGGGCATGGGTCGGAGAGGGGGGTGGTGATAACAAGGAGGAGAGGTAAGACGGAAGGGGCCAGAGCCAGAATTTTGAGACAAACTTGGTACAGTGCAGTTGGCAGTGATTTTCAAGAGAAGGAATGCAAGACAATGGTAGAGATCACAGTGATGGGTGCAGGGGGATGCATTGAGGGCGAAGCAGAAGAAAGCATTAAAGAGGGAGTCCAGTCTTGATAAAGTAGACTTGGAAGCGGCATTGTAGACTATATCACGTGCATGATGATGTTGGCTATTGTGTGTGCAGAGTTAGAACTGCCTGATTGAACATTTGCTATTATGGTATTCTCTGGTTTGGCGGGGAAGGGTGAAGAAAGAGGAAGCAAGAGGCACATGGTAAAAAAACAATGGGGGTACACACTGCGTGTGGTTGGACGGCAGTCTTTTTTTTTTTTTTTTTTTCTGCTGGGACAGGAAGCAATGTGGGAGCAGGATAAATATGCAATAATCAGAGTATTTCTTGGCTTGCATTTTTCCTGTATAACCAATCAAAATTGATCATTATTATTGTGGGCGAGTGCAACCATCTGCGGGCTAGTGCAATTTTTAATCAACTTGTCTGGCTGGCTTGTGCAAAAAAAGTTAAGGTTGACCCCCTGCCCATGGGAGCCAGAACTTTTATGGGACCTGGTGGCATGAGTAGGCCCTGCACCCACATCATCACACAGACATGCCCACTGGTATACAGTGACGCCAGAGTCACGTGATGAGGTGGACTGAGTAATATCCCTTCAGTGGAGCTCCTGCCTAGTTGAATATAAACTACCTATTTGAACATACTAACTCGCAAGTTCTGTTTGCTAAAGGACTTCTGCCTACTTCCTGGCAGCTGGGAATCTGACTTTGGCACGAATAAGGCAAAATTGGAAGCTGAGATGCGCTCAGCTCTTCCTAAACACACACACCCCCTCCTACGCCGGAGAAGCAAAGCAAGAAATCTAGGCTGCAAGTCTCTGCCTCCAACAAATCAACCAGTACTACTTCGGAATCGAACCTGCTAACTCTTGAGCGCTTTCTGGAAGAATTTCGTCCCTTTAGAAATGAAGTTAAATCTGTTACCTTGGAAATGAAATCCATGGCCACTGCACTTGAAGATATCTCCCGTCACACCGGAGATAATGAGGTGTGAATCACGTGTCTGGAGACCAAGGCGGAACATGTGGATCCAGAATTCGCCACCACAAGACAGCGGATCGCACGACTGGAAGCGACGGTGGAAGACCTTGAGGGCCGAAGCCAGCATAACAGTGCAGTTCTGATTGGCTTGCCTGAAAAGGAGGAAGGATCCAATGCAGTGGTGTTCATGTAAAAATTGGCGCAGAAACTGGTGGGTCCCTCTCCATTTGGCCCTGACTACTGCATTGAGCAGGCCCATAGAGCGTTAAGGCCACTGCCCCCACCTAACGCGCCACCTCGACCTCTGCTATTTACATTATTAAACTACTAAGAATAGCAACACTTCCTGCTAAAAATAAAAGAACTGCAAGAGGTGAAATGAGGGGGCCACAAGATTTGTATAGCCCAGGTGCTCCCCGCCACAGTATGCCAGCAGCGCACAGCATTCCACTGAATTGTATCCAAATTAATTCCAGCTGGGGTGAAATTTCGCATGATGTATCCCGCTAAACTGCAAATCCACTTGCAAGGCCAATGGAGGAGTTTTGAAGACCCAGCAGTGGTGGAGAAGGATCTTCAGTCGGCCCTCCCTGACCTCCTTAAACCCTGCTGAGCACCCTGTGCAGCATCTGGCAACCAGCTTATCTGTGCATAAAGGATTCATGCTCGGCTTTTTGTATCACTAATATCCCCCTGTGGCAAAGGTCCACAAATGTCCCTGGACTATGCTAAGTGTTCGGACTCTTTTCTACTTGGTCCCGTACTACTTTCTTCTTACCTCGATTTTGATCGGGTCCATAGAGGCCTCCCTGTTTGTGTCTCGTTAGGCCTGAGAGTCTCCACTTGTTTACTTGCACGGTCGTTTGGGATGGTTTTCCTGTTAGTATTGTGGACTTCCTCGGACAAGTGTCCAGCATCTGACCTCCAAAACCAGAGGTGTTGCACATAAGAGTGCTTTGATTTCTCTGCCTTTATCCCAGCTGGTTGCATCATATAAGACCAGAACTTCTTCTTGAATTTCATTTGCCCAGGCATTTTAAGCTCTATTTTTAGTTTAATCTAGTTGATATGAAGCTTTGGGTCTCCCTTATTTTATTGTTTTCTTTTTTGATGCAGGGCATTCTCCACAATGTCACAATTATTTTCTTTATAATATGGGTTGTTCTGAGTTAAGTTAGTAACAGCTCCGAACAGTGCTACATTACACAAAATGGACAGTAGGGGTGCATTCCTCTCTTTTTTCCTGTGTATCTGTAGGAGGTTAAATTTGTTTACTGGTTCAAGTTTGCTGAATGTATTTAGGTAGTTTGTTGGTCTTGGTCAATTATTTTGGCCAATAATAGGACGGGGGAGTGACCTGTAGCTTGGTAAGCCTGTACATTATGGGCAGGTTACTTATTATTGGGTTATGGGTTTAGGAGGGGATCTGCTCTGTGTCTATGGATCATTCTATAATGTCTGTTGATGTATTATTACAGGGAGGTGGGGGGAGGAAGGGGCTTCATGTTCTAAAGTATGGGGTTTGGCTAGGGGTATTCATGGGTGGACTGGTGGGACCGGGATTTGGAATGGGGGTTTATAGGAAGGGAGGGGAGCAGAGAGCATCACATCTACTGTGGAATAGCATGTGTTGCAAGGTTATACTATTGGCTGTCTACATGTGCACTGCAGCTTATGTAGGCACATGGCTGGCCAGATAAAGCCTGTCTCATGGAGCGTAAGGGGGCAGAAACAAGACAAAATGCTACCAGATTTTAAAACATTTGACTCACCTCAAGGCCGATATTACCTGTCTCCTCTAGAGACAGAATTTTAGTCAGATCTTCTCAGCAAGGTCTAGCACGTAGAGTAGGGGAATAGCTATTTTTGTAGCTCAGCTGCTGGCCTTTACTTGTTTACAGCTAATTCATGACCCTAATGGCTGGTGTCTGGTGCTCAGAGATACTGTGGACCAGGTGGAGCTGATAATTGGATGCCTTTATGGCCCTAATGTGGAATCACCACAATTTTCTCCCGAACTGCTAAGGTACTAACCCCATTTGCTAACCTTCCGATATTCTTGGGTGGAGACTGGAATCTCCCCTTCACACCAGATCTGGACAGAACATATCGTAGGTCCCAAAGGTTGTCACCAGCTCAGAGATCCCTCAGGGAGCTCGTAGACCACCTGGGCTTGGGTGACCCCTTGAGGATTCTTAATCTGTCCTCCAAAGAGTACACCTACCATTCCCCAGTTCACAGTTCCTCCTCTAGAACTGATTACATTTTACTGAGTTAGGGTTCCTTACCAGGGGTCTGAGATGCTGGGATAGAAGCCAGAGTCATTTCTGACCACTCTCCAGTTTGGTGCCTGTTGACTCTCACCAGCAGAAAGACACCATATGGAAGCTCGACAACCAGCTTCTAAAGGACCTTGAAACATGAAGAATAGCCCAATTCATAGAGCACTTCACAACGGATAACTTGCACTCCACAGACAAACCTGATATCGAGTGGGGGGGGGGTGTTGAAATGTCACCTCTGGGTTGAATTCATTGGCATAGCTTCGCACAGAAAGAAGAGGGAAGCTCAACTATCTAAGTTACTGACACAAATCAGGCAGTTAGAAAGTGCTCTCCCCCATACTGGGGACGAAAACACTAAAACCTCCCTTTTAAAACTCCGTGAAAACTATAATGAACTGCTGAGAGAAAAGGCGGAATATGCCATTCTCAAATCCTGCTCACTTTATATAGACCAGGGAGAGAAGGTCTGATGCCTGCTGGCATTAAGAATTAAACACCAGAATCTGCCAGATTAGTTAAGGCTATCAAGTCGTCTACCAATGGCTCAATTAAAGTAACCCCGCGAGGGATAGTTTTTGAGTTTGAACGATATTACTGGGATTTGTATAACACTAGAGCAACACCCCCAAGAGAT
The DNA here is from genome assembly GCA_016271365.2 of Neoceratodus forsteri. Classification (NCBI taxonomy): domain Eukaryota; kingdom Metazoa; phylum Chordata; order Ceratodontiformes; family Ceratodontidae; genus Neoceratodus; species Neoceratodus forsteri. The sequence goes on from CM028130.1 coordinate 1,617,274,204, forward strand.
AAAGGCATACTTAGACTCCCTTCCTCTGCCATCATTGGGAGAAGCAGAGGGAAGTATTCTGCTAACCCCCATTACAGAGGTGGAAGTCAGAGCAACCATTCGTGTGCTCCCAATGGACAACGCTCCGGGCCCGGATGGGTTTCCCCCGAATTTCTATAAGAAATTCCAAGATCAGCTAGTCCCTTGGCTATACAGGTTCTTCTCTTTTATCTTATCAGAAAATCCCTCGGATCCCCGCGTTCTAGAAGCCCTTATAATCATCTTGCCTAAGCCTGGTAAACCAGAGGATCTAGTCACAAGCTGTAGACCCATCTCCCTTATTAATAACAATATTAAGATATTAGTCAAATTATTAACAAATAGACTCTCTACAGTCCTCCCGGCCTTGATTGAGCCTGAAAAGTCAGCTTTGTGATAGGCAGAACGTCCCAAGATCACTTAAGAAAACTGGTGCATGTTTTCTCCGCGTCCAGGGACTCTGTACACCTTGCGGTTTTGGTCTCCCTGGATGCGGAGAAGGCATTCGACAGAGTGGATTGGGAATTCATGTTTCAAGTATTAGAGAGGTTTGGTATCCCCGTCAGTATATTAGGTACGTCAGAACCTTATACACCAAGCCGACCGCCAAGATATACTGCAATGGGGTGTTCTCCACCTCTTTCCCTTTAAAATCAGGTACCTGGCAAGGGTGCCCCCTGTCCCCTCTTTTTTATTTAACTTATACCGGGAACCTCTGCTGTGGAGACTCAGGAGCAATCCAAATGTCCACGGTATCACAGTTGGTTCTCAGATGTTGAAGGTAACATAGAAACATAGACTTTGATGGCAGATAAGGACCGCTAGGCCCATCTAGTCTGCCTATTTCCCTACCTACAGGATAGGCCGCAGATCCTAGTTAACCAACAGCCTATTTCTTCCTACCCCCCCACAAGAATTGCCTTATGTCTGTCCCATGCATTCTTGAATTCTCCCACAGTTTTAGACCTCACAACCTCCTCAGGAAGGCTGTTCCATGCATCCACTACCCTCCCTGTGAAATAATACTTCCTCACATTGCCCCTGAACCTCCCTCCCTCTATCTTTAAATTGTGTCCCTTGTTCTTGCAAGTCTCTCTTTCTGAAAGATGCTACCCTCTTGGACTTTGTTGATTCCACTGAGGTACTTAAAAGTTTCTATCATGTCCCCCCTCTCTCTTCTTTCCTCAATGGTATACATATTAAGCTCCTTTAGTCTCTCCTCGTATGGCTTCTCTTGCAGACCCTGCACCATTTTAGTTGCCCTCCTCCGGACTGCTTCTATCCTGTCTGTGTCCTTGCGGAGATGGGGTCTCCAGAACTGGACACAGTACTCCAGGTGGGGTCTCACCAACTGTCTATACAGAGGGATAACAACTTCCTGTTTTCTGCTGCTGATGCCTCTCCCTATACATCCCAGTATACCCCCTGCCCTCCCTACTGCCTTCTCACATTGCTTGCTAACCTTAAGGTCATCTGATATGATTGATTACCCCAGGTCCCTTTCCTTTTTGTTGTTATTATTACCTCCTCACCCATTGTGTATTCTTCCCTGGGTTCTTGTTTCCCAGGTGCATTATTTTGCACTTCTTTTCATTGAATCCTAGCTGCCATACTTCTGACTATTCCTCCAACCTTGCCAAGTCCCTTTTCATTCTTTCCACCTCCTTGTGTATCAACCCTGTTGCAGATCTTGTGTCATCTACAAAAGGCATACTTTTCCTTCCAGTCCCTCTGCAATGTCACTGATGAAGACATTAAAAAGGACTGGACCCATTACTGAACCTCATGCGGTACCCCACTAGTAACCCCCTTTCTTCAGAGTGGACTCCATTTACAATTACCTTCTGTGTCCTGTTGTCAGCCAATGTTTTCCTAGGCTACCACCCTGGGTCCCACTCCCAGGCTGGTTAATTTGACTATTAATCTTTTGTGTGGGCTGTCAAATGCCTTGCTAAAGTCTAGGTAGGCCATGTCCACAGCCCCTCCCTGGTCTACTACTTTGGTCACCCAGTCAAAGAAATCTGTTAGATTCGTCTGACATGACCTTCCCGCTGTGAACCCATGCTGCCTTGGGTCCTGTGCCCACTGGCCTCTAGGTGCTCAACTGTTCTTTCCTTCAGAAGTGACTCCATCACTTTCCCTACCACAGAGGTCAGACTGACAGGTCTGTAGTTTCCTGCCTCTGTCTTGGTCCCACTTTTGTGAAGGGGAATCACATCTGCCTTCCTCCAGTCCTCGGGTACCACACCATCCTCCCATGATTTATTAAAAAGAGTAGCCAGTGGTTTCACTAGCTCCTCCATTAATTCTTTTAGAATTCTGGGGTGAATTCATCGGACCCATTGCTTTGTCCACCTTCAGTTTTAGGAGTTCTTGCAGAACCCTTTCTTCTGTGAAAGGACTGTGATCAACCCCCCCATCAAGAGTGCTTCAGTTAATTGGATTAGGCACTTCCCCTCCTCTTTGTGAATACTGAGCAGAAATATTTTGTTCTAGGAGCGTGGATATGTTGTTCATCCACACTGTCTGGCATTGTCCCTTTCCCTTTAAATCTTGCGGAAGTCTTCAAGCTGGCTCCTCCACCCACCGGGTGGTAAATACCTAACCCGCCCCATGGCGCCAGATCTTCCTTTCGCTGGAAGATTCAGGTTCCATTGTGCTTTCTGTAGTGTTGAGGCCCTGGATTCGCTTTGACGGTTTTCACCGCATCTTCTCTATTCCTAAGTAGGGGTTGTGTGCCTTGCCTCCTCCTCCCGGAGAACTGCTTGGAGTCTGCGACAGTGTGGATGAACAACATATCCACGCCCTAGAAGAACAGGTTACTCACCTGTAACAGTAGTTCTAGGAGTGGTATATGTTGTTCATCCAACGCACCCACCCGACCTCCCGGCTTTAGGCGACAACCTGGCTTCCAGCGGCTAGATCTGGCGCCATGGGCGGAGCCGAGGTATTTACCACCGGTGGGTGGGAGGAGCCAGCTGAAGACTTCCGGCAAGATTTAAAGGGGAAAGGGACAATGCCAGACAGTGTGGATGAACAACATGTACCACTCCTAGAACTACTGTTACAGGTGAGTAACCTGTTATTCAGTATTCCTGCTTTTTCACTGTCCCCCTCTGCCCACCCACCATTCATTCTATTCAGCCTCACTATCCCTCCCTTTGTCTTTCTACGCTCGCTGATGTACATATAAAAGGTTTTATCCCCCTTCTTAACTGAGTTGGCTATCTTTTCCTCAGTTTGGGCCTTTGCTATTCTGACTTCCCTCCCTGCTTCCTTCTGCCTTAACTGGTACAGCTGTCTGTCCTGCTCCTTCTCTGTTTCCTTATACTTCCGGAATGCTATCTTTTTCTTCCTGACTTTCACAGCCACCTCTTTTGAGAACCATAGTGGATTTTCTTTTCTTTTGATTTGTTTATTTGCTTCACACAAAGGCTTGTTGCCTCAGAGATGGCAGTTTTGATAATTCCCATTGTTGCTCCACACCTCCTTCTTGCCTATTTGCTAGTGCTTTTCTGAGGCACTCTCCCATCTTGCCAAAGTCAGCCCTCCTAAAGTCCAATACCCTCACTTTTGTATGGCTTGACTCTGTAGCTGAGTTTAACGTGAACTGCACTGTTTGATGGTCACTTGTCCCCAGATAGCAACCCACTTCTAGATCTGAGATCCTCTCACTGCCCCTGTTTGAGAGTATGAGGTCTAAGATTGCTCCCTCACGAGTGGGTTCCAAAACTAGCTGTCTAATGCCTGCCACCTGTAGGGCATCAAGAATGGCCTTGCTCTTGGATGTGGCTGCAGCAAATGTGCTCCAGTTAACATCTGGCATATTCAGGTCTCCCATCAACAGTATCTCCCCTTTCTCTGCCATTCTAAGAATGCCTTCTATCATATCTTTGTCCATTCCTTCCCCCTGACATGGGGGTCTGTACACAACCCCTGTGCAGATGTGGTGCCCTTCCAGTCTCCAAGGTGACCCACAGTGCCTCCTCTCCTCCCTGTTTACTCTTTTGTTCAGTTGCTTTTATCCCTTCATTTACATAGAGAGCTACTACTCCCCCTCTTCTCACCTGCCTGTCTCTCCTGTAGGTTATGTACCCTGGCATGTTAACATCCCAGTCATTGTTCTCTGTGTACCATGTTTCTGTGACTGCTACGATATCCAGGCATCCCTCTTCCATTAAGGCCATCAGCTCAGGGAGTTTGTTGCCCAGACTACGGGCATTGGTACTCATTACCCTCCATTTCCTGATGGCCTTACTCCCTTTTGCCCATCCCTGTCCTTCTTGCCTTTGTCACTTTCTCAATTTACCCCTGCCCTTCTCCCTATTGACATCTCTATGTTGGTGTTTGCCGCACTTACTACTGTGATTATTGGGGGGCTAGGATTTTCCTGTCCTTCCAGTACCTTCCCCTTGGCTAGTTTAAAAGCTTGCCAATGAAGCATTTAAACCTATCACCTAGGATCCTGGTTCCCCTCCCGGACAGATGCAGCCCATCATGCCAGTATAGGCTTGCATCTCTCCAGGTGGAACCCCAGTCCCCAATGAAGCAATCTCTGAGGCTCCACACAGATTTTCAACCACTGATTGAATCCCATGGTGCGGAACACCTAGCCTCTCCTATGCCATAGATGGGTAGCACCTCCGAGAAGGTTACCGCGTGCTACTTGACTAAGGTCCCTCTCAATTCCACAAACTCTTCCTGCACTTCTCTAATCCCTTTCTTAGCCAGGTCATTTGTCCCTAGGTGGACAATGACATCCAGCTCCTCCCTCTGTGCAGCTGCTCCGCAATCCTGAGGAGTCGCTCCTGTCCCTCCAAGCCATGGTGCCAGGCAGGCACCTTACCTCCTCTCCCTTCCTCCCCAGTTCTACCTTTCTAACTGGAGTCCCCCACCAGGAGTTGTTTCCTTCCTGCAGGGTCCCTGCCACCCCTCCTGTGGGTCTCCTTGTGGAGGTTCCAGCATCCTCCTTGGTCTCCACTGTGGGTGCCTCCATAGAGGAACCATACTTTGCCAGAATGGCATAGGAATTGTGGAGAGGTACAACTGGAGGGATGCGCCTGTGTTCCACCACCCTCACCTTCCCTGAGCCCACTGTGGTCCAACCACTCCTCTTTCTTGGCAACCTCTGAGGCAACGGCAGTGACACTGGTGGTCCCTGGATGGAAGAGGAGGACCCACAAATCCTGTCCAACTCAGCCTGGAGATGAGCAACCTCCTCCATCAGCCCAGAGAGGTGCCTGCAGATGGGACAACACCGATCCTCCAGAACATCTCCGGAAGACTGCTGCCCACAGCACCACTCCAATCATGTCTTATTTCTGGCCCCTTAACTGTTTGCAATCTTTACTCTTCCTCTGTTTTTTTCCTCTCTCTCCTTACTTTCTGCCTGTGTGCCTTTAAGCTCCTGATTGTCCTGTTCTGAGACAAGAATATCCTATATTTCTCAGTAGACCACTTACTTGCTCAGAGGCAGACCTCCAGCAGCTAGAGGGGGCTGGAGAGCTACTCTTGCCCTTCTAGGATGGTGGGTGCTTGGTGGTTCTGTGATCACTCACTTCCTGCCCCTAAACAGGAAGTTCCTGTTGTCAGTCAAATCCTGTGCCTATAAAAATAGAACTAGCTTTGGGTGTGGGGGTGGAGGGGAAGGAAGGAGGGCAATATAGTCCCAGCAGAGAAGTTCAGTCACACAGCAGTCCTTTCTCCTGGTGTCTTCTGCCAAGCTATTAGCAGAATCTTTCTAAGGCATCTTTAAATGTAGCTTCCTTCTATCTAAGCCACTACCCCTACTTACCAGATCTTTCTACAAGTAATTTAAACCTCACAGCAGTTAAGTCCTTTCAGTCACCTGAGATTTACACCTAGATAACTCTTCAGATACCCATTCAGTTCAGTTAACCCAAACACACACTTTTTTTTTTGTATGTTAGTTTTTTTACCCTAAATTAAAGGTCCAAGTATAAAAGTTCTTCTACTTTAGTCCCAGCAGAGAAGTTCAGTCACACAGCAGTCCTTTCTCCTGGTGTCTTCTGCCAAGCTATTCGGTATAAGGTATTGGCCTATGCAGACGATGTATTGCTGCACATTACCGAACCCTCTTCTTCCATTACTGCAGTTATGGAGACTATTTCGACCTATAGTGTAGTTTCCAACTACAAAGTAAATCTAGACAAGACTGTGGTCTTCCCTCTGAACAATAAAACACATAACCCACTGATAAACAGTACCGGTTTACAGTTAGACCCAAACAGCCCTAAAATATCTAGGCATAACCCTGGCACAAGGGGACTCCAAGCTGAAATCGCTCAATCTGGACCCCTGGATGTCCACAGTGCAGCAGGACTTAGCCCGCTGCAAGGACATGCCTCTGTCTCTTTGGGGGAGGATTAGTTTGATTAAAATGAACATCTTGCCATGCATATTTTACCCCGAGTGTGCTGAATTTTTGGCTACCTCACTCCTGGTTCAGGAAGCTACATGGTATGGTTTCCGACTTCCTCTGGTGCAGTAAACCATCTTGGCGGGCATACCACAAGCTGGCAGCTCCCAAGGATAAGGGGGGGCTCCGTCTCCCTCATTTTGGCCTATATTATTGGGTGGGTCATTTAAGCAAATATCTTGGGTGGCTGCATCCAGTGGAGGCCCTCCATTCTTTCCCGCATGTTCCATCTTGGCTCGTCATAGAACAGGAGCTGCTCGACTCATGTGTTATCTCGGGATGCCATTTTACACACCCAGTGAAAGATCTCCCCACTCAATTGCTCAGTTCACCAATCACCATCTCGCTGAGGGTGCATCTTCAAGTTATGTTCTGCCCTAAAGTATAACCCCCTTAGGGACCCAGTGCAGCCTATACTGCGGAATCCTAATCTCTGTATAGGGGGTGCTCCTCTGTCCAAGAAGTGACTCCATTCACTCACTGGACAGAGCCCTCAAGATCTAGCATCTGATGATTCTTATCTTTCGGTGAAAGACATGATGCTGAAGTTCCCATCAGGTCCAGGAGGCTTTTTCAAATTGTACCAGATTCGGCATCTCCTGGTTACCAAACAGTTATCATTGGGCAAACGCAGAGGGAAGGTGGAGATTTTCACCCCTTTAACAGAACTGGCTCTACAGCCTCACTCTGTCTTTCTTGTATATGCCTCTCTTTACGACTTGGTCTCGGCCTTATAGATGGCTCTTCTCCTTACTGGTCGGATAAATTCCCCCAACGGACCCTAAGTTGGGATCAGATATGGAGATCCTGTCACTCCCACATCACTCAAGATAGGCTGCGACTTAGCAGTTCTCGATTTTACAGAACATGTATCTAACTCGTCAAGTTACATAAGATGGGCAAACTTTCTTTTTCCAATTTGTGCCACTGTAATCAGCGGAAGGTAGCCTGCTTCAAATTTTTGGGACTACCCCTGATCGCTGCACTCTGGGAGGAATTTAAACAGAGGGCAGGCACCTTACTGGGACTGGATACTTTATTCACCCGGAGGTTTGTCTTCTGGTAACTTTACCAGAGTCAGGGTCAAGCAGCGTAGATTTCATATGTCAATGATTGCTCTCTCCCTCAACGCCCTAATTCTCCATCACTGGAAGATACGCATGTCATTCTTTATACGAAATGGCATCAAGAACTGCTGTCTAACCTCTGGGTGGAAAAATTATAGCAAGTCTCCGTAACTGCACCAAGCGGTACAAGGACAGATGGGAGTTTATGCACACTTTATACAGTCTATAACTCCCTATTGTTTTTTACAGTTCCAGACAGTGTGATGCCTTTGGGGGAAGGGGGAACTGGGGTCATGGGGTTTGTAGTATTATTTTCTTGTCTTGTCTTATCATTGTATTGTGGGGCATTTTTGTCTTGTGTAGAGTTTTATATTGTATGCATCTCTCTAGAAATACTGAATAAACTTAAATTTGAAAAAAAAAAAAAAAGTACAGTGACACCAGCCCCAACTGCCTCAATTCCTTTTTTTCCCTTGCCATAGAGTGTGCAGTAGTGTTGCCACTCTCCTCATCAGGGGCAGAACTTTACTGTCTGTACAATGTCAGCATTCAGTTATTTGGTTGTAGTTTAAAATACATTAGAGTGTATTATTTTCATGTCAGTTTAGTTAAACACAAAACTGTACAGATGTTCCCTAGATCAATCTTTACCATTCATTGCAGTTGGGTCTCAGCTGGAGGTGCCAGACCCTGTGGGAAGCTTATAGCTTTAAGCTTTTCAGCTTTTCTCTGGAGGAGGATTGAGCGGTGCCACCCTCGAGGCCAATGCACTCATGATGCTCGTGGGTTGGCCAGTAACCCGACAGCAGACCCCAGCCTCCTCAGTTCTTTTCTTTTCCGCCGTCAAGGCTGCGCCGGCTGTGGAGCTAAAGCTGTCTTCAGTTACAGCTCGTCAGTTCTGCTGCGCTGTTTTCACTTGATGCCACAGACCTCCTCTGACTCGTAGGCTCAGTAAACCACTCCTTTTGTTTTTATCTTCATATTCTGCCAGTAGTGCAGCTTCAGGTCAGTTCTGTGTTTTGTTTTATCTACGCACGGTCATGTCCATTTCGGGCCGTCATCGAAATCTAAGGCAGGGCATGCCCTATGCATCAGTGCCCCTGGCAGGCTGATGACCGTAACGGACTGCCATGATCACTGTCTAACCTACCTGGGTCCACTCTCACAACACGGACAACTGCGACGTATGCTTCTTCATGGACTGCCGGATCCTCAAACTGTGCGCTGGAATGTGGTCGTGATCCTCCACCTTCGGAGGGTGGCATCGATCCTGGGACGCCAAGCCAGGACTTTGGGCCGTTTCCCCAGGTTTCCCTCTGGTACTACATGTACTGAGGGGGAGTAGGCCTCCGCTGGTTCTAGTCTCACTTAGATGGGAGGCCTGTGTGAGGGGTCGGTGGGTCAGTCAACCTCCTTTAGTGGATCAGGTGAGCACCCCTCACAGTCCGTTGCCTGCTCGGGGTCACAGACACCCCCGGTGTTGTGGTCACAGCTACAAGCTGGGCCTGAGCTAGTGGAGCCCTCGGTGCCGCCTGCTGGTGCCGGTGTCGGCGCTGGGTCCCCTTCCGCCACCGTTTGTGGTGGCAGGAGAGGGAGAGTATTGGGGGTGGCTTCTCTGGTGATTTTGGAACCCCTGTTCTCCAGTATTAGAGTTCCTCTGAGGAGCAGGTCCCTATCTGGTGGGAGTGGGAAAGGTCAAGGCTGGCATACCCAGGCCCTTTTCCAGGGCAACATGTGGCTCTGGGAGGGAGCCACAGTGCTGACCCTTCCCTCCTTTTCTTTGTGGAACCAGTAGGGTCTGCAGCAGGTGGGGTCAGGGGATGCCCTGAAAGGGCAAGACCAGCTCCAGTCATCCTATCTGGGGTCCTCTCGCAAGGGCAACACCCTGGCCACTCCGGTCAGGTTGGGCCCCCTGCGGTGGGCAAGTTGTGCAGCCTCGCTGGCCCGGTGGTGCTGAGTGTTGAGGCACTGGACACCACACCTCGTGCCACGCTGGCGACTCGGGTTTGGGAAAGGACTCAGGCCACTGGGGGTCGACAGGGGAGGGAAAGTATTGAGCGTCGGGAGGACTGCTCTCCCTTCCCGGGGAGGGATCCGGGGCTAGCACTGCTCCTTGATGGCCCCTGATGGAGACCAGGGGCAGTACCAGAAATACACGGTGCAGGGATGAGGGGGTGGAGTGGCGGCAGATGTCAGCACCGCATTCCAGGGGCAACCAGTACTGAAAATCCCTCAGTGGACCAAGGAGATGACGAGGGCTCCAGGGATCTTGCCACATCCCAGCACGGACCGTCTCTCCAGACCCCTCAATCAGGACCGACCTTCTAATCTTAGAAAGTCCGCTAGATCGGGGCAGGTGCCCTGTGTTCCTGTTGGCTGGAAGGTCCTGGGAGAGGGTCCCAGAGAGGGAGGTCTCAGGCAGGGAATAGAGGCAGTGGTCGAGCGGGCACCTCTGAGAGATGCCCTGGCCAAAAACGAGTGCAGAAATAGAACATACCAAAAAAAAAAAAGTTGCACAGCTCCCTCCCTTGGGGAACGGTCCCCTGTGCGGTCTCATAGCCCTAGCAGAGATCTTGCACTAGCTTGTCAGAGTACTCCTCCGCCTGTTCCTCTGCCTCCTCCTCCTCTTCCTATTCTGCCAGGCCTTTGTGGCCCTTCAGGGCCAATGACCTGTGAACAGTTCAGTGCATCAGTGGCTGCTTTCCCTTGCTACCTTAGAGCCCTGGGCTAGGTCGTTTTTAGACCTGAGCCTCCAGCCTCCCGAGCCTCTGAACAGGGCTCCTCAGCCTCCTCGTCTCCCGGAAGAGGATACCTCCGTCCCCCTGTTCTCAGATGCTGATCTCACCAGCTATCAGCGTTTCCTGCTGGGGATGCTGGAGGAGCTCCATCTCTCCCATTTTGCATACCACAATCCTGCCCATGCAACGTGCGCTTTCCTAGGGGAGTTTAGCACCAAAAATCATGTCATCCCTCTGTTGCCTCAACCCTTCACGAAGGCATCGCATAGGGTCTGTCATCATCCCTCTGCCCCTTCTCCAGCCCTGAGGGATTCTCAGCACCGGTATTGTGCACCCCTGGGGTCTCCAGGTGCTATGCCCCACCCCTCTTCAGGAATGGAGCTCCTGGACACCCCTTGCGGGCATTGTAGCCCAAGTCACAACTGCCCCCAGTGTCCAACTCAGTCAAGTTTGACCACTGGGGTAGAAGGGTCTTCTCTGCAGCGTTCCTTCATCTGTGCATCTTGGCACACCAGGCTACCTAAGCTAGGCACCTATGGACGATGCTGAGTGAAATCCTGGCATCCTTGCCTGACTCAGAAGTGACCAGGCAGGCCATCAGCCTTTCTGCACATAGTCTGGAGCTAGCAAGGCACCAAACAAGGCGTGCCTTATGCCAGTCAGGTAGCTCCCAGACTGGCAGGAAGTGCAGTCAGCATTAGGCGGATGGCATGGCTTCACCTTTCCAGGTTATCACGCCTGGCCCAGGTGATTGCTCTCCCTTCCATGGGGCCTATTTCTTTTCCCGCAGGGTGAGGCATGCTAGTGGGACGCCTCCATCTCCCAGGCATCAGTAGTCTCCACCTCATCCTCACCAGTCTCAGATCTCGCCAGGCCCGTGAGGCCCCCCTCCTCTCTGTGTTCTTCCCCACAGGAAGCTGAGGGAAGATTCAGCCCTCAGGTTGAAAATTACGTAGTCACCATAATTCTTGATCTTCCCAGATATCTTCACCATTCATTACTGCTTCCCTCCCACCGTCCCCTTATGCCAACCGTCGATGGGCGGTGCCACCTCCTGTTAGCCTTCTCCTCTGGGAGACCTCTTCTGGCACCTCCTGGTGCCATAAGTTCTGCCTTGAGGGCATCTGGGAGAAGGCAGGCAGGGAGGCTCTCCCTTCTGCCATGGGTTCTCTGGGGCCTCAGATGGCATTGATATAGGACTCTGCTCCTGGGCAGCAGCATGGGCCGGGAGTTTTCTCTTACTTTTCCCCATCTCTGGCTGTGTTTCATCTGTTCCCACACAAATCTACCTTGTGCCCTTGAACTTCAGGGGTTGCCTCTGACATACCGGGTCCCTGTCCCTGGTTAGAGGAGCCCCAGGATCCTCATCTTTTCCTCCAGTGGAGCCCTTAGGCCCACTTCTTTCTCTTCTTGATGGTAACCCAGTTCCGGGTTACCCACAAGGCAGTGTCCCCTCAGACCTCCACCTATCCAGGTTCCCTTGCTCCCTTCTTTGAGGGGAATAAGTTTTCTCCACCTTCCACTACTCTGCCGGTGGTGGGGGGGGGGTAGGTCCAAGGGGTTGAACCTTCTAGTTGAAGGTATCTGGCTTCACCTAGCCATTGACCCTCCCTGTCCGGGGGGATTTGCCCCAGGGTGGTTCTTTCTCCACCCTTCTGCAATGAGAGAAAGAGAAGGGGAAATTCTTGTGGGCCCTCTTCTTCCTGTGTGGACCAAAAAATGTGGTAGCCTGTAAAGTGGAAGTGGTAGTGATCATCTGTTCCCCTGCCTGGCACATATCTGTGTTCCCTACTCCTGTTGATCTCTTCTTGAAGACTACAGGGCCTCCTTTGCCACTTTTACGCTCCTATACTCAACTGCTCCTGGGTTCATCCACTCCTGGAGTGGGTCGCTTGCCTCTGTTTAGGTCTACAGGAAAACCCTTCCATCCTTTTAGGGTTGTCCCTGCTGAGGTTCAGTTACTCTCTCTCTCCCTTCTTTTCCTTTCTTTCCTTCCTTCCTGCCTCTCCGTTCCTCTTCCTCTACCTTCGCCTGCTAAGTGGTTGGGGTCTTTCTGCAGAAACCCTTAGAGGCTTACCCCTTCTCCTGTGGTCAGTTTTATGCTTTGTTTATATCCTTTCCTTTTTCTATCCCTTGGGCTCCTTGCCCACCCTCCTCCCTTTTTTCTCTGTACCTGTTTTTCTCTCTGGCTAGCAGAACTGAGGAGGTTGGAGGTCGGCTGTCAATTACTGGCCAACCCCATGAGCACCACGTGTCGTTGGCCGGTCAGCGCCATCTCCGACACTGGCCCCTCCTCCAGAGAAAAGCTGAAAAACTTAAAGCTGTAAGCTTCCCACAGGGTCTGGCACCTCTGGCTGAGACCCAACGATAACGAATAGTGAAGATATCTAGGGAGATAAAGCATTATGGTGAGTTCGTAATTTTCATTTTTCTTTTCATCCCTACCTTGTGCTAATGGTTGATGACCATGGAAGAAGATGGGGGATCTGAAAAGGCAAGTTGCTTCAGCAACTGGGCTGTCTGGCCATTGCCTCTTGGGGCAGGCAGTCTGGCACCTGGGAGGCTGAACAGTCCTCTCAAAGTCACAAGAGAAATTATCCAGATCCTGGACACACACTGTGTCGGGATCTTTGCACTGTTCGGCTTCAAGGGGGAGAAAAGGCACCAGTCAAGGTCATCTTCTGATTATTCTGCTGTGAGACACTCGGCCCTGTAGGCTTGGATACCCCACTGTCTTCTCCCATGACACCACGGAAGTCTGGGCCTGCTGGGTCAAAGTTCCATCCAGAAGCCCCTCACTATCAATAAAGGGACGTGGCCAGTAAATTATTTATCAGAATGCTGATCTTCCTGAATATCCTCTCCTTAGACTTACCACACCCACCCACCAGTACCTGGGCTCAGTCCAGTATTGTTCCGATGGTCTTCACCACTTTGTCCTTTATTGGGCTGTGAAGACACTGTGTTACTGGCTTTGGTGGCATTTCTTACATGGGTCACCAGGGCTATCTTATGACCTTAGGTTGAGTGCATAGGTCACTTGTCAGGTTCATGCAGTTCACTTCCTTGATTGAAAGAAAAAAAAAATTACTGAGGCGGTTGGAGACAGGTGCTCCTGTATACCAGCAGGCATGTGCAGTTGACAGCGTGCAGGGTCTACTTGTTCCACCAGTCCTTAGAAATGTTCTGGCTCCTGTGGGGTCCTAGCACTTCTGGCTTAGACCCATTAGTAGTACTCTATAGAGAAGATATTCAGGAGAATCAGCAACTATGGAAGTATGTAACTTTCACTTCCAGACAGTACACCTTCCTTCCTTCATAGGCCTACTCCAGATAGGGAGTCATTCAAAGCAGTACCTCACCTGCCTCCACAGACTTACCCCATATAAGTATTTCCTGACAGTAAGCCCATGCCTTCACAAGCCTACTCCAAATAGGGGATAGTTGAAAGCCATACTTACATCTTTCACAGGGCTACCCTAGAGAGGAGTAGGTCTAGCAGTATACCCTTCTTCCTTCATAGGCCTACCCCAGATAGGGAATATTACTGTTAATCTGTCCTCATATGTTTTCTGATGCAGTCCCTGCACCATTTTGGTTGCCCTTCTCTGGACTGCCTTCATTTTGTTAATGTCTTTGTGCAGGTCACGGCCTCCAGTGCTGCACACAGTACTCAGATGGGGACCTAACTAGTGTCTTGTAAAGAGGATTATTACCTCCTCTTACGACTTGTGACTACTTTACTAATACACTCATAACATCCCTCTAGCCTTACCTGCTGCTTTAGTGGTCTGCTTAGATGATTTCAGGTCATCTGTGATCATGATGCCCAAGTCTCTTTCTCCTTGTGATTTGCCAGCAACCCCTCCCAACCTATAGGTGGCTTTAGGATTTCTCTTCCCTATGTGCATGATCTTGCACTTCTTTGCATTAAACCCCATTTGCCACTGTTCAGACTATTTTGCCAGTTTATCCCAACCCCATCTGGATCACCTATTCTGTTGGAGATCTTGATGTCATCTGCAAACGGCCAAACCTTACCCTCCAGTCCATGTCCAATGTCACTGATGAAGATATTGAAGAGAACTGGCCCCAGGACTGATCCCTAAGGTGCCCCTCTTGTGACTTGCATCTCTTCTGACTGTATACCGTTTACCACTCTCTGTTTTCTACCGGCCAACCAATTTGCCACCCAGTTGGCCAACTTCTGACCCACCCCGAGCCTACCCAGCTTATTAATCAGTCTTCTATGTGGAACAGTATCGAAAGCTTTGCTGAAGTCAAGGTAGGCAACATCAACTGCTCCACCATGGTCCACCTCTCTGGTTACCCAGTCAAAGAAATCTATGAGATTGGTTTAACAGAACCTTACTGTTGTAAACCCATGCTGTCTTGGATCTTGTGCTCCTATGGATTCCAGGTGTTGCACTATTCTTTCTTTCAAGAGTGCCTCCATAATCTTGCCCACTACTGATGTAAGACTGCCTAGTCTGTAATTCCCTGCCTCCTCCCTGCTACCACTCTTGTGGAGTGGGATTACATGAGCCCTTCTCCAGTCTTCTGGGACCCTCCTGTGCTCAGAGACTCGCTAAACAGTTCTGATAATGTCTCTAGTTCCACCCTTAGCTCCTTTAGTACCCTGGGATGTAGGCCATCAAGTCCCATTGCTTTGTCCATCCTGAGCTCATGTAGCTCTTGTAGGACCCTTTCTTTGTGAAGGGACTAGTGCACACCTCCCTCCCCGTGTCCATGGTGCTGAGCTGTGGCCATGCCCACCTTCTCCTCAGTAAAAACTGAGCAAAAGTATCTATTTAGGATAGTTGCTTTTCCTTGGTCCTCCTCCACAGACTCCTCTTATCCCTATGATCTTAGCAATACCCCTCTGGACTTTCTCCTTTCACTAATATATCTATAGAAAGTCTTGTCCCCTTCTTTTACTGTTCGTGCTAGTGTTTCCTTGGCTTGGGCCATTGCCTGCCTTACTGCCTTCCCTGCTTCCTTTAGGGAAGTTTGGTATGCCTCCTATCTTTGTTCCGCTGTGTTCCCTTATATTTCCTGAAGGCCAGCCTTTTGACTCTGACCTGTTCTGCTACAGTTTTTGAGAACCAAAGTGGTTTCTTCCTTCTTTTACTCTTGCTTTTCTCTCTAACACAATGGGATGTTGCTTCAAGTATTGCATCCTTAATGCTTGCCCACTTTGCCTGTACCCCCTCACCTGTATTTCTTCTTGCCAGGACTAGCTTAACTCTGTTGGCCATCTTGTTAAAGTCAGCCCCTCTGAAGTACCATATTTTTGCCTTGGAATGGGATGATTTAGTTCTAGTGGCCAAATTGAACCATACCATGTGATGTCACTGGCCCCAGGTAACTTTCTACCTGGAGATCTGTGATTCTTTCCCCGGTAGTCAGTACTAGATCTAGGATAGCCCTGTCTCTTGTTGGTTGTTGTACCAGTTGTTTGAGGCCTCCCTGCAGGGAATCCACTATGTGTCTAGTTCTGTGGATGTTCCTGTTGGTATTGACCAATCTGTATCTGCATATGAAGTCTCCCATTATCAGAACCTCCCTTTAGCTGTCATGTTTTGTATATCTTTTAACAGTATTGTGTCATCCATATTGAAACGCCTCCCAATTAGAGAGGTAAAATAGTGACTAATTCTGACTAGGATCACAGAGTCAGGATTGCAAACACAAAGTTGGCAGTCTTCTCCCAAGAACCTAACTGGCTGTCCCCACTCCTGCATGGCACTAGGCTCCATCAAAACCCTTGACATCCTTTTAATGGAATGTAGCTAGCATTTGAAAGCCTTGCTGGTCACAAGCCCACCAGAACAGCTTTTCCCCAGGTGGAGGGTTTGGGTACTGGGGCTACTGCTAGAAAGGTTTATAAAGTCTGGGAGCACACACACTCCACTAAAACAGCTTACACTCACATTATCTTAGTCTTTTGCATATTAAAGTATGTGACACTTGGCCAGCTGGTTATGATTGTTCTATGATATTTGTAATATAAAAATATAGTGTGTGATTGTGAGTGCTTCCATGAGTGCCCCCCCCCAAGGTTTCAGTTACAGTCAAGTGACCTGAAACAAGGTCTCCTGTAATTAGAACTGACCCAGCTGCCAGGATATAGGGATCGTAAACTTTTATGACATTTTAGAGGAAAAAACATTTGTATACCATGGTGTGAAAAGTCATAAAAATCTCTTGATGTGCCCTGGGAAGAGGAACTGCTCGAGATCAAAGAGGGGTTGTTAATTAAGGAGTCATATTGGGAAATTAGTTTTTGCTGAAGTCACAGTATTTAAAATATATCCTGACAGGAAGTTCATTGTTTATATAATTTTTATATTCTAAAAGGAGGAGCCAGAGGACATCACAGAAGGGGTGGAAACACAAGTTTAAACTGTGTTCTGTGTTTCAACTGAGCGACATTTCTTTTTGGGCTCTTAAGGGAAAACTCCATGTTAAAATCCGGAAAAGATATGTAGTATTATTTTTTTCTGTGTTATAACCTCTTCCCAGTGTTTTATTATTTCCTCTGGCTGTGAGAGTTGTTTTTCTAACTTTCCCTGGCTGTTTTATTACCCTGGAGTTGCCATTCGCTTCTTTTATGGCATCTTGTTCTGAACAGTCTTCCCAGAGTGCCGTTTGGTGTGATGTCTAATCGCCCCTGCAGAGCCAGTGACTTGTTACAGGGTGTGTCAGGCTCAGCCAAAGAGAGAATACTTCTTCCAGAAAATACACACTGCTAGATTTTGGGTGAGTGTAATTATTTTTGATATTGTACCTTCTCCTGCTGTGTTCTGCTGTGTGTATGTGTGTGCATGTGTGTTTATTCATGTCACTGTTTACAGTGGTTGTGTCTGAACTCATCTGGCTGTTCCTCTCAGTCCGTTTCAGTTTTTATACCAGTACTAGGTAGCAAACATTGAACATCACCGTATAGGTTGTAACATAGCAGGACAAGGTACCAATATCAAAAAATAATAATGATTGCACTCACTCAAAATCTAGCAGTCTCTCTTCTCTGGAAGAAGTATTCTCTCTGTGGCTGCACTGTGACAGATCCTGTAACAAGACACTGGCCTCCAGCAGGGGCGATTAGACATCACACCAAAGCACACTCTGGGAAGACTGGGACAAGAGGCCATAAAAGAAACCAGAATGGCAACCTCCAGGGGCAATAAAATAGCCAGGGAAAGTTAGAAAAAACAACTCTCACAGCCAGAGGAAAAAAAAACACTGGGAAGAGGTTATAACACAGAAAAAAAAGAATACTTCATATATTTTTTTGATTTTAAAATGGAGTTTTCCTTTAAGAAACAACATTTAACTATAAGCACTATAGAGGTAATACATTAGATAGAAAAAGTCTGATTGTATTGTGGTAGGAGTTTGTCTGTAGTTTTCCTTGTTCTTCTTTATGTGATTGTATGCTCTCTGATATGTTGTTCTGTGTTTACATTTTACATATTTTTATCCATTTTTAAGTAAACCTTTCATTTGAAAGATGCTGCCTGGGTCTTCCAAGTTCTTTCTTTTGCATGTGACGTATGGAGGCTTAAGACTGTCAAAACTGTTCATAAGCTTGATGGTATTACCAAACTGGGAAAAGGTAAGAATATACCTAAGGTCTCTTATAGAGTTTTAAGCGTTCATTTTTGGATACCTGGTTAGGTGCCCTTAGGTGAAAGATATCTGGCATCCCCCCGAAGAGCAGATTATCTGAGCCTGCACATCTGGGTATGCTAGCATAAGGTTCACAGTTTGAATGCCCCCAGAACTTGTGACTAAAGGTGATTCAGACACACAAGCAGACAGGAGGATTACCCTGTTCTGTTACCTGTTCACATTATCGTGCTCGGAGGTTGGCACTGTGGGAGCAGAGGCCTGACCTTCTGAGTGCGGTTGTGGACACCAGGCTCCACTAAAACAGCTTACACAATTTTATATCTTAGTGTTTTGCATATTAAAGGATATCGACAAGATCAAATAGAGATGTTTGATCTAGTGTCCTGCAGCTGCAACAGGACGTGGGGACATGACTGAAGCTCAGATGTAGTAAATTCAGCTGTATCATTAGGAGGCACTTATTCTCCCGGCGGCTGGTGAACCTACGGCACAGTCTACCAGCGGCCGTAGTGGTCAGGAAGACAGCACAAGCCTTTAAGAAGGCCTGGGCAAATTTCTGCTTTCTTAAAGGAGTTGCAGGGTGCCCTGAGTAGCGGAGTGGGGAGTGAACCCATTTACATTAGTACAGGTTTGCACAGCATTCTTATTCATCCCTCCTTATGAAGCAGGGAGGAGACATGATGGAGAAACAAAATGGCGTGGTGCCAGCAATGGTGCTACTGTAACTGGCAATGGCCTGCTGCCTCTTCATCATGGGCCTGATGAAGAGGCAGTTCACCTCAGAGCACTAGGGATTCATACCTGGCAGTTTTGCAGTTCACTTAGTGTATGCTGTATGTTTTGTCTCTCCCGTGACGGACGTGAGTGATCTGGAGCCCCTTCTGACCTACTCTGTATTCATTGATTGTACATTTTTATGTTATTCTTAATATTGCTGTGATGAATTTGCTGGTTCATATTAATTTTTCTTCTCTTTATACTCCTGCTGTCTCAGTTGACCCTTGGCTCCCTCTCATATAACCTTCCTCACTCCTTCTCCAAGGACTTACCCCACCCTTGTGTTACCTCTGTGGCTTGCACCCTCCATGAATGGGCCCTTAGGCAAGGTGAGGTCCCGTGAGAGTATCGATCTGATCGACATTTATTTATTTAAATTTTGGTGAGTGGGTAGGCCCACTGAGACAGAAACAGTCCCTTTTTCAGGGGGCGACCCGGAATTAATTCCATACATCCCTAAACATAACAAAATACATACATGTCATTTCACAATTAACAGTAAATATAGACATACTGACCCAGTCAAGGATACAATACCAGGTTAATTACAATCAATATCAGTAGGAGTAGAAATACTGTTATACACAAGACAATCACAATCAGACTGATGTCCCAGTAAGGTTAGATCAGCAGCAGGGAGTCTGGTAGATTCAGCAGTAGCAGTTGCAGAGGATCAGATCCAACAGGTGGGCTTTAAGACCCTTCTTGAAGCCCCCAAGGGAGGTACATTCCTGGAGACTACTAGGAGACCATTCCAGATAGGAGGGATGAAGGCAGCATAGGACTGGAGTCCTAGGGAAGTTCTAACACTAGGGACATGGAGAAGCTGGCGGTCAGAGGATCTTAGTGTTCTCCTATTCTTTTGGAAGCTAATGTGTTAATTAGGCTAGGAAGGGAGAGCTCAGGCCGATAGGTGTCTGTGGGCACAGCAGGGCCGCCATTCCGCATGACTAAGGGTTTATTCTTCCTGTTACTTCCTGGCCCTTCCCTGAGGACATCTCTCACACAGGCATCATGCCACACGCATGTGTGCACACACCTGGCAACGCCTACTGATGTTCTCCGCTTTCTAGTAGTTGCCACCTCTCTGACCCTCCTGTAGTCACCCAGGGCTGTGTAACAGCAGGAATATGGCACGCACCCTCACAGGGAAAGGAACGTCTATGTGGATGTTCAACTTTCCTGGCTGGCCCCACCAACTCAGGCTCACTCCCAAACTCTCCAGGCCATGAGCGGTATCACTACCACTTTGCCATTGGAATGGCTGCTACCTTTTCTTTCTATCTCTTCCCTCCCTGTACCTTCATTCCTTCTCCCTTGTCGCATCTAAAAATGAGACTTGTATGATTCTCTGTATTGCTTATCTGGTAATTTCAGTAAATAAAATCAAAATTCCTATGTTGCTTCTGTGCTCAAATCAAGTTCTGTTTATGTTCCCTCACTTATACATTGTGCCAGTGTTAAACGTATGTGGGTGGGTCCTTCCAGACCTCATTATAAGGTTTCTGCTTATTAAAATTATATGAGTGCCTTTTCATTACACTAACTGTCCTACACGCTGGAGTCATGGGGTTAAACATACCTACCAGCTGTCTGTAAAAAGCTTTAATTTATTTTCTCCAGTAAATAGAAAACACATGTAACCAGCATTGTTAAAATGGACTGGGATTCATTTACATTTTATAGGCATGCTGGCTGAGAGACTTTCACAGAAAAAGGCTGTGTATTTCTTATAAAACTGTAGGGTTTTATTTGTAGGTACGCCATCCCTGTCTCGTGAGAGAGGGGGAGGGCTTTCTTTGTGGTTTAGTGCTGTGCAGCTGAACATTTATTGTTCGTAGTTGGAAAAGAAAAAACAGATGCAGGGAAATATATACTGGCAGGCTCATTTTAAAGGCACAGCAGAGGATGGGAAGAGAAAAGTCATAAAAACTTTAACTAACCTGCTGTACCACTTCTGAAATCAATCCTTATGGAAGAAAAATGTGTTAGAAAGATGGAAGGAAGTTGGTGAAGTATTGGGCCATCCATACCTCAAGGCATTGAAGTAAATGAATACAAAAAAGACAACATGGGAGTGACCGTAAAGGAAACCACCTACGTGGGCATTAAGCATGCAGTAACACAGGACAGGGTGTATAATTATGGGTCAATAATCACACACTTCTCAAGGGAGTTAGGCACAAGGTGCTTGCGCTTATAAAATATGCAAGAAAATTCTACTAAAATATAAAAAACACGAAAATCCACTACTTCAATTAAAAAAGTCTCTGTAGATTTTTTTTTTTACACATTTGAAAAGTAGTCCACTTTTGTCTGATCTCGCTCCACATCTGCCCTCACTCCCTGAGTGTAGCTCACTGGTTTCAGCCTTTTAGGTTTTTGCTATCGGCCGTCCTGAGTCCTCATCCTCCTCACTCTCCAAGCGTTTAGTTGCAGTGGTGCGGTGTGTGTGCCCTGATCCCCCCCCCTTTACTCGCTCCCCATATGTTACTCGCCGGTGTCCTGTTAGTGGTTTTGTGGAATGGTAACGGGGAACTGAATGGTGAGATCCAGGATGACAAACAAATGCAAAAAGAAAAGGGGCAGCTGCATATCTCATGCCTCATAGTGGCAAGCTAAGTACTGTCACTAGTTGACTACGGACTCCCTGTCTATGCAACTGCCTGCAACTCAGTTCTTAGCAGAAAAAAATTTGATCTCTAATAAGACTTGTCACTTTGATCTTCCAGGACTCAAGTCTCCATCACTCATTCACAGTAGTGGGATAGCGCCGGAGGCGCTAGGGCCATACGGGAGCCAAAGATTTTCTGAAGGGTTGGCGCCGAAACAGGACCATACATGCGCAGCACCGTGAGACTAGCTCGCACCTGTGTAGGCTATCTCAGCATCGACCCTCCAACCGCCTCAGTTGCTTTTCTCCCGCCGTCAAGTGCGCTTGGATGTCGACATCGTTTGTGTGCCGGAGTCAAAGTTTTCATCTATATGACAGCAGCTTTTAGCCATTTAGTATTCATTTAATTTAACAATTTTTGTAGTATTTTCTTATTTTACGAAGAAGAAAAAGAAATTTTCACCTGCCATCAACGGAGTTGTCCTTAGACAGTAGCAGTGACTGTAGGAAGACTTCGTTTGAAAGTTGTTATGGCAGAGGGGCTGTGTCTGGTCCGCCACCGTTCGCTAAAGGGGGGTCCAACTACAGACAGTCCTGTGCTCAGGGGGGGACAGTCCACTGAAGCACAAATCTAGAGGTTCCGAGGATCCAGCCCCGCTTAACCTCGGGTTCTTCTTCTCCCTCGTTGGGGGAAGAAGAATCTGTGCCGCTCGAGGTTGCCTTCTGGTAAGTCTGCATCGGGATTGTCGGTTGGTAGAGGCGATAGGCCTGAACCAACTTTGGTGGGTTCCCCTTGGCCCTGCTCTTAATGGCTGCGTTCTTTGACTCTGGACTCCATCTCTGTCCTTGATGGAGTTCTGGTGAGCAGTTTCACCTCTGGGCCGCTCCTGTGGAGCAGGAGGTTCGACTTCTGGCTAGTGTTCCTGATTTTGTGGCCTCCAGGCCTTGGAGCCGCTGGACAGGGGCCGGGTCGATTGGATCAGGATGTGCATGGTGCTCTCTTGGTGCCTTCACCATCGCATCGACTCCTCATGCCTACCACCCTCCCTCTTTCCATGCAGGGGTCGGCACAGGCACCACCTTTTCCTTCTCTCCTTCTCTTCAGGATTTCTCCATTGGCATTCTCCATGGTGGTGTTGGTCCTGGCGCCGCAGCCGATGCCATGGGTGACGCCGCAAGTCCAGTGCCATGGTGGCTCCACTGGAATTGGTATCAGTGCCGTAGGTGGCACCACTGGTGTTTGTGTCAGGTGCCATGGGTTGGCGCCGTGGGTTGGCACTATTGCTACTGTGCCATGCCTTGGTGCCGTTGGTTCCCAGCACTGCTGGCGTCTCACTGTGCCGTGGGCGCCTATGGGTGTCTCATGGTGCTGCAGGTGGTTCTGACCGCTCGTGAGTGTCTCAGGTGGTGCAGTGGGCACCCTTGGCTGCCATGGGTACTGGGGGTGCCTGCGGGTACTGCCGCAGGTGCCCTTGGGTGTCGCCCAGGATAGCATAGGCACTGCTTGGTGCCCTCCTGTGCCACGAGTGATGCTGGTACCCCGGGAGGTGCCAGTTGTTGCTGTCCGGCAGAACTAGTGGCAGATTTTTCCTTCTGCAGACCTCTTCTTCCGTGGAACTTGTGGCAAGTTGTTTTCTGCAGAATGAAGTCCTGTTCTGCGGATTATTTTTCCACAGATTTTAGTGAGTGGCAGTCTGCGTGGGATCTTGTGACATCCAGTGTTTTCCGCTGATGGAATTCTTCTGTGCGGTTCTGCCAGCGGAATCTCCTCATTTCGCTCAGCATTTTCTCGGCTCTTACATGGTACCGAGCTCCTCCCACACCCTTCCTGGTGTCAGAGTCTCTAGTGGCTCTGACCTAGACCTCCCTTTAGGGGTCCTTGTGGGGTAGAAGTGCATCTGGATGAGTCTGTCCCTGTCCTGCTTGTAGGTGATGCAGCGGATGCCTCATTTTATAGACTGCAGGGCAAGCCTTCTCTATCACCAGAGTCCACGATGGAAGATCTTTTCAGTTGTTCCTCAGTGATGGGGTCCACTAAAGTATTTCAGACTGCATCCATGGACCAAATGCTTCTGCATCTAGACTCTTTTCAGTTGTCAGGACAATTTCACTCTGTGGAACATTCTAATTCAATGGTGGGAGCCATTTAGGCTCTTCCGCTCTTTGATAAGGGGTATTTAGCCCCTTATGATTTGCTCCTTCAGTGGCTTCATGGCAACAGGTGGTTAACACCTCTTCAGCTGTGATTATTGGTCCAGTCATAATTCCAGTTATGGACGCCAGGCTCCTCCTGCCACTCAGATGGACGACATCTTCGCTATTTTGTATCAGGCAATCCTTGCGAGATAGCAGCCTGAGAGCCTTGTTAGGCTCAAACTAATGGTAAAAAAAAAAAAAAGAGAGAAAATCATCACAGCACAGGGCCTAGTCCGAAATTACCCGATACCATCCTCCTGGATCCGGCCAGGTTCCACCTCAGTCCCGAGGCGGTCATCTCTAAACTACGGTAAGGAATACCTGACCTCTTCTACCCCCAAGGGAAATCCGTTCCAGCGGAGGTATGGGTCATCTCATTTCTCCAAGAGTGATTTCTCTTATTCAGAGACCTATACCTAGGTGGCTGCCCAGTCTTTTGGTTCACCCTTTTTTAATCAGGTTTCTTCTCTTGATCAGAGCCTCAGAGCAACAGAAGTGATTCCATAGTGAGTTGGAACTCAGTTTCCTAATCCTTGCTTGCTTCAAGTTAACAGACAGCATGCTCATTTCTTGACTCTAGGTCAAGTAAGTATTTTTCGGAGATGATTTTGAGATATTCACACCTTCGTTCCCGCACTGTTCCATGCTAGTCTCACGAAGGTTACCCATTTTAAGTGGGTGGCCAAAACTGTGATGTTTTTTTTTTCATCAGCAAGCAAACTAGAGTCCTTTCTTAATCCCTTCAGGAAGGCCGAGCAGTCATGCTCTCACCACATTGAGTCACTTCTGCCATTATTCAGTCACTTTCAAGGAATGGTTAGCCTGAACTTGGTCCTGCTGCATTCCCCTCGACGCAGATCAGCCTCTATTTGCCTTGGAAATCCAGACCCTGTTTTTTTCTGTCGGAATGTTTTTCCACAGTGGACACGTCCTCCTGTACACTTTCCCTCTCTTCCTTAGTTCAGAGAGTGTTACTACAGATGTAGGCACACAGGGAAAGAATGCTTCCTCTTTTGAAATGTGAAGTGGGTAGGATCTGGTTCTCACTAGACCATCACAAGAGGTTTCTAAGTCGTACTTTGGCCTTCCATCAGGAAGGTTTCAGTGACTAAGTGGAAACCATTCTCCTTGATGGGCTAACACTACCTGGACCTCCTTTTGCTCCCTAAGTAAGGGGTTCAAGTGCTCCTGGACCCGTTGTTCACAGGTCAGCCGTACTTGGTAGTGGGGGTTTCCATCTGCGATTTTTGGTTTACCCTGACTCAGTAGACTTTACTTCTGTCTCTTTCAGTTCTTGAGGGTCTTTATGTTAGATTAGTACATGTCTTTGACACTATTCATTTTTGTCCTAGACCAAATTGTGAGGCTGGGTACTCGCCGCTCTCCACAGTGGTTGCGGCCTCCTGGCAGAGTTTCATTTTGTGTCCATTGCAGTCTTCTGCAAAGCGGTGAGTTAGGAACTCAAGCGCCTTATCTTGTAAGCACTGTGTTCTAGATGCTCTTTCAAGACAGCTTTTTATTAGCTGGATAGTCCTTGGCCGGCCTTTCTGAGTGAGCCCTCTCCCTACCGCCCTACTCAGGGTTGTTGGCTTTAGGTTGGTACTCTCCCACTTGTGTGAATGAGTGATGGAGACTTGAGACCAGGAAGATATGGAAATTACGTACTTACCGTAATTGTTGATCTTCTTGGACACAGTCTCCAGCACTTATTCATATGTCCAGCCAGCATCCCCTGGGCTCACTCGTTTTCTGTCCTGGTCTTCATGGTCCTGTGGTTCAGGCTGTGAATGCATTGTTCTTTGACCCTTCTTGCAAAGGCCATATGGGCCTTCTCAGGCCCAGAAAGTCAGGATAAGTTGTTTTCATTAGTTACGCTGCACCTCCTCGGTTGAAAAGGTACTGAGGCAGTCAGAGGGTCGATGCTGAGATAGCCTACACAGGCGCAAGCTAGTCTTGCAGTGCCGCACATGCGGTCCCTGTCTCGGCGCCCGACCTCAGAAAATTGTTGTTCTGCTTTGTCCTAGCACCTCTGGCGCTATCCCACTAGTGTGAATGAGTGATGGAGACTGTGTCCAAAAGATCAACAATTCGGTAGGTACATAATTTCCATTTCTTGGGGCTCACAAGCACACCCACAGCTGCAGACTCTACACCCAAACACACTGGTTACCCCTAGCTAGCAAAATTAAAGTCCAGAGGTGTCTGCTAACCAAGAGGGCACTACTGGGCCTAACCTTTCTAGCCTTAGCTCTCACTGCTTCCACCCTGTGGCCAGTCTCTACAACAGCAAGTGCATGGCTCAGAATGCCCTTGCACTGCCTTTGTGCTGTACTCAGCTGGGCAAGCATTCATTCGCAGTTAGGGCCACACTGGCTGTTTAAATGAGCTGCCTGTCACCTTGCTCAATCTATCTAAGTTTGACCAGTTTAAGAGGGACTACAGGCAACGCTAACAGGTCAATGCAACTGTACCTGCTAAGCAACCTAAGACCCTTCTAGTATACACTTGAGCTGTGTCAGCAACTGGCTCTGAGGCCATGTACTATTACTATGCTTGTTTTATACTAATTCTGTTTACCTGCTTTGTTGTAAAATTACATACGAACATACAAAATTTGCCAGCAGATAAAGGCCTAGAGGTCTTTCAAGTCTGCTCAAATGCAGCTGGCACCACTTATTCTGCAGCTGCCCTCCTTCCCCTTCCCTCCATTGACCCTCCCCTTGTCCTGTCCCATCCCCTTTTGAAGTAGTCCACTGTTCTACTAGATATCACGTCTGCAGGTAATGCATTCCACCCAACTACCACCCTCTCTGTAAAAAAGTGTCTCCTCATCTACCTCCTGAACCTTCATAGATACATAGATACATAGACAGTGTCGGCAGATAAGGGCCTATGGCCCACCCAGTCTGCCCATTTGAGCTTGTAAGTTCAGTTTGTTTTCCTAGAAGTCTGTTGCCCCTTACCCCTGACCTCTAGAATTCCTTTATGTCTATCCCATGCATTCTTAAATCCCGTGATTGTTTCAGCCCCCACCACTTCCTCTGGCAGGGTGTTCCACTTGTCCACCACCCGTTCTGTGAAGAAATTTTCTCATGTTTCCTCTGAATCGCCCTCCTCCAACTTCATCCCATGCCCTAGTCCTGGAAACATCTTTTTCGCTTAAAATAGTGTTTTCCTGCACCCTGTTCCTCCCTGTAAGATACTTGTATGTCTCAATCATATCCCTCTCTCCTCCTCTCCTCCAGGGAGTACATGTTCAGTTCCTTCAACCTGTCTTCATAGGACTTGTGATGCAATCCATGCACCATCTTTGTTGCCCTCCTCTGAACCTTCTCTACCCTGTCTATGTCCTTACGAGGTATGGTCTCCAGAACTGTACACTGTACTCCAGGTGGGGCCTCACTAGTGTCTTGTATAGCGGAATTATGACCTCCTTTTCCTGCTGGTGATGCCCCTGCCTATACATCCCAGCATCCTATTTGCTTTACCTGCTGCCTTGTCACACTGTTTCCTACCTTGAGGTCATCAGAGATGATAACCCCAAGATCCCTTTCCTGCTTGGTGCATGCTATATCCTCACCCCCAACTGATATATTGTGCCAGGGTTTTGTGCCCTATATGCATTATCTTGCACTTCTTTGCATTGAATTTCAACTGCCAAACCCTGACCATTCTTCAAGTTTCTGCAGGTCCTTCTCATTCTGTCTACACCCTCTGGTGTGTCTACTCTGTTACAGAGCTTTGTGTCATCAGCGAACAGTGAAATTCTGCCTTCTCTGTGTCCTGCCACCCAGCCAGTTACCTACCCACCACACTACTGTCCTGCCCACACCCATATTCCCCAGTTTGTGTAATAGTCTTCTATGTGCACAGTGTCAAAGGCCTTGCTGAAGTCCAGATAGGCCATGTCCACTGCCTCCCCTGATCCACCTCCCTAGTCACCCAGTCAAAAATTCAGAGGTTGGTCTGACATGACCTCCCCGTGAAACCATGCTGCCTTGGGTCCTGTAGTCCATTGACAACCAGATGTTCCACCAATCTCTCCTTCAGTAGTGCTTCCATGATCTTCCCCACTACTGAGGTGAGGCTGACTGGTCTGTAGTTCCCTGCTTCCTCTTTGTTCCCACTTTGTATAAGGGACTACATCTGCTGTCCTCCAGTCTTTGGGTACTCCCTGTTTCCAGTGATCGGCTAAACAGGATAGCCAGAGGTTCAGCCACCACCTCTCTTAGTTCTTTAAGGACCCTGGGATGCCCATCTGGCCCCATTGCTTTATCAACTCTTATTACTTCCAGTTCCTTCAGGACCTTTCGTGTAAAGGGACTTGTGTCCATTTCTGCACCATTCTCACCCCTTGTACTCCCTTCAGACCCATTACCCCCTCTTCCTCAGTAAAGACTGAGCAGAAATACCTGTTCAATATGTCAGCTTTACTGTTGTCATCCTCCACGCTGCTCCCATCCTCCCCCTTCAGTCTCACTATCCCTCCCTTTGTCTTTCTTTTTTCACTTATGTACCTGTAAAAGGTTTTGTCCCCTCTACCCACTGATTTTGCAATGTGTTCTTCTGTCTGAGCTTTGGCTTCCCTTACTGACCTCCCTGCCTCCCTTTGCTTCTCCTGGTACTTCTCCCTATCCCCTTCTGCCTGTGTCTTTTTTCTCCTTCCTCCTTCCAGTCTCATTCATGGCCCTAGGTGCCCCCTTACTTTAAACAGCCCTCTGTACCTGTCTTGTTTATTCCTTTCATGTAATTAAAGGTTTCAATCATGTTCCCCTTCGCTCCTCTCCTCCAGCGGTACATGTTCAACTCCCTCAGCCACCTCTCGTATGATAAGTCCCCAGCCCTTGATCATCTTTTGTCACCCTCGCTGCACCCCTCCAGTAACTTAATGCCCCCTTCAGATACGGGCGCCTGGTATTAACGCAGTACTCAGTGAGAGTCTGACTAATTACCTACACAGCGGGCAGAATCACCTCCTCTTCTTGAGGATATACCCTTTCAATGCAACCCAGTATTTGTTGGCCTTTATAGCTGTCTTCCTACATTGTGCCGAGTTGTTCATTGACTCTGTAATGAGCACCCCAGATCCTTATCCTCGTCCTGTCTGGGCTACTGCACTTCCCCAGCTGGTAACTCCTCTTGGGTTCTTCACCCCAAATGCAGCACCTGCACTTTTGGCATTAAACCCCAGTTGTCAGGTGTCTGACCAGGTTCAAGCTTTGCCAGATCATCCTGTAACCCTTGCCACCCACCACCGCTCCACCTTGGTATCATCAGCAAGCAGACTGATCTTGCTCTTGATGTCCAATGATCGTCTGCAATGAATATCCCAAACAACACTGGTCCCAACACTGAGTCCTGTGGAACACCGCTCGTCACTACCCTTGGGTGTAAGAGCTCCCCACCTACCCACCACCCTCTGTTGCCTTCCCTGAAGCCAGTTCCCTACCCATCTCACCAGCTTTGCACCTGCCCCTGTGCCTTCTAACTTAATTCCTAGCCTCTCATGCAGCACCGAGTCAAATGCCTTACTGAAGTCCAGATACAGAACATCCACTGCATGGCCCCTGTCCAGTTGCCTAGCTACCCAGTCATAGAACTCCACCAGGTTGGTTTGGCAGGATCTGCCACATATGAAGCCATACTGTCTGCTGTCCTGTAGTCCTTTGGCCTCTAGGAGGACCACCAGCCTCTCCTTCAGGATAGTCTTCATCAGCTTACCCACGATTGATGTGAGCTCATCGGTCTATAGTTCCCTGGTTCATCCTTGGGGCCACTCTTGTGGAGAGGCACCACAATCCTCCAATCCTGGGGTACACACCCTGAGTGTAGTGAGGCATTAAAAAGGTCTGCCAAAGGTCCCGCAAGGACCTCTGCCAGTTCCTTCAGTACTCTGGGGTGGATGCCATCTGAGCCTAACATCTTGTCCACCATCAGTGCCTTCAAGCCCTCCCAACTCTGCCCTCCATTATTTCCCCATCTGTCACCCCTCCTCCCTGTTTCTGCCGTTCCTCCACCCTGAGAGTAACACCCCTCTTCTCCTTAGTAAACACCGAGCATGCAATAGATCTGGCCTATTTATTTGTACTTGTTTGACCCCTTTCCACTGGAACTCACTTACTGTATTTGTCATTCTTCTCCTTGTAATCTCTGTTGTTGATGTGGAACCTTTGTAAACAGCACTTGTGCTCAGAAGGTATTCTCTGAGATTTTCATTACATAAATACCTGTCAACCATCCATGATTATCAGGAACATTCCTGATTTTACCCCAAAATTTAACTCTTCCCCTCCTACAGTTTGTATTTTTGTGGTTAAACAGTAGGGATTGTAAGCACAAAATAAAGTTACAGACTTGTTCCTCTCTAGAAATTACATTTTAGGTTAAGCCCCTTATTTTGCCAACTTCTGAGTGGATATTATCAGTTCTAAAGACGTGTCCCTGATTTTGATCCTTTGTCCATGATATTTAAGCATTGTCCCTGATTTATGAGGCAGAAGGCTGAAAGGTGTGGTTTGCTGACCGCGTGAACTTTGCAGTCACGTGGCAGTTTCAGTGTCAGACCGGTGATCTGAGGTGTAGGGATACTGCCATCTAAATTGGCTGGCTTGGTCGCTGGGACTATAACCCATGTAATTAGGGGCCAACAATTACACATGCTGGAGTGATTCTTAGCCAATCAGAGCACTAGAATTTTTTTACACAGTTTATAAGCCCAGGTAATCGGTGCTTCTCACACCAAGAATCCCTCCGTATGCTTCTCTAGTGTAGAATAGCCTAGCTGGTTAAGATCCCCCAGAGACAGAATGTGTACAAATGTCATAATGGAAACAGCCAATCGGCATGAAGCTGAGAGAGAGACTGCCTGTAGGTGCTGTGTGGAGATGAGTCAGATTCATTTCTCTGCCTTCAGAGACAAGTTGCCCCAGAATTCTCTCCTCTAACTTCACCTCTAGAAGTTTTTTTTTCCATGCATTTTTTTGTCAACTTTGTACCTATTTTTACTACCTATAATGTGTTTATTCTTTATTTCTTTTCTTTTCTTTTTTTGCTTAATTTTTGTTTTTACTCTCAGTTCCATTGGTTCCAGGAACGAGAAGGGTAACAGGAGTTTAAGCAGTTTCCTGGCCTGTTTTATATGGATTTTGCACTTTTAGGTGTTTAATTTTCTTTATATTTTCACCTAGGAAGTGGCTGAATCTGCTGTTTTCTACATTTTTGAGGGGACCCAATAGTCAAGGTTCCAGCGTCTAGGGAACCAACCATAATTTTGTTTTCTTCCATTTGGGAACTGACATTTGGTTTTCTGGCACTTTTGATACATCAGACCCAAAAGAGGAATGGACTCACAGTATTCAAAATTGCTTAAGTGCTCTAGATCCTGGCCAAGGTGGACAGTCACAATCTCTTTATGGGTACTTCGGTCCCGGTCATATATTTCTTTACTATTTAACTGTTTAAAAAAAAAAAAAAAAAAGAAAAGCCAATCAGAAAAGACATACTGAGCAGGGTTTAGACCCTGTGCCTGCTAAAAAGAAGCAATAAGAAAAACATACCACTGCCCCTCCTGCTGAAGAGCAAAGGGAGATGCCAGTGTTGGTACCTACAGTACCCTCACCAGAGGACATAATTAAGGCTTGGTAATTTTATCTGTCCTTCCAAGCTATCAGCAACATTCCGGGTGTCTATGAGGTTTTCTATGAGGAGGATGTAGATGAGGTAGAAGAGGGGGAACCTCTGGAACCTGATGTTTTCCCAGATAAGGACTTTGGCACCCTTTCTCATGGTCAGGATGACTTCTCCCGCTGTATTTTTGTCCAGCAGATGATGGACACTCTGGACCTCACAACACAGGAGGCTCCTGAACAGAATGAGGATGCAGACTTTCTAGATATGATGGGTCTGCCCCCTCCCAAAAGGCTCTTCCTTCCAGTCCTCAGACCCCTTAAGAAAGCTACCTTTAACCTCCTTCAAAATCCCACCTACCTTCCGGGGGTGGGGGGAGTACCAGTTACACAAGACTAATGCTGGCTACCCCTGTACACACCCAGACCATGTAGGAGTGGTCCAGGTGGCATCCTGTGACAGGACAAAACTTCCTTTGTCATCCCAGCCACCTGACAAAGAACCCAGAAAACTGGATAACATGGCCCCAAAAAAATCCTATACCACAGCCTCCTTCCTTTGCCGTCTGTCTATCTACATAGCCTATACAGCTGAGTACCAGAAAGCCCTCTGGAACTCTGTCTCGGTCATCAGTAAAAAGGCCTCTGACACTGTTGTCCAGGACCTGGCTGGGTCAGTTAGAACTGCTGTAGATGCAATTAAGTATCAGTTCCACATGGCTGTAGATACTAATGACACTGCCACAAGGACTGTAACCCAGGCTATCTCCCTTGCAAGGCTCACCTGGTTAAGGGCTACTGATCTGTCTAAGGATGCCCAAACAAGATCCATGGATTTCCCTTATGAGAACATCTCTCTTTTTGGGGACAAGACAGAGGCCTACATGAAAAAGGTGGATGAGTATAAAACCTTTTGGAAAAGTAATACAGCCAAAGAAAAACCTCCACTTCCCACAAGTCTACAGGAGGGGGGGGGTCATGGGCAGGGGTTTCTACCCAAGAGCCTTCTGTCCTATACAATTTGATTACTCCCAGGCAGGAGATATTTTATGGGCAGGGTATGGACATCCCTGCAATGCATGCTGAGCCCACCACCACTCCAAAGACATCCCAGGCATAATCCCTGATGGGAATGTCCAAGTCACCTCCCCACCCCCACTCGGGGGAAGGCTCGCCACTACCTCCATCAGTGGCAGTCCATCACCACAGACAGGTGGGTGCTCGAGGTGGTGGGGCCAGATGTTTTGCCTACAGTTCAAAAAAAATAATTCCTTCAGCCACACAGAACCTTCAAATCTCTACTCCCACAGAAAGGCTACTGTTGGAGTTAGAAGTCAAAAAGTTGCTTCTGTTCAGTGTTGTGGAGACGGTCCCACCTCCCCAGTGGGGAAAAGGGCTCTCTACTCCAGATACTTACTCACTCAGGAAAAAAAATGGGGACTGGCGACCCATCCTGGATCTCAGATACTTAAACAAGGATCTGTACAATCCCAAGTTCAAGATGATTATCCTTTCAGTGGTAATCCCCTCCCTACAGCAGAAAGACTGGCTAACCTCCCTGGACCTCAAGGTTACATATTTCTACATTCCTATACCAATTTGCAGCACTCCCTTTCGACCTCTTCTCAGCCCCAAGGGTATTCGCAAAATGCCTAGCAGTGATGGTAGCCTACCTAAGGAGACAACGGATCACTGTCTTCTCCCTACCTGGATGACTGACTTATCACAGAAAGGTCCCCCCAACAGGTCAAGGGCTCCATCTATCAGACGCAGCTTCTCCTGCAATCCCTGGGCTGACTTCCTCATCAGTATCAGCAGGCTCGCCGGCCTGGTGGCACTGAGGTTTGGGGCACTGGATACCACACCTCGTGCCACGCTGGCAACCCGGGTTCAGGAACAAGCCCGGTCCACCGCGGGTTGGCAGGGGAGAAAGAGGATTGAGCATCCAGAGGACTGCTCACTTCTCTCGGGGTGGGATCCAGGGGTAGCTTGGCGTAGCAGTGGCCCCTGGTGGAGACTGGCAGCACTGTGAAGCACAGGGGCTCACAAGGCAGGGGAAGATATTGGGCGGCTGCATTCCTGATGTGGGTGGGAGCATCTACATCAAAGGCTGGGTGGCATTGTACGTCCCACGTCTGGTGTGCAACTGAAGAACCCCCCCCCCCGCTGGTCTAGATAGGAGATGGCTCCACAGTGCCTGACCACCACACACCCATAATTGGGCCTCCACCTCTTGAACTGCTCATAGACCTAGGTCCAGGGGTCCCGCGAGGAGAACTAATGGCCTTGAGGAGGTAGGGGGTCTCAGTGGGAGGTAGAGCAGCAGACAAGTTGGTGTCTGAGAGAGTTTCAGGTCCAGTGGGTGCCATTAAGATAGTTGAAAAATATATATATATATGTATATCAGCAAGCTAGGTGGGCTTTATGGTCCTTATCTGCCGACAGATTCTATGTTCTGTGTTTCTAATACAGAGAACTCCTATCTATAGTCTATGCAGCTTCTGAAATTCATAAGTGCAGAGCTCAACCCTCTGCATGGGAAACCTCTGCTTCCCTCAGACAGATTGGCAGTCCTTTACAGTCTGGCAAACTTGTTTGTCCTCAGCCAGCCAAGGCCAGCGAGATATTTCCTGCAACTACTGGGCTACGTGGCCTCCACCACAGCAGTGGTGCCAGGGGCCAAGTTTCAATGTGAGACATTCGCTATCACCTAAGGGCTCACTGGTCTCAAAGAACAAACACCTGTCAAAACTTGTGCCAGTCACAAAAACCCTGCTGCAGGCTCTAGATAGGTAGAATGACACGGACAACCTCAGGGAAGGAGTGTCCTTTTCAGCAGAGGGATTCCTGCCTGACACTTACAACAGATACCTCCCTAATGGGGGGAGCCCACCTGGCAGGCCAATCCATAAGCGGGGTTTGATCCCCCTGAGAGTCCAGCCACACCAACCTACTGAAACTAAGAGCAGTGCACCTTGCCAGGCACGGCTTTGTCCCCCAGCTAAAGGGTCAGTCTATCCAAGTCAGGACAGCCGGCATCACCATGTTTTTTACATCAACAAGTAGGGGGACACCAAGTCCTCAAAGCTCTGTGCAGAAGCCATGAAGATCTAGTCCTTGGCCTACTCCTTGGGTGTGCACTTCACTGTCATTCACCTCCCAGGCAAGGACAATGTCCTGCCAGAGACTCTCAGTCACATCAGTCAGGGCCACCACGAGTGTACCCTAAATAGGTAGGTACCTGCAACAATCTTTAGGAGATGGGGCACTCCAGATGTAAATCTGTTTGCCTCCAATGAAAACCACCAGCTACCTCTTACTGTTGCATGCCTCTGATACGGGGCTCGGTGCTAATGGATGCTCTGACTCTGAATTGGTCAGAGAGGTTTCTATACACCTTCCCTCCTTTCTTTCTGTTTCCCAGAGTACCCCTGAAACTCAGGAGCCAACCAACAACACTAATTTTAGTGGCCCCAGATTGGGCAAGCAGCCATGGTACCCCTGCCCCTTACCTTGTCATCCAAATAACCCTTTTGCTTGCCCACAAGCCACAGCCTCCTGACCATGTCCCACAGCAGGGTCACCTTCCCCAACATCAAGTCACTTCACCTTGAAACCTGGTTCTTGAGGAGCTAGAGTCCCCAGACTCACAGTTTTCAGAGGTGGTTCTTAGTATCCTCAGAGGGGGGTGTCAAGAACCCCAATACCAAAAAGTCTTATTCCTCAGAATGTAAGAGAGACAGATTAACCCCCCGCAGGCTGGTCTTTCATCCATCCTGGACTACCTGGTACATTTCTGGGCATCAGGCCTCAGACCTTCTACCTTGAAGGTGCATTGGCTGCACATTCAGCCTACATTTGAGCAGGCAAGGAAAAAACTGTGATTTCTTACCCTAAGAGTTTTGAAGGGTCTGCTCCACCTGCACCCTTCTGTCAGAGAACCAGTCCCTCCCTGGGACCTGAACTTGTGCACAGCAAAGTTAATGGTACCCCATTTGAGCCAATGGCTACAGCAGATCTCAAATATGTTACCTGAAAAACTGTTTCCTGGTGGCCCCCATCTGCCAGGAGGATGAGTGAGCTCCAGGCTCTTTGCCTTGAGCCTAATTACACACTGACTTCCACAGAGACAGAATGACCCTCAGGACTAACAGGAAATTCCTCCCCAATGTACTGTCTGAATGCCACCTAAATCAGTCCATCACACTCCCTGTCTTCTTTACAGGGACACGGTGGCCTCTGTAGCAACAGCAGGGGACACACCCTTGCTCGAACTGTGCAAAGTGACCACCTGAAGAGCTGTACACACATTCACAAAGCATTTCTGTCTGGATGTACAGTCCAGATCAGATGCCAGATTTGGCACTGCAGTCCTTTTCCCAAGTAGGCTGTGTTCTGTCATCCCAGGGGCACTGCTTGGGAGTCTGCACGGGTCAAGCATACTGAGGGATTCCTTGAGTGAGAAGAAAAAATTACCATACTAATCTTGTTTCTTCTGAGGGATCCTTCAGTATTCTTGACATCCCCACCCAACTTCCTCTCACATAGCCTAGGATGAAAATGTTCTACAGTTCTTTCTAGTACCAAATTTTTAACAGGGGAACAGACACTTGGTACCTTGCACAGCTGACATTTTTCACAGTGCCTATGCCTTTTCATGGTTGCTTTTTCTCTTTCTTCTTTCCTTTTCTCTTCTTTTCTTTTTATTTTATTTAGGGGTTACCTTGTCAGCTCAGAGGTTAGTGGGCCTTTTGCCCTTTTGGCTACAAAATAAATCAGGCTCCTCTCCACATAGCACCTATAGGCAGTATCTCTCAGCTTCATGCTGATTGGCTGTTTCCATTCTCCCATTTGCATACATTCTATCTCCAGAGCAGCTTAACATGCTGGGCTATTCTGCACTAGTCAAGCATACTGTGGGATCCCTTGGAAGAAACAAGATTACTATGGTAAGTAATTTTTTTCTTCGTGATGTATATGTATGCCAAAAATAATGGCACCGTAGTGCCACTATTTAGGGTTGAGTAGGCCATATAATGTAAGACCCCAATTTTTGCACTTTAATAACTTTGCAACCGTTCACCAGACTTGCACAAAATTTGCATATATGGTATTGTGGGGTAGATCTCTTGATGTGTCAAATTTCATTCCAGTCGGATGTGCAGATTCTAAGATGTGGATAGTGAAAAAAAGTTTTATAAAAAGGTCACTGTTTTTTTTTGGTTTTGTTTTTTGTCATCACCTTGCAGCCAGATGGTGTGAAATGTTGGTCTGAATTGTTATGGGTAGAAAGGGCATGGCCCACATATGCACC
This sequence comes from Neoceratodus forsteri, assembly GCA_016271365.2. Classification (NCBI taxonomy): domain Eukaryota; kingdom Metazoa; phylum Chordata; order Ceratodontiformes; family Ceratodontidae; genus Neoceratodus; species Neoceratodus forsteri. The sequence continues at coordinate 1,617,310,627 of CM028130.1, forward strand.
TTTTGCTGGTTTGGTGAAAAAATATTAATCCATTTCAGAGTTCTTAAATTTTAAATTTCTGATCATGCTCAGTAAGCACTTCAGGATAGATGTTTAGAACGGAAAAATGATGTTGTCCCTATGAAAATGGATCCTTTTTTGTATGGGACCAATGCTTTCTCATGAGGAAAAAATCCTTTTTCATTTGCCACCATCTTGTTTCCTTTTTTTTTTTTTTCTTCATTCAAAACCGACAAAAATGACATTCTGCAGAAAGACCAACATATGTATCTTGTTCATTGGGACCCCGTTAGGTGGATTTTGCACTTAAGTGTTGGAAAAATGACCTAAAAAGATTTTTTTTCCATTTTTGCATCGTTTTTCATTACTCACTTCGGTTTTTTTTGTATGGCCTTTCTTGTTCATACAAAAAAGGATCCTTACATGTTGAAAAAGATTTTGGACTTAGTTTTGTTCTGGGTTTTTTGTATGATCTTTTTTTCAGTCAAATGAAGAAGGATCCCGTCATACGGAAAAGGATTGTGAACTTAGTTTATTTTCCTATTCTTTGTTCGTTTGAAGGGATCCTTTCTTGTAAGATATTTTTGTTTAACCGGAAAGGGATCCCTTCATACAGAAAAAAGATTTTGGAGTTAGTTTTTTTGCAATTCTTTTTCATTTGAAGGGATCCTTTCTCGTTTCCTTTTTTCGTTTGATGCAAAAGAGGATTCGTGCAAATTAGAAAAGGATTTTGAACGCCGTCCCCATAATTATTTTATTTTTCCCCTGGTGTCTAGTGGCATCCTACACTCTCCAATCGCTGTCCCCCTAATTGTTTAATTTTTCCATGGTGTCTAATGCCACCCCTTCAATTGCCCCCGTAATTACTAACTTTTCCCCCTGCTATCTACGGTAGTAGCACCAAATTCATCAAAAGATTTTTAAGGATTTTTCAAAATCCCTTTTAAGAATGGTAAAACCTTTTGTTAGAGATTTATTTTTGTTTGGTAGTATGTTCACTGCTACCAGGAGAGGGTGCTTCCATCTGATAGTCTAGTTGAAAATCCATTAGATGATGCTTCAATACTGTAATAGGAACTGGCCTCTTTCTGTCTGTATAACAAAAATAATTTAAATGGATTTTTCCCTAAAGTTTTTGAAGGATAAATAGGGAATCTTACAAAATTGTTTGACAACTTTGGCACTACTACTGTAATAGCACTTCCCCACCCTAAGATCGCCGTCTCTCTAATTATTTTATTTTTCCTTGGTGTCAAGTGATGCCCCCCCCCGATCGCTGTCCCCATAATGATTTTATTTTTTCCCTGGTGTCTAGTGGCCCCACCCCACTCTCCAATCACTGCCTCCCTAATGATTAAATCTTTCCCTCGTGTCTGATGGCACCCCCCCACTCTCTGATCGCCATCCCCGTAGTTTTATTTTTGCCCAGTGTTTAGTGGCACCCCCCACCATCCGATCGCCATCCCCATAATTGTTTTATTTTTGCCTGGTATCACTGCCCCTGTAATTATTAAGTCTTTCCCTGGTGTCTAGTGGCATCCCCTCACCCTCTAATCGCCTTCCCCATTACGTTTTGTCTTTCCCTGGTGTCTGTTGGTACCTTCTCACCCTCCAATCACCGTTCCTGTTAAGATGTTATCTTTCTTTGATGTCTAGTGGCATCTTCCACCTTCGATAGCCATCTGTAGCAAATAAAGAAAAATAGTCCTAAATTGTTTTTTAAATCTGTAAAAAGAAAACTGTCCATTGACGATCCTACCCGACCACTCCCAACCTCCCGCTGAGCACCCACACCCCCACACACACACCTGAACAGGTCCCAGGGTGAAGAGCCACTTTCCAATCAAAGACACATCTTGCTGTTGGAACCGCCAACTGCAATATGAGAAACTAAGGTGAGTGTGGTTCAGTGTATTTCAGCAGGGTTTTAAACTTTGATGCATAGGTTCATCATTTTTGCATATTCTGACCCCACATTTTCAATATGGCCTTTTCGGGTCCCCACCTCATGAACAATGGCAGTGGAATTTCACAAATCAAGTCCAAAAGGTGTTTTCACAGTTGATTGGTGAAATCACCTTAAACATTTTCATCACCCTTATTCATGAGGTGGGATCAGGAAGATGGCTATGTTGAAATCTGGTGTCAAGTAAGTAGAAATTAGCGAAGTGCATATCCATTGACATTTTGTACGTCAGCCATAACTTTGGTAATTTTAAATATTTTCACCCCAACTTTTCAACATAGACATTTTTTACACCACCTCATGAACGAGAAAGCAGTCATTTTTCAAATCTTGCCCAAACTGTGTTTCACTCCTGTGGCGTGGAATGACAATGCAGTGGCGCGGAATAACGTTTCAGCGGAGATTGGACAATTTTCATTACCTCATTCATGAGGTGGCGTATTAAGAAGGCTGTGCTGACAGTTTGGTTGCTGTTTTGTTACAGATGCAGGCGAAGGGCCCAGAGGGCACTGCAGCATACATGTATGCATTTATGTAGGGATGGGAGTCCAGTGCTCAGAGAGCCCTGCGCTGCCACAGTCAAATGAGGATATAGTTATACTATCTCAGAAAGTAAGGAAATTATTTGCAAATAAACTGTGTTAATGCAACATTTAGGGTTCAGACTAAAGTAACAAAGTAGGGAAATGTGGTTTTAGGGTTTCCAAGCCTCCAAATCCCACCCCTGAAGCAAACCAGGGGTGTAGTCTTCCTTGAGGTTTTCAACCCTAAAGCTCACCCATTCTGTACAGCCCTGAAACATACACTTCTGGCCAGCCCAGTGGTGCTGAGGGTTGAGGCGTTGGACACCTTACCTCTGCTACGCCAGCGACCCAGGTTCGGGAATGACCTTGGGTTAGCGGGGTGCCGGCGTGGGGGGTGGGAGCAGTATTGAGCGGTGGCTCTCCTCTCCCGGGATGGGGGGTTGCCCGCCCCTAGTCCTGCTGCCACCAGATGACGGTCTGGTGGCTGGTGCAGGCGGTTAACAGCGTGAATGGAAGGGAGGGGCATCCCACAAGGCGTCCGCGCCTCCACGCACACCTGTCTTGGGGATGTATGGGATTGGGTCAGGGGAAAACTCACAAAAATTATAAATAAAAAAAAAAAAAAATACACCTGTGTCCATCATATCTGAGCTTTCTTGCTGCAGCAGTGGTATGAGCTTTAGGGATGACAACCCTAAGGAAGACTGCACCCTTGATTTGCTTCGTGGGTGGGGATAGGAATTTGGAGTTCAAAACTCTAAAAACCACATTTTTCTACTTTCGTTGCTTTAGTCTAAACCCTAAATTTTGCATTAAAGCAGTTTTTTTTGCAAAGAATATCTATCAGGCCAGCTTCCAGCCATCTGAAAGTGAACCCTCCTTTTCTGCTGTGGGGTGAGGCATGAGGTGTGCTGCAGAGATGGGACAGTTGGTTGTGCTATGAGTAGCTGGCTGGTGTAGCAGCTCAGCTGGTGTTGCGCCTTTTCAGGGTCTCTGGGTTCAGTAAACATACTGTCCACATGCACATGTACAGACACATGCACACATTATCATATAAAAAAAGTAGGTTTCTTGTTCCGGGACTGGTGGGGGATGGACACATCTATCCACAGGGCTTCTTTCCTGGGTGAAGGGGGCAGCTGGGCAGTTTGGAGTGGAGCAATCCACTTTGGGGCTGGGCAGGAAAACCGAAGGTCTGGTATTGTGTAACTGGAGTGGAAGAACTTAGTGATGCCATCTGCTTGAGCTACACCTCATTTTCCCTCTGACAGCAGATATTTGAAAATGATGATAGCTTATAGGCAAGGAACAAGGCATCAGTGTTTCCTGGTCCTAAACACCTTCATTAAGGTCACACAAACACCAGTGCTCCTAGTTTTTCCTCTGTTTTTATATTAAATGCCATTTCTGTTAGTCAGGAGTTTTTCTCACTCCGTTTACTTTGTTCTTACAATCAGCTGTACCCTTCAGCCTTCTTCTGATCGATTCTGACCCTCACTGTACTCAGACTTCTGCTGATTGATCCTGGCCCTCTTTGTGTTTAGCTTTCCGATGATCGATCCTGCCCTTCATTATACTCAGCCTTCCGCTGATCGATCCTGGCACTCACTATGCTCAGCCTTCTGCTGATCGATCCTGGCTCTCACTATGCTGAATCTTCCACTGATCTGGCCTGCTCCTCACTATACTCCGCCTTCCGCTGATCGATCCTGGCCCTCACTGTACTCATCCTTCCGCTGATCGATCCTGGCCCTCACTATACTCAGCCTTCCACTGATAGATCCTGGCCCTCACTGTACTCAGCCTTCCGCTGATAGATCCTGGCCCTCACTATACTCAGCCTTCCGCTGATAGATCCTGGCCCTCACTATACTCAACCCTCCGCTGATCGATCCTGGCCCTTACTATGCTCAGCTTTCTGCTGATCAATCCTGGCCCGCTCTGTGCTCATCCTTCTGCTGATCGATCATGGCCCTCATTAAGCTCAGCCTTCCGTTGATCAATCCTGCCCCTTGCTATACTCAGCGTTTCACTAATCGAGCCTAGCCCTCACTATATTCACCCTTCTGTTGGTCGATCGTGGCCCTCACTGTGCTCAAGTATCAAACAAAGCCACCCCATGGCTGGATGTGCTCATAAAAAACACAGGCAGCAAATTAAATTGTAGCACCAACCACTGACCTGTATAAAGCAGTCACACACTAAGTCTGTATGCTTAAATCATGTATTGAAGTAACCAAAAGAATGGAAAACCTCTTTGCGGGAATGCCAGCAGAAGCTCCTCACACTGAAACCTCCGACGGGTTTCACTTAGCACGTCATCAGGGAGTCTTTCAATAAATGATTTAAGCCGTCGCAGTGGTGTGGAGGGCTGAGGCATCAATGCTTTACTTCCTGCCATGCAGGCGACCTGTGTTTGCAGTGCGAGCGGGTCGCTGGGGTTCAGCCGGGGAAGAAAAGGATCGAGTGTCTGGAGGACAGCTCTCCTCTCCTGAGGAGGAGTGGGACCAGAGATTGATGCATGCCTGGCCCCTAGCAGCGGCTGGAGCACCAACTTCAAGATACAGGGGGCAGAGATCGAGCAGACGCCCGGGATGCTGCGTATGGAAGTGTGCGTGGCTCAGCCATTGGCGTCATTGCATGCCATGGCTCCGCACTCAGGGACAGGAGAAATGGAGGCTGACAAACCACTGACCAGCAGGATAATGCTGGCTCCCTGCAGGCGCCACACCTGGCCAGCTGGCACCTCAGTGCCAGAGGTAAATTCCAGTGGATGCGAGGTGACCGGGCGGGGCGATCGGTGGCAGAGAGAAACAAAAGTAATAAATGATTTAAGCACCTAGCCTTGATGTGTGACTGCTTTATACAGGTCAGTGTCTGGTGCTGCAATTTCATTTGCCTCACTGTACTCAGCCTTCTGCTGATCAATCCTGACCTGCTGTATACTCAGCCTTCCGCTGATAGATCCTGGCCCTCACTATACTCAGCCTTCCGCTGATCGATCCTGGCCCTCACTGTACTCAGCCTTCCGCTGATCGATCCTGGCCCTCACTATGCTTAGCCTTCCGCTGATAGATCCTGGCCCTCACTATACTCAGCCTTCCGCTGATAGATCCTGGTCCTCACTATACTCAGCCTTCCGCTGATAGATCCTGGCCTCACTATGCTCAACCCTCCGCTGATAGATCCTGGCCCTCACTATGCTCAGCCTTCCACTGATAGATCCTGGCCCTTACTATACTCAACCCTCCGCTGATCGATCCTGGCCCTCACTATGCTCAGCCTTCCACTGATCAATCCTGACCCCTCACTATGCTCAGCCTTCCACTGCTCAGTCCTGGCACCTACTATGCTAAGTCTTCGGCTGACCAGTCCTGGTCCTTACTCTGCTTAGCCTTCCACTCACATGTCCTGACCCTCACTGTGTCTGCTGTAGTGGCATTGCAGTGTAAAGTGAGAAACTGCACAGGGGTATCACAGGACATGCTCATGGTCATACAGTGAGCTGGTGTTCGTGGCCCTCCTACCGCTCGGCTGCAGTGCCTTCGCAAGTACTGCAAAGGCCATGCCAGCAAAGGACGCTTTATCATTAACATTATAGGACAGCAGCACCCCACACACACACCTGCCATATACACTGATGGTATTATTTGCATTACTCAGCAGCAGTACCCCACACATAACCCCTATGTGAAGTGACAGCATTATTAGCATTATTCAGCAGTAGCATCCCGCACACAGCCGTCATGTGCAGACACGGCATTATTAACTTTATTCAGCAGCAGCACCCCACACACAGCTGTCATGTGCAATGACGGCATTATTAACTTTATTCAGTAGTAGCATCCCACACACAGCCACCATGTGCAGTGACGGCATTCTTAGCATTATTCAACAGCAGCACCCCACACAGCCGCCATGTGCAGTGACTGCATTATTAGCAGTATTCAGCAGCAGTACCCCACACAGCTGCCATGTGCAGTGACGGCATTATTAGCATTATTCAGCAGCAGCATCCCACACACAGCCGCCATGTGCAGTGACGGCATTCTTAGCATTATTCAACAGCAGCACCCCACACAGCCGCCATGTGCAGTGACTGCATTATTAGCAGTATTCAGCAGCAGCACTCCACACAGCCGCCATGTGCAGTGACGGCATCATTAGCATTATTCAGCAGCAGCATCCCACACACAGCCGCCATGTGCAGTGACGGCATCATTAGCATTATTCAGCAGCAGCACCCCACACAGCCGCCATGTGCAGTGACGGCATCATTAGCGTTATTCAGCAGCAGCATCCCACACACAGCCGCCATGTGCAGTGACGGCATCATTAGCGTTATTCAGCAGCAGCACCCCACACAGCCGCCATGTGCAGTGACGGCATCATTAGTGTTATTCAGCGGTAGCACCCTGCGCTGGCCGCCATGTGCAGTAGCCGGCATTATTAGCGTTTATTCAGCAGCAGCATCCGCGCGACAGCTGCCATGCAGTGACGGCATTATTAGCGTTATTCAGCAGCAGCACCCCACGCACAGCCGCCATGTGCAGTGACGGCATTATTAGCATTCTTCAGCAGCAGCACCCCACGCACAGCCGCCATGTGCAGTGACGGCATTATTAGCATTCTTCAGCAGCAGCACTTACGACAGCCGCCATGCGCAGCGACGGCATTATTAGTATTCTTCAGCAGCAGCACCTCACGCACAGTCATGGCAATTGCATTATTAGCATTTTCAGCAGAAGCACCCCTAATAGTCATATGTTCAGCGATGGCATTATAGCATTCTTCAGACCTCACATAGCCGCCATGCAGTGACGGTATAATTAGTACAGCACCACACATGTCGCTATGTGCATGCATATTAGTACTCTTCAGCAGCACCTCACACAGCCGCCATGTGCAGCGCACGCATAATTAGCATTCTTCAGCAGCAGCACCCCACACACAGCCGCCATGTGCAGCGACGGCATTATTAGCATTCTTCAGCAGCAGCACCCCACACACAGCCGCCATGTGCAGCGACGGCATTATTAGCATTCTTCAGCAGCAGCACCCCACACACAGCCGCCATGTGCAGCGACGGCATAATTAGCATTCTTCAGCAGCAGCACCCCACACACAGCCGCCATGTGCAGCGACGGCATAATTAGCATTCTTCAGCAGCAGCACCCCACACACAGCCGCCATGTGCAGCGACGGCATTATTAGCATTCTTCAGCAGCAGCACCCCACACACAGCCACCATGTGCAGCGACGGCATTATTAGCATTGTTCAGCAGTATCCCACACACTGCCACCATGTGCTGTGGCAGAACTTGCTGCTTTAGTTGAAAGAGGCAAGGCAAATTTAATTTACATTGTGTCCTATCCTGAAGGCTCACAGTACAAAAAGAAAAATGCTTAGTAAATATTCTGGTATCACAGACAATACCTAAATAAAATAGTTGGCTTGCTCAAAAAAAGATAACATTGCAAAACTCCCTCAGTGGCCTTCTCCGAGCAAGCAGAGCGAACATGGAGTGGCAGTGACTGCCAAAATAATGGGCACTAACCCCCAAGGCTCTTCTGTCCCCAGATTAGTTAAGACTTCAGTGGGGGATTACCAACAAGCTAGCCCTGGTGGAGTGGAGTGGGCATACAGGGATGCATGGATATCGGAGATTTTTCAGGTAGCCATGACCTAAACCATGTAAGGTGTGGGGGTGGGGGGTTGCCTAGGATGCCAGGGTCAGGGTGTTAAATAGCTGGTAAGCTGGTACAGCATAGTAAAATGCTTCACAGAATGGAGTAACGCTAACCATTTCCAGAAATTCAGCTTGGGGCTGGTTTCTTCAACCTCACATATCCTGACCATGTCAGCACCCTGTTTGTAAGATAGCTCCATTCTCCATTTTGTATATGATTTTAACACCATGGATTATCACACGAGTGAAAGTCAAAGCTGAGTATTTAAAAAAAAAAAAAAACTGTAGGAGTGCCTGTTCGGATTAGAACCCTGGTCTAGTGGGGGTAGTGGAACAAGATGTGGGAGCCTGACAGTGGGCCACCAAGCTGGCACTGCAAGTCATGTGTTTTTGGCGTTTACAAGGTTGTGTGGCACGTTCTGTTCACATCATGTGTAGGTGCAAGATGGGTGTGGTTGGAGAAATAGTCCTCTATAAGAAGTGCTTAGCAGTGGACTGTTTTTTTTTTTTTCTTTTTTGAGTGAGGCCATGCCATGGTAGACTACATGAGGAAAAACAAATGAGACTTTTCATTTTGCACCTCAGACTATGCAAAGTGCGATGCATTTTCACAGTTGAGTAGCAGTTTTATGTGTGAAACTGCTAATCAATTTTTTCAACTTATTTAACACCCTGCAGGGGGTGTTCACAGTTTGCGGGGAGGATCCTGCCCTAACTGCCAGAAACCGACTGGGGGCCAGAGTTTACTGGTTCATATGAATGAAGGTGAGACGCATCCAATAACACAGCCCTCCGTCTCCCCTAGCACTTTATTACTGTGTCAGCACTGCATCTGAACTCAGGTCATGGCGTGAAAATTATGTTTATTCTTTGGTAGCTGGGTACAGCCCACTAGGCCCAAATCACATTTAGAGGGTTGAACCGGGAGCACAGGGAGGTTAAGTGACTTGCTAATGGTCACACATTACACAAGTGGAGGTTGTAGGAGTCAAACCCAAGTCTACCAGATGTACCAAGCTCATTCACAGCTCACTGCTCTAACCTCTGGACTATACTGCCAGCCATTTGAACCCATGACCTTCCTTCTAGCCTGAGACAAGGAAGTGTTACCCACTATGCCACACAGACATATGCAATGGATTAATGCCCAGACTACAGTTAGGTTGTGAGTTTGAGAATCTGAGAGATATAGTGCCGTATAAATGACACTCTTTTTAAGTTGCCGGGGGCTGGGGGGTGCAAAACAAAAACAGAAAGTGAATCAAGTAAACATATAGGAAGGACTTAGTGATTTTAATTATGAGGACAGCAGTAGTGATTGGAACGCTTGCCGTCTATTATAGCTGTCACAAAACCCCTACTTAGCAATCCTTTATAGACTTCTTATTCAAATAGGAAACATATAATTGCAGTGTAAGGGGAGGGGCACACTAGAGGCCAAGAACAGTTTTATGAGGCCTCTCTCTCTCTCTCTCTCGCTCCCTCTCTTCCCTCCCTCCCTTCTTTATTTGGAGCTGATCTAACTTGGGACCTGTGTCCCTCCCCATCTCCCCCAACCCATCCCATGACTCCCTTGGAAGAGGAAAGGAAGACCTAATTTCGTTGAAAACTGAAAAAGTATTCAGGATACACAGATCGCATTAAAGACTTTGCCTCTTTAAAGAGGGAACCGGCAAGGGTTGCCATGGTTTCGCTCACCCTGAAGGCCTGCTCAGTGCCGAATTGATGCACAGAGCTGAGAGATTTGCATATTTCATGCTTTATTGAAAAAGTCTGATGCTTTGAAGAGTTTTATATTTCTGACATATTCTTCCCCCCACCACCAACAGCAGCAGCTGTTCTAATTTTCTTCAGTAGAAAAACTTGGTTATTCAGATATTAAGATGCCTTGTAAGGGTTTAAAACTGGAAGGCTAAGGAACGTGTGGGGTTGTTTTATTCTGTGCAGATCCCATGTTGTTGGTGATGCATCCAGAGAAGAAATCCACAGGGGCTATCAACCACATAACTAAAAAGTTATTTTTTGGCAGGCACATAGCAGGTCACAGACATCTTCAGGTACCTGCAGCTGTCGGGAATGGGGTTCCCTAGAGGGCTTCAGCCTAGTCTCTCTCTTTTAACCTCCGCAAAAAATGTAAACTGCCCATCAAAGTTCTGAAAGGTTGTCTATTCTGTTTTTATAAAATGGGTAGGGACAAGGAAATATCCTGTGTCCTGACTGGTTGGCACCTGTGTCTTAAAGGACAATACCTGTCTCCCCCCCACTATACACCCCCATCCAAAACCCTCCAATTAGGCTTTTAAGTCAAAGAAATAATTTTTTAATTATTTCTGTGGCTTTATATGCAATCTGATGTAACAGCAGTAATGTACACAGTGCTGGAGCAGTGTGGCGCCATTTCATATTCTCAGTGCAGCACGGCTCGGTGTATAATTTTATACAGTGAGTCACACCACACTGAAAATGTGAAATGGCACTGCACTTCTCTGGCACTGTTTACATTACAGCTGTTAAATCGAATCGCATGTAAAGCCACATTTTTTTGTAACTGGAATGCCTAATGTGGAGTTTGGTTTGGGGATGTGGTGGCAGGCAGGCATTGTCCTTTAATATCTTTTTTATGCACAGTTTAAAAAAAAAAGTACTAGCAATCAGGACACAGCATGCCTGCAAAATCCATGCCTTTTTCAAAAATTCCTGATTGCCTTTAAGAACATGGATGCCATCTTTACTTCCTTAAAAAAAATATCTAGACCCAAAAATAAAACTCCCTTAAATTGAAAATAGCAACCAAATTGATTAAATGTTCTTTTCTTTTATGTTCAGGGCTGCATACTGGATGGGCAAATGACCTGTCTAACTCAAAGATATTTTCACCTCCCCCTCCAATCCCACCTGTTCCTTATTCTCGGAGGGTGGTAGCAGTTTCCTCGATGCAGGCTCTGTGAGGTCAAGCCTCAGTCAGGCACAGCCTTGCATTTGGAACCCCCCACTCACAACCTCGCCCAGCTTCAGGCCTCACTTCCATGTCATAAGCAATAAGTGACCCCCCCCCCAGTTCTCTTCTGCTTTAGGTTGTAACTGGAAATGAGTCCTCCTAGACTGTGTTTACATACCTGGCAAAATATGTTTGAAATCAATATTCCCATCCTTACCTACATACACAAATTAACAAAAAATGAAGGACTGCTCACAGTTTTATTTTCTATAGCTTCTTTCCTGACCATGAAAATCCCCTTCCTGTCCTTACCTGCTTACCACAGAGATCTTTGCTGCTTACCCTGCCACCTATGAAACTGAATCTATGGCTTTACTGAAGCCCTCTGTTATGTGTGTTTGTGTGGTGAGAGATGAGCATTCAGCCCGTAGAATTCCGCAAAAGTTTGAATTCATGCATTCTATTATAAACAAACATTCTGTCTATTGAATGTGTGGCTTGACAGCTGGGTGAGGGATTAATTTATACTAGTTACTTTAAAAAAAATGAAAAATAAAATACCTGTTTATTTTATACAGTACTAGTTACTTTAAAGAAAGGAGAATACCTGTTTTCAGTTGTTAAAAAAGGCTGACTTTTCTTTCTCAATTCATCCATGTTTCTAAGTACAGTAAGATACTGCAGGGTATGCATTATGCTGATCTGTTTGCACTTCCAGGGGCTGAAGGCACTTCACCTACAGTATTGTGCCTCACGACACCCGAGAACATGCAGTTAGACGAGCATTACACATGCCCTGTTCAGTCTTACTGCTTACTTAAAGAGCTACTGACGCTTCAAAGAAAACTTTAAAAAATCGTAATAATTAGTACAGTTCTTGCTGTATTCCATTTAAATTTTGTATATTTCTCTTCCCCATTATTTATTACTAAGCACATTTGCACGAATATATAATCTTTATCTCATAGAGTTCCTTTAGAATCCATCTGCCTCTGTAGCTTATTCCCTACTGCAAATCATAATCCTCTTTTGTGACATCACAATCTGTTACCATGAGAGTCACTGTGAGGGTCCCAAGCAGTGCTCTAGTTCTCCTGAATGTGTCACCAGTTCTTTAATTCTCCCTTAGTCAGTAACCACAATCCACAAGCTAATTGTTTAATTCTCCACCTGTGACCCAGGTGAGGTCACTTCCACTTTCATTTTTTTATATGGTTGTTTCTGCACTGTTGCCTGCTCTGTCCATAGACTTGGGCCCATACCCCCATGGCGACACCCTCAGCCCTTTTGTGCTCTATCCTCATAGCTAACACCAGGGGGGGATCCATGATGCTAGGCTTGTGACTACCATTTGCCATCAACCTGGCAACAACTGTGCTCTTACTCTCCCTTTTCTCCTGCTGTTCTAAACCCAACCAATAGAGGGGGCCAGCACCCCTAATGCTATGTCTGGTGTGTTGGATCACTAGACTAGTACACTAGTGTGAAGTGCTCCTGACACTACAGGGGCTCTGTGTTTAAATCTTGGTGTCTTTACTAGATTAGTAAAATAGTGTACTTTGTACTTTTGTACTTTGTAAAATAGGACAGAATTAGGCCGAGGCCCCACCTAGTCTGTCTCCTACTATTGAGTGGGACAAGTCTAGTATCCCAGATATTTATCCAGCATTGTCTTGAATGTAGCTGGATCTATAATGCTAACTAGTTCTTTGGGAAGTTTATTCCAAAAGGCAACAGATCTTAATGTAAAGCAATTATCCCTTTGCTTGGTTCTAGTCGTAGGGAGTTCAAATTGTTTATGTGATCAGCCTTCCTGTGGAGGTTGTGGAGTCAGGAACAATGGGAAATTTCAAGAATGCATGGAGCAGGCATAAGGCAGTTCTAGTGGGGGGCAGAAGGAAGCTGTTGATTACTAGAATCTGTGAGCTTATCCGTCATTAGGTAGGAATGGGCAGACTTGGTGGGCATGTTACCCTATCTGCTGCCAAATTCTATGTTTCTATGTTAAATATAAATTTTAGTGTTAGGTAAGACAGCACATTGTTTCATTAATGTGTTGTCTGTTTGAATATATTTATCTGCTTTTGATATAACCGATGAGTGCACGAAAGTACAACAATGCCTATTTTCTGGTGGCATCACCCGTGAGAAGACAGTTTGAAAAATACACGAGTACACACATGGACGAGCACATGAGATATGTAACACCGCTGGGAGGGAATCCACATAAAATAAGCTTACAGTGTAAAGACAACATTGATTCAAAATAAGAATCATACTGAGGCTGTTGAGAATATTGTTCAGTATAAAGCAGTCAAAATACAGTTTAGTCAAGTAACAACAAGAATCAAAACAACATACGGAACAGGCATTGCAAGAGAAAGGTATTCACAGAACAATACAATAAGTGCCACATCTGTGGTTAATGAAAACAAGGGGGAGAGGAAGGGAGAGAGGGAGGAAACAGAGGAAGAGGGTAGGGATGAGAGAAGAGACATGTACGGAGGGTATTAAGAGAGGCGGAGAAGAGATGTCAGAGAGGTAGATTGCCTAGGGAAACAGAGGGCAGGAGGAAAGAATGGTCTAAAGCGGATGAAAGCAAGTGCAGGGGCTAGTTGTACAAAGATGATCACGGTGTAGTTTCTTAAAACTAGCATGGGTGGGCGTGCAACGAATGGTTTCCAGTAAATTGGAGCTGAGTAAGAGAAAGTGCGTGCAGTCACAGTCACCCCTAAGTCTTTTAACTTCCAAGGGCATGCGGCAGAGATGTTAAAGCCTATAATGATAGGGATGTGTATGCATACTAGGTATAAGTTTGGTGACTCTACGTTGCACTCTTTCTATTATGTCGATATCTTGCCTATGATATGGGGACCAAAAGGGGGATGCATAGTCTGAATGGGGGCAAATATAATTTCTATAGAGATTTAAAATAATCAGTTCATCCCTGGTTACAAATTAATTTTTAATAATATTGATAATTTTATTTGCCTTTTGGACCATCGAGCTAATATGATATTTTTGACTAAGGTTATCATCTATTATAACACCAAGGTCCTTTTCAGATTCTGCTGTGCGTAGGTGTATAGAATCTATAGTATCATGATACATGGGGTTATTTTTTCCAAGATGTATCACTGAACATTTGTCTATATTTAACTCCTTTGTTGACTTTACACTAATTTATTACATGATTTAGACAAGTAAAAAGAGACAAATAATTTGAATAAGGGTCAACCACATTAGCTAATTTGCTATCGTCGGAGAATTTTATGATATTGAATATTACACCAGGTGAAGACTGGAAGTAAAGCAGTTGAACAGAAATGGCCCCAGAAGTGACCCTTGTGGAACTCCACTAGCCACTTCAACTGGTAAAGATGTTCTACCATGTAGTCTAACCTGTTGAGTTTGATTAGTTAACCAATTGTTTACGTGTGAGCTAAACATGTTACGTTTGTCAATGAGAATATAGTGAGATACTTTATCGAAAGCCTTTTTTGAAGTCAATTAGAATAATATCACATGGTTTACCTATGTCCAAGTTTGTAGACATTGACTTGTAGAAAACGATAAGATCTCCCCTTTTTGAATCCGTGTTGTGTTAAATCAGTGAGCCCTAGCATTTTAAGATTCTTCTTCAAATCTTTTTTTATAAGGGATTCTAGAACCTTACATAGATACATACATAGATACATAGACAGTGTCGGCAGATAAGGGCCTATGGCCCACCCAGTCTGCCCATTTAAGTTTGTAAGTTCAGTTTATGTTTTCCAGGAAGTCTGTTGCCCCTTACCCCTGACCTCCAGAATTCCTTTATGTCTATCCATGCATTCTTAAATCTCTGATTGTTTCCAGCCCCACCACTTCCTCTGGCAGGGTGTTCCACTTGTCCACCACCCGTTCTGTGAAGAAATTCTTCCTCACGCTTCTCTGAATCGCCCTCCCTCCAACTTCATCCCATGCCCTCTAGTCCTGGAACATCTTTTTCGCTAAAAATAGTGTTTTCCTGCACCCTGTTCCTCCCTGTAAGATACTTGTATGTCTCTATCATATCCTCTCTCCTCCTCTCTTCCAGGGAGTACATGTTCAGTGCCTTCAACCTGTCCTCATAGGACTTGTGATGCAATCCATGCACCATCTTTGTTGCCCTCCTCTGAACCTTCTCTACCCTGTCTATGTCCTTACGTAGGTATGGTCTCCAGAACTGTACACTGTACTCCAGGTGGGGCCTCACTAGTGTCTTGTATAGTGGAATTATGACCTCCTTTTCCTGCTGGTGATGCCCTGCCTATGCATCCCAGCATCCTATTTGCTTTACCTGCTGCCTTGTCACACTGTTTCTGCCTTGAGGTCATCAGAGATGATAACTCCAAGATCCTTTCCTGCTTGGTGCATGCTATATCCTCACCCCAACTGATATATTGTGCCAGGGTTTTGTACCCCATTTGCATTATCTTGCACTTCCTTGCATTGAATTTCCAACTGCAAACCCTGACCATTCTTCAAGTTTCTGCAGGTCCCTTCTCATTCTGTCTACACCTCTGGTGTGTCTACTCTTACAGAGCTTTGTGTCATCAGCGAACAGTGAAATTCTGCCTTCTAGGTCCTGTGCAATGTCACTGATGAAGATATTGAATAGTACCGGTCCCAGCACTGATCCCTGTGGTACCCCACTGGTCACTCTTCCCTCTGTGGAGTGACAGCCATTTACCACCACCCTCTGTGTCCTGCTGTCCAGCCAGTTACCTACCCACTGCACTACTATCCTGCCCACACCCATATTCCCCAGTTTGTGCAATAGTCTTCTATGTGGCACAGTGTCAAAGGCCATGGAACTGATCTTATACTTATTGGCCGATAGTTTTCTGAAAGAAGTTTATTTCCCTTTTTAAAGATTGGATTTGTGTCGGCTTTTTCCATTCAGAAGGGATTTGTCCAAGGAATAACGATTTGTAGAATAGAGTGGTTAATGGCACATTCAGGCTAGATAATAGGCTTTTTAAGTAATTAGGGTTTTTATTATCTGGATCAGGGAATGTGTGAGGTCTGAGATTAGGCAGGGCTTGCTTTACTTCATCATTAGTGAGATTTTTTATACCTATTGTATTGGTACATACTTTACTTTTCTTTTTTATTAAAAACAGTTGAAAAAGAATTATTCAATGCTGTAGCCATTTCAGTCGGTTTCATTTGCAATTTTACCATTTGCAGATATTGAATTTGATTTTGTTTTTTTACCTTTGCTTAATTGATTAACATAGGAAAAAAGATTTTGTTGTTTCCTTTACTCATCGAAATTTTGAGTTCCAAATTCCTTTTTTCTTTCTTAATTAACTGTTTGGATAATTTTAGTTCCCGTTTATAGTTAGAGTAGGTTTGACGACACTTGTTTTGTTTATATTTCCTATAAGCCCTTTCTTTTTTCTTATCTGTGTTTTAAGTACTTCAGTCATCCGGGGCAGTTTTACCTTTCTTACTGTTGATCGGTTTAGTTGGGACAAACCATTCTTCAGTTTTAAGGATAATGTTCTTTATAGTTTGCCAGCATTCCTCTACTGGGAGGGTAGATAGTATATCTTCCCAATTAACTGAGTCCAGAACTGCTTAATTTGCCTTATAATTTGCTTTGTTATAATTATTTATTTATTTTGATATTAGCCAGATTAATTGATCTAGTTTCTAAAAGTGTACATAGTATGGTGTTGTGATCACTGTTACCTAATGGGCTATTAACTGAAATATTAGAGAAGTAACTAGGTATATTGGTTAACACCAGATCAAGTATATTGTCTGCTCTGGTTGGAGATTTAACAAGCTGGTCTAGCCCCATCGATATCATAGAATCAAGAAAAGTTTGTTCTTGTAAATTTGATGCAGAATAAATATCCTAAGTTATGCCCGGATAGTTAAAATTATCTAATGCTATAACATTAGATGACTCAGCAGCATCAGTTGTTTCTCGTCTAAGTTCATTATTATAATTTATGCTGCTTGATGGGGGCCTATAACAAGAGCCCGCTAAAAAGGAGAATGTTTGTGATATCTGGACATTAACCCAAATTGACTTGATTTGCTCATTCTCATTAGAAGTTTGAGTTATTTCATAGCTACGGTACTTATTGTTTACATACAAACAGACACTACCACCCTTTTTACTGCTTCTGGTCTTAAAATATAGAGTGATATTTTCTATTTCTCTAGACCATAAGGAGGTATCACCCCACCATGTTTCAACTACTGAGACAGTATCAATACTCTCATGAGAAATTTGAGAAATTTAGAGCTACTGCTACTACAAGGGCTATGTGTCTATATCCTGGTGTGTTAGTTCACTAGACTGGTACACTAATGCAGACACTATACACTGCTACAGGGGCTCTGTGTTCAAATCCTGGTGTGTTGACCAAATTAGTACACTTATGCAAAGAACTCATACTGCTTCAGTGGCTCAGTGTTTGAATCTTGATGTGTACATTCACCAGTGTAATACTGTACACTATTGTGAAGATCCCCCGCCACTGCCACGCGGACTCTGTGTTTCAGTCCTGGTGTGTTCATTAGATTATTACACTAGTGTAAGGGACCACCACTGCTACAAGGGCTGTGTTTTTGAATTCTGGTGTGTTGGTTCAGCAGAGTAGTGAACCAGTGTCATGAGCTCGTGCCACTACAGTGGCTCTGTGTTTGAATCCTGGCATGTTGGATCACTAAATTAGTGCACTAGTGTGGAGACCCTCCACTGCTACAGAGTCTCTGTGTTTGGATCCTGGCATGTTAGTTCACTAGATTAGTGCACTAGTGTGAAGAGCCCCTACTGCTACAGGGGCTCTGTTTGAATCCTGGTGTGTTAGTTCACTAGATTAGTAAAATAGTGCAGAGAGCCCTTGCCGCTACAGGGGCTCTGTGTTTGAATCCTGGTGTGTTAGTTCACTAGAGTAGTACACTAGTGTAGAGAGCCCTTAACGCTACAAGAGCTCTGTGATTGAATTTTGGTGTGTTAGTTCACTGGATTAGTACACAAGTGTGGAGAGCCTCCACTGCTACAGGGGCTCTGTGTTTGAATCCTGGTGTATTAGTTCACTAGATTAGTACACCAGTGTAGAGAACCCCTGCCACTTCAGGGGCTCTGTGATTGAATCCTGGTGTGTTAGTTCACTAGATTAGTACACTAGTGTGGAGAGCCCCTGCCGCTATAGGGGCTCTGTGTTTGAATCCTGGTGTGTAGATAGAGCTTCCTCCTACCTACTTCTTATTTTGATAGTAGCGGCAAATAAATCCATTACAAAAAATTGGCTGTCACCTAAGATACCCACAATACAATAATGGTGGAATATCACCAGACAAATATACACTATGGAAAAAATAACACATGGCCTAAATAACCAAGAAGAAAAGTTTACCACTAGGTGGGTCCGGTGGCAGATATACTATATGTTAAAGGACCCTGCCTTCATACCGTGAAGGTAGGGGAGGTGTCCAATGCGGGTGTCTCTCTTGCTATCGCCCTCCCTATCGGTGTGGAGAGGGAACGAGAGGCTACTAACCCTGTGGGCCCCTGGTCTGCCGCTCGGGGGATTGCTCAAGGAGGTCACTTGGGGTATGCGTCGGTGTGATGGACCCCCAGGATGTGAATCTGATGGGGAGGTTTGGGGGTGTGCAGAAAAGTAACCAATAGGAAATGTCTATTGAATGATTAACTTAAGAAGAAATTAAAATGGTCAAAGGTCATGGAAACCCAATATTTTCTTCTGCTGATCTAGTAAGCCAGGATGGATTGTTGATGATTGCCTTCCACTGGAACTGAGATTAACGTGGACTTTTAATCCATAGAACTCATACCAACCATCAATTTGTAGTGTGCCACCCACATTGTAATAATTAACGTATACTGAAATGAAGTTATCTATGCTGATCTGGTTGACATGTATGTATATAAGTTATGAAAAGACAATAAAAAAGATAATTACAAAAAAAAAAAAAGAATCCTGGTGTGTTAGTTCACTAGATTAGTACACTAGTGTAGAGAACCCCTGCTGCTACAGGGGCTCTGTGATTGAATCCTGGTGTGTTAATTCACTAGATTAGTAGACTTGTGTGGAGGGGGCTCTGTGTTTGAATCCTGGTGTGTTAGTTCACTAGATTAGTACACTTGTGTGGAGAGCCCCTGCTGCTACAGGGGATCTGTCAGGGGTGCAGCTGGTGCAACTGTGCTAGGGCCCATGAGCCGGAGGGGCCCAGGCACAGGCGCAGCACAGCCACACAGGACTCAAAATATAGCCTTGTCAGTTCAGATCCCAGCATTTCTGTCTGGAAATACTATGCTACTCTGCATGCAATTTGTTATATGACCACGCGGCAAAGTGTCAGCAGAGAGCGCTTACCTAAATCTCTGGTCGGGGGGGGGCACTTAGTCTCCAAATCGGCCATGACTTGGAAGAAGGCATCAAAGGCAGCCTGCACAGGTCCTTGACTGTTTTCCGAAGTGAACAGTGACTAACACCCTGGCTCAAACCTGATTGGCCAGGGGTGTCTTACCATTCATTGTGCGGTTATCTGTAGTGTAGATCGGAGTGTGGATAGCACGTTGATCTCCGTGGGTGTGCTCTGCAAATTTGCTGTGTTTCTGGAGAGGTGGAGTGGACACTCTAAATGGAGTCATGAGGGATGTTACTGTAAATCACTGGATGTATATCTCTGTTTAAGCCATTTGGTTGTTTCCAGGATGGGATGACTGTATTGCTGTTTCATTTCATAGAAAATATGAATAAAATGTAACTAAAAATATTCTACAGTCACTGCACTACCAGTATGTAACTCATTGCTTTGTAAAGCACTTTGGGTACAGTGTGTGTGAAAGTCACTATATAAATCCAAACTATACAGTCTCTGCACTACCAGTATCTAACTCATTACTTTGTAAATCACTTTGGGATACAGTGTGTATGAACGGGGCTATAAAAATCCAGGTTCTATTCTATTCTACGTCCCTGCACTACCAGTATCTAACTCATTGCTCTGTAAAGCACTTTGGGATATAGTGTGCATGAAAGGCACTATATAAATCCAGATTCTTTTCTATTCTATTCTACAATCCCTGCACTACCAGTATCTAACGCTACTTTGTTATGCCTTCCTGGTTCCCAAGCCAACAGCTCCAACCATTACATCACACTGCCTCCTAACCTATCTTAGAGTACTAGTGTCCAGATTACTAATGTTCATCTGATAGGTACCTTTGTGCAGAGGTGTTGGGACTGTTGAATATAATATGTAGGGAACCATTAAAGTTATTTTTTTTTCTAATACTTTATAAACATACCACCCCACCCATGATGCAGCAAATGGCATATTGGGCAAAACCCCTATCTGCCCCCATTTATATCTGGTGGCCACATTTGCGACTTGGGCAACCAGAAGAGTCTCCTTCTGTGGTGTCTAAATAATACACTGAATCAAAGGTCTTGTACTGAAGTCCAGTTACAGAATGTTGATTTCCTGGCCCCTACCCACCATCTGTGTTACCGAGCCTGATCTCTAAGTACGGCAGTTTTCGGTGGTGGCATAATGGGGCACCTTTGCACCGTGACTCTGGGCCACCACCAACTTCTACAGTACTACTGTTTATATCAGGCCCCTGCTTCCTGATTGAATAATGGTACAATCTCGGATTTTTTTGTGTTTTGCTCCATGCAAATGACAACCAGCTTCAAAAGGGTTAAACTGCTATTTGCAGATACAACCCACCTCCCCTTCTAGGGATCTGTGCCCTGGGAAGGAATAAGGGGTTTCAAGAACAAGGTGGGAAAAGCCAATAACACTTCAATTTTCTGCCAGAAATTCACTGCGCTGGCAAAAGAAAGCAGAAAATCACAGACTGAAAACAAAATTAGACCAAGCAAGCTCCCTTCCTCCCTGCAGTGTTAACCCATAGTTCACCAGCATTAACAAAAAAAATTCACAATCGACCAGGTCTGGAACTACCTCCAGTGTGCTTCACATATGAACAGCACACCCCTCTGTCAGCAGGCACTGAAGTCCCAGTGCAACCTGAAATCCCAGCAACTCTGTGCTCCCACACAGTTTGACATTCCCGCCCCCACCCCGTAACTGGAGTAATTTCCCAATAAAATGACATCATTCCTTAAGAAACCTAACACATCTCCTTCTTGCAGCAGCAGGATAGCCAGCGCAAAGCGATCTGAGCACTTTCCCACAGCCTGATCCATTTCCCTGTAAAATACAGGAATCCCTGTAGATCTGGGTGCCATGACAGTGAGTGGCAAGGAGGGGGGGGCCCCCAGATCCCTCCACTTTCCCTGATTTACAGGAATATCCATGATTTTCGCCTTGAAATAGATGTCCTGAGCCCCCCCAACTTTAGCACTTCTGTCCCTGCAGAGCACAGATCTGAATTCTGCTATAATAAAAAAAACATTCAAAATATTGCAGACGAAATCCCCTTCAGAGAATACATCTCACAGTAACCTAAATATTGTAACAGCTTTTTGAGCCAGTATTGACTTTTGTTTAACAGATGCATCCCCCATGTTTCTGTGTTCCTGATTCAGGTCGTCTTCTTCCCAACGCCTTTATCGAGGCAGGGTGACCCGTAATTGTCCCCTGACTGTCTCTCCCACTCCCACAGAAGACATGCATGGGAGAGGGTAGCCTGAGCTGAGTGGATTAGGAAGGAAGGAAGCAACAACGAAAAAAATGCAGGTGGGGGGGAAAAAGGACATTTGCAACTCAAAAGCCCTTTGCAGACTGTGAAGTGACAACACAATCCCCGCTGCAGAAGAAAAGCCAGGGTGTCTGAAAGCCACAAAATGCATTGCCAAACAAATAGGAAACGTGTCCTCCCTTGCACCAAGCTGCATGCAGCTTGTATTTCATTTTATTTTTTTTTTTCAATTTGCATCCTTTTTTTTTTCTTCTAATCAGCACATCATGCTGGAAAAAAAAAATACTCCTGCAGGGAAACGTGTTGCAATGAACCGAGAGGAGGGGAACCATCCCCCGCATCCCAGCGTGGCAGGTCTCCGTCTCTAATAAATACTCGCAATAATAAATTCTCTTACCTTCATATCATTAACGATCGCCTGAAAGAGCCCCTCGAGGGCACCGCACTCTTTATCCACCGTCTCCATAATCAGAAAATCCACCCAGGAAGGAAAATATATATATTACTTTATTTGTAAAATGCAGAGCGCTGCGAACCTCCCAGTTTAAGGAGAAAAAATGCACACGATCTGGAGAACCGATTCCGATACTGCCGACTGGAGACCAGCAATATTCCACCACCTTTGTTCGGTTAAAAAATATAAATGCAAAAAGAAGCAGCTTGTGATCAGTTTCACTCCCCAGAAATCAACACGAAAACGGTTCCTCTTGACAGTGGCACATAGAGGGGTTCTAGTCTGTATGATGGTTTATTTTTTGTAAAATGGTCCTTCTCGCCAAGCCGGCTACTGCCAGCTCCAGCAAGAGGATTTGATCTCTTCTAGAGACATTTTGATATCCAGGGATGCTGAGAGAAGCAGGCGATGACAGAGGCTGGTGTCTGATGGCAGGGAGGGGTGTGAAGCCACACCACCATGGATACAGTCCCTGGCTGCACCTCTGTGAGTGTATGTGGGTCCGTGTATCTGCATGGGAGGGTGTCTGCAGGAAGACTGTAGCACTGCACAGAGGAGAGATACAGTGTAGCAAATGGCCTGTAATCTGATGGGGTGGGGGGGAGAGACCGACTGTGTCACATGGCCCCATGGTGGGAGGGACTCCGTCAATAAAGAGAAAAGGAGGGGAGAGAAAGAGAAAAGGAGCTCTGGGGGGTAACTCATTCACTAGAAATGATAAAAAGAAAATGATAGCTTTTGAAATCGGAGATGGGGAGGGGTAAGTAGAAATGGCTACACAGAATGGACTCAAGTTGTGTTATATGATCACATTAGAAGCTGTAGTTGTGTCTGTGTCTGAGCAAGCTCGTGCTCATATGATGCCTTACTGGATATACTGCTAAACTAAGGAGTGCTAGGGGTGGGAGACTAATCAAATGTCCACACCACTGTAGTGGTCTCTTCCTGTTTCTTAGTTTAGATAAATTGTGCTGAGAAAGAAATAATGTGACCTACTGGGGAATTGAACCCAGGCCCCCAGAATAACCACTGAGCGGATTAACATGATTTTTTTTAGAAACGGAAAGATAAGGACAGATAAAAAGTCCATCCAATCTGCCCTGGGGGTGCATGGGCGGCTCTAGGACAGGGCCAGACAGGGTGCAATTTTGTAACATTATGTAACCTAAGTAATATACAAACTACTACATTATGTAACCTAAGTGTATCTATGTTAAATGTTCCTTTTACTGCTCCTGTAATGTTATCCTTGTTTTAATCTGCACTGTAATAACTGTCTTGTTGTCTGCCCCCCCCCCAGTGACAAGGTGCCTTTGTAAATGAGTCTCTGTCTCAAAGGTTGTAAACCCGATTTGAAGTGAATAAAAGAATAAATAATAAAATCTACTGTGCTGATGCTTAGCTGGAAATATTTCCGGATTTAAATCCACCTGCGTGTCCAATGACAGTGCCCTGCTTATCCTTAATTCCTGTAGCCACTGTTGCTGGGACTCTACATTTAAACTACTGCCACCCTGCCATTTCTGCCCTTTAGAAACCACCCCAGTCAGCTCTGAATCCAGTAACAGTACTTGCACCGACCACTATGCAAACTATTCCCTCCCGCCCCGATGTAGAAGTACTTCCTCCTGCCTTGTTAAACTTGCCTCCAACCAATTTAAAATCACACTTCCTTGTGATCAACTTCTTATTAAGCTGGAAAACTTTGGAATAGTTAGCTCTATTTTATCCCTACAAAAACTTAAAAGTATCTGTTATATTCCTTCCCCGCCCCTCTTCTTTCATTCTTCCATAGAGTAGAGTACATATTTAAGCAATAAGGCATGACAAGGTGTGTGTTATTGTGTAATAACGTCACTCCTTGGGTGGGTTGAAGCACGAGGCAAAGCTTTCACCACCCCAGGAGTGACATTATTACACAATAACACACACCTTGGAGTGCCTTATTGCAATTATACAATGGCTTGATGTTATACAAAATAAAAAAAATATTTAAAAAAGGTTTTAGCAGATTTTTAGTGTAGCAATATATCATTGTTTCTGAAGAGAGATCCAAACAATGATCCAACAAATCGATACAGTGACGTTATTGTGTAATAACATCACTGTCTCAGGCACACACTGACCAATCAGAGCCCTGGAAATGTTCTTGCCATTGTATAATTAGGCTTACCAATACCTCATATGACTTTCCCTGTTGCCCCTGAATCATCTTACTGGCACTCCGCTGGACTGTCTGCTGCCTATCCTGTCCTTTAATAGGAGCACACATGACCTGCCCTACTGACCGTTTCCAAGCTTCCAGGGTCCCAAGATCCCAGCACTGCCTACAAACATGCCATATTTCAGGTCATTCTGTCCAGGGATGGCTGTGTTATTAAGTGCAAAAATCGGGGTTTAACATAGACATACCTACTCAGCCTTAATTATAATGGTACTGCTGCACCACCGTATCTGGTTATTCTGTGATAACCGGACAGTAGACTGAATAATGGGACAGTGGCTCTGCATTCTGATTGGCTTCTGTGTGTGTATTAGCCAATCGGAGAGTAAGCCATTTTGCTCTTCCACTTCAAAATACAACAGCCAATCAGAAATGTTTAGAATGCTACAGCGGATCTATGAGAAACAGTTCCTGCTTTCTTTGTTTTTCCAGATGCACTGTATGTGATGATTTGGCAGTTTTATTTATTTATTTATTTATTTTAGTTTTCCAGTATAATATTAATAATACCATAGTGGTCTGGCTTTCATCGGTGGTAACTGGACCAGGGAGTTAAGAAACAGTTTATTACTTCTGGTCTGGTTATTACCTCATAAACACAGACCACTGTGGTATTATCATTATAATGTGTGTCTTTGTTTGTAAATATATTGTAATGGACCTGCTGGGCAGACCTGCCCCATGCTCAGAAACCTTGCAAAGGGACCCCAGGCTTCGGGAGTGAGGGCATCAGGTTCTGATGCCTTTTTCTGTATCCTGCGGGCTGTCGAGTTTCTTGAGCTACAGCCCCAGGTACAAATTAAGACAGACTGTGAACAGGGCCCATAAAGGCAAGACTGTGCTGGGGGAGGGCAGATCTGGTGGAGCTCTGGTGGTGGAAAAGTCTGCCGTGCTGGGAGTGGATGCAGGCTGTGCCACCCCAAACTTCGAAAGCTGAGAGCAAACTGTGAACAGAACGACTGAGTTCTGGAGGGACGACAGTGGCAACTGCATGCAAGCCAGCACATGGGTGATGATGAAGATCCAGCGCAGAGGAGAAGACCATGAACTGCAGATCCAGGTCCTGTAGCAGGCACTGCAGGATGGTGCAGGGCTGCCACTGATCTAGGGGTTTGAAAGCCAGGACGTATGAGGGTCAGATTGGAGCTCAGCTTTCCGGAACCAGTGGAAGGAGATCGGAAAAGCCTGTCGCCAGTGCCCAAGGTAGCTAGTTCAGCATGGAGCAGAGAGAAGAAGCCTACCTGCATCGCAGACACCTTGGGAGAGCAGAGATCCACTGGCCTGGTGCATCAGGAGGAGTCATCCGGGTCTAGGACCCATGAGTATGCCACAGTGCAGCATCATTTCAATACACAGTGCCTGTTTCACCATGTTTTATGCTTTGGATTATAACTACTCCATGTTGAGGGTTTTCTCTGCCATTTAAGCAATTGCATGGCCTGTGGTATTTGTGGAATTGAGCACAGTCCGTTAAAGTGCACCAGTGTTGGTCAACCCACAACAACCTCTACAGGCCTTACACATTCTACACCTGTGGTACCAGGACTGAGTTAGGGAGTTCCCATTTGAGTTTGTTTAAAACCCGGTGCTAGGTGGGAAGGGGTAGCTCTGACCTGCCTAGGGGGCACCTTATAAAGACACCAGGAGTAGGGGTAAAAGACAAGATAAAAAGATATCTTAGTGACATCAGTAACAGCAACATATCACAAAATATTGTTCTAACTGTTGTCGCAATAGATGCTTTAAGGTTACTGTCATCATAATGGAATACAGAACCAATCAGAGAGCAGCTTACAGGTCTGTTGGCAGGTCAGTTAGAAACAAGACTGCTATTATAGCGGATCTTGCCTCATTGGTCAGCCTGGATTGCATCACGAGACCTGACTGGGGATGACTCTGGTCCAGTTCTGGAGCCAGCGGTCCGGCTGGGTTCTCAGTAGTCCACTGCCCGAAGAAGGATCGCGGGGAGGCATCTGTTTTGAATCTAGGTTAAACTTGGTGGTGCACCCAGTGGGGAGCACCATATCGATTGAATGCATGGCCGTGTGTGGGGGTCCAGATGCAGGTTTAGGATCCTCCTTGTGTATCGTCCCCCAGGGCATGCGGGGGAGTTCCTGCAGGAAATCGCAGCCTTCATTGCCGATAAGGTGTTGGAGTCGCCAAGATGGCTTATTCTTGGTGACTTTAATGCCTGGATTGATGATGAGGGCCCGCACTTTGCTCAGGATTTTCTCCAGAGCATGGAAGCTCTGGGTCTTACATGAGCAATTACTTCTAGGACCCACCTACACGATCATGCCTTGGACCTGGTGTTCTTGCTGGGGCTCAAAATTAATTATCTCAAGATTGATCCAGTCACTTGGTCAGATCATAGCACTATCCGGTTTAGTTTCAAGGCTCCTTCTTGTAGTCCATTCCCTGTGGAGGTGGTCCGGTTCTGTCCTTTGAGAGGGCTTTGCCCTGAGGGGCTGTTGGCAGCACTGGACACCTCAGAAGTGTTGAAGGCATGTGCCAGAGAGTAGGAAGCAGCAGTGGTGGCCTATAATACAGCCATCACCAAGGTCTTTGACCTTCGAGCGCCAGTCCATGTATGCCCATTGGTGTCACAGCTTGGCTCACCTTGGTTTGATGGGGAGTTGAGGGCAATGAAGACCAAGTGACAGAGGTTGGAGCGTTGTTAGAGAAAGACCAGGGCCCAGGAGGATAAACTGGTTCTGATGTCTCATTACAATGAGTATCAGAAAGCAATCATCCGTAAGAAGGCGGCATTTCTGTTGAGGGAGGTTGCTGCTGGGAAGAATCAATCAGCTCAGCTCTTCCAGATGGTGGACAGGCTTTTACATCTGACCTGTCTAGAGCCTGTTAGAGCCTTTTCACTTGCAAAGTGCGAGGAGTTCACTCGGTTCTTTTTGGATAGGGTGTCCTCCATTAGGACCAGGATCTGTCCAAGTGGGCTGGTTCAGCCCAGCAGGGTGGAGCCCAGGAGTCAGGATCAGGCTGTATTCCTGGGGAGAGTTACAATCGGTGACGGTGAATGAGGTATGTGAGGTGATCTCTGAGCTGCAGTCAACATTTTGTAGTCTGGTTCCAGGCCCAACATGACTACTAGTGAGTTGCATGGGGCAGATGGGTCCAGTTTTCGCTGAGATTGTCCAGTGTTCTTTGTCGGAGGGTTTTTTCTAAAGGCATTGAGAAGTGCTTTGGTGAAGCCTCTGCTGAAAAAGCCATCTTTGGACCCAGATGTCTTGATGAACTACCATCCTGTTTCTAACCTTCTCTTCCTGGGAAAGGTTATTGAGAAGGTGGTTGTGCTGCAGCTCAAGGTACACCTCACTGCCTTTATCATCTATAGGCCCCTCCAGTCTATGTTTAGGGCAATGCATGGCAAAGAGACGGTGCTGGTTCGGAGGCTTAATAACTTGCTCAGGGCGAGGGATAGAGGAGAGCAGTCAATTCTCATTCTTCTCGATCTTGAATCAGCATTTAATACTGTGGAACATGAGTTGTTGCTGGACTGACTCAAGAGATGTAGGACTCACTGGCAAAGTCATTGGCTGGTTTGAGTCCTATCTTGAGGACAGGACTCAGAGGGTCTGATGAGGGGGAATCCTCGCATCCAGTGGCTCTGTCCTGTGGGGTTCTCCAGGATTTGGTCTTGTCCCTATGTTGTTTGCAGTATATATACTGCCCTGGGTGAAAACATAGAAGGAATAGGCTTGGTTTCATTGTTATGCAGATGATACCCAGCTCTATCTGTGTTTTGCACCTGAGACACAGGGTGCAGTTGATGTGCTAAATGAATGCTTGTCCGAGATCCAGTACTGGATGTCATTAAGCTGGTTGAGATTGAAGACTGAGGTACTAGTGGAAGAGTCGGGTCAAAGGGCAGGAGTGGAGGCTTCTGAGAAGGAGTCTGGTCTTTTGCTTGGCCCTTCTAGGTCATTAGCCTCCACCAAGGTGAAAAATCTGGGAGTCATTCTGGACAGTAAGCTAACACTGGAGGCTCAGGTGGTGGTGGTTTTCTGGAGTGGCTTTTATCATTTGCAGAATATCGACTGGATTAAGCCACGTTTCCTGCCTGATGACCTGGCCACTGCGGTGCATGCATTCACGATCATGTGGCTCAATCTCTGCAATGCTCTTTACCTTGGGGTCAAGGGGAGTGCTGTGGTCTTTCAGCTGCTGTAGAACATGGTGGCCTGCTACTGACGGCCTTTCAAAGTCCTGTCATGTGTCAGCTGGTGCTGCATGAACTGCACTGGCTGCCAGTGGAGTGGCGATGTCCTTTAAAGTGGGTCTTCTGACCTACAAGGCCCTGCATGGGCTGAGCCCGGGCTACCTGTCAGAGCTCCTGCATCTTCATTCTCTAGTCACCATCTCCACTCAGTCAAGGAAGGCCTCTGGTAGTCCCAAGGCAAGATTAAAATCATCTGGGATTGGCCCTTTGAGGGCGCAGCCCCACCCTGTGGAATTTTTACATAGGACTTTGAGGAGGCCCTTGGTTGGGGCCTTTAAAGGGGTCTGAAAACTTTTGTTCATGCAAACATTTGGGATTAAATGGGTAGATTAGCTACAAGTATTTAAATCTGTTTTATTTATTTTTTAACTTTGTTGACCAGGTGGGTGCACTGGCAGCAAGTGTGTTTTCAGTCACAACCCAGGTGCAATAGCACAGATAAAGGGTAAACAATTTTACATACTGTACATGATATAATACATGATGCATGATATAATGCATGACGCATGATATAATACATAATGCATGATATAATTAATCAATAATGCACGACAGGGTGGTATAGCGGGATATCGCCCTGGTGGTTGAGGCACGAGGTCAAGCAGGCTCAGTGCGCCCAACGCACCCGAGAAGTGACGATATCCTACTTATATACCACAACCCTGGAGTGCATTATTGCTATTATGAACAGGAATACAAGTTTTAGCAGTAAAAAAAATATATATATATATATTTTAAATCGTTCTGAAAATGTGTTTTGTGAGGTGTTGGAGGAGTACCTTTTAATAAAATAGTTCCTGGACAGGTCTGAACAGCAGGTGGCACTGTTGTAAGTTGAGTTATGGAGGAGGAGTGTACTGTAGGTCTCTCTCAAAACCTAATCTGTGGCAAGAAGAAAGTAGCAATCTAAATGGGAAGAATGCACATCTTCCAGAAAGTCATCAGGAAATGTGAAACTGTCACTTGGACGGCTGTACTGTTTAAACAAAAACAAGTCGTGGGTCAGTTTTGGATCCTTGACTGTTTTTTTAAAAAAGATGCTCGCTCAAGGCGCGACTCGCGCCATTCTGCCCTGTAGACACGATTGGACATGCTCTGCGACTGCCGCCTAACGTTACATTTCTGTCGGGAATGGAACTGCAGGATGCGGAGGATGTTTTGGGCAGCTCGGTTGTTGTTCTTCCCGACTCCCAGCAGCAGTTCGTTTTTTTTTTTTTAAACAGCAGTGACTACTCGGGAGTTAGAGGCGAGGAACTTCTGCGGTAAGTGAGGAGGCTGGTGACGGAGGTTTCTGAAGCCGTGATGATGTAGCCGCGATCCATCACGCTTCAAAAGCTCTTGACCAATCAGCTTCCTCCATTTCGATCACGGTTCATAATTAGCAATAGGCACGACAGGGTGTGGTATATCATGGGATATCGTCACGCCTCTGGGTTGGGCACAGGTCGTTAGGGCCGAAAAGGCCCAACCGTCCGGAGAAATGACGATATCCCATGATACCACACCCTGAGTGCCTCTATTGCTATTATGAACTGAATACAAGTTTTAGCAGTAAAAAATGTTTAAATCCTTCTGAAAGGTATTTTCTGAGGTGGTGGAGGAGTACTTTTAATAAAATAGTCCCTGGAGAGCGCTTGACTGCAGGTGTCACTGTTGTAGTCGAGTTTATTGGAAGAGGGTGTACTATGTGTCTCTTAGCACAGGAAGTGAACTCTGTTCTTCTTGCCTTTGACTTGGTGCTGCTGGGTCACAGGGTCAGTGAAGATGTGAGCATTTTTTTAAGCGTTATGTGTGGCAAGCAGAGCAGCGTTGTAAACGGAAGAACATCTCCCAGTAAGTCACCTGAAATCTGAAACTACTGCTTGGCTGGGCGTTAATAGTGTTTGAAAAAAAGTTGAGCCAGTTTGGGATCCTTCCACACTTTTATTTTTTTTATTTTAAATACTCGCTCAAGGCGCGTCACCGGCATGATTTGTATAGTTAGTACACCGAGTGGTCTCGAGTGCTGGCTGTTGCTACAGAGTGTGTGGGAATGCATGGGAGGATGTGGGTAGCTCGACTGCCGGTCTTTCTAGCAGCTTGTGTGCTGCCGCGCTTGCTACGGGCAGAGTTGAGTTTTTTTTTTTTTAATAGCAGTGAACTGAGGTCTGGCTCTCACTGTTCAAGATGAGGCACACCGCGCGTAAGTGAGGAGGCTGGTGACTGAGGTTTTCTGAAGCCGTGATGATGTAGCCCGATATCATCACGCTTTGAAGCCCTTCTCGCCAATCAGCTTTCCCTCTCCATTTACTTATCGCCAGTCCATAATGCATGATATATACATGGTACAATACACTGAGGTGAAGGCACAGCATGTCACGAGTAATGCAAAGCATCAGACATAGAACTATACTAGAGATTGAAATATCGCATTTGGTGTGTAGGGCAACATACAGCAATAAATTGGTAAAAAAGATAATACAGTAAGAATATAACAGGCATGGGAGAAGATAGAATGAGCCAAGTAGGTACAAAGCATCAGGAAGTCAGATAAGGGTGAGAGGAGGAAAAGCAAGAGTTTATAAGTAAACAAAAGGAGACTGGGAGGTGTACATGGGAAAATTACAGGGTAGGGGAACTTAACAGAGACAAAAGGGTACATTTGGAGGAAAAGAGGTGATGGAAAAGGGTGGAATTATTGAAAAAGAGGGAGGATATTATTGGTAGGGGAGACCAGGGTGAGACAATGGGGATAAGTACCTATGTGGTTGGTAGAGGTGGCGCGTGTGTAACCCCAGATGGCGCTATCCCAGGGGCTACTACCCCTGCCTGATTTGCCACCAACAGGCCGAGGGCCTGGATCCAATGGCGGTGCCTCCACCAGAGGTCAGGGTTTGCAATAGTTAAACTAACTTGGTCACAGCCCTCTGGGACACTGCAACACCCCTTTCTTCCCACTAGTGGCCCACACAATATATCAGAATTACCTTCACAGTATACACTTACCCCCAGGACTGGTTCCGCACTGGGACCTCCTGTGAAATGAGATACAGTGCAACAATCACAGTACAGTACTTAACATAGACAAATACCTCAGGCAGTATAACTTTGCTGGAACAAGCAGCTCTGATTTAATTAGGGGATATAACAAGGACAGGGAAATCAGGTTAATTAGCTTATCACCTAATCACCCACCCATGGCCTCAGGCACAGGCTCATCTTTATCAGTTACTGTCCCTGGGTACCCAAGCCTTAGTGGCTGGTCCAAACTGCAGCAGCTGGTAGGGCCCTTCACACAGAGAAAGGAAAATTAAACAGTCAGCAGTACAGTAATTCCATTTGGATTTAATGTGGCAATTCAACAGGGCGACCCTGAATTAGTACTCACGACCTCCAATAAGATAGGGTCCTTCAATATCAGCAGGGCTACTCTTGAGCTCAAGAGACTCTTCACACATTATATGGTAAAAAAGAAAGTACTATACCAGGCAGGCTGCTTTCTATCCCGATCGCAATTACTGCACAATACCGGGAGAACACACAGCAGATTCAGTTCCTGACAGACCGAGTGTAATTCAACAATTTTCCAGTCTTCACAGGGTGAGCCTGGTTTCTACTCTTCAGAGATCCTTTGATTCTTTTCACAGGACGGATTCAGTCCTAACGAGCAGTTACACAAGCTGCAGACCGGAACTTGGGCTTCATACACGCTTTTTGGACTAAACTTGCACATGAAAAGCACAGGCTCCTTCATTCTTCACTGCCAAAGCTCAACTGAAACTCCAAACTGACAAAACTGCACTTCCTTTATGCTCCTCCGTGCTCCTTGACTGGATTGGCTGTCACTCACAATAGACTGCTGTTGGTCCAAAAAGTGCTGAAGTTTAAACTACATCTCCCAGAGTCACTGCCCATACAATCCTCTTGTGGCTGGCTCAGATTATGAGTCCAAGTTCTGATTCGTCCAAGGCACCATTTTAGAGCTAGCTTACCCCACACTGATTGGTCCAGTTCAGCAGTTCAAAACCAGAATGGGGAACTAGGCAGACACAGTTCTGACTGCAAAGAAAGCAGGTTAGACAAACTGTAATTTCATTATTACTGTAAATGATTTCTGGCAAACAGTTACATCTTTCAGATAGGTTCCTTTGCACCCTAGTGACTGCAAAATGGAGTGAATTGCAGCAGCTTGAGTGGTACTCAATCAAAGAAACACACAGTCCCCATACAAACTAATTATGTCTGCAAGCAGACAGCTCTTAAAGACAGTACCAGAGGTTCTAAAAACACTCACTGATAAATGGCTTGTACCAAACACCATTCAGGCTTGGAGCATTCAAGCAAGCCCCTGAAGTTCTTAAACCCCATTTGCAGGGGGTTACACGTAGTTGGGTTCTTAGGGTGAAAGGGGGTTGGGGAAGGGGAAAGGAATTTCAGGAGGTGGGGAGCAAAGTTAGTGGGGGTGGGGTATTGGGAAGGGAGGAACAGAGGGTAGTTGCGCATATAATTGGTGAAAAGGGGAAGTGCATGTGTGTTTATGAGTGATTTCTATTCTGTTTTACTGTTTTTGTAATGGCTCCCAGGACCTCCGGGAAAGGGCGCCACAATTACATAATTCGGATTACACCTTTGAGCACAAGTGTTCATTTGTAAAGGTTCCACATTTGAGTCAAGAAGACGATTTGTAAAACAGTACTCTCGAGTTCATTACAGTTAGTAATGCAGTAACTAAAACTACTACTACTATTTTCACAATGCCAATGACATCACAAAGTCTAGCACCGAAGCCAACTGTTAAAATAAAATACAAACAGCAAAATCTTCAAACAAACTGCAGATTTATAAGCTATAACTTGTAAACTACGCTGTATATATCAAATATACAGTAGCCTGGACTCAAAATTAGGCAATTTAGCATGACTTGTAGGGCAGGACTTATTCTTTCTTTTCTTTTTTTGTTTAACATTTTATTTATGCCCTTTATAATATTGTAGTGTATATAAAATACAAGAATTGAGGTACGCAGGACCCCCACACTGACAGTACAGAAAATCAATCCAAAACGTTTAAAAACAAGGCCAGTAAGTCGACCAGGGAAAACACCACCAAATATATAATGACAGGAGTAAGTGTGATCTGATTATCCTGTAGGATAATGCCACTCTCACCCCAGAATATTGCAGGAAGTTAAAAAAAAAAACAGGATATCAGGTCCCTTGCAGGACTGCTAGACAGTGAAAGACAACAGTGGCTTAGTAACTATAGACAAATATGTAAAACGATAGCCTGGACTCAGTTAAGTTGCTTTATTCCCCCATATTCTGTGGCAAAGCAAAGCAACCTGCCATATGGGTTACAGTATGTCATCTAGGAGTTCGGTAACGTTCACAAACTGAGTGGTGTTCTAAACCACCATCTTTTTTTTTTTTAATTTCATTTTTATCGAGAGATGCACAGTACACATATACTTCACATTATTCTTAACACCCATTATAGATACCACAAAATACATGTATACTTTCAAGTCAATTTGAGATGGAAAAAAGAAAGAGGTTACAAGTAAAAACAATGATCCTTACATCAAAGAATAAATATCTCGGTCTTCCTTATATATTAATAATTATACTCTGGTTTCACAGAAGGTCAGTGTTTGCTATCGACTTATAATTTTCTCAGGGGCTGATTCATCTCAAGCCCCTTGGACTTAAGCTTAAGTGAAAAATAATTATGATTCTCTGCGCAGAGCCCCCCATTCCACACAGTATTTTACAAGACCCTCTGTCCCCTATGGTACAAATTCTGGATCCAGCATAGCCAATGTAGTACAGCCACCTTGCCACTTCTCCCTAAATGCTGTTTGCTTATTATTATGTATATCTGCCATTAGACCTTCTAATTTGTAGATGTGTAGTCAGCCATTTGTGGGTTATCGTTTTTTTTTTTTTTGTTTTGCTGCTAAGAAACATAGAAACATAGACTTTGACGGCAGATAAGGACCGCTTGGCCCATCTAGTCTGCCCATAAAGAGATACTGTATAGTGACAGTAAGGTACGGTGCCATGAGGGGCTATGTTCTGGGAAGATTGTCAGTAACACCATTTCAACTATGAGCTCTACTTGTTCCCCAAGACATTCCTGTAGCTCTTCCTGTAGGGTACACTATAATGGCATCACTCTAGGGCACAGCCAGAATACGTGTCCTAGGCCTGCCAATCTACAATTGCATGCCCTCCAGCAGTGCCCATAAGATGCTAGCAGGTACTTAGTGAGAATCACTGGGTAGCGGAAATACCTGGTTCGACACTTCCATGCAAACCCCCTCCAGATAAGTAATGAGGTTATTTTTATTACTTTTAGAGATGTGTCATTCCATAAGGATAGAGGGACGGTGAGTGACAAATCCTTATTCCAACTTTCCAGTACCAACTGGGATGAGTCTCCCAAGGACTCTCTCAAGATTTTATATAATTGGCCAATCAGATGGCTCCATGTGTGGTCCTGAAGTGCGCTTCAATAGGGTCCACACAAGGGGGGGGGCATTTTGTACAATTTCCTGTTGTCTCAAATGTAGTTTTCACTTTGGGAGTGGCGGAAGGAGTCCTTTCTGGGAGTCCATATTTCCCTGTAATTCAGCAAAGGGAATAATACTTGTATTTGTTAAAAACTGATGGATATAGTTATGTTAGCCTTCTCCATGACACAAAAGTTAGATTGAATTTAGCTGGGAAAAAGTATCTTCAGATAGTAGTATATGCAGAAAAATCGAGTCTTTAAAGGCAGTTTTCTGCTCTAAACCACCATCTTGATAACTACTATAACACTTGGCTTGTACCAAAATCTATTTTGAAAAGGACATTAGAAAATGGAGCAGCAAATATGACCAACAGTAACTAAACATGAGGAAAAATAGATGATTTAACTCAAAGTTTCTAAAGCAGGTTGTAATTATCAGCTCCTTTACAGTAGTACCCCTCAGAGCAACAAAAACACACTGCTGGTCGGTGAAGTGTCCACAGCTAAGGAACCAGTCATTAGGAGAAGAAATGTAGCTCATTCCTCCCAAGCAAACTGATCCCAAGAACCACAGCAAAAATACAGTACTTCACCCTTCCTCATCAGATGTAGCTGCAGGAGGGTTTAATGATCCAATTAACTTTTCAGCAAACTGAGCTGCCGAAGCGGGGTCCATGAATATGCACGATTTAGATGCATATCGAATTTGCAGTCAGGCAGGGAAATTAAGTCTTGCCTCTACTCCATGTTGCAGTAGCTCTTTTTAAATGATTTGTAGTGCTTTCTTTCTTGACTGCATTTGAGCAGATAGGTCCAGGAAAAAAGCCAGATGACTGCCTTCCCAAAGTATGTCACCTCACGATCTCGCTGCTTGAAGTAGAGCTATCCGAGCATCCGGGGCTGATAGTGTGGTGATCGCTATAAGAGGCCTCTGCTTTGGGTCGCCACATGATCTAGGTTGCTGCAGGATCACAGAAACCTTCAGGGCATTGATTCCAGCATCAGGTGGTAATAGTTGAAGGTCCTGAAATATCAATCGGGTCACAGCCTGCAGGATATCAGTTGATCCAGCAAATCTGGGGGGGAAAGCCGACAATGCGAATATTAGCCTGTCTCTGCAAGTTCTCCAAGCACTCAATTTTTGCTTTTAGGAAGGCTAGATCACAGACATAAGATGCATTGCACTCAACCTGTTGGGAACTTGCCTCAGTCAAATCTTTTATAGCTGCTGTATTTTCTTGAGTGGTATGTTCATTTGCAGTCAGTTTGGCTTCCACAGCAACTAATCTCTTATTAGGCTTTTCTCCTGTGGCTTATATTTTGCTGAGCATGGCTAAGATTTGCACAGAAGGATGCTCAAGTGCCACTAGTCCATTCAGTGCTGCAGGCCCCGAGCTTTTAGCTGAGCCCGGGAAAGAAAGGAAAAAATCCAGGCTCTGCGATGCATGTCTAGTATCTTTCTTCAGTCCCATTCTGTTACTGGATAACTCTGAAGAACCACAGTGCTATTATTTCAATTCTTTGTTAGTAACGCTGGGGTTTTAAGGCTTTTTTGTAAATAGAAAGTCAGAGCTGCTTTAAAATGCTGCCGCCATCGCTATGCACCACAGCCTCACTTCAATGAAAGTGGATAGGACTTCTACAATTCACTCAGCTCTGCCCCTTGTGAATTATGATCCTGCCCCTCACACTTTGAAGATAAATTGCATATTTTGAGTCGCCCACTGCATAACCCTACATTAATGCAGGCATTAGGTTGAAGAATGCAATGCGCTCAAAATAGGGTAATGAAAAACATTAGGGTTTGGGGTCTCAGAGTCTTGGTGATCAGTGGTGGGTGCTCCTCAGGTTGTCTACCCCAATGCCCCCTCCCCCCAGCCCATAACCTCCTGTCTGAAGCACAAGGTACAGCTCCATGCCACTGCCTCTGCCTCATACCGATACAGTCTTCAAAGTCAGAGAAACACGTCTCATGACGTTGCTAACACTACCTGTTGTAGCTTTCTTCACGCAGGGCCTAGTCTAACCTTGTTTGCTCAGGGTAGGATTAAAAAAAAAATGAATATGGGGATTTTTACATGATTTCACTAATTACTTCCAAACCAATGAGTTTCACCAAACGTACCACAAAATTAGCCTGCAGAACTGGGATTGTGGAAACCAAATCTCACAGTCCTAGGGGCTAAGATCACTGAATATGAGCTGACAAACACCCCTGCTTTTGACACAAACACTAATTCAACCCTAACAGTGCTATTGTACTTGTGTTTTCTATATATATATATATATATATATATATATATATATATATAATATATATACATATATATGTACACACACACACATATATATTCATAAATATGTATTGCAAAAAAACTATATTAATGCAAAGGTTAGGATTTCTTCTTAAAGCAAAAAAGTAAGGAAATGTGGCATTAAGGGTTTCTGAACTTCAGCCCACATTCTACTGTACCACATCCATGAACCCTCCAAATTGAATGCCAAATGCACAACCCAGATTTCAAACATGTTTTATCACCTGCGGCAAACATCCTCCCAGACTCAGCCTGCGACCTGTTACCAGCTTCGTAAACCCTTCAGTTGCTGCCACCCACTCAGCATAGACACCTCTCTGGGTATCTCTAGGTCTGAATTCCTCCAGAGCCACTGCTCACACAGTACAGTGCTCCTTGCTCGAGGGTAAACAATCCACCACCTCTGTCACAGGTGAGAACACCTTACTTTAGAAACAAGATATGGTAACTGATGCCTTCTCTTCAGAGGCAGAAACACAGTTTTTTCAATTATAAATCAGTTATCTGTACCTCAAAGACATAAGTCACAGACACATGAAGTATACAAATAAATAATAATTTTAATACTTCAAGATATTTATACATATGCTACAGGATACCACACAAAGACTATGAAGAACAGTGGTTCTACAGAAATAAAAAAAAAGTTTGGATCAGTACGTCACACACAGAAAAACCTGTCTCTCTTTGTTCTCTATTTAACAAGGTAGAATAGCTTATCACACAAGAAACCTTGGTGAATCAGGGAGGATATGAACCTTAGATAGTAGCTGTTTATAGTCCCAAATCTGACCAACTTGCTGTCACAAAACTCATATCAATAAGATTTCCTAAAAATCAGTCGGTT
This sequence comes from Neoceratodus forsteri, assembly GCA_016271365.2. Classification (NCBI taxonomy): domain Eukaryota; kingdom Metazoa; phylum Chordata; order Ceratodontiformes; family Ceratodontidae; genus Neoceratodus; species Neoceratodus forsteri. The sequence continues at coordinate 1,617,348,998 of CM028130.1, forward strand.
TCCTAAAAATCGGTCTCTTCCACCACCCTTGGCACATATGTCCTATGACATCACTCCAAGACCATTTCTCTGCATCTTGAGAGCTGAGTCCTGTGATCTGGACTTTGGACTTTGTATATACAAATGCATCTGCTTTTTGGTCTGAGTCCTGTCTAGGCCAGCAGGGATGCCTGGTTAGCTAGCAGTTTCATGACATGAAAAAAAAACACTTTCCCATTTGAAGCGCTCCCATAAATTGTTCGGGGATCCTGACATGATACAGGACAGCAGAGACAGTAATTTCCCTCACAGCCAGTTGGTCAGTCCTTGATTACTTTTCCCAGGAATATCAACTTTGCCCCTTCAGCTGCCAGATTCTAACTGATACACATACAAAAAGAGTTGAATAAAAAACAGATACAGTAACAGGTATTCATAGCAAACTGTTACATCCCAGCCCCAGAGAAAGACAAAAACAAATCTTTCAGTAGCAATAAATTATGTTTTTTTGTGTGAGCCTGCTGGCTCCCACTGCTATGCCCTCGGTTCTCTCTCTGGGTGAACCCTACCTTAGTTTCTCCTAGTGTCCTCCTTACTTAAAAAAAAAAAAACAACACAAGGACATGAACTATTGTTTGGACAGGCCATCTGCGTTGTCATGCTGTGACCCACTGTGGTGCCTATGTCCAATTTATAGGACTGCAGCGCCAGGCTCCACCTTGGCAATTTTGAGTTTTGTCCACTGGTCCTATGCAACCATGCAAGGGAGACATGATCAGTAACCAGAATGAGCACCCTCCCACACAAATAAGGTTGCAGCTTCTGCAAAGTCCAGACAATTGAAAACAGCAAAACAGCGATCCCCCTGATGACGCATTAGTTGCGAAACCGTTCAGGGTTCCTTTGTTGCTTTGCTGTGGATTGTATTCTGCAGGCAATTGCCTTTTTATATTTTCAATTAAAGCCTTTATACTTGTAGTCTCGAGTGGTGCTGGTTTTGCTGTTTTCAATTCATTGGTTTCTACGACCTAGCACACTCCTTTCCAGCCGGAGCTGTTTTTCTGCTTTAAAAGTCCAGACAATCCCTAGACACTCCTTCTGTCTTGTGGTGTAGGCCTCATTTCTGGGCAGCAGCTTCCTGCTCAGGTACATGACTGGGTATTTCTCTCCTGAGCATGTGACCCGAGTCAGAACCATACCTAGCCCATGATCAGATAAATTTATGTGCACAATAAACCTTAGAGAATAGTCCAGGATGGCGAGCAGAGGTGCCTAATACGATGCCTCTTTCAACTGGCAGAACAAGATTTCTCATGTTTCTGTTCACTAAATCCTTTCAGCAATTTCTTCCTGGTGAGATCGGACAGGGTTTGGTCATGCTGCTGAAATTCTGCACAACACAGTAAGTACCTTACTGTCCCTAGGAAGACCCATACTTTTTCTCTTGGTCATGAGCATGGCTCATCTCTGTATGCTTCAATTTTCACTGGCTCTGGCCAGATGTACCCACTCCTGCCCTGTGCCCAAGGTACAACACTTCTACTATTCCTATCTTGCACTTCTCCACTTTAAATGTCAACCCAGCAGCGTGCAACTGGCGGATCACCTGGCTCACATGTCTGATGTGATCCTCCCAAGTCTGGCTGTAGATGGCAAAGTCATCCATGCATGCCAGAATTAAGTCTCCTGTCCCATTCAGAATGCATTCCAAGAGTCATTGAAAAGCGGCTGGCACATTCTTCGTCCCGAATGGCATTACCCTGAACATGAAGAATCCAAACAGGGTATGAAAACTGCCCTATCTCTGGCTTCGGGGTCAGGGGTACCTGCCAGTAGTCTTTTCCAGGCTTACAGTGGACAGGAAAAGGGCTCAAATGACCTCTCTAGGACCTCATCTGTTCTGGTCATAGGGTATTCATCCAACACTGTGCAGCTGTTAAGCTTGCAGTAGTCGATGCATACCTTTCTTCCTCTGGTTGCCAGCCCTGAGGCATCCCTCAGGCATCCCCAGCTTGTCCCACCCAGCCTGAGACTCCCCCTTGCTCCAGGTCCCCTCAGAACCCTGACCTGGCACCATGAACCACCATATCTTGGGGCAGAACTGTCATATCCTTAATAACCCAGCACAGTGTAAAAAGGGTAGGTACACACCACAAATAATAATAAAAAAAAAATATATATATATATTACATATTGTATATTATAAGGAGAGGGACGTAGGGAGTGGTGCAATGCACTGGCTGTGGGGCAGCAGTTTCCAGAGACATTCTGAAAACTGCATTGCCGTCCCATTTGCAGCCAACTGTCAGCTCTGAGGGAGGAGGTGCCCACCTCCTGGCTGAACTAGCAAGGATCAAGGAGGCCTCCCCTCCAAAGAGCACCACTGCCACAACCACTGCCTCAGAGGTTGCCAAGTATGAAGAGCAGTTGGACCACAGTGGGTTCTGGGAGGGTGCGGTGGTGGACCAGAGGCAAAGCCCCTAGTTGTACCTCTACACAAATTATATGCCATTCTGCACAGCAAGGTTCCCTAAGATGGCACCCTCAGTGGAGACCCAGAAGAATGCTGAGGACATCCACAAGGAGACCCACTAAAGGGTGGCAAGGGACACCACAGGGAAGAAAACAGCTCTGATAGGGGACTTTTGTTAGGGGAGTAAACTGGGAAAGGGAGAGGAGAAGGAAGAAAGGTGCCTGCCTGGTGCCATGGCTTGGAGGGACAGGAAGCGAATCCTGAGGATTGCAGAAGCAGCATCACAGGAGAGGGAACTAGATCTCATAGTCCACCTTGGGACAAATGACCTAGCTAGGCATGGGATCAGTGCAGTGCAGAATGAATTTGTGGAGTTGGGGAGGGGCCTTTAGACGGGTAGCAAGCACAGTAACCTTCTCAGAGGTGCTATCAGTCCATGGCAGGAGTGAGGCTAGGGTACTGCACACCATGCAGTTTAATGAATGGTTGAAAAACTGGTGCAGAGCACAGGGCTTTGGCTTCATTGGGGACTGGGGGGCTACCTGGAGAGATAAAGGTCTATACTGGCATGATGGTCTGCATCTGTCCATGAAGGGAACCAAGCTCCTAGGTGACAGGTTTAAATGCTTCCTTGGCAAGCTTTTAAACTAGCCAAGGGGGGAGGTGCTGATAAAAGGCAGGAAATTTCAAGCCTCCCCCCACAAAACATGGCAAGTAGTAAGGTAAACAATGAGGTACAGAGCACAACACAGGGCAGGACAAGGGTAAATGGAAAAATAGACAAGGACAATAAGAGCAGGGGTGGGGGAAAAAGGATAAAGCCCACATTAAATGGAGGGCAATGAGTACCAATGCCCGTAGTCTGGGAAACATGCTTCCTGAGCTAGTAGCCCTGATGGAAGATGAACAATTGGATATTGTGGCAGTCACGAAAACATGGTACACCGAGAACCATGACTGGGATGTCAACATACCAGTGTACACAGTCTACTTAAGGGACAGGGAGGGTAAAAGAGGAGGTGGAGTAGCTTTATACATAAGGGAAGGGATCAAAGCTACAGAACTAAAAAGTAAGGGGGAGGACAAGAGGCACTCTGGGTCACCTTGGAGACAGAGAATGGCATCACAATCCGCACAGGGGTTGTATACAGACCTCCGTCTCAAGGGGAGGAAATGAACAACAAAATGATAGAGGACATTCTCAAAATGGCTGAAAAAGGGGAGATACTGTTGATGGGGGACCTGAATATGCCAGATGTTAACTGGATAACATGTACTACAGCCACATCCAAGAGCAGGGTCATTCTCGATGTCCTGCAGGGGGCAGGCCTTAGACAGCTAGTGTTGGAACCCACTCGAGAGGGAGCAATACTAGACCTGGTACTCTCAAATGGAGAAAGGATCACAAATTTAGAAGTCAGTAGACATCTGGGAACAAGTGACCACTGCACAGTGTGTTTCACAATGGCCACAACCATGGAGATAAGCCATACAAAAACAAGGATACTGGACTTTAGAAGGGCTGGCTTTTCGCAAAATGGGTGAATACCTGAAAAATGCACTAGCAAATGACCAAAAAGGAGGGGTGGAAGAACAATGGAGAAAAATCAAAACTGCCATCATAGAGGCAACAAGCCTTTGTGTGAAACAAATAAACAAAGAAAGCAGAGTGAAAAAACACTATGGTTCTCAAAAGAGGTGGCAGGGAAGGTTAAGGAGAAAAAGACTTCATTCAAAAAGTATAAGGAATCATAGAAGGAGCATGACACGGAACTGTATCAATTAAAACAGAAAGAAGTGGGGAAGGCAGTCAGACTAGCAAAGGCCCAAACCGAGGAAAAAATAGCCAACTCAGTTAAGAAGGGGGATAAAACCTTTTATAGGTACATGAGGGAGCATAGGAAGGTTAAGGGAGGGATAGTGAAGATTAATAAAGGAGAGGGGAGGTGGGCAGAGGGAGACAGTGAAAAGGCAGAGATACTGAATGAATACTTTTGCTCAGTATTCACAAAAGAAGATGAGGAGGAGTTACCTAAACCAGACAATAGAAGCACTCTGGGTAGGGGAGTCCTGAAAAGAACTCCTAAAACTCAAGGTGGACAAAGCAGTGGGACTGATGGATTCACCCCAGAATCCTAAAAGAACTAAGGAGGACCTAGTGATACCACTGACCATGCTTTTCAACAAATCATGGCAGGATGGGGCAGTACCTGAGGACTGGAGGAGGGCAGATGTGATTCCCCTTCACAAAAGTGGGAGCAAGGCAGAAGCAGGAAACTACATACCTGTAAGTTTGACCTCAGTGGTAGGGAAAATGATGGAATCACTTCTGTAAGAAAGAATTGTTGAGTACCTAGAGGTCAGTGGGGCACAGGACCTAAAGCAGCATGGATTTACAGCAGGAAGGTCATGTCAGACGAATCTAATTGATTTCTTTGACTGGGTGACCAAAGTAATAGACCAGGGAGGGGCTGTGGATATGGCCTACCTAGACTTTAGCAAGGCATTTGACACAGTCCCGCACAAAAGATTAATAAACAAGTTAGCCAGCCTGGAAGTGGGTCCCAGGGTGGTAGCCTGGGTAGCAAACTGGCTGCACAACAGGACATAGAAGTTAATAGTGAATGGAACACATTCTGAAGAAAGGGGGGTTACTAGTGGAGTACCTCAGGGCTCAGTACTGGGTCCAGTCCTCTTTAACATCTTCATAGGTGACATTGCAGAGGGTCTGGAGGGAAAGGTATGCCTCTTTGCAGATGACACAAAGATCTGTAACAGAGTTGATACACAGGAGGGGGTAGAAAAATGAGAAGGGACTTGGCAAGGTAAGAGGAATGGTCAGATATATGACAACTTAGATTCAATGCAAAGAAGTACAAAGTAATGCACTTGGGAAACAAAAACCCAGAAGAAGAGTACACAATAGCAGGGGAGGTACTAACAACAACAAAAATGGAAAGGAACCTGGGGACAGTCATATCAGATGACCTAAAGGTGGGTAAGCAATGTGAAAAGTCGGTAAGCAGAGCCAGGGGGATACTGGAATGCACAGGAAGGGGCATCACAAGTAGAAAAGGGAAGTGGTTATCCCTCTATACAGACAGTTGGTGAGACCCCATCTGGAGTACTGTGTACAGTTTTGGGGACCTCATCTACACAAGGACATAGACAGGATGGAAGCTGTCCAGAGGAGGGCAACTAAAATGGTGCAGGGTCTGCAGCAGAAGCCATATGAAGAGAAACAGAGAGCTTAATATATATACTCTTGATGAGAGGAGGGATGGGGGGACATGATAGAAACGTTCAAGTACCTCAAGGGAATCAACAAAGTCCAGGAGGGTAGCATCTTTCAGAAAAAGAGATGTGTAAGAACAAGGGGGCATAATTTAAAGATAGAGGGGACGGCTCAGGGGTAATGAGAGAAATTTTTTCACAGTGAGAGTGGTGGATACATGGAACAGCCTTCCTGAGGAGGTTGTTGGGTCTAAAACAGTGGGGGAATTCAAACATGCATGGGACAGACACAAGGCAATTATAGTGGGGGGTTGCAGGAAGTAGGCTGTTGGTTAACTAGAATCTGCAGCTTATCCAGTAGGTAGGGAATTGGGCAGACTGAGTGGGCCAAGTGGTCCTTATCTGCTGTCAAAGTCTATGTTTCATATACCCCCTGGCTTGTATCTCCAAGGGCAGGACTACCTACCACTTATCTTGGGTGCTCCTTTTAATCTAGCTCAGTGGTCTGGTGCAGGCCAGAAGATATTGGGACCGGAGGAGGTGGGTCCGACAGAGGGGTGTGGGGCTGGCGTGCCATCGTCTCCTTCACGAGCCAGGGTGTTTTCTTTGTGTGCATGACTTGTGATGGTCCGGAGGCATGGACAAGCAATGACATCCAGTATGAGCTGAAAGCACCCACACCCCTCACGCGGACGTCCACCGATCCCTGGCTGATGCACTCCTAGTTTCCACTGGGAGTCACTGCTGCTGGGGAGTCGTGAGCCCACCCTTCCCAGAAGAGGAGAGCTGTCCTCCAGATACTCAATCCCCTCCTCCCTGGCCGACCCCCGGCAACCTGAACTTGCTCCCAAGACTGGGTCGTCAGCATGGTGAGAGGTGTGGCGTCTGGTGCCTCAACCCTCAGTGCCACCGGGCCAGCTTTGGATTTCATCATGTTTACGTGGTAGACTCGCTGTTTGCACCTCCTGTCTGGTAGCTCCACCATGTAATTGACATGATTCACCCTCAGACCACTGAGTAAGCCCTCCCCAAATTGCCTGTAATTTTTTTTGCTGGATGGGGATGAGCACCTTCACCCGTTGCCTGATTTTGTACTCCTGGGCTCTGGCCCCCATGATGGTACCATGTCTTCTGCTTCTGTTGTGCAGTGGCTAGGTGCACCTGGGCAAACCCCATCAGCTCCTTCAGCCACGAAGTGAGATTCAGGACATCCTCCATGACAGGTTGCCCTTGGGGAGCAAACTCACCCTCCCATTCATCCCTTACCAGATTAAGGGGGCCCCTTACCATATCGCCAAACAGAAGCTCGAAGGGTGAGAACCCTGTGGACTCCTGGGGGAACGTCCCTGTATGTGAATAAGCAATGAGGCAGGCACTTGTCCCTCTCTCTCTCATGCTGGTCAGCTATCACCCTTAACGGGTCTTAAGAGACCCACTGAAGTTTCAGCCAGTCTGTTCAGCCTGGTGGTGATATGGCGAGGTCCTGCACTACCTTACCCCACACTTCTTCCAAAGACTAACCATCAGATCAGACATGAAGTTGGTCCCCTGCTCAAATAAAATCTCCTGGAGGAAACCCACCTGGCTAAATATCCCAGGAAGTTTGTCGGCCACATTCTGTACTGAGCCAGTTGGTCTGTCCCAGATTAAAATCTTGACTTTTCCCAGGAATATTAACTTTGTCCCTTCAGCTGCTAAATTCTGATACCCATGCAGAAAGAGTTGAATAAAAACTACAGTAACAGACATGTATTGCAAATTATTACATCCATCAATAAATTACATAACATGAGAAAAACAGTTACACCTCATGACGAATGCTGCACTCGTATGTTGTGACAGACAAGACCACAGGATGCCATGCTGGGTATGTGCGTGCGTGTGTGGGTTTGTCAGTCGCTGCACCTGCATCATCACACAAACTGTGACAGACTTGTAGTTGACTTCTCAAATGACCTGTGGGCCATCCATGAAGCAGCTGTAAAGTCAAACAAACTGCTGGGACGTATTGCAGACTTTGTCAATGCACAAAGAAGCGCAGTGTTTGGTATGGGGTGTAACTGTATTCCTCCTTCTGTGTTACTTATTTGTGATGTTAAAACATGCAGTGCTCCTCATTGTAGTGACCTCTGGTATAGTGAATTCCATATACTGAATGCAGCCTATAACTCCAACAATGGAGACTGAAACTAACGGAACAGTTGAGGTGCCGGTCAGTTGTTTTGTCAATCTCAATCCCATCTACCAATTAAGGTTTCAAATCGTTGTTGTAATTACACTTATATTGTAATTCATTTCAAGTACAAGTGCAGCTGGGTGTTCGGTCGCATACGAGAGCATGTTACAGCTGCCTCACTAAGTCAACACTGGTTGCTGAGTTTCTGAAAAGTTATATTTAAAGCAGCGGTATTTGTTAATCCGCAAAAAACGTAATCATATAGTTTTCTGGTGAAAATGTATTTCTGACAAAATGTTACTGCTGAAAAAAACAAACAAAACAAAACTATGTTCTCCAACAAATTCCCAGTGACCTTGAACCTTGGAATGTTTATTTTTTTTTCTTTTAGTTTTTGTTGACCGGGTAAGTGCACTAGACAAATCCTGCCTATTTTCAGGCACGACCCGGGGGAGAGGACTACAGATGAATGCCAACTGACCTTGAACCAGATTAAGCTGTTTGTGGTATCTTTAGTGAATGAGGGAAATTTGGCCAGAACACCGAGGAAACTCCCCTACTCTTTTTCGATAAGTGCCATGGGATCTTTAACATCCACCTGAACTACCACCAATCCAGGAAGATGGGACCTCGGTTTAACATCTCATCCGAAAGACAGCACCTCAGAAGTGTAGCACCCCTCTCATATGCTGCACTACAGTGTCAGTACTGGGATATTAACCCAAGTGCCAGATGTGGGAACTGAACCCACAGCCCTCTGATCTCCCGGCCTCAGAGGCGAGTGTGCTACCTGCTGAGCCACTGACACTAATGTCTTTAGAGTTTAAGAGTTGTGTGGTACTCCTTCTGGCATGCTCCTTTGATCACCAGTGAATTACCTAGGTGGAAGCACTTGACTTTTTTTTTCACAGTTTTTACCTCTGCCGCAGACCCATCAGGGGCTATGACCTCTCCCTCGGAGGGGTACATCCTTCTGACCATGATCCCCCAGCCAGTCCATCCCCCGAGGTTCCCCCATAGATTCCCCCTCTGTGGCATGGCCAGGACGAGGAGTGCCGGCATGCTCCTCCGCCTGGTACATCAGATCGGTGTTGGGGAGGACCCACTGGTGTGATCGGACCATCATGGGTCCTGACGAGTCCTGCAACTTTCCTCTGTTTTCTCCCACACTCATGTCCGCAATGGGCAAGGAGGCTGTCTCCACCTCCACGGAGGCAGCCAATCATCCTGGACATTGGCCAGCCCCTTACATGGCTGCATGCCTGTGTCAACCCCAGACAATGCTAGGTGTCAAATCCCCTCACCCAGAGGAAGGAGAGCAGCCTCCGGATGCTCTGTCCTTCCTCCCTGGCTGACCCCAAACAATCCAAGTCTATTCCCAAACCCGGTCGCCAGCGTGGTGCAAGGTAAGGCGCCCAGCTCCTCAATCCTCAGTGCCACAGGGCTTGCCTAAAGCACTTTACTTTTAACCCTTAGGCTGCCACAGAATTAGAACATATAGAATTTTGGACTGATATATCAGTCCGTGCCCAGCAAGGGTTAAGGAGCCAATTCAGGCAGTGCACTCTATATAAGAGTAAGCCACTTTAGGCAATGCACGCTATATAAGATAAGCCACTGCAGACATTTCATAGTTTGGACCAAACTGTGGGGTTCCACCCAGGGCTGGCTTTAGAGTTTTGGGGGCCCTCAGCAGGATTACTGAAGTCGTGGGGCTCCCCTACATGGTCGACCTTCACCCCATATGTTTGAATGTAACCGATACGAACATAATTTTATTCTATTATAAGTACAACCAAGGGTATTTTTACATTTTTAAGGAGGGCACAGCAACATTAGTCCATGGGGTTGTTCCTTCTATCACATCCATCGTCACCCATCTGCCTGTTATTGGCTGGGTCATAGCTTAGTAAGGCATTTCTTGACATCAGGATGCCACATCAGAAGGTGTTGCATAGCTCTGTGTTACTGTTTTAAGAAGACAATAAGATTTAAGAAATTTTAAAATAATTAAGATAAACTGCTCTGACTGTAGGGCCACCTCCATAGAGGAGACTGGCTTCCATGAGATTCGCTGATGCCTAAAACGAGCTATGGTTCCACCTTGGTGTCTGGTGGTTTGACTTGTTCAGATTACAGCTGTAAAACTGAAGACTAAGAGAACCCTTTTCCATGGAGGTAAAGTAAGAACATAGCTAATTTAAACAGAAAAAATTATTAACTTCTCAGATTTACCATAGTGTAGAGTGGTGTGTACTGGACTCCGTTTGCTCACTAACAAATAATGCGGCTTTAAAGGATGTGTATAACCTGGCAGGTGAAACATAGCACAATGTGACTGGGACCACAATAAATCACTTTTGGGGGCAGGCCCACTACCGCTAGCAACGCTGATGACCTGGGTTCGGGAGTGAACCCACAGCACGAGAGGGTGGACTGGGGGTAAGTTGGATGAGCGTCCCATGGACAGCTCTCCACCTCTGGGGGATGGTTATTGGTGTTCATTGCTTGAGTGACACCCAGTGGTGGCTGAGTGTGCACCAGGCTGAGACCACTCTGCAGGAGAGAAGCAGTGGCGGATGTCTGCAGGGCATGCGTGGGAGCACACATGCCCATGCACAAATTTCACTGCACATCCAAGTCTCTGGTAAAACCAGAAAAGTGGAAACCCCAAATTGCAGCCACGCAGTGATGCTCCCGCCTCAAGCCAAAATAAAGCCATAGCCTAAGACCCAGGTGTCTCAGTGGTGGATCTCGTCTCTCCTTTGGAGCCCTGCCATAGGGGGTAAACTGTGGGACTTCTGCTCTGGGCAACTGGCAGGGATGCCGGGTAGGGAGGTTCAGGGGGTCTGATCCCATCTTTATTCCCCCCCTACAATACACTGCCTTGAACTCCCGCTGGGTTCCCTAAGGTGCCTGGCTCCGCTGGACCTTGTATCCCCTCAGCTGCCTACATCCATGCTGCCGTGGCTATGCCCCCAGGCAGGGGAGAGGGAATGTACCTCTCAGACTATTGCTATGTCCTCATCAGGCGGCTTCCCTGAGGAATCCACTACTAGTCATCTTCGGTCCACCGGGGTCTGCCATTCTTTGGGCAGTGGGGCCATTTTTCTGGGTTACTCAATATCCCCATAGACTCAGATGCACTAAGGAGGTTTAAGGTGCACGTGCATCTAAAGCATCCTGCTGTACAAACCCCAGCCTGCATCCAGCCTTCCGACGGGCACTCTTGACTGCACCACACCACAGGTGGCAGTACTGCAGCAAGGATAGTGAAACACCCTCACCCGGAGGAGGATAGCGTCCTCTGGGATGCTCAATCCCCCTCCCCCTCATTTGACCCAGGCTTTTTCGTGAACCCACTTTGTGTCACTAAGCAAGCTACAGCTCTGGTGCACTGTGCATCAGCAATGAAGCTACACCTCTGGCACATTGTGTGTCACTAAGTAAGCTACAGCTCTGGCGCAATGAGCATCACCAAGCAACCTACAGCTATGGCACACTGTCCGTCATCATGCAAGATACAGCTCTGGTGCAGTGACTGTCACTAAGCAAGCTATGGTACACTGTGTGCCACTAAGCAAGCTACAGCTCTGGTACACTCTGTCACGAACCAAGCTACAGCACTGGTACACTGTGTGTCACTAAGCATGCTATAGCTCTAGTACACTGTGTGTCACTAAGCAAGCTACAGCTCTGGCACACCATGCATCACTAAGCAAAATACAGCTCTGGCACATTGTGCGTCATTATACAAGCTACAGCTCTGGCACACTGAGTGTCACAAAGCAAACTACAGCTCTGGCGCACGGAGTGTTGCTAAGAAAGCTACAGTTCTGGCTGAAGCAAACTACAATTCTGGCACACTGCATCACTAAACAAGCTATAGCTGTGGCACACTGTGCATCACTAAGAAAGCTACAGCTCTGGCACACTGTGTCGCTAAGCAAGCTACAGCTCTGGCACACTCAGTGTCATTAAGCAAGCTACAGCACTGATGCACTGTATGTCAATAAGCACGTTGCAGCTCTGGCACACTTTGTGTCACTAGGCACGCTACAGCTCTGGCACACTGTATGTCACTAAGCACGCTACAGCTCTGGCACACTGTTTCACCAAGCAAGCTACAGCTCAGGTGCAGTGTGCATCAACAAGCAAGCTACAGATCTGGTGCAGTGACTGTCACAAAGTAAGCCACAGCTCTGGTGCACTGTGTGTCACTAAGCAAGCTACAGCTCTGGCACACTATGCGTCACTAAGCAAGCTACAACCCTGGTTCACTGAGTGTCACTAACCAAGCTACAGCTCTGGCGCAGATAACATTACTAAGCAAGCTGCAGCTCTGGTGCAGAGAGTGTCACTATGCAAGCTACAGCTCTGGCACACTGTGTATCACTAAGCACACTATAGCTCTGGTACACTGTGTCACTAAGCAAGCTTCACCTCTGGTACACAGTGTGTCACTAGCAAGCTACAGCTCTGGTACACTGTGACACTAAGCAAGCTACAGCTCTGGTATACTGTGTGTCACTAGCAAGCTACAGCTCTGGTGCAGCAGAGTGTCATAGCAAGCCACAGTACTGGCATACTGTGTGTCACTAAGCAAGCTACAGCTCTGGTGCAGTGTCACTAAGCAAGCAACAGCTCTGGCACACTGTGTCACGAAGCAAGCTACAGCTTTGGCACACTGTGTGTCACTAAGGAAGCTACAGGTCTTGTGCACTGTGTGTCACTAAGCAAGTTACAGCTCTGGCACACTTTGTGTCGATAAGCAAGCTACACCTCTGATGCACCGTGTCACTACGCAACCTGTCTTTGGCACACTGAGCATCATTAAGCAAGCTACAGTTCTGGTACACTGTTTGTCACTAAGCATGCTACCACTGTGGTTCACTGTGTGTCACTAAGCAAGCTACAGCTGTGGTACACTGTGTCTCACTAAGCAAGCTACAGCTCTGGCGCAGTGAGTGTTACTAAGCAAGCTACAGCTCTGGCACACTGTGCATTACTATCCAAGCTACAGCTGTGGTGCACTGAGTGTCACTAAGCAAGCAATGGCTCTGGCAAACTGTGTGTCACTAAGCAAGCTACAGCTCTGGCACACTGTGTGTCACTAAGCAAGCTACAGCTCTGGCACACTGTGCGTTACTATGCAAGCTACAGCTCTGGTGCACTGAGTGTCACTAAGCAAGCTACAGCTCTGGTGCACTGAGTGTCGCTAAGAAAGCTACAGTTCTGGCTTAAGCAAGCTACAGCTCTGGCACACTGCATCACTAAGCAAGCAATGGCTCTGGCACACTGTGTGTCACTAGGCAAGCTACAGCTCTGGTACACTGTGAGCCCCTAAGCAACCTACAGCTCTAGCACACTCACTGTCATTAAGCAAGCTATATGGCACTGATGCACTGTATGTCACTAAGCATGTTACAGCTCTGGCACATTGTGTTTCACTAAGCAAGTTACAGCTCTGGTGCAGCATGTGTCACTAAACAAGCTACACCTCTGGCACACTGTGCATTACAAAGCAAGCTACAGCTCCGATGCACTGAGTGTCACTAACCAAGCTACAGCTCTGGTACAGTTATCATTACTAAGCAAGCTGCAGTTCTGGCATAGAGAGTGTCACTAAGCAAGCTGCAGCTCTGGTACACTGTGTGTCACTAAGCATGCTACCGCTCTGGTTCACTGTGTGTCACTAAGCAAGCTACAGCTCTGGTACACTGTGTGTCACTAAGCAAGCTACAGCTCTGGCACACTGTGTTTCACTAAGCAAGTTACAGCTCTGGTGCAGTGTGCGTCAACAAGCAAGCTACAGCTCTGGCGCACTGTGTGTCACTAAGCAAGCTACAGTTTTGGCACACTGTGCATCACTAAGCAAGCTACAGCTCTGGTACACTGTGTGTCACTAAGCACGCACGCTTTGGTTCACCGTGGTGTCACTAACAAGTCTACAGCTCTAGTACACTGTGTGTCACTAAGCAAGCTACAGCTTTGGCACACTGCATCACTAAGCAAGCTACAGCTCTGGCACACTGCATCACTAAGCAAGCTACAGCTCTGGCACACTGTGAGTCACTATGCAAGCTACAGCTCTGGCGCACTGAGTGTCGCTAAGAAAGCTACAGTTCTAGCTTAAGCAACCTACAGCTCTGGCACACTGTGTGTCACTAAGCAAGCTACAGCTCTGGCACACTCAGTCTCAATAAGCAAGCTATGGCACTGATGCACTGTATGTCACTGAGCATGTTACAGCTCTGGCACATTGTGTGTCACTAGGCACGCTACAGCTCTGGTACACAGTGTGTCAGTAAGTAAGCTACAACTCTGGCACACTGTACGTCATTAAGCAAGCTGCAGCTGTGGCACACTGTGTGTCACTAGGCACGCTACAGCTCTGGCACACTGTGTGTCACTAAGCAAGCTACAGCTCTGGCACACTGTGTGTTGCTAAGCAAGCTACAGCTCTGGCACACTCAGTGTCATTAAGCAAGCTATGGCACTGATGCACTGTGTGTCACTAAGCATGTTACAGCTCTGGCACACTGTGTGTCACTAGGCACACTACAGCTCTGGCACACTGTGTGTCACTAAGCATGCTACTGCTCTGGTACACTATTTTACTAAGCAAGTTACAGCTGTGGTGCAGTGTGCATCAACAAGCAAGCTACAGCTCTGGTGCACTGTGTGTCACAAAGCACGCTACCGCTCTGGTTCACTGTGTGTCACTAAGCAAGCTACAGCTCTGGTACACTGTGTGTCACTAAGCAAGCTACAGCTCTGGCACACTGTGTTTCACTAAGCAAGTTACAGCTCTGGTGCAGAGTGTGTCACTAAGCAAGCAATGGCTCTGACACATCATGTATCACTAAGCAAGCTACAGCTTTGGCACACTGTGTGTCACTAAGGAAGCTACAGGTCTTGTACACTGTGTGTCACTAAGCAAGTTACAGCTCTGGCATACTGTGTGTCACTAAGCAAGCTACAGCTCTGGTGTACTGTATGTCACTATGCAAGCTACAGCTTTGGCACACTGTGCATCACTAAGCAAGCTACAGTTCTGGTGCACTGTGTGTCACAAAGCATGCTACTGCTGTGGTTCACTGTGTGCCACTAAGTAACCTACATCTTTGGCGCAGTGAGTGTCACTAAGCAAGCTACAGCTCTGGTGCACTGTATGTCACTATGCCAGTTATAGATCTGGTGCACTGTGTGTCACTAAGCAAGCTACAGTTCTTGCACACTGTCCATCACTAAGCAAACTATGGCTCTGTCACACTGTGTGTGACTAAGGAAGTTACAGGTGCCAGCCCAGTGGCTTGGAGGTTGAGGTGCTGACTGCTACACCTCACACCATGCTGGTGACCCACATTTGAAATGAGCCCGGATTGCCAGGGGTCAGCATGGGCGAAAGAGGATCAAGCATCCAGTGGACTACTCTCCTTTCTTGGAGGGGGGGGTTTGTTCTGTTTGTTGACTGCCCTCTGGTGTTGGCTCGAGGGCAGTACAGATTGGGAGGCATGTACCAGCATCACTACATCGGTGGGAGCATGGACGGGAGTAAAGAGGTGGAAAAGGAGCTGGCGGGCCCCATGATGGCTCCACCTCCCTGTGCCACCCCCCAGGCTTCCAGATTATGCTCTGGGGCAGGGAGAAAGCCGGTGCTCCCCTGCTTCACCCCATTGCGGGGGGGAGCAGTGGGGGAACTACCGGGCAGTCGGTATGAGCAGGGACACGTGGTTCCGGAGGATGACTTCCTCCGAAGGAGGGCCATAGCCACCCGCCAGGCTCCAGAGCAAAAATACATAATAGGGAAAAAAAATGGAAGCTACAGGTCTCTCACACTGTGTGTCACTAAGCAAGGTATGGCTCTGGTACACTGTGTGGTATTAACAAGCTATAGCTCTGGCACACTGTAGTCGTTAAGCAAGTTACAGCTCTGGCAGACTGTGTCCTTAAGCAAGCTACAGCTCTGGCACACTCAGTCTCATTAAGCAAGCTATGGCACTGATGCACTGTATGTCACTGAGCATGTTACAGCCTGGCACATTGTGTGTCACTAGGTACGCCACAGCCTGGTACACAGTGTGCTTGGTAAGCAAGCTACAGCTCTGGCACACTGTGTGTTGCTACAAGCTACAGCTCTGGCACACTCAGTGTCATTAAGCAAGCTATGGCACTGATGCACTGTGTGTCACTAAGCATGTTACAGCTCTGGCACACTGTGTGTCACTAGGCACACTACAGCTCTGGCACACGTGTTCACTAAGCAAGCTACAGCTCTGGCACACTGTGTGTTGCTAGCAAGCTACAGCTCTGGCACACTCAGTGTCATTAAGCAAGCTATGGCACTGATGCACTGTGTGTCACTAAGCATGTTACAGCTCTGGCACACTGTGTGTCACTAGCACACTACAGCTCTGGCACACTGTGTGTCACTGCTAATGCTACAGCTCTGGTACACTATTTTACTAAGCGTTACAGCTGTGGTGCAGTGTGCATCAACAAGCAGCTACAGCTCTGGTGCACTGTGTGTCACTAAGGAAGCTACAGCTTTGGCACACTGTGTATCACTACACGCTTACCGCTCTGGTTCACTGTGTGTCACTAAGCAAGCTATAGCTCTGGCACACTGTGTTTCACTAAGCAAGCTACAGCTGTGGTGCAGAGTGTGTCACTAAGCAAGCAATGGCTCTGGACACACATGTGTCACTAAGCAAGCTACAGGTCTTGTACACTGTGTGTCACTAAGCAAGTTACAGCTCTGGCATACTGTGTGTCACTAAGCAAGCTACAGCTCTGGTGCACTGTATGTCACTATGCAAGCTACAGTTCTGGTGCACTGTGTGTCACAAAGCATGCTACTGCTGTGGTTCACTGTGTGCCACTAAGTAACCTACATCTTTGGCGCAGTGAGTGTCACTAAGCAAGCTACAGCTCTGGTGCACTGTATGTCACTATGCCAGTTATAGATCTGGTGCACTGTGTGTCACTAAGCAAGCTACAGTTCTTGCACACTGTCCATCACTAAGCAAACTATGGCTCTGTCACACTGTGTGTGACTAAGGAAGTTACAGGTGCCAGCCCAGTGGCGTTGGAGGTTGAGGTGCTGACCGCTACACCTCACACCATGCTGGTGACCCACATTTGGAAACGAGCCCGGATTGCCAGGGGTCAGCATGGGCGAAAGAGGATCAAGCATCCGGTGGACTACTCTCCTTTCTTGGGGGGGGGGTTGTTCTGTTTGTTGACTGCCCCTGGTGGTGGCTCGAGGGCAGTACAGATTGGGAGGCATGTACCAGCATCACTACGTCGGTGGGAGCATGGACGGGAGTAAAGAGGTGAAAAAGGAGCTGGCGGGCCCCATGATGGCTCCACCTCCTGTGCCACCCCAGGCTTCAGATTATGCTCTGGGGCAGGGAGAAAGCTGGTGCTCCCTGCTTCACCCCACTGCGGGGGGGAGCAGTGGGGAACCACCGGGCAGTCGGTATGAGCAGGGACACGTGGTTCCGAGGATGACTTCCTCGAAGGAGGCCATAGCCACCGCCAGGCTCCAGAGCAAAAATACATAATAGGGAAAAAATGGAAGCTACAGGTCTCTCACACTGTGTGTCACTAAGCAAGGTATGGCTCTGGTACACTGTGGTATTAAGCAAGCTATAGCTCTGGCACACTGTGGAGTCGTTAAGCAAGTTACAGCTCTGGCAGACTGTGTCCTTAAGCAAGCTACAGCTCTGGTGCATGCTCTAGCACACTGTGTATCTTAAGCAACCTCTGGCACATAGTGTGTCACTAAGCACTCTGCAGCTCTGGGACACTTTGTGTCACTAAGGAAGCTAATGCCCTGCCACAGTGTGTGTAACTAAGCAAGCTACAGCTCTGGCACACTGTGTCACTACGCACACTACAGCTCTGGCACACAGTGTTTAACTAAGCAAGCTACAGCTCTGGCACTCTGTGTCACTGCACACACTACAGCTCTGGCACACTGTGTCACTGCACACACTACAGCTCTGGCACACAGTGTGTCACTAAATAGCTACAGCTTTGGCACACTGTGTGTCACTAAAGAAGCTAGGTCTTGTACACGTGTGTCACTAAGCAAGTTACAGCTCTGGCATACTGTGTGTCACTAAACAAGCTACAGCTCTGGCACACTGTGCATCACTAAGCAAGCTACAGTTCTTGCACACCGTCCGTCACTAAGCAAGCTATGGCTCTGGCACACTGTGTGTTACTAAGGAAGCTACAGGTGCTGGCCGGTGGCGCTGGAGGTTGAGGTGCTGAGTCGCTACATAGCACAATGCTGGTGACCAGGGTTCAGGAATGAGCCCAGATTGCCGGGGTCAGCAGGGGTGAGAGAGGATCAAGCATCTGGATGACTGCTCTCCTCTCTTGGGGGGCAGAGGTTTGTTGTCCCATTTGTTGACTGCCCTGTGGCGGTGGCTCGAGGGCAGTGTGGACTGGGGCACGCACAGCATCACTACGTTGATGGGAGGGCACGGAGTAAAGAGGTGGAAAAGGGATCTGGCAGGCTCCATGATGGCTCCATCTCACTGTGCTGCCCCAGGCTTCTGGATTATGCTCTAGGGGAGCAAGAAAGCGGTGGTCTCCTGCCTGACCCGCTATGGGAGGTAAGCAGCGGGGAACTACTGGGGGTCGGTATGAGCAGGGACGCATGGGTCCAGAGGATGAGTTCCTTTAAAGGAGGGCCATAGCTGCCCGCCTGGCTCCAGAGCAAAAATACTTAACAGGAAAAAAAAAGGATGCTACAGGTCTGGCACACTGTGTGTCATTAAGCAAGCTACAGCTCTGGTACACTGTGTGTCATTAGCTAGCTACAGCTCTGGCACACTGTGTGTCATTAGCTAGCTACAGCTCTGGCACACTATGTGTCATTAAGCAAGCTACAGCTCTGGCACACTGTGTGTCATTAGCTAGCTACAGCTCTGGCACACTGTGTGTCCTTAGCTAGCTACAGCTCTGGCACACTGTGTGTCACTAAGCAAGCTACAGCTGTGGCACACTGTGAGTCGTTAAGCAAGTTACAGCTCTGGCAGACTGTGTCCTTAAGCAAGCTACAGCTCTGGCACACTCAGTCTCATTAAGCAAGCCATGGCACTGATGCACTGTATGTCACTGAGCATGTTACAGCTCTGGCACATTGTGTGTCACTAGGCATGCTACAGCTCTGGTACACAGTGTGTCAGTAAGCAAGCTACAGCTCTGGCACACTGTGTGTTGCTAAGCAAGCTACAGCTCTGGCACACTCAGTGTCATTAAGCAAGCTATGGCACTGATGCACTTGTGTCACTAAGCATGTTACAGCTCTGGCACACTGTGTGTCACTAGGCACACTACAGCTCTGGCACACTGTGTGTCACTAAGCAAGCTACAGCTCTGGCACACTGTGTGTTGCTAAGCAAGCTACAGCTCTGGCACACTCAGTGTCATTAAGCAAGCTATGGCACTGATGCACTGTGTGTCACTAAGCATGTTACAGCTCTGGCACACTGTGTGTCACTAGGCACACTACAGCTCTGGCACACTGTGTGTCACTAAGCATGCTACAGCTCTGGTACACTATTTTACTATGCAAGTTACAGCTGTGGTGCAGTGTGCATCAACAAGCAAGCTACAGCTCTGGTGCACTGTGTGTCACTAAGGAAGCTACAGCTTTGGCACACTGTGCATCACTAAGCAAGCTACAGCTCTGGTGCACTGTGTGTCACAAAGCACGCTACCGCTCTGGTTCACTGTGTGTCACTAAGCAAGCTATAGCTCTGGCACACTGTGTTTCACTAAGCAAGCTACAGCTCTGGTGCAGAGTGTGTCACTAAGCAAGCAATGGCTCTGACACATCATGTGTCACTAAGCAAGCTACAGCTTTGGCACACTGTGTGTCACTAAGGAAGCTACAGGTCTTGTACACTGTGTGTCACTAAGCAAGTTACAGCTCTGGCATACTGTGTGTCACTAAGCAAGCTACAGCTCTGGTGCACTGTATGTCACTATGCAAGCTACAGTTCTGGTGCACTGTGTGTCACAAAGCATGCTACTGCTGTGGTTCACTGTGTGCCACTAAGTAACCTACATCTTTGGCGCAGTGAGTGTCACTAAGCAAGCTACAGCTCTGGTGCACTGTATGTCACTATGCCAGTTATAGATCTGGTGCACTGTGTGTCACCAAGCTACAGTTCTTGCACACTGTCCATCACTAAGCAACTATGGCTCTGTCACACTGTGTGTGACTAAGGAAGTTACAGGTGCCAGCCCAGTGGCGTTGGAGGTTGAGGTGCTGACGCTACACCTCACACCATGCTGGTGACCCACATTTGGAAACTGAGCCCGGATTGCCAGGGGTCAGCATGGGCGAAAGAGGATCAAGCATCCGGTGGACTACTCTCCTTTCTTGGGGGGTTGTTCTGTTTGTTGACTGCCCCCTGGTGGTGGCTCGAGGGCAGTACAGATTGGGAGGCATGTACCAGCATCACTACGTCGGTGGGAGCATGGACGGGAGTAAAGAGGTGAAAAGGAGCTGGCGGGCCCCATGATGGCTCCACCTCCCTGTGCCACCCCCAGGCTTCCAGATTATGCTCTGGGGCAGGGAGAAAGCTGGTGCTCCCTGCTTCACCCATTGCGGGGGGGAGCAGTGGGGGAACTACCGGGCAGTCGGTATGAGCAGGGACACGGTTCGGAGGATGACTTCCTCGAAGGAGGCCATAGCCACCCGCCAGGCTCCAGAGCAAAAACATACATAGGGAAAAAAATGGAAGCTACAGGTCTCTCACACTGTGTGTCACTAAGCAAGGTATGGCTCTGGTACACTGTGTGGTATTAAGCAAGCTATAGCTCTGGCACACTGTGAGTCGTTAAGCAAGTTACAGCTCTGGCAGACTGTGTCCTTAAGCAAGCTACAGCTCTGGTGCATGCTCTAGCACACTGTGTATCTTTAAGCAACCTCTGGCACATAGTGTGTCACTAAGCACTCTGCAGCTCTGGGACACTTTGTGTCACTAAGGAAGCTAATGCCCTGCCACAGTGTGTGTAACTAAGCAAGCTACAGCTCTGGCACACTGTGTCACTACGCACACTACAGCTCTGGCACACAGTGTTTAACTAAGCAAGCTACAGCTCTGGCACTCTGTGTCACTGCACACACTACAGCTCTGGCACACTGTGTCACTGCACACACTACAGCTCTGGCACACAGTGTGTCACTAAGTAAGCTACAGCTTTGGCACACTGTGTGTCACTAAAGAAGCTACAGGTCTTGTACACTGTGTGTCACTAAGCAAGTTACAGCTCTGGCATACTGTGTGTCACTAAACAAGCTACAGCTCTGGCACACTGTGCATCACTAAGCAAGCTACAGTTCTTGCACACCGTCCGTCACTAAGCAAGCTATGGCTCTGGCACACTGTGTACTAAGGAAGCTACAGGTGCTGGCCGGTGGCGCTGGAGGTTGAGGTGCTGGTCGCTACACATAGCACAATACTGGTGACCAGGGTTCGGGAATGAGCCCAGATTGCCGGGGGTCAGCAGGGGTGAGAGAGGATCAAGCATCTGGATGACTGCTCTCCTCTCTTGGGGGGGGCAGAGGTTTGTTGTCCCATTTGTTGACTGCCCTGTGGCGGTGGCTCGAGGGCAGTGTGGACTGGGGGCACGTACCAGCATCACTACGTTGATGGGAGTGGGCACGGGAGTAAAGAGGTGGAAAAGGGATCTGGCAGGCTCCATGATGGCTCCATCTCACTGTGCTGCCCCCAGGCTTCTGGATTATGCTCTAGGGGAGCAAGAAAGCGGGTGGTCTCCTGCCTGACCCCGTTGCGGGAGGTAAGCAGCGGGGGAACTACTGGGGGGTCGGTATGAGCAGGGACGCATGGGTCCAGAGGATGAGTTCCTTTAAAGGAGGGCCATAGCTGCCCGCCTGGCTCCAGAGCAAAAATACTTAACAGGAAAAAAAAAAGGATGCTACAGGTCTGGCACACTGTGTGTCATTAAGCAAGCTACAGCTCTGGTACACTGTGTGTCATTAGCTAGCTACAGCTCTGGCACACTGTGTGTCATTAGCTAGCTACAGCTCTGGCACACTGTGTGTCATTAGCTAGCTACAGCTCTGGCACACTATGTGTCATTAAGCAAGCTACAGCTCTGGCACACTGTGTGTCATTAGCTAGCTACAGCTCTGGCACACTGTGTGTCCTTAGCTAGCTACAGCTCTGGCACACTGTGTGTCACTAAGCAGCTACAGCTGTGGCACACTGTGAGTCGCTACAAGTTACAGCTCTGGCAGACTGTGTCCTTAGCAGCTACAGCTCTGGCACACTCAGTCTCATTAAGCAAGCCTATGGCACTGATGCACTGTATGTCACTGAGCATGTTACAGCTCTGGCACATTGTGTGTCACTAGGCACGCTACAGCTCTGGTACACAGTGTGTCAGTAAGCAAGCTACAGCTCTGGCACACTGTGTGTTGCTAGCAAGCTACAGCTCTGGCACACTCAGTGTCATTAAGCAAGCTATGGCACTGATGCACTGTGTGTCACTAAGCATGTTACAGCTCTGGCACACTGTGTGTCACTAGGCACACTACAGCTCTGGCACACTGTGTGTCACTAAGCAAGCTACAGCTCTGGCACACTGTGTGTTGCTAAGCAAGCTACAGCTCTGGCACACTCAGTGTCATTAAGCAAGCTATGGCACTGATGCACTGTGTGTCACTAAGCATGTTACAGCTCTGGCACACTGTGTGTCACTAGGCACACTACAGCTCTGGCACACTGTGTGTCACTAAGCATGCTACAGCTCTGGTACACTATTTTACTATGCAAGTTACAGCTGTGGTGCAGTGTGCATCAACAAGCAAGCTACAGCTCTGGTGCACTGTGTGTCACTAAGGAAGCTACAGCTTTGGCACACTGTGCATCACTAAGCAAGCTACAGCTCTGGTGCACTGTGTGTCTAAAGCACGCTTCGCTCTGGTTCACCGTGTCACTAAGCAAGCTATAGCTCTGGCACACTGTGTTTCACTAAGCAAGCTACAGCTCTGGTGCAGAGTGTCACTAAGCAAGCAATGGCTCTGACACATCATGTGTCACTAAGCACTACAGCTTTGGCACACTGTGTGTCACTAAGGAAGCTACAGGTCTTGTACACTGTGTGTCACTACAGTTACAGCTCTGGCATACTGTGTGTCACTACAAGCTACAGCTCTGGTGCACTGTATGTCACTATGCAAGCTACAGTTCTGGTGCACTGTGTGTCACAAAGCATGCTACTGCTGTGGTTCACTGTGTGCCACTAAGTAACCTACATCTTTGGCGCAGTGAGTGTCACTAAGCAAGCTACAGCTCTGGTGCACTGTATGTCACTATGCCAGTTATAGATCTGGTGCACTGTGTGTCACTAAGCAAGCTACAGTTCTTGCACACTGTCCATCACTAAGCAAACTATGGCTCTGTCACACTGTGTGTGACTAAGGAAGTTACAGGTGCCAGCCCAGTGGCGTTGGAGGTTGAGGTGCTGACCGCTACACCTCACACCATGCTGGTGACCCACATTTGGAAATGAGCCCGGATTGCCAGGGGTCAGCATGGGCGAAAGAGGATCAAGCATCCGGTGGACTACTCTCCTTTCTTGGGGGGGGGGTTGTTCTGTTTGTTGACTGCCCCCTGGTGTTGGCTCGAGGCAGTACAGATTGGGAGGCATGTACCAGCATCACTACGTCGGTGGGAGCATGGGACGGGAGTAAAGAGGTGAAAAAGGAGCTGGCGGGCCCCATGATGGCTCCACCTCCTGTGCCACCCCCAGGCTTCAGATTATGCTCTGGGGCAGGGAGAAAGCTGGTGCTCCCCTGCTTCACCCCACTGCGGGGAGCAGTGGGGGGCTACCGGGCAGTCGGTATGAGCAGGGACACGTGGTTCGGAGGATGACTTCCTCAGGAGGGCCATAGCCACCCGCCAGGCTCCAGAGCAAAATACACAATAGGGAAAAAATGGAAGCTACAGGTCTCTCACACTGTGTGTCACTAAGCAAGGTATGGCTCTGCTACACTGTGTGGTATTAAGCAAGCTATAGCTCTGGCACACTGTGAGTCGTTAAGCAAGTTACAGCTCTGGCAGACTGTGTCCTTAAGCAAGCTACAGCTCTGGTGCATGCTCTAGCACACTGTGTATCTTTAAGCAACCTCTGGCACATAGTGTGTCACTAAGCACTCTGCAGCTCTGGGACACTTTGTGTCACTAAGGAAGCTAATGCCCTGCCACAGTGTGTGTAACTAAGCAAGCTACAGCTCTGGCACACTGTGTCACGCACACTACAGCTCTGGCACACAGTGTTTAACTAAGCAAGCTACAGCTCTGGCACTCTGTGTCACTGCACACACTACAGCTCTGGCACACTGTGTCACTGCACACACTACAGCTCTGGCACACAGTGTGTCACTAAGTAAGCTACAGCTTTGGCACACTGTGTGTCACTAAAGAAGCTACAGGTCTTGTACACTGTGTGTCACTAAGCAAGTTACAGCTCTGGCATACTGTGTGTCACTAAACAAGCTACAGCTCTGGCACACTGTGCATCACTAAGCAAGCTACAGTTCTTGCACACCGTCCGTCACTAAGCAAGCTATGGCTCTGGCACACTGTGTGTTACTAAGGAAGCTACAGGTGCTGGCCCGGTGGCGCTGGAGGTTGAGGTGCTGGTCGCTACACATAGCACAATGCTGGTGACCAGGGTTCAGGAATGAGCCCAGATTGCCGGGGGTCAGCAGGGGTGAGAGAGGATCAAGCATCTGGATGACTGCTCTCCTCTCTTGGGGGGGGCAGAGGTTTGTTGTCCCATTTGTTGACTGCCCTGTGGTGGTGGCTCGAGGGCAGTGTGGACTGGGGGCACGTACCAGCATCACTACGTTGATGAGAGTGGGCACGGGAGTAAAGAGGTGGAAAAGGGATCTGGCAGGCTCCATGATGGCTCCATCTCACTGTGCTGCCCCCAGGCTTCTGGATTATGCTCTAGGGGAGCAAAGCTGGTGGTCTCCTGCCTGACCCCAGCGGGAGGTAAGCAGCGGGGAACTACTGGGGGTCGGTATGAGCAGGGACGCATGGGTCCAGAGGATGAGTTCCTTTAAAGGAGGGCCATAGCTGCCCGCCTGGCTCCAGAGCAAAAATACTTAACAGGAAAAAAAAAAGGATGCTACAGGTCTGGCACACTGTGTGTCATTAAGCAAGCTACAGCTCTGGTACACTGTGTGTCATTAGCTAGCTACAGCTCTGGCACACTGTGTGTCATTAGCTAGCTACAGCTCTGGCACACTATGTGTCATTAAGCAAGCTACAGCTCTGGCACACTGTGTGTCATTAGCTAGCTACAGCTCTGGCACACTGTGTGTCCTTAGCTAGCTACAGCTCTGGCACACTGTGTGTCACTAAGCAAGCTACAGCTGTGGCACACTGTGCGTCATTAAGCAAGCTACAGCTGTGGCACACTGTGTGTCACTAAGCACGCTACAGCTCTGGCATGCTGTGTTTCACTAAGCAAGCTACAGTTCTGGCATGCTGTGTTTCACTAAGCAAGCTACAGCTCTGGCACACTGAGTCATTAAGCTAGCTACAGTTCTGGCACACTGTATCAATAAGCTAGCTATGGCTGTCAGACTGTGCTTCATTAGCTAGTTACAGCTCTGGCACACTGTGTATCACTAAGCAATCTGCAGCTCTAGAAAACTGTGTCATTAAGCAAGCAACAGCTCTGGCACATTGTGTGTTACTAAGCATGCTACAGCTCTGCCACACAGTGTGTCACTAAACACTACAGCTGTGGCACATTGTGTGTCACCTTACCTCCCTCCCTTCTTCCCCAGTTCTACCTTCCTAACAATGGAGTCCCCACCAGCAGTTGTTTTCTTCCCTTGGGTCCTGGGCCACCCTCCTGTGGGTCTCCTTGTGGAGGTTCCCAGCATCCTCCTTGGTCTCCACTGCAGGTGCCTCCTAGAGGAACCCCACTTTGCCAGAACGGCATATGAATTGTGGAGAGGTACAACTGGAGGGATGCGCTCTGTTCCACCACCTCACCCTCTCTGAGTCCACTGTGGTCCAACCTCCTCTTTCTTGGCAACCTCTGAGGTAACGGCAGTGGCTCTGGTGATCCTTGGATGGGAGAGGAGGTCCCACAGATCCTGGCCAAGTCAGCCTGAGATGAGCAACCTCCTCCCTCAGCCCAGAGAGGTGCCTGCAGATGGACAACACCGATCCTCCAGAACGCCTCCCGAACACTGCTGCTCCACAGCCACTGCACTGCACCACTCCAATCATGTCTTATTTCTGGCCCCTTCACTGTTGTTTGGAATACTTACTATTTCCTCTGTTTATTTATTTATTTTTTCTCCCTACTTAGTTACTGCCTCTGTGCCCTTAAGCACCTGATCTTCCTGTTCTGAGACAAGACGTTCCTATATTTCTCAGTAGTTCCCCTACTTGCTCAGAGGCAGAACTCCAGTAGCAAGGGGTTTTTGGACAGAGAGCTACTCTTGTCCTTCTAGGATGGTGAGTCTTTGGTGGCTCTGAGATCACTCACTTTCTGCTCCCAAATGAAAGATACAAATTCCAGAATCACAAGGTGGTTCCTGGCACTACAGCCATTTAAATTCACGGTGATACACAAATCTGGTAAAAAGAATAGCAATGCTGATTTTTTGGTCAAGATATGGATCACGAATTGAGGGTTCAAAAGGTTGAAAAACAAATGTATGGTTTTGAACTTTACTGTTTTAGAAAAAAAGGATACTGCACATGTGTTTAATTTCTGAACGTTAGATGCTGGTGTTAGTACAGAGTTGACAGGAAGTTTTGGAAACCAGTTTTGGAAGTTTTTGGTGTGGCACCTGTCATAAAATAGCTCTATATGCAGATGATGTCCTATTATACCTGACAAACCCTGAAACATCATTGCCTGCTGTCTCTGACCAAATATAAATTTATTCTCAGCTCTCTGGTACAGATTAAATTGGTCTAAGACAGAGATACTGAACTTAACACCTCAGATACGGAGGACTTAAGACCAAATACCCCATGAATTGGGAGTGTACCATTATTAAATATTTAGGGGTCCGTCTGGGTAAATCACCACACATCCTTTACAAAGACAACTACCCTCCTCTCTCAGGACAATATGGCACCGTTTACCTTCCTTTCTACTCTCAATTACAGACTCTTAAAACAAACATACTTCCAAGATTTCTTTATTTATTTCAGGCTGTCCCCTATCTAATTACACAAAGGGACATCATGTTTTGGCAGAAAAAAGATAACAACTTACCTCTGGGCTCATCTTCGCCCCAGAATTTCTAGAAAAACCCTCCTTCTGCCTAGACAGGAGGTAGAGCTTGTCCCAGCCTATCAGATTATTGACTAGCAGCTCAGATGAAGACGACCCTCCCTTGGGCACACCCTGGCTATAACCCCCACTGGAAGCAAATGGAAACTATAACTACAACTAGGACACCCTTCACGGCAGTCCTGTTCAATCTCCCCTCCCAAATAAACGCAGAGGACTACCAACAATTTATGGTCCAAACAACATTACAGGGCTAGGTCCAGGGCACTAGAAAGTGTTTTATAGCCCAAACCATGTGGAAATATAGATGGTGGTGTTACGATGAAAGTTTTATGCCAGCCCTACTTGATTAGGTAGGTATAGGAGGGCAGATGGCGAAGAGTTTGTGTGCCCCTGGCAGATCCTCAAAGATGAAGACATTCTACCATTTGAAGTGGTTAGAGCTCAAACCGGGTGAGGCCCCACAGATTGTATCTACTTTTACCATATTAGGGACCACATTCAAAACAAATTTTGCCAAACTGTGGGCTGGCAGGACGAAAGACCCCTTCCTGAGGCCTTTGAGACCATCTGGAAGAAATATGCATGGAAAAGGGGAATAATTATTTTATACTGGAATTTAATAGCTGATAAGACCCATAACATACAACAGATACACCAGAAATAGGAGGGAGGGTTGGATCTTACTCTGAACTCATGGGAGTGGACAAACATTTTTAGAAATACTTGGAAGACCACCTCCTCTCCTACTTGGTGAGAACACACCTGGAGGGTCAGGATCAGGTACTTTTACACCCCACACAAATGATATAAGGTATACTCAATACCAAGGGCAGCCTGTTGAAAGCTCGGTGGATCCCCCGAAGGCGGACCAGGCACACATATTCTGGCAATGTGCCAGGATCCGGGGGTTCTGGAACCAGATCATAACCTACCTGACAGATCTAGTTGGGCTAAGCATTGATGTAGGCCCTGAGCGCTTAATACTGGGCTTATATCCGTCTCTATTAAAGGTAAGAAGGGCATTATCTATGTGGAGTTTCACAATAGCAGCTTTGAAAGCGATCCCAAGAGTGGCTCAGCAGACTGCCCCATCCATTCATGACTGGTTGGGAATAATTTCACAAATCTATAGCATGGAATGAATCGCTTTAGCTGTAAACCATCAAAAGGAACAATTTACTAATAGATGGAACAGATGGGATATTTATAAAGGTAATATACATTAATTAATTTATTATGTACTGTCAATCGAAATGAATAAACCAATATCTCCCCCCAAACCTCCCCTCCTCCTTTCCCTTCCCCCCTTTATTTTTCCTGTGACCCTGCCTGTTTTTCCATTTTCTACCTGAGCACAACATTAATTTCTTGCTTAGAAGTTTATTCTCCCTATTTATTCTACAGAAGTCTTTTTTTATCTGCAGTCTGTATTTTAATCAGATTATTATAATAATACATTTTATTTTATATAGCGCCTTTCATGCTCAAAGCGCTGCACAGTAAGCTAAAACGGTAGACAATAAATACAGATAAAATCAGAGGAATCCAGAGTACACTTTTCCCCACAAATAGGTCTTCAATGCCTGCTTAAAGTACCCCACTGTCCTGCACTCCCGTAGCTGATTTGCAGAGAGTTCCAGAGGTAGGTGCCACAAACCCAAGGCACGCGCGACCAGATGACTTTAAACTTACCTCGGAATCTCCACCAACCCCTCGTCAGCCGAGCAGAGCTGTCACAGGGGGTGAAGGAAGCAAGAGCTCTTTCAAGTAATCAGGACCCTGTCCATGTAGGGCTTTGTAGGTCAATGGACCTACCTTAAAGGTGATCCACCAATAGATAGGCAGACAGTGGAGATCGCACAGCACAGGGTAATATGAGTTCTTCTCAAAGCACCAGTCAACAAACGTGCTGCAGCATTCTGCACTAGCTGCAAGCGGCAGATATCAACCCCAGGAAGCACTAGGTAAAAGGAGTTGCAATAGTCAAGGCGCGATGTCACAAATGCATGGACCAAGACAGGCAGGTCGCTGGATGGAACAAGGTGTTTGATCCTAGCAATGTTCCTAAGATGGTAAAAGGCCAGCTTGACGACTGCCGACACCTGATGACGAAGGGTCAGTCTATCATCAAGCACCACTCCTAGGTTACACACCCATTCAGAGGTGAGACTCTGTGCCCCCCCAGGACTAAACCAGAGGGGAGCTCAGTCCTCAACCCATCTGTCCTATGACCCGGGTCTACTACCAAGACCTCAGTCTTTCCTGGGTTCAACTTTAAACCACTGGCACTCATCCAATCTTGGATTTCTATGAGGCAACTGTTCAGTACCAAGATAGCACTAACCTGGTCAGGGGCAAAAGACAGTTAGAGCTGGGTATCATCAGCGTAGCAGTGAAACCTCAGCCCATACCATCTTACAATGTCTCCGAGGGGGCAGCATATACACTGCAAATAAAATGGGGGACAGCACTGAGCCCTGAGGTACCCCACAAGGCAGAGAGAAAGCCTCAGAGGAAAAAATACCCGAGACAACTCTCTGCATTCTACCAGCGAGGAAAGATGTAAACCACCTGAGAACTGATCCTGACAGCCTGCAGATGGACCTCAAACGCTCGAGCAGAACCCCATGATCTACTGTGTCAAAGGCTGATGATAAATCAAGGAGAACCAAGATGGAGTGGTGTCTCTGATCTCTCACCATCAGGAGATCATTGAGCACCCGAACCAGAGCAGTCTCAGTACTATGCCTCTTACGAAAACCCAATTGGAGAGGTTCGTATAAATTATGGATGGTTAAATGGTTCTCCAGTTGAGCCGCTACAACTTTCTCAATAACCTTCCCCCACAAAAGAAAGGTTAGAGATAGGCCTGTAGTTTGCTAGGTTCTCTGGGTCTAAAGAAGCTTTCTTCAGGAGGGGTGTCACCACCCCTCTTTCAGGAGAGCAGGAAATCCACCCAGTCCAAAGAGCACTGGACAATCCGAGCTAAGACCGGCCTATGATGTCACTACAACCCAAAATCAAGGAGGTAGGGCTGGATCTAACCACAGCAAGTGGGATGCATCCCTGGATAATCCTCATAATATCCACGAACTCCGGCAGATCAAAGGTACTCCAGGAAACTCCGGGCTCTGCGACACAACACCGACCAACAGCATCTCCCATAGAGTGAAGTTGGCGGCACTCCTGCCTGATGTCAGCCACCTTATTCACAAAGAAATGAGCGATCTCATCACACTCCTTTTGTGAAAAGACTTGATGGAACTGCTGACAGGCTGGGTTGCACAGCCTGTCAACCATTCTGAAGAGTTAAGTCGGTTGGTTTCATGCGACAGAAATTGCTCTGGACAGGAACTCTGCCTTCTTACGGGAAATTTCTGTTTGATAGAGTTTATAATGTTCTAACAGAATAAGGTGGTTGGCATCTAAGGCTGTCCCCCGCCAACGATGCTCTAACCTACGCCGCTGTCTCCGCAACTCCCTAAGAGTCCCATCAAACCATGGGGCCCCAGGGCTAAGCGGGAGGGGGCGAACTCGGACAGGAGCAATCAGATCAACAGCTGAAGAGACAGTCCTATTATAGGCCGCAACTAGCTGCTCAGGATCTGTGCTGGTCTTGTCCAACAGCGAGAGGTCTATCACTACCATCAGGTCTTCGGGGAACACATCTCGTAAAGGGCAATAACTGACCATCTCCACAGGGGTTGACCTACCCGGGGGGCCAAAAAATTGAACCCAACGGTGAAGTGGTCGGACCAACCAACCGGTTCCACCACCAAGTCGGAGACCTCGATCCCCAGGAGGAAGACCAAATCAAGGGAGTGACCACCATTGTGAGTAGCTGTGGAAACAACCTGTGTGAATCCCAGAGATGTCATCACCTGGAGGAAGTGTTGACCAAAAAGCAAGTATTCATCATCGACCCAGGCATTGAAGTCAACCAGAACCATCAGTCTGGGCGACTCCAATGCCATGTTGGCGACAAAGTCTACTACCTCCTGCAGGAATAGCTTCTCATCACCTGGTGGATGCTAAATGAGGGCTATCCTGCACTCCACACCAGCTACCACAGTACACTTGAATGACCTGGCCTTCTCAACTGGTACACCAGTTAGGCCCAATTCGGTCTTTAAACAGACTGCAACCCCCCCCCCCGCGGTCTAGTCTTGCGCGATGTATAACCGAGTACCCAGTGGGGATAGCTGCCTCCAAAATAGGGGCAGCATTCCCATCTAACCAGGTCTTGTAATGCAAACCAGATCTGCTGTACCCACAAAATCTGCAATAAGATCAGTCTTGTTGCAAACAGATCTGGCATTGCATAACAGCGCCTGAGTTAGACGAGGTTGGTGAGCCGTCCCAACTACTTGCCCTCCCAAAAAGGAGGTGCCCTTGGGTCTGGAAACCAGAACAGGATCACCACGTTCCAGGCACCATTTCGCCCCAGGGCGTCTTCTGGTCCTAATCACCCCAACGGGAGAGCACCACCCTTTCGGGCTCCGCTGTCCACAAACCCCCGCATCACCCCTCAACACCCACCCCTGCAAGCAATCCCCAGTGCCTCGACAGTGCTGATAGATAAAAGCAGGTGGGGGAAGAGACAGGGCCGAGGGCGCAGAGAGCGGAGGCCGATAGCACAGGACGGGGGGCAAGCAGGCACATTCCACCAATAATTATAACCAAACAATAGAGAAAGCACACAAAACCCCAAGTTCCTAAAACAAAGCCATGAACAATTAAAACTTAAAAATATAAGGGAACACAGGGATGAAGATAGGAGGCATACCAAACTGCCCTAAGGGAAGCAGGGAAGGCAGTAAGGCAGGCAAAGTCCCAAACTGAGAAAACACTAGCATGAACAGTAAAAGAAGGTGATAAGACTTTCTATAGATACATTAGTCAAAGGAGAAAGTCCAGAGGGGGTATTGCTAAGCTCAAAGGAGAAAAGGGGGCATGTGAGGAGGAGGACCATGTAAAAGCATCTATCCTAAATAGATACTTTTGCTCAGTATTTACTGAAGAGAAGGTAGGGCAGGCCCACAGCTCAGCACCATGGACACAGAGGGAGGAGGGAGGAGGTGAGCACTACTCCATTCACAAAAGAAAGGGTCCTACAAGAGCTTGATAAGCTCAGGTGGACAAGGCAATGGGACCTGATGGCATACATCCCAAGGTACTTAAGGAGCTAAGGGTGGAACTAGCAGAGCCATTAGCAGAATTGTTTAGTGAGTCTCTGAGCACAGGAGAGGTCCCAGAAGACTGAGAAGGGCTCTGTGATCCCGCCTCCACAAGAGTGGTAGCAGGGAGGAGGCAGGGAACTACAGACCAGTCAGTCTTACCTCAGTAGGGGGAAGATTATGGAGGCATTCCTTAAGGAAAGGATAGTGCAACACCTGGAATCCATAGGGGCACAGGATCCAAGACAGCATGGGTTTACAAAAGGAAGGTCCTGTCAAACTAATCTTATAGATTTCTTTGACTGTGTAACCAGAGTGGTGGACCAAGGGGGAGCAGTTGATTTTGCCTACCCTGACTTCAGCAAAGCTTTCGACACTGTTCCACATAGAAGATTGATAAGTAAGCTGGGTAGGCTTGGGGTGGGTCAGAAGTTGGTCAACTGGGTGGCAAACTAGTTGACGGGCAGAAAACAGAGAGTGGTGGTAAACGGTATACAGTCAGAAGAGATGCAAGTCACAAGTGGGTACCTCAGGGATCAGTCTCTGGGGCCAGTCCACTTCAATATCTTCATTAGTGACATTGCAGATGGACTAGAGGGTAAGGCTTGTCTGTTTGCAAATGACACCAAGATCTGCAACAGAGTAGATGATCCAGATGGGGTGGGCAGAATGAGAAGAGATCTGGATAAACTGGCAAAATAGTCGGAAGAGTGGCAACTGGGATTTAATGCAAAGAAGTGCAAAATCATGCACATAGGGAAGAGAAACCCTGAAGCCACCTATAGGCTGGGAGGGGAGTTGCTGGCAGTCACAAAGGAAGAAAGAGACTTGGGCATCATCATCACCGATGACCTGAAATCATCCAAGCAGACCTCTAAAGCAGTAGGTAAGGCTAGGGGGATGTTAGGGTGTATTAGTAGGGGTATCACAAGTCATAAGAGGGAGGTAATAATCCCTCTTTACAAGACACTGGTTAGGCCCCTTCTGGAGTACTGCATGCAGTACTGGAGGCCACACCTTCACAAGGACATTAACCAAATTGAGGCAGTCCAGAGAAGGGCAACCAAAATGGTGCAGGGACTGCATCAGAAGACATATGAGAACAGATTAACGGACTCAATATGTATACCCTAGAGCAAACGAGGGAGAGAGGTGATATGATCGAAACATTCAAACACCTTAAGGACATTAACAAGGTAAAAGAGTCTAACATGTTTAAATATAAGAAAAATAGCAGGACAAGAGGACACAGCATGAGATTAGAGGGAGGCCGATTAAGGGGGAATGTGAGGAAATTCTTTTTCACAGAAAGAGTGGTGGATGCATGGAACGGCCTACCTCAAGAAGTGGTGGCTATGAATACAGTGCAGGGCTTCAAACAGGCATGGGATAGGCATAAGGGAGCAACACAGATGAGTAGGAATAGATAGGCCACTGACAGAGCAAAGGCTGATGGCACATTTAAAAGGTAGAAAAAGAAATGGGCAGACTGGATGGGCCTTGCAGTCCTTATCTGCCGTCAACCTCTATGTTTCTATAAAACCCCCAAAGCAATATTAGCTTAAACCATAATCCCAACCCAGCAAAACATATAAAACTGCCTCCTCCCACAACTGGATAGAATTCAAACCCAGAAAACAAAATAATAATAAAATCCTCTCACAGGATATAAAATGCAACAATAAATAAATTCACCCTCCCGCATCTCTCACAGCCAAAGGGAAAGGGAAAATTCTAGGCACTCCCACTGCACAGAATACACAAAAAATCAAACAAAACTAAAATAAACATAAACATCAAAATTTAACATAAAATAAAAATGAATATGGACACCCTGGTCCTCTCACCACCAGGAGACCTTAAAATAAATAAATAAATAAATAAATAAAAAAGTCTGGGAAAGAAGTCATCCAACAGTAGGAGAAGTCATAAAAGAAATCCACTCGATATAAATCCAAACGGAAGCTTCAAATAATCCAACATAGATCAGGCCCCTCACAGTAAAATCCAGGCCGACCTGCAATTAAGTTTTTAATTTAGTTGTTTAACCAGGTATAGCACACTAAGCTGGAAGCTTTTTTACAGGAGCGACCTGGGAGCACAAGGAGGTTAAGTGACTTGCTCAGGGTCACACAGTATGCATATAGAATAGATAGGCCACTGACAGAGCAAAGGCCGATGGCACATTTAAAAGGTAGAATTCAGGAATCCAAGCTCCCAGTACGTCCTATACGACAAACTTTCTGGTATCAGTAGTCCGGCCCTCACAGTTCTTACTTTCGAAATTTATCCAGTAGAAGGGACGTAACAAAGGTGAAAACACTCCCGGTTCAAATGATGCCAGAGCCCAACCAACCCAGGGCAGGTAACGTTATGTTATATGCAAACCTATCACCCTTCTTGGCTCGCTGGAGAAAAACCCAGCCTCTGCCAGGCAGCTCCGGTGACTCCTGGAAGCTCCCCGAACACCGGCCCTCCGGTAGGCATTCCTGACCCTCCCAGGGACAAACGACTACACCCTGCACCCACCTCTAGGTCGACCAAAGTAATAGACCAGGAAAGGGCTGTGGATATGGCCTACCTAGACTTTAGCAAGGCATTTGACACAGTCCTGCACAAAAGATTAATAATCAAGTTAGCCAGCCTGGGAGTGGGTCCCAGGGTGGTAGCCTGGGTAGCAAACTGGCTGCACAACAGGACACAGAAGGTAATAGTGAATGGAACACATTCTGAAGAAAGGGGGTTACTAATGGAGTACCTCAGGGCTCAGTACTGGGTCCAGTCCTCTTTAACGCCTTTATAGGTGACATTATGGAGGGTCTGGAAGGAAAGGTATGCCTCTTTGCAGATGACACAAAAGATCTGCAACAGAGTTGATACATAAGGGGTAGAAGTGAGATGTGAGAAGTTATTAAAGCGACCAGGGGATACTGGGATGCATGGGAGGGCATCACAAGTAGAAAAAGGAAGTGATTATCCCTCTGCAGACAGTTGGTGAGACCCCATCTGGAGTACTGCGTGCAGTTTTGAGACCTCATCTACAAGGACATAGACAGGATGGAAGCAGTCCAGAGGAGGGCAACTAAAATGGTGCAGGGTCTGCATCAGAAACCATATGAAGAGAGACTGAGAGAGCTTAATATGTATACCCTTGATGAAAGGAGGGACAGGGGGGACATGATAGAAACTTTTAAGAACCTCAAGGGAATCAAGAAAGTCCAGGAAGGTAGCATCTTTCAGAAAAAGAGATGTGTAAGAACAAGGGGGCACAATTTAAAGTTAGAGGGGGGACGGCTCAGGGGTAATGTGAGGAAATTCTTTTTCACAGAGAGAGTGATGGATGCATGGAACCACCTTCCTGGAGAGGTTGGGGTCTAAACAGTGGGGAATTCAAACATGCACGGACAGACATAAGGCAATTATAGTGGGGGTTGCAGGAAGTAGGCTGTTAGTTAACTAGAATCTGCAGCTTATCCAATAGGTAGGGAAATGGGCAGACTGGGTGGGCCAAGTGGTCCTTATCTGCCGTCAAAGTCTATGTTTCTATGTAGCTGGACTGGCTGAACCTCTCCTCCTCCTCCTTCAAAACTCCACAGCACAATATTAGGGCCAGCAGTTCAAGCAGTCCTCGAGCACCAAACCAAGCCCAATCCCTCGATTGCTCAGTTATTCCAGGCTCGTTCCTACATCCAGATTAACTCCAACGTGCAGAATAAACCTTCCCTGAAAATGCATAGGACTCCCAAACAGTAACAACTGGTAAATATATCCAGTACCAACACTGGCAATAGTCAAAAAGCTTCAGAGCAAGTGGTTTGCAGGCTCCAATGATTTAAAAAAATGGCAGCACTCCTAAACAACTTTCCACCGGTCACAAGAGTCTCGAAGCGTTTCACCCATCACAACGGAAAACACCAGCCAGTTCTGCAGAGCTGCATCGCAAACCACCATATCCCCAAACCATGAAAATGGCTAAACGTGGTAGGGAATATGAATAATAGACAATGCGTGAAAAAACATAAAACTTCAACATAGGGGGCTAAATAAAATAAAATCTGCAAACATCTGCAGAGCCGTGTTCATGGCCTTTGGTAAAAGATTATTACAATTTTAACAATTGTTAAAACCCTAAGAAATTGTTGAAGTTCCAGAAATATGTTTGTACTATGGAGTTAATCAATAAACAAGTATAAAAAAATCTTCAATGTGGAACAGTATCGAAAGCTTTGCTTGAAGTCAAGGTAAGCGACATCAACTGCACCCCTTGGTCCACCACTCCGGTTACACAGTCAAAGAAATCTATGAGATTAGTTTGACAGGACTTTCCTGTTGTAAACCCATGCTGTCTTGGATTCTGTGCTCCTATGGATTCCAGGTGTTGCACTATCCTTTCCTTAAGGAGTGCCTCCATAATCTTGCCCACTACTGAGGTAAGACTGACTGGTCTGTAGTTCCCTGCCTCCTCCCTGCTACCACTCTTGTGGAGCGGGATCACACGAGCTCTTCTCCAGTCTTCTAGGACCTCTCCTGTGCTCGGAGACTCACTAAATTGTTCTGATAATGGCTCTGCTAGTTCCACCCTTAGCTCCTTTAGTACCCTGGGATGTATGCCATCAGGTCCCATTGCCTTGTCCACCCTGAGCTTATCGAGCTGTTGTAGGACCCTTTCTTTTGTGAAGGAACTAGTGCACACCTCCCTCCCCCCTGTGTCCATGATGCTGAGCTGTGGACCCTGCCCTACCTTTTCTTCAGTAAATACTGAGCAGAAGTATCTATTTAGGATAGATGCTTTTACATGGTCCTCCTCCTCACATGCCCCCCCATCCCCTTTGATCTTAGCAATACCCCCCTGGACTTTCTCCTTTCACCATTGGGCAACCATGCACAACCAGTCTGTGCTGCCACAGAGGTTCTGATTACATCAGAAATCGAGGCGAAGTTCGAGTAATGTACAGAATAATATATGGGCAGCCATGCACAGCCAGCCTGTGCTGTCACAGAGGGTTCTGATTACATCAGACATATAGAGAGAGCGAAGCTAGAGTAATGTGCAGAATAATATATGGGCAGCCATGCACAACAAGCCTGTGCTGTCACAGAGGGGTTCTGATTACATCAGACATATAGAGAGCGAAGATCGAGTAATGTACAGAATAATATATGGGCAACCATGCACAACCAGCCTGTACTGTCACAGAGGGGTGCTGATTACATCAGAGCTCAAGAGCGAAGCTAGAGTAATGACAGGATAATATATGGGCAGCCATGCACAACCAGCCTGTACTGCCACAGAGGGGTTCTGATTACATCAGAGCTCGAGAGTGAAGCTTGAGTAATGTACAGAACAATATATGGACAACCATGCACAACCAGCCTGTGCTGTCACAGAGGGGTTCTGATTACATCAGACATCGAGAGCAAAGCTCGAATAGTGTACAGAATAATATATGGACAACCATGCACAACCAGCCTGTGCTGTCACAGAGGGGTTCTGAGTGCATGTGACCTCAAGAGCAAAGCTCAGGTCATGTTCAGAAAAATATATGGGCAGCCATGCACAACCAGTCTGTGCTGTCACAGAGGGGTTTTGTTTACATCTGACCTCGAGAGCGAAGTTAGAGTAACGTACAGAATAATATAGTCAATTATAGTCAATATGATCTGTAGTCAATTGTTTGTGCACTTGCAATATTTTGTCTTGACATGTACTCTGCCTAATGCCAACCTTGTAACATGAGAACTGCATTGCTTGTTGCACTTGTACCTTCGTGGTTGATTCTAGACCCTGGGTTGACCCTGAAAAAGGGACTGTAATTGTCTCAGTGGACTTACCCGGTTACCAAGACTCAAATAAAATAAATAAATAAATATGGGTAGCCATGGACAACCAGCCTGTGCTGTCACAGAGGGGTGCTGATTACATCAGAGCTCGAGAGCGAAGCTAGAGTAATGTACAGAATAATACATGGGCAGCCATGCACAACCAGCCTGTGCTGTAACAGAAGGGTCCTGATTACATCAGAGCTCCAGAGTGAAGTTAGAGTAAGGTACAGAATAATATATGGGCAGCCATGCTCAACCAGCCTGTGCTGTCACAGAGGGGTTCTGATTACATCAGATCTGAGAGTGAAGCTAGAGTAATGTATAGAATAATATATGAGCAGCCATGCATAACCAGCCTGTGCTGTCACAGAGGGGTTCTGATTACATCAGACATATAGAGAGCGAAGATCGAGTAATGTACAGAATAATATATGGGCAACCATGGACAACCAGCCTGTACTGTCACAGAGGGGTGCTGATTACATCAGAGCTAAGAGTGAAGCTTGAGTAATGTACAGAATAATATATGGACAACCATGCACAACCAGCCTGTGCTGCCACAGAGGGGTTCTGATTACATCAGACATCGAGAGCGAAGCTTGAGTAGTGTACAGAATAATACATGGGCAACCATGCACAACCAGCCTGTGCTGCCACAGAGGGGTTCTGATTACATCAGACATCGAGAGTGAAGCTTGAGTAGTGTACAGAATAATATATGGGTAGCTATGCACAACCAGCCTGTGCTGTCACAGAGGGGTTCTGAGTGCATGAGACCTCAAGAGCAAAGCTCAGGTCATGTTCAGAATAATATATGGAAGCCATGCACAACCAGCCTGTGCTGTGTCAGAGGGTTTTGTTTACATTTGACACGAGAGCAAAGTTAGAGTAACATACAGAATAATATAGTCAATTATAGTCAATATAATCTGTAGTCAATTGTTTGTGTACTTGCAATATTTTGTCTTGACATGTACTCTGCCTAATGACAACCTTGTAACATGAGAACTGCATTGCTTGTTGCACTTGTACCTTCTCGTGGTTGATTCTCTAACCCTGGGTTGACCCTGAAAAAGGGACTGTAATTGTCTCAGTGGACTACCCAGTTACCAAAACTCAAATAAAATAAATAAATAAATATGGGTAGCCATGGACAACCAGCCTGTGCTGTCACAGAGGGGTTCTGATTACATCAGACCTCGAGAACGAAGCTAGAGTAATGTGCAGAATAATATATGGTCAGCCTATGCTGTCACAGAGGAGTTCTGATTGCATCAGACCTCGAGAGTGAAGCATGAGTAATGTACAGAATAATATATGGCCAGCCATGCACAATCAGCCTGTACTGTCACAGAGGGGTGCTGATTACATCAGAGCTCGAGAGCGAAGCTTGAGTAATGTACAGAATAATATATGGGCAGCCATGCACAACCAGCCTGTGCTGTCACAGAGGGGTTCCGATTACATCAGACCTCGACAGCGAAACTCAAGAGGTCCAATGTAATCAGAACCCTGAGGTGGCAGTACAGGCTGGTTGGGCATGTGGTTGCCCAACCAGTATTTTTTATATTGTATAGTTTTTCAGTTTTAGTTATTTTTTTCTAAACAAAAGTGTTTTCACAGCACGCGCTGCAGCAGCAGCAAATGTGTCAGCGCTTCAGTTCAGAACTTGACTGATTGCTGTGTGCATGGCAGCACTGTGAAAAACACTAACTGCCTCGGTGATTTCCGATCAGCTGGAACCTTGCTGTACCACCACAGAAGGGTACAACCATTTTACATGACCTTTGAACTGTGATACAACAAGGTTTCAACTGGCATGGAAACCTTTGCAGAATAAACACTCACTATACACTATGTAAGGGTTAATACACGGGTGAGTGGATAAATGTAATATGTTTATTATTTTCATTACACCACTTCCTTGATGTAACCAATTTATTCACAAAGTGTGATAAGAAATGTACAATTGCCCTCTAAATGAACCTCCTGTCCTCGAAATAAAGCGGAGGAGAGTGAATGTTAAAGGTCCCAGACTCTGTGGTGGCCTGTCACTCAGCAGTTAAGGTGTTTCTGTAGATTAAGCAAATAGCTTGTGGTGGTGAGGGGGTGCCGGGGGGCAGTGAAAATGGACCATGTGCATTTATGCAAAACACAAGGTGATTTGAGGGCTGATATGACCAGCTCTTGGCAAGTACTGAAGTTTTAAGTTGCTTATCTACCCTTCAGGAATTTTAATTAGAGCAAAGAAATGGCTTTAGTTGTCGACTTGAGTTCTGTCATGATGCAGGAAGCGTGTAGGCAAGGCAGTCATACTGGGAGTGAACATTTAGTAGCAAGACAGCCAACAAGATGTTTGTCCCCTATGGGTTGAAGAAACAGATCCTTTTCTCAAAAAGTAACCTGGAGGCTGGTATCATCAGCATGGGTCAGCTGAAGGTTGCTGAGAAAGGGGCTTTGAGTGTCCCCTGTTCTGAGGGGCTGCCTGATTGCCCAGTGGGTAGCATGTCACTCTCAACAGGTTCAGAAGCAGACATAGAAGCTGGGCTGGGAGGCTGAGGGTGCTGGGGCAGTGGTACCCTGCAGCAGCACTATCATCTGGGGAGGGACAGTACTAGATTCCCACCTCAGTGACTCCTGTGGGGCTGGGGAGCTTGTCTCCTACAGAGAAGCATCATTGCATTCATGTGCAGACTAATGAAACACCACCCAAAGGTGGGCAGGAATCAGGATGGGGATAAAGACCCAGAAAATCCTCAAGTCTCCCAGCCGCCTGTATGACAGGACGCTGGTATCTCTTGGACCTTGCCCCACATGGATCCTCACTGGTCAGATGGTGGCGGAGAGCAGCAATGGGGCTGGGAGGTTACTGGACAAGCCTGAGGAGCAAACAGTGATATGAAAAGAAAAGTACATGTGGAGGACAGGGCATTTGATGTGGCTGCCCCTAATCTCTGGAGCTCCCTCCTTGCCTGCATTAGAAAATGTGCTGGATTACCCTGCTTCAGAGTGGAAGTTTTGATGTGGCTTTTTAGTGCTGTCTTCCCCGGCCCAGTATACGACTGTTTTCCCAGTTTCTTTGTTGGTGTTGTCTTATGAGTACAGTGATCACTCTGGCACATGTCGACCTGGGTTCATGCTCGAGCCCTGAAAGTCATTCAATCATATATATATATATATATATATATTGATGCAGATATATAGATATATATAGATAGATATACATAAATAAAAATAATATACTGTATATATATAACTATATAGGGCTGCTATGAATTATAGATAGATGGTTTATCTATTGACTGCCAGCCAGTTCCCATTGCAGGGGTGCATATGCCACCAAGCCCATCGGACCATGGTGGTGCAGGCCATGTACTCCAGAAGGTGCAGAAAGTCCCGGGCAGGGCTTAAGTGCCCAACTAGAAATGATAGGGCAAAGGAGGTGAAGAACCTCTGCTCTATCCATCGGGAGTTGGGCTGTAGCTTGGCAGGAGTCGAGCTCTGCTCTGATGAAGCATATCACCTGCGAAGGTACAAGTTCTGACTTGTCTCGTTGATCAGGAGATCAAGTTCGGTGCAGGTTTGGAGGGCCAGGTCCCTGGGCCTCTCCATGTCTTGATGGGTGGAACCTGCCAAGAGTCAATCGTTGAGGTAGGGGTAGACTCTGACCCCCCAACACCAAAAGTGAGCCGCCACCACTGCTATGCATTTAGTGAAGACCCATGGGACTGATGACAGGCCGAACGGCATGGCTTGGAACTCAAAGAGTGCTCCTTCTGCTCAAAAGCAAAGGAACTGCTGATGAGACAGATGGATTGGGACATGAAAGAATGCATCCTGGAGATCCAGAGAGCAGAACCACATGTTCTGCTTGAGGGATGGTATGATCTGAGAGAGAGTTACCATCCGAAAGGTGCGTGATCTGAGGAACTGGTTCAGGTTGTGCAGATCCAGAATGGGGTACCAGCCCCCCATCCGCTTCGGAACCAGGAAGTACCTGAAAATGAACCCTGGGTTTACCGGAGGGTCCGTGACTATGGCCATGACCTCCCTGCAGAGGAGTTGAGCAATGTCATCTTAGAGAGCTGACCAAGTAACAACGGACACCATCTCCTCCCATGGGGCGCTGGCTCAGCTGGAAGGGTACTGCTTGAACTCTAGAGGCAGACCCTGGCCGACCACTTCTAGCACCCACCTGTCTGTTGTAACAGTGGACTAGGTGGAAAGGAAGTGGTGGAGCCGACCCCCCACAGGAGGACCCAGAGCTGGCGTGACTGGAATAGGGGTGGCCGCCCCATCCCATCACTGGGCAGGCTTGGAGGAAGAGGATCCAGATTGGGGACCACTTGATTCCTGACTGCCAGATTTACGGGCCGCTGGAGGCCCGGGCTTGGGCAGAGGGTGCCAAGACTGTGCCTGCTGTTGCTGTCCTGCTTGAAAGTGGGATTGCTTGGCCGCAGGAGCAGGGTACCAAAGTGACTTTTTCTTCTGCTGCTTTTTGGAACCCTGGGATTCCCGCTGAGCAGAAGTGACAAGAGTCCAAGGTGGCATTAGACTTCTTGATGCATTGGAGGTGACCGTCCACACCTGGGCTGAAAAGGTCAGTGCCCAGGAAAGGGACATCTGTTTGTTTTTATAATTCAAAGTTTATTGAATTTTTGTATTAAAGTACAACAATTTACATAAGACTTAGTTAATATAAAGTCAAACAATGCACATATATATATTAAGATCATGTCAAAATATAACAAAGCCATTTAAGATATTGTAATCTATAAAAACAGGTAGAGTGTTTCCATAACCATCAAAGCAGAGCATTACTAATGTATATAGTATAGGTACATTAAATATCAGTATTTAGAAAGGGGACATGTTACAAAAGAATCCCGTATGTCTAAAAATGTGTCCAGCCGTTGCAATTTTATATATGCAATTCTTTAATAACTAGCTCTTATACTCAGGTCTTGTAACCATTCTTTAATCGAGGGGGCTTCTTGGCTATTCCAATGTCTAAGAATAACATTCTTTGCTGTTATGAAAGCTGCAATCAACCAGAGTTTTTGACTTATTGATAAATTAGAAAGCTCTGAACAGATACCTAGGATAGCAAAGCTGGCTGAACAATGAAATGTGCAACCCAGGACACTTTTACAGATATATAAGACATTTACCCAGAAAGATTTGATGCAGGAACAAGACCATAAGATGTGAGAAGAGGCCAACCACTCAGATAGCACATATTTACAACTGTTTGATCATTCTGTTTCCTCAAAGGACTTAAATAGTCTCTGTGATGAATCTGACCTAATTGATACTTGAGAATTATGAATCCTAGGGGAAAGACTATGCCTTCATATCCAATCGACATGGCTCTCACAGCAGATTAGATTA
This sequence comes from Neoceratodus forsteri, assembly GCA_016271365.2. Taxonomy (NCBI): domain Eukaryota; kingdom Metazoa; phylum Chordata; order Ceratodontiformes; family Ceratodontidae; genus Neoceratodus; species Neoceratodus forsteri. The sequence continues at coordinate 1,617,392,586 of CM028130.1, forward strand.
TATATTTATTGCAAAATCTTTACTTCAAGGCCTTTCAGCAAGTCGCATTGGTAACATTGTCATGTCTGATCATGTCCCTGTATCTATCAACCTATCTGTAAACTTCACGTTGCCCTCAGAAAGAAATTGGAAATTCAATAGTAGTTTGCTCAACTCACCAGACTTCTCTGACTGGCTAAAAAAGGAAATCAAAATGTTCTTCCAAATTAATGACGATGGGGAAGTTTCAACCTCAATTTTATGGGACTCCTTTAAGGCTTATATTAGAGGACGCATTATCTCCTACTCATCCTATAGGAAGAAGTTACGACAAGAAAAACTGAATAAATTGGAAGTTGATTTAAAAAATAAGGAGAAAGCATTTATATCCTTAGGCTCTAAGAATCTTACATTATACAAGAGGTCATTGATACTAAATATGAGATTAACACTATATACAATCAAAAAGCTGAATATGCTTTGTTTAGACTCAAACACGCTTATTAGGAAGCTGGGGAAGTGCAAGGGAAACTATTGGCTCACAAGCTTAAAAAGCTATCAGAGGCAAATGTGGTAGCCTCAGTAAAACAAAAGAATAGCAAACAAGTGCATAAATCTGAACAGTCTTGGAAGCCTTTAAAGACTTTTACTTTAATCTGTACAAATCTGAAGGTCAATTTAAACAGGAAGATTTGGAACAGTTTTGAGGAGATATTAAATTATCTACTATATCAGAGAGACATATCTAAGTTAGATAAAAAGATTACCTTAGAAATCAAGAAGGCAATACAATCCTTTCCGGATGCTAAGGCACCAGGTCTCGATGGCCTTACAAGTGAGTTTTACAAAGCCATTATACAGTTAATGGCACCAGCTTCGCTTAAAGTTTTTTGTAATTCTAATGAAACAGGTTTTTTACCTACTTCTGTGAGGGAGGCTGCCATTGTTGTTATCCCCAAAAAGGATAGAGACCCAACTTTATGTGGTAGTTACAGACCAATATCTCTCATTAATGTTGACTGCAAAATTCTTACTAAAATAATGGCTAATAGATTAAATTTGGTTATCCAAAAACTGATACATCCTGACCAAGTAGAATTTGTATGTGGGCATCGTAGCTCAGATCTATTTTTCAAAATTCTACACATTATTCACGAGGCAAGGCATATCCCATTCTCTCCTATGCTTATGTCCTTAGATGCTGATAAAGCTTTCAATAGGATAGAATGGAAGTATTTAATGAAAATTCTAGAGAAATATAATCTAGGTAGTTATTTTTGCAAATGGGTGCAGCTTCTTTATTTTGAAGTATATGCATTGGTCAAAATCAATTTTATGTCTTCCAACAAATTTCAAATACACAGAAGTTTACGCCAGAGGTGTCTTCTGTCCCCACTTTTATTCTATTAGCATTAAACCTCTCCTTATCAAGTTCCGCTCCTCTACTTTAATATCAGGTGTGAAAATAGGAAAGGTACAGAAAATGTCAGCTTACAGGATGACATTCTACTTTCAATAACCAATCCACAATATTCTATTCCCAAATTCTAGTTATTGTCCAGGAATTTGCCTCTTTCAGGCTTTAAGATAAATTTTGAAAAATCAGAAGCCTACCATTGACTAGAGTATTTGATGAGTCAATACTTAAGTTACACAATATTAAGATTTCTACTCAAAATGTTACATTTTTGGGTATCCTTATTACTTCTAAAATTTCTCAGTTTTATTAAACTTCAAGTCAATTTTAGAAAGGGTGTCAGCTGATTTTACTAGGTGGGGAAAAATGTGTCTATCTTTCTGGGGAAAAATACAAGCTTTCAATAAGATGCTAGCGCCAACTGTATATTATCTTTTACAACATCTACCTATTCAGATCCCTAGAATTCACTTTCTCAAACTATATACACTGATTAAGACATTCTTATGGGAAAATGAGCCCCCGAGAATCTCTTTAATCAAACTTCAACAGCACAAAACAAAAGGTGGCTTCGGCTACCAAATTTCAAATTAAGATATGATGCTTGTATTGCTGCTCAATGTATTAAATCTCTATGGCTAACTAAAAAACAAGATATTCTGGGATGGGTTCAGGTAGAACAAAGTCTATTAAAGGGTAGCCACCCAAGAATAGTTTTGTTCTCTGGTACAAAGAAATGCTTTGCCTCCAACCCTATTTTTGATCAAGTTTATAGCTTTTGGAACTCAGTAGCCTCCTCACTGAATTGGTCTCCAAAAACATCCCCCCACTGTCCTTTATGGGGAACCCTTAATTGAAATTGAAGGGAAAGTATTACGTGGTCAACTTGGAAAATGGCAGGAATTGTATTTATAGAAGATCTTCTGGATCCCAGTAAGACAACGCTAATGTCTTTTACACAAATCTCTTCAAAATATAAACTTCCCAGGACAGAGTTCCATAAATACTTAGAGATGTCCTGACTGATAATGGAGCATTTAGCTCTCAGATCCACCACCTGGATAAAATTTGCTCGTCTAGTAATGGTCATAAAAAAATATACTCTAGACTGCTTGACTCACATACTGACCCAAATTTATCATTAATGGATAGATGGCAACAGGAATTGAACATTAATATTTCACTGGAGGAATGGCAGACAATATGGGGAATGACTTTAAAGGCTTGTAGAGAAGCTAAGGGCAGACTTACACAGTATAAAATGATACACAGATGGTACTACATACTTAATAAGATGCATAAACTTGGCCTTGCCACTTCAGATATATGTTGGAGATGTTTATGGAAAGGGACAGCTGTAAGCTTGTGCTGGGTGTCCACCATGAAGGTGGAGAGCCTCAGCCAAGCCCTGTAATGCATGGCAACCATGGCCACCAGCGAGCGGGCACATGAGTCCTTGAGGTCCAGAGCCATCCGGAGCTGCTGCTTTGCAACAGCGCAACCCTGATACCAGACCTGCTTGACCGTATTCTGGAGGTCTATGGGGAGATGAGGAAGGACCTCATTTAGGGAACCCAGAAGGGCGTGGGAGAACTGCACCATGATGATGGCCAAGCTTGCCTGATGCAAGCCCAGTGAAGAGGCGGCATAGACCTTACGGGCAGAGTGGTCCAACCTTTTGGATTCCTTGTCTGGAGGTCTGTCTCTATCTGCTGAACTACCTGAGCATCTGAACACAGATTCCATCACCAGACCCTCCACAGAGGGATGCTTTGCAAAACCTGAAAGGGACCCTATAGGCACCATGTACTTGTGAGCCATATGGGCAGATGGCACAGAGCAGGAGGCAGGGTGCTGCCAAAGCTCCAAAGATGGACCAACCAGGAAGGCTTCTGTCGGTGAGTCCCCTCTCTTAAGGATATCCATGAGGGAGTATTTGACCCATTTTTGAACAGGCTCAAGAGACATCCCCGTGGATTCAGAGATCAGACGGAGGATGCCTAGGAAGGAAGACGGGTCTTCCTCTGTCAAGAGTCTGACGAGAGATTCATTGTTGCAGGTCAGAGTCATCAGACTGCGAAAAGACTCCGGGTAAATTGGCAGGCCACCTAAATCACCCTCAACCTGCCTGGTGTGATCAGGAGTGAGGGTGACTGAGAGCCTACGTGGGAGGCCCAGAACGGTCTGAGACTCTTTAGTAGGAACCACTCCCAAGGGCTGCTTAGGTGACGGTTGTCACAATTTCCATTCCTTCCCACCAACATTTCAAAAACTGACATTGTTTTGTGGCTAGCTCCCCATAGCTCATGTCAGGGCTTCTCCTGAGCTTACGGAATTTAGCTCTGTATGATTCAGCAGTTAATTCAAATTTCAGGGCAGCTTTAAGTTTGCTGTAATCATCACTGTCATCTTTGTCCATTTGACCCAATGCATCCCGAGCTTACCCGGTAAGTAGCGAGGATAGCTGGAAACTCCAGGACCCTCTAGGAATAGTTTCCTGAATACAAACTTTTTCAAAGGAACTTAAAAAGGCATCCATATCTTCCCCCTCTTTAAATTCGGCTATCAATTTGGAATTCAATGTATAACCCAGTCCTGTAGTTCCAGTCAAACCCAAGCAACTTACCTGCTCTGGTGCCACTTGTTGAAGTCATAGCTTCTCCAGTTGATGTTGCCTCTGGCGCTCACGCTCCTCATGGTCAGCGTCTCGCTGTTCTCACTCTGCCTCTCAGCGTTCTTGCTCTGCCTCTCAGCGTTCTTGCTCCCTCTTCTCCTCTGCAGCTCGCTGTTCTTGCTCTGCCTTTTGGTGGTCTCGTTCAGCCTTCTCCTCTGTAGCTCACTGTTCTCACTTCTCTTCTCTCTGGAACTCCAGCTCCATTCTGCGCAACTCAATCTGCAGCCTGAGTACTTCTGGATCCAGAATACAGGTGACCTTCCCCTGCTGCTGTGGCCCTTCACTGACAGTGGCCCTGCTGCCCTCCTCATCAGATCTGGACACTGCACTGGCCACTAGCCATTCCACATTCAAAGTTTGGTCCCTTACAGTCACTGTCTGTGACTCGATGCTCTGGGTATCTGCTATCATCAGGGCATCCACGAGGTTCTGCTTGGTGGCTTTCACCTCGAACAGGACTCCTCTGTCCCTGCACAACTGCTTTAAGTAGTCTACAGTGTGCCTGCTGTAGTTGGAAGCCATCTTCTTCCCTAACTATGGCTGCTCTGACTTACACTTTAGAGAAAAAAATTAAAACAGGTAGGAACTTGACTGTAAACCAAGTGATATAGTTCTGTTTCCTTTTAAAAATAAATCACTGCCTTTTTCTTTTTTTGCAAGTGAGCTGACAGTATCAAGCCAATACACTGAACAATAAAAGCTTGTAATACCAAACTTATGCACACCGCTGCCAACCAATCTGTCACAACCCCACTCAGCAGGTCAGGCCCTCTGCTCCCACAGTGCCAACCTCCGAGCACAGTATTGTGAACAGAAACAGAACAGGGTAACCTTCCTGTTTGTTTTATGGGTTTGAATCAACCTTTGGTCTCAAGTTCTGGAGGGATTCAAACTCTGAACCTCTTGCTAGCGTACCCAATGTACAGGATCAGATAATTCTGCTCTTTGGAGGGGCCAGATATCTTTCGCCTACGGGCACCTAACCAGGTTTACAAAATGAACCCTTAAAAACTCTATGAAATGCCTCAGAATAAATGCTTACTTTTTCCCAGTTTGGTAAACCAGTAAGCTTATGCACAATGTCAGCTTTAACCATATATGCTTCAAAGAAAGAATTGTCAAAGAAAGAATTTCAAAGGCACATCAAGTAGTCTCTTAAAATAGAGGTTTACTTTAAAATAGATAAAAATATGCAAAATGTAAATACAGAACAATATATCACAAAAACATACAATCACTTAAAAAGAGCAAGGTTTAAAAAGTGCAAATTAATTCCTACCACCAGACAATTAAACTTGTCTATCTAAAGTAGACGTTTCTTTTTCAGACTCCAAACATGAATGTCTCTAAGTGGAAAACAGAATACTGTTTAAAACTGGCTTTGCCAACCTCTTTGCATGAGGTCACCTAGCTCCTCCCTGTCAGAATATAAAATTATACAAAACAGGATGTCTTATCATTCAGAAGGTAAATTAACTAAGGTGACATCAGCAAAAACTAATTTCCCCATAACTCGTTGATCTAGTGTGTCTTTTTGCCCTTCACAGACATCAAAGGAGCATTTATGTCTTAGCACCTAAATGACATAACCTAGTTTCTTCCTCTAAACGTCATAAAAGTTTATGATTTTCATCCTAGCAGCTGGCAGCTCCAATTAAGTCAGATAAACAGGTGATCCTTAATTAGTGTCTCTTCTAGCCTATAATTATCTCTTGGCTTTTAGGTTACCAGCTTGTAGTTGAAAGCTGGAGGTGTGTGGTCATCCTACAGGTTGTCTCAGCATGTCTCATGAGAGACACTCAATAACACATTTTTATATTACAAAAATCACAGAGTAATCAGAACCAGCTGTACAAGCATCACAGCGGTTTCACCACTGTCGGTGCAGAGGTTGATTCTGGCCGAACCGGCATGGTTTTGACCTGCTCCGCAGGTGGAGGAATGGTTTTGACTGGCTCCAAGGGATTCGGCTTTGGCCTGGGAGGTGACAGCCAAGTCATGGCTGGTGTAGAAAACGTAGTCCGTTTCTGACCAGACAAAATCAGCTGCTGCCACATTAAGTCTTCATAGCATTGATGGAGTTTCCACTGCAGTCTCTACTCATCCAAGGAGGATGAAGAAGAATGGCGGCGGTGCCTTATTTTGGAGCACTTATGCGCCTTCCTCAGCCTGTCAGTTGGAGGGGTCCAAGACTCGACCATTGGGGGGGGACCGACTGAGTCACTTGGGAGACACCAGAGGGGGACCAGCGATTTTCCCGGGTCTGGGACCAGCTCCTCAATGGGATCGCCAGTGGGCTGGGTCTCCTCATCAGGAAGGGACAGTATTGGGGTCCTGACAAGTGAGTTGTTGGCCTCCTTGGGAGACAATGGGTCGAGCGGGTCGAGAATGATCTCAACCTCGTCTTTGACTGAAGTGTCTGCCAGCTGACCTGAAGGTGGGACCAAAAAGCCAGCGGCCGAGGTCGAGTTTGGAGATTCCTGGGACCAAGATCTCTCATGATCCCAAGAACGTCTTCACTGAGATGAAGAATCTCTCAGTTCCATGTCCTTTTTATAGGACTGGGAGACATGCAAGCCTGAAGGTCCCTCGCCCTTAGTGGGGAGAGACTCCCGAAAGGAGCCTGAGAAAGTTGAGCCCAAATTGAGCGGGACAAAGAAGGGCCTCGAGGAATGATCCATGACCCAAGCTGCCTCTTGCTTGAAGGCCTGCATCCGCTCGAGCTGCTTGGCGGACCCCGCAACTGCAGAGACTGCCCATCGGGCCTCTTTAGATTTGACCTGCAGATTCCATTTCTCTGGCATGCCCAGCTTTAAACATGCGAGACAATTGTCTAGGATGTTGGGATGGAAGGCGAGACACGTCTTGCAAGCCTGGAAGTGTCATCGCGGGCCTTAACCAATATACTCCTTTGCCAGCATACAGGGTCTGTGATGTCTTTTTTCTGCACAGGCAGCAATGGAAACTGGGAGAAGATTTCTCTTCCATGATGGTCAAGATTGCGAAGTGGTGATCGATAACTCTGACAAGTCTAATTTTCAGCAAATCCAAAGATTTAGAAGCCAGGGCCTACTGAGCACAGGATCAGTAAGGAGGCGTATCTTCCAGTGGAAAGGACAATCTGGTGTCATGGGGCAGAGCCCAGGGTTATACCACCCAAGTGGCTGGGAGGAGCAAGCTTAAAGACCTTCCAGCAAGATTTAGGGGAAAAGACAATGCCAAACAGTGTGGATAGAGCAACATAGCCACGTCCCTAGAAATATATATATATATATATATAAAATAAACATCATATGTCAGGAGCGAAGGCTGGCAGAGAGGACTCAAGGATGTCTGGGATTCATTGCACCTCTTACAGCGCCTCCTGATGGTGCTTATTGACAGTGTGTGAGAGTTATTAGCTTGTGCACGAGTGTAGGAGGAGGGTTGGAAGAAAAAGCAGCAGAAATGCCACACCGATGCACCAGATAACAGCTCTCCTCACCCACTCAAGAAAGTAACCCTCCAATGCACAGTCAGGACCCCTCCAGTGGGCACCAATGTATCCATAGCTGCTCCTTCCAGTTTGCCAAAGTAAGCCCCCAGCATGGACAAGCCAGCCCCATGGATGCTGGAGCTACTGGAGGTTGGGCTGGTGTTTAATGACAGCAGGAGTGCTGTGGTGGGGTTGGAAGTATGGCTGGGGAGCCCAAAAGAGTGCCAGTGGGCAAGCGAAGTGCCAAAAACAAAGCCACAGAAACTGAGTGTGTTTATATTTATTGAACTTGGTGGTGTCTGTATTTATGTATTTAATGAATGTGAGGCATTCTGCGTTTTTAGAAGTGTGCCAGATCTGCAGGCCTGGTGGAGTAGTGGTAACATTTCCACTTGCCACACTGGCGACCTTGGTTTGGGAATGAACTCAGAGATGAGCCAGGAAGGGAGAATTTAGCACCACAAGGACAGCTCAACTCCCGTGGGGAGGGGGGAGAGACACAGCGTCTCGCTAGCTTGCCACTTTCATACACTCACACACACTCATGTCAACTGGTGGCCCTCTTGGTAAAAAACATGGCGGACCCCCCCACCACACACACACACATACACACACCCAGCAGGATGACACCTGCATCTTCCCCAGGTCTTGCCCCACTGACTGCAGCTCTCACCCACCAGAAACTGGCACTGTGCAAGTGGTAAAGGGGAGTCCTGGAGAAGGTGAGTGATGCCCACTTTCGGAACTTGGGCCCACATGCAACGCTAATTTTGTAGTACAACGCTAGGAAGGGAGAGGACTATTTGAATATGATTTCCAGGTTCTATTCTATTTGCTTTCAATATTATTGTTTACTCGGGAAAGTAGGCTGCGGCAAAGATTTCAGCTAGGTCTTGGGACAGATGGACAAAAGCAAGTAGGCTGCAACAAAGTCTTAGTTTCAGTTACATCTTGTGTCAGATGGACAGCAGCAGTAAATGCTCTCACCGTAAGTTACAACAAAAAGTGCAACCAAAGTTTACACAATTTACATGTTTTTACAAACATTGAGTAACGAGAAGTGACATCAGTAGCAACTGCAAGCCAGCCCGGCCTCCAGGTGTTGTTTGGATGTTTCTTTGGATTAATCAGGCCTGGATGTATTTCTAAGTGTTATGGAAGGTTAGTCCATAAAAAAGGTGCATCATACTGGAACGCTGTCTTGGCAAACTGCACACTTGAATTTTGGCAAGGGTAGTAACTATTCACAGGAAGAACCCCTCTATACTTGGGCAGAACCCACCCACAGCAGCACCGCATGCGCATACTCAGATGTGTACCACCACTCATGCCAGCTGGCTTTACCCCTCCCACGGGCCTGTTTTAGCTACATTGCTACCTATGGTCACCCAGCCAATAGAATAGCAGCAGAATGAAATTAAAATATACGGATGATGAAACAGATTATGTCAGGAATAGATTAATGCTAAACACTTATGGTGAAATGTTCTGCCTAGTAACAAGTACTGCTGCTTTATGAAACACCATCAATCTGAGCCGGCCTGATGGTATGGAGGGCTGAGGCGCTAGGCATCTTATCACGTGCCACGCCAGCAGCCTGGGTTTGGTATCGAACTCCGGTCACCGGGGACCAGCTGGGTAGAAGAGGAGTAAGCATCCAGAGGACCGCTCTCCTCTCCTGGGGAGGTAGGTTTCAGCTGCACTGCTCCTAGATTGCCACCATGTGGAGGTGTGGTGGCAGAGCAGCTGGCGCAGCTCAGTAGGGGGACATCCAGTGGTGGACGCATGGTGCGTGCCTCTACAAGCAAGTACGCATGTGTCATGGCATGTTGCCAGGGGGAAGCAAAAATATGGAAAAGCCTGGCAGGTTGGAGTATGATGCCCAATCCATCACCTGACCCACATTGTCACCCGGGATGCCTATCTGGATTGTGCTCTGAGGAGGGGGTGCATGGACCTCCCCTTCCTCGCCCCACTGTAAGGGGAATCTGCAGAGGAGGAGACAGCACAGGATTGTGGATAATGGGGTCAAATCGGAAGTTAGGGAAGTCACAAGTGAGGTATCACAGGGCTCTGTCCTGGGCCTGACCCTCATGAATATGATAATCAGCAACATTAGAGAAGGAATCTGGGGCAAGTTGGGTCTCTTCACAGATGATACTAAGCTCTGTGGGATGGATAATAGCGATGAGGGAGTCTGGGAAATGCAGAGACCTGCGGAAACTAGAGGGGTGGTCTAAGGTTTGGTACTTGAAATTCAGAGCCAAAAAGTGCAAGGTGATGCACCTAGGGAACAAGAACCCCTGGTAGGAGTACTGGATGAGTGGGGTAAGACTTTGCACTACGACTGAGGAATGGGACCCGTTAGTTACCATTAATGATGCCCACATACAATCAAGCATGTGAAACAAGGCCTATAGTACAGCAAACAGGATGCTGGGATGTATCGGGAGAGGTATTCCCAGCAGAAGAAAAAAGGTAATACTACCTCTTTATAGATCTTTGATGAGGCCTCACCTGGAGTACTGTGCCCAGTTCTGGAGTCCTCACCTCAGGAAAGATAAGGGCAGGCTGGAATGGTGCAGAAAAAGGTGACAAACATGATTCAGTGCCAATAGGGCAGGTGTTACGAGGATCAGCTCAAGGCACTGAACATGTACTCACTGGAGACAAGACAGGCGAGGGGAGATATGATAGAGACCTTCAAGTTCCTGAAACGAAGAAACGAGGTGAACTGCAGGGAATCATTTAGCATGAGTAACAGTTTGAGGGTTTGAGGGCAAGACAGCAAAAGTGGGAACTGGCAGGAGGGAGGTTCAAGAGGGATACAAGAAAGAATTATTTCACAGAAAGGGTGACAGAACCATGGAGCAGTCTACCAGTTGAGGGCTGGGCACCAAATCCATTAATGGTTTAAAGCACGGCTAGGATTGAGTGACAGGTACAGTGGTTACTCAGGGTGACAGTAACGGGGGGGGGTGGATAGGGAGGGCTAGAACCCTGTATGGGCAATAGGTCCTGGGGTTAGACAGGAACCATGGGCAGACTGGATGGACCATCAGTCTTTTTCTGCCATCATCGTCTATGTTTCTATGATGGGGGAAATCTTTCTGTCCAGTATGTAAGCTGGGACCAGGCCTGTTCACCCACATTGCACTGGGTATGGCCTGAGAAAAGATATCTTTCTGTCCAGTCACAAGTAGGCTGGGGTCAGGCACCCTCGCCCCCTACCACAGTGGGCATGGCCTGAGAGGAGAGACCTTTCTGTCCAATCAGAAGTAGGCTGGGGCCCAACTCCCCCCACCACACTGGGGCACAGCATGAGAGGGCAAACCTTTCTGTCCAGTCAGAAGTAAGCTGGGTCCAGACCCACCCCCCACTACCACGGGGCACAGATTGAGAGGGGAGACCTTTCTGTCCATTCAGAAGTAGACTTGGGCCCCCCACCCCACCCCACTACACTGGGACAAAACATGAGAATGGAGACCTTTCTGTCCAGTCAGAAGTCGGCTGGGTCCAGACCTACCCCTCCACCACACTGGGGCACACCCTGAGAGGGGAGACCTTTCTGTTCAGTCAGCAGTGGGCTGGGTCCAGACCTACTCCTCCACCACACTGTGGCACACCATGAGAGGGGAGACCTTTCTGTTCAGTCAGCAGGGGGCTGGGTCCAGACCTACTCCTCCACCACACTGTGGCACACCATGAGAGGGGAGACCTTTCTGTTCAGTCAGCAGGGGGCTGGGTCCAGACCCACCCATCACAGTGGGGCCTGGCCTGAGAGGGAAGACATTTCTGTCCAGTGAGGAGTAGGCTGGGGCCAGGCCCACCCCCATCACAACGGGGCATTGTCCCACGGGACCTTTCTGTATAGTCAGTAGTAGGCTGAGGCCAGACCCACCCCCACCACACTGGGGCATGGCCTGAGAGGGGAGACCATTCTGTCCAGTCAGGAGTAGGCTGGTGCCAGACCCACTCACCCCCACCAAACTGAGGCACGGCCAGAAAGAGGACACCCTTCTGTCCAGTCAGGAGTAGGCTGGGGCCAGGCCCGCCCACCCACCCACCACACTGGCATGGTCTGAGAGGGGAAGACCATTTTTCCAGTTGTGACATGGTTGGATAAGACCTTGTTCCATTTGTTATGCAAAATGAGTTAAAAGGAAGGATCTATTCTGTCCTCTCCTATTCTGCCTCTTGTCTATTCCTTGCCTGTCTGATTGCACAATCAAATTTTTCTTGTGATACCTAGGAAATGGCCACTCTGATGGTCCCACAATTCATTCTGTTATCTCCCTTCTTGTACTTAGTACTTTTTTTTTTTAACTTACAAGACCAATTTTATTGAGTTTAAGAAGACACTCATGCCGTTTATACAATGCAGATATGATTGACAGGCCTTTATACAATCAATGGTGCAGTTTATACAATGAATTGAAATGGGTATAAGTCCAGTCTATGTCCATTTAATATTATTCTTTGTTTTGCAGAGCCAACGGTTCAGTCCACCTCTCAATTGTAGTTAGTATGAGAAGATCTGAAATGTCCAACTAGAAGAGTCTTAAAAATTAAGCCTCATTTCTTGCAGTGGACAGCAACTAGAAGGAGATCTCCGGAGGCTTCGGTGCTTACATTCAGAAGGCTTTCAATTAAGTGTCCTTAATTAATAAACCATAACATTTTATAACATTTTACTGGGTCTTTGTCTCATTTCTTATAACTAATATATTTTGTAGAATTGGAAAAAAGGTAGTAACAGACAGTGTGTTAAAAAGAGCTAGGTAGGCCGGCCCGGTGGCATAGAGGGTTGAGGCACTGGCGCCTTTCCTCAAACCACACCGGCGACCCGGGTTTGGGAACGGACTTGGGACGCCGGGGGCTGGCAGGGGAAGGAGAGGACTAAGCATCCGTAGGACTGCTCTCCTCTCCTGGGGTGGGTAGTGGGCCGACGTCACGCTACAGCAGCTTCTGGTGGAGACCAGGAGCTCTGCAGATGCACATAGGAAGAAACAGTAGAAAAGCAGAAAATCCGCCTTGCGACCGACCGGATGAAGGCTGCCAGTCCACCGCTGCCGCAGATGCCCTGAAGGGGACCCTCCACCTCAGCAGCACCCTGGGACCAAGTATGTGTGCTGGTTGCCCCTCCTGGTGTCTTCCCCCCTTGGAGGAGGGGGACCCACCCAGTGAAGGGTTACGTCCGGGTTACCCCAGAGACAGCTGCGATTTGAGGTTGGATGGCTCAGGAAGGGACAGGTGGAGCGGATGGGACCTAGGCGGCCCGAAGGAGTGATGGGTCACGAGGCACGAGGGGAGAAAATGAAATAATAGAAGAAAAAAAAAGAGCTAGGTATGTATATAAACAGCCAGTTTTATAACTAGAAGAGGACTACGAATAAAAGAAGGAATAAACCAATTTAGAGATTGAGGTGTGAAACCAGGATCACAGGCCTTAAGGGAAGTCCACCGAGATGCACCATCTCTGAGGACTTAAGTTTGAAGCAGCTGTTCCAAAACTGGTATGCCCTCCCTTCTTTCTAAATGACTGAAGAAGGGTAGCCACCTTGTACTGAATTTGTCTGTGGTGAGCCTTAGGGTAAGATGTTCAAGGGGGAAATATTGATGAAGGAAAAAAAGCAAGAGAGGGATGGGATTACCAGACTTCCCCAAATACTATATTGCAGCCCAGCTGCTCCCGGTCATTAAAATGAACTCTCGGATGTTTACCTAACCAAATAAAATCAGAATTTTTTTTTTAAGGTCCTTTCGATCTTTATTACAGATTTGAAGGGGGAGATTAGTAAATAAGAAAAGAAATCTGGGTAAGATGTTCATTTTGATGGTCTCCAATTGGTTTGTAAATGTCAAGGGGAGCAGGGCCCATCTGTGCAGGTCGGCTCTTATTTGCTGCCCCAATGCCTCATAGTTATGTTTATACAGCTGAGCTAAGTGTATAGGAATCTGTATTCCGAGATATCTTATTTTATGTTCGACCCACTTGAATGGTGTCCCCGCTCTTAAGTCTGAATTCGGTTCTCCTCCTATCTGTAGCACCTCAGATTTTGTTATGTTAACCTTAAAGCTGGAAATGTCCCCAAAGGTTGTTAGGAGTGTTAATAAATGTGGGAGGGCCACCTGTGGATTGCCTAGATATATCAGGGTATCATCTGCATATAGGGAGATCTTATGGGGGTGTTCTGGATTTCTAACCCATCAGTTTTGTCATGTTGCCTTACGGCTTGGGCTAGGGGCTCCATACTGAGTGCAAAAAGCAATGGGGACAAAGGGCATCCCTGCCTTGTCCCTCTTGTGATATAAAAGGGGGGGGGTGGAGATGGTGCCATTAACCCTCACCCTAGCCTGATAACATAGTTTTATCCACTGTAGGAAGTTACCCCCAAAACCCATCCTGTGCAAGACCTCAAAGAGGTATGCCCAATTTAGATTCAGGTGGGATTTACTCAATTGTAAAATGATTAGAAGTCTTCTGACATTGTTACTCGTGTAGCGGTGTGGGATAAAACCAGTTTGGTCTGGATGAATTAGTAACTCAATGTGTTTTTGTAGTTGAATTCATAGGATATTAGTGAAGATTTTCTGATCCTGATTAAGTAGGGCTATGGGTCAAAATGATTCACATTTTGTTGTTTCTTTTCCGGGATTGGGTATAACCGTTGTTATAGAGTGGGACCAACTTTCCGGAGTTTTACCATCCTCCAGACAATGGTTAAACACCTCTGTTAGAAGAGGGGCTACTGACGTGGCCAACTCTTTGTATAGCTCCCCACTGAACCTATCTGGGCCCGGGGTTTTCCCAGATGGTAATTGATGGATGACCGTAAGGGTTTCTTCCACTGTGTTGGGGAGGCTGAGCTCCATCTTCACCGTCTCCGACAGTTTAGGTAATTTGAGGGTGTCCAAAAAGGCTTGAGTGTTTTCTTGTGTGTTTAGTATATCTTTTTCCTCTGAGTATAGTTTCTAATAGCATTTTTGGAATTGAAGGGCTATTTCTGTGGGAGAGGTCCATTTTTTCCCTGCTGCTCCTCCCTCTTGGATATAAGGGATGTGCCTTTCTGCCTGAGCTTTGCGTAGGCAGAATGCCAGTAATCTTGATGCCCTACCCCCCACCTCATGGTATTTTTGACTATCCAATCTTAATTGGCCTTCCACCCTTTTGTTCTCAAAGTCCTGTAAATTATTTTTGACTTTATTTAGGTCCCCTTGAACCTATTTATCACGAGGGTTTAATTTGTGATGCTTTTCTAGGTCAGTTAGTTCCTGCAACAGTCGGTTATAGGTTAATTGCAATAGTTTTTTTTTGGGCCACCGAAAAACTAATGACTCCTCCTCGAAGGACCGCTTTAAAAGTGTCCCATTTAAGTAAAGGAGAGTGATCTGTGGATTATGGAGAAATCTAAGATTTGTTGTTTTAATTTAGTGACAACAGGTTTATTATTTAAAAGGGAGACATTGAGTCTCCATAAAGTCTGTCTGTCTTGTGGCAGTAGGGAAAGGTGAACAGAGATTGGTGAATGGTCTGATAAGGTTATGTTATGTATGTAGGATTTAGTGATCGAGTGCAGCTGAGTCATTGCAAGCCTAAAGCCACTAGCCTACCTGGGCTAGCCACCTCTGGAGCAGCCGAGTCGTCGCAAGCCTAAAACAGCTAGCCTACCTGGGCTAGCCGCCTCTGGAGCAGCTGAGTCATACATGAAGCCTAAAACCGCTAGCCTACCTGGGCTAGCCACCTCCGGAGCAGCCGAGTCGTCACAAGCCTAAAGCCGCTAGCCTACCTGGGCTAGCCACCTCTGGAGCAGCCGAGTCATCGCAAGCCTAAAGGTACGCTAATTGGGGCACCCGCAGAAGAGCCGGCATTTCTCTTTGTCTGATTGCTGACCATGGAATTTGAATCTTGGTGCCTTTTTTGTACTCAGACTGCCACTGCCACTGATGCATGGAGCGCTCTCTCTCTCTCTCCCCCCTACCTGCCCCCTCACCACAAAGCTAAATTTGGACTGCCCAGCCTATCTAAATCAGGGGCTGAGACTTCTCCTAACTTGGCCAGCTTACTTAAATTCTGATCTCTCGTTCCCCCGAATTTAATGTGAAGCTACCGAAACTGGAGCCCTGGGTGAAATCCCTCCACTGGACTGGTTATTGTGCTCACAGTTCGGTCGCAACATTTTTTTAAAACATTAATTCGGCCAACTGCTCACAGTGGGACTTCTGCAGGAGGGAGCGGAGTTGCAGAGCATTTCACAATTCCTGCCATTCCCGGCGGGCTGTTACTGGCAGCAGATCATGCAAGGGGTCGAGCATTTGCATAGGACAGGATTTCTCTGTGCTCACTTGCAGGACTTCTTAAAATTTTGAACTTCTGTGGTGCGATATCTTATATTACCTTACAGTGATTAAGTTTATTTAGAATGTCGTAATTTTTACTGCTGCAGCTTAGACTCACTGGGTAGGATATTCAGAAGTGTGCCAGGCAGGGGCGCAAGCCAGGCGCAGCGCATCTGGGATGCGTCAAGGTGGTGTCTGGGTGATATTCAATGGTGCTGTGCCATGGCTCTGCACCACTGAATATGGCACCGTGGCCACCTGCACTGAGCATGGCGCAGTGGCACTGCGCCAGTGCAAGTGGCCAGAGAGGAGCAGGGGGATGCGCTAGCACAAGTGCCGTTGCACTAGGTGGAGCAACCGCGATATTCAGCGGTGGACAGGCAAATGGGGCCATAATGTATGCAAGACGCCAAATGGGGCCATTTGCATGTCATTATGGCCCCATTTGCATGCAGGTGCACCAATCCCCTGAGACTTGCGCCTGGCGCCCTGCCAGGCTGCAGCCGTCAGGGACCGACACCCCCTGCCCCTCACCGGCAATGTGCCCCATTGCCCGATCACAGGCTGTAAATTAATTCAAACTCCCTGGTGGTCCAGTGGACCTAACTCCATGCCCGATAGCAGGCTGTAAAATAATTCAAACACCCTGGTGGTCCAGTGGACCTAACTCCATGCCAAATCGCGGGCTGTAAAATAATTCAAACACCCTGGTGGTCCAGTGGACCTAACTCCATGCCCGATCATGGGCTGTAAAATAATGCAAACTCCCTGGTGGTCCAGTGGACCTAACTCCATGCCCGATTGCGGGCTGTAAATTGTCTAACTCCCCGGTGGTCCAGTGGTACCCGTACCCCCCTCCCAACCCACCTACTCATACCGCCACCTGCTCCCCCCCCAGTCAGCGGCGGGCGGCAGCACCCCACCCGCAAGCCACCTGGCTGCCCACCAACTGACAGCGTACAGTATGGATGTACGCCCATTGGTCCACAGCGTGGGTCAATGGGCATGCAGACCATACTGTACTACACAGTCCCGATATGTGAATGGTTACTTTCTTTATGCACCCTTACTATTGGCCCTCTCCAGCATGGTCATGCAGTGTGCTGGCTTCTACCCATCCAGCCTGAAGCCCAGACAACCTCCAGTGGGAGGGCACCCCTCTCCATGTGAAGCTACCCTGATCCTCTAGATCCGAGTCCCTGAGGAAGGATGGCCGTACTCCTTACCAGTGATCTATCTATGGTATCGGAAGGGCTGCTGACAGGAGGAGGGACCGGAGTGGGCATCCTGGTGCCCGGCAGAGGACATGGGGCCACAACCTCTAGACCCACCTTCACCTACCAATGGAAGGGTTTTTTTATCTTATTATGTTCCTCCCCCAGCTTGGATGTGCAATGACACCCACACACGCTCGTAAGGAGTCTGCTGCAGCTGTTGTCCCTTTTGTTATGGGTCGCTAGTTGCAGCACCCCTCAGCCGACGCTAGGGGCCACTCAAACTGTGGCCAGCTGAACCCCCCCCTCAGAAAAGGAGAGCTGTCCTCCGGATGCTTGATCCTTTCCTGCCAACCCCTGACGGCCCAAGCTCATTCCCGAACCTGGGTCGTCGGCGTGGCGCGAGGTGTGGCATCCAGCGCCTCAACTCTCAGCACCACCAGACTGGCACATACATTGTGTATGGTAGCACGACAAAGCATGGTGGCATTATTACCCTCCTGTGGTAGGATAAAGACTCTGGTTTACATCGTATTACACTAATTACTTTTATTACCATGCAGCTCAAGGACTCCAATCACAGCTATCTTTTTTTCTGGAATGAGTTTACCTGGGAAGTACAACATTGTAATTATCCCCTATATGATGTATCTTAATGGCATGGGATGTCCCTAATGGATATATTAAAGGGAAATGTCCATGTCCCGTCGGGCCCCACCTGCGTGTGAAGTGGGGCCCGATTATCAAATATAGAAATAGTGGTAAATGTGGCACTTCCTTTGTAGTATTTTATTTAAATCCATATCTAGCTTGATCCTGCACCCTCCCTGCCAGCATTTTAAGTGTAAACACTCTCCCCGTCACGCCCACAAGCACCCATGGCTGTCCCCGTGATGATGTGGCAGGCAGGGAGCAGCCGGGGTGTCTCCATAGGCTTACAATAGCCCAGGACTGCTAAAGAGCTCCGGTTTGGAGCCTGTGTATTTCCGTGACATGAGGAGACTAGGTACAGACAACTAATGTGCTTGTTAGTCTGTACCTGGTCTCGGTTTTGCAAGAATACTGATAGACTCCAAACCGGAGCTATCTGAAGCTACCGCAATACATATAATCTGTATTGCGGTAGCTTCAAATAGCTCCGGTTTGGAGTTTATCAGTATTCTTGCAATATTGAGACCAGATACAGACTAACAAGCACATTAGCTGTCTGTACCTGGTTTCCTGATGTCACGGAAATACACGGGCTCCAAACCGGAGCTCTTTAGCAGTCCTGGGCTACTGTATGCCTATGGAGACACCCTGGTTGTCTCGCCTCGCCACGCTATCACGGGACAGCCGACAGCCAGGGGCTAACGGGAGGGTGTTTTGTACTTAAAATGCTGGTGGGAGGCGAGGATCAACCAGATATGGATTTAAATAAAATACTACAAAGTAAGTGTCACATTTACCACTATTTCTATATTTGCTAATCGGGCCCCACTTCACAAGCAGGTGGGGCTTGACGGGACATGGACATTTCCCTTTAAGAGGAGTGATGCTTTCATTGTAATCTTCATTTTTATGTTAAATCCTGTGTCTGCTTTTGCTAAACCGTGTGTTATTTTGCAAAACGATAAACTTATAGAAAAAAAAAAAAATGAATTGGGCTGCAGTACAGAATCTGAGTTAATTCTCAGATGCAGGAATAGATAGAACAATTTGTCATACCAAAGAAGTATAGAACTGAGTTGTTACAGATAGCACATGATAATCCTGTGGCTGGTCACCCAGGGAGGGACCGCACCCTAGCCAGATTGTTGTGCAGATTTTACTGGTCTGAGATTCACGAGGATGTTGCTACCTACTGCAGTACTTGTTCTGAATGTCAGAAAGCAGCGACAGTGGCCAAAAATGATAGCGTGCTCCTACCCTTGATAGATGTGCCTTTTGAGAGGATTGCAATGGTTGTGGTTGGTCCCACAGACAAAAGTAAAAGGTGTAATCGATTCATTTTGGTAGTAAGTGACTATGCTACTCGATACCCAGAGGCAATTCCAATGCGTACTGTCACAGTCCCAAAAGTGACAGCAGAGCTTGCCAACATTTTCAGCAGGGTGGGTATACCTAAAGACATAATTACTGAACAGGGTAGTAATTTTGGTGCTGCATTGCTGAAGGAGCTGTACAGACTACTAGGTATCACTGCATAGGGTTGCTACCTGTCAGGTTTTTTAGCTGGTGATCAGGTTTTCAGGGTACCTATCAGGTAATCTGGTTTTGCTCAGTGATAGGTTTTTGAGTCATTTTGAGTGCTTACATACCTTAGAAACAGATTTTGTTACATCATTCATTGTTTCAGCTGCATTTCCAGGTTACAAACAAGTTTTGTTGTCAATATAGCCCTTTCTTTGTAAAAGCAGTCCACCTGGAAAGTGTAAGCGGATCTTTTCCACTTTGCATCTCAAAAGCAGAACGGCAGCAAAACTGGGCAAAAAGTCTGACCCTACTTTTGTAATAGTAAAAGATTCAGTTATCTTCCACTTTTATTTGCTGGTAAACTTTTTCATCTCTTAAAGAATTTAAGTATTTTGAAATGTTTTAAATTAATTTTTTTTTTTATAAAAAAGTTGTTTCCTCCAGTAAAACGTATGTTCCCTTCTTTTGGCTGCAAAATAGTATTGATGACATGAAAAGGAATTGGATCCAGGAAAAATATAAAGTACACATTATAGGAAACAAGCACTTTGTTTATCATATATAATTACACACATATACATATAGATATACATATATAAATACACTATTTACAGTATTTCTCTGTCCCACTCCCCACCCCAATATCTGTAAATGAGATTTCCTTTATCTCTGCATGTTTACCTGGTAAAATAATTTCAGTGAAGAAATAAATAAATCAGAAGAATCATATGATTGTTGGATGATATTTGAAATATGAAAATATAGCGTGTGATTGTCACAGTGCTTCCATGGGTGCCCCCTCCACCCCAGGTTTGAGTGAAAATGACAAGATATATATATATTAAACCAGGAGATCTCTGTAATGTAATTAACTTCCTTGAGACATTGCATTTTATGGCCTTTTTTATGACCTCTTGCTTCTTTGAAGTGGAAAAGAAATGGGATTTTATGAGTCTGCCAGAGGATGGAGATCATAAACTTTTATGACGTCTTAAGAGGAAGAACATTTAATATCAACTGGTGTTAAAAAGCTATAAAATCCTTTTGGAATGCCTGGGGAGAAGGAACTGGGAAATCACAGACTTATAATTTGGGAATGAGTTTTTGCTGATGTCACCTTATTTAAAATACCTTCAGATAGAACATCATGTTTGTATTTTTTTATATTCTAAAAGGAGAAGCTAGATGACTCATAGAAGGGGTGTGGGGAGACACAGTTTAAACTATACTGTGTCTGAGCTGTTTGATATATTCATCTTGGGAGACAGAAACACACAACCCTCTGATAAGCACTTAGAGGTAATACATTAGATAGAAAAGTATCTAACTGTATGTTGGTAGGAGTTTGTGTTTTTCTTTGTTTTCTTGTAAGTGATTGTATGCTTTGTGATACAGTGTTCTGTGTTTACATTTTACATATTTTTATACATTTTTAGTAAATATATTATTTGAAAGATACTGCCTAGGTGTGTCTCCAAGTACTTTTTGCATGTGATGTATACATGGTTAAGTCTGACAGCTGTTCTGAAAAGCTTGATGGTGTTACTGGGCTTGAGTAAAAAGGTAAGAATATATCTAAGGTATTTTATAGAGTTTTAAGGGTTCATTTTGGATACTTGGCTAGGTGCCCTTAGGCGAAAGATATACTGCATCTCCCCGAAGAGAATATTATCTGAGTCTATACATTTGGGTATCTAGCATAAGGTTCACAGTTTGAATCCCCCTAGAAATTGAGACTAAATGTGATTCAGAACCACAAGCAGACAGGAGGGTTACCCTGTCTGTCACCTGTTCACACTCTTGCGCTCTGAGGTTGGCATTGTGGGAGCAGAGGGCCTGACCTGCTGAGTGTATTTGTTACAGATTTGGTTGGCAGTGGTGCAGATAAATTTGGTAACACAAGCTTTAACTGTTCAGTGTGTCAACTTAATACTGTACAGCTCACTTGCAAAA
Organism: Neoceratodus forsteri; assembly: GCA_016271365.2. Taxonomy (NCBI): domain Eukaryota; kingdom Metazoa; phylum Chordata; order Ceratodontiformes; family Ceratodontidae; genus Neoceratodus; species Neoceratodus forsteri. The sequence goes on from CM028130.1 coordinate 1,617,413,813, forward strand.
TAAGGCAGTGATTTATTTTTTAAAAAGGAAACAGAGCTATATAATTTTGCTTACAGTCAAGTTCCTACCTGTTTGATTTGTTTTCTAAAGTGCAAGTTAGAGTAGCAGTAGTTGGGGAAAAAGATGGCTTCCAATTACAGTGGGTACACTGCAGACTACTTGAGGCAGTTGTGCAGGGACAGAGGAATCCTGCACGAGGTGAGAGCCACCAAGCAGAACCTCATGGCTGCCCTGATGGCAGCAGATGCCCAAAGCATCGAGTCACAGACTGTGACTGAAAAAGACCAAACCTTGGGCGTGGAGGGGCTAGCGGCCAGTGCAGTGTCCAGATCTAGTGGCGAGGACAGCAGGGCCAGTACAAGCAAAGGGCCACAGCAGCAGGGGAAGGTCTCCAGCATTCTGGAGTCAGAAGCAATCAGGCTGCAGACAGAGTTGTGCAGAACGGAGCTGGAGTTCCAAAGAGAAGAGAAGTAAGAGCAGTGAGCTGCAAAGGAGAAGAGGGAGCATAAGCAGCGAGAGGAGGACCATGAGGCGCGTGAGCACCAGAGGTGACATGAACTGGAGAAGCTACGACTCCAACCACCTGCACCAGATCAGGTAAGTGACTTGAGTTTAACTGGAATTACAAGACTGGGTTACAAATTGAATTCCAAATTGATAGCTGAATTTAAAGAGGGGGAGGATATGGACGCCTTTTTAAATTCCTTTGAAAAGTTTGTATTCAGGCTAAAATTCCTAGAGGGTCCTGGAGCTTCCAGCTATCCCCGCTACTTACCGGGAAAGTGCGGGATGCATTGGGTCAAATGGACAATGAGGACAGTAATGATTACAGCAAACTTAAAGCTGCACTTTTAAAAAAGTTTGATTTAACTGCAGAAGCATACAGAGCTAAATTCCATAAGCTCAGGAGAAGCTCTTATATGAGCTACGAGGAGCTAGCCATGAAACAATGTCAGCTTTTAAAACATTGGTGGGAATGAATTTGAAGCAAACTCTGTAGATAAAATTGAAAATGCTATTTTGTTACAACAGTTGTTTTGGGCATGCCCAGCAGAGCTGAAAACCTGGCTGGAGGACTGAGATACCAAAACAGTACAAGAGGCTGCTGAACTCTCGGACCGCTATACCAAATGCAGACCTGCTCTGAGAGCGAATGAGGCGGGCGTGGCAGCGCAGAAAGGGAAGAGAGCACCTTCAGGGCAGCTAAAACCCTCACTGCCTCCACCGAAACCAGTTGGCCCTAGGTTTCAGAGAAAAGATTTCTCTGAGAAATTAAATGAATGTTGGGTTTGTAAAGAAACTGGGCATATTGCCAGACAGTGTCCCAAAAGGGCGAGCAATATGCAGAATGGGGCTAGGAAAGAAGTGGGTTGTTTGTGTGTCCCTGGAAGCATGCTTGTGAACATGAGGGAACACATGCACCCAGTCACGGTGGATGGGGTACAGACACAAGGGTTAAGGGACACAGGGACATCCCTGATGCTGGTAAAAGGGGATCTGGTAGAGCCTGATCAGCTTATACTCAATGAATTTGTAACTGTGCAAGGGTTCACTGGTGAGGACACCACATTGCCACTCGCTAGTGTTCTCCTAGACTGGGGTGAAACAGGGGGAACTGTGCAACAGGTGGCTGTAGCCAAAACGTTAGCAGTTGACATCATCCTTGGCAAAAATCTCAAACAGCGGACGGTGTGTGCAGTGACCCGTAGCCAAGCGGCAAAGGAAAACTGTAGTTCCCTGGACCCCGTGGAAACCACTGGGAGGCTGGTTCCCCAGCCTGTGTCTCCTGATAGGGAGACTAATGAAAAGGGGGTAGAAATTTCCCCAGTAGCAGTTAACCACACAGCTATGGAGGGTTATTCCGAAGAAGGAGGGGTGACCCATAGTTAGAGGGTTAGGGATGACAGTGATCCTGAGTACCCTGATGCTAGTGCTAGGGACCCTAGTTTAGATACTGAAGGGACCTGTTCCATGCCTTGGGAATGTGTAAGGAGTTTGCAGCTGCTCAGAAAAGTGACCCTAGTCTAGAGAAGCTGAGGGCTTGGGCAGACTCTGACGGAGCACAGGGAGGTGATGGTAAACATAAGGTTTATTGGGAAAATGGACTGATGTCTACTCGGGCTGTGACGACAGAGGGAGGGGTGATAGGCAGGCAGCTTGTCGTTCTCCAGGGGTACCGTGAGCAGTTGCTCAAAACTACATACAATATTCCCTTGTCTGGTCATCTGGGAATTGCGTGCACTATGCAGCGTTTGGCCCAGAATTTCTATTGGCCCAACTTCACCCAGCAGGTGAAGGAGTATTGCAGGTCTTGTCACCGGTGCCAAGAAGTTAATTGCAGCAAACAATTTTACAGAACGAAGGTTGACGTTATTGCAGCATACAGCTTTACAGAAAGCAACGTTGACAATTAACAGGCCTAGCTGAGGGAAGAAAATAGGCAGGTAGGCTCAGATTACAAAATATTACATCATTTACAGTAGACAAGACATTAGACCCACCAAGGGAGAAACCGATAGATACTGACTCGAAAGCAGAAGGCGAACCCCCGAAGGAGGGCAAGGACACATCAAGGACTAACTAGAGAGAACAGAAACAGAAGTTAAGTGCAGTCACAGTTGTCAAGGGCTATGAGGTGGAAAAATAGAGTATGCTTAAATGAGGGGTGAGATGTGGAATTCTTGACATGGACAGGGAGAGTTCCAAAACCTAGGGGCAAAGTAGGAGAAAGCTTGCTCTCCCATTTTCGTGGAGCAATGTCGAACAGAGAGTAAGGGGTAGGAAGAGGACCTCAGGGTGTGAGAGTGAGAGACCAAGATAAACATGTCCCCCAGTGTGGAGGGATGAGGAGATCTGGTTAAGGAGTCAACAAAACACCCTAGTGTGTATGAGCGGACAGCACCCGTAGACAGCCAGTTTAGGGCAGAATAGAGAAGACAGTGATGGGTTAGACAAGGAGCAGATAGGGCAAATCTACAGATATTGTTGTAGGAAGTGTCCCATTTGTGAAGAACCCCCGCATTGGCATGAGATATAACAGGGAGGGCATATAGCAGTTGAGGGAGAAAACCCCTCTCGCTACTGAGATTCTAGCAGCCAGAGTGAGTGAGTGAGTGATGCACCCTGTAGGCAGCGCCAATTTTGGCATTTACAGAGCGACAAACCATGTTAATGTGTGCAGAAAAATCCAGTGCCGGAACCAGCGTAACCCCTGAATACTTGAAAGCTAAAGTGTTGGAGACTGCTGTCTCACTGCAGCAGTGAACCAGGAGCTTAGGGGACTCAGTGGGCACCTTACGAGAGGACCCAAAGAGCCATGGCCTGTGTCTTGGATATGTTTAGGACTTGGTGGTTGGATGAGAACCAGGACTGGAAAGTCTGAAATGCAAGGGAGAGATGTAGACTGATGTCAGGCATAGACTTGGAGGCTGAGTAAAGCACCAAGTCAGCAGCATACATGAGAATGTTGCAGTGAGGAGGGGAAGGGATATTGTTGATGAAGAGGGAGAAGAGTAGGGGACCAAGGATCGAACCCTGGGAACACCACAGGTGATAGGGACAGGAGAGGGGGAGAGACTTAAAGGAGGAGACAGCCTGAGAACGGTTTTCTAGGTAGCTGCCAAACCAGGAAAGGATAGAGTAAGAGAAACCGAGAGTGTGCAGCTTGGCCAGTAGAAGGGGGTGATTTACCATGTCAAGCGCTTTCGAGAGATCAATGAACACAGCCCCAGTAAGTAAACCCTTATCCATGTTATTTTTAAAATCGCTGGTAAGCTGAGTAAGAGCTGTAGTAGTACTGTGGCCATCCCTAAAGCCATGTTGAACCGGGGATAGAAAGCTGAATTTGAGGTGGTGACAAGAGACCTGACGATGAACAAGTTTCTCAAGCAGTTTACTGAGGGTGGGAAGGAGAGAAATGGGCCTGTAATTTTACATGATTCTGTTATCTCCTTTCTTAAAGACAGGAATGGTTCTGACAACTTTCCAGACCAATGGCACAGAGGCAGAACAGATGGAGAGATTGATAAGCCTGGTAACATGTACGGCAATGTAGGAGGCAAACTGCCCTAGAATCCTAGGATGGATACCATCAGGGCCAGCACTACCTTTAGCAGGAATAAACTTTAGTAGCTTAAGTACCTCTTGACTCGTAACCAACGTCAGCTCGAGGGTGGGGGGAGCAACAGCTAGCGGGGGAGAGGACACCTGGGAAGTGACGTTAGGAGAAGGGAAGGGGATGGGTAGAGAGAAAAATAGGGAGTTAAAGGCATTAGCTATGGTAAGAGGATTATTACAGTGAGTATCATTTATTAGCATTTCATTTGGAGTCATAGGCTTGTTGTTCCCCAGGATCTCCTTAATTTGTGACCAGTAATGTTTAGGGTTGAGGCAGAGGACCTAAGAAGGTTCTGGTAGTAAGTACTCTTGGCAAAGCGAATTTCCCTTTTACATGAGTTACGTGAGGACCTGTAGGCCTCGAAGTCAGCATGAGTTGAGGAGGACTTCCAAACTGACCAGAGTTTATCCCTCTGTTTTAGCAGCTGGAGTAGAGAGCACTTAAGCCATTTAGTGACTTTGCCTTTAACCCTACAGTTAGAGACCGGGATATGCAGATTCTGAAGGGAAAGTAGGGTATCATTGAAGTATGCAGCTGCAATGTTGATGTCGTTGGTCATATAAAGGGCGGACCAGTCAACCATGTTGAGATCATGCAGAAACACAGAAGGGTTAAGTTTAGAGATGTTTGAGAAAGATAAGACTTTAGATGGGAAGGGGGGGGGAGGTGTCCCAGATGTAGTAGACCGGACAGTGATCGCTTGTAGTGTCAGGTAGCACTCCAGCGGTGGGAAAGTGCTCCTTCCTATTTGTCAGGATCCAGTCGATGAGGGTGGTACAGGAACCACGACTGGAGATCCTGGTTGGGGCCTGGATGAGTTGAGAGAGGTTTGCCTTACTAGCGATAGAAGGCTGGAGGGGGTAACTGGGATGAGCCCAGTCCTGGTTAAAGTCACCCAAGCAGATTACTTCGCTTTTCCCCGTCACAGAGGGTACATATTCGATTAATTCTTCCAGACCCAGCCTTGAGTTTTTAGGAGGTATGTAGACGCAGAAGATATGGATTTTTTTTAACACCCCCAAGTAACAGAAGTGAATGTAGCACCTCACAATTAACCAGAGAGGGGCATTGGATGAAAGTCATATTGAGATGCGACTTGAAGTACAGTGCCAGCCCCCCCACCCTTTTGGAGTTAGAGCGATCAACCCAAAGTAAATTATAACCTGGTATAGCACAAAGGGAGTCAGCAATTGAGGATTTCAGCCAGGTTTCAGACTAGGCTAGGATGTCAGAGTTATTAGAGCTAACCCAGGCCTCGAGCTCAGGATGATTGGCAGTAAGGCTTCTAATGTTTAAGTGAGCAAAAGAGAGACAAGATGATTGAGGCCAACTATAGAAGGAGTGAGACAAAGATGTGGTAGTAGACACAGAGGGACCCGGATTGGTCTCAACATCTCCCGCTAGGATAAGGGATATGGTAATTATCCAGAAAGAGGCAATCATGACAGCATGAGAGATGCACCCATGGGAGATAGCATACCTCTGCAAGAAGTTTCTGAGCAGTACCCCAAGGAGTTTATTATAGAGCCCCGACATAGGTACCAGGTAAGGGGTGGGGTCAGAGAATAAGTTGGAGTAGCAGAAGTTATCAGTAGAGTAAAAAAGGTGAGAAGTGGGATACTCAGTAGGGCCAGTTACTTGAGATAGGAAAAGCATTGCACCTAGGATTGGCAGGAGGAGGTAAATATATCTGAGATACATGGTAAGAAAGGAGAAAGGGCAGATAGGAGGTAGGGAGGCAAGAACAGAAGGAGAGGAGAGTAGAGAGAGAGATAGAGACCAGATAGGCTAAAGGGAGTGAAGGTAGAGATAAGAGAGTAAGAGGGGGAAAGTAGTGGGATGCAGGAACACCCCAGAAAGGAGAGAAATAAATGGAGAAAGAAGTTGAGAGACAGCCAGGACAGCCAGAGGGAGACGAGGAGAGGGCAAAACCACCCAACAGGAAGAGATAAGCAAGAGCAAGCACTGGGAAACAAGGCAATGTCTACCTGAAGTCCAAGCGCTCTCTAGTGCAGATCACAAATAAGGAGCAAATGAGAATACAAGGAGATAGAAAAAAAACTGTCAATGAGCTAGCGCGCGAGAGCGTATGGTATAAATTCAACGACAGCTAAGGGTGGGAGGGAATTGGGGGGTGGGTGGGGATCAGCCTGGCAGTAAAGCAACTGCAGGCTCAGAAATAAGTCACACCGTGAGCTCCGATTGAGCTTGAAAGGTCTCACCATGTGCACAGAATTAGGCTAAATTAGCAGCGTCTAAGAAATTGTTATTATTATTATCTCTGTGCATGGATTTTATAGCAGCTAGCACAGTGAGAATCGCAAGTGTGATCTCTGATTTGAGCTCTGAATTAGGAGTAAATGGCAGCTGTAAAAGTAGAAGCAATCTACAGAGCTAACCACCGACGGCTGGAGTTCAGTAAAGTCCCCAGGAGCAATTTCATCTTAAAATGCAGTAAGAGTCCACAGTTCAGTTAAGCGAAATAAAGAAAGTTCAGGCTGAAACCAGATTCCAAGCCTAGAGGCCCCGCGGGCAACTTGGTGGCCAAACTAAAAAAAGGCACCAAGTTTAAATTTCAGAAGAAAGGACAGATGAGCATGGAATCCTAATGCGTACCTCAGCAGAGATGGCAGGACGGACTGGAGCAGCTCCACGGGCAGTCGGCCCAAGGGACAAGCTCAGCAGAGACGGCAGGGCAGACTGGAGAAGCTCCATGGGCAGTCCGGCCCAAGGGACAAGCGTAGCCGAGATGGCAGGGCAGACTGGAGCAGCTCCATGGGCAGTCCGGCCCAAGGGACAAGCTCAGCAGATGGCAGGGCAGACTGGAGAAGCTCCATGGGATTTCTGTTCACTGTGCCACCCCACCACCAGACATCTTTCTAGTATCCCCAGCTCCTCCGGGAAGAGGTTCATCCTGACTGTGGTGGATTATGCCACCTGGTACCCCAAGGCAGTCACCCAATCCTCACTGAGCACAGACAAAGTGGCAGATGCCTTACTTGGGATTTTCTCCCATGCTGGGTTTCCACAGGAGGTTATCACCGATCGAGGGGTCCTTCATGTCGGACCTGATAAAATGTTTGTGGGAGAAGTGTGGGGTGGTGCAAAGGTGCACAACACCTTATCACCAGCAAGCCAATGGGCTTGTGGAAAGATTTAACGGTACCCTGGACTCAATGCTCCAAGCGTTTGCTGTACAAAATGGGAGGGACTGGGAGAAATACCTTCCCCACCTGTTGTTTGCATATAGGAAGATGCCCCAAGAGTCGACAGGATTTCTCCCCTTCAAACTCTTATATGGACGCCAGGTACATGGGCCCCTAGACTTGATCTGGGAGGACTGGGAAGGCAAGCACGCCACCCAGGGAACTCCCATAGTGGATTACGTCCTTAGGTTTAGGGAAAAGCTGAAGGAGCTTATGGGGACAGCCCAGAGCAACCTGGCAGCTGCCCAACAGAAAGAAAAAGTGTGGTACAACCGCAGAGCCAGAGCTTGCTCGTACATGGCAGGTCAGGAAGTCATGGTCCTTATTCCAGTCCAGAAAGACAAGCTGCAAGCTGAGTGGGCAGGACCGTACAAAGTAGTTAGGAAGGTAAATGACGTGACCTATATCATACTACCTGACAGAAGACATACAGAAAGAATGTGCCATGTCAACATGATGAAGCCATGTGCTAATAGGGCTGACATGGTGTTTGCAGTATGTAGTCCTGGGAAGGGGACGGATGAAGGAGACCCCCTTCTGGACTTGCTGGAAGAAAGAATGCAGGAGTCCTCTGTGAAGGCAGTTAAACTGTCACCCCAGTTGGCCCCGGACAAGATCCAGGAAGTAAGGGAGGTTTTAGCAGACTTTGCCCCACTGTTTAGCACCAAGCCTGGACTAACCCCCTTAGCGATGCACGATGTAGAGACAGGGACACAGACGCCCATACAGCAGACAACATATCGGGTGTCAGAGGCTGTCTAAAAGGACATTAGGAAGGAGGTAGAGGAAATGCTGGATTTAGGGGTAATCCAGAGATCTCACAGCCCCTGGGCCTCACCTGTAGTCCTTGTGCCCAAGCCAGATGGCTCTACTCATTTCTGTGTGGACTATCGTGGGCTGAATGCAGTCACAAAGTCAGACGCCCACCTGATGCCCCAGATGTATGAACTCCTGAACAAGTTGGGAGGGGCAACCTACCTTACAACTACTGACCTGACAAAGGGGTATTGGCAGGTAGAGTTAACAGACAGAGCTAGGGAGAGGTCGGCCTTCATCACTCTGATAGGCTTATCTGAATTTAAAGTAATGTCTTTTGGAATGAAGAGCGCCCTGGCCACATTCCAAAGGTTGGTGAACCAGGTGTTAAATGATGCTGAGGAGTACACCGTGGCATACCTGGATGACACTGCCATCTTTAGTGCCAGCTGGGAGGAACACCTGTCCCACCTTAGGGAAGTGCTGGGCAGGATACAGAGGGCTGGGTTCACTGTCAAAGCTGAGAAGTGCCAGGTGGCCATGGCTGAAGTGGCATACCTCGGGCATGTTGTAGGCTGGGGACAGCTCCATCCTAACCAAGTGAAAATAGAGGTGATCAAGGCATAGCCCAGACCAGAAAAGCAGAAGCAGGTCAGGAGTTTTCTAGGGACAGCAGGGTACTATAGGAAATTTGTACCCAATTACAGTGCCCTGGCTGCTCCCCTATCTGACCTGGTAAAGAAAAAGATGCCTAAGAAAATTACCTGGGAACCAGCCTATGAAAAAACCTTTACCAGACTGAAGGAGGCACTGTGCAGTGCTCCTGTATTGACAAGTCCTGACTATAGCAGACCCTTTGTAGTCCAGACTGACACCTCAGACGTGGGTATTGGGGCAGTACTGAGACATCCAACCAAGGGAAAGATCACTCTGTAGTGTACCTGAGTAAAAAGTTACTTCCCAGGGAGCAGACTTACTCTACTGTGGAAAAAGAGTGTTTTGCCATAGTGTGGGCCCTAACGAAGTTAAAGTCATACTTATATGGACAGCATTTTGAGGTACAAACTGACCACAACCCCCTGGTTTGGTTGACCCAAATGGGAAAAACTAATGGTAGACTATTAAGATGGAGTCTTGCCTTGCAAGGGTATGACATGACGATCTTACATAGGGCTGGAGCGACCAATCAGAATGCAGATGGCCTGTTGCGTATTTATGAGGAGTGAACTGACTTGGGAAGCTCATCCCACGCAGAGGATAGAGCCCCCAAATTCAGTCTAGGTGGGGAGGATTGTGATGCTTGGCCAGCTGGTTATGATTGTTGGATGATATTTGTAATATGAAAAAACAGTATGTGATTGTCACAGTGCTTCCATGGGTGCCCCCCCACCCCAAGGTTTCAGTGAAAATGACAAGATATATATTAAACCAGGAGAGCTCTGTAATGTAATTAACTTCCTTGAGACATTGCATTTTATGGCCTTTTTTTAATGACCTGTTGCTTCTTTGAAGTGGAAACAAAATGAGACTTTATGAGTCTGCCAGAGGATGGCGATCATAAATTTTTATGACATCTTAAGAGGAAGAACATTTAATATCAACTGGAGTTAAAAAGCTATAAAAACCCATTTGAAATGCCTGGAGAGAAGGAACTGGGAAATCACAGACTTATAATTTGGGAAATGAGTTTTCTGCTGATGTCACCTTATTTAAAATACTTTCTGATAGGACGTCATGTTTGTATTTTTTTTTATATTCTAAAAGGAGGAGCTAGATGACTTGTAGAAAGGGTGTGGGGAGACACAGTTTAAACTATACTGTGTCTGAGCTGTTAGATATATTCCATCTTGGGAGAGAGAAACACACAACTCTCTGATAAGCACTTAGAGGTAATACATTAGATAGAAAAGTATCTAACTGTATGTTGGTTGGAGTTTGTAGTTTACGTTGTTTTCTTGTAAGTGATTTTATGCTTTGTGATATAGTGTTCTTTGTTGACATTTTACATATTTTATACATTTTTAGTAAATATATTATTTGAAAGATACTGCCTTGGTGTGTCTCCAAGTTCTTTTTGCATGTGATGTATACGTGGTTAATTCTGACAGCTGTTCTGAAAAGTTTGATGGTGTTTCTGAACTTGAGTAAAAAGGTAAGAATATACCTAAGGTCTTTTATAGAGTTTTAAGGGTTAATTTTGGATACCTGGTTAGGTGCCCTTAGGCGAAAGAGATATTGCATCCCCCTTGAAGAGAATATTATCTGAGCCTGTACATTTGGGTAGGCTAGCATAAGGTTCACAGTTTGAATCCCCCCAGAACTTGAGACTAAAGGTGATTTGGACCCACAAGCAGACAGGAGGGTTACCCTGTCTGTTACCTGTTCACACTCTTGCGCTCTGAGGTTGGCACTGTGGGAGCAGAAGGCCTGACCTGCTGAGTGCGTTTGTGACAATAGTCAGGTTTTTGAATCATTTTGAGTGCTTACGTACCTTAGAAACAGATTTTGTTATATCATTCATTGTTTCAGCTGCATTTCCAGGTTACAAACAAGTTTTGTTGTCAATATAGCCCTTTCTTTGTAAAAGCAGTCAACCTGGGAAGTGTAAGCGGATCTTTTGCACTCTGCATCTCAAAGCAGAACAGCAGCAAAGCTGGGCAAAAAGTCTGACCCTACTTTTGAAACAGTTAAAGATTCAGTTATCTTTCACTTTTATTTACTAGTAGACATTTTCATCTCTTAAAGAATTTGAGTTTTTTTTTTATAAAATAGTTGTTTCCTCCAGTAAAAAGTATATTCCCTTCTTTTGGCTGCAAAATAGTATTGCTGACATGAAAAGGAATTGGATCCAGGAAAAATATAAAGTACACATTATAGGAAACAAGCACTTTATCATATATAATTACATACATATACATATTTGTCCACTCGCCACCCCAATATCTGTAAATGAGATTTCCTTTATCCCTGCATGTTTACCTGGTAAAATAATTTCAGTGAAGAAATAAATCAGAAGAATCAAGAAAAGCAAATTTAACAGGTACAGCATGTTAACATTTTTGTTGAACTGCTGCATTAAGTGCTGTCTTTTACTGTTGCATTAAAGTCTTCACTGACAATAACAAATGGGGTTTGAGGGGGAGCAATGCATGATCAATGATGAAAACAGGGTGGGTCTAGGGGCGCAGTTTAGAGTGTGATTTAGTGTCCGGTTTTTGCCTCTTCCAGAGGTGGCAACCCTACGTGACTGCCATGAGATCACCCTCAGACAAATGGTCTTGTTGATCCTTTTAATCAAACCTTAAAACGCATGCTAAAAAGATTTGTGAAAGGTCAAGGGAAACATTGAGACCAGTACTGCCCTTTTCTGCTTTTTGTTTACTGAAATGTGCCACGAGCTTCAGCAGGTTTACACCCTTTGAAATGTTGCATGTAGACAACCTAGACAGCCACTAGATGTAATGAAAGAAACCTGGGAAAATAACCACACTAAGAAATACTCTGTTCCATCTTATATGTATGCATAGAGAAAGAAACTGGCAAAATATGTTGAAATTGCCCATAGTAATCAGGAAGAAGCCCCAAAACAGCAGAAGGTGTATTATAACCATGGGGTAAAAGAAAAAATTACTCACCTTAGTAATTGCTTTTCTTCTCATGGAGTCTTGTTATATTAGGACTTATTGCAGTTAGCCACTGCACTTGAACTGCCCCGGAGAGGAAAGAGTTAACTCCAGAGAATCTGGAGTTCTAAAGCGCGAGGGCGCTATACCAAAGCTCTATCTGGGCAGTTTCAAATGAAACTGTCAGATCTTTACGAAGCTAACACTAAGCAACAAGTCTGTGTGGAAAGCTCTACACTAGCCAAATGGCTACCTACTAGTAGTAATAACAACAATAGAAAACAATAATAAGAATGAATAATGGTATTATTAGTTTTCCCTGACAAGCACTATTAGGAGCCCCCCCTTCCCCCAAAGACTCAAGTCCAGGAAGGGGGCCAACAAATCACTCAACACAGAAAACCCTAGTTCCCTAACCCTAAATAAAAGAGGGTGAAGGGAAGAACTACAATGGCATGACACAGTGCTTGCACTAATTTGCCACCCCACCCCAGTAGAAGTTCTGAGAGGGGCAGGTTGGGTGGTCTGAATAGTAAGACTCCATGAGAAGAAAAGCAATTACTAAGGTGAGTAATTTTTTCTTCAAACACCATGAAGTCTTGCTATATTAGGACTTATTGCAGATTACACAGCAGTACCTCCATGGAGGAGGGTCAGGACCTACTTAGGAAATAGTCTCTGAAGCACAGCTGTGCCAAAAACGAGCATCTCTCCTGGACTGAAATCCAGGGAATAATGCTTGGTAAAAGTGAGAACTGTCTTCCAAGTAACAGCTCGACAGATTTCCAGAATGGGAATATCTCAGCAGCCGCTAGAGATGCAGCTGTACACCTGGAGGAGTGAGCCCTCAGTCCTGAGGGGGGCTCTCCTACCTAGTCTTTGATAACAAAAATGGATACAAGAGACAATCCACCTTGCAATTGTCCTCTTAGTGGCAGGTTCCCTTTGCCAACCTCGCTCTAGGTAAGGAAGAGTTGGAGGGATTCAAACCCGTGACCCTTGGTGCGTTACAAATAGTAGCATAAGGCTCTTTTGACGTCCAAGCTGTGCAGTCTCCTCTCACCTGAGGAAGAATGCTCAGTGAAAAAATCCTGGGAGAGAGATGGATTGGTTCAGGTGGAAACCTGAACCACTTAGGGACAAACCCTGTGTTAGTCCTAGGGACTGTCTTATCCCTGTGGGGAGAGAAAAATCTTCTTCCACTGCCAGGGCCTGTAGTTCACTTATGCGCCTGGCAGAAGTGAAACCACCAGAAAAAAACATTTTCCAAGTGAGAAGCTTGAGCTCTGCTGGGGACAGAGGTCCAAAGGGTTTGCATTAACTGAGCAATGCAAACATTCTGGCTCCATGCAAGAGCTGGTTCCCAAAAGGAGGGTTGGTGTGAAGCAAACCCCTAAAAACTTGGAAAACACAGGTTGAGAAGAAAAGGAAGCAGGCTTCCTGCTTGCAGAAAAACAGAGACAGCTGCCAAAGGAACCCTTAAGGTAGCTGGCCTAAGACCTAAAGAATTTAAATGGACCAAAAGTCCAGAAAATGGGCAGATAAGCAGACTGTGGTATAATCTGCTTCTCAGCGCACCAGACTGAAAACCTGTTCCACTTAGAATTGTAAGTGGCGCCAGTGAAAAAGCTTCCTTGAAGCCTTTAAAATATCCTGCGACACCTTGAAAAAGGTGTAAATCAGCAAATTCTAACTCCTCAAGAGCTGCCTTGAGAAGGAGGAATTTGAGGTTCGGATACACACTCTCCCTTGTGCAAAGGCCAGTAAGTCGTGGACTCTGGGCAAGCTCAGGGTAGGGTGGACTGTAAGGACAGAGACAATGGGTACCAGGGCTGTCTGGCCCAGCTTGGAACAATCAGAATCGCTTGCAGGGCTGAGATCTGATTTTTACTAGTACCCTGAAAGAAAGGGAAAGGAGGAAAGGTGAACAGAAACTCTTCCAATCAAAGTGAAAAGCGTCCAGGGGCTGATCCCAGCACTGAGGCCTCAACAAAACAGAGAAAGTTAGTGGTTATCTGGGGCTGCGAAAGATCTATCTGAAAATGAGCCCCATCTGGCAAGGACTGAACCCAGCACCTGAGGATTCAGAGCCCAGTCGTGATGGCCCTGAGAATCCTGTTGAGGGCATCTGCCAGGGCATTGTCCTTCCTGGGAGGTGAACTGCTATCAGGGAGGTGTTCAGGAGTAAGCCAGAGACCACAACTTCATTGCTTGGTGCACAAGGCTGATGACCGAGTGCCCCCTGCCTGTTGATGTACCACATTATTGTGGTGTTGTCTGTCCTGACTTGAACTACCTTGTTCTGGACAGAAGCTGAAAACTCCTAAGAGCTAGAAGACAGCTCTGAGTTCCAAAAATTGACGTGGAGCAGAGATTCCTAGGGAGACCACACTCCCTAGTGGACAGGTCGCCTAAGCGAGCTCCTCACCCCAACACAGGAGCATCCGTGGTGAGGGAATGAAGAGGACCCTAGTTTTAGATTGCTTTGATCCTGCCACAGTGTAAAGCCAGGATCAGGGATTGGGTCACTAGAACCAATTTGGAAAGGAATCCTCCTTTGGGACCAATAGGCCCTCAGATGGAACTGAATGTCCCTCATCTGGAATCTTGCTCCCTGCACTACAGCTGTGGAAGCAGCCATGTGCCCTAATAGTTGTAGCAAATGCTTTGTTGGTCAAGAGACTCAGAGTAATGGAAGATGCAAGGGCAAGAGACTGCCTACCCTTTAGAGGGAGAAATGCCCTGGCTAACTTTGTGTTCAACTCTGCACCTATGAAAGTTAATACCTGAACTGGTTCGAGAACTGACTTTGGTAAATTCAGCAGGAATCCCAGAGGTGAGAAGCTGCTGGGTGACTTGCAAGTGGGATTTTACTTGATCTGGAGACTGACCCACTAAGAGCCAGTCATCCAGGAAAGGAACAAAGCAATCCTTGCCTTCTTAAAGAGCCACTACCACAGCTAGAATTTCTTGAATACCCTTGGGCGAGGTAAGGCCAAGGGCATTGCCCTGAACTGGTAGTGGCCTGAGGGTAACCTGAGGTACTTTCGTGAGAAGGCCTGATCAAGACATGAAAAAATAGGCATCCTTGAGGTCCAGGAAAGCTAGCCAGTCCCCTGGCCTCAGCCAGAGTTAACATTTTTAACTTTGTTTTCAAAAGATGCTTGTTCAGGTACCTTAAATCTGAGATGGGCCGCCAATCTCCTGCCTTCTATAGGTTAAGAAAGTATCATGAGCACAGCCCCTGCCCCGTGGCAAGGAGGGACTTTTCTACTGCTTTGCAGTTCAGAGGAGAAGAAACCTCTGCTCCCAAAGCAAGGGATTCAAGGATTTGTAGGACCTGTCTGGCTCTCATCTTTGGAAACTATTTGAAGCTGAGAACCAGACCTATTACTTCCAGAACCCACTTGTCCGAAAGTTAGGGACACACAGTTCTGGCTGAAATAAAACCAACCTGCCCACTGGTATAGGAGAATGGCCCTGGGCACCCCATCAGGGTGCCTGCTTGGCAATAGTCTTAGGCTAAGGGAGGGGACGGTTTACTTGTGCCCCGCTCATCTCTGCCTCTGAAGAGACCCTCTGGCGAAAGCAGAGGAGGCCTGAGCCTCTACCTGGGCACTTTTGTAGGTAATCATCCATGTTTTTCATATAGCTTTCTGTTTGTTCCTCAAACAGAGAATTACCCACAACAAGAAACAAATCCATGGACTTTGACAGAGTATCTTGGGACAGATTAGTGCATCTGAGCCATGCCAACCACGGAAAGCTACAGAAGTGGTCATGACCCTAGAGAAAACAAGATTAACACCAACAGCAGTATGAACTTGAACTTAGAGGCTTCAGTGCCATTAGCAGCCACCTGTTCCAACCCGCTAGCCAGCTGGCCATGGGCCTGCTTGGCTAACTGCACATCAAGGCCCCACCTAGATTTCAAATCTAGCCACATAAGCCATACAACTTGCCTGTCTGAGTCCCACAGAAGCTGCCATATATACTGTTTTCTTGCCATGGCATCAATCTTCCTGGAATCCTATTCAGGAGGATGTGAGGCCAGGGGAACTAGTCTTGACACAGGCTGCAGCTTGTACCACACCTACATGACTACACTGCTCAGTGAGGAAGTCGGTAACAGAGCCTGACGAAATACACCTTCTGTCCATTTTTTTATCTTACAGGAGGGACAGAAAGAAGAATCTTATAAAATCTTAGTTGTTTACTTCCTAAATGACTTATGCCAAGGAAAGACAACCTCCTAGCCCATCATTCCTACATAATCAGGCTCCCCTTTACTCATCCATAGCCTCCTCTAAAGGAAGCTGGGGGGATTCTGCAAGTTTTTTGTAAAACATAAACTGAGAAAGGACTCAGACAGAATAGAGGAGATTCTAAAAGTCTGTCTGGAGAAATGTCCGCTTAAGTGGGCACGTCCAGACCCTACCAGCCACACATGTATTGATCAATTTTCCTCCTCCCACTCCTGTGGTTCATAACAATTCCTCAACATCATAAACCTGAACCACTGGAACTGAACGAGCCACCTTTTACCAACTGTAGATGGTTCGACAGGACCTAGAAACAGTGACTGGACAATCTGTATGGCTTAACTACTTCTGCAGCAGTTGGAGAGACAATCTTGGACTCCAAACCTACTGATTTCTCTGTCATATTCTTATTTTTTTTTTTTTAAACTGGTTCCTCTGAACCATCCTTTTGCCCGAGGAAGTCTAGCCCTGGTCAGAGGGCACTCCCTCTGGTCCAGTGGGTACTGGACCGGGCTGGCCATCCGGGTCAGCGGACTTTTGGCCAATAGTTCCCTGAGCCGGCCCTATCTCTTTTCAGGGTGGCTGCAGAGAAATTTTAAACACCTGGCAGTCTGACAGGAGGTGGTCAGCCCCCAGACAATAAACACAAGTGGTGTGTGGCACAGCCTTGGCAAAGGCTTCCCCACAGCATCACAGTGTTGAAACCCAGTGGGCCCGGTTTTCCTTTTTGGGGTTCCCAGACATAATGCCAGCCTAACCAAAAACTTGCCCTTTTTATGGCCATGCCAGGCAAGACACCCTTATCGGTTCCTAACCGTTTCACGGGTATTTGAAAACCCTATTTAAAATCAAGGTTTTTAGAACCGATAAGAACCAGGTACCGCACTCTAAAAGCCCAAAACTTTAAAACGTTAAAATAAGCAAACCGATCGGTTCAAAACCGAACCGATAACTAAATTTCCACACAGACTTTACATTTTGTACTTATGGTTTACCAGATAAAGCTTTAACCGAAATGCGGTAAAATAATTACTTTTTGCCGGTTCAAATGAACCGAAAATACTTGCTTGACCGAGAAATGAACCGAGCTGAAGGAGCTGATCTCCGGAGCGACTGTTCAGTGAAGCGGAGTAAAGAATCTGACAGTTTCATTTGAAACTGCCCAGATAGAGCTTTGGTATAGCGCCCTCACGCTTTAGAACTCCAGATTTTCTGGAGTTAACTCTTTCCTCTCCGGGGCAGTTCAAGTGCAGTGGCTAACTGCAATAAGTCCTAATATAGCAAGACTTCATGGTGTTTGAACAAAACGTTTTTGAGCCTGGTGAAAAGGTCTTGTCACTGCTACCCACTTTAGAAAACAATCTGTTAATGAATTGACAAGGGCCTTACAAAGTGGTTAAACGTACTGGCACAGTTACTGTAACTATGAGACTCAGAGCCCTAATAGGAAATATCCTACCAAGATACACCATGCTAACCTCCTGAAGAAATGGGTTGAAAAAAACACCAAAGGTTGCTTTGTTAGTATTACCAGAAACTGCTGAAGAAGGATATTGCTATAGCTTATGACAGACTGGAATAAGCATTAACTTCTGATTCTGTGAAGTGGAATGTTTCCTTATCCGCAGAACACACTGCAGAAATTCATAACTTGATAAAGACATTTAAAAGTAATTTTACCACGGTGCCAGGCTGAGCAGAAGGGGTTGAGCTTGTAATAGTGACAGGGAAAGCTCACCCTATCAGACAAAAGATACAGAGATTACTAGAGTGGTTAAGAGCAGACATGGGAAATGAAATACAAAAAATGAAAGAACTGAGTTATCACTGAAGAATCAAGACATGATTGGTCATCACCAATGGTGACTGTAAAAGAAGTGCGTGTAAGAATCTGCCTCAATTTTAGGAAACTATCAAGTTATTTGACAGTTATCCTTTGCCCAGGATAGATGATTTGGTGGACAGACTGTAAAGTGTTAAATACATTAGTACCCTCAGTCTCACCAAGAGTTACTGGCAAATCCCTTTAGCTAAAGAATCCAGAGACAAAACTGCATTTTCCACTCCAGTTGGAGTCTATCAGTTCACCACCATGCTGTTTGGTTTACGTGGTGCACCTGCTAAATTCCAGCGGTACATGGATGTAATTTTAACTACTCACAGTGGTTATTGTGCTGCGTACCTGTCTGATGATGTGATGTACAGACTAGGTAGGCCAAGCAATCTTATCTGCCATCAAAGTCTATCTTTCTATGTTTCTGTGTACAGTCCAGGTTGGAAAAGCCACCTGGAACATCTATGAGCAGTTATCCAATCTATCAAACATGCAGGTCTGACCATTAATCCTACAAAGTGTGCATTAGGCATACAGGAACCCAGATATTTGGATTATACTTTGGGAAATGGAGAAGTAAAACCAGATATTTCCAAGACAAAAGCTGTAGTTAACAGTCCTGTCTCTAAAACAAAGAACCGTGTCAGGTCATTTTTAGGTCTGGCTAATTACTACTGGGGATTTGTTCTCAACTTTGCCCAGTTAACTACTCCCCTCATCAAACTCAACAAAAAACAGTACCTGAATAATGTGAAATGGTCCCTAGGGTGTGATGAAGCTTTTTGGGTGATCAAAGCGGCATTACAGTATGTTCAGCCCGTTTTAAGAGATTCAGACTTTTGAGGAACAATTTCTGTTACACATAAAGGCATCAGAAGCAGACCTAGGTGCAGTCCTGAGTTTTTTTTTTTTTTTTTAGTTGTTTAACCAGGTATAGCACACTAAGCTGAAAGCTTTTTTACAGGAGCGACCTGGGAGCACACGGAAGTTAAGTGACTTGCTCAGGGTCACACAGTATGCAAGTGGAAGCTGTGGGATTCAAACCCAGGTCTGGTCTGCTGGATGTCACCAGATTTGCAGCTCAGAGCCTTAGACCACTGCTCTATACTGCCTCCTAAATTAGAATACAGATGGGAAGGAACATCCCATTCTGTATATCAGTAGGAAATTGAACAACAGAGAGAAAAAGTACTCCACACTTAGATCACAATCCTTTCTGTTGGCTTAATTAACTGAAGGATAACAATCCCAGAATCACAAGGTGGTACCTGGCACTACAGCCATTTAAATTCAAAGTGATGCACAAATCCAGAAAGCAGAATGTCAATGCTGATTTTCTTTATGGATCAAGAATTAAGAATTCCAACGGTTGAAAAAATGCGTGTGCTTAACTGAAATGTTTGCTGTAAAAGGTGTTACGAAACTGCACAATCACATTTTTCTTGTGTCACCTAGGAAATGGCCACCCACTCCAATGGTCTCACAATTCCCCCCATTATCTTTCTTTCACTTGCTGTTTCTATTTCTTCTTTCTCCCCTTGCTTCTCTGTGGTTAAAGAACATATATGTGAATTTTTTATGTGAAACTGTGATCCCTTGGTTTGCAAATGTAAATAATAATATTGTTGAAATGCCTGCAGAAAGCTGTTTGGGTTTATTACAAAGATAACAATCAGTAATGCAGGGGTTGACCTTGAGATGTATTTTGACCTCCACAAGTGTGTTTACAGAATTGTCAACAGGAGACCAGCTCTGGGACATAATGTTCTATTTTGTTGCACCTGTTAAAGACTAGATGTGCTCTTCAGGCTGATCTCAGGAAAGAAACTGACACAGTTCTGGTACATTTTGTTAGAAACAAGAGATGTAACTTTCAACAATCAGGATGCAGAGTTTAAACTGCCAGGAAAATACATCTTGTAAAAAAGAGAGCAATATTTTGTTTAGAGAGACTGAGATTTAAGCTGAGAGAGATTCTCAGATGTAGGACTTTGTACTGCCTATATGAAGAGTTACTCTGTAAAATGTAATTTTTTAAATTTTGTCACATAATAATAAAGTTCTATTTGTGAACTGTATAACTTCTCCTGATTTGCCTATGCTTCCTGACTTATGCCCCCATGACACCAGCAAGACGTGGGTTGGAACCAGGTGGTCTGTCATTGCAGTGGTAGCGATGCTAGGGGGAAGGAGGATTAAGCCTCTCACAGGATGCACTCCTTTGCCACAGAGAGGGTGTCAGTGCCAAGGCATGCTGCAACACTGCCACCTGGTGGCCATGGGTGGCAATGCAGCAAAGTCAGCTCAGGCAGCAGTGGAAACTAATGGTCTGCCACTGCATGGTGTGTGCCTTCGCCTGGTGTTGGCATCACAGAGGAGGGGCAAAACTGAAAGAAAACCCTTGGTGTGGAACTGAATGATTCTAGGCTTCCCTTAGGCCCCAGCACAGTGTCAAGTCTCCTCTTAAGGAGTCCTTCAAGTGGAAATCAACACCCAAAAGGGCGTCTGTCCCTTTTCCTGAGGCCCCATCACTGGGAGCAAGCTGTGGTTGCAGGGTGCTACAGTGGGACTGGAAACAACCCTATGTTATCCAGTCCTGCAGTACATCTCCTTGGGAACCACAGCATGTACGTATAAACAAAAGCATTGCCTTCTAGAACAGGAATACAAAGCATGGTTTTGTGCTCAGTTTACAAAATACAGGAAACAAGGCAAGCACTGAAAATCAAGATGAACTATCACCGGCACACAACATTAAACCAGATAATCAGCACACCAGTAGGACTGCATTTTTCCCCCAACTAGACCACTCCCTCGCGGACCAGTCTGTCCTAATACTAGGAGGCAACTTTAAAAACACACAGGAGAGAAGGACACGGGAATTAAATATACCAAACAATTTAACTCAAAATACAACAGGCTGAATTGGAACATTAGATTTTTGCCACAATATGGAAAACTCTAACACCTGTAATACTGAATGGTACTCTATAGAGATATGCTTTTTTTTTCTGTCAGGTCATTACTATCCTGTGTTCCTGTCAGGACACCTTTTATAGTGACACTTCAAGGAATCCATTCAGCCTCTGTTACCAGTATCGCAGCACTTCCTGCAAAGCATCTCCTCGTGGCTGTAGAACTGTTCCTGTCAATTGTCCACCCACCCTTCCTGTTAACTCTTTGAAACAACGCATCTCACTAATGTAACTTCGGCTTTTTCTGCTCAGTTTATTGCACCTGATGAACAGACCTGCTGGACCCCGAAAGCTTATGCAGTATACCATCTTTATGAAAGACATATGTAGGTGCAATAAAAGGTATCAAATGATCCGGCGACTACAGTTTAAAATATAGTGAAACTATTCAAGTCGCTCATCTTAGTGACTAGGGAGTTGGAGGTCGGTACTGGGCAAAACTGGATCCAGATATGAAACTGGCCATTCTTCTAAACTACAATGTTTTTCTTTTTTAAAATGGATTTTCCTTTTTAATAAAAATTAGACTGTTCTATTGTGCATAAGGATTTTCTGCCGTTAACATAATCCTCTTAGAATGCTGTCAGCCAATCAGAATGCTCCATTTCTAACCGTTGTTTTATAACAAGCATGAAATAAAATGAGCTGGAGAAAATACTGTACTGTCTTTGGTGTAATCGGATCACATGACTGTGGTTTATTCAATAGCTCGCATGTTGGCACTTCTTTAGGTTTTTATTTTTCTAAATTTCCTAGTCTACCCATTTTATAAGGACAGTAACATATTCTAGAGTCTGCGGGTTGCAGCCAGCCCAGTGGCATGGAGGGCTGAGGTGCCATGCTCCTCATCTGTTGCCACGCCGGGAGCCTGGGTTCAGGAATAGACTTGTGTCGCTGGCTGGGGAGGAGAGGATTGAGAGCCCCAGGGACTGCTCTCCTCTCTCGAGGGTGGGAGGCTTTGTTGCTCTGCTGTCAGTTGCCACAGGGTGGAGGCCTGGTGGCAGTGCAAGCGGACAGGCATGAAGGGAGGGCTACAGTCCAATGCAAAGTGTGTGTGTGTGTGTGCACCTCCAAACAGCATGCACTGTGGTCCACTGGCCATAGCAGGGGCCGGAAGAAAATGTGGAAAATAGGCTGAGGGGGCTTTGTGAAGCCCTGCCCTGGGCTCACACCTCTGCCTGAGGATCTAAGCCTGTGATCTGGATATGTGTGTGTGTGTGTGTGTGGGTTGGGGTACAGCCCTCCACCTCCTGGCCCCATCAAATAGGGAAATCCATGGGGGACACTGCATGCCAGTCCTCCGGGGAGGCGGCTGCCAGTCCGGAACTGGTGGGGTCCAGCTGATAGCCCACCCACTCAGGCCTGGAGGATAAAAAAACTTTATAGAAAAGAGAGAGTCTGGGGGTTACTTTTATGCCTCACAAACAACTGGGCGCGTGTCTTATTACACAATAACCCACATAATACCCTGCTGGACCAGAATAATGTGGGTAAGTTATTTTCACTACAACACTTCAAGGTCAAAAGGTCAGTATGCAAATCACCCCTCACCTTATAGACAAAAGGAAAAAAAAGTGAAAGCTTTTTATTATATACAATAACCCAAAATACGTCAAAAGTAAAATAGATGCCCACCCCAGACAAATTAGAATCAGGAGAGATTCACCTGTTCCCTAATTTGTGGGGATAAATGTTCCCAGCTGCACCTTGTATGCAAAGCTGGGGAGGCAGCACAAAAATAATTTTGCTCATCATAAGTATGTGTTTATTTTTTTCAGGAGGGACAGTAGGTATGCAACTTTCAGCAGTTGGGTTTGCGTGACACAGTGCAACACTTGTGATTTAGGTGCAGACTTACTGTTCTGACCTGGGTCAGCTGGTCAGTGCATCAGTATTGCCATCTCTTTGCCAGGAGCACGATACCTGCCTTTCACTCCAGCTGAACTGCACCCAGAGGAGGCAGACACACTCATTCTTCACGCAGAAGGCACAGCGCATTACCTTTGGAAACAGTAGTCATTTGTGTGGATCACAGTAATGATGACGTTTTGTACGTCTGCCAAAATCGAACCTCTACAGAGAGGCAAATGGTAAAAGAAAATGTTTCTGTTTCACAGGACGACAGCTATTTAAAGACAATTAAATACTTGATTTACAGAGTTCTTTCCTCTCTAGATCAAGCATGCCTTTGAAAATCATTAGTGGTCCTTGTGTAATGCAGTGTGCAGTCACTGAACTGAAAGGATTTAACCAGGTCATTCAGCAAACACAACTGAAAGTGAACAGAGCACTGAGCAACAAGGACTCATCTCTCAACCGCTCAGCATCGAAAATGGGTAGCACTAGGCCTTGATGTACAGTGCAAATGGCCGGAATGTGTAGCATTTTAATTAATTCAAATAAAAGTAAGATACAAAAAAAGTGAGCAGTATCTTGTTTATTGTTTCCAAGAAAGGTTCTAGTTAGTTTGCTTTAAACTGACGGTATGGCTCCGGGAATCTGTAATGCAAAATACAGTGGGAGGAGCCTATTCCAACAGCAGACTGCAGAATTTCTTATCAGCTGGAATAACAGCCCAGTCACTACTAAATATATTTTCAATATTTTATTTAACTGCAAGATAGATTAGCCAACATTTCACAACTGCATCACATCATAAGGGCACCTTTGCTGGCTTTTCAATATAGTATTAACTTTTTTTTTTTTTTTATCGTTGTTTTTTTCCCCCCTCAGGTGACTGTAAGCAGGACACTCCACTCCACTCTACCTGCCACCTGAGACTGTCCACCGCTCCCCCGCGGTATCCCTGAGCTCCATTTTCTCCCACAGATCCCCTCCCCCCCGTGGTGGGGCTGGGAAGGGGGAGGCCATCCCCACCAGGACACAATCTAGACTGGTGCTTTTACAGGCAGTGTGGCGGTGGAGTGAGATGCTGGTTGGCTGGCAGGGCTTCACAAACCCTGCGGTTGCCCTTCTTTTTCCACTTTTTATCCCTCCCCTTCACAGCCGTGGAGGCGTTCACACCATATAGCCACACTCTTTCCTCCCTAACTCCAATGCTGCCACTCTGGCACTCACCAGGAGTCAGCCAAGGAGTGGGACAACATCCCCCCATCCCTGGGAGAGGAGAGCCGTCATCGGACGCTTGATCCTCTCCCTCCCCTGCTGACCCCTGGCAACCCAAGCTCGCTCCCAAGCCTGGGTCACTAGTGTGGCATGAGGTGTGGCGTACAGTGCCTCAACCCTCAGCACCACCAGGCTGGCCTATTACTAACTTTTTTAACAGTTCGTCTCCTTCAGCTTCTCACAAGACCTCATACAGCACTTTCTACCATGTTTACGGCCCTTGCTTTTATAAATACATCATATTTCAGTAAGTAATTTTGTTTTCCAGCTCTTACTTTTTACAGTTACAAGCTCAGTTTATTGCTGCTACTTTTATTTGTTCAAACTGTTTCTTATATCAAAGCAAGCCATTTCAGTGCCAGCATGGGCACTGAATCTGCAGCTTCATTTGTCTTTTCAGCTACCAAGAGAAATGAAGCCTGGTAGAAAATGTGATATTCACTTGAAGTTCAATAAATATTGAAAATATATTTAGTTGTCCGTGACCTATTTTTCCAAATGATCAGAATGGGTTACATGTCCCTGAAACCGCTCCAACATTGTGCAACACATCTGCAGATTTTTGTGGCATCAGAGGGTCAAGTTCTATGTAAAATGAACACAATGAAAATAGCAGACTGGATGGACCAAACGGCCCTTATCTGTCATCAGTTTCCACGTTTCTATATGTACCACGGTAAATATGCATATTGCCGAGCACTGGAGAGGTATGAAGCCAAGGTTCTTTGGGATTCATAGAACATTTTGTGTTCTCATTCATTTCTGGTTAACTAATTAAATGGCTCGTTTTTTCCCTTACAATCACCTCATGTCACCCAAAAAACTGTAAGAACAATATATTTAGATAAAATAAATGTGTATATTTACTGGTTAGTACAAATAAACCACTAGTAGCATGAGCTCAACAGCTCCGTAATTCACATATGTGAATTACAGAGCTCCGTAAACCTTGGCCACAGAAAAATTGAAGGAGCACCCCTAAAAGCCATCAGACAAGCTGCCCTCGTACTGAACGTCCACAACCACCAAACCATCCGTGCGAGACATGAGCTTGTCGATGGCCTCACTGAACCTCACAAAGCAGTAAAAAAGTTTATTTAAACAAAAAGCGGTACATTCTTTTAAAACGATATGGCAACAGTGTCACGTTTTAAAGTAATCGCTCTGAGCCACCAACTTTCCACACCTAAAACTGATCTCTTACCTCTCTCCCTTAGCTTCCTCATCAACCAGTCACCTAGATGCAGAAGACTGGCCCTTTGAAATTACACAAAATCATCAATCCGGAACCACAGCCCTCAACAGACTCCTTAAAACCAGTAAATATAAAAATTAAAGCACGGAGAAAGTGTGTTTAAGGGGGATTTTATGCACACCGTCAGTGTGTGATGCCCACATAAACCCCACAGGCTTCACCCTCTGGGGTTTATGGGGGCATCATACACCGTGGGTGTGCATGAAATCCCCATAAATCACACTTTCCCATGCATTATTCTATATTTCACAGATTGTCTGTCATGTGCCCCTCCCTTTCTTTATTATTAAGTTGGTCTTCGTGTTTCCTGCAAAACAGCAGGGATTCCCCAAAAACTAAAATTTCAAGACATTTCATAATTTGCATGAAAACAAGCTGTTAGGCAAGCCCGTTAGCGTGGCAGCAGTGTTACCACTTGCAATGTCAGCAAAGTACAGTTACGTAGGAACTTATCTTCGAGAGAGGTTCCTTCAGTAGGTCATTACATAGAGGACTGGTGCTACCTGGCGTCGGGCTGCACGGCAGACTATTCTAGCAATCCCTGACAGGGGACCACCCACCTGACGTCATGTGACTGACGTCAGCGTGGCCGTATATAATGGGCGGTCCCCACGCCCACCATAGGAAGAGGCCTGACAGCAGGAGCAAATAGGATTAGGAGCCCCTGTGTAAGAAATAAAATGAAGGGAAGGAGAGAGGGAGGGAAAAATATGACCTACTGAAGGAACCTCTCTCAGAGATTTACTGTTACGGTAAGTTCCTACGTAACTGTACTATCTTACTTCGAAAGGGTTCCTTCAGTAGGTCATTACATATAGGACAGAGTCCAAAGCAGTCCCCTTCAAAGAGAGACTGAGAGAAACAAAGGAGGAGGAGAAAATAACTCCAACGGAAACCAGAATGGACCCAGCCTAGGACAGAAGGCCCTACAAGACAGCTAGGCTGAAGCCAGCCCTCCGCCTAGAAGCAATGTCCAGACTGTAGTGATTAGTAAAGGGATGGACAGAACTCCAAGTAGCTATGGCGCAAATATCAGCCACAAAGACGTTCCGCAAAAAAGCAGTGGAAGCAGCCATGCCCCTAGTAGAATGACCTGTGATGGGACCCGGCAGAGGTTTCTCGTACTTTTGGTAACAATACCGAATACAGTTGCCTAACCATTTGGAAAGGCACTGCTTCGAAACCACTTTGCCCTTTGAACTGGGGGTAAAAGAAACAAAAAGCTGATCACAGGTACGGAAATCCTTGGTTCTGTGTGTGTAGCACCAAAGGATCCGATGGATGTCCATGCTATGCAGAAGTGCCTCACCTCTGTTCAAAGGGGACGTAAAGTAAACTGGAAGCTCTACTGATTGATTCAGTGTGACTTCTGACACCACCTTGGTTAAAAACTTAGGATTTGTCCTGAGGACCGCCTGGTCCTTGTGGAAGATAAGATAATGCTCTTTACAAACCAGAGTGTGAAGCTCGGTAATCCTTCGAGCTGATATAATGGCAACAAAAAATAATGTCTTCCAGGAAAGGAAGCGCATGTCACAGCTCTTAGCCAGTTCAAATGGGGGAAGAGTGAGCATCTTCAACACAAAGTTCAAATTCCAAGGTGAGGTTAGGCTGCGGATGGGGGGTTTCAGATGGAGGATCCCTTTCAGAAAGGTTTTTGAGACCTCCAACTGAGCCACGTGTTTACCATCTGCCAGCTCGTGGTACGCCAAAATTGCTGAAAGGTGGACCTTCAAGGAAGAATACGACAGACCTGAGTCTGAGAGATGAAGGAGGTATTCCATGACTTGTGGGACAGAACAAGTAAAGGGGTTCCACTTCTTGGAGGTCACCCAGATGTAAAAACGTTTCCACTTCATGGAATAAGTGGAACAAGTGGAGGGTTTTCTAGCCTCTAAAAGAACCTGAGCTACTTGAGAGGAGACCCCAAAGCAAGAAATCGCTATATCTGCAGGAGCTGTGCGTGAAGATGCAGGGTCTTGAGCCCCAGATGAATAAGGTGACCCTGATCCTGAGTCAAGAGGTCGTGGGTCACTGGAAGTGGAACCGATGGTTCCCTTAATAACTGCTGTAGCAGAGGGAACCAAATTTGTCTCGGCCAGAGAGGGGCGATGAGAATCATCCTTGACTTCTCTGCCTGAAGCTTGAGAAGGGCCCTCTGGAGAATGGGAAACAGAGGGTGTCACAAACCCACTCAGCAGGTCAGCCCTCTACTCCCAAAGTGCCAACCTCCGAGCGCAGTCTTGTGAACAGTTTATAGAAACAGGGTAACCCTCCTGTCTGTTTTGTGGGTTCAAATCAACCTTTGGTCTCAAGTCTTGGAGGGATTCAAACTATGAACCTCCTGCTAGCGTACTCAATGCACAGGCTCAGATAATTCTGTCTTCGGGGGCCAGATATCTTTGCCTACGGGCACCTAACCAGGAGTACAGAAATGAACCCTTGAAAACTGTAATAAAAGACCTCAGATTAAAAACGCTCACCTTTTTCCAGTTTGATATCACCATTCAAGCTTATGTACAGTGTTTGCTTTTACCATATATACTCCACTTGTAAAAGGAAAGAAATCAAAGACAGACCAAGTAGGCTCTAAAAATAGAGTTTTACTAAAATAGAAAAAAATATGTAAAACGTAAAATACAGAACCAATATGACAAGAACCATACAAATCTTTTAAAAGAACAAGGTTTAAACAGTGTAGTTCCTACTACAGTACTTAGATTGGTCTCTCTCTCTCTCTCTCTCTCTCTAAATACCTGCTTAAAGTGCTCATAGATGTTTCTCTGTCAGAGTCTAGTTAGAAATGTCTCTCTGAAGTAAAACAGAATATTCCTTAAAGGGGACAGGAAATCTGTGCTAATTAGCAGCTGTTAGTAATGTTACTACTAACAGAAATGAAAAACCTGCCTCCAAATGAGCCACCTTGAACTGTGCCTGAATAAACAGTGATATGAAAAATTGTGTTTTCAGTGGTTTCCTTTTTATGGACAACATTCTGCACAGTTCTCTTCATGGAACCAGTAATTTGGAGTTTTTACTATGTCACAGTATAGAATGCTGAACATGAGCTATTGTCCTATCAGAACCATGCTTTGAGTTCTGTGCTCAAACCGTGACACAGTTAAAACTCCAGATCACTGATTCCGTGAAGAGAACTGTAACAGAATGCTGCCCATAGAAACAAAATGATGCAAAATACAGTTTTTCATATCACTTTTTATTCAGAAACAGTTGCATTTGGATCATTTAAGCTTATGGATATCATTTCAACAAATGAGAACATTATAAACAGCTGCAGATTAGAAATAATTTCTTGTCCTCTTTAAAGAAAACTGTATTTGTCAACCCCTTTGTGTGAGGTCACCTAGCTCCTCCTCTGTCAGAATATATAAAAAAATATATCTATACAAAAACAGGATGTCTTTTCAAAGTATTAAATTCTGTAATCCTCAGCACAACTCACTCTCTCTTTCAAATGACATTTCTTTGATCTATGAGCAGTATCCCCTCTCACACAGACACCAAAGCATTTATGATTTCGCACCAGTGGACTAAACCTGGTTTCCCCGTCAAAACGTCATACACGGGATACTGATTTCCCTCTTAGCAGTCAAAGCTATAATTAACTTAGAAAAGTGTGTAATTAGCTTCTGGTCTTCCAGGTAACACCTTGTATCTAAAACCTGTGTGTGTGTGTGTGTGTGTGTGTGTGTGTGTGTGTGACTTCACATGCTGTTTCAGTATTTTTCAAGAGAGACAGTCCATAACCCATTTTTCATTTTACAAAAAATGATACAGTGATCAGAACCAGCTGTCCAAGTGTCACAGAGGGAAGGCGTACAAAAATTTCCCTGTCCAGGAGAGAGACAGCGCATCGTGCTAGAAAGCACCATGCCATGGAACGAGCGATCAAAAAGTGGGATGTTTTGCGTTGTATTGGGAGGCAAAAAGGTCAATTTCTGGACGCCCTCAACTTAGGAAAATAGATTCTGCCACTTCCTGATTTAATTCCCATTCGTGAGTTAGGGTCCGAGACCTGCTGAGACTGTCCACCAGGACAATTTGAACACCTGGAACATGCACGGCCACTAGGGCCAGATCGTGCTGGATCTCCCAGTTCCACACTCACATCGCCTCCCTGCACAGGGGGTACGAGCGAGTTCCTCCTTGTTTGTTGAGGTACCAAACTACCGACATATTGTCCGTTTGGACCAGCAATGATCTCTTGGGAAGGGGGGGGGTCTGTAAGGCCTGTAAGGCATACAAGACCGCTCTTATCTCCAGAACGTTGATGTGTAATGATGCCTCCAAGCTGGACCACAGTCCTTGAGCTTGGTGCTCCTCAAGATGTGCTCCGTATCCCATGTTCAATGTATCTGTAGTTAGGGATGCCAGAGGAGCTGGGCTCCTGAAAGGAAGATCCAAGAAAAGGTTGCACTGGTCCCACCACCACAGCAATTCTTTCTGAACTGCTGATGACACCAGGACCGGATGGTCCAGGTCATCCAGGAGTTGATCCCACTGCATCCGCAAGGACCAATGAGTAGCTCTCATGTGGAGCCTTGCCAGGGGAACAGTAGTGATGGAGGCTGCCATCATGCCAACAAGGTGGAGGATTTCCCAGGCCGGGATGTCCCTGGATAAAGCCACCCACAAATCCTGACAGATCAAGGTCTCCACCTTGTCTGGAGGAAGGAAAGCTCTTCGCATTGGACCATAACCAAAACCACCCCAATGAATTGTAGTCTCTGGGACGCTGTCATGGCTAACTTGGGAATACTGACAGTAATTCCTAGTCTGCCAAAGAGGTCCAGGATAAAGGAGAGAGCCTCCAGTAAAGAGTCTCTGGACGGGGCTGAAGTCAGCCAATTGTCCAGGTAAGGGAAAACCGCAATACCCTGGCAGTGTAAAGAGGCCGCCACCACCGCTAGGCATTTGGTAAACACCCGAGGTGCCGAGGACAGACCCAAAGGGAGTGCCTGAAACTGGAAGTGCTCCCCTTGGAATTGGAACAACAGGAAACAGCGGTGGCTGGGGAAGATTGGGATGTGCAGGTTAGCATCCTGCATGTCCAGAGCGCACAACCAATGATTCTCCAGGAGTGGAAGATGACTCTGGAACGTCAGCTTCCTGAACTTTTTGTACTGGACAAAGTGATTGAGGCTGCTCTAGTTGATAATGGGTCTGAAGTCTCCCGTCTTTTTTGGAACCAGGAAAAAATGGGAGTAGAACCCAGTGCCCCTTTGCTGAAGGGGAACGCGCTCTATTGCTTCCTTGAGCAAGAGGCTTTGAACTTCTTCTCGAACGAGAAGAGCCTGATCCCTGGGGTGAGAAGACCTTTTTGGCAGAGATTCTGGAGAAATTTCCAGAAATTCTATAGTGTGTCCGACGGACACCAACTGCAGGACCCATGCGTCAGAGGTTATCGCCTTCCATTCTTGCGCATGGCAGGTAAACCTCCCCCCATCTGATCCTCGTCGTGAGACTGAGGAGTTAGTAGGGACAGGGAGTCAGGAAGTGGCAGGACGTTCAGGGGGTGGACCTCCTGAACGTCTCTGGTTCTTGGAGGCTGGAGGAGTGGCGGAACCCATGGATTAGTATCTCACATAGTGCATACTCGTTAAGAAAATCTGACTTTATTATGCTTGACATACCAAGGACGCGGACTTCCTTTGGTAAACGTGCTATTGCATATACCCTTCCCTCCATTTGGAACCAATTACAAACTGTACTGAAACTAACTAGTACAGTTTCAATAAACTTCTACAAATTGCCAAGTTCAGCCAAAATAAAAGACACCTGTAACTGTCATTAAGTCTCTTCCTTCCCCATGTGTGCCATATTTATCCACTGGTAAGGTATAATTGATTTGTCATATTAACTGCTTCCCCTTCCCCTTCTACTCCTGGCTTTATCTATGCTTACACTCCACTGCTACTCTATCAAATCACTCCTCCCCCCCATATCAGTTGTAGTCTGTTGTTTGTTCTAGCTGCCAAAATATATGTATTGCACACACCAGTCATCATGCATTTCATGTATATACTGTTATTACCTATCTGTGTTTGTACATTAAGTGTTTATGTCACAGGACCTCCTTGTGAATGAGCTTGCTCAATGGAGTTTTCCTGCAATAAACTTGAACTTGCATTTGCCCTGGCACTGGCACTGAGCTGAGGCCTGCTTCCTCTGCCTCCAGGTCCTTTTCCAAATGGGTTATTGCTGCTGTTGCGTGCCCGATCGGTACATGGACCTTACTGATCTTAGGGTAAGACCTCTGTCCTGGAGATCAGTAATAATGTCGTCGGTGTTGCCACTAAAACACACCGAGCCCCTGAAGGGGGCATCCTGAATCGCAGACTGTACCTCGTTGGCGAGGCCAGAGATACAGAGCCAGGAATGCCACCTTAAGGCAACAGCAGTTGCTGAGATGCAAGCTACAGAATCAATGGAGTCATATGTGGCTCACAAAGCATGCCTACAGGAGAAGCAAGAGAGGCGAAGATCCTTGGCAAGCTCCTCCATGAGGCTCAAGGGTTCCATCGACTGGACTCAGGCCTCCAACCTGGCTAAGGTAGCCTTTTGGTGTGACACCATGTGGGCCACATAGTTAAGGGGTCTGAGTGCACATGTGGCCGAAGCATAAACTTTTCTGCCTAACAGG
Source organism: Neoceratodus forsteri (assembly GCA_016271365.2). Classification (NCBI taxonomy): domain Eukaryota; kingdom Metazoa; phylum Chordata; order Ceratodontiformes; family Ceratodontidae; genus Neoceratodus; species Neoceratodus forsteri. The sequence goes on from CM028130.1 coordinate 1,617,445,631, forward strand.
TCCATCTGCCTTGACTATTTGTCAGGAGGAGAGGTGCTCATGTACTTGGGTGCAGCTGAGTAATCATGAGCAGCTGAAATAACAGAGTCCGCCTTAGGATGCGTCTTAAGAAAAGAAGCTTCCTTTGGCACTTGGTATATGTTGTCTGTCCTCTTGGGGACAGCCGGGAGAGAATGAGGCATCTGCCAGACTGCAGAGGTGAGGTCCTGGTGAGGTGTGATCCATGGAGGAATGGGGACTGGAGACAGAGACTCTAAGTCCAGATGTTCGGCTAGTCTCTGTCTTATGGGGTCTTGATCCTGTGACTCCCAGTCAAAGAAATCTTTCATGGACCTTAGAAGATCTGGGAAGGCAGGGTCCTCTGGGGGGCTTGGGGACCTTGCCTTCGGACCCTCGGGTTCCTCCAAGGCATCCTCTGCCGACTCGTCGGCATCCTCGTCATCGTCTGCCCACTCGACAGGAAGATTACAAATGTCCAGAAGGGCAATGTCTTGATGTGCCATCCCCAAGACATGTACTGTGGATGGAAAAGAGCTCCTCGGGGACGTGGACCTTGGAGATCATGGAAGTGGAAGTCTTGTCTCCAGGTCTGACACCAACTCTGAGCATGCCCTCTGCCACAAAGACTGGATTAAGGTCTTGAAGTCCGGCATACCTGGAGGAGGAGGTTGCGGCTGGGGGGGGGAGGAGGCATTACTGGTGGGGGTGGGTAATGGTACCCCTGGTAAATCCGAAAATGGTGGTGGGGTTATAACCAGGGTAGTACTGTCTGAAGAAACTCCACTCAGTAGGATCAGCCGTGAAATGGTCCCCAGGGTACCCAAAGGGGTAATGAGGGATAGTCCGGGGTCTAGTATAAATCCCCGTCATCAGATTTAACGAAGGGAGGACCCATGTCAGACCCGCTGTAGTGTAAATTGGCGGGGGTCCGGCACTGGAACAGCCAACATCAGGAGGACCAACATCAGGACTGGCACCGCACAATCTGGTGCCCGAAGGGGATCCAGCGTCGGAGGGGTTGGTGTCGGGGCTGGACGAAGGGGGCCCGACAGCAGGACCGGGTCTGGTGCCAGAGTTGGGGGCTGGGGCAGACCACCGAGCCCTGGCTGTGGAAGAGTCATCGGAGCATCTAGCGTCAGAATTGGAATTGTCGGATCTGACGGTTGGATCGGGACCGGGATATTCATCGGTTCTGAAGGGATCCCACCTGGAGGAGGGGCCTCCATTGTAAGGTCAGACCACTAAGGAGGAGCTTCCTTCCCCGTGACCCCATCAAGGGAGCTCGGGACTGACCCCGAGGAATGGTCTATGACGTCGAGGGGTTCCACACTGTCTTTGCCTGTGGTACCCACCTGAGAAGTGGAGGGTATGGGTGAAGGAAGAGGGAGGGTGTTCTCTCCCTGGTTCTGCCTGATGTTGAGTGAGGTGCCATCAGACCCCGATGGGAGAACCACACCTGAGCGGCTGTTGGAGACCGACGTCTTACCAGACGGAACTAGGTGGGAGAGGAGCCCCTGGCCGACTTATTAGCTGGTGCCGGGTGGGTCCCCGAAGACTGGGAAGCCACCTTACCAGCAGCCGGACGGTCCTTGGAGGAGCCGGGGGCCGACTTATCGGCCATAGCGGTGCGGCCGTTGGAGGAGCCGACGGTTGACTGAGCCCTAGAAGATTTTTCAGACTTACTGTCTGAAGTCTTCTTAGGCGGTGGCTGAGAGGCAGCCTTGCTCGTTGAGGGCCGTGAGGCCTCAGGTTGGTCCATGGAGTGCTCCTGCTCTCGAGATTTCTCCTTATGGTGTTTCTTGGAGGGAAAGTATTTTTTGAAAGAGGACTCTCTGATGCGGATCATTTACTTCTCTAATGAAGCTAGACGGACTTTTAGAAGGTGGGCCTCCAAATCCTGCTGTCTCCACTTTTTGGTGGCCTGATTAAATGTTTGGCACTCTGAGCAGGATGTTAAGGATGTTCTGGGCCCAGACAAATCACGCACTTCAGATGACCGTCCTAATGAGGGATCTGCATGCCACAGGACAAGCACTTCTTGGGTGAAGACATTAAGCAAATGTAGATTCTTAAGAAAAAAATTTAGTGAAGGAGAAATCAATCCTACGCACAAACTAACACGACGATCGCTGTGTGGAAGTCTGCAATGTGACTAACACGGGGCGACGGTGGGAAAGAACAGGAGGGCAGGCATGGGGACCGCCCACTGTATACAACCGCGCTGATGTAGGTCACGTGATGTCGGGTGGGCGGTCCCCCGTCAGGGATTGCTAGAAAAGTCTGCTATGCGGCCCGACACCAGTTCTATATGTAATGACCTACTGAAGGAACCCTCTCGAAGTAAGATCTTAAGTTTGGGAATGAGCCTGAGATGTCGGAGGCTGGCTGTGGGAGCAACGCAGCATTCCCCACTGCTATAGTGCCAACTGGGTGATCACAGGTGGTGAAGCAAGTGAAGACACTTGTGGGAGGGAGGCCACAGGCCCTGCATGTGCTCCATGGAGTCTTCCCTGCCTTGTCCTGAGGGAGAGGAGAAAATGCAAGGAGGAAAAAATATGGAGCACAGCAGAAAGACGTTGGCACTCTCAGCTCTGCTGAACCCGACCATCCACCAGCCTCTTACACTCTGCAGTCTGGGAGGTGGGAGGGTGACCTGCCTCCACCCCCAGTGGAGTCCACCATGGGGAGTGTGGCTGGTAAACGGTCATCACTAACAGCCCCACACCCAAGTGTTGGGTTGGTCCCAATGTGCACGTTGTGTGCAGTAACATTTTAGTTTACTTAACTGTTTACTGTAGCATAGTAGATTGTATCAGACTAAATTTGCTTACTTCCAGACTGACATTTTCCGAAACTACAAATCCCAGAATCCCCTGCGGATGACATCAGAGCAGGACTGAAACAGTGGGAGAGTCAATAGCCTGCAGTGCATATTATTTATTTATTTGTTCATCAAGTCTAGGATTACAAATACCTTTGAGCCTTGGCTCTTTTACAAAGGGTCCATGTCAGAGAAATACAAATTATGGGGAACATCAAGACAGACATTACAACAATGTGGACATTGCAAACAGAGTACAAATTATTACAATTCAAGGGTAGCATTGTAACAAGGCAACCAGTGGCATTTGTCAGAGAAAACAGACAACAGATAAGAAGTGCCAGAGTCATGGGAGATGGAAGAGGGAAGGGGGCAGGAGAAGGAACGTAGGAAAGGTGGGGAAAGGGTGAAAAGTGCAGCACTGGGTATACCAAGATGTGAGGGTAGAATCCAGTGGGGGGACAACTAGAGCAGAAAGGGAAGTGGAGAAACAAGGTTAAGTTGGTCAGTCACAGAAGCTGTTGGTAGTGAGACAGTCCCGGAGCCTAGTTTTAAACATACCAATTGTTGGGGCAGAGGAGATGGTTGGGCTGAGGCCATTGAACCAGAGTGGCACTCGATAAGCAAAACAGTGTTGTCCCTATGAAGTATTACAGTGGGGGACTTTCAGTAGCTGTAGCATGGATCTCCTAAAGCACCATTTGTTAATTCGGTGTTGTAACAGAGTTGAGACCCCAGAAGGTGCAAGGCCAAGGTAGATTTTTTCACCATGGAGCAGGTGAGAAACTTTATGTGGTTTGATAGTTGGAGCCAGCCGGTCTGAGTGTACAGGTCACATGTGTGGGTGAGACGGTGAGCACCAGTGATGAGCAGACATGCTTTATTTAAGGCAGTTGAGAGGCGTCTAAGGGGTGTGGTTGTGGCCGAGCCATAAATGATGAGACCATAGTCTATTACAGAGATCACAGAGCTCAGGACTGCAACCTTCAAAGCTTCTGGCGTGAGGTGTGGTCTGTGCTTGTACAGGAGACCAAGCTGTGTATTAGCAGCTCTAGCTACATTATCTACATGAAGTCCATAGGAGAGATTAGGGTCAAGCTGTAACCTTAATTATATGAAGGACCCCACCTGATCTAGAGTGTTCCCCTGGGTGGTGGAGATAGTCAAGTGGTGTAGCTTGTGTGGGTTATGAGAGCTGCAGAAGAGCATAGATTTGGTTTTCTTGTCATTGAGGACCAGTTTATGATTAAGAAACCATGTCTCTACAGAACTGAAACCAAGTTGAAGGTTGTGTTGAAGAGTTGCAGGATCTTTGTGAGTGGAGAATACAACAGCATTACATCGGCATATAGTATGATCTGCTCAGAGCAGTGGTAAGGAAGGGAGTTTAAGCAAAGGCTAAAAAGGAGGGGGCCCAGTATAGATCCCTGTGGGACACCCGAGCGAACAGGCAGGGTGTTAGATAGAGTGTCCACAATTTTTACTCTCTGTGACCGGTTTTCTAAGTAGCTTTTAAACCAGAAAGAAGAGTCAGGTGATGATAGCCCGGCATTCAGTAGTTGGTGTATTAGTAGTCCATGGTGTACTGTATCGAAGGCCTTGGAGAGGTCGACGAAAACGGCCCCTGTGAGAAGGCCGTTGTCAAGGGGTTTGTGCAAAGCTCCAGTGAACTCAAGAAGGGCTGTGGTGGTGCTGTGACCTTTCTGGAAGCCATGCTGTTGTGGACAAGGTATATTGTATTTATCCAAGTGGTCAGTAAGTTGATCAGCCATGATGCGCTCGAGTGCCTTAGAGAGTTGGGGCAGTATGGAGATAGGGCGATAATTTGAGTGGTTCGTCTTGCCCCCACTTTTATGGATGGGTGTCATGGTGGCTGTTTTCCATGGGTCCGGGAATTTTCCACAGCTGAGAGAGAGGTTTAGGATTTTTGTTAATGGATGAATTACCTCATCGAGGGTGAGCAACAGAAGTTTAAGGTCCAGGGTGTCGCTACTAGATCTAGATTTAGAGATAACTGCAGTAATATAGCGGTGAGTTTCATTCAGCCTTACCTCCCTGAAGTAGAAGAGGGGATGGTTAGACTGAGGGGCTGAGGTATTTGGGGAGTAGGCCCTGTTTTCGAAAAAGCCATGGGGTAGAACAGCACTAAGGTAAGTATTAGAGCTTTTATAAGCTCTGATCAGATGTTTGCCTGTCCCCTATTCTTCTGTGAGTAAGTATAGTCCTCTGTGACTGTACCTAGCCCCAGAAGGACAGTGGGACAGGAAAACAAAATATCAGTGCTTATATAACTCTGTTATAATGGTAGGGGAACCCTGCAACCTGATTGGCTAAAACTTGTTTGTACCCATTGGACTGGGAGACCACAACCACTGGGTGCAAACATGCAGTACCAGCCAGCCTCAGTACTAGAAATATCAATGTGCACTCTCAGAACCTTTTAAAAAGCTCCTGCTCATCAGCTATTCTTGAGTGCCGTCTACTGGCAGCTTGCTAATAATGCCATTTTTAATATTCTGTGGAAGAATTATTTTACCATTTTTTACATTGTTTTCTTTTTACACTTTTTTAACAACTTTAAAAATGTTCTTTCGATGTGTTTATCAAAATACCCATTTTATAAGTGCAATAAGACACTCCAGGCTGCTGGTGTGGTGCCACAACCGTACTTCCAGGGGCTGAAGGTACTCAGCCTGTGGTCTCATGCTTTACTACACCTCTTGGTGTGTGGTTTTGACACCACCACCAACACCCTGTTGTGTCTTATTGCTTACAAAATGCACAGTCATTCTGATATTTAGCCTTTTCACATATCAATGCATGACTACAGAACCTTAAAAAATAGTTAACAGCCATTTTTTTTATACCCTGGCTGAAAATATAAAGACATAAAAGGCAATCAGGTCTTGATACTTTTCCACCCCATCCCCATTACATTATGCCAGAAGTCACCACACAGCTGAAAAAGAAACTCTCCTTCACTCAGAGCGGCTCTGCTTTGCGATCAGCTTTGCATTCTGTCAACTCGCTCCTACACTGACTCACGCTTTAAAGAGCAGCTGAAGCCTTCAGGAGAACTTTCATAAAACAATATTTAGACGAAGTCTCACTCGTATTTCACATTAGCTCCGTATCTCTCCTCTCCACTATTCATTACGGAGGACATTTTTATGAAAACAGGATCTTTGCTCCTGAAGAGTTCATCTATTCCCATTACTTTCTCCCTACCCAAAGTCATAATGCACTGCTTATGACATCACAGTTACTCCCATGGCAACAGATTGTGATGTCACAACAGAAGATTATGACAAGAAGTAGGGAGTAGGCTATAGAGGCAGATGAACTCTAAGAGATCAAGATGATGCATTCATGCAAATTTCCTCAGTAGCAAATAACGGAGGAGAAATCTATAAAATGTATATGGAATGCAAGCTGAATTGTACCTAATGTTATGTTTTTTGAAGTTTTTTTTTGAGGCGTCAGCTATTCTTTTAATATAAAGGAGGCACACGCAACAAACTTAGCCTTCTAGTACTAAAATTAGTGAGCAATTAGCTGGTGAGTGACGGGCGCTCTTCAGTCTGATTCTGTTTCTCTCGTTTCACATCACTCACAGCAGCTCAGTTTTGCGAACTGGCATCTCGCTCCTACACGGACTCTCATTTTACACCTAAAATTTAAAACGTGATAAAAAAAGAGGGAGACTCAACAAATGTATCCTTCTAGTGCTGAAATGAGTGAACCTGCAGCAAATGAGCGAGCAGGTGGGCAGGGGTTGGGGCGTTTCAGTCTCATCGGCTGAGCTTGCAGTTCCTGCTGTCACGACTGGAACAACTCAGCACAAGAAAAACAGGCCTCTCACTTCAAACTTAGTCCTGTGTTTTGCTTATTGCTCAGGGGACAGGGAGAGACAACCAGAGTGAGTGTCTTGGTTTGACTTTGGATTGTAAGTTAAGCTACTCTGATTGTATTGAGAATTTGTTAAAGGCCGTAAATCAAAAATTTGGTCTGCTTTTTCTAAATTATTCTAATCATACTCATTAAGTCAAAAAACTCAGTGTTGTTTCATATATTTCCCATAAACAGACTACCAGATCTTTGACCGAGTCACTTTTTCGGTTTCACAGATGTAAAACAAAGTGTTGGTCAAATGTTCTTTTATTATCTTATTGCCCCTTATTGGAATTCTTTGCCAAAATTTATTTAATATTTTTGTGCCTACCTGGGCTTCAGCAACTCCACTTATCTGGGCTCTCATGCCGGCCTCCTCCAACTGCTAAGCAATCCCAACTCTCGCATATTGTCCATCAGGGCTCACTGAGCTACTGATCCATCAGAGATGCCCCCGATCCAACTGTTCCCGGGTGGCATCAGTCGGTGAGGGGCAGGAATGGTGTGCTGTGTAGCCAGGCGACATAGGGCACCTACCTGAGGCTGTCATCTGGTGCTACAGGGCAGCCATTTTCCTCTTTTCTGGGGCTCCACCCACCTCCCTCTTCCATACAGCCATTGCGGTGTCTGGGGGGGTGGGGTTCGGCAGTGTGTGGTCCCCCACATTGCCAAGAACGCCTCTGCTAAGCCACCAACAGCAGTCACTACTGAAGCGGCATGTAGCAACCCCCCCAGGGGGAAGCATCCAAGGGTCGCTCTTAGCTGCATTCCTGCCGGCCTCTGCTCCTGATGTCCAGGACTGGGGCACAATCCCAGACTGCCAGTGTGCCACAGCCATGCCCCATTGCACGGTGCCATGAAGCTGGCATTTTGAAAATGTTTATCTATATGTGTCTCAACTTGAGTGGTAGGTACATTCTTCTGAAATACAGCAATTTTACAATTTACTTATTGTAAGCATCCAATGTTTTGTATATATTTATTATCATAGGTGTCTTTGAAAATGGGCATTTTTGTCCAAAGGTCCTTGTTTAAATAAAATAAAACGAAACAGAACAAAAATACCAAAGTCAAAAACAAAACACAAACAAAACAAAACACTACAACTAGTAATCTGCATTAGGTCAAAAGACCTAAAGCAAGGCAGTTAATCAATATAGTACCAGTAGGAGAAAGAACTGCTTTAAGTAAAAAAACATTCTTTTATCTTTCCATGTATTTAAAAAATGAAAATTACGTACCTACCATAATTCTTGATCTTCCTGTGCATCTTCACCATTCATCACTGACTGGGTGATCGCTGGAGGCGCAGCACCCTGTGGGAGCTGTTTTTTTTCTTTCTGGGGGAGGCAGTGGCGCCCCCCTTAAGGCTGATGCATTGCATGGTGCTCGCAGATTGGCAAGTAATGGCCACTGACTCCTCCTCTGCCCCAGTTCTGCTCGTCGGAGAGAGTGGAAAATAGATGGATAGAGAAAAGACAAGGGCAGGGCAGAGAGCTCAAGTGATAGCAGACGGAAAGGATGTAAAACTGAAAAAGGAATATGGCAGCCAGAGGACAGAGGAGGAGGACCTACGGGAGTGGGCTTTGGCCCCAGCCCCTGGTGGCCAACCAGAAAGAGAGAGAAAGAAACGGCAAAGGAAGGAAAGGAGGGGGGAGGACAGACCCCACTACACTCTACACTAGGAAATGTTTGAATCCTGGGGGAGAGATGTTGCAAGACATCTGTGAGGGCACTGAGCCTTTCCGGTCCCCTTACCTACACCACCTGGATTTTCAAGTGGTCTCTCATCCAAGTAGAACCTGGCCCAACTCTACTTGGCTACCAAGGTCAAACAGAGCTGTGCAACCAGGGTAGAAGGCAGTAGGTGGAGACTTCCGATTTGGCTGAACAGCAGTTCAGATGGACATGCTCTGGTAATGAACTCCTCCCAGCTTAAGAAGGTGTGGAGAAGGTCCCCCCCCCAACTCCGGTACAGGGTGGGACAGCCAACCCGGGACAGCCCCCCCCCCCGATTACCACTTTCCCAGAGGAAGAATTCGAGAGTTCAGGGTGGATCCTGTCCAGGATAACTCCCCCCCCCAAAAAAAAATTATACGGAGACTCCGTGGGCCCTCTCTCCTCTTTCCAACCTTGGGGGGAGAGATCCCCCACCAAGGGAGTGACCGTGTCTCACAGGACCAGACCGAGTCCTGGAGGAACCCACCTGATAAGAATGGAGGGACCCACAGGGAGTCTACAGGCCAGGGTGAGAAGCCCTACTTGCCCTCCCCCGCTTAAGAAAGTAAAAGAGGACCCAGAGGTACCAGTGGGACTCTGCCCACAATTGGCCTCAAGGGGGAGGAGGGCAAGCAGGGAGGAGGCATTGCTCAGAGATTGAGGCCCAAGAGGGGAAGGTGGATGGGTTTCAGTGATGAATGGTGAAGATACACAGGAAGATCAAGAATTACAGTAGGTATGTAATTTTCATATCTTCCTTGTGTCAATCTTCACCATCCATCACTGGCTGGGTGAGTACCAAACCCTCTGAAGGGGGTCCAGCACTGCCCTGAGGGATGCGAGTCCCTCAGCCCCCCGCAGGAGAGAACTGCAGGGGGAGGAGACCCATTACAGGTCAGTTAGGCCTGTGACTACTGGTCAGGGCGAGGCGGGGACTCCTGTGACTTGGAAGATGGAAGTCGCCTTTGCAGTTCCTGCCTTGCCCTGCAGGAGAAAAGATGGGTCCCCTGGAAAACGGAGGCAAGCACCCTACGCTGGGCCAAGGGTGACAGCCTTGATAGACAAAGCCACGCCATCCATCTAATGCAGATCGCTGTCCCTGCTAGCCTTGAAGCTACCTCACTGACGTCATAAGACACCCTTGTTTGGTGCCTTGCGAGCTCCAGATCCTGCGCAAAGAGGGCAGTGGCCCATCTGGTCACCTCCAGAACAGACAGCAATACCAGCACTGGCCACAGATGCCTATTGTAGGCAGCGTGGTATGCCTGATGAGCTGCAATGCTAAGTATATTACGCACCAAGGAGAACACTCTCCGTCCCCAACGGTTGAACTCCATGGAGTTTGTATCTGGGGGTCGGTCGCACATCAGGTGTCTATGCCCTATGCTCGGAAGGTGTGTCCAGCAACCCCACTCTCGAAGTGGGATGAGGCAAGTCACCTGGAGACCCCTGGGGTGTGCAATACCTGTGCTGGCAGTCCATCAGGGCTGGGGCAGGGGGTAGACAGACACTGCCAGGTATGGTACAATGCCTCATGGAAAGGGATTGGCCAAGAAGGGACCACCAGGTGGTCAGCACTGAAGAAAACGCACATCGTCTGTTCAGGATTGCGTCTTGTGATGTGGGATAGGTGCAGATTGCCGAGCAGCCTCGCAAGGAAGCGCTGATGCTCTGTCTGATCAGTGTCGGAGGACAAAGGAGGAAGACGAGGAGGCCGACGAAACTGAAGAGTCAGAGTCCGACTACGGGGGGGAGACAGGCGAAAGACCTGCTCGTCCATAGCCCTGACATACCTGGAGAAGGCAGCAGCAGTGGCTCTGAACTGCTCCCAGGTCAAAGACCCCAAAGAAACCACATGACCCAGGAAATCGGGGGATCGGGGGGGGGTTACAGAGGCAAAGGGGGAAACACATTTAATCTAATGTGAGCGACCTCTGCCAGGGCTAGGGGACCTTGCTGGCGATCTTGGACCTCCTGGAGATCCGCTGGACTGCACAGTGACTGGCCACTTAACCAGTTCGAAGTGGTCAGGACTGAGCCCTGAAGGGGAAACGCCCCTGTAAGGAGACCGGGGCCACATGGATCCAGAAGGGCGGACCCCAACCCCATCCAATGAGGTCTCCCTCGAAAGGGATGAAAGAGAGAAGGAAAGGTCGGTGCTATGACTTCTCTTGGAGTCCCGAAGGATTCCCGGAGAGGGTCGTCGCCTCTCGCCCCCTCAGCCCTGCCAACTCCAAGGCTGACCTCCTCCTCACTTCGGAAGCTAGATACTGCTTCAATCCCGCAGTCCCCCATGAGTGAAGATGCAGAAGAGGGAGTCCCTGTTCCGGCCCCAGAGGAACAAACAGCACCTACACCGGGGCTGGCAGCCATCCAAATGCTCAAAGCTAGAAGCACCATTCCCCTAGACCAAGGGCCACTATCGACTGACCTGCTCCGACCGCCGCCCATGGTGTGGGAGCCTGTGCCAACCGCAACCGCTGGAGTTGAAAGAAGGGGAACCCAGAAGGGTGCAGAGGTACTGGGCACCGGAGAGCCCTCTGACTCTGAGGAGTCGGGCTGCCAGTCCAGATCAGTCTCTTGATCACCCGGCTGAGGGGAAGAGGAGATCCAAAAGTCCTCCAGACGAGCGACCCCAGAGGTTCTCCCACCCTCGGCGCTGCAATCAGTGCTGTGGGCAGGCCCAGTACATCTCACAGCACATCCCGATCACTGGAGCTACGAATGGCTCTGGGATCTGGAAAGGTGCTGATGGGCAGTGCTGAGGAGCCACCCGTGCTGGGCCCAGCAGGCGTGGGCCATGACACCGGGCTCCAAGGAGGTGACTGCCTGTGCGGTGCCCTTGGCTCGGCCCCCAGAGGGCCAGACCGATCCTCCAGTACCACGGAAGAGGTCTTCTCCCTAGCAAGGCAAGAAGGGGAGGAAGCCCCCCTCCTCACCAGTCCATAACGAACCGGGATGGAACCTGGAGGAAGAGCGGAGAGACCTGCACTAGGAGTCCGTCATACTAAATCGCCCTCTGAAAGTTAGTGGAGCGCGGCCGACTTTCAACAAGTGAAGCTTAAGAACTCGGCGGTCCATGGAGAAGCAAGCGTCGCAATTATCCATATCGTGAGATGGACCCAGGCAGGTGAGGCAACAGTCATGTTGGTCTGCGACCGATATCTGCCGGCCGCAGGGACACCGATGTATAGGAGGCTGGTCTGCCTTGGAAGAACGCTTTTTCTTGTCCCTGGACGAACCCGGCATGACTCACAGTAACTAAAATCAAAATAAGCAGTAGACTCAGCACCGCTAATAAAAGGAAAGATCTTACCAGTTTCTGAGGAAAAACAGTGCCGAGTAGTTATCGACTGGAACAGAACTGGAATGGAGAAACTTGGGCGTCGAAAACGGTGTCGAACTCAGAGCCGAATCGGACTAGGCCATGAAGTCGCAGTTAAATTCACTCCGTGTGGTGAGTGCTGCTCTTGATGGTGGGAGAAGCAGAACTGGGGCAGAGGAGTAGTCGTCAGCAGTTACTGGTCAACCTGTGAGTGCCATGCAGTGCATCGGCCTCAAGGGCAGAACCACCTCCTCCCCCTAGAAAAAAAAAAAGCTCCCACGGGGTGCTGTGTCTCTGGCGATCACCCAGTCAGTGATGAATGGTGAAGACTGACCCAGGGAAGATTTTCTTTTACATGTTAAAAACTTCTTTTAAGAATAAGAGCCCCTTTTAAAAGCACTATAAGACACTGCAGGGGTGTGCATTGTGCTGAGATAACTACACTTCCAGGGGCCGAAGGCACTCGGCCTGCAGCTTAGAACCTCATTACGCCCCTGGGTGTGTGATTATCTCAACATAGTGCACACCCAGGCGTGTCTTATTGCTTACACACGCACTGCAGGCTATTGAATCTCCCTGTTGCAGACCTGCTGTAATGTCATCTGCAGGGGATTCTGGGATTTGCAGTTACAGAAAATGGCAGCCTAGAAGCAAGCAAAATTAATCTGAAGCAATCTACTACACTACAGTAAAAAGCAAGTAAAAAAACAAATGTTTCTGAACACAAAGTGCAAATTGGGACCAGCCCCACACTTGGGTGTGGGACTCTTAGTGATGACTGTTCCCCTTTAAGCGATGGAGAATGGAACAGATAGGGCTGGGAGGTAGCTGAGCAGAGAGGGCAGCACTGGTGTTGGGAGATAAAGAAAATTAAAAACAAAACAGGATCTTTGCCAGCAGACTTCATCTGGTCCTGCTGCTTTTTTTCTTTAATCCCCTGCACATTCCAAGTGGCCCCCATCCTTTTTGGCCACCCTATCCCTGTCAACCCAGCTACTGCCAGGACTTACCAACCACGAGTTCCTTAGGGCTTGCTTCTGTGGTGGGGTCGGCGGAGTTCCCCAACCCTTGCTGCAGCACGAATCTGGCTGTTTGCCTTGCATAGGGTCATCGGGTGTGAAACACGTGGCCAGTTATCTTGCCAGCTGGGATTTTTCCTCAGTTTCCTCTCCATTGGTGGAGTGGGCATACAAATGCTGCTACGATGAAAGGCACATGCTTCTGCATAAAGTGCATTAACCGCTGCTGCTCCTCCTTCCCACGCTGCGGTTCACAGCTGTCTGCCCTCTAGCTTTCGCTAGGGGCCAGGACTGCACCAAGCTCCATGACCCCCCTGGAGGACAGCAGTACTACGGATGCTAAATCCTCCTCCCCATGGTTGACCCTCTGACATCCCGAGCTTGGGTCGTCGGCGATACATACAGCAGGGACTAAAGCTGCACTGGCAGGGCAGGTTACTTACTGATTTGTTCTGCCCTGAGGTCATAATCCCACTTGTAACATCAAAATCATTTCCATGACAACAGGTTGTCATGTCATAGTTAGAGGATTATGACTTTATGACAAGAACACATAATGTGAAAAGATGATGTCTAAGGGAAAAAAATTTAAATTTTCATACTTCACTTTTTTTCTACTTGCATTGTCCAGGACTCCCAACTCAATCAGGCGGCTCTTGCTCCTGCCTTTCCTGCCGAGTCAATGTCCAACTTCGCTGCCAACCAATCCAGACCTCACAAGTCACTGGCAATGCCCTGCCGTTTGCTCCCTCTGCTAGGGCCCAGCCTAGTGGGATGGTAACTCTGGAAAACTCGTCTGCTATGCCAGGGGCAGGTTAGACAGGGGTGGATGAAATTTGTTTATTCATTTATTTTGTTTTTTTTTTGTTGATTTTTGTTTGCCACGCAAGTGCACTAGACAATTATATGCCTATATTCAGGCATGACCCAGGAAGTTACAACCAGGATGATAAAAATTAAAATGACATACTTACCGTAATTCTTGATCTTCCAGAATTTCTTCACCACTGATTACCACTTGTGGGTTTGTGCCAGAGACGCTAGGACCCCGTGGAAGACAGTACGTTTCTGGTGGGGTCTGCTGATGCAGTAGGCACTGTGTATGCGGCACTGCCAATGCCCACTGATATACAGCGGCACTAGCTCCCAACTGCCTCAGTATCTTTTTTTACCAAGGAGGTGAGCAACATGAACTTAACAAGTAACCTATGCACTTAACCTAAGGGCATAAGATAGCCCAGGTGGACCATGTAAGAAGGGCCATCAAACCCAGAAACACAGTGTCTTCACAGCCCAGACCAAGTACGAATGGGTGAAGACCAACACAACAATAAAGGATTGAATCCAGGAGATGGTGGCCAGGTGTGGTGATTAGTGGTGAGGATATTCTGTAAGATAAAGAATTAAGGTAACTACGGTATGTAATTTTTGTATCTTCCGAGATTCAATCTTCACCACTGATTTCCACTTGTGTGTCAGAGTACCGAGCTTAGAGAATGTTCCCGGACTAGGGAGGCTAGAGCTCAGTGCTTACGTGGGATAGTTATTGATTCACAATTGTCCTGCCATAAGTGGCGTGCTGCCTGGCATGGATGTTGAGGGCAAAGTGCTTGGTAAGGGTGTGCACTGTGTTCCAAATTGCAGCTCTGCAATTTTCACCAATAGGCATAGCATGGCCATGGAGTTCTGCAAGAGAAGTGGCAACCACTCTGGTGGAGTGGGCACATACACTACCCTCCAATTTAACCTGAGCTATAGCATAGCAGTGACAAGGGCAATTTACAATCCAGGCAGAAATGCCCTCGACTGTAACAGGTTGTCCCTTATGATTAGGGTTGAAAGAGACAAATCTGTTTAGGCTGTCTGAAGTTCTTAGTCATGTCAAGGTAAAACCTAAGCGCCCTCTTAGCATCCAGTGAATGGTGAGTCCTTTCTCCCTCATTCTGAAAGATGGCAAAGTAGGTAAACAGGACTATATCCTGATTAAGATCAAACTCTGACACAATTTTAGGTAGACACTTGGGGTGCATGCAGAGCACTACCATATCTCTCTGGAAAACAGTATACGGAGGATCTGTGACCAAAGCATGGATTTCAGATTTTGTGTGTGCAGAGGTGATAGCTACCAGAAATGCTGCCTTCCAAGTTAGAAACTTTAAGTCACACATCACAATGGGCTCCAAGGCCTGCGAATGAGAATATCCAACACAAGGTTGATACTCCAGGGAGCCACTGGCTTCCCGATGGGAGGCCTTGTATGCAAAATACCTTTCAGGAACCTCTTAAATAGCAACAGCTGTGCAAGGTACAGGGTACCCATGAGTTCGTGGTATGCTGAAATAGCACATAGGTGGACCTTTACTGTGGAATATTGCAAGCAAGCATCAGAAAGGTTCTGTAAGTAGTCCAGAATCTTGTAGGTAGACACCCGAAGGAGTCCATCGAGGTTTTGGAGGCACCAGATGGAAAATATTTTCCACTTGGCTGCACGTCTGCCTGGTGGAAGGTTTATGTGCAGCCAAAAGTATTTGAGAGACACTCCGAGAAGCCTTTTACCTGCTCACTTCTACCTCTTCAGCAGCAAGGCCTGAAAGTGACGGGAGCCACAGGGGGGGACGGACCCGCTAACCCTGAGCCATCAAGTCGGTTCAGAGTGGCAGGGCCCTTGGTTTGTTGACTGTAAGTTGATTCAACAGAGGAAACCATATCTGTTGAGGCCAGCATGGGGCCACTAGGATCATTTTGCCCGCGTGCCTCCAGTTTGAACAACACCCTCTGGATAAGAGGGACTGGCGGGAATGCATACAGTTCACAGATTTTACCATGGCCGTCAATGTATCCTGCCAGAAACTGCCATGTCCTGGACTTCTGGAGCAGAATCACGGCAGTTCGGGCATTGAGTGGGGACACCTGAAAGACTCGTGAAACAATTACAGTGGGTAAATTATAGTTATTGTTTGAGAAATATGGATAGTACACTAAAATTATCTAGGATCCAAAATAAATACAGCACATTTAAATTTAAATATAGAGCAGCTAGTTCTTGGACTAGATTATCGAAGGATTTAAGAGAAATGAACTTAACAATAAAGGAATTCGGACAAAGAATTAAACAGGATCTTGAATATGTATGTATATGTTTGGAGTAAGCAACTTGTTGTTGGTAGTTCCCAATAGATAAATGAGGGGTTACTAGATTAATGTAAGACATAGGATATAAGATCATATCGATTTTTATATAAACATGTTGTTGTCACGTGCAATGTGTACTAGTTTGTTGTGTTAATGTCTGTGTGTTGTTGCTATAAAATGTTCCTTTTTAGTATGATATAACAGTTGTATTTTATGTAATATGTGCAACATTGAAAATGTTTGGAACCTTTTGTAATTTGTACGTAAACAGCAATAACAGGATCACCATAAAAACAGGCCTTGTACAAGACCTATGGTGTAAACTCTTTGTATTGTCAGATTGTTTTTTGCCTGTATCAATAAAAATGTTTTTACTACTTACTACTACACAAAAAGGTCCACGTCTAGGATGCCCCACTCACTGAATAACGATCTCATAGCTGGCGCTAGTGACCACTTGTATCTGCTTCTGTTTGTTGGAGTTCATCTGCCAGTGTGTTCTGGACTCCTGGCAGAGAGAGTGCCCGAATTAGGACCCCTTGGTTCCAGGCACCATTCCCACACTGCAAACAAACCACTAGCCACAGAACATCCCAGTGCTTTGACCAGGGTCTTTGACAGACCCTTGACGAAAACTCTGGTCAAAGTGCCAGGATGTTCAGTGGCTAGTACACTAGCCCACCACTTTGTTTAAAATAAAGCATGGAAGCACTGAAGAGGGTTACTGTTTCTAGTGTGGTGATTTAAATGACTCATTGCACTCACCAGAGTGCACGCCTCCTTTGGTTTGTTTGCAGCACTTGACGGAGTTAGCAGCTACAGCCCAGCACCAGACCTCTACTTTCCGCCTGAGCACACTCTCTTTCTTCACACTGCCACCACTCCCATACTCGCATCGCCTCTCTGCAAAGCGGGTAAGAGTGTGCACCTCCTTGCTTTTTGATACAGTATGTGACAGATTTACTGTCTGTCTGGAGAAGAACTGTCTTTCAGCTGACCAAGTCCATTAGGTTTTTCAGACTATAGAGAACTGCTCACATCTCTAGTGCGCTGATGTAGAGAAGGGTCTCTAACGGGTCCCAGCCATCTTGTGCCTGAAGGCCCTCGCAGCGGGCTCCCCACCACAGCAGGAAGGCATCCGTTGTGAAGATCATCTGTGGCTTCACTGGGGAGAAGGGGAAACCCTAGCAGAGTTTGTCCTCTACTGACCACAACAGGGACCAAACTAGAGGTGTGGCTACCTGAATGGGGTAGTTGCGCGGGTGTGATGCCTGCAACCACAGGATATTGAGCATTCACTGAATTGTCCTCATATGCAGTCATGCCAGAGGCACTGCGACTGCTTAGGAGGGCTGGTACAGTCTTGTGATCCATGATGTAACATGCCATCTACAAGACTGCTAGTAAACTACTGTCCTGGGAGGAAGGCCCAAGCCCGAATCATGTCCAGGACAGCTCTTATGAGCAGTAGTTCCTGGGTGGGTTCCAGCTGAGACTTCAAGGAGTCCAGCAGGACTCCTATGGACAGTAAGAACTGAGAGGCAGTGGTTACTGCCTGCTCCATCTTCTGTCTGAACAGGCTTGAGATTAGCCAGCTGTTCAGATATGGGAAGACTATGAGTCCTAGCTTTCTGGGGCGCGCTGTAAATACTGCAAAATACACTGCATAGACTCACAGTGTTGAGGAAAACCCAAAGGGTAGGACTCTGAACAGGTAATGCTGTCTCTCCACATAGAGACAAAGGTATCTGCAGTGGTCAGGATACATCAGCATGCCATGAAAGTAATATCTGTAATGAAAAGAGACACATCCCCTGCCTCTCTGGGTTATGGTGAGGCGGCCTGGAGGTCTGTCTTAAGAGTCGTCCTTCGTTTCATTAAACTCTTTAAGAGACTTCCTCGCCTGCTGTACAAACAGGTAAGTGCCATCAAAGGGCACATTCCTGATCTGTTGCTGGATGTCTGCACTGAAGACAGCAGTTCATAGCAAAGAGTGTTGCCTGATGCAAATACCTGCAGCTGCGGAGCAAGTTGTTGCATCAAAGGCATTTATAAAGGCTTTAAGCTGATGGCTGTTAGATTCAATACCTTGTTTAACAGTAAGCAGCATTTGGGTCTTTGCTAGAAACTCAAACTTGTCCCAGAGGGCATACTCATATTTAGACAAGAGACCCTGGCAGCTTCATGCCAAGGGCAGATGAGGCATAGACCTGCTTACCCGTGGTGTCCATTTTGTGTAACTACTTGATAATGGGGTGCACTGTGATCACCTTTGGCACTACGGCTTTGTCACTCTCAGCAAAAAAAAAAAAAAAAAAAAGAATGGCATCCGCTACTGATTGAGAGAAATACCTAGGTTTAGTTTTAGGTGCCATGTATTTCTGGTCCGCTTAACTGGAGACAGTTGTCACAGTAGTAGGCATCTTCCAAGCTGCCTCTGAGACATCTCAAGGGCTGGCTGGACTGGAAGAACTAAGGAGAAAGGGATATCAGGCACATTTGGAAACTCCAGCTGGAGGCGCCTAACCTGGTCTATGGTTGCTGACTTGAAATTCAATGTGAAATGCATATTTCTGGGCACAGCTTGAAAGGAGAGGTCTTTCTGAGGAAACATCACAGGAACTGGGTCTCAGTTTTCTGGACCATAGCACGAGTTGTCCTTCTCACCATCAGAGATGATGCGGTTTGGATCTGACTCATCCTCTTCTACATCCTCTCTTGGAAGGGAGTGGGGGGAGTGGTTCAAAGAGCTGAGAGCGTGGGATCCGGCCACAACAACATCAGCTCAGGCCCCAGGGAAACAATATCGATGGTTGTGTCCTGGATGACGCTGCACATGACACCTTCAATGACAATGCAGGTGGTACCCAGGCGACACAGCATCGATACTGCAGGTTCATGTGGTGCCACACATAGCATCACAAGCGTCACCAAGGTGGATCTCAAGGGGACCTGACCCTGGCACCATGCATACAGCATTGATGACCCAGCTGACACCAAAGTAACTGGTGGCAGCACTATGGCTGCCCTCATCCCCGGAGAGGACAAAGCAGACACCACATGTGGGATAAATGTTGGCGACACTGCTCCCAGCACTAGCCTGGAGGCTGGGGCCATGGTGAGCTACATGCCTAAGTCAAGGGACATCACAGATGGCACCAGCCCAACCAAACTGAAGGTGACAGGAGTAAGCACCAGAAACAGTGCCACAAGACTTATACGTTGTACCCACTGCTCCACAAATGCTACCTAATGACCAAACTGCCCCCCACTAGAGTCCCATCTAATTGCTAGAGAGAGGCTCCCGGGACAGAGACACTGACTTCACAGGACCTGGCACTCTCAGTGTTGTAGGCAATGACAGTGGGACCTAGTCAAGTGTCTGATAGCAGAACACCCAGAGGACGACTTCGACCAGTGCCTTTCTTCCCACTTTGTGAGAAGAAGTCGAGGCAAAATGGTGCAAAGATCCCAACGCCAAGTGTATGCAGGATCTGGACCATTCCTTTCGTGACTCTGGGAGGACTGTCCATCCCCCAAAGGTACTAGACTGCCTGTTGTCAGGGCACCAGCCTGAAGAGAGGTGGTGACCAGACATAGCCTTGCTGCTGGAGCAAATAGCCTTTTCAGGCTCCCTATCTTCTTTCCTGGTCGTTGATTGTTGATGTAGGGTTTGAGAAAACGTAGATTTTTGTCTGTTAACCTAACTAAACTGACACAAAAATAAAAAACTCTATAGCGTATGTTAAAACTAAAGCTGAAGAATTGAACATTATTGTCATGTAGATAGTGAAGTTCTGGCCCCTGACGAGTGCCTGATGGCAGGAAAACAGGAACTGAGGTGGCTGGGAGCTGGGCTGCTGTATATCAGCAGGCATGTGCGATGATGTGTGATGCCGCACATGCAGTGCCTACTGCATCACCAGCCACCTCTCGGAAAAGTTCTGGCTCTAGTGGGGTCCTGGTGTCTCTGGCATAGACCCACAAGTGGGAATCGACGGTGAAGACGGACTCTTGGAAGATCAGCGGTACAATGCAGTGACAGAAACAATAAGGTAAATGTGAGCACGGAGAACAAATAATGTCAGCACACAGGACAGAATATAATGAAAAGTAACAGAAAAACTGGTGTGAAATTATGCAGCCACAACACATTCAGGGTATCAATGGATATCAAGAGTCAGACATAGTAACAATTAAGCAAGTCTAGTTAGGGACAGGAACAACTGAATGTATTACGTAAGTGTCAATAGTATCCACTGTGTAAACCCCGAATAGAGTTCCAGAACCTCAGAGCAAAACTTGAGAAAGTAATATCCCCCAAGTTGTTTCTCCTTTCGGGGACTGACAAGAGGGCCTGATCAGTGGACCTTAAGGGTTGGTACTGTGAGAGGACAGGAGAGCTGAGGCAAGGCACAGGGGTAGCTAGTTATGAGTGATACTGTAGATGACACCACCCACAGTAAGGTCCCGTAGACACGAGGGAGGGAGTCAGCCAAGCCTGGAGTAAAGAGTGCAATGGTGAACATAACAACTTGTAGCCAGGGCAAAGCAGCATAGACTGTTATACTTATGTCACGTCACATTGTTCAAATTTGGACCAAGAGCATAGGTATGGGGATGGGTGGGCATTTATTAATTGCATATAGGGTGACTTGGCCCTAAGAAAGTGCCTCCCTCCTCTCGTGACAACACGCATTGTTGCTATACTCATGCTGGGGCCGGGGGCTGATGTCACATGATCAGTCATGACACCAAGGTTCCCTACAAACCATGAGGTGACTACAGAGAGAGCGGCTTCTGTCCTCCCTCCCTCCCACGGGCTTATGCACACTGCTTCCAAAGTATGCCCAGAGCCCTTCCATCCCAGCGTGTTAGAGTGAGGATAGGTCTCTCCACGTGGCAATGCCACACAGTACCAGACAGTACCACCTGGCCGACTAACAGTTCTCAGTTTTTTCCATACAGCTTTTCTCCTGTGCAAGCCAGCATTCCCTCAGCGCCAGTCCACACCCCCAACCGGCACATGCCTCCCCTAACACATACCAGCAGAGGAACCCACACAGATTGTTCCCCATGGTGGGGGCAGAAGGCAGTCCGCACCTTGGTGTCCTCATCCAGACTGTGCAGGGCCTGGGTGGCAGCATGGGTTGGGAGTGGGCCAGGTGTCACTCACCGTCTCCATCTTTCCATTTTTCTGTCCCCTATCTGGCGCAAGCAGTGACGCAGCTATGCATGCATGTGGAGGCGCATGTGCACCACGTGCCTGCTGTTTGCACTCCGTGGCGCACTGGCTGCCCCACCACACCATGCCCCCCCTCCCCACGAGAGGAGAGCAGTCCCTTGGATGTTCAATCCTCTCCACCCTAGCTGGCCCCGTGCAACCTGAGCCCACTCCCGAACTGAGAGAGCCAGTGTGGCAGGTAGTAGCTCTACCTCCGAGCCACCAGTCCAGCTATCAGTTCCCATTTTAATAAAAATGTCTTCAGTAATAAAAAACGCAAGGTCTAGAAATTCCAATGATTGTTCACCTGGGGGGATCAGGGTTTGGTCCCGAACCTCGGAATCCCACCCTGAAGCTGTCGGGGGGAGGGGGGGGGATGTGCTGTGCACTGCATACCTGTTCAGCTTCCCAGGAAGGAGGGCATGGCCTGCTCAGCATTCGCCTTCTCCTTGCTGTCCAATCATGAGGCAGTGTTGGTTTCAGCTATGTAGACTGTTGTTCGCCCGCCTTTCCAATGGGGGAAAGAGTGTAGTCATAGCAATGCCAGACACAGGATGGGGGAATGGGGAACCCTGGGGGGAGGGGGGCGGATAAAACAAGAAGGAAAAAAGGTGAGTTACTGCTGGCATCAGGAAAGAGACCGGACACTCAGACTCGGTCTAGGGATGCTTGGAATTTTATGAGGCCAATCAAACAGGATTCCATCAGAATTTTGGATTCTGAATTCTATTACATTCCATTTGAGACTTGACACTCTTGACTTGGACGAGGGATGCTTGAAATTCAGGGAGGCAGTATAGGGCAGTGGTTTAAGGCTCTGAGCTGCAAATCTGGAGACCTGGGTTTGAATCCCACAGCCCCCACTTGCATACTGTGTGATCCTGAGCAAGTCACTTAACTTCCCTGTGCTCCCAGGTCGCACCTGTAAACAAGCTTTCAACTTAGTGTGCTACTCCTGGTTAAACAATTAGAAATTGACTGATGTCAATCCAAAACGATTCCAGCAAAATTTCTGAAACCAATTCTATTTCCGTTCTGATAAGCCCTTGGAACAACATCAGAATTGGAATTTTAAATCCTAATTTCTGACATAAACTTTTAATTTTTCTTTACTTTAGGAACTAGGATTTTCAGACAATGATTCAGAAACAAGGATCGGAATTCAATGATTCTGATTCTGCAATTCTGAACATCCCTGACTTAGACCACTGTTGACCAATTCTAAACAGCCGCCTTGCACACTCCTGCAAAGCACATCGCCAACACAGCATTTGCCAAGCCAGTCAAAAAGAAGTCTTTCACTGTTGGTATGGCATGAGAAGCTGGTTTCACACTCCACAAGGAACACTGTGTATCTTTACAATGAGAACATAATAATGTTTTTCTTCCTTTAGACTTTTCATTTGGGGCCTGGTGTAGACCCCAGCAATTCTATAAAACATGAAAGTGGAATACTAGGCTCTTCATATATATTTTATTTCAACATACAAATTGCTTTGACATAATTGGTTATGATGTCTGTGAACAGAATGTACACAACAAGGCCAATACTAGTATGTGGGGAATGAGCAGGCACGCCTGTTAGCGTATGCTCATTCCTGTAGGTCTTGGTAACAGAGGTCCGAGGATCGCTTGGAACAAAGTAATAGATGATTACATGTCTTAAGGTTCAAATGTCTTTCAAGGGTGTGGGGTGAGAGAAATGTCCTGGTGGAGCCAACAGATGTGCTGCAGGCTTTTGCTCCAGTGTTGGTTTTGGTACTAAGCAGTCTTTGACACTGCAGGTATCCCTGGATGCAGTGTGGTCCCTACTTCACAGGTAGCCATGTTGGGCATTTCTTTTGCCCTTTGACCTCTCAGGCCCAATTTCTTCTCTAGCTGCTCCCCACGGCCCGCCCGCTGATGCCTCACTTCTAGCTGCTTGTTCTGCACCCTTTCGAAGTGCTGTAGGAGCTCGTCGTAGTCAATGCTGGCGGCAGCTGGCCTCCCAGATATAGTAGCCTTTGCACCGGGCCTAGGAACATAAAAGAAAATGACAAAGGTGGATCATAAAATAATGTCCGGAAACAGAGAAGTCTGAATGGTTGTAGTAATGGTTGGAAACCCTCAAGCACAATAAAACAATTAGAATTTAGAGCAGCAGTACCTGTTAGTCAGCAAAACATTTCATCATGTCGTTTTTAAGCAGTAATATACTTCTGACATAGAGTCATCATCAATATATTTTTATTTATGTCATTTTTTTTTTTAAACAGCTTTTCTTACAAATGATCATAATTCATGACTGGTCGGCTGGCAGGCACAGCAGTAACGCTACAGCTTGTGACGCTGGCGAACCAGGTTCGGGAAAGAGCCTGGGTTGCTGAGGGCCAGACAAAGGTTGGAAGAGTGTCCCACCGGCTGCTCTCCTCCTCCTCCTCCAGGGAAGGGGTTGATAGCAGTCACCATGTGAGTGCCACCTGGGTGACCACAGGTGGCTTTGCGTGACAAAGGAGGACGCCGGCAGATGCCGCATCATTTCGCTTGTGTGTGTGTGTGCGCGCACATGTGCACCCTCTGCCACAGAAATCTTGTGGGAAAGAGACCTAAGCCAGAAACATAGAATTTGTTAGCAGAAAAGGACCCCTTGGCCCACCCAGATGGTCCCTGTCTAGTCTATCTCCGCAGACCCTAACTGTTCTCCGATGACCCTCCTTTTTCCATGACTACAGTATTTACTAACATTCTCCTATATCTAGCCCATGAATGCTTGAAGCCCCCTGCTGTTTTTGCCTCCACCACTTCCACTGGCAGTCTGTTCCAGGTGACTACAACTCTTTCTATGAAGTACACTGCTCCCTCACTAGAACAAACTGAATTAGAGTCATCATAACCTGTGTTCATTATAGCTCCCAGTTAATCACATCAAGGGACATTGAAACAAACAATCCTGGCACAGACAGTACTCGGTTTAGTAAAGCCAGCATGCCGTCATCTCCTCCTCACACCCTTCCAAAAGCAGATTCTCATTTTTTTAATCAGAAGTAAAAGATTAGTACACTAATGTAGTTTGGAAGTAGTTTAAAAGTTTACAAAATAAAGCTGCCATGGTGCATCCCGCCTGCCATGTTTTACGACCAGCTTCCTGACCTTTTCAGCCAACTGTGCTCAACTTGAAACTGCTGATCTGTTCGGGACGTCTACTTATTTTACTTTTCTAGTTATTTTACTTTGACTTTCAGCCTCTGAGGAGCCCAGCTACAGTATTGCAGTTCCTGTCCTGCAGTTGTGGCTGTCAGCTGATTAGTAAGGCAAGGGCAAGGCAAGGCAAAGTACAGTTATGTAAGAACTTACCGTAACAGCAGATCTTCGAGAGAGAGGCTCTTGCAGTAGGTAATTACATATAGGACTGAGGTCGGCAGGCGGCAGGACCCCATGGAAAAATTTCTAGCTAGCAGTCCCTGGTGACGGACCGCCCCCACGTCAGGTGACTGGCATCAGACGGCGTCGGTATAAAGGCGGTCCCGGTTGTCCGCCTTCCAGTTCTTTCCATACAGGCCGGAAGGCCTGGATGAGAGAAGAAGCAGATAGTTCCCTCAATGGAAAAGGAGCTGAAAAAGCCTAGGGGATGGAGGCGGAGGTATTCATTTACTGCAAGAGCCTCTCGAAGATCTACTGTTACGGTAAGTTCTTACGCACTGTACTCATTCACTCGAGAGGGCTCTGTAGTAGGTAATCATACATAGACAGAATCCCAAGCAGTTCTGGAACAAATGAAAGGCACCGGGAGGAGGAACTACTCAAGAAGTAGCAAAAAGCTTGCAAACCTCAAGACAGGAGACCCTGCAAGACCGCTAACTCGAAGCCTGCTCTACGGCGAGAGGCAATGTCCAAACTGTAATGTTTAGTAAAGGTAAGGACGGAAGTCCAAGTGGCGGCAGCACAGATGTCTGCAGCGGACACATTCTTGAAACAAGCCGCAGAGGCAGCTACTCCACGAGTGGAGTGACCTCTGACTTGACCCAGAAGGGTCTTGCTGTACTTGTCATAACAGAAAGTGATGCAATGAGCCAACCACTTTGACAGGCATTGCTTGGAGACAGCATTGCCTTCCCTTTTGTGAGCAAAAGAGACAAACAACTGATCAGTCTTTCTGAGATCCTTTGTCCTATCGGTATAGTATCCCAGGATCCTGTGAACATCCACAGTATGGAGCATATATTCTCCCTGGTTGGAGTACTGAGTGAAAAAGGCAGGCAACTCTATAGAATGATTTAAGGTGGACTCCGCTACCACTTTCGGAAGAAACTTAGGGTCCGTGCGAAGAGCTACTCGTTCCTTCTGAAAAATCAGATAGGGGATTTTACACATAAGGGCCTGGAGCTCAGAAATTCTTCGAGCAGAAGTATCGGCCACCAAGAAGAGCGTCTTCCACGACAGAAACTTCAGATCTGTGGTGGCCGCAGGCTCGAAGGGAGGAAGGGTAAGTTTCTCGAGAACAAAGTTCAAATCCCAAGGGGGAGCAGGAGTCCAGACAGGGGGCCTGAGATGAAGAACCCCTCTGAGAAAGGTCTTGGATACCTCTAATTGGGCAAAGGCTTTATCAGCGAAAGGGACATGGTAGGCTGAAATAGCAGCCATGTGAACCTTCAAGGAGGAATGACTGAGACCCAGGTCGAAGAGGTGATGTAAATATTCAAGCAGAACAGCCACAGGGCAGGAGAAAGGCTCCACATTCCTGGAGGCAGCCCAAAGAGAAAATCTCTTCCATTTCATGGTGTAAGTGGACCTAGTGGAGGGTTTTCTAGCCTCCACCAGAATCTCGGCCACCTTTGGGGAGACACCAAAGCGAGATTGGGCTAGGTCTGCAGGAGCCATGCATGAAGTTACAGGGACTTGAGTCCCGGATGGACCAGGGTCCCCTGATCCTGGGTCAGCAATCCTCAAGATAAAAGAAGAGAAAGAGGAGGAACCTCTGAGTATTGTTGTCGAAGAGAGAACCAGATTTGCCTGGGCCAGAAAGGAGCGATCAGGATCATTCTCGCTCCTTCTGTTGATAGTTTCTGCAGTACACGAGGGACCAGAGGAATTGGGGGAAAAGCATAGATGAATCTGCCCTTCCAGTTTAGAGACAGAGCGTCGCTCCAGAAAGCGCCTCGTTCTGGAGCGAGCGAGCAAAAGGTGGGAAGTTTTGTGTTTTGGGAAGAGGCGAACAGGTCTACCTGTGGAGTCCCCCAAAGCTGGAAGATGCCGTCTAGAACTTTTAGGTCCAACTCCCACTCGTGTGGCAGAGCAGAGGAGTGGCTTAGCTTGTCTGCGAGGGTACTGTCGACTCCTGGGACATGAATCGCCATCAGGTGAAGGTTGTGAAGCGTCGCCCAGTCCCAAACCCTCATCGCTTCCCTGCAGAGCGGGTAGGATCGAGTTCCTCCCTGCTTGTTGATGTACCGCACCACGCACATGCTGTCCATCTGGACAGCTAAGTGACTGGGAAGGATGTATTGATGAAGGGCTTGGAGAGCATATAGTACTGCTCGTAGCTCAAGCACACTGATGTGGAGAGCTAGCTCCAATCTGGACCATAAACCCTGGGTTCGGTGAGGACCCAGATGGGCTCCCCAACCTTCGCCTGAGGCGTCCGTGGTCAGAGTCTGGGAGGGGGGAGAATGACAGAAGGGGACCCCCCGAAACAGGTTCTCTCAAACCATCCACCATTGCAAGTCTCTTGTCATCGGCGAGGAGATCAGCACCAGATGATCTAGGTCATCTACGAGTTGATCCCACTGAGAGCGGAAAGTCCACTGAGAGATCCTCATGTGGAGCCGCGCGCGCGGAACCGTCAGGATGGCGGCTGCCATAAGCCCCAAAAGACGGAGTACCGACCTCGCCGGAACCTTCCTGCGTTCGGAAAGCAGGGAAATCTGTGACTGGAGGGAGGCCGCCCTGTCCGGAGGAAGGAAGGCCTTGCACACTGTCGTATCGAGGATTGCCCCGATGAACTAAAGTCTCTGGGCGGGGTCCAGATGAGACTTGGAATGGTTGATGGTGATACCCAGACAAGTGAAAACCTGCTGGGTAAGGGAGAAGAATGCAGGAGTTCCTCCCTGGACGAGGCCACCAGGAGCCAGTCATCCAGGTAGGGAAACACCTGAGCTCCCAAAGTACGCAGGTGGGCTGCTACCACCGCCAGGCATTTGGTAAAAACTCGGGGAGCCAAGGAAAGACCAAATGGGAGTGCCTGGAATTGGTAATGGTCCCCCTGGAAAGCAAACCGGAGGTACTTTCGGTGCGAAGGACGAATGCGGATGTGCAGGTATGCATCCTGCATATCCAGTGCACAAAGCCATTGGCCCAGCCGAAGAAGAGGCAAAAGGGTTTGAAGGGATAGCATCCTGAACTTCTTGTATTCTACATAGAAGTTCAGGGAGCTGAGATCGAGAATGGGTCTGAGATCTCCCGTCTTCTTTGGTACAAGGAAGAAATGGGAACAGTAACCCGTCCCGTGAAAGTGAGAAGAAATGGGTTCTAAGGCCTGCTTCACGAGGAGGGCAGATATTTCTTCCCTGACCAAAGGAAGATGGTCCCTTGAGTAAGAGGACTTCAGAGGGGGGTGGTGTGGAAGTTTCTGTAGAAACTCTATGGAGTGCCCCTCTGCGATAATCTGAAGCACCCATGAATCCGATGTCATCCTCTCCCAACCCGGAAGGTGGAGGGAGAATCTCCCTCCTACCGGTTCCTCCAGGGAATCCGGAGGCGGTGGGAGAAGGAAGGAGTCAGGTGGTGTGGGGCAGCACCGCAGCTGGGGCACCCGCTGCTTTTCTGGGTGGCGGGGGCCCGGCGTTTGGCGGCCCACCTTCCTTGGGGTTTCGCTTGAGGCCGGCTGCGTCTGCGAAAAGGACAGCGCTGCGGGGGTTGGGGATGGTACATGGAATCCACAGATTTCAGGGCCGTCCCCTTCTCCTGCAAGTCGGTGATGATGTCCTTGACATCACCACCGAAAAGCACTGAACCCCTGAAAGGTGCCTCCTGGATTGCTGACTGCACCTCCGGGACCAAACCTGACATGCAGAGCCAGGCATGACGCCGAAGACTTACGGCGAACGTGGCGCTCCGCCCTGCAGTGTCCACTGCATTGTAGGTTGTCCTCAGGATGTGACAACTGGCCGAACAAGCAGAACGGACTAGGTCAGCTAACTCCTGCTTGACTTGGAAGTCAGGTAAGGAGTCAATCTTAGATTCCGCCTGGGTAAGGACAGCCTTCTGGTAATCCCCCATATGTGCTACACAATTCAGGGCCCTGATTCCCAGTGTGGAAGAAGCGTAGATCTTCCTTCCATACTGGTCCAAAAGACGAGATTCCTTATCCGGGGGAGACAAGCTTAAATGTTTGGGGTGTGCTGACCGGCCGTGAGCGGCACTAATCACAACCGAGTCTGCACGGGGGTGAGAATCCAAAAAATCTACACCCTCCGGAGCCAGGTATAGCCTGTTGGACTTCCGAGGAAGTGGGGCTAAAGCCAACGGTTGCTTCCAAATAGTGGAAACAAGATGGGCGTGAGGCTCGATCCAGGGTGGCACTAGAGTAGGGGCCGTAAGGGGCAGGTCCAGATGTTCGTCGAGTTTAACCCGCTGAGGATCTGGCTCTAAGAAACGCCACTGATGGACTTCCTGGATCTTCCTGAGCAACTCTGTGAAGGAAGGATCCTCCGGAGGAGACTTCGGAGGAGTCCTTGGCCGGGGCTTGGACGGAGAGTGAGGCTCGTCGTCTTTCTCGGAACATCCATCGGAGGAATCCGAGGCGTCCGAGAGAGAAGAATAAGAAGAAGTGGAAGCAGAGTAAGACTCCCTGACTCGTCTAGGGGGAGGAACGGGTTCCTTAGGGAGAATCCCTGGACGTGTGTCCTGCCCCTCTCTGGATCCGGAGGGAAGGGCTCGGGAATCTGGAGGCGGAGAGGGAGTGTGCCGTTTTGGGCGTACGGGGGCCGGAGGAGGCACCGTTGCTGTAAGGCGGCTCTCGACTTCCTTGGTGAGCTGAGCCTTAGCCTCAGCCCACCAGGAGGCCAGAGTCTCCTGAAGATCCACTGGCAGCCTGGGGGGCGGTGGAGGAGGAGGAGGGGGATAGTTATATGGATTATATCCGTAAGGCGAGTATCCATAGCCTGGCTGCGGGAATACCAGTGCCGGGTACTGCGGCGTTGGTGGAGCTGGTGTCAGGTACTGCGGCGCTGGATACTGCGGGCCCGGGTAAGCTGGCGTCGGATACGACGGCGGATACCCAGGAACCGGAGGAGCTGCCAGAGCAGACTGCTCAGTAGGGACCCCCACGGGCAGATCAACCGTGATAGGCCCGTGGGGGGGTGGGCCCAATGGAAGAGGAGTATCCCCAGCCAGCGTCGGCGGGGCCGGCGTCAGATCTGGTTCAGTAGGAGGGGGGTCTGACAGTGGAAAAGCATCCCGTGCCTCGCCCAGGGACGGACGTGAAAAGTCCCTGGGGTCAGGCAGGGGCGACTCGGGCTCCCCAGACGGCAGCGAAGGCTGCGAGGAACCTGGGACGACAGACGATGGAGGGTCTGTCGTAGGCTCCAATGCCCGGTGCACGTCAGAGAAGCCGACGTGCGACTTAGGGGCTAAATCCCGGCGGATGCCAGAGGAGCCAGCGTCCGACTTAAGGGGTCCCTCATCGGAGGCGGGCCGAGGGTGGGAAGCGGCCCGGTCCGAGGGGGACACTGCCGTGCGCCGCCCCAAAGGGTCGGGCGTCTTAGCGGCCTTCTCCCAGCGTGCGTCGGAGGACCTGACATCCAGCTTATGGGAGGTGCCCCCACCAGTAGGCAGCAAGCCTGCGGCAGTACTGGGGGCAGAGAACTCCTTTTGCCCGGAGGCGCCGGTAGGACCCGAACGCGAGCCCGACGGGCGGGCTGACGCCTCCTCCAAAGCCTTGGAGGCTGCCATCAGGTGATCCCCCAGAGGGGACGTTACCTGAACCGCGGCTCCAGTCGGAGTCGCGGATGAGGAGGCCTTCTCCCTGTGCCTTCCTTTTTCCAGCTTCTTCTGTCCTTCAGGGGAGGTCGACGCCTGCCTAAGCTTCTTCAACTCCTCCATTGCAGACATCTTCTTTTTAAGGAGATGGGCTTCCAAAGACTGCTGGCGTCGTCTTCGGGTGGCCGCGTTGAAATGCAGGCAATGCGGGCACTTTTCAACCACGCGGTCGGGGCCTAAGCAAAAAAGGCAGAGAGAGTGATCATCCTTGTGAGGCAGTTGGGCGCCGCACGAGTCTCACTTATTTTTGGAAGGGGACGACATAAACTGACGTTCACCTGACGAAATCGTGCTAAAATCCTAATAACTTTCAGTAAAAACTGACGAAATAGCAGGGCTGAGCACGAACTTTACCGTGAGGTGCTACACAAGCTGACAGCGGGAAAAAACTGGAAGGCAGGCGTCCAGAACCGCCCCTTTACACCGACGTCGTCTGACGCTGCTCACCTGACGTGGGGGCGGTCCCTCGCCAAGGACTGCTAGCTAGAAATTTTTCCATGAGTCCTGCCGTCAAGGCCAGTCCTATATGTAATTGCTACTGCAAGAGCCCTCTCGAAGTAAAATCTTTATTTCTAAGGTAGCCTCTAGTAGCCCTCACTGTCCATGCCGACACTCTGCCTCCCCCTTCTCCGTGATCTATGGAAAGCCCGAGTGGCTGACACCATCCACTCTTTTACTGATTGACTTTATACAGTACTTTATTTTATTGTATAAACCTGAAGACTAGTGATTACAAAAATCCAGGAACAGCTTCGATGAAAATAGCTGATACCTCAGCAGCCATGGTGGGCATCTGGTATACCTGAGGTTTCACTATAGTGGGGTTCTCTATAGCGAGGGAGAACTGTAGTGCTTTCTCACAACCCTCTTAACCCCCGCCACTTCATTGCATGCCCTCTGATCCTGGTACTCTTACTCATTTGAAAGAGGTACCCCTCTTGCACCCTGGTTACCCCCATGAGGTACTTGCAGGTCTCTATCTTGTCTACTCTCGCTCTCCTCCTGGGTGTACACACTGAGATTCCTTAGTCTCTCCTCATAGGGCTTTTGGAGCAACCCCTGTACCATTTTAATTGCCCTCCTCTGGACTGCCTCCACCCTATGTTTTTTCATAGGTGCAGCCTCCAGAAATGGAAATCACGTACCTACCGTAATTCTTGATCTTCTTGGATGAAGTCTCCACCACTCATTCACACTAATGGGATCTACGCTGGAGGCGCTAGGATCCAGTGGGAACAAACTTTTCAAGAGGGTTGGCGCCAGAGATGGACTCCTCTCTCCTGGCACTACTGCTTCAGGTAGTCTGCAGTGTACCTGCAGTAGTTGGAAGCCATCTTCTTCCCTAACTACGGCTATACTAACTTGCACTCGGGGGAAAAAAAAAATAACAGGCAGGAACTTTGACTGTAAGCACAATGATATAGTTCTGTTTACTTTTTAAAGGAAAACTGTGCAAAACAGTGTTAGCAATTACCAGGGCTGCAAAAACACCCAATTAAAACACCCTAGTTTACAATGACTGCAGCTAATCTTTGATGAGTTATTTGTTGTTTTAATGTTGGTCCTGGATGCGCCATTTCAAAAGTGCCACCGCACCGGAAGACAGTGTGTGACCCTGGTACCTCCCGGATCATCCTGTCCTGTGCCAGAATGCTCGTTCATGACGAGTGAGGCACATTTACACGGAATAAAAATAAACAGTGTCCCATGTAGAGGTCTGTTAACTGTACCTCTAAAAGCAATTCCCAGTGAAAACGGAGCAGTGTAAGGTACTTAAATTCATTATTAAAGTTGCAGCTCCGAGTCTGGTCATGCGCAGAAGCGCCTAGTGCTCCAAGTTTGGGCATGCGCAGTAGTGCTAGGTGCTACTGTGCATGACCGAACTCGGAGCTGGAACTTTTTTTTTTTATACTTTATTGGCTTCAGTATTGTTAGACATTCTGTTCAGTTCATGGAGCTTAAGAACAATTACTCCACTTCAACAATCAGATAAAATACATTCAGATTAGACATACGGAAAGTATATAATTTCTTGATTACTTCTTACATCAGCCTCTTCATTATTCATTATTCAATTACTCAATTATTAGGGGTATAGAACTGGGGGGAGCTGGGAAAACTGAAGTAAGGTGCCTGCCTGGTGCCATGGCTTGGAGGGACAGGAAGCGCATCCTCAGGATCACGAGAACAGCTGCAAGGGAGTCTGAGCTGGACGTAATTGTCCACTTAGGGACAAATGACTTGGCTCATCATGAGATTAGAGCAGTGCAGGAGGACATTGCAGAGTTGGGGAGGGGCCTAAGACAAGTAGCACACACAGTATCCTTCTCAGAGGTGCTGCCTGTCAAAGGCATGGGGAGGCGAGGTAATTAGCACCATGCAGTTTAATGAATGGTGGAAAAATGGTGCGGAGCACAGGGGTTTGGCTTCATTGGGGACTGGGGTTCCACCTGGAGGAACACCAGCCTATACTGGCAGGATGGTCTGCATCTGTCCAGGAAGGGAACAAGTAATTTTGAGCAATCGGTTTAAATGCTTCATTGGCAAGCTTTTAAACTAGTCAAAGGGGGAGGCACTGACAAGCAGCAGGAAAATCCCAGCCCTCCCTACAAAACAGGGTACTAAATGAGAAAAAGACCAAGGTAGAACGGTCAGTGGGGATGCTGCAACAGAAGGTAAAGCCATCAAAAATGGAGAGCAATGAGTACCAATGCCCGTAGTCTGGGTAATAAGCTTCCTGAATTAGTGGCCTTGATGGAGGAGGAACATCTGAGATACGTGCAGTCACAGAAACATGGTACACACAGAACCATGACTGGGACATAAACATACCAGGATACACTATCTACAGGAGGGACACGGAGGGTAAAAGAGGAGGAGGAGGAGTAGCTCTTTGCATAAGGGAAGGAATCAAAGCAACAGAACAAAAGGGAAACCAGGGAGGAGAAGAAGCACTGTGGTAAATTTGGAGACAGGCATGGCACCACAAATCCGCGACAGGGGGTTGCATACAGACCTTCTTCTCAGGGGAGGAAATGGACAAGGAAATGATAGAAAGTATACTTAGAATGGCAGAAAAGGGAGATATTGCTGATGGGTAATCTGAATATGCCAGATGTTAACTGGAGTGCAGTTGCAGCTGCCACTCAAGAGTGGAGTTATTCTAGATGCCCTACAGGGGCATGCCTTAGACAACTAGTATTGGAGCCCACTCGAGAGGGAGCAATATTAGACTTGATTCTCTCAAATGGAGATGGAGAGAGGATCACAGATGTAGAAGTGGGTAGCCATCTGGGAACTAGCGACCATCGAACAGTATGGTTCACAATAAACACATTAATAGAGTCAAGCCATACAAAGACAAAAGTACTGGACTTTAGGAGGGCTGACTTTGCCAAAATGGGTGAGTGCCTAAGAAATGCACTAGCAAATGGGCAGGAAGGAGGGGTGGAAGAACAATGGGGAATAATAAAACTGCCATCACAGAGGTAACGAGCCTTTGTGTGAAGCAATAAACAAAACAAAACGATGTAAGAAACCACTATGGTTCTCAAAGGAAGTGGCAGTGAAGGTTCAAGAGAAAAAGAAAGCATTCAGGAAGTACAAGGAATCGCAGAAGGAGCAGGACAGAGAACTGTCAGTTAAAGCAAAGGAGGCTGGAAGGCAGTCAGAACAGCAAAGGCCCAAACTGAGGAAAAGATAGCCAACTCAGTTAAGAAGGGGATAAACCTTTATAGGTACATCAGGGAGCAAAGGAAGACCAAGGAGGGATAGTGAGGCTAATAAAGGGAGGGAGGGTGGGCAGAGGAGACTGTGAAAGGCAGAGATACTAAACAAATATTTTTGCTCAGTATTTACAAATGAAGAGGGGAGGTACATAAAACAAACAGTAGAAACACTCTGGATACAGAAGTTGATACCAGCCCATTTACAGAAGAAAGGGTTCTGAAAGAACTCTAAAACTGAAGGTGGACAAAGCAATGGTGCCTGATGGGATTCATCCCAGAATTTATAAGAACTAAGGGTAGAACTAGTGACACCATTGACTACCCTTTTAACAAATCATGGGAGGATGGGGTGGTACCGAGGACTGGAGGAGGGCAGATGTGATTCCCCTTCACAAAAGTGGGAGCAAGGCAGAAGCAGGAAACTACAGACCTGTTAGTTTAACCTCAGTGATAGGGAAAATGATGGAATCACTTCTGAAGGAAAGAACTGTCGAGTATCTAGAGGCCAGAGGGGCACAGGACCCTAGGCAGCATGGATTCACAGCGGGAAGGTCATGCCAGACGAATCTGATAGATTTCTTTGACTGGGTGACCAAAGTAGTAGATCAGGGAGGGGCTGTGGACATGGCCTACCTAGACTTTAGCAAGGCATTTGACACAGTCCCACACAAAAGATTAATATACAAGCTGGCCAGCCTGGGTGAAGAATTGGCTGGAGAATAGGACACAGAGGGTAATAGTAAATGGAGTCCACTCGGAAGAAAGGGGGGTTACTAGTGGGATACCGCAGGGTTCAGTACTAGGACTGGGAGTGGGTCCCAAGATGACAGCCTGGGTAAAGAATTGGCTGGAGAATAGGACACAGAGAGTAATAGTAAATGGAGTCCACTCAGAAGAAAGGAGGGTTACTAGTGGGGTACCGTAGGGTTCAGATTAGGACCAGTCCTCTTCAATGTCTTTACAGCGACATTGCAGAAGGACTGGAAGGAAAGTATGTCTCTTTGCAGATGACACAAAGATCTGCAACAGAGTTGATGCACAGGGTGGATGGAAAGGATGAGAAGGGACTTGGCAAGGTTAGAGGAATGGTCAAATGTATGGCAGCTTAGATTCAATGCTAAGAAGTGCAAGGTAATGCACCTGGGAAACAAAAACCCAGGGGAAGAGTACACAATGGGGGGTGAGATACTAACAACAACAAAAATGGAAAGGGACCTGGAGGTAGTCATATCAGATGACCTAAAGGTGGGCAAGCAATGTGAGAGGGCAGCAAGGAGGGCTGGGGGATACTGGGATGCATAGGGAGAGGCATCACCAGTAGAAAACAGGAAGTTATTATCCCTCTGTACAGACAGCTGGTGAGACCCCATCTGGAGTACTGTGTGCAGTTCTGGAGACCCAATCTCTGCAAAGACATAGACAGGATGGAAGCTATCCAGAGGAGGGCAACTAAAATGGTGCAGGGTCTG
This sequence comes from Neoceratodus forsteri, assembly GCA_016271365.2. Taxonomy (NCBI): domain Eukaryota; kingdom Metazoa; phylum Chordata; order Ceratodontiformes; family Ceratodontidae; genus Neoceratodus; species Neoceratodus forsteri. The sequence continues at coordinate 1,617,480,974 of CM028130.1, forward strand.
CACGGAAGACCTCTGAAGAGAGACGAAAGGAGCTATATGTATAGCCTCGAGGAAAGAAGGGAGAGGGGGACATGATAGAAACGCTCAAGTACCTCAAGGGAATCAACAAAGTCCAAGAGGGTAGCATCTTTCAAAAAAGAGGTGTCAGGAACAAGAGGGCACAATTTGAAGGGCGCAGCTCAGAGGTAATTTAAGAAGTATTTTTTCACAGAGAGGGTTGTGGATGCATGGAACGGCCTTCCGGAGGAGGTTGTGGAGTCAAAATCAGTGGTGGAATTCAAGCATGCATGGGACAGTCATAAGGCAATTCTAGGGGTTGGGGGTAGGAAGAAGTAGGCTGCTGGTTAACTAGGATCTGCAGCTTATCCAGTAGATAGGGAAATGGGCAGAAACATAGAAACATAGACTTTGATGGCAGATAAGGACCGCTAGGCCCATCTAGTCTGCCCATTTCCCTACCTACAGGATAGGCCACAGATCCTAGTTAACCAACAGCCTATATCTTCCTGCCCCCCACAAGAATTGCCTTATGTCTGTCCCATGCATTCTTGAATTCTCCCACAGTTTTAGACCCCACAACTTCCTCAGGAAGGCTGTTCCATGCATCCACTACCCTCTCTGTGAAATAATACTTCCTCACATTGCCCCTGAACCGCCCTCCTTCTATCTTTAAATTGTGTCCCTTGTTCTTGCAAGTCTCTTTTCTGAAAGATGCTACCCTCTTGGACTTTGTTGATTCCCTTGAGGTACTTGAAAGTTTCTATCATGTCCCCTCCTTCTTTCCTCAAGGGTATACATATAAGCTCCTTTAGCCTCCTCATATGGCTTCTCTTGCAGACCCTGCACCATTTTAGTTGCCCTCCTCTGGACTGCCTCTATCCTGTCTATGTCCTTGTGGAGATGGGGTTCCAGAACTGGACATAGTATTCCAGATGGGGTCTTACCAACTGTCTGTACAGAGGGATAACAACTTCCTGTTTTCTGCTGCTGATGCCTCCTATACATCCCAGTATACCTCCGCCCTCCCATTGCCTGCTCACATTGCTTGCTAACCTTAAGGTCATCTGATATGATTACCCCCAGGTCCCTTTCCTGTTTTGTTGTTGTTACTACCTCCCCACCCATTGTGTATTCTTCCCTGGTTCTTGTTTCCCAGGTGCATTATTTTGCACTTTTTGCATTGAACCTTAGCCGCTTACACGTCTGACCATTCCTCCAACCTTGCCAAGTCCCTTTTCATCCTTTCCACGCCTCCTTGTGTATCAACCCTGTTGCAGATCTTTGTGTCATCTGCAAAAGGCATATCTTTTCCTTCCAGTCCCTCTGCAATGTCACTGATAAAGACATTAAAAGGACTGGACCTAATACTGAACCTCGTGTACCCCACTAGTAACCGCCTTTCTTCAGAGTGGACTCCATTTACACTTTCTGTCCTGTGTCCTGTCCAGCCAATGTTTTACCTAGGCTACCACCCTGGGACCCACTCCCAGGCTGGTTAATCTGACTAATAATCTTTGTGTGGGACTGTGTCAAATGCCTTGCTAAAGTCTAGGTAGGCCATGTCCACAGCCCCTCCCTGGTCTACTACTTTGGTCACCCAGTCAAAGAAATCTATTAGATTCTGTCTGACATGACCTTCCCACTGTGAACCCATGCTGCCTTGGATCCTGTGCTCCACTGACCTCTAGGTACTCAACTATTCTTTCCTTCAGAAGTGACTCCATCACTTTCCTACCACAGAGGTCAGACTGACAGGTCTGTGTTTCCTGCCTCTGTCTTGGTCCCACTTTTGTGAAGGGAATCACATCCGCCTTCCTCCAGTCCTCGGGTACCACACCATCCTCCCATGATTTATTAAAAAAGAGTAGCCAGTGGTTTCACTAGTTCCTTCCTTAATTCTTTTAGAATTCTGGGTGAATTCCATCAGGACCCATTGCTTTGTCCACCTTCAGTTTTAGGAGTTCTTGCAGAACCTTTCTTCTGTGAAAGGACTGGGATCGACACCTCTATCAAGAGTGCTTCTGTTAATTGGATTAGGCACTTCTCCTCCTCTTTTGGAATACTGAGCAGAAATATTCGCTCAGTATTCCTGCTTTTCACTGTCCCCTCTGCCCACCCACCGCTCATTCTATTCAGCCTCACTATCCCTCCTTTGTCTTTTCACGCCGCTGATGTACCTATAAAAGGTTTTATCCCCTTCTTAACTGAGTTGGCTATCTTTTCCTCAGTTTGGGCCTTTGCTATTCTGACTTCTCCTGCTTCTTTCTGCCTTAACTGGCACAGCTCTCTGTCCTGCTCCTTCTGTGTTTCCTTATACTTCCGAATGCTATTTTTTTCTTCCTGACTTTCACAGCCACCTCTCTCTGAGAACCATAGTGGCTTTTTCTTTCATTTTGATTTGTTTATTTGCTTCACACAAAGGCTTGTTGCCTCTGTGATGGCAGTTTTGATAATTCCCCATTGTTGCTCCACACCCCTTCTAGCCTGTTTGCTGAGTGCTTTTCTGAGGCACTCTCCATCTTGCAAAAGTCAGCCTCCTAAAGTCCAGTGCCCTCACTTTTGTATGGCTTGACTCTGTAGCTGAGTTTAACGAACCACACTGTTTGATGGTCACTTGTCCCCAGATGGCAACCCACTTCTAGATCTGAGATCCTCTCACTGCCCCGCTTGAGAGTACGAGGTCTAAGATTGCTCCCTCACGAGTGGGTTCCAAACTAGTTGTCTAATGCCTGCCACCTGTAGGGCGTCAAGAATGGCCTGCTCTTGGATGTGGCTGCAGCAAATGTGCTCCAGTTAACATCTGGCATATTCAGGTCTCCCATCAACAGTATCTCCCTTTCTCTGCCATTCTAAGAATGCCTTCCATCATATCCTTGTCCATTCCTTCCCCTGACATGGGGGTCTGTACACAACCCTGTGTGGATTGTGGTGCCCTTTCCAGTCTCCAAGGTGACCCACAGTGCCTCCTCTCCTCCCTGTTTACTCTTTTGTTCAGTTGCTTTTTATCCTTCCTTTACATAGAGAGCTACTCCTCCCCTCTTCTCCCCTGCCTGTCTCCTCCTGTAGGTTATGTACCTGGTATGTTAACATCCCAGTCATGGTTCTCTGTGTACCATGTTTCTGTGACTGTTACTGGTATCCAGGCATCCCTCTTCCATTAAGGCCACCAGCTCAGGGAGCTTGTTGCCCAGACTACGAGCATTGGTATCATTACCTCCATTTCCTGATGGCCTTACCCCTTTGTTCCCATCCCTGTCCTTCTTGCCTTTGTCACTTTCTCCATTTACTGCCCTTTCTCCCTATCGACACCTCCATGTTGGTGTTTGCCACACTTACTACCGTGATTGTTTGGGGGCCAGGATTTTCCTGCTCCTTTCCAGTGCCTCCCTTGGCTAGTTTAAAAGCTTGCCAATGAAGCATTTAAACCTATCACCTAGGATCCTGGTTCCCCTCCCGGACAGATGCAGCCCATCATGCCAGTATAGGGCTTGTCACTCCAGGTGGACCCCAGTCCCCAATGAAGCCAAATCCCTGAGCTCCACACGTTTTCAACCACTGATTGAATCATGGTATGGAACACCCTAGCCTCTCCTATGCCATAAATGGGTAGCACCTCCGAGAAGGTTACCGTGCATGCTACTTGACCAAGGCCCTCCCAATTCCACAAACTCTTCCTGCACTTCTCTAACCTTTCTTAGCTAGGTCATTTGTCCCTAGGTGGACAATGACATCCAGCTCCCTCCCTGTGCAGCTGCTCCGGCAATCCTGAGGATTCGCCTCCCTGTCCCTCCAAGCCATGGGCGCCAGGCAGGCACCTTACCTCCCTCTCCCCTTCCCTTGCAGTTCACCTTCCTAACAATGGAGTCCCCCACCAGGGTTGTTTCTCTTCCCCTGCAGGGTCCCTGCCATCCTCCCTGTGGGTCTCCTTGTGGAGGTTCCCAGCATCCTCCTTGGTTCCACTGTAGGTGCCTCCATGGAGGAACCACACTTTGCCAGAATGGCATAGGGAATTGTGAGAGGTACAACTGAGGATATGCCTCTGTTCCACCACCCTCACCCTCCCTGAGCCCACTGTGGTCCAACCGCCTCTTTCTTGGCAACCTCTGAGGCAACGGGCAGTGGCACTGGTGGTCCTGGATGGAAGAGGAGGTCCCACAAATCCTGGCCAACTCAGCCTGGAGATGAGCAACCTCCTCCTCAGCCCAGAGAGGTGCCTGCAGATGGGACAACACCGCATCCTCCAGAACATCTCCCGAAGACTGCTGCTCCACAGCCACTGCACTGCACCACTCCAATCATGTCTTATTTCTGGCCCTTAACTGTTTGCAATCCTTACTCTTTTCTGTTTTTTTTTCTCTCTCTCTCTACTTTCTGCCTGTGTTCCTTTAAGCCCTGATTGTCCTGTTCTGAGACAAGAATATCCTATATTTCAGTAGACCACTTACTTGTTCAGAGGCAGACCTCCAGCAGCCAGAGGGGGCCGGAGAGCTACTCTTGCCCTTCTAGGATGGTGGGTCCTTGGTGGTTCTGTGATCACTCACTTCCTGCCCCTAAACAGGAAGTTCCTGTTGTCAGTCAAATCCTGTGCCTATAAAAATAGAACTAGCTTTGGGTGAAAGGAGGGCAATATAGTCCCAGTAGAGAAGTTCAGTCACACAGCAGTCCTTTCTCCTGGTGTCTTCTGCCAAGCTATTAGCAGAATCTTTCTAAGGCAGTCTTTAAATGTAGCTTCCTTCTAGCTAAGCCACTCCCCCTACTTACCAGATCTTTCTACAAGTAATTTAAACCTCACAGCAGTTAAGTCCTTTCAGTCACCTGAGATTTACACCTAGATGACTTTTCAGTTACCCATTCAGTTCAGTTAACCCAAACACACACTTTTTTTGTTGTTTTTATATTTGTATGTTAGTTTTTTTACCCTAAATTAAAGGTCCAAATACAAAAGTTCTTCTACTTTAATCCCAGCAGAGAAGTTCAGTCACACAGCAGTCCTTTCTCCTGGTATTTTCTGCCAAGCTATTACTATTAAGCAGACTGGGTGGGCCAAGCGGTCCTTATCTGCTGTCAAATTCTGTTTCTATGTTTCATTCCAAACATGGGAGGAAAAAGAATTATTCAGTTAAGTCCAATGTGTTTTTTTTTTGACACAGCGGGTGTCAGAAATCTCATATCCTGATGTATTCATTGTCAGAGCTGTTTTTTACTTTAAGAAAAGTTTATCTATAATGGAACATTATGGTGTTTAAACTACACCAAACTTTGAGGTCAATACTTTTTTAAAACGTAATCATTATAAATCAATCACTCAAGGCTGATGTGTGTATTAGGTGAGTACATGTTAGCTTGTGGTTAATCCCTTTCTGGTCTACCCTGCACACCAAAAGGGCGGTTCCCCAACCCCCACACAGGCATACAACATCGCCTGCCCTGGGGAGGGGGGGAACACGCCAAAGGCGCGCAATCCCAGGAAGAAGTATCAACTTTTACATATACCAAAATTTTCAGTTATCCTGACCCCTCCAGACCTCCCATCTTGTCCATCGGTTCCGAAAGGCCGAGGCTCTCTGCTGGAATTTGAAAGTAATCTCCTCGAGTTGTTTTATCTGAGAGATCACTTCCAGCCGATCCTGGATGGTCGGTAGGTTTGCAGCCATTTTCTAGTTATAGTTTTCAGTGCAGCCACCACCAATATCTGCCATAAGTAAATAGCCTCCCAACCTCTTACTTCCCCAGGAATCTCTCCCAACACTATAACCTCAGGACCAAACTGGCTCTGTGTCTGAAATACTTATTTTAAAGAATTATTAACATCCAACCAGGACTACCAGAGACCCGGACAAGCCCAGAACACATGGGTATGGGTGGCCCTGACCTCTCCACATCACCTTCAGCAATGTGCAGGTGTGCATGGTTGCTGTCTAGAGACCAACAGAGGGACCCTAAAATATCTGGTCCTCAGTTTCCACAGAAACTCCTGCCACAGGGGCGAAGAGGTGGCTCTCCAGATATGCTTCCAGCCCTTTACCCACTATCTCTTTGGAATAACCACGTTCATTGCTTGTTCCCATTCCTGCCTAAGGTATTCTGTGTCGGATTTAAACTGCTGTATATACCTCTGGTAGAACAGGGTTATTGCACCTGAGGCATGCTTGGATTTCCAGAGTTGTTCAAATATCTCCTCTCTAGCCCCCGGGCTCCCTGTGAACTGATCTTTTCTGCTTTTTTGCTTAATGTAACTACAAATTTGGCAATGTCTCATTTTGTCAGATGGTGAAACACTAAAACATCTGTGAGCCACTTCAAAGGGGAGCAGTCCACTCTTGTGTAGAAGCTGCCAGGGTGCCTTGAAACCCACCCTGGCCTTATTGTGGAACCAGGAGTCCAGAGTCGCCGGACCAAATTCAGGGTCCATTGCCCACCATTGGTACCTCCAATCTCTGTCCCCAAGTGTTTTACCAAGGGTCCCCCTTCTCCACCACTCCAGTGTGGTCTGAGTGGCTGTGGGCCTGTTTTGATCTATTTTCGATTGTTCTCTGGGTTGGAAAATAAGGGCAGGAAGAAGGGGAAGCCCAGGTTGTTCAAGCTATATCTATTTCCGTTTAGCCTTATAGGTTGGGTTTCCCCACAGTAACCCAATCCTCATCTGAGTAGCAATCCAGTACACTTCCAAGAGGGGTACAGCCATACCCCCTTGTGCTTTAGGGAGAAACACTGTCTGTTTCTGAATTCTGGGTTTCTTATTTGCCCATATGTATCTCATTAGTATTCTTTGTCAGGTCTCCAGTTCCTTCTTTGAAAGAACATATGGGGTTCCCTGAAAAAGATATAAAAATATGGGGGGAGTGCACTCATCCTGACTGCTTATATCCGGGCATGTAGTGAGAATGGCAAGACATTCCATTTTTGGATGTTCAACAGACAGACAAAATTAAGCTGGAATAATTGCAAAGTTACAGGGCTAATGTTAATTCCCAGGTATTTCATCTGCTTTAAATCCCATCTCATGGGATAAGCAGTCCTCAAATGATGTGGGGGTCATATTGGATGGAAAGTATTTCTGTTTTTGAAGTGTTTAAGGAGTATCTAGCTAGGGAGGAAAAATGCGTTACTCTGTCCATCACCCGGGCCAGGAAGTGAGAGGGATCCTCCAAATATAATAGAATATCGTCAGCATATAAGGAGAGTTTATGTTGATGTCCAGCAATCCACACTCTCTGGACTCCCTCGTCTTGTCTAATACTCTGGGCTAGGGATTCAAAGTACAGAGCAAATAGATGGGATGAGAGAGGGCACCCCTGCCTAGTACCTCATTCCAAAGGGAACACCCGAGCATGGTGTCCATTTGCTCGGACATAAGCCATCGGTGTTTGATATAGTTTAGAAATCAAAGTCAAGAAAGAAGTCCCCAATCCGAAGTGGTCTAAAGTCTCCTCAAGAAAGGACCATGACACTTTGTCAAATGCTTTTTCTGCGTCGATACTGACCAAAAGGGCTGGTGTTTTTGTTAAGTTTAGGTGGTCAATTATATGAAAAGTTTTTCTCAGGTTATCCTGGGCTTGCCACCCTGGAATAAAACCAGTCTGGTCAAGATTAATCAAGTCTGGAATTAGTACTTGCAACCTTTTGGTCATAATGGATGTTAGTATTTTATAATCAATATTCAGTATTGACATAGGGCGATAAGAGTAGCAGGCTAGGGATCCTTGCCTGGCTTGGGGATTACAGATACAATGGCCTGTGTCCACGATGAGGGAACCTGACCCTCCTCATACTGTAAAGCTCAGAATACTCTTCCTAACAGAGGGAACAATTTCAAACGGAACTTCTTGTAAAATTCCCCAGGTAGCCCGTCATTACCCGGACATTTAAAGGTCTTCAAACCTCTAATGGTAGTGTCAGTTTCCCCATCTCCTATAGGTCGGTTTAAATGATCCACCTGTTCTTTTGAAAGGGAGGGGAGACGTAAATCTTGGAGAAAATCCTTAATACAGTCTTTTGGGGGTCGAGGACCCTGTTTATATAAAGCGGTGTAATAATCTCCAAAAGGTCTCTGCAATCTGTACCACCCCCCTCTCTATCTTATGGATAACAGGATGCCGGACAGCCTGAATAGTTGCTCCAGCTCGCTGTGCATGTAACCTTCCAGCTAAAAGCCTTTAAGATCTTGGCCCACCCTCGTAATTTCTTTGTTTTAAAAATAACAGTTTTTGTTCCACTGCATAGTCCAGTATAGTAGAGAGTTGGGCTTTCAATTGTTTCAAGGATCTTGTTCTCTCCCGATCTACACTGATTTTTTTGTAATGCTTCTTGTTGCTGGATTTGGGTCAGTAGATCTAATTTTCTTGCATCCCTCTCTGTTTTCCTCCTAACAGACCATTCTATGAACTTCCCTCTAATAACCTCCTTGATGGTGTCCCACAGGATAGCAGGGGAGGTCCCAGGGAGATCATTATCCTTCAGGGTATGTTCAACAGTTTGCTATATGGAATCTAGTATTTTCTTGTCTTGAAGCAGACAGAGAGATTTAGGCGCCAAAGTTTTCTTCCTGACCTCCGTCAGCTCCACGGACAGGAACACAGGGGCATGGTCGGATAAGACAAAGTCTCCAACTGAGACTTCCCGTACCCGACCTACCAGATTCTTGGGGACCAGATAATTATCTAGTCTGGTGTATTTTTGGTGAACCACAGAATAAAATGTGTAATCCTGCTTTTTACCCTCTAGATGGTGCCAAATATCTATATAACCTAATTCCCCCAACATTCTCTTCACTCTTCTAGCTGTAGAGTGCTCCCTGCGGGGTGTTTGTGCAAAGGAGTCCAAGGTGCGGTTTAGGGTCAAATTCAGGTTGCCTCCCCATAGCACATCCCCCTGCACCCAATCCTGCAAAGTTGTTAGGAATTTCAAATAAAGAGCTGAGTCTGACCCTGGGAGGAAATACACCGGTGCCAGAGTCAAGGGCCTGCCCTGTAAGGTCCCTTTCATCAGGACGTACCTTCCCTACAGGTCGGCTAATACATCCGCCTTTTTAAACAGGACGTGTCTAGGGACCAGGATTGCAACTCCTCTCTGACGCCCCTTTTTATACGAGGCAGTAGCAGCGTTTCCAAAACCCACAGAGTCAAGTTTAACATGTTCTTGAGGGGGACAAGTGGGTCTCCTGGAGAAAAATGAAGTCTACTGCTACCTGTCTGAGGTAGCCCAGTATTTTACTTCTTTTGACTGGACTGGAAAGCCCATGGACATTATAAGAGCAAAAGTTAGTGTATCTAGCATCTGTATAAGTCCCTAGCACCATTTTGTTCCTTATCCCTTCCCTAGTTGTAGCAAGCATTCCGATGACTCCACATAAGGGACATCTACCAGCATAGCACTCTTTCATCAGCCTCTGACTTTGTAATCACATAAAAACCTCTGCCAACCGGGCAGTAACTTTAACAACATTTTGACATTTAGTTATTTGCTTCTAAGGTAGGAAACCTGAAGTGTCAGGTTTCTGTTCTGCCCCGCTAACGGGGTGAGAAGAGGAGGTGAAATAACATCCCATGAAAATGGGGCCTTCCCCTGAAGTCGTAAGTGTTGCCTTTGACCTCTGTGAAGATCAGTGAGACACGTCACGGCAGCTCCCATCCTAACTTAAGCAGCAGTACCTAGTCTCTGCTCCAACCCCCGAGAATTGACCTGATTCCAAACTAACATTCCCAGAGGAATTTAGGATCATAAAGCACATTAACAGTCACATAAACAGGATTCTTATTGTCTATTCACTGTATCCCCCCACAGTCCCCATCAAGCCTGCTTCACAATAGCCTCTCATCATCAGTCCCCACTCCAGATGTTGCGTCCCCCCTCCCGCAAGCGATCAGAGTTCAGCTCAAAAGCCTGCAATCCTCAAACTTTATTTGATTTAGATCCATCGGAAATCCACTTTGTGGACCAGTTCTTGCTCTTCAGGGACCGACATGGCGGAGAGTAGTAGAGAGCCCACGCGCTCAGCCATGCCCACTGCCAGTTCCAAGTAGCAAGCGGTTGGGGGGTGCAGAAAGAGTAAAAAGGGGCAAAATGCCATGGAAGCATGGGGAAGTGAAGTATAGCTATTGGCCCCTCTGTCGCCATCCTGAAATCTCGCCAAGTCGTCGGGGGTTATCAAAATGCCCGGGTCATGTAGAGCAAATGGGCTGGATATGGTACATCCAAATATAGTGAGTCCTCCTTAGATGAAAAGGCACGGCCCAAAGGAAAAGGGACGAGGAGATAGGGGAATCCAGAGGCCTGCACAGAACAGCACAGCTGTGGCACAGGGCGGTCGGTTCTAAAGGCAAGATTGGGACCAAGTCTGAGAACCTCAATCGAGGCGTACTGAAAACTAAAAGGAACTCAGTTACCTTTTCAGGTAGCAACTCAGCCCGCCACGTTTGAAGGTTCCTGCTGCTGGGCCAGTTCCTTCTTTTTTTGCAGGACACAAACTTGTTCCAGAAGGATGAGTGTCGCCCCTAGTGCGGAGCTCGTTTCCTTTCGACTGGCAACTTGGTGCCAGTCCATGCTCACCAACTGTTTCCGCTTCAGATGTTCAGGCTCGAATGGTGGAGGGGTAATACCTTTCTTTTCCAATGCTTTTATTACCTCCTCAGGTGCACTGTATACCTTCGCTATATCTTCCCACAATATTCTGAGTTTCGCAGGGTATGGGGTCTGAAATCGAATCTGGTGCTCCCGGAGGGGCTTAAAGAAGGGCACCCACCTCTGCCTTGCTTGCTGTATCTTTGGGGGGTAGTCTTGATCCACAGACAATCGGGAATCTAGGTATTTTAAGTCTCTTTTTTGCCAGACCTGTTTAAGGATACCTTCTTTAACTCGATAGCTAGAAAACTTCATTATAATGGACCTGGGTCTAGCGGCAGGGTCCGATGGTTTAGGCGCCAACGATCTGCGGGCCCGTTCGATTCGGATCTGGTAGCCGTCAGGCAATTCAAGTATATCCCTCAGGAGGTCCTCTAAAAGGGAAGCCACAGGATGAATTCGGGCACCCTCCGCCAAGCCGTAGAGGTGGAGGTTATCCCTCCTGGATCTGCTTACAAGGTCAGTACACTTTGCCTGTAAAGCCAGGGTTTGCCGGTAAAGTGAGCCACTGCCTGTCCCAGGAGCTCCCCGGTGCTCTTAATGTTGGCTATCCATTGTTCCACCTGGTCAATCTCCTTCTCCATTTTATGGAGTTTCTGGGAGAGGTTTAAGAATTCCTTTTTATTATCTGTACGTGACTCCTGGATCACTTTCAGGAGGGTCTCGAAGCGCGATCTAGATAGAATTTCCGATTCACCCTCCGTATCATAATCAGAACCATGGGGGCTGTGTGGAGAGGCACTCCTGCTGTGGGCCTGTGGTTTATCTCGAGATCTGATGCCATCAGGTTTTTTATTTATCCCCTGCTGCCGATATTTATCTCCTCTGTTGTTTTTAGTACCTCCTGGTGGCATTTTAAGTAACATTTTGTTAATTTGACGATTTATAGAAGTTTTTTAATTTTCCTCGGGGAGAGAGCTCAGTCCCTAGGCTGCTGCTGGCACCATGACGTCACCGGAAGTCCGGAGCTGGAACTTTAATAATGAATTTAAGTAGCTTACACTACTCTGTTTTCACTAGGAATTGCTTCTGGATGTACAGTTAACAGACCTCTACATGGGACACTGTTTATTTTTATTCCATGTAAATGTGCCTCGCTCAACATGAATGAGCATTCTGGCACAGAACAGAATGATCTGGGAGGTACCAGGGTCACACTCTGTCTTCAGGTGAGGCAGCACTTTTGAAATGGCACATCCAGGACCAACATTAAAACAAGAAATAACTCATCAAAGGTTAGCTGCAGTCATTGTAAACTATATAGGTTGTTTTAATCTGGTGTTTTTGCAGCCCTGGTAATTACCAACATTGTTTTGCACAGTTTTCCTTTAAAAATAAATCACTGCCTTATTTTGCATGTGAGCTGTACTGTATTAATCTGACACACTGAACTGTTAATGCTATTGTTACCAATTACTTTTCATCCTTTTGCTGTAATAAATCTATCACAAACGCACTCCGCAGGTCAGGCCCTCTGCTCCCACAGTGCCAACCTCAGAGTGCAACAGTGTGAACAGGTGACAGACAGGGTAACCCTCCTGTCTGTTTTGGGTCCAAATCACCTATTAGCCCCAAGTTCTGGAGGGATTCAAACTGTGAACCTTATGCTAGCATACCCAATTAACAGGCTCAGACAATATTCTCTTAGGGGGCATGCAATATAATCTTTTGCCAAGGGCACCCAACCAGGTATCCAAAATTAACCCTTACAACTCTATATGAGACCTAGGTATATTCTTATCTTTTACAAGCTTAGTAACACCATGCAAGCCCTTAACAGCTGTCAGTTTTAAACACAGATTCAGCATCACATGTAAAATAACATAAAAGAGCACAGGCAGTATTTTAAAGAGGTAATTTACAAAAAATTGTAAAACAGGTGAAGTGAAATACAGAACAATTATATCATGAACTCACAATAAAAGAAAAATGGGAAGTTACAGAACACCAACTCCTACCACAATTACTTAAATTCTTTCCTATCTAGTTGTTACCATTAGTGCTTTCAAGTCCAGAGAATTCAGTCTCTCTCGAGTCCAGAATAATATGCCACACATTTCCCAGATGCATGTTTCATTTCAACCTCCCTCTCCCAACCCCCTTTTGGTGAGGTCAGCTAGATCCCCCCCTTAGAGTTAATTCTAACATAATTTTCTACAAGGAGGTATTTTAATTAACGTGAACATCAGGAAAAAAAAAAACATTTCCCAAATAGGACAGTCTTTGATCAAACATTTCTCTTGGAACTTAACAATCCCATACTCTGTCACTAATTCTCGGCTATGTGCTAAAAAGCGTACAGTATCAGCCCACTGACTTTCCTTCCTGCTAGGCCATAAAATTCATATTTAGTTTCCACTTCAAAAAGCATGAACAGGTTATAAAAGGTCATAAACTATCCCTGTGGAAGGAAGGCAGTTAAATTATGTTTTCTCTGGTCTTTTTTCACATCCTGCAGCTTTAGCTACACTGAAAGCTTTTGGGGTCAAAGGTCACTCACTGAAACACAGGCTGACTTGGGTGCCAGCAGAGAATCACAGATCGTTTATTTACATTACAAATATCATACAATAACCATAAGCAGATGGCAGAGTGTCACACTGACATCCTCCGCAGTTTGCAAACACTGGAGCAATTCCTGCTTCTGGGAACCATCTGGGAGGGCCTGAGTGGCAGCCTTGCCCTTTCTCCAGTTGGCGTTCTGGAATTTAACTATATGGGATAGACAGTTTACAATCCTGAGGCCCAAAGTGGAGGAGGTGTAAATTATTTTATCCCAGAGGTCAATCATGTGGGATTCCTTATCTAGGGGAAGGGAACTAAGGTGTTTAGGCACCGTAGACCTGTCATGGGCTGCCTTGATGACCACAGTCAGTTTCAGCCTGGGCAGCAAAATAAAGAAGGCCCTGGGGGCCACTGTAAAGTTTGTCTGCCGTATGTGGCATAGATGGCACTATGTGTGGTCTGTTCCAGGCTGCTGTGGTAGCATTCTTTAGGGCTGGCCGCATAGGAAGGATAATCTTAGGGGGAAATTCAGGAAGTACACCAGGTCTTTCCTGGTGACATTCTCCTCCTCAGTCTGGAAGCCCACAGTGGCAGACAACTGCTTCATAACATTATAAAAGATGGCAGCCCCAGGAGGAGATCTTGGGGTATGCTTGACTGAGTCCTCACTGACTAAAAAGGCAGTGGACCTGTCAGAAAAACAGGTTACTCACCTGTAACAGTAGTTCTAGGAGTGGTATATATTGTTCATCCACACTTGTTGGCATGTCCTTTCCCTTTAAGAATCTTGCTAGAAGGTCTAAAAGCTGGCTCCTCCCACCCACCCGGACAGTATATCCCTCGGCTCCGCCCCTTGATGCTAGATCTTGCCTGCTGGAAGCAGAGGTTGTGCGTCAAAGCCATGGAGGTAGGGTGGGACTGTGTGGATGAACAACATATTCCAATCCTAGAACTATGTCTGTCACAGGTGAGTAACCTGTTTTTGTACAATCGTGGATGTGTTATTCTATCCACACTTGTTGGCAGACTCCTAGCAGTTCTCCGGTGGGGGGGAGGGAGACAAGGCGCACACCCCCTATTTAGGGAACAGAGATTGGAGAACTGAGGCCCCAAAACCAGCATCCTGGCATGGCTCTAGGTCGATGTGGTAGTGGGAAATGAAGGTGTTTGCTGACTTCCAGGTAGCAGCCTTGCAGATATCCTGGATAGGGACGTCCCTGGAAGCAGCCACCGACGCAGCAGTTATTCACTCCACCCTGGATAGAAAACACCTAGCTGGAGTTGTCTTCATCGACCTGCCAAAGGCCTTTGATACAGTCTCCCACCCCTTACCCTTAAGCACGCTCCACCACATAGGTCTGTCCCAAGGACCTGTCTCCTGGTTTACCAGTTACCTCACAGCTAGATCACAATGTGTCAAAATAAACAACACCCTCTCAACCACTCTGCCAGTCTGATCTGGGGTTCCTCAGGGCTCCATCCTCAGCCATCAATTATTCAGCATCTACCTAACCACCTTGCCCAGAGTATTGTGTTGCGACAGTAGTGATACTATGTGCTAAAAATACCCTGTATATGCAATGTTTTATGTGCTGTTTTACTGTGCACTTGTGCGAGCCTTACTCCTCACTGTGCAGGATGTAGGTAGGGAGGTTAAATAGTGGACTCAGTATATCGGGAATACTAACCTATCCAGACCCTGATATTCACAAACTTGTCCAGGGTTCAGTGTTTTACTTGTATGCTTTAGCCACGCATGAGTGGCCGACGCTCACATCTTTTAATATTTTAAATTAAAGAGCTGTTGTAAGGGATTTAGCCACAAACGACTTCAAGTCATTATCCCTTTAAATTTTGGCCCTGCGGCGAGCGGGCTAAGAGAGTATTGTGTTGAGACAGTAGGGGCAGTCCTTGCTGTGGGTAGTGATAATATATGCTAAAAATACCCTGTATATGCAGTGTTTTATGTGCTGTTTTACTGTGCACTTGTGTGAGCCCTACTCCTCACTGTGCAGGATGTAGGTAGAGAGGTTAAATAGTGGACTTGGTATATTGGGACTACCAACCTATCCAGACCCTGATATTCACAAACCTGTCCAGGGTTGAGTGTTTTACTTATGTGCTTTAGCCAGGCATGAGTGGCCGATGCTTACATCTTTTAGTATTTTAAATTAAAGAGCTGTTGTGAGGGATTTAGCCACAAATGACTTCCAGTCATTATCCCTTTAAATGTCGGCCCTGCGGCGAGCAGGGAGAGTGCGGGCAGGGCGTGTGTCGCTGCACGCATCGGCACGTGTTGACAGTGTCAACTGGGGCAAAAAGGTACCGGAGCCTAACTTATCCATAAACATCAGGTATGTAAGGCATAAAGTGTAGAAATAGCAAATAAAGGCACTCGAGATGTATTAGGCAGCCAATGTAAAAAGTGCTTTATGTATCTTCTGGGGGAGCCAGTTAAAGATTTTGTATATGACAAATGCCTGTTGATAGACATATTGCAGGTAGAAGTTATTGCCCTGCAAAAAAAAAGACCCAAACACAAGCTGATATTAGTATCCTCGAGGATTTTATTGATTCAGCGGTTGAAAATATAGTCTCAGAACTACTGCAGACTGCACTGGGCCCACAGG
Organism: Neoceratodus forsteri; assembly: GCA_016271365.2. Lineage (NCBI taxonomy): Eukaryota > Metazoa > Chordata > Ceratodontiformes > Ceratodontidae > Neoceratodus > Neoceratodus forsteri. The sequence goes on from CM028130.1 coordinate 1,617,496,729, forward strand.
GCATTGCAGAGGAGGTGTGGTGCAAGGTCACATACAAAACAAAAAAAGGCAGAAGGAATACTGGGGCAATTCAAACATACCGACTCCCAATAAATACAGTCTCCTCGAACACAACACTGATATAGGGTTAGATTCACAATGACCCTCACAGCATACATGCAGCAATATTAGCACAGTTAAAAACAGTACAAGCAGGCCATCAGACCAGGGGACAAATGAAAACGCTAGAACACAAAGAGACATATTAGTCATTAGAGACTCTATGTTGTGCTATACTTATTCTGTACTCTTCTGCAAGCATAGAAATGCGAGCACTAGTGTTTTGCCTGGGGCCGGAATAGCGGATATCAGACACCTTATACCTGGTCTCCTTGAAAACACTTCACAGCCTGTGGTATTGCTTCATATAGGGGTAAAAATGATGCTAGCAAGAGAAAGATAGATATTTAGAGGGATTTTGAGTACATGGTGGCAGCCCTTAAGGTCAGAGGATGCAAAGTAATCATTTCTGGTATCTTCTCTAGTCCTGGGGTCAGCTACAAAAAACGCACGGAAATCGATTTCCTAAATGGTTGGTTAAAGAGATGCTGTCGTGGAGAAGATCTCACCTTTATACAAAACTGGGGTGGCCTTCATGATGTAAGGCTTTATGCACAGGATGGGCTACATTTAAACAGGAAGGGAAAACTAATGTTTTCACATTTACTGAGGCGGTAAATTGAACATTTTTTAAAATACCATACCAGGGGGACAGGGGTTACCCTGCTCAGGCAGTAATCAACCAGAACCCAGCACCACTGGAAAACTGGAATTGCCTCTTGATCAATGCAAGGAGTTTAAACAATAAGTTTGATGAACTAGTGTTTACCTTACGTGAGACTAAAACTCGTGTATGCGCCATCACTGACACATGGTGGAACCAGGGGGATACATGGGAGAAACAGATTCCTGGCTATGTCCTTTATAATAAGGATATAACTCACTCTAGGGGTGGTGGAGTGGCCATTTACATAGCTGAGAGCATTATGTCTGAAAGTGTGGATACCTCTTGGAGCGATCCAGTGGAAATCTTATGGGTCAAATTTTCCCCCCTATAAACCCAAAATAAATATTGGGATAGTATACAGACCTCCCTCCAACTCACATTCTGAAGACTTGTAACTCTTAGAGTTCATACATAAAATTGGGACTGCAGGAAATCTTATTTTAATGGGAATTTTAACCTCCCAGGAATAAACTGGGATCTCCTAAAAGCTGAAACAGTGGAAGAACAAAGCTTCCTGGAGGCATTCATGCTGGCTGGCCTGGACCAGCACGTACAGAAATGCACCAGGAGTTCCCATATTCTGGATCTAGTCCTCAGCAACATGGACAACAATATCCAAGCTTGCCAGCTTCTGCATTCCCCTTAGCTCCAGTGATCATAACATGGTGATTTTTGGTTTCAAAAGGAATATAGCTATATCATCTGGTGATACAGCAGTCTTTAATTATGGCAGAGCAGACTTCAATAGTACGAGGGAACAGCTTGCAACTTGGAATTGGTCTGCAGAATTTATTGGGCAGCCCTTACACTACGTGTGGGGTGTACTGTGTAAAAAAATCCTAGAACTAGTGCAGAAGTTCACACTCAGTTATGGGAAGTTTACAGATTACCCTAAACATTCACCCTGGCTGACGCCAGTAGTTAAGATGGATATAAAAAAGAAAAACCGGGCTTGTTGCACTGCAAAAAAAAGTGGATAGCAGTCTTGTTGGGCAGCCTATAAATCAGCACTAAAAGTCTGCAAAAACAGCATCTACAAGGCCAAGGCTGAGTATGAAAAGAAGCTGGCAGTCAAAGTTAAGGAGAATTATAAGTCCTTTTCTTATATAAATAATAAGAAGAGGAATAATAAAATAATTGGACCCCTGAAGAATAAAAATGGGGAACTACTGGCCAAAAAATAATTCAATGGCAAATTATTACAACAGCTATTTTACCCCAGTATACAACCCCAAAACCCAGGCAACCTTGAATCACCTTAAACTGAAGGATACCCAGGCAATTAAGATCAGCATCAATTATGTTAGAGATAGGTTGAAGGCACTGGACCAAAATAAAGTCCAGGGTCCGGATGGACTTCATCCTAGGGTATTAAAGGAATTGGCAGAGGTTTTGGCAGCTTCAGTGACTTTTTTGTTTCAGAATTCAGTGGATTATGGAGTAGTATTACATGAGTGGAGGCAGGCTGATGCGATATCTCTACACAAGAAGGGATCTAGGCAGGAGGTATCTAATTATAGACCGATAAGCCTGACATCAATTTTAGGTAAAATCCTTGAAGGTATTATTAAAACATATATCATACATGTCAGGAAATACGGATCATTACCAACATGGATTCAAGAAGGGTAGATCATGTTAGACAAATCTGTTGAAGTTTTAAGGTAGACTTAGCAAGGCCCCGATGTAAAAAACGCAGTGGATGTTATATTCTTAGACTACTCGAAAGCCTTTGACAAGGTTCCACACGGCCAATTAGTAGATGCTCTAATTCAGCATGATATTCGAAGGAACATAACCTGTTGGGTAGAGGGCTGGTTAAAGGACAGGAGACGGGGTATGTGTAAAGGGATTCATGGATGGGAACTTGTGACCAACAGGGTCCCCCAGGGCTCAGTGCTGGGACCCTGTCTTTTCAACTTGTATATCACCTTGATGGAAACAAATGCAGCCATTTGGTTATCCAAGTTCGTAGACGACACAAGGATAGGGTCTATTATAAATTTACAGGGTGATGCCTTAATTCTGCAAATAGCCTTGACGGAGCTGGAACAGTGGGCAACAGTGACGCAATCTACCTTTAATTTGGACAAGTGCAGGGTAATGCACATAGAGAGAAATAATGGGCAGCACAAGTACACACTAAATGGGGTAGAGCTCAAATCGGTACAAGACGGAAGGGACCTGGGGATACAAATCTGTAATGACCTCAGCTTCAAGTCTCACTGTAATCAAGTAATAAGAAAAGCTAGCAGTTTGTCATACTGTATTAATAAACACATAAAGTGTAGGGAAAGGCAAGTCATGATGCCCCTTTATACAGCTCTAGTCCGCCTGCACAGAGTACTGCACCCAACTCTGGTCACCAGGCGGTAAATCTAAAACTAGAGCACTGGAGCATGTACAAAGGAAAGCAACAAAGTTTATCAGTGGATTAAAGGGGCTGAGTTATCAGCAGAGGCTTCAGTCTTTAGGGCTATACTCCCTGGAGTATCGCACACTCAGGGGTGATATATGCCCAGTGTATACTGCACTGTTCAATGATGAATTATGGAAACAACTGGGATTAGAAGTGAGGACACAGGTTTATAGTACTAGAGCACACCCAGTCCAATTAAAGGGCGCAACCTATCAGTCAAAAAAAAAAGGAAATTTTGGTTTAGCGTCAAGGTAACTAAATTTTGGAATGAGCTCCCACTCGAAGTAGTGGCCAGCAAGACCATGGCAGAATTTAAAAGCAGCTTAGCTAATCATTTGGTAACATCTGGAATTTTGGGTTATAATTAAATTTGGGCAAGCTGTTATGGACCCATAAGTCTTACTAGCTCTGAAACCACCTATGATACCTAATTCCTGCGCTGGCAACCTACTACTCTATGCGGATGACGTGGTTCTTTTTGACTAGCACCCAGATCCCACAGTATTGCAGTCCTCCCTCCAACACGCATTTAACCAGATTGAAAAGTGGTTCATAGGCCAAAGACTTGTGGTAAATGTAAAAAAGACAAAGACCATGCTCTCTGCCCACCGACAGAATAAGGCCAAGAATGCGCAGCTAACAATCCTCTCCCACTCTCTCCTTCCTCTAGAACAGGTCCACACATATAAATACCTGGGCCTTACATTTGATTCTAGCCTCTCCTTCCATTCACACATTAACACTCTATCATTAGCCATAAACGTCCGTATAGGCCTATTAGATCGGCACAAGGACTGCCTACCTCCGGAAGCCCTTAATCTGGCTGTCACCTCCTCAGTCCTCTCCCTAGTCGATTATGGGCTCACTATCTACTCGGCTGCTGACCACACAGCCCTTAACAAAATCCACCTGGCCATAAACAAAGCATGCAGACTCCTCTCCGGGGCAGACAAGCGTACCCATACTTGTACACTATATACCCTGACAAATCTCCTCACCCTGGATGAAAGGCTATTTTATCAAACATGTCTCCTCACAATGAAAATACACCTGGGGCTTACCCCCTTGGGGGTTTCTGCCTCTCTCCTATCCTCCCACACCTCGGTGAACACCCGCACTGCCAACTGACAGGTGTGGTTCATCCCAAGGGTTAGAACCTCCTTAGCCCAAAGGTCATTCCCACACAGGGCCCCAGTCTGGTACAACAAACTCTCCTCCGACATCTCCTCCATCTCCAAATTAGGATCTTTCAAGTCAGCCCTCAAAGAGGGTCTTGTCATATTTGTCGTAACAGAAAGTGATATAAAGAGACAGCCATTTAGATAGGCATTGCTTAGAAACAGCATTGCCTTCTCTTTTAGAAGCAAAAGAGACAAACAGTTGATCAGTCTTTCTAAGACCCTTTGTCCTGGTGGTGTAGTACCTCAGAATTCGGTGAACATCCAAAGTATGCAAGAGGTACTCCCTTTGATTGGAGTGCTGCGTAAAGAAAGCAGGCAGCTCTATGTATTGATTCAGCATAGATTCCGCTACCACCTTGGGAAGAAACTTAGGGTTGGTACATAGAGCCACACGTTCCTTGTGAAAAATCAAATATGGGATTTTGCACGAGGGCCTGGAGCTCGGAAATCATTCAAGCAGAAGTAATGGCCACAAGGAAGAGAGTCTTCCATGAAAGGAAAGTACAGTTACGTAAGAACTTACCGTAACAGTAGATCTTCGAGAACAGCTCTTGCAGCAGGTTACACCATTAGGACTGAAGCCGGCAGGCGTCAGGACCCCACGGAAAAATTCTAGCTAGCTATCTTCAGCGGGGACCGCCCCCGACGTCAGGCGTGGTACACAAGGGGGCGGTCCCTCCAGATTCCCCAGTTCTTCTGCCGGAGACTTCCAGCAGAAGGATGACATCAGAATGGGAGACCGAGGATCCACCGTCAGAAGATAATAAGGGAACAAAATCCCTATAAGAAAAGGCTAAGCCATGCCTCCTCCAAGGGGGAAGGTGGGCGGGAAGGTACCTGCTGCAAGAGCTGTTCTCGAAGATCTACTGTTACAGTAAGTTCTTACGTAACTGTACTATCTTACTTCGAGGCACAGCTCTTGCAGCAGGTTACACCATTAGGACTGATTCCCAAGCAGTAACGCTGCCAGAAATTCCAGGAGGAGGAAAAAGGGAAATACATTCCAGGTCCTGAATCTAGGACAGGAGACCCTGTAGCACCACCAGGCGAAACCGGCTGTGCATGGAGCGTGTCTGAGGCTATAATGCCTGATAAAGGTATGCCAGAGCTCCAAGTGGCTGCAGCACATATGGCAGAAGTGGAGACGTTTCGGAGGCTGCAAATGAGGTGGCCACGCCCCTAGTGGAATGACCCCGGACTGAACCCAGGAGGGGCTTCTGTTTGAGCTCATAACAGAGTGAAATACACTGGACAAGCCAGCGAGACAGGGACTGTTTGGATACAGATTGGCCCAACATCCTCTCAGAGAAGGAAACGAAAAGTTGCTCAGAACTACGAAAAGGTTTAGTTCTGTTGAGGTAATACCTCAGGCTGCGGTGAACATCCAGGGTGTGGAGCAGAGCCTCTCCTCTATTTGAGTAATTAGGGAAGTAGACTGGTAGGTCAATGTCCTGATTTAGGGTGAGCAATGTCCTGATTTAGGGTGAGCGAAGAGACCACTTTAGGCAAAAATTTAGGATTCGTCCTCAGGGATACTCTGTCCCGGTGGAAAACTAAATAAGGCTCTTTGCACATGAGAGCGTGAAGCTCAGAAATTCTTCTCGCTGAAGTAACAGCAACCAAAAACAACGTTTTCCACGACGAAAGCGTAGCTCACAATCCACGGCAGGTTGAAGGGGGCGTGAGTTGTTCAGGACAAGAGCAAATCCCATGGAGGCACAGGGTCCTTAATGGGTGGCCTAGGTGTAACACCCCTCTCAGAAATTCCGAGAAGTCTAATTGTGCCACTGTCACGATGCCCCGGAAGGTGGTAGGCAGAAGATGGCACAAGGTGCACTGCTGATAGAGGAGTAGGCTAGACCCGAACGAAAGAGGGAGAGCAGGTAGTCCAACACCACTCCTACTGGGCAACCTAAAGGGGAAAAACCGTGTGCTCGTACCATAAACAAAAACGGTGCCATTTCATGGCGTACGTCGCATGCGTTGCCGGCTTTCTGGCTGCAGAAAGATCTTCTGCAACCTCTTGCGAGACCCCGTGACGCAAGATGGCTATGTCTCTAGGAGCCATGCATGCAGGTTCAGTGAGCGTAAGTCCGGGTGGACTAGGGAACCTTTCTCCTGAGACAGGAGATGGGAGCTGAACGGCAATGGGGCGGGGGTTCCCGGGATAGCTGCATCAGCAAAGGGAACCAGATCTGCCTGGGCCAGAACGGGGCCACCAGAATCATAATTGCATGCTCCCTGCGCAGTTTGAGAAGAACTCTCTGGATCAATGGGAAAGGAGGGAAAGCGTAGAGGAATCTGTCCACCCAGGAGAGGGACAACGCGTCTTACCAGAAAACACCAGGCCCTGGATCTAGCGAGCAAAAATTGGGCAGTTTTGCATTGGATGGGGATGTGAATAAGTCTAGCTCTGGAGTTCCCCATCGAAGAAACAGATCCTCTACTACCTCTTGAAGAAGTTCCCACTCATGGACTCTGGCCTGGGAGTGACTCAGACCGTCTGCAATCGTGTTGTCCACCCCGGGAACATGCACAGCGATCAAATTCGCGCCGTGTCCGATTACCCAATCCCACACCTCATGGCCTCCCTGCAAAGGTAAGAGTGTCGCCCCCTTGTTTGTTGAGGTAATACATCACCGCCGTGTTGTCTGTCTGAAGCAGAAGAGTACACGGTGGGATTACTGACTGAAAGGCCTGCAGGGCATAGAGAACCGCCCTCATCTCTAGAACGTTGATATGGAGATGAGCTTCCATCGGGGTCCACGTACCCTGGGACTTCACCCCGTCCAGGTGTGCCCCCAACCCTAGACCTGAGGCGTCTATGGTGAGGATTACCTCCGGGGACGGCGCTATGAATGGGACGCCCATGGAGAGTGACTCTGGGACTAGCCACCACTGTCAGTCTTGAATCACGGTGTTCGTGATCCTGACCGGATGCTGCAAATGGTCTTGCCTTTGGTCCCATTGCACCTTGAGCATCCACTGAGTTACCCGCATGTGAAGCCTTGTGAAAGGGACGGTAGGAATGGCCGCAGCCATGTGTCCAAGCAAGCGAAGGACCGACCTGGCAGGGACGGTCTTGTTTGACGATAACTCCCTGATGAGGAATCTGATGCGCTCCGCCCTGTCGTCTGGAAGAAAAGCTCTTCCCTGAACGGTGTCCAGTACTGCACCTATAAACTGCAGTTTCTGCGACGGTACCAGGAGAGACTTCTCGTAGTTTATCAGGATGCCCAGAGATCGGAACAGGTCCTGGGTGCTCTGGACCGCAAGTAACAACGCCTCTCTGGAGGAGGCCATGAGAAGCCAATCGTCCGAGTACGGGAACACATAATGGCCCTGTCTCCTTAGAGATGCTGCCACGACTGCCATGCACTTGGTAAAGACCCTGGGTGCGGATGACAGTCCGAATGGAAGGGCTCGGAATTGAAGGTGGTGGTCGAGGAACTCGAAGCGCAGGAACCTCTTGTGCGCCTGCGCTACAGGGATATGCAGGTATCCGTCCTGCATGTCTAGAGACGCTAAGAAGGCGTCTTGTTTCAGCATGGGAATAAGACCCAGAAGAGTCACCATGCGGAATCTCTTGTAGGCGACCGACACGTTGAGGTCGCTGAGGTCCAGAATCGGACGGAGGTCCCCTGTTTTCTTTGGAACCAGGAAGAAGTGGGAATAATATCCTTGTCCTCTCTGGTTCTCTGGGACATACTCTATCGCCCCCTTTTGCAGGAGCGCGAGTACTTCTTGCCAGATCAGAGATTTGTGCTGACCCGGATACCGGGAGAGCAAAGGAGGCCTCGAGGGTGGCTTTTCTGCGAATTCTATATAGTGGCCTCTTCCGACCAACTGAAGAACCCACCTGTCGGTGGTTATAGCCTGCCATCCCGGCAGGAAGTTCGCAATGTGACCCCCGACCATGATTTCCCGCTGATCCTGAGGCGGCGGTCGGAAAGGAGTCAGGCTGTGGCGGCTGAGGGTCCCGCTGGCTGGGCGGCCAGTAAGCGCTGGCCGGCGGCGGGCTGTGTTCCCTGGGCTCTCGGAAGCTTGGAGCCCCTCTGTTGTGTAACAGGCGGACTGCTGCCTCTGCATCCGCCCACAATCCGGCTTTGGTTCCTACGAAGGAACTAAGCCTGGAGTCTGTACATGGCCTGAACGGCCTCACCGCCTTCCGGCCTCTTGAAGTCTGGTAATAATCTTCTCCGAAGGTTTACCGACAAGACTTCTCCCTCGAATGGGCGTCCATGATATTCTTCTGGAGCGTCCGGGGTAAGTAGAGGCAGCCAACCAAGAGTACGTCTCCGAGGCATATGCCAGAAGCTGCTGCTCGGGCCGATGAGTCCGCGGAGTCGTACACAGCTCGTAACACTTGGGTTCCCACGTCCGAACCCGTATGGAGGAGCTGAAGCATCTCCTCCTTCTGCTCACCTTCCGGCAGTTTTTCAGCCGCTTCCAGACCCTGTTCCCACAAGGCATTCTGGAACTGAACCATGTGGGTCAAATAATTCAAGGATCTGATGGCGCAGGTAGCGGAAGCACACGTGCGCCTACCCACAGCGTCCAACTGCTTGGACTCTGGGTCAGGTGGCAGGGTGCTCAGATGTTGCGGTCTCTGTGACCGGTCATGTGAGGCTGTGATGACCAGAGAGTCGGCCTGAGGCTGCTGAGTCAAGTACTGGTCTTCCCTAGGAGCCTTGTACAAGCGATCAGCTTTTTTCGGCATCGCCGGGAGCGAATGTGGACGCTTCCACACTGCCTTGGTGATGTCCACGAAAGTGTCAATCAAGGGTGGCACCACCACAGGCTTGGGGTCCTTCTGCCGAAGATATTTGGCTAGGCGTATCCTTTCGGGGTCTAGCTCTTCCGCATCCCATCCCATGTTCTCTTGGATGTGTCTCATAATATCTGAGAATAAAGGGTTGTCCGGAGGAGACTTCGGCATCTCACGTGGGACCGGAGAAGGGATGGAGAGGGGAGATGGGGATCTAGATGATGAGTACTCTGATCCCGTGTCCTCCGTCGAAGGCGACTGTCGGTGTCTCCTGGGTCTCTTGGGGCTGGGTGACCTAGAAGAGGATTTGGACGGAGGTTTCCGTTTTTCTGGTCTCCCCCTGGGAGGGGTTCCGTATTCCCGGGGAGGAGGTAAGCGGCCTGCCGACCCCGATGGCGAGGGGGGTGCAGGAACCGGAGGTGTAGGAGGAAGAGGAGGAGGAGGAAGAGAAGTGGGAACCATGTCCTTCTTTATGGTGTCCCACCAGTAAGTGAAGAGGTCCTTCACATCCGCTAAAGAAAGGCCCGACGACGGTCCGGCGCTGGTGGACGGTCGTCTGGTCCTGGCGTCGGCTCCACAGGGGGCTCAGGTAATGGAGAGGGTTCCCTGGGAGTCTCGACGAGACTGGGGTCACCTGTCTGGTCCTTGGGCTGCGTCAGATCCTCCTCGGTTACGGTCTCCTGACCGACGTCAGTCGGAGGCGTCAGGGCTCTCTTCTCAGGAGGAGCGGGTGCCGGCCCCCCTACCGGCGTCCGCTGAGGAGTTGGCTTAGCCGGCGACGGTCGTCTGGCCGACGGCGGCTCCAGGGATGCATGACGAGAGGCCGACAACGGACGCACCGGCATCGGATCCTGAGGTCTCTTCAAGGAAGTAAGCTCCAACGTCTTGCGAGGAGGCAAAGAAGCTGACCTGATGGGTTCCGAAGGGCGGGAACCCGACTTATGATGATGATGAAGGCGATCCCCAGACTTCACCAAGGCCCTGGAGGATGAAGCTGAGGACGGCCTGGTGGACTTGGCCTGAGAAGAGGACTTCCTGACCGCAGCCGGGGGAGGCTGAGAGCTGGCTCTGGAGGGGGAGCAGTCGGACCTGGAACCGGAGCTGCGAGAGTCTGAAGCCCTAGAGGGGGACCTGGAAGGGGCCTTCTCCTTTCGTTTCTCCGCGTGCTTGTGGGTCTTTTTAGAGGATTCCCCCTTGGAAGACATGGTCTTTAGCTTCTCTTCCAGTAAGAAAGCTTGAAGGGCCTTCTGACGTCGGATCCGGGTTCGACTGTTAAACCCCTGGCAAAAGGAGCAGGCCCGGGTATCGTGGTCTGGGCCTAGGCACCGGATGCAGGCCGTGTGGGGATCCTTGAAGGGGATCTGTTTCCCGCAAGCACACTTGGAGGAGTGACCGGAGGTCGGCGAGGACATCAGCGAAAAAACTTGCTAGAAGAAATCCAAATTTCCCGTAGGAAAGAACTTAACCATGCGTCGCGTGCTAGACAGCAACCGAAGGGTCGAGACATGCAAGTCGACGGCGGGAAAGAACTGAGGAATCTGGCGGGACCACCCCCTTATGTACCACGCCTGACGTCGGGGGCGGTCCCCGCTGAACATAGCTAGCTAGAATTTTTCCATGGGGTCCTGACGCCTGCCGGCTTCAGTCCTAATGGTGTAACCTGCTGCAAGAGCTGTGTCTCGAAGTAAGATCTTTAGGTCTGCTGAGGCTGCCGGCTCGAAAGGAGGCAGAGTAAGCTTCTCAAGGATAAAATTCAAATCCCAAGGAGGGCCGGGAACCTGAATGGGGGGGTGTAAAGTGGAGGAGCCCTCTAAGAAAGGTCTTGGAGACCTCCAATTGCGCAAAAGTCCTGTCCCCAAAAGGAACATGGTACGCCGAAATGGCCGCGTGTGAACCTTCGGAGAGGAATGACAGACACAGATCAAAGAGGTGTCTCAAGTAATCCAAAAGCCACCCAACAGAGCACAAGAAAGGCTCAAAATCTTTGGAAGCGGCCCAAATAGAGAACCATTTCCATTTCATGGCATAGCTAGATCTAGCGGAGGGCTTTCTGGCCTCCACCAGAATCTCAGCCACCAGCGGAGAAACCCCGAATCAGGCTTGAGCTACGTCTGCAGGAGCCATGCGTGCAACTGAAGGGACTTGAGACCTGGATGGACCAGGGTGCCCTGATACTGGATCAGCAAAAGTTGCGACAAAGGAAGAGGAGGTTCCTCTGAATACTGTTGCAGAAGAGAGAACCAAACTTGCCTGGGCCAGAAAGGAGCAGCAGGCCCAGCGTAGGGGTGGCATCCAGCAATGGGATATAGTTGGGCGTCGGGTAGGGTGGCGTCGAGCGCCTGAAGATCCGGTGTCAGGTCATCCGGCCCAGCGGGAGGGAGACCTGATGGCAGCGTACCCACCTCCTCCGTGTCACCCGGGGAAGAAGGATTACCATCCCCGGGATCCAGCACAGGAGACGCTGGCGCCTTGGAATGCAATGAACATTGCAGCGAGCTCGGGATGACGGATAGGCCCGAAGAGTCCGGCGTCGACTCCAATGCTGAGTGGCCATCGTAGGGGCCGATATTCATCTTATCGACGGGATCCGGGCAGACATCAGAGGAGTCAGTGTCCAAATTATCGGACCCAGCGCCGGCCGCGAAGAAGGGGTGGCCTTGGCGGGCGCCTTGGAGGCTGTGCGCTGCCATGCAGGGTCGAGTGTCTTAGCGGCCTTACCTGGGCGGGCGGCGGAGGAGCCAACGTCCGACTTATCGGGGCCGCTCGAACCAGAAGGCCACATGGTGGCAACCTTACTGGGTGCAGCTGCCTCCTTGGACTCAGAGGCTCCCGAGAGGCCTGAGCATGAGCGCGATGGGAGGGCTGATGCCATCTTGGAAGCCTCCAAGATGACCGCCACGGAACTGCCTCCTGGGGAGGCGTAACCTGCAGCATTGCGACCCCAGCCGAGGCCACGGCAACCGATGAGTCCCAGTCCCGGTGCTTCTTCTTGTGGTGGCCCTCTGGAGAAGATAAAGCCCACAGTTTTCAGTTCCTTTTCCATGGAGGTCATTTTTTGTTTAAGAACGTGGGCCTCCAATGACTGCTACCTCGACTTTCGTTGGCAGCGTTAAACTGCTGACAAAGCTGGCATTTCTCGATGGATGATCGAGGCCTAGACAAAAAGGCACTGGGAATGTTAGGTCCTATCTCGGGGAGCTGGCAGCTGAGAATCACACTTATTTTGTGCTCGGAGGGAGTCGGGACGACATATACGGCAGTTGAGGCATGACGAAAAATCAGGAAAAAAGTAGTAAAATAGGGTGGTAAAACTACTAATGATTGACTGCTAAGCAGTGAACTTAACTCACGAGGTGCTGCATGAGCTAATGGGGAAAGAACTGGAAGGCAGGCGGGGGGAACACCCTTTTGTACTGATGTCACCTGCCAGAGACTGCTAGCTAGACATCTTTCTGTGGGATCCTGATGCTGGCCGGCTTCAGCCCTATTTGTAATTACCTACTGCAAGAGCTCTCTCAAAGTAAGATCAACATATCCACGATCCTAGAGATGAGGAGCTCCTCCTCTTCTTCTATATTCAATTCAATTCATTCTTATTTTTCATACTGGAAAGTACATGAGCAAAAACGCCCATTTTCACAAACAGCTAGTGGTACATAAATATGACGATACAGAGAAAAAGGTAAAAACAATATTTTACGATAGTTATAATAGGAACAGTGTATGTGACAGGATCATCTAGACTAAAAAATATCATCCTGGAGGATGAGCTCAGGAGGGTACTCCTCCTCATCGGCGTCAACCTCCATGTCTGGGTCTGGCGTCGGAGTGGTTGTCCGTGGTCCACGGGGAACCTCCCGTGGACGACGAACAGGTGTTGATGACCGTTGTCATAGATGGTGCCAGCAACAATGGCCTATTGAAGGCAGTGAACTGCTGAACGAGTACGTTAGTGAATTTAACAAGTACTTCATTCAGATCCATAGCCGTCGTTGATGGATGGGGTTTGATGGTACAGAAGTTGACGTCCCCCTGTCCTGAGAGGCCAAAGAGCCTGTAGCCCTTGGAGAGGAAAGGGCAGGCCTCAGTAGGGTAGCTGTCAATGATGAGCCTGTCGTTGACAGAGGAGGGGCTGACGACCTGGGCGGATGGCTGTGTGCTCTGGGAATTGGGTGGTGAAGCTGTCAATATTCGTCTGGAAGGAAGAGAGACCTGGACAGCTGGTCTCTTCATTGGGGCAGCTGCCATCGACAAAGGGCCCCTGAAAGAGAGGCCAACAGAGAACAGAATGGCCACCGGGGGGGGAGGGGGTGGTGGTCGCGATCCCGGTCTTTCTTGTGACTTCTCCCTGAGGGCTCGTCTTGGGCCTTGAAGGCCTATGGGTTCTTAGATCCGGTGGGCGACTGAGCGGCTGGAGTCCTGGAGGATCCCTGCCCAGAGTTGGCTACCTGCTGCTCCATCAGGAATTTTTTGAGAACCTTCTTGCGTTGCGTTGACTAAGGGTTGTCTGGTTAAACTTCTGGCAGAGCTCACAGTCAGAGACATTGAGGTCAGGTCCAAGACAGCAGACACAGAGTGTTTGTCTGTAGAGGCAATCTTCTTCCCGTAGCGGCAGAAAACGGAAGAAGATGGACTAACTCTCAACATAAACATAAAAAGAAAAATCTCCAAAAGAGATGTTAGCAAACAGCAGAAGAAAAAACTACCGTAGGCCGAAAAAGGCTCGAAACACTGCAACAGCTCTTCACAGAGACTGTGGTGGAGCCATCTATGCCTATATAGGGTTGGTGATGATGTCGACGGCCCCAACTGTATTGCTGAAAATCTTCCGTGTGGATTCCCCATCTCCAACAGCGAAGGTTCCTGTGGTGTAATCTGATGACTGAGATACCCCCGAAGAAGATCAGTGGAGTTTAATGACAGCATTAAGATACTGTAGGGGTTGACTTGCTTTCTTTAATCTGTTCCAAGAGGCATAAGGCACTTGGCATTATCTCATAAGGCACTCTGCTTTGCCTTGTACCTCACAATTCCTCTAGGGTTAGATTAAGTGATGGTAACACAACCTCACTAAATTACATCACGGGGGCATAATGGCTTGGACACATTCATGCTTCGATTTCAGACAGTCTCTGTCAATAGTTCCAGTTTTTCATAAGAACCCTGCTCACGAACGTGATGTCAGGATCACTGTCCACCAGACTTAACCTGCTCCTCTACACCCAGCATCACAATCCGTTGACAACTCACATTTGGGGTAGATGAACAGCCAAAGCAGATGAAGTACAGGGAACAGCGATGCTGTTTTCAGGTTAAAGGGACCCTGTCGGCCCTTTTTCTGCATCACACTGCTTCTAGTTGAAAATCCCACGTTAGGATTGCTTAACTTCTCTAAAATTCATCGATGTCGCTGGTTGTTTTATCAGCTTCCTTTCTTGGTGAAACAGAAATGCATGCTAATGGTATATAATTACACACAACCTTGTTTTGTTTCAAATCCTTGACCTACTCTTATTGCACACTTCCTGAACTTTAAGAACGTTCCCAAACAGTGCAGCCACTCGTGATGCGATAGTCTCACCACCTCGTTCTGCACCTTGAATTTCCAGACTGTGTTGAGGGTGTTTCCATGTCCTGCACACAGGCAGTAGCAGTTAACCAAGCACTGTAAACAAACACATTTTAACACCAGTATGGTGGGCAGTTTGTTTTTCTCTTTTAAAAAGAAAAAAGGAATCCGAAACAAAACACCAGCTGCATCAGCAATCTCTACAGAATGTGACCAATTATAACGTGTTTTAAACTAGAGACACTCTGAGGCCTAAGGGGGTTGACAGTGTCCCTTTAATGTACAGAGTTATGAAGAGAAAGGGGACACTAAATGCTGATAATATATTGTCAGAGCGACAAAGATGATCAAGGGGCTGGGGGACTTATCATATGAGAGGAGGTTGAAGGAGTTGAATATGTACTCACTGGAGGAGAGGAGAGACAGGGGTGACATGATTGAAACCTTTAAATACATGAAAGGAATAAACAAGACAGGTACAGAGGGGCTGTTCAAAGGGAGGGTAGGGCCACCAGGGGCCATGATGTGAGACTGGAGCGAGGAAGGTTCAGGAGGGAGATGAGGAGACACTTTTTTTACAGAGAGGGTGGTGGCTGGGTGGAATGCATTACCTGCTGAAGTGGTATGCAGTAGAACAGTGGACTGCTTCAAATGAGGATGGGACAGGACAAGGGGAAGGGTCAATGAAGGGGAAGGGTGGAAGGGAAGGGCAGCTGCAGAATACGAGGTGCTAGCTGCACATTCGAGCAGACTTGATAGACCTCTAGGCCTTCATCTGCTGGCAAATTTCGTATGTTCGTATGAAATACAAGCTGTAATGTGTCTACATATTCCCAGAGTTGGGATGACAACCACTAGAGGCTAGTTTCCAATCCTCTCTCTACGGCATGGTGTCCAGTACTTGTAACCTAACTAGCCTGTCTACTCACCTACCTCCCCAATTCACAGAACGTGGACTAAGAACGGGAATTAATCTCTCCTTCCATACTCCGTGCACGAGTACTGACTTAGGCCAACATTCCTTCCGCTATGTAGCCCCAGCACTATGGAACTCCCTCCCACATGAACAAAGGGGAACCCAAACTCTGGGTACCTTCAAAATAACTCTCATATGTAACCTATGTCAGAAAAACACATAGGTTCATAGGTTACGGTTTCAAGTCATATTACCTTATTAAGCCATAAACAGACTTGCCACTAACAGTGGATGTATTCTAATTTTTTATCCCCCACATATAAGTCTAACTGGTTTTTAAATGAAGCCATATTGGTGGCACCCAGCACCGACATGGGCAATGCATTCCATGCACTCACCACACTCTGGTTAAACCATTTCCCTCGCCTTGAAGTCTTGTACAAATCCCCTCTTAGCTGATAAGAGTGCCCCGTATATCCCTGCCTTGGTTTCCTTTTTTAATGAGACCGGATGTTTCCCCAAATGATTTCATCATTAAAAGCTCTGTATACATAGCATAAATCTCCTCTTACTTTTCGATATGACATTGAAAACAATCTCAGCTCCTTAAGTCTATCCTTACAGGCCATCTCCTTTACTGTTCTTATTTTCCTAGTTTTCTTTGTACCCTCTCCACGGCTACAGTACATCCTACACCTTGAGGGGTGCAGAAAGGGGCACCACAGTCAAGCACCGGCCTCACCAGAGAGCCATCAAGAGGCACCAACACCTCCTCCCTCCTATTCCTTCTATTCCTGAGTACGTTTCCCAGCATCCTGTTTGCCCTCTTTACACATTCTCTATTGTGTTTGTCAAAACTCCGAGTGTCAGCCATCCGCACCCCCAAATCTCTTTCACTCTCCATACTCGTAATTATCGTACCATTGATGGTATATCTAGCCCTATCATTACTACCAAAACGTATAATCTTACACTTGATGTCATTAAATGCCAATTTGTGTTTGGCTGTCCATGCCTCTAACCTGTTTAGTTGTCTCTGGAACTTCCTTACTGACTCAGTATTATTAACTATGACCCCCACCTTCCCATCATCCATGTATTTACAAAGCCAGGCCCCATCTTCTACATGCATTGATGAAACAAATATTTTAAAAAGAATCTGTCCCAAAATCGACCCCTGTATGAACCCCACTACCCACCTCCCCCCTAGTCAGATCAATGTCCCCGGATACCAACTCTCTGCCTTCTCCTCCTTAACCAGGACCCAGTCCACTACTAAGCTAGTATTCATTCCCATCTCGCCCTTTCTGTGTGAACTACAATCAAATGCCTTAGAGTAATCCAGGTACACCACGTCAACCGACATGCCCTGAAGAAGTGCCTGGCTTATGGGTTCAAAAAAATTTAAGAGATTTGTCATGCATGATCTACCCTCTGCAAATCCATGCTGAGATATGTCCACCATTCCTAGCTGATGCAGGTTGTCCTCTATACGTCTTTTTATAAAACCCTTCATCACTTTTCCCACTACCGAAGTGATGCTTATTGGGCAATAATTATTCACTTGTGTCTTATCCCCGTTTTTTAATATACGGGTGATGTGTGCTAATCTCCACTCATTTAGTACCTCTCCCTTAGACAGTGACAAGTTGGACAATAATGTTAGTGGGCCAGCCAACTCTTACTGTCATTTCATGTGAACAATGCGGGTGAATTCCACCTGGCCCACAGGACTTATTTTTATTTAGTTTTTTTAATTTCTCACATACTTCCCTATTCCATGTTTTTATGAGGGATTTGTTCCTGTCACATGTCATTACTTTGATTGTTTTCATTCCCATCATGTTGGAATATATTCAGAAAATATGCATTAAATTTGTTGGCCATTTCCTTTTCTTGTTTTTGTACTTTATCTTTACTGCATTTCTCATATACAATACACAGTACACAGTAATGCCAGATATCCCATAACTAACAGGATCCAGCCAATGGAAAAGATTCCCATAGTCTAACATTCAGGTTACAGATAAAGGGGTTCTCCTATCATGGAGTATTCAGTATCATACTTTAACTAAATTGTTACACCTTACAAGCTTTTAGAGGTCAAGCCATACATTTTAAAGTCCAACATCATATTTATATTCAGCTAAAGTAGCTGATGTGAACCTCTCTCCAAGCATGTTAGAAAAGTCCTGAACATCCATAGTGGTTCAGAGTAACTGCAGTAAACTTACTATAATATAGAGCAAGCCTGTATTATGTTAACCATCAAATCTGTAGCTAATAGAAAAATACTGCTGCATAACATCACCAAACTTTAACTTCCACAGCGGGTGGGGGGCTAGAGATATGAAAAAGAAGCTTATGCAATTTAAATAGCACTACCACAATCCCAAGAAGGAACAAAAGAAAAAATAACAAATTCCCTCTTAAAAATTAGCAGTTATTATGTAGAGTCATTTGGTACCCAGTTTATTTAAAAGGAGCCACAAAAAGTCCACCGAGGACTCTCACCACTTTAAGTCCCTTCTTCATTGGATTTGGGGTCTGACTCCTCTTCCCTGCTGCAAACTCGCGTTGGATCTGCTGGACCCTTCTCCCTGCTTCCTCTGGGTCTGTAAAATGGTGCATATGGTCCCCATAGTAAATTCAGAGGCGGGTTGGCATCAACAGGGAGTGTGTGACCTCCAGACTATGGAGCTTAGCCCGAACAGCGGCAAACTTTTTACGCTGGGCTCTGGTAGCAAATGAAAAGTCAGGGAATAGGTGGACCATTTGCCCCTGATAACTCAGCGATTCCATTGATTGGGCAGCTTGTAGGAGAAGATTCCTGGTAGAAACGCCGTCGGTGACCAGCAACAGGGTTCTGGGATTGTCGTGCTGAGCTGCTGCAGATCTTGGGGATATCCGGTAAGTTTTAATAAATCTGTCCACTATCTTGGCCTCCAGATACAACACTCTGGGCAACCAGTCCTGCAAAAACTTCAGTGGGTCCATCTCACCAAGATTTTCAGGAAGACCCACCATCCACACATCTAAAGCATGCTGGGCATTTTCCAATGCTTCCAGCCTGTAACACAGTTGGCCATTTTCAAGCACAAGTTTTGAAGTTGCCGAGTGTGTGTTTGTGGCTTGCGACTCCACAGCAGTTGCATTTTTGTTTGCAATTTCAATTTTTAAGTCCTGCTCCCCAATCCTTTGTAAAATCGTTTCTATCTTCGTGTTGATGGACTGCATCGAAAGTTGGAGGGCCTTCCATGGCGGACCCTGAGTGGAGTGACCAGATGTAAGGGCTGAGGCCTGAGGTTCCAGTGGTGGCTGTTTCGAGCCACTAGGACCACTCTTGTTGGTCTGTCCCATAGTATAAGGTACCAAAATACTCCACTCTATATACTCTAACGAATGCTGCAGAAAGTTTTTGGTTTTATTCAGCTCCAAAAGTGATGTTTTTAGGCAAATTGTCATTGTAACTGCAGAGCTTCTCCAAGTCACGTCCTATCAGTAAGGTGCTCAACAGCGTCCCCCTCCATTTCCTTTTCATCTTCTATTAACGTTATTCCCCTCCCTTAGTTTCACTATGTGTTTTTGCCCATGTCTTAAACTACCCACATAATTGCAGAACTGCCTGCAGTTATCTTTTTTTGTGGTTGTTAGTCTTAATTCGGTTTATGCCTTTGCTTTCCTTATAGTGATTTTACACTGTCTTACCACGTTTTTATACTTTACCATATTACTATGAGTCTGATTCCTTCTGTATTTCCTGTATGCCCTATCCTTCCTTCTTACCATTTCTTTTTTTTTTTTAACTTTTTACTGAACCATTTAGGGATCTTTCCCCTCCCATATTTTCTAACCTCTGGTACATACTTCTCAACACATTCTACTAATTTCTCATTTATTGTGGCCCACATCTTGGTCAACGACAGATCCTTAACTTTCCATTTCCATTCCTGTTTTATCTTTACTGTATCAGCTTTTTTTGTAATTTCTTATACGGGTATTGCCAACCTGCTTCCTCACGGTTACAGGAATCTCAAAAGTAATCACATTATGATCACTTGCCCCTAGTGGTTGAATCACTTTTACATTTTCCACAGCGTCCTCCATGTTACTAAGGGCAAAATCCAAAATATTACTCCCCCTTGTGCTTTCTTTAACATATTGGTCAAGGTTGGCCTTCAGAAAATATAAGGGAACACAGCGGGATGAAGATAGGGAGGCATACCAAACTGCCCTAAGGGAAGCAGGTAAGGCAGTAAGGCAGGCAAAGTCCCAAACTGAGGAAACACTAGCACAAACAGTAAAAGAAGGTGACAAGACTTTCTATAGATACATTAGTGAAAGGAGAAAGTCCAGAGGGGTATGCTAAGCTTAATGGAGAAAAGGGAGCATGTGAGGAGGAGGACCCTGTAAAGGCATCTATCCTAAATAGATACTTTTGCTCAGTATTTACTGAAGAGAAGGTAGGGCAGGGCCCAGGCTCAGCATCATGGACACAGGGGAGGAGGTGAGCACTACTTCCTTCACAAAGAAAGGGTCCTACAAGAGCTTGCTAAGCTCAGGGTGGATAAGGCAATGGGACCTGATGGCATACATCCCAGGGTACTAGGAGCTAAAGGAGGAACTAGCAGAGCCATTAGCAGAATTGTTTAGTGAGTCTCTGAGCACAGGAGAGGTCCCAGAAGACTGGAGAAGGGCTCATGTGATCCCACTCCACAAGAGTGGTAGCAGGGAGGAGGCGGGGAACTACAGACCGGTCAGTCTTACCTCAGTAGTGGGCAAGATTATGGAGGCACTCCTTAAGGAAAGGATAGTGCAACACCTGGAATCCATAGGGGCACAGGATCCAAGACAGCATGGGTTTACAAAAGGAAGGTCCTGTCAAACTAATCTCATAGATTTCTTTGACTGGGTAACCAGAGTGGTGGACCAAGGGAGCAGTTGATGTCCTACCTAGACTTCAGCAAAGCTTTTGACACTGTTCCACATAGAAGATTGATAAATAAGCTAGGTAGGCTGGGGTGGGTCAGAAGTTGGTCAACTGGGTGGCAAACTGGTTGACTGGCAGAAAACAGAGAGTGGTGGTAAATGGTATACAGTCAGAAGAGATGCAAGTCACAAGTGGGTACCTCGGGATCAGTCCTGGGGCCAGTCCTATTCAACATCTTCATTAGTGACCTCGCAGATGGACTAGAGGGTAAGGCTTGTCTGTTTGCAGATGACACCAAGATCTGCAACAGAGTAGATGATCCAGATGGGGTGGGCAGAATGAGAAGAGATCTGGATAAACTAGCAGAATGGTCAGAAGAGTGGCAACTGGGATTTAATGCAAAGAAGTGCAAAATCATGCACATAGGGAAGAGAAACCCTGAAGCCACTTATAGGCTGGGAGGGGAGTTGCTAGCAGTCACAAAGGAAGAAAGAGACTTGGGCATCATCATCACTGATGACCTAAAATCATCCAAGCAGACCTCTAAAGCAGTAGGTAAAGCTAGGGGGTGTTAGGGTGTATTAGTAGGGGTATCACAAGTCGTAAGAGGGAGGTAATAATCCCTCTGTACAAGACATTGGTTAGGCTCCATCTGGAGTACTATGCAGTATTGGAGGCCACACCTTCACAAGGACATTAACCAAATTGAGGCAGTCCAGAGAAGGGCAACAAAATGGTGCAGGGACTGCATCAGAAGACATATGAGGACAGATTAACGGAGCTCAATATGTATACCCTTGAGCAAAGGAGGGAGAGAGTGATATGATCGAGACATTAAACACCTTAAGGGCATAAACAAGGTGAAAGAGTCTAACATGTTTAAATATAAGAAAATAGCAGGACAAGAGGACACAGCATGAGATTAGAGGGAGGCCAATTAAGAGGAATGTGAGAAATTCTTTTTCACAGAAAGGGTGGTAGATGCATGGAATGGCTTACCACAAGAAGTGGTGGCTATGAATACAGTGCAGGGCTTCAAACAGGCATGGGATAGGCATAAGGGAGCAATACAAATGACTATGAATAGATAGGTCACTGACAGAGCAAAGGCCGATGGCACATTTATAAGGTAGAAAAAGAAATGGGCAGACTGGATGGGCCTTGCGGTCCTTATCTGCCGTCAACTTCTATGTTTCTATGTTTCTATGTTGTTGCTTTAAACAATATTCTAAAAATCTATTTTCCCAATATCCAATCCCACCAACTGAATTCCAATTTATTTTAGCTAAATTGAAATCTCCTAACAATATACAATCCCTGATCACCTCATACTTCTCTAGTGACTCTAAGAAAGCAGAATTTTCCCTATCACTCAAGCTGGGGGAACGGTAACAAAGACCTAATGTCATTTCCCTGCTCATGGTCCTAATTTTAATCCAGATTTGTTCTGTTTCTATTTCACAATCGCTGACTATTTTTATATCTTGTGCTCTTAAATGTGTAGCCACATAAAAAGCAACCCCCCCCACCTTTTTTATCTTTTCTCGTTTTTTGAAATAATCATATTCCTGAATCTCATCTATCCAGTCATCTGCATTCAGCCAGGTTTCTGTTATGTAAGGATTTCATCAGAAACAGGGATGGTGTCTTGTAAATGTCATGACATGATACCAGTCCATAGTGTTATTTATTTAACTTTGTTTACCAGGTGAGTTACTGCATAGTATGTATGAACTGTTCTTCTATGGAATATTTCTCTGTTGTTGCATTCTGTGATGGAAATGTCTGTAAACAGTATTTATTGTCTCCTCTGAGTCGCCCCCGCAAGTGGACTCGGATCCCAGTGGGTTTACCCAGTTACTAAACACAATGAATAAATCAATAAAAGTTGATGTCTCCCTCCAGACCCCAAGGTACTCCCTCTGTGGTACCCTTAACATACCTGGATGCTACCTCCTCCATTTAGTCATGGACCCCCCCCCCGCCCCTCGGGCAGGGATGGTGGGATATGCTTCAAACTCACCGACACTCCGTCAGGAGATGCATTCTTGGTAGGCAGGGCCCAGCTCCATGATGTACCAGGGTCTTTTGTCTACGGGGAGACCAGGGCTATTTTCAATGTTTCCCCTGTGCCTCTGCACTCCGCATATGTGTATGTCAAAGAGCTGTGTACATGCTGAGTTTGGTGCCACCCCAATGGCAGTAGAGTCCCGCTTTCCCCTCAGCCCCCCCCAGCCACCTGTGGTCACCTAGGTGGCAGTACTGGGGCAGGGGACAGTATCCGTCCATCCCACAGGACAGTGTCCTGTGAGATGCTCAATCCTTCTCTCCCCCCCACCGCAGAGGTCCACACATGACTTTGCTTGTTCCTAAACCTGGGTTGCCGTCATCACAAGCGGTACTGCTATGACTTTGCTGATGGGCTGGCAATAACTTTATATTTTCTTAAAGTTTTAAGATGCAGAGCCTTTTTATTAACAAGTCAATAATAGAAAGAAACAACCAAGTAGTTTGCAATATCTTTTACAATCTGAGTTGAAGAATTTTGTGCTCACTGGTTGAACGCTAGGATCTAAAGTCTTAACCACAGAGGATAAAATGTACCCAATTTTTAAAGCCAAATGTAAACTGGATATGCCGCTGTATAAAAATGATCTGACACTGCTTTTAAGTCTCTGTGGCAACCATCAGTCATCTGAGGGTCTTCCACTGACTGGTACCTAAGTTGGACTGAATGAAGTCATGTTTTTAAGGGGTAGGGAATTAATTCACACCTCCAGCAGGTTCTGCCCACAACATTGGGGAGGGGAAAAAATGGAAATTACGTACGTACCGTAATTCTTGATCTTCTTGGACGAAGTCTCCACCACTCATTCACACTAATGGGATCTTTGCCGGAGGTGCTAGGACCCAGCGGGAGCAAACTTTTCAAGAGAGTCGGCGTCAGAGGTGGAGCCGCGAGCCAGCAGCACTGTGAGCCATGGCTCGTGCGGTAAAGACTAGCTTGGCGTCGACCCTCCAACCACCTCAGTACCTTTTTTCTGAGGAGGTGCAGCGTAACTAACCTAGAGGGACTAATCTAACAAAATCGGACATAAGATCGTCTGAATGACCCGTGTAAGAAGGGTCAACAATAGAGTCTTCACAGCCCAGCCATTGAGGGAGTGAAGACCAAAAATAGAGACGTGAACTCGGGGGATGGTGGGTGGGCGTGTGAATGAGTGGTGGAGACTTAGTCCAAGAAGATCAAGAATTACGGTAGTACGCACTTCCATATCTTCTCCGGACATAAAGTCTCCACCACTCATTCACACTAATGGGAGAGTACCGAGCTAATAATCCCCAAGACGGGCGGCAGAAAAACTAAGAGCTCACATACTTAGGACAGAAGTCCATTAAGAATAGTCCTACCAAAGCGACAGATGTTGTCTGGCATGGACATCCAAAGCATAGTGTAACTTAGTATGCACTGAGCTCCATGTAGCTGCATTGCAAATATCTGCAATGGGCACGTTGCAGATTTCCGCCAGAGATGCCGCGACTGCTCTAGTAAAGTGAGCATACACTCTGCCTTCCAGCTTAACCTGTGCCATAGAAAAGCAGTGGCGGAGGCATGCTACCAGCCACGCTGAAATGCACCTGATAGCGACAGGTTGACCCAGCCGGGTCTCGCTGAAGGAAACAAACAGTTGTTGGGCCTTGCGAATTTCTTTTGTTCTATCCAGATAGAATCGCAGCGCTCTCTTAACATCCAAAGAATGAAGGGTACGTTCCCCTTCATTCTGAAAATTAGCAAAGTAGTTAGGCAGGACTAAAGGTTGGTTTAGATGAAATTCTGAGACAACCTTAGGGAGAAACTTAGGGTGAGTCCTAAGAACTACTTTGTCCTTGTGAAATACAGTGTACGGGGAGGTCTGTGACCAGAGCGTGTATTTCAGAAACTCTGGGCCAAGGTGATGGCCACCAGGAAGGTCATTTTCCAAGTGAGGAACTTCAACTTGCAGGTAGCTAGAGGCTCGAAAGGTTTCCGAGTGAGCAAGTCTAGCAGAAGTTTAATGTACCAGGCTGCGACTGGACATCTGATAGGGGGTCTGGTATGCAGAATACCCTTAAGAAACCTCTTAACTACAGGTAACTGAGCCAGAGAAAAGGAATGTGCCAGCTCACGATAAGCTGAAATGGCACAAAGATGAACTTTGACTGTAGAGTACTGCAGACCTGAATTTGAGAGGTCTAAAAGGTACTCCAAGACTTAATCTGGTGGGCAGGAAAAAGGGTTCGAAGAGGATTTTGCACACCAGAGAGAGAAACGCTTCCATTTGGCTGTGTAGGTTTTTCTATTGGCTGGCTTACGTGCGGCCAAGAGAATATCTGAAACCCTATGGGAAACATTGAACCTATTCACCTCTATCTCTTCAGAAGCCAAGTGTGAAGTGAAGCGCCTTCAGATTGGGATGGACCATGGGACCTTGGGTCAGCAGGTTCGTCCCAAAGGGAAGTGCCTTTGGGGGGGTTTCCGACAGACTGTTGAGCAGTGGAAACCATATCTGTCGAGGCCACAGAAGGGGGCAATGAGAATCATTTTGTTCCCCTGAGACTCAAATTTGAGAATTAGAGGAAGAGGAGGAAAGGCGTATAGAAAGCGTTTTGTCCACTGCAGCCTGATTGCATCCTGACAGAAAATGCCAGGTCCTGGATTTCTGGAGCAGAAGAGAGGCAGTTTTGCATTGAGTGGGGATGCAAAAAGGTCCAGGTCTGGAGTTCCCCACTCTTTGAAGAGTGACTGAGCGACAGTTGAGTCAAGAGGCCACTCGTGTGGATCTGTCTCTGTTCTGCTGAGACAGTCTGCCAGTTCGTTCTGCACTCCTGGCAGGTAAATCACGTGGATTAGAGCCTTGTGCTCCAATCACCATTCCGACACTCTCATAGCTTCCCTGCATAATGGGTAAGAGTGTGCACTGCCCTGCTTGTTGATGTAATACATCACCGCTTGTGAGAGAGTATGTCCTTCAAGGCCCGGACTGCATAGAGGACGGCTCATTTCCAGGACATTTATGTAAAGCTGGGACTCATCCTGAGTCCTCGTACCCTGGGTGTAGAGATTCTGGCAGTGAGCTCCCTACCCCATCAGGGACGTGTCCGTGGTAATGGAGATCTGATGATCCAGAGGAGCAAAGGGATACTATTCCAGAAGGTTGTCCTCTTGCGACCACCAGGTGAGAGACCTCTTTAGAGGTTCTGTCACCTTGATGGGAAAGGACTGAGGGTGAGTGGTTGGGGACCACTGAGTACTGAGCATCCACTGAGAGGTTCTCATGTGGAGACGAGCTAGTGGTACAGTGAACACCGAGGATGCCATGAGACCCAGCATCCATTGACATCGAGATAGCTCGAACCGAGCTGTTTTCTCTGATGTACCGAGCCATCTGCAGGATATCGCTCCTTCTGTCCTCTAGGAGAAAAGCCTGCGCACAGGACATGCCCAGAAGAGTTCCTATGAAAAGGAGTTTCTGGGAGGGCTGTAACTGCGATTTGTTGAGATTTAGCAGGACTCCCATAGACGTGAGGAATTCTGAAGCCGTGGCTACAGCGTCCAGAGTTTCTTGTCTGGATGGACTTGCTAGGAGCCAGTCGTGCAGATACGGGAAAACTTGAATTCTGATTTTCCTGAGATGTGCTGCGAGAATTGCACAACACTTTGTAAAAACTCGCGGCACCAAGGATAGCCCAAAGGGCAGGACTCTGAACTGATAATGTTGACCCAACGCCACAAACCTCAGGTATTTGTGGTGCTTTGGGTGAATAAGAATGTGCTGGTAAGCATCCTGCATGTCCAGGGAGGCTAGCCAATTGTGTTGATAAAACAAAGGTAGAAGGGTACCTAGAGATGATATCTTGAACTTTTCCTCGTGGAGGAATTTGTTTAACTTTCCGAGATCCAGAATGGGGCGCTTGCCGCCAGTTTTCTTTGGAATCAGAAAGTAATGGCAGTAGAATCCTGTGTTTCGTTGATCAAGCAGAACTACTTCTACTGCCCTGTTGTTAAGAAGGCCTTGTACCTCGGAAGCAAGAAGGTCTGACTGTACTGTCAACAGCCTGGGCTGTCGTCTGGGGGGATGATCCGGAGGGGTTTCTGAAAGATTGAGCGAGTACCCCTCGCGGATTATCCAGAGGACCCATTTGTCTGATGTTATAGATTTCCACTGGAAGTAGAACTGAGTCAGATGTCCTCCCACCGCTGAGGAAGAGTCCCCCTCGGACAGTTGAGGCGAGACCTGGGCCGGAAACTCAGAAGGTGGCACTGGGCGCTTTGGGGCCTTGTGCCTTCCGCTGCGTTTTCTTTTGTGGTTGAAGGGTTTGGTTTTTGTTAAAACCTCCTCTGCCTTTGCCCCGAAAGGACTGATGGTTGTGAAATTGACGCTTGTTGGCACCCCCCAAGAAGGGCCGGGTGTTGGTCGAGCTGTCTTAATGGCCGACCTAGTCTTCTGTGTGGCCTCCAGAGCTTGTTCCACGTGGGGTCCGAACAGATACATACTGTCAAAAGGTAAAGCCATGACCTGCCGCTGGGCATCATTCGTGAAGACCGAAGTACGTAGCCAAGAGTGGCGACAGGTGCAGATGTCAGTCACCGTCGCTCGGGAAGCGGTATCGAAAGCGTCCATTGCAGCTTTAACCTGTTGGTTGTTGGACTCGATACCCCTGGTTATGGTCTGAAGTAGCTCCGCATTGGCTTCAGATTTGGGCAGAGCTTCTACCATTTGTTTGAGCGAATGCCAAAGAACATACTCATACTGAGAAAAATAGCTCTGGTAGCTGGCAATACGCATACCCAGGGCGGAGGCAGCAAAGACTCTCTTATCTAAGGTGTCTATCTTATGAGATTCTTTATTTATAGGCCGGGCTGTAGATGCCTGAGGAAGGACGGCCTTGTCATTCTCTGCCAAGACTACAATGGGATCAGCCAAGGCTTGTGAGGCCAATATGGGTCGATCCTTGGGAGAAGCATGACTTCCTATCTATGGACTTAGCCATGGAAGGGATGAGAGCAGGGTTGTTCCATATCATCTGAGAGAGAGAGTCTCGAAAGATAGTTGTACCGGAAGAGTTAAATCCATAGGGATCTCCGGGACGTGAATGTATAGGAGTCTTAAAAGCTTCCCAGGATCGATTTCTGTAGTCTGGAGAGAAAGAGTGGAATTTAGATTTTTCAGCAGAGACTTAAAGGAAAGGTCTTCGACCACAGGCTCTGCAGCAGGATTGATGCCTGCTCCTTCATCATCATCATCACCCAGCCGAAGATCTGGGTCAGGTTCAAAATCATCTCCTGAGAGTCCGGGGGGGACTGTATGGACAGGAAAGGAGTGAAAATCAGAAGGAAAATTAGAAGAGGAAAGAATCGGAGTGGAAAACCTTGGAGGCTGGACGGCGCCACACCAAGCATCGGCGCTGACGAAGAACATGGCGCTGAACACAAGGAAGTCGGCGCCATTTGGAACAGCCCAGTACCCTGCACCGGCATAGGCCACAGTCCCGAAGGAGTCTGCAGCGCCGAAGACGGTGCCAACAGAGCCCGCAGCGCTGCCGTGGCACCTACAGAGCCCCCGGTGCTGCCGACAGAGCCCCTGGTGCCGAGGACGGTGCCGCCAGGCCCCCCGATGCCACGGTCAGTGCCAAGAGAGCCCCCAGTGCCGTAGCCACCCAAGTTTCCGAAAACTGTGATTTGAGGGAAAAGAAGGGAAATTGGCAGGAGATAGAGGCATCGATGTGGCCCCCTGCGCCGCAGCCAAGTGAGGGGGGAAAACACCCGAGCACGGAGTCGACGACACCGAAGAAGGCGCCGCACATCTAGGAAGGCCCAACCACCCTACCTGCTCCCTCGAGCGGCCCGAAGGCCTCGGACTGACCGGATCAGGCAACTGGACCAACCTCCAAGCCCACTGCTCCATAAGAGCAGCCCACTGGTGAAACCGCTCATCGGAAGACCCTCCAAAGGGCGGGGATGGGCTCTGATGTTGAAGAGGTCGGCCACCGGAGACTGAAGCCGGCGACTCCGAGAGAGGAGGAGACCGGAGCCTGGCCCCAATGACCAACTGTCGACACGCAGACATACCAGAAGAGGACCTCGAGTGATGCCTCCTCTTCTTCGACTTGTGTGCTGAAGAAGAGTTCGAGGCCGAACGGTGCAGAGAATGGGACCATTTCCTTTTATGCTTCCGGGGGGACCACCCATCTCCCTGAGCACTGGACCGTCCGTTGTCAGATCCACCCTCCAGAGAGGGTGGCGGACCGGACCCAGCCCGGCTGACTGAACAGCTTTCATACGAAGTCTCCCTACTGTTACCTGACCCACTCATGGTTGACTCCGTCAACGGAGGGCTGAAGACTTCTTTCTTATACTTGATAAACAAAATGTAATTGGTACTTGTTCGAAGATAAATTACAAAACAATAAACTGAAAACTATGCTGCTAGTGTGAAGTTTGACTCCCGGAGGGCGAGCGATGTCGTCACTGAAGCGCACTCTACGGCGGGGAAAAAAGGAACTGAGGCAGTTGGAGGGTCGATGCCGAGGTAGCCTTTACCGCATGAGCCACGGCTCACAGTGCTGCTTCCTCGTGGCTCCACCTCTGACGCCGACCCTCTTGAAAAGTTTGCTCCCGTTGGGTCCTAGCGTCTCCGGCCAAGATCTCATTAGTGTGAATAAGTGGTGGAGACTTTATGTCCAGGAAGATCAATTATGCCTTACTGCATGGCACCAACTGGCCAAACATTCTTGCAGATGTGAGAAGCTGCAGATGGACATGACCATAAGCCTGCTGTAGCGCAGTGCCATCAGTGAGGTGCTTCTAGGCAAAATTGCTGGTGGAAGTGTCAGAGCCAGCCATGCTCTATCAAAATGCCTTAGTGGCGACAGGGAGCATAAAAATGTTTGCCATACTGAATTTGCAGTCAACACTGGCAAAGGTGGTGATCCTTATCATACACCCAGGCTTGCAAAAGCTGATGGACTGACAGCACGGAACTATGAAGACTTCTGTTTATCCATATGTAGGGATGTCATTCTGTAATATTTTTGCAAAGACATCATGACTATTTATTCTTGGTGTTGAAGCACGAGATTAGAACAGCCATAAAAAACAGCACTGCAGTTGACTCAGGGAGCAACCATGTTCAAAATAGCTAAGGTAACATAGGCTATTTTACATTACTTATTTTCTCTGGATCCTCAAACAAGACCGGTCCACTGTAGACTACTCGCAGTACATGTCTGCAAGGAAAGACAACCGTAAGTGGTTTGGCGTCAGCAGGGCTGGACTATGCCATCTTCTTAGAGGATCCAAAGTGCGCAAAGGACCAGCATGTAGATGTTCCAGGTGTTTTCTCCCCTGACTTGCTGTCCCACCTGTTGCCATATTCATTACCCTGGTGTGGTGGGATGTGCACACACTATACCTCCCACAGTAGGGAAACCAGCTCGCTGGCCCTCCATGCATGGGGGGTTGGGTGCTGCAGCTCTGTGACTGCTGGCACTATCCCCCTCAGCTGAGGAGTACCACCTTTGGCAGCACTTGCTCAGCCTGACTGCCCAACTGCTGGTTCCCGAGTCTGCTACCAAACCTGGGTCACCAGTGTGGAAGCACAACATGTAGCCACTGAGGCATAAAGTGCCTCCCTAGGGCTATGTTCTGTCATCAATAAATTATAACAAGGCTGGCTCCATCGCGCTGAGTAGTAAGGGACAGCTCTGGCACACTGGTGACCCAGGTCCGTGTCCCAAGCCCAGGATATCGGAGTGAAGGCCAGCAGGGCTGGTGACAAAGTGTCCACCTGGATGCTCTTCTCCCACTGGGGGCGGGGAGAGTGGTAGATGTGCACCACTCAGAGAGCAGCACCTGTAGGTACATGTGGGGTCTTTGATGGTATGGATGACAACATGCTGGCAGGTGGAGCCGAGTGGTGCACACTCCAAGTGGAGAGACAGGAAGAACAGAGGAAAACACCTGGGTGATGGCCTCCCTGAACACTCCCCCATGCTACCAAACCCTCAGCGGCACACCCGCAACCCAGCCCCTAGTGCCCAGCAATGCCTCTGCAATGTGCTTTTCCCTCTCCTCCTATGCCTGCTGGGGAGGGAAAATAACTGACCCTGGCACTAGAAGGACACACTAGGGACTGGTGGCAGACAATGTTGAAGAAGGTACGGCATGTACAGGAGTGGTACAATGTGGGGCCATAAAGACTGGGGCTCCTAAGGGCATGGATGGTGGCAAAAGAAATATACATAATCCCATGGTTACAAACCAGACCATGAGAAGCCAGACAGGGTTGGTGAGTGCAGATTCTGAGTCTGAAGTAGCTGGAATGTAAAAGCTTTACAGACAAAAGCGAGTGTCCTGCAGGGGCAGAACAGCTAATGAAGCAAACCTTCGTAACCTCAACCAAAATAAATAGAATAAAACCATGATCGCTGCCTGCAGGGTTATCTGAGTCTTCAGCATTCCTTGGGCATTTATCACAAACCATAGTTCTCTCTGGCTTCTTCCACCCCCTATTATGTTCCCCAGCAACAGAAATTTAGAACTGAACTACCAAACTGCATATTAAATAGTGGTGACTCATTCAGTCCACTGAGTGAGCCCCAGCTTTAGAAATCCCTCTCCTGAACTGTTCAAAGCAAATTTCATAATATCTTCTGGCAAGGCTTCAGACTGCCCAATCAGACCCACTTTCCAGGCTGCAATATCTTTCGCCAGTAAATGTTTCCCACTCCTTACTTCCCTGTCCCAATCATCCCAGGCAACCACTCAGCTGTTACCCTATCTGCATCACTCCTGCTTTCTCACGGCTTTTACCCCAAGGTCAGGGGTTGGAGGGTGGGCAGGAACCCCTGTGAAGAGTCCCTATGGGGCTCCAAGTGAACCAGGTTTCATCCTGCTGGGCTGGGGCATTTTCCTTTGTGTCTTTCCGATCCCCACAACCGCAGTGCTGAAGAGACTCAGAACATGCATTCGTGCAAGGAGGACAATATCAAGCTTGGCTGGCGTCCCCCCCACCCCACCCCCAAGATACCACTGTCATCCAGATGACAGTATCACAGCTGTGTCAGTGAACATCCTCCCAAAGGAGGACAGCGCCCCTTAGATGCTTCACCCATCTTCCTCCTGCTAGCCCTCCAGTGGCCTGAACAAGTTCCTACACCAAAGAATTCATGTTCCGGCTAGCCACTCTCCTTCAATCTCATCGGCGTTCCAACCCTGACACCCTACTCACCTTCACCTCATGTTGTGTCGATCCAGTGGGGTCTGAGAGTACCTACACATCAACCTAGTAGCTGGCATTTTCCAACTGTGGTTTCTCCTCCAACCCCCGTTTCTCTTATCCTCCCTCCCCCTCGACAGCATAGCACCATGCCCTGAACACCTCATGCATGCACGGTCGGTGTGGCCCTGTAGAGAGGGAATACATCCTCACCTTCTTCAGGTTGGGATGCACTGTTGCAGAGTCTCCCCAGTGCTGGCTGTCCGGTCTTTATGACCTGAGAACTCCCAGTGCCAAAGGCATTTCATGGTCACAGCAAGCACTCCCAGCACCAAGGGTATTTCATGGTCATAGCAAGTGCGCCAGCGTCAAGGGTATTTCTTGGTCTTAGCAAGTACTCCCAGCACGAAGGGCATTTCATGGTTACAGCAAGCGCTCACAGTGCCCAGGGCATTTCATGGTTATAGCAAGTGCTCACAGTGCCAAGGGCATTTGATGGTTACAGCAAGTGCTCCCAGCGCCCAAGGGCATTTGATGGTTACAGCAAGTGCTCCCAGCACCAAGGGTATTTCATGGTTACAGCAAGGCTTCCAGCACCAGGGCATTTTATAATAATAGAAAGCACTTCCAGCACCAAGGGAATTTTATAGTTGTATCAAGTTCTCCCAGCACCAAAAACATTTCGTGGTTAAACAAAGTGCTTCCAGTGCCAATGGCATTTCGTGGTTATAGCAAGTGCTTTCAGCAGCACAGGCATTATGTGTTTATAGCGTATACTCCCAGTGCTAATAACAGTTATGTATTGCTAGCCTAAACTCCCAGCACTATGGGCATTACATGTTTATAGCCTGCGCGCTCAGGGCATTACATTTCTACAGCCTGTGCTCTCAGCACCAAGGGTATTACATATTTATAGCATGTGCTCCTAGCGCCAAGGGCATTACATGTTTATAGCATGCATTCCCAACACCAAGTGTATTACATGTGTATAGCATGCACTGCCAGCGCCAAGGGCATTACATGTTTATAACATGCGCTCGCAGCACCAAAGGCATTACATGTGTATAGCATGCGCTCCTAGTGCCAAAGGCGTTACATGTGTGTAGCATGGGCTCCTAGCGCCAAGGGTATTACATGTTTATAGTATGCATTCTCAGCACCCAGAGCATTATATGTTTATAGCATGTGCTCCTAGTGCCAAGAGCACTACATGTTTATAGCATGCACTCACAGCACCAGGAGCATTACAGTTTATAACATGCGCTCGCAGCACCAAGGGCATTACATGTGTAAAGCATGCGCTCCTAGTGCCAAAGGCATTACATGAGTGTAGCATGGGCTCCTAGCGCCAAGGGTATTACATGTTTATAGCATGCATTCTCAGCACCCAGAGCATTATATGTTTATAGCATGTGCTCCTAGTGCCAAGGGCACTACATGTTTATAGCATGCACTCGCAGCACCAGAAGCATTACAGTTTATAACATGCGTTCGCAGCACCAAGGGCATTACATGTGTAAAGCATGCGCTCCTAGTGCCAAAGGCATTACATGTGTGTAGCATGGGCTCCTAGCGCCAAGGGTATTACATGTCTATAGCATGTATTCCCAGCACCCAGAGCATTATATGTTTATAGCATGTGCTCCTAGTGCCAAGGGCACTACATGTTTATAGCATGCACTCCCACCTCCAAGGGCATTACATGTTTATAGCATGCATTCCCAGCACCCAGAGCATTATATGTTTATAGCATGTGCTACTAGTGCCAAGGACACTACACGTTTATAGCATGCACTCCCACAACCAAGGGCATTACAGGTTTATAGCATGCACTCCCACCACTAAGGGCATTACATGTTTATTGCATGGACTCCCACCACTAAGGGCATTACATGTTTATAGCATGTGCTCCTAGTGCCAAGAGTATTGCATGTTTACAGCATACACTCCCACCACCAAGGGCATTGCATGTTTACAGCATGCACTCCCACCACCAACGGCATTACATGTTTATAGCATGTGCTCCTAGTGCCAAGGGCATTGCATGTTTATAGCATGCACTCCCACCACCAGGGGCATTACATGTTTATAGCATGCACTCCTAGTGCCTGGGGCATTACAGGTTTATAGCATGCACTCCCACCACCAAGGGCATTACATGTTTATAGCATGCATCCCCAGCGCCTACAGCATTACACATTTACAGCATGCATTCCTAGTGCCAAGGGCATTACATGCTTACAGCATGCACTCCCAGCACCAAGGGCATTACATGTTTATAGCCTGTGCTCCCAGTGCCAAGGGCATTACCTGTTTATAGCATGCACTCCCAGTGCCAAGGGCATTACATGTTTATAAAATATGCTTCCAGTGCCAAGGGCATTATCTGGGTAAAGTGAGCACTCCCAGATAAAGTGAGCACTCCCAGTGCTAACGGCATTACACGATTATAACAAAAGACACAAAGCACAAAAATAAAATGGAATTAAAGTGCAAGCACTGTTTATTCATATAGAATGCGGTGCAGAAGCAAAAAATCAGCCTCGTCCTCGTGGTTGTTTTTTGTTCTTGCACTGTATTTTATATGAATGAATAGTGCTGGCACTTTAATTCCATTTTGTGTGTGCTGCTTTGTGTCTTTGGTTCAAGTCTGTACCACAGCAGCACTCATCTCCTAGCGAATGCAGAGCAGTGAACCTACCATTACAAGTGCCCCCAGCACCAAGAGCATTACATGGTTATAGTGCATGCCCCCAGTGCTAAGGGTATTACACGATTATAACAAGAGCCCCCAGTGCAAAGGGCATTACATGGTTATAGTGAGCACCCCCAGTGCCCAAGGGTACTACACGGTTATAGCAAGCACCCCCAATGCCAAGGGCATTACATGGTTATAGTGAGCACCCCCAGTGCCCAAGGGTACTACACGGTTATAGCAAGCACCCCCAATGCCAAGGGCATTACATGGTTATAGTGAGTACTGCACACGCCAAGAGTATTAGAGTTATAGCAAATGCCCCCCCCCCCCGGGCCAAGGGCATTACATAGAGAATAATGCCTGTGCAGGTGTGTGTTATGATGATTTTCCACACACCCAAGGTGTGTGATAATCCATAAATCCACTTCACTCAGAGCTTCCAAGTAGCCAGGACGGCAAGGCTCCCTGCTGCAACCCACCCCCAACCTGGTCCACATCACTCGGAGCTTCCAAGGAGCCGGAATGGCAAGGCTCCCTACTGCAACTCACCCCCAACCTGCTCCACTTCACTTGGAGCTTCCAAGGAGCTGGAACCACAATGCTCCCACTGCAACCAGCCCCAACCTGCTGCAATTCATTTGGAGCTTCCAAGGAGCTGGAGCAGCAGGCTCCTCCTGCAACCCACCCCAACCTGCTCCCACTTCACCGGGCTTCAAGGAGGCAGGCATGGGGCTCCCGCCTGCAACCCACCCCAACCTGCTCCACTTCACTCGAGCTTCCAAGGAGACGGAGGCAAGGCTCCCTACTGCAACCCACCCCCAACCTGCTCCACTTCACTCTTCCAAGGAGACGGAACGGCAAGGCTCCCTCCTGCAACCCACCCCCAACCTGCTCCACTTCACTCTTCCAAGGAGACGGAATGGCAAGGCTCCCTCCTGCAACCCACCCCCAACCTGCTCCACTTCACTCTTCCAAGGAGGAACGGCACTGTTCTTACTGCAATCCACCCCCAACCTGCTCCACTTCACTAGCAGCTTCCAAGGAGCCGGAACGGCAAGGTATGGATATGGAGCCGAGTTCAGGGAGTAGCTTTAAGGGCTGCAGATTACACGATTGAAGCTAGCCATTTTATGCAGTTTGAATTTGGATTTACTGTGCTACTCGTACCTGTTCTCCATAGTGAGTGCTCCTGGGGGTAGACCTGTGCATGTGCAGTTTGTTGAGCTGGTGTCCATTGTTCTCCTTCCCACCACTCATCTCCCTGTCTCCTTTGTCCTCTAGACTCCCTCCTGCAACCCACCCCCAACCAGCTCCACTTCACTCAGAGCTTCCAAGGAGACGGAATGGCAAGGTCAAGCAGCTCTCACGGAGAGCGGAGTTTTGCTGGACTGGACTGTGTTGTGGGGGGGTGCTAGCCCGACTGCCCGTCCACTCCTCCACTCACCCACCCATGGCCGTCCCTACTCTTATAGGCAGGTCAAGATCATGTGACAGGTCACGTGACCCTCAAGCTGCAGAATTAAAGTAGCCACGTCCCCATTTGCAGCTTATACTTTCTGGCCACTAGGAAACCCTCAAGCTAACTCCCCATTTCTACTCTTACTCTAGCCGTACTACTCTGACCTCTCAGATTGCCTTGCCTCACCTCTGCCCCCTACTGCCACCTACTATTCCCAGCCTGACAGCTATTAGTCTGCAGCTAGTCTTGAACCCCCAAACGTTCATTCTAAAGGGGAGCACCCTACCACTGCACTATCCCTCTAGTCCTGCAAACACAGCTCCTGTCTGTACTCATTAGGTTTAGGACCAGAACCCTACAATCTTGTGGTCTTGCCACCCCCACCCCAGTGTCTACACACCACATACTTGCTCCCTGCCCTTCCCCCTTGGGCAGTACTTGACAAACTTCACAATGAGTATCCACCTCAGTTTACTCACCTCACTTCTGATATTTACTATACCGCTCGCCTATCTGCGTGAGCACAATTCTCCCTGTGGAAGCCACTCCTATTTGGAACATAATACTCCCAGTGGCTCAGACCATGTGACACATCTCTCTCAATGGCTCACACTTTTTTCTCTGTGGCACATCTACATCTCCCCCGGAACTATGTATATGCTACATGGGCCTTATCAACTGTTGAATCATCCACCCTCCCCCTGGAACCACAGCTTCTTCTCTATGTTATTAAATCAGTGAAAACCAGATCCCGCACCTGCACTCGACCACAAGCCTTGAAACATCTAAAATGGCAAGCAATCAGGCTTACATGACTCCTACTGTTAATATCTGGAAACATCCATCCAAACCCTGGCCCTAGGTCCTCTACGTCTGCTCCTCTAAAGAAGGATGGCACCTTGACCATTGCCTCAATGAACATCTGCAGCCTCCTCGCTAAAAGGGACTTTCTCTAGGCCTGGATTACCCTCCATAACCCAGACATCATATCAGTAGTGGAAACCTCACCCTAAGAATCCCTGACCTGGCCATCCACATCGATGGGTACACCTTCTTTAGACTTGACAGGACAGGCAAGCGTGGTGGTGGATGTGTGGTTTATGGCAGAAACTCCCTCCAAGGTCGTTATGTTCCACGTCCTACCATCAATAGCAACACCCAAATTCTTCCTATCCAGGTCCAACTTGGTACACAGGGAAAATGCCTCACTCTGGTCACTGTATATATCCCACCTAAAGAGCAGTCTACAGGTTTCAACTCTGTCCTGGAATACCTAGGAGGTCTGCGCAAGGACTCCGAGATCTTGGTACTCTGACTTTAACATAAATTGGATATCATCCGAGGCGGCTCCATATAAAGATGCCGTATTCTCTATTGTTCTGACTCGGTTAGTGGCCTCCCCCACCTGCACGATCTACCTCACTGGAACTAGCACGCTTCTGTACTGGTTACTAACCAACCACCCCGATAGGATACTCAGCATCACTGTCCTCCCGGACAGTATACATGACCATTCCCCCATCATTTGTTCTTGGTTGCACAAATCTCCCAGAACCCTCCCTAAAACAGTCACCTCTAGAGTCTTGAAAGCTGGACAACTAGGCCCCCTAAAACCCACCTCATCACTCAAGACTGGTCTTCCATCTACCTCACGGATGATGTTGGTCTTGCACTAGAGCACTTAATTAGCACCTTCAATGCGGTATGTGACATATATGCCCCCTTTCAAGAAGTGGAAAGTAAAGGGAGCCAGCAAGTCCTAGATCGCCCCTTCCCTTCTCAAACAAATGAAGGAGAGGGACAACCTCTGGCACAAGCCCCAATATACAGGCTCCCTATCAGACATATAATACTACAAAGCTACCCGAAATAAATGCACCCTTGCTATTTATATTGCGAAGAGTCATCATTTTAAGGAAGAGCTTAACTGCTCCTGGGGAGATTCTTAGAAATTCTGGGATAACAAAAACTTTAAGTGGGCCGGCCCGCCAGTGCAGCGGTAGTGCTATCGCTTGCAACCCTGGCAACCTGGGTTCAGGAACAAGCCCAGGAAGCTGGAGGGCCGGCCGGGGGGGAGGAGGCTTGAGCACCCACGGGGCTGCTCGTCTTCTCCAGGAGGGAGGGACAAGACTCGGTGCTTGGCTGGCCTCTGGTGGAAGTCGGAGGCATAACCAGCACCAGTCTTACAGAATAGAGGGGGAGGAGTGTGATGGATGTCAGTGCTGGTGCCTTGCCATCCAGGTGCGAATCACGCTCAGCAGAAACAGGGAAAATCAGCCTTCTGTGTGACCAGGAGATGGAGCATTGGCACTGATCCCCAACCTCTGCCTCTGCTAGTAGCCCGATGGAACACTGAAGACTCTGGGTGTATGGGCCCCACCTCGTTCCTGCCTGGGGGGGAACAACCACAGCTTGATGGGGCAAAACAGAGGTAAGGGGGACAGGATGCCTTGGCAACTCTTGAGGAGCGGGGCGCAGGAGGCTAGGGGGAAAGAATAGAAATAAAAAAATAAAAAAAACTAACTGGGAAAACCAGCAAAACTGCCTCTACTACTCCAGGTAAATGGTGAGATGACACAGGACACCAAAGAGATTGCCAATGCTTTTAATAGGGCTTTCATGGACCTTAGTGAGATTGTTCCACCTGACTAACTTGACCCCCACAGTGTCCTGAACAACACAAGTATGGGTGACACTTGCATTCCTGTACCATCCTCCTTCAACCTCAAAATTGCGTCAATCCCAGAGGCCAAAAATACAATGCAGAGGCTACTGGGAAAACAAGGTTCAGTGGAGACTTGCTGGACCTCAAATTATTGGCACTCACCCTGCACGAGGTTATTTAGCCCCAAACTCACATTCTGAATAAGTCCCTCAGAACATCTAAATTCTCAAATATCTGGAAGCAGGCCATTGTCACTCCAGTCTTCAAAAGTGGTGACCAGGCAAACCACTCTATCTTCCGACCTATATATTCATACTCCCCCCTCTCTCCAAGGCGCTTGAAAGGATCGTCAGCGACCAACTAGTAGAATACCTAGACAAATACCAGCTCCAATGTCAAGGACAACATGGATTTCAGAAACAGCACAGTATTAACACTACCCTAGTGGAATTCACCTCTTTCATTCATGACTTCCTTGACCGTGGTCACTTGGTAGGTGCTACATTTATTGACCTAATGAAGGCATTTGACACAATCACAAGCTTCTCCTTAATCAGCTGTCAACCACTGGCCTCTCACCCAAATCAGTAGAATGGTTCCACAGTTACCTCACTAATCGTTCCTAGCAAGTCAAAATCCTAGATACCCGCTCTGATCCTTGTAATGTCACAACCGGGGCACCACAAGGCTCAATTCTGGGCCCTTTACTGTTCAGTTTATTTCTTAATAATCTTCCAATGACCTGTCCAAGCCAGGTTCTCTTGTAAGCAGATGATGCTGTGCTGTTCTCGTGTAATGCCAGCCGTACTGCCCTTGAACAACATATGCAGTCCAGCTTCACGGCAGTGAAGTCCTGGTTTAATTGGCACAAGCTCCTGCTAAATTGCAGGAAGACAAAGACAATGCTCTTTGCCTCACCTCAGAATAAACATAGATCTTATCAGCTGGAAATCCACAACCACCCTGGCGAAGTGCTGGTCATGGTACACTCTTTTAAATACCTCGAGGTCACCACAAAGTTGCAAATTACTGCACCTCGTGTAGCTTTTGTATGCAAAATGCAACGTTTTCTTTGCGATTCCCATGACGTGCGAACTTCGTGAAGCAAAAAACAATGCAAACAGCGAAGTCTCTTTAATTTGCCCATGGCTGCTAGCAACGCTCCCCCAGAAATGTCTAACATGTTTGTGTGTTCAGTTTTGGCATCTCCTGCAGTTATGAGTGCATTCTCAAGTTATCTGTGTGCCAGAAATGAAAATTACACACCTAGCGTAATTATGATCTTTCTGTGCATCTTCACCATTCATCACCTTTGGGTTATTGGCCGGAGGTCATGACCCCGTGGGAGCTTTTTTTGGGGATGGGTGGAGCCGACTCACCATTGGCACCGCCCTCGAGGCCGATGCGCTGTGTAGCGCTCGTGGGTTGGCCATTAGGTGCTGTCGACTCCGCCCTCCAGCCAGTTCTGAGTCGCCAGAGAGGTGAGGAAAAAGGGGTGGGAGGGTGGGACAAGGAAGTCCAAGGGACAGATAAAGGAAAGATATATAAACCAAAAGGAGAAATAAACGACTGAGAGGACAGGAGGAGAAGGAAGACTAAGGGGATTGGGTTGGGGACCCCAGTCTCTGGAAATAGGAAAAAGGAGCGAGGAAGGATTGAGGATAAGCTTGGGGGGGAGAGGTAACAACCATACCCTGGAACCTTTAATGTTGACTTGTCTCCAGATTGTATAGGAACTGCAGGGAGTAGCCAAAAGGCTCATGTCAGGATTCAAGGCACAGAATCACTGGCAATAACTCCAAAAGCAGAAAACGGCTATTCTGGAAGAAGACAAGACACAGGGTTAATCCCCCCCCTCCCTGGGAAAAAATGTTGATGTAAGAAATGTTGGTTTCTTGAGGAAATTAAGGATATGTCCACGGGACAAGGAGTGGAGAGAACAGAGGGCAGCTACCGACTCCCAGCTCACAGGGGTGGAGCCAAAGCACTGGAGAAGGAGTGCCCCCCTTCCTGACCACTCCTTCTAAAACACTATCCCACTATGTGTCCCTGCTTTACCCTCAGACTAACAGAAAAGAGGCGGGCGAGAAGGACAGAGAGGGAGGGGACCCAGAGACTGAGGGCCCCAGGGGGATGGCGGGGGAGCTTGTGATGAATGGTGAAGATACACAGAAAGATCATAATTAGGTAGTGCATAATTTTCATATCTTATCTGTGTCAATCTTCACCATTCATCACTCTTAGTGATGTGCGAGCCCCCGAAGGGGGTTTTAACCCTAAGATACAGAGTCCCTTAGCTCTCAGTGGGTGACACACTAGAGGAGAACCTTCTGGTCCTGGAGGAGGCCTTGAGTGGGGAGAGTGAGGCAGGGACCCCGGAGGGGGAAGGAAGTTGCCCCGACAAATGCCATCTCACTCTACGGGAGAAGAGATAGGTTCTCTGGTGAGTGGAGTTAATCACCCTATGCTGGGCCAAGGATGACAACTACGAAAGACGCAGCCATGCCGTCCACCTAGTGCAGATCGCTGTCCCAACAACCCTGGTAGCTACCTCACTGGCATCGTACGATGCTCTTGCTTGGTGCCTTGCTAGCTCCAGGCCACGCGCAGACTGCAATGGCTTGTCTGGTTTGCTCAATGTCAGGCAAAGAGGCTAGGAGCTGACCCAGCCTGGACCACAGGAACCTATCATAGGATGCGTAGTGGGTCTGATGTGCTGCAATAGAGAGCAGCAACCGTGCCAAGTATAACGTCTTCCTCCCCCAGAAGTCAAAATCCAAGGAATCTTGATCTGGGGCGGTCCGTGGAGGCTGAAGCCCATCAGGAGTGTCAGTTGCGTCAATCCTGACTGAGGATGAGGCATGGAACCTGGAGACTCCGGGGGGGGGGGAATACCGCTGGCAGAGATCCCTAGGGGCAGGAACTCCGGAGAAGGGCTTCTGCCAGGAACGCAATGACACCTCCCGAAAGGGAGCAGACCAGGGGGGCACCACAAGGGTGTCCTCACTGAAGTCGCCTAGAAAGGTGTGCGCGAGGTGCTCTGGATTGCTTTAAGTGGGAGGGGTGATGTGCAGGTCCTCCAACATCCTCACGAGGAATCGCTGATATGCCGCAAGATCAGCAGCTGAGGAGATGTGGACAGATGGATCCTCTCCCCGAGAAGAGGGGGATGAGGAGTCAGAGGACCTCAAATGCTCAGAGGGTGGCTGCTCGGGGGGAGGTTGAAAAACCTGTCTGTCCATTGCCCTACCGTAAGCGGGGAATCAAGCAGCCATGGGCCTGAACTGCTCCCAGGAGAGAGGCCCGCTAGGGCAAAGGGTGCCTAGGAGCGCCGGAGAATGTGGCAGAGGGACAGAGCTGACAAGAGAAATCGACTGACCTCCGCCTGGGCTAGGGAGCGCACCAGGAGCACCAGAAGATGAAGGTGCTCTAGAAGACTCCACAGACGACAGCTGAACAACCATATCGGAACTGCCTTGGCTGTGCCTGGAAGAATCCCCCCTGTGAGGTGACCAGGGCCGTGTAGGTCCAGAAGGACGGTCCCCTACCTCCAAAGAACGGGGCACTCTCAAAGAACCGAGGGGGAAGAGCGGAGATCTGCACTACGGCTTCTCCCAGAGCCTGGGTGGGCTCCAGAAAAAGGTCATGGCACAGACCCCATGCCCCTCGACCCCTTGGAATCCGAGAGTGCCCTCCTCATCAAGAGAGCCAGCTTAGGAAACTGACAGCCCTGGTCAGCCCCCGAAGGAGCTATCCAGAGCGCAGCACCCTCCCCTCCCGTGGGTGCTCTGATCAGCCCCAAAGTTGGGCGATCTAGGCACACCACCTGAAGGGGTACCACCGCTAAGGAGTCAAGAGAACCCTCCGAGGCTGGGCTGCAGTGCAAAGGTGGCCTGCACCACTGCCTGCTGGTCAGAACCCCTGACCCCAGCCCTGGCAGACACTGTCCGCTCCTCAGAGGGGGGCTGACTCTGGCCTGTCAAGGACACTACGAGGGTGCCCACGCCAGCAGCTAACTCCAAGGAGCCAGACTGCCTGTCTGACTCAAAGTCCAACTCCTCCTCCTTCAAAGAGGTGGAGACTGGAGCCCTGTGCCAAACAGTTGGTGGGCGCCTGCTGCCATCCTGACCAAATAGGGTACCAGAAGTAGAGACCATACCCGAGTCGGTACCAGCGTCCTCCACAGCACCACAAATGGTGGCAGAAGAGGACACGGCTCCAACCAGGGCAGCAGTCTCCGAGCCAGAACCTGACACGGTGCCGTCCCGCCCCACAGCGCTCGGCGTTGCGAGACAGAAATGGCACCAGCGGCTCGACAGCGCTCCCGGAGCGAGGCCAGAGACCCCACAATGCCGTCCCGCCCCACGGTGTCGCGAGCGGCACCGAGGACAGAGATGGTGCCGACGACGGCTCCGACAGCGCTCTCAGCACCAAGATCTGAAACCCTCATGGCGCCATGCCCACGCCCAGAACCACGAATGGCCCCAGAGCTGGACATGGTGCTGTGCTGAACCTTGGCACCGAGGCGAGAAAAAGTCAGAGACAGCACAGTAGAACATCCCACGGCACCGCCAGCACCATCGGCTCCGCGAACTGCGCGACAGCAGCCATGGCACCGAGTGACGGACCGGCACCGACGACAACTCCGTCAGGACCCACGGCACTGCAAACGGCACTGAGGCACGAAATGGCGCCGATAGACAGCGT
The DNA here is from genome assembly GCA_016271365.2 of Neoceratodus forsteri. Taxonomy (NCBI): domain Eukaryota; kingdom Metazoa; phylum Chordata; order Ceratodontiformes; family Ceratodontidae; genus Neoceratodus; species Neoceratodus forsteri. The sequence continues at coordinate 1,617,540,065 of CM028130.1, forward strand.
CAAGGACGGTGCCGACCCAGGCCTTCTGAGCTGCGGGTCCGACACCGGGGGAGCCTTCTCCACCGAAGGCGACTGCCAATGCGGTGCCTCCCACCCGTCCCCCAGAGGGAACAGACTGGGCCTCCTGCACCGTGGGAGGAGCCTCGGCCATGGCTAGACTACGAGGTCGGGGCTCTCCCTCCTCGTCCCGATAGAACCGGAGGGGACCTGGAGGAAAGGCTGAGAGAACGCGGCTTGGCCCGATGAGCGCGCTACCGACTTCGAAGTCGGTGGAGCTTGCCCACTTTCCACGTGGCGCTGTTCAATGACCCGGCGGTCCATGGAGAAACAGGAGTTGCATGAATCCATGTCGTGAAGCGGGTCAAGACACGAGGCAATGATCGTGCTGGTTGCTGACGGAGAACTTACGGCCACAAGGGCACCGCCGCATGGGCGGCCATCCCGTCTTCGAAGATTTCTTGCCCTCCAACCGAAACATGACCTATGAAAAGAAACACCAAAACAAGACTCGACGTCGCAAAATTAAACAAAAGGAACAATCTTACCAGGCGACGTCGAGTAGGCTATCAGAACCGGCAGGAGAATGGCCAATGAACTACGGCTCGGAGTTGATAGAGTCGGAAACGAAAACTTCGTAGCAGTAGGCCTCAAAATCTGTTAGACACTTCCCAGGAGGTGACCTCGACGGCGGGAGACGAAGAACTGGTGGGAGGGCGGAGTCAACAGCACCTACCGGCCAACCCGCGAGTGCTACGCAGTGCGTTAGCCTTGAGGCGGTGCCGATGGTGTGTCGTCTCCATCAAAAAAAGTCTGCATGGGTCACGCCCTCCGGCCAATAACCCAAAGGTGATGAATGGTGAATATTGACACAGATAAGATCTACTCAGCTCACTTTGTGAAAGGCTGCAAGAAGGCACCCTTGTCTATGATTATATGTACAGTTACTGTATCTCATCTGTGTTTAAATGTAGAGTTACTGTGTCTCTTGTAAATGTTTATATGCACAGTTACTGTATCTCTTGTAAATGTTTATATGTACAGTTAGTGTATCTTGTCTGTTTATATGTACAGTTACTGTCTCTTTTGTAAATGTTTATATGTACAGTTACTATGTCTCTTTTGTAAATGTTTATATGTTCAGTTACTGTCTCTTGCAAATGTTTACATGAATAGTTACTGTGTCTTGTGTCTGTTTATAGGTAGTTACTGTCTTTTGTAAATGTTTATATGTTGTTACAGTGTCTCTTGTATATATGTACAGTTACTGTCTCTTGTAAATGTTTACATGTATAGTTACTGTGTCTCGTGTCTGTTTATATGTACAGTTACTGTCTTTTGTAAATGTTTATATGTTGTTACAGTGTCTCTTGTATGTTTATATGTTCAGTTACTGTCTCTTGTAAATGTTTGCATGTATAGTTACTGTGTCTCGTGTCTGTTTATATGTACAGTTACTGTCTTTTGTAAATGTTTATATGTTCAGTTACTGTCTCTTGTAAATGTTTACATGTATAGTTAATGTGTCTCGTGTCTGTTTATATGTACAGTTACTGTCTTTTGTAAATGTTTTTATTTATTTATTTAAAAGTTTTACCAGGAAAGACATACTGAGCAGACTACCGCTCGATTCCAGATGCGTCCTGGGGGAAGGGGGAAAATGGGATAGTACATACAAGCCATCTTACAGAACTTATATGTACAGTTACTGTCTCTTCTAAATGTTTATATGTACAGTTACTATGTCTTTTGTAAATGTTTATATGTTCAGTTACTGTGTTTCTTGTAAATGTTTATTTGTAGTTACCGTGTTTTTTGTAAATGTTTATGTTAGTGTCTCTTGTAAATGTATATATGTACAGTTATTGTCTTTTGTAAATGTTTATATGTTCAGTTACTGTGTCTCTTGCCTATGTTTATAAGTACAGTTACTGTTCCTTGTCTGTGTGTATATACAGTTACTGTGCCTCTTGTCTATGTTTATATGTACAGTTACTGTGACTCTTTTGTAAATGTTTATATGTTCAGTTACAGTGTCTCTTGTAAATGTTTATATGTTCAGTTATAGTGTCTCTTGCAAATGTATATATGTACAGTTACTGTGTCTCTCTTTTGTAAAAGTTTATATGTCCAGTTACTGTGTCTCTTGTAAATGTTTCTATGTACAGTTACTGTGTTTCTTGTTTAGGTTTCTATATATAGTTACTGTGCCTCTTGTATATGTTTATATGTAGGGTTACTGCATCTCTTGTAAATATTTATATGTAGTTACTGTGTCTCTTGTAAATGTGTTTGTACAGTTACTGTGTTTCTTTTTTCTTTTATCACTACATTATTTTGCAACCACCTCCGTGGACCTGGCAGGGCCTGGCCCCAGATATGTCCCTCTGGCCTATCATGGGTCCTGCCAGGTCCTGGTATTTTTCCTTCAGTTTTTCTCCCGCACCCATGCCAGTGCAATGGGCGCAACAGCTGTCTCCACCTCCACGGAGGCAGCCAAGCACCCTGGGCACGGGCCGAACCCCTCTTGTTGTGCAAGCAGCACAAACCCCCCTCCCTGAGGAAGGAGAGCAGTCTTCCCAACGCTCAATTCTTACCTCCCCTGGCTGACCCCGAACAACCCGAGTCCGTTCCCGAACCCGGGTTGCCGGCGTAGCGCGAGGAGTGGCGTCCAGCGCCTCAACCCTCAGCACCACTGGGTCAGCAGTTACTGTGTTTCTTGTCTATGTTTATATGTACAGTTACTGCATCTCTTGTAAATGTTTATACGTACAGTTACTAAGTCTCTTGTAAATGTTTATAAGTACAGTTACTGTGTCTCTTGTATATGTTTGTATGTACAATTACTATGTCTCTTGTAAATGTTTATATGTACAGTTACTACATAGAAACATAGACTGATGGCAGGTAAGGACCGCTTGGCCCACCTAGTCTGCCCACTTCCCTACCTAGAGAATAAGCTGCAGATCCTATTTAACCAACGGCCCACTTCTTCCTTCCCCCCACAGAAATTGCCTTATGTCTGTCCCATGCATTCTTGAATTCTCCCACAGTTTTAGACCCCACAACCTCCTTAGGAAGGCTGTTCCATGCGTCCACCACCCTCTCTGTGGAAAAAAATACTTCCTCACATTGCCCCTGAGCCGTCCTCCCTCTGTCTTCAAATTGTGTCCCCTTGTTCTTGCAAGTCTCTTTTTCTGAAAGATGCTACTCTCTTGAACTTTGTTGATTCCACTGGGGTACTTAAATGTTTCCTATCATGTCCCCCTCTCTCCTTTCCTCAAGGATATCGTGTTAAGCTCCTTTAGTCTCTCCTCGTATAGCTTCTCTTGCAGACCCTGCACAATTTTAGTTGCCCTCCTCTGAACTGTCTCCATCCTGTCTATGTCCTTGCGGAGATGGGGTCTCCAGAACTGGATGCAGTACTCCAGATGGGGTCTCACCAACTGTCTGTACAGGGGGATAACAACTTCCTGTTTTCTACTGGTGATACCTCTCCCTACTTGGTACTTGGTACTTGGTAGTTAGGACAAAAGAAGGCCGAAGCCCATCGAGGATGTCCTCCACACAGTGTGGATCATTAGTAGATTATGTTCTCTCAAGAAGCCAATTATCAATTTTAATTTTAAACGTATTAATATTCGTGCAGTCCACAATTTCCTGAGGTAATGAATTCCATATCTTTGGAGCTCTAACAGTAAAGAACTGTTGTCTTTTGCTTGTTCTTGTTGTCTGGATTTCTATTTGTTTGTTATGTATTCTGGGTACCATTTTTCTAGATGCAAAGGATACACATCCCAGTATCCCCCCAGCCCTCCCTACTGCCTTCTCACATTGCTTGCCAACCTTAAGGTCATCTGATATGATTACCCCCAGGGCCCTTTCCATTTTTGTTGTTGTTACTACCCCCCCATTGTGTAATCTTCCCCTGGGTTTTTGTTTCCCAGGTGCATTACTTTGCACTTCTTTGCATTGAATCCAAGCTGCCATACTTCTGACCATTCTTCCAAACTTGCCAAGTCCCTTCTCATCCTTTCAACGCCTCCTTGTGTATCAATCCTATTGCAGATCTTTGTGTCATCTGCAAAGAGGCATACTTTTCCTTCCAGTCCCTCTGCAATGTCACTTATAAAGACATTAAAAGGGACTGGACCCAGTACTGAACCCTGGGGTACCCCACTAGTAACCCCTCTTTCTTCAGAGTGGACTCCATTTACAATTACCTTCTGTGTCCTGTTGTTCAGCCAATGTTTTACCCAGGCTACCACCCTGGGACCCACTCCCAGGCTGGTTAATTTGACTACTAACCTTTTGTGTGGGACTCTGTCAAATGTCTTGCTAAAGTCTAGGTAGACCATGTCCATAGCTCCTCCCTGGTCTACTACTTTGGTCACCCAGTCAAAGAAATCAATTAGATTTGTCTGACATGACCTTCCTGCTGTGAACCCATGTTGCCTTGGGTCCTGTGCCCCACTGGCCTCTAGGTACTCAACAATTCTTTCCTTCAGAAGTGATTCCATTACTTTCCCTACCACAGAGGTAAAACTGACAGGTCTGTAGTTTCCTGCCTCTGTCTTGCTCCCACTTTTGTGAAGGAGAATTATATCCGCCTTCTTCCAGTCCTCAGGTACCACACCATCCTCCCATGATTTGTTATAAAGGGTAGTCAGTGGTGTCACTAGTTCTCTGCTTAATTCTTTTAGAATTCTGGGGTGAATTCCATCTGGCCCCATTGCTTTGTCCACCTTCAGTTTTAGGAGTTCTTTCAGAACCCTTTCTTCTGTGAAAGGACTGGGATCACCCCCTCTCCAGAGTGCTTCTGTTAATTGGATTAGGCACCTCCCCCACTTCCTCTTTTGTGAATACTGAACAGAAGTATTCATTCAGTATCCCTGCTTTTTCACTGTCACTCTCTGCCCACCCACCATCCATTCTATTCAGCCTCACTATCCCTCCCTAGGTCTCTTGTCTGTGTTTATATGTACACTTACTGGGTCTCCTGTAAATGTATATATGTACAGTTACTGTGTCTTGTAAATGTTTATATGTACAGTTCTAGGGTCGTGGATATGGTGTACTATCCACAACTTCTGGCAGTATCCTTTCCCTTTAAGACTCTGGCTGGAAGGTCTTCAAGCTCGCTCCTCCCAAGTACCCAGGTGGTAACTCCCTCAGCACCGCCCCGTGATGTCAGATCTTTCTTTCCGCTGGAAGAAGAAGGTTCCCTCCTTATCATTCTGGTTTGAGTAGGCCCTTTGCTTTCAAAATCCGTAAAACAAACCATCTTCAAGTTGGTTTCCGAATTCATTCGAAACTCTCGTTGGCATGGACGACTCGAAGTCAGCGCCTGGTTTCAAGAAATGCAAATGCAGGCAGAAGATGTCCTGGATGGACCCACACACCTCGTGCATCTACTGCCTTGGCCATGATCGTGATCCCCAGGCTTATGGCCTTTGTTGCACTTTGCATCCTAGTACTTTGGAGGACCAGCACACTTGACTCCTTCTCAGGTGCCCAGATGAATGTGACCCTCCTGTTTGCTCCAAAGACGCCCGTCGGGCAGGGTCCACAGAACTTGTGGCCTTCAAGGAGGCAGTGATCAGGCTGCGGAGCATGCCTCTTCAGCTTCGGCTTTTATGCTGCTTTCCCTTGTTGCCACCTTTACAGGGGCATTTGGGGATTTGTGCCAGTCCCTTCTCACTCTTGGGCAGTCCCTCTAAGGGAACAAAATCCTCTAAATTGTCAAAAAAGGAGACTAAGAAACAGTCTTGACGCCGATCATGGGATCGTGAATAATCCTGGCCCATGGATTCCCGTGCTTCCTTGGAGGTTTCAACAACAGTTGATACTTCAGTCCAGGCCACTGGCTCCACAGTCTCCCTGTCGGGCCCGTCTACCAAGACACACGTCGATCAACCTGTTGAAATTTTTCTCGAGCTGGTTGATGCACTGCTGCAGGATAAGGTGGATGCTTCCCTCTTTAGGACTCTGGTCATGCCTATCACCTCCCAGGGAGGGTCGGACCAGCCTGCTGATCTGGTCCCTAACCCACAGGATCCCGTTCCCTTGGAGGACCCTTGGCTTTTGCCGGTTTCCTCTCTTTCTCACTGTCGGGTTCCCTGACAGTCGAAGTCAAGATCTTGCAGCTCAGAATCAAGCAGACCTCGCTGAAATCAGCGCCAACGTTCTCGGCACTCAGGCAAGTGGCGCCGCTGCTATTCTTCACTCTTCATGTGAGGAAAGGCTCCAATACAAGATGCGTCAGCACTATGAAGAGCTAATGTGGCAGCAGCTCATGCTATCTGGGGTTAAGCCGATTCCGGCCCGCACCCCAGCTTTTCTGTGGCTCCTGCCACCGAGGCCCCAGCCTGCTCCGGCTTGGCCTGTTCCGGCCTCTCGGCCCATCAGGGTGGAGCTGCCTCCTGAGCAGCCGAAGGATGGTCTCCCTCCTAAGGATGCCTGTACTGCTCCCGGGCTTCCTCGTCGGCTGTCGGTCACTGTTACTCCCAAAAGACCTCGCAGAGTCAGTGGGGGTTTGGGAGGGTGACCACTTTTTGGCAAATCCTTGGAGTGTGAGGGATCCTCCCTGCATTCTTATCCAGTGGACATCGAATCAAGGGAAGATCTGTCTACGGAGTACAATCCTAAAATGGGCCAGGTATCCCTTGACCAAAATTCTCGACCGAGGAGACTCCCCAAGGGTTGCCTTGCTGGTCACCGAGGCCATTCTTGGCCCCGCTCTGCAGCTTTGGCAGCACCTTGCCTCCTGCCCTGAACCATCATCTCATATGGCCTGACAGTATGTGGTACCTATGGGTTCCCTGTTGGGTTTCACAGAACATTCCTCGACCGAATGTCTAGTGGCTGACTCAGTGATTCAGGGTACCGGGAATGTCGGGGACATGAACAAACCTTCCAACAAAGAATCTAAGAAACTGGATCACATGGCCAAAAAGATCTATGCGGCCTTTTCTCTTGGCCTTCGGTAGGCGAGTTCAGCCCTTTTGATGGCCCATTTTGCTCGTGCATTACTCAGCACTCTCAATGAGGTGCGCTTCCTCGACTCCTGGCTGACTTACCAACGACGGCCAAGCAAGTCCAGGACCAGAGCCGAGCAGTAGCCAAACAGCAGCTCCAGATGGCCATGGACATCGGCGATTCATGCCCGGTCCGTGGCTGCTGTGGTGGTCATGCACCCCAGGGCTTGGCTGCAGCTTTCTACCTTTATGGCAGACTGTCGAGGCACAGGTCAGGAAGCAAAGGAAAACCAGAAGCAGTTGTAATAACAGTAAAATAAAATTGCTCAGTATAACTATTTACAAAGGCAGTATAAACAGAGAAAGTCCATCTGGGTTTCTTCTCAATTTTCAATCTCAGTCTCTGTGTTTCACTCTTGCAAGAAATTACAGCTCTGTTTTTATAAGTCTTTGCAACCCCCCACTCGTTAAGAAAACAGCATGCTTCTCACACAGTGTTCTTGTAAGTTAAAACAAGTGCAGCAAAAAGAACATCGTGACCCAGAACTGACCTCTTGCTTACAGCTTCTTAGAGAGTTTGCAAACAGGTTAACCCCTTGAGTTGCAAACAGCTTTCTGCAATCATTTCAACAGTATAACTACATACATTTCTAAACAAAGGGATCCCAGTATCAATTACATTTCCACAAAATGATTCACTTATATTTCTATACCTGCAGATATGCAAGGGGGAAAAAAGACAGAACAGCAAGTAAAGGTAGAGAGAAAGCGAGAGGCAGAGAATTGCAAGAACGTCGGGGTGATCAAGTCCTAGGTCTCATGAGAAAATTTGGTTGCACAACCAGCAAACAGGAGAGAGAAAGGGAGTGAACAGATCCTTGCATTTAAACTCTTTCTCCAGAACAACTGGGACAGGGCCATATTCAACCCTGTCACATACCCCCCTCCTTAAGAGGGAACCTGTTTTACAAAAACAGGTTTCTAAAACTTTCTAGTAATTCTCATCTAACATAGGCATATCACCTTTACAGTTCTGTGCATATGCAGTATCCTATTTTCCATAACAGCAGCACAGCAAATAGTGAAGTTTAAACTCACACATTTGTTTTTTTCAGCCTTCAGAATTCTTTATTCCAGATCCATATCTAGACAGAAAATCAGCATTGACATTCTCTTTCCCAGATTTGTGCATCACCTTGAATTTAAATGGCTATAATGCCAGGTACCACCGTGTGATTCTAGAATTTCTGTCCTTCATTTGGTTAAGCCAACAGAAAGGATTGTGATCTGTTACAAGTACAAAGTCAGCTCCTAGTAAAACTTAAGGGACTCCATTGCCCACTTTGCTGCAAGACATTCCTTTTCAATAGTGGAGTACCTTTTCTCTCTGTCATGCAATTTCCTACTATACATATAGAGAATAGGATGTCCTTTCTCATCTATACGCTAACTCAAGACTGCACCTAGGCCTACCTCTAATGCATCTGTTTGTAACAAAAATGGTTTCTCATAGTCTGGGCTTCTTAAAACAGGGGCTGAAATTAATGTAGCCTTAATGGCTCAAAAAGCCTCGTCACACTCTGGGGTCCATTTCACATTATTCCGGAACTGTTTTTTTGTGAGTTCAGTAAGGGGAGTAGCTAACTGGGCAACGTTTTTGGGAATAAATCTCCGATAATAACCAGCCAGCCTTAAAAATGACCTGACATGTTTCTTGGTTTGGGGGAAAGGGCTGTTAACTATAGCTTCTATCTTGGAAACCTCTGGCTTGACTTCTCCATTTCCCAAAACATAGCCCAAATTTCTGGTTTCCTGCATGCCCAATGCACACTTGGTAGGATTAAATGTCAGACCTGCCTTTTTGATCGATTGGATAATTGCTCGTAGGTGTTCCAGGTGGTTTTTCCAGTCTGGACTATACACCACAACATCTTCCAGGTACGCAGCACAATCACCAATGTGAGGGGATAAAATTACATCCATGTACCGTTGGAATGTAGTGCGTGCACCATATAAAATAAATGGCATGGTGGTGAACTGACAGAATCCTGTAGGAGTGGCAAATGCAGTTTTGTCTCTGGATTCTTTAGCTAGGGGGATTTGCCAGTAACCCTTGGTGAGATCAAGGGTACTGATATACTTGGCACTCCCCAGTCTGTCCACCAAATCATCTGTTCTGGGCATACGATAACTGTCAAATTCTGACACTTGATTAAGTTTCCTAAAATCAAGGCAGATTCTTACACCCCCTTCTTTTTTGTTTACAGTCATCACTGATGATGACCAAGCACTTCTCAACTCTTCTATGATACCCAATTCTTTCATTTTTTGTATTTCCTTAACCATGTCTCATCTTAACTGCTCTGGTAATCTGTATGTCTTTTGTCTAATAGGGCGAGAATTCTTTGCCTCAAGAAATAAGTTGAAAAAAAAAACACCAAAAGATGTTTTGCTAGTTTTACCAGAAACTGAGGCAGCACAGCGCAGTGGGCTAAGGCTCTGAGCTGCAGATCTGGAGACCTGGGTTTGAAGCCCACAGCTGCCTAGGTGCATACTGTGTGATCCTAAGCAAATCACTTAACTTCCTTGTGTTCCCTGGTCGCATCTGGAAACAAGCTTCAGCTTAGTGTGCTACTCCTGGTTAAACAATGTTCCCTTTCCCTTTGTCACTATTACGTGCTCGACCCCTTTTGCCTGGCCTGGCACTTGTGATAAAAGTACTGTTAAATGTCTTTAGCAAAATACAAATTTCTGTGGTTTGTTCGGAGGTTAAGGAAACATTCACCTTTACAGCATCAGCAGTTACAGTTTCTTCCAGTTTATCATAAGCTAAATCAATATATTCTTTATCAGTTTCTGGTAAAACTAGCAAAACAGCTTTTGGTGTTTTTTCAACCCATTTCTTGAGGCGGTTAGCATGGTATATCTCAGTAGGATTTTTCCTGTCAGGGGTCTCAATTTCATAGTTAACTGTGCCAGTATGTCTAAGCACCTTATAAGGGCCTTGCCACTTCATTAACAGTTTATTTTCTGTAGTGGGTAACAGTAGCAAGACCTTTCCACCGGGCTCAACAATGTTTTCTTTTATTCCATGGTCATAAAACACCTTCTGCTGGTTTTGGGCCTCTTCCCAATTACTACGAGCGATTTCAATATATTTTGCCAGCTTCTTTCTCAGGGCACACATATAACAAGGGGATACATGATGCTGCAGCATATGACAGCAGTTTTATCAATACAAGTGATTAATTCCCGAGCTCACTTGCCACGAGTGTTGATATATACCGCTGTCATATGCTGCAGCATCACGTATTCGTTTTATATTATAGGGGTTGAGTATTTTGTGCATTGTTTGTGTATTTTTGTGGTTATTTCAGTAGTTTTGTCCTGTGTTTGGGGGTTTCATTTTTGCTTCTGTGTTGCTACACTACAATTTCTTTTATTGGTTGTTAGTGTGATATACTGATTTGTTCTTGGTTGTTGGGTGATGTGGGAGGGTTTCTGTTCTTCCGGGTTTCGGTGTGTGTGTCGGGTCAGGACGCTTTGTGTATGTTCGTGTAGGTAATACATTTCTCGGTAGTGGATATAATTCGGCATTAGGTTTATCAGTGACGTGTACGCAGGACTGATAGCAGGACCTACGTAATGACAGTGTCAAAAACCTGCAGTTCCTCTTGCCTGTGTACACGTCATGATAAGGAAAGTCTTTAGTGGTAGTGATTGCTGTTTTTATGTGATGGGTTATCAGTCAACCCCTATAATATAAGATGTAACAGATTGTTTCTGATGGGGGTTATCTTCCCAGGTTTCTTTTAATACATCTAGTGGCCCTCTATGTTGTCTACCATACAGCATTTCAAATGGTGAAAAACTTGTTGATGCTTGTGGCACTTCTCTGTGAGCAAAAAGAAGGTAAGGTAAGTAGTGGTCCCAATCATTCCCTTCCCCTTTTACAAACCTTTTTAACAGGCGTTTTAGGGTTTGATTAAAACGCTCAACAAGATCGTCTATCTGAGGGTGATAAGGGGAGGTTCTTATGGGAGTGATACCTAGTAGGTGGTACAGCTCCCTTCAGTAATGCAGCACCAAAATTACTACCCTGATCAGTAATGATCTCTTTAGGTATGCCCACCTTGCCAAAAATTTTGGCAAGCTCTGCTGCCACTTTTAGGGCTGTGACAGTACACATAGGAATAGCCTCTGGGTATCGAGTAGCATAGTCACATACTACCAAAATGAATCTATTTCCCTTTTTATTTTTGTCTAAGGGCCCAACCACATCCATTGCAATTCTCTCAAAAGGCACATCTATCAAGGGTAGGGGCACCAGGGGCACCTTGTCTTTTTTAGTCACTGGGGCTACTTTCTGACACTCAGCATAAGAACTGCAATAGGTAGCAACATCTCCATGAATTCCAGGCCAGTAAAATCTTTACAGCAATCTGACAAGGGTGCAATCCCTACCCAAGTGACCAGCCATAGGACTATCATGTGCTACCTGTAACAACTAAGATCTATACTTTTGTGGTAAAACCAATTGTTCTATCTGGTCCTGTGTCTGAGGTTTAACCCAAACTCTGCACAGTAGCCCATTAAATTTTTTAAACATAGGGTTACCCTGTTTTGGTTTCACCCCCAGCTGCTTAAAATAACCCTGGAGAGAAACATTGTTGGCTTGTTCTGAAAGAAAATCACAATCAGTGATCAGTTTAGTTTCAGCATTTTCATATGTTAACCCCTTATGTCCATCAGTCTTTTGTTGCCACTGTTTCTTCAGGTGCCATCTTTCTTTCCTGAACTTCCATATCTTGGAGCTGTGCTCAAACAAGTCCGAATCAAAATCAGCAAAAGGAAGAGAATCCCCACCATCTGAGATTTTGCCTGAACTCTTGTCGCCACAGCTGCTAAAACATCAGGATTTTCTCCCTCTTTGATTAACTCAGTAAATCCTGGAAAGTCATTTCCAACAATCACAGGTACAGGTAACTTGGGTACTATCCCCTCATTCTTTTGGTGTGACACCCCATTAACAGTCAGAGTCACTTGGGTGGTGGGATAGTACTGAGTGTCCCCGTGGATGCAGATGACACCAGTTCCTGGTCCTTTATGACATTGTTTTCCTATCACTTCAACATGCACTAGGGTCTGTCTGCTTCCCGAATCCATCAGTCCCTTCACAGTCTTATCTCCCACCTTCACATCTGTTAAGTACTTGCCCCAATTTGCTAATGACAAATCTGCGCCAGTGTCACTCTTCTTACTGCAATTTCTTGCAATATGACCTGGCTTATTACAGTTATGGCAAATAAAGTCTTCGGTTGCAGATTTGTTACCCCCAACAGAGTCATCAGACTTGGAGTTTAAATGGCAAAAAGAATGTCTTACACTATACAGCTTGGCTGTTACCTCGCTGCTGTGGCATCTGTCTGCCCATTTGGTAGTCTTCAGCCAAAGAAACAGCCTTTTCCCCACTTTCAGGTCGGTGTTCTTTCACCCAGAGCTGCACATCTGTAGGCAGGATGTTGATGAATTGTTCCATTGTAAACGTGTCGATGATCAGTGGGACTGTTTTGCCCTCTGGTTGGAGCCATTTCATCAGGAGTTCTCTGAGTCGGGTGAAGGCTCCTCGAGGACTGTCGACTGAATTGTACTTCAGAGACCGAAATCTCTGCCTGTAGGTTTCTCCTGAGATGTCATACCTTTTCAGAATTTCACTTTTCACCAGGTCATAGTTTCCTGACTGTGCAGTGTCCATATTGATGTAGGCAAGTTGGTCTTTACCTGTCAGGAAAAGTACCAGTCTGACTGCCCATTGCTGCTTTGGCCACTGGCAAGCTGCGGCAAACCTTTCAAAAGTTGTCAGGTATGCTTCGATATCATCGGAGGGACGCAACTTTGTAAGCTTAATGTATTTCATGTTGCCTGTGTCCAGCTGCTCATCTGGATCTGTGCCCGATCCTCTGCCTTTGATAGCCTGCAAGGCATCCAGCCACCGCTGCTCCTGTCGCTGCATCTCTTCTTTCCTTTGCTGCTCAAATTGTTGCATTTCTTCTCTTCTGTGTGCTTCTAAACATTGAATTTCATGTTTTCTCTGCTGCAAAACCCATATCTTTCTTCTATGCCTCCCTGGTACCAGGTCTAGTACCCACGCACAAAACTCCTGGCTTAGAGTATGCATGGTGTACTTCCCACTTTTGACACCATCTGTCATCGAGGCTCAGGTCAGGAAGCATAGGAAAACCAGAACCAGTTGTAAAATTCGCAACAAGTGATTAAAGGAATAATGCATGACAGGGTGTGTGTTGTGCTGGGATAACGTCATGCCTGGGGTGATTGGGCATGAAGCCGCAGGCCAAGTGCGACCAATCACCCCAGAAGTGACATTATCCCAGAATGACACACAACCTGGAGTGCATTATTCCTATTATACAATGGCTCCTTTACTAAAAAAGAAAAAAAATGGGAAACAAACTGGTTTAAATTTTTTTTTTTTTTAACTTTTCCTTAGGGTAAGTATACCAATTAAAAAAAGGATTCCATAGTTTTTCTTTTGTCCAGCAGGTGATGCTGGTGCTATCTGCTTGCCCTCTATTTAGTATTATGTCTTGTCTTTCTTACAGCCACTGCTTCCGTGTGACCCCCCCCTCCCAAATGCATTCCTGTCCTGCTGTGGTCAGTAACTGATATGAAGATCCATCTGTCAGTGTTTTTTTACCTCCTCACACTCATGTTTGAAGTCCCCCGCTCTGGCCCTTGTATCTTTCTGTGCTGACCGAGTGGTTTGTGAAGTGGAGCACCATGCAGTAACGGTAAGCTGCTAATTTGCCGCTCTCTTGGGAGTCCCCAGTTGTGTGTGATAAAAGCCATATTGACTTATGGCAGTGAAAATAATGGCAAATTGCAATAAAGCAGATTTAATTTAAAACATAAAAAAGAAGTTTCTCGTTTTCGGCAGGTGGCGTGCGCCTGTCAGCTGGGAAGTGAGTGTAGCTGTTTTCGATGGGCATGTGCTCTTACGGTCACTATTACAGAGCAGACAGATAAGTGGAAGACAGCAACTTTCATTTAATTTTGTTGTTGTATGTAGCAGAATGTGAAACTCTGGCTGAGGGTGAATGCTGGCAGTTTGTGTGGAACGGAAGGGGGCGGCACAGTGAAGCCAGCTGGTGAGCAGTGGACCGTGTAGCCGATCACGCTGACGGCTTCAGTTTTGCCTGCTTGTGTAGTGATTCTTTTCAGATTTAAAATGCGGTCATTACTGTACTGGGACTAGATCCATGATGTTATGCTGGGATAACATCATGGGTCCAGTCCCACATGAACCAATCAGAGCCCGGCATTGTTTCTTGCCATTGTATAATTATTAACAGTAAAATAAAAAAATAAAATTGTTCAGTATAACTATTTATAAAGGCAATATAAAAACAGAAAGTCCATCTGGGTTTCTTCTCAATTTCCAATCTCAGTCTGTGTGTTTCACTCTTGCAAGAAACTGCAGCTCTGTTTTTATAAGTCTTTGCAACCCCGCTTGTTAAGAAAACAGTATGCTTCTCTCACAGTGTTCTTGTAAGTTTCAACAAGTGCAGCAAAAAGAACACTGAGACCCAGAACTGACCTCTTGCTTACAGCTTCTCAGAGAGTTTGCAAACAGGTTAACCCCTTGAGTTCCAAGCAGCTTTTTGCAATTATTTCAACAGTATAACTATATACACTTCTAAACAAAGGAATCCCAGTATCAATTACATTTCCACAAAATGATTCAGATTTATTTCTATACCTGCAGATATGCAAGGGGGGAAAAAGACAGAACAGCAAGTCAAGGTAGAGAGACAGCAAACTGCAAGACTGTCGGGGTGATCAAGTCCTAGGTCTCACGAGAAAACTTGGTTGCGCAACCAGACAGACAGAAAAGGAGAGGAGAGGATAGATCCTTGCATTTAAAATCTTTCTCCACAACAACTGAGACAGGGTCCTATTCAACCCAGCACAAACTGGTGGATGTCCCCTTCTTGGGCACCGACCTGTCCAGGCCAGGAGTGGAAGGACACCTCACTCGGTTTGAGAAGTCCAGCGCCACCCTGGACACTGTTATCTCCACCCAGAGGGATCCCAAGGGCTCTGCGCTTCAAAGGAAGAAGCCATTTCAGCCCCTCTCTGGCCCTGTGGCCAAGCTGTCCCAGCCCCCAGCTGGGCAGCAGGCCCAGGCTTGGCGTCCTCGACCGAAGTCGATTGCACTGGTCGTCTGCAAACTAGGTGGTCAAGGTCCCTCTGCTTCCTCAGCTGATTCCTCCACTGTCTCCAAGCCTGCCAGTGATGGGGTGGGGGTGCCTCCCCCATGCCCATCCTGTTTCCCCTGGGTCCTCCCATGGGGGACCAGCTCTGCCACTTCTTTTCTGCTTGGTCCGCTGTCACCACAGACAGGTGGGTTCTCGAAGTGGTCAGTCAGGGTCTGCTTCTGGAGTCTGAGACTTACCTGCCATGCTAAGCCCATCCCCTACAGGAGGACATGATGTCTGCTGCCATGCTATCAGCCCTTTGGGAAGACACTGCCCAGCTCCTCCAGAAGGAGATAGTGGCTCATTTCACAGACTCCCCAGTAAGCCCAGTGTTTGTCTCCAGGTAATTCTTGGTCCCAAAGCGGATGGGGGGGGTGGTGTTCCATCTTAGATTTGCATGACCTGAACAAATTCCTTTGGTCGCGCACCTTCAGGATGGTCACGCAGTCTCAGGTCATTCAGACCTTGGAGCAGAACATGTGGTTCTGCTCTCTAGATCTTCGGGATGCATTCTTCCATGTTCCCATCCATCCATCCCACTGCCGGTTCCTTTGGTTCCAAGTGGAGAGGAATCTCTGTGAGTTCCAGGCCATGCCCTTTGGCCTCTCCTCAGCTCCCAGGGTCGTTACTAAGTGCACTGCAGTAGTGGCAGCCTACCTGAGATGTTGAGGGGTCCGGGCGTACCCCTACCTGGATGACTGGCTGACAGCAAGTCCCTCCAGGGAGGAGGTGGAGCAGTCCAGGGACCTGGCCCTAAAGACCTGCTTGTCCCTTGGCCTCCTGGTGAAAAAGGTCAAGTTGCAGCTTGTACCTTTGCAGATGATGCACTTTATCAGGGCGGAGCTTAACTCTTGCAGAGCCAGGGCTTGACTCCTGGTGGACCGGGTGGAGTTTCTCTTCTCCTTTGCCCGATCATTTTGGGTTCGGCAGTTGTGCCCTGCTCGGAATTTCTTGTGCCTCCTGGGATTCATGGCAGCATGCTCCAGCATGGTCCATTGGGCCTGGTGGAGAATGTACTCTCTGCAGTGGGAGCTCACTTGTCAATGGTCTCAGTGCAAGGGCCACTTTGATCAGCCGGTCACTGTGACCCAGTTGATGTGGGATGCCCTCCAGTGCTGGGTAGTCCTGGAACATCTGCAGGAAGGAATCCCATTTGTCTGCCCAGAGCCGATGGTCACCATCACAACCAATGCCTCCCTGACAGGCCGGGGTGCCCACCTGAGGGAGCACGGACTCTGGGCCCCCGAGGAGTCCTGATGCTACATCAACCTGTTGGAGCTTCAGGCAGTTCAGCTGGCACATACAGCCTTTCCTCCACACATTCGGGGACAGGTTGTTCAGGTCCAGACAGACAACACCACCACCATGTACTACCACCTCAACAAACAGGGCAGATCGCACTCCCTTTCGCTGTGCAGGGAGGCTCTCCACAACTGGATCTGCATGCTCAGCCTGAACGCTGATCTCCTGGCCATCCATGTGGCCGGCGTATCCAATCAGCTGGCATACACCCTCCCGGGTGGGCGAGGCATCTCATGAGTGGTCTCTCCATCAGGAGGTAGTGCACAGTCTGTTCTCCTAGTGTGGTGCCCCTCTGGTGGAACTGTTTGCCTCTAGGGGGAACACAAAGCTGAGGCTGTACTGTGCCCATCCCCCTCAGAAGGGAATGCTGCAGGGGGATGCCTTCTCGAGGCCCCGGACTCCGGGCATCATATATGCCTCCCCTCCTTTTCCACAGACAAAGTGCTGCTCAAAGCCAGGAGAGACAAGGCACGGATGATCTTGGTGGCTTTGGACTGGCCCCACCAGTTCTGGTACTCCGATCTCCTCAGCCTCAGCTGCAGACTCCCATAGCGTCATCTTCTACGACTGGAGATGCTCTCATGCAATCAGGGGAAGGTATTCCATCTGGATCTTCAATCCCTGCATGTGACAGCCTGGTTTCTCAGCAGCTAGAGTTCCAGGCTTTGGGTCTCTCTGAAGATGTCTTAACCGTGGTCGAGGCTTCTCAGAAGAAGTCGACCCAAAAATGCTATGCCTTCAAATGGAAGAGGTTCTCCATTTGGGGCAAGGGGCTTGACCCCTTATCTTGCCCGGAAGCGAGCATTCTCGACTACCTTTGGTGCCTCTCCCTGTCGACAACCCTTAAGGTTCACCTGGCAGCCATCTCTGCATATCGGGTTTGGGCTGGTATGCTGTCGTGGCGCAGGAGAAGGTGGTCTGTTGCCTTTTTTTTAAGACCTTGACCACATTTCCCCTCTGGTGCATGAACCACCACTACCTTGGGATTTGTTGCTGGTGTTGGAAAAGCTCATGGGCAAGCCATTCAAACCGATACTATGAGAAATGCCCTTGGTAGCTAGCAATGTGCATACCCAGGGTTGCGGCTACGAATGTTCACTTGCCGAGAGTGTCGATTTTGCGAGACTCCTTATTGACAGGTCAAGCAGAAGACTCCTGAGGGAGGACGACCGTGTCATTTTCAGCAAGCACCACCAAAGCATCTGCAAATGCCTGTAAGGACAGGATAGGTCTATCCTTAAGTGGGGTGTATCTCCTATCAATGACCTTTGACACAGAGGGAATCAAGGCTGGCTTGCCCCAAACCATCTCCAATAAGGTCTCGAAAGAAGGCGGAATCAGAGGAATTAAGTCCACTGGAATCTCGGGGACATGCAGAAACTGCAATCTCAACACCTTACCTGGATCCACCGAAGAGGTTTGCAAAGCCAAGGTGGATCCTATATTCTTGAGAAGAGACTGGAAAGAAAGATCTTCTGCTATGGATTTGGCAGAGATCGAAGGCTTGCTCTCCAGTCCAAAAACTGAGTCATCCATATCGTTATCAGAAAGGATCATGTCCGAATCAAATTCATCAAGATCTCCCTCCATGCCAGACAGGCCAACAATGACAGGCTTGGACCAGGAAAAATGAGGAATCTGTGAGGTCGCCACTGGTGTCCAGGCCCTCGGCATCAGCTGCGGCGCTGGTGCAGCACTGTAGGAACTGACACAACAAGTGACGCTGGCTCTAGTGGCCGGCTTACGCGCAGTCAAAAGAATATCTGAAACTCTCCGAGAAACATCGAACCAATTCACATGTATCTCTTCAGGAGCCAAGCGTGAAGGTGAAGCGACCTCAGGTTGGGATGGACCACAGGACCCTGGGTCAGAAGGTTTGTCCGAAGGGAAAGCATTTTCGGGGAAGGGGAGGTTCCGATAGTCTGTTGAGTAGCGGGAACCATATCTGCTGAGGCCAGAAGGGTGCAATGAGAATCATTCTGCCCCCCGGGACTCCAACTTGGGCA
The DNA here is from genome assembly GCA_016271365.2 of Neoceratodus forsteri. Taxonomy (NCBI): domain Eukaryota; kingdom Metazoa; phylum Chordata; order Ceratodontiformes; family Ceratodontidae; genus Neoceratodus; species Neoceratodus forsteri. The sequence continues at coordinate 1,617,558,623 of CM028130.1, forward strand.
GTACCCTCTGAATTAGGGGAAGAGGAGGAAAAGCGTATAGAAAGTGTTTTGTCCACCGCAGCCTGAATGCATCCTGACAAAAAAATGCCAGGTCCTGGATTTCTGGAGCAGAAGAGAGGCAGTTTTGCGTTGAGTGGGGACGCAAAAAGGTCCAGGTCTGGAGTTCCCCGCTCTTTGAAGAGTGACTGAACGACGGTTAAGTCGAGAGACCACTCGAAAGCATCCACCTCCGTTCTGCTGAGATGGTCTGCCAGCTCATTTAGTACTCCTGGCAGGTAAACCACCTGAATCAGAGCCTTGTGCTCCAGGCACCATTCCCAAATTCTCATTGCTTCTCTGCATAATGAGTAAAAGTGTGCACCACCCTGTTTGTTGATGTAGTACATCACTGCCTTGTTGTCCGTTTGAAGGAGAATGTTCTTGTGACAGAGTATGTCCTCCAAAGCTCGGACTGCATAGAGGATGGCTCTCATTTCCAGGACGTTTATGTGAAGTTGAGACTTGTCCACATACCCTGGGTGTGGAGATTCCGGCAATGAGCTCCCCAACCCATCAGAGACGCGTCCATGGTAATGGAGCTTGATAATCCAGAGGGGCGAAGTGATATCCTTCCAGAAGGTTGTCCTCCTGAGACCACCAGGTGAGCGACCTCTTCAGAGGTTCCGTCACCTTGATGAGAAAAGACTGAGGGTGAGTGGTTGGGGACCACTGAGCACTGAGCATCCACTGAGAGGTTCTCATGTGAAGATGAGCCAAGGGTACAGTGAACACCAAGGACGCCATGAGGCCCAGCATCCGTTGCACTGAGATAGCTTGAACCAAGCTGTACTCTCTAATTTATCGGGCCATCTGTAAGATATCGCTCCTTCTGTTCTCTGGAAGAAAAGCCTTTGCACAGGAGGTGTCCAGAAGAGTTCCTATGAAGAGGAGCTTCTGGGAGGGCTGCAACTGCGACTTGTTGAGTTTCAGCAGGACTCCCATGGACATGAGGAAGTCTAAGGCCATGGCATCCAGAGTCTCTTGCCTGGAGGGACTTGCTAGGAGCCAGTTGTCCAGATATGGGAACACTTGTATTCCGATTTTCCTGAGGTGTGCCGCGAGAACTGCACAACACTTTGTAAAAACTTGAGGCGCCGAGGATAGCCCAAAGGGCAGGACTCTGAACTGATAGTGTTGACCCAATGCCACGAACCTTAGGTATCTGTGGTGCTTTGGGTGTATGAGAATGTGTTGATAGGCATCCTGCAGGTCCAGGGAGGCTAGCCAATCATGTCGAATCAAAGGTAGCAGGGTACCAAGGGATATCATCTTGAACTTCTCCTTGTGAAGGGACTTGTTTAACTTTCTGAGATCCAGAATGGGGCGCATGCCGCCAATTTTCTTTGGGACCAGAAAGTAATGGGAGTAGAAACCTGTGTTTCATTGATCCAGCGGAATTACTTCTATTGCCCTGTTGTTCAGAAGGCCTTGTAGCTCAGAAGCAAGAAGGTCTGACTATACCACCAACAGCCTGGGCTGTCGTTTGGGAGGATGATCCGGAGGGGTTTCTGAAAGATTGAGAGAGGACCCATTTATCTGATGTTACAGATTTCTACAGGTTGCAGAACTGAGTCAGACATCCTCCCACTGCTGAGGAGGAGTCCCCCTTGGGCAGCTGAGGTGGTACCTGGGCCGAGACTCAGAAGGTGGCACTGGGCGCTTTTGGGCCTTGTGCCTTCTGCTGCACTTTCTTTTGTGACTGAGGGTTCTGGTTTCTGTTAAAACCTACTCTGTCTTTGCCCCGAAAGGACTGACGGTTGTGAAACTGGCGCTTGTTCCCACCCACTCAGGAGGGGACGGGCGTAGGTCTGGCTGTCTTAATGGCAGACCTAGTCTTCCGTGTGGCTGCTAGTGCTTGCTCCACCTGAGGTTCAAACAAATACATACCGTCGAAAGGTAAGGCCATGACCTGCTGCTGGGCGTCATTCATGAAGCCTGAAGTATGCAGCCAAGAGTGGCGACGGGTGCAGATGCCAGCCACGGCCGCCCGGGAAGCGGTATCAAAGGCGTCCATTGTAGCTTTAACCTGTTGGTTATTGGACTGGATACCCCTAATTATGGTTTGAAGTAGCTCTAAGTTAACCTCCGATTCGGGCAGAGCTTCTACCACTGCTTTGAGCAAATGCCAAAGAACATACTCATACTGAGAAAAATAGCCCTGGTAGCTGGCAATGCGCATGCCAAGGGTTGAGGCAGCAAAGACTCTCTTACCCAAGGTGTCGATCTTGCGAGATTCTTTGTTTATAGGATGGGCTGTAGATTCCTGAGGTAGGACAGCCTTATCATTCTCTGCCAGGACCACTATGGCATCAGCAAAGGCTTGTGAGGCCAAAATGGGACGATCCTTGGGAGGGGCATACTTCCTGTCTATGGATTTGGTCATGGACGGAGTAAGAGCCAGATTCTGCCACACCATCTGTGAAAGGGTCTCGAAAGAGGGCTGTAACAGAGGGGTTAAATCCATAGGGATTCTGGAACATGAAGATATTGGAGATGCAGAAGCGTCCCAGGATCAATTTCTGTGGTCTGGAGAGAAAGAGTAGAATTTAAATTCTTGAGCAGAGACTCAAAGAAACGGTCCTCAACAATAGGCTCTGCAGGAGGATTGATCCCTGCCCCCAGGGCAGTGTCAGCATCAACATCTTCACCCAGGCGAAGATCTGGATCAGGCTCAAAATCATCTCCTGACAGTCCGTGGGGGAACTGTATAGACAGGAACGAAGTGAAAATCAGGAGGAAGAAGAAAGAATCAGTCGAAAACCCCTGAAGACTAGATCGTCCCTCATCCCCGCGCTGTCGAGAAAGCACGTATACGAACAAGGAAGGAAGTCACATAGAAACAGCATCGCACATGGCACCGACAAAGAATGCAGCGTCGCCACCAGCCCAAACACCAAGAATGGCACTGACAGGACCCATGGCACCGCAGATGGTGCCGACAGAGCCCGCAGTACTGCCAATGGCGCCAACAGAGCCTGTGGCACCACAGACAAAGCCGACAGAGCTTGCGGCACTGTAGACGGCACCGACCGAGCCCCTGGTGCCACAAGAGATCCCGGCGCTGGAGAAGTTGGCACCATGAATGACGGCAACGTTACAGGAGTCTGAGAACTGTGATTGGAAGTAAAAGAAGGAAAAATGGCAGGAGATAGAGGCATCGGTGTAGACTCCTGCGCCGCAGCTGTCTGAGGTGGATAGACACCCGAGCACTGAAGAAGGCGCCGTGCGACTAGGAAGGCCCAACCACCCCACCCGCCCTTCCGAATCCGAACAGTCCAAAGGCCCTGGTGTTGGACTGGCCGGCTCAGGCAATTGGACCAACCTCCGAGCCCACTGCACGCCAAGATAGTCATTACCACACGCGCCTGGCTCGTGGCTCCATCTCAGGCACCGGCCCTCTTGAAAAAGTTTGCTCCCACTGTGTCCTAGCGCCTCCGGCGTACTCCCATTAGTGTGAATGAGTGGTGGAGACTTTATGTCCAGGAAGATCTGCAAAGCACTTTGTAAAAACTTTAGGCGCGGTTTAGCCGAGGAAAGCCCAAAGGGTAGGACTCTGAATTGGCAGTGCTGATCCAACGCCCCGAATCTGAGGTATTTGCGATGACTTGGGTGAATGGGAACATGTTGATAGGTGTCCTGCATGTCCTGAGAGGCTAGCCAATCGTGCTGATGAATCAGAGGTAAGAGTGTACCAAGTGATATCATCTTGAACTTTTCCTTGAAAAGGAACTTGTTTAACTTCCTGAGATCTAGAATAGGGTGCATGCCGCCTGTTTTCTTTGGAACTAGGAAGTAATGGGAGTAGAAACCTGTGTTCCTCTGATCCAGCAGAACTATCTCTGCTGCCCTGTTGTTTAGAAGGCCTTGGATCTTGGAAGCAAGAAGGTCTGACTGAGCGACAGACAGCCTGGGCTGTTGTTTGGGTGGATGATCCAAAGGGGTTTCCGACAGATTTAGAGAGTACCCCTTGCGGATTATTCTGAGCACCCATTTGTTTGGTGTGATTGACTTCCACCGGTCGTAAAACTGAGTCAGATGCCCTCCTACTGCCAAGGAAGAGTCCCTCTCGGACAGCTGACGTGGGACTTGGGCTGGGATCTCAGAGGGTGGCACTAGTCGTTTTGGGGCCCTGTGCCTTCTGCTGCGTTTTCTTTTGCGGCTGAGGGGTTTGATTTCTGTTAAGGCCCCCTCTGCCTTTACCACGAAAGAACTGACAATTCTGAAACTGATGCCTGTTTCCGCCCCTTTTAGGGGCTGCAGAAGGCGGTCTGGTCGTTTTGATGGCCGTTCTAGTCTTCTGAGTGGCCTCTAGAGCCTGCTCGACCTGAGGACCAAACAGATAAGTACCATCGAAAGGCAAGGCCATAACCCTCTGTTGGGCAACATTTGTGAAGCCCGAGGTGCACAACCAAGAGTGGCGATGGGTGCAAATACCAGCTGCCGCTGCTCTGGAGGCAGTGTCAAAGGCATCCATGGCAGCTTTGAGCTGTTAATTACTGGATTCAATACCTCTAGTAATGGTTCCGAAGGAGCTCTGTGTTGACGTCGGAATCTGGAAGAGCTTCTATCATAGCCTTGAGCGAATGCCAGAGTGTATACTTATATTGAGAGAAGTACCCTTGGTAGCTAGCAATATGTATGCCCAGGGTGGAAGCAGCAAAGACTCGCTTCCCCAAGGTGTCGATCTTGCGAGATTCTTTGTTTACTGGACACACTGTAGATTCCTGCGGAAGAACGGCTTTGTCATTCTCTGCCAGAACAACGATGGCATCAGCAAAGGCTTGCGAGGCCAGAATGGGCCGATCCTTGGAAGGGGCATATTTCCTGCCTATGGACTTAGCCACAGAGGGAATAAGTGCTGGATTATCCCACACCATCTGTGAGAGTGTCTCAAAAGAGGACTGCACAGGGAGAGTCAATTCCACAGGAATGTCTGGAATGTGCAGGTACTGCAGACACAGCAATCTCCCAGGATCGATTTCTGAAGTCTGGAAAGAGAGAGTGGTATTCAAATTTCTGAGCAGAGACTTAAAAGAAAGGTTCTCGACCAACGGCTCTGTTGAAAGAGGTTTATTCACTGCCCCTAGGGAGGAATCATCATCGAAGTTGTCCCTCAATCGAAGATCAGGATCAGGCTCAACGTCCAGAAGGGACTGTATAGATAGAAAAAAGAGGAAAATAAGGAGGAGGAGCAGTGCGAATCAGAGTTGAAAACCCCCGGCATCACATGTGGCACCGCTACTGGAAGTGGTGCTGGCACAGGATGCGGTGCCAAGCACGGCGCCGGCACAAGATGTGGCACAGAGCATGGTGCCGGCGCCAGAGAAGCTGGCATCGCCGAACCCGAATTCAGCAGGAAATAAAGGCACCGACCGATCTGGACCCCTGTGCCACAGCCACATGAGGGGGATAAACACCAGAGCGTGGTGTCGACAGCACCGGAGAAGGTGCCACGCAACTAGGAAGCCCCAACTGCCCTGCCCACAGGTCCAAAACCAAGAGGCCCGAAGACCCCGGGGATGAACTCGCCGGCTCAGGCAGATGGGTCGACCGCTGCACCCACTGCTCCATAAGAGCGGCCCAATGGTAAAACTGCTCACCGGAGGACCCCACAGTGGGTGGGGAGGGACTCCGGAATCGAGGATGCCGGCCACTAGGGACCGAGACCGGAGGACACCCCGGAAGAGGCGGAGTCTGGCCTCTGCCACCAGTAACCGACGATCGATGTGCAGGCATACCAGAAGGCGACCTTGAATGGTGCCGTTTCTTTTTCGACCAGGAGGCCAAAGAAGAACTCGAGGTCAAGCAGTGCTGAGTCCTCAACGAGGATCGAGAATGGGACCGCTTCTTTTTATGCTTTCAGGAAGACCGCCCATGCCTCCCCAAGCACTGGACTGCCTGTAGTCAGAACCCCTCCGTGAGGCGGCGGACCAGACCCAGCCCTGCTGACTGAACAGCTTTCATGCGAAGTCTCCCTACCATCACCTGCCAGGTTCATAGTTGACTCCGTCGAAGGAGGGCTGAAGACGACTTCTGATGAAAAATCTACTTAATAAATTATTTTACTTTTAAACTGGTAAGAAAATAATAAAACTAATCGAAACTGAAAGACTATGGCTGCTGTCGTATAGACTTGAAGTTTTGACTCCTGGCGGGCGAGCGACGTCGTCACTGAAGTGCAGTCGACGGCAGGGAAAAAAGGAACTGAGGTGGTTGGAGGGTCGATGCTGAGGTAGCCTATATGGCACGAGCTGGCCTCGCGGTGCCACTTCCTCGCGGCCCTACCTAGGTGCCAGCCCTCCTGAAGATTTTTGGCTCCCATTGGGTCCTAGTGCCTCCGGCGTAGTCCCATCAGTGTAAATGAGTGGTGGAGACTTTATGTCCAGGAAGATCTAAGAGATCAACATGTGGGACCTGCTGGATTTTTTCTTTTGGTTATGGGCCTTACAGAGGTATTTATGTAGGGCTGGGACACTGACACCCTGGGAACTGCTGCTCCTCAACACACAGACTGACCGGGCAGGATTACCATAATTTCTGTACACTCTCCTGAAATGTACAGCTCAGGTATTGCTTTACTGCTGCCAAGGTATATCGGAGGAAGTGTGGGCGGAGCAGGCAGCGTGGTATATAATTTGTGCTAACGCTATCGTGCTGGCCCTTCCAGCCTTTCTGGGGTGAGTCTGAATTATTGTGGGATATCAGTGGCCTACAGTGGCTTAGACCCTGACTACTGCATTGTTCCTGGGGGCTGGGAGTTGCCAGACTGTTGGGGGGCATGGAAGGCATAGTAATCCTTTTGGAGCTGGTGTTGGTGGGCCTGATATTCACATACTTCAGATCTGGGAGGTTTCGTACAGCTAATCATTCTCTCAGATTCTCCCACCCAGCCCTTGCCTGGTTCTCCAACTACCTTGCGGGAAGGCAGCAATACACCTGCTTCAACCGCACCCTCTCTGCCCTCTCCCCAGTTAACTGCGGGGTCCCCCAGGGATCCGTCCTTGGACCCATTCTGTTTTCCCTATTCATTAATGAACTGCCCTCTGCTACAACCCATGGGCACTCCACCCTATACGCGAATGATCTTGTCGTACTGTCCAGTTCTCAGGATATTACTATCATCAACTCCCGGCTTAACTCCGACTTCGATCTTATCCAGAACTGGCTTGAGGGCCACAAGCTTATCATCAACCTGAATAAGACTCAGGCCATGCTCTTTGGCTGTGTGGCCGGAAACCTCTTCCTGCCTGGCCCCTCTAACTATCTATGGAGCAAATGGCTCCCTCCTGCAGGTTGTGGACTCTGTCAAGTACATAGGAGTTACCCTTGAACCACAACTGGATCTCACCATGCATCTTCGGAATATATGTAAGGCCACGAACGGCAAGCTCGGACTTGCCTAGAGAGCCAAAGATTGCCTCACCCTGGCTGCTCGGCTCGCTCTAGCCAAGGGGATACTTCTTCCCACGCTAAGCTATGGGCTCGAGCCTTTGCCCCAGTCCTGAATTCTAGCCTTGCGAAATGGGACACTGCTTATAACAATATATGCCGCTTGCACACTCTGCCCTCGCCCACGATCGCTGTGAGCTCTACTCACGGCTGGAGTGGCTCGCCCCTGAAAAGCACCGTGCCTTTGTCCTTGGCAACTTCGTAGATAACATAGTTAGAATGGCCACTCCTTCTGCGCTTGCCCTTCTGCTCAAACATGGAACCCCTGCCTACCACTTAAGATCCAGTGCTGCACTGGTCCGCCTGGTTCCTAAGACCCGCACCCCTCACAGGAGACCAGGCCTTCTTCGTCCATGCGCCAAGACTGTGGAACTCCCTTCCTGCCCTAGTTCGTGCCTCTCCCTCCCATCCCTGCTTCAAAACATCCCTCTGGAGCTTCCTCAAATCTGCCTCTGCCTGTCTATGTACCATATAGACCCAGCGTATTCTCTCCCTCCCTCCCGATTTACTGAGGGAGCTGTCCTGAGTGCCGTTAATACCAGCTGCTGTTAAATCTCTGCTGATAACCAGCATAAGGCACTTTCTGTCCTCCTGTTGGAGGGGCGCTCTTGTCATATCAGTACCTGCTTGTACTTTCAATTTATTTTGATGGTATTGTCCTTCATGATGTTATTTAGATGTTATTCTACCTCTTAATGCTGTTATGTATCTTGTTGCTATTCTGCCTACTTAACCATTTTAAAGCCTGTTGTACCTTACGCTGTACCACCCACTTGCTGATGCCTGTGGCTCTTGTATGTTACCTCAACTCTGTATTATGTTTCGTACGTACTCTGTAACCCTCCCGGTTCGCACCTGAAAATAGGCACTTGGATGTCTAGAGTGCTTACCTGGTTAACAAAAGCAAATAAATAAATTATTAAATGTTAATTTGGGCTGGAGTTTATTTTCAGAGAGTGGCGGCTTGACGGGTTTGAAGCCCTGCTCTGTGATAGGGGGCAGTCCCTTTACCAGGGAAGGCGAACGGGAGTTACCTGCCATTCCTTATTGGGACTGGTGTCTGTCCTGGGTTATTCGATGAAGGCTACGGTATGTAAGCAGCCGGATGGGGAGGACCCTAATCTTCATATGACAGAAGGGATGTTGATTGATGGGTGTAAAACAAAGCAGGGGTGGGAGTGGGGAGAAGGGCATCTACTATGAGGAGGGGACGGCTATTCCTTTTGAATGGCAAGAGTTAAGAATATTTTTGGGATATCAAGACACAAGGGGGGGGAGGGAAGAGAGGGGAGGCGGGAGGGTCCAAGTATGGAGCCTGTACTCAGCGTCTGAGGTGTAGTTAGGGTAGTAAACCGGCAGTCAACACCTGGTTAAGGAGAAACTCTGAAACCACCTTCGGAAGGAATTTTGGGTGGGGGCGCAGGCCAACTTTGTCCCTGTGGAAGACCAGATAAGGGCAGTCCACCGAAAGAGCCTGGAGCTCCCCTGTCCTTCTGGCTGACGTGATAGCCACCAGGAAGGCCGTCTTCCACAAGTGTGACAGCTCACACTTGTGCATGGGTTCGAATGGTTTGCCCATGAGCTTTGCCAAAACCAGCAGCAGATCCCACGGAGGTGGAGGTTCATGCACCCGAGGGGATATGTGATCCAGGCCTTTGAAAAAGCGCCCGACCACTGTCTCCTGTGCCAGTGTTGGCTCACCGGCCTGCGCCACGGGAAGCAGAAATGGCTGCCAGGTGCACCCTAAGGGTCGAAGACCATATACCCCCTTTGGAGAGAGACCAAAGATAGTTGAGAATGTTAGCCACAGTACAGGATAAGGGGTCCAGACCCTGACCCTGACACCAAATGGAAAATCTTTTCCATTTGAAGGCGTAACATTTCCTGGTCGATTCCTTTCTAGATGCCTCCACCATGGTGTGGACATCTTCGGAAAGACCCAAAGCCTGGAACTCTAGCCGCTCAGGTACCAGGCTGTGAGGTGCAGTGATTAAAGGTCCGGATGGAAGACCTTCCCCTGGTTGAGAGATATCAGGTCTGGGTGTGTGCAAAGCCGCTCCAGGGGCCTGCAGCTGAGGCTGAGGAGATCTGGATACCAGAACTGGTGCGGCCAGTCTGGGGCTACCAGAATCACCTTCACCTTGTCCCTCTTCACCTTGAGTAACACCTTGTGGATCGGGGAAATGCAGGGAAGGTGTAGAGGAGGCCTGGGGTTCATGGCCTCGAGAAGGCATCTCCCTGCAGCGAGCCCTGCTGAGAAGGGTGGGCATGGTACAGCCTCAGCTTTGCATTTTCCCTGGAGGCAAACAGGTCCACCATCGGTTTGCCCCAACAGGAGAACAGGCTGTAAGCTACCTCTGGATGGAGAGACCATTTGTGTGATGTCTTTCCTATGTGGCTGAGAGCATCCACCAGCTGGTTCGAGGCTCCAGCCACAAGGATGGCTAGGAGATCCGCCTCCAACTGGCTTCCGAGGGTCCAGATGTGGAGCGCCTCCTTGCACAGCAGACGGGAGTGCGTGCCTCCCTGTTTGTTGAGGTAGTACATGGTCATGGTATTGTCCGTCTGGACTTGAACCACTTGACCCCAGAGCTGAGGAGCGAAAGCTGACAGTGCCAGTCTGACTGCTCTGAGCTCCAACAGGTTGATGTGGCATCGGGACTCCTCTGGGGTCCAGAACCCGTAGGCCCTGTTGTCCCCCATGTGGGCTCCCCAGCCCATGAGAGAGGCATCGGTCGTAAGGACGACCGTCGGCTCAGGGCGGACAAACGGGATCCCTTCCTGAAACCGGTCTGGGGCAGTCCACCATAGGAGAGCATCCCACATCTTCTGGGTTACAGTGATCAGCTAGTCAAAATGACCATATCGCTGAGTCCACTGGGCGGCCAGCTCCCACTGGACGGGGTGCATGTGCAACTGAGCCCAACGGACCACCGAGGTGCACGCCGCCATGTAACCCAGAAAGCGCAGAAAGTCCCAGGCAGGGAGCAAGTGCCCAAACAGAAATGATTGGGAAAGGAGCGAGAGAACCTCCGTCCTGTCCGCCGGGAGCCGAGCTCTGGTTTGACAACAGTCGAGCTCTGCCCTGATGAAGCTCATCAGCTGGGAAGGCACGAGTTCCGACTTGGCCTCGTTGATCAGGAGGCCAAGTTGGTAACAGGTCTGGAGGGCCAGATCCCTGGACCTTTCCACCTCCTGTTGGGTGGAACCTGCCAGGAGTCAATCGTCGAGGTAAGGATAGATTCCGACTCCTTGATGTCGAAGATGGGCCGCCACCACTGCAATGCATTTGGTGAAGACCCGTGGGGCTGATGACAGGCCGAACGGCATGGCTCGGAACTCGTACAGGGTTCCCTCGACCCTGAAGCAGAGGAACCGCTGATGGGATGGATGGACTGGGACATGAAAGAACGTGTCCTGCAGATCCAGTGAACAGAACCACATGTTTCACTCCAAGGATGGTATGATCTGGGACAGGAGTGACAATCCGGAAGGTGCGAGACCTGAGAAACCAATTGAGGTCATGGAGATCCAGAATGGGGCACCAACCCCCCCATTCGCATGGGCACCAGGAAGTACCTGGAGACAAAGCCTGGGTCTGCTGGAGGATCCGCCACAGGAGCTACTGCTTTCTTGCGAGGAGCTGAGCTATGTCGTCTCGAAGAGCTGACTGGGTGCATGCAGACATCCGTTCCTCCCGAGGGGAGCGGGCTCAGCTAGGAGGGTACTGCTCGAACTCTAGAGGCAGTCCCTGACTAACCACTTTGAGAACCCACCTGTCCGAAGTGATAGCAGACCAGGTGGAAAGGAAGTAGCGGAGCCGACCCCTTACGGGAGGGCCCAGAGATGGCATGACGGAGATGGGGTGGCAACCCCCAAACCCGTCACTAGGCAGGCTTGGTGGAGGAGGCTCCAGGACCTGAGTCTCGGCCTCCTTTGCGGGCCTGTTGGGGTCCAGGCTTGGGCTGAGGGCGCCAAGCTTGAGCCTGCTGCTGCTGCTGTCCTTCTTGATAGCAGGGCTGCCGTTTTGCAGGGGAAGAGTGCCGAAAAGGCTTCTTTTTCTTCTGCTGGTTCTTGCCTGAAGAACCCTTGGCAGAAGTGGCGTCCAAGGTAGCACTGGACTGCTCTATGCGCAGTAGGTGACCAGCCACTCCCGGACTGAACAAGTTGGTCCTCAGGAAAGGCACGTCAGCAAGCTTATGCTGAGTATCTGCTGGGAAGGAGGAAAGCCTCTGCCAAGCCCTGTGGCGAGAGGCCGCTGTGGTGGCCACTGAGGGCACAAGAATCCCCGATGTCCAAGGCCGTCTGGAGCTGCTGTTTGGCAACAGCATGGCCCTGGTCACGGACCTGTTTGACTGTGGCCTGCATGTCCGCGGGAAGATGAGGGAGGACTTCGTCTAATGACCCGAGAAGGGCATGAGAGAAGTGTCCCACAATGACAGCTGAGCTGGCCTGACGAAGGCCCAAAGAAGAGGCAGCATAGACCTTTCAGGCAGTGTGGTCCATATTTTTGGACTCTTTGTCTGGAGGATGGTCAAGGTCGGACGAACTACCAGTACACCTGAACACAGAGGCGGTCACCAGGCTCTCGGCTGAAGGGTGCTCTGTGAACCCAGTGAGAGACCTCATGGGCACCGAGTACTTGCGGGCCATGCGGGCAGATGGTGCTGGGCATGAGGTAGGGCGCTGCCAAAGTTCAAGAGCTGGGCCAAAAATGGCTTCGGCCACTGGAAAGGCCTCCGTCGGGGTATCCCCTCTCTTTAGAATATCTGTGAGAGGGTACTCCGCCTTTTTCTGGATAGATTCCAGGGGCATTCCAGTGGAGTCGGAAATGAAATGGAGAATCCCTTGGAAGGAGGAAGGGCCTTCCTCAGTCCCTGTGCCAATGGATGACTCATCCCCATGATGAGAGTGGAGCCCGGTGACATCCGAATCCAATGAGTCGGGATACAGCGCTCTACCGCCTAAATCACCTTCGATCCACCAAGGGCAATCTGGGGTGACTGTGACCAACAGACATCGGGGAAGTCAGGTGTCTAGTCGGTCCTCTTTCGAGGGAGCCCCTACGGTAGGCTGCTTAGGTGGCGGTTCCACCCGAATAGCTGGAGAGACCAGAATAGGCCGAACAGGTGGATGGGCTGGCCCCACGGGCAGAGGAACCAGAGGCTTTGTTTCTGAAGGGGTTGGCTTTGGCCTGGAAGGCAAAAGCCAAGTAATGGCCGGAGTCGGCGGAGCCGGCTTCTGCCTGGTCAGGATCAGCTGTTGCCACATAAGGTCCTCATAGCGCCGACGGAGTTTCCGCTGGAGCCTCTCCTCGTCCGAGTAGGATGAGGACGACCTGTGGCATCGCCTTTCCTTAGAGCGCTTATGGCTCTTTCTCGGTCATTCGACCGAGGGGGTCCTGGACCTCGATTGAGAGTTGGCAGGCTGACTTGGTCGACTGGGAGACACCGGTGGGATCGGTGAAACCTGAGGGCACAGAACCTGGTCCTTGATGGGATGCCAGCGGGCTGGGTCTCCTCATCATGAAATACTACGACCGGAGTCCATTCTAAGGAGTCGTCGGCCACGGCTGGTGATAAACGGTCGATTGGGTCGAGGATAATCTCGACCTCATTGGCCACCTCCTCGGTCCCCTGGCCAGACACAAGATCCGTGAAGCCGGGGGCCGAGGAGGCAATCTTGACCGAGGTCGAGACCGCATGCTCTTGGGACTCAGACCTCTCTTGGTCGCAAGATCGTCTTCTTTGAGATGAAGACAAAGGTTCTTTTTCTCTCTTCCGAGAGCGGGAGGAGTGCGAGCCCGAGGGCGCCTTAACCCGGGTGGGGAGAGACTGGCACGAATCTTTAAAAGAACCAGTAAAGGTGGAGCCTAGGTTGAGAGGAACAAAGAAGCTTCGATTGGCAGAAACGTGAGCAGCTTCTTCCTTGAACGCCTGCATGCGTTCCAGCTGCTCGGCGGAGCCCGTGGCCACGGAAACCGCCCACCTAGCCTCCTTGGACTTCACTGGAGGATTTTTTTCCAGTCTCCCCAGCTTTAGGCGTGCTTGCGGTCGCTCAGGACGCTGGGATGGAAGGCTGCAATAACTGCAGGATGAGGTGTCATGGCACTCTAGGCAGTAGACGCATGTGAGGTGGGATCGGTGGGCAACATCTTTTGACCACAGGGACACCAGCGAAATCCCGGGGAAGATTTTTCCTCCATGATCGATGCTGCAAAAGCGCGATCGCTAACTCGAACAAGTTTCAATTCCGGTAAAACCGATGATTTGAAAGCCAGGGCCTACAAAATGCGAGAGCACGAGGGAGGCAACCTGTATCTTCCAGCGGAAAGGAAGATCTGGTGTCATGGGGCGGAGCCGAGGTATATACCTCCCGGGTGGGTGGGAGGAGCCAGCTTGAAGACTTCCGGCAGATTTAAAGTGGAAGGGGATAATGCCAAACAGTGTGGATGAACAGCAATACCCACGCTCCTAGAAGGGTCATTGTGAAAGTGATTACTGTATATTGTTCAGGCCACTAGAAGGGAATGGGACGGGGGTTACAGTGTCCCGGAGGGCTGTGCCCAGGTTAGCTTGACCACTAACAACCCTGATCTCCGGGTGGAGGCACCCGTATCAGTACCCAGGCCCCTTAACCTGCTACTAACCAAGCAGGCAGAGGTAGTAGCCCTTGGGATAGCGCCACCTAGGGGTTACATTAACATTACTCTTCTCATGACTACAATGAACTAGAATTTAACGGACACTGCTACCTGGCCTTATCTGACACCATGGCTAACTATAGGCTGCAAAGCTTGAGCTCTGATATGGGGAACACTGAATGAAATGTGACACCGTATAAAGGGATTTAGAAACAAAACTGAAAAAGAGGGACTGACGTTGGGGATTGTGAAAGAGTGCAGACTGAAGTATATAAAAAACATTTGCCAACATGCACTGCTGCATTTTATATTAAGACAAGTTATTAAAAGCAGTTTTTTTGTTGTGCCTGTTGCTGCCATTGGTATTGATTTTGTCCCATTACATTTTGTCCTGGCTGTTACTGTTGTGGGTGGTTAGTTTTTGTTGACCGAGAGAAGAGGGCTGGGCAAGTCTGCCTATTTTTCAGCCTTGTCCAGGGGTAAGATACAGATGGAAACCAAGTGAAACTGAGCCAGATTAAACATTGGTGGTATTTTTTTAATGAAATTGGGAAATTTGGCCACGACATCAGGGAAAATTCCCCCTACTCTTTTTGAGAAGTGACATGGGATCTTTAACGTCCACCTGACAAAGACCACTACAGGCAGATGGGAGTTTGGTTTAAGGGCTCATCTGAAAGACGGATTGTCTCACTAAATTTGTTGTGGCTGTTACTGTCTTGAGTATTGATACTGTCCCAATAATTTTCGTCCCGGCTGTTACTGTCATAGGTATTGATTTTGTCCCATTAAAATAAATAATGTTTTTATCATACTGTCATGTGAGATCAATTATGGAGGAGAGGGTGAATCTGGACTTTGCTGCAATGCCCTAATCTGTTGTAATCTAGTGTCGCAACAGTTTTGTGCCATGTGACAATACATTTATTACCTCAGTGTTGATTTGGAGGCCACATGTTCCTCTGGCATCCTCCTCAGCCCAGCTCTGTATAGCTTTGGACCTTCCATTACTGACTCAGATCTGACTTAAAAAAAATGCTGAATTCCTAATGTTTCAGACTTGCCAAGACCACAAAAAATGTTTCCAGCACGGTTAGGAGACAGATTTAAAAAAAGAAACAGAAAATCAGTAGGAGGGAAAACTGTTTATCTAAACAAAATTACTGGGCAGCATGTTAGAGGCTCGTAATGTGATACCGTTTCCTCCTCCCAGCTGTAGGAGCAGCGCAATACCGCAGTATGTACTTCTGGGTTATATGACAAAGAACATTATGTACTTGCAAGGGACCTCAGAATCTCCAAAGCTGAACAAGAAAGGAGGGAGAAGGGCAAGCAGCCTCTCCTAGCCACTGCCTCACCCTTGGCCTCTAACCATAGTTTATATTCATTAGTAATGCCTTCAGACCAGGGCTAGATCAAGGGTGTAGGTAGGCATACTCACTGTACACATTTGAGTGCAGTTTTGTTTGAGTGCCTGTCCTAAACCACATGCCTTTCTGTTAACATTATCATTCTAATCTGCAGTATTTGAGTTTGTGTAGGCCACTGAGCAGCAGTGTCTCTGTTTAAAGTTCTATTGTTTAGGAGGCAGAAATGTGTAAACCTATTTAGAGACTGGAGGAGTCATCTGACAACAACCTGATTTGATTGTAATGGGGCAGCATTTGGAGGGGATGTGTACATTTTTTTTAATGGAGGGGGTGGCAGCAGTTGGGGTCTGCATGAATAATACAGAAATTTCTGGCTACACCCCTGGGCCAGATCCCGTCAGTGGCCTGATAAATCAACAACAAAACAAAACAGACTTTGCCCTGATACTGCTTTTTCCTTTTTCCTATAGGTTTTTCTACATTACTTTTAGACTGAAATCTCTTTATCTGTTTGAGTTATCCCCCAACTATGTAACAACAGAGGAAGAGACAGAGAATGCATCCTACTGCAAGATTGTTTCTGCATCGATTTGTTTATATCTCTGAACCATTTGATGTTGTTGTGATCGCCATTTTTTTTTATTTATTGCACTTTTTGTCCGAACCACCGTCAGGACTATTGGCCCCAGTCTTTACCGTCCTCCACTCCCATATGAGCTGTGGCTTCCCCGTTGCCCCCTTGGCTTGCCCCCCAGGGTGGGACTACGGCACTGGCCAAGGTGTCGCAGACATTGGTCAGGTCAGGGGAGTCAGCCTGGGAGCTGATGAAGAAGTGGCGAAGGGGGCGTCATGGAGGCGCTGGCGCAGTGATTTTTTTCCCATTTTCATGGGTGCAGGGACGTGCAATGACGTCCCTCATCTTCCCCACCCCCCAGACGTCCAGACGCCTGCTGCTTATGGTACCCTGGGCTCGCCCAGGGGCCACCGAGCACCGGCTGTTCTCCCCACCTCCCCTGGGAGGAGGCAGAGCAGTCCATGGGACACTCCATCCCTCTCCCCCCCCCGGCCGGCCCTCCGACGACCTAGGTCCTTTCCTGAACCCGGGTTGCCAGCGTCGCAAGCAGAAATCCAACCACTGTGCCGACAGGCCGGCTTTAAACACGTACTTTTGATGCTGAGCCAGTTTTCTCATTGGGATTGTTCTCAGTGAGCTCTCAGCCCAGAAAACGGATAGCACGACTGTCTAAATGAGTTGCAGGCAGGACAACAGTATTGGTAGCCATAATTCTGCTGGTTTTGATTTCATCCTTGCCCACCACACGAATCCGGTCTGTTCTAAAGGGGGATGGGGAGCCATGAGGTGTCATGTCTATGTTAAGAACTATGCTTAGCCCCAGGAGAACAGCCAGGGGATTCTAGGATTTGTAGTTACAGCAAATGTCAGTTTGGAAGTCAACAGAATCAGCCCAATATAATCTACACTATACTAAGTAAGCAGTGAGTAAAAACAAAACAAAACACTGGTGAGTATAGGGTTGGAGGCACTAGACCCAGCAGGAGCAAATTTTTATTTATTCTTCTGCAGGGAGGGAGCCTACGCTGGCTACTGACAGCGCTTGTGCACCTCACGCAGTGCTGCATGCACCAGCCAGTAACTATCGTCGGCTTCATCACGCACCTCAGTTCTGTTCTTCCCACCATTTAGTGCACACTGTGGAAGCAACAGTGCCTCAGTTGATCGACCATTGTTGCTGAATTCTGTTCTGTGTCACTGCCGAAAGTATAAAGTTCACGGTGCCGTCTCTTGTTTTCTTTATTTTCTGTGATGTATAGCCCTGAAAAAGAGCTGAAGTGGGTAAAGAAACAGGGTTTTAAATAATTGATTAGCAGTTTTTTTCTTGGGACTATACTAACTGTACAGAAAGTATTTATATAGATTTTCTAGAAGTGCTATGTTTATTAAACACAGAGAGGCAAGAGCTATGCATTTTCACAAATATTTAGCAGTTTTATGAGCAAAATGCTAATCAATTTTTAGAGTTAAATAAACCCGAGAAATAAAAAAAAAACACCGTCAGCCTCCCTTCATGCATCGTTGTCCCTGTGAGAAACCCACTGTGGCAACAGACCAGCATCAACGCTGCTGGACATGCCTTGGCTGATCTCACAACATGGATGTGTGCAATGCCTGCTTCCCCATGGACTGCTGTACATTAGAAATCGACACGATGAAGTGGGATCACCCAATCCCCACATTTGGAGGCAGGTGTCTCACACATGAAGCAAAGGCACAGTCCCTGGGCTTTTCCCTGGGCCCCTTCCCAGCAACTCTGGTGCTGAAAAAGTACAGGGTCTTCCTCAACCTCACCAATGTGTCAGAGGCCCTGGGAGTGGGTCTGGTGGTCAGCCAGCTCCTTCTGGGCGGCTGGTGTAACCCCCCCCAAAGAGTGGCTGCCCTGAGCAGTAGAAGTCACCTGGGGTGAGGCCAAAGCTACAGGCTCAGCCTACAATGGTGGACACCTCGGTGTCACGGCTTGGGTCTGCCACTGCTCCTGACACTGTTTACGATTTCGGTGAGCAGCGAGGTGCTGGCCAAGCCCTCAGATCTCCTCCTGACACCATTCATGGTGTCAGGAGAGGGGCCAGCACCGAGGCCATGCAGCACCACGTTGCCGAGATGGTGGTACTCTCTTCCCTCAGCAGTCTTAGTGGTTCCGGGGTAGGGACAACACCCCCAGTGATGGGCATGGCACCAGCCATGGTGTCAGTCCTTCAACATCAGGCACAGTGCCGGTAACAGTGTCACCCCTGAGACTGTCCCTGGTTCTGGTGCTGCTCACGGCACTGGAACAGCTCCTGTCACTGCTCGTGGCATCAGGGATGGTTCAGGGGTCAGTGCTGAACCCAGCACTGGGCCCAATACTTAGGGGTCTGCTTCATGTCCCGGCATCTGTCCTATCTGGCCGCCGTCCGGTCCGCCACGGCCCCCGGAGAACCTCCACTGCTAATTACCCCTGCGGCTTGCTCCCTGCTGCGGGGCAGCGGAGAGTCCCCCTTACTCCCCACTGAACCAGGATCCAGTAACCACAGTGATGTCCCCAAGGCCATGCGTCCCCTGACGGCCATCAAGCCGCTGTGACTATATGCCATATATTCCCATTTTCTTGTACATGAGAGGCGTTGCAATGGCGCCAAGGGGCATGCGCACGTGTCACTGCGCTCCCTCCTGTCGCCATGCCCCAACTCACCCGCCCCAGTGGTGCCAGCGCACCACCCCAGCCTCGCCAGAGGTAGCTGGAGCGCCGACACCCGAAAACACCCCTCCGCGGAGAGGGAGAGCAGTCCTACAGATGCTCAATCCCTCCCCGCCTCTACTGACCCCCGGCAACCTGGGTCCGTTCCCGAATCTGGGTCACCAGCAAGGTGTGGCGTCCAGCGCCTCAACCCTCAGTGCCACCGGGCCATCTATGAGGACAAACTTAAGGACCTAAACAGGTACACCCTGGAAGAGAGCAGGGAGAGTGGGGATATGATAGAGACCATTAAATACCTTATGGGGGTAAATAAGGTATGGGAAGTAAACATTTTTCAGAAAAAATAATGCTCAAGGACAAAGAGGCAGGATAAGAAGGTGATGGGGGTAGGTTTAGGAGAGATGTGAGGAAGTACTTCACAGAAGGAGTGGTGGATTTCTGGAACAGTCTTCCGGTGGAGGTATTGGGGGCAAAAACCATGGTGGAATTCAAGAATGTATGGGATTGGCATAAGGGAATCATGGGAAAAGGGAAGGGGGGTTGGTGAATGGGCCGCAGGTCATGCAGGATTTGCGGTGATACTATAGGCAGGAAAAATAGGCAGACTAGGTGGGTCAAGCAAATTCTAAGTTTCTACGTTTCTAAGAGGTTACTCCTGATTCAAATGTTTCTGCACTGAGAGACAGCACACTCTAAAGGATAGGCAGTGCAGGTACATCTGATTCAAACACTCCTGCAGGCAGAGCTGGAGCTCTGGTTTCATTTTTCAGTGTCACAAGCTCTGCCAGGATTACAGTAACAAAGACTCAAGATGCACTTAACACAGTTGGCAGCCAGGTGCTGGACTCGGTCTTCCTCAGGAAGACATGTAAGGGTTATTCGCAGAAAATCCACTCTAACGAGGCCCTGTCCCTGGAGGGGAAGCCAGCACTTACTCTTCTTCAAGCAGACAGCTCCTTGGAATGTCTGCCAGCTTTTGCAGGACACCAACCAACCCGGGCAAGCGTCCATCAACAAAGTGCAGTTTGGTTTCAGGAACACCCATTTCACTCCAGAATGCCGGTCACACATCCAAAAGGATATTTTATAAAATCAAGCTTTTTAATCTCTTCTACAACAGCTGGATCACCTTCAAACCATGATTGGTGGCTTTGCAGCCACGATAACCACGGTTCAATTATGCTGTGATGTGGTAGTATTTTTGCTCATGATACCACTGCCCCAGGTTCGGGAACAAGCCAGAGTCATGGGGGCAGGGTGGGGGGAGATGGATTGAGCGTCCTAGAGGACACTCTCCCCTTCCAGGGAGGGCTGGTACTGCCCTCCACAGTGATACAGGTGAGGGGTTAGAGGGCTGACAGGTGGGTGGGGATGTTGTGGACCGCTGTGCACTAGCACACTCTTGCGATTGCTTCTCCTGAGTTGTGGAACCACATTCTGAGCAGATTGTGGCATCCCACACCAATCAAATCTGCCTCACCCCGCATTCATATACCCAACTTGCACTTTTCCCACTTCCTCCCCTTGCCTCCCATCCTCTGTTCCTCCTTCTTTAATCCTTCAATGTTTTGTCTCCTCCTCCTCCTCTCACCCCCAAGGATATAGCACTTACTGGCTTATCTAGCCCGACAAATGCCACTGGCTGCTTCACTGTCTCTCCCCATTTTGTTAAAGCTTATGGTCCTAATAACCGTTGCAAAATGTATTACTCTGTGAAATGTCCAGTCTCCTTGTAATGTTACTTTTTCACTATCTCTGTATTTTCCTGACGTGGAACCTTTGTAAAAGAGCCTTGGCTCAAAGGTATTTTGTAATCCTAGATCTTAATAAGCTAAAATAAACTAACTCATTTGTGTGAGCCCATGATGTGCTTGGCCAGCAAAGTCCATTTGTAGTGGGCGAAAACCCTTGAGAAAAACCTCCGAACAGTGGCAGGATGATTCTGGGCTCTCGCTGCAGGCTCTACATTGTCCACTGTGGCAGAATTCCTTCCGAAACTAAATTAAAAATTAACTTGAGAGGGGCTACCCGATGGCTCAAGTGGGAGCGTGTTGCACTCCCATATTGGCGACCCAGGTTCAGCAGCGAGCCCGGATACACCAGGCTCAGGTGGCCAGGCTGGGGGTGCTCCTGAGGGGAGCGCGAGCCAACCGGGGAGGGAGATGTCCAAGACCCGGCACAGCAGCAGCCACCCGTGGCGAGCTAGGGAGCCTGCTCCCTCATGGTGATTGGTGTCAGACCAGTGCACACTGCTGACATCTGAGGCTGCTAGAGGCATAGTCCGGCATCATGGAGTGATGGGCGGGAAGCAACAGGGAGAAAAATGGAAAAACCCCATGTGCTGCTACCACCAAGTCTGACGATGCCGGCAGTCCTCAGACTCTGCAACATGTGGATTCTTGCTGGCTAAGACAGCAGGGAGAGCAGCAGATGGGGCTGGAGTTCACAAGGGGGTCTGAAGGCAGGCGCAGGCAACAGTCAATGAGTCAAACAGCTAATGGAACAAAAAATTAACTTAAGGATTGGGGACTGGCTGGGGGAAGTAGGATTAAACATCCCAGGGGGTGCTCTCCCCCTTCAGGGGGTCGCAGAGGGGCCTTCACACCACTCGGATACTGCTATCTGTCGATGCATGGGCAACAGTGCAGGGTTAGCAGTGTAGGGATGGGTAGGACACAATTAGGTGCTTGGCGGAGGTGTGCGTCAGCATGCTGCCATCCTGGACATGTGTCCTTGTGCCGGCATCCTGGGGGGCAAGGGAAACTAAGGGTAAGTCCCCAATGCTGCAGCATGCAAGTACAGACCAGTCAGTCTCACATCAGTGGTGGGAAAGTTAATGGAGTCCCTGCTGGAGGAAAGACGGATGGAGCACCTGGAAGAAAGGAGTTGCAGGACCACTGTTAGCACAGCTCCACAGAGGGGAGATCATATCAAATAAATCTCACAGATTTATTTGACTGGGTAACTAGAGAGGTAGATCAGGGGAGGGCAGTGGATGTGGCCTATCTGGACTTTAGTAAGACCTCTGACACTGTACCACACAGGAGGCTGATAAAGAAACTTAAAAACTTTGGGGTCAAGGCGAGAAGGTGGCAAACTGGATATCAAACTGGTGGTGAGCTGGGTAGCCAACTGATTGAAAGACAGGAAGCAGAGGGTGGTGGTAAATGGCAGTCATTCGCGGGATGGGAGCGTGACCAGTGCAGTACCACAGGGATCAGTAATGGGCCCTGTCCTCTTCAACGTCTTCACAAGTGACATTGAATAACTGGAAGGAAAGGGGTGAGTGTCGTTGTAGGCGACACAAAAATCTGCAACAGGGTGGACATCTAGGAGGGGGTGGAGAGAATGCAAAGGGATCTGGGGAAACTAGAGAAATGGTCTGGGGAGTGGCAGCTGGGTTTCAATGCCAAAAGTGCAGTCATGCACTTAGGAAGGGAAAACCCGGGGGCTGAATATTATTTATTTGGATTTTGTTAACTGAGTAGGCTCACTGAGACTAGAGGTCCCTTTTTCAGAAGTGACCTGGAATGAATTACATACAATGATCACATACAAGTTCAAGTAACAGCTCGTGATAATATTGTACATTATAACATGGAGACAGTAGGATTATGCAGATGGTTGGTGGAGTGCTGCCACCTGACCATGCATTAATGCATGATATACTCACAGTTCATGTGAGTTGGTAACAGTGGGAATCATTGGGCTTAACCATTCTTGTTTTTCTTCAGCTACAGAACAAAACTCAACTGCAGCCATTTGTTTTC
Source organism: Neoceratodus forsteri (assembly GCA_016271365.2). Taxonomy (NCBI): domain Eukaryota; kingdom Metazoa; phylum Chordata; order Ceratodontiformes; family Ceratodontidae; genus Neoceratodus; species Neoceratodus forsteri. Next base: position 1,617,581,148 of record CM028130.1, read on the forward strand.
TCGCACCTTCGCGAGTGCCGCATTGTAACCCACCCCCCCACTCTGCGGCTCTTGCACAACCCAGCACACAGTGAGGCACCAAAGGCACTGCTCGGTTGTCACAGTTTGTGTGTCTGTGTGTATGTGGAGCAAGCAATAGGTTCACGAGCGGTACAGTGTAACCCACCCGCCCACCCCCATGGATCTCGGAGAATTAGCGGACACTAATTACAAAGAGAAATTGCTAAGTTGTGTGTGTGTGTGTGTGTGTGGCTGTCTCTCTTGAAAAGCAAGCGGTAGACAGCACGGTCTCCACCCTCATGGTTGCTCTCTTACCCTCGCCATGTGAGTGGTGTCCTGCAGCAGTAGCTGCGACCCACTGTCACTAGTGTCAGCTCTATGGTGCTGTGAATCTGTGAGCTGTAACTGGCTGTCAAGAGAGAGGGAGAGCGAGTGAGACTGGGCAAGCACCTGAGACAGCCTGACAGAGCCTCTGAGTGCCAGCAGCAGCCAAGGTAGGTGCGGCTCCAGCATCTGTAGCTGCTGTGGCCCTTGGTGGCTGTTGTTCTCACTGATGTCCTGAAGCATTACTTCCCGTCATACCCATTGGTGGCCGTGTGTCCAGAAGAGCAGATCGCAGCTTGTGGGGGATAGCAGGGAGACAAAGAGTGGTTGCATTCCCCATGCTGTAGTCTCCTGAGGCATGTTCATGTCCCAGTGCTCGGTTCTCTTTAACTGTCCCCCCTCCACCCACCGCCCACACCGACAGGCTGTCAGTTAACCCCCATGGAGAGTGAGCAGCAGTCAGGCTGCTGTCACTGCCGCGGTGCTTTTCTTAGCCTCCTTGAAGTCTGAGAAGTGGTAGAAAGTAGCTAGCAAGAGAGACACAGTCCCCTCCCCACACAGCTTGCTTAACCATGTGTTGAAGGAGAGAGAGAGATGCGCTGCAGCCATACAACGCAAAAGATAGAGCGAGCAAGAAGCAGTCAGGCTGCTACGACTATGCTTCTAGCCTCCCAGGTTACACCATTGGTTGAAACATTATATAATGGTGGCTTTCTGTCAAAGTGTGGATAGAGGAAACTTAGGGGGTTACAACGGTAAATCACTAGGAACATGAACAGTTCCTCAGGATTTCCCCAGGTATGATGCGGATAACACTTAATCATCCAGCAGCTTCAGTGCCACCCAAAAACGAGATTTGCTCATTTTCACCAGGCATCAGGATGGAAGCAAAGCTTCAGTCAGCTGCCAGGAGACTGTCGCAGGGGACAGCACTTACAGAAGATGAATGCTGCCCAGATCACAAGTTAAGCTGCTTGAGCTCAGACTTGACTACTCACTGTTCTGCGTGCTGCGTGTGCTCTCTCTCCCTCCCATAGGTTTGCATCAGATTTGGAGGCACGAAACAACTTGCTGCCCTTTCGTTACCCTAACAGCTGACAGAAGAAAGTACAGTTGTAGCTGGAGGCTCTAGCTGGTGCTGACAGTCACTTCTGTATTTTCTGTGTGCTGTGTGCCATCGGAGCTATAGAAAAAGAGAAAGAGACACAGGCTCATCATTCTGCAGGTCCTCTGTCGAGTTCCCTGTCAGTGTGCACAGCAGTACCTCTCCCTAACCAATGTTATGCAGCAGAAATGTCGCAAATAAACTCAGTAGTGTATGTGTAAGATTTCTGTATGCATAACATCAATGCAGTATGCATTATTTGTTTGGGACTATTTTGCAAGGCGACAGGATACAGTCCCTTTCTTGCTCTTTAAACAGGGGAAAACTCCCTTTCTGTTTTTTCCCCCTTGTTTCACACATACCCCATGTTATAAGCGCAATAAACCACTCCAGGGTGTGCAGTTATTGGGGATTAATCAACACCCAGGGTGCTGTGAGGGCACTCCGCCCTCACAACACACCCGGGGTGTTGATTAATCCCCAATAACTGCACACCCTGGAGTGGGTTTTTGCTTATTTATGATACAAGTTAAGATGTGGGGGAGTACTTACAGTTACCAAGCAAGTGCAGGACCTAAGGTGATCATATGTGATGATCTTAAGATGGCAGTGCAGTGCGACAGGGCAGCAGGCAAGACGAGCCAAATGCTGGGGTGCACAGGGTGGGGGATCTCTAGCAGGAGAAGGGAGGTGGAATTGCCTCTGTATCGTTCACTTTTGAGACCCCCCCTCCCAAGAGTACTGTGTCCAGTACTGGAGGCCACACCTTCACAGGAACTTCGACAGGGTGGAAGTGGTCCAGAGGAGGGTTACTAAAATGGTGCAAGGGTTACATGAAAAACCATATGAGGAGAGGCTGCGGGAACTCAACACGTACTCCCTGGAGGAGAGGAGAGTGAGAGCGGCTTGACTGAGACCTATAAGTACTTCACTGGGGTGAACAAGGTGCTACAGGAGGGGTGTCTTTTTCACATGAGGAAGGGCACCAGTACAAGAGGGCATGCTGTGAAACTTAGGGTGGGGAAATGAAAATTACGTACCTACCGTAATTCTTGATCTTCTTGGACGAGTCTCCACCACTCATTCACACTAGTGGGATTAGCGCCGGAGGCACTAGGACCCATGAACAAACTTTCGCTGGAGGGTCCGGTAGCGAGATGAGCGCCGCAGGCGCGGCGCGGGCGTGGGGCGGCAAATGACCATCTCGGCGACGACCCTCCAACCGCCTCAGTACCTTTTTTACCAAGGAGGTGCAGCGCAACTAACGTAAAGAGTAAATCTAACCTTAAAAAACGGACATAAGATAGTCCGTATGACCCGTGTAAGAAGGGTCAGCAAAGAAGTCCTCACGGCCTAAAGATTTGAGGGAGTGAAGACCAACACAGCGGTGAGCTCGGGGGATGGAGGGTGGGCGTGTGAATGAGTGGTGGAGACTCGTCCAAGAAGATCAAAAATTACGGTGAGTGCGTAATTTTCATCTTCCTGGACATAAGTCTCTACTCATCACACTAGTGGGAAAGTACCAAGCTGATAATCCCCAAAAGGCGGCAGGAGAGCCAGAGCTCACGCGCCTAAGAAAGAAGACCATTAAGGATAGTTCTGCCGAATGCGGAATGTCGCCGCATGAACATCCAGTGCATAATGCTTAACGAAGGGTATGCACTGAGCTCCAGGTGATGGGCGTTGCAGATATCCGCACTGGGAACATTGCGATCTCCGCTAAAGATGTCAGGGACCGCCTCTAGTAGAGTGAGCGTACACTCTACCCTCCACTTAATCTTGAGCCATGGAGTAGCAATGTCGAAGGCATGCCACTAACCATGATGAGATGCATCTAATAGCGACGGGTTGACCCAGCCAGGTGTCGCTGAAAGAAACAAACAGTTGCTGAGTCTTATGGAAAATTCTTGGTTCTATCTAAATAGAACCGCAAGGCTCTCTTAACATCCAAGGAATGAAGAGATCGCTCCTTCATTTTGGAAATTAGCTAATAAGAGGAAGTACCAGAGGTTGGTTTAGATGGAATTCTGACACAACCTTGGGAAGAAATTTAGATGAGTACGGAGAACTACCTTGTCTTTATGAAATACAGTATACGGAGGGTCCGGTACCAAGGCATGAATTCCGAGACCCTGCGGGCTGAGGTAATGGCCACCAGGAAGGCAGTCTTCCAGGTAAGAAATTTTAGCTCACAGGTAGCTAAGGGCTCGAAGGCTTCCTGAGAGCATGTCCAGCACCAGGTTAATGTCCCAGGTTGCAACTGACGCCTAACAGGGGATCTGGTATGAAGAATCCCCTTAAGAAATCTCTTCACCATAGGAAGCTGAGCCAGAGTCAAGGAAGAAACCGGCTCATGGAACGCTGAGATGGCACTAAGGTGAACTTTAACTGTGGAGTACTGGAGACCTGAGTTTGATAGGTCCAAAAGATACTCCAGAACCTTGTCAGGAGGACAGGAAAAAGGATTCCAAGAGGACTTTGCACACCAGAGAGAAAAGCGTTTCCATTTGGAAGCGTACGTTTTTCGGGTGGCTGGCTTCCGCAGCCAGAAGGATATCCGAGACTCTACGAGAGACGTTGAATCGATTCACTTCTACCTCTTCAGGAGCCAAGCATGAAGGTGAAGTGATTTCAGGTTGGGATGGACCAACGAACCCTGAGTCAAAAGGTTGATTTGCAAGGGAAGTGGTCTCGAGAGGCTGCCAACATACTGTTGAGCAGAGGAAACCATAGTTGCGAGGCCAGGAGGGAGCAATGAGAATCATTTTGGTCCCCTGAGACTCGAACTTGAGGAGAACTCTCTGGATTAGAGGATCGGTGGAAAGGTAAAGAAACGTTTTGTCCACGCAGCCTGAACGCATCCTGACAGAAAATGCCAGGCCCTGGATTTCTGGAGCAGAAGAGGCAGTTTTGTGCTGAGTGGGGATGCAAAAGGTCCAGGTCTGGAGTCCCCACTCTTCTAATAGTGACCGAGCTACGGCTGGATCGAGACCACTGTGAGGGTCTGCCTCCGTTCTGCTGAGGTGATCTGCTAGATCGCTTTGTATACCTGGCAGATAAACCGCCTGAATCAGAGACTTGTGCTCAAGCACCATCCCACACCCTCATTGCTTCCCTGCAAGGAGGTAAGAATGAAGCACCGCCTTGTGTTGATGTAATACATCACAGCTTTATTGTCCGTTTGAAGGAGAATGTTCTTGTGACAAAGGATATCCTTCAGAGCTCGATCGACAGAGGAACGCCTCTCATCTCCAGGACATTTATGTGGAGAAGAGTTTCGAACTGAGTCCATACACCTTGAGTGTGGAGGGAGACAGTGAGCTCCCATCCCATTAGCGGCATGCGCCTGTGGTGATGGAGATCTGATGATCCGGGGAGCAAAGGGAACCCTTCCAGGAGATTGCTCTCTTGAGTCCACCAGGTGAGAGACCTTCAAGGGCTCCGCACCTTGATGGGATAAGACTGGGGTGAGAGGTCGAGACCACTGAGTGAGAGCATCCATTGGGTGGTTCTCATGTGCAACCGGGCCAGGGTACGTAGTGAACACCGAGGACGCCATGAGGACCCAACATGCTGCATCGGAGAGCTGTAACCATTGGTTCTCCTGATGTAACGGGCCATCCGGCTGGATGTCGAGCCTTCTGTCCTCTGGAAGGAAAGCCTTCGCGAAGAGGTGTCTAGAAGCTGCCCTATGAAAAGGAGCCTCTGGGAGGGCTGCAGTTGTGATTTTTTCAAATTCGCAGAATTCCCATGGACGAAGAAGACGAGAAGTCGTTTGCACGGCTTCAAAGTCCCTTGGCTGGAAGGGCTTGCTAGAAGCCAATCGTCCAGGTAGGGAAACACTTGAGTCCGATCTTCCTGGAGATGCGCAGAGAACTGCACAACACTTTGTAAAGACTAGCGTGCCGAGGATAGCCCAAAAGGCAGGACTCTGAACTGATAATGCTGATCCAGAGCTACAAACCTGAGGAACTTGAGGTGGGTCGGTGGATGGGGATATGCTGGTAAGCGCCCTGCATATCCAGGAGGCCAGCCAGTCGTGTTGATGCAGCAAGGGTAACAGGGTACCTAGGAAATATTTTGAATTTCTCCTGGGGAGAAATTTGTTTAACTTTCTGAGGTCTAGAATGGGGCATTCCCAGACTTCTTTTGGAACCAGGAAGTAATGGGAGTAGAACCTGTGCTCCGGAGATGCGGGCACCAGTTCTATTGCCCTGTTGCTTAGAAGGCCCTGGATCTCGGCGGTGAGGAGGTCTGACTGAGAGGCCGACAACCTGGGTTAGTCGCCTGGGGACAATTCGGGGTTTCAAAAATTGAGAGAATAACCCTCATGAATTATCCAAGGACCCATTTGTCCGGTTATGGACTTCCACTGGTTGTAGAAGTACATCAAACGACCTCCACGGAGGAGAAAGTTCCACCTCGGGCAATGTGGATGGAACTTGGGCCAATTCATAAGGTAGCTTGGGGGCTTTAGGCCCCTGGGCGCTTCTGCTGCACTTCTTTTGAGGTTGGGCAGGTTGGCTTATGGAAGCTTCCCCGCCTCTGCCTCAAAGGACTGACGACTATGAAACTGACGCCTGTTCACATGCCCCGAGAGGAGCAGGCGGAGGTCTGGCCAACTTAATGGTCGACTCCAGTCCTCTGAGTGGCCTCTAAGGCTTGTTCCACCTGAGGGCCGAAAGGAAAGGAGCTATCAAGGCAGCGCCATTACCTGCTGCTGAGCATCATTCGTGAAGCCAGAAGTACGCAGCCAGGAATGGCGCCGAGTACAAATAATTGCGGCTGCTGAGCGAGAAGCAGTGTCGAAAGCCTCCATAGCGGCTTTGACCTGTTGGTTATTGGACTCAATACCCCTAGTAACGGTCAGAAGAAGCTCTGACTTGGAGTCCGAATCCGGAAGAGCTTCAACCATTCTTTTCAAAGAGTGCCACAGGATATACTCATACTGAGAAAAATAGCCTTGATAACTGGCAATACGCATACTTAGAGTGGAGGCAGCAAAGACTCTCTTACCTAATGTATCAATCTTACGAGACTCTTTGTTAATAGGTCGAGCTGTAGTAGTTTGAGGAAGAACGACCTTATCATTCTCTGCCAGGACTACAATAGGATCCGCAAAGGCTTGGGATGCCAAATGGGACGATCCTTGGGAGCTGAATACTTATCAATGGATTTAGCCACTGAGGGAATAAGAGCAGGATTATTCCATACCATTTGAGACAGCGCCTCAAGGAAGGCTGGATCGAGGAGTCAAATCTGTAGGGATCTCCAAGCATGAAGGTACTGGAGTCTTAATATCTTCCCAGGATCGATGCTCTGTAGTCTGGAGAGAAAGAGTGGATCTCAGGTTCTTCAACAGAGACTTAAAGGACAGGTCCTCGACCACAGGCTCTGTAGCAAAGAAAGATCCTGTTTCCTCCACTTCATCACCCAACCGAAGGTCTGGGTCAGGCTCAACATCATCTCCTGATGGTCCAGAAAGGACTGATTGGACAGGAAAGGAGTGAAAATTAGGAGAGGAGGAAATAGCAGAGAAACAAGGAGAGTCCCCGAGGGCCCCCGGCGCCGAGAAGGCAAAACGGGTTGAAAACGGCACCGCAGAGGGGCACGGCGCCAAGAGGCACGCGGCACCGCAAGCGGCGCTGAGCGGCGCGCTGCCCGCTGAGCGGCACCGGGAACGCACCGATAAGCCACAGACCCCGCGGAAGGCGCCGGAAACGCCCCAGGAACCTGGAAAGCTGAGAAGGAAAAACCAGGAGATAAGGGCATCGGTGTGGCCCCTCGCGCCGCAGCCATGTGAGGGGGAAACACTTGCTGCCGAGTCACCGCACCAAGAATATTACGCCGTACACTAGAAGGTCCAAACGCCCTACCCGATCACTGAGGAGCCTGGGGGCCCGTGGCAACCGAGCCAGGCAGGAGAACCAACCTCCGAGCCCATCGCTTCCATAAGAGCGCCCACTGATGAAACTGCTCATCTGGAGCCCTACCTACAGGCGGGAGGGCTCCAATGTCGGGACGACGGTCACCAGCAGTTGACGACTCAAGAAGGAGAACGGCAACTAGCTGGCGATAACTGACCGCCGACGCAAGAGACATACCAGAGGGCAACCTCGAGTGATGCCTTCTTTTGACCTGTGGGCCGAGGAAGAGTCGAGGCCGAACGGTGCCGAGAATGCACTGCTTATTTTTATGCCGACGGGACCGCCCATCCCCGGCATCGGACTGACCGCTGTCGGAACCCCACTGAGGAGAAGGAGGCTGACCGGACCCAGCCCGGCTGACTGAACAGCTTACACGAAGTCTCCCTACCGCCACCTGACCTGCTTATGGTCGACTACCCAGTAGGCCGAGACTTCTCAAGTAAGTTAAATTTAAACATTAGAAAATTTAACGAAATAGAATAAAATTAAGCGATACTACTATCGAGATAATGTTACAAAAAATAAACTGAAAACTATGCGCTAGTTTGAAGTTTGACTCCGACAGGCGAGCGATCATCACTGAAGCGCACTCGACGGCGGGAAAAAGGAACTGAGGTGGTTGGAGGGTCGCCGCCGAGATGGTCATTAAGCCGCCGAGCTGCTGCTCATGCCTATGCCTCAAGGCGCCATCTCTCGGCCGACCTCCAGCAAAAGTTTGCTCCCGATGGGTCCTAGTGCCTCTGGTGCTAATCCCACTAGTGTGAATGAGTGGTGGAGACTTATGTCCAGGAAGATGGGGCATTTAAGAGGGATGTGAGGAAATACTTCATCATGGAAAGGGTGGTGGACACCTGGAACAGCCTGCCAGAAGAGCTGGTGGGGCAAATACAGCGGGGAGATTCAAGCATGCATAGGATAGGCACATGGGTATAATAAGTAGAGGTAAGGGAGGAGGGCGGGACACCCGTGACTAGAGATGTGTTGAGGTTTTCATTCGCTGGCGAAGTTGCCGCAAAGTGGCTGAAATTCGCATCTGCGGAGTTTTGTGAAGTTTTCCCTGCCCTCAGCAACTTCAACTAAGTCTGAATTGTTAAGTTTTCAACGTGAAATGTGGAATTTCACCCATGAACAGCAGAATTTTGCCCACGAACGGCAAAATTCCAGCATTTGCAGGTGAAATTTCACACTTCACAGGCAAAACTTTGCACTTTGCGGCAAAACTACGCACTTCGCAGATCGATCCACACTCTGCGAATTGCGCTCAATTCGTGGATTAATTAGCAGAGCGAATTTTACCAACTTTGCCCATCTCTACCTGTGACCACATAGGCTCCAGGGTTTAGTAATAGGCAGGGAAAATAGGGCAGTCTAGATGAGCCTACCGGCCCTTTTCTGTTAACAAATTCGATGCTTCTTTTTTATCATGCTGGCTGCCAGCCACAGGGGACCTGACAGATGGTATATCCATCAACATTGCTGATGAAGGAAGCAAGAAGTATATTAAAAAAAAAATTACTGGCACTGAGCAATCGAGCAGTATGATTCCTTAATAACTTTATTCAATTTACAGTAAACAAATCAAACTTACAGGTTTATAGCTCTTCGATGCAGTGCAATAGCCGGCATTTTACTCTTGTACTCTCTGGGCCACATATTCAGCATAGATGCACGTTGCATCCTCAGTTGCGCTGTGCATCTCCGGACTTGTGCAGCCTGTCGGGGGCGTGGCTATGTTTAAAAGCCCCTGATGCACAAACCTGACTGCGCCACCATGCAAAATACTGCGATGTGCGAATGCAAATGAGGGGTCTTCCATGTATAATCTGCATATTGCAATATTCAACACCCCAAACGTAACTATGGCTGGCTGTGCCAGCACATAGTTACACTTGTCAGACCCTACTATAACTATGCGCGAGGCAGGTTGGTGCCCTGTGCACAGTCCAGGGCCAGGAACACGACCCCCCCCTTCCCCAGCCCAGATCACTTTCGTCCTGCATGTCCAGGGAGGCCAGTCAGTCATTTTGATGAATCAGAGGTAACAGAGTGCCGAGTGGTATTATCCTGAATTTCCTTGTAAAGGAATTTGCTTCCTTAGATCAAGAATAGGGCGCATGCTGCCTGTTTTCTTTGGAACTAGGAAGTAATGGGAGTAGAAATCTGTGTTCAGTTGATTTAGTGGAACTACTTCTACTGCCCTGTTTTTCAGAAGGCCTTGAATCTCGGAAGCAAGAAGGTCTGACTGAGAGACAGATAGCGTGGGCTGTCGTTTGGGTGGATGATCCGGAGGGGTTTCTGAAAGATTTAGAAAGTAACCCTCGTGGATTCTCCTGAACACCCATTTGTCTGAAGTGACTGACTTCTACTGGTTGTAAAACTGAGTCAGACACCCTCCTACTGCCGAGGAAGAGTCCCCCTCGGACAGCTGAGGTGGGACTTGGGCCAGAATCTCATCGGGTGGCACTAGGCGCTTTTGGGCCATGCCTTCTGTTCTGCTGCGTTTTCTTTTGTGGCTGGGCCACTTGATTTTTGGTGAAGCCCCCTCTGCCTTTGCCACGAAAGGACTGACGGTTATGGAACTGCCACCGGTTCCCGCCCCGCTGAGTGGCAGCAGAGGGCGGCCTGGCCGTTTTGATAGCCGTTCTAGTTTTCTGTGTGGCCTCTAGTGCCTGCTCGACTTGAGGACCAAACAGATACGTTCCATCAAATGGCAAACTCATAAAACTCTGTTGGGCATAATTTGTGAATCCCGATGTCCGTAACCATTAATGGCGTCGAGTACATATGCCAGCTGCTGCTGCCCTGGAAGCAGTGTCAAAGGCATCCATAGCAACTTTAAGCTGCTGACTGTTGGATTCAATGCCTCTAGTAATGATCTGGAGAAGCTCTGTGCTAACATCCGACTCTGGAAGAGCTTCTACAGTGGCTTTGAGCAAATGCCAGAGGGTATACTCATACTGACAGAAATAACCCTGGTAGCTAGCAATGCACATACCCAGGGTGGAGGCAGTGAAAACTCGCTTCCCCAAAGTGTCAGTCTTACGAGATTCCTTATTTACTGGATGTGCTGTAGATTCTTGAGGAAGGATGGCTTTGTCATTCTCTGCCAAGACAACTATGGCATCAGCAAAGGCTTGCGAGGCCATAATAGGACGATCCTTGGGAGGGGTGTATTTCCTATCTATGGATTTGACCACAGAAGGAATAAGCACCAGATTATCCCACACCATTTGCGAGAGAGTCTCAAAAGAGGGTTGCATGGGAGGAGTCAATTCCACAGGAATATCTGGAACGTGCAGAAACTGCAGACGCAGCAATTTCCCAGGATCAATCTCTGAAGTCTGGAGAGAGAGAGAGAGAGAGTGAGAGAGTGGTATTCATATTCTTGAGCAGAGACTTAAAGGAAAGGTCCTCGACCAGAGGTTCTGCTGGAAGATAGGGTTTATTTGCCACCCCTAGAGAGGAATCATCATCAAAGTCGTCTCCCAATCGAAGATCAGGATCAGGCTCAATATCATCTCCTACTAGTCCCGGAGGGACACAGTTCTAGGAAAGGGGAGAAAGAGAAGGAGGAGCTCCACTAATTGGAGCTGAGACACCGGTGCCCTTCACGTCACTAAAGGTGCTGCCGGCACAGAGTGCAGCGCTGAAAACACAGGCGGCACTGGCACAGGACGCAGCCCTGGCACCAGAGGAACTGGTGCCGCAGGACCAGAGACCCCTAACACCCCACTCGGGGAGGAAGATCTGAGAAACTCAGCAGGCGAGAATGGCACCTGTGCTGGCCCCTATGCCACAGCCATATGAGGGGGAAAAGCACCACAGCATGGCATCGACGGCACCAGAGAAAGTACCGTGCAACTAGGAAGTCCCAACCACCCTGCCCGCTGGCCCGAAACCGGTAGGCCCGAAGGCCCCGGCGACGGGCATGCCGGCTCAGGCAGGCGGGACAACCCCCGAACCCACTGCTCCATAGAAGCGGCCCAATGATGAAACTGCTCACCAGAGGACCCCCACCAGGGGGCAGGGAGGAACTCCGGAGTCGAGGATGCCAGTCACCAGGAACAGAGGCCACAGGAGATCCCGGAGGAGTTGGAGTCGAACCCCTGCCCCTCATCACAGACGATCGACACACAGACATACCAGAGGGTGACCTCAAGTGGTACCGTTTCTCCTTTGACCAGGAGGTTGAAGAAGAACTCGAAGTCGAGCAGTGCCGAGTCCTCGACGACGATTGAGAATAGGACCGCCCATCCCCCTGAGCACCAGACTGCCCATAGTCAGACCCCATCTTTGTAGAGGGCGGCAGACCAGACCCAGCCCTGCTGAAAACACAGCTTTCATGCAAAGTCTCCCTACTGTTACCTGCTCTGTTCATGACTGACTCCGTCGAAGGAGGGCTGAAGACTTCTTCCTTGATGAAAATTTTACTTTACTTTTTCTTTTCTTTTTTTTTTTTTTTTACTAAATTTACTAAAATAAATAAAACCTAACAACTACTTAGACGACTATAGCTGCTGTCATACAGACGTGAAGATTTGACTCCCGGCGGGTGAGCGACATTGTCACTGAAGTGCACGCGATGGTGGGGAAAAAAGAAACTGAGGCAGTTGGAGGGTCGACGCCGAGGTAGCCTATACAGCGTGAGCCAGGCTCATGGCGCTGTTTCCTCACGGCCCTACCTAGGCGCTGGCCCTCCTGAAGATTTTTGGCTCCCGCTGGGTCCTAGCACCTCTGGTATAGTCCCTTTAGTGTGAATGAGTGGTGGAGACTTTATGTTCAGGAAGATCATATGTTATGTGGAGTGTTTTGATTTGTGTGTTTAGTTCTGGTGTGTCCTTCCCTTTGCTATTAGAAGTTTTTTTTTCTAAATTTGCTTACTAGTATTATGGCCTCTGTGAACTCCATGTACGCATGGTTTATTGTTCTTCTTTGTCCTGCAATGCCTCCTGTCGCATGAGACAGTGATGCATCCGGGACCACTGATTCAGTAAGGGAAGGTACTGCAGCAGTAATCTGCAGTTAGGAGCCTGATGTTCCGGCCTCAATTAAATAACTGTAACTAAATATTTTTATTATGTGTTTGTCTAGGTCTAGCCGGCAGGAATAAATAGTTTGCTTTTAAAGCTTTCAACTTCATCAAACTACACCCTGACATAAAACAAGCAAGAATACCCGACACGGTGGACAGTATTGGACTATACCAATCGCCCGGGGCGTAATGAGGCCCAACGCTGCAGGCGGAGGGCCTTATATCTCCTGGAAGGGCAGGTATAGCCCAATACCGCCCACCCTCGAGGGTATTGTTGGGTTTAGAAAATGGGTCACTGTATTAAGTTTGAAAAAAAAAAAAAATGTTTAAATGTTAAATCTCTTAGCTGTTTGATTTATTTTGTAATAAAATAGTTCCTCCACCTACATTAGACATTTTTTTAACCTTGGGACTTTTGTCCTAGTGGAGCCTCTAACTTTTGGAAACCACCCCAGACAGAAAGACAGACACACAGACAGACACACACACACGGCTTAAGTAGAAAACATCTTTGTTTTAATTTTTTTTTAATACTCATTCATTTTAATTTAATCATGGTTAATTTGTTTATTCATTCATTCATTCATTCATCGGGAATCTGGCCGAGGAGCGGTGGTGCTGGGAGAAAAAAAAACGTAAGACTACTATATATATATATATATATATATATGTAAAATTTGTGGTTTCTCATTAAAATAAACGTTCCATTTTGAGTTGAGGAACTGGGAAGGGCTAGAATTTAGAAACTGAATGCATCGGGGAATCTGGGACTGGAGCGTCGGTGGTGGGCGGGCAGCTGGATGCGCTACACTGGAGCAGCTGAGTACGGACAGACGGTCCATAGATTTTGAAGGAAGGATGTCGAGCAAGGTGGTACCAAAACAAAAACTAAGCCTGCAAGCATAAGCTTTTTGTGTAATTTGTGGGAGAATCAGCTTGAACATTGGTGATGGTTGCAGTGGGGGGGGAGGCGCAGCCGACATGTACCACCGGAGAGTTAAACTGTGCTGTTCTTTTTAATTTTTTTTTTTAAACTAGAGTGGCTGTTTAATAGCGCATTAAAATGAAATAGTTTGTTTTGTTTTTTGCCTTTTTTTAAATTCAGCACAATTGTGGCCAGGGTTCTGCCGTGTGTGTTTGTGGTGGGGCTGAGGGGTATTTTGCCTCGGTCAGCGAGTGGGGAAAAGATGGCGGATTTTGTTTACAAATGGAACGGAACTAGGATACCAGTTATAGGGCCAGTTGGCTGAGTGACTTGTTTTAGGTGGGCACTGCTGTCTCATAAATGCTCACCTAGGGAAGTCCCTCAGCCAATCAGCAGCCTCAAAGTGTTTTGCCCATTTCCTAAAAGCACACAAAATCACCCTAGGTCATCAATACTATAGTTACGTAAAGACTCTGTTTTCTTACAGAATACCCACTGAATTAGACCTCAAGTGATTGCTAAGCTGTAAATGTAGCCTTCAGTGCCTACTGGATAAGGAAAGTGACTTTAGATCACAGTTGTACTGCTGTAAAATTGACTGTAAACCAGTACCTGCTGAATCTATGGTCCCAGATACATCACTGTCACATGAGACAGGAGGCACTGCAGGAAAAAGAAGAGCAATAAACCATGCATACATGTAGATCCCTAGAAGCCATAAAACTAGTAGGCAAATTGAGAACAAACTCCTAATAGCAAACAAAAGAAAGGACACACCAGGACTAAATACACAAATCAAAACACTCCCTACCCTGGCCCCTCTAACACTCCACTCCTTTGCCTCCTACCCTAGCCCCTCTGACAGCTTACTCTTTTGGGCCCCCACCTTGGCCACTTCAATACCCCACTACTTTGGGACCCTATTTTGACCTGTCCAACGTCCCACTCTTTTGGGCCCTTACTCTGGCCTCTCAAACACCCCACTTCTTTGGGCCCCTACCCTGACTCCTCCAATGCCTCATTCCTTTGGGCCTCTATTCTGGCCCCTCCAGTGCCTCACTCCTTGTGGCCCTACCTTGGTCCCCATGGCACCCCATCCCTACCCTGGCCACTCCGTCATCCCACTCCTTTGTCCCCAACCCTGGCCTCTCTGATGGCTTACTTTTTTGGGCCCCTACCATGGCCACTCTGATGCCTCATGCCTTTAGAACCCTACCCTGACTCATCTGACACCTCATTCCTTTGGGTCCCTACCATGGCCCCTTTGCTGCCCCACTCCTTTGGGCCCCTACATCATTCCCTACTGGCTGACAGACTCCCCTCACGCCTTTTGGACCTCACCACCTGGCTCCGAGCACTTTTTGTGCTCCCAGATACTGGAGTACCCATGCCAGAGGAGCACCACTTGTGGCTGTCAAGGAAGTTCACACCGGGGGGTGGGGGGTACCACAGATGAAGAGGATGGGACCAGTGCACTGAAGGATCAGGTTGCATGGGAGGAACCTGAAGGCCTTTAACCAGCATTCTCAAACGATTGATTTTTCTGCTGTTCTGTCCTTCCCTCCTCCATTGAGCACTCACCAGATCTGCATCCTGGGTGGTGGCACTGGCCAATGCAAGGTCAGCCACATGAGCCAAGGCCCTCCCTCCCTTCCTTCCTCAATCTGAATTTTATTCACTTCCCTCGCTGCCACCTAGAGATGTATCAATATCAGGAATATACCTGTTCAGTCTGCAACCATCATGGAGACGGTGGTGGGGTGTGTTTTTCTTCCCGGTTTTCCTCTGTATTCCTCCCTCTTCCCTGTGACATGTAGAGCATTCTAATCAGCCTCACACATGCACAGGAGACCTGCAGAAGAAGCTAGCTCCCTGGCCTGCCTGTAGGGTCTGCTGTGGCGGCTGAATCTGCCGCCAGCCCTCGCCGGCTGAGAAGTGCTGCATCTTAGTGGAAAACTGGTCTACCTCTGATGTGGAAACCTGAGTCTGCTCCTATCGGGACGGCTCAGTTGTCCCTTTCTAGCATATATTTTATCTTTTTGTTTTTTTATTTTTTAGGCATTTCATTCCCCTTGCACCAGTCCAGCTCTCAGGTTACAGCACTGACCTTCCATGCTCCGTCTCAGCTCACCTGCTATCCTATTTCTCCACAGTTTATTCTCTGTGATGAGGTCCTTGGAATGGTGTTGTCCATGCTCCCCGTTCTGCAGAAAGTACTTATGCTGCACAGAGATAGAGGTTATGCAGGGCCCTAGGGTACCCATATCATATGGGAGGGTATATCACCCTTTAGTTTTACTGTTGGGCGGATTCCTGTGAGTGCTGGGTAATGCTGGACCCTTCCTCCTCCCTTAAGTCATATGTGCCTCTGGTTGCCATGCCTACAGCAGTGTTTCGGTGCAACCTCATCCTCACGATGAAGCAGACTCCCAGGAACACAGCAAGGGATTGTTGTTGTGGCTGGCCAAGGCCAGTGCTTTAAGTTGCACCAGAACCCAGGTTGCCAGCACAGAAGCGCAAAGTGTTTCCGCTGGGATACTGCGTAGCCCTGATCAGCATCTTTTGTTTTTCGTGTACATTTTATTCTCCTATGGCTGGGACAAACTGGGCTCCTTTCAACCCTGCCCCACAGACCCCTCACTGTCCACTACCTACCAGGACTTTTCAGGTGGCCAGATACCTCCACAGACCCCCCCCCCACCGTGGCAGGGTCAGGAAGAGGAGGGCTGTCCTCTCCCTCAAAAGTACTCATCCAGTTTTGGCCCCCTGAGTCCTGGTGGTGATGCAGGTGAGGGAATCAGTGGGCAGGGTGACATCATAGCCAGCTAAGCCACCATTTCCTACTGGTTTTCTCCCCTCTCCATGCTGGGGTGTGCTCATCAACATGTGCATGTGGAGCAGCATGCATGCTGCCTAGTCCTGCGGCACCACGCACTTCTGCCGCTCCTGACCTGCACTGCCACTGTGTCTCCACCTGATGGCAGCCATCCAGTGGAGCTAGTAGTCCTCTCTCCCTGGCAGAGGAGATCAGTGCCTCGGATGCTCGATCCTCTCCCCCAAGCTGCCCCTGGCAATGAACACGGGTCACTGGTGTGAAGTGAGGTGTGGTGTCCAGTGCCACCGTGTCGGTCTCTATCCACATATCTTCTATAATACTGTGACCAGAACTGTGTGCTCTAGGGGGGACCCAACCAAGAACCTTTACCAGGGGCACATTTCTTGCGTGGTCCTAAATTCAAGGTCACTGATTTTTTTTTTTCCTACAGCTTTGATAACAGTTGAGATTTATGGTAATCTTTTTTTCACAATTCTGCACTTTTTACTTCAAGTGCCCATACTCATATAAAAAAAGACTGACATTTGCCAGGAGGCAGTGTACGCCAGTGGTTAGAGCACTGGCGTGGAAAACCAGTAGCTTGCAGGTTCAAACCCTGCTAGAGACAAACACTCACTGTGTGCCAGTGCTCCAGTCCACCCAGTGGTGGAAATGCACAAAAGGCAGAACCCTGTGCTTCAGTGCCGGCGACCCAAGTTTGGGAGTGAGGTGGAGGAACTGGATTGGCATGGTCCTGGGCTGGGAAATGCTTCCGAGTGTAACGGGGGCCAGCCTGCGGAGGGAGGTGCCCGACATCTGGTGCTGCAGTGGCCCCCTGTTATAGGCTGGGGAACTGGCTCCTCTGCGAGGGGTGGCTCATGCCAAGTGTGTGCTACAGTGTGTGGAGCCAGCCATCAGCCATAGGGAGGTGGAGGTCCTTGGGAATGGGGGGGTGGATATAAAAAATAATATAAATACCAGGAGCACCGGCCCGCCAGAATGACAACACTGACACTCTTAGGTGCTGCCCTGTGTGGATCCCTGTTGGCTGTGATGACGGGTGGGGAGTGACAGATGGGACTGGGATGTCCCCAGGATTATGCGCTGTCAGGTCCTGTGTCGTGAGGATTTCTATTGGCCATGATGATGGGCAGGAGTGGCAGATGTGACTAGGATGTTGCCAGGGTTATGCACTCTCGGGTCCAGCCCCATGTGGATCCCTGTTGACCACAAAGACGGCAGGGAAGGGGGAGTAGTGGATGGGACTGGGGTGTCCCTGGGGTTATGCACTCTCAGTCCTGGCCAGTGTAGACTCCTGTTGGCTATGATGATGGGGGAAGTGGCAGATGGGACTGGGATGTCGCTGTGGACATGCACTCTTGGTCCCTGCTCCCTGTGGATCTCTGTTGGCTACGATGGGAGGGGGGAGGATGTGGTGGATGGGACTAGGATGTCGCCAGGGACATGCTCTTTCAGATCCTGCCCCATGCGGATCCCTGTTGGCTGCGGTGATGGGGGAAATGGGGTGGATGGAACTGGGAGGTCCCTGGGGTTATGCCCGAACTGAAGGAGCACATGAACGATCAGGGGCCAAAACAGCTGTAACCAAAAAATAGCAGTATCCAAGTAAAATGAGATGTTGAAGCTTAGCTGGACTATCCTAGCTAAATGAATTGTAAAAATGAATAACAGCAGAACCTCACTGAAAATGAGATGTTGCATCTCAACTGGGTTATCCTGGGTGAATACATTTTAAAATGGGTAACAGCAGGACCCAAGGAAAATGAGACATGACATCTTAGCTGAGCTATCCTGGGAAAATAAATTGTTAAAAAAGGGGGCAAATGGAAAATATTTGGAAAAAAATTATTGTTGCAGTTGTGGCTTTGGGAGCAACACTGGTTCATGGATGTGAACCCCTGCCAAAAAGGTTAATAAGTACCACCAATCTACACAATGGATCTGTTCAATGGAACATTAGACCTCTTGATCTACCTATGACGTTCCTTAGATTGCTTAATTTACTGCGGCAGTGCACCATGACTCCCACATTCAGTGTTTCCGAAAGGGATCTGAAAAGTGTGACCCCAACCACTTTGTACGGGATCAACCTCAATGCCAGCAGACGTAGCACACTGTGTTACTGCACATGCCTGTACTCTCTGCTCCCACCATGATTCCCCCCCCCAAAAAAATAATTTGAATAAGAGTGGCCTTTGCCTTCGAGCATGTACAAACTCACCAACTTGGCCAGAAGTTCCGCTGGTGTCAGCTGGGCTGCAGAGCTCTACGGAATGTAGGTCACTTCTTCTGGCAGCTCAGAATTATCGCCATAGAAACAAACACACAAAAGCGACTGCCCAAGTTTTAAAGCGGCGACGATGAGACAGTGCACTATAGTGACCTGCTGCTCTCCCTACTGTATGCTGTTCTACGATCGAAAACCATGAATTTCTTCTTTGGTTTTACAGGGGCATGACAGGCTCTCTCTGGACCTCAAACAGCTTTTGATTACTAGTATGTGGTCTCCTCCCTTTATATCCTCTGACCAGGGGTTAAATTGGGATTTCTGAGGAAGTGGAACTCTAGTTCACTGACAAAGACTCATGTCATGCGTTATGTGCTGCGCTTACCACATAGCACAGTTGATACAAGTAGCTACAAAAAACAGGGTGTATATCACAAACAACCCAGTGGAACACAGTAAAACAGTGAGCAAGCCTGCCTGCCACCCCCACCCCATGTCGTCCCCCCACCCCGCCACACATCACAAACAGGACCCACTGGAGCACAGCACTACAGGTACAGGCAAAGCCAGCCTGCCAACTGCTGTCCCCTGCCACAAACCAAAAGCAGGACCCTGTGGAGCACAGCACTACAGGCACAGTCAGATGGCCTGCCTGCCACCCCCCACAACAAACCCCAAGCAGGACCCACTGGAGCACAACACTACATGTACAGTAAGAGTGCTGCCCCCCCCCACCACCACAAACCACAAGCAGGACCCACTGGAGAACAGCACTACAGGTACAGCGAGACTGCTGCCCCCCCACCACAAACCACAAGCAGGACCCACTGGAACACAGCACTACAGAAACATGCCAGCCTACAGCCCCCAAAACAACAGATTTAAACTGGTTTGCTAAGTACAGTAACAAACACAGCCACAGCTCTGTAGACTACGTTTAAAAAGATTAATAAGCATTTTCAAGAGCACAGTCACTGCTGGTTCACTCACTAAGTCTCAGCTGGGCTCTCAGCTAACAGGGAAAAAGAAAACCTAATTACAGGCACACAGCATGCTTGTGGCGGATAGAGTCTCTCTCTCTCTCTCTGGGCTCAGGTTGGGTGGCGGGTGTCTCACAGCTCTCTCAGTCGGACAGAAGAGAACTTGTAGAATAAGTTCTTGTACTTTCACAGCAAGCACAGCGCTAGCTAGTTGGACAGACTCTGTGTAGTGGACAGTGTTGGCGGTGAGGGTTGCAGTCTGGCAGTGGTGGGTGGAGTCTCACTCTGCCGGGGGAATCGGGTTGGGTAGTGGGTCCGGGTCTCTGTAGCAGGCTGTTATCCATTCAGCAGCTGGCCCGCTCAACCAAACGGTAAACAGCAGAGCGTGTATGCTCAGTTTAAAGGGACCACTGAATCCCCCAGATGCATGCGACCCGCCTACAATGCTGTGACTGGCGAGTTCAAGTTTAAGAGCAAATGGTGACACAGACTGGCTGTCTGACATAGTGGGAGATATACATCTACTATGTCAGTTGCCGATTTGTTTGATTAAAATCGCCATATTGGGCTACGTGGTGGCAGGCAGGGGAGTCCTTATTGAAAGTGAAGGTGCTGGCTGACTTTGGAGGTGGAATGGCATTCTGGACCATTCTGCCTCAGTTTAACCTCTGTCTCTGACCCCATCCTGGGGTTGACATTTGTACATGCCTACTAGCCAAATGCTAGACTTTGCATCAGTCTAGTAACATTTTCCTCTAACTAGCCCTGTTGGCTTGTATTGGTGAAGGTTGGCATTTCAAAGAAATACAAAATCACACATACTCCAATATTGCAAAACAGCATGGGAAATGCATGCAAATCACCACACAGAAGTTAGACTGGTTCTGGTTGAACGGAATGTACAGTGCCAAATGGACTCTCACACAATCTGCATAAGATGAAAAAAGATAACACTGACATACATATTTGTCCTTTCAGGACTCCTCAGTGAGGAACGTCTGGTGACATCACGATAGCAGATGGCCACATGAAGGAGTAGCTCCACTCCGCTAACCACTTTAAACCACCAGGACAGGGTACAACATTTTTTTCATTTTCCTAACAGCTCTGCAGGTGCATGGCTTTAATGGGGAATCTAAACAAGCAAAAGCGGCGACATCGTAGCCTCCACTGTTGCCAGGGTGGGGAGCCACAGTTCAACCTGCTGTCACAAGACAGTGCGGCCTCTTCACCCCAATCTGCAGCTCGTGGTTCCCCTCTCGACAGAACAAATGACTGCATACTTATGGAGCTTCTGGCTTTCTGCTCCAACGTGAGGGATTCCCTTGCGGGGATGCGCCAGGGACTGGACACAGTCAAAACCAACCGTCAGGAGCTGCAGATTGCCATCTGCCCCTTCTCGGATAGGACCGACCACACGGCTGACCTCCTCTTCCATCTGCACCATCGCCAGGTTCAGATGGCTCTTAAATTGCAGGACTTGGAAGGAAGGCTGAGGGGCAAGTATCTCCATAAAAGGAGTGGAAGGGACACACATTACAGATTTCGTGGTGCAGTTATTGAAAACTAGCTTGCCATTATCAAAGGAGCTAGATTTGGAATTGGAGAGGGTTCACTGGGCCCTAGGCCAGAAATCTGGGCTTGGGGAGCACCCCCTGATTTATGATAATGAAGTTCCTGTGATTCATCACGAAAAATTAGTACTCACTACAGCCTGCTGGCAGAAAACTGTTAAATGTAATTTATTTATTTAGCTTTTGTTTACCGGGTAGGTACACTAGACAAGTAGTATGCCTATTTTCAGGAACGAACCGGGAGAGCACAAAACATACAGTATACATACATGGCAACACTGGAGAAACAGCATGATACAGTAAAAAACAGCTATAACAACGCTTGTATAAGGGCAGAGATACTGCCACACATAGTACAAATTGTTACAGGACATAGACATTAGAATCACTGAATACATATTTCATAGACCATCATGGATGGTCTATGAAATATGATTCACATATATACTTGTACACCGATTATGCCCCAGTGGTGCAACAAAAATGATGGGCCTATGCCCCCCTAACTCCGAACTCTTAAAACAGGCTAATATAAAATTTCAGACCCTCTTTCTGGCTAAGCTTAATGTACTTTTCCCAAAAAGGGATATTTTGTATCATTCTCTGGAGGAAGTCAAACAGGATTTTGAGCAATGGGTAATTGAGATGCAGCTACTACCAAGATCTCAGAACTGCACACATGGCAGTTATCATGACCAGTGACCATCCAGTCAGACTCGGACAGGTACACCAGATAAAGCCCTTGGCTCAGATTTCAGAAAAGCTACTTGCTTACAGATTTATTGAAATTCATCCTTATGCACAATGAGTAAGTCTGTATCAGCTGGATACTTCAGTGTAGCTATGCTACCAGATGCTTCAATTCACTGCCATTCGTAACAGCTTTATATCAACATAAATTGATGAAATTCCTGTGCAAAATAGCATGCATGTATCAGTGCCTGAACAGACAGATTTAATACTGTGCTCTATGAGCCATACTGTTACTAGGAACAGCCTCGGCCAGCAAATTCTCTGACACTTCGGTCCTCACAATCTTCATCTGGGAGCCCTCCCAGGAGGCCCTGAAGAATGTCAAGGCCTTGTGGCAGCAATTTGAAAGACTACACGATGACCTTTTCGATGAAGCTCTCCAATAATGTTTACCACTGATGATCTACTGCATTCATCTATCAGCTCTACAATGGACCTCTGATGTTTGGGGCTTTCATGTCTACAGGTACGTGGGGGAGTAACTGTCTGGGCAGTGGGATGTGAGGGGGAGGCAGTGGATCTTTGATTTGAGCCTTCCCTTACTGAATTGGCAGACTACCACTGAAGTACCACCTGGACTATCCTTGTTTTTTGGCAAGAACCCTCTGTAGATGGCTGATGGGGAGGGCTATGCAGGGTCTACCCTCCATGATTCCCTTCTGACTGGCTGATTTTGTACTGGGGCGGAGTTCAACTTTGAATTCAATGGGGGTATGTCCCCTTCACACAAAATTCTCCAGTTGTTTCAGGTGTGTGTGACGGGGTGGGGGGGCCTGTGGTGGAGGGTCCCAGATTGCAGCCTTCCGAAGGGTGCCGGCACTTTTGCTTCCCCTTGTTACTGTTAACAGAACTGTGGTTGGCAGGAGAGAGCAGGCCGCCGGTCACAGAGCTAGTTTACCTGCTCTTATAGCAGCTTATTAATTGGGATACTGGGCGGACTATGGCCTTGGCTGATGATCTGGGCAAAGGCAGTCTTGGCTCGTTTCATTTACTTTCCTTATCTGAACAAGCAGGCTCGGCTAGGTTCACTCCCTATGTTTTTGCCATCCTTCTCCCCCTGCACTTGGGTGGTAGGCCTCACCCCGCCTGGCCGAACTAGCTGTTCGACATTCCTGATCTTGCTTGGGACTGGATTACGGGATTTAGGGCCACTGAAAATCATTACTCCTGGGGCTTATTATGACCCAAAGGAAGAGACTGCTGTTTGGGTTTTTATTACTGGGGGCCCTGAGAGCGCAATCTCTCGCACCTATGCACTCTGGGCTGGACTGGCAATTGTTCTGTGTTCTGAAAGCCCAGGGTGCAGGTGTGGGGCCTCTGGTGCCCTGGGGTTATTCTTCCACATCATGAGTGGGGATATGACTGAATCCTATAAGTATCTCACAGATGTTAACAAGGTGCAGGTGGGCTGTCTCTCTTTCACAGAAAGGTAGGTAGCAAAACATAGGGCATGCTATGAAGCTGGTAGGGTGAGCAGTTTAAAAGGGATGTGAGGAAATACTTCATGGAGAAAGTCATGGACAACTGGAACAGCCTACCGGCAGAAGTTGTGAGGGTTAAAACTGTAGGAAGCATGCATGGGACAGGCACAGGAGAAAACTAATTAGTGGAAAGGGAGGCGGGGGGGGGAGAACGCCAGTGACCAAGTAGGGTAAGAGGTGTCAAAATAGGAAGGAAAAATTGGGGCAGACTGGATGGGCCAACCAGTCCTTTTCTGCTGGTAAAATCTATGTTTCTGTGCCTGGAGGAGACTGTGTTATCTTGCAGTTAGTATCGTTTTATAATGGATCTCTCAGATTTACATTATTTTTGCTGAGTTTTACAGCTCTTCTGGTGGGGCACTTCAATTTATGACCCATTCTATTATTTATGTTGACGTCTCATAACATCTACAGTATATACAGAATTCACTGTACTGGAAGCCCGAGAGTCCCCCCTTGGCCTTCTCCCACAGAGAGTTTTCCATCCAGCTCTGCATAGGGCCACGGACTGGCAGGCCCCCTACCTTGAAAGGACACTTAATTGACAAAAGACTTTTAAGCCCTGTTGGCTGTTCCTTGCTTCGTGTGGTATTTTGGGTTGCCCAGTTTCCTCCCAGCACTTGAAACAAATTTATCTTCTGGTGGTCTTGGGGGGAGGGGGCACGCAAATATTTGGGAATCCAGATTACAAAGAACTTGCATCACCTGGAACTGCTAAACTATGAACCTATCAAGTACAGTTATTTAAGAACTTACCATAACAGTAGATCTTCGAGAGGAGCTCTTGCAGCAGGCAACACCATTAGGACTGTGGACCCCATGGAAAACTTCTAGCTAGCAATCATTAGCTGGGGACTGCCCCCTGACATCGGCCCACCCCGAAGTCTCCTATAATATAAAAGGGGCGGTCCCCCAGCCCAACCTTAGTTCTCCCGCCAGAGATCCCGGCATGTGCAGTAATTGAAGAACCGAGGTGTTTCCTCTAAAGCGAGGAAAACAAGGTAACAGTGATGGAGAAGCAGTCACCAAGGGGATGGAGGGAGGGAAAGCAGTGCCTGTTGCAAGAGCTCCTCTCGAAGATCTACTGTTATGGTAAGTTCTTATGTAACTGTACTATCTTACTTCGAGGGGGCTCTTGCAGCAGGCAACACCATTAGGACTGAGTCCCAAGCAGTATAATGACTGGCCCCAGTCAGCTGGGAGGAGGACATAAGACAGCATAAGTCTTTCAAGATACTGTATAAGGTCCTGCAGGACTGCAAGTCCGAGGCTTGCCCGACGCCCAGAGGCAATGTCCAAATTGTAATGCCGAATGAAAGTGTGGACAAAACTCCAAGTGGCAGCTGCACAGATATCAGCAGCAGAAACATTCCTGAGGGAGGTGAAGGAAGCAGCCATGCCCCTGGTAGAGTGGCCATTGACCGGACCCGGTAAAGGCTTGCCATACGTGCAGTAACAATAAACAATGCAACTGGCTAACCATTTAGACAAACATTGCTTTGAAACAGGAGCCCCTTCTTTCTTAGGGGTGAATGAAACAAACAACTGATCAGATTTTCTAATGGCATGGATGCAGTCCAAATAAAAGTGAAGCACCTGGTGGACATACAAAGTATGAAGTAAGGCCTCCCCTCGATTTGAATACTCTGGGTAATAAACAGGCAGGTGGATGTCCTGATTCAGCATAAAGTCAGACAACACCTTAGTAAGGTTCTTTACAAATCAGAGCCTGAAGCTCAGAAATCCTTCGAGCAGAAGTAATAGCAACTAAAAACAATGCTTTCTACTACAGAAAGCGTAGCTCACAACTTGCGGCTGGCTCAAAGGGAGGCAAAGTAAGCATCTCTAAAATAAACAACAGGTCCCATGGAGGGACAGGGTCCCTAATAGGAGGCTTCAGATGCAGCATACCCTGCAAGACAGTGTGGGAAAGATGCAGCTGAGCAAGAGTCTAGTCTTCTATAGGTGCATGGTACACAGAGATGGCAGATAAGTGCACCTTAAGCGAAGAGTAACTCAGGCCTGAGTCCAAAAGGGAACGGAAGTATTTTAGAATGAGATTCACCGAACAGGTGAAGGGATCCAGGTGACAAGTGGTGGCCCAGATACAGAATCGCTTCCACTTCATGGCATAAGTGGCTCTATTGGAAGGCTTCCTGGCTGCCACCAAGACATCTGCCACCCGGGAGAAAACCCCAAAGTGGGCAACTGCTAAGTCTGCGGGAGCCGTGCATGAAGGTGCAGTGACTTGAAGTCTGGATGGACCAGAGTGCCCTGCTCCTGGGAGAGCAAGTCAGAGCACAGGGGCAGGGGAATTGGGAGGTTCCACTGCTAGTTGCTGAAGGAGTGGAAACCAAATCTGGCGCGGCCAGTAAGGGGCTATCAAGATCATCTCTGCTCCTCCTGACTGCAACTTGAGAAGAACTCTCTGCAGTAATGGAAAGGGAAGGAAGGCTTACAGAAACCTCCCTGTCCAAGAGAGGGACAATGCGTCTCACCAGAAAACAC
The DNA here is from genome assembly GCA_016271365.2 of Neoceratodus forsteri. Classification (NCBI taxonomy): domain Eukaryota; kingdom Metazoa; phylum Chordata; order Ceratodontiformes; family Ceratodontidae; genus Neoceratodus; species Neoceratodus forsteri. The sequence continues at coordinate 1,617,606,820 of CM028130.1, forward strand.
CAGGCCCTGGATCTAGTGGGAAGAATCTGGGCAGTTTTACGTTGAATGGGGATGCAAAGAGGTCCAGCTTGGGACAGCCCCACTTCTCAAAGAGATCTTTGACCACTGAGAGAAGAAGTTCCCATTCGTGTGCCTTGGACCGAGACCAGCTTAAGTTGTCGGCCAAGGTGTTTTGTGCACCTGGAACAAGTACGGCAGTCAGTTCCAGCTGGTGCTCTATGGTCCAATACATAGAAACATAGAAGTTGATGGCAGATAAGGACCGCAAGGCCCATCCAGTCTGCCCATTTCTTTTTCTACCGTATAAATGTGCCATCGGCCTTTGCTCTGTCAGTGACCTATCTATTCATAGTCATTTGTATTGCTCCCTTATGCCTATCCCATGCCTGTTTGAAGCCCTGCACTGTATTCATAGCCACCACTTCTTGTGGTAAGCCATTCCATGCATCTACCACCCTTTCTGTGAAAAAGAATTTCCTCACATTCCCCTTAATCGGCCTCCCTCTAATCTCATGCTGTGTCCTCTTGTCCTGCTATTTTCTTATATTTAAACATGTTAGACTCTTTCACCTTGTTTATGCCCTTAAGGTGTTTAAATGTCTCGATCATATCACCTCTCTCCTCCTTTGCTCAAGGGTATACATATTGAGCTCTGCTAATCTGTCCTCATATGTCTTCTGATGCAGTCCCTGCACCATTTTTGTTGCCCTTCTCTGGACTGCCTCAATTTGGTTAATGTCCTTGTGAAGGTGTGGCCTCCAATACTGCACGCAGTACTCCAGATGGGGCCCAACTAATGTCTTGTACAGAGGGACTTTACCTCCTCTACGACTTGTGATACTCCTACTAATACACCCTAACACCCCCCTAGCTCTTACCTACTGCTTTAGAGGTCTGCTTGATGATTTTAGGTCATCAGTGATGATGATGCCCAAGTCTCTTTCTTCCTTTGTGACTGCTAGCAACTCCTCCCAGCCTATAAGTGGCTTCAGGGTTTCTCTTCCCTATGTGCATGATTTTGCACTTTTTGCATTAAATCCCAGTTGCCACTCTTCTGACCATTCTGCTAGTTTATCCAGATCTCTTCTCATTCTGCCCACCCCATCTGGATCATCTACTCTGTTGCAGATCTTGGTGTCATCTGCAAACAGACAAGCCTTACCCTCTAGTCCATCTCGAGGTCACTAATGAAGATGTTGAATAGGACTGGCCCCAGGACTGATCCCTGAGGTACCCACTTGTGACTTGCATCTCTTCTGACTGTATACCATTTACCACCACTCTCTGTTTTCTGCCAGTCAACCAGTTTGCCACCCAGTTGACCAACTTCTGACCCACCCGAGCCTACCTAGCTTATTTATCAATCTTCTATGGAACAGTGTCAAAAGCTTTGCTGAAGTCAAGGTAGGCGACATCAACTGCTCCCCCTTGGTCCACCACTCTGGTTACCCAGTCAAAGAAATCTATGAGATTAGTTTGACAGGACCTTCCTTTTGTAAACCCATGCTGTCTTGGATCCTGTGCCCCTATGGATTCCAGGTGTTGCACTATCCTTTCCTTAAGGAGTGCCTCCATAATCTTGCCCACTACTGAGGTAAGACTGACCGGTCTGTAGTTTTCCGCCTCCTCCCTGCTACCACTCTTGTGGAGTGGGATCACATGAGCCCTTCTCCAGTCTTCTGGGACCTCTCCTGTGCTCAGAGACTCACTAAACAATTCTGCTAATGGCTCTGCTAGTTCCTCCTTTAGCTCCTTAAGTACCCTGGGATGTATGCCATCAGGTCCCATTGCCTTATCCACCCTGAGCTTAGCAAGCTTGTAGGACCCTTTCTTTGTGAAGGGAGTAGTGCTCACCTCCCTCCCCTGTGTCCATGATGCTGAGCTGTGGGCCCTGCCCTACCTTCTCTTCAGTAAATACTGAGCAAAAAAGTATCATTAGGATAGATGCCTTACAGGGTCCTCCTCCTCACATGCCTCCCTTTTCTCCATTAAGCTTAGCAATACCCTCTGGACTTTCTCCTTTCACTAATGTATCTATAGAAAGTCTTGTCACCTTCTTTACTGTTTGTGCTAGTGTTTCCTCAGTTTGGGACTTTGCCTGCCTTACTGCCTTACCTGCTTCCTTAGGCAGTTTGTATGCCTCCCTATCTTCATCCCGCTGTGTTCCCTTATATTTTCTGAAGGCCAGCCTTTGGCTCTGACCTTTTCTGCTACTGTATTTGAGAACCAAAGTGGTTTCCTTCTTCTTTGCACTTCCTTTTCTGTCTCAACACAATGGGATGTTGCTTCAAGTATTGTATCCTTAATGCTTGCCCACTTTGCCTGTACCTCCTCACCTGTGTTTCTTTTGCCAGGGCTAGCTTAACTCTGTTGGCCATCTTATCAAAGTCAGCTCCTCTGAAGTCCCATATTTTGCTTTGGAATGGGATGATTTAGATGTAGTAGCCAAATTGAACCATACCATGTGATGGTCACTGGCCCCAGGTGACCTTCTACCTGAGATCTGTGATCCCTTCTTGTTAGTCAGTACTAGATCTAGGATAGCCCTGTCTCTTGTGGGTTGCTGTACCAGTTGTTTGAGGCCCTCCCTGCAGGAATCCACTATGAGTCTAGTTCTGGCAGATGTTCCTGCTGGTATTGACCAATCTGTATCTGGCATGTTGAAGTCTCCCATTATCAGAACCTCCCTTTAGCTGTCATGTTTTGTATATCTTCTAACAGTAATGTGTCTATGTCCTCCCTCTGGTCTGGGGGCCTGTAGACAACCCCAGTTCTTATGGCTGTCCCATTTCCTGTTTCCAGGGTGACCCACAGTTCTTCTGGCTCCTTGTGTATTCTGAATTTCTGTAGCTTTGATATTTTCATTAACATACAGGGCCACCCCTCCCCTTTGCACCTCGGTCTCTTCTGAACAATACATAGCCAGGTACTGAAGTCTCCAAGGTGGTTACTGGTAAACCACGCCTCACTAATTGCTACTATGTCCAGTTTAGCCTCTGACATTATTGCCTGCAGGTCTGGGATCTTATTTCCCAGGCTGTGAGCATTTGTGTACATGATTTTCCATTGGCCAGATTTTGGTGTGTTAGTTGTTGGGTGAAGTTTGGCATTACCCTGTGCATCGTATGGGAGACAAACCTTTTCTTACCTGTGATGCAAATGAACGGCAAACACGCTGAATTCCTGTTTGACCACTAGCTGAGGGGAGGGGTGTTCTTCCCATTCGACGTATGGGGTGCTGCACCCTCTCTCCCATTTGCTAGTTTAAATATTCTGCAAAGACGTCAAACTTCTGCCCCAATGCACTGACTCCTCTTAGTCAGATGCAGTCCATCAAATTTAAAGAACTTTCGCCTCCCAGAACTGTTGCCAGTTCCTCACAAATCTGTGTCCTTTTCCTGGCACCAGTCCTTGAGCCACGTGTTTAGCTCCCCTATCTCCCCTTCTTTGACCTTCCGTCCATCTGCTCCCTTCTCCCAGACTGGCAGGATCTCAGAGAAGGAGAGATGCTGGACGAAATAGATGATAGTTTGTCATCCAGCCTGGTCAGGTGTTCCTTGGTCTCCACAACTGACCGGCTGGCGAGATCATTAGTCCCTATGTGTACTAGGACATCAATGTTTTCTCCTGCTTTGTGAACAATTTTAGCACGCGGTCAGTGTCTCTCCATGCTGATGTACCTGGGAGACATCTGACCATCACCCTGGCTGGAGATGGGTATCAACTCCCCGAATCATGGAGTCTCCTATGATCAGAAGTTTTTGGATTTTTTGTGCTTGTTTAGTTTTGGTTCCTGATTTGGGTGAGTATTGTTGTGCTAGCTCCTGTGCCGCAGTGTCCTGCTCTGCAGTGTCTTCTGCCTCTTTATTTGATTTCAGAGATGAGGCAGATACCTGTTTGTAGTGTTTATATGGTTTTGGAGGTAATGTGTTGAGAGCAGAGAGTGATGGGGCACCTGATTTGTTCCTCCTAACCACCTGCCAACCTCCTGACCAACTACCCTCTGCGGCGAGGTTTTTCTGTTGGATGCTGGGGAAATGGCGGGTGGTTCTTATAATGTATTTCCTCTTCAATATGAAATTTGAGGCGTGCAATCTCTGCCCATGCTGCCTGGAGCTGAGACCTAAGATCTCCAAAGGCCCAGCATGTAGGACAGTGTCCTAAATCTTGTAAGACTGCCCTTCTGAAAATTGTTCCACAGTACCTGCAGTTAATGAAATCCATTCCAAATAAGTTGCTGGGTTTGTGACCTAGTCAGAGTAATTAGAAGAAAAAAATGCAAGTAATGGTTTAATTGTGCTTTGTTTAACTTGTTATAACAAGTTAAATTACTAGTGCCCTGTAAATGAGATCACTTTTGTGGAGGCCCCACTGATCCGCCCCTTCCTGCTTTGCCACAGGAAATGTCACAACTGTGGTACCCTATAAAAGGAGTGTAGCGTGGGGTGGTTGGGGATGGGACCAGATTCTCATGGCCTCTCTGCAGAGGGGATAAGAGTGAGTGCCCCCCTGCTTGTTTATGTAGAAGATCACTGACATATTGTCTGACTGGATCAAAAGAGGACCCGGGAGCAGGTTCGTCTGAAAGGCCTGAAGGGTGTAAAAAAATCACCCTCATCTCCAAAACACTGATGTGGAGATGCTGTTCCTGCGGGGACCAAGTCCCTTGAGTCTGACGGTCTGCCAGATGGGCACCCCAGCCCTAGCCTGATGTGTCCGTAGTCAGGATCTGACGAGGTGACTCTGTCTGAAAGTGTACCCCTTGGACAGGTTGGTGGGGTTCAGCCACCACGCCAGAGTCTGTAGCACAGGGGTGGAGACTAACACCAGCTGCTCCAAATCATCTGTGTGCTGATCCCATTGTACCTGAAGGTTCCACTGGGACACCCTCATGTGCAGGCGAGCCAGGGGAACCACTGCAGTGGCCGCTGCCATGTGTCCTAGCAGTTTTAGGAATGACCTTGCTGGAACCTGGCGAGATGAGGATGCCAGTTGAGCCTGTGCCTGTAGGCATTCTGCCCTGTCTGGAGGTAGAAAAGCTTTGCCTTGGGTAGTGTCCAAGTTTGTCCTGATGTACTGAAGACTCTGGCTTGGCCAAGGGGAGGATGAGAGTGATCCCCAGATGCAGAAACAAGGTGAAGGTGGCCTCCATGGTTCTGATCAACTGTTCCCTGGTGGTAAGGTAAGACATAATGGCCTTTCTTCCTTAGGGCCGCAGCCACTACTGCCAGGCACTTTGTAAAGACTTGAGGAGCCGAGGACATGTCAAACAGCAGAGCCCAAAACTGGTAATGGTTTCCTTAGAAGCGGAATTGAAGGAACCTCCTGTGGGGTTGAAAAACCAGGATGTGGAGATAAGCGTCCTGCATGTCCAGTGAGCAAAGCCAATCTCCCCGATGAAGAAGGGGCAGAAGGCTGGGAAGTGTGACCATCCTGAAGCACTTGTATTCTATGTACTGGTTCAGGAGGCTGAGGTCTAGGATGGGATGCAGGTCTCCGATTCTCTCTGGAACTAGGAAGAAATGAGAAAAGAATCCCTTCCCACTTTGTGCTGGCAGGATCGGTTCCATGGCCTGTTTTTGCAGGAGCGCCTGGATCTCCTCCTGAATGAGGGCAATGTGGGTCTGAGCGTAATGGGAGGGCAAAGGCGGGGTTGTCCGGGGGTACTTGCAAAAATTCTAGAGTGTTCCCCTTTCGGAGGTTATCCTGTGCCATCCCTCGAGGTATAGGGAAAAACGACCCCCCACCACCACCTCCCCAGGGTCTCGGCCGGGGTCAGGGGGTTGGGTAAGGAGTCACGTGAAAGAGCTGGGGACAGACAGTGCAGCCTGAGAGATTCTGGGGGCCCTAGGGGCTGAACGGCCAGAGGCTTAGGTAGTGGATTTGCGCTTGAAGGCTGTCCTGGCCTGTTGACTCCTGCCTGGAGGACTGACGAAAGAACTGGCACTGGGTGGATTTTGGCTGAGAGCGGTACATGGTGTGTACCATGCGCAGAGCATTGCCTGACTCCTGGAAGTGAGTTTTTATGTTCAGCGAATCCTCCCCGAAAAGGATAGGGCCCCTGAAAGTGGCATTCAGGATTTTGGACTGCACGTCAGGAGCAAAACCTGAGACTCTACGCTAGAAGTAGCAACGAATACATATTCCTGTAGCTGCAGCCCTTCCGGCTAGTCTGCAGAGTCATAGGAGGCTCAGAGAACATAAGTACCAACATCCGAGCCAGATTTGAGAATGTGCAGCAGCTTAGTTTTGCCAGAGTATCATGCTGAGCTTGTGCCACCTCCAAAGCCTTCTCCCACAGGGCGTTTTGGTACTGGTCCATGTGGGCTAGAAAGTTCAGGAAATGGATAGTGCAGGTGGCCGAGGCATAGACCTTCTTGCCGAATTGGTCCACCTGTCTAGAGTCTTTCTCTGGAGGCTGAGTGCTAAGGTGCCTGGGCCGCTTAGATCGGTCATGGGCAGTGTTAATGACCATGGAGTCTGCCTCTGGATGCTCCCCATAAAAGGGTTCATCCCTGGGAGAACCGTGCAGGTGATCCGCCTTCTTGGACATTGCCGGAGAAGTGGATGGATGTTTCCAGGCAGCCCTATAGATGTCCTTAAAGGAATCAATAAGGGGTGGAATGACCAAAGGTAGTGACTGCTTTTTACGGAGAAAGATGGCCAGCCGATGTCGCTCGGGGTCCAATTCCTCCATGTCCCAACCAATAAGGGATTGGATATGCCTCATAACATCCATAAAAGTAGGATATTTTGGAGGAGCTCTAGGGGTATCCTTGGGTTCCTCTGGTTCTGAAGGCAAGTCAGTCTCTCCGGATTCATCCGAAAAGGAACATCTTTCCGACTCGCCTGTGTCTGGAGATGGAGTGGGCGAGCGACAATGCTTACGCCGGTGAGTCCTCGGATGGCTGGTGCCAGTTCAGTCTGGTTTTGGAGTAGGCTCTTTAGGAGGTGGCATTGGAGACTTCTTAGGGGGGCCTTCTCCTTGTCCGGATTTGGAAGAGGGTCCCTAGGAGTAGGGCCCCTCCTCTGGGACTCCTTATCCTTAAAGTACGCCCACCAAGCTACAAACAGAGCACTGAGATTTGTGGGCAGATTCTGAGGCGTGATGGAAGGGGCCAGTGTCGGGGGGGTTAGGAGCAGAGGGACCTGGTGGTTCCTTAGGCTTTGGTAACCCTGGCGTTGGTTCCTGAAGCACCAGGTTAGCAGTAGTCAGCCCCTGGGGTGTTGAGTTATCTGGCGTCGGTCTAGTGGGAGTCGAGAGACTGGGTGTCAGACCTCAGGTGTTGACTGAGGAGTGACGACAGGGTTGGCCAGAGACCGCAGAGTGTCGTGCGACAACAGCTGAGGTGTCACCGGGGTCGACGTTGGGGTGGCGGGCATCGACTGGACAGGTGTAGGCTGACACTGGTCTGGTGAATCAGCTGGCGCCGGCTATGAAGGAGGGGCCTGTCCAGGGGAGCTAGCTCCCGAGCGGGGTAGAAGCCTCACTCTTGTGGGGGAGATGAGTGTCGTTCAGAGGCGTCAGTCCCTGAACTCGGGGCCAACTTAGCTGACACCCGGATTGGGAGGGCGATGGGCAAAGACCCACTGCCCGAGGAGGACCCAGTCAAGCAGCCTGACTGAGGACCCGCTGGGTGTAAGGTCCTGAGTGTCAGGGGCTGGGATCGAAGCCCTGAGCCCCAAAGAACCACTGCTCAAGATAGTAATGAGAGTGGGTGGTTTGACCACTGGGAGCCCAGACAGGGTGACGGCTGCCGGGGTGGAGGGGGCTTACCTCCTGCAGGAGGAAGACTTAGAGTTGGTCGTTGACGTGTGCAGGGACAGAGAGTGGGAAGCTGACCGGAGTCTGTCCCTATGCTTGTCCTGGTGCTTGTGTTCTCCGCCTGACTTCTTCTCTTTGTGGGAAGAAGAAGTCGTTAAAGCCCCAGAGGCCAAGGAAGAGGAGGTGCTTTTGCCCTGGAGCTCCTTCTCTAACGCAGTTAATTTCTGCTGTAGCAGGAAGACTTCCAGGGTCTTCAGGCGGCAAATCCTGGTGCGCTGGTTGAAGTCCTGGCAGTGCTGGCAGGCCTCAGTGTCATGGTCCGGGCCTAGGCAGAACAGGCAAGAAGAGTGGCCATCCTTGTGAGGAAGCTGCTTGCCATAAGCACACTTCGTCCACCACTGCTCCGAAGATGAGGATGGAGAAGAAGACATGCAAGAAAATGCTGTAAATTGAAGTTATAGAATAAAATAATAAAGTGCAGGTAAATCGTGGAAAAATGGCGGTTGACTAGAGCAGAAGGCATCTCGTGGTGGTCCAACTTGTGTGGTCTACAACACAAAAAGAACTGGGGTTAGGCTGGGGGATCGCCCCTTTTATACTATAGGTGGATGTTGGGGGTGGGCGTCAGGGGCAGTCCCCCACTAATGACTGCTAGCTAGAAGTTTTCCTTGGGGTCCTGGCGCCTACCGGCTTCAGTCCTACTGGTGTTGCCTGCTGCAAGTTTGTCACAGCGTATGGGAATAAACTTCAGACAAGGCAAATTTACAGGTTTAAAACACTCCGTGGTGTGATATTTATTTTTCAAAAGTTAGAAAAATAATAAATGAAAACAAAAAAAAAAATTGCAAAGAAAATCACTACTTAACATCGGTAGTTTCTCACATAATATAGTCCTGGATATTAGAGCTAAGACCCTTCTCATCTGCATTCAACAGCTTGTCTACAGTAGCACCTCTCCTTTACTCTCAAGACTGAACTCAACTCTACTGGACTGAACTGAAGTGAACTCAGTGAAGAGGTTTTATATCTTTTGGTGGGGTCACCTGACTGAGCCCTTTCTATATACATGTCTGAACATGTTGTTTCAAAATCAAGGAAGGGGGTTGTTTCAGGGGACTTCCTGGTTCAGTTAAAGGTACAGTGTTTATCTCCACAGTTGTGCAACAGAAGTTTTGGTAGCTAGGAAATAAGGAGATAGAAAAGTGGTCCATCAGTCACAGTCGAAGGTGTAGCCTAACTCCACCACAAAGAGCCCCCTCGAAGTAAGATCTATAGCTAAAGTAACAGTGGAAGATCTAAAAAAATGGACCCATCTTACCCTAGGTTTTTTTGAACTGCATGGAAGCCATTAGGCAAAATATATTACCCAGGCTTCTTTATGTCTTTCAGACCCTTCTCATCATGCCAGACAGTTGTACTTCAGGGACTAGACAAGTTGATTTCCATCTTTATATGGGGGAGGGGGTGGGGTAGGCTGTCCCAGGAAACACTACCAGGTATTGCAGTTCCCACAGGATAGGGAAAAGGTGGGCCTCCCGAATCTAACTTTTTATGCCCAGGCAGACCATACTCATCTGGTTTGCCTATGGACATCCATGGGCTATGTAGCACATTGAAAGAGTATAGAATTCATACTTAATGACCTACACAATATTGAATACTACCTGTATGCGGGGGGCCAACCATACTCAGAGTTTATCAGTTACAAGGCTCTTAATTTGAAAATTTTGGCACCAGTTCCTTTGGCGTACAGAACAGGGCTGTGAGTTTGGTTCCACCTTAATACAAAAAAGGTTGAACCCCAGTTGTTCGAAGGGTCGAGAACACCTTCAAAGTCTTTCTTATTTTTGCAAACTTTGGTTCGCGCCCCCCCCCCAGCCGATAGCCCATCACCAGCCCATAAATTCCCTGGTGACTAGTGGTCTTTCCCACCTCCAACAAGCCAAATGAACAATTAAATTCCCTGATGTCTAGTGGTACCCCCCAAACGCCGATAGCTGGCCTACTGTATTAAATTCCTTGGTGTCTAGTAGTACCCCCCCTGCCAATGGCCAGCCCGATGAACAATTAAATTCCCTAGTGTCTAGTGGTCCCCACACCCCCTGGCCCCGACAGGTGGTGCCTCCCACCCTGCTCCCCTCCCAACCCTGAGTGGGAGACCGGCACAGCCCTCCCTCTCCACCATACCGGCCGCCTGATTGAGCTGTCAGTGAATGAGTGCGTACTTGTACAAGTATGCGCTCATTCACTGACAGGCCACCAGCTCGCTCTCATTCATTGAGCTCTTTGAACTCTGTTGGGGGTGCAGACAAGAGCAGAGGGTTGTTCCGGTCGCTGGCGGGGGGGGGGGTTGTGTGGCCCCCAGCAGAGCTCAATGAATGGGGGCGAGCTGGTGGTTCGTCAATGAATGAGCACGCGTGCTGTACAAGCACGCTGGCCCTGGGCGGACAGCCCAGTCAGGGCAGCTGGGTATGGTGGAGAGGAGGTGGTCGGGTCGCCTGCTTGGGGTTGGGGTGGAGGGAGCAGAGTGGGAGGCACTACCTGCCAGGGTGGGGGATACCGAGACACCAGGGAATGTAATTGTTCATCGGGCTGGCGATTGGCGGGTTGGGAACCACTAGACACCAGGGAATTTAATACAGTGGGCCAGCTGATCATATCGGGTGGTGGTGGGGGGCACTAGACGCCAGGGAATTTAACTGAATTTGTTCATTGGACTAGTGATTGATGGGGGGGGGGGGCTAGGACCATTTGACACCAGGAAATTTAATACAATGGGACGGTGATCAGCTATCGGAGGATGGGGGAGCACACTTGTGTGGCCTGAAAAAGGTAGAGCCTGGTTCTATTAGTTCTACCTGGTAGAACTTTTGGGGGTTCGAATCTCAAAGTTCACAAGGTAGAACTTTTAGAGGTTCGCACAGCACTAGTACAGAAGACAAGATGCTCCGGGTGTGGTATATAGCACTCCCCTATGATGGGGACTGCCCCCTCAGTAAGTTAGACACTTCGCTGAAGAGGTGGAGCTGACATGGTCTGACATATGTACATCAATTACTAGCTGAAAAGGGCACTGTCCCCATTCAGGATCTGCAGAACCTCTACCAGTTACCTAACACAGATAGTTATAGATATCACCAGCTCTGCTCTTATCTGCAGTGCTTGGGATAGAAAGCCACCCACCTGATGAGATGGCAGACTCTGCTCCGTCAAATACTAATTGGAACTCAGAGAAGGGAGGTTTGGCAGCACCTGACAGGGCATCTGTATAGGGCCTTCACAGAATTATTTCTAGAATCAATATTTCGTATACTGGGGATATGGAGCGAGGAGTCAGGGACTCAGCACTACTCTGACACGACTCATATTCACAAGCCCAGCAAACAAAGGTACACGTGCTTCATATCTCAGGGAATTTGCATGGAAATGTTGGGTGCGTTTCTTTCATACACCAGCTATCCAGGCCAAATATATGGGCAGGGATGGGGGTATTGCTGGAGGTCGTGTGGGATGACTGAGCTATTTCAGGCACGTTTTTGGAGAGTGCCCCTCATATGCCCTTATTGGACAGCAGTCTGGGGGAAACAGCGGCAATAACTGGAGTGAATAAACTGGTTATGGTACCATTAATTTTACTGAGTATACTTCCCGAGATACACCAAATACTGGCCAAGGTGTTGAAACTTTTATTAACAGCTGCAAAAAAACATTCTCCAATGCTTGTGGTTGACCACCACTATCCCTACAATTGATATATAGAGAAAATTATGACAGTAGATGTTGAGGGGTCTGCAAACTCGAGCAGACATTACAGACTGTAAGGCCTTTTCCTGCTGGCTCAATTGTACGTTTGTACGATAGATATTTGTATGGAAAGGTTGAGTTCCAAGCTGAATAATGCTTCACTGGAAGAATTCTGGTGACGCTGGGTTCTACATTACCTGGATGAAGATCCTGAGTTTGTTCCATAGTGCATCAGTGGGACTTTCCTTATCCTGGACCTCTTCTCATCTGTTATTCTGTAGCATTCGAATAAGTGTAGGTATTATTTTTCAGAAAAAGAGACGTGCAAGAACAAGGGGACACAATTTAAAGACAGAGGGGGGCGGTTCAGGGGCAATGTGAGGAAGTATTATTTCACAGAGAGGATGGTGGATGCATGGAACAGCCTTCCTGAGGAGGTTGTGGGGTCTAAAACTGTGGGAGAATTCAAGAATGCATGGGACAGACATAAGGCAATTCTTGTGGGGGTAGGAAGAAATAGGCTGTTGGTTAACTAGGATCTGCGGCCTATCCTGTAGGTAGGGAAATGGGCAGACTAGATGGGCCAAGCGGTCCTTATCTGCCGTCAAAGTCTATGTTTCTGTGTTTCACTGTATTTGTTACACCTGAGAGAACTAGGGAATTTTACAAGTATAAGCCTGTACAGTACCACCCTGCTTATTTTGTCATCTATTTTAAAACTCTTTTTCTGTGTTTCTCTTTGTAGAATGTTCAATAAACATTAATTAACCAAAAAAAAAAAAAAAGGACTCATCAGTGTACCCCACAAGTCTGGGTCATGGAGAGGCCAAAATAGAAAAGCAATCTAAAAGACACAGAACCTCAGCACAAAAGCACTGAGGCAAGGGTAGCCGGGAAAGGGCACTGGCAATAAAGCCAGGTTTCAAAGAAATACAAAAGCACAATAGACTGTATATGTAAATCACACATACACACATGGACCCTGGCTTTATTGTTAGTGGCCCTTCCAGGTAACCCTTGCCTCAGTGCTTTTGTGCTGAGGTTCTTTGCCTTTGGAATTCATTTCAATAAGTGAACTGGTTGCGCCAGTGAAAATATTTGTGTCTGTAATGGATTTACCCAGTCACTAGCCCTGCTAGCTGGAGGTTGCAAAGCTCAATTTTTGACCCCTAAACGGACAAGGACTAGCAGTGACAGCCAGTGGGAGTGCTGCGGCTCCATTACTACTGTGTGCTCGGCCAGTGCTGTCAGTGGTTCCAGAGGCAAGGGCCATCTCCTTGGTACAAGAATTACCTCGTAAACAGACATCCATCACTTGTGTCTGGAGCAATCGCCTCCTGCCCAGAGCTGAGAGAGGCTGGAAAACTCACAGTCGACTTGCGAGTTCAACTCTCAGCCTGGCTGCTGGTGCCAGGATTTAGAATGACAGTCTCTGAGCGTACAAGTGTGTTCAGCCAAACAGCCACGTCCTGGTGGTTGTCTCCACACAGCAGCTACATCTGTGCTGGACTCACTTTAGTCCACTACCATTTGACATGGTTCGCTACAGTCAGGGCCCCTAGTTCTCTGCTGCACTCCGTCCTGATTTCTGGGACAAGGCTCTCCTAGCAGCATTTTTTGTATTACACGTCATGATTTATTTATTTCTGTGGCAGAATGCAATCATGCCATTGGCTAAAATAGGATGTGATGTCATCAATGGCATCACATGTGGAACACAGAGGGACTTAAAGAAAACCAAGATGGGTAAGGGAGCCAGGCACTGTGGAAAAACTGTATATCTGAATGAAAATTCACTAAAAATAATTAATTCTACAGCACTATATATATAATCTGCGGCATGATGCAAATTCTGCGGATAACTCTGCGACTGTGGAATCGCAGAATTCCAGGGGCCTTGGCTACAGTAAGATGTTTGGGATGGATTAGTCGAAAGGTTCAATCACAAAAGAAAACAAAACAAACTAGGTTGTAAAAGTAGCTTGTTATTGTTCAACACAGTGGCTAAATATGATATATACACTTACAGGTTTTAACAATAGACTTTTGTTGCTCTTGGCTCCATTATTTATTGTTATAACATGGGTAGGGAAAATACTGCATCCTGATTGGCCAAGACCCGTACGTTGAGGAAGCACAACGCACCGGTAAAAATAGTGCCTGCAGTCAGGACACAACACACTAACAGTATTGATGCCCTTTTTTTAAATTCTTGATATCCATTACAGACATGGCTGACACCAATACTCATCACCTAGGCCCTCAAAATTAAACTACTTCAGATTAAAAAGAACAAACAAACTGATTTAATGTTCTTTTCCTGTAGATTCCCCTCCTTACACACATACAAAAACTAAAATTAAATACTACTCATTTTTGTTTTTGGGAGATTCTTACTCACTAAAACAGATTAAAGTATGGCATAAGATATCGACCAGCTGATCTGAACAATGCTTAAATGAGTTAATCCCCTCAATCTTTGGCGACAGATTCCAGCAAATAAAAGTCAGTGCAACTTGTACTGCGCCTACAAAACACACAAGAAAAATAGTACTTACAATTAACCAAACGGAAAATGCCATTTATTCAACAAGGCAGTTTACTGCACAGTTCAAAATACAATATTCAACTGTATTCAGTGTCTTTTGGCATCCTCATCATTCGACTGTTCCTCTCTCAATAGAAAGAGCCTTGATAAATGAGCAATGACTTTGTCTTATACCAAATGATGGCCTCACATACAAAAAAAAGTTAATAAAAAAGGCCACATTCACTTCAATGGAGCACGCCTCCGGCACACTCCCTGGCTGGACATCACAAAGCGTCTGAGCACGGGGGCAGGGAAGGCAAACCAGGAAGTGGAAGAGATCAGCTGTCCACCACCCCGAGGGCAACAATTATAACCGGTCAGCACCTGACTCCTGTAAAGGTAAGGGAGCTGGAAAGTATTTGTGAAAGTACCAGAATTGGTGCTGCTTAACTTCCACAAAGGTAAGGGAGCTTGTAAAAGTAGGAAAATTCATGCTACTATTATCCCACACAATTTCTCTATTATTTACATTTTTAAAGCACTGAAAACACCCCCATGGGACAGTCTCTAGCGAATCTGAAAGATTCCCAGTTTCAAATCCAAGTCATGTTTATCAGGAAAATACCACGTTTATCAGTGATATTCCCCGTTTATAAGGGATATACCCTGTTCATCAGGGACATGCCCGTTTATCGGGGATATATCTTGTTTATTGGGGATATATCCAGTTTATCAGGTATATATCTTGTTTATCAGGGATACACCTTGTTTACTAGTGATATACCATGTTTATCAGGGATATACCATGCTCAGCAATTCACCATTATCTGGATGGCAGGTTTTTTTTTTCTTGCCTTGTTTTCTCCCTTAATCCTCCATTCTCCTCAGCTATGGGCTGTGCACGTCAGCCTCAGCAATGCAGCGATCCCATGTGGAAGAAGCAAGCTCCCAGTCCTGTCCACAGGGGTCGCTGCATGCCGGCAGCCATCCCCAGCCTCGGTGTGCTGCCCTCCACCAGCTGCCTGCAGCCTGGCCAGCCTCCTGACTCAGCAACTGCAGTCTGCTCCCGAACTCCAGTCGCCAGTTTCACACTGCCACTGGGCCATCGGAACAGCCCCACAAAAACAGTGTTTTTTTTCCCCTATAGTTGTTTTTCGGCCCCTGAGCCTGATCAGCCCTCTCTGCCCTAGCCTGCACTCAACCAGCCACGTTCCTCCACGGTTTGCCTCCCCTTCTCCCGTGGCAGTTCTAGGAGGAGGGCCATCCTACCCCCTTCAGGGCACAATCCAGTTAGGCTGGGAGTGCTGGGCTGCAGTACAGGTCAGGAGCAGGCCAGGCGTCATCCACTGGCTCTGTTTTTCCCCGTTTTCTCCCCTTGGCCAGTGACGTACAATGATACACCATGCGTCATGCTGCAGGCCACCCTGCACTGCTGGCACACATGCTGCGCTGCCACCACACTGCCACATGGTGGCAGCATTACAGTGGTGCAGCAAGTCCCCGCTCCCTGGGGGAGGACAGCAATCTGTCGGACGTTCCATCCCCTCGTCCCCCTCCAACCCCCAGCAGCTGATGTGGTCAGAGGTGTGGGGTCCACCACCTCAACCCCTCCAGGCCACTGGGCCAGACACAGTGTTTGACACAAAAGTGCCTTCTCAACCTTTACATTAGTGGCTCCACTGTGCCGCTATAATAGTCCCCCTCCTACAATATCTTCATTTTTAAATTAGTGTTTTCTTCCTCATCACCCGTCTACTCCTTCTGCTGGAGCATGCAGTGATACTCAAGTCCTGCATATGTGACATCATTGCCTGTGATGTCATGTTTCAGACCGATGCAGAATTATGATGTCAGTACATGCTCCATCTGTGGGGAGTAGATGGGATGCGAGCCGGAGGGAAACGAGTGCCTGTGTAAACACAAACAGCATGAGCCTCAAAGACGAACAAAACTGGGGAGGGAGCTACAAAACATTAAATTAAAGGCAGATATATTTCTGCTAAAAGATGTTTTTCTTAGTGTGAGAGTTCCTCTTTAAAAGTCTGCTGCGACCACGTCTCTGAGAAACTAAAGGGCTCTGAATGAAAACAAGGAGCTGTCTCTTTCCAGACTCTGCCAGATATTTTAAACAAATTGTGGCATTTTGATGTTAGTAACCCTTTCCAGTAAATATAAATCTTTGCCTGGCTCTGTTGGTTGCCATGGTGACTTCCCCCCTCCTCAAATGGAAATTTTCCATCTCTGATGCCAAATGCCTGTGGAAGAGGCAGAACCCTCTGAGGGTTACCAAATATAGACAAACTGAAGCTCTGAAAGCAGCTCTGATCGGGCAAAAAGTGTTTATAACATGATGCGATACCCACAGGTCTCACTCGCTCGCAGCATGAGAACTGAAGCCTGCTTTGTGGGGTCTGACAGCAGCATCCCAGTGGCTGCTGCTGGTATGGGCAATCAATTCAGAAGATCTGCTTACTACCTCCTTTGCCCCAAACCAGCAGTTGGGCATGAGCTGTTCTTTCTGTCAGTGGTTTAGCTGGTAACTCTTCACGTGGGCCAGGAAGATCGGATAATCGTGGGTTCAAATCTTGCACCAGGCTCTGATACCCAATCCTGACAGTACAGCACTGCCCTATGAGAACACTGCACTGTTGGAGGTGCTGTCCTTCAGATGAGAGCATATTCTGCACTCCCTTCTGTCCAATTCTGGTACTCCTTCTGCACTTTTTTTTTTTTAACTTTATGTTTCTTGCTTTTATGTAAAACAATACAGATAGCATTCTCATGCAAGAGGATAGGAATAGAACAGCAGATAATACTGATTTAACAATATGAACTCTTACATTCTTGCACAGTAGGAGGTGGGGGAAAATCAAAGGCATCAAGAAGCCATAAAACATGAAGTCCAAAGGTAATGCCAGCTGCTTCATGACATAGGTCGTAGTCCAGAGGGAGAGAAAAAAGGGTAGCTCTACACACTAACCAGTAGTGCTGTGTTACCTAAGTACAAGTAGACATTCCAGAAAAGAAATTCGCCCTTCCTCAGTCCCTCCTCCCCTCCATACCGCCAAAACATTATTTACTGTCCAACTGGCCATCCTGAGACATAACGACAGGAAAAAGAAGCCTCATTCACTTCAATGGGGCGTGCCCCCGCACTCTCCCTGGTCACTTGTCATTACGTGCTTGAGTGCGAGGGCGTGGTGGCGGGACTGGAGCACTCTGAAGTAATCGGGCAGCCCATTGTAAGACCAAAGTTACGAGCAATATTTAAAAGGTATGGGATATAATTAATCATTAAAACATGCCTAGAATGACTGTTGCTGAGGGCAGCTACCACAATATGTGAGTAGCTCCCTCATATTGGAAATTTCCTTTAAACATTTCTGTACTCAATATACACAGAAAATCCAGGCAAGAGAAAGTAACTTTTTGAGAAAAACGACTTGGGTATTCCAGTTTGCTTTACTATTGAGTGGGTTGCACTGTACAGTTACTGGAGCTTCGTATCTAGGGTCTAAACTCTCTAAAAGTTAAGAGCCAACCCAGCGGTGAAGAGGGCTGAGGCACCTGCTGCACCCTTACTGTTTCCCACACCGGCAACCCGGGTTTGGGAATGAGTGCGGGTCGCCGGAGGTCAGCCGTTGGGGGAGGGGACTGAGCATCCGATGGACAGCTCTCTTCTCCCGGGGTGGGGAGGTATACCATCCTGCTCCTTGGCTGCCACCTGGTGGAGGCCAAGTGGCAGTGCCAAAGTATGAGTGACGTGGGAGGGGCCGCGGTTCTGTACTGTGTGTGCGCCTCCATGCTGCCGCGGCTGGGGACAAGGCAGAAAAATGGAAAAGGGTTGGTGCCGGCTTACTGAAGCCCTGCCTACCCCCATTCTCTGCATCACCACCTGGACCACTGACCCTGGTTCTGGATAAGAGACAACAGGTGTGGGGAGGATGGCCCTCTCCTTCTTGGCCCCAAAACGGGGGTCAAAACATGGGGGGATCCATGAGGCAAAGTGAGCTGGGGTTGGTGGATGCTGGACATGGGAGGCAGAGACAGGGCTAAGCAGCCTGCTGCTGCCAGCCCGCAGGAGAAAAGAAGCTATGTGTGGAAAAAAATAAATCTCTGAAAGTTGTATATCCTGACCCTGTTCTGCTTTGATTATCATGCATAATTCATGCATTTCTGCGAACAAACCCTGGACTAGTGATGAATATTTGTTGATTACTCCGGATTATAAAAATCCACACAGACCAACTGTGATACTGTATATTCAGGAAGGCAATTATTTCCCCCAGTGCCCTGAGGATGAGACGCTGCAAGGCTCTTACCTATGCCATTCCGACACCCCCTCACACTGTTTGGTATGCTCCACTGCTACTGTATGGGGGTCCTCGTAACCGCCTGAGGGTCTTCACACTTGCCATCCTGAAAGGGCTGAGCCACAGAGAAGGGGCTGTTGATCTCAGTGCTCACTCCAGCAGACCAGGAGGGAACTCGGAGAGGCCCAGAACCTCCTCACAACTTTCCTGGAAGCAACGTTGAGTCCCAAGAAACATTTAAATCATTATTTATCACTTTGGAGTGGTGTCTACACAGCAAATGTAATGTTTAAATCACCTCAGCGGCTTTCAAATTGGCGTGCTTCCACACTACAATCAAGTTTCTTAACTGGAGGGCATTTTAAGTGTGATTGTTTAAAACTCTTCCGAATGCCAGGAACAGTCTTGCCAGCTTTATGCTATCAGATATTTCCATGTTAACCAAAATAATTGAAGGAAGGAAAGCTCCCATTTTGTTTTTCCTTAAAGAACACAACAAAAGCAAACACCCCTAACTGAAAAACAAAATCATACTTTTTTTTCATCAAGCTGTTTGGCTTTCAAGACCCTGTCTCCGCCTAGCTGCATGGTGCCAGCAACCTCCCAGCCGTGTCTGCTGCTCCTCCCATCGTGTGAGCAGATGGAGAGCCGCACAGGGCTGGCCACAAGAGTGCTAGTGGCCATCATTTAGATGGTTCAGTGCATTCAAGTTTTTCTCAGTTTTCCCCCTCCCTTCCACCACCACCACCCCGTACAGCACGGGCAGATGCCTCTGGTGGCCATGCATCCAGACACCATCCCTCTGTGAGGGTGTTTGCTCTTCAGTCCACCGAAGGGATCCCTTTTGCGGCAGAACCTTGTGTCATCCCTCCCTCAGCTGGAAGTGCTGCTGCACACCCTGGCCACCTGTGCCAACATTCGAGTTGGCTTCCAACCGTGGCATGGGAGTGCGACACGCCACTCACTGGGTCAACAAACAGAAATTTTATCAGACTTACCATCATTTCTTTTTCTGTTAGTATCAACATTGTCACTGGGCAAGTCATTTATTGCTAAGGTAACACACGCTCACCTACTAGGGACCAACACACTCCAAAGCCGTGACATCATGCTAGAACTCTGGCTCCTCCCCATTCCAAGGCAGCTGGCTTTGAATCTTACATCCTAAATCTTTTAGAACCACAAAGCAACATAACAATACCAAGGAAAACTGACATATTCCGTAAAGAGCCACTGATGCCTCTGGGAGAATTTTAGAAAACATAATATCTAGACACAATTCAGCTTGTATTTCATATATCTGCTATAGTTTTCTCCTCTCCATTATTTATCAGTGAAGAAATTTCCATAAAAACGAGATCTTTATCCCTTAGCGTTCATCTGCCTCTATAGGTTATTCCCAACTTGAAATTATTAATGCTCTGGTGTGACATCACAGTCTGTTGCCGTGGGAATTACTGTGATGTCACAAGCAGAGTATTATGCCATCAGGCTGGGAAGAAGCAATGGGAGCTGATGAACCCTCAAGGAATAACTATACTGTTTTCATGTAGGGGACCTCAGTAAAAATAATGGGGATAAGAATACGGAGCTAATGAGAAATATAAGCTACTTTGTATCCAAATATTATGTTTTTCAAAGTTCATCTCACGGCCTCAATGGCTCTTTAAAAGTTATAATAAAATCATAGCCCTTCCTTGTGGAGATGTTCGACAGCACTGAGCTCTCGGTCACTCGTAGGGTCTCTGACTTTGCCAAACATAGCCTCTGCAAGCCAGCCCCATAGTGCAGAGGGCTGAGGTGCTACATACCTTACCTCTAGCCAGACTGGCAACCCAGGTTCGGGAATGAGCTTGTGTCACTGGTGTTGGCTGGGGAGGGAGAGAATTGAGTGTCCGGAGGACAGCCCCTCACGCCCTCCGGGGCTGCTTGTTGATTCGGCCCTTGGTTGCCCCTGGGTGGAGGCCCAGAGGCAGTGTCGGCAGCTCGAGCTCCATGAAAGGAGGGGCTGTGGTTGTAGTGTGTGTGCACTTCCATGTGCACATGCTTACATCGCAGCAGGGACAGAGGGGAGAAAAATGGAAAATGGCAGTCACAGGCTATATGAAGCCTTGCCTGCCTGCCTGCCCTCGCCCTGCGTGGTCACCAGTTCACTGACCCACAAATCTGGATGCAGGGTCTTTGGGTGAGGGATGGCTCGCCCCTTCCTGGCCCCACCACGGGGGCAATCAGTGGGGGATATGGGGCTTGGTGGATCGGGGAGGCAGCTGCCAGGTGGGGAGACAGGGACAGGGCTGAGAAGCTACCTGTGTGCCTAGCAGAAAAAAATGTACATGCGGAAAAAAAATAGACTCTGCAATGGCGACTTCAACACTGAGATCCTCTGCACATATTAATAATGGACTAAAGAATAGGTACCTGAAACGAACATCAAGTTTTCTAACATGCAATTAATAACTCAAACCTGGGGCCGGCCCGCGGTGGCGCTGAGGGTTGAGGCACTGGACGCCACACCTCGTGCCACGCCAGCGACCTGTGTTTGGGAGCGAGCCCGGGTGCTGGAAGTCGGCAGGGGAAGGAGTTGGATTGAGCGTCCATTGGACAGGTCTCCTCTCCCTGGGGAGGGATCCAGGGTATTCCCAGCACAGTAGAGACCCCCAGTGGAGACCGGGGGTACTACTGGCATGGGAACAGAAATCGGGGATGAGCGCAGGGGGCATCTAAGGGGTAGCCACGTGCTGACACCATTGCACGACTGTGTTCGGGGGAAAAACAAAAGGAAAAATCCTCTAAACCGTCGGTGAGATAACAGTAGCCCCAGTGGAGCGCCCACATCCCAATGCCGGCCCAAACATGCCCAGTTCTCTCCATGGCTGACCCAACGACTGAAGGTAAGGCACCTTCACACTTAGGAGTTGACCGCCAGGGGAGGGCGGAACCAGCCCTGGAGGTGATCCGGGGGTCGGGCCTACCTAGGTCAGTAGGGGGGAAGAGAGCCTGGGAGAAGCGGGGGGTTCAGGTTGGGAGTTAGGATAGCATCCGTGTGGGCACTCCTGAAGGATGCCAGGGGGTCTGGATGTATAAAGAAACTTAAAAAAAAAAAATAAAATAAAATAATAACTCAAACCATATCTCAGTTGTTGAGCATCTTCTATAAAGTAAAATACTCTTGGTTGGGTCCAAATGACAACACTGGAATTAACAGAAATAGAAATTATGGTAAATCTGATAAAATATTTTCTTTCTGTGTTGTTTCATGTTGCCACTGGGCATTCATTTATTAGTGGGATATAATAAGCAGTACCCACAAAATCTATTCAGGAGGGACAGGATACTCTGCCAACTTGAACTGTCTGTGGTTTTTCTACCACTTTTCACCCTAAAGCCGCATCAGTGGAGCTCTGAGTGTGCAATCTGTAATGCACTGTGAAAGCGTGCAAGGAAGACCAGGTACCTGCTTTGTACAAGCAGGCTGCCATAGCCCTGGTCGAATGCACTTTGATCAAAGCTGGCAGCTTCAATTTTGCAACCGCCGTCTCTTTAGAGTTCATGTCTTAGGACAAAAGGAGTCTGCTTGATCAAGACTAGGATTGGCAGTACAGTCTACAGGTTAGAGTAACAAGCTGCAAATGAGCTTGGTATATCCAGCAGACCTGGGTTTGATTCCCACAACCTCCATTTGCATACCCTGTGACTATGAGCAAGTCACTTAACCTCCCTAGTGCTCCTGGGTCGCCCCTGAAAACAGGCACTTGTTGGGCCAGATCCTCATGTTGAGTATTTGCTGCCACAGCTGGCTCCCCTAATGCGTTTACGGGAGAAACTGCCTCTATTCTGCCAAAGGAAAAAAAAAAGAGAGTCCAGGTAAGGATAAATGTGGTGTTCTTCCCACTGAAGGACAGCCACCATAACTATTAGGACTTGTGCGGAAGCCAACCCAAAATGAAGATCCTGGTTCTGAATGTATTGTTCTAGAATAGCAAATCTAAAACATTTCTGGAAGGACTGACAAATCAGAATGGGTAGGAATGCATCCAAGATGACGAACGTGAAAAGAAATAGCCCAGCTGGACTGCCCTAATGACTGAACTCAGAAACTCCATCTCAAATCAGACAGATTTGACATGCTGGTTTAAGCTTAAGTGTTTTACAACTAGATTGAATCCTCCAGATATCTTAGGCACTGGCAAGAAAATGGAGCAGAAACCCTGTTACCATCCCAGTGGAGGAACTAGTATCACTACCCCTCTGCAAAGCAGGTGCTCCAATGTCTGGTCTACTGCTTGATGTTTCCTGGGAAACCGGGAACTGGAGGAAGTACCTCTGGAGGCCACAGAAACAAATTTTTGCACAGCCTGCAAAATTATCTCCAGCACCTGGGTGTTTAGCATGATGTGGGCCCACTGCTCTAAAACCCCTTTGCTGCCCACTTGCAGACAAGGATGGGCCTCCAGATCCTCATGCTGAGTATTTGCTGCCGCAGTTGGCTCCCCTAAGGTGTTTATGGGAGAAATTGCCTCTATTCTGCCAGAACCTGCTGCCCTACAATATGGCTCTAGTGCGCTGGTTTCCATATCATCAAAAGGAACGAAAACTGACAGAGTTGTGGTACCATCCAAAGCCCAACTACTGCTGGAGGATTGTTGCTCTTGGAACTTGGCAGGAAACCTTTCTTTTCCTCAAGACCCTTAAGGATCTTCTTTGACTGTGGGCCGAACAGCATCACTCCTGTGGAGGGCCCACTGAGTAAATGAGACTTGGAGGCATGATTTGTTAACCAGTGTTTCAGCTAAATCTGCCTAAGATCCGCCACAGCAGCACTGCAATCTCTCACTGAAATACACGGAATATCCACCACAGAATCCCTCAGAAAGAAAGCTGCCACATGGGGAGGAGGTCTCTGACTGCCATGGACCATTTACACAGTACTTGAGGCTATAGGGCCCTCTCCTGAACTGGATCCATCTCATCAGCGGTATGGTGCCTACCGTTGAATCCCACCATGAGGGCAAGCTGTGGGAGAAACACCGGGAGAGGTAAGTCCCTAGTACACTGGGTGACGGGGTGGGGTTCTGTGGAGGGCTAGTCTGCACCCTGGAGGGAAGAAACAGATTAATGAAAAAAACAAACAAACTAAAGGTGAGACCATGACATGCCGACCAAAATGATGAGTAGGCACACTTACAGGCTATTTCCAGACGCTTACTGTTAGGGTCTGAAAGTATGACTACACTTTTCACTGGAATAACAGCTTGCTTAACCACAAAAGAAATGGCTGCATCCACAGCAGAAGAAACCTTCCATTTATTAACTGCATCAAGAAATGGGTAATGTTTCACCTGTGACTTAGCAAACTATTTCCTCTTGTCCCCATAGCCCAGTCTTCAACTGTGTGAAGTGTGTAAAATCAAGGAAGTATTTGGACATGCACTGGTGAAGGACAAGATGGGATGAATGTTCAGCACAGCAGTAGACTGCATCTCCGACTGCTGCAGAATCCCACAGGTCTCCTCTACCAGGAAGGAAATATGATTTATATCAAATAGAAATTGGATCAAGGGAGGCTGAAATCAAAATTAAGTACTCACTGTAATTCTTGATCTTCTAAGAATATCTTCACCATTGATTCACACTAGTGGGTCTGAGCTGCAGGCACTAGGACACTGTGGAATCCAGAACTTTTCAGAGGACTGGCATCATGGTAGGCATTGAGCATGTGCAATGACAGGCGTTGTCGCACGTGGCTGCTAGTTTACCGCTGATCAGCCCCCAACTGGCTCAGTGACTTTTTTTTTTTTTTTTTTACCAAGGAAGTGAGCAGCATAACCTTAGAAGAACTTACACACTTAACCTAAGGGCATAAGATAGCCTTGGTGGCCTGTGTAAGAAGGGCCACCAAACCAAGCATAAAGGAGTGAAGACCAAGACAACCATGCTGGAGTGAGGCTGGTGTATGGTGAGGGTGTGGTTCAAGTTTCAAGTGGGTAAGAATCAGTGGTGAAGATATTCTAACAAGAAATACAGACAATATGTAATTTTCATATTTTCCACAAATCAGTTTTCACCACTGATTCCTACTAATGGGTCAGAGTACCAAGCTCAGATAAGGTTCCCCAGTCTAGTGCAGCTGGAGCAGAGGGCTCACGTAGGATAGTAATCCATTTAGAACAGTACTGCCAAAGGTGGCATGCTGCCTGGCATGGACATCCAGGGCATAGCGCTTGACGAAAGTGTACTCTATGTGCTCCAAATTGCAGCTCTGCCAATTTCTCCAATAGGCACAGAGATTTATCTCTGCCAGGATGTGGCAACCGCTCTGGTGGAGTGGGTGCATACGCTGCCCTCCAATTAAACTTCAGCCATAGCACAGCAGTGACAAAACCAATTCATAATCGAGGCCAAAATGCATGTGACTGTAACAGGCTGTTCCCTTCCAATTAGGATCGAAGGAGACAAAGAGTTGATTGGATTGTCTGAAGTCCTCGGTTCTGTCCAGATGAAACCTAAGGACCTTCTTGAATTCCAGCGCATGGAGAGTCCTTTCCACCTCATTCTGGAAGTTGGCAAAGTACGTAGGCAGGACTAGGACCTGGTTAAGATGGAACTCAGACACCACTTTCAGCAGAAATTTGGGTGTGTATGGAGAACTACCTTATGTTTATAGAAGAGTATACGGAGGATATCTGATCAAAGCATGGATTTCAGATATACTACAAGCAGAGGTGATAGCCACCAAAAATGCTGCTTTTCAAGTTGAGAACATTAAGTCGCACATCACAATAGGCTCAAAGGGCTTGCGAGTGAGCATACCCAACACAAGGCTGATGTCCCAGGAGGTGACTGGCTTTCTGATGGGAGGCCTTGTGTGTAAAATGCCCTTGAGGAACCTCTTGAACAGTGGCAGCTGTGCCAGGTAGAGGGTACCAATGGGCTTGTATGCTGAAATAGCACACAGGTGGACCTTTACTGTGGAATACAGCAGGCCAGCCTTAGAAAGGTCGAGTAACAGATAGCAAGTGACTGCAGTGAATGATAGCAACTCAAACTCTTTGCCTATTTTTAGAGGAGTTCCTCAGGGCTCAGTCATGGGCCCTTTAATATTTCTGGCTTATTTAAAGGATATTAGTTGGCATGTGGGGGAGGCTCGCTATCACCTGTTTGCGGATGACACCATTATTTATTTTTCTAATAAATCTTTATTATGTGTACAAGTTAGTTTGCAGGCTAGTTTTGCGATGTTGCAAAATTATTTTTCAGATTTAAAACTTAATACAACAAAAACAAAATGCATTTTGTTTGGTCCTCCTCATACCCTTAAGGTGACTCCAGCTCTAGTTATAGTGGATGATGCCAGAACTGTCTTAGAATGTGCTGACTGCTATAAATACTTGGGGTACTAGCTGGACAAGTCTGGACTGGGCAATGCTCACGTAGAAAAGTTAACAGCTCAGGTGAATAGGAGGGTAGGATTCTTGTATAGGAATAAAAATGGCCTTAATCCCGAAACTTTAAATCTTTTTATTAAAGTTCACATTTTTCCTTTATTTGACTATTTCTTTATGGTAATGCAACTCAGGACAGACGATCTAGACTGGACATGCTACTAAATAGATTAGCTAGGCTGGTGCTTAAAATGCCCCAAATTGACACATCATTGCGATATGTATAACCAGCTAGGTTCGATTTCCTTAAATAACAGGCATGAACTGCATAAGTCATTTTACGCATATTAATGTGGGACTGGTTTTCTGCCTACTTTTTTACGTGCTCGCTTGAATTTTAGGCAAACTGACCCCTCCCTATGTAATTCCCATGTAAGAGAAATGGTGGTCCGACCCTCCAAGTCAAAACATGCTCAATCATTCTTTAGCCACTTAGTCCCAGTATACTGGAATAAACTTCCAGTTATTTTTAGAAAATGTCATAGTAACCCAGCATCAATTACTTTGTGAAGAAGTATTTGCTATCCTTGTGTAAACCCTGTGATTGCTGTTAACTGTTGTAATATTTGAATGTAAATTATTGTAACTGGTATGTATGAATGTGTAAGGTCACCACTGCGAATGAGTTTTTAACTCAATGGCTTAAACTTTTATAAATAAACAAACAAACAAGTACTACAGAACCCTATAAGGCGAACACCTGAAAGGATCCATGTGGGTTTCAGAGCACCGGATGGAAACTCTTTTTCATTTGGCTGCGTATGTCTTCCTAGTAGAAGGTTTATGTGCAGCCAAAAGTATTTCAGAGACCCTCTAAGATACATTGTACCTGTTCACTTCTATCTCTTCAGGAGCCAGGCCTGTAGGTGAAAGGAGTGCAGGGTGGGATGGGCCAGCTAACCCAGTGTCTACAAGTCCATCCTGAGTGGTAGAGTCCTCAGTTTGCTGACTGAAAGTCCATTCAACAGAGGAAACTATATCTGTCAAGGCCAGCACAGGGGGCGACTAGAATCATCTTGATCCCATGCACCTCCAATTTGAGCAATACCTTCTGAACCAAGGGACTGGAGAGAATGCATACAGAAACAGATTTTGCCATGGCAGTCTGAGTGCATCCTGACAGAAGGTGCCATGTCCTGGATTTCTGGAGCAGGATCAAGAGAGTTTGGCACTGAGTGGGGACACAAAAAGATCCACTTCTGGGGTACCCCACTCGTCGAATGGGGATCTTACGACACCTGCAGCTAATGACCACTCATGCCTGCTAGTTTTATGGCCCCTCGGGATTTCCATGTTTGCATTTTTTATGGCTCCTCTTTCTCCTACAATGCTTCCTGTCCCATGTGACAGTGATACATCCAGAACCATTGATTCGGAGAGTAATAGCTGCTGCAGCGGCAATCTACCATTAGGAACCTGATATTCTGGCTTCAAATAAATGCCTCTTTCTAATCTAAACTTTCAGTTTTCTAGGTATGTATCTAGGTCTAGCCAGCTGGAATGAATGTCTTATATTGTGTTTAAAGCTTTTTATTTTATTACACTACACTACATACAACCATAAACAAAAGTACACAAATCACCTAAGATCACCAATACTATAATTAATGAAGACTCTAGCTGATTCCTTACAGAGAAGTTCCCTCAGTTATCCCTCAGGTATTTGTCATCTGTACATTTTCATTAGATCTCCCTTGACAAGATTTACTCAAAATCACAGCTGTACTATCTAACCTTGACACATAAACAAACAATACTTGTTGAATGAATGGTCCTGGATGCATCTCTGTCACATGGGACACAAGGCACTGTAGGTAAAAGTAGAGACAAAAAAAATGTGACCACGGAGATCCCCAGGGCCCATAAAACTAGCAGGCAAATTAAAAATCACACAGAGGGAAGGTCACACTAGGACTACACATACAGATAAAAATTCTCTGCACAGCATATTTTTATGTAAATGTTCTCTTTAGTTCACCTTTAACTCAACAGGGCATGACCTCTCCCCCTCCCCCACCAGACTATGCTTTGACTTTTCCAAATTCTTGCCAACTCCCCTGTCTGATGTGCTAGAATGGAAAAGAGGATGGTACTCACGTGGTCGTCTTCATGAGTTCTGGGTTGGGAACGCACTGCAGTCGGTGGGAGAGGAGCTGGAAGGCACTGCTCTGTGGAAGCAGCATTAGGATCCCATACAGAGCCTTAATCAAGAACGGGTTGTTCTCCACATCCAGCAGCTGCAAACGCAAATCTAGGGCACAGAATGAAAGAATACACAGATGTAAATGGAAACCAGGGACAGAGAATGAAAGAATACAGAGATGTAAAAACAGAAATCTAGAACGGGAAGAAAGAATATGCCACTGTAAATGGAAATCTAGGACAGGGACAAAAGAAAATGCCACTGTAAACAGAAATCTAGAACAGAGGATGAAAGAATACACAGCTGTAAACAGAAATCTAGAATAGTGGATGAAAAAATGCACAGCTGTAAACAGAAATCTAGAATAGTGGATGAAAAAATACACAGCTGTAAACAAAAATTTAGGATGGGGACAAAAGAATACACAGCTGTAAACAGAAATCTAGGATAGGGGACAAAAGAATACCACAGCTGTAAACAGACATTTAGAACAGGGGACAAAAGAATACACCACTGTAAACAGAAATCTAGAACGGGATGAAAGAATAAGCAGTTGTAAATAGAAATCTAGAACGGGATGAAAGAATATGCAACTGTGAACAAAAAGCTAGAACAGGATGAAAGAATATGCAGTTGCAAACAGAAATCAAGGACACAGGACTAAAGAATACATAGCTGTAAATAGAAATCTAGAATAAGGGATGAAAGAACATGCAGCTGTGAACAGAAATCTAGAGCACGGACAAAAGAATACACAGCTGTAAAGAGAAATCTAGGACAGGATGCAAAATACATTGCTGTAAACAGAAATCTAGAATGGATAAAAGAATACACAGCTGTTAACAGAAATCTAGGATACATGACGAAAGAATATGCAGCTATAAACAGAAATGTAGGACAGGATGAAAGCATACTCAGCTGTAAACAGAAATCTAGGACAGAAGATGAAAGAATATGCAGCTGTAAACAGAAATCTAGAATAGTGGATGAAAAAAATACATAGCTGTAAACATAAAATTAGGATGGGGATGAAAGAAAAAATTACTCACCTTAATAATGTTGTTTCTTCTAATGGAGTCTTGCTATATTATGACAATTGCAGTATGACTGCTGGTTAGAACTGCTCCGGAGGTGAAATAGTTAACTTTTCCATGCAAGCATGGAATCTTGAGCACGAGCTCCGTTAAGGAAGCTCTGTCTGCTTTCTTTGAAACCCAAACCGTCAGATCTTTACGAGCAAACTCACTAAGGCTCTGTGTGGAAGCTGTAAACTACACTAGCCAACTGGCTACTAAACATAAGACACATTTTTTGGTCCCAAAACAAAGACTCAAGTCAGGAGACCCAAAAAATGAAAAACACAACACCCAGTCACCCCAAACAAGGAGAGGTGAAAACAACAAGGTGGGCATCTACTAAGTGCCAACACTGGACTGCCCACCCACAGCCCAAAACAAGGTTCTGAGAGGGGCAGGCAGGGAGGGAGGGAGGTCATAATATAGCAAGACTC
This sequence comes from Neoceratodus forsteri, assembly GCA_016271365.2. Taxonomy (NCBI): domain Eukaryota; kingdom Metazoa; phylum Chordata; order Ceratodontiformes; family Ceratodontidae; genus Neoceratodus; species Neoceratodus forsteri. Next base: position 1,617,636,267 of record CM028130.1, read on the forward strand.
CATTAGAAGAAACAACATTACTAAGGTGAGTAATTTTTTCTTCAAACAACATGAAGTCTTGCTATATTATGACAATTGCAGACTACACAGCAGTACCCCCATGGAGGAGGGACAGAACCTACTTAGGGAATAGGCTCTGAAGGACAGCTGTGCCAAACCGAGCATCACTCCGAGCCTGGATGTCCAGGGAATAATGCTTGGTAAAAGTGTGAACTGTTTTCCAGGTAGCTGCTTGACATATCTCTAAAATAGGGATGTCTCTGGCAGCAGCCAGAGAAGCAGCTGTACCTCTGGTAGAGTGAGCCCTCAGGCCTGAGGGGGAAACCTTACCCAACTTTTCATAACAGAATTGGATACAAGAGACAATCCACCTGGCAATGGATCTTTAAGTGGCAGGTTTCCCCTTTCCAACCTCACCATAAGTGAGGAACAGTTGGAGGGAGTCAAACCTGTGACCCTTGGTGCGCCTATGTAGTAACTAAGGCCCTTTTCACATCTAAGTTGTGCAGCTTCCTCTCACCAGAGGAGGAATGGTCAGTGAAGTAAACTGGGAGAGAAATAGATTGGTTAAGGTGGAAATCTGAAACCACCTTAGGCAGGAACTTTCTATTAGTCCGAAGGACTACCTTATCTCTGTGAAAGGAGATAAAGTGTGGCTCCACTGACAATGCTTGTAATTCACTTATGCGTCTGGCAGAGGTGATAGCTACCAGAAACACAGTTTTCCAAGTCAAGAACTTAAGCTCAGCTGAAGACAAGGGCTCAAAGGGAGGTTGCATGAGCTGAGCAATTCAAACATTGAGGTCCCAGGCAGGGGCAGGGTCCCTGAATGGAGGGTTGGTGTGAAGCAAACCCTTAAAAAACTTGGAAAACACAGGGTGAGATGAAAGAGGAGAGGGTTTACCTGCTGAAACAAAGGCAGAGACAGCTGCCAAATGTACCTTCAGGGTAGCTGGTCTCAGCCCCAAAGTGTTTAGATGGACCATATAATCTAGAACTGTGGGTAGATCAGCAGAGTCTGGGAATATTCTTTCCGAGCACCATATGGAAAAATCTTTTCCATTTGGAGTTGTAAGTAGTTCTGGTAGAAGGCTTCCTAGAAGCCTTGAGTATATCCATTACACCTTGAGAGAGGCGTAGGCCAGCAAACTCTAGCTCTTCAAGAACCAGGCCTTGAGATTGAGAGACTTGAGGTTCGGGTACCAAACCCTTCCCTGGGCACAGGTTAAGAGATTGTGATTCTTGGGAAGGCACAGGGGAGGACGGACGGACTGCTAAGGACAGGAGGCCAGGGTTGCCTGGCCCAATCCGGGGCAATCAGAATGACCCTGCAGGATTGGGATCTAATTTTGACTAGCACTTTGAACAGGAGAGGGAAGGGGGGAAAGGCATAGAGAAACTTCCCTTCCCAACTGAGGGCTAAGGCGTCCAGAGGGACTGAGCCCAAGACTGGGGGCCTGCAGCAAAAGAGAGGAAGTTGATGATTGTCTGGAGCTGCAAAGAGATCTATTTGCTGGGTGCCCCATTTGGCAAATACCACTCGTGATGGCCCTGAGAGATCCTGCTGAGAGCATCTGCCAGGACATTGTCTTTGCCTGGGAGGTGAACTGCCATAAGGGAAGTGTTCAGGGAGTAGGCCAGAGACCACAACTGCATGGCTTCGGTGCACAAGGCCGTAGACCGAGTGCCCCCCTGTTTGTTAATGTACCACATTGTAGTGGTGTTGTCTGTTCTGACCTGTACAATTTTGTTCTGAACAGATTTGGAGAAAGCTTGAAGTGCTAGAAAAACTGCTCTGAGCTCCAACAGGTTGATGTGGAGCAGAGATTCCTGTGGGGACCACAGTCCCTGGGTAGTGAGGTCGCCCATGTGGGCCCCCCACCCCAAGAGGGATGCATCTGTAGTAAGGATTTACGAGTGAGGCTGAGTGACGAAGGGAAATCCTTGTCTCAGGTTGCTCTGATCCTGCCACCACTGTAGGGCTTGGATCAGGGTTCGAGTTACTGGGATCAACTTGGTAAGGGGATCCTTTCTTTGGGACCAAAAGGCCCTCAAATGGAACTGAATGTCCCTCATCTGAAATCTTGCTCCTTGCACTACTGCTGTGGAAGCAGCCATGTGTCCCAGGAGCTGCAGAAAATGCCTTGCTGGTCGAGAGACCTGCAGGGTGAATGAGGAGGCCAGGGAGACTAGGGTGTTTGCCCTGTCTAAGGGGAGGAAGGCCCTGGCTTCCTGGGTATTCAGTTCTGCGCCTATGAAAGTTAGGAGCTGGACAGGCTCCATCACTGACTTTGGGAGATTCAGAAGGAAACCTAGGGAAGTAAGCAGTTGCTGAGTTATCTGAAGATGTAGGTTGACCTGATCTGGGGATTGGCCTACTAAGAGCCAATCGTCCAGGTAAGGAAAGATGGCAATCTTTTTGCCTTCTTAGGCAAGCTACTGCTACTGCCAGGCATTTGATGAATACCCTTGGAGCCGAGGTGAGACCAAAGGGCATTGCTCTGAACTGGTAATGGCCTGAGGGCAGCTCGAACCTGAGGTACCTTCAATGGGAGCTTCTGATAAGAATATGGAAGTAGGCATCCTTGAGGTCCAGGGACGCTAGCCAGTCCCCTGGCCTTAGGGAGGGTAAAATGATCCCTAGAGTCACCATTTTGAACTTTGGTTTTAAAAGGTGCTTGTTCAGGTATCTGAGATCCAGGATGGGCTGCCATTCTCCTGTCTTTTTTGGGGTAAGGAAGTACCTGGGAGTACAAACCTTTGCCCTGGTGCAGGGGTGGAACCCTTTCCACGGCTCTGAGAGCGAGGAGGGTAGAGACCTCTGACTCTAAAGCGAGTGCCTCTGATGGAGATGCAGGAGGAAAAGATCTGGTTCTCATCTTTGGAAATTTTTTGAAGCTGAGAACCAGTCTCTGGCTTACTACTTCCAGGACCCAATTGTCTGATGTGAGAGACTTCCAGTCCTGGACAAAGTAAGCCAGCCTGCCCCCTACAGGTAGAGGAGAAGCGGCCCTGGCTACCCCATCAGGGTGCCTGCTTGGCAGGGGCTTTGGGCTGAGGGGTAGAAGCAGGCCTGCTTGAACCCCGTCTGCCCTTCCCTCTAAAGAATCCCCTTTGGGCATAGGAGGAAGAGGAGGCCTGAGCCTGGTAAAAAGGCCTATGAAAAGGCCTGCCCTGCCCTTGGGAAGCTGCTTCTGAGGAGTGGCCTGCCTTTCTTTGGCCTACGCACTCCTATAGGTGGTCCTGTATTCATCCATTTTCTTCATGTAATTCTCTGTTTGCTCCCCAAACAGAGAATTGCCAACCACAGGAAAATCCATAGCTTTAGACTGGGTATCCTGTGACAAGGTGGTGCATCTGAGCCAAGCCATTCTCTGTGCCACAGATGTAGTCATGACCCTTGAAGATACATCATTAGAGTCCACCGCAGCATGAAATTGCACCTTTGATGCCTCAATACCATCCATAGCCACCTGTTCCAGCTCCCTGGCGTTGGTCAGGGACTTGTTTGGCTAGAGCCAGCACAGTATCCCATCTGGATTTCTGGTATCTGGCAGCATAAGCCATATAATTTGCTTGTCTGATTCCCAAGGATGCTGCCATGTACTGTTTCTTTGCCATAGCATCAATCTTCCTGGAGTCCTTTTCAGGAGGGTGTGAAGCTAGGGGAATATTTGCCTTGTCACAGGCTGCAGCCTGCACTACCCCCACATGATTGCATTGCTGTGTAAGAAATTCCGTGTCAGAACCTGATTAAAGTATACCTTCTGTCCATTCTTTTATCTACAGGAGGTATAGAATGAGGAATTTTTTAAACTTTTACTGTCTGCTTCCTAAAAGATTTGTGAAGAGGAACAGACAGTCTCTTAGATTCTGGAATATCCATCATTTCTACATAATCAGGCTCTTCCTGGTCATCAACAGCTTCCTCAACAGGGAGCTGAAGAGTTTCAGCAACCTTTTTATAAAACATAAAGTGAAAAGGGGACTCAGAAAGCCTTGGAGGAGAAACCCTTAGGGGTCTGTCTGGAGAGGTATCCGGTTCAATAGGAGCATCCAGATCCTCCAGACCATATTCCCTCTCCTCGTGCCCCTCTTCCCCCTCCCACGGCTCATAAAATTCCTCAAAATCATAATCTTGAACCGGTGGGACCGGCTGAACGGAACGTCTCCCAGATGGTGCCGGTTCAGGAACCGGGGAAAGAGACTGGACAATTTGGGTTGCTTTAGCTATCTCTTGAGCTGTTGGGGAATGAACTTTTTCCACAGCAGCAGACTTTCTAGTCCTTTTTGCAGGAACTGGCTCCTCAGAGCCAGCTCTTCGTTTGCCCGAGGAAGTATCGCCCTGGTCAGAGGGCACTCCCTCTGGTTCGGTTCGCACCGAACCGGGCCGGCCATCCGAGTCAGCGGACTTTTTGGCCTCCCTTTCCCTGAGCCTACCAACTCTCTTTTCCACGATGGCAGCAGGGAAATTCTTGCAAATCTGGCAGTCTGCATCGAGGTGGTCAAACCCCAGACAATATACACAGGTGGTGTGTGGGTCAGCCTTGGCAAAGGCTTCCCCATGAACACTACAGTGTTGAAACCCAGTGGGCCCGGTTTTTCTTTTGGGTTTCACAGACATTATGCCAGCCTAACCAAACTTGCCCGTTTATGGCAATCCGCCAAGCAAGACTCTCCTATCGGTTCCCAACCGTGTCACGGGTCGGGGAAAAAACCATAATGAAATCCGTTTTTTTTTTTAGAACCGATAAGAACCGGGAACCACACACTAAAAAAGGACTAGAGATTTAAAACACAACCTGATTGGTTCAAACCGAACAGATAAATATTTTACAAGTTCCACACAGAATTTTGTATGTAAAGTATCTATTACTTACATTACCACAGACAGAGCTTAGTTGAGCAGTTCTTGGTTAATTCCAGACGAAAACTGAGTATTTTTACACTTTAAAATGAAAATGAATCGAGCAAAAGGAGAAATCTCCGGAGCGACTGTTCAGTGAGGCGGAATAAAGAATCTGACGGTTTGGGTTTGAAAGAAAGCAGACAGAGCTTCCTTAACCGAGCTCGCGCTCAAGATTCCATGCTTGCATAGAAAAGTTAACTATTTCACCTCCGGAGCAGTTCTAACCAGCGGTCATACTGCAATTGTCATAATATAGCAAGACTTCATGTTGTTTGAAGAATACACAGCTGTAAACAGAAATCTAGGACGGGGACAAAAGAAAATGCCACTGTAAATAGAAGTCTAGAACAGAGAACGAAAGAATACACAGCTGTAAACAGAAATCTAGAATACTGGATGAAAAAAATACACAGCTGTAAACAAAAATTTTGGATAGGGGACGAAAGAATATACAACTGTAAACAGAAATCTAAGATAGGGGACAGAAGAATAAGCAGCTGTAAACAGGAATCTAGGACACGGGACTAAAGAATACATAGCCGTAAAAGAAAATCTAGAATAAGGGACAAAAGAATATGCAACTGTGAACAGAAATCTAGAACGGGATGAAAGAATATGCAGCTGTAAACAGAAATCTAGGACAGAGAATGAAAGAATACACAGCTGTAAACAGAAATCTAGAACAGAGGATGAAATAATACACAGCTGTAAACAGGAATTTAGGGCAGGTGATGAAAGAATGCACAGCTGTAAACATAAATCTAGAACAGAGGATGAACGAATACACAGCTGTAAAAGAAATCTAGAACAGATCATGAAAGAATACACACCAGTATACAGAAATCTAGGACAGGGGATAAAATCATACACACCTGTAAACAAACAAAAGCATACACAGCTGTAAACAGAAATCTAGAGCAAGGGTCAAACAAATACACTGCTGTAAGCAGAAATTTAGGACAGAGGGCAAAAGAATACACAGCTGTAAAAAGAAATTTAGGACAGGGTACAAAAGGATACACACCAGTATACAGACATTTAGGACAGGGATGAAAGAATACACAGCTGCAAATGGAAATTTAGGACAGAAGATGAAAGAATACACAGGTGTAAATAGTAATCTAAAACAGGATGACTGGATATGCAGCTGTCAGTGTGAATCCAGGACAGTGAATAAATGAACTAGAAAAGAATGTGTTCATTCTTAGACAGAACAACCACTAGTATCTTCCGACCATTTCCAAAGATAATCCCACATGATATTCTTTTAATGCTTGAAACTACACTTTTAAAGTTGTAACATTTGAAGCGTTAATACAGTTCTCCTGTGTTGCTACATGCATACATGTTTATTTAATTATTTATTCTAGGATTACAAGTACCTTTGAGCCAAGGCTCTTTTACAAAGGTTCCACGTCAGAAATAAACAACAAGGAAGCAACAGTGAAATAAAAGCATATAATTCATGTACAACAGTGCTATTGAAAGGGGTCAATTATAGGAAGGGTAAGGTGTAGAGGAGGAGGAGAAGCGTAGGTAGTTAACAGAGGCAGCTATAGTAAAACGGTGAACATAGCTAGGATGCATGTGCCCGGGAGTGGCAGAGAAACAGGGATGAGAGGCGAGGGGGAGGATGAAGATGTAGCCGGAGGCATTTGTCGAAAAATAAATGGGAAGGAGTGATGAAGAGAAAAAGGGGGCAGGGTGAGGGGGGGAAAAGTGCTATAATGGGGCAAGGAGAGACTAATGAGGTGGTATGAAGACCTGAGATTTGAAGTGGCGCCTCAGGAGCTGGGGGAAGGGGGCCTGGGGTTAAGCAGTATATAAGTTAGGATTAAAGCTGTGTAGGTCATCATCTAGAAGAGGCAGTCACAGGAGCTACAGGCAATGAGATTGGTCCGGAGCCTGGTTTTGAACAGATCTAGTACAGAGGCAGAGGAGATGGTGTGGCTGAGACCATTCATCCATAGAGGAGCCCTATAGGAGAAGGGGCGTTAGCCCTGCATAGTTCGACAGCAAGGAACTTGTAGAATCTGGGCTGTCGAGCTCCTGGTGTTCTGTCGGTTGGCGTTTTGATGTAACAAGGCAGTAACACTGGGGAGTGTGAGGCCAAGGTTGATTTTTCCCGCCATAGCACATGTGAGATATTTTATATGGTTGGAGAGTTGGAGCCATCCGGATTGTTCATAAAGGGCACAGGTGTGGGTGAGGCGGTGGGCACCAGTTGTGAGTCGGCATGCTTTGTTAAGTGCAGTTGTTATACGTTGGAAGGCAGATGTCGTGGCGGAACCATAGATAATGAAGCCATAATCAATAATTGACACCACAGAGCTCAAAGCTACGTGTCAATATAATATGTTAAAAATGACAGGACTTTAAAAATGCAGTGAACCATTTTGTTTTCTATATTGCTACAGGGTCACTGTAGTGATATATTAATGATATATTCTCACATATGGTATTATTCCCAATGTATTTTTGCAATTGAGTGCTACTCTACTCTGCTTTGTAAATAGTTTGCCAACATGTTACTAACATACGAAAACGCCAACAAAAAAAGGCCTTTCGGTCTGTTGAGTCTGCTCGATTGTGCAGCTAGCCCCTCATCTCGCAGCTGCCCCTCCCACTACTCCCCTCCTTAAATTTACCCTCTCCCCTGTCCCATCCCCTCTTGAAACTGCCCACCATCTTACAGGCCACCACCTCCTGTGGTACAGTGTTCTACTTGCCCACCACCCTTTCTGTGAAGAACTGTCTCCTTACCTCCCTCCTGAATCTTCCCCCCTCCAGTCTGAGACTGTGCCCTCTCTTGTCCCTTCCTCTTCTTAATTGAAGATCCCCTCTGTTCGAGTCTTCTTCATCCCTTCCAAGTACTTATTTTTTTTATACTTGTTTATTGAAGTATTTTGTGTTTTACAATCCATTAAAATCGCATTCACTCATTATTCAGATATTTATATCCAATACGGATGGTTTGTAATTAGTATATGTAAATTTGTAAAACATCAAAGATAACTTTAGCATTTATTATTTAAAACTCATTATCTTCTTTAAGAACCTATTCTAGTGCTTGTAAATTGTAAAAACAAACCTTAGTAATATTAAACATTAAAAACTTGTAATAAGCCAAGCTATATTCCAAAGGAAAGAGGAGGAACATTTCATTATTTAGAAATTCTGAATCTTCTTAATGATATGATATACATTAAAGGAAGGGTAAGGGGGGGGGAGGGGGGACAGAGGGGGTTGGGAAAGGAGGGGGAGATGGAGGAAATAGGCTAATTTTATTTTTTCTTTGTAGAGTTCCCACCTATTCCATCTGTTCATGTAATGCTCCTTTTTGTGATTCACTGCAAAAGTTAATCTCTCCAGCGTTTGTATTTTTCCAATCAACTCAACCCATTCCACCACAGCAGGTGGAGCTACCTAGAGTCACCTCTTAGTAAGTGCCTTCAGGGCTGCTATCGTCAAGATGAACCATAGATATTGCTCTTCCTTCCCCTTAATTTCAAAGAGTATGATCCCCTGTAATAAATTGTCTGGGCCTATGTTTATATGCAGTCCAAATAGCTCCATCAGGTGGTGGTGGTGTATTTTCTGCCAAAAGTCTGCTATTATGGGGCACTGCCATAGGATATTTATTTATTTGAGTTTTGGTAACCAGGTAAGTCCACTGAGACAATTGCATACCCTTTTTCAGGGGTCGAGAATCAACCACGAAGGTACAAGTGCAACAAAAAATGCAGTTCCCATGCTACAAAGTTGGTAATAGGCAGAGTACATGTCAAAACAAATTATTGCAAGTATACAAATAATTGACTAAAAAATTTCTCTTGACGAGCAATGTACAAAGTCTACAGCCTGATGCAAGCCTAAGTAGAGGAGAAAACTATATATAGGTCAGTTCTAGGATAAAACTTCATAGTTAACATACGAGTAATATACATGGGAATGGCTAGGATCAGAGAGTTTACATGCATTGCACTCATATTTTGCTAGGTGGAGCAAAAGTGGAGGGGGAAAAGAATAAGGCAGGAGGAGGCAGCTGTAGATAAGGCAGAGGAGTTTCTGGGTAGGCACCCTTCAGCGAAAGCAAGAGCAGGTAGCAAAGGCAGACAGATGAGACTGAAATTGTGAAAGGGAGGAGCAGGGCAGAATAGAGGGAGGGAGGGAGGGAGGGAGTTCCAGTCAGTCAGAGCAGCATATGAAAAGAAGCATCTGGATACAGTAAGACATATTTTGGGAATGATGGGGAGAGGCAGAGCGAAGTATGTGGTGCTTGTCTGAGGCGTATAAGTTCTCTGAGACAAGGAGGGTGGATTTGTGGACAAGCTTGAACATGAGACTCAAGGAGGAGTATCTCAGTTTTGCTACTTAGGAGGACCACCCAGAGGCGAGAACATCAAAATGGTGACAGCAGGCAGGGGTCCCCCCAAGGTAAAACGACCAACCCTGTGGTATGCCTGAGAGAGGAGGAACAGGGAGGAGGAATTAATAAAGAGAAGGAGGGGTGCAGCATAGGATAGAAGAGGAAGAAGGGATGCAGAGGCTACTTTTTGGCAAGAGGCAAGTGTGAGGTGCGGATGAATGAGATAGAGGAGTCTGAGTTTCTGGCTGAGATTTTTAACAGTGATAGAGACATGGGAGCTGAAGTTGTGAGAGTCTAAGGTAAAAACCCAGGTATTTGAAGGAGTGGACTACCTCTAATGAGACGCACTTGATAGTGGAAATGTTAAGGGTAGGTAGATTAGGCTTTTGTGCAGGCTGATGAGCGAAAACCATGCATTTTGTTTTCTTTGAGTTCAGAACGAGATGATATGAGCCAAGTCAGCCTGCGTGCAAGCACACCTTCTCCAGCACTTATTCTGTCCCAACAATCCCATCCTAACTTGTCTAGTTGGTGTTAAAAAATACCTAATTTTGATTTTCCAGGCAAATTCTTGCCATACTGGAGAAGATGTGGTCTTGCAACAACTAAGATAGACCTGTTGCCATTTAGTGTCATGCAAGTTTATTCCTAATTCCGTCTCCCAGTTGTGCTGTGTAACTTGCAAGTTATGGGTTTTGTCTGCCACCAAATTCCAGTAAAGCATCGTGATGGTCCCCTTACCATGTGGGGATGCCCATATCATTTCATAAGCTGCGGGGAATGGTCTGGGGTCCTCAAGTCGTGCTGTGTTTCTGAGTTTATTATTTATCGCACCTCTAATTTGGTAGTAATGAATTAGGTCAGCTGGGGTCCAGCCAAGTCTGTCCCTCAGGGTTTCAAATGGCAGCACCGTATTCCCCTGCATCAGTTGCCCTGATGCAAATATCCCCCTTTTTGCCTGTCTGTGAAACCATGAGTGTTGCATCGATGGGGGAACTCCCTATCCTGTGACCACCAAATATATTTCCAGTTGTAGCTGTGTATCCCTTCCTGTTTCTGGTGTACCAACCCCTGAGTGTGGCTCTAACAGAGGAAAATGGCCAAGTTCTTGTTGTTTCTTTTCTGGGGGAGAACATCCAGTCTGTAAGTGTAATGTCTTTACAACAGTGTAATTCTATTCGTTGCCAGTGGGCCCTATATGACCTATGCGACCAAAGAAGAGCTATTTTCATTTGTGAAGCAGACCAGTAGTCTTGGAGGCTCGGACAGGCCCTACCCCCTGCCCTTTTTGGTAAGAACAGTGTTTTCCAGGAGACTCTGGGCCTACCCCTCCCTCCCCCAGAGGAATTTCATCAAAAGGCCCTGCCATTCTTCCATGGCCTTGTTTAGGATCTCACATGGTACACTCTGAAACAAGTACAGCAGTCGAGGCACTACGTTAGTTTTAATAATTTGTAGTCTCAAGTAAAATAGGAAAGGCATGGAGTCCTATCTGTGCAAGTCTATTTTTGTTTAATAAGTGGGGGGTAGTTATCCTCAAATAACTTAGCTGGACTTTTACCTAATATAACTCCCAGGTACTTAACCGAATCACAGTCCCACCTCATGGGATATTTTGTTCTGAAGGCCTCTGGGGCTGCGAGTGAAGAGTTAGCACCTCCGTTTTTCTCCAGTTTAAAGTGTAGCCTGAGATAGCAGAGAAGGTTTCAATCTGGGTGAACACCTCAGGTAAAGATGTCTCTGGGTTGGTTAACTACAGCATCACATCATCTGCGTAGAGAGCCAATTTGTGCTTCGTGTCTCCCAAGTGCTCTCCTGTTATTTTTTTATTTAATCTAATACTCTGGGCCAAGGAGAGACAACGGGCAGCCTTGTCTGGTTCCCCTTCCTAAGTCAAAAATCCTTGAGACGTGGCCATTAGCTCTAATATAGGCCTTAGGAGCAGAGTATAGTTTAAAAACAAAATCTATAAACAAGTTGGGGGGGCAAGCCAGGGCACCCCGCAGAAACGGCCATGACACCTGGTCAAATGCCTTTTCGGCATCTAAACTCAGTAAGTATGCAGGCTGTGGATTTCTTTGCAGATGTTCTATAATGTCTGCTGATCTCCTGAAATTATCCATCTTTTGCCTACCAGGGACAAAACCTGTTTGGTCTTGATGTATAATCTTTGGTAATATTTGCTCCAACCTCTTAGTCAAAATACCTGTAAGAATCTTATAATCTGTGTTTAGGACAGAAATTGGACAATATGAGGAGCAACTGGCGGGGTCCCTGACCGGCTTTGGAATGACAGAAATGATTGCCCTAGACCAGGATGGAGCCACTACACCCCTTTCAGCCCACACACAGTTATATGCCCTGAGCATCAAAGGGGCCACACCCTCCCTGAATTGACAGTAGAATTCATTGGGCAGGCCATCAGTGCCTGGGCACTTGCTGGCTTTCAGCCTTTTAATTTCAGTAAACACTTCTCTCAAATTGACTGGGGATATCAACATCTTTTTTTCCTGTTCCGTAATTTTGGGGAGATTCAAAGGGGCCAGAAACTCTCATACTGTCTCTTCAGACGGTGTTGCACCCCCCCCACCCCGAGCACAGTGTCTGATAAAAGGATTTAAATGAGTCTACTATTTCCTCAATCTTGTATTGCCACTCCTTTGTTTGAGGATCTAGAATTTTTGGGATGCCCTACAAGTTAGAAGTCTTAGTGCTCGAGGCCCTCCTTCATAAAATCTTTGCCGTGGAAACACTAGCTTCTTCTCCACTTGATAATCTAAAGTCTCTAATAGTTCCTTTTTGTGTTTAGCTAACCTTCTACCCCCTCTCTCTGTCCATTTTTTGTTGCTGCTCTTGTTCTAGTTCTGTTATCTGCTGTTGCAGTTGTTTTATTTTGTTCTCCCTCTGTTTCTTTAATCTAGCCGAGATCTCTATAAACTCGCCTCTGACCACCGCCTTTACAGTATCCCACAGGATACCCGGCAAGATCGCTGGTTCGTCATTCTCTTGAGTGGTTTGCTCAATAGTTTTTTGTATGGTTTCTTGAACTTCTTTAGTTTGTAGTAATGAAACATGCAAGCGCCAAAAAAACTGTGCGTTTAATGGGTCCCAGGGCCACCTTTATAAACACTGGAGCGTGGTCAGATAAAGCAATATCTCCTAACCATGATGTACGGCAGATTCCTATCGAGTCCCTAGGTATCAAAAAATAATCTAACCTAGAGTAAGACTGATGGGCCTGGGAGAAAAACGTATACAGTCTGCTCTCTTTGTGCATGGATCTCCAGATGTCAATTAGGCCTAATTCAGTTAACAGCCCAGTAACCCTCTTTGCTACATTGTTATCTTTTCTAACTACTAGTGTGGATGAATCTCTAGCTGGGTTAAGCCGCAAATTCAAATCCCCTCTCTACCCACTCTGTTATTCTGAGTAGAAATTCCCTGTAAAACTGAAAATCTGACCCCGGGGGTGTGTATATGGATACCAGGGTCACAGTAGTCCCATTAAATCTTCCTTTTAGCCCAGTGTACCTTCCCTCTTTGTCTGTCAATGAATCCTGGTGTTCAAAAGTCACCACAGAGGGTACTAAAACTGCAGTGCCCCTCCATCGACCCCTTCTGCAAGAGGAGTCCTAGACCACTTGGTAACCAAACTTTTTAAGTTTGGCGTGTACCTCCCTATTTAAATGGGTCTCCTGCAGCATAATAAAAGATGCCTCCGTTTTGCGAAGATAAGACATCATTATTCGTCTTTTAATGGGGTGGGTTAGTCCATTGACGTTATAGGAAACTACTGTTATATCTGAGTTATTCATATTCGTTATCTGTTTCTCTACCCTGGAGTCTTTTAGCATCAGTGACTTTTTGCACTTAGCTGGCTAGGTGCAATTGCCCTGGAGGCGTGCCCTTTAAGAGATTTTTTAATGAGCGTAGGGCCAGCCAATCAAAAGACAGGAGGGCGTGTGAACTGAGTGAGAGCTGTTGACTGCTTCAGAATTTTTTCTCCGCTGGACTGAACATATTGCCTCTGAGGTGTCTCCCAACTTTCCTTGTTGACAGCCTCCTAGTGCTTATCTGGGTAAAGTTTTCCTCATAAATCATTTCCTTTAGTGTGCTGAGTGAGAACTTTTACTTTTTCATTAACGCTCGCAAATTTTTTATTTTTAGTGCGTCGACACTATTTAGACTATTTTTACCTCGACTATTTACTTTAAAGCCTAATTTTATCGCGGGTGTTTATTTTCGACGGTTTCCTTCATTTTTGACTAATTTCTTGTGGGAACCGTCGAATTGAGGACAGCTGCCTTGTTTTTTACCTCGGATCTCGCGGGGTTTACCGCGAGGCACCTGCAGTAGATTTCAAACTTAAACAGTGCCTGGGGTTTTTCTCTCTAGATTGGCAATTACGAGGAAAACTTTTTTGTTATATTACTGGACCTTGGTATCATCTGTGTCAGGACTGTCCATAAGGGTTCAGCAGCCACCTGTGCGCAGTTGAGTATTACTGGTTTTCTATTAAGACTGGCACTGGTATAGATCCTAGTTTTACAACCAAAAAAAAGGCACTGGTAATAGACAGAGTTTATTAACTGGGGCAGGACTGGCTGGTGGCATTTTCACAGAAACCTGCACTCAGTTCATAGGTCCAGAACTGGTTTGCTTTGCTTAAATTGGTGAACATAGCAGACAAACCTTTGATAATTATGGCTGAGGATAAATCAAAGGTTTCCGACGAGGGGGCATTCAAAAATACTAATACCAAAAGCAGAGGTGCTGAGGAACCCTTCAGATCACAGTCAAAAGATAAAGCTTGCAAAGATGAAGTTCCTCACAAATTTAAAAATAAGAGTGACGAAAAAAGGAAGCTCGATCAAGCCTCTGATGAAGTGGCTACAAAAGAAACTCTGTCAAGTCAGATATGCTCCCATTGCTCCTGGGAAAGCCAACAATGAGACAACAGGCAACTTAAAGCATTCAGAAAAAACAAAGCACTTACAAACTGTGCAGGTTCTTCCGTCAGTACAAGATATGGAAAAAGCATGGCAACTGTTTCAGACCCTTCAAAAGATGGGTCCTCTATTTACTGGGGCTGGCAAGCACTCTTCCACAGTTTTCTGTTCTGTAGACTGTGAGGGTGACGCAGATGATGATCAATTCTATGATGCTCCTGACATGGATTTTGAAGGCCTAGAGCCCCAGGAGTTCCCGGATACTGGCCTTGGGGATCCCCCGGGTGACCACGAGGACCATTACTCTATGTGTTCATTTATACAAAATATGCCGAATACCCTGGACCTCCCTACACAGGAGCCCAACCAGGATATCGATGAAGACGAAGATTATAGGGAGATAAAGGGTCTTTCATCCTCAAAGACCCTCGTCGTCCCTATCAATAATGCATTTAGAAAAAATACCATGAAGGTGCTTCAACACCCCACTTCAGTACTAGGGGTTGATAAGCAGCTAGAGAGAAAATATAGATTGTCTAAAAATGGTACAGAGTTCCTGTCAGCACACCCTAGCCACGAGAGTACAGTGCAGCAGGCAGCTTATGAGAAAGCTGGAGTCTCCTTGTCGCCCTCTCCCCCTGACAAGGATTCCAGGAAAATTGACTTTATAGCAAAGAAAATGTATGCCACAGCTTCCCTGCTTCTCAGGCTTTCTTCTTACATGGCATTCACAGCCAAATGTCAGAAAGCCTTTTGGAAATCTGTCCAGGCTATTGCCTGCAACGGATCAGATTCTATGGTACAGGAGTTGGTGGATACGTCAAAAACTGCCTTGGAAGCTACTATGTACCAATTCCACATGACAGATGACGATAATGATGCAGCCTCTAGGGCGATGGCCCATGCCATATCTCTGAGACGCTTCGCCTGGCTTAGAACAACCAGTCTGACTACAGACACTCAGAACAAGGCCATGGATTTTCCCTGTGATCAAAATATGTTGTTTGATTACAGAACCACTGACTACATGAAAAAGGTCGATGAGTACAAGGTCTTCTGGCAGAGCTATTCATCCAAGCCTAAACCCGCCACCCCTCAGAGATCCCGTCCCAGGGGCGGTAGGGGCAGAAGTTTTTTCCCCAGGCCTTACAGTCCCTATCCCCAATCTGACTTTAGCCAGTACAGGGGGTCTTTCAGAGGCAGGGGCAGAAGGGGCCAAAGAAGATCCACCTCTACCCAGCCACCTGCCTCTCAGTCTGAGTCCTGATGTGAGTGTCCAGGTCGCCTTCCCGTTTCTGGTTGGAGGCAGACTCTCTCACAGTCTTCAGCACTGGTCCCTCATCCCGTCGGACAAGTGGGTGCTGGAGATAGTGGAGAAGAGTCTGTCTTTACAGTTCAAGCAGCTGCCAGACCTCAAGCATACCCAGGTGTCAAGACCTCTGTCACCATCACAGATACAGCTGTTGGAAATGGAGATACAAAACCTTCTGGTTTTACGAGCAGTGGAGAGAGTCCCCACACACAAGAAGGGCAAGGGCCTCTACTCCACGTATTTTCTGACACAAAAGAAAACTGGGGAGTGGCAACCTATCTTAGATCTCAGATATTTAAACAAACATCTGAAAAAAACCCAAATTCAAAATGGTCACTCTGTCACTGGTCATACAGTCCTTACAGCAGAGCAACTGGCTAGCCTCCCTCGACTTAAAGGATGCCTACTTCCACATACCCATAAGGAGATCTCACAGGAAGTTTCTCAGGTTCAAAACTTCCTTCAGGTCACTATCAATTCACTGCAATGCCCTTCGGTCTGTCCTTGGCCCCAAGTGTCTCGCAGTGGTAGCAGCACATCTCAGGAGACTGGATGTCGCTCTCTACCCCTATCTGGATGACTGGCTCATAAGTAGCAAAGTCTCCTTGCCAAGTCAAGGAATCTCTTTCCCTCACAGAACGCACTCTGGAGTCTCTAGGTTTCCTGGTAAATCTCAAGAAGTCTCACCTGTAACCCACCCAGCTGCTCACCTTCATAGGGGCCCAGCTGGACACTCAGAAGGGATATGCTTTCTTCCCAGAGGAAAGAATTCAGAGTTTGCTTTCAGTGGCAGATTCTTTTGCCCAGGGACAGCTAAGACCAGCCAGACATTCCCTCAAACTTCTGGGACATATGGCCTCTATGACTGCAGTAGTTCCAGGGGTCAGGTACAGGATGAGACTCCTGCAAGCCTACCTCAGAGCTCTCTGGTCTCAGAGAAGCATACATTTTCAAAGTTAATACCGGTGTCGGAGCAGTTCCTCCAAAATTTGCTGTGGTGGAAGGACCCTGCAAATTTGCAGGCATTGGTTCCATTTCAAGCTCCTCTTCCCACAAGGTGATCACCACAGATGCCTCCCTGTTGGGCTGGGGAGCTCATCTAGACTGTGCCTCAGTAAGCGGCAACTGGACTCCTGAAGAGTCACAGTTGCACATAAATCTTTTGGAATTCAGAGCAGTCTTACTAGCTCTCAAAGCTTTCGCTCTCAGCATAGCAGGGCAGGCGGTTCAAATTCGAATGGACAGCACCACTGCAATGTTCTACATAAACAAGCAGGGTGGTACCAGATCAGGAATACTCCGTTTGGATGCTCTGAAGCTCTGGTCTCTAGCATTCTCCCTGGGAGTCAGCCTCTCAGCTATTCACCTCCCAGGCAAACTCAATACTCTGGTGGATGCTCTAAGCTGCATCAGTCAAGGTCAGAGTGAATGGACACTGAACAAGCAAGTACTAGCCACAGTGTTCGGGCAGTGGGGCACACCGGACATTGATCTGTTTGCCTCATCTCTCAATTTTCAGCTTCCTCAGTACTGTTGCAGGCCCCCAGTTCTGGGAACACTTTCTCTGGATGCCCTGATCCTGGACTGGTCAAGGAGATTCCTATACGCATTTCCTCCCTTTCCCCTGATATTCAGGGTTTTGCTGAAACTCAGGCAGCAGCCTGCATCCATGATCCTAGTGGCTCCGGACTGGCCCAGACAAGCCTGGTACCCTCTCCTTCTCTCAATGTCCTGCAACAGGTCCATTTGCATGCCTCCAACTCGCTCCCTGCTGACCCTTCCTCAGACGGGAGTGCAGTACCCAGAAGTACACACTCTTCACCTCAAAGCCTGGTTCTTGAGGAGTTAAGAGTTTCTATCCTCACAGTACTCTGAACAGGTCCTTAAGATATTGAGGATGGCTAAAAAACCAAACACTAAGAAGACTTATGCAGCTAAATGGAAAAGGTTTTCCCTCTGGTGCAGAAGCGAAAAGGTCGAACCCCTATCAGCTTCAGACCCTCAGCTGCTAGACTACCTGGTACACCTACAGGCGTCAGGCTTGAAACCATCTGCACTGAAGCTACACCTGGCGGCAATTTCAGCCTACCTTTCGATGGGAAAGAAGAACTCATTTTTTTTCCATGACATTTTTAAACAGTTTTTCAAAGGCCTCTTGCACCTCCAGCCTCCAACCAGGGAGCCTGTTCCTCCTTGAAGCCTGAACCTTTGCATAGATGGGCTAATGAATCCACCTTTTGAGCCTATGTCCATGGACCGCATCAAGTTTGTAACTTGGAAGACCATCTTCCTGGTAGCCATTACATCTGCCAGGAGGATTTCAGAGCTACAGGCCCTGTGCACTGAGCCGAATTACATCATCCCTCTCAACGATAAAGTTGAGCTCAGGACAAATAAGAAATTTCTGCCAAAGGTGGTTTCAGAGTTTCACTTGGACCAATCCATTACTCTGTCTTCTTTACTGAGCCATCCACTCCTGGCGAGCAAAAGCTCCATAGCTTGGATGTCAAAAGAGGCATCTTTCACTACCTAGAGCATTCTACACAGTCCAGAGGCTCTTCCACTCAGTTGTTCCTCACTTACAGGGATGTAGGCAGAGGAAGACCAGCTACCAAGAGAACTTTTTCTCGTTGGTTGGTCTCTTGTATTAGATTCTGCTATGAGAAAGCTGGTCAACAACCTCCAGTGGGGCTCAGGGCCCATTCCACCAGTGGCACTGCAGCCTTGCTTGCAGCAGCAAGGGACAGTCCCCTACTGGATGTCTGCAAAGCGGCTACCTGGCAATCTGTGCACACCTTTGTGAAACACTACAGTTTGGATGTGCATACCAGATCTGATGCCAAATTTGGCAGGGCAGTTCTGCAGAGCCTCTTTCCTAAGTAGGTTCTCTGCCCGTCTCCCACTTGGTACTGCTTGGTAGTCTGCAAAAAGTTACTGATGCTAAAGGACTCCTGCTGAGGGGAGGTGAGCATAAAACAGCCTCAGCTTAGTGTTTTCCCTGGAGGCAAACAGGTCCACCAATGGTTTGCCCCAGTGGGAGAACAGACTGTAAGATACATCTGGATGGAGACACCACTTGTGGGATGTCTGGCCTAAACGGCTGAGAGCATCCGCCAGATGGTTCGAGGCTCCTGCCACATGGATGGCTAGGAGATCTGCCCCAATCGGCTAACGAGGGTCCAGATGCGGATCATCTCTTTGCACAGCAGATGGGAGTGCATGCCGCCCTGTTTGTTGAGGTAGTACATAGTCGTGGTATTGTCCTTCTGGACTTGAACCACTAGACCCCGGAGCTGAGGAGCGAAAGCTGACAGTGCCAGTCTGACTGCTCTGAGCTCCAACAGGTTGATGTGGCATCGGGACTCCTCGGGGGTCCAGAGCCCATGCACCCTTTCGTCCCCCACGTGGGTTCCCCAGCCCATGAGAGAGGCATCAGTCATGAGGACGACCGTCGGCTCGGGCAAACGGGATCCCTTCCTGAAACAGGTCTGGGGCGGTCCACCAATGAAGAGCGTCCCACATCTTCTGGGTTACAGTGATCAGCTGGTCGAAATGACCGTGGTGCTGAGTCCACTGGGTGGCCAACTCCCATTGGAGGGGGTGCATGTGCCACCGGGCCGAACGGACCACTGAGGTGCATGCCACCATGTAACCCAGAAGGTGCATAAAGTCTCGGGCAGGGTGCAAGTGTCCAACCAGAAATGATTGGGCAATGGAGGAAAGAACCTCCACCCTGTCTGCTGGGAGCTGAGCTCTGGCTTGACAAGAGTCGAGCTCTGCCCCGATGAAGCCCATCACCTAAGAAGGTACGAGTTCCGACTTGGCCTCGTTGATCAGGAGGCCGAGTTGGGAGCAGGTCTGGAGGGCCAGGTCCCTGGACCTCTCCACCTCCTGTTGGGTGGAACCTGCTAAGAGCCAGTCATTGAGGTCGGGGTAAATCCTGACCCTCCCCTCGACACTTGAGATGGGCCACCACCACTGCAATGCATTTGGAGAAGACCTGTGTGGCTGATGACAAACCGAACAGCATGGCACAGAACTCATACAGGGTCCATTTGACCCTAAAGCAGAGGAACCGCTGATGGGACGGATGGGTTGGGACATGAAAGAACGTGTCCTGCAGATCTAGTGAACAGAACCACATGTTTCGCTCCAGGGATGGTATGAGCTGGGACAGAGTGACCATCCGAAAGGTGTGTGACCTGAGATATTGATTCAGGTCGTGCAGATCTAGAATGGGGCACCAGCCCCTCATCCGCTTGAGCACCAGGAAATACTTGGAGACAAATCCTGGGTCTACTGGAGGATTAACCACTGGGGCTACTGCCTGAGGAGAAGCTGAGCGATGTCATCTCGGAGAGCTGACTGGGTCTGAGCGGATACTCTTTCCTCCCAAGGGGCGTGGACTTGGCTTGGAGGGTACTGCTTGAATTCCAGAGGCAGTCCCTGACCGACCACTTTGAGAACCCATCTGTCCAAAGTGACAACGGACCAGGCAGAAAGGAAGTGGCGAAGTCGGCACCCCAACGGGAGGACCCAGAGCTGGCGTGACAGAAGAGGCGGTGGCAGGCCCTGCACCATCACTGAGCAGGCTTGGAGGAGGAGGTTCCAGGACCTGAGCCTCGGCCTTCTTTATGGGCCTGTCAGGGTCTGGGCTTGGGCCGAGGGTACCAAGCTTGAGCCTACTGCTGTCCACCCTGCAAGGAGGACTGCTGAGCCGCTGGGGAAGAGTGCCGAAAAGGCTTCTTCTTCTGTTGGTTCTTGCCGGAAAAACCCATTGCAGGAGTAGCGTCCAAGGTGGCATTGGAGTGCTCGATGCGCTGAAGTTGACCGGCCACTCCCTGGCCGAACAAGTCAGTCCCAAGGAAGGACACACTTCAGCTAGTCTGTGCTGTGTATCCGTTGGAAAGGAGGAGAGCCTCAGCCAATCCCTGCGATGAAAGGCAACTGCGGCAGCCATCAAACGGGCACAAGAATTCCCAATGTCTAGGGCCGTCTGAAGCTGCTGTTCGGTGACAACTTGGCCCTGACCATGGACTTGCTTGACAGTGGTCTGCATATCCATGGGGAGATGTGGGAGGACTTCATCTAGCAACCCTAGAAGGGTGTGAGAGAAGTGTGCCATGATGACGGCCGAACTTGCCTGATGAAGGCCCAAGGATGAAGCCGCATAGACCTTCCTGGCTGAATGGTCCAAAAGCTTGGACTCTTTATCAGGTCGGTCAGTGTCGGCAGAACTGCCAGTATGTCAGAACACAGAGGCGGTCACCAGGCTCTCGGCTGAAGGGTGCTCTGTGAACCCTACAAGGGACCCCATAGGCACTACATACTTGTGAGCCATGCGGGCAGACGGTGCTGGACAAGAAGCAGGTCGCTGCCAAAGTTCTGAGCCGGACTAACAATGGACTCAGCCACAGGAAAGGCCTCCATTGGGGTATCCCCTCTCTTAAGGATGTCCGTGGAGGGGTACTCGCCTTTTCTGGATTGGCTCCAGGGGCATCCCTGTAGACTCAGAGATGAGGCGAAGGATCCCTTGAAAAGACGAGGGACCTTCCTCTGTCTCTATGCCAATGGACGACTCATCATCCCCTGGATGCGAGTGCAGGCCAGTGACGTCCAAATCAGAAGAATCCGGGTATAAGGGCCTGCCGCCCAGGTCACTCTCAACCTGGCGAGGGCAGTCAGTGGTGAAGGTGACAGACAGTCGTTGGGGAAGTCCAGTGTCTGGTCTGTCTCCTTTGGAAGGAGCCCCTCCCACAGGTTGTTTTTGTGGCGGTTCCACCGTGATCAGTGGAGAGGCTGTTTTGGGCCTAACCAAAGGTTTTACCAGTTACGCGGGCTGTTGAACCGATTTAATCGGCTCCGATGGAGTCGGCTTCAGCCTAGGAGGCGAAAGCCAAGTAATGGCCAGGGTAGAAGCCAGAGTCAGTTTGTGCCCGGTCAAAATTACCTGCTGCCACATGAGGTCCTTGTAGCCCCGGAGTTTCCACCGGAGCCTCTCCACATCCAAGGAGGACAAGGACAACCAATGGCGTCACCTCTTTTTTAGACTGTTTATGGCTCTTCCTCGGCCTATCGGTCGAGGGGGTCCGAGACCTCGATTGAGATCAAGCAGGCCGACTCGGTCGCTCGGGAGACACCAGCGGGACGGTGATTTCCGGGATCAGGGACCAAATCTTGACTGGAGTCCCAGCAGGCTGGGTCTCGTCATCTGGAAAAACCAGATCAGATGTTCAATCGAGGGAATCGTTGACCGGAGTCAGCGATATCGAGTCAATAGGATCGATCACGATCTCAACTTCGTCGACAGATAATTCGGTCGACTGGCTAGACGGCAAAGCCAGCGGATGAAGAAGTGATCTCGACCAAAGTCGAGACCGCATGTTCTCGGGACTGAGATCTCTCCCGCTCCCAAGAACATGCGCACCCGGGTCTATCTCTCACTTACAGGATTAAGAAAAGTGCGAGCCCGCAGGCATCTCTCCCATGGTCGGGAGAGACTGGCACAACTCCCGGAAGGAACCTGAGAAGGTGCAGCCCAGGCTGAGTGGAATGAAAAAGCTCAGAGAGGAATCCGCTGCACGAGCTGCTTCCTCCTCGAATGCTTGCATGTGCTCCAACTGCTTGGCGGAACCCGCAGCCACCGAAACTGCCCACCAGGCCTCCTTGGATTTCACCGGAGGGTTCCTCTTCTCTGGCCTCCCCAGCTTTAGGGATGTGAGACAGTCGTCGAGAACGTTGTGATGGAAAGCCAAACATAGACTGCGAAGAGGTGTCGTAATTAAACACCGAGGCAGTAAACGCACACGGTGTGGGGATTGGTGTGCGACACCTTCTGGCCGCAAGGGCACCATCGAAATCTGTGGGAAGACTTGTCTTCCATGACCGAAGTGACAAACTTGCGATCGCTAACTGGAGAAATGCGAATTTTCAGTAAAACTGAAGCTTCGAAAGCTAGGGCCTACGAAATGCGTGAGCACGAGGGAGGCAACCTGAATCTTCCAGCGGAAAGGAAGATCTAGCATCATGGGATGGAGCTGAGGTATATACCACCCGGGTGGGTGGGAGAAGCCAGCATGAAGACTTCTGGCTGATCTTAAAGGGGAAAGAGACATACCAAAGAGTGTGGATGAACAACATATCCATGATCCTAGAACTGGGAAGTTTTGCGTTGTATTAGGAGGCGAAAAGGTCGATTTCCAGATGCCCCCAATTTAGGAAGAGAGATTCTTCCACTTCCTGATTTAATTCCCATTCATGAGCTAGGGTCCGAGACCTGCTGAGACTGTCCACCAGGACATTTAGAATGCCTGGAACGTGCACGGCCACAACAGCCAGATTGTGCTGGACTGCCCAGTTCCACACCCGCATTGCCTCCCTGCACAGGGGGTACGATCAGGTTCCTCTTTGTTTGTTGAGGTACCAGACTACCGACATATTGTCCGTTTGGACCAGCAGTGATCCCTTGGGAAGGAGGGTCTGGAAGGCTTGTAAGGTGTACAAGACCGCTCTCATCTCCAGAACGTTGATGTGCAAAAGTGCTTCCAAGCTGGGCCACAGTCCTTGAGCTTGGTGCTCCCCCAGATGCGCTCCCCATCCCATGTTTGTAGCGTCTGTAGTTAGAGATGCCAGAGGAGCAGGGCTCCTGAAGGGGAGACCTAAGGAAAGGCTGCAGGGGTCTCTCCACCAAAGCAATTCTTTCTGAAGCACTGAGGAGACCAGTACCGGATGGTCCAGGTCATCCAGGAGTTGGTCCCACTGCACGCGCAAGGACCACTGAGTAACTCTCATGTGAAGCCTCGCCAGAGGAACAGTAGTGATGGAAGCTGCCATCAGGCCAAGAAGGCATAGGATCTGGGCCGGGATGGTCCTGGATGAAGCCACTCATTATGTCTGATGGATCAGGGTCTCCACCCTGTCTGGAGGAAGGAAGGCTCTGCATTGGACCGTATCCAAGACTGCCCCAATGAACTGTAGTCTCTGGGACGGGATCATGGATGACTTGGAAATACTGTTAGTAATCCCTAGTCTGCCAAAGAGGTCCAAGGTGAAACAGAGAGCCTCCAGTAAAGAGTCCCTGGATGGGGCTGAGATCAGCCAGTTGTCCAGGTAAGGGAAAACCGCAATACCCTGGCGGCGTAAGGAAGCTGCCGCCACCACTAGGCACTTGGTAAAGACCTGGGATGCCGAGGACAGACCAAAAGGGAGCGCCCGGAATTGGAAGTGTTCCCCATGGAATTGGAACGGCAGAAAACGGCGGTGGCTGGGGAGGATTGGGATGTGCAGGTAAGCATCCTGCATGTCCAGAGTGCACAACCAATGATCCTCCAGAAGGAGTGGGAGGAGATTCTGGAGCGTCAGCATCCAAAACATTTTGTATTCGACAAACTGATTGAGGTTGCTTAAGTCGAGAATGGGCCTGAAGTCTCCCGTCTTTTTTGGAACCAGGAAAAAATGGGAGTAAAACCCCCTGCCCCTTTGCTGGAGGGGAACGCGCTCCATTGCTTCCTTGAGTAAGAAACTTTGAACTTCTTCTCAGACGAGAAGAGCCTGATCCCTGGAGTAGGAAGATCTTTTTGGTGGAGATTCTGGAGGAAGTTCCAGGAACTCTATGGTGTGTCCAATGGACACTAGTTGCAGGACCAATGCGTTGGAGATTATTGCCTTCCATTCCTGCGCATGGCGGGCGAACCTCTCCCCCACCTGCTCCTTGTCGTGAGACTGAGGAGGTAGTGGGGATAGTGAATCAGGAAGTGACAGGACGTTCGGGGGGCAGGGCCCCTTGCGCGTCTCTGGTTCTTGGAGGCCAGAGGAGTGTCGGAACCCGTGGACTTGAGTTTGTCCAGGCGCTGAGCCAGGGCCTGCTTCCTCTGCCTCCAGGTCCTTTTCCGAAAGAGTTGTTGCTGCTGTTGAGTGCCCAATCGGTACATGGACCTCAATGATCTGAGGGCGAGGCCTGTGTCCTGGAGATCAGTGATGATATCTTTGGTGTCGCCACCAAAAAGTACCGAGCCCAGGAAGGGGGCATCCTGAATTGCCGACTGTACCTCACTGGCAAGGTAAGAGATGTGAAGCCAGGAATGCCGTCTTAGGGCAACGTCAGTTGCCGAGGTGCGAGCTACAGAGTCGACGGAGTCGTATGTCACCCACAAGGCATGCCTACATGAAAAGCAGGAGAGGCAAAGGTCCTTGACAAGCTCCTCTTTGAGGCTCGAAGGTTCCATAGCCTGGACACGAGCCTCTAACCTGGCCAGGGTAGTCTTTTGGTGGGACACCATGTGAGCTACATAGTTGAGGGATCTAAGTATGCATGTGGCCGAGACGTAAACATTTTTACTGAACTGGTCCATCTGCCTAGACTCTTTGTCTGGAGGAGAGGTGCTCATGTGCTTGGGTACAGCAGAGCGGTCATGAGCAGCAGAGAGGACAACAGAGTCCGTCTTAGGATGCGTCTTTAGGAACAGAGCTCCTTTGGTGCTCGGTAAATCCTGTCTACCCTCTTGGGGACGGCCGGGAGGGAATAAGGCATCTGCCAGACCGTAGAGGTGAGGTGCTGATGAGGTCCGATCCAGGGAGGAATGGGGACCGGAGACAGAGACTCTAAGTCTAGGTGTTCGGCCAGTTTCTGTCTCATTGGGTTTTGTTCCTCCGTCCCCCAGTCGAAGAAATCCTTTATGGACCTCAGAAGATCTGAGAAGGCAGGGTCCTCGGGGGATTGGGGAAACCTTGTCTGTCGGACCCTCTGGCTCCTCCAGGGCATCCTCAGCCGACTCGTCAGCACCCTCGTCATCATCATCGTCGTCTGCCCCCTCCTCAGGAAGGTTACGGATGTCAGGAGGGAGGGTAATGTCGTGGACGCCCGAGACATGTACCTGTGGGCGGAGAAAGAGCTTCTCGGGATGCAGACCCAGGAGACTGCGGAAGAGGAGTCTTGTCCACAGGTCTGAAACCAACTCCGAGCGTGCCCCCTGCCACCAAGACTAGATGTCTTAAAATCCGGTGTAGCTGGAGGAGATGGTGGAGGAGGAGGCTGTGGCTGAGGGGAAGGAGGAGGAGGAGGAGGCATAACCGGTGGGGGTGGGTAATGGTAACCCTGGTATCCCTGGTAGTGGTGGTAGGGGTTATAACCAGAGTAATACTGCCCAAAAGAGCTCCAATCAGGAGGAGGGCCAGCCGGGAAGTGGTCCCCAGGATACCTGAAAGAGTAATGTGGGACAGTCCGGGGTCTTGTGTAAATCCCCATTGTCAGATCTGACGGAGGTGGTGCCCACGTCCGGACCCGCTGTGTGCATCGGCAGCGGGTCCCAGCGTCGAGATAGCCAACGCCAGGGGACCATCTGCGCAACTCCACCGCACCAGAGGGGCGGGTGTTGGGCCGGACGGGCGGGCGCCCGATGGCGGACCGGGTCTGGCGCCGGAGCCAAAGGTTGGGGCAGACCATAAGGCCCTGGCTGTGGAACAGTCATCGGAATATCTGGCGTCTGGATAGGATTCGGCGGTGGGATCGGGGCCGGATTAATCGTTGGCTCCGAAGGGATCCCACCTGAAGGAGGAGGGGCCTCCGCTGGAAGGCCAGATGACCAAGGAGGAGCCTCTTTCTCTGTGACCCCGTCAGGATAGCGCGGGCGGACCCTGAGGAATCTACTACGTTGAGGGTTCTGCGCTGTCCCCCGCCTGAAGTACCACCTGCAAAGGGAGGGCAAAGCGAGGCGAAGAGGGGAGAGGGCCTTTCCCCTGATTCTGCCAGTCGCGGGTGAGGCGCCTAGGCCCTGATGGGAGAAGCGTCACTTGAGCTGCCGCCGGAGACGGGCTGCCTTATCAGGGCGGAGCTGGGCAGGTGGGGAGGAGCCCCCGACCTACTTATCGACTGGTGCCAGGTGGGTCCCCGAAGGCTGGGGAGCCATCTTACCAGCGGCCGTGCAGTCCCCGGAGGAGCCGGGGCCTGGCTTAGCGGCGCGGTCATCGGAGGAGCTGACAGTTGACTGACCCACTGAAGATTTGCCAGACTAACCATCCGAGGTCTTCTTTGGCGGTGGCTGGGCCTTGCTCGTCGAGGGCCTCGAGGTCTCATCCGTGGAGCGTTCCCGCTACCAAGATATGGTGCTTCTTTGAGGGAGAAGATTTCTCAGAAGAGGACTCTCTAATACGGTCCATTTGCTTTTCTAAAGAAGCTAAGTGGACCTTTAAAAGGTGGGCCTCCAAAGCCTGCTGTCTCCGCTTTTTGGTGGCCTGATTAAAAGTTTGGCACTCCATGCAGGAGAAGACAGGGTGGTCTGGGCCCAAACAGATCACGCACTTTAGGTGACCGTCCTTATGAGGGATCTGTGTGCCACAGGACGAGCACTTCTTCTTGGGTGAAGACATCAAGTAGTAGGAATATCGATAATAAAGATTGGGCGAAGGAAAAATCAATACAAGAACTCACCGCGACGATGCGGCTGTGTGGAAGTCAGCAATCGACTGACATGAACGGCGGGCGGGGAAAGAACTGAAGGGCAGGCATGGGACTGCCCACTATATACGGCCACGCTGACGTCGGTCACATAACGTCGGGTGGGCGGTACCTCGTCAGGGATTGCTATAAAAGTCTGCAGTGCGGCCAGACACCAGGTGGCGCCAGTCCTATATGTAACGACCTACTGAAAGAACCCTCTTGAAGTAAGATCTTTTTTTCCCCTTCCTTTAACTTTTTTTATTATTTGCAACAAATAAAAACTTTTGTAATATACACATTTTTTTAAGTGAAATAACAGGTTTAGGGTTGTGCTCTACTACACTCATTATGGGCAGCTGAAACCACTCTGCTTTGTATCGTGGTTCCCAAGTAACCGTGTCTTGGGTTTATTATTACATTCTTTGTCATTCTTTAATGTACCTTATCGGGACCAACCCGCCGGCACAGTGGTAGTGCTACTACTTGCGATGCCGGCGACCAAGGTTCAGGAACGAGCCTGCGTCGTCGGTGGGCCAGCCAGGGGAGGATGATAGAGTGTCCCAGTAGATGCTCACCTCCTCAGGTGATGGAGGGTTCCTGGACTCTGCCACAGTACCGCCACCTAGTTGACCAGGGGTTGTGGTGCAGGCTGGAGCCAAGGGTAAGGGAGGGGGACTGTCACTGTGATACACCCTGTGTGAGATGCATCAGCTCCACGACGTTTGCGGGTGGGGAGAAAGGAGAGCAGACAAAAAAAAACATCCGTGCAGAAAGCTGTCTGCAGCAGGTCCCACACAGCCAACAGGGCTCTCACTCTTACATCTACCCTTAAAACTCTGTCTGGAGGTAAGAGGTAGCCTCCAGCAACCCTTCCCATGGGAGGTCATTCATGGGGGAACAAGGAGCATAGGTAAGTCCCAGAGACAGCAGGAAATGGGGCCAGGCATAGCGGCGGACCAGTGTGGGCCACTTGAGAGACAGGGGACCGGATTTTCAAAAGGCAATGCAGAGCTTGCATAAAGCCCGGCGTCAGTCCTGTTTTTTGGTAAAGCTGCGCCAAGCACCTTTGCCACAACTATGCCTGAGTTTGATATACCGTTGCTACAGCGAAAACTTTACAGCGACATGGTCCACACCGACAACATTACCACGTCGCTGTAAAGTCCACCTGGGACCCCGGCACCCCTTCCCAAGTTCCTGCACCCCATCCCCGACCCAGCTCCGTCTCAGAGTTGAGAATCTTAAGTAGGGGATGCAGGGGGTGCAGCCGCTCGCAAAACAAGAACTTTCATCTCAGCGGCACCATCCTGACCGTAATTGCGGTCGATGTGGTGGTGTTGGGGAAACGTCGCGCTGACAAGAAATTGTCGATGCGGTGTCGTGGATCCCCCAGGTTTAGTACATCGGGTGCAATTATGACCGTTTTTCCACTTTACGGCAGCTTGCACCAAATATTTGGCACAATCCCCGTGAAAGGGGTATTCGGGATTGATGCAAGTTAGATCAGCAAAAAGCTAGTCTAACTTGCGACAACTGGCACACAGAATAGAAAATCCTGATGGCTGGCCAGAAGAATGCCGCAAGGCCCGTGCGCCAAATGATCAGTGCATCAGGGACTTGCAGCATTCTCCAGGCTCTGAAAATCCGTCCCAGGGAGAAAAAAAGTACATTACATTTTTAAAAAGGCCCTCCCCCACCCATGCATTATTAAACACATTATTCCATCAAACACAGACTGGCCCAGTGGTTTAAATGCATCTTACATTTATTTATTTCCAGAGTTTTACCAGGAGAGTCATACTGTGATGTTACCAGCTCATTTCCAGATGCATCCTGGGGAGGGGAAAAGGAGACAACAGTGCAAATTCAGCACACATTGTACGAAATGCAATAACATGGAGAATAAGTATAACAAAATAAGCGATTACAGATCGTGCATTTGAGCAGGAATTTTGCCTTACAATAAACTGCAGAAAGAGCAAAAAAGAATAAGCCGTGAGCAACTATGCAGTAATATGAGGGGGTAAGGGGTGGTGACTGATAACTGGGGAGAGGGGGCTGTACTGGTGTCAGTGTAGGGTGGAGGGCAGCGGACAGAAGTCTGCCCCAGTATCAGCAGCAACCGCAGCAGCGAGTAGACAAATCTTGAAGGAGATATTTCAGAATGTGAAGTGAATGGAAGAGGGGGGAGAACCCCGGAATTTAGGGAAGTGGAACGAGAAGACAGCTTGACTAGCAGTGGACTTCACTGGAGAAGGAGTGAGAGCAAGTGTTGCAAAGGCAGAGTATGAGGTGAGAGAGGAGAGAAGCAAGACACGAGGGGAGGGAGCCAAACCAACATTTGGCCATAAAGGAGGCTCAGTGTGTAAGGTGCCTGGCATCAGGAAAGGCGAAGGAGAGGGAGGTGTACAAAAAAAAAAAAAAACAGTGGTGAGTGCGCAGGGATTTGTCAGTGGCAAATCAACAGAAAGAGTGAAATAGGGGGTCCAAGTCTGGCTAAGGCAGACTTGGGAACAGCACTCTAAACAACGTCATCATGGTCAAAATTGGGGAGAGAAAATGTATCTGTGGGCAGGTAGCGGAATACTCCTCTTATTCCTGCAAAGCACACCAAGTTCGGGGTTGAGGTTTTTATGGATTGCTTCCACATGACCACAGAAATCAAGGTGATGATCCAGGCTGACCCCACGGTACTTGAAGGAAGAGACATCATCAATCGCTGCACCATCAAGGGTGTGGAAGGAGGGAAGAGAGGCAAGTACAGCAAGCCTCTGCCTGGTGCCAGAATTGATAAAGACCATTTTCTTGGCATTGAAGGATAGCTGATTGTCACGGAACCAGTGCTGGATGTTGTTAAAGTCCAGTTGGAGAGGAGCCATTTAAACCCCCCTTTTGAAGGGGACAGGAAATTATTTTTTTTAATTTAGTAAACTTCGTTTTATATCGAACACACATATAGCTGACAGCACATTATACACTACAAATGTGTAACAACAACAGAAGACACACACAATATCCCGAAAACTATGTAGAGGGAGGGAATTCATCCAAGAAAGACATTACAGTACAGAGTTTAAGTATGAGACATACAGTACAGTCATACTTTAAAATGATAAAGACATCAAGGACAGAAAAATAAAAAAATAAAACAAAGTAGTTGCTCCCCTTTTACAGCACAGCCGGTCTGGTGCGTCAGTAGACTAGTTTGAATGGTTGCCCCCTCCTGTAGGACGGAGTATGGTGTGAGAAGTTTTTCCAGCCTCTATTCAAACTGGTCACCATTTCCTCTGGCCTAAAGTTCAAATCGAAGTCCTGATGCCATTCAGAATAGCTTAACCCTTAGGCTGCCAACAGAAGTAGAATGTATAGGAATTCTGGACTGATATATCAGTCCACAGCCATGCAAGGGTTAAGTTGTTCTGGTCAAGCCACTGACGCAAGATTATTCTGGCAGATGCTGCCATTATAGCTATGTGATTCTTTCTTTTACAGGTACCCCACTACAGAGGTCATTGGTAAGGCCGCATCTGGAGTACAGTGCACAGTACTGGTGCTCATACCTTAAAAAGGACACAGACCTGCTGGAGATGGTCCAAAGGAGGGCAACTTAAGACGATCATGGGCTAGCAGGGTAGGATGGACGAGGAGAGGTTGGAGGCCCTGAACATGTACTCCCTGGAGGAGAGGGGAGAGAGAGAGAGAGAGAGTTGGGACCGGATTGAGACATTGAAGTATTTGAAAGGACTAAATAGGGTGGACAAGAAGGGTCTCCTCAAACTTAGTGGGAACTGAAAAAGAGGGGGCACAGTCTCAAGTTGGAGGGGGTGAGGTTTAGGAGAGAGGCCAGGAGGCACTTCTTCATGGGGAGGGTGGAATGGGCTTCCTGAGAAGGTGGTTTCATTAAAAATGATAGGCAGCTTGGGGGGCGCTGTGGAGCCCGAGCAAGATGACGCCTTTCTGATCACACTGTTCTGCTTGACTCAACAAACTTTGAAAAAAGAGCTACTTATAGCAATACTTGTTCGACGAGGTAGATGAGAATCTTTTGCGGTATAACTCTGGAACAACATGGGAAACCCATGTAAAGATCAGCAATCTGGATTGGGAGCAAAAAACCAAAAATGCTCCACAAGCTTCAGCTACTCGCTCAATGAAGACTCGGCCTGAAGAAAATGTTGGGGCAGATGCTGAGAAAACTCTCCAAACTATAAGGGCTAAACTTTCAAGATTGATCAAGTCGGTGACCACATTGTCTGACAAAGGTAGTATAGCGCAGTGGTTTAAGGCTCTGAGCTGCAAATCTGGTGACATCCAGCAGACCAGACCTGGGTTTGAATCCCACAGCTTCCACTTGCAGACTGTGTGACCCTGAGCAAGTCACTTAACTTCCCTGTGCTCCCAGGTCACACCTGTAAAAAAACTTTCAGCTTAGTGTACTAGTCCTGGTTAAACAACTAACAAAAAAAAAAAATTGATGGCTTGGCTACTAGGGTCACTACATTGGAAGCAACTATGGAGGGAGCACAGACAACGGCCTTGGATGCCTCTAAGTGAGCTGACGCCGCTATGGGAGCGGTGTCGTCTGTCATTAAGGAGAGTGGGCACTGGAAAGCCCAAATTGAGACTTTGGAAAACCAAATCAGAGCCCCCAACATTAGAATCTTGAGTATGCCGGAGGAAAGTGAAGGGGATAGCCTCTTGATGTTTCTACAAGAGTGGTTTGGTCAGCAGCTGGGCACTGAAGCCCCCCAAAAGTTCCATTGTTTCAACAGGCCTACCAGGTCATGCCACGAGGGCGAATAGCCGACCAAGACATCCCCAGAACTATCATCGTGGTGACAGACGGAGCTGGAACTCGGGATTTTCTGTTGGCCCTAGCACGACGTAAGAGAATTCTCCTTCACGATGGACAGCGGGTCAGTCTTTACCCAGACATCAGCTACGCCACCCGCCAGAAACGGAAATGATATGATGGGGTCAGAGCGATGTTGCGGGAGGCCTCTATCCCCGATGGAATGATTTTCCCTGTGTGACTGAGGATCGCTCATCGCGGGAAGGTCTTCCTGTTCTCGGATCCGGCTGAAGCCCTGAATTGGGGTCGGAAGAATGCCGTCCCACCTGTTCGCCAGACTGAATCGGACCAACATTCTTCAGATGAAGAGAAGTCTTGAAATATAAGAGTGGTTAAAAGCTGGAAGGTGGATGACGCCTCATCAGGTACTTGTGAACACATATGGATAATATCGTTTAGATATTAACTTAATCTGGATATGGTAGTTTATACCAGAGCGACCCACTACACAGAGGTGCATTTACTGGACAACATGGTATATACATAGTTATTAGTCTATATGCACTCACAGTTTGACTTCTGGACCTTTTTCTTTTCCTCCATAGGGACTGTAATTCCCTTATGTTGTTCCACAATAATGCTAAATGTATGTTTTTCTTCTGCCTTGAATTTATATACCAAAAGCAGGGTTTGCAGGCTAAGCGCCCGAATTCTACACTTTGTTTGATCAGAATTTGAAATGCACATTATTTGTGCTTTAATTTGTATTTGCATGGATACCAATACTATTTTGTATGGTGAAGGACTTTGGGACTCTTTGACTTTATCATTTATGATTATTTCCGTGCCGCTCATGGGTCCATTACAGCAATTATCATTTTTCCCTTAAGGTTTTCGGAGAAAATAATTGTTATTTTTCCATAATGTTATCCCTCCATATGACGTATCGGTAAAGCACTAGATGGGTCATAATGTACTTATTAAGAGGAGTGGCTCCCTCTGTGGGAAAATGCAAGTCTTTTGTAATATCTGTGCTTGGTAAACAATTATATGTATGATTGTATTATCATAAAATAAAAATATAAAGTAAAAAACAAGAAAATGATAGGAAGCTTCAAGAGAGGCTGGGACAAAGTTAAGGGAAAAATAAGGATCATGAGGGGGGGTGGATGGAGGGGAAGGGTGGATTGTGGACTGGGTACAGGGTCAGTAACTGATGCTGAGGACCCTGCGATACAAGCACACTCAATAGCCCTTGTAGCCTTCTGCTGGCTTTGTCGTATGTTCGTATAGTCACCTAAGGTACAGATTTCCAAAGTGAAGAGCTCATCAGGGCTGAGTAGGGGGTCTGCTCTGGCCTGGCTATTTTGCCATAAGGACTTTGATAGTTCACAATCCCAGAAGATGTGTAGCTGAGTGCCCTTCTTTCATACACAGGTCTGTCTGGAGTCTGCCTATCTTACACAGTTTGACTGGTGTATAATAAATATAGAATAATATATGGGGTGGTGTGTGTAACAAGAATTTTACACACACCCGAGGTGTTGGATATCACATAAACCCGAGAGCAAAGCTCGAGGGGTTTATCTAGACATCTAACACTGAGGGTGTGTGTAAAATTCGAGTTCACACACCAATTTATTATTTTATTTTATATAATTGCTGGGTTTCATTTTCTCGCCACAGCAATTATATAAAACAAGTGAAGTTCTGGTGCGGCTTCGGTCCGGTCAGTTAGCGTAGTCTGCAGTCGATTTGTAACAGGTTTTTTTTCTCCTCTGGAAGTTGCTTTTCTAAAGAGTACTGATTAAAAAAAAATAACTTACCGCTGAGTCAGAGTGGTGCTGCAGTTTTGGGCTAGAAGGCAGGGTAGTGAGCGGTCAAAAACATGGAAGAGCTGCAGATGGCGCATATGCAGAGCCAGGGAAACCTGGCGTGCGTTTGCCATTATAAACACTCCATTATAACGGCAAATTATGCCACGGGTTTCCCTATGGGAGAAAGCGAAAGCCAGTTATTATGTTATTAAAAATCTGAAACTGTGCGAGTCTGCTCTTGTCATTCTTAGTATATATGTAGAAGTCATCATATTTTTCCCCAGTCCAGTTGTTTGTCTGGGAGTGCCTCTTGCAATAATGAAGGGAAGAAAGACTCAATCCAAATCAATGTATATAAGTTTATATAATGATTTTTTATTATTCACAAGCTGCCTAATATCGACCGTGCCTGGAGCTGGCGGAGTATATTAGGTGGCATGTGAACAATAATCATTATATAAACTATATACATTGATTAGGGTTGATTCTTTCCTCCCTTCATTATTGCAAATGTTGTTTGATTTGCATCTCTGAGGAAAGCTCCTCCCACCACCAGCCTTTACACAGAGAATGCTTCTTGCCAATAACAGCAATGACTGTCTGACTTGTAGGGAGAGTTGCAGAAAATGGGTTGGTATAAGGAGAAGACTGAATGGGGAAGTTTGGCAGCACTAGTCAAGGTTTCTATCACAACTGTCTGGGTGTCTTTCCATGGGGGTGGGCTCAGGAGCTGTGCCATTAAATACATGATCTGCATTAATTTGAACGCAGAGCGGTAATTTAGCTGATGTTGGGCTTTAAAGGAGGCATATGGAATAGGTTGCCCATCTAATGCTAAGTGCGATAGCATGGACAGTTGTACTGCAGGCCAGAAGGAGTCCTTGACTGAGGTCCCTGCTATTTTGATGTTCGGGTCATTAAACAAAGGTTGCAATAGGGATTTGGTAGGGGTAGCGTTGAGCACCTAACACATTTGGTGATGTACTCTTAGAGTTGTGCCCAACACTGATTCCCTGAGGGACTGTGGTAGTTTTCTGGGCACTATATGTATAACAGAGGAATGGTTCAACCCAGCTGCTCTGCATATTTGCCGCTCTGTCATGAGCCATTGAGGGGTGCGGCTCTGGGTAGTGTTTTCTTGGGGGTTGTATGGCCACTTCAGGAACTTGCTTGCTTGTGCTGCAAAGTAATAATTGTCATGATCTGCTTTGTATAAAACTCAGGTCTCTTGCTTTTCCATAAATGTAGTTTCTTAGATTTTAGATTACTTAACTGATCATTCTCAATTTGTTAGTGCTGGTTCTGTTTTATCAAATTCCTGTAAAATGGGGAGCAGGTTACCTCAGGGGTCTATATTAGGTCCCTTAATGTTTTCACTTTTTGCTAACTTGCTACCTTTGGTATGTACATCTTGCAATTCTTTACGCAGATAATACCATTTTTTCCGCCGCTAAAACTTCGCCCTGTTTGTCAATGGATCCTGAGGTTGATCTGTCGTCTGGTTGCAGCAGGCTTGCTAACAACTCACTCACTTAGAATTCAAAGAAAACAGAATCAATGTTCTTTGGCACCATGTCTATGCTGAGTGGGCACCCCTCCCTAAGGCTGCAGGATAATTTAGGTAACAGTATGAAACAAGTGTGTCAATTCTAATACTTAGGGGTTGATTCAGACCCTGGGCTGACTTTGTTTGCCCATGTTAAACTGGTGAGTTGTAACATTAATCAGAGGCTAGGAGTTCTTTATAAATTAAAATATTTTCTTTTGAGACCTAGAAAGCAATAGCGGCTGGTTTGTTGCTGTCCCATTTTGATTATGTTTCCAGTCTTTTTTTTTCTTTTTTTTTTAACTTGAGTAATAAGGAACGCAATATTCTGTCTCCTATAATAACATATGTCGTTTTGTTTGCCCCCACTCCAACCCACCATTTTTCTTTATACTATCAGTTGGGGTGGTTATCTCCTGGTGCCCACACTGAAAATGTTATATAACTGTTTGGCTGTCAAATTTTGAAGGCATTTTTTTCCCCCGCTACCCCTTTTTCCTTTATCCGAGGCAGTATCAGTAAGGGCAATTTAATCAAGTCTGAGGTCAGCCAAAGCTGTAACCCTGAAGCCTACTTTTCATAAATCTGGGACTGGCTCTCGAGCTTTCTCTGCAGCAGCTCCTTGCTATTGGAACAGCTTACCTGAATCCTTGCGGGCTGCATGTTCATCACCTGTTTTTAAAGAACTTTAAACAATTTTTGATCAATCAAGGTATCTGTAAATGTTGTTGTACTTTTTATTAATGATATATTTATTGTATTTGTAGGTCATGTTACAATGTGTACTGTACTCCAGGGCGGGCCTGAAAAAGGACCCTGGGTCCAGTGATCTCATACCCCATTAACAAATTAATCAATAAAAAATAAAGAGTAAAACGGGGCCGTCTTAGTCCACCTTGTTATTTTGGACTGGCTAGTTTAGTGTATGCGCTGCAGTGACTTCTACTGGTCCAGATAAATCTGGCAATGTGTGTGTATAAAGCGTTTTTTAATGGTAATTATATATTTATCATGCTTAGAGGGTAAAGCACCCTCAGCAGAAATGGAAATTGCATAGCTACCGTAATTCTTGATCTTCTTGGATGGAGTCTTCACCACTCATTCACATTAATGGGACTATGCTGGAGGTGCTAGGACTCAGCAGGAGTGAAAAATCTTCAGGAGGGGTGGCGCTGAGGTAGGACCGAGCATGTGCGGCACCGTGAGACTGGCTCGCGCCCGTATAGGCCATCTCAGCGTCGACCCTCCAACTGCCTCAGTACCTTTTTGACCAAGGAGGTGCAGCGTAAACTAACCTAGGAAATACCTAACCTAATCCGAGCATACGATAGCCCGGATGACCCGTGTAAGATGGGTCAACTCAACAATGTCTTCACAGTCCAAACAAACAAGGGAATGAAGACCAGAGACAGAATGAGTGAGCTCGGGGGATGGTGGGTTGGTCTGTGAATGAATGGTGAAGACTTCATCCAAGATCATCAAGAATTACCGTAGGTACATAATTTCCATATCTTCCTGGACTAGCAGTCTTCACCATTCATTCACATTAATGGGAGAGTACCAAGCTAAAAACCCAATCCCCCCAAGCAGGGTGGCAGGATACAGAGCTCGCTCAGGACAGAAGTCCATTCAGGATTGTCACGCCAAAGGAGTGTGCTGTCTAGCATGGACATCCAGAGTGTAGCGCTGCACATAAGTACGCACTGAGCTACAAGTAGCCGCTTTGTAAATGTCTGCAATGAGTATGTTACAAATCTCTGCCAGGAATGCAGCGACCGCTCTGGCCAAGTGGACGTAAACTTGGCCTTCCAACTTGACCTGCACCACTGAGTAGCAGTGGCAAAAACATGCTACTAACCACGCAGAGATGCATCGAATGGCAACAGGCTGACCCAGCTGGGCCATGCTGAAAGATACAAAGAGTTGCTTGGATTTGCAAATCTCTTTAGTTCTGCTGATGTAGAATCACAGAACCATCAACGTCCATGTAGTGAAGGAGCGTTCCCCTTCATTCTGGAAGTTGGCAAATAAGCAGGGAGAACCAAGGATTGGTTAAGGTGAAACTGAAACCACTTGGGTAGGAATTTAGGGTGAGTAAGAAGTACTACCTTGTCCTTGTGAAAGACAGTGTAAGTTTTGGAGACCCTGTGAGTGGAAGTTACAGCTACTAAGAAGGAGGTCTTCCAAGTCAGAAATTTCAAGTCACAGGTAGCTAGAGGCTCAAAAGGTTTATGGGTGAGCCTGTTTAGCACAAGGTTACTATCCCACAAGGAATCTCTTGACTAGCAGAAATTGAGCCAGCGTTGTGTACTGTACCGGCCCCTGGTAGGCAGAAATCATGCAGAGATGTACCTTTACTATCGATTATTGCAGTCCTGCGATTGGCAGATCTAAGAGGTACTCCAACACCTTATTTGGTGGACAACAAAATGGGTCCAGACGGGACTTCGCACACCAAGTGGGGAAGCACTTCCATTTAGCCATGTAAGTCTTTCTATTGGCTAGCTTACGCGCTGCCAAGAGGATTTCAGAGACTGTCTGAGAAACTTTAAATCTACCCATTTCTATCTCCTCAGGAGTCAGTCAGGCATGGAGATGAAGGGAGTGCAGGTTGGGATGAACCACAGGTCCCTGTGTCATGAGGTCCGTTCACAGAGGAAGTTGCCTCGGGGAAACTTCTGACAGTCTATTGATTAATGAAAACCATATCTGTTGAGGCCAGTATGAGGCGATGAGAATCATCCTGCCCCCTGTGCCTCCAATCTGTGCAACACCCTCTGAATTAATGGAAGAGGAGGAAATGCGTACAAAAAGCGTCTCATCCACTGCAGTCTGAATGCATCTCAGAAAACACCAGGTTCTGGATTTCTGGAGCAGAACAGAGGCAGTTTTGCATTGAGTGGGGACACAAAAGGTCCAGGTTTGGACTGCTCCCCTTGTCGAATAGTGATTGCATGACGTCTGGTGCGAGTGACCATTCATGGGGATCTGTCTCTGTTCTGCTGAGGCGATCCACTAGGTTGTTCTGAATTCCTGACAAGTAGACTGCTTGAATTGGTGCATCATGCTCGAGACACCACTCCCACACCCACATGGTCCCCCTGCATGTGGAGGTCTTGATAGTGAGCTCCCCAACTGATCAGAGATGCATCCATGATTGTGATCATGAGATTTCAGTGGGGCAAAGGGTAGACTTTGCAGAAGCTTGTTCTTCTACATCCACCCTGCAAGTGATTTGTCAGGCTCTGTCACTTTATGTGGAAGGATTTCAGGTGCGTGGCTGGTGACCACTGTGTGCTGAGCATCCGTTGTGCAGTCCTCATATGTAGCTGGGCTAGAGGCACCGCGAAGATGGACGATGCCACAGCATCCACTGCATTGAAAGGACCCGAACAGAGCTGTTCTCCAAGATGTAACGAGCCATCTGAAGATGTGGTTTCTCCTGTCCTCCAGAAGGAAAACCCTTGCCCTGGAGGTATCCAGGAGTGCTCCTATGAAAAGGACCTGCTGCGGGTGTTGAAGCTGGCACTTTCCTAGATTCAGAAGAAGCCCCATGGAAGTGAGCAACTGAGCTGTGGCGACTGCTTCCTGTGTCTCCTGCCTGGATGGGCAAGCTAGGAGCCAATCCTCCAGGCAAGTGAGGACTTGAACGCCAAGTTTTCTGCAAACTTTTCCCTGAACAGGTACTTGTTTAACTTCCTGAGGTCGAGAATAGGGCTTATGCCGCCTGCTCTCTTGGAACCAGAAAGTAATGGAAGTAGGAACCTGTGTTCCATTCTGACCGTGAACAACTTCTACTGCCCTGTTCCTTAGGAGGCCCTGTATCTCGGAAGTAAG
Organism: Neoceratodus forsteri; assembly: GCA_016271365.2. Lineage (NCBI taxonomy): Eukaryota > Metazoa > Chordata > Ceratodontiformes > Ceratodontidae > Neoceratodus > Neoceratodus forsteri. The sequence continues at coordinate 1,617,675,232 of CM028130.1, forward strand.
AAGTGGACAGACTGAGCTGCCGTCTGGGTGGAAGGTCTGGGGGGAAAATCACTGCCAGATGGAGAGTATCCCTCTTGGACAATCCCGAGGACTCATTTGTCCATTGTAATGGGCATCCACTGGTTGTAAAATCAAGTCAGATGCCCCCCTACCACCGCAGAGGTATTCACCCTGGGCAGCTGAGGTGGGACCTGGGCCAGATCTTCAGAGGTTGGCACTGAGTACTTTCGGGCCCTATGCCTTTTGCTGCGTTTTCTTTGCGGCCGAGGAGTTTGGTTCCTGTTAAAGGCTCCTTGGCTCCACCTCGAAAGGACTGCCCATTATGAAACTGTCAATGGTTCCCACCCCTCTGAGGGGCTGCCGGAGCTGGCCTGGCTGTTTTAATGGCAGTCCTGGTATTCTGAATGTCCTCCAGAACTTGCTCAACTTAAGGACTGAACAGATAAGCACCATCAAAGGGGACATTCATCACCTTCTGCTGAGCATCAGTTGAGAAACCTGGTGTTCTGAGGCAGGAAAGTAGCCTTCTACAAATGCCAGCGGCAGCTACCCTAGAGGCAGTGCCGTAGGCATCCACAGAAGCTTTCAGCTGCTGATTATTGGAGTCTATGTCCCTGGTAATGGATTCCAGGAGGTTCTCGACCATTAATTTGAATGTGTTCCACAGGGTGTACTCTTACTGAGGAATGTAGGAACTCAAGACATCAAAGTCTGCTTTGGTCCACAGAAGAAGTCTATAGTGCTATGGTGGACCCCATATTCCTGCAGAGAGACTGGAAAGAAAGATCTTCCACCACAGGCTCCGCTGATACAGAAGGCTTGCTTTCCAGACCCTAAAATGAGTCATCTGCTGAATCTTTGGACAAAAGCAGGACAGGGTCAGGCTCATCAAGTTACACTTCTACCACAGAAAGACCTCCAAGTGCAGGTCTAGGCCAGGAAATCACGGGAGACGCCACTCCCGTTCCCTGGTAGCCCCAGCTATCAGGGAACGGGGATCAGGGTCGTCATTGTTGTGCCTGTGATCGGGGCTTGGGGTGGGGGGACGCTACACTATGGAAACGGGGATCGGGTTTTTATTTATTATAGTGATCGAGTTGGGGAGGTGGGGGTCCCTACACTATGGAAGCGAGAATTGGGTTGTTTTTATATTTATTACAGTGATTGGGGCTTGGGGAGGGTCCCTACACTATGGACACGGGGATCAGGTTTTTTTTATATTTATTACAGTGATCGGGGCTTGGGGGGATGGCCTGGTGCATTCCACCAGGCGAGCCATACAAATGAACCCATAATGGAAATGCAAATGGCCCATTTGCGCCATGCATGCCCAATGGGCTAATCTGTATGCTTGGGCCGAACATCGCCCATGGGGGCTGTGGCGCATACAGGTATGCGCCACGCATTCCCCTATGGGCGGTCTTTAGCCCCGCACCCTGGATGCACCGCACCATGCATGGTGGCCGGTCACTGTGTGCCACGCATGCAGGGTACAATATTTAAGGTCTTAAGAAGGCCTTAAAGACCCATCAGTTTTATCTTGCCTTAGGGGATTTTACGTAATATATCATTTTAAGGTACAGAGATGTGAAATCTGGATAGCACTGTGTTTTATTGCTTTATCTTTTTGATATGTTTTATGTTTTGTACACGCTTTGATATTTTTTGAACTGTACTATAGAAATAAAGATACTATTATTATTATTTATTATTAAAACAGATTTCGCAATCACGCCATCTGTTTGAATATGGCTCCAGAGCCGACCGGCACATTTTTTCATGCTGTGCATCTTTCTGCGTGCACATCTGGCCAGCTCTGAATATGGGAGCTATTGTCTTTAGTGCAGCTGGAATAGAGGTGGCAAGGTGGATGACGTGGAGAAGAATGACATCTGCACGTAGAGATATTAAGTACGTGGCTTGCCCAGTGATACCCTGTACTGTTAGGCTCATGTTAAGCTTATATACTCGTGGCTCCTGTGTTTTAGAGACACCGAGTTTATAATCCGCCAGGGAGCTAAACTTGGAAATAGTGTTTAGTGCAGCTGGAATAGAGGTGGCGGTGTGGGTGACGTGAAGAAAAATGTTGTCCACAAAAACGGATATTTTGTATGTGGCTTGCCCTAGTATAATACCTGCAGTATTGGGCTCATGTTAAGCGTAAGTACTAGGGGCTCTAAATATAAACTGAACAGAAGGTGTGAGAGTGGATACCCTTGTCTGGTGCTTCTTCGGAGGGGGGGAAGGGGTCAGAAAACACCCTGTTACAGTACACCTTAGTACAGAGACTGAAGTACAGCACCCTGAGCTAGTTTAAGAATTCTTCAGGAAAACAACATATCTGTAGGACTGTGAAGAGAAAAACCCACAAGACTGTCAAAAGTCTTCTCTGTGTCCAGACAGACAGGCGCCACCAGTGCGCCGGTCTCCCCAGACATGAAGAAGGTGTTTTCTAATTTTCTCAAGTGGTCAGATGAAATTCTCCCTGACGTGCAACATTCCAGTCACCTGCTCAAGAAGTGGGGCAGTCTGTGTTTGGACTGGAAAGGTTGCCCATGACTATGTCCGTATTACCTAGGGAACCAATTAAAATAAGATGCTGACCCTCATAGTCTGGGATACTAAGCGTCAGCTGAAATCTATCATTTCTTGCAAACAGTTACCACCCCTCTTTGAGTGGCGCTACTGCTGGCACCATACGCCTGCCCAGTCCCTATGAAATGAGGTTGCTTCACCCTCCATCAGGTGAGCCTCCTGCAGCACTGCAATTTGTCCACTATGCCCTTTTAAGTGGTTTATTGTTTGACAGCATTTCTTTTTGGCCCTTGCTCCTTCCACATTCTTTTTTTTTTTTAACTCTATTTCTTCCCTGCCCATTACCTCCAAACTCTCTCCGGCGACCTCCTGTTCCACAGTCTCTACCTCCCAACGTGGCTCGGTCGACTTGGGCACCTCTCTGGTACTGGGCACCCCGCAGGTCTACCCGCCAGGGAAGGGCCGCCCCCACCTAGGGTGCTCTTTCTTATAGTGTTGAGACACCGGCCGGAGAGGACAGGGGGAAGCCCGAGAGCCGAGCCTGTGTGCAGGAGTGTGGTCCGTGAAGGGAAGTGCCTTCGCCTATCGGAGATGAGGGGTTACTTCCTCCTTTTATGCCCTCCCCCTCCCTCCCCCGACGGGCCCTGACGTGCAATGATGCCAGGGAATGTCTTGCCGTGGCTCCGCAACCCTCTTCTTGAGCCCTGTGCTGTGGTACCTCCAGTCACCACCAGAGGTTGCTGCGGTGCCAGACATCATCACTGGACCCCCCGGAAGGAGAGCAGTCCTCCGGACACTCAATCCTCTTCCTCCCTCCCTCCCTGTCTACCCCTGGCGATCCCAGCTCATTCCTTCCATATTCTATGTTAGATAAAGCAAGGAACATAGGAATTGTGTCGGCAGATGGAGACTGCATGACCCATCTAGTCTGCCCGTGTCTCTCACCACCTCCCTATTTAGACCGCACTCTGATGTGTCCACACTGTCTGTCCCATGCGAGTTTGAACTCACGTACTGTCTCAGATTCTACCACCTCCTCCTGAGGTAGGCTGTTCTACAGGTCTATGACCCTTTCTGTACAGAAATACTTTCTGAAATTGCTTCTGAACCTGCCTCCCTCCAGATGCAAGTTGTGCCCCCTTGTACACGCATCCGTTTTGCTGGAAGAAGTTTCCTGCTTGTGTTGTGTTGATTCCCTTAACGTACTTAAAAATTTCAATCATATTCCCCTGTTTCTTCTCTGCTCAACGGTGTACAGATTTAGTTCTTTGAGTCTTACCTCATATGGCTCATGATGCAGTCCATGCACCATCTTTGTAGTCCCTCTCTTTACTGTCTCCAGGCGGTCTATGTCTTGTTTTTGAGGCGGGGCCTCCAAAACTGACTGCAGTACTCTAAATGTGGCCTCACCAAGGACCTTTAGAGAGGAATGATAGTCTCGCTCTTTCTACTTGTAATTCCCCTACCAATGCAGCCAAGGATGCCACTCACCCTCTGTGCTGCCTTTTCACACTGTTTTCCAACCCTTAAGTCACCTGCATTGACTATTCCGAGGTCTCTTTCTGTCTTTGTTTCCTCTAACTGATGCCCTCCCAGTGTGTACGTTATCCCTGGGTTTCTATTTCCTATGTGTATAACCGTACACTTCTGTCACATTATTCAACATAATACCAGTTAAAAATGTATTTAATACTATTCTGCTGTCTTTTCCCATCTCCCTCTCATTAGTCTGCATGGTGTCTGAATTCCCTGTTTTTGGGACACTCCTGCCCTCCCATCAGAAAAATTCACAATCATAAAATGAAACACAACCCCCCCCCCCCCACAAAGAACATTGAACTTTGCCCTCAGTGTAGGGTACTTCCAAGCAGCTTGCCCAAAGGGCATAAGCCCTTGGAACCTCCAACCCTGTGGCTCAACTCCTGCAAATCAATCCGTGGTGGTACTGATGAGAGGTTACTCCTCTTGACCCCCCGGGACATCCACCCTTGCAGGTTTATAAGATTGGTATGGCATCTTGTTTTCGAACCCTTGAGACCCTCAACAGCTCCTGCTCACATAACCGGGTATCACGGAAGGGGGCACGGATGGGAAGATGAGGGGCCGAGACACAGAATTTACCCCTTTTAAGACTGGCTGCAGAGGAGTGCCGGGCCACAGGGATCACCCTCCTTTGCTGCTGTATAGGTAGGGCTCGAGTCCTGCAAGGCCTTATCTGGTGCGATCTGTGCCCCAGTAACATGTCCCCTCCAACTCGATCCCCCCCCCACCTGACCTCAATATGCTGTCTGTACAAGCTGGACATTCACATTTAGAATCATAAATTTAATAGTGTCCCAACCTAGGAAAGAAAAGAAAGTGGTTAGTCTAGCCATGTGTAGAGGCAATGGTTTCAGCTGTCCCCATAATTAGTGCCCATGCTAGTCAAAGCCCCTCCTGTGCCCCTTCGCTGAGATGCTCCTTGAGACTCTCACTGACTGCTGTAGATGGCGGCAAGGGAAATGTCGCCTAAGATTTCAGCAATCAGTGGTGCAACTGAAAGACAGTGTTCAGTCGGAGGCTTACAAACAAAAGGTGAAAGGCATGAACAGCAGTCTTGCCTTAATAAGTGGTAAGCTGGACATCGGTAATCACATAACCAACAGGATTTTACCTTGGGAAAGCATGTAGTGTGTGTGTGTGGGGGGGGGGTGCTACTTGCCAGGTACTGCTGGTCAGACATTTTGGGGGTGTTGGCTGCACTGCTGCTTGTAGCATGGCAGTTTTTATAAAAGTCTGCTCCCCTTGATTAATCATGGAACCACAAAGCTACGTCCAACAGGACCGGTAACACCAGCTTTAGCTGTAGAAAATGTTGAAAAGCTTGCAAAACTCAACTTACTCAGTAGTGCATTAAGGCATTCCAATAGCACGATGGAGGTTTCCCTGAAAGCAGCATTCCTTGCCTTGCCTCGAGGCGGGTCAGCATGGCGGGCTGTGGGAAACAGACTGGAGAACATCTCTGGCTGGTCTTGTTTGGCTTCATGACACATTGGTACTGCTTCTGCCCATCATCAGTGATGTCTGTGAAGCTTGCTGGATAGACCCGTCCAAATTTAATTTCTGCTGCAAATAATTTTGTCTTAATGTCCCGATACCCATTCTGCTTAGCTATTGTTTGTGGACTTAAATCACTGAATACGAAAAGCCAACTTCCCTGCCAACACAACTTCTCTGCTTCGTGTAGCTTTGCATGAATGTCAGTTTTGTCTAGGAAGTTAAGAAGGTGGACAGTAATAGGCCTGGGCTTCCTCCCTGGATTGGGCATTGGTCACTATGCCCAACATGTCCATTCGATAATACATGCCTATCTGTTAGGTGAGGGGCTGGCCAGCGTCTCGCACAACATCTGCATGAATGCAATCATGTCTGGACCCTCCGACCACTCAGAAAGGCCAACAAACAAGTTGCTGTGGGGGCTGAGGACCTCTGGATCTTCCATGCGGTCTTCAAGCCTTTGGAGCTTCCTTTGTAGGCTGACCAGCTTGGGTTCCGATCCTGCAGCTCGATCCTCCAGTCAGCTGATATTTGTTGCGGCTTCTGAGACCCTGCACGTCAATTCTGTTAGGGCAGGCTTGGCAATCTGGAACTTCCCAGTGAGGCTTAAAACAACCTCTTTAATTGTGCCCAATTCCTGGAGGAAGCACTCCATGTTGTTCATTTCTGGCTCTTTACTCGGTGGTGAGATTGGTGACTCCGACATCTTGTGCTGCTTAGCAGCCTTGCTTCCGTTGCACTGGCGTGGCCAGTAGGTCTTGCTGTGACATGTCCGGTCCCATTTCAATGCCAATTGTTAGACAGCTCTGCAGCTGAATGTCTGCAGACGAGAGTGATGCTTGTTAGATTCTCCAGTTCTGTGTTGCAATGCCTGGATTCAGTTAGATTGCACAGATGTCCCTAGGAGCCAAAGGAGTAGCCGCCTCTCTCTTCAGAGGTATCAAGTGGCTCCAGAGGAAATTATTTCTAATTGACAGCTGTTCATAATGTTCCTGTTTTCAGGAATGATATTCAAATGACCTTTTATTTTGGTGTACCTGAATAAAACGTGATGTGAAAAACTTTATTTCTAAATTTTTTTTTTTTTTTTTTTTATGGGCAGCATTCTGTTACAGTTCTCTTCATGGAACCAGTGATCTGGAGTTTTAACTAGTCGTGGTTTGTGTACAGAACTCTAAGTATGGTTCTGATAGGTCAACAGCTCATGCCCAGCATTAGGGACCCTGGTAATGTATGATGGCTGACCTGGCACTGTTCTGGAGTACTGCAGAGTATCAGCAAACCAAGGGCTGAGGGAATGCCAGGACAGATTATGAAAGAACACAATGCATAAATTTTGTCTAATAAACATTTTTGCTTCTTTTGCTATAACAGTGATTGTCCCTCCATGGCACTAGGCGATAGGGGTTTGCCTGGCATGCTGGCGACCCAGGTTCACGCTCGAGCCCGGGACGTTAGGAGCGGAGACCAGCACGGAGGGCTCAAGAGTGTCCCTTGGACGCTCTCCTCCCGAGGGGGAGGGTCCCAGAAGGCATTGCCTTGGAACGGCTCCTTGTGGCCAGACTTGGCCTTGCGTTTTGTGGCGTGGGTGACCAGGTGCCACCGGTGCAGGCTCGCAAGGATGTTGCTGCATGCCTTCTACGATGGGTGGGGCAACAGAAAAAGGAAAAGGCCACCCATGCTGGCCAGATGACGGAGGACCACCTCCCTTGGCCATGAAGCCAGAAAGCCCCTGAATCTACCTCCATGCCACCTAAGATGCGAAGAGGTGCCAGGAAAAAGGCACGTCTATCTCCCCTCCCGGTTCCCTGCCACGTGAAGGGGGGCCCCATTGATGAAGGGATATGTTGGGACAGGCGGTGGCGGAGGAGATGTACGGCAGATCGGGGAGCGGCGGTAGGGTGAGACCTGGCTGCCAGAAGAAGAGGGTGGCAGGGTTGGAAGTAAGGGGCATAAAGAGATAATGCAAAAATTAAAAATCAGTGTTTATCCTCCATGGCAGAAGGGGTGGCTGGTTCTTCTCTGTCCCATCAGCTGCAGCCATCCCAACTCTCCTCCAGTGGACCGGGAGACAGTATCCCCTGTGGACTGCCCCCCCCCGTGGCAGGGCCGGGAAGGGAGGGCCATCCTTCCCCAACCACAACACAAATCCAGATAGCCCCAAATCCCCAGACAGAGTGGGCGGGCCAGCGGCTGGACAGGCAGGGCTTCATGCAGCCCACCCCCTAGATTTTCCATTGGGTGTTTTCTCCCCTGGGTTGCAGGATGTGCGATGAGCACTGTTGTGTGCACTCCACGAAGCACACCCCTGGCACGCTGTCCGCAGCCCCCCTCCTTGGTGACTCGCGTGCACCTCCACCCTGATTCCTCCAGGTGGTGGTCGACTTGTCAAGTCATGCAGAGCAGTCCTACGGATGCTCAATCATCCCTCCCCCGACCAACCAATGAGTGACCCGTAGCCATTCCCGAACCCAGGTCACCGGCATGGGAAAAGGTAAGGTGCCCATGGCGCCTCAGCCCTCTTCGCCACTGGGCCGGCCAAACATTTTTGTTTCTAAATGTAAAAGATGAATTTGGATTTTTTATGACAACTTTTATCATGATAAGAGATGCGAACGTCACTGTGCAATTTCTCTTCTAATTCCAGTGCAAATCAAACTCCTTCCTCTGAAGGTTACACTAATATTGGCCTGCTGGAAGCTTCCGGTGGAGGCTCATAGCTCCGAGCTATGTCTCATCATTTCTGCCCTATTTATTTACAGAGCATTATCACTGGGAGAGACATAAAAAAATTGCATAACACATGCACATAAAGTCATCTGCAACTACAAAGGGAAACGTTGAGCGTACTTACATGTAAAAATAGGACACTCAATCAGCTGCACAAGTTTGTCTACCTCCATTAGAAAATCGACAGTCACTTCCAGGTCTCCGCTGGGTGGTCTGGTTAAGGAATACCTTTAGCCCTGAAGGGCAGAGAGTCAGTTTTACAGGAAAGGGCTCAGGGCAGAGACAATGGGTGCAACTAAATAATATTAATAGTCTGGGTAACCCATTTAACACTTAAGGTCTTCTTCCCCATTATCTAAGGCCTCCCCTCTCCCTTTCCACTAAGGGGCCCCTAGCCCTAGATCCAAGGTCACGTCTTCTACTAAAGGGTGCCCCCAGCTCCACAAGTAAAGGTCACTCTCTCCACCAAGTGTTCCTCCCTCCCATGACAAAAGGTCACGTTCTATAGTAAGGTTCCCTTCCCCAAAACATCCTTGAGAAAGGTCACTATCTATACTAAGAATTTCCCACACCCTAGAGCCGAGGTCATATTATAGCAAGAATTCCCCACACACCCTTGAGCCGAGGTCACTCTTTAGAAAGAATTTATTTATTTACTTGTTTGTTTTTGATAACCAGGTATGAAACACTAGGCATAAATACACTATACTCAGGCATGCCCTGGTAGGGTTACAATAGCTGTCACAAGCAAACGAACTACAGAAAACATTATCAAATGACAAAGGGAATTCCTCACACCCTTGAGCCGAGGTTGCTGTTTAACTAAGAATTCCCCACACTCTCAAACCGAGGCCACTTTATAATAAGAATTCCCAACATCCTTGAGTCAAGGTTGCTCTACTGCATGATTTCTACACACCCTTGAGCCGAGGTCATTGTCTATAGTAAGAATTTACCACAACTTCGAGCTGAGATCACTCCATAGTATGAATTTCCCTCATTTTTTGATCAGAGGTGACTGTCTATAGTAAGAATTCCTCACATCCTTGATCAAAGGTCACGGTCTGTAGTAAGAATTCTCCATACACTCAATCAGAGGTTACTGTTTATAGTATGAATTCCCCCACACCCGCAATCAGAGGTCACTATTTATAGTACGAATTTCCCACACCCTCGATCAGAGGTCACTGCCTGTAGTAAGAATTCCCCATACACTCGATCAGAGGTCACCGTCTATAGTAAGAATTCCATGCACACTCGAGCAGAGGTCCCTGTCTGTAGTAAGAATTCCATGCACACTCGATCAGAGGTCCCTGTCTGTAGTAAGAATTCCCCATACACTCGATCAGAGGTCACCGTCTATAGTAAGGATTCCATGCACACTCGATCAGAGGTCCCTGTCTGTAGTAAGAATTCCATGCACATTCAATCAGAGGTCATTGTCTGTAATAAGAATTCCATGCACACTCGATCAGAGGTCACTGTCTGTAGTAAGAATTCCATGCACACTCGATCAGAGGTCACTGTCTATAGTAAGAACTCCACGCACACTTGATCAGAGGTCTCTGTCTATAGTAAGAATTCCATGCACACTCGATCAGAGGTCACTGTCTATAGTAAGAATTCCATGCACACTTGATCAGAGGTCTCTGTCTATAGTAAGAATTCCTTGCACACTCGATCAGAGGTCACTGACTATAGTAAGAACTCCACGCACACTCGATCAGAGGTCACTGTCTATAGTAAGAATTCCATGCACATTTGATCGGAGGTCACTGTCTACAGTAAGAATTCCATGCATACTCGATCAGAGGTCACTGTCTGTAGTAAGAATTCCATGCACACTCAATCAGAAGTCACTGTCTATAGTAACAACTTCATGCACACTCGATCAGAGGTCACTGTCTATAGTAAGGATTCCTCCTACACTCGATCAGAGCTCACTGTCTTTAGTAAGAATTCCACGCACACTCGATCAGAGTCTATAGTAAGAACTCCCCATACCCCTTCAGTCAAGGTCACTGTCTATAGTAACAATCCCACATATACTCGAGCTGAGGTCACTGTCTATCGTAAGAATTCACCACCACCTTGACCAGAAGTCACACTATTGTAGGAATTCCCCATACAGTTGATCAGAGGTCACGGTCTATAGTAGGAATTCCCTATACTTCTTGAGCCGAGATCACAGTCTATAGTACACACTCTCAATCAGAGATCACTGTCGTTAGTAAGAACTCTCCAGGGACTCAAGGTCACACTACAGTAAGAATTCCGCACATATCTGAACTGAAGAAACTATAGGCACTTTTACACGGAGCTTATTTTACCGATCATTTCAGAACGCAGTCTGCTCCGCTCACTTCTGTGTCACTCTCAGTGCCTTTTTACATATACTGCCCTGTATCGCTTCGGTGGCCTTTTCTGTGTTGAGATTTACTTGCGAGTCGAGGGGGTTGGGGGGGGGGAATGTTCAGATCGCACTTCTTGACATGTAAAGAAGAACAGATTACTCACCTGTAACAGTAGTTCTAGGAGTGGTATATGTCATTCATCCACACTCTTTGGCAAGTCCCCTTCCACTTCAAATCTCACCGGAAGTCTTCAAGCTGGCTCCTCCCACCCACCCGGGTGGTATATACCTTGGCTCCACCCCATGACACCAGATCTTGGCCTGCTGGAAGCCAGGTTGTGTGCGTCTGCACCCGGGGAGGTTGGGTGGGTCTGTGTGGATGAACAACATATACCACTCCTAGAACTACTGTTACAGGTGAGTAACCTCTTCTTCTAGGATCGTGGACATGTTGTTCATCCACACTCTTTAGCAGACTCCTAGCAGTTCTCTGGGAGGAGGGAGGCAAGGTACACACCCGCTACTTAGGGAACAGAGATTGGAGAACTGAGGCCCCAAAACCAGCATCCCGGCGTGACTCAAGGTCGATGTGGTAATGGGTGATGAAGGTGTTTGCCGACTTCCAGGTAGCAGCCCAGCAGATTTCCTGGATAGGGATGTCCCTGGAAGCAGCCACCGATGCAGCAGTATGGCGGGTAGAATGAGCTCTTATCCCTCTGGGAGGCTCCTTGCCCGCCAACTCATAACACAGACCTATGCATGATGTAATCCATCTTGCAATAGTCCGCTTTACTACAGGTCTGCCAGAAGTGTCTTCAGCATAGGTGACAAACAGCTGGCGAACCTCACCCCGAATTTCCGCTGTCCTCTCCTTATAGTAGGAGAGAGAGCACGTCTCAGGTCTAAAGTATGGAGCCTGTACTCAGCCTCCGAGGTGTAATTAGGGTAGTATACCGGCAGAGTCAACACCTCATTAAAGTGAAACTCTGCCACCACCTTCAGAAGGAATTTCGGTTGGGGGCATAGGACAACCTTGTCCCTGTGGAAGACCAGATAAGGGGAGTCCACCGAGCCCATGGGCCCTTTTGTCCCCCATGTGGGCTTTCCTGTCCTTCTGGCAGACGTGATAGCCACCAGGAAGGCCATTTTCCACAAGTGTGATAAGGCACATTTGTGCATTGGTTCAAATGGCTTGCCCATGAGCTTTGCCAGTACCAGCAGAAGATCCCATGGAGGTGGAGATTCATGCACCGGAGGGGATATGTGATCCAGGCTGTTGAAAAAGCGCCCGACCACTGTCTCCTGCGTCAATGTCGGCTGAGCCATCTTCCACGACAAGTGTAATAAGACACACTTTTGCATTGGTTTGAATGGCTTGCCCATGAGCTTTGCCAGTACCAGCAGTAGATCCCACGGAGGTGGAGGTTCACGCACAAGAGGGGATATGTGATCCAGGCCATTGAAAAAGCGCCCGACCACTGTCTCCTGCGCCACTGTCAGCTGACCGGCCCGCGCCCGGTAAGCAGAGATGGCTGCCAGGTGCACCCTAAGGGTCGATGACCGAATACCCCCTTTGGAGAGAGACCAAAGGTAGTCGAGAATATTAGCTACTGGACAGGATACAGGGTCCAGGCCCTTGCCCTGACACCAAATGGAAAATCTTTTCCATTTGAAGGCATAACATTTCCTGGTCGATTCCTTTCTGGATGCCTCCACCATGGTGTGGATATCTTCGGAAAGACCCAAAGCCTGGAACTCTAGCCGCTCAGGTACCAGCCTGTGAGGTGCAGGGATTGAAGGTCTGGATGGAATACCTTCCCCTGATTGAGTGATATCAGGTCTAGGCGTGTGCAAAGCCGCTCCGGGTGCCTGCAGCTGAGGCTGAGGAGATCTGGATACCAGAACTGACGCGGCCAGTCTGGGGCTACCAGCCAGGATCACCTTCGCCTTGTCCCTCCTCACCTTGAGAAGCACCTTGTGGATCAAGGGAACTGGAGGGAAGGTGTAGAGGAGGCCTGGGGTCCACGGCCTCGAGAAGGCATCCATCCTGCAGCGAGCCCTGCTGAGGGGGGCAGGCATGAAACAGCCTCAGCTTGGTGTTTTCCTTGGAGGCAAACAGGTCCACCATCGGTCTACCCCAATGGGCGAACAGGCTGTAAGCTACCTCTGGATGGAGAGACCACTTGTGGGATGTCTGGCCTAAGCGGCTGAGAGCATCCGCCAGGTGGTTTGAGGCTCCTGCCACATGGATGGCTAGTAGATCTGCCTCCAACTGGCTCACGAGGGTCCAGATGCGAAGCGCCTCCTTGCACAGCAGACGGGTGTGCGTGCCGCCCTGTTTGTTGAGGCAGTACAGTGGAGCCGACTTAAGTGCACATAGGATAAGTGCACATCCCGCTTAAATGCACATTTTTTCCATATCCTGATTTTTTTCCTGTTCATCCGATGTTAAATGTTCCTCTTAAGTGCACGACATGTAAGTGCTCATTTCGGTTAAATGCACATTTTTTTTTTTTTTACTTTTCCTATTGATTTTCAGTCAAACCCAGCTTTTAAGTGCACATTTTGTACAGTACCACCTTAAATACTCCACCTTAACATCTTAATTGCAGCCGTGGTGCTGTCTAGCATGGCCACAGTAAGAAAATTAATTTTGTCCAAAGAAAAGACTGACTTAAGCCTTCTGTTTAATTTTGAATCCTACACTGAAACACACAAAGCAAAAGAAGATTACTGATTGCTTTAAGTAGTACTATGTTGTAGGACAGTGTAGTAATGTCATTTTAAATTGAGTGCCTGTTAGTTAATAAAACACATTTCAGAAACAGTGAAATGTGCCTGGAAGTGATTTTCTGGTTAAATGCACAGCCCACTTAAGTGCACAAAAAACTGTTTATCTCGAGTGTGTGCACTTAGCAGGGCTCCACTGTACATGGTTGTGGTATTGTCCGTCTGGACTTGAACCACTTGACCCCAGAGCTGAGGAGCGAAAGCTGACAGTGCCAGTCTGACTGTTCTGAGCTCCAACAGGTTGATGTGGCATTGGGGGTCCAGAGCCCGTGGGCCCTTTTGTCCCTCATGTGGGCTCCCCAGCCCATGAGAGAGGCATCGGTCGTGAGGATGACGGTCAGCTCGGGGCGGACAAATGGGATCCTTTCCTGCAACCGGTCTGGGACGGTCCACAATTGGAGAGCGTCCCACATCTTCTGAGTTACAGTGACCAGCTGGTTGAAATGACCATGGTGCTGAGTCCACTGGGTGGCCAGATCCCACTGGAGGGGGAGCATGTGCAACTGGGCCCAATGGACCACTGAGGTGCACTCCGCCATGTAACCCAGAAGGCGCAAAAAGTCCCGGGTAGGGTGCAAGTGCCCAACCAGAAATGATTGGGCAAAGGAGGAAAGAACCTCTGCCCTGTCCGCCGGGAGTCGAGCTCTGCCCTGATGAAGCCATCACCTGAGACGGCATGAGTTCTGACTTGGCCTTGTTGATCAGGAGGCCAAGCTGGAAGCAGGTCTGGAGGGCCAGGTCCCTGGACCTCTCCACCTCCTGCTGGGTGGATCCTGCTAGGAGCCAATCGTCGAGGTAAGGGTAAATCCTGACTCCCCGATGTCTGAGATGGACCACCACCACTGCAATGCATTTGGTGAAGACCTGAGGGGCCGATGACAGGCCGAACAGCATGACTCGGAACTTGTACAGGGTCCCTTCGACCCTGAAGGGAGAAACCACTGATGGATGGACAGATTGGGACATGAAAGAACGCTGCCCTGTAGATCCAGTGAACAGAACCACATGTTTCACTCCAAGGATGGTATGATCTGGGACAGAGTGACCATCCAAAAGGTGCGTGACTTGAGATATTGATTCAGGTCGTATATCTAGAATGGGGTGCCAGCCCCCGTTGGGCACCAGGAAGTACCTGGAGACAAACCCTGGGGGGGAGGATCTGCCACTGGAGCGTCTGCCTCCTTGAGGAGGAGCTGAGTGATGTTGTCTCTGAGAGCCGACTGGGTGTGGGCGGATACTCCTTCCTCCCGAGGGGCACGGGCCTGGCTTGGAGGTTACTGCTCGAATTCCAGAAGCAGATCCTGACCGACCACTGCTAGAACCCACCTGTCCGTGATAATAACAGACCAGGCGGAAAGAAAGTGGCAGAGCCAGACCCCCACGGGAGGGCACAGAGCTGGCGTGACGGGAGAGGGTTCGACAGCCCCGGCCCCATCACTGAGCAGGCTTGGAGGAGGAGGATCCAGGATCTGAACCTCGGCCTCCTTTACGGGCCTATTGGGGTCCGGCCTTGGGCCGAGGGTGCCAAGCATGAGCCTGCTGTTGGTGCTGTCCGCCTTGAAAGGAGGACTGCTGAGCCGCAGGGGAAGAGTGCCGAAAAGGCTTCTTCTTTTTCTGCTGGTTCTTGCCCGAAGAACTCTTGGCAGAAGTAGCATCCAAGGTGGCAGTGGACTGCTCAATGCACTGAAGGTAACTGGCCACTCTTGGGCCGAACAAGTTGGTCCCCAGGAAGGGCACATCAGCTAGTTTGTGCTGGGTATCGGCTGGAAAGGAGGAGAGCCTCAACCAAGCCCTGCGATGAGAGGCAACTGCGGCGGCCATCAAGGGGGCACAAGAATCCCCAATGTCCAGGGCTGTCTAAAGCTGCTGTTTGGCGACAGCTTGGCCCTGATCCCGGACCTGCTTGACTGTGGTCTGCATGTCCGCAGGGAGATGTGGGAGGACTTCATCCAATGACCCAAGAAGGGCGCGGGAGAAGTGTGCCATGATGATGGCCGAACTGCCTGATGAAGGCCCAAGGAGGAAGCTGTACAGACCTTCCTGGCTGAGTGGTACAAAAGCTTGGACTCTATCAGGAGGTCAGTCAGTGTCAGCAGAGCTGCCAGTATGCCTGAACACAGAGGCGGTCACCAGGCTCTCGGCCGAAGGGTGCTCTGTGAACCCCGTGAGGGACCTCATGGGCACCGCATACTTGTGGGCCATGTGGGCAGACGGTGCTGGACAAGAGGCAGGATGCTGCCAGAGTTTGAGGGCTGGGCCAACAATGGCCTCAGCCACAGGAAAGGCCTCCGTCGGGGTATCCCCTCTCTTAAGGATGTCCGTAAGAGGGTACACCGCCTTTTACTAGACTGGCTCCAGGGGCATCCCTGTAGACTCAGAGATGAGGAGTAGGAGGATCCCTTGAAAAGACGAGGGACCTTCCTCTGTCCCCAGGCCACCGGCCGATTCATCATCACCTGGATGAGAATGTAAACTGGTGACGTCCGAACCGGATACAACGGCCTGCCCCCCAGGTCACCTTCGACTCGCTGGCAGTGGTCTGGGGTGACCGTGACTGACAATCGCCTGGGAAGCCTGGTGTCCAGTCTGTCTTTCTTGGAAGGAGCCCCTCCGACGGGCTGTTTGAGCGGTGGTTCCTCCACAATGGGTGGAGAAACTGTTATGGGCCGAACAGGTGGTCTTGCCGGCTCCGCGAGCCGGATACCAATTTAGTCGGCTGCAAAGGAGTCGGTTTCGGCCCAGGAGGCGAAAGCCAAGTAATGGCAAGGGTGGAAGACGTGGTAGGCTTATGCTCGGACAAAATCAGTTGCTGCCACATGAGGTCCTTGTAGCGCCGGAGTTTCCGCCAGAGCCTCTCCTCATCTGAGGAGGATGAGGACGACTGATGGCGTCACCTCTTTTCACAGCATTTACGCTCTTTCTCGGCTATTGGTCGAAAGGATCCTAGACCTCGATCGAGATTGGGCAGGCCGACTCGGTCGGTCAGGAGACACCGGAGGAGCTGGTGACTTCCCAGAGTCTGGGACTGGTTCTTCGATGGGAACTCCAGCAGGCTGGGTCTCCTCATCAGGGAAAACAAGGACCAGGGTCCTCTCCAAGGAGTTGTCGACTGGGGTTGGTGACAAGGGGTTGATGACGATTTCCACGTTATCGACCAAACCCTCGGTCGGCTGGCTTGACGGCAAGTTCGAAAAGCCGGCGGCTGAAGAGGTGACCTCGACTGAGGTCGAGACCGCATGTTCCTGGGACCAAGATCTCTCCCACTCCCAGGACCGTCTTTGTCAAGACGAAGATGCACTCGGATCCTTCTCCCGCTTATGGGATTGAGAGGAGTGCTAGCCCGCAGGCACCACTCTCTTGGTAGGGAGAGACTGGCACAACTCCCAGAAGGAACCCGAGAAGGTGGAGCCCAGGTTGAGCGGAACAAAAAAGCTCTGAGAAGACTCTGTGGCATGAGCTGCATGCTCCTCGAATGCTTGCATGCGTTCCAACTGCTCGGTGGATCCCGCAGCCGTGGAAGTCGCCCACCGAGCCTCCTTGGATTTCACCGGAGGATTCCTCTTCTCCGGCCTCCCCAGTTTCAGGCGTGTGATATGGTTGTCAAGGACATTGGGGTGGAATGCCAAACAGAGACTGCAAGACAAGGTGTCACGGCCGACACCGAGGCAGTAGACGCACACAGTATGGGGATCGGTACGCGACATCTTTTGGCCGCACAGGATGTTCCTCCCCAAACGAATTCTGCGTTAAACTTAACAGTTTTTTTTTGTTGCTGTTGAAAAATGTGAGGGGTTATTCTGCCTGCTGTGCACCCTCTCTCCCAAGTGGCTGTCATCAGACTGATTGGAACAGAACGGCGAAAGTACATGGCGTGGTGTAACGGCACAAGACTCGATGAACCTACAAAATCAGGGATCGCGGAAACAGTGAACACTCATTTCTGTTTCGGAGCGGATCTCTTGCACACATCAGAAATGTAATGTTGTTGTTGGTCTGTAACGCTGATAATGTTATAGATCACTGCATGTAAAAGGTCCTTATATCTGTTCAGAATTCTCCACACACTTGAGCCGAGGTCACTCTATAGTAAGAATTCTCCACACATTCGAGCCAAAATCACTCTATAGTAAGAATTCTCCACACACTCGAGCTGAGATCACTCTATAGTAAGAATTCCCCACACATTCGAGCCAAAAATCACTCTATAGTAAGAATTCTCTACACACTCGAGCCAAGGTCACTTTACAGTAAGAATTCCCCATGCCCTAGAATCGAGGTCACTCTACAGTAAGAATTCCCTGCACTCTTGAGCCAAGGTTGTTTTATATACTAAGGAGCTCGTCCATATTGCAACTGGTGATTATCAATGGCATACATAACAGCTGGGGGGACTATTCTGATGATGTCAATAAAACTGTGTACCAATATGAATGTAAGTGGCAAGTTGTGGTTTTACTATGGGGACCAATCACCGAGTTAGTCAACAGGAAATTTAGATAGACACCACACACAACCATTAGCTGTTCTGTACAGTAACTGCAGGGCAACTAGAGAGCTGCTTGGCAAGCTGGTATCCCGGGTTCAAGCTCCCAGCCAGGGAGGCTGGAGTGGGCCGACAAGAGGAGGATGACTGCAGTGTCCCACTGAATGTGCTCCACCTACATGGAGGGAGGAAGGGTGGGCTCCTCTGCTGCAGTGCTGCCTTTTGTGACCAAGGAAGGCAGTAGCAGTAGTAACTGGTAAGTTTCAGGAGCGGTTGGGTGCCCCACCACCCGACTTTTTTTTTTTTAATTTACTGTTTTTACACAGAAACATAGACTTTGACGGCAGATAAGTATTGCTTGGCCCACCTAGTTTTCCCATGTCCCTGCCTACTGGATAAGCTGCAGATCCTAGTTAACCAATAGCCTACTTCTTCCTACCCCCCACCAGAACTGCCTTATGTTTGTCCCATGCATTCTTGAATTCCCTCACTGTTCTTGACCCTACGATCTCCTCAGGAAGGCTGTTCCATGCGTTCACCACCCTCTCTGTGAAAAAATACTTCCTCACATTGCCCCTGAACTGTCCCCCCTCTATGCCCCTTCTCTCCACTCCAGTCATCTACCTTCCAGGATCCCTAGGCTGTGCCTCTAGCCTCCCCCCAGGTAACTCCTGGGGGTCCAAAGGACATGCCCTCATCCAGCTGCAGTTTTCCCCCTGGGCGGGGAGGAGGGGGATCCTGGGACGTCCACCCCAGTACCTTAAGTACATGTCAGGCAGTCCAATTGGCCCTCTTGAAGTCTGGGTGCTGGGTCCCTTCTACAGGCACTGGAGCAGGGGTTTTCTTGGTTTCTGTGGTATCCCTGCCCCTGAGGATGCCAGCAGTCGAGGAGGTCCAAGGAGGCGGGGCACGTAGAGATGTGGCGCTGCTCTGGATCTCGGCCAGCGTCCTTTCCACCCAAATTTCTCTGCCGTCTTGCTGCATCACCACCCATGGTCACCCAGGTGGCGGTAAAGCAGTGGGATCCACAGCCCTCCCTCACTGGAGGAGGAGAGCAGCCCTCCGGGTGCTCAAACCTCCTCCCCCCTGGCCGGCCCTCTAGCAACCCGAACTCACTTCCAAACCTGCGTTGCTGGCATCGCAAACGGTAGTGCTACCACTGCGCTGGCGGGCCAACCATCACCTGACTGTCTCTAAAGGCAGCTCCAAGGTGTTGTAACAGGAAAAAGAGGGCATTGTATTTCTTGGTGCCAAAACGCCAATCCAACTCCCAGCTGACCTCTGCACAGGTGTCAGAATGCCAATTCTTAGCCAGCCTTAGCACGGGTGCCAGAACACCAACCCTGCTCTCCCAGGTGGCAGTGCAACGGTACACCTCTGTGCCTCTAGGCTGGCCCTGAAACAGGATTCTAATCTGCTTGAATCTTTACCACCCTGGAGCCTGGTCCTGCCAGATCTTGGAAGCTAAGCAGGGACCGGCCTGGTTAGCAGTAGGATGGGAGACCATCAATAAATACCAGGTGCTGTGGGAAGTGGTATTCGTAGATCTACAGGCGGCACTTAGAAGAATTATGGACTGCGACAAACCTTTTTTTTTTTTTAAAAACAATATGGTAGCCAAGATTTCTAGCGCAAACTTTAACAAATAATGATTTATTTAAAAAAGGGGACTGGCTCCATGGCACTGAGCGATGGAGCACCTGGTTGGCATGCTGGCGACTCGGGTCCATACCCCGAGCCCGGGACATCGGGAGCGAAGGTTGGCAGGGAGGGTGTCAGAGCATCCATGCAGATGCTCTCCTCCCAGGGGAGGGTGCTGTGGCGCACCGATCCAAGAGCGACACCTGGTGTTGTGAGGCGGACTTGCTGGTGTGGGTGACCACGTGTCGGCTAGCTCTGCCTCCAGGGTGCTGCCATAATATGCGCTGTTGCGGAGTGGTAAGGGGCCCAGAACTGCCTAGTTCCCCGATTGCTGCCCTCAGCCCTGCATGCCTTGGAGGGCCCCACAGGAATGCTACTCCCCTCCCTTCCCTGGCGAGGATAACTCAGACCCTCCAAGACGTAGGGATTGCCTGGGGAGCCAGGTGTCAGAAAGTGGTAGTGAAGGGAGAGACTGGCTGGCAGAATGGGGCACGAGCAGCCAAAAGAGTGGCAGGTTGGGGGGTGCAGGAAGGAGCGCAAAAAAAAAAAAACAAAATTCAGAGGGGCTCCACTCCTCACACCCTCTTTTTTCCTTTTCCTCCTTCCTGTGCCCACCCCCGGTGCCCCTGTCCACTGGGTCTCATACGACCTCCCCCTGCCCACTGGACTCAACCCCCACTACCGGCACTTACCTCCAGACTCCCTGATTTCTTCCAACATCCCCTAGGTTCCAGTTCATCTCTACCAGGGGGTCTCCCTGCTCTCACCCAGGGAGAAAGCGCCAGACGTTAGGGATGTGGTTGGGGGAGACAAAGACATTGCTCTGCGTGGTCAGGTGATGTGGGGAGGACACACTAAGCGCCATCATCCGGTGTAGCAGAGATGAGCCCATTTCCCATTTTCTCCCTTCCCTGCCCCCCTTCCCATGTCACGGTCACACATCCTGTCCTCCTGGAGAGATGCACAGCAGCATGTGTTCACCCACACTGCCAAGTATGTCTTACCGTCCTAGCACCAAGAGTCACTCTAGGAGCAGGGCAAACCATTCCTCAATCTCCCCGGAGGAGGGCGTCCAAGCGGATGCTCTTTACCCTCCTCGCCGGTCTCTGCTTTAGTCGTCTCGGTGCTGGGCATGAACCCGGGCCGCCAACATGCCAAGTGAGCACCTCACCAGCTAAGGTCATGAAGTCGGCTCTAAAATAATAACCATACCCCCTTTTAATGTTTAAATAAATTGAATAGAACAAGCCTACCAAATAAAATAAAAACAAAATAAAGAAGCTGCTATCTGGTCTGCTATACTGATTTCCAGAGGATGTCCCATTCTGTAAACTACCCTGGCACTCTCTGCACGGTTAAAATTAAACATACTGATGCCACAGCATGGTGTTTGGGGGGACATTGTGCTGTCTTTCAGATGACATTAAATTGAGGTCCTGTCTGTTCTGGCGGTTGTTCAGGTGGATGTTAAAATTTCCACGGCACTTCTCGAGAAGAGTAGGGGAATTTCCCTGGCATCCTGGACAGACTTCCCCGTTCACATACCACCAACAGTTCAAGCTGACTCAACATTCATTTACATCTGTATGTCCCCTCAGCTCCAGGACAATGCCGAAACCAGAAGTTATTTCCTAGCCCCGTTTTTCTGGTCAACAAAAAGTAACGAAATAGATAAACTTTATTTTTCTTTTCTTCTCATGCAGTTCATTGAAATCTTTTGCTTTACTGGCCAGCTGTTACACTTTAGCAGCTGCTGTCAGCATCGGGTCAGTGGGTAGAGAGAGCTCTGCTGCTGCCATTTCATACAGTACATCTCATCCAAGATACAAAGCAGCTCATAACACAAGTATCCATCCACATTTCATCACACCTAGCGATTCCACGTTATAAAGTGCATTAGCATGCTTACTGATCCCCCCCCTTCTGAAGGCTGCATTCTACTTTCCACCCTGAACAGAAACCTTGGGCAGACAATAGCATGCACTGATAAAGCCGCTCACCTTCCTGTTGGAAAAGTGTGAGATGAAACGCTAAAGGAAGTTGAACAAGATGTGAGCTGTCTTGTCAAGAGACTGAGGGCCGGGTTGCTAAGCGGAATGTCTTGCTGAGTTGGTTGCTATATCAATTCACTGCTGACCCCCAGAGAATCTGCTTAGCAAGCAAAGTAACGAAACAAACAAAAAGAAAATTTGATTTCTTATTCAGGACAAGGTTGTGAATTAATTCATGAATATCAGACCAACCGTGGAGCTGAAACGTTATTACAGTCTCTCTGTATGCAACACAGTATCTGCAGTGGACAGAGGCATCAGGAGTCTCGCTGTTTAGTCTGTGCCTTCAATAAACACTGTTTTTACACTGGATGCAGAAGCAGAGTTTAATAAGAACATCTGCGGTGAAGTTTAGTGCTTATGAAAGGTGCCGGACTGACAGCACTGGAAACTGAAGCCCTCTGTTTATCCACATGACAGACATAGCCCGAACGATCACAGTGCAAGCTTCCTCATACTGCCCTGCCAATCTGCCGCAGCACTGGAGGGACAACCATGTAAGAGGGTGGTTTAAACTCTGTGCCCATTCAACCATTCTGATGGCCCACTTGGAACCGGACTGAGACCCAACAAAACTTATTTCACACAGGCCATTAAACAGGCATCAGAGGATAACGGCAACAGCCACTAGTTGCCCTGTGAGGAATCTGAACCTGAGGTAAAAGGCTGCCATTACAGCTAGCATTAAAGAAAAATTGCACTCACCTGTCAAAACCCTCCCCCAGAGGCTAACCCCTAATTAGCCATTCTGCACACAAAGGTACTGCAAAACTAGCTCCAACCCAAGGCAACGCACATGACTCCTGAACGGAACTCCAAAATCTGAATCCAGCATTCTGTCTGAAACATGTGAGGGGAACGTGCTGATGGATGGCTCACTCTGGTCCACGGTACCAACCTAAATTGGCTTCCTTAACCAGGGATAAGATGGGAGCTGCATCTCGATGTTCACCTAACTCAGGGTGCCTCCTGAGCAAAGCCTGCCAGTCACGGGCCAAACGTACTTGAGGAGTGGGGGGAGGGCGAGGACTCAGGAGCGCATCTCTCTTCAGAGCTGAGAACGGTGAGAGATTCAAACCCGAGTCTCCAGTGGGGAGTAAAAAGTCAGTGCCTTATCCACTCTGCAACCAAGTCTTTTGGGAAAGAAGTGTGTGTGTGTGTATAATGTGTGTGAGTAACTGTGCAAGTAAAGGGTAAACTGTCACTCTGGCAAACGCCAAGGCAACTGAACCTGAGGGAAGAGTTCAACAGCAGAGCAAATTGTGCTAAAAATAGATAAGCAGTTCTTAAAAGAATCACAGTAAGCAAAAATGTAGCGAGTCAGTAGGAGGCCAGATTCTGTGCTCTCCCTCATAAAAACATAACCGGCCCATTTGTTGGGGGAAGGGAGGTGGAGAGTGTTATAGGACAATGGGCAACAGATCCCTGGTGATTTTGCAGATGCAAAAAGGGTGCCACAGAAAGTCAACTGCAGCGATGGAGATTAACAGCAGCTAACAGTGGCCCCATCCACAGAATACGCATGAAATACGCCTGGAAAATGACACGTCGTCAGAATTGAGACTGTTGTGTATCAAACTGCATTTTATCAGACTTGGCCTCCTCCACCTCAGCCAGGCATCAAACCAGTGACCTCACAGCCCTGTCCAGTTACTAGCCCTTAGCCAATGTCCTCCAATGGCTAATCCCCTCATGGAGTCAGGAGGGGTCAGCCCCCTCTCAAGACAATTTTCCATAAAAACTACAAGTAAACTAAAATGCTTTAATTTTAAATGAATGTGTTTTCTGTAACTCGGCTTTATTCAAAAAGCAAAATTCCACTTCAAATACAATGCAGTAAAACCAAACTACATAGATACACAGACACTGTTGGCAGAAAAAGGTTCTTGAGCTGGTCTGCTGACACCGACGGCTAAGACACTGGATGCCTTACATCATGCCATGCTGTGACTCGTGTTCAGGAACGAGCACAGGTTGGCGAAGATCGGAGGGGTGGGAGAGGATTGAGCATCCTAGGGACTGCTCTCCTCTCCTGGGGAGGGCTGACCAGCCATTTTGGCCCATGACTGATTTATTGAAGCTTTTGTCTTCTGGAGTGCCGCCACATTTGCTCTACTAAATATAATAAGTACTAGCCTTCCTGCTGAGGCACCCACCCCGATTCCCTGGACACGCTGCATTTGTGGAGTTCAGACTTCAACTCAGCCAGATCCCATGGCCAGTTCAAATCCCTCATTCAAACCCATCTCTTCTCAGCAGCTTTCAAGAACTGTGGTCGTGCACTGGGCCAGCAGGTGGCTCGCTGTGCTCCCATGCTGGGGACCTGGGTTTAGGAATGGACATGGGAGCTGGCTGTGTGGACTGGCAGGAAGGGACGAGAAGGGGAGGTTCGTGAAATGCTAGAGTGGTAGTGACACCACGGAATTATTATAACATCCAAATGGGACTGGGTGGGGGTGCACTGGACTATCAGGGACTACTAACGGGATTGAGTAAGGGAGGACCACTGGATACCAAAGAATTGTTTAAAACTACCAACAGGGATTGGGGGGGAATGAGGCAGGACTTAACTGGTCAAGTGAGTGCAGGGTTGTCAGGCTGCACCACGCTTCAGTGCTATTCATGGCGCAATCTGGTTAACAGCCTCATGATGGGATGCAAACGTGTCGTTTGCAACCAGTATCCATTATGATGCCATTTACATTTTTGTTTACTTTTTATTTAAAATGCCTTTTTTTTTTTTTGCATATAACAGACATTGCAACAACAACATTTAACCAACACAGCTGACATGTTATAAGGATACATAACAAGGTCTATGTAGGCGGCCGTAACTGCCAATGAAATAAACAGTATAATGAGAGATATCTAATATAGGCTTCATCTGAGTAGATGGGTACAGGCCTTTCAACTGAGAGCTCGGCCAATGGGTGACAGTCAGAGGGCTAACAAAGAAAAGAAATTGAGTAACAACGGAGGTCCAAGAGCCAACAAGTGAGTAAATATTATCTCCTAATTAAGGGACAAAGTCTGTGCAGGAGGACATAACGTACAGGACCCATCTCCACAGAATTTCAAACTTGTCCAGGCATGGCTCAGATGGGCCGTGATTTTCCACAGCCTATATATCTCAGTCACAATATCCTGCCAAAGGCAGATAGAGGGCACAGTAGTACTCAGCCAAGACTGCCTTCTTAGCTGTAAAGAGGCATATATTCCACAATCTACTGGCTTGGGGGCAGGGGAAGGCAATGGGCGGGGAGCTGCCGAAAAAATGAACATGCAGTCTGTTCGCTGTACCTGTTGGCCAAAGAGCTTGAACAACTCCTTGTTGAGGGCAGAAAAAAAATGACTGCAACACTGGGCATCCCCAAAAGACATGACCCTGAGTGGCAGGAGAAATCCCATTGTCTCCAACATGATGTCCCCTTCCCCGGAGGTATCTGTGCTGAATTGTGGAGGTCCTGAAGAATCTGACTAAATTACTATATGTTATGTTTAAAGTACTACTGTCCTCTGTTAATTATACATTTACCTGTCTGTAACCCGATGCGGAACCTTTGTAAAGGAGCTTTTAGCTCAAAGGTCAAATCCTAGTATTCAATAAATAAATAAAAGTACAATTTTTCAGAGAGGATTCTTTTGAGGCATGAGAGGCAGTGATAAGAGTGTAAAACAGATGTGCCACTGCCATTCCTTGTCCATGATAACAATGTTGAGGTTGGTTTCCCATGCCCTTTTAAATGAATCTACTCTATATGCGTTTAACTGTGCCAAGGCATTACACAATGTCGAAATCATATGTGAGAGATGGATGGACCCCTTCAATGCTGATGTAATAAAGAGTTACCAAACTTGGGTTCAACTCCAGCTCCATAAGGGTGCCAGTTCGTGGTTTAATGAAATCTGCTACTTGAAAGTACTGAAACTGATCCTGGGGTCTAAGTGAATTCTTGGCTTGTATCTCCGCAAAGGGGAGGATCCTACCATCCTAGAAGTACTGGCTGACTAAGTGGATCCCCAACCTTTCCCAGTGTGGAAAAGCAGGATGTATAGCTGCAGGTGGAAAGACTGCTAGATATGGTAGGGGATCTAAAAGAAAACAGAACTGCTCAAGTTTGGGATTACTTAACATCATCCATCTTGCCTTTAACACTGACATTGGTTAGTCATTATAGTGGACTGGCGGGGGGGGGGGGTGTCAAAAGAATTTTGTTCAAACTTAAGATGTCCTCCTCTTTTAATTCTATAGATTTCCAATGGCCTTTATTTTCAGGGTACAGCCAGTATAACACAGTACGCACCTGTGTCGCCTGATGGTACAATGACAGATGAAGAAGGGCAAGCCTCCTCTATATGCTTTGGGAAGCCACAATAATGTAAACCTAACATGAGGTCTTTTCCCATCCCAGATGTAATGCAACATGGGTTTATTAAGTTTTTGAAAATGCGTCAGGGGAGGAGTCACGGGTAAGGAATGCGCAAAATACAATATCCTAGGCAGGATATTCACGCAGTGCTGACATGCCGCATTAAAGATAAAGACAAGTTTTTCCAGATCAGCATATCCGCCGAAACCTGTTTCGTTAGTGGTCCAAAATTTAAAGGGGACTAGCAGCGCAGGGTCCACTGCAAGGTGATTCCCCAAGTGTTTCAAAGAAGAGAGATCCCAGCAAAACATGAACTGGGTCATGATGACAGGAGGGGAGTAACTGAGATGCAATAGCTCTGTTTTACTAGTATTCAATTTGTATGCTGCTAACACTCTGTTAGGGTCCACCACAAGAGAGGCAGAGAAGTCTTGGGGTTTGCAAGATAGCATAGAGTGCCAGTTTTTGTGTCTCTTCCTTCCCCTCCCAATTTTTAAGCCCTGGATATCATTATTCTGCCAAACAGCCTGTGCCAATAGCTCCAAACAGATAGCAAGCAAAAGGGAAGAAGGGGGCACCCCTGCCAGATGCCCCAAAATAATAGAAAAGGGGAGGAAATATGCCCATTAATCTTGACATATGCTATCGGGGTGTCATAATGATGCTTAATTATGTCCCTGAATTGCTTCAGAAATCCCATTTTCCCCAGAAAAGACACTCTGGAATGACCAAGCCACCCGGTAGAAAGCCTTCTCCGCATCTAAAATAATTAATAA
Source organism: Neoceratodus forsteri (assembly GCA_016271365.2). NCBI lineage: Eukaryota > Metazoa > Chordata > Ceratodontiformes > Ceratodontidae > Neoceratodus > Neoceratodus forsteri. The sequence goes on from CM028130.1 coordinate 1,617,701,997, forward strand.
AAAAGGAATTTTCGACTAGGTGTTATGGTGAATGATGTGCAATGTCCTCTTGATATTATCCTGTACCTGCTATGAACCCACAAACCCTGTCTAGTCTCTACTGATAATAGATGGTAAGATCCTATCCAGATGCTTAGCAAGGCCAAAAGTGGTCTGTAAGAAGCACACTGTTTTGTACCCTTCTCTGGTTTGAGGATCGCAGATCTAGTAGCCATTTTACAAGTGGGAGGGATCTTCCTGCCTCCACTACCTCCCCACAGGCCCCTAAAGGGGGTGAGGGGCAGCAGTTCCTTGAAAGTTTTATAATCCTTCCCCGTATACCCACTGGGACTGGGTGCTTTTCCCATTCTTTAAATTTTTTTTTAAATCATGTTTCTTTTCTTCTGGGTCTTCTCGACAGCACCCCCCCCCAGCCCCATCGCTGAACTTCTCATGGACTGACCGGTTATTCAACACTTAGGCTGAACCCCTGAGGGTGAGTGGCTAGCTGTGCTAGTCACGGTGAGCCTGGGGCTGGCAAGGAGCAGCCTGGCATCCTTTTCCTCCCAATTTTCTTCCCCCAGAGTGTGTGTGCCAACAAGTCACGCTCCAGCCCTCCCCTTTGCTAGCATGCTGTGCCACTGTGTTATCCCCAGGCCTGTGGCAGTCTCTGTGGCAGGAACTAATGTCCCCCCTCCCTGAGGAAGGAGAGCTGCCATCGGGCGCTCAATCCTCCCTCATCCTGCTGGCCTACCAAGTGACCCTCTTCATTCCAGAACCTGGGTCGCTGGCGTGGGGGGGGGCGTGAAACACAACTGCTCCTCCACTGGGCTGACTCTTTCTTTAAATTTTTAATCACTGCCTCTAGTTCTTCCTGTGTCACTGGGGATGCCAGGAAATCTACATATTGTGGGGTCAATTTTGGGACTCAGAGGGGCTCCAAATAAGTTTTAATGTCTTGTACCCCAGGATGTAACTCAGGAGTATACAAATTCTAGTAACCCTCCTTTCTTCACTGTGGACTCCATTTACTACTACCCATTTGCGTCCTGTTGTCTAGCCAATTTTTTATCCAGGCTACCATCTTGGGACCCACGCCAAGGCTGGCTAACTTGTGTATTAATCTTTTGTGTGGGACTGTATCAAATGCCTTGCTAAAATCTAGGTAGGCCATGTCCACAGCCCCTCCCTGGTCTACTACTTTGGTGACCCAGTCAAATGAATCTATTAGATTCGTCTGACACGACCTTCCCATCGTGAATCCATGCTGCCTTAGGTCCTGTGCCCCACTAGCCTCTAGGTACTCAACAATTCTTTCCTTCAGAAGTGATTCCATCATTTTCCCTACCACTGAGGTCACGCTAACTAGTCTGTAGTTTCCTGCCTCTGTCCTGCTCCCACTTTTGTGAAGAGTAATCACATCTGCCCTCCTCCAGTCCTCAGGTACCACCCCATCTTCCCATGATTTGTTAAAGAGAGTAGTCAGTGGTGTCACTAGTTCTACCCTTAGTTATTTTAGAACTCCTGGGTGAATTCCATCAGGCCCCATTGCTTTGTCCACCTTCAATTTTATTAGTTCTTTCAAGATGAAAACCAAACTCTCGATATTTCTGTTTAACAGCATGAGACCCCATACAATTACTTACGAGAGGTATGCAGTAAACCAAATCTACAGGTCCCCGATGGCTACAGGTAGGTCAAGAGAGCACCCCTCAGAGCAAAGGGCCATCCCAGCCACCAAGGGATACCTAAACTCAGAGAGATTAGGCCTCAGTTATCTCCGAATGGCACAACCGATTGAACGGAAATAAATGCACAGTGAACCTCAGGTTAGGTACAGTGCTCTTTTCCAAACGTGAGAGGCTCATGCTGTGCCAAAAATTTAGTCTCTAGCAGAAAGTAAACGTTTAAACATGAGTTACTAAAGTCTCAAACAGCCGAAGGGGGAGTAAATCGGTCTGCTGTTAAGGATGAGTCCTCAGCAGTAGTGTAGGCCTTCCGCCTCAGAGAGTGAATTGTTTGTTTATTTATTTGCTTTTGGTAACTAGGTAAGTGCACTAGACAGGACTGCCAATTTTCAGGCACGACCAGGGCGATTACAATTCAAACAAGTTACAAACAATAGCACAGGGAGGAGCGAATACAATGCAGTACATAAAGAGATCAACAAACTTACATGACAGTAGAATTACTTAGCACGAAAGTGATAGCATACATAGCGTAAGCATTACCACACAATAGAGATAAAAAATGAAAATTACGTAACTACCATAATTATGATCTTTCTGTGTATCTTCACCATTCATCACATATGGGGTACTGGCCGGAGATCAGGACCCCGCGGGAGCTTTTTTTTTTTTTTTTTAAAAAGGATAGGCTAACTTGTATGCAACACAGTACCAAAAAGATCTCCTTTTATTATTAGTTCTTCGTCTCCCGCCGTCGAGGTTGCCTCGTGGGAAGCTGTCAGAGAAGAATTTTAGGCCTTTCAGCCTTTCGTTCAACGTTTCAGTCCGTCGGTAACTTACTAGTTCTGGGTTCTGCCTCCACTCAACATCACCGGTAAGATCTTTCCTTTTTATTTGCAGTATTGCGACGTCGAGTCTGTTTTGGTGTTTTTTCCGTTGGGTCATGTCTCGGTCGGGGGCAAGAAGTTTTCTAAGGCGGGTCGGCCCTATCGTCGGTGCCCTGTGCGGCCGTCAATATTCCATTACCGACCAGCATGACCGGTGTCTTGCGTGTCTTGGCCCGCTTCACGACATGGATTCGTGCGATGCCTGCTTCTCCATGGACCGCCGCGTCCTCGAACAGCGCGCGTTGAAAGTGAGGCGAGCTCCGCCGACTTTCGGGGGTAGGGTTCGCACTCGTCGGGCCAAGCCGCGCTCTCTCGGCCTTTTCTCCGGGTCCCCTCCCGGTTCTATAAGGACCGAGGAGGAAGGAGCCTTGGCTACTTGTAGCCTGGCCATTGCTGAGGCTCCTCCTGTGGTGCAGGAGGCCCATCCTACTTCCTCCAGGGAGGCGCCGCCACGGCAATCGCCCTTCGGGGTGAAGGCTTCGCCGTCCGCCTCCGCTGCTCAGAAGGTCTGGTCGACGCTGCTCCTCGATGTTGCCGGTCGGTGCCGTGGGCACTGCCGACGCCGGCGCCGACTCATCGCCGGGGCGCTGTGGGCCCTGTCAGCCTGCCTGTGGGCGCTGTGGGCCTGGATCCGGCGTTGCCTTCGCCATGTCTCACCGGCACCAAGGTTGAGCATGGCGCTGTACCTGCGCTGGTTCGGGCGTCAGGGCCTTCAGAGTCGGCAGCCGGTGCTGCCGGTGCTCTCGGTGCCGCTCCCGGCGCCGAGGGGCCTGGCAGTGTCGCGTTCGGCACCAAGTCCACCCTCGGCGCCGACACCTGGTGGTGTCATTGGCGCCGAGGTTGTTGCTGGGGCTGCTGTCGGTGCCGTCTCTGTCCCTGGTACCGCCCTTAGTGCTAGTGGACTTGACGGCACCGCGGCTGGCCCTGGCTCTGGACCTTCGGCCCAAGCTGCCCTAGCGCCTTCTGTGAGCCCCGTCCACGGGGTTGTGGAGGGCACGGGTGCCGCCTCGGGCACTGCTCTGGCTGCCGGGCCCTCTGGCAAAGTCGTTTTCTCTCGCCCTCCTACTGTTTGGCTCAGAGCCTCAGACTCTACCTCTTCGGAGTCGGGTCGGAGTCAGACGGGCAGTCAGCCCTCGGGTTGTTCATGGAGGAGAGAGATCCAGTGGTCTCGTCAGAGTAGTCGTAGCCAGCCCCTTCTGAGGAGCGCCAGGCAGTCTCTGAGGTTAGGGTCAGTGGGTGGACCAGCAGGCAGTGGTGCATGCCACCACTGCTCTGCAACCTGGCCTTGGGGGTTTCTTCGACCTCTCGGTGGTGGTACCCCCTCCAGTAGTGTGTCTTGATCGCCCAACTTTGGGGCCCATCGAGAAGCCTACAGGAGGAGAGAGTGCTGTTCCCTGGGTCTCCCCTTCGGGGGCAGCCCAGAGCTGCCAGCTACCTAGGCTGGCCCTCTCGAGGAGGAGGACTCTCTCGGACTCTGAGGGGTCGAGGGGTGTGGGGTCGGGGCATCGGCCTTTCTCTGGGGTCCACCCGGGCCCTGGGCAAAGCTGAAGTGCGGATTTCCACCCTTCCCCTTCTGGTTCCTTGAGGGGGTCCCATTCTTTTGAGGCAGGGGACCGTCCTTCTGGACTTTTACGGCCCTGGTCACCTCACTGGGGGGATTCTTCTGGGCGCAGCCTAGGCAGTACCAACGTGGTTGTACAGCTGTCGGCTGTGGAGTCTTCCGGGGCATCCTCCTCGGGTGCTCATGGTCCACTCCCCAGCCCTGGTGAAGGTCAGCCGACTTCTTTCTCGGCTCTGCCCCTATCCCTCTGCCACATTCTCCAGCACTCCCGGGCATTCTTGGTCCTAGCGGCCCTCTCACCTGGGAGCAGTTCAGGGCGGTGGCTGCTCGGTTCCCTGCCTACGTTAGGGCTATGGACAGCCAGGTTTTTCAACCTCCCCCCGTGCAGCCACCCTTGGAACGTATGGTGACCTCCAGCTCCTCATCCCCCTCTTCTGGAGGAGAGGAACCCTCTGTCCATATCTCTCCGGCCGCTGATCTCTCAGAGTACCAGCGCTTCCTCGTGAGGATGATGGAGGACCTTCACCTTTCACCCTGTCTGTTAGCAATCCTGAGAATGCGGCGCACGCCTTTCTAGGCGATTTTGACGGGGCCACCCTTGTGGTGCCGCCCCTGGCCTGCTCCCTTCGAGAGGCGTCCTTGCGCTTTCTGGCAGAGGTCCTTCTCCTGGGTTCCTGCCCCTAGGGACCTCAGCCAGAGGTATTAGCGCCCCGGAGTCTCCAGGTTCTATGCCTCACCCGCAGTCCGCTTGACGACTCTGGACACCCCTGATGGGCTTCTCGCCTTCATCAGGACTGGCCCCAGATCAAGACTCCTCGATTTTGATTTCTGGGGAGGAGGACCTTCTACTCGCACGGTTGCTCCTCCATTTCTGCTCACCAGGCCCACTATGCAGCCTACAACAGGTTCTTGTGGTCCATGCTAGGTCAGATCCTAGCTGCTTTGTCTGACCTCGGAGCAAACCAGACAAGCCATTGCACTCTCTGCACGTGGCCTGGAGCTAGCAAGGCACCAAGCGAGGGCATCTTATGACGCCAACGAGGTGGCTACCAGGGTCGTAGGGACAGCGATCTGCACTAGGAGATCGGCGTGGCTTCGTCTTTCCTGGTTGTCACCCTTGGCCCAGCGTAGGGTGATTTGCTCCGCCCACCAGGAACCTACCTCTTCTCCCGTGGGGGCGAGACGGCGCTTGTCGGGCAACTCCTTCCTCTCCGGGGACCCTGCCTTGCTCTCCCCACTCTCGGGCCTCCTCGGGCCCAGAAGGTTCTCCCCCTTAGTGTGTCACCCACTGAGGGCTAAGGTGTCGTCAACCCCACCCTCCCGCCAGCTCTGAGTTGCTGTAGAGTAAGAAGGTTGTGGGGGGGGACATGAGAGTGCAAGGGACAGATAAAGGAAAAGATACACAAACTAAAAGGAGAAATAAACAGCTGAGAGGACAGAATAAAGCTGGAAAACTAAGGGGATTGGGAAGGGGCTCCAATCTCTGGAAGCAGAAGAAAAGGAGGGAGCGAGGGTTAAAAGAATGTAAAGTAAGGATGTGGCGGGGGGAGAGAAGGGAACATACCCTGGAATCTTGACCTGTCTCCAGATTGTAAAGGAACTGCGAAGGAGTAGCCAGAAGGCTAAACTGCCAGAATTCAAGGCACAGAATCACTGGCAATCACTTCAACATAAGCAGAATCGGCTATTCTGGAAGAAAAGACAAGATACAGGGAACCCCCCCTCCAAAATCAAGTTTTGGTATAAGAAAACTAATACAAAATCACACATGCCCCTGTAATGCAAAGCATCATGGGCTGCATATGCAAATCACCACAGAATATTATGCTGGTTCAACTTTAAGCAGAAATGCATGGTGCCGGAAGGTCTCTCACACAGTTTGCAAAGGGTGCCAACAAAAGACAGACATGTGTTTCGTCCTACCAGGGTTCATCAGTATGCCTCGTCTGTTTGACACCCCAGTGGAATGAACCAGCTACCCTAAGATGGTCTATCTGGGTTATGTTGTGGTGAACCCAATTAAAACAAAAAACACGTTAAAAGACAAAAAACCTCTGTACGAAAGCACTGAGGCAATGGTTACCCCAAAGGGCATTGATCGGGAAGCCAAGTTTCAAAGAAACACAAAATCACACATGCCCCCCCATAATGCAGAGCATCATGGGCTGCATATGCAAATCACCACAGAATATTATGCTGGTTCAACTTTAAGCAGAAGTTTCTTAAATTAAATTGAGGGTTGTGGCCAAAGGACAAGGAAATCAAAGGAAAGCTGATGAGGAGAGAGAACAGAAGAAAGGGCAACCACCAACCCCCACCCCACAGGGGTGGAGCCAAGGCACTGAGGAAGGAGTGCCCTCAATCCTGACCACTCCCCCTCTCCAGAGAAAAACATCCCCCATGCGCCCAAGGTCACCCCACCCTGACCAACAGAAAGATGGGGCGGGGTGGAGGAGAGGCACAGAGGAGGGGGACCCAGAGACTGAGACCCCAGGGGATGATGGGTGGGACTGTGATGAATGGTGAAGATACACAGAAAGATCAGAATTACGGTAGGTACATAATTTTCATACCTTATCTATGTCAATCTTCACCATTCATCACCTTTGGGTGAGTGCCAAGCCCCCCTGAAGGGGGCCTTAACCGTAAAGGACTAAGTCCCTTAGCTCTCAGTGGGTGGCACACCAAGAGAGAGAACCTTCACGGGTCTGGAGAGGCCTGAGAGTGGGAAGAGTGAGACGGGGACCCCCAGAGGGGGTAGGAAGTTGCCCTGACAGATGTCGTCTCAACCTATGGGAGAAAAAAACAGGTTACTCACCTGTAACAGTAGTTCTAGGAGTGGTATATGTTGTTCATCCACACTGTCTGGCATTGTCCCTTTCCCCTTTAATCTTACCGGAAGTCTTCAAGCTGGCTCTTCCCACCCACCTGGGCGGTAAATACCTTGGCTCCACCCCATGACGCCAGATCTAGCCCGCTGGAAGCCAGGTTGTGTGCCTTAAGCCGGGGAGGTCGGGTGGGTGCGTGAGGATGAACAACATATACCCCTCCTAGAACTACTGTTACAGGTGAGTAACCTGTTTTTCTAGGAGCGTGGATATGTTGTTCATCCACACTGTCTGGCAGACTCCTAGTAGTTCTCCGGGAGGAGGGAGGCAAGCAATACCCCTACTTAGGAAAAAGAGATTGAGAACAGAGGCCCCAAACCAGCATCACGCCGTGACTCAAGATCGATGTGGTAATGGGTATAAGGCAGGCTCGCTGACTTCCAGGTAGCAGCCCGACAGATTTCCTGGATAGGGATGTCCCTGGAAGCAGCCACTGAAGCAGCAGTATGGCAGGTAGAATGAGCTCTTATCCCTCTGGGCGGCTCCTTGCCCGCCAATTCATAACACAGACTTATGCAAGATGTGATCCATCTTGCAATAGTCCGCTTGGCTGCAGGTCTGCCAGAAGCAGCTTCAGCATAGGTGACAAACAGCTGGCGAACCTCTCCCGGAATTTCCGCCATCCTCTCCTTATAGTAGAGAGAGCACGCCTGAGGTCCAGAGTATGGAGCCTGTACTGCATCCGAGGTGTAGTTAGGTAATATACCAGCAGAGTCAGCACCTGGTTAAGGTGAAACTCTGACACCACCTTCGGAAGGAATTTCGGATGGGGGCGTACAACTTTGTCCCTGTGAAAGACCAGATAAGGGAGTCCACTGAAAGTGCTTGGAGCTCCCCTGTCCTTCTGGCTGATGTGATAGCCACCAAGAAGGCAGTCTTCCACGACAAGTGCGAGAGCTCACACTTGTGCATGGGTTCGAATGGCTTGCCCATGAGCTTTGCCAAAACCAGCAAGAGATCCCATGGAGGTGGAGGTTCACACACCGGAGGGGATATGTGATTCAGGCCTTTGAAAAAGAGCCCGACCACTGTCTCCTGTGCCGTGCTGACCGGCCCGTGCCCGGTAAGCAGAGATGGCTGCCAGGTGCACCCTAAGGGTCGATGACCGAAGACCCCCCCCTTTGGAGAGGGACCAAAGGTAGTCTAGAATGTTAGTCACAGAGCAGGATAAGGGGTCCAGGATTTTTCCCTGACACCAAATGGAAAACCTTTTCCATGTGAAGGCATAACATTTCCTGGTCGATTCCTTTCAAGATGCTTCCACCACGGTGTAGACATCCTCGGAAAGACCCAGAGCCTGGAACTCTAGCCACTCAGGAACCAGGCTGTGAGGTGCAGGGATTGAAGGTCTGAGTGGAAGACCTTCCCCTGGTTCAACGATATCAGGTCCGGGCATGTACAAAGCCGGTCCGGGACTCTGCAGCTGAGGCTGAGGAGATCTGGATACCAGAACTGGTGTGGCCAATCTGAGACTACCAGGATCACCTTCGCCTTGTCCCTCCTCACCTTGAGTAACACCTTGTGGATCAAGGGAAATGAAGGGAAGGCGTAGAGGAGGCCTGGGGTCCACAGCCTCGAGAAGGCATCCCCCTGCAGCGAGCCCTGCTGAGGGGGGCGGGCATGGAACAGCATCAGCTTGGTGTTCTCCCAGGAGGTGAACAGGTCCACCAATGGTTTGCCCCAATGGGAGAACAGATCATAAGCTACCTCTGGATGGAGAGACCACTCGTGGGATGTCTGGCCTATGCGGCTGAGAGCATCCGCCAGTTGGTTCGAGACTCCTGCCACATGGATGGCTAGGAGATCTGCCTCCAGCTGGCTGATGAAGGTCCAGATCCGGAGCGCCTCCTTGCATAGCAGACGGGAGTACATGCCGCCCTGTTTGTTGAGGTAGTACATGGTCATGATATTGTCCATCTGGACTTGAACCACTTGACCCCGGAGCTGAGGAACGAAAGCTGACAGTGCCAGTCTGACTGCTCTGAGCTACAACAGGTTGATGTGGCATCGGGACTCCTCGGGGGTCCAGAACCCGTGAGCTCTGTTGTCCCCCATGTGGGATCCCCAGCCCATGAGGGAGGCATCGGTCGTAAGGACGACTGTCGGCTCGGGCAGACAAACGGGATTCCTTCCCTCAAGTGACTCGGGACGGTCCACCATTGGAGAGTGTCCCACATCCTCTGGGTGACCGTGACCAGCTGGTCAAAGAGACCCTGACGCTGAGACCACTGGGCGGCCAGCTCCCATTGAAGAGGGTGCGAGTGCAATCTGGCCCAACGGACCACTGAGGTGCATGCCGCCATGTAACCCAGGAGGCGCAGGAAGTCCCGGGCAGAGCGCAAGTGCACAACCAGAAATGATTGGGCAAAGCAGGAAAGAACCTCCGCCTTGTCCGTCGGGAGTCGAGCTCTGCCCCGACAAGAGTCGAGCTCTGCCCCGATGAAGCCCATCACTTGAGAAGGCATGAGTTCTGATTTGGCCTCGTTGATTAGGAGGCCCAGGTGGGAGCAGGATCGGAGGGTCAGGTCCCTGGACCTCTCCACCTCCTGTAGGGAGGAACCCGCCAGGAGCCAGTCATCTAGATAGGGGTAAATGCGAAACCCTTGATGCCACAGATGGGCTGCCACCACTAGGATGCATTTGGTGAAGACCCTTGGGGCCGATGACAGGCTGAACGGAATGGCTCTGAACTCGTACAGGGTCCTTGACCCTGAAGCGGAGGAACCGCTGATGGGACGGATGGACTGGGACATGGTAGAATGCATCCTGAAGATCCAGTGTACAGAACCACATGTTTCGCTCCAGAGATGGTATGATCTGGTTCAGAGTTACCATCCGGAAGGTGCGAGACCAGAGATACTGATTCAGGTCGTGGAGATCTAGGATGGGGTGCCACCCCCCATCCGCTTGGACACCAGGAAATACCTGGAGATGAAGCCTGGGTCTAAAGGAGGATCCGACACTGGAGCTACCGCCTCCTTGAGGACGAGCTGAGCAATGTCGTCCCGAAGGGCTGACTGAGCGCCAACTGAGATCCTTTCCTCCCATGGAGCACGGGCCCGGCTGGGGGGGGGGTACTGCTCGAACTCTAGAGGCAGTCCCTGCTCGACCACTTCCAGAACCCACCCATTGGAAGTGATACCGGACCAGGCGGAAAGAAAGCGGCAGAGCCAGCCCGCCCACGGATGGACCCAGAACTGGCATGACGGGTGCAGGGGAGGCCACCCCCGACCCGTCACTGTGCAGGCTTGGAGGAGGAGGAGGCACCTGGACCAGCACCTTGGCCTCCTTTGTGGGGCTGTTGGGGACCTTGCTTGGGCCTAGGGCGCCAAGCTTGAGCCTGCTGCTGTTGCTGACTTCCCTGGAAGTAGGGCTGTCTGACTGCAGGGGAAGAATGACGAAAGGGCTTCTTCTTGCGCTTCTGCTGGTTCTTGCCTGAAGAATCTTTAGCAGAGGTGGCATTAGACTGCTCAATGCACTGTAGATGACCTGCCACTCCCAGACCGAAGAGGTTGGTGCTAAGGAAGGGCACGTCAGCTAGCTTGTGCTGACTATCCACGGGAAAGGAGGATAACCTCTGCCAAGCCCTGCGGCGAGTGGCTACTGCAGTAGCTAGTGAACGGGCACAGGAACCACCAATGTCCACAGCCGTCTGGAGCTGTTGTTTAGCAACAGCATGGCCCTGGTCCTGGACCTGCTTGACCGTGGTCTGCATGTCTGCTGGGAGATGAGGGAGGACTTCATCAAGCGACCCCAAAAGGGAGTGAGAGAAGTGTGCCATGATCACTGCTGAGCTAGCCTGGCGAAGGCCTAGGGATAATGCCGCATAAACCTTCTGGGCTGAGTGGTCCATATTTTTGGACTCCTTGTCCGGAGGGCGGTCAGTATCCGCAGAGCTGCCCGTTCGCCTAAACACTGAGGCAGTCACAAGGCTTTCTGCTGAGGGATGCGCAGTGAAGCCCGCCAAGGACCCCATGGGCACCGCGTACTTGCGGGCCATGCAGGCAGAGGGAACCCGGCAAGAGGCTGGACGCTGCCAAAGTTCCAGTGCCGGGCCAACTATGACTTCGGCCACTGGGAAGGCCTCCGTCGGGGTATCCCCCTCTTGAGAATATCCGTGAGAGGATATTCCGCCTGCTTCTGAATGGGCTGCAGAGGCATACCTGTGGACTCCGAAATTAGTCGAAGGATGCCCTGAAAGGAAGAAGGTCCTTCCTCCAGGCCTGTCACTGACAGCTCATCATGTGAGTGAAGGCCGGTAGCATCCGAATCCGAGGAATCCGGACACAAGGGTCTCCCACCTAAGTCCCCCTCAATGCACCTAGGGCGATCAGGAGTGACCGTAATGGACAACCTATGGGGCAGGCCTGTAGTTGGACAGTCCTCCTTAGAGGGAGCCCTTCCCTGAGGCTGTTTTGGTGGTGGTTCCACCAAAATTGGTGGGAAGCCCATAACAGGCCGAGCCGAAATGCGCACCGGTCCCACCGGAGGGAGAACTGGAGTCCTTGGAACCGAGGGAGTCGGTGTCGGCTGAAGAGGCTGGGGCCATGTAATGGCCAGTACAGCCGGAGCAGCCGGCTTTTGACCCGTTAAAAGAAGTTGCTGCCACATGAGGTCCTCATAACATCGACGGAGCTTCCGTCTAAGTCTCTTCTCGTCCGAGGAGGAGGAGGAATGGTGGCGGCGACTCTTCCGGAAGTGTTTGTGAACCTTTTTTGGTTTACCGACCAACGGGGTCCTACTCCTCGATCGAGACTGACGGCGTCGGTTCTGTCGGTCGGGAGAAGCCGGATTCGGTGAGAACCAGGGTTCCGGCTCTTGTCCCTCGATCGGGATGCCCGAAGGACGGGTCTCCTCGCCGGGAAGGAGAGAATGGGAGTCCTCCAAGGAGTCGCCGATAGGCGCCAGCGACAATGGCTCGACTGGTCAAGAGAAATCTCAGCCGTTCTGCCGTATCCTCGGCTCCGATGCCCTGGCCTGATGGAAGGTCCGAAAAGCCGGCAGCCGAGGAAGCGATCTCGACCGTGGTCGAGACCCCTTGCTCCTGAGAGTTGGACTCCACAAACGCTTTCTGCACTGCTGTGATCTCTTTCTTAGCCAGGCCATTTGTCCCTAGGTGGAAAATGACATGCAGCTCCCTCCCCTGTGCACCTGCTCCCGCAATCCTGGGGATTCGCTCCCTGTCCCTCCAAGCCATGGCGCCAGGCAGGCAGGCACCTTATCTCCCTCTCCCCTTTCTCTCCCAGTTCTACCTTCCTAACAATGGAGTCCCCCACCAAGAGTTGTTTCCTTCCCCTGTGAGGTCCCATGACACCCTCCTGTGGGTCTCCTTTGTGGAGGTTCCCAGCATCCTCCATGGTCTCCACTGTGGGTGCCTCCATAGAGGAACCACACTTTGCCAGAACGGTATATGAATTGTGGAGAGGGTATATGAATTGTGGAGAGGTACAACTGGAAGGATGCGCCTCTGTTCCACCACCCTCACCCTCCCTGAGCCTACTGTGTTCCAACCGCTCCTCTTTCTTGGCAACCTCTGAGACAATGGCAGTGGCCCTGGTGGTCGAGGAGGTCCCACAAATCCTGGCCAACTCAGCCTGGAGATGAGCAATCTCCTCCCTCAGCCCAGAGAGGTGCCTGCAGATAGGACAACACCGCATCCTCCAGAACATCTCTCAAAGACTGCTGCTCCACAGCCACTGCACTGCACCACTCCCATCATGTCTTATTTCTGTCCCCCTAACTGTTATTTGCATACTTACTCTTTCCTCTGTTTGTTTTTCTCCCTACTTACTTACTGCCTCTGTGCCCTTTAAGCTCCTGATCTTCCTGTTCTGAGACAAGACGTCCCTATATTTCTCAGTAGTCTCTTACTTGCTCAGAGTCAGACCTCCAGCAGCTAAAGGGGGGAACGGAGAGCTACTCTTATCCTTCTAGAATGGTGAGTCTTTGGTGGCTCTGTGACCACTCACTTCCTGCTCCCAAACAGGAAGTTCCTGCTGTCGGTCAAATCCTGTGCATATAAAAGTAGAACTGTTTTAGGGTGGTGGGGAGGGAAGAAGAGCAATATAGTCCGAATAGAGAAGTTTAGTTATACCAGCAGCTCCTTCCTCCTGGAGCTCTCTGCCTGTACTCTGGCAGAAGCTATTTAGGGCAGTTTTTAAATCTGGCTTTAACCTGGCTTCCTTCTAGCTAAGCCACTTCCCCTACTTTGTGAATCTTTCTACACTTAGTTAATGGCACAGATAACAATTCCCTTCGGCCACCTGAGACAAGCACCTAGATAGCTGCACAGATAACAATTCACTTCAACTAATTCTTACAAACACACCAACTTTTTTTTTTTTTTACCCTAAATTGAAGGTCCCAGTAGTAGAGTTCCAGTTCATAGTTCAAGTATAGAAGTTTAGTTATACCAGCAGCTCCTTCCTCCTGGAGCTCTCTGCCTGTACTCTGGCAGAAGCTATTCAGGGCTATCTATGGACTAGAAATTGTAAAGAATAGATAGGCTAAGAAATAGAAGAACTGTTGCAACAGATTTAAGAAAAGGTCGTTCTTCAAGAGTGGCAGGAGCTCCCATGATGATCCAACCGCGATGGCGGGAAAAGAAGAACTGAGGGGGTTGAAGGGCCGGCGTCACTTACTGGCCAACCCACAAGTGCCACGTAATACGTCGGCCCCTGATGCCAATCCCTCCTCCAGAGAAAAAGCTTAGCGCCTTAAAGCTATAGACTCCCGCGGGGTCTGACACCTCTGGCTTACAACCCAACAGTAATGAATGGTGAAGACTGATCTAGGGAAGATCAAAGCAGATCCCGAGCCCATCAGACTCAAACCTTTTCTCATCTAAATGTGGGCAAGGAGGGAAAACGACACCTCATTGAATCCTGGAGACCCAAATGGGGGAAAAATGCAGCACTTCTGTGTTAATGTAGTGTATGTGCTGTTAACCAAGCACAGTACAGTGAATGAAGCCTGCAAGGATGAAGTGCAGTGTTACAGGTTTACTGCATGACAAAAGGGATTAACTCCCATTGAAATTGCATTGTTTGCTGCAGTAACTCTACTGCAGAATTCTGCAGTGCTGCACTTCATCCTGGTGGGCTTCACTGTATATTGAATTTGTTTTGTTTTTTTACTCACTGTTTATGTGCTTATCATCAGGCCAACCCCGTGGCTAAAATCATGCCCAGTACTTTGGCATCTCCGGAACTTATGACCCCTCCGCCTTTAAACCTTATGGCTTACTTCCCTGACGCAGGCCCTCTGACTGGGGCTAAGATTGCAGAGCAGTCGGTCCCTCTAGAGAAGGGGCTCCAAAGTGGGTTGGGGGTGGAGAGTTGCTGGAGCTCAGGGCTGAGTATCCCCCATCATCTCATCTGCATAACTCCCCTTCCCCCGGACTGCTCTACATGGTCAGAGTTGAGCACAACCCCAAGTTCCCCTTTGTGGGAGTCAAACCTTCAAGTAGCTGGTTGCCACACTCTGGTGAAGAAAGTTACTCCACAGGGATGTGTATGTGTGTGTGGGGGGGGGGCGCATACAGTGGAGTATCACGGGAGATAGTACAGCAGAGTTCTTATCTCTGTACAGCCATTTTTACTCAGCCTTGAAAAATGCACGTCCTCTTTGATGTTAGTTGAGTGAAAAACAGAAGCTGCATTACATGGCCTGAGCTGCTCTACTGAGTACTTCAGCTGCAGTGTGTGGCTTGATCAGCTACCCATAGTAACTCTTGGCCCAGCTGCACACCCTATGCCAAGTGCAGCCTTTTCCCTTTTATCTGCTACTAGGAAACACCACTGGATACACTGTACAAACTCATTCTGGTGCTGAAATGCCTCTCGTCTCACCATGACAGCATGCCGCAGACAGAATTCCCTAATCAGTTTGGGCTGCTGCAGGGCAAGGGGCACAGTATTTCAGAGACTGATAATTACTAAGGGTGCCTGATTTTGGCTAAGTGGGTGTGTAACATAAGAGGGAGAGGAAAACACAATAGCAGAGCACAGCTGCTCGACAGAGAAGCTGTTGTCACCGACACTGACAGCGCTGGACTGCTGACACCACACTAATGAAATTAAATTGACAAAGTTAAGCGTCTGAACCTGGCAGACACTGACAGGAGGTGAGTCTGTCCGTTTGAGTAATGGCATCACTCTACCAGCATTGGTTAAGTACAGCAGTCAGAGCCTTAGAACATGTATATGGACCCCCAATTAAGGGGTTGAATAGTCCAACCATTACCAATTAGGAGAATGACTGCTTTCAAGCAGGAGAATGACTGCTTTCAAGCAGAATCACTGCTTATGACAAAAAGCATTATAAAATGATGGTGAAGAATCCAGTTTACCAGGGGAAAACAGTCATGTCTGACACCCCCCCCCAAGCCCCACAAACTTGAGCAGACCCTTCTCCATCCCTTGCTGGGAAACAAACTGGGAACCTTGCGTCCAGAAGGCTGCAACTCTATAGTCTAGCAAAAAGAAAATTTCTCCTAGCCGACAGGTTAGAGAGCTACTTTGACTTTTATTCATGCTATCCCATGGACCACCACTAGAGGTTGCTAGTGGTTACAATTACTTGCCATTGCTTCTGAGTGCTGTTCACAATTTTCACTACTAGATAATGCTGCTTTGCTCGTGTACAACAATAAACAGCAGCTACGCAAGAACTTACCGTAACAGTACATCTTCGAGAGAGATTCCTGCAGTAGGTCGTCACATAGTAGGACTGCACCCCCTGGCATCAGGACCACAAGGCAAAACTTCTAGCTAGCAATCTATAGCAGGGGACCGCCCTCGGCGTCACATGCTGGACGTCACCATGACTGTATAAAGGGGGCGGTCCCCACGCCCGACCCTCCAGTCCTCCCGCTGGAGACCTCGGAAGAGGAAACAGGAAAAAGGAGTAACAACTCCTGAAGCCTTGAGCTGCTAAAACAAAGCCCTTGGAAAGGAAAAAAAGGAAAACTCTGGAGCTGGGAGAAGGTAGGAGGGAATTCAAGACCTACTGCAGGAACCTCTCTCGAAGATCTACTGTTGCGGTAAGTTCTTGTGTAACTGTTATATCTTACTTTGAGAGGGTTCCTGCAGTAGGTCCTCACATATAGGACTGAATACCAAGCAGTCAAAGAAAAAAGGAGTCGGAGACTAGGTGCTGGGAGGAGGAAGCGTCTGCCAACTAGAGGTCTGCTTAGGATAGGAGGCCTTGTAGGACAGCAAGGCCGAAACAGGCTCTGCACCTAGAGGCGATGTCCAGACTGTAGTGCTTGATGAAGGTATGGATGGAAGACCAAGTGGCCACTGCACAAATATCCACAGTGGACACGTTTCTCAAGAAAGCCGTCAAAGTGGCCATGCCCCGAGTAGAGTGGTCTTTCACGTCCCCCGGAAAGGACTTCTTGTACTTGTTGTAGATGTATGAGATACAGTTAGCCAACCATTTGGACAAACCCTGTTTGGAAATGGCCTTGCCTTGACGTTTGGGAGCGAAGGCGACAAACAACTGGTTAGACTTTCGGTCCTCTTTGGTCCTAGACATGTAGCATCTCAGAATCCTATGCACAGCCAAGGTGTGCAAGAGGCATTCGACCCTGTTGTTATACTCTGGGTAGTATACCGGCAGTTCAACATTCAAATTCAAAGTAAATTCTGAAACTACCTTCGGAAGAAAAGAACGGTAAGTCTGCAGAGCCACCCAGTCTCTGCGGAAAATTAAATAAGGCTCTTTACAAACTAGGGCCTGAAGCTCTGAAACTCTTCGAGCAGAGGTGATGACAATTAAAAAAAGCATTTCCAAGATAAGAAATGCATGTTGCAACTTTCTGCCAGCTCAAAAGAGGGCAAAATAAGTTTTTCTAAAATAAAATTCAAATCCTGGGGTGGGGGAGCCAGATTCTGGACTGGAGGTTTGAGGTGGAGGATCCCCTCAAGAAAAGTTTTGGCTCGATGGTTTTGCCCTCCACCAGAAGGTGGTAGGCTGAAACCGCAGATAGGTTTACCTTCAGCGAGGAATAACTGAAGCCCGAGTCAGACAGGTGCAAGAGGTACTTGAGGACCTGGGGTGCTGAGCAAGAAAAAGGGTCCAGACCTTTGGCTGCAGTCCAAATAGAAAATCTCTTCAATTTCATAGCATACGTGGATCTTGTGGAGGGCTTTTTGGCATCCACTAGGACCTGAGCGACTCTGGAAGATACGCTGAAGCGTGAGACGGCTATGTCCAAAAGGGCTATGCATGCAGATGGAGAGACTTGAGGCTTGGATGCACCAGGCTACCATGCTCCTGAGATAGAGGGTCATGAGAGAGAGGAAGAGGTACTGTGGGTTTCATCGTTAGCTGCTGCAGCAGAGGAAACCAAATCTGCCGAGGCCAACATAGGGGCAATGAGAATCATGTGGGCCTCCGCTACCTGGAGCTTCTGTAGAAACTTCTGCAGAATAGGAAAGGGAGGGAAAGCGTACAGAAATCTCCCTGTCCAAGATAGAGACAACGCATCTCGCCAGAAAACACCACGCCCAGGAACGAGTGAGCAAAAGCTGGGTAGTTTTGCGTTGGATGGGGAGGCAAATATATCTATTTCTGGCTGACTCCATTGAAGGAAGAGATCTTCCACTACTTCCTGCTTTAGCTCCCACTTGTGAGCCTGAGCGACAGTGCAGCTGAGACTGTCCGCCAGGACACTGTGGATTCCTGGGACATGGAGTGCTATCAATGTCAGGTCATGCTAGACTGCCCAGTACCACACCCGCATTGCCTCCCTGCAAACGGGGTACTATCGAGTACCTCCTTGTTTGTTGATATACCAGACTGTGGCTGTGTTGTCAGTCTGGATCAGAAGTGTTCCTGGAAGTAAGAGAGATTGAAAGGCCTGGAGAACACAGAGCACTGCCCTCATCTCTAGGATGTTGACACGCAGATGCTCTTCTAGAGGAGACCATGTTCCCTGAGTCCGGTGATCTCCCAGGTGGGCTCCCCAACCATAGCCCAAGGTATTTGTTGTGAGGGTCATGGAGGGGGGCTAGGGGTGGAAGGAAACACCCAGAGAAAGGTTGGATAGATCCTGCCACCAGAGGAGATCCCTCTTCAAGCTGCCAGAGACTAGGACCAAGTGATCCATGTTGTCTAAGCGTTGATCCCACTGGACCTGGGAGGACCACTGGGTCACCCTCATGTGCAGTCTGGCCAAAGGGACAGTGGGCATGGCAGCCGCCATGAAACCCAACAGGTGGAGAATAGGGCATGCTAAGGTCTGGCGAGAGGAGGAGGAGACCAGCGCCGCTTGTTGAATCAGGGTTCCCGCCCTGTCTGCAGGAAAGAAGGCCCTGGCCTGGACCGTATCCAGCACCGCTCCAATGAACTGAAGGCACTGGGAGGGTGAGAGCTGAGACTTGGGATAATTCACAGTGATGCCAAGTCTGGAGAAAAGAGAATCCATCAGGCTGTCCTGAGATGGTGCTGACAGCAGCCAATCATCCAGGAAAGGGAACACATAAATCCCCTTGCGGCGCAGGGCCACAGCCACCACCGCCAGGCAATCGGTAAAAACCTGAGGTGCCGAGGAGAGGCCAAAAGGAAGGGCCTTGAACTGAAAATGGTTCTCCTGAAAGGAGAATCTCAGGAAATGGCGGTGGGCCGGGAGGATGGGGATGTGCAGGTAAGCATCCTGCATGTTCAGTGAGCACAGTCAATGGTTTTGTTGGAGCAGGGGAAGGAGTCCCTAGAGGGTCAGCATGCGGAACCTCTTGTATTCTACAAAGAGAATGAGCAGGCTAAGATCTAGAATAGGTCTGAGATCTCCCATCTTTTGGGCACTAGGAAGAAATGGGAGTAGCATCCCCTTCCTATCTGCCCTGGCAGAACCGGCTCTATGGCGGACTTTGGTAATAGAGCTTGGATTTCCTGACAAACCAGACTGAGATGGTCTGACGGGTAATGGGACCTTCCCAGCAGATTGCATGGGGGCCTCTCCAGGAACTTGATGGAGTGTCCTCTTGCGACCAGCTGGAGCACCCAAGCAACTGCAGTTATCACCTTCCATCCTTCCAGGTGGACGGCAACCCCCCCCCCCAGCTCCTCCAGAGAAGTGTGAGGAGGTGGAGGGAACCCCCTTGAGTCAGGATGCGGAGGGCAGAGATGTTTTGCCGCTGCCGTCGGCCTTCTGGGACTTCGCCTGAGGAGTCTGGGTACCGGAACCAGTGGCGTGACACTTGCTCTGTTGTCTGCCCTAGTTCAGCCTATTCCACTTCTTCTGGGGGCGACAAAAATTCTGCTTGGGTTTCTGGCCTGAGCGGTACATGGAGCGGACATCTTTAAGAGACCTCCCGCTCTCTTGCAGCTCTGTTACTATGTCTTTGGCGTCGCCTCCAAAAAGGACGGAACCCCTAAAGGGGCATCCAGCAGGGAATTCTGGACATCTTGCGCCAGTCCTGCAAGATGGAGCCAGGACAGGCACCTCAGGCAAACTCCAGTAGCAGTGCAACAAGCCACAGAATCGACAGAGTCATAAGTGGCCCATAAGGCATGGCAGCAGGAAGACTTAAGTCTTACTCTGTCTAGCAGCCAATTCCTGAAGTCCTCGTCTGGAATGGCCTGGAGTTCTTTTTCCAAGTCAGATAGAGCAGACTTCTGAAAGGACACCATATGGGCCACGTAATTTAAAGATCAGATGCGCAGGTAGAAGAGGCATAGCTCTTGCGGCCATATTAGTCCATTTGTCTGGACTCCTTGCCCAGTGGGGAGGCACTCAGGTGTTTAGGCTGGGCTGATCTATCGTGGGCTGCTGTAATGACAATAGAATCAGCCTTTGGTTGAGGGGTCAAATGGCAAGCCCCTCCCAGGGGGTGGTAAGTCCTGTCAGCTTTTTTAGAAACTGCAGGAATAGATGACGGCTGTTGTCATATGGTAGATGTTAAGTCCTCATGTGGTCCCATCCATGGAGGAATGGGGAGGGAATCTGCATTGGTGAGGTCAGGATACTCTGCCAGCCTCTTTCTCTTAGGGTCCATCTCTTGGGACACCCAATCACAGGCCTGTTGAATGGACCGGAGAAGTTCCGCGAAGGATGGATCCTCCAGTGGAGACTTTGGCTACTCCTTGGGCTGAGGCTCTGTCAGGGAATGAGGCTCTGACTGACCCGCCGAGTCGGAGGACTCCGGTCTACTGGGCAAGAGAGTAACATCTGGGGCTGCCTCCATGACCCTGGTACCTAAAGGAACCCCCATCGGAAGCCTGTCCAGATCCCTATAAGATGTCTGGTCCATAGGGGATGGGCTTCTTGTCCTGCAGGTCGGGGTAGACACCACAACTGGTTGAGGTTGGCCCAACTCTTGCAAAAGTTGGGACTTAGCATTCTTCCACCAAGCTAGGACAGTTTCCTGAAGTTTTGTCTGGGACTGAGGGGATGGAAGTGGTGGCAGCGGAGGCTGGTAGCCCGGTACCCCATGGCATGGGGGGGGTAAGCTAGGCATCTGGCACCAGTAGTAGTATGGATTGTATCCATGGTACATGTGACCCTGGCCCGGCGTCTGGTACCCTGGCGTTGGCCCTTGTGGCAGGTAGCCCGGCGACGGCCCTCCTGATGTTGGGCAGTAGGGGAACTGAGGTGGTGGGTAGCCAGGATAGTTGCCCATGGGGCCCGACGGAGGAGGGGCACAGGGCCCAGGGAGCAGCGGTGCCGAGGGCCCACTGGGGGCAGATGGGTCTGTCGGCAGGCCTGATGTTGGGGCAGGAGCCTGACAAGGGCCATCAGGGAGAGCTCCAGCTTCGGAGCTAAAAGTCCCTGGTCCAAATCCATATCAGAGGGAGGGTGGACCAGGGAGTGGCCCGGTGTCGGGAGTCTGAAGTTGCCCGACGTCAGATCTGAGATAGACGAGGGGGGTAAGGTGATACGAACCCCCATTGATGGGTCTGCTGAAGAGGCAGGAGTCTCAGAAGGAAAACCAGACATAGGAGAAGTCTCCTGGACAGCAACACTCAATTCCCTCGGAAGCCGGGGAAAAGAGACATCAGGCAGGGTCAGTGAGGTCCATGAGGGAGAACCCTTGCAGGACAGAGAGGAGCTTGGAAGCTCGCTCTGCGTGATGTCGGAGGCCACACGGGTATCCAACAGGAGAGTGACCGCTGAGTGGATGCCGGGTGAGCTGATGACCGACTTAATGGTGTCAACCTGGTCGGCGTCGGAGGAGCTGATGTCTGACTTCGAGAGGAGGTCAGGCCAACAACAGCCGGGATGCTGGAGTGAGGCAGGACGACCAAGGTTGGGCACCCGAGGGCAACTTATCAGCTGCGCTTACAACAGGCTCTGAAGGAAGATCCCCGGAGAGGAGACCCCCGACTGCCCACTGACCAAGGCGGCGGGAGGCATCCGATCCACCGGGGTGGATGGAGACCTAGGAGGTGGAGTACTCACCAATATGGAGGCCCCACCCGATGTGGCATCTCGCAACGCTGAGAGAGAGAATGGTTCTGCTCCCAGCACTTCTCCTCCTTCTTTTTCTCTGGAGTGGGCAAAAAGAGCACTCCCTCAGCTCCTGAAGCTCTTTTTCCATAGATGCAAGGCGTTGTTTTAAAAGGTGAGCATCTAGGGCCTTCTGGCGACAGGTGCGCATGGCCTGGTTGAAGGACTGGCAGATAGGGTAATCTGCTACCTTGTGTTTAGGGCCCAGGCAGAGAATGCAATGGGAGTGGTTGTCCCCATGCAGGATCTGCAGGCCGCACTTAGAACACTTTCTCTTCGGTCTACGCGAAGACATACAACACGGTTGTTGGAAAGATAAATGGAAAAAACTAATACCTAAAGACATCAGTTGACTGAAGTTGTTCTACTGTGAGGTCTGACGATTCAGGTCGATGGTGGGAAAGAACTGAAGGGCGGGTGTGGGGACCGCCCGCTTTATACAGTCACATTGATGTCCATCGTGCGACGCCGGGGGCAGTCCCCTGATAGATTGCTAGCTAGACGTTTTGCCATGCGGTCCTGATGCCAGGGGGTGCAGTCCTACTATGTGAAGACCTACCGCAGGAACCCTCTTGAAGTAAGACCTACAGGTGCCACACGGGCACCCTGCCACTGATTGAAGCAGGCGTACAAATGGAAGGGTGGTTAAGAGACCAATGGCATACCTAGTCTATCCCCAAAACTAATGTTGCATCAAATCCTTTTCCAGAACAATGGCCCATCAACTCTATCCCCCTGACAAATGGTCCATCTAGCCTTTCACCTGGACCAATAGTGCACTAAGTCCATTCTCCAGACCAATACTTCATGAGGTCCACCCCCAGACCGCTGTGCCCATGTAGTCCAACCCCAGATCCTTGTTCCACCAAGTCCATTCCCCAGAGCCATGGTCCATCAAGTCCATCCCCCAGACTCCTGGCCCATTAAGTCCCCCTCCAGAACACTGTCGCATCAAGTCCATCACCCAGACCCCTGCCTCATTAAGTCCATCCCCCAGTCCACTGGCCCATCAAGTCCATCCACCACACCCCTGGTCCATCAAATCCATCCCCCAGACCCCTGGTCCATCAAGTCCATCCCCCAGACCCCTGGTCCATCAGGTCCATCCCCCAGCCCCATGGCTGATAAAGTCCACTCCCCACATCTCCAGTCCATCAAGCTCCTCCCCCAGAAACCTGGTCCATCTCCAAGATCCATGGTCCATCAAGTCCCTGCCCCAAACCCCCAAACCCCTGGTCCATCAAGTCCATCCCCCAGATCCCTGACCCATCAAGTCCATCCCCCAGATCCCTGACCCATCAAGTCCATCCACCTGACCCATCAAGTTCTTCCTTCAGACCCCTGGCCTATCAAGTCCATCCTCCAGACCCCTGGTCCATCTAGTCCCTCCCTCAGACTCCTGGTCTATTAAGTCCTTCCCCTAGACTCCTGGTCCATTCAGTCCATCCCCCAGACCCCATGTCCATCAAGTCCATCCTCCAGACCCCTGGTCCATCAAGTCCATCCTCCAGAAAACTGGTCTATCAGGTCCATCTCCAAGACCTCTGGTCCATCAAGCTCATCCCACAGACCATTAAGGTCCATTAAGCTGATCTGCAAGACCTCGGCCCCATCAAGTCCAACCGCTAGACCCCGGTCCCATAAAGTCCATCCTCCAGACCACCGGTCCATCAAGTCCATCCCCCAGACCAATCCACCATCAAGTCCATCCCCCAGACTAATGGTCCACTGAGCTCATCCTCAGACACCATGATCAATCAAGTCCATCACCCTGGCCCTTATCCCATCAAGTCTATGTCCCAGACCCCGATCCATCAAGTTCATTCCCCAGAACCATGGTCCATGAAGTCCATCCCTGGAACCCTGGTCCATCAAGTCCATGCCCCAGACCCCTGGTCCATCAAGTTCATCCCCACAACCCCTGGTCCATCAAGTCCATCCCCAGACCTCTAGTCCATCAAGTCCATCACCAAGATATCTGGTCCATCAGGTCCATCCCCCAAAAGCCCTGGTCCATCAGGTCCATCCCCCAGACCCCTGATCCACTAAATTCATCTCCAAGACCTTGGTCTATCAAGTCCATCCCCAGACTCTTGGTCCATCAAGTCCATCCCCCAGACCCCTGGTCCACAAAGGCCATCCCCCAGACCACTGGTTCATCAAGTCCATCTCAATGACCCCTGGTCCACCCCAAAGATGCTTGGTCCATTCCCCAGACCCCTGGTCCATCAAATTGACAAACTGGAACCAAAGCTACTAAAACTAGGTGCCTCCCATATTGCTCCCTCAGTAGCCCATATCTTTAACCTATCACTTGCAAAGGGTGTCATTCCTGAAATTTGGAATGAGGCTAGGATAGTCCCTGTCCTGAAGCAGGGAAATCCCAAAATACCCGACAACTATCGTCCGACTGATTTTCTATCATCCCTCAGTAAGCTCCTCGAAAAGGTTGTGGCTGAGCAGCTTTCGGAGTACATACAGGTGCACGAACTCTTGTCCCCAGCCCAGCATGGTTTCCGTAAGGGGCATAGTACCACCACAGCCCTGGTCTCTGTCTCCGCAAGCATCAGAGCTGCCATGGACCAGGGCAAACGCTCTGGAGCCATATTTATTGACCCGTCCAAAGCCTTCGACCTTGTCGATCACACGTTGCTTTGTTCACAGCTGAGGACACTTGGCCTCCCTCCCCCCCCGCTATGACGTGGCTATCGGACTACCTGCATGGTAGAATGCAGAGGATCTGTTTCAAAAAAGTCCTATCTGAGAACTGTCGAGTACCTAGAGGCCAGAGGGGCACAGGACCCAAGGCAGCATGGATTCACAACGGGAAGGTCATGCCAGACGAATCTAATAGGTTTCTTTGACTGGGTGACCAAAGTAGTAGATCAGAAAGGGGCTGTGGACATGGCCTACCTAGACTTTAGCAAGGCATTTGACTGAGTCCCACACAAAAGATTAATATACAAGTTAGTCAGCCTAGGAGTGGGTCCCAAGATGATAGCCTGGGTAAAGAATTGGCTGGAGAATAGGACTCAGAGGGTAATAGTAAATGTGGTCCACTCTGAAGAAAGGGGGGGGTTACTAGTGGGGTGCCGCAGGGTTCAGTATTAGGACCGGTCCTCTTCAATGTCTTTGTAAGCGACATTGCAGAAGGACTGGAAGGAAAAGTATGTCTCTTTGCAGATGACACAAAGATCTGCAACAGAGTTGATGCACAAGGTGGGGTGGAAAGGATGAGAAGGGACTTGGCAAGGTTAGAGGAATGGTCAAATGTATGGCAGCTTAGATTTAATGCTAAGAAGTCAAGGTAATGCACCTGGGAAACAAAACCCAGGAGAGTACACAATGGGGTGAGATACTAACAACAACAAAAATGGAAAGGGACCGGGGGTAGTCATATCAGATGACTTAAAGGCGGGCAAGCAATGTGAGAGGGCAGTAAGGAGGGCTGGGGTGATACTAGGATGCATAGGGAGAGACATCACCAGTAGAAAACAGGAAGTTGTTATCCCTCTGTACAGACAGCTGGTGAGACCCCATCTGGAGTACTGTGTGCAGTTCTGGAGACCCAATCTTCATGAGACAGAGACAAGATGGAAGCTGTCCAGAGGAGGCAACTAAAATGGTGCAGAGTCTGCACGAAGACATATGAAGAGAGACTAAAGGAGCTTAATATGTATAGCCTCGAGGAAAGGAGGGAGGGGACATGATAGAAACTTTCAAGTACCTCAAGGAAATCAATAAAGTCCAAGAGGATAGCATCTTTCAAAAAAAGAGGTGTGCAAGAACAAGGGGGCACAATTTGAAGATAGAGGTGGGGCGGCTCAGAGGTAATGTAAGGAAGTATTTTTTCACAGAGAGGGCTGTGGACGCATGGAACGGACTTCCGGAGGAGGTTGTGGAATCAAAAACAGTGGCTGAATTCAAGCATGCATGGGACAGCCATAAGGCAATTCTAGGGGATGGGGGTAGAAAGAAGTAGGCTGCTGGTTAACTAGGATCTGCAGCTTATCCATTAGGTAGGCAAATGGGCAGACTGGGTGGGCCAAGCGGTCCTTATCTGCCGTCAAATTCTATGTTTCTACTGGTTACCTCTGGCATCCCCCCAGGGCTCGGTCCTGGGCCCCCTCCTCTTCTCCCTCTTTATCAATCAACTCCCAGTGGCTGCAACTAACTGCAATGCCACCCTATACACAGATGACCTGGTTATTATATCTCACTCCCGGGACATCGCTACACTCAACAAGCGCTTGTCTGAGGACTTCAACAGTGTCCTGGCCTGGGTAACCAAACATAAACTGGTCTTGAACCTGAAAAAAAAAACAGGCTATGCTTTTTGGTTCAGCAGCCAAAATCAAAACCCTACCAACCCCGCTGGATACTGCCAGTCTGGACGGAACTTCCCTCCCAACTGTGGACTCAGTCAAGTACCTTGGGGTGACACTTGACCCCCAACTTGACCTGGGGAGTCACATTCTCAATGTCTGCAGAGCAGTGAACTGCAAACTGGGCCTGGCCTACAGGGCCAAATATAACCTCACACCTGCGGCTCGACTGGCCCTTGCGAGAGGTGTTCTCCTTCCCTCTCTTAGTTATGGAATGCATCAATTTGCCGCTCCCCAAACCCACCTCACGGTGGTACCACGACGATATAACAACATCTGTTGCTTTGCCTGATGCCCCTCGTCTCACTCACCACTGCGAGCTATATGAAAAGCTCTGCTGGCTCTCCCCAGTCAAGTACCTGGATTTCGGGGTAGGATGCCTCGTGGGCAAAGTGCTGAGAACTGGCACCCCCTGGGGTTGGCCCAGTTTCTACCCCCACAGTCGACCTCTCCCCCTATCAACTCAGGTCCCAGGCTCCAGGAATGCTAAAAGTTCCCCCCACCCTGAACCCTCATGGGAGACAGCGACTTCGCTGTGTGTGCTCCCAGACTCTGGAACTCCTTTCCTGAGTATGTTCGCATGGCCCTCTCCCATCAGTGCTTCCGCAAATCCCTGTGGGGCATCCTGAAACTTGCTTCGGCGTGTGATTGCCACAAGCCCCCTTAGTGCAATGTTTACTGTCTACCGGACCCTAGTTGCTCTCGCAGGAACTGCCAGCCAAACCTCGCTTGTCCCCCAGATTATATTAAGTACCTATGCACTTGACTGAGCTTTATTATTGTCCATGACCACATATACTGGTTGTGCCAAAAATGTAATTTTTATTTGTATATGACCTGTTACTCTTTGATGATGTTACCTATTGTACTTCCACATGTTGTTGTGCTGTCATGATGTACCGTATTTTTTCTGTACCTCTCTGTACCCCATTGTTGTAATCTCCTGGGTTGTTCCTGAAAATAGGCATATTACTTGTCTAGTGTACCTACCCGGTCAACAAATGCAAAATAAATAAATAAAGTCCATCCTCTAGACCCCTGGTCCATCAAGTCCATCCCAGATCCCTGGTCCATCATGTCCATCCTCCAGAACCCTTTATCAGGTCCATCCCAAGACTCTGGTCCATCAAGTTCATTGCCCAGACCCCTGGCCCATTAAGTCCACCCCTCCAGACTCCTGGTCCATCAAATCACCATGGGGCTTGAATCTCTTCTTCTCTCTTACGGACTGACTCAGTGTATAAATGTGCCTACCTGTCTTAATCCCATCTCACAGAATCATTCTCTATTGGACTGGGTCTTGACTAAGAGTGGGTAGGGTAGGGGCCTCTGGTGTCTTGGCAGATTCCGTAAGTGACCATGTGGCCACCTTTTGTGTCCTAAATTTTCACTGTCTTAAACCCCCTCCTTTTGTGTTTGAGACTAGATCATTTAAAATGATAGATTATTTTCTTTTATATTCTTCTTTGAGGTTAATTGATTGGCCATTTCTTGAATGTATTCCAGATGTGGGCATGGCACTAGATTTTTTTTTTTTTTTACAGCCAACTTCTTCCCATTCAGAATTCCCTTTTCCCTTTGCAGACCATTCGGTGTAGAGGTTCTCCTACTGGATGGTTTGGTCCCAGCATTAAGAAATTAATTAAGGAGCGGGATAGTGCTTGGACTAAATTTAAATTGTCTCCCAGTAGAGTTTCAATAGATCTCTACCGTGGACTTCGAAATTTAGTCTCTCAAACTGTTAGAAATGCTAAGAAAGCTTATTTCAGGGATCACTTTGAAGATAGCTGGGCAGATCCAAAGAAGTTTTGGAATAACGTAAATTCTTTACTTTCTCCTAAATCAAAATCTGACATCCAGAAATTAAATGTTGACAACAAAGAAACTGGTGACTTGTCTGAAATTGTTAAATTGTTGAAGTCTAAATTTTCAGATCTTTCTAAGTTTAGGTCTTTTTTTCCTCAGGCTGGTAATACTAAATCCTTTACCTCTGTTCCTTTGGTAGATGGACCCAGGTTTTTGTTTAAGGAAGTAACATCAAATGAAGTTTTTCATCTTCTGCAGTCTCTCCCAAATAAAGACACTGACTGTGGGGAAGGGTTGGATGCCCGCTTCTTAAAACTGGCTATCCCTTTTATTATGGATCCCCTTTGTTATATTTTTAATATGTCATTGGCTACAGGAGTTTTTCCCCTGTCCTGGAAGAAAGCTAAGGTTGTTCCAATTCTAAAAGAGAGCTGTGCTACTTCCATGGAAGATTACAGGCCAATATCAATACTGAATCCCCTTAGTAAACTTCTTGAGCGTTTAGTGGCTAAGCAAACTGACACCTATTTGGTTACCCATGATTTGTTGTCAAGGCAACATGGGTTCTATAAGCACTTTGGTACGGGCACAGCCTTGGTTGGGTTCACGAACACCGTCCTATGCCGGTTTGAGAAGGGTTTGATGACCAGGGTGGTGTTCGTGGACCTAGCCAAGGCTTTTGATTTGATTGATCACAGTTTAGCCTGCACAAAATTGAAAGAGCTGGGGTTTTCTGATGTCGCTGTTTCTTGGTTCTATGATTATCTGAGTAACAGGTGTCAATTTGTTTAAGTAGGTTCTGTGGTTTCTGATGTCTTGCCAGTTAGTTGTGGTGTGCCTCAGGGGTCCATTTTGGGACCCCTGTTATTTTCTATTTTTATTAATCAGCTTCCTGGAGTTTATAAGTTTAGTGAATCACTGCTTTATACAGATGATCTTGTAATTTGTGCTCAGTCAAATTCTGTGTCTGAACTTTCTTGTTCCCTAGAAAAGGATTTTGGTGCCGTCTGTTCTTGGCTTACTTTAAATGCTATGGTTTGAACTCAGTTAAAACAAAAGTTATGTTATTTGGCATGCAATTTATGTTGGTGGAGAACCCGGAACTGAGGATATCTGATTTTCGGGGTGGTCTGCTTGAACAAGTCAATCAAAATCTTTATTTATTTATTTATTCAGGCGAACATCATTGAGCATAGCTCATTTACAAGATGGACCTGAGTGGTCATAACAAAAAAGGTTACAGAGGGTATACAAAAACATGATATTGAAATAGCACAAATACAAACATTTATGAGTGAGATAGATGTACAATTATTTACATATATACAAGGCAAAGGACAGTAAACCAAAAACCTATTAAAGGTGAGAAACAAACAGTCTGGTGGGGATAAGGCTTGGATAATTCATCAGTGTCTCAATTTAAGTATTTGGGCACACTATTGCATCCCAGCTTGACCTTTTCACCTCACAGTCAGTCAATGGTTAAGATAGTAAATCAAAGAATAGGGGTGTTATACAAATTCAAGTTAATCTTCTTACAAACAACTAGATTAGCAACAGCTATTGGTTCTCTTCTTCCATATTTCGATTACAGTTCTTGTTTATATTATAACATAGGTACAAAAGAAACGCAAGCACTAACTGTGGCCTATAATAATATTTGTAGATTTATTTTAGGAGCCCCCAATAGGACACATTGGTGTAATCTTTATTCTCAGTTGGGGTGGTTTTCCCCTAGTTGCAGAATAGAATATTTTGTTGGCTGTCTGATGTATAAACGTTTTTACTTTGGCTCTCTTTTTCCTCTTTCTGATCTTGTTGTAATGAGAGAATTGCTTCCCAGCTTGAGGTCGGCTGACGACCCCCTATATTTTGTCCTCAGGTCTCGGCTTAGATTAAGCTCTAGAGCTTTTCCAATAGCAGCACCACTGTATTGGAATTCACTCCCACTTGATGTTAGGATTGCTCCTTCTGTTTTAACTTTTAAACGAAGGTTAAAAAGTTATTTATTACATAAATCTGTTTGTAACTGCAATTTGTAATTTGTATTTTTTGGTTTTGTATTGTTGCTGATTGTATTTGTGTATTTTTGTGTGTTTTTTTGTCTGGGTCAGGCCTGAAAAGGGACCTTTGGTTCAGTGCCTTTATCCGGTTACTAAAAAATAAATGAAAATGAAAAAGTCCATCCGTTGACCTCTAGTTCATCAAGACCAACCTCCAGCCTCCATGATCCATCAAATCCATCTCCCGGACCCCTGTCTCATCAAGTCCATCCCCCAAATGCTTGGTCCATCCCAAAACCCCTGGTCCATCAGGTCCATTCCCCAGACTCCTGATCCATTTAAGTCCATTCCCCAGACCGTTGGCCCATCAAGACCATCCCCCAGACCTTTGTTGTTGTTTTTTTTTGTTAGTTATTTAACCAGGACTAGCACACTAAGCTGAAAGCTTTTTTACAGGTGCGACCTGGGAGCACAGGGAAGTTAAGTGACTTGCTCAGGGTAACACAGTATGCAAGTGGAAGCTGTGGGATTCAAACCCAGGTCTAGTCTGCTGGATGTCACCAGATTTGCAGCTCAGAGCCTTAAACCACTGTGATATACTGCCTCCCTTTGTCCCATCAAGTCCTTCACCCAGAACAATGACCTATTAAGTCTACCCCTGACCAATGGTGAATCAAGTCCATCTTCCTGACCAAAGGTACATCAAGTCCATCACCCCTGACCAATGGCTAAAACAGTCCATCCTCCTAACCAGTGGTTCAACCAGTCCTTCCCCCAGATCAATGGTTCCACCAGTCCATACTCACACCAATGACCCATCAAGTCCATCCCCCAGACCAATGACCATCATGCCCATCCCATAACCAATGACCCATCAAGGATCAATGGCTCAGCCAGTCTTTCTCCCAGATCAATGGCCCTACCAGTCCATACTCACACCAATGACCCATCAAGTTCACCCCCCAGAACAGTGATCCATCATGTACATCCCATAACCAATGGCATATCAAGCTCATCATCAAGACCAACTGCCCGTCAAATCTATCCCCAAGACCAATGGTGCATTAAGTCCATTCCTCCAGACCCCTGGTCCATCAAGACCACCCCCACACATGGTCCATCATGTCCATCTCCCAGACCCCTGGCCCTTCAAGTCCCCCCCCCCCGACTCCAGATCCATTAAATCCATCCCCCAGACACTTGGTCCATCAAGTCCCTGGTCCATCAAGTCCCTCCCCCAGACCCCTGATCTAACAAGTCCATCCCACAGATCTCTGGTCCATCAAGTCCCTCTCTGAAACCTCTAGTCCTTTAAGCACCTTATTAGACTACTGGACCACCAAGTCCATGTCCCAGACTGCTGGTCCATCAGGCCCAGATCCCTGGTCCATCAAGTCCATCTCCAAGATCCCTGGTTCATCAAGTCCATCCCGGAAAGCCCTGGTCCATGAAGTCCCTCCCCCAGACCCCTGGTCGATCAAGTTCATTCCCGAGATCACTGGCCCTTAATGTCTATCAAAGAACAACGAAAAGACTAGCACCATCCACCAACACATAAAAGAACAGGCAAACACCAAAACTGGTGCATAACTATATTTAAGGTCTGTAGGCAACATACCTCTCAACAGGATTGCCAGCAGGAGCTCCTCACACTCAAAACCGGAGGTGGATGGTGCTAGTTTTTTCGCTTGTTCTTTGGTTGCATTTAACTGTGCACATCCAGTCGTGGAGCGGCTTTCATTTGTTTTGGCCTTAATGTCTGTCCCCAGACCCCTGGTCCATAATGCCCATCCCTAGATACCTGGTCCATTAAGTCCATCCCCTCCAACCCATGGTCCATTAAGCCCATCCCACAAAAGCCATTCCATGAAGTCCATCCCCCATACCCTGTCCAATCAAGTTCATCTCCCAGACCCCTGACCCATCAAATCCATCCCCAGACCCCACCCAATCAAGTCCATCTCTAGATCCCTGTTCCATCAACTTCATCCACCAGACCCCTGGTCCATCAAGTCCTCCTCTCAGACCGAAGGTGCACCTAGTCTATCGCTGAGACCAAGGGCTCATCGAGCCCATTGCTGAGATCAATGGCCCATCAAGCCCATCATCTGACCAATGGCTCAAACAGTTTATCACCCAGACCAGTTGTGCATCAAGTCCATCCCTCTGACCAATGGTGCATCAAGTCCATCTCTCAGACCAATGGCCCATCAAGCTTATCCTCCAGACAAATGGCCCATCAAGTCCATCCCCCAGATCGACACTTTAAGACCATCCTATAGAACAATCATGCATTAAGTCTATCCCCTGAGCAGTGGTGCATCATGTCCATTTACTGACCAATGGCCCACTAAGTTCATCCCCCAGACTAATCACCCATCAAATCCAACCATCCTGGCCAACAGTGTATGAAGTCCATCCCCTGACCAATCATCCATCAAGCCCATCCTCCAGATCCCATGATCCATCAAGCCCATCCCCCAGAAACCTGGTCTATTAAGTCCATCCCTACAGATCCATGGTCCATTATTCTCCAGACCACTGTCCTATCAAGTCCATCATTTAAATCCCTTGTCCATCAGGTCCACCCCCCAGACAGACCCTTGGTCCATCAAGTCCCTCCTCTAGACCCCTGGTCCATCAAGTCCATCCCAAGATCCCTGGTCCGAGTCCATCCTCCAGATCCCTGATCCATCATGTCCCTCCCCCAGACCCCAGTCCAAAAGTCCATCCCCAATACCCCTGGTCCATCAAATCCCTCTCCCAGACCCCTGGTCCATCAAGTCCACCCCAGACTGCTGTTCCATTGCATCCCTCCCCCTCCAGCCCTGGTCCATCAAGTCCATCCCCCAGAGCCCTGGTCCATCAAGTCCTTCATCCAGATCCCTGATCCATCAAACCCATCTCCCAAACCCCTGGCCATCCAAGTCCCTCATTCAAACCTCTGGTGCATCAAGTTCCTCATCCAGATCCCTGGTCCATCAAGTCCATCCCCCAGACCCCTGGTCCATCAAGTCCCTCATCCAGACTGCTGGTCCGTCAAGTCCCTTATCCAGATTTCTGGTCCATCAAGTCCATCCCCCAGACCCCTGGTCCATCAAATCCAGCTCCCAGACCACTGGTCCATCATGTCCATCCTCCAGACCCCCACTCCATCTTTAGACTCCTGTCCCATCAAGTCCCTCATCCATCCAGATCCCTGGTCCATCAAGGCCATCCCCTAGACCCCTGGACCCATCAAGTCCTTCATCCAGACCCCTGGACCATCAAGTCCCTCCCAATGATGCAAGGTCTCTAAAATCCATTCCTCAGACCCCCTGGTCCATCATGTCCATCTCCCAGAACCCTGATTCCAAGTCCATCCTCCATAACAGTGGTACATCAAGTCTATCCCCCTAACCCCTGATGCATCAAGCCCCTGTCACATACTCCTAGTCAAGCAATACTATCCCCGGCTGCCCTAGCAGTTGTGTCAAAAAATCTTATTCCTCTGCAAGAACACAGCAAATTTAGGCTTGACGCATCCGACTGAACTGTATCCGAATGCCACCTGAGGCACACTACCTCACAGTCTTACCGCTAACTAAGCAAAGTAATGCTTCCTTAGTTATCTTGAAACCAAGTCTAAAAGTAGTTTTTAGGAGTCCTTGGTACTATGGATGCAAAATGAATCAAAAAAATAATCTCATCACCAGGTCATGGAAACTCCTCAATTCTGTTCTGAACCTCCCGGCCCCTAGCTTCAGTCCATGTCCCCTTGTTCTTTTGCACCAAGCTGGGTCAATATCCTATGAAAACAACCTAAATGTCTGCGGATAATGCCTCCAACAAAGCAACCCGTTTGGAATTTGGGAAACAGAATCAACTGGTTTGCAGTGACATATCAGTTGTATGTGACTAACCTGACCTTACCTGTTATCCACACAAACTCACAGTGCACTCAGACCTATAGCTGTCACTCATCAATTATCCATAAATATCAGTGCATTATTAACTCTGCACCCCCCAGTTTAAAAAGTAGATGCCATTTTCATTTGTTGCTTGGAATCTGTAATTACTGCTTCTGGCTTCAGCTCCAGGGTTGCACGCTGGCAGTCTGATCCCCTTTATGTTCAGTTAATTAGATACATTAGTATTTCCGTGGCTCTGTCTCAGCACTGTAAGTCACGTTTCAGGCACAGCTCAGAGCAGACAAACAAAAAAGGTTGATTATTTAGAGAGTGTAGAGGGGGAGGCAGTGGGGGGAAAAAAGACATTACCATTAACACTAGACACTTGTTAAACTGTAAGAGAATGACCTTACTATATCCATAGTGCAGGGGCTGCACGAGAAACCATACGAGGAGAGGCTGAGAGAGCTCAACGTGTACTACCTGCAGGAGAGGGGACATGATTGAGATCTACAAGTATCTCATGGGGGGGGGACAAGGTACAGGAGGAGCAGCAGCAGAACATAGGGGCATGTTATGAAGCTGGGGTTGTAAGAGGGATGTGATGCAATACTTCTTCACAGAAAGGGTGGTGGATGCATGGAACAGCCTGCCAGAAGAGTTGGTGGGGGCAAAGACACTGGCGCATTTCAAACATACATGGGTTAGGCACATGGGTATAATAGAGAGGTAAGGGAGGAGGGAGGGACACCTGTGGCAGACAGGGTCCAAGGTATAAAGTGTTAGGCAGGGAAAATAGGGCAGACTATTTACTGAGTAATCAGAATTACAACCTTTGAGCTAAAAGCTCTTTTACAAAGGATCCTCGTCAGATAAGGGAGGGTAACAAATACATGAGTTGGAGAGGCAGAGGCAATCATTAGGCATTGTCAAGAATCAACAAGGAGGACTCGAGTTATTAACGTACATGGGCAGGGGAAACAATAGCAGCAATAGGCATTGTCGAAAATCAGCAATTAAGAACACAAGGTCAATCAAAATAGCTAAGACAAAACGTAACACATTACCCTGAACAGATACAGAGTACAGAGGCATGCCGCACTCGTAGCAGCCCAGACAGACAGAGTTCACTAGTTCATATTTGCACAAGCCTGAGAGATCAGCAGGCAGTTCCTTTACAGCACTGTCAGTATCCCAAGGGTACAAATGAACATCAACCAGGAGAGTCAGTACAGTCGATAGGGGGATATCAAAAAGTGAGCTAGGGGCGAGGGGGAAAGACAGAGTACCACAACTTGTGTCAGGGGAGGTAAGCTGGATGTGTGGAACAGGGAAAATGGTACGAGGGGGTTTCGTGGAGATGGTAGATGATGAGGACACATAAGGGCGGAGGTGTTAGGAGCAGGGTAGGGGTCTGGGGTGGTGGGAAGGGGGGAGGGGTAGTGTAATCTAAGGGCCGGATGAGCCGAACGAGGTGAACACAGGTGTGACCAGTAGAACAAGGAAGCAGGCTACCATGGTTAAGTGTGACAGGAGTAGCATACAGGAGGGGGATACAGAATTATTGAGCTCAGCCTTAAAGTTGTTAAGGCTTGTGATGGCATAAGGGAGCTCATTTAGTCAAGTAGGAGCCCTTACTGCAAAGGCTTGCCTCCCCAGGAGAGTTCTTCTGAACAGTACTGCTAAGGCATGTTTAGAGGCTAGATTTTCTGCAGACACATTCTCTGGTTCCATGTTTCATAATCATATACCTTAAGTCCTTTACCATGTTAACTAAACTTCTATGCAATACTGAGTCAAATGCTTTGCTGTAATCTAGATATAAAATGTCGACTGCCTGGACCCTATCCAACATCTATGTTACTAAACTGAATAAAAATCATGTTCATTTGACACAACATGCCTCTTGTGAGCCCATATTGGTTCCTATTCACAAGCCTGTTATCCTGTAAGAATTCAACTTTATATTGTTTTGTTACTGTCTACCAATTGTCTTGTCAGTTTGCCCACTACCAAGGTAAGGCCACTGGCCTGTAACTACTCCCTATCCCTACCCGTGTACAGTGAGACTATGCTCACCCCCTCCCCGCCAGTCTGCCAGCACTTCTCCAGTTGCCAGTGACTTACTGCCAAGGCCCATCTTATCTCCTTGAGCCTCCTTGGTATGCTGACCAGCACACCATGGAAAAGCCACTAGTCTTGCATTAAGTGCCATGGGATCTGTAACTTACACCTGGACAGCCAGCAGAGATAGGAAGGAGAGATCTCAGATTAACATATCATCTGAAGGACAGCACCTCAACAGTGCATCCCCCAGTGCTGTACTACGTATGTTACTGAATATTATGAAATGGGCAGAAAGAATGCTGACTCCTGATTGGTGAAGAGGTACTTTCAGCCAGGCCGTTAAACCACCAATACAGCCCGGATGAAAGTAGCACAGCAAAAATATGTTTACAAAATACATCCAATTTACTAAAAAGGACCCATTTCCTAATTGCAATAAGGCATACTAGAGTGTGCAATATGGTGGGCTAACTGGCCCTTCTTGGGTGGTGGGAGCACTCGGCTTCACCTCGTGCTTCAACCCACCCGCGGCAGGCTGTTATCCCACCATACCTTCACGGGTAGCAGACAGTGACACACTCAGCAGTTTTAAGGTGCAGCTGGATAAGAACCTATTAGAGATGGGCATTTCTGGTTATTCCCACTGAAAAACGGCAGTCGAGCTTGACAGGCATCATGCCTCCTCTAGTCTGAACGTTCCTATACTCCTATAACACACCCTCAGTCATACTTTATTGCTTAACTAGTCCAGTTTCCTGCTGTGCAATAAAGAAGAAAAATGTTTTTTTTAATTTGTCTGTATTCAAGACTTAATTATTCATACTCGTACAAGCCAATCAGCTACTGTCCTCTGACACAGTGAGGGTCGCAGGAGGCTGGCATGTAACCAGAGAGCCTGTCTTTTCTGCAGCCGCTGTTTTTCAAATAGTAGTTCACACTCAGCAATAGTTCTGCCCTTGCTGCCTTTACAGTAAATTGATTTTTACATCGCTGATAAGGACCATTTTAGAACGGGATTCGTTTATTTTAAAAAATATATATTTTGACTGGGTAAGCAAGCAGAGTGCAAGGAGGCTCATTTCCCATTACGACCTGGGGGTGAGGTACAGAGGAATTCAGAGGACTATATGCAACAAGCAATTATCACAGTTACGGTAATAAGCAGCAAATAAAACAACTACATATATAAATAACAATGTGCGAGAATCAGAGTAAAAATGGGTTACTCACCTGTAACAGTAGTTCTAGGAGTGGTATATGTTGTTCATCCACACTTATTGGCATGTCCCTTTCCCCTTTAAGAATTGCTGGAAGTCTTCAAGCTGGCTCCTCCCACCCACCCAGGTGTTATAACCCTTGGCTCCGCCCCATGACACCAGATCTTAGCCCGCTGGAAGCCAGATTTGTGCGTCCGTAGCCAGGGAGGTCGGGTGGGTCCATGTGGATAAACAACATATACCACTCCTAGAACTACTGTTACAGGTGAGTAACCTGTTGTTCATCCACACTTACTGGCAGACTCCTAGCAGTTCTCCGGGAGGAGGGAGGCAAGGCGCATCCCCCCACCACCACTGATACTCACTTGGGAAATAGCGACTGGAGAACTGAGGCCCCAAACCAGCATCCATCCCGGTGTGACTCAAGGTCGATGTGGTAATGGGTAATGAAGGTCTTACTGACTTCCAGGTAGTAGCCCGACAGATTTCCTGGATAGGAATGTCCCTGGAAGCAACCACTAATGCAGCGGTATGGCAGGTAGAATGAGCTCTTATCTCTCTGGGAGGCTCCATGCCCGCCAACTCATAACACAGACTTATGCAAGATGTAATTCACCTTGCAAAAGTCTGTTTTGCTGCAGGTCTGCCAGAAAAGGCTTCAGCGTAGGTGACAAACAGCTGGCAAATCTCTCCCCGAATTTCCGCCGTCCTCTCCTTAATAGGAGAGAGCTCATCTCAGGTCCAAAGTATGGAGCCTGTACTCAGGCTCTGAGGTGTAATTAGAGTAGTATACTGGCAGAGTTACCACCTGGTTGAGGTGAAACTCCGACACTACCTTCAGAAGGAATTTTGGGTGGGGGCGTAGGGCAACCTTGTCCCTGTGGAAGACCAGATAAGGGGAGTCCACCGAAAGAGCCTGGAGCTCCCCTGTCCTTCTGGCAGATGTGATAGCCAACAGGAAGTCTGTTTTCCATGACAAGTGTGACAATGCACACTTGTGCACTGGTTTGAATGGCTTGCCAATGAGCTTAGCCAGTACCAGCAGTAGATCCCATGGAGGTGAAGGTTCACACACCGGACGGGATATGTGATCCAGACCTTGGAAAAAGTGCCCTACCACTATCTCCTGAGCCAATGTCGGCTGACAGGCCCACGCCCGGTAAGCAGAGATGGCTTCCAGGTGCACCCTAAAGGTCAATGACCGAAGACTCCCTTTGGATAGAGGCCAAAAGTAGTCAAGAATGTTAGCCACTGGATAGGACAGAGCTTCCAAGCCTTTGTCCTGACACCAAACGGAAAACCTTTTCCATTTGAAGACATAACATTTCCTGGTCGATTCCTTTCTGGATGCCTCCACCACAGTGAAGACATCCTCAGAAAGACCCAAAGCCTGGAACTCTAGCCGCTCAGGTACCAAGCTGTGAGGTGCAGGGATTGACGGTTCAGATGGCATACCTTCCCCTGATTGAGAGAGCAGGTCCGGGTGTGCTGGAAGCTGCTCTGGGGGCCTGTTGCTGAGGCTGAGGAGATCTGGGTACCAGAACTGGCGTGGCCAGTCTGGGGCTACCAGAATCACCTTTGCCTTGTCCCTCCTCACCTTGAGGAGCACCCTGTGGATGTTGGGAAATGGAGGGAAGGCATAGAAGAGGCCTGGGGTCCACGGCCTCGAGAAGGCATCCCCCTGCTGTGAGAGCCCTGCTGAGTGGGGTGGGCATGAAACTGCCTCAGCTTGGTGTTTTCCCTGGAGGCAAACAGGTCCACCATCGGTTTGCACCAGTGGGAGAACAGGCTGTAAGCTACCTCTGGATGGAGAGACCACTCATGGGATGTCTCGCCTAAGCAACTGAGAGCATCCGCCAGATGATTTGAGGCTCCTGTCACATGAATGGCTAGGAGATCCGCCTCCAGATAGCTGATGAAGGTCCAGATATGGAACGCCTCCCTGTAGAGTAGACAGGAGTGCATGCCGCCCTGTTTGTTGAGGTAGTACATGGTCGTGGTATTGTCCGTCTGGACTTGAACCACTTGACCCCGGAGCTGAGGAGCGAAAGCGGACAGTGCCAGTCTGACTGCTCTGAGCTCCAACAGGTTGATGTGGTATCAGGACTACTCCAGGGTCCAGAACCCATGGGCCCTTTTGTCCCCCATGTGGGCTCCCCAGCCCATGACAGAGGCATTGGTCGTGAGGAAGGCCGTTGGCTCTGGGCAGACAAACGGGATCCCTTCCTGCAACTGGTGTGGGGTGTCTACCATCTTCTGGGTTATGGTGATCCGCTGGTTGAAATTACCATGGCGCTGAGTCCACTCAGCGGCCAGCTCCCATTGGAAAGGGCGCATGTGCCACCAGGGCCAACGGAACATGGAGGTGCACACCGCCATGCAATCCAGAAGGTGCAGAAAGTCCCGGGCAGGGTGCAACTGCCCAACCAGAAATGATTAGGCAAAGGAGGAGAGAACCTCCGCCCTGTCTGCCAGAAGCCGAGCTCTGGCTTGACGAGAGTCGAGCTCTGCCCCTATGAAGCACATCACCTGAGAAGGCACGAGTTCTGACTTGGCCCCGTTGATCAAGAGGCCGAGTTGGGAGTAGATCTGGAAGGCCAGGTCCCTGGATCTCTCCACCTTCTGCTGGGTGGGACCTGCTAAGAGCCAATCGTCGAGGTAGGGGTAAATTCTGACCCCCGACGCCTGAGATGGGCTGCCACCATTGCGATGTATTTGGTAAAGACCTGTGGGGCCAATGACAGGCCAAACGGCATGGCTCAGAACTCATATAGAGTCCCTTCGGCTCTGAAGCGGAGGAACCACTAATGAGACTGATGGATTGAGACATGAAAAAAACACGTCCTGCAGATCCAGTGAACAGAACCACATGTTTCGCTCCAAGGATGGTATAATCTGGGTCAGAGTGACCATCTGAAAGGTGCGTGACCTGAGATAGCAATTCCAGTCGTGCAGATCTAGAATGGGGTGCCAGACCCCGGTCTGCTTGGGCACCAGGAAGTACCTGGAGACAAAGCCTGGGTCTGCTGGAGAATCTGCCACTGGAGCTACTGCCTCCTAGAGGAGGAGCTGAGCGATCTCGTCTTGGAGAGCCAACTGAGTATGGACGGATACTCTTTTCTCCTGAGGGGTGTGGGCTCAGTTTGGAGGGTGCTGCTCTTATTCCAGAGGCAGTCCCTGACCGACAACTTCCAAAACCCACCTGTCCATGGTAATAACAGACCAGGTGGAAAGAAAGTGGTGGAGCTGGCTCCCCATGGGAGGACCCAGAGCTGGTGTGATGGGAGAGGGGTGGCAGCCCCACCCCACCACTGAGCAGGCTTGGAGGAGGAGGATCCGGGACCTGAACCTCGGCTTCTTTTATGGGCCTGGGAGAGCCCGGGCTTGGGGCACCAAGCTTGAGCCTACCACCGCTGTTGGTGCTGCCCTCCTTGAAAGGAGGGTTGCTGTGCCGCGGGGAAGAGTGCCAAAAAGGCTTCTTCTTCTTCTTCTGCTGTTTCTTGCCCAAAGAACCTTTAGCAGAAGTAGTGTCCAAGGTGGCACTGGACTGCTCAATACGCTGAAGGTGACCAGCCACACCTGGGCGGAAAAGGTTGGTGCCCAGGAAAGGCACATGAGCTAGTTTGTGCTGAGTATCTGCCAGAAAAGAGGAGAGTTTCAGCCAAGCCCTGTGATGAGAGGCAACTGCGGCTGCCATCGAGCGGGCACAAGAACTCCAATGTCCAGGGCTGTCTGAAGCTGCTGTCTGGCAACAGCCCGGCCCTGATCCAGGACCTGTTGGACCGTGGTCTGCATGTCTGCAGGGAGGTGTGGAAGGACTTCACCCTAAGACCCCAAGAGAGCATGGGAGAAGTATGCCATGATGACGGCAAGAACTTGCCTGATGGAGGCCTAAAGATGAGGCCACACAGATCTTTTGAGCCGAATGATCCAAGAGTTTCGATTCCTTTTTGAGAGGTCGTTCAGTGTCAGCAGAACTGCCATTATGCCTGAACACTGAGGTGGTCACCAGGCTCTCAGCCAAAGGGTGCTCTGTGAACCCCACAAAGGACCCCATGGGCACCGCATGTTTGCGGGCATTGCGGGCAGATGGAGCTGGACAGAAGGCAGGGTGCTGCCAAAGAGTTCCTTGGCCCCTACTGTCCCTCCCGCCCCCTCTGATCCACTGACGAGGGTTTGCTAGAGATTCCCAGGGTTCGTTTGAAAATTCAGGGGCTAGATCATTTACTTTTATGGCTCCAACTCTGTGGAATTCTCTACCTCGTCAGGTGCGAAATTGCCCGACTGTCCTAAGCTGTAAAGGAGCTCTGAAGACCCACCTTTTTAGTATAACTTTTAATGATTTACATTAGTTTTAAATCTGGTTTATTTATTGTTTTCTGAAATTGTACAGGCACTTTGGTTTGAGAAAAGTGCCTTTTAAAAATAAAGTTTTGATTTTTTGATTCGAAAGTTCTAAGGCCGGGCCAACTATGGCCTTGACCACAGGAAAAGCCTCCATCGGGGTATCCCCTCTTGAGGATGTCTGTGAGAGGGTACTCCACTTTTTTCTGGAAAGGTTCCAGGGGCATCCCTGTAGACTCACAGATGAGGTGGAGAATGCCCTGAAAGGACAACGTAACTTCCTCCGTCTCTAACCCACCAGGCGATTTGTCTTCCCCAGGATGAGAATGTAGGCCGGTCTCATCTGAATCCAAGGAATCCGGATACAACGGTCGACCGCTCAGGTCACCTTCGACCCACCAAGGGCAGTCCGGGGTGACAGTGACCGAAAGATGCTGGGGAAGCCCTTGTCTGGTTTATCTTCCTTAGGAGGAGCCCCTCCCACAGGCTGCTTAGGCAGTGGTTCCACCACGATCGGTGGAGAGACCTGTTTATGAACATACGAAATTTGCCAGCAGATAAAGGCCTAGAGGTCTATCAAGTTTGCTTGAATGTGCAGCTAGCACCCCTTATTCTGCAGCTGCCCTTCCCTTCCACCCTTCCCCTTCATTAACCTTCCCCCTTGTCCTGTCCCATCCCTTTTGAAGCAGTCCACTGTTCTACTGGATATCACTTCTACAGGTAACGCATTCCACCCAGCCACCACCCTCTCTGTAAAAAAGTGTCTCCTCATCTCCCTCCTGAAACTTCCTCCCTCCCTCCAGTCCCATATCACGGCCCCTAGTGTCCCTCCCCTCCCTTACTTTGAACAGCCCTTCTGTACTTGTCTTGTTTATTCCTTTCATGTATTTAAAGTTTTCAATCATGTCCCCCTGTCCCTTCTTTCCTCCAGTGAGTACATGTTCAACTCCCTCAACCTCCTCTAGTATGATAAGACCCCCAGCCCCCTGATCATCTTTGTTACCCTGCACTGAACCCCCTCCAGTAACTTAATGTCCCTCTTCAGATATGGGTGCAAGTACTGCACGCAGTACTCCAGGTACGGTCTACCTAATGATGTATACAGTGCAGAATCACCTCCTCCCTCCTCCAGGATATACCCCTTGCAATACAACCCAGCATTTTGTTGGCCTTTGCAGCTGCCTTCCTACATTGTGCCGAGCTGTTCATTGACCCTGTAATGAGCACACCCAGATCTTTCTCCTCCTCTATCTGGGCTAGCTGCACTCCCCCCAGCTGGTAACTCCTCCTTGGGTTCTACATCCCAAAATGCAGCACCTTGCACTTTTTGGCATTAAACCCCAGTTGCCAGGTGTCTGACCAGGTTTCAAGCTTTGCCAGATCATCCTGCAACCCCTGCATCCCCCCAGCTCATCCACCACCGCTCCTAACTTGGTATCATCAGCAAACAGACTGATCTTGCTCTTGATGTCCCATGATATGTCTGCAATGAATATCCCAAACAACACTGGTCCCAACACCAAGCCCTGTGGAACATTGCTCGTCACTACCCTTGGGTGTGAGAGCTCCCCACCCACCACCACCCTCAGTTGTCTTCCCTGAAGCCAGTTTCCTACCCATCTCACCAGCTTTGCACCTACCCCTGTGCCTACTAACTTACTTCCCAGCCTTCCATGCGGCACCGAGTCGAATGCCTTACTGAAGTCCAGATACAGGACATCCACTGCATGGCCCCTGTCCAGTTGCCTAGTTACCCATTCATAGAACACCACCAGGTTGGTTTGGCAGGACCTGCCATGTATGAAGCCATGCCGACTGCTGTCCTGTAGTCCTTTGGCCTCAAGGAGGGCCACCAGCCTCTCCTTCAGGATAGTCTCCATTAGCTTACCCACGACGGATGTGAGGCTCACTGGTCTGTAG
This sequence comes from Neoceratodus forsteri, assembly GCA_016271365.2. Taxonomy (NCBI): domain Eukaryota; kingdom Metazoa; phylum Chordata; order Ceratodontiformes; family Ceratodontidae; genus Neoceratodus; species Neoceratodus forsteri. Next base: position 1,617,745,087 of record CM028130.1, read on the forward strand.
TTTCCCGGTTCATCCTTGGGGCCACTCTTGTGGAGGGGCACCACATTAGCCATCCTCCAGTCCTGAGGTACATACCCCAAATGCAGTGAAGCATTAAATAGGTCTGCCAAAGGTCCTGCAAGGACCTCTGCCAGCTCCTTCAGTACCCTGGGGTGGATGCCATCTGGGCCTGGCGCCTTGTCCACCCTCAGTGCCTTCAAACCCTCTTGAACTCTGCCCTCCATGATTTCCCCATCTGTCACCCCTTCCCCCTCTGTTTCTACATAGACACATAGACAGTGTCGGCAGATAAGGGCCTATGGCCCACCCAGTCTACCCATTTGAGCTTGTAAGTTCAGTTTATGTTTTCCTAGAAGTCTGTTGCCCCTTACCCCTGACCTCTAGAATTCCTTTATGTCTATCCCATGCATTCTTTAATCCCGTGATTGTTTCAGCCCCCACCACTTCCTCTGGCAGGGTGTTCCACTTGGTCACCACCCGTTTTGTGAAGAAATGCTTCCTCACGTTTCCTCTGAATCGTCCTCCCTCCAACTTCATCCCATGCCCTCTAGTCCTGGAACATCTTTTTCGCGTAACAATAGTGTATTCCTGCACCCTGTTCTTCCCTGTAAGATACTTGTATGTCTCTATCATATCCCCTCTCTCCCTCCTCTCCTCCAGGGAGTACATGTTCAGTTCTTGCAACCTGTCCTCATAGGACTTGTGATGCAATCCACGTACCATCTTTGTTGCCCTCCTCTGAACCTTCTCTACCCTGTCTATGTCCTTACATAGGTAAGGTCTCCAGAACTGTACACTGTACTCCAGGTGGGGCCTCACTAGTGTCTTGTACATAGAGAATAATATATGGGGTGGCGTGTTTAAAGAGATTTTACACACACCCGAGTTGTGGGATGCTACATACATTCTAATGGAAGCCCGAGGGTTTATAAAAAGCATCCCATACTTGGTGTGGTGTGTGTAAATCGAAGCTTTTACACACACCACCTCATATTTTATTTTTTATAAATGCAGGGGTGCGCTTTTTCGCCTCAGCAATTATAAAAAATTAAATTAGCTTACAGATTAGTGTTCAGGAAGCTGTGGACCAGTCTTGATTTTGCGCGGTCCGCAGTCTTCCTAATTATATGGCTGCACTTGTTGTCGAAAAAAGGAAGAAGATATTTAATAAAAAAAAATGTGTCGACAGATTTTAGATTTAATATAAACTTACCGCCAAGCGGCGGCTGCAGCTTCATTCCGGGCTTCGAGAGGCAGGGGTAGTCTGACATGGACTCGGCTGTGGTGTCAGGCTGACGGTAAAACACTTGTTTCTGTTTTTAAGTTGTTTATTGGAGGAAAATAGTTGTTTTTTTTTTGTTTTTATGAAAAGTTCGTTTTCCCGAATACGAGGGACCAGGAAGTGTGCTGCGGTATGAGATTCCGTCACGGGACGTGAATGTCGGAGAACAGCGGCTGAGGGATAGCTGTTCCAAGGGAAACCTGGCGCGTGTTTGCCGTTATAACCAGCTGAGCTGGTTATAACGGCAAATTATAACCGGGTTTCCCTATGGGAAAAAGCACGTGTCTGTAATTATAGTGGAATTATGACCTCCTTTTTGCTGCTGGTAATGCCCCTGCCTATGCATCCCAGCATCCTATTTGCTTTACCTGCTGCCTTGTCACACGGTTTCCCTACCTTGAGGCCATCAAAGATGATAACCCCAAGATCCATTTCCTGCTTGGTCCATGCTATATCCTCAGCCCCCAACTTGATATATTGTGCCAGGGATTTTGTGACCCAAATGCATTATCTTGCACTTCTTTGCACTGAATTTCAACTGCCAAACCCCTGACCATCCTTCAAGTTTCTACAGGTCCCTTCTCATTCTGTCTACACCCTCTGGTGTGTCTACTCTGTTACAGAGCTTTATGTCATCAGCGAGCAGTGAAATTCTGCCTTCTAGGTCCTGCGCAATGTCACTGATGAAGATGTTGAATAGGACCGGTCCCAGTACTGATCCCTGTGGTACCCCACTGGTCACTCTTCCCTCTGTGGAGTGACAGCCATTTACCACCACCCTCTGTGTCCTGACGCCCAGCCAGTTACCCACCCACCACACTACTGTCCTACCCACACCCATATTCCCCAGTTTGTGTAATAGTCTTCTATGTGGCACAGTGTCAAAGACCTTGCTGAAGTCCAGATAAGCCATGTCCACTGCCCTCCCCTGATCCACCTCGTCACCCAGTCAAAAAATTCAACAAGGTTGGTCTGACATGACCTCCCCCTGGTGAAACCATGCTGCCTTGGGTTCTCTGACAACCAGATGTTCCACCAATCTCTCCTTCAGTAGTGCTTCCATGATCTTCCCCACTACTGAGGTGAGGCTGACTGGTCTGTAGTTCCCTGCTTCCTCTTTGTTCCCACTTTTGTATAAGGGGACTGCATCTGCTGTCCTCCAGTCTTTGGGTACCTCCCCTGTTTCCAGTGATCGGCTAAACAGGATAGCCAGAGGTTCAGCCACCACCTCTCTTAGTTCTTTAAGGACCCTGGGGTGCACCCCATCTGGCCCCATTGCTTTATCAACTCTTATTACTTCCAGTTCCTTCAGGACCCTTCCTCGTGTAAAGGGACTTGTGTCCATTTCTGCACCATTTCACCCCCGTGCTCCTTCAGACCCATTACCCTCCTCTTCCTCAGTACAGACTGAGCAGAAATACCTGTTCAATATGTCATCTTTACTGTTGTCATCCTCCACGTGGCCCCATCCTCCCCCCTTCAGTCTCACAATCCTCCTTTGCCTTTCTTTTTTCACTTATGTACCTGTAAAAGGTTTTGTCCCCTCTACCCACTGATTTTGCAATGTGTTCTTCTGTCTGAGCTTTGGCTTCCCTTACTGACCTCCCTGCCTCCCGGTACTTCTCCCTATCCCCTTCTGCCTGTGTCTTTTTGTATTGCCTGAAAGCAATATTTTTGGCTTTCACTTTCTTTGCTACCTCTTTGGAAAACCATAATAGTCTCCTCTTCCTTTTTCTCTTGCTAACCTGCTTAATGCATAATTCTGTTGCTCTTGTAATCCCCATTTTAAATACTGCCCACTGTTCCTCAACCCCTGATTCCTGCCCCATTCTCCTTAATGCCTCTTTCAAGTATCTCCCCATTTTCCCAAAGTCTGCCCCCCTAAAATCCAGGATACATGTTTTTGTGTGGTTTGGTTCTGCTCTTTCTGTGATTTCAAACCACAATGACTGGTGGTCACTGTTCCTCAGGTGCTCCCCACTCTTACCCCCATCACACTGTCCCTGTTTGTGAGCACAAGGTCCAGTATTGCCTTCTGCCGAGTTGGTTCCATGACCAGTTGCTTGAGGAAGGCACCCTGAAGGGAGTCCAGGTTAAATCTGCTCCCAGTTGATGCTGCTGCTGGGATGCTCCAGTCCACGTCTGGAATATTGAAGTCTCCAACCAGTACTACCTCACCCTTGTCTGCCATCCTTTGGATGGCTAGCATCAGCTCCCTATCTGTTTCTTCTTCCTGGGCTGGTGGTCTATAGACCACACCTGTGTGGATGGCTGGCCCCATTTTCCTTTCCAGCTTAACTCACAGCATCTCTCCCCAATTTTGTTCCTCCTGAATCTCTGTGGCCCTTACATCATTTTTCAGATACAGTGCCACTCCTCCTCCCTTCCTGCCTGCCCTGTCTCTTCTGAATATGTTGTAGCTAGGTATGGCCATCTCCCAGTCGTGGTTATCATTACACCAGGTTTCAGTGATGGCCACAATGTCCAGGTCTGACTGCACCATGTTCAGGCCAAACCAGAGGTTACGTTGGCTCAGCGGGCGGGGAAGCTGACTTAATCAGTTCCAAAAGAGTCGGCTTTGGCCTGGGAGGTGAAAGCCAAGTTATGGCCAGGGTGGAAGCAGGTGTCGCTTGTGCACAAACAAAATCAGCTGTTGCCACATAAGGTCTTTGTAGCGCGGAGTTTCTGCCGGAGCCTCTCCTCATCCGAGGAGGACAAGGGCGATCAATGGTGTCACCTCTTTTTTTGAGCCCTTGTGGCTCTTCCTCAGCCTGTCGGTCCAGGGGATCCTAGACCTCGATCGAGATTGACAGGCTGAGTTGATTGCTTGGGAGACACCGGTGGGACCGGTGACTTCTCAGGGTCAGTGTGGTAGTTGAACCCCCCCCATGTGAATAGTGCTTAGCTGAACCTGACCTTTTCTTCTTCTCTCCTATATCTGTTCCAAAGACTGTTGCGCAACAGCACTTTATTCCTTTATTTTATGTCTTTCTGTCTCTTTCTAATTCCCCTTCTGTGTAAAACATTCAGAATACGCTGCAGTCAGACTAGCCATCTGGTGCTGTGTATTACAATTTAAACTATTTTTCATCCCCTTCCTATTTCTGCTCCTCTACGTCATGGTCCAGTTAAATATAAGCACTTTTTCCCTGTACTGCCCTTAAATGTGCAGACTTAAAGAATGAAAGTAACTAAAGGTCTGTAAACAGACTTGGTAGGCAGTTTTTTCACAACGTGTAAAGCAAGCTGGGATTGATAGTCAAACTTAAGAAATTACCAACCAGTTTAAATGTTTTTCTTTGGATATGTACAGGTGCAGATTGGAATATCCTGTTCTTGAAAAGGTTAAACAGTTAGCAAATTAACTAAAATACAGGACAATAGAGAAGAACTAAAATGTGGTTTACCACACAGCTCCAGGAGTATCATGTCTCCAATCAGTGCTGGTGTCCTTGCAAGGTGCTGTCTCTATAGAAAGTCAGCAGCACCTTTCTCCTTCTTTTATATGCTGCAGCTCCTAGGTTACCTTTGAAAAGGGGAGGAGTTGTCTATAATACAGCCCACTCTGCAAGAAATGTGCAATCATATCTGATAGAGCATTAGGGTATTTATGTTGATGTCATAATAATGGATTATTTGTTATGCCTTTCATTTATGTAAATTCTATGTAATTGATTGTACAAAGAAATAAGAAATGTTCCTGTAAATAGCTTAATAATTAGGTGGGGCTTTGAGCTAAAGGGTGGAGCTCCACTCTTTAAAAGAAGCCAGCCTAGATCCTCAGGGTAGATGCTGTTCGGGAGAGTTCATGTGAGGACCTCCTGCTCTCTGTTATACTGCACAAGATTATGTTCTACTGCTAGACCATTGGCAGGGAAGCTGTGCTGTTTTCAAGTTTTATTTTGTTTGTTTATTATCGTAAGTTCGCTGCTGTAAGCTTTTTTTTTGTTTGTTTGTTTGTTTAATAAAAATCATACCATTTAGGTATGTTGTACCAAATTTGTTGATTACTGTGTGACCTGATTTGTTCAACCCACGACCGTCAGGGACCACTTCCTTGATGGGATTCCCAGTGGGCTAGGTCTCCTTGTTGGGGAAAGAAAGGACCGGAGTCCGACTGAGAGAATCGTTGACTGGAGTCGGCGGCAAAGGGTCACTTGGGTCGACGATTATTTCAACCTTGTCGATCGATGCCTCGGTCAACTGGCTAGATGGCAAAGCCGAGAAGCCAGAGGTGGAAGAGGCATTTTCGACCTAAGTTGAGACTGCCAGTTCCTGGGACCGAGAGCTCTCCCGATCCCAAGAACGTCTTCGTTGAGATGAAGATGATCCCGGGTCATTTTCTGGCTTACGGGACCGAGAGGAGTGTGTGCCCACAGGACTTTCTCCCTTAGTCAGGAGAGACTGGCACAACTTTTGGAAGGAACCCGAGAAGGTGGAGCCCAGGTTGAGCGGAACGAAGAAGCTCCATGAGGAAGATTCCCTGGCACGAGCTGCTTCGTCCTCGAAGGCTTGCATGCATTCAAATTGCTCGGCGGATCCCGCAGCCACCGCCCACTGAACCTTCTTTGATTTCACTGGAGGGTTCCGTTTTTCCGGCTTCCTGAACTTCAGGCATGCGAGACGGTCGTCAAGGACGTTAGGGTGAAATGCAAGACAAAAATCGCACTTCGAGGTGACATGGTCGACACCCAGGCAACAGACGCATGCGGTGTGGGGATTGGTGCACGGCATTTTCTGGCCGCACGAACACCGGTGAAATCCGGGGGAAGACTTGTCTTCCATAATTGAAGATAAGCAGTCGCGATCGCTAATGCAAACTAGATTAATTTTTTGAATAACCGAAGGTTTTGAAGCCAGGGCTTACAAAATGCAGAAGCACAAAGGAGGCAACCTGAATCTTCCAGCGGAAAGGAAGATCTGGTGTCATGGGGCGGAGCAGAGGGTTATACCACCGAGGTGGGTGGGAGGATCCAGCTTGAAGACTTCGGGCAATTCTTAAAGGGGAAAGGGACATGCCAATAAGTGTGGATGAACAACATATCCATGACCCTAGAACAGAATTTACAAGATTAACAAGTTAAAATTGCAACCTGCAGACGCAGCAGTAGTGCTATCACTTGTGAGACTGATGACCCGGGTTCGGGAATGAGCCTGGAGCATTAGAGGACCAATGGGGGGAGGCAGGATGAGCATCCAAAAGACTGCTCTCCTCCTCAGGGGTGGAGCCCCATGTAAGCATGACTCCCAGCAGAGGCTGGGAGTATACCACCAGCAAGGGCCCATGTTCATGGGGTGCAGACAACAGCGGATGTCTGTGGGGCATGTGTGGAAGCATGCATGTCCCGCCCTAACAACACTGCACATCCGGTCTCTAGGGCTAACCAGAAGACACAAGCACCACCTCAGCTCACTCAAGAGAATGCCAGAACTCCATATTAGCATCTCACATCTCCCCCCCCTGGGTCGGGGGGGGTCCCACCATGGAGGGCAAGGCACGGTCTGCCAGATCCCCTGGTAAGTTCCTGGAGCCAGCACAGCATGGGGTGAGCCTGCAAGGGGCTCCTTGGCCAATAAAGGGTACATCCCCTGCCTCCAACAGGAACATACAGAAAGAAAAGTTAAAATAATACCCTCAGACACCAAAAGCAGCATAAAGCACGCAAAACCAACAAGCAAACACGACATCATGAGGAATCAGCTTGACATACAATAGACAAACAAAGTAGTCAAGAGATCAGCATAAGTGGCGGGAAGCATAGTCAAGTGGCAGGTGGGAAATGGCACATGTGAAGTTTGATTGAGGGGCTGTTCGATACTCCTTGATCCGGGCCTTGGCAGACCAAAAGTTCAGGAAAGTGGACAAATAATGGGCACACCTTTCCAGAAGGGAGGATGTAGTATGACAACTGTATTATGTAGTTTATGTCCTCGTTGATCGCTTACATTGTTGTCACAATGTGTTTTACTATAAAATGCTGTGGCTTGAAGGGAGATTAACAAGATCATGGAGCTCTCTAATAGTATTCATTACCCCCTGTGTACACCGTTAACTAAAAGGGCTAGCACACTTTTTTTTTGAGGTAAAGTCCTTTATTAGTTAATTGAAGGTTCAATTAACTAAAAGGTCAGTAAGGACTGGAAAAATAATGGACTAGGAGATGCAGTATTCAAAAGATTTATTCTACTTGTAAAGTTTGACCAGGAAAGGCACACTGTGACTGCTCGTTTCGATGGTGTGTCCCCAGGGGTGGGTTACACGGCATCTGTCTGATTTATCTGTAATATCTGACCAGGAAAGGCACACTGTGACAGCTTGTTTCTAGGTGTGTCCCGGGGATAGGGACCTGTTTTATTGATTTAGTTGTAATGTTTGATGAGCAAAGGCATGCCGAGCTGCAATGCTGATTTCCAGTGTGTGTATGGGGGGGTTACATGGGACCTGTTCTATTTATTTATTTGTAATGTTTGACCAGGAAAGGCACACTGAGTTGTGACAACTCATTTCCAGGTGTGTCCGGGGTGGGGTGGGGGGTGATACAAGAACCTGTTTTATTTATCTGTAATGTTTGACCAGAACAGGCGACTGCTCATTTCCAGGTAAGTCACTGCAATTGATGGGGGAATGTTGGCCATGACACTCAAACTCCCAATGATAAGTACCACATAATCTTTAACTTCCACCAGGACAGCCATCAGAAACGACAGACGGGATATGAAAATTACATACCTACCGTAATTCTGATCTTTCTGTGTATCTTCACCATTCATCACAGATGGGTACTGACCGGAGATCAGGACCCTATGGGAGCTTTTTTTTTTTAAAGGGTAGGCGGAGCCGACACAGCATCGGCGCCGCCCTCGAGGCTGGACGACTAGTGGCGCCCGAGGGGTTGGCTGTTAGGTTCGACTCCGCCTGTCTACCAGTTCTGAGTTGCCGGAGAGGTAAGAGGAAGGGATGGAGGGTGGCACAAGAGAGTCCAAGGGACAGAAAAAGGAAGAGAAAAACTGAACTAAAAGGAGAAATAATGACTGAGAGGACAGCAGAGAAGAGATGAGACCAGGGGATTGGGTAGGGGCCCCAATCTCTGGAAGTGGAGGAAGGGAGGGAAGGGAGAAAATTTAGGATAGAGTGAGAGCTAACAAGGATCCGAGACCCTTGTCCATCACCAGATTGTACAGGAACAGTATAGTAGCAAAGCTCTCTGCCAGAATTCAAGGCACAGAATAACTGGCAATACCCCAGAAGCAGAGTCAGCTATTCTGGAAGAAGGACAGGGTACTGGGATTTAACACTCTCTCAGGAAAGATGTTTGGTGAAAGAAAGATATATATTTTTTTTGAAACAGTTGGATGGAAACCAGAAGGAGAACAGAAGGAGGGCAACCACCAACTCCCACCCCATCGGGGAGGAGACATGTAGTAGAAACGAGTGCAGCTCGAGTTGTGCCCTTTAAAGGAAAATACCCCCCTGTGTGTCCCTACTTTACCCCACTCCAAAAGGAGAGGGGGAGTCACAGAGGGAGGGGGGCCCAGAGACTGAGGCCCCAGGGAGATGGTGGGTGGGGTTGTGATGAATGGTGAAGATACACAGAAAGATCAGAATTACGGCAAGTACATAATCTTCATATCTTATCTGTGTCAGTCTTCACCATTCATCACAGATGGATGAGTACCAAGCCCCCCTGAAGAGGGTTGATTCATTACACCCTAAGGAACAGAGTCCCTTATCCCTCAGTGGGTGACACACTAAGGGGGGGAACTTTCTGGGCCTGAGGAGGCCCAAGAGTGGGGAGAGTGAGACGGGGTCCCCCCGGAGGGGAAAAGAAGCTGCCCTGACAAGTGCCATCTCGCTCTATGGGAGAAGAGGTAGGTTCCCTGGTGGGCGGAGCAAATCACCCTACGCCGGGCCAAGGGTGACAACCGGGAAAGACACAGCCACGCCGATCTCCTGGTACAGATCGCTGTCCCTATGACCTTGGTAGCTACCTCGTTGGCATCATAAGATGCCCTTGCTTGGTGCCTTGCTAGCTCCAAGCCACGTGCAGAGAGTGCGATGGCATGTCTAATTTGTTCCGAGTCAGGCAAAGCAGCTAGGATCTGACCTAGCGTGGACCACAAGAACCTGTTGTAGGCTGCATAGTGGGCCTGGTGAGCAGAAATAGAAAGGAGCAACCGTGCCGAGTAGAAGGTCCTCCTCCCCCAAACATCAAAATCTGAGGAGTCTTGATCCAGGGGCCAGTCACGGTGGAGGGCGCAAAGCCCATCAAGGATGTCCAGATGCGTCAAGCCGGACTGCAGATGAGGGACTGCAGATGAGGCACAGAACCTGGAGACTCCGGGGGGAGCGCAATACCTCTGGCTGAAGTCCCTAGGAGCAGGAACTCCAGAGAAGGGCCTCTGCCAGAAACACAAGGACGCCTCGCGAAAGGGAGCAGGCCAGGGCGGCACCACAAGGGTGGCCTCGCCAAAATTGCCTAGAAAGGCGTGTGCCGCATGCTCAGGATTGCTAACAGAAGAGGTAGAAAGGTGCAAGTCCTCCAGCATCCTCACGAGGAAGCGCTGGTACTCGGAGAGATCAGCAGCCGGAGAGATGTGAACAGAGGGTTCCTCTCCCCCAGAAGAGGTGGATGAGGAGCTGGAGGTCACCATACGTTCCGAGGGTGGCTGCATGGGGGGAGGCTGAAAAACCTGGCTGTCCATAGCCCTAACGTAGGCAGGGAACCGAGCAGCCACCGCCCTGACCTGCTCCCAGGTGAGAGGGCCGCTAGGACCAAGAATGCCCGGGAACCCTGGAGAATGTGGCAGAGGGATAGGGGCAGAGCCAAGAAAGGAAGTCGGCTGACCTCTGCCAGGGCTAGGGAGCAGACCATGAGCACCCGAGGAGGGTGCCCCGGAAGACTCCACAGCCGACAGCTATACAACCACGTTGGTACTGCCTTGGCTGCACCCAGAAGAATCCCCCCAGTGAGGTGACCGGGGCCGTAAAAGTCCAGAAGGACGGTCACCTGCCTCAAAAGAATGGGACCCCCTCAAGGAACCGGAAGGGGAAGGGTGGAAATCCACACTTCGGCTTTGCCCAGGGCCCGGGTGGACCCCAGAGAAAGGCCAACGCGCCGACCCCACACCCCTCGACCCCTCAGAGTCCGAGAGAGTCCTCCTCCTCGAGAGGGCCAGCCTAGGTAGTTGGCATCTCTGGGCTGCCCCCAAAGGGGAGACTTAGGTAACAGCACCCTCCCCTCCTGCAGGCTTCTCGATGGGCCCCAAAGTTGGGCGATCAAGACACACCACTGGAGGGGGTATCACCACCGAGGGGGTCGATGAAACCCCCAAGGCCAGGGTGCAGAGCAATGGTGGCATGCACCACTGCCTGCCGGTCAGCACCACTGACCCTAGCCTCGGGGACCACCTGACACTCCTCAGTAGGGGGCTGGCTTTGACTCGTCGATGAGACCACGGGAGCGCCCTCCTCTGCAGACAACCCCTAAGGGTGTGACTGCCCGTCTGACTCCGAGTCCGACTCCGACTCTGAAGAGGTAGAGTCCAAGGCTCTGAGCCAAACAGTAGGAGGGCGGGCGAAACCAACTTTGCCAGCGGGACTGGCAGCCAGAGCTGTGGCCGAGGCGGCACCAGCGCCCTCCGCAACCCCCGCGGGCGGGGCCTGCAGAAGGCGCCAGGGCAGCTTGGGCCAAAGGTCCAGAGCCAGGGCCAGACGCGGCGCCATCAAGTCCACTAGCACCGGGGGCGGTGCCAGGGACAGAGATGGCGCCGACAGCAGCCCTAGCAGCAACCTCGTGCCGGCGACACTGCTAGGTTCTCTGTGCCGCGACGCACCAAGAACCGAGCAGCACCGACGCCCTGAGGGCGGACTCGGCGCTGAACACGGCACCGACCGCCCTTCGGCACTAAGAGCATGGACGGCGCCAAGGACAGCACCAACAGCCGAAGCCAAAGGCCCTATGTCGACGAGCCACGCAGGCACGGCACCGTGCTCAACCTCGGCGCCACGAGACATGGCGAAAGAAGACACTGGATCCTGTCCCACAGCGCCGTAAGCAGCATCAGTGCCGTGAATGGCGACAACCGGGCCCACTTCACTGAGCGACGAGTCGGTGCCGTCAGGATCCATGGCGCCGTGAATGGCGCCAAAGCGGTGGCACCGATCAATGGCGTCAGGACAGCGCCGACCGGGCCTTCCGAGCCAGCGGGGTGACACTGGGGGAGCCTTCACCCCAGAAGGGGCAATTGCGTGGCGCGCCTCCGCCCGCCCGGGAGGAAGCGAATCCAGGCGCCGGGAGGAGCCTCAGCAATGGCCAGGCTAAGAAGCCGAGACTCCTCCTCCTTGGTCCGTATAGAACTGGGAGGGACCCGGAGGAAGGGCTGAGAGCGCGGCTTGGCCGACCAGTGCAAACCCCGAAGTTGGTGGAGCTCGCTCCCACTTTCCTTGGCAATGCTGTTCGGGGGCAGCGGTGGTCCACATCAGAGAAGCAGGCGTCACACAAATTCATGTCGTGAAGTGGGCCAAGATATACGAGACACCGGTCGTGCTGGTCGGTGATGGAATATTTTCGGCCGCACAGGCACCGACGCATGGGGGGCTGACTCGCCTTAGAAGACTTTTTGCCCTCCGACCGAGACATAACCTACGGAGAAAAAAACACCACAAAACAGACTTGACGTCGCACAGTTTGAAATAACAGGAAAGATCTTACCGCCGACGTCGAGTGGAGGCTGAACCCAGAACCGGTAGACGACCGACGGACTGACATTGATTTTTTTGTGCAGGCTGAAAGGCCTAAATTACAGTGTAAGCTTCCCAGGAGGTGACCTCAACGGTGGGAGACGAAGAACTGGTAAGCAGGCGTAGTCGACACAGCCTAACGGCCAACCCTCGAGCGCCATGCAGTACGTCGGCTTCAAGGGTGGTGCCGATGTTGTGTCAGCTCCGCCAACCCTTTAAAAAAAAAAAAAAAAAAAAGCTCCCACGGGGTCCTGATCTCCGGCCAGTAGCCATCTGTGATGAATGGTGAAGATTGACACAGATAAGATCCAGCTTATACAGCTCATCTGAAGAATGGCACCGAAACTGTAGTGACCCTTCCCCATGCTGCACTACAGGGTATTAGACCAAGTTCCTGACATGAGACTAGAACCCACAACCTTTCATTCTGCCAGTCCCAGTGGTAATCACTGAGCCTACTGAGGCACAGACACTGACATAAAAAAGGCTTGCAAGTTTAATGCAGTTCATTCAGCTGAATTTCCTTCCTTTGCTAACGACAGTTCTTCGGGATGCGGGGGTGTAATACTACTGACACCAGTTTTACTGAGTTGCAAACTGGGAGTTGCAGAGAACTGCTGTAATCATAATAGACAACTAGCTTCATTGCACCGGTCTCTAAAATACACTTTGTGCTGTACTGATTAGGCAATGATTAAAGAATGAAATTAACATCCAGAGACGAGTGTATGACACATTTGCATATTAACAATATGCTAATTATAGAATTGCTATTCAAACCACGTCCTTTAGGAGGAGGTTTTAGTTTGTTGTTTTTTTAAGACCCATGCCTGCCCATCTCAAGATTAAAGTGTCCAACAGTGTTTGGCTCTGCAAGCATGGCCCTGCTGCACATATCAGTGCATGCACATGGCCCATTATTTATTTTTTTTAACTTTCTTTATTCACTGGGTCCTAGGGCATCTCTCCAGGGTACCACTCGACTCTGCCTCTACTCCCTGCCTGAAACTGCCTCTGCTGGGTTCCTACAGGGCTGTCTCCACTCGGCTCCACTGCCTGCCCAGCCCCCCAGATCACCCCATGGGGGAGGGCCCACCTGCCCGTGGCGGCCTATCCGTAATTAGAGGGACAGCCGCGGGAGCCGGTAGAGCTGGAGCCCAGGGAGGCAGGTCAGGCACTGGGGTGTGGGCAGGTCTCCAGGCCCCTTCACCACTGTAGACCACCAGAGTTTTTCCATGCAGCCCCCCCGCCCGAGCGCGGATGTGCAATGCCCGGCAGCACACTTATGTGCAGCCGGGCCACAGCTGCTCCACCCCTGATGTAGTGTCAAGCCCTGACGCCTGTAGGGCCCCATGTCTCCACCAGGAGCTGCTACGGAGCAGGGCATACCCCGGGAGGGGAGAGCCATCCTTCGGACACTTGATCCCCTCCCCTGCCGACCTGAATCCATTCCCGAACCTGGGTCGCCGGCGTAGCACAAGGTGTGGCATCCACGCCTCAACCCTCAGCACCACCGGGTGAACCACATTGCCCATTAGAGAGTGCCACCAAGCAGGTACAGTTTGCCCCACCCAGCAGCTCATCACACAGCGTCCACCCCCCCAAGCACTGCACAGCAGGAGAGCTAGCGAAGCAACACTATGCCACAAATGGGAAACAAGGGTGCTAAGGGATGAGGGGTCCCACAGTTCCCCAGGCACTGTCCTGACCTAAAGAGTCAGTGGCAACAAAAAAATACCTGCCAGGAAAATTTATTCATTTTTAAAAGTACACATTTGCGAATTTCTATTTCAAAAGTATTTTTCGTTTTCCATTTGCTCATAAGAAGGTTTTCTACCTGGTAGTAATTAGACGTGATACGTGAAACATTACTTCACCTGGAGATGGACATCTTTAGTTTTGGTTCCTCATTATATCTCCCTAACATCCTCAGATGCATAGGCAGGGGCATCACAAGCAGAAAATGCAAACTGATAATCCCACTATACAGATCCTTGGTGAGGCCTCCCCTGGAGTACTGCATCCAGTTCTGGAGACCTCACCTAAAAAAGGATATAAACGGTTGCAGACAGTGCAAAGAAGAGCCACAAAAATGGTTTGGGGCCTCCATCAGGAACTCTACAAAGTGAGACTTAGAGAATTCAAAATGCACTCTCTGGAGCACAGAAGAAATAGGGGAGACATGATAGAAATGTTTAAATACAATAAAGGAATCAACTCAGTGTAGGATCAGAGCCTATTCAAAGAAAACAAGGAACAAAGAACTAGTGGCCACAACATGTGCCTAACGGGAGGGAAATTTAGGACTAACATAAGAAAGTTCTTCTTCACCAAGAGAGTGGTGGAGCCTTGGAACAGGCTACCACGAGAGGTGGCGGAGACAAAGACAGTTAGGGAAGTCAGACTTCCTTGGGATAGGCATTGCAGTAACCTGAAACAATCTACTAGGGAGGGGATAATCATACGGGCAGACTAGATGGATCGCTGGTCCCCATCTGCCGGCACATTCTTATGTTCTAACATTGTGACCTCACTTGTTGTGATATTATGGCCCTGTCCACACAGGAGTTTTTAAACCATTTTACCTATTAAAACAGTTTAAAAGGTTTGCGTCAAGAGTGTATCACAGTAAAAACCATGCTACAAATCTGCTCAGAGGTAGACCTGAGCTTGGCTTTAGACCAGTATGGTTATCCTAAACCTGCATTTACAGCAATGTGGATGCAATCCACGCTGTAACATGAGTTAAGGTAACGGTGTTGACATCAGCATGGAAAGGTACCATTTTGGTTAAACAATATTAAAAGAGGGATAAGAAAGAAAAATGGGGCATTTAGAAAGTATAAATCTACTTCCTCTGATATAAACTTGGTCAAATATAAAGAAAGACTTAAGAGGTGTAGGCATTTAATAAAAAATGCAAAAAAAGCTGTTCCACCAGCGCAGCAGTAGCGCTACTGCTTGCAACGCTGGTGACTGGGGTTTGGGAACGAGCCTGGGGAGCTGGAGGGTCAGCAGGGTGAAGGAGGATCGAGTGCCTGAGGGGTGCTCTCCTCCTCCTCCTCCGCGGGGAAGTAGGGATGCTGCTCCTGCTGTTGCCGCCACCTGGATGCACACTGCTGGAGGTGCAGCGGAGAGCGCCCTGTGGGAAGGGAGGACGTTGGCTGGGGTCTGGAGCAGAGTCATATCTCAGCGTGTGCATGCCTCCACGGATCTCCTTGGCTGCTGACATCCTTGGGGATACTGGGAGAAAATGGCCCCGCAGTTCCTCCTGGTGACGGGCCCCGATGGGAGTGCAGTACAGTCCTGGCTCTGTCGGAAGTCTGACACATATGGAGTAAGTGGGGAGGCAGCTGGAACTCCCGCTTCCCCGCCCGGGGAGGGGTGATCCACGGTAGGATGGGGGTCGAAGACCGAGTCTGAAGCTTAGGCTGGCCCGTCTCTGAGGAGAGGAGGACCGTGGAGAGAAAGGGGGGCGCGAGCAAAAAAAAATGCAAAAAGAGATGCAGAACTCAAACTGGCTAATAAAGCTAAAGATAATATAAAAGCTCTCTTTAGCAACATTAGTGGTTTTTGGATGGGGGGAACAACAAAAAAGTGGGACCAATTTCTTCAGGAGATATTGTGATTGAAGATGAAAGCGATATGGTCATAATATTTAATACATTTTTTTTAAAGTGTTTTCTAGCCAAAAATTGATTTTGAAGTCCCCTTAGAGGAATCTAACTTAGCTGTGGAGGCCTTGCCTACCATCACGGAAAGCGAGGTTAAACATAACTTTAAAAAGTTCAAAACGTATAAATTCCCTGGACCCGACAATATACACCCAAGATTACTAAAGGACCTACCCAAAGAACTTTTAGGACCCATTGCTATGCTATTTACAAAATCCTTATTCATAGGCACAGTCATCCCAGAACAGAAGGAGGATAATATTACACCAGTTTATAAAAAGGTTCTAGACATGACTGTAAGAACTACAGGCCAATTAGCCTGCTGTCTGTTCTGGGGAAAAGTACTGGAAGAATTTGTTAAAGAACTTATGGACGATCATATAAAAGAAAGTAGCTTAGGAGACTTGACTCAACATGGATTCACAACTCCTAGATCATGCCAAACAAATCTTTCATTTTTTGGGGCCCATCAGTAGTGCATTAGATAATGGTCTACCTGTGGATGTTCTATATTTAGATTACATCAAGGTGTCTGACCTAGTACCCCATAAAGAACTACTTAGGGAACTATTAAAAAGGAAAATTACGTACCTACCGTAATTCTTGATCTTCTTGGACGAGTCTCCACCACTCATGCACACTAGTGGGATTGGCGCCGGAGGCACTAAGACCCATCGGGAGCAAACTTTTTGCTGGAGGGTTGGCGCGAGAGATGGCGCCGCGAGACACGGCGCCGCGAGCAGCGGCTCGAGCGGTAATGACCATCTCAGCGATTACCCTCCAACCGCCAGTACCTTTTTACCAAGGAGGTGCAGCTAACTAACGTAAAGGGTAAACCAACATTAAAAACGGACATAAGATAGTCCGTATGACCCGTGTAAGAAGGGTCAGCAAAGAAGTCCTCACGGCCTAAAGATTTGAGGGAGTGAAGACCAACAGGTGAGCTCCGGGGATGGAGGGTAGGGTGGAATGAGTGGTGGAGACCGCCCAAGAAGATCAAGAATTCACAGGTACGTAATTTTCCTATCTTCCTGGACATAAGTCTCCACCACTCATTCACACTAGTGGGAGAGTACCAAGCTGATAATCCCCCAAAAGGGCGGCAGGAGAGCCAGAGCTCACGCGTCTAAGATAGAAGCCCATTAAGGATAGTTCTGCCGAATGCGGAATGTCGCCTGGCATGAACATCCAGTGCATAGTGCTTAACGAAAGTATGCACTGAGCTCCAGGTAGCGGCGTTGCATATATCTGCAATTGGAACATTGCGAATTTCCGCTAGGGATGCCGCGACCGCCCTAGTAGAGTGAGCGAGACTCTACCTTCTTTTTTTTTCCTCCTCCTCCCCAAGAGTCCCTCTCTTGGGAGACACTCTACGGCCTTTCAGCCCTCGCCACCTGCCTGTAGACCAGAGCAGTCCATCCCCCACGGAGCCTTGGTTTACCCCCCAGGCGGGGTACGGGGTGGGGGCCCTACACCCCGAGACTTACTGGAATTTCGTCGGGATGCTGTCTCTGGGCAGGCAGGGGCTTTGAGGGTCGGGGCCTAGTGCCCGCTTCCACCGGGGACCGCGAGGTGCTTTTCCGTGTCTCTTACTGCTGACGGTCGCTGTCCCTGACGCCAAGGCGCTGAGCGCCGACGCCTGCACGCCACCCCCTTCTTCCTGCCATCGGCCTTGCTGCGCCTCAGGTCTCCACCTGGGACAGTCAACGCCAGGCTCTGATCCCTCCCCGGAGAGGACGAGCAATCCCTGGGACGCCAGCCTTCCCTCAAGCCGGCTCTCCAGCTTCCCGGCTCGCCTCGAACCCGGGTCGCTGGCCGCAAGCGGAAACTAACCGCCTCGGCGCCGGGCGGGCCGGCTACACTCTACCTTCTAATTTAACTTGAGCCATGGAATAGCAATGACGAAGGCATGCCACTAACCATGAAGAGATACATCTAATAGCGACAGGTTGACCCAGCCGGTGTCGCTGAAAGAAACGAACAGTTGCTGAGTCTTATGAACATCCTTGGTTCTATCTAAATAGAACCGCAAGGCTCTCTTAACATCCAAGGAATGAAGAGCCTGCTCCTTCATTTTGGAAATTAGCTGAAGTAAGCGGAGTACCAGAGGTTGGTTCAGATGGAATTCTGACACAACCTTGGGAAGAAATTTAGGATGAGTACGGAGAACTACCTTGTCCTTATGGAATACAGTATACGGAGGGTCCGTAACCAGGGCATGTATCTCAGAGACCCTGCAGGCTGAGGTAATGGCCACCAGGAAGGCAGTCTTCCAGGTAAGAAATTTTAGCTCACAGGTAGCTAAGGGTTCGAAAGGCTTCCGAGTGAGCATGTCCAGCACCAGGTTAATGTCCCAGGCTGCAACTGGACGCTTAACAGGGGGTCTGGTATGGAGAATCCCCTTAAGAAATCTCTTCACCATAGGTAACTGAGCCAGAGTTAAGGAAGAAACCGCTCATGGAATGCTGAGATGGCACTAAGGTGAACTTTAACTGTGGAGTACTGAAGACCTAAGTTTGATAGGTCCAAAAGATACTCCAGAACCTTGCCAGGAGGACAGGAAAAGGATTCCAAGAGATTTTAGACACAGAGAAAACGCTTCCATTTGGAAGCCGCACGCTGGTGGCTGGCTTCCGAAGCAGCCAGAAGGATGTCTGAGACTCTACGAGAGACGTTGAACCGATTCACTTCTATCTCTTCAGGAGCCAAGCATGAAGGTGAAGTGATTTCAGGTTGGGATGGACCAACGAACCCTGAGTCAAAAGACTGATTTGCAAAGGAAGTGGTCTCGAGAGGCTGCCAACATACTGTTGAGTAGAGGAAACCATAGTTGCCGAGGCCAGGAAGGAGCAATGAGAATCATCTTGGTCCCCTGAGACTCGAACTGAGGAGTACTCTGGATTAGAGGAAGTGGTGGAAAGGCGTGAAAGCGCTTTGTCCACGCAGCCTGAACGCATCCTGACAGAAAATGCCAGGCCCTGGATTTCTGGAGCAGAAGAGAGGCAGTTTTGTGCTGAATGGGGATGCAAAAGGTCCAGGTCTGAGTCCCCACTCTTGAACAGGGACCGAGCCACGGCTGGATCGAGAGACCACTCGTGAGGGTCTGCCTGCTCTGCTGAGGTGATCTGCTAGGTCGCTTGTATACCTGGCAGATAAACCGCTTGAATCAGAGACTTGTGCTCCAAGCACCACTCCCACACCCTCATTGCTTCCCTGCAAAGGGGATAAGAATGAGCACCGCCTTGCTTGTTGATGTAATACATCACTGCTTTGTTGTCCATTTGAAGGAGAATGTTCTTGTGACAAAGGACATCCTTCAGAGCTCGGATTGCATAGAGGACCGCTCTCATCTCCAGGACATTTATGTGGAGATGAGTTTCGAACTGAGTCCATACACCTTGAGTGTGGAGGGAGAGACAGTGAGCTCCCCATCCCATTAGCGATGCATCTGTGGTGATGGAGATCTGATGATCCGGGGAGCAAAGGGAATCCTTCCAGGAGATTGTTTCTTGAAACCACCAGGTGAGAGACCTTCAAGGGCCTGCCACCTTGATGGGATAAGACTGGGGTGAGAGGTCGGGGACCACTGAGTGGAGAGCATCCATTGGGTGGTTCTCATGTGCAGTCGGGCCAGAGGGACAGTGAAGACCGAGGACGCCATGAGACTCAACATGCTTGCATCGAGAGAGCTGTAACCGATTGGTTCTCCTGATGTAACGGGCCACACGAAGGATGTCGAGTCTTCTGTCCTCTGAAGGAAAGCCTTCGCTGAAGAGGTGTCTAGAAGCGTCCATGAAAAGGAGCCTCTGGGAGGGTTGCAGCTGAGATTTTTCAAATTCAGCAGAACTCCCATGGACGTGAGAAGACGAGAAGTCGCTTGCACGGCTTCCAAAGTCCCTTGGCCGAAGGGCTTGCTAGAAGCCAATCGTCCAGGTAGGGAAACACTGGAGTCCGACTTTCCTGAGATGCGCCATGAGAACTGCACAACACTTTGTAAAAACTCGCGCGCCGAGGATAGCCCAAAGGGCAGGACTCTGAACTGATAATGCTGGACCCAAAGCTACAAACCTGAGGAATTTATGTGGGTCGGGTGGACGGGATATGCTGGTAAGCATCCTGCATATCCAGAGAGGCCAGCCAGTCGTGTTGATGCAGCAAGGGTAACAGGGTACCTAGGAAATCATCTTGAATTTTCTCCTGGGAGGAATTTGTTTAACTTTCTGAGGTCTAGAATGGGGCATCCCCAGATTTCTTTGGAACCAGAAAGTAATGGGAGTAGAACCCTGTGTTTCGCAGATGCGGGGGCACCAGTTCTATTGCCCTGTTGTTCAGAAGGCCCTGGATCTCCGCGGTGAGGAGGTCTGACTGAGAGGCCGACAACCTGGGTTGTCGTATGGGAGGACAATTCGGGGGGGTTTCCAAGAAATTGAGAGAATAACCCTCGCGAATTATCCGAAGGACCCATTTGTCTGAGGTTATGGACTTCCACTGGTTGTAGAAGTACATCAGACGACCTCCCACCGGAGGAGAAAGTTCCACCTCGGGCAGAGTGGATGGAACTTGGGCCAACGATCATAAGGTAGCGCTGGGAGCTTTAGGTCCCCGCGCTTGCTGCGCCTTCTTTGAGGTTGGGCAGGTTGGCTTTTTGGAAGCTTCCCTGCCTCTGCCTCGAAAGGACTGGACGACTATGAAACTGACGTTTGTCCACATGCCCCGAGAGGGGGCAGGGAGGTCTGGCCAACTTAATGGCCGATCTAGTCTTCTGAGTGGCTTCTAAGGCTTGCTCCACCTGAGGGCCAAAAGAAAGGAGCCATCAAAGGCAGCGCCATCACCTGCTGCTGAGCATCATTCGTGAAGCCAGAAGCACGCAGCCAGGAATGGCGCCGAGTACAAATCCCTGCTGCTGAGCGAGAAGCAGTGTCAAGCCGCCCATGGCGGCTTGACCTGTTGGTTATTGGACTCAATACCTCTATAACGGTCAGAAGAAGCTCTGACTTGGAACCGAATCTGGAAGAGCTTCAACCATTCTTTTCATAGAGTGCCACAGGATATACTCATACTGAGAAAATAGCCTTGATAACTGGCAATACGATACTTAGAGTGGAGGCAGCAAAGACTCTCTTACCTAATGTATCAATCTTACGAGACTCTTTGTTAATAGGTCGAGCTGTAGTAGTTTGAGGAAGAACGACCTTGTCATTCTCTGCCAGGACTACAATAGGATCCGCAAGGCTTGGGATGCCAAAATGGGACGCATCCTTGGGAGCTGAATACTTCTATCAATGGATTTAGCCACTGAGGGAATAAGAGCAGGGTTATTCCATACCATTTGAGACAGCGGCCTCAAGGAAGGCTGAATCGGAGGAGTCAAACTGAGGGATCTCCAAGCATGAAGATACTGTGAGTCTTAATATCTTCCCAGGATCGATGTCTGTAGTCTGGAGAGAAAGAGTGATCCCAGGTTCTTCAACAGAGACTTAAAGGACAGGTCCCCACCACAGGCTCTGTAGCAAAGAAAGATCCTGTTTCTCCACTTCATCACCCAACCAAGGTCTGGGTCAGGCTCAACATCATCTCCTGATGGTCCAGAAAGGACTGTTTGGACAGGAAAGGAGGAAAATTAGAGAGGAGGAAATGGCAGAAAACAAGGAGAGTCCCAATGGCTGCCGCGCCGTAGACGGCAAAACTGGGCTGAAGACGGTACCGAGGAGGGGCGACGGCGCCGGCAGGCATGCGGGTTTCGCGAACGCCTTCGCGGGTGTTGCAGGGACTACGCCACAGGCGCACGGTGCGCGCCGACGGCGCTGCTGCCGACGCCGCGAACGGGCGCCACGGACGACGGACGCTAGATCCAACGGTCCACTGGCCGGGCGCCGCCAAGGACACCACGCTGGCGCCGCTTAACGGGCGCCGAGACCACGCTGATGCTTCCAACGGCGCCAGATACGCCGCGGCGCCCGAAACGGCGCCTGACGACTACAGATCCTGCAGAAGGCGCAGGAAAAGCCCCGGAACCTGGAAAGCAAGAGAAGGAAAACCAGGAGATAAGGGCATCGGTGAGGCCCCGCGCCCGCAGCCATGTGAGGGGGAAACACCTAAGCACGGAGTCGCTAGCACTGGCGAAGGCGCCCGCGCGACTAGGAAGGTCCAACCGCCTACCTGATCGCCGAGGAGCCCGAGGGCCCGAGGTAACTGAGCCAGGCAGAAGAACCAACCTCCGAGCCCATCGCCTACAAGAGCGCCCACTGATGAAACTGCTCATCTGGAGCCCTACCTATAGGCGAGGGGCTCGATAGTCGAGGACGACGATTATCGGAAGTTGGCGGCTCCAAGAAGGAGACCGCAACTAGTAACGACAACCCGACCGCCGACGCAGACAGACATACCAGAGGGCTACTTCGAGGATGCCTTCTTTTGACCTGTGGGGTCAAGAAGAGTTTCGAGGTCGAACGCGCCCAGAATGCTAACGGCTTATTTTGCGCCGCGGGGACCGCCATCCCGGCATCGGACTGACCGTAGTCAGAACCCCGCTGAGGAGAAGGAGGCTGACCGACCCAGCCCGGCTGACTGAACAGCTTTCATCTAGTCTCCCTACCGTCACCTGACCTGCTCATGGTCGACTCCGTCCAGTAGGCCGAGACTTCTTCAAGTAAGTTAAATTTAAATATTAGAAAATTTTACGAAAATAGAATAAAACTAAGCGATACTACTATCGTGATAATGTTACAAAAACAAACTGAAAACTATGCGCTAGTTTGAAGTTGACTCCATGTCAAGCGGCAGCGTCGTCACTGAAGCGCACTTAATGACGGGAAAAAAGGAACTAGTAGGTTGGAGGGTAAATGCCGCCCGAAGATAGTCCATTACCGCTCAGAACCGCTGCTTTCGGGCGCCGTGTCTCAAGGGCGCCTCTCATGGCCAATTCTCCAGCAAAAGTTTGCTCCCGATGGGTCTTAGTGCCTCCGGCGCCAATCCCACTAGTGTGAATGAGTGGTGGAGACTTATGTCCAGGAAGATCATAAATTTAGCCCACGTATTATCAGATGGATTGACTCATGGCTTAGACAATAGACAACAATGTGTCAAAATTAGAGGGTATAGTTCGGACTGGGGAACTGTTACCACTGGGTCCCACAGGAGTTGGTGCTAGGACCAGCTCTCTTCAACATATTTGTGCCATCCATGGCAACATCAACTACATCTTGGATGTGCCAGTTTGTGGATGACACACAGCTCGGAGCTACTGTGGAAAATGTAGAAGCCGGTTGCGGACTTCAAGCTGATCTAAATAAAATTGAATCATGGGCAAAAGCACATAAATTGCTTTTTAATGAAAATAAATGCTGAATCATGCACTTCGGCAGAAACAATAGAATGTATGCATATTATATGAATGGTATACAGAATGTGAACCAACAGACAGGGAGAAGGATTTAGGTGTAATTATGAACAATACACTGTCTTTTAGGGATCATACCAGAGAGGTAGACAGCCGGGTTAATAGAATGCTTGGATGTATTTTCAGGCATGTAAGAAGCAGGGACACGGAAGTGACAATGCACTTGTATGGTGCACTGGTTAGGCCACATCTGGAGTATTGTGGTTAGTTCTGGGCACCATACAAGGCAAGAGCTGTCTCCTTATTAGAGGCGGTTCAACGTAAAACCACTAAACAGATGACCAACTTAAAGCAATTGTCATATAAAGACTCCAAGAACTAGGTCTCTTCTTACATGAGTGCAGACATACAAAGGGTGACCTTTGTTTAGTCTTTAAGGCCTTTAAAAATGAAGACTTGTGGGACTGTATAGGATTTCAATGTAAGCATATTAGTAGAGACTTAAGAACACAAGTTCCAGCTCAGAGGTGAGAACTTCAGGACCTCTAAAAGAGGACTGTGGTTAAACCAAAGGGTAGAGTCACTGTGGAACTCATTACCTGAACATATTGCTGAAAGTCCAACTATGGATATATTTAAGACATCTCTCGATAGGTATTTAGGTGAGCATTATCTCCAATGAAAATTGGCGACTTGATAATGGCATTATCTCCAATGAAAATTGGCGACTTGATAATGGCTGAAGTTTGCAGACTCATTATTTTTTCCTATGATCCCAGTGATAAAAAAAAAAATCTTTTTTGTGCTTATGATGATGACAAAAAAACAGAAACCTAGATATTTCTGTGCACACAATGAGCTTCTAATTCCAGGCTTTTTTCCTGCAACCCCCACTCGTGCCTGATCGCGAGTATCCCAGCATGCACTGCTGTACCTGCAATGTTTTGTGCTGGTGTCACAATCATGCCTAGAAACGCACTCGAGCTAGCACAGTGTTGAAGAACAATCTAGACACCCCCAACAACTGTGCTCTTGTGTGGACAGAAAATGCTTTTATCTACTAGATAGTATGGACAGGGCAAGAGATTGGCTAGTCTTGGTCAGCTGTGATGTCACAGTTGGTGAGGTTGTAAGGCTGATGATGAAGGATGATAATGTATGTAGCCTCCAGGCAGAGCAAGTTCCACACATCACATCAAGCACTGTGAAGCAGAAAATATTCAAACTAGTAAGAGGGAAAAGAAACAAATACTTCACATACAAGAAGTAATAGTTCACCACTTGTTTTTTTGTTTAATTGTATGTTTATTATTTTATAAATGCACATACAGCAATAGAATGCAGGCATCAAGTGTAAGATAAAACATGCCATGAGGATTCCGCTCCTTCTAACACACGCATGCTAAATATCATATGCCCTTATGGTACGTCTTCGGAGGCCAATTACATGTTAAAGAGATCCAAAGCTATTTTGATACAATTAGGCTATGTATTATAATGAACCCATGAGTTGCACGGCTATGACGCAACAATCCTTCTGTCTATTAGTCCCAAAGTCTTTACCTCCCAGCAGGGGTCTAAAGAGAAATGCCGTGCTGTTTTTTGTTTTGAACACAGCAGTGTAGTCCCCCAGTTTGATTAGGCTACGCGCAATATGATGCATATAGAAGGAACTAAGCAGAACAAAATAGTAAACTTGCATTTTTTCTTAAATGTGTGAGTTAAAACACATTAAGTGCAACACTGTAAGCACCAATGAATGTTTAGTTTAAACACTCCCAAAATGAATGGGGAGTGAAAATATTAACAAGTAGTAAGTACTCCTGCCCATCCCATAACTCAGCACCAGACTTTCTATGCTCTAGCTGCATTATTTTGCACTTTTTGGCATTGAACCTCCACAGCCATGTTTTTGACCATTTCTCGAGTTTCCCCAAGACCTCTATGCATTTTTTCCATCCCCTTCTGAGAGCCCACCCTACTGCAGATTTTGGTATCATCTGCAAAAAGGCATATCTTCCCTTCTAAGTCTTCTGCAATGTCCCCTATAAAGTTACTAAAAAAAGATTGGTCCCACTACCAAGTCCTGTGGTATCCCACTCGTCACATTCCCCTCTTTAGAATGAGTGCTGTTAACTACCACCCTCCGCATCCTATCCTTTAATCAGCTTCTAACCCAATTTACCAGTGTGGATCCCACTCCAACGTTGGCCAACTTCCTAGCTTCAACTTCATGACCTCACATGTCCAGCAGGGTGTGGCATTCTTTTTTTAATTTTTTTTATTTTATAAGAAGTATTTACAATGATTTTATCCACAGTGAGATACAATATTCGACAAATATCAAGAAATAATAATTACATACCCGCCGTATTTGTTGATCTTCCAGAATATCCTCACCATTCATTCATGCATGCTTATGGTTCTAAGACAGAGGCGCTAGGACCCAGCGGGAACAAAGTGTTTGGCAGCCTAGGGGACCAACGTCACTGCCAGCGCCACCCACGATGCAGACATAGTGATGTCGCACTAGTGGGTTGGCCAATAACTGATGCCAGTCCCTTCCCTTCCTCAGTTCTGTTTGCCAGGGAGAGGAAAAAAAAGAGAGAGAGGGCTATAGACTCCTAGCCCAAAGTGATAGGAAAAGGATACAGTATATAAAATCCTAAAAATATAAAACCTAAATACCAACTTAGAGAAACTTAAAGGATGGGCCTAAGTGGCACAGGGGTAGCAGGTATAAGAGCCAGAGCCTACTTCAGCCACTTGGACAGGAAAGTAGAGGGAGGGCAGCAGCCCTGGCACATGGTCATATAGTTCCGGCTGGCCTAGGAGAGACCCAGGGGTAGCTCCATAAGGTTAGGATGGCAGAAGCCTAGTCAATTTAGCAGGGTCTTGTGCTCAAGAGGACATGAACCAAGGAATTAATAAAAACAAAAAAAAATTAGATAGTAGAAGAAATCGGACTCGTCTAAGAGCGCAACTACTATCCTTGCCACTCTAACAGAGTAAAGAAAGGAAGGAAGAGACCCAGTACCTAGGTGTGGGACAGCATACAGCTTGACATGCTGCGCATACAAAACAAAATAAACCTCCTTAGCCATCCACCTCTCCCCAGCACTGGAGGAGAAGCTGCAACCTGTAGTGAGGCTATGCTGCCAGTTGACAGAAGCTGGAGATGAATGCAAGGTGGAGACTGAGGTCACAGAAGCTCTGGGGGGGGGTGACACCGGAAACCTCCTAGTGGAAGAGGAAAGAGCGTGGGAGTAGAAACAGAAAAACATAAGAGTATTTGTTTTAGTTTTTAACAACCTTTTTTTCTCTTTTTTTTAAGGAAAGAGGGTAGGGACCTTCATTCCTGTTTTTTTTTTTATTTTAAACACAGGCCAAAAAAACAGGAGTGGAAGGGGACAAGAAAAATAGAGCTAACCCTCCAGGGGGATGAGAGCCCTGAGGAAGTGGCAAGAAGACACCATTTTCTCATATCACAGGCTGAGCTGCCTAGAGGCCCCGACTCTTACCTGAACAGTGGATGGAGGGTAAGCACGTGAATGAATGGTGATATTCTGAAAGATGAACAATTATGATGAGTATGTAATTTTCATACCTTCCGAGAATCAATCTTTACAATTCATTCCCATTTATGGGTCAGAGTACCAAGCGTCCCCACAAATGGGGGGAGTTGGCTCACCCTGAGGGGAAACCAGGGCTGGCAGTTTAGCCAAAGTTTACACTAATGAGCTGTGAAGGAGCTTGGCACATCCAGCAGACAGACCTGGGTTTGATTCCCACAACTTCCACTTGCATACTGTGCGACTCTGAGCAAGTCACTTAACCTCCCCAGTGCTCCCGGGTCACCCCTGAAAACAGGCACCTGTGCCTAGTGGGCCTTACCCGGTTACCAAAAGAACAAAATAAAAAAACATCATCCCTCGGCCCTCTGGTGGGGGATAACCACTGGAGGGCAGGGACTCCTCACAGGTCTAGCAGGACCTGAGACTGGTCAGGGGTAGGCGGAGGCTAACATGGCCTGGGAGCAGGAGGGCACCCTGACAACTCACCTCATGCCTGACCCCATGGGAGAAAAAGTGAGTCCCCAAGAAGTGCGAGTTGAGTACCCTATGCTGGGCCAGGGGTGCCAACCAGGAGAGGCAAAGCCATGCCATTCGCCAAATGCAGACTGCTGTTCCCACCAGCCTGGAAGCTACCTCACTGGTGTCATAAGATGCCCTCACTTGGTGCCTCGCCAGTTCCAGGCCCTGGGTGGAAAGGTGAAAGGCATGCCTGGTTGACTCGCAATCCGGTTAGGATGCCAAGAGCTGACTCTGCGTCACCCACAGGCACGTGCCATAAGCTGCCTGATGTGCAGAAATGCACATCACAGTGCAAGCCAGCAGAAAAACTCTCCTGCCTAGATCTCCAAACAGTCAGTGTCAGGGGGCATTTGTGCACCAGGCACCAAGGCCCAGAGGGGGTCTGCAGCGCCAGAATTTCTGAGGTGGGATGAAGGATAGCACCTGGAGACCCTACTGGAGCACAGATAAGCTCAATACCCTAGGGGCTGGAGAGGGGCAAAGGAGTGGATGCAGACATGCCTGGACACCTCTGTAAGAGGATGGGGCCACACAGGGATGACCGAAGAATCATCGCTGTAATCCCAAAGGAATAATAGCTCCAGAGAAGCAGTATTTCAACTTTCAAGGGGATGAAGCTCAGCTCTCAGCTCCTGCATCAACTCCAACAGGAATTGCTGGTACCTGGAGTACTCAGCATCAGAGAAGAGATGGACCGAACATCCCCTTCCTCAGAGGAGGAAGTAGGGGAGAAGGAGCTAGATTCAGATAATGGAGGTGCAGGACCTTCAAGCCTAAAAAAGCCTGGTCTGCTGTGAGGTGGTATTGATGGAACACACCAGCCGCTGATCTAAACTGAACCCAGGTCATAGGCCCAAAAGGACCTGAAATACCAGGGAGTGCAGAGGAAGGTGGCAGAGGAGGGGGAGGAGGAGTAGGGTCATGGATGACCAGGTCAGGTCCTTTGCTATGGGTGCATGAATGCTCAGGGGACCTTGCCCGAGGGGAAGGACCTGGCAAATTTGCCCGTCTGTGACTGTCCAACATCAGTGTACCGGTCCAGATGGTGCCAGTGGGGGAACCCCCAATTTGGGAGAGTGGAGCTGCTTAGGGCCCACAGGATGGCTCCAGTCTCCACAGGTGACAGGGCCAAACAGTTCTAGAAAGAAACTAGGCCCCAGGCTAGCACTGCGAACCCTACTAGAGCTACCACCGTCTCTGGACAAGGTGTGAGCCGCAAGCCCAGTACCCCACCTCAAATCCTCACCAGGGGTGACTCTGCCCCTGGGCCCAGCCCAGTCTCCAGATCACAGCCACCCCTAAAGCCAAGTCAACCCAGAACCGGCACCGTGAGAAGCACCAGAATCTGACCCGGCACTTCATATGGTTCTGAAGCCAGACCCAGGATTGGCACTAGCGCCACCCCAGGCACTGGATCGAGGGGCAACCCCAGGAGTGGCTCTCGACCTGAAGTAGGGCTTCTAACCAGGCCCAGGAAGGCCTCTATCCTCACCAATTCTGCCCCCCAGGCCCAAGCTCTGCACCATCATCCTCCTCCAGGGCACTCGGGGAAGAGATAAAAACAACCTCCGGGTCTGAGACAGGGATGGCTCCGGAACACTTCCCTCTTCTGGTACCATGAGCAGGGGAATAAGCTGTAAGTTACGGATGGAAGTACTGAAGAGTTATGTCGAGCAGAGGCTGGCAGCAAACTGGACACTTGGGACTCTTATGGTGAACAGAAGGGCTTTTGTATGCAGGAGGAAGACCGAGTGGCAGATGAAAAGATAAAGGGGAATAAACAGGAAGTATAAACAAACTCTAGCCAGAGTCGATAGGGCTGCAGCCGAGGAATTTGGGGTAAAAATATTGAAAATTTGTTTTTTAATATTTGTACACCACATTTTCAACGTAGCCTTGTTATGACCCTGCCTCACGAAGAAGGGCAGAGAAAATGTTCAACTCCTGGCCTAAAGGTGATTTTACACAGGGACTGCAAAATCAACTTTCAGGATGCAAAAACACATTTTGGGCAGAAGCTGAAAAATGACAGCTGTCACATTCATGAAGTGCTGTAAAGATATGGCTATGTTGTAAATTTGGGGTACAAATATTGAAAATTACCAAAGTTATGAGCCTGCTTTCACAAAATTTAATGTAGGCTCATAACTTTGTTTTTTTTTTAATATTTTTATACCAAATTTTCAACATAGCCTTCTTATGACCCCACCTCATGAACAAGGGCAGAGAAAATTTTCAACTCCTGCCTGAAAGGCGATTACATGCAGCGACAGCAAAATCAGCTTTTGGGACAGATTTGCCTAATGTCAGTGCAACTGTTCATGAGGCAGGGTCCCAAAATAGGCATGCTGAAAATCTGGGCCAAAAATATGTAAAAATGCCCAAGTTGTACAATTAAGTTCAAAACCTCATTTCATTGAAATACATTGAACCACATACCTGTTTCTTCAGTTCACATTCTGGCTTTGAAGAGTGAAGACGTGGCTGCTGTCCAGAGAGGATTATGGTGTTAGACCCCAAATCGGTAAGTAAGGGCTTGGGGAGGGGGTGTGGGGTGGTGCGTGCTAAGTGGGAAGGTCAGGTGGGGGGTCAGGAATGACCACAAAAGACATTGATGGATGGTTTTCTTTTTACAGGTAAAAAAAAATAAAACAAAAAAAAGATTGAGGATTCCCGATCACGACTCTGGGGGATTGGGCACTCTCAGTGTCACTGTTATGTTCGGGAGGGAGGGGTGCTAAGAGGAGGGTCAGATGGTGAGAAAAAAATTTATATTTAAAAAAAGGGGACCATTGTGGCGGAACATGGTCAGAACACTAGGGGATTGGGTACCCCCAGTGCCACTGTTATGTTTCCTTGGGGGGGGGTCTAGTGGGGGAGGAGAAAAATAATGTATTAAAAAAAAAAAAAAGAACGATCACGGTGGAACACAAACACGACATTGGGGGACTGAGCACCCCTCAGGGTCACTGTTATGTTTCTGGGGTGGGGTGATGGGTGCCGAGAGGGAGGGTCAGGTGGAGAAGGGGGATATCCATAATTAAAAAAAATAATTGGCGGTCACGGCGGAACACAGCACTCTCCACCATGTCCAAGATGGCTGATGCTCTCTATTGTGCATGCGCTAGTAGTCACACATGCGCAATACAGTTTGGCAGCCATCTTGGACACAGCAGAGAGTGCCGTGTTCCGCCATGACCACCAACAGATTAAAAATAGTGCAGTGTGACTGCCAATGGAGACAGCGAGCGGCATGCTTTACGGACACGGAGGTGACCGTGTTGCAACTCCAACATGCTGTTCGGTTGGAAGGAAAGCACTAAATCCTTTCCTGATACCAAGAGGTCTGCAGGGCTATGCCCACAGCAGCCCTAAAAAAGGTGGAAGGTGAAAGGTATATGATGTTATCCGACTGCCACTGGATTAATAGTTCCTGCTATGCATTGCCCAAGTTTCAGGAGAACTGAGAGTAGTAGTAGAGGATAAGAGACTAGAAAGTGCAAAGGTCATCACCAGTATTTGCTTTCAAGTGAAGAATCAAAGAAGGTAAGTAATATACCAGCTTTGAAAAGTGTCAGTCAAAAAAAATGGTTAACACAACCTGGAACATAGAAATAGACCCTTTGACTCGAAGGAAGGTGAAAAGTCACAGTATATGTACCTGGAATCACGTGAACTAAACTTACTGGATTTTGAAGGACTCTTGTTGGAAAGTGATAAGCACAGTGGGAGATTGGGGGGGTGGGGGGTGGAGTATACATGTATCCTTCATCTGACATCTGTAGTTTGACCTCAAACCTGGATCTAGTTGGCAATTGTTATTAATTTGTCTGACTGCAACATGAAATTAGTTTTACTGCATATGTTAACTCTGTCTTTGTTGATGTTAGCTACCTGTTTATTAGATTTTATGGTCACTTTATGGCCACTCTAGTGAAGGCAGTTCTGATTCCAGTGGGTACTCCCACCTAGCTAAACAGAGATTATTATTATTTATTAGTAGCAGCAGCAGCAGTAGTAGTAGCTCCTTAAATGTTTCCAGACACAATATTATGACTGACATTCCGACTACTGCTTCTGAAATAACTAAGCTCTGTGCCTGTGGCTAAGCCTGGTTCAGAATCTTGCCTGTGTTATTGTATCGCAAGGGCCACAGGCTTTTTGCTTGTCTTGTCCCTCGTCCAGAATTACTAATCCAATACAGATGCTAAATTTGAAACTCTTTTACTCTACAATGTGCAAGAAGATGTGATAAATGTGAACTGGAGCATCAACCTCTACCTCTGAATTTTGGAATTCCTGATGTGTGATTCCTAATGGAGTCTGCCCACTAAGACTGAAAGGAATTCACGGTACAATGTTCCCAAAAATCAAGGACATGTAGATGTGACTCTCAGTCATAATACTGAGTCTGGAATCAGTAAAGGTGTGAGGCGCCATGCGGGGCAGTGTGACTGAAAACATCACAAGAGGTGTGGGACTGACTGCAGCATCATACAGGGTCAGTGAGACTGAAAGTAGTACCGTTTGAGGCAGTAGGACTGCAAGTAGTGCCATACGGGGTAGTGGGACCTGAAAACAGTGTCCTGTAGTTTAGTGGGACTGAAAGCAGTACCACGTGAGGCAGTGGAACTGCAAGCAGCATCATGAAGTGGGTAGTACTTAAAAGCAGCATCATGTGACAGGTGGCACATGAAAGCGGTGCCTGTGGTTCAGAGTGATTGAAAGCAGTGCCGCATGGGGTGCCACAACTGAAAGCAGCATCATGTGGTAGGTGGGACGTGAAAGTAGTGCCCTGTAGTTCAGTAGGACTGAAAACAGTACAAAGTTGGGCAGTGGGACAGAAACCAACACCTTGTGGGGCAGTGAGACTGAAAGCAGCACCATTAGAGGCAGTGGGATGGAAGAAAAAATTACTTAGTATAGTAATCTTGTTTCTTATAAGGTATTCTCCAACATTCATAACTCTTGCAGTCAACCTTTAAGATATGTAACCCCTTTATAAATGGGGGTTCCCAAAAGTCTTCCTTGGGTGTGTTTAAACGCCCACTGCCAAGCAGGTGTTCTGTGTCTTTACAGGTTTAAAAGTGCTTGCACGCGAGTGCTCTGTTAGCCGCCGTGCCTGTCCCTTTAAGAGACATTATTTTTGTAGTGTATAATTAATCTGGGTAGGGGCCAACTGTTTCCAGGCCGAGTTCTGCCCGAGCTGCATTAATATTGCTCTGTTCTGCCATCGCTAATGGTGCAGAGGGAGCTCCGTTAGAACTGGTTAATTGTTTGCTGATTAACTGCTTTAATAACAATGGTATTATAGTTTGTCTAACCTGCCTTTCTTTGAAGCATGGACATTTCTGTATTGCACCAATCAGTGCCTTTTGGGGACCTTAAAATAGAATCTGTCCCCAAGGGTCTTGTGGGAGTGAATTTCTGTAGGAATTGTAGTTTTTTTCATTTTGGCGCCTAAATGGACCTGGAGGGGTAGCCCTTGCTTTGACAGACAGATGAATCAACCAACCAAACCCTTTTTGGATCAGAAGGAAGCGCCGGTGCTGCCTGCAGCAGAGAGTCCATCTGAGTTTTGAGTTGAGAGAGTGAACTGCTCAAAGCATTTGAGCAGTTGCTCCGGCATAGCAGCACAGGAAACTGGTGGATGGCTGTGTCTGACCTGCCTGCTTCATCTTCCCTTCTGAGGGATCTGCTAGTGAAATTAATCGGACTGAATCTGAACCCGCTTGTGACCAGAAATACCGAATTATGACTACCATTGCCTGAAGAAGACCGAAGATTTGCTGTGAGCGATCGGCCTGTCAGGACGTCTGAATCACCACTGAGATCACGGTTTTGTCAGGAAAACTGAAATTGCAACTGGATTGTCATCCGACCTGTGGTATTATGTTTTGCTTTACTATAAATGTGCTGTAAGCTGTCAGTGGGTCGCAGTTTGGTTCCCCACTACCAAAGTGTGTCACACTTGCTGGAAGCTGTCTCCAGCACCTATCGAACTGAATCTGAACTGTTCACCCATCCTGGGCTCTGCCACCTTGGCCCAGTCAACTACTTCAGACGCAGACATCACCATCGACGACAGATTTACCTGGGGATCAGCCCCCTGCTCAACATCTCCAACAGGAACGACACCTCGGTGGATTGTGTGGGACCTGCTTCTCCAGGCATACCAGCTTGTCGACCTGCAGTCTCCATTTCGTCCGTCCTGTGTTTCGCATTGGGTAGCGTGAGTAAACACCAGGGTAGCTCCCTGCAACATCAGCAAAATCAAAAGTGTTGTCATCCAATTCAATTGTTGTTTTCTTGTCATGAACTAAGCCTCCAGGCTCTGGATTACAAATTGTGTGTGGTTGTGCATGCTCCTTTCTATCACAGGGCCTCGACTAGCTGCAATGCCGGCCTACCCCAGGAAATGTGTCAGGCTAGCCCACCTTTTTTTCCAGCTGGGTACCCAGAGTGTGTGACTGTGAAGGGACTCTAAAGTGCGTGCATGATTGCCTGATTGAATCAGTTACAGAACTAATCAGCTAAATTATGCCCCTCCCTTGTTCATTCCCTCTGAATGAATCAGATCTAATTCTTTTTGCGATTAACTTGACTGTGGTTCCATTTTGTACAAGAAGCACTGTACTGTTGTTACCTGCTGTGTCTAACCTTATTTTGCAGGGGGTCTCCAGGGTCGAACTGGTGGAATCAGCCCTGGTGGAAGTGCAGAGTGTGGATTTGTATGTTGATTAGGGGTTATTGTAACTGTGTCTGTTGTTCATTGCTTAGGCCACTAGAGGGGAAAGAGGGGGGTTACAGTGTTCCGGAGGGCTGTGTACAGGTCAGCTACGCTACCAATAACACTGTCCTCTGGGTGGAGGCACCCGTTTACAGTACCCAGGCCCCTTAACCTGCACCTAGTCACACAGGCTGGGGGGAGTAGCCCTTGCGATAGCGCCACCTAGGGGTTACAGACAGAACTGCCCAGAGATAGAATGTACGCTAATGATGCAACCATCATTGGCTCGTGTCACTTTTTAAATGCTGCCCTTATCAACCACCTACATTCTAATGCTTCAGATTTCATGGAAGCCTGCAAGACAGGCTCCACAAAGAACTATATCGATATAGTATTAAATAATAACACTAAACTATTTAATAAACCTCCAAATGGAGGAAAAAAAACACAAATCCTCTCCCCCCGAATATCAGAATCACCTGAAGAAGGGGAAACCAATGCCCAACAGGCTCAAGAAAACAGATATGCCAGTGTGTGGCACCCTTCACACATGGTTGCTCAGCTTGGGGTGCAGAGGACCCTGGTTCTTGATAGGGAGGCAGGGTGGGAGAGTTATCAATATTGGAGAATACCTTGGAAGAAACAAGATTACTACGGTAAGTCATTTTTTCTTCTCACCCCAGGAATTCTTCAATATTCCTAACTCTTGCAGACTACGAAGCAGCACCTTTGGAGGTGGGCACAGAAACTACTTTGGAAACAGACTCTGGAGGATTGCTATGTCAAACCTGGCATCACCTCTGTCAGCACCTATGGACTAGATGTCCAGGCTATAGTGCTTTGTGAAGGTGTGCACTGTTCTCCAGGTAGCTGCTTTACAAATCTCCACTAACGGGACATCCCTGACTGCTGCTATAGTAGCAGCTGTACTCCTTGTGGAATAGACATTTAGCCCTGCCAGGAGCTCTTTTCCAGCTTTGGAGTAGCAAACCTGAATACACTGAACTATCCGGCGAGAGATGGACCTTTTAGATGCTGGATTTCCTTTTCCCACATTCCCATATGTCAGGAATAGCTGTTTCTGTCCTGCCTGTGGTCCTTAGTAGCTGTCATGTAGTAGCCAAGGGCTCGTTTAACATCCAGACTGTGAAGTCTATACTACTTGAACTAGAATGTTCAGTGAAAAATACTGGTAGGGTAATGGACTGGTTCAAATGGAAATCAGAAACCACTTTGGGAAGAAATGTGCTGTTTGTCTGCAGGACTACCTTGTCTCTGTGGAATGAAATGTAGTCCTGATCAATGCACACAGTCTGGAGCTCACTGATCCTTTGGGCAGAGGTTACTGCCACCAGGAAGACTGTTTTCCAGGTAACATATTTCAAATGAGCTGGGGCAATAGGCTCAAAAGGGGAACCCGTGAGCTTGGCTACACAGACATTCAAGTCCCAAGCTGGTACCGGATCCCCATGGGGGAGGTGTAGATGAGCCAGACCTTTGAAGAACCTCTTGAAAATAGGATTTGATGCCATAGAGGCATTCTTTCCAGCTGAGATGTAAGCAGATACTGAAGCCAGATGGACCTTTAAGGTAGTGGACTGCAAACCTAGGGAATGCAAATGGATAAGGTAGTCCAGCAAGGCTGAAATCCCTGCCTGTGCTGGTACCACATCATTGGTGGAACACCAAATTGAAAACTTTTTCCATTCTGAGGCATGAGTCTTTTTAGTAGAGGGTTTCATGTAGCCTCTGAAAACATCCAGAACACTCTCTGAGAGATGCAAGCCTGCATACTCTAAGTGCTTAAGAGCCATGTCTTGAGTGGGAAGGTTCTGAGGTTCAGGTACAGGATCCTCCCTTGGCTGGAGGATAACAGGTTGTGTCTCCAAGGAAGGTGTATCAGTCTGGCTGTAGACATGGAGAGCAGCAGAGAGCACCATAGCTGCCTGACCCAATCTGGTGCTATCAAGATCATTGATGCTGGCTGGGATCTGAGCTTGATCAGAATTCTGAACACCAAAGGGAAGGAAGGGAAAGCATACAGGTGCATCCCTGACCAATCCAAGGCCAGAGCACCTAGAGGGACTGTCCCGTGGGCTGGTGCCTACAACAGTACTGTGGCAGGTGGTGGTTCTCGTGGGATGCAAAGACATCTATCTCTGGAGTACCCCACCTTCTGAAAACTGCTTCCAGCACCTGTCTGTTGAGGGCCCATCCATGATGGGCCTGGTTGATTTGACTCAATGAATTTGCCAGGGTGTTGTCCTTCCCTGGCAGATGAATGGCCTGAAGGGAAATTCCTAAGGAATAGGCCAAGCTCCATGTTTTCATGGCCTCTGTGCACAGAAGGCTTGACCTTGTTCCTCCCTTCTTGTTTATGCAGTACATTGTGGTGGTACTATCTGTTCTGATCTGTACCACCCTTCCCAGCACTAGTGGGGCTAAGTCCTGCAGGGCCAGCAATACTGCTCTGAGTTCCAGTAGATTGATATGCTGGAGTGACTCTGCACTTGACCGTGTACCGTAGGTGGTGTGATCCCCCAGATGGGCACCCCACCCTAGTAATGATGCATCTGTTGTGAGAACCACTGATGGGAGGGGCATGGCCAACAGCCGAGCTGAGAACAGCCATCTTTCACAGCTCTTTAGATGAGTGGGAGAAAAATCTAAAAATAGGTATATTTTCTTGAAAAATAAGTCTTTAAAGTATATCCAGATTCCAAAATAAGTGGCAAGCTTTCGATCAATACGAATTTTGAACGGGTGGACGCTGGCAAGAAGTAGAAATGGTCCGAGGAAATAAAGGAAATACCAACGTGGAAGGGGTCCGACCCAAGGAGGTTAAACCAGGCAGCAATAAAGAATCCCATCAGGGTCCTGAGGAGCAAACAGGACCGCAGCCGACAAATGCGGCACTCTTGAAGGCTATACAAAGTCTGGACAAAAAGTTGGAAGACTATGGTATAGAGTTGCGGCAAGTAAACACAAAAGTCGGAGCTCTCACCGACGAGACACTGGGGGCCAAGAAATATGCTGACAAGGCCCTCGCAGTGGCTACGGGTCTCACGAAGGAAAATGGCCTGCTACAAAGGGCTTAGGGAATGTAGAGAATACAGTGCTTGCTAATAATATCCGAGTGCTTGGCCTACCGGAGCAAACTGAAGGGGGAACCTGGTAACTTTTTTATATGAGTGGCTCAAAGAAGTGCTGCAGCTTGAACAAGGATTTTATGATCTTAAAAACGTACAGGATAACATCTTGTGGCAGTTGGCGGTAAATGTGGGTCAGCTACCTCGCACAATTATGGTGTAATTGTGAACGTCCATGGAATGGGACAGTATTCTGCAGCAGGTGAAATCCCTGAGTCCGATTGTCTGGCAAGATCAGAGAGTTCATTTTTTCCTGGGCTTGAATTATGCTACAAGAATGAGGCGCAAGAGCTTTGATGGGGCACGAACGCGCCTCAGGAATTTGGGGGTACACCACGTACTTTTAATGCCAGCCAGCCTCCAAATTGTTTATGGTGGTAAGATC
Organism: Neoceratodus forsteri; assembly: GCA_016271365.2. Taxonomy (NCBI): domain Eukaryota; kingdom Metazoa; phylum Chordata; order Ceratodontiformes; family Ceratodontidae; genus Neoceratodus; species Neoceratodus forsteri. The sequence continues at coordinate 1,617,782,481 of CM028130.1, forward strand.
TACCAGTTTTTGGATGTGTCAGATTCGGCCAAACTTTTGGATAAAATCGAAAAACAATTTGGTGCTCATAAAGCAACTTCGGGCTCAGAAGAGGACTGAAATGCTTGACAAGGCTCGTGTTTAAATAAAATGTTTGTGGGATAGACGGGGGCATCTAAGAGGGAAGACCTTCAATGACTCTGATTTTTGTTATAGTCATTCGCCATACCTCAGAAAGTTTATGTTGGATTTAAAATACCTGTTGAAGTTACAGTTTAAAAGGAGGGAGGAGATAAAATGGCACTAAGCAGAGCTGGTGATAATATGCATTTCCCGCTAGCTTTGCCCTCTGTGGGGCTTTTGAGCTCCATCATAATTCATTGGTTAAAAAATAATTGTAAACTGATCAGTCACGAGTGAGGTTTTGCCCATTTATATACAAAATTACATACACAGATAGAGTCAAGCAACTTTTATATGCATTTCACACACACGGCTGTGATTTGTATTCTTTTAAAATAAGACTGCTATTTTCTTTTCTCCAACTATGGACTCTGAAACTGTGCAGGAGGTTGTAAGGCGATTAAATGAGTAATCAATGTTTGTGGTTGGAAGTTTAACCCCTTGAAAGGGTGCATGTTTGTGTTGAAACTATGTATGTTCTTCTTGCTCATGGCAGCAAAGGCTAAAAGTGAAATTATAATTATAGGAAATATGTTTAAAACTCACTGTACTTTTAAAAAATGGATAAGATATGCAACCCCCCAGGTGCTATAACAAATAACGGGTGTTCAGTTCTAGTACTACTGTGAAAATGTTGCCGAAACTCTACTAAATGGTAGAAATATATTTTTTATTTATTTATTTTAACATCAGTTTAACAACCTTTGAGCCAGGGGCTCATTTACAAAGGTACCTCGTCAAAAGAATGGACAACGAAAATACATACACGAGACAAGTTGCAGGTCAGCAGTACAGTTCAACAATGTGGTACAGTCAGATTACAGGTATAGGGGGACATAACATTGAATTAACAGCAAATTCAGATAATCAAGTTCGCGACATAATAGTGAGTTAAACAGCAAATTCGGATAATCAAATTCAGAATAGGCAGCTAAGGGTAGTTGAGTTGAGTGGAGGGATATTGTATGTGCCTGCCTGTTGGGAAAATAATGTGTAATGTATTATTACATAATTCAGTAAAATATAAGTTCAAAAGAAAAAGAAAAAAAGAACCACTGATGGGGACTCTTGGTGGAAAGGAACCCCTTCCCTTAGGTTGGCTTCCTCTTTCCACCACTAGAGGGCCTGCAGTTACGTTTTTTGTTACTGGAATCAGCTTTGAGAGGTGGGTTCCTTCTTTGGCACCAATGTGCCCTGAGGTGGAACTGGACATCCCTCATTTGGAACCTGGACCCCAAGACTGTGCCTGTGGCTCCAACCATATGACCCAGTAACTGAAAAAACTACCTTGCAGTTTTTGGTCTGTTCAAGCTGAAGGCGCCCACAATATGTACAGTGTTTCTTACCCTGTCTAGAGACAGGTAGGCCCTGCCCTCCAGGGTATTCAATTCTCCCCTATGAACTGCAGTGCCTGTGCAGGCAGAAGGACAGACTTTTTGAGATTTATTAAAAACCTTAAGGACTCTAAGAAGCCCTGAGTGAGCTGCAACTGTCCCCTTACCTGCTGTGGTGAGTTTCCTACCACCAACCAGTCATCTAGGTATGGGAATACTGTGACACCCAACCTTTGTAGGCATGCCACTACCACTGCCAGGCACTTTGTAAATACTTTTGGAGCTGAAGTGAACCCGAATGGCAGGGTTGAAAACTGGTAATGACCTGAAGGGAGTCTGAACTTGAGGTACTTTCTATGAGACTCTTTTATGGGGATGTGGAAATAAGCATATTTTAGGTCCAGAGATGCCAACCAGGCTCCTTTTTGGAGTGTTGGCAGAATTAATGCTAAGGTCACCATCTTGAACTTTGGTTTTGTCCGGTGCCTGTTCAGTAATCTTAGATCTAGAATAAGCTGCCACTCCCCAGTTTTCTTTGTTGTGAGGAAGTATCTTGAGTAAAAACCCTTTGCCTTTTGTTGTGGAGGAACAGGTTCAACTGCTTTTGACAACAGCAGATTTTGAACCTCCTTTTCCAGAAGCTTCCTTTCTGCATTGGAAGCTGACTTGAACACTCTGGTTCTGAGAGGTGGGAAGGATTTGAAACATAGGGACAAACCTGGACTCATTACTTCCAGGATCCACTTGTTCATGGTAATATTTTTCCAAGCTTGGAAAAAGTGAGCCAGTCTGCCCCCTACTGGTAGTGGAGAGGTGACCTGTTTCGGCTGTGGCAAAGCTTGATCAGCCTGGAAACCACACCTGGATCTCCTTCTGCACCATCCCCTAAATTACCCTGTCTGCTGAGGGTACTGCAGGGGTTGTGAACAGCCTCGGCCTGGTAAAAAGGCCTGCTGTAGGCAGCTCTGCCCCTGCCTCCCCTTCCATAGAGCCTAGTGGAGGGAGAGGCCCTTTCTTTAGCAGAGTTACTCCTGTAGGTGGCCTTGTATTCATCCATCTTTTTCATATAGGCCTCTGTTTGGTCTCCAGATAGAGAGTTACCCTCAACAGGGAAGTCCATGGCCTTGGTCTGGGTATCCTGATTTAGGCTTGTGGCTCTTAACCATGCAAAACTCCTCTGGGTAACTGTATTTGCCATCCATCTGGCAGCAGTGTCATTAGTATCTGCAGCCATTTGGAACTGCTATTTGGCTGCTTCCAGACCAGATCTGGCAGGCTCAGCAAGATCTGCTGAGAGGCTACCCAGAGCTTTGTCTGACTTAGCCAGGACAGACTGCTACAGGGATTTCTGGTACTGGGCTGCATAAGCCTGGCAGTTGGCTTGCCTGATAGCCAGAGAGGCAGACAGATAACCTTTCTTGGCCATACTATTTTCCTGGAATCTTTTGTCAGGAGGATGAAAGGATAATGGTACCTTTGCCCTGTTACAGGCTGCAGTTTGCACCACACCCTGGTGATCAAAGTGGGGGAACAAAAATTCAGCTCCTTCCCTATCCAACTGGTACTTTTTACCCAGCCTTTTATCCAAAGGAAGGACAGAGTTGGAGGTCTGCAAAATCTTTGAAGCATCCTTTTTAAAGAATTTGTTTAATGGAAGCAGGAGTTTCTTAGTGGGTGTCAACTCCATCATTTCAAGATACTTAGCCGCCTCTTCATCCCCTATAACCTCACTGGTGTCTATGTTCAAAGCATCTACCATCCTTTTCACAAAGGAAAAGTGAGAAGAATAAACCTCTGTTGTCCTGGGAGAGAAGCCAAACTCCTGGTCAGTGAAGACTTCTGGCTCAATAGGTTCTTCCTTCTCAAATTCCCCACAGTCCTCAAACTCCATCTGCTGCTTGAGTGGGGGGCTGAGAAGAGATTGCTGCTTGCTTAGAGGAAACTGCACCGAAGCCTGGTGGCCAGGGGTAGGTAGCAGCCCCTGCAGGGCCTGAATCACCCTAAGTGCCTGGGCAATTTCTTGTGGTGAAGGCATAGCAGCAGGCACAGCAGAAGTCCCCAAATGCTAGTCAACATCAGGTTCAATGTGTTTGATTTTCCTGGTCTTTTTTGCTGGAAATGGAGAGTCAGCCGGTTCATTAGCCTCGGTACCCGTGTCATGGGTAGCTTGTACAGGCTCTGCAGCTGTACCTGCAGGAGTGGGGGATTTCATCTGGTCAGAGCTTGAGGGACCCCCAGGCACAGGAAGCTTTTTTTTAAACCTTTCCAGATGCTTATCCACTGTCTTTTCAGGAAAGGTTTTTTAAATATCACAATTCACTTTAAAATGCTTATACCCAAGGCAGACAACACACAGGGAGTGTTTGTCTGCCTTGGCAAACACTTCACCACACTGGGTACAAGTTTTGAAACCAGGTTCACCGGTTCTCTTCTTAGGTTTTTCTGACATTATGAGAACCGATAAAAAACAAGAACCACAAAGAAAGTTTTTTAAAATTTAAATGTTTATTTGCGGTTGCGATCGGTTCAGGAACTGATGGATGTCCCAATTGGAACAGGGAACCGATAGAAAGGGAACTGAAGATCTTACTTCGAGAGGACTCTTGCAGTAGGTAATTACATATAGGACTGAAGCCGGCAGGTGTCGGGACCCCATGGAAAAATTTCTAGCTAGCAGCCTCTGGCGAGGGACCGCCCCGCGTCAGGTAACCAGTGCCAGGAGGCGTCAGTATAAAAGGGGTGGTCCCTCATGCCCACGCCTCCCAGTTCTTTCCTCACGTTTGCTCGGCTAGCGCCCGCAGTTAAGTTCCTCTGCTTTGTCAGTAATCGCCGGTAGTTATACCGTGGTTTTTCTTCAATTTCGATTATTTTCATCAGGATTTTCTTACCTGCTGTGTATGTCGTCCCCTACCACGTCCGAGCACAAGAACAAGTGTGGCTCATGCGGTGCCCAACTCCTGCACTAGGACAGCCATTCTCGGTGTCTCATCTGTCTAGGCCCTGACAACCCTGTGGATTCCTGTCAGCACTGCCTGAAGTTCAAAGTAGCCACCCGCAAAAGAAGGCAGCAGTCCCTGGAGGCTCACACACTAAAGAAGATGATGTCCTCCTTGGAAAAGGAGCTGAAAAAGATCCGATAGACTTCCACCTCTCCCGAAGGCCTTAAGAAGAAGAAGAAGGAGAAGCACCGGGACCAGGACTCCTCATCCGCGGCTGTGGTGACTCAGGTTGGGTCAGCCACCCTTCAAGTGAACGTCCCTCGAGGACCGTTCTTGATGGCCGTCTTGGTGGTGTCTGAGATAGCGTCGCTCCCCCCGGCTGGTTCGCGCTCAGGCCAGTCAGGAGCCCCTGCATGGCCTTCTGATTCGAGCCTCTCCGGTAAGTCGGTCATCGGCTCCTCCGATGTCTGCCCGGAGCAGACCACTAAGTCGCTCAACCCTTCGGGACAGTGCACGATCGTCAAGCCACCCATCAAGGTCGCCTCCCATGTGCGACCTTCTTCGGGCGCTGGGTCTGATCAGTTTGACGTCGGCTCCTCTGACGCCCACCCGGATCCCAACAGTCAGACGCCCACAGGCCCGTCTGGCAGTTGCTCGGCGAAGGAGCCTATGCCGGATCCTCTGATCTCATCCCGGCGCTGCTGAATCCCTGCAGCTTTTGCCGCTGCTGTCTGAGGCCCCTACATCTCCCCAGCTGGACCTGGAGGATCCCTCCGGCCCTCCCCCAATCGCCGCTAGGGACTCTTCAGTGCCTCCGTCAGGCCTTCCTCCCATAGGTCCGGATGGCGCCAACATCCCCTTGCCAGATGTCACCCCGATGCGAACCGGACCCCCTGCAGGGCCTCTTCCAGGACCTTCTACTTCGGTACAGCCCCTGGTGCTGGATTTTATGCCGCCTTATTCGGCTCCACAGTATCCGGCACCGCAATACCAGACGCCGGGATTCTCGCCGTCGGGCTATGGATACTCGCCCTACGGATTTCCCCAGTATCTGTATCCCCCTCCTACACCGCCCCCTCAGCCGCCGGTGGATCTGAAGGAGACTCTGGCTGCTTGGTGGGCTAAGGCCAAGGCTCAGCTCACCAGGGAGGTGGAGAGCCGCCTCCCGACGATGGGCCCGGATTACTGTCGCTGGGGGCGAGAGACTCCTCCCCCTCAACCCCAGAGACACTACTACGGGGTCTAGGGCTGGGGGTGGCACCTTGCCCCCTAGGGGCCATGTTCCTTTCCCGAGTGGGGAGGGGGTCTTTGTCTCCTTCTTTGTCTGATTCATTGGATGACTCCAACAGCTCCGATCTGGACGAGCCTCACACTCCTGACAAGCCCAGGCCTCCTCTGAAGTCCCCTCCGGAGGATCCCTCATTTACAGAGTTGCTGAGAAAAATCCAGGCTCTTCATCAGTGGAAATCTCTGTAGCTGGATCCACAGAGGCAAAAGCTAGCTGTCCATTTGGATTTGCCCAAGGTCACTCCCACATTAGTTCCACCCTGGATCGAGCCTCACGCCGACCTCATCTCTACTATCTGGAAACAAGCATCAGCTTTAGCCCCCCTTCCTCGGAAGGCAGATAGGCTGTACCAGGCTCCTGAGGGGAATGACTTTCCTTTGTCACACCCCAAGGCTGATTCGGTCGTGATCAGCACCGCCCACGGCCGTTCGGCTAACCCAGAACACCTGAGCTCATCCCCACCCGATAAGGAATCCCGCCTTCTGGACCAGTACGGTAGGAAGGTCTTTTCTTTTTCCACTCTGGGTATCAGAGCCTTTAACTATGTGGCTCACATGGGGGATTACCAGAAGGCTATCTTTAGCAAGGTGGAAGCCAAGTTGGACACCCTTCCTCAGTCCCAGACTAAACAGGAAGTGGCAGACCTGGTCCGCTCCACACATTTGGCCAGTAGGCACATGCTGCGCGCTACTTATGATGTGTTGGACGCTTCTGGACGAAGTTCTGCATTTGCCATCAGTCTGCGGTGACATGCCTGGCTTCAGGTGTCAGGTTTGACCTCGGAAGTACAATCAGCCATTCAGGACGCCCCCTTCCGAGGTTTGGTGTTTTTCAGTGGTGATGTCAAGGACATATCATTACTGGACTGAGGGAGAAGGGCACTGCTCTCAAGGAGGTCGACTCCACGTACAGAGCCCCCCAAGCACAGCGTCATTCCTTTCGCCGTCGCGCACACCTAAGATGAAACCACAAGGAAAGCAGGCCAACAAACGCCGGGACCCTCCGGCTGCAAGACCCCCCCCCACCCAAACAGGCTGGCTGCGGGAGCTCCAGCCGTGGTACTGCCCCACACCCCCTGACTCCCTCCCTCTCCCACCGCCTCTGGTCGATCCAGAGGAACCGGTAGGCGGGAGATTCTCCCGTCATCTGCCGGTTGGGAGGGATCACTACCGACGCTCGAGTCCTCCAGCTCATAGCAGAGGGCCACACCATAGAGTTTCTTCAGAAACCTCCCAGAACCCCCCCCCAATCATCTTACTCCCCCAAACGTCTTCTCAAGGTTCAGGAAGAAATCTCCTCCCTTCTGTTGAAGGAGGCAATAGAACCCGTCCCTCCCCCTCTTTGGGGGATGGGTCTCTACTCCCATTTCTTCCTGGTCCCCAAGAAGACAGGAGACGTGAGGCCCATTCTGGACCTCAGCTCTCTAAATCTGTCCGTGGAGTACAAAAGGCTCAGGATGCTCTCTCTACAGAGTCTCCTGCCCCTCCTTCGGCCAGGACTGTGGCTGTGCACTCTGCACATGCAGGATTGGTACCTGCATATCCTTATCCACCCTTCCCAAAGCAAATATCTCCGGTTTGCTTTCCAGGGGCACCACTACCAGTTCAAGGCCCTCCCATTTGGTCTTTCCTCAACCCCCGAGTATTCACCAAATGTCTGCCGGTGGTGGCGACCCACCTGCGTACCCAGGGATTGCAGGTTTTTCCATATCTGGGCGATTGGCTCCTGGTGGCCCCATCCAGGGAGGAGCTCCTGCATTCCCTTTGCCTTACCAGGCAGGTCTTTACCAGCCTGGGTATTACCATCAAACAGGCCAAATCCCATTTGATCCCATCTCAATGCCTCCAGTTCATTGAGGCGATTCTGAACACAACCACCGGTATGGCCTTTCTACCCCCAGACAGGGTGGCCACACTCCAGGCTCAAGCAAGCTTCTTGTCCTCTCACAGGTGGATTCCCACCAGGTCGGTCCTTCACCTCCTGGGGCTCATGGCAGCTGCAATTCTGACAGTTCTGCGTGCTCGACTCCACATAAGAATCTCTCAGTGTACTCTTCGGTCTCAGTGGGATCAACCAGTTGACGACTTGGACCAAGAGGTGCTAGTCTCGACCCCGATAATTTGGGATTTGCACTGGTGGTTGGTTCAGGAGAACCTTTGCCGGGGAGTTCCCTTCTGCCCCCCCAAACCCTGACAACGGATGCCTCGGGCGAAGGTTGAGGAGCTCATCTGGGATCCCAGCGCACCCAGGGCTCATGGTCCATACTTGAGCAGATGCTTCACATCAACGTGCTCGAGCTCAGAGCGGTGTTGTACACTTTTGAAGCGTTACACCCCTTTCTGCTTCCCTGTCACCTGGCTGTCCAGACCAACAATATGAGTGTAGTCTGGTACCTCAACAAACGGGGAGGGGGACTCGTTCCTACTCTCTTTGTTGGGAAGCGATGCGGGTCTGGGAATGGGCGACCCTTCACAACCTTCATCTCATGGTGGTCCACGTCCCGGAGGTAGAGAATTCGTCGGCAGATCACTTGAGCCGATCCTCGGCACAACCTCATGAGTGGGAATTGGACCAGGATACAGCAGACGGCATCTTCCTACGTTGGAGAATCCCTCGGATCAACCTGTTCACATCTCCACTAAATGCAAAACTGCCCACCTTTTGCTCGCTCGCTCCAGGGCATGAGTGGCTCGGGACAGACGCTCTGTCTCTCGACTGGAAGGGCAGATTCTTCTATGCTTTTCCCCCAATTCTGTTGATTCCGAGGATCTTGCACAAGCTCAGCTCAGAAGGGGCCCATATGATTCTCATTGCTCCCTTCTGGCCCAGGCAAATTTGGTTCTCTCGTCTGCAATAGTACTCAGATGAACCTCCGATTCCTCTTCCTTTTTTGTGTCTTCTGTTGACCCAGGATCGGGGATCCTTGGTCCATCCGGGCCTCAAGTCCCTTCAGCTGCATGCTTGGCTACTACAGACGTAGCACAAGTCCGTTTTGGGGTTTCCCCTCAAGTGGCAGAGATCTTGGTGGAGGCCAAGATGACGTCCACTCGCTCCACCTATGCCATGAAATGGAAAAGGTTTTCTATTTGGGCTTCGTCCAAAGACTTGGAGCCTTTCTCCTGCCCCGTCGGGCAGCTACTGGACTACATATGTTATCTTTTTGACCTGGGTCTCAGTCATTCCTCTTTGAAGGTTTACACGGCGGCTCTGGCCGCTTATCATGTTCCCTTTGGGGACAGAACTTTCGCTCACCTGGAGGTTACGGAGACCTTTCTATGAGGGATTCTTCATTTGAGACCCCTCATTCGGGTTCCTGCCCCTCCTTGGGATTTGAATTTCATTCTTGAGAAGCTTACGCTGCCTTCCTTTGAGACGGCAGCCTCAGCAGAACTTAAGTTCCTTTCATGGAAGGCTCTCTTCCTAGTGGCCATTACTTCTGCTCAAAGAATTTCCGAGCTTCAGGCCTTGATGTGCAAAATTCTATATCTGATTTTCCATAAGGAATGTGTGGCTCTGCGCACCAATCCTAAGCTTCTTCCTAAGGTGGTAGCGGAATCTACGTTGAACCAGTCCATTGATCTGCCTGCCTTTTTCACGCAGCACTCCAATCACGGGGAGCATCTTCTACATACCGTGGATGTTCACCGGATTCTGAGATACTACACCAACAGGATGAAGGATCTCAGAAAGACTGACCAACTATTTGTTTCTTTTGCCAGCAAAAGAGAAGGCAAAGCCGTTTCTAAACAATATTTGTCCAAATGGTTGGTTCACTGTATCACTTTCTGCTACAACAAGTATCACAAGACCTTGCCAGGTCAGGGGGTCACTCCACCAGGGGTATTGCGGCCTCTGCTGCCTGTTTCAAGAATGTGTCAGCGGCTGATATTTGTGCTGCCGCAAATTGGCCTTCTGTCCATACCCTTATAAAATACTACAATTGGGACATTGCCTCTCGCCGGAGAGCCGGCTTCGGGTTGGCTGTTCTGCAAGGACTTTTTTCTTAAGTCCTTCTCAGCCAGAGGATCCCCTATGAGTAGTTTCCTCCTCCCGTGTGCTTCTCTTTGTTCCAGACTGCTTGGGACTCAGTCCTAAAGTTAATTACCTACTGCAAGAGCCCTCTCGAAGTAAGACAGTACAGTTACGTGAGAACTTACCGTAAAAGCAGATCTTCGAGAGAGGCTCTTGCAGTAGGTAATACCTTGCCGCCCTCCATCCCACTAAGCTTTTTCAGCTCCTTTTCCAGTGAGGGAAATATTCGCTTCTCTCTCATTTCGCCTTTTTTGGACTTTGGCAGGAAAGAACTGGAAGGCGGGAGTGAGGGACCGCCCCTTTATACCGACGTCTCCTGACGCCGGTCACCTGACATGGTGGCAGTCCCTTGCCAGAGACTGGTAGCTAGAAATTTTTCTGTGGGGTCCTGACACTTGCCGGCTTCAGTCCTATATGTAATTACCTACTGCAAGAGCCTCTCTCGAAGGTCTACTGTTACAGTAAGTTGTTACGTAACTGTACTTTATCGGTTCTGTAACCGGATTTAACAGTTACTAAAAGATAATAAATTTACAAAAATAAAGCTAAAACTAGCAGCGTTTTGGTCAGAAAACTCTGAAAGTAACTAAAAATGTCCCGGTTTCTCCTTGGTTATACTGAACCGTGAGAAACTGCGAAAGATAACAAAAAACTTAACTAGCTAGCATTTCACTACAGAAATACAGAAGATATAAGCAGCAAAAGGAAAAATAAGTAAATACTTATAATTATTTTGAAGTTAAAACAACGACTGATGAGGAGAGGTCTCTGCGGTGTCTGGTCTGGCAGGTGGAGAATGAAATCTGAAGCATTAAAATATAGGCAGTTGATAAGGGCAGCATTTGAAAAGTGACACGAGCCAGTGATGGTTCCAACATTAGCATACATTCCATCTCCAGGCAGTTCCATCTTAAAGGCTGACTGCAAGAGTTATGTATATTGGAGAATTCCTTGTATGAGAAAGCAGCACTATGTAGGGTGGCGGGACTGAAAGCAGTTCCCTGTGGGGAAGCAGGACAGAAAGCACCACCACATGGAGAGGTGGGACTAAAAGCCAACCCTCGTGGGGCAGATACCAGTACCATGTGGGGCAGAGGGACTGAAAACAGCACCAGGCAGTGCATCAGGACTGAAAATTATGCTGAGCAACGGGACTGAAGGCAGTGTTGGGTAGGGGGACTGAAAACAGCGCCACATGAGGCAGCCGATCCCAAAGCTGTTCCGCACGAGGCAGCCGATCCCAAAGCTGTTCCGCACGAGGCAGCCGATCCCAAAGCTGTTCCGCACGAGGCAGCCGATCCCAAAGCTGTTCCGCACGAGGCAGCCGATCCCAAAGCTGTTCCGCATCAGGCAGCCGATCCCAAAGCTGTTCCGCACGAGGCAGCCGATTCCAAAGCTGTTCCGCACGAGGCAGCCGATCCCAAAGCTGTTCCGCACGAGGCAGCCGATCCCAAAGCTGTTCCGCACGAGGCAACCGATCCCAAAGCTGTTCCGCATGAGACAGCCGATCCCAAAGCTGTTCTGCATGAGGCAGCCGATCCCAAAGCTGTTCCGCATGAGGCAGCCAATCCCAAAGCTGTTCCGCATGAGGCAGCCAGACTAAAAGCAATGAAAGCCACACACCATGCAGTACTGTGGCACCATGAGTCATCATCACAAAAAGTAAATACATATGGACATAGTCATACACACCAGCATACACATACCCAACTGTACACAGTTTCATCCTGAATTACTTGCTGACCACACGCATAACCAGAAGTCATTATTATACATAATTCTGGAGGGTTTCATAAGCAGACATCCCATTGAATCTTTGCCTCTTTCCAGTGTGCAGGTGTGACACAGATGGGCAAAGCTTCTCTAGTGAAGAGTTCAAATCGATTTGCTTCTGAATTCTTGCTCTGCCCCCCCATGATTTAAGACCAAAAACTCAAGTGATTTTGTTGTCTTTTTGATGGGGGTGGGGATCTTAAGTTAAGACTCCACCAAGTGTGGGGGATACATTTAGAGTTACTTCACCAATCCCTACCTGGGTTTTGAGGCTGCACCACATCGCAGCTACAGAGGAATGGCTGCTCTCAAATTAGTCTTCATCACACTCTATCTTAGAAGTGAGTGCCAGAGAGGGTGGAAAAAGAAAAGTACAGTTACGTAAGAACTTACCGTAACAGTAGATCTTCGAGAACAGCTCTTGCAGCAGGTTACACCATTAGGACTGAAGCCGCCAGGCGTCAGGACCCCACAGAAATCTTCTAGCTAGCAGTCTTCAGCAGGGACCGCCTCCGACGTCGGTCCCACCCCCGACGTCTGGCGTAGTACATAAGGAGGCGGTCCCGCCAGAATCCCCAGTTCTCCCGCCGGAGACTTCCGGCCGCTGGATGACATCAGAAGAGGAGACTGAGGACCCGCCATCAGATGGCCAAGACTAAGGACAGACCTTTCCAATATGAAGGATGGGTGTTAGGTTAGAACCTACTTCCTCCAAGGGGGGAATGGTGGGCGGGAAGGTACCTGCTGCAAGAGCTGTTCTCGAAGATCTACTGCTATGGTAAGTTCTTACGTAACTGTACTATCTTCTTCGAGATACAGCTCTTGCAGCAGGTTACACCATTAGGACTGATTCCCAAGCAATGACGACACTGTAAAGCCCTCGGGAGGAGGAAAGACGGAGATTAAAACCTTTCTGAGCCTAAGACAGAAGTCTCTGGAGGACGGCTGGGCCAAAACCAGCCCTTCGCCTTGAGGCAATGTCCAGGCTATAATGCCTGATAAAAGTATGCACCGAGCTCCAGGTGGCTGCAGCACAGATAGCTGAAGTGGACACATTCTACAGTGCTGCGAAGGAGGTAGCCACTCCTCTGGTGGAATGGCCCTTGACTGCTCCTGGCAAGGGTTTTCTGCGTTTGTCATAACAGAAAGAGATACACTGAATGAGCCAGCGTGAAAGGGTCTGCTTCGAAACAGGGGCCCCTTTCATCCTCTCAGCGAAGGATACGAACAGCTGCTCCACTTTCTGGTGCTGTTTGGTTCTGGTCAGATAATATCAGAGACACCTGTGAACATCCAGGGTGTGAAGCAGTGCTTCTCCTCAATTGGTGTACTTGGGGAAGTACACTGGTAAATCAATGTCCTGATTAAGGGTAAGGGCTGAAACCACCTTAGGCAGGAACTTAGGATTTGTCCTCAGGGATACCCTATCCTGGTGGAAAATTAAATAAGGCTCTTTGCACATGAGAGCATGTAATTTGGAGATTCTTCTCACCAAAGTAACAGCAACTAAAATCGTTTTCCACGACAGAAAACGTAGCTTGCAATCCGCGGCTGGTTCAAAAGGTGGCAGCGTAAGCTGCTCCAGGACGAAGGGCAAGTCCCAAGGAGGGACGGGATCCTTAATGGGCGGCCTAAGGTGGAGGACCCTCCCTTAGAAAGGCACGAGTAGCATCCAACTGGGCCACCATGCGATGGCCTATGGGGGCATGATAAGCTGAGATTGCAAAAAGGTGCACTTTGATGATCGAGGGGTAAGCTAGCCCGGATTGAAAAAGGGTAAGCAGGTACTCTAGCACCAGCTTCTCAGGACAGTGTAAGGGCAAGAAACCGCGTGATTGAGTCCACAGGCAAAACCTGCGCCACTGCATGCCGTATGTAGCGTGTGTTGCCGTTTTCCTGCAGAAAGTACACGCTCTGCCACCTGCGAGACCCCAGGTCGCATCATGGCTATGTCTCTAGCAGCCAAGCATGTAGGTTCAATGAACGCAAGTCCGGTGGACTAGTGAACCCTCCTCCTGAGACAACAGGTGGAGCTGACTGGCGAGGGAACGGAGGTTCCCGGACAACTGATCCAGAAGGGAACCAAATTTGCCTGGGCCAAAAGGCGCTATCAAAATAAGCATTATGTGTCTCGCTAAATTTGAGAAGGACTTCTGATCAATGGGAAAGGAGGGAAGGCGTAGAGGAATCTGCCTGTCCAGGAGAGGGACAAAGCGTCTTGCCAGAAAACACCAGGTCCTGGATCTAGCAAGCAAAAATTGGGCAGTTTTGCATTGGATGGGGACGCGAATAGATCCAATTCTGGAGTGCCCCATCTGTAAAAGAGATCCTCTGCCACCTCCTGTAGAAGTTCACACTCATGGACTCTGGCCTGGGAACGACTCAGGCTGTCTGCGACAGTGTTGTCCACCCCGGGAACGTGAACTGCAATGAGGTTTGCGCCGTGTCGTATTACCCTTTCCCACACCCTCATGGCCTCCCTGCAAAGGGGGTAGGAGTGTGTGCCTCCTTGTTTGTTGAGGTAATACATCACTGCAGTATTGTCTGTTTGTAACAGGAGAGTACTCGGTGGAATCTCCGACTGGAAGGCTTGCAGGGCATAAAGGACCGCCCTCATCTCCAATATGTTGATATGGAGATGCGATTCCTGGGTAGTCCATGTTCCCTGAGTCCTCACCCCGTTCAAGTGCGCTCCCCACCCCAGCCCTGAGGCATCTGTGGAGAGTGTTATCGCCGGGGACAGCGCTGTGAAGGGAACCCCCCACAGAGTGGGTTCCCAGATCTAGCCATCATTGCCAGTCCCGAACCACAGCCTTCGTGATTCTGACTGGATGCTGCAGATGGTTTTGCCTTTGGTCCCACTGCACTCTTAACATCCACTGGGTTACCCGCATGTGGAGTCTTGCCATCAGGACTGTTGGAATGGCCACAGCCATGTGTCCGAGCAGGCAAAGAACCAATCTGGCTGGGACGGTCTTCACTGATAGGTCCCTTATGAGTGATCGGATGCGTTCCGCTCTTTCTTCGAGAAGAAAGGCTTTCCCCTTGACGGTGTCCAGAACTGCCCCTATGAACTGCAGTTTCTGAGACGGTACCAGGAGAGACTTCTTGTAGTTGATTAGGATGCCCAGAGACTGAAAAAGGGCCTGAGTACGCTGAATGGCCATCAGCAATGCCTCCTTGGAGGAGGCCATGAGAAACCAGTCATTCAGGTACGGGAACACATAGTGGCCCTGTCTCCTCAGAGACGCTGCCACGACTGCCATGCACTTGGTGAATACCCTGGGTGCTGATGACAGCCCGAAAGGAAGCGCTCGGAACTGATAATGGCGGCTGAGAAACTCGAAGCGCAGGAACCTCCTGTGTGCTTGAGCAATAGGGATGTGCAGGTAAGCGTCCTGCATGTCCAAGGACGCCAAGAAAGCGTCCTTCTTCAGCATGGGGATTAGTCCCGGGAGGGTCACCATGCGGAAGCGTTTGTAAATGACCGACATAGTGAGGTCACTGAGGTCCCCTGTTTTCTTTGGAACCAAGAAGAAGTGTGAATAGTATCCTGCTCCTCTCTGGTTCCCTGGAACGTGCTCCAAAGCTTCTTTCTGTAGAAGCGTGAGGACTTCCTGCCATATGAGCAGGGTGTGCTGACCTGAATAACGGGAGAGCAGAGGAGGCCTTGTGGGAGGGTTGTCTACAAATTCTATATAATGGCCTTTTTAGACCAACTGTAGCACCCACCTGTTTGTGGTGATCGACCGCCACCCTGGCAGGCGGTCCGCGATGCGACTCCGACCTTCAGTTCCCATTGATCCTGAGGAGGGGCAGGGGCCGGGAAGGAGTCCTACTGTGGCAGCATTAGATCCTGCAGGTTGGGCCGACTTGGTGACTCATTGGCTTCTGCCTGAGGATGTCTTAGCCTGGGCTTTCCGAGAGAAGGAGCCCCTCCATTGCTGGCCGGAACGAGGTTGTTGCCTTTGGGCCCGGCAGCAAAAGTGACTCTGGTTCCTATGAAAGGAACTAAGTCTAGATCTGTACATGGCATGGACAGATCTAATAGCCTTCCTGGCTTCCTGCAATTTGGTGATCACCTTTTCCAAGGCTTCACCGAACAGAACTTTGCCACAGTAAGGAGCGTCCATGATATTTTTCTGGACGTCCGGGGTAAACCTGGAGACATGAAGCCATGAGTGTCTCTGGAGACACATGCCTGAGGCTGCCACTCTGGCCGAAGAGTCCGCAGAGTCGTATGTGGCTCTGAGCACCTGGGTCCCCACGTCTGAACCCGTATGGAGGAGTTGCAGGAGTTCCTCCTTTTGGCCACCGTCAGGCAGTTTCTCCACCAGGTCCTGCCCTGTTCCCACAACGAGTTCTAGAACTGAACCATGTGGGTGAGGTAATTCAATGATCTAATGGCGCAAGTCACGGCCACGTACGTGCGCCTGCCCAGCACGTCCAACTGCTTGGACTCCGGGTCTGGTGGCTGCATGCTCAAATGTTTCTGAGACCGGTCATGAGAGGCTGTAATGACCAGGGAGTCAGCCAGAGGATGGTTAGCCAGGTACTGGTCCTCCCTTGGGGCCTTGTACAGGCGGTCAGCCTTCTTCAGCATTGCCAAGGTCGAATGTGGATGCTTCCATGCTGCCTTGGTGACATACACAAAGGTGTCCACCAAGGGTGGCACTACCACAGGCTTGGGGTCTTTTTGCCGAAGGTAGCGGGCAAGGCGTAGTCCTTCGGGGTCGAGCTCCTCGGCATCTCATCCCATGTTCTCCTGAATATGCCTCATAATTTCGGAGAATGAGGGGTCATCCGGAGGAGACCTAAGGAGGTCGCGTGGGTCCGGAGAGGAGATGCTGATCAGTGAAGTAGATCTGGAGCATTCAGAGATGTCAGATCTGGAACCCTCCATGGACGGTGAATACCGACGTCTTCCGGGTCTCTAGGGGCTGAGTGACCCTGAAGAGGATCTTGACGGAGGCCTTCTCTTCTCCAAAGATCTACTGCTAGGAGGTGCTGCTGGCTCCTGGGGGGAAGGTGCTCGTCCTGCTGACCCCCTGGGTGAAGGAGGGGGTGCAGGCGTCGGGGGTGCAGCGGGCGTGGGAGGAGACTGTGTGGTGACCACATCCTTTTTGATGGTGTCCCACCAGAAGGTGAAGAGCTCCTTCACTTCTGCCAAGTTTAGGCCCGATGGAGGACCGGGCGCCCTTGGCCTGTCGTCGGCTCCCTGGTTCTGGAGAGGGTTCCCATGGGAGTTCGACGGGTCCGGGATCGCCTGCCTGGTCTTCGAGCTGGGAAGACTCCTCCATAGACAGCGTCTCCCGACCGACATCGGTAGGCGGTGGTGTGGTCCTCCTGACTGTGGTATCTGATGCCGGTCCCCCCACCGGCATCCTGGGGGGTAACTGCCTGACCGGCAATGGGTGACGAATGGTTGCCGGTTCCCTGGAGTGCTTGTGTACTTTGGCCGACGAGTGGACCGACGTCAGTCCGACGTCCGCTTAAGGGAGGTCAGCTCCTTGGTCTTGCGCTGGGGTGGCGGTGGTAGGGAGACTGACTGGATGTCGGGGGCCGAATGCCGGGAGGACGACTTGTGGGACTTCCCAGACCTGGACGAGGCCTTAGCTGAGGAAGCAGGCCAGGAGGTCTTGGCAGGCCGCAGAGTAGAGGAACTATTGACCAATTTGACCACAACCGGGGGAGGCTGAGAGCGGGCCCTCGACGGAGAGCGGTTTGACCTGGAACCGGAGCTGCAGGAGTCCGAGGCTCTGGAGGGGGATCTGGGTCTCACCTTCTCCCAGTGCTTCTCATGGTGCCTGTGTGACTTACCTGAAGATTCCCCTCTGGAGGAAGGTTCCATGGCCTTAAGTTTTTCTTCGAGGAGGAAAGCCTGAAGGGCCTTCTGTTGGCAGATTCTCCTTCGGCTGTTAAAGCCCTGACAGAAGGAGCAAGCCTGAGTGTCGTGGTCTGGGCCCAGGCAATGAACGCAGGCTGAATGAGGGTCTTTAAAAGGAATCTGCTTTCCACAGGCACACTTCGAAGAATGGCCCTCCACTGAAGTTGGAGAGGACATCAGACAAAAAAACGACTGAAGAGAATTGATTTTGAAAGTTTTCCTGGTCGTCGCACACTAGAACTAACCGAGAGGTCGAGACTTGCAAAGTTGACGGCGGGAAAGAACTGGGGATACTGGCAGGACCGCCTCCTTATGTACTATGCCTGACGTAGGGGGCGGGACCGACATCGGAGGTGGTCCCCGCTGAAGACTGCTAGCTAGAAGTTTTCCGTGGGGTCCTGATGCCTGGCGGCTTCAGTCCTAATGGTGTAACCTGCTGCAAGAGCTGTATCTCGAAGAAGATCCTAGGTTCAAACTGGGCAAGTTATAACCCACTCCACTCCAAGAAGAGGACAAATCCTGGAGATAGGAAGAAACGCAAGATGATGTTTGTTCTACCCTGGTATCCATGCAGTACCACTCCACCCCAAGAAGCGGTAAACTTCTGGAGATAGGAAGAAGTGCTCATACAGTGCCATTGGTTCCACACCATCATCCATGCATTATGAATATGGTAGCAAGTGGCTACCTTCACATTGCACATGTAATCACTCCTACCACCACAGGAAATGGTGAACAGAGCATGTGCCATTTCACCCCACCATCCTGCCCCCTAAACCATGACCATTACCTCCATATGCAAGCCTGATGCCCACCTGGGTCTCTCTTCCATCTGATATCTAAGTAACAACACCAGAATCTGCTTCCTCCTCAGCTTTTACTCCTCCTCCTCCTCTCAACCTGCATGGCTGAGTGAGATCCAGATGGACCAACAGGGAACGGGGGGATGGTAACTCCATCAATCCAGGGGATGGGGTGAGGAACATGGATGGTCCCTCATAGGTATGGTGCTGTGGCCACTTCGGCTGCCTGGATCAACATTCTTTTTCTCCCACTCTCTAGGACACAGGAGCATAATGCCATCATGCTTCAAGCACCGGACACTCTGTGCTCCTCCCCAGGCCAGAGGCACCCCTCCTGCTGTATCCATCTACCACTAAAACAATTGGGCAGTGGGATGCGTCACCCCCCCGCCACAGGACAGCATTTGATTGGATGCCTGATCTGTCTACGCTGACCTACACTCCTGATGCCCCATGATCAGAGGGCAAACCCAGATCGCTAGTTTGCTAAGCAGTCACCTACTGACTGGTGTCAAAGAAGCAGTTCTGCATATCATGCTCATCTCTACCCCCGTAGTAATACAAAGGATACAACTTCTGGATCAGGTCATAGGCGTGCTTGTAGTTCTGTGTGAGGAAGCAGAGGGAGACAGTGGCCACAGGATTGTGGCACCAGGAACGATACAGACAGCAGAACAGGCTGCAGCTGTCCTGTGGGAAATGGAGACAGAAAGCACCAATCAGATTACAAAGAGCAGTGCTACGAGGCTGACCAATAAAAGCCTTACTTTCACTTGGGCATGAGACCTGTTATTTATTTAGTTTTTTACCCTGCACAGTCCTCTTTCCATTTCTTAGGTCTTGGAGTCTGAGCCCGCCCTGCACCAGAACTCCCAGCCCCCTCCTCCACTAACCCCACCATCACTCCAGTGGGACTTCATGGCATAGAACCTCTCTGGAGCCCTGACATGAAGTTGTGCTCCTTGACCCCCATCTCATAATGTGGTGCAACAATGCATACACAATTTATCTCATGGCAGAGGAAAAAGCACCCTGGCCCTCCTCCAGAAGTCGCTGCAGTGGCAGACTATCAGCACCTTCCCTGCCCGGCTTGGGAGAGCTGCCAGCGGAAGTTCTAATGCTGCCTAATAACCCACGTGCTGGTTTACAAGTTTGCTCCTGAAGCCATGTTGCTAGCACGGCAGCGCAGTAGGCCATCAGTAGAGAGGGCACATGACAGCTGCTACAACAATGATAGGTCATCTTAGGTCTGAATCTGGGGAGAATTCCACTTCAAGTAGCAGGAAATTGGTTTAAAAAAAATTAACTATGCTATAGGACCTGATTGGCTGAGACATCTTCTTACACTTGATTACGCCCCGGCATATAATCAAGAATATGAAAAAGTCCCAGTCATCAGGTTTTATTTACCTACTTGAAATTCCTCCACCCCCACAAGTCTAGCATACCCTTCAGAACAGCACTATCTACCGTTCAAAACAGAACCAATTCTGTAAATATGGGTACACACACAACAAAAAAATAGATGAACTAAAATAAAAATATTTTTAAAACATCATTTTCTACTTTTTAATATATGCAAAATAGATCCATCGCATAATAGGAATAATACACTCCAGGGTGCGGAATGTTATAGAATATCAACACTTCTTGGGTGCCTCCCAATGCATCCCAGGTATGACGATATCACATGACACCCACACCAATGTTGTTTATTATTGTTTAAATGGAATCATTTTCTTTCTCTTGGGTACTGAGTATGTCACAGGATGCTCTCCTTGTCTGTGCAGAGTGGTCATCTGATACCGCTCTGCTACCACCACCTGGGGAACAGAGTGCGGAGGTGCAAGCAGGCACAGCAGCCTGCAGCTGGATGACAATGAGCTCAGCGCAAACACGTCTACTTGGGTGTGCAAGCTCCCAACCCCCCCACTGTCATGCATCCTTAGGGTGGCTGTGAGGGAAAACATAACAACAAATGTCTCACAACTGCAGCATAATGTTGCAGGGCTTTGTGAGACCCTTTACTGCCACAGCAGGGTGGTCCAGTAAGCAAGGCTTCCGGAAGTACTCTGGCCTGATGGCACCACGAAGTGTGCATGTGTGATGGGGGCTATGACCACGAGAATTACAAAACCTTCCGAGGTGGATGATGACTTAGCTGGGGGTCGTCCCACCCTTCTGACAACAGCTGAGGTAAGCAGAGAGTCAGCCAGTTGTAAAAAGGGTAACAATAAAAAAATAAAATTAAATCCTTTGGTGCTTTGACTAATTGCCACCAAAAGCTGTAAGCCAAATGACAAACTCTTAGCTAAACCCACTCAAGTAAAGCAGAATTATCCATCAAACTGCAGCAACCTGGCCAGCCCAGTGGCGTTGAGGGTTGAGGCGCTGGATACCACACCTCGCAACACGCTGGCGACCTGGGTCTGGGAACGGATTCGGGACGCTGGGGGCTGGCACGGGAAGGAGAGGATTGAGCATCCATAGGGACTGCTCTCCTCTCCTGGGGTGGGTAGTGGGAAGACGTCGCTCTGCAGTGGCCTCTGGTGGAGACCAGGAGCTCTGCTGAACGGCATAAGGGGGAGAATAGTACAGAAAAATGGAAATCCGCTGCACGACCGACCGAATGACGACCGCTGGTCCTCTGCTGCCATCGATGCCCTGAAGGAGCCCTTCTGACTAAGCAGCACCCTGGGGCTAAGTATGCGCTGGTTGCCTCCCCTGGTGCCTTCCCCTCGTCGGAGGGGGACCTGCTCAGCGAAGGGTTACACCAGGTTACCCTGGGGGCGGCTGCTATGTGAGTCGGAGGGTTCAGGAAGGGACAGGTGGAGGGGTAGGGACCCTGGCGGTCTGAAGGAGTGGTGGGCCGTGTGGCACGAAGGGGGAAAAGAAATAATACAAAAAAAAACAAACCTGCAGGAACTATGGGGCTATTTGGATGAATTGTTCTGCCACCTGACTAAAGAAATGCTCATTTGGTTAACAGCAGATTGAACACTGATGGCAGAAAGTGACTGCGTGTATAAAAGTGCCACATCTCACATCTTCAAGGTGGCAGAACTGTTCAGCTTTACCTTAAAGTTCTCGTATCATGAGAACACATGAGATGTCGCTCCTATACTATTTGAAAAAGTCAACCATTTGTTACTGTTACCACATGATATGGCTTATCTGCATACTGCAACTTGACTGGTTAAAAGTCAATCTAAAGGACTAGCTCTGTGACACTGAGCAATGGGAGACCAATCTGGTATGCAGAGACAACAGGAGTAGATTCCAGCAGGGAGGGTTTAGAGCCGCCATTAGGATGCTCCTCTACTGGAGTGGGGAGGAGGCTCATGAAGGCCGCTCATGTAGCAACACCTACGGGAGACGTGGACAGTGCCGCTGATTCTGTGGTTTCCACGTAGCACTGGGCACCCTGCAAGCAGGAATTCATTAACATAGGGGAGGTGCGGGTGAGAAAAAACATGGAAGAAAATAACCTACGTTGGCTGAATGACGTTCCATGCTGAAGGGCTATTCACATTCAATGGACACACGAAACATGCTGTCCCCTCTCCACAGCCGCTGTGCTGACACTGAATGTGGTCTTGTCCCTCGCCCGCATCAGCCACATGGTTCAAGGGAGCCCACCTAAGGGGGGCTAAATCAAAGGACATGAGGGGCAGTGGTCTATCATTTGAGGGGAACGAACACCAAGTACTGGAGATGCAGAATGGAAAGTGGATCAAAGGAGGTGGAGTGCTGAGGGCGTCAAGATGGGGCAAAAAAAAAAAAAGGTTAAAAAAAGGCAATCTAAATCTTCCAGGGGAGGAGGGACTTTCAGAAAACATCAGATCCTGTGAGGGTAGATGAGGTCCATGGCCCCCCACATCCCAGTGGGCTGCTCCACTGGAGTCTACCCTGCGTGCCCCTCTCTGGATCTGGCCTTCTGGCTGAGTCTGCCCCGCTGCATGGGCGGGCCGGGAACTTGTGATGACAACAGGATTGGCTGGCTAGATGGGCAGTGGCAGCCGATCACTTACCAGGATGGGCAAAGGGATCCTTGAGGGAATAGGAGGCCCTACCCAGGCCACTACAGGGAAGAAGCAAAACAGGGAAAACAATTTTATGGTTATGCTTTGGAGCGTCCAAACCTTGACAGTGCATTCCTGTTACAAAGTGACATGTGTAGCATTTGGACAGGATAGCCTTCATTCAGTAAACAATGATAAGTACATATTTACTAGTTTTGATGGTGTCTTCATTTTTTGTGCCCCTCATCGCAGGTGCACCCTTTGCAGCTCTTTCAATCCCACCTGGAACTACTTTCCACTCCATCAAGGCCCAGACTCCAGTCATGTGATGGTTAACCCACACTGAGGCAGACTCCCTCCAAGTCTGAGGGAGAGGATCAGCTTGTTCGCGGTGGGTGTGGGCTGCGGTGGATCATCAGTGGCAGAAAGCATGCGCCTTGACTGTGCTTATGCTCAGTCGCATGTAGCAGGCTTCGCCCTTCCATGGCTGTCCATCTCCCCGGCCATCAGGAACGATCATACTGTACATAGCCCTCATTGGAGGCAGCGTGCATCCATGCAGAAATAAAAAGCAACTGCATTTAGCCATGAGATGAACTAAAAGACATCACCCAGGATAGCCAACTGAGACGCAATGTCTTGTATTCATTGGGGAGGCTCCTGGAGAAATTGGGAGCAGGTGCAGATAAATGATGCCTCCAACTCATCTACACCCCAATGGCCCAACTGTCTCTTTCTGGGGGGCCCCTGCTACTGTGTGAAAGTACAGGTGCCCTGCTGTGTGTGTGTGTGTGTGTGTGTGTGTGTGTGTGGGTTACAGGGGAACCTGCAGAGATCTCAGAGAAGGCAAAGTGGCATCAGGACAGAACAGAGGTAGGCAGTTGTCCAATAGGGAAGAAAAACAGTTGGAAAACAGAAAAAGCCAGAAACAGCGGTGTTAAAATTATGGTGGATATTTGGATTTGTGTTATGAATCTGAATCCCATTCTGTTCAGTAAGCACTGTGGGAGAATTGCTTCAAAGATCTGGGGGTAATATGATGACCACCCTGATGTATCAATACTTCCCAGCAGCGCACTCAGTAGCAAGCATAGATGTGGTGGGTGACCACATTTTGTTCTGCCCCTATCCTACATGGGGGAAAGGATAGCGAGGGGTAGATCCTAACACCAACAGAATGGTGGGAGGAGTTAGAAGGGACAAACTTCAGTGGATACTTGACTATGTGACATCCGCCCCTCATTTTCTGACCCAAGCCCCTGAACCTCTTTCTTGCCTTTACCTAGGCCCGCCTCCACCCCTCCTAGTGCACTGGTCCTTCCGTATTTACTCCTCCTTTCCTTACTGGTTGCACTGTACCTGCCTCCTTCTATCCTCTGTCTGCTGTCCTCAGGTGTTATACAATAAAGTTGTATCCTATAGACTCTTACACCTTATACTATTATTTTGAGTGCCTGAGCTTTCCATAGTGATACACTTGTGCCACCAGTTGTTTATTTTGCCTGCATCTCTAATACTATGTCTCTTTTACCATTATTATGCATTGCCTGTACTGTTCTCTGCTGCTCTGTTACTGATGTTGTTGTATTCTTGTTCTCTGATCCAAACAGAGCAATATGTAATGCTGTCATGCACTTTTGAAATGTTATGTATGTTAATTATGTTCTGTACTCTCCCGGGTCATGCCTGAAAACAGTAATTTGTTGGCTAGTGCACTTGCCCAGTAAACAAAAACTAAATAAATAAATAATTTCCCCATACACATACATTCCATGGACCGTCAAGCAGCCACAGAAGCCCCACACCCACTGGGCTCAATCCTGGTGCTCAGAGCTGCAGGGGTGCTGCAGTAGGCAATAAAAGCTTCAAGGCGCAGTGGTCTCTGTGATGCATTGGTAGCAATGTATTGTGCTGCCACTTGGGAGACTGGGGTTCAGAATCCCATGTTGGCAGCTGGTGGGAGGGTGCATTACAGAGGCGAGGTGCTTGACTCCCATCTCGGGAGGTAAGGGTCTGCCTCATGTTTGCGATGCTCTCTGTCAGATGATTATGACACAACACTGGTGCTAGCTGTGAAGGCTGTTGCTCACCTGCCCCACCCCCAGTCGAAAGAAGGGTGTCACCATGGCAACCACAGTCGCAACAGTGGGCATGAGGAACATAGAGGAAATAAATGAGGTGGGTAAAGAGAATAACTAAAAACTGGAGAAAGGCTGGCACAGTACTATGGCAACACAGCTACCACTTGCTATGCCCAAGACCCAGGTTCAGGAACAGGCTTGGGTCACTCGGTGCCTGCGGGTGGGGGGCGGGGGTAGGGAGAGGAGTGAGCATCCCTTAGATGGCTCTTCTCCATCACAGAAGAGGGTACATACATCCCGCAGGTCGACTGCCACCAGAAGGAATTTGGTAGGCAGCACAGCGAGACTGCATTAGGAGGGACCCCACATTATCTCCATGGAGGCGGAGCATGCACATCGTGTCACTGCACATGTGTGGGCCCAGGGAGAAAATGGAGGAAATACACCTCCGACTGCGGCTTCATGAATGCCCGCTCCCCTGCAGGCCCCACACCGACAACTGGGCAACTCCGACCAGGTTCTATGGCAAGGAAACTGGAGTAAGTTAAGCCCCAGCAATGTTGGGTGATGGGACTTGGGGGGGCAGGCAGGTGGAGAACAAGGAGAGAAACAAAGCATTAAAAAAATAAGGGAGGGTAAGAAAGGGTGCAGACAGTAGAGAAGGGGGCTGTAGAACCAAGGAATAAGGGAATTAAAATAAAATGACATACTCACCATACTTCTTGATCTTCTAAGAATATCTTCATCACTGATTCACACTAGTTGGTCTGAGCTGGAGGTGCTAAGACCCAGCAGGAACTACAACTTTTCAGAGGGCTGCTGCCATGGTAAGCACACATGCACTGCACCATGAGTCAGCACACGCAGCTACTAGTTTACCTCAGCAGAACCTCTGCCAGAGACTTTTGCTTGCTCCAGACGGTATACTCATAGTTGGAGAAAAAATGCTCTTGGTAGCTAGCTATCCTCATGCCCAAGGTGGCTGAAGTGTAGGCTTGTTTGCCCATAGTGTCAGTCTTGCATGACTCCCTATTATTGGGGTGTGCAGTGACCTCTCTGGGGAAAATGGCCTTGTCATTCTCAGCAAGAATAACAACGGCATCAGCTATGGCCTGAGTGAAATACACTGGTTTATTTTTAAGATCAGTGTATTTCCTGTCTGCCTGGGGACAGCTGCCATCGAAGCAGGCCTTTGCCAAACTGCATCAGCCAAGGTCTCAGGCATGGGTTGGATGGGAGGAAGCAAACTGACCAGCATATAAGGCACATTCAGTATCTCCAGCTGGAGGCTCCTAGCTTGGTCAATGGCTGCTGGCTAAAAATTCAATCCCAAATGCATATTTCTGAGCAGAGCCTGGAAAGATAGGCCTTCCTGAGGTACAGACATGGGCACTGGGTCTGAGACCTTCTTACCATAAAAAGTGTCACCATCATCACCTTCAGAGATGATGAGGTTGGGATCTGACTCATCTTCCTCTACACCCTTCTTGCAAGAAAGATCAAGGACAGAGGGGAGTCTTAAGGCCAACTAGGCAGTACGCGGCTGCAGCAACACAGTTGACACCGGTTGTGGCTCCATAGGGTGAAAGACTGGTGCCAGAGGTGGCACTGGAAACAACACTGTGGGTGGCATCTGGAGGGTTCCTGGCACCGCAAGTCCATGTGATGCCAGGCCCGGACCTCGAAGGGTCTGAATCTGGCACCGGACGCGACACCAAAACTGGCGTCGATGATCCAGCCAGCACTGGAGTGACCAGCAATGGCACTGTGGCTGTCCCAATCTCTGTACAGGATGGAGGCGATACCACAAGCAGGAGAGATGGTGGTCTTGCTCCCGGCAAGGACCCAAAGGCTGCTGCTGCAAGCAAACAGTCTTCTAGGCCCAGTGGCACCACCTGTGATGCTAGCCCAGCTGGCCATGAAGGGTTGAGGGACCAATGCCACTAGCGGTGTCCCCTGGGCCAGACACTGCACCCACTGCTCCATAAGATAAAAAAAACAAAACTAAATTGACACAAAAATAACAAACTCTAGTTTTAAACACTAAAAGTTAGAAGAACTGAATGCTGTTGTCATACAGATGCAAAGTTCTGATTCCTAGCGGATGACCAATGTCATCACTGATGCGCACTTGATAGCAGGAAAAAAGGAACTGAGGCAGTTGGGGCTGATGATGAGGTAAACTAGCAGCTACGTGCATGTGCTGACTTGTGACGTCACACATGTTCGCGTCTTACTGCAGCACCAGCCCTCCAAAACGTTCTGGCTCCCACTGGATCCTGGCGCCTGCAGCTCAGACCCACTAGTGGGAATCAATGATGAAGACTGATTCTTGGAAGACGGAACAGTTACGTACTTACCGTAACAGTAGATCTTCGAGAGCATCTCTTTCCTCAGGCCACACCTTTGGAATATATAGCTGCCAGACACTAGGACCACATGGAAACTTTTGCAAGCAGTCGGTCAGGGGCTGCCCATGACAATGTCAGGCATCAGCATATAGATAAATATTGGTAGCCCCTCCTCTCCTCGCTTGGAGGACCTCCCTCTAGGGAACCAGGAGATATCCCCGCTCTCCATACATCAGGTGAGACAGAGGGCTGGAAAAATGTAGCAATGGGGGATAGCAGAACAAGGATCCTCTGTTGTAGACCCAAAATGGGGGAAGGAGGGTGGCACACCATGGCCTGATGAAAGAGATTCTCTAGAAGACCTACTGTTATGATAAGTATGTAACTGTTCCATCTTCTTTGAGGATATCTCTTTCAGCAGGCCACAACCTTGGAATGCATACCAAGCAGCACCAAAAACTAACAGTCTGGGTGGCTAGAGCCTATACGCTTATAAGAGTAGGCCTTGTAGTAGTTAGGCCAAACCCAGCATGTCCACGAGAGACAAGATCCAGACTGTAGTGTTTGGTGAAGGTATGGATAGTGCTCCAAGTAGTAGGTGCACAGATGTCTGAAGCAGAAACATTCCGAAAACAAGCAACAGAGGTGGCCATGCCTCTAGTGGAATGACCACAAATCACACCAGGAAGTTCCTTACCGCACCTCTCCTCACTTCCCTGCCAGAGACAATTATAAATGCTTGAATGGTGACAAAACCTTTAAAAGTAAGTTCTAACCAAGTGTTTGAGAGTGCAGTATCTCTTCTACATCAGCAATAATATCTCCAAAGCTGGAGATGCCCTGAACACACTTATCCATGATGGCGAGTTAGATACTGCACTCTCAAACACTTGGTTAGAACTTACTTTTAAAGGTTTTGTTATTATTCAAGCATTTTAATTGTCTTTTTGATACTAATACTTTGCTGCCTAAGACGCACACTCAAACAACATCGTGAACAACTCAAATTCCTTTACAAAGCTCATGCGTCAGGTCTGTAACCGATGGAGATTGTTCCCACTCCTTTCCCATAGCGCTGTTGCCGTTTCGATCAGGCAACAGGGGGGGAATGTTATGCGTGGTCCCCACACTCTTAATTGGCCTCCCACTGTACACCTTAGACAAACCTTATGTTACACACATATATATATAGACAAATGACTACTAACTTGTAGGACATTGGCACTTACCGTACAAGTGTTAAGTGTTAGGGAAACATTATAACATGATTTTATTCTATTTTTTTCCTTGCTTAGTAACAGCATGTAGTGAGCATAGACACACCAGTGTCTTTGGGTATCTTCTGAGAAGTACTATACAGTCTGCACTGCCATCTTTTGGATTTATGTATTACTGCATTATATCTTGTACTCGGTATAAATCCTTTGTTTCACATTTTAGCTGGCATTACAAATAATGTATAAGCATAAATAAGACTGTGGAGCCACCTACTTTTTAGTCAATAGGGCCTATTTTATGTATCTAGTCTTCTAAGTTACCATGACAATAATCATAGCATATAACCTGCTGTGTTACGTATTCCTCTCGAGACCTTCTTTACTCCTTGGGGTATCTGGGAAACTTTTGGCCCCCAGTGTCTATGGTAAGAACTGCTTAGGGCAACTGTTTACCTTTTGTGTAATAAACTAGTTTTACCTAGGGTTGTTGGGGGTTGATATCCACCGCTTGCAGCTGGTGCAGAGCGCAGCTGCCAGGCTATTGACTGGTGTTTCAAGAGCCAGTCATATAACGTCTGTGCTCTGCGATCTGCACTGGCTGCCAATTAAGTGGAGGATCACCTTTAAGGTTGCTTTGCTAACCTATAAGAACCTACATGACCAGGGACCGAGTTACCTGAAAGATATCCTTTGTCCCTACTGTTCCCCCCCGTCCTCTCTGATCCACCAATGAAGGACTGCTAGAGGTTCCCAGGGTACATTTGCAGACATCGGGAGCAAGGGCATTTAGCTTTGTTGCTCCATCCCTGTGGAACTCTCTACCTCATCAGGTACGAGATTGCCTAACCATCTCAAGTTTTAAAACTGCTTTAAAAACTTACATTTTTAATCTGGCGTTTGATTGATTGATGTGGTTATTTTGATTTGTTATGCGGTTTTATATTGTTTTCTGTTGGAATATATATGTTTGTTTATAATAATGTATTCTATTTTATGTATTTTATTGTAAAGGCACCTTGGTTTTGGAAAGGCGCCTTTTTATAAATAAAACTGATTGACTGATTGATATGCCACTAGTCCGTGTCTCCTTTGCACTCCTAAGACTGCCAAGAATCTGATCAGGGCTAACCACCCTACCACTCCTGTAACAAAACGTAATAGAGTTTGCTAGTCACTTGGACAAGCACTGATTAGAAACTGGGGTGCCCTCTTTCCCAGGGGGAATGAAACAAAAATCTGCAAGGACTTTCTGCAGTCCTTTGTATGGTGTGTAGAGTACCTGAGTATTCTGTGCACATCTGAGGAATGGAGCAATGCTTCCCCTAGACTGGCATGCTCTGGACAATACAGTGGCAAGTGTATAATTTGATTTGGAGTAAACTCAAACACCACCTCTGGGAGAAACTTAGGATTAGTATGCAAAGTCACCCTGTCTTTGTGGAAAATCAAATAAGGAGGCTTACATATTAGAGCCTGCAGCTCTGAAAACCTTCAAGCAGAAGTGAAAAAATAACACTTTCCATGAAAGAAAGCATAAGCCACCAAGTTGTGGCTGGCTCAAAAGGAGACAAAGCCAACTTCTCCAAAGCAACCTTCAAGTCCCAAGCTTGGACTGCATTGCAGATAGGAGGCTTTATGTGTAAAATGCCTCACAAGAATGTATGGGCTACCTCCAGCTGAGCGACCGTACGGCCACCAACAGGCACATGGAGAGCAGATGTCGCAGCCAGGTGCACTTTGATGGAGGAATACTGCAGGCCTGAATTCGATGACAGCAGGTACTCTAGAACCTGATTAACTGGACAGGTAAATGGATCTAGGTGGTGAGAAGTGTCCCATAAAGCAAACTGCTTCCACTTCATAGAGTATGTCTTGAGGATGGTTTTCTAGTAGCCACCAGAACATCTGCCACCTTCTGTGAAACCCCAAAGCGAGCTATGGGCATGTCTTCAGGAGCCATGCGTGCAGATGTAAAGACCTCAGGTCTGGATGGACCAGGGTTCCCTGTTCCTGTGACAGCAGTTCCTTGCACAGGGGCAGAGGCACTAGGGGGTTCCCCTGCCAGCTGTGGCAGCAGAGGATGCCATATCTTTCGAGGCCAAAGGGGAGCAATGAGCATTAGTTGCCCCCTCCATCTTCAACTTAAGCAGTACTTTCTGAATTAGCAGGAAGGGAGGAAAGGCATTCAGAAACCTCCCTTTCCAAGAGAGGGTCAATGTGTCTTGCCAGAAGACTCCAGGCCCTGGAGTGCACAGGCAGAAATGTGGCAGTTCTGCATTGTGTGAGGACGCAAAAAAGTCCAACTCCGGATGACTCCATCTTTTGAATAGGCCGCTGATGACCGAGGTCAGCAGTTATACATCCTGGACTGTGACCTGTTTAGCTTGTCTGCCAAGACGTTCTAGATGCCTGGAACATGTTCTGCTGCGAGTTCTAGACTGTGTTCCAGATCCCAATACCAAACTCTCATTGTTTCCCTGCACAGTGGAAAGGAATGAGTTCCCATTTTGTTTGATGTAATGCACCGCACTGACACTGTCCATCTGTATTAATGGAGGACCGAGGGACAAGTGGTTCTGGAAGGCCTGGTCCCACTGGACTCTTAGGGTCCGCTGGGGAATCTGCATGTGCAGACTGGCCAATGGTACTGAGACACTGGCTACGGCCATGAGTCCCAGAAGGTATAAAAACATCCTTGCTGAGACATTATGGCTGTCATGCTCTAACTGTGTTTGGGCAATCAGGCAGTCAGCCCTGTCCAGAGGCAGAAAAACCGAGCCCTGGGCTGTATCCAGAATTGCCCCATGTACTGCAGTCGCTAGCAGGGTGTCAGTACTGATTTTGGTATGCTGACTGTTACCCCTAGAGAAATCGACCAATTGTCTGGTTCGAGCTAAGGTCTTCAACACTTGATCCCTGGAGTGAGCTTTTAATAGCCAATCATTCAGGTAAAGAAAAACATACAGGCCTCCATGCGAAGGGCTGCTGCCACCACTGCCAAGCATTTGGCAGACTCTTGGCGCAGAAGACAAGCCAAAGGGCAACACTCTGAATTGGTAATGTCCCCCCAGAAACAGGAAAGTGAGATATTTTCTGTGAGGTTTCTGTATCTTGATATGGAGGTACACATCCTTCATATCAAGGGAGCATATCCAATCCCCTGTTTGAAGTAATGGAAGGAGACCCTGCAGAGTGACCATTCTGAGCTTCTTGTATTGTATGAAGAAGTTTAGATCCCTTAGATCCAGAACAAGCCTCAGGTCTCCTGTGCTCTTTGGGATGAGGAAATATACCAGGAGTAAAAAAACTGCAGTTACGTAAGAACTTACCGTAACAGTAGTTCTTTGAAAGAAGTTCCTGCAGTAGGTCTTCACATATAGGACTGTGTCCCCTGGCGTCAGGTTCCAAAAGCAAACTTGTAGCTAGCAATGATCAGTGGGGACCGCATCATCCCAACTATAAAAGGAGCAGTTCCGTGCCCGCCCTCCAGTTCTTTTCCACCGGAGACCTAAAGAAAGGTAAGTAGAAAGAAAGGAGTTATGACTCCCAGGACCGTACTTCCTCTCTAGACCCAAGGGCTAGGCAGGATGAAAAATAAAGGAAACATTCCAGGAGTTGGGGAAGGGTGGGTGAGAAACTAGACCTACTGCAGGAACCTCTCTCGAAGATCTACTGTTACGGTAAGTTCTTACGTAATTGCAATATCTTACTTCAAGAGGGTTCCTGCAGTAGGTCTTCACATATAGGACTGAATACCTAGAAGTCCAAAGGAAAAATCTGAAGATACGTCCGGGAGGAGGAAAGATCACCAACTGAGTAGTGAGTTATGACAGAAGACCTTGCAGAACCGCAAGGCCGAAACCAGTCCTGCGCCTAGAGGCAATGTCCAGACTGTAATGCTTAGTGAAGGTGTGGACAAACGACCACATGGCCGCTGAGCAGATCTCTGCTGTGGACACATTTCTGAAAAAGGCAGTAGAAGTAGCAACACTCCTAGTGGAGTGACCGTTAACCACCCCCGGAAGAGATTTCCCATGTTTTTAGTAAGTGAAGTGGATGCAGTTAGCCAACCACCTGGAGATGGTCTGTTTGGAGATAGCCTTGCCCTGGCATTGAAGAGCAAAGGCCACGAAGAGCTGACTGGTCTTACGGACCTCTTTAGTCCGGTTTGTGTAGTATCTCAGAATCCTGTGCACATCCAATGTGTGCAAAAGATATTCCCCCCTGTTAGAATGCTGGGGAAACAGACTGGCAGTTCGACACTCTGGTTGAGTGTGGTTTCTGACACTGCCTTTGAAAGGAAGGAAGGCTTAGTCCTAAGGACAACTCTGTCCCATGGAAAATCAAATAGGGTTCCTTACAGATGAATGCTTGAAGCTCTGAAACCCTTCTGGTGGAAGAGACTGCAACGAAAAACAAAGTCTTCCAAGAAAAGAAGTGCATGTCACAGCTAGAGGCTGGTTCAAAGGGAGGCAGGGTCAACTTTTCTAACATAAAGTTAAGGTCCCTGGGGGGACAGGGGTTCCGGACCGGAGGCTTTAAGTGGAGGATGCCTTTCAGAAAGGTTTTGGCGACCTCCAATTGAGCCAAAATTTTGCCCTCCACCAGGAGGTGGTAGGCCAACATCGCAGAGAGATGGACCTTGATGGAGAAATAACTAAGGCCTGTCTCCGATAGATGTGCGAGGTACTCTAACACCTGTGCTGCCGAACATGAAAAGGGATCCCAGCTCCTGGCTAGGGCCCAGATCGAAAATCTTTTCCACTTCATGGCGTAGGTGGATCTAGTAGAAGGTTTTCTGGCTTCCACCAAAATATGAGCAACCTGGGAGGAAACACCATAGCGTGAGACCGCTATGTCCATAGGTGCCACACATGCAGGTGGAGAGATTGAAGGCTCAGATGCACCAGGGTGCTCTGCTCCTGAGTCAGAAGGTCATGGGATAATGGCAGGGGAACCGTAGGTTCTAGCACCAGTTGTTGCAAGAGAGGAAACCAAATCTGATGGGGCCAGAGAGAAGCGATCAGAATCAAATGTACCCCTTCCTCCTGAAGTTTCACCAGAACCTTCTGAATGAGAGGAAAGGGAGGAAAAGCGTAAAGAAACCTCCCTGTCCAAGAGAGACAGAGTGCGTCTTCCAAAAAAGCACCATACTCGGGAACGAGTGAGCAAAAGTTGGGTTGTTTTGCGTTGAATGGGGAGGCGAACAGATCTATATCTGGCTGACCCCATCGAAGAAAGAGACCACCTCTAGCTTTAACTCCCACTCGTGAGCCCTGGCCACTGATCGACAGACTTTCCGCCAGGACGTTGTTTACACCTGGAATGTGGACCGCTGTCAAGAAAAGGCTGTGCTGACTCGCCCAGTACCATACCCTCATTGCTTCTCTGCAGAGAGGGTACGAGCGAGTTCCTCCCTGTTTGTCGATATACCAGACAGTGGACATGTTGTCTGTCTGGATAAGAAGTGATCCTGGTAACAGGAGGGACTGGAATGCCTGAAGGGTGTACAGAACTGCTCTGGTCTCCAGAACGTTGATATGGAGCAGAAGCTCCTGGTTGGACCAAGACCCTTGTGTCTTGTGAACCCCCAGATGGGCTACTCAGCCCAAGTCCGAGGTGTCCGTGGTAAGGATCTGGGTAGGGGATAAGGGAATGAAAAGGGCTCCTCCTAAAAGATTGGAAAGATCTTGCCACAAGCGAAGATCTTTCTGCAGACTGTTGGAGATTATGACCTTCTGGTTCATGCCATCTGTCCTCTGATCCCATCGGACTCAAAGAGACCACTGGGTGACCCTCATATGAAGTCTGGCCAGGGGAGCCATCGAAACGGGCACTGCCATCAGTCCCAAAAGATGGAGCACAGCGTGTGCTGGGATCCACCGAGCCTGGGCCACGAGAGTGGCCTGAGAAGCTAGGGTCTCGGCTCGATCTGATGGCAGAAAAGCCTAGCTCTGAACTGTGTCTAGTACTGCTCCAATGAATTGGAGTCGTTGAGATGGTACTAGCTGGGACTTGGGTAGATTGACCGTGATACTCAGAAGAGAAAACAAGTTCAGAGTGAAAGAGAGAGACTCTTTCAGGATGTTCGGAGAGGGTGCAGCGAGGAGCCAGTCATCCAGGTACAGGAACACGAAATGTCCTGGCGGCAAAGAAAAGCCACAACCACCGTTAAATGTTTGGTGAACACCGGGAGGAAAGGCCAAAGCGAGTGCTCGGAATTGAAAATGGTTCTCCTGAAAGGAAAAATAGAGGAAGCGGCAGTGGGCTGGAAGGATAGGGATATGCACGTAGGAATCCTGCATGTCCAGGGAGCACAGCCAAGAATTTGTTTGAAGCAGGGGGAGAAGCCCTTGAAGGGTCAGCATGCAAAACCTCTTGAACTCGAAGGGAGGTTGAGCATGCTGAGGTCCAGGATTGGTCTCAGATCTCCCATCTTCTTTGGAACTAGGAAGAAGTGGGAGTAAAATCCCATTCCTAGTTGGTTTTGAGGGACAGGTTCTATGGCTGCTTTTAACAGGAGGGCTTGAATCTCCTGGAAGACTACGGGAATCTGATCCCTTGGATAAAAAGACCATCCCTGAGGATGAGAGGCAGGGATCTCTGTGAACTCTATCGAGTGACCTCGCTGGATGAGTTGTAACACCCATAAATCTGCGGTGATGGACCTCCACCCTGCCAGGTGGAGGCCGATCCTCCCTCCTACCGGTTCCTCCTTGTCGGCTGGAGGTAGCAGGAGGAGGGGGAAGGAGTCAGGACGCCGAGGGGGGGAGCTTTAACCCCAGAGGCTGGCTTAGGGAATTTGGCCTGGGGAGTTTGGGCTCCTGAACCAGGGGTTTGTCGCTTTCCCTGATGTTTACCCTGGTTTTTATTCCATCGTCTTTGGTGATGAAAAGGCTGCTGCTTCTGCCCTGTCCGGTACATGGAGCGTACATCCCGAAGGGAGCGTCTGCTCTCCTGCAGCCCAGTAATTATATCCTTGGCGTTGCCACCAAAAAGGACAGAACCCCTAAAAGGGGCGTCCAGCAGGGATGACTGGCCATCTTGTGCCAAACCTGCAATCCTGAGCCAAGAAAGGCAACAGATGCAGATCCCTGTGGCTGCCGCCCTAGCCACTGAGTCTACAGAGTCATACGTTGCACGCAAAGCATGATGACAGGAAGACTTGCCCATTCAGACTTTGTCCAATAACTTGTTTCAGAGTGTCTCATCCTGGACCTCCTGGAGGTCCCTCTCCAGCTCAGAGAGGGAGGCCTTCTGGAAGGCCACCATGTGTGAAACATAGTTCAGGGACCGGATGGCGCAGGAGGAAGAGGAAGAGGAATAAAACTTCTAGCCAAACTGATTCAACTGTCTTGAGTCCTTGTCGGGGGAGGGGGGGTGAGGAACTCAAATGTTTTGCTTGTGCAGACCGGCCATGAGCGGCAGTGATGACCACTGAGTCATCCTTACGATAAGCAGTACGGTGTTGGATACTTTCCAGGGGATAATAGGTATGATCGGCCTTTCTGGAAACAGCAGGGATAGAGGACGGCTGCTGCCAGATAGTAGTAACCAGATCCTCATGAGGACCCATCCAGTGGGGAATGGGTAGGGGATCTGCAGTGGACAGATCTAAGTGTTCCACCAGTCTCTTACGCTGTGGATCCACTTCTTTGGAAGGCCAGCCTCCTGCCACCTGAATAGTACGCAGAAGGTCCTCAAAGGAGGGATCTTCTGCAGGGGATTTTGGGGACTTCTTGGGTGGAACCTTGACTGGGGACCAAGGGTCCGAAGGGTCGGAGTTGGAAAGCTCTGAACTGCTGGGGATGGAAGGGTCCACCCCAGAGGAGCCCAATGGTAGAACTCCCACTGCTCGTCTGGAGGGAATCGGTGGGGGAGGGGCCCTAGGTAGGGGCTATCACCCACAGACTGCCTTAACTCCGTGATGAGTTGGGTCCTGGCATCCTGCCACCACGTGGGGATCATCTCTCAATCTGGCGATGGAGGACGAGGAGGCTGGTAGTCTGGGTACTGCGGGTATTTCCAAGAAGGATACTGGAAACCTGGCAATCCCAGGTTACTGCCGTAAGGGGGAGTACCCAGGGTATCCCAGTGTCGGAGGCACATGGCCTAGCGCCAGGTAAAATGGGCAGACGGCCGCCGGCAGCGTGAGCATGGGGACTGGCCCCCAGAAGACAGCCTGAGGTTCACTGGACTTACCGGGGAGTGCCGAGGGCCACAAGGTGGTGTGGGATCCCGGGAGGCCCCCGATGGTCCCGAGGGAGGGGGCTCCATAGAAGGATCCTTGGCTAGCGACGGACTCCTGTCTGGAGGCGGCAAGAGACCAGGCGATGGGGGTAATTCTGGAAGGGACCCCAACAAAAGGTCTAAGAACGATCCTGACGGTAGGGACAAAGCAGGATTGGGTACGAATCCCTGGGGTGAAGGACCCGAAGGGATGAAGAGTCTCTCAACAGCACACTCAAGCTGGCATCGGGGGCCCGACAGGCAAGAAGAAGGGTCTGGGCGGGTGACGGAAGATCCGCCATCTGACTTATCCAATCTGACCGGGCTAACAGTAGCAGAAACGTTGGCGCTAGGCTTACCAGTCGAGGTCGTGCACCCATCGACGGGGTCGAGGGGTGACTTATCAGCAGTGCTGGGAAGAGGAGACACAACAGAAACCTCGATAGAGGCTACCCCCGGCTGCCCACTCACCTCGGCAGGAGGGGGAGGAGGTGCCTGGCCCAAAGAGGTGGACGGGGTACCTGAAGGAGCACTCAGTTTTAGAAGCAGGTCTCCCGCGTGGCGATGGACTCCTGTCCCGGCACTTCTCCTTGTCCTTCTTTTTTCTCAGGGCCGGTGACGACGACCTTTCCCTTAACTCCTTTTCCATTGACGCCAGCCATCAAGTAAGGAGGTGGGCCTTGAAGGTCCGCTTGCGTCTGGTCCGGGTAGCTTGATTGAAGGCCTGACAGACAGCATACTCGTCCGAGTTGTGCTTGGGGCCTAGACACAAAAGGCAGCAGGAATGGTCGCCCCAGTTGGAATTTGAGCGCCGCACTTAGAGCACTTCTTTTTTGAGTGAGTTGACATACAGTCGTCGAATCAGATGGAGGAAAAAATGTATAATATGAAGAAAAACTTCGACTGACGCACTGGCGTTAGATTGCTGTTCTTACTCATGAGTTGAACGAACTGAGGAGACGGTGGGAAAGAACTGGAGGGCAGGCGCGGGACCGCCCCTTTTATAGTCGGGCTGATGTCACGTCACCTGACGTTGGGGGTGGTCCCCGCTGATGATTGCTAGCTACAAGTTTGCCGTTGAAACTTGACGCCAGAGGCACAGTCCTCTATGTGAAGACTTACTTTAGGAACCCTCTCGAAGTAAGATCTTATGTTCCTCTGTTCTAGAGGTACAGGTTCTGTGGCCTGTTTTTAGAGCAGAGTCTTTGCTTCCTCCAGCAACAGGGGCAGGTTCCCTGAAGGGTATGTTGTTATTACTGGGGGATGATCTGGACAGTTGTCCGGAAGTTCCAGAGCATGACCTTTTCTATGATCAACAGAACCCATGCATCTGTGATCACCTCTCACCATTGGTCTAAGTGGAGGGAGAAGCGACCCCCTACAACCACCCCTGGAGGTAAAGGTGGTTGGGGGTGTAAAAGGAGTCAGGCTGAGCCAGTGGAGGTAGCTCCACTGGCTCCAACACCTCTGGAGGCTTTTGAATGGGCACCTGGGTGTACTGCCAGGGACTGGCAAGGCCCTTGCTGTGTGGGGGGCTGAGTGCTTCCCCCTTACACCAACTGGGCCAAAGGTACCCTTACTCCTATCCTTGGGTTGGGTATGGTACAGGGAGTGCACTGATTTCAAAGTCCTGTCAGAGGATTGGAGATCTTTTAAAATCTATTGTACCTCATGGCCAAACAACTTTTGCCCTCTGAATGGGGCATTAAGATTGTTTGTTGCACATCTGTGGCAGAGCCTGCTACCCTCAGCCAAGAACAGCGCCTGAGACAGATGCCCAAGGCAGCAGCCCTGGCAAAAGTATCACAGGCATCACAGGCTGTGTGGAGCAAATGCTTGCCCACATCAGCACCAGCATTCAGAGTTTTCATTAATTCCTGTTCAGGAGAGCTTTCAGGCAAGGCCTGTACTACAGCCTTGGCCTTCATTCAGAGGGTGTTCTGATACTTCATCGTGTCGGCCTGGCAGTTAGCAATATGCAGACCCAGTGAGGCACAGGCATGTGTATGCTTGTCTAGGACATTCGACCTCCTGCATTCTTTAGCAGGAGGGTAACAGCTGAGGTGCTGAGGTGCCCTGGGCCTGTCACGGGCAGCTGTGATCACCACTGAGCCAGGCTCAGGCTGTGTAACATAAAAGGGCTTTCCAGAAGGGGCAGTATACATTTTATCTGCCTTTCTGGGGATAGCTGGCATACTGTTTGGTTTATACCAAGCTGCATAGGTGGCCTACTCTAAGGCTGGAAGCAGAAGAGGGACCACAATACAGGGACATTCTAGCAACTCCATAAACTTCAGCAGGTTCTTTTTAGTAGTATCCTGTTCTTCTAAGGCAAAGCCCATGGCAGCTTGCATTTGCTGCATCATGGTAAAAAAGGAAGGATCCTCTGGTGGTGACCTTGGTGTGGTCACAAGGGAGTCCTCACTACAGATGGATACTGCAGAGCTGGTGCCATGGTTATTGGGCTCAAAGCACAGTCTTCCTCCTCTCCCTGCATCATCAGATCAGGGTTATATTCATAGTTATCTACCATGTCAATGGGAAAGTACAGTTATGTAAGAACTTACGGTAACAGTAGATCTTCAAGAGAGGCTCTTGCAGTAGGTATTCACATATAGGACTGACCAACCAGGCGTCAGGACCCCACGGAAAAATTTCTAGCTAGCAGTCTCTGGCGGGAGACCGCCCCCATGTCAGGTGACGGACGTCATGTGACGTCAGTATAAAGGGGCCCCCACGCCCGCCTTCCAGTTCTTTCCTGCCAAGGGCCAAAACAGGCAAGATGAGAGAAAAGAGGATATTCCCCCCATAGAAATAGAGCCAAAGCAGCTTAGGGGGACGGAGGGTGGGAAGGCAATACCTACTGCAAGAGCCTCTCTCTCGAGCTCTTATGTAACTGTACTATCTTACTTCGAGAGGGCTCTTGCAGTAGGTATTCACATATAGGACTGAGTCCCAAGCAGTCTGGAACAAGGAAAAGCACTCGAGAGGAGGAAAACTATCTATAGCATTGAACCTCTGGCTGAACGGGTCTTACAAATGAAGACCTTGAAGCACAGCCAGCCCGAAGCCCGCTCTACGGCGAGAAGCAATGTCCGAACTGTAATGTTTCGTAAAGGTATGGACAGAAGTCCAAGTTACGGCTATGCAGATGTCTGCCGCTGACACATTCTTGAAACAAACTGCAGAGGCAGCTACTCCTCTGGTGGAGTGACCTCTGACTTGACCTGGCAGGGTCTTGTTGTACTTGTCGTAACAGAAAGCGATAAAATGAGCCAACCATTTTGATAGACATTGCCTAGAAACAGCATTGCCTTCTCTTTTGTGAGCAAAAGAGACAAAAAGCTGATCAGTTTTCCTGAGATTCTTAGTTCTAGTGGTGTAGTATCTCAGTATTCTGTGAACATCCAAAGTATGCAAGAGGTACTCCCCCTTGATTGGAGTGTTGCGTAAAGAAAGCGGGTAGCTCAATGGATTGATTCAGTGTGGATTCAGCCACCACCTTAGGGAGAAACTTAGGGTTGGTGCATAGAGCCACATGTTCCTTGTGGAAAATCAAGTAAGGGATTTTGCACATGAGGGCCTGAAGCTCAGAAATGCATCAAGCAGAAATAATGGTCACGAGGAAGTGTCTTCTAAGAAAGGAGCTTTAAATCTGTTGTAACTGCTGGCTCAAAAGAAGGCAGGGTAAGCTTCTCCAGAATGAAATTCAAGTCCCAAGGAGGGGGGACAAGAATGTGTATGGGGGTCTCAAATGGAGAACCCGTTTGAGGAAGGTCTTGGAGACTTCAAATTGAGCAAAAGTCCTGTCCCTGAAGGGAATATGGTAGGCTGAAATCGCTGCCATGTGGACCTTTAAAGAGGACTGGCTGAGACCAAGATCGAAGAAATGGCGCACGTAGTCCAGGACTCTATTGTCTGGGCAAGAGAATGGTTCGAAGTCCTTTGACATGGCCCAAACTGAAAACCATTTCCACTTCATGGCGTAGGTGGACCTGGTGGAAGGCTTTCTGGCCTCTACCAATATGTCCACTATGAGCAGAGGAACTACAAAGTGGGCTTTTGCTATGTCTGCAGGAGCCACGCATGCAAATGAAGGGATTTGAGACCTGGATGAACAAAGGTCTCCTGATCCCGGGTCAATAACTGTTGTGACAGAGGAAGAGGAAGTGGAAGTTCCTCTGAAAACTGTTGCTGAAGAGAGAACCAAACTTGCCTGGGCCAGAAGGGAGCGATGCGAATCATTCATGCCCCCTCTGATCTGAGTTTGTTCAAGACCCTCGGAATTAAGGGAATAGGAGGGAAGGCATAGACCCTCCAAGCAAGAGACAGAGCGTCCCACCAAAAAATGTCTCGCCCTGGAGCGAGCGAGCAGAAGGCGGGAAGTTTTGCATTTAGGGGAGATGCGAAGAGATCTATCCGAGGCTTTCCCCAATGCAGAAAGATGTCGTCTACGACTTCTTGATCCAGTTCCCATTCATGGGCCCCGGCTGAGGACCAACTGAGTTGATCTGCCAGCGTGTTCCACTTCCGGAATGTGAATGGCAGTCAAGTGAAGGTGGTGCTGGGTTGCCCAAAGCCAGACTCTCATTGCTTCCTGGCACAGAGGGTAGGAATGTGTTCCTCCCTGCTTGCTGAGATACCAGACTATGCACATGTTGTCTGTTTGAATGAGGAGATGACCAGGAAGGATAAGGGAGTGAAGAGCGTGAAGGGCGAAAAGAACTGCCCTCAGTTCGAGCACATTTATGTGCAGATTTTGTTCAGACTTTGACCAGCTGCCCTGAGTCCTGCGAGACCCAAGATGGGCTCCCCAGCCTTCCCCTAATGCATCTGTCATTAACGTCTGGGAAGGAGGTTCGATTCTGAAGTAAACTCCCAGGCATAGTTTCTCCTGTACCATCCACCATTGTAAGTCCCTTATCATGGGGTTGGAGACTAGCACCTCTTGGTCTAGATCATCTAGGGTTTGGTCCCATTGAGACCGAAGTGTCCACTGAGAGATTCTCATATGGAGCCGAGCGAGTGGACCTGTTGGAATGGCAGCCACCATTAGCCCGAGAAGGCGAAGGACTGACATGGCGCTGACCATCCTGCGACCGGACAGAAGACGAGCCTGAGTCTGGAGGGTGTCCACCCTGTCTGAAGGCAAAATGTCTTTGCCAACTGTCGTGTCCAGAATCGCCCCTATAAACTGGAGGTGTTGAGAAGGGACCAAATGGGACTTCGCCTAGTTGATGGTGAGACCCAGGCTGGTGAAAACCTGCAGGGTTAGGGAAAGGCAGTGCAGGAGTTCCTCCCTGGACGGGGCCGCCAGGAGCCAATCGTCCAGGTACGGGAATACCTGTACTCCCTGGGTACTCAGGTGGGCCGCTACCACTGACAAGCATTTGGTAAAAACTCGGGGAGCTGAAGAAAGACCAAACAGGAGGGCCTTGAACTGGTAGTGGTCCCCCTGAAAGCAAAAATGGAAGAATTTGCAGTGGGAAGGGCAGATGGGGATATGCAGGTAGGCATCCTGCATGTCCAAAGTGCACAGCCACTGTCCCTGCCAAAGGAGAGGCAGAAGGCTCTGTAAAGAGAGCATTCTGAATCGTTTGTACTCCACAAACATGTTCAGGGAGCTGAGGTCTAGAACAGGACTCACATCACCCAGCTTCTTTGGGACGAGGAAGAAATGCGAGTAGTAGCCTGTCCCCCGAAGATGGTTGTGGACTGGTTCTATCGCCGCCTTCGACAGAAGGGAAGTTATTTCATCTAGTACCAGAAGAAGATGTTGCAGGGAGTAAGACGACTGTGGAGGTGGTCTTCAGGGTGGTTTCTGAAGAAACTTGATTGCGTGTCCTGCTGATATCAACTGGAGCACCCAAACATCTGACGTTATCCTCTCCCAGCCTGGCAGATGGAAGGAGACTCTACCCCCTACCGGTTCCTCTGGGGCCTCCAGAGGCAGTGGGAGAGGCGGAGAGTCAGGAGGTGTGGGGCAGCGCAGCAGTCGAGGCTCCCGTGGCCTTTTTGTTAGGGGGAGGCTTGGTTGCTGGAGGAGCCCGATGCTTGTTGGGCCACTTGCCCTGTGGTTTTGGTTTTAGATGGTTGCGTCCATGAAAGGGACGCCGCTGCCATTGAGGGGGCCTGTACATGGAATCAACAGATTTGAGTGCAGTGCCCTTCTCTTGCAAGTCAGTAATGATGTCCTTGATATCACCCTTGAGCAGCACCAAACTCCTGAAGGGAGTATCCTGGATAGTGGATTGCACTTCAGGGACCAAACCTGACACACGGAGCCAAGCATGACACCATAAGCCTACGGCAAAAGCTGAGCTCCTTCCAGCAGAGTCCACTGCATCATACGTGGCACAGAGCATGTGCCTACTGGCCAAACGAGCAGAACGGACATGGTCTGCCACTTCCTGTTTAGTCTGAGAATCAGGAAGGGAGTCCAATTTTGATTCCACCTGACTGAGGATAGGCTTCTGAAAGTCCCCCATATGTGCCACATAGTTCAGGGCCCTAATACCCAGGGTAGAAGAGGAATAAATCATCTTCCCGTATTGGTCCAGAAGCCGTGACTCCTTGTCAGGTGGTGATGAGCTGAGGCGTTTCGGATTATCGAACAGCCGTGAGTGGCAATAATGACGACCAAATCTGCCTTGGGGTGTAGATTCAAAATATCTATACCCTCGGGAGCCTGATATAGCCAATCTGCCTTCCTTGGAAGGGGGCTAACATGGAAGGTTGTTTCCAAATAGTGGAAATAAGGTCCACGTGAGGTTCTATCCAGGGTGGAATCAGTGTGGGAGCAGTCTCAGGCAGATCCAAGTGAGCTGCAAGCTTTTTACGCTGTGGGTCTGGCTCCAGTAATTGCCACTGATAAACTTCCTGTATTTTCCTCAATAACTCCACAAAACTGGGATCCTCTGGAGGAGACTTCGGAGGGGTCCTTGGCCTGGGGCGGTCTGGAGTACGGGGCTCAACATCAGGATCAGAGCGTCCATCTGAGTACGAATCAGACGTGTCCGATGTAGAAGAGGAAGACCCCTTCCTGCGCGGGGGAGGAATGGCCCCTTTGGGGAGTTCCTTGGGGCGTGTGCCCTCTCCACCCTGGGCGCCAGAGGGCTCCCCTCTGGTGTTGGGTAAGGGGGAGGAAGTCTCCCGTCTCCGACGTAGGGGATCCTGCAAAGAATCCACCATCGGTAGATGACTCTCTACCTCTCTGGTGAGTTTAGCCTTGGCCTCAGCCCACCATGAGGCCAGAGTTTCCTTTAAGTCTGCTGGCGGCTGGGGCGTGGGCGGTGTAGGAGGAGGGGGATACGGACACTGAGCATATCCGTAATAGGAGTATCCATAACCCGAAGGCAGGAAACCCGGTGTCGGGTATTGAGGCGCTGGGTACTGCGGCGCCAGATATTGCGGCATTAGGTAGTGATGCGCTGGATACTGCAGAGCCGAGTATGGGGGCACAGGGTATTGAGATGCAGGATACCCAGGAACCAGGGGCTCTGGGGGACAGAGGGACCTGGCAGAGGCCCAGCTGGCAGGCCAGGCTAAGGGAAGGCTGGCCCCGTGGGTGTCGGGCCCGGCGTAGGACCACCGTCTGAGTAGAGGGGCGTAGGCCAGCATGGGGCGGCATCTAAGGTCTGGCGTCAGGGTGTCTGGTTTTTGAAAGAGGGCTCTGGCGGCAGTGTGCGAGGTCTCTAGGATGACCGGAGGGAGGATTAGAGTCCCCGGGGGTCAGCAAAGGGGATGCAGGGACCTCAGAGGGCAACACAACGCGCTGCGGAGAACCTGGAGCATCAGTAGCCGGGCAGCTGTCGGTGGGGCAGACGTCTGGCTTATCGGCTGGATCTGGGCAGGTGTCTGAGGAGCCAACGTCCGACTTATTGTATCCCTTGCCAGAGGAAGGGCGCACTGGCGATGCGGCCTTGTCAGGCGACAGTATGGCTGGGCACCCTCCCGAAGGGGCGAGCGGCTTAGCAGCCTTGTCCAGGCGGACATCGGTGGAACCGACGTCAGACAAAGCGGACCCGTTCAAACACGAGGGCTGCATGGTAGAAAAATCCCTCCCGGGAGCAGAGACCTCCTTTTCCCCGGAGGCTCACAAAGGGCGCGAGCCAGACATACACAGTGAATCAAACAATTAGTCGAAAAGAGAGAAAAAATAGGGTCGAAAAGTTCGAAAACTAGACCGAAGAATGACTGATGAGTGTTGAACTCTACCGCGAGGAACTCTGACAAGCCGACGGCAGGAGAGAACTGGAAGGTGGGCATGGGGAACTGCCCCTTCATACTGACATCGCATGATGTTGGTCACCTGACGTGGGGACGGTCCCCCGCCAGAGACTTCTAGCTAGAAATATTTCCGTGGGGTCCTGACGCCTGGCGGGTCAGTCCTATATTTGAATACCTACTGCAAGAGCCCTCTCGAAGTAAGATCCAGAGACCATGTCAGTGACGTT
This sequence comes from Neoceratodus forsteri, assembly GCA_016271365.2. NCBI lineage: Eukaryota > Metazoa > Chordata > Ceratodontiformes > Ceratodontidae > Neoceratodus > Neoceratodus forsteri. Next base: position 1,617,827,055 of record CM028130.1, read on the forward strand.
GGAGGCAGCATAGGAGTCATCTTTGGCAAGGGAATACCATGCAGCGTTGAGGGGTTAGTTGTAGAAGTCCCCATTGATGGGCTCTCTGGAACAGGGAGGCCAGGCAGTAAACGCCTTACATTGTCTGAAAAGGTGAATAAAGACTGCCTGAGCTTCTGCACCTCTTTGGTTAATGAGCACAACTGGTGGTTTCGACTGGGGAGGCCTGGTCTCTGTCATCGACGGCAATGTACTGGCTATAACAGGGCTGGTAGTGCCTACACCAAGCCCCAGCCTTGGTGTATGGTCAACAGTTGGAGGGGGCAGTCAACCTCACCACTATAGTGGATGTTGTCGAAGGAGAGGTCATACCTGTGGAGCACAGGGGGAACCTGGACTGAGCTGGGAAAGTCTTCTCCTTGTCCCGGTGCTTGTGACTCCATGAAGATCTCTCTTGGAATTTCGACAACTGCGATTTGGTTGATGGAACCAACAACGTTAATTTTTCTTGGAGCTGCTTCTCTATTCTTTCTACAGTCTTTTGGAGCAAAACTTTCTCCAATGCCCCCTTTCTGCATCGCCTGCAGGGCTCCAGATAAGATTTTTTGAGAGAAGTACTTGTACTCCTCATTTTGAAAGTGAGGCGAGTAAAACCAAATTCAGATGCGTACAAATGTCTGGACAGAGTGGAGCAAGAAGTACATTTTAAAAACAATGGATTGTTTTTCTAGATAAGAATTGATCAGGTGCCAACAACGCTCCAGATAATGTTAGCAGGTAGAAGTACTTTACTCACCAGTTTTAAAATACAGTGAGTAAAACAAAATTGGGATGAGTGCAAGTGCTGTAAATCTGGAAAAAATGCTCATTTTGAATCACCAAATATGTTATGAAGCACTATTCTTTGGAGTGTGGAGTATTTACAAATGTTGGGTGAGTATCGGTACTCATTAAAAAAAAAATTCTGAAGAGTACTCCTAAAATGAGGTGAGTGAAATAGGTCGGTACTCCCCTTATCTGGAGTCCTGATCGCCCATTTGAAAAACTGAACCTCCAGCAGATTTAGCAGGCGCTTACGTAGTTATCTAGACCTAAGCAGCAGACACTGACGTTGTGGGAGTCCCCGGCATAGATTTTCTTTCAGCACTCGCAGTACCGGACAGTTTGGAGGGCTCCTTCGACAACATGCAGGTCATCGACAATCACTATAAAAGTGATTACTTAACTATAAAAAGAAATAAAATGGTGGCTATGAGCAGCAATGTTTCCGATGGCAATCTGACGAGTTTGAGTGATGGTGGGAAAAGAAGTGAGGAGAGGACTGGCCGCTCACATTTATTTGTATGTTGACGTCTGACATCATCATAGGTGGCCCCTCGCTGACTGCTTGCAAAAGTTTCCACGTGGTCCTACTGCCTGGTGTCTATATGTTCCAAAAGGTCAGCCTGATAAAAGAGATATCCTTGAAGATCTAATATTATAACAAAGGTCTCAGAAATGCTCCATTCTAATTGGCTGTCAGCATTCCGACAGTCTTACATTCATCTCTGTTACACTGTAATGTACAGCCAGATCACCATGATGTATGAATTCTTCCTGTTAGCTTTCCTTCCGCCCGCACTACTGAATGACTAGAATGATGTATTCCTAAACAGTTGGTGGATGGACTACTTTATTAAAAATATCCCTCGCAATGAGGAAAACCCTTAAAAGGTACACTTCTGCTGGCCCACTGGGGCAGTGGTAGAGTTACTGCTCACGATGCTGGTAACCCGAGTTCAGGAAGAGCTTGGGTTGTTGGGAGCCAGCCGGGTGTGGGGTGAGAAGGACTGAGCATCTCAAGAGGATGCTCACCTCCTCCAAGGAGGGAAGGGTTCTGTCCTCTGTCATGATACTGTCACCTGGGTGATCACAGGTGGTAGTGTGGCTGGAGGGCCGAGGGAAGGGTGGGGACATCGCTGATGTCAGCGGCCAGACACGTACACAGCCTGTATGGGCGCGCCTCGACTCCCTAACATGTAAAGTCCCGAGGTGGATGGGAGGAAACATGGAGGAAACAGTCTCCAGGACCTGCATGAAGAAGGACCCCAGCATATTCGGGTCCCTACTTCCTCAGTGGATGACACCACCTGACAAAACCAGAAGACATTCAGGGTACATCCCCCTACCCAGACCTGCCTGGGGGAGTTACATCCAAGGCTCCATTGAGATAGGTGATCATGGCTGTGGAGACAGAGGGAGCTGGGGTGCCTGGAGGTTCTAAGAGGTAGGAGGGGCAGGAGAGATTGAGGCACAAACAGAAACAAACAAAAAAAAAGTACATTTCTAACACTTTTCTTTAGAAATCACTTTTTTATAATAGCAATAAGGTGCTCCCAGGAGTTAGACTAATAGTCAGTTGCTCACCTCTTAGGGGCAAAATGGCACTCAACTGCGCCTTGTGCCACATTACACCCCTATAGGGTGATTAACAGACTTTTAATCTAACCCCGGTCATGCCTTGTTGCTTAAAAGAGAGATGAACTAAGGTGACTTGTTCAGAACATACCACAGTTCGAAGGTCCTTCAACTGGTTCCTGAGCTGGAAGAGTTCAGAGGATGTCAGCAGGATGGTGTTGAGGGTTTGGACCATTGTGGAGGCAAATTTCAGGTCCTCCTCCCGCAGCAGAATCTCCGCCATGGAATGAAAGATGTTTTCAGCATTAAGAAGCAGGCACAACTGTCTGGACACACAAAAATTAAGAGAGACAGAATTAATTAAAATTGAAAAAAAAAGTTAATTGAAATGGTACTCTGAAGTTACTAAACATGTATAATGGAACTCTGAATCTTAGGCAATCGTTTGGGAGTACTAGGGTGAGGGAGGAGTTATCCCTGAAATGCAGAAAAATAAGGAGCCCATTAGGGAAAACTATAGAAATGTGAGAACAAGTTCCAGTGACCTGCGTCTTTCAAACAAAGCTTCCCCAGGGCTGCAGTCACACTCCTTTAGCTGATCTATCAGAGAGTAATAGTAGCAACAAGAGCCTATAATACCACAACTGTATTCCCCTACTGGAACTGGACAGGTTGGAGAAATTTTTGCCGTGTATTTACTGCAGATTTCCTCATGCAATCCCAGTTCAGCAAGTGAAATGAACCCCAGAGAGCCCAAACACAGCTGCAAAATGTGTGGTGGCGTTAAATGGGGGGGGGGGGGAGAGGTGGGGAAGTGCCCCATGGTGCCAACACACTGTTTTGCCATAATAACAGCCTGTGCGTTGTTGTCAGGGGCTGTGAAGCAATGCAAATTAGCAGATTCGCATGTTAGTGGGTGAAGCTAATGTAACCCCTAGGTGGCGCTATCCCAAGGGCTACTACCCCTGCCTGCTTGGCTAGTAGCAGGTTAAGGGGCCTGAGTTCTGAAACGGGTGCCTCCACCCGAAGGTCAGGGTTGGTAGTGGTCAAGGTAACCTGGGCACAGCCCTCCAGGACATTGTAACTCCCCCCTCTTTCCCTTCTAGTAGCCTGAACACTGTACAATAATCACATTCATAATACCCCTGGTACACCACACAAGTACCCACATTGTTTGCACTTACCACCAGGGCTGGTTCCTCTGGCTCGACCCTGGGGAACCCCTGTAAACCAAGGTTAAGCACAGCAAACAGCAACAGTACAGTACTTGGAGCACAAACTGGAACCACAGTCAGATTACATGCAGAAAAAGTTAGGTCTGATTTATTCAGGGGACTTGAACAAGGAAGGGTCAAAATCAGGTTAATCAGCTTAAAGGTTATATCAATCAAGCAGTTATGCATGTGCTTTAAGTCCCCCCACACAGTCCACCTCTGGGTACCCAGGTAGAGAAGAGATGGGCTAGCCAGGACAGTTGCCCGGGGTTGCAGCTGGTTGGGGCCCTGTGATGGAAAATACAACATGCACAGTACACAATATTTGTAATCCAGAGCCAGAGGGCTCAGTTCGTAAAGGAAACAAAACAACAAGACAACCAGATGACACACTCAGATTACGCTGTTGTTGTAGGAAGCTACCCTGGAATTTACTCACGATACCCAAGACTGGGCACAGGCTGGATGAAAATTGAGACTGCAGGTGGTTGATCTGGAATGCCAGGAGAAGCAGGGCCCACACAAGTTGCAGAGGCGTCGTTCCTGTTCAAGCATGAAGCAGGGGGCTGATCCCCAGGCAGGTCTCTCGTTGATGGCTTCTCTATGCAGTGGGTAGTCTGGCTGGGCCAGTCTGGCAAAGCCCAGACCGCATGGAGACAAGTTTGGAAGCAGTCCATTTTGGGCTGGATATAGCTTCCAGCAAGCAGAACACTGTTCACACAGTGGGGAACTAACTCACAACCCACTAACAGCTCATAGCACATTTACATGTATAGGAATTCTACTGTACCAGGCAAAGCACTCCCCGGACACAATGGCAAAGTCTCTGCACACACCGGGAGCTTAGGGATAGTTGGAACTCCTGACAGACCGATCGTATTCAGAAAAAAGATTCGGTCTTCTTCAGGTTGAGCCTGGCCCACTTCAGTAGCTTACTTTAGTCACACAAAGTTGGATTTAGCCCAAAATAATTCTCTTCTCTCCTTGTCAGGAGCAGCAGGCAGACATGGAGGCCAAACTCTCAGCCTTTTCATAGTTCTCCCATGCGAATCCACTCTGGATTGCTCTCAGAATCACTTCAGCTCCTTCTTGCTCAGCTTCCAGCTTAGTTAACTGAAAAACTGCAAGCAGCCTGGGACTTTCCCAAGATCCAAAAGATTTGGTTGGCTGATTTGGCTGCCCGTCATAGCAAGAGCTCCCCCCTTCAGTTGCAAAAAAGGCACAAAAAGTTCAAACTGCAGTTCCTATAGATTTTGAATTCAGATAGCTTCTGTTACTGTAGTCCGGCTACATTTTAGGTCCCACCAGAACTGATTGGTCCAATCTGCAGTCCAGGACCAAGATAGTTGAGACAAACAAAACAGTCCTTGCTACAAAGAAAGCAGGTTAGACAAACTACATTATCATTATCATTCTAAATGGTTTTCAACAAATAGTTACATCTTTCAAAAGAGCTCCATCTCAGACTACTTATGCTGCAATCAAGCAGCGCTTAAAGAGACAGTCACAGAGGCTATACAAGCTCTGGTAATCACAGTTAAACTGCTAAAACACAGGACACCAGCCTGGCAGTGAGTATTTGGGCAAGGTCAAGTAAGACTTTTCGGGAACCCCCATTTGTAGGAGGGGTTACACTAACAAACTGTATTATGAAAGCCATAACCCAAGCTATGAGCCAAAGGGACTACAGCCATAGCCGTCTTCAATCACACCTTACCCTAATGCCAGTTTCTAGGCTGATTAGATTCATGCCTTTTAAGCACTGGCTCTTAGTTGTGCCTCCCTGGTAGTTCAGTGCCCCCACTGCCCCCCAAGCACTCAGTGGTTAAAATCCCTGCCTATTCGCCATGGTTTCTCCTCATGGTCAACAGCACTGTGTGCGTATAAACCCTACTGAAACTTTGTTCACAAACCTGCATCCCACCCCCCTACCTGTAAAGCTACGTTTAGTAGTTCAACAGCGAAGGAGGGTGTTGCGGCTTGCTACTGGGGGTTAGAGGGGCTGGGGAGCAGCTAATACCTCACTATAAATCACTTTTTAACACCTTCTCGGATCCTGCCTCATCGTCTCTTGCCCTCCCTCTGAATTTTGTTCAGCTTAATGCTCAAAGACAGGGTCCCTCTTCCTAGGCAAAACCCTCTTCCATAAATCAACTTCTTCTATAACTCTCTTTAACATCTCTGTCTGAAACCTTGGAGCCCTCTGTAACTAGGAAATCTTCACTCCCAAACATTTCTAGCATCTGCAAAACTGTCCTCTATCATGACTGCAATGCTGCCCGTATTCATCATGTCCTTGGCCTTATCTCTGCTGAAACCCATCTTCTCTCACCCTGAATTCCCTCTGCTAATTTACTGGGAAAGGGCAGATCAGGCACAAAGACTGAGATCGTTCCTGATTCTAGGGTAGAGCCTTGGAGGAACACCCATGTTGATATTTTTGCTCACTGGTCTTATTAGTAACCAGGTAAGGCCCACTAGGCCTGTTTTCAGGGGCGAACCCCGGAGCACTGGAATGGTTAAGTGACTTGCTCAGAGTCCGACTGTATGCAGCTGAAGGTTGTGAGAATCAAACGCAGGTCTGCTGGCTGTACCAAGCTCATTCACAGCTCGTTTCTCTAACCTCTAGGATGTACTGCCAGCCCAAATATTACCAGACTGCTGTCTCTTGGCTCAGCAGCCTGCCAACTATCATTAAATAAGCGCACTGAATATTAAGAATGTCACGATATTTAGAACAATTCTTGCAGCCCCAACTGCAATGTGCCTGTTGGGGGGGGGGCGCGGACCAGATCTGGGATGTTTTTTCTCCCCAGGGTGCCACCACACAATGATACGAATGCGTGTATGCTGTGGCACACATGCGTGCATAGTGTCCAATGGCAACCCTTCCCTGCAGTGAGCGCTGCCTTTGGATACCATCTGGCATCTGCCAGGTAGCAGCTGAGCAGTGATATGCTGTGTCCCCCCCACCACCACCACCACCATGAGGGAGGAGAGCTGTCCCTGGGATACTCAATCCTTACTCCCCCTCCCCGCCAGCTGTTCCCCAGCGACCCAAGCTTGTTCCCAAACTGGGGTCGAAAGCCCACTTGCGACAGCCCAACCGCTGCTCTGGCTGTAAAGGGGTTCTTAATAAGCAAGTTCCACTGTACTTAAGTGTAATTTTGGTGGGACTCTGTTATTTCATGTTCTTCATAGGGTGGGTACGATATTAGGTCACATGCCTCACTTATTATGTCCCCAGTCAAGATAGGTTCCTTAAAGGCAAAGTCCCCTCAACCTATTTTCTATATACTTGTGCAGTTTGTAGGCATAAACAATGATTCCCTCTTACATGCCCCTAATTTCATTTTAATTTAAATATAAATGAGGTTGCTTCACTCTGTTTTGCACTGGTGTGAAAACCTGTTTGTCTCCATTGCAAAGGTCATGATCTCAGTCCTACAAGGCATCATGGGAGTTGATTATGCATACCTTCGCAACCCAGCAGAAGTCATACTCTCATTCAGTTCTATTACATGTCATGTGAAGTCCCTGTGTTCTCTAAAAGCATTATTTTATAAATCAGACACACTTTAAACTACAGGAAACAACAGCAGGGCACTTAATATGCCATGAAAATGTTCATGGCCAACATAAGACAAGAATACAGGGACAGTATAGAACAGCAACAGCACTGACTAATACAGTAGAACTACCGCAGGCTTTAATTCTAAAACAACATAAAATTCCAGGATTCCTTACTCGAATCGGGTCAAGACCTTTGCAAAGGAGTCAAACAGGTTTTCACACCACACTTAAGTACCTTCATTTACATTTAAATCCTAATGATGTTAGGAGGATGCAATAGGGGGCAATCATTGTTCATGCCTACAAACTATACAGGTAAACACAAAAAAAGCTTGAGGGGACCTTCCCTTTAAAGATCAGAACATTACGGGACAGAAAGTGAATGAGCTAATACGTGTAAGTGTGTGGTCATTAACAACACTAGGTATAAAAAAGTATACTGCTGGCCACAGAAGTTTCTGCCACAGGTAGTTTTCCCTCTCCTCAGTGCCAGGATCTACGTTGGTACTTATAGTGACATTACCGTTTGCACAAGCACTGTACAGCTCAGCATACACTCACAAGGGCTGCAACTATCATGATGACTTCATCTGATTTTTGGCTCCTGAATCCCATATTCCTGAGTACATAGTGGGTGAATGGGAGGAGCTTAATGCAGGCCAAATGTTCTCAACATTTCTACGAACAATTCTATTACACATTGAGGCAGTATAATGCAGTGGTTTAAGGCTCGGACATCCAACATCCCAGATGTGGGTCTGAATCCCACAGCTTCCACTTGCATACTGTGTGACCCTGAGCAAGTCACTTAACTTCCCTGTGCTCCCAGGTTACACCTGTAAAAAAGCTTTCAGCTTAGTGTGTCTCACCTGATTAAATAACTAAATAAATAAAATAAAAATAAACACAGCTTTAGGGAGGACAGAAGGCCTGCGGCCAGTCATTGGCAAATGATCAGTGATACGGAGGGCAAAAGCTATGAGAACAGACTGGAGGGCCATGTAATGCTCCTGCTGGAGAAATGGAGATGGGGGGGGAGTCAAGATCTCAGCCTTCTGCATACTCAGCAGTACTGGCAAGGTAGAACAGACAGTTGCGTGATCGAAGGCCGTCCACATGGTCCTAGTGGCACTATGTGATACAGTGCAGGCCACTCATGTTCAGAAGTGTACTAGAGTCACCACTTCGAGAACAAGACCAGACAGCAGTAGCTGCTGCTTGGCAGCGCATTGTGGTAGGGATATGGAGCCCTACAGAATCCCGACATACAACTGCCCGACAGCCGTCTTCCCAACACTGAACCACCCAACACTTATACAATCCTGACATGGGGCTGTCCAACAATCCAAGTCTCAGCGATTTGGAGTTGTTTATATTTAATCTTGGGAGGTGAAGAAGAGGTGAAGCCCCCCACAATGGGGGGATGATTGTCTGGCAGTTGTTAAGCTTGTTGGACACTTCAGTGTCAGGAAAACAGAGTCGGGATGTTGTGTGTTGGGAAGTTAGATGTCGGGATTTTATACTAGACCCATCATGAGGGAAGGTGTGCTGCAGCGACTCTTGAGGTAGGCCAGGGGAGATTGCCCCCTCCACAGATGTCACTGCATGTGTCCAAGGCCATCAGAAGGCTTCGCCCACTCCATGAGAGCAGGGAAGGGAGAGGGGGAAATGGGGGTAAAATTCCACAAATCACCTAAATGATGGCTGAAGTTTCTGCCTCCCCATGGTCACTGCACTGACACTGGATCCTGTCTACCTGGTGGACTAAGTTGAGGGGGGGGTCCCTCTGTCCTGAGACCCTATCCACAGAGGAGAAGCCACTGGAGATGTCTGGTGTTAGCTAGACCCAGGGGGACAGGAGAACACCAGAGCTGAACAAAGTATATCCCTGGCGACGACATGGTGGAGGAAGAAAACGCTGTGTGGGGAACAAAAAAATAAGACACTTGATTGGGTATGCCCTGAAGTTCAGAGATGGTAAATTTAGAGGGCATGATAGACAGCATTTCACCTCTCGGAGGGTGGTGAACCACAGTATAGCCTACCAGTGGAGACAATAGGTAAGAACAGCCCTTCATGGTAAGGGGGTAGAGTCACTTTGGCTTCAACTTACTGATGACATGGGTGGGGGGGTTTACATTAGGTATGGCATACAGAGCACCAACGCAGGCTGAGAAGAGAGACAAAGAACTGGACTGAGAGACACTAAGGACAATAAAGCAGTTATTATGGGAGATTTCAATTTCCCACACATCTACTGGTGAATCTATATGGAAAATAACCAAAATAGTCAGGAATTCTGGGATACCTTGCAGGATGGCTTTCTCATACAGTGGGTGCAAAACCCCACTAGGGGTGAGGATATACTTGATCATATCCTGAGTAATGGAGAAGTCATTAGCAGTGAGGCACTAACGGGAGTTAAAATTAATGTGAGGCTGCCCTCACGGTCCAACGGCCGTACACACAACCAGGTCTGGGAACGGATTTAGTATGTCGGGGGTCAGGCTGGCAGCGGATACCTACACCACCACAGCGACCCTTGCAGCCTGGCCAGGCAGCTTGCTATTGCTGTAGCGGGGATGCTGTGCACTGCGAGATCGACTAGGCTGTGGCCCATGCCCAGAGAGGTGAGAGGGGGAAGAGCATGATGGTTGGGATTTTCTTGGCCTAACCAGGGCATATCCCTGACACCAGGCGCAGCTGGCAGGGACGTAACTACATAGGAAAAACATTAATGTGGCACCAGAAGGACAGCTCAAGAAAATCACATGCAACAATGGCATACCTCTCAAACTCCTGCCTCATAAATCAGGGACAATGCTTAAAAAAATCAGGGATAAAGGACCAAAATTAGGGACACATCTTCAAAATTGGTGATATCCACTCAGAAAGCTGGCAGAATAAGGGGCTTAGTGTAAAATGTATTTTCTAAGGAAGAACAAGTCTGTAACTTTAATGGCTGACATTATTTTGTCCTTACATCCCCCACTGCTTGGTCAGGGAAACACAATCTTTAGGAGGGACAGAGTAACATTCTGAGGCAAAATCAGGGACAGCTGAGAAGTATGAACGGTGGTCCCATTCACCCATAAACCATTACAAGAAGACAGAGCATTCCCCATTTGTTTGCGTTTCGTAAATCTCTCCCAGCTAAAGCCTAAAACTCAGTTCAAAACATAATGGGTATGCAGATCCTGGGGGGTAAGATAAATGGGAAATGTCTCAACTGGTACTACATTTTGGTGACCACGTCATTGCACAGACCTCACTACAGTCGACTCACACGCGACACATAATTATCGAGACAATCTGCACAAAAGAGTGTGAGCGACAGCAACAGGCGCTCAAGCTACTGCTTGCCACGTAAAACGGTTAAAACACACACATAGAAACATGGAATTTGACGGCAGATAAGGACCGCTTGGCCCACCTAGTCTGCCCATTTTCTTACCTATCAGATAAGCTGCAGATCCTAGTTAACCAACAGCTTACTTCCTCCTACCCCCACTAGGACTGCCTTATGCCTGTCCCATGCATTCTTGAAGTCCCCCAGTGTTCTCGACTCCACGACCTCCTCAGGGAGGCAGTTCCATGCATCCACAACCCTCTCAGTGAAAAAATACTTCCTCGCATTACCTCTGAACCGTCCCCCCTCTATCTTCAAATTGTGCCCCCTTGTTCTTGCACATCTCTTTTTCTGGAAGATGCTACCCTCTTGGACTTTGTTAATTCCCTTGAGGTACTTGAAGGTTTCTATCATGTCCCCTCTCTCCCTCCTTTCCTCAAGGGTATACATATTAAGCTCCTTTAGTCTTTCTTCATATGTCTTCTGGTCCAGACCCTGCACCATTTTGGTTGCCCTCCTCTGGACAGCCTCCACTCTGTCGATGTCTTTGCGGAGATGGGGGTCTCCAGAACTGCACACAGTACCCCAGATGGGGTCTCACCAACTGTCTGTACAGAGGGATAACAACTTCCTGTTTTCTACTATTGATGCCTCTTCATATGCATCCCAGTAGCCCCCCAGCCTTCCTTACTGCTTTCTCACATTGCTTGCCCACCTTTAGGTCATCTGATATAATTACCCCCAGGTCCCTTTCTATTTTTATTGTTGTCAGTATCTCGCCCCCCATTGTGTATGCTTCCCCTGGGTTTTTGTTTCCCATGTGCATTACCTTGCACTTCTTTGCATTGAATCTGAGCTGCCATACATTTGACCATTCCTCCAACCTTGCCAAGTCCCTTCTCATCCTTTCCACTCCATTTCCACACACAAATCAATTTCTATGTACTATATGCATACGTTCTATAGTAATAATGAAATTACATGTATTAAAGCTGCTTCCTCTGCTCAGATTGCCACAACACCTGATCAAGGGACCAGTGTGGCCATGAAAGCTTGCAATATTGAAGTACTATGCTGGCCCAATACAAGGCATTCCTATCAGTGACAGTGCTAACATGCACCAAAAGGGCAAAAGTTGCATCCTGCCCAGAAATGATCCCTCTTTCCTTTCCCAGTGGGTCCAAACTGATGCACCTATTCCACAACAATATGTAAAGGAAGGGAATGTGAATTGTTCAAAATCTGCCACTGACTATGTTTTGACCCAGTAGGTTCATCTTTAGACCCACATTTTTTTTTACACCAGAGGGTCCAATTCGACCCGTGTTTTAAAACCCCCAGTGCTGTCACCGATTCCTATCTTCCATGAATTCAACATTGCATTAGCAAGCCTTCTGAACTAGCCCTGCTGACTTGTATTTAAAAACGTCAATGTGATTTAAAAGTTTAACTGCGGGTCCAGCCAGATGCCTAGGTACTTGTAGGAGGAGACTGCCTTTAACGGGGTGGCGTCTAAAGAGGTGATGGGTGGGGCATTGAAGGCTTTGGCTATTCTTTGAGAGGTACTGAAAGTCATAGTGACCGTTTTAGATGCGTTTAGCTTGAGTTGTTTCAATTGGAACCAAGACTGAACCGAGAGGAAATCTTGTTGCAGAGCAGAATGGCTAGAGGCTGGGTCCGGGCCAAAGGTGAACAGTATGGTGTTGTCCACATACATATGGATGAGGGAAGAGGAGGAGGAGCAGTGTGAAGGAAGGTTATTTATGAATACTGAAAACAGGATGGGGCCGAGAATAGAACCTTGGAGAAATGCCTGCTAGGACAGGGAGTGAGGGGGAGGAGGTGCTGGCTATTTTTACTGACTGATACCTACCAGTGAGATAACAGCTGGCCCAGTGGCGCTGAGGGTTGAGGTGCTGGACGCAACACCTTGTGCTATACTGGCGACCTAGATTCGGGAGCGACTTCGGGCTGTCTGGGTGCCGGCGTGGGGGCGGAGCAGGATCGAGCATTCCGATGGGCAGCTCTCCTCTCCCGAGGGTGGTGGGAGTGGGTTGGTGCTGCCCCCGTAGTTCTGCTCCCATCGGGTGGCGGTCCGGTGGATAGTGTAGGCGTAGATGGGGCCGCAAACAGTTGTGGAAGGGGCTGATCTGGTGCCACGGGGTACGTAGTGTGCCTCCACATGCTGGCACGGCTATGTGCCAGGGCCTCGGGGGGAGGGGGTTAGGGGAGAAAATCTGTAAAATGCCTGTGTGTCCCCGTCACCAGTCGGCAGGAGGAGGCAGCAGGGACCAAACAGCTATATATATATATATATATATATAAAGGGTTAAACCATTATAAGGCACGGGGGACACAAGCCCCGCATCCTGAAGAGTGTTTAGAAGAGGAGAGTGGGGACGCTGAGTCAAAGGCCTTGGCCAGGTCGATGAAGACAGCAGCTGTGAGGTGGCCTTTGTCAGCAGCTAACTGAACGTGGCCAGTGACTCGGAGTAGGGAGGAGACGTCAGAGTGTTTTTTTTTCTGAAACCGGACTGGAAAGCGGATAGGAAGTTGGTGGCAGCGAAATACCCAGTCACTCTTGATTGTACAAGGCGGGGAGGAGGGAGATCGAGCGGTAGTTCCTAGGTGAGGTGGCATCACCGCCTTTATGGAGCGGGATAACACAGGCCGATTTCCAGGCTTTTGGAGCTGTGCCTGAGGAGAAAGACATATTTACTGTATAATAAAGGTGATGGAGAGAGCAATGGTGGGTGCCGAAAGGTGTAGAAGACTGGGATGTAAGCCGTCCAGGCTAGATTTAGATGTGTTGAAGGATAAAAGGGCAAGCAGTGCCTCGTTTGTGGAAGCAGATGCCAGGTGAAAGTTATTACCGGTATTTGACATGCACTGCGGAGAGGGTTTAGCGGCAGGTGGGGGGTGTGTGTGTCAGAGGAAGCGCAGGTAGTGAAGAAAGTGATGAGGATGTCCGCAACCTGGATGGGGTCCATTATTTCGATGCCACTGTGCTTAAGGGTAGCGGTGTTGGCTTGGTGAGGTGAGTTGACAACTGAATGTGCAATGTTTCAGAAGGAGAAGGTGTGTGCTGTGTTGAGCCGGTGTTTAAAGTAGTCAGCCGTAGCTCACCGAATGGTCTTCATGCAAGCATTTCTCACAGTGTTGTAGGCTTGCTTTGAGCGTAGGGATTGGGAGGCTTTAAAAAGGGACCAAGCCTTGCTGTGGGCTTTACAAAGGGCGAATACAGGGGCAGTAATCCAGGGGTGGCGGCGTTTTCTGACCCTGGCTTTTCTAAGGAGGGTGTGGAGATCCCAAACACTGTTGAAGATGCTTTATTGGGCTAGGGCAGATAAAGCACAGTAGACTGGTGTCCAGTTTGCATTGCCTAAGTCTGAGAGAAGGGCGACTGAGTCCAGTGAATTTAGTGGGCGTATTACAATGTACTCTGGTGCGGACTTAGGTAGATGTGTTTTTCTAATGCAGTATGTGATGCAGTGGTCACTTAAGGCAGGGTCAAGGACTTCAGCTGCAGATATGCAGTGATAACTTGCTGATCTAGTGGAATGTCTGTGGGACTAGCAAAATTTTCCTAGGCATTAGCCACGCTAACCATTGGCTGCAAAATCTAATTTCGACCCTGGACAACCCACTAATGTTAAACCCATACTGGAATTAAAGAGCTCATGGTAAACACTGATAAAACATTGCTGAAAGCAGAAGCATTTGTTAGCCACCCATGTAGTTTCTTCAGCAACAGTTTTTTTTTTTTTTTGACAAAAACATCAATATATCAATTTTTCTTTTCACTGTGTTTGTTCCTGAACAGAGATATGGGATTTTGAAACTTTCTAAAACATCTTGTTCCCTTGTCTTCCTCAGTTCGAAAAAAACATTAAATACGTTGGTGTGGTTCTATACTGTTTACTGCAGTTTCTGGGAGGGAATCAACTGGGATTTCTGCAGACTCAGCAGCACTGCCACTGATGTCAGAAACATGTGGCAGCACTATCCTACTACACCCACAGTATGAACATTGGAAAAATAACCTCAACACAAGAGCTTTTTAAAATTGAGACTGGCAGCCATCTTTAATGACACGAGCTATTAATTACAAAATCAGTTACAGCAGCTGTTAAATAGCTAAACAACTTGAAAATACACAGAAGATGAATCAAAGGATGTCCCAAAATACTTTTTTCCTAAACCAAAAACTGTATGATGACATTTTTTGCCGACTAGCAAATACTTCTGCTTTAGGGTGCAGATTTCTGTTTAAATATCCCTACTTTCTGTATACAGTTTCCCTTCTGTCTTTATGTCTTTGCACCTGAACACAAAACCCAGCGTCTGGCTACTGGACTTCATTGCTGCAGGCTGCTTGTCTGCAACTGACATCACAATCCCACGTTTGTGACGTCACAATCTGCTGCCGGCACATGATCATGATGTCACAGGCACAGGAATATTATGTCAGCTGTAGAGAAGCAGTCACTGCATAAAAACCAGGCTTAAAAAATAGCCCCCATAGACTTGAATGGGGCTTGCCCCCGCACTCTCCTTGGCCACACGTCACAATTTCAGAGAGTGCGGGGGGCAGAGAGGAGGCACCAGGAAGCTGGAAGGGATCGGCTGGCTGAGGCTTTGGCACCAGTTACGATCCCTTCCAAAACAACAAGTAATCAGTTTTAAATTAAACTGCTGGTGCCTGTCATATCCAGATGATATAAGGTACTGGGCTATGAAGCCCAATAACTTATATCGGAAATTTCCTTTAATGTTCAATTGTTTTAAACATATGCTATACCTTTTACATCTTTTGTCTGGTTCCCCGGATCCATTTTTGTTTAATATCCAATATAGAATATCTTGCCGCAGTTATGGGTGCTATATAATCTGAATTGATCCCAATTTTTTTTCCTTTTTATATTTTAATATTTTCTTTTACAAGCTGCCATGTTGGTTCGTTTATTTGTAAAACAATGTATAAATACTCTTCATTCCTGGTGGGGTGAGATGGATTTCTTATGGTGTGAAGGTTCACAATGCTCAATTTGTAAACTGGCAGTGATTTCCCGTAGACACATTTCGAGTCCCCATTTGGTGGCAGGTAAGACTACCACAGAGTGTAGGGTCACTCCTCAGCTTAATTGAGCACAGGCTTTCTTCAAATATGCTTTTCCCCCACTGAGGAGCACAACCTCCTGCACAAACGTATCTCCTATAAGGGGTCTAGAATAATGGCGTCCCTCCTGCTTTGCCTATGTAGAAGTGACAGTGCTCTCTCCTACAATATTACTAGGCTGGACTTTAATCCTATTTACTATATGGGCATTTTCTGTTCTGTGCATGGACACTACGTTATTACATTACTGTTTATTGTACCTCCCTGTACATGCTATACTAGAATTGCTTTTATGAATTCATTTATCTAATATGGTGCCCACTGTATGACATGGAAATTTATAAATAAAGTTTTCAAACAGTTCCAAAGCATGAGGGGATGCTAAATGCAGATAAATGGAATACAGCAGAAACAGGTTTAAAACAAAAAAGTATGTATTTCTAATGTCAGAAGCTCTGCTCTTCAGGGGTTAACAAAACTAAAAGCCAACATTATTTGCTGCTGCACCCGCCACCCCCTCCCAAAAAAATTCAGTAGCCATACAACTGCTCCCTCACTCAAGCTGGTCATCACATCAATGGAAGGGTAGCGGAACACGGATAATGGGGGTGGGTACACAGAACTGCTCCTGGCAAAGTGGTGTAATTACTGACGCAATAAAGTACCATAATCCGATTAACACTTGTAACGCTTATGTAACCTCGTGGATCATCCTTTGCAGCCCTTATTGAAAGGAAATGAGCTGTAATTAAATGAAACTCCTTTTTGTATCAATTATTCTGTCCCTGCTGAGGGTATATGTGCGTTTTCTCTTCTGAACATGCTATCTCTCTTCTTAGAGCAAAATGTTTTAACTTTTTTTTAAACATTAGAAGCACTATGCTCTGAGTTTATTAAAGCACTGGCCTGCGGGGACAGAATGCCTAGTGTTATGACAGCATAATCCAGGAGACACCTGCATACCTCTCACTGCTAGGAAATGATACCTCGTGTCCCTGTACCAGGGCAGGCAAAGTAAAAACAGGAGGGGAAAAAAGAGAAAGAAACACAGGTCCTTGTGTATGGGGCAGAGGCATACGGTGCTGCACAAAATACACAGAAGGCAAAACACTAACAATGTGTACTCAGGAGTTCTGGGGTAAAGACAAAGTGTGAGTTAAAAAAATAAAATAGTTCATCAACAAGGTCAGACATCAGAACTGCAAGATGCTCTCTTTGCCTGCCTCTAAAATGGTACCACTCGCAAATCTAACAGCAGTACACTGCTTGTCTCACGTAATGAGTTTAGTGAAAAAGATGAACTAAAATGTAGTAATGGCATACATATAGTGACACAGCTTCTCTTTACCCCACCACAAAAATCTTAGTGCTCTTTCAAACCTGCTCTATATCTACATGGGGAAGAAAAGAGTATTTATTATTACAATTTTACTGCTTAGAAGCATTTTCCTGTAAACTGCTTATTTATTTATTTAAACGCTGGTAACCGGGAAAGGTACACTGAGCCGGGGCTCGTTTCCAGGTGTGACCCGGGGAAGGGAGAGCAAGAGTACAGACAAATATTTACATTACAAAAAAAAAAACAGTAACAGTGAACAAATAATCCATGTTACAACAACACAGCATGGAACAATAAGAGAAACAATATGTTCTACAATTGCATGGGCAGAATACAAAGCTAGTGAGCATACAGATAAAGGGCACGGGATTATGTAATTAGTTCTATTACTTTTGTATATTGAACTTTGTACTTGCACTGCTCTGTTCTCTTACACTTAATCCCAGGATGCAACTGGAAATGAGCTGATACCAGCTTAGTACGACTTTCCTTGTAAAGTTTTTGAAGTAAATTAACAAAACACACACACTCTGAGACCATACCTCTCAATCTCCAGCTGCATAAATCAGGGACACTGCTTAAAAAAATCAGGGACAGAGGACTAAAATCAGGGACACATCTTCAAAATTAGAGATATCCACCCAGAAAGCTGGTAGAATATGGGGCTTAGTGCAAAATGCATTTTCTAAAGAAGAACAAGTCTGTAACTTTAACGCTTGACATTATTTTGTGCTTACAATCCCCACTGTTTAGCCATGGAAACACACATTTTAGGAGGGACAGAGTAAAATTCTGAGGCAAAATCAGGACGTCCCTGAAAATCAGGGACAGTTGAGAGGTATGTCTGAGACGATGCCTGGGTGACTTCTAAATCCTACATCACTGGCAGGACCCAGTCGGTGAGAATCCTTGATTCCATCTCCCCTCCTCATCAACACTGGTGTCCCTCAGGGCTCAGTGCTTGGTCCTCTACTCTTCTCCATTTTCCTTAATGATCTTCCCACAGCCTGCTCATCCTCTTCTATCCACATGTACGCTGACGATACTGTTTTGTACAGTTCCGGCAAAAAACTTGCTGCTGTGCAAATCAGCTTACAGTATGACTTCAACACAACAGAACAAAAGGGTAAACAGAGGAGAAGAAGCACTGTGGGCAAATTTGGAGTCCGGCAATGGCACCACAATCCGCACAGGGCTTGTATACAGACCCCCTTCTCAGGGGGAGGAAATGGAGAAGGAAATGATAGAAAGTATACTTAGAATGGCAGAAAAAGAAGAGATATTGCTGATGGGTGATCTGAATATGCCAGATGTTAACTGGAGTGCAGCTGCAGCAGCCACTCAAGAGTGGGTTATTCTAGATGCCCTACAGGGGGCATGCCTTAGACAACTAGCATTGGAGCCCACTGAGAGGGAGCAATCTTAGACCTGATTCTCTCAAATGGAGATGAAGACAGGATCACAGATTTAGAAGTGGGTAGCCATCTGGGAACTAGCGACCATCGAATAGTATGGTTCACAATAAACACAGCAATAGAGTCAAGCCATACAAAGGCAAAAATACTGGACTTTAGGAGGGCTGACTTTGTCAAAATGGTGAGTGCCTAAGGAATGCACTAGCAAATGGGCAGGAAGGAGGTGGAAGAACAATGGAATAAAAAACTGCCATCACAGAGGTAACAAGCCTTTGTGTGAAGCAAATAAACAAACAAAACAATGTAAGAAACCACTATGGTTCTCAAAGGAAGTGGCAGTGAAGGTTCAAGAGAAAAGAAAGCATTCAGGAAGTACAAGGAATCACAGAAGGAGCAGGACAGAGAACTGTATCAGTTAAAGCAAAGGAAGCTGGGAAGGCAGTCAGACCAGCAAAGGCCTAAACCGAGGAAAAAGATAGCCAACCCAGTTAAGAAGGGGATAAAAGCTTTTATAGATACATCAGGGAGCCGAAGGAAGACTAAGGGGAGATAGTGAGGCTTAATAAAGGGGAGGGAGGGAGGGTGGGCAGAGGGTGACTGTGAAAAGGCAGAGATACTAAACAAATATTTTTGCTCAGTATTTGCAAAAGAAGAGGAGAGGTACCTAAAACAAACAGTAGAAACACTCTCATACAGAAGTTGATACCAGCCCATTTACAGAAGAAAGGGTTCTGAAAGAACTCTTAAAACTGAAGGTGGACAAAGCAATGGGGCCTGATGGGATTCATCCCAGAATTCTAAAAGAACTAAGGGTAGAACTAGTGACACCACTGACTACCCTCTTTAACAAATCATGGGAGGATGGGGTGGTACCCGAGGACTGGAGGAGGGCAGATGTGAGTCCCCTTCACAAAAGTGGAAGCAAGGCAGAAGCAGGAAACTACAGACCTGTTAGTTTAACCTCAGTGGTAGGGAAAATGATGGAATCATTTCTGAAGAAAAGAATTATCGAATATCTAGAGGCCAGAGGGGCACAGGACCCAAGGCAGCATGGATTCACAGAGGGAAGGTCATGCTAGACAAATTTGATAGATTTCTTTGACCGGGTGACCAAAGTAGTAGATCAGGGAGGGGCTGTGGACATGGCCTACCCAGACTTTAGCAAGGCATTTGACACAGTCCCACACAGAATATTAATATACAAGTTAGTCAGCCTGGGAGTGGGTCCCAAGATGATAGCCTGGGTAAAGAATTGGCTGGAGAACAGGACACAGAGAGTAGTAGTAAATGGAGTCCACTCTGAAGAAAGGGGGGTTACTAGTGGGGTACCGCAGGGTTCAGTATTAGGACCAGTCCTCTTCAATGTCCTTATAAGTGACATTGCAGAGGCACTGGAAGGAAAAGTATGTCTCTTTGCAGATGACACAAAGATCTGCAACAAAGTTGATGCACAAGGTTGGGTGGAAAGGATGAGAAGGAACTTGGCAAGGTTAGAGGAATGGTCAAATGTATGGCAGCTTAGATTCAATGCTAAGAAGTGCAAGATAATGCACCTGGGAAGCAAAAACCCAGGGGTAGAGTACACAATGGGGGGGGTGAGATACTAACAACAACAAAAATGGAAAGGGACCTGGGGGTAGTCATATCAGATGACCTAAAGGTGGGCAAGCAATGTGAGAGGGCAGCAAGGAGGGCTGGGGGGATACTGGGATGCATAGGGAGAGGCATCACCAGTAGAAAACAGGAAGTTATTATCCCTCTCTACAGACAGCTGGTGAGACACCATCTGGAGTACTGCATGCAGTTCTGGAGACCCAGTCTCCACAAAGACATAGACAGAATGTAAGCTGTCCAGAGGAAGGCAACTAAAATGGTGCAGGGTCTGCACCAGAAGACATATGAAGAGAGACTTAAGGAGCTTAATATGTATAGCCTCAAGGAAAGGAGAGAGAGAGGGGGGACATGATAGAAACTTTCAAGTACCTCAAGGGAATCAACAAAGTCCAAGAGGGTAGCATCTTTCAAAAAAAGAGGTGTGCACGAACAAGGGGGCACAATCTGAAGATGGGGGGGGGGGTGGCTTAGAGGTAATTTAAGGAAGTATTTTTTCACAGAGAGAGTAGTGGATGCGTGGAACGGCCTTCCAGAGGAGGTTGTGGAGTCAGAAACAGTGGCGGAATTCAAGCATGCATGGGACAGTCATAAGGCAATTCTAGGGGTTGGGGGTAGGAAGAAGTAGGTTGCTGGTTATCTAGGATCTGCAGCTTATCCATTAGGTAGGGAAATGGGCAGACTGGGTGGGCCAAGCGGTCCTTATCTGCCATCAAATTCTATGTTTCTATGTAACCAAGTTCAGCTCTGGTTTACTTCTCACCAGCTTTTTCTAAATGCCAAGAAGACAGTCTCAATGACCTTTGGCACCAGGCAGAGACTCTCTAGGCTCCTGGCTCTACCCACCTTCCACATCCTTGATGGGACCATCTTGGAAGACACCTCCTCATTTCGATATCTGGGAGTTTGGCTGGACCAGCACCTCAACTTCTCTGTGCATGTCAATGCTATCCTGAAGAAACTATGCCCCAAGCTTGGTGCTCTGTATGGGAATCGTAGTTGTATCCCACTGACTGCGAGGCACAAAATTGTCCAGAAGATGATACTCCCCATCTTTGACTACTGTGACGTAGTCTATGGTGCTGCTCCCAAATCTTTCCTGACCAAGCTGGACACTCTCTCTAACTCCTTCTGCCACTTTGCTATCGACTCCCCTTCCTGCTCCCACCACTGTGAACTCCATCGCTCTCTAACCTTCCTTCCACTATCTCACAGATGCATCTCTCACTGTGCCATCTAACCTCCAAATTTCGGTTCAGGGGGCTCCCTTCCTATCTCTCATCCTCTCTCTACACTCCACCTCCCCCCATCCACTATCTCAGGTCAAATGACGCCCGCACCTTGACGGTCCCTCGCCGCTCCACCCTCATCGGTCAGACTGGTTTTCCCCATCGTTTCCCTAAAATCTGGAATTCCCTTCCCCCCTGAAATACGTCACTCCTCCTCCAACTACTCGCTTACCTCTGCCCTACACAATTACCTTTCCCTCAGCTGTTCCTGCTTTAACCCACCTTAACACCTATCCCCAGTTTCTGCCTTCCTACCATGATCCCCCCCGACAGGGTTCTCAACATCCTGAAGGGGGAAATCAGGAAATGGCTACCCCTTCTCCTCATAATCAGTTCTTGCCTCTCCTCCCCTCCTGCCCTTCTGGGTCACCACTGTGCACAGCCTAACCCCATCCTTTTTACTCCAACAGCACTTGAGTACTACTTCGAGCTTGCTCCTGGTACACTCATGCACTATAAATGGTTCTATGGACACAAGTCCCTTTACACGAGAAAGGGTCCTGAAGGAACTGGAAGTAATAAGAGCTGATAAAGCAATGGGGCCAGATGGGGTGCATCCCAGGGTCCTTAAAGAACTAAGAGAGGTGGTGGCTGAACCTCTGGCTATCCTGTTCAGCCAATCACTGGAAACAGGGGAGGTACCCAAAGACTGGAGGACAGCAGATGTAGTCCCCTTATACAAAAGTGGGAACAAAGAGGAAGCAGGGAACTACAGACCAGTCAGCCTCACCTCGGTAGTGGGAAAGATCATGGAAGTACTACTGAAGGAGAGATTGGTGGAACATCTGGTTGTCAATGGACTACAGGACCCAAGGCAGCATGGTTTCACCAGGGGGAGGTCATGTCAGACCAACCTCATTGAATTTTTTGACTGGGTGACTAGGGAGGTGGATCAGGGGAGGGCAGTGGACATGGCCTATCTGGACTTCAGCAAGGCCTTTGACACTGTGCCACATAGAAGACTATTACACAAACTGGGGAATATGGGTGTGGGCAGGACAGTAGTGTGGTGGGTAGGTAACTGGCTGGGTGGCAGGACACAGAGGGTGGTGGTAAATGGCTGTCACTCCACAGAGGAAGAGTGACCAGTGGGGTACCACAGGGATCAGTGCTGGGACCGGTCCTATTCAACATCTTCATCAGTGACATTGCACAGGATATAGAAGGGCAGAATTTCACTGTTCGCTGATGACACAAAGCTCTGTAACAGAGTAGACACACCAGAGGGTGTAGACAGAATGAGAAGGACCTGCAGAAACTTGAAGAATGGTCAAGGGTTTGGCAGTTGAAATTCAATGCAAAGAAGTGCAAGATAATGCATATGGGGCACAAAAACCTAGCACAATATATCAGTTGGGGGTGAGGATATAGCATGCACCAAGCAGGAACTGTGGGCCTAGGATCTTGGGGTTGTCATCTCTGATGACCTCAAGGTAGGGAAACAGTGTGACAAGGCATCAGGTAAAGCAAATAGGATGCTGGGATGTATAGGCAGGGGCATCACCAGCAGGAAAAGGGAGGTCATAATTCCGCTATACAAGACACTAGTGAGGCCCCACCTGGAGTACAGTGTACAGTTCTGGAGACCATGCCTACGTAAGGACATAGACAGGGTAGAGAAGGTTCAGAGGAGGGCAACAAAGATGGTGCATGGGTTGCATCACAAGTCCTATGAAGACAGGTTGAAGGAACTGAACATGTACTCCTGGAGGAGAGGAGGAGAGGGATATGATAGAGACATACAAGTATCTTACAGGGAGGAACAGGGTGCAGGAAAACACTATTTTAAGCGAAAAAGATGTTTCAGGACTAGAGGGCATGGGATGAAGTTGGAGGGAGGACTTCAGAGGAAACATGAGAAAGAATTTCTTCACAGAGCGGGTGGTGGACAAGTGGAACACCCTGCCAGAGGAAGTGGTGGGGGCTGAAACAATCACGGGATTTAAGAATGCATGGGATAGACATAAAGGAATTCTAGAGGTCAGGGGTAAGGGGAAATAGACTTCTAGGAAAACAAACTGAACTTACAAGCTCAAATGGGCAGACTAGGTGGGCCATAGGCCCTTATCTGCCGACACTGTCTATGTATGTATCTATGTATGTTCTATCACATTATTACTGTTTTGTACGTTCATATGTTCTTTTGTATGATTTTGGACATGTAATTTACCCAATGTTCCACTACTGTTTATTGTAAAATACCTTGTGTTCCAACTGTTGCACAGTCTTACAATGCTGTATTGTTTGTACTACTCACATACTATTGTAACTGATCATCCTTCACAACCCTATGTAACCCTTTTCCCCAGGTCGCACCATGAGACAAGCAACTTCTTGTTCAGTGTGCTCTCCTGGTGAAAAATTTCAATAAATAAATAAATAAAGGAAGGAGGCATCGACGAATAAATAAAAAAAAAATTGGCCTTGAGTGTGCCCGCTGCTCTTTTTAATTTTGTTCTGGAAACATTTCAAGCACTGTCAACATCTCAGTGAAAACGTTGAGAAAAAAGATTATTCTTTAACAGTTTATAATTCATCTGCTTTCTGTTGTTAGCTCCCATTTTTTCAACGTAACTAAATTCATTAAATAAAAATTACTTCTCACTGTAATTCTTGATCTTCCAGAATACCTTCACCATTCATGAATGATGGGTTTGTGCCAGAGCATATAGTTTTAAAATTTTAGACCTAGAAACCAATGTCGGGGATGGCGCCATCCACGAGGTGGACGCATGAAATGGCCAGTAACCGATGCCAGCCCCCTGAGTTCTGTCTGCCAGGAGAGGAAACAAAGAGTAAGAAAAAAGAAAGGATGGGTCAAGGCTGCTCAAGGGGTAAAGAAAGGGCATAGGATATAAAAAGAACAAAGCAGTAAAAACCGGCTAGCAGAGAAGAGAAAGAAGAGATGAGAAGGGAGGACCTAGGTTTACTTATTGAAATGTTTTACCAGGAAGGCACACTGAACAATAAGTTGCATGTCTCCCGGTGTGACCTGGGGGCAGTGGGTTAAAAGATGACCAGGACAACTGTACAGGAGATAGAAAATGGGAAGGGAGAAAGAGTGTAGCGGGGATCCCAAGCTCCAAGTAGGAGAGCAGCGCTTTCAGAAGAGTAGGCTTGCTCGCAACTGCAGGGAAATTTAACTATGTTCCTCTGCATATTATTTGGCTTCCAAGCAAAGTCAAAGGTCTCAGAAATCCCACATAATCAAAATATGGCATGAATTCTCTGAGGAATGTTCCACTCCCCTGAAGGACACAGTAATAATAAATGTTATTTCTCACAAGCGCCTTTCAACCATCAAGGCACTTTACAAAAAAGTAAAAAATCATAATAAAACTGTAAACAACAATAAAATAATCAGAGGATCCAAGTTTAATCAGTGCCACTGAAGGCATGGCCCCATAAATAGGTTTAAACCCCCCACAGTCGTGCACTCCTGAAACTGACGGGGTAGAGAATTCCAGAGAACCAGGGCTGCGTGCATAAATGCACGGGCCCTGAAGATTTCCAGGACACCCTCGGGATCTCTAGCAACCCCTCGTCAGCTGAACGCAACTGTCGCACCGGGCAGTAAAGCAACAGGAGCTCTTTCAAGTAGTCCAGGCCCAGTCCATGTAGGGCTTTATAAGTCAGTAAACCGACTTTATAGGTGATCCGCCACCTAATTGCTAGTATATAGTAGAATGCTAGTAGAGTTATGAGTCTGGATACTGTGTGCCAGCAAGGTCCTCCACCTGCAGATTGCATGAACTGCAGAGGGGTCAGAGACTCAGAGATCCCATATAACCAATGCAAAAGTATGGGATGCAATTTACTTTTTTAAAAAATTAATTTATTTATTTAGTATGCTTTATGGTGCCAGTCCTCCAAGGGCTCAGCCCCCACCCCTCCCAAGGACTTACCTTGGATGACGATCCAACCAGGCTTGCCCCTCCAGGCGGGGCTGCCAACCTGGCATGGTCCCACAGAAGTCTGTAACAGTCCTAGCAGAGAAATCCACCAAGGGTCTTCTCTGGCTTACCCCTCAGGGTGGGGCTGCGTACCAGGCAAACCCGACGCAGGCTGTAAGGCTCGGTGTCTGGCCAGGCATCACGGAGGGCGGAGCAAAGCCAGAGAAGCTGAGCATCATAAATGGAGCCGGCAGCATTTTCAAAGTGTTGGCTCCCCAGGAAGCGTGGTGTGCATAACTTAGTGCCCTGAAGTGCTGACGTCCAGCACACCTCTCTGACAGCTCAGCTCCGGCAGCTGTATTCCCTCTGGCCTCCGCCAGGGGTCAATCATGTGCCGGTCGCTTCGGGGGACAGTAGTCTCTAGCATGCTCAATCTTCCTCCCCCCCAGCCGGTCTTCTGACTCCCTGAGCTCATTCCCGGACTCAGGGTGACATCATTGTGAGCAGATGTCTAACCGCTGCAGGATGCAATTTACTGAAGGATCCCATGTTCTTGAAGCACAGTAATCAGAAGAGCCAGGACTCATGAAACGTGGTACTAACCAAGTTCTCAAGCTGAGGGAAGACACCTAGGAGTCTGAAGGCCAATGGAGCAATCTCGGGAAGGGAAAAACAAATTGGGAGGAGGGGGATCCTTGCTAGAAGGACAGAGACCAACTGAAAGAATTAAAGATATCCTACAATTCTCTTACCACATCGTCTTCTTTCTTATTAAAAGATTCTCCAGAAGGGCCGGCCCGATGGCACTGACGGTTGAGGAGCTGGACACCACATCTCGCACCGCGCCGGTGACCCGAGTTCGGAAGTGAGCTCGGGCCACCAGGGGTGGGGAAGGGTGCGGAGCAGGATCAAGATGCTGCAAGAGAGGGACATGAAGGTTTCCTGGCTCTCGGCGGCCACTTGGTAGAGGCCAGGTGGTAGCACCAAGCCACAAGGGAACCCTGGCATTAGGCCGGGTGGTGGGAAGAGGCTGTTAACGGAGCCACGGAGTGCATGTTCACCTCCACGCACATGCAGGAGCACGTTCCGGGGTCCCAGGTCAAAGGGGGAAAAAACCCCAGAAAACCGCATGTCTCCCCGTTGCCAAGTAAGGCGAAGGTGGTAATGGAGAGCAAATAAGCAATACGGGAAAAAAAAAATTCCCCAGAGAGAGGGAAGTAAGAGAAAGAAACACGTAGCAGGCTGGCTGGAAAGGAAGTGCAGGAGGCGTTCTGCAAGGGAAAAAGGACAGCTGCACCAAGTGAAGGAGTCTGGGCTGCAACTCCAGCATATTTCTCCTGGTCCTTCTACAACTGATCTCCTACAACCCTTTTGAAACAGAAAAGTGAAAAGAGCTTCTCTGACGGCAAACAAGCCACAGACTCCCCCCCTTTGGGGGGGGGGTCAAAAAACTCTCTCTCTCTCTTTTTTAACACAACAAGGTGATAGGTACTGGAACAAAAAAGGAAGTCCAAAAAACATTTTTTTAATACATTATTTAGGGCTGCAAACGGAGCCACAAATGAGGCAAAATTATCCCCCATTGTGTTTTCTCCCCACTCGTGCCTCCTCTTTTTTTTTTTTTTTTTTAAACTGGTCTACCTAACAAGGGAGGCAGAAGGTGATACAAAGACAAAAGAAAAGACAGAAAAGCTGTCCGGATGCCTGACCAGTGAGGGGGAAGATTGACGGTCTTCAGTAATGAATGGTGAAGATATTCTGGAAGATCAAGAATTACGCTGAGTATGTAATTATCATATCTTACGAGAATCAATGTTCACCATTCATTACTGATGAGTCAGAGTGTCAAACTTACCACCAAGGGTGGTGTTGGCTCACCCTGAGGGAAATGGTTGTTCCCGCAGCCTCCTGTGGGGGATAACACAAAGACGTGGGGACCCCTTATGGGCCTGGTGAGGCCTGAGGCTGGTCAGTGGCAGGAGGAGGCTCATTTGACCTGGGAGCAGGACGACACCCCATAAGCTCGTGCCTGGCCCTGCAGGAGAAGAAATGGGCCCCGTGGAACTGTGAGGCAATTACCGTATGTTGGCTCGAAGGTGACAACCTGGAGAGACGAAAACATGCCGTCTGCCTAATGCAGACTGCAGTTCCTACCAACCTGGAGGCTACCTCACTGGCGTTGTAGGACGCCCTTGCCTGGTGTCTTGCCAGCTCCAGGCCCTGTGCAGAAAGGTGTATGAATTGTCTGGTTTACTCACAGCTGGTATGGATGCCAGGAGCTGTCTCAGCATCACCCACAGGTGCCTACCATAGGACGCCTGGTGTCCTTGGTGTGTCGACATGTACAACATGGTGCATGTCACCAAGAAAACTCTTCAACCCCAGGCACTAACCTAACCTGATCATTTTCTTTGACTGGGTGACAAAGGAATTAGACAAGGTCCATGCTGGGGATCTGCTCTTCTTCGACTTCAGCAAGGCCTTTGACTCGTTACCGCACAAACAATTGCTCAAGAAGATGGAAGACCTGGGTGTAGCTAAACCCACAGTGAACTGGGAGGGGAGGCAGCAGAGGGTGGTGGTCAATGGGGTTAAATCAGAGGAGAGGGAGGTTATGAGTGGGATTCCACAGGGATCAGTCCTGGGTCCAGTCCTCTTCAACATGTTCATTAGTGACATTGGAGAAGGAATCCAGGGTAGGCTATCTCTCTTTGCAGATGACACAACACTATGTGGGAGGGTGGATAGATACGAGGGAATAAGGGAACTATAGAGAGACCTACAAAAGCTAGATGGGTGGTCAAATGTCTGGCAGTTAAAATTCAATGCTAAAAAGTGCAAGGTATTGCACCTTTAGGGGGAAACAAACCAAGGCAGAATACTGGACGGGAGGAGAGAGACTTAGCAATACAGATGAGGAACAGGATCTGGGCATCATCATTAGCAACTCATTTAAGCAATTGAGTCAGTGTAACAAGGCCTACAGCAAGGTTAACAGGATGCTGAGATGTATTGGGAGGGGTACTGAAAGCAGAAGAAAAGAGGTACTGTAATACTTCCCCATTACAGATCTATGGTGAGGGCACACCTAGAGTACTGTGCCCAGTTCTGGAGTCCTCACCTCAGAAAGGATAAGGATAGGTTGGAGACAGTGCAATGCAGAGTAACAAAAACGGTTCGGGGCCAGCAGGGCCGATCCTATGAGGTGCACCTCAAGGCACTAAATATGTACTCACTGGGGACCAGAAGGGAGAGCGGAGAGGGGAGAAATGGCAGAGACCTTCAAATTCCTTAAACAAATTAACAAAGTGAACTGCAGGGAAATATTTCGCCTGAATACCAATTTGCGGCCACATGGACACAAATGGAAATTAACAAGAGGTAGGTTCAGGAGGGATGTGAGGAAGTATTACTTTACAGAAAGGGTGGTGGAACCTTGTATCAGTCTGTTGGCTGAGGTGGTGGGTGCGAAAACAGTCAGGGGATTCATGCAGGGCTGGGACATAATGAAGGGAATAGTGGTTATCGGGGCAATAGGACCAGGGAGGAGAATAGAGAGATGACAGGGAGAGTTAGTACCCTGGAGGAAAGAACAGTTACATAAGAATGTACTGTAACAGAAGACTTTCGAGGGAATCTCTTTCATCAGGTTACACCTATAGAACTTAGCCGTCAGGCACTAGGATCTCATGGAAACTTTCTCAAGCAATCTGCCAGCGACTGCCCATACTGCTGTTGCATGCCAATGTAATCTACACTATATAAGCATGGGCGGCCCCACTCTCTCCTCAGTCTTTACCCCTGCAGACTACTCCCTCCTCAGTCTTTTCCCCTGGAGACCAGGAGAGCAAACTGTCCCTATAGGGGCTGAGGAGAGAGAGAAGAGGTGCCCAGCTATACTGAAAGAGGGCTGGAAGCCGGCCTGCTGGTGCAGGGGTGGGTTTCCACTTGCGACGTCGACATCCCTTTTCGGGAATAGACTCGGGAGTCAGAGGGCCAGCCGGGGAGGTGGAGGACTGAGCACCCTGTGGCTTGCTCTCCTTCTCCCGAGGGAGGGGTTGTGTGTCTGGTGCACAGTGACCTCTGGCGGAGGCTGGGGGTGCAACAAGCATCCTGCACCTTATGTTTTGCAGAGGCTGTTCTGACAGCGGCATTCACACTACTCTGTCATTGCATACACCGCCTCCACATAGCACCAAAAATACTTTACTGAGCAGAATGCTGCCACCCTGAGTCGGAGGTCCCATGCAACACCCCCCAGTTTCCGCCGGGGACAAATCCCCCCTCCCGGAAGCCTCACCGAGGGTAATCCGAGTGCAACCCTGGGCGACAAGCACTGAACCGTATCCACTGTCTGCTGGGTGTTTGGGTTTCCTCTTGCAGCTCTGCTCTGGGGTAATCCAGTGTATCTCCAGTGGGACTGGCGGTGGTGGGATGACAGGATGTGGCTCAGGGACGGGTCGATGGGGGGTCAGCGCATAAAGCACAGTAGGTAAAAAGGAGAAAGAGAGAGGGCTGGAGTAATTAAGGACAATAACAAGATACAGACGTAAGGGGGATGGAGGGTGGGACAACATGACCTGATGAAAGAGATTCCCTCAAAGATCTATTGTTATGGTAAGTTCTTACATAACTGTTATATCTTCTCCAGGGATATCTCTTTCATCAGGTCACTCCTATAGAACAGAATCTCAGACAATGATAATTGGAGATACAGTCTGGGTGGCAGGAGACCGAAGGCCATAGCACTTGGCGAAAGTGTGGACAGGACGTCAAGTGGCCGCAGCACAAATTCCAGCTGCCAACACGTTCCTGAAACAGGTAAGTGAACAGGTAATACCTGAGGTGGAAAGACCACACACAACCCCAGACAGATCCTTGCCGTACTTCCTGTGACAAAGGGTAAGGTGGATGATCAACCATTTGGACAAGCACCACTTAAAACAGAGCACCTCCATTGCCCGGGGTGAATGAAATAAACAACTGGGTGGACTTCTTGCAGTCCTTGGAATGAGAGTGTATCGTCATGCAAAAGCTAAGCACAAATACAGTGTGGAGCAGTGCTTCCCCCGGGTCGGCATGCTCTAGGTGAAGCACAGGAAGATGGAGGGGACGGTTAAAAATACATTTTAAACAACCCTTCAGAAAGGAACTAGTGACTGGGACGCAAAGAGACCTTGGCCCTGCGGATAAGTTAAATAAGGCTGCTCACACGAGGGCATGTAGTACTGCAAACCTTTGAGCAGAGGAAATAGCAACCAAATGAAGGATGCTTCACAGAAAGTCATGGGCCACATTCAGGAATTTATTTATTTATTGAAAAGCTTCACCAGGAAGGGCACACTGAACAACAAGTTGCATGTCTCACAGTGTGTCCTGGGGAAGGAGAAACAGTTGAACAAATCTGCATACATATACATACAAACACATACAACCAACTAACAATAATTACAGTTTTAAGTGATGAAGCAAGACATAGTACCATACTAACAGGTTACAAAAAGTACCGTACGTTAAGCAACTTTAAACTAAGTGCGTTAGGGAAAGTACAGTCCAGGTACCATACATTAAGCAACTTTCAATGGAGTGCGTTAGGTAAAGTACAGTCCAGGTACCATACATTAAGCAACTTTCAATGAAGTGCGTTAGGGAAAGTACAGTCCAGGTACCATACATTAAGCAACTTTCAATGAAGTGCGTTAGGGAAAGTACAGTCCAGGCACCATACATTAAGCAACTTTCAATGAAGTGCGTTAGGGAAAGTACAGTCCAGGCACCATACAGTAAGCAACTTTCAATGAAGTGCGTTAGGGAAAGTACAGTCCAGGCACCATACAGTAAGCAACTTTCAATGAAGTGCGTTAGGGAAAGTACAGTCCAGGTACCATACATTAAGCAACTTTCAATGAAGTGCGTTAGGTAAAGTACAGTCCAGGTACCATACATTAAGCAACTTTCAATGAAGTGCGTTAGGGAAAGTACAGTCCAGGTACCATACATTAAGCAACTTTCAATGAAGTGCGTTAGGGAAAGTACAGTCCAGGTACCATACATTAAGCAACTTTCAATGAAGTGCGTAAGGGAAAGTACAGTCCAGGTACCATACATTAAGCAACTTTCAATGAAGTGCGTTAGGGAAAGTACAGTCCAGGTACCATACATTAAGCAACTTTCAATGAAGTGCTAGAGAAAGCAGTCCAGGTACCATACATTAAGCAACTTTCAATGAAGTGCGTTAGGGAAAGTACAGTCAAGGTACCATACATTAAGCAACTTTCAATGAAGTGCATTAGGGAAAGTACAGTCAGGGTACCATACATTAAGCAACTTTAAATTAAGTGCATTAGGGAAAGGCCTCAATACGGTCCAAACAGGCACATGAAGGACAGACACGGCCAACAAGGGCATCCTAACAGTGGAATACTAAAGCCCCTTACCAAACAGGGATGTAAAGTGCCAGAAAACCTGAGCTATCAGACGAAACGAGGGGGCACAGGCAGTGGGAAGAGGTCCAGACAGTAAATCGCTTCCCCATATTGGGAAGGGAGCCCTGGGGAAGGTTCATTGACAACTACTACGATATCAACCACTGAAACACCCCCATTAGGAAGGGCTACAGTCCTCATATATGCACGTGGAGATGCTACCCGCTGAGACTGTCTGACAGGGCATTTAAGTGACCTGGAACATGAAATGCCAGGGAGTACTTGACTGTGGTCTAGTACCCAGTGCCAAACTCTTCATTGCTTCCTGATACAGGGAAGTAAATGGGTTCCTTCCTGCTTGAGGAAGGGGTAAAGGAGTGCTCCGCAGTCCAGATCCAGGGTATCTGCCATGAGGATCTGGTAAGGAGAGGGACAGGAAATGAGTACCCCCTTTAAAAGAATGGATGGATGGGAAAAGCCCATCTGTGAGGGACCAACTCACCAAATCAAGTCCCAGAAGCAGTGAACATGCTGGACGATGATAGACCATTGAGGAAACATCACATGCGACCTGGTCAGGACAACGGTGGCAATGGCTGTGAACCTGAGGAAGGCCCTGGCGGAGACGAACTTGCTCTGATCCACTAGACGGGTCTGAACCTGCAGGGCCTCAGCCCAGACTTTGGGCAGAAAGGCCTTGTCCTGGAAAGAAGTCAGAACTGCCCCGATGTACAGCAACAGTAAGGACAAGGTCAGAACAGACTGCGGAAAATCAGCATTTACTCCCTGTAGGCTGGAATAACAGCAGAATACAATGGAAGGTCATAAGAGTCAGTCTGCAGATTGTGCCTTCAGAAGCCCGTTGGCCTGGCAGGGGAAGATAAGCATGTTATCCCCCCCTGAGCTTCTGCCACAGCTGCCAAGTATTTGGTAAAGACTCGTGGCACAGAGAGCAAGCCAAAGGCCAAGATTCTGAATCGGTAATGTTCCTTCTGAAATTGGAACCTGAGGTACAGTCTGTGCAGAGGACAGACCACCATTTGCAAATAAGCATTTTGCAGTACAGGGGGCACAACCAAGCCTCCTGATTTGGGTAGGGGCAAGATGTCCTACAGGGTAACCACCCTGAACCTCTTGGACTAGATGGAGGGGAAAAGCTCTTTGAGGTCCAGAAAAAGCCAAAGGGCACAGGCATTTTTTGGACTAGGAAGAACTAGGAGTAAAACCCTCTGTTGGCCTACCCTTTTGGCACTGGTTCTATGGCATGTTTACGCAAGAGAGTCAGCAGTACCTCCCTTAACAGGGGAACATGATCTGGGGAGACGAAGTAGGAACACTCCAGTTGGATTAACTGCAGAAAAAAACAGACCTCTGAATTGACAGTTCTCCTCTGCTCCCGATGGAGCGAGAAATGACCCCCAGCCATCATTTACGTTGGGGCAGAAGGGGGTGCCCCAGTAAGGAGTTAGGTTGAAGAAGGGCCAGTGGCCAGGGTTTCCCTCGCAGGTCTATGGCTCTTGGAGGGGACCCTTGTTTAAGAGGAAGGGATGGGCCAGGAAGAACTGGTCCTACATTGACCTCTGGACCTAGTCTCCATGTTGGTTTCATTGGAGACCTTAAAGGGGGAAGGCTTGGGCCAATTCCAAGAATAGGCGAGACAGGGAGAATGCCCAGACCCAGCAGTCCTGTCAGAGGTCTGGAGATCACTAAGGAAGGCCTGGACCCCATGTACCCACAACCAAGGGTCCATGAAGGGCATATTCAGGCCCTGCTGATAGCCACCAGTGGCAAAACGTAAGACCTTTAGCCCAGCACAGCACCTGGGGAAAAGACCAGGGCTGCAGCCCTGGCAATGGCATCCACCACATCAAAAAACAGCTCAACAGAGGTAATTACTGACATCTGGATCCTCCTGAAATGGCTGGAGTAACTGTCACCTCTGGGACCCCTTGGGAAGGACCTGTGCCACTGCCCTGCCCTTCCTCCAGGGGTATCATGATACTGGTCACATGACACAAGGAGAGGGCAATGCTGAGGTCCAAGGTTGGTGAAACATAGGTCCTCTTGACCCAGAGGTCATTATCAGCCTTGACCACCACAGAGCAAGACACAGGCAGGGATGCATGATAAGGTAACCCTTGAAGAGCCCGCCAAAGTACAGCAGTCTTCCTGGGCAAAGGTAAGGCAAGGTGCGGGCTGTGCCAAGCCACTGTGGCAGCATCCTGCAGAACAGGAAGCAAGAGAGGAATAAGCCATAGCGACAAAGAGGTGGCCAGCACCCTTGTGAAGAGCAGAGTCTGAAGGAGGGGACGTGGGTGTCTGCAGGATAAATGTCCGCGCTCCTGGACAAAAACTGGGGTCCTCTTATCCAGATATCCTCCTCATTCTTATCAGGGAGGGATAAACCAGGACAGAAATCCTCCTTGATGGCTGCCTGTCTGAGATCAGGCCAGTGATGCCACTGAAGCAGATGGCGACATGGGTAAGGAGGATCTGAAGTTAGATTGACAGATAAGGCAGCGTCATTGATGCAGGGATTGACGAAGGGGTGCATGGTCCAGCTCAGATGACAGAATGTCCATTGAGGGTGACTCAAAGTATCCAAAGTCTGCAGACCTGGAAGTGTCGATGGAAGAAGAGGCGGGGCTGGATGCACTGCCTGGCTCTGTTGACACAGAGGCTGCTGCAGGCGACTAAAGGTACCCAACGCCTGCAGGTCCGATATCGTCAATGGACGCAAAGCCGGGGCAGAGTTCGATGGACCTGGCACCAATGAACCTCCGGGTCAACAGACAAAAAAAGAACATCATCGTTCATGCAGGAAGCGACAGAGGGGATGCCTGGCCCGGCACCTTTGACGGGTAGGCCGCTGAGGGCGACCCAAAGTGCCCATTGCCTGCAGGCCTGGGAATACGGACAGGCACATAGGCAGGGCAGAGTTCAACGGACCTGGTGCTGATGAACTTTCAGGATACTGAACAGAAAGGACATAGTCGTCAATGCAGGAATCAATGGAGGGGGCACATGGGCTGACTCCATCGAAGGAGACCAAAAGCATCTAATGCCAGCAGGCCTGGGAACAGCGATAGACGCAGAGGCGGGGCAGAGTTCGACGGACCAAGGTCTGACAAACTGTCTCTGTCCAGGGGGTCCCAGCAGACAGTGCTGTCATAAAGGGCACGATAAGGGCAAAGGACTAGACAGCAGGGGGCGATGGGGCCCAAGCCTCTGATGCTGAGCTCCTGGGGAGGGAGGAAGGAGAAGGATTCAAGGACCGAGAACGCTCCCTGGGGAAATGGTCCCGGTCCTACATCCATCCATGGAGAATCCCTGGAGGCTTAACTTGGGCCTGAATAATCTGGGAGCCCACTGGAGAAGAAGGTGAACAGGCAGGGGAGCCCCAGAAGACCCCTGATCCTGCTACTGGAAGTCTGAAAAGAACTCCATCAGGGCCTTCCGTTGAAGTCACCAGAAAGTGAGAACATCTGCTGGCACGCTTTGCAGGCAAGGCCCAAGGCACCAAATGCCAGGATGAGGAGCCTAATTATAAAGAAGAAACAGTTTTAGAAAAAACAGTAAAAAAAGTAACAGCAGAAATGATAGGAGACTGATGGGAGCAGGTTGATAGCAGGAAAAGACTGAGCTGGGCACCCATGCGTATACAGTGTGCAGGACATCGGTGTGCAATGTCAGAATGGGCGGCCCCTGGCAGACTGCTTGAGAAAGCTTCCATGAGATCCTAGTGCCTGACGGCCAAGTTCTATAGGTGTGACCTGATCAAAGAGACATCTCTGAAAAAGATCAGTAGCTTCCAGGGATTACAGAGAACTTGGGCAGACTGGATGGACCTCTTGTCTTTTTCTGTTGTCATTGTCTATGTTTCTATCAAACTCAGCAGAGTCTGGCTCTGGGGTACCGTCACGCAGTGAGCGCCTATGCCCAGAGGGGGGTGTGGCATGGCTCCAGGAGATCCTACGGGTGCACAATATTTGCACTGGGTGTCCCTCGGGGCTGGACAGGGGGCAGAAAGATGGAGCCAGACATCTCTGGATGCCTCCGCAAACAGCACAGATCACAGTGGTATGACTGAATAGTCTTGACTGTACTCCCCAAGGAAGGACAGCATCAGACGAGTAGGATTTTGATCTGAGAAATGTTCTAGTCGCTGCTCCCTCATCATCCTCTCCACAAGGAACTGCTAGTAACATGGGTACTCAGTGTCTGTGGAAAGATGAAGGGAACAGTCTCCCTCCTTTGAGCAGGAGAGGATGATGAGGAGCTGTACTC
Source organism: Neoceratodus forsteri (assembly GCA_016271365.2). NCBI lineage: Eukaryota > Metazoa > Chordata > Ceratodontiformes > Ceratodontidae > Neoceratodus > Neoceratodus forsteri. Next base: position 1,617,862,945 of record CM028130.1, read on the forward strand.
AGGACGTGGTGGTGCTAAGGTCTCAGGCAGGAAGATAGCCTGAACTAGTGCCAAAAGGTAAGTGGGAAAGGCACTCACCGGCGCCCTGTACTGTTCCCAGGTCATGGGCCCCATAGGACCTGAAATACCTGGAAGGGTGGGAGGGGAAGGCAGAGGAGGAGGAGTAGAGGGGGGCTAGGCCAGATCATCTGCCGGGGCTTCGAGATCGCACAGGGGACCTCACACCTGGAATTGCTTTTATGAATTCTTTTATGTAAAATGGTGCACAATGTATGACATGGAAATTTATAAATAAAGTTTTCAAACCGTTACAAAGCACAAGGGGATGCAAAATGCAGATAAATGGAATACAGCAGAAACAGGTTTAAAATAAAAAGCATGTCTTTCTAATGTCAGAAGCTCTGCTCTTTGGGGATTAACAAAACTAAAAGCCAACAATATTTGCTGCTGCACGCCCCCCCCCCCAAAAAAATAAAAAAATTCAGTAGCCAGATTTCAGTAGGCATCAGCAAAAAACACCCCTCCCCAAATGTTAAATTTAAGAACCTTTGTTTTTTTTTTTTTATAAATTAATGAAGACATTTGCATTACAACTAGACCTTTTCCCTTTAGACTGCATTGGTTCATAATGCATATATTGTACCTGTAATGAAGTAATCATCAGTTTATGACCATGTAAACTGCTGCAACGGAAATGATTCTGATGTCAAAAGCAGAGGATTATTGCTTCAGGGCAGAAAAAGCAGCAGGAACAAAATACGTCTAAGGGACAAAGAGCCTGTTTTCATGCAAATGTCTTTAGAAATAACGAACTGAATGACCCTGAAATCACCATACGTTTTGGAATGTGAGATTTGAGTAATGCTGACAGAAAGTGTAATTTGTTTTGAAGGAAACTGGAAAATGCACTTTAAATCTTAGACCTAGTGAACTGCGTTGAATTAATCAGCTGCAGGGCTAGTCCTGCCAGGAGGCAATAGGCAGCTCAGATCTGAGGGGCCAAAGACACACTGGATCCAGAAGCAAAAGTGTTAACTCTGCAGGGTCGCCATCAATCCTTCTCATTCTAGAGTGCGCAAAGAGAAAGGGGCGCTGCTGCTGAGGGATGCAGTCTCATCTTAGCTAGCAGCTATTAACTCACTACCCCCCCCCCCAAAAAAAAAGCTGTCAAGCAAGCAGCCAGGTGGAAAAGGGGTTGCCATAGCAACAGCAGCCGGCTATGGAGCACTCCAGTGTAGCCGGGGAATGGTACATTGTTGTAAGCTATAGAAGAGTAGTAGTAGGAATTTTTATTTCTAGTCAGGAAAGGCTGGGAATACACCATTAGGACAGCAGTGCCTTAGATACAAGGCGGCCCTGTTTACATATGAACAAGTTATCATAAAATAATCAATTACAATATGCAAACTAATTACACATAATAAACATAAAATACAGAATAAACTCAAAAACAGCAAAGAGGAACTGTGATTGGCTTGTGTAACAGATTGATTTGGACACCTACATCAGTTACAACATGCAGTCAATTCTTGAAAACAGTAGCAGCATGACTGGATCTGCGGGGAGATACAACAAAGATCCCTAGGGATTCAGAGCAAGGCACCTCTGTGTAACAAATTTACACTTGGCAACAAATGAGAGAAATAATACGGAGTAATTACTCATTCTGGGATATTTATAAAATACTGGGGCACGTGATTCAGCAGAGAAAAATTATAGCAATACACAAGGAAATGTCTGCCCTGCCCCCCACACTTAAAATCGGCAGAAGCTGATTGGCTACCAATGCCAACATTCCACTGTGGGCCTTTGGAAAGCAGAACTCTACATATCGTTAAGTTTTGGAAATAATATTTAGTGAATGGTCCAGTGGTGTGCCGGGCTGGGATGCTGGCCACCTTACCCCCCCGCCACACTGGAGATCTGGGTTCAGGAACAGATCAAGGTCACTTGGGGCGGACTGTGAGAGCCAGGATTGAGCATCAGAAGGACAGCTCACCTCCATGGGGTGGGGTGGGGGAGGTTCCTGAGTCCCACCACTTGCCCACCAGCTGGCAGAGGCGGAGAGGCAGCACAGGTGGGACCAGCACACCACGGGGGCCTGCCAACACAGTGTACAATTGCGTCAACACGCACGCCAACACCCCAGGGAAGACAAACTGGAGAAAAAGGCCATGGATCACTTGGCACCCCCTGCAGGTAATGCATGACCCTATGTGGCTGGCCACCCGCCAATATGGCTCTGGGTATGTGGGTATGTGGTGGTTAACTTGTAAGTCGACTAAGATAGGGCTGAGGGGATGCTGCTGAGACCGGGGTGGAAGGGGGGGAAATAAATAACATTTGTTAGGGTTTTGGTCAAAAGGCCCCAATCAATCCAAAGCCCTGATACTATGTTAAAGGAACACTGTCAAATCCCTTTGGCCTCAAAGTGTCTCTAGTTTAACAAACACATTTTCTGACTGGTCCCATTCTGTAGAGATGGCTGATAGCTGGTAGTGTGATTCTGTTACATACAAACAAGCCAGCAGAAGAAGGCCATTTGGTCTATCAAGTCTGCTCGTATTGCAGGGTCCACAGCTTGAGCTAATGTCCACCACCCCATTTGTGAAGAAGTGCTTCCTGACCTCCCTCCCTCCAGCTTAAGACTGTGCCCCCTAGTGTTACGGTTGCCACTCAGCTTAAAGAGACTCTCCTTATCAACCTTACTTATCCCTTTGAAGTTCTTGAAGATCCCAATCATGTCCCCTCTCTCTCTCCTGTCTTCCAGGGAGTACATGTTCAGTGCCCTCAACCTCTCCTCATATGCCTTACCCTGATGACCCACTATCATCTTTGTAGCCCTCCTCTGGACCTTCTCCAGCAGGTTAATGTCCTTTTTGAGGTGTAGGCAACAGTACTGAACTCCATACTCTAGATACGGCCTTACCAGTGACCTGTACAAGGGCAGTATAACCTCCTCTCTCCTACTACTGATCCCCCTAGATATGTATCCCAGCATCTTGTTTGCCTTTGCTGCTGCTTTCTTGCACTGCATGGAGTGCTTCAGGTCACTAGCAATTATCACTCCCAGGTCCTTCTCCTCTGATGCAGAAACTCGGACTCCACCCAGGTAGTACTCTGTCCTGGGATTCTTGGCTCCAGTATTCATAACTTTGCATTTCTTGGCATTGAAGCCAAACTGCCAGATCCCGGACCACCTCCCCAGCTTTTCCAGATCTTCCTGTAGGTCTTATATCCCTTCAGCTGTGCCCACTCTCCCGCAGGGCTTGGTGTCATCTGCAAATAGGGACATTTTGCCCTTAATGCCATTCCCAATGTCACTGATGAAGACATTGAACATACACTAGCCCCAGCACAGAGCCCTGTGGGACCCCACTGGTTACCGCTCTAGTACCAGCTAACTTTCCCCCACAACCACCCTTGGGTTCTGTCCCTCAGCCAGTTTTCCACCCATATTGCCATATTTTCCTCAACCCCAAGATCCACCAACTTCCTGATCAACCTTTTGTGGGGCACAGAGTCAAAGGCCTTGCTGAAATCAAGATACAGGATGTCTACCGCTTGGCCCCTGTCTACTATCTTAGTGACACCATCAAAGAAGTCAATCGGATTTGTTTGACACGACCCCCCCCCCCCAATGAACCCATGCTGCCTCACATCCTGGAGACCATGCTCCTCTAGATATCCTGCCAACCTTTCCTTTAGTATGGTCTCCATGAGCTTGCCCACAATGGAGGTCAGACTGACTGGTCTGTAATTCCATGGGTCATCCTTAGGACAACTTTTGTGGCAGATCTGTTTTATGTGTTTACTCACTCTCTTTCTGTTTATGCCACCTTCCTGTCTCTAACTCCAGTCTCCCTCAGGAATACTCATGGGGTACCCGATCACCCTGCACCCCTTAGGTTACTCCTCCTGGGGTCAATGGAGATGGAGTGGTGGTGGGGGGAATGCACACACAAGTCCCTGTGATGGAGCAGGGCCCAGATATACCTGGGTCCGCCATCTCTGAAACCAGGGACACTTTTGCATATTTGCTCCTGTCCACTGGGACACTGCGTGCACGGATGTCAATGGCTTGCAAAACATGCCTGTGTACCAATGTCCACGATGTCCCATCCCTGCCATGATACTCTAACTGTACTACAGCCTGCATTCACCTAGGTGGCAGTACTGTGGCAGAGGATGGTACCCTCCCTCCAAGAGGAGTGTGTGCTCTGGGACACTCAATCCTCCTCTCCCCCCAGCTGTCCACCAATGACCCAGACTTGTTCCTGAACCTGGGTATCTGGCGTCATGAGTGGTAGCCCTACTGCTGTGCCAACGGACCATCCTGGTTATACTGTATTTTCTGTCACTTGGTGCTCTCTCTCCCCCTGCCCCATTGGGGGGAGGGGTTCAAATGCTGGGCCCTTCTTTCAGCTGCAAAGGGACAGAGTGCTGGTTTCCAATGCTGTTCCTTGGCTGACAGTCAGGGAGTGAGCAAATTCTGGGCAACCTCCACCCTGCCCCTCTCCCTTTCTAGGAGCTTAGTGCCTTTCCAGTGTAATGCATTCAGCCCCAGCTACCTCAGGGTGGGATCCAGTGCCAGTGGTTATTACTGGTTGTGGCTCACTAGGCTGGACTCTCACCTCTGGGGGCAGAGGATCAGAAGGTGGTGGGTTCTAGCCTAGCAACAAGTACTGGGTAATACACATAACTTGCACTATAGTACAGCATGAGAGAGGTCCTGTATGACTGAGGTGCTGTCCTTTGGATGAGATGCTAAGATGAGGGCCCTTCTGCTCATCTCTGGCGGCTGTCCAGCCCAAAGTTAACAATCTCAGAGTACTTACTGTAGGAGCATGGAATATTCCACAGTGTCTGGCCCAACTTTCCTTAAGTCCACATGACAGGTCCCACGTAAACCACCCACCCACCAAGAACACACCTAGAAATGAAATGTCACAGCTCAGTGTGCCTTTCCTGTTCAAACATTACAAATATATAAACAAAACAGGTCCCATGTAACCTCCTCCCCTCAACTGGACACACCTGGCAGTGAGCTGTCATAGCTCTGTGCCCCTCCCCAAAAAAACACACCTGGAAACAAGCTGTCACAGCTCTTCCTTGTCAAACATTACAAATAAATAAATAAACCAGGTCCCACATAACACCCCCCTCGGGCACACTTGGAAATGAGATGTCACAGCTCACTGTGCCTTTCCTGGTCAAACATTACAAATAAATAATTAGCTAATTAAATAAATAACTAAAACAGGTCCCAGGTTACCCCCTCTCCACCTCCTGGGCCATACCTGCAAATGAGCTATCACCATTTAGTGTGCCTTTCCTGGTAAAACGTTACAAATTTACAGGTCACATTTTTAATTTTTGCCAAGGAAAGACACACTAAGCTGTGACAGCTTATTTCCAGGTGTCTCCCAGGCACTTTGTGTGTGTGGTGGTGGTGGTGGTGGTGGTGGTGGTGGTGGGTAACATGCAACCTGTTTTATTTATTTTATCGTCTTGTAATGTTTGACCAGGAAAAGGACGTAGAAAGCAGCAAAAAAATGCACTCCTCAGCCAGAAGTGTGCAAATAGCAAAAAGTACTTTAATACATGAAAAAACGAATAAAACGCCATACAGGTGAAGGGCTCGTAGCTGAGTGATACCCCGACAGGTTTCGTACAACTAGTACGTCATCAGGGGGATGAGCCATGCCAACAGTAACAGATTTAAAAGGACAGCATTTAAAGTGACAGTGCACATTACAGGACCAGGAAAAGCACACTAAGCTATAGCCACTTTTACATGGCACTTACTTGCGCCGTTCAGTTTTGTTCTTGTTCTGTTTCGCTCCTCCTGCTGCGCCCACATGCTGCTTGTACACTGAACTCCGGTTTCGGCACATGGCATCTTCTAGTGTTTCGGCGGTGATTCCTGCCACCTGGTGCCCGGTGGCATCACAGGCAATGAATGAATGGAACTTTGGGCAGCCATTCTGCCTTGATTACATTAAAAAAAAGTATAACCTCAATTCAGAATTCATTTAGGGCAGTGTTTCCCCCAACAAATTCTGCTGAAAACATGAGGAAATTCGTCCAAAGTTAGGCATGGAGAGAGAATTGTAAATATTTTCAACAGATTCTGTTGGGGAACATCCTACCTAAATGAATTCTGTATAGAGGTTATCTTTTTTTTTAATGTTCTCAAGTTCAGTCTGAAGAACGTGTTGTAAGTGCGGCAACAAAATGGTAACTTTTATGTTGGAAGGGAGAAAGTACACAGCACATTGAAACAGCACAGCGGACGGCGAACCTACCAAAGCTGGGGACGTGTTTTGGGGTGAGCGCTCACTTTCATTCCGGAATGGGTTGCTATTCCACACATTTTTAGAAACAGAACAGCGATTCTGTAACGCTTATTCCGTTACAGGGCACTGCATGTAAAAAATGCCACTCCCATTTCCAAGCATCTGGGGGGGGGGTCATGGACCTCTTATTGCCAAGGGGACTGACTGCAGGCCATAACAGTGGGGGCAACTTCTACAATCTTCTAGGATAAGTGCGATGGGATCTTTAACTGCCACTTGGGACAGTGACCAGAGATGTGAAGAAGGGACATCTCTTTAACATCTCCTCCAAAGGATAGCATGCGTGCTAGTGCACTGCATAGGTAGAAAGGCAGCCTAGGGGTTACAGCATTGAACTATGAACCAGGAGAAACAAATCTTCCTACTGACAAAGAAGTTCAATCTGATTTTACCCACAAGGTTTGCATCTGTGGGTAAAATGTATTGGCCTGTTTATTGCAAGGAAGGAAGTAGTACCATTTGATGTTGCATGCAAAGGAAGGTTCCCTCCAGGCCTTCCCTTTGCACATCTCTGGATTAAGACAAGCTGGGGAACTGAACGGAGACCACCAGGATCATGTCACTGGCAACCCTAGCTGAGATTGGAATCCAGGCATTCCGCAGGGAAGGGCTTCTGCGTCATAAATGGCAAAGTCAAGCCCCAGGGGCTAGAACAGTACTTGAGAAACAGCAGGCAACATAAATGTGTCCAATGATCGGTGGTTGCCAGGTCAAAGGTCACAATTCCTCACTGATGGCAGACACAGAACATCTATGGAGGACCAGCAGAGACCAGACAAACAATGATTGGTCACAAAATCTTTAATGTTTACTGCAAGGGTAAGAGTTCATTATGGCACCCTCAAGCAACGAGCTTCAGTGGGAAAGGTGTAATCCTTTGCCACACTGACCTGCCATCAGACAGACGACCCTGCAATGCTCTCCTTACTTTGTAAGAGATGGTGCAATAATAATGGGATCAGAATGTACACCTAGGGGCCCAAACTTGAGACTGCTACATATCCACAAACTAATCCCTACCCTTGCTATGGGCAGCTAAGCAGTTCAAAAAATGCCACATCTCTTTCCCAACCAAGTGTCTCATCTGACGACTGCTCAATGCCCTGGGTCACCAGAATGCTTGCTTGGGTCATCAAAGCCTCTGCATTTGCTTCTCAGCCGAGGGCAGAAGTTAGTCCATCTTTAGATTATTTCTTGGCAGACACCCAACAACAGTCGGTGCGTGGCTGGCCATTCACTCATCGAGCCACTATGAGCGAGTCACTTTACCTTCCTATGTATAAACTCCTAGCTCTTTGTGCTTCACCTAGAGCTTTCCTTAACCTCCTGCAGTCCATGTATTCGCCTAATGGTCTAGGCAATCATGTATGGCTTGTAAATCACTTTGGAATACAGTGTGCAGAAAGGTGCTACTGTATATAAATCAAAATTCTATTCTGTTCTTCAGTCCCTGCACTACCGGTATCCAACGCATTACTTTGCAAAGCACTTTGGGATACAATGTGTATGAAAGGTGGTATATAAAGCCCTATTCTATACTGCAGTCTCTGCACTATGAGTATCTAACTCATTGCTTTGTAAAGCACTTTGTGTTACAGCATGTATGAAATGCACTATACAAATCCAAATTCTATTCTATTCTATAGTCTCAGCACTATCAATATCTGATTGCTTTGTAAAGCACTTTGAGATACAGTGTGTATGAAATGTGCTATATAAATCCACATTCTGTTCTATTCTACAATCCCTGCACTACCAGTATCTAACTGATTGCTTTGTAAAGCACTTTGGAATATAGTGTGTATGAACGGTGCTATATACTGTAAATACGCATTCTATTCTATTCTACAGTTCCTGCACTACCAGTGTCTAACTCATTCCTTTGTAAAGCACTTTGGGATACAGTGTGTATGAAACACACTATATAAAGCCAAACTGTATTCTGATCCACAGTCCCTGCACCAACAGTATCTAACTTGTTCTGTTAATAGTGGATAAGCCATAGGCCTAGTAAAAATAAGTCTGAAATTTTTTGAGTGGTCCATAACCTCATGGCATCACGAGTGGTGCAGACACAAGTGACGTCATTGGGGTCACAGATCACAAGTAAAATCTCAGACATATTTTTGTTGAACCCATGTCATACCTGACTTACACAAGCGCATGGGATGCACCAATGTTGATCCTCCAAACCACATCGAAGACGGACCAAAGTCACTAGCCAAGAGATGAGCCAGGGTGATCACGTGGCTGAGGCCTGGAGACGTCTACCTTCACTGTTCCCTCACGCATCTAGTTGGCACATCATGCTTTAAGTTTCATTAGTAACTGTGCAAAAGCAATCACATTTCAGAAACTTTTAGAGCACGGTTCTGTAGTTACTTTGTAATGATTTTTAACTTGGTTTTGATATGGCAATAAGTTAATATCACTGTAGTGGGTGTACTCACATTTGTTCATAGGTACTGCCACGACAACCTTGCTGACATTATCCATTATGTCAGTCTTTAAATGAGGTGACATCTCTTCCTAAGCCACACCCCGATGAAGACTAGACCCACAGTCGAAGTGCTGGGGTGAGGGCATTGTGTTTAAATGGGAGCGCACTGGCAGCGCAATATTTAAACTTTGTTGTTTTTTTTTTTAACACTGTGAGCATTTAAAATTTGATCTGCTTGCTGTAAGACCAGACTTTGCTGACAGAGTGGAGTAAAAGCACCTAGCTTAGGCCTAGAGGTTAAAGTAACGAGCTATGAATGAGCTTGGTACAGCCAGCAGACCGGAGTTTGATTCCCACAACCAACACTTGCAAAAAAAAAATAATAATAATAAACAGAGAGAGGAAAGAGTAAGTATACAAAACAACAGTTAAGGGGCCACAAATAAGACATGAGGGGAGTGGTGCAGTGCAGTGGTTGTGGAGCAGCAGTCTTCCGGGAGACGTTTTGGGGGATGTGGTGTTGTCCCATTTGCAGACACCTCTCTGGGCTGAGGAAGAAGGTTGCTCATCTCCAGACTGAGTTGGCCAGGATTCGGGGGACCTCCTATCCCACCCAGGGACCACCAGGGCCAGTGCCGCTGCCTCAGAGATATTGCCAAGAAAGAGGAGTGGTTGGATCACAGTGGGCTCAGGGAGGGAGAGGATGGTGGAACAGAGGTGCATTTCTCCAGCTGTACCTCTCCACAATTCATATGCCGGTCTGGCACAGTGTGGTTCCTCTATAGAGGCACCCGCAGTGGAGACCAAGGAGGATGCTGGGAACCTCCACAAAGGAGACCCAGAGGAGGGTGGCATGGGACCTCCTCAGGGGAAGGAAACAACTCCCGGTGGGGGACTCCATTTTTAAGAGGGTAGAACTGGGGAAGGGAGGGGAGAGGGAGGTAAGGTGCCTGCCTGGTGCCATGGCTTGTAGGGACACGGAGCGAATCCTCAGGATTGCAGGAGCAGCTGCATGGGGGAGGGAGCTGGATGTCACTGTCCACTTAGGGACAAATGACCTGGCTGGGAAAGGATCAGAACAGTGGAGTGGAGGAGTCTGTGGAGTTAGGGAGGGGCCTTAGACAAGTAGCATGCACGGTAACCTTCTTGGAGGTGCTGCCTGTCTATGGCATGGGTGAGGCTAGGGTGCTCCGCACCATGGGATTCAATCAATGGTGGAAAAACTGGTGCAGAGCTCAGGGTTTTGACTTCATTGGGGACTGGAGGGCCACCTGGAAGGATGCAGGCTTATACTGGCGCGATGGTCTGCATCTGTCCAGGAGGGGAATCAGGATCCTAGGTGATAAGTTTAAATGCTTCACTGGCAAGCATTTAAACTAGCCAAGGGGGGGGGGGGCACAGAAAAGGAGAAGGGAAATCCTAGCCCCCCCCCCAAAAAAAAAAAATCAGGGTAGTTAGTGAGGTAAACACCAAGGCTGAGACGTTGATAGCGAGAAGGGCAGGTGTAAATGGAAAAAAAGGCAGTAAGAACAGGAATGGGGCTAAAAGGGGTAAGGCCATAAACAAATGGAGGGTAATGAGTACCGATGCCCGCAGTCTAGGTAACAAGCTCCCTGAACTGGTGGCCTTGATGGAAGAGGGATGCCTGAATATCGTGGCAGTCAAAGAAACATGGCACACAGAGAACCATGACTGGGATGTCAACATACCAGGGTACACAATCTACAGGAGAGACAGGGAGGGTAGAAGAGGAGGAGGAGGAGGAGCTCTCTACGTAAGGGAGGGGATCAAAGCGACAGAACAAAAGGGTAAACAGGGAGAAGAGGTGGCACTGTGGGTTACCCTGGAGACTGGAAACAGTACCACAATCCGCACAGGGGTTGTATACAGACCCCATCTCAGAGGGAGAAAATGGACAACGAAATGACAGAAGGTATTTTTAGGATGGCAGAGAAAGGGGAGATATTGTTGATGGGGGACCTGAATATGCCAGATGTTAACTGGAGCACCTTTGCTGCAGCCACTTCCAAGAGCAGGGCCATTCTCGATGCCCTACAGGGGGCATGCCTCAGACAGCTAGTGTTGGAACCCACTCAGGAGGGAGCAATCTTAGACCTGACCTGGTACTCTCAAATGGGGACGGAGAGCAGATCTAGAAGTGAGTTGCCATCTGGGAACAAGTGACCACCAAACAGTGTGGTTCATGATAAACTCAGCTGCAGTCAAGCCATACAAAAGCGAGGGTACTGGACTTCAGGAGGGCCGACTTTGTCAAAATGGGCAGAGTGCCTCAGAAAAGCACTAGCAAACTGGGAAGAAGGAGAGGTAGAGCAACAATGGGGAAGCATCAAAACTGCCATCACAGAGGCAACAAGCCTTTGTGTGAAGCAAATAAATCAAAATGAAAGAAAAAAACATTATGGTTCTCAAAAGAGGTGGCGGGGAATGTTGGGAGAAAAAGATAGCATTTAGGAAGTATAAGGAAACACAGAAGTAGCAGGACAGAGAACTGTACCAGTTAAAGCAGAAGGAAGTGGGGAAGGCAGAATAGCAAAGGCCCAAACTGAGGAAAAGATAGCCAACTCAGTTAAGAAGGGGGATAAAACCTTTTATAGGTATATTAGCGAGCGTAGAAAGACAAAGGGAGGGATAGTGAGGCTGATTAAAGAGGACAATGGGTGGGCAGAGAGGGACAGTGAAAAAATGAAAATTACGTACCCACCATAATTCTGATCTTTCTGTGTATCTTCACCATTCATCACCTTTGGGTATAGTGGCCGGAGGTCATGACCCGCGGTAGCTCCTTTTTGTTTGGATGGGCGGAGTCAACGCACTGCGGGGCGTTCGCGAGTTGGCCATTAGGTGTGGTCGACCCCGCCCTCACGCCAGTTCTGAGTCACCGTACAGTAAGGAAAGGTTGGGAGGGAGGGACAAGGGAGTCCAAGGGACAAATAAAGGAAAGGATATACAAACTAAAAGGAGAAATAAATGACTGAGAGGACAGAATAAAGCTGGAAAACTAAGGGGATTGGAGGGGCCCCAATCTCTGGAAGTAGAAAAGGAGGAGAGAGGAAGGGTTAGGGAATTTAGAAGTAAGGATGTGAGGGAACACACCCTGGAATCCTGACCTGTCTCCAGCTTGTATAGGAACTGCGAAGGAGTAGCCAGAAGGCTAAACTGTCAGAATTCAAGGCACAGAATCACTGGCAAAACCCCAACATAAGCAGAATTGGCTATTCTGGAAGAAAAGACAGGATACAGGGAATACTCCCCATCAAATTTTTGGCATAAGAAAACTAGTTTCTTAAATTAAATTGAGGTTGTGTCTAAAGGACAAGGAAATAAAAGGGAATTAAGTAAAGCTGAAGGGGAGAAGAGGAAAGAGAGCAGAAAAGAGGGCAACTACCAACCCCCACTCACGGGGATGGAGCCGAGGCACTGAGGAAGTAGTGCCCCCCCATCCTGGCCACTCTCCCCCCCCTAGAGAAAAACATTCCCCTATGTGCTCAAGGTCACCCCACTCCTGACCATCAGAAAGGAGAGGGGTGACAGAAAAGGAGGGGGACCCACAGACTGAGGCCCCAGAGGGATGGTGGGTGGGATTGTGATGAATGGTGAAGATACACAGAAAGATCAGAATTACGGTAGGTGCGTAATTTTCATATCTTATCTGTTTCAATCTTCACCATTCATCACCTCTGGGTGAGTGCCGAGCCCCCCCGAAGGGGGCCCTAACCCTAAAGGACTAAGTCCCTTAGCTCTCAGTGGGTGGCACACCAAGAGAAAGAAACTTCACGGGTCCGAAGAGGCCGGGGAGTGGGAAGAGTGAGACGGGGACTCCTCGGAAGGAGTAGGAAGTTGCCCCGACAGACGCCGCCTCACCCTACAGGAGAAAAGACAGGTTCTCTGGTAAGGGGAGGAAATCACCCTACGCCAGGCCAAGGGTGACAACCGGAAAAGACGCAGCCATGCCGTCCACCTGGTGCAGATCGCTGTCCCTACGACCCTGGAAGCTACCTCGTTGGCATTGTAAGATGCCCTCGCTTGGTGTCTTGTTAGCTCCAGGCCACGTGCAGAGAGTGCAGTGGCTTGTCTGGTTACCTCCGTGTCAGGCATTGAGGCTAGGAGCTGACCTAACCTGGACCACAGGAACCTATCATAGGTCGCGTAGTGGGCCTGATGTGCTGAAATGGAGAGCAGCAACTGTGCAGAGCAGAAAGTCCTCCTCCCCCAGAAGTCAAAATCCATAGAATCTTGATCTGGGGGCCGGTCAAGGTGAGTGGCGCGAAGCCCATCAGGAGTGTCCAGCTGCGTCAATCCTGACTGAGGATGAGGCATAGAACCTGGAGACTCTGGGGGGGGGCACAATCCCTAGGGGCTGGGACTCCAGAAGAGGGTCTCTACCAGAAACGCAACAATGCCTCCATAAAGGGACCAGGCCAGGGGGGCACCACAAGGATATCCGCACTGAAATCACCTAAAAAAGGTGCGCGTCGAGTGCTCTGGATTGTGCTGCATGGGTGGGGTGATATGCAGGTCCTCCAACATCCTCACGAGGAACTGCTGATACTCTGCGAGATCAGCAGCTGGGGAGATGTGGACAGACAGTTCCTCTCCTCCAGAACAGGGGGATGAAGAGTCGGAGGATCTCAAGAGTTCAGAAACTGGCTGCTCAGGGGGGAGGTTGAAAAACCTGTCTGTCCATGGCCCTGATGTAAGAGGGAAATTGAGCAGCCACAGCTCTGAACTGCTCCCAGGAGAGAGAGAGAGAGAGAGAGAGAGAGAGAGAGACACCCGGACCAAGAATACCTGGGAGAGCAGCAGAAGGTGGCAGAGGAGAGGGGACAGAGCCGACAACAGGAATTGGCTGTCCTCTGCCAGGGCCAGAGAGTGCATCTGGAGCCCCAAGGGAAGAGGGAGCTCCGGAAAACTCAACAGCTGACAGCTGGTCAACCACACTGGAACTGCCTAGGCTGCCCACTGAAGAATCCCTCCATGAGGTGACCGGGGTCATGTAAGTCCAAAAGGATGGTCCCCTATCTCCAAAGAACAGGGTCCTCTCAAGGAAACCAAAAAGCAAGGGCGGAGATCTGCACTACGACTCCTTCTGGAACCCGGGTGGGTCTTAGAAAAGCGTTGCCATGTTGAACCCCTACCCCTCAGAGTCCGAAAGAGCCCTTCTCCTAAAAATCCAGCCTAGGTAGCTGGCAGCTGGTCAGTCCTCAAGGACTATCCAGGAGTAGCACCTCCTCCTGTGGTGCTCTGATCAGCCCCAAATTTGGGGATCCAAGCCACACCACCTGAGGGGTACCACCAACGAGGGTCAGAAAACCCTCTGAGACCAGGCTGCAGGGCAATGGTGGCCTGCACCACCACCTGCTGGTCAGAACCCCTGACCCTGGACCCGGGGGCCACTGTCTGCTCCTCAGAGGAGGGCTATCTCTGGCCTGTTTAGGACACTACCAAGGTGTCCACATGAGCAGCCAACTCCAAAGAGTCAGACTGCCTATCTGACTCAGAGTCCAATTCCACCTCTGAGGAGGTGGAGACTGAAGTCCTGTGACAGACGGTACATGGATGCCCGCTGCCATCCCGACTGAATGGGGCACCAGAACGAGGGGCCGCACCAGAGTCAGCGCTGAAGCTCTCAAGCATACCGTGAGTGGTGCGCGAAGAAGACACGGCGCGAAGGATGGTAGCAGTATTGGAGCCGAGGCTAAACACAGCGCTGACCGCACTCTCAGTCGGAAACCCCCACAGCGCCATGTCGTTGCTCGGCGCTGCAAGTGGCACCAGAGCTGGACACAGTGCCATGCTCAACCACGGCGCTGTGAACAGCGCCGAGGCAAGAAACAGACAAGGATGGCGCCATACAGCCTCCCACGGTGCCATCAGCACCACTGGTGCCACGTATGGCGCCGATACCAGAGACGGCACCGAGTGATGGACCGGCACCAATGACAATCCCATCAGGGCACACGGCACCATGAACGGCACTGAGGCCCAAGACGGTATCAAGGATGGCGCCGACCCAGGCTTCCCAGTCTGAGGAGATGACACTGGGGGAGCCTTCACCCCCGAAGGGGCGATTGCCAAGGTGGTGCCTGCCGTCCACCCCCCAAGAGGGATGGACTGGGCCTCCTGCACCATGGAAGGGGCTTCTGCAACAGTGAGGCTACTACAAGCAGAAGCCCACCTCCTGCGGGTCCGGGAGTAGAACCAAGAGGCCCCGGGAAAGGCCAAGAGACCGTGGCTTGGTCCGATGAGTGCACGCCCTTCCCCTGAAAGTCGGCAGAGCTCGTCCCACTTTCCACGTGTGTTGTTCAATGATATGGCAGTCCATGGAGAAGCAGGCGCCACACAAATCCATGTCGTGTTGCGGGCCAAGACACGCGAGGCAACAGTCATGCTGGTTGGTGACGGAGTACTTACGGCTGTACGGGCACTGACGCATAGGGGACTGTCCCATCTTCGAAGTTTTCTTGCCCCCACCCCCGACCGAGACATGATCTACAGAAAACAAAACCAAAAACAAGACTCGACGTTGCTAAAAGAAGAAAAGGAACAGTCTTACCAGGCGACGTCGAGTGGTGGCAGACAGCAGAACCGGCAGGAAAATTTTCAATAAGCGGCGTCAACAGACTCAAAGGCTTTGGCTGAGCAGCAGGCCTCTTGCTAATAGAGCTTCCACGAGGTGCGACCTCTACGGCAGGAGACGAAGAACTGGCGGTAGAGCGGGGTCAACCACACCTAACAGCCAACCCACAAGCGACATGCAGTGCATCGGCCTCGAGGGCGCCGCCGATGGTGTGTGGACTCCGCCCCATCCAAAAAAGAAAAAAGAGCTCCCGCAGAGTCATGACCTCCGGCCACTATATCCAAAGGTGATGAATGGTGAAGATTGACACAGATAAGATGCAGGGATACTGAACGAATACTTCTGCTCAGTATTCACAAAAGAAGAGGGAGGGAGGTACCTAATCCAATCATTAGAAGCAGTCTAGAAAGGGGGGCAATCCCAGTCCTTTCATAGAAGAAAGGGTTCTGAAAGAACTCCTAAAACTGAAGGTGAAAAAAGCAATGGGGCCTGACGGGATTCACCACAGAATTCTAAAAGAATTAAGGGAAGAACTAGGGACACCACTGTCTAGCCTTTTTAACAAATCATGGGAGGATGGTGTGGTACTGGAGGAGGGTGGATGTGATTCCCCTTCACAAAAGTGGGAGCAAGACAGAGGCAGGAAACTACAGACCTGTCAGTTAGAGCCTCAGCGGTAGGGAAAATGATGGAATCACTTCTGAAGGAAAGAACTGTTGAGTATCTAGAGGCCAGTGGGGCACGGGACCCAAGACAGCATGGATTCACAGCGGGAGGGTCATGTCAGACAAATCTAATCAATTTCTTTGACTGGGTGACCAAAGTAGTAGACCAGGGAGGAGTTGTGGACATGGCCTACCTAGACTTTAGCAAAGCATTTGACACAGTCCCACACAAAAGATTAATAAACAAATTAGCCAGCCTAGGAGTGGGTCCAGGGTGGACATTAGGACACAGAAGGTAACTGTAAATGGAGTCCACTCTGAAGAAAGAGGGGTTACTAGTGGGGTACCGCAGGGTTCAGTACTGGGTCCAGTCCTTTTTAATGTCTTTATAAGTGACATTGCAGAGGGACTGGAAGGAAAAGTATGCCTCTTTGCAGAGGACATAAAGATCTGCAACAGGGTTGATACACAAGGGGGGTGGAAAGGATGAGAAGGGACTTGGCAAGGTTGGAGGAATGGTCAGAAGTATGGCAGCTTGGATTCAATGCAAAGAAGTGCAAAGTAATGCACCTGGGAAACAAAACCCAGGGGAAGAGTACACAAGGGGGAGGTAGTAACAACAACAAAAATGGCAAGGGACCTGGGGATAATCATATCAGATGACCTAAAGGTTTGCAAGCAATGTGGGAAGGCAGTAGGGATGGCTAGGGGGATAGTGGGATGTATAGGGACAGGCATCACCAGTAGAAAACAGGAAGTTGCCATCCCTCTGTACAGATAGTTGGTGACACCCTATCTGGAGTACTTCGTCCAGTTCTGGAGATCCCATCTCCGCAAGGACACAAGCAGGATGGAGACAGTCCAGAGGAGGGCAACTAAAATGGTGCAGAGTCTGCAACAGAAGCCATATGAGGAGATACTAAAGGAGCTTAATATGTATACCCTTGAGGAGAGGGGGGACATGATAGAAACCTTTAAGTACCTCAAGGGAACTGACAAAGTCCATGAGGGTAGCATCTTTCAGAAAAAGAGATGTGCAAGAACAAGGGGACACAACTTGAAGATAAACGGGGGACGGCTCAGGGGTAATGTTAGGAAGCATTTTTGCACAGAGAGGGTGGTGGACGCATGGAACGGCCTTCCTGAGTAGGTTGTGGGGGTCAAAAACAGTGGGGGAATTCAAGAATGCATGGGACAGATGTAAGGCAATTATTCTGGGGGGCTAGGAAGAAATAGGCTATTGGTTAACTAGGATCTGCAGCTTATCCAGTAGGTAGGGAAATGGGCAGACTAGGTGGGCCAAGTGGTCCTTATATGCCATCAAAGTTTGTGTTTCTATAGGCTCGTTCACACGGTGAGAAAGCTGGATCACCACTGTGTAGATGGTTGCAGCCAAGCGATCTGAAATGCTGTGGAGCAGCGTTCACACGGTATAGCTCTGGAACGCTGCAGGTGCTGCAAGAGAAGTTCCGGAGTTTTGAGGAGGGTTCCAGTGGGGGGGTGCAGTCAACAATACTACAGTGGAGGGGGTCTTCAGACCAGAATTCAGCCAAAGGTAGTTTTAGGTACATTAAGCACAGCTGAACTCGGGCAAGTAGTTCTTTTCAAAAACCAAGGGCTGTAGGTTGAGAAAACACAGTCCCATGGTGGAGCTGTGACACTGGGCAACGTATTGGATGGTGCTGGCAGTTCACACAGCCAAGCAAACCAGTGCCAAACTCCTACTCCACTGCGCGATCCCAAGAAAACAGGGATCGTGGGCACAACTGAACGCCAGTGGAAAATGGCAGAACGGTGGCATCTATGTTTGTAATTGAATTAAAAGTGCACCACCAGCACCGACTCAGAATATGCAGTGAACGAGCCTTATGTTTCTATACTGTGTGACTCTGAGCAAGTCACTTAACCTCCCCAGTGCTCCAGGGTCGCCCCTGAAAACAAACACTTGTGCCTGGTGGACCTTATCCGGTTACCAAAGAATAAAAATAAAAAACAAAACCAAAAAAATAAATGTTTGTTTATACTTCTCTTCCTTTTGAAAGTAGCAGGGTAACTAAGTAGGAAAGAAGAAAACTGTAAGCAGTGTTTGGGGCACTTAGAAACTTGCTAGGCAGTGTTTGGGGTACCTTGAAACCTGGGTTTTAAATTGTAACAGGTGGTGCAGGGGAAACTAGCCCAGGAGCTTATTCTTGGGGTGAGCAGATTTAGGGAGCCCCGTGAATCAGCTGTGTAATTGGGGTGGAGCTGACAGAGGTTTAGTGCATTCTTACAATAGCTTTATAAAAGTACTTCTACTCTGTGTCCAGCACGTTCGTGCCCCAGCGAGTGAGCGGAACAGGTGACTGGCATCATAGGTGTCGGCAGGCGTCAGCAGAAGGAAGCGGAGAAGCAGAGGACTGTGTGTGGCAGAGGTGTCCCTCTCCCCGCCATGTCTGGACGATCCCTTTGATCTATTCCCTTTTTAAGCCTATTGCAGTAGCATCTCTAACCCTTTTAAAGTCTCCCATGACCTATTTCACATCTACCATTATGAGGGGGTGGCCTCCCCTCATAATCTCTTATATAAATCCTTACCCACTGTTTATATCCTTTTCTGTGTCCTTGACAAATTTTTTTTGTGTTCTCATAAGCACCCGGGGGGGGGATTAAAAAATACAGAACTCTTGTGCATCACTTTATACAGGGACTCCTGTATAACAAGGTCGTAGTAAAAATACAGTGCTTATTGCTTTAAAACAAATATTTCCACCTGCAAGCATCCCTCGCTTATAGTAACACCTTGCGTCTGGGGTAAAGTGCGAGTGTGTGTAAGCACAAAGATTCTTGGTATCATAAATGAAACGGGCATCCGCCGTAGCCATGACACCCAGAGCACTATTGAGTATTCAGTAGGTTAAAAACATAATATCTAGGACTTGCTGAGAGTAATCCTAATGTATTTGCATTACTTCAAGCATCTGGTATATGCTGGTCTGGCTGATCCACCAATTCTATGCATCAGACTAGAGATATAGTTGTTTTCAGAATTGGGGTGAATCAGCTGACCTTATGACACCACTGCTGGGTGGTATATAGTCCCTTTGTGACTGCAGTGGGACAGATGAGTCTTAGGCAGCAGCAGGGAAAGTTCTGCATCCTATTAGCACAGAAGATAGTGGAAACACTTAGGTTTTTAAAGTGTAATCGTCCACCCTGTGGCAACACAACCGAGGTCTGGGAGTTGTGTTGGAGCTGAATTTAAATATTTAATGGCTTTATTTTGAGTTATTAAGTCAATTTATTTTGTTTTTTTCGTAATTTTAAGTTTAGTTTTCTTAGATATTGCTATATTCACAAGCACTGAAGTGCCTTCTTAGCATTAAAAATACACACTAACCTATTAGTGTGATCTGAATCTGAATCATCTCTGTGTCCAAGTTGTTGTTTCCCCCCCACACTTCCACACTCTGCTGGTCACCTAAGGAAAGGAGCCTGTTCACTACTGTGCAACAGTCCCTACTGGGAAGGGTTGAAGATCAAGGGTAGGCCAAAACTGGGAATAGATGCAACACCCTATCTAGGATAGAAGTATAAAGAGATTTAAACAAGGCACAGGGAAACACAAATGGAAACAAACAAATAAAGGGAAAACTAGAAACACTCTACACCAGGGGTAAGGGTACAAAAGTATTTCCAGATAGCACAGGAAGAACAGAAGTTGAGAATGCTGGGAGTGGTACAGTGCAGTGGGTGTTGAGAGGCAGTTTTCAGAGAGACCGTCTGAAGATTGTGGTGCTGCCCCATCTGTACACACCTCACTGGGTTGAGGGAGGAGGTTGCTAGATTCCAGGCCGAGTTGGCTAGGATTTGAGGGACCTTCTCCCCCACTCAGGGGCCATCAAGTCTGCCATCGGTACCTCAGAGAATGCCAGGGAGGAGGAATGACTGGATTGTGGTGGGCTCTGGAAGCAGGGGGATGGTGAGACAGTGACGCATTCCTCAGCCGGTACCACTATGTAATCCTACACCACTCTAGTGGGGCGGGACTGTCGAAAGGAAGCACCCGTGGTAGTGACCACGGAGGAAGTGGGGGCCCTCCATAGTGGAGATGCCAAGGACGGTGGTAGAGGAGACAGATTTGGGAATAGGAAAGGGGAGGGAGAGGCAGGTTAGGTGCCTACCAGGTGCCATGGCCTGGAGGGATGGGAAGCGGAACCTGAGGATCACTAGGACAGCAGGACAGGAAGGAGAGCTGGATGTCATTGTCCACCTGGGGACTAAGGATCTGACTAGGGACAGGGTTGGGACAGTACAGGGGGAGTCGGGGAGGGGTCTTAGACAGGTAGCTGGCTCGGTGTCTTATGCTGAGGCGCTATCTACAACATGGGTGAGGACAGAATCTGCACCAGCAGGTTCAACTCATAGCTAAAGGAATGGTGCAGAGAGGAGGGGTTCGGCTACATTGGTGAGTGGGGACCCACCTGGGAGGATAAAGGCCCTATATAGGGAGGAACCTTTGCAAAAGAGCTTTCGCTCAAAGGTTTTTTCCGAACAATGAAATAGTAAATAGGGGTGATAGCCTACATCTATCTGGAAGGGGAGCTGCAGTCCTCATTGGGCAGTTTAAATGTTACTTCAATGAACATTAAACTAGACAAGAGAGGTGGCAGAGGAATCAGGGAGACAGAAGTGCCCCCATAGGCTGAAGTAGAGAGTAAGGAGAACCCTATGGGAGCGGAACTCTAGGGTGCAAATTAATAAAGGAAGCCGGGTGGTAGAGGTAGAGGTAGAGGGGGAAGGGAATAAGAGCATTAAAAAGAGAAATGGGATGGAGGGAGGGCAAAAAGCAGAGTGGATACAACATCTGGAAAGCTATGTATGTGAATACCAGAAGTCTGTGGTCATTGCTGCGTCATGGTGCACTGAAAATCATGAGTAGGACATGTCCATACCAGGCTATACTCTGTTCAGGAAAGACCAGATGGGAAGGAAAGGAGGAGTGTGGTGTTTTATATGGGGGAAAGCATAAAAGCAACAGAGATACAGGGAATACAGGGGGAGGCAGGGGTTCTGTGGGTCACTCTGGAGATGGGGAATGGCGCCACTATTCGCACTGGAGTGATCTACAGACCTCCAGCACAGCAGGAGGAATTAGATGAGGTACCGGTGGAAGCCACTGGCAAGATGGCAGAAAAGGGGGAAGTGCTGCAGGTGGGGGACTTCAACCTGCCAAATGTAGATTGGAGCCTCCCAGCTGTAGCTTCAGCTAGAAGCAGGGATCTCCTGGACTCCCTGCAGGGGGCGTTCGTCAGGCAACGAGACTGTGAACCCACTCGTGAGGGGGCAATACTGTACCTGGCACTCACTAACAGGGATAGTATTATGGATGTCAAGGTGGGAGGCCTCCTGGGGACCAGCGATTACCGTATGGTGTTGTTCAATATAAGGACAGCTGCAGAATTAAGCGACACATGGGTGCAGGTCCCGTACTTCAGGAAGGCAGATTTTAGAAGGATGGGTGAATGCCTCAGGGATGACCTGGGAGGGGTAGAGGAACAGTGGGCAAAGCTAAAAGGGAGTATAGTAAAGGCAACAAACCTCTGTGTCAACAAGTGAGCAAAAGCAAGAGGAAAAAAAAAAGAGAGACCACCATGGTTCTAAAGAGGTGGCTGAAAAGGTAAAGGGAAAAAGGGTAGCACTCAGAAGGTATAAGGAGACGCAGGAGGAGGAGGAGGACAGGGAGGTGTATCAGGGGAAACAGAGGGAAGCAGTAAGGAGTGCAAAGGCACAAACTGAAAAGAGAATAGCCCAGGAGGTAACAAAACGGGACAAGACATTTTTAGGCATGTAAGTGAAAAGAGAAAGACCAGGGATGGGACTGCACGGTTAAAAAGGGAAACGGGGGGTGAGGGGGCTGTGCAGAGTGGGACCAGGAAAAGGCAGACATCTGAACAAATACTTTTCTTCAGTGTTCACAGAGGAAGGAGAAGGGGAGGGGGCCACAAAAAACTAACAGAAGCTTTGGAGGGAGGTGGACATTAGTCCTTTTTTTGGAGGAGAGTCCTGAAGGGACTCGCTAATCTGAAGGTGACCAAAGCAATGAGACCAGATGGGGTGCATCCAAGGGTATTGAGAGAGCTTAGGGAAATACTGGCTGCAACTCTGATGGTCCTGTTTAACAGCTCGTTGGAAACAGGAGTGGTTCCGGAGAATTGGAGGGCTAATGTAGTCCCACTACACAAAAGTGGTAGCAGGGAGGAGACTGGCATTACAGGCCAGTCAGCCTAACATTGGTGGTGGGAAAATTAATGGAATCACTGCTGAAGAAAAGGATTGTGGAATATCTTGAATCTAGTGGGCTACAAGACCTGAGACAGCATGGGTACACAGGGAGGAGGTCATGTAAAATGAATCTGATACATTTATTTGACTGGGTGACAAAGCAGTTAGATCAGGGTGGATCAGTGGACGTGACCTACTTAGATTTCAGTAAGGCTTTAAACACCATTCTACATAAGAGACCAGTAAGCAAGCTGAGTAGCTTAGGAGTAGGTTCAGAGGTAGGTAAACTGGGTAAGACATTTATTATGGGATAGGTGACAGAGGGTGGTGGTAAGTGGAGTTCACTCTGAGGAAGGGAAAGTGACCAGTGGCTGCCTCAGGGATCAGTGCTGGGACCAGTTCTTGTTAATGTCTTTATAAGTGTCACTGCGGAGGAGTTGGAAAGGAAGGTCTGCTTCTTTGCAGATGAGACCAAAATCTACAATAGGGCAGACACTCCAGGGATGGAGGTGGAAAGGATGGGTAGAGACCTGAAAAAACTAGAGGAGCGGTCAAGGGTATGGCAGCTGGGTTTCAATGCGTAAAAGTGCAAAATAGTGCACTTAGAGCACAGAAACCAAGGGGCACAGTACAAAATGGGTGGAGTGGTACTGACAATCACCAAGCAGGAAAGAGACCTGGGGTAATCATATCAGATGACCTAAAGGTGGCCAAGCAGTGCAACAAGGCAGTCAGAAGAGCTAGTGGGATGCTAGGGTGCATAGGGAGGAGTATCACCAGCAGAAAGAGGAAGGTGATGTTATCTCTGTATGGATCTCTGGTAAGACCCCACCTAAAGTACCGTGTGCAGTTCTGGCAACCACATCTCCAGAAGAATACAGACAGAGTGGAGGCTGTCCAGAGGAGGGCAACTAAAATGGTGCAGGGTCTGCATCAAAAGCCCTACAAGGAAATACTAAAGGACCTCAATATGTACATCCTGGAAGAGAGGAGGGAGAGGGGGATATGATAGAGACCTTTAAATACCTCACAGAGATAAATAAGGTACAGGAGGGAAGCATTTTTCAGAAGAAAAGGTACTCAGGGGACATGCTATGAAGCTGGAGGGGTGGTAGATTTAGGAGAGATGTTAGGAAGTACTTCTTTACAGATAGAGTGGTGGATTCCTGGAGCAATCTTCCAACAGAGGTGGTGGAGGCGAAGACAGTGGGGGCCGGGGTTCAAGAATGCATGGGATAGGCACAAGGGAATCACAGTGGAGAGGAGGGGAGGGAGAAAGAGTGGCAGATCAAGCACGGTCTGTGGTAACAATGTAGGTAAGGAAATAAAGACAGACTGGGTGGGCCAAGCGGTCCTTATCTGCCATTAAATTGTATGTTTCTGTGTCCAAGGAAAAGCATGGAGAACACCAATAAATTTCAACTTTAAGCAGACTCAGCTGTCCTGTCTATTTAACTGCCTGCAGAGTGCAAAATAAGTTTGGACTTTCTTGGCTGAAAGGACCTATACTGAAAAGCCTGCTTCTTTGGTGGCTTCTTTTGGTCCTGCTGGAATGCTGCCACACAGTCAAGGGTGACTTCTCGATACGGGTGAGATGGTCTTCCACCCCTTGGCCAAAGATGTTGTACCCAGGTAAGAGACACTGGCCAGGTTATGCTGGGTGTCCGCCGTGAAGGTGGACAAATGCAGCCTGGCCTTGCGACACAGAGACAGCAGCTGCCATGGCACAAGCACAGGAGTTGCCCATGTCCAAGGTCATCTGGAGCTGGTGCTCAGCCAGCGACTGACCTTGGTCTCTGACCAACTTCACCACCATCTTCTGATCAGCAGGGAGGTAAGTGAGGATTTCATCAAGGACTCCCATCAGGGAGTGCCCAAAGTAGGTCATCATGATGGTATTGCTTGCCTGATGGAGACCTAAGGACGCTGCAGTACAGACCTTTTTAGTGGCATGGTCAGTCTTTCTGGACTCCTTATCTGGAGGCTTGTCCACATCTCTTTGGTCCCCAGATGTGTGGAAGGCTGAGTCAGAAATCAGCCCTTCAGCTGAAGGGTGGTCTGAGAACCCAGAAAGGGACCCAGAAGGGACTGCACACTTGCGGACCATACAAGTGGTGGGTGCTGGGTAGGATGCTGCCAAATCTCCAGGGCCAGTCCCAATTTTGCATCAGCCATGGGAAAGGCAATCCCCAGGATTGGTCCCTGTCCAAAATGTCTGTGAAAGGGTACTTACCCCTTTTTTAAATAGGCTCTAGAGAGACATGCATGGACTATGATATCAATTGGCTCAGTGCTCCAAATGATAGGGGCCCGTCATCGGTGGTCAATTCCTCGACTGAGCCCCAGTTAAGGAGATGAGTAGTGGAGAAGGCCATGGACGAGAGGATTGAATCATTCAAGGACTCTTTAAAAATGGCCCTCAACTGTTTCTCACTGTGGACCACTTTAGTGTCTTCCACTTGGGTGACCTCCACTGACAACTGGCCTGGTAAGCTGGTGGCAGAACAGACCTCCTTGGCTAGAGTGCCCACCTTTGGCGGCAGTGGCTCCACATGAAGTGGTGGGAGACGCAGTTGTGGACAGCATCTGCACTGCGTGGATCGGTGAGGGTATGACTGGTGGCTGCCAGGTGACCAAAGGTCCAGGGGGTACACAGATACATAAACAGTGTCGGCAGATAAGGGCCTATGGCCCACCCAGTCTGCCCATTTGAGCTTGTAGGTTCAGTTTGTTTTCCTAGAAGTCTGTTGCCCCTTACCCCTGACCTCCAGAATTCCTTTATGTCTATCCCATGCATTCTTAAATCCCGTGATTGTTTCAGCCCCCACCACTTCCTCTGGCAGGGTGTTCCACTTGTCCATCACCCATTCTGTGAAGAAATTCTTTCTCATGTTTCCTCTGAATCGTCCTCCCTCCAACTTCATCCCATGCCCTCTAGTCCTGGAACATCTTTTTCGCTTAAAAATAGTGTTTTCCTGCACCCTGTTCCTCCCTGTCAGATACTTGTATGTCTCTATCATATCCCCTCTCTCCCTCTCCTCCTCCAGGGAGTACATGTTCAGTTCCTTCAACCTGTCTTCATAGGACTTGTGATGCAATCCATGCACCATCTTTGTTGCCCTCCTCTGAACCTTCTCTACCCTGTCTATGTCCTTACGTAGGTATGGCCTCCAGAACTGTACACTGTACTCCAGGTGGGGCCTCACTAGTGTCTTGTATAGTGGAATTATGACCTCCTTTTTCCTGCTGGTGATGCCCCTGCCTATACATCCCAGCATCCTATTTGCTTTACCTGCTGCCTTGTCACACTGTTTCCTTACCTTGAGGTCATCAGAGATGACAACCCCAAGATCCCTTTCCTGCTTGGTGCATGCTATATCCTCACCCCAACTGATATATTGTGCCAGGGTTTTGTGCCCCATATGCATTATCTTGCACTTCTTTGCATTGAATTTCAACTGCCAAACCCTGACCATTCTTCAAGTTTCTGCAGATTGACTTCTCATTCTGTCTACACCCTCTGGTGTATCTACTCTGTTACAGAGCTTTGTGTCATCAGCGAACAGTGAAATTCTGCCTTCTAGGTCCTGCGCAATGTCACTGATGAAGATGTTGAATAGGACCGGTCCCAGCACTGATCCCTGTGGTACCCCACTGGTCACTCTTCCCTCTGTGGAGTGACAGCCATTTACCACCACCCTCTGTGTCCTGCCATCCAGCCAGTTACCTACCCACCACACTACTGTCCTGCCCACACCCATATTCCCCAGTAGAACCCCACCCAGCCCTGCAATGGCCCACTGTCACCAGAGGAGCGCCTCGTAGCGCCGATGCATCTTGCCTGAGGAAGAGGAAGTCGAGCAGCATCGATGGTGATGCCTCCTGGTCAAGCAGGATCGAGAGTGAGAGCACCTCAACTGAGACCTCGACCATCGGCTGGATGACTGATGTTGAAGACAGCCTTCTGGCTGGTTATGGTACATCACATGGTCATACTGACAAGGACAGACTCAAAAGGCTCGACTGCTGGTGTAGGCTGCTCCCAAGGTGAACCAACAAGGGACACCAACCAGTCCACATCCTCCTGAGTGAGAACAGGGAGCACTGGGGTCTGTGACATCAACTCCTTAATCTTGTCTGACAGCTGGTCGAGATCAGAAAATTCAATGGGGGTACCGAGGAGCATTTGACCTTCCCCTCGAAGGGGGTCTTAACCAGAATCGACTGGTTGAGGGAGTCGAGGAATTGGGAGGACCTTGATATCTCTCAGTTCCATGACTGGCACCCGAGGTGCTTATGCTTCTTGCTGCGGTGGGCAGGGTTCACCCTCAGGGTCTGAAGGGCCATACACATTTTACAGAACCCTTCCATGAATCACCCTCTGATGCGGGCCCCAGCCAGGAGCACTGTAAAAACAATGAGGTGTCCGCACACAACGTCCACTTCTTCTTCCTCCTCAAGGGCCATAAGCTGCAGAGCCTACCTGACAGCCGTCGAGGCCTTCTTACAATCCTTAGGATGGTCTTTTGGGTGCCGACCGAGGGTAAGCCAATGTTTCCAGCCCTCTAGGGACTCCGGGAGTATCATTAAGACAAGGGCAGCACCTGGCCATGCCATACTGCCTACTCAGGCAGTAGAGGCGGGTGTCATGCAGGTCGGTGACCAACATCTTTTGCTGGCACTGAACACCAAGCTTGAAGTCCGACTTCTGTTGCTCCATTCCAGATAACGGACGGAATCGAAGGGACTGAGAAAATAAAGTCAACAACTTCAAAGACTTTGAAATAAAGATTTCACCTATGGCACACTAATTCCTTAGCGAGAGCACAAAGAAGGTGACCTGTTCTTCCAGTGAAAAGAAAGATCTGCCGTCATGGGGATATACCACCCAGGTGGTGGAAGAAACATAGCTTCAAGACGTCTGATGAATCGGCACTTCCGGTGCAACTGCGAATGTGTGGATAGTGAACTGTAGCCGCACTCTTAGAAATGTTTTGGGCAGCCTTCGCTACTGCTCTATAAGAGCAGTTGCTAAAAATTCAAGGTGTTTTTTCTTGGCTAAAAAGAAGCCTGAAGCATACTTTTTTTTTTCTATTGGATTTAGTAATTTTTTTTTTTTTTTCACTTTTATTAGTGTCTGGAGATATCAAATCCAACCCAGGGCCTCTGCAAAATGAAATCAGTTTTTATCATTCAAATGTTTGTTTTCTCCCCAAGAGAGACCTTTTTGTGAGCTGGTGTCTTGCAGCCCACCCCTCTATTCTTGTGCTATAAGAAACATGGCAGTACCCAGCAATCCCATACTCAGATATCAATCTTCCCAATTATACTGTCTTTAGAGCTGATAAAAATAGGCACAGGGGTGATGTTACCTTGTTCGTTTATGCTTCCTTCCCATGCTCATTGGTCTGTTTACTTACCATGGGTGGACAGATAAATGGTCTTGTCTCTAAAGTTATCTGGTTAGGAAATCTTGATGGGCAGGCTATACTGCCCCCTAAACTGAAGACATCTCAATTTCATCAACTTTTTTCCCTAATTTACTCTCCGGGAGATTTCCCCAGTTCAGTTTCCATGGGGGATTTCAATGCCAACTGGCCTGAAGCAATCTGTCACCTCTAGGTCTAAATCAACTTATAAAAGACCCTACCCATTTTGAATCCGCTCGTATGGTTTCTAATACTCTTGATTTGGTCTCTGTTTCTTCCGAGTTTCCAATTCGTTACTCTGGATGACTTGGAAATTTATTTAGTGACCACGCTGTTATTTTTTTTTTGTTGGGTTATCCTTTCCACCACAAAATACATTCCTAAATCTATTACATTTCATTGTTTCAGGAATTTTAATTTAGATGCCTTCTGCTCAGATTTATACAAGATTAATTGGGGGGAAATGTTCTCGTTTGAATGTTGATGCAGCTTGGGATTATTTCTTTGAGCATTTGTCATATCTGAGTGATCTACATGCTCTCTCTATAGAAACAAAAGAGTTAAATATAAACACTCCTTTCATTGTTTCTCAACTTAAGGCTCGAGATAAAGTATATCAAAAGGCTAAAAATTGGTTACTCCTGAGCCTTGGTAAAATGTTTGAAAATTCTGGAATGATTGCATTTTTCTCAATAGGAATTCTAAATGCTATTTTTATAATGGAAATTTAAACAACTTCAAGAAATATTCCCAAGAAATATTGGCACTTGGTGGACTCTGTCTACAAGATATCTTCTGAGTCCATCCCCAGAAATGTGTCATATGGTGGGTCCACATCTTATTCAAATGAGGGTATTTGTGCTCTAACATACTAACATATTAACATACTATTTGCCAGCAGATTAGGCCTTATGGTCTATCGAGTCTGCTCGAACCTTAGATCCTTAGTTGGGTGCCGAGACCCTCCCATCTCTTGTGCTCCAGAAACCCCTATCATCCACCCCCGGGACAGGCCATCATCTGATACATCCACTTTCTGTGTCTCTCCCACCCTCTCTTGAAGCCCTCCACTGTGGATCTCTGAACCAGCTCACCAGGCAGTGCATTCCAAGGGTCCACCTCCCTCTCAGTGAAAAACCTCCTCCTCTTTCCCCCTCCACCCTTCCACCTTCCAACTTCAAACCATGCCCTCTGGTGATACCTCCCTGCTTTAGTCTAAAGATCCCCTCCATGTTTACCCTATTTATTCCCTTGAGGTACTTGAAGACCTCAATCATGTCCCCCGCCTCTCCTCTCCTCCAATGAAAACAGGCAGAGCTCCTCGAGTCTGTCCTCATCACGTCAAATCCCTAGCCCTCGTATCATCTTTGTTGTCCTCCTCTGTACCCTCTCCAGGAGCTGTATGTCCCTCTTCAAGTGTGGTCTCCAGTACTGTACACAGTACTCAAGGTGTGGTCTAACCAGTTCATTGTACAGCGGCAGAATCACTTCCTTGCTCCTAGAGGTGATCCCCCTTACGATGCATCCTAACATCTTGTTTGCCTTGCTAGCTGCTCTCCTGCACTGCTCAGAGTTATTCATACATGCATCCACCATGACCCCTAGGTCTTTTTCCCCTATTGAGGCCTCCAGTGCCTCCCCTCCCAGGGTGTACCTGTGTTTAGGGTTTCCCCGACCTAGATGCAACACCTTGCACTTGGTGATATTGAAATTTAATTTCCATGTGTGAGCCCAGCTTTCCAGGGTGTCCAGGTCCCCCTGCAGGGCCAACCTCCCTCTTCTCCCTCAACTACTGCTCCCATCTTGAGTCATCCTGAAGAGACTCATTTCACACCTATACCCTCCCTGATGTCCGATATATATGCATTAAACAGGATCGGACCAGGACCGAGCCCTGTGCCCACTCACCAACCTCCTCTCAGCGTCTCGAGAGCTCCCACAGACCACTACTCTCTGAGTGCCTCCAGCTAGCCAGTTTTCAATCCATCTGACCATCAAAGGGCCTACTCCTAACCCCATCAGTTTCTCCACCAGACCGTTGTGGGGGACAGAGTCAAACACCTTGCTGAAGTCCAAGAATAATACATCCACAGGCTTACTGCTGTCCAGTTCTGAAGTTACCCATTCATAGAACTCCACAAGGTTGGTTTGACATGATCTACCTGACACAAACCCATGTTGCCGACTATCCAGACCTCCCACCTCCTCCAAGTACACCCCCAATTGTTCCTTTGGTATACTCTCCATTAATTTTCCCACCACCGAGGTCAAACTGATGGGTCTATAGTTACCTGGTACTTCCCTCGACCCCCCTTTATGGATTGGTACCACATGTGCCTCTCACCAATCCCTAGGTACCCTCCCTGTCTCAAGTGACCTGCTGAAAAGCTCCGCCAGGGGTGCAGCCAGTATGTCCGCCAATTCCCACAGTACTCTCGGATGAATGCCATCCGGCCCAGGAGATTTGTCTTTCTTTAGGGCCTTGAGGGCTAACCACACCCTTTTGGCGGAGATAGCATCATCCATCCCCTCCATCTTATTGGCCTTTTTATCCTTACCCAGATGTGACACCCCTGGGGTACCTCTCCCTCCCTCTTGCTCCATTTCTGTTGCTCCCCTGATGCTCTCAAATTCTTTTTTTAACTGAGGCCCCTATAATGTTAATAACAAAAGCTGGATCCCCTTTTGGTGCAAGTAGTTATCCCCTTGCTGAGTGTCCTCTCTTGGGACCAAGATTTTATTTTAAAAACATCAATCTGATGAAGTGTTTAGATTATTATGTTCTTTGAGTGAGGATACAGCTAAGGGAATCGATAATTTAGACAACTAGGTACTTAAGTGTAGTGCTGACAACTCGGCCCCTCACCTCACTCATTTATTTAATTTCCCTTTCTCATGCAAACTTTCCCTACTGCATGGAAACATTCTATGGTTATACATCTAGATGGGGTGGTGGTGGTAGTGGGGGGATTGAAAGTACAGTTACGTAACAACTTACCATAACAGTAGATCTTTGAGAGAGGCTCTTGCACTAGGTAATTACAAATAAGACTGAAGCCGGCAGGCGTCAGGAGCACACGGAAAAAGTTATAGCTAGCAGTCTCTGGTGGGGACCGCCCCCACGTCAGGTGACAGACATCAGTATAAAGGGGCGGTCCCCCCATGCCTGCCTTCCAGTTCTTTCCCACCAAAGGCCAAAAAAGGCAAGATGAGAGAAAAGCGGATGTTTCCTTCACTGGAAAAGGAACTGAAAAAGCTTAGGGGGATGGAGGGCGGGAAGGTATTACCTACTGCAAGAGCCTCTCTCGAAGATCTACTGTTACGATAAGTTCTTATGTAACTGTACTATCTTACTTCAAGAGGGCTCTTGCAATAGGTAATTACAAATAGGACTGAGTCCCAAGCAGTCTGGAACAAGCAGAAGCAAATGGGAGGAGGAAAACTACCCAAAATTAGACCCTCTGGCTGTGAAGGTCTTAGGAAAGAAGACCCTGCAGAACAGCCAACCCGAAGCCCACTCTACGGTGAGAGGAAATGTCCAAACTGTAGTGTTTCGTAAAGGTATGGACAGAAGTCCAAGTAGCGGTTGCACAGATGTCTGCCACTGACACATTTTTGAAACAAGCAGCGGAGGCAGCGACCCCTCTGGTGGAGTGTCCTCTGACTTGACCCAGCAGGGTCTTGTACTTCTCGTAACAAAAAGTGATACAATGAGCCAAACATTTAGATAGGCATTACTTAGAAACAGCATTGCCTTCTCTTTTACGAGCAAAAGAGACAAACAGTTGATCAGTCTTTCTGAGATCCTTCGTCCTTGTAGTGTATTATCTCAGGATTCGGTGAACATCCAAAGCATGCAAGAGGTACTCCCCTTGATTGGAGTGCTGAGTAAAGAAAGCACGCAGCTCCATGGATTGATTCAGGGTAGATTTCGCTTAGGGAGAAACTCAGGGTTGGTATGCAGAGCCATATGTTCCTTGTGGAAAATCAAATACGGGATTTTGCACAAGAGGGCCTGAAGCTCGGAAATCCTTCAAGCAGAAGTAATGGCCACTAGGAAGAGAGTCTTCCAAGAAAGGAACTTTAGGTCTGCAGAGGCTGCCGGCTCGAAAGGAGGCACAGTAAGCTTCTTAAGGATAAAATTTAAATCCCAAGGAGGGGCAGGAGCATGAATGGGGGTTGCAAGTGGAGAACCCCTCTAAGGAAAGTCTTAAAGACTTCCACCTGTGCGAAAGTCCTGTCCCCAAAAGGAACATGGTAAGCGGAGATGGCCGCCATGTGAACTTTCAGAGAGGAATGACTGAGACCCAGATCAAAGAGATGGCTCAAGTAATCCAAAAGCCACCCAACAGAGCAAGAGAATGGCTCGAAATCTTTGGAAGCGGCCCAAATAGAGAACTGTTTCCATTTCATGGCATAGGTAGATCTAGTGGAGGGCTTTCTGGCCTCCACCAGAATCTCAGCTACCAATGGGGAAACCCTGAAACGAGCTTGAGCTACATCTGCAGGAGCCACACATGCAACTGAAGGGACTTGAGGCCTGGATGGACCAGGGTCCCCTGATCCTGGGTCAGCAAAAGTTGTGACAGAGGAAGAGGAGGTTCCTCTGAATACTGTTGCAGAAGAGAGACCTAAACTTGCCTGGGCCAGAAAGGAGCGATTAGGATCATGCGAGCTCCTTCCAGGCTGAGCTTCTGTAAGACCCTTGGAATCAAGGGGTTTGGGGGGGAAGGCATAGATGAATCTGCCCTTCCAGTCTACAGACAGAGCATCTCTCCAAAAAATGCTGCGCCCTGGAATGAGCGAGTAGAAGGCGGGAAGTTTTGCACTGAGAGAAGACGCAAACAGGTCTACCTGGGTGTTCTCCAGCACAGGAAGATATCGTCTGCTACCCCCTGATCTAGTTCCCACTCATAAGCGTGAGCAGACAACTGACTGAGGTGGTCTGCTAACGTGTTCTCGACCCCCAGGTCGTGAATTGCCATGAGGTGAAGGTTGTGCTGAACTGCCCATTCCCAAACTCACATCGCCTCCCTGCAGAAAGGGTAGGAACGAGTTCCTCTCTGTTTGTTGATGTACCAGATTACGAACATGTTGTCCATCTGGACAGCCAGATGTCTGGGAAGCAGATACAGAAGCAGAGCCTGAAGAGCATACAGCATGGCCTGAAGATAGAGCACACTGATGTGGAGAGATTTCTTGAGCTTGGACCAGGAGCCCTGGGTCCTGTGAGACCCGACATGGGCTCCCCAACCCTCGCCCGAGGCATCTGTAGTCAGCATCTGGGGGGGGGGGGAGAAAGGTAGAAGGGAACTCCCCAGCAAAGGTTCTCCTGAACCATCCACCATTGCAAGTCCCGAGCCATAGGATTGGAGACCAGAACTAGTTGATCTAGGTCGTCCACCAACTGATCCCACTGAGACCGAAGCGTCCACTGAGAGATTATCATGTGGAGCCGAGTGCGAGGGACTGTTGGAATAGCAGCCACCATGGGCCCGAGGAGGCAAAGGACCGACCTGGTGCTGACCCACCTGCGGCTGGACAACAGGCTGACCTGAGCCTAGAGTGAGGCCACCCTGTCCAGTGGCAGGAATGCCATGTCGGAGGTAGTGTCCAGGATCGCCCCGATAAACTGGAACCTCTGGGTTGGGATCAGGTGGGACTTGGCCTGGTTGACAGTAATACCCAGGCAGGTAAAAACCTGCAGGGTTAGGGAAAGGAAGCCCAGGAGTTCCTCCCTGGATGAGGCCGCCAGGAGCCAATCGTCCAGGTACGGGACAACCTGCACCCCCTGGGTATGCAGGTAGGCTGCTACCACCGAAAGGCATTTGGTGAACACTCGGGGAGCAGAGGAGAGACCAAATGGGAGGGCCTTGAACTGGTAGTGGTCCCCCCGGTGGGCAGGGCGAATAGGGATACGCAGGTAAGCATCCTGCATGTCCACAGCGCACAGCCACTTTCCTGGCCGAAGAAGGGGCAGAAGACTCTGCAGAGAAAGCATCCTGAACCTTTTGTACTCCATGAACAAATTCAGGGAGCTGAGGTTGAGAATCGGCCTCACATCTCCCAACTTCTTCGGGACCAGGAAGAAATGGGAGTAGTAACCCTGTCCCCCAAAGCTGGGGAGGAACAGAATCTATCGCCTCCTTCAGAAGAAGAGAGGATATTTCTTCCTGAACCAGAAGACGGTGTTCTGGGGAGCAAGACAACCGGGGGGGTGGGGTGGTTTTGAGGAGGTTTCCGAAGAAACTCTATTGCGTGTCCTTTTGCGATCAGCTGGAGCACCAAAAGTGTCTAAAGTGATCCTCTCCCAACCCAGTAGATGGAGGGAGAATCTCCCTCCTACCGGTTCCTCTGGAAGGCCCAGAGGCTGTGGGAGAGGAAAGGAGTCAGGAGATGTGAGGCAGCGTTGCGGCTGAAGCCCCAGCTGCTTTTGGGCATGGGGGGCTTGGCAGCTGGAGGGACCCGACCTTTGTTGGACCACTTTCCCTGAGGTTTCGCCTTTTGCCGAGAACGGCTGTGAAAGGGATAACGCTGAGCCTCAGGGGGTCTGTACATGGAGTCGACACACTTAAGTGCAGTACCCTTCTCCTGCAGATCGGTCATGATGTCCTTGACATCGCCACCGAACAGCACTGAACCCCTGAAGGGTGCGTCCCGGAGAGCAGACTGCACCTCTGGGACCAAGTCTGACACCCGGAGCCGGGCATGACGCACAAACCCACGGCGAAAGCCGAGCTCCGACTGGCAGCATCCACTGCGTCGTACGTGGCACGAAGCATGTGGCGACTGGCTGAATGTGCAGACCGAACTAGATCAGCCACTTCCTGCTTCGTCTGAGACTCAGGAAGGGAGTCCAAATTAGCCTCCACCTTGCTAAGGACTGCCTTCTGATAATCCCCCATATGACCAACATAGGTCAGGGCTCTTATACCCAGAGTGGAAGAAGCATAGACCTTCTTCCTGTACTGGTCCAGAAGGCAGGATTCCTTGTCGGGAGGTGACAAGCCCAAGTGCTTGGGGTTAGCCGTCCGGCCGTGAGCGCTAATCATGACTGAATCAGCTTGAGGGTGTGAATTTAAAGAGTCAACACCTTCCGGAGCCTGATAAAGCCTGTCCGACTTCCTAGGAAAAGGGGCTAATGCAGATGGTTGCTTCCAAATAGTGGAGACAAGGTCGGCATGAGGCTCAATCCAGGGTGGCACCAGGGTAGGAGCGGTCTGGGGCAGATCCAAGTGCGCAGCAAGTTTCTTACGCTGTGGATCCGGCCCTAAGGAATGCCACTGATGAACTGCCCGGATTTTACGCAGCTCCGTAAAGGAAGGATCCTTCGGAGAAGTCCTTGGCCTGGGCTTGTCCGAAGTGCGTGGCTCATCGTCCACGTCAGAACGACCATCGGAATCATCCAAGGTCTCCGAGGAGGATGAAGAGGAAGACGACTCCTCCTCCCGGCGCGGGGGAGGAACGGACCCCTTGAGAAGCCCTCGGAGAAGCGTATACTGCACTGCCCTGCCCTGGAACCGGAGGGGTCACCTCTGGTATCCGGAGGTGGGGAGGGGGTCTCTTGCCTCCGATGTAGGGGGTCCAGAACAGGGACCAGCTTCGGAAGATGGCTCTCTATCTCCCTGGTGAGCTGAGCCTTGGCCTCAGCACACCAAGAAGCCAGAGTCTCCTTCAAGTCCACCGGCGGCTGAGGGGGCAGTGGAGGGGGATAAGATACTGAGGGTATCTGTAAGGCGTGTATCCATAACCTGACGGCAGGAAGCCTGGCATTGGGTACTGGAGCACTGTGTACTGTGGCGTCAGGTAGGCTGGTGTCGGGTATTGGGGTGCCGGATACTGCGGGCCTGGGTAAGATGGCGTCAGAAAGGACGGGGTCAGATACCCGGGTACCGGGGGTCTGCAGGAGCAGAGGGCCCTGGAAATGGCCCAGCGGGTGGGCCCAGAACAGGAGGCCCGGCGGGCAGCATCCGGCAATGGGATACTGTCAGGCGTCAGGTAGGCCGGCGCTGGCATCCGAGGATCCAGCTCCGGGTCATCTGGCCCAGCGGGAGGGAGACCCGACGGTAGCATACCCACCTCCTCCATGTTGCACGGGGAAGAAAGATTACCATCCCCGGGGTCCAGCAAAGAAGAAGCTGGCGCCTCAGAATGCAACAAGCGTTGTAGCAAGCTCGGAACAACAGATAGGCCCGAATGGATCAGGGCAGATGTCGTCGGAGCCGGCGTACAACTTATCAGACCCAGCGCCTGATGAAGGCTGCAAAGGAGGGGTGGCCTTGGTGGGCGCTTTGGAGGCTGTGAGCTGCCCTGGAAGGTAGGGCATCTTAACAGCCTTACCTGGGCTGGTGTTTGAGGTGCCGATGTCCGACTTATCGGGGGTCACTCGAATCAAAAGGCTGCATGGCGGCGACCTTACTGGGAGCAGCTGCCTCCTTAGACCCAGAGGCTCCAGAGGGGCCTGAGCGCGAGCCCAATAGGAGGGTTGACGCTGCTTTGGAAACCTCCAAGACGACCACCCAGGGGAGGCATTACCTGCAGCACCGCGACCCCAGCTGCGGCGACCGATGAGGAGTCCCAATCCCGGTGCTTCTTCTTGAGGTGGCCCTCCGGAGAAGTCGAAGCCCACTGGAGATTTTTCAGTTCCTTTTCAATGGAGGTAATTTTTTGTTTCAGAACGTGGGCCTCCGGGAACTGCTGCCTCCACTTTCGGATGGCCGTGTTAAACTGCTGGCAGAGCCGGCACTTCTCGATGGGGATGATCGGGACCTAGACAAAAAAGGCACTGGGAATGTCCGTCCCTATATGGGAGCTGGGCGCCGCAAGAATCACACTTGTTTTTGCGCTTGGAGGGAGTCGGGGATGACATACATGGCAGCTGTAGGTAAGGCTGATGAAAATCATGAAAATAGTAGAAAATAGGTGATAAAACTACCAACGATTGACTGCGAAGCAGTGAACTTAACCGCGAGGTGCTGCACGAGCTAACGGTGGGAAAGAACTGAAAGGCAGGCGTGGGGGACCGCCCCTTTATACTGAGGTCACCTGATGTGGGAAATTTTTCCGTGGGGTCCTGACGCCTGCCGGTTTCAGTCCTATTTGTAATTACCTACTGCAAGAGCCCTCTTGAAGTAAGATCTATGTTTACAATTATCAACATATCTCCCTTCTCCCAGTAGTCTCAAAATTTATGGAAAAAAACTGTATTATCTCAGATTAATGATTACCTGGTTAATTATCAGATCTTACTGAGCTCTCAATCAGGTTTTTCAACCCAAGCAACACTGATGATTCTATTTCTAGGGCATCAGATTGGAAGTGTATTGTGGGTTCTGTCTTTATTTGACTTGAACAGTCATTCTTTTCTCCTTACTTGCTTGTCTGTTCATAGTTTTTCTTCTAATGTCATCAACTGGTTTTCTTGTTTGCATGGAAGTCTTCAGTCTATTTCTTGGGATGGTTGTCTTTCTTCATCTCCACCTCTTTCTAATTAGGGTTCCGCAGGGGTCTATTCTTGGTCCTATTTTAATTTACTCATGAATCCTTTACCCTCTATTGCGGACTCTTACGAACATACAAAATTTGCCAGCAGATAAAGGCCTAGAGGTCTATCAAGTCTGCTCGAATGTCCAGCTAGCACCCCTTATTCTGCAGCTGCCCTTCCCTTCCACCCTTCCCCTTCATTAACCCTCTCCCTTGTCCTGTCCCATCCTCGTTTGAAGCAGTCCACTGTTCTACTGCATACCACTTCAGGAGGTAATGCATTCCACAGAGCCACCACCCTCTCTGTAAAAAAGTGTCTCATCTCCCTCCTGAACCTTCCTCGCTCCAGTCTCATATCATGGCCCCTGGTGTCCCTCCCCTCCCTTACTTTGAACAGCCCCTCTGTACTTGTCTTGTTTATTCCTTTCATGTATTTAAAGGTTTCAATCATGTCACTCGTCTCTCCTCTCCTCCAGTGAGTACATGTTCAACTCCTTCAACCTCTCTCTCGATGATAAGTCCCCCAGCCCCTTGATCATCTTTGTCGCTCTGCGCTGCACCCTCCAGTAACTTAATGTCCCTCTTCAGATACAGACGCCAGTACTGCACGTACCCAGGTGTAGTCTAACTAATGACCTATACAGTGACAGAATCACCTCCTCCCTCCCTCGAAGATATACCCTTGCAATACAACCCAGCATTTTGTTGGCCTTGCAGCTGCCTTCCCACATTGTGCCGAGTTGTTCATTGACCTGTAATGAGCACACCCAGATCCTTCTCCTCCTCTGTCTGGGCTAGCTGCACTCCCCTAGCTGGTAAGTCCTCCTTGGGTTCTTCATCCCAAAATGCAGCACCTTGCACTTTTTGGCATTAAAGCCCAGTTGCCAGGTGTCTGACCAGGTTTCAAGCTTTGCCAGATCATCCTACAACCCCTGCCATCCCCCTAGGTCATCCACCACCGCTCCTACCTTGGTATCATCAGCAAACAGACTGATCTTGCTCTTGATGTCCCATGATATGTCTGCAATGAATATCCCAAACAACACTGGTCCCAACACCTAGCCCTGTGGAACACCACTCGTCACTGCCCTTGGGTGTGAGAGCTCCCCACCCACCACCACCCTCTGTTGCCTTCCCTGCAGCCAGATTCCTACCCATCTCACCAGCTTTGCACCCGCCCCCGTGCCTACTAACTTCCTTTCCAGCCTTCTATGTGGCACTGAGTCGAATGCCTTACTGAAGTCCAGATACAGGACATCCACTGCATGGCCCCTGTCCAGTTGCCTAGTTACCCAGTCACAGAACTCAACCAGGTTGGTTTGACAGGATCTGCCATGTATGAAGCCATGCTGTCTGCTGTCCCGTAGTCCTTTGGCCTCTAGGAGGGCCACCAGCCTCTCCTTCAGGATGGTCTCCATTAGCTTACCCACGATGGATGTGGAGGCTCACTGGTCTGTAGTTCCCGGTTCATCCTTGGGGCCACTCTTGTGGAGGGGCACCACATGAGCCATCCTCCAGTCCTGAGGTACATACCCGGAATGTATTGAGGCATTAAATAGGTCTGCCAAAGGTCCTGCAAGGACCTCTGCCAGCTCCTTCAGTACCCTGGGGTGGATGCCATCTGGGCCTGGTGTCTTGTGCACCCTCAGTGCCTTCAAACCCTCTCGAACTCTGCTCTCCATGATTTCCCCATCTGTCTTTTGCTACATCAGACTTTATGCTGACGATGCCATGCTCTTACATGCTCATAAATCTCTTTCTGTTCTTTCTACAACCCCCAAGGGAGATTTTAATAAAGTTCTTTGATGGTTTTCGGATAATGTACTAATCCTAAATAGCAAGACAGCACAAACAATGCTGTTTGCACCCCAACATTCTTTGTTGTTAGTGGATTCTTCTTTCTCAATTACTTTGAAAAAATCATCGTTTGGTAACTGCGAATAAATTTAAATATATTGGTCTCATTTTTGGTCTCTCCTCGACTTTTAAACCCCATACTGACAAAACCATTTTCAAAATTTGTTAATGCCTGAGCTGTTTGAAGCATGCCAGACACTGTTTGTCCAGCACATACTGTAACCATATTGTTGGGCAAGCAGATCTTCCTATTCTTAATTATGGCGCCACCATTTACTGACATGCCCTTGAATTGCATGTTGCTTCCTTAAACCCAGTGGACTGGATTTTTCAAAGCCCCTGAAATTCCTGCAGCTGTGGGGGAAAAAAATGGTGCAAGTGGGTCGTCACTTGCAGAGCCACGGTTTTCCCCGCAGCCATGGTATTCTCAAAGCAGGAGCCGGTTTACTACCAGCTCCCCAATTTATGGCAGCTTGAGGATTTTTTTTTGCTGCAGCTGCGTCAAATGGTATGCCTAGTGGAACCAGACGTACCATCTCCCACAGCAGCGTGGACTGAAAATACGGATGTCTCCAGGTGTGAAGATTTCAGTCCACACCGACTGCTGCTGTCCCGGGAGGACTGAATATCCAGCCCAGTTTCTTTTCAGTTGATGTGCTTTAATCTAAAGCCAAACAGGGTGGGCATCATTGCTCTTTATTTCTTGAACTAAACTGGCCATCTCCCAGCTCAATGCGTAAATTAAACTGGCTATCATCCAGCTCAAGGTGTAAATTAAACTGGCTTCTTTATCTTTAAAACGGTGAATAATTCAACTCCATCTTCCTTTCCTGAGAGGCTAGCTGTACCTGTTAATCACCATAGCTTTTTCCCTAAATTCACTACATGTTACAACAAAGCATGTGTTTCTTAGGGTGCCCTTTACAACTGGAATAGCCTAATCCCCTCAGCTCAGAAAATGCTCTAGTGCTGGATGTTTTAAAAATGGTTTGAAGGAAAATTTGTTACAGGAACAATCTACCTGCAACTGTTTTGCAAGATGACTTTTTGTATTACTGTCACAATGTTATGTTACGTATTCTAGTTTGTAGTATGTTTACAACTTCGACTTAGGATGTTCTGCACATGAGACTTGTGTCTCATAGAACTTACCATGTATGTTTAAAACTTTGAAATTAAAATATATATATAAATATACTAACATACTAAAATGCCAGCAGAACAGGCCTAACGGTCTTTCGTGTCTGCTCGTTTGGTCAGCCCCCACCCTGGGTGCTGACCTTGCTGTCCCCCTCGCCTTCTCTGGCTTCTGCCTTCCCAGTTCCGGATATTCTTGCTGCATTGGATTTTGCTTCCAGAACCCTTCCCCTGTACCTGTCCCACCCCCTCTTGAACCCCTCCACTGTCTCTGCCTCCACCAGCCCCCTAGGTAGTGCATTCCATGGCTCCACCACCCTCTCAGTGAAGTAGCACCTCCTCCTTTCTCCCCTGAATCTTCCCCTCCAGCTTCCAGCCATGCCTCTAGTGACTCCTTCCTTAAGCACCCAGACTGTTCCTCCCCATTTACCCTCTTCATGTACCTGAAGACCTCTATCATGTCCCCCCGGTCCCTTCTCTCTTCCAATGTGTACATATTTAGCTCTTCGAGCCTCTCCTCATAGGTCCTGTCCCCCAAGCCCCAAATCATTTTGGTTGCCCTCCTCTGGATCCTCTCCAGGAGGTTAATGTCCCTCTTTAAGTGTGGCCTCCAAAACTGCACGCAGTACTCAGGTGCGGCCTCACCAAGCAGTTATACAGAGGGAGTATCACTTCCCTCCTTCTGGAGGTGATCCCCCTAGCGATGCATCCCAGCATCCTGTTGGCCTTGGCTGCTGCCTCCCACAAGTCTCAGAGTTGTTCATCTTGACATCCACCACCACCCCCAGGTCCCTCTCAGCCATTGAGACTTGTGTATCCCAGGGTGTACACTGGCCTGGGTTTCTGGCCCCAGGTGGAGTACCTTGCATTTCCCTGCATTGAACCTCAGCTTCCACTTTCTAGACCATCTTTCCAGAGCCTCCAGGTCCCCTGCAGGCCACCCTCCCTCCTCCCCATCCACCACCGCCCCAGTTCCGAGTCATCTGCAAAGAGACTCATCTCACCCTGATTCCTGTCCTTATGTCAGATAGGTAGGCGTGAGAACAGAAGGGGCCCAAGGACTGATCCTGTGGGACCCCACTAATGACCCTCCTTGGGGATGAGACTATCCCACCAACTACGACCCTCTGGGTCCGGTCCTGGAGCCAATTGCCTATCCATCTGATCATCTGGTTTCCGGCCCCCATTTCTCCTAGCTTATCCAACAGGCCCACGTGAAGAACAGAGTCAAATGCCTTGCTGAAGTCTAGAAAGAGGACATCCACTGGTCTACCCAGGTCCAAGGCAGTTGTCACCCAGTCATAGAACTCCACCAGGTTTGTCTGACACGATTTCCCGTGATGAATCCATGCTGTCTATCGTCCAGGCACCCTGACTTATCCAGGTCCCCCCTAGCCTCTCCTCCTTGACAATGCCTCCATCACCTTGCCCACACCGATGTCAGGCTGACAGGCCTGTAGTTCCCTGCCACCTCCCTTGATCCCCCCCTTGTGGATAGGCACTACATGCGCCACCTTCCAGTCTTGGGGCACCCACCCTGTCCTCAGAGAGATGGTGAAAAGCTCTGCCAGGGGTTTCGCCAGGACATCTGCAAGTTCCTTCAGCACTCTAGGATGTAATTTATCCGGCCCCGGTGCTTTCTCCGTCTTAAGGGAGCTGAGGGCTTCCCTCACTCTCTCTGCTGTGATTTCCACTTCTGGTACCTCTTCTCCCTGCTTAGCCCTCCCCCCACCTGCCAGTGATGCCTCCCCCTCTCCCCAGACCTGCCGATCGGTAAGGGTCCCCCCCTCCTCATTATCTCTGTCTCCTCCCATGTATGATGCAGCATCCCCATTTTCCCTGGTGAAAACTGAGGTGAAGTACTCATTTAGTAGCTCGGCCTGCTCCCCCGGGTCTTGTGCCCATCTCTCCCCTGATTTAATCCTGCTAATCTGCCCCTTCACCCTTCGTCTTTCCCCAATGTATCTAAAGAACCCCTTTTTCCCTCTCCTAATTTCCCTGGCCAGGTTCTGCTCCTTCCTTGCCTTAGCCGCCCTCACCACTCTAGTGGCCCTTCTAGCCATCAGCTCGTACTCCCCTCGATCCCTTTCACTCCTTGAGCACTTGAATTTCTTATAGGCTGCTTTCTTTCCCCGCACCACCTCCTGGACCTCCCTGATCCACCAACAGGGTTTTCGGGCCCTACCGCATTTTCGTCTTACTCTTGCACAGGTGCTGGTAGCATCCTGCACCCCTCTCCTGATGATTTCTCACCTACTATCAGCGTCCATGTCTGACCCAATCCCATCCAAATGCTCCTTAAGGATCCTTCCCATTTCCTTAAAATCTGCCCCCTGAAGTCAGTTACTTCGCGTCTTTGTGCAGTCTTCTACCCTCCTAGGTCCAGGCAGAACCAGACCGTGGCATGGTCACTCCCGTAATGGGTCCCTTACCTCCAGGCCCCCAATCTGGTCACTGTCTGCCAGGACCACATCAGTACCTGTGCCTCCCTGGTCGGGTTCCCTCACCTGCTGAGTTAGGGCAACGTCTTGAAAGACATCCAACAACCTCTGTTCCCGGTCACAGAGGATGTCATAGTCTCCCAGTCTGTTCCTGGCATGTTTAAGTCCCCAACACCACCACCGTTCCTCTGCCCAGTCTGCAGTGTCTGGTAACATCTGCCACAGACTGTCCTCCAGCTCCTCCGCCCAGGGCAGGGGTCTATACACCACTCCTATTTTTACTCTCTTGCCCCCCTTGTTATCAAAGTTGACCCAAATGCCTCCACGGTTCCCTCCGCCTCTACTCCCCTATGCCAATGCAGTTTTGACTATCATTGCTACCCTCCTCCTTCCCTCCCCTGTCCTTCCTGAACATAGTGTAACCCTCCAGGTTCAGGTCCCAGTCATGTCTTGCAGTGGCTCAAGTCTCAGTGACCTGCCACATCCACTGCTCCCTCAGTTAACATCGCCTGGAGCTCAGGCATTTTATTGCCCAAGCTCCTGGCATTTAGCAGGACTACCTTCCACCCTATCCCTATAGTTCCATTTCCCCTGCTCATGTTCCCATGGGGATTCTGTTTTCTCCTGGTCTGCACTTTGCCAGTTGGCCTTTTCCTGCAATCCTCCTGGTCCCCAGGGGGGTGGAGACAGAGTCCCTCCTTTATCGGCACCCCCTTGACAGCCTTTTCTCCCATCCCACCCCTTCGCAAGTTTAACCCCACTTTTCACCAATGAACCTCTATTTTCAACTTAAGGATTCCCTTCCCCTCCAAATTGAGATGGAGCCTATCTCTAGCATACAGCTCCTTATCCTCCCAGGTCTCCCCCCAATCCCCCATCAACCCTTATCCTCTGGCCTCACACCACTCCCTGAGCCACTGGTTTATCTCCCTAATTTTCCTTTTGTGTTCCCCACTAGCCCTTGGCACTGGCAGGATTTCTGAGAAGGAAACTGTGCATCCTATGTCATGACAGACCCTGGCGAGCTCCCTGAATCTTGCCTGTATCTCTAGCTCGCTATTTCCCTCAATGTCATTTGTACCCAGGTGGACCAGTATGTCTGGGGAACCCCACAGTCCTTTTGCCAGCTGATATACCTCGTGCTTAGCCCTGTGCACCATTAGTCCAGGAAGCATTTGTTCCTAATTGGCCAGGCTTCCCCTCCTATCCCATTTGATACCCCTGATCATAGAATCCCCCAGCAGGAGCACTCTGACCACTCCTTTTCCTCCATTCCCCCTTCCATGTCCCTCATCCTTTCTACAGGCCCTCCACCCAGCCAGCTCCGTGTTCCTCCCCTTTCTGGGTGCCACATGCCACCCCTCCTTATTACCATGGCCCACCCCTCCTCCAATCCTATGCCTCCCTCCTCCTGAGTATCCTTCTGTACCTTGCTAATTCCCCCCTCACTGCTCACAACTGGTCCTTCTCCCCCATCTGCTAAACTAGCCTGGCTCATCCTCCCTTCCTTCCTGTCTCCATTTAGTTCCTCCTTGCTCGTCGTGCTCCCCTGGCCTAAACCCTCAGCTCCCTTTATTTATATATATATATATATATATATATAAAAAAATATATATCTATCCAAATTCTATTCTACAGTTCTGTCACTGCCAGTATCTTACTACTTTGTGAAGCAGTGTAGGACAGTGTACTTGAAAGGTGCTATATAAATCTAAATTATATTCCATTCTTACTAAATATTGCTTTTATTAATTTTGCATCGGTTCCGACAATACAATGACCATAGTACATAAAGAGTGAGCATATTCCACTTG
Organism: Neoceratodus forsteri; assembly: GCA_016271365.2. Taxonomy (NCBI): domain Eukaryota; kingdom Metazoa; phylum Chordata; order Ceratodontiformes; family Ceratodontidae; genus Neoceratodus; species Neoceratodus forsteri. The sequence goes on from CM028130.1 coordinate 1,617,907,429, forward strand.
CACAGCTCATCAAACCCCTCTTGCAGCACCACTGAGGCAGGACTGAACCCATACTGAGTTCAGATGCTTGCAGTCAGTTAAAAGTTCGATAAAAACGCTGGCCTGGTGGTGTAGAGGGCTGAGGCGCTAGCGCCTTACTTCTTACCACGCCGACATCCCGGGGTCAGAAGCAACCCTGGGTGTCGGTAAATTGGCCGGGGAAAAGAGGATCAAGCGCCCCATGGACTGCTCTCCTCCTCCGGGAAGGGGGGGGGAGGGGACAACTGCTACACTACTGGCTCCTGGTGGTGGCCGTGAGCTGGTACATGCTCGGCAATCATAGTGTGGGTTGGCACGGGCCAATGCTGGACATGCAGTGCGCAGAAGCGTCCTTGGCATCATGGCATGCCCCCGCCATTTGGGGGGGGGGGCATCTCGAAAAAACAATCCTCTGTCATGCATGTGAAGGCCGGCCCCAACGGCGCTGCAGCGGACGCACTCAAGTCAGCTCCCCCAAGCCCCAGTCTCCAGGTCTTCTGCAGTGTGCAGGGTAAATACCTGCTGTGAAGTGGACTGGGGAGTAGGGCAAAAAAGGGTCAGAGCTTTGGCTGCGACCGCTGCGGAGGCCGAGGAGACCATGCTGGATGGGGGAAACCATACACACCCCCAGCTGAGGAGGTAGCATAAAGAATTAAAAAAAAACCAAAAAAACAGAAAGTTCGATAAACCAGGTTCGAAAGTGTGCCTAGGCATCAAAGGGCCAGCCAGGGGGAGGACTGAGCATCCTACAGACTGCTCTCCTCCTTCAGGGGAAGGGTGGGGAAAGTTCTCGGCATTTACCTGACCCCTGGTGAAGGCCAAGTGCCTGGCAGCTGGATCTGGCATCTTCAGGAGGCAGGGCAGATGTTGGCGTGTGCGCCCTGACATCAGTGCATGCTCCACCTCCTTGGGGAGGAAAATGGAAAACTCAGTCCGTACAGGATGCCACCCGCTTGTCGTTGCAGGCCCTGCACTGCTGACCCGTAGCACCCCCGGACACCAGATTCAGACATCCACCAGGAGGAAGAACTCCCTCCCAAAGGCCTCCACCCTGGGAGATAAGCCAGGGGGAACAATGGTATAGGTAAGTCCCGGAGGCAGCGGATTACGGGGCTGGGCAAGTTCAATAAAGCTTTTGTGGCTAATAGGATGGGACCAGTTAAATAGTAAATGCTCCTTTATATGTCACTGATCACGACTTTCCCTTCATAAATGCTAATTCATCAAAAGTTTATAATGTCAAGTTGGCCTGGTGGTTTGCTGGCAGAGCTACAGCCCACCACGCCAGCGACCCAAGTTCAGGAGTGGACTCAGCACTCAAGTCTAACAGGGATCGGCGGGTAGCGGACAGGATCAAGTGTCTGAGGATTGTTTTTCTTTCCCAGGGAGGGAGGACTGGTTGCACCATTCCTACACACCCTAGGCCTCCAGGGAAGGGCACCAAATACAAACTGGACTACTACTACTAGACTGCTGCCAGTGTGGGCTTGGTGGCAGGGCAATGTGTGCTGCCTTATGGTCGGAGGCAGGCATTCAGCACATGTGCCTCCATGTGTACCCACAATTACATCAGTCATCAGTGCATGTCATCGGGGGTGGGGGGGAATAAAAAGGAAAAAGACTGCTGGTAAGGTGAAGCTTCCAGTCGTCGCTGGCCCTGCACCACCAACAGGGGCCTGGACCACATCTGGATTAGTATCTCCAGGGGTGACGGCCCTCACCCTCCTGGCCCCACCATGGGCGATCTTTGGTCCTGGTCAGTCCCTGGGAAGGTGGGTGACGGGGCTGGGTGACAGGAGGGCTGAAGGAAGTCAGACAGTGAGGGGAGGGTAAAAACTTCAATGGGAAAGAAAAAGTTCATACCAGAGTAAGCATACAGTATTACAGTACTAAAGTTCATTCAGAAAGCAGGCAGCTAATTACTCAAATTTCAAAACCCACCTAGAGCTGGGGAGTCATCTAAAATAACTGAGCACGTCCCCAGGGCTTGTACAGGACAGGTTAGCATTACACTTACAGGAAAGTTACTTATTGTAACTCTAGATCTTCAAGAATACCTTCTCTATGGAGTATCACTCTTTGGTCTTCGAGTCAGATGCGCTAGGATCCAGGGGTGGGGGGAGCAACAATTTTGGGCCTTCATCAGCGCCGGTGTGGTGCACACCACAACCCCAGCGCCAACGGTTCAACCACCTCTGTTTCTTTTTTTTGTTACCAACAAAGGTGATAGCAAAAGAAAAGAGTAGAGGAAAATTAAAAAAGCAATAAAAACTTTTTTTTAAATACCCTAAATAATGTAGTATATTAAAACTTAAAAGTGCCGGGACATGGCCGGCGGTCAGTGGGTAAAAACGCTCTTCACAAGAGCTCCCACTTGATATCAAACAACTACTTTAAATTAGCTTTTTAAGGATTGTCATCCACTCGAACTGTACAATATTTAACAACTCTTGTCTTAAGCTCATGACTGATACTAAAATGCAAAACAGAATGGGACAACCATGCCAGGTAGCTTCCCAAGACAGACTTGAGAAAGACAAACCCACAGGGTCACCAGACAACATAGGGATGAACAGCCCACCCATGGAGATCGAAGGGAAGGCAAGCCGAACAGTGGAGCCTGGCTACAGGCCATTTGGAATTTGGACCGAAAGTGGAGGGTCTAAATTCCTGATTTGTGGCACTGGAGATAAAAATGGACCTAATAACTAGCGAAACCAAGGCTGCTACAGAGAAAGCCAGCAAGGCAGCTATGGCTGTCACAGGAGTGGTTGCTGAGAATAAGATAATGAAAGCCCAACTAGGACATCTTGAAAATGGGGTCCGAATGAGCAACATCCCACTGTTAGTTATCGGGTTGGGGGGTGGGGGCATGGGGGAGAAAATCTTGCTAATTATGAACTGAACTTTGTAAAACCCAACTGGATATGTATATAGCCCAAACAGAGGCTCAGTGTTGCAGCAGTTAGAATCTGTGGGTGCGCTACTCCAACAGCCTGCCCAGCCCTGTATACAACCAACAAACACCAGCAAAGCAGAGCGCTCACCACCCAGAAGTAGACGGCACTTGCAAAGTTTCTCATCCAAAAAGCGCTGCTTTATTTAAAGTGCAACAAAATGCCATCAGTTATGTACAAGTACAGCCCCACTACACAGCCTGCCCCTGCGCTTCACTCACGAGAGCTTCCTTAGGGGCCGTCATGCAAAGCTGTCTACTTCTGGGTGGTGAGCGCTCTGCTTTGCTGGTGTTTGCTGGATACGGACATAACAAGGTTGCTAACAAAAATGTACAGGATTACACAGAGTAGGAAGCCCTCATCTCCAGACCAACCGAGAACAATCCCGATTACAACAATCGGATCTCACATTCAGGACAGGATTTTCTTTGCAGCCATACTAGGGAATGGAACCCGGTTATTACAGCATTGAAAAGTCGTGTCAGTCCAGTCAATAAACGGACTCAGCAGCAATTATAATGCTATATATAAATTTAATCTTACAGCTCCACAGACTTACAGTATAGTTTAACAATCCGGTGCATTTTATGATTCCAAGCTCATTCTGAATAATACGTTAAGCAATACAGTTGGTCAGATGTGGGGGGACTTGGCGGGTTGAGCGCTGTATTATTTTTCCAAGCAGTGCATTAAGTATTTACACTGTCTTCTACACCAGAACTAATACAGTATAAAACTCTACATAAGCTATACTATGCACCAACCTATCTTCACAAAATGGGCCTCCAACCAAATGACAGATGCCGAAAATGTGGCGAAGAAAAATGTAACCTACTGCACATGTCCTGGACTTGTAGTCATGTTTGGAATGTCTGGGATAAGGTCCAAGATTTTTTGCAACAACATTAATTTCAATCAAAGATCATATCAATGTAGAAACATGTAACTTGGGTCATTCTGATGGGGAAAAAGTCCTTGGACTAATGAGCAAATGCATACTCTACTGTTAATAGGTGTGACAATGAAAAATATCATATGAAACGTATGGGTCGAAGAGAGGATCCCAATGATAAATGAAGGGAAAACTGGAATTCCTGGAGCACTTAAACTGGAAGGACTAGCACATGGGTTATTTGCACTCAGAGGAGACGTTGGAGAACAATTTATAATACCTTAGCAGAAGGACATAATAAGATATAAGCAAATATACTGTAAGAACATTACAAGCAATAGTTACTAGATTCCACAACTGTATTCTTCCATATGTTATTTGCAGCTTCAGACATAATGTAATTATGACTACCTCGATGTTGTTTATATGAGCATTTCTACATTCATTAAGATGCATCTTTTAAGAAGGGTTCTATTGTTTTCTCCCTCCTTTCTGTCTCTTTTTGTTTGTTTCAGAATTAGCGCAGAGAAGTAACTTTGTTTTTTATATATATATATATATACACACACACACATATTGTTCTTTGCTTTATTCGTATGTGTTAATGCAAGTTATAGTGAGTAGAAATCTAATTTTTCAAGATTTAAGTAATGTAATATATTGATACTCTAGATAAGTATGTAAACACTGGAGTTATACTTTTGTTTGTATATAAGGCTGTATTATTAATGTAATTGTTGATGCTTCTTTTGTGCTATGAAAATACTTTAATAAAAATTTAATTGATAAAAGAGTGGTGTATTATGCAAAACTCACAAAAACCGTGTTTGCCAGACCTTTATTACGGACCCAGACCGTGGTCAATGATGCATATGGCTAGTCACGAAATTATACTGCTATTAGTTTATTAACTCGCTATGTCTTGACCCCTATATGCATAACTTGGGGAGCAACGCTAGAGTGAATTCTATATAATCAATGCTGTATGATGTATTACTAATGCTCAGAACCATGCACTGGTTAAATGTACTCTTTGTTTTTACAAAAGCCAATAAACAAAAATTAAAAAACTCGAGTAGCCACATGAGCTGTCTCTATGTCTGTAGAGAATGAATATAACCAGGTTATGTAAACCTGCAACCCAGGGCGTACCTAAGAGAATATAGTAAATAACGTGTCTTTGAAAAAACTTTAAAGAGCAACCCTCTTCTATAATAAAAAGGCTTAAAACCACAAGATTTACACCAATTTTATTTTAACTTCAGTACCCTTCATTTTTTTGCATTCTTTTTCCTTGTTGCTGGTCTACTTAATATTGCAGGTAATGCAGTACTTATTTCACTGAATCTTTTAAAATGTATCTGGCGCTCCCCCCGCTTACCTCACAACTACAGTCACATCACAGTCTTTTGTCATGGTATGCACGATGATGTCAAACAAAGGTACTTTGAGGTTAACGGGAGAGGCAAATGGTTTTTATAAAGATTTTTTTGTCAGATTATTAATATGTGCTGTAAACCTCGGCACTGAAAATGTAAAGAAAAAAGTATTCTCTAGTGAATTATAATAGCTTAAACATCATATTTATGAATGTACATGGTGAGGAACAGAGTTGCTCTTTAAAGTATGCCAGAAACAGACAGCCCGGTGGTGCTGGAGGTTGAGGCACTGGTTGCTACACCTCGCACCACACCGGTGACCCAGGTTTGGGAATAAGCCCTGGCTGCTGGGGGTCGGCAGCGGGGCGAGAGGATCAAGTGTCCGAAGGACTGCTCTCCTCTCTTGGGGGGCGGAGTGGGAGGGAGACTTGTTGTCTCGCTCGTTGATTGCCCTCTGGTGGTGGCTGGAGGGCAGTATGGGCCGGGAGGCAAGATCCGACGTCCTTACGTCGGTAGGGGAGGGGGGACAGGGAAAAATGGAGGAAAAACTAGGCTGGCAGGCTCGATGATGGTCCGCCACTCCCAGGGGCCGTCCCCAGATTCTGGATTGAGTCTCCAGGGGAAGGGAGAAGCCAGCAACCTCCTTCCTAGCCCTGCCATGGAGGGCAATCCACAGGGAAACTACCAGGGATCAGCAAGTATGGAAGTGGTGGGACCGGACAGAGAGTCCCTCTGTCAGGAGGACCGAAGCCACCTGCCAGGGCTCTGGAGGATAAAAACCTGTATGGAAAAAAAAAAAGGATGCCAGAAAGGTACTTACAACCTGTCCAGTCGTGTGAAAAGGACTATCCACATAGCAGAAGAGGATGATAAGAAGAAAAATACGTCTGGTAACACATTCAGGAATGTAAATAATCATCATCATAAAAAAGGGGAAACTGACAAGGCAATTCCCATACAGTGCTTGACAATCAGTCTAAATAAAGCCACATCCCCTTGACCAAACTATAAAAGAGTTGCCAGTGTGAATCTGGGTAGAAAATAGGCCAGAACATATAGCCCAAATACGTATTTACTGTAACTGCTTATCTTCCTGAATATCTGCTCCATAGATTATCAGCAGTGAGTCTGAGAAGGAGGCACTATGACCCCACGGGAGCCAGAACTGTTCCAGAGGGAGCTTGTGACACAAGTAGGGTCCATGTGTGCATCACCACACCCCCTCGCTAGTATTCAGTGGAACCAGCCCCCAACCACCTCAGAGCATTTTTTACTGAGAAGGTGAGCAGTATGAACCTGACGAGTACAATTACATTAGGACCGGATCTTTAGGTCCGACATGAAGTTATCCCCTCGATCAAAGATAACCTCCTGTGGAAACCCAACACAGGAGAAAATCCCCAACAAAGCGTCTACCACCTTGTCCACCTTAGTGGAGGACAGCGCAATGGCTTTGGGATAGCGGGTAGCATAATCGACAGCCGTCATTATATAACCCCCCCCCCAAGGAACTTCGGGTATTCAAAGGACCCACAATATCCATTCCAACCTTCTGAAATGGCTCCTCCACAATTGGTAAGGGAATCAGGGCAACCTTGGCTTCGCTTCCTGCCTTCCCTATTTCCTGACACTGGTGACAGGATTTGCAGTATTTCTTCACCGGCTTGGTAATACTAGGCCAATAGAAATTGTGGGCTAAGCGCTGTGTAGTGCGAGCAATGACCAAATGTCTGGACATGGGAATATCATGAACTACCCTGAGCAATAACCCACAATACTCCTGGGGAACAACAAGCTGCCTGCCCATCACCCCTCCCTCTGTCCTGTGTATATAACAGTCCATTGTCCCAATATACTCTATGTTTTCCATCACCCCTGTGTCCCAGCAGACTCTGCACAGGCCCTCAGCTTCTCTAAGCTAGGGTCTGTCCGTTGTGCTTTTGCTAAGTCTTCCCACCTACCCAGAGCATGGGGCATGTCCCCATAAGTTTGCAGGCTGAGGTCCATAACTGTGGCAGTAGGGGACTCATCAGCACAACCTTCCCCCTCCCCGAGCTATGTGTCACCCCTCACTCCTAAGAGCACACTCCAGTAGTAGTTGGGTTACCTGCCACTAGGGGAAGTTCCATCCTCCTATTGTAACCCTCTTTTTCAAGAGCCATAGGTTGGCTGGTCTGTCTCCCAACCTCCCCTGTCTGAATTTCAGTGGGGTCCTGAAGATCACAGGAGCCCCTATTCTTCTGGCTCCAGGTCACAACACAAACCACCCCCTGTGGAACATCATTCCCCACAATAACATCCATAATGAGTTTGTCGGCCGCAGCCACCTTCCTTACCCCTTCACCTGCATCTCCCCAATCCAGGGTAACACTGGCTAAGGGGTAAGTTTTCTTTTCCCAAGTGTAATCCCTCACAGAGACAAACTGATTTGGCAGTATTTGTTCAACCCCCACCTGATCCCCTTTCACTGGGGTAAGAGATGCTCCTGTATCCCTTATCCCTCTAGTCTATACCCCATTCACTGTGACTGGGTGAATGTGCCCCCTCATATTGTCAGAGATTCAGTGGGCAACTGTCTCCGTTTGCACAGGCCTTTTTACCATCTGGGCCTTCTTAGGACACTGCCTAGAAAGATGGCCTGGCTGTTTACAGTACCAGCATTCATCATTTTTCTTGTCCCCAAATTCCATTTTGGGCACCTGGTTGTTCTCTACATTTGGCAGAAGTGCTGCGGCTTTTGGCTCTCCAAAATGCCCATTTTTCCTCTTTGCCACTGCATTCCCTTTGGGAGCAGCCCTGCTTCGAGCATAGCAATCCACCAGCTCTGCAGTCTCTATGGCAGTCTTGGGATCTTGGTCCTCTAGCCAAAGCTTTAGTTCAGGTGAGCAAATCTAGTAAAACTGTTCAAGCAATACCACCTCTTCAATAGCTTCAGCAGAATCTGCTTTCACCCCCTCCCACCAATGTTTTAAATATTGATGCTGTTTAGTGGCTACTTCCTAAAAGCTCATTTCAGGCCCCTTTCAGAGTTTCTGGAACTTTGTTTTGTATACATCAGGGTTCAGAACATATTTTTTTAATAATGCAGTTTTTAAATAATGCAGTTTGTCACCCGTCATTCCTCTGATTCCATCTCAAAACTTTTTTGTTCCATCTCAGACCTTTTGTGCTCATTCTCAAGCTGTTTCTCCTGCATCCGCAGCCTCCTCATCTCCAGTTCCTGGTCTGTAGATGGCTCCTTCTCCTTTGGGCTCGGGGCATTTGGAGTCATCACCTGTGGCTCCAAGTGAGGTGGCAGTTCCTCAGTCTCAGCTGCCATAAGGGCCTCTGTGACTTGCTTTTTTTTTTGTTCTCGCTGGAAATGCCCTTTTCTCCACAGATCTTCCTCAGCTGTTCTAGATTCATAGTGCTGTATTGGGAAGACTCCTTCTTCTTCCATACTACACTACTCTTCTCAAAAAAAAATCTAACAAGATAGGGTCTATTGTCTGCAAACAAATTCCTTTCTCCCCCTTTCCAAATTCTGCTCTTGATTGGGTGATGGCTTTGTAAGACCATTCAAAATCCCACCGCTACCACCAAATCTGTCATAAGCCCAACCTCAACGGCATGGCAGGACCTCCCGTTTGCAGGGAGGATCCCCCTTTTTCCAGAACTCATGAGCAGTTGTAGGGTTCAGAAAGAATCATCAACCTTCCTTTTCCTAGTGGGAGGGTGGAAACTGTAGTTTCGAGTCCTCCTGACTCTGTACTATGTTCGTGTTTGAATCCCACCACTGCCCCTGGCAGCCTCTTGCTTAAGTAGTTTTATAGGATAGCTGAGCAGTAACTATCTTCGTTATCAAAGTGTACAGTCTTTTCCAAAACCCTTCTGTTAAAATGTTAGCTCACACAATCAGACCCCAGGTAGACTTGATAAGAAAACTGTAGAAGTTTACTGAAATAAAAACAACACAGTAAATTCCACAATTTGGAAGATCTTTGAACTGCAGACAATACCAAAACTAACCCTGGATGGTTTACAGAAAACATTACATACTGTTGTTCTAAACTATACCTTATTCTGAGGTTTCAAAGTCCAGAAAAGTGTCCTTTTTGAGAATAACCTTCTCTCTGTATAGGTAAAGAAAAGTTCTTTAGAAACACAAGATTGGTTGGAATTAAAAATCAGTCTCTGAGTGTCTTTTTTCAAAACTTAGGGTTTATTTCGAAGAGTGAAGTCCTTGTTCCCAAATTCTGACTTAAAATCAGAATTTCCGTTTAGCATGCGAAAGATCAGTTTTCCATAAAAAAAAACACTGGTCTTATTCTAAAAGTAGTCCAAGAGACCCACGTATACTTTAACCAAAGTATATAACAGCTTAAGTTCTCTCAGCTCTGAGACCCTCCAAGTCTTCAGGCTTTTGATTCCAAGTTAAACTGCACTGATGTTCAAAATATGTGCCTGATAAATACAGTCTGAATGGTCATTTTCAAGCCACACCCACCCCTTTTGGGATACAGAGTTTGAGGTGCAACCGTTTCACCTCATCCTGCAGGTGTCACTGTAGTTCCATGTCTACCCCTGTAACATCTGGTTTCTACATAATCTGGTTCTGGTTGACCTTAAGCTGGTCTCCTGCTGCCCCTTTCCTGCTAGCGGAGACTAAATTTCTAGTTTGACCATTTGATACAAGGGTTATGACTTTTATGGTCATAAACCTGTCTGTTTCTTATCTAGATGAGTACCAGACCTACACTGCCTGGATTGGTGGTAGTTCAGGTGGATGTTAAAGATCCCATGGCACTTATCGAAAAAGAGTAAGGGAATTTCCCCGGTGTCCTGGCCAAATTTCCCTCATTCACTAAAAATACCACCAACAGCTTAATCTGGTTCAAGGTCAGTTGGCATTCATCTGTATCCCCCTCCCCAGGTTGTGCCTGAAAATAGGCAGGATTTGCCTAGTGCACTTACCTGGTCAAAAAAAAACAAAAAAAAACTAGCTTTTGGTAATTCTGTTCTATTTTGTTTAGCTCTTTCTGGCCTTTTAAAGAGACAGTGTCTTAACTCTAAAATATTACGGCACATACAATAGGAACATTAATAAAGGATATCGGCCAATCTTGCCACAGGGGGAGCAGAGTACCTCCAGAAATTCCATTAGATTCCTTTTTGTGGAATCTTCATCTTCCACAGCAAAGCCCACTGCAGACTGCATTTACTGCATCATGGCTTGGAAAGAGTGATCCTTATGAGGAGATCTTGGAGTATAAACCACGAGTCTTCACTACAGGATGAGAGGGCAGAACTAGAGTGAGGTGCCAGAAATTGTACACCCTCATATTGCTCCTTTAAATCCTCCTCTAAGTCCACGAGATCAGGATTATATTCCACTTCATCATCATCAACATGATCAATGATGGAAGCCGCAGAATGGACTGGCAGTGTTGGCAGCGGCTGAGAGGCAGGAATCTGTGGTGTGCTAGTGGAAACCATCGATGGTGGCTGAGTACCAGAAGTCACTGTCAGTGGAACAACTGCATGCATTGGTAATCCCGGCAGAATGCATCGAATCATTTCTGAAAATGAAGCCAGCACAGCCTGAGAATCGATGGCGCCTTGCAAAGGGGCCAGGACTACTTGCATCGATGGGCCTTGACCCGACGACGACGGTGTCATACCATTCATAGTAGGTACGGCAGTGCCTAAGCGAAGCCCTGGCCTTGGTGTCTCAACAATGGTCAGTGGGGGGAGCTGTAGTCAATGAGACCAGCGCGTGCATCGACAAGGACGGACATCCTTGCTGGTGAAGCAGACTTGTCCTTTTCTCTGTGTCTGTGCTTATCGGCGGATGACGAGGAGATCCGCGATGATGACTGTTCTTTGTCTCACTCTTTAAACTCTGACAGCCAGTTTTCAGCTGATGGTGAGGGGGGACACAGATTTTGAGCCCTGTTCCTTCTCCATGACTTTCATTGTCGTGAGTAGAAGGACATTTCTAAAGCTGTCTTACGGTGTCACTTTTTGGCCTGTTTGAAGCTCTGGTCAATCTGACAAGTCCTCACATTATGAGACAGGCCCAGGCAGCACACACAAACCATGTGCATGCCTTTTTTATAAATTTTATCTCTGCACTTATAAAATCGAAATAAAGGCTCTTTCAACTTCGGAGGCATACAGAAATGACGAGTTATAACACTAAGTAAAATAACAAATGGCAATGGCTAGGTTGACGGCATTTCCTTCAGCAAGTCTGACCAGGATGATCGATGGCAGAAAAAGAACTACGAAGTGATGAGGCCGCCCTCGTTTATACACACATAGGACACTGCATGTCACTGTGGGTGGCCCTTGGCTAGTAAAAGTTTCCATGCGGTCCTAATGCTGATGTCTTAAGAGTTCCAAAGGTGTGGCCCAATGGAGGATACATAATCATAGAAGATCTGCTTATTGCACTGTAACAAGTGAACTGCACCTATATATAAAAATGACTGTGCCAAAGTACGAAAACAGACTGTGCCAAAGTCCCCTGGGCATTCCTCCACCCATGGCCATAGCCGGAGGAGCTGCTCCCTGCCCTCTCAAGGGCCGAAAACAGACTGTGCCAAAGTCCCCTGGGCATTCCTCCACCTGTAGCCGTAGCCACAGGAGCTGCTCCCTGCCCTCTAAAGGGCGGAAAACAGGTACGCCTGCTCAACTGATAGAGTGCCCCCCTCCAGCTGTAAAGTTCAAATTTGGCACCATTTCTTGGATCTTTGAGTGAGCCTAAGCATTGACTTCACCCCTGAACCTAGAAGCAGTGAGGTCACTTGCAATCCCTAACTTAGCAACTCAATATTGAGAATTAGTTTTTATTCCCCCTGCTTAAGCAGCTTTCCAAATCAAGCTAGTTGCGCACTGAGGGACCTTTGTGCCAGAGTCTGCTCTCACTCTACCTTCCCCCTTCTGTGACAGTTTATTATATAGTCTCTGTCCAGGAACTCCTCCCACTGGAATCCCAACCCTCCCCTTTCTCTGACAGTTTATTATATAGTCTCTGTCCAGGAACTCCTCCCACTGGAATCCCACAGTTAGCTGGTTTTCTATCCCCTGAAACCACATCATCCCTTCCTAAAGAGATCAAGCCTAAATCGCTATTTCTCCCCTGTTTTCCTCTCCAAACCCAGCCCTATCCAGCCCTTGGGTAACCTTCGACATCTTCTCCACAAGGCTCTAAGACACCCTCCCTCCGGTGTACTTGAACCTGTGACCTCTTGCACTAAAGTCAGTAACACTATCACTACTCCACAGTGGCAGTCACCCTCACTGAAGTTTAGCTATCACCCTTATCTTTCACTATAAGCATAGAAAGTACAGTTACCTAAGAACTTACCGTAACAGTAGATCTTCGAGAGGAGCTCTTGTAGCAGGCTATAACCATTAGGACTAACGCCACAGGCATTAGGACCCAACGGAAAACTTCTCAGCCAGCAGTACCCAGCATGGACTGCCCCCCCCCCCGGCAGCTCCACCAAGACGTCAGCCCTGGTACAAAAGGGGGCGGACTCAGCTCCACCCCAGTTCCCCAGCCAAGACCCGCGAACGGGCCCTGACAAGAGAAGAAGGCTAAGCCTGAAGATGATGATCTGTACACCTTATCCAGGGGAAGGAGGATGGGAAAGCAGCGCCTGCTGCAACAGCTCCTCTTGAAGATCTACTGTTACAGTAAGTTCTTACGAAACTGTACGATCTTACTTCGAGTGCGAGCTCTTGCAGCAGGCTATAACCATTAGGACTGAATCCCAAGCAGTCCCATGCCAAGGAGGTGCCGAATCCCAGGAGGTGGAAGAAGATGATGAAGGCTGGAAACAGCAAGTTAAGACAAGAGTCCCTGAAGGACTGCCAGGCCGGAGCCAGCACGGTGTCTGGACACTATGTCCAAGCTATAGTGCTTCACAAAAGTGTGAGTTCCAGGTAGCAGCCGCACATATGTCCCTAATGGAGACATTCCGCAGAGTGGCAAAGGAAACAGAGACTCCTCTGGTGGAGAGATCCCTAACCAGTACCAGAAGGGGTTTATTATGCTTCTCATAGCAAAATACAATGCAGTGGACAAGCCACTTGAAGACAGTCTGCTTGGACACCGGTTTACTCAAGTGTGACGCAAAAGCCACAGACAGTTGCTCCAATTTACAGTGAGTAGCCATGCGCTTAAGGTAATACCTCCGCGCCCTGTGAACGTCCAGAGTGTGAAGGAGAGCTTCTCCTCTATTAGAGGGAGAAGAGAAATAAACTGGATGGTCAACCGACTGGTTGAGGGTCAACTCCAAGACCACTTTAGGAAGGAACTTAGGATTCGTTCTGAGGAAACTCTTTCACTATGAAAAATTAAATACGGCTCTTTACACATCAGAGCCTGCAGCTCAGAAACTCCTCGAACTGAAGTAACAGCAACTAAAAAACAAACCTTCCAGGAAAGGTAACGCAGCTCACAGTCAGCTGTGGGTTCAAACGAAGGAAGGGGCATCTGAGGGCTTAAGAAATGGCTGCTTCTTCGCTTTCCTCTGGTCTCCTCTGTACATCTGACGCACAGACCAGATGGATTTCCATGACTCCTGGAGACAAGAGATGAGCAACTCTATCTCCTGCCCAAACAAGACGGAACCCTGGAACGGTAGGTCCTGGATCCCGGACTGCAGGTCTTGGTGAAAGCCTGAGACTCTCAACCAAGCGTGGCGCCAGAGACAAACCCCTGCTGCTGCTGCTCTGGCCGCCGTGTCTGCAGTGTCATACGAGGCACAGAGGACATGTGTGCCTAGGTCCGAGCCCGACTTAAGGACATCCAGAATCTCCGCCTTCTGTGCAGAGTCTGTCAAGGTATTAACTAGCTCCTGTCCCCATTCCCAGAGTGCATTCTGGTACTGAACCAAATGCATCAAGAAATTAAGGGACCTAATGGAGCAGGTGGAGGCAGAATAGATCTTCTTGCCCAATTGGTCCAAACTGCGAGACTCTGGGAGTTAAGATGTTTCAGCTGCTTAGATTTATCATGAGCAGCCGTGATCACAGAGGAGTCTGTCTGAGGGTGCTCTGCCAAGAAAGGCTCATCCCTCGGGGCTCTGTACAGCTTGTCTGACTTTTTAGGAACTGCTGGGACCGAAGCTGGATGCTTCCAGGTAATCCTGGTAAGTGTCCACCAAAAGAGGCACCACGAGAGGTTTGGGCTCCTTTTGCCTCAAGTACTTGGCTAGTCGCTGGCATTCCGGATCCAGGTCCTCCGTATCCCATTCATTAGAGGCCTGGATATGCCTCATGACGTCCACAAAGGTTGGATCATCAGGAGGTGAGTGGGACTGGTCCTTTTCTCCTGAGGAACCTCCGATCCCCGAGAGAGAAGAAGAGGAAGAAGAGGGCGACCGACTACTAGGTGACGAGTAGCCAGACCTGCTCCTATGACTAGTCCCCCTCGAACATCGGTGGCTCACTGACTGACGTCGGTCCGAGGACTGACATTGGTCACGAGACTGATGACGAAACGACGACTGACGCCGGTCTGGGGACCAGCGTCGGGAGTGGGCCCGCCCATCAGAACGGGAACGGCTCCTAGAATGAGACCTGAACCAGCGTCGGTCACCTGACCTCGGACAGCGCTGGTATTGGTCTGCAGATTGAGATCGGGAACGGGCCCTGGAGGGTGAGCGAGGCAATGGTCTTTCAGGGGTCTTCTTTGGTGAAAAAACACTGTCCGGTTGAAGTTTACCCGATGGGTCCGGTACCGGGGCCAGCTTCGGGGGGTCTATTTTTGGACTTGGCCCCAACAAAAGGAAAAAAGTTCTTGGAGCTCCTCCTTGAGAAAAACAGAGGCCGCCATACCTGGAAAGGGGACCTCTGAAGTGTCTGGCAGCCCTGAGGGGGAGCCTCCTGGAGAGCCCCGAGGGGAGCAAGACTTGGGAGGTATAGACGCTGCCCCTTCGCCGGTAGCGTCAGGTTCCTTCGCTTTTCACCGCATCGGGACCGGCGCCGGTTTCTCGCCGGGGCACTGGAGTGTCCACAGACTCAGGGGCTTGCCCTTATTGGGTGAAGCCGGGACCTTGGTGGGCAGGGCTGTAGCTTGTGCCTCCGAGGTCTTAGTGGTGACTCTGAGAGGTGTCACCTTGGGCCTAGCAGGTTTCTCCCCAGATGTATCTGCTTTGGCCCGTGATTTTTCGCAGGAGCAGAATCCTTTTTGGAGTGCTGCTCTCCAGAGCCCGAGGAAGAGCAGGGCTTCTTATGGGAGGACCGAGAGCGAGACCGGGACCGACTACGGTCCTTGTCTCGGGACCGTTTTGATTCCTCCTTATGCTTGGCCTTCTCCCCAGAGGTGTGCAGGTCCACTTTCTGCTCTAAAAGGAACACCTTGAGAGCCTTCAAATGGCAGATCCTGGTCCTACTTGTGAACCCCTGGCAGGTGGAGCAGGCTGCGATGTCGTGGTTAGATCCCAGGCAGAAGACACACTTAGGGTGGCTGTCTTTGGATGGTATCTGATGGCCGCAGTGGCACTTGTTCTGATGGGGTCCCGAGGAAGACACTGATGACAGGGACGTCATGCTGAAAAACTGTTGAAGAGTAGAGAAAAATACTGAATGAAAAAGGTGAAAAAACAAGTTTTTTGCTGGCAGCTGGCAAGCTGAGATCTTCTCCAACGTGCATGGGTCGCGACGGGAAAAGAACTGGGGTGGAGCTGGGTCCGCCCCCTTTTGTACCAGGGCTGATGTCAGGGTGGAGCCAATGTCGGGTGGCGGTCCCTGCTAGGTACTGCTGGCTGAGAAGTCTTCTGGTGGGTCCTAATGCCTGCGGTGTTAGTCCTAATGCTTATAGCCTGCTGCAAGAGCTCCCACTCGAAGTAAGATCTATGGGCACTGGCACTTCCTTGCTAGGTCTTCTCACCCTTACCCTCCTGGTTCAAACCTGCCTCCCGACCTCAGCTCCTGCCCACTACATCAGGCACCTCGCCCCCAAGTTACCCCAGTATGACCCAGCCCCCACCACCTTGAATGCACCATTAACTTCCCAGCACCCCCCCTGCCCTCCCGGGCCCACCCTGGACCCACCTGTTCCCTGCCATATCCACCCTTCTTGCTCTACCTATCCCCTGCACCCTTATCACCAGGTCCTCATCCGGGCGCCGAACCATGGGTCCCTGCCACCACCGTCCCCTAATCAGAATAATCACATTGCTACTCTTACTGTCTGGGAACGTACACCCCAATCCTGGACCTTTATCTGCCAGCCCGCACAAATCCTGTACCACTACCGATCTCCACCTTGCATCCCTTAACATATGTAGCCTCCTAAAGAAAACTGCTGCTCTCCAGTGCTGGGTCACCCAGCATCAACCCGATATTCTTGCTCTGGTAGAGACTTGACTCTCTAAGTCCACCCCTGACTCCGTTATCTCCCTCCCTCCCTGGATACACCTTATTCAGGGAAGACTGTCTAGGCAAACGCGGTGGTGGGTGCGCTATATTCATGCGAGACACCCTAATAGATCACGCACTCCTTGCTCCCAAACTTGACTATGGTGCCCAAGCCCTCACGCTAAAAGTTATCCCTGACCCTGCCAGAGGCCCTCTTTTCCTCACTGTCTCCTACATACCCCCTAGGAACCAGAAATGAAAATTACGTACCTACCATAATTATTGATCTTTCTGTGTATCTTAATCATTCATCATTATTGGGTTAGTTCACCGGAGCTAGGACCCCGCAGGAGACATTTATTTATTTATTTTTTTATAGAGGAGGAGTCGACGTTGGGCTGGCGTCGTCCTCAAGGCCAGCGTTCTACGTGGCGCTCGAGGGTTGGCAGTTAGCCATTGTCGACTCCGCCCTGGCCCCAGTTCTGACATGCCAGAGAGTGTATGGAAGGCTGGGAGTGAGGGATGAGGCAAGAGAGCAAAAGGGATAGATAAAAGGAAAAAGAAGAATGAACTAAAAGGAGAAGAAGAAGAGGGGCCCCAATCTCTGGAAGGAGAAGAAGGAAAAGAGAAGCAAGGGAAAAGAAGTGAGGGAGAAAGGGGGAAGGATGAGTAACACAACCTCAGAACGGAGGTGCCCAACGTGTGTATGTATATATATATATATATATATATATATATATATTTTTTTTTTCCACGTACGACCTGGAGCACAGGGAGTCAAGTGACTTGCCCAGGGCCACACAGTACAAAAGTGGAAGCTGTATTGATTCAAACCCAGGTCTGGTCTGTTGGAAGTCACCAGATTTCCAGCTCAGAGACTCAAACCACTGCGCTATACTGCCTCCATTTTAGGCATAAGGGCTAGACCCGGACAAAGTAGCCGGCTGCAAGAGAAAAACCTGCAGCGAGGATTGGAAGACCATGTGGAGAAGTGCAGGCTGAGGCTGAGTCCCAAACCTTCCCCCTCTCTCACCACATTAAATGTTTTTGGTTTTTGTCTTAAACCAACTAGAGGTTTCAAAAAAAAATAATAAAATACAGGGTGGCCTCAAATTGAGGTCACTAAAGAAAAACTCTTAAAAATATAAGGTGGGGGATGACCCTCTTCACACTCTACAACCCCTCTTGAGGGGAAAAAAAATGGAAGGTTCTTTTCAAACTCAGAAAGACAGAGGACTACCCTTGTGTGTCCTCACAACCCCTCTCCCGTCTACATATCAGGAGAGGAGATGGAGGGAAAAGACACACGGGGGAGAGGGGAGGAGTCCAGAGACTAAGGCCCCAGGGGAAAGAGGGTGGGATTTAGTGATGAATGGTGAAGATGCACAGAAAGATCAATAATTATGGTAGGTACATCATTTTCATATCTTATCTGTGTCAATCTTCACCATTCATCACTATTGAGTGAGTACCGAGCCCCCCCCCCCCGAGAAGAGAGGGGGTACCCAGAGCACCCTAAGAGACCAGGTCCCTTAGCCTCCAGTGGGCGAAACACCAAAAGGGAGAACCCTTACAGGCTTGGGGAGGCCTGAGACTGGTCCGGGTGAGACGGAGATCCTCCCCGTGGGGGAAGGAAGGCACCCTGAAAGTCAACGTCTCACTCGGCAGGAGAAGAGATGGGTTCTCTGGTAGGCGGAGTAAATCACCCTATGCCGGGCCAGGGATGACAACCGGGATAGGCGAAGCCATGCCGTCCGCCAAAGGCAGATCACTGTCCCTACCACCCTGGAAGCTACCTCACTGGCATCATAAGATGCCCTTGCTTGGTGCCCTGCTAGCTCCAGGCCCCACGCAGAGAGGGTGACGGCTTGCCTGATTTCCTCCGAATCAGGCATTGAAGCTAGGAGCTGTCCTAGCCTGGACCACAAGAACCTGTCATAGGCTGCAAAGTGGGCCTGATATGCAGCAATTGAAAGGGAGATCCGTGCCGAGTAAAATACTCGTCTCCCCCAGAAATCGAAGTCGGCAGAGTCCGAATCCAGAGGGCGGTCACGGTAGGGGGGCATGAGGCCCTGAAGGAGTATTCAGGGAGGTCAACCCCAAAGGGGGATGAGGCAGAGAACCTGGAGACCCCAGGGGAGTGCAATACCGCTGACTTAAGTCCCTTGGGGCTGGAACAGTTGAGAAGGGACGAAGCCAGAGCCGATGCGATGCTTTCTGAAAAGGAATCGGCCAGGCAGGAGCCACCAAGTGGGCTGCACTGAACTTGCCCAAAAGGAACACGTCACATGCTCGAGATTGCTTATAAGTACGGGGGTCAGGTGGAGCTCGTCCAACATCCTCACCAGGAAGCGCTGATAAGATGACAGATCAGACGCAGGGGATATGTGGACCGATGGTTCCTCTCCCTCGGTAGAGGGAGAAGAGGAAGAAGACAAGCTCCCCAGTTCAGTGGTCGGCTGCACGGGGGCATGATGGAACACCTGCTGGTCCAGGGCATGGAGGTAGGTAGGAAAGAATGCAGCTGATCCTATGAATTGCTCCCAAGTAAGAGGACCCAGAGGGCCCGGAATACCTGGGACTACTGGGGGTGGAGACAGAGGCTCGGAGGGCAGGCTCCTGGCAACAGGAGAATGGTCTCTGTCGGGGCAGGGAGGCCAACAGGAAAACCTTCGAAGGGAGGGGGAACCCAAAGCCGCTGCACCTAACAGCCGTTCAACCGGATCGGAACGGTCAGAGCTGTGCCCAAAGGAAGAAATCCCCCCCATGAGGTGACTGGGGCCGTGCGAGTCCAGAAGGATGGCCACTGACCTCAGAAGTAGAAGTCCCCCTCCCGGACTCCGTAAGGGAAAGGCAAGGGTCTGCACTATGGCTCCTTCCAGGACCCAGCCTGAACCCAGAAAGAGCTTGCTGTGCTACCCCGCTACCTCTCAACCCTTCAGAGTCAGAGAAGGACCTCGTCCTCTTCATCACTAACCGACGCAGCTGGCATCCCCGAGTAGGCTGTGAGGAGACCACCCAGGGAACCGTACCCTCCCCCTCCTGATGTGCCCCGGGCTGCCCCAAACTTGGACTGTCCAAACATGTCAAGGAGGGGGGAAACCCCAACTGAAGCAGCAGCCTCTCCAGAGATCTCAGGCTGCCCAACAGTGGCCACCAGGACCACCACTGGCTGGTCAGACCCCCAGACCCTGAGGTTTACCAGTGAAAGCTGAACTGCAGGAGGGGGGAGAGTGGGTGCCGAGGTGCTGGAGACAAAAGGATCCAAAGACCCTGAGGAATCCGGAAGTCAGTCCAGATCATACCCAGAATCCGTCTCTGAGGAAGCAGACTCCGAGGTCCAATGCCAGACCACCCCACAGGCCCCTCCAGTTTCTAGGCCCGGTCAGGGCACCCTGGGACTCAAAACCCTCAACAGCAGCAGAGGACAGTGTGTACGCGCCCAGCACCGAAGTCCTGTGACCCGAGCCCAGCTCCACCGGTCTCCGACGGTGCCAGAGTCAAATCTGGCGGCACTGCCGCCTGGTGCCAGCAACCACCCCGGCGCTGCAAGTGACACCTAAGGCAGATCCGGTGTTGAGCCTGGTGCCGCACACAACCCCGGCGCCATGAGCAGTGCTGAAGCAAGGACCGATGCCGACCGTGCGTCAACTCTGCCACCAGCGCCGCAAGCAACACCGGGGGCAGAGATGGCATCGGCTCACGTCTCAGCATAGCCAAGACTAGAGCCACACCCAGAAAGCTCCGAACCATCAACCACGATGCTGCCACAAGTCCTGACACTGTGAGCAGAATCAGGGACGATGACGTTGCCGAGGACAGACCCGATGCCAACCGTGGCATCGCTCTCCAAGCCACCAGCGCCACGAACGGCACTGGCACGGAAAGCGACACCGGGGGATGGCACCGAGGACAGTGCCAGTCCAGTCCCGAGGAACCCAGAACACGACACAGAGGGAGCCTTCGCTACTGAAGTAGCGACTGCCAGGATGGTGCCTCCCAACTGACACCCAAGAGGGCCAGCCTGGGCCTCCTGCACCGCGTAAGAAACCCCCGCCATGGCAAGGCTAGATGAGGCGGGGCTTCCCTCCTCCGCGGGACATATAGGACTGGGAGGGGACCCGGAGGAAGGGCCGAGAGTCCTGACCTTGGCTTGATGACTGTGAATCCGTCCTCTGAAAGTCGGCGGCGCATGTCCGACTTTCCATGCGCGAATCTCAATGATACGGCGGTCCATGGAGAAGCAGATATCATAGTTATCCATATCGTGTCCGGGGCCGAGGCAGGAGAAAAATGGTCATGCTGGTCCGTAACGGAGTAAAGGCGGCCACAGGGGCACCAATGCATGGGGGACCGCCCCGCCTTCGACGCCTTCTTGCCCCCTGGATGAGACATGACCGGACAAAAAATTAAACAAAAGACAGTACTCGACGCCGCTTTTAACAAAAAGGAAAGATCTTACTGGAGTCGACGAAATGACATCGAGCAGACAGTCAGAACCGAGGCAATATACACACAACGGACTTAAGCTACAAATTTTCTCTTGTCTCACATGCAGGATCCTCACTCTACGGCGGGAGAGAAAGAACTGGGGCTGGGGCGAAGTTGACAACGGCTAACTGCCAACCCTCGGCGCCACGTGGGAATGCTGGTCTCGAGGCGGCACCAGCCTGACATCGACTCCTCCTCACGTAAAAAAAAAAAAAAAAAAAAAAGTCTCCCGCGGGGTCCTAGCTCCGGTGAGCTAACCCAATAGTGATGATTTGAATGGTGAAAACTGACACAGATAAGAACTCAGCAGTCCAGTCCCTCGTCAACTACCTCACATCCCTCCTGCACAAAGTCAAGCAAGTCATCCTTGGTGATCTTAATGTTAATTGGTTTGCTTCTACCACCTCCCAAACCAGGGACTCCTTTGCTGCCCTGGATATGTCCCAACTAGTCTCAGAGCCCACCAGGTTCAACCAATCCAGTGGAACCAACACCCTCCTAGACTTTATCTTATCAAACCACTCCTTCAAAATCCGGGACATCACTGTCCTCCCCGACTCACTTAGTGATCACTCCCCGGTCATCTGTATTTGGTCATCCTCCTCTCCAAAACCAGTGTCCCAGGCTACACTGCGCCTGCAGCTACGCCCTGGTGACCTAAGAAAGTTGAAATAGCACCTAGCCCAGCTAGACTGGTCCCCTATCCGATATGCCCCAGATACTGACTTGACTGCTTCACAAGTGCCTTCCGCAAGGTCTGTGACCTCTTCACTCCCCCCCCCCCAAAACCAGGATTCATACAAAGAAAAGCAACATCCCCTGGATCAGCCCTTCCCTCATCCAGAAACTTAAGAATAGGAATAATCTTTGGCGAATCGCTGTAGATTCAGGCAATCCATCTGACAGACAAGCCTACAATGCACAGCACAATAAGTGCACCTGGGCCATCAGACAGGCCAAGGCGGAGCACTAGCAGGCCAACCTCACCTCCACCTGGGGCTCAGCCTGGACCTTCTGGGATAGCACGAAAGAACTAAATGGGAAGACCCGGTCCCCTCCACCATCTCAGCTCACCATCAATGGCGCTACCTCCTCTGATCCACTACCTATAGCTGAATTCCTCAACGCTACTTTGTCTGATCTAAGCTCTGTCCTCCCCAGCAGCTTTTTTGATCCAATCCCCTCCTCTCTCCCCCCTGCCCTGCATCACCCCCTTTCTACCTGCGCACCCTATCCACCCACGAAGCCAGACTCCACCTGCTAAAAACCCTTGATAGTAATAACCCCATCAGTGACCCCCTCGACTCCAGGATCCTCTGCCTGGTCCTGGACGTTGTCCTAGTCCTCCTGACGGACCTACTCAACTGGTCCCTTTGCCTTGGACAGTTCCCCAGTGCATGGAAAACGGCTGAAATCACTCCAATACACACGGACGGTGATCAGTCCACCCCGGCAACTATCGGCCAATCTCCATCCTCCCCCCCCACTCTCCAAAGCCCTCGAAAAAGTGGTGTCTATCCAACTATCTGAGTCCTTGGCTAAGTATGACATTATGTGCCCTGAGCAGCACGGCTTCATGGGACACAATACAACCACTGCTCTCTTGGAGTTCTCCCAATACCTGCACTCTGCTCTCGACTCCGGCAACCTGGCTGGTGCAGTGTTCATTGACCTCTCCAAGGCCTTTGACACTGTCTGTCACCCCCTCCAACTTGACTCTCTCCACCAACTTGGTTTCTCTGCTGGTCCCCTTGCCTGGTTTTCCAGCTACCTCTCTACTAGATCCCAGCATGTAAAAATCAACATCTCCCTCTCCAACATTCGACCCATTAGCTCCAGGGTCCCACAGGGCTCAATCCTGGGTCCCATTCTCTTCAGTCACTACCTCAACACTCTCCCCAGTTCCTGCAATAGCAAGATTCTCCTCTATGCAGACGAGGCAGTTCTCTTTGCCTCACACCCAGATCCCTCCACTCTCCAATCACCCCTTCAACTCGCCTACAACCAAACAGAAAGGTGGTTTCTTGATCACAGACTAGTCATAAACCTTAAGAAAACCAAATCAGTGCTCTTCTCTCACCACCAAAATAAAGCCAGAAGTGCCCCCCCTCCTGATTACCCCAAACTCTCAGCTCCCATTAGAGCAAGTGCCCACATACAAATACCTAGGCATCACTTTCGATACTACCCTCACCTTCCACAACCACATCAACGCTCTTTCCTCTACCATAAGCTCTCGGATTGGCCTACTTTACCACTATAGGGATTGCCTGCCCCTCGCTGCCATCCGGCCATCACCTCCTCCGTCCTGTCCCTAGTGGACTACGTCTTGCCCATTTATGCTGCAGCTGATAACACCACCCTCTCTAAAATCCAGCTCTCCATCAGTAAGGCCTATATGCTTCTGACCGGAGCCTCCAACCGCACCCACACCTGCCTGCTCTATTCCTCCGCCAACCTGCTCAACTTCGAGGAACGTCTGCAGTATCAGACCTGCCTTCTTGCTAAGACATCCCTGTTTGGACTCTCCCTCACGGAGTCCTGGAGTCTCTGTCTCCCTACCACGGTCATCCTCACCCATTTCCACTCGCAGCTCTGTAAAGCCACCTTCAAAGTGCCCAGAACCAAGACCTCCCTCACCCAGAGGTCCTTCTTTTATCGAGCCCCTGCCTGGTTCAACTCCTTCCCTACTTGCATCACCAACACTGCCAAACTTGGTCCCTTCAAAACTGCTCTCCGGAACCATCTCTTTAATGTCTGCTGCTGCAGGTGCAACTAACCCTGCCCCCCCAATCCTACTGCAGGACCTTTCCCTGCCTGGCCCCCCTAATCTCGACAATGTCCCCTGGACTGACAATCCATCTTTCCCCCTGCCCCTTTTTACCTACCCCCTTAGGTTTATACCAGGATGTATTCAACTGCAACTCCAAAGAAATTGTACATCTTTAATTGTAAACCTGTATTTTATACCAACATGTAACTAAATGTATTCTGTGTTCAATGTGTGCACCTGTAATGTTGTCCAATGTTGTATCTGCACAATGTTCTATTGTCTTGCCCTCCCTGCAACGAGGTGCCTTTGTAAATGAGTTCCTGACTCAAAGGATGTAAATCTGACTTGTACAAATAAATAAATAAATAACTAAATAATGATTGCAGTTAATAGTTATACAAGTTTGGTAGTTACAGTGCTGTCTATTAAGCAGAAATACTGCTTTGATAATAGAACATAAAGATGCTGCTGATTTGTAGACATCGTATGTCGATCGCATAGCACAACATTTACAGCGAACACATCGATGCCAACAACATTGACAGTTTGCTGTAAAGTCCGCCTGGGACCACGGCACTCTTCCCCCGGTCCTGCACCCCCTCCCCGAATCAACTCTGACTCAGAGTTGATAATCCCTAAGTCCGGGTGGTGTGGGGGGCAGAGCCCCCCAATAAAAAGAAACAGTTTCTCCAACGGATTTATGTCAACCACAAACTGTGGTAGACATAAATCTGTCACTGTAGGGTGGCGTCGAGAAGATGCTGACGCCGTAGTGTAGTAGAGCCTGTAGACATTCATATATGTGGGAAACTGGTAACTGGTTATGTTATATATTCTATGATGTCTGTATTGTAACTGTGATGAAATGCTAATAAAAAATAATAAAGCAAAAAAAAAAAAAGGTCACTGGACGGGCAGACGATACCATCAGCTCACCACATCCATCGTAAGGCATCCTCTCCTGACTCTTGATCTGTTTCCAGGCTTCACCATGTGTGCCCGAATACTGGGAAGGGGAAGCTGACAGCCAGGCCCCATCTCAGGGGCTCAATACAAGGGGGCAATGCAGAAGTGTGCTGTCAGTGGGCCAAGAAGTCCACAGTATGTCTAGAAAAGGAGCGTCGAAAGATAGAAGGTGGCAGTGGCCAAAGGAGATTCTAGTTAGAGGGGCCCAGGGGAAAAAAGAACTGAGAAAACAAAAAGTTACCAATTAGCAATCGCTTGTGTACATCAGAAATCGTATGCTTAAAGTCTTGGCTGTTTTCCTTGCATCACAGCCACCCATCCTAGGTTCTAAAAAGGGGAGGTGCTGTGGCTCCCAACTTGGGTGCCTGTGATATCTTGGGGAATCAGGTGGCAAGCACTAGTGGCAAGGGGTGGATCCAGTGAGGAGATGGAGCAGTACTGGGGAACTTGACCAAGGAGTGCACCAGGAAGAGTCACCAATGAAAGAGGTACATCAAAATTAAAAAAAAAAAAAAGGGTACTGTATGCAGAATTTAAAAACATATATATACATACACTCAGATATATATGTGTGTGTGCAGAAAACTGGCATTTGTGAATAAATGGTTTGTGGAAACCAATCCCTGGGTAAAAGGTGCTTCTATCGTTACGGACTCCGGCCAGACTTGACGGAAATTTTCGACAGTAAGACAGAGTTCTCCCTCTTGCCTTTAGATGTGCTTTTTAAATGACATTCACATTTTTCAATCCCCATCCAATTTTTTTGACAGCTGCCGAAAACCCACAAGTGATGAAAACTGATTTCACACTGTGTTCAAGGAAGTAATTATGTTGTCAGACAACACCCGCATAGATTTTGCCAGGCACTGTAAGCCACCCCCACACACACACACATACAAGACTGACAGCAATTTGTCAACCTTTTCAGTTGCACCTCTGAAGAGATAGTACTCTCAAGAAGCCAATTACATTTTTCTGATTTAAACAGAAGCTCCTCAAGCCTGAAAAGTCAGTTTAGGGTGCATTAGCCTGGGACCACTAGTCTGTCATTCCAACAATGCTATAATACACAGCAGAGGTGCACATTAATTTTTTTTTTTTGCATTCTGTTTTTGCCCCATTTCTCCTCACCAGCTGCCAGGTCCTCCTTCCACCTGCCAAACCCTTCTGCCCACTGTAGGAGTCCTCCGAAAATCCAACCTGCCACCAGCCTCTGCTCAACATCCTCTCCGGAAACCCTGCCCATAACCCACAGCTTGTACCCTGTGGGTAGGACCCCCTCAGTCCCCCAAGAGGGGAATAGAATACTTCACTCGACTGTCAAGGCCCGGGAGGAGTTGAAAGACCGTACTATGTCATGGGCGGGGGGGCTTCATCTGCCTCGTGCTGGGGGGTATAGTGTTCCCCCCTTATCCCTGTCCAGGGTGTGGTCCTGAGACATGACCCAGCAGGGTACCTATAAGGGGCGATTGAAGGATGGGTGAGTGGAACTCTTCTGCTGGCCTCGCTCACAGGGTGTGATGCCTCCTCATCACACATCAGGTTAGTGGGTGCATACTAACACAAGGCCATTACAGAAGGACCTCTTGTTCCTTCCTGCATGACATGCCCTTCCCCTGGGTCATCACGGGGCCAGCTGAGCAGGGTTTCCCTTCCCAGTGCAGGAGGCATCCAGAAAGACACCAGAACCCTACCTCAGCAGTCGGCACTACACATCCCGGACTTGGGGCACCAACCCAGGTCTTCTGGACGGCATGCGGTAGCTCTACTGTTGCGGAAGCCAGCTGGCCACATCACTGTTTTCTATGTTCCCACAAGGCAGTAGCCACATAACCATAAAAAAGGACATTTACTCACCAGTAACTCCTCATGTTGAGTATCTTCTCCAAAGATTAATCTTTACAGCCAGAAGCACTAGGACCCCACAAGAATCAGAACGTTTAGGACTGGTGACACCGTACTAGGAACCAACGTACAGCACCAATGAGTTACTGCCAAATAACTATCCTATCTTATAAATGTTAATTTTCTCCACAGCACCAAATGTTTTGGTAGAATATAAAGGCACAGTAGCCAAAATGAGGCAGACAGGACCAATAGGACTCTACAGAAAAAGGGCAAGATACAAGACCTGCTGCTCCTTCCCTGAAGTATAGAATAAAACAATAACATTGAGCTACAGACAGGAGTGTGGTGCAAATGTTTGTTTATTTAAAGATTGGTAGCCGGGAAAGGCACACTGAGCTGAAGCTTGTTTCCAAGTGTGACCCGGGGAAGTTTGGGGAATAGGAATAACAAAAAATAGACACAGATTTTCAATACAGGTAAACAAAAAATAGACAGATTTTCAATACAGGTATATTACAAAATACTTCATGATAAGATATACAGTTCATAACAATATCATCAAATATTTTACAGCAATAACAACAGGCTACAGTGTGTTGAATTTTGATGAGCATAATAACTTAAAGGGAAACATCCACCTTGTATCAGGCCACTCCTCCATGTGAAACAGGGCCCGATTAGCTGTATAATAAATAGAAGTATTTTAGGAACTTACTGGTTATTTTACTTTAAGTTATCACTGGTTGATCCTGCGCCCTCCCCACCAGCATTTTAGGAGAAGGAGTCCTCCCAGGCAAGCCCACAAGCACCCGCAGCTGTCCCTGTGATGCCGTGTCCTGTGGGGAGCAGTCGGGGCTCGTCCATAGCCTCACTATATGACTTTTGTTTAAAATAGCTCTGGTTTGGAGCCTACGTGTTCCCATGCAATCCAGATACTAGATAGAAACTGACAGGTACCCTGCCAGTCGCTACCTGGTCTCGGTATAGCACGGAGACATGCAGACTCCAAACCGGAGCTATCTGAAGATACAGCAATACAGATTACTCTCTTCTGTTGTCTCTTTTAATTGTTTTCCATTTAATGGGTAATTAGCCCCATGATTTGATCTACAGCACATTTGTCCATGTTACATTAAAGTTTGTGAGTTTCTGCCCAGTCCTGTAATCTAAGTAGCGGATTTGGTAGCCTATCAACATCTTCAGGATTACTAACGGTACAACCAATCTTTGTATCATTAGCATACTTGGATATCCACACATTATCTTCAATGTACATTGTGGCTACACAGATATTAAAGATGATGGGTCCAAGCACGGAGCTCTGTGGCACTCCACTTGCCAGCCTGGCCCAGTCTGACAGTATTCCTCTAATCCTAACCTGCTGTTTCCTCATAAAGCCAAGACTTGATCTATGCCACCACGCTTGTTTCTAGTCCAAGTGAGAGCTATGATTTTATAAACTCACTATGTGGGACAGTACTGAAAGCTCTGCTGAAGTCCAGGAACACAACATCCACCGGATAACCAGTCTCAAGTGCATTACTAACATTACCAAGAAACTGTAGGAGATTGGTCTGGCACGATCTACCTGTTACAAAACCATGCTGACTTATGTCTTCTAAACTAGAACACTTAATGGTGGTGTCTATGAAATCTTTCACAATTCCTTCTACAAATTTACCCAAGGCTGATGTAAGACTCATAGGTCGATAGTTCCCAGGGTTCTTTTTTGTACACTGGGGATACTATAGCCTTTCACCATTTACTTATTACACAACCATTATTTAAGTGATGCCTAAAATAATACTGTAATGGGTCCTGCCAAGTCTGCGACTAGTTCTTTTAAAAACCTAGGAGGATCCTGTTGGGACCCAGTGCCCTGTAGGGGTTACGTTTTTCCAGTCTTAGTGTGACATCATTTTCTATAATTTGAATAGGAGATGTGGTCCCCTCGATTTGTTCTATGTCTGGGCAAAACGTGTATTCATCAGTTCTGCTTTGGCCATTTCATCTGTGACGACAACCCGTTTCATCCTCTAAAACCTCTAGTTGTATATTATTGACCTTTTTCTGGTTAATATAATTATCTTTAACACGTGTTGCTAGACCAAGCTCAAAGTTTCTTTTAGCACTTTTGATCTTAGTTTAACATTCCCT
The DNA here is from genome assembly GCA_016271365.2 of Neoceratodus forsteri. Lineage (NCBI taxonomy): Eukaryota > Metazoa > Chordata > Ceratodontiformes > Ceratodontidae > Neoceratodus > Neoceratodus forsteri. Next base: position 1,617,936,265 of record CM028130.1, read on the forward strand.
TACTAGTTTTTTATATTTTGATCAAGTGGTCATTGTATTTGTTAATGGCTATGGTTCTGACAGTCAGAACAGAACAAGCTACTCAAACATCCACTCATTGGAACTACAAAATTATTTATTTGAATTTCTGGCTGGGAAAGGCACACTGACTTGAGACTTCTTTTTTTTTGGGGGGGGGGGTACAGCAGGAGGAGATAAAAGTGAAACCGGACATACGAAAAAAAACAACACACAATTGTACTACAAGTTCACAGATTCAACATTAAGAAACAATTATGTACAATCATTTAGTTTTTACGCCAGCTTTTACATTGTTTTTCTCATGTGTGGCCAGTGTGACATCCATAACTATTACCTGTTCTAAGGAAACAACCCCGATCTGACTCGTTTCTGCTTTTATTTATAAGTACTTGTAAAATATATATCCTAAGTGGTCCATGCTTATTACCACCAGCTCAGCCAACAATTGGCCTTCCCTTGGCTTTGCATGTTCACAACGCACCCCCTACCAAGCCATCTACTTATGCATGCATAACTGTTTTTTTTTTTTACTTATTTTTTTCTTCGCCTCCACGGAGCTTTGGCAGGTGGCTCCGGCCCTCCCTTGAAGGGACTCATTCTCTGGCCCCCGATGGCCCTGCCCAGCCATGCCTTGGAGTTTCCCCGTGGATTACTCCCCATGGTGGGGTCAGGGAGAGGAACACCAGCTTTACACCCCACCCCAGAGCACAATCCAGAATTGGGGCTGCTAGTACAGTGGCGCATCAGGCTGTCATGGAGCCTGCCAGCTCCTGGTATTTTCTGCCACTTTACTCCCGGGCCCCAATGTGTGCAACTGGCGGAGATGGTTGGACTCTGCCTCCACGGAGGCAGCCATATGCCCTGTACATGGGACCCTCCCCTTCTGACAGCACGCATGTGCTGACACCCAGCCACCACTGGGTGTCAGGCGAACAGCACGCCGTATTGTCCCCCCTCCCTGAGGAAGGAATGTTGTCTATGGATGCTCAATCCTTTCCTCATCCCTGCCGACCCCTGGGCGACCCAAGTCTGTTCCCGAACCCGGGTCACCGGAGTGCACGAAGTGCGGCATCCAGCACGTCAACCCTCAGCACTGATGTAGGGATACAGCACTTACTGCAAATGAGATCATGTCAGTGTTGCCTTACAACAAGCAGTATTTCGCTCAAATGAGCGATTCGAAATCTAAAGTTATAACTCTGGGCATGCACACAAGTACAACTTCTTCTTGGCCTTCTTGCCTTTATGCTTCTCAGAAGGGGACATGACAATGTGGAAAAAACAACAAAAATGAGGAGAGAAAGGAGGTTGGTGCCAAACTAGATGTCAGAATAATACAATGGCACCAAATAACCTGGTGCCATCAAAATAACGGTGTTGAACTAGGCAGCGACAAACTGAGGAAAGTGTGACGCAGTTAGATGAATGCAGCTCCAACAATGTGCACTTGACAGTGGGAAAAACAGAACTGAGGAAGGGAGGGAGCTGGCGTCGTTACTGGCCAACCCACATGTGCAATGTCACTACATCTGTCTTGTGGGTGGCACTGGCATCGATGTTGGTCCTGAAACTGCAAAAGGCATTTGCTCCAACTGGGCCCTGGCGCCTCCAGTTTAGACTCATAAGTGGGAATGAATGGTGAAGATTGATTCTTGGAAGACCAGTGCCTACCAACCGTCAGACTCCAAACTGGCACTGGGCTCAGGGTCAGTGACAGACCTAGATATGGGTTCATCCCCATCGCTGTGGCTAGTGCTGTCCTCAGTGTTAGTCCTGGCATCGAGCAGAGACCCATCCCATGACCTGGGCCAGGGTTGACCACAGGGGACAACACCATCACTGGCATCACACCCGGTGCTAGACCCAGGACCAACACTATGGCTGACATTGCGTCCATCACTGGAGGCAGGGTTGTCCTACCCACTGGTGCTGCCAGTGATACTAGAGTAAAGAAATACCTCTGCAACAGGATGCAGCACGGCCCTGGTGCCAGTCTCTCCTTCGGCACGACATGTCGGAGAAAGGCCAGTGTTGTGACTGGTACAACCCCACTCACCTTTACTGTGAATGGTGATAGGAGCAGGGGTGGCACCAGGTCACAACACAGATGTGTCCACCTAGGGAGACAGAGCATATAGCTCCGGCCTTATCACCAGGGACATCTGCTGCCAGAACAGGCAGAATGGGGGGTGGGGGGTCATAGTCAGCTTCCCAGCAGGAGCCAGCTGACTATCCGATACATCAACCATGGGCTCAGATGCCTCAGCAGGGTGAGGTCAAGGAGGACCCTGTACTTCCATGGAACCAGAGGTCTGGGGAAAGGGCCCAGAGACCTTACCTTGAATGCAAGAGTGCGATGCCGGCCTCTGAAGATAGGGGTCGGGCAAGCGCATGACATCGTCTGGATCTTGAGGTTATGGTGGTTCAGGGAGAAGCAGGCACCGCATTCATCCATGTTTCTGTGCGGAACACCAAGGCAGGCCATACAGCACTGAGCCGGTCTATCGCAGCCATCTGCTTCCCACAGGGGCAACAACGCATGATGGGAGGCTGCCAGACTTTCTTGTTCTTCTTAGTACCCATTTTTCTTAGTCTTCGGCATCGCAGAAGCTGAAAAATAATAAAGGAGAAAGCCACCATGAAAAACTTTCATCGGTGACGCAGGTCGAAAAACGAGAACCACAAGAAGTGAGGCACTGTCGCTCCCACAGTGTGCACTCTGTGGTGTGAAGAACAGAACTAAGATGTGTGAGGGAACTGGCGACAGTTATTGGCTGGCACACGCGGCACCATGGGAGGTTTGCAGGCACCATCAGTAGCCGACAACTGCTCTGTCCCTGCAAAACAATTTGCTCCCATGGGGTCCAGGTGCTTCTGGTCCCCGATTTATAAGTGGGAATCAAGGGTGAAGACGAATTCCTGGAAGATCACTTGCCTACTTGGGGTGGGGGCAGACCAATCCCCAATGCAAGTGACCCACATGGGGCCCATAGGACACTCGCCTGCTTGGGGTGGGGGACTGACCACTCTCCAATGCAAGAACCCCACCTGGGGGCCCACAGGAGGAGCCAGTTAGCGGGGACAGCAGAGGAAGGGGAGGCCCTCGGCTGAGCTATGTGCATTACCAGTTGCGTGTACATTACAGTCGGTTGGAGCCCATGTCTCTGTGGAAAGGTGAAACACAATAAGAAAAAACAGGATGACTCTCAGGGATGTCCAAATCCTGCACCACTAGGCTGGCCAGTATAGAAGGGTCTACTATCATAAAATTCATGTCTGAGAGGGACTAGGATCCACACCACGTTTATGAGGGGAAGCATCCCCTGATATTGTGGATAGGTAATGGGGTTGGGTCATTGTGTAACAGCTGGAGGGGGTCAGGGCTGTGAGTAGGAAAACAGAAACACAGAATCTGTCAGCAGAAACAGGACCATTGGCCCATCCTGTCTGCCCATCGCTACCTAACTAATATTGAATGAGACCTCACTGTCATCTTCACTCTTCCTCCTCCTCCTCCACCTTTTCTGACAGAGTCTTCATCAAGCCTTTTCTTCTGTCCACCCATATCTAAATCCTTTTACTAATTTCATGCAGACTACCACTTTTGGCAGCTTATTACTCCAGAGAACAACAGTAATAAAAAAAAAAAAAAAACTCCATCGCAACTGGAAACTAGGTGGTGTAACCAGGTGCTGCTTAAGGCCAGCCAGGACTCTCACTGGCGGTTTGGTCAGCCTGCTTATTGCAATCTGGACTAAACTCGTTCTAATGCTGTGGAAGTAGCTGACATACAGTGACTGTCTGAACCCTGCTCCAACCAAGAGCATGTCATCAACTGGGGGCAGGGCTAAACACTGTATTTAAGATCCCTGTGTTCTAGCAGTCCTTTAGCTGAAGGGCCATACTTACGGGTGTCAGCTTAAGGGCGACACACTGTGGGCATCAACGTGGGGAGGGGGAGTTGTATGTAATTTACTGAGGAGGAGGTCACTAGACTCTGGGCTGAGTTGGCTAGGATTCGGGGGACCTCTTCCACTGCCCAGGGGCTATCAAGTCTATCACTGTTGCCTCACAGGGTGCCTAGGAGGAGGGCCAGCTGGACTGTGGTGGGTTCTGGGAGGGTGACGATGGTGGGTTGGAAACAAATTCCTCAGCTGGTGCCACTACGCAACTCTTTCGCTGCTCTGGAAGAATGGGACTGCCGAGAGAAAGCGCCTGTGGCAGTGGCCAGGGAAGATGCGAGGGTCCTCCATAGGAGAGGCCCCAAGGTGGCTGGTAGAGGACCCCAGCAAAAGAGGAAGCAACTTCTGATGGGTGACTCAATCATTTGGGGGGGGGGTAGATTTGGAAGGAGGGCATGTGGGAAGAAGGAGGTGAAGTGCCTACCTGGCACCTCAGCATGGAATGATGGAGAGCAGATCTGTAGGATTCCTAGGGTGGCGGGGCAGGAGGGGCAGCTGGATGTCATTGTCTACTTGGGCACAAATGACCTGGCCGGGGCACAGCACACAGCAGGGGTGGTGCAGAAAAGGTTTAGGGGGCTGGGGAGGAGCCTGAAGCAAGTAGCTCACACAGTGGCCTTCACTGAGGTGCTACCTGTATACAGCCAGGGGTAGACTAGGGAACACTGCACCAGGGCCTTCAGTGACTGTTTAAAGGGATAGTGCAGGGAGCAGGGTTTTTGCTACATCGGGGACTGGGGACCTACATAGAGGTATAAAGGCCTGTACAAAGGTGATAGCCTCCATCAATCCAGGAGGGGAACGGCAATCCTGGGTGGAACGTTTAAATGCTACTTCACTAGACATGTAAAACAAGCTGGGGCAAAAAAATGAGGGAGGCAGTGAATGCCCATCCAGAAAATGGAGCAGCAGAGAGGAGAGGCCAAAGGGAAATAAATTCCCCAGAGCTAGAAGGGCCTCGAGACAAGGGGCAAGAAAGGATGGGAGGGTTGGGAGGTGGATCTAAGGCTGAAAACAGAGCTAAGGTGGGTGGGCAAGAGGAGGATGAAAGGGGGGGACAGGGACAAGGGAAATGCAAAGGACAGAACCAGAAAGGGAGGGCATTGTAAGTGGAGAGAAGGAGAAAATGAGTGGACAGCCATGTGTGCAAACTCAAGGAGTCTAGGAAACAAAATTCCTGACTTTGAGGCAACAATTGCAGAGGTGGACCTGGATCTGCTGGCCATAACAGAATCACGGTGCACGACTTCCACAGCTGTGATGTGGCCATTCCAGGCTACACCATGTTACGGCAGGACAGGACCGGGAGGAAGGGGGTTTGTTCTATATGTGAGGGGAAGTATAAAGGCCACAGAGATACAGGGACACCAGAGGAGAAAGAAGGGCTAGAGATCCTTTGGGACAGCTTAGAGACAGTGTGTGAGGCCTTTATCTGTGAGGGGGTAGTGTACAGACCGCCAACACAAGGAAGGAGACAAGGTTTTGGGGGAGGCCACTTGCAGAATGGCAAGAAAGGGGAGATATTGATTATGGGGGACTTTAATCTGCCCGATGTAGACTGGAGCATAATGCTCATAGCCACATCAAGAAGTAGGGCCATCCTCGACTCCCTTCAGGGGGCAATTCTCAGGCATCTGGTTACAGAACCCACTAGGGACAGGGCAGTGCTGGACCTGGTACTTACAAACCAGGACAGCACTGCAGATGTCACTGTGGTTAACCCCCTGGGTACAAGTGATCACTGTATGGTCCGGTTTAGCATACAGACTGGGCAGGAGAAAAACACACACCAGGACGAGGGTCCTGGACTTCAGGAGGTAAGGCAAGTTTTATTTAACAGACACCCATCCTGGAGGCTCTGGGCGCTGTACAACAATCAGAATAAAGACAAAATAACATAATAATATAAACATTTATATACAATATTCCAAACAGTTAAAACAAAATTTACTACTCTCAACAGCAACTAAATTCAGAATAGCTAAAAACTAAATTAAACATCAATTTCTAAAAGACAGGTAGGGACTATAAACATAGTCCGGGAAGGCCTGATTATACAAGAAGGCCTTGAGGCGGACCTTAAATACCTCCACAGAAGGGGCCTCCCTGATGGCTAAAGGAAGCGAATTCCACAGGACGAGGGCAGCGACACTAAATGCTCTGTTGTCAGCAGTTTTTAACCTCGTCCTGGGAATCGACAGGAGATCCCTAACGGAGGAGTGGAGGGAGCGGCCCGAGACAGCAGATGCAAGAAGGTCCTTCATGTAGCCAAGGCATAGGCCGTGTAGGGCCTTAAAGGTGAGCAAACCCACCTTACAGAGGACCCTCCACTAACCGGCAGCCAGTGCAGTTGGCGCAAGCACACGCAGTGATGTGACAATACTTGAGGCTGTCTGTCAGCAACCTCGCTGCCTGAGGTACCCCAAGACAAGATAGAATGCATTACAACAGTCGCTGGGCGTTACGAGGCATGCACCAAAGTGGGAGGTCCAGTAGCGAACTAGGGCTTTATTCTACGATACTCCTTGATGACAAAACTGGTACAAACAACGGACCACCAAACTGAAGTGTCAACTGCTGTCAAGAATAAGGCCCAGATCACGACCATCTCAGAGGCGGCCTTCAATTAGGGCAGATTTTAAAGAAATGGTTGACTGCCTCAGTAAATAACTTGAAGGGGTGATGTCTGAGGGGGGAGGGGCACATTGGAAGCATATCAAAGGGAATAACTAAAGCAACAGCAAGCTGTTTGAAGGAAGTAGCACTGGTAGGAGAAGGAAGAGTCCACTGTGGTTCTCAGAGGAGGTGGCTAAGGCAGTAAGGGATTAAAAAAAAAAAAAACAGCTGTAGGTCTCAATCATGTCGCCTCTCACTGTCCTCTTCTCCAGGGAGTACATGTTGAGCTCCCACAGTCTCTCCAGGTATGGTTTCTTGTGCAATACCCAAATCATTTTGGTAGCCCTCCTCTGGACCACTTCCATCCTGTCAATGTCCTTGCGGATGTGCGGCCTCCAGAAGCGGTTGAAATGGAAGGTATAACTTGTACTGGCATCACAAAAACGTGGTGGACTAATGAAAACACATGGCGAAAGAATTAAAGGGGTACCACTTATTCCGGAAAGACAAAGTAAACCGAATTGGTGGTGGTGGTGGGGGGCCTCTATATTAATACTGACCTTTGGGCTGAGGAAATAAGTACATCAAGTAGCCCACAAAATGAAACCCTATGGGACAAGATAGGAACCATCAATCCTGATTATATTATATTGGGCATTAGTTAGAGACCACGTACCCAGGAGGGGGAGGAGGAAGCTGATGAAGAACTCGTGGGAGTAACTGATAAAGCCATGGGGAAAAGAAGTGTCATTCTCATGGGGGATTTGAATCTACCTGGGACTGACTGGGATACTGGAGTCGGAGGGAGAGCCCAAGAAAATAATATTAAAAATCTAAATGTAAACCAGTATGTAAGGACACCTTTTAGGGGCAACGGTATCTTGAATGCTGTCTTCAGTGCCATGGATGATGCACTAGTAACTATCACACATCTGAGCCACTGGGGGACTGGACACAAGTCCAGTCTCAAAGGAGAGAGTCTGAAGGTGACTGGAAGCCCTAAAGGAAAAAAAGGTGATGGGGCCAGATGGAGTGATGCAATTACTAATTGTCACACAACTGAGCCACTGGGGGACTGGACACAAGTCCAGTCTCAAAGGAGAAAGTCTGAAGGTGACTGGAAGCCCTAAAGGAAAAAAAGGTGATGGGGCCAGATGGAGTGATGCAATTACTAATTGTCACACAACTGAGCCACTGGGGGACAGTGACCATCAGATGGGTCACCTTCACATTGAGAGGCAATCAAGGCATGGCCTACTGTTAAATGCTTTCAGACGGCTAATTTTACAATTAGCCAAGAAAGAGAAGGAAAACAACATAGCTAAAAATTCCAGATACTATCTGAAATTATTTTGGCCACGTGTGAGAGACAATAAAGGGACAGATCGATAGGACCACTTAAGGAAAGGAGTCAATGCCTTTTGGATGATAAGCTGACGGCAGATCATCTGAACAATTATACTCCAGGAATCTGAGCTAGATTTATTTATTTAAAAGTTGGTAACCGGGAGAAGCACACTGAGCCGAGGCTCATTTCCAGGTGCGACCCGGGGGAAAGGGCAGGACGAGGCAAAACATGCATACATACAAACAAGGTATCCAGACTGCTTACAATGGTGTCACAGGCAGGTTACAAACAGAGCCTGGACAAGAAAGCAGGTACATAAACGTACAGACACTGGCAGGTTACAAAGATGCCAGTGGCGGAACAGAAATACAAAAACAACGAGCTGGCAAAAGTACAAAAAAATGCTGCTCGAATAGTAAGTAGCAAGTGACATAATGTAACTGTAATATATACAAAGGGTGCATGCAAGATGCAACAAAAATGACATATCACAGATGGGTTACTTGAAAAACTTAAAAGCTTGACCCGAGACTGACTTCGATATAATAGACTTCAGAAGGAGAATTTGTCAGGTAGATGGCAAGAGCGGCGGAGTTGCAGCAAGACCATTTTATGAGATTTAGCAAAGGCAGCAAATGGATCAAGTGGAAGGACTTCACAAACTGCAGAAAGCAGACTCACCTGAATTTGAGTGTGGGTGGGGAAGGGCAAAAGAACAAGGGGCACGTGTGTGGAGGCTATATGATGTGTGGGGGGAGGGGGACAAGAAGGAGATTAGGTAGGGGAAAACAAGCCAAACCAGAATTTGGCAGAGATAATGGAAGTGTGCTGGTTTTGGTGGGAGGATAGGGAGGGGAGTGACAATGAAGAGTAGAGGGAGCAGTGATGAGTCCTGGGGGGGCGGGATCTATGATAGTCGGTCGACAATATTGTTGTCCAGCAACTCCTTTATAATAATTATAATTTTGTTTAATATAGTACCTTTCGAGTCATCGAGGTGCTTCACAAATACAAGAAATGGAAATTACGTACTTACCGTAATTATTGATCTTCTTGGACAGTCTCCATCACTCATTCACATTAGTGGGATAGTGCCGGAGGCGCTAGGACCAAGCGGGAGCCTAACATTTTCTGAAGGGTTGGCACCGAGACAGGACCACGCATGCGCGGCACCATGAGACTAGCTCGAGCCTGTGTAGGCTATCTCGGCGTCGACCTTCCAACCACCTCAGTACCTTTTCGACCAAAAAGGTGCAGCATAACTAATGAGAATAACTCATCCTGAGTATCTGGGCCTGAGAGGGCCCGGATAGCCTTTGCAAGAAAGGTCAAAGAATAATGTCCTCACAGTCTGAACCATAGGACCATGAAGACCAGGAAAGAAAATGAGTGAACCCAGGGGATGGTGGGTGGGCGTGTGAATGAGTGATGGAGACTGTCCAAGAAGATCAATAATTCACGTGGTATGTAATTTCCATATCTTCTTGGACTAAATCTCCATCACTCATCCAACTAGTAGGAGAATGCCGAGCTAAAACCAACCACCCTGAGAGTGGTAGGGGATAGGGTTCATTCAGAAAGGACAGCCAAGGACTGTCCTGCTAATAAAAACAGCTGTCTTGTAAAGAGCAACTAGAACATAGTGCCTACAAGATAGCGCTCGAGTTGTAACTCACCACTTTGCAGGCGACTGCAATGGACACAAATGAAAGTCTGCCAGGAAGCCACAACCACTCTAGGAGAGCGGCAAGAGCCTGGCCTCTCAATTTGGTCTAGGACCAAAATTAATAGTGTCAAAGACATGTACTAATGTAATGTAAAGGGACCTCAGGAACTGAAAGAGTCGGAAGTAAAGTCGACTGGTTCAGGGTAGCCCGGAAAGTGCAGATGGAAACCCCCACTACCAAGTATGGATGACCTGTAAACAACAGGTCCAGGAGCACTTGAACCCCTTACATGGTGAGCAAGGGGTCCCGGTGGGGTTAGCCCAACACGGAGAATGTTCTCCACTTAGTCACAGGAACCTTCCTGATGGAAGACCAAGCACGACTTAGAAGCCTCTTCTGGTGGTCTAGTAGAACCAGATCCTACCCACTGCATATTCCAAAGGAATCATCCTGCCCCTGTGTGTACAACTGTAGTAGCAGTCTCTGAAATCAGGGAAGAAAGGAAAAAGTGTACAGGAGGACGTGTCCACTGCAGAAAAAAACATTCCGACAGAAAAAAACAGGCTGGATTTCTAAGGCAAATAGAGGCAGATGTGTGTTGAAGAGGGACACAGCAGAACCAAGTTAGGGCTAACCCATTTGCTGAAGTGACTGAAAGAGGCAGTGATTCAATGCGGTGAGGCACTACCCACTCTGGCCTCCCTGAAGGGAGTAGAAAAGGATTCTAGTTTGTTTGCTGAAAAACAAACATCATAACTCCATCACGCACTCGAAAAGGATAGCTTCGTGAGCAACTGGCATGGACCAGTGCACAGGAACCAAAGGTGTGAATATTTGAGAAGCTACCTCAGAAGAAAGACCTACTTTACCTTCCGTCAAGAAGGAGAAATTCGCCTGTTAAGTTAAGCAAGCAAGGAAGTAGGAACCTGAGTTCCGACTCGGTGGAGAGTCGCTTCTGCTGCTGCAAGGCTCTGCTCAAGAGAAGAAAGCCTGATAGAAAGAAATGGGAATTAACAGACTGGGCAGTCGCCTAGGTCTAGGAAATATCTCTGAATGAGAGAAATCTCTCTTAGAGAAAGAGATAACCCATACCGCCACTGGATCGGACTCCCCCTAGGGGAAGAAGAAGAAGTCAGGTATTCTTTACCGTATTCTGGAGACAAACGCCTGAGGGGCTGAGGCAGAACCTGACCAGATCCAAAAAGGAGGGTATAGGGTGTTTTCGGCTAGGCCCTGTGCTGTGATAAAAAAACTTTTTTTTTTTGTTCTAAGCCTAACAAGGCTTTCAGGCTGCTATTTCGCAAGGATTGTCTTGATGCAAAATGACGAAGATATTCTCCATCTGAGTGCAGAAGGAGCCTGAGCGTCCATACCGAAATCATGACCGGACTAATAATCACAGCTGGAGAGATGTTAACCGCCTGTCCCGAAGAAGCCACCGAAGGGGCAATATCACAAGGGAGCTACATACCCCTATCAAAGGAGCTGAAGAGCCAGAGAGGCTCCTGACCATTAAATTAGAATGTTCCACAGAGTGTAACTGTCTTGACGGTTGAAAAAGTCTAGACGCAGAAGTCTATGGTCCAAAGACGCAGGGTGAAATACTATAGTGGACCCCCCATTACTGAGGAACTACTTAAAATATTTTCCATCACGGACTCTGATGATAGAGAGGACGTGCCCTTAAGTATATAAAATGAGTCATCCGCTGTATTACTGACCAGAAGGACAGGGAAAGACAAATCTAGATGCACTTCTATCCTAGAAAGACTTCCAAGAGAGGTCTAGGTCAGAGCCACTAGAGACTCCGCGATCAGAAAGGGTGTCGAGGAGCTTGGTACAACGTAGGGAGCCGAGAAGAAAAAAATTACTTCCCTGTTTCGTCTAGTGGAGTCTTGCTGTATTCTGACAAATGCAGTTAGCTTCTGCCTTTCAACTGCCCCACAGAACACAGGGTTAACTTTTCTATGCATGGCATAGAATGTTCATCTCGAGCTCGGTTGAAGCCTCTGCCTGTTGTTATTCAAACTGCAACTGTCAGATCTTTATGAGCAAAAACTCACTAGGCGTTCTGTGTGGAAACTGTAAAATTTTTAACTAGCCAACTGGCGGAAATATATGTTTTTGGTTCTCAAAGGAAGACTCAAGTCAGGAAACCTCAAAACAAAAAACAATTACATGAACAACATTCCACCCAAAGAAAAAAAGAGGGTGTAAAACGGGTGGCACCGCTAGGGTGTCAACACTGCACCTGCCCACCCCACCCCAAAAACTAGCTTCTGAGGAGGCGGAGGTCAGAATACAACAAGACTCCACTAGAAGAAACATAATTACTAAGGTGAGTAATTTTTTCTTCAAACAACAGGAAGTCTTGCTGTATTCTGACAAATGCAGACTACCAAGCAGTACCTCCATGGAGGAGGGACAGAACCTACTTTGGAAACAGGCTCTGAAGTACTGCTGTGCCAAACCGAGCATCACTCCTAGCCTGGATGTCCAGAGAGTAATGCCTGGTAAAAGTATGGACTGTTTTCCAGGTGGCTGCTCAACAAATTTCCAAGAGAGGGATATCCCTGGCAGCAGACAGGGAAGCAGCTGTACCTCTTGTGGAATGAGCCCTCAGGCCTGAGGGTGGAATTCTACCCAGTTTTTCAAAGCAGAATTGTATACAAGAAACAATTCACCTGGCAATAGATCTCTTAGTGGCAGGTGTACCCTTCCCAACTTCTCCATAAGTGAGGAACAACTGAAGGGATTCAAACCTGTGACCCTTGGTACACTCTATGGAATAGCTAAGGGCTCTTTTAACATCCAAACTGTGTAGCCTCCTCTCTCCCACGGAAGAATGATCAGTGAAGAAAACAGAGAGAGATATAGACTGATTGAGGTGGAAATCTGAAACCACTTTAGGCAAGAACTTTCTGTTAGTTCTAAGGACCACTTTATCTCTGTGAAAAGAGATGACATCAGATTCCACTGACAAGGCTTGCAATTCACTGATACGTCTGGCAGAAGTAATGGCTACCAAAAACACAGTTTTCCAAGTCAAGTACTTAAGCTCTGCTGAGCACAAAGGCTCAAAAGGGGCTTGCATAAGCTGAGCAATGCAAACATTAAGATCCCAGGCAGGAGCAGGATCCCTAAAAGGGGGATTGGTGTGAAGCAATCCCTTGAAAAACTTACAGAATACAGGATGGGATAACAGAGAGGAAGACTTGCCTACAGATAGAAAAGCAGAAACAGCTGCCAAGTGTACCTTGAGAGTAGCTGGTCTGAGACCTAGGCCATTTAGATGGACCATATAATCCAAAACAGTGAGCAATTCAGCAGAGTACGGAGAAATATTCTTCTTGGAACACCAAATGCTGAATCTTTTCCATTTGGAGTTGTATGTCTTTCTGGTGGAAGGCTTTCGAGAAGCCTTAAGGATATCCAGAACCCCTTGGGAAAGATGCAGATCTGCAAACTGTAACTATGCAAGAGCCAAGCCTTGAGATTGAGAGACTGAAGATTCGGGTACCAAATCCTCCCCTGAGAGGATGTTAACAGGTTGTAATTCCTGGGAAGAGACAGGGGAAAGTGGACTGTTAGGGACAGCAACAAGGGATACCATGGCTGTCTGGCCCAGTCTGGAGCAATCAGAATCACTCTGCATGGTTGTGACCTTATCTTGACAAGCACTTTGAACAGGAGAGAGAAGGGGGGAAAAGCATACAGAAATTTCCCTTCCCAGTTCAGGGTCAGAGCATCCAGGGGGACTGAGCCCAAGACTGGGGGTCTGCCCAAAAGAGGAAGTTGGTGATTGTCTGGGGCTGCAAAAAGATCCATCTCTGGAGTGCCCCATCTTGAGAAAATCACTTTCAACACCAGAGGATCTAGGGCCCATTTGTGATGGCCCTGGGATATTCTGCTCAGACATTGTCCTTCCCTGGGAGGTGAACTGCTACCAGAGAAGTTTGCAGGGAAAAGGCCAAGGACCACAACTTCATCGCTTCTGTGCACAAGGCCGTAGACCAAGTGCCTCCTTGCTTGTTGATGTACCACATGGTGGTGGTGTTTGTTCTGACCTGAACCACCCTGTTCTGTACAGATTTGGAAAAAGCTTGCAGCGCCAGAAACACTGCTCTGAGTTCCAAGAGACTGATGTGAAGCAGAGATTCCTGAGGGGACCACAGTCCCTGGGTGGTAAGTTCCCCCAAATGGGCTCCCCAGCCCAGCAGGGAAGCATCTGTGGTGAGGACCACTGAATGAGACTGAGTGACAAATGGAACCCCTTGCCTCAAATTGTCCTGATCCTGCCACCATTGCAGGGCTTGGATCAGAATTCGAGTCACTGGAATTAGTTTGGTAAGGGAATCCTTTCTTTTGGATCAAAAAGTTCTTAAGTGGAACTGAATGTCCCTCATTTGGAATCTTGCGCCCTGGACCACTGCTGTAGAAGCCGCCATGTGGCCCAGTAGCTGAAGGAAATGCCTTGCTGGTCGAGACACCTGAAGGCTGAATGAAGAGGCCAGTTCCATGAGGGTCCTTGCCCTTTCCAGGGGAAGGAAGGCTCTTGCTTTTACCGTATCCAGCTCTGCCCCTATGAAGGTGAGGAGCTGCACTGGTTCGAGAACTGACTTTGGTAGGCTGAGAAGAAATCCTAAAGAAGTGAGCACTTGCTGGGTCACTTGCAGATGTGACTTGACTTGGTCCGGAGACTGGTCTACTATGAGCCAGTTATCCAAATATGGGAAAATGGAAATCTTTTGTCTTCTTAGGAAGGCAACAACTACTCCCAGGCAGTTTGTGAAGACTCTTGGAGCTGATGTTAGGCCAAAGGGCACTGATCTGAACTGATAGTGGCCTGAGGGCAATTTGAACCTGAGGTACTTTCTGTGGGAGCACCGGATGGGAATGTGAAAGTAGGCATCTTTGAGGTCCAGGGAGGCTAGCCAGTCCCCCTGGCGAGGAACCTGTTTAGCCAATGCCAGTACAGTGTCCCACCTGGACTACTGGTACCTGGCTGCATAGGCCATATAATTATCCTGCCTGAGTCCTAAGGATGATGCCATGTACTGCTTCTTTGCCATGGCATCAATCTTCCTGGAGTCCTTGTCTTAGGGGTGTGATGCCAATGGAATGCTTGCCTTATCACAGGCAGCAGCCTGTACAACCCCAACATGGCTGCATTGCTGATAAAGGAACTCCGTATATGAGCCTGAAAGAGTATACCTCTTGTCCATTCTTCTGTCCACAGGAGGTATGGAATTGGGAGACTTAAGAATTTTTTGTGTCTGTTTCCCAAAAGATTTGTGGAGGGGAACAGATAGTCTCCTGGACTCTGGGATGTCCATCATCTCTACATAGTCAGACTCTTCCTGATCCTCCACTGCCTCCTCCACAGGAAGCTGGAGGGTGTCAGCCACCTTTCTGTAAAACATGTAGTGTGAAGGGGACTTAGAAAGCCTAGGAGGAGAAACACCTGAAGGTCTGTCTGGGGAGATGCCCGGGTCAATAGGCACATCCAGACTTTCACCATCACCACAATCATCTTCCATCTCTCCTTCCTCCTCAAACTCCGGTTCATAAAATTCTTCCAGGGTATAATCCGGAACCGGGGGAACCGACCAAACCGAGCCCCTGCCAAAAGGTGCCGGTTCAGTCGGAACCGACTGAAGCAATTCCACAATTCTAATCCCTTTGAGTATTTCATCAGTGGTCGGAGTATGAGATTCTGGATCCGAACAGGTCGACTTGTCTTTTCTTTTTGTCGGAACTGATTCCTTGGAATCGGCTCTCCTTTTGCCTGAAGAAGTATCGTCCTGGTCAGAGGGCACTCCTTCTGGTTCAGTCGGAACCGAACCGGGCTAGCCATCTGGGTCAGCGGATTTCTCGGCCTCCCTTTCCCTCAGTCTACCTAATCTCTTTTCCAGGGTAGATTTGGGAAAATATTTTCAAATCTGGCAGTCTGAATCGAGGTGGTCAAACCCCAGACAATAAACACAGGTGGTATGGGGATCAGCCTTAGCAAAGACCTCTCCACACACACACACTGCAGTGTTGAAACCCAGTGGGCCCGTTTTTTTTCTTGGGTTTCTCAGACATGGCCAACCTAACCAAACTTACCCTTTTTTCGGCAATCCGCCAGGCAAGACTCCCCTATCGGTTCCTGACCATGTAACGGGTCTTGGAAAAAAATGTACTAAAACCAGTTTTTTTTTTTAGAACCGACATAGACCGGTAACCACACACTAAAGTGAAGTACAAGTTTTACCTCAAAATGATCGGTTCAGCCAAATAGATCTACAGCTTTACAAGTTCCACACAGAAAACAAAACAAAACCTATCTAGTACTCACGGTACCACAGACAGAGACTTGAACCAACTATGCGGAAACAACAATTTCAGAAGAAAATGACCGAAAAACGACACTTCAAATGACTCTGAAGCGAGCAGCAGGAGAAATCTCTGGAGCGACTGTTCAGTGAGGCGGAGTAAAGAATCTGACAGTTGCAGTTCGAATAACAACAGGCAGAGGCTTCAACCGAGCTCGAGATGAACATTCTATGCCATGCATAGAAAAGTTAACCCTATGTTCTCCGGGGCAGTTGAAAGGCAGGACCTAACTGCATTTGTCAGAATACAGCAAGACTTCATGTTGTTTGAAAGTGCTGAACAGAATGAGATTCCGCTGGCAGAGCAGTACAGCAGAGTTTCATCAGCAGAAAACTGCTGGATGACACAAGATCCCACAAAGACCGCTACTCACTAAGATGTGTGGAAAAAATAATCAGCAGAACAGGAGTTAATTCTGCGATAAACATCCCACCACAAGTTCTGTGGAAAGGAAGCCCGAAAAGGAAAAATGTCTCACTAATTCTGCCATACAGCACCCACTAGCACCCGTGTGGCACCAGCATCACTCGTGGCACAGGAGGGCACCAAGCAGTGCTTATGCCAGCCTGGGAGATACCCGAGGGCAGCCGCGGCAGTACCCGCAGGCACCCACAGCACCCATGTAGCAATGGCACCTGAGGGCACCCATGGCAAGAATGGCACCCTAGGGCACCAGTGGCACCCATGGGCACTAGTGGGCACTCAACGATGCCACCCGCAGTACCCATGGGTGCTCCTGGTGCTGCCATGGCACCTGTGGTCTGTCTTGGCGCGCTCGCCCGGGAACACGGCACTGCCCGCAGGTGCACAGCGCCACTCAGACACCCGTGGCACTACTGACGGCGCCGACAACCAACAGCAGCAACAACAGCATCCACGGCACCGCACAGAGCGATGGCACTGACCCACAGTGCCGACTAAGGCATGGCGCTGACCAAGGCACCGAGGCATAGTGCCGAAGGAAAATGTCAATTGAAATCCTGAGAAGGGGAAAAGGGAAAAAGGTGGTGACTGTGCCGGCCCCTGCATGGAAAAGGGAGGGGGGTAGGCATGAGGGCAAAGGCACTAAGAGGGCACCTCGCCCATCGTGATCCAATTGACCCGGCTCCGGCCAACGGCTCTGAGGCTCGGAGGTCCTGAAATCAGGAACAGAGCCAGGAAAAACTGGAAAGTCAAACCCCCTGCTCCATAGGAGCGGCCCAGAAGTGAAACCGCACACCGGAGCTCCAACGAGGACAGAGATGGAGCTCGGAGTCGCGAATGCAGCCATTAGGAGTGGGGCCAAGAGGAACCCACCAAAGTCGGTTCAGGCCCATTGCCCTTCCCAATGAACAATCCTCGTGCAGATGTACCAACAGGCAACCTCGAGTGGCACCGATTCTTCTTCCCCCATTGAGGAAGAGGAGCTCGATGTTAAGCGGAGCCGGATCCCCGGAACCGCTAGATTTGTGCTTCGGAGGACTGTCTCCCCCCACCCCGAGCACAGGACTGTCCACAGTCGGACCCCCGCCTGTTAATTAAGCCCGGCGGACTGGACACAGCCCCTCTACCATAAAAACTTTCAAACGAATTCCTCCTACCGTCACCGCTACAGTCTAAGGATGACTCCGTTAATGGCAGGAAAGAATTTCTTTTTCTTCATAATCTTCTTCTTGTTAGTAAAATAAGAAATTACTACTTAATAATCTGGTTCAAGGTCAGTTGGCATTCATCTGTATCCCCTTCCCCTGGGTTGTGCCTGAAAATAGGCAGGATTTGTCTAGTGCACTTACCCTGTCAACAAAAACTAAATAAAAAAAAATATATTAAATTAAACGTTAAAAGCTACTGTCATATAGACGAAAACTTAGACTCTGGCAGATGAGCATCATCGACATCTAAGTGCACTCAACAGTGGGAGAAAAGGAACTGAGGTGGTTGGAGACTCAATGCCAAGATAGCCTACACAGGCGTGAGCTAGTCTCGCGGTGCCGCACATGTGTGGCCCTGTCTCGGCGCCAACCCTTCAGAAAATTTTAGGCTCCCACTTGGTCCTAGCGCCTCTGGCGCTATCCCACTAGTGTGAATGAGTGATAGAGACTTAGTCCAGGAAGATCATACACAATTGAACAATAAATAAGAATAAAATCAGTGAAAATCAGGAAATGCTTTAACCCTAAGGAAGGCCTTCAGTGCCTGCTTAAAACTCCCCACAGTCCTGCACTCCCATAGCTGATGAGGTAGAGAATTCCAGAGGGATAGGGCAGTGAACATAAAAGCCCAAGCCCCAGATGACTTCAATCTAACCCTCGGAATCTCCAGCAACCCCTTACCAGCCGATAGAGTTCTCGCACAGGGGTGTAAGGAATCAGAAGTTCTTTCAAGCAGTCAGGACCCAGTCCGTGTAGGGCCTTGTAGGTTAACGAATCTACCTTAAAGGTGATCCGCCACTTAACTGGCAGCCAGTGCAGATCGCGCAGCACTGGGGTTATATGAGATCTCCTTGATGCCCCAGTTAATAAACATGCAGCCGCGTTCTGCACTAGCTGCAAGTGGCGGATATCAACCCCAGGAAGCCCTAAGTACAGGGAGAGTTACAGTAGTCAAACACATTTGCAGTCGGCATAAAGGGTGTCACTTCAGACTGTGTTTTCTTCGCGGGGCTCTGCCCTCCGCACCCCCACTACTAAAGTAATCAACTCTGAGTCGGAGTTGCTTTCAGGGAGGGGGTGTAATACCCCCAGAAAGCAGTGCCGGGGTCCCGCACTGACACTACAGCAACCTAGTGCTGTTGTCACTGTAGTGTCAGTTACGGTAAAGTTGTCGCCGTAGCAATGACATACCCTGAGGGGGCACTTAATGTAAAAAGACAGAAAGCATTGAACAGGATGTCAAGTCTGGAGAGAGTGGATGCAGAGGTGGACCCACAGTTGACGTCTGCATAGCTTAATAGTGGTAAGATAGTTTTGGTCAGACATATCCGTCGAACGGGAAGGGAGAGGGTATCTTTGTTTCTATAGAGAGCACCAAAGTTTGGAGTGGAGCTTGGAATGCATGTAGTTAACATGTGTTGTGAAATCAAGGTGGCTGTCCAACCAGACACCTAGATACTTGTAGGATGGGACATTATCCAAGGGGGTGCCATCAAGGGTGGAGAAAGAAGGGGGAATGGCGAGCTTAGCTAGTTTTGGGTGGGTGCTGAAAAACATGGAGACTGTTTTAGTGGTGTTTACCTTGAGTTGGTCGATTTGGAACCAATTTAGGACACGAGTGAAATCAGTTTGTAACTGAGTGGTTACCACAGGGATAGAGGGGCCAGATGTAAAGAGGATAGTATTGTCAGCATAAAGGTGTATATGGGAAGAAGAGTATACGGGAAGGAGATCATTAAGGAAGATGGAGAAAAGAGTGGGACCGAGAATAGAGCCTTAAGGTACTCCTGCTAGAATTTGGGGGGACATCCCCAGCTTGAACACATTGGGAGTGACCAGAGAGATAGGATTTTAACCATTTGACAGATAGTGGGGACAGTCCAGCAAGTTCAAGTTTAGTGAGTAGTAAAGGGTTGGAGACAGAATCAAAGGCTTTGGCTAGGTCAATGAATATAGCTACAGTAAGATGGCCATGATCCATGCCAGTAAGGATGGCATCCACAACATGGACAAGGAAAGACATGCCAGTAAGGATAGCATCAACAACATGGACAAGGGAAGACATGCCAGTAAGGATGGCATCAACAACATGGACAAGGGAAGACATGCCAGTACAGATGGCATCAACAACATGGACAAGGGAAGACATGCCAGTAAGGATGGCACCAACAACATGGACAAGGGAAGACATGCCAGTAAGGATGGCATCAACAACATGGACAAGGGAAGAGACAGTTGAATGATTTTTCTGGAAGGGAGACAGGAAATCTGAAGAGGAGAGAAAGTGGGTGAGTCTGGTAAGGACAAGGGACTCTTGGAGCTTAGCCAGGATAGGGAGGAGGGAAATTGGATGGTAATTTCCAGGTGAGGAGTGATCGCCACCTTTGTGGAGGGGTATTACTTTTTCTGATTTCCAGGCCTGATGTACAGTGCCAAGGGTGAAAGAGAGGTTAACCAGATGAGACAGGGGGTGGGCAATGGCTGGGGCTGAGATCTGTAGAAGGAGAGGACCAAGTCCATCAGGGCTGGATTTGCAATGTTTCAGTGATTTAAGGGCACGAAGCACCTCATCAGCAGTGATGGGGAGAAATGAAACGAGTATGAAGTAGCAGGAGTATGCAGAACTGTGGTGGGAGTATAAAGGGGCATTTGGAATTGGAGGGGTGAGCAGTTGGGTGGGGGGGTTGATGGATGAAGAGGGGAGGGCACATGTTGTGAAAAATGTGTTTAGTGTGGAGGCAACAGTGAGAGGGTCAGAGACTAGTTTGTTTTCAATCAGGAGGGAGCGCACCAGCTCGCAAATGCTGCCACTCCAGATGCCACAACATGCTTGCTTGTGTTAAGTTGCACTCTGGTCTGCTGTACCTGCTAAGAGGTGAGGTTATCCAAGAGGTAGAATAAGGGGAGGGAGGGCTCCGGTGGCTGCTGCCCTCAACGACTGCTGCTACAGGTCTGGTAGCGCTGCTGCATGTGTCCGGAGCAAGGGAGAGAGCTGCTAGGAGGTGACGCAATCCAAGTGGTAGAATCAAGGGAGGGAGGGCTCCCATGCTGCTGCCCTCGATGACTGCTGCTACAGGTCTTGTAGCACTGCTACATGTGTCCGGAGCAAGGGAGAGAGCTGCTAGGAGGCGACATGATATAAAGGGTAGAATCAGGGGAGGGAGGGCTCCAGTGCTGCTGCCCTTGATGACTGCTGCTACAGGTCTGGTAGCACTGCTGCATGTGTCCAGAGCAAGGGAACGAGCTGCTAGGAAGTGAGGGGATCCAAGGGGTAGAATCAGGGAAGGGAGGGCTCTGGTGCTGTTGCCCGTGATGACCGCTGCAACGGGTCTGGAAGCACTGCTGCATGTGTCCAGAGCAAGGGAGAGAGCCGATAAGGTTGTCATTCAGACTAGTGATAGTAAACCTAAGGCTACTTTGGATATTCCAGTGCGAGAGGCTCTCAATGCACTGAAATCCCTTAATAAAAGCAAGTCATAGAGCCCAGATGATTTGTAACTGTTTTTGTTAAATGAACTGGCTGATCCAATTACTGAGATTTTCAGAAGGTTGTTGGAGAGAGGTGAGATACCAGATGATTGGAGGAAGGCCATTGTGGTGCCCATCTTCAAGAAGGGAGAAGGGAACAGAAGGAAAATTACAGACCAGTGAGCCTTATTTCTGTGCTGGGGAAAATTGTGGCAGTCATATTGAGAAAATTTATTGAACAGCATTTGAGTTGGATGGTTTTGTGGGATGGGAACCAACACGGGGTAGAGTGGGTAGATCTTGCCAGACAAATCTGATCCGTTTTTTTAAGAGGGTGAGTAGGATGCTGGTTGAGGGAAGACCTGTTGATGTGGCGTACCTGGACTTTGAGAAAGCTTTGGTCCCCAATGTGGAATTAACTGCTTAATTAACTATGGTCTAGATAACAGAATTGTTATATGGATTAAAGAGTGGATGAAGTGCAGGTCACACAGAGTTAGGTTAAATGGAGTTGGCTTGGGTGAAAGGAATGTTATGAGTGGGGTTCCCAGGGGTCAGTACTGGGGCCTACGTTGTTTAATATGTATGCCACTAGTATGAACACCACAAGGGATGGGTGGATAAGTAAGTTTGCAGATGACACTAAAATAGGGCATCTGGTTAAAACCAGGGATCAGATACAAGATTTACAAAAGGAAATAAATAAAATATATCAGTCAGCAGCAGAAAAAAGTAAGGTTTAACTATGATAAGTGTGCATTCATGCACTTTGTAAAGACAACTAGGAGGACGAATTATAAAATCGGTAACCATAGTCTCAGATCCACAGACAGTGAAAGGGACCTGATGGTGATAGTGTCCAGTGATCTCAGACCTGATAAACACTGTAATAAGGCCAATGCCAGATGCAACAGAATAATGGGGTGTGTAGTGAGAAATATTATGAGTAGGGAAAGAAATGTGGTGTTGTCCATTTATAGATCTCTGGTGAGACCTTATTTGGAATACTGCAGACAGTTCTGGGCACCTTGCTTGGCAGCTTGGCAGAAGACACCAGGAGAAAGGACTGCTGTGTGACTGAACTTCTCTGCTGGGACTATAGTAGAAGAACTTTTGTATTTGGACCTTTAATTTAGGGTAAAAAAAGTAACATACAAAAAAAAAAAGTGTGTGTTTGGGTTAACTGAACTGAATGAGTAACTGAAAAGTCATCTAGGTGTAAATCTCAGGTGACTGAAAGGACTTAACTGTTGTGAGGTTTAAATTACTTGTAGAAAGATCTGGTAAGTAGGGGGAGTGGCTTAGCTAGAAGGAAGCTACATTTAAAGACTACCTTAGAAAGATTCTGCTAATAGCTTGGCAGAAGACACCAGGAGAAAGGACTGCTGTGTGACTGAACTTCTCTACTGGGACTATATTGCCCAAAAGCTAGTTCTATTTTTATAGGCACAGGATTTGACTGACAACAGGAACTTCCTGTTTAGGGGCAGAGTGAGTGATCACAGAACCACCAGGACCCACCATCCTAGAAGGGCAACAGTAGCTCTCCGGCCCCTCTAGCTGCTGGAGGTCTGCCTCTGAACAAGTAAGTGGTCTACTGAGAAATATAGGATATTCTTGTCTCAGAACAGGACAATCAGAGCTTAAAGGGCACACAGGCAGAAAGTAAGGAGAGAGAAAAAAAAAAAACAGAGGAAAGAGTAAGGATTGCAAACAGTTAAGGGGCCAGAAATAAGACATGATTGGAGTGGTGCAGTGCAGTGGCTGTGGAGCAGCAGTCTTCCGGGAGATGTTCTGGAGGATGCGGTGTTGTCCCATCTGCAGGCACCTCTCTGGGCTGAGGGAGGAGGTTGCTCATCTCCAGGCTGAGTTGGCCAGGATTTGTGGGACCTCCTCTTCCATCCAGGGACCACCAGTGCCACTGCCGTTGCCTCAGAGGTTGCCAAGAAGAGGAGCGGTTGGACCACAGTGGGCTCAGGGAGGGTGAGGGTGGTGGAACAGAGGCACATCCCTCCAGTTGTACCTCTCCACAATTCCTATGCCATTCTGGCAAAGTGTGGTTCCTCTATGGAGGCACCTACAATGGAGACCAAGGAGGATGCTGGGAACCTCCACAAAGGAGACCCACAGGAGGGTGGCAGGGGACCCCTGCAGGGAAGGAAACAACTCCTGGTGGGGACTCCATTGTTAGGAAGGTAGAACTGGGCAAGGAAGGGAGAGGAGGTGAGTGCCTGCCTGGCGCCATGACTTGGAGGGACAGGGAGGCAGAATCCTCAGGATTGCGGAGCAGCTGCACAGGGAGGAGCTGGATGTCATCGTCCCACTTAGGGACAAATGACCTGGCTAAGAGGGATTGAGAAGTGCAGGAAGAGTTTGTGGAGTGGGGGAGGGCCTTGGTCAAGTAGCACGCGGTAACCTTCTCGGAGGTGCACACTATCTATGGCATAGGAGAGGCTAGGGTGTTCCGTACCATGGGATTCAATCAGTGGTTGAAAACTGGTGTGGAGCCCAGATTTAGCTTCATTGGGGACTGGGGTCCACCTGGAGTGATGCAAGCCTATACTGGCATGATGGGCTGCATCTGTCCGGGGAGGAACCAGGATCCTAGGGTGATAGGTTTAAATGCTTCATTGGCAAGCTTTTAAACTAGTCAAGGAGGGAGGCACTGGAAAGGAGCAGGAAAATCCTAGCCCCCAAACAATCACGGTAGTAAGTGTGGCAAGCACCAACATGGAGGTGTCGATAGGGAGAAGGGCAGGGGTAAATGGAGAAAGTGGCAAAGGCAAGAAGGACAGGGATGGGGCAAAAGGGGGTAAGGCCATCAGGAAATGGAGGGTAATGAGTACCAATGCCCGTAGTCTGGGCAACAAGCTCCCTGAGCTGGTGGCCTTAATGGAAGAGGGATGCCTGGATATCGTAGCAGTCACAGAAACATGGTACACAGAGAACCATGACTGGGATGTTAACATACATGGGTACATAACCTATAGGAGAGACAGGCAGGGGAGAAGAGGGGGAGGAGTAGCTGTCTATGTAAAGGAAGGGATAAAAGCAACTGAACAAAAGAGTAAACAGGGAGGAGAGGAGGCACTGTGGGTCACCTTGGAGACTGGAAAGGGCACCACAATCCGCACAGGGGTTGTGTACAGACCCCTATGTCAGGGGGAGGGAATGGACAAGGATATGATGGAAGGCATTCTTAGAATGGCAGAGAAAGGGGAGATACTGTTGATGGGAGACCTGAATATGCCAGATGTTAACTGGAGTACATTTGCTGCAGCCACATCCAAGAGCAGGGCCATTCTTGGCCTCCTAGGTGGCAGGCATTAGACAGCTAGTTGGAACCCACTCGTGAGGAGAAATCTTAGACCTCATACTCTCAAATGGGGGCAGTGAGAGGATCTCAGATCTAGAAGTGGGTTGCCATCTGGGACAAGTGACCATCAAACAGTGTGGTTCACGTTAAACTCAGCTACAGAGTCAAGCCACACAAAGTGAGGTACTGGACTTTAGGAGGGCTGACTTTGGCAAGATGGGAGAGTGCCTCAGAAAAGCACTAGCAAACAGGCTAGAAGGAGGTGTGGGAGCAACAATGGGGAATTATCAAAACTGCCATCTCAGAGGCAACAAGCCTTTGTGTGAAGCAAATAAACAAATCAAAACGAAAGAAAAAGCCACTATGGTTCTCAAGAGAGGTGGCTGTGAAAGTCAGGAAGAAAAGATAGCATTCAAGAAGTATAAGAAACACAGAAGGAGCAGGACAGAGAGTTGTACGCAGTTAAGGCAGAAAGAAGCAGGAGGGAAGTCAGAATAGCAAAGGCCCAAACTGAGGAAAAGATAGCCAACTCAGTTAAGAAGGGGGATAAAACCTTTTATAGGTACATCAGCGAGTGTAGAAAGACAAAGGGAGGGATAGTGAGGCTGAATAGAATGAACAGTGGGTGGGCAGAAGGGGACAGTGAAAAAGCAGGAATACTGAATGAATATTTCTGCTCAGTATTCACAAAAGAGGAGGGGGAAGTGCCTAATCCAATTAACAGAAGCACTCTTGATAGGGGGTTCGATCCCAGTCCTTTCACAGAAGAAAGGGTTCTGCAAGAACTCCTAAAACTGAAGGTGGACAAAGCAATGGGTCCTGATGGAATTCACCCCAGAATTCTAAAAGAATTAAGGAAGGAACTAGTGAAACCACTGGCTACTCTTTTAATAAATCATGGGAGGATGGTGTGGTACCCAAGGACTGGAGGAAGGCGGATGTGATTCCCTTCACAAAAGTGGGACCAAGACAGAGGCAGGAAACTACAGACCTGTCAGTCTGACCTCTGTGGTAGGGAAAGTGATGGAGTCAATTCTGAAGGAAAGAATAGTTGAGTACCTAGAGGTCAGTGGAGCACAGGATCCAAGGCAGCATGGGTTCACAGCAGGAAGGTCATGTCAGACAGATCTAATAGATTTCTTTGACTGGGTGACCAAGTAGTAGACCAGGGAGGGCTGGATACTGCCTACCTAGACTTTAGCAAGGCATTTGACACAGTCCCACACAAAAGATTATTAGTCAAATTAACCAGCCTGGGAGTTGGGTCCCAGGGTGGTAGCCTGGGTAAAACATTGGCTGGACAACAGGACACAGAAGGTAATTGGAAATGGAGTCCACTCTGAAGAAAGGGTAGTTACTAGTGGGGTACCGCAGGGTTCAGTATTGGGTCCAGTCCTTTTTAATGTCTTCATCAGCTGCATTGCAGAGGGACTGGAAGGAAAAGTATGCCTTTTGCAGATGACACAAAGATCTGCAACAGGGTTGATACACAAGGAGGCGTGGAAAGGATGAAAAGGGACTTGGCAAGGTTGGAGGAATGGTCAGGCGTATGGCAGCTGGAGTTCAATGCAAAAAGTGCAAAATAATGCACCTGGGAAACAAGTACCCAGGGAAGAATACACAATGAGTGGGGAGGTAGTAACAACAACAAACAGGAAGGGACCTGGGGGTAATCATATCAGATGACCTTAAGGTTAGCAAGCAATGTGAGAAGGCAGTAGGGAGGGCGGGGATATACTGGGATGTATAGGGAGAGGCATCAGCAGCAGAAAACAGGAAGTTGTTATCCCTCTGTACAGACAGTTGGTGAGACCCCATCTGGAGTACTGTGTCCAGTTCTGGAGACCCCATCTCCAAGGACATAGACAGGATAGAGGCAGTCCAGAGGAGGGCAACTAAAATGGTGCAGGGTCTGCAAGAGAAGCCGTATAAGGAGAGACTAAAGGAGCTTAATATGTACCCTTGAGGAAAGAAGGAGAGGGGGGACATGATAGAAACTTTCAAGTACCTCAAGGGAATCAACAAAGTCCAAGAGGGTAGCATCTTTCAGAAAAAGAGACTTGCAAGAACAAGGGACACAATTTAAAGATAGGAGGGCGGTTCAGGGGCAATGTGAGGAAGTATTATTTCACAGAGAGGGTAGTGGATGCATGGAACAGCCTTCCTGAGGAAGTTGTGGGGTCTAAAACTGTGAGAGAATTCAAGAATGCATGGGACAGACATAAGGCAATTCTTGTGGGGGGCAGGAAGATATAGGCTGTTGGTTAACTAGGATCTGCGGCCTATCCTGTAGGTAGGGAAATGGGCAGACTAGATGGGCCTAGCGGTCCTTATCTGCCGTCAAAGTCTATGTTTCTATGTTTCACCTCAGGATGTTGGCAATATCACTAAATTATGGAAGGTGCAAAGAAGAATGACCAAAAGGATTACTGGGCTGAAAGATCTGGAATATAATGATAGATTGAGAAACCTTGGGCTCTTTTCACTAGAAATGAGGAGTCTGATAGCAGTTTACAAGGCACTGCATAACACTGACCTGAGGGACAGTCTAGGAGTTAAATTTAAGGACGAATCAAGAGATATCAGAGGTCATAAGTTTCAAATACAAGGTAGGCATTTCAGGTCAACCAAGCAGAAGAATTGGTTCACACAGAGGATGGTAACACTTTAGAATACATTACCAGGAGTAGTAGTAAATAGCCCAAATTTAGTCATATTTAAAAGTAGGTTGGCTAGATATTTACCAGCTGACGGATTTGCTGCCAGGATATATTGATTGTTTAGCGGACAGGCAAGATGGGCTTTGGCTCCCTCCTGTCAGTTTCTCTTATGTTCTTATCTTCTAATGTAAATACGCAAGACAGATTAGTTCACATTTGCTGCCTTTTACATATGGTAACCTGAGAAACACTGTATGAAAGTTAGTACTTAATGTGATGTACTAAGGTGTAAGGAGACACTACTTAGCTATAATGGGGATGAAAAACAAGTGGGATAGGCCTAAAGTCCCCCCAGGTAAAGTGGGTAAGACAGGGAGGTCAGGATTAAAATGTATAATGCAGGATCCAACATAACCAGGAAGAGTTAAGGGGGCTAACAAGAGAAAAAATTACTCACCATAGTAATCTTGTTTCTTCCAAGGTATTCTTCCATATGATTAACTCTTGCAGTCAGTCTTCTGTGTTGAACCACCCTGGAGAAATCAAACTTATGCAGATGATGGAACATCTGTTGCCTTGGTGCCACCGTTCAAACTGCTGCCCTCACCAACTGCTGTGTTCCATAATGCTCAGATTCATGACAGCCTGCGGGGTAAGACCCCTTAACTAAGCTATTTAAACAATACTATTATCCAAACCATAAACCCCACATAACATGCCCCCTATTAAGCCAGACAGGGCCAACAACAGGGAACACCACCACCAAACTGGGTTCAAAAAATGTTTGCAACACCACCAGGGTATAACCTTACTTAACATAGGATTCCAGCTGTAATGCAGAGGCTAAATGGTTCTGGAAGGGGAGTCAGGGTGGGAGAGTTAATCATACTGAAGAATACATTGGAAGAAACAAGATTACTACAATAAATAATTTTTTCTTCTAACCCCAGGAATTCTTCAATATCATTAACTCTTGTAGACTACGAAGCAGTACCTTTGGAGAAGGGTACAGAACCTATTTGGGGAACAGGCTCTGTAGCAGTGCTGTGCCAAACCTGGCATCACTTCTGGACTGAGTGTCCAAACAGTAGTGCTTTGTAAAAGTGTGTACTGTTCTCCGTGTAGCTGCTTTACAGATTTCCAGCAGGGCAATGTCTCTGGCTGCTGCTATTGTAGCAGCTGTGCCTCTTGTGGAATGAGCCCTTAGGCTTACTGGGGGCTCCTTACGAGCTTTACTGTAACAGAACTGGATACATGCTACTATCCAGTGAGAAATGGTCCTTTTGGAGGCTGGTTTTCCTTTTCCCACGTCCCCATAGGTCAAAAACAGCTGCCGTTGCCTGTGGTTCTTGGCATGGTCAATGCAATACTTCAAAGCTCTCCGGACAGCCAGGCTATGCAGCCTGTGCTCACCTGAACTCAAGTGTTCAGCGGCAAGGTGATGGACTGGTTGAAATGGAAATCAGAAACCACTTTTGGTAGGAATTTCCTATTTGTCCTGAGAACCACTTTATCTCTGTGAAAGGAGATGTAGCTGAATTCTATACGAAGGGCCTGTAGCTCACTAATCCATCTGGCTGAGGTAATAGCTACCAGGAAGACAGTTTTCCAACTCACAAATTTCTTTTTTTTTTTATTTCTTTTATCCCCTCCTACATGCCGGAGCCCCGCTCTGTCAGGAGGTGCCTAAGCACCAGCCCCACTTCACTGCCTCACCTGATTCCCCAGTGGATCCCCATGGGGCCGTGGTCGTACCCCCCCCAGGTGGGTACGAGGTGGGGCCCATACACCCTGAGACAATTCTTATTTTGTCTGATCCCCTCCAGTGGTTAGACAGGCAAGAGCAATTAGGGTCTGTGCTGGTGCTCCTTCCCCTCGGCGCTCCGGCGTTGTTTTCCCCTATTCTGAGGGAGTGGCAAGCACCCGATGTCAAGGTATTTCTGCAGATGTCCACCACTCTCCAACCCTTTCATTGTGTACTCTGAACTTGCTGTGCCTCCGGCTTCTGCCAGAGGCCAGTCAAGCAATGAGCTGGTGCCTCCCTCCCGGGAGAGGAGGGCCGTCCTCCGGATACTCGATCCTCTCCCTCGCCTGCTGACCTCCAACGGCCTGGGCTCATTCCTGAACCAGGGTCGCCAGCGTGACATGAGGTGTGGCGTCCAGTGCCTCAACCCTCAGCACCACCAGACCGTCATGTCACAAATTTCAAGTGTGCTGTAGCCACGGGCTCGAATGGGGGTTCCATGAGCTTGACAATGCAGACATTGAGATCCCATGGTGGCACCGGTTCCCTGTGAGGGGGGTGCAAATAGGTCAATCCCTTAAAAAACATCTTAAAAATGGGGTTGGATGCCATAGAGACACCCTTGTCTGCTGAGACTGATGCCAGATGGACTTTACAAGTAGTGGGCTGTAAGCCCAGCAAGGGCAGGTGGATGAGGTAGTCCAACAGAACTGGTAACCCCACCTGGGAAGGCACTACATCATTATTAGTATACCATATGGAAAATCTCTTCCATTTTGAGACATAGGTTTTCTTGGTGGAGGACTTCCTTGATCCCCTGAGGACCTTAAGAACATCATCAAAAAGGTGCAGATCAGCATACTCTAGGTCCTCAAGAGCCAAGCTCTGAGTCTGAATCTGAGAGACCTGAGGTTCGGGTACAGGATCCTCCCCTGTGAGGAGGTTAGGTGGGTGTGCCTATGAGGGAGGTGTATGGGTTGAGCTACTGACAGGGAGAGCAGCAGTGAGTACCATGGCTGCCTGGCCCAGTCTGGAGCTATCAGAATCATTCTGGCTGGCTGGGACCTGAGCTTAATCAGGACCTTAAGCAGCACTGGAAAAGGAGGGAATGCATACAGGTTCCTCCCTGACCAATCCAGCGCTAAGGCATTCAGAGGTATTGTGCCCTTTGCTGGTGGCCTGCAGCAGAATTTGAGCAACTGATGGTTTTCCTGTGAGAAAAAGAGATCTATCTTTGGGGTGCCCCACCTCCTGAACATCACCTCTAGTACTTGTCTGTTTATAGACCACTTGTGGTGGTTTTGGTTGTTTCTCCTAAGTACATCCACTGGAGTGTTGTCCTTTCCTGCCAAATGAATGGCTAGCAAGGATACTTGCAGGGAGTAAGCCAGGCTCCACACTTTCATTGCTTCTGTACAGAGTAAGCTAGACCTTGCCCCCCTTGCTTGTTGATGTAGTACATGGTGGTGGTGTTGTCTGTTCTGACTTGCACCACCTTGCCCTGCACCAGGGATGTGAAAGCCTGCAATGCCAGAAACACTGCTGTGAGCTCTAACAGATTTATGTGCAAGAGTGACTCTGCGGGGGACCAGGTGCTGTGCACTGTGTGCTCTTCCAGATGTGCCCCCAACCTAGTAGGGAAGCATCTGCTGTAAGCACTAAAGTGGGGGACTCCTGCTGGAATGGGACTCCTCCTCTTAGGTTGTCCTTGTCCTGCCACCATTGCAGGGCCTGCAGTAGAGTTCTTGTCACTGGTACCACCTCTGTGAGAGGATCCCTCCTCTGGCAGCAATGTGCCCTGATGTGGAACTAAATGTCCCTCATTTGAAACCTGGAACCTAGGACTTTTCCTGCGGCTGCAGCCATGTGACCCAGTAGCTGTAGGAAATGCCTTGCTGGCCTTGGTGAGTTGAGGTGGAATGCCCCATGCGAGCTGTAGAATGCTGTCCACCCTGAGTTTGGTGAGGAAGGCTGTTCCCATCAGAGTATCCAACTCTGCACATATGAAGTTTGGTACTTGTAAAGGCCAAAGAACTGACTTTGGGGCATTGACCAGGAACCCAAGGGACTCTAGGGTATCCTGGGTGGACATGAGAGCATCCTTTACCTGTTGCGGTGATTGGCCCATGACTAGCCAGTCGTCTAGGTAGGGGAACACTGTGATGCCCTGCTTTCTCAGGTGTGCCACCACCACTGCCACACACTCTGCGAATGCCCTGGTGGCCGAGGTTAGGCCGAATGGCAGGGCTGAGAACTGGTAGTGACCTGAAGGTAGTTTTAATCTTAGGTACTTTCTGTGGGATTCACTTATGGGGATGTGGAAATAAGAATCTTTAAAATCCAGTGATGCCAGCCAGTATCCTTGCTGAAGAGTGGGAAAGATCATTGCTGAGGTTACCATTCTGAATCTTGGCTTTGCTAAGTGCTTGTTCAGAACTCTTAGGTCTAAAATGGGTCGACACTCTTCATTTTTCTTTAAGGTCAGGAAGTACCTGAAGTAGAATACTTTTCCTCTTTGGAGTCGGGGAACCGGTTTCACTGCATTTGACTGCAGAAGGTTGGACACTTCTGCTTCCAGAAGTACCCTTTCTGTGGGGGAAGCTGGCCTGAAGAGTTTCGACCTTAGATTGGGGAATGATTTGAAGCTGAGGGCCAGGCCCTGACTCACTATTTCCAGGACCCACTTGTCTGTGGTGATGTTTCTCCAAGCCTGGAAATAGTAAGTCAGCCTGGCCCCTACTAGTAGTGGGGAGGTGACCCTGGCAAACATGTCATGTGTTCTGCTTGGGCTGAAATTTGGACTGGGAGGTCAGATCCCCACGTCTAGAGCCTTCTGCCCCACCCCTGAAATACCCTAGCTGTTGTGGATATTCTGGAGCAGCATGGGCCTGGAAAAATGGTCTGCCATAGGCTGACCTACCTCTACCTCCCCTTCCCTGTGGCGTGTAGGGTTTCTCCTTTGCGGCATTACTCTTGTAGGTAGTTTTGTATTCATCCTTTTTCATGTAAGTTGTTTTATCACGAAACAGGGAACTGTTTTCACATAGAAACTCCAAGGCTTTGGTTTGGATGTCCCGAGAGAGGTTTGTGATTCTAAGTCAAGCAAACCTTCTCAGTGCCACTGTCAGTGCCATTCATCTAGCAGCAGTGTCGCTGGCATCCACTGCCATGTGAAACTGGTACTTTGTGGCTTCCAGTCCGCATCTGGCCGTTTCTGCCAAGATAGAGATGTTGATAGGGAGAAGGGCAGGGGTAAATGGAGAAAATAACAAATGCAATAAGGACAGGGATGGGTCAAAAATGGGTAAGGCCATCAAGAAATGGAGGGTAATGAGTACCAATGCCTGTAGTCTGGGCAACAAGCTCCCTGAACTAGTGGCCTTGATGGAAGAGGGATGCCTGGATATCGTAGCAGTCACAGAAATATGGTACACAGAGAACCATCCATGACTGGGATGTTAACATACCAGGGTACACAACCTACAGGAGAGACAGGAAGGGGAGAAGAGGGGGCAGAGCAGCTCTCTATCTAAGGGAAGGGATAAAAGCAACTGAACAAAAGAGTAAACATGGAGGAGAGGAGGCACTGTGGGTCACCTCAGAGACTGGAAATGGCACTACAATCCGCACAGGAATTGTATACAGACCCCCATGTCAGGGGGAGGGAATGGACAAGGATATGATAGAAGGCATCCTTAGGATGGCAGAGAAAGGGGAGATACTGTTGATGGGGGACCTTAATAAGCCAGATGTTAACTGGAGCACACCTTTGCTGCAGACGCATCCAAAAGCAGGGCCATTCTCGATGCCCTTCAGGTGGTATGCCTCAGACAGCTAGTTTTGGAACCCACTCATGAGGGAGCAATCTTAGACCTCATACTCTCAACTAATGACAGTGAGAGGATCTCAGATCTAGAAGTGGGTAGCCATCTGGGAACAAGTGACCACCAAACAGTGCGGTTCATGATAAACTCAGCTACAGAGTAAAGCTATACAAAAGTGAGGGTTCTGGACTTCAGGAGGGCTGACTTTGGCAATATGGGAGAGTGCCTTAGAAAAGCACTAGCAAACAGGCTAGCAGGAGGGGTGGAGCAACAATGGAGAAACATCAAAACTGCCATCACAGAGGCAACAAGTCTGTGTGAAGCAAATAAACAAATCAAAACTAAAGAAAAAGCCATGATGGTTCTCAAAAGAGGTGGCGGTGAAGGTTAGGGAGAAAAGGATAGCATTTAGGAAGTATAAGGAAACACAGAAGGAGCAGGACAGAGAACTGTACCAGTTAAGGCAGAAGGAAGCAGGGAGGGCAGTCAGAATAGCAAAGGCCTAAACTGAGGAAAAGATAGCCAACTCGGTTAAGAAGGGGGATAAAACCTTTTCAGGGAGCGTAGAAAGACAAAGGGAGGGATAGTGAGTCTGAATAGAATAGATGGTGGGTGGGTGGGCAGAGGAAGACAGTGAAAAAGCAGGGATACTGAACGAATACTTCTGCTCAGTATTCACAAAAGAGGAGGAGGAGGGGGAGGTGCCTAATCCAATTAACAAAAGCACTCTGTATACGGGGGTCGATCCCAGTCATTTCACAGAAGAAAGGGTTCTGAAAGAACTCCTAAAACTGAAGGTGGACAAAGCAATGGGGCCTGATGGAATTCACCCCAGAATTCTAAACAAATTAAGGAGAGAACTAGTGACACCACTGACTACCCTTTTTAACAAATCATCGGAGGATGGTGTGGTACCCGAGGACTGGAGGAAGGCGGATGCGATTCCCCTTCACAGAAGTGGGAGCAAGACAGAGGCAGGAAACTACAGACCTGTCAGTTTGACCTCTTTGGTAAGGAAAGTGATGGAATCACTTCTGAAGGAAAGAATTGTTGAGTACCTAGACGCCAGTGAGGCACAGGACCCAAGGCAGCATGGGTTCACAGCAGGAAGGTCATATCAGACAAATCTAATTGATTTCTTTGACTGGGTGACCAAAGTAGTAGACCAGGGAGGGGCTGTGGACACGGCCTACCTAGACTTTAGCAAGGCATTTGACACAGTCCCACACAAAAGATCAATAGTCAAATTATTCAACCTGGTGGGTCCCAGGGTTGTAGCCTGAGTAAAACATTGACTGGACAACAGGACACAGAAGGTAATTGTAAATGGAGTCCACTCTGAAGAAAGAGGGGTTACTAGTGGGGTACCGCAGGGTTCAGTACTGGGTCCTGTCCTTTTTGATGTCTTTATAAGTGACATTGCAGAGGGACTGGAAGGAAAAGCATGCCTCTTTGCAGATGATACAACGATCTGCAACAGGGTTGACACACAAGGAGGCGTGGAAAGGATGAGAAGGGACTTGGCAAAGTTGGAGGAATGGTCAGAAGTATGGCAGCTTGGATTCAATGCAAAGAAGTGCAAAATAATGCAACTGAGAAACAAAAACCCAGGGGAAGATTACACAAAATGGGGGTGGATAGTAACAACAACAAAAATGGAAAGGGACCTAGGGGTAATCATATCAGATGACCTTAAGGTTAGCAAGCAATGTGAGAAGGCAGCAGGGAGGGCTGGGGGGATACTGGGATATATAGGGAGAGGCATCACCAGCAGAAAACAGGAAGTTGTTATCCCTCTGTACAGACAGTTGGTGAGACCTCATCTGGAGTACTGTGTCCAGTTCTGGAGACCCCCATCTCCGCAAGGACATAGGCAGGATGGAGGCAGTCCAGAGGAGGGCAACTAAAATAGTGCAGGGTCTGCATCAGAAGCCATACTAGGATAGACTAAAAGAGCTTAATATGTATACCCTTGAGGAAAGAAGGGAGAGGGGGGACATGATAGAAACTTTTAAGTACCTCAGTGGAATCAACAAGTCCAAGAGGGTAGTATCTTTCAGAAAAAGAGATGTACAGGAACAAGGGAACACAATTTGAAGATAGAGGGGGTACGGCTCAGGGGTAATGTGAGGAAGTATTTTTCCACAGAGATGGTGGTGGATGCATGGAACAGCCTTCCTGAGGAGGTTGTGGGGTCTAAAACTGTGGGAGAACTGAAGAATGCATGGGACAGACATAAGGCAATTTGTGTGGGGAGTAGGAGGAAATAGGCTGTTG
This sequence comes from Neoceratodus forsteri, assembly GCA_016271365.2. Taxonomy (NCBI): domain Eukaryota; kingdom Metazoa; phylum Chordata; order Ceratodontiformes; family Ceratodontidae; genus Neoceratodus; species Neoceratodus forsteri. The sequence continues at coordinate 1,617,971,177 of CM028130.1, forward strand.
GTTAAATAGGATCTGCAGCTTATCCAGTAGGTAGGGAAACGGGCAGACTGGGTGGGCCAAGTGGTCCTTATCTGCCGTCAAAGTCTATGTTTCTACGTCAGCAGCCAATCCTGTGCGTGCCTTATCCACCATTGCCATCATTGAGTTCCACACTGCCTTTTGGTACTGAGCAGCATAAGCCATGTAATTTGCCTGTCTAATGGCTACAGACTAGAGGCAGCCAAACAGCCTCTCTTTGCCATGGTGTCTATTCTCCTGGAGTCCTTCTCAGGTATATGGCATGCCAGTGGTATCCTACCCCTGTCACAAGCTGCAGCTTGGACTACCCCTTCATGATCAGGGTGAGAGAAAAGAAACTCTGCCCCGATCTGTTCAACTGATATTTATCAGCCTTCTTATCTATGGGTAAAACAGGATTTGGGGTTTCTAAGACTTGCATCTTCAAAGATCTGTTTACAGGGAGCAATAGTCTTCTGGTGGGTGCCAGACCCATCATGTCTAACAATTCTGCCTCCTCTTCATCTTCCATGGTTTTGTCTGCGGAGAGATCAAGGGCTTCTACCATCTGCTTTACGAAAGTGTAATGCGATGAACAATCCTCCAGTAACCTGGGAGGGGGAGAACAAACTCTTGTTCCAGAGAAACCTCCAGTTCTGTCGGTTCCTCAGTGTCATCCTCCTCTTCGTATTCTTCGTCGGAGTGCTCTTGGGCATGTGGAACTGAACATGGAACCAATAAGGGAACCGTTGACTGAATCAACACTGGAAACACAGACCTTGATAGCAGATAAGGACTGCTTGGCCCACCCAGTCTGCCCATTTCCCTACCTAGTGGATAAGCTGCAGATTCTAGTTAACCAACAGTCTACTTCCTCCAATCCCCCCCACCAGAATTGCCTTATGTCTGTCCCATGCATTCTTGAATTCTTCCACTGTTTTTGACCCCACAACCTCTTCAGGAAGGCTGTTCCATGGGTCCACCACCCTCTCCATGAAAAAATACTTCCCCACGTTGCCCCTCAGCCATCCCCCTTCTATCTTCAAACTGTGCCCCCTTGTTCTTGCACCTCTTTTTCTGAAATATGCTACCCTCTTGGACTTTGTTGACTCCCTTGAGGTACTTGAAAGTTTCTATCATGTCCCCCGTCTCCCTTTTAACTGGTGGCTCTGCTGATACCGGTTGCACTGTAACTGGGAACAGACCCTATGAAGCTGCAGTTTGCAAGGCTTGGAGCACCTGCAGAACCTGAGCAACTGCTTTGGCCGTTGGCATGGCCATTTTTTTTTCTTCACTGAAAGCGCCTTTACTTTTTCAGCACGAGGTGCGCAATGTTTTTGCTTATGCTTTTTCTTTGCCGGAACCGAGTCACCAGTCCGTTCCTCAGAGTGCTTAGGCTTAGAGGACTCACCTTTGTCCACATCGCGCGGTTCCGGATCCTTGGTCTTCTCCTTTTAAGGAGAAGGGCTTGGTTGATCCACTGTTGCATTTGAGCATGCAGCTCCACAGCTGAGGAATTCCCTTCCCCTCGACATTAGACTTTCTAGCTCCCACACATGCTTTAAGAGAAAACTGCGCTCGAATCTACTGATTGCTGATACCTGCTCCTGCTTTCACCCTCCCTAATGACTGATGTCTCTGGCCATACAATAGTATTTCCTCACCTCTCTATAACCCTCTTACTGCCTCAGCCTGTCCCAGCTCCCTTTCCCTGCCCATATACAATCTTGCGCTGCAGGCATCTCCCTTACACTTACATACACTCATATAATCTAATTTCATGGCTTGCTCCCCTCTTCCTCACTTACCGACCTTTTCCTTAACGACACCCCCTGCTCTCAATGGTTATTTCTTCCTTTTGTATTATCTGTTTTTGTGTACCTTGTTCTGTTCATATGATATGTCACCTGATAATTTATTGTCCAAGGTCCTCTCTATTCATTGCATAGATAGGCACCTATGAACTTATGGTCTACTCTGTAAGTCTCTGATATATTGTATCCACTTTAACTCACTGTATGTAAAGCGCTTTACTTTGTATGTTCTGATACATTGTATCCTCTTTAACTCATCATATGTAAAGCACTTATATATAATTTGTTATCCTGTTAAGTTTCTGCATGTCTGTACTCTCCCGGGTCGTGCTTGAAAATAGTCATTTTAAGACTAGTGCACTAACCTGGTTAACAAAAGCTAAATAAATAAATAAAACAATCTGATCCCCAGGAACTGAAGGAGTGGTCATTTTCTTTTTAAATCGATCCAGTCTTTTTTCAATAGTTTTAGCAGGGAAGGTTTTGCAAATTTCACAGTCTGAAAGTGAGAAGCACCTAAACAAAATGAGCACAAATCGTGCTTGTCTGCTTTAGCAAACACCTCTCCACACTTCAGACAGTTTTTAAACCCAGTAGATCCTGTTTTCTTTTTCAGCTTATTGGACATACCCAACCGTACTTCAAATACAAAAAGGTGAACTTAAGTTCGAGACCTGAACTGAAATTTGTTTATTTGTAAAGTAAACCAGTTCGATATCTGTCAGGGCCACAAGAGTGAAACAGTCGGTTCCTGGCAGGGAAGAAACCACGATCTGACAGACATTTTTACTGAAACCAACAGGAAACACGAAACAGGTCTGGACTTAAGTCAGATACACCAAAATGTAAATAAATTTAAAAGAAATTAAGAGAAATCACTGGTTCCTCGACAGATACGCGGAACTACAAGTGAAGTATAATTAAACTAAAACTAGCACTAAACTACATAAAAACTTAAAATAAAGGCAACATATAAAGTATAAATAAAATGGTTTATTTATTCCGTGAAAATAAATGTAAATTCCGTCACGCTGAGGAGCGGTCTCCGAGGCATCTTACTTAGGCAGGAGGAGAATTGAATCTGAGCGTTATGAAATGCAGCAGTTGGTAAGGACAGCAATCTGAATGGTGGCACAAGCAATGGACGTTCCATCATCTGCATAATGTCCATTTCTCCAGGGAAGTTCAACACAAGAGGCTGACTGCAAGAGTTAATCAGATTGAAGAACTCCTGTGGTTAGAAGGGGAAAGCAGGAGACACCCTATCTAGGGCAAGGTTAAAAAATAGTTTCAGGGAAAAAAGGGTGAGGTAGTAAAGGCATGGGAGTAGTAAGGAGGTAGTAGGGTAAACCAAACTTGCATAGGCACCAAGCAAAGGAAGGTATGGATTATGAGAGTGGTACAGTGCAATGACTGGGTGAAGCAGTCTTTAGGGAAACCAGGAGACTGAAGTGTTGCTCCATATGTACTCATCTCTCTGGGTTGCAGGCACAAGTTGCTGGACTCCGGGCTGAACTGGCAAGGGTACAGTGGATCTTCTGCCCCACCAGGGGCCAGTGAGTCTGCCATCCCTCCCCCAGAGGACACCTAGACAGGAGCAGAGCAGTTGGGGCATACAGTGCATGATCCTCCACCTATACCACTGCATAATACCTTCACCTTACTGGTGGAAAGGGGCAACCAAGAGGATGTACCCATTGCAATGGGCATAGAGGAGGTGGGGATTCTCAGAAGTGAAGACCTCAAGGAGGTAGAATCCCCCAGCCAACTGTGATGGGGATAGACTTATGAACTGGGGGGGGGGGGCCACATAGGGATGTGAAGTGCTTGAGGGGTGCCTCGGCTGGAAGAGGTGGAGACCAGATTCTGTGGATTGCAACAGCATCAGGAGCTGGATATCATTTTTTTTTTCATACTGGGATGAATGATATAGCACAGGAGAAGGTAGGAGTAGTTAGTGAAGGGAAATTTCAGGGAGCTGGGGAGGTACTCAAGCAGGAGCACACACTGTGGAGTTTTCCAAGGTGCAACCTGTGTACTGACGGAACAGGCTGGGAACATCTGGGTAGATTAGGTGGGCTAAGGAGTACTTTTCTACAGTCAGATTCCATGTTTCTGTATAACACCACCCGAGTCTTACTGATGCTCTGTGCTAGAACAGAATAGGGATGGAGGTTAAGGAAGGTTTTTACATTTAAAGAAATAATCCATGACAGGGTGTGGGTTATGCTGGGATTTACCCACACCTGATGTGGTCTGTCTGCGGCCTCATAACCAAAGCCATACCAGAAGTGGGTAAATACCAGCATAACTCACATTCTGGAGTGCATTATTGCGGTTATACAATCGTTAGAAAGGAAAAATATATGAATTTATTTTTTATTATTGATTTTTATAGTATTGTCCTTCCTCCTTGTCAAATAGTGCTGTGTTACAAAGTAGAATACATGAGTCCCTCCCCCTGACACATGTGCAGATGGACACAAATTCTGGGTTTTTTGTTTTCATTGTATTGTGTCCTTTTTTTTTTTTTTAAAATAAGGCAGTGCCCCCCCCACACACACACACAGACATACACAGTCAGACAGGCATCCATGGCAAGTATAACCTCTGGCTCTGGCTGGGAGAAGGGGAAACCCTGGAGGTGGTTCTCCTCTGCTGGCAACCATGTGAGGGACCAAACCAAGGGCTTGGTCACCCGAATGGGGTAAGCCTGAGGATGTGTTGCTTGGGACCACTGTGCTCTGTGCATCTACTGGACTATTCTCATGAGCAGGCATGCCAGGGGCACTGTGAACACTGCGGAGAATATTAGACCCAGCAGGCACTACATGCAGTGGGCTTGCACAGTTTTGTGCTCAATGATGTAGCATGCCATTTCAAGACCTGCCTGCAGCCTGCTCTCTGGAAAGAAAAGCCAGGGCCCAGGTCATATCCAGAAGAGCTCCTATGAACAGCAGTTGCTGGGAGGGTTGTAGCAGAGACATTTTGAGATTCAGCAAGGCCCCACAGAAGTCAGAAATTGAGAAGCAGTGGTTAGTGCCTGCTCTGTCTGCTGTCTGGATGGGCTTGACATAAGCTAATTATTCAAGTATGGGAAGACTTGGAAGGCCTCATTTCCTCAGGTGCGCAGCGAAAACTGCAAAACATTTTCTTAGGAGCCACGGTGCTGAGGAAGGTCCATAGGGCAGGACTCTGAACTGGTAATGCTGCCCCAGCACTACGAAACAGAGGTATCTATAGTGACTGGGGTGTACCAGACTGTGCTGATATGCAGCCTATATATCCAGGGATGCTAACCAGTCCGGAGGCTTCGAGTAAGGTAGCAAAGAACCCAGAGAAATCATTTTGAGTCTTTCTCCAATTGTTATTATTTATTATTACGATTTTCTCGATCCATGAATTTGTTCAGATTTCTGAGATCGAAAAAGGGGTACATGCCCCATGATTTCTCTGGAACTAGGAAGTAATGGGAGTAGAATGGTGTGTTCTGTTGACTTTGGCACTATTTTCAGTGCCCTGTTGCTCAGAAGGCCCACAATCTCCTGCACAAGAAGTTCTGATATGTGAGCTGATAAAGGGGGGTTGTCTTCTGGGTGGATAATCTGGGTGGGATTTCTGTAAAATCCAAGAAGTATCCCTCTAGGATGATCCTGAGGCCCTGCTTGTCTGTTATGATTGATTCCCACTGATGGTAAAACTGGGTCAGGCACCCCTGCATTGGAGAGGAGAGGTCTACCTCCAGCAGCTAAAACAGAATCTGGGTTGGTGCTTCAGACAGTGGCACTAGGTGCTTTCGGCGCCTATGCCTATGGCTGCACCTTCTTCTGAGGCTGGGGAGGTGGACTTCTATTTTGGGCTCCCCTGCCTTTACCATGAAAGAACTGCTTGTTGTGGAAAGAGCTACATCCCCTGCTCTTCTAAAAGTGAAAGGGAACTAGTCTGGAGGTCCTAAGGGATATTCTAGTTTCATTAGATACCTTAAGGGACTGGTCCAGCTGTTGTCTGAACAGTTACGTTCCATCAAATGGAACAGTAACTACCGGTTGCTGGACATCCTGGGTGAAGTCAGCAGTCCGCAGTCAGGAATGCCATCTGATGCAAATGCCTGCAGCTGCAGAGTTAGATGCTGCATAAAAAGCATCCACAGCCGGCCTGGTGTTGCAGGATGTTGAGGCACTGGACACCACACCTTGTGTCACACCGGCGACCCGGGTTCAGGAATGAGCCTGGGCTGTCAGGGGCGAGAGAAGATAGAGCATCTGGAGGACTGCTCTCCTCTCTCAGGGAGGGAGGGATCATCACCTCACCTGTGGGCTGCCCTCTGGTGGGGGCTGGGGTGGCGCAGGCTGGGTGGACAGGCAGCTGGTGGTTGCAACCTATGCGTGTCACCAAACGTGCATGGTCATGCATTTGGGAGGGGTCCATAAAAATGGCAGCTGGGGGCTTCATGAAGCCCCACTTCTGCCCCGCTGGTCCGCCTCTGCTGCCTCCCCAGATTTGGACTGTGCTCTGGGAAGGAGGGAACGCTCCCTTTTCTGCCTTGCCACAGGGGGCAAGCCATTGTGGGGGGGGAGTCTTGGGGCTGGTTGGCGGAGGTTGGGCTCGTGGAACTCAGGGCGGAGTTCCCACCCCTGGTGCGTGGGAAGCAAAAAAAAAAAAACCACAGAAAGAAAAGCATCCATAGAGGCTCTGAGCTGGTGACTGTTGGATTCAGTCTTGCTTGATAGTCATCAGAATATCCTCTTTAACTTCCAAATCAGGCAGAGACTCTACCAGAGACTTCAGCCTACTCCAGAGGGTATACTCATTCTTAGAAAAATGCCCTTGGAGCTAGTTATCCTCACGCTCCGGGTGGCTGAAGTGTGGGCTCATTTGCCCATGGTGTCAATCTTGTACAGCTCCCTATTTGTGAAGTACACAGTGATCTCTTAAGGGACAATGGCCTCGTCCTGGCAGGACCACCCAAAATGGGTCGACCTACAAAAGAGGAGTGACCCGGTCGGTGCACATGGGGGATCCCCCCCCAGGCAAGGACAGCAGAACCATACAATCTCCTCAGGTGGTGGGCTCAGCCAGTGAGTCTGGGGGGAGAGCCTCACTTCCCAGCTGTCATCTGATCCTGAGCCAGTGCCACCTCCAGCACTAGGCACTTGGCTGATGACCGGCCTAGAGATAGGTTCCTCCCCATCGCTCCTGCCACCTGCGGTTCAACATTGGCCCTGGGGCAATCCCAACCCCTGGTGTTGCGAGTGGCATTAGGGAACTGGACCAGTGCTGTGAATAGCACCAGGACCAGGGACAGCGACAGCCCATGAGGTGACACTGGCCTGGTGCAGGGCCCAGGACCAACACCATGGCCAGTGCCATGCTGCTTCCAGGGGTGGTGTCATCCCCTCCCTAGAGCCACTAGGATTGCCCAGGAAAGAGACTACCACCTATGCCTTGATAACCTGATGCTGCACAGCCTCGGTGCCAGTCCCTCTTCTGGCACTGCAAATGGTGTCAGGAGGGGACTTGACGTCCCGTCAGGCACCACCCCACTCACTGACACCATGAACAGTATCAGGAGTCAGGGCAGCACCAAGATGTCCACTGGTGTAGACTGAGTGTATAGCGATGGCCTTATCCCAGGGATGTCTCCTGTCCAGGACAGACAGATGGGGTGTGTGCAGCCAGCCACCCATAAGGAACCGGCTGTCCACCAGACCCACACCCAGGGCCTCTGACACCTTGGTAAGGTTGTGGAGGACTCTGTGCTTCCTCAGCACCAGAGGTGCTTGGAAGGGGCCCAGAGGAAGGGCCAAGACAGTGTACCTTGGCCTTACAGGTACGACGCCTGCCTCCAAAAGTGGGGGATTGGGTGACCCCACTTCACCACACAAATTTTAAGGGTACTGTGGGATTACTGAGAAGCAGGCGTTGCAGCCATCTATGTTATGAGAAGAACCAAGGCAGGTCCAGCAAGGCCGATGCTGATCCGTCACAGCGATAGATTTCCCACAGGGGGCAACAATGCATGATGGGACTCTGCGGGTATTCCTTTCTGCTTCTTCATCTTCTTCTTTTCTTTTTGGGGCTTCAGCATTGCAGAAAACAAAAAAGAACAAGTAAGACGGCACTGCAATGAAAAACTCACTGGTGGTGATGCAAAAGAAAAATCAGCGGTGTTGGCGAACTGAGACGCTGCTGCTCCCATGGTGTTAACTCAATGGTGGTAAGAACAGAACTGAGATGCGTGAGGGAGCCGGCAATGCCCATTAGCTGGCATGCTCGGCACTATATGTGAGGTGTACAACCACCATCAGTAGCCAATGTCGGCTCCCTCCCTGCAAACAGAGTTGCTCCCATGGGGTCCTAGTGCCTCCGGTGCCAGACCCATCTGTGGGAATCAATGGTGAAAGCGGAGTCTTGGAAGATTAGATTTTCCTTATCCTAAAACTAGATAACCAGTATGTTGTGACATTTTAACACTAATATAGTGATACTCAAAACTTGATATTGTGAAGTCTCTACTCCACACTGTAGGATTTCATCTCCCATCTTCAGTATTTCTACCCACTCACTAGTCCCCTCCCAGTTCTTAACCACCTCCAGTTCCCACCCACCCCCACTGTGTATGCACCAGAAGTTCCCCTATTTCTACCTGCACTTAAGCCTTTCCTCCCCCATTCCTACCCATCCCAATCCCTGCCTCTTCTCTGTCTTCTTACATAACCCCTCTGTTGTTGGTGGTAGGGCATTTGCCTCATAGGTACCTAACATCTGGACTGTCTTGTTTATTTTTTTTATTTAGTTGTTTAACCAGGTATGGCACACTAAGCTGAGAGTTTTTTTTTACAGGAGCGACCTGGGAGCACAAGGAGGTTAAGTGACTTGCTCAGGGTCACACAGTATGCAAGTGGAAGCTGTGGAACTCAAACCCAGGTCTGGTCTGCTGGATATCACCAGATTTGCAGCTCAGAGCCTTAGACCACTGCGCTATACTGCCTCCTTTGATCTCACTCCACTGCCTTGGCTCCCTCTCCTTCTTTCCAGTCTGTCTTCATACATGCATTTTCTCCCTTCCCCACAGATCCTAATCTCATCCACTGATGGCTCTGTGATGTGGGCTCATCACTGAATGTGATTCAGCAACAATACATGCCAGAGTGCAGGGTTTTAAATAATTGATTAGCAGTTTTTTTCTTGGGACAATGTTAACTGTACCGAAAGTATTTATATAGGTTTTCTAGAAGTGTTATGTTTGTTAAACACACTGAGGCAAGTGCTATGCATTTTCATAATGTTTTAGAACTTTTATGAGCAAAACGCTAATCAATTTTTGGAATTAAATAAAACCCTGGGGTGCAGCGTATCATTATATATAGTCATGACTTGGGTGTGCTGTGCAGCACAAGGCAACACTGAGTGCCTTCAGCCACCCAAAAAGTGGCCAGGGAAGGAAGACCGAGTGTCCCAGAAGATGCTCTTCTCCTTGAGAAGGAAGGGCACCGATCCTGCAATGCTATTGCCACCCAGACTTTCGGACAGCAGAGCGGTTTGGGAGACACAAAGGGAGGGGTGCTAATGTTGCATCTCGATGGAGCACATGTGTAAACTTAGATAAGGGATCCTGGGTCCCAAAGCCTGATGTCCTGATGGGGCAGGAGGACAGACAATGAAATGGGGGTGGGGGGTGGGAGAGAGACAAATAAAGCCTCCAGGAAATAGAGACCTCCGTGACCACGAAGAGAAATAAAAACAAAAATGAGGGAGCAGCCTATTCCTATGAAAGTCGCAGTCAAACATTAAAGGACACAGGAATAAACAGCCACTCATCATGTATATTTAGTAAAAATACAAAAGTTTATTATTGCACACCCAATTACAAGTCCCCTTCCTGCACCAACTTTTCGGGGTACAGCACCCCTTCATCAGGATGAAAAAAGCCTAACTTTAAGGGTGTGCCACTTAGTTCTTTTGCTTACATGCCTTTTCAAATTAATAGTTTCTCAAGCTCCGCCACACTTCTGTTTCCGTTTTTTAGCATTCTGGTACGGCTCTTCAGACTCTTACCCCTACAGTCCTTTCTCTTCAAATAAAGGTAAACTGCTGTCCATCTTGTAGCTCCATAAAGACCAATATATTTGGTCAGGAGGCAGTATGCTCCCCATGGTGAGGCGGGGGCAGCAAACAGTATGAATAAATAGACAAAAAAGGAATGATACCCACTCTCCACACTAGTGCATAAATCTGGTGAACACACCAGAAGTCAAACATAACATTCCTGTAGCAGTGGATGGTCTCCACACTACTGTATTACTCTAGTGAACTAACAGACCATGGTTCACACACAGAGCCCCAGTAGCGACTGGGCTCTCCACACTACTGTACTAATCTAGTGAACTAACACACATAGATTCGAACACAGAATCCATGTAGCAGCAGGGGCTCTCGGTCACAAGTCTACTAATCTAGTGAACTAACACACCAGGATTAAAACACAGAGACCTGGTAGCGGCAGGGGCTTTCCACACTACTGTACTAATCTAGTGAACTAACACACCAGGATTCAAACACAAATTCCCTGTAGTGGCGGGGCTCTCCACACAAGTATACTAATTTAGTGTACTAACACACTGGGATTCAAACACAGCACCCATGTAGCGGCAGGGGCTCTCCACACTAGTGTACCAATCTAGTGAACTAACACAGCAGGATTTAAACACAGAGCCCACTGGTGTAGCATGGTTGGCATGGGCCCTGGTGCAAAAAATGAAATGTCCCCCCCCCCCGGTGACGCCAGAGGTAGACGAGCAGTCAATGTTACCCAGCACAATGACTTTATTTACAGTCACACAATTCAAATAACATTAGCGCAAGTCCCAGTCAAACAGGTCTGTAAAGTTCATTTCTTCCCCACCCATCTCTCCAAAGTTTTTAACCCCCATGTGGAAAAGGACCATTGTTTATTTTAAGTCCTTTTCATTTACAGGGAATCATTTTTATTTCAGATCCCCGTTCCTAAAGATGGTTTCTCATTCCAACAATCCACAAAGGTGTTATCTCCCAAGGCGTGGAAATTGAGCTTTTTTCTCTTCCACTTGCAGAAATATTTATTTACAGTCACTATCCATGTAAAGACCCTTTCTCTCCAACCACACTCCTCAAAGGTTTTATCACCAAAAGTGTAGAAAATTGACTTTTTCTTTTAAGCTCTTTTCAGTTGCAAGGAAGATTTTTAAATACAGGTCCACCTACTCATAGTAAGGTGATAGTTTCTCCCCACAAGAGTTTAGAGGACTTAATTTTTTTTTGAATCCCTAGCCCTTCCAGCTACAGAGAATTTATTTTGCTAAATCTCCTCTCCAGGATCATTTTTGAGTCCCAGTGCTGCCTCTCCACCGTGACACACCCTTACTTTCTCTCCCAGCACTAGTGTCCTCTCCAACACAGCAAGCATCCACAGAATTTATTTTTTTTTTTTTAAGTAGAACATACCGCTCATGACTCCATTTAGAGTGTCCACTCCACCTCTCCAGAAACACAGCAAATTTGCAGAGCACACCCACGGAGATCAACGTGCTATCCACACTCCGATCTACACTACAGATAACCGCACAATGAATGGTAAGACACCCCTGGCCAATCAGGTTTGAGCCAGGGTGTTAGTCACTGTTCACTTCGGAAAACAGTCAAGGACCTGTGCAGGCTGCCTTTGATGCCTTCTTCCAAGTCATGGCCGATTTGGAGACTAAGTGCCCCCCCCCGACCAGAGATTTAGGTAAGCGCTCTCTGCTGACACTTTGCCGCGTGGTCATATAACAAATTGCATGCAGAGTAGCATAGTATTTCCAGACAGAAATGCTGGGATCTGAACTGACAAGGCTATATTTTGAGTCCTGTGTGGCTGTGCTGCGCCTGTGCCTGGGCCCCTCCGGCTCATGGGCCCTAGCACAGTTGCACCAGCTGCACCCCTGACAGATCCCCTGTAGCAGCAGGGGCTCTCCACACAAGTGTACTAATCTAGTGAACTAACACACCAGGATTCAAACACAGAGCCCCCTCCACACAAGTCTACTAATCTAGTGAATTAACACACCAGGATTCAATCACAGAGCCCCTGTAGCAGCAGGGGTTCTCTACACTAGTGTACTAATCTAGTGAACTAACACACCAGGATTCTTTTTTTTTTTTTGTAATTATCTTTTTTATTGTCTTTTCATAACTTATATACATACATGTCAACCAGATCAGCATAGATAACTTCATTTCAGTATACGTTAATTATTACAATGTGGGTGGCACACTACAAATTGATGGTTGGTATGAGTTCTATGGATTAAAAGTCCACGTTAATCTCAGTTCCAGTGGAAGGCAATCATCAACAATCCATCCTGGCTTACTAGATCAGCAGAAGAAAATATTGGGTTTCCATGACCTTTGACCATTTTAATTTCTTCTTAAGTTAATCATTCAATAGACATTTCCTATTGGTTACTTTTCTGCACACCCCCAAACCTCCCCATCAGATTCACATCCTGGGGGTCCATCACACCGACGCATACCCCAAGTGACCTCCTTGAGCAATCCCCCGAGCGGCAGACCAGGGGCCCACAGGGTTAGTAGCCTCTCGTTCCCTCTCCACACCGATAGGGAGGGCGATAGCAAGAGAGACACCCGCATTGGACACCTCCCCTACCTTCACGGTATGAAGGCAGGGTCCTTTAACATATAGTATATCTGCCACCGGACCCACCTAGTGGTAAACTTTTCTTCTTGGTTATTTAGGCCATGTGTTATTTTTTCCATAGTGTATATTTGTCTGGTGATATTCCACCATTATTGTATTGTGGGTATCTTAGGTGACAGCCAATTTTTTGTAATGGATTTATTTGCCGCTACTATCAAAATAAGAAGTAGGTAGGAGGAAGCTCTATCTACACACCAGGATTCAAACACAGAGCCCCTATAGCGGCAGGGGCTCTCCACACTAGTGTACTAATCTAGTGAACTAACACACCAGGATTCAATCACAGAGCCCCTGAAGTGGCAGGGGTTCTCTACACTGGTGTACTAATCTAGTGAACTAATACACCAGGATTCAAACACAGAGCCCCTGTAGCAGTGGAGGCTCTCCACACTTGTGTACTAATCCAGTGAACTAACACACCAAAATTCAATCACAGAGCTCTTGTAGCGTTAAGGGCTCTCTACACTAGTGTACTACTCTAGTGAACTAACACACCAGGATTCAAACACAGAGCCCCTGTAGCGGCAAGGGCTCTCTGCACTATTTTACTAATCTAGTGAACTAACACACCAGGATTCAAACAGAGCCCCTGTAGCAGTAGGGGCTCTTCACACTAGTGCACTAATCTAGTGAACTAACATGCCAGGATCCAAACACAGAGACTCTGTAGCAGTGGAGGGTCTCCACACTAGTGCACTAATTTAGTGATCCAACATGCCAGGATTCAAACACAGAGCCACTGTAGTGGCACGAGCTCATGACACTGGTTCACTACTCTGCTGAACCAACACACCAGAATTCAAAAACACAGCCCTTGTAGCAGTGGTGGTCCCTTACACTAGTGTAATAATCTAATGAACACACCAGGACTGAAACACAGAGTCCGCGTGGCAGTGGCGGGGGATCTTCACAATAGTGTACAGTATTACACTGGTGAATGTACACATCAAGATTCAAACACTGAGCCACTGAAGCAGTATGAGTTCTTTGCATAAGTGTACTAATTTGGTCAACACACCAGGATTTGAACACAGAGCCCCTGTAGCAGTGTATAGTGTCTGCATTAGTGTACCAGTCTAGTGAACTAACACACCAGGATATAGACACATAGCCCTTGTAGTAGCAGTAGCTCTAAATTTCTCAAATTTCTCATGAGAGTATTGATACTGTCTCAGTAGTTGAAACATGGTGGGGTGATACCTCCTTATGGTCTAGAGAAATAGAAAATATCACTCTATATTTTAAGACCAGAAGCAGTAAAAAGGGTGGTAGTGTCTGTTTGTATGTAAACAATAAGTACCGTAGCTATGAAATAACTCAAACTTCTAATGAGAATGAGCAAATCAAGTCAATTTGGGTTAATGTCCAGATATCACAAACATTCTCCTTTTTAGCGGGCTCTTGTTATAGGCCCCCATCAAGCAGCATAAATTATAATAATGAACTTAGACGAGAAACAACTGATGCTGCTGAGTCATCTAATGTTATAGCATTAGATAATTTTAACTATCCGGGCATAACTTAGGATATTTATTCTGCATCAAATTTACAAGAACAAACTTTTCTTGATTCTATGATATCGATGGGGCTAGACCAGCTTGTTAAATCTCCACCAGAGCAGACAATATACTTGATCTGGTGTTAACCAATATACCTAGTTACTTCTCTAATATTTCAGTTAATAGCCCATTAGGTAACAGTGATCACAACACCATACTATGTACACTTTTAGAAACTAGATCAATTAATCTGGCTAATATCAAAATAAATAAATAATTATAACAAAGCAAATTATAAGGCAAATTAAGCAGTTCTGGACTCAGTTAATTGGGAAGATATACTATCTACCCTCCCAGTAGAGGAATGCTGGCAAACTATAAAGAACATTATCCTTAAAACTGAAGAATGGTTTGTCCCAACTAAACCGATCAACAGTAAGAAAGGTAAAACTGCCCCGGATGACTGAAGTACTTAAAACACAGATAAGAAAAAAGAAAGGGCTTATAGGAAATATAAACAAAACAAGTGTCGTCAAACCTACTCTAACTATAAACGGGAACTAAAATTATCCAAACAGTTAATTAAGAAAGAAAAAAGGAATTTGGAACTCAAAATTTCGATGAGTAAAGGAAACAACAAAATCTTTTTTCCTATGTTAATCAATTAAGCAAAGGTAAAAAAACAAAATCAAATTCAATATCTGCAAATGGTAAAATTGCAAATGAAACCGACTGAAATGGCTACAGCATTGAATAATTCTTTTTCAACTGTTTTTAATAAAAAAGAAAAGTAAAGTATGTACCAATACAATAGGTATAAAAAATCTCACTAATGATGAAGTAAAGCAAGCCCTGCCTAATCTCAGACCTCACACATTCCCTGATCCAGATAATAAAAACCCTAATTACTTAAAAAGCCTATTATGTAGCCTGAATGTGCCATTAACCACTCTATTCTACAAATCGTTATTCCTTGGACAAATCCCTTCTGAATGGAAAAAGCCGACACAAATCCAATCTTTAAAAAGGGAAATAAACTTCTTTCAGAAAACTATCGGCCAATAAGTATAAGATCAGTTCCATGGCCTTTGACACTGTGCCACATAGAAGACTATTGCACAAACTGGGGAATATGGGTGTGGGCAGGATAGTAGTGCAGTGGGTAGGTAACTGGCTGGACAGCAGGACACAGAGGGTGGTGATAAATGGCTGTCACTCCACAGAGGGAAGAGTGACCAGTGGGGTACCACAGGGATCAGTGCTGGGACCGGTACTATTCAATATCTTCATCAGTGACATTGCACAGGACCTAGAAGGCAGAATTTCACTGTTCGCTGATGACACAAAGCTCTGTAAGAGTAGACACACCAGAGGTGTAGACAGAATGAGAAGGGACCTGCAGAAACTTGAAGAATGGTCAGGGTTTGCAGTTGGAAATTCAATGCAAGGAAGTGCAAGATAATGCAAATGGGGTACAAAACCCTGGCACAATATATCAGTTGGGGTGAGGATATAGCATGCACCAAGCAGGAAAGGATCTTGGAGTTATCATCTCTGATGACCTCAAGGCAGAAACAGTGTGACAAGGCAGCAGGTAAAGCAAATAGGATGCTGGGATGCATAGGCAGGGCATCACCAGCAGGAAAAGGAGGTCATAATTCCACTATACAAGACACTAGTGAGGCCCCACCTGGAGTACAGTGTACAGTTCTGGAGACCATACCTACGTAAGGACATAGACAGGGTAGAGAAGGTTCAGAGGAGGGCAACAAAGATGGTGCATGGATTGCATCACAAGTCCTATGAGGACAGGTTGAAGGCACTGAACATGTACTCCCTGGAAGAGAGGAGGAGAGAGGATATGATAGAGACATACAAGTATCTTACAGGGAGGAACAGGGTGCAGGAAAACACTATTTTTAGCGAAAAAGATGTTCCAGGACTAGAGGGCATGGGATGAAGTTGGAGGGAGGGCGATTCAGAGAAGCGTGAGGAAGAATTTCTTCACAGAACGGGTGGTGGACAAGTGGAACACCCTGCCAGAGGAAGTGGTGGGGCTGGAAACAATCAGAGATTTAAGAATGCATGGATAGACATAAAGGAATTCTGGAGGTCAGGGGTAAGGGGCAACAGACTTCCTGGAAAACATAAACTGAACTTACAAACTTAAATGGGCAGACTGGGTGGGCCATAGGCCCTTATCTGCCGACACTGTCTATGTATCTATGTATGTATCTATGTAAGGTTCTAGAATCCCTTATAAAAAAAGATTTGAAGAAGAATCTTAAAATGCTAGGGCTCACTGATTTAACACAACACGGATTCAAAAAGGGGAGATCTTATCGTTTTCTACAAGTCAATGTCTACAAACTTGGACATAGGTAAACCATGTGATATTATTCTAATTGACTTCAAAAAAGGCTTTCGATAAAGTATCTCACTATATTCTCATTGACAAACGTAACATGTTTAGCTCACACGTAAACAATTGGTTAACTAATCAAACTCAACAGGTTAGACTACATGGTAGAACATCTTTACCAGTTGAAGTGGCTAGTGGAGTTCCACAAGGGTCACTTCTGGGGCCATTTCTGTTCAACTGCTTTACTTCCAGTCTTCACCTGGTGTAATATTCAATATCATAAAATTCTCCGACGATAGCAAATTAGCTAATGTGGTTGACCCTTATTCAAATTATTTGTCTCTTTTTACTTGTCTAAATCATGTAATAAATTAGTGTAAAGTCAACAAAGGAGTTAAATATAGACAAATGTTCAGTGATACATCTTGGAAAAAATAACCCCATGTATCATGATACTATAGATTCTATACACCTACGCACAGCAGAATCTGAAAAGGACCTTGGTGTTATAATAGATGATAACCTTAGTCAAAAATATCATATTAGCTCGATGGTCCAAAAGGCAAATAAAATTATCAATATTATTAAAAATTAATTTGTAACCAGGGATGAACTGATTATTTTAAATCTCTATAGAAATTATATTTGCCCCCATTCAGACTATGCATCCCCCTTTTGGTCCCCATATCATAGGCAAGATATCGACATAATAGAAAGAGTGCAACGTAGAGTCACCAAACTTATACCTAGTATGCATACACATCCCTATCATTATAGGCTTTAACATCTCTGCCGCATGCCCTTGGAAGTTAAAAGACTTAGGGGTGACTGTGACTGCACGCACTTTCTCTTACTCAGCTCCAATTTACTGGAAACCATTCGTTGCACGCCCACCCATGCTAGTTTTAAGAAACTACACCGTGATCATCTTTGTACAACTAGCCCCTGCACTTGCTTTCATCCGCTTTAGACCATTCTTTCCTCCTGCCCTCTGTTTCCCTAGGCAATCTACCTCTCTGACATCTCTTCTCCGCCTCTCTTAATACCCTCCGTACATGTCTCTTCTCTCATCCCTACCCTCTTCCTCTGTTTCCTCCCTCTCTCCCTTCCTCTCCCCCTTGTTTTCATTAACCACAGATGTGGCACTTATTGTATTGTTCTGTGAATACCTTTCTCTTGCAATGCCTGTTCCGTATGTTGTTTTGATTCTTGTTGTTACTTGACTAAACTGTATTTTGACTGCTTTATACTGAACAATATTCTCAACAGCCTCAGTATGATTCTTATTTTGAATCAATGTTGTCTTTACACTGTAAGCTTATTTTATGTGGATTTCCCTCCCAACGGTGTTACATATCTCATGTGCTGCGTCACATGTATTGCTCGTGTATTTTTCAAACTGTCTTCTCACGGGTGATGCCACCAGAAAATAGGCATTGTTGTACCTCGTGCACTCATCCGGTTATATCAAAAGCAGATAAATATATTCAAACAGACAACACATTAATGAAACAATGTGCTGTCTTACCTAACACTAAGAATTTATATTTAACATAGAAACATAGAATTTGGCAGCAGATAGGGTAACATGCCCACCAAGTCTGCCCATTCCTACCTAATGACGGATAAGCTCACAGATTCTAGTAATCAACAGCTTACTTCCTTCTGCCCCCCACTAGAACTGCCTTATGCCTGCTCCATGCATTCTTGAAATTTCCCATTGTTCCTGACTCCACAACCTCCACAGGAAGGCTGATCACATAAACAATTTGAACTCCCTACGACTAGAACCAAGCAAAGGGATAATTGCTTTACATTAAGATCTGTTGCCTTTTGGAATAAACTTCCCAAAGAACTAGTTAGCATTATAGATCCAGCTACATTCAAGACAATGCTGGATAAATATCTGGGATACTAGACTTGTCCCACTCAATAGTAGGAGACAGACTAGGTGGGGCCTCGGCCTAATTCTGTCCTATTTTACAAAGTACAAAAGTACAAAGTACACTATTTTACTAATCTAGTAAAGACACCAAGATTTAAACACAGAGCCCCTGTAGTGTCAGGAGCACTTCACACTAGTGTACTAGTCTAGTGATCCAACACACCAGACATAGCATTAGGGGTGCTGGCCCCCTCTATTGGTTGGGTTTAGAACAGCAGGAGAAAAGGGAGAGTAAGAGCACAGTTGTTGCCAGGTTGATGGCAAATGGTAGTCACAAGCCTAGCATCATGGATCCCCCCCTGGTGTTAGCTATGAGGATAGAGCACAAAAGGGCTGAGGGTGTCGCCATGGGGGTATGGGCCCCAGTCTATGGACAGAGCAGGCAACAGTGCAGAAACAACCATATAAAAAAATGAAAGTGGAAGTGACCTCACCTGGGTCACAGGTGGAGAATTAAACAATTAGCTTGTGGATTGTGGTTACTGACTAAGGGAGAATTAAAGAACTGGTGACACATTCAGGAGAACTAGAGCACTGCTTGGGACCCTCACAGTGACTCTCATGGTAACAGATTGTGATGTCACAAAAGAGGATTATGATTTGCAGTAGGGAATAAGCTACAGAGGCAGATGGATTCTAAAGGAACTCTATGAGATAAAGATTATATATTCGTGCAAATGTGCTTAGTAATAAATAATGGGGAAGAGAAATATACAAAATTTAAATGGAATACAGCAAGAACTGTACTAATTATTACGATTTTTTAAAGTTTTCTTTGAAGCGTCAGTAGCTCTTTAAGTAAGCAGTAAGACTGAACAGGGCATGTGTAATGCTCGTCTAACTGCATGTTCTCGGGTGTCGTGAGGCACAATACTGTAGGTGAAGTGCCTTCAGCCCCTGGAAGTGCAAACAGATCAGCATAATGCATACCCTGCAGTATCTTACTGTACTTAGAAACATGGATGAATTGAGAAAGAAAAGTCAGCCTTTTTTAACAACTGAAAACAGGTATTCTCCTTTCTTTAAAGTAACTAGTACTGTATAAAATAAACAGGTATTTTATTTTTTCATTTTTTTTAAAGTAACTAGTATAAATTAATCCCTCACCCAGCTGTCAAGCCACACATTCAATAGACAGAATGTTTGTTTATAATAGAATGCATGAATTCAAACTTTTGCGGAATTCTACGGGCTGAATGCTCATCTCTCACACCACACAAACACACATAACAGAGGGCTTCAGTAAAGCCATAGATTCAGTTTCATAGGTGGCAGGGTAAGCAGCAAAGATCTCTGTGGTAAGCAGGTAAGGACAGGAAGGGGATTTTCATGGTCAGGAAAGAAGCTATAGAAAATAAAACTGTGAGCAGTCCTTCATTTTTTGTTAATTTGTGTATGTAGGTAAGGATGGGAATATTGATTTCAAACATATTTTGCCAGGTATGTAAACACAGTCTAGGAGGACTCATTTCCAGTTACAACCTAAAGCAGAAGAGAACTGGGGGGGGGGTCACTTATGACATGGAAGTGAGGCCTGAAGCTGGGCGAGGTTGTGAGTGGGGGGGTTCCAAATGCAAGGCTGTGCCTGACTGAGGCTTGACCTCACAGAGCCTGCATCGAGGAAACTGCTACCACCCTCCGAGAATAAGGAACAGGTGGGATTGGAGGGGGAGGTGAAAATATCTTTGAGTTAGACAGGTCATTTGCCCATCCAGTATGCAGCCCTGAACATAAAAGAAAAGAACATTTAATCAATTTGGTTGCTATTTTCAATTTAAGGGAGTTTTATTTTTGGGTCTAGATATTTTTTTTAAGGAAGTAAAGATGGCATCCATGTTCTTAAAGGCAATCAGGAATTTTTGAAAAAGGCATGGATTTTGCAGGCATGCTGTGTCCTGATTGCTAGTACTTTTTTTTTTAAACTGTGCATAAAAAAGATATTAAAGGACAATGCCTGCCTGCCACCACATCCCCAAACCAAACTCCACATTAGGCATTCCAGTTACAAAAAAATGTGGCTTTACATGCGATTCGATTTAACAGCTGTAATGTAAACAGTGCCAGAGAAGTGCAGTGCCATTTCACATTTTCAGTGTGGTGTGACTCACTGTATAAAATTATACACCGAGCCGTGCTGCACTGAGAATATGAAATGGCGCCACACTGCTCCAGCACTGTGTACATTACTGCTGTTACATCAGATTGCATATAAAGCCACAGAAATAATTAAAAAATTATTTCTTTGACTTAAAAGCCTAATTGGAGGGTTTTGGATGGGGGTGTATAGTGGGGGGGAGACAGGTATTGTCCTTTAAGACACAGGTGCCAACCAGTCAGGACACAGGATATTTCCTTGTCCCTACCCATTTTATAAAAACAGAATAGACAACCTTTCAGAACTTTGATGGGCAGTTTACATTTTTTGCGGAGGTTAAAAGAGAGAGACTAGGCTGAAGCCCTCTAGGGAACCCCATTCCCGACAGCTGCAGGTACCTGAAGATGTCTGTGACCTGCTATGTGCCTGCCAAAAAATAACTTTTTAGTTATGTGGTTGATAGCCCCTGTGGATTTCTTCTCTGGATGCATCACCAACAACATGGGATCTGCACAGAATAAAACAACCCCACACGTTCCTTAGCCTTCCAGTTTTAAACCCTTACAAGGCATCTTAATATCTGAATAACCAAGTTTTTCTACTGAAGAAAATTAGAACAGCTGCTGCTGTTGGTGGTGGGGGGAAGAATATGTCAGAAATATAAAACTCTTCAAAGCATCAGACTTTTTCAATAAAGCATGAAATATGCAAATCTCTCAGCTCTGTGCATCAATTCGGCACTGAGCAGGCCTTCAGGGTGAGCGAAACCATGGCAACCCTTGCCGGTTCCCTCTTTAAAGAGGCAAAGTCTTTAATGCGATCTGTGTATCCTGAATACTTTTTCAGTTTTCAACGAAATTAGGTCTTCCTTTCCTCTTCCAAGGGAGTCATGGGATGGGTTGGGGGAGATGGGGAGGGACACAGGTCCCAAGTTAGATCAGCTCCAAATAAAGAAGGGAGGGAGGGAAGAGAGGGAGCGAGAGAGAGAGAGAGAGAGGCCTCATAAAACTGTTCTTGGCCTCTAGTGTGCCCCTCCCCTTACACTGCAATTATATGTTTCCTATTTGAATAAGAAGTCTATAAAGGATTGCTAAGTAGGGGTTTTGTGACAGCTATAATAGACGGCAAGCGTTCCAATCACTACTGCTGTCCTCATAATTAAAATCACTAAGTCCTTCCTATATGTTTACTTGATTCACTTTCTGTTTTTGTTTTGCACCCCCCAGCCCCCGGCAACTTAAAAAGAGTGTCATTTATACGGCACTATATCTCTCAGATTCTCAAACTCACAACCTAACTGTAGTCTGGGCATTAATCCATTGCATATGTCTGTGTGGCATAGTGGGTAACACTTCCTTGTCTCAGGCTAGAAGGAAGGTCATGGGTTCAAATGGCTGGCAGTATAGTCCAGAGGTTAGAGCAGTGAGCTGTGAATGAGCTTGGTACATCTGGTAGACTTGGGTTTGACTCCTACAACCTCCACTTGTGTAATGTGTGACCATTAGCAAGTCACTTAACCTCCCTGTGCTCCCGGTTCAACCCTCTAAATGTGATTTGGGCCTAGTGGGCTGTACCCAGCTACCAAAGAATAAACATAATTTTCACGCCATGACCTGAGTTCAGATGCAGTGCTGACACAGTAATAAAGTGCTAGGGGAGACGGAGGGCTGTGTTATTGGATGCGTCTCACCTTCATTCATATGAACCAGTAAACTCTGGCCCCCAGTCGGTTTCTGGCAGTTAGGGCAGGATCCTCCCCGCAAACTGTGAACACCCCCTGCAGGGTGTTAAATAAGTTGAAAAAATTGATTAGCAGTTTCACACATAAAACTGCTACTCAACTGTGAAAATGCATCGCACTTTGCATAGTCTGAGGTGCAAAATGAAAAGTCTCATTTGTTTTTCCTCATGTAGTCTACCATGGCATGGCCTCACTCAAAAAAGGAAAAAAAAAAAAAACAGTCCACTGCTAAGCACTTCTTATAGAGGACTATTTCTCCAACCACACCCATCTTGCACCTACACATGATGTGAACAGAACGTGCCACACAACCTTGTAAACGCCAAAAACACATGACTTGCAGTGCCAGCTTGGTGGCCCACTGTCAGGCTCCCACATCTTGTTCCACTACCCCCACTAGACCAGGGTTCTAATCCGAACAGGCACTCCTACAGTTTTTTTTTTTTTTTAAATACTCAGCTTTGACTTTCACTCGTGTGATAATCCATGGTGTTAAAATCATATACAAAATGGAGAATGGAGCTATCTTACAAACAGGGTGCTGACATGGTCAGGATATGTGAGGTTGAAGAAACCAGCCCCAAGCTGAATTTCTGGAAATGGTTAGCGTTACTCCATTCTGTGAAGCATTTTACTATGCTGTACCAGCTTACCAGCTATTTAACACCCTGACCCTGGCATCCTAGGCAACCCCCCACCCCCACACCTTACATGGTTTAGGTCATGGCTACCTGAAAAATCTCCGATATCCATGCATCCCTGTATGCCCACTCCACTCCACCAGGGCTAGCTTGTTGGTAATCCCCCACTGAAGTCTTAACTAATCTGGGGACAGAAGAGCCTTGGGGGTTAGTGCCCATTATTTTGGCAGTCACTGCCACTCCATGTTCGCTCTGCTTGCTCGGAGAAGGCCACTGAGGGAGTTTTGCAATGTTATCTTTTTTTGAGCAAGCCAACTATTTTATTTAGGTATTGTCTGTGATACCAGAATATTTACTAAGCATTTTTCTTTTTGTACTGTGAGCCTTCAGGATAGGACACAATGTAAATTAAATTTGCCTTGCCTCTTTCAACTAAAGCAGCAAGTTCTGCCACAGCACATGGTGGCAGTGTGTGGGATACTGCTGAACAATGCTAATAATGCCGTCGCTGCACATGGTGGCTGTGTGTGGGGTGCTGCTGCTGAAGAATGCTAATAATGCCGTCGTTGCACATGGCGGCTGTGTGTGGGGTGCTGCTGCTGAAGAATGCTAATTATGCCGTCGCTGCACATGGCGGCTGTGTGTGGGGTGCTGCTGCTGAAGAATGCTAATTATGCCGTCGCTGCACATGGCGGCTGTGTGTGGGGTGCTGCTGCTGAAGAATGCTAATAATGCCGTCGCTGCACATGGCGGCTGTGTGTGGGGTGCTGCTGCTGAAGAATGCTAATAATGCCGTCGCTGCACATGGCGGCTGTGTGTGGGGTGCTGCTGCTGAAGAATGCTAATTATGCGTGCGCTGCACATGGCGGCTGTGTGAGGTGCTGCTGAAGAGTACTAATATGCATGCACATAGCGACATGTGTGGTGCTGTACTAATTATACCGTCACTGCATGGCGGCTATGTGAGGTCTGAAGAATGCTATAATGCCATCGCTGAACATATGACTATTAGGGGTGCTTCTGCTGAAAATGCTAATAATGCAATTGCCATGACTGTGCGTGAGGTGCTGCTGCTGAAGAATACTAATAATGCCGTCGCTGCGCATGGCGGCTGTCGTAAGTGCTGCTGCTGAAGAATGCTAATAATGCCGTCACTGCACATGGCGGCTGTGCGTGGGGTGCTGCTGCTGAAGAATGCTAATAATGCCGTCACTGCACATGGCGGCTGTGCGTGGGGTGCTGCTGCTGAATAACGCTAATAATGCCGTCACTGCATGGCAGCTGTCGCGCGGATGCTGCTGCTGAATAAACGCTAATAATGCCGGCTACTGCACATGGCGGCCAGCGCAGGGTGCTACCGCTGAATAACACTAATGATGCCGTCACTGCACATGGCGGCTGTGTGGGGTGCTGCTGCTGAATAACGCTAATGATGCCGTCACTGCACATGGCGGCTGTGTGTGGGATGCTGCTGCTGAATAACGCTAATGATGTCGTCACTGCACATGGCGGCTGTGTGGGGTGCTGCTGTTGAATAATGCTAAGAATGCCGTCACTGCACATGGCGGCTGTGTGTGGGATGCTGCTGCTGAATAATGCTAATAATGCCGTCACTGCACATGGCGGCTGTGTGGAGTGCTGCTGCTGAATACTGCTAATAATGCAGTCACTGCACATGGCGGCTGTGTGGGGTGCTGCTGTTGAATAATGCTAAGAATGCCGTCACTGCACATGGCGGCTGTGTGTGGGATGCTGCTGCTGAATAATGCTAATAATGCCGTCACTGCACATGGCAGCTGTGTGGGGTACTGCTGCTGAATACTGCTAATAATGCAGTCACTGCACATGGCGGCTGTGTGGGGTGCTGCTGTTGAATAATGCTAAGAATGCCGTCACTGCACATGGTGGCTGTGTGTGGGATGCTACTACTGAATAAAGTTAATAATGCCGTCATTGCACATGACAGCTGTGTGTGGGGTGCTGCTGCTGAATAAAGTTAATAATGCCGTGTCTGCACATGACGGCTGTGTGCGGGATGCTACTGCTGAATAATGCTAATAATGCTGTCACTTCACATAGGGGTTATGTGTGGGGTACTGCTGCTGAGTAATGCAAATAATACCATCAGTGTATATGGCAGGTGTGTGTGTGGGGTGCTGCTGTCCTATAATGTTAATGATAGCGTCCTTTGCTGGCATGGCCTTTGCAGTACTTGAAGGCACACTGCAGCCAGCTGATGGGAGGGCCACGAACACCAGCTCACTGTATGACCATGAGCATGTCCTGTGATACCCCTGTGCAGTTTCTCACTTTACACTGCAATGCCACTACAGCAGACACAGTGAGGGTCAGGACATGTGAGTGGAAGGCTAAGCAGAGTAAGGACCAGGACTGGTCAGCCGAAGACTTAGCATAGTAGGTGCCAGGACTGAGCAGTGGAAGGCTGAGCATAGTGAGGGGTCAGGATTGATCAGTGGAAGGCTGAGCATAGTGAGGGCCAGGATCGATCAGCGGAGGGTTGAGTATAGTAAGGGCCAGGATCTATCAGTGGAAGGCTGAGCATAGTGAGGGCCAGGATCTATCAGCGGAGGGTTGAGCATAGTGAGGGCCAGGATCTATCAGCGGAAGGCTGAGTATAGTGAGGACCAGGATCTATCAGCGGAAGGCTGAGTATAGTGAGGGCCAGGATCTATCAGCGGAAGGCTAAGCATAGTGAGGGCCAGGATCGATCAGCGGAAGGCTGAGTACAGTGAGGGCCAGGATCGATCAGCGGAAGGCTGAGTATAGTGAGGGCCAGGATCTATCAGCGGAAGGCTGAGTATACAGCAGGTCAGGATTGATCAGCAGAAGGCTGAGTACAGTGAGGCAAATGAAATTGCAGCACCAGACACTGACCTGTATAAAGCAGTCACACATCAAGGCTAGGTGCTTAAATCATTTATTACTTTTGTTTCTCTCTGCCACCGATCGCCCCGCCCGGTCACCTCGCATCCACTGAATTTACCTCTGGCACTGAGGTGCCAGCTGGCCAGGTGTGGCGCCTGCAGAGCCAGCATTATCCTGCTGGTCAGTGGTTTGTCAGCCTCCATTTCTCCTGTCCCTGAGTGCGGAGCCATGGCATGCAATGACGCCAATGGCTGAGCCACGCACACTTCCATACGCAGCATCCCGGGCGTCTGCTCGATCTCTGCCCCCTGTATCTTGAAGTTGGTGCTCCAGCCGCTGCTAGGGGCCAGGCATGCATCAATCTCTGGTCCCACTCCTCCTCAGGAGAGGAGAGCTGTCCTCCAGACACTCGATCCTTTTCTTCCCCGGCTGAACCCCAGCGACCCGCTCGCACTGCAAACACAGGTCGCCTGCATGGCAGGAAGTAAAGCATTGATGCCTCAGCCCTCCACACCACTGCGACGGCTTAAATCATTTATTGAAAGACTCCCTGATGACGTGCTAAGTGAAACCCGTCGGAGGTTTCAGTGTGAGGAGCTTCTGCTGGCATTCCCGCAAAGAGGTTTTCCATTCTTTTGGTTACTTCAATACATGATTTAAGCATACAGACTTAGTGTGTGACTGCTTTATACAGGTCAGTGGTTGGTGCTACAATTTAATTTGCTGCCTGTGTTTTTTATGAGCACATCCAGCCATGGGGTGGCTTTGTTTGATACTTGAGCACAGTGAGGGCCACGATCGACCAACAGAAGGGTGAATATAGTGAGGGCTAGGCTCGATTAGTGAAACGCTGAGTATAGCAAGGGGCAGGATTGATCAACGGAAGGCTGAGCTTAATGAGGGCCATGATCGATCAGCAGAAGGATGAGCACAGAGCGGGCCAGGATTGATCAGCAGAAAGCTGAGCATAGTAAGGGCCAGGATCGATCAGCGGAGGGTTGAGTATAGTGAGGGCCAGGATCTATCAGCGGAAGGCTGAGTATAGTGAGGGCCAGGATCTATCAGCGGAAGGCTGAGTACAGTGAGGGCCAGGATCTATCAGTGGAAGGCTGAGTATAGTGAGGGCCAGGATCGATCAGCGGAAGGATGAGTACAGTGAGGGCCAGGATCGATCAGCGGAAGGCGGAGTATAGTGAGGAGCAGGCCAGATCAGTGGAAGATTCAGCATAGTGAGAGCCAGGATCGATCAGCAGAAGGCTGAGCATAGTGAGTGCCAGGATCGATCAGCGGAAGGCTGAGTATAATGAAGGGCAGGATCGATCATCGGAAAGCTAAACACAAAGAGGGCCAGGATCAATCAGCAGAAGTCTGAGTACAGTGAGGGTCAGAATCGATCAGAAGAAGGCTGAAGGGTACAGCTGATTGTAAGAACAAAGTAAACGGAGTGAGAAAAACTCCTGACTAACAGAAATGGCATTTAATATAAAAACAGAGGAAAAACTAGGAGCACTGGTGTTTGTGTGACCTTAATGAAGGTGTTTAGGACCAGGAAACACTGATGCCTTGTTCCTTGCCTATAAGCTATCATCATTTTCAAATATCTGCTGTCAGAGGGAAAATGAGGTGTAGCTCAAGCAGATGGCATCACTAAGTTCTTCCACTCCAGTTACACAATACCAGACCTTCGGTTTTCCTGCCCAGCCCCAAAGTGGATTGCTCCACTCCAAACTGCCCAGCTGCCCCCTTCACCCAGGAAAGAAGCCCTGTGGATAGATGTGTCCATCCCCCACCAGTCCCGGAACAAGAAACCTACTTTTTTTATATGATAATGTGTGCATGTGTCTGTACATGTGCATGTGGACAGTATGTTTACTGAACCCAGAGACCCTGAAAAGGCGCAACACCAGCTGAGCTGCTACACCAGCCAGCTACTCATAGCACAACCAACTGTCCCATCTCTGCAGCACACCTCATGCCTCACCCCACAGCAGAAAAGGAGGGTTCACTTTCAGATGGCTGGAAGCTGGCCTGATAGATATTCTTTGCAAAAAAAACTGCTTTAATGCAAAATTTAGGGTTTAGACTAAAGCAACGAAAGTAGAAAAATGTGGTTTTTAGAGTTTTGAACTCCAAATTCCTATCCCCACCCACGAAGCAAATCAAGGGTGCAGTCTTCCTTAGGGTTGTCATCCCTAAAGCTCATACCACTGCTGCAGCAAGAAAGCTCAGATATGATGGACACAGGTGTATTTTTTTTTTTTTTTATTTATAATTTTTGTGAGTTTTCCCCTGACCCAATCCCATACATCCCCAAGACAGGTGTGCGTGGAGGCGCGGACGCCTTGTGGGATGCCCCTCCCTTCCATTCACGCTGTTAACCGCCTGCACCAGCCACCAGACCGTCATCTGGTGGCAGCAGGACTAGGGGCGGGCAACCCCCCATCCCGGGAGAGGAGAGCCACCGCTCAATACTGCTCCCACCCCCCACGCCGGCACCCCGCTAACCCAAGGTCATTCCCTTAACCTGGGTCGCTGGCGTAGCAGAGGTAAGGTGTCCAACGCCTCAACCCTCAGCACCACTGGGCTGGCCAGAAGTGTATGTTTCAGGGCTGTACAGAATGGGTGAGCTTTAGGGTTGAAAACCTCAAGGAAGACTACACCCCTGGTTTGCTTCAGGGGTGGGATTTGAGGTTTGGAAACCCTAAAACCACATTTCCCTACTTTTGTTACTTTAGTCTGAACCCTAAATGTTGCATTAACACAGTTTATTTGCAAATAATTTCCTTACTTTCTGAGATAGTATAACTATATCCTCATTTGACTGTGGCAGCGCAGGGCTCTCTGAGCACTGGACTCCCATCCCTACATAAATGCATACATGTATGCTGCAGTGCCCTCTGGGCCCTTCGCCTGCATCTGTAACAAAACAGCAACCAAACTGTCAGCACAGCCTCTTTATTACGCCACCTCATGAATGAGGTAATGAAAATTGTCCAATCTCCGCTGAAACGTTATTCCGCGCCACTGCATTGTCATTCCACGCCACAGGAGTGAAACACAGTTTGGGCAAGATTTGAAAAATGACTGCTTTCTCGTTCATGAGGTGGTGTAAAAATGTCTATATGTGAAAAGTTGGGGTGAAAATATTTAAAATTACCAAAGTTATGGCTGACGTACAAAATGTCAATGGATATGCACTTCGCTAATTTCTACTTACTTGACACCAGATTTCAACATAGCCATCTTCCTGATCCCACCTCATGAATAAGGGTGATGAAAATGTTTAAGGTGATTTCACCAATCAACTGTGAAAACACCTTTTGGACTTGATTTGTGAAATTCCACTGCCATTGTTCATGAGGTGGGGACCCGAAAAGGCCATATTGAAAATGTGGGGTCAGAATATGCAAAAATGATGAACCTATGCATCAAAGTTTAAAACCCTGCTGAAATACACTGAACCACACTCACCTTAGTTTCTCATATTGCAGTTGGCGGTTCCAACAGCAAGATGTGTCTTTGATTGGAAAGTGGCTCTTCACCCTGGGACCTGTTCAGGTGTGTGTGTGGGGGTGTGGGTGCTCAGCGGGAGGTTGGGAGTGGTCGGGTAGGATCGTCAATGGACAGTTTTCTTTTTACAGATTTAAAAAACAATTTAGGACTATTTTTCTTTATTTGCTACAGATGGCTATCGAAGGTGGAAGATGCCACTAGACATCAAAGAAAGATAACATCTTAACAGGAACGGTGATTGGAGGGTGAGAAGGTACCAACAGACACCAGGGAAAGACAAAACGTAATGGGGAAGGCGATTAGAGGGTGAGGGGATGCCACTAGACACCAGGGAAAGACTTAATAATTACAGGGGCAGTGATACCAGGCAAAAATAAAACAATTATGGGGATGGCGATCGGATGGTGGGGGGTGCCACTAAACACTGGGCAAAAATAAAACTACGGGGATGGCGATCAGAGAGTGGGGGGGTGCCATCAGACACGAGGGAAAGATTTAATCATTAGGGAGGCAGTGATTGGAGAGTGGGGTGGGGCGCCACTAGACACCAGGGGAAAAAATAAAATCATTATGGGGACAGCGATCGGGGGCATCACTTGACACCAAGGAAAAATAAAATAATTAGAGAGACGGCGATCTTAGGGTGGGGAAGTGCTATTACAGTAGTAGTGCCAAAGTTGTCAAACAATTTTGTAAGATTCCCTATTTATCCTTCAAAAACTTTAGGGAAAAATCCATTTAAATTATTTTTGTTATACAGACAGAAAGAGGCCAGTTCCTATTACAGTATTGAAGCATCATCTAATGGATTTTCAACTAGACTATCAGATGGAAGCACCCTCTCCTGGTAGCAGTGAACATACTACCAAACAAAAATAAATCTCTAACAAAAGGTTTTACCATTCTTAAAAGGGATTTTGAAAAATCCTTAAAAATCTTTTGATGAATTTGGTGCTACTACCGTAGATAGCAGGGGGAAAAGTTAGTAATTACGGGGGCAATTGAAGGGGTGGCATTAGACACCATGGAAAAATTAAACAATTAGGGGGACAGCGATTGGAGAGTGTAGGATGCCACTAGACACCAGGGGAAAAATAAAATAATTATGGGGACGGCGTTCAAAATCCTTTTCTAATTTGCACGAATCCTCTTTTGCATCAAACGAAAAAAGGAAACGAGAAAGGATCCCTTCAAATGAAAAAGAATTGCAAAAAAACTAACTCCAAAATCTTTTTTCTGTATGAAGGGATCCCTTTCCGGTTAAACAAAAATATCTTACAAGAAAGGATCCCTTCAAACGAACAAAGAATAGGAAAATAAACTAAGTTCACAATCCTTTTCCGTATGACGGGATCCTTCTTCATTTGACTGAAAAAAAGATCATACAAAAAACCCAGAACAAAACTAAGTCCAAAATCTTTTTCAACATGTAAGGATCCTTTTTTGTATGAACAAGAAAGGCCATACAAAAAAAACCGAAGTGAGTAATGAAAAACGATGCAAAAATGGAAAAAAAAATCTTTTTAGGTCATTTTTCCAACACTTAAGTGCAAAATCCACCTAACGGGGTCCCAATGAACAAGATACATATGTTGGTCTTTCTGCAGAATGTCATTTTTGTCGGTTTTGAATGAAGAAAAAAAAAAAAAAAAAGGAAACAAGATGGTGGCAAATGAAAAAGGATTTTTTCCTCATGAGAAAGCATTGGTCCCATACAAAAAAGGATCCATTTTCATAGGGACAACATCATTTTTCCGTTCTAAACATCTATCCTGAAGTGCTTACTGAGCATGATCAGAAATTTAAAATTTAAGAACTCTGAAATGGATTAATATTTTTTCACCAAACCAGCAAAAGGTGCATATGTGGGCCATGCCCTTTCTACCCATAACAATTCAGACCAACATTTCACACCATCTGGCTGCAAGGTGATGACAAAAAACAAAACCAAAAAAAAACAGTGACCTTTTTATAAAACTTTTTTTCACTATCCACATCTTAGAATCTGCACATCCGACTGGAATGAAATTTGACACATCAAGAGATCTACCCCACAATACCATATATGCAAATTTTGTGCAAGTCTGGTGAACGGTTGCAAAGTTATTAAAGTGCAAAAATTGGGGTCTTACATTATATGGCCTACTCAACCCTAAATAGTGGCACTACGGTGCCATTATTTTTGGCATACATATACATCACGAAGAAAAAAATTACTTACCATAGTAATCTTGTTTCTTCCAAGGGATCCCACAGTATGCTTGACTAGTGCAGAATAGCCCAGCATGTTAAGCTGCTCTGGAGATAGAATGTATGCAAATGGGAGAATGGAAACAGCCAATCAGCATGAAGCTGAGAGATACTGCCTATAGGTGCTATGTGGAGAGGAGCCTGATTTATTTTGTAGCCAAAAGGGCAAAAGGCCCACTAACCTCTGAGCTGACAAGGTAACCCCTAAATAAAATAAAAAGAAAAGAAGAGAAAAGGAAAGAAGAAAGAGAAAAAGCAACCATGAAAAGGCATAGGCACTGTGAAAAATGTCAGCTGTGCAAGGTACCAAGTGTCTGTTCCCCTGTTAAAAATTTGGTACTAGAAAGAACTGTAGAACATTTTCATCCTAGGCTATGTGAGAGGAAGTTGGGTGGGGATGTCAAGAATACTGAAGGATCCCTCAGAAGAAACAAGATTAGTATGGTAATTTTTTCTTCTCACTCAAGGAATCCCTCAGTATGCTTGACCCGTGCAGACTCCCAAGCAGTGCCCCTGGGATGACAGAACACAGCCTACTTGGGAAAAGGACTGCAGTGCCAAATCTGGCATCTGATCTGGACTGTACATCCAGACAGAAATGCTTTGTGAATGTGTGTACAGCTCTTCAGGTGGTCACTTTGCACAGTTCGAGCAAGGGTGTGTCCCCTGCTGTTGCTACAGAGGCCACCGTGTCCCTGTAAAGAAGACAGGGAGTGTGATGGACTGATTTAGGTGGCATTCAGACAGTACATTGGGGAGGAATTTCCTGTTAGTCCTGAGGGTCATTCTGTCTCTGTGGAAGTCAGTGTGTAATTAGGCTCAAGGCAAAGAGCCTGGAGCTCACTCATCCTCCTGGCAGATGGCTGGCCACCAGGAAACAGTTTTTCAGGTAACATATTTGAGATCTGCTGTAGCCATTGGCTCAAATGGGGTACCATTAACTTTGCTGTGCACAAGTTCAGGTCCCAGGGAGGGACTGGTTCTCTGACAGAAGGGTGCAGGTGGAGCAGACCCTTCAAAACTCTTAGGGTAAGAAATCACAGTTTTTTCCTTGCCTGCTCAAATGTAGGCTGAATGTGCAGCCAATGCACCTTCAAGGTAGAAGGTCTGAGGCCTGATGCCCAGAAATGTACCAGGTAGTCCAGGATGGATGAAAGACCAGCCTGCGGGGGGTTAATCTGTCTCTCTTACATTCTGAGGAATAAGACTTTTTGGTATTGGGGTTCTTGACACCCCCCTCTGAGGATACTAAGAACCACCTCTGAAAACTGTGAGTCTGGGGACTCTAGCTCCTCAAGAACCAGGTTTCAAGGTGAAGTGACTTGATGTTGGGGAAGGTGACCCTGCTGTGGGACATGGTCAGGAGGCTGTGGCTTGTGGGCAAGCAAAAGGGTTATTTGGATGACAAGGTAAGGGGCAGGGGTACCATGGCTGCTTGCCCAATCTGGGGCCACTAAAATTAGTGTTGTTGGTTGGCTCCTGAGTTTCAGGGGTACTCTGGGAAACAGAAAGAAAGGAGGGAAGGTGTATAGAAACCTCTCTGACCAATTCAGAGTCAGAGCATCCATTAGCACCGAGCCCCGTATCAGAGGCATGCAACAGTAAGAGGTAGCTGGTGGTTTTCATTGGAGGCAAACAGATTTACATCTGGAGTGCCCCATCTCCTAAAGATTGTTGCAGGTACCTACCTATTTAGGGTACACTCGTGGTGGCCCTGACTGATGTGACTGAGAGTCTCTGGCAGGACATTGTCCTTGCCTGGGAGGTGAATGACAGTGAAGTGCACACCCAAGGAGTAGGCCAAGGACTAGATCTTCATGGCTTCTGCACAGAGCTTTGAGGACTTGGTGTCCCCCTACTTGTTGATGTAAAAAACATGGTGATGCCGGCTGTCCTGACTTGGATAGACTGACCCTTTAGCTGGGGGACAAAGCCGTGCCTGGCAAGGTGCACTGCTCTTAGTTTCAGTAGGTTGGTGTGGCTGGACTCTCAGGGGGATCAAACCCCGCTTATGGATTGGCCTGCCAGGTGGGCTCCCCCCATTAGGGAGGTATCTGTTGTAAGTGTCAGGCAGGAATCCCTCTGCTGAAAAGGACACTCCTTCCCTGAGGTTGTCCGTGTCATTCTACCTATCTAGAGCCTGCAGCAGGGTTTTTGTGACTGGCACAAGTTTTGACAGGTGTTTGTTCTTTGAGACCAGTGAGCCCTTAGGTGATAGCGAATGTCTCACATTGAAACTTGGCCCCTGGCACCACTGCTGTGGTGGAGGCCACGTAGCCCAGTAGTTGCAGGAAATATCTCGCTGGCCTTGGCTGGCTGAGGACAAACAAGTTTGCCAGACTGTAAAGGACTGCCAATCTGTCTGAGGGAAGCAGAGGTTTCCCATGCAGAGGGTTGAGCTCTGCACTTATGAATTTCAGAAGCTGCATAGACTATAGATAGGAGTTCTCTGTATTAGAAACACAGAACATAGAATCTGTCGGCAGATAAGGACCATAAAGCCCACCTAGCTTGCTGATATACATATATATATATATTTTTTCAACTATCTTAATGGCACCCACTGGACCTGAAACTCTCTCAGACACCAACTTGTCTGCTGCTCTACCTCCCACTGAGACCCCCTACCTCCTCAAGGCCATTAGTTCTCCTCGCGGGACCCCTGGACCTAGGTCTATGAGCAGTTCAAGAGGTGGAGGCCCAATTATGGGTGTGTGGTGGTCAGGCACTGTGGAGCCATCTCCTATCTAGACCAGCGGGGGGGGGTTCTTCAGTTGCACACCAGACGTGGGACGTACAATGCCACCCAGCCTTTGATGTAGATGCTCCCACCCACATCAGGAATGCAGCCGCCCAATATCTTCCCCTGCCTTGTGAGCCCCTGTGCTTCACAGTGCTGCCAGTCTCCACCAGGGGCCACTGCTACGCAAGCCACCCTGGATCCCACCCCGAGAGAAGTGAGCAGTCCTCTGGATGCTCAATCCTCTTTCTCCCCTCACAACTCATGTGGACCGGGCTTGTTCCTGAACCTGGTTGCCAGCGTGGCACGAGGTGTGGTATCCAGTGCCCCAAACCTCAGTGCCACCAGGCCGGGCGAGCCTGCTGATACTGATGAGGAAGTCAGCCCAGGGATTGCAGGAGAAGCTGCGTCTGATAGATGGAGCCCTTGACCTGTTGGGGGGACCTTTCTGTGATAAGTCAGTCATCCAGGTAGGGAGAAGACAGTGATCCGTTGTCTCCTTAGGTAGGCTACCATCACTGCTAGGCATTTTGCGAATACCCTTGGGGCTGAGAAGAGGTCGAAAGGGAGTGCTGCAAATTGGTATAGGAATGTAGAAATATGTAACCTTGAGGTCCAGGGAGGTTAGCCAGTCTTTCTGCTGTAGGGAGGGGATTACCACTGAAAGGATAATCATCTTGAACTTGGGATTGTACAGATCCTTGTTTAAGTATCTGAGATCCAGGATGGGTCGCCAGTCCCCATTTTTTTTCCTGAGTGAGTAAGTATCTGGAGTAGAGAGCCCTTTTCCCCACTGGGGAGGTGGGACCGTCTCCACAACACTGAACAGAAGCAACTTTTTGACTTCTAACTCCAACAGTAGCCTTTCTGTGGGAGTAGAGATTTGAAGGTTCTGTGTGGCTGAAGGAATTATTTTTTTTGAACTGTAGGCAAAACATCTGGCCCCACCACCTCGAGCACCCACCTGTCTGTGGTGATGGACTGCCACTGATGGAGGTAGTGGCCGAGCCTTCCCCCGAGTGGGGGTGGGGAGGTGACTTGGACATTCCCATCAGGGATTATGCCTGGGATGTCTTTGGAGTGGTGGTGGGCTCAGCATGCATTGCAGGGATGTCCATACCCTGCCCATAAAATATCTCCTTGCCTGGGAGTAATCAAATTGTATAGGACAGAAGGCTCTTGGGTAGAAACCCCTGCCCATGACCCCCCCCCCTCCTGTAGACTTGTGGGAAGTGGAGGTTTTTCTTTGGCTGTATTACTTTTCCAAAAGGTTTTATACTCATCCACCTTTTCATGTAGGCCTCTGTCTTGTCCCCAAAAAAGAGATGTTCTCATAAGGGAAATCCATGGATCTTGTTGGGCATCCTTAGACAGATCAGTAGCCCTTAACCAGGTGAGCCTTGCAAGGAGATAGCCTGGGTTACAGTCCTTGTGGCAGTGTCATTAGTATCTACAGCCATGTGGAACTGATACTTAATTGCATCTACAGCAGTTCTAACTGACCCAGCCAGGTCCTGGACAACAGTGTCAGAGGCCTTTTTACTGATGACCGAGACAGAGTTCCAGAGGGCTTTCTGGTACTCCGCTGTATAGGCTATGTAGATAGACAGACGGCAAAGGAAGGAGGCTGTGGTATAGGATTTTTTGGGGGCCATGTTATCCAGTTTTCTGGGTTCTTTGTCAGGTGGCTGGGATGACAAAGGAAGTTTTGTCCTGTCACAGGATGCCACCTGGACCACTCCTACATGGTCTGGGTGTGTACAGGGGTAGCCAGCATTAGTCTTGTGTAACTGGTACTCCCCCCACCCCCGGAAGGTAGGTGGGATTTTGAAGGAGGTTAAAGGTAGCTTTCTTAAGGGGTCTGAGGACTGGAAGGAAGAGCCTTTTGGGAGGGGGCAGACCCATCATATCTAGAAAGTCTGCATCCTCATTCTGTTCAGGAGCCTCCTGTGTTGTGAGGTCCAGAGTGTCCATCATCGCTGGACAAAATACAGCAGGAGAAGTCATCCTGACCATGAGAAAGGGTGCCAAAGTCCTTATCTGGGAAAACATCAGGTTCCAGAGGTTCCCCTCTTCTACCTCATCTACATCCTCCTCATAGAAAACCTCCATAGACACCCGGAATGTTGCTGATAGCTTGGAAGGACAGATAAAATTACAAGCCTTAATTATGTCCTCTGGTGAGGGTAACTGTAGGTACCAACACTGGCATCTCCTTTGCTCTTCAGCAGGAGGGGCAGTGGTATGTTTTTCTTATTGCTTCTTTTTAGCAGGCACAGGGTCTAAACCCTGCTCAGTATGTCTTTTCTGATTGGCTTTTCTTTTTTTTTTTTTTTTTTAAACAGTTAAATAGTAAAGAAATATATGACCGGGACCGAAGTACCCATAAAGAGATTGTGACTGTCCACCTTGGCCAGGATCTAGAAGCACTTTAAGCAATTTTGAATACTGTAGGTCCATTCCTCTTTTGGGTCTGATGTATCAAAAGTGCCAGAAAACCAAATGTCAGTTCCCAAATGGAAGAGAAAACAAAATTATGGTTGGTTCCCTAGACGCGCTGGAACCTTGACTATTGGGTCCCCCTCAAAAAATGTAGAAAACAGCGAATTCAGCCACTTCCTAGGTGAAAATATAAAGAAAATTAAACACCTAAAAGTGCAAAATCCATGTAAAACAGGCGCGAGGAAACCGCCAAAACTCCTGTTACCCTTCGGTTCCTGGAACTAATGGGAACGGAGAGTAAAAACAAAAATTAAGCAAAAAAAGAAAAGAAAAGAAATAAAGAATAAACACATTATAGGTAGTAAAAATAGGTACAAAGTTGACAAAAAAATGCATGGAAAAAAAAACTTCTAGAGGTGAAGTTAGAGGAGAGAATTCTGGGGCAACTTGTCTCTGAAGGCAGAGAAATGAATCTGACTCATCTCCACACAGCACCTACAGGCAGTCTCTCTCTCAGCTTCATGCCGATTGGCTGTTTCCATTATGACATTTGTACACATTCTGTCTCTGGGGGATCTTAACCAGCTAGGCTATTCTACTCTAGAGAAGCATACGGAGGGATTCTTGGTGTGAGAAGCACCGATTACCTGGGCTTATAAACTGTGTAAAAAAATTCTAGTGCTCTGATTGGCTAAGAATCACTCCAGCATGTGTAATTGTTGGCCCCTAATTACATGGGTTATAGTCCCAGCGACCAAGCCAGCCAATTTAGATGGCAGTATCCCTACACCTCAGATCACCGGTCTGACACTGAAACTGCCACGTGACTGCAAAGTTCACGCGGTCAGCAAACCACACCTTTCAGCCTTCTGCCTCATAAATCAGGGACAATGCTTAAATATCATGGACAAAGGATCAAAATCAGGGACACGCCTTTAGAACTGATAATATCCACTAGAAGTTGGCAAAATAAGGGGCTTAACCTAAAATGTAATTTCTAGAGAGGAACAAGTCTGTAACTTTATTTTGTGCTTACAATCCCTACTGTTTAACCACAAAAATACAAACTGTAGGAGGGGAAGAGTTAAATTTTGGGGTAAAATCAGGAATGTTCCTGATAATCATGGATGGTTGACAGGTATTTATGTAATGAAAATCTCAGAGAATACCTTCTGAGCACAAGTGCTGTTTTACAAAGGTTCCACATCAACAACAGAGATACAAGGAGAAGAATGACAAATACAGTAAGTGAGTTCCAGTGGAAAGGGGTCAAACAAGTACAAATAAATAGGCCAGATCTATTGCATGCTCGGTGTTTACTAAGGAGAAGAGGGGGGTGTTACTCAAGGGTGGAGGAACGGCAGAAACAGGGGAGGAGGGGGTGACAGATGGGGAAATAATGGAGGGCAGAGTTCGGGAGGGCTTGAAGGCACTGATGGTGGACAAGATGTTAGGCTCAGATGGCATCCACCCCAGAGTACTGAAGGAACTGGCAGAGGTCCTTGCGGGACCTTTGGCAGACCTTTTTAATGCCTCACTACACTCAGGGTGTGTACCCCAGGATTGGAGGATTGTGGTGCCTCTCCACAAGAGTGGCCCCAAGGATGAACCAGGGAACTATAGACCCGATGAGCTCACATCAATCGTGGGTAAGCTGATGAAGACTATCCTGAAGGAGAGGCTGGTGGTCCTCCCAGAGGCCAAAGGACTACAGGACAGCAGACAGTATGGCTTCATATGTGGCAGATCCTGCCAAACCAACCTGGTGGAGTTCTATGACTGGGTAGCTAGGCAACTGGACAGGGGCCATGCAGTGGATGTTCTTATCTGGACTTCAGTAAGGCATTTGACTCGGTGCTGCAGAGAGGCTAGGAATTAAGTTAGAAGGCACAGGGGCAGGTGCAAAGCTGGTGAGATGGGTAGGGAACTGGCTTCAGGGAAGGCAACAGAGGGTGGTGGGTAGGTGGGGAGCTCTTACACCCAAGGGTAGTGACGAGCGGTGTTCCACAGGACTCAGTGTTGGGACCAGTGTTGTTTGGGATATTCATTGCAGACGTATCATTGGACATCAAGAGCAAGATCAGTCTGCTTGCTGATGATACCAAGGTGGGAGCGGTGGTGGGTGGCAAGGGTTACAGGATGATCTGGCAAAGCTTGAAACCTGGTCAGACACCTGACAACTGGGGTTTAATGCCAAAAAGTGCAAGGTGCTGCATTTTGGGGTGAAGAACCCAAGGAGGAGTTACCAGCTGGGGGAAGTGCAGTGAGCCCAGACAGACGAGGATAAGGATCTGGGGGTGCTCATTACAGAGTCAATGAACAACTCGGCACAATGTAGGAAGACAGCTGTAAAGGCCAACAAAATACTGGGTTGCATTGAAAGGGGTATATCCTCAAGAAGGGAGGAGGTGATTCTGCCGCTGTGTAGGTAATTAGTCAGACTCCTCCTGGAGTACTGCGTGTAATACTGGCGCCCGTATCTGAAGGGGGGCATTAAGTTACTGGAGGGGGTGCAGCGCAGGGTGACAAAGATGATCAAGGGGCTGGGGGACTTATCATACGAGAGGTGGCTGAGGGAGTTGAACATGTACCGCTGGAGGAGAGGAGCGAAGGGGAACATGATTGAAACCTTTAATTACATGAAGGAATAAACAAGACAGGTACAGAGGGCTGTTTAAAAGGGGCACCTAGGGCCATGATATGAGACTGGAGGAGGAGGAAAAAAAGACACAGGCAGAAGGGGATAGGAGAAGTACCAGGAGAAGCAAAGGAGGCAGGGAGGTCAGTAAGGAAGCCAAGCTCAGACAGAAGAACACATTGCAAAATCAGTGGGTAGGGGACAAAACCTTTTACAGGTACATAAGTGAAAAAGAAAAGACAAAGGGAGGGATAGTGAGACTGAAGGGGAGGATGGGAGCAGCGTGGAGGATGACAACAGTAAAGCTGACATATTGAACAGGTATTTCTGCTCAGTCTTTACACTGAGGAAGAGGGGGTAATGGGTCTGAAGGGAGTAGAAGGGGTGAGAATGGTGCAGAAATGGACACAAGTCCCTTTACAGAAAGGTCCTGAAGGAACTGGAAGCAATAAGAGTTGATAAAAGCAATGGGGCCAGATGGGCACTCCAGGGTCCTTAAAGAACTAAGAGAGGTGGTGGCTGAACCTCTGGCTATCCTGTTTAGCCGATCACTGGAAACAGGAAGTACCCAAAGACTGGAAGACAGCAGATGTAGTCCCTATACAAAAGTGGGAACAAAGAGGAAGCAGGGAACTACAGACCAGTCAGCTCTCACCTCAGTAGTGGGGAAGATCATGGAAGCACTACTGAAGGAGAGATTGGTGGAACATCTGGTTATCAATGAACTACAGGACCCAAGGCAGCATGGTTTCCTAGGGGAGGTCATGTCAGACCAACCTCGTGAATTTTTGACTGGGTGACTAGGGAGGTGGATCAGGGGAGGGCAGTGGACATGGCCTATCTGGACTTCAGCAAGGCCTTTGACACTGTGCCACATAGAAGACTATTACACAAACTGGGAATATGGGTGTGGGCAGGACAGTAGTGTGGTGGGTAGGTAACTGGCTGGGTGGCAGGACACAGAGGGTGGTGGTAAATGGCTGTCACTCCACAGAGGGAAGAGTGACCAGGTACCACAGGGATCAGTGCTGGGACCGTCCTATTCAACATCTTCATCAGTGACATTGCAGCAGGATCTAGAAGGCAGAATTTCACTGTTCGCTGATGACACAAAGCTCTGTAACAGAGTAGACACACCAGAGGGTGTAGACAGAATGAGAAGCGACCTGCAGAAACTTGAAGAATGGTCAGGGTTTGTGGTTGAAATTCAATGCAAAGAAGTGCAAGATAATGCATAGGGCACAAAACCCTGGCACAGTATATCAGTTGGGGGTGAGGATATAGCATCACAAGCAGGAAAGGGATCTTGGGCTTGTCATCTCTGATGACCTCAAGGTAGGAAACAGTGTGACAAGGCAGCAGGTAAAGCAAATAGGATGCTGGGATGTATAGGCAGGGGCATCACCAGCAGGAAAAGGAGGTCATAATTCCGCTATACAAGACACTAGTGAGGCCCCACCTGGAGTACAGTGTACAGTTCTGGAGACCATACCTACGTAAGGACATAGACAGGATAGAGAAGGTTCAGAGGAGGGCAACAAAAGATGGTGCATGGATTGCATCACAAGTCCTATGAAGACAGGTTGAAGGAACTGAACATGTACTCCCTGGAGGAGAGGAGGAGAGAGGGATATGATTGAGACATACAAGTATCTTACAGGGAGGAACAGGGTGCAGGAAAACACTATTTTAGCGAAAAAGATGTTCCAGAACTAGAGGCATGGGATGAAGTTGGAGGAGGACGATTCCAGAGGAAACATGAAGAATTTCTTCACAAACGGGTGGTGATTAAGTGGAACACCCTGCCAGAGGAAGTGGTGGGGCTGAAACAATCAGGATTTAAGAATGCATGGGATAGACATAAAGGAATTCTAGAGGTCAGGGTAAAGGGCAACAGACTTCTAGGAAAACAAACTGAACTTACAAGCTCAAATGGGCAGACTGGGTGGGCCATGGGCCTTATCTGCCGACACTGTCTATGTATCTATGTATCTATGAAGGTTCAGGAGGTAGATGAGGAGACACTTTTTACAGAGAGGGTGGTAGTTGGGTGGAATGCATTACCTGCAGACGTGATATCTAGTAGAACAGTGGACTACTTCAAAAGGGGATGGGACAGGACAAGGGGGAGGGTCAATGGAGGGGAAGGGGGGAAGGAAGGGGCAGCTGCAGAATAAGTGGTGCCAGCTGCACATTTGAGCAGACTTGAAAGACCTCTAGGCCTTTATCTGCTGGCAAATTTTGTATGTTCGTATGTAATTTTACAACAAAGCAGGTAAACAGAATTAGTATAAAACAAGCATAGTAATAGTACATGGCCTCAGAGCCAGTTGCTGACACAGCTCGAAGTGTATACTAGAAGGGTCTTAGGTTGCTTAGCAGGTACAGTTGCATTGACCTGTTAGCGTTGCCTGTAGTCCTCTCTTAAACTGGTCAAACTTAGATAGATTGAGCAAGGTGACAGGCAGCTCATTTAAACAGCCAGTGTGGCCCTAACTGCGAATGAATGCTTGCCCAGCTGAGTACAGCACAAAGGCAGTGCAAGGGCATTCTGAGCCATGCACTTGCTGTTGTAGAGACTGGCCACAGGGTGGAAGCAGTGAGAGCTAAGGCTAGAAAAGGTTAGGCCCAGTAGTGCCCTCTTGGTTAGCAGACACCTCTGGACTTTAATTTTGCTAGCTAGGGGTAACCAGTGTGTTTGGGTGTAGAGTCTGCAGCTGTGGGTGTGCTTGTGAGCCCCAAGAAATGGAAATTATGTACTTACCGTAATTGTTGATCTTTTTGGACACAGTCTCCATCACTCATTCACACTAGTGGGATAGCGCCAGAGGTGCTAGGACCAAACGGGAGCCAACAATTTTCTGAAGGGTCGGCGCCGAGACAGGGCCACGCATGTGCGGCACTGCAAGACTAGCTTGCGCCTGTGTAGGCTATCTCAGCATCGACCCTCTGACTGCCTCAGTACCTTTTCAACCGAGGAGGTGCAGCGTAACTAATGAAAACAACTTATCCTGACTTTCTGGGCCTGAGAGAGGCCCATATGGCCTTGCAAGAAGGGTCAAGAACAATGCATTCACAGCCTGAACCACAGGACCATGAAGACCAGGACAGAAACCAGGTGAGCCCAGGGATGCTGGCTGGACATATGAATAAGTGCTGGAGACTGTGTCCAAGAAGATCAACAATTACGGTAAGTACGTAATTTCCATATCTTCCTGGTCTCAAGTCTCCATCACTCATTCACACAAGTGGGAGAGTACCAACCTAAAGCCAACAACCCTGAGTAGGGCGGTAGGAGAGAGGGCTCACTCAGAAAGGCCGGCCAAGGACTATCCAGCTAATAAAAAGAGCTGTCTTGGAAAGAGCATCTAGAACACAGTGCTTACAAGATAAGCGCTTGAGTTCTAACTCACCGCTTTGCAGAAGACTGCAATGGACACAAAATGAAACTCTGCCAGGAGGCCGCAACCACTGTAGGAGAGCGGCGAGTACCCAGCCTCACAATTTGGTCTAGGACAAAAATGAATAGTGTCAAAGACATGTACTAATCTAACATAAAGACCCTCAAGAACTGAAAGAGACAGAAGTAAAGTCTACTGAGTCAGGGTAAACCAAAATCGCAGATGGAAACCCCACTACCAAGCACGGTGACCTGTGAACAACGGGTCCAGGAGCACTTGAACCCCTTACTTAGGGAGCAAAAGGAGGTCCAGGTAGTGTTAGCCCATCAAGGAGAATGGTTTCCACTTAGTCACTGAAACCTTCCTGATGGAAGGCCAAAGTACGACTTAGAAACCTCTTGTGATGGTCTAGTAGAACCAGATCCTACCCACTTCACATTTCAAAAGAGGAAGCATTCTTTCCCTGTGTGCCTACATCTGTAGTAACACTCTCTGAACTAAGGGAAGAGAGGGAAAGTGTACAGGAGGACGTGTCCACTGTGGAAAAACATTCCGACAGAAAAAAACAGGGTCTGGATTTCCAAGGCAAATAGAGGCTGATCTGCGTCGAGGGAGAATGCAGCAGGACCAAGTTCAGGCTAACCCATTCCTTGAAAGTGACTGAATAATGGCAGAAGTGACTCAATGTGGTGAGGCATGACTCGCTCCGGCCTTCCTGAAGGGATTAAGAAAGGACTCTAGTTTGCTTGCTGATGAAAAAAAAACATCACAGTTGCGTCACCCACTTAAAGTGGGTAACTTCGTGAGCGAC
The DNA here is from genome assembly GCA_016271365.2 of Neoceratodus forsteri. NCBI lineage: Eukaryota > Metazoa > Chordata > Ceratodontiformes > Ceratodontidae > Neoceratodus > Neoceratodus forsteri. The sequence continues at coordinate 1,618,014,687 of CM028130.1, forward strand.
TAGCATGGAACCGATGCGCAGGAACCGAAGGTGTGAATATCGCAAAATCATCTCCGAAAAAATACTTACTTGACCTAGAGTCAAGAAATGAGCATGCTGTCTGTTAACTTGAAGCAAGCAAGGATTAGGAAACTGAGTTCCAACTCACTATGGAATCACTTCTGTTGCTCTGAGGCTCTGATCAAGAGAAGAAACCTGATTAAAAAAGGGTGAACCAAAAGACTGGGCAGCCACCTAGGTATAGGTCTCTGAATAAGAGAAATCACTCTTGGAGAAATGAGATGACCCATACCTCCGCTTGGAACGGATTTCCCTGGGGTAGAAGAGGTCAGGTATTCCTTACCGTAGTTTAGAGATGACCGCCTCGGGACTGAGGTGGAACCTGGCCGGATCCAGGAGGATGGTATCGGGTAATTTCGGACTAGGCCCTGTGCTGTGATGATTTTCTCTCTTTTTTTTTTACCATTAGTCTGAGCCTAACAAGGCTCTCAGGCTGCTATCTCGCAAGGATTGCCTGATACAAAAATGACGAAGATGTCGTCCATCTGAGTGGCAGGAGGAGCCTGAGCGTCCATAACTGGAATTATGACTGGACCAATAATCACAGCTGAAGAGGTGTTAACCACCTGTTGCCGATGAAGCCACTGAAGGAGCAAATCATAAGGGGGCTAAATACCCCTATCAAAAGAGCGGAAGAGCCTAAATGGCTCCCGACCATTGAATTAGAATGTTCCACAGAGTGAAATTGTCCTGACAACTGAAAAGAGTCTAGATGCAGAAGCATTTGGTCCATGGATGCAGTCTGAAATACTTTAGTGGACCCCATCACTGAGGAACAACTGAAAAGATCTTCCATCGTGGACTCTGGTGATAGAGAAGGCTTGCCCTGCAGTCTATAAAATGAGGCATCCGCTGCATCACCTACAAGCAGGACAGGGACAGACTCATCCAGATGCACTTCTACCCCACAAGGACCCCTAAAGGGAGGTCTAGGTCAGAGCCACTAGAGACTCTGACACCAGGAAGGGTGTGGAGGAGCTCGGTACCATGTAAGGAGCCGAGAAAATGCTGAGCGAAATGAGAGATTCCGCTGGCAGAACCGCACAGAAGAATTCCATCAGCGGAAAAACACTGGATGTCACAAGATCCCACGCAGACTGCCACTCACTAAAATCTGTGGAAAAATAATCCGCAGAACAGGACTTCATTCTGCAGAAAACAACTTGCCACAAGTTCCACGGAAGAAGAGGTCTGCAGAAGGAAAAATCTGCCACTAGTTCTGCCGGACAGCAACAACTGGCACCTCCCGGGGTACCAGCATCACTCGTGGTACAGGAGGGCACCAAGCAGTGCCTATGCTATCCTGGGCGACACCCAAGGGCACCTGCGGCAGTACCCGCAGGCACCCCCAGTACCCATGGCAGCCAAGGGTGCCCACTGCACCACCTGAGACACTCACGAGCGGTCAGAACCACCTGCAGCACCATGAGACACCCATAGGCGCCCACGGCACAGTGAGACGCCAGCAGTGCTGGGAACCAACGGCACCAAGGCATGGCACAGTAGCAATAGTGCCAACCCACGGCGCCAACCCATGGCACCTGACACAAACACCAGTGGTGCCACCCACGGCACTGATACCAATTCCAGTGGAGCCACCATGGCACTGGACTTGCGGGCGCCACCCATGGCGCTCGCTGCGCGCCAGGACCAACACCACCATGGAGAATGCCAATGGAGAAATCCTGAAGAGAAGGAGAGAAGGAAAAGGTGGTGCCTGTGCCGACCCTGCATGGAAAGAGGGAGGGTGGTAGGCATGAGAGTCGATGCGATGGTGAAGGCACCAAGAGAGCACCATGCACATCCTGATCCAATCGACCCGGCCCCTGTCCAGCGGCTCCAAGGCCTGGAGGCCACAAAATCAGGAACACTAGCCAGAAGTCGAACCTCCTGCCCACAGGAGCGGCCCAGAGGTGAAACTGCTCACCAGAACTCCATCAAGGACAGAGATGGAGTCCAGAGTCAAAGAACGCAGCCATTAAGAGCAGGGCCAAGGGAACCCACTGAAAGTTGGTTCAGGCCCACGCCTTACCAACCGACAATCCCCGATGCAGACTTACCAGAAGGCAACCTCGAGCGGCACAGATTCTTCTTCCCCCAACGAGGGAGAAGAAGAACCCGAGGTTAAGCGGGGCTGGATCCCCGGAACCTCTAGATTTGTGCTTCAGTGGACTGTCCCCCCCTGAGCACAGGACTGTCTGTAGTTGGACCCCCCTTTAGCGAACGGTGGCGGACCAGACACAGCCCCTCTGCCATAACAACTTTCAAACGAAGTCTTCCTACAGTCACTGCTACTGTCTAAGGACAACTCCGTTGATGGCAGGTGAAAATTTCTTTTTCTTCTTCGTAAAATAAGAAAATACTACAAAAATTGTTAAATTAAATGAATACTAAATGGCTAAAAGCTGCTGTCATATAGATGAAAACTTTGACTCCGGCACACAAACGATGTCGACATCCAAGCGCACTTGTGGCGGGAGAAAAGCAACTGAAGAGTGGGTTGATCGATGCTGAGATAGCCTACACAGTGCTGAAACTAGTCTCACGGGTACGTGCATGGCATGGTCCTGTTTCGCCCAACCCTTCAGAAAAATCTTTGGCTCCTCAGATGGCCCTAGCCGCGCTATCCCACTACTGTGAATGAGTGATGGAGACTTGAGTCCTGGAAGATCAAAGTGACAAGTCTTATTAGAGATCAAATTTTTTCTGCTAAGAACTGAGTTGCGAGGCAGTTGCATAGACAGGAGTCCGTAGTCAACTAGTGACAGTACTTAGCTTGCCACTATGAGGCATGAGATATGCAGCTGCCCCTTTTCTTTTGCATTTGTTTGTCATCCTGGATCTCACCATTCAGTTCCCGTTACCATTCCACAAAACCACTAACAGGACACGGCGAGTAACATATGGGGAGCGAGTAAGGGGATCAGGCACACACACGCACCACTGCAACTAAACGCTTGGAGAGTGAGGAGGATGAGGACTCAGGACGGCCGATAGCAAAACCTAAAAGGCTGAAACCAGTGAGCTACACTCAGGGAGTGAGGGCAGATGTGGAGCGAGATCAGACAAAAGTGGACTACTTTTAAATGTGTAAAAAAAATCTACAGAGACTTTTTAATTGAAGTAGTGGATTTTCGTGTTTTTTATATTTTAGTAGAATTTTCTTGCATATTTTATAAGCGCAAGCACCTTGTGCCTAACTCCCTTGAGAAGTGTGTGATTATTGACCCATAATTATACACCCTGTCCTGTGTTACTGCATGCTTAATGCCCACGTAGGTGGTTTCCTTTACGGTCACTCCCATGTTGTCTTTTTTTGTATTCATTTACTTCCAATGCCTTGAGGTGTCGGGATGGCCCAATACTTCACCAACTTCCTTCCATCTTTCTAACACATTTTTCTTCCATAAGGATTGATTTCAGAAGTGGTACAGCAGGTTAGTTAAAGTTTTTATGACTTTTCTCTTCCCATCCTCTGCTGTGCCTTTAAAATGAGCCTGCCAGTATATATTTCCCTGCATCTGTTTTTTCTTTTCCAACTACGAACAATAAATGTTCAGCTGCACAGCACTAAACCACAAAGAAAAGCCCTCCCCTCTCACGAGACAGGGATGGCGTACCTACAAATAAAACCCTACAGTTTTATAAGAAATACACAGCCTTTTCTGTGAAAGTCTCTCAGCCAGCATGCCTATAAAATGTAAATGAATCCCAGTCCATTTTAACAATGCTGGTTACATGTATTTTCTATTTACTGGAGAAAATAAATTAAAGCTTTTACAGACAGCTGGTAGGTATGTTTAACCCCATGACTCCAGCGTGTAGGACAGTTAGTGTAATGAAAAGGCACTCATATAATTTTAATAAGCAGAAACCTTATAATGAGGTCTGGAAGGACCCACCCACATACGCTTAACACTGGCACAATGTATAAGTGAGGGAACATAAACAGAACTTGATTTGAGCACAGAAGCAACATAGGAATTTTGATTTTATTTACTGAAATTACCAGATAAGCAATACAGAGAATCATACAAGTCTCATTTTTAGATGCGACAAGGGAGAAGGAATGAAGGTACAGGGAGGGGAAAGAGAATAGAAAGAAAAAGGTAGCAGCCATTCCAATGGCAAAGTGGTAGTGATACCGCTCATGACGCAGAGTTTGGGAGTGAGCCTGAGTTGGTGGGGGCCAGCCAGGAAAGTTGAACATCCACATAGACGTTCCTTTCCCCTGTGAGGGTGCGTGCCATATTCCTGCTGTTACACAGCCCCTGGGTGACTACAGGAGGGTCAGAGAGGTGGCAACTACTAGAAAACGGAGAACATCAGTAGCGTTGCCAGGTGTGTGCACACATGCGTGTGGCATGATGCCTGTGTGAGAGATGTCCTCAGGGAAGGGCCAGGAAGTAACAGGAAGAATAAACCCTTAGTCATGCGGAATGACGGCCCTGCTGTGCCCACAGACATTCCTGTCGACCTGAGCTCTCCCCTTCCTAGCCTAATTAACACATTAGCTTCCAAAAAGAATAGGAGAACACTAAGATCCTCTGACCGCCAGCTTCTCCATGTCCCTAGTGTTAGAACTTCCCTAGGACTCCAGTCCTATGCTGCCTTCATCCCTCCTATCTGGAATGGTCTCCCTAGTAGTCTCCAGGAATGTACCTCCCTTGGGGGCTTCAAGAAGGGTCTTAAAGCCCACCTGTTGGATCTGATCCTCTGCAACTGCTACTGCTGAATCTACCAGACTCCCTGCTGCTGATCTAACCTTACTGGGACATCAGTCTGATTGTGATTGTCTTGTGTATAACAGTATTTCTACTCCTACTGATATTGATTGTAATTAACCTGGTATTGTATCCTTGACTAGGTAAGTATGTCTATATTTACTGTTAATTGTGAAATGACATGTATGTATTTTGTTATGTTTAGGGATGTATGGAATTAATTCCGGGTCGCCCCCTGAAAAAGGGACTGTTTCTGTCTCAGTGGGCCTACCCACTCACCAAAATTTAAATAAATAAATGTCGATCAGATCGATACTCTCACGGGACCTCACCTTGCCTAAGGGCCCATTCATGGAGGGTGCAAGCCACAGAGGTAACACAAGGGTGGGGTAAGTCCTTGGAGAAGGAGTGAGGAAGGTTATATGAGAGGGAGCCAAGGGTCAACTGAGACAGCAGGAGTATAAAGAGAAGAAAAATTAATATGAACCAGCAAATTCATCAACAGCAATATTAAGAATAACATAAAATGTACAATCAATGAATACAGAGTAGGTCAGAAGGGCTCCAGATCACTCCAGTCCGTCACGGGAGAGACAAAACATACAGCATACACTAAGTGAACTGCAAAACTGCCAGGTATGAATCCCTAGTGCTCTGAGGTGAACTGCCTCTTCATCAGGCCCATGATGAAGAGGCAGCAGGCCATTGCCAGTTACAGTAGCACCATTGCTGGCACCACGCCATTTTGTTTCTCCATCATGTCTCCTCCCTGCTTCATAAGGAGGGATGAATAAGAATGCTGTGCAAACCTGTACTAATGTAAATGGGTTCACTCCCCACTCCGCTACTCAGGGCACCCTGCAACTCCTTTAAGAAAGCAGAAATTTGCCCAGGCCTTCTTAAGGCTTGTGCTGTCTTCCTGACCACACACGGCGCTGGTAGACTGTGCCGTAGGTTCACCAGCCGCCGGGAGAATAAGTGCCTCCTAATGATACAGCTGAATTTACTACATCTGAGCTTCAGTCATGTCCCCACGTCCTGTTGCAGCTGCAGGACACTAGATCAAACATCTCTATTTGATCTTGTCGATATCCTTTAATATGCAAAACACTAAGATAAGGTGCGTATAAGCTGTTTTAGTGGAGCCTGGTGTCACAACCGCACTCAGAAGGTCAGGCCCTCTGCTCCCACAGTGCCAACCTCCGAGCACGATAATGTGAACAGGTAACAGAACAGGGTAATCCTCCTGTCTGCTTGTGTGTCTGAATCACCTTTAGTCACAAGTTCTGGGGGCATTCAAACTGTGAACCTTATGCTAGCATACCCAGATGTGCAGGCTCAGATAATCTGCTCTTCGGGGGGATGCCAGATATCTTTCACCTAAGGGCACCTAACCAGGTATCCAAAATGAACGCTTAAAACTCTATAAGAGACCTTAGGTATATTCTTACCTTTTCCCAGTTTGGTAATACCATCAAGCTTATGAACAGTTTTGACAGTCTTAAGCCTCCATAAGTCACATGCAAAAGAAAGAACTTGGAAGACCCAGGCAGCATCTTTCAAATGAAAGGTTTACTTAAAAATGGATAAAAATATGTAAAATGTAAACACAGAACAACATATCAGAGAGCATACAATCACATAAAGAAGAACAAGGAAAACTACAGACAAACTCCTACCACAATACAATCAGACTTTTTCTATCTAATGTATTACCTCTATAGTGCTTATAGTTAAATGTTGTTTCTTAAAGGAAAACTCCATTTTAAAATCAAAAAATATATGAAGTATTCTTTTTTTCTGTGTTATAACCTCTTCCAGTGTTTTTTTTCCTCTGGCTGTGAGAGTTGTTTTTTCTAACTTTCCCTGGCTATTTTATTGCCCCTGGAGGTTGCCATTCTGGTTTCTTTTATGGCCTCTTGTCCCAGTCTTCCCAGAGTGTGCTTTGGTGTGATGTCTAATCGCCCCTGCTGGAGGCCAGTGTCTTGTTACAGGATCTGTCACAGTGCAGCCACAGAGAGAATACTTCTTCCAGAGAAGAGAGACTGCTAGATTTTGAGTGAGTGCAATCATTATTATTTTTTGATATTGGTACCTTGTCCTGCTATGTTACAACCTATACGGTGATGTTCAATGTTTGCTACCTAGTACTGGTATAAAAACTGAAACGGACTGAGAGGAACAGCCAGATGAGTTCAGACACAACCACTGTAAACAGTGACATGAATAAACACACATGCACACACATACACACAGCAGAACACAGCAGGAGAAGGTACCAATATCAAAAAATAATTACACTCACCCAAAATCTAGCAGTGTGTATTTTCTGGAAGAAGTATTCTCTCTGTGGCTGAGCTGTGACACACCCTGTAACAAGTCACTGGCCTCCTGCAGGGGCGATTAGACATCACACCAAACGGCACTCTGGGAAGACTGTCTAGAACAAGATGCCATAAAAGAAGCGAGAATGGCAACCTCAAGGGGTAATAAAACAGCCAGGGAAAGTTAGAAAAAACAACTCTCACAGCCAGAGGAAATAATAAAACACTGGGAAGAGGTTATAACACAGAAAAAAATAATACTACATATCTTTTCCGGATTTTAACATGGAGTTTTCCCTTAAGAGCCCAAAAAGAAATGTCGCTCAGTTGAAACACAGAACACAGTTTAAACTTGTGTTTCCACCCCTTCTGTGATGTCCTCTGGCTCCTCCTTTTAGAATATAAAATTATATAAACAATGAACTTCCTGTCAGGATATATTTTAAATACTGTGACTTCAGCAAAAACTAATTTCCCAATATGACTCCTTAATTAACAACCCCTCTTTGATCTCGAGCAGTTCCTCTTCCCAGGGCACATCAAGAGATTTTTATGACTTTTCACACCATGGTATACAAATGTTTTTTCCTCTAAAATGTCATAAAAGTTTACGATCCCTATATCCTGGCAGCTGGGTCAGTTCTAATTACAGGAGACCTTGTTTCAGGTCACTTGACTGTAACTGAAACCTTGGGGGGGGGCACTCATGGAAGCACTCACAATCACACACTATATTTTTATATTACAAATATCATAGAACAATCATAACCAGCTGGCCAAATGTCACATACTTTAATATGCAAAAGACTAAGATAATGTGAGTGTAAGCTGTTTTAGTGGAGCCTGGTACCATGTTGGAGTGGGGAGAGCCAGCTGGACTCTTGGGAGATGACTGCCAGCCCTGTGTGTGTGCTCCCAGACTTTATAAACCTTTCTAGCAGTAGCCCCAGTACCCAAACCCTCCACCTGGGGAAAAGCTGTTCTGGTGGGCTTGTGACCAGCAAGGCTTTCAAATGCTAGCTACATTCCATTAAAAGGATGTCAAGGGTTTTGATGGAGCCTAGTGCCATGCAGGAGTGGGGACAGCCAGTTAGGTTCTTGGGAGAAGACTGCCAACTTTGTGTTTGCAATCCTGACTCTGTGATCCTAGTCAGAATTAGTCACTATTTTACCTCTCTAATTGGGAGGCGTTTCAATATGGATGACACAATACTGTTAAAAGATATACAAAACATGACAGCTAAAGGGGAGGTTCTGATAATGGGAGACTTCAATATGCCAGATACAGATTGGTCAATACCAACAGGAACATCCACCAGAACTAGACACATAGTGGATTCCCTGCAGGGGGAGGGCCTCAAACAACTGGTACAACAACCAACAAGAGACAGGGCTATCCTAGATCTAGTACTGACTACCGGGGAAAGAATCACAGATCTCCAGGTAGAAAGTTACCTGGGGCCAGTGACATCACATGGTATGGTTCAATTTGGCCACTAGAACTAAATCATCCCATTCCAAGGCAAAAATATGGTACTTCAGAGGGGCTGACTTTAACAAGATGGCCAACAGAGTTAAGCTAGTCCTGGCAAGAAGAAATACAGGTGAGGGGGTACAGGCAAAGTGGGCAAGCATTAAGGATGCAATACTTGAAGCAACATCCCATTGTGTTAGAGAGAAAAGCAAGAGTAAAAGAAGGAAGAAACCACTTTGGTTCTCAAAAACTGTAGCAGAACAGGTCAGAGTCAAAAGGCTGGCCTTCAGGAAATATAAGGGAACACAGCGGAACAAAGATAGGGAGGCATACCAAACTTCCCTAAAGGAAGCAGGGAAGGCAGTAAGGCAGGCAATGGCCCAAGCCAAGGAAACACTAGCACGAACAGTAAAAGAAGGGGACAAGACTTTCTATAGATATATTAGTGAAAGGAGAAAGTCCAGAGGGGGTATTGCTAAGATCATAGGGGATAAGAGGGAGTCTGTGGAGGAGGACCAAGGAAAAGCAACTATCCTAAATAGATACTTTTGCTCAGTTTTTACTGAGGAGAAGGTAGGGCATGGCCCACAGCTCAGCACCATGGACACAACGGGGAGGGAGGTGTGCACTAGTCCCTTCACAAAAGAAAGGGTCCTACAAGAGCTCGCAAGGCTCAGGATGGACAAAGCAATGGGACTTGATGGCCTACATCCCAGGGTACTAAAGGAGCTAAGGGTGGAACTAGCAGAGACATTATCAGAACTGTTTAGCGAGTCTCTGAGCACAGGAGAGGTCCCAGAAGACTGGAGAAGGGCTCATGTAATCCCACTCCACAAGAGTGGTAGCAGGGAGGAGGCAGGGAATTACAGACTAGGCAGTCTTACATCAGTAGTGGGCAAGATTATGGAGGCACTCTTGAAAGAAAGAATAGTGCAACACCTGGAATCCATAGGAGCACAAGATCCAAGACAGCATGGGTTTACAACAGTAAGGTTCTGTTAAACCAATCTCATAGATTTCTTTGACTGGGTAACCAGAGAGGTGGACCATGGTGGAGCAGTTGATGTTGCCTACCTTGACTTCAGCAAAGCTTTCGATACTGTTCACATAGAAGACTGATTAATAAGCTGGGTAGGCTGGGGTGGGTCAGAAGTTGGCCAACTGGGTGGCAAATTGGTTGGCGGTAGAAAACAGAGAGTGGTAAACGGTATACAGTCAGAAGAGATGCAAGTCACAAGAGGGGCACCTTAGGGATCAGTCCTGGGGCCAGTTCTCTTCAATATCTTCATCAGTGACATTGGACATGGACTGGAGGGTAAGGTTTGGCCGTTTGCAGATGACATCAAGATCTCCAACAGAATAGGTGATCCAGATGGGGTTGGGATAAACTGGCAAAATAGTCTGAACAGTGGCAAATGGGGTTTAATGCAAAGAAGTGCAAGATCATGCACATAGGGAAGAGAAATCCTAAAGCCACCTATAGGTTGGGAGGGGAGTTGCTGGCAAATCACAAGGGAAGAAAGAGACTTGGGCATCATGATCACAGATGACCTGAAATCATCTAAGCAGACCACTAAAGCAGCAGGTAAGGCTAGAGGGATGTTGCGAGTGTATTAGTAGGGGTATCACAAGTCTTAAGAGGGAGGTAATAATCCCTCTTTACAAGACACTGGTTAGGTCCCCATCTGGAGTACTGTGTGCAGCACTGGAGGCCGTACCTGCACAAAGACATTAACAAAATGAAGGCAGTCCAGAGAAGGGCAACCAAAATGGTGCAGGGACTGCATCAGAAAACATATGAGGACAGATTAACAGTAATATTCCCTATCTGGGGTAGGCCTATGAAGGAAGAAGGGTATACTGCTTAGACCTACTCCCTCTCTAGGGTAGCCCTGTGAAAGCAGATGTAAGTATGGCTTTCAACTATCCCCTATTTGGAGTAGGCTTGTGAAGGCATGGGCTTACTGTCAGGAAATACTTATATGGGGTAAGTCTGTGGAGGCAGGTGAGGGTACTGCTTTGAATGACTCCCTATCTGGAGTAGGCCTATGAAGGAAGGAAGGTGTACTGTCTGGAAGTGAAAGTTACATACTTCCATAGTTGCTGATTCTCCTGAATATCTTCTCTATAGAGTACTACTAATGGGTCTAAGCCAGAAGTGCTAGGACCCCACAGGAGCCAGAACATTTCTAAGGACTGGTGGAACAAGTAGACCCTGCACGCTGTCAACTGCACATGCCTGCTGGTATACAGGAGCACCTGTCTCCAACCGCCTCAGTATTTTTTTTTTCTTTCAATCAAGGAAGTGAACTGCATGAACCTGACAAGTGACCTATGCACTCAACCTAAGGTCATAAGATAGCCCTGGTGACCCATGTAAGAAATGCCACCAAAGCCAGTAACACAGTGTCTTCACAGCCCAATAAAGGACAAAGTGGTGAAGACCATCGGAACAATACTGGACTGAGCCCAGGTACTGGTGGGTGGGTGTGGTAATCTAAGGAGAGGATATTCAGGAAGATCAACAGTTACGGTAAATAATTTACTGGCCACCGAAGTCCCCTTTATTGGATAGTGAGGGGCTCCTGGATGGAGACTTTGACCCAGCAGGCCCAGACTTCCGTGGTGTCATGGGAGAAGACAGTGGGGTATCCAAGCCTACAGGGCCGAGTGTCTCACAGCAGAATAATCAGAAGATGACCTTGACTGGTGCCTTTTCTCCCCCGCCAGGCAGACAGTGCAAAGATCCCGACACAGTGTGTGTCCAGGATCTGGATAATTTCTCTTGTGACTTTGAGAGGACTGTTCAGCCTCCCAGGTGCCAGACTGCCTGCCCCAAGAGGCAATGGCCAGACAGCCCAGTTGCTGAAGCAACTTGCCTTTTCAGATCCCCCATCTTCTTCCATGGTCATCAACCATTAGCACAAGGTAGGGATGAAAAGAAAAATGAAAATTACGAACTCACCATAATGCTTTATCTCCCTAGATATCTTCACTATTCGTTATCGTTGGGTCTCAGCCAGAGGTGCCAGACCCTGTGGGAAGCTTACAGCTTTAAGTTTTTCAGCTTTTCTCTGGAGGAGGGGCCAGTGTCGGAGATGGCGCGACCGTCGAAGCCAACGTACTACGTGGTGCTCATGGGGTTGGCCAGTAATTGACAGCCGACCTCCAACCTCCTCAGTTCTGCTAGCCAGAGAGGAAAAACAGGTACAGAGAAAAAAGGAGGAGGGGTGGGCAAGGAGCCCAAGGGATAGAAAAAGGAAAGGATATAAACAAAGTATAAAACTGACCACAGGAGAAGGGGTAAGGCTCTAAGGGTTTCTGGCTAGAAAGACCCCAACCACTTAGCAGGCGAAGGTAGAGGGAAAGAGGAACGGAGAGGCAGGAAGGAAGGAAAGAAAGGAAAAGAAGGGAGAGAGAGAGTAACGTGAACCTCAGCAGGGACAACCCTAAAAGGATGGAAGGGTTTTCCTGTAGACCTAAACAGAGGCAAGCGACCCACTCCAGGAGTGGATGAACCCAGGAGCAGTTGAGTATAGGAGCGTAAAAGTGGCAAAGGAGGCCCTGTAGTCTTCAAGAAGAGATCAACAGGAGTAGGGAACACAGATATGTGCCAGGCAGGGGAACAGATGATCACTACCACTTCCACTTTACAGGCTACCACATTTTTTGGTCCACACAGGAAGAAGAGGGCCCACAAGAATTTCCCCTTCTCTTTCTCTCATTGCAGAAGGGTGGAGAAAGAACCACCCTGGGGCAAATCCCCGGACAGGGAGGGTCAATGGCTAGAGTATAGCCAGATACCTTCAACTAGAAGGTTCAACCCTTGACCTACCCCCACCACCGGCAGAGTAGTGGAAGGTGGAGAAAACTTATTCCCCTCAAAGAAGGGAGCAAGGGAACCTGGATAGGTGGAGGTCTGAGGGGACACTGCCTTGTGGGTAACCCGGAACTGGGTTACCATCAAGAAGAGAAAGAAGTGGGCCTAAGGGCTCCACTGGAGGAAAAGATGAGGATCCTGGGGCTCCTCTAACCAGGGACAGGGACCCGGTATGTCAGAGGCAACCCCTGAAGTTCAAGGGCACAAGGTAGATTTGTGTGGGAACAGATGAAACACAGCCAGAGATGGGGAAAAGTAAGAGAAAACTCCCGGCCCATGCTGCTGCCCAGGAGCAGAGTCCTATATCAATGCCATCTGAGGCCCCAGAGAACCCATGGCAGAAGGGAGAGCCTCCCTGCCTGCCTTCTCCCAGATGCCCTCAAGGCAGAACTTATGGCACCAGGAGGTGCCAGAAGAGGTCTCCCAGAGGGAGAAGGCTAACAGGGAGGTGGCACCGTCCATCGATTTGGCCATAAGGGGACGGTGGGAGGGAAGCAGTAATGAATGGTGAAGATATCTGGGAAGATCAAGAATTATGGTGACTACGTAATTTTCAACCTGAGGGCTGAATCTTCCCTCAGCTTCCTGTGGGGAAGAACACAGAGAGGAGGGGGGCCTCACGGGCCTGGCGAGATCTGAGACTGGTGAGGATGAGGTGGAGACTACTGATGCCTGGGAGATGGAAGGCGTCCCACTAACTTGTGCCTCACCCTGCGGGAAAAGAAATAGGCCCCATGGAAGGGAGAGGCAATCACCCTATGCTGGGCCAGGCGTGATAACCTGGAAAGGTGAAGCCATGCCATCCGCCTAATGCTGACTGCACTTCCTGCCAGTCTGGGAGCTACCTGACTGGCATAAGACGCCCTTGTTTGGTGCCTTGCTAGCTCCAGACTATGTGCAGAAAGGCTGATGGCCTGCCTGGTCACTTCTGAGTCAGGCAAGGATGCCAGGATTTCACTCAGCATCGTCCATAGGTGCCTAGCTTAGGTAGCCTGGTGTGCCAAGATGCACAGATGAAGGAACGCTGCAGAGAAGACCCTTCTACCCCAGTGGTCAAACTTGACTGAGTTGGACACTGGGGGCAGTCGTGCCTTGGGCTACAATGCCCGCAAGGGGTGTCCAGGAGCTCCATTCCTGAAGAGGGGTGGGGCATAGCACCTGGAGACCCCAGGGGTGCACAATACCGGTGCTGAGAATCCCTCAGGGCTGGAGAAGGGGCAGAGGGATGATGACAGACCCTATGCGATGCCTTCGTGAAGGGTTGAGGCAACAGAGGGATGACATGATTTTTGGTGCTAAACTCCCCTAGGAAGCGCCGTTGCATGGGCAGGATTGTGGTATGTGCAAAATGGAGAGATGGAGCTCCTCCAGCATCCCCAGCAGGAACGCTGATAGCTGGTGAGATCAGCATCTGAGAACAGGGGACGGAGGTATCCTCTTCCGGGAGACGAGGAGGCTGAGGAGCCCTGTTCAGAGGCTCGGGAGGCTGGAGGCTCAGGTCTAAAAATGACCTAGCCCAGGGCTCTAAGGTAGCAAGGGAAAGCAGCCACTGATGCACTGAACTGTTCACAGGTCATTGGCCCTGAAGGGCCACAAAGGCCTGGCAGAATAGGAAGAGGAGGAGGAGGCAGAGGAACAGGCGGAGGAGTACTCTGACAAGCTAGTGCAAGATCTCTGCTAGGGCTATGAGACCGCACAGGGGACCGTTCCCCAAGGGAGGGAGCTGTGCAACTTTTTTTTTGGTATGTTCTATTTCTGCACTCGTTTTTGGCCAGGGCATCTCTCAGAGGTGCCCGCTCGACCACTGCCTCTATTCCCTGCCTGAGACCTCCCTCTCTGGGACCCTCTCCCAGGACCTTCCAGCCAACAGGAACACAGGGCACCTGCCCCGATCTAGCGGACTTTCTAAGATTAGAAGGTCGGTCCTGATTGAGGGGGTCTGGAGAGACGGTCCGGTGCTGGGGATGTGGGCAAGATCCCTGGAGCCCTCGTCATCTCCTTGGTCCACTGAGGGATTTTCCTACTGGTTGCCCCCTGGAATGCGGTGCTGACATCTGCCGCCACTCCACCCCCTCATCCCTGCACCGTGTATTTCTGGTACTGCCCCTGGTCTCCATCAGGGGCCATCAAGGAGCAGTGCTAGCCCGGATCCCTCCCGGGAAGGGAGCAGCAGTCCTCCCGGCGCCAATACTTTCCCTCCCCTGGCGCCCCCCAGTGGCCTGAGTCCTTTCCCAAACCCGAGTCGCCAGCGTGGCACGAGGTGTGGTGTCAGTGCCTCAACACTCAGCACCACCGGGCCAGCGAGGCTGCACAACTTGCCCACATGAAGGCCCAACCTGACCCGGAGTGGCCAGGGTGTTGCCCTTGAGAGGGGACCCCAGATAGGATGACTGGAGCTGGTCTTGCCCTTTCAGGGCATCCCCTGACCCCACCTGCTGCAGACCCTACTGGTTCCACAAAGAAAAGGAGGGAAGGGTCAGCACTGTGGCTCCTCCCAGAGCCACATGCTTGCCCTGGAAAAGGGCCTGCATGCCAGCCTTGACCTTCCCACTCCCACCAGATAGGGACCTGCTCCTCAGAGGAACTCTAATACTGGAGAACAGGGGTTCCAAAATCACCAGAGAAGCCACCCCCAATACTCTCCCTCTCCTGCCACCACAAACGGTGGCGGAAGGGGACCAAGCGCCGACACCGGCACCAGCAGGCGGCACCGAGGGCTCCACTAGCTCAGGCCCAGCTTGTAGCTGTGACCACAACACCGGGGGTGTCTGTGACCCCGAGCAGGCAACGGACTGTGAGGGTGCTCACCTGATCCACTAAAGGAGGTTGACTGACCCACCGACCCCTCACACAGGCCTCCCATCTAAGTGAGACTAGAACCAGCGGAGGCCTACTCCCCCTCAGTACATGTAGTACCAGAGGGAAACCTGGGGAAACGGCCCAAAGTCCTGGGCTTGGCGTCCCAGGATCGATGCCACCCTCCGAAGGTGGAGGGATCACGACCTACATTCAGCGCGCACAGTTTGAGGATCCGGCAGTCCATGAAGAAGCATACGTCGCAGTTGTCCGTGTTGTGAGATGGACCCAGGTAGGTTAGACAGTGATCATGGCAGTCCGTTACGGTCATCAGCCTGCCACAGGGGCACTGATGCATAGGGGCATGCCCTGCCTTAGATTTCGATGACGGCCCCGAAATGGACATGACCGTGCGTAGATAAAACAAAACACAGAACTGACCTGAAGCTGCACTACTGGCAGAATATGAAGATAAAAACAAAAGGAGTGGTTTTACTGAGCCTACGGAGTCAGAGGAGGTCTGTGGCATCAAGTGAAAACAGCGGCAGCAGAACTGACGCAGCTGTAACTGAAGACGGCTTTAGCTCCCACAGCGATGCAGCCTTGACGGCGGGAAAAGAAAAGAACTGAGGAGGCTGGGGTCTGCTGTCGGTTACTGGCCAACCCACGAGCATCACGTAGTGCATTGGCCTCGAGGGTGGCACCGTCTCCAATCCCTCCTCCAGAGAAAAGCTGAAAAGCTTAAAGCTATAAGCTTCCCACAGGGTCTGGCACCTCCAGCTGAGACCCAACTGCAATGAATGGTAAAGATTGATCTAGGGAACATCTGTACAGTTTTGTGTTTAACTAAACTGACATGAAAATAATACACTCTAATGTATTTTAAACTACAACCAAATAACTGAATGCTGACATTGTACAGACAGTAAAGTTCTGCCCCTGATGAGGAGAGTGGCAACACTACTGCACTCTATGGCAAGGAAAAAAGGAATTGAGGCAGTTGGGGCTGGTGTCACTGTACTTTTTTTTTCTTTCAAATTTAAGTTTATTCAGTATTTCAGAGAGATGCATACAATATAAAACTCTACACAAGACAAAAATGCCCCACAATACAATGATAAGACAAGACAAGAAAATAATACTACAAACCCCATGACCCCAGTTCCCCCTTTCCCCAAAGGCATCACACTGTCTGGAACTGTAAAAAACAATAGGGAGTTATAGACTGTATAAAGTGTGCATAAACTCCCATCTGTCCTTGTACCGCTTGGTGCAGTTACGGAGACTTGCTATAATTTTTTCCACCCAGAGGTTAGACAGCAGTTCTTGATGCCATTTCGTATAAGAAATGACATGCTTATTCCAGTGACGGAGAATTAGGGCGTTGAGGGAGAGAGCAATCATTGACATATGAAATCTACGCTGCTTGACCCTGACTCTGGTAAAGTTACCCAGAAGACAAACCTCCGGGGTGAATAAAGTATCCAGTCCCAGTAAGGTGCCTGCCCTCTGTTTAAATTCCTCCCAGAGTGCAGCGATCAGGGGCAGTCCCAAAAAATTTGAAGCAGGCTACCTTCCGCTTGATTACAGTGGCCACAAATTGGAAAAAGAAAGTTTGCCCATCTTATGTAACTTGACCGGAGTTAGATACATGTTCTGTAAAATCGAGAACTGCGTAAGTCGCAGCCTATCTTGAGTGATGTGGGAGTGACAGGATCTCCATATCTGATCCCAACTTAGGGTCCGTTGGGGGAATTTATCCGACCAGTAAGGAGAAGAGCCATCTATAAGGGCGTAGACCAAGTCGTAAAGAGAGGCATATACAAGAAAGACAGAGTGAGGCTGTAGAGCCAGTTCTGTTAAAGGGGTGAAAATCTCCACCTTCCCTCTGCGTTTGCCCAATGATAACTGTTTGGTAACCAGGAGATGCGAATCTGGTACAATTTGAAAAAGCCTCCTGGACCTGATGGGAACTTCAGCATCATGTCTTTCACCGAAAGATAAGAATCATCAGATGCTAGATCTTGAGGGCTCTGTCCAGTGAGTGAATGGAGTCACTTCTTGGACAGAGGAGCACCCCCTATACAGAGATTAGGATTCCGCAGTATAGGCTGCACTGGGTCCCTAAGGGGGTTATACTTTAGGGCAGAACATAACTTGAAGATGCACCCTCAGCGAGATGGTGATTGGTGAACTGAGCAATTGAGTGGGGAGATCTTTCACGTGGGTGTGTAAAATGGCATCCCGGGAGATAACACATGAGTCGAGCAGCTCCTGTTCTATGACGAGCCAAGATGGAACATGCGGGAAAGAATGGAGGGCCTCCACTGGATGCAGCCACCCAAGATATTTGCTTAAATGACCCACCCAATAATATAGGCCAAAATGAGGGAGACGGAGCCCCCCCTTATCCTTGGGAGCTGCCAGCTTGTGGTATGCCCGCCAAGATGGTTTACTGCACCAGAGGAAGTCGGAAACCATACCATGTAGCTTCCTGAACCAGGAGTGAGGTAGCCAAAATTCAGCACACTGGGTAAAATATGCATGGCAAGATGTTCATTTTAATCAAACTAATCCTCCCCAAAGAGACAGAGGCATGTCCTTGCAGCGGGCTAAGTCCTGCTGCACTGTGGACATCAGGGGTCCAGATTGAGCATTTCAGCTTGGAGTCCCTTGTGCCAGGGTTATGCCTAGATATTTTAGGGCTGTTTGGGTCTAACTGTAAACCGGTACTGTTTATCAGTGGGTTATGTGTTTTATTGTTCAGAGGGAAGACCACAGTCTTGTCTAGATTTACTTTGTAGTTGGAAACTACACTATAGGTCGAAATAGTCTCCATAACTGCAGTAATGGAAGAAGAGGTTGGTAATGTGCAGCAATACATAGCCTGCATAGGCCAATACCTTATACCGAATAGCTTGGCAGAAGACACCAGGAGAAAGGACTGCTGTGTGACTGAACTTCTCTGCTGGGACTAAAGTAGAAGAACTTTTATACTTGGACCTTTAATTTAGGGTAAAAAAACTAACATACAAAAAAAAAGTGTGTGTTTGGGTTAACTGAACTGAATGGGTATCTGAAGAGTTATCTAGGTGTAAATCTCAGGTGACTGAAAGGACTTAACTGCTGTGAGGTTTAAATTACTTGTAGAAAGATCTGGTAAGTAGGGGTAGTGGCTTAGATAGAAGGAAGCTACATTTAAAGATTGCCTTAGAAAGATTCTGCTAATAGCTTGGCAGAAGACACCAGGAGAAAGGACTGCTGTGTGACTGAACTTCTCTGCTGGGACTATATTGCCCTCCTTCCTCCCTCCACCCCACACCCAAAGCTAGTTCTATTTTATAGGCACAGGATTTGACTGACAACAGGAACTTCCTGTTTAGGGGCAGGAAGTGGTGATCACAGAACCACAAGCACCCACCATCCTAGAAGGGCAAGAGTAGCTCTCCAGCCCCCTCTAGCTGCTGGAGGTCTGCCTCTGAGCAAGTAAGTGGTCTACTGAGAAATATAGGATATTCTTGTCTCAGAACAGGACAATCAGGAGCTTAAAGGGCACACAGGCAGAAAGTAAGGAGAGAGAGGAAAAAAAAACAGAGGGAAGAGTAAAGATTGCAAACAGTTAAGGGGCCAGAAATAAGACATGATTGGAGTGGTGCTGTGGAGCAGCAGTCTTCCGGGAGATGTTCTGGAGGATGCGGTGTTGTCCCATCTGCAGGCACCTCTCTGGGCTGATGGAGGAGGTTGCTCATCTCCAGGCTGAGTTGGACAGGATTTGTGGGTCCTCCTCTTCCATCCAGGGACCACCAGTGTCACTGCCGTTGCCTCAGAGGTTGCCAAGAAAGAGAGGTTTGGACCACAGTGGCTCAGGAAGGTGAGGTGGTGGAACACAGGCCATCCCTCCAGTTGTACCTCTCCACAATTCCTATGCCATTCTGGCAAAGTATGGTTCCTCTATGGAGGCACCCACAGTGGAGACCAAGGAGGATGCTGGGAACCTCCACAAAGGAGACCCACAGGAGGGTGGCAGGGGACCCTGCAGGAAGGAAACAACTCCTGGTGGGGGACTCCATTGTTAGAAAGGTAGAACTGGGGAGGAAGGGAGAGGAGGTAAGGTGCCTGCCTGGCACCATGGCTGGAGGGACAGGAGGCGACTCCTCAGGATTGCGAGCAGCTGCACAGAGGGGGAGCTGGATGTCATTGTCCACCTAGGGACAAATGACCTGGCTAAGAAAGGGATTAGAGAAGTGCAGGAAGAGTTTGTGGAATTGGAGGGACCTTAGTCAAGTAGCACGGGTAACCTTCTCGGAGGTGCTACCCATCTATGGCATAGGAGAGGCTAGGGTGTTCCGCACCATGGGATTCAATCAGTGGTTGAAAATCTGGTGTGGAGCTCAGAGATTTGGCTTCATTGGGGACTGGGGTTCCACCTGGAGAGATGCAAGCCTATACTGGCATGATGGGCTGCATCTGTCCGGGAGGGGAACCAGGATCCTAGGTGATAGGTTTAAATGCTTCATTGGCAAGCTTTTAAACTAGCCAAGGGGGGAAGGTACTGGAAAGGAGCAGGAAAATCCTAGCCCCCAAATAATCACAGTAGTAAGTGTGGCAAACACCAACATAGAGATGTCAATAGGGAGAAGGGCAGGGTAAATTGAGAAGTGACAAAGGCAAGAAGGACAGGGATGGGCAAAAGGGAGTAAGGCCATCAGGAAATGGAGGGTAATGAGTACCAATGCCCAGTAGTCTGGGCAACAAACTCCCTGAGCTGATGGCCTTAATGGAAGAGGGATGCCTGGATATCGAAAGCAGTCACAGAAACATGGTACACAGAGAACAATGACTGGGATGTTAACATGCCAGGGTACATAACCTACAGGGAGACAGGCAGGTGAGAAGAGGGGAGTAGTCTCTCTATGTAAATGAAGGGATAAAAGCAACTGAACAAAAGAGTAAACAGGAGGAGAGGAGGCACTGTGGGTCACCTTGGAGACTGGAAGAGCACCACAATCTGCACAGGGGTTGTGTACAGACCCCCATGTCAGGGGGAAGGAATGGACAAGGATATGATAGAAGGCATTCTTAGAATGGCAGAGAAAGGGGAGATACTGTTGATGGGAGACCTGAATATGCCAGATGTTAACTGGAGCACATTTGCTGCAGCCACATCCAAGAGCAAGGCCATTCTTGATGCCCTACAGGTGGCAGGCATTAGACAGCTAGTTTTGGAACCCACTCGTGAGGGAGCAATCTTAGACCTCATACTCTCAAACAGGGGCAGTGAGAGGATCTCAGATCTAGAAGTGGGTTGCTATCTGGGGACAAGTGACCATCAAACAGTGCAGTTCACGTTAAACTCAGCTACAGAGTCAAGCCATACAAAAGTGAGGGTATTGGACTTTAGGAGGGCTGACTTTGGCAAGATGGGAGAGTGCCTCAGAAAAGCACTAGCAAATAGGCAAGAAGGAGGTGTGGAGCAACAATGGGGAATTATCAAAACTGCCATCTCTGAGGCAACAAGCCTTTGTGTGAAGCAAATAAACAAATCAAAACGAAAGAAAAATCCACTATGGTTCTCAAAAGAGGTGGCTGTGAAAGTCAGGAAGAAAAAGATAGCATTCCGGAAGTATAAGGAAACAGAGAAGGAGCAGGACAGACAGCTGTACCAGTTAAGGCAGAAGGAAGCAGGGAGAGTCAGAATAGCAAAGGCCCAAACTGAGGAAAAGATAGCCAACTCAGTTAAGAAGGGGATAAAACCTTTTATATGTACATCAGCGGCGTGAAAAGACAAAGGGAGGATAGTGAGGCTGAATAGAATGAATGGTGGGTGGGCAGAGGGACAGTGAAAAAGCAGGAATACTGAATAACAGGTTACTCACCTGTAACAGTAGTTCTAGGAGTGGTACATGTTGTTCATCCACACTGTCTGGCATTGTCCCTTTCCCCTTTAAATCTTGCCGGAAGTCTTCAAGCTGGCTCCTCCCACCCACCCGGGTGGTAAATACCTCGGCTCCGCCCCATGACGCCAGATCTAGCCCGCTGGAAGCCAGGTTGTGCGCCTAAAGCCGGGGAGGTCGGGTGGGTGCGTATGGATGAACAACATATACCACTCCTAGAACTACTGTTACAGGTGAGTAACCTGTTCTTCTAGGAGCGTGGATATGTTGTTCATCCACACTGTCTGGCAGACTCCAAGCAGTTCTCCGGGAGGAGGGAGGCAAGGCACACACCCCCTACTTAGGGAATAGAGAAGATGCGGTGAAAACCGTCAAAACGAATCCAGGGCCTCAACACTACAGAAAGCACAAGGGAACCTGAATCTTCCAGCGGAAAGGAAGATCTGGCGTCATGGGGCGGAGCCGAGGTATTTACCACCCGGGTGGGTGGGAGGAGCCAGCTTGAAGACTTCCGGCAAGATTTAAAGGGGAAAGGGACAATGCCAGACAGTGTGGATGAACAACATATCCACGCTCCTAGAACAAATATTTCTGCTCAGTATTCACAAAAGAGGAGGGGGGAAGTGCCTAATCCAATTAACTGAAGCACTCTTGATGGGGGGGTTGATCACAGTCCTTTCACAGAAGAAAGGGTTCTGCAAGAACTCCTAAAACTGAAGGTGGACAAAGCAATGGGTCCTGATGGAATTCACCCCAGAATTCTAAAAGAATTAATGGAGGAGCTAGTGAAACCACTGGCTACTCTTTTTAATAAATCATGGGAGGATGGTGTGGTACCCGAGGACTGGAGGAAGGCAGATGTGATTCCCCTTCACAAAAGTGGGACCAAGACAGAGGCAGGAAACTACAGACCTGTCAGTCTGACCTCTGTGGTAGGGAAAGTGATGGAGTCACTTCTGAAGGAAAGAATAGTTGAGTACCTAGAGGCCAGTGGAGCACAGGACCCAAGGCAGCATGGGTTCACAGCGGGAAGGTCATGTCAGACAAATCTAACAGATTTCTTTGACTGGGTGACCAAAGTAGTAGACCAGGGAGGGGCTGTGGACATGGCCTACCTAGACTTTAGCAAGGCATTTGACAGCCCCACACAAAAGATTAATAGTCAAATTAACCAGCCTGGGAGTGGGACCCAGGGTGGTAGCCTGGGTAAAACATTGGCTGGACAACAGGACACAGAAGGTAATTGTAAATGGAGTCCACTCTGAAGAAAGGGGGTTACTAGTGGGGTACCAGAGGTTCAGTAATGGGTCCAGTCCTTTTAATGTCTTCATCAGTGACATTGCAGAGGGACTGGAAGGAAAAGTATGCCTTTTTGTAGATGACACAAAGATCTGCAACAGGGTTGATACACAAGGAGGCGTGGAAAGAATGAAAAGGGACTTGGCAAGGTTGGAGGAATAGTCAGAAGTATGGCAGCTAGGATTCAATGAAAAGAAGTGCAAAATAATGCACCTGGGAAACAAGAACCCAGGGGAAGAATACACAATGGGTGAGGAGGTAATAATAACAACAACAAAAAAGGAAAGGGACCTGGGGGTAATCAATCATATCAGATGACCTTAAGGTTAGCAAGCAATGTGAGAAGGCAGTAGGGAGGGCAGGGGGTATACTGGGATGTATAGGGAGAGGCATCAGCAGCAGAAAACAGGAAGTTGTTATCCCTCTGTATAGACAGTTGGTGAGACCCCACCTGGAGTACTGTGTCCAGTTCTGGAGACCCCATCTCCGCAAGGACACAGACAGGATAGAAGCAGTCCGGAGGAGGGCAACTAAAATGGTGCAGGGTCTGCAAGAGAAGCCATACGAGGAGAGACTAAAGGAGCTTAATATGTATACCATTGAGGAAAGAAGAGAGAGGGGGGACATGATAGAAACTTTTAAGTACCTCAGTGGAATCAACAAAGTCCAAGAGGTAGCATCTTTCAGAAAGAGAGACTTGCAAGAACAAGGGACACAATTTAAAGATAGAGGAGAGGGAGGTTCAGGGCAATGTGAGAAGTATTATTTCACAGGGAGGTAGTGGATGCATGGAACAGCCTTCCTGAGGGAGGTTGTGAGTCTAAAACTGTGGGAGAATTCAAGAATGCATGGGACAGACATAAGGCAATTCTTGTGGGGGGTAGGAAGAAATAGGCTGTTGGTTAACTAGGATCTCGGCCTATCCTGTAGGTAGGGAAATAGGCAGACTAGATGGGCCTAAGCGGTCCTTATCTGCCATCAAAGTCTATGTTTCTATGTTACCTTCAACATCTGAGAACCAACTGTGATACCGTGGACATTTGGATTGCTCCTGAGTCTCCACAGCAGAGTTCGGTATAAGTTAAATAAAAAGAGGGGACAGGGCACCTTGCCAGGTACCTGATTTTAAAGGAAAGAGGTGGAGAACACCCCATTGCAGTATATCTTGGCGGTCGGCTTGGTGTATAAGGTTCTGGCCGTACCTAATATACTGCCAGGGGATACCAAACCTCTCTAATACTTGAAACATGAATTCCCAATCCACTCTGTCGAATGCCTTCTCCGCATCCAGGAGACCAAAACACTAAGGTGTACAGAGTCCTGAAGCGGAGAAAACATCCCAGTTTTCTTAAGTGATCTTGGGACGTTCTGCCTATCACAAAGCTGACTTGTTCAGGCTCAATCAAGGCCGGGAGGACTGTAGAGAGTCTATTTGTTAATAATTTGACTAATATCTTAATATTGTTATTAATAAGGGAGATGGGTCTACAGCTTGTGACTAGATCCTCTGGTTTACCAGGCTTAGGCAAGATGATTATAAGGGCTTCTAGAGCAGCGGGATCGAGGATTTTCTGATAAGATAAAGAGAAGAACCTGTATAGCCAAAGGACTAGCTGATCTTGGAATTTCTTATAGAAATTAGAGAAACTATCCGGGCCGGAGGCGTTGTCCATTAGGAGCACACGAATGGTTGCTCTGACTTCCACCTCTGTAATGGGGGTTAGCAGAATACTTCCCTCTGCTTCTCCCAATGATGGCAGAGGAAGGGAGTCTAAGTATGCCTTTATCTCTTGGGGGTGTTGCTCTAGTGTTATACAAATCCCAGTAATATCGTTCAAACTCAAAAACTATCCCGCGAGGTTACTTTAATTGAGCCATTGGTGAGCGACTTGATAGCCTTAACTAATCTGGCAGATTCTGGTGTTTAATTCTTAATGCCAGCAGGCATCAGACCTTCTCTCCCTGGTCTATATAAAGTGAGCAGGATTTGAGAATGGCATATTCCGCCTTTTCTCTCAGCAGTTCATTATAGTTTTCACGGAGTTTTAAAAGGGAGGTTTTAGTGTTTTCGTCCCCAGTATGGGGGAGAGCACTTTCTAACTGCCTGATTTGTGTCAGTAACTTAGATAGTTGAGCTTCCCTCTTCTTTCTGTGCGAAGCTATGCCAATGAATTCAACCCAGAGGTGACATTTCAACACCCCCCACTCGATATCAGGTTTGTCTGTGGAGTGCAAGTTATCCGTTGTGAAGTGCTCTATGAATTGGGCTATTCTTCATGTTTCAAGGTCCTTTAGAAGCTGGTTGTCGAGCTTCCATATGGTGTCTTTCTGCTGGTGAGAGTCAACAGGCACCAAACTGGAGAGTGGTCAGAAATGACTCTGGCTTCTATCCCAGCATCTCAGACCCCTGGTAAGGAACCCTAACTCAGTAAAATGTAATCAGTTCTAGAGGAGGAACTGTGAACTGGGGAATGGTAGGTGTACTCTTTGGAGGACAGATTAAGAATCCTCCAGGGGTCACCCAAGCCCAGGTGGTCTACGAGCTCCCTGAGGGATCTCTGAGCTGGTGACAACCTTTGGGACCTACGATATGTTCTGTCCAGATCTGGTGTGAAGGGGAGATTCCAGTCTCCACCCAAGAATATCGGAAGGTTAGCAAATGGGGTTAGTACTCTTAGCAGTTCGGAGAAAAATTGTGGTGATTCCACATTAGGGCCATAAAGGCATCCAATTATCAGCTCCACCTGGTCCACAGTATCTCTGAGCACCAGACACCGCCATTGGGGTCATGAATTAGCTGTAAACAAGTAAAGGCCAGCCGGCGAGCTACAAAAATAGCTATTCCCCTACTCTGCGTGCTAGACCTTGCTGAGAAGATCTGACCAAAATTCTGTCTCTAGAGGAGACAGGTAATATCGGCCTTGAGGTGAGTCAAATGTTTTAAAATCTGGTAGCATTTTGTCTTGTTTCTGCCCCCCCCCCTTACGTTCCATGAGACAGGCTTTATCTGGCCAGCCATGTGCCTACATAAGCTGCAGTGCACATGTAGACAGCCAATAGTATAACCTTGCAACACATGCTATTCCACAGTAGATGTGATGCTCTCTGCCCCTCCTTCCTATAAACCCCCATACCAAATCCCGGTCCCACCAGCCACCCCCATGAATACCCGAAGCCAAAACCCCATACTTTAGAACATGAAGCCCTTCCTCCCCCACCTCCCTGTAATAATACATCAACAGACATTATAGAATGATCCATAGACACAGAGCAGATCCCTCCTAAACCCATAACCCAATAATAAGTAACTGCCCATAATGTACAGGCTACGCCACAGGTCACTCCCCGTCTCTATTATTGGCCAAAATAATTGACCAAGACCAACAAACTACCTAAATACATTCAGCAAACTTGAACCAGTAAACAAATTTAACCTCCTACAGATACACAGGAAAAAAGAGAGGAATGCACCCCTACTGTCCATTTTGTGTAATGTAGCACTGTTCCTCGGGAGCTGTTACTAACTTAACTCGTAACAACCCATATTATAAAGAAAATAATTGTGACATTGTGGAGAATGCCCCTGCATCAAAAAAAGAAAACAATAAAATAAGGGAGACCCAAAGCTTCATATCAACTAGATTAAACTAAAAATAGAGCTTAAAAATGCCTGGGCAAATGAAATTCAAAGAAGAAGTTCTGGTCTTATATGATGCAACCAGCTGGGATAAAGGCAGAGAAATCAAAGCGCACTCTTATGTGCAACACCTCTCGTTTTGGAGGTCAGATGCTGGACACTTGTCCGAGGAAGTCCACAATACTAACAGGAAAACCATCCCAAACGACCGTGCAAGTAAACAAGTGGAGACTCTCAGGCCTAACGAGACACAAACAGGGAGGCCTCTATGGACCCGATCAAAATCGAGGTAAGAAGAAAGTAGTACGGGACCAAGTAGAAAAGAGTCCGAACACTTAGCATAGTCCAGGGACATTTGTGGACCTTTGCCACAGGGGGATATTAGTGATACAAAAAGCCGAGCATGAATCCTTTATGCACAGATAAGCTGGTTGCCAGATGCTGCACAGGGTGCTCAGCAGGGTTTAAGGAGGTCAGGGAGGGCCGACTGAAGATCCTTCTCCACCACTGCTGGGTCTTCAAAACTCCTCCATTGGCCTTGCAAGTGGATTTGCAGTTTAGCGGGATACATCATGCGAAATTTCACCCCAGCTGGAATTAATTTGGATACAATTCAGTGGAATGCTGTGCGCTGCTGGCATACTGTGGCGGGGAGCACCTGGGCTATACAAATCTTGTGGCCCCCTCATTTCACCTCTTGCAGTTCTTTTATTTTTAGCAGGAAGTGTTGCTATTCTTAGTAGTTTAATAATGTAAATAGCAGAGGTCGAGGTGGCGCGTTAGGTGGGGGCAGTGGCCTTAATGCTCTATGGGCCTGCTCAATGCAGTAGTCAGGGCCAAATGGAAGGGACCCACCAGTTTCTGCACCAATTTTTATGAACACCACTGCATTGGATCCTTCCTCCTTTTCAGGCAAGCCAATCAGAACTGCACTGTTATGCTGGCTTCGGCCCTCAAGGTCTTCCACCGTCGCTTCCAGTCGTGCGATCCGCTGTCTTGTGGTGGCGAATTCTGGATCCACATGTTCCGCCTTGGTCTCCAGACACGTGATTCACACCTCATTATCTCCGGTGTGACGGGAGATATCTTCAAGTGCAGTGGCCATGGATTTCATTTCCAAGGTAACAGATTTAACTTCATTTCTAAAGGGACGAAATTCTTCCAGAAAGCGCTCAAGAGTTAGCAGGTTCGATTCCGAAGTAGTACTGGTTGATTTGTTGGAGGCAGAGACTTGCAGCCTAGATTTCTTGCTTTGCTTCTCCGGAGGAGGTGTGTGTGTTTAGGAAGAGCTGAGCGCATCTCAGCTTCAATTTTGCCTTATTCGTGCCAAAGTCAGATTCCAGCTGCCAGGAAGTAGGCAGAAGTCCTTTAGCAAACAGAACTTGCGAGTTAGTATGTTCAAATAGGTAGTTTATATTCAACTAGGCAGGAGCTCCACTGAAGGGATATTACTCAGTCCACCTCATCACGTGACTCTGGCGTCACTGTATACCAGTGGGCATGTCTGTGTGATGATGTGGGTGCAGGGCCTACTCATGCCACCAGGTCCCATAAAAGTTCTGGCTCCCATGGGCAGGGGGTCAACCTTAACTTTTTTTGCACAAGCCAGCCAGACAAGTTGATTAAAAATTGCACTAGCCCGCAGATGGTTGCACTCGCCCACAATAATAATGATCAATTTTGATTGGTTATACAGGAAAAATGCAAGCCAAGAAATACTCTGATTATTGCATATTTATCCTGCTCCCACATTGCTTCCTGTCCCAGCAGAAAAAAAAAAAAAAAAAAAAAAAGACTGCCGTCCAACCACACGCAGTGTGTACCCCCATTGTTTTTTTACCATGTGCCTCTTGCTTCCTCTTTCTTCACCCTTCCCTAAAACCAGAGAATACCATAATAGCAAATGTTCAATCAGGCAGTTCTAACTCTGCACACACAATAGCCAACATCATCATGCACGTGATATAGTCTACAATGCCGCTTCCAAGTCTACTTTATCAAGACTGGACTCCCTCTTTAATGCTTTCTTCTGCTTCGCCCTCAATGCATCCCCCTGCACCCATCACTGTGATCTCTACCATTGTCTTGCATTCCCTTCTCTTGAAAATCACTGCCAACTGCACTGTACCAAGTTTGTCTCAAAATTCTGGCTCTGGCCCCTTCCGTCTTACCTCTCCTCCTTGTTATCACCACCCCCCTCTCCGACCCATGCCCTTAGATCCTACGACTCCCGTCAATTACTAATCCCTAGGAGGAGATCCTCCATGGGACAAGCAGCCTTCTCACACTGGCTCCCTAAACTCTGGAACGAACTCCCTCCCCAAATTCGCCACTGCTCCTCCACTCACTCCCTTACTACTGTCATGGCTAAATTGTACCTGCACATGATTATCCTCCTATGCCCACCCCTCTTACCCGTACCTCTGACTGCTTGGCCACGGCACCCATCATACACCACTAAGCTGGGTTATTAAACCAACTATTGCACTTATTATGCTCCTGCTGTCTTACTGCACTTCCAGTTCATGTAATCTGCACCATGTTTGGATCATCGTGTCTTGTGCGTTAACTGTTCCTGCCTGTAACCCGTTACTAAGCTGTAATTCCTATTATCGCACACATTAATATAATGTATAAATGTAATGTTATATGTATCCTACTGGAAAACCTGCACGTTTTCCTCTCCAATACACAAACTGTAATGTTAATGTTTCACTCAGTGATAACCTGTGCGCTATCCTCTCCTATGTACCCCTCCCCCCAGGTCATACTGGGAGACGAGCATCACTTTGCTCAGTGTGCCTTTCCTGGTGAAACAATTCAATAAATAAATAAGTAAATGCACGTCACTACAGTCCCACCCTGACCTGCAGGGCAATGTACAGAATCAGGCAGAGAAAGACACTCTCATCCCCCACCCTGTGATTAACCAGAACTGCACTTCTGGAAGTTTTTTTTACACTGGGAAGTGAGCCAGAGGCAGTTCTAGGATATCTTTGGAGAGAGTTAAATAAACACAGGGGGTTTGGGATGTAAGAAACTTTGACATATCTGTTTATATATAGCAGGCACAAAAATATTGATTTAACATGCTCTGCCCTAACAAAAAATACAGGTTACTCACCTGTAACAGGAGTTCTAGGAATGGTATATGTTGTTCATCCACACTCATTGGCAGGTATCCTTGCCGCTTTAAATCTTGCGGAAGGTCTTCAAGCTTGCTCCTCCACCCACCCGGGTGGTATAACTCGGCTCCGCCCCATGGCAGAATCTGGCCCGCTGGAAAGCTGTGGTTGTTGTCGAAGCCGGGAGGTCGGGTGCAGGTCGTGTGGATGAACACATACCATTCCTAGAACTCCTGTTACAGGTGAGTAACATGTATATGTTGTTCATCCACACTCATTGGCAGACTCCTAGCAGTTCTCCGGGAGGAGGGAGGCAAGATGACACCCCAATACTTACTTGGGAAAGAGAGACTGGAGAACCGAGGTCCCAAAACCATCATCCCGGCGTGACTCAAGGTCGATGTGGTAATGGGTAATGAAGGTGTTGCTGACTTCAGGTAGCAGCCCTGCAGATTTCCTGGATAGGGACGTCCCTGGAAGCAGCCACCGTTGCAGCAGTATGGCGGGTAGAATGAGCTCTTATCCTCTGGGAGGCTCCATGCCCGCCAACTTATAGCAGAGATCTATGCAGGAGGTTACCCACCTGCTTATCGTCCGCTTGGCTGCAGGTCTGCCAGATGCGGCTTCAGCGTGGTGACAAACAGCTGGCGAACCTCTCCCAATTTCAGCCGTGCGCTCCTTATAATAAGCGGCGCCCTTCTAGGGTCCAGAGTATGGAGCCTATATTCGGCCTCGAGGTGTGATTGGGGTAGAACACCGCAGAGTCAACACCTGGTTAAGCAGGAAACTCCGACACCACCTTCGAAGGAATTTCGTGGTGCGAGGACAACCTTGTCCCTGTGGAAGACCAGGTAAGGAGACTCGATGGAAAGCGCCTGGAGCTCTCCCATCCTTCTGGCTGACGTGATAGCCACCAAGAAGGTGGTCTTCCACGACAGGTGAGAGAGAGCACACCTGTGCATAGGTTCAATGGCTTGCCCATGAGCTTTGCCAGTACCAGCAGTAGATCCCATGGAGTGGGGGTTCCCCACTGGAGGAAATGTGATCAAGGCCTTTGAAAAAGCCCAGACCACCTTCTCCTGCGCCACCGACTGCTTCCGCCCGGCGCCGTAAGCAGAGATGGCTGCCAGGTGCACCCTTAGGGTCGCCGACCTAAGCCCTTGACTAGAAAGGGACCATAAATAGTCCAAGATGCTTGCCAAGGAACAGGAGGAAGGGTCCAAGCCCTTGCCCTGACACCAAATGGAAAACCTTTTCCATTTGAAGGCATAACATTTTCTGGTCGACGCTCTACAGGGCGCCTCAACTACATTGAGGACCTCGTCGGAAAGACCCAAGGCCTGGAACTCTAGCCGCTCAGGAACCAGGCCGTCAGGTGCAGGGATTGAAGGTCCGGATGGAACACCTTCCCTGATTGACTGAGAGCAGGTCGGGCGAGCTGGAAGCTGCACGCGAGTCCTGGAGCTGAGACTGAGGAGATCTGGTACCAGAACTGGCGAGGCCAGTCTGGGGCTATCAGAATCACCTCGCCTTGTCCCTCCTGCCTTGAGAAGCACCTTGTGGATCAAGGAAATGGGGAAAGGCATAAAAAGGCCGGGGTCCACTGCCTCGAGAAGGCATCCCCCAGCGAGCCCTGCTGAGGGGCGGGCATGGAACAGACTCAGCCGCGTTCTCCCTGGAGGCAAACAGGTCCACCTGAGGTGTGCCCCAACGGGAGAACAGATGCTGTACTACCTCCGGCAGGAGAGACCACTCGTGGGATGCAGCCCCTATCCGGCTCAGGGCATCGGCCAGGGTGTTGGAGGCTCCTGCCACGTGAATGGCTAGGAGATCCGCCTCAGGCTGCGCACGAGTGACCAAATGCGGAGAGCTTCCTTGCATAGAAGCATGGAGGCGGCCCCGCCCTGGCGGTTTAGATAGTACATGGTCGTGGTATTGTCCGTCTGGACTGGACCACTTGACCCCGGAGGAACGGGCAAAGGCGGTGAGAGCTAGGCGGACCGCTGGAGCTCCAGCAGGTTGATGTGGCAGGACTCCCTGAGGACCAGAGGCCATGAGCCCGGTGTTCCCCCAGATGGGCACCCCAACCCATCAGAGAGGCATCGGTCGATAGAGAGACCGTCGGCTCGGGGCGGACGAACGGGATGCCCTCCTGCAAATGATCTGGAACGGTCCACCACTGGAGAGCGTTCCACATCCCCTGTGTCACCGACACAAGCTGGTCCAAAGGATCGCAGCGTTGTGACCACTGGCTGGCCAGTCCCCACTGAAGGGGATGCATGTTCCAGCGGGCCCAACGGACCACGCTGGTGCAGGCCGCCATGAGACCCAGGAGGCGCAGGAAGTCCCGGGCAGGGCGCAATTGCCCAACCAGAAATGATCGGGCAAAGGAGGAAAGAACCTCGGCCCTGTCCGCCAGGAGCAGCTCTGGCTCAAGAGAGTCGAGCTGCGCCCGATGAATAGAATCACCTGCTTCGGCTCGAGTTCCGACTTGGCCTCGTTGATAAGGAGGCCCAGTTGAGACAGACCTGGAGGGCCAGATCTCTGGACCACTCTGCCTCCTTCCTGGAGGAGCTGCTATCAGCCAGTCGTCCAGGTAAGGGCACCTGGACCCCTCAGGCGCAGGAAATGCTGTCACCACTGCCATGCATTTGGTGAAGACCCTGGGAGCTGGAGACAAGCCGAAGGCATGGCTTGGAACTCGAAGAGGGATCCTTCCGCCGGAAGCGAAGGAATTCTGGTGAGACGGACGGATAGGGACGTGAAAAACGCTGGCCCCTGCAAGTCCAGAGAGCAGAACCACCGCCGCATTCCAAGGATGGTATTATCTGAGCCAGAGTGACCATCCTGAAGGTTCGAGACCTTAGGAACTTGTTTAGGTGTAGGTCGAGAATGGGGGCCAGCCCCGTCCGCTCGGAACCAGGAAGTACCTGGACACAAACCCTGGGTCTGAAGGAGGGTCCACCACCTCTCTTATCACCTCCTTCTGGAGGAGGAGGCGATGTCGGCTCGACGAGCCGCCAGTGAGGCTGGGATCCCGAAGCCCCGAGGCGGCGCGCTCTGAAGGTGGTGCCTGCTCGATTCCAGAGGCAGGCCTCTCCCACCACTCAAGACCCACCTGTCCGTGGAAACAGCGGACCAGGCGGAACGAGTGCCGGAGCCGTCCCCGGGGGACCCAGGGGTGGAGTGGACGGAATGGGGGCGACACCCCTCAGCCCGTCACTGGGCAGGCTTGGAGGAGGGACCGCCGAGGGACCTCCTGGGCCTTCTCCCTGCCTCCTGTTAGAGCCGGCGGCTTGGGTTTGGGATGCCAAGGTCGAGCCTGCTGGCCCTGACGCTGCTGGGCCGGGCCAGCCCGGGGCACAGGACTCATCAAAGGGCTTAGGCTGTGTTTGCGCCTTGTCCTTCTGAGCGGAAAGACCGAGTCCAAGGTAGCATTGGACTTCTCGATCCTCTGCAGGTGACCTTCCACCCCAGGGCCGAGAGGTCAGTCCCAAAAGGGAACATCCGCCAACGTGCTGGGTATCTGAGTAAAGGTGGATATCTCTCAGCCAAGCCCGCCGACGCATAGCCACTGCGGCTGCCACCGATCTGGCACATGAGTCCCCTATATCCAAAGCAGTCTGTAGCTGCTGTTTGGCCACTGCCCTGCCCTGGTCCCGCACCTGCTTAACCGTAGTCTGCAGATCGTCGGGAAGATGAGGGATGACCTCATCCAGGGAGCCCAACAGGGCATGAGAAAAATGTGCCATGAGGACGGCCGAACTGGCCTGACGAAGGCCGAGAGAGGATGCAGCGTAGACTTTTCGCCCGACATAGTCCATTTCTTGGACTCCTTGTCAGGAGGTTTGTCCACATCCCTGGCGCGTACGCGCGCCGGAAAACGCTGTCGGTAACCAACCCCTCAGCAGAGGGGTGTTCCGAAAAACCGGACAAGGAACCAGTAGGGACCGCATACTTCCTGGCCATCCTGGCCGAAGGCGCAGGGCAGGAAGCAGGGCGCTGCCAAAGCTCCAGTGCCGGACCCACTATGGCCTCGGCCACCGGAAAGGCCTCCGTCGGAGAATCCCCCCGGTCCAGAATCTCCGTGAGGGGATACCTGGCCCATTTGGAAACGGGTTCGAGCTCCATCCCGGTGGACTCCGAGATGAGCCGAAGCAGTCCTAGGAAGGACGACGGGCTATCGTCCATTGACTGACCTCCTGAAGACTCCAAGTCCAGTCGCTTGGAGAAAAGGAGAATCATCTTCGGACTCAGAAGAGTCCTCGAAGAGCTGCCTCTGGCCTGAGCCACCCTTCACCTGCCGAGGTCGGTCGGGAGTGAGGGTAACTGACAGCCGATGGGGTAGACCCTTAGCCGACCGAGAATCCTTGGTCGGAGCCCCAATTGGTGGCTGTGGAGGCGGAGGTTCCACCGGAATCGGTGGAGCAGCTGGTTTTGGCCGAACAACCGGCCTGGGTATAGGCTCCTCGGATAAGTCGAGGGGTTGTGTCGGCCGCTCCGGTGACAGCCACTTAATGGCCGGGGAAGGCGACGGGTTCGGCTTACTCCCGGCCAGGAGGAGCTGTTGCAACATAAGGTCCTCGTACCGTCGACGTAATTTACGCCGAAGCCTCCCCTCATCCGAGGAGGAGGACGAGGCCGAGCGGCGACGCTATCGCTGGTAAGCCGAGACCGAGACCGCTTATGACGGTGGGATCGGCTGGGATCACAAGAGGTCCGAGACCGAGTCCCGGAATTTCCGAGGTCGGTGCGGGGAGGTGTCGGCCGGAACCGGTACTCCCTTCGGCTCGGATGGTGCATCCGAGGGCTCCGGAACCGGAGGCACAGGCGAGCCCATGGGATCCTCAACTCCTCCCGGGGGAACCGGGGAGAGGGGAATCTCGGCTGCTAAAGGCGACAGCCCGTCCAATGGGTCGAGAAAAATCTCGACTTCATCGGTGGGAGTCTCGGTCAACTGACCTGACGGGGACACCGTGAGGCCAGTGGCGAAGCAGTGGTCGGCCGAACGGCCGATGGTCGACGCCCGGGAGAGGGACCTTCCGCTCCCAAGAGCGTCCGACGGAGGGACTTACCCCTGTCCTCTTTTTGGACCGAGAATAAGGTCCAGAACGAGGCCCTTCTCCTTTAGTGGAAGGGACAGACAAAGCTCATAAAGAAGCCGTGTAAGAAGAGCCCAGAGGCGGGATAAATGCATGGCCAGGAAGTCTGACCGCGCCGCCTCCTCTTGAGGCGACCATCCGCTCGAGCTGATCCGCCGAGCCCGCCGCCGCGGACACCGCCAACCGGGCCTCCTTGGACTTCACCGGAGGGAAACGCTTCTCGGGACGGCCCAGTTGCAATCGGGCAGCACGGTCTTCGAGGACGTAGGCCGAGAAAGATGAGCACAGGTCGCAAGCCTGCGGGTCGTGCTCAAGGCCTAAGCAGTAGACACACGTGGAGTGTGGATCCGTCCGAGACATCTTCTGCCCGCATGGGCATCTCCGAAATCCGGGAGTCGATTTGTCCATCGCAGCCGCGAGGGATAGAAGACTGAAGTCTTTTTCGCAAAATTTATTTTTAAATCCGCAAACGGAGAAATAGGAACCAGTCTCAAACGCAGAGCGTTAAGGAGGGAACCTGAGCTTCCAAGCGGTAAGGAAGATCTGGCGTCATGGGGCGGAGCCGAGAGTTATACCACCCGGGTGGGTGGGAGGAGCAAGCTTGAAGACCTTCCGGCAAGATTTAAAGCGGCAAGGATACCTGCCAATGAGTGTGGATGAACAACATATCCATGTCCCTAGAACAGATTTTTCATAAGTGTCCTTTCATCAGTCAAAGGGGGATCAGTACACAGGTATGATGCTGTACTACCTCTCTTTCTATATAGGATGATCTATGCGCACCAGGGATACTTTTTTTTTAACCTTTCAAATTACATATTTTACTAAGGTTTTGCTCTGAACCATACATGCTCCAAAGCATTCTTTTTAGGATGAAATGACATGCTGGGTGGTACTGCATTGATGGCACTGACTGGTGTGAGCCACTAAGAGTTGCTGTGGACCCCTACACCAGTCAGTAATGACGTCTATGGATGGCCACTTCAGAGCCTAGTCTGCAGTGGGGTCCAGAGAAAGTATAGAGTGGACAGACCACCTGGCTGGGCAGACCGTGTATTGCTGTAAAGTTGCTACCTGTATTCTCACATTACTGTATTTATCTTGTATTATTGTATGACCTACCTATATAACTTATTATGACAGCTGTGTTCTTGTCTACTGTCATGTCTCCACTTCTCCCTATGTTGTACCACTGTTAAACCGTCAATACCTTGGAAAGTGCAATACTGCCCTGTGCTCTTCTGTTATGATTCTGTTTTGCCATTTAACTCTCAGCATCAATGTACACTGTATTGCCACCTTAAAGTTTAAGGTTTGTTTCACACTATGTTTCAAATGTTCTGTACTTGTTTTCACCATGTTCTGTACTCTCTCGGGTCTTGCCTGAAATAATCATATTATTGCTAGTGCACCTATCTGGTAAACAAAAATTAAATAAAAAATAAAACATGATAGCATTCTGTCACTGCAGTGTTGGATACAGACACTCAAAAGGTTGGGAAATGAGGCACACTAGTCTTAATATTGTGGGAAAAATCAAAGACAAGTTCAGCAAACTGGAAGCTAGTGACTTAACCACTCCACCCTTGATCACAGCATGCACACTAGTTAAATCTCCTAGCAACTGAGTGATAATGACTCACAGTGAGTCTTTTGTTGGATCCCTCTCTTGAACTGCCAGATAACTGCAGCTCTTAATGAGCTGCTAATCACACCAGGCCACCTGGAACACTGAGGGAGATTAGCATATGGACTACAGCCTGCTAAAGCAGGGACATTTTCAACATCATTAACAACCATGAAAAACCTGCACTAGTCAAGATGGACAAGTAGAGGGCTAGCTGCACTAGCCATGGCCAATCTGCACTAGGTTCAGGGCTAATAAAACAATGTTAAGGTTGAACCCTGCCCATGGGGCGCTGGCGCCTCTGGCTCAGACCAATTAGTAGGGAGCCTATGGAATAGCTTGATTCTTCACAGATCTACTTATCTGGGGTAAGCCTGCAGAGACAAGCGGGGGTACTGCTTTGAACAACTCCCTACATGGAGTAGGCCTGTGAAGGTAGGGGGTGTACTGCCTGGAACTACCTATATGAAGGCCTGCAGAAGCAGGTGGGTAGTGATATAAAGAATTCTGAGGCAGTGCTATAGGGGTGTGGAGCTGCAGTGTTCCTGGGAGCAATGTGGGAAGCCGGGGTAGTCAAGTGTGTAGAAGGCTAGTTTGTTTTCATGGCAGAAGTGCAGCTATTAAGGAGAGAGTTGGGAGTAATTTTTTTTTCATATTATTTCTCCTCCTTGCGGCACGGGCATGGCAGGTCATCTGACCGCTGGCACCCAGTCTGGCCAGCAACACGCTCTCCTCCACAGGCTTGGTGTACACGCACTATTCACCACCACTTGGGCACCTGGAACCAACACCTGGGGCACATCTCTCAGGTCCGGGGGTGCAGTACATGGCCATCAGCCGCCGCAACCACCCCACTATTTTTTCATCTATGGTGATCCACTGGAGCTGGCGTGCAGTGACATACAGCACAGTGACATGTCAACGTCTCCCATACTCCAACCCTCTTTCTGTGCGCAACTTGCAGTGCACCCGACAGCCACCAGATGCCGCTGCAGAGTGACACAAGCCCCATGCCCACCCCAGAGAGAGGAGAGCTGTCCTGGGATGCTCGATCCTCTCCCTTCCCCTGCCGACCCGAGTCCATTCCCAAACTTGGGTCACCGGTGTGGCATCCAGTGCCTCAACCGTCAGCACCACTGGGTCAGGGAGATGGGAGTAACTGCAAGGAAATGGGTGCTTGGACAGGACAGGGGAAGGACCAAGGAGCAGAGGAGGGCAGGGAACTGGGGGTCCAGTTGCGCTGGGACAAACTGCCCTAGAGGGAGAAGAAGCCTAGGGAGGAGGGATGGAAGACCATAGAGAGGAGAGGATGAGCTCTGCAGTGGGAGGGAGAGGCAGGTGCACCTGCAGTGGTACCAGTAAGGAATCTTTTCAACCACTGAGTACTGCAGAGGACTGGGATAACGAAGGTGTGACAGAGATGCCACAAGTGTGGCTGGTCTGTAGTGGGAATTCGGGAGAGGCCGCCACAGAGACAGAAGTAGAACTGGGGCAGGACACCCTTTTCTGGATAGGTGAAGCTCCCCAAGGCACAGGAAAGGTGGTTGGCCCTGCTTAGCCTCTAAGCCAAATGGCTGCTCTTAAGTCAGCGGAGAACCACAGATATCCCATCTCTGTCTGAGTTTCTAACCTCTTTTCACAAGGTGGCATCCCTAGACTGGATGTTATATGTCATAGATAGCACCCTTCCTAAGTTCTACTTATGCTGGGCTCCCTTCATCATATATCTGAAACCAAGAACAGGTATAAGATGATTGCCCTCGCCAGCATGTTGGTCTCTCTCTTTCCCCACAAGCTTGCAGTAGACGTCCTGATTAGAAAACAAGTACCACCTACCACGTTAGCTGAACAATTTCGTTATTAGCTCAGGGATTTATTTAACTCTAAAAATTGATTAGCGTTTTGCTCATAAAACTGCTAAATCTTTGCGAAAATGCATAGCTCTTGCCTCTCTGTGTTTAATAAACACAGCACTTCTAGAAAATCTATATAAATACTTTCTGTACAGTCAGTATAGTCCCAAGAAAAAAACTGCTAATCAATTATTTAAAACCCTGTAGCTGCTAGTATTTACTTGCCTGGCCTACTACATAGAAACATAGAAGTTGATGGCAGATAAGGACCGCAAGGCCCATCCGGTCTGCCCATTTCTTTTTCTACCTTATAAATGTGCTACTGGCCTTTGTTCTGTCAATGACTTATCTATTCATAATCATCTCTATTGCTCCCTTATGCCTATCCCATGCCTGTTTGAAGCCCTGCACTGTATTCATATCCACCACTTCCTGAGGCAGGCCAGTCCACGCATCCACCACCCTTTCTGTGAAAAAGAACTTCCTCACATTACCCCTTAATCGGCCTCCCTCTAATCTCATGCTGTGTCCTCTTGTCCTGCTATTTTTCTTATATTGAAAAATGTTTGACTTTTTCACCTTGTTAATGCCCTTAAGGTGTTTGAATGTTTCAATCATATCACCTCTCTCCCTCCTTTGCTCTAGGGTATACATACTGAGCTCCATTAATCTGTCCCCATATGTTTTCTGATGCAGTCCCTGCACCATTTTGGTTGCCCTTCTCAGGACTGCCTTAATTTGGTTAATGTCCTTGTGAAGGTGTGGCCTCCAGTACTGCACACAGTACTCCAGATGGGGCCTAACCAGTGTCTTGTAAAGAGGGATTATTACTTCCCTCTTACAACTTGTGATACTCCCTACTAATACACCCCAACATCCCCCTAGCCTTACCTACTGCTTTAGTGGTCTGCTTGGATGATTTCAGGTGCTCTGTGATCATGATACCCAAGTCTCTTTTTTCCTTTGTGACTGCCAGCAACTCCCTTCCCAGCCTTCAGGTGGCTTCAGGGTTTATCTTCCCCATGTGCGTGATCTTGCATTTCTTTGCATTAAACCCCAGTTGCCACTGTTCCTACCATTTTGTCAGTTTACCCAGATCTCTTCTCATTCTGCCCACCCCATCTGGATCACCTACTCAGTTGCAGATCTTGGTGTCTTCTGCAAACAGACAAACCTTCCCTTCCAGTCCATCTGTAATGTCACTGATGAATATATTGAAGAGGACTGGCCCCAGGACTGATCCCTGAGGTATCCCACTTGTGACTTGCATCTCTTCTGACTACACTGTTTACCACCTCTCTGTTTTCTGCCTGTCAACCTGTCTGCCACCCAGTTGACCAACTTCTGACCCACCCCAAGCCTAAACAGCTTATTAATCAATGTTCTATGTGGAACAGTATCGAATGCTTTGCTGAAGTCAAGGTAGGCGACATCAACTGCCCCCCTTTGGTCCACCACTCTAGCTACCCAGTCAAAGAAATCTATGAGATTAGTTTGACAGGACCTTCCTTTTGTAATCCCATGCTGACTTGGATCCTGTGCTCCTATAGTACCCAGGTGTTGCACTATCCTTTCCTTCAGGAGTGCCTCCATAATCTAGCCCATTATTGAGGTAAGACTGACTGGTCTGTAGTTCCCTGCCTCCTCCCTGCTACACCACTCTTGTGGAGTGGGATCACATGAGCCCTTCTCCAGTCTTCTGGGACCTCTCCTGTGCGCAGAGACTCACTAAACAGTTCTGATAATGGCTCTGCTAGTTCCACCCTTAGCTCCTTTAGTACCCTGGGATGTATGCCATCAAGTCACATTGCCTTGTCCATGCCGAGCTTATCGAGCTCTTGTAGGACTCTTTCTTTTGTGAAGGGACTAGTGCACACCTCCTTCCCCCGTGTCCATGGTACTGAGTAGTGGGCCCTGCCCTACCTTCTCTTCAGTAAATACTGAGCAGTATTATCTATTTAGGATAGATGCTTTTACATGGTCCTCCTCCTCCTCCTCACACGCCTCTTATCCCCTTTGATCTTAGCAATACCCCCTCTGGACTTTCTCCTTTCACTAATGTATCTATAGAAAGTCTTGTCACCTTCTTTTACTGTTCTTGCTAGTGTTTCCTCAGTTTGGGCCTTTGTCTGCCTTACTGCCTTCCCTGCTTCCCTCAGGGAAGTTTGGTATGCCTCCCTATCTTCATCCCGTTGCGTTCCCTTATATTTCCTGAAGGCCAGCCTTTTGGCTCTGACCTTTTCTGCTAGTGTTTTTGAGAACCAACGTGGTTTCCTTCTTCTTTTGTACTTCCTTTTCTCTCTAACACAATGGGATGTTGCTTCAAGTATTGCATCCTTAATGCTTGCCCACTTTGCCTGTACCCTCACCTGTATTTTTTCTTGCCAGGGCTAGTGTAACTCTGTTTGCCATCTTATCAAAGTCAACTCCTCTGAAGTCCCATATTTTGCCTTGGAATTGGATGATTTAGTTCTAGTGGCCAAATTGAACCATACCATGTGATGGTCACTGGCCCCCAGGTGACCTTGTACTGTACCTGGAGATCTGTGATCCTTTCCCTGTTAGTCAGTACTAGATCTAGGATAGCCCTGTCTCTTGTGGGTTGTTGTACCAGTTGTTTGAGGCCCTCCCCCTGCAGGAAATCCACTATGTGTCTAGTTCTGGCAGATGTTCCTGCTGGTATTGACCAATCTGCATTTGGCATGTTGAAGTCTCCCATTATCAGAACCTCCCCTTTAGCTGTCATGTTTTGAATATCTTCTAACAGTAATGTTTTGTATATCTTCTAACAGTAATGTGTCTATGTCCTCCCCCTGGTCTGGAGGCCTGTAGACAACCCCAGTGCGTATGGCTGTCCTACCTCCTGTTTCCAGGGTGACCAACAGTTCTTCTGGCTCCTTATGTGTTTTCTTAATTTCTGTAGCTTTGATATTTTCATTGACATAAAGGGTCATTCCACCCCTTCCCCTTTTTGCACCTCGGTCTCTTCTGAACAGTACATAGCCAGGCACTGAAGTCTCCCAAGTGTGGTTACTGGTAAACAATGTCTCGCTAATGGCTACTATGTCCAGTTTAGCCTCCGTCATTATTGCCTGCAGGTCTGGGATCTTGTTTCCCAGACTGCGAGCATTTGTGTACATGATTTTCCATTGGTCAGATTTCGGTGTGTTAGTTGTTGGGTGAGGTCTGGCGTTTTCCCCCTGTGCATCGTATGGGGAGCCTGACCGTTTTCCGTACCTGGTGATGCAAATGAACTACAAATATGCCGAACTCCTGTTTGACCACTAGCTGAGGGGGAAGGGGTGTTCTTCCCATTCGATGTATCGGGTGCTGCACCCCTCTCCCCATTTGCTAGTTTAAATATACTGCAAAGACGTCAAACTTCTGCCCCAATGTGCTGACTCCTTCATTAGTCAGATGCAGTCCACCAAATTTAAAGAATATTCCCTCTTAAAACTGTTGCCAGTTCCAGTTCCCTACAAATTTGTGTCCTTTTTCCTGGCACCAGCCCTTGAGGTGTGTGTATGTTGAATTTTCCTTTTGCAATGATATAACGTTTTTGGGAGAATAGGCCACAGGAGATGTAGTGCAGATACAGTAAACCCTCTGACCTGAATGTACCGTTTGGACAATACTCCTGTTTGGTAACAGTTCTACAATGTTGCACTTTCTAGAACAAAATGGACATATGAATGTCATAATATGGTTTCTCTCCCATCTGTACTTGTGATACCTTATTGTTGCATATTGTACTCTGTCATAGCTGATGTACTTTAAAAAAAAAAATTCATAAAAATTATTGACACACACAAAAAAAAAAGAATAGCATGGGGGTGGATTAAAAGTGGGCATTGATCACAGAGGAGATAGTGGCTGCCGCCAACACCTGCATTAAGCAGAAAGGGAAAAATTCAAAATCCAGGAGACCAAGCTGGTTCAACAGAGAGGTGGGTGAGGCTATGAGGGGAAACAGGGCAACATACAGAAAGTTTAGGAACTCCTGAATGGATTAGTGTGACTACTTGGAAAAAGCTAGGGAGACTAACAGGCTGGTCAGGCAGACGTAGGGGTACCAGATTTTGGTATGCCAAAAAGAGGACATTTAGTCCTTCCCCGATGAGCCCTTGTGCCAGACCCCGAGTAAATAGGTTTAAAGTCTCCACCACCTTCATAGCTCATTTACAAGGAGGTCCTGGGTAGGAAAGAGTAAAAAAATTATAAAAATCATAATAATACAACAGGATAGAGAAGGTACATGAAGAATATTTGGCAGCTGGAAAAGAGGACATGTCCTTGTAAAAGAGGACATCTGGTAACCCTAGGCAGACCAAGGTCAGGAATGCTGCAAACTGCAGAGGTGATCAAGGAGGGAGAGAAAGCCTTCTTCTGATCAGCGAAAAGACGGTCATGAAAAGCGGGGAGTGTAGGGGGCAGGAAAGAGAAAGCAGAAGTGTTGAATGGGGTGAATATTTCTGCTCTGTCCTTGCTAAGGAAAAGGATGG
Organism: Neoceratodus forsteri; assembly: GCA_016271365.2. NCBI lineage: Eukaryota > Metazoa > Chordata > Ceratodontiformes > Ceratodontidae > Neoceratodus > Neoceratodus forsteri. Next base: position 1,618,056,984 of record CM028130.1, read on the forward strand.
ACCTGTGCTGCAAGGGAGAATGAGGGGAGAGAAGGGGGGGGTGGAATGGGGATGATGACAAGATAACAAAAGACAGGGTTAGGAAAAGGTTCCTGTCTCTAAAGGTAAACAAGTCCCCAGGATAAGATGGCATGCACCCAAGGATGTTGACGAGTGTGGCAGTGGAACTGATGGGTTCCGCTTGCAGATCTGTTCAACAGCTCATTAAACACAGGTCTGGTACCGCATGAGTGGAGAAAAGTACATGTGGTACCACTGCACAAGAGTCGACCTAGGGACGATCCTGGGAACTACAGGCTGGTCTGTCTGAACTCCACTATCTGTAAACAGATAGAGATGATTCTGAAGGAAAACCTAGTTGGGTTCCTTGAGGTAAATGGGCTTCAGGACAAGAGACAGCATGGGTTCATGTCAGGGAGATCCTGGCAAACAAACAGGATTAACTTTTTTAACTTGACAACAAAGACAGCCAGACAAGGGCCAGGAGGCTGATGTTCTATACCAGGATTTCAGCAAGGCCTTCAACTCGGTGCCCCATAAGAGGCTGATCAGGAAGCTGGAGGACCTAGGGCCGGGAAAGCAAATTAAAGTGGGTGGTGAAATGGTTCAGTAGTAAGACACAAAGGGTGGGTGAAGCTATCCAGTTGTGAGGTAAGTCACCAATAGCATCCTGAAGTGGTCAGTGCTAGCCCCGGTGTTGTTTAATATATTCATAAATGACATTAGTGAAGGTCTTAAAGGCAAAATCAGTCTTTTTGCAGATGACACCAAGCTCTGTGGGATGGTGGCCACAGATGAAGGGGGTGCAGCACCTAAAGGGAGACCTAGCGAAGCTGGAAAGGTGATCTGACATGAGGCAACTCGGGTTCAATACCAACAAAAGCAAGGTCATGCACATAGGGAGAAAGAACCCAAGGACTGAGTACAAGTTTTTTTTTTTTTTTTGTGGGGGGGGGGTTGTCAAGGTCACCAGCAATCTTAAGCAAGCTACGCAGCGTAGAAAGGCAGCACCTGAGGCAAACAGAATGCTAGTATGTATTGATTAGGCAATAATGTACAACGGGGTGTGGGTTGTGCTGGGATAACCTCACACCTGGAGTGGTAGGGCATGAGTGCAAAGGCCAAGTGCATCCAACACTGCAGAAGTAAGGTTATCCCAGCACAACCCACACTCTGGAGTGTATTATTGCTATTATATGAGGCAATCTCCCTAGCCCACCCCTGGAGAGGAGAGTAGTCCTCCGGACGCTCAATCCTCTCCTCCCCCTGCCGACCCACATGCCCAGAGTCCATTCCTGAACCTAGGTCGCCAGCGTGGTGCGAGGTAAGGCGCCAGCGCCTCAGCCCTCTGCACCAGCAGGCCGGCTTAACATTTTAATTTTTGAGGAAACAGTCCCCATGTGAAAGCACTGCATCATGGGTGTGCAAATGATCAATTGTCTTTTTTCACTGTAATGTGTTATGCAATACCAGGCAATTATGTATTTGAATACCCCTGATGCAGTGGATTCATACGTGGTGTGTTTCCTCATAAAAAAAAAAAATATAACTGTAGAACTGATACTATAAAAGAGATGTTCTGACACTTGTTCTCTTCCTATGAAATGTTTTAGCCATGACAAAAAATGTTGCCTCCCACAATGCAAGTAAATACGGTTTTTATATGAAATTAAGTTTTTGCCTCCATACTACAGTTGTTAGGCTTCAAACTCTCTTGGTAAGAGAAGCTGTGGCTTGTTACTCAGTTTGGCATACAGTCATCTGCATGCTTAGACTTCATGTTGTGAGGTTGTGTTCAGATAACCTCACTGTAACAAGCACACATTGACCAATCAGAATCCAGGAAATTTTCTTGTCGTTGTTGAATAGAGGATTCATCAGAAAAAGGGAGGAGGTTATACTGCTGCTGTAGACGGTGGTATGATAACACATGCAGTACAGCGTGCGATGTTGGCGCCCCTACCAGGCAAAAGGATACCAACCAGCTCGAGGCACTTCAGAGCAGGGTAGCAAAGATAGGGCAGGGCATATGAGGACAGGCTGAAAGAATTTAACATGCACTCACTGGAGGAGAGGAGGGAGACAGGGGACATGACTGAAACCTTAAAGCACTAGACAGGTAAAAGCAATGTGGATACTGGGGGGGCCTTTAGTGCCTCAGCAGAAACGAGACCACCAGGGGGCATGGTCGCAAGACGGAGGGGGGAAGGTTCAAAAACAAGGTCAGGAAGCACTTCTTAACAGAGAGAGTGGTGTCGAGATGGAACAAACTCCCTGATCAAGTTGTCACTCAAAAGAGAGTGAGGATGGAGGATTAAGAAAGGGTGGGGCAGGCCCGGGAGAAGGGGAAGGTCAGAGCTGGAGGGAAAGGGGCAGGGACCACTGTAATCTCTACATTAGGAGCTCAGCAATCAAGCAGACTCAACAAACAAAAAAACCTTCTTCTGCTGGCTATTTTGTATGTAATACATGCTCAAATTTCATATTCAAGAGGAAATACATTATAAGAACCACCCGCCACTTCCCCAGCATCCAAGAGAAAAACCTCGACTGCAGAGGGTAGTTGGTCCAGGAGGTTGGCAGGAGATTAGGAGGGGCAAATCAGGTGCCCCATCACTCTCTGCTCTCCAACATGTTACCTCCAAAAACCATATAAACACTTCAAACAGGTATCTGCCTCTATCTCTGAAATCAAACAAAGAGGCAGAAGACACTGCAGAGCAGGACACTACAGCACAGAAGCTAGCACAACAAAACTCATCCAAATCAGGAACCAAAACCAAAAAAGCAAAAAGGAAATCCAAAAAACTTCTAATCATAGGAGACTCCATGATTCGGGGAGTTGATACCCATCTCCAGCCAGGGGTAATGGTCAGATGTCTCCCAGGTACATCAGCATGGAGAGACACTGATCGCATTGCTAAAATTGTTCACAAAGCAGGAGAAAACACTGATGTCCTAGTACACATAGGGACTAATGATCTCGCCAGCCAGTCAGTTGTGGAGACCAAAGAACACCTGACCAGGCTGGGTGACAAACTATAATCTATTTCGTCCGGCATCTCCTTCTCTGAGATCCTGCCAGCCTGGGAGAGGGAAGCAGATGGACGGAAGGTCAGAGAAGGGGAGATAGGGGAGCTAAACACGTGGCTCAAGGGCTGGTGCCAGGGAAAAGGACACAGATTTGTAGGGAACTGGCAACAGTTCTGGGAGCGAAAGTTCTTTAAATTTGATGGACTGCATCTGACTAAGGAGGGAGTCAGTGCATTGGGGCAGAAGTTTGATGTCTTTGCAGAATATTTAAACTAGCAAATGGAGAGAGGGGTGCAGCACCCCATAGGTTAAATGGGAAGAGCACCCTTCCCCCCTCAGCTAGTAGTCAAACAGGGACTGAGCATGTTTGCAGTTCATTTGCATCACGAGGTAAGAAAAAAAGGTTTGTCTCCCCATATGATGCACAAGGGTAATGCCAAACCTCACCCAACAACTAACACACCAAAATCTGGGTAATGGAAAATCATGTACACAAATGCTCACAGCCTGGGAAATAAGATCCCAGACCTGCAGGCAATAATGTCAGAGGCTAAACTGGACATAGTAGCAATTAGTGAGACGTGGTTTACCAGTAACCACACTTGGGAGACTTCAGTACCTGGCTACGTATTGTTCAGAAGAGACCGAGGTGCAAAAAGGGAGGGAGGAGTGGCCCTGTATGTCAATGAAAATATCAAAGCTACAGAAATTCAGAATACACATAAGGAGCCAGAAGAACTGTGGGTCACCCTGGAAACAGGAAATGGGACAGCCATAAGAACTGGGGTTGTCTACAGGCCCCCAGACCAGGGGCAGGACATAGACACATTACTGTTAGAAGATATACAAAACATGACAGCTAAAGGGGAGGTTCTGATAACGGGAGACTTCAACATGCCGGATACAGACTGGTCAACACCAGCAGGAACATCTGCCAGAACTAGACACATAGTGGATTCCCTGCAGGGGGGAGGGCCTCAAACAACTGATACAGCAACCCACAAGAGACAGGGCTATCCTAGATCTAGTACTGACTAACAAGGAAGGGATCACAGATCTCCAGGTAGAAGGTCACCTGGGAGCCAGTGACCATCACATGGTATGGTTCAATTTGGCTACTACATCTAAATCATCCCATTCCAAGGCAAAAATATGGGACTTCAGAGGAGCTGACTTTGATAAGATGCCAACAGAGTTAAGCTAGCCCTGGCAAAAAGAAACACAGGTGAGGGGGTACAGGCAAAGTGGGCAAGCATTAAAAGATGCAATACTTGAAGCAACATCCCATTGTGTTAGACAGAAAAGGAAGTACAAAATAAGAAGGAAACCACTTTGGTTCTCAAATACAGTAGCAGAAAAGGTCAGAGCCAAAAGGCTGGCCTTCAGGAAATATAAGGGAACACAGCGGGATGAAGATAGGGAGGCATACCAAACTGCCCTAAGGGAAGCAGGGAAGGCAGTAAGGCAGGCAAAGTCCCAAACTGAGGAAACACTAGCATGAAGTGCAAAATCATGCACATAGGGAAGAGAAACCCTGAAGCCACCTATAGGCTGGGAGGGGAGTTGCTAGCAGTCACAAAGGAAGAAAGAGACTTGGGCATCATCATCACTTATGACCTGACATCATCCAAGCAGACCTCTAAAGCAGTAGGTAAGGCTAGGGGGGTGTTAGGGTGTATTAGTAGGGGTATCACAAGTTGTAAGAGAGAGTTAATAATCCCTGTTTACAAGACACTGGTTAGGCCCCATCTGGAGTACTGCGCAGTATTGGAGGCCACACCTTCACAAGGACATTAACCAAATTGAGGCAGTCCAGAGAAGGGCAGCCAAAATGGTGCAGGACTGCATCCAAGAAAACATGTGAAGACAGATTAACAGAGCTCAACATGTATACCCTTGAGCAAAGGAGGGAGAGAGGTGATATGATCGAGGCATTCAAATACCTTAAGGGCATTAACAAGGGTGAAAGAGTCTAACATGTTTAAATATAAGAAAAATAGCAGGACAAGAGGACACAGCATGAGATTAGAGGGCCAATTAAGGGGTAATGTGGAGGAAATTATTTTTCACAGAAAGGGTAGTGGATGCATGGAAATGGCTTACCACAAGAAGTGGTGGCTATGAATACAGTGCAGGGCTTCAAACAGGCATGGGATAGGCATAAGGGAGCAATACAAATGACTATGAATAGATAGGCCACTGACAGAGCAAAGGCTGATGGCACATTTATAAGGTAGAAAAAGAAATGGGCAAACTGGATAGGCCTTGCGGTCCTTATCTGCCGTCAACTACTATGTTTCTTATGTCCCCACTCAGCCACCTTTTTTCCAATGTGAAAATTTCAAGGGACATGAACCTGTCCTCATACCTTGTGTCTTCCATACCTGTAATAATTTTGGTGGTCCTTCCATACCCCTGGTTATTTTGGTGGCCCTTCCACATCTCTGATAATTTTGGTGGCCTTTCCATACCCGATTGTTTTGGTGGCTCTGAAATGGTGATCATTCTACACCCAATCATTTTGGTGGCCCTTCCACTCCCCTGATCATTTTGGTGGCCCTGAATTGGTGGTCTTCCATACTCCTGATCATTTAGTGGCTCTAAAATAGTGGCCCTTCCACACCCATGATGGTGGTCCTAATCCTGTGGCCCTTCCACACCTCTGATCATATTGGTGGCTCTGAATTGGTGGCCCTTCCACACCCAATTTTGGTGGCCCTGAATTGCACCCTCTTGACTACCTCAATTTCCTTACTGTACTGCGCACCCAGAACTGCACACAGTAATCAGAGTGGGGCCTGACCAGGGCTTTGTAAAGTGGCACAACTATTTCCCCATTCTGCTGGTCACTCCTTTTTAATGCACCCCAACATCCTATCTGCCCTCTTAACAGTGGCCATACACTGGTCATCATGCTTCAGTCCTGTATCTATTATGACCACACAGGTCTTTTTCCTCTTCCACTGCTGCAAGAGGAGCCTCACATAGTGTGTAGGTGTTTCCTACACTTCAGCACAAGAAACCCCACACAGTATGTAGGTCCTACCTCCGTTTCCTACACTGCAGCACAAGGAGCCCCACATAGTGTGTAGGTCCCACCTCTGTTTCCTCCTACACTGCAGCACAAGGAGCCCCACACAGTATGTAGGTCCTACCTCCATTTCCTACACTGCAGCACAAGGAGCCCCACACAGTGTGTAGGTCCTACCTCTGTTTCCTCCTACACTGCAGCACAAGGAGCCCCACACAGTGTATAGGTCCTGCCTCTGTTTCCTACAATACAGCACAAGGAGCCCCACACAGCGTGTAGGTCCTACCTCTGTTTCCTCCTACACTGCAGCCGAGGAGCCCAAGACAGTGTGTAGGTCCTACCCGATTCCTCCTAAACTGCAGCACCAGGAGTTGCACACAGTGTGCAGGTCCTACCTCTGTTTCCTCTTATACTGCAGCACACAGAGCCCCACACAGTGTGTACGTCCTACCTCTGTTTCCTCCTGCACTGCAGCACAAGGAGCCCCACTCAATGTGTATGTCCTACTTCTGTTTCCTACACTGCACCACAAGGAGCCTCACACAGTGTGTAGGTCCTACCTCTGTTTCCTCCTATACTGCAGCACAAGGAGCCCCACACAGTGTGTAGGTCCTACCTCTGTTTCCTCCTGCACTGCAGCACAAGGAGCCCCACACAGACTGTAGGTCCCACCTCTGTTTCCTCCTACACTGCAGCACAAGGGGCCCCACACAGTGTATAGGTCCTGCCTCTGTTTCCTACAATACAGCACAAGGCCCCTGAGCGTGTGGGTCCCTACCTCTGTTTCCTCCCTACACTGCAGCCGAGGAGCCCAAGACAGTGTGTGGTCCTACCGATTCCTCTAAACTGCAGCACCAGGAGTTGCACACGGTGTGCAGGTCCTACCTCTGTTTCCTCTTATACTGCAGCACACGGAGCCCCACACAGTGTGTACGTCCTACCTCTGTTTCCTCCTGCACTGCAGCACAAGGAGCCCCACTCAATGTGTAGGTCCTACTTCTGTTTCCTACACTGCACCACAAGGAGCCTCACACAGTGTGTAGGTCCTACCTCTGTTTCCTCCCATACTGCAGCACAAGGAGCACCACACAGTGTGTAGGTCCTACCTCTGTTTCCCCCTACACTGCAGCACAAGGAGCCCCACACAGTGTGTAGGTCCTACCTCTGTTTCCTCCTATACTGCAGCACAAGGAGCCCCACGCAGTGTGTAGGGCCTACCTCTGTTTCCCACACTGCACCACAAGGAGCCTCACACAGTGTGTAGGTCCTACCTCTGTTTCCTCCGATACTGCAGCACAAGGAGCCCCACACAGTGTGTAGGGCCTACCTCTGTTTCCTACACTGCACCACAAGGAGCCTCACACAGTGTGTAGGCCCTACCTCTGTTTCCTCCTATACTGCAGCACAAGGAGCCCCACACAGTGTGTTGGTCATACCTCAGCAAAAACTAAGTCTATTTTTAGCATTCCTACTAGAACAAGAAATCAACGACTGCTTCATAATTCTCAAGCTTGCTACTCGACTATGGAACAAGGTGTCTCAAAATGTGAAGTGCTACATTGTCAAATCGTGCAGAGTCCAGGGGGACATTAGTGATTTCAGAGCAGAGTGTCTCCCACAGGAGCAAGTTATGCTAACAAAAAAGTACTAAGCAAGTAAAGTGCTGTATAACTAGTGCTGCTTTATCAGCATTAGCAAGTGAGAACAGACAACAAAACGCCCCAGCACTTCGCATCCACACATCTTTCTTTAGGGACAATGGTAATTTCATAATGAAAAGGTTTACTGTTGACTAACTGATACAAGTGCTGCTGTGACATTCTGCTCGATGTGGAGGTACACCTCAGCCATGTGGGCTTTTCAGTAATAACATGAGGTGTGTCCCTCCCTATGTAGGCCAACACCATCTCTAAATGTATTTACAGTATTACATTTTTTATTTATTTATTTAGTTGTTTAACCAGGTATTGCACACTAAGCTGAAAGCTTTTTTACAGGAGCGACCTGGGAGCACAAGGAGGTTAAGTGACTTGCTCAGGGTCACACAGTATGCAAGTGGAAGCTGTGGGATTCAAACCCTGGTCTGGTCTGCTGGATATCACCAGATTTGCAGCTCAGAGCCTTAGACCACTGCGCTATACTGCACTCCGTGCCTCACAACTGCCCCACATCAGTATGCCCCCATTGGAGGCAGTATAGCGCAGTGGTCTAAGGCTCGGAGCTGCAAATTTGGTGACATCCAGCAGACCAGACCTGGGTTTGAATCCCACAGCTTCCACTTGCATACTGTGTGATCCTGAGCAAGTCATTTAACCTTGGTAAATATTCCCTGTCAACAACTCAAGATACAAGCAACAATGCCGCAACATATGATGCTGTGCGCAGGACGAGAAAATAAAAGAATAGGGTTCTGCTTTTTTTTTTTTTTAATTGCGGACCAGTTCCCACAGGATCAATGAATATTTTATTATATCTTATGGTGTAAATATTTCTCCAGCTGTGGAAGCAATATTATAACGAGTCTACATGTCAGCAGAACACTGAATTCACTGCAACCCAGATAAGATCAAAGCGATGTTGGGTAATTTAGCTATTACGACCAGTAGTGCAGCCCAACAAGGAGAAACATGTAGTCTCATCTCACCCCAATGAAGTGCTGTTAAACAACACGTGCACAGTAAGAATGTACTGTATATATTAAAGAATTAAGATGTGGGAGGGGCTGTTAGATACAACTGTAATAACTGTGTTTGCTTTTATTTGTTTCTTTAATTCCCTTTTCATCATTTTATTTGTATTTTGCCAACTACTAGTGAAAAAGAATCCAATGGCAATGTTTTGTTATGATGTCAAAAAATGTTTATGGCAAGACTGGCACTGTATTTCAATGGGAAATTGCAAACCTGTTTTCAGATTTTTTTTTTTAGAGAAATATCACTTTTTACCACCAACATACCATATATTTAACAGAAATGTGTGATTTTTGATAACCTGTGATCTTTTGTTATAATTTAGTAGGTGACATTTTTTTTCTATAACTAGATTTTACTTGGGAAGAAGAAAAGAGATCCCAATTACTGTTTTAAAAACCTTGTAAAATCATACAATTTCTGTGATTGTTTCCTCTAATGACTGCTCTCCTAAACTCCCTGTATCACGTATATGTCTCTGCCTTGGTTGATAAATTCTTACCCTATATCAATTGTTACCCCAAGACCCACTCCTTTCTGTATTCAACCGCCTTAACCTCTCCTCCCCTTACCAGTGGTTACTGCTTTTCTTCCACTTCCCCCCTCCCCCCTTGTCCCTTCCCTATTTTCCTGCGCTCCTCTCCTGCAACCCCATTAATCCTTACCTTTTCCCCATATCCCTTCTCCCCAATTACCTACTGCTAAGCTTGACGAGGCCCATGGCTGCTCCTCTAATCCCCCTAACTACTCTACCCCCTCATATCCCCACTCCCCCCTACTGCTCTTCTTACCATAACTTATATTTTAATTGCTTGTGTATAATTACTGTGTTTACCTATTATTCTTCTGGTTCTTATTTTTGTCATTTTAGATTACCTCTGTTAGTATTCCCTTGTCTGTTTGTAACCCTCACCCACTGACGTGGAACCTCTGTAAAAGAGCGCCCCACACTCAAAGGTATTATAAAATAAATAAAAATAAAATACAGATGTACCACAATAGTGCAAACATATCAAAGGCAACGTTTATTACTGAAATAAGCATCTATTTCTTTTGGGCTCGGAAGTAGTTGGCAACTTCTGACATCACAATACCAGAATTCTACTGAATTCTTTTTACTAGCAGTGCATGAAGCTAAGGTGAAAGCCCACTTGTTTTACTGCACAAATATTTTATTATAAAAACAGAAATTATTTTAATACATCAAAATATTACAAATAAAACAGTCAGCTGTCCAGTTATTAGTAGTAAAGACCTGCTCTTTAACAGGTTCCAACTGTATTCTACTAAAACTCCGAGCATACTGTCCTCTGCTACAATGCATCATTTCAGCTTGACTGATCACAATACACTACACGATGAACCGGATTGAGAATGACATCTCTCTGCTGCTCAACCCTCTTTCTTCAAGCCCAGGGCGCACTGAAGTTTTTTTTCACTCTTAATGAATCTAGTCTCTTGCCCGCCTCCTCTTCAAACTCTCATCTGTGCTTTGTGGTAAGCATTACTTGGTTCCGCTTCCCTTCTGGCATTTATTTATACGTAGATACACACGCACACATATACACGTGCTCAGACAAAGAAAATGCTTCCTACTACATTTGCTTATAGTGTTTGATTTTCTATCACTGAAGCAGGACATGCCACGCCATGAACAGGTTTTTTTTTGTTTTCTTTTGACTAATGTTTTCCGCTCTCCAAACTCCTGCTTGGCCCTTCTTCAGCCCGAATTCTAACCTATTTACCCTTCTTCTCCAGAACTTATCCTCCAATTTGCACTCATGACTAAACTATTGTCCCCAAAGAAGAAGGGTCCAGCTCCTGAGGTGATTGGCTGGTGCTGTTGGTATTCTGAGGGTCTGACATCATCTGGCAATGAGCGGCTGGTTTTCCACCTCCATTTTCTCCCCAGAGCTCCGATATGCTGTGACAAGTATGCTCTTGTGTGTGCAATGTGCATCCATCAGAAGCTTGGCCCCTGCCCCACCCAGTGGCACTGGAGGTTGAGGCGCTGGACGCCACACCTCACACGATGCCGGCAACCCGGGTTCAGGAACGAGCCCGGGTCGGCAGGGACAAAAAAGAACTGAGTGTCTGGAGGAGTGGTCTACCTCTTGGGGAGGGAGGGAGGGATCGCCATCCCACCTGTCGGTCACCCACTGGTGGGGTCGGGGGTGGAGCAGACTGGGAGGCAGGCAGCTGGTGATCACGGCATGCGCGTGCCCATGCAGTCGTACAGCGGTGGGGAGGGGTCACCAGAAAAATGGAAAATGGTGGCCAGGGGCTTCATGAAGCCATGGGTCTGCGCCTCCCGGTTGGATTGTGCTCTTGGGAGAGTGCTCCTTCCTGGCCCCTCCACAGGGGGCAAGCCCGTGGGGGTCTCGGGTTGGTTGGAGGTAGTCGAGGGCGGGAGGTTCAGAGCGGAGTTCTGCGCCGGCGCGTGGGAGTATAAACTGTACATTAAAAAAAACAAAAATGAAGCTTGACCCTTGTTGCAGCTCCAAGCTGCACTGACACTCAGCCTCTGCTGGGTGTCAATCAAGCAGCAGGGCTTTGAGATGCACCCACTAATGGAGAACTATCCTACAGACACTCAATCCTCCCTCCCTCCCTCAGAAGTGCCCCCAGCAGCTAAAGTCTGTTTCCAAACTCTGGTAACTGGCATTGTGAGAGACAGCACTACTGGGCCAGCCTGCCATGACAAGGTTTCGCTACTTAGCTAATTTGTTTTTGTGAAAATCTTTATTCATTTTTCCAAATATAACAATATACGTAAAAGAACTCACAAAGAAATTCATACTGCATAAGCAGGTTCTGTATATTCAGTGAAAACATCAGTGCAGTGTTTAAAACTGTCAACTCATAACAGGTTAATAATGCAGAGAAAGTTCAGCTTGGTTTTAAGTTTACTACGTTTGTTGTTGGAAAAAAGAAGGCTGAGGCCCATCAGGATGTTTCCCCACAATTGTGGGCTAGTATACGAAGTTAGGATTAGTAGTAAGCCAGATGTCCAAATGTTCCTTGAATGCTCCAAAATAACTGAGGTCAACTAATTCTTGTGGAAGTGAGTTCCATAGTCTAGGTCCACGAATCATTAGAAAATTTATTTTATTGGAGTTTGCTTTTTTACTGTAATTTGTTTGTTGTGTGACCTAAGTACCCTTCTAGTGGTGGAAAAAGTGAGAGCACATTTTAACATAAGTTCTGGGATTGTAAAACCTTGTAAAGAAACAAAATGTCTCACCTACACCGTCTCTTCTGAAGAGTGTGTAGCCCTGTAATTTGGAGTCTCTCAGAATAAGGTCTGTGGGCCGGCCCACTGGCGCAGCCGTTGGATTTCCACTTGCGACGCCGGCAACCTGGGTTTGGGAATGGACTCAGGTCATCGAAGGGCCGGCCAGGGGGAGAAGGTCCAGCATCCCACAACTACTCTCCTTCTCTGGGGGGAGGGTGCGGAATGTCGCCAGTGCAAGGGGGACCCCTGGTGGAGGCCAGGAGTGCCACAGCATGGCGCCAGCAAAGAATTACAAAGTGAGGCCGGATCCTAGCATCATTGCCGTTCCACGCCCCCTGGAAAACCAAACCTACCTCCTCTCTGCCTAAGTGATGCCACTCCCTTGTGCGATTGGCTCACAGGCCAACTCCGCCCTATCTCGTTGTTCGTGGCACTTGGCTGTCTCTGCCCTGGGGGGTAATCCAGGGGAAGCTGCCTGCTCATGTGGGGATGCCACAGACAAGGGGTCCGTGATCAGGCGGATGGCCCGGCAGAGTGAGGTGTGGCACAAAAAGACTAGATAGAAGAAAAAAAAAAGAATAAGGTCTGTGGGACAAGTTAGACACCATTTTTGTGGCACGTCTCTGGACACACTCCAGCTGTACAATTTTGCCCTTTAGGTATGGATTCCAAAGAGGTGATCCGTAGTCCAAGTACAGTCTTATGTGAGATCTGTATAGGGGCATAAGGCATTGCTCTATCCTGTTGACAAATGGGCATTTAATTTGATTGAGAAGGGAGTTAGCCATCCTAGTGAGTTTTTGGCAATGATTGTGGGTTGTAAATGTATTGTTAACAAGAATACCCAGGTCCCTTTTGGTGTTAGATGCCTTTAGTGGAATGTTATTTATTTTATATGAATTTTGGGGATTTCTGGGACCAAAGTGAAGAACGATACACTTACCAACGTTGAATTCCATTCCATTGGTCAGGGCCCAGTGTTCAATGATTTTTAGGTCTGAAACAAGGTTTGATAAATTTGCACCAGTGTCTACATGTCCACCACGTTTTGAGTCATCTGTGAATTTTACTAACCAGTTTTGGGAATTGATTTGCATATCGCTTATGTATAAACTGAACGGGGATGGGTCCCAGGACAGAGCCCTGGGGGACTCCACTACTAACAGGGCATTGGTTCGACAGGGAGCTGTTTATATTCACCCTTTGGGTTCTATTAGTTAACCACTGTTTTACCCAATTGGGGAAGCAGTGTGAAAAGCCAGAGGCTTCCAATTTAGGTACCAGTTTCCCATGAGGGACCTTATCAAAATCCTTGCTGAAATCCAACACGATGACACTGGATGAAATGTTATTGACTAGGCCGATACTTATGCTATTGTAAAAAGAAACCAAATTGGAAATACACGAGTGCCCTGTTTTAAAACAGGAGGGGAGGAGTGAGGGCGCTTCAAGGTCGCAAACGTGACATCCTCAAAGGTGACGACCATGGGAGAGACGACCACCGGCTTTGGGTCTTTTTGGCGGATGTATTTAGCCAGCCACAGTCGCTCAGGGTCCAGGGCCTCAGTGTCCCAGCCCACATTGGCCTGGATGTGCCTCGTCACCTCCATGAAGCTGGGGTCATCCGGAGGGGATTTTGAGGTGTTCCTCCATGTCCCCTAAATCCAGATCAACATCAGAGTCCACATGAGAAGTGTCAGAGTCTATGTAGGAGTCCGAGGTCGAAGAGGATGGGGACCTGTGCTGTCTCCTCTTACGCCTCTTGTCCAGACAGGGACAGCAGGAGGAACTGTTGGACCTGGTCCTCCTGCGTTCTTGTCCTTATGTTTCTTGGGTGCTGGCTCCATCCCTGCCTCTTGGTCAGATGGCTCCGAGGCATCAAGCACTGGAGCCGGAGTGGGCGTCGGAGGAGGTGCCCCCGCTGGAAGATCACGCTTCACCGTATCCCACCAGTGGGAAAAGAGCTCCATAGCCTGTGAAAGGTTCAATTTAGGGGAACCAGGCACAGGGGGAAGAGAAGCCCCGGAGCCTGTACCGGTGCCGGCCCTGTCAGGTCCAAATCCTTGTCGCTGGTGTCGGCAGGCATCGGTGTAGGTCTAAGGGGTGGTGTTAGCTCCCCAGTCATCAGGCTCTGACTGTGGTGAGGAAGTCTCAGAACTGATGTCGGGAGGCACCAGGATGGCCGGCATCGGAAGGACTTTAACCAGGGCAGGATGTCCTTACCCAGGGTGGTGGCCAGAGGGGCCGCAGGTGGACGTCGGTCTGGCATCTGCTTGTCCTTTGAGCTAGACAGGCGTCCCTCAGAGGCGTGAGCCTTGGGATGGTCGGACTTGTGCTTAGAGGATTTTTCGATCGAGTGTTGGTCAGCTGCCTGAGGCGGGCGCCAATCTGAATCCTTTGATACTGGCGGCAAGGAAGAGGCCCTGCCACTGGAAGACCCAAAAGGCTTGCTCGACTTCCAGGAGTCAGCCTTGGAAGAGGAGGACGAGTAGGAGGAGGGCCTACCTGCACCTAGTGAGAGAGCCTTCTTGGCAGACGGATACACCTTCAGAGGTTGGAAGGTGGTCCCTGCTGACTTGGACGTGGTAGATGCTGCAGATGATTTGAGGGTCGTGAGGTGGGAGTCATGCCCCGATGACCCAGACTTCGAGCCCTAGGACCTGGGCCTAGAGTGAGACCTCTCTTTCTCCTGGTGCTCCCGATGTTTATGGTGCTTGTGGGTGGGAGGATGGTCGGATTCTCGGTGGTGCGTTTCATCACAGCTAGTTTAGACTCCGCTAAAAAGGTAGAAAGAGATTTCTGACGCCTAATACACGTTCAGGAGTTGAAGGCCTGGCAGTGGGGACAGGCGCCGGTGTCGTGGTTAGGTTTGAGGCAGAAAAGACGCGCTGAATGGCTGTCCTTAAGGGGTATTTGTTGCCCATAGGAGTACTTGTCGACGTGCCCCTTGGAGGAAGATGACATAGATGCAAAAGAACTATGATGAAAATGGTGGAGAAGGAAGGAGAGTGATCGGCACTGCAAGCGGTAATCGAAGGCGAACTAACCCTGACCAGGTGGCAGGAAAGAACTGAAGCATGTGGGGAACTCCTCCCTTTTATAGGGTGACGGGGGTGGAGCAGATGTCGGCAGGGGGCGTTCCCAAGTCGGTACTGCTGGAAGAAAAAATTGCTTGGAACCACCGCCAAGTGCCGTCATTCCTACTTGTGTTACCTGCTGCAAGAGCTTCCTCTTGAAATAATATATCAAAGTTGCCTTGCCTTGCCACTGCGACTGGGGGTTGTGTACTGGCCACCTGATCAGGGGAGTGACCTGGATAGGGAATTGGCAGACCAAATCAGGAGAGTCTGCAGGAGGGGGAACACAGTAGCAGTGGTGGTGGGGGATTTTAACCTACCATGGGTGGAGTGGGACACACCATCCACCACAAGTGCAAGAGAACTAGTCCTATTAGAAGCATTTCAGGAACGCTTCCCTACATGGCTGGTACTGGGGACGACTCGTCTAGGGAGAACTCTGAATTTAGTGCTACAAAAGGGGGAGTCAATTAGAAATATTGAGGTGAAAGAACCACTGGCTGGGAGCGACCACTATTCAGTGTAATTTAAGCTCAACATGGGGAGGGACACAGGGGGACTGGACACAAGGGTGGTTGAGTTCAAGGGGGGTGGACTTTGGAAAAATGGGGAAGATTCTGGGCAGACATCTGGCAGGCATGCAACCGCACATGGATGCAGACCAGAAATGGGACATTATAAAGGAAGGGTTGGAAGAGGCTATGGAAACATACTAAGAAGAAAAGAAAGAAGTGTAGGGCAAAGATGCCAAGTTGGCTGACACGAGGTCAGGGAAGGGGTGAGGGCCAAGAAGGCAACATTTAGAAAATACATGAAATTGGGAAGGAAAGAGAATAAGATGATGTATACAGGGAAGTCCAGGGAGGTTACCAGATTGGCCAAAGCAACCGATGAGCTAAGACTGACGCAGGGTATCAAAACTGGAGAAAGAAACTTCTTCTGATACACTGTAGAAAGAAGGAGAAACAAAGACTAGTTGGTGAGCATAAAGAAGGACAAGGGGGTGGGTGGAGGAGAAGGCGGAGACACTCAATGAGTACTTCTGTTCTGTATTACCCAGGAGAAGGCGGGGCAAGATTCCTCAGGCAATGGGGGGGTGGAGGCGATAACAGATGTAGCAATTACAGAAGGACATGGTGCTGGAAGGATTACGGGTGGACAGAGCACTGGGGCCTGATGGCATACATCCAAGGGTGCTAAGCGAGTTAGCAGGGGTTCTGGCGGGGCTGCTGGCTGACCTGTTCAATACCTCCCTGGACACGGAATGTGTACCACAGGACTGCAGGATGGCCCATGTGGTACCCATCCACAAAAGTGGACCAAAGAATGAACCTGAGAACTATAGGCCAGTGAGCCTCACATCAATAGTGGGGAAGCCCATGGAGACCATCCTCAAACAGAGACTAGTGTGCTTTCTGGAGGATAACGGGCTCCAAGATGAGAAGCAGCATGGGTTTGTAGCAGGAAGATCTTGCCAAACCAAACTTGTGGAGTACTATGACTGGGTGACGCAGGAACTGGACAAGGGCAATGCAGTGGATGTCCTGTACTTGAACTTCAGCAAGGCCTTTAATTCAGTACCACATGGGAGGTTGGGGGGTTGGAAATGCGATAGGTCCAAAACTGGTAATAGGATCACAAACTGGTTGAGGGGAGGCAACAAAGTGTGGTAGTGGGGTACTCTCATCACCAAGATCAGTGACAAGTAGGGTACCACAGTCAGGGCTCTCGGGGACACAGGCATCCACATCCTTTATGCACATTTTGTGCTTTGGGACGCTTGCCCACCAGCCCAGAGTGTCCCCGAGATTCTCTGCAATACAGGCCCGGTAGTCCTGAGCAGGCCTTGTACAGCGCATGTGCAAAATACGACATTTGGTTTATTTTTTTCCCCCTTCCTTCCCTTTTACTGCCTTGTCGTTTTGGCACCTTGGAGAGTGGCGCACACCTACAGGTGACGTGGGAAGAAATGAGGCAGAAGGGCTGCCAGTAGCAGCACTGATGGGTGGCCAATCAGTTGCCCCCCTTGGAGCCGCTGCCTTTGTTCATACGGAGGACGAGAGCTGGAGGATCAACAGGCTCTCAGGAGCCATTTTGCTGGTGATGGAGAAACGTGGCAAAGAGAGAAAGGGCAAACAAAAGAAAAAGTGTTCAAATTACCAAAAAAAACGTGGTCGGACAGTCCACCCCAGTCACCCGAGGAAAAGAAGAAGGCGTGCAGGTGTATAGTGAGTCTTTTTTGTGCTTTTTTGTTGTGCAGGGCCAAGTCAGGAGTGCACTGCAGCCAAGCAAGGAGGACAGAGTGAAGAATCTGGGTGGGGAAGCCTCGTGTGCAGCACACAGCATATCTCAACAAAGCCTTACTGACTATTTTGGTGGAGGAGAATCCTCCAGTCCACACCAAAGGATAAGGAACAAACAACATCATCATCCTCTGAGTGCGACTTAAACACATCTCAAGAGACAGTTGACATTGTGAATGTTGAAACTGAAAATGATAAGCACTTTGAACAGACTGCATCTGCTAAAAGCAGCAAGAAATTAAGCTTGTGAAGAGACAGCTGGTCAAAGTTATTTCCATGGCTTGTAAAGGAGGAAGTAGAGGGAAATTTTTGTTGGGAAGTGCAGTTGATGTAAAAAAAGGTAGCAAAAACAATCAATTTGCCACATCTGGCACAACCAATCTGCAAGTGTCTGCTTTCTACAGACATGGAAGAAACAGAGAACATTTGCTGGTGCACACTGGAAAGAAAACAGCTGAAAAAACTCTCTGCCAGTGGCATCTGAGAAGCATATCTCGGGTCCTGAGGCAAAGGGTGACAGTAAAGTTGCTCAGTTAATGACAATGTACTACCTTACCAAACAAGGGCAATCACTCAACCAGTTTGAAACACTGATGGCTCTATAAGTGAGGAATGGAATCTTTTGGGCTGGGGCACAGGGCTGCTGCTGTTTGTGGACTGACACTAATGGTGGTGTTTTACACCCACAAAAACAAAATGGCTGTCCAGCCTTGCAAGACAGTGGCACAATCTACTCTAGTTGGGATGCAAGATATGACATGCTCAACTCCATAAACGAAGTCCTACAGGAAGAAATCAAAAAGCTCGCTTAGCAGGTTCGTAGTTCCTTGGGGTAATAGTGGATGAAACCACTGGTGTAACCATTCACAAAAAGCTGAACATTTATGTGAAGTACGTTCACAATGACTATACTGCAATACCTGATGGGAGGGCAGACACAATTGTGGGAGAACTGTTAAGTGTGTGTTCTGCTAATGCAGTTGACCCTATTAAGATCATCACACTAGCAAGTGACGGTGCCAGCGTCATGACTGGAATGCACAATTGGGTGGGTGCAAAGTTAAGACAGCAAGTTAATCCAAGGCTGATTCAGATCCATTGTGTTGCCCACAGACTGGCACTGGCAGCAGGTCAAGCATGTTGAGACAACCCCGTATTCAATGAATATCAAATAACCATCAAAAATTTGTACAGATACTACAGCAATTCTGCAGTACGGTACAATGCCTTGCGTTTCATCCAGGAAACACTCGATGACAATATCAGATATCTGTCCCTAAAAGAACCTGCAAGTTTTCGGTGGCTGTCATTGCATGCTGCAGTTCTAGCAATTCACAGATCATACCCTGCACTTTTACAAGCCCTAGAGCATGATGCTGCAGCAAAAGGTGCAGCAGAAGCAAAGGGCCTTCACACAAAACTGAAATCAGTTTGCTTTATCTTATGCACTTCTTTTTTCATGGATGTCTTAGAGGTGGTGAATAAACTGTCTTTAGTCATGCAACGGGACAGTGTTGACATTTCGGTGGCCAGCAGCATGATAGAAGCCACAGTTACTAGACTGCAACAGTAGAGTTACAGAAGACATTTCAGAAACTTGACCAATGTCCTGGTATGTGGCAGGACCAAAAATTAAATGACAAGCCAGCACTGCGAATGCAGTTCCAGACGGTATCTCAGGAATACTGGACACAACTCATTGAAAACATTCACGCAAGATATGAGACAACGTCAATGCAGCTGCTGCATAACTTAAATGTTCTCCTAAATCCAAAGTGTCTCCCAGATTACTCCAACATAATGGACCATGGACTGCAGGAACTCAAGGATGTTTGTACTTTTTTCAAGAAACAACCTTCAAAGAAGAAACACTGCCAGCACTAACTGACCAAGACAGGGCTGAGAAAGATTACAGACAATTCAAACTTGTTCTGAAATCTCAAAAAAGGACCGACTTTGCTCAGTAGTGTCTGCCAAGACTTAACTGAGAACTTTTCAGATGTATTCCCAGATTTTGTCCCAATGACCAAGAGTTTACTTCTGTCATCTGTTACATCAGTGGCATGTGAAAGAGGGTTTTCTGTACAAAACAAAAGATAGATGTTCCCTAAAGGCTGACACTGTGAACAAACGCATGCGGATTGGCCAAGAAGGAGTTGAACTTGAAGACCATGACCCTCATCCAGCACTTAAGAAATTTAAGGCCATAAGACTGCGCAGAAAATAATTATCAAAAATTTTAAAATGTTTTAATAATTGTCTGTGTTTTTTTTTTTTTTTAGTTTCAGACAATTCTCAGATGACTGACAATGACACAGAGACAGGAAGATGGAGGAACTTGGGCACAGAAGTAGAATAAGATAAGCATCAAAATGTTTTGTTCCAACAAGGGTGGGGGGTAATACAATTTTCAGCCCCAACTTAAGGCCAGTGATACTTTTGGTGGGGGTCCTGTCTGGGGGGACGGATTAAGATTTCAATTTCCCAGGGGCTGGGGAGTGGCTGGCCACTAATATCACCATTCTGCTAAATTTAATATCATGTTTTGTTTTTGGTGGGGGAGGATCACAGTCTAACAAGTTCAGATGATCAGTGGGTGTGTGTGTGTAAACTATAAATATGGCCCCAATGCAGTCCGTGTTTTTTTTTTTTTTTTAGTGGGGGGCAGTCGCGATTATTGTCAGTGTAGTTACTAACCCATTCTGCTCTTTCCACAGTCAATCTGCAACAGTGGCTTCTATTGTCATCAACAGTACACACACAAACCAGTGTGCAGGAGGGAGAGCTTGGAGATTAAGTTATGGGAGAAGTTATGAGCAGGACGGTGTGTTAGGAGCAGTTATGGGCAAGAGGGGTGTTAGGAGAAGATACTGCCACAGAAAACATGGCATGCCATGAAAAAAGAAGTTTAACCAGAAAAAGCAGACTGGAAGGGGTGGTGCCGATAATTCATGCCAAGACACCACCAGATTGTGCCACACACCAGACAGATTTGGGAGACCTGCTGAGCCAAAGTAAGTTGTGGGTGGGGGGATGGGGGCCTTTTTAATCACCCCACTGTGCTGTCCAGTCATGAACACTGGCACTAGTTCTCTTTTAGCTGCCACACACACAATTAAGAAATGTGCAGGAGAGTGTTAGGAGAAGTTATGGGCAGGAGGGTGTTAGGAGAAGTTATGGGCAGGAGGGTGTTAGGGAAATTGCCACAGAAAAATGGCAATCAAATTCCATGAAAAAAGAAGCTCAGAGAAAAGCAGACTGTGCAGATTTCATGCCACCAACCAGATTAGATTGTGCCACTGTCCTAAACCGGACAGATTTGGGAGACCTGCTGAGCCAAGTTAGGTTGTGGGTGGGGTGGGTAAGAAATGTGCAGGAGGAGAGCTGGAGAAGTTATGGGCAGGAGAGCTGTGTTAGGAGAAGTTAATGGGCAGGAGGGGTATTAGGAGAAATTGCCAGCATAGAAGTATGCAATGAGAAGTACACACAGAAAGCAGACACATCGCAGACTGAGCTGTTCCAAATGCCAGATTGTGCCACTATCTTAACAACAGATTGTGCCAGCTGTCAAGCCTAAAAAGGGCGTGGGTGGTGTTTTTTTTTAGTCACCCCAGTCAAATCCATGTCTCTGGTACAGCCAGGTATTCTTAAAATTTAAGAAGATTTTGTGCAGGAGAGTAGTAGGGAGGAGTTCTGAGCAGGAGGGTGTTTGGGAGAAGTTGTGGGCAGGAGGGTGTTAGGAGAAGTTGTGGGCAGGAGGGTGTAGGAGAAGAAATAATCACTTTTATGCCAGGTCAAGACATAAAACAGCAATTATTTGCCACACAGATGGCACCACCACCAGATTGTGCTAGGAATGGATGTAACAAGTTTGGGCACGAAGTGATGTAAGGAGCCAGTCTGGTTTAGCCAGGTTAAGAAGACAGCTTAAGCCAATTTGCACTAATGGGCAGCAACCACACAATCATGTTAGACTGTGTCATCTTTCCAAGACGGAGTCATCACTGGTGGGTGGGAGCTGGGAGGGAGGTTTCTGCAATGTTTTATTAGAGTTGGGTGGTGGGTGGGCAGTAGGAGTCTGAAACAGGGGTGCTGTTTTAGATTATAAGTAATTGCAACTAAAAATGTCAACGTGTTGGAGAGAATGAAGGAAAAGTATTTTGAGCAGGAGGTGACTCGGAGACATAGGTGACTGTCAGCAATGACTTAGTCATAAACATTTTTTTTTTTTTTTTACATCTTAATGACTGTACCTAATCAAATGGCAAATTTTGTTTGTAGCAGTTTGGCAAATAAATTGGGTCACTGCACTCAACTGCAGCAGTAGAAGTCCCAATTCAATCAATGTACCAGAACGGCAAAACTGTAAGTAAATTTTTCCAGTAATTGTTAAATTGTGACAGTGAACAAATGAATGAACAACAGTCAACAGTCACATTATACGTGAATTCTTTATTTGTAACTATGTGATCATTCACTGTTGTGGTTTTTAGCCATCTGGTACCTTTGTAAAAGGACTGCAAAACAACACTGCTGAAAAAATAAACTTTTTCGGCATTATTAGCAAAATAATGACTGAGGAATATAAAAAAAATACGTGGGTATATTAATAAACAACACTGAAATGCACTTTCCAGACTCATTCCATTCATTTCAATGAGGACCCCCAAAAATTTCACGAGGACTCCCATTTTTTTATTCCAAGAAAGTCCAGGACTCAACAAAAAATCCTACTGAGCCCTGCACAGGGATCTGTATTGGGACCGGCATTGTTTGGTATATTTCACATGCAATCCGGAGCAAGATCAGTCTGTTTTGCAGACAACACCAAAATGGGAGCTGTGGTGGATGACACTGAGGGGTGGAAGGGGCTGCAGGAGTACCTGATTAAACCCCAGGAGTGGGCGGATACATGGCAGTTGGGGTTCAATACAAAGAAGTGCAAGGTCCTGCACTTTGGAGCAAGGAACCAGGGGAGGGTCTATCACCTGAATGGGGTACCATTGGGAAGTACCTTGGAGGAAAAAGACCTAGGAGCAGTCATTACGGGGAGCGTGAACAACTCAGCCCAGTGCAGGAAGGCAGCAGCACAAGCCAACAAAATGCTGGGGTGTACTGCAAGAGGGATCTCATCCAGAAGGAGGGAGGTATACTGCCCCAGTACAGATCATTGGTGAGGCCCCAGCTGGAGTACTGCGTGCAGTTCTGGTACCCTTTCCTGAAGGAGGACATAAGGTTACTGGAAGGGGTGCAACTAAGATGATACAGGGACTAGAGAATAAGCCCTATGAGGACAGACTGGGGATTTAAAGATGTATTCATTAGAGGAAAGGAAGGATGGGGGATATGATGGAGACCTTTAAGTACCTGAAGGGGACTAACAAAACTAACACAGAGGGGATTTTACAGCTGAGAAGGGATAGGGACACAAGAGGGCATGGATTGAGATTGGGGGGGGGGTATGTATAGGAGGAAGGCAAGGAGACACTTTTTACAGAGAGGGTGGTGGACCAGTGGAACACTTTACCGGAAGAGCTGGTGTCCTGTAAGACAGTGAGCAGCTTCAAGAGGGGTGGACATGGCAAGGGAGAGATACAATGATGGGAGGGTGAAGGAGCAGCTCTAAGATGAAGGGCTAACTGTAATTATCGACTTGACAGGTCGCGGTGGCCTTTGTTGCTGGCGCTTTCATGTGTTCGGATTCTTTTTTTTCCCCCACTGGTAATTTTTACTTTGTATTCCTGCTCCTGAACTCTGGAAAGGCCCACATCAGGCTGTCTTTCTGCTCACTACCGAGCCCCTCATGCCGTCATACCTGTCGTTGCTCAGTCATCTGTCTCCCCCCACCATCCTCAGTGATTTGTCTAGGTTAAGAGTGTACAAACACAAGTTAAGCAGGGGTCCTGAAGCCACGCAGAAACAGTCGTTCTGCACCTGTACCAGGGATTTACTTCCATGTTATTCCCTGCCCACAGGATGCCTTGGCTTGGACATTATAGCAGGCACACACATGCAGAGTATGCCATCCTACTGATACCGAGAGGCACCCTCTCTCGCCTCAGGTGTCCCCAACTGTACTGCCAGCTGTGGTTAGCCCCTACACAGTCACCTGAGATGCTCAAGCCTCCCCTTTCCCAACCAGCACTTGGCCCAAGCTTGTTCCCAAACTCGTGTCACCGACATCACAGGTGGTAGCCCCACAGCTGTGCAGATCGGCTGGCAGTACAGACCATTCTTTAACCCACACTTACAGGAGGGGTCCAGATCATCACTGGTTGTATGTTTAACATGGCCAAATAAATGTTCTTCCCTGAATTGTTTTTACAACAGTAGGGAAGAACAGGTTACTCACCCATAACAGTAGTTTTAGGAGTGGTATATGTTGTTCATCCACACTGTTTGGCATGTCCCCTTCCACTTTAAATCTTGCCTGAAGTCTTCAAGCTGGCTCCTCCTACCCACCCGGGTGGTATATACCATGGCTCCACCCCATGATGCCAGATCTTAGCCCGCTGGAAGCAAGGTTGTGTGCCCGAAGCCGGGACGGTCGGGTGGATGCGTGTGGATGAACAACATATACCACTCCTAGAACTACTGTTATAGGTGAGTAACCTGTTCTTCTAGGAGCGTGGCTATGTTGTTCATTCACACTCTTTGGCAGACTCCAAGCAGTTCTCTGGGAGGAGGGAGGCAAGGCACACACCTCCTACTTACAAAACAGAGATTGAAGAACCGAGGCCCCAAAATCAGCAACCTGGCGTGACTCAAGGTCGATGTGGTAGTGGGTGATAAAGGTGTTTGCTGACTTCCTTGTAGCAGCCCGGCAGATCTCCTAGATAGGGATGTCCCTGGAAGCAGCCACCGATGCATCAGTATGGCGGATTGAATGAGCTCTTGTACCTCTGGGTGGCTCCTTGCCCACCAACTGATAGCACAGACCTATGCATGATGTAATCCATCTTGCTATGGTCCATTTGGCTGCAGGTCTGCCAGAAGCGGCTTCAGCGTAGGTGACAAACAACTGGCGAACCTCTCAGTGACTTTCCACCGTCCACTCCTTATAATAAGAGAGAGCATGTCTCAGGTCTAAAGTATGGAGTATGTACTCAGCGTCCGAGGTGTAATTAGGATAGTATACCGGCAGAGTTAACACCTGGTTAAGGTGAAACTTGGACACCACCTTCAGAAGGAATTTCGGTTGGGGGCACAGGACAACTTTGTCCCTGTGAAAAACCAGATAAGGGGAGTCCACCAAAAGTGCCTGGAGCTCCCCTGTCCTTCTGGCTGATGTGATAGCCACCAGGAAGGCCGTCTTCCACAGCACATGTGATAGCTCACACTTGTGCAAGGGTTTGAATGGCTTGCCCATGAGCTTTGCCAAGACCAGCAACAGATCCCATGGAGGTGGAGGTTCACGCACCAGAGGGGATATGTGATCCAGGCCTTTGAAAAAGCACCTGACCACTGTCTCCTGTGCCAATGTCAGCTGACCCGCGCCCGGTAAGCAGAGATGGCTGCCAGGTGCACCCTAAGGGTCAATGACCGTAGACTCCCTTTGGAGAAAGACCAAGGGTAGTCGAGAATGTTAGCCATAGAACAGGATAAGGGGTCCAGACCCTTACCCTGACACCAAATGGAAAACCTTTTCCATTGGAAAGCATAACATTTTCTGGTCGATTCCTTTCAAGATGCCTCCACCACAGTGTAGACATAGTTGGAAAAACTGAAAGCCTGGAACTCTTGCCGCTCAGGTACCAGGCTGTGAGGTGCAGGAATTGAAGACCTTTCCCTGGTTCAAAGATATCAGGTCCAGGGGTGTGCAAAGCTGCTCCGGGGGCCTGCAGCTGAGGCTGAGGAGATCTGGGTACCAGAATCATCTTCGCCTTGTCCCGCCTCACCTTGAGTAACACCTTGTGAATCAAGGGAAATGGAAGGAAGGCATAGAGGAGACCTGGGGGCCCCAGTATCCCCTCTCTTGAGAAGGTCGGTGAGACGGTACTCCAACTTTTTCTAGATTAGCTCCAGTGGCATTCTGGTGGAACTGGAGATGAGGCGGAGAATGCCCTGGAAAGAGGGAGGGCCTTCCTTTTTTCCTGCAGTGACCGACGACTCATCATCCCCCGGATGCGAGTGCAAGCCGGTGACGTCTGAGTCTGAAGAGTCGTGATACCGCGGTCTACTGCCTGAGTCACCCTCGATCTGCCGAGGGCAGTCCGGGGTAACTTATTGACAGATGTCGGGGAAGCCCAGTTTCCTGTTGGTCCTCTTTCGAAGGCGCCCCTCCCTCAGGCTGTTTAGGCGGTGGTTCCACCTGAATCGGTGGAGAGACTGGAGTAGGCCTAACTGGGAGATGACCTAGCCCCACAGGAGAAAGAGCCGAGGGCTTTGGTTCTGGAGCAGTTGGCTTCGGCCTAAGAGGCGAGAGCCAAGTGATGGCCAGGGTAGGCAGCGGAGCTGGCTTCCGCCTGGTCAAGATCAGCTACTGCCACATAAGGTCTTCACAGCACCAGAGTTTCCACCGGAGCCTCTCCTCGTCTGAGGAGGATGAAAACCTGGGGTGTCGCCTCTTTTTTGAGCGCTTATGGCTCTTCCTCGGTCGATTGTCCAAGGGGGTCCTGGACTAAGACCGAGATCGGGGAGGCTGACTCGGTCGATCGGGAGACACTGGGATTGGTGAACCCCAGGGGTACGGGACTGGTTCCTTGATGGGGACACCAGCTGGCTGGGTCTCCTCATCCAGAAAGACCAGGACCGGAGTCCTTTCCAATGAATCATCGGGCACAGCTGGCAACAAGGGGTGGATGGGGTCGAGAATAATTTCAACCTTGTCAGCCACTTCCTTGGTCCCTTGGCCAGACAGAAGGTCCAAAAAGCTAACAACCGAGGTCGAGACTGCAAGTTCTTGAGACTCGGACTTCTTCAGTCCCAAAGTATCTATTGAGGCAAGACACTGGAATTGCTTCTCCACTGTTCCGAGAGCCGGAGAGTCCCGAGCCTGTGAAACTCACCCAGCGGGGAAGAGACTAGCACATCTCCCGAAGGAGCCTGTAAAGGTGGGAGCCTAAGTTCCACGGGACAAAGAAGCTTCGACTGGGTCAAGCACGAAAGGTTTCCTCCCCAATGCCTTCATCTGTTCCAGCTGTTCGGCGGAGCCTGTGGCCACGGAAACCGCCCACCTAGCTTCTTCAATTTCACCAGCGGGTTTCTCTTTTCCGGTCTCCCCAGCTTCAGGTGTTCCTTGCGGTCGTCCAGGACGTTGGGATGGAAGGCCAAGCAAAAACTGCACAACGAGGTGTCATGTCCAACACCTAGACAGTAAACACATATGAGGTGGGGACCGGTGCACAACATCTTCTGGCCATGGGGAACCGGCAAAATCCTGGGGAAGATTTTTCCTCCATAATCGATGTGACAAAAGCGCGATCGCCAACTCAAATGAGTTTGATTTTCAGTAAAACCGACAATCTGAAAGCCAGGGCCTACGAAATGCTCAGAGCACGAGGGAACCTGTATTTTCCAGTGGAAAGGAAGATCTGGGGTCATGGGGCGAAGCAGAGGTATATACCACCCAGGTGGGTGGGAGGAGCTAGCTTGAAGACTTCTGGCAAGATTTAAAGTGGAAGAGGACGTGCCAAACAGTGTGGATGAACAACATATCCATGCTCCTAGAACTGTCCTTAGCCTTTTCTCTCACTCAAGCAAAATGAGCATTGGCTTTGCACGAGCAGAAGGGGCAGGCCTTGATGGACTGTCCGAGTTTCTCCAATCCTGAGTGCTTTCTATGTCCCTGTTAAGATACCACACATTTATAAGAACTTCCATTTCCTCTACCTTGGTTCTTTCCTTGTTTAGACATCACTTGTTTGTACAGCTGACCTCTTTTCTAACTTGGCGGTTTCTGTACATTGTACATGTTTTTTGATCAGATGCAACTTACATAACAGAGTGTAATAACCTGAATGGGCCAGTCCAGGAGCGCATGCAAATAATATGACAGGGTGTGGTACGCCTCTGCCCTTCAATTACCCCGGGAGAGAGAGGGGGTAATGTAATTCATGTCACAAACTCCAGAGTATGTTATTCCACTTCTAAAATGGTTCTTGTTTAACCGAATGAAACCCTGGAATGTCAGAGGCTGACCAGAGGAAGGAGCGCTGAGCATCCTGGAAGCCCCTCTCCTCATCAGGGGTGGGCAGGTTGCTTTCTCCCACTGCAATGCTGCCACCAGAGTGACCACAGGAGGAAATGCAGCTGTGAGCCCAAACGGGAGGGTGGAGGCAGCTCAGCGCAGCACTACAGCACACACATCAGGGCCACAATACCCTTATGATATTGGCGTTTCAGGTGTTTGGGTAAACCTGAGGAAGAAAAACACAGCTGCGGCAAGATAGCACTGGCACCCTCCACAGGCCTCACACCACTGACTGCAGACATGGGGAACCCCTGAAGACCACCCTACCAATGGGGAGAGAGCCGTGGGTGAGTGAGGAAGGTAATAAGTCCGGGAGAAGGTGGGAATGCAAACACTTCCCATGAGGAGAGAGCCATGGGTGTGCAAGGAAGATAATAAACCCTGGAGAAAGTGAGAATACAGACCCCACCTATGGAGAGGGAACTGCGGTTGTGTGAGGAAGGCAATACGTTCTGAAGAAGGTGGGAATACAGACCCTTCCCATGGTGACAAAGCCATGGGTGTCTGCCTCACATCAGTGGGTGCAGCTGAGTGAGGGTGAAAACTTTAGGTAAACAAAAAGATCAGTGCACATCAAGGCTACAGCAGTACTAAAAAAGTTTACTGAACCGTGACAAACGCTGCTAAGTTCCCTGGCACTTCAAATCGCTCTGACTCTTCATCACGGGGGAATAAGGTAATAAGTCTCAGAGAAGGTGGGTCGTGGGGCGGGAAGGGTGCCAGCAGATGGGGGCCAGATGGAGCTGGAACTGACCAAAAACAGAAAGTAAAATTAAAAATGACTTTCTCGTTGGCTTTCTCAGCGAGTAAAGAAATAAATTACACAATATCCAATCCCATGTGACCAGGTTTTTACCACTCAGGAGCAGTATTTGCCAGTCTCCATTTTATAAAGATATATAGATTTTTTTTTATAGCTAGTCTCTTGCACCAAAACCAACAAGCATGGAAGATCCTTCTAAAACAGAGAGTTACACAATACACCCCCTGACAGGTCGGAATGATTTGTGGTCCTAGGGCAGAGGGGCCAGAGCAGTCTCTCTTTTCATCTTTAATTAGATTAACAGGCAGAGCCCTGTAGTGTGCTGCAGCATACCAGATGAGTTTACTGAACAGGAAAACCTGGCAGGGGCAGCCGCCCATGCCTGACGTCAGGGGAGGTGACACTCACTGCTATTTATCTTTATTATGTTAATGAAATTCCCATATCGGTTATTAGTCATAGACGATTAGCCGTGCTGCTTAAAAGACAGGAGTTCCTGAACGTGTACTAGGGAGCCAATTAGGCTCCAGGTTTGACTTCATCTGGTCAATCACACTGATTTCTCCCTGATCAGTCAGTTTACAGCTTCTTTTGGGATCAATATCCTTCCTGATGCCTCCTCTGTCTTCGGACCCTCCTTCTCCTGCAGATGTTCACCTGACACTTTTCCATAGCATGTGTGTGTGTGCGCGCGTGTGTGCTGTGGAGGTGCTTGTGCTAGAGTCAGCCTCACAAGTTCCTTCTCTCTACTACAGAGGCCTTTGCTGTAGCTAGGGTGTGCAATGCTGTACAATTCAATGACTGAATTGAACCTTCACCTTTCAACTTGGTTGTCAGCTTGGCATAGTTGGTAGCACATCCACCTCTGGGCCGGAAGATTGTGGGTTCTAGTCCCACACCAGAACCTAGTCTTGTATCATAAACACTGGCCCTTGGGTGCAGTACTAGGGGATGCTGTACTGTCGGGTGTGCTGTCCTTCAGAGGGGACGTTAAACTGAGGTCCCTTTATCCATCTCTGGTGCTGTCCTGGTGGGTATTCAGGTGAAAGTAAAAGAACCCAAGGAACTTTTTGAAAGATGGGGATTTTCCCAGATTCCCTGGCCAGCAGTCCCCTTCTCATAAGTCTGGTTCACGCAACTGTCTTAGGCTGCAAAATGTGGCTGCCATTACACATTTACAGTCACATCACTACCAGTCTCTCACTGCTTGTGAAGCACTTTGGGATACAATGTGTATGAAAAGAGATACATAAATGCTAATTTGTCTTCTTTCAGATTCCATGACTCTTACTGTTATTAGGGAGCGGCAACTCATTTCTCATTGTAATAAGACTTTGAACAGATTCTAACAGATTCTTATTCTTCAAACCTTTTCCTACTAATTTGCATCTTCTTATTCTTTAAAGAGGTGGTTTGGCCAGTGTGTCGGTGAGCCGCATGACTGCCACCCACAACCGCGGTACCCTGGTTCAGGAACAAGTCCTGGGTGTCAGAAGGCTGGGGAGGAGGAGGCGTGAGCATCACAGAGGAGACTCCCCTTCACCAGGGATGGAAGGCATCCAACTCCTCAAATGCTATCGCCACCTGTACGACCACAGCTGGTAACGCAGGCTGAGTGGCAGGGGAGACGTCAGCTGGTTCCATGTGTCACACCTGAGTATGTGCAACCTGGAACCCTCCTTGCCAATGTACCATGGGGGGGGCACACAGGAAATGCCCACTCACACTGTACGTCTGCCCCAGAATGCTACAGTCAGTCTTGGAAGGGGGCTGGGGAGCTCTGACAACCCCATCATGGAGAGTTGGCCAAGAGGACAAGCTCCAGGTGGGCCACGGTAGTAAAGGGGCTGGAGGGCTGCAGAAGGATGTAGATAAGGCCTCAAGGGCATGAAGCAAAAACAATCAATCAATCAATCAAATAAATACAGGGGGTTCTGGTCCTTAGCAAATAAGATACTCTCTTGTAACTATAGTTTCACTACTGGTATTGCTTTTACAGTCTCACCTGTGAATGCATGTGTTGGTTTACTTTTAGATTGCTATTCATAGTAATAAAACCTGTAAAAACTTAAGTTCAGTGTGGTTTCATGCTGTTTTTATTAAGCTGGTGTTTCTACTCCGTCTCCCCCACTACTGCACAGATTTGTTTGTCAGTCGATATCAATCACTCATATTAATTCCCTGCTGTTAGCTGTCACCTTTGTCTCTGGCAGCACTGTTTTATTATGGTTGATAAAGGTCATTACTTTTAAATGCATTTCTAGTTTGTTAGCTGGTGATGAGACACACTAGAAGAAGAAAAATGACATTAATCTATTTATTGTGTAGTTTTCATTAGACTAGCACAGACATTTGAGAAGGAACTGGTTTGCAAAGCCAACAGTGGGGACAGACCCCATGTGTTGAAATGTACCCAAACAGTGCTGGGAAATAGAAACGATTTACTGGGAGAACCCACTACCTTTGATGAAGGATCAAACACACCTGACGGGTCTGGTGACATATTTCCTCATAATATGCTGCATTTCTATACTTTAGCCTCTAGGGGGTACACTTTACACAGGTGCTGTCCTTCCTTATTTTATTCTTGGAACTGACCCATTTTATTTCACTGCTGGCACCAAGCTCCCACCCGTTTCCACCACTGGTGTCGTTACATTTCCTAGTAAAGCTGATATGGGGAGCCACCTTGCTCTCATTTCAAACCTTGCACCCTTTGCCTTGAAGTGCAGCACTGGCCTGTTTACAAATAAATTTGTAAGGCACAACAGGGTGTGTGGCATGTGATTTAGCGCAACCAAAAGCCTTGAATCAACAGCAGCATACACCCAGGACTAATGGCTCTTCCACGGAAAAGGTATCATTGTCCCCTACAATTCCTCTGCTCCTGCTGCTTGATTACACCTGATGCCATACCCTCTGCTTGCAATATCCCATTCTGTTGCCATCATGAGTACTGGCAGTAGGGAGGTGGGCAGAATGGAGGGCGCTTGGTCGTCTTCTGCCGTCACATTCTATGTTTCTGTCACACGCAGAGGGTTATGATGACTTCACGTGTGGACAAACAGTGGGAGCAGATAAACTCCAAGGGGCAGAGAGAAGGGATCTTTTGCCACAGAGCTTGTAACACTTAGACCATCACCTTTGTCTGACCCTCAGGCTTTTCTGGTAACCTCCCAGCCCTGTCAGTCACTCCACCACTGTCGGGCAAGCAGAGTACCCACAGCCGTCATAAAGGTGGCCAAGGAACATAGGTGTTTTGGAGTTTTCTCTGTCCCCTTATGTCATTCACACCTCCTTCTGATGCTGGGCAGTGCCCCGTCAGGCCTCACATGAACACAGCAAACCCCTGCAGAGGTGGAAAGCTCCCCCGGTCCACCACAGGGGTCGCTGAGGCAGTGCAACCCAGCGTCATTCTTCCCTGGCTGGGAGTGCTGCTGAGCAACAGTGCTACCTCAGCCCCCTCGGCGACCCAACCCAGCTTCCCGGTCACTCTCCAGCCTATCAAATTGCCATACACAATTATGCAAACCTAGGTATTGTTATTCTCACATTCCAACCCAGCTCCCTGGTCACTCTCTCCAGCCTATCCAATTACCATACACAAGTATGCACACCTAGGTATTGTTATTCTCACACTCCAACCCAGCTTCCCCGTCACTCTCTCCAGCCTATCCAATTACCATACACAAGTATGCACACCTAGGTATTGTTATTCTCACATTCTAACCCAGCTCCCCGGTCACTCTCTCCAACCTATAAAATCACCACACAGACAGGTGCACACCTAGGTATTGTTATTCTCGCATTCCAACCCAGCTCCTCAGTCACTCTCTCCAGCCTATCCAATTACCATACACAAGTATGCAAACCTAGGTATTGTTACTCCCACATTCCAACCCAGCTCCCCAGTCGTTTTCTCCAACCTATCCAATTACCACACACAAGTATGCACACCTAGCTATTGTTATTCTCACACTCCAACCCAGCTCCCAGTCACTCTCTCTAGCCTATCAAATCACCACACAGATGGGTGCACACAGAACAGTTACGTAAGAACTTACCCTAACAGTAGATCTTCAAGGGGATCTCAGTCATCAGGTCTTACCGTAGGAATTTCACTGTCGATGAAGCAGTGTCCACACGGAAGATTTTCAGCAGTACAACTGGGCCCACCCATGCTGACGTCATGTGACAACGTCACCAACCCTAAAATGGCATGAGCTGCCCTGCTCCATCCTCAGTTCTTTCTCCTTGAGACAAAGGGAACATAGCTCTAGCTATTGGGGCCCGAGGAGAAAGAGAGGTGCTCAGGCCAAAAGGAAAGGCTGTATCCCCCAGATAGCTAGTTACAATAAAGAGCCCCCCCCGCCAAGAACAAAGGGGGATAGTGGGAATGAAGACAGATTTGATGACTGAGATCCCCTCCAAGATCTTCTGCTATGGTAAGTTCTTACATAACTGTTCTATCTTCTTCGGGGGGTGTCTCAGTCATCAGGTCTCACCATAGGAACAAGTCCCAAGCAGTTACAGGTGCAAACAAGCAGTCTAAGAGGAAGGCCAATCTTAAACTTAAGACAGGTGGCCCTGTAGCACAGATCTGCCAAATCCTGCACAGGCTCTACAGGCAATGTCCACGCTGCAGTGCTTGGTTAAAGTGTGGACAGTATTCCCGGTGGCAGCTGCGCAACTGTCAGCAGCTAAAACCCCTTGGAAACAAGCCACAGAGGTAGCCGTGCCTCTTGTGGAAGGAGCTTTGACAGCTCCAAGCAATTCTTTGCTGTACTTGTTGTAGCAGAACACAATGCAGTTAGCCAACCACTTGGACAAACATTGTTTGAAAACCTGAACGCCCTTTCTACCTGGGGCACAAGAAACAAACAACTGCTTTGATTTCTACATTCCTTGGTTTGGAGCAGGTAGTATTTCAAAGTTCTGTGCACATCTAACGTATGGAAGAGTGCTTCTCCTGGACTGGCTCACTCAGAAAATAAACAGGAAAGTGGATAGATTGGTTTAGAGTAAACTCAGATACCACCTTAGGAAGAAAAGTACAGTTACATAAGAATTTACCATAACAGTAGATCTTCAAGAGGAGTTCTTGCAGCAGGCTATAACCATTAGGACTAATGCCCGCAGGCCTTAGGACCCACCAGAAAAACTCCTAGCCAGAAGTACCCACCAGGGACCGCCCCCTGACGTCGGCTCCACCTCGACATCCGTCACAGTACAAAAGGGGGCAGACCCAGCTCCACTCCAGTTCTCCTGCCAAGACCCACGAACGGGCCCTAACAAGAGAAAGAAGCAAAGCCTGTAGATGATGTGCTGAACACCTCACTCGGGGGATGGAGGGCAGGAATGCAGCGCCTGCTGCAAGAGTTCCTCTCGAAGATCTACTATTACAGTAAGTTCTTATGGAACTGTACTATCTTACTTCAAGTGAGAGCTCTTGCAGCATGCTATAACCATTAGGACTGAATCCCAAGCAGTCCTGTGCCAAGGAGGTGTCTAATCCTGAGAGGAGGAAGGATGGAATAATGCTGGTAACTCAGCAACTCAGGAAAGTAGTCCCTGAAGGACTGCCAAGCCAAAACTGGCACGGCATCTGGATGCAATGTCCAGGCTACAGTGCTTCACAAAAGTGTGCACAGAATTCCAGGTGGCGGCCACACAGATGTCTGTTATAGAGACATTCTTCAAGGTGGCAAAAGAAGCCGAGACTCCCCTGGTGGAGTGACCCCTAACCGGGCCCGGAAGGGGTTTGTTGTGCTTCTCATTGCAAAACACAATAAAGTGGACAAGCCGCTTAGAAACAGTCTGCTTAGACATCGGTTTGTCCAAGTGTTGTGGCGCGAAGACCACAAACAGTTGCTCCGATTTATGATGTGCAGCTGTGTGCTTGAGGTAGTACCTCAGCACCCTGTGAACGTCCAGTGTGTGAAGGAGAGCTTCTCCCCTACTGGAAGGAGAAGAAAAATAAACGTGAAGGTCAACCAACTGGTTGACGGTCAACTCCGAGACCACTTTAGGATGGAACTTAGGATTTGTTCTAAGGGAAGCCCTTTCCCCGTGAAAAACCAAATAAGGCTCTTTACATATCAAAGCCTGGAGCTTGGAAACTCTTCGAGCTGAGGTAACAGCAACTAAAAAGCAAAACTTCCAAGAAAGGTAACGTAGCTCACAATCAGCTGCTGGTTCAAAAAGGGGAGAGGGAGTTTCTCCAACACAAACAACACCTCCCAGGGAGGGATAGGATCCCTAATTGGAGGTCTCATATGCAGAATACCCCGTAAAAAGGTGCGGGCCACATCCAGTTGGGCTAAGGATCTATCCCCCAAGAGGACATGAGATGCAGAAATGGCCCACCTTTTTTGAAGAGTAGCTCAAGCCTTGTTGGTATGAGGAGAGGAGATACTGCAATGCTGAGTTCACCGGGCAGGTAAGGGGGTCCTGATGGTGAGATGACGCCCATAAGCAGAAATGCTTCCACTTCATAGCATAAGTGGAACAAGCGGAGGGCTTCCTCACTGAGACGAGGATGCCCGCCACATCCTGGGAGACCCCATACCTTGATTTTGTCACATCTGCAGGAGCCAAGAATGAAGGTGCAAAGGTCTGAGATCCAGATGGACCAGCGTGCCTCAAGCCGGGGACAGCAACTGCAAGCATATTGGTAGCAGATTGGAGGTTCCGAGGACAACCACTGAAGTAGTGGGAACCAAATCTGCCGAGGCCCAAATGGGGCGATCAGAATCATCTGAGCCCCCTTGGCCTGTATCTTCAACAGTACTCTCTGAATGAGAGGGGAGGGAGGGAAGGCGTAAAGAAACCTCTCTGTCCAACAAAGGGACATTACGTATGGCCAGGAAGCCCCTGGCACAAGCTCTTGTGAGCAGAAAGTTGGCAGTTTGGCGTTGCGTGGGGACGCAAAGAGGTCCAGCTCTGGACGCCCGCACGTGTCGAAGAGCTGGTCCACTACAGATTGTAGGAACTCCCACTCGTGTGCCTTGGACTGAGACCTACATAGGCTGTCTGCCAAGTTGTTTAGGACACCTGGAATGTGTACTGTGGACAGAGAGATGTGACGCTCCAGCGCCCAGTACCAGACTCTTATCGCCTCCCTGCAAAGGGGTAGGAGTGTCTTCCCTTTGCTTGTTGATGTAAGCAACCTCCATGTTGTCCGTCTGAACTAGGAGAGTGCCTGGGACAAGATCCTCTTGGAAGACATGCAGCACACTGAGGACCGCTCGCATCTACAGGACACTGATGTGGACATCGCACTGCTCTGGGGTCCAGACCCCTTAGAAACATAGAAACATAGACTTTGACGGCAGATAAGGACCGCTAGGCCCATCTAGTCTGCCCATTTCCCTACCTACAGGATAGGCCCTTGTGTTTGGCGGGCCCCTAGGTGCACCCCCCCCATCCAAAATCTGATGCATCTGTCGTTAGGGTCTGATTGGGGGCTCCTTTCGGAAAGGGACCCCTTTCTCTAGATTGAGAGGGTCCAGTCACCAAAGTAGGGTCCTCTTGACTGGCTCTGCGACTTTGACCATGTGATCCAAGTCATCTGAGCACTGATCGCACTGTACCCTGAGCATCCACTGTGGGACTCTTGTGTGGAGGCGGGCCAAAGGAGTGACAGGGATAGCCGCCATGTGCCCCAGAAGTCTGAGGAAGGTCCTGGCCTGGACCTTAGGGGTTACTAGGACCAATCCAGCTAACTCCCACAGGTGATCGTCCCCTCTGGAGGTAGAAATGCCATTCCCTGGACTGAGTCCAGGACCGCCCCTATGAAGATGAGTCTTTGGCAGGGCTCCAGGGAAGACTTTGGAAGGTTCAGGATGATACCCGCCTCTCAGAACAGAGATAGATGTCTTCGAGAGCCTGAAGGAGGCGCATCCTTGACAGAGCTGCAAGCAGCCAATCATCGAGGAAAGGAAAGACATAATGCCCCGGCACCTTAGAGTTGCAGCTACCACTGCCAAGCATTTGGTGAAGACCCAAAGAGTAGAGGAGAGGCCGAACGGAAGAACCCAAAACTGATAATGCTCCCCCGGAAGTGGAACCTCAGGTACTTCCTGTGGTGGGGAGAGACCCCGATGTGGATGTACACATCTTGCATGTCTAGGGAGCAGAGCCAGTCTCCTTGGTGCAGCAGAAGAATAAGACCTGGAAGGGTCACCATCCTGAACCTTCAGTACTCTATATAGTTATTTAAGGAGCTGAGGTCCAGGATAGGCTGAAGATCTTGAATCTTTTTTGGAACTAGGGAAAAATGGGAGTAATATCCCTTTCCCCACTGCTGCACAGGGATTTGTTCTATCGCCCTTTTTCGCAAAAGGGCCTGAATCTCTCCTCCTTTTTTTTTTTTTATTTAGTTGTTTAACCAGGTATAGCACACTAATCTGAAAGCTTTTTTACAGGAGCGACCTGGGAGCACAAGGAGGTTAAGTGACTTGCTCAGGGTCACACAGTATGCAAGTGGAAGCTGTGGGATTCAAACCCAGGTTTGGTCTGCTGGATGTCACCAGATTTGCAGCTCAGAGCCTTAGACCACTGTGCTATACTGCCTCTCATACCTTCTATGAGAGGTATGTGAGAAGGAGGATATCTTGAGGACCTTGGTGGAGTATACGGGGGAATTTCAGTGAACTCCAGCGTATGTCTCCTCCTTATAATGTCTAGGACCCACCGTTTTGCTGCAATGGAGCTCCAACCCTTCAGGTGAAGGGAGAAGCGACCCCCTACTGCCTCGGCTGGAACCTCCTCTGGAGGGGGGGGCGGTGGGAGGGAGTCATTGGGTGGAGCCTGGAGTGGGCAGAGAGGCTTGGGAGGACTTGAGGCCTCGAAAAGGAACGCCTCCAGGTTGCTGGTTGCCGGCTTTCCTTTTGAAGCCACCCTTCTGACCCTGTTGGTTCCCATGGGATTGAGCACCTGAGGGCTTCCAAAATGGGCGTCGTGTCACTCGTTTCTGGTCCTCTCTGTACAGCTGCCTGACGGACCAGATAGATTTGCCAGACTCCTGGAGATGAGAGATGACAGACTCTGTTTCCGGCCCAAAAAGGATGGAACCCTGGAATGGGAGGTTCTGGATTCTGGACTGCAAATCCTGGTGAAGACCTGAGACTTTCAACCAGGCATGGCGCCGGAGGCAGACACCTGATGCTGATGCTCTGGCCACTGTGTCTGCAGTGTCGTACGAGGCACAGAGACCACACGTGCCTACGTCCGAGACCGATTTTAAGATGTCCTGAGGCTACGTCTTTTGCGCGGAGTCTAGCAAAGCACTGGCTAGCTTCTAGTAGGGGACCACCCACAGCTGTCTAGAAGGAGTTGACGACAAAGCTGTCGTTGACTGTGCAGGTGATGATGGCCTAAAAGTGTCAAGCAGGTGGAATTTAGTCAAGATCTCGTTAAGGTCAGCGACGGTGAGGGTCATTAATGGCCAAGGTAGTGACGATCCTTGCAGCAACCCTGATGAACCAAGAACCTGTAACCCGAGGGCCTGGACTAGGATCAGGCTTCGTAGGGAGAGCCACTGACAAAGAGCCTGTCATCGACAGTGTCCAACAACCCGAAGGTCGACAGCTGGCCACCCTGGGTACTGAGCGGAGGTGCTGTCGGTATGAGTCTGGTGGGCACAGAGACCTGAACAGTGGACGTATGTATGTGTCAGTGCAGCTGCAGCCAGCGAAAACCCCCAGGATGAAGGAGAGGAGGCTGTTGGGAAATGAGACCACCACCGGAGGGGGAGCAGTCCTGATCTTGGTCCTTTTTGTGACTCCCCCCTTGAGTACTTGTCTCGGGCCTTAGAGA
Source organism: Neoceratodus forsteri (assembly GCA_016271365.2). Taxonomy (NCBI): domain Eukaryota; kingdom Metazoa; phylum Chordata; order Ceratodontiformes; family Ceratodontidae; genus Neoceratodus; species Neoceratodus forsteri. Next base: position 1,618,095,127 of record CM028130.1, read on the forward strand.
CCTGGGAGCTCAACGACCCAGCTGGTGACTGGGAGGCTAGGACCACGGAGGACCCCTGCCCAGAACTGGCTACCTGTTGCTCCATTAGAAATTTTTTAAGAGCCTTTTTGCGTCACCTGAGGGTTGTTTGATTAAACTTCTGGCAGAGCTCACAGTCAGAGACTTCGTGGTCAGGCGCAAGACAGCAGACACAGAGAAAGTGTTTGTTTGTGGAGGTAATCTTTCCGCAGCAGCAGCAACGGAAGAGAGAAGTTGAAGGATTAACTCTTCACATAAAAGAAAGGAATCCCTTTTAACAACGAGATTCTAAGGTAAATTAAAAGAAGAAGCTATAGGCTGAAAAAAGGCATGAAACTGCAGCAGAACTTCCATGGAGACCTGCATAAGCAAGTCAACGGTGGGAAAGAACTGAGCAGGGCCGCTCACGCCTTTATAAGGCTGGTAACATCATCACATGAAGTCGGCTTGGGCAGTCTGAGTTGTACTGCTGAAAATCTTGTGTGTGGATCCTGCTTCACCCACGGTGAAGTTCCTACAGCGAGACCTGATGACCGAAATATCCCTGAAGATGATCTAGGTATTGTTACTCTAACATTCCAACCCAGCTCCCCAGTCATTCTCTCCAGCTTATCCAATTACCACACACAAAATGCACACCTAGGTATTGTTACTCTTACATTCCAAACCAGTTGCCCAGTCACTCTTTCCAGCCAATCAAATTACCACACAGAAGAGTGCATACCTAGGTATTGTTACTCTCACATTGCAACCCAGCTCCCCAGTCATTCTCTTCAGCCTATCCAATTACTACACACGAGCGTGCAAACCTAGGTATTGTTACTGTCATATTCCAACGCAGCTCCCCAGTCGCTCTTTCCAGCCTATCCAACTACCACACAGAAGGGTGCACACCTAGGTATTATTACTCTCACATTCCAACCCAGCTACCTGGTTGCTCTCTCCAGCTTATCAAACTACCACAGACAAGTATGCATACCTATGTACTGTTACTCTCACATTCCAACCCAGCTTCCCAGTCGCTCTCTCCAGCCTATCCAACTACCACACAGAAGGGTGCACACCGAGGTATTATTACTCTCACATTCCATTCCAGCTCTCTGGTTCCTTTCTCCAGCCTCTTCAGTTACCAAAGGTATCATTTCTCTCACATTCCAAACCAGCTCCCCAGTCACTCTCTCTCCAACCTATCGAATTCACGCACAAGAGGGTGCACACCTAGGTATTGTTACATTCACATTCCAACCCAGCACCCTGGTCACTTTCCCCAGCTTATCCAATTACCATACACAAATGTACACACCTATGTATTGTCACTCTCACATTCCAACCCAGCTCCCTGGTTGCTCTCTCCAGCATACCCAATTACCACACACAAGTGTGTACACGTAGGTATTGTTATTCTCACATTCCAACCCAACTGCCAGGTCACTCTCTCCAGCTTATCCAATCATCACATAGAAGTGTGCACACCTATGTATTTTACTCTTACATTTGCACGTTTTAGGATTAATTCATTCCTTAAAAAGTAAACTTTCAACATAGTCTTTCTGGGACCCAACCTCATGACCAAGGGCGGTGTGATTATGCAAATCTGGCCTGAAAAGGAGATTTTGCGGTTGCTTTGTGAAATCACATTTTGGATGGGATTTGAACATTTTCACTACTCTTGTTCATGAGGTCTGGTCATAAAAATTCTATGTCGAAAATTTGTGGTAAAAAAATATATATATATATATATATATATTAAAAAAAGGCAAAGTGGGGGATTCTTAACCATTGCACTGCATCTGTGTATGTTTTTTGCTGAAGGAGTTGGTGCCAGAATTTAATTAGGCCTTCTGTTAATGGAGATTGCGTGGGTGTGTGTGGAGGACTTTTCATATTGCTAAACAGTAATGGGTTTCTATGTCAGCGCAGTGTGGTCCAGGTGGGGGGTGGGGCGCTGGGTCCATATCAAAATATACATAGTAACTAGTAACATAGTAGTTGATGGCAGATAAGGACTGCTAGGCCCAGCTACTTTGCTCATATTCCCTGCCTGCATCAGCGTCCTCTGATCCTACTTGGTCACTTGCTTTTGCCTCTCTTCCACACATCTAGAGTTCCTTTATGTCTACCCCATGCATGTTTGAATCCCCCCATTGTGTTAGCACACACCACTTCCTGGGGTAGGCTATTCCAAGCATCTTCCACCCTCTCTGTGATGAAAAAAGTCCTCACAGTTCCCCTTATCCTGCTCCCTTCCAATCTCATATTGTGCCCCTTCATCCTTGTACAATTCTTGTACTGAAAGATGTCACCCACCTGCACTTTGTTCAAGCATTTAAGATATCGGAAGGTCTCTATCATAGCTCTCCACTCCCTCCTCTGTTCAAGTGTATATGCTGCAATTGGGCCGCTGTCGCACATACAGTCAGGTCTGGGAGCGCTAGTCCTCCCTTAGTTTAGGTAGCTGAAGCTTCTTATATGTTACCCGTGGTCTACCCCCTCCTCATAAAAATCTGGAGATCCACTTGTTCCATTTCTGGAAATCAGCCTTTGGGGACATAAGTGGGATTGTATGAAACAAATATTAAAAAAGGGGGAGAACATTCATGCAGAGTGAGCGTATTCTATTGAGCAGTGAGAGTGGGAGTGGTTACCATTGTTGTAGGTCATCCCAAATCCCTCCTTCCAGTCCCTGTTAGTCCCATTGGGGTCTGTGAAGTCTGCACACAGCTCAACCCCTAAATATTTGATATTCACTCTTTTCCATGTGTACGGGTAGGTATTCTTTAACTCTGGGATAGGGTGGAAGCATACCTGAAGGACCTCAGTTTTATTGTTATTCACATAATAATAACCTGCTAGTTGTTCTACGGTCTCTAAGCAGTGGGTCAGGACTGGTAGGGAAGTCTCAGGGTGGGTAATATGCACTAAAAGATTGCGAAATAGGTTACTTTATGGACCAAATCCCCTATTTGGAGTCCCTTTATCTCACTGGTTTGGTGCAGGCATTGGGCCAATGGTTCCAAATATACTGCAAATAAATACATTAAGAGGGGACAGCCTTGAAGCGTGCCTCTAGAGAGGATGAACCATTCGGAATAGGAGCCGTTGGCTTTAACCAAGGCCTGAAGAGTACAGTCAGACCTGGTTAATCCATGCTTTGTTATTACATATACCTGATAATATGAACGGGGAACCTCTGAAACAGATTTTTTGGCCATGTTAATAAATATCCTCTGGACACTGTTTGGTTACTACGTATATTTTTATTACGTAACAAAATGGGCAGAAACAAATGTTTGTGAATTAACCAGGCCTGACTGTATATAACTCTGCCAATAATGTAAGAAATTTTTCAGGAAAGGCACACTTTGCCAAAACCTGTTGTAGAAATCTCCACAAAACTCTGTCAAATGCCTTTTGGGCATCAAGGTTTACAATCAAAAGGCAGGGGTCTGATGTCTGGAGGCGTAGTCTATAGCAAACAGGGTACCCTTTTATATTATCTGCTGTTTTTCTATGATGAATAATACCGGACTGGTTTGGGTCTATGATTTTAGGTAAAATATTGTCTAAGCAATGTGCCATAATGCTAGCAAATAATTTATAATCCAGATTCAATATCAAAATAGGGCAATATGATTCCTACCATATGGCAACTTTGTGCAATTTAAAAACAGAGATATTCGCATACCTCCACATCCTGGGGGCAAGTAGCAGTAGTTTGGCATTCTCGGAATGTCCTGAATAGAGGACACTGTATGGCATCTCTGAGTGACTTATAAAACTCGACTCCATAGCCATCAGGACTGGAACCTTTGCCTGTTTTAAGGGTTTTAATACCTATGATAAGTTATAAGGAAGAGATGGATAATGTATGTGTCTGACACTGTTCTTCTGTCAAGGAAGAAAAGGTCAATCCGTCCATAAAGTGTTGAATGGAGTCTAGTGTGGGATGCTCCCTGAGTGTACAAGGAGGAACAGAATCACTGGAGAATATGTAGTATATCTGATGTGTTACTAGCCCCACGATTTCTTGATATCCTTTGCTGTAGGCGGACAGTCTTTCCTTGGAGCAGGGCCCAGGGAGCATTGTGCATCGCTTGGATCAAATGCTTTGGGTCCACAATCCCTGGTGCAAGGCCGGTGCCCACAACAAAGGTTGTTGCCCACCCCTTCCTTACAAAATATGACCATCAGACAGCTGTCACACTCTGGGAAAAAATAAATTAAATGCACAGCGTGTTGCAAACTGATTTATTTGAATTAAAGTGCAGAATAACTCACATTAAAGCAGTTTATTTAAAATACATCAATTTGCAATACGCTCTGCAGTGGATTTACTATTTTTTTCCTGGAGTGCGGCAACTGCCTGGCGACCTTGCACATCTGCATGTGTTCACACAGATCCCAAATGGGCCCGTTTTTGAATGAGGATATGATTCTACAATCTCAAATAGAAAGGAAGTTCTTTGCAAAAAAATGCATTAATGCACCAGTTAGGGTTCAAGTTAACACCACAAAAGTACAGAAATGTGGCATTAGGGTTTCAACCCTAACTCCCCACCCCAACCTCCCATGTAGCAAAAGAAAAAAAGAGATTAGGTTTTTGGGTCTCTGGAGTCTTGGCAAATCAGTGGCGATGTTCTTCTCAGGCTTGACAACCTTAATGCCTGCCCCCATAATTAGGCAAACAAGGTCAGACGTGATTTCCTTTCTTCATGCAGGGCACGCAGGGCCCCGCATGAAGAAAGCAACAACAGACTGGGTTGGCAACATGTGGGCAGACATACTTCTCTACCTTTGAAGAGTGTACCACTATGAGACACTGGCTTGAACGTGTAATTTGTGCTTCGAACAGGAGGCTATGAGTTGGGGGGAGGGGTGATCATTAGGGTTGACAACCCCAAGGAAGACCCCACCACTGATTTGTCAAGACTCCAGAGACCCAAAAACCTAACATTTTTCCTTTTGCTGCCTGGAGGGTGGGGTAGGGAGTTAAGAGTCGGAAACCCTAACACCACATTTCCCTACTTTTGCGGCATTAATAAAAACCCTTACTGGTGCACCGACGGAGTTTCTTGCATATAGATATATATAAATAAATATTTATACACACACTCATATATACATATATTAATAAGATACTCCCCTATGGGGGTGCAACTGCGGAGCAGTTCAACAGTGTGTGGTGCTGCAAGCAATGGCAGGGTGAGCATGGCCAGAGGCCCTAGGTCTGTCTGACAGGGGAACTGGCTGGCAGGGCATGGTAATCAGTGGTGCAGATATTCTGAAAGATCAGTGATTAGGATAAGTACATAATTTTCTTATTTTCTAGGAATCAATTTTCACCACTTATGGGTCCAAGTACCAAGCTGTCCCTTTCTCTGAGGGAGGAGCAGGCTCACCATGACCATAGAGAGATACCCACAGCACACTGCATGGTGGAGAACACCTGAGGGCAGGGGGTCCTTACAGGTCTGGTGGGACCTGAGGCTGGACAGGGCCAGAAAGGGACTTCTGTGGCACAGGAGCGGAAGGGCGCCTCAACAGCTGTACCCTGCAGGTGAAGAAATGAGCCCCTGGAACTGTGAGTTTAGCGCCTTATACTGGGCCAAAGGTGCCAGTCTGGAAAGGTGAGGCCATGCCATCTGCGTGAGACAGACTGCAATCTAAGGATGTCCAACGTTCTTGGAAACTGGTTCATCTTCACTGCCATGGCCGGCACCGCTCTTGGTGTCAGGCCTGGTATCAGTTCTGGAGTCATCCCAGACCCAGGCAGTGCACGGAACTCCTGTGGAACACAAATTCTTTACTCCCACAAACAAATCCCTGCTTGATTCAAAGCACTGTATTTATTACACAAGCATTATCCCCTTAAATTAGAGGGTTTTTTTGCTTTCCAATCATCATGTCAAGCTCTTACCCAAGGGACACTACTACTACTGTAAATCCCAATTACAATGTTATTGGTTACAAATTTTCTGAAACGGAGGATTAAAACTAATCCAATATTTTCCAGGAACCTTCTTTTCTAACTCTGGAATTAAGAAGATCCCTAAAATGCCATAATGTTTGCAAGGAGCAGGCCCCGAAGTACAGCTCCTTGTTGGCTAATCTGTAGAGATGCATATGACAAGGAAAGCAGGAAGGTTCTGTAACAGAGCAGTAGAACAAATGGGCACTCAAGCCTGGGATTTGTAGAAGCGAAAGTGAACATCCAGTATGCAGGTAAAAAAATATATATATATTCGGAAGCAATTCAGCTAATATGACATTAGTTACACAGGTGACATTGGTAGGTTACCATTAGGAACTGGTGAGGATGGAGAACCGCAGGTTTCAGGCTATACTGAGGCCAATGGGTGTGCAATATTGCACCTGGATGGAAAAAGGATGCCTCCAAGTTGCCCTCGTTGTCTATGTGAGGGAGGGACAACTGCAGTGTCACTGCTTGGAACACCAATAAGTCCCAGCAGTAGGGCAACAGAATTAGGACAGGAGTAGCAGGGGACGTGCAGCACTTCCATCATCACCCACACAAATCACTGGTACATAATGTACTCAGCATCAGTGGGCAGGTAGAGGGATGACACGTTCTCAAAGGACGACTTGAGGGAGAACATGGAAAACCACTTGAATGAGGAGGAGGGATGTTGCCTGGAACGCATTTCAAAGCAGATCTGTATCTATGCTCCTGTACTCCACAGCGCCCTCTCAGGTCTCTAGGTGAACAGCAAGAGTGAGTGCACAAGAACAATGCAAAGGCAGTTCTAAAGATAAAAATGTAAACACGTACAATTAAAAAGCAGGGTTAAAAGCTAGGCCATAACTGAGTAGTGCTGCAACTGGAGGGCTGTGGGGGAGAAACCGGGGAAAGGAGTAGGGAGGTTAGGTGGAAGAATGGGATGGGGCTGTGGACACAGTGCTCGTGGACCTATCAACGGTCTTTGCCTTTCTCGACCACAACCCACTCATAAATAGACTTCAGGATGCAGGCATTCCCGATGAGGTGTCTGATTGGTCTGGGTCATGCCAAAGTGCACGAATGCAAATGGTTTATTTATTTATTTGAAAATTGGTAACTGGGAAAGGCACACTGAACCAAGGCTCGTTTTCAGGTGCGACCTGAGGGGAAGGGGAGTACAAAAAATGCAGCATACACACCTTAATACAGAAATTTGTCATAAACTATGATTTCACTTGACAAACCATGCTTCACTTACAAGCTGCATGTCTTTTCTAACGTGCGCGTGCATGCTGTACACCCTACATGCATTCATATAATGCCTACCAATTTCTTAGACTTCACTACTTTGTATTATCTTGTTAAATACACTTTAAATAGCGATAACTCCTTCAACATTTACAGTTCTACTCAGCAGTTCTACTGCGTTCCCCTCGGTTTCTACCTCACATTCCTGTATAACACTGCTGCATTGTGGGTGAAATGTATACAATGCCAGAGCTTGTAACATGACAATATATGCACACTACTCTGACCTATAGGTGGCACGAAACATACAATGCATCAAACGCAAGAGGTCCCTTACACACACAACACTTAAGAGAAATGTTCCTTCAATACTTCTGGAAGATTTACAGCATTACTACGCTGCCGAGCTGGTGGTGGGGAACAACAACGTTTTCTTCTCAGTTATCTGCACTGCACAAACTACTGTCCAATTGAAAACTCGGGCAAGTTTACAGGCTCAGGTTCACAGCAACTACTACGGCATCCAGCAGGTGGGTAGGAAACTGCAAGATTTTCTTTACAATTACCTGCCCTGCACAAAATAATGTTCAATTCAGAAGTTGCCCAACTTTACAGGCTCACAGATGATGGCTGCAGTAGCTCCACAGACATTCTCACCATTGTGCCACCTATAGGTCAGATTTCTCAGTGGTGGCGCATTACAAGCTGAGCAATGCTCACTGTCGTAGCTCCATGAACACTGCTGCCATCGCGCAACCTTTAGGTCAGACTCCTTCAGGTAACAATATGCTACTGTGCTCCTTTTCATTTTCTGCGTGTGTTCCATGCTGCACACGCCGAATTAAAGCTGCCTTCTGGGAGTACAGTACACTACCGTGCATTACTAAGGAATTAATGCACAGCTGTGTTACGGTCATATGATCTGTTTCATCCAATTACTTCTCGGTATACCTACAGTAGTATTAATGCCATGTCATGTGATCTGTTTCATCCAATTACTTCTCGATATACCTACAGTAGTATTAATGCCATGTCATATGATCTGTTTCATCCAATTACTTTTCGGTATACCTACAGTAGTATTAATGCCATGTCATATGATCTGTTTCATCCAATTACTTCTCAGTATACCTACAGTAGTATTAATGCCATGTTACAAGGTGCTATAACAAACAAAAATGCAAAAAAAGCGGTATTACATTTTGGGTGACAATGATATGCAGAATACATGAATAGTGCAAGCAGCAGAATAGAAGTGCAGTAGTTGTTGGAGGAGTCAAATTCCGACAGGGGTAGAACCCAGGTGGAAGTCTGCCAGCTGGAATGTAGGGGCCTCGCTTGGGAGGTCAGGCCAAGCAGAAGGCAGGCAGCTTGGTTAGTACAGATAGAGCATTCTCAGATCTGGTGAGACTAACCCAGTGGGCATCACAAGGCCCAACACTAGACCCGCCATTATTCCTAATTTATGTAAATACACTACCAGATCAAATAGTTTCGTCAGCCATTTGTCTTTATGCTGATGATACCATCTTAGTGACCTCAGGTAATGACATTAAGGAGGATGAACATATGCTGCAAGCAGACTTTTACGCCATGGAACAATGGTTCTATAATTCCAGACTGGTAATGAACCACATAAAATCTCAAACAATGACACCCCTAATAAAAAAAATGAAGGGCCAAAACTAAACATCAAAACAATTAATGGGGAATACTTAATTCAAGTAACAGAGTACAAGTCGTTAGGAATCTGGATTGACAAACTTTTTTTTTTTTTTCATGTTTTTCATATAATAAAACAATTAGACGAATTTTTGACTTGACATTTTCACATTCTGTACAAGTAGGCATTTTGAGTCAATTATGGATATAAGGTACATTATACAGGCTCTTTTATTTCTATTTCCCCTTCTTGTACCCCACTGCAATTACTTAAAACCTGCAGGGACTAAACTCTAAATCAACCTCCATTTGATAAACAATCCATCTTTGCCAGCTTACCCATAATTGCTGCTCTTTGTCTCTCATTTTAGCTAACAAGCTTTCCATTCTGTAGATATTAACTACTAGTCCCCTCCAGTCCTGTATTGTGGGAATTTTGGAGGACATCTGTCTTCTTGTAATGGCTTTTTTAGCCGCAGCTAAATACACTGGGAGCAATGTGCTAGTCTATGGAGAGGAATGGTCTGGATAGATCTCTAGTTGAAACATCGCTACAGTAAATTCAATGGGTTCCCCGAGACATTCTCTTTTCAAACGGACAACAAAGCAGTGATGTATTACATCAACAATCAGGGCAGTGCACACTCCTACGCTTTCTGTATGGAAGCAATGAGAGTGTGAGAGGTACTGAGGCAGTTGGAGAGTCGACGCCGAGATTGTCATTGCCGCATGAGCTGAGGCTCGTGGCACCGCTCCTCATGGCTTCATCTCTGGCACCAGCCCTCCTGCAAAAAGGTTTGCTCCAGCTGGGTCCTAGTGCCTCCGGTGTAGATCCCATTAGTGTGAATGAATGGTGGGAGACTTTATGTCCAGGAAGATCCTCCCTGTCCAACAGTGGGACAAAGCATCTGGCCAGAAAACACCAGGAGCAGGCTCTAGTGAGCAGAAACTAGGCAGCTTCTCATTACGTGGAGATGCAAAGAAGTCCAACTCTGGGCGGCCCCACTGGTTGAACAGCTGATCTGCTACCAAACAGAGGAGCTCCCACTCATGAGTCTTGGACCAAGACTGGCTTAGGCTGTCGGCCAAGATGTTTTGGATGCCTGGAACATGAACAGTGGTGAGGTCTAGGCAGTGTTACAGTGCCCAATACCAGAGTCTCACTGCCTACCGGCATGGGGGTAAGAATGTGTACCCCCTTGTTTATTGACGTAAAATACTACTGATGTGTTTTCTGGCTGGATAAGAAGAGGGCCTGGCAAAAGGACCATCTGAAATATCCGCAAGGCATTCCAAACCACTCGCATCTTGAGGATGTTGATATGGAGCAGTTGCTCGTCTGGAGACCATGTCCCCTGGGTCTGCTTGTCTCCCAGATGAGTGCCCCAACCGAGACTGGATGCATCTGTCATTAAAATTTGTCTCAGGGGTTCCTGCCAAAAGGGAACCCCTTGTGGCAGGTTGGAGGGGTCTAACCACCATTAAAGAATCCTTTGTACTGAGTTGGAGACCCTGACCGGCTGGTCTAGGTCATCTGACCTTTGGTCCCACTGCACCCTGAAAATCCATTGGTGGACTCTCATGTGCAGAAGAGCCAAAGAAACTGGGGGAATGGCCATCACCATATGCCCCAGACATCTGAGGAAGGTCCTGGCTGGGACATGTGCAGCCATGGATACTGTTCAGGCTATGCCCTTCAGATGATCAGCTCTGTCTTGTGGGAGGAAGGTCATGCCCTGACATGTGTCAAGGACTGTTCTGATAAAAAGGGAGTCACTGGCTGGGCCATGGGGATGACTTTGGAAGATTCAGGGTGATCCCCAGCTCTCGGAAGAGAGTAAAGGTGTCTCCAAGAGTACGAAGTAGCTGAGCCCTGGAGGGAGCTACGAGGAGCCAGTCATCTAGGTAAGGGAAGACGTAATGGCCCTGGCATCTGAGAGTCACAGCCAGCACTGCTAGGTACTTGGTGAAGACTCAAAGAGCGAAGGAGAGGCCAAACGGTAAGGCTCAAAACGGATATCATCTCCCCTGACAGTGAAACCTCAGGAACTTCTGATGGGGAGGAAAGACCCAGATGTGCAGGTAGACGTCCTGCATGTCTAGGGAGCAGAGCCAGTCCCCTTGGTGCAAGAGGGGAATGAGGCCTGGCAGAGTGACCATTCTGAACCGCCTGTACTCTATAGAGAGATTTAGGGAGCAGAGGTCTAGGATGGACTGAAGGTCTCCGGTCTTTTTCTGTACCAGGACAAAATTAAAATAGTAGCCCTTCCCCTGTTGATCCGGGGGGACTGTCTCTATCGTCCATTTCTGCAAAAGGACCTGGATCTAGAGGAATGTGTGAAGGAAGATAATGGGAGGACCCTGGTAACTTTTCCGGAGGGATCTGAAGGAACTCAAGAGTATGTCCTCTCCTTATCAGGTCTAGAATCCAGAGGCCAGTAGTGATGCTGCTCCATCAATCTAGGCAGAGAGAGAGAAGCGACTCCCTACTGCCTCCCCCATCACCTCCGCCGGAGGGGGGGACAGGTAGCGAGTCACTGGGCAGATCTGGGAACAGGCAGAGAGGGCTGGGAGGATTTGAGACCTCTAGAGGTGGAGCTCCCAGGAGATTGGGTTGATGCCTTTCTCTTGAAGCCACCTCTCTGCTGAAATTGGCCCTGGGTATTTTGCCCTGAGGGCTTACGAAAAGACCATTTGCGGACAGGTTTCTGATCCCCCTTATACATCTTTCAGATGGACCAGACAGACTTCCCAGAATCTTGGAGGAGAGAGATCAGTTTGTCAGTCTCCTCCCCAAAAAGGATGGAATCCTGGAAGGGATGGTCCAGAATCCTGGACTGCAGATCCTGGGAGAAGCCCGATACTCTAAGCCAGGCATGGTGCCTAAGGCAAACACCAGATGCCGTTGCCCTAGAGGCCGTGTCTGCAGTGTCGTACGAGGCCCTCAGGACATGAGTGCCTACGTCAGAACCCGACTTCAGGATGTCCAGAAGCTCAGTCTTTTGTGCAGAGTCTGGCAATGCCTGAGCCACTTCTAAGCCCTTCTCTCACATTGCATTCTGGTACTGGACCATATGCGTGAGGAAGTTCAGAGATCGAATACAACAGGTGGAAGCAGAATACACCTTCTTGCCCATCTGATCTAACAATCTGGGCTCTACATCAGGAGGCTGCAAACTGAGGTGCTTAGGCTTCTTTGATTTGTTGTGAGCAGCTGTAATCACCATGGAATCCACCTGAGGGTGTTCCGCCAAGAAAGGCTCCTCTTTCGGCGCTTGGTACACGGCGCTTGGTACAGCCTGTCTGACTTTTGGAGACTGCCGGAGAGTTGGCAGGATGCTTTCAAGTGATCCGAGTAAGATCCTGGAACAGATCCACTAGAGGAGTAACAACCAAGGGCTTTGGCTCCTTCTGCCTCAGGAACTTGGCTAACCTCTGGTGCTCCAGATCCAGATCCTTCATCTCCCATCCAGTGGAGGACTGTATGTGCCTCATGACATTCCATGAAGGTAGGATCATCAGGAGGGGGATCTGGGAGTGTCCTTTTCTTCTGGGGACACAGGCCTGTCTCTTGAGGGAGAACGGTCAGATCCAGATGTGCTGTAGTCCAAACTATGGCCTCCAGAAGAGGGGGGAGCAGATCTAGAACATGAAGATCTGCTCCTCTCACAGGAGCAACACCCACTAGTAGACCGGAGATGGCTATCTGACCAGTGTCAGCAGACTGACCGCCTCCTGCTAGGGAAGCAAGAGCGGGTAGAGCTGGGCAAACAGGAGCAATGTCGGTGCCACCATTCTTTATATACAGTCCGACCACAGAAGTCAGTAGGAGTACATCAGCGGGACTTTGGTTTCAGCTTAGGTGAGGATGGTTTAGCCATGGGAGAGTAAGGTTTTTCTCCCCAACCTTTGGCCTTTTCTTCCTCCGGGGTTGGAGTTGGATCCGGTTGTGGTGGAAAGACGTCCTTCTTCACCTGGCCATACCAGAACTGGAAGAGTTCCGCCAGCTCTTCTTTAGAGAATTGCGAAGCTGCTGGACCTGCCAGGTGGCGAGGTTTGTCTGGTGTGGGTGGTGTGATAAGCGAGGAGGAGAGGTCCAGTGGGTCCCTGGGAGAGGGAGGGCACCGATCCTCTTTGTCATCTGGCATAGAGGCCCTATGGATCGGCGAACTTTGGGGTCCAAAGAGGTCTTAGTTGATGTTTGCCCTTTGTCTGGAATTTTTGACAGTTTGGAGCCATCTGGCTTGGAGACTGTTGTCCGTTTAGTCTTTGAAACTTGAGGGGCCGAGTAATGATGAGCTAAGGTTGGCTTAGAAACTGACTCCCATTCTTTGTGCTCAGAGGTCTTACCCAGAGCCCCGGGAGAGACCAACATCGAGATCCTGTGTGACGGGACCGAGGTCTCCGTGGAGGGAGAGGATGAGATCCTGATCCCTGAGGTGAAGTGTGACCACAAGGGTGCTGCCTTCACCTTCAGGGTAGACAAGGCTGGTGCAGAAACTGCATCCTGCTTGCCACTGCCCGTCATCAGTAGTTTGGTGGGAGTGGAGGAGACCTGCCACCCCATGGAATGTTGAGAAAGGCAAGAGGAGTGGTCAAAGCCTCCAGAGTTGGAACTTGAGGAGGTCTTCTTCTTGTTCGGTGATGGAATGCGGACACCCCTTGGACTGGCCCCAGTCCTTTTCTCTGGACTTACGTTGGCCCGAGTCCCTTTTCTTGTCGTTGTATTTGGAGGACTGTGAAGAGGTGGAAGATTTTTCTGCTGGTGAGCTCTGCATACAGCCACATGCTGTTCCAAAATAAGGGCTTTAAGTGCCTTGAGGTGACGATTCCTAGTCAGGCCGGTAAAGCCGCAGGAGATAGAGCAGGCACTGGTGTCGGGACTGGGCCCTAGGCAGAAGGCATAGGCCTCATGTCCTCTTCTTTTTGGTGGAGGAAACCGAAGACGGTGAAGTCGACATACAGTGTAGCAAGAACAGGCGAAAAGTGGACTTTACGACAAACTAAGAAAAGGAATGGTAATATATTCACTGGAAACTACAGATAAAGTTCTAAAAGGCAACCAAAGAGCTGAAGTAGATGAATCTGCAACGGGAAAAGAACTGAGGTGGGGCTGGGGACTGCCCCCTGATATATCACTGGCCGGCGTCGGGAGCGGTCCCCACTGGAGACTGCTAGCTAGAAGGTTTCCGATGGGTCCTAGTGACAATAGCCTGCTGTTACAGCTCCCACTTGAAATAAGATCCCTTGTTTTCTGAGGTGTGCTGCCACTAAAGCCAGACACTTGGTGAATACCCTCAGAGCAGATGTAAGGCCAAAGGGCATGGCTTCAAACTTATAATGTCTTGAAGGGAGCTTGAACCTCACAAACTTTCTGTGGAACTGCCTTATTGGGATACGAAAATAGGCATCCTTGAGATCCAGAGAGGCTAGTCAGTCTCCCTGTTGAAGGGAATGTATTACTGTCATCACCATGTCCCCTACGTTTAGTGGTTCTATCTTGCCTGAAGGAGTTGTATCCATCAAGGGAGACTGATGCATCATGGATTTTTGGGGAAAGCCAGGTTTCCGTGAGTGCAATAATGTATGGGTCAGTCACCTGTACCCAAGCCTGGAATTGGGAGAACTTGGATAGGAGACTGTTGATGTTTAAAGAGATGACAGTGAGTTGCCCTTTGTGTTTAGGCAGTCTAGTGGGGGTGGGTGAGGGTTGGAGTGCACATTCCCTGATAGAAGCAGCAAAAGTAGAACAAGAGAGTGAAGTAGATGGTACATGATGGTCACAAAGAAGCAGGTGCTCTTTTTCCTCAAAGGGGAGGCTTGATGAGCAGTGTAAAAAATGTGGTCAGATGTTTATCAGTGCAGCTACTGGGATCAGGTAGGTGCATATACAATATAGTAATCTTGTCCAAGATACCAGGAGTCAAATGATGAAAAATAATCAAATCCACAGGAAATGGCAAACTACTGGGAACCAGTAAGCTGTTGTTACTGTAGATCAAAGACCCAGAATGTGTTACATTTCTGAAGATGATGAACATTGGCCTGGGGCATATGCAGGATATAAAAATTTTTGGTAGTGTATTCCCTTTGTTCCCCTTAAATGGTTGTGAATAGACCTCAAAGACAAGCACAGATCTTTAGAAGAACAAGTCAGACGGAAATGTGGATTCAATGCAGCACTTCACAACTCGGAGCTTGTATAACAGATTTACTGACCTTAGTTTTGCTTCTGACAGCTTCCAAAAAGATGATAAAAATGCTAATATCCGGTGGTGATGTTTTACAGTTTCTTAATCCAGGAAATGTTCATGATGTCATGTCCAAGAATGGTCCATTTCCTTTAAGCAGAAACACATGGAAATCCACAAAAACTAAACTACTGACAGAGACAAACACAGACAGCCAGCCACAAGTTGGTCTCCTCCCTCCGTTAGGTTGTTGTCATTAGATCAGAGATCTGTCTAGCTCACTCCAGTGGGTGGTTTGGTGATCAGTCGAAGGTCGCAGAGCCACGATTTGGTTGGTCAGTTTTGTAGCCAGTCAGTGATCGTGGATGTCATAAGGATCATCCAGAATTTGCAGCCAACCTTCTGCAGTTTGGACCCGGGCCTAACTTGCCTCCTTGTGGAGTGCGTTGAGGTCAGCGGCCTGGTCCTGGCTGAGATAGTCAGGAGTTCTTGGAGACAGGTGGGTTTCCTGACTCCCTGAAGGAGGCGGTAGTGACACCTCTCCTGAAGAAATCTTCACTTGACCAGGACAGTCTCGCCAACTACAGACCCGTCTTGAACCTGCCCTTTGTGGGCAAGGTTGAGAAGGTGGTTGTGCTGCAATTGGATGACCACCTTACCATCTATGACATCTATGATCCTCTCCAGTTAAGATTTAGGAAAAGGCACAGCACCAAGACCACCCTGGTTCAGGTGCTCAATGATCTCCTGATAGCGAGAGATCAGAGGACTTGTTCCATCTTAGTTCTCCTGGATCTCTCTGCAGCATTTGACACTGTGGATTATGGTGTATTGTTGGAGCGCCTGCGGGTTATCTATGGATGGTCAGGGACAGTCCACAGATGGAACCATTCGTTCCTCACTGGTAGATTTCAGAGAGCTGCATCAGGAATTTTCTCCTCCAATGCATTCCCTCTGCCATGTGGGGTACCCTATAGCTCTGTGCTTTTGCCTATGTTATTTGCGGTGTACATGTTACCGTTAAGAGACATTGTAAGGCGGAACGGCGTGAGTTTTCACTGTTATGCAGATGATACTCAGCTGTACTTGTCCTTTGCACCCGACCAGGATGGTACTTTTTTTGTGTTTAACAGCTGCCTTGCAGAGATCCAGGACTGGATGAGTGCCAACGGGCTGAAACTGACAGGTAGAGGAGCCCTCGGGAGGACAGGCCACTGGGCTTATGCTTGGTGGCCACCAAATGGACGCGGAGTCTGGCCGTTATTTCTCACAAAGGGTTGACCCTGAAATCTCAGGCGTCATCTGTCGTCAAGTGCTCATTTTACCATCTGAGGAATATCGCCCAGACCAAGCAC
This sequence comes from Neoceratodus forsteri, assembly GCA_016271365.2. Lineage (NCBI taxonomy): Eukaryota > Metazoa > Chordata > Ceratodontiformes > Ceratodontidae > Neoceratodus > Neoceratodus forsteri. Next base: position 1,618,111,560 of record CM028130.1, read on the forward strand.
TTGGTTCGGCCAGTTGATTTTCCAGCATTGGTCCACGCATTTCTGACCTCCCGACAGGATTATTGCAACTCCCTGAACCTAGGGCTTCCAGGGGTTGATATCCACCACTTGTAGCTGGTGCAGAATACTGCAGCCAGGTTGTTCACTGGGCTGCCCTGGTCCAGCCACATTTCACCTGTGCTGTGCGGACTGCAATGGCTGAAGCTTCAGTGGCGAATCACCTTCAAGTTGGCTTGCTGACCTATAAGGCCTTACACGGACAGGGACTGGGTTACCTGCAAAAGCTCCTCTGTTCCTACTGCCCCTCTCCGACCACTTCACTCTGCCGATGAGGGATTGCTGGAGATTCCCAGAGTCCGATTGAAGACCTCTGGAGCACGTGCATTTGTTTTTGTGGCTCCGACACTGTGGAATTTTCTACCTCATCAGATAAGGTGGTGCCTGACTGTGGATGCTTTAAATCTGCCTTCAAAACATTTTTGTTTTCTCTTGCATTTTCTGATAAAATAGTGTCTGGTTCAGCAGTTGGGGCTGCCAGGTGCAGACTAGTCTGTCTTTTTAAAGGCAAGTTATGTGTATTGTCTACAAATATCAGGAGGTATTTTTGGCGTCACCATAGCAACGGGTGACATCTTAGGAGAGTGTCCATATACTGCTCGGCTCTGCGAGCGGTTTAAACAAGCAGAAAAAGGTAAGTGTGGAGCGTGGCATGCCGCTCATGTGTCTCACTACTAAGAGCTAAACAGTACCAACTCAAACAGTGGAAAGGTGTACAGGTATTTGGGCTTCTTGGATCCCTACGGAGGTCTAACGGAGCAGACTGCATTGGGTTCTTTTCCTAGCGTCTGATTCAGTAACTGGGGCTGCCAAGTGCAGACTAGCCTGTTTTTTTAAAGGCAAGTTATGTGTATTGTCTATAAATATCAGGAGGTATTTTTGGCATCACTATAGCAACAGGTGACGTCTTAGGAGAGCGCCCATATATTCCTCGGCTCTGCGAGCAGTTTAAACAAGCAGAAAAAGGCGAGTGTGGAGAGTGGCACACCGCTTTTGTATCTCACTACTAAGAGGTAAATGGTACCAACTCAAATAATGGAAGGGTGTACTGATATTTGGGCTTCTTGGAGCTCTACAGAGGTCTAACGAAGCAGACTGCACTGGGTTCTTTTCCTAGTGTCTGGTTTAGCAATTGAGGCAGCCAGGTGCTGATTAGCCTGTGTTTTTAAAGGCAGCAGGCAGGTTATGTATATAGTCTATAAATATCAGGAGGTATTTTAGGGATCACCATAGCAATGGGTGACGTCTTAGGACAATGTCCATATATTGCTTGGCTCTAGCGAGCGGAGCCAAAAGCGGAGCGGGCAGAGGTCAGCAGGCATAAGCAGGGGAAGAGAGGAAAGGAGACAAGTATCTCTGTCATAAGTAACTGTCGAATATAGGATTAGGTGCATATTAGAGAAGGAGACTGAAGAGAGTGAAAAAGTAAGAGGTTAAGGCGTACACAATTCTAGACGAATTGCTCATATTTGGGACTGCAGCGGGAGAAAATGAGTGTTGGGGCTGAAATGCATGCCATGTTTTGAGGTTAAATAAGCTAAGTGCAGATTAGAAACACTTAGAAAGTCATTTGGCAAACTGTATACCCTCGAGGTGTCAGCACTAAGAGTACATCACTGATTCTAGGAGTAGCTCTGCTTCAAGTGAGATTAAAGCATTACTACTGCACATTAACGAGTGTGGAAGGTAGGGGGTGCGTATTAGCAGGGAAACAAGGTGTGTTACTTTTGTGAGACCAAAACGAGCAGTAAGATAAATTGGTTATTGGAGTTAAAGTCATCAGAAAAGATAGAGGTAATCCCAAGTTTGTACAAACATGACAAAATCACTATTGACAACTGATGGCAATTTGCTTATTAAGTGTGGAGAGTGTAGTATGTATATTATGGTAGATGAAGATTCTAACTATGAGGAGTTTACATGTGACAAATGGGCTTTAAATATGGATATGCAAAATAATTTAAATAGAGTGATGGGAAGATTGGAATGGTTAGAGCAAAGTCAATTAAATGCAACATTAAGGTTAAGAACACTGTCTAGTTTAAATAAAGATGACACATTAAGAGAGGAGAGTAGGAAAGTAATTGGCGAGGGAAAGAGGATAGATATGATGCGGATGCAATAGGGAATAAAGAATGGAGTGAAGTTTCATATGCCAAAAAGAAATGTCGAGGGAGAAGCCCTTTAAAAATAGTACCTGATAATATCCGAAGGCCGGTTGATGATTTTAGTAGTATAGCTCCTGAGGAAGACAGATTTAATGATGCAGTACAAAACAGAGGAGAGGTTTGCTATGAATTGCCAGTGGCAAATAGTTACAGTGTATTACGAGACTTTCAGGATGAGCAGAGTAAGGATATGGAAGGGGAAAATGATATGGCTCTTCAGGTAACCGATTTACTCAAAATTCCTCGACAGGTAGTGATAATTGGGGACTCCATTATCAAATTTACAGATCAATATATATACAGGAAAGATAAAGCAAACAACATGGTTAGTAGCTTTTCTGGGGCGGTGGTATCGGATCTGTATGATATGGCAGATAATATATTTGCAGGAGCTGGTGAAAACCCATTAGCAGTGCTATATGTCGGCATAAATGCCTTAACGAGGAAAAAATTACCAAAGATCCAAAAAGACTTCTCAAAATTAGTGGAAAAATTAAGGAATAGGGGTTGTGATATTATGATTTCTGAAATCTTACCAGAGCCCAGAGCAACAGCATATAAAACAAAAAGGATAGCACTAGCAAATGGATGGTTAAAAAAAAATGGACAAAAGAAAATGATTTACTGTTCGTACAACACTGGGGAACTTTTCATAACAGAGGAGATCCATATAGTAGAGATGGGCTACATTTGAATTATTGGGGCAGTAGGGTTTTGGGAATAAGGCTGCAACAAGAGATTGATAAAAGTTTAAACTAATTAAGCACGGGACGAAGTTCAAATTGAATAATAAGGTGTCTTATAATACAAATAAAGGAAATAAGGAAAGAAAATTAGTTTTCTTTTTTAAAGCACGCAGTCTATCAAAAGATAAGATGGCTGAATTAGAAGAGCTAATTAGGAATGAAGAATTAGAAATCACTGGGGGTAGCTGGGACCTGGTGGAATGAAAATTATGAATGGAATCAGAAGATATCCGGCTTTAGTTTAATAAATTAGAGTAAATAAAAGGGGAGGTGGTGTACCTTTGTATATCAAGGAAGGGAGAACATATAAAGTAAATAATGATGTGGATCATATGGGCAGTATAGAATCCATCAGTGTTGATTTCATAAAATTTAAAGGGAAAAAACTACAAATGTTGAATTTCTATAGACCACCAGACATAAATATGGAGGAAGCATCAAGTTTTATGGAATGGGCGATCAGTCTGTCTGAAAAAATGTGATGTGGTGGTTATGGGAGATCTAAATATGCCAGAATTAGATTGGAATAATGAAGGAATTAATAACACATCAGCAACTAGGTTATTGGGGGAACTGCAATCAGTTGGGATAATTCAGCATATCCATGAGGCTACAAGATACCGCACTGTCAAATATTCCAGAGGAAGTAAAACAGTTAACAATTGGACCGCCTATAGATACAAGCGATCATGATTCTATCACCTTTTATATTTATAAGACAAATAAGATGATAAAGGGTATTAGTACTCAGTTTCTTTATAATAAAGGGGATTATGCAACTAGTAAGGAGTTACTACTTCAATATGATCGGGAGAGTATAATGAATGACCCGACTACTCAGGATGCCTGGGACCTGTTTGTCAATATATTAAATAACTTGGTTGACAGTTTCATACCCAAGAAAAAAGTATACAATAATAGAGGGGAAAAAAACCTTTGATTAAATAAGAACATTATAAGGATAGGAAAAAGAAGGAAAGCATTACATACAAAAAATGAAACAATCTGGTACAGTAGATAATATTAAAAAGTATAAACAAATAGAAGGATGGATGAAAAGAGAAATGCATAAAGCAAAAAAACAGGCAGAGTTTAGATTGGCCATGACTAAGAATGATGCAAAAGGCTTCTTTGCCTATGTGAATAATAAAAAGGGACAGAGTAGCTCTGTGGGACCCTTAGTTGTAAGGGGAGAGTTAAGCAGTGATCCCATTATACTGTCGTAGGAATTTAGTAAGTGTTTTAGTTATGTCTTCACCAAAGGAAATCACAAATGAGGGTGGTAAAAGGTGGGGTGGATAAATCATATGCTGAGGGAGTAATAACTGTGGATAAAGTAGTTGGGAAAATAACATATTTAAAGGTAGATAGGGCAGCACGCCCGGAGGGATTACATCCCAGGTTTATTAAGGAACTTGAAGTAGAATTGGCACTAAATATTTCAAAGATTGGTCAGAAATTATTAGCTGAGGGATATCTACCAACTGATTGGAGATTAGCCATGTGGTGCCGATTTATAAAAAGGGGGATAGGAGGATTCCATCAAATTATCGACCCGTGAGTCTAACCTCGGTGATCAGTAAATTATTTGAGGGGATCTTGAGTGATGAAATAAAAAACTTTATGCAACAAAAAGGATTAGTGGACAACAGCCAGCACAGTTTTGTAAAAAATAAAGAGTGTGTGAAACCAATATGGTCTGTTTTTATGACTGGGTGACTAGGAAGCTGGATCAGGGTAGAAATATTGATGTGGTAATGCTGGATTTCAGTGGAGCCTTTGATAAGGTCCCTCACGGAGTGTTGTTATTAAAGTTATTGGATATGGGAGTGAATGTGGGATTGGTAAGATGGCTTGAGCATTGGTTGGTGGACAGGATGCAGAGGGTAAGGGTACAGGGTTACTTATCAGTGGCAGTGAGGGTGGAGAGTGGGGTGCCGCAGGGCTCAGTGATGGGACCATTGCTGTTTGGTATTTTTATGAGTGATGTGAAATTAAATAGCGAAAATAAGTTAGTTAAATTTGCAGATGATGTTAAAGTGTGGGGGGGTAGTTGATACTTTTGAAGACGGACTGAAGTTTGGGCAGGATTTATTAGACATTGAGGAGTGAGCTCAAAAGAACCTTATGAGTTTTAATACAAATAAAAATGTAATGCTGAATATGGGAAAGGGTAACATAAAACAGGATTACTATATTCAGGGTAGTAAAATAAGATCTTCGACCTGTGAGAAAGATCTTGGTATATCTACACAACAGGATATGAAAAATGGAACACACTGTAGAATTACAGCTAATAGATTTATGCATTAGGTAAATTGCATTAGAACAAGGGTTCTCAAATGGTGAGGCCAGCCTCCCTGGGGAGGCCCCAACCTGTTCCAGGGGAGGCTCAAGCAAGTCTGAAAAAGTACTGTATTTAAATTTTGAGTTTTATATATTTTGTGTGAAGAGATGATGCAAACTGAAAGAGGATAATAGTAGGTGAATTTAATGTATTTATTTACTAATAGGTGACAAGGGAAAGTGAATGAAAGGCTCATTTCAGGTGTACCCAGGGAAGGGTAGGGAGTGAATATATTTCAAAAGTCAACTGTAAAACAATCAAGAAATACACAATAAACAATAGTGCAAACAAATATGAACAATAAACTAATAATGAGTGGTGATAATTGATCAATTTTTGCCTGATGGCATACCAGCCCAAATACAAGAGTTGAGCACAGAAGCACTAAGAGCAATAGCAGGAAGGAGCAAAGTAATCCCTGAGAAGTTGCTTAGGAGCAGGGAAGGATGGGGAGAGGTGAAGTATGTAGGAAGGTTATTTTATATAGAGAGGAAACAGAGAAACAGAGAAAGTAGTCTGACCCATGAAGGTACTGCAACAAGGGGTAACAATGGTTCAAGAATTAAAATAGCAGAGTACGTAGGTTGGCCTGGGGGGTGGGGTTACAATAAGCTGAATAATATTTGTTTATTTTGTTATTCAGATAACACCTTTGATCACAGAAGCTCTTTTTCAAAGGTTCTACGTCAGTATAAGACAAAGAATTGAATGTGAGCCAAGTACTCAAAGGGTTTCAATTTATTCATGGTGTACTGCGCAAAGTACAGTATGTCATTTTTCTTTGGGGAGGCCCAAGATTATTTGAATTTTTGAGGGAGGCTCAAAATCTTTTCCATAGATTCAGGGAGGCTCACTGTGACAAAGTCTGAGAACTACTGCATTAGAAGAAGCTTTCATTCCAGGAATGCAGAAGTGCCCACTAAAGTGTTTAAATCATATGTTGGACCAACTTTGGACTACTGTTCCTCACTTTGGAGTCCTTATTTAAAAAAGGATAGAGCTTTGCTGGAACATCCACAAAGAATTTTAACTAAAATGGTATTGGGTCATAGGAACCAACCAGATTAAAATCAATGAGACTATGGTCCTTGTCAAATAGGAGGATGAGGGGTGATTTGCTGCTTCTTTATAAAGTTTTGCATCAGGATAGTTTGAGAACTGAATTAGGCTAGCAATATCGGAAAAAGATCTTTAATTGGCGAGAACATGATCAGCAGTTAGTGAGTGAAAGGTGTAGAACTAATTTAAGAAAACATGGGTTTGTATGTAGGGCAATTGAATATTGGAAAAAGTTACCAGCATATGTTGTGCAGGCAGATTCTTTTATTACCTTTCAGATTAGGCTGGACAATCATATGACAGTTGGTGACGACTGTTACCGCCACTGAATTGTGGGGACAGCCTTTAATGGGCTTTTTAGCCTCCTTGACTGTCTTATGTAACCTCAGTATAATTAATTTGGAAGGTTGTTATCTCACTGGTTTTTAAAATGTTGCTATTTTAGGTTTTGTAAAAGCACTTTGGTATTTATTGAATTGTGCTTGCAATAAATACAGATTATTATTATTATTACAGAACGTACTCCGCAGTCAAGAACAGGTGGGAAGAGGATTCATTGCCCTCAGAGGAGGACACTGACGGAGGTACTGACCCCAGACATTTTTGGTGCCATGGAGAAGGTCTGGGAGTGAGCCCTGTCAGAGTCCCTGTGGAAGTTATCTAGGGCACAAACAAATTATCTGTGTTACTCCCATGTTAGTGGCCCCTCAGGGCCTATGAACGTGGGCGATATTTCTAAAAAGTGGTGAAGCCCAAGAGGGAGATGAGAATCAGAGTCTCATGGGCCTCCACTTGGTCTGCAGAATTGCACGAGGCACTGCCCGAGAGAAAGGCCTGGCAGGGTCACCCAAAAAGGGTCCTCCTACATCAGAGCGGTGACCCAGTCAGTGCCCATGGGAGGATTCCCCCATGTAAGGAGAGCAGTCTGTACAGTCCCCTTATGGTGGGCCTGGTCCTCACCGGTGGTGAAGTCGATCAGCAGCTCCAGGAAGAGCTCTGCCTCTGGGCCACCATCAGACTTCAAGCCAGTGCCACCTCCGGCATCGGTCACAGGGTTGATGCTGTCCTTGGAGAGGTGTGCACCCTCATCGCTGCAGCCAGCACCAACCTTGACACTAGGTTTGGCATTGGCTCCGCAGTCGACCCCAGAGCCATCCCAAACCCCAGTGCCGGGGCCAGGGATGACCCCTGGGACAACACAGTCACAGTGTTGTGCCCAGTGCTGTGCCCAGGACCAATGCCATTTATTTCATCTATTTAGTTTTTGTTGACCAGGTAGGTGCATTAGACAAATCCTGCCTATTTTCAGGCACGACCCAGGGAAGGGGGATACAGATGAATACCAACTGACCCTGAATCAGATTAAGCTCCTTGTGGTATTTTTAATGAATGAGGGAAATTTGGCCAGGACACTAGGGAAATTCCCCTACTCTTTTTTCAACAAGTGTCACGGGACCTTTAACAATCACCAATCCAGGCAGATCGGACCTTGGTTTAACATCTCATCTGAAAGACAGCACATCAGAAGTGCAGCACCCCTCTCATGCTGCACTACAGTGTCAGTACTGGGATATTAATCCAAGTGCCAGATGTGGGAACTGAACCCACAGCCCTCTGATATCCCGGCCTCAGAGGCGAGTGTACTACCTACTGAGCCACTGACACGGACCATGGTCACGTCTGCCAGTGGAGATGGTGTTGTCACCCCTTCCACTGTGCCACCAGCGACAGCTGCTGAACGAACCACCACCATCTTGCCAACTGGACACACAACAACCCTGGTACCAGTCCCTCCTCCAACACCATGAAGGGTATCAGGGGGGACCAGGTGTCACCACCCGACTCGTCGTCACCAAGAACAGACAACAGCGAGGGTGGCACTAGATAGCAATGCCAAAGTGCAGACTAAGCATATAGCTTCAGCCTCACCACCAGGGATCTCTGCTGCTCAGGACAAGCAGACTGTTGGGGGGGAGGGGTTCACAGTCAGCCACCCTGAAGGAACCAACTGTCCACCAGACCCACCCATCAGGACCTCCATCACGCAGCAGGGTGAGGTTAAGGAGGATCCTGTACTTCTTGGAACTAGAGGTCCCAGGAAGAGGGCCAGGGGAAAGGTTTAGCTTCCATTCCTTGGTTGCACATGTGTGATGCCTACCTTCAAATGGGGGGGGTCAAGAGACCCCATCTCTCTGCATGGATCTCAAGGGTACGGCATCCAATGAGAATCAGGTGTTGCACATATCCATGTTGTGCTGAGGGCCAAAGCAGGCCGCAGACTACTGATGCAAGTCTGTTGCAGTCATCTGCTTCCCAAAGTGGCACTGACGCATGATGAGAGGCTGCTAGACTTTCTCGGTATTCTTAGCCTCCTTCTTCTCAGACTCTGGCATCACAGAAAAGTAAAGTAATAAAGTGGGAACAGCACTGCTAATAAAACTCAGCGGTAATGCAGTTCGAAATACACCAATGATGAGGGTGAACTGAGGCGTTGTTGCTCCCACGGTGTGCATTTGACAGCGGAAAGAACACAACTGAAGTGCATGAGGGAGCCAGTGATGGTTACTGGCTGGCATGGGCACACCATGTCGCCAATGCTGCCAAAAAACTTGCTCTCACAGGGTCCTAGTGCCTCCAGCCCCAGACCCATATGTGGAAATTAATGATGAAGACTGATTCCAGGAAGATCCCGTGTTTAACATGTCGCTCATCATTATCCTATCAACATAAGCAATCTGTTTTGCTTTTGCCTCACTTCCAGCAATCAGAGTTAGCAAAGTTGTGACATCATCAAAGCATCTTCCCCACAAGACGGATGCCACCACTCCACAATTTAAAGGGGGCAGTTTCTGCTTAGCAGCACACATTTCTTAAATCTTTCTTAACAATCCAGTCATTGGATCACAGTGGGAGTGTCAAATAATCCTATATAAATTGTTACACATTCCCTTTAATTAAATGGCCCAACATCTTCCACTGTGGTGTCATAAAAACTTCAATCTGGGATAAGGCACAATGAACACTACCACTAAAAGCATGCTCTTGTTAGAGTACCAGAAAATATTTCACTACTGTCATTTGTATAGACCAATAAAAATGATATCTGAAAATCTCTGCATTTATAAGAAATATATTGTCTGTATTACTTTTTTGGTTAACTTTATGGCGCATACCTTTCCTTTTATGCACCGTGTTGTAACGGCTTCCTGAGCCTCTGGGGAAAGGCACCTTATAGAAATTAAAGTTACTACGACTACGCTACCGCTACTACAACTACTAGTTTCCTCCATTCAGCATTTCCCACTGGAGCTAACCACCACTGTGTCCCTAGCTTTGCTGGCTCATGTGATCAAAGCAGAAGGGCTGCTTTTTCAACACCACCACCATGGTGGACCATGACTGAACTGGAACGGGGTGCCTCTTTATGGGTCAGCTATCCAACAAAGCCCAAAAACAACACTGGCACTTCGAAATTCACAAAGATGCAGAGACTGCTGCCAGAGGGGTGAGCACTGAAACACAGCTACACGAGCAACACAAACAGCTCCCATTTAGTGCTTTCAGTGTTGTGGTCGGAGCACGGTGACTGAGGAAGATTTAAAAACATATGACAAAATGGTGAAACTACACAACACAAACATTCCCAAATCTAGCCAGCTCCTCCCTGTAGTCCTGAGCAAATCCACATTTGTAAAGCATGCCATCCGTCTGCTCGACCGCTGTGTTCATACTGTAACTGCCAGCGTCACATCATCAAAATGAACAACATTTTATAAACGAGAATGCCTGCAACGCATTGCAGAGACCCCTGAGAGTGACACTACTAAATACGGAGGTTAAAAGACTTCCACAATTTTTTCACCTTTGGGTAGTGCCTTCCACTGGCTTCTCTCCTGCCTCATCACCCGCTCTGCTGGGGTACTCACCCCTGGCTCCTGGACCCCATGGTGGGGCAGCTGGGGCTCCCCTCAAGCCTCTCTGGGCTTCATGTGTGTCGAAGGCAGATGCCACGGTTGCCAATGTGGGGCCTTCGGGAGGAGCAAGCTTTTAGTTCTTTTTCTCTCCAAGCCCTCTGGGCCATCGGCAGTAGGGAGCTGCTGGATGTGAGCATGAACATGTCAGGTGGCATTCTTGCCCTCAACAGAGTGGCTCTGGCTTGCACCACCACCTGTGGTCACCCTAACATGGTGGAGCTCACTACCCATCCTCCCTCGAAGAGAAGAGCATCCACTGGGGCTCAACTGCTGCTCTGTAGGGCTAGCTCATTTCCACAATTTTCTTTAAATTTATTTGAGTCCAGTGCCCCCCTCCAATAACTACTCAGATGAGCCTGCAATTCTTTGAAGTTTTTCCTTTCTCAAATTTCTGTCACTCCATGATTTTTAAAAAGGAGTTTCTTAGTTTCAGATGTCAGCTGATATCCGAAAAATGAAAATTACACTCACCGTAATTCTTGAACCCAACCACAGATTAGTATAACTAAGGGTTGGGCCTAAGGGTGGCACAAGGGTAGCAGGTGTAAGAGTCAGAGCCTATCACAGCCACCTGGACAGGACAGTGGAGAAAGAAGGGCAGCAGCCCTGACATACAGCTCTGGCCAGTACAAGCGTTCCAGGGGACTTCAGTGTAGTTAAGAATGCAGGAAGCCAACTTAACCTAACTTCTTGTGCTCCTCAGAGGACAACTTAGAGGGAAAACCCCAAAAGCTCAACAGGCGTAGGAAGCACAAGAAATTATCCTCTTGCCACTTTGAGGAATGAAGAAATAACTGGAAAAAAAATGAAAAAGGAAAAAAGAATCCCAACACATAGCTGTGGAATAAGTACACTGCCCACAGGCTGAGAGTATAGCATTAAAACCCCACTGTATGTGCCTCTCTGTACAGTACGGGGGCGGGGACTGAAGCTGCACCTTGTTGCAAGGCTAGAAAGTGACACATGGCAGAGGCTCAGAAGCAGAGACAAGGCAAATATAGGCTGTAACAACAGCCATAAGGATATGTCTCAGAGAGATCCCATCAGGGAGAGAAGGCTTAAAGGAGAAAAAGGAAATACATATCACCTCTAGAAAGGAGGAGGTCATCCTGCCCTTGTAAAGATCACTGGTGAGGCCACACTTGGAGTACTGTGTACAGTACTGGTGCCCATACCTCAAAAAGGATGCGAGATTACTGGAGGGGCTGCAGCACAGGGTAAGAAAATAATCATGGGACTGAGGGAGTTGCAGTATAAAGAAAGATTGAGGGAGCTCAACATGTCTTCGTTCAAAGAGAGAGACGGGAAAGAGGGCACATGATAGAGACCTTTAAGTACTTGAAAGGCATAAACAAAGTCAGAGAGGGAGGACTGTTCCGCTTAAAGGGGGGGGGGAAGGGTCACTAGGGGGCACAGCCTGAAGTTGGAAGGGGAAGGTTCAGGAGGGACATGAGGAGGCATAATTACTTTACAGAGAGAATGGTGGCAAGATGGAACGCACTGCCAGAGTTAATTGAACTGAGGACAGTGGATAGCTTTAAGCGGAGTTGGGATAGAGTCGAGGGCAGGATTAGTACAGACAAGAACACAAAGGGGGGAAGACCAGGAAAGGGGAGGATGGGATGGGTTTGAGTGGGGCTGGGACAGCTGTAGTGATATGAAACTAAGAGCTGCACATTTGGGCAGACTCTATAGACCTGTGGGCCTTTTTCTGCCAGCAATTTTATATGTTCGTATATCCAAGAAAAACATTTTTTTTTTTTTTTACTGGGAAGAGGGTAAGGAGCCCACTTTTAAAGTTTCACTCCAAAAAAAACACTGGAAGGGAAAGGGCAAGAGCCCATACCAAAAGCATAAAGAAAGGGAGAACTGAACCACAAGACAAAAGAGGATCTCCGGGTGAGTGGCAGGAAGTGCAAGCACAACAGGGTGGGCTGCCCAGAGACCCTAGCTCTTACAGGTCTTAGCAGGTGATGATGGGTGGGTGTTGGAGTGTATGATAAAGATATTATGGAAAATCAAGAATTACAGCGAGTACATGATTTTCATATCTTTTAACAATAAGTCTTCATCGCTCGGTCACACTGATGGGTCAGAGTACCAAGCTTTTCACAAAAACAAAGGAGTTGGCTCACTCTGAGTGTTAAAATATCCCTCAGCTTTCTGTGGAGGATAACCACTAGAGGGCCGGGACTCCTTATAGTTCCAGTGGGACCTAAAACTGATCAGGGGTGTTGTTGAGGCATAGGTCAGGAAGCACAGGAAAACTAGGAGCAGTTATAAAATTCACAAGTAGCATTTTATTATCATCAATAACAACAGAATAAATTTTTTTTTTTAGGATAGCGATATACAAAGGCAGTACAAAGAGAGTCTGGCAGTATGGCAGAGGGAGAGGTGGACATTGAAGCCATCACGGAAACATAGGCCACCCAATACAATGACTGGGACCTGTCTGTACCAGGGTACAGGTTATTTCGTAGGGAGAGGGTGATTGGGAAAGGAGTGGGGGTGGCACTATATGTGAAGGAAGGACTGAACTGTGTAAGGGAGGAAGGGGAGGAGGGTAGTACGGAGTCACTTTGGATGCAAATCCAGGATTCCAAGAACAGGATTCTTAGAATGGGAGTGGTGTACAGGCCACCATCTCAGATGGAGGAGTTAGACAGGGAACTAGTGGGACAGATCAGAAGGACCTGTGAGAAGGGTAGTGTGGTGACTGTGGGGGACTTCAACATGCCAGGAGTGGACTGGAGCACCCCAACAACCAGGAACAGAAGGGAACAGGTACTGCTGGATGCCTTCCAGGACAGCTTTCTGCTGCAAATGGTCAGTGAACCAACCAGGTTAGGGAATACCCTTGACCTTGTGCTGGCAAATGGGGACTTTGAAAGAGAACTTACAGTGGAGGAACCGCTGTCAGGGAGTGACCACCACTCAGTATGGCTCACATTGGATATGGGCAAGGAAGGAAATGGAATCTGGCACAATAGTGCTGGACTTCAGGAGGGCCGACTTTGGGAGGATGGGGGAAGTGGTAAAAGGGTACCTTGCCAGAATTCAACACAGTATGGACACTAACCAGAGGTGGGAGCTCATAAAGCTGGGGATAGTGGAGGCAACAAAAACCTGCTGCAAAGCCCAGAACAAGAAGGATAGGGCTAAGAAACCGATCTGGTTGAGCAAGGAGGTCATGGAAAAGGTAAGGAGGAAAAGAGCTGCCTTTAGGAAGTACAAGAAAACAGGGAGGGGGAGGACAGGGAGGAGTACTTGACAGAATTGAAGGCGGTGACAAGGGCAGTAAGGGGAGCCAAAGCATCTACGGAACTCAGGCTGACACAAGGCATTAGGAACAGGGAGAAGGGCTTCTTTAAGTACATCAGGGAGAAAAGGAGCTGTAAGGACCACATAGTAAGAATTAGGAAGGAGGGGGGTTGGGTGGAAGCAGGGTGCGATAAAGCGGAAGCACTAAATGAGCACTTCTGCTCAGTATTTACTAAAGAGAATAGGGGGGTGACACCCAAGGTGGGAGAAATGGCAGAAGCAGGGGGGAAAGAGGTGACAGATGGAGAAATCATGGAGAGCAGAGTTCGAGAGGGTTTGAAGGCACTGAGGGTGGACAAGGCACCAGGCCCAGATGGCATCCACCCCAGGGTACTGAAAGAGCTGGCAGAGGTCCTTGCAGGACCATTGGCAGACTTATTTAATGCCTCACTACATTCGGGGTGTGTACCTCAGGACTGGAGGATGGCTCATGTGGTGCCCCTCCACAAGAGTGGCCCCAAGGATGAACCGGGAAACTACAGACCAGTGAGCCTCACATCCATCGTGGGTAAGTTAATGGAGACTATCCTGAAGGAGAGGCAGGTGGCCCTCCTAGAGGCCAAAGGACTACAGGACAGCAGACAGCATGGCTTCATACGTGGCAGATCCTGCCAAACCAACCTGGTTGAGTTCTATGACTGGGTAACTAGGCAACTGGACAGGGGCCATGCAGTGGATGTCCTGTATCTGGATTTCAGTAAGGCATTCGACTCTGTGCCACATGGAAGGCTGGGAAGGAAGTTAGTAGGCACAGGGGTGGGTGCAAAACTGGTGAGATGGGTAGGAACCTGGCTGCAGGGAAGGCAACAGAGGGTGGTGGTGGGTGGAGAGCTCTCACACCCAAGGGCAGTGACGAGCGGTGTTCCACAGGGCTCGGTGTTGGGACCAGTGCTGTTTGGGATATTCATTGCAGACATATCATGGGACATCAAGAACAAGATCAGTCTGTTTGCTGATGATACCAAGGTAGAGCGATGGTGGATGACCTAGGGGGATGGCAGGGGATGCAGGATGATCTGGCAAAGCTTGAAACCTGGTCAGACACCTGGCAACTGGGCTTTAATGCCAAAAGTGCAAGGTGCTGCATTTTGGGATGAAGAACCAAGGAGGAGTTACCAGCTAGGGAGTGCAGCTAGCCCAGACAGAGGAGGAGAAGGATCTGGGTGTGCTCATTACAGGGTCAATGAACAACTCGGCACAATGTAGGAAGGCAGCTGCAAAGGCCAACAAAATGCTGAGTTGTATTGCAAGGGGTATATCCTCGAGGAGGGAGGAGGCGATTCTGCCACTGTATAGGTCATTAGTTAGACCACACCTGGAGTACTGCGTGCAGTACTGGTGTCCGTATCTGAAGAGGGACATTAAGTTACTGGAGGGATGCAGCACAGAGCGACAAAGATGATCAAGGGGCTGGGGGACTTACCATATGAGAGGAGGTTGAAGGAGTTGAACATGTACTCACTGGAGGAGAGGAAAGACAGGGGTGACATGATTGAAACCTTTAAATACATGAAAGGAATAAACAAGACAGGTACAGAGGGGCTGTTCAAAGTAAGGGAGGGAAGGAAGGAACACCAGGGGCCATGATATGAGACTGGAGCGAGGAAGGTTCAGGAGGGAGATGAGGAGACACTTTTTTACAGAGAGGGTGGTGGCTGGGTGGAATGCGTTACCTGCTGAAGTGGAATGTAGTAGAACAGTGGACTGCTTCAAACGAGGATGGGACAGGACAAGGCGGAGGATTAATGAAGGGGAAGGGTGGAAGGGAGGGGCAGCTGCAGAATAAGGGGTGCTAGTTGCACATTCGAGCAGACTTGATAGACCTCTAGGCCTTTATCTGCTGGCAAATTTCGTATGTTCGTAAAGAGAGAAAACAAATGTCCTTCATCAGAGTTTGAAAATTACGTACCTACCGTAATTCTTGATCTTCTTGGACGAGTCTCCACCACTCATTCACACTATTGGGATCTGCGCCGGAGGCACTAGGCCCATCGGGAGCAAACTTTTTGCTGGAGGGTCGACGCCAGAGATGGCACATGACTAGCCAGATGCGTGAAACTATCTCGGCGTTGACCCTCCAACCGCCTCAGTACCTTTTTTTACCAAGGAGATGCAGCATAACTAACCTAGAAGGGTAGCCTAACCTTAAAACCGGACATAAGATAGTCCGGGCGACCCATGTAAGAAGGGTCGATAAAGAAGTCTTCACGGCCTAAAGATTTGAGGGAGTGAAGACCAACAGGAAAGGTGAGCTCGGGGGATGGAGGGTGGGCGTGTGAATGAGTGGTGGACACTCGTCCAAGAAGATCAAGAATTACGGTAGGTACGTAATTTCCATATTTTCCTGGACATAAGTCTCCACCACTCATTCACACTATTGGGAGAGTACCGAGCTAATAATCCGAGAGGGTGGCAGGAAAGACCAAGAGCTCACGTTTCTAGGACAGAAGTCCATTGAGGATGGCTCTGCCAAAGGAAGAATGTCGTCTGGCATGGACATCTAGTGCACAAAGTTTAACGAAAGTATGCACTGAGCTCCAGGTCGCTGCATTGCACGTTGGGCATGTTGCGTATTTCCGCTAGGGATGCCGCGACCGCTTTAGTAGAGTGAGCGTAAACTCTACCCTCCAACTTAACCTGCGCCATGGAATAGCAGTGGCGAAGGCATGCCACTAGCCATGCTGAGATACATCTGGTAGCGACAGGTTGACCCAGCCGGGTCTCACTGAAGGAAATGAACAGTTGCTGGGCTTTACGAAAATCCTTGGTTCTATCTAAATAGAAACGCAAGGCCCTCTTAACATCCAGAGAATGAAGGGAACATTCCCCTTCATTTTGGAAGTCCGTAAAATAAGAGGGAAGGACCAAAGGTTGGTCAAGATGAAATTCTGACACAACCTTAGGGAGAAATTTAGGATGAGTACGAAGGACTACTTTGTCCTTATGGAACACAGTATACGAAGGATCTGTGACCAGGGCATGTATCTCAGAGACCCTGCGGGCTGAGGTAATGGCCACTAGGAAGGCAGTCTTCCAGGTGAGGAATTTTAGCTCACAGGTAGCTAGAGGCTCGAAAGGTTTCCGAGTGAGCATATCTAGCACAAGATTAATGTCCCAGGCTGCAACTGGGCATCTTGTAGGAGGTCTGGTATGCAGAATACCCTTAAGAAATCTCTTAACCATAGGTAACTGAGCCAGTGTGAGGGAAAAAAATGGCTCATGATATGCTGAAATGGCACTAAGGTGAACTTTGACTGTAGAGTACTGCAAACCTGAATTTGAGAGGTCCAAGAGGTACTCCAAAACCTTATCTGGAGGGCAGGAAAAAGGATTCAAAGAGGACTTTGCACACCAGAGCGAAAAATGCTTCCACTTAGCTGTGTAAGTTTTCCGAGTGGCTGGCTTCAGCGCAGCCAGAAGAATATCTGAAACTCTTTGAGAGACACTGAACTGGTTTACTTCTACCTCTTCAGGAGCCAAGCATGAAGGTGACGTGATCTCAGGTTGGGATGGACCACCGGTCCCTGAGTCAAAAGGTTCATCTGCAGGGGAAGTGGTCTTGGAGGAACTGCCAACATATTGTTGAGTAGTGGAAACCACAGCTGTCGAGGCCAAAAGGGAGCAATGAGAATCATCTTGTCCCCCTGAGACTTGAACTTGAGGAGTACTCTCTGAATTAGAGGAAGAGGCGGAAAGGCGGAAAGAAAGTGTTTTGTCCACCGCAGCCTGAACGCATCCTGACAGAAAATGCCAGACCCTGGATTTCTGGAGCAGAAGAGAGGCAGTTTTGTGTTGAGTGGGGATGCAAAAAGGTCCAGGTCTGGAGTTCCCCACTCTTTGAATAGTGACTGAACTATGGTTGAGTCGAGAGACCACTCGTGAGGGTCTGTCTCTGTTCTGCTGAGACGGTCTGCCAGTTCGTTCTGAATGTCTGGCAGGTAGACCGCTTGAATTAGAGCCTCGTGCTCCAAGCACCATTCCCATACCCTCATTGCTTCCCTGCATAAGGGGTAAGAATGAGCACCGCCCTGCTTGTTGATGTAATACATCATTGCTTTGTTGTCTGTTTGAAGGAGAACGTTCTTGTGACACAGAATGTCCTTCAAAGCTCGGACCGCATAAAGGACAGCTCTCATTTCTAGGACGTTTATGTGGAGCTGGGACTCGACTTGAGTCCACGCACCTTGAGTGTGGAAAGCCTGACAGTGAGCTCCCCATCCCATTAGGGATGCGTCCGTGATAATGGAGATCTGATGGTCCAGAGGAGCAAAGGGATACCCCTTCAGGAGATTGCTCTCGAGACCACCAGGTGAGTGACCTCCTTAAAGGTTATGTCACCTTGATGAGATAGGACTGCGGGTGAGTGGTTGGGGACCACTGAGTGGTTCTCATGTGCACACGTGCTAGGGGTACAGTGAACACTGAGGATGCCATGAGGCCTAGCATCCATTGCTTCGAGAGAGCTGTGACTGAGCTGTTTTCCCCGATGTGACGGGCCATCTGAAGGATATCATTCCTCCTGTCTTCTGGAAGAAAAGCCTTTGCACAGGAGGTGTCCAGAAGGGTCCCTATAAAAAGGAGCCTCTGGGAGGGCTGCAGTTGCGATTTCTTGAGGTTGAGCAGAACTCCCATGGACGTAAGGAGGCACGAGGCCGTCTTCACGACGTCCAGAGTCCCTTGTCTGGAAGGGCTTGCTAGAAGCCAATCATCCAGATAAGGAAACATGTGAATTCTGACCTTTCTGAGGTGCGATGCGAGAACTGCACAACATTTTGTAAAAACTCGCGGCGCCGAGGATAGCCCAAAAGGCAGGACTCTGAACTGATAATGCTGTCCCAGAGCCACAAACCTCAGGAATTTGTGATGCCTCGGGTGAATAGGAATGTGCTGGTAAGCGTCCTGCATATCTAGGGAGGCCAACCAGTCATGTTGATGGAGCAGAGGTAACAGGGTTCCCAGAGAAATCATTTTGAATTTCTCCTTGGGGAGAAATTTGTTCAGCTTTCTGAGCTCTAGAATGGGGTGCATTCCCCCGGACTTCTTTGGAACCAGAAAGTAATGGGAGTAGAACCCCGTGTTTCGTTGGTGCAGTGGCACCATCTCTACTGCCCTGTTGTTCAGAAGGCCCTGAATCTCAGCGGCGAGAAGGTCTGACTGAAGGGTTGACAGCCTGGGCTGCCGTTTGGGGGGGGACGATCTGGAGGGGTGTCCACAAGATTGAGTGAATACCCCTCGCGAATTATCCAAAGGACCCATTTGTCTGAGGTTATGAACTTCCACTGGTTGTAGAAGTGCATCAGATGACCTCCCACCAGAGAGGAAAAGTCCACCTCGGGCAGCTGAGACGGAACTTAGGCCGGCAATTCATAAGGTAGCGCTGGGCGCTTTGGGCCCTTGCGCTTTCTGTTGCGCCTTCTTTTGAGGTTGGGCAGGTTGGTTCTTATGCAAACTTCCCCTGTCTCTGCCTCGAAAGGACTGGCGATTATCAAACTGTCGTTTACTGGCATGCCCTCGAGAGGGGGCAGGAGGGGACCGAGCCAACTTAATGGCCGACCTAGTCTTTTATGTAGCTTCTAGAGCTTGCTCCACCTGAGGACCAAAAAGATATGCACCGTCAAAAGGCAATGCCATCACCTGCTGCTGCGCGTCATTCATAAAGCCCGAAGTGCGCAGCCAGGAATGACGACGGGTGCAAATACCAGCAGCCGCTGAACGGGGAAGCAGTGTCAAAAGCATCCATGGCTGCTTTAACCTGTTGGTTGTTAGATTCGATACCACTGGTAATGGTTTGAAGAAGCTCTGGTTTTAAATCCGACTCTGGTAGGGCTTCAACCATTTGTTTAATAGAATGGCACAGGATATACTCATACTGAGAAAAATAGCCCTGGTAACTGGCAATACGCATACTTAGAGTAGAAGCAGCAAAGACTCTCTTACCTAAGGTGTCTAGCTTACGAGATTTTTTGTTAATAGGTCGAGCTGTAGTAGTTTGAGGAAGAACGACCTTATCATTCTCTGCTAGGACTACAATAGGATCCTCAAAGGCTTGAGATGCCAAAAAGGGACAATCCTTGTGGGCTGAATATTTCCTATCAATGGATTTAGCCACCGAAGGGGTAAGAGCAGGATTATTCCATACCATTTGAGACAGCGTCTCGAAGGAAGGCTAAATCGGAGGAGTCAAATCCGTAGGGACCTCCGCGGCATGAAGATATTGGAGTCTCAACAATTTCCCAGGATCGATGTCTGTAGTCTGGAGAGAAAGTGTGGAACTCAGATTTTTCAACAGAGACTTAAAGGAGAGGTCCTCGACCACAGGCTCTGTAGCAGTAATAGATCCTGCCTCGTCCACTTCATTACCCAACCGAAGGTCTGGGTCAGGCTCAACGTCATCTCCTGACAGTCCAGGAGGGACTGCATGGACAGGAAAGGAATGGAAATCAGAAGAGGAGGAAGAAGAAAACAAGAGAAAAGAGAAGTCCCCGAGAGCTGCTGGCGCCGAGGAGGCGCACGGCACCGACAATGGCGCCACGCGACGCCGGAAACAGCGCCGAGAAGCCACACGGCGCCGAGGGCCCCGAAAACAGTTCCAGACTCGGAAAAACAGGTTTTGAAGGAAGAAGAGCAGGAGATAAGGGCATCGGTGTGGCCCCCTGCGCCGCAGCCATGTGAGGGGGGGAAACACCTAAGCTCGGAGTCGACGGCACCGAAGAAGGTGCAGCGCGACCAGGAAGGTCCAACTGCCCTACCTGGTCATCCAGAGAGCCCGAAGGCCCACGAGCGACCAAGCCAGGTAGCCGAACCAACCTCCGAGCCCACTGCTCCATAAGAGCGGCCCACTGATGAAACTGCTCATCTGAAGACCTACCTGCGGCCGGGGTAGGGCTCCGATGTCGAAGCCGTCGGCTGCCACAAGCAGAGGTTGGCGACTCCGAAGGAGGAGACCGGCAACTAGCCCCAATAACCGAGCGTCTATGCGCAGACATATCAGAGGGCGACCTCGAGTGATGCCTTCTCTTTTTAGACCTGTGGGCTGAAGAACAGCTCGAGGCCGAATGGTGCCGAGAGTGCGACCGTTAATTTTTATGTTTCCGGGGGGACCGCCCATCCCCCTGGGCATTGGACTGACCGTTGTCAGACCCCCTCTCCGGAAAAGGCGGTGGACCGGACCCAGCCCAACTGACTGAACAGCTTTCATATGAAGTCTCCCTACCGTCACCTGACCTGCTCATGGTTGACTCCATCAAAGTAGGCTGAGACTTCTTTATTGTATTTATTTTAAAAATAAGAATAAATTTAAGTGATACTGTATCGAGATAATACTACAAAATAATAAAAACTGAAAACTATGCTGCTAGTTTGAAGTTTAACTTCCGACAATGACGGCGTAATCACTGAAGTGCTCCGATGGCGGGAAAAAAAAACTGAGGCGGTTGGAGGTCGACGCCGAGATAGTCGTTACTGCATGAGCTAGAGCTCGCGGCGTCGTTCCTCGCGGCACCATCTCTGGCGTCGACCCTCCAGCAAAAAGTTTGCTCCCGATGGGTCCTAGTGCAAACAGTGTGAATGAGTGGTGGAGACTTATGTCCAGGAAGATCAGCAAGAGAAGGCAGAGAGATAGTAAGAGGTGGAGAATCTCGAGACCATGAAAGTGATTGGTTCCAAGGTCTCACGAGAACATTTAGTTGCACAACCAGACAGACAAGGGACAGAAAAAGAGAGGCTACAACAGATTCTTGCAATTAACTCTTTCTGCATAACAAATGGAACAGGGCCTTATTCAACCCTGTCACAATGGGCAGGCAGAGGCTCCTCTGGGCTGGAAAGCAGTAGAGCACCTGATGACTCACGCCTGACTGTGTGGGAGAAAAAAGTGAGTCCCCTGATAATGTGAGTTAAGTACCCTATGCCAGACCAGGGGTGCCAACCAGGAAAGGTGAAGCCATGCCATCAGCCAAATGCAAACCGCCATTCCTACCAGCCTGGAAGCTACCTCACTGGCACTGTACGATGCACTCGCTTGGTGCCTCGACAGTTCTAGGCCCTGGGCAGAAAGGCGAACAGCCTGCCTGGTTAACAGCAGATGTGGCATGGAAGCTAAGATCTGGCTTAGCTTCACCCACAAGCATCTGTTGTAAGCTGCCTGATGTGCCTCATATCCAACAATGCACATTACAGTGCATGCCACCACAAAAAATGTTCTTCCCCAAGCAATGACCTTTGCAGAGTTCGGGGGGGTGGTCATGCACCAGGTGCTTAGGCCCAGAGGGGGTCTGCAGCACCAAAATCCCTGAGATGGAGTGAGGGATAGCTCCTGGAAGCCCAATGGAAGTGCAATATCTACGCTGGACATTCCTAGGGGCTGGAGAAGGAGTACAGGAACAGAGTCAGACATTCCTCGATGCCTCCAAAAATGTCAGAGGCCAAGGAGGGATGACAAAGGAGTCACAGCTGAAATCTCCAAGGAATGTCAGTGCCAGGGTAATAGTACTGCAACCTACAAATTACCCTATATTCAGCTCCTGCATATGACAAGGTTGAATAAGGCCTTGCCCCATTTGTTATGCAGAAAGAGTTTAAATGCAAGGGTCTGATCTATACTCTCCTTTTCTGTCTCTTCTGTCTGGTCATGCAACCAAAATTTCTCCTGAGACCTAGGAAATGATCACGCCGATGGTTTTGCAATTCTCCGCCTCTCGCTATATCTCTGCCTTCACTTGCTGTTCTGTCTTTTCTTCCCCCTTGCATATCTGCGAGTAGAAAATATATGTGAATCTCTGTTTAAAATTGTATGTGATACTGGGACCCCTTTGTTTAAAACTGTATATAGTTATACTGTTGAAATGATTGCAAAACTATTTGGAACTCAAGGGGTTAACCGGAGATGCCGTTTTTAAGCCCTTTGCAGAGCTGTGAACAAGAGAGCAGTTCTGGGACACCATGTACTGTTTTGCTGCAGCTGCAAGGAATGAAACATTCAAGAACATTCTGCAAACTTACAAGAACATTCTGTGAGAAGCAGGCTCTCTTAACAAGTTCCCGGACAAAGACTTCTAAAAAGAGCAGCAATGACATTACTAGAGGGACAAGGAGAGTGACAGACTGAAACTTGGAATTAAGAGATTCCCTCAGAATGACTTAGTTTTCTCTGTTTGTACTGCCTCTGTAAATAGTTATACCGAATAATTTCTATTTTTTATTTTGCTGTTATTGAGAAAAATAAAACGCTATTTTTGAATTTTGAAGCTGCTCCTGGTTTTCCTATGCTTCCTAACCTGTGCCTCAACAACACTGCAACATCTCCATCAGCAACCGCCAGTACAGAGAGTACTGAGCATCTAAGAACATGTGGACTGAAAAATTATCTTCCTCAAAGGAAGAAGTAGAAGAGGAGGAGCTGGACTCAGAAAATGGCAGTGCTGGGGCCGCAGGCCTGAACTGGGCCTGGGGGTCTTAAACTGGTACTGCTGGAAAATATCAGCTCTTGCTCTGAATTGTTGCCAGATCATGAGGTAAAGCAGGGGAGGGGGAAGACGAGAGGGAGGTGGAGGAGGAGGGCCGTGGGTGACCATGCTAGGTCCTTTGCCCGGGCTACTAGAGTGCTCAGGGGACCTCTCCCAGAGGAAGGTCCTGAGAAACTCATCTGTGTGGAACTAGCTAATCTCAGCTGACTGGTCCAGATGGTGCCCTTGGGGGTGAAGTCATACAGGGCCCAAAGGGTGGCCACGATCCCCACCAGTTACAGGGCCAGCTGGTTCCAGGGAGAAGCAAGCCACTGGGCTAGCACTGGAACCTCAGCCTGTGCTGCCACTAGTACTCATCATAGGGTTAGCCACAGGCTAGGTGTCATGCCTCATCCCCTCACCAAGGTTGACACTGGCCCCTGGGCCAAGCCAAAGGCTGATGGACTGGGGGTGCTCAGCTGGCTTTCCAGTGGAAGCATGCTGTCCACCAGGAACCCCCCCCCTCCCCCGCAGCACCTCTGACGTCACGGTGAGGCGAGCACAGGAAGGATCCCGGACTTCTTCAGTACAAGAGGTACTGGAAAGGGGCTCAGGAGAAGAGCACAGGAACCTTACCTTGACATCCCTGGCGTGATGTATGTCTCCAGAATTGGGGGCGAACAATCCCACTTCCACATGCAGATTCTGAGGGTGCGGCGATCCACAGAGAAGCAGGCATGGCAGGTATCTATATTGTGAACGATGGATAAAAACAACAAAGAAGAGAAAGGGTTCAGTGCTGAACTGAATGAAAGGGGGAATGGTACCCAGCAAAAAATGGTGGCAGACAAGGTTCGGGATCAAACGGTGGTGGCGACTAATTAAGGAGTATGAAATGACACAGTTAAGTGTAGCTGCTCCCACAGTGCACACTCAATGTCAGGAAAAGCAGAACTGAGGAAGTGAGGAGGCCAGCACTGGTTACTGGCCAGCCCATGTGCGTGATGTCACTACGTCTGCCTTGTCGGCGTTGTTGGCACCGACACTGATCCCCTTCCTAAGCTGCAAAAGACTTTGTTCTCGCCGAGTCCTAGTGCCTCTGTCTTAGACCCATTAGTGTGACTAAATGGTGAAGACTGATCTTGGAAGAGCTAAGCAACCCCTTCTGAAAATCATGGAGTGACAAAAAGTGAGTGGACTGGACTCTGGTAATTTTTGATACACACCACACACCAGTAGAACACACCTAGAATATACAGTAATGTTTGAATGAGCACAATTAGAGCTTGCTTCTTCGTGATTTCCTTTTGAATTTATTTACCCAAGCTAGCCCAGCTCACATACTGAAACTCCTTTCTTTGTAAGGTGTCCCACTTTGGCAGTTTCTTAGCTGGGTCTGAAGTTTGGGGTGGACAAGATGCTTGCCCAAGGTCATGCAGTGAGCCAGTGGCTGTGGAGTGTCTTGAACCCGGAGTCATTTAATTCAAACTTTGGTGTTCTGACCACCACATCCCACTAACTTTCCTTAGTGAGTGTTATTTGAACTGAGCGAAGTAGGTCTACATACAGCTCGAAGAGTTGTACACATGCATGCACAAACACCAGAGACAGGTGGTTCTCGTACATTTATTTCAGACGTCCTGGTTTCTGTGACACTGCGCTGGCTCCAAGTGCTATTTTTGTTGGTGTATCGCCCATCTCTTTAATACCCGATTAGAGGGATGTATCCATAGGCATTACTCATCTTTCACAACCAGACTGAGAGATGCACGTAGGACATACTGTATATCTTGCTCTCTCAAAAGAACCAAATAATATAAAGTGATGGGGGGATGACAACTTTTGCAGTTCTCCTCACAGAAAACTGGAAGATTCCAGGAGTGAAACAGTTCATTCATGTGTGACTAAAAATGAGTCTTATTTACCAATGTCCATTCCAGAAGGAGACCGCTGTGTCAGATTCTGCTGTACATCAGTGGTTGTCCCTAGATACCACACCACAGTACACTAAGAGTAAGTGAGAGATTAGGAGACAACTCCTACCACTCAACAGGTGCATTTAACTCAACAGGCCCCATCTCAACAGGTGCATTTACACCTCCCTGTGTGCATGACAGAGCCGTGCACCACAGCAAAGCAGTCCAGATTCATCTGAATCCCTTCAATGTCGAGAGGGCTGAGGTACTCTGGTAGACAGGGGAGAAAAAATGCTGTGGGAATTTTCTTCCCTGTGTGGACACCCCTCCCCACCTGCAGTTTTGCTAGAGAAACTTTTGCTGTGTGTGTGTGTGTGTGTGCGTATCCCAGTCCTCCCTGATTGGCCACCGGCCCATGAGGCAGGAGGGCTGCCATTTGTGGAGGCACACGAAATGGCCTAAGTGGTGCACAGCAAACACAGGAACCAAAATATTGCCAAATCACATCTATCAGTAAATACGGATAATCTGTCACTTCTCCATGTGGGGGCAGAGAGGATAACAGGGGCAGTCTAGAAGTTACAGTACTAAGCTTTTCACAGTGGCTACCTGCCCCCACCAAAACTGCAGATTGAGCAATAATTGCTCCGAGAACAATTAAGACAAAGGGCTGTAGCAATATGAAAAGGAAAGTGGTTAGGTATGGTAGTACATTCCCCCCCCCTCAGCCGGCCCTGCTCAGCCTAGTACCCCCCCCCCCACGACCAGTCATCCATTGTCTCCAGGACTTATCTCCCACTGCCATTTAGTGCCCCATGGATTCCCCTTGTGGCGGGGCCTCGCAGGTTTCCCAAGCCTGGGAGGAGGCTAGGTAATAGACGTGTGGCAGCAGGCAGCCCAGTGGACAGAGTAGGGCATGCAAGGGAGTACAGCGACATTCTGTGCAGCCTTGACTTTATCAGTCATTTCGCCCCTCCCTCAGGTGCCCCACGGGTGTGGACCAAGCGGAAACATGCAAGGTGCGCATTCCAGTCAGGAGGCCCCCCCACATCCTCCGTACGACTCTCCTTGTGCTACCACCTGTGGTCACCTAGATGGCAGTATCACAGTGGAGTCCACCGCCCTCCCAAACCCAGGTCACCGGCATGGCAGTGGGTGAGGTGCCAGCACCGCGGCTCTCTGCAGAACTGCGCTGGCTCTCAGTACAGCAGTCCTGTTATGAGAGAAGAAAAAAAAAAAAGGATGAACATTTTCCAACAGTGCCATCCTTAACTTTTCAGATCTCCGGCACGGATCTGAAAATTATTTCAACAAAAAGTCCAACTTTCAGAGCCCCATGGAGTAGGTTAAGGCACTCGTAGCCAGCTAATTCAGAAACAGATTCTACACACAGTAGGTGGTAGTGTATGCCGATGGCACAAATAACATTTCAAAGTAACTCCAACTTTCCAGCGTTGGAGATGTGGCTTACCATAGGGCACATCTTACCCATGTGGTAGAAGCGTAATTTCATTAAAGGGAAACATTCATGCACAATGACTGACATAGTCTGAAATCATGTGAAAAGATCTTTCAAATGAGGTGATGGGTTCATCTGTAGCTGGAAGCACTCCAGAGGTATAAATGACACAAAATTTGACCCTATCTTTTTTTCACTACAAAAGATTACAAGCATCCTGCAGTTTTATTTCCTAGCAATATTTTCTAGTTCCACCAAAAACTGAATATTTTAATAGTGTTACAATTTTTTTTTCTCATGAAAAAAGACGGCGTCCACAACTGACTTAGAACTAGCACTGTAGACCAGACAAGGGTTAGGATCGCAAGAACAAAAAAAATAATAAAATCACTGTGTGCGGCATAGGCGGTATCTAGAAAAGTGCATCTGACAGGTGTGGTAATATTTTTAATTATTGTAACTGAAACTAGTTCTCGTTGCAATACTGCTTTCAGAAGCTGGGGACAAAGGGACCATCCATATACTGTATTACATATTAGTAAAGCAGGAAATGATACTCATGTTTTCAGCACCGAATATAAGCTCACTAGCATTTATACATTCTTCGTCTCTGCTAATTGAATGACACGTACCAGCTTGATTGATTGTCTTATGTATTACTTGATATGTTCCTGACCGTAGATATCAATCTCTTAATAAAAACTCAGAATATATAATAAAAGCCAACCTGATAATGAAGGCCCCTCTGGTCTCCAGCAGTTTCCGCTCACTGTTGAATCTCTTTAGCAGGTTCACCATGAACTTGAAGAAGAAAGAGTTCATGGTGGGGGTGGATGGGGAGCATTCCACACCTTTCGGACCTGAGCGAGAAGAAGGCAGGGAAATGTTAAGCAAAAAGTGCAAGCAATGGAAGGATACAGAACAGCGATTGACCAAGACATGTCTGACAAGTCAAAGTTAAGAAGTATCTCGGCTCCATAGTGCCACAAAAAACAAAGACAAAGAAAAAATAAAACTGGTTTGGGTTGGTTTCAAATCTAGTGTCTCCATGAGGATAATGCCTGTTTTCATGGGCGACCAGATATAAATGAAAATTACGTACTCACCATAATTCTTGATATTCTTGGACAGATCTTCACCATTTATTCATACTTCTGGGTTCAAGCCGGAAGCTCTAGGATTCCGCGGGAGCCAATAATCTTCAGGATGGCCAGCGCCGAGGTAAGAATGTGCATGCGCGGTACCGCGAGACTAGCTCGCGTAATGTATAGGCTATCTTGGTGTCGACCCTCCAACCACCTCAGTGCCTTTTTTACCAAGGGGGTGCAACGTAAAATAAGTTAAGAACACCTAACCTAACAAGCGTATAAGATAGCCCTTCTGATCCATAAAAGAAGGGTCAGTTAAACAATGTCTTAACAGCCCAAACCAAACGAGGGAGTGAAGACCAGAAACAGATTGAGTGAGTTTGGGGGATGGTGGGTGGGGCGTATGAATAAATGGTGAAGACCTGCCCAAGAAGATCAAGAATTACGGTGAGTACATAATTTCCATATCTTCCTGGACTGAAAGTTTTCACTGTTTAGTCATACCTCTGGGTTAGAGTACAAGCTAAAACCACTCCTCCAAGCAGGGCAGTAGAAGATGGAGCTGACTCGGGACACAATTCCATTAAGGATTCTCTTGCCAAAGGAAGCGTGCTGCCTGACATGAACATCCAGAGTGTAGTGCTTTACAAAAGTGTGCACTGAGCTCCAAGTAGCCGCTTTGCAAATGTCAGCAATGGGAACAGAGCAGATCTCTGCCAGGTACGCAGCGACTGCTCTTGTAGAGTTGGCATGCACCTGGCCTTCCAACTTAAACTGTGCCACAGAGTAGCAATGGCGAAGGCATGCCACTATCCAAGAGGAGATGCATTTGATGGATACTGGCTGAGCCATCCGGGCCACGCTAAAGGACACAGAGAGTTGCTTGTTTTATTTTTATTTATTGTCTTGGAGAAAGCACCTTCGAGCTAGAAGCTTGTTTACAAAGGTTCCACGTCAAAAACATGTACAGGAGGCCAGCCCGGTAGTGCTGAGGGTTGAGGCACTGGACGCCACACCTCGCACTAAGCCGGTGACCCAAGTTCGGGAACAGGCTAGGGTGCTGGTGGGTTGAGGAAGGAGCGCCCTTGGTGCTCTCCTCCCGGTGAACAGGTTGGGTCAGCTCGGTGCCGGGCCACCGTGGAGACCAGGGGTCACAGCAAGCCTGGCAGCACAAAAATCAGCGTGGCCAATGCAGGCAGGGTTGCCATGCACCAGAGCGTCGAGGCATGCCCATGCAGGGGTGGGAAACTTGCGGAGAACAAGGAAAAGACCGGCTTCATGGGACAGGGAACGGCACAATGCCCTCCACCGGGTTCTCCTTGACAGGCCTTCCATTTCCTCCCTCCGGGTCCACCTGCAGTCAGAGTCTGACTTACAAGAGAGCCCAAAGAGGCGAGGGCTACCCTCCCCAGGTGGGTGAAACCGGGGGTGCTGACTGTAGTGGGGGGGAGAGGAGGCGCAGACTGAGCGATCCACAGGCGGGCAGGATAAGGACTGGATGCCTGAAAGAAGGTTCCAAGAGCCGTGACTGGAATGGTTACAAGCATACAGTAACATACAGTAAAAGATACAATAAATTACAGCAAACCAGTTTGAGGGCGATGTAATAAACAGGTACATACAGCCCTACAAGGAACAATTCAGGCATACAGGATACAGTATATAAGCAGTCGGGAATACAGGATTTGTGCAAAACAATCCGGTAATGCAGGATTTGTGCAAACAAGTTCATATTAGGATTCATACTAGGATATGTAGATGTACAGAAAGCTGTGAGCCCATGTGTGTACAACTCCCACAATGTGGGATTATTCCCTTCTCTGATTTAGCAGGAACCGATCAAGTTTTACTTTAAAGGTATCAATGGATCCCACCTCCACAATTCTCTGGGAAGGGGAATTCCATAAGGGTATGATTCTCTGTGTAACGTAACTTCTTCTGGAATTTCTTCTGGGGTTAGTTAGCATAAGTTGGTAACCATGGCTTCTGAGGGTGAACTCCCTATGACTGTAGGAGACCCAAGTCAAACATTAATGAGGAATCCCTGGATATTCTACTCATCTGCAGAAGGTCACCTCTGGTTCTTCTAAGTTCCAATGAGTATAGATTTAATATCATAGTCTACATTTTGGAAACCTTGAACCATTCGTGTTATTCTCCTCTGGACCCCCTCCAGTTTAACATCTTTGCGAAGGGCTGGGTTCTGTAACGGAGAGCAATAATCCAAATGTGGCTTTTTTAGCCACTTCAGTGCAACGTTTACTGAACTTTAGGACATCTGTAATGAGTGTCCAGATCATTTTCACTTTCAACAGACTTCAGTTGTTTGCCTGCTAATGAGGAATAATTGAGATTGTTTGTCCCCCCCTCCAAGTGCATTACGGCACATTTATCGGCACTAAAGGCCATGCCATTTGTTTCAGCCCAATGTTCTAACTTGGCAAGGTCATTCTTTAGCATAATGATCCCGAGGTCAGTACTTACATCCGCCGCATGTTTGTGTCATCTGCGAATTTTATAGCGAAGCGATCTATGTTTTTATTAAGATCAGAAATAAAAACTGAGAATAATGCAGGACCCAAGATGGACCCCTGTGGTACACCACTCGTCACTTGGCCCTCACTGGATTCAAAGCCTCTTATTCTTACTACCTGAGCTCTCTCCCATAACCAAGCATCCACTCAGGCAATTCGTGTTTTATTTATTTCTAATTTCTGCATCTTATCTATCAGGGTAGAGTGAGGAACTTTATCGAAAGCCTTGCATAGATCCAGGTAGATCACAGCTACAGATCTTTTCCCCTCCAGAAGTGCACTTACGTTTTCATAAAAAAAAAAAAAAAAAATTTAGAAGTAACGCAAGACCTCTGTTGTTTGAAACCATGCTGGGAATTGTCTACGATATTTTTTACTAAGATTTCACTGTCTAATCTGTCCTTAATGATAGATTCCATGACTTTTCCCAAAATACTTGCGAGACTGATGGGTCTACAGTGGGCAATATTGCCTCGGTCCCCACTTTTGTAAATTGCTACAACTTCAGCTTGTCGCCAGTCCTCAGGCACCTCACCAGTAGTTAGGGACAAATTAAATAATTTAAACATGGGGTCAATTAACCATGTTTTGATTTCTTTTAGTATTTTGGGATGCGGAGAGTCTGGTCCTGGGGAAGTATCTGATTTAATTTTTTTCAGTTTCGAGATTATCTCATCCCTAGTAATTTCAGATAACTGGCTATTACGATTCCCTGTGTTAAGTGTAATAGTGTTAGGCTCCTTGGGACCATATACTGAGCAAAAATAAGTACTGAATTCCTGGGCCATAACCATGAGTTCAATTATCACAGAGCTGCTAGATTTGAGAGGACAGACTGTACTAGATGTGTGTTTTTTATTAACATAAGCGCAGAAGCTTTTGCCTCCATCTTTAATTCTATTTTACGTTTTAATTTTTTTATACTCTATATTTATACTTGTTGTAGGCATTATTGTCTCTCTTTAGGGTCTTGTATGTCCTTCTCTTAACTGAGAGTGATTTCTTTACCTTAGCCGTAAGCCACGTGGGTTGTTTACCTTTTTTATTATAAAGAGTTTGGTTGGGTATGTATTTATCATTTTGTTCAATAATTTTTGTTTTAATTTTTAACCATAGTTTATCAACAGGGCGATATAATGATAGACAAACACATAACTAACACATAGCATGGTAGTAGTCAAATACTGACTGTTAGGCCAGAGAGTGAGCAGGAGGTAGGGGGGAGGCAGAAAGGAACTGTGTATAACCAAAACAGTTTGGGGGGAAGGGGGATAGTGAGATTGGTAATTGGACAGAGAGGTGGGGAGAGCGGGGTGACTGGTGGTTTTTCAAGGTGACACCCTCTTCCTCAGTCTGGAAGCCCATGGTGGAAGACAACTGCTTCATCACATTAAAGAATGTGACGTCCTCAGGAGAGGACCTTAGAGTATGTTTCACAAAGTCCTTACTGACCAAGGAGGCTATGGACTTGTCTGAGGTCAAGATCTCTTTCTCTTCATCCTCTACATCATCAAGGAGAATGAGATCAGGGTGATTACTCCGCTTTGACGTTGACCTCCTCAACCTCTGGGTCTGGCGTCAGATTCACAGGCAGCGACCCGTGGGGGGGGGGTCTCCCAGGGTCGATGAACAGGTGACGACGAAACTGGCTTATACAGTGTCTGCAAAGGGGGCCTATTCAAAGCGCCCAGCTGCTGAACTAGTACATTAGTGAATTTAATCAGTACTTTGTTCAGGTCCATAATGGATGTCAGTTGGGGAGGGGGTTAGACAGCACAGGTGGTGACGACCCTCCAGCTATGTCCTGGCAATCCAACGAGCCTGTAACTCTGGAGGGAGAAGGAGCAGGCCTCGATGGAATGGTCATTGTCGACGGAGGGGCCAACAATCCGGAGGTCAGTGGCCAGGCGTCCTGTGAATCGGGTGTAGGTGCTGTTGGTATGGGTCTGGCAGAGACCTGGACAGCTGGCCTCCTTGTCAGAGCAGCCGCAGATGACGAAGATCCCACCAAAGAAGGAGAGGCTGACGGTGATTGGGACTGCTTCCGGAGGAAGCAGTCGCGATACCAGTCTTTTTTGTGACACCCCCCCGAGGACTTGTTTTGGCCTTGGAGGCCTGGGAACTAGAAGAGCCAGTCAGCAACTGAGAGGCCGGGACCCCTGCCCAAAGCTGGCTACCTGCTGTTCCATCAGGAATTTTTTGAGAGCCTTCTTGCATTGCCTGAGGGTTGTTTGGTTAAACTTCTGGCAAAGCTCACAGTTGGAGACGTCGTGGTCAGGGCCAAGACAGCAGACACAAACAGAGTGTCTGTAGAGGCAATCTTCTTTCTGCAGCGACAGAAAAGAGAAAAGGATGGATTAACTCTCAACATAAACAGAAAGAAAAATCTCTTAAAGAGATTCAGGCAAAGTATTAGAGAAAAAAGCAGTAGGCTGAAAAAGGCGCAAACACTGAGACGAAGCTTCCGCATAGACTGTGCAAGCAAGTCTACAGCAGGAAAGAACTGAGGAGGGAGCAGGGCTGTTCAGGCCTATATAGGGTTGCTGATGTCGGCTGATGCCAACGGCATGGGCGGCCCCAGTTGTACTGCTGAAAATCTTCTGTGGGGATTCCCCTTCACCGATGGCGAAGGTTCCTACGATGTAACCTGATGACTGAGATACCCCCGAAAATCTTTAAATATTAAAAAACAAAATTATTACAAATTAGGGGCCCACAATATGCTACAAATTATGGGCCACGATGTACAATAAATTTGGGGCCCACAATGTACTACACATTAGGGGCCCACCAGGTACAGATTAGAGGCCCACAGTGTACAACAAATCAGGGGGCCATAATGTACAGCAAATTAGGGGCCCACAGTGTACAACAAATTGGGGGCCCACCATGTACAACAAATTAGGGGCCCACAGTGTACAACAAATTAGGGGCCCATAATGTGTAACAAGTTAGGGACCCACAACATGCAATAAATTAGGGGCCTGCAATGCACCACAAATTAGGGGCCTGCAATGTACTACAAATTAGGGGCCACAATGTACAACAAATTAAAGGCCCACAATATACTGCAAATTAGAGGCCCACAATTTACTGGGAAAATGACAAAACTAATGGAACATGGAACTAGCTAGTGTTCAATTTTAGCACTAATATTTAGCAACCTCTCCCGCACTTTGTGCCACTTTTGTGCTCCCCTTCCCCCACTTAATAGTGCCAAGCTGGGCACAAAAAAAACAAAAACCCTTAGCGCCAGTTTTTCAGTAAACAATACTACGCAATATGGAGGGACATATCTTCATATATAAACTGAAGCTCTAGTTAAGAACTTTAAGCTTTGTCCCCCTCGAGGGTCTGGCAGCAGCACAATGCGGTGCAGTGCGGGTGACCCAGGTTCAGTAATGGACTCGAGAAGTCACATTCTATAATGGACTCGAGAAGTCACATTCTATAATGGACTTGAGAAGTCACATTCTATAATAGACTTAAGAATCCCATCCTTTTTTTTATCCCATATTTTATTTGTGCTTCTGTCCTTGGTGCCCCCTTCCGACCAACCCTCCCTGCCCCAACATCCTGGAATTACCGGGGCTCACCTTTCTGCCCTGCCCGGGAGTGGAGTCTGCATAGAGTCTGTCTTCATCCTGCAGCCAGAGGATTTGATTTTCTCCTCCATTTTCTCCCCGATCCCTGTTGCTGGGGTGCACACGCCAGACATACGTGCATAGAGGTACGCGCACGTCCACAGATGTTCCACAGCACCCACCCCTTCCGTGCGCCTGCAGACCTGCACTTCCCCCAGGCCTCCACCTGGGGGCAGTCATTCAGCGGGAGCACAATCCCTGGGAGAGGAGAGCTGTCCTACAGACGCTCAATCCTCTCCCTCGCGTCGACCCCCCGACAGCCCAGGCCTGTTCCCGAACCTGGGTCACCGGCATGGCGCAAGGAGTAGCGTCCAGCACCTCAACCCTCAGCGCCACCGGGCTGGAGAAGTCACATTCTACTTTACGGCAGTGTGCTCCACCCTGGGAGGGCTGGCGCCAGGTTCTGGCACCAGAGTGACACATGCAGAAGGTTCAGGTGCTTGCTCCCTTGCAGGACGCTGTGAACACATGGTGTAGAAATGGTAATTGCTGACATCATGGAGTGCAGGGAGAAATGGAGAAACGAGGGGAGAAAACAGCCATCAGCCATCTGCACAGCGGCTTTGGCCTAATACAGGGTATATCCCTGGAAGACAGGTGGCTGGTTGGAAACAAAAACATATATGAAAAAAAGAACCCGCAGCTAGAGTTGCCAGGTGGCCCAGTGGAAGACATCCTGCTACCATATGAACGACCCGAGTTTGTGAGCAGACTTGGGTCCTCGCAGCTTACCTGTTCAGCTAGAAAACACAACAGGCAGTGTGCATCAACTTGGGGAGGGTCAGCGCTATGATCCAGTGTCACAGTGGCCCCTTGCAGTAGGGAAGGGAAGCAAGCTCCCTTGTTAGTGGGGTAGGTGAGCCTGACGACACTGTCTGCATGCAAGGGACTAGTGTGGCTGTACGTGGTGTTCCTAGCATGGCGGAAGGGATCGAAGAGCAAAAGGGAGAAATGGAAAATAAAAGCCCTCCTTGGCCAGGCTGGTAACCAGCACTGTTAGGCTTGAAACTACGGATCCCAAGGTTCAACAGATGTGTGTGTGTGTGTGGGAGACAGGCTTCTCTCGCTTTCTTTCTCTCCAACCTGCCACAGGAAATAAGCCATGCAGGAGTCTGGCCACGGACTACTAGCTGAAGGATTGGATATTTTCAGGTACAAAGACAGGCAAAGGAAGGAGAAGGGAAAAAGCTTGATAAAAAAAAAAAGAATTCTATGTCAGGTCAAATACTGCGTTTGCTTTGGAATCCCCTCACCCACTACCCCCATCTCCTGCAGCTCCCTAGTCAGCCAGCAAGGGGGATCAAACAGTGGGTGACCTGTGTCCTCCCATTCCAGGAGTTGAGTCCCACCTTCATAACACATTGCCCCCCCTCCCCCGCCATCCTAAGTAGGAGATAGCCAACTCACACTTGAATCTGGGTCTCCAAGGTGGCACACAGAGGCACCAGAGGGTAGGTGAGTGAAAGGAGGACTGAGGGTCCAGGGGGATGCAGTCCTCCTTTGTGGAGGGAATACCATCTGCTCTGCTACAATACTGCCACATGGGTGACTTGGGGTGGCAGTGCAGTGAAGGTACAGAAGTGAAGGACACAAGGATGACCCAGGGAATTACAGACCAGTCAGTGTGACCTCCACTGTGGGCAAGCTCATGGAGACCATACTAAAGGAAAGGTTGGTGGAATATCTAGAGGAGCGTAGTCTCCAGGATGCGAGGCAGCATGGGTTCGGGGGGGGGGGGGTCATGACAAACAAATCTGATTGACTTCTTTGACTGTGTCATTAAGATAGTAGACAGGGGTCAAGTGGTAGACATCCTCTATCTTGATTTCAGCAAGGCCTTTGACTCTGTGCCCCACAAAAGGTTGATCAGGAAGCTGGTGGATCTTGGGGTTGGAGAAAAGAAAGCCAGATGTGTGGAAAACTGGTGGAGGGACAGAACCCAGAGGGTGGTTTTGTGTGTGGGGGGGGTTATCTGGCACCAGAGAGGTAATCAGTGGTGTCCTGCAGTGCTCGGTGCTGGGGCCCATGTTGTTCAATGTCTTCATCAATAGCATTGGGGCCAGGATCTGGCAGTTTGGCTTCAATGCCAAGAAATGCAAAGCTGTGCATACTGGAGCCAAGAATCCCAGGGCAGAGTACTATCTGGGTGGAGTCAGAGTATCTGCATCAGAGGAGAAGAAAGACCTGGGAGTGATGATCACTAGTGACCTGAAGCACTCCATGCAGTGCAGGAAAGCAGCAGCAAAGGCAGTCAAGATGTTGGGATGCATATCTGGGGGGGTCAGTAGCAGGAGAGAAGAGGTTATACTGCCCTTGTACAGGTCACTGGTAAGGCCGCATCTAGAGTATGGAGTTCAGTACTGGTGCCCACACCTCAAAAAGGACATTAACCTGCTGGAGAAGGCTCAGAGGGGGGCTACAAAGATGATAGCTTGTCAGCAGGGTAAGGTATATGAGGAGAGGTTGAGGGCACTGAACATGTACTCCCTGGAAGACAGGAACGAGAGAGGGGACATGATTGGGATATTCAAGTACTTGAAAGGGATAAAATAAGGTTGATAAGGAGAGTCTCTCTAAGCTGGGTGACAACCATGACATGAGGGGGCACAGTCTTAAGCTGGAGGGTGGGAGGTTTAGGAGGGAGGTCAGGAAGCACTTCTTCACAGAGAGGGTGGTGGACACCTGGAATGTGCTACCGGAAGAGGTGATCTCATTGAAGACAGTGGGCAGCTTTAAGAGAGGCTGGGAAAGGCATGGGGGAAGGTCAAGATTATGAGTAGTGAGGATGGGAGGAGTGGGGAAGGAGGGCAGGGACATTGGCTCAAGCTGTGGACCCTGCAATATGAGCAGACTTGATAGACCAAATGGCCTTCTTCTGCTGGCTTGTTCATATGAAGGAAGGAAGGAATGGACCAGGCTCCACACTGGCATGCATATGCTTAGAACCCCTGGTGAGCAGATAGCTTGTGGGCTGGGAGAAAAGGCACAGAAACCCCCAGTGCGAGCAGGATGAAGTGGAGCACTCCTGAGTCCCCCATCGTGACAACCAGCTGCTCTATCAAGCAGTCTGGCTCTTGAAAGATAATACACTGAAGGGCCTGCCACGGGGAGCTATGGGTATGTGGAAGTAAGTGCTGCAGAATTCGGGGATGTAGCTGGAAGGTTGACAGATGGAAAGGAGCAGTGCTGGTGACCAGGAGGATACATTATAACAAAACTAAAACAAAAAACTACCCACACTTGGATTCTGTAAGACACGGTCTAAGTAGCTTGGGCCTAAGGTCATTTGCACTAATTTTTGACCTCTCAGGGTAAGCTCAGATGAATATTATTTTCTGGTTTTATGTCCATGTAATGCTACAATGCAGAAGTAAGCAGAAACATTTATTTATTCAGCCTGCCCACCCGGGTAGATTCTGGATACCGTCTCACAGAGAAACCCAACGAGACTTAGACTGGTAGCCGTCATAATGCAACTATTACATTGTGCTACACTATGCTAGCATGGAGAAGCACTAAGTGGGAGAATAAAGAAGTGGACTACTGAAACTGGGAAATAGGTAGGGGTGGCATCAAGGGGTGAGGAGCGCTGAGGGATGGGGTAAGTGGGGGCTTCCCCCCAATAAACAAAATGAAAGCCGCCATTGTCTTACGCTGCAAAATCCTACAACACACTGAGAACTGGTATAATGACAGCAGACAAGATTTTGTACATGAGATGTACAACGAAATCTCGTCCACTGTTTTTATAGGAGTGTCTATACTTACTCCCTCCAGCAGTCCTCCAGTCCTTCACCCTGACCACTAGGCTACCACAACCACACACATCCTCTAGCATGGAGGTGGGGTCAAGGGGATGCCTTCACAGCCATCACAAAAGACACTTCATAGTCAGCCGGAAGGGTATGTCTGAATGTGGGGCAGTCCGCACCATCCCTCCCAGGGCACTGAGCACCTCACCTTCATGACATCCCCGACCAATAAGAACAGGGGTTTTCAGGGCTCGCATGTGAACCCCCCCCCCAAAAAAAAACTCCCAGGTGGCTGCATAACACTCATGCCACACCACTGGGATGGGCCTGTTCAATTGTTAATTTTAAAGTTATTATCTGAAGGGGAAGAGGAAAGACTGGATGGCTGTCTGAACTGGTTGCAAATTAAGGAGACTTTTGCCTCTTGGTCACTGGTTCACATCTGACCCTAGGAGGTACCAACTGAAAACCCTCACCACCTGATGGCTCCTGTGTGGAAAGAGTTGTGGTACTCAGTCTTGCTCCTAGTGGACATGTGTCCAGAGACACCAAGGACTCAGAGAGCAGTTGTCCACAGTACAAGGACCACTGACACAAATGGCATCCCCGTTGG
Source organism: Neoceratodus forsteri (assembly GCA_016271365.2). NCBI lineage: Eukaryota > Metazoa > Chordata > Ceratodontiformes > Ceratodontidae > Neoceratodus > Neoceratodus forsteri. The sequence continues at coordinate 1,618,149,684 of CM028130.1, forward strand.
AAACATTGCATGGACATCCGGGATGACTGTATAATTAAGCAATAATACATGGCAGCGTGTGGTATATCATAAGATGTATGCACACCATGGGACTGTTACAAGACATGAGAAGAGAGAGTGTGTGTGTGTATATATATATATATATATCCATGACCTACCACATCCCTGGAGTGCATGACTAAAATGGGTCTGTGCTGAGGAAACAATTGAAATAGGCAAGCAAATAGAACGAAGAAAAAAAAGTTTGCCCTGGAAAGCCCTGTAAGAGGCATAAGCATTCGTTTCCACAGGTATCCTGAAACAGGAGTAGTGAATGACAGTGTACAATATACCAAATAGAAACATAGACTTTGACAGCAGATAAGGACCGCTTGGCCCACCTAGTCTGCCCATTTCCCTACCTACAGGATAAGCTGCAGATCGTAGTTAACTAACAACCTGTTTCTTCTTACCCCCCCCCCACAAGAATTACCTTACGTCTGTCCCATGTATTCTTGAATTCTCCCACAGTTTTAGACCCCACAACCTCCTCAGGAAGGCTGTTCCATGTATCCACCACCCTCTCTGTGAAAAAAATACTTCCTCACATTGCCCCTTAACCACCCCCCTCTATCTTTAAATTGTGTCCCCAAATGAAACTGAAAACATAAAAAAATGTAAGACCAAATTAATCAATACTAAACCACACCGGAAACTACACAAGAGCAGAAGAATGAGGAGAAAACTTCAAGAGCATTCGAACTACATGACTGTTTTGCTGGGGCCATTAGGCTGTCATGGCTTCACCCCCCCCCCCATTCTATGATAGAGACATATGTTAACCTCATTAATGCCACCCCCACTCCCCTTCTTACAGGGATGTTTTGCTGACACCAAGGACGGGTAATGAAAACAGCACGACAATGTCATCTGCCGTAATCGAGGTGACCAAGAAAGGCATTCCTGTCTAAGGCTCTGTGCATGAAGCAAAGGAATTTTGATTTCTCCCTGGGGATAGGCTGAGAGGTGCTCAAAGTCAAAAAAACAAATGCTCACTGTGCACAGTGGCTAATAGAAACAAAAATGTATGAAGACTGCTATCTGCTGAAGCCTGCCATGAGCAGATTCTGCAGGCCAAGAGCATGGTACAGTGCTAACACAACAGCTAATCTAAACATGAAAGTATACTACTGGTATTTTACTAGGTATAAAAACAAAGTAAAAACTCCAACTCAATCATAAATGAAAGTTTTCCGCTTTGTTTCCATTAACTTTGGCTAGACAACGCTAAGACTGAAGCCTTCAGTTTATCCAAATGGCAGGGTGAAACGGGTGAAAGTTTCCCTATGCACTGCCCCTGCCAATACACCACAACGTAGAGCTGGGCAAACAAATGCAGGCTCGAGCCTGGCTCAAGCTGAGTGCCTCTGGCTTTGCTCAACCTCTATAAGCAATAGCGAGTCAAGCCAAGCCAGTTATGATCAAACTAAGCATTTTACCAGCCTGAGCACTCTGTAGTGTCTGAAACGTTCTGCTCCTATGCAGAAAACAGCCCGCAGTAGTCAGGGCTCGGCTCTTGTTTTGGCTCACAGAGCCAAGCCCGATGACTAGCTCAGCTCTGACTTGACTCAAGTGGAAAAAACCCTGGCTTGCCCATCTCTACCACAGACCTCTCTGATGGGGGGGGGGGGGACTGCCATGCAGGTGAGAGGTAGGGTACTTGCCCATCCAATCCTTGGCCTCGCATGTGAGACTGCTAACACAGGTTGTGATTACTGCCAATTACACAGTGGTCTTAAGGAATAAAGACACTTCCTTGTCTGACAGCTGTTATAAAACCCTACACATAACAGGAAAAACTAAGTTCAAGTCAGACACCTCATCACATCAACAATAAACCACGATTACTGTTACTCTCTTCAATACAGCAGCCGCGTACAAAGCATTCCTAAGGATATCTGTTTAACAAACTTTTTTTGGGTGACGCAATATTTTTTTTTTTTTATGGTACATTTACTGAGGAAACCCAGCTGAGATGCAGTTCTTTCAAGAATCAATGTTCTCCATAAGATCATATCAGCCTTCAAATGGGGTTGGGATAAAGAATATGTTAAAATTAAATCCATGGGTAAAAGTATGGGCTAGGTCCCGGGATCTCCTAGGGTTTTGGGAACTCATGGGCAGACCTGATGGACATTTGTTCTCCTTCTGCCATCACCTTTCTATGTTTCATTTCCAGTACAGTCCTGCTTCTACCCATTTTCACACCTGGGCAGACTGGAGCACTGAGAAGTTAAGGGACTTGCTCAAGGTTACACACTGAACAGTTGGCTCTAACAGGGTTTGAATCTGTGATCTCCTGTTTTCCAAGCTGATACTCTGACCACTAGACCACACTGCCTCATGGTATCAACAAATCACTTGGGGGACCTAAGACATTTAGGGCCTTGAACCTTGACAGCAAAACCTTAAACGTTGCTGGCTGCCTTTCTCAACCAGTACAGGTCACACAAGATCAATGTTATTGGCTCTCTCAAGCTACTATTCCTGAGGATTTGGGGGGCCGCTAGTTTCTGCACTCACTGCAGGTGACAGATTAACCTTCGAGGATGGCCTGCATTTAACAGATTTGCATAATCAATCCATGCAGTGTCATTTGTGTGAACCAGGGTTTTGAGATCAGCATTCAGACTGGGAGGCTGCAGTCGGACAACATTACAAAGATTGTAACTATTGTTCTCTGGATTGCAGCACTGACTGACCCAGTCAATCCTAAAGGGACTGGCCCATTATCCTGCACTGGTGGGCAGCTCTCATGATAAGGCAGCCCCCCCCCCCCGCAGTCATGCCCAAATAATTGACCCACAGAACAGATGCATACACATGCACACACACGGTTTCTAACCCCCCCCCCAATGTGGCCACCCAGTTACCCTGTTCTCCGTACATAAAACATGCACTCTTTAAGGCTGCCTGTACTACGAAGCTGTTGCAGGAAGGCAGGCGTATGATGTCTGCACTGCTGCCTCCAAACAACACATTTACTGCATACTCACAAACAGCTTTGCAAGAGCACCATGCCTTTGCACAACATTGGCAAATGCTGAATCAGTCACAGCTAAGGTATTCCACAAGCTAAAGTGAAATCTGGTACGTGTGGGGGCAACAGAGTATGACAGCCCAGGAAGTATAATACCTTAATCTTTCAAGAATCAATGTTCTCCATACAACCACATTCTTTGTCTTAAGAGCCGGAGGAGGCAGGAGCCCATGAGAACAAGAAATTTTGGAGCCAGCAGCACAGGTGTCTAGCACTCACACATGGTGGTATACATGCACCCGCAACTTATATAGTGGCGCTGGCCCCACCTGCCTCGGTTCCCTTTCTCCCACTGTTGAAATAAACCACTTTCTCGTCAGGGACCATGACTTCAATTTGTGCACAAACAGCATTCTTGTTTAGCGTGATGTATTTATCTTAACTTCATATACCAGTTTATTGTTTTAACAATCTTTGTGTCAATTTTACTTCACATTTTTTCAAGTACCCTATCAGCCCTACTTTTTTCTTTCCACAGTTAGTTTATACCACTTCAGGATGGTGCAATCATCAGGAATGATGCCCTCCCCGGCCTCATATGGGCGTACTGTCTCAACTGTCTTCCCTACGGCCCCCACCCCCAGTGAGGCCTAAGGTAGAACAGATCCTCAGACAGTAAGCATGCCACGAGCAGGGTGTAGGTCCTGCGAGGGATCGGTCCCAGCATGCTGGCCATCCACGCTTTTCTCCTCCATTTTGTTGCTTCCCCCTTGGAGGATGGTGTGCAGTGTTGCCTAGATGCTTCCCATGTACGCTCCTGCACGCAGGACCTCAGCAACCACTGCTAATCCCACCCTCTAATGCTGTCCCAGGTGCCCGACCCCCACTCACTGCTGGGGGTCAGTACTACACCGGGTGCAGCGTCCTCCCTCCCTGGAGGAGAGCAGTCCTACAGACGCTCAATCCTTCTCCTCCAGCTGATCCTCGGATGACTCAAGTTCACTCCTGAACTCAGATCGTCGGCACCACAAGCAGTAACTACCGTTGCACCAGTGTGCTGGCCCACTTATCAGCCCTACTTGGTTCACGGGCATTCAAAGTCCATTATGTCCAGTACAGCGCCTGAAAAGGCAAGTTGTTCCAGCAACAAGGCTGTCTTGGATCACCAGTCCTCTCTGAGTGTTTTGGTACTAAACAGTTTTATGACCACAGAGAGAAGGCAGTCCTCCCAGAGTCATAAAGAAAAACAGTCGGAGCCTGCTCACGCTCAGCATCAGGTTCCAGGGATCGGTCAACCTTGCTCTCGCACAAGTGAAAAAAGTGAAGACTCGGGTCTCAGTCTAGTTCTTACCACATGGCCCTGAGGTCACAGTCTCCACTAGGTAGGAGAAAGGGTCTCGCACCTCCTCCTTTGTCTTCCTTGGCAAGGGAATATACAATGCTGGATTTGCTCACACCAGCGGTGCCAGCTCCTCCGTCTCTTGACACGCTGCTGCCTCCACAGGATGTTTTGGATAAGCAGCTCTTATGAAGTAATGGCTCCTCTGTATTCTATCGGTACTGTCCGTGACTCAGATATGGCGTCTGCAGTGGCTTTGGGATCGACTCCATTGCTGCTGGGGCTGTCTTTGGTACATAGATACATACATAGATACATACACAGTGTCGGCAGATAAGGGCATATGGCCCACCCAGTCTGCCCATTTGAGTTTGTAAGTTCAGTTTGTTTTCCTAGAAGTCTGTTTCCCCTTACCCCTGACCTCTAGAATTCCTTTATGTCTATCCCATGTATTCTTAAATCCCGTGATTGTTTCAGCCCCCACCACTTCCTCTGGCAGGGTGTTCCACTTGTCCACCACCCGTTCAGTGAAGAAATTCTTTCTCATGTTTCCTCTGAATCGTCCTCCCTCCAACTTCATCCCAAGCCCTCTAGTCCTGGAACATCTTTTTCACTTAAAAATAGTGTTTTCCTGCACCCTGTTCCTCCCTGTAAGATACTTGTATGTCTCTATCATATGCATACATATCGGACATCAGGGATGGTATAGGGTGTGAAATGAGTCTCTTCTCGGATGACTCCAAGATGGGAGCAGTAGTTGAGGGAGAAGAGGGGAGGTTGGCCCTGCAAGGTGACCTGGACACCCTGGAAAGCTGGGCTCACACATGGAAATTAAATTTCAATATCACCAAGTGCAAGGTGTTGCATCTTGGTCGGGAAACCCCAAACACAGGTACACCCTGGGAGGAGGCTGGAAGCCTCAACAGGGGAAAAAGACCTAGGGTCATGGTGGATACATGTATGAATAACTCTGAGCAGTGCAGGAGAGCAGCTAGCAAGGCAAACAGGATGTTGGGATGCATCGTAGAGGGGATCACCTCTAGGAGCAAGGAAGTGATTCTGCCGCTGTACAATGGACTGGTTAGACCACACCTTGAGTACTGTGTACAGTACTGGAGACCACACTTGAAGAGGACATACAGCTCCTGGAGAGGGTACAGAGGAGGGCAACAAAAGATGATCCGAGGGCTAGGGGATTTGACTTACGAGGACAGACTTGAGGAGCTCTGCCTGTTTTCATTGGAGAGAGGAGACAGGGGACATGATTGAGGTCTCAAGCACCTCAAGGGAATAAATAGGGTAAACATGGAGGATCTTTAGACTAAAGCAGGGAGGCATCACCAGAGGGCATGGTTTGAAGTTGGAAGGTGGAAGGGTCAGGGGAAAAGAGGGAGGTTTTTCACTGAGAGGGTGGTGGACCCTTGGAATGCTCTGCCTGGTGAGCTGGTTCAGAGATCCACAGTGGAGGCTTTAAGAGAGTGTGGACAGACACAGAAAGTGGATGTATCAGATGATGGCCTGTCCCCGGGGGATGGATGATAGGGGTTTCTGGAGCACAAGGGATGGGAGGGTCTCGGCACCCAACTAAGGATCTAGGTTCGAGCAGACTCGATAGACCATAAGGCCTAATCTGCTGGCAAATAGTATGTTAGTATACCCCCTCTCTCCCTCCTCTCCTCCAGGGAGTACATGTTCAGTTCCTTCAACCTGTCTTCATAGGACTTGTGATGCAATCCATGCACCATCTTTGTTGCCCTCCTCTGAACCTTCTCTACCCTGTCTATGTCCTTACGTAGGTATGGTCTCCAGAACTGTACACTATACTCCAGGTGGGGCCTCACTAGTGTCTTGTATAGCGAATTATTACCTCCCTTTTCCTGCTGGTGATGCCCCTGCCTATACATCCCAGCATCCTATTTGCTTTTACCTGCTGCCTTGTCACACTGTTTCCCTACCTTGAGGGTCATCAGGATGACAACCCCAAGATCCCTTTCCTGCTTGGTGCATGCTATATCCTCAACCCCAACTGATATATTGTGCCAGGGTTTTGTGCCCCATATGCATTATCTTGCACTTTTGCACTGAATTTCAACTGCCAAACCCTGACCATTCTTCAAGTTTCTGCAGGTCGCCTCATTCTGTCTACATCCTCTGGTGTGTCTACTCTGTTACAGAGCTTTGTGTCATCAGCGAACAGTGAAATTCTGCCTTCTAGGTCCTGCGCAATGTCACTGATGAAGATAATGAATAGGACCGTCCCAGCACTGATCTCTGTGGTACCCCACTGGTCACACTTCCTCTGCGGAGTGACAGCCATTTACCACCACCCTCTGTGTCCTGCCACCCAGCCAGTTACCTACCCACCACACTACTGTCCTGTCCACACCCATATTCCCAGTTTGTGTAATAGTCTTCTATGTGGCACAGTGTCAAGGCCTTGCTGAAGTCCAGATAGGCCATGTCCACTGCCCTCCCCTGATCCACCTCCCTAGTCACCCAGTCAAAACATTCAACGAGGTTGGTCTGACATGACCTCCCCCTGGTGAAACCATGCTGCCTTGGGTCCTGTAGTCCATTGACAACCAGATGTTCCACCAATCTCTCCTTCAGTAGTGCTTCCATGATCTTCCCCACTACCTAGGTGAGGCTGACTGGTCTGCAGTTCCCTGCTTTCTCTTTGTTCCCACTTTTGTATAAGGGGACTACATCTGCTGTCCTCCAGTCTTTGGGTACCTCCCCTGTTTCCAGTGATCGGCTAAACAGGATAGCCAGAGGTTCAGCCACCACCTCTCTTAGTTCTTTAAGGACCCTGGGGTGCACCCCATCTGGCCCCATTGCTTTATCAACTCTTATTACTTCCAGTTCCTTCAGGACCCTTTCTGTGTAAAGGACTGTGTCCATTTCTGCACCATTCTCACCCCTTGTACTCCTTCAGACCCATTACCCTCCTCCTCTTCAGTAAAGACTGAGCAGAAATACCTGTTCAATATGTCAGCTTTACTGCTGTCATCCTCCACGCAGCCCCATCCTCCCCTTCTAGTCTCACTATCCTCCTTTTGTCTTTCTTTTTCACTTATGTACCTGTAAAAGGTTTTGCCCCCTCTACCCACTGATTTTGCAATGTGTTCTTCTGTCTGAGCTTTGGCTTCCCTTACTGACCTCCCTTTGCTTCTCCTGGTACTTCTCCCTATCCCCTTCTGCCTGTGTCTTTTGTATTGCCTGAATGCAATCTTTTTGACTTTCACTTTCTTTGCTACCTCTTTGGAAAACCATAATGGTCTCCTCTTCCTTTCCTCTTGTAACCTTAATGCATAATTCTGTTGTTCTTATAATCCCCATTTTAAATACTGCCCACTGTTCCTCAGCCCTGATTCCTGTCCCATTCCCTTAATGCCTCTTTCAAGTATCTCCCCATTTTCCCAAAGTCTGCCCCTAAAATCCAGGATACGTGTTTTGTGTGGTTTGGTTCTGCTCTTTCTGTGATTTCAAACCACAATGACTGGTGGTCACTGTTTCCCAGGTGCTCCCCACTGTTACCCCCATCACACTGTCCCTATTTGTGAGCACAAGGTCCAGTATTGCCTTCTGCCGAGTTGGTTCCATGACCAGTTGCTTGAGGAAGGCACCCTGAAGGGAGTCCAGGATAAATCTGCTCCTAGTTGATGCTGATGCTGCTGCTGGGATGCTCCAGTCCACGTCTGGAATACTAAGTCTCAACCAGTACTACCTCACCTTGTCTGCCATCCTTTGGATGGCTAGCATCAACTCCTATCTGTTTCTTCCTCTTGGGCTGGTGGTCTACAGACCACACTCTGTGCGGATGGCTGGCCCCATTTTCCTTTCTTAACCCACAATATCTCTCCCCATTTTGTTCCTCCTGGATCTCTGTGGCCCTTATGTCATTTTTCACATACAGTGCCACTCCTCCTCCCTTCCTGCTCTGTCTCTTCTGAATATGTTGTAGCCAGCCAGGTATGGCCATCTCCCAGTCGTGGTTATCATTACACCAGGTTTCAGTGATGGCCACAATGTCCAGGTCTGACTGTACCATGACAGCCTCCAGATCTTCCATCTTGTTGCTAAGGCTCCTGGCATTTGCACACATGGATTTCCATGATTTGACCAGATTTTTATTTATTTTAAGGGCTTGTCCGGGATTTGAACCCGGGACCTATTGCCCCCGAAGCGAGAATCATACCCCTAGACCAACAAGCCACACAAAGAAATCTTACTTATTGTGGACTTAGTGGACATCTATAGAAGACATATAGAGAATCTGTATCTGGTTTGGCACGTATCCTGTCCTTGAATAATCTTGTCTTAAAAGGGCAGGTGCTACCGACCACGAAGGGACTCGAACCCTCAATCTTCTGATCCGAAGTCAGACGCCTTATCCATTAGGCCTCAGTTCTGTTCATCAGGAGAGAAAAAAAGGTGCAGAGAAAATGAAAGAGCTAGATGCTTTCTAGCCTAAAGGGATATAAGATATAAAATAAACAACCAATTAGAAACAGACTGCCAACTTAGAGACTAAGGAGTGGGCCTACTAGGTGGCACAACGGTAGTGTGGTCTAAAAAGGAGCCAGAGCCTCTTTCCACTAGCCAGAGTACGCAAAGTGATAGGTACAAAGATAGGGCAGCAGCCCTGAGAGAATGGCTCTGGCAGAAGCAGCAAAAGGGGAAGTCCAATTTGGGACCTCCATGCAAATGAGATGGCAAATGTGCCAAAAATGAAAAAAAAAAAAAAAATTACATTGGGACGCTAAAAACAATAGCTCCATGCTACCAGATAAGCCTCAGTACATTCCAGAGCAAACTCACAACCCTGTTTTCTCTAAGAAGACTGGCAAGAAAAAAGGTGAAGAGCAGAGGAGCTGTAGGACTAGCACGCCTAGGGAGACAGGATGTGGCTATCTCCTCTGGCATGCTCCAGGCAGAGGTGAAGCCCACAGCACTGAGAAATGAGACAAGGTATGACAGCCAAAAACTCTGGCATGAGAAGAACATGGTCCGCTTCTCCCTGCAACCCAGGGGCTGTACCCTGTTTGAGTACATTGATCCAAACAAGTGCATGGCACCTGTCCACTGACCGGGCATCTGCTCAGTGGAATAGACTGCATGTTGCTAAGGGCTCATGTTGTATATAGCACCAAACAGGGATATACCCTATAGGGGATACAGCCCGGGCGAGGAGAAAGCAGGAGAAAAATGGAGGGAAGGTGACTACCTACCCACTCCAGGAGGAAAAAAATAATGAGAGACTCTCTTTTCATGAATCAGTCTTCACCACTGATCCATACATATGGGTCTGAGTACGTGGAGGATGACAACAGTAAAGCTGACATACTGAACAGGTATTTCTGCTCAGTGTTTACTGAGGAAGAGGAGGGTAATGGGTCTGAAGGGAGTACAAGGGGTGAGAATGGTGCAGAAATGGACACAAGTCCCTTTACACGAGAAAGGGTCCTGAAGGAACTGGAAGTAATAAGAGTTGATAAAGCAATGGGGCCAGATGGGGTGCACCCCAGGGTCCTTAAATAACTAGAGACGTGGTGGCTGAACCTCTGGCTATCCTGTTTAGCCGATCACTAGAAACAGGGGAGGTACCCAAAGACTGGAGGACAGCAGATGTAGTCCCTTATACAAAAGTGGGAACAAAGAGGAGAGGGGGAACTACAGACCTGTCAGCCTCACCTCGGTAGTGGGAAGATCATGGAAGCACTACTGAAGGAGAGATTGGTGGAACATCTGGTTGTCAATGGACTACAGGACCCAAGGCAGCATGGTTTCACCAGGGGGAGGTCATGTCAGACCAGTCTCATTGAATTTTTTGACTGGGTGACTAGGGAGGTGGATCAGGGGAGGGCAGTGGACATGGTCTATCTGGACTTCAGCAAGGCCTTTGACACTGTGCCACACAGAAGAATATTACACAAACTGGGGAATATGGGTGTGGACAGGACAGTAGTGTGGTGGGTAGGTAACTGGCTGGGCGGCAGGACACAGAGGGTGGTGGTAAATGGCTGTCACTCCACAGAGGGAAGAGTGACCAGTGGGGTACCACAGGGATCAGTGCTGAGACTGGTCCTATTCAACATCTTTATCAGTGACATTGCACAGGACCTAGAAGGCAGAATTTCACTGTTTGCTGATGACACAAAGCTCTGTAACAGCATAGACACACCAGAGGGTGTAGACAGAATGAGAAGGGACCTGCAGAAACTTGAAGAATGGTCAGGGGTTTGGCAGTTGAAATTCAGTGCAAAGAAGTGCAAGATAATGCATATGGGGCACAAAAACGCTGGCACAATGTATCAGTTGGGGGTGAGGATATAGCATGCACCAAGCAGGAAAGGGATCTTGGGGGTTATCATCTCTGATGACCCCAAGGTAGGGAACAGTGTGACAAGGCAGCAGGTAAAGCAAATAGGATGCTGGGATGTATAGGCAGGGGCATCACCAGCAGGAAAAGGGAGGTCATAATTCATATACAAGACACTAGTGAGGCCCCACCTGGAGTACACTGTGCAGTTCTGGAGACCATACCTACGTGAAGGACATAGACAGGGTAGAGAAGGTTCAGAGGAGGCAACAAAGATGGTGCATGGATTGCATCACAAGTCCTATGAAGACAGGTTGAAGGAAGTGAACATGTACTCCCTGGAGGAGAGGAGGGAGAGAGGGGATATGATAGAGACATACAAGTATCTCACAGGGAGGAACAGGGTGCAGGAATACACTATTTTTAAGCGAAAAATATGTTCCAGGACTAGAGGGCATGGGATGAAGTTGGAGGAAGGACGATTCAGAGGAAGCGTGAGGAAGAATTTCTTCACAGAGCGGGTGGTGGACAAGTGGAACACCCTGCCAGAGGAAGTGGTGGGGGCTGAAACAATCACGGGATTTAAGCACGCATGGGATAGACATAAAGGAATTCTGGAGGTCAGGGGTAAGGGGCAACAGACTTCTAGAAAAACATAAACTGAACTTACAAGCTCAAATGGTCAGACTGGGTGGGCCATAGGCCCTTATCTGCTGACACTGTCTATGTATCTATGTATCTCTTTTTTTGGGGTGAGGGCTGGCACTGAGATGCATAACTATTTTTCTGTTAACTAAAAAAAACAAGAAAGTCACCTTAAAAGGGCCGTGGCAGAGAAGATAGATAGAAAGTACTGCTAGGACCCACAGGTTGAGTTGTCTGAAGCCCTGACACACAGCTGAGCAGGGGATGGTGGGTAGGCATCTGAGACAATGGTGAAGATATTCTGGAAGATCAAGAATTACAGTGAGTACGTAATTTTTATATCTTTCATGGATCAGTCTTCACCACTGATTCATACATATGGGTCTGAGTACTGGAATTATGCGATAAGGGAGAGTTCCTAATAGCGCCACACACAAAGAGCAATGCAAATATCACCCGAAGCAAAAGGGCGACCGAAACAAACAGCAACAGTCCTCAGCCATGAAAACAGAAAAACACATTGCTTCTTTTTTTAGCGGGGAGGCTGTCTAATACCCCAAAAATGATGTAATCAACTCCGGGGGACTTAAAAAAAAATAATAATTTGATTTCCTACTGTAGGACCCAAACCCAGGTCCGCTGCCTTTGTAGGCAGTGGCTCTAGCCACTATGTCAAACGGCCAGCATGGCAGAGGTTGGCCACACACTTGCCTATATCCTGTCACAGCAAGTGTAGTTCACTGCTACTCTCGCTATACAGGATCCTTCACTCTGATGGAACACTCGCCCTATATGTCAGCGGTATTATTGAATCACTCATATTGAGTCATTCAGTAATACTTGCCCATATAGGGTGTTACCCTGAGTACCAAGCTTCCCAATTAGGGAGGAGCTGGCTCACCCTGAGGGTAAGGTCATCCTCAGCCCTCTGTGTGGGAGAGAACACCTGAGGGCAGGGACTCCTCACAGGCCTGGCAAGACCCAAGAATGCTCAGAGTCAGACAGAAAAAGAATGCAACCCCCCCACCCCAAGGTTCACATCTGACTTTATGGGAAGTAGGAGTTCAACATCTTTTGCTGGGCCAGAGGTGCCAGTCGAGAGAGGGAAAGCCATGCCATTCTGCCGAATGCAGACTCCAGTCCCCACCAGCCTGGAGGCCACCTCATTGGCACTGTACGATACCCTTGTCTGGTGAATCGCCAACTCCAGGCCCTTGACGGAAAGGCAGATAGTTTGCCTAACTCTGAATGTGACATGGCAGCTAGGAGCTGTCCTAGCTGCACCCACAGGTACTTGTCAGAATCTACCTGCTGTGCCTGACGTGCCTAGAAGCACATCACAGTGCAAGCCGAGGCGAAAACCTTCCTCCCCAATGCATATGTCTGCGCAGAGTCTACATTAAGTCGCTGGTCATGCCCTCGGCGACAGGACCCGTTTGGGATCAGCAAGACCAGAATCCCTGAAGTGGGGTGTGGTATTGTGGCTGCAGAACCCACAGGTATGCAATACTGCACGTAGATGTCCCTAGGGGCTGGAGGGAGAGCAAAGGGACCTCTCCAAACTGTCCTGGAACCTTCCTCAAAGTGTGGACAGGATATTACACGTGCCAATAGTACCAATGTCCACAGCCCAGAGCATGTCCATCAGGAATCTCTGGTACAGAGTTCTCAGAGGCAGAGGACAGATGTTGGGAGGATTCTGTGCTCTCTGAGGAGGATGGAGAGGAGAAGATGGACCTGCAAGTGGGTGGCAGCTGAAATGTGCAGTAACTGGACACAGTCAGCACTGGTATGGTATTGGAACAGCATATCAGCTGTGCTTCCATGCTGACTCCAGGTGAGGGGGGGGGGCAAGAGGACCCATGATTGCTGGGAACTCAGGAAGTGGTGGCACAGATCCAGGATGGAAAGAACAGCCCATGCCTGGACCGTGGGATTGCTCGGTGCACCTCGTCCCAGGGAGGCCTTGGCGAACCTGCCTGAACAGAGTCGATCAACAGAAGAGTAACAACCTCACTGAAGCAAGATGTCATGGCTGGCACCACTCTGCTCACTGACACTGTGGAGGTGTCAGGAGCTGGGGCAGCCACATGCCACGACATGGAGGTGTCTTCCAATGTAAACCAAGCATATAGCTTCAGTCTTACCAACTGGTACTTCTGCTGCCTGGTGAAGACCGATGGCTGTCCACCTGACCCACATTCAGGCACTCCAACACCTCGGCGAGGTGAGATAGAGGAGAACCCTGTACTACTGCAGTCCTAGAGGAACTGGAAAGGTGCCCAGAGGAAAGGCCCAAAGACCTGTGCTTGGTGACAGGGGTTCACTGCCTGCCTCTGAAGGTGGGAATTGGATGACTCAACCTCAGCATGCAGATTCTGAGAATGCAGTGGTCCACAGAAAAGTAGGCATCGCAGGAATCCATATCATGTTCCGGGCCAGGATAGGTATAGCAGATTTGATGTCGGTCCTTTGTCAAGATCGATTTTCCACAAGAACACCAACAAGAGGGAGCTTGAGGAGTTGAAGATGGACAAAGCCATGGGTCCGGATGCGGTGCATTCAAGAGTTTTGAGGGAACTGAGGGAGGTACTGGCTGCTCCCATAACCAGCCTATTCAACAACTCCTAAAGCTCGGGGGTGGTACCTAAGGATTGGAAATGTGCAGATGTAATACCACTTGACAAGGGGGGGGGGAGGTGAGCAACTACAGGCCTGTAAGCTTGACATTTGTGATGGGCAGGCTCATGGAGAAACTGCTCAAGTACAGAATCAGCAACTTCCTGGAGACAAACGGCCTTCAGGCTCCGGAGCAGCAAGAGTTCACTGAGGGCAGATCCCATCAAACGCACTTGATAGAGTTCTTTGACTGGGTCACCGAGGTGGAGGATCAGGGAGGCTCAGAGGACATGGCCTACCTTGATTTCAAAAAAGCATCTGACTCAGTGCCGCACAAGAGGCTATTGCACAACATGGGTCACCTAGGGCTGGGGGAAGTGGTAATAAAGTGGGTGCAGAGCTAGTCAGAGGGCAGAACCCAGATAGTATCGGTCAATGGGACACCCTCGGAGGACTCCATGGCCATCAGGGGGGTTCCCCAAGGATCAGCGTTAGGCCCTCTACTGTTTAACATCTTTATATGGGACATAGCAGAGGGTTTGGAAGGGAGGATGAGCCTATCTGCGGACGATGCTAAGGTCTGCAATAGAGTGGACACAAAGGAGGGGGTGGAGATGATGCGCCGAGATCTGGTGAGGTTGGAGGACTGGTCCAAGGAGTGGCAATTGTCATTTAATACAGCAAAGTGTAAGATCATACACTTAGGCAGGAATAACTGGAAGGTGGAGTACAGGATGGGAGGTAGGTCCCTGCAAGTAACAGAAGAGGAAAGGGACCTAGGTATTATCTTCATCTCAAAGGACCTGAAGGTAGCTAAGCAGTGTGGAGACGCAGTGGCAAGAGCCAGCAGGATATTAGGCTGCATAGAGAGAGGGATCTCCAGCAGAAGGAAGGAGGTCATAGTTCCCCTGTACACTCAGCTGGTCAGGCCACACCTAGAGTATGGGATCCAGTTCTGGAGGCCGTACCTTAGGACTTCATATCAACTACGCTGGCACTTTTTCAAAACCCTTAATTCATTTTATTTAGTGTGGCCATTTTGGGTCGGGTTAAGCAGTGGATGGTTCCGATACCATATTGTGCTACTGGTAAGAATGGGTTTGGACCGGTCCCCACCCCAGCCCTATGACCCAACCTCTCTGGGACTTACCTGCTCCAACTTTTTCCACAACTGTCCTGCTGTGGTGGGGCTGTCCTCTCCAGAGCAGGACCTAATGTTGGAGGTACCCAATCGCCAGTGTGGGGCCTGCAGGGGACTGGACATGTAATTTAGCCATGGTTGGTGTTTCTTTTTATTTAATTATTTGATAACCAGGTTAAGGCCCACTAGGCACAAGGGCCTGTTTTTAGGGGTGATCTGGGAGCACTGGGGAGGATAAGTGACTTGCTCAGAGTTACACAGTATGCAACTGGAGGTTGTGGGAATCAAACCCAGGGCTGCTGGATGTACCAAGCTCATTACTCTAACCTCTAGGCTATGCCACCAGCCCCATTTTTCTCCATGTTTTTCTCTCCCTGAGGGGCCACAAGCATGCAGTGACTCAGTGTGTGGGATCTGTCTCGGCGGGGACCCCTATAGTGTCTGGTAGTGGGACCCCTTCCCAATGTGGTCTCCACTGCTCTGCCAACCAGTTTCCTCCAGGTTGCAGATGACTCACAGGACATGCCATTTTCCCTGTGCCCCAAGGGAGGAGAACTGTTCGAAGGACACTCAATTCTTCCTTGAATGTTGCATTTAACTTTGTCATCTGTTTTGAGAAATGGAAATTACGTACCTACCGTAATTCTTGATCTTCTTGGATGAAGTCTTCACCACTGATCCACACTAATGGGACTACGCCGGAGGTGCTAGGACACAGCAGGAGCCAAAATCTCCAGGAGGGCTTGTGCCATAGTAGGACCGCATGCGCAGCACCTCAAGGCTGACTTGTGCTTGTATGGGCTATCTTGGCAACGATCCTCCAGCCACCTCAGTTTCTTTTCAACCGAGCAGGTATAGCACAAACTAACCTAGGAAACACCTAACCTAATCCGGGCATAAGATAGCCTGCATGACCCATGTAAGAAGGATCTACTCAACAGCGTCTTGACAGCCCAAGGCCAAGCCAATGAGGGAGTGAAGACCAGAAGCAGGATGAGTGAGCTCGGGGTATGGTGGGTGGATGTGTGAATGAATGGTGAAGACTCTGTCCAAGAAGATCAAGAATTATAATAGGTACGTAATTTCCATATCTTCCTGGAGTAAAAGTCTTCACCATTCATTCACACTAATTGGAGAATACCGAGCTGAAAACCAATTCCACGAGAATGGCGGCAGGAGACAGAGCTCACTCAGGACAGAAGTCCATTAAAGATTGTCCTGCCGACAGAAGTGTGCTGTCTGGCATCGACATCCAAATCGTAGTGCTTCACAAGAGTGTGCACCAAGCTCCAAGTAGCCACTTTGCAAATATCTGTGATGGGTACATTGTGAATTTCTGTCAGGGATGCCGCAACTGCTCTGGTAGAGTGGGCGTAAACCCAGCCTTTCAACTTGACCTGCGCCATCGAGTAGCAGTGATGAACACAAGCCACCAACCATGCAGAAATGCATCTAATGGTAACAGGCTGACCCAGCTGGGCCATGCTGAAAATACGAAAAGATGCTTGGATTTGCAAAACTGTTTAGTTCTGTCAATGAAGAATCAGAGAACCCTCTGGTCATCCAGAGAGTGAAGGGTACGTTCCCCTTCATTCTGGAAGTTGGCAAAATAGGTGGGAAGAACCAGAGGTTGGCTAAGGTGAAATTCCGAACTACTTTGGGTATGAAATTAGGGCGAGTACGAAGTACCACCCTGTCCTTCTGAAAGACAGTATATAGAGGGTCTGTGACCAAGGCATGAATTTCAGAAACTCTGCAAATGGAAGTAAACGGCCACTAAGAAGGCAGTCTTTCAGGTCAGAAACTTCAAAGTCACAAGTGGCTAGAGGCTCAAAGGTTTATGGGTGAGCATATCTAGCAAGAGGTTGATATCCCACGTGACCACCTGTTTCCTGACTGGGGGTCAAGTGTGTAGGATACCATTAAGGAATCTCTTGACTAGCAGTAACAGAGCCAGCGTCATGTTCTACACTGGCTCATGGTAGACGGAAATTGCGCAAAGGTGTACCTTCACTGTCGAGTACTGCAGTCTTGCATTTGACAGGTCTAAGAGGTACTCCAACACTTTATTCAGTGGGCAACAAAATGTGTCCAGCGTGATCTTTTTTTTTTGTTGGCGCACCAAAAGGAAAATCACTTCCACTTAGTTATGCAAGTTTCCAAGTGACAGCTTGCGTTAAGAGGATTTCTGAGATCCTTTGAGAGACCACAGACCTACCCACTTCTACCTCCTTAGGAACTAGGCATGGAGATGAAGGAAGTGCAGGTAGGGATGGACTAGGGTCCCTGTGTCAGGAGGTCCATCCAAAGAGGAGCTTCCTCAGGGGGACTTCTGACAACCTGTTGATTAGTGGACACCATATCTGATGAGGCCAATTCAGGGTGATGAGGATCATCCTGTCCCCGTGCCTTCAGCTTGAGCAGCACCCTCTGAACTAAAGGAAGGCATCCTGTCCTCCTATGCCTTCAGCTTCAGCAGCAGTGGCACCCAGGGTCGGACTGGGATACAGAGGGCCCACCTGGAAAGAAGATCAAGGGCCCACCTGGAAAATCAATAGAGGAGGGCCCAGGTTGACACATTCATATCAATATTCCACTTCAATCTGATACACTAGCTCTGTGTTTGCATCTTACATTTATCAACAGTGTCCCAGGTACCCCATTTAATTAGAAAAAAGAAGATATATTCAAAAGTTTTCAGAGTTCAGAAGGTAACCACTTACCCAAATGAGGGGGGCCCACCTGGAAATTTCCAGGTATCCAGGTGGGCCAGTCCAACCCTAAGCAGCACCCTCTGAACTAAAGGAAGGCATCCTGTCCCCCATGCCTTCAGCTTCAGCAGCACCTTCTGAACTAAAGGAAGGCATCCTGTCCTCCTATGCCTTCAAATTGAGCAGCACCCTCTGAACTAAAGGAAGGGGAGGAAATGCGTACAGAAAGCGTCTTGTCCACCGCAGTCTGAATGCACTGGTCAGAAAACGTCAGGTTCTGGATTTCTGGAATAGAATGGAGGCAGTTTTGTGTTGAGTAGGGACGCAAAAAGTTTAAGGTCTGGACTGTCCCGCTCATCGAATAGCGACTGCATGCCACTGTGGTGAGCGACCATTGGTGGGACTCTGCCTCTAGCCTGCTGATGATATCCGCTGGGCCATTCTGAATTCTTGGCAGGTAGACTGCCTGAATTATGGTAATGTGCTTGAGACATCTCCCCCACCCCTTCATGGCCTCCCTGCACAGAAGGTAAGAGCGTGCTCTACTCTGCTTGTTGATGTAATATACCATGGCCTTATTGTCCATCTGAAAGAGAATATCTCATGGTAGAGGACATCCTTCAGGACTCAGAAATGTACAGGACAGCTCTCATCTCTAAGAGATTTATGTGAAGATTTATTCTTTGAGTGCGGAGATCTTGACAGTGAGCTCCCCCACCGATTAGAGATGCATCCGTGGTGATGGTGATCAGATGCCAGTGGGGCAAAGGGTCGACTTTGTAGAAGCCTGTCTTCGAGGACTAGCATCCGCTACATGGATCAGGCTCCTACAAGGTTACTCTCTGTGAGGAAAAGAGCCATCCGGACAAAGTTGGTCCCCCCTGACCACGGGAGGAAGGCTCTCACTAAGAGGTGGACTGGGGGGGGGGGATGACCCTATGGAGAGAAGCTGAGGGGCTTGAAGCTGTGACTGTTGCAGGGTTGGTAGTACTTTCATGGAAGCATCCTATATGTCTAGGAATGTGAACCAGTCGTGCCACAGGAGAGGTGATGGGAGAGTCCCTATGGAGACCATTCTGCCCCGAACAAAGACCTATTTTGTTTCTAAGGTCAAGAATAGGGCGCATGCCACCTGTTCTTTTAGGGACCAGAAGACTATGAAGAAGGCCCTGAATCTCTGAGGTGAGAAGATCTGTGAAGTGGGGAGACTGTGCCGCCGCTTGGGGGGGGGGGGGACAGTCAGGGGAGTCTACGATAGGCTGAGTGAGTACCTCTTCCAGAAAATCCGGGGGACCCACTTGTCTGTTGTTATAGACTGCCATAGGCTGAAAGTTAGTCAGACAATCTCTCACCGTAGGGTGAAGTTCCACCTCAGGTAGTTGAGATGGAACCCGGACTAATATCTCAAAGAGTGCACTTGGCGCTGTTCGGTCCTGTGCCTTGAGCTGCGTTTTCTTCACAGCTGATGGGGCTGAACTCTGTAAAGACCCCACTGTCCCCATCTCACAGGACTGCTTGTTGTAAAACTGATGATGGTTCCAGACCCTTTGAGGGGTGAAGGAGCCGGTCTGGCTGTTTTGGAGGTTGCTACTTGAGTGCTGGACAGGTGAGAATCATTAGAAAATCCTGATGTTCTAAGTCAGGAGAGTTGCCTGACACAGATCCCAGTAGTAGCTGTCCTGGAGGCAGAGTCGTAGGCCTCCACAGAGCTTTTGCGGCAGCAACTGCTCGTTTCCCCAAGGTGTCAATCTTACAAGATTCCCTATTGATAGGATGAGCTGTGGTCCTCTAGGGGAGCATGACCTTGTCATTCTGTGCTCTGACAACCACAGTATCTGCAGGGGGTTGTGAGCTAAAAACATCCCTCCCTGGGAGGGGCATCGAAGGAATCAGAGGTGGCCTTCCCCACACTGCCTGCGACAAGATAGCAAGGAGAGTGGGCAGAGAGCGTAATGTTCTTGAACATGGGGAACTTGAGACGTAAAAGCCCCCCTCCCCAGGTCTACATCAGAGGTCTGCAGTGCCAA
The DNA here is from genome assembly GCA_016271365.2 of Neoceratodus forsteri. Classification (NCBI taxonomy): domain Eukaryota; kingdom Metazoa; phylum Chordata; order Ceratodontiformes; family Ceratodontidae; genus Neoceratodus; species Neoceratodus forsteri. The sequence continues at coordinate 1,618,169,507 of CM028130.1, forward strand.
GTCAGAACCCATGTCCTAAGGAGAAACTGAAAAGACATAGCTTCAACCAGGGTTCAGTTAGGACGAGGAGTTCACGTCCAGGCTGTAAAACAAGTCATCTTACCACTGTCAGAATGATGAGGTCCGGATCAGACTCATCATGCACCACATCAACCCCAAAGAAACAGGAAATGCCCCAGCATGGCCAACCTGGGCAAGGGATAGACCGGAGAACACCTGGGTCCGGAAACGAGCCTGTCCCTGAAAACCCCGGCGCCGTCTGTGGCACCGAAGTCGACAGCACCAACGGCAACGGCCGATGGCATCGCCTGTGGCGCCCAAAGCTCACAGCACTGTCCATGGCACCAAAGTCGACGGTACCACACACGGCACTGAAGTCAATGGCACCGCATGCGGCACAAGAGCCGAGGGGCCCAGAGAACAGCCATCCCTGGAAGGAGGTGGAGGAGTGGTACCTGTGCTGGCCCCTGCAGGGAAGAGTAAGGCCGGGGTAGGCACATGGGATTAGCATAGACAGACACATCAACAGAGAAGGCACCAAACGCAGATCTCGGACCGAAAACCAGGCCTGTGGCCAAGCGGCGCCAAAGCCTGAAGGTCTTGGCACCAGAACCACTGGCAAGCGCAAATGAGCCGACACTGAACCTACTGCTCTAAAGAGCTGCCCAAAAATGAAACCGTCCACTGGAACCATGCCAAGGGACAAAGAAGGGCCCCGGTGACGAGGGTCCAGGCCGTCAAGAGAAGAAGCCACCAGGAAACCTGGAGGGCTCTCGACTACCAGAGACTCCCTGACAGACATGCCAGAGGGTGACCTTGAGGGGTACCATTTCTTCTTCTTCCGATGGGAACAGGAAGAGCTCTAGGTGAAATGGTGCCAGGCTCCCGACCTGGATCGAGAATGGGCCCGCTTCTTTTTCTTTTTGTACTTCCTGTTTATTGCTTTTTTTACAAAAACAATACAGTAGCAATGCTCATGTAAGAGACATATAAAGAGAGAAATACAGCAATAATGGTTTTACACATACTGCCTCTCACAATCTTTTACATTAGGAGAGGGGGGGTAAGACAAAATAGTAAAGGCACTAAAAAGCCTTAAAGTCCCAAGATTAATGTCCCAGAATGCCAGCCACTTCAGAGGCTTAGATAAAAGTTTGTAGAGATATATCAAAATTAAGATCATACACTAAACCAGTAGTGCTGTTAACCTAAATCAGCAAATGAGTAAAACAGTATATAATATTTCCCACATTCCCCCCACAGCTCCAAGAAACGAACAACATTTCTATTACCTGAGAAGCCCTCAAACTTTAAAATTACATTATCAACCAGTCCTCATGTTAAGTGCACTTAAAGACTTTTCTAAAAACTTAGGGAAAGTAAACACCTATGGGAAAAGAGTAATACTGTCAACTTGTAAATTAACGTCAGTAATAAAATATTAAAGCAGGCAATTTGTAAACTAATTCCCAAAGTAATCATTTAACTCATCCCTTAAAATGAATACATGTCCGTGTGCTGTCCCTGAGGTTACAACTTGGGTTGTAACATGGGATCGAATTGAATGTTGTACTCGGGAGCAGTCATTCACTGAAATTGATCAGGTGGCATAGTTTGGAGCGGGTACTAATCCAGTACAACTGCCCACTCCAAACTGAAATACTAGCAGTAGCCACACAAGGTAAAAGCAGTACCACCAATAGGGGTCCAGGGATCACAGGGGTGCATCTTGTCTTGCCGACGCAGTGACACGCAACCCCTGACTGGCATAGACGAGATAGAATGGGAAGGGACACAGATGGGAAGAGGCAACGCCACTAGGGTCTCCCAGCGCAACCGCACAGATCAACCACTTGCAGAGCTTGAGGAGTCATGACGCAGAACCCCATGTGGCACAGCACTGTGAGATGGAACCGGCGAGACACAAATGCGTGCTGCTGCGGTATGGAGAGATCTGTGCGTCGCTTCACCATGAACGGCAGACGGAGTGTCAACCACAGGAGTAGCACTCAGACACCGGACACTCCGAGAAATACTGCCATCCCCCAAAAGCGAGCCGAACAACCACTGAGAACTGCAGCAGAACTGCAAGCAGATAAGATCGGAGGTACGTTACAGCAACACAGAGAGCACTGACATTGTATGCAAATGTGTATCTGAAGCTAAGAAACGGCAGTTGCAATCAGTGACCCGTGGACCTCCTACACACGACACAATAATAATGGCAGAGTAGATGTCCAAATAAAGCAGTGCACCATGTCGAAGGCAGGGTTCTGCATATGTACCAATAGAGCTGTTTTCACCGCAACACGATGTAAATAGATCTCTGAGAGTTTCAAAAAGTGCAGCACAAATCTGTAAGAAGGACAAAGTCTGAGTGTTTTATCTTCTTCACAACATTGCAGACAGAATTATAGTCACTGTCAAATGATACACACCATGTTACAAGCACATTAAGCCACTCCGAAGGTGGCATCTAATGGTATTAATGCATAGTTGGGCTGCTGTACGCCCTCCGCCTGCGTCCTCGGGCCACAACCCAACCCTCCCAACCATGCATTAATCCACCATTAGATGTCACCTTCATCGTGGCTTAATGCTTACTTAGAATTCTGCAAAACCGAGTTTAAAAGTACTCAGCTGGTTTCTGATTTGGAATCTCCCAAGGTATTTTCCTTTGAAATTCCACTTCTGTCTTATCGATCCAGTGACCCACATCCTTTTGATCTGAAAACTGCCAAGTCTTACTGCCATAGGTAACTCGTAGCGAGCTGGGAGCAGGAAAGAGTGTATAATTCCTAGTGATTGGAGCTTCTGTCTAGTCGCATTAAACTGTTTACGTTGTGTTCTGGTTTTAAATGAGAGGTCAGGGAATAACTTTACAACGTGTCACTGAACCTCTAATGGATACACTGCTCTCACTACTGAAATAATGAGATCCAGCACCTCTGGTCCTACTGTTCGGATGAGCACAGTCTGAGGTTGCGAGGTGTCTACGGGTCTTGCCCTGGAATTTACTCTGTATGCCTGATGAAAGGTAGCCCAGTCAAATTCTTCTGGTAGTTGCAGCACTTCTGACTTCCATTGTGATAGATAATCCAACAACCGGGCTCCCTCTACTCCCTCTGTAAGTTTCACTACCTGAATATTTCCTGCTCTCTGTGCATTTTCAACAGCTTCCAAGCGGCCTCACAATTGTTGGTTTTCTTTTGTTAATAACGCCGCCATAGCCTGCATGACAGTGAGCGTTTATCCACATCAGCCACAGTGTCCTTAATAGAAGTCAGGGCTGCGTCGTGAATTTCCAATTTGTTTGATGTTTTTTCGATCTTTGCATCCATGGCCCTCACTGATTCTAATATGGCCTTCCATGGGGGCTCCGCAGACGCATCCTTAGAAACAGATCTGGATGCGTCAGAAGATCCCGCTGGTGTCCGAGAGGAGGCAGGCCACGAAAGTACCATTGCTTGGGACTAAGTGTTCTTTGTGCGTCCCATATTGAATCGGGTATCTCCAAAAAATTAGATTGTGCAGAATTCGAATCTCTCGAAGATTTTCTGCTTGGTGACTTTTTATTAGAGATATTTTAACTTCATTAGGAGGTGAAGGAAGGAGCTAATGAGAAACACGTCCTGCCTGGAAGCTAGCTCTCTAGCACCCCCCATGGGCCCGCTTCTATGCATCTATGGGAGAACTGTCCTTACTCCCGGACACTGGACTGCCCGTGGTCAGACCCCCCCCATCCAGAGCAGGTGGTGGATCGGGCTCAGCCCCGCTGCTGGGGCAGCCTTCTGATGAAGAAATCCTACCATCACCGAGACCATCCAAGGCTGACTCTGTCGATGGGCAGGGCTGAGAGAAATTTTTCTTCTTTGTTTTTTTTCTTTTTTAAACAATAAACAAGAAAAGCGCCCTTTATATTGAGCCCCTGGCAGAGGCTATCCAGAGAAATACCCAGATAAAGGGAGTTCCCATAAGCCAGAGAGAGAGAGAGAAACATAAAGTGGCCCTATTTGCAGATGATATTCTGGTGATGGCCCTCTCCCTGAAGACTTCCCTCCCGGCCCTGTGGGAGACCCTGGAACACTTTACAGAGGTTTCGGATTTTCAACTAAATGTAGCTAAAACAGACCTTCTCCTGCTATATTTAACCCCGTCCCAATCTCTTAAAAATATATATCCTATAAAATGGTACCAAACAAAGTTTAAGTACTTAGGCATTACTATCCCCAGGATCTTAGATAATCTGGAATTATTGAATTATGAACCTGTCAGTACAAATTCAGTCGGACCTATCTACCTGGTCCAAGTTACCTTTACATTTCTTCCAAAGAAATGAGTCCATTCATATGATCATTCTTCCAAAATTATTGTACTTATTTCAGAATATCCCTACTTTTCCTTCTGCCTTTTACTTTAAATCATGGGATAAAATCATTTCAAACTTCATCTGGCATGGCCAGCGGCCTCAGATCAGGATGTCCTTGTTACAACTCAAGCTCTCCCATGGTAGAGCCAACCTATCTGATCTGAAATTTTATGCTGTTGCAGCCTTCTTTAAAATACTGTCCCTATTGTTGGCTCCAAATTTTGAAGCGCCCTGGAAGGATCTGGAATTTGCGTTAAATGATCTATATGATATAACAAAGATAACCTTGGCCTCGGTAACCAAGATTCCTTGTTTGTGGGATTTTACACCCTTTACTGCCCAAATCTTGAAGCAATGGTATAGGTTGAAAAGGCATCAGGGCTTTAGGGATTTTGTTTCTTCTATACGCTAGTTTCAGAGAATGACAATTTTTTTCCCGCTCCTACAGACCACACTTTTGCAAAATGGAAGAGGGTGGGACTCCAATTTTTTAGGCAGTTCCTTTCTCGGGAGGGTACTGTTTCATTTGAAACTCTTCAAACAACTTATGGCTTACTAGATAGTGGCCTTTACAGATATACTCAGGTCAACAATTACCTCCTGAGACAGAGGGATGTAGTGCCTAAGCTGCCAGACCCTATCCCAATGTTTTTGAAATACCTTGAGGATACCATGACCAGCTATGTATGGGGACACCAGGTGGGGCATTTATATCTGATCCTTAGGGAAGGGATGGACAATTCCTCGCTCTCAATTTTAAAGAGCTGGTGTAGGGATCTTGAAATAGACATTTCAGAACAGGATTGGATGTGAGCTTCCCCACTGACCTGCAGGATAACTCATTCTTCTATATGGCATGAATTCACCTGGAAATTTCGAGTAAGGTTTTTTAGTTCTCCGGCTATCCTTACCAAGTATCTCCCTTCCTCCTATGGGAGGTGTTGGAGGAACTGTGCGTGTTCACACGCCAACCTTGGTTATATTTTTTGGACGTTGACACCTTATTGGTGTATACTACAACAAGAAATATCAGACTGCCTGGGTGAGAGGATAGAGTTGACTGCTGAGATGGTCTTATTAGCTTTACTTCCCCACCCATCGACCATCCTGGCACTGAACTGTTACCTATTTATATTTTGGAAGCCAAAAAGGCTGTAATAAGAAGATGGATGTCACCAGATGCCCCCACAATTAAGGATTGGAGGGGATGTGGTTTCTTATATTTAATATATGGAATCCCTTACGGCTAAACTACATAACAAAATCCCCATGAGTGAGGTGTTCTGGAAGCCATGAGTGATTTCTATATCAAGACACGATCCTGATTTTATTCCTTGATGTGTCATTCTGCATGGGTTTTCAGATGCCTGAGGAAACATAGTTCTGAGCAAATATACAGGGGCAACCTTCACTTTTGCAATAATAGCTGTTGTCACAGGACAGATCACCTAATACACAGCACAGTAGGGGGTGGAATGTTTGTGAAATAACAAACTCAGTCATATTGTAAAAGAGTTAATTTATTAAGACACATTGGTTTGGATTTATATCTAGCAATCAAATATAAATTTATTGTAAAGGATCTACACGTTGTAAGCCAACAAAGCTGACTGTACCAGACTTGTGGTCACATCCAATAAATAAAAAATTAAAAAAAATAATAATAATAAACAAGAAAAGCATTTAAAATTAATGAACTAAACAACTAAAAGCTGCTGTCATACAGATGAAAAGTTTGACTCCCAGTGGAAGAGCAACATCGTCACTGAAGCGCACTCTCCGGGAGAAAAGGAACTGAGAGAGTTTGAGGGTCGACGCAGAGATAACCCATACAGGCGCGAGCCAGCCTGATGGTGCTGTGCATGCACGGTCCTACCTTGGCACCAGCCCTCCTGAAGATTTTTGGCTCCTGCTGGGTCCTAGCACCTCTGGCGAAGTCCCAATAGTGTGAATGAATGAAGACCTTTAGTCCAGGAAGATCTGGCCCTAACTAGGCACACCATACAGTAAGTAAAAGTTCTTTAAAGAGCAAGTGCTTAGGATTAAAGAATTAAGGTTTGGGGTCTTTAGATGCCACTGTAATCATATTGTTTGCCTCACTGTCTATTTAATTACTTTGTAGTGCACGGTGGAACGTTGTTGTGTATGGAGAGCCATACACTGAAAAACGTTGTTTTGCTGTAGTAGTGACGTAGATACTAAAACAGAATGATTTTTCATTCTGCTTTAGTATCTATGTCCCAATGCAAGGGACCCCATCAGCGCTGTTCACAGCACAGCTGGCAGCTGATGCGTTGCGTGTGTAAGCTGGTCGGTAGTGAAGAGCAAGTGGCGTAGTGTAAAGACCGACTGCACCGAACACAAAAAGTGAGTGATTTCAAGCGGGCCCGGTGATGCTGAAGTTTGAGGTGCCGGACGCCACACCTCACGACACACTGGCAACCCGGGTTTGGGAATGGATTCGGGTTGCTAGGGGGGTCGGCAGGGATATGGAATGAATGAGCTTCTGAAGACAGCTCTTCTTCCTCCGAGAAGTCAGGACAGTACCTTGGCATGTTTGCCTGGTGTCAACACAATGCATGCTGTCAGAAGGGAGGGCCCCACATTACAGGGTATACAGCTGCTTCCATGGAGGCAAGTCCAGTCATCTCTGCCCATTGCATGTATGGGGGCCCGGGGAGTAAAGAGGAGGAAAATACTGGCAGTCGGCAGGCTCCATGTCGGCCTGATACGTCACCGCACCAGCAAGCCCCCAATTCTGGATTGTGTTCTGGGGTGGGCAGTAAGGCCGGCACTCCTCTCCCTGGCCCCACTGTGTGGTGTAATCCATGGGGGAACATCGGGGCCAGAGAATGAGTCCCTCGAGGGAAGGCCGGAGCCGCCTGCCAAACTCCGTAGAGACGGGGATGAAAACTAAATACACAAAAAGTGAGTGATTTCACTTTTTTTTTACCATACACTATTTAAAATAGTGTATGGTAGCCCAAATGTACAACAACATTCATCTTACACCTCGTGGTTACCATGATGTCAAAGGGACCTTTCAAGCTTTGCTCTCAAGGTCCTTGACATCATAGTAACCACTCAGTGTAAGAATAGCGTATTGTGTCACGGTTACTCATACACTATTTCTATATACTATATACTATATATATATATATATATATATATATAGAGAGAGAGAGACATACACACGCTAAGCTGAAGCTAGTTTATAGGTGCGACCTGGGAGTACAAGGAAGTTAAATGACTTGCTCAAGGCCACACAGTATACAAGTGGGGGCTGTGGCATTCAAACCCAGGTCTGTAGATTTGCAGCTCAGAGCCTTAAACCACTGCGCTATACTGCCTCCTCTTCATCATTTTATTTGAGTTTTGTGAACTACTAGTAAAGAATCCAAAGGAATGCTTGTATTATGAGGTCAGAAAAGTTTTACTGGCAAGGCTCGCAGTGTATTTCAATGGGAAACTGCAACTGTTTTCCACCAGCAAACTATGTATTTAACAGAAATATGTGATTTATCATAACTTGTGACCTTTTGTTACGATATAGCAGGTAATATTTTCTTCCTAACCAGATTTTACATGTTAAGAGGAAACAGAAGTCAATTGCTTTTTTAACAAATGTAAAATCATACAGATGGACAACAGTGCAAACACATAAAAGGAAAAGTTTGCTACTGAAAGATGTATCTATTTCTTTTGAAAAAGACAGAAAAACAGATTTCATTTCTCACTGAAATACATTAGTAGTTGGCAATTTCTGACATCACAATACCAAAATTCTATTGAATCCTTTTTATTAGCAGTGTGAAAAGCAAAGGCGAAAACCCACTTGATTCATGGCATAAACAAATATTTTATTATAAAAGTAGAAAGTAACCACTAACACATCAAAACACAATAAATAAAATAGTAAATTGTCTGTTTATTATAAGTGAACACTATTAGTGGATTGACAGATTTGTGTGTGTGCTCACACAAATATGGGCCTCTATGTGCAAGGATCCCATACAGACCGAAGGAAAAAAATCAGGAAATTATAAGCCAAGGATAATAGAGGGGTTAGTGCAGCTTTAAGTTAACACATAACGACAAAGACCATCTAATCAGCTTTTACACTATTACTTAACGTAAAAATCTGACATTATTTGTTAAACCCTGATTCTCTAATAAAGTAAGACGCCATTGCCATGACACAAGTTATCCTTCAAGTAAGAGGCCAGGAAACAAACAGAGCAGTGATCAGGGGGTCCAAGAACTGTGGTTGCAGTAAGCATTAAGAAAACCTTTTCTCACAGACAAACTTGCAAGTTTCACTTTGGAAACTGCTTATCCATTTGAAAATGGGTCTGTCATCAATGGTATCAGAAGATTCCAACTCCAGTTTTACGTGGTGGTGGGGGGGAGTACAGAACAAACAAGCAATAGGACCCATTACTCAAAACATCTAATCTTGGTGCTGGTGTCCCCAGGAGGAGTAGGAACAAATTACATTGTTCAGTTCTCTGATCATGGTGCCTAACAAGGGCAAGAGGGGGCACCATGGCCAAACTATGTATGTTCAGCAGGACTGATACAAAAACACTAACTATAAAAATGTCATATGCGTTAATGGTTATTTTACATGTACTGGTGGGGAGGTGGGCCCCACAAAATATTTTGCAGGGGGGCCCTTACAGTTGTGGGCACAGCCCTGAAAAAAAAGCAGTTTACAAAGTTCCACAAAAATGTACTACCAGCTGATTTGAATAAACTGTGCCGCTAGCAGAAAGAGCTCATTTACTGAAATGGGGCATGTGACACGTCGTCTGGGCATTACATAATGGCCCAATCTCCCCCCTGCACAGTATCTCGGATACTTGAGCCACTAATTGACATTATGTAATGATGAAAACCATGTGGACCTTTCAGAATGCAGTCCTCAGTTAAAGGCGAAACCTGTTTTTTATTATTTCTTCACAAACTATCAACCTGTTTTAATCTTTGAACAGGTTTTCAGCATTTTTAAATGTTTATTTTTATGTGCTTCTCTCACAAAATGAACTTACAGTTATATAAGGGTAGGAAGCTTCATTCTGTCTTGTCACCAGAGGGGGACTACATATGACCTCACTGCCACCCACCGTACACGCACAGCTGTTCAGGCTGATAAACATGTCATCATCAGCTGCGCTCTGCTGGTGGCAGATCAGAAATGCAATTTATGTAACAGGTGTGAAAATAAATTTGCCAAGGTTGTTATCTTGGGTAACATGAGTAAGATTAATGAAGTTGGTCGTGGAGCTTGCTGCTCAGAAATTCATCTCACTCAATTCTGTCCCACTGAGCATGCTCAGAAATTTATTCTCACATGTGAAGATAAATTTCTGAGCATGCTCAGTTACCAACTTCATTTATTATCCTGCAGGACACATACAAAAATGAGCTGTAATGCAGAGTTTTAAATAATTGATTAGCAGTTTTTTTCTTGGGACAATGCTAACTGTATAGAAAGTATTTATATAGGTTTTCTAGAAGTGTTATGTTTGTTAAACACAGTGTGGCAAGTTCAATGCATTTTCACAATGTTTTAGCACTTTTATGAGCAAAACGCTAATCACTTTTCGGAGTTAAATAAATCCCTGTAATGGCTCAGGTGCCCTTTTCTAATACAACTGTTTTAATCAATAAATAAAATGTGAGACTGCAGTTCCACCTAAATGTATAAATTAAATATGCTATATGCTGACTTAAGAGACCATTTTTATCTTCATTTGAGGGTGCTGGTCTATTGCTATCTCATGAGATACCAACAGACCAGTACCCTCTCATGAAGATAAAAATGAAATTTTATGTCAGCCCATGTCATATCCCATATTTCTTGACACTCTACACCTGTGGTGTCATCAGGCATGTGACATAACAGAGTCAGTAGCTCAGAAGGTTACAAGTGTTTCTCTGGGCTGGAAGAACGAAGGTTGTAGGTTGTAGTCCCACACCAGGAACTTGGGCTAATTCCCATAACTGACACTAAGGAGTGCAGACGAGCCATTTTACTATTTATTTATAATTTCTGTGGCCGGGAAAGGCACACTGAGCCAAGGCGTATTTCCTGGTGCAACCCGGTTGAGAATTAAGCACAGGGAGGTTCAGTGACTTTCTCAGGGTCACACAGCAAAGCGGAATTTGTGTGATTTAAACCCATTAAAACAGTCAATGTAGGATGCCAGATAGCCCAACGGCCCAGGTCTAGGAGCAGACTTGCAAGGTGGCTAGGGGACCTAGGAGGTGGAAGTGGAGTTTCCACGTGGCAGTGCTTTCACACGGGCAGAGAAGGTGCTGGATTTCACAGCTGCAGTGACCCCAGTGGTCAGCCTGGGAGCTTGCCTCATTCTAAAAAGGAAGCTGCAGGCTCAGGAGGTCTGTTGAGGTGCCGTGTGGGAGGGGGGCTGACTGACTGGAGCCACCTGGTGTCGGGCCGCACAACAAACTTTTCTAGCAATACCTGACGGGGGACCGCTCACCCGACATCACGCGACTGACGTCAGCGTGACTGTATCTAGTGGATGGTCCCCACTCCCACCCCCCAGTTCTCCCGCCAGAGCCGGGAAGAGGCCTTGCAGCAGAAGTGAACAGGAATTGGAGTCCCTGTAAAACAAAACGAGGGGAAGGAGGGAGGGAAAAATACGACCTACTGAAGGAACCTCTCTCGAAGATCTACTGTTATGGTAAGTTCCTACGTAACTGCACTATCTTACTTCGAGAGGGTTCCTTCAGTAGGTTATCACATTTAGGACAAAGTCCAAAGCAGTCCCTCCAAGGAGAGACCAAGAGAAACTAGGGAGGAGGAAAGCTAACTCCAATAGAACAAGTGAAGTAGAATGGACCCAGCTAGGACAGAAGGCCCTCAGGAGGTGTGACAGCCTCATAGGCAGTAGAATGGGATGAGACAGAACTCACAATGGAAGCAACCGCCAGAGAAATGTTCCATGGAAGGCAGGCATATGCCACTAGCAGAATGACCTCATGGAAACGGAAAGTCTTATCTACTTTTGGTAACAGTACTGAATGCAGTTGCCTAGCCATTTGGAAAGGCCCTGCTTAGAAACCGGTTTGCCCCTCGACCTCGGGGTAAAAGAGACAAACAACTGGTCACAGGAGCGAAACTCTTTAGTCCAGTGGGTATAACACCGGAGAATCCGATGGACATCCATCGTGTGAAGGAGTGCCTCACCACTGTTAGAGGAGGACAGATAATAAACCGGAAGCTCTACTGATTGGTTCAGTGTGGTTTCAGACACCACCTTGGGACAGGAACCTCGGATGCGTTCTGAGGACCACCCGATCCCGATGGAAAATCAAATATGACTCCTAGCAGACTAAAACGTGAAGCTCCGAAATCCTTCGGGCTGAGGTGATAGCCACCAGAAAAAGCACCTTCCATGAAAGGAAGTGCAAATCACAGCTCATAGCCGGTTCAAAAGGAGGAAGGATGAGCTTTTCCAAGTTGAAGTTCAAGTCCCAAGGTGGAGTTGGGCTGCGGATGGGGGGTTTTAGATACGAACATACGAAATTTGCCAGCAGATAAAGGCCTAGAGGTCTATCAAGTCTGCTCGAATGTGCAGCTAGCACCCCTTATTCTGCAGCTGCCCCACCCTTCCCTTCATTAACCCTCCTCCTTGTCCTGTCCCATCCTCGTTTGAAGCAGTCCACTGTTCTACTACATACCACTTCAGCAGGTAGCATTCCACCCAGCCACCACCCTCTCTGTAAAAAGTGTCTCTTCATCTCCCTCCTGAACCTTCCTCATTCCAGTCTCATATCATGGCCCCTGGTGTCTCTCATAGAAACATAGACTTTGACAGCAGATAAGGACCACTTGGCCCACCCAGTCTGCCCATTTCCCTACCTACTGGATAAGCTGCAGATTCTAGTTAACCAACAGCCTGTTTCCTGCAACCCCCACTATAATTGCTTTGTGTCTGTCCCATGCATGTTTGAATTCCCCCACTGTTTTAGACCAACAGCCTCCTCAGGAAGGCTGTTCCATGTATCCACCACTCTCTCTGTGAAAAAGAATTTCCTCCATTACCCCTAGAGCCGTCCCCTCTATCTTTAAACTGTGCCCCTTGTTCTTACACATCTCTTTTCTGAAAGATGCTACCCTCCTGGACTTTGTTGATTCCTTGAGGTACTTGAGCGTTTCTATCATGTCCCCGTCCCTCTCCTTTCATCAAGGGTATACATATTAAGCTCTCTCAGTCTCTCCTCATATGGTTTCTGATGTAGACCCTGTACCATTTAGTTGCCCTCCTCTGGACTGCTTCCATCCTGTCTATGTCCTTGCATAGATGAGGGTCTCCAAAACTGCACACAGTACTCAAGATGGGGTCTCACCAACTGTCTGTATAGAGGGATAACCACTTCCCTTTTTCTACTGCCCCTTCCTATGCATCCCAGTATCCCCCTGACTCTCCTTACCAACTTTTCACATTGCTTACCCACCCTTAGGTCATCTGATATGACTACCCCCAGGTCCCTTTCCATTTTTGTTGTTGTTAGTACTTCCCCTGCTAATGTGTACTCTTCTCCTGGGTTTTTGTTTCCCAGGTGCATTACTTTGCACTTCTTTGCATTGAATCTAAGTTGCCATATGTCTGACCATTCCTCCAACCTTGCCAAGTCCCTTCTCATCTTTTCTACCCCCTCTTGTGTATCATCTGCAAAGAGGCATACCTTTCCCTCCAGACCCTCTGCAATGTCACTTACAAAGATGTTAAAGAGGATTGGACCCAGTACTGAGCCTTGAGGTACTCCACTAGTAACCCCCCTTTCTTCGGAATGTGTTCCATTCACTATTACCTTCTGTGTCCTGTTGTGCAGCCAGTTCACTACCCAGGCTACTACCCTGGGACCCACTCCCAGGCTGGTTAACTTGATTATTTAATCTTTGTGTGGGACTGCGTCAAATGCCTTGCTAAAGTCTAGGTAGGCCATGTCCACAGCCCCTCCCTGGTCTATTACTTTGGTCACTCAGTCAAAGAAATCAATTAGATTAGTCTGACATGACCTTCCTGCTGTAAATCCATGCTGCTTTGGGTCCTGTGCCCCGCTGGACTCTAGGTACTCAACAATTCTTTCTTTCAGAAGTGATTCCATCATTTTCCCTACCACTGAGGTCAAACTCACAGTCTGTAGTTTCCTGCTTCTGCCTTGCTTCCACTTTTGTAAAGGGGAATCACATCTGCCCTCCTCCAGTCCTCAGGTACCACCACATCCTGCCATGATTTGTTAAAAAGTGTGGTCAGTGGTGTCACTAGGTCCCCCCTTAGTTCTTTTAGGATTCTGGGGTGAATCCCGTCAGGCCCCATTGCTTTGTCCACCTTGAGTTTTAGGAGTTCTTTCAGTACTCTTTCTTCTGTGAATGGACTGGTGTCAACACCCCTACCCAGAGTGCTTCTATTGTCTGGTTTAGGTAACTGCTCCTCATCTTCTTTGGTGAATACTGAGCAAAAGTATTCATTCAGTATCTCTGCCTTTTCACTGTCTCCCTCTGCCGACCTCCTCTCTCCTTTATTAATCTTCACTATCCCTCCCTGAACCTTTCTATGCTCCCTAATGTACCTTTAAAAGGTTTTATCCCCCTTTTTGACCGAGTTGGCTATTTTTTCCTCGGTTTGTGCCTTTGCTGTTCTGACTGCTTTTCCTACTTCTTTCTGCTTTACTTGATACAGTTCTCTGTCGTGCTCCTTCTGTGATTCCTTATACTTTTTGAATGCAGCCTTTTTCTCCTTAACCTTCCCTGCCACCTCTTTTGAGAACCATAGTGGTTTTTACTACGCTGTTTTCTTTATTTGTTTTACACAAGACTTGTTGCCTCTATGATGGCAGTTTGATTTTTCTCCATTGTTCTTCCACCCCTCCTATTTGGCCATTTGCTAGTGCATTCTTCAGGCGTTCACCCATTTTGCCAAAGTCAGCTCTTCTAAAGTCCAGTATCCTTGTTTTTGTATGGCTTATCTCCATGGTTGTGCTCATTGTGAAGCACACTGTGCAGTGGTCACTTGTTCTCAGATGTCTACCGACTTCTAAATTTGTGATCCTCTCTCCATTTGAGAGTACCAGGTCTAGTATTGCTCCCTCCCGAGTGGGTTCCAGCACTAGCTGTCTAAGGTCTGCCCCCTGCAGGGCATCAAGAATGACCCTGCTCTTGGATGTGGCCCTCCCTCCCTTACTCTGAACAGCCCCTCTGTACCTGTCTTGTTTATTCCTTTCATGTATTTAAAGGTTTCAATCATGTCACCCCTGTCTCTCCTCTCCTCCAGTGAGTATAAGTTCAACTCCTTCAACCTCCTCTCGTATGATAAGTCCCCCAGCCCCTTGATCATCTTTGTCGCTCTGTGCTGCACCCCTTCCAGTAACTTAATGTCCCTCTTCAGATACGGACACCAGTACTGCACGCAGTAATCCAGGTGTGGTCTAACTAATGATCTATACAGTGGCAGAATCACCTCCTCCCTCCTCGAGGATATGCCCCTTGCAATACAACCCAGCATTTTGTTGGCCTTTGCAGCTGCCTTCCTACATTGTGCTGAGTTGTTCATTGACCCTGTAATGAGCACACCCAGATCCTTTTCCTCCTCTGTCTGGGCTAGATGCACCCCCCCAGCTGGTAACTCCTCCTTGGGTTCTTCATCCCAAAATGCAGCACCTTGCACTTTTTGGCATTAAAGTCCAGTTGCCAGGTATCTGATCAGGTTTCAAGCTTTGCCAGATCATCCTGCAACCCCTGCCATGCCCCTAGGTCACCCACCACCGCGCCTACCTTGGTATCATCAGCAAATAGACTGATCTTGCTCTTGATGTCCCATGATATGTCTGCAATGAATATCCCAAACAACACTGGTCCCAACACTGAGCCCTGTGGAACACCGCTCGTCACTGCCCTTGGGTGTGAGAGCTCCCCACCCACCACCACCCTCTGTTGCCTTCCCTGCAGCCAGTTTCCTACCCATCTCACCAGCTTTGCACCCGCCCCTGTGCCTACTAACTTCCTTCCCAGCCTTCCATGTGGCACTGAGTCGAAGATGAAGATGAAGGATCCCTTTCAGAAAGGTCTTTGAGACCTTCAACTGAGTCACGGGTTTACCATCCACTAGCTCGTGGTACGCGGAAATAGCAGAGATATGGACCTTTAAAGAAGAACAGGACAAACCGGAGTCCGATAAGTAAAGGAGGTATTCCATGACTTGGGAGGCTGAACAGGAGAAGGGATTCCAACCCTTAGCAGCTACCCAGACCGAAAACCGCTTCCACT
This sequence comes from Neoceratodus forsteri, assembly GCA_016271365.2. Lineage (NCBI taxonomy): Eukaryota > Metazoa > Chordata > Ceratodontiformes > Ceratodontidae > Neoceratodus > Neoceratodus forsteri. Next base: position 1,618,185,175 of record CM028130.1, read on the forward strand.
TCATGGTGTAAGTGGAATGGGTGGATGGTTTTCTGGCCTCGATGAGGAGCTGAGCAACTCTAGAGGGGACGCCAAAGCATGAAATTGCGATGTCTGTAGGAGCCACGCATGAAGATGCAGGGTCCTGAGCCCCGGATGAACCAGCCTGCCTTGGTCCTGAGTCAGGAGGTCATGAGTCAGTGGAAGTGAAACCAGTGGTTCCCTGGAGAGCTGTTGTAACAGCGGGAATCAGAGTTGTCTCGGCCAGAGAGGGGCAATGAGAATCATTCTTGCCCTCTTGGCTTGAGGTTTGAGGAGAACCCTCTGCAGAATGGGAAAAGGAGGGATAGCATACAAGAATTTCCCTGTCAGTGATAGAGACAATGCGTCATTCCAGAAAGCACCTTGTTCTGGAGCAAGTGAGCAAAACTTGGGAAGCTTTGCGTTGAATTGAGAGGTGAAGAGGTCGATTTCCGGATATCCCCAATTCTGGAAGATGGAATACGCCACTTCCTGATGCAGTTCCCATTCACAGGCGCGGATCCAAGTACTGCTGAGACTGTCCACCAGGACGTTGAGAACACCTGGAACGTGCACGGCCACCAGGCCCATATGATACAGGACTGCCTAGTTCCACAAGTGGGTTGCCTCCCTGCAAAGAGGGTACGACCGGGTTCCTCCTCGTTTGTTGATGTACCAAACAACCGACATATTATCCATTTGGATCAGCAGTGTTCCCTTGGGTAGCAGAGTCTGAAAGGCCTGCAAGGCATACAGGACCACCCTGAGCTCCAGAACATTGACGTGGAGAGAAGCCTCCATGCCTGACCAAAGGTCTTGAGCTTGATATTCCCCTCAGGTGAGCTCCCCACCCCATATTCGAGGCATCCGTGGTGAGGGTAGCTGCTGACGCAGAGTTTCAGAACGGAAGTCCCAGGGAAAGACTGTGAGAATCCTCCCACCACTGTAAATCCCTCTGGACTGCTGAAGAGACCAGGACTGGATGGTCCAGGTCGTCTAGGAGCTGATCCCACTGCACCCGTAATGACCACTGAGTGATTCTCATGTGTGGCCTTGCTAGGGAAACAGTCGTGATGGAGGCCGCCATCAGTCCCAAAAGACAAAGGACCTCCCAAGCAGGGATGAACCGGAGGGAGGCTACTTTTTGAGCCTGACTGACCAGGGTCTCCATCCTGTCAGGAGGGAGGAAAGCTCTGCACTGTATCCAGAACTGCCCCAATACACTGCAGTCTCTGGGCAGGGACGAGAGATGACTTGGGAACATTGACCATGATCCCTAGTCGGCTGAATAGGTCCAGTGTGAAAGAGTTTCGAACAAAAGATTCCTGGACAGGGCTGATATCAGCCAGTCATCAAGGTAAGGGAACACCTCAATACCCCTGCAGCGCAAGAACGCCACCACCACCGCCAGGCACTTGATAAAAACCCGAGGTGCTGAAGACAGACCAAAGGAGAGAGCCCAGAACTGGAAATGCTCTACTTGGAAACAGAAACGCAGGAATCGGTGGTGGCTGGGGAAAATGGGGATGTGCAGGTAAGCATCCTGCATGTCCAGGGCACAGAGCCAATGATTCTCTAACAGCAGAGGAAGAAGGCCCTGAAGCGTCAGCATGCGGAACTTCTTGTACTCGACATACTGATTGAGTTGACTCAAGTCGAGTACGGGTCTGAAGTCCCCGGTCTTTTTTGGAACCAGAAAGAAATCGGAATAAAACCCTTTTCCCCTTTGCCCGAAAAGAACTCGCTCGATTGCTTCTTTGAGCAAGAGTGAACTGACCTCCTTGCGAACGAGAAGGGCCTGGTTCCAGGAGTAAGAGGACTTCTGCGGAGGAGAGTCCAGAGGAATCTCCAGAAACTCGATGGTGTGTGCGACGGACATGAGTTGCAGGACCCACTCATCTGAGGTTGTTGCCCTCCACTTCTGCACATGGCGGACAAACCTCCCCCCAACCTGCTCCCCATCACGAGACTGAGGATGCAGTGGGGCCGGCAAGTTAAGAAGTGGCGGGATGTTCAGGAGGAGGTCCCCCTGAACGTCGCTGATTCTTGGGGGCAGGGGGTGTAGCGGTACCCGTGGCCTTAAGCGTTCCTTGGAGTTGTGCATGAGTGTTCTTTTGCTGCCTCCCGGTCCTTTTCCAAAAGGGCTATTGCTGGGTGCCTGATCGGTACATGGACCTAACGGATCTAAGGGCTACACCCTTGTCCTGTAGATCCGTTATGATGTCCTTGGTATCCCCACCAAAAAGGACTGAGCCCCTAAAGGGGGCGTCCTGAATTGATGACTGGACTTCGTTGGCGAGCCCAGAGACGAAAACAGGAATGCCGCCTAAGGGCAACGCCAGCTGCTGAGGTACGGGCCACTGAATCGACAGAGTCATAAGTGGCACGAAGAGCATCCCTATAGGAGATTTTGGAGAGGCAGAGATACTTGGCAAGTTCTTCCTGGAGGGGCAAAGGGTCCATTGATTGGACCTTTGCCTCTAGCCTAGCCATAGTCTGTTTTTGGTGGACCACCATATGGGCCACGTAACTAAGGGAACGAACAGCGCACATGGCTGACGAGTAGACCTTCTTCCCGAACTGGTCCATCAGCCTCCACTCTTTGTCAGGAGGTGTCATGCTCATGTGCTTAGGAGCTATGGAGTGGTGATGAGCAGCCAAAATGACCACAGAGTCAGCCTTGGGATGAGCCTACAGAAAAGGGGTGTCCTTATGCACCCCACAGAGCCTGTCCGCCTTCTTGGGGACAGCCGGGATAGAATGAGGCATCTGCCAGATGGTGGTGGTGAGGTCTTGATGAGGTACCATCCATGGGGGGACCGGAATAGATGGGCAGAGACTCTAAGTCCAGGTGTTCCACCAGTCTCTGCCACATAGGATCCTGGTCCTCCGACTCCCAGTTGAAGTGGTCTCTTAAGGCCCCCAAGAGGTCTGAAAAGGAAGAATCCTCCGGAGGGGACTTTGGGGAGGTCTTTCCTTTTGTATCCTCAGGGTCCTCCACATGCTCCTCCTCTGAGGAATCTTCCCTCCCATCGGAACTATCTTCCGCCTCCTCGACAGGACGACGACTGAAGTCCCGAAGGGGAACATCCTGTCAAGTCTTCCCCGAGACGTGGACGGTAGAAATAGAACTGCTCAGGGAAGGCGACCTAGGAAGCTGCAGTTGTGGAAGTCTAGCTTCCAGATCCTAAACCAACTCCAATCTGACCCCCTGCCACAAGACTGAATCATGGTCTTGAAATTTGGAACCACCGGAGGCAGGGGAGGGGGAGCTGGCTGAGGCTGGGGGGGAGGGAGGAGGAGGAGGCGGTGCGACTGGAGGGGGATAGTACCCCTGGAAACCCATACAGGAAGAATATGGGTTGACTCCATGGTGGAACTGACCAAAATGGCTCTAATCAGGAGTGGAACCCCCCCCAGGTAGGGATCCCTAGGATACCCAAAGGGGTAATGGGGAACAGTTCGGGATCTGGAATAAGTCCCAGACATTGTATCTGGTGTCGGAGGGACCCACGTCAGACCTGCCATTGTATAGATTGGAGGAGGGTCCAGTGTTGGACAGCCCACATCAGAGGGACCGATGTCAGTACCGGCACTACCCGATTCGGTGCTGGAAAAGGATACGGCATTGGACGGACTGGACTAAGGAGCTCCGGCGTTGGGGCTGGGTCAAGCGTTGGAGCCAGAGGTAAAGGCTGGTTGGCTGGTCTCGGCTGAGGGACTGTCGTCAGGATCACTGGTATCAGAGAAGGCACTGGTATCCCTCCAGGAGGCGGAGAGGCCTCCACAGTTAGGCCAGATGGCCGTGAAGGAGCCTCCTGATCTGGGACCCCAGCAGGGGAACGCGGAGATGTGCCCAAAACATCGACAAGATTGATGGGGCCTCTGATCCCATCGCTGGACGCGTCTGAGGGTGATTGCGAGAACATGGATGAGGAAAGAGGAGGAGGAGGGAGAGGGGCTTTCTCCCTCTGGTCCCGCCGGACGTCGGGGGAAGTGCCGTTAGGCCCCAATGGTGGAACCAAGCCCATGCGGTAATCAGAGACTGGCGGGTAAGGTCAGGGGTGGAGCCCCCAGCTGACTTATCGACAGTAGCCAGGTGACTGCCCCAAGCGGAAGGTCAGCTACCAGCTACCCGCGCAGTCCTGGAGGAGCCAAGGCCAACTTATCGGCAGATCTAGTGCAGTCGCCAGAGGAGCTGGTGGCCGACTTATCCGCTGGAGTCTTGTCAGACTTACCATCCGGCTGTTTCCTGGGCGGTAGCTGGTCCTTGCTTGTCGAGGGCCTGGCATTATCCGTGGAGTGAGCCCACTTCCTAGACTTCTCCTTGTGTTTTTTAAGAAGGGTAAGATTTTTCGGACGAGTCCCTGAGGTGCTCCATCTTTTTCTCCAAGGAGGCCAAACGAGTTTTAAGAAGGTGGGCCTCCAATGCCTGCTGTTTCCGTTTTTTTGGTGGCCTGGTTGCATGACTGGCACTCTGGACAGGAGGAGGTAGGATGGTCTGGGCCTAGGCAGAGAACGCACTTCTGGTGACAGTCTTTGTGTGGGATCTGCGTGCCACAAGACATGCATTTTTCTTCGAAGAAGACATCTAGTAGAAGGCACTAACTCATTTGAAAATTGTGAGGTAAAATACTGTCGCGAAAGAAACTTTCACGACGATCACCAATGGAAGTCTACAATGTGACTTGACACGAGGAGACGGCAGGAAAGAACTGGAGGGTGGGCGTGGGTACCTCCCACTATATACAGTCACGCTGACATTGGTCACGTGACATCGGATGGGCAGTCCCCCGTCAGGTATTGCTAGAAAAGTCTGCCGTGCGGCCTGACGCCAGGTGGCACCAGTTCTATATGTGATGACCTACTGAAGGAACCCTCTCGAAGTAAGATCTAAATGTACTGTGAGTCATCAGTACGATGGTCACTGAAACCGGGCCTTGCTTCTCATGGATCTTCAGTGGTCATAACAATGGGAAGATGTCAGATGGGGCTAGGAGGTTGCCAGCACAAGAGATCAGACAGCAGGAGCAGGACATCTGGCTCAGGGGCAACAGCTGTATGAAAAAGAGAGGCATTACATGTTCTAGTATGAGTCTCCAGGGAGAGTGTTGCAGCTCTAACTTATGCTCAGCACCTGAGTGTAATAGCTGATGCTACCGAATGTGTGTCTGAAAGGGACAAGGCACAGGCCACTCATGGTTAGTAGAGGTTGGACTCTTGTCCATTCTTAACTGCTTCTAGGATAAGAGGTCTTGAGAGTAGAGTTTGGGAGGCTGACAACCAATGAAGAGACCAGTTGCCACAAAGACTGGTCAAACTTGTCCATGGTGGCCTGACAGTTGGCAATGCAGAGGTTATGTACTCCAGATCACTAGAACATAGCACCAAAGTTTTCCAGCTTACATGACTCCTTAATGGGGAGGTGACTGGCAGAGATGCTCCTCACTGCCTTCAGTATTAGCACTCCAGCCTTAGGACTGTAGACAGGTGCTACAGTCCTGGAGGGGCAAGATGCAGAGTGGAGGTTTCAGATGGGACTGATGAAGATTCAGCCTGACGCTTCCAAACAGTCCATGCAGCTGCCTCAAGCGCTGGCTGCAGGGGAGAACACCACCATGGAAGTGAGACCTGATAGAGCTACAAAGTCAGGAAGGTCCTTCTGAGCAACTTCAACAGTAACCCAAAGGAAACCCATGATGTCCTGCATTCTAGCTTTGAAGGTGTTGAATGTGACATCTGCTACTGTAGGCAGGAGTGCTCAAACAGGTGAGAAGGAAGAGCTGATAGACGAGGACGTAGACCCTACACTTTCAGGACTAGGCTAAAATGTACCCAAGAGCTCAACAGGAGGTTTAACATCTTGTAGTTCAGCAGGTGGTGAATGAAGCAGTGGCTGCACCCATAAGGGAATCCATGCGGTGGACAGTATGCGTCTCCAAAAGGCGGTGGGGACGCAGGCCCAAAACGATTCTCTCAGCCAGCCTTTTTTTTTTGTTTTTTAATTTCTCTTTATTCAAAAGTTTTATAATACAGACAAACGACACAAAAAACATACAACATGGAACAGTGGGAAGCAGAAACTGATCTACAATCAACTTACAAAGCACAGCAGCAGGAGTAAATCAGTCAAGTATGGTTCCTCAAATGACTACAGTCCAGAATTAAGGCACAAAGTCTGCTCTCTGGTCCAGCGTATACTGGACCCATCTGGCCCACACAGAATCAGACTTGGGCACCAGATGGTTTACATTTGCAGGTGTTCCATCTCATAAGCCTGCAGCATAATTTCCTCCACTGCTTTGCAGAAGGAACAAGCAGCTACTACAGAAGAGAATATTTAAAAAAAAATAGTTCTCACATAAAAAGGTTAAACCCAGCACTTTATTCCACACAGGAGAGTACACAGCACTAAACCCCAGTGCTTTGCCTTGTAAGCGTGAGGCTTCGTCAGGGGGCATCTTTACAGTACAAATCTGGTTCGAGAGCCACAATTTTGTGGTGGCTACCATGTCAACACACAGTAGCTTCCTCATGTTAGGAACCTGAAACCTCACTGGGGGATCCCCAAAAAATAACAGTTTGTTTAGCTCTCTGAAAACTGTCTCCAAAAACAGACTGGATGGCCCCTGTAAGTTGGGTTCAAAAGGGTTGAAGGAGAGGGCATTTCCAAAAACTATGTCCATGGGTTGCTGGAGTGAAGACACAGCCTCCCCAGCACATCGCAGTTCAATTGGGCTTAAATTTGGCTACTATGTGAAGTAAATCTAATAAATGACTTCCAGGAGAATTCTCTCCAGGTGTGAGATGAAGTTACTCTGTGTATGTTAGCAAGGTATCTGTCTCGTAATTGGATGGTTATTTGCATCTGTAAATTCTCCTCCCACCAGCCTTGAATATTTTATTTATTGAATTTTGTTGACCGGGTAGGCCCACTGACACCAGAAGTCCCTTTTTCAGGAGCGACCGGGGACGTTTTTTTTTTTGGGGGGGGGGGGATACATATGGTAACCAACTAAAATTGAACCAGATTAAGCTGTTGGTGGTATTTTTAGTGAATGGGGGAAATTAAGCTGGGAAATTCCCTACACTTTTGTTAATAAAATACCCCTACTCTTAGCAAAAAGTGCTATGGGATTTTTAACATCCATCTGAAGAACAACTAGAACAGGCAGACAGGACCTCTGTTTAATGTCTCATCCAAAAGACAGCACCTCAGAAGTGCAGCACCCCCGCTCATGATGCACTACATTGTCAGTATTGGGATTTACCCCAAGTGCCTGGTGTGGGGTTAGAACCCACAAGCTTTCGATTTTCCAGCCTCAGAGGCAAGTGTGCAACCTGCTGAGCCACTGACATTGATTATATGATAATTGTGATGCACATTTCCACCACAGTCGACCTTTTTTTTTTTTTAACTCTATTTTTACTTTTACTGACAAACAGTACAGCATGTAGACTGCAGGCAGACATTTCACATTAGGCAAACCTTCTACACTGATACAGAGTACACAGCATTTTTACAGTTAGGAACCTTAATACCCCAAAGCCTGGTACTGCTCTGGAGGGTTCCCCTTATTGAAAGTCATCAATACACTGTCCGACATATAGTGTAAAAGCCAAATACTGCCAGGAGCACGGGTCAATAAAACAAAGACTATGAAAAAAAACATCATTCTCCCTGATTTAGAACAGAAGGGTTAATCCCCTTATCCAACACAGGATGTAAGTAATGCTAGGCAACTATATAGAAAACCTGCAGATAAAAAACATGATAGGGCAAACTAGACTGACCATTTACCCGTCTAACTCATAAAAGAAATCACATTTACACTGATCAGTGAACTCTTACTATATACCAATGGAAGTTACTCCTGCTGTGTGTAAAAGCCAACCTTTCTGAGCTGGTCCATGGTGACCTGATGATACATAGATGAGTACTGACTGAGCAGTGGTAGAAGCTGCTATGAGTTTGACCTCTGTGGTAGGGAAAGTGATGGAATCACTTCTGAAGGAAAGAATTGTTGAGTACCTAGAGGCCAGTGGAGCACAGGACCCAAGGCAGCATGAGTTCACAGTGGGAAGGTCATGTCAGATGAATCTAATTGATTTCTTTGACTGGGCGACCAAAGTAGTAGACCAGGGAGGGGCTGTGGACATGGCCTACCTAGACTTTAGCAAGGGATTTGACACAGTCCCACACAAAGGATTAATAATCAAATTAACCAGCCTCGGAGTGGGTCCCAGGGAGGTAGCCTGCGTAAAACATTGGCTGGACAACAGGACACAGAAGGTAATTATAAATGAAGTCCACGCTGAAGAAAGAGGGGTTACTAGTAGGGTAATGCAGGGTTCAGTATTGGGTCCAGTCCTTTTTAATGTCTTTATAAGTGACATTGCAGAGGGACTGGAAGGAAAAACATGCCTTTTTGCAGATGACACAAAGATCTGCAACAGGGCTGATACACAAGGAAGCATGGAAAGGATGGGAAGGGACTTGGTAAGGTTGGAGGAATGGTCAGAAGTATGGAAGCTTGGATTCAATGCAAAAGTGCAAAATAATGCCTGGGAAACAAAACCCAGGAAGATAACACAATGGGGTAGTAACAACAACAAAATGGAAAGGGACCTGGGGCTAAATCATATCAGATGACCTTAAGGTTAGCAAGCAATGTGAGAAGGCTGAAGGAAGGGCTGGGGGATACTGGGATGTACAGGGAGGGGCATCACCAGCAGAAAACAGGAAGTTGTTATCCCTCTGTACAGACAGTTGGTGAGACCCCCACCTGGAGTACTGAATCCAGTTCTGGAGACCCCATATCAGCAAGGACAGACAGGATGGGGGCAGTCCAGAGGAGGGCAACTAAAATGATGCAGGGTCTGCAAGAGAAGCCATACAAGGAGAGACTAAAGGAGCTTAATATGTAAACCCTTGTGGAAAGGAGGGAGAGGGGGGACATTATAGAAACTTAAGTATCTCAGTGGAATCAACAAAGTCCAAGAGAGTAGCATCTTTCAGAAAAAGAGATGTGCAAGAACAAGGGTACACAATTTGAAGATAGAGGGGGGAGGCAGTTCAGGGCAATGTGAGGAAGTATTTTTTCACAGAGAGGGTGGTGGACACATGGAACAGCCTTCCTGAGGAGGCAGTGGGCTCTAAAACTGTGGGAGAATTCAAGAATGCATGGGACAGACATAAGGCAATTTTTGTGGGGGGGTAGGAAGAAATAGGCTGTTAGTTAAATAGAATCTGCAGCTTATCCTGTTGGTAGGGAAATGGGCAGACTAGGTGGGCCAAGCGGTCCTTTTCTGCAGTCAAAGTCTATGTTTCTATGAGGAAAGTAGCCACAGAGACAAGAGCTCCTGCTTAATCTTCTGGAAGGGTGGCACCAAAGCTAATGCATCCAAGAGAACAGCAAGAGAGAACACAGGGCAGGGTGAAGGCGTTACGGTCACCTGTGTCATACCAATCGCCCCATGAGAGGGGGTCAGATTGTGTTCTCCATGCTGGTAAGGAGGACTGTTGTGGTAGCTGAACTGACAAGAGCCACGGCTTCTGAAAAAACTCTATGCCGCACCGTGACGGGTCGGCACCATATATTTCAATGCCAGCACAGTAGGCGGCACCAAAGGAGGTGCCATACATGGTACCATGGTTACAACTGCACCAAATTTCTGCAAAGGGTTCTTCAATGGGATGGAAATCCCCCCAGTGGGAGTTAAGGCAACAAATTTCAGCAGTAACCAAGCCATCTCTGAGTCTGAGTCAATAGTAATGATATCTGAGCCCTCTCACAAGCTAAGTTGACCCTGTTCATCGCTAGTAGGTGACTGAAGGGAGGACTGCTGGCATCATTTCTCCCTCATGGGCAAAGGAGAACAACATGACAACCGTACTGGCAGCTCTTGTTACCTCAGGCAGGACCCAGAAGCATTATCCAGTGAGTCCTCACCTGCCTGCCTGCCGCTTGCCCGGACCCCGATGCAGACTTGATTCCTCTGGGGAGGGGAAAAGAGGTAAGCCACATCATGTCCCCTCCTGGGGGGTAAGCCAGGTCTCCATGGGGGGTCTGGCAGGACGTGTCAGCGGAGGCAGGGAGTCAGGTGACAGCACTGGGTAAGACATGTGGGTAAAAACAGAAAATAAAAATGTCCTGCCAAAGGAAGCATGCTGTCTGGCGTGCACATCTAGAGCACAGTGCTTCACAAAAGTGTGCACTGAGTTCCAAGTAGCCACTTTGCAAATGTCATCAATGGGAACAGAGCTGATCTTTTCCAGAGATGCGGTCACAGCTCTGGCAGGATGGGCATGCACCTGGCCCTCCAACTTTACTTACGCCATGGAGTAACAATGGTGAAGGTATGCCACTATCCAAGCAGAAATACATTTGATGGACACTGGCTGACTCAGCCAGGTCATGTTGAAGAACACAAAGAGCTGATTGGCCTGATGGGTGTCCTTGGTTTTACTGATATAGAATCACACGGCTCTTTCAACATCTTGGGAATGAAGGGTGCATTCCCCTTCATTTTGGAAGTTAGCAAAATAAGTGAAAATCCGAAACCACTTTTGGTGGGAACTTAGGGTGAGTACAGAGAACCACCTTGTCATTATGAAAGACTGTATTCCATGCATTCCATTGGTCTGTGACCAAGGCATGTATTTCAGAGACCCTACAAGCAGAAGTGATGGCCACTAGAAAGGCAGTTTTCTACATCAGAAACTTCAGATCACACATAGCTAGGGGCTCAAAGGGCTTACCAGTGAGCATATCTGCCACGAGGTTAATGTCCCAGGGAGCAACTGTTTTTTTAACCGGGGGCTTCATATATAGGATACTTTTAAGCAATCTTTTTGACAGCGGCAACTAAGCCAGGCTCAGGTTTTGGACTGACTCATGATAGGCAGAAAGTACACAGAGGTGCACCTTTAGAGACGACTATTGCAGTCCTGCATCTGAAAGGTCTAGTAGGCACTCCAGTACTTTCTCTGGAGGACACTGAAATTGGTCTAAGGAGATTTTAGCACACCATCCTAAGAAACGCTTCCACTTAGCCATGTAAGTCTTCCTGGTGGAAGGCTTATGAGCTGCCAGAAGGATCAGAAAGATTCTCCGAGACACTTAGAAGTCAGCAAGTTTCATCTCCTCAGAAGCCAGGCGTAGAGATGAAGCATGCAGGTTGGGGTGCACCAAGGGTCTTTGCGCCAGGAGGTCCGTTTAAAGAGGCAATTGTTTCGGGGTACCACTGACAACTTGCTGATCAAGGGAAACCAAATCGGTCGAGGTCAACACAGAGCAATTAGAATCATTTGGCCCCCGTGTGCCTCCAGTCTGAGCAGCACCCTCTGAAATAGTGGAAGAGGAGGAAATGCATACAGAAAACGTCTTGTCCACCACAGCCTGAATACATCCTGACAGAAAATGTCAGGTTCTGGATTTCTGGAGCTGAATAGAGGCAGTTTTGCGTAGAGTGGGGACGCAAAAAGGACCAAGTCTGGACTGCCCCACTCGTTGAAGAGCAACTGTACTATGTCTGGTACAAGAGACCACTCGTGATGATCCGATTCTGTTCTGCTGAGGTGGTCCACCAGATTGTTCAGGGCTCCTGGTAGGTAAACTTCCTGAATCAGGACATCATGGCTGAGGCACCATTCCCATACCCTCATGGTGTCTCTGCATAGAGGGTAGGAGTGTGCCCCGCCCTTTTTGTTGATGTAGTACATTACAGATTTGCTGTCTGTCTGAAGAATTATCTTGGAAGCGATCACTTTTTCTAGGACTCGTATGGCGTACAGGATTGCCCTCATCTCCAGAACAATGATGTGAAGATGAGACTCCTCCTGGGTCCACACCCCCTGAGTGTGAAGATCCTGGTGGTGAGCCCCCTAGCCGAGCAAAGATGTATCTATGGTGATTGTGATCTGAGATTCCAGCTTGGCAAAGGGCAGACCTTGTAGAAGGTTGTTCTCCTGTATCCACTATGCAAGTGACCAACGCAGGGGCTCTGTCACTTTGATGGGGTAAGACAGAGGATATGTAGTTGGGAACCACTACATGCTGAGCATCCATTGAGTGGTTCTCATGTGCAGACGAGCTAGGGGAACCATTAAAATGGATGAAGCTATGAGGCCTAACATCCACTGCATGGAGTGAGCGCTTAAAGAGCTGTTTTCTCTGATGAAGCGAGCTATCTGGAGAATGTTATTCCTCCTGTCCTCTGGAAGAAAAGCTCTTGCTTTTGTACTATCCAAGAGGGCTCCTATGAAGAGGAGCTGCTGAGATGGTTGGAGCTGTGACTTCTCTAGAGTCAGCAGGACCCCATGGAAGTGAGGAACTGAGAGGCTGTGAAAACTGCCTTCTGTCTCTCCTGCCTTGACGGGTTGCCAAAAGCCAGTCTTCTTAGTAGGGGAAAACCTGAACGCCGAGCTTTCGAAGGTACGCAGCAAGGACTGCAAAGCACTCGGTAAAGACCTGAGGAGCCGAGGGAGCCCAAAGGGCAAGACTCTGACTTGGTAATGTTGGCCCAAGGCCACAAACAGAAGGTACTTGTGGTGTCTTGGGTGTACTAAAATGTGCTGGCAGGCGTCCTACATGTCCAGGTATGCCAGCCAGTCATTTTATTTTTGTCATATTTTCTTTACTGTGCAGTTTTATATTGTTACACTACAGTTTGATTCATTGTTTTAATTGCATACACTGTTATTTTCTTATAACTTACACTGTATGTTTTACTGTTCTTATGCTCAGTCTCTTTTATCATTAACAAACTATTAAAACACCATAGCATAAACAGAGTTGTGTCTTTCATTTGTGTACGTTTCCTTCAAGGTTCTCTTGCTCTGGGGTGGTCAGTACTGACTGGGTTCCTATTTTCTGATGTTCATTAAGTACTATCCCTCCTGTGTTACTGCCATTCTACCTTAGGTCCCACTTATTGTATATTGCCAGATTATGTGTGTTCTTGTCCCTTGTCCTGTTGTATTCCTTTTCCCCTTTTTATGTTGCTGTTTCCATCTGTATCACCCGTGTAGTCCATCTCTGTAAAAATGTGTCCAGTCTGTCCCTGACTGAGTATGTCATTCTCTCCATCCCTTGGCTTTTTTCAAGTCTGTTTCCATTCCTGTTGTTCTCGGGGTCCGGATTCAGCCATCTCCTGGTTAAGGCTTTACTTCCTGCGGTTACACATGTCGCCTATAAATACTGAGCATGTGCACCCTTTACTTCACTCGGGGGGGTCTCAATATTATGTGTTGTATACCTAAGGGAGTTTGTATCTGAAATAATTGATGTTTTCTCCCACCTCTTCTATAAACTTCTGTATCTTGGGGCATGTATAAAAGGTGTACGTGTGTGTGTGTCCCTTTGTCCTCCACAGTTCCTCCAGCAGCTTCTGTTTCCCCTCTCTTCTCAGTGTGCTTTTATTTGTGGGGTGATGAAGTATCTGATCCTGACCTTCCATGCAAATTCCCTCCAGCCCGGGGATGATGTGGTATGAGTAGCGGACTGCCATATTCTCTCCCAGTCCTTTTTGCCTAGATGGATTCCTGCCTTTGCATCCCATTTCTTTGCTATGTTTGGTTGCATCTTCTTTACTGGAGGTCAGGTACACACATATCCTAGTTATTGCACCTTTTGTGTTACTGTTCCCCATTAGCTGCTCTAGGATTTGGGTCCCTTCCCCTGCTATCTGTATTGCTTGTGTTTTCCGAATCTGGGTAAATGTATAGCTTTGAATTTGTAGGCATCTAAACCTATCCGTCTCCTTCCAGTGATGTCATGCCTTACATTCTTCGAACGTAATTATATTCCCCCCTTGCATTATCTGTTTTATGCACTGAAAGCCATTTCGTGCTTGCTGTTTAAACCATGGATCTAATTGTCTTGGCCGGAAACCGGGGTTATGGTTCAGCCAGCAATGCTGCCACCCATCTCTCCTCACCCTACGGTGCTCTGAGAAACACCCCAGGGCTTTGTATGTTACCTGCATGGTCCTGTGCCAGTGCTCCTGTTCTGTTTGTGTTGCTCTAGTCCCCAGTATTAATGTCCATGGGTGCCGGTCAGAGATTTGGGCTTCTTCTAGGTCCTTCCAGTGAGTGCTTGTGTCCAAGAATCTCCCCATTGAAGGGCCCATCTCATTTGTGTGGCTACCCACCAGCTCTCCAGGTCTGGTACTGCCCAGTCACCCCATTTCTTATCCCCTAGTAGTACTCTGCCTCTGATTCTTGGCCTTTTATTTGCCCAGATGAAGCTGTGCACGATATTTTGCATTTCCTTAGACCATTTTTTGGATAGCTCCACTGGGGCACACTGAAATATGTACAGTAGCCATGGGAGCATGTTAATTTTCCTTGCCTGTATCCTGGCATGCTGTGCCAGGGGCATAATGCTCCGAGTTTTGGTCCTCTTTTATTTGTTGGAGTAAGGGGACATAATTGTCTTGATATATATGTTGGTTGGAGTTTCTTAATATTATTCCTAAATATTTTAGGTACAGTAAACTCCATCTCATTGGGAATTGTTGTCCGAGTCTATATGTTGGGATATAATTAAATGTGGGTATCCCGGTTTTCGCCTGATTTAAAGTGTAGCCCGCAATTTCAGTGAATTGTGTTACTCTTTTCATCAGCTGTGGTAAGGATTTTTCAGGGTTTGTTAGGAACATTAGGACATCGTCCGCATTCAGGGCTATTTTCTGTACCTCGGCTCCCAGTCTGATTCCCTCTATCCTATCATCTTGTTTTATCTGTTGCGCAAATAGTTCTATGTGCAGTGCGAATAGTAATGGTGATACGGGGCACCCGTCTCGTACCTCTACCCAATCTTATCCCTTGTAAGACGTGCCCATTCGCTCTGATATATGCAGTTGGCCAATCATACAGCCTCCGTATTATCTGTTGGAATTGTTCCCCCAGCCCAAACCTGGAAAGGAACCCCTGCAAGTATGGCCATTCTACCTTGTCAAAGGCCTTTTCTGCATCTATGCTCATAATGACAGCCCTCTTGTTAGTGTCTGATATATGGTCTATGATATTCATGGTTCTTTGCACATTGTCAGCAGCCTGCCTGTCCACGACAAATCCCGTTTGGTCAGTATTGATTATCCCTGGTATTATAAATTCCAGTCTTTTTGCCATTATGGACACAAACATCTTAATAGTCTACGGTCAAAATCGAACTAGGTCTATAAGAGGAGAAGTTTGTTGGGTGTTTTCAAGGCTTGGGGATCACTGTTATCATGACCTGATTCCACATCAGTGGTATCTTTCCTTCCTCCCCCATTACCTCATGGTACACCTTCTGTAGTTGTGGTATTATGGGGTCTTGAAATTTTTTATAAAATTCGGCCGCAAACCCGTCTGTACCCGGGCATTTCCCAGTTTTACTACCTCCTATAGCCTTCTTTATTTCCTCTGTTGTTATTGGACTTGTTAAGGACTAGGCCTGTTTGATGGATATTTTTGGGCAAGGTCAGTTGGGACAGGTATCCCTCTATCTTCTCATTCTGTGTTTCTGGGGCTGTGTAATATTTTGTAAATGCTTCTAGTATTTCTACCATGTCTGTGACACGGGCATTCTTCACCTGATGGTGTATTTTAAGAATCTGAGCCTTTGCTCTCCTTGCCCCGAGACAGCATGCCAGTTATTTAATTGCTCTTGATCCCCCTTCGCAATATTTTTTGTTTGAGAAATTGGATGTTTCTCTCAACCTTGTTGTCTACAACTGTATTTTGTTCCTTTTTAAGCTGCATTAGGTCTTTTCCCCTCTGTCTGTCCATCTTATTCTGTTGTTGTTTTTCCATTGTCCTAATCTGTTCCTCTACGAGTTTTGTTTTTCCCTTCTCTGTTTCTCCCTTGCTGCTGATATGGAGATCAACTTCCCTCTAATTATCGCCTTTAATCTATCCCACAGTATCCCCATCTTAGTATCTGTGTCCTTATGATCCTGTAGTGTCTGTTCCATCAGTTGTGGGATTTTCTCCTGGACCTCCTTGTCTTTAAGGAGAGCTAGATTTAGTCTCCAAAAGGATGTTTTAGACATAGAAACATAGACTTTGACGGCAGATAAGGACCGCTTGGCCGATCTAGTCTGCCCATTTCCCTACCTACAGGATAGGCCGCGGATCCTAGTTAACCAACAGCCTATTTCTTCCCACCCCCACAAGAATTGCCTTATGTCTGTCCCATGCATTCTTGAATTCTCCCACAGTTTTAGACCCTAACCTCCTCAGGAAGGCTGTTCCATGCATCCACTACCCTCTCTGTGAAATAATACTTCCTCACATTGCCCCTGAACCGCCTCCTTCTATCTTTAAATTGTGTCCTTTGTTCTTGCACGTCTCTTTTTCTGAATATATACCTCTTGGACTTTGTTGATTCCACTGAGGTACTTAAAAGTTTCTATCATGTCCCCCTCTCCTTCTTTCCTCAAGGGTATACATATTAAAGCCCTTTAGTCTCTCCTCACTCGGCTTCTCTTGCAGACCCTGCACCATTTTAGTTGCCCTCCTGGACTACCTCTATCCTGTCTACGTCCTTGCGGAGATGGGGTCTCCAGAACTGGACACAGTACTCCAGATCGGGTCTCATCAACTGTTTGCACAGAGGGATAACAACTTCCTGTTTTCTGCTGCTGATGCTCTCCCTATACATCCCAGTATACCCCCAGCCCTCCCTACTGCCTTCTCACGTTGCTTGCTAACCTTAAGGTCATCTGATATGATTACCCCCAGGTCCCTTTCCTTTTTGTTGTTGTTACTACCTCCCACCCATTGTGTATTCTTCCCCTGGGTTCTTGTTTCCCAGGTGCATTATTGTGCACTTCTTTGCATTGAATCCTAGCTGCCATACTTCTGACCATTCCTCCAACCTTGCCAAGTCCCTTTTCATCCTTTCCACGCCTCCTTGTGTACCAACCCTGTTGCAGATCTTTGTGTCATCTGCAATAAGGCATACTTTTCCTTCCAGTCCCTCTGCAATGTCACTGATGAAGACATTAAAAAGGACTGGACCCAATACTGAACCCTGTGGTACCCCACTAGTAACCCCTCTTTCTTCAGAGTGGACTGGACTCCATTTACAATTACCTTCTGTGTCCTGTTGTCTAGCCAATGTTTTACCCAGGCTACCACCCTGGGACCCACTCCCAGGCTGGTTAATTTGACTATCAATCTTTTGTGTGGGACTGTGTCAAATGCCTTGCTAAAGTCTAGGTAGGCCATGTCCACAGCCCCTCCCTGGTCTACTACTTTGGTCACCCAGTCGAAAAAATCTATTAGATTCGTCTAACATGACCTTCCCACTGTGAACCTATGCTGCCTTGGGTCCTGTGCTCCACTGGCCTCTAGGTACTCGACTAGTCTTTCCTTCAGAAGTGACTCCATCACTTTCCCTACCACAGAGGTCAGACTGACAGGTCTGTAGTTTCCTGCCTCTGTCTTGGTCCCACTTTTCTGAAAGGGAATCACATCTGCCTTCCTCCAGTCCTTGGGTACCATACCATCCTCCCATGATGTATTAAAAAGAGTAGCCAGTGGTTTCACTAGTTCCTCCCTTAATTCTTTTAGAATTCTGGGGTGAATTCCATCAGGACCCATTGCTTTGTCCACCTTCAGTTTTAGGAGTTCTTGCAGAACCCTTTCTTCTGTGAAAGGACTGGGATCGACCCCCTATCAAGAGTGCTTCTGTTAATTGGATTAGGCACTTCCCCCTCCTCTTTTGTGAATACTGAGCAGAAATATTCGTTCAGTATCCCTGCTTTTTCACTGTCCCCCTCTGCCCACCCACCGTTCATTCTATTCAGCCTCACTATCCCTCCTTTGTCTTTCTACGCTCGCTGATGTACCTATAAAAGGTTTTATCCTCCTTAACTGAGTTGGCTATCTTTTCCTCAGTTTGGGCCTTTGCTATTCTGACTTCCCTCCCTGCTTCCAATCTGCCTTAACTGGTACAGCTCTCTTTCCTGCTCCTTCTGTGTTTCCTTATACTTCCAGAATGCTATCTTTTTCTTCCTGACTTTCACAGCCACCTCTTTTGAGAACCATAGTGGCTTTTTCTTTCATTTTGATTTGTTTATTTGCTTCACACAAAGGCTTGTTGCCTCTGTGATGGCAGTTTTGATGATTCCTCATTGTTTCTCCACACCTCCTTCTAGTCTGTTTGCTAATGCTTTTCTGAGGCACTCTCCCATCTTGCCAAAGTCAGCCCTTCTAAAATCCAGTACCCTCACTTCTGTATAGCTTGACTCTGTAGCTGAATTTAATGTGAACCACACTGTTTGATGGTCACTTGTCCCCAGATGGCAACCACTTCTAGATCTGAGATCCTCTCACTGCCCCCATTTGAGAATACGAGGTCTAAGATTGCTCCCTCACGAGTGGGTTCCGAAACTAGCTGTCTGAGGCCTGCCACCTGTAGGGCATCAAGAATGGCCCTGCTCTTGGATGTGGCTGCAAAAAATGTGCTCCAGTTAACATCTGGCATATTCAGGTCTCCCATCAACAGTATCTCCCTTTCTCTGCCATTCTAAGAATGCCTTCCATCATATCCTTGTCCATTCCCTCCCCTGACATGGGGGTCTGTACACAACCCTGTGAGGATTGTGGTGCCCTTTCCAGTCTCCAAGGTGACCCACAGTGCCTCCTCTCCTCCCTGTTTACTCTTTTGTTCAGTTGCTTTATCCCTTCCTTTACATAGAGAGCTACTCCTTCCCCCTTCTCCCCTGCCTGTCTCTCCTGTAGGTTACGTACCCTGGTATGTTAACATCCCAGTTATGGTTCTCTGTGTACCATGTTTCTGTGACTGCTACGATATCCAGGCATCCCTCTTCCATCAAGGCCACCAGCTCAGGGAGCTTGTTGCCCAGACTACGGGCATTGGTACTCATTACCCTCCATTTCCTGATGGCCTTACTCCCTTTTGCCCCATCCCTGTCCTTCTTGCCTTTGTCACTTTCTCCATTTACCCCTGCCCTTCTACCTATCGACACCTCTATATTGGTGTTTGCCGCACTTATTACCGTGATTATTTGGGAGGGGGGGCTAGGATTTCCCTGCTCCTTTCCAGTGCCTCCCCCCTTGGCTAGTTTAAATGCTTGCCAATGAAGCATTTAAACCTATCATAGATACATACATAGATACATAGATACATAGACAGTGTCGGCAGATAAGGGCCTATGGCCCACCTAGTCTGCCCATTTGAGCTTGTAAGTTCAGTTTGTTTTCCTAGAAGTCTATTTCCCCTTACCCCTGACCTCTAGAATTCCTTTATGTCTATCCCATGCATTCTTAAATCCCGTGATTGTTTAGCCCCACCACTTCCTCTGACAGGGTGTTCCACTTGTCCACCACCGTTCTGTGAAGAAATTCTTTCTCATGTTTCCTCTGAATCGTCCCTCCTCCAACTTCATCCCATGCCCTCTAGTCCTGAAACATCTTTTTCGCTTAAAAATAGTGTTTTCCTGCACCCTGTTCCTCCCTGTAAGATACTTGTATGTCTCTATCATATCCCCTCTCTCCCTCCTCTCCTCCAGGGAGTACATGTTCAGTTCCTTCAACCTGTCTTCATAGGATTTGTGATGCAACCCATGCACCATCTTTGTTGCCCTCCTCTGAACCTTCTCTACCCTGTCTATGTCCTTACATAGGTATGGTCTCCAGAACTGTACACTGTACTCCAGGTGGGGCCTCACTAGTGTCTTGTATAGCGGAATTATGACCTCCCTTTTCCTGCTGGTGATGCCCCTGCCTATACATCCCAGCATCCTATTTGCTTTACCTGATGCCTTGTCACACTGTTTCCCTACCTTGAGGTCATCAGAGATGACAACCCCAGATCCCTTTCCTGCTTGGTGCATGCTATATCCTCACCCCCAACTGATATATTGTGCCAGGGTTTTTGTGCCCCATATGCATTATCTTGCACTTCTTTGCATTGAATTTCAACTGCCAAACCCTTGACCATTCTTCAAGTTTCTGCAGGTCCCTTCTCATTCTGTCTACACCCTCTGGTGTGTCTACTCTATTACAGAGCTTTGTGTCATCAGCGAACAGTGAAATTCTGCCTTCTATATCCTGTGCAATGTCACTGATGAAGATGTTGAATAGGACTGGTCCCAGCACTGATCCTGTGGTACCCACTGGTCACTCTTCCTCTGTGGAGTGACAGCCATTTACCACCACCTCTGTGTCCTCGCCACCCAGCCAGTTACCTACCCACCACACTACTGTCCTGCCCACACCCATATTCCCCAGTTTGTGTAATAGTCTTCTATGTGGCACAGTGTCAAAGGCCTTGCTGAAGTCCAGATAGGCCATGTCCACTGCCCTCCCTGATCCACCTCCCTAGTCACCCAGTCAAAAATTCAATGAGGTTGGTCTGACATGACCTCCCCTGGTGAAACCATGCTGCCTTGGGTCCTGTAGTCCATTGACAACCAGATGTTCCACCAATCTCTCCTTCAGTAGTGCTTCCATGATCTTCCCCACTACCGAGGTGAGGCTGACTGGTCTGTAGTTCCCTACTTCCTCTTTGTTCCCACTTTTGTATAGGGACTACATCTGCTGTCCTCCAGTCTTTGGGTACCTCCCTGTTTCCAGTGATTGGCTGAACAGGATAGCCAGAGGTTCAGCCACCACCTCTTAGTTCTTTAAGGACCCTGGGGTGCACCCCATCTGGCCCATTGCTTTGTCAACTCTTATTACTTCCAGTTCCTTCAGGACCCTTTCTCGTAAAGGGACTTGTGTCCATTTCTGCACCATTCTCACCCTTGTACTCCCTTCAGACCCATTACCCCCCTCCCTTAGTAAAGACTGAGCAGAAATACTTGTTCAATGTCAGCTTTACTGTTGTCATCCACGCTGCTCCCATCCTCCCCTTCAGTCTAACTATCCTCCTTTGTCCTTCTTTTTCACTTATGTACCTGTAAAGGTTTTGTCCCCTTTAACCACTGATTTTGCAATGTGTTCTTCTGTCTGAGCTTTGGCTTCCTTACTGACTTCCCTGCCTCCCTTTGTTTCTCCTGGTACTTCTCCTATCCCCTTCTGCCTGTGTTCTTTTGTATTGCCTGAATGCAGTCTTTTTGGCTTTCACTTTCTTTGCTACTCTTTGAAAACCATAATGGTCTCCTCTTCCTTTCCTCTTGCTAACCTGCTTAATGCATAATTCTGTTGTTCTTATAATCGCCATTTTAAATACTGCCCACTGTTCCTCAATCCCTGATTCCTGTCCCATTCCCTTAATGCCTCTTTTCAAGCATCTCCCCATTTTCCCAAGTCTGCCCCTAAAATCCAGGATACGTGTTTTGTGTGGTTTGGTTCTGCTCTTTCTGTGATTTCAAACCACAATGACTGGTGGTCACTGTTACCCAGGTGCTCCCCACTGTTACCCCCATCACACTGTCCCTGTTTGTGAGCACAAGGTCCAGTATTGCCTTCTGCCGAGTTGGTTCCATGACCAGTTGCTTGGAAGGCACCCTGAAGGAGTCCAGGATAAATCTGCTCTAGTTGATGCTGCTGCTGGGATGCTCCAGTCCACATCTGGTATATTGAAGTCTCCAACCAGTACTACCTCACCTTGTCAGCCATCCTTTGGATGGCTAGCATCAACTCCCTATCTGTTTCTTCCTCCTGGGCTGGTGGTCTATAGACCACACCGTGTCTGGATGGCTGGCCCCATTTTCCTTTCCAGCTTAACCCACAGTATCTCTCCCATTTTGTTCCTCCTGGATCTGTGTGGCCTTATGTCATTTTTCACATACAGTGCCACCCTCCTCCCTTCCTGCCTGCTCTGTCTCTTCTGAATATGTTGTAGCCAGGTATGGCCATCTCCCAGTCATGGTTATCATTACACCAGGTTTCAGTCATGGCCACAATGTCCAGGTCTGACTGTACCATGACACCCTCCAGATCTTCCATCTTGTTGCTAAGGCTCCTGGCATTTGCACACATGGCTTTCCATGATTTGACCTCCCTAGACTGCTTCACTGTTCTACTCCAGCCCCTTCCTTGGTTGTCATTTATCCCTGGTTCTCCTTGCTGTCTGCCCTTCTGCTGAATTCTGCCCCTTTTCTGCTTATCCACCTTTTGGACACTAATCTCCAACTTTTGCACACTGCTTTGCAGAGATAGCCACTCCTCTGGTTCACTGGTTCCATTATTAGCTGTGGGGGGTGAGCAAGTAGGTACCATCCTTGCTGGCTCACCCCTTTGCTAGTTTAAATGCTTGTCAATGTAGCATTTAAACTTATCATTGAGTGCTTGATTCCCTCCAGGATGGATGCAGGCGTCAGGCTTGAACAAACCTCCATCCTCCAGATGGGTCCCCAGTCACCAATGAATCCAAACCCTTCTCACAGCACCAGTTCTTCAACCATGAGTTAAAGTTCCTGGTGCATGCACTCCATGTCTCCCTTGCCTCTCACAGGTAGTACTTCTGAGAAAGTGACAGAAGTAGCTACTTGTTGAGACCCCTCCCCAGTTTCCTAAACTCTTCCTGAACTTCCTTTGGCTCCCCATTTGCCAAGTCATTAGTACCCTAGGTGGATAATGACATCCAGCTCACCCTCCCGTCTTGCCTTCCCAGTGATCCCCAGTATCTTCCTTCCATCCCTCCATGCCGTGGCACCTGGTAGGCACCTCACCTCCCTGTCCTCCCCCTCCTGTGTTCCTAGCTGGATCCCTCTTATGATGGAGTCCCCCCCAGGATTCGCTTCCTCCTCCTCTGGGGTCCACTGCTTTCCCACTGAGGTCACCTCCTTGCCTAACCTCCACATCCTTTCCTTCCACTTCCCTGGGTACCTCTATTTGGTTGTCCTCATTTGCCAGTGTGGCATATGAGTTCTTGAGAGGAATAGGATCTGGGATGTGCCTCTGCCTGACTGCTCTAACCCTCCTGAGCCCACTGTCATCCAAGTGCTCCTCGTTCTCGGCATCCTTTGAGGCAGCTGCATTGGACTGGGTGGTTCCTGGACAGGGGTGATGGTACTCCTGACCCAGTTTACTTCCGCTCCGAGTCTGGCTACCTCATCCTCAGTCCCGAGAGATGCATGCAGATAGGGCAGCACCTCAGTGTCAGAAGGTCTGCCTGAATATGGCTGCCCCACAGCCACTACATTGCACCACTCCCCACATTATACTGCAATTCCACTACTTATCTGCTACTGAAGCTCTCTTAGTTCTCTTTTTATTTATTTACAGTATTAAAAATCCTGTAACTGATCCTCAGATATATATTTTTAAGGAAAAAGAAACCAATAAATAAATAAATGAGTCAAAACACTTGTTGTGCTGAGGGTGGTCTTTCCCCTTATGCCCTCCTACTTCACATCTCTTACTATACCCTGTGTTTAGCTCCTGTCAATCAGATTTATCAGGGCATATAATTAAGAATTGGGAAGGGGGGAAAATTTGCAGCAATTAAAGACAGCACAGAATTACACCACCACTATTTTTAAATTTTCAACAGCCCAAAACAATTATAAGTAAAGACAACACAGAAAGAAAGTATAGTGTCACTACAAGCCTACAATCTAAGTTTAAAAGAAAATACCAGTTACCAGTTACTCTGAAGCACTGAATTGAATATGTTTCTTCCTTCACCTTCTGGCTTCTTCTGAGAAGATGAACTTCTGTTTGCTGCTTTAACTGTGACTAAGCCCCACCTTCAGTTATCACGTAGCTGAGGTCAGAGGCCAGACAATTAACACCCTTCACCCAGCTACAGGACAGTCAGACAAGCCAAGATAAAATTTGCAGCAATTAAAGACAGCACAGAATTACACCACCACTATTTTTTAAATTTTCAACAGCCCAAAAACAATTATAAGTAAAGACAACACAGAAAGAAAGTATAGTGTCACTACAAGCCTACAATCTAAGTTTAAAAGAAAAATACCAGTTACCAGTTACTGTGAAGCACTGAATTGAATATGTTTCCTTCCTTCACCTTCTGGCTTCTTCTGAGAAGATGAACTTCTGTTTGCTGCTTTAACTGTGACTAAGCCCCACCTCCAGTTATCACGTAGCTGAGGTCAGGGGCCAGACAATTAACACCTTCACCCAGCTACAGGACAGTCAGACAAGCCAAGATAAAATTTGCAGCAATTAAAGACAGCACAGAATTACACCACCACTATTTTTTAAATTTTCAACAGCCCAAAAACAATTATAAGTAAAGACAACACAGAAAGAAAGTATAGTGTCACTACAAGCCTACAATCTAAGTTTAAAAGAAAAATACCAGTTACCAGTTACTCTGAAGCACTGAATTGAATATGTTTCCTTCCTTCACCTTCTGGCTTCTTCTGAGAAGATGAACTCTGTTTGCTGCTTTAACTGTGACTAAGCCCCACCTTCAGTTATCACGTAGCTGAGGTCAGAGGCCAGACAATTAACACCCTTCACCCAGCTACAGGACAGTCAGACAAGCCAAGACAAATTTTGCAGCAATTAAAGACAGCACAGAATTACACCACCACTATTTTTTAAATTTTCAACAGCCCAAAAACAATTATAAGTAAAGACAACACAGAAAGAAAGTATAGTGTCACTACAAGCCTACAATCTAAGTTTAAAAGAAAAATACCAGTTACCAGTTACTCTGAAGCACTGAATTGAATATGTTTCCTTCCTTCACCTTCTGGCTTCTTCTCGGCTTATCACCTAGGATCCTGGTTCCCCTCCCGGACAGATGCAGCCCATCATGCCAGTATAGGCTTGCATCACTCCAGGTGGACCCCCCAGTCCCCAATGAAGCCAAATCCCTGAGCTCCACACCAGTTTTTCAACCACTGATTGAATCCCATGGTATGGAACACCCTAGTCTTTCCTATGCCATAGATGGGCAGCACCTCCAAGAAGGTTACCGTGCGTGCTACTTGACTAAGGCCCCTCCCCAATTCCACAAACTCTTCCTGCACTTCTCTAATCCCTTTCTTAGCCAGGTCATTTGTCCCTAGGTGGACAATGACATCCAGCTCCCTCCCCTGTGCAGCTACTCCGGCAATCCTGAGGATTCACTCCCTGTCCCTCCAAGCCATGGCGCCAGGCAGGCACCTAACCTCCCTCTCCCCTTCCTCCCCCAGTTCTACCTTCCTAACAATTGAGTCCCCCCACCAGGAGTTGTTTCCTTACCCTGCAGGGTCCCCTGATAGTCTTTTGCAGGTTAATTTCTAGGGTTACTGACACATGATCTGACAGTGCTATCATTCCCACCTGGCATTTTGGTACCCTAGATGCATCTCCCCTTGACATCAGATATAAGTCCAGGTGAGAGTACATCTGATGTGCCGCCAGATAATACGTGTACCCCCTAGCCTGTCCCTCCAGGTGCCACCACATGTCCACTGATTCCAGCTTTTGTATCAAAGCTTTGACCCGTTTGGCGATTCTGTGGCTTGTCCTGAGTCTGTGGGATGTGCTGTCTAAGTGTGGATCAAGTGTTATGTTCCAGTCCCCCCACATATCAGGACTCCCTCCGTGTTTTGCACTACCTTCATTAATAGGCTCCTATAAAAATTGTATGGTAAACACAGGGGGGCATACACTGAAAGGAGTCTTACAATGTTTCCGTGTATCCTGCCTTTAACCATTACGTATCTACCTTCCTTATCAATGTTTTGCTCTAGCAGTTCAAATTGGGTATTATTGGGTATCAGTATGGCTGCACCCCTTCTCCTTCCATTTTTACAAGATGAAGCATACATGTCAGTGTAGCCAAACTACCCTAACTTGTTATGTTCTATATCTATCAGGTGTGTTTGTTGAATGAATATGATCTCCATTTCCGTCTGTTTAATGTAAGTCATTATCTTCTCTCTCAATTGGGTTTGTCAGCCCATTCACATTAAAGGATAGCACCCTAGTCTTTTGGTCTGTCATCATCCCTTTGCTTGCATATCCCCCTGCAGGAATGTGAATGATTCGACCATTCTCCTTCTTGCACTCTCTTGTGTATTTACCTCTCTCTGTTAAGTGTAACTGTTTAAACTTTACAACTGGCAAATGTGACGCTTGGCCAGCTGGTTATGATTATTGTATGATATTGGTATTATAAATAAATGGTCAGTATATGAAATGTCAGTCTGTGAGATTTGGCCCTTTAAATTACAAGGTGTCAGCAGTTGAAAACCTGGATGTAATTAAACAGACTA
Organism: Neoceratodus forsteri; assembly: GCA_016271365.2. Classification (NCBI taxonomy): domain Eukaryota; kingdom Metazoa; phylum Chordata; order Ceratodontiformes; family Ceratodontidae; genus Neoceratodus; species Neoceratodus forsteri. Next base: position 1,618,211,323 of record CM028130.1, read on the forward strand.
GAAGGAAACAGTTAATTGGAACATCCTTCCAGAGAGAGACAGTTTATGGCGATCATCACCTGCCGCTGCTTTTGAAGTTAGAACTTAAATACAAATGTTATTACATCAGGAAAGGATGTCATTTAGCTGATTCCTTCCTGTTGGCTATCTCACGCCTGGGTGACGGACTGCAGGGTTGTAAACCTCAAAGGAACTGGTTGATCAAAGACTCATAATTTGGGAAATGGTTTTTTGCTGATGTTCACATTATTTAAAATACCTCCTGGTGGGAAATCATGTTTGTAATTTTATATTCAAAAAGGAGGAGCTAGATGACTCACAGAGGGGTGTGGAGACACAGAGTTTAAACTGATACTTGTGTCTGAAATATAGGACACATCTTTTTGGGCTCTTAAGAAACAAAGGTCTCTCTAATTTAACTGCACTTATAAAGGTAATACATTAGATAGAAAACATCTAAATGTATTGTGGTAGAAGTTTTGTTCTGTAGTTTTCCTTTTATGTGATTGTGATGCTCTTTGATATGTGTTCTGTATTGTATCTTACTGTTTTTATCCATTTTTAGTAAACATTTTCTTTAAGATACTGCCAGGGTCTCCTCAGTCATTTTTTTGCATGTGGAGTGCCTGTATTTTTAAGTCTGACAACTGTTCAAGGGCTTTATGGTGTTACTAAGCTTGGTAAAAGGTAAGAATATACCTAAGGTCTCTTATAGAGTTTTAAGGGTTCATTTTGGATACCTGGTTAGGTGCCCCGCCCCCCCGAAGAGAATATTATCTGAGCCTGTACATTTGGTATGCTAGCACAAGGTTCACAGTTTGAATCCTCTGAACTTGAGACTAAAGGTGATTCAGACCCAAAAGCAGACAGGAGGGTTACCTTGTCTGTTACGTGTTCACACTATTGTGCTTGAAGGTTATTACTGTAGGATTAGAGGGCCTGACCGGCGGAGAGCGTTTGCGACAGATTTGGTTGGCAGCGGTGCGATAAATTTGGTAACACAAGCTTTAACAGTTCATTGTGTCAGCTTAATACTGTACAGCTCACTTGCAAAATAAGGCAGTGATTTATTGTTAAAAGAGAAAACAGAACGATATCATTTTGCTTATAGTCAAAGTTTCTACCAGTTTTATTTTTTTTCAAAGTGCAAGTTAGAGTAGCCATAGTTAGGGAAGAAGATGGCTTCCAACTACAGTGAGCACACTGCAGACTACCTAAAGCAGTTGTGCAAGGACAGAGGAGTCCTGCACGAGGGGAGAGCCACCAAGCAGAACCTCGTGGACACTCTGATGGCTGCTGATGCCCAGAGTGTCGAGTCATAGTCCGTGACTGTAAAGGACCAAACCTGGGGCGTGGAGGGGCCAGCAGCCAGTGCAGTGTCCAGATCCGGTGAGGAGGACAGCAGGGCCAGTGCAAGCAAAGGGCCACAGCAGCAGGGGAAGTTCACCAGCATTCTGGAGCCAGAAGCAATCAGGCTGCAGACTGAGTTGCGTCTAATGGAGCTGGAGTTCCAGAGAGAAGAACGACAACTTCAGCGAGAGGTGGAGCAAGAACAGAAAGAAGCGGAGAGAGAAAAGCGAGAGGCTGACCGTAAAGAGAGTGAGCGTGAGAGGCAACATGAACTGGAGAAGCTACGACTCCAACCACCAGGACCAAAGCAGGTAAGTGGCTTGGGTTTAACTGGAACTAAAGGACTGGGTTACAAATTAAATTCCAAATTGATAGCTGAATTTAAAGAGGGGGAGGATATGGACGCCTTTTAAAATTCCTATGAAAAAGTTTGTATTCAGGCAAATATTCCTAGAGGGTCCTACAGCTTCCAGCTATCCCCGCTACTTACCGGGAAAGCTCGAGATGCTCTGGGCCAAATGGACGGAGGCTGAATGAGGACAGCAATGATTACAGCAAACTTAAAGCTGCACTTTGAAAAAGTTTGATTTAACTGCAGAAGCATACAGAGCTAAATTCTGTAAGATCAGAAGAAGCCCTGAAATGAGCTAAAAGGAGCTAGTCACGAAACAACGTCAATGTTTAAAACGTTGGTGGGAGGGAATTGAAGCAAACTCTGTAGATAAAATTGAAAATGCTATATTGTTAGAACAGTTTTTTTGGGCATGCCCAGCAGAGCTGAAAACCTGGCTGGAGGACCGAGATCCCAAAACAATGCAAGAGCCTGCTGAACTCTCAAACCGCTATGCCAAGAGCAGACCTGCTCAGAGAGCGAATGGGGCTGGCGTGGCAGTGCAGAAAGGGAAAAGCGAGCCTCCGGGGCAGCTAAAACCCTCTCTGCCTCCACGGAAACCAGTTAGCCCCAGGTTTCAAAGAAAAGATTTTTCTGAGAAAAGAAATGAATGTTGGGTTTGCAAAGAAACTGGGCATATTACCAGACAGTGTCCCAAAAGGGCGAGCAATACACAAAATGGGCTATGAAAGAAGTGGGTTGTTTGTGTGTCTATGGAAGCATGCCTGTGAACATGAGGGAACCCATGCACCCAGTCACTGTGAATGGTGTACAGACACAAGGGTTAAGAGACACAGGGGCATCCCAGACGTTGGTAAAAGGGGAGCAGGTAGAGCCTGGTCAGCTTATACCCAATAAATTTGTAACTGTACAAGGTTTCACTGGGAAGAGACTACATTGCCACTCACTAGTGTTCTCCTAGACTGGGGTGAAACAGGGGGAACTGTGCAACAGGTGGCTGTAGCCAAAACTTTAGCAGTTGATGTCATCCTTGGAAACAATCTCAAACAGGAGATGGTGTGTGCAGTGACCCGTAGCCAAGCAGCAAAGTAAAACTGTAGTTCCCTGGACCCCGTGGAAACCACTGGGAGGCTGGTTCCCCAGCCTGTGTCTCCTGATATGGAGACTAATGAAAAGGGGGTAGAAATTACCCCAGCAGCAGTTAACCAAACAGCTATGAAGGGTTATTCTGAAGAAGGAGGGGTGACCCATTGTCAGAGGGTTAGAGATGACAGTGATCCTGAGTGCTCTGATGCTAGAACTAGGGACCCTAGTTTAGAGACTGAAAGGGACTTGTCCCATGCCTTGGGAATGTGTAAGGAATTTGCAGCTTCTCAGAAAAGTGACCCTAGTCTAGAGAAGCTGAGGGCCTGGGCAGACTCTGACAGAGCACAAGGAGGTGACGGAAAACAAAGTTTATTGGGAAAATGGACTGATGTATACTCGGGATGCTAAGACAGAGGGAGGGGCGATAGGCAGCAGCTTGTCGTTCCCAAGGGGTACCGTGAGCAGTTGCTCAAGACTGCACACGGTAATCCCACTGTGTAATTAGATCTGGGAATCGCGTACGCAGCTGCTTGGCCCAGAATTTCTATTGGCCCAACTTCACTCAGCAGGTGAAGGAATATTGCAGGGTCTTGTCACCAGTGCCAAGAAATAGGGAAGGCAGGTAAGAAAACCCAAGCCGCCCTAATTCCACTGCCCATAGTGGAGGAGCCATTCCAGAGGGTGGGAATGGATATTGTGGGGCCTTTAAATACCCCCAGCTCCTCCGGGAAGAGGTGCATCCTGACTGTGGTGGATTATGCCACCCAGTATCCAGAGGCAGTCGCCCTATCCTCACTGAGGACAAAGTGGCAGATGCCTTACTTAGAATTTTCTCCTGTGTTGGGTTTCCGCAGGAGGTTATCACCAGTCGAGGGGGTTCCTTCATGTCGGACCTGATGAAATGTTTGTGGGAGAAGTGTGGGGTGGTGCAGAGGCACACGACATTATCACCCATTAGCCAATGGGCTTGTGGAAAGATTTAACAGTACCCTGAAGTCAATGCTCCAAGCATTTGCTGCACAGCATTTGAAGGACTGGGAGAAATGCACTCCCCACCTGTTTGCATACAGGGAGGTACCCCAAGAGTCAACAGGGTTTTCCCCCTTCGAGCTCTTATATGGATGCCGGGTACGTGGGCCCCTAGACTTGATCCGGGAGGACTGGGAAGGCAAGCATGCCACCCAGGGAACTCCCACTCTCATACTGGATTACATCCTTAGATTTAGGGAAAGGCTGAAGGAGCTTATGGGGACAGCCCAGAGCAACCTGGCAGCTGCCCAAAAGAAACAAAAAGTGTGGTACAACCGCAGAGCCAGAGCTCGTTCATACACGGTGGGTCAGGAAGTCATGGTCCTTATCCCAGTCTGGAAAGACAAGCTGCAGGCTAAGTGGGCAGGACCATACAAAGTAGTTAGAAAGGTAAATAATGTGAACTATATCATAGAGCTACCTGACAGAAAACATACAGAAAGAATGTACCGTGTCAACATGATGAAGCCATATGCTAATAGGGCTGACATGGTGTTTGCAGTGTGTAGTCCTGGGGAAGGGATGGACGAAAAAGATCCCCTTCTGGACTTGCTGGAAGAAAGCAAGTGGGAGTCCTCTGTGTAGGCAGTTAAATTGTCACCCCAGCTGGCCCCGGACAAGATCAAGGAAGTAAGGGAGGTTTTGGCAGACTTTGCCGCACTGTTTAGCGCCAAGTCTGGTCTTACCCCCTTAGCGACGCACAATGTAGAGACAGGGACACAGGCGCTCATACAGCGGACAGCATATTGGGTGTCAGAAGCTGTCCAAAAGGATGTTAGGAGGGAAGTGGAGGAAATGCTGGATTTAGGGGTAATACAGAGATCCCACAGCCCCGGGCCTCACCCATAGTCCTTGTGCACAAGCCAGACGGTGCTACTCATTTCTGTGGACTATCACGGACTGAATGCAGTCACGAAGTCAGACGCCCACCCAATGCCCCAGACGGACGAACTCCTGGACAAGTTGGGAGGGATGACCTACCTTATGACTACTGACCTGACAAAGGGGTACTGGCAAGTAGAGTTAACTGACAGAGCTAGGGAGAGGTCAGCCTTCATCACTCCAATAGGCTTATTTGAATTTAAAGTAATGCCTTCAGAATGAAGAACGCCCCGGCCACTTTCCAAAGGTTGGTGAACCAGGTGTTAAATGGTGCTGAGGAGTACACTGTGTCGTACCTGGATGACACTGCTATCTTTAGTGCCAGCTGGGAGGAACACCTGTCCCACCTTAGGGAAATGCTGGGCAGGATACAGAGGGCCAGGCTCACTGTCAAAGCTGAGAAGTGCCAGGTGGCCATGGCTGAAGTGGCATACCTCGGGCATGTTGTAGGCCGGGGACAGCTCCATCCTAACCAAGTAAAAATAGAGGTGATCAAGGCATAGCCCAGATCAGAGACACAGAAGCAGGTCAGGAGTTTTCTAGGGACAGGAGGGTACTATAGGAAATTTGTACCCAATTACAGTGCCCTGGCTGCTCCTCTATCTGACCTGGTAAAGAAGAAGATACCTAAGAAAATTACCTGGGAACCAGCCTGTGAAAAGTCTTTACCAGACTGAAGGAGGCACTGTGCAGTGCTCCTGTATTGGCAAATCCTGACTATAGCAGACATTTTATAGTCCAGACTGATGCCTCAGATGTGGGTATTGGGGTAGTACTAAGTCAGACATACAACCAAGGGAAAGATCACCCCGTAGTGTACCTGAGTAAAAAGTTACTTCCCAGGGAGCAGACATACTCTACTGTGGAAAAAGAGTGTCTTGCCATAGTGTGAGCCCTAAAGAAGTTAGAGCCATACTTATACGGGCAGCATTTTGAGGTACAAACTAACCACAGCCCCCTGGTTTGGCTGACACAAATGGGAAAAACTAATGGTAGACTATTAAGATGGAGTCTTGCTTTGCAAGGGTATGACATGACTATCTTACATAGGGCTGGAGCAACCAATCAGAACGCAGATGGCTTGTCGCGTCTATATGAAGAGTGAACTGACTTACAGAGCTCATCCCATGCAGGGGGTAGAGCCCCCAAATTCAGTCTAGGTGGGGAGGATTGTGATGCTTGGCCAGCTGGTTATGATTATTGTATGATATTGGTATTATAAATAAATGGTCAGCGTATGAAATGTCAGTCTGTGAGATTTGGCCCTTTAAATTACAAGGTGTCAGCAGCTGAAAACCAGGAGGTAATTAAGCAGACCAGAAGGAAACCGTTAATTGGAACATCCTTCTAGAGACAGTTTATGGCCCTCATCACCTGCTGCTGCTTTTGATGTTAGAACTTAAATACAAATTTTATTACATCAGGAAAGGACGTCATTTAGCTGATGTCTGTTGGCTATCTCACACCTGGGTGACGGACTGCAGGGTTGTAAACCTCAAAGGAACTGGTTGATCAAAGACTCATAATTTGGGAAATGGGTTTTTGCTGATGTTCACATTATTTAAAATACCTCCTGGTAGGAAATCATGTTTGTAATTTTATATTCAAAAAGGAGGAGCTAGATGACTCACAGAATGGGTGTGGAGACAGAGTTTAAACTGATACTTGTGTCTGAAATGTAGGACACATCTTTTTGGGCTCTTAAGAAACAAAGGTCTCTCTAATTTAACTGCACTTACAGAGGTAATACATTAGATAGAAAATATCTTAAATGTATTGTGGTAGGAGTTTTGTTTTGCAGTTTTCCTTGTTTTTCTTTTATGTGACTGTGATGCTCTTTGATATTTGTTCTGTATTTTATCTTACTGTTTTTATCCATTTTTAGCAAACATTTTCTTTAAGATACTACCTGGGTCTCCTCAGTCATTTTTTTGCATGTGGAGTGCCTGTATTTTTAAGTCTGATAACCGTTCAAGGGCTTGATGGTGTTACTAAGTTTGGTAAAAGGTAAGAATATACCTAAGGTCTCTTATAGAGTTTTAAGGGTTCATTTTGAATACCTGGTTAGGTGCCCTTAAGCAAAAGATATATTGCATCCCCCAAAGAGATTATCTAAGCCTGTACATTTGGGTACGCTAGCATAAGGTTCACAGTTTGAATCCCCCAGAACTTGACACTAAAGGTGATTGGGACCCAAAAGCAGACAGGAGGGTTACCCTGTCTGTTACCTGTTCACACTATTGCGCTCGGAGGTTGGCACTGTGGGAGCAGAGGGCCTGACCTCCAGAGTGTGTTTGTGACAGCAAGTAAGTGCCAACCGGGCATCTCCCTTTCAAAACGATTAACATTACTGTCCCTCCAAAGTAGGATGGGATTTTTATATTCCATCTGTCTCTGGATGTCTGCTTCCACTTCTCACCTTTGACATCTAGAGCTGTAGTGGTTTCTACTCCCCTGCTCCCAGGGGCCCACTACATTGGTCAACTGGCTTTGAGTTCTTGCCTGTCTTCTTGCCAGGTTAGGGCAAATACCAGTAATACGTGCCACAGCCAGTGCATCTCCATAATACCCTTATCTTCTCACTCTCTCCCCTCCCCCTCAGGTTTCATCAGTAAGCCTGTCAGCTTGAACAGTCTGTGGGGGTACTGGAGGTATAAGGTTCACTGGAATGTTAGGAACATGAAGCCACTCCAGAAACAAAAGCCTACCTGGGTCCACAGAAGAGGTCTGCAGATCCAGAGATGCGCTCATATTCCTGAGGAGAGACTGAAAAGAAAGGTCATCTACCGGGCTTTTAACTGGGAGTGAGGACTTACCATCTAAACTACAGAATGAGTCTTGATCACCTTCTTCAGAAACCACAAGGTCTGGATCAGACTCATCCTGCTCCACGACACCTTCAGAAGGGGGTGGAAGCTGCCCCAAACAGGCTGTTGCCTGGCCTGGGCAAATGATATATAGGAGAAACTGGAACTGGTACCAGGCCCAGTGCCGTGGAACCTGGTGCCACCCACCTAGCACTGGACGTGGCACCAAAGTCGGCACCAAACCAGACGGTGCCACATGAAAGTCCAAAGTGACTCTAGGAGGAAAAAAGGGGAAAAAGATGGTACCCATACCAGCCACTGTGAAGAGACAGAATGGAGGGCATGTGGAACCAGCGGCGCAGGCACTGGCAAGGGGAGAAAGTCGGTTGCCAGTACCAGATCCTCAACCTGCCCCACAGGTCCCAACCATAGCTCTGAGATGCCTAGGTCCGAAGGCCCTGGAACTGCATCCACCCAGAGGGGCAGCCAGGACAGATGCTGTACCCACTGCTCCATACGAGCAGCCCATTGGTGAAACTGCCCACCGGAAACCCCACCAGGAAACACAGAAGGGTCCTGGTGTTATGAGTGACCGAAAGCAGAAGCTGTCAGGGAACTGGGGATGGCCTACCACTCCCAACCACCAAAGACCTCTTGGCAGACGGATCAGAGGGCAACCTTGAGCAGTACCTTTTCTTCCCCTTTCAACAGGAAGAGGCGGTGACAGGTCCCTGACCTGGATTGAGAACGGGCCCACTTCTTTTTGTGTTTACAAGAAGACTGTCTTCGCTCCCAAACACCAGACTATCCATAGTCAGATCCCCTCCTTCGGAGACGGTGGTGGACTGGACACAGCCTGGCTGCCAGAGCAGCCTTCCAATGGAGAATCCCTATCATCACATCCATGGTCAACTCCCTCGAATGGTAGAGCCGAGAGGAAAATATGAAAAATGTTCTTCTTTCATTTAATTTTTTTTAAACAAAATAAAACAATAAATAAATTAAATCAGAACCCTATTGTCGTATAGACAAGAAGATTTGACTCAAGGCAGGTGAGAGACACCATTACTGAAGCGCACTCGATGGCGGGAAAAAAGGAACTGAGGTAGTTGGAGGGTTGACACCGAGATAGCCTACACAGGCATGGGCCAGCCTCACGATGCCGCACATGTGCGGTCCCTATCCGGGCACTGGCCCTCCTGAAGATTTTTGTCTCCCATGGGGTCCTAGCGCCTCCGACTTGAACCCAGCTGTAGGAATGAATGGTGAAGAGTTTAAGTCCAGTAAGATCTTGGAGTTGGGAAACAAGATAACACACAAAACAAGAGGTTTGCCTCTGCTGGACTATACCAAGAATCAAACTATAAAATGCAAAACAAACCACAGCTGTTTGGCTGCCTGATAGGCCAATGCGCTGCAATTTCAGGCAACCAGTGTTTGGGAGTGGATGTCATTCATCGCTTCGGGGGTAAGCTGGGCTTTTAGGTAGCTGCCGAAAGCCAGCGTGCCTTGGCTGGGGAGGGCTGGGGTTCTACCACACTAGCAAACTCTGTTGGGGGGGGGTCTGGGGAGAGTTTACTCTCTCCGCAGGGTTTACTATGTATGCGAGGTGATTACAGCACTGCTCATGTGAGGGGGAGGAGAGAGGAGTGGGGTGAGAAAACGGTGAAAAAACTCCCAGCTGTGTACATGATGGCTCACAGATCCTGAACAAGGCATATCCCAGATAACAGGGTATAACTCTTGCTAGACGGCGGGGGCAGGGAGAAAATACAGTTAGAAAAGAAATAAACAAAATGTAACTGTTCAAATTTGGGATTTCAGCCAACCTGTAAATGATGGGATGTGCTTTGTCACCAACACTGAATGCAGCCCCAAAACAGATTATGCAGCCAAGACTACAGCTATGCATGCTGGGTGCTGTATTCAGGGCAGATTTTACCATTGAAGGGGGGAACTATTCCAAGGCGTGGGAAACTGTCAGTTTGGGGAAAGCAGAGAATGGGAGTCCGTGAATGTGCTTGGCTCTGAGGAGGCTCAGAAATGCAAACCATTCAGTGCACACTGACTAGACCGAGGTTTGTCCTGCCTGCTCTGACCACCTCCACTCTCTAAACGTTTTAGACACTGGCACACCTCAGGAGCTGATGACACAAATTAAACTGATTCAGAAACATAGAAAGGTACAAGCAGATAATGACAAGTCCAACCAGACAGCTTCAGAACCCTGCCTTGAAACTACTGCCTTTCTATCACAGATTTACCAGTTTCCTGCAAAAAATATATTGTCAGCATCTGATAATGTTACACCTCATAACATTCCAAGAAAATGGAATTTCAGGACATTTCCATTCTTTATTACTGGACTCATCTGCCTGAAAACAGCAGAGGCTTTGCCCCTTAGAATTTATCTGCCATAGTTGCTTTTCCTGCCCTGAAGTCAGAATTCTTTGCCTGTGACATCAGAATTGTTTCCAAGGTGACAGGTTGTGATGTCACAAACAGAGGATGATGAGTTCAGGGCAGAGTAATAAACAACGTGAACAGATGCAGTCTAAGGGGAAGAGATGGTTTTGTTAATCTCTCTACTCCTGTGTTGCAAGCTTACCTTCCAGGTCCAACCCCGCCCCCCTTTAGTTCAATCCTCGACTTCCTCCACAGTTTGTCCCCCAGTAGCAAATCAGGATCCAGTGGCAGGTGGAGCGGTGTGAGAAGTGGGGCCTGAGTGTATCAGGTGTCCATCATACTAACAGAGCTGGCATTTCTCCCCTGAAGTTCACCCTTCCACCACCACATAGCATCAGCCCAGCTACTACAAGCTTTGCAAGTAGGCAGCTTTCTCGGAGGCTAGAAGCTGAATCTTCCAGTGCCCTACCGCAGTGGTGGCTGTGGAAGTGGAGTGGTGACCCAACCGATTAAGGACGCAGTGTCACAGGCAGCACTGTTGGCTACGTTCCATGACAACCAACTGCAACAAAAGAGAGCATTACGACATCATGTGTGGCCAGGCAGCAGGAGCAGATGATGTAATATACAGAGTAACATAGCCATTTAAGGTTGGAATGGATTCTTTGTAAAATGACTTGGATCACAGGGGCACGGTTGAGCACACTCGCCGTTAGGATGCACTTGTGAGAGGTCTTCACTTCCTGGAGCCCCAGAACTGAAATTCAGTTTTAAAAACTACATTTTTGTTAAATTTCGATGGTGGCATTGGATAGTTGACAGTACGCTGCATCGATCGGTACTAATCTTAAGCATGTGCCGAACGCAACAAACCGGGGGCAACGCTCTGGAAAACTAGACAGATTCTGCCCAACAGGCTGCAGTGAGCGCTGTGCAGCTTCCTGCCACAGAACCTCCTTGGAAGGCATTGCAGGCCTCAATTCAGGCTACAGACTTAAAAGTGGAATTGTTCTTGCAGCGGTTCACGGAGCAAGATATTAAAACTGAAGGAGCGGTTAAGGCATCAGCGACAAGCGGAATCCATGGCTGCAAAGGCATTTACCACTACAACAAAATTAGTTCAAGAAAATTCCCAGCCAAGATATAGGTTGGAGGCTCTTGAAAATGCAAACAGAGCCTCCAATGTTCGCATTATAGGTCTGGCCGAGGGCTGTGAAGGAGAAGACCTGTTGGGATTCCTCCAAACATGGTTGCCGGCAGCCCTACATCTGGACCCAATTTCTTTGGAGTATGCCTTCACTAAAGCTTACCGAATAACACCCAAGTCTGCCAGAGCACATGGTGCTGTGCTGAGGACAGTACTGTTGGGGACTGCTTCTGCTTCGGTCCAGGATCACTTACTAGGGGCAGCACGTTCAGCTGAAAAGCTTACTTTTAATGGAGGAACTATCCACCTGTTTCCAGATCTACCATACACCACTAGGGCCCGCAGAAAGAAATTTGATGTGGTCCAGGCTAGACTGCGGGGCCCAGGAGTGGCCCACTCTCTGTTCATGCCTGCAAGACTATGCATCCAGTATGGAGGCCATACATTTCAATACATGGACCCAGTTGATGCAGGGAAGAAGGCCAAAGCCATGACCTGAGAATTTGAGGCGGCAGGACCACAGCTGAGTTCGGAGTCGGAGTCGGACAATACTTGAAATTATATCTAAATGTTCTCCTGGCTTTATTGTTTGTCTGTTAACAATGTTTTGTACTGCCTTCCCAAGTTTAAAACCGAAGTCTGAGTGCAAGCTAAAGCAAATATATGGGATGGCCTGAGGGTTCAAATGTTTATCAGAATAAGTAGTTTTCTTACAGTTTGATGCTTATTTGGAGTGCCCTGGGGAGTAAGTCTCACATCACGTCTGCTAACCATGTCATGGAGTACCTTTTAGGGGAGGGGTCACATCAGCATTGATTGTTGAGGAGAGAGCATGTTATGGAATAAACATTATAGTTTAGACCCCCAAAATCTTGCTAAGTGTAGGATCTGATTATGATTAAATAGTAGGGTAAAAGAATGTTGAAATACCCCCATATCCTTAAATAAGACTGCACAGACTACCAGTATACTGTTTACATTGGATGTCTCCGTAATCAACTTATACGTCTTACACAATATTTTTTTTACAGTTTGTAATTGCTACTGAAAAAATGCAATCGACAAAGAGTTCAAAAAAATAAAAAATAACTTGTATCAAACATGCAATCGGATTGGTCAAAGCTGGTCATATGCCTGTGCATTAATTTCAGTTACCTCATGGTTAAACGCTTACTTTCTTTGTTTTTTTGGGGGGGGTTAACTTTCAAAACCATTTAACCACATACTCCAGGGTGTGTTATAATGCCAGAATTGCAACTAGTGGAGGGTATTAGAAAGGGGAGAAGGCTTTCTTCTGTGTACATAAGTGAGAAGAAAGACAAGAAAGATGGGATAGTTAGAGTAAGACATGGAGATGGGTGGGTGGGTGGAAGAAAATAGGGAGAATGCAGTCTTAATGAACAAATACTTCTGCTCTGTCTTCATGAAGGAAAAAGACAGACCGATGCCAACAGGGGGAAAAGGAACCAGAAGGGGGAAGGGGGACAGATGGGGCAATAGAAGGGGAAAGAGTGAGAAATAGGGTTGTTAGCTTAGAGGATAAACAAATCACTGGGTCCAGATGGAGTACACCCTAGGGTGCTGAAGGAACTGACAGGGGAGCTTGCAGAGCCACTTTAAATCTTGCCGGAAGGTCTTCAAGCTGGCTACTCTCACCCACCCGGGTGGTAAAACCTTCGGCTCCGCCCCAGGACGCCAGATCTGGCCCGCTGGAAGCCAGGTTGGCGCCGAGGCCGGGGAGGTCGGGTGGGTCGTGTGGATGAACACCATATACCACTCCTAGAAAGTACAGTTACGTAAGAACTTACCGTAACAGTAGATCTTCGAGAACAGCTCTTGCAGCAGGTTACACCATTAGGACTGAAGCCGGCAGGCATCAGGACCCCACGGAAAAATTCTAGCTAGCTATCTTCAGCGGGGACTGCCCCCGACGTCGGTCCCGCCTCCAACATCAGGCGTAGTACATAAGGGGGCGGTCCCACCCGATTCCCCAGTTCTCCCACCGGAGACTTCCGGCCGCAGGCTGACATCGAAATGGGAGACCAAGGATCCACCGTCAGAAGTCAAAAGGGAAAAAATCCCTGTTAGTAAAGGTCTAAGTCATGTCCCCTCCAAGGGGGAAGGTGGGTGGGAAGGTACCTGCTGCAAGAGCTGTTCTCGAAGATCTACTGTTACGGTAAGTTCTTACGTAACTGTACTATCTTACTTCGAGATACAGCGCTTGCAGCAGGTTACACCATTAGGACTGATTCCCAAGCAGTAACGCTGCAAACATTCTGGGAGGAGGAAACTAGGAAATACGTTCCAGGTCCTGAATCTAGGACAGGAGACCCTGTAGCACCGCCAGGCCGAAGCCTGCTCTTCACCGAGAGGCGATGTCCAGGCTATAATGCCTGATAAATGTATGCACAGAGCTCCAAGTGGCTGCAGCACATATGGCAGAGGTGGAGACATTTCGGAGTGCTGCAAAGGAGGTGGCCACACCCCTAGTGGAATGACCTGGACTGATCCCCGAGGGCTTTTGTTTGATATCATAACAATATGAGATGCACTGGACAAGCCAGCGAGACAGGGACTGTTTGGATACTGGTTGGCCCATCATCCTTTCAGAAAAGGAAATGAAAAGTTGCTCTGAACTACGAAGTTGTTATTTCTGTTGAGGTAATACCTCTAGCTGCGGTGAACATCCAGGGTGTGGAGCAGTGCCTCTCCTCTATTAGAGTAATTAGGGAAGTAGACCAGTAGGTCAATATCCTGATTGAGAGTGAGTGTAGAAACCACCTTAGGCAAAAATTTAGGATTCGTCCTCAGGGATACTCTGTCCCGGTGGAAAACTAAATAAGGCTCTTTGCACATGAGAGCGTGAAGTTCAGAAACTCTTCTTGCTGAAGTAACAGCGACCAAAAACAGCGTTTTCCACGACAGAAAATACAGCTCGCAATCCGCGGCAGGTTCGAAGGGGGGAAGTGTGAGTTGTTCCAGGACAAAAACAAATCCCATGGAGGCACTGGGTCCTTAATGGGTGGCCTAAGATGTAACACCCCTCTCAAAAATTCCCGAGAGGCATCTAATTGTACCACTGTGCGCTGTCCCACCGGAAGGTGGTAAGCTGAAATGGCACAGAGGTGCACCCTGATAGAGGAGTAGGCGAGGCCCGAATGGAAAAGGGAGAGCAGGTAGTCCAACACCGCTCTCACCGGGCAACCTAAAGGGGAAAGGTCACGTGCTTGCGACCATAAACAAAAACGGTGCCATTTCATGGCATACGTCGCATGCGTTGCCGGCTTTCTGGCTGCAGAAAGGACTTCCGCAACCTTTTGCGAGACCCCATGACGCAAGATGGCTATGTCTCCAGGAGCCATGCGCGCAGGTTCAGTGAGCATAAGTCCGGGTGGACCAGTGAATTTTCCTCCTGAGACAAGAGATGGGAGCTGAATGGCACTGGGAGCGGAGGTTCCCGGGATAGCTGTATTAGCAAAGGGAACCAGATCTGTCTGGGCCAGAAAGGGGCCACCAGGATCATTGTTGCATGCTCCCTGCGCAGTTTGAGAAGAACTTTCTGGATCAACAGGAAGGGAGGGAAAGCGTAGAGGAATCTGTCCGCCCAGGAGAGGGACAATGTGTCTTACCTGAAAACACCAGGCCCTGGATCTAGCGAGCAAAAATTGGGCAGTTTTTCGTTGGATGGGGAAGCGAACAAGTCCAACTCTGGAGTTCCCCATTGAAGAAACAGATCCTCTGCTACCTCTTGAAGAAGTTCCCACTCATGGACTCTGGCCTGGGAGCGACTCAGGCCATCTGCAATTGTGTTGTCCACCCCGGGAACATGTACCGTGATCAGATTCGCGCCGTGTCGGATTACCCAATCCCACACCCTCATGGCCTCCCTGCAAAGGGGGTAAGAGTGTGCGCCTCCTTGTTTGTTGAGGTAATACATCACCGCTGTGTTGTCTGTCTGAAGCAGGATAGTACTCGCCGGGATTTCTGACTGAAAGGCCTGCAGAGCATAAAGGACCGCCCTCATCTCTAGGACGTTGATATGGAGGTGGGCCTCCAGAGGGGTCCATGTACCCTGGGACTTCACCCCGTCCAGGTGTGCTCCCCATCCTAGACCTGAGGCGTCTGGGGTGAGGATTGCCTCCGGGGACGGCGCTAGAAATGGGACACCCATGGAGAGTGTCCCTGGGTCTAGCCACCACTGCCAGTCTCGAATCACGGTGTTCGTGATTCTGACCGGATGCTGCATGTGGTCTTGCCTTTGATCCCACTGCACCTTGAGCATCCACTGAGTTACCCACATGTGGAGTCTTGCGAAAGGGACGGTAGGAATGGCCACAGCCATGTGTCCGAGCAAGCGAAGGACCGACCTGGCTGGGACAGTCTTGTTCGACGAAAGCTCCCTGATGAGGGATCTGATGCGCTCGCCTGCGTCGTCCGGAAGAAATGCTCTTCCCTGAACGGTGTCCAGTACTGCGCCTATAAACTGCAGTTTCAGCGACGGTACCAGGAGAGACTTCTCGTGGTTGATTAGGATGCCTAGAGATCGAAACAGGTCCTGGGTGCTCTGGATCGCTCGTAACAACGCCTCTCTGGAGGCGGCCATGAGAAGCCAATCGTCCAGATACGGGAACACATAATGGCCCTGTCTCCTTAGAGACGCTGCCACGACTGCCATGCATTTGGTAAAGACCCTGGGTGCAGATGACAGTCCGAATGGAAGGACTTGGAACTGAAGGTGGTGGTCGAGAAACTCGAAGCGCAGGAACCTCTTGTGCGCCTGAGCTATAGGGAGTGCAGGTATGCGTCCTGCATATCTAGAGACGCTAAGAAGGCGTCTTGCTTCAGCATGGGAATGAGACCCGGAAGAGTCACTATGCGGAATCTCTTGTAGGCGACCAACACGTTGAGGTCGCTGAGGTCCAGAATCGGACGGAGGTCCCCTGTTTTCTTTGGAACCAGGAAGAAGTAGGAATAGTATTCTTGTCCTCTCTGGTTCTCTGGGACGTACTCTATCACTCCCTTTTGCAAGAGCGCGAGTATTTCTTGCCAGATCAGTGGCTCGTGCTGACCCGGGTACCGGGAGAGCAAAGGAGGCCTCGAGGGTGGCTTTTCTGCGAATTCTATAAAGTGGCCTCTTCCGACTCAACTGAAGAACCCACCTGTCGGTGGTTATAGCCTGCCAACCCGCAGGAATTTGCAGCAATGCACCTTCACCATGATTTCCGTTGATCCTGGAGGGGCGGGGTCCGAAAGGGAGTCAGGCTGTGGCGGTGAGGGTCCCGCTGTTATTGGCCGGCTTGGAAGTACGCTGGCTGTGCCCGCGGGTTAGTTTCCCTGGCCTGCGTGGAAACCGAGCCCTGTATGTTGTGGAGCGGGCAGGACTGTTGTCTCTGCGCCCACCCACGTAAATCTGCTTTGTCTCACGAAAGGAAACAAGCTTGGGTTGGTACATGGCCTGGACCGACCTCACTGCCTTCCTGGCCTCTTGGAGTCTGGTAATAATCTTTTGAGGGTTTACCAAACAAGACTTCTCCCTCGAATGGGGCGTCCATGATATTTTTCTGGACGTCCGGGGTAAAGTCCGGAGACGCTGTAATCAGAATGTCTCCGGATGCATACGCCTCTGAAGCTGCTGCTCGGGCAGAGGAGTCCGCGAGTCATACGTGCGGGCTCGTAGCACTATGGGTTTCCACGTCTCAACCTCGCATTTAAGGAGCTGAAGCATCTCCTCCTTCTGCTCACCTTCCCGCAGTTTTTTTCAGCCGCATCCAGACCCTGTTCCCACAAGGCGCTTTGGAATTGTGTACCCATGTGGGTCAAATAATTCAGGGATCTGATGGCGCAGGTAGCGGAAGTATACGCGGCGCCTACCCATAGCGCCCAGCTGTTTGGACTCTGGGTCCGTGGCAGGGTGCTCAGATGTTGCGTCTCTGGGACCGGTCATGTGAGGCTGTTATGACCAGAGAGTCGGCCTGAGGATGCTGGAGTCATACTGGTCTTCCCTGGGAGCCTTGTACAAGCGGGTCAGCTGGCATCGCTGGGAGCGAGTGTGGACGCCTCCACGCTGCCTTGGTAACGCCCATGAAAGTGTCACTAAGGGTGGCACCACCACAGGCTTGGGGTCCTTCTGCCAAGATACTTCACAAGGCGAAGCTTCGGTCTAGCTCTTCCGCATCCCATGTTCTCTGGATGTGCCTCATAATATCCGAGAACGAAGGGTCATCCGGAGGAGACTTTGGCATCTCGTATGGATCCGGAGAAGGGATGGAGAGGGAGATGGGGATCTGGATGATGAGAACTTGATCCCGTGTCCTCCGCCGGGCGATCGCCGGCGCCTTCTGGGTCTCTTAGGCTGGGTGACCTGGAAGAAGATTTGGATGGAGGTCTCCGCTATCTGATCTCCCTTGAGGTGTTCTGTGCTCCCGGGAGGAGGAGGTCGGCCGCGTCAACCCCGGTGGAGAGGGGGGCAGGAATCGGAGGAGTAATCAGTAGGAGGAAGAGGAGGAGGAGGAGGAAGAGGAGGTGGAGGGAACCATGTCCTTCTTTATGGTGTCCCACCAGTAAGTGAACAGCTCCTTCACTTACCATGGAAAGGCCTGACGACGGTCCGGTGCCGGTGGACGGTCGCCGGTCCCGCGCCGGCTCCATAGGGGGCTCGGTAATGGCGAGGGTTCCTGGGCATCTCAACAGGACCGTTGCCTGCCTGGTCCTCGGCTGAGTCAACCTCCTCGGTGATGGTCTCTGACCGACGCCGGGTCGGAGGCGCCGTGGGTCCTCTTCTCAATTGGAGCGGGCGCCGTCCTACTGGCGTCCGATGATGCGTTGGCCTGGCCTGGCACGCTCGGCCGACGGTGGCCCGGGACTCAGGGCGAGAGGACTACGGCGGACGACCGGGCGCCGGTCCTGCGGCTCTTCAGAGAGGTAAGCTCTTAGTCTGGCGAGGAGGCAAGGGAAGCCGACCTGATGTCAGGTTCAGAAAGGGAACCCGACTTATGGTGATGGTGGCGATTCCTCACTTGACCAGGGCCTTGAGGACAGAGGGAAGGTCTGCAGTCTTGGCCTGAGAAGAGGATGAAGACTTCTTAACCGCAGCAGGGGGAGGCTGAGAGCTGGCCCGGGAATGGGGAGCGATCAGACCTGGAACCGGAGCTGCGTGAGTCTGAGGCCCTGGACGGGGACCTGGAAGGGGCCTTCTCCCTATGCTTCTCAGCGTGCTTGTGGGCCTTCTGCGAAGAGTCCCCTTGAAGACATGGTCTTGAGTTTTTCTTCCAGCAAAAGCCTGAAGGGCCTTCTGGGCGACGGATCCGGTTCTGCTATAAACCCTGGCAAGAGGAGCAGCACCAGGTGTCGGGTCTGGGCCTAGGCAACCGGACGTCAGGTCAATGAGGGTCCTTGAAGGGATCTGCTTCCCACAAGCACACGAGGAGTGACCGGAGGTCGGAGAGGACATCAGCAAAACTTGATTGTAGAGAATCAATTTCCAGGAAAAACTTAACCACACGTCACGCGGCTAAGAGACTGGAACCTAAGGGTCGGTGAACATGCAAGTCGACGGCGGAAAGAACTGGGAATCGGGACCGCCTTTATGTTCTACGCCTGACGTCGGAGGCGGGACCGAGGTCGGGGGCGGTCCCTGCTGAAGATAGCTAGCTAGAATTTTTCCGTGGCATCCTGATGCCTGCCGGCTTCAGTCCTAATGGTGTAACCTGCTGCAAGAGCTGTATCTCGAAGTAAGATCTCCTGTTACAGGTGAGTTACCTGTATTTCTAGGGATGTGGATATGTTGTTCAATCCACACTGTCTGGCAGACTCCTAGCAGTTCTCCGGGAGGAGGGAGGCAAGGCGCGCACCCCCTACTTAGGGAATAAGGACTGGAGAACCGAGGTCCCAAAACCAGCATCCCACCGTGACTCAAGGTCAATGTGGTAATGGGAAATGAAGATGTATGCTGACTCCACGAGCAGTCCTGCAGATTTCTGATGGACGCCCCAGAAGCAGCCACTGAAGCAGCAGTATGCGGTAGAATGAGCCTTTTTCCTCTGGAAGGCTCCATGCTCGCCAACCCATAGCACAGCTCTATGCAGGAGGTGACCCACCTGCTTATCGTCCGCTTGGCTGCAGGTCTGCCAGGTGCGGCTTCAGCATAGGTGACAAACAGCTGGCGTAACCTCTCCCAACTTCAGCCGCTCGCCTCCTTATAATAAGCGCCTTAGGGTCCAGAGTATGGAGCCTATATTTGGCCTCCGAGGTGTGACTGGGATAGAACACCGCAGAGTCAACACCTGGTTATGGTGAAACCGACACCACCTTGGAAGGGATTTCGGGAGGGGGCGCAGGACAACCTTGTTCCTGTGGAAGACCAGATAAGGAGACTCAATGGAAAGCACCTGGAGCTCTCCCATCCTTCTGGCTGACGTGATAGCCACCAAGAAGGCGGTCTTCCACGACAGGTGAGAGCTGTCACACCTGTGCATCGGTTCAAATGGCTTGTCCATGAGCTTAGCCATACCAGCAGTAGATCCCACGGAGGGGAGGCTCCGCACGGAGGGATATGTGATCAAGGCCTTTGAAAGCGCCCGACTACCTTTTCCTGCGCCACCGACCGCTTGCCGCCCATGCCCAAGCAGAGATGGCTGCAGGTGTACCTTAAGGGTCACATCAAGTCCTAGCTGAGAAAGGGACTATAGGTAGTCCAGAATGCTAGCCAAGGAACAGGAAGAAGGGTCCAACCCCTTGTCCTGACACCAAATGGAGAATCTCTTCCATTTGAAGGCATAGCATTTTCTGGTAGACTCCTTACAGGATGCCTCAACGGAGTTAAGGACCTCGTCGGAAAGACCTAAAGCCTGGAACTCTAGCTGCTCAGGAACCAGGCCATCAGGTGCAGGGATTGAAGGTCCGGATGGAGTATCTTCCCCTTGTTGACTGAGATCAGGTCCGGGTGGGCTGGAAGCCGCCTCAGGAGCCAGGAGCTGAGGCTGAGGAGATCTGGATACCAGAACTGGCAAGGCCAGTCTGGGGCTACCAGAATCAACTGCACCTTGTCCCTCTTGCCTTGAGAAGCACCCAGGTCTGGGTCCACGGCCTGAGAAGGCATCCTGCAGTGAGCCCTGCTGAGGGGGTGGGCGTGAACAGACTCAGCTTCGATTCTCCCTGGAGGTGAACAGGTCCACCTGAGGGGTGCCTCAATGGGAGAACAGATCTTGTACTACCTCCGGCAGGAGAGACCACTCATGAGATGCAGCGCCTATCCGGCTGAGGGCATCGGCCAGACTGTTGGAGGCTCCTGCCACATGGATGGCTAGGAGATCCGCCTCGAGGCTGATCACGAGAGACCAGATGCAGAGAGTCTCCTTGCACAGAGGCAAGAAGTGTGTCCCACCCTGACGGTTGAGGTAGTACATGGTTGTGGTGTTGTCCGTCTGGACCTGGACCACTTGACCCTGTACAAATGGAGCGAAGGCGGTGAGGGCTAGTCGGACCGCTCGAAGCTCCAGCAGGTTGATGTGGCATCGAGACTCCTGAGGGGACCAGAGGCCATGGGCCCTGAACTCCCCCAGATGGGCACCCCAACCCATCAGAGAGGCGTCAGTCATTAACGTGACTGTCGGCTCTGGGCAGACAAACGGGATACCCTCCTGCAGATGAGCTGGGACGAGCCACCACTGCAGGCCGTCCCACATCTCCTGGGTCACCATCACCGGCTGGTCCAGAGGACCGGAGTGCTGTGACCACTGGCTGGCCAGTCCCCATTGCAGGGGACGCATATGCCAGTGGGCCCAACGGACCACACTGGTGCAGGCCGCCATGAGGCCCAGAAGGTGCAGGAAGTCCTGGGCAGGGTGCAATTGCCCAACCAGAAATGATTGGGCAAAGGAGGAAAGGACCTCGGCCCTGTCTGCCGGGAGCTGGGCTCTGGCTCGAAGAGAGTCGAGCTCTGTCCTGATGAACTGAATCACCTGTGAAGATACGAGTTCCGATCTGGCCTTGTTGATGAGGAGGCCAATCTGAGAGTAGACCTGGAGTGCCAGATCCCTGGACCGCTCCACCTCCAACTGGAGGGGGCTGCAACTAGCCAATCGTCGAGGTAAGGGTACACCCAGACCCCTCAGCGCCACAGGAATGCTGTCACCACTGCCATGCATTTGTTGAAGACCCTGGGAGCTGGAGAGAGGCCGAAGGGCATGGCCTAGAACTCGTAAAGGGATCCCCCTGCTCTGAAGCGGAGGAATCGCTGGTGAGACGGACAGATTGGGACGTGAAAGAACGTGTCCTGAAGGTCCAGAGAACAGAACCACATGCCTCATTCCAAGGATGAAATAATCTGAGCCAGAGTGACCATCCTGAAGGTGCGCGGCCTTAGGAACTTGTTCAGATCATGCAGGTCAAGAATGGGTCACCAGCCCCCCCGTCCGTTTTGGGACCAGGAACTACCTAGATACAAACCCTGGGTCTGGAGGAGGGTCCGCCACCTCTTCGATCACCTCCTTCTGGAGGAGCAAGGCAATGTTGGCTCGACGAGCCGACAGAGAGGCTGTGGAACCCATTGCCCCCCGTGGGGCGACGGCTCGATAGGGAGGGAACTACTTGAATTCCTGAGGCAGACCCCTGCCTACCACTTCTAGCACCCAGCGGTCCCTAGTGATAGCAGACCAGGCGGAAAAGAAGTGGCGGAGCCGGAAACTGGGGAGGAGTGACAAGGTTGGAGGCAACACCGCTCAACCCATCACTGGGCAGGCTTGGAGGAAGGGCCCACTGAGGGACCTGCTGGACCCTTGCCTCCAGGCTTCCTACTGCAGGAAGCGGCAGACTTGGCCTTAGGGCACCAAGTGTGTGCCTGCTGGCTCTGGTGCTGGTGCTGCTGGGCCGGACGTGCCACAGGGGCAAAAGGGCTTATGTTGCTGCTGATGGCCTTTGTCATTCTGGGCAGAAGTGACCGGGTCCAAGGTGGCATTGGACTTCTCGATCCTCTGGAGATGGCCTTCCACCCCCGGCCTGAACAAGTTGGTGCCCAGGAAGGGAACGTCTGCCAGCTTGTGCTGGGTATCCGCTGTGAAGGTGGAGATCCGCAGCCAAGCTCTGTAGCGCATGGCCACTGCGGCCGCTACTGATCGGGCACAAGAATCACCAATGTCCAACGAAGTTTGGAGTTGTTGTTTTGCCACCGCCCTTCCCTGATCCTGCATCTGCTTGACCATCGTCCGAAGGTCAGCCGGGAGATGAAGAATTACCTCATCCAGGGAACCCATTAGGGCGTGTGAGAAATGTGCCATCAGAAGTGCCGAGCTAGCCTGACGGAGGCCTAGGGAGGAAGCAGCGGAAATCTTCCGCCCAGAATAATCCAACTTTTTGGATTCCTTATTGGGCAGTTTGTCCACATCCCGAGTGTTCCAGGAACGCCTGAAGACGCTATCAGTCACTAACCCCTCCGCAGACGGGTGTTCCGAGAAACTGGAGAGTGAACTGGTGGGGACCGCGTACTTGTGAGCCATCCTGGCCGAAGGCGCAGGACAAGATGCTGGCCACTGCCACAACTCCAGGGCCAGGCCACAATGGCTTTGGCCACCGGAAAGGCCTCCATTGGGGAATCCCCTCGGTCCAGTATCTCCACAAGGGGATACTTGGCCCGTTTTGAAATGGGTTGAGCTGCATCCCAGTGGACTGGAGATGAGTCGAAGCAAACCCAAAACGAAGATGGGCTCGCTCACTCGACTGGCCCCTGCAGACTCCAGGTCAAGTGGCCTGGAGAACAGGGAGGAGTCGTCGTCAGACTCCGAGGGGTCTGCGAACAGCTGCCGAGTGCCTGAGCCACCCTCCGCTTGCCGAGGTCGATCAGGAGTGAGGGTGACCGACAACCTATGGGGCAAGCCCTGACCAGACCGAGAATCCTTGGTCGGGGCCCCAGTCTTCGGTTGTGGAGGTGGGGGTTCCACCACAATAGGTGGAACAGCCGGTTTTGGCCGAACAACCGGTGCCGGGGTCGACGCCTCGATCACCACGAGGGGTTGTTTTGGCCGCTCCAGTGACAGCCACTTAATGGCCAGAGAAGGCAATGGAATCGGCTTGTTACCGGTCAATAAAAGTTGCTGCCACATGAAATCCTCGTAGCGCTGACACAACCTGCGCTGGAGCCTATCCTCCAAAGAGGACGATGAGGATGAGCATCGATGCCACTTTCCATGGTACCAAGACCCCCGACGTTGGCGGGATCGGCTGGACCTGGAAGAAGACTGAGACCGAGACCTTTGGGGATTCCGAGGTGGGCCAGAGAGGACGGGAACCACCCTCCTTTGTTTCAGGACCTTGACCGGGACTTCGCACAGGAGGCACGGCAAGTCCTCAGTAACCACCGAGGGAACCGGTGAAGAAGGGTTGTCGGCTTCTCCAGTCGACAAACCGTCCAACGGGTCGAGAAAAATCTCGACCGCGTCGACGGATGTCTCGGCCGTCTGACCTGACAGTGAAGCCAGCGGCCGCAGCCGCAACCTTGACCGAAGTCGAGAGTCGACGGTCCAGTGAAGGGGATCTCTCCCGTTCCCACGAACGTCAATGGTGGGACTTACCTTTACAGTCCTTCTTCTTGGACCGACTGGAATGTCCCGAAGGCCCTTCCTGGTTTAATTCCCATTCGTGAGTTAGGGTCTGAGACCTGCTAAGATAGTCTGCCAGGACATTTTGGACGAGTGGAACATACCCGACCACTAGGACCAGATCGTGCTGGACCGCTCAGTTCCACACTCGCATCTCCTCCCTGCATAGGGGGTACGAGCGAGTTCCTCCTTGTTTATTGAGGTACCAAACTACCGACATGTTGTCTGTCTGGACCAGCAGTGATCCCTTGGGGAGGAGGGTCTGGAAGGCCTGCAAGGCGTACAAGACCACCCTCATCTCCAGAATGTTGATGTCTAATGATGCCTCCAAACTGGACCACAGTCCTTGTGCTTGGTGTTCCCCTAGATGTGCTCCCCCCCCATGTTCGATGCATCTGTAGTTAGGGATGCCCAAGGAGCTGGGTTCCTGAAAGGAAGACCCACAGAAAGTTTGCAGTGGTCCCTCCATCATAGCAATTCTTTCTTAACTTCAGATGACACCAGGACCGGAAGGTCCAGGTCGTCCAGGAGTTGATCCCACTGCACCCACAAGGACCACTGAGTAACCCTCATGTGGAGCCTCGCCAAGGGAACAGTAGTGATGGAAGCTGCCATGAGGCCAAGAAGGCGAAGGATCTCCCGGGCCGGGATGGTCCTGGACGAAGCCACCCACGAAGCCTGACGGATCAGGATCTCCACCCTGTCTGGAGGAAGGAAGGCTCTGCATTGGACCGTATCCAGAACCGCCCCAATGAACTGTAGTCTCTGGGATGGAGACATGGATGACTTGGGAATACTGACAGTAATCCCCAGTCTGCCAAAGAGGTCCAGGGTAAAGGAGAGAGCCTCCAGTAAAGAATCCCTGGACAGGGCTGAGATCAGCCAATCGTCCAAGTAAAGGAAGACTGCAATACCCTGGCAATGTAAATAGGCTGCCACTACCGCTAGGCACATCGTGGACACCCGGGGTGCCGAGGACAGACCAAAGGGGAGTGCCCGAAACTGGAAGTGCTCCCTTTGGAATTGGAACTGCAGGAAACGGTGGTGGCTGGGGAAGATCGGGATGTGCAGGTAAGCATCCTGCATGTCCAGAGCGACAACCAGTGATTCTCCAGAATGAGTGGAAGGAGGCGCTGGAGCGTGAGCATCCTGAACTTTTTGTACTTGATGAAGAGACTGAGGCTGCTCAAGTTGAGGATGGGTCTGAAGTCTCCCATCTTTTTTGGAATCAGGAAAAAATGGGACTAGAACCCCTTCCCCTTTGCCAGATAGGAACATGCTCTACTGCTTCCTTGAGCAAGAGACTTTGAACTTCTCGGACGAGAAGAGCCTGATCCCTGGAATAAGAAGACCTTTTTGGCGGAGATTCTGAAGGGATTTCCAGAAACTCTATAGTGTGTCTGACGGATACCAACTGCAGGACCCATGCATCGGAGGTTATCGCCTTCCATTCCTGCGCATGGTGGGCGAACCTCTCCCCTACCTGCTTCTCGTCGTGAGACTGAGGAGTCAGTGGGGACAGGGAGTCGGGAAGTGGTAGGACGTTCAGGGGGAGGACCCCCTGAACGTCTCTGGTTCTTGGAGGCCGGAGGAGTGGCTGAACCCGTCGCCTCGTATTTGCCCTGGTGCCAAGCCAGGGCCTGCTTTCTCTGCCTCCAGGTCCTTTTCTAAACGGGCTGTTGCTGCTGTTGAGTGCCCGATTGGTACATGGACCTAACTGATCTTAGGGCAAGCCATCTGTCCTGGAGATCAGTAATGATGTCTTTGGTGTTTCCACCAAAAAGCACCGAGCCCCGGAAAGGGGCATCCTGAATCGCAGAATGAACCTCATTGGCGAGGCCAGAGATGCGGAGCCAGGAATGCCGCCTTAAGGCAATGGTAGATGCCGAGATGTGAGCCACTGAATCGATGGAGTCATATGTGGCTCGCAAAGCATGCTTACAGGAGAAGCGAGAGAGGCAAAGATCTTTGGCAAGCTCCTCCTTGAGGCTAGAGGGTTCCATAAACTGGACTCGGGCCTCTAACCTGGCTAAGGTAGCCTTTTGCCTGGTTAAATAAAGTGATTGATTTTGGTGTGACACCATGTGGGCCACATAGTTGAGGGATCTAAGCGTGCACGTGGCCTAGGCATAAACTTTTCTACCGAACCGGTCCATCTGCCTCCACTCTGTCTGGAGGAGAGGTGCTCATGTGCTTGGGAGCAGCAGAGCGGTCATGAGCAGCTGAAATAACGACAGAGTCCACCTTAGGATGCGTCTTCAGAAACGGTGCTTCCTTTGGCGCCCGGTATATCCTGTCCACCCTCTTGGAGACAGCCACTAGAGAATGAGGCATCTGCCAGACCACAGAGGTGAGGTCCTGGTGAGGCCCGATCCAGGGAGGGATGGAGACCGGAGACAGAGACTCTTAAGTCCAGGTGTTCGGCTAGTCTCTGTCTCATGGGGTTCTGATCATCTGACTCCCAGTCAACAAATCTTCATGGACCTCAGAAGATCCAAGAAGACAGGGTCCCTGGGGGACTTGGGGAACCTTGCCTTTGGACCTCGGTTCCTCCAGCACCATCCGCTGACTCATCAGCATACTCGTCATCATCATTGTCTGCCCCCTCGGGAAGATTACGGATGTCCGGAAGGGTGATGTCCTGACATGCCACCCCCGAGACATGTACCGTAGTGGAGAAGAACTTCTCGGGGATGCAGATCTTGGAGAACGTGGAAGTTGGAGTCTTGTCTCCAGGTCTGACACGCCCCCTGCCACCAAGACTGGAATAAGGTCTTGAAGTCTGGCGCAGCCAGAGCAGGTGGAGGGGGAGGAGGAGGAGGTTGCAGCTGAGGGGGAGGAGGCATTACCAGTGGGGGTGGGTAATGATAACCCTGGTATCCCTGAAAATGGTGGTAGGGGCTATCACCAGGGTAGTACTGTGCAAAGGAACTCCATTCAGGAGTTAGACCAGCCGAGAAATGGTCCCCAGGATACCCGAAAGGGTAATGTGGAGCAGTCCAGGGTCTAGTATAAATCCCCGTCAGATCTGATGGAGGGGGAGGAGGCATTACCCATGTCAGACCCGCTGTAGTATAAATCGGCGGGGGGTCCGGTGTCAGGATAGCCAATGTCAGGGGGACGGACCGACTGGCACCACTCGATCAGGCGAAGGAAGGGGATCCGACGTCGGAGCAGCTGGCGTCAGGCCGGATGAAGGGGGAATGATGCCGGGACTGGGTCTGGCGCTGGAGCCAAAGGCTGGGGCAGACCACGGGGCCCTGGCTGTGGAAGAGTCGGAGTATCCGGCATCTGGATTGGATTCGCTGGATCCGACGGTGGGATCGGGGCCAGGAAATTCTTCGGCTCTGAAGTGATCCCACCTGGAAGAGGAGGAGGAGGTGTCTCCACTAGAAGACTAGACGGCAGAGGAGAAGCTTCCTTCCCCGTGACCCCGTCAGGACAGCGCGGGACAGACCCCGAGGAATCCACTACGTCGAGGGGTTCCGCGCTGTCTGCGCCTGAGGTACCCGCCTGAGAAGTGGAAGGTAAGAGCGAAGGAAGAGAGGGGAGAGAGGCATTCTCCCCCTGGTTCTGACGGGCATCGGGTGAAGCGCTGTTAGGCCCTGACGGGAGAACCATGCCTGAGCGGCCATCAGAGATGGGCGTCTTATCAGACAGAGCCAGGCGGGCAGGGAAGGAGCCCTGGCCGCCTTATCGGTTGGTGCCGAGCGGGTCCCTGAAGGCTGGGGAGCCATCTTACCAGTGGCTGTGCGGTTCCTGGAGGAGCCGGGGGCCGACTTAGCGGCTGTAGCGGTGCAGCCGTCGGAGGAGTCGACAGTCGACTGACCCGACGAAGATTTTCCAAACTTACCATCCGGAGTCTTCTTAGGTGATGGCTGAGAGGCGGCCTTGCTCGTTGAGGGACGCAAGGCCTCAGGTTGGTCCGTGGAGCACTCCCGCTCTCGAGATTTCTCCTTGTGGTGCTTCTTGGAGGGAGAAGATTTCTCGGAAGAGGACTCTCTAATGTGGTCCATTTGCTTCTCTAATGAAGCTAAGCGGACTTTAGAAGGTGGGCCTCCAAAGCCTGCTGTCTCCACTTTTTGGTGGCCTGATTAAATGTCTGGCACTCCGAGTAGGATGAGACAGGGTGGTCTGGGCCCAAACAAATCATGCACTTCAAATAACTGTCCTTATGAGGGATCTGCGTGCCACAGGATGAGCACTTCTTCTTGGGTGAAGACATTAAGTTAAATGTAGAATTGAAATGAAGGCTTTAGCAAAGGAAAAAAAAAATAATCTGATGCAGGAACTAACACAACGATCACTGTATGGAAGTCTGCAATGCGACTGACATGAGGCGACAGCGAGAAAGAACTGGAGGGCGGGCGTGAGGACCGCCCAGTATATACGGCCACGCTGACATCAGTCACGTGACGTCAGGTGGGCGGTCCCCCATCAGGGATTGCTAGAAAAGTCTGCCGTGCGGCCCGACAACAGGTGGTGCCAGTCCTATATGTAATGACCTACTGAAGGAACCCTCTCAAAGTAAGATCTTGACATTTTCATTTTAAGGCTGGAATTAACTCGTTTAGACAGTGGCTGGCCAAAGAAGTGAGTGGAGGGTTTTTTGCTGCCCACTATCTGGGGAGTGAGGGAAGAGGGGTACCACTGTACACCAGGGATTGACTTACCAGGGTCAGATGAGGGAAATGGCAGGGTACCCCTGGACATCTGGAGGTTAACAAGTCTGCACTGTTACAACTTGCTGGGGAAGTAGCTGCAAATGTTCTCACTGTTACATCCTCATCTCCTGTCACGTAGCTGTGTTCTTGTTCTTCGTGAGTTTTTGATGGTGGGGTGGGAGCGTGCCTGGCTCATGTAGATCTGTTTTAGGATTTGGCTGCCACCATCATTACACCTGTGACCAAACAGCTACCCTTTCCACAAAGCAGTCCTTGCCAGGACTCTACTGCATGGGTGATAAATGAGTTTCATGTTCAGAACATCTCAGTATCCTGCTCTCCTGAAACATGGATCACCTCTAAATGATTTCTTGGTGATGGTGTTATCCTATTACACTGAAGTCTTGTGATCATTCTGTGTCCAAACAGAAGTTGTACTGACTACACCACAGTCTTGTGATTGTTCTATGTCCAAGCAGCCCAAACAGGAAGCTCAAAAGTCCTCTTCTTCAAACCCCAACTCAAGGGCAACTATGAAACATAGAATCTGTCAGCAGATAAGGGCCTACCCACTCTTCCCTGCCTATACTGTCACTGCAGACCCTGCCTGATCTCCAGCTACCCCACTGCTTTCCCACCAAGATTCCTTTGTCCCTATCTCATGCATTGTTGAACCCTGCCACTGTTTTTGCCCCCACCACCTCTGCTGGAAGACTGTTCCAGGAATCCACCACTCTTTCTATGAAGAATTATTTCCTCACATCCCTCCTAACCTCCCCCCTTCCAACTTCATTGCATGCCACCTTGTTTTTGAGCACCTCTGCTTCTTAAAAATACTCCCCTTTTGTACCTTATTCACCCCGAGGCATTTACAGGTCTCTATCATATCCCCCTTCCCTCCTCTTTTCCAGGATGTACATATTAAGATCCCTAGTCTCTCCTCATAGGGCTTTTGATGTAGCCCCTGCACCATTTTAGTTGCCCTCCTCTGGACAGCCTCTATCCTGTCTATGTCCTTACTGAGATGTGACCTCCAGAACTGGACACAGTACTCCATGTGTGGTCTCACCAATTATCTATACAGTGGTAGCACCACCTCTCCCATTCTGCTGGTGATTCTCCTCCGTATGCACCCCAGCATCCCACTTGTCCTCGTGACACGTGGACAGCCAGTTATGAGTACACTATGATTTTTTGTAATATAAAAATGTATTATGGACTGTCTCTCATGATAGATGCTGAGACAGCATGTGAGATCACACACACACAGGTTTTAGATACAAGGTGTTACCTGGAAGGCCAGAAGCTAATTACACACTAGAACAGGCCTTAATCAAGAATCTCCTGTTATCTAAGTTAAATATAGCTTTAACTGCTAAGAGGAAAATCAGTATCCCTTTTATAACGTTTCAAGGAGGAAGCCAGGTTTAGCACACTGGTGCAAAATCATAAATGCTTTGATGTCTGTGTGAGAGGGGATACTGCTCATAGATGAAAGGAAATTTACAGACTTGATTAGGGAAGTCACATGGGGACAGGAGTTTCTGCTGATGTAACCATAATTAAACTTTCCTTCTAAAATGATAAAACTTCCTGGGTGTATGATTTTTAATAAACAGAGGAGGAGCTAGGTGACGTCACACAAAGGGGCTGGCAAATACAGTTTTTTTTAAGGATTATTCTGTTTTCCTTCACAGACACTTATCTACACACTGACAAAGAAACATCTTTGAGCACTTTAAGCAAGTATACAGGTAGAGAGAGACAAAATCTAAGTACTGTAATAGGAATTGCACTGTTAAAACCTTGTTCTTTTAAAAAGATTGTTTGGTTCTTGTGATATATAGTTCTGTATTTTATGTTTTATATATTTTTTAACTATTTCAGTAAAACTCTATTTTTAGAGCCTACTTGGTCTGTCTTTGAATTTCTTTTCTTTAACAAGTGAAGTATATATGGTTAAAGCAGACACTGTGCATAAGCTTGAATGGTGATACCAAACTGGAAAAAGGTAAGAATAATCTGAGGTCTTTATTAGAGTTTTTAAGGGTTCATTTTGTATACCTGGTTAGGTGCCAGTAGGCAAAGATATCTGGCCCCCCCGAAGACAGAATTATCTGAGCCTGTGCATTGGGTACACTAGCAAGAGGTTCATAGTATGAATCCCTCCAGAACTGAGAAGAAAGGTTGATTCGAACCCACAAAAACAGACAGGAGGGTTACCCTGTTTCTGTTAACTGTTCACAAGACTGCACTCAGAGGTTGGCACTTTGGGAGTAGAGGGCTGACCTGCTGAGTGGGTTTGTGACAGTCCTACCTACTGCCTTTTCGCACTGCCTCGCCACCTTGAGGTCATCTGATATGATTACCTTTCCCTGTTTAGTGATCTTCAGTACCTTTTCCTACATGTTATACTCCTCCTCCTACTCTTGGTTTCTGTACCCCAAGTGCAGGATTTTGCACTTCTTTGCATCGAAACTGAGCTGTCATACTCTTGACCACTCCTCGAGTTTTCTCAGGTCCCCACACATTCTCTCTACTCCCTCTGGAGTGTCCACCCTAGTTCAGATTTTGGTGTCATCTGCAAAGAGGCATACCTTCCCTTCCAGCTCTTCTGCAATGTCACTTATAAAGAGGACTGATCCCTGTACTAAGCCCTGAAGTACCCCACTGGTCACTTTCCCCTCCCCAGAGTCAGTGTCGTTTACCACCACCCTCTGTCACCTATCCATCAACCAATTTCGTACCTAGTTTATCACCTTGGGACCCACCTCCAAACTGTCCAGTTTCCTTAGGAAACTCCTATGTGGTACGGCGATGAAAGCCTTACTGAAGTCTAAGTAGTTCACGTCCACCATCCCACCCTGATCTATTTCCCTGGTCACCCAGTCAAAGAAATCAATCAGGTTTGTCTTGACATGACCTCCTCCACCAACCCCGTGAGTTTGTGCTGCCTCAGGTCTTGTAACGCACTGGATTCAAGATACTCCACTAGCCTTTCCATACAAAGTGTCTCCATTAACTTCCCCACCACTGACGTCAGACTAACCGGCCTATCGTTGCCAGCCTTCTCCATGCTGCCACTTTTATGAAACGGTACTACAACTGTCCTCCTCCAGTCCTCAGAAACCACTCCAGTTTCCAATTAGTTACTGAATAGGGCTGTTAGAGGTGCAGCCAGTACCTCCCTGAGCTCTCTCAGCACCCTTGGGTGTACTCCATCCAGCCCCATAGCTTTCTCCACTTTCAGATTCGCAAGTCCTTTCAGGACTCTTTCCTCTGTAAATGGACTTATGTCTACCTCCCTTCCCCCAGTGTTCCTGTTGGTTTTATGTGGTTCATCTCCTTCCCCTTCCACTGTGAAGACTGAACAAAAGTATCTGTTTAGGATAGCTGCCTTTTCCCCGATTCTCCTCTACAGTCTCCCCCAGGCCTTCTTAACCTCACAATCCTTCCCCTTTGTCTTTCTCTTTCTCTTGTATACCTAAAAAAGGTCTTGCCTCTCTTAGTTACCCCATTGGCTGTCTATTCCTCAGCTTGTGCCCCTTGCTGCCTTCCTTGCTTCCCTCTGCTCTTCCTGGTACACCTCCCTATTCTCATTTCTCTGCATCTCTTTGTACCTTCTTGTGACAGGGCAGAATAGGACCCTGTCCCAGTTGTTATGGAGAAAGCGTTTAAATGCAAGGATCTTTCCTCTTCTGTCTCTTCTCTGTCTGGTTGCACAACCAAAATTTCCTGTGGGACTTCAGACTTGATCAACCTGACAGGCTCGCAATTCTTTGCCTCCACTGTCTCTCAGTCCTCACTTGCTGTCTGTCTTTTCCTCCCTTGCATATTAGCATATATGCTAATATGAAAATATGTGCAAATCACTGTATGGCAATGTAACTGATATTGGAATCCCTTTTGTTTAGAAAATATATAGTGTTACTGTTGAAATGTATATATTTATAATTTGAGATGACTGCAAAAAGCTGTTGGAAACTAGAGGTTACCTTAGTGCAAATCTTTGAGCCTTTTGCAAAAGCTGTGCAAATGGGGCCTCTCAGCTGAAGCACACTGCGTTCTAACAGCTCCTGCCTGATATTTACAAAAACAGGATGCTTGGTAAGAGTGGGGGTTGAAAGGATTTATAAGAGAGCTAAGCTGCAACTGCTGAAGATTAGAAGAAAAAGAAACACAGAAACTGCAGGAAAACTATTTTAGTTTGCCTTTGTAAATAGTTGTACTGAACAAGTTTATTTTTTTATGTTACTGCTAGTGTAAATAAATATTTCTGGTGAATTCTGCAACTGCTCCTGGACTTCCTATGCTTCCTGACCTGTGCCTTGACGACACTCCTGAATTCTACCCTTTTAACCTTTATCTCTGCAGCCACTTCCTTTAAGATCTGTAGTGGCCTCTTTTTCCTCCTGTTCTTGCTCCCTTCTTTTGCACAGAGGTTTGTTGCCTTTCTTATGCCATCCCTCAATTAGGCCCATTGTTCCTCCACCCAACTGAAGACTATCCACCCCTTCTAGGTTGTCTCTGAGACATTCACCCATTTTATTTATTTATTTTTTAAATCTGCCCTGCTGAAGTCCAGGACCCTTAAATCTGCCCTGCTGAAATCCAGGACCCTTGTCCTTGTGTGGTTTGCCTCTGCTGCTGTGCTTATAGTAAACCACACTGAACGGTAATTGCTGGTCCTCAGGTGGCATCCCACCCTGACATCTGCAACATTATTGTTCTTTGTGAGCACCAGGTCCAGTAATACCTCATCACAACCGACTCCTTGACAAGTTGCTGGAGAAACTCCCCCTGCAGGGAATCTAGGATGTCCCTGCTTCTAGCTGAGGCTGGCAGGCTCCAATCTATGTTCGGCAGACTGAAGTCCCCCACCAGCAGCATCTCCCCTTTTCTGCCACTGTGCTGATGGTACTGATGCACCAGGGTACTATGGCAGTACCCTGATTGTCAGTATCTCGGTGCAAGACAACTGGGGCAGTTTCTGGACTCAAGACCAACTGTTGCAGTGCCCCGACTCATAGCTAGCTGTAGCAACACCCTGAATCATGGCCAACTAAGGCAGCAACCCCTCCCCGATTCATGGTCAACTGTGGAAGCACCCTAATTTATGGCCAACTGTGGAAGCACCCTGATTTATGGCCAACTGTGGCAGCGCCCTGAATCATGGCCAACTGTGGCAGCGCCCTGAATCATGGCCAACTGTGGCAGTGACCCAACCCATAGCCAACTGGGGCAGTGCCCAGACTCATGGCCAACTGTGGGAGTGCCCCGACTCATGGCCAACTCTGGCAGTGCCCCAACCCACAGCCAACTGGGGCATTGCCCCAATTCATGGCCAACTCTGGCAGTGCCCAGACTCACAGCCAACTATGGCAGCACCCCAACTCATAGCCAGCTGTGGCAACATCCCAACTCATGGCCAACTGTGTCAGCACCCCAACTCATGGCCAACTGTGTCAGCACCCTGATTCCTGGCTAGCTGTGGCAGCATCCACAGACTCACGTCCAACAGTGGAAGAAAAATTATTTATGGGCAATTGTGGCAGCGTTACGACTCTTGACCAACTGTGGCAGCACCCCAACTCATTGCCAACTGTGCTAGCACCCAGACTCATAGCCAACTGTGGCAGTGCCCCTATTAAGGTGTCCACCTTGTATGCCTCCTGCCTTGGGAAGGGAGGGCATCTTCTTTAAATGCCCAACTGCCTCTGGTGTTCCAAGGGGAGGGGGTATTGTGAGGGAAGTAACATATGGCCCTTCATACAGCGGCCTTACATCAGCGTGCACCCATTCATGTGGCATGTGATGAGGCATAAGGCTCCCAAAGCAGGGCTGGTAGTAGAGCTATGAAGAATGGGTTGGACTCACCCACTGCTCCAACAGCCCCAACAGGTGGAATGTAGGGCTGCACTTCAGGAGCACACCCTGTGGGATAAATAAAGTGCAATTACAGGGGTGAAAGAATGGCAAGTAGACCTTGGACAGATGAAGTCCACTCATCTCACCATGCCCATCAGGGCTGCCTGGTCTGCCTCCTCTTTCTTGCCCGCTTCCTCCTTGGGTCACCCACCCAGTTGAAAGGTAATATGTCCTTAAAGGCCTGGGTTCACCTCTAAAGTCCTGCCTGTGGGGGATAAGCTGCAGGTTACTGGTTCAGGGTCCAGGGTCAGGAGTGTGCAACGGCAGGAAAGGAGCATAAGCCACCAGTGGCTCCATAGGCAGGCAAGAGACATTGAGGGAGAAGAAAGGAGGTTCTCAAATCAAGTGCCCAGGGGTGCCAGAAAAAGAAATTAACACAACAAAATAACCTGGTGTGTAGTGCACTCATTATAGTAGGATGAAACCACATTGTATTTGCAGCACTAATTTCATCTATTTTATACTTGAAATATCAGCCACAGGTGTATTTTAAACCAGTGATCTTCTGGATACAAAACAAATCGTTTAGCAGTTTTTCACACATACCTGCCCAGTGTAGTTTAAATAGCTCAGCTCAACAGATCAATTGCAGCTGAGGGTTTAAGAGAGCGCATAAGATCAGGCTCCTGGTTCAGTGAGTCCACATGCAGTTCATGAACTGAGTTCTGTGTTCTTTTCAGTAAAGGTGAATCTCCCCAGCACACACAGTGTGGGACCTTGTGACTTGGCACTGGCACCCAGCCAGCCTGATCCAGTGGTTCTCCCCCACCCCCGACCCCATTACATCTCCATCACCTGCAGTCACAACCACCACCAGTGCCACCACCACCATCCTCACAGGAAGCCTAAAAACATTCCCATGAAACACAGTTTGCTACATACTAAGGTCTGGCCAGAGAAAAGGTCGCAGGCTTTAATTCTGTCACCCAATATCGGAGCCCTCTGGCATGAATGATGTATGGAAGTCAATGGACCAGGTACTTTCACCAAGGCTGAGGGACAGCATTTGAGAGTGCATTTTAATGCTGCTAAAACCAGCATTGTTATCAGCGGAGCACAAGTTCTGTCCATTAGAATTTCAATCCTTTCAGCATGGTTCTATCTCCCATAAGAAGTGTGTATACGAGGGGTGAACCGGTGGTAAATTTTATCTTTTCTGCAATGTGCACTGGCTTGCAACATTCACTGCTAAATAATCACACATATGTGGCTGGAAGTGTTGTTGTATCGGTTACCCACCATGCAGATGTGTGTGAAAATGGGTCTTCACATGCTACCCAGTTCCACAACAGCAAATAACCCTCCCCACTACAGTACTAGCTCAAGACACAGGAAAATCTGATAGGATTATCCATACTCTTAAACCTCATGTACTCACTGATGTATGCATATAGGTATGAATGAGACTAAAGCACTTTTTCAGTATCTAGGAGTACTTTTAGTATAATATTAAGGTACTCAACTTATTTTCCATTAATTTTTGGAATACATCTGTGCACATTTTTCTTTTTTTAAATTATGAAAGACATTTAGAACAAAACAAGATTCTTTGTGTCTTAGACGTCGTCTGCTTTACCTGTTTTTTCCTCCGATTAACTTATATTCCTGTTTGTAACATCATACTCATTTCCACAGCAACAGATCACGATGTCACAGACAGAGGACTGCGACTCCGGCATGGGTGGGTGTGAGAAGGAATGCCACGGTGCCTCAGGGGTCAGTGCTGGGACCAGTCCTCTTTAACGTCTTTGTAAGGGACACTGCAGAGGAGCTGGAAGAGAAGGTCTGCCTCTTTGTGGATGATACCAAAATCTGCAATAGGGTGGAAACTCCCAGTGGGGGGTGGGGAGTGGAAAGAACAAGCAGAGACCTGAGAAAACTCGAGGAGTGGTCAAGGGTAAGGCAGCTGGGTTTCAGAATGAAAAAGTGCAAAATGCACTTAGGGCACAGAAACCCAAGGGAGGAGTACAAAATGGGTGGAGTGGTATTGATGCCTACCAAGCAGGAAAGAGACCTGGGGGTAATCATATCTAATGAGCAAACGGTAGCCAGGCAGTGTGACAAGACAGCCGGGAGGGCTAGTGGGATGCTTTGGTACAAAGAAGGGATATCACCAGCAGAAAGAGGGAGGTGGTGTTGCTTCTGTACAGATTGCTGGTAAGACCCCACCTAGAGTATTGTGTCCAGTTCTGGAGACCACGTCTCTGGAAGGACACAGACAGAGTGGATGCAGTCCAGAGGAGGGCAACTGAAATGGTGCAGGGTCTGCATCAAAAGCCCTATGAGGAGAGATTAAAGGACCTCAAAATAAGTAAACATTGGGAGAGAGGGGGAGACCTTTAAATACCTCAATGGGGTAAATAAGGTACAGGAGGGCAGTATGTTTCAGAAAAAGGTGCTCAAGAACAAGGGGACATGCTGTGAAGCTGGAGCGGGGTACATCCAGGAGAGATGTGAGGAAGTACTTCTTCATAGAAAGAGTGGATTCCTGGAACAGCCTTCCAGCAGAGGTGGTGGGGACAAAAACAGTGGTAGGGTTCAAGAATGCACAGAATAGACACAAGTGAATCAGAGTGAGAAGGAAGGAAGGAGGAGGGGGAAAAGAGCTCAGTTAGGGTCTGCAGTGAGACTGCAGGTAGGGAGAAAAACGCAGACAGGGTGGGCCAAGCATTCCTTATCTGTCGACAAATTCTATGTTTCCATGAATAACTGAAGTCTGGAGCACAAGGATCCTGTTTTCATGCAAATGTCCTCAGTAATAGTGAAAAAGGGGCGATAAATATAGAACATCTATGATATACAGTACGATCTCAGTTCTGAAATCCTCACCTAAGGAAGGATAGGGACAGGCTGGACAATGCAGGGGGACTGAGATGATTCAAAGCCAACATGGCAGATCTTCTGAAGACTGTCTCAAGGCACTGAACATGTACTCAGTGGAGACCAGGCAAGGGGGGAGAATATGAGAGACCTTCAAGTTCCTGAGGGGAATAAACAAGGTGAACTGCAGGGGAACTATTTAGCAGGAGTACAGGGTCGAGAACCCATGGTCACAAGTACAAAATGGTGGGGGGAAGGCTTACGAGGGATGTGAGGAAGTTCTGTTTTACGGAAAAGGTGGCGGAGCCGTGGAACAGTCTGCCAGCAGATCTGGTGGGCGCCAAGACCCTAAATGGTTTCAAGCATGGCTGGGACAGAGTGAAGGGTTTAGTGGTTGCTCAGGCTGGCAGCAGTAGAGAGGGGAGCAAAGGGAAGACTATGAAGGATAAAACACCGTATGGACAATAGGTCCCAACGCAGACACGGAACTCTGGGCAGACTTGATGGACCCTTGGTCTTTTTCTGCTGTCACTGCCTATGTTTCTATGTTTGTGACAAAATATTATATTTAAAAGGTTTTTATGGACACTGGACGATCAGTTTAAGTACATATGGTATCTTTTTTTTTTTTTTTTTTTTTTTAGATTATTTATCCTCCTTGGACCACCTCTCTGCCCCCCTTAGACCTTGCTTCCTCTTGTCAGAGATACGGCCGCCATCCACCTCGATCAGGACTGCCGACACCCTGAAACCCCTGTGGCTTACCCAGCGGGGTGGCAAGGAGCCCCCTAACTCCCCACCTTCACGGATCCAGTTCGGGTGCCAGCCTCCCAACGAACACTCACGGCTATTAAGCCGCGCGAGAGGTGCCACATTTTTCCGTGTTTACTCCGTCCCCCCCTTACTGGAGCCATGGGCATGCAATGACACTGGCGGAGGCAGAGGCGCATGCATCTACATGTCTCTCCCCCAGGCATCTGCCCAGACTCCACCCAGTGCTGTCACCCCGTGCCCTGACCCCCAGCCTCCGCCAGGGGGCAATCGGGCATCGGGAAGTGAACCCCACCCCAGGAGCAGGACAGCAGTCCTGCAGACACTCTATCCTTCTCCTCCCCACCAATCCCCTCCGACCCATGCTTGTTCCCGAACACAGGTCGCCGGCACAGCGCAAGGTAAGGCGTCCAGCGCCTCAGCGCCACCGGGCTGGCTACATATGGTATTTTGGTAAACATGTGGTGTGGTGTTTGTAAAGCTTGAATAATAATTACTCAAAGCAGTGCTGGAATTAACCCTAACTTAGCACTGTCTGTTAAGCAAAGGAGATTTACTCCCACATCAATGCTCTGTGGTAGGGACTCGAAGGTAGGGTAACGCCAACACTGCTTGGAGTAATTGTTCCAACACTACATATTCACCAAGATTTAGGAGAACTTCATTTTATTTTTCTTGCAATGGTGATTTTTATTAAGAAAGTTTTGCATACAACAAGCCAACAGACAATTTTCATAACATCAATAAATTGATATAAAAAGCCAACATAACAACAGTGCGTAGGTGATTAACGCTGTCAATTGATGCTGGCCTGCCAGCGCAGTGGTTAGAATTCCGCATGCGATGCCAATGACCCGGGCTCAGGAACG
This sequence comes from Neoceratodus forsteri, assembly GCA_016271365.2. Classification (NCBI taxonomy): domain Eukaryota; kingdom Metazoa; phylum Chordata; order Ceratodontiformes; family Ceratodontidae; genus Neoceratodus; species Neoceratodus forsteri. The sequence continues at coordinate 1,618,250,024 of CM028130.1, forward strand.
GACCCAGGAGTCAGAGGGACGGCTGGGGGGAGAAGGATCGAGCGTCCTGGGGACTGGTCTCCTTCTCCGGGGGGGGGGGTGCCCAGCGCTTGACGGACCCCTGGCAGAGGCCAGAGGCACTGCTGCAACTGACACCAGTACATCAGGGGGACAGGGCGGACGCTGGATGTCACTGCATGTCTCCTCCCTTGGGGCAGCAAAAAGCAGCAAAAATGCAGGCCCTCCAGCATGACGGCCCATTCTGCTCCACCATCCACTGCCTACTATAACTGCCGGGGGGGGAGGTAAACAGGGGCTTGCCCACGGCATCCATAGGGAGTGGGAATCCTAGTGGCCCTGCCCAGGGGAGTAAGCCTGGGCATGGGGGCAGGGGCCGGACGCGGTCCGATGATCCCAGAAAGCGTCAGACCAAAAGAAAATAAAAAAACACTGTCAATTGATTATATCCATGCAACAGATCACTCTGATATACACTGACAAAGATCAAGAGCACTTCTGGTACAGGTGATGTCTATAAAGGAGGGTTGTTCCCCGCTTTTACTCTGCACCTCAGCCTCAGGTGGGATTTCAGAGGGTCTGTCTCACTATTATTGGGAGCAGTAGACAATACGTCTCAAGTTTGTCAGTCAGGTAAACTTTTCTCAGGGGGCCACTTTATCTAATATCTAGTTAGAATCCTGCACTCCTTACCAATTTGCTGCCCCAGCCAACTGGCCTAGGACCGGCTGTCCAGTCTGAGACTCCAAATAATGCATAAAAGGGAGACATTTAGCAGTTCGTTTTTCTTTACACAAGTGCAAGTGTGCTATCAGGCCCTCCATAGTTTGGATTTTTGCATTCAGTTAACCAAGTCTCCAAGGTGGATGGTGTGTCTTGCAACCATTAGTGCATTGTTATTTTAGCTGCACCACTAACTAGTATTTGAACAATTAGTGGGCGTATCTGTGACGATGATCCTGGGGTGTTAGACACAGTACAAGGTAATGAATCTCCCAAGGGACTGGGTGCTCAAAAATTTGCCCCAGGTTCCTCCTTAGGAAAATATATATCTATCTACACGATGATAGGGTGGGTCAAGTAGGACATCCGGACATTCTACAATGGTGCCCCTCTGGCTGTGTCTAGTCACTAACAGTGTGATAACATTGCTCCATAAAAATGGCCCTTTGAGGGCCTTTACTGTCAGCTCCATATAGGGTTTGATACATCATTTAATGTAAAAATTTTTTAAAAAATTACTGTTTTGGATAAAACACTGTATAGCTGCATATATACAAATACAATAATAGATGCATTCTGGTGTATTACAAGACAGTAATTCACTGAGAGGATCTGGGGGCACAGTAAACCTCGAGAGCGAAGCTCGAGAGGTTTTAAGTGCCCCCAGATCCTCGAGATGAATTACTGCCTTGTTACACCAGAATGCATTTGTTATTTTTTGTAATATATGGAAAATAAAAATAGTAGTTTCTTACCTTTGCAATAGTCAGGAATGGTGGGTCGAGTTGGTGGTGAAGTAATCACAGCCAATGATTGCGCAACTTGGATAACTTTTGAACAGTTTAACAAAGAAAAGCAAGCAGTGTTAATGAAACTGCAAACAAAACAGTAGTAATTTTTCTTTTTTTGTTGTTGTAGAACCAGTGACACCTAGTACAGAGTGTTACTCGGAGTCGGAGTACATCACGTAGTGTCTTTGAAGCAGCCCTAGGTCGAAAGCTGTTTTTTTTGCAGTGTTTATGTTTTCTTGCTCTTTTATAAAAGTTTTCCTTTCTTCTGACAGGTTTTGTTCTTTTGCCACAGACATTTTTAGTCAGACGCTTACCGCGATGTGAATCTGTAGTCGGCTTTTACTGTATGCGACAGTTACAGTAAAAGCCGGCTCGCGGTCAGTGAAAGCTGCTCGAGTTGTCCGGTGGCGCTTTCGCTGTTGTGGAGTTTGTACTAATACTATCGTTGAGATCTTCAATCGATAGTATTACGAGATCTCAACGATAGTATTATTGAGTTCCATCGATAGTATTACTGCGTTATGGGCGGTGTATTACAGGGAATTTTTTGTATGTATTTTGGGGGTATTATTTTTATTTTCCACATATTACAAATATGGTAATGTATCATCTCTTGCTGCACTGTATGATTTTATTGGCAAATTTTAATAAAGCAAGTATTAAAAAAATTAGCCATGTGGCTCCAGCCAAGTCTAGGAGAACTTTTTTACCCCGATGTGACACTTCCTTATTGTCTGCGTTTTTTTGCAAAAGCAAGGAAACAAGTCGGCAGCAAACTGCAGTCTATAGGTGTGTCAGTCTTTTCAGCCAGTGAGCAATGGAGAAAACAACTGCTCCCAATTTTCAGCCAATGGCTTTTCAGTCAATGGCTTCACGTGTGCCTGTTTTGATTTGAATAACAACATGATCCTTTTTGCATTTGCTAGCCACCAACGTTTTCCTGTTTGTACTTAAAGGTTGCGGTCTGTTAGTGCAACTGCAAGTTTCTTTTACAATATAAACATAACACACACAGCAGCTTTATAAGTCCCTGCCCCCTTCTCCCTGCACTCCTACCTTCTTTGCACATAGCTGATAGCAACTGGCAACTATTTTCTCTGCAGCGAGAGAGAGAGAGAGAGAGAGAGAGAGAAAGAGTATAACAGAAGTAGCTTGGAGTGTTGTTTTTGCAGATAAGAATTTGTTCTAATTGCTGATAAGTTGCTTTGTTACATTACTAATGGTACCTACTGCACTACTAACACATGTAAGCAAACACTAAGACATTGACCAGTGCTTATCAGGCCAGGCCTAGGAACAAAACAAGGGACCTCTACTCTAAAGGCATCACGGGTAGGGGAAGATAAAACTGGGTCCCTCAAAAAACAAAAAGTGCACAATGATGGGGAGAAAACTGGGTGGCCTAAGAGAATAGGCAAGCAGGGCAGAAATTTGAGTGGTCGCCCCTCTGACTGGAGAGGGATGACCATGAGCAGACCTAGAAATAGTTTGAGCACCCAAAGAACGGGGAGACATCCCAAAGGCTGCCCTGAAGGCCTGGGGGAACATAAACCAGGCTGAGTCTAACTGTGCTTGAGGAGTGCCACAGACATCAGTGACCCCGAGTCCTGCCCCTAACTTCCTCAGAAGCTGAAGAGCTGAGAGTCATTCGAGGTGTGGACAACTGTCAAAAGTCATCTTCGACTCAAGTGACTGGCTGAGGAGGCCGATCGCCGTTACTGCACCACAGAGAGCTTTCCCACCAACCTCACCCCAGGTGCTGCCCCAGCGGGCCACCCTCGACTAAGTGACCGACTGGAGGAAGCCGCTGGACGCTTTTCAAGCTACTGCACCACGGAGAGCTTTCCCCACCAACCTCACCCCACATGCTGCCCCAGTGGGCCACCCTTGACTAAGTGACCAGCTGGAGGAAGCTGCTGGATGCTTTTCAAGCTACTGCGCCACGGAGAGCTTTCACCACCAACTTCACCCCAGGTGCTGCCCCAGCGAGCCACCCTCAACTAAGTGACTGGCTGGAGGAAGCCACTGGACGCTTTTCAAGCTGCACCACGGAGAGCTTTCCCCACCAACTTCACCCCAGGTGCTGCCCCAGCGGGCCACCCTCAACTAAGTAACCAGCTGGAGGAAGCCGCTGGACGCTTTTCAAGCTAATGCACCATGGAGAGCTTTCCCCACCAACTTCACCCCAGGTGCTGCTCCAGCGGGCCACCCTCAACTAAGTGACCAGCTGGAGGAAGCCGCTGGACGCTTTTCAAGGTACTGCACCACGGAGAGCTATCCCCACCAACTTCACCCCAGATGCTGCCCCAGCGGGCCATCATTGACTAAGTGACCAGCTGGAGGAAGCCGCTGGATGCTTTTCAAGCTATCACACCACAGAGAGCTTTCCCCACCAACTTCACCCCAGGTGCTGCCCCAGCGGGCCACCCTCGACTAAGTGACCGGCTGGAGGAAGTCGCTGGACGCTTTTCAAGCTACTGCACCACGGAAAGCTTTCCCCACCAACTTCACACCACGTGCTGCCCCAGCAGGCCACCCTCAACTAAGTGACCAACTGGAGGAAGCCGCTGGACGATTTTCAAGCTACTGCACCACGGAGAGCTTTCCCCACCAACTTCACCCCCGGTACTGCATTCTTCCTCAGATCCGATTCCAGGGAAGTGATTAGCCACTGAAGGAAGAAGTCGACTGGCTACTCCAGGAGCAGCAAAGCTCTGTTTGGCTGGCTGATCTGCTTCTAGCTAGGCTGAAAAGCCGTGGATACCTCAACTAAGATTTATTTTGCTTGGACATTTTGGGGCCAACTGGGTTACTGCTATCTATGTGTACTGACAGAAGGGCACTGTGTAAACTGTATATACAGGTTACTCACCTGTAACAGGAGTTCTAGGAATGGTATATGTTGTTCATCCACACTGTCTGGCAGGTTCCGTGCCACTTTAAATCTTGCCGGAAGGTCTTCAAGCTGGCTCCTCCCACCCACCCGGGTGGTAAAACTCTCGGCTCCGCCCCATGATGCCAGATCTAGCCCGCTGGAAGCCAGGCGAGCGCCGGCCGGGAGGTCGGTCGGTGGATGAACAACATATACCATTCCTAGAACTCCTGTTACAGGTGAGTAACCTGTATTTCTAGGGACATGGATATGTTGTTCATCCACACTGTCTGGCAGACCCTCAGCAGCTCCTCCGGGAGGAGGAGGCAAGGCACACCGATACTTACTTGGGAAATAAGGACTGAGAACCGAGGCCCCAAAACCAGCATCCCGGCATGACTCAAGGTCGATGTGGTAGTGGGTGATGAAGGTGTGTGCTGACTTCCAGGTAGCAGCCCTTCAGATTTCTTGGATAGGGATGTCCCTGGAAGCAGCCACCGATGCAGCGGTATGGCGGGTAGAATGAGCTCTTATCCCTCTGGGAGGCTCCATGCCCGCCAACCTATAGCAGAGATCTATGCAGGAGGTGACCCACCTGCCTATCATCCGCTTGGCTGCAGGTTTGCCAGGTGCGGCTTCAGCGTAGGTGACAAACAGCTGGCGAACCTCTCCCCGAACTTCAGCCACCCGCTCCTTATAATAAGCGAACGCTCTTCTAGGGTCCAAAGTATGGAGTCTGTATTCGGCCTCCAAGGTGTGACTGGGGTAGAACACCGGCAGAGTCAACACCTGGTTAAGGTGAAACTCCGACACCACCTTCGGAAGGAATTTTGGGTGGGGGCGCAGGACAACCTTGTCCCTGTGGAAGACCAGATAAGGAGACTCGATGGAAAGCGCCTGGAGCTCTCCCATCCTTCTGGTTGACGTGATACCCACCAAAAAGGCGGTCTTCCATGACAGGTGGGAGATATCGCACCTGTGCACTGGTTCGAATGGCCTGCCCATGAGCTTAGCCAATACCAGCAGTAGATCCCACGGAGGTGGAGGTTCTCGCACCAGAGGGGATATGTGATCAAGGCCTTTGAAAAGCCGACCACCTCTCCTGCGCCACTGACTGCTTCCTGCCCGGGCCTCGGTGGCAGAGATGGGTGCCAGGGTGCACCTAAGGGTCGCCAACTGAAGCTCCTGTTGAGAAAGGGACACAGGTAGTCCAGAATGCTTGCCAAGGAACAGGAGGAAGGGTCCAGGCCCTTGCCCTGACACCAAATGGAAAATCTCTTCCATTTGAAGGCGTAGCATTTTCTGGTCAACTCCTTATGGGACGCCTCAATGACGTTGAGGACCTCGTCGGAAAGACCCAAGGCCTGGAACTCTAGCCGCTCAGGAACCAGGCCGTCAGGTGCAGGGATTGAAGGTCCGGATGGAATACCTTCCCCTGATTGACTGAGATCAGGTCCGGGCAGGCTGGGAGCTGCCTCGGGAGCCCGGAGCTGAGACTGAGGAGATCTGGATATCAGAACTGACGGGGCCAGTCTGGGGCTACCAGAATCACCTGCGCCTTGTCCCTCCTCGCCTTGAGAAGCACCTTGTGGATCAAGGGAAATGGGGGAAAGGCGTAGAAGAGGCCCGGGGTCCATGGCCTCGAGAAGGCATCCCCCTGCAGCGAGCCCTGCGGAGGGGGGCGGGCATGAAACAGTCTCAGCTTTGCATTCTCCCTGGAGGCAAACAGGTCCGCCTGAGGCGTGCCCCAGTGGGAGAAGAGATCTTGTACTACCTCCGGCAAGAGAGACCACTTGTGAGACGCAGCCCCTATACGGCTTAGGGCATCGGCCAGGGTTTTGGAGGCTCCTGCCACGTGAATGGCAAGGACATCCCCCTCCAGGCTGCACACGAGTGACCAAATGCGGAGAGCTTCCCTGCACAGAGGCATGGAGCGCGTCCCGCCCTGGCAGTTTAGATAGTACATGGTCATGTTACTGTCCGTATGGACCTGAACCATTTGACCCCATAGAAACGGAGCGAAGGCAGTGAGAGCTAGGCAAACCGCCCGAGGGGACCAGAAGCCATGCGCTCTGTACTCCCCCAGATGGGCACCCCAACCCATCAGAGAGGCATCGGTCGATAGAGAGACCGTCGGCTCGGGGCGGACAAACGGGATGCCCTCCTGCAGATGTGCCGGAACAGTCCACCACTGGAGAGCGTTCCACATCCCCTGGGTCACTGTCACTAGCTGATCCAACGGATCGAGGTGCTGTGACCACTGACTGGCCTGTCCCCATTGAAGGGGACGCATGTACCAGCAGGCCCAATGGACCACACTGGTGCAGGCCACCATGAGGCCCAGGAGGCGCATTGCCCAACCAGAAATGATTGGGCAAAGGAGTAAAGAACCTCGGCCCTGTCTGCCGGGAGCCGTGCTCTGGCTCGAAGAGAGTCGAGCTCTGCCACGATGAAAAGTATCACCTGCTTTGGCACAAGTTCCGACTTGGCCTCATTGATGAGGAGGCCAATCTGAGAGCAAACCTGGAGGGCCAGATCTCTGGATCGCTCCACCTCCACTCTGGAGGGGGCTGCGATCAGCCAGTCGTCCAGGTAGGGGTACACCCGGACCCTTCGGCGCCGCAGGAATGCTGTCACCACCATACATTTGGTGAAGACCCTGGGAGCTAGGGAGAGGCCGAAGGGCATGGCCCGGAACTCGTAAAGGGATCCCTCTGCTCTGAAGTGGAGGAATCTCTGATGAGACGGACGGACTGGGACGTGAAAGAACGTGTCCTGGAGGTCCAGGGAACAGAACCACATGCCTCGTTCCAAGGATGGGATTATCTGAGCCAGAGTGACCATCCTGAAGGTCCGAGACCTTAGGAACCTGTTCAGGTCGTGCAGGTCGAGAATGGGGCGCCAGCCCCCCGTCCATTTTGGGACCAGGAAATACCTGGACACAAACCCCGGGTCTGGAGGAGGATCCGCCACCTTCCTGACCACCTCTTTTTCGAGGAGCAGGGCAATACCGGCTTGGCGGGCTGACAGCGAGGCTGCGGACCCCGTGGCCCCCAGAGGGGCGATGGCTCGAAAGGGTGGGGTCTGCTCGAACTCAAGAGGCAGGCCCTTTCCTACCACCTCCAGCACCCAGTGGTCCGTGGTGATAGGGACCAGGCGGGAAAGGAAGTGAAGCGGAGCCGTCTCCACGGGGGAACTCCAGGGGAGTGACGAGGCTGGGGCTACACCCCTCAACCAGTCACTGGGCAGACTTGGAGGAGGGACCGCCGAGGACCTCCTGGGCCTTTTCCTCCTGCTTCCTGTTGAGGAAGCTGTGGGCTTGGTTTAGGATACCAGCGAGCCTGCTGGCCCTGATGCTGGTGCTGTTGGGCCGGACGTGCCACAGGCGCAGAAGGACGAAAGGGCTTATGCTGCTGCTGACAGCGGCCTTTGTCCTTCTGGGCGGAGGTGACTGAGTCCAGGGTGGCACTGGACTTTTCGATCCGCTGGAGGTGACCTTCTACTCCAGGGCCGAAGAGGTCGGTCCCCAAGAAGAGGACATCCGCCAACTTGTGCTGGGTATCCGCCGTGAAGGTGGATATCCTCAGCCATGCTCTGGAGGCTGACCTGGAGTCCTCCGGGGGCCAGTCACTGGACGAAAGCCCATCGTCCTTCATGGGTCTGCTTCGGATCATCTCGGAGTCCACCGGGATGCAGCTCGAACCCATATCCAAATGGGCCAAGTATCCCTTGATGGAGAGGGTGCAGGACAGGAAGCAGGCCGCTGCCAAAGCTCCAAGGCTGAGCCGGCGATGGCCTCAGCCATAGGAAAGGCCTCCATGGGTGAATCCCTTCGGTCCAGTATCTCCGTCAAGGGATACTTGGCCCGTTTGGATACGGGTTCGAGCTGCATCTCGGTGGACTCAGAGATGATCCGAAGCAGACCCATGAAGGACGATGGGCTTTCGTCCAGTGACTGGCCCCCGGAGGACTCCAGGTCAACTGGTCTGGAGAACAGGGAGGAGTCGTCGTCGGACTCCGAGGAGTCCGCAAAGAGCTGCCTAGGGCCTGAGCCACCCTCCACCTGCCGAGGACGGTCAGGAGTGAGGGTGACAGACAACCTGTGGGGCAGGCCTTGACCCGACCGAGAGTCCTTGGTCGGTGCCCCCGATTTCGGTTGTGGAGGCGGAGGTTCCACCACAATCGGTGGGGCAGCAGGTTTCAGCCGAAGAACCGGCCCAGGCTTGGACATCTCGACTGCAGCAAGAGGTTGTTTTGGCCGTTTGGGTGACAGTCACTTGATGGCCGGGGAAGGCGTCAGTGTTGACTTGGTCCCGGACAAAAGTAACTGCTGCCACATCAGCTCCTCGTAGCGTTGATGCAATTTGCGCCGAAGCCTCTCCTCATCCGAGGAGGCAGACGAGGACAAGCTGTGACGCCGCTTACCTTGGTGCCGAGACTGAGACCGCCGATGTTGGTGGGATCGGCTGGACTGAGAAGAGGTCCGAGACCGAGATCCTTGGTGTGTTGAGGGTGGGTCTGGGAGGGAGCGGGGACACCAGCTCTTCCTCCGGCTCAGGCCTTAACCGGGGACTGCTGCCCGAAGGCGCAGGCAAATCCTCGGTTTCCAACGGGGAACGGCGAAGAAGGGTTGTCGGTTTCGACTAGTTGACAATCCATCTCGACGGTCGAGAAAATCTCGACCGTGTCGACGGGCTGTCTCGCCGGCTGACCTGACGGGACACCATGAAGCCAGCAGTTTGCCGCAACCTCGACTGAAGTCGATGGTCGGTTGTCTGGGGAAGAGGACCTCCGGCCCCACAAACGCCTGACGATGGGACTTACCCTTGGGATCCTTCTTTTTGGACCGAGAGGAATGTCTCGATGACCCCTCTCCCTTCGTGGAGAGGGAATGGCAAAGCTCCTTGAACGAAGCAGAATACGAGGTACCCAGAGAGAGCGGGATAAATGCCGCGACCGAGGAGGAGAAAGATGCAGCCTGGGCCGCCTCCTCCTCGAGGGTGATCATCTGCTCGAGCTGCTCAGCCGAGCCAACGGCCGCAGTAACCGCCTAATGGGCCTCTTTTGACTTTACCGGCGGGTAGCGCTTCTCGGGGCGCCCAAGCTTCAATCGGGCAGCGCGGTCCTCCAAGACGTTGGCCAAGAACGAACAGCACAACTCGCAGGCCTGCGGGTCGTGTTCTAGGCCAAGGCAGTAGACACACGTGGAGTGTGGATCCGTCCTGGACATCTTCTGCCCTCAAGGGCACTGCCGAAAACCGGGAGTCAATTTGTCCATCGCAGCCAAGAGGGAAAAGGAAGACCGAAGTCTTGAGAATTTTAAAATGAGTTTCGGACGAACCGAAGAGTTAGGATCCAGTCTGTCACGCAGAGCGTTATGGAGGGAACCTGAGCTTCCAAGCGGTAAGGAAGATCTGGCGTCATGGGGCAGAGCCGAGAGTTTTACCACCCGGGTTGGTGGGAGAAGCCAGCTTGAAGACCTTCCGGCAAGATTTAAAGCGGCAAGAAACCTGCCAGACAGTGTGGATGAACAACATATCCATGTCCCTAGAAATGGTGGTTTAACAGCATTTTACTGTTCATTTTTAAATGTAACCCCTGTACTGTTTAAAAGCAATCTTACGACTTTTAAATCCGAGCCCTGTACTGCTTAACAGCAATTTGACAGCTTTTAAATACAAGCCCTGCACTGTTTAAGGCCAATTTTACAGCTCAGTTTGAATTCTAAGCCTTGCACTGCTTAAGAGCAATTTTATAACTCACTTTTAAATCTAAGCCGTGCACTATTGCCACCTAAGTGCAATCTGGTCATTCGAGCCTGGTTTGTTTAACTTTTATTTTAAGCCAAGTACTATGCAGCTACCGCGGTTTGAAACAGACCCCAGGCTTCTTAGTAGTTTGTATTATTCAAACCTAGTACTAGTCCTGCATCGGGGACGCAAACAGTCTCCTGGCAGTCTAAGAATATTTGTTCCTTAATTCTCCTAAAGTGTATAACAGTCCTGACTGTGTCTGCTTCCCCCCAGGCTCTTAGCAGAACCCTTTTGCACTAGATTTAATTCACATTTAATTTAGGCACCAATTTTAATTGTGTCTGCTGGGTTATAGAGTCCTCCACCTCCCCACTCTCCTTTTCCACCCTTTGTGTAACACTGTGTCTCCTACTTCACCAATCCCTGCCCCGTCCTTAAGCGTCCTGCTGTGCCATTGTGCTTGAGACTATTTGTAACCTCCACGCCTTCCTCTCCTCAGGTGCTGCCCCAGCGGGCCACCCTCGACTAAGTGACCGGCTGGAGGAAGCCGCTGGATGCTTTTCAAGCTACTGCACCATGGAGAGCTTTCCTCACCAACTTCACCCCAGGTGCTGCCCCAGCGGGCCACCCTCAACTAAGTGACCGGCTGGAGGAAGCTGCTGGACGCTTTTCAAGTTACTGCACCATGGAGAGCTTTCCCCACCAACTTCACCCCAGGTGCTGCCCCAGCGGGCCACCCTCGACTAAGTGACCGGCTGGAGGAAGCCGCTGGACGCTTTTCAAGCTACTGCACCACGGAGAGCTTTCCTCACCAACTTCATCCCCGGTACTGCATTCTTCCTCGGATCCGATTCCAGGAAAGTGATTAGCCACCAAAGAAAGAAGCCAATTGGCTACTCCAGGAGCGGCAAAACTCCATTTGGCTGCTTGATCTGCTTCTAGCTAGGCTGATTTTTCGTGTCCCCCCCCCCGGCCTCCTTTAAATACACTCAGACCACTCCCACTGCCCTGGACAACCATTTTGATTGGCTACACCTCTTCTGATCTATGTGCAAGACAATCCTCTTGTTTAGGAAACAAGCTTGTTTTTTTTTGTTTTTTTTTCAAATTCTCTTTCTCGCTCCTCGTTACGGAACTCTCTTGGGCTGTCCCCACTGGCCTAACCACTCTACTGTCTGCCGTACCTCCCGTCATCTTCAAGGTCATTACGACTCCCCGAGGCCGTGGAGGGCTTTAACAGCCCCAGAGAGATCGAAGGGGCAGTGACAGGAGACCAGCACTGGACGTGTGGCGGCGGTGCTGGAGGAAGCCGTCGCCTATCCGGCCAAGGAGGGTATTTCTTCTTTACATCCCTTACTCCTCTCCCTCCCGTGCGTGGTGCATGTATCCCAACTTTTCAGCTCATGGCTACCCTGCCAGCGTCCGGGCCATGCTGATGTACATGCCGGCTCTGCGGCGCCCCTGACTCTCACGGTGCCGGGCCCGAGACCCAACACCCTCCCCCGGGACAGGAGAGCAGCCCAGCAGGCGCCCATCCTATCCCTCCCTGTCGACCTCGCACCCGAGTTCGCTCCCGAACCCAGGTCGCCAGCGTGGCACGAGGTGTGGCGTCCAGCGCATCAACCCTCAGCGCCACCAGGCTGGCTTGGGCAACAACCTTGTTGACTCTGTGGAAAATATTTATACTGCCATCTTCTGGTCTTCACTGCAAGATCATCTCAATCAATTCTGCTCTAGATCTGATCTGAGATCCCTTGCTGCTGCCACCCACTTACTGCATGCTGGAACCTTGCAAAACAGTAGTGACTTTTGAGTGCTTCCAGCATAATGAGGGCTTTTTACTTCCTTACTTGACTCTATCTCATACTGTTCTGCACCCCGGATTCCCATGTTAGTCTGCACCGGTCTCCCTGCAGCATGGACAGTTACAGCTCTACTTTGGATTATCTGGTTTCCTTTGGCACTACAGATTCTCACATACTGGCTTTTATGTTACCTAATTTAGATCCTCCTTTCCAACTCCCATGGCAAATTGGTACTTCTTCCACGAGGGTAACAGAGTGTAGGATCCCGCTCACCTCTGCATTGATCGCCCAGCATGCTTTGCTTTTTACAGCCAGGGCTCTTCTTTTTATGTTGCTTGGCCCCCTAGGCATGCAGCTTAGGGACCCCCTGAAGCTATGTAATACCAACCCTAAGCGAGTTTCACCTAAAGCTCACAGACTTGTTCTTGAAGCTATCAAGAAAAACTTGCTGCTCTTATTGTTATGTTCTGGTAATGTCGAGATCAACCCTGGTCCTCTTGCAGCAATCTCTTCGCCTGCCGACCTAGCCAGTATCAAAGGATTGAGCTTTATTCATATTAATGTGTGCAGCCTACTAAAAAAGTTTGCCTCTATTCAAGCACTGACTTCCCATACAGTGCCTGATATACTCATGGTGACTGAGACTTGGCTCAGACTTGGTACTCCAGATAGTGAGGTGAACAGATCATCTTATACCCTGTTCAGAACTGATAGGCTCACCAGAGGAGGAAGAGTTACCATCTATGTCAAGGAGAAATTGTCTGCATCAGTTATAGATTCTTCCACACTCCCAAAGGAATTTGAGAGCCTGACTCAACATGAGAGCTCGACTCAATGTCAAGCTATCTTCCTCTGTCTCAATATGCTGTAGGATAGGATGCTGTAGACCTCCATCTGCAGGGATACAATTTCTGGACCATATAACTAATATGATGGGATCCCCTCAATCAGAGATTATTATACTAGGGGACCTCAATATGGACTGGTACTCCAATAGTTCCTTATCCCTAAAGACTATCTGCGACTCCTTTGGTCTTTCCCAACTCATTTCTGAAGCAACACATCCAAACAAAAAAGTGCCCTAAAAATAGCACACTTCTGGATCTCATTTTAGTAAGCAAACACCATCTGTTTTCACATGCAGAAGTGTTTCTCAGATTTCAGCGACCACTGTATTATAGCAGGTGTAAGATCCGCCCCAAAACTACAGTCCCTTTCCAAATTCTCACTCAAGAGGAAAAAGCATAATTTTGACATCTACACATTCCTCTCTGACTTACGAGATTCCTTCAGATGGCAGGATTTTTACTTGGCTAACTCAGTGTCTGCGGCATATGATATCTTCCAGGAAATCATGTTAGGGGGCTCGGGATAAACATGCACCATTGGTCCAGATTCGTTCTATAAATAAATCATGCCCTTGGTTTACAGCCCAATTAAAGGCCTCCCCTGTTGTACAGAGACTGGCTTTGGAAAAAAGCTCAGAAATCAAAACTTCCAGATGACTGGACATCATTCAGGAAGGCTAGAAACCACTGTACCAATCTGGTTAGGGAGGCGAAGGCTAGCTATTTTCGCAAAGAACTGGATGCTTCCACCAAGTGCTCAGCAAACTTCTGGAAAACCATCAAGGGTATTCAAGGGTAGGCAGCTGTGAGCAACTTACCCACAAAAATTGCCACTGGCGCAATTTCAGTGTCAGATAAATAGACTATCCTTGATGCTTTTAATAACCATTTTGCTACTGCAGGTCTCGCTTTCGATGCCTCCCCTGCCAATAACCTCCGCTCTAGTCTTGAAGCACCAGACTTACCAGATTCAGTCACAAGTGCAGCCTTCTCCCTTCAGCCTACCACCCTGAGAGAAGTTGAGGCTCTCCTCCTACAATTGGATACCAGGAATTGGACCCATTCTTCCTGAAGCTTAGTCTTCATGTCCTGGCTGTGCCCTATAATGCACCTTTTAAACCTCTCCCTTTCGCAGGGTGATATTCCTCCCATATGGAAAACGGCTCACGTAATCCCCCTTTTTAAATCTGGAGACCCCAGCGACCTGAATAACTATAGACCAATCTCCCTACTTCCCACCCTTTCCAAACTGTTGGAGAAAATAGTGAGTGTGCAGCTCAGGAACTACCTGGAAAGTGGGAACCTGCTCAGTCCTTATCAGTCGGGATTCAGGCCTCATCACAGTACTATTTCAGCCCTTGCAAAGGTCACCAATGACTGGTAGTGTGCCTTGGATTCGAAGAACTTAGTTTGCGCAGTATTTCTACACTTAAGCAAGGCATTCGATACGGTTGACCATGAGCTGCTCCTTGTCTCCCTCAGAAACATTGGCTGCGACCACCCATCGCTGAGGTGGTTCTTGAACTAACAGGGCGACAGCAGCAGGTCAAGGCTGAAGGGAAATTCTCATCCCTGAAACCTCTACTGAGGAATGTACTGCAAGGCTCTATACTGGGTCTGTTGCTTTTTGCAATTTACATTAACAATATTGATGCTGACATCAAATCTGCTAACATCCACCTATTTGACGATGACACGGTACTTTATATCAGAAGACCCTCTCGGAAGCAGCTTGTAGGGATCTACAATGGGAATTTAATCTTCTACAACTTCAACTACTGCACCAGAAACTCCTCCTGAACGCCAAAGAAACAAAGGCGATGCTTTTTTCTCCCTTTGCATATGTCAATAACCCCACAACTCAAGAACTCCAGGTAATATTCCCCAGACCCACACTCTTCTTGGCGAATTACTGGAATATGTTACTAAATTAAAATACCTGGGGGTGTGGATTGACCAAAAGCTTTCCTTTTGCGATCACACCGAGGATCTCTTAAAGAAACTTAAGCAGAGGCTTGGCCTCTTCTATAGGATCAAAACTTTTCTAACACTGGATGCCAGGAAGAGTCCAAACCACATTCCTTATCTTATTGGACTACGCACATTTCCTTTACAGCCAAGGCCCCATGTCTGCCCTGGCTAAATTAGACACACACTACCATTAGGCATTGAAGTTCATAATTGGTCTCCCATACTCCACACATCACTGCTCCCTTTATACCGCAGTAGGATGGTCATCCCTTAACTACAGAAGACAGAGGAATGCAGCTCTCTGGACATTTAGGGCCATCACGAAGATGTTGCCTCAGTACATCTCGGATTGTCTTCCTCTAGGTGTGATAGGTAAATATGCCTTAAGGAGCTCCTCCGTTAGCTCCCTTGCAGTACCGAAGTTCAAGCTGCGCTTCGGCAGGTCTGCCATATCTCACGCTTTACCCTGTCTCTGGAACAACTTGCAAAAAACCCTGAAGTTGGCTTACCCAATCAAACTATCAGCCTTCAAAGCACTTTATTCTCACTCTATCAAGGAATCCTGTAACTGCTTCCCCTGATGTCACCTTCCCCTAGCTTCAGCTCCATCTGCTCCAGTGCAACCCTTTACTGGTGCTTCTTTCCCACCCCTCTTGGGTAATGTTACAGCCTATAAGAACTTACCTGATTGCTCCTTCTTTCCCGACCATGTGTTTTTTTTTCCTTATTGTTAGTTCCTTTTCCATGTCATCCTGGCTCCCACCTACACTCCTCGCTTACCCCACCTTGACACCATCATGGTGTTTTGCTTTTCACTCCCTAACTGTTGCCACCCTCAACCTTGCAATCACTACATGCCCTTGTGGGCATGTACCATGTACCTCTCCTTACTCGCCCTCTTGTGTCCCTCTCCCCCCCCCTCCCATGCCCCACCAAGCTTCTTCAATCAATAATTATGTTCAAGGATGCTTCAAATACACACTGTAATTATAGTTGCGTACTTTTAACCTGTATATACTGTACTTCAGTTGCTGTACTTTTTAGCTGCATACTCTTAGCAATGACTGATTGATTTATTAACTGGTTTCACAGGTACAGGGTTACTATGGTATGAAACAGAAGGAGGAACTTAGGAAACCAATGGTGCCAGCAGTGAGCTCAGTGCTGAAGTACCAGGTACCATACTTATAACAGCTGCCAAATGAACTGTGAATAAGGTACCGTTCGTAGACAGTGCCCACGGGAAGGATGGTACCAAGACTATCAATACTATTAACAGCCCTGTAACAAAAACACTAGATGGTGGAGAAGGCACCCAGGCAGAGTCCCAGGAGGAGCCAGGGATGGAATGAGCAGAGGCTGAAACAGATGATAGCACTGAAAAGGACACTGCCAATGGCAGTTGACCAGAAACTCTAAAGGAGCCTTGGATGCCAAACACAATCCCCTGGATGGCCCCGAAGCAAGTACAGCAGGGGGAAGAGCAAGCCCCATATAGCATGGTACTGCTGACAGTGATCACCCAGACAGTGTCCAAGGTATAGTGTACCACTGGGTGGCCCGTCATCGCCAGTTCCAAAAGACAGCCATCCAAGATGGCCACAGGGGGTAGAAATCTCCGCATCTTGCACAAACTGGACTGGACTAATACTAGAGGACACAGCCTGAAAAGTCACATGTTGCTGCTTACACCACAGGAAGGTATGGGTTGTTGGAGTCTTTAGTGATGGTGTTGTCCTTTCCTGGTACAACTTGTTAGGAATCCACACGAAGAACATGACGCCATGCGTCATGACCAAAACACTCAAAACCAGACACATTGGGGGTCGGTGCAAAATAGTTTATTACCACATCTACTTTATCAAAAAGGTGGCTTCCCCTTCTTCATTTTGGCAATAAGGAGAGAACTCTAAATGTGATGCCTACACAGACAAATCCAAAGTTGGACGCTCCCAGGATGATATGCACTCAACAGCAGGATAAAAGGTACTGAGGTCGCTAATCTGGTGGCACTGTATATCTATGTTGGCACGTGGTTAAATTCTGTGCCAGCACAATGCACTGCTGCCGGCAGCCCAAACATTTTGCTCCTGTGGGGTCCTAGCATCTCCAGTCTCAAGATCAAAGAGTATGACTTCATGCAAAAGATTGATTCCTGGAAGATCATAGGTCAAACCAGTGACTGCATGGGGGAAGGGGGCACTTAAAACATGGATCATGCCAGTGGTAGGGCAAGGGTTGTGCCTTAACACATATGTTAAGCCAATGACAGCACGGCATGGGGTGATGGATCAGATCCACCACTGTACAAGAAAGCAGGTCAAAAAAGAAACTTACTAGGTTGAAAAAAGAATCAAAGTCCCATATTTCCACAGCCCAGTAACAAAAACGGTCAGAAGAAATATCTTTTACAGTTTTTTTTTTTTTTATTCTTTGGTAACTGTGCAAGGCCCCCTAGGCAGGGGCAGCCTGGGAGTACTGGAGAGGTCAAGTGACTTGCTCAGGGTCACACAGTATGCAAGTGGAGGTTGTGATCGTGAGAATCAGACCCAAGACTGCTGAATTACAAATCCTATTCACAACTCACTGCTCTAACCTCTAGGCACACTGCCAGCTCCAGTTCCCTTTTCCTTTCTTCAGTTATCATTACAGAGCAGGTGCACCACTCTGGACCCACTGGCACAGAGTAGGGGAGGAGTCACTTCTGGGCAGCAGGTGGCAACCTTTGCCTTTTTTTGGCACATGTTAACACTGCCCTTGCAGGCAGTAAGTAAGGCACTTCAAATGGTCTCACACCACAATCCCAGAGCAGGAGCACGATTCAAGAGCAGGCATCCTGCCCATCCTGATCTCATCAGTTTTACTTCACTGTTTTTTTTAATAAACACAACTTCTGAAAAGGGGAGAGGGAAGTGGCTATTTCCTGACAATTACCAATTGTCTTTCAAGGGAAATCTGGCTCAAATGAATGGAAACAATTAAGTAAATATCATCTCTGAACAGCCTAAAACTGAGGAAGCAAAAGGGGCCCTGTGCCAGACCTTGTACAACATCCCCTACTTGGAAAAGGGTGGCATCTGTCAAAATTAAAATACTGTTGCTATGCTGTGGAACAATGAACATTTACGGGTGTCAAGGTCGTAAAGAGGCCACCACTGTATCCTTTCCTATTGGGTTTGTGAGGCACGAAGCACAGCTGGGTGCCTTCAACCACCTGGGAAGTTCAGTAAATAATTTGCATAAGATTACATTATAAATTTTAAGTGATCAATACCACACGGCAGGGTGTGCGGCAATGCTAAATTACCACATGCCCCAAGTGGGTTGTGAGGCATGAGGCACAGCCAAGTGCCTTCAACCACCTGGGAAGTGCAATATGAAATCCCATAGGATCACACTGTAAATTATAAGTAAGCAATAACACAGCAGGGTGTGTGGCAATGCTAAATTGCAGCATACACCAGATGGGTTGTGAGGCATGAGGCACAGCCAAGTGCCTTCAACCACCTGGGAAGTGCAATATGAAATCCCATAGGATCACACTGTAAATTATAAGTAAGCAATAACACACCAGGGTGTGTGGCAATGCTAAATTGCAGCATACACCAGATGGGTTGTGAGGCATGAGGCACAGCTGAGTGCCTTTAACCACCTGGGAAGTGCAATATAAAATTCCCATAGGATCACATTGTAAATTTTAAGTAAGCAATAATACACAGCAGGGCGTGCGGCAATGGTAAATTGCTGCATGCCCCAGGTGGGTTGTAAGGCACGAGGCACAGCTGTGTGCCTTCAACCACCTGGGAAGTGTGGTAAATAATTAGCACAAGGTTACATTATAAATATTAAGTGATCAATACTACACAGCAGGGTGTGCGGCAAGGCTAAACTGCTGCATGCCCCAGGTGGGTTGTGAGGAATGAGGCACAGCCGAATGTCTTCAACCACCTTGGAAGTGCGATATAAAATTCCCATAGGATAACACTGCAAATTGAAGTAAGCAATAACACACAACAGGGCGTGGGGTAATGCTAAAATTACCACACGCCCCACGTAGGTTGTGAGGTGGGTTCTAAGGCACAGGGCGCAGCTGAGTGCTATCAACCACCTGGGAAAAGCAGGTGTCTTCACTCCGGTGCAGAAGGCAAACCTAGCTGCCATGGAAGCACATGCTAAAGATGTGGGAGAGTCAGCAGGTGGCTGCTCTAAGGAGCACCAGGCCCCTGGCTTCTTCACCTGGAAACAGAGGTAACATTCTAACTTAAATGGCACACAGCTGAAGGACACAAAAATGAAACAAAAAAAGGGGAAATGGCAGCAGAGTGAGATGTAGCTCTGGGTAGTATGGAGGAGGCAGTTTTCATGTGCACTGACTGAAAAGCTTTCATTTGACTTTCAAAGGATTCAGCAATGGCTATTTAGCCACAAACTGCTGCTGAATGTCTCTAAGACTCAAGCCATGCTATTTGGTACAAATGTCAAGCTCAAACTCTATCAACCCACTTTCAAAGTTACTACCTTAAATGGCTCTTACGTTGATGTTGTACCCTCATTTAAATACCTTGGTCTCACACTCGACCCAACTCTCTCTTTTGATCTCCATATTTAACAAACCTGCAAGCTGACTAACATAAAACTAGGTATGGCCTATCGTACCTGCTATATGCTCACACCTTCAGCGAGGCTTGCCATTGCCCTTCCATCACTCACCTATGGAGTTGTAGCGTATGCCTCTGCGAGCAAAACTATTCTCATCAAGTGGGATGTCACCTACAATAATATCGGTAGGTATGCGTCCTCATCACATCAGTCGAAACATCGCTGCCTACTATACTCAGAACTCGGATGGCTTTCTCCGACCGCATCTAGAGACTTTGCACTGGGCTTTGTCATAGATATAGTAACTCATAACCAAACGCCTAAACCCCTGGTGGATCTATTCCTCATCCGGCAATCTAAATACGGTCTTCACTTGACTGCTAATGCCCCGTGCTTATTCCTCGGCACCACTCCACTACAGGTGCTAACGCTTTCTCCTGTTATGCCCCCTATCACTGGGATTCCCTCCCACTAGCTATAAGGTTTGCACCTTCCCATGCCTCTTTCAAGAAATTGCTTTGTGTCCATCTTGCTGACTCTTGTTCATGCTCCTGTTTCAAACCACCCTAGCCCATTATCTCTCCCTTGATCCATGCACCCTCTCACCTCAGGTATGCACTTTACTCACCTCCATATATCTACTTACATAGATGCATAGACAGTGTAGGCAGATAAGGGCCTATGGCCCACCCAGTCTGCCCATTTGAGCTTGTAAGTTCAGTTTATGTTTTCCTAGAAGTCTGTTGCTCCTTACCCCTGACCTCCAGAATTCCTTTATGTCTATCCCATGCATTCTTAAATCCCGTAATTGTTTCAGCCCCCACCATTTCCTCTGGCAGGGTGTTCCACTTGTCCACCACCTGTTCTGTGAAGAAATTCTTCCTCACGTTTCCTCTGAATCGTCCTCCCTCCAACTTCATCCCATGCCCTCTAGTCCTGGAACATATTTTTCGCTTAAAAATAGTGTATTCCTGCACCCTGTTCCTCCCTGTAAGATACTTGCATGTCTCTATCATATCCCCTCTCTCCCTCCTCTCCTCCAGAGAGTACATGTTCAGATCCTTCAACCTGTCCTCATAGGACTTGTGATGCAATCCATGTACCATCTTTGTTGCCCTCCTCTGAACCTTCTCTACCCTATGTCCTTATGTAGGTAAGGTCTCCAGAACTATACACTGTACTCCAGGTGGGGCCTCACTAGTGCCCTTAGTTTTACCAAATTCCTATCCCCCTATTTCTCAACTTTCTGTCTAATACTTTTCCATCTATCCCCTTGTACTGTACCTCTACCTAGTCATATCGTAGCTTTAATCTATCCTCTATGTATAATCATACTTTTGGGGGTACTTTGGTTTTGTGTATTATACCATTTTCTCTACCTGGGTAACTGATTAATTGGTTTATTTATTGCACTTGCTCTCTTATTCTCTCCATGTTATTGCCAATGTAATTTGCATCATGTTGCTTTCTGACTACTTTGTAGTACTACTGTTCATGCTTTTACCTTATTGTATTTAAATGTTCTGTATTTGTTTTTACTTCTGTTGTTCAAAATGTTAATTCAACTGTATTGTATCTGTAAACTCCCGGGTCGTGCCTGAAAATAGTTATTGCTATGGCTAGTGCACCATACCCAGTCAACAAAAAACAAATAAATAAATTGCAAGGAAGAAAAGGAAGTGTCAGTGAGTGGCTGCGTGAGAAATGCAGTGTGCCCTAGATCACGTTGTCTGATAACGTCAAGTGTGAATACGAGAATCTATGGCT
The DNA here is from genome assembly GCA_016271365.2 of Neoceratodus forsteri. Classification (NCBI taxonomy): domain Eukaryota; kingdom Metazoa; phylum Chordata; order Ceratodontiformes; family Ceratodontidae; genus Neoceratodus; species Neoceratodus forsteri. The sequence goes on from CM028130.1 coordinate 1,618,271,150, forward strand.
TACACTGTCATAGTGAGGCAGCGTTGACAGAACGGGAAAATAGAAATGGAAACATTAAGTGTACAACAGTTTTATTTATTTGAATTTTGGTAACCGGTTAGGCCCACTGAAACAAAACAGTCTCTTTTTCAGGGGAGACCCAGTCATGAAACAAGACAGTATATAATAACATTGTACAGGTGTGCAGACTGAAGAATGACTTGGGTACAATAACGCACATATACATGTAAAGTGCAAGATAACACTGCTGCCCTGGGGGTAGGGGATGAAACTGGAACATACTTGAAATACTGTATAAGCTTTTTTTTTTATCTAAATAGGCTTCTCAACGTTTTACTGGTGATGTTATTTGCTCTTTAACTTTCACCCTACCAAAGAGGCAGAGGGGACCTGCTGTGAGTGAACCCAAACGAAAGGCCACTCCGAGTCAACGGCGGTGTACTTAGCATAACACTACAGACAGTACTTATAAAAGTAGGACCCAAACAGCGGGGTCACACTGGACAAAAGAACTGGAACTGGTGCTGGTTTCAGGATGTAAAACATGTTTATTAATCCAATGTGAAAAGGAAGCAGCCAGCAGTGGTTGCAGTGCTGGTGGCTGCTGCCTTTTCAGGTTGGTTTAATAAACACGTTTCACATCCTGAAACCAGCATCAGTTACAGTTCTTTTGTTTGGTGTGGGGATGCTGCCAGAGTCCTGCTCCTGTAAATACCATCCCTAGTACTCCCCTACATCATCAGAATTGGGTATTAGCCCAAGTTCCTGGTATAGAACTAGAACCCTTGACCTTCTGATCCTAGAGGCAAGCGTGCAACCTACTGTGCCACGGACACTGCTATATTGGTCACTTACCAGCTGTGCCTGATGGGCTGGATTTCACTGGCATAGGAACCTGTAGTTCTGATTGGCTGGCTTTGCTGTCGATGTTGTCATGAGATCCGGCTCCTTCCGTCTGTCCCGCGGGTGAGGAGGCAATCTCTGCAAGGACTTCCAGGTCTTTCAGGATCACCTGCAGGGCAGAAGGGAACAATATTACTGAACCAGAATCTGAAGAGTCCAATAACAAGTTGTCTGGACAGCTCCAAGGTCCACAGGAACACAGGAAAATACAGATAACAAAAGATCAAGGGGGTCTATCGTGTTCCTCTCCAGCCAACCAGACAGCTCCTGACACCTCCTTTTTCACCCCTTTCCAATCAGGCTTCAGAAAAAATCACTCCACCGCTACCTCCCTACTTCAGTTGACTGACTCCATCCTTACCGGGACAGACAATGGCCAAATCACCTCAGCCATCTTTGTCGACCTCGCCAAGGCTTTCGACACTGTTTCCCACTCCCTTCTTCTTTACTCCCTCTCAACAGCTGGCCTGTCTCCTTCAACCACTAGCTGGTTCAAGGCCTACCTCACTGGTAGAACCCAATCACTCAGGATCTCTGATGTCATTTCCCTTCTATCATACTCTACCTCTCGCTGCCACAACCTACTCCCTTCCTCTCGTGCTTGACCCCTGCCTTGTGCAGGCATGGTCTTCAGCATACTGGAGGGGTCAGGCCCCAGCAGACCCTTCTCTTCCTCCTTCCATACACTTCCACCCACCCCACTTCTCTGCCTACCGACATACCTACCTCTCACATTCCCTTTTCCCCCTTATGTAGCCCTAGCAATGGCTGACCCCAATCTCTAATGCACTTGTAGTTAACTTGCTCTTCTGTTATGGCTGACTCCTAATCTCTACTGCACTTGTAGTTAACTTGTGCTTCTGTTATACCTTAGCCAACCTGTTCTACCTGTGTTTACTCCTCACTAACTTCCCTGGATCAAACCACAATTCTATTCAGTCATTTTCTAGCTAAACAGTTGTGTCATTTAGTGTATGTCTAAATGTTATTTTGTGTTGTTGTATCCATCTAGTCCAAAAGTGTTGGCATAGTATCTATCTAGTTCAATACTGTTAGCATCCTGCTATTTCATTACTCCTGTGTAATGGAGCGTGTCCCCGCGCTCCTAGCATCACGTCATAACTTGGCAGAGCAGGCGGAGCCATCAGAACCCGGGATGTCCTTGGGACCCGGTTTTCTGGATTTTACAAGCGTTGCAACTTTCTTATTACTGGATTATTTGGGGCAACATTCACATGAGGAGGTTTCCTATCAGGTAATGCACCCATATACCGGGTGCAGGGGCCGAGGCTGGTAAGTCCCTTTAAGGAATTCAAGCACACAATATGTAAAATTTAGGAATGTATCCCTTCAATATTCTTATTCATACAACTGAAATGGTAAAAAATAAAACCTTCCCTATTATCCCATTCCACCCCCCCCCCGAAATGGGGGGGGGATAGTAGCATAGTTTGAAGGACCCATTATATCAAGTGGTATCTAACAGTTAGTATCACTTTTCTCCCACCTCCAATCCCATCTTTCCCCTAAACAGGAAGGATACAGGGAGTTGGAACTGTAACAGTGCACACGTAAACATAACTAAGTGATTAACACTCATGCAGTATAAAGAAAGGATCATACTAGGTCCTCATTCTTCCTCTATCCAATCCATATGTCTCCACCACAACTGGTATAGGTGCTGAGGTGCCTGTAGTTTCTCCCTGTTCTTGGTGTCTACTAAAGTGTTATGTACCAGCCAACAAATCTGGTCAGCAGTAAGTTCTCTCTTATAAATAGTAAATTGGACCCTTACATGCCAAATGTGATATTCAAGAAGCAAAATTAGGTGCATTATATCTCTATCAAACCTGGTCCAAGCTTTGGGTAGTAGCCCTACAAATAAAATAGCTTTAGTTACCCTTTTAAAGGGGGATTTAGCCCACTTACGATACAGAAGGGACCAAAAAGGGAGAATAAAGGGACAAGTAAAATGTAAGTGTTCCATAGTTTCCAATGTATTGGTACAATATTTACTCCTAGGGCAAATTTGTTCTGATTCATCTTTATGTTTAAGATTATCTTTAACATTTAACCTATCGTGGGAAACCAACCAAAGCACGTCCCACATTTTACCACATAGTCTGCTATGTCCTAACATAAGTCCTACTTGTTTAATGACATTTGGCCCCCATTCCAAAATCAAGGGTATTCGATAAAAGATTTTTGTAGGATGTGTGAATAGAATTCCTTTGTGAGGATGTCAACAATAGTTGTTTGGGGATGGCCAATAATTTCAATTTCCCAAAAATGTACACCATATAATAAGGCAAACCATGTAAAGATTTTTGTTTTGGGATGGGGGAGGCCACATCCCATGTAGTCATCCACGGCCTAATTTGATCTAAAATCCAAGGTTGCCAGATTTTACCACTGTTCTGGATAAAAGTTTGATGTTATGACAAAGAAACATAGAGAAAAAGAACACCAAAGGTTGGATCATATTCAGACCTCCCTGCTGAATAGATATATACGCAACACCTCTCTTGATAGGGTTCAAGCAACTCCCCCAGATACACAGGGGAAAAAAAACAGCTGTAAATTGTAGTTTCCAGCTGTTTGGGTGGGGGGAATATAATACAAAGATGTAAAAATAAGGGCAATAAAAAAGTTTTAACTATATAAACCCATTTTAGCTTCGACATGTGCCACGTATTCCATCTCCGTACTTTAGTAAGACCTTCATTAAGTAATTAGGTCCAGTTATACATGCACATGTCTCCTGTGCCAAAAAATATGCCTAATATTTGAATGGGTCCCTTCTAAACAGGTATCTTAAAAAAATCTGTCTCAGTATCAGCAACTGATCCTATGGGGAGACATTGACACTTGTTTAAATTAATAGCGGACTGTGTTTACATAGAAACATAGAATTTGACGGCAGATACAGACCACTTGACCCACCCAGTGTGCCCATTCCCCTACCTAACGGATAAGCTGCAGATAAGTTTAGAGTTAAAAAAAACTCTGAACCTCGACTTCGGCAGCCCTGCATGATGCCTGATCCGCCATTAGTAGGCACACATCATCTGCATATGAAATCAACCTTATTTCCAAATCCTCACTATGTACTGAGAGACCAGTGATAGATTCACACTGCTGTAATTTATATCATAAAGGATTAAGTATCAAAATACAGAGGGAGGGGCTGAGTGAACACCCCTGTCTCACATCTCTAGACACAGGGCATCTTTTTCCCACCTATCCATTTACATAAGGTCTAACTGCTGAGTACAGATAATATAGTGTAATCCAAAACTGGTCAGGAAACCAGTATGCTTTTAAGCAAAGCCACAGATAATCATGATTGACCTTGTCAAACACTTTAGCCTGGTCTAAGCAAATTAAATAGCCCCTGCAATTCCTCATTATCCCCTTTTTCCACTGTCTCTCTGAGGAGTATGACGGCAGCATGAATTTTCCTCTCTGGTACTGCACAAAACTGAAGGGGGGAGATAATACTATCTAAGGTTACTGCTAACCTGTTACTCAATATTTTTCCGACAATTTTGCAATTGACATTTAGGAGAGAACTAGGCCTCCAATTGTTTAATAGGCTTCTATCGCCTTTCTTATGTAAAAAGTAATTAAACCTTCATACATACTTAAAGGAAGGGTGCTAGCCTGAAAAAAAATGTGAAAAAACCTGAGACAGTTCCTTAATTAGTTTTGGGAAAATATACTGACAGAATTCACAGGGACATCCATATGGTCCTGGTGCTGTCCCAGATCGAAGTGCCTGTATTACAGTAATTAATTCCCGCTCCATCACTGACATGGTTAAAAGGCCCAAACAATGATCGGGGGCCAGTGGTAAATTACAAGAGGTCAGCCAACTTTCGGCTGCCAGTTCTGAAAGCGGGACAGACTGAAACATGGTGTCCACATATTGTTTCAAAACTCTCAAGATGTCATTTTTCTTATAAACGTCTCTCCCGTCAGGAGTTTTCAAATAATTGATCAATTTATTTTGTCTCTGCTTATTGCAGGTGTCAAAGGGGTTGGCACTACACTGGGTCCCATGCTGTTCAAACCTTTGTTCAGGTTCAAGCGTTTTCATTCAACTGCACTGAAGTTCAACCATTTGATCTTTAATTTGTTCTGTCAAAACTTCTTCAGATTCCTGTTATATCTGGAGTAGTGTAATTAACTGACTTTGTAGGAAAAATACTGGGCCTTTCTGTGTTTGCCATTCAATCTCCCCATAAGTTGAAAATATTCCAAAAAATACTTCTCACAATCCTCTCACCAGAAGGCTGGAGAGTCAAATAAAAAGACAGACTGTCTCACCTCAAGCAGGTACTGAAAACCCTGTGAAATTTATGGGCTAACCAAGAACCCCAAATTAAGCCTCCAATAACCTTGACCTTTGGATGTACCCTCAAAATCTGAGATTGTTGTTGTAACTAAACAATGGTCAGATGTGCCTACAGGTATTACATTGTTGAACCTAACAGGTAAGGTGGGAGTAAGGAACCAGAAATCAATTCTCGTAGAGACAGAACTTCTATAATAAAGTACGGGAGGCTTGTCCCCCTTCAGTTTCAAAAACATCCACTAACCCTGTAGTGTTTAATACATGATTCAAGTAAGAGGCATCACAATAGATTTTCCTTGTTTTCAAGCCCTTATCTTTGGTAAAATGACGGATATTGAAGTCTCCTCCTAAAAGAATGTTTTTTTCGGTATACAAATAAGGCAACATTTTTTTCAACAATTCTATTCTAGCAGACTTCTGCTGGGGGGCATATACGTTAATGAGGCAGAATTCAATCCCCGAAATTTGACATCCAACAGTACGGTCCTACCAGGCTCTATGTCTACAAAATGAATAACATTTATATTATGTTCCATAAAACAAATCCCCACCCCACTATAGACATCCTGAACTCCCGACCAAAAACTTGGACCCCACATGCATGAAGTGGACTCAGCAGTAATATCGGCTGAAAAAGACAACCTCGTGCCCTGTAAAAAAAAAAACGACATTGTATGCAAAGTCAGAAAAGAGGGAGAAGGTATCCAACCTTTTCTTCTCTGACAAAATACTGTTTTTGTTCAAGGAGGCTAGTTTAACCTCATAGTGCCTCATTCAATAAGTATATCATAACAATGAGCTTCAAGGCACTTTCCTGGATGAGGCTCTCATAACCCGTCCGATGTTTCTTAGCTGTAGCTGAAACAGACTCCCAATGTTCCTGCTTATCTGTATCAGAGTGTGCATCAGCTTGAGAGGAAGCCCAAGATGCAGTGTTCGATTCTCTATTGTCTTCGGAAATACCCTCTTGCAGGACGGAAAAGGAATTAGCAAGGGGTATAATCTCAACAGAAGGGTGTGATGTCATTTTAGACACCTTCCCTTTTCCTTTACTTTTTGAAGGCACCACTGTAAAATCTGGTGCCTTATCCCCTGCCTTCATCATCCCCGATTCTAAGTTGTCTGTAGTCAAATCTAGAGGTCTTGTTGTTTGACTAGAGGTAGGTGTAGCTGGGTCGGGCACAGCTGTAGGGGTAGTATCTGAAGGTGTACTGGAGGCAGTTGGAGGCCTAGCAGAAGGACAAGGTCCAGGTGCCTGAAACCCTGCTGCTTTTTTCGTTTTATAACTATAAAAATATTGTATCCCATAATCTGCCTCCCCTGTATTATGGGAAGCCCAAGGACAATCTGTAAAGCAGTGCCCTTCTTCATCACAGAGGTTACAGCTTTGTGTATTCCTGCAGTGGTATCCAGAGTGCCCTTCTTCCTCACACTGTGTGCACTTGAGGACCTCGCAGTTTGGGCTGATACACACTTAAAACACCTGTGAGGTTGCCTAGGGTACAAAATGAAGCCTCTATCTCTCCCTATGTAAATGCAATTAGGAAGATGTTTAAGGTCATTGCCTTCATAAAGTAGGTTGACTTTTATCTGCCATCCCCCATTCCAAAACCCCTCAAATAAAATAAAATAAAGCTTATTATTGTCTAAGACAGGATCTGGGGTAAATTGTAGTGTGCATTTTTTCTCTAGCCAATAAAGGATATCAACTATATTGACCCCTTCACTGCAGAACAGCACCGTGATAACACAAAAAGATTACTTGATGAGAGGTATAGCTTGGAAGGGGGTCCAGAGTGGGTTTGTTTTTAATGATATGTATTTCCCCCAGAATCTTTCAAGCAGGTCTGGGGTACAAAAGCTTTTGTCGAAAATAAATTCCCCTGGGGCGTGTATAAGGGCATATACATCCGCAGGAGTAAAACCCAGAGCTGTTTTCAATATCGTTTTCCCCACATAGATGCAATCAGGTGGAGACTCCATGCCTCCCACATACCTTAACTGGATCACATTTCGCCTTTTAGCAAGCTCAACAGGCTTCCTGAATAGGCTATCATAACAGGGAGCTGTACTGGATCATGGAGTTTCCTCATAAGGGACCTTGTCGTCATCACAGTTTATGTCAAAGTTATTTTCAGCAGTGCAGTTATTCGTATTGTCCCTTGGAGGGTCTGAGACTGATGCCTGAGCACTCCCAGGCCCCTCTGAAGTCTGTTCAAGTGGGGAATAGGAAATCGTACCTGTAGCTGCTTCCAGAAGCAATGTAGTTGCTGCAGCAGATGCACTAATATCCTGTGTGCCATGTTCTGGTTCAATCTGCGGTTCTCCCATCGGTTGTTTTGGGCATGGAGGGTCAGGCAACCAAACGCCAGTTGCATTTTGTTTCCAGCCAGCTCCCATCAGCGCTCTCTCCAGAAACTAGCTGCCAATGTCATTGTTCTGCTCGAGGTTGGATTCTCTTTCGTGTGTTTCCACGTGCTCAGTAGTCTGGGTTTGATCAACCTTGGAAATAAACAATGTTGTCGCCGTCTTCACAGTCGATTTTGTGTAACCTTCTTAGGAATCTTTACATTTCTTTTCTTCGTCTTGCGACATCTGGTGAGCTTGTTCCATAGGCAGTTGCAATTCAATGGAGGTAAGTTCCTGTTGTAAAATAGCCTGCTTTTCAGCCAGCGTTAATTCTCCCGTAATGGAAGCACTCTGCACAGGCGCTGCTGTACTATCCTCAGGGTCAAAAATCCCACCAGGTATCCATGTAGATATCTACCACTTATTTCTCCTGGGGTTCCATATGGGCGTCAACAGTGCCCTGATGCACAGCAGATACACAATATACTTCCTCTTCACTAACTCCTGGACTGGAGTCTTCCATTGAAATGCCAGTGGTTCCCCTACTGGAAGGTAGGGGAATTTCCCCGGTGTCCTGGCCAAATTTCCCCTATTCACTAAAAATACCACTGACAGCTTAATCTTATTCAATGTCAGTTGGCATTCATCTGTATCCCCCCTCCCCCAGGACGAGACTGAAAACAGGCAGAATTGTCTAGTCCTCCTTTCCAGGTCAACAAAAACTAAATAAATAAATTCAGCACCACAGCAATCATCAGCACATTGTGAAAATAATAAGTGCTGATAAGACCTACACACCTACAGTTATTATAATAATCTGCAAGCTTTGATCCTACATGTTTAGCACTTCATGCAACCAGCATCAGCATTCAGCAACAGTAATACAGTTTGTTTCCAGAATAAAATCATACAAAAAATACGTGAGCTGAGAAAAATAAGGACTTTCGTTCATTTTTACCGTACTTACAATGGGTAGATAAGAAGATTTCTTTATTTTTTTTCTTGTGCTGCATCTGTGCTGGAGTGTTGATGCTGCTAAGACCTGGCTAACACCCAAAAGAGGCCCTGGCCTGGCTGGCCTGTAGTGTTGTTGGGCTCGTTGCTCCCATCTCACTGGCTGTGAAATTTACGTCCGACCATGACCGACCTTCACTTGTCTCCACCTGTCCATCCGGCTATCTGGTGGCCATAAGTCACAATGGCTTCTCCTGACAAACTCACTGCCAGGGAGGCTCCACAATTGTCTAAGACACTTTATTTTAACTTTGCTGGTACTGCCTGGGCTGGATAGGATAGCAGTTCTAATGCTGCTGTTGTCCATACACGCACTGCCAGGCCCGGTGCCTGCTCTCCTGTTCTGCTCCTGAACCAGCCACCTCAAACCATCTCAGCCATCTGCCTGTAAGCAATCCAGGTCCTTCACACAACCCTGATCTCCAGATTACTGCACAATGTGACTCTCTCTGTCTCAGGCGTGACGAAAAAACTGTCCCAACCCGACTGATGTTTGATGGCTGCAGAGGAGCAACCTGCACCACCCTGCCCAGCCACTGCTCCTCACCTTGTCTGTCCACATATGTGGTCTGCCGGCCTATCCTGTGGCCTGATTAATGCGCTGCTGCTTTGGAAGGGGATTGAAATGTGATCCACCACTGAACTGTGTTCTCTTGCTGGCTCTCCTGCTTTGGCTGATCACAGCTCCCCAGAAGAACCACAAAACTGATGTATTTAGTGGAGAAGCTTTGACAAATCCACAGATCCGTCCCCTTTTCTGACTGGCCAATGAATGATGGTGCCTGCCTGGCTCCAGCCATTCAGCCAGGTTAACAGAAGTCCTGGCCTGCTGGTCACACCCATGTCCCCTCTCTGCCCGATAGGCTTGGCCCCCCCCCCACACTGAACTATGAGTACTGACTGTATGAGGGTGGGTTGCGCAGACTCTGATGGGGCAGGGTGGGGACAGTGGTGCATGATGGCTGTAAGCCAGCCACGGTCCAGTTTGTTGCAGCAGTTGTGAACAACAAGTTACAGCTCATCAAAGGGGAGGTGCATGCCCTCATGCCCAGGCTTAAATCCATCAGTGTCCTACACAGGGATCCTTCAGAAGCTGGCCACAAACTAGAGGCCATTTGAGAAGACTTTGAACAAAAACTCCAGGAGGAGGAAAGTGGGGAAGACAAGGAGACAAGGACCCATACTTTGGGACTGTAAAGAGACTTTCCTTGTAAGCCAATTGCTCCACGTTACAATCTGCAAACTATTTTACGTACAAATCCTTGATTAAGACCCACTTGTGGGTTAACATTAAGTACTTGACCAATGGTAACAACTAATATTTCTACTTTTGACACTGATAACAGGTTATATCAATCCTTCAACTTTCTGGTGTTAGTCTAGACGCCTAAGTGTGGTTAAACATGGTGGCAACCACATGGCGTGGAGTGCTACAGGAGGTTTCTATGTTTTGGGAAATCAGGGTCAAAGGCACGGCCCCTAGAGGGTCTGGATCACAGATCGACTTGAGAGCACGACATCAATGGGTATATCTCCATTTAGGCAATTATTTAGGACTGTTTACCACATTTCAGTTGTATTAGTAGCTGTTCACTATAAGGTCAGAGTTTCAGTTTTGTTATTACACCCATTATCATTTTATTTATTTATTTTCATTTATTTCCATCTAGGATTACAATACCTTTGAGCCGAGGCTCTTTTACAAAGGTTCCACGTCAGCATGTGCAACAGTCATCATTTTTAGTTACAAACATATAATCATTGACTTACAGACATGTAATAACCAGTACAAAGGCTTGAGCTATGAGCAAGACAAGGAAGGAAGGGGGTGGGTGAGGGGAAGTGAGGTAGGAGATCGGGGAAGGAGGTGCAGGGGTAAGGGAGTATGAGAGGTGGTTGGGGTGGGGGCAGGAGGATAATGGAGGGGGCAAGGGGCGGAGACAGTAGCCAGGGGGCCTTGTCAAGGGAATATGACAGGTAAGGTGTTAGGGGTGCAAAGACTGATTATAAGTGCTGGGTGCTGGGGCATGTGCAGCTGGAACGGTGGAAATGTTAAGATGGGCAATCACAGGGTACAAGCGTTATCAAGTTGTAATTCGTTCTTTCCTTTTCATTACTGTATTATGACGTAGACATAGACACAATACATAAAAGGCATACAACAGTTTACTTGCAATTTAGTTTGAAAATGACTTTTTCAATATATGTAAAACTACCTTCATCTTAGTATCAAAACTAAACAAGCTAACAGGGAAGTAACTCTATTCATACCAACTGTGGCAAAACTTGTCTTGACACTAGTTTATACATTTTTTTTTTTAAGTCCATCACAAATTCACTGCTGGTACATTAAATCAAAAATGAAAGGTAAGTTTATCTGCTTACACGTCTTATGGAGAGGTTGATCAATTCTGAGCACTGCTATCCCTGAGATTAGTTAGATAATTAATTTCCTTATATGCCATGTCATTCTGGTTTCTTTCCCTGCTAGATTCCCACCTGGACCAAAGTTCAGTGTACTTCTCAAGGGTCAGTCTCAAAGTGACCGCGATTCACTCCATCCTAATTGTTTCTTCAACTCTCTTAGGCCATGCCTCAAAAGAGGGAAAGGTGACTTACAGCCAGTTAGCCATGATCTCTTCTTGGGCTACAGTGCACAGCGTTCCTAACAGACCCTGTTGTTGAAGGTTCCCCAGATCTTTGGTCTTAGTTCCTAATATTAGATTTTAAGGGAATAGGGGTCTCCCACATTTCACTAATTCTATTATAAATCTGCTAGCAGAAGACATCAATCTTTGGGCAGGCCCAAAAGATGTGGTAATGACAGCCTGTTTCCCCAGAGCCCCTGCAATGGTATTTCTTGTTAAGCACCTTGTTTTTTGCCTTGACTGAGTTATTTTATAAACTGACCACTACTGGGCATTACATGTTTACGTAAGATTGAAGCGGGACAGTTATGGGGAATGTCCATTAATTCTGAAAAGGATTAGTTCTTTGGTTTTATCTTTGGTTCATGGACTCCAGCACTAGATATTTAAGCCCAGAGCAAGAACTGGAAGTGTTCAGATGCGGCGTCGCACACTGGTAAATTCAAATCACAACTTCACAGTAAACCCAGCACTTCAAAAGTAAGGTCATATGGGACAAACCACTGTCTCAAGCTGACCGAAAACATCCAAGACTTGTTTTTATGGAGAGTGATCAAATAAGGTGTGTAAAAGGTAGCCCCAATAGCAACAGACACAGGTCCTGGGAACAAAACGACCAAACGTTTCACACATGCCTGCGCTTTCTCAAGGTCTGAAACCTTTTAAACATTTTTAATAAAAGCGAGTTTTGCACGTTTTTGGTCAGCTTGAGACTGTGGTTTGTCTGGTAAGGCCTTACTTTTGGAGTGCTGGGTTTATTGTGAAGTTCTGATTATTTAAGCCTATCATTAAATGTTTTTTTTTCTTCCTCTGGACACTGTGCGAAATACCAGATGGTCCTCCATGGCTGTGCTGTGATGGCCCAAATTGAGAACGCTGGAATTTTTATTGAACTCTGCGATTTCCCTAGACTGCTTTAACACCGATAGAGAAGACGAGCTTTACCTACTTTTATGCTGCTTTAATGAACTCATCCTGTACTCTGAATCAAGTATCTGTACTTTTATTTGTTCATTTTCTGAAAATGAATAAAAATAAAGTCTGAAAAAGAGAACTTATCTTCACATTGGTTAAGTCAGTACACGCTCGTCTTGGTCAGCTTTTTTTTTTTTAAACTCAGCTTTATTTAGGCAATTTAAAGCCACAAATACAATTACAATGTTAAAGGCAGTGCAGTTACACAACATTTAAAATTATGAATTAAAAGTCCCAAAGATTAAATAATATCAGTTGATTTTACATTTGATTGCAGCTTCAATAGTATGAATATCAGTTAATCTGGTAAATCCTAAATGTTGATTTCAGACTTTAACCTATGAATATTTCTAAATTAGTCAAGCTAACATCTCTCCATAATAAAGCAACTCAGGCCTCAAAACATGGCCTTAACTATTAATTCATGGCTGTGCACAAACGGAGGTGGAAAAAAGCGTATCTCAAATTCCCTTTCCATATCTAACCTTAGGGGAAACAATTATAATTTACACTAAATTACCCTATTAGTTGTATTCTGGGCAGCCCGTATCAGTAAGGGGGGGGCAAAGAGCCCCAACCCCCCCCCAACATCCTGGTATCAAAGTGGGAAGGGAACCCCAGCCCCCCCCCCCCAAAACCCACCAACGAATCCACCTCTGGGCCCACATCAAGTCACATGTCAACTGGGGGGTCCAGAGAGCCCCCTGTAAGGCGTAGCTTCCAGGCCTCCCATTGTTGCCAGCATGCTATGTGTTGGTCTTGTTGGAACCTCAACCTGGCAGTCAGGGACTCCATCACCACCACATCCTCCACCCGTCTGACCCACGATGTTATTGAGGGGGGGATCTTGAGTCAACCATTTAGCAGTAATACATTTCAAACCTACTGCTAAAAAGATCTATAGTACTTTTCGTAGGTCACCTTTCTGATGGACCATGGTTGGAAATCCCAGTACCCAATCTGTAAAAGTGAAAGGTATATCTAACCCTGTTATTTCCTTAATGTTTTCTCCAAGTTGCCTCCAGAAAAGGGGGAGCCTGGGACAAAATCCCAAAAAATGTGATAGTGGCTACCTATTCCGCCACACCCTCGCCAACAACTGGCGTCCTCACCCCCATAGTGACACGTAACCCGAGGCACTTGGAAGAATCTTATTAGAATCCTAAAGAAAAACCTCACACCACACCTGAGAAGAGGTCACCTTCCAGCCACACTTTAGCCTATAGTTCCAGTCAGTCTTTCGAATGCTTGTGTTGGTTTCCTCCTCCCAGGCTCTATGGTGTACTTCTAGTGAGTCTGCCCTACTTTCTAGAAAAATCTTATAAATCTGTGCCATCAGTCTGATTGGGCCAACAATCGTGACAGCCACATATAAAAAGTTTTCCCAACTTGAGAGAGGTCTAGCCAAACCCTTCAAGTGATCTGAGGAATGTATGAAATGCCTCACTTGTAAATACCTAAAACATTCTGTGTTGCCCCAGCCAAACTTTCCTTTGGCCCTCTGAAAGGAAATGCAGCTGCCTCCCTCTGTAAGTTGAGTAAAGCGAGTTACTCTCTTGGCTTCCCATCTGGCAAACCCCATTGGTCAGCTTTTTAGGCTAAACAATTGTTTTTCCACTCATTCTAGGACAGTCCTGGCTCACTCCTTACTCCTATTAGTGGACTATAGGCTTATGGTCTATGCCACTGCTAGTGCCGCTGACCTACAAAGAGTTAAAATTCTATACAATTCCATATGCAGATTTACTGCCTCCAGCCACAGATGTTCTCATCACTGCACTCTTTACAAGCACCCTGGCCTTCCTTCGAGTCAACCATTTAAGCAATAATGCCTGACAGGGCGTGTGTCGTGCTGGGATAATGTCACGCCTCAGGTGGTTGGGCACAAGGCCGCAGGCCGAGTGAGTCCAACGACTGAGGCGTGATGGTATCCCAAATGACACACACCCTGGAGGGCATTATTGCTATTATACGATGGCTCGTTGTTATACAGAATAAAATAAATAATTTTAAAGATGTTTTTGTGTGGAAAAATATTTCTGTTTTTTAAGAGAAGATGAAACAATCAAAGCCTCCATAAAATGCTCATCTGCAGGTTCACAGTGAGGCTGAGACTAGACCCGTGAAGTTGTACTGGGATAACATCACGGGTCAAGCCCAAGATTGACCAATCAGAGTCCAGGATTTTTTCTTGCCATTGTATAATACTTATTTTACCCTCATCAGTTTCCAATTCGATGTTTGTTTATGGCTGATGCTAGCCCCACTAGCCCCAACGCTGGCTCCCTGAGTACTTGATCTGCTCATACCCATAAAACTCCCACTCTTCCGTCCCTCCCTGGACCAATGTTCTTTTACTTATAAAGCCACTGCTTTCTGGAATAATTTACCTACTTCATTTCACTCTCATCGATTTGCAGAATACATTTAAAATGGTGTTAAAAAACAATACTGTTTGGACTTGTCTATGTGCAATTGTAATGTCAACTGATTACTGTGTACATGGATGTATCGCATATTTATTCTGTGTTGTATATTTATTCTTTGTTGTATATTTATTCTGTGTTGTTGTTCTTGGTTATGTCTCCAGGCCCTCCTTAAAAATGGGCATCTAATGCTCCTGGATCCTACCCAGTTAACAAATGATAAATAAATAATTTCTGGGAATGGTTAGCATTATCCCCCATTTTGCGTAGCGTTTTGCGCACTACACCAGCTAATTAGTACCCTAAGATGCCCTTTTCTTTCACATTTTGAGTCTACATTAGCATTTTTTATAAGATTTGAAATACTGTATTTCATCAAATTGAAGCCACCCTCAAATACAAGTCACAGGTCATAATGAATACTTTGCATAACAGCTGTCCTCGCATACCACTCAACTGGCCCACATTAGGACAGTTATACCTAATTTTACCCCACAGAAACCCTCCATCCATATTCCTCACCTGTTCCACATTAAGAAGGATGTCCTTCATTTTGAGCCTCAGAACCCCACTGTCTATACTTCTCAACTGTCCCTTGTTAGAAGGGATATCCTTTATTCTATCCCTAAGAACCCCCTCTGTCTATACCTGTCAACTATTACACATTAGGAAGGATACCCCTCATTTTACCCCTCAGAACCCCTTTGTCTATACCTCTCAGCTGTCCCACATTAGGAGTGACGTCCCTAATTTTACAACTGGGAGCCCCTTGGGAGTTCTTTGAGGTAAAATGAGGCATACCTCTTCTCATGCAGAACACTTACCAGGTATGGACAGAGGGGTTCTGAGTAGTCAACGAGGGACTCTCTCCTAATGCAGGAAAGTTGAGAAGTATGCTGCACTGATGCCTTTTCAACTGGGGGCATCTTTATTATGTTATCTTAGACCATTCAGCCGGGGAAGACACACTGAGCTGAAGCTCGTTTCTAGGTGCGTCCTGGGAACACAGGGAAGTTAAGTGACTTGCTAAAGGTCACACAGCAGGCAAGTGCAGGTTGTCGGATTCAAACCTAAGTCTGCTGTGTCTCCAGGTTCACAACTCAGCCCTAGAACCACTAGGCTATACTGCCCTCATTAAGCATCTTCCAAGACCCTGTTCAAATAAGATCTCTCTTCCAGAGCCTAATTTACTTTTTTTCTTCTTTCTTAAAGAAAACGATGACATCATTCTGTCTTCAGTAACCATGGCCCTGACAGGACCTCTAGTGGTGACTGTGCTCTTTGCCTGTCAGCAGCCCATAACTGCAGACAGAGTTAAGGATCTGAGCACATAGGGCTCGGAAACGCTGCCCATTCATCCCTAATGAAGGGCACAGTGCATTGTCCTGTGAATGCAGTTTTATGCAGTCAAACTGCAAGTGCTGGTACGCGATTTCCTTTTTAACAAGGCAATCTATAATAAAACTGAAGGAAGGCCAAGATCCAACAACCCCCCACCCCCACCCCAAAAGAAATATTGGCAAGCCCACAAATTCTGAATCAATGCAGTGTGAAAGTAAATTCAGCATCCGCTGCAATTTCTCCATAATCCCCGATTAATCTTTCCCACGACAATTAAACTGGCCTTTGACCTCTGACCTTGGACAGGAAGCTTCTGAAATGATTGCATAAATGAAACCCCCAAATTGATGTGTGTTAAAAGGATTTCCATTCTAATTTAATTATGAACACAGTGCCTGCATATAGTACAACTTGTCTTTGTTGCAGAAAGTTTAAATGTGACAGGGAATAATTTTTATAATGCTAAAGTCACAGAGCACGCTGCCCAGAAAATTTTGAAGCTGCAACTTTTAATTCTATTTTAAACAGTCCTTGTTCTCCTACCTTGTAAGATGCAATTTTTCCTCATTTTGTGTTTGCTATGGCATTTTTATTAGATTTTCTGCAATAATTAAAAAGAACGCTACTTTTAATCTGGCTATACCCAGGTTTTTATCAGTATTTTGAGCTGTTTCTGAACAGCAGTTGTTTAACATGACTTTTCTTGGTGACTAAGGTAGACTAACATGTAATATACATTGCCCTTTCACCTTATGAGACAACGAGTTTTTAAAAACGACCGAGAATACTGCTGGAAACCTGACAATAGCCATATTAAAATAAGCGCTCCTTTTAATAATTACAAATCTAAATAAAAGTCTAATGAAGATTTACTATGGGGAAAAATTAAAATTATGTATTTACTGCAATTGTTGATCTTCCAGAATATCTTCACCACTGATTACCACTTGTGAGTCTATGCCAGAGGCACTGAGACCCAGCGTAAAAGGCCCCGTGTACACAAGCTGGTATACAGTGGTGCTAGCCCCCAAATGGCTTAGTACCTTTTGTACCAAGGAGGTGACTAGCATGAACCTAATGAGTAACCTGTGCACTTAACCTAAGGGCGTAAGACAGCCCTGATGGCCGTGTAAAAAGGGCCGCCAAATGCAATAACACAGTGTTTTCTCAACCCAAACCAAGTACAAATGAGTGATGACCACAAAACAACAATACTGGAGTGAGTCCAGGGGTGGTGGCCGGGTGTGGTAATCAACGGTGAAGATATTCTGGAAGATCAACTGTTACATTAAGCATGTAATTTTCATACCTTCCAAGAATCAGTCTTCATCACTGATTCCCACTTCTGGGTCAGAGTACCAAGCTCAGAGAAAGTCCCCCAAACCAAGAAGGCTGGAGCTCAAAGTTCACTTAAGACAGTATTACGTGGACTTCCGGTGATGTCATCATCAGGAATGGCAGCATAGAGGGATAGCTCCCATACAGCCTGCCGATTATTTCTCCCCTCAACTGCCACATCGACTTCCAAAATCAGCTTGAGCAAACGAAGTATGTCGGGGAGGAAAAATAGAGGACACTCACGATCTGGAAGACCCCTACAAAAGACGGATGCACCCAGATTTAAGATGAGGCCTACAGACAGTCGCAGTGCCTCCCCCGCGAGCAGCATGGCGGGTGACCAAGAGCAAGATCCTGACACGGACAGAGAAACCGAAAGGCTATCGCGATCCCGATTCGAAACACTCCTCAATGAAATAAAGGCATTCCGTGCTGAAAACAAAAAAGAGTTTATATCACTACAAAACCGCCTATCTGAGGTAGAGGGGAGACTGGATCGCTCAGAGGAAGCAGCTGGAGAGATCACTGAGGAAACGCACCGGCTCCATACAGCAGTAGACTACTTAGTGGAACAACAAGAATTGATGCAGGATAAGATCACTGATCTAGAGGCCAGGTCCCAGAGAGATAACTCTTGAATTTACAGTCTCGGAGGGATCTGAGACTGGTAGAATGGAGGACTTTATTTCTGACCTGCTGAAAGGCGTCCCTTGCTCTCCTTCCACATTCATTTTCAAGATAGAAAGAGCATGAGAGCTCTGGCAAGAAAGCCCACTGACCCTTCCGCGAGACCCCGATCAGTAGTCCTGAAGCTATCCAGCTACAGAGACAAGGAACAAATCCTGAGAACAGCGTGGGCCTTAAAAAACGTCTCATACAGGCTATTTTTTGACAACGACTATCCCTCTGATATCATGAGAAAGAGAATGGCTTTCGCTCCTATCCTAAAGCTGTTGCGAGAAAAAGCTATTAAATTTCAGACTCCTTACCCAGCTAAGCTGCGGGTCTTTTGGGACTCAGGAACACTTATTTACTCATCTCCAGAGGAAATTTCGCCGGAACTAAAAAAAGAGGATGGAGTTTCCACACGACTGGTCTGGTGCAACAACAGAAACGTCCCCCCCGATCCCTCTGGCAGGACCACGCTGACATTCGTAGAGATACAGGAAAGAAGAGAAGATTTCACTCTCTGCAGGAACTTAAGCAGTACATTGGGCCCAGACCTTCTCATACAAATGATCTGGAAATCGATCCTCCCACCTCGGACACTTGAACTGGTTTTGCTTTACCAGACATTCCTGGAATTCAAGTAAACCTGTATTTTACTGTGCTGCACTCTTTCTAAAGCATCCTGGGGACTGACAACTACCAGGCTGCATTACTGATTTTTCCTTATACTGCTATTCTTATAGGCAAAGAGAGCTGCTATCCAATTCCATCTGTGACTGGTCTAGTGTTGCCTATTTCAGATTGGACAGTAGGGGGAATCTCTCTGTTGCACATATATTAGCTGGAATTTTCTAAAGTATTATGTGAGTGCCTACATTGAAAATTTAAGCTTTTAAAGGCGCAGGCTGCGGGAGCTGCTGATTACTAAAATACCCTCATGCAGCGATCCCGATCTTGCCTATTTTGGCTATGCTATCAGGTTACCCATTTGATAGTGAACCTGATAGTTCTTCTCGATGGTTTTTCGTCCCTACTTTTCAACCCCGTGTTTTTAAGGGGTTGGGGAGGCCTGACTTTCCCAAAGGTCACAATTCCTCCCAAAGGGCCCTTGTGGTCCTTTTTTCCAGGAGGGGTAATTCTTTCACCCTCCGCCTATGGAAGTGCAACTGTAAATAGGTTGACCATGATCTGGTCCTTTTTGGTTATATTTCATTTACTTTCCTGTTATGTGCACATACTACTAGGCTCCTTGAAACTTAATCGAGCCACGAAGGTTTTTTTATTCTCAGTTTTATTTCCTCTGCTGTTACAAAGCCATATACAGGGTCACGCTAGTGAAGTGTTTCTTATATGGGAAAACAGATTGTTTTACTTTAAGCCTTTCTACGGTAGTAGTGGTGGTACACATACAGCACTAGACAACATTTTTGTGGCTCAATGACAAACAAAACCCCCTTAATTAAGGTTTGCTCTCATAATGTCAATGGTTTGAATAATCCTATCAAGAGATATAGAGTGATATCCTCACTTAAAAAGCTGAAACCTTCCTTCCTTTTACTACAGGAAACTCATTTAAACAAACAGGAACACCAGAAACTTACCAAATTTGGGTTTTCTACAGTTGTGGCCTCTGTGTATGGCAAGGGTAAGAGAGAGGAACTGCCGTACTGGTCCCTAAAGGTGTCCCCTTTCAGTTAACAACTTCATATTCTGACCCTGAAGGTCGTCTTGCCATTGCTGATGGTAAATTGAATAATCAGGAGCTTACTTTAGCCTCTATATATGTCCCCCCAGGCGAAGGACCCGTAGTCAGGAAACAACTTTTTCAGAAAATACTAGACAGAAGTAGGGGGGTTTTGGTAATGGGAGGGGATCACAACCTCACGCCCTCTTCCCTAGGTACCTCTACCAAAAGGCCCTTTAAGAAATCCCCAGCTCACCGGATGGTACAGAGATGTCTTTCGGAGGCACACTGGATAGATATCTGGCGAAACCTTCACCCTAACAAGAGGGAATACATGCATTACTCAGCTCCCCATAAAGTGTGTATACCAGCATAGATTTTATACATGTCTCTAAAGAACACCTATATAAAATGGAGAGCTGCACACACACTTCAACGGTTTTATCAGACCACTCCATTTTAACATTAAACATGATCTGGAGTAAGGATAGGACTAACACCCTTTGGAAATTTAATAATTTTCTACTTAATAATAAGGACTTCAAAGAGTTTGTACAACATAAAATAAAACAGATCCTGAAAGACAATCAGAGCCAGGACATCAAGAAGGGAGTCCTATGGGACACCCTCAAGGTGGTTCTAAGAGGGGAAATAATCAAATATGCTGCCTTCCATAAAAAACAGCAGCAGCTCCGTTTAGATAACCTGCATACCCAGTTGCAAAACCTTCTCGCTTTGCACGCAGCTGGAGATGCAGGGGCTTACCTTTAATACGAGCCACTAAGCAACAGATTCAAGGGATTCTGGATATACGAACTGAGCAGGCCTTGCAGCTACTCAAACAGAAATACTATGAGGGAGGCCCCAGAGCTACTCGTTTACTAGCGCATAGACTTAGACAACATAAAGCCAGATCCAGTGTCTGCCAAATAAGAGACCCGGTTCTAAAAAAATTAGTTACCTTCCCTCATGAGATTGAACAGGCCTTTTGTAAATACTATAGTAGCCTTTATGGCTCTGAGCAATCAGCAGACCCTCATGCAATTGAAGCTTTCTTGGGGACACTCAATATACCAAGGATATCCCAAGCCCACCAACAATTCCTGGAAAACCCAATCACTAAAACAGAACTGGAACAAACACTTTCAGCTCTAAAGGCCAATAAGAGTCCAGGGCCTGATGGCTACACTGGAAACTTTTATAAAGCTTTCTGGGCAGAATTGCTCCCCACCCTGCTTGAAGCCTGTAAGGCCATACAACTGGGGGATCCCACTCCTGACTCCTGGAGATATGCATATATATCCAGCATTTTGAAGCCGGTAAGACATGACCTCCTGCTCCTCCTACAGACCCATTTCAGTTCTCAACCTTGATTACAAGATTTTTGCAACAATATTAGCCAAAAGATTTCAAACTTTTTTACCTGAAATAATAGACCTGGACCAAACTGGCTTTGTTCCAGGTCACCAGACGCAGGACAATATTAAGAGAACTCTACATCTGTTGCAGAGGGTGAGAGCCTCTGGAACTAGATTTCTTCTGCTTTCTCTTGACGCCGAGAAGGCGTTCGACCGGGTCGGATGGGACAGGACAAGGGGGAGGGTTAATGAAGGGGAAGGGTGGAAGGGAGGGGCAGCTGCAGAATAAGGGGTGCTAGCTGCACATTCGAGCAGACTTGATAGACCTCTAGGCCTTTATCTGCTGGCAAATTTCGTATGTTCGAATGGCCTTACCTGTGGGAGGTGCTGAGGAGGGTGGGAATCCCTCAGGCAGTTGTTAACTCACTGAAAGCTATGTACTCCCATCCCAGGGCATACATTCGCATTAATGGTCCTTTTCCTATCCTATCTCCCTTTCACGAGGCACTAGGCAGGGATGTCCCCTCTCCCCCTTGCTATTTGCACTATACCTCGAACCACTGGCACAGGCCTTGAGACAGAGGGCCGAAATAACGGGAATAAGGGCCCAGCACAGGGAGCAAAATTGGCCCTATATGCAGATGATCTCGTAATATACCTTACAGACCCTGAATTTGATCTCCCTCATCTCTGGGATATTCTGGAAGGGTTTGGAGCTGTCTCTGGATACAAAATTAATGAAACTAAAACTGAAGTCTTGACCAGTAACTTTGTCCCCCACGAAGGCCTGAGGCAAACATTTAACTTTAAGTGGCACTTAGACAACATTGAATATCTTGGGGTTCGCTTGGGCCCCCCTGGCAGTGACTTGTTCACGCTGAACTATTCCCTTTTTTTATTTAAGACTACCTCCGACCTTGAGAGATGGCGGGCCCTTCCTCTGTCACTCAGCCAACGTATAGAATCGATCAGAATGGTAACCCTTTCCCGATTTCTATACTTAGCCCAAACCTTACCAGTACTAATCCCAGATACTTTCTTTAGGTCTTTGCAAAAAAGAATTTCTGCATTTATTTGGGCTAACCACAAACCTCGTATCAAACTGTCAATTCTACAACTCCCCAGGCAGGCAGGAGGCCTGTCTCTACCAAATTTTAAACTATACTATCAGGCCTGTCAACTTAGAATTCCTATGTATTGGCTAGACAAATCCTACACATCGCGGTGGAATTACAAGAGATGGAGCTCAATGATATATATGACGCCTTACTATCCTTTCCTCCCAAGATCAAGATAGAATCCGTATCCAACCCCTATACCCAGACAACACTTAAATGCTGGCAAAAAACTATGGCAACCAAAGCCTTTAAGCCCTGGAGACCTGCCCTGTTCTCTCTCCCGTACCTTGATGCTTTCCTCCCTGGTAGGATGGATAAGGGGTTCTTTAGGTGGCTCAGGAAAGGCCTACACCTGGTGTACCACTTCTCCTCCGGAGGCAAGATCCTGTCTCTCACAGAACTGACTCAAAGCTATAATACTGCCTATAATGAAAGATTCAGATATTTTCAGTTCACGAATTTTATGAATACATTGGGGAAGCTACCCTGGGAGGACACTCCCCGACCTATTGCTTCTTCTGATTTCTGCAGTAGAGGGGAAACCGGTTCCTCCTCACCTAATATCTAATTTATATAAGGCCCTTGTTAAGATCCAAACTCAATCCCTGGAGGGGGTCAGGTTGGCCTGGGAAAGGGACTTGTTGGTGGAATTATCCCCGGATTGGGACAGCTACTTGAGGAACATGTATAGGGGGGTGGGCTCAGGGATTTTGAAAGATTTTGCATGGAAACTAGCTGTTAGATTCTTCTTGGCTCCAGTACGGACTCAGAAATATTTAAAGCAAGCTAAAGCTGACTGCTGGAGACAATGTGGTTGCTCATCCGCCAACTTGGGGCATATCCTCTGGTCTTGCCCAACCCTCCAGCCTTTCATCCTACAGCTGTCCGGGGCTCTCCATCAGATGGTATCTCCAAATTTATATTTAAACACCCAAATTTTTCTATTTGTCCTCCTCCCCCCAGAAATATCTGACACCTCCACAAAAAAAAATTCTAAATCTGACCCTTTTGGCTGCAAAAAAAGCCATCACAAAAAAATGGTATTCCTCTCAGCCCCCCACTCTGGACCTTTGGCAACATTTGATGATAGACCTATATAAGATGGAGAGACTCACAGACTTGATTAACAAAACGCAACAAGCATTTGAAGTCCAATGGAGAAAATGGGTTTTGTACATTATGCCTTTAAGATCTGATTTTATACCTTAGCCTACTACTGTATGCTTTAATGGCTTCCTCTTGCTCTTCTTTCCCTGTATTTTTTAACTAGACTGATGAGAAGTTATTATCCCTCTGTACAGACAGCTGGTAAGACCCCATCTGGAGTACTGTGTGCAGTTCTGGAGACCCAATCTCCGCAAAGACATAGACAGGATGGAAGCTGTCCAGAGGAGGGCAACTAAAATGGTGCAGGGTCTGCACCGGAGGACATATGAAGAGAGACTTAAGGAGCTTAATATGTATAGCCTCGAGGAAAGGAGGGAGAGGGGACATGACAGAAACTTTCAAGTACCTCAAGGGAATCAACAAAGTCCAAGAGGGTAGCATCTTTCAAAAAAAGGTGTGCAAGAACAAGAGGCACAATTTGAAGATAGAAGCGGCTCAGAGGTAATTTAGGAAGTATTTTTCACAGAGAGGTTGTGGATGCATGGAATGGCCTTCCGGAGGAGGTTGTGGAGTCAAAATCAGTGGTGGAATTCAAGCATGCATGGGATAGTCATAAGGCAATTCTGGGGGGTGGGGGTAGGAAGAAGTAGGCTGCTGGTTAACTAGGATCTGCAGCTTATCCAGTAGGTAGGGAAATGGGCAGACTGGGTGGGCCAAGCGGTCCTTATCTGCCTTCAAATTCTATGTTTCTATGTATGTTTCTATATAAATAACTGCTGCTTACTAGCCTTCATTTTATTTAAGAAAATGTAATATCCTTTATTTGGATGTATGTGCACTTTATAATTATCCCCCCCCCCTTTTAACCCTTCCCCTTTTCTTTCTGTAAATATTCCACTCCCACCTTTGTATTTCCTTTTAAAACACAATAAAGATTGAAAGTAAAAAAAAAAAGACAGTATTACATTTGAAATTGTCCTGGCAAAAGTGTTGTGCTGCGTGGCATGGACATCAAGGGCATAGTGCTTGGTAAAGGTATGTACTGTGCTCCAAGCTGCAGCTCGGCACAGAGAATATTTGTGTCCCGGAAGTGGTAACCACACTGGTGGAGTAGGCTCATACCTTGCCCCCCCAGTTTAACCTGAGCCATAGCACAACAGTGGCGAAGGCAATTTACAATCCAGGAAGAGATGCACTTGATTGTAACAGGTTGTCCCTTATGACTAGGGCTGAAAGAGACAAAGAGCTGTTAAGACTGTCTGAAGTCCTCAGCCCTGTCAAGGTAAAACCTAAGAACCCTCTTAACATCCAGTGTGTGGAGAGAGCTTTCTTCCTCATTTTGGAAGTAGGCAAATTAGGTAAAAATAAAAAGGCCTCAAATCCACAACACCAGAAGCTGAGTGGCCTGCACTGCACGTTTTAAGAGATAAGTACTAAGGCTTACTGAGGGACAGGGCGGAAAGAGCAATATACAGAAAAGCCAAGTATGTTGAACGTAGTGACAGGGCATTAAGATTAATAGTCTTGCGCCTAAGAAAACAAGAGGCAGTACAAACTATTACAGAGGTGCAGGGCAGAGAACAAAACGATCTGGTTACAGAGGTTAAGGGGACTGCTCAAGGATTCAAAGTTTTCTGTCAAAACATATATAATGCAGAGGATCCCCTGACCCAGGGACCAAATTAGAGACCTTCCTTAGTGGAATAACTTGCACCACAACTAACACAAGACCAGTAAGAAATTCTAGGGGCAATGATTAATGTAAATGCAGTACAAACTGCCATTAAAAGCCTCACCACTGATAAAGCTCCTGGGTCTCATGGCTTCATGCCCAATTTTTAGCAAACATTTGGCCATATCCTCAGCCCTCACCTACCAAAAGTTTATTCTCATGTATACGATGATGGGTTAACAGAACTGTCTTTCGCCAAGGCCTTGAACACTTTACTACCCAAACCAGGGAAGGACATACCCCAAGCCAGTAGCTACCGACCAATGTCCCTGATTAACCTGGATGCTAAGATACCTGCTAAGGTAATGGCCATGAGACTGAGCAGGGTATGCAAAGCCCGAATCAGCAGCGAACAAACTGGCTTCATGAAGGGAAGAAATTCCACAGATCAGCTCAGAAAATTGGAACATCTCGTTTCTGTGTCTGGGGAGCCTCGAACACCTGCTGTTCTGGTCTCCCTGGACACAGAAAAAGCTTCCAACAAGGCCTTGTGGCCATACCTATTCAATGTACTATAACTATATGGTTTCCCTCATGTCTTTATTGAATGGAGCAAAGTATTATACACTAGATCTACAGTCAAAATATTCTTTAATGGGGTTTTCTCACAAGAATTCTGCCTGAAGAGAGGAACCAGGCAAGGATGTCCTCTGTCCCTTCTTTTGGTAAACCCTTAGACTGCTGACAGAATTGGAACGTTTAGGAATTCTGAACAGATATATCAGTCTGCAGCACAGCACTTGTTTTTGGAGTCCCTGGCCTTTAAAATAAGCTAGTCACAGGAGGTTACAAGCATACCCATAGGAAAGAAACAGTGCAAATTTTCTCTTTATACTGATGACATACTACTGCACGTCAGAGAACCGAGGACATCCCTGTCTTCAGTACTCAAACTGATCACAGACTTATGGGCATATCTCAGCTTATAAATTAAATGTTTCTAAAACAACAGCGATGCCACTTAATGCAGGGGTACTTAAAAGTGACATAACAGAGCTCAGATTGCTATGGTCCTCTGAAAAGCTAAGATATCTAGGTATTGAGGTCACAAAAGACATTACCATGGCGAAATATAACAGTCTGGATAATGTAAATGGAGTGATAAAAGCTGGCCTAGAGAGGTGGATCAAACTCCCTCTCTCACTAACAGAAAGAATCAGTGTGGAAAAAATTAATATTTAACCCGGAATCCCATACCCCCTCTCAATCACCAACCTGGTCCTTCCTATATCATGGTTTAAGACAGTCCATGTAATGATAACTAAATTTATCTGGACAAGTAAAGCCATTTGTAGGGACTATACAAAGCTCTCAGGGGGTAAAAGTAAAGGGGGGGTCATGAATTATTCTCAGATGAACCTGATCGTTTTCTGTGATTGGCTGACAAGGGAACTGGATAGGGGCCAGGCCACGAATTTGCTCTATTTCAACTTCAGTAAGGTTTTTGACTCAGATGCAAGGTGCACACCCCCTATTTACATAGATACATAGACAGTGTCGGCAGATAAGGGCCTATGGCCCACCCAGTCTGCCCATTTGAGCTTGTAAGTTCAGTTTATGTTCTCCAAGAAGTCTGTTGCCCCTTACCCCTGACCTCCAGAATTCCTTTATGTCTATCCCATGCATTCTTAAGTCCCGTGATTGTTTCAGCCCCCACCACTTCCTCTGGCAGGGTGTTCCACTTGTCCACCACCCATTCTGTGAAGAAATTCTTCCTCACGTTTCCTCTGAATCGTCCTCTCTCCAACTTCATCCCATGCCCTCTAGTCCTGGAACATCTTTTTCGTTTAAAAATAGTGTATTCCTGCACCCTGTTCCTCCCTGTAAGATACTTGTATGTCTCAATCATATCCCCTCTCTCCCTCCTCTCCTCCAGGGACTACATGTTCAGTTCCTTCAACCTGTCCTCATAGGACTTGTGATGCAATCCATGCACCATCTTTGTTGCCCTCCTCTGAACCTTCTCTACCCTATCTATGTCCTTAAGGAACAGGGATTGGAGAACTGCAGCCCCACAAATGAAAATTACATACTTATCATAATTATTGATCCTTCTGTGTATCTTCACCATTCATCACTATGTGGGTACCTGGCCGGAGCCAGGACCCAACGGGCGCTTTTTTTTTTGTATGGGCGGAGCCGACACAGTGACAGTGCCACCCTCGAGGCCGCTGCACTATGTGGCACTCGCGGGTTGGCCATTAACTGTCATCGACTCTGCCCCGATATCAGTTCTGAATCGCCACAGAGTGAGAAGTAAAGGGAGAGGGGTGGGGCAAGACAGCCCAAAGGACAGATAAAAGGAAAAGATATACAAATCAAAGGAGGAATAAATGACAGAGAGGACAGAATAATGAAGGGAGGAAACTTAGGGATTGGGAGGGGCCCCAATCTCTGGGAAAGAGGTGAAAGGGAGGAAGAAAGGGAGGGAAAAAAATATTGGGAGGGGAAGAGGACAGTGTCAACCGACCCTACGGTCTGGACCTGCAAACATTTTTTAAGTAGAGACTGAACAAGGTTCAGACAGTCTGCCCAAGAGGAGTAGATGTTAAGGCAACCCGGCAAAGGTTAACCCAAGGGATTTGAGAAACTCCTGGCAGAGCAAAACTAACCCAGAGGGATTAGTCGTAAGGATTCTTTAGGAGCAGCTTGAGGGAACCAGGAGCCGAGACATGTCCTCTCCCCTATCCAAAGGAAAAAAGGGAGGGAACTTTGAAAGAAGAACCTCCCCCAAAATTAAAGAATTTTATGGGATTAGTCCTGAAGGACAAGAGAAGAAGGGGGGAAAGAGGGGGTTCCAGTCCCACTTCCCGACCCCTAACAAGGGGTGGGAAAGCTGCAAGGCGATAAAGGAAGAAACCCCCTCTCACCACCCACCATCCCAGCTATAAAGAGCTGAAGTACACCCTGTGTGTCTCCAGGGTCCCCTTACTCCTGTCCAAAGGGAAGAAAGGAGGGGAATAGAAACCAGAGACACACACAGAGGGAGGGGGAACCCAGAACCTGAAGCCCCAGGGGGACGGTGCGCAGGATTTAGTGATGAATGGTGAAGATACACAGAAAGATCAATAATTACGGTAGGTACGTAATTTTCATATTTTATCTGTGTCAATCTTCACCATTCATCACTATGTGGGTGAGTACCGAGCCCCCCGAAGTGGGGCCCAATATGACACTAAGGGACTAAGCCCTTTAGCCCCCAGTGGGGGAAGACACTGGAGGGGAGAACCTTCATGGGCCTAAAGAAGCCCGAGACTGGTCTGGGTGAGATGGGGACCCCTCGGAGGGGGAAGGAAGGCGCTCCAAAAGTTGCTGTCTCACCCTATGGGAGAAAAGATGGGTTCTCCGGTAGGTGGAGGAAATCACCCTACGCCGGTCCATGGCTGACAACCAGGAAAGATGAAGCCATTCGATCCACCTAGTGCAGATCGCTGTCCCTACAATCCTGTAAGCTACCTCACTGGCGTCGTAGGATGCCCTCGCTCGGTGCCTTGCTAGCTCCAGGCCCTGAACAGAGAGGGCAATGGCCTGTCTGATTACCTCCGAATAAGGCAGAGAGGCTAGGAGCTGACCTAGCCTGGACCACAAGAACCTGTCATAGGATGCATAGTGGGCCTGATGTGAAGCAATGGCCATCAAAATCTGTGCCGAGTAAAAAGTCCTCCTCCCCCAGAAATCAAAATCCGTGAAGTCTGAATCTGGGGGCTGTTCACGGTGAGGAGTGCGAAGCCCAGAGGAGTATCCAGCTGCGTCAAGCCCGTGAATGGGTGAGGCATGTGTCCTAGAGATTCCAGGGGTGCACAATACCACTAGCGCAGATTCCTTGGGGCTGGAACTGTGGAAAAGGGACACTGCCAGAGCCGCAGTGACGCCTCCCAAAAGGGAACAGGCCAGGCAGGAACCACCACGTTGGCCGCACTGAACTCCCCTAAGAAGGCACGCGTCACGTGCTCAGGACTGCTTTCTGAGGTGGGGTAATCCGAAGATCGTCCATCATCCTCGCGAGGAAGTGCTGATATGAGGAAAGATCAGAAGCAGGGGAAATGTGGATGAACAATTCCTCTCCCTCCGAGGGAGAGGGTGAGGATGCAGATAAGACCGGAGATTCAGGGTTCGGCTGTGCAGGAACAGGGTGGAACACCCTCTCATCCATGGCCCTGACATAAGCTGGGAAATGCGCAGCCGATCCCCTGAATTGCTCCCAAGTCAGAGGCCACCTAGGACTGGAAACAGCTGGGAGAGAAGGGGATGGAGACAGAGGAATAGGGGCCAAACTCCTCACAAGAGAAGAATGTCCTCTGCCCGGGCCCGGAAAGCCCAGCAGCCAACAGCTGTTCAACCGGATCGGAACAGCTGTGACCATGCCCTAGGGAAGAATTCCCCCCATGAGGCGACCAGGACCATGTCAGTCCAGAAGAGGTCTCTCTCTCAAGGAGAGAGAAGGAGAAGGGTGAGGATCCGCACTATGACTCCTCCCTGAACCTGGGTGGGTCCCAGGGAGAGGCCGCCGTACAGAACCCAGGTCCCTCAACCTCTCAGACTCCAAAAGAGCCCTCTGCCTTGAAGCCACCAGCCTAGGCAGCTGACAAAGCCCGGCAGACCCCAAAGAGTCCACCCAGGGTGCAGCATCTACCCTTTCTGTGAGTGCTCCAGGCTGTCCCAAACTCAGACTGTCCAGGCACACCAAGGAAGGGGGTACCCCAGCTGAAAGGACACACAACCCCAACTCCAGGCTGCGCTGCAGTGGCCATGGGGACCACTGCTGGCTGGTCAGTGCCACTGACCCCAGAATCAGCAGGAAATGCCTGCCCCACAGAGGGAGGCCGAGTGGGGGCTGAAGTGATGCACACCGAGGGGTCAGAAGACTCTGAGGAGTCCAGAAGCCAGTCTGGGTCTGACCCAGAGTTCTTCTCCGAGGAGGTGGACACAGAGGTCCAATGCCAGACCGCTCTCTGACCCCTGCTGGTTCCTGGGCCGCAAGCAGTGCCAACCCTAACTCTGGCACAGCAACCGGCACCGCACTCCCCATCGGCACTGCGAACAGCACCAGATTCGGTAGTGGTACCAGCCACAACACCGGAGCCAGAGGTGGCACCGGCCACGGTGCCGCCCTGCTCCCCGGTGCCACGAATGGAGCCTGAGACGGCGCTGCTCCCCCCCCCTCACCAGTGCTGTGAATGGCACTGGAGCCAGAAGCGGCGTCAGCCTCCTCCCTGGTGCCGCAAACGACACTGAGACCAGGAACGGCTCCAAGAACATCCAGTGTACCTTCCACGGCACCACTCCCATTACCAGCACCGCGAACGGTGCCAGCAGCGAGAACAGCACTGAGGGACGGCCCGGCTCAGGCCCCTGATACCGCAAGCAGCACCAGAGCCCAAAATGGTGCCAGCAGACGGCGATGAGGACAGTGCCGGGCCTGGGCCTGCAAGCCCCGGGATGCAATACCGGGGAAGCCCTTACCTCCAAGGAGGCGACTGCCAGGGCAATGCCTCCCGCCTGACCCCAAGAGGGACGGACTGGGCCTCCTGCACCGCAGAAGGAGCCCCTGCCGCAAGGCTGAAAAAGGTGGACACCCCCTCCTCCACGGTCTGTACAGAACCGGGAGGAAGGGTCAAGCATTCTGGCCTTGGCCTGTCAACTGTGCACCCATCCCCCGCAAGTCAGCGGCGTGCGCCCTACTTTAAACATGTGCAACTCGTTAACACAGCGGTCCATGGAGAAGCAGGCATCGCAGTTGTCCATGTCGTGGGCCAAGGCAGTTAAGACTACGGTCATGCTGGTCCGTGACGGAATATTGGTGGCCGCAAGGGCACCGACGCATAGAAGGCTGCCCTGCCTTCGACGACTTTTTGCCCCCGGAACGAGACATGACCTGTTGGAAAATTAAACACAAAAACAGTACTCGATGTTGCTGTAAAATAAACGAATAAAAGGAACTGTCTTACTGGGACCCAACGGGCGTCTAGTAGAAGCTTGGCAAAACAGAACCAAACTAACGCTAACCTGCAAGCTAGGACACAAAACTATGCCGCAGTAAACGATGAGCTCCACATGAGGTCCTTACTCTACAGCGGGAGAAGAAGAACTGATATTGGGGTGGAGTCAACAGTTAATGGCCAACCCACGAGCGCCACGGGGTCCTGGCTCCGGCCAGGTACCCACATAGTGATGAATGGTGAAGACTTAACACAGATAAGATCCAGCATTCCGGCGTGACTCAGGGTCGATGTGGTAGTGGGAAATGAAGGTGTGTGCTGACCTCCAGCTAGCTGCCCTGCAGATTTCCTGGATAGGAACGTTCCTGGAAGCAACCACCAACGCAGTAGTATGACGGGTGGATTGAGCCCTAAGCCCTACGGGAGGGCTCCATAGCTGCCAACCTATAGCAGAGATCAATGCAGGACACAATCCACCTGCCAATTGTCTACTCAGCTGCAGGTCTGCCAGGTGTGGCTTCAGCATAGGTGAAAAACAGCTGGCGAACTTCTCCCTGAACTCCAGCCTTCGCTCTTTGCAGTAAGGGAACACTTGCCGTAGGTCCAAAGTATGGAGACTGTGCTCAGCCTCCAAGGTTTGGCTGGTAAAATACACTGGAAGGTGAATCACCTGGTTAAGGTGAAATTCTGACACAACCTTCGGGAGGAACTTCGGGTTGGGGCACAGGACAACCATGTCCCTGTGGAAGACCAGGTATGGAGACTCCACCGAAAGCACCTGGAGTTCACTGATCCTTCTAGCTGACATGATAGCCACCAAGGAGGCTGTCTTCCATGACAGGTGAGACATGTCACATCTGTGCATCAGTTCGAATGGCCTGCCCATGAGCTTTGCCAAAACCAGCAATAGATCCCGAGGTGGTGGTAGTTCACACACCAGAGGGGAAATGTGGTCAAGACCTTTGAAAAAGTGGCAGACCGCCGGCCCAGTGGCGCTGGAGGTTGAGGCGCTGGTCGCTACACCTCGCACCACATCGGCGACCCAGGTTTGGAAACAAGCCTGGGCCTCCAGGAGTCGGCAGGGGAGAGAGGATCGAGCATCTGGAGGACTGCTCTCATCTCTCGGGGGGAGGGTGACTTGTCATCCCGCTTATTGAATGCCATCTAGCGGCGTCTGGAGGGCAATATGGGCAGGGAGGTACATGCCGACATCTCTATTTTGGTAGGGGAGCAGAGATGGAAGAAAAAGGAGCCTGGCAAGTTCCATGATGGCCCCACATCTCCGAGGGCCGTCCCAGTGTCTGGACTGGATCTCAGTTGGGGGGGGCAGTCGTCACTCTCCCTCCTGACCCTACCACCTGGGAATTTCCAGGATGGCAGGAGACATGAGAGGACTGGAGAAGTGGAGTACCACAGCCCCTGCCAGGCCTCTCAAGGAGGATAAAAATCTGTATTAAAAAAAAAAGAAAACATGCCAGACCACCTTCGCCTGTGTCACAGACCGCTGATCGGCCCGCGCCTGGTAAGCAGAGATGGTTGCCAGGCACACCATGTGGGTCATCGACCGAAGGGTTGACTGAGATAGGGACCACGGGTAGTCAAGAATGCTAGCCACTGGACAGGACAAAGGTTCCAGCCCCCTTGCCCTAACACAAAATGGAGAACCTCTTCTACTTGAAGGCACAGCATTTCCTGGTCGACTCCTTCCAAGATGCCTCCACAACAGTGAGGACATCTTCAGAAAGACCCAAAGTCTGGAACTCTAGCCGCTCAGGAACCAAGCTGTCAGGTGCAGGGACTGAGGGTCTGGATGGAGTACCTTCCCTTGATTGATGGAGAGCAGGTCCAGACAAAGAGGAAGATGCCTCGGGGGCCTGCAGCTGAGGCAGAGGAGATTAGGGTACCAGAAATGGCAAGGCCAGTCTGGAGTCACCAGGCTCACCTGTGCCTTGTCCCTCCTGGCCTTGAGCAACACTTTGTGAATCAAAGGAAGTGGAGGGAAGGCATAAAAGAGGCCCAGGATCCAGGGCCTTGAGAAGGCGTCACCCTGCAGCGTTCCCTGCTGAGGAGAGTGGGCAGAAAATAGCCTCAGCTTTGCGTTCTCTGTGGAGGTGAACAGGTCCACCTGAAGGATGCCCCACTGGAAGAACAGACTGTATACTACCTCTGGGTGGAGAGACCACTCATGAGACGCCTCGCCCACACGGCTGAGAGCTTCCGTCAGCTGGCTGGAGGCCCATGCCACATGGATGGCAAGTAGATCGGCCCCCCAGGCTGCGCACAAGGATCCACACATGAAAAGCTTCCTTGCACAATGGCAGAGAGTGCATCCCACCCTGTTTGTTGAGGTAGTATATGGTCATGGTGTTGTCCATCTGGATCTGGACCACCTGACCCTGAATGTGAGGAGCAATGGCAGTCACAGCAGGTTGATGTGGCACCGGGACTCCTTGCTCTGTGTTCACCCAGGTGGGCACCCCAGCCCATGAGAGAGGCATCGGTCGTCAGGATGACCTTCGGCTCTGAGTGGACAAACGGGATCCCTTCCTGCAGATGTTCTGGAACTAACCACCACTAGAGCGCGTCCCACATCTGCTGGGTCACAGTGACCAGCTGGTCAAAGTGACCCTTGCACTGAGACCACTGACGGGCCAGCTCCCACTGCAGAAAGCGCATTCTCCAGCGGGCCCAACTGGTGCAGGCCGCCATGTAACCCAGCAGGCACAGGAAGTCCCGGGCAGGGCGCAACTGCCCAACTCGAAATGATCAGGCAAATGAGGAGAGACAGCCTCCACCCTGTTCACTGGGAGCCGGGCTCTGGCTCTGCTAGAGTTGAGCTCCACCCCAAAGAAGCTGACCACCTGCAAAGGCACAGTTCTGACTTGGCCTTGTTGACTAGGAGGCCAAGGGAGACGTAGGTCTGGAGGGCCAGGTCCCCGGACCGCTCCACCTCCTGCCTGGAGGGACCTGTGATCAGCCAGTCATCCAGGTAATGGTAAACCTGGACTCCTTGGTGCCTCAGGTAAGCATCCACCACTGTAATGCACTTGATGAAGACCCTGGGGGCCAGGCCGAATGGAATGGCCTGGAACATGTAGAGGACTCCCTCTGCTCAGAAGCGGAGGAACCTTCTGTGAGACGGACGGATCGGGATGTGAAAAAAATGCATCCTGAAGATCCAGGGAGCAAAACCACATGTCCTGCTCTAGAGATGGTATGATCTGTGACGGAGTTACCATCCTGAAAGTGCACGACTTGAGAAACTTGTTCAGGTCCTGCAGATCTGGAATGGGGTGCCAGCCCCCAATCCATTTTGGCACCAGGAAGTACCTGGAGACAAACCCTGGGTGTTCTAGAGGATACGCGACAGGAGCCATTATCACCTTGTGAAGGAGCTGAGCAATGTTGTCCTGAAGAGCCAACAGAATGTCTGCAGACACAAAGTCCTTCTGTGGGGAGCCGGCTCGGCAAGGAGGGTACTGCTTGAACACCAGAGGCAAACCCTAACTGACCACCTCGAGAACCCACCTATCCATGGTAACAGCGGACCAGGTGGAAAGGAAGTGGTGGAGGCGACCTCCCACAGGAGGACCCAGGGGAGGTATGACGGGCATGAGGGAGGCACCCCCTCATCCCGTCACTGGGCAGGCTTGGAGGAGGAGGAGGAGGGCCCGGCTGAGGTGCCACTGGGGCCTCTCCCTCTACGCTTGCGGATGACTGACCGGAACCGAGGCCACCAGCTTGGGCCGAGTTTACCAGGCCTGAGCCTGCTGCCTAGCTTGGGGCTAGGCTAGTTCGGCCACAGGAGTGGAGGTGGACCAAAAGGGCTTCTTTTTCTGCTGCTTGGAGCCCTTGGGGTCCCTCTGAGTGGATGTCACCAAGTCCATTGTGGACCTGGATTTTGCAATTCAGGCGAGGTGGCCCTCTACTCTGGGCCCAAACAAGTTGGTGCCCAGGAAAGGGACATCCGCCAGCTTGTGCTGGGTATCTGCCATGAAAGGTAGAGATTCTCAGCCAAGCCCTGTGGCACATGGCCACTGGGAGGCCACCACGGAGCAGGCACAGGAGTCCCCAGTGTCCATGACCATCTAAAGCTGTTGCTTTACTACAGCCTGGCCCTGGTCCCAGACCTGTTTGACCATGGTCCAGAGGTCCACCGGCAGATAAGAAAGTACCTCATCCAGGGTGCCCAGCAGGGCATGGAAGAAGTGGGCCATGAGACAGGCCGAGCTCACCTGGCAGAGGCCAAGTGAAGAGAGAGCATAGACTTTTTTTAGCCACATGGTCCAGTTTCTTAGACTCTTTATCGGGTGGCTTATTGATGTCCCTGGTGTTGCCAGAGTGCCTGAACACAGAATCGGCAACCAAGCCCTCAACTGAGAGGTGTTCTGTGAATCCCAACAGGGAACAGTTACAGCGTACTTGCGGACCATCCAGGCAGATGGCGCTGGGCAGGAAGTGGGGCACTGCCATAGCTCCAAGGCAGGAAGGACTACCCAGGAGTATCTCCCGGTCCAGGATCTCAATCAAGGGGTGTCGACCTTGTTTCTGAACAGGCTCCATTTTCATACCCGTGGACTCTGAGATCAGGCAGAGAAGGCCCAAAAAAGGAAGTAGGGCCTTCGTCCATCAAAAGACCCCTAACCAACTCCATGTCGACCGGACAGGGAGTGCAAGGAGGAACCCTCAAACTCCAAGGACTCGTTAAAGAGGGGTTGACCGCCAAAGTCCCCACTGACCCTCCATGGGTGGTCAGAAGTGACAGTGACTGACAGCCGATGGGGAAGCCCTTTATCCGGCCGAGACACCTTGGTCAGAGCGCCAGGTTTTGGCTGTATAGGTGACAGCTCCACAGGAATCGGTGGAGACACCAGGGTCAGCCAAGCCAAGACAGTCTTGGTCGGCTCCTGAGGTAGAGAAGACGTCGCCCGCTGAGGCGAAAGCCAAGTGATGGCCATTGTAGGAGCCGGGACTGGCTTCATACTACAGAACACCAGCTGTTACCATATAAGATCCTTGTAGCATCGATGTAACTTGTGCCAAAGCCTCTCCTCTCTCGAGAAGGACAAGGATGAAGAATAGTGGCGACGCCGCTTCCTGGGGCATCAAGAGTGGAAGTGCCGACATCGGCAGGAACCAATCAACCCCCGGGAGTAGGACCAAGATTTCGAATGCGATCACTGGGGGACCCAGCAGCAGGTCTCAGAGGAAGCCGGTGAAAGTCAAGGCACCTCTGGGTCTTGGTCAGTGACCAGAGGTGGTGGGTCAGCAGACTGATCCGGCCCTCCAATGGTCTGAATCAGGACTGGAGTCCTGGAAAGTGAAGTGTTGCCTCTTCAGTCGGCAACTGGTCGACCAGCTTGAGAAAAATCTCATCCGGAAGATCGACCAGCGTCTCGGCCAACTGGCCCAACGGGGTTACCGTGAAGTCAGCAGCCTGGGCAAAAGATTCGACCGAAGTTGGATCAGGAGAAGTGCGGGAATCTGAAGCCCTTGACCGAGAGTGTTCCCGAACCCACGATTGATGGCGGGACTGTTTTTCGGTCTCTTTTTCTCTACTTGGATTTGTGCCTCGAAGACAGGCCCTGACCAAGAGTCAGTAGAGACTGGCACAACTCCTTAAACAACCACGTAAAAGAGGCGCCCAGAGAAAGCGGAACGAAGGCCGAAGCCAAGGAGGTGTAAGCTGTGGCCTGGGCTGCCACCTCCTCAAACGCCACTAGCTGTTCGGCAGACCCCACAGTCGCAGAGACCACCTGACGGACATCTTTAGATTTGATCAGAGGGTACTGTACATTTGGATGGCCTATAGCAAGTCAGGCTTGACAGTCCTCAAGAATGGAAGGGTGGAAAAACCGACAAATGTCGCAGGCCTGAGGATCGTGCTCATGACCCAGACAGTAGATGCACAGAGTGTGCAAATCCATTCAAGACATCTGCCCGCAAAGGCACCAACGGAATCCCGGAGCGGACTTGTCATCATCCATCACGGTTGTGATCAAAGTCGAGGCTGAAGACGAAGTTTTGTATTAAGATATGGAAGTAAATCCGGAGATTTAGTAGTCAAGGGCCTACTCAGTGTGAGAGCGGTAGTGAGGGAACCTGCTTCTTCAGCAGAAAAGAAGATCTGGCGTCATGGGGCAGAGCCGAGGGAGTTACCATCCGGGGAGGGTGGGTGGGAGAAGCCAGCTTGAAGGCGTTCCGGCGAAGTCTTAAAAGGAAAGGCACTGCCAGAAAGTGTGGATAGAACATCATATCCATGTCCCTAGAAGTAATATTACCCCTTTAGAGATCCATAGTGATGTCACACCTTGAATACTGTGCGCAGTTCTGAAACCCTCACACCTCGATAAGGATGGGGACAAACTGGAGTTGGTGCAGGGCCGTATAACAGGGCAGGTCCTACAAGGAAAGCCTCAAGGCACTGAACATGTGCTCACTGGAGGCCAGAAGGGAGAGAGGAGATATTAAAATGGAATAAACAAGATGAACTGCAAGGAAATGTTTAGCTTAAATGCTAGATCAAGGCCATGGGGCCATGAATGGTAAGTGACAGGAGGAAGGTTCAGGAAGGACACGAGGAACTATTATTTTATAAAAAGAGTGGTGGAGCTGTGAAACAGTCTTCTAGTCAAAGTGTTGGGTGACAACAGAGTTGCTGGTTTTCAAGCATGGCTGGGACAGAGCGAAGGGAATCGTAGTTATCCAGCGCAACAGACTCAGAAAGGAGAATGGGGGGTGGAGGGGGAGGGCTAGGACCCTGGATGGACAGTAGGCCCCAAGGTTAGATGGGGAACTCGGGCAGACTGGATGGACCGTTGATGTTCTTCTGCCGTCACTGTCTATGTTTCTGGGTTACTTAAGTTCATGCACTATTATTTTGCAGCACACGGGAGCAAATGCTTGCAATGGTATAAAGATCCCCAAGAGAACACATACAGGCCTTTATGGCTCCATACTGAACTAAACTTATGTAAGTAAGAAAGCATTTAGTTATAGCGCATCCAATCACTGAGGCTCTGGGTGCTTTACAGGACATAAAACGACAATACATATTACAATAAAATTAACAGGGTCAAAAATCAACAAAAATAATAGATGTCAATCAATATAGTAACTAATTAAAAAATGCTCCATTAAAAAGATGTTTATTTAGGCCTCTTTTAAAAACCTCCACCAAAAGGGTCTTCCTCAGATGTCTAGTAAGCGAATTCCAGAGGTCCAGGCCAGCCACCTTGAACGCATGCTCTCCCAAGGTTTTTAGCCTGGTCCTTGGAACCGCCAGGAGGCCCTCGGTGGAGGAACAGAGTGAGCGCACCAAGATGGCAGGGGTCAGAAGGTCATTCGGGTAGCCTGGGCCTGATCCATATAGGGCCTTATAGGTGAGCAAGCCCACCTTGAAGAGGATCCTCCATCCGTCACGCAGGACTGGGGTAACATGACTCGATCTGGGAAGACCTGTCAGCAACCTGGCCACTGCAATCTGCACCAGCTGCAGTCGACAGAGGTTCCCTCCACTGACCCTCGAAGTATAGAGCATTAAAGTAATCTAGTCTTGATGCGACAAAGGCATGTACCAGCGCGGGCAGGTCGCCAGGCAGAACCAGGGGTTTAATCCGGGCGATATTCCTAAAGTGGTAAAAATCACTCTGGATGACAGCCAACACCTGAAAAAATCAAGCGTCAGACCGTCATCAAGAATGATGCCCAGATTCCTCACGCTGGGAGCAACTACCAGTGGAGTGGGAGCAAGGGACAACCCAGTACCCAGGCCTATGGCAGCTGCATCATGCTGGCGACCAGGCTTGACTACCAGTACTTCTGTCTTAGTGGGGTTCAGTCACAGCCAGTTAGAGGACATCCAGTCTTGGATCTCGGCAAGGCATTTGTTTAGCAATTCCATGACGTTCTTTGTCCTGTGGCAAATGACATATACAGCTGGGTATCATCTGCATAGCAGTGAAAACCCAGACAGCAGCATCTAATAATCTCACCCAGGGGTAGCATGTACACCACGAACAACACTGGTGACAAGATCGAACCTTGAGGAACCCCACAGGACAGGGGTTTCGGGCAGGAGGAGAAATTACCCATCATCATCCATTGCGTCCTGTCCGTGAGATGGGACTTGAATCGGTTAATGACAGTATCGGTGAGTCCACAATACTCTCTAAGGCAATCAAGAAGCATAATGTGGTCCATCGTATCAAATGCTGAGAAGAGATCTAGGAGAACGAGAATTGACCGTTCTCTACCCTTCACCCTGAGGAGGTCATTTGCACCCCGACCAATGCCATTTCAGTGCTATGCCTTGCCCTAAATCCAGACTGGAGTGGCTCATAGATGTCAAAGGCCATGAGGTGGGCCTCGAGCTGCAAAGCCATCATTTTCTCGACAACCTTCCCCAGGAATCTGAGGTTGGAGATTAGTCGATAATTCGCCAAGATGTCCAGATCGAGAGATGGTTTCTTCAGAAGCGGCTTCACCAACACCTCCGTGAAGGTGTCAGGGTCCCCCCCCCTCCCCAAAAGCGAGCACCGGACTATCTTGGCGAACACTGGACCAACAGACTCAGCACATCCCACTAGGAGATTGGTCGGGCCTGGGTCCAGTTCACAAAAGGTGCGCCGCAGCTTCGAGATTACCTCCACAACCTCTGTAACCCCCACCAGCTGGAACTCAACCCAAACAATAGGAGTGCTCCACCAACACAAGGCTGACCACTGCGAGGCTGATCCTGCCCCACTGGTGAGATCCTGAACCGGATAGAAGACACCCAGTCAGAGAAAAACTGAGCAAAATCCTCGCACAAAGCAACTGAAAATACTCTTTTCAGCTGTAGACAGGCAGAATGAAGTAGCCTGTCCAAAGCCCGAAAGAGCTGAGCTGGTCGATTTTTCCCTGCAGCAATCTCCCTGGATAGGAACTCTGCCTTCTTACGGTTGATTTCCCTTTGGTATTCATTGTAGTGAATCCTCAAAATCAGTCTAGCCTCCCTGGACTGGGTCCACCGCCAGCAATGCTCCAACTTCTGACCCGTGGTCTTCATCGCCTTGAGAGCCCCATCAAACCACAGGGGTCTCAAGCGAGCAGACCTGAGAGGTATATGGATCAGAGAAAGGGCAGCAAGAGCACTGGAGACAGCACTTTCATAGGCCGTCACTGCACTGCTAATGCCAACCACACAGGCAGTAATCACACCAGAAAAGTCCACTGCTGCCAATAGTCCCTCTGGGGTCAACCCTTTCAATGGGTGGTAGTGGACAATCTCAATAGGGGAGGGACAATCGGGGGGCCCCAAATGAGAACTCCAACATGCAGTGATCTGTCCAAATGACCGGATCAATCCTGAAGTCAGTGACCTCAAGCCCCAGTGAGAACACCAAGTCCAAGGCATGGCTGTGGTGGTGGGTTGCAGAAGCAACAACTTGTGCGAGGCTCACAGATGTCATTACCTGGAGGAAGTTTTGACCATAATGCGAGAGTTCATCATCGACCTAGACATTGAAATCACCCAGAATTAACCATCTGCGCACCTCCAACACCCTGTCAGCGATGAAGTCTGCGACTTCCTGCAGCAGTTCTCCCCCATGACCAGGAGGCCGATACTGAGAGAATCCTGCAACCTGCACATGGACCATCACGCACAGCCATGCATTCAAACAATGAGGTAGATCCCACTGGATGCATGGAGAAGCTCATGCTGGATCTAAAGCAGATGGCCACTCCCCAACCCCTACGTTCCCTCCTCGGGCTGTGTACTACAGAGTACCCCGTCAGGACCGACGCCTCCAAAACCAGCCCTGCATTGTCTCCCAACCAGGTCTCCACAATGCAAGCCAGATCGACCAAGGAAATCAAGTCCACCATAATTGCAGTCTTGTTCCTCATTTATCTGGCGTTGCATAACACCGCCCAAAGGGGACCGGTGGAGACTGCTGGCCTGTCAGCTACTTCCCCACTCGGTCCAGTGGGAACCCTGGGGATGGGGAACAAACACGTCTGGCCTCTCTCCAGGCCCCATCTCATCCCAGGGCACCTCCTGCCCCTAATCACCCCAATGATACTCATCTCCGCTATAACTCCAGCGCTAACGCCATCATCCAACCCGCCCCTAACAATGCCAACCTCCCGACAATGTCTTATTGCTGTAGATGGAAGAAAGAGGTCAGTAAAGAGGTGGAGGTCATGCAGCAGAGATGCTGTATAGGTGATACGCAAGGGCTCAGAACAGACACATCCTACTTACTACTACCACGATGCACTATAGGCTATATTTAAATGTACCACCACCCTTTAATAACACAATAACTACTACAAACAAAAAAATTTTAATAAAATGTTTCCTCATTCGCCGTAATCCCGACACGTGTGCTGCAGACGGCGTAGACATAAGTCACCAATACACTGCCCATGTAAGAAAATATCGAAAGGGCACAGACGCACACCAATAGAGGTTTCAGTTGGAGTTCACCAGCAGCTATGTCGAACACAACAGCTGAATCCCCCCTCAGAGATGCAGGTCCTCAAGAACCCTAATTTCTTCATAAGTAGTAGAATGATTTCCATAGACCCATGGAGGCAATGGACCATTCCATCAGTAAACCCACCTCACAACAGAGGGGAAGATAACTTCATGGGATGCCTTCCAAAGGGAGACCAGCAATGGCAGAGGTAATACCTTTCAGTAACTTCCGCTAACTCATGCAGTGGCATAACATATGGGCCCTCCTCCATTAAAAAAGGAACGCAGTGAAACTACTGGACCCCTAACATATTTGACAAATAGTCCCCATTCTATTGCAACATTATACTCAGCAATCTCAGCAAAACGCTATCCAGTAGGCGTGGAAATAGGGCAATGTCGGAATCTAGCACTTGCAGAAGACAGTGAAAATTGGGTATGGGAGAAAATATGGACAAATTCAAGTAAGTATATTTTAGTGGAAGCACTGCGTCTAATGCAGCATCAAGTATTGCCATGATTTATACTTTACACCAACCAAACTACACAACATAAGGAAGCTTGCCTTCAACATATGTTCTAGTGTTCTAGGTGTCAGGAGTCAGAAGGAACCTTGCTCCATATCATAGTAATGTGTCAGCAGAAAAGGACCATCCTGGTCCACCTAGTCTGCCCACTTCCCACCCACCCCTACTTGTCTCCGCTTCCCTGGGATATTTTCCTCTGCCCACTAGCCAACCCCTTGTGTCTGTCCCATGCCCTCTTGAATTCCTCCACTGTTTCTTCACATACCACTTCATTAGGAAATCTGTTAAAGGGTTCCACCACCCTCTCACTGAAACATCTCCTCCTTACATTGCTCTTAAATCTTCCCCTTCCAATCTTAAATTTTATTATCCCTCATGGGATTTCCCAAAGGGAAAACTCCTATGGGACACCATTAGGGATAAACTGGACCAATTTCCGAGCCTAGAAAATGCCTTTACACCAGAAATATGTCTGGTAGGCCACTATGATGGCCAACTGCTTATCACGCAAAAATACCACACTGCCTTAGTAGCTGGAATGGCAAACAGAATTCTACTGAGGCACTTGCCTTGATTTATTTTAGTTATTTATTTATTTGAGAAAATCAGAAAACACCTTTCAGCACAAGTGCTCATTTGGAAAGGTTCCACGTCAAATTAGGAGACAAACACATATTCAGCTCTGTTGGAGCCAATTTTTTTTTTTTTCGAATTCTATTTGTGCACCACTTACCTCTGAACTCTCTCCGGCAACCTCCTGGATCACAGTCTCTACCTCCCCACATGGCTCAAGAGTCACAGGCTCCTCTCCGGCTCCGGGCATCCCCCGGGTCTACCCTCCTGGGAAGGCCTTCGCCAGGCGCTCTTTCTCTAGTGTTGAGACACCCGGGCGGAGAGGAGGATAACCCTGAGGACTGAGGCCGTGATTGGGAGTGTGGTCTGTGAAGGGAGGTGCTTTCGCCTATCAGAGGCAAGGGTTTTTTTTTCCTTTTTTGCACTACATCCCCTGTGGAGCCCGGCCACCTAGGCAACATATGCCGTGGCTCCATCCCTGGTATACGCCTGCGATGCTACGTTCGGCTACCCCCCCCCGCCTCCACCAGAGGACGCTCGTTGAGCGAATCGCTGCCCTAACTCTCCCCAGGAAGAGACAGCAGTCCTCTGGATGCTCAATCTCTTCCCTCCCCTGCCGACCCCCGGGGCCGTTCCCAAACCCGGGTCGCCAGTGTGACGCAAGCTGTGGCGTCCAGAACCTCAATCCTCAGCGCCACCGGGCCAGCCCTGTTGCAGCCTATGATACCACACTTTCATACAGAGTGGCATCATGAAATTCTGGCTACTTTGTGCACTGAGAAAATCACAGCCAGCACAAATAACGCATTTCACAGCTAC
This sequence comes from Neoceratodus forsteri, assembly GCA_016271365.2. Taxonomy (NCBI): domain Eukaryota; kingdom Metazoa; phylum Chordata; order Ceratodontiformes; family Ceratodontidae; genus Neoceratodus; species Neoceratodus forsteri. The sequence goes on from CM028130.1 coordinate 1,618,314,492, forward strand.
CGTAAAAAGCAGTAGAAATTGCATACCTTGGCGACATTAGATCCAGTAGCAGATCAAACAAGTGCTGGCAAATGGGGGCCAGCCAGGCTCGAGACCCTCGGTAAGATGGCGGAGATTACTTATGCAACGGTGTAATGTGAACTGTTCATAATTAAACACATGTGACTGATTCTCCTGTACAATGATGAATTCACTGAATGATGTACTAGTTCACCCAAATGTTCAAACTATTTTGTAATTTGGATGTGTCATGGGGGGGGGGGGGTTAATGTCTGTTAAACTGTGGTTTTCTTTTATCTTTGTGTATGACTGGTACTGAGAGTTGTCCATGCATTGTCTTGTGATGTGACTGTACTGAAAACCCTTCAATAGAGCATATTTATAAAAAGAAAATTAGGTAGTTAGGACAATAGCCTAATTAAGATGGAACTCTGACACCATCATACGTAGAAACTTGGGGTGTGTACATAGAAACATTGACATTGTCGGCAGATAAGGACCACTTGGCCCACCTAGTCTGCCCAGTCTTCCCTACCTACTGTGTCACCACAGACCCTACTTGATCTCCTGTCGTCTCCTCCCCTTGCCTTACTACCAAGGTCCCCTTGTATCTGTCCCATGCATGCTTGAATCCCGTCACCATTTTGGCACTCACCACCTCCACTGAAAGGCTGTTCCACACATCCACCATCCTCTCCATGAAGAAGTATTTCCTTTGAGCTCCGGCCCCCCCAACTTCACAGCATGACCCCTTATCCTCAAGCTTATTTTTCTATGGAAAATGCTATCTTCCTGTGCCTTATTAATACCTGTTAGGTATCTGAATGTTTTTATCATATCCTCCCTTTCCCTCCTCTCCTCCAGAGAGTACATATTTAGTTCACCGAGTCTCTCCTTGTAGGGCTTTTGATGCTGGCCCTGCACCATTCTGAAAGCCCTCTTTTGTACCATCTCCACCTTATCAATGTCCTTCTGGAGGTGGGGTCTCCAGAGCTGGACACAGTACTCAAGGTGGGGTTTTACCAGTGATCTGTACAGGGGTAATATTACCTCCTTCTTCCTACTGGTGATACCTCTCCCTATGCACCTAAGCATCCTGCTAGCCTTCCCCACTGCCTTATCACACTGCTTGGCTACCTTCAGGTCATCAGAAATGACTACCCCCAGGTCCCTTTACTGTTCGGTGGTTGCCAGTACTTCCCCTCCCAACTGGTATGTAACCCCTGGGTTTCTGTGCCCCAAGTGCACGATTCTCGCACTTTTTTTTGCATTGAAATCCAGTTGCTAAACCGTGACCATTCTTCCAACTTTTTCAAATCATCCCTCATTCCCCCACCGTGTGTCTACTCTGTTGTGGATTTTTGTGTTATCCGTGAACAGGCATACTTTCCAATCTAGTTCTAGCCCTTCTGCAATGTCGCTAATAAAGACACTGAAGAGGACCGGGGCTAGTACTTAGCTGGTCACCTTGCCTTCTCCAAAGTGGACATAATTTACCACCACCCTCAGAATCCTGTTTCTTAACCAACTCCTTACCTACTTTATAACTTTTTGACCTGCTCCCAGACAGGCCAGCTTGTTCGCCAGTCTTCTATGTGGAACGGTGTTGAAGGCCTTACTGAAATCCAGGTAGGCCACATCTATTGCTCCTCCCTGATCCACTACCCTGGTCACTCAGTCAAAGAACTCGATCAGGTTTGTGTGGCAAGACTTCCCCCCCATGAAACCATGTTGCCTTGGATCCTGTAATCCACTGGTTACAAGGTATTCCACTATCCTTTCCTTCAGTAGTGTTTCCATTACTCTGCCCACTACCGAAGTCAGGATGACAGGTCTGTAATTTCCTGCCTCCTCCCTGTTCCCACTTTTGTGAAGTGGGACCACATCTGCCCTCCTCCTGTCCATTGGAACCTCCACTGTTTCTAATGATAAGTTAAACAGAGTTGTTAGAGGTGCAGACAGCACCTCTTTAAGCTCCCTCAGTATACTGGGGTGCACCCCATCGGGTCACATTGCCTTGTCTACTTTTAACTGTGTTAGTACCTTGAGGACTCTCTCCTCTCTAAAAGGACTAATGTCCACCTCCCTACCATTTATGCCCTCGCCCCTTATCTTTGGCCCATCACCTATCCTTTCTTCTGTAAATGCTGAACAAAAGTACTTGTTCAATATGTCTGTTTCTTTCGGTCCTCCTCCTCACAAACCCCTGTTTCCCCTTTTATCCTTACTATGCCCCCTTTGGTCTTTCTCTTCTTGCTTAGATATCTAAAGAAAGTTTTATCCCCTTCTTTTCCTAATAGGGCAATATCTCCTCTGTCTGTGCCTCTGCACATCTAACTGCTTTCCCTGCCTGCCTTTGTTTCTCCTGGTAGTTTTCCCTATTCTCCTTCTGCTGTATCTTTTTGTTCTTTCTAAATACTAGTTTTTTTGCTCTTGCTTTTTCTGCTACATCTTTAGAGAACCATAGCACTCTTTTTTTTTTTCTCTTGCCTTTGTTAACCTGCCTGACAGAGAGATTTGTTGCTCTTTTAATGCCCCCCCCCCCTTTGTTTTTCCCCGTAGTTCCTCGATTCCCCTCAGATCCTGCCAGGGCGTCTCTGAGGCATTCTATATTTTTCCTGAAATTGATCCTCCTGAAATCCAGGACCCTCGTCATAGTGCGACTTGGCTCTGGCCCAGTCCTTATATTGAACCACACTGTATGGTGATTGCTGGACCCTAGGTTGTTGCCCACCCCGACATCAACAACACTGTCCCCATTTGTCAGTATAACAGGTCCAGTATCCCATCCCCCATGAGTGGTGGTCTTAACTAGTTGCCTGATGAACGCCACTTGCAGGGAGTCCAGGATGTCTCTGACTGTTGCTGCAGCTGGTAGGCTCTAATCCACTGCTGGCAGATTGAAATCCCCCACCAGCAACACCTCCCCCTTGCATGCCATCCTTTGGATGGCTTCCATCATGTCCTTATCCACCTCTCACCCCTGTGCTGGAGGTCTACTCCTATGCGAATATTGTCTCCTTATGTATTTCCAGGGCGACCCAAAGTACCTCAGCTCCTCCATACTCTCCCTGTATTTCCGTGGCTTTTATTTTGTCCCCCCTATTTTACCTACCCTATCTTTTCTGAACAGAGTATACTCTGGTATGGCCACATCCCAATCCCGGTGTTCACTGCACCAGGACTCAGTAATTGCAACCATATCCAGGTCTGCTTCTGCCATGGTGGCCTCTAGGTCTGCAATTTTGTTGCCTAGATTTCAAGCGTTTGCACACATGGCTCTCCAGATTGTGCCACCCCAGGTTTCCCATTGCCCGCCCCACTTTGTTTCTTCCACTATCTATCTCATAATTACTCTTGCCTTCTGTCCCCCGGATTCCTTTATTATCTGGTTCTTTTGGGTTTCATCCCCTCAGGATTCCCCTTGCTGACCTTCTCTGCCTATGGGGGGAGGACGGTTTATGTCTCCCTCCCCCTTTGGCTAGCTTAAATGCTGGCCAATGTAGCATTTAAACTGTTCACTGAGGGCCACAGTTCCCCTCCTGGACGGGGAACTATTATACCTCTATGGAAAACAGTATACAGAGGATCTGTGAGCAAAGCAAAGATTTCAGATACTCTCTGTGCAGAAGTGGTAGTGGTAGCTACCAGAAATGCTGCTTTCCAAGTAGAAACTTCAAGTCACAGTAGGCTCAAAGGGCTTGTGAGTGGGCATATCCAGCACAAGGTTGATATCCCATGCAGTTACCAGCTTCCTGAAGGGACGCTTTGTGTGTAGAATACCCTTGAGAATCCTCTTGGAACAGTGGCAGCATGCCAGGTAGAGGGTACCTACAGGTTCACGGTATGCTGAAGTAGCACACAGGTGGACCTTAACTGGAATACTGCAGGCCAGCATCAAAAAGCTCAACAAAGTACTCCAGAACATTGTCAGGTAGATACCTAAGGGGTCCTTGGAGGTTTTGGAGCACCAGATGGAAACTCTCTTCCACTTCGCTGTATACTGTATGCCTTCCTGGTGGAAGGTTTGCATGTACAGTAGCCAAAAGTATTTAAAAAACCCACTGAGATACCTTGCACCTGTTCTCATCTGTCTCTTTAGGAGCCAGCCCTGGAGATGAAGAGAGTGCAGGTCGGAATGAACCAGCTGATCCTGAGTCAAAAAGTCTGTCCTGAGTGGCAGGGTTCTCGGTTGGCTGACTGAAAGTCAGTTCAACAGCAGAAACAATGTCTGCCAAGGCAAGCAGGGGGCCTCTAGGATTATCTTGCACCATGTCCCTCCAATCTGAATAACACTCTCTGGATGAGAGGGATTGGAGGGAATGCATACAGAAACAGATTGTGCCGTGGCAGTCGGAATACATCCTGACAGAAAACTCCATGTCCTGGATTTCTGGAGCAGAACTGCGGCAGTTCAGAGTTGAATGGGGATGTAAGAAGGTCCACATCTGGGGTGCTCCACTTGTTGAATGGCGATCTCACAACGTCTGGTGCCAGTGACCACTTGTGAGGATCTGCCTCGGAGCCTTCTGGATTCCTGGCAGATCATGCCTGCAGCAGGATCCCTTGCTCCAGGCACCATTCCCACACTCTCACTGCCTCCCTGCAGAGTGGGTAAGAGTGTACTCTTCTACATTTGATGATATATTACATGACAGACATCTGTCTGGAGGAGAACTGTCTTTTGGCTGACCAAGTCCACTAAGGCTTTCAGGCCATATAGAACTGCACACATCTCTAACACTTTCATGTGGAGATGTGGTTTTGTCAAGTCCCAGACACCTTGTGTCTGGACACCCTGGCAGTGAGCTTCCCACCCCAGCAGGGAGGCATCTATGGTGAGAGTCACTTCTGGCTCTGGCAGGGAGAAGGGTAAGTCCTGGAGGAGGTTGTCCTCCACTGACCACCACATCATAAACCTCACCAGAGGTTTAGTCACATAAATAGGATAGTTTTGAAGATGCGATGTCTGTGACCACTGGGTACTGAGCATCCACTGAGTTGTCCTCATGTGCAACCTTACTAGAGGCACTGTGAACAAAGAGGAGGCTATTTGGCCCAGCATGCATTGCACAGAATGGACTTTCACAGTCTTGTGTTCCATGATGTAACATGCCTTCTGCAAGATTACTCACAGTCTGCTGTTTGTGGGGGAAGGCCCGAGCCCAGGTCAAGTCCAGAACCGCTCCTATGAACAGTTACTCCTGGGAGGAGCTCCAGCTGAGACCTGGTGTACTGATAGCTTCATTCTGACAGGAGTTGCTTTTTTTGCCCATTTTTGCCTTTCCTTCCATCCACTAGATGGCACCACACAGCCTTATGGTGGCCTCAGAAGCTGCAGGGATGTCCCCCAAGTGAGGGGAAAGCTTCCTGGCCTGCCACAGTGCCATCTTCTCTCCAGTCTGGGAAGCACAGACATCAGCAGCACTATTTGCCCACCCGAGTCCACTCCCAAATCCAGGTCGTCGCCAGCAGAGTAGTGTGATGCACTGCAACTGGGTCACGGCCTGCCCTTGTATGAAACAGTCTTGATGCTTTACCAGGGTACTTATTACCACAATGATTTCCTTCCTTAGTGAATTAAAAACACAATACAGAAATTAATGACTAAAGAACAATTTATAGACATTTCCCCAAGATGTCACTGTCCCTTTAACTCCACTACAGATTCTATGTACAATTAACATTTTGATGACTCAAGACCCATCCACCCTCACCCATGGGAGGAGCAGTGAATGCCACCCACCGGTCATCTCTCTGCAGGTAAACTCTAGTACTGAAACAAAAAGAAACTGCACAGAATAGGAGCACAGACTCTCAAAGGGCCCAGTCTTTCATGCAGCAGACGGCTCCTCTATCTCTAGAAAAAGATGGGAGAGGGTTCTGCAGCTCAGCCACAGAAAGTGTTGGAAAACCTGCAGCTGCAGCTTCTGCTGAGGGTACACAACTTCAAGGCACCCTCTGCTGACGGAATTAAGCCCAGATTAAATTAAAAGTACTCTGAGAAAGTAATGAAGTAGTGTGATACAGATATGGATTCACTCCCTCTCCCCCAATGGTCCAGGGGGATGGATAGTGATGGCGAGCAGGTGGAGGGGGCAGGGGTAGCCATAAAGAAGTTGGTCAGCCCAGCATCATCCACACAGCAAACTGCTTTGCACCCCCAGAGGAGGCTCAGGCACCTGATTCCGCTGGAGGGGACTCAAAATTAGTCAGTAGGAAAGGGCAGGACAACATGATGGCACCCAAGGGGAGCAAGACTAGTCTACCAGGAGAGTCTTAGTGGTCGGGGACTCGATCATTACATGGGTAGAGTGTGTGATGGAAGGGGAGGTGGTCCGGTATCTTCCTGGTGCATTGGCCACCGGGCATTTAAAAAGGATGTGGAGGATGGTGGAGAGGGGGCAGGGAGAGCTGGGTGTGGTGGTGCACTTGGGTACCAATAATCTAGCGAACCACTCGATAGAGATGTTGAAGCAGAACTTCCATAGACTGGGGGACAGACTGGTGGCATACTCAGCCTCCCTGACCTTTTCCACAGTCCCACCTGTGTGGGGCAGGCAGGAGAAGCAGGATAGGATAAAGAGTGATGTAACTGAGAAGTTTAATGGGTGGCTTAAAAGATGGTGTTTGGAGAAGTGGGGGACTGGGGGGAATTCTGGGATAGGAGACTCTTCAAGAGTGATGGACTTCACCTGACAAGAAAGGGGGCCTGAGCACTGGGGAAAAAGTTTGATGTCTATATCAGATGTTTAAAGTGACTGCAGGGGAGTCTGGAACTAGGGAGAACCAGGGTGGCATGTGAGAGGAAGGGGATCCTAGCTAGCATTCCCCATACATCTGGGGGCTTGTAGCAACCCCAGGGGTGCAACAGGGGTTGTGACCCCAACCAGACTAAGTGAGGGGAAATTAGAGAGTAAGAATACAAAGAGGGCAACCCCTCCCCCCAAAAAACATAAAAGGATGAGTGGCTTAAGGGAGCACAAAGGTAGTAGCAATGGAGGATCAGGGGTCAGATGATAGGGTTATGCCTTAATGCCAGGAGACCTGGTAACAAAATCAGTGAGTTCCTGGTGCTGCTGGCGGACACGGAGGTGGACCTGTGGCCATCACAGAAACGTGAGCTTCAGAAATAATGAATGGGACCTGACAGAAGGAACAGGTGGAGGGGGAGGAGTAGCCCCTTTTGTCAAGGAGTTTATCAAGGTGGCAGAAAATGGGTGCATCAGGGGTAGTAATGGAGAGACAGACGCTGTGGGTGCAACCCTCAGCAGCCTCAGGCAAGAAACTGTGCTTGGGGGTGACATACAGACCTCCAGGGCAAAGGAAAGAGAGAGACACACACACACACACACACACACACATATAGAGCTCAGGAAATGACTTGAAAGAAGGGTGGCAAAGGGAGAAGTAGTGGTGGTGTGTGATCTGAACCTGCCAGACATCAATCGGGATATTCCAGTGGCCAGGCTCACCAGAAGTCAAGCCTTGCTGGATGTCTTCCAGGAATGTCTGCTGGTACAGCTGGCTATGGAACCCACCAGGCAGATGGCAATTCTCGACGTGGTGCTCACCAGCATTGATGTGATCAGAGCTGTGAGAACAGGACAGCCACTGGAGAATGGTGACCATAACTTCATTTGATTTGAACTGGCCCTTGGGTCCAGAAAAGCCCAATCAAGAGCTGAAGTCCTGCATTTCAACAGGCTGAGAGAGATGGTCGTGGAAAAGTTAGTCTGGGTGGACAACACGGGAGTGGAAGAGAGGTGGGGGCAGTCAAGGGAGCCATTCTCCAGGTATCTAATTTATACGTGAGAACAGTAGCCAAAAAGATCAGCTTCAGAAACTGTTGTGGTTCTTGGCAAGAGCCTGGGAAGTGGTGAGGGCAAGGAAAAGGCTTTCCGTAAGTATAAAGAAAAGTAGTGGGAGAAAGAATGGCACGAATACATACTTAAAAACAGGGAGGCAAAGAGGGTGTTTAGGGAGGCAAAAGCAGACACAGAGGTGCGTACTGTGGAGGGGCTCAGGAGTGGAGAAAAACTTTTTTTTTTTTAACTTTATTTGTCTGATTTTCAATTGCAGTACAATCAAGAAAGAAGCATATAGTATACAATCCAAAGATAACAGAAAACCACTGAGGAAACATACCCCTTAATGCTTCATTGGCAAGCATTTAAACTAGCCAAGGAGGGAAGCACTGAAAAGGAGCAGTGAAATCCCAGCCTCACCCCACAAAACATGGTAATTAGTGAGGTAAACACCAAGGTAGAGAAGTCATTAGGGAGCAGGACAGAGGTAAATGAAAAAAAGGCAACGGCAGTAAGGACAGGGATGGGGCAAAAAGGGGTAAGGCCATCAAAAATTGGAGGGTGATGAGTACCAATGCCCGTAGTCTGTGTAACAAGCTCCCTGAACTAATGGCATTGATGGAAGAGGGATGCCTGGATATTGTGGCAGTCACAGAAACATGGTACACAGAGAACCATGACTGGGATGTCAACATACCAGGATACACAATCTACAGGAGGGTCAGGGAGGGTAAAAGAGGAGGAGGAGTAGCTCTCTATGTAAGGGAAGGGATCAAAGCAACAGAACTAAAGAGTAAACAGGGAGCAGATGAGGCACTCTGGGTCACCCTGGAGACAGGAAATGGCACCACAATCCGCATGGAGGTTGTATACAGACCACCATCTCAGGGGGAGGAAATGGACAAGGAAATGACAGAAGGCACCCTTAGAATTGCAGAAAAAAGGGGAGGTATTATTGATGGGGGACCTGAATATGCCACCTTTGCTGCAGGCACATCCAAGAGCAGGGTCATTCTTGATGTCCTACAAGGGGCATGCCTCAGACAGCTAGTATTGGAATCCACTCTGGAGGGAGCAATCTTAGACCTGGTACTCTCAAACGGGGACAGAGAAAGAATCTCGGATTTAGAAGTGGGTAGCCATCTGGGAACAAGCGACCACCAAACTGTGTGGTTCATGATAAACACAGCCATAGAGTCAAGCCATATAAAAGCAAGAGTATTGGACTTTAGGAGGGCTGACTTTGGGAAAATGAGAGAGTGCCTCAGAAAAGCACTAGCAAACAGGCAAGGAGGAGGGGTGGAGGAACAATGGGGAGTAATCAAAACAGCCATCACAGAGGCAACAAGCCTTTGTGTGAAGCAAATCAACAAAACACAATGAAGGAAAAAAACGCTATGGTTCTCAAAAGAGGTGGCAGAGAAGGTTAAGGAGAAAAGGATAGAATTCAGGAAATATAAGGAAACACAGAAGGAGCAGGACAGAGAACTTTATCAGTTAAAGCAGAAAGAGGCAGGGAAGGCAGTCAGAATAGCAAAGGCCCAAACCAAGGAAAGGATAGCCAACTCAGTTAAGAAGGGGGATAAAACCTTTTATAGGTACATTAGGGAGCGAAGAAAGACCAAGGGAGGGATACTGAGGCTTAATAAAGGGGAGAGAATGTGGGCAGAGGGTGACAGTGAAAAAACAGGGATACTGAACAAATATTTCTGCTCAGTATTCACAAAGGAAGAGGAGGGGGAGGTACCTAAACCAAACAAGAGAAACACTCTGGAGACAGAGGTCGATACCAGTCCATTTACAGAAGAAAGGGTTCTGAAAGAACTGGTAAAATTGAAGGTGGACAAAGCAATGGGGCCTGATGGGATTCACCAAAGAATTCTAAAAGAACTAAGGTAGAACTAGTGACACCGTTGACTACTCTCTTTAACAAATCATGGAAGGATGGGGTGGTACCTGAGGACTGGAGGAGGGCAGATGTGATTCCTCTTCACAAAAGTGGGAGCAGGGCAGAGGCAGGAAACTACAGACCAGTTAGTTTGACCTCAGTGGTAGGGAAAATGATGGAATCACTTCCAAAGGAAAAAACTGTTGCGTACCTAGAGGCCAGTGGGGCACAGGACCCAAGGCAGCATGGATTCACAGCAGGAAGGTCGTGTCAGACTAATCTAACAGATTTCTTTGACCGGGTGACCAAAGTAGTAGACCAGGGAGGGGCTGTGGACATGGCCTACCTAGATTTTAGCAAGGCATCTGATACAGTCCCACACAAAAGATTAATAAACAAGTTAGCCAGCCTTGGAGTGGGTCCCAAGGTGGTAGCCTAGATAAAAAAATTGGCTGGACAACAGGACGCAAAGGGTAGTAGTAAACAGAGTCCACAGTGAAGAAAGGAGGGTTACTAGCAGGGTACCGCAGGGTTCAGTACTGGGACTGGTCCTTTTTAATGTCTTTATAAGTGACATTGCAGAGGAACTGGAAGGAAAAGTATGTCTCTCTGCAGACGACACAAAGTTCTGCAACACGGTTGATACACAAGATGGAGTGGAAAGGATGACAAGGGACTTGGCAAGGTTGGAGAAATGGTCAAATGTATGGCAGCTTAGATTCAACGCAAAGAAGTGCAAGGTAATGCACCTGGGAAACAAAAAACCAGGGGAAGAGTACACAATGGGGGGGTGAGATACTGACAACAATAAAAATGGAAAGGGACCTGGGGATAATTATATAAGATGACCTAAAGGTGGGCTAGCAATGTGAGAAGGCAGTAAGAAAGGCTGGGGGATACTGGGGTGCATAGGAGAGAGCATCAACAGTAGAAAACAGGAAGTTGTTATCCCTCTGTACAGATAGTTGGTGAGACCCCATCTGAGTACTGTGTGCAGTTCTGGAGATCCCATCTCCGCAAAGACATAGAGTGGAGGCTGTCCAGAGGAGGGCAACCAAAATGGTGCAGAGTCTGCACCAGAAGACATATGAAGAGAGACTAAAGGAGCTTAATATGTATACCCTTGAGGAAAGAAGAGAGAGAGGGGGGACATGATAGAAACTTTCATGTACCTCAAGAGAATCAACAAAGCCCAAGAGGATAGCATCTTTCAGAAAAAGAGATGTTCAAGAACAAGCAGACACAATTTGAACATGGGGGGGTGGCACGGCTCAGAGGTAATGTGAGGAAGTATTTTTTCACGGAGAGGGTTGTGGATGCATGGAACAGCCTTCCTGAGGAGGTTGTGGAGTCAAAAACAGTGGGTGAATTCAAGAATGCATGGGACAGACATAAGGCAGTCCTAGTGGGGGGTAGGAGGAAGTAGGCTGTTGGTTAACTAGGATCTGCAGCTTATCCGTTAGGTAGGAAAATGAGCAGACTAGGTGGGCCAAGCGGTCCTTATCTGCCGTCAAATTCTACGTTCCTTTTTTTTGTATAATTTTTTTATTGATTTTTAAAATGATACAACAAATGTAACAAAGACATTACACAAAGACATACAAACAAATGCATCTCATAGTTCATTATTATTACATTCTAGAATCCATCAACATTATTTCTTCCTTCTCAATTAATTCCTTTCATTTATGATTCTTCCTACAGTTTCCTTAGTTGGCATATCCCCTTAATGGAGCAACAATGCATGGGAGAGCTCACAGTTTCTTCTATATCTCACTCTACTCCAGGCCACAGCGCAGAATGATCTCCTCCTCATTGCTTAATGATGCTAAGAAGGGGGCCCATTCCCTATAAAAGGCATCATCCCTATTACTAAGCATCAGTGACAATCTTTCTAATGCCAAGTTCTGTATCACCAATTGGCGCCATTGCTGGATGGTGGGAGCCACGTGACTAACCCAAGTGTTCTGAATGCAATGTCTGGCCATAACCATCATTATTCTAATCCACCGTGGTAGTGGCTCCCACTCCCCTGTCTCTCCCAGGTACATACCGAATAATCCTGTAATAGGATCCATTTGAATGGGGAACCCCGCCATCTGTGTTATTTCCTCAAAGATTTTGCACCAGAAGGCCTTCAGGACCCTACAATTCCAAAAGGAATGTATATACTGTATGTCCCTCTTTCCTTTCCACATCTGCCACAGAGAGGGGAAACGGAGGGAGGCGCCCTGTGTACCACAGTCGGTGGATAATACACTCTGTGCAAAAATTTATAAAAGGCTTCCTTAAATTTTTTGCATATTGAGAGGCCCATATGGCCTACCAACACTTGCTGCCAACTGTCCTCTGGTATTTGGCTTCCCAAATCCCTTTCCCATACAGTAGCTGTTTAACCCTCTGCATATAATCTGGGTATACTTCCCTCCCCAACTTTGCCGCCTTCCCAATAAATCCCTTAGGATCACGTTGCGCCCTATGTATCAACGTCTCTACTGGTCCCCACCCATGTAATTCTCCCCCACTCCTCTCCACTTTTAGCAGGAATGCCCAAAGTTGCAAATATCGAAACGTTTGCTGCCCTTGGAGGCCCAATCCCTGCGTAACATCCCTTAACGTACTCAGTATACCATTACAGACCAGGTTGCCCAAACACTTAGCACCCCTTCTCTCCCATTCCCTAAACCCTCCATCCTCTAATCCCAGCAGAAAAAAAGGGTTTCCCTCTATTGGCAATGATAGTGTTTCTCCTCTGGTGATCCCCCTAGACTTCCTAAGAAGGTTCCATGCCTCCAGTACTGATTTTACTAGAGGGTTACGACCCTTCCCCCTCCGGGCAGCATAGGCCTGTATATCTTTACTGTGTAGGTAAGCAGATAGGCGCCCCGGGCATCCCCATTGTTCCAGTGTAACCCAGCTTGCCACTGCAGGACGGTATACCCAGTCAGCAATATAGCGTTGCTGGATGGCCAAATAGTAATTTGTTACGTCTAGGAAGTTGAGGCCTCCTCTGTCTGTCTCAGCCTTAAGTCTCTGCAGACGGATTCTTGGTCACTGCCCCCTTCATATAAACCGGGTAGCAAGCTTCTCTATCTTGATAATGTCCCCTCTAACAAGGTGCATCGGGATCATTTGCATGGGGTACAAAATCCTGGTAGGATATTCATTTTCAATAAATTAATTCGCCCCAACCAAGATATGGGTAACTGCAAACACCTCCTCAAGTCCGCCTCTATTATTTCAATAAGTGGTGTGTAATTCAACCCATATAATGACCCAATTGTCCTACCCACCTTAACACCAAATAGGTAATATTTGTCTCCCGACCCTGAATTCTCCATTGCTTATCTGCTTCCTCTAGGTTGGGGAAACAAAACATTTCAGATTTATTTAAATTAATTTTGTACCCAGAGAAAGCAGCAAACTTCTCTATCAAATCTAATAGTAGCGGCATAGACCTCTGAGGGTCCCTAATAAACAGGAGCATATCATCCGCATACAGGGTGACCTTATGCACAATCTCCCCCTCCCCTATAATACCCCGAATCCCCTGACACTGCCTTATTGCCGCAGCCAAAGGTTCCAATGCCAGAGCGAACAGCAGTGGTGATAGCGGGCACCCCTGCCGAGTACCCCTCTCCAAAATGAATGATGCAGTAGGTATCCCATTAACCAGGACTCGTGCTCTAGGGGCTTGATACATAGCTCTAATCCACCTGACGTATGATTCACCCAGACCAAACCGGACCAACACCTCAAAGAGGTACTCCCACTCCACCCTATCAAAAGCTTTTTCCGCATCCATAGATATAATATAGTTTTTCTTTGGCTCTTGTCCCACCCTCCAGACTACATTATGCAATCTGCGCATGTTATGATAAGATAATCTCCCTTTTATAAATCTGGTCTGGTCTGGGTGAATCAACGCAGGCAAATAATCCTTGAGCCGTATCGCCAAGACCTTGGCCAGGATTTTAAGATCACAATTTAATAACGAAATCGGCCTGTATGAGGCACAATCCAATGGTTCCTTATCCGTCTTAGGGACCAGACATATCATGGCATTGTAACAAGTATCAGGTATCCGCAAGTGTTACTCCCCCTTTTCCCCTTGGAATACCTCACACAGCGTGTCCGCTAACTGACCCGCTAAGGCTCTGTAGAATTCCAATGGAAATCCGTCTGGTCCACCTGCCTTACCTTTTTGTAATTTACTAATGGCCTTTAAAATCTCTTCCTTTGTTATAGGCTGGTTTAATCTGTCCCTTTGGTTCACCGTAAACTCGGGTAGTTCTATCTTATCTAAGAATTCCTGTGTCCACTGCCCCCTACCCTTACATTCTGCTTTGTATAACCGGGTATAGAACTCCTGAAAGCAGGCCCTCACTTCCCCTGCCTCCCTATGCACCCTACCCTCCTTATCTTTAATCCCTGTTATTCTAGTGGGGCACTTACCCCCCCTCATAAGCCTAACCATTAGCGGGCCCGGTTTATTAGACCACTCAAACATCTGGCATTTACAGTAAAACCATGACTTTCTGGCTTCCCCACACACCAAGGAATTCAATGTTTCCCTTGCAGTCATTAGCAGCCGTTCTACTGCTCCCCACTGTCCCCGGGCCACACGCCTTTCTAGTTCTTTGAGCAGCTTCTCCAGTCCCTGCCTCTTTTCTTGCTTCTCTTTTTTAACCCTAGCCATATAAGCTATTATTGAACCTCTCAAGAAGGCCTTCCCAGCATCCCAAAAAACAGCACGAGACACCTCCGACCCCTGATTAGTTTCTTTATAAAAACGCGACTGTTTCGACAAACATTCCCTAAATTCCTTATTGGGGAGCATGTATGTAGGGAATTTCCACTGTGGTGGTGCGTCTCTTTCCCCTTGCATCCTAATCTTCCCTATCATCATAGCGTGGTCCGAGATGTGAATCGGGCTATGTGACACATCTACAAGCCTATCATTCCATTCTCGCGGGATCAGGATATAGTCGATTCTTGTCCATGTCCCGTGAGGGTTCGAAAAAAACGTGTATTCTCTGGCCCCTGGGTTTATCATTCTCCAGCTGTCTACTAATTCAAGATCAAGCATACTCATTCGCCACTGATTTAGTGCCTCTGACCTTCTCCCTTTACCCTCCGAGTGATCCATAACCGGATCTAATGCACTATTCAAATCCCCCCCAATACAAGACCAGGGAATTGTTCCCTAATAAGCAGGTCCAAGGGCGCTGGGAAAAACTGCGGTTCATATATGGCAGGTGCATACATGTTACCAAATGTGATTTGTTCCCCATACAATTGCCCCACCACAAAGATATATCTACCCTCCCTATAGTCTTTCACAATTCTTTTAACCTCAAATGGTAGACTCCTATGCAACAGGACAGCTACCCCTCATTTTCGACAGGAGTAGGAAGCAGCAAAACACTTACCCACCAACCCCCGAACAAGCTTAGCGTGCTCCACGTCTGATAGGTGAGACTCCTGTAATAATGCTACTTGTGTGCCCAGTTTCCTAAGCGTTGTTAAAAGCACTGTGCACTTAACCGGATTTGTGACCCCTCAATATTCCAGGAGACCACTGTCAATTCCTGTTTATTACCCATGGCCAACTACCTCTTTTCCCTGTGCATAAGAGTCAACCATCCGATCCCCCCATGCCCCGTAATACATTGCTCCAGCATACCACACCAGATTCAACATGAGATGCATATAACAACATACAGCAAGAATAACAGTGAAATAACAGGATAACAAGAACAATATATCCCCCCCCCCACCTAATTCACAGTTAGCGACTTCCCTTAGAACATTACTTCCCTTCCCTGCTTCTGCTCCCTCCTTTGTAGCTTATCCCTCCTGAATCCTTTATCTCTGAGTTTCCCTTCACCAAACCCCCACCCCCTCGATAGCACTAGTTGCAATCTCAGCATGAGTGTCAGATAACCCTTGATGATATCGGTGCCCCGCTGCTCCTGCCACGGCCGACAGCAATTTTCATTTATTTATATATTTAAAAAGAAACTTACCAAGCTATATGAACAGACTAAACATTAACCTTAACTGAAACTTTTATGTCCCCCTCAGTAGCCTCACACCCTCCATTAGCATAGAAGTGCAGTAGGGCACTCCCTTTATAGTTCAGATCACTCTGTACCCCAAAAAAAATATTAGGTTATATCTTGGCCTTGGAACAGACCCCCAACTCTATCAAACCCTCCCCTTTTCGTCACAACCTTTGTCTACCGCGTGTTCTCCTCTCAAGAAGCTCCATATACTTCGGGTCTTAATGCCGTGAGAAAGGAGCAGGCCGCGCCATAAACATACGCGCTAAGCCCCCCCCCACGGCATCACAAACGAAACATCCTTCCCCTCTCAGAAATTGACCGACATTCTTACACTCTGAAGTCCAAAAGCTTCAGAGGATCCGCACTGTCCTGAGCATTCTCCACCTATATGTCCAATCCACCTCGGGAGAAAGTCAGGCGAGTCAACCACCACTCCACATCCTCAGACTTACTGCTCGACTTAGTCTCTCATCTAGGTAGGCCTCAGCTCGCTTCTTAAGGACTTTGAGCGCACATGGAACCCTGCATTCCTCCGCCTCACAGGACAAGACAACACAGATAGGGAGACATTCGGAACCTTAATGTTGCAACGGCAACCAACCCTCAGTTCAGCAAATTAACCCGCCATCTCGATGCTATCACTTGCCCACCTTCTTTTGTAAGTCAGCTACAAACAGTTCAGCTTTAATGAGCTCCCAGAAGGAGTATGTCGCCCCCTCGTATCTGATCTTTAATATTGCAGGGTAAATCATGAAATTCTCGATCCTGAGATTTCTCAACTGAGCCATAAGCGGGTTGAAAACCCTCCTCTTCTGAAGGAGCCATAAGGAATAGTCCTGCGATATGAATAAACATGCCCCTTCATACTCCAGCCCCCCCTTACTTCTATAAGCTCTGAGAATCGCTTCTCTACCTTGGTAGGAATGGAATCTAACAATTATCTGCCGCGGGGGCTGGTCCCCCGATGGTCGGGGCATCACAGCTCGATGAGCCCTTTCTAATTTGAAACGGCCATTTTTTGGCTGTATTCCCAAGAGCTCCGGGAGGATCTTGGCACAAAAATCCATTATATCCCCTCTCTCTTTCTCAGCACCTTCCAGCAAGCCTCTAAGGTGCAAGTTGAGGCATCTGTAATAATTTTCTTGGTAGTCCATTGCATCTTCTAATTCTTCAAGCTCCTTCTCTAGTCGTACAACTTGCCTTGGGGTTTCCACGTTCTCATCCTCCAGGCGTGATATGCGCTCCTCGGCCTCCTCTATAAATTCTATGTTTCTAATAAAAGTTAACAATAAATGCTTCCACCATATTGTGGTACATCAAGTGGGGGGATCCTAATCTACTCAAATACTATAATTCTAAACTTCTAGATTAGCACTATATTGGTACCCATGAGCAGCATTGTAGGTTTCAGAAATTAAAAGTTCATTAAACTTCCAGGAAAGTACAGCCCCCAATTGGGGTAATGTATTGCCATGCAAACAACCCTAATTATATTATATTATATAATACCACAAAAAAACTAATTTAGCAGTATACGCCACTTGAAGCATAAAAACTCCAAATCTATACTAGAAATCCTTGAATATCCCACAGGTAAAGACAGCATTAACATAACAAAATGAAAAAAAATCCGTTGGTGTACAAAATCAAACTAGCTTATGGCTAGAACTTGTAATTTAAAGAATGATCACAGCAATGGCTGTATAAGGGGTGTTAAAGCACCCCAGTCCCGGACCCAAAGAGCAATGGGTAAGGCTAACAAAAGTTATATTAGCTTTAGAAAATATAATCAGGTCTCTTCACCGGCCGCAGCATCGGGATGGGATTCACCATGCGCCTGTTGCTCTGCTGAGAGCCGAGCAGCCCACTTCCCCGCTTCGAGAGGATCGGAATAAATACACACCTTGCCATTGTGCACAATCTGTAAGCGGGCTGGGAATACAATAGTGTGGGATATATTGAACTGACAAAGTACAACTTGCACCCCCTCAAATGTTTTTCGGCACTGCCTTGTGACATAGCTAATGTCAGGAAAGAGATGCACCAGGTGACCATCCTGTGAAAGAGGTGCATTTCGCCTCGCCAAACTTAAGATTCTGTCTCTTTCACCTATTCCTGCAGTCACCAACAACATTATTCAGGGATCCACAGAAGACTCAAACCGCCCACGTGGCGTAATGAGCTAGGCCTTTTGCAAGAGGAAAACTTCAGAAGCTGCCTCCAGCTGTAAGTGTTCCTTCAGCCATTCCTTAGCAAACATGACCGGACGGTCCCCCTCAAACCCCTCAGGCAGACCTATGATAAGTACATTTACAGCTCTAATCTGATTTTCCATAGTCTCCAATCGGGCCTGAACATATTGCACCTCCTTCACCACCACGGCAGAAGCACTCGTTGTGGCAGATGTCTGCTTCTGGACATCCAGAAGCTCTTTCTTCATGCAGCCTATCGTGGTTTCCACCACGGTGACTCGAGAATTAAATGAGTCTGTTCACTGACTCAAATCAGAAACAGAAGAAGTTAAACACTGAAGCTTGTGACTCAAAGTTTGTAATGTTTCTACTCCGGGGCCCTGCACAGCCACAGATTCAGAAGCAGCTGCCAATGACACAGATGGGCCTGCCGCTACACTTTTCCCTTTTTCTTGGTCTTGACTTCCTCTATCCTTATGAGGATTTCCCATGTTGTAGTGTTAGTAATCCGCTTTTCCTTTATGCAAGTTGCTGGGTTTGATTAGGTCAAAAAATACACTTTTAATGCTGAGAACTAGTAGGTAACCCAGGAGCTGATGTTAAGTGCTGCTTCCATGCTTGGGGTCCACAGCGCATGCCACCCCCCCCCCCCCGAGAAAAACAGTTCTGATGGAGCCGGCCCAGTGGCGCAGAGGGTTGAGGCGCTGGATGCTTTACCTCGCACCACATCGGCGACCTGGGTTCAGAACAACCTTGGGTCATCGGAGAGGCAGTACATTGGGGGGCAGGATTGAGTGGAGGCCGGTGGGTACTAGGTGGGAGGAAGGCAGGCGTAGCGGGAGGGGCGCCCAGGCGTGGCGTGCCTCTCCATACGCGTCACTGCCCAGACACGGGAAGAAAAAAGTTGATAAAAATCAATATGGAAGAAAAAAAACAGAAAAACACTCGCTTCGGCGATGTGGGGGAGGGCTGAGAAGCACCCTCGCGACCTCCGCTCCTCGGGGCTACTGTTTCTGGAAGGAAAGGAGAGAAGAGGCAAGGATTAACATAGGTAAGGGGCGGGGGGAGGAGAGGGGACAGAACAATGCAGACCGAAATATGAGCTAGGGATAGGGTGGAGGGCTGAACCTCGGAGCACTGTAGTTAGACAGGGCGTGGGGCTGAATATCAACTTCTGGGCAACTCGCAGTACCTGGACTGCTTTGGGATTTTAGTAAGAACCCAGGGGACACTACAAAAAAACAGTGGGCTACCAGGTGGCTAAACACATGCAAATCCCATCTAAATCAGCTTAACTTAAATTAAGTGGAGGAACACAGTCCCATTTCATGTAACAGGTAAAAATGCAGGAAATCTAGTGCAAGGACATAGACAGTAATTCACAAATCTGGTCTAACTTTTCTATGTGGCTGAAAAGCTCTGGAAATTAATACAGTCCTGGCGTGAGAGATGTTTTTAAATTTGAACTCAAAAAAAAGGCGCCAACACGCGGTTCGGTGCGCCGCAATGCAGGCAGGCGGCTGGCTTTTCCTCACGCCTGGAGCAGGGCTAATTACCTGGGCAGGGGGCTGGACCTGCCTGCCATGTGGGGAGGGCTGAGAAGCACTGCCGACTCCGGGCCTCGGGCCAGCTGTTTCTGGAAGGAAAGGAGAGAAGAGGCAAGGATTAACATAGGTAAGGGGCGGGGAGAGGAGAGGGGACAGAACAATGCAGACCGAAATATGAGCTAGGGATAGGGTGGAGGGCTGAACCTCGGAGCACTGTAGTTAGACAGGGCGTGGGGCTGAATATCAGCTTCTGGGCAACTCGCAGTACCTGGACTGCTTTGGGATTTTAGTAAGAACCCAGGGGACACTACAAAAAAAAAACAGTGGGCTACCAGGTGGCTAAACACATGCAAATCCCATCTAAATCAGCTTAACTTAAATTAAGTGGAGGAACACAGTCCCATTTCATGTAACAGGGTAAAAAATGCAGGAAATCTAGTGCAAGGACATAGACAGTAATAACAAATCTGGTCTAACTTTTCTATGTGGCTGAAAAGCTCTGGAAATTAATACAGTCCTGGCGTGAGAGATGTTTTAAATTTGAACTCAAAAAGCGCCAACCACGCGGTTCCGGTAGCCGCAATGCAGGCAAGGCATGGCTTTCCTCCGCACAGCTGGAGCAGGGCTAATTACCTGGGCAGGGGGGTCGGGACTCGCTTCGGCGATGTGGGGGAGGGCTGAGAAGCACCCTCGCGACCTCCGCTCCTCGGGGCTACTGTTTCTGGAAGGAAAGGAGAGAAGAGGCAAGGATTAACATAGGTAAGGGGGGGGAGGAGAGGGGACAGAACAATGCAGACCGAAATATGAGCTAGGGATAGGGTGGAGGGCTGAACCTCGGAGCACTGTAGTTAGACAGGGCGTGGGGCTGAATATCAACTTCTGGGCATCTCGCAGTACCTGGACTGCTTTGGGATTTTAGTAAGAACCCAGGGGACACTACAAAAAAACAGTGGGCTACCAGGTGGCTAAACACATGCAAATCCCATCTAAATCAGCTTAACTTAAATTAAGTGGAGGAACACAGTCCCATTTCATGTAACAGGGTAAAAAATGCAGGAAATCTAGTGCAAGGACATAGACAGTAATTAACAAATCTGGTCTAACTTTTCTATGTGGCTGAAAAGCTCTGGAAATTAATACAGTCCTGGCGTGAGAGATGTTTTTAAATTTGAACTCAAAAAAAAGGCGTCAACACGCAGTTTCGGTAGCCGCAATGCAGGCAGACGCTGGCTTTTCCTCACAGCGCTGGAGCAGGGCTAATTACCTGGGCAGGGGGGTCGGGACTCGCTTCGGCGATGTGGGGGAGGGCTGAGAAGCACCCTCGCGACCTCCGCTCCTCGGGGCTACTGTTTCTGGAAGGAAAGGAGAGAAGAGGCAAGGATTAACATAGGTAAGGCGGGGAGGAGGGGACAGAACAATGCAGACCGAAATATGAGCTAGGGATAGGGTGGAGGGCTGAACCTCGGAGCACTGTAGTTAGACAGGGCGTGGGGCTGAATATCAACTTCTGGGCAACTCGCAGTACCTGGACTGCTTTGGGATTTTAGTAAGAACCCAGGGGACACTACAAAAAAACAGTGGGCTACCAGGTGGCTAAACACATGCAAATCCCATCTAAATCAGCTTAACTTAAATTAAGTGGAGGAACACAGTCCCATTTCATGTAACAGGGTAAAAAATGCAGGAAATCTAGTGCAAGGACATAGACAGTAATTAACAAATCTGGTCTAACTTTTCTATGTGGCTGAAAAGCTCTGGAAATTAATACAGTCCTGGCGTGAGAGATGTTTTTAAATTTGAACTCAAAAAAAGCGCCAACACGCAGTTTCGGTAGCCGCAATGCAGGCAGACGCTGGCTTTTCCTCACACGCTGGAGCAGGGCTAATTACCTGGGCAGGGGGGTCGGGACTCGCTTCGGCGATGTGGGGAAGGGCTGAGAAGCACCCTCGCGACCTCCGCTCCTCGGGGCTACTGTTTCTGGAAGGAAAGGAGAGAAGAGGCAAGGATTAACATAGGTAAGGGGCGGGGGGAGGAGAGGGGACAGAACAATGCAGACCGAAATATGAGCTAGGGATAGGGTGGAGGGCTGAACCTCGGAGCACTGTAGTTAGACAGGGCGTGGGGCTGAATATCAACTTCTGGGCAACTCGCAGTACCTGGACTGCTTTGGGATTTTAGTAAGAACCCAGGGGACACTACAAAAAACAGTGGGCTACCAGGTGGCTAAACACATGCAAATCCCATCTAAATCAGCTTAACTTAAATTAAGTGGAGGAACACAGTCCCATTTCATGTAACAGGGTAAAAAATGCAGGAAATCTAGTGCAAGGACATAGACAGTAATAACAAATCTGGTCTAACTTTTCTATGTGGCTGAAAAGCTCTGGAAATTAATACAGTCCTGGCGTGAGAGATGTTTTTAAATTTGAACTCAAAAAAAAGGCGCAACACGCAGTTCGGTAGCCGCAATGCAGGCAGACGCTGGCTTTTCCTCGCAGCGCTGGAGCAGGGCTAGTGACCTGAGCAGGGGTCGGGACTCGCTTGGCGATGTGGGGGAGGCTGGAGAAGCACCCTCGCGACCTCCGGCTCCTCGGGCTACTGTTTCTGGGCAGGGGGCTGGGACTCGCCAGCGATGTGGGAGGGCTGAGAAGCACCTCGCACCTCCGGCTCCTCGGGGCTACTGTTTCTGGGGCAGGGGTCGGGACTCGCCCGGCGATGGGGAGGCTGAAAAGCCACCGCGACCTCCGCTCCTCAGGCTACTGTTTCTGGGCAGGGGGTCGGGATCTGGCGATGTGGGGGAGGGCTGAGAAGCACCCTTGCGACCTCCGCTCCTCGGGGCTACTGTTTCTGGGCAGGGGGGTCGGGACTCGCTTCGGCGATGTGGGGGAGGGCTGAGAAGCACCCTCGCGACCTCCGCTCCTCGGGGCTACTGTTTCTGGGAAACTAGGGGAAATTAAGAGACAGGTGATCAGTTTAATTATCAATTGAGTTGCAGTGGAAGGACAAGCAAGAGGGTCAGGGGATGCCAGCTGGGGGAAGGAGAAGCAAGTAAGATAGGGGGAGCCAGGACATTACTAGTAATAACAAAAGCAAAGTTCAGTTGTGTGAAGCAAAATAGCACAGGACTAGTGCGAGCTGGAGTAGCAGCTCAGACAGAACAAAAAGTGCAAGAATTAGTTCAGTGCATATAGGAACTGGGGATTCCTATTTAAGTGCAGAGGTATAGCGAGGAGGAACAGGAGAGAGGTGGAGGTGAGAGACTGGGTAGGAAAGGACAAGGCACGCCTAGAGCTAACCCCTCCAGGATCCTGGGAACCCTACCGGGGCAGAACTAGGCAATGACTTTGGAATGAGGGGATAGATGGTGCAGAACAGGGGAAAGTCAGGGGAATGAAAGATTGGGTAGGTGTGGTGAAGGAGGGAAGGAAGGAAGAAGCTTGCCTAGAACCAGACCCCTCCAGGATGCTGAGAACCCTGCCAGGGGGCAGAACTAAGCAAGGACAAGTTGGTAAGAGAGGACAGAGGGGGTGGAGGAGGGAAAAGAGGCTTGCCCAGCTAGATATCTCCAGGATGCTGAGAACCCTGCCAGGGGGCAGAAATAAGCAAGGGCAAGTTGGTAAGAGAGGACAGAGGGGGTGGAGGAGGGAAAAGAGGCTTGCCCAGCTAGATATCTCCAGGATGCTGAGAACCCTGCCAGGGGGCAGAAATAAGCAAGGGCAAGTTGGTAAGAGAGGACAGAGGGGGTGGAGGAGGGAAAAGAGGCTTGCCCAGCTAGATATCTCCAGGATGCTGAGAACCCTGCCAGGGGCAGAAATAAGCAAAGGGCAAGTTGGTAAGAGGGACAGAGGGGTGGAGGAGGAAAGAGGCTTGCGCCCAGCTAGATATCTCAGGATGCTGAGAACCCTGCCAGGGGGGCAGAAATAAGCAAGGGCAAGTTGGTAAGAGAGGACAGAGGGGGTGGAGGAGGGAAAAGAGGCTTGCCCAGCTAGATATCTCCAGGATGCTGAGAACCCTGCCAGGGGGCAGAAATAAGCAAGGGCAAGTTGGTAAGAGAGGACAGAGGGGGTGGAGGAGGGAAAAGAGGCTTGCCCAGCTAGATATCTCCAGGATGCTGAGAACCCTGCCAGGGGGCAGAAATAAGCAAGGGCAAGTTGGTAAGAGAGGACAGAGGGGGTGGAGGAGGGAAAGAGACGCCCAGCTAGATATCTCCAGGATGCTGAGAACCCTGCCAGGGGGCAGAAATAAGCAAGGGCAAGTTGGTAAGAGAGGACAGAGGGGGTGGAGGAGGGAAAAGAGGCTTGCCCAGCTAGATATCTCCAGGATGTTGAGAACCCTACCGGGGCAGAACTAGGCAATGACTTTGGAATGAGGGGATAGATGGTGCAGAGCAGGGGAAAGTCAGGGGAATGAAAGATTGGGTAGGTGTGGTGAAGGAGGGAAGGAAGGAAGAAGCTTGCCTAGAACCAGACCCCTCCTGGATGCTGAGAACCCTGCCAGGGGGCAGAAATAAGCAAGGACAAGTTGGTAAGAGAGGATGGGGGGCAGGTAAGGGGCAGAGATAAAGACAAGGGCATATGTGGGAGGGGGATATAGTGCCTCCTGGGGAACAGGCTCATAGGGGGAGAAGAAGATAGAGGGGGTGGAGAAGAGAAGGTAGAGGCTTGCCCAGAACTAGATCCCTCCAGAATACTGAGAACCCTGCCAGGGGGAACTACTTGGAGAATAGACTCCAGGACAGTATGGATTTGTGGCAGGGAGGTCTTGTCAGACTAACCTGATAGTTTTGACAGGGTGATGAGGGAACCGGATAGAGCCATAGTGTGGATCTACTCTACTTTGACTTCAGCAAGGCTTTGGACTCAGTACCTCACAGACGCTTGCTGAACAAGATGGAGGATCTGGGTGCAGTTAAAGTCATAGTAAACTGAGTAGGTAACTGGCTAAAGGACAGGCGGCAGAGGGTTGTCGTTAAGGAGGTTAAGCTGGCGGAGAGGGAGGTCACAAGTGGGGTACCACAAGGATCTGTTACGGGACTAGTCCTCTTCAATGCGCTCATTAGCAACATTGGTGAGGGTATCCGGACCAGGCTGCGTCTCTTTGTAGATGACACTAAGTTCTGTGGGAGGGTGGATAGTGAAGAAGGAATCCGGGAAATGCAGAGTGATGTATGAAAGTTAGAAGGTGGTAAATGGTTTGGTAGTTGAAATTCGATGCCAGAAAGTGCAAAGTAATGAACCTAGAGAACAAGAACACCAGGACAGAGTACTAGATGGGTGGGGACGAGACTAAGCACCATGGTTGAGGAACAGGACCTTGGAGTTATCATCAGTGACTCCCTCAAACAATCAGGTCAGTGCAACCAGGCATACAGCAAAGCCTTGAAGATCCTAAAAGGAATTAATAAAGTGAACTACAGGGGAATATTTAGCTTGAATACTAGTTCACAGTCACGTGGACATGAGTGGAAATTGACAGGAGGGAGTCTCAGAAGGGACATGAGGATGTATTATTTTAAAGAAAGGGTGGTGGAGCCGTGGAACAGTCTGCTTGCTGAAGTGGTGGGTGCTAGAACTGTTTTCTTTTTTTTCCAATTGTTTAACCAGGAGAGACACACTAAGCTGAAAGCTTGTTTACAGGTGCGACCTGGAAGCACAGGGAAGTTAAGTGACTTGCTCTGGGTCACACAGTATGCAAGTGGGGGCTGTGGGATTCAAACCCAGGTCTCTAGATTTGCAGCTCAGAGCCTTAAACCACTGTGCTATACTGCCTCCCTGTTGGTGGGTTCAAGCACAGCTGGGACAGGAGGAAGGGTATAATGGTTGCTCCAGGCGTCAGAAGCTAGGAGGGGAATGGGTGGATGGATGAGGAGGGCTAAGACTCCGGAGGGACAGTAAGTCCCAGGGCTAAAAAGGGAACTCTGACAGTCATGAGGGACTGTTGGTCTTTTTCTGCTGCCACTGTCTATATTTGTTTCTATGTTACCCTTTCACACTTAAAATATATTTTTTTTACTTAAAGAGCTAGTGGAACCAAAATAGACAGGAAGAAGTAACCAGTTGTAACTTTTTATTTCTGAAGTATATTTCTTTTTGCTTTTGTTCATTAGAAGGTTTCCTGTGTGAAAATATTGTGCTGGATGTATAGAACAGCTCTTACCCTGGCAGCTGACATATCTGTCTGTAGTTCCCCCACGACATCATCATCAGCATTGTGATCTCACTGATAGTGACATCACAGAAAACTGACATAGCAGTCACTGAGTGGCTGTGGGCAGCGCTGCCCCCAGGGCAGCACCCTGTAGCTCCTCCAACCGCCTATGCCTATTGGTGCATTTCATCCCCTGCCCCCTGGGGCAGCATCCTGTAGCTCCTCTTACCTGCAACTCCTATTCGTGCAAGTCCACGCAATGCTATTGGCGATCAGGACACTGCCTATGGGGCAGCACCAGTAAACAACCATCAGGGCACCGCCCCAGGGTCAGACAACTGGAACCAGCTACCAAGCACTGCCCCTGGGGGAGCCCACAGGAACAAACCATCCAGGCACTATCCCGGGGCAGCCCCAGGAACCAACTACCCAGGCACTGCCCAAGGGGCATCCTACAGGAAACAACTACCCAAGCACTGCCCCAGGGGCAGCCAACAAGAACCAACCATCATGGCACTGCCCAAGGGGCAGCCAAAAGGAACCAACTACACAGTACCAATTACCCAGGCACTGCCCCAGGAGCATTCAACAGGAATAAACCCTCCAGGCACTGCCCCAGGGGCAGCCCCCCTACTGCACCAAAAGCAGACAACAGGAACCAACTAACCAAGCACTGCCCCAGGGTCAGTCCACAGGAAACAACTACCTACACACTGCCCCAGGGGCAGCCAACAGGAACCAATTATCATGGCATTGCCCCATGGGCAGCCAAAAGGAACCCAAGTACATAGGCACTGTCCCAGGGGCAGCCCATGGGAACCAATTATGGCACTGCCCCGGGGCAGTGACATACCAGTTGGTTCATATATATGAACATACGAAATTGCCAGTGGAAACATGCCGTGACAGTCTATCGAGTCCGCTCAAGTGTGCAGCTTGGTTAAATACCATGGAGCTGGCCCCCTTTACTCTTCCTGGAGCTGTACTTCCCATCTCGGTCCCATCCTGCAACCCCCACCCATCAGAGCCCCCTCCATCCTAACAGTCTTCTTTATCCTGTCCACCCCTCTTGAAACTGGTCACTGTCCTTGTTGCCACCACCTCTTCCAGCAACTTGTTCCACTCCTTTACCACTCTTTCTGTGAAAAAGCGCCTCCTCAATTTCCCTCTTGAATCTGCCCACCAATTTCAGGCTATGACCCCTTGTTGTACCTTCCCTGGGATAAAATAAATAGTAAACTGCAGCCACATCTATTCATTCATAGCAGTTATGTTTGCCACATCACAAACTGGGTGAAATACCCATAGTAATTTGCGCCCGCTCGATCGGGACCCCCAAGGCACTTCCGCGTTCGCCAAAAAGTTTTGGTGCTTTTTTAAATATTAATTTTATTCGAAAGATCATCATTGTAGCAGCCCCGGAATCCCACAGCACCATAGAAAGGTATGTGGGACGGGAGAGCGGGCTGCTACCATTAGTTTGCAGGTCACCTTTAAGTTAAAGATGCCCTCTGTGTTCACCCTGTTTATGGCCTTTAAGTACTTGAAGGTCTCAATCATATTCTCCCTCTCCCTCCTGTCCTCCAGGGAGTACATGTTCAGTGCCCTCAGCCTCTCCTCATAAGTTCTGTCCCCATGTCGTGGATCATTTTGGTTGCCATCCGTTGGGCCCCTCCAGCAGTTTGATATCCTTCTTCAGGTAAGGGCGCCAGAATTGAACACAATATTCCAGGCGTGGCCTCATCAGTGGGTTTTATGTGATAAGGGCGAGTTTTTTATCTCGCCAACCAATACAAGAGACTCAAAACAAAACCGACGTCAAAAGTGCGTTCAAAATCAGAGTGACCATCACAAACAGCCACACCCCCCAAAACTAATATAATAAACTCCGAGGGGGGAGGGGGTGTGGACACAGAAGAAAGTTAGAAACACAAAAAAAAATTCCTGTACAGCTGACCCGGACCCAAACCCTATGCCAGGGCTTGGCCAAACAAATCCCCATATCCTGCAGTCACAAGTGTAGCTCACTGCTACACTCACTCTACAATGGTCATAGCTGTTATTCACCACTTGCCCTTAGTACAAGCAGTTTTATTGGGTCGCTCAAATTGAGATGCTCGATAAAACTCGCTCACAGAGAGTGCCTTGAGTGTCCCACGGCAGCTCGCCCTCTCGGGGGGGGGGATGCCGCAATTTGTCTGGACCCTGCGGGAGGCTCGGGCAATACAAGCCCATAGGAAAAGGGTGGCCAGATTATGCTGTGGACGCCAGCCGCCGCATGCTTTGACGCCACGGCTGCCACAGCATAGGGGAGGAAATGGAGTGATAACGCCTGCCAGAATTGGGAAGACGGGCTACCGGGAGCGTGCCTCCAGTGTGCCCCCACTCACCCAGCTGCCTCCGGACCGACAAAACAGTAAGTAGCTTGGGATGCTGGGGCCACACCTCGTCCCCACCCGGGGAGTAATCCGAGGATCCATGGGGGACACGGAGGCGGACTTGGGTAGGGCGGGAGGCAGGAGGATGACTCCTAGGTGGCCCTGAAGGGTTGGGGCTGGCAGGACAAGGAGGAGAATGAACTACAATTTCAAAATAAAAAAAAGACTTGCTCAGATCACTGCACACCCACCAGGGACCTCTACAGTGGGAGAATAACTTCCTCCCTCCTAGAGGTGATTACTCTGCCAATGCAGCCCAGCATTTTACTTGCTTTGGCTGCTGCCTTTTGGCACTGTGCAGTGTGTTTCATGTCCCCCACCTGAATTCTCCCCTAGCCAGTAACTGGTCTTTGGGTTTCTGGTTCCCATGTGCATCACCTTGCACTTCTTGGCATTAAAACCCAACTACCATATGCTTGACCGTTTCTCCAGCTTAGCTAGGTCCTCCCTTAAATCCTATCTCCCCCATCTCCCTGTCCACCCTCCCACGGAGCTTAGTATCATCTGCGAACAGGCAGATTTTACTTGACCCCCTCTGCTATGTCACCAATAAACATGCTGAACAGCACTGGTCCCAGTACTGAGCCCTGTGGGACACCACTAGTTACAGGCCTTGGTTTGGAAAGTCCCCCCTTCACCACCACTCTCTGGTTCCTGTCCCGTAGCCAGCTCTTGACCCACCCCAGCAGTTTCTCCCCCAATCCCAGGTCTCCCAGCTTGCTGATCAGCCTACCACGTGGCACTGAATCAAATGCCTTACTGAAATCCAGGTATAGTACGTCCACCGCCTGCCCCTTGTCTGAGGTCTTCATAACCCAGCTAAAGAAGTCTTATCACGTTGGTTTGACATGACCTCCCCCTAACAAACCCATGCTGTCTAGCATCCTGGACACCATTATCTTGAAGGAGGACACTAGCCCTGCCTTAAGAATGGTCTCCATTAGCTTACATGCTATGGAGGTTAAGCTAACTGGCCTGTAATTACCTGGCTCGTTGCTGGGATAACTCTTGTGGAGAGGTACCACATGAGCTGTCCTCCAGCCCTAAGGTACACACCCTGTCTCCAGCGAGGAGTTAAACAGGTCTGTCAGTGGTGCTGCCAATATTCCCGCCAGTTCCCTCTGGACCCTCAGGTGTATCCCATCTGGGCCAGGTGCCTTTTCTGCCCGCAGTTCCCTTAGTCCTCTTAAAACTGTCTACGTCAATCTCCCCCTCATACTCCTTCCCCCCTTTAAGGGGAACCCTAATGCTCCCCTGTGGCACAGGCTTGCTAGCTTCCCTGGTGAAGACAGAGCAGAAGTATTCATTTAGAGCCTCTGCTTGCTCATCACTCTTTTCTACCCGCCTACCTTCCCTTTTCATCCTAAATATCCCATCCCTTCTCCTTCCCTTAATTTATCAGAAGAAGTCCTTGTCCTTCTCTCCTTCCTTAATCCCCTGTGCCAGTCTAAGTTCTTTCTCTGCCTTGGCTGCCCAGACCTCTTTCCCTGCCTCCCTAGCTTTCACAATGACACAGAAAATTAGTTTTGTTACCGTATTGGTCCTTGTGACAAAAGATCCAGAAAAAGAGATGATTTGATACCTTTTATTGGATCAACATAGATGTTACAAAAGAAAAAAGTGCTTTAGCTTTCAGACTGCATAGAATTTCTGATGAAGGACTCTATGCAGTCCGAAAGCTAAAGCACTTTTTTTCTTTTGTAACATCTATGTTGGTCCAATAAAAGGTATCAAATCATCTCTTTTTTTCTAGCTTTCACAAAGTAAGCCTCTCTGTCTTCCTCCCTCAAGGTATACTTGTACTACAGGAAGGCTACCCTCTTCTCCTTTATCTTTTTAGCCATTTTTCTTCCAAACCAGCTAGGCCCCTTGGTTCTGGAATGCTTTTTTCGATTCCTTGTACAAGTGTTGGTAGCCTCTATTATTCCCTATGCTTCCTTTGGGGCTGTGCCATGATGGTTTGTTCCTGTTGACTGCCCCAAGGGCAGTGCCTGGGTAGTTGGTTCCCGTGGGCTGCCCCTGGGGCAGTGCCTGTGTAGCTGGTTCCTTTTGGCTGCCCCTGGGGCAGTCCCTGGGTAGCTGGTTCCCTTGTGTTGCCCCTGGGGCAGTGCCATGATGGTTGGTTCCTGTTGGCTGCCCTTGGGGCAGTGTCTGGGAAGCTGGCTCCTATTTGCTGCCCCTGGGGCAGTGCCGTGATGGTTGGTTACTGGCGCTGCCCCTTGGGTAGTGCCATGATGGTTGGCTTTGTTGGCTGCTCCTGGGGCAATGCTTGGGTAGTTGTTTCCTATGGGCTGTCCCTGAGGCAGTGCTTGGGCAGTTCTTTCCTGTGGGCTGCCCCTGGGGCAGTGCTTGGGCAGGTTCCTGTTGTCTGCCCCCGGGGCAGTGACTGGAGTTTTTTTCCCCATGGGCTGCTCCGGGGGCAGTACCTGGGTAACTGGTTCCCATGGGCTGCCCCTGAGGCAGTGCCTGTGTACTTGAACCTTTTGGCTGCCTCTGGGGCAGTGCCTGGGTAGTTGGTTCCCGTTTGCTGCCCCTGGGGCAGTCCCATGATGGTTGGTTACTGGCGCTGCCCCTAGGGCAGTGCCATGATGGTTGGTTCCTGTTGGCTGCCCATGGGGCAGTGCTTGGGTAGTTGTTTCCTGTGGGCTGCCCCTGATGCAGTGCTTGGGTAGTTGGTTCCTGTTGTCTGCCCCGGGACAGTGCCTGGAGGGTTTATTCCCGTGGGCTGCTCCTGGGGTAATGCCTGAGTAATTGGCTCCCATGGGCTGCCCCTGGAGCAGTGCCTGTATAGCTGGTTCCTCTTGGCTGCCCCGAGGCAGTGCCATGATGGTTGGTTCCTACTGGCTGTCCCTGGGGCACTGCCTAGGTAGTTGGTTACCGTTTGCTACCCCTAGGGCAGTGCCGTGATGGCTGGTGACTGGCGCTGCCCATGGGGCAGTGCCATGATGGTTGTTTCCCGTGGGCTCCCCATGAGGCAGTGCTTGAGTAGTTGTTTCCTGTGGGTTGCCCCCCTGGTGCAGTGCTTGGGTAGTTGGTTCCTGTTGGCTGCCCCGGGGCAGTGTCTGGAGGGTTTATTCCTGTGGGCTGCTCCTGGGGCAGTGCCTGAGTAATTGGTTCCCATGGGCTGCCCCTGGGGCAGTGCCTGTGTAGTTAGCTCCTTTGGGCTGCCCCAGGGCAGTGTCATGATGGTTGGCTCCTGCTAGCTGCTCCTGAGACAGTGCCTGGGTAGCTGGTTCCCGTTTGCTGCCCCTGAGGCAGTGCCCTGATGGTCGGTTACTGGCGCTGCCCTGGGGCAGTGCCATGATGGTTGGTTCCTGTGGCCTGCCCCTGGGGCAGTGCTTGGGTAGTTGTTTCCTGAAGGATGCCCCGGCGCAGTGCTTGGGTAGTTATTTCCTGTGGGCTGCCCCTGGGGCAGTGCTTGGGTAGCTGTTTCCTGTGGGCTGCCCCTGGGGCAGTGCCTGGGTAGCGGGTTCCTGGGACTGCCCCTGGGGCAGTGCCTGGATGGGTAGTCCCCATGGGCTGCCCCTGGGGCAGTGCCTCGGTAGTTGGCTCCTGTGGGCTACCCCAGTGGCAGTGCTTGGGTAGCTGGTTCCAGTTGACTGCCCTGAGGCAGTGCCCTGATGGTTGGTTACTGGCACTGCACTGATAGCTAATAGCACTGTGTGTACTTGCACCAATAGGATTTGGGGGTAAGAGAAGCTACAGGGGGGGGGCGCCAGAGAGCCAAGCACCAGTCCGGTCGTGTTTTATATCAGCTCTTACTAGGACGTAACTTTTGGCTTTAATAACTTAATTTATTAGCCCTCTCCATAACGTTAACTACATTATTCAGGCTCAGCTACTTGGGACAAACAGATCAGTACCAAACTTTAATATGGGATGCCAGAAAGGAACGGCAAGCGGGCAAGCTTCCAAAACTACGCAGCAGTCCCAAACCTCGATGCAGCAATCAGGCCTGGTTCCCGCCAGCACCTCAGGAGAGTCGCCGCCTTGGGAACGAGTATTGAAGGCAGTAAGTGACATAGACAAGAAAGTTGAAAATATCCTGGAACGACTGGGAATGCAGGGTAAGAAAACTGAAATGGCAGTCACCACAGCGAAGGATGCAGATGAGAGATCCATGAGAACACAGACAGCGGTTGCCCAACTTACCACTGAGAACTGCACCTCCAACCCGCCTTGAGACACTAGAAAATACAGCGCGGGCCATGAATATCCATATGATAGGCCTCCCGAGCAAACAGAAGGTGAGAACCTGCTTACATTTTTGAGGGATGGCTTATGGATACCCTCCCTGAGGATATGGGGTTTGAGGGCTCAGACATTCAGAAAGCCTATCGAGTCAACTTTAGAACTCGCCAGTTAAATCAAGATACCCACGCACTATTATGATTGTCACAACCGGAATGGAGATGTGGGATCAGTTGTTGAATTGGGCTAGACTGAATCATCCAATTCAGTATGATGGTTACGATGTTAGATTTTTTCCGGACTGGTCATTTGCCCTCGTAACCGCGGAAGATGTTAGGCCATTCGGCAGCAATTAAAAGCTTTGGGTGTTGTGCATTCGCTCCTTGCCCCTGCGAGGCTCCGAATAACCTAAGGCGGAAAAACATTTCAATTCTCAGACCCTAATGAAGCAAAAAAGAGCGTGGCGAAGATTGTGACCGAATTTCGATCAGCAGTACCGGATTCTAGAGAGGAGGAACTCGATTCAGAATCGGACAATTAGAGTTTAAATCTGAACACTTGTTCTCTGTTTTAATATGGCTGACTGTTTTGAATTAGGAGTTGGACATACTTAAGCTTGATCCTTCGGCCTCTTCCACTCAGTAAAATAATGGGAATGTTGTGTAGAAACAATTTAAGAGTAAGGAGTGTATAAGGGTCTTTGTTGTTTTGGTTTAATTACTATTCTGTGAGTAAGCTTAATCCCCCCCCTTCCCCCAACAACCTTTTTTGAAAATTGAATTGAAATCCTTTTTAGGGGAGTGGGAAGCCTGACACGGAGATTGAGGGCTAATAGTCACATAAGGTTCTAGTTTTTGGTTGAGAATGAAACACATATTTATATGGGTCGTATATTTGGTTAAGTGGAAATAGTGACTATGTTTAGGTCACATTTGTCCTTTATCATACATACATACCTTAACTTTTCACATGACATGGCTTGGTTGGCATATCTGTTAACAATTAGTATTAATACTAAACGATAATTTCCCCGAATGTGGTATCAAATGTAGTAGATTGTTCTATCTGGGTACTAAAATGATTGTAATTGTTATGATCTATCCTGAATCTATTAATGTGCTTATTACTGGCTTGTTCAGTTTTTTAAAGCTCAATAAAAAGAAAGCACCAAAAAAAAAAAAGAGAAGAGAAGCTACAGGATGCTGCCCCGGGGCAGGGGACGAAATGCACCAGTAGGCACAGGCGGTAGGAGGAGCTACAGGGTGCTGCCCTGGGGGGGCAGCGTTGCCCCAAGGTCCGCATTCAAGGTAAAAAAAAAACAAACATACAGAGTGCTGTTGCACACATCATACTGTATCTATTAACATCAGAAAAACACTCTTGTAATTAACCAAAGAGAAAAGAAAAAGTACCTCAGATATAAAAGGTAATGGCTGACTGCTTTTAAAACTAATATTAATTTTAGGCAGTACACTAGCTCTTTACATTTATGTATATCTATGTCTATTTTTTTTTTCTAATCTTAATTTTGTGCTCCTTCTGGCTGACCCATCCCCAGCTGGACCACCTCCTCTAGCCCCGTCACCGGAATCTCAGAGTCACACTTTGCAACAATTTTCCTTTCACAGGATCATAGTTGGAGATTGAGAAAGGCAAAAACAGATGCACACAATGAAGGCTGGTGTTGAGAAGATTATTCAGCAAAAGGTAAAACAACTACCCCATCACAGCTGAAGATGCCCAGTCACCAGTGAAGGGCCTGCAGGGGACAGGGCCATCATCCAGCTGCAGTCGATGATGTTTTTTCATTTCCTCCCCATGGCTCCACAAATGTACAGTGATGCAATGTGCATGCTCCACCTTGATGCAGATGCTCCCTGGTGCCCGAGTGTCATATCCCTTTTCCTATGTGCAGTCTCACTCTCTTGCAATGATGCAATGTGCATACTCCCTGGCACCTGAGTGTCATTTCCCTTTCCCTATAGGCAGTCTCGCTGTCCTGCAATGATGAAATGGGCATGCTCCGCCTCCATGCAGATGTACCTTGGCGCCCAAGTGTCACATCCCTTTCCCTATGTGCAGTCTCACTGTCCTGCAATGATGCAATGTGCATACCCCCTGGCACCTGAGTGTCATTTCCCCCTTCCCTATGTGCAGTCTCACTGTCCTGCAATGACAGAAATGTGCATGCTCCGCCTCCATGCAGATGCCCCCTTGCATTGCAGACGCCCTCTGGCATCTGAGTGTAAGATCCCTTTCCTTATGTGTGGTCTCACTGCCCTGCAATGTGTGTGCTCCGCCTCAATGCAGACGCCCCCTGGCATGTGAGTCTGGTATCCCTTTCCCAATATGTGGTCTCGCTGCCCTGCAATATGTGTGGGACATCCTGGTTCCCTATCTGACCCAGGGATGTGCTGGTTTCCTATATGACCCAAGGATGTGCTCGTTTCGTATCTGACCCCGGGACATGCTGGTTCCTTATCTGACCCAGGGACGTTCTGGCTTCCTATCTGACCCAAGGACATTCTGGTTTCCTATCTGACCCAAGGACCTACTTTCCCTATCTGAACTAAAGACCTGCTGGTTCCCTATCTGACCCAGGGACATGCTGTTTTCCTATATGATCCAATGATGTTCTGGTTTCCTATCTGACCTCGGGACATGCTGGTTCCCTATCCGACCCAGGGACGTGCAGGTTTCCTATCTGACTGGGGGATGTGCAGGTTTCCTATCTGACCCAAGGATGTGCTCGTTTCCTATCTGACCCGGGGACATGCTGATTTCCTATGTGACCCCGGAACATGCTGGTTCCCAATCTGACCAAGTGATGAACTGGTTCAATATTGGACCCAGAGACATGCTAATACCCTATTGGACCCTGGGATGTGCTGGTTCTTTATCTGACCCAGGGGCATACTGTTTCCTGATCTATCCCAGGAATGTGCTGGTTCTGTATTTGACATGGGAACATGATGGTTCCCTATCTGACCTAGGTACATGCCGGTTCCCTACCCGATTCGGGGTTGTGCTGGTTCTCTATCTGATCCGGGGACATGCTGGTTCCCCATCTAACGTGCAGACTCCCTATCTGACACAGGGATGTGCTGGTTCCCTATCAGACCCAGGGACATGCTGATTACCTATCTGACCTGAGAACATGATGGTTCCTTTCTGACCCAGGAACGAGCTGCTTCCCTATCTGATCCAGGGATGTCCTAGTTCCCTATCTGACCCAAAGACATGCTGGTTTCCTATATGATCCAATGACGTTCTGGTTTCCGATCTAACCTCGGAACATGCTGGTTCCCTATCTGACCCAGGGATGTGCTGGTTCCCTGCTCTCCAATCACCACACTACACTGCCTGCTTGAACATTCTGTGCAAGAGGAATAATGCCCGAATTAACGTGATGGAACACGGCCTGGAGCTGGAAACCATACCAACCCTAAATTTCTTCAGAGGACAGAGTGTGCCTTTCACCCCAGTGCATGCTTTGAAATAAGTTCCAGGAAAAAAAATGGGAAAACTGGGATTCCAGCTCCCTACCCCTTGTATCATAATTAAGCAAGAAGGCATGACAGAGGGTGTGCGTTATTGTGGGATAATGGCATACCTCGGGAAGTGAAGCCCAAGGCAAAGCCGAGGGCTTTACGCACCTGAGAAGTGCTGTTATCCCTCAATTACGCACACCCTGGCATGCCTTACTGTGACTATACAATGGCTTCCCTGATTTATCTTATTTTAGGACCAAGTAATGAGGTTCAAAAAGTTCAGCATTTCTGACCTATGCTGTTGTGCTGGGACATCGGCACGGTCATGTGAATGGACTCCAACAATCACAGAACAACATTTCTCTTACCCATTTTATAATAATTAAACAAACAAAACAAAAAAAAGGAACTCACCTCGTCCGACTCATCTGAAAGAGTCTTTAATAAAACTGGGAAAAGCCTGTCAGTATGGCGGAACATCTGAAAACAGAGAAAATAGCATCCATGAACACCGAGTCCTGTTTTTTTATAGCATACATTACTTTAACAAAGAACATGCTGGTGTACCATGTTTTTACTGTACATATGTAAACAGTTACATTTCTTCAGAATCAAGAGACACTGAAAACATTCGCAGTAAAACGGCTGCAGCTGCTCTGACACAGGTTATTAACCTAGTCTGTATACATCACTAAGCCCAAGATGTAATTTACAGTCGTGGCCAAAAATACTGGCGCCCTTGCACTTTTTCAAATAACACAATTTCCTCCAAACATAAGTTGAAATTAACATCAGTACAGTTATTTGGTCTCCACAATTCTTTATTTCTCTGTTAATATTACAGAACCTTTGTTTTTGATTCAGAATTTAATATATCCTTTTAAATCAGAAAATTAAAAGAAATGGCATTGACAAAATTATTGACACCCTAGACTTAATATTTGGTAGCACAGCCTTTGGTCAAAATAACTGCAATCAACTGCTTCCTATAGCCATGGATGAGCTTCCTGCACCTCTCTATTGGCAGTTTGGCAGACTCTTCTTGTGCAAACTGCTCCAATTCTCCCAGATTTGATGGGTGCCTTCTCCCAACTGCTGTTTTCAGATCTCTCCATGGGTTTTCAATGGGATTTAGATCTGGACTCATTGCTGGCCACCTCAGAACAGTCCACCGTCTTGTCTTGAACCATTCCTGGGTGCCTTTTGAAGTGTGTTTGGGGTCATTGTCCTGCTAGAAGATCCATGACCTTTGACGAAGACCTAGCTTTCTGACATTGGGTTCAACACTGTGCTCCAAAATGGCCTGGTAAGCTCCAGATTTCATGACGCCATGCACACATTCAAGGCACCCAGTGCCAGAGGCAGCACAGCAACCCCAAAACATTACTGAACCTCCTCCATGTTTGACCATAGGGAAGGTGTTCTTTTCTTTGAAGGCTTCATTTTGTTTTCTGTAAACACAGAGATGATGTGCTTTACCAAAAAGCTCTAATTTGGTCTCATCTGTCCACAAGACATTCTCCCAGAAGGACTTTGGCTTGTTCAGGTGTGTTTGGCAAACCCCAGTCGGGCTTTCTTATGTCTCTCTCTCTCTCTCTCAGCAGTGGGGTCCTCCTACCACATAACCCCCTTTCATTGAGTTCGCGACGGATGGTGTGAGTTGAAACTGTCACCTTATGTGTGAAGGTCAGCTTGAATCTGTTTGGCAGTTGATCGAGGCGCTTTCTCCACCATTCAAACAAACCTGCGCTGTAATCTTCGATCAAGTTTTCTCTTGCAGCCACGTCCAGGGAGGTTGGCTACAGTACCATGGGCCTTAAACATCCTGATAACATTACGTACGGTGGAAACAGGAACATCAAGGTCTCTGCAGATTGATTTGTAGCTTTGAGATTGTCCATGCTTGGCTACAATCTTCTGTCTGACCTCCTCAGACAATTCTCTGGCTGTCCTCCTTTTCTCCATGCTCATTGTGGTACACACAGCGGCACAAAACAGGAGAATGAGTCCTTTTCTCTATTCAAACTGGTTGAATGAGTGATTTTTATATTGCAGGCACCTGCAACTCACCACAGGTGAGTTAAATTCCAAAGTGAAGGAGAATCACCTGCTTGAAATCTAATTATTTCTAACTACTTCTAAAAGGTGCCAATAATTCTGTCCGGGCCATTTAAGGATTTCTGTGTGGAATAAGCTAAGACTTAGTAAATGTTTCTGCTTTTTGTGTTTTATTCCACTGCAAACCAAAGAAATACGTATGTGGATACTAAAATATTTTTTTAATTTCAACAATTTTCTGGAAGGAATGGTGCATTATTAGAAAAACTGCAAGAGCGCCAATATTTTTGGCCACAACTGTACATTATCACAACATAATTTTTTTTACCCGGTATACAAGTATGTGAAGTAAACATTCATCTAGATGTTACTTGGCAGACCAGCTAGGGGTCTCTCTTGTCAGTTTCAGATTTTATCTTGGATATGGTGGGTTGTTTTTTTTAATAAAAGTTTATTCATTTTTACAGCTACCGAACATGTAGCAAACTACACACAGCTCCACAAGACAGTCAAAGAAGTAAACATGTCCTGCTAAAACTTGTAAGTTGATACATTTGCAATAATCAGCAGAGTATAACCACTAAAGACATTTCATTAAAACATCTGGCTGCATTACCGTCTGTTCTGAATATCAGTCCACCTCGAGGGAGGTAGAAGGTCCATCCCCTTGGTGGTTCCCCCACCTCAGGCCTGCTGAGGGTCTACAGTATAGGTAGAGCTCTTTTGTGCAATTGTACAACTCTATGGGTACCTCGCAAGTCTATCCCAAGCAGGTGGTATTCTAGTTCTTAACTGGATATACTGCACTAACAGATAAATAATAAACCACAAATCTTGCCTACCTGTAGGGCTACCGCTCATGACACTGGTGATCAGGTTTGTGAACAAGTGTGGGTCACTTGGGGCTGGCTGGGGGAGGGGGGTTGCACACTCTGCCGCAATATTGTCACCTAGATGACCATGGGTGGCTATCACTGCGCTTACAGTTTAAGTTCTCTACCTGTTTTATTTTTTTCCGAGTGCAAGTTAGTGTGGCCATAGTTAGGGAAGATGACTTCCAACTACAGCGAGCACACTGCACACCGACTGAGGCAGTTGTGCCAAGAGACGGGAGTCCAGCACGAGGGCAGAACCAAAATGCAGCACTTCGTAGAGTCTCTTGTGGCAGCCGATGCCCAAAGCCTCGAGACACAGTCTGTGACTGAAAAGAACCAAACCTTGGGCATGGAGGGGCCAGTGCAGTGCCCAGATCCAGAGAGGAGGACAGCAGGACCAGTGCAAGGCAAGGGCCACAGCAGCAGGGGAAGGTCACCAACATTCTGGAGCCAGAAGGGCTCAAGATGCAGATGGAGTTGTGGAGAATGGAGCTGGAGTGCCAGAGAGAAGAGAGGCGCGAACAGTGAGAGGCTGAGTGACAGCAGCGTGAGCGCCACAGGCAAAATGAACTAGAGAAGCTACGAGTCCAAACACCAGCACCAGAGAAGGTAAGTGGACTGGGGTTAACTGGGACTCCAGGACTGGGTTACAAATTAAATTTCAAATTGATAGCTGAATTTAAAGAGGGGGAAGATATGGATGCCTTCTTAAATTCCTTTGAAAAAAGTACGCATTCAGGCAAATATTCCTAGAGGGTCCTGGAACTTCCAGCTATTCCCGCTACTTAACGGAAAAGCTCATGATGCACTGGGTCAAATGGACAATGAGGACAGTACTGGTTACAGTAAACTTAAAGCTGCACTTTTAAAATATGAGTTAACAGCAGAGGCATACAGAGTTAAATTCCGTAAGCTCAGGAGAAGCCCTGACATGAACTACAAGGAGCTAGCCACTAAACGACATCAGTTTTTAAAACTTTGGTGGGAAGGAATTGAAGCAAACTCTGTAGAGAGAATTGAAAATGCTGTAGTCTTACAGTAGTTTGTTTGGGCATGCCCAACAAAGCTGAAAACCTGGCTGGAGGACCGAGATCCAAAAACAGTACAAGAGGCTGCTGAACTCTCGGCCCGCTTTGTCAGGAGCAGACCTGCTCTGAGAGCAAATGGGGCGGGCGTGGCAGCGCAGAGAGGGAAGAGCGCGCCTTAAGGGCAGCTAAAACCCTCCCTGCCTCCACCAAAACCAGGTAGCCCAGGTTACAAAGAAGAGAGTTACCTGAAAAAAGAAATGAATGTTGGGTTTGCAAAGAACCTGGTCATCTGGCCAGAGAGTGTCCCAAAAGGACAAGCAGTGCACAAAGTGGTGCTAGGAAAGAAGTGGGTTGTCTGTGTGTCCCTTAAAAACCATGCCAGTAAACATGAGGGAACACATACACCCAGTCACTGTGAATGGGGTACAGACACAGGGGTTAAGGGACACAGGGGCATCCCTGACTTTCTCAAAAAGGGGATCTGGTAGCACCTGGTCAGGTTATATGCAATCAATTTGTGACTGTACGGGGATTCACTGGGAGGAGAAATCCTTGCCACTCGCTAATGTCCTCCTAGACTGGGGTGAGACAGGGAGACTGTGCAAAAGGTTGCCGTAGCCGAGACTGGCTGTCGATGTAATGATTGGCAACAATATTAAACAGGAGATGGTGTGTGCAGTTACCCGCAGCCAAGCGGCAAAGGAAAACTGTAGTTCCCTGGACCCCATAGAAGCCCCTGCGGAAACCACTGGGAGGCTGGTTCCCCAGCCTGTCTCCTGATATGGAGGATAATGAAAAGGGGGTAGAAATTCCCCAGTTAACAGAACAGCTACGGAGGGTTACTCCGAGGAGGAAGGTGTGACCCATTGTCAGAGGGTTAGGGATGGCAGTGATCCTGAATGCCCTGACACTACAGCTAGGGCCCCTAGCTTAGACATTGAAGGGGACCTGTCCCATGCCTTAGGAATGTGTAAGCAGTTTGCAGCTGCTCAGAAAAGTGACCCTAGTCAAGAGAAGCTGAGGGCTTAAGCAGACTTTGATGGAGCACAGGGAGGTGATGGGAAACAAAGTTAATTTGGACAATGGACTGATGTATATGCAGGATGCTAAGACAGAGGGAGGGGTGATGAGCAGACAGCTTGTCGTTCCCCAGGGGTACCGTGAGCAGTTGCTCAAGATTGCACACAATATTCCCATGTCTGGCCATCTGGGAATCATGCGCACTACACAGCGTTTGGTCCAGAATTTCTATTGGCCCAACTTCACTCAGCAGGTGAAGGAGTATTATAGGTCTTGTCACTGGTGCCTATAAATAGGGAAGGCAGGTAAGAAAACCCAAGCCGCCCTAATTCCCTTACCCATAGTAGAGCAGCAATTCCAGAGGGTGGAATGGATATTGTGGGGCCTTTAAATACCCCCAGCTGCTCCTGGAAGAGGTTCATCCTGACTGTGGTGGATTATGCCACCTGGTATCCAGAGGCAGTCTCCCTATCCTCACTGAGGACAGACAAAGTGGCAGAAGCCTTGCTAGGGATTTTCTCCCGTGTTGTGTTTCCACAGGAGGTCATCACCGATCAAGGAGGTTTTTTCATGTCAGACCTGATGAAATGTGTGTGGGAGAAGTGTGAGGTGGTGCAGACACGCACGACACCTTATTACCCGCAACCCAGTGGGCTTGTGGAAAGATTCAATGTTACACTTAATTCAATGTTCCAAGCGTTTGTTCATTTATTCATTCATTACAAATCGGGTTTACAACCTTTGAGTCAGAGACTCATTTACATAGGTACCTCGTCACAGGGGGGCAGACATCAAGACAGTTATTACAGTGCAGATTAAAACAGAGGATAACATTACAGGTGCAGTAAAAGGAACATTTAACATAGATATACTTAGGTTACATAATGTAGTAGTTTATATGTTACTTAGGTTACACAGTGTTACAAAACTGTGAGTTACACTCATGGATATAGTAGGTCCTCAGAGAAGACAGCGGGTTACATCCCTGCTTGGACCTAGTAGGGAAGGAGTGGGTCTGGGGGAGGGACAAGCTATCCAGTGGACGCTGTTGAGCCAGGGGACAAGGTAGGTGGGTACCACAGGTTACAACAGGAGGTTAGTTGCACCTACAACAGCGGGTATTAAAGATATGGTTCTGAAAGGCTGTTTTGAAGGAGCCAATTTTTGGCAAGTTGGAGATGCAGCTAGGGAGGGAGCTGAACCAGGTGGGGGCGCGGTAGAGGAAGGATCTCTGGGCAAGAGAGGTCTTGGTTCTGGGCACCTTGAAAGTGGCCTTAACAGAGCTATGGGTGGTGATGGACGATGATGACTGCTGTAGGGAGGTGGGGAGAGTCCTAGCAGTGATTTCTTAGCGAGAAGGCAGGTTTGGTAGAGCAGTCGCTCCTCAAAGTTGAGCAGATTGGTGGTAGTATAGAGAAGGCAGGTGTGAGTGCGGCTGGGGGCACCGGTCAGGAGCCTACAGGCCTTATTGATGGAGAGTTGGATTTTGGAGAGGGCAGTGTTGTCAGCTGTGGCATAGATGAACAAGCCACAGTCCACAAGGGAC
Source organism: Neoceratodus forsteri (assembly GCA_016271365.2). NCBI lineage: Eukaryota > Metazoa > Chordata > Ceratodontiformes > Ceratodontidae > Neoceratodus > Neoceratodus forsteri. The sequence continues at coordinate 1,618,356,789 of CM028130.1, forward strand.
AAGACAGAGGAGGTGATGGCCAGCCTAAGGGCAACCTGAGGCAGGCAGTCCCTGTGCCGGTATAGCAGGCCAATTTGAGAGTTAATGGTGGCTGACAGGGCATTAATGTGGGTGTGGAAGGAGGGCAGTATAGAACATGATGCCTAGGTACTTGTATGTGGTCACTTGTTCTAAGGAGTGCACAGTGCTGGGGATAATCAAGAGGGGGGTATTTTTAGCTTTATTTTGGTGGTGGGAGAAGAGCATTGATTTGGTTTTCGTTAGGTCAATGACCAGTCTGCGGTCGTCGAACCACCTTTCAGCTTGGTTGTAAGCTCACTGGAGGGATAATAGGAGGGAGGTGGGATTGAGATGTGAGGCAATGAGGACTGCATCGTCAGCATAGAGGAGCATGTTACCGGTACATGAGCTGGGGAGGGTGCTGAGGTGGAGACTAATAAGTATTGGACCCAGGATGGAGTCCTGAGGGACCCCGGAACTAACGGGAAGAGTGCTGGAGAGGGAGCCACTGATCTTGACACACTGGGATCTAGCAGAGAGGTAGCTAGAGACCAGGAAATGGGACCACCAGAGAAGCCAAGTTGGTGGAGAGAGTCGAGTAGAAGGGGATGACAGACAGTGTCAAAGGCCTTGGAGAGGTCAATGAACACTGCTCCTGAAAGTCTGCCAGAGTCGAGAGCAGCATGCAGGTGTTGGGAGAATTTTAGGAGAGCCATGGTTGTACTGTGTCCTGGGCGGAAACCGTGCTGCTCTGGGCACATAATGTCGTACTTGGTTAGGTATTCAGAGAGCTGGATCAACACCACTTTTTCAAGGGCTTTAGAGAGTGGGGGGAGGATGGAGATGGGCCGGTAATTGTTGGGGGTGGACCAGACCCCACTCTTATGTATGGGTGTGATTTCAGCAGTTTTCCAAGCACTTGGGAACTGACCCAGGCATAGAGACCAGTTTAGAAGGCCAGTCAGGGGGACTAGGACTGCGTCCAAGACCATACAAAGGATCCTGGAGTCGAAGGGATCACTACTGGGGTTATTGCTGCTTAAGGCTTTTAGCAGGTGCGGTCTAGCTTCTTGGGGGACAGGTTGCGCAGAACAGCATGGGAGGGACTAGGAGAAATACCTTCCCCACCTGTTGTTTGCATGCCCCAAGAGTCGACAGGGCTTTCCTCCTTCGAGCTCTTATATGGACACCAGATATGAGGGCCTCTAGACTTGATCCGGGAGGACTGGGAAGGCAAGCACGCAACCCAGGGAACTCCCATAGAGGATTATGTCCTTAGGTTTACGAAAAGGCTGAAGGAGCTTATGGGGACAGCCCAGAACAACCTGGCAGCTGCCCAACAAAAACAAAAGGTGTAGTACGACCGCAGAGCCAGAGCTTGCTCGTACACTGTGGGTCAGGAAGTCATGGTCTTAATCCCGGTCCGGAAAGACAAGCTGCAGGCTGAGTGGCCAGGACTGTACAAAGTAGCCAGACAGAAAAATTATGTAAACTACCTTATAGAGCTACCTGATAGGAGACATACACATAGAATGTACCATGTCAACATGATGAAGCCATATGCTAATAGGCAGACATGGTGTTTGCAGTGTGTAGTCCTGGGGAGGGACGAACGAAGGAGACCCCCTTCTGGACTTGCTGGAAGAAAGCAAGCAGAAGTCCTCTGTGGAGGCAATTAAAATGCCACCCCAGCTGACCCCAGGCCAGAACTAGGAAGTAAGGGAGGTGTTAGTAGACTCTGCCCCACTGTTTAGTGCCAAGCCTGGACTAACCCCTTAGCAACGCATGATGTGGAGACAGGGACGCAGGCGCCCATACAGCGGACAGCATATCGAGTGTCAGAGGCTATCCAAAAGGGCATCAGGAGGGAGGAGGACAAAATGCTGGATTTAGGGGTAATTCAGAAATCCCACAGCCCATGGGCCTCACGCGCAGTCCTTGTTCCCAAGCCAGATGGCTCTACCCATTTTTGTGTGGACTATTGTGGACTGAATGCGTCACAAAGTCAGACGCCCAACCAATGCCACAGACAGACAAACTCCTAGACAAGTCGGGAGGGGTGACATACCTTACAACTACTGACCTGACAAAGGGGTATTGGCAGATAGAGTTAACTGCCAGAGCTAGGGAGAGGTATGCCTTCATCACTCCAGTAGAGTTATATGAATTTAAAGTAATGTCTTTTGGAATGAAGAGCGCCCTGGCCACTTTCCAAAGGTTAGTGAACCAGGTGTTGAATGGTGCTGAGGAGTACGCCGTGGCGTACTTGGATGACATTGCCACATCTTTAGTGGCAGCTGGGAGGAACACCTGTCCCACCTTAGGGAAGTGCTGGGCAGGATATAGAGGGCCGGACTCACTGCAAGAGCTGAGAAGTGCCAGGTGACCATGGCTGAGGTGGCATACCTTGGGCACATCGTAGGCCAGGGACAGCACCATCCTAACCAAGTGAAAATAGAGGCAATCAAGGCATGGCCCAGACCAGAAATGCAGAAGCAGGTCAGGAGTTTTCTAGGGACAGCAGGGTACTATAGCAAATTTGTACCAAACTACAGTGCCCTGGCCGCTCCCCTACCTGGCCTGTTAAAGAAAAGAATGCCTAAGAAAATTATCTGGGAACCAGCCTGTGAACAACCCTTTATCAGACTGAAGGAGGCACTGTGCAGTGCTCCTGTACTGACAAGTCCAGACTATAGCAGGCTTACTCAACTGTGGAAAAAGTGTCTTGCCATGGTGTGGGCCCTAAAGGAGTTAGAACCATACCAGTGCAGGCAGCATTTTGAGGTACAAACTGACCACAACCACCTGGTTGTGCTGGCACAAAAGGGAAAAACGAATGGTAGACTATTAAGATGGAGTCTTGCCTTGCAAGGGTATGACACGACCATCTCACAGACGGATGGGCAGCCAATGAAAATGCAGATGGACTGTCACGTCAGTTTGAGCAATGAACTGACTTGGGGAGCCCATCCAATGCAGGGGATAGCGCCCCCAAATTCAGTCTAGGTGGGTAGGACTGTGACGCTCTGCCACCTGCTTATTGTTATGCTGTATAGTATTTGTGTTATAAATAAAATGTGCATGGTATGTGACCATCTGCTTAAGGATGGTAGTCAGTATAAGGAGACTTGACCTTTGACCTCAAAAGTGTCAGAGTGAGGAAACAGCAGGATGTGATAAATAGACCAATGAAACCACTAATTAAAGCCTTCTTTCCAGGAGGACAGTTTATTACACCTTATAACCAGCTCCTGCTTTTTAAGTTGGAAATTAAATATGCATTTTATGGCATAGCAGGAAGGGAAGTCATTTGGCTGATCCTCTATGGTTTTCTCACCTAGAAGAGAACCGGTGACAGACTGTGGGGTTATGAAATGTCAAAGGAAATGCTTTGATCAAAGAGACTCATATTTTTGGAAATTGTTAGTTGCTGATTTTCACAGTAACAACATACATCCTTGTGGATGTGTATGCTAAGAAGTTAACGTTATAGGAGGATCTAACTGTGACCTCACCAAAGTGGGTGGGGAGATGGATTTTGAAAGGATCAGGCATTTGAGGGAAACATTGCTTTTTATTCTTGACTCCAGAGAGACACTTAGTTCTCTGGACTTAAGAAGGCACTTTATGGTAACATCTAGGAGGCAGTATGGCGCAGTGGGTTAAGGCTCTGAGCTGCAAATCTGGAGACCTGGGTTTGAATCCCACAGCCCCCTAAGTGCATACTGTGTGACCCTGAGCAAGTCACTTAACTTCCTTGTGCTCCCAGGTTGCACCTGCAAACAAGCTTTCAGCTTAGTGTGTCTCACCTGGTAAAATAATTGGTTGGTTAGCTAGGCAAGAACTTTGAAGTATTTGTGGTAGGCGTATTTGTGTTCTGTAACTTCCCATTTATTTTATGTGACTGTAAGTTATTGATATATTTGTTCTGTGTTTGATATTTTACCTATTTTACAATTTTTAGTAAATAACATTTTCCTTGAAATACTACCTGTGTCTTCTCAGTTTTCTTTTGCATGTGAATGCTGAACCAGTGTTTAAGTCTCACCTGGTAAAATAATTGGTAAAAATAAAAAAAAAATAAAGTCTGACAGCTGTTAAGGGCTTGAATGTGTTACTAATCTTGCTAAAGGTAAGAATATACCTAGGTCTCATATTGAGTTATAAGGGGACATTTTGGAAACCTGGCTGGGTGCCACTGAGTGACGGATTATATTTCATTCCCCGAAGAGAATATATATCTGAGCCTGTTAACTGGGTGCACTAGCACAAGATTCACATATGACCCCCAGGACTCGAGACTAGTAGGTGATTTGGACTCAAAACAGACATAAAGGTTACCCTGTCTGTCCCCTGTTCACACTATTGTGGTTTGAGGTTGGCACTGTGGGATCAGAAGGCCTGACCTGCGGAGCGCGTTTGTGACAGGGGTGAGGTCCAACCCGAGGGAAGGAAGAAACAAATTATATAAAAAATAAAACATTACCAAAATCCAATAGCTGTGAATTAAACACCAGGATCTAGTGAAGAGGGAGAGGGTCACATTTGTGAAGTAGGGTTGCTGCCTGTCCGTTATTTGTCTGCGTATGTGTTTCTTAGGGGCTTTAATCTGGTCATCTGGTATCGCTCAGAGATTATCCGATTTCGGAGTCATTTTTAATGTTCTGTGTACTCGTAACACAGATCATACTAAATCATTCACCGTTTTGGCCGCATGTCCAGCTTACAAACAAGTGCTGATGTCATACAGACCCTTTGTTTGTAAACCACTCCATCTAGGTGTATAGTATAGCTGTTTAGACCATTAGCAGTCAATTAACCTCATCTTTTCCACTCTGAATTTTAAGTATGGTCTTTTACTGCTGTGACAGAAAATAGTTTCTATATATGCTCTTCTGTTTTACGTGTCTGTCCTATAATCTATGGTTTAAATCCTTTTTTGTTAAACAGTAATGTAATTGTGATTGCATTTTTCAGTACAGTAAACCACTCTCTCCCAAGTCTTCAGCAGCTACTGCTCAGAGTTTTCACACTACCTCGATAACCATGTCATGGATTGCCTTTTTTTAAGATAATCTTTTAATTGAACTTTTAACATTTCCCAAGTGATACAGCCATTTGAGATACAGTTCCTAGAAATAACATACATAAAGTAGTGTACACTTCTGACCTTTCAACACTGAGAGCTGTGGGTTACTGCTTACTTAAACTATCGACCATGCCAGCTCAAACATTCTGAAACTGTTTAGATGAACAATGTGTTAGCCAAGTTTTCAAGGTTCACTTGCTATTACCAAGTTTACAGGGTTGAAGCTGAAAATTCAAATAAGCAGCCAACAAACAAAAGATGATTTTTTTTTCCCCCCACAGAGATTTTTATCCTCCGGAGCCCTGGCAGGCAGCTTCAACCCTCCTCACTGGGGACTCTCTCTGGTCTCACACGCTCTATATTTGCCAATCCTGGTAGTTCCCCGTGGACACCCCGCTGGCTTCTTCTCTTCCCTCCCAGGGCCGAATCCAGGGATGGCCCCCCCTCCCTGGGAGCGACAGACCATCATCAAGCCTGCCAGGCTCGGTTTCCTCCATTTTTCCCCACTGCCCCCTCCCCTACCGATGTAAGGACGTCGGACTGAGTCTCCCGACCCGTATTGCCCTCTAGCAACCGCCAGAGGGCAGTCAACAAGTGGGACAAAAAGTCTCCCTCCCCCCAAGAGAAGAGAGCAGTCCTCCAGACGCTCGATCCTCTCTGCCCCATACCGACCCCCAGCAGTCCAGACTTGTTACCAGCCCTGGGTCGCCGGCATGGCACGAGGTGTAGCGACCAGCGCCTCAAGCTCCAGCACCACCGGGCCAGACAAAGATGATTTTTTTTTTAATTTATCTAGGATAGCCCACCTGAGAAACATCTCATTTCCAATGGGGTCCTGCATCTACCAAAGTTCACAACTGGGTGGACTGGAGTACTGAGAGGTTAAGTCACTTACCCAAGGTCACACAGTAAATATTTGTCACGAACGAGGTTTGAACCTGCAATTTCATAGTTTCCAAACAGATTAAGGTAGCACTTGCCATCTCTTAAAGAGATCACAGTAGGGCAAGTCTCCCCTGCAACCCAAACTAAACCTATAGACGACATCGTACACAACATCAAGCCTAGCTAGCATGGTCCCTGAAACCAATGCTGGTCTATATTCATGAACACTACCACCAGCATGAATACCTCGTTACTCTAACAAACTCAGTCTGGCATCCCCCTGTTGTTTGATGGCACACTGTTGTTTTGGTTTTTTTAAACAGATCTACCAAAGTATTTAAATTTGGCTTTGCACCATATGTGGTGGTGCCTTACCTTTACCTAAACCGAACTGGATAATATGGCCAAAATTAATTTCATAATTTAGTCGTGGAAGGGACATACAGGTTACTCACCTGTAACAGGAGTTCTAGGAATGGTATATGTTGTTCATCCACACTGTCTGGCAGGTATCCTTGCCGCTTTAAATCTTGCCGGAAGGTCTTCAAGCTGGCTCCTCCCACCCACCCGGGTGGTAGAACTCTCGGCTCCGCCCCATGACGCCAGATCTGGCCCGCTGGAAGCTCAGGTTGTGTGTCGAAGCCGGGAGGTCGGTAGAGTCGTGTGGATGAACAACATATACCATTCCTAGAACTCCTGTTACAGGTGAGTAACCTGTATTTCTAGGGACATGGATATGTTGTTCATCCACACTCTGGCAGACTCTAGCAGTTCTCCGGGAGGAGGGAGGCAAGACGCACACCCCCGATACTTACGTGGGAAAGAGAGACTGGAGAACCGAGGCCCCAAAACCAGCATCCCAGCGTGACTCAAGGTCGATGTGGTAATGGGTGATGAAGGTGTGTGCCAACTTCCAGGTAGCAGCCCTGCAGATTTCCTGGATAGGGACATCCCTGGAAGCAGCCACCGATGCAGCAGTATGGCGGGTAGAATGAGCTTTTATCCCTCTGGGAGGCTCCATGCCCGCCAGCTTATAGCAGAGATCTATGCAGGAGGTGACCCACCTGCCTATCGTCTGCTTGGCTGCAGGTCTGCCAGATGCGGCTTCAGCATAGGTGACAAACAGCTGGCGAACCTCTCCCCGAATTTCAGCCATGCGCTCCTTAGAGTAAGCGAGCACCCTTCTAGGGTCCAAAGTATGGAGCCTATATTCGGCCTCCGAGGTGTGATTGGGGTAGAACACCGGCAGAGTCAACACCTGGTTAAGGTGAAACTCCGACACCACCTTCGGAAGGAATTTCGGGTGGGGGCGCAGGACAACCTTGTCCCTGTGGAAGACCAGGTAAGGAGACTCGATGGAAAGCGCCTGGAGCTCTCCCATCCTTCTGGCTGACGTGATAGCCACCAAGAAGGCAGTCTTCCACGACAGGTGAGAGAGTTCACACCTGTGCATTGGTTCGAATGGCTTGCCCATGAGCTTTGCCAGTACCAGCAGCAGATCTCACGGAGGTGGAGGTTCTCGCACCGGAGGGGAAATGTGATCAAGGCCTTTGAAAAAGCGCCAGACCACCTTCTCCTGCGCCACATACTGCTTCCCGGCCCGCGCCCGGTAAACAGAGATGGCTGCCAGGTGCACCTTAAGGGTCGTGGACCTAAGCCCTTGCTGAGAAAGGGACCACAGGTAGTCCAATATGCTCGCCAAGGAACAGGAGGAAGGGTCCAGGCCCTTGCCCTGACACCAAATGGAAAACCTTTTCCATTTGAAGGTGTAGCATTTTCTGGTCGACTCCTTACGGGATGCCTCAACTACGTTGAGGACCTCGTCGGAAAGACCCAAGGCCTGGAACTCTAGCCGCTCAGGAACCAGGCCGTCAGGTGCAGGGATTGAAGGTCCGGATGGAATACCTTCCCCTGATTGACTGAGAGCAGGTCCGGGCAAGCTGGAAGCTGCCTCGGAAGCCTGGAGCTGAGGCTGAGGAGATCTGGGTACCAGTACTGGCGGGGCCAGTCTAGGGCTATCAGAATCACCTGCGCCTTGTCCCTCCTTGCTTTGAGCAGCACCTTGTGCATCAAGGGGAACGGGGGAAAGGCGTAGAAGAGGCCCGGGGTCCACGGCCTCAAGAAGGCATCCCCCTGCAGAAAGCCCTGCTGAGGGGGGCGGGCATGGAACAGCCTCAACTTCGCATTCTCCCTGGAGGCAAACAGGTCCACCTGAGGTGTGCCCCAATGGGAGAATAGATCTCGTACTACCTCTGGCAGGAGAGACCACTCGTGGGAGGCAGCCCCTATCCGGCTTAGGGCATCGGCCAGGGTGTTGGAGGCTCCTGCCACATGAATGGCTAGGAGATCCGCCTACAGGCTGTGCACAAGTGACCAGATGCGGAGAGCTTCCTTGCATAGGAGCATGGAGCACATCCCGCCCTGGCGGTTTAGATAGTACATGGTCGTGGTATTGTCCGTCTGGACCCGGACCACTTGACCCTGAAGAAACGGAGCAAAGGCGGTGAGAGCTAGGTGGACCGCTCGGAGCTCCAGCAGGCTGATGTGGCATCGGGACTCCCGCGGGGACCAGAGGCCGTGCGCTCGGTGTTCCCCCAGATGGGCACCCCAACCCATCAGAGAGGCATCGGTCGATAGAGAGACCGTCGGCTCGGGGTGGACGAACGGGATGCCCTCCTGCAGATGAACTGGAACGGTCCACCACTGGAGAGCATTCCACATCCCCTGGGTCAACATCACTAGCTGGTCCAATGGATCGCAGCGTTATGACCACTGGCTGGCCAGCCCCCACTGAAGGGGGCGCATGTTCCAGCGGGCCCAACAGACCACGCTGGTACAGGCCGCCATGAGACCCAGGAGGCGCAGGAAGTCCCGGGCAGGGCGCAATTGCCCAACCAGAAATGATTGGGCAAAGGAGGAAAGAACCTCGGCCCTGTCCGCCGGGAGCTGTGCTCTGGCTCGAAGAGAGTCGAGCTCTGCCCCGATGAAAAGAATCACCTGCTTCGGCTCGAGTTCCGACTTGGCCTCGTTGATGAGGAGGCCAACCTGAGAGCAAACCTGGAGGGCCAGGTCTCTGGACCGCTCCACCTCCTGTCTGGAGGGGGCTGCTATCAGCCAATCGTCCAGGTAAGGGTAAACCCGGACCCCTCGGCGCCGCAGGAATGCTGTCACCACTGCCATACATTTGTTGAAGACGCTGGGAGCTGGAGATAAGCCGAAGGGCATGGCTTGGAACTCGAAAAGGGAACCTTCCGCTCAAAAGCGAAGGAACCTTTGATGGGACGGACGGATAGGGACGTGAAAGAACGCGTCCTGTAGGTCCAGAGAGCAGAACCACACGCCGTGTTCCAAGGATGGGATTACCTGAGCCAGAGTGACCATCCTGAAGGTTCGAGACCTTAGGAACTTGTTCAGGTCGTGTAGGTCGAGAATGGGGCGCCAGCCCCCCGTCCGTTTTGGAACCAGGAAGTACCTGGACACGAACCCCGGGTTTGAGAGAGGGTCTGCCACCTCTCTTATCACCTCCTTCTCGAGGAGGAGAGCGATGTCGGCTCGGCGAGCTGACAGCGAGGCTCCGGACCCCGAGGCCCCCCGAGGTGCGACGGCTCTGAAGGGTGGGGCCTGCTCGAACTCCAGAGGAAGGCCCTTTCCTACCACCTCCAACACCCACCTGTCTGTGGTAATAGCAGACCAGCCGGAAAGGAAGTACCGGAGCCGTCCCCCCACGGGGGGAACCTGGGGTGAGGTGACGAGGTTGGGGGCAACACCCCTCAACCCGTCACTGTGCAGGCTTGGAGGAGGGACCGCCGAGGGACCGCCTGGCCTTACCTCCCTGCTTCCTGGAGGAGGAAGCCGCAGGCTTGGGTTTGGGACGCCAAGCACAAGCCTGCTGGCCCTGGTGTTGCTGGGCCGGGCGTGCCGGGGGCACAGACAGACGAAAGGGCTTGGGTTGAGGTCTGCGGCCCTTGTCCCTCTGAGCGGATGATACCGAGTCCAAGGTGGCATTGGACTTTTCGATCCTCTGGAGGTGGCCTTCCACTCCAGGGCCGAAGAGGTCGGTCCCCAAGAAGGGGACATCCGCCAATCTGTGCTGGGTATCCGCTGTGAAGGTGGATATCCTCAGCCATGCCCGACGGTGCATAGCTATTGCAGCCGCTACTGACCTGGCACATGAATCACCGATGTCCAAAGCAGTCTGAAGTTGCTGCTTGGCCACTGCCCTGCCCTGGTCCCGCACCTGCTTGACCGTGGTCTGCAGGTCAGCCGGGAGATGAGGGACCACCTCGTCCAAGGAGCCCAACAGGGCGTGAGAAAAATGTGCCATCAGTACGGCCGAGCTGGCCTGACGAAGGCCAAGGGAGGATGCAGCGTAGACTTTTCGCCCGGCATAGTCCAATTTCTTGGACTCCTTGTCGGGAGGTTTGTCCACGTCCCTAGTGTTTCCGGCACGCCGGAAAATGCTGTCGGTAACCAACCCCTCAGCCGAGGGATGTTCCAAGAAACCGGACAGGGAACCGGTAGGGACCGCATACTTCCTGGCCATCCTGGCCAAAGGCGCAGGGCAGGAAGCAGGACGCTGCCACAGCTCCAAGGCCGGGCCCACAATGGCCTCAGCCACAGGGAAGGCCTCCGTAGGGGAATCCCCTCGGTCCAATATCTCCATGAGGGGATACCTGGCCCGCTTGGATACGGGCTCGAGCTGCATCCCGGTGGATTCCGAGATGAGTCTGAGCAACCCCAGGAAGGACGAAGGGCTGTCGTCCAGCGACTGACCTCCAGAGGACTCCAAGTCCACTCGCTTGGAGAAGAAGGAGGAATCGTCGTCAGACTCGGAAGAGTCCGCAAAGAGCTGCCTCGGGCCTGAGCCACCCTCCACCTGCCGAGGGTGATCGGGAGTGAGGGTGACAGACAGCCTATGGGGCAGACCCTGAGCCAACCGAGAATTCTTGGTCAGAGCCCCAAACCGCGGCTGTGGAGGCGGAGGTTCCACCGGAATCGGTGGAGCAGCTGGTTTTGGCCGAACAACTGGCCTGACAACAGGCTCCTCGGGTAAAACGGGGGGTTGTTTCAGCCGCTCCAGTGACAGCCACTTAATGGCCGGGCAAGGCGTCGGCGTATTCCCGGTCAGAAGGAGCTGTTGCCACATGAGGTCCTCGAATCGTCGACACAACTTGCGTCGAAGCCTCCCCTCATCCGAGGAGGAGGAAGAGGACGAGCGGCGGCGCCGCTTACCACGGTGCCGAGACCGAGACCGCCTGTGATGGCGGGATCGGCTGGACCGCGAAGAAGTCCGAGACCGAGAACCTCGGCTTTTCCGAGGACGGTGCGGAGAGGGGACGGGTGGAACCGGCTCCTCCCTCGGCTCGGAGGGAACACCCAAGGGCTCCGGAACCGGAGGCACTGGCAAGCCCACGGGATCCTCAACTCCCACCGGGGGAACCGGGGAGAGGGGATTTTCGGCTTAGCCGGTCGACAACCCGTCCAATGGGTCAAGAAAGATCTCGACTGCGTCGACGGGAGTCTTGGTCAACTGACCTGACGGGGACACCGTGAAACCAGTGGCCAAAGCCGAACGATCGACCGAAGTCGATGGCCGACAACTCGGGGAGAGGAACCTTTCCCGCTCCCAAGAGCGTCGACGAAGAGACTTACCCTTGTCTTTCTTCTTGGACTGAGAAGAAGAAGGTCCAGCAGACGTTGGTCCCTCTCCCCTAGTGGAGAGGGACAGACAAAGCTCCTTAAAAGAAGCTGTGTAAGAGGAACCCAGGGAAAGCGGAATAAAAGCCGCGGTCGAGGAAGATGCGGCCTGCGCCGCCTCCTCTTCGAGGGCGATCATCTGCTCTAGCTGATCCGCCGAAAGCCCGCCATGAAACCGCCGACCGGGCCTCTTTGACTTAACCGTGAAAACGCTTATCGCGGGACACCCCAGTTGTAAACGGGCAGCACGGCCTCGAGGATGTAGGCTGAAAAGAAGAGCACAGGGTCGCAAGCTCATGGGTCGTGCTCGAGGCCTAAACAGTACACACACGCGGAGGCGGATCCGTCTGAGACATCTTTCGCCCACAAGGGCACCGCCGAAACCGAGTCAATTTGTCCATCGCAGTCATGAGGGATAGAAGACCAAGTCTTTTAAGCAAAAACATTTAAATTCAAAACTGAAGAATTAGGAACCAGCTCTTACACGAGCGCTAAGGAGGGAACCTGAGCTTCCAGCCGGTAAGGAAGATTCAGGCCATGGGGCGAGCCGAGTTTTACCACCCGGGTGGGTGGGAGGAGCCAGCTTGAAGACCTTCCGGCAAGATTTAAAGCGGCAAGGATACCTGCCAGACAGTGTGGATGAACAACATATCCATGTCCCTAGAATGTAAATTTCTGCACAGCTGCTCCCTTCCATTTCCCAGTTCTGGGAGCTACTCAAGTCCGGCCCCCACTCCCATCAAATTTATGATGTGTGCCCAAGGACAGCGCAGGGAAGTGCTCCATTATAGGCTATTGGGGGGGTATATTTTCGATCTTTTTGTATGTTAAAATAGTTACCTGGTAATGAAACGTGGGCACTGGTCAACTAACAAGGCCCTTATGGATTGGGAGCGTGGAACTTCAGGGACCCTCGTCAGATCAGCTCGCCCACTCCCTTTGCTTGGTCTGCAAGACTATTTTATTAATTTAATGTTTAAACGAACATATTTTAACCTTTTTTTTTTTTTTTTAATGATGAACAAATTTTATCTGCTACTCAGAGCCAAGCAGGGGCCTCCTTCCACCTACAGCCAGATGCCTGTATACTGTCCTGCCAAGAACCTGCCAGCTATCTGGTTGGGCCCACCAGCAACATTCCGCTGTGCTGTCCCCCCCCGGCTTACCCCCCAGGGACAGGTACACTTTCAGCTCCTTCGGCATTTCTACCCCACAGTCCGTTTGGCCAACCACAGCGGAGGTGAACACTGGCGCTTTCCCCCAGTGGAAGGTGGTGGACATGGCGGACAGGCTGAGGCTTCATCCTCCCAGGCCTGTACCTCAGTTTCCCATTTTCTATGTCCTGCCCACCCCTCTAGGAGTGTGCGACATGACTAGTTGCTGGCAGAACCCGATGCAGCCAATCCACACACCTGGTCCAAGGGTCCCTTCCTCCGAGTTGCTGAGCCCATGCACTGCCACCTATGGTCACCCAGGTGGCGGTACTGCGAGTTGTGACACGCCCCCTTCCCGGTGGAGAAGAGCCTACTGTGGTACACTTGATCATACCTCCTCCCCCCCCCCGGCTGACTCTCCGATGGCTATCTGGGTCGTCAGCACCACGAGTAGTAGCTCTACAACTACGCAGCCAGGCCAGCTGCAAGATGCTTCTGATGCTACCTCCCTCTTGGCTGTAAACTGTCGGGGATAGGCCCTAAAGCAACCCCTATCGTGCTTGAATGGTCTCCCTACAGAGACTAGGCATGCTCACTCACGGGATGATTTTAAAGGCAAATTGAAGACCTGCTATTTTTGTGGAGCTTTTACTTGTGCTGTTCCATTAAGGGCAGGAGGATCATTTAGGGGGTGGGAATCAGATTTATGGTGGTTTTTTTTTTTTTTTTTAAACACAATTTACCCAGGCTTGCCCACCTAAGATGGAACATTTTGTTCCCACTGGGATGCTACTTCAACCCATTTCCGCAGCTTTGTGGACTAAAGTCCAGACATCAGAGAACCTCCGTCACACTTCCGCAAACAGTGCTGCAGCTTTCAGCAATAGGCAGAAAATGACTAAAATACCACACACACACACAAATCACGAATGCTGTATACAAGTATGGTAGATGCTGTCACACACCCCTGGCCCCCAAACCTCGGGCAGCCCGGTAGGACATCCTATTTGCACAGAGGATCCCCCTATTCAGGAACTTGTGAGCAGCAGTAAGGGTTTCAGGAAGACTTACCAGCCTTCCTTCTCCCAGTGGGAGGGTGGATTCTGTAGTTTCGAGTTCCCTTGACTCTGCACTACTTTCAGTAATTGAATCCCAAGACGGCCACTGGCTATGTCTTGCCTAAGTAGTTTTTATACAATAGCCAAGCGGTTCATCTTTCAGGCACACAGTCTTTTCAAAAGCCTTCTGTTCGAAATGTTAAATTACACAACCAAACCCCAGGTAGAACTGATAAGAAAATCATAAAGTTTACTTACCATAAAAGCAAAACAGAAAACTCAACAGTTTGGAAGAACTTTGAAATGCAGACAATATCAAAAGTAAAACTGGATGGTTTACAGAAAACACTAGGTACTGCTATTCTAAGCTATACCTTGTTTTGATGTTAGAGTTCAGCAAGATTAAATGTTCTTGTAGAGATGAGTCCTTAAGCAACAGTTGTGTATCAAGCGTGTGTTCCAAGTCAGTTCTCTGAAATGTACTTTTAAAAAAGTATCCAGGTGCTTCCTTGGTGAAAAGTCTTGGTTTCAAACATTCTGACTTAAAAATCAGAAGTTTCCGTTCAGTATGTGAAGAGTCTAATTCCCACACACTCAGGCCTGGTCTTAGAGAATTTTCCAGGCCTACACATACACTTTCTGGTGTGAAAGTATATGCCAGCTGGGCCAGGCAACCTGACTTCCAGCTAAACTGTTTTTCAACTACCCTGAATTCAAAATGTGTGTCTGATAAATACATGATGGTAATTTTTTGGGGACACACCCACCTTTTTTTTCCCTCTGGAGTGGGGTTAAATGGCCCCAAGACAATACAGATAGTAAGGTACAACAGTTTTCCTTTTCCTGCAGGTGTCACTGTGGTTCCATGTCAGGCTTCATGTCAACCCCAGTGACATCTGGTCCATGCATTTGGCTTGACCCTTGACCCCTAGGTCACTACATTACCTTTCCCTGTCATGGAAAGCCACAATGAGATATTTTATGCCTTCCCGGGCTATATACCTGTCTTCCTTACCTTAAGACATGTACCAGATCCACCCTAGCCACTAAAACAATTAAGGCTATATTTGTAAGTTCATTTCTAAAGCCTTTTAAAGAGACAGTGTCTTCATTCTAAAGTACATTACAGCATATACAATATGAACCCACATAAATGGATATAGGCTTATCATGCAACAGATGTAAGGTGGTTTAATGGAAGAGTTCTTCTTCAGAACCAATAAGGTTCGAAGCGCCAGAGTGTTCAGTGCCAGTCGCTCTCCTTTTACTTACCCATTAAACCACCTTGCATCTATCATACTTGTATGCAGTATTCATGATTTGTGTGTGGTTATTTAGTCACTTTCTGTGTGGACT
This sequence comes from Neoceratodus forsteri, assembly GCA_016271365.2. NCBI lineage: Eukaryota > Metazoa > Chordata > Ceratodontiformes > Ceratodontidae > Neoceratodus > Neoceratodus forsteri. Next base: position 1,618,372,028 of record CM028130.1, read on the forward strand.
GAAGCACTGGAAGGGTAAGTGACATGCCCCAAGCTTACCCTGTGAGTATCTGGCTGTAGCCGGATTTCAACCTGCAACCTCCTGGTTCCTAAGCCAGTGGTCTAACCACTAGACCACACAGCCTCTTAATTTGATTGTTTTGCAATGTGAAAACTTTCCTTTTCCTCTATATTGTATCCTGAGATGTTGCTTCAAGTTGGGGACAAGATACAGAATAATGGGGAAAAATGCACAAAGTTGTGACTCTGTCTTAAATTCCAGTGACATCACACAGCTTCAGCTTCGCTCTCATGGTTCGTGATGTCTTCAGAATCCCTGGATAGAATCATAGTTCTGCTATGTACGTTCCCCTATCCATTACTCCGTTTCAAATGTTTCAACATACACAAAAACACGGTGCTGTTACTGAATTCTGTCATATAAAATGTTCTATCATAAACTATATAAATAAAACAGGATTTTAAAATGGATTAGATCAAACAACTATCGGTCGAAACTGGTCACATGACTGGCATTAATTTCACTTTACTGTACAGTTCAAACTTTACTTTCTTTTCTTTTTGTTCTCTGAATTTTTAAAACCATTTTTTTAAGTGCAATAACACTCCAGGATGTGCAGTAATACAATAAATGACAGTACTTCCCAGGAATCAGGGGTCAAAATTGGCACCACCCCACTAGCCAAATGCTGGTAGATTTTGTGTCAGGCAAGTAACAGTTTCCTTTAACTAGCTCTGTGGGCTTGTACTGGAGAGGTAACATTTTGATAAGTGCACTAGCTGCTCCAGTGGAAAAGTCTATAGGGCTGCTGGATTTTTCAAGTCACCAGCCCTCTCAGCTAGTGGCTGCAAAACTTCATTTTGACCACTGCAGGTGGTTGAAGGCATGAGGCACAACCTACCAGGGGCATGTAATAATTTAGTATTATTGCACAGCCTGTCACATGTTACTGTTCACTTAAGCCATTGGTTGAATGAAGCGACGGTTACTAAGTCTGGGCTTACCTTCCGAGGAGTTTTAATGTACAAGTGGTACAACCATTTCAGGACAGCGATTCTGGTCATCATTCCCGTGGTGGTATCATAAAGATGGTGGTCCAGCACCTGAACTATCCCATCCAGGTCAAGGGTCACCAGGACTCGCTCTGTGCTGTGAATACAAGAAGGTTCTCTGAATGCATGAAGTTTTCATTTATTTGTTTGTTGATTGGGTAGGTACTCTGATCCCATGGACCATTTTTTAGGCACAACCTGGGCCATGTAGATGGCGCTTACAATAACAAAAAGACAACATGACATGAGTAGAGAACATACAGCGCATCATGGTGCTAACATGTAGAATGCAATACAGAGGTCCTGAATAACAAGCAGTGCATCAGAGTGCTAGCATGTGTGATAGTAAGCAAGAGTACTGAGGAACATACCATGCATTAGAGGGCTAACAGGTAAAGCTACCAACAGTCCCTATTTTCGGCAGCATGTCCCAGTGTCCCCACAAGTTTTGCAAAATGTCACTTTTGTCCTGGTTTTTGCTTACTTGTCCCAGTTTTGTCCCTTTTTTCTCTGCTGACTGCTAATACATGATCAGTGACAGTTATTTCAGCACCACTGTGGCACTGCTCGGGCTGGACAGCAGTTTGCAACTTCAACCCCTGCACCTGTGTTGCACCGCAAGCATGTCAGTGGGAGCACAGTAAAGCATGTTCCTTCCTGTTAGATTAGACTGAGTAGTAATGCAAACAAGCGCTTGTGGATGTCTGCTTGCCAGCAGCTGAAAGGGACTCCAGACAGGGAAGAGACCGGCAGTAATGAACTAAAGTACCCGAACCTGATAGGCTGTAGTGAACTGTGTGACAACAATCTGGTGTGGTGGTGGGAGTCACTGAAATGAAGTTTGCTCAGCAAATGAGGTGAGTGTAAGTGGGTTGGATGGGACTGTCAGGAGGAGCAATACATGCAGCTCGAATGTCTGATCACAATTTAACACAGGTTTGCTTCTAATGAACTTTCTGTACATCACGATTTGGAACTTGCTACAGCAGAATGATGAATTGTTTTAATCTGGATGTTTGCTACTGGTGTTACTGTGGGGTGGCATGGCCAGAGCAAACAGCAAAATGTAATTAATTGTGTGCAGCATTGTCTGCGGCAGTGCCCGTGGGAGTGACACGGTGGGGGGAGGAGGGTCATGGTCAGGATGGACCGTCCCAGCTTCTGGCCTTGGAAAGTTGGTAGCTTTACTAACAGGTAACTTGCTATACAAAGGATTTAGAGTGCATAATTGGTACAGTCTAATGGTACACTGGAATCTGATAACTGAATGTACAGTAAAACAGAGTAGAAGAAATCAGGAGCAACATTATCAAGATTTGGTGAGCAAATTACAACTGTGGGTATGGCACAGCGGAAGTTAACAACACTAGGATCGATAATAGCCTATGCAGAACTGCATAATGATACACTGTGATAACTTGCTGGAAAAAAGAACGGTTACAGACCCCTGCCTAGATAATCTTGACAGGCAAGAATCAAGGAGTAAGTGTACCGAAGTTAGGGAGAGCACTTGCAGGCTGATGCTAATTGTAGAACACTTTTCAGGTTAGACCTGAAGGCTGATGTAGAGCCAACAGAGAGGAGAGGTACAGGAAGGCTATTCCAGAGTTTTGGGGCAGCAACAAAAAAAGCTCTCAGCCCCATATCTATGGATGAACGGGGATGATTAAACAGGCGTTGAGAGGATGACCTCCAGTTTCTTGTGCCTTGTTTAAAAGTAAGAAATCCGGCTGATGGGGATGCAGCTCCTGCGACTAGGGATTTCTGGACTAGAGTGCCCATACAGAGGTCAAGACAGGCCTGGGGGAAGAGCCACCTGAGTGAGGCACAGAAGAAGCAATGGTGGGTAGAAAGTGGAGCTAGGAGTATGAATCGAGGACACCGTTGAAAACAAAATTGAAACGAGTGAGTTGACGAGCAGAGGTTTGAAATGTGTTATCTGCCTTAAATATTAGCTGAGGAACTTTATTTGGGGGTGGGGACCAATCATAGAGACTGTATATATGTAAACCTAGAGGGGACATCACGTGATAGTTCTAGGGTACCCAGTTACTCTGTGCAAGTTACTCCACACCATGTATAATACATTACGGAAGTAAAAGGCAGGAAAGAAACACCAATGTCATGTGATGTCCCCTCTAGTTTTTCTACATATATAATCTCTATGGACCCAATAACAGGGGGTGAGGGGATGACACAGGTTCAACTCCTAAGCCCAGGTCACAATCTGGCAAATGAAGATGGGACATGCAGTCCCCTGCAGAAATTGTGCATGTCAGATGGAGGTGGGGGGGTGGGGAGAAGCTTGATGGAGAGCTTCAGGATGTTGGTTTCATAGATGGACGCAGGCTGTCCCCGCAACCACGCTTCCCAGCCCCACCCAGCACGTCCTACCAGCAAGCTGTAGCAGGACTGTCCTGCTGTACCACTCCCACCGAGTCACCAAAGGGCAGCCATACAGACAGACACATACCACTGCTCCCTCCATGGAGATCAAGCATTTCTCAGTGGACAGCACCACTCTACTAGCATTCCGGACTCGAGTCATGATCACAGGTCTTATGCATAGCAACAGAATGGTACTTGGCGATGACCGGTCCTCTTTTTCATTATTAAGAACACTTCAGTTGTAGCCAAAAGGAAGCTTTACCTCCAGCACCATGTCAATATTTTGGTTACAATTAAATTTTGTACCAGTTTAAGGCTGTGGAAAACCAAAAGCAATCTGACATTCTGTCGCATAATGCAGATATTAAACTGCACCCCACCCATACCCCTATCAGAAATGGTCAACGTCCGATGTTGAATGCTGTCCTTGATCTCTAGAACAAGCGTGTGTAACAGCTCCCCTTTTTGCTCACACTCACCTGGGCTGCCCCAACGTCCTCGGGGGTCCTCGCAGTACCTCCCCAAGGGGCCTGGACTGAGTCCTGATCAGATTCCCTACGGTGCCTTAGTGCCTCCACCCGGGGCTGCGGTGCTGCCTCCTGTAGGAGAAACAGGTTAACACCCCCCCAGGAACAATAAGAGATACTCCTAATGACCTACCCTCTAGCCCAGTGAAATCCACTCTCCCTCCCCCACAATAACAGTAACAAAAGCACCAACACATAGAGGTAGGTGACCCACAAATATTCTCTCTTTATCTGATACACCTATAATACAGGGGAGGTGAGGGCTATCCCCTTGATCCTCCATACAATTTGAGCACACCCCCTGTAGGAAACTCCCCCCTCCCTCTGGGTGCACCCAGAACACTCCCAGTCAGTAGGCCTGCCGTCTTTCACTGGGGCCCTTGCACAATAACACAAGTTCCAAAAAGGAGATACGTCTGGTGTTGGAGAAGGCTCTCCCCTGACCCTCCTGGCAGAAGCAACAAAATTCTCCCCAGAGCTGCACCTCGGGGTACTCACAGTGCCCTTAGAGGGTGAAGACACTTGCGGTCCACTGGAGTGAGGTACTAGTCTTCACCTGCCTGGACTTTACAGCTTCACCCACGGGCCTTTGGATACAGTTTTCACCAGTCACGCCTCTTCATCCTTCTTCCTTCTGCTCCCCAGATCTCGGTACTGGGGGAGGCACAGTAGTTCAATCCCCTACAGGGAGGGCCTTGTCTGCCCTAGCCCTACTCCTCAAGATTCTCCCCTGACAGAAAACTCCGACCCCTGCTCGGTCAGATCCCCGAGGCCCAAGGCTGACGCTACTGTGCCCTTCAGCCCAAACAGGCAGCCCCAGTGCCCGCAGGGAAACAACCCTTTGGTATAGCCTGCTCTGCAGCTCGTCTTAATTCGTGGGGGGGAGGAGAAAGAGGAGAGAGGTGCAGCCAGAGAGCCCTGACCTGGCAGGCAGCCACAGAAGCTGTGGTTTCTCACAGGTGACCTAGTGTTTCTTTCCTCTTGGCTCTCTCTCCCACCTAGCAATCTGCTCTCCTTTCTTCTTCTACTTCAGATTTCACGCCACTCTCCCATTTTAAACCCCTAGCTCCTGCTCTCCTCCCATTGGCCATCGGCCCCCATGTGACCTCCCAGCTGCCTGTGGGAGATTTCCCAGCAGCCCGAGGTCGCCTGGCAGCATGGGGGCCGCCATCTTTGGTCACCCCCCCAAGCCAGGAGGATCTCTGGGTCCCCGTGGTGATTTAGCCCACAAAACGTCTGAGCTGTTTTAATATCACGACCGGAGCATGTCTGGTCGCTAGGCGCCTTTTCCCCAGTCCCACTGCTTGCTTGGGAACCCGGGGAAACTCGTTGTTCAAGTCGGCCACATGGCCGCAGGCAGAAAGGGAGCCAGGTCCTTTTAAATTTCTGTAGTGGCCCGTGCGCATGTGCAAAGTGCGCGGGACCGCCATCCTAAACAAAAACTGTGCCTTCCCGGTCGCATGGCCCAGAGCCCCTACCAGCATTTCGCTGGATCCTGGACCGCGCAACTCCCCACCCGGTGGCCGGAAAAACCCACCTCAGCTGCCTCAGCCCCGAATGGGTCAGGGCACTCGTGACAGGAGCGGCATCGCCGGCCCAGGTCACTGGGCATGACTCTCGCCAGGACCCATGGACACACAGCGCAAGAAGCCCCACAGCAGGTAAGCCCGTATTGGGGGCTTACACGTGCACAAATCTCTAAAACACAAAGTAAAAATATGCCCCACACACTCCACATACACACACACGTCACAATACTTACACTCCGTATGATTGCTCACCCACATTTATTCTATGTATGTACTGTATGAATGTCTATGTTTTATTCTGACGTGGAGCCTTTGGAAACGAGTCTATGACTCAAAGTGCTGTAATTCTGATTTCCTAAATAAATAAAATGTTGGGGGGGGGCATGGTCAGCAATATAGGAAGCAGAAGGGATGAATCCTCTGTACCATCGAGGGCAAATTATGATCCCTTCCCTACCAATGGGGCAGGGAATTAAAATGTTTAAAGTCAGCTGGAGGAGCTCCCAGGAAGATAAGGAGGCTTATAAATTGAAATCACACACTTTTAATACTGCAAGAAAAGTGCTCCTTAAGGTAGCTGAAGGTCTCCATTGTGTCTTCTCATTCCCTTTCCTTGGGTAGGTAACTATACACTGTGAGACGTGTTTCGCCTCCTCCCCCATCCCTCCCCAAACTGCAGATCCTAAACATGTGCTTGGAGCCTTTGTGGAATAAAAGGGCATCAGCCAGCCTTCCATGTGTTCAAAAGCTGGAACGACCTGGGGGGTTTTTGGTGGCCAACGTGAACTGATGTTGGTCGTCTCAGTTCAGTTCTTAGTGGACATGCGTCCACAACACAAAACCACCAACACAACTGGTACTAATAGGCAGCCTTGTTGGCAGTCTCTCACAAGAGGCCGAGAACCGAATGGGCACAGAATCTGAACTAGGCTCTTACTTATCTGGTGCTCCCTCCATGACTGGGTTGAGGTTCACTGGCAGGAGAGTGTGGGGAAGCTTATACTGCCTATGCCCATACTGTATCTTGTGTATGGATAAACAGTGGACTTTAGTCCCCGAGCTGTCACTCTGGTGCATTCTATGAGCCCCGAAACAAAACACAAAAAGAAACTGGGGGGCACTAGAGAGCACACCTACGAAGTGGAAGCATTTTTCCACAGCTCCTTATAAACAGCAAACTTAAGCCTTAAAACAACTGTTTAAAGTTTAAAATCCGATCTGATTTTGGCACTGTTAGCCTGAGTAATACCTGAGGAGTACAGAGCAGAAATTACAAGCGATGGGACGTACAAATAAAGGGGGAACCAGGTGGACCGCAATTATCACCATTGACGGAGCAACAGGCCCCAATAACAGCGACCACACGTACAGCTCCTGATCCACCTTGGAAAGCACTACAACTGTCGATGCAGGCCATCGACGCAAAAGTTGAAACTATCCTGCAGCGCACTGGAGAATACAATTTAAAGATTGAAGTGGCAACCAAACCGGCCACATCAGCGGAAACTCAAGCAAATAAAGGTCTCTCTGTAACAACAAAACTAACGAAGGAAAACTCACAACTCAGGTACTGTCTGAAAGCACTAGAAAAAGCTCAACGTGCCTCCAGTCTTCGGATTGTGGGGATACCGGAGAACAAAGATGACCCTGACCCGTTCACTTTTGTAAAAGCTTGGCTGTCCAGTGTTTTGCATTTGGAACAGGAATGCGAACAACACTTACTTCGGGCCTACAGAATCTCCCCGCGATCAGCAAGTGCAGAGAAGGACTTGCCTCGGACCATACTCCTGGTTACAGATGGGGTGTCGACCAGAGATCATTTTCTGTAGGCAGCTCGAACAGCGGAGTGCTTGAACTGTGATGGCCAAACTGTCCATGTCTTCCTTGATTTATCATATGCCACCAGAGCCAGGCGCAAACAGTTCCATGGGGTCCGTGCAAAGTTGAGAGGTCTGGGGGTGGTGCACTCCCTGTTGATGCCGGCGCGGCTAAGAATCTTTTATGGTGGTCGCACTTTTCAATTCACAGACCCGATGGAGGCAGAGAAGAGGACGGAGCTCATACAGCAGGAGTTTGAGGTGGCTCAAGGATCCAGAACAGAAGATCATAGCTCTGATGAATCAGAGGTGACAACCTGAAGGACCCTAGAGAGATAATGGTCTGATAAAGGAGACGCTTTCTAGATTCCAATAAATGGCAATGGTACAGGTTAATTTGGCTAAAGAAACATAAATATTTAACCGTTTTCTAGCTGTTTTGAGAGTTTGTGACAAATGCTAGAACATGTTTGGGTTTCAAGTATTTTAGGGAAGGGGTTATATCAACATTTTTTGTTGCAGTAAACACATGATGGAATGTTTTATAATTTTAAACTGACTGCCCAAGTTCTGCAGGATGCAGCCATTCGTACTGCATTATCTACTTCATGACATCTGTATGGACTTCACTCCTATGCTTAACTGTTACTTGCCTAGACTATTTAAACTTTGTCCATTTGATGGATCCTAAATACTGTATTGACGTCTGACAAAAGGATGATACTTTGTATTGTATTTACTAAATGTAATAAAAATAAAGTTTAAAAAAAAAAAACACAAAAAGAAACTAAAGGAGAACTCTGCGCATACCTGTGCACATTCTCGGCAAGACAGCAAAGCACTGGTTGCAGCTCTTAGTGTTAAACAAGTAGCCTTCAATGGCTGTCCGGTAGCCCAGTGGGCAGCATGTCGAGCTTCCATTAAACAAATGGCCTTGTATAACTCTCAGGTAGCCCCGTGGGTAGTTTATTGAGCTCCCATTAAACAAGTGGCCTTGTATGGCTGTCCAGTAGCCCACTGGGTAATATGTCGAGCTCCCATTAAACAAGTGGCCCTGTATGGCTGTCTGGTAGCCCAGGTGGTAGTGTGTCAAGCTCCCATTAAACAAGTGACATTGTATGGCTGTCCAGTAGCCCAGAGGATAGTGTATCAACCTCCCCATTAAATAAGTGGCCCTGGATAGCTGTCTGACAGCCTAGTGGGTAGTGTGTCGGGCTCCTATTAAACAAATGGCCTTGTACTGCTGTCTGATAGCCCAATGGACAGCGTGTCAAGCTCCCATTAAACAAGTGACCTTGTACGGCTGTGAGGTAGCCCAGTGGGTAGTTTATCGAGCTCCCATTAAAAAAGTGGCCTCATATGGCTGTCTGGTAGCCCAGTAGGTAGTGTGTCATGCTCCCATTAAACAAGTGGCCTTGTATACCTGTCAGGTAGGTCAGTGGATAGCGTGTTGAGCTCCCATTAAACAAGTGGCCTTGTATGCCTGTGTGGTATCCCAGTGGGTGGCATGTCAAGCTCCTGTGTGGCTGTCTGGTGGCCCAGTGGGTAAAATGTCGAGCTCCCATTAAACAAGTGGCCTTGTATGGCTGTCTGGTCCAGTGGGTAATGTGTCGAGGTCCCATTAAACAAGTGGCCTTCTATGGCTGTCAATTAGCACATTGGGTAGTGTGTCGAGCTTTCATTAAACAACAGGCCTTGTATGGCTGTCTGGTAGCCCAGTGGGTAGCGTGTCAAGCTCCCATTAAACAAGTGACCTTGTATGGCTGTCCAGTATCCCAGTGGACAGCAATCAACCTCCCATTAAACAAGTGGCCCTGTATGGCTGTCAGGTAGCCCAGTGGGTAGTGTGTCAAGCTGCAATTAAACAAGTGGCCTTGTATGACTGTGCAGCAGCCCAGTGAATAGCGTGTTGAGCTCCCATTAAACAACTGGCCTTGTGTGACTGTACTTCGGCCCTGTGGGTAGCATGTCGAGCTTCCATTAAACAAGTGGCCTTGTATAGCTGTCAGGTAGCCCAGTGGGTAGAGTGTCAAGCTGCCATTAAACAAGGGGCCTTGTATGGCTGTGTGGTAGCCCAATGTGTGATGTGTCAAACTTCTATCAAACAAGTGGCCTTGTATGGCTGTCCGGTAGCCCAGTGGGTAGTGTGTCAAGGTCCCATTACACACGTGGCCTTGTATGGCTGTGAGGTAGCCCAGTGGGTAGCGTGTCGAGCTCCCATGAAACAAGTGGCCTTGTATAGCTGTCAGGTAGCCCAGTGGGTAGAGTGTCAAGCTGCCATTAAACAAGGGGCCTTGTACAGCTGTCTGGTAGCCCAGTGGGCAGGGTGTCAAGCTCCCATTAAACAAGTGGCTTTGTATGGCTGCCTAGTAGCCCAGTGGGCAGCGTGTCACGATCCCATTAAACAAGGGGCCTTGTACGGCTGTGTGGTAGCTCAATGTGTAGTGTGTCAAGCTTCTATCAAACAAGTGGCCTTGTATGACTGTCCGGTAGCCCAGTGGGTAGTGTGTCAAGGTCCCATTACACAAGTGGCCTTGTATGGCTGTGAGGTAGCCCAGTGAGTAGCGTGCTGAGCTCCCATGAAACAAGTGGCCTTCACACCTTGTGCCACGTCGGCGACCCGGGTTCGGGAGCGAGCTTGGGTCATCGTGGGTTGGCAGGGGACGGAGAGGATTGAGCGTCCGGACGACAGCACTCCTCTCCCGGGGAGGGTGGGTGTGTGATTCCCCGGCGTGAGCAGCTCCTTGCGGTGGCTGGGAGTGCCGCAGTCCAGGGATCACGCTAGGTGCAGAGCAGGAGCCTCGGCAGGCGTCCACGAGCTGGGTGCAGCAGCACTAGATGGCATAGCACGTCCGGGCTCCTAGGAGGAGCTCTAGAACAAGGGGAAACCACCCACTGACTTGGGGGTAGACGTCGCCTACCCCCACCTCCACTGCTGGATCCTGCCCACTGTGTCCTGGTCCTGACATTGCCTCTGCCTATGGCGCGCCAAACGAAAGCGCAGTGGAGCAGAAGGCAGCCCCATCCCGGGGGGTGTATTCTGGGGGGGGGGGACTGGCTCAGTGGGCAGCATGTCAAGCTCCCATTAAACAAGTGGCCTTGTATGGCTGTCTGGTAGCCCAGTGGGTAGCGTGCCAAGCTCCTATTAAACAAGTCGCCTTGTATGGCTTGTGGTAGCTAATGTGTAGTGCGTCAAGCTCCTGGCAAATAAGTGACCTTGTATGGCTGTCTGAAGGCCCAGTGGGTAGCATGTCAAGTGGCTCTGTAAGGCTGTCTTGTAGCACAGTGGATAGCATGTCAAGCTCCCATTAAATAAGAGACCTTGTATGGCTGTCCGGTAGCCCAATGGGTAGCAGTTTGAGCTCCTATTAAACAAGTGGCCTTGAATGGCTGTCCGGTAGCCCAGTGCATAGTGTGTTGAGGTCCCATTAAACAAGTGGCCTTGTATGGCTGTCTGGTGGCCCTGTAGGTAATGTGTCGAGCTCCCATTAAACAAGTGGCCTTGTATGGCTGTCTGGTAGCCCAATGGGTAGCATTTCGAGCTACCATTAAACAAGTGGCCTTGTATGGCTGTCTGGTGGCCCTGTGGGGAATGTGTGGAGGTCCCATTAAACAAGTGGCCTTGAATGGCTGTCCGGTAGCCCAGTGCGTAGTGTGTTGAGGTCCCATTAAACAAGTGGCCTTGTATGGCTGTCTGGTGGCCCTGTGGGTAATGTGTCAAGGTCCCATTAAACAAGTGGCCTTGAATGGCTGTCCGGTAGCCCAGTGCGTAGTGTGTTGTGGTCCCATTAAACAAGTGGCCTTGTATAGCTGTCCAGAAGCCCAGTGGATAGCGTATCGATCTCCCCTTAAACAAGTGGCCCTGGGGTGCTCCTGAGCAGATGGAAGGACAGGACATTGTGGAGCACGTGGAAACTTTGCTATCCAGGACATGGAGCCTTGATATTACTGGGAACATTGTGTAGGCGTACTACATCACTCCCAGGCGTTGCCAGCCCTCGGAAGACTTGCCCTGTACCATTCTTGCTGTTACTACCAGACTGCATATCAGGGACAAAGTTCTGGCTGCAGCTAAACGTTAAGGGTCTGTTACTCTAGACACTGGTGAAAGAATACATTGTTCTCCAGACCCGAGTTATTCCATTCTCCAACGCCGCAAAGCGTTTGATGCAGTCCGGTCTGGGCAACGTGCCTCGGGGGTCACTAATGCGCTACAGGTCCCAGCGTGACTTAGGATCCTGTATGCAAGTAAAAGCTATCTTTATTCTGATCCTGTTGAAGCGGGGAAAAAGACGGACTCTGATCCAAAAAGACTGCACAAGAAACTAGCAATGTGCTTGATGACGGGGACTGAGAAAAACAACATGTTTAATCAAAAGGTCTTGTCAGCTAGTCTCCACGTGGCCAACTTAATCTTACCGGTGCCACAGTTCTGTTTAGATTTTCAGTTTGATTTAACAAAGAGTTGTACTACTACTACTTTTTGAGCAGTTACTAAACAGAATCAAGTTGGTTGTGGTTATTATGTCTGCCTTAATAAAGTTAAATCAGGTTTTTGTATAGGATCTGAGGGTAAGCAGGGGGAAGACTCTCATGTGGGCTTCTGCAGGGAATGTGAAATAAATTATCATGGTACATGGACCATAATGCTGCTTTTAGTGGCATTTATAAGTGCTCTTTGAGGCACAAGGACTCAAGTATCGGATGGACTTACTTACACTGAATGTCCATGTTCATACTGCAATGTTATTTAGTACTAATCTGCTCTTTTTTTCTTAACACTGAAGAAATCTGCTCTCACTTGTAGTAACCATGGAGGATGAGTATGTAATCCTAGTTATTTGATGTATAGTTCAATGTGTTCTATACTCAAACCCAAAGATGGACTTTAATGTATGTATATACCATGATAAGAAATAAAAAAGTATAAAACAAAACCAACAAGTGGCCCTGTATGGCTGTCAGGTAGCCCAGTGGGTAGTATGCCAAGCTGTCATTAAACAAGTGGCCTTGTATGGCTGTGTGGTAGCCCAGTGGGTAGTGTATCGAGCTCCCATTAAACAAATGGCCTTGTATGGCTGTCCGGTAGCCCTGTGGGTAGCATGTCGAGCTTCCATTAAACAAGTGGCCTTGTATAGCTGTCAGGTAGTCCAGTGGGTAGCGTGTCGAGCTCCCATTAAACAAGTGGCCTTGTATAGCTGTCAGGTAGCCCAGTGGGTAGTGTGTCGAGCTCCCATTAAACAAATGGCCTTGTATAGCTGTGCAGTAGCCCAGTGGGTAGCATGTCGAGCTTCCATTAAACAAGTGGCCTTGTATGGCTGTGTGGTAGCCCAGTGTGTAGTGTGTCGAGATCCCATGCTGATGGTCTTGGTTCAGGAGCGAACTCAGGAGCTGGCTGGTAACCTGAGTGGGACTGGGAAGGCGCTGCCACACGGGAGGGAAGGTGCAAGGTTCAGCATCACTCACAACCCCTGTGGCAGGGTGGGGATCTAGCCTCTTCTGGAGAGGAATACTACAAACTAGCATGGCCTGCAGGAATACTGCCCTACACCGAGAGTGTAGTGGGTGGGGCGTGTGTGGGAGGAATCTGGCAGAAAACGGTGGGCATCTAGATAATGCCAGCAGACTGCACAAGCCCCATGCTGGTCACTGCCCCACTGGATTGTGTTCCGGTGAGTAGGAGTAGAGACACCTCCCCTCATCTGCAGCCTTGTCATGGGGGCAATCCACGTGAGCATGGGAAGCAGTCGGTGGTGGGGTTGGAGAGGTTACATGCATAAAAGGTGTGGAAAGGCAACCACGACGCCTGACCAGGGATGATGAATAAAGGATGAAACAAAACAAAATAAAAACAAGTGAGCTGGAGAAAGAAGAGGCAACCCTAAGCTTGCCCTGTGCTGTTGTGCTGCCACCTGGGAGAGCAGCATTCACCGTTGCGCTCCTGAATAAGCAATGCTCGTATACTGCCTCTATCTAACTATCTAAATGGCATCCAACGGCTAGTCCATCTAGTCAAAGCTAGATCCAAGATCTTTCTGACCCAATTCGGATTTTGAATCCAACGTCAAAACTTAAAACGTGTTATTGCAAAAGAGCAGGAGACATGCTGAGTGACTTCTGTCCAGTTCCAGGAGCCAATCAGGAACCGAAGAAACTCGCCAAAATTACCAACATGTATTAAAATAACCTCTCCAACGCAATTATCAAGAAAAATAAAAATGTAAGAACAGTAAAGAACTTCGCCGATGGACTTGAAGAGGACTCCGAGGCGACTGTTCTCTTCAGTGGAGAAAACAAATCTGACATTAGAACACTAGAGGGAGCAACAGCACACAGTAGCATTTTTTTTTTTTTTAACTCTCTTATTTTATTCACCTTCCCTACTTCGGTGTCCACTCCTTCGGACTGCTCATACCCTTTGTGCCACTGCTCAAGGATCTGCCCCTAGAGTGCTTCTCTCCTCCCTCCTATCTGCACAGCGGGGTCTGTCCCGGAATTGGTGGTCTTGGGTGGAGCCGTCGTCATCTAGGACCACCGAGGGCTATCCGTTTTCTGTGCTCCCTCAACCCTGCCCCTGGGGCCTTGAGCGCCCAGGACGTGCGGTCAGAGGCGACGTGCTGTACGTCTCTCTCAAGCGCCAACAGCATCCCCTCCCGATTCCATGAGCGGAGCCGCCAGTCCCCCTCGAGAGCCCGTGTTCCTACCGGCTCTCTTAGGGTGTCGGGTGCATGTTGCACCCCTGGTATCCCATCCCTGAGGGAAGAGAGCATCTGTTGGGATACTCAATCCTCCCTCTCCCAGCTGACCCCCGTCGACCCGAGTCCGTTCCCGAACCCAGGTCGCCGGTGTGGCGTCCAGCGCCTAAACCCTCAGCGCCACCGGGCCAGCCCACCCAGTAGCATTTGAATACAGTTTTGATTCTATCATCACCATTCTAATCTCCTCTAATCTCCGAGGCAACATCTCTGGGTGGAGAAGATACCTTTTTTTGCATTGACTCCCTGTTGGACTTATGTTGTTAGAATAAGCAATGCTCGGACAGTGCCTGTAGCTAGCTGAATGGCACCTGATGGATAGTCCATCTATTCAAAATCAAATCAAGAGCTGAGATTCTGACACCATTCAGATTTTGAATCTAAGGTCAGATAGTGGGATTCGAGTTCAAACAGTGGGATCCAGGGTTGAATAGTGGGATCTGATGCTTGACAGTGGGATTGAGGTTGCAGGGCTAGAAATAATGACCTCAGTGGTACATTTCCTCCAGGAAATGTGGGTGGTGCACCATACATTTCCAGGGCAAATACTATATTTCCAAATAGAAATGAAGTTTTTATTTTATTTTTTTGTTAATACACTTAAGACTTGTTCGCGAACACAGTTAACCCCCACACACACACACACACTGTCTCCCTCAGAGCGAATCAGTTGACAGGCCAAGATCCTTTTTAACTTTAAAAAGCAGCTGATGCCTTTGGGAAAATTTTGGAAGACGTAAAATGTAGACACAATTCAGCGTGCATTACATTTTCTATAGATTTCTCCTCTGATGACATATTACAGAATTAATTCTAACAAAAACAAATCTGCCTCTGCAGACTATTCCCTACTTGAAATCATAATGCTTTGCTGTGACAGGACATTCTGTAGCCAAGGGAAGAACTGATGTCATAAGCAGAGTATTATGACATCAGGTTGGGAAGAAGCAGTAAAAGCTGATGAACCCTCAAATAACAACTATACTGTTTTCAAGCATACTGTATAACCATCTGTAATAAATCATGGGGATAAGAAATTCAGAACCAACGAGAAATATAAGCTCTTTTGTATCCAAATATCATGTTGTACAAAGCTCTTCTGAAGGTGTCAGTGGCTGTTGAGAAGCACCAAGCCGGCGACTTATAGCAGAGATCAGGAGCTTGCCCTCTAGGCAGGATGGGACCAGATGGTGGCCGTGGCCTCAGTGGTACATTTCCTCTGGAAATGTGGGTGGTGCACCATACATTTCCAGGGCAAATACTACATTTCCAAACAGAAATGAAGTTTTGTTTTTGTTAATACACTTAAGACCTGTTCACGAACACAAGTTACAACCCCCCATCTCCCTCAGATGAATCAGTCAGGCTGAGATTTACTTTTTTTTTTAACTTTAAGCTGCGTCTATCACCTACGTAACAACATGCGTTCAGTGACTGTTGGTCGTAAACAAGGAATGAAAAGTACATTTCACACTATGGCAGATTTTCATGTTGATGTCACTATAGGATTCAAGAAAAAAATTCCCCGAACTGCCTTTCTATGGAGCTGCAGATAGCGTAAACAATTACTAGACACAAGGCAGCTTGAAAAATGAATCAGTGCAGGGCTTTTAATCCAGACTGGTAGTAATGATCTTTCTACTGTTTAAAAAGCAAAATCTTGACCCCAAGAATGTCTGATTTATTTATTTTTTTTTTATTTTGTCTTTTGAAATAGCTGAGAATGACTCAATCGGTGAAGATTGTGTCACTAGAGTAAGTGCTGTAGTCAGGCTGTGTACTTACAGCACGCACAGAAAAACTGCCCCCAATGTCATTCTCTCAGATGGTATCAGGACCCATACCAGGCAACGATATTCCTGACTGCAGAGCAGAGAAAATCCTGGTCCTGATTAAGGACCTCACCGACAGCTGCAAAGAAAATGTATTTTTCCCTGCCCTCCCTGGCTTCAGTGCTGCAGAACGCTGCCCACCCCTGCTTCAGCGCATGATGCACATGGCTTTAATGCTGCAGGTTCCCCACTTCAGCGCATGACACATATCCCCCCCCCCACTTCAGCATATTACTCATGCGACCATCTCACTGCCCCCCTGCTTCTGCTCATGATGCACACGCCTAAAGAATGACGCTCACGACTGCCATTACAGCCAAGCACAGAACTGCATTTCCAGATGGAAAAGCTGGAGCTAGAATAACATTTCCTGAAAAGAAAAGTGCCTTTTTGTGGAAATGCAGAAAGGCTACACTGTGAGTCCTGGGTTGGAGAGCGGGATTTGAAGTTGGATAGTGAGGTCCAAGGTCAGATAGTGGGATTCAAGGCTGGATAACAGGACTGTAGGTTAGACAATGGGATCAGAGGCTGGGCAGTGTGATCTGAGTTTGGATAGTGGGATCAGAGATTGAACAGAGGGATCCATGGTCGGGTATGAGGGACAGTGGGATCCAACCCAAGGTTGGACAGTAGGATCCAAGGTCAAAGACAGTGAGGTCCATGGTCGAATAGTGGGATCCAAGGTCAGATAGTAGGATCCAAGGTGGACAGAAATATCTGAGGTCAGATAGGGGGATTTGAGGTCAAATAGGGAGATGTGAGGTCCTAGGTTGAATAATGGATCCAAGATCAGATAGTAGAATCAAAGGTGGACAGTGAGATCTAAGG
Source organism: Neoceratodus forsteri (assembly GCA_016271365.2). Taxonomy (NCBI): domain Eukaryota; kingdom Metazoa; phylum Chordata; order Ceratodontiformes; family Ceratodontidae; genus Neoceratodus; species Neoceratodus forsteri. The sequence continues at coordinate 1,618,388,756 of CM028130.1, forward strand.
TCAGATAGGGGGATCCAAGGTCGGATAGGGAGATTCAAGGTCAGACAGTGGGATCCGAGGTTGGATAGTAGGATCCAAGGATGGATAGTGAGATCAGAGGTCAGATAGTGGGATCCCAGGTCAGATAGTGGGAATCCAAGGTTGAATAGTTGGCATCCTATTGAATCCTAGGTGATAGGATCCAGCAGTAAGATACCAACAGTATCCAATGCCATCTAGTATCTTGGGGGAAAAAAATGGTGCTGTCCAACGGTATCCGATTCTGTTGGATACTATCTGAGCAGCACTACCCAGAATTCCACACTAAATCCAGCTGGGGGTCTGGCATGTTGTGGAAGTAAAGCACTCAACTCCTGGGTGAGAGGAAATATATTGCTCGGCATTCTCACACACCCCTGGCAGTCAACCATGGCATGACACTAGTGGAAGCTGCAGAAGTAGGGGCCAGAGGAAGCATGCAGCCGTGGAAATGTGGGCCAGAGGAAGCATGCAGCCATGGAGGCAAGAGCCAGAGACAGCATGCAGCCGCAGAGGAAGGGTCCGGAGGTAGCAAACAGCTGCACTGGCTGGTGTTAGAGGAAGTATGCAGTTGCAAAGGCGTGGGCCAGAGGAAGTGTGGAGCAGCAGGGGCTAGAGGAAGTGAATAGCCACAGTGACTGGCATACAGCCATAGAGGCAGGGGCCAGAGGAAGCATGTAGCTGTGGAGTTAGGGCAGGAGGAAGTGTGCAGCCATGGAGTTAGGGTCACAGGAAGAGTGCAGCTGCAGAGGCAAGTGCAGAGGAAGTGGGTAGCCACCGGGGCAGAAGCCCGACATAACATGCAGCCATAGAGGTGGGTGCTGGAGGAGACAGGTAGCTGTGGAAGCCCCCAATTTTCAAGGAAGTGGACAAAGAAACCCATGGGAAAACTTTTTTGCATTCCTGTGGCATGGTATCCCACAAGACCTATCCCGCTGCTTCCTTTCTGGACTTACCCTGCACTGCTGGATATGCCATCAATATCGAGAGTCCTCCATCTGCTGGAGATTCAGACTTATGCCTTTTGGAGGGTCCTCCTGCTGTCACCCAGGAGAGAACTGCCTTGATCAGCCTGCTGAAAGTGGGATAGTCGGCCAGCTCGCTTGGAACAGCTAGACAAGTGAAGCTGCACCACACACCCTCAAGGAGGGAAGATTCTGAAGGATGCTCTGACTCCCTCCCCCGGTTTCCACTCTTGATGTCCCGGGCTCAGCATGCAAATTACATTTACTTTATTTAGTTTTTGTTGACCGGGTAAGGTGCGCTAGCCATAGCAAAGACTATTTTCAGGTACGACCCAGGAGTTTACAGAAACAAAACATTGCTGAAACAAGGACAGTACAATCATAACACAGTAGATGCTTAGACAATAATGATACAGAGCAGGCAGGAGAAAACAATAGGTACAATTGAATCCTATTCAGGTACAACCCGGGCATTTACAGAAACAAAACATTATTGAAACAAGGACATTACAATCATAAAACAGTGGATGCTTAGGCAATAATAGTACAGTGCAGGCAGAAGAAAACAATAGGTACAACTGAATCAACAATAATGAAACATAGAAATATATGAGTGCAAAACAATAAAATAAAGCCGTCTGGTGATATTCAGGAAGCGAACAGGGTGAGATATTTACAATGAGATGTACTTTTACAATGTCCATGTAAGATGGATGTAGGAGAGTAAGGAATGAACTGGGGGTAGGGATGCAATAAAAGAAAAGGAAAAAGGGGGGATAGGATAGGAAATTAAGGCAACTAGAGAGATAAGGACTAGCTATAATAAAGGTAGAATGAGGAGGTGACTGGGGACAGTGCAGAGCTTAGCTACAGAGGATACACTCAGAAGGTTGTGAGTGGGTGAAGAGATCAGGAAGAGATAAAGGGCTAAGGGGGTTTAAAGCAGGAGCAGGAATCAGCAAGATAGTTCCGAAGCAGTTTTTTGAAAGAGGCATGGGATGTTGCTAGTCGTATAGCTAGAGGGAGGGAGTTCCAGTGTTGAGGGGCAAGACAGGAAAAGGCGCTAGCACCTTTGGAGGATCAGTGTCTGGGGATGAGGACTGGGGCATTTGCAGTCGATCGTAGACCATAACTGGATGTCTGGATGAGAAATTGTTCCACCAAAGGCTTCGGTGTTTGGTTACGGATGATATTATCTATGATAGAGCCGTATGCAAAGTCTCTGGCAGCAGCCAGAGAAAGCCATCCTAGTTCAGCGTAGAGGAGGCAGTGGTGCTTCATCCGATGAGAGGAGGATGCATATCTGCAGATATTACTGTATGTGACATCCCACTTCCAAAGGCTAGCTTTACCCGCCAAGGCATACACTGCGACCCCATACGTGAGTGATGGAAGGAGAAAGCCATGAGCTATAGCAAGCCTAGCTGAGGAGGTGAGCACGTAGTTGGACCGGTAGGCCATACCAAGTTTCATGTTTGCCAGCTTGCAGGTCAGCTGAATATGGGGACCAAAAGTAAGAACTGGATGAAGTGTGAGGCCCAGAGATTTAAAGGAGGGTACCGCCTCAACAGAAGTTCCATTTAAGGTAGTGACACTGAAAGTAGGTTGAGAAAGTTTAAGTTTGGCATTAGAACCAAATAGCATGGCTTGAGTCTTAGATACATTCAGGACAAGTTTATGGCTAAACAGCCAATGCTGAATTCATTGGAAGTCTTGGGAGAGTTGTTGGTTGATTTCTGTAATGTTTTACGCACTGGCGTACAAAAAAATATAATCGGCGTATAGCAAGTAGGCAGTCTGGAGAAAGTTAGAGGTGATATCATTTATAAAGATGGTGAAGAGCAAGGGACTGAGAATAGAACCTTGCGGCACTCCAATGTTTATAGTAGCATAATCCGTTGGAGTTGAATTTAACTTGTTGAGTGCGATCTGACAGGTAGTTGTCAAACCATGAAGCCTACTGATCTAAGGGCAGTTAGGAGGACAGGATGATCGACGAGGTCAAACACTTTTGCCATGTCGATAAAAACTGCCCCCGTAAGGAGACCAGAGTCCATGGCCACTAGAGTATCAGACATAAATTTGAGTAAAGCCGTGGTGGTGGTGCTGTGACCCTTGCGGAAACCATGCTGTGAAGTCATAAGAAGGTCATGTTTCTGAAGAAAGTCAATGGTTTGGGTGGCTACGAGCTTCTCAAAGATTTTGCTGAGGACAGACAATATGGCTATAGGCCTATAGTTGGAGGGATTTCTACGGTCACCTTTTTTGAAGACGGGTAATCCTGGCAGTCTTCCAGATGTCAGGAACACAGCTGTGACACAGGGAGAGAATAAAGATCTTAGCAAGAGGCACGGCTATGTATGGGGGAGCTAGTTTTAGAAACTTTGGTTCTAGATTGTCAGACCCAACTGCAGTGAAATCAGAGATGTTGTTGAGCAGTCAATGTACTTCCTGGCGAGTGATGGACTTGACAAGAAATTTGGGCCCGGAGACATCAGGTTGGGCATTTACGTTCGGTGTAGCCAGGAAGGATGAGGTATAATTAGTAAGGACTGAGCCAGGAAGGATGAGGTACAATTAGTAAGGACTGAGAATTGTGCATTGAAGAAGTCTGCGACTGTGGAGGAGTTATTGCAACAAACCATTGAGAGACATGTCGGTTGGGGTGGGGGCCGAATTAGTTCCTAGGAAGCACTTTATATGGGATCAGAATTTTTTAGAGTCCCCGTATGATTTAGTTAATAAATCCTTACAATAAGCACTTTTGGCCCTTCTGATATCCTTTTTACAGGAATTTCATAGTGCTCTACAGGAATTAAGGTCAGCTGGTAGCCCCATCTTTTTGTAGTGGAGCCAACATTTGTCACGCTGTCGTATTTTTGAAAGAAGGTGGGACTTAAGACAGTGGGTAAGTTTATTCTTTACACAACAGGTAACAAGAGGGCAATGTTTGTCCTGACTCGCCAAAAAGTGAGTCAGGAATAGATTTAGAGTGGTCTGAGGGTCTTCAGATTTAAAAAGGTGGGGTCCAGTCGATAGCGGCAATGTCCAGTAGGAAGGCCTGTGAGTCGAGGTGCACACAGTTTCGGAGAGAGATAAAATGGGGCTTTGATGGGGAGGGCTTAGCCTTACCCCAAATACAAAATGTGGGGGAGTGGTCAGTGATGGCATCTGCTAGTACGCCAGAACAGATGTTTTCGGGGTGGTTGGCCATGATCCAGTCAAGCAGGGTACTAGAGTTTGAGTGCTGTGCAGTTCTGGTGCAGTTCTGGTGGGGCCAATAATCACCTGGTGAAAGCTGAAACTTTGAATCTTAAACAATAGTGTGGGTAGCGAGTTACTCAGCTAATTTAGACTGAGATCACCAAGGATAAGAACCTCTTTTCTCCCAGAAAGAAGAGAGGTCTGATCAAGTAACTCATCAAGACCTTTTAAGCCACTAGAAAGGGGGTTGTAAGCACAAACGATATGAAGTTTTTTTGAGCCAAGAGTAAGGAGGACATGTAGTGCTTCACAGTGGACTAAGGGAGACGAGCAGATCAAGGAGAGATGGAGGTGATCTTTAAAATACATAGCTGTACCACCCCAAATCTGGGTCACAAGCATACCAGGGCACTGTCCAATGGTCAACATCATCGAGCAAGCATTTTTGTAAATAGTCAATCTTTGGGGGAGGGCCCAAGCCCCTAGCTCAGGGGAAAATTCTGTATCTTCAGTCTTTCTGTTAGCAATTAACATGGAAAACTCAACATTTCCTTTCTCCCCTTTCTGCTTCCACCTCCCTCTTTCTCTCTCCATTCCTTCTCCCTCTCTCTCCCCTCCCTCCCTACCCCCCCTTCCACAACAGATCCTGTCCCCCGCTCTCCTCTCGCGTCTCTCTCTCTCCACAAGCGATCCTGTCATCCTGATTTTTAAAGCACTCTATGCAAAGCCCGTAACACATCTCTGCATGAGAACTGATAACACAATCCTGCTGATCTTCCCCGCGGCACTTCCCAGCCTTATCTGGGTTTTACGTCAGCAGATGCAGCAGGCCCCTGTGTGAAGTGTGGCAAACACACACACACACAAAAAAACAGAGGCAGTGCTGTTCTGAATAGTTCAATAACCCATTTGACTGCAGATTTAAAGCCTTCACCCCCCCCCAAGAAAACGCCAACAGAAACTCAATTGAAAACATCAGTTCATGCTTAAAAACATTAGTATGAGTCATGCACTCTGCTTCAGTCCCAAGTTTGATCCCTGCTGCCCACAGTGATTTCCAGATCCGTTTATACAGTGCCACATGTCACTATGTGATCATCATGTTACAGAGCTGCGTTTGGTGACCTGGAGCAAGCATGGATGTCCCCAGTGACCCACAAGGTCAGGGAGCAGTTTCTGCTACATACATGTAAAATTCAGAAATAAAAAATGAACAGAAAGGCTCTTGTATAACACTTGATTTTTTTTTTTGTCTCTTTGTTTTTTCTCCTCCATCCAGCAGGTGAAGGTACCGCACTCTGGCCATACCGCCTGTCATAGTGCTCGGACAGAAGGGATTTGCCCCTTACTTTCCCCCGGTGTTTCCTTCCCTGCTGGGACATCAGTGCAAGGACAGCTGTCCAGGGTGCGACATGTGCCTGCACGCACCATGCCACGCACTCCCTACTGTCCTGTCCCTCTCCTACGGTCTGTCTGCCTCACTACTGCCTCTACTCCTACAGGCGGCGGTAACAGAGCAAGGTGATGCATCATCCCTCGCTCCCAGGAGAAGGACAGCATCCACTGGGACACTCAATCGTCCCCCGGCCAGCCACAGACATCCCTGGCTTAATCCTGAACCGGGATAGGCAGCATCACGAGTGGCAGTGCTACCATTGTGACGACGGGCTGACATATAATAACTGAATTTTAATCAGCTACTATACAACATCCTAGCCCACACTTTGTGACGCCACTCTGTCCAGACCACACAGTAGTCCCACTGAAATAAAAATATTCACACACAGGTTTTTTTTTTCCTGTCACTGTAATATCTTTCCTGCAGGAGCAGATTGCCATGCCATGCACTCTCGAACCCTAGCAAGTTATCTGGGCAGAAAGTGGAAATGACAAATGCGTGACAGAAGGCCAAGAAAGGCCTCTATAAAGTTCAGATACCAAAACGATATTAAAGTGCTATAAAAAAAACACTGTGTGAGAATATTTTGATTTTGATGTGACCACTCTATGGCCTGGACGAAGGGGTACCAGATGCGCAAGAAAGTCGCTTTTCTTGCACTAAGTCAGGTGACATGAAGTCTGAGATACACAGGTCCTGCAGTATTAATGCCACTTTACTCACTAACAAAATAGAGAGGAGAAGGGAGCTGTCCGCTGCCCAACGGTTAGCATGTCACACTCCTGCAGCGGCGACTCTGGTTCAGGAGAAGACCCAAGAGCCGGAATGGGTAGCTGAGGGGGCTGGGGTAGTGATGCTGCTCGGGGAGCAATGACACTGGGTTCCCCTGCTGCAGTGATCTCTACAGTGGGATGGAGAGCTCATCTCCTCCGCAAGGACGTTTGCTGCATGCATGCATGCGAGTCTTGACAGGGCACTGCCTAGCATCAGTGGGAGGTGGGTGGGATCTTAGGACAGGAAGACCCCAAAAAAAAAAAAAAAACATGTTCCTATTCCACCTGGATGTCAGCCATTGGTAATCTTGGGCTCCACTCACTGTGGGGGAACAGGATGATAGGGCTGGGAGGTCACTGGTATTCTCAGTACTCCCTCTGTGTGGATCCCCACAGGTCTGACGGAGTTGGGGGAGTGTCTCAGAGGAATGGGAGGTCACTGGTAATCTCAGGCTCAGCTCCCTGTAGATTCTCCACTGGTTTGACAGTAAGGCAGAGGGGTTGATGGGGCTGTGGGAGGGGTCACAGGCACTCTATCCCCGCTGCGTGTGATCCCACTGGTCCGCTGGTGGAGACGGTGGCTGACAGGGCTAGGAAGTTGATGGTATTGTCGGGCCCAGTTCTGTGTGGACCACTACTGGTTCAATAGTGAGGGGGAGGGGCTGAGAGAGCAGGGAGGTCACTGGTACTGTCAGGACCCGCTCCATGTGGATCCCTACTGGTCTTTCAGTGGGGGGGGGAGGTCTGACAGGACTGGGAGGTTGCTGGTACTCTCAGGCCTCACTCTGTGTGGATCTCCGGTGGTCTGATAGTGAGAGGGAGGAGCTGACTGGGCTGGGAGGTCGCTGGTACTGTCGAGACCTGTTCCATGTGGATCCCACTGGTCTGACAGTTGGAGGAGGGGCTGACAAGGCTGGGAGGTCGCTGGTACTGTTGAGCACTGCGTCATGTGGATCCCACTGGTCTGACAGTGAGTGGGCAGGGCTGACAAGGCTGGGAGGTCACTAGTACTGTTGTGCCCCATTCTGTGTGTATCCCTACTGGTTTGACAGTGGGAGGAGGAGGAGCTGACAGGGTTGGGAGGTTGCCGGCACTCTCAGACCCTGTTCCCTGTGAAGCCTCACTGGCCAGACAGTGAAGAATGGGGCTGGGAGTTCACCAGTACTGTCAAGCTCTGGTCCATGTAGATCCTTGCAGATGAGAAAGTGGGAGAAGTAGCTGATGGGGCTGGAAGGTTACTGATACTGTCAGGCCTCACTCATGTAGATCCCCACTGCTCTGACAGTTGGAGGAGGGGCTGACGGGGCTGGGAGGTTGCTGGTGTCACAAACGCACTCTGCAGGTCAGGTCCTCTGCTCCCACAGTGCCAACCTCAGAGCGCAATAGTGTGAACAGTTAACAGACAGGGTAACCCTCCTGTCTGCTTTTGGGTCCAAATCACCTTTAGTCTCAAGTTCTGGGGGGATTCAAACTGTGAACTTTATGCTAGCGTACTCAAATGTACAGGCTCAGATAATAGTCTCTTCAGGGGATGCAATATATCTTTCGCCTAAGGGCACCTAACCAGGTATCCAAAATGAATCCTTAAAACTCTATAAGAGACCTTAGGTGTATTCTTACCTTTCACCAAGCTTAGTAACACCATCAAGCCCTTGAACAGTTGTCAGACTTAATATCCATTCAGCAATAACATGCAAAAGACCCAGGTAGTATCTTAAGAAAATGTTTACTAAAAATGGATAAAAACAGTAAGATAAATACAGAACAAATATCAAAGAGCATCACAATCACGTAAAGGAAAGAAAAACTACAGAACAAACTGTTACCACAATACATTTAGATATTTTCTATCTAATGTATTACCTCTGTAAGTGCCTTTAAAGAGGAATTTTCATGATGGTCAAAAAGTTATAGCTTATAGTCATTATATGCAGTACTAAACCTATAAAGATGTGTACATTTGTTATTTTTGGCCAGGGTTTACTCTGCCTTCCATAATTTGGATTTGTTTGTGAGCCCTGCTGCACTTGCCTTTGCTGTTCAGCTGCTGGCTCCTGATGACATCACTGTAGGGTAGAGGAGTGCCTCAGACTGTGCAGTACCATGCAGTTGCAACAATGCTGCAAGGGAAACCTACCAGTATTCAGTGTACATACTGTGTTTCCTCTTTCCCAAGACACCCTGTTAGCAATGCATTATGCCAAAATCTAAACGCCTTGTCAGTATGTTTTTTTGTGTGTGAAACTGACTCTGCCCTATAGTGATGTCAGCAGTACAACCCTGGGCCCACAGCAATAACAGGCTTGCTACAGAAGCTCTGGTATACCCTGCAGTTTTTAGCAGCTCAGAATGCAAAAGCTAACTGCAGCAGACAGTAATGAAATACAATTCCAAAATCAATGCAAGAAGGGGTAATTTATGCATGAAAGTCAAAAGGACTGGGGAAGTTCCTCTTTAAATTAAAGAGATCTTTGTTTCTTGAGAGCCCAAAAAGATATGACCCTCATTTCAGACTCAAGTAACGTTTAAACTCTGTATCTCCACACCCCTTCTGTGAGTCATCTAGCTCCTCCTTTTAGAATATAAAATCACAAACATGATTTCTTACCAGGAGGTATTTTAAATAATGTGAACATCAGCAAAAACCCATTTCCCAAATTATGAGTCTTTGATCAACCAGTTCCTTTGAGGTTTACAACTCTGCAGTCCATCACCCAGGTGTGAGATAGCCAACAGGAATCAGCTAAATGATGTCCTTTCCTGATGTAATAAAATTTGTATTTAAGTTCTAGCTTCAAAAGCAGCAGCGGTGATGAGGGCCATAAACTGTCTCGGATGTTCCAATTAACTGTGTCCTTCTGGTCAGTTTAATTACATCCTGGTTTTCAGCTACTGACACTTAAAGTTACACGGCAAATTCCTCACACACTGAAATGTCAACACAGACCATGTATTTATAATACCAATATCATACAATAATCATAACCAGCTGGCCAAGCGTCACAGCCGGTACTGTTAGGCCCCATTCCATGTGGAGCCCCATTGGTACAACAGTGGAGGGAGTGATGGACAGGACTGGAATGTCACTGGTACTCTCAGGCCCCACTCTGGAACACCTTGGAACAGAGGAGGGGGAGGGGAGATACGACAGAGACCTTTAAATATCTCACGGGAGTAAATAAGGTACTGAAGAGGAATAGTTTTCGGAAGAAAAGGTGCTCAAGAATAAGGGGACACGTTATGAAGCTGGAAGGGGGTAGATTCAGGAGAGATGCAAGGAAGTACTTATTCACAGGAAGAGTGGTGGATTCTGGGAATGGCCTTCCAGCAGAGGTGGTGGAGGCAAAAACAGTGATGGGGTTCAAGAATGCACGGGATAAGCACAAAAGAATCACAGTGGAAAGGAAGGGGGAGGGAGAAAGAGCTGTAGATTGGGCACAGTCTGCAGTAATAGTGCACGTAGGGAGGAATGGGCAGACTGCATGGGCCAAGTGGTCCTTTTCTGCCATCAAATGCTATGTTTCTATGTGTGGATCCTCACTGGTCTGACACAGAGGGTTGGGACTGACAAGGATGAGAGGTCACCAATACTCTTAGGTCCCACTCCTTGTGGATACCATTGGTCCGATAGTGGGGAGGGGTTGACAGAGATGGGAAGTCGCTGGTACTGTCAGGCCCCGATCTGTGTGGCTCCCCACTGGTTTAACAATGGGCGGAGGGGCTGGGAGGGCATCAGAAGGGCCTGTGGCTGGCCCGGTGGCGCCGAGGGCTGAGTCGCTGGATGCCTTACCTCGTACCATGCCGGCGACCCATGTTTGGGAATCAGCACATGCCCCAGGGGTCGGCAGGGGAGGAGAAGGATAAAGCGGCCGTTGGCTGCTCTCCTTCTCCGGGGGGGGAGAGACTGCCAGCTCCCGCCACAATACTGCCACCTGGGGGAACTTGGGTGGAAAGTGTGGTATGTGGGGAAGCAGTATTGGGACGGGGCTGATGCTGGCAGAGGGGTGGAGCAGGAGGCACATCTCAGCATGCCTCCTCACTCACTGGCCCTCATTGCACTCCGACATCTAGAGGGCAGAACAAGAGAAAAACATCCCCCGTTGCTCCTAGGTGACGACTCCTCGCTGCACTTCCTCTGGTCTTCGAAGCAGACTCCGCTATACAAAGTCCACTCCTTAGCAGTTGCTGGGGAGGTAAGTGTGGGTCCCTCCTCACCCTACACCAGGGGGTTATCCGGGCATCTACATCTCTTGGAGTGGAACGGAGTACTCTAGGGGCAGACCCCGACAGGAGGAATAGGTAGATGAGGCAGTCTGAGAGAGTGGAGAGAGGGGGCAGTAAGGTACAGAAAGAAAGTCAAAAAAAAAAAAAAAAAAAAAGAAGGGCCTGTGGGTCAGGCGAAGGAGGCAGTGTGAGGGCTAAAAGCTCTATGGCAAAATATTAGATTTAAAAAATGTTTTCTTGGAAACTAGAACTGTACAGAATTTCTAAACTTTTCCACTTGAATTTGAAATCCAAATGTTTTGATCTGAGAGTATTTTCATATACTCCCTTGCAGCGAAGCTTTTTTTGTTTTGCTTGCTACATCATTCATCTCAGAAAACAGCGACCTGATGCTTGGAGTGCACTGCTTGCCTTGCCAAGCAGCAACCCCCTGTGGCTCAGACAGGAATCAAATTACAGATCTGCCTTCCTCACCACAGTGCATGCAGAGCTTCTATCAAAAAACTAAAGCACTTTGGGACACCTCTCTCATAAGAAGCATTGATGGTTCAATGGTAGAATTCTTGCCTGCTATGTGGAAGGCCTGGGTTTGATTCCCAGCCAACACAAGCTAATATTTTTCTCCCCCTTTTTATTATTTAATTTAAAAATGTACATCTCCCTTCAATGGGTTTTGAAAATCAGCCTGATTTGTCCAATCGCCCTTAGCACTTTTTTAAATATCTCAGGTACTTAGGCTGGCCAGATGCCTCAGAGGGCTGAAGCGTTCTACAGTGCCCTACCATGTGTCACACCAGCAAGTTTGGGAATTTTTATTTATTTATTTAATCGGCAACACACCTTTAAGCTGACAGCTGATTTACAAAAGTTCCTCATCACAGAAATTAGTTACATAGATTAAAACAGCTAGAGTACATTCAACAGAACCAAAGGAGCCCTGTCACAGTGAGTTACGGGAAATACAACAATGGACATGAGACAACAGGGAGGAATGTTACTAATACTATTCAGTACCAAGTAGCCTTTCACATTGGGTTGCTGGGGGAACGGGGGGTAGGCTGGGAAGCGGAGTGAGTGCCTGACATGCAGCTCTTCTCTCCCAGGCAGGGATGGTTCACCTCCCAAGCTCTGGTTGTCACCAGTAAAGGCCTGGTGGTAACATCAATGCCACAGAGGCCCAGACATTGGCCCTGGTGGGTAGACAGAGTTCCCAGTTCCAGAGTGCATGCACCTGTGCACCTTGAGGTGAGTGCATTTCTGTGCGCCATGGCTCTGGGAGAGTGGGAGAAAAGGAGAGAAAATGCAAGGGGGGGGGGGTACAGCTATATGAAGCCCTGCCTGAGCTGCCATGGTCTGCCCTGCCACTACACTGGTAAGCAGGGGGACTTCTGGATGAGAGTCATCAGGAGGGAGGATGGCCCACTGCAGGGGGAATCCACGAGGAGAATACCTCCTCACAGCAGGCCAGCCGATGGCACTCGGGGACAGGGCTAAACAGTCACCCCCGTCAGCCCACAGGAGTACCAACACCTTTATTTAAAAAAAAAAAAAGACTCAGGTGCTTGAAAGCCTTTAGTCCACTGGCGTGGAGGTAACGCATCGTAATGTCACTTGGCAAACCAGTTAGGGTCACCCTTTTTTTCTCCACAAAAATGGAAAAACCTACATTAAAAATGGAATCCACTGTTTTTAAACAAGACTTAAGAAGCAATTTATATAACCCTCCAAGTCTTCCTTGACAAGTTTACCATGGCCCATCCTTTCCTTCAATACACTGTTGAAGTATCCTCCTCTACACTGCCTCTTCTGGACATCCAGCTGTCAGTACAGAACACTGGTCTGAAGACATCAGTTTATTACAAACCCACTGACTCTCACAGTTTCCTCCTCCACAGCTCCTTCCATCCTAAACACGTCAAGAACGGCCTGCGTTATTCACAGTTTCTTAGACTTCACTGAGTTATGCAGTGAAGAGGATGATTTTGCTGAACAGACCAAATAATGCATAGTTTTTTTATCAACAGGGATACCCTAAAGCACAGTGGACAGAGCACTCTCCGGGTCAATAACATGCCCGTAACCTTGACCCCGCGGGAAGGATACTGTCACACAACAACAACGGCGAATTCCACTAGTGCTTCCTTTCCATCAGAGCACACCTTCTCTTCACAGGATCATCACCAGTAACTTTCCCATTTTACAAACTGACCCTAACATTGGTGCTTCCTTTACAGAACCACCTATTGCTTCCTACCGTCGGCCACCTAACCTGCAGAATCTCCTGGTTAAAAGCAGCCAACCTACTCCTAACAGTTCCTCCCTCCCAGGTACCAAACCTTGCAACAGGACTCGCTGCTACACCTGCAAATTTATTTCCAGTGTGACTGAAATTCAGGGGCCTACAGGTGTTTTTCACATCACCAAGGAGTTCTTATGCACCTCCACTAATGTGGTATATTGTATTCTTTGCAGGAAGTGTACAGCTGTTTACACCAGAGAAACTGGTAGGCGCCTTGCTGACCGTTTCAGGGAACATTACAGAGCAGTCAGGAATGGTGACACTGCTATACCCATTGTATCCCACTTTATCTCCAGGGACCACAATGTCAATGATCTTTCTGTTTGTGTCCTTCGGCAGGGCTTCTGGGATCCTGACCATAGAAAAAACATGGAAGCCAAGCTGATCATCCGCCTTGGCTCCCAGCAGCCCTCTGGTTTAAATGATAGACTTATTTTCCACTAACATACTATTTGCCAGCAGATTAGGCCTTACAGTCTATCGAGTCTGCTCGAACCTTAGATCCTTAGTTGGGTGCCGAGGCCCTCCCATCCCTTGTGCTCCAGAAACCCCTATCATCCATCCCACCCCCTGGGACAGGCCATCATCTGATACATCCACTTTCTGTGTCTGTCCCACCCTCTCTTGAAGCCCTCCACTGTGGATCTCTGAACCAGCTCGCCAGGCAGTGCATTCAAGGGTCCACAACCCTCTCAGTGAAAAACCTCCTCCTCTTTTCCCTCACCTTCCACCTTCCAACTTCAAACCATGCCCTCTGGTGATACCTCCCACTTTAGTCTAAGATCCCCTCCATGTTTACCCTATTTATTCCTTGAGGTACTTGAAGACCTCAATCATGTCCCCATCTCCTCTCCTCCAATGAAAACAGGCAGAGCTCCTCAAGTCTGTCCTCATACGTCAAATCCCTAGCCCTCGTATCATCTTAGTTGCCCTCCTCTGTACCCCTCTCCAGGAGCTGTATGTCCCTCTTCAAGTGTGGTCTCCGTACTGTACAGTACTCAAGGTGTGGTCTAACCAGTCCATTGTACAGCGGCAGAATCACTTCCTTGCTCCTAGAGGTGATCCCCTTACGATGCATCCCAACATCCTGTTTGCCTTGCTTAGCTCTCCTGCACTGCTCAGAGTTATTCATACATGCATCACCATGACCCTAGGTCTTTTTCCCTATTGAGGCCTCCAGTGCCTCCCTCCCAGGGTGTACCTGTGTTTAGGGTTTCCCGACCAAGATGCAACACCTTGCACTTAGTGATATTGAAATTTAATTTCCATGTGTGAGCCCAGTTTTCCAGGGTGTCAGGTCCCCTTGCAGGGCCAACCTCCCTCTTCTCCTCAACTACTGCTCCCATCTTGGAGCCATCCAGCGAGACTCTATTTCACCCTATCATCCCTGATGTCCGATATGTTATGCATTAAACGGATTGGACCCAGGACCGAAGCCTCTGCGGCCCCACTACCAACCTCTCTAGGGTTCGAGAGCCCCATAGACCACTTACCTCTGGGTGCGTCCAGCTAGCCAGTTTTCAATCCATCTGACCATCAAAGGGCCTACTCCTAACCCCATCAGTTTCTCCACCAGACCATTGTGGGGACAGAGTCAAACGTCTTGCTGAAGTCCAAGAATAATACATCCACATGCTTTCCCTGTCCAGTTCTGATGTTAGTCATTCGTAGAAGTCCACAGATTAGTTTGACATGATCTACCTGGCACAAACCCATGTTGCAGACTATCCAGACCTCCCACCTCCTCCAAGTACACCCCAATAGTTCCTTTAGTATACTCTCCATTAATTTTCCCACCACCGAGGTCAAACTGATGGGTCTGTAGTTACCTGGTACTTCCCTAGACCCCCCTTTATGGATTGGCACCACATGTGCCTCTCGCCAATCCCTAGGTACCCTCCCTGTCTCAAGTGACCTGTTGAAGAGCTCCGCCAGGGGTGCAGCCAGTATGTCCGCCAATTCCCACAGTACTCTCGGATGAATGCCATCCGGCCCAGGAGATCTGTCTTTCTTTAGGACCTTGAGGGCTAACCACACCCTTTTGGCGGAGATAGCATCATCCATCCCCTCCACCTTACTGGCCTTTTTATCCCTATCCAGATGTGACACCCCTGGGGTACCTCTCCCTCCCTCTTGCTCCATTTCTGTTGCTCCTCTGATCCCACTCACTGCCGCTTCTATCCCCTTCGTGCCTTGCTTTGTAGATATCCCATCCCCCTCACTAGTGAACACAGAGGCAAAGTACTCGTTAAATACCTCTGCCTGGTCCCTCGCCTCTTCCACCCACCCTCCTTCTGATCTCAATCTGCTGAGATGGCCCTTAGTTTTCTCTGCTCCCCAATTACCGAAGAACCCTTTTCCCTCCTTGTATCCCCTGTGCCAGCCGTTTGCTCTTTACTGGACTTTGCTCCCCTCACCATCTGGTGACTTTTCTAGATGCAAGCTGGTACATTTCCTTATCCTATCCTCTTGTTGTTTTATTTTTTGTAGCCGCCTTCTTTTCTCTGACTGCTACCTGGACCTCACTGGACCACCAGCATGGTTTATGTGACCTTGCTCCCTTACGTTTCAACAGCACAGATCCTGACTGCCTCATGAAGTCCCCGTTTTATGACCTCCCATCTCCTTTCCACACTTGTCGTTGAGGTAATCCCCTTCAAGTGATCCTTGAGAATATTTCCCATGCCCTCAAAGTCTGCCCCCTTGAAGTCCACTGCCAGTGTCCTAGATCTTATCTTTCAGCCATCCCTTTTTTTCCCTAAAGTCTATTTGTTTTTGTACTCATTTAATTTATTTTTCATTTTCACCATAAATCTCCATTTCTGTCTCCTTCCCACACATTTGTCACCTTTCAGCCTTCTTACTGGGCCCTGTTAATTAGTCCCCACCTGGGAACTTCCCCAGCTCTTTCACTCCTATTATGCTTTATCTTTCCCATCATCACCTTTTTGTTTCACAGATTCTCTTAATCTTACCATTTATCACTTCTTCACCCTGAGCCTCCCCTTTCTTCTTTCCCCATATATATATATATATATATATATATATATATATATATATTTTATTTTACCTCCCCTCTACTCTAATTTTGTTTTTGTTTTTTTCTCTTTTAGATATTTCCTGAAGAAGACCTAAGGTTGAAACATAGATTTTTAACTCTATTTTCTATTTCCTGCATGCATTTAATATAACCATTTTGTTTTGCTTTTAGACCACATGCTGACGCAGCGCCTTGTTTTGGTTTTTTTACAATATATAATATAATATATATAAATATATATATATACTGCTTGCATCACATTTACAACCACACCTGGCACCAAATTTGTGTAAAACTCTAATTTTATGCCATCTTTTTATTACAAAATATGTTGATTTGCACTCAATTTTAGTAAAAAAAAATAAGATTTTATAAAATGGAATTCCCATTTCTGAAAAAAAGAAATCAGTGATCCTAACCAGGATTTACGCAACATACCCAGAATCCCACAGTGATGCAGGGTGGCAGTCACATGCATTGCAGCGGTGAGCTGCACCCCCTGCTGGCTGAATATGGAATCCATGGGAAATGGCTGTGAAGGCTGTTGCCGCCCAGACTCCCAGCTTGTGGAAGGGTGTGGCAGTGGCACCATCATCAGGGTTTTGGGGAGACGGGGAGGGCTACAGAGGTAAAACCACGGGAAAAAAAAGAATACTTAAAAAAAAAGGTGGGGGGAGGGTTAAATTGAATGCCCCCAATGTTTAAGCCAACATGGATGTTACAGAAAAGAACAAAGTGCTTTAGCTTACGAACCAACCAGGTCCTTCTTCAGAAGCTTTGTGGCAGTTTTTTCAAATATCCCATACTATTAACACCAGGTTATATAGAAAAAGCAGAAATAATTCTCATTGGTTTAACATATACATTTAAAACATAATTGAAGATTATGTCAGAGAAGCTAATTAGCACCAGTATGCCATTATCTGAGGAGCCTCAGAAGGGCAAAGGTTATCAAGAATTCTCTACAGCCAGGAGTTCTTGTCACATAAATTTTAAAATGTCTCAGTATGCCAAGAAAGCATTCTAGTGATAAAAAAAACCTTGGGTGGCATATCTCTCTAATACATGTAAGATGAGCTTACAACTACATTCCAATTGTCCTGGTATATTAAAGGACAGATAATGAGAGACAAAATCCTGAAATTAGGTATAACTGCAAGTTGAAATCAAGCCTCAAATTAACCTACACATGTAAACATGATGCATGAAAGTATCACTTGTAAGTGTAAGTGCAAAAAAAAAAAAAACTCGTCAAGGACCCCAAGAAACGAGACCATAAGCCTGATAAATGCAGATTTCAACACAGAGTCTGTGTATAACAAAATGCACAGAATCAGTCTAAGCAATCTAAATGAAAACCCAAAGGAATTACACCTTTAATGAACCCCCAAGTAAATTGAGATATGCATCTTAATATGAGCAGTTAAAGATGTGACAGTGTGAACACCACCCACTGACAACTAATAGAAGGAAATAAATGCACACTATATGTGAAAATTAAGTGTTCTAGCCACATAACAACTGCCCCATGCCACATCCACCACACATATGTGTGTACATACACCACACCACGCCCCCCACACACACCTGCACCCACACAACCACACACACAACAAATATAGCAAACACATTCCACACACACCACACACCACCGCACAACAAACAAAACACACATACACCATACCCACAACACACAAAAACACAACCAACACACAAAACACACACATACATACATACATCGTCAGTATACACACACACACACTCAAGCGCACTCACCACAGTGTTAAGGTGAAAAGTCAACAATGTAGATAACCATAAACTTACAAAATCAAAGGCCCGTTGAAGAACTAAACTGTTTATGTCCATCTTTTAAAGTAAAGGTCTGTGTAAGTTTAAGTGGAATAATGTGTCATGTACCCAACATCAATGTTCAATCCATCTGCCACCATATTGAGAAGTAAAATAAGTCTAATTTCAGAAGCCCGTCTCTGTTGTGTACTGTTGAAATGTCCTTTTAAGACCATCACAGACATATCTGAGATTGAGTGGTCATCCTGGGAGAAGTGCTGGGCTACTGGTTTCTCAATCATCTTGTGGTTAATAGAATGTCTGTGTGAATTCATTCTAGTGCGGAGTTGTTGGCTTGTCTCCCCCACATAACCTGTGCGAGGACATTTCTTGCATTGGATAAAGTAGACCACATTACTTGATGTACATGTATAATTCCCCTGTATCCTGAATAGTCTGTTTTGTGATGTAACCACACAGTCTGAAGTGGAAATGAGGTTACATGTCTTACATGTGCGTTGATGACAGTATGTCATGTGTGTGTTTGGTGTGTGTTTTTGTGTGTTGTGGGTATGGTGTGTATGTGTGTTTGGTTTGTTGTGCGTGGTGTGGTGTGTGTGGAATGTGTTTGCTATATTTGTTGTGTGTTGTGGTTGTGTGGGGTGTGCAGGTGTGTGTGTGGGGGGTGTGGTGTGGTGTATGTACACACATATGTGTGGGTGGAGCGTGGCATGGCAGTTGTTATGTGGCTAGAACACTTAATTTTCACATATAGTGTGCATTTATTTCCTTCTATTAGTTGTCAGTGGGTGGTGTTCACACTGTCACATCTTTAACTGCTCATATTAAGATGCATATCTCATTTACTTGGGGGTTCATTAAAGGTGTAATTCCTTTGGGTTTTCATTTAGATTGCTTAGACTGATTCTGTGCATTTTTGTTATACACAGACTCTGTGTTGAAATCTGCATTTATCAGGCTTATGGTCTCGTTTTCTTGGGGGTCCTTGACAAGTTTTTTTTTTTTTTGCACTTACACTTACAAGTGATACTTTCATGCATCATGTTTACATGTGTAGGTTAATTTGAGGCTTGATTTCAACTTGCAGTTATACTTAATTTCAGGATTTTGTCTCTCATTATCTGTCCTTTAATATACCAGGACAATTGGAATGTAAGTTGTAAGCTCATCTTACATGTATTAGAGAGTATGCCACTCCAAGGTTTTTTATCACTAGAATGCTTTCTTGGCATACTGAGACATTTTAAAATTTATGTGACAAGAACTCTCTGGCTGTAGAGAATTCTGATAACCTTTGCCCTTCTGAGGCTCCTCAGATAAAGGCATACTGGTGCTAATTAGCTTCTCTGACATAATCTTCTATTATGTTTTAAATGTATATGTTAAACCAATGAGAATTATTTCTGCTTTTCTATATAACCTGTGTTAATAGTATGGGATATTTGAAAAACTGCCACAAAGCTTCTGAAGAAGGACCTGGTTGGTTCGAAAGCTAAAGCACTTTGTTCTTTTCTGTAACATCCATGTTGGTCCAATAAAAGGTATCAAATCATTTGTTTCTGGATCTGTTTTTAAAAGGACCAATACGGCATCTACAACATTTTTTTGCCCAATGTTTAAGGACATTTAAAAAATATCATAATTTGAAAGGCTCATTTAGAATGAGTTTGTGCCACCAAACATTATGTTGCTCCATAAACCCGACCACACACCAACAGTGCTGGGGCAGTCTAACCAGCCCACTTCAGCTGGAATGAGGAAGTGGGTGTCTAAAGAGAAAAGTACCAAGACTGCCCTAACTGCCCAGTGGCTGTGTCTCTTGCTGTGGTGCAGACAACTAGAGTTGGGAAGCAGACACTGTTCGCCATGTCGAGAGGCAGGTCTGGCCGCAGGCAGGTGCCAGAGGGCAGCATGCCTTGGCCAGGAGAGCTGGCACAAGGAACTCTGTGGGTGGGCCGAGGAGCTTGCTTCTTCCGCATGGATATGCAGCACTTTGAGGCTGACAGGCACAGACCACGCCAGAGGAGGAGGAGGAGAAAACATGACAGAAAATTCCCTGCCATCTGAATGATTGCAAAATCACCTGAACATGATATATACCGAATGATTGGGGACTAAGAAAAGTACTTGCCCTGGGTAACCTGAAGTACAGGAACTCTGAACCCTGGATAAAGTTTCTATATCTAAGGTACTGTCAGCATGGCCCAACTGGCAACACATCCACCTCTGGGTCAGAATATTGTGAGTTCTAGTCCCCCACCAGGACTGGGCCCAAATCACAAACACTGGCACCCGAGTGAAGCCCTAAGGGGATTCTGTAGTGTCAGGGTGTGCAGTCTTTCAGATGAGACATTACACCAAGGTTCTGTCTGCCTTTTCTGATGGTTGTTCAGGTGGCCGTTAAAGATCCCATGGAAAGAGAAGGGGGATTTTCACTGAAGTACATGCAGTGCAAAAAAGCAATACAACTAACGCACCAAAAATTCAGATAAACCAAAGTACAAGCAAATGAAAACAAAACCCCATATAAGAAAACAGACACACGATATGTCAACAGCTAACTCTTAGGCTGCCGACAGAGTTAGAACATATAGGAATTTTGGACTGATATATCAGTCTGTGGACACGCAAGGGTTAATACGACATACAATTCCACAAAGCAAACACAAAAATACAGAACAGTCCCCAGATAAAAACATTTATGAGTGTGGGATGAGGCTACCATCCTGAAAACCTACATGCAAATCACCCTATATAAAAGGCTCTTGGAATTCCCACTCAAAGAAGGTCCCTCTGAGCTGCAGCAGTCCTCAGTACAGTGGTAAGCAAATCCTGATATGTAATGAATTTCTGGTGTAACCAAAATGCACCTCGAGCTTGCCACAGATAAAAATGGTAAAAATACATACCTAAGTATCCAGATTGACTGCAGCCCATCGTGGAGGTTAGAGTTCAAACAGCAAATACTCGTATGAAACAAACCACTGCCCGCCACCCACATCATGGGGCCAAAACATCCCAAAAAACAACCGCACTGGGGTAATCCTTACACAGGTGTTCCTGTGTTTCCACAAGCCTATCACACTCCAGGTGTGGGCAAAACCTTTTCTTTTTTTTTTTTTTTCCCATCAAGGTGTTTATTCTCTTCGGCAGGCCGCAGCTTTCAGTCAGCCAACCTACCGGTCTCTGGGGGTCATTCGGGATCTTGAATGCTATGCGTGTCCCAGTGGACTCCCTGGAGCAGGCACGGAGGCTTCATCCTGAAGAAGCCAGAAGGGGAAGGAAGGAAACATATTCAATTCAGTGCTTTAGAGGAACTGGTAATTGCTATTTTTCTTTTAAACTTAGATTGTGGGCTTTTAGTGACACTATACTTTCTTTGTTGTCTTTACTTATAATTGTTTTTGGGCTGTTGAAAATTTAAAACATAGTGGTGGTGTAATTCTGTGCTGTCTTTAATTGCTGCAAATTTTCGCCCCCCCTTCCCCCAACTCTTAATTATATGCCCTGTTAAATCTGATTGACAGGAGCTAAACACAGGGTATAGTAAGGGGTGTGAAGTAGGAGGGGCATAAGGGGGAAGAAGCCCACCCTCAGCACGACAAGTGTTTTGACTCATTTATTTATTTATTGGTTTCTTTTTCTTTAAAAAAAAAAAAAAAATCAGGATCGGTGGCAGGATTTTCAGTACAGTAAATTAATAAAAAGGGAACTAGGAGAGCTTCAGTAGCAGACAAGTAGTGGAACTGCAGTATAATGTGGGGAGTGGTGCAATGCAGTGGCTGTGGGGCAGCCATATTCAGAGCAGACCTTCTGGACACTGAAGTGCTGCCCTATCTGCATGCATCTCTCTGGACTGCGGGATGAGGTAGCCAGACTCAGAAGCGGTAGTAAACTGGGTCAGGAGTACCATCACCCCTATCCAGGGACCACCCAGTCCAATGCAACTGCCTCAAGGATGCCGAGAGCGAGGTACTTGGATGACAGTGGGCTCAGGGAGGGTTAGAGCAGTCAGGCAGAGGCGATCCCAGATCCTATTCCACCAAGAACCCATATGCCACACTGGCAAATGAGGACAACCAAATAGAGGTACCCAGAGAAGTGGAAGGAAAGGATGTGGAGGTTAGCCAAGGAGATGACCTCAGCGGGGAAAGCAGTGGACCCCAGAGGAGGAAAAAGCGAATCCTGGTGGGGGACTCCATCATAAGAGGGATCAGCTAGGAACACAGGAGGGGAGGACAGGGAGGAGGTGCCTACCAGGTGCCATGGCATCGAGGGATGGAAGGAAGATCCTGGGGATCACTGGGAAGGCAAGACGGAGGGTGAGCTGGATGTCATTATCCACCTAGGTACTAATGACCTGGCAAATGGGGAGCCAAAGGAAGTTCAGGAAGAGTTTAGGAAACTGGGAGGGTCTCAAGCAAGTAGCTACTTCTGTCACTTTCTCCAAGTACTACCTGTGAGAGGCAAGGGAGAGCATAGGAGTGCATGCACCAGGAACTTTAACTCATGGTTGAAGAACTGGTGCTGTGAGGAAGGGTTGGATTCATTGGTGACTGGGGACCCACCTGGAGGGTGGAGGTTTGTTCAAGCCTGACGGCCTGCATCCATCCTGGAGGGGAATCAAGCACTCAATGATAAGTTTAAATGCTACATTGACAAGCATTTAAACTAGCAAAGGGGGTGGCAGGCCAGCAAGGAGGGTACCTGCTCTCTCCCCACAGCTAGCAGTGGAACCAGTGAACCAGAGAGTGGCTATCTCTGCAAAGCAGTGTGCAAAAGATGGAGATTAGTGCCCAAGAGGTGGATAAGCAGAAAAGGGGCAAAATTCAGCAGAAGGGCAGACAGCAAGGAGAACCAGGGATAAATGACAACCAAGGAAGGGCTGGAGTAGAACAATGAAACAGTCTAGGAGGTCAAATCATGAAGCCATGTGTGCAAATGCCAGCAGCCTTAGCAACAAGATGGAAGATCTGGAGGCTGTCATGGTACAGTCAGACCTGGACATTGTGGCCATCACTGAAACCTGGTGTAATGATAACCACGACTGGGAAATGGCCATACCTGGATACAACATATTCAGAAGAGACACAGCAGGCAGGAAGAGGAGGAGTGGCACTGTATGTGAAAATGACATAAGGGCCACAGAGATCAGGAGGAACAAAATGGGAGAGATACTGTGGGTTAAGCTGGAAAGGAAAATGGGGACAGCCATCGCACAGGTGTGGTCTATAGACCACCAGCCCAGGAGGAAGAAACAGATAGGGAGCTGATGCTAGCCATCCAAGGGATGGTAGACAAGGGTGAGGTAGTACTGGTTGGAGACTTCAATATTCCAGATGTGGACTGGAGCATCCCAGCAGCAGCATCAACTAGAGCAGATTTATCCTGGACACCTTCAGGTGCCTTCGTCAAACAACTGGTCATGGAACCAACTTGGCAGAAGGCAATACTGGACCTTGTGCTCACAAACAGGGACAGTGTGATGGGGGTAACAGTGGGGAAGCACCTGGGAAACAGTGACCACCAGTCATTGTGGTTTGAAATCACAGAAAGAGCAGAACCAAACCACACAAAAACACGTATCCTGGATTTTAGGGGGGCAGACTTTGGGAAAATGGGGAGATACTTGAAAGAGGCATTAAGGGGAATGGGACAGGAATCAGGGGTTGAGGAACAGTGGGCAGTATTTAAAATGGGGATTACAAGAACAACAGAGTTATGCATTAAGCAGGTTAGCAAGAGGAAAAGGAAGAGGAGACCACTATGGTTTTCCAAAGAGGTAGCAAAGAATGAAAGCCAAAAAGACTGCATTCAGGCAATACAAAAGACACAGGCAGAAGGGATAGGGAGAAGTACCAGGAGAAGCAAAGGGAGGCAGGGAGGTCAGTAAGGGAAGCCAAAGCTCAGACAGAAGAACACATTGCAAAATCAGTGGGTAGAGGGGACAAAACCTTTTACAGGTACATAAGTGAAAAAAGAAAGACAAAGGGAGGGATAGTGAGACTGAAGGGGGAGGATGGGGGCTGCGTGGAGGATGACAACAGTAAAGCTGACATATTGAACAGGTATTTCTGCTCAGTCTTTACTGAGGAAGAGGAGGTTAATGGGTCTGAAGGGAGTACAAGGGGTGAGAATGGTGCAGAAATAACACAAGTCCCTTTACATGAGAAAGGGTCCTGAAGGAACTGGAAGTAATAAGAGTTGATAAAGCAATGGGGCCAGATGGGGTGCACCCCAGGGTCCTTAAAGAACTAAGAGAGGTGGTGGCTGAACCTCTGGCTATCCTGTTTAGCCGATCACTGGAAACAGGGGAGGTACCCAAAGACTGGAGGACAGCAGATGTAGTCCCCTTATACAAAAGTGGGAACAGAGAGGAAGCAGGGAACTACAGACCAGTCAGCCTCACCTCGGTAGTGGGGAAGATCATGGAAGCACTACTGAAGGAGAAACTGGTGGAACATCTGGTTGTCAATGGACTACAGGACCCAAGGCAGCATGGTTTCACCAGGAGGAGGTCATGTCAGACCAACCTCGTTGAATTTTTTGACTGGGTGACTAGGGAGGTGGATCAGGGGAGGGCAGTGGACATGGCCTATCTGGACTTCAGCAAGGCCTTTGACACTGTGCCACATAGAGACTATTACACAAACTGGGGAATATGGGTGTGGGCAGGACAGTAGTGTGGTGGGTAGGTAACTGGCTGGGTGGCAGGACACAGAGGGTGGTGGTAAAGCTGTCACTCCACAGAGGAAGAGTGACCAGTGGGGTACCACGGGATCAGTGCTGGGACCGGTCCTATTCAACATCTTCATCAGTAACATTAGCAGGACCTAGAAGGCAGAATTTCACTGTTAGCTGATGACACAAAGCTCTGTAAGAGTAGACACACCAGAGGGTGTAGACAGAATGAGAAATGACCTGCAGAAACTTGAAGAATGGTCAGGGTTTGGCAGTTGAAATTCAATGCAAAGAAGTGCAAGATAATGCATATGGGGCACAAAACCCTGGCACAATATATCAGTTGGGGGTGAGGATATAGCATGCACCAAGCAGGAAAGGGATCTTGGGGTTGTCATCTCTGATGACCTCAACGTAGGGAAACAGTGTGACAAGGCAGCAGGTAAAGCAAATAGGATGCTGGGATGTATAGGCAGGGCATCACCAGCAGGAAAAGGGAGGTCATAATTCTGCTGTACAAGACACTAGTGAGGCCCCACCTGGAGTACAGTGTACAGTTCTGGAGACCATACCTATGTAAGGACATAGACAGGGTAGAGAAGGTTCAGAGGAGGGCAACAAAGATGGTGCATGGATTGCATCACAAGTCCTATGAAGACAGGTTGAAGGAACTGAACATGTACTCCCTGGAGGAGAGGGAGGAGGGATATGATAGGAGACATACAAGTATCTTACAGGGAGGAACAGGGTGCAGGAAAACACTATTTTAAGCGAAAAAGATGTTCCAGGACAAGAGGGCATGGGATGAAGTTGGAGGAGGGACGATTCAGAGGAAACATGAGAAAGAATTTCTTCACAGAACGGGTGGTGGACAAGTGGAACACCCTGCCAGAGGAAGTGGTGGGGGCTGAAACAATCACGGGATTTAAGAATGCATGGGATAGACATAAAGGAATTCTGGAGGTCAGGGGTAAGGGGCAACAGACTTCTAGGAAAACACACTGAACTTACAAGCTCAAATGGGCAGACTGGGTGGGCCACAGGCCCTTATCTGCCGACACTGTCTATGTATCTATGTATCCTGCGATGGCCCCCGACCAT
Organism: Neoceratodus forsteri; assembly: GCA_016271365.2. Taxonomy (NCBI): domain Eukaryota; kingdom Metazoa; phylum Chordata; order Ceratodontiformes; family Ceratodontidae; genus Neoceratodus; species Neoceratodus forsteri. The sequence continues at coordinate 1,618,414,269 of CM028130.1, forward strand.
TTCTAGTTTTTCTCCCGGTTGCCCCCAGTTACCCAGGGCCCCACACAGGCGCCTTGCGTGCGTGGAGGCGCGCCACTGCGCCTCTTGCTCCGTGATGGCTCCTTCCTCCCACCCTGTTACCCTATGCCTCTGGCTCCTCGGCTTGCGCTGCCCCTGGTCTCCACTGTGAGGCAGCCAAGAGCCAAGGGAAGCTCAGATTCTTCCCCAGAGAGGAGAGCTGCCTGTCAGCAGCTCGATCCTGCACCACACCCTCCCTCTGTGCCAACCTCCAATAGCCCATGTTCGTTCCCGAACACTGGTCGCCAGCGTGGAGTGAGGTGTGGCATCCAGCGCCTCAATCCTCAGCGCCACCGGGCCGGCATCATCTGTCACTCTTTTAGTGAAGAAAAATGTTCTCACATCTCTCATGAACTCCCTCACTCCAGCTTCATCGCATGCCCCCTAGTCCTGGTACTCTTTCTCATTTGAAAGTGACTTCCCTCTTGCACCCTGTTCACCCCTGTGAGGTACTTGTAGGTTTCTATCATGACTCCCCTCTTCCAGGCTGTACATATTGAGATCCCTCAGTCTCTACTCATAGGGCTTCTTGTGCAACCCCTGCACCATTTTAGATGCCCTGCTCTGGACTGTCTCAACCCTGTCCATGTCCTTTCTGAGGTGCTGTCTCCAATACTGGGCACAGTACTCTGGTGGGGTCTCACCAGCGAGCGGTACAGTGTCAACACCACATCCCTCCTCCTGTTGAAGATACCTATCCCTACGCATCCCAGCAGCCCTGCCACTGCCTTATCATACTGCCCTGTCACTTTAAGGTCATCAGATACAATAACCCCAAGGTCTTTTTCCTGTTTAGTGACTGTCAGTACCTGCCTGCAAAGATATTACAAGATAATCTGGTAAGGAAGGAGAGGTTAAACATTTAGAGTGCCTATCTGCATTTGGCACTGCACAGTCTCAGGATGTGCATTTTATTTAGAGCCCGGAGAGCCAGTTTCCTTTTACATTTTGAAGTGATGCAGGCTCTAGATATGGACGTCTTGCCCCTGATCACCATTACAGCTGGTGGTCACATTTAAAGGGACACCGTCAACTTTGTTTTGCATCATATTATTTCTAGCTGAAAATCCACATTTTATGATTGCTTACCTTCTGTAAAATTCATTAATGCTGCTGGTTGTTTTATACAAACATACGAAATTGCCAGCAGATACAGGCCATTCGATCTCTCTAGTCTGCTCGAGTGTGCAGCACTTCAGTCCATTAGACTGCAGCTTCCCCCCTCCCTCATATGCCCTCCCATCTCCCACCCCCTCCAGATCTGTACCCTCCCCTTGAATCTGTCCCACCCCCTCTTGAAGCCCCCAACACTCTGCAACGATACAACTTCCTCTGGCAGAGCGTTCCACCCTGCCACCACCCTTTCTGTGAAATAGTACCTCCTCAGTTCCCTCTTGAACCTGCCCCCTTCCAGCTTCATAGTGTCTCCCTGGTTTCCCTTCCGCCTTTCAGATTGAACATACACCTGGTGTCCACTTCGTTCAAACCCTTCAGGTACTTGAAGGTCTCAGTCATATCTCCTCCAGGGTATATATATTGAGCTCTCTCAGTCTCTCCTCATATGGTCTGTCCTCCAACCCCAGGATCATTTTTGTTGCCCTGCGCTGTACCCCCTCCAGTAGTTTGATGTCCCTTATCCACCTCCTTGGTTAGTGGACCAGAAATGCATGCTAATGTATAGTTCGAACCAACCTTGTTTTGTTTCAAATTCTGGATCTGTTCTTACTGCATACTTCCTGAACATCAGAAACACCCCCAAACAGTACGCCCACTCATGATGCAACAGTCTCTTACACGCCCACTGCATAATGAGTGGGTAGACTGTGTTAGGGGTGTTGCTAAGCCCAGGAAAGAGACAGCAGTAGCTGATCAAGGACTGTAAACAGACATGTTTTTGTGTAGCAACACCAGTGAAGTGAGCAATATGTTTTTCACTTTTTAAGAGAAAAAAGAATCAGAATTAAACAACCAGCTACACAGGCAGCTACGTCAGCTGCCTCTACAGAATGTGGACAATCACAACGTGTGTTTTTTAAACAGGGACACTATGAGTCCTAAGGGGGTTGACAGCATCCCTTTAAGCTGCGATACAGTTGTGCGTTTTCTTCTTTTCCATTTTTGCTTTTCAAGGCAACTGTAAATGATGCATTCAAGCAAAGCCAATGGGATTTACTCCCAGGTGCTAAAATGGACAGGAACCCATAGGGAACTCAGTTCCAACACCTCTTACAAAACTGTGCGACAGTTCCACCACCTGTGTCATCTTTCTCCATTGACTACTATAAGAGAGTTCCTACACCTAAAAATGACAGGTCCACCACCTAGATGACTAGATGTGAGCATTCCCCCACCTAAACATTTCCAATGTAACCACTGTTTAGTCAGGTTTTGAGAGGCAGACCGCACGGCGACTGTGACATCCATTTGGTTTGCACCTCACTAACTCACTAATTCCTTGATAGGTTGCCTGACATCATTATTATGCCGATTTTATCTTTGAATAATATCTTAAGAGTCGCTATCAATAACTGTCTCCACACGTTCCCCGAGATCGACAATTCTTTGTATATAGAAGTATTTTGTTTTAAAGATTTCTGATCTCATTTGCTTAGAGTGCCCTCTAATGTACATTTCCTTACTTTTCAGTTTCAGGCCCGTGGCAACCATCAGTTTACCATCTTTATAAAAAGAATCACTGGATAGCTTGATACTTTTTATTGGAGTAACATATGCCTTGTACAACAATGATACAATACTCAAGCTTTTGAGGCCCAACAGATCCCTTCGTCGGGTGCTACTGTACCTGACGAAGAGATCTGTTGGGCACCGAAAGCTTGACATCTATACATATCTATGACATCTTTGTACAAGGCATATGCTGGTAAAGCAAAACGTATAAAACCATCCAGTGATTCCTGCTTTCCAAGAAACCAATACAGCCAAAATCTTTTTTTACCATTTTTAAAGAGAACAGTCAGTGCTAAGAGCCACACACCTATGTGTGAGGCTGGTCTCAATGTGCATTTTGTGTGCAAATAAACTTCTTTTTGTTTGTTTTTACACTTAGGTTTACTGCATTATACTAGATTCAAGAACAAGGGGGCACAATTTAAAGATAGAGGGGGGGCGGCTCCGAAGTAATGTAAGGAAGTATTTTTTCATAGAGAGGGTTGTGGATGCATGGAACGGCCTTCCGGAGGAGGCGGTGGAGTCAAAAACAGTGGTGGAATTCAAGCATGCATGGGACAGTTATAAGGCAATTCTAAGGGGTGGGGGTAGGAAAAAGTAGGCTGCTGGTTAACTAGGATCTGCAGCCTATCCATTAGGTAGGGAAATGGGCAGACTGGGTGGGCCAAGTGGTCCTTATCTGCCGTCAAATTCTATGTAGCTGCCATGCGAGCAGGGCTGCTGCAGTTGGAGATTCAATGACTGCTCCCCTTTAACAAAGTCACAGAAACATAGAACCTGCCGGCAGATGAGGACTGCTTGACCCACCAAGTCACCTCGTAATCACTTTGTTTCTAGAGACAGCATCCCTGAAGAGTTGAGCCTTTCTTCATATGTTTTGTCCTACACCCCCAGGTTATCTTGGTAGCCCTTCTCTGGACTCTCTTCAAGTCTGCTTTGCCTTTATCCAAGTAAAGCAACCCGAACTGGGAGCCATGATCTACTGCAGGTAGTCTCACCAGGTTTATATAAAGTGGCCTAATCATGTCCTTTTTTCGGGGTACAAAGTTACATTTTATGCATCCTAGTATTTACTTAGCCTTTGTGGCAACTGATCTGCAGTGCTCCGAATGTGACAGGGTATAAGTGATGACTATGCCCAAGTCTCATTCCCCACTAGCTGTGATGTGTCTAGCGTGATTAATGAAATAAGGACAACACATATTTATTTCTTCCCATGTGCATAACTCTATATTTTTCTCTGTGTTAAACGTCATACCCCAGGTCTCAGCCCATAATGCAATAGTGTATATTTTTGTAGCTGTCCCGCTTTTTCCTTCCCCATATGTATTTTGTGTGTTTTTCTCCCGTTCCATGTCCCGTTCTCAGCAGGGTGTGCGCCGTGGAGGTATGCACACACGTGGCCTCAGACACCCACCTATGACTTGATGCCCCTTCCACCTATACTAGTCACCGGACCTTCACCCAGTGGCAACGGAACTACGGGGGGGGGGGTGACGACCACCCGGAGAGAGAGAAGAGCTGCCCTACGGCTACTCAATCCTGCTCTATTTAACTATTTCACTATAGACCCAGGTTTTTCAAGTTTTAGGATTATAGCCTGGTTTGGGTCAAAGTCAAAGGCCGTTGTGAAATCAACATAAACAACGTCCCAAGCTACACTCCTGTTTAAAATCTCATTTATTGGCTCATAAAAGGCCAATAGATTGATGGGGTGCACTCTCCCTTTTGTGACACTGTGTCATGTTAGGTCCTTTATTTTCTGATTGGACATGCAGTACAAAATTCTTCATGAATCTCCTCTTCTCCTTTAAGGATTATAATGTACACCCTTACAGGGATTTGCGCAGTCTTAGTGGGGTGGAAATGAGATAAGTCCAAAGGTTCTACAAGGAAAGGTCGTGGCACTACACGTGGTGGGCATGGGATGACACATTTATTCCATTAACCACTGATCCCTGGTTTACATGACAGCCACGGGAAGGGGGGGATGTATATTCAGTTGGACAGCTATTAAATTAAGGTTCTGTTAAAACATTTGAAGACTGGGTACAGAACGTTGGGTGGACCCGAGCTGATAGCTTTACATACCTTCAACTGAGGGACTATGTTAGTAAGCTGCTCTGGCTCAAGATAGGAGACCGAGCAACCCCCAATCCTCTTCCTGCCTTCACAGCGATACTGGGGTCCGCACAAGGAAAAGGGGCCATCACACTTTTGTACACAAATTACATTTTGCATCAGGGCTGCTCATCTGGTTATGTGCAACTGAAGTGGCAAGAAGAGCTGGGGGTGGCAGTCGCGAACAAACACTGGGACAAGGTGTGAGACATGGCTTGGCGTACCTCCTCCTCCCCCATATGGTGGAAGTTTGTTTGGAAGTTGAGAATGAGAGACTTTTTGGTGCCTCCCACCAAAGCAAAATGGGACCCAACATGTTAGCTGGCTGCTGGAGACAGTGTGCAGAGTGAAGGGCGATGCAGGTGCATGTCTTCTGACTTGGTCCTCACCTGCAGGGTTATTTGGTTGGTGGTGAGATGCAGAGTCTCACATATTTTAAATATTCAGAAGACTGACCTGTGAACACTTGTTATTAGGTATAAGGCCCAGATCACTGAAGGGAAGGCATCTACCTGAGGGGCATACTCACTGCAGCAGCAGCCAACACTATAACGAAATGGTGGCTCCATGTAGACCCACCCACACAGACAGAGTGGGAGGAGACTGTAAACAAAATACAACTAATGGAAAACAAATTACTTTTATGGTACAACACAGGTTTGAAGCTTACACAAACCGCTGGACGTGACAGGACCTAGAACAGCTGGGAATGGACACAGAGTCGGTCTTTTAAGCCTTTCATGACAATGATACTGGTTACTTAAGGCTTTCGTGATGAACTTTTACCTGCCTAATATGCACTTCTGCTACCAAACTTAACTACTTAGCAAAGGAACTGACTCATGACCACAGGTGTTATTAGTTTCTGTTTAGTTGACCTGCTGTCACCAGGTTACTTTTAGGAAATGCAGGACTGGATACAGGTGTTCATGTCATTCTAATGGACTGCTAATCCATTCAAGTCCTATCATTGTCTTGGCAGATAAAAATGCTTTATATAGTGGCTATGGCTGATCAATAAAGAATTATAAAAAAAAAAATTCTTTATGAATTTTACCCGAAATACTCATCAGGCTAGCAGTCTGAAGCCATGGACTTGATTCCTTTAATTTTTTTAATTTTTTTTTTTAAATCATGATGACTCAAGCAGTTTTCCAACCTCCTGGGATTACAGTGGTGTTAAGACACAGGTTGTTTGCCAGCTCTTCGACACAGTGGCGGTGGTACCGCTTGTGATGCTGCTGATCCAGGTTCAGGAATGAGCCTGAGCCATTGGAGGTCTGGCCAAGGACGAAGGTAGAGCATCCCAGAGGATGCTTGCTTCCTCAGGGGGAGGGAGGGCTCTCGATCTCACTGTAATACTGCCACCTGGGTTAGCACAGATGGCAGTGCAAGCAAGACAAAGGATTAGAGAGGGGGATGTCGAAGCGCTCTGGTGCGCACTGAATGCTGTGCAAGTGCCAGTCAAGGGTTTCCATTGATGGCCATGAGTGGGGATAGAAAAAAGTACAGTTACATAGGAACTTACCGTCACAGTAAATCTTTGAGAGAGATTCCTTCAGTAGGTCATCACATATAGGACTGGCGCCACCTGGCGTCAGGCCGCATGGCAGACTTTTCTAGCAATACCTGACAGGGGACCGCCCACCCAACATCCCGTAACTGACGTCAGCGTGACTGTATATAGTGGGTGATCCCCACGCCCACCCTCCAGTTTTCCCGCCGGAGCCAGGAAGAGGCCTGACAGCAGGAGCGAACAGGATTTGGAGTCCCTGTAAAATATAAAATGAGGGGAAGAAGGGAGGGAAAAATATGACCTACTGAAGGAACCTCTCGCGAAGATCCACTGTTACAATAAGTTCCTACGTAACTGTACTATCTTACTTCGAGAGGGTTCCTTCAGTAGGCTATTACATATAGAACAGCGTCCCAAGAAATCCCTCCAAGGAGAGACTGTGAGAAACAAGGGAGTGGGAAAACAAACTCCAGCTGAAATAACTTAAGTCCAGAAAGGACCCAGTCTAGGACAGAAGGCCCTGCAGGACAGCTAGGCCAAAGCCAGCCCTCCGCCGAGAAGCAATGTCCAGACTGTAGTGTTTGGTAAAGGTATGGACAGAACTCCAAGTAGCGGCAGCACAAATGTCATCCGCGGAAACGTTCTGTAGGAAGGCTGCAGACGCAGCCATGCCCCTAGTAGAACGGCCTCTGATGGTACCTGGCAGAGGTTTATTTTACTTCTGGTAACAGTATCGAATGCATCGAATGCAGTTGCTTAACCATTTGGAAAGGCCCTGCTTAGAAACCGGTTTGCCCTTTGATCTCGGGCCAAAAGAGACAAACAACTGGTTGCAAGAGCGAAACTCTTTGGTCCAATGGGTGTAACACCGAAGAATCCGATGGACATCCATCTTATGAAGGAGTGCATCACCTCTGTTAGAGGGGGATGGATAATACACTGGAAGCTCTACTGACTGACTCCACATTGGGAAGAAACCTCGGATGAGTTCTGAGGACTGCCCGGTCCCTGTGGAAAATCAAGTATGGCTCCTTGCAGAATAGAGCGTAAAGCTCCAAAATCCTTTGGGCTAACATGATAGCCACAAGAAAAAGTGCCTTCCAGAAAAGGAAGCGCAAATCACAGCTCATAGCTGGCTCGAAAGGAGGAAGGGTAAGATTTTCCAGTACGAAGTTTAAGTCCTAAGGCAGAGTTGGGCTACGGATGGGGGGTTTCAGATGGAGAATCCCTTTCAGAAAGGTTTTGGAGACTTCCAACTGAGCCACGGGTTTACCATCCACCAGCTCATGGTATGGTGAGATAGCTGAGATATGGACCTTTAAGGAACAGTAGGACAGACCAGAGTCTGACAAATGAAGGAGGTATTCTATGACTTGTGAGGCCGAGCAAGAAAAGGGGTTCCAGCCCTCAGCAGTCGCCCAAAAGGAAAACCGCTTCCACTTCATGGCAAAAGTGGAACAGGTAGATGGTTTCCTGGCCTCGATGAGGACTTGAGCAACCTTGGAGAAAACCCTAAAATGGGTAATGGTCCCCAGGATACCCCAAAGGGTAATGCAGGACAGTTCGGGGTCGAGTATAAAACCCCATCGTCAGATCAGGCATCGGGAAAACCCATGTCAGACCCGCCGTGGTGTAAATAGGTTGGAGGTCTGGCGTCGGGACAGCCTGCCTCAGGTGAACTGATGTCAGAACCCGCACCACCCTATCCGGCGCCAGAAAGGGATCGCCCTAACGGTCACCTGGACATTCCACATAGCCTACATTTTGCCAGAGCACCTGCCCAGAGAGAGAGAGATGGTGGCTAGACACAGTCCCGCTGCTAGAGCAACTTACCTTTACAGGCTCCCCGCCATCTTCCATGATCGATCATTCGCACAAGGTAGGACTGAGAGGAAACTGAAGAATTTTTGTGTTATTTAAACTGACACAAAAATAAAACCTCTAAACTATATTAATCTAAAAGCAAAAAACTGAAAGCAGTTGTCATATAGATAGCGAAGTTCTGGCCACAATATGGAGAGCAGAAGCACTACTGCTGCACACTCAATGGTGGGGAAAAAAGAAACAGAGGCGGTTGGGGGCTGGTGTCACTCTACACTAGCTGGTGGGTGCAGTGATGCATGCAGCTTACTGAAGCCGCCAACCCTCCAGAAAAGTTCTGGCTCCCACGGGGTCCTAGCACCTCTGGCTCAGACCCATTAGTGGGACTCTATGGAGGAGGCTGATTCTTGGAAGCTCTTCCTCATGTCCCTCCTGAATTTCCTTCCCACTAGTTTCCACTCCTGTCCCTGTTTTCTAGATTCACTATACCTGTTGAACAGTTCCTCATGGTTTACTTTGTTCATTCCTTTTAGGAATCTGAAGGTCTCTATCATAACGCCCCTCTCCGTTCTGGTCTCCAGCGAGCACACGTTCACTGCCCCAAGTTGATCCTCGTAGGATCTATCCTGCAGGCAATTAATTATTATGTTTGCTTGCACGCATGTGCAAGAAACATAGTGCCATCATCCGGGTTTTCGGAGGTGTGGCACCCGTCTTCCAATTCAGTCAGTTTGTTTGCAGGTACGGCAGCAGTTCTCCAATGAACGCTGCAGCTGTCTATGACAGCAGTTGAAAATGCAGTGGCCATACAGTTGAAAGACAGAGATACGCTTCAGTGGCAGCAATAAGACATCCGCGTTGCTCTTTGCGTGCGCTCCTCCCCGACATACACATGCATACTGTGCTCGGCGTCCCATCCCGCGTACGCAATATGGCCGGCGGGGTGCCCAATCCCTCGTAAACTGTGCTGCGCTTCCTCCCCAACATAGTTCCAGATGCCACACTGGGAGCCCACCGCAGCGTGGCAACATATCCTTATGGCCGATGGGGTGCCCAATCCCCGTCGGCTCCTACCCACAATAGATTATAGGGTGCCGCGCTGGGGCCCACCCAGTGTGGCAACAGATCATACTGCTGACGGGGTGCCCAATCCCCGTCGGCTCCACGCCCCCAAAACAGCCTTCCAGCTGCCCGCAGCTGGAGCCACCCAGTGTGTGGCAAGTCCCATAGTCTAGGTAAAAAAAAAAAAGCCTGAAAGAAAAAACCTTCCCTCGCTGACTGTCCTGACCCAATCCCCCACCCCCTCCTCACCCCATACTTACCTCCGGAGCTCGACACGGCGATCTTGGTGGACCAGAACACATCTGCACTCTTCAAGCTGACACTAAACTGAGGAAATGCTGGTAAGCTGTGTAATGTAATAAATAAGGTTTTTCAACTTTAGTACATATCTCGAAGGCATTTTGGGAAATTTTTCACCAAATTTTCAACAGAGTTTTGGGACCCATCTCATGAATTCTGTCACTGTCATGGCGTTAATCGGCCCCAAAAGGTGTTCAGCGGTCACTGCGTGGAACCACATTTTGGGACTGATTCTAAAGCGACGTGTCACAGTTCATGAGGTAGGCTCCCAAAACCGGATGTTGAAAATTTGGTGAAAAATTTCCAAAATTACTGCTTTAGCATGCGCTATGTGCTGTTCCTACGCATCGTCAGAATTCGCGAATTTTCAATATGTTCACTCCAGATTTTCCATATTGCCATTTTACCATACCTCCTTATGAGCAGTACAGCTGTCATTTCACATATCTGACCCAAAATGTGTTTCCGTGTATGTAGCACACAGTGGCGCAGTCGGTGTGCGAAATCAATGTTCGGGACAGATTAAGAAAATCACAGTGAGACTGTTCACGAGCAGAGGTGTTAAAATGGCTATGTTAAAAATTTGGTGAAAAAGTTCCCAAAAATTACTGTTTTACGAGCAAGCGTTGCGCTGTTAATACGCATGCTCGTAAGTTCGTGAATTTTCAATATTTTCACTCCAGATTTCAACATTGCCATTTTACCACACCTCTTTATGAGTACAGCTGTCATTTTTCACATCTCAGCCAAAACGCGTTTCCGTCCATGTAGCGTACAATTTTTCATTTATTTAATTTTTGTTAACCGGGTAGGTGCACTAGCCATAAAATGACTATTTTCAGGCACGACCTGGGAGAGTACAACAAAAGGAGAACAGCTGAACAACAGCAACATGGGTACAATAATACAAATAGAGGAACAGTACAGCAGTGCTACAAAAATACAATGGGTAGAAACAACAAAAAATAATGGCAAGCATTATACAGATAATGGCAGTAAGATATATAATAAGTGCAGAAACCACAGACCCGACCTGTGGAGTGAAAGGGTTAATAAAATAGTAAGGTTATATAGAGAGAAATGTGAGGAATGTTCAAATATAACAAGAAAGACTGACAGAAGGAAGGTCAGGGGTGGTAACTGGCAAAACAACAGTGGATGGTCAGCAACAAGGTTCGAGAAGGAAGAGAGCTAGTAGTCAAGAAGTTATTTACAAAGAGAAGGAAAAATATGGGAAGGGGAAGTGGAGACAGTCTTGGAGCTGGATTAGAGCAGGGGTGACGTTACTAGTAAGTCTTAGGAGCTCCAGGTTGGGTCAAAGCATGTACAAGCATCAGCTAAGGATAGATAACGATGATATTCACTTTTAAATCCAAAGTGAGACTGAGACAGCCGGAGGTTGCGTGGAAGAGCATTCCATAGCCTGGGAGCAGAGGTGTGAAGGCCCTGTGCCTTTAGTAGTCCACATCTCGGAACATAGAGCAAGGATTTGTCAGCTGATCGCAGGCCATGGGAGGATGGTTGAGGAACCAGCAATGCCGCTAGCTGGGATGTTTTTTTTTTCCCGGATGATCGAGTTCATTAGTGATCCAAGGTAGTATTGTCTACTGGCAGAGGCCGAGAGCCAATTCAAATCCTTATAAAGAAGGCAGTGATGTTTGAGTCGAGGCAACGAAGAGGCAAATCGGCATATACTGTTATAAGTTATGTCCCATTTTAGTAGGGAAGTTTTATGGGCAGAGGTAAGAATAGAAGCACCATAAGTAGGGTTGGGAGCAGAATACCTCGGGCAATGCTAATTTGGCCGGGGTGTAAGCATGTGCTCGTTTGTAGCTACTCCTAGTTTCGAGTTTACAGCTTTGCATGAGGACTGAATGTGAAGATTAAAATCCAGGGACTGGTCCAGCAGGATCCCAAGGTACTGAAGGAAGTAACATTTTCAAGTGGAAATCCTCCTGGGTGAAGAACCTCCAGCAAACTAGAACAGGTCTTAATCTTCGGTGCGGAACCTAGGAGCATGGCTTTCGTTTTCTTTTCATTTAGTACAAGCTTACGATCTAGTAGCCAGTCTAAGACCTTACTGAAGTCTGAAGTAAGTGGTGTGTTTATGCAGGCAATACTAGAAGAACTGATATAGATGATCAGGTCATCAGTGTAGAGAATATGATGCTGTTGGTGTGCGAAATCAGTGTTCGGGACAGATTAAGAAAATCACAGCGACACTGTTCATGAGCAGAGGTGTTAAAATGGTTATGTTAAAAATGTGGTGAAATACATCCATAAAATGACTGTGTTATGAGCTACCATTGCGCAGTTTCCATGCACCCTCGTAATTTCATGGATTTCTAATATTTTCAGTCCAGATTTTCACCACTGGCATTTTTCCACACTTCCTTATGAACACTACAGCTGTCATTTTTCACACCGTGGCTGAAATGTGTTTTCATACTTCCAGAGCAGAGATGCGTGGTCGCTGTGGGAAATCACTGTTCGGGACAGATTAAGAAAATCACAGTGACACTGTTCATGAGCGGAGGTTACAAAATCCCTGTCTTGAAAATCAGCTGTAAAAAATCCCCAAACTAATTGCATTATGGGTGTGCGTTGCGCATTTTCTACACATGCTCGTGACTTCACCAGTTTTTTCAATATTTTCACTGTAGAATTTCAACATTGCCATTTTTTGCACCTCCCCATGAACAGTACAGCTGTCATTTTTCACATCCTGTTCGAAATGTGTTTTCGCACCTGTGCTGTCAAATGGCATAGTCGCTGTGCAAAATCAGCTTTCGGCTAACAAACTGATATTGCCACTGTTCATTAGGTGGGGGGTCACAAAAAAAACATGCTGAAAATTTGGAGTGAAAATGCCAATGAACGCATGAGGCATTAGGGTTTCTGACCATAACGCCCCAACCTGTAGAGATTGAGAGGCATCAGGGGTGTGACTTGGGGTTCTCGCCTGTAATGCGAATACCATTCCACACCCTGCAGTCAGTGAGAGGCATCGAGGTGTGCCTTGGACTCCTTGGCCCCAAAGTTCACCCCACTCTCCTGTACAGGACCCATCTCACCGTATTTCCTGATGAAATGGGGTGAGCATAAGGGCCAAAGACCCAAAGGCACACCTTGCCACTTGTCAGTGTCTACAGGGAAGGGTGTGGTGAAATGGTGTGGCTGTTATGCCTGATGACCCAAAGACACACCCCAATGCCTGTCAGTTTCTGCAGGGTGGTGGTGGGGTTGGCTTCAGTTCAATACTTCACTGCCATTCCTATTATGCAGCTCTCTAACTCCTACACTACCAATGCCAGTGCCAGCAAGCAAACATTCGGCATTGACAAATGCTTGTTTTTATTACTCTGTGCTGCACAGTCAACAGCATTGTATTTGTTTTTCCTCAAGTGCGGACCTGAGAACAGTACTCCAGGTGTAGCCTGACCAGTGATCCATAGAGAGGTATTAAGACCTTTTTCCTGCTATCAAATCCCCTCCCAATACACCCCAACATTCCAGTTGCCTTACTGTTAGACCTGCTTACATTAGGATTTCATCGGCAGACTTCCAAGATACCAGCACCCTCCAACCTCACTTGGAACCTGCCAGCCACAGTTATCACTGGACTTCAGGCTGTTCCAGAGACCCTTATTTCACCAGTGGACTCCCAAGATATCAGCACCCTACCCCCTCACTCGGAGTCTGCCAGCAGCTGTTACAGATGGACTTCAGGCTGCTCCAGAGACCCTGATTTCACCGGCGGACTCCCAAGATACCAGTACCCTCCCCCCTCACTCTAAGCCTGCCAGCAGCTGTTACCAACGGACTTCAGACTGCTCCAGAGACACTCGTTTCACCAGCGGACTCCCAAAATACCAGTGCCCTTCCCCCTCACTCGGAGCCTGCCAGCCACTGTTACCAAAGGATGTCAGGCTGCTTCAGAGACCCTAATTTTATCGGCGGACACCCAAGATACCAGAGCCCTCCCCCCTCACTCAGAGCCTGCCAGCCGCTGTTACTAACGGACTTCAGGCTGCTCCAGAGACCCTAATTTCACAGACGGACTCTCAAGATACCAGCATCCTCTCCCTCACTTGGAGCCTGACAGCCGCTGTTACCGACGGACATCAGGTAAACAGCTACTGCTGGATCTGCTCCACTCCCTTGCAGGACAATGCCATTTTGTGCTGGCGTACCTGCACTGACTGTTACTTTCTGGTGGCATTTCATTTAGTTTGATAGCATTTACGGTGACTTGCAAGTGTTATCTTAAGGTGTTTAGCTCTCCTGCCATTTTTAGAGCATTGTAAGTGTAATTTCAGCTGTATTTTAAGTCATGTAGTTTACTTGCCAGGAGTTTACAGTGGAGTTTAATTATGCCTGTACTATTCTAGTTTAGTGAGCTTTGTGTGTCAGCTACTAGGACTATTTGTCTCTCACTGTGCCCAATTCCTTGCTCTGGTCTCCTCCTCCTGCTATGCCCCCAACCCCACCATGTCTCCTTTGTCCGCTTCCTGCCTTGACCCCCATGCATATGCGCACCTTTTGTTCCTCTGACCCATTAATCCTCTTCTTCTGTTTATTCACTGCAGACTGCTCCGGAGACCCTCACTTCACTGGTGGACTCCAAAGATACCAGCACCCTCACTTGGAGTCTGCCAGCTGCTGTTACCGATGGACTTCAGGTACAGAGCCACTGCTGGATCTGCTCTGCTCCCTTGCAGCACCGCGCTTCTCGTAGCACTGCACTGTCCCTGCCCACGCAACCCGCCTCAACCACTCTCCCACCCGGGGTGGTGCTACCTTTAAAGGAACATCTAGAAACAATCAGACCACTTTTGTACCCCAGAAGATAGGCGGTCTGATCCTAAGTTCCCTCCCTCCCTCTTCCCTACCTATGCATATATCGATTTGTATATTACCAACTCCCCTAGGTCCCTCCCTTCTGATCCTGGCATGAGGTTACACTTGGGAGGTGTGGGATTCAAACCCTGGTCCTCAGCTTCCTGCCTCTACCTTAGCCAGGGACCTCCACTAGGCTATTCCACCAACAAGTTTTCAGGCTGTGAGTTCATTAATAACTCCTATGGCCTCCCATCCTTGCTCATGCTATACCGCCACCTAGTGTTACTACACTGCCCTTGCTCAAGTCATTTCATCCTGCCACTAGAGGTCACTTCGGGTCACTCTGCCTTTTTATTTTAGCTACTACCCTCCCAGAACCCCCCAATCACTTGCTATATTACCTTAGGATCTTCCCAGTCTACATGGGGCTTCCCACCAGAATGTTTTTCCCAATAATACTCCTTTTGCTTTATTTCCCATCTCTTTGAATATGGACTCCCTCCCAACGGTCCACAGGCATCCCCCAAACCCATCTCAAAGCTATTCGCTTTGATACCACTTTCTCCATAGAGGACCACCTTAGTTCTAAAACCTCTTCAAACCCTCCCCCCAAATCCCTCTTTTTCACACCTAATTTCTGTAGATCCCACAGGGGCTCCGCTCTTTCTCTCTCAACTCATTCCTCAGCTACATCTGTGTAACCCCCCCTTGTTACCCGGGGTTACTAGAATCCCAGTAAGACCTAGTGGTAGGCAGGGAAGGCAGCTTGTGAAACTCCAGTTAAATAGATTTCACACTGTCTCACTCTGTTCTCAGTCTCAGCTGAGACTGAGGGATGACATCACCATAGAACTATCACTGCTGCATAAGCCACAATGGAATCTGCAGAAGGGAGTTAGAGTAGAATGTTGGGAGGTTTGAACAGTCAGTCTGTAGTCAGTTGGAGTTTGGAGCTTGTTGTGAGAGGAGCACAGCAGCTCTGAGCTTCGGCTCTTGGAGCCTCAGCCCTGAAATAGGGCTACATTTAGGGAAAAGGTGTGTGTTTCCACCTAAAGAAAGACACAGTGAGCTATTTTTAAAGTGGTGGAGACCGCTGATTCTGGTCTCTGTGCCCCATCCCACAGGGGATGGGGCAGGAGGGTTTGCCTGCATTTCCAGGGGCAACCCCCTGGCTACTGCTAGTGAAGAAGATGCCTTATTTTGTCCACATGTGTGGGATACAAGAAGATTTCGTTATTCGCCTGTGGGGCACCTGCAACCAGGGGGTGAGTTCTGCTCTTTTCTAAAGGGCCCATGTTTCACCCTGGACTTGTGTTAAAGTGGGGACTGGACTACTGAAGTAGTGGGAGGCCTAGAGTAATAGGCTTAGCCAAAAGTAAAAGTATGTTCAAGTCCGGCACATAGGGGAAGTCAAGACATGTAGAGGAGATGTGACCTACGTCTACCCAGTAATCCACATTGCCAAGCTTTCAAAAGAGTTGTTTAGTTTCCAGAGAAATGGCCGGGTATGGATTGTGGGAGCTGGAGGTGGGAGACCCCCCATCTTTAGTGACCAGGTCCACCTCTATGGATTTGCTCTGTGGATTTCTACTTTGCCTCATGCACTTGGCCAGTGATGAGGGAAGTACCCAGACATGGGATGGAAGGAAAATTCCTTCTAGGAGTCGAAGGCTCTAAGGTGGTTTGGGGAGCCACCAACAGGAAAACTGGTTCATTCCCATAACGGACCGTGGATCTAGTGGCCGGCGGGGGGGCCGGACCATGGGGAAAACCCAAGTAGTGTACAAGTCGGGCTGTGTACCCAAAGCTGCATGCAAGTCCGGGCTGTGTGCCTGGTGGGTTTACAGCCTGAGGGCTGGAAATGTGAAGAAGTGTTCTGTTGTCTCTAATCTGCATTACCAGGAATGTAGCCCCGTGGGGGTCCATCTATGCTTTGCTTGTTCAGTTTGGATGTGAATAAAAGCCACACTGTAGAATCCCATTCCTGGTTTTGGACATTACACTTATTGCTTCCTGTGTTCGGACTTACTTGGGTGCCCCGTGCAGAGTAGCCAAACCTAGGCCCCCTGTGCTGAGTAACCTAGTCCTCCCCGAACCCAATCCCCACCAAGTACTGCTGTCAGCTTCAAAAGCATGCCACCTGTCGTTTTGCAAAAAGGCAGGGGTCCAGGGGTTACATCTGCTACCAACATATATGCTTCTCCCTCTTTAGCATCTCTCACATTAACACCTTCCCCCACATGCCCAAAGTATCATCCAAGAGAAAATCTTCCCTTAACAGCAGGCACAGAAGATTTCTCCTGCTTCTCCTCCTCCTCTTTGGATCTGTCCGCCCAAACCCGGGACCTCCACAGTTTACCTCTGAGACTCCTTGCCCCTCCCCCACCCCCACCCCACCAAGGACTCCTATCTTCTTAAAATTGTCCACTTGAACATTCAAAGCCTTATGGCAAAAAAATCCATCTTCGAGTCCTGGGTTGCTGCCAATAACTTCAATATCATCGCCCTCACTGAAACCTGGCTCTCTAACAAGATCCCCGCAAGTGAAATCAAATGGATGGTTACTCCCTGGTAAGAAGAGACAGACTGGGCAAAAGAGGAGGTGGTTGTCTTTTCCTTATCTCTAACCACCTTAAGGCCTCTGAAATGGACACCCAGTTAACAACAACCACCCTTGAATCTCTCTCAGTTAATCTTCTTCTGGGGAATGAAAAAAATGATCACACTAACTATAGCATATCTTCCCCCCAGGACACCTAGCTACGAATTAAACTCTTTTCTTAACCTAAAAGACTCCCTCCCCATGGCAGGAAATAGATTGTCCTCGGCGATTTTCAACCTAAACTAGCAAGTCAACCTGCCTGACCCAGTCAAAGAGATCATTGTTAGTCCAGGCATGCATCAGATTATTACAACCCCCACTCGCACTAACTATATATAGGTCAGGGTACGAATCAGTTTTAGACTGAATTCTAGTCTCAAACCCCTCTCGCATCATAGCTTCCAGTGTTCTCCCAGACTCCCTGAGCGACCACTGTGCCATTTTCTGCCAATGGACAGCTAAAGGCACTAAAAAGGAACCTTATTTATTTATTCCAGACATATTAAAAAAATCTCAACTCCAAAGAATTCACTAAAGCTTTACTGGCCGCCAACTGGTCATTTTCAGAATGCAACAATGACATTGACTCAGCCCTTGACACATTTAGCTTGACCTTCTTAGGGATCTGTGATTCCTTCATCCCCTTAAAAAAACACAGGCTCAAAGGACTCAGAAACAAATGGGTTATCTCCGATCTCTTGAACCTCATGAAGAAGAGAGACGGGGCCTGGACCAAGTATAAAAAGCTCAAACTCCCTAACTTACTACAGTAATACAAAACACACTGTAATAGCTGTAAATCAGCTGTCCGCTCTGCTAAAACCAACTTCCTCAGAGAACAGCAGCAAAGCTCTAGGGGTAACTTCAAACTCACGTGGAGGTCACTTAAAGACCTCCTCGGGGGAGGCAAATCCGGTGAACAAATTTGCCTCTCTATTTCTGGCCAACCCACCACCGAGCCTTTAACTACTGCCAACCATTTCAATTCCTATTTTGGGGATCTTGACAAATACAAGGTCACTAAAACATTAGACAACAGCACCACCACGTCTCCCCCATCCTAACCCCTAGCCAGTTTCCACTTCCACTACCTTTCACCCCATGAAGTGATTAAACTCATAAAAAAAGAAAGACCCATGACCACTCCTTGACAACACTGACCACGGTATCCTTAAACTGGTGTGTGAACCCATCACCCACCCTCTAACCAATATCTTCAACTACTCCCTCTACACCAGTGCTTTTCCTTTGAAATGGAAATGTGCCACCTTAAAATCCTTACACAAATCCGGCTCCAAAAATGATGTGGCCAGCTACAGGCCAATCTCTCTTCTAGCACCATTATCCAAAATAATAGATAAAATTGTGCTTGCTCAAACCCTGGAATACCTTGACAAATACAATTTACAGTCCAACTGTCAGCACAGATTCAGGGCTGGCCACAACACTGAAACTGCACTTGTCAAGTTCACTAACTGTATTGAAAAGGCTAATGACGAAGGTCTCTTAACCGGCTCTGTGTTTGTGGACCTCACAAAAGCCTTTGACCTTGTCGACCATAAGGTACTCCTCACCACCCTCTCATGGCTCAGTTTCTCCGTGGATGCTAGCAACTGGTTCTCTAACTACCTCAACCTCAGATTCCACAAAACTGTTGTTGCAGGTGCTTTCTCCAACATCTGCGTCATTAAATATGGTGTTCCCCAGGGCTCCATTCTGGGACCCCTCCTCTTTTCCCTCATAGTCAACTCCCTCCCAGAAATAAGCAGATACAAAGAGCTCATCCTGTACGCTGATGATGCCACACTTTTCTGCAAACATAAGAATCCTTCATCCCTCCTTGACAACCCACAACAAGATTTCTCCACACCTGGTTCTCTTCCAGGGGATTAGTCCTCAATGCAAAAAAAAGAACCACAAATCAATGGTTTTCTCCAGAACCAGAAAAAAACACAGCTTTTGAATTCACTCTCACAGACAGTGATGGCAACCACACTGACAGAGTCTCTGAGTTCAAATATCGCAGCCTCCTCCTCGACTGCCAACTCACATACAAATCTTACAATGATCAGCTTACAAAAAAGGCCCACCAAAGACTTGGAATGCTTTACAGAGTTAAACAATTCCTAATTCCTGAATCCAAGGCCCTCCTTGTCAACAGCTTCCTCCTCCCCATCCTCGCCTATGGCACCTTAAATTACTACCCCTCCCTCTCTCAAAAAAGTCTCAGCAGGCTAAGGGCCACTTACCACCGGCCTCCCAAGATTGACCCCCCACTGTGAGCCACGACACAGGAAACTGGCCCCATTGGAGGATAGGATGGGTAGTAAAATCCTAACTTTCTTTTACAAACTCCTATGGGGACATTTACCGAGCAGCATTGTCTCCCTCTTCCAAAGGGTTGTCCCCACCAGGTCCAACAGACTATCCTCCATTCACTCATTCTCTCTCCACTTTTGCCACACCACTCAAGGACAGCAAACCGTCTCCTGCAGGGGTGTAAAACTCATTATACAATGGCAAGAAAATTTCCTGGACTCTGATTGGTCAGTGTGTGCCTGAGACAGTGATGTTATTACACAATAACATCACTGTGTTGATTTTTTAGATGAGCATATGGATTTTATGGATTTTTTTTTTCAGAAACAAAGATATACTGCCTCACTAAAAATCTACTAAAAACAGTTTAATTTTTATTTTTGTTTTGTATAACATCGAGCCATTGTATAATTGCAATAAGGCACTCCAAGGTGTGTGTTATCGTGTAACAATGTTACTCCTGGGGTGGTGCTTCAACCCACCCCAGGAGTAATGTTATTACAAAACACACACCTTGACATGCCTTATTGCTTAATCAATAGCCTGTCCCCGTCTCTTGTACAGTGTCCCTCAATCGCATCATTCAAGAACAACCTAAAGTGTCTCCAGGCCAGTTCTAACCTCCGTACAAGCACCTGACTTTGGTTGCACATAAGTTTTTGCTTACTCCTTTTTAATGCTCCCTGCTTTGTTAATATATATATACTTTGTGATACCTGCATACTTTTGAACCACAATATTATTCCTCTGCTACCATCTCTGTACAGATGTTTTGTTTTCATTTGCCTGTATACCATGTACTGTGTTTTTATTGCATCTGTAACTGGACACTTGTGAAAATGGGAAATTTTGCTCACATGCCTTTCCAGTATAAAAAATAAACAAAGCAAGTGAGCCTCGCAACTAACCCCAATACTGAGTGTACATAAGAAACTCAAACAACTTAATTGTGCAGAAAAAGTTTAAACATGAACTTCATTTATCTGCACATGAGCTATATCTCAAGTAAAATGAAAGGTACCCCCAAGAGAAAAGCCTGGTGGCGTGTCACTCCCTCACCTGGAGCCTTATCAAGGGCTTTCTTTTGTACACTCAGTATTGGGGTTACTTGTGAGGCTTGTTTGCTTTTCCTGATATTTTTTAGCCTAATGCAACTTTTGCCGGGGGTGACCTCTCTTTGGATTCAGCTGCTAACACTGGCTAGACTGTTTAAGAAGGTCACTCATGATGACTCCTATGTCCCTTTCCTCAGTAGTTGTGTCTAGCTTAACCCTTCCCATCCAGTATTCTGTCCTGGGGGTCTTGTTCGCAATGTGCATAGCTTTGCACTTTTTGGAGCTGAACATCCAACAGAATGAATGAAAGAGTGGATCCAGCCTGGTCGAGGTGGACTTACTGGCTTCACAACCGCAAACCCACACTCAAATGCCAGGAGGATCGCCATGAGTACGATCTTGCGGTGGGCAGGGAGAGGGATACAGGATTTGTTCCAATACAGTGCATCAAGCTTAGCAAGGAGTTTCTTGTGAATGCCATCAATGGGGCTGGAGAACTCGAGGTACTGATAAACCCAATGCTAAAGAGGGAATTTCCTTGAGGTCTACCTGTTGGAGCAGTGTCATGGCTACTGCTCACAACACCAGCAATTCAAGTTCGAGGGCTAGCTCGGCCATTGGGGCTGGCCAGGTGAGGAAGACTGGGAATTCCAGAGGGCGCGCTCTTCCCCCTCCGGGAAGAAAGGTAGCAGCCGCTGCTACAACACTGCCCCCTGGGTGATCACAAGGGGCAGTACAGTGGCAGGATTAGTGGGGAGGTGGGACATCTGATAGACTTCATTCCAGCATGCCCTGCATGTGTGAGTATGGAGGCCCTTGCATGCCAGTGCCCGGGGGGTAAGGAACAAAGAACACAGAAAAAAAAAGCAACTGGCTCCTGCAAGATGAATCAAGGCAGGCTCAGACCCTGACCCTGGTTACTGTTCACTATGCTCTACTCCAGGAAGTCCTGCCTCTGGAACCAGAAGGGGATGAGAGATTGTCCAGAAGATGATACTCCCCATCTTTGACTACTGTGACATAGTCTATGGTGCTGCTCCCAAACCTTCCCTGACCAAGTTGGACACTAACTCCTTCTGCCACTTTGCTATTGACTCTCCTTCCCACTCTCACCACTGTGAACTTATCGCTCCCTAACCTTCCTTCCACTATCTCACAGGTACATCTCTCACTGTGCCAAACTAACCTCAAAATTCTGGTTCGGGGGGCTCCCTTCCTATCTCTCATCCTCTCTCTACACTCCACCTCCCCCCCCACCCACTCTCTCAGATCAAATGACACCCGCACCTTGATGGTCCCTCGCCGCTCCATCCTCATCGGTCAGACTGGTTTTGCCCATCATTTCCCTAAAATCTGGAATTCTCTCCCCCTGAATATGTCACTCCTCCTCCAACTACTCCCTTACCTCTGCCCTACACAATTACCTTTCCCTCAGCTGTTCCTGCTTTAATCCACCTTAATACTGATCCCCAGTTTCTGCATTCCTACCATGACCCCCCCCCACCGGCAGGGTTCTCAACACCCTGAAGGGGGAAATCAGGAAATGGCTACCCTTTCTCCTCATATTCAGTTCTTGCCTCTCCCCCTCTGGGTCACCAGTGTGCACAGCCTACTCCATCTTTTTTACTCTAACAGCACCTGCATACTACCTCGAGCCTGCTCCTGGTACACTCATGCACTATAAATGGTTCTATCGCATTATTACTGTTTTGTATGTTCATATGTTCTTTTGTATGATTTTGGACATGTAACATACCCAAGGTTCCACTAAAGGAATAATGCATGACAGGGTGTGTGTCGTGCTGGGATAACGCCATGCATGGGGGGGGGGTTGGGCACAAGGCCGAAGGCCGAATGCATCCAATGCCTCAGGCGTGGCGTTATCCCAGCACAACACACACCCTGGAATGCATTATTCCTATTACACAATGGCTTGTTGTTATATATAAAATAAAAAAAAAATATTTTAAAGAATGTTTTATTGGTGTGGAAAAATATGTTTGTTTCTTAAGAGGAGATGCAAAAAAGAGTAACTAATGGTCATCATGGTGGGCATCCAAATGGGTTCACAGTGAGGCTGAGACTAGACCCGTGGTGTTGTGCTGGGATAACATCACGGGTCCAGTCCCAGACTGACCAATCAAAGACCAGGATTCTTTCTTGCCATTGTATAATACTGTTCATTGGACAATACCTTGTGTTCCAACTGTTGCACAATCTTACAATGTTGTACTGTTTGTACTACCCACATACTATTGTAAATGACCATCCTTCACAACCCTATGTAACCCCTCCCCCCAGGTCGCACCGTGAGATGAGTAACTTGTTGTTCAGTGTGCCCTCCTGGTGAAACATTGCAATAAATAAATGCATGGAACGGCCTTCCAGAGGAGGTTGTGGAGTCAAAAACAGTGTTGAAATTCAAGAATGCATGAAACAGTCATAAGGCAATTCTAGCGGGGGATGGGGGTGAGGGTAGGAGAAGTAAGCTGTTGGTTAAGTAGGATCTGCAGCTTATCCATTAGGTAGGGAAATGGGCAGACTGGGTGGGCCAAGCGGTCCTTATCTGACATCAAATTTTATGTTTTTATGTAAATGAGAAGTTGGATTTGGTTTTACTGGATTTCATCACAGGGAGGCAGGGCTGTGGGGCAGGAAATAGCAGAGATAATTGGCAAAGACGGCAGGGGTGGGTCTGGGTCTGACCCAAGGAGATGGGGCCAAACCAAACAGAAGGAGGATAAAGAATAAAACTACAAAAAAATAGGAGGGAACTTCAGTGAGGAGGTATCTAACCTCTTGAAGACTCCAACAGAATGGTGTCCATGTTTTTAGCATTTAATTTGAGCTGCTTAGCTCAGAACCAGTTGGGTTACAGACTCCCTGCCCTGGCATGATGGAGTCTTGGGCGCACAGCAGAAATAGTGCTCTAGGATTCTGGTGGGAGGGTTCCACACACCCCACTGTGTGAAAGCCTCCTTCAGTGGAGAGATGGGGAAGCACAGCGCCGTAGGGTGATCAGGCCCCCAGTTCTCTGGGGCACTTCAATCTGAATTTCTGCGCAGCATATCTAGCTTCTGCGGCAGTGTTTGTTGATTTCTGTGGCAGACTGCAGTCTGCCATTGGCCAAAATATGATGCAGTGTCATCAATGACATCCCAAACGCAACACAGAGGAGGGGTTACCGGATGAACAAGAAGGGGAAGGGAGTGAAGGGTGCCAGGCACTATGGAAAAACTGTTTGTTTTTTGTTTTTTGTTAAAATCCACCAAGAGCAAGGATTTCTGCAGTACTGCATATATTCTGTGGCAAATTCCGTAACCACAGAACCGCAGAATTCCAAGGGCCTTGTAGGTGATGATGCATCACTGCCCTTCCCCCTAAAATGCCAGCATAGCACAGTTGGCACCAGAGCAGCAAATTGGGAAGTCAGACGGGAAAATCAGATGCTCCCCAAGTCACAAAAACAGCTCCAGAGGCTGCCTGCCTCCATGCTGGATCCTGTAGGGGAGAGCCAAGGCCTACTGCTGCGGTGAAGCCATAGTGATGTTCCAGCGCAGCATCAGTAGGAGGACCTGCAGATATTACAGGTGATGGAGTGGACACCTGATGTAAGGAGGGTGCCGCATTGCAGGATACTCAAGCACATCCTCTTCTGCTGGCCTCCACACTCCTGTTTTTCTCCATTTTTGAGGGACAGTGTCCCCAAATTTAAGAGATGAGGAATGGAAGAGTGCACCCCCCAACAGCCTTCACAATAAATGCTACACTAAGACCAGATAACAGAAAGAAACTACCAGTGTCTTTTACTCCTGTGAATTCTATATGTTGTTCTTGTAAGTCCAAATGGGTTGGAATTTTTCGGACTTCTGCAGGTTGTGGGATAACAGATGGACCAGGCACAGAACTTCAGGTTCAACATACAATCTCTGTGTGATGTTTATTTAAAACACAGAGGATAACCTTAAGCAATGGCATATTCCATTTTCAATACATCAGTTTGCAGCAACAGCCTATGCATGTCCGTCCTCTGCACTTAATCAGCATCTACTAATCTATCTCTCTTCAATCAAAATGATTTTATTCCCTATGTTGGTCTTGTGTGTTTAGGTGATGGGGAGCTCAAAAAGGAAAAAACTCCAAAACAAGCCAACGACAAAGAAACTCAGTGCAGAAGCACTGAAGCAACAGTTACCCCAAAGGGCACTGGCAATAAAGCCAAGTTTCATAGAAACACAACATCACACATATCCCCATAATGCAAAGCATCATGGGAGATATATAAGCAAATCATCATGAAATTTTAGACTAGTTCAGCTTCAAACAGGAATGCATATTGCCAACGGGTCTCTCAAACAATCTGTAATTTACGTGCATTTTAAATAACATAACGGGGGAGGGGGTTCTGATATCTCTACCACAGTAAAGTACAGTTAAGCAAGAATTTACCGTTAACAGTAGCTCTTCGAGAAGAGCTCCTGCAGCATGCTACACCATAAGGACTATGCTGCCAGGCACTAGGACTCCACACAAAACTTCTAGTCAGCAGTACCCAGCTAGGGCCCACCCCTTACGTCAGTCCGCCCACTGACGTCACCAGCTGTATAAAGAGGGTGGTCCCCAGCCTCATCTCAGTTCACGCACTGGAGACCCAAAGGTTACTTAGCAGGAGAGCTCTGAGGCAGGTGCCGAAGCAATCCCAAAGGGAGAAACATAATAGGGGGATGGAGGGTGGGAAAATAGTGCCTGCTGCAGGAGCTCTTCTCAAAGATCTACTGTTACAGTAAGTTCTTACGTAACTGTACTATCTTACTTCGAGTAAGAGCTCCTGCAGCAGGCTACACCATAAGGACTGAGTCCCAAGTAGTGTCCCCAAAGGGAAGAAAAAGGGAGGCAGGGATATAAACCTCTGAAATACTGGATTTTAGTTATTCATGAGATTAGGCCTTGGAGCACAGCGAGGCTGAATCCTGCTCTTTTCCTAGAAGCAATATCCAGGGTGTAGTGCTTAACAAAAGCATGCACAGAATTCCATGTTGCGGCAGCACATATATCCGCCGTTGAAACATTTTTCATGTCTGCAAATGATGCAGCCATCCCCCTTGTAGAATGTCCCTTAACCGGTCCCGTTAAGGGTTTTTCGTCCTTGCTATACATGAAAGTAATGCAATTGGTTAACCATTTGGACATGATTTGCTTCGCAACTGTTTCCCCAGAACCCTGGGAGCAAATGACACAAACAAATGATCAGATTGCCAGGTCAGTTTTGTATGGTTCAAATAATACCAAAGGATCTTGTGTACGTCTAGAGTGTGAAGGAGGGCCTCCCCCTTATTCGAATACTCAGGATAGTAAACTGGAAGGGAAACGTCTTGATTCAAGATTAATTCAGACACTACCTTCAGAAGAAATTTAGGATTGGGACGTAGAGACACTCTGTCCCTGTGGAAAATTAAATAAGGTTCTTTACACATCAGGGCTTGCAGCTCGGAAACGCTCAGAGCTGAAATGATGGCAACTAAAAATAACGTTTTCAAAGAGATAAAACATAGGTTGTAATCCACGGCCGGTTCAAAGGGAGGCAATGGCAATTTCTCTAGAACAAAAAGTATGTCCCATGGGGGAACACGATCCCTAATGGGAGGCTTCATATGAAGCATGCCCCGAAAGAATGTAAGGGCAAGGTCCAGTTGGGCAATATTCTTACCCTCCATAGGTGCGTGATAAGCAGAAATGGCACAGGGATGCACCTTTATGAAAGAGTATCTCAGCCCTGCATCTGAAAGCGACAGGACATATTCCAGGACTGATTTCACCGAGCAAGACAGTGGGTCCAGGGAATGTGCAGCTGCCCAGATACAAAAATGTTTTCATTTCATGGCATATGTTGCTGTTGTAGAAGGTTTTCTCGCTTCTACTAGGCCTTCTGCCACCTTTTGGGAAACCCCATGCCTGGAAATGGCTAAGTCTGTAGGAGCCATGCATGGAGGTATAGGGACCGAAGATCCAGGTGGACTAATATTCCCATGTCTTGAGATAGCAAGCTGGGTAAAATTGGCAGTTTAAAAGGAGGTTCCACTGCTAATTGTTGCAAAAGAGGGAACCATATCTGGTGTGGCCAGAGAGGAGCTACCAGGATCATCATGGCATGATCCATCTTCAGTCTGAGTAACACCCTCTGTAGACGGGGAAGGGAAGGGAAGGCGTACAGGAACCTCCCTGTCCAGCAAAGGGACAATACATCTCACCAGAAAATACCATGCCCTTGATCTAGCGAGCAGAAATTGGTCAGTTTTGCATTGCACAGGGATACAAAGAGGTCCAGCTCTGGACGTCCCGAAATAGATCGTCCATCACTTCTTGAAGCAGCTCCCACTCGTGGTTTCTGGATCGCGAGTAGCTGAGCTCATCTGCCAGGAACGTTTTGGACTCCTGGAACATGAACCGCTGTTAGTGTGAGTCTGTGTTCTACAGCCCAGTACCACACTCTCATGGCTTCTCTGCTCAGAGGGTAGGCTTGCATCCCTTCCTGCTTGTTGGCATAAAAGACCACCAACATATTGTCGATCTAGATAAGCAGGGGACCCTGGGAAAGGTGAGTCTGAAAGGCCTGCATGGTACACAGAATCGCCCTCATCTCTAAGATGTTGATGTGCAAGGACACTTCCATGTCTGACCATGTGTCCCGAGCATGGTGATTCTGAAAATGAGCTCCCCATCCTAGACCTGATGCATCCATGGTGAGGGTCTGGCTCCATGAGTCTGTCTGGAACAGAACTCCTGAATCCAGTTTGGGTGAAGTGAGCCACCATGACAGAGTTTGTTGGACAGCTCTTGATACCCTTATCAGGTGTTCGATATTGTCGGACGTCTGGTCCCATTGCACCCTTAAGTTCCACTGAGGAACTCTCATATGTAAGCATGCTAACGGTACCGTGGATATAGCCGCCACCATATGTCCCATGAGCTGTAACATGGTTCTTGCTGTGACTCTGTTGGCTGCAGCTACTCTGGAGACCTGATCTCTCCGTCAAGTGGTTCTGTTGGGTGGGAGAAAGGCTCTTCCCCATTGGGTATCCAGGATTGCCCCTATGTACTGTAGATGCTGGCAGGGCCAAGGACAGGACTTTGGGAGATTGATTGTTATCCCCAGCTGTTGGAACACTTGAAAAGTGTCCGAGAGGGTGTGGATTAACTGCGACCTGGTGGGGGCAGTTAGGAGCTGATCGTCTAGATAACGGTAGACAAAATAACCCTGTCTGTGAAGAGCAGCTGCCACTACTGCTAAGCATTTGCTGAACACCTTCAGGGCTGAGAGACCAAAAGGCAAAGCCCAGTAATGGTTCCCTTGAAAAGTGAATGGAAGATAATGCCTGTGAGCTGGAAACACCAGTATATTCAAGTATACATCTTGCATGTCCAGAGAGCACAGCCAGTCCGCTTGGTGCAGCATAGGTATCAGACCTGGTAAGGTTACCACTCAACCTTTTGTATTCAAAGGTACTGGTTCAGATGACTCGGGTCCAATATGGGTCTTAAGTCCCGTCTTCTTGGGGACCAAGAAGAAATGGGAGTAATACCTGGTTCCCAGTTGGGAGTGGGGAACAGGCTCTATTGCTCTTTTTGAGAGCAAGGTCTGTATTTCTTCTCTGATGAGGGCTATGTGGGTGGGAGGGTATCGAGAGGGGGCTGGAGGTTTGTCCAGAGGGAATTCGGTAAACTCCAGCGTATAACCCTTCTCGATAATGTCCTTCACTCATAAATTTGCTGTGATTTTGGTCCACCCGTCTAGGTAGAGGGAGAAGCGACACCCCACTGCTTCCCCTATCAACTCCGCCGTAGGAGGGGGTGCTGACAGGAAGTCATGCATGTGCACCTGGGGTGGGAAGGGAAGGCTGGGAGGATTTTAGATTCCTGGGTTCACGGTTCCCTGTCGGCTGCGGGGGAGCCTTACGTTTGAAAGGACCTCGAGGCTGTTGGTTTTTCTGCTGCCAGAAACCAGATACTCTCAGCCAGGAGTGGCGATGGAGACACACCCTGGTGGCCGCTGCTCCGGCTGCTGTGTCCGCTGAGTCGTAGGATGCTCTTAATACATGTTTTCCTATGTCCAGGCAAGACTGGAGTACATCCAAAAGTTCAAGTCGTGAAGGATTATCAGGCTGTTTTTGGGCCAACTCAATGGCTATCTTCCATAATGATTTTTGATATCGTACCATATGTGAAGAAGACGGAGATGACATAAACTAACATTTACTCGATACTTTTACAAAAAATATAAAGGAAAAATGGGTATGTTTGACTTGCAGAAAAAATAGTGGTCAAAAGATGCAACGAGGCATCTGAGAAGCCGAAGCGCATGGGTTGATGGCGGGAAAAGAACTGAGGTGGGGCTGGGGGCCGCCCCCTTTATACAGCTGTAGATGTCAGTGGGCGGACGGACGTAAGGGGCATACCACAGCTGGGTACTGCTGGCTAGAAGTTTTCCGTGGAGTCCTAGTGCCTGGCGGCATAGTCCTTATGGTATAGCCTACTCGAAGTAAGATCTTAATTTTTATAATACTGTCCCCTAGTAACTTTTTACCTTTATCAAAAAACACCTAGTGCCATAGTATTTTCAACATTTACAGGTTTCATAAACACAAGACATAGACATCAAGGTATTTTATAACATAGTGCTATTACATAGTAAATCCAAGGACGAGGAACACTGCCTGGTTTACATTAGCTCAGAGGTCACCACAATAACCTCCCTGTATGAGAACCTGAGAGGGAAAAGGAAAATTAAAGAGGACATTATAGCATAATCAAGAAAGGGGAAGGGGCACCCATAGGTGGCCAACCTTATGGACTAGAAATTGTAAAGGAAAGATTAGGCTGAGAAATAGAAGAACAGTTGCAACAGATTTAAGAAAAGGTCGGTCCTCAAGAGTGGCAGGATCTCCCCGTCACACAGGTAAGGGTATGAGTGCTCAGCAGACATGGGGAATAACCTTGTTGTGTTTCTGCCGCTCAGCCTTTTACACTGTGCTAACGGTTTCCCTTTGTAATGTGAAAGAAAATGCTATGATTACTACTAAATACTTCAAATACTCCACTGCGCCATTCAGCACATCAAGAACAGTCATTAACTGCCATCAGACAGCACAAAAACAAAAGAAAAAAATATATGTATTTACCTGGCAGAAGTAAACATGCTTATGTTGCCAAAACTGGAGTCGGTGGAAGCATCCAGTGAGACTATGGACAAATGAGAAAAAAATGGACATTCAGTTCAGTTTATTCACTTCTGTACAACAGAAACAAAAGGCTGATGTGTGCACAGATGAAGCTGACATGACCAGAATGAGAGCGCATGTAAGCAATCCTCAGCTACAGAAACAACACAGGCCTCCACAAAGGCCATAGGATTTTAGCAGGTTCAGAGTACTGTGGGTCTATATATATGGCAGGTTAGTGCAGTTTCATCCCCTTATTATAATTATTTGTTTGTTTGTCATGCGCCTGCCTTGTGGTGTGGCGGACTGGGACAACGACTGCCTCACTGCCTGCCACGCTGGCGACCTATGTCTGGAAATGGACCAGGGTCGCTCAGGAGGTGGGTGAGAAAGGGAGACAGATTTTGGACAGCTCTCCTCCCTCGAGGAGGGGGTGATGCAGTTCCCATGATTCATCTGCCACCTAGAGGAATCTGGATAGCAGCAATGTGGGACAGCAAGGAAGGGCTACCCAACACCTGACACCTACTGCAGGGGCCAGGACCGCGTGCTGAGGCCGGAGCTCCAGAGGTGGGCAGAGGAATGGATGGTGGTGAAGGTCGGTACCCGCGTGCAGAGGCAAGAGTTCTCGGATGGGGAGAGGAGCGGACAGGGGCAGGGAGCAGAGCCCAAGATCATCCTGCCAAGACAGAGTGTGTTTCCTTTTTCTGGCCCTAGTCCTCAGGGTATCAGCAAGCAACGAGCTGAATTCTAGCACACCTCAGCAGACACCCCCCCCCCAGTGTTATAAAGGCAGTAGTTACCCTCCCCCCGGAGGAAAAGAGCGCACTCTTGGATGCGCTGTCTTCCTCTCCAGGCAGCTCCCCTGCGACTCAAGCTCAATACCAAACTTGGGACGCTGGTGCAGCAACCAGTAACACTACCGCTGTGCCAACAGGCCGGCTTAAATGGGATTATTTTTAATAAAATAAAAATTTTAACCAAATTAAATTAAAATACATAGAAAGTCCTCTTCTTGCATGCCTTAAACTCTGCAAAAATAGCCACCCTGCCACCACTTTAGGAGTGACAACTTGGGCAGTCTCTAACCAGGGATGGACTGAAGGCCAGACAAAAAAAATCCATGCATTACAAGACTGTAGCTTGTTCGCCCACCTCACAGCTTGATGCTGCCATGGGGACCCACTTCGACCTCACTGAGTGGATCTGTAACCCATCTGAGCCGGGAACAGTAGCCTAAACCTCCACCTCAAAAACACCACAACATTGAGGGCGGACAAGCCGTGGAGTCACATACAGTAAAAGGGGAAGGGGAAATGAAGGAGCAAAAGGGGAGTCTGAGAGAGGCAACAACTAGAGGGAGACAGCGGGGGCGGGCAAGTCGGGGATTTCTGAGTCATGTCCTGGGATGAGGGAAAGAGACCAGTGAGTCGGGGGAGGGGTAGAGGAGACAGCTGAAGAAAAAAAAAAATCTGTTAATTGGAACAGTTCACTTATTTCAACTGGTGGTGAACACCAGTTTACAATGCAGGACTTATTCACAATGCAATACAATTCAGATTTACAAAGTATCTTTCATACAATGTTCTGCAGTTAGTGATGTTTCTTAGGTGCCCAAGCCAACCTCTAGACACCGACCACCCCAGCCTCGCTCCTGCATTTTCCACCAGGACTTACCTGCGTACAAGGGTGGCATGGCCTGTGTGCACGACGGGGGTGCAGGGTCAGCTGCAGCTCGGATGGCCATATTTTGTCTAGTTTTCAGCCCAAGGGGTGGTATGCAATGCTGCCCAGATGTCTCCACACATGCCTTCATGCATGGAGTGTTGGTAGCCGCCACTCACTCCCCCCTGTGCCAACAGTCCCAGCCTGTCTTAGCCCATGCCAACACTAGGGCCCAGGTAAGTGCCAGGAACTGAAACCTTCCCTCCCCGGGAGGGGGCATCAGTCTTCCAAACGTTCAGTCCTCTCCAACCACAACTGACCCCTGGTGACCCGGGTCTGCATCTGAACCCGGGTCACTGGCGTGATGACAGGTGTGACATCCAGTGTTGCAACCCTCAGCATGACTGGGCCATGTCACATCTTTCACATAATACATCACAAAGCACTTTACAGGGCAGGAATCCAAATACGCAAATACATTTATAAAAATGACTACGCAAAAACCATGCAGCTGCCAAACTAAAAACCAGGGTTAGACGCCATACAACTACTATTCTGTACTCTCCCACACACACACACACACACACACACACACTCACACAAAGCAGGAATGGGAGGTTTGATGAAGCCTTAGCTATACTGCAGCACAAGAACTGATGATGTGGCAGAAGATAGCAACAGCTGCTACAGGCAAACACAAGCATCCTGTAGTTGAAAAGACTGAGAACTGCACTTTTCTAGAGCTAGTGCATTGGTGGTTCAGTGGTAGAATTCTCGCCTGCCACGCGGGAGGCCCGGGTTCGATTCCCGGCCAATGCAAACTTTTTTCTTTTAAAAACTACAAAATGGTTTTGTTTCAGAAAATAAATATTTTTTTTCCATCCTGTCTTTATACTTCTATACCTCCCAACCAGCTCCCTTCTGTCAGCCCCTTCCCCCCCCAGCTTCTTCACCCACCTTACCTAGGACATACCCCATCAGCTTCTGACTGCCATGTGTGAGTGGGTGCTGTGGTCCGTGGTGCAGAGCCTGCAGTGTCACCGACATCATTCTGCCAGTTAAGGTTTCTTCCTTCTGTTTTCTCCCCTTCCCCGAGGTCAGTGGGCAGGCACTGAAGAACTGTGCAAGCATACGGAATGCTCTCAATGTCTGCGTCCTGTCCGCCAGAGAGATGGCTGCTTGTTGTGCCACCCAGCCTCTGCTAGGTGGCAGCCAAGCAGTGGTACATGCTGTCCGCCCTCCCAGAAGAAGAAAAGCGGTCTCTGGACGCACAATCTTCCTTCCCCCAGCTGGTCCCTGAGTGACCCTGGTCTGTTCTTGAACCAGGGTCGCTGGTATGGTAGGTGGTATAGCACCCATGTCTCCGTCCACCATGCCAAGGGGTCAGACTAAATAATTAAATTCTGGTTTATATTTATTTATTTTACCAGGAAAAGGCTCCATGGAGCTGAGCTTATTTACAAGGAGGTCCTGACTAGGAGAGCATGCAAAGTCAGTTCAAAATAAGAAATACAGCAGGATGAAACAGGATACAAGGTAGTACAAGAGATACAACAGTAATAAGATACAGCAGTGCAACACTGATTTACGGAAGGGGACATCACGCAGGAAAGATTTACACAGGCATTAAGAAAGTAAAAATGTGTACAGAAAGAATATAGCTTTGTGGTATTATCTTGGTGAGCATTTTTGCTGCATAGGCAGCAGTGCATCACAGTAAGGCAGCAAGCATCATAAACATAACGTAGCCACAGGTACAGCATCAGTACAGAGGTTATCAGGCAAGCTTTAAAAACATTACGACTAACCAGGGTCCCTAGCTTTGGTGACGCCTGCAAATTGTTTCATGCTATGGGGGTGGCGCAGCTGGGCACGTTTTTTCCAAATAGTGTGATATACCTTGGGATATCCAGAAGAATGAGGTTGCTTTTCCTCAGAGCATACTGGCTATGAGACCCATGAGGAAAGGATAGGTTTCGAACTACAAAAGAACAAAAACAAAATCACCTGCTAATTGTTTTTGCAGTTCGTGCTCTTTATTTCACCCCCGGTAGACCCCATCATCAGGGACCAATCCCCCTCCAGCCCCGTCGCCTGGCTCCATATGGACTTACTGTCCAATTCCTGTCATCTCCGTGGCTCCCCTCCCCTGCGGCAGGAGTGGCTCAATGGCCGTAAAATGCATCCTCAGACAAGAGGCACACAACAGGGCCGGGTGTAGGGCCCGGGATGGGTCAGTCCTGTCATGCTGGCCAGATGAGTTTCTCCTCAGTTTTCTTTCCCTGGCAGGACAGACATGAAGCATGAAGTGTCACCTAGATGTTCCTATGCACGCTCCTGCATACAGGATGTTGGCAACTGCCACTCCTCCCACTCCTTGATTTTGCTGTTCCTAGGTGCCAGATCCCCAGCCGCCGCTAAGGGCCAGCAGTGTGCTGGGTACAGCAACCCATCCTCCCCAGAGAAGAGCAGTCCTATGGACACTCGATCCCCCCCCCCTCTGCCATCACTCTGATGTCCCAGGTCTGCTCCAGAACCCGGCTCGTCAGCGCTGCAAGCAGTGGCGCTACCGCTGCACCGGCAAGCTGGCTATCAACTGATAATTTTACTGTGACCCTTCTCAGATTTACCAGAAATGGTCTGGCCATATGTCTGAAACTTAGATCCTCTTTTAAAGCATGACACTAGTGCACCAACTTATTGCACAATACACATTATCAAAAAAGGCCAGTGCAACACCTGTGGCACTAGTGCACTTGCTTGTTGCACAAAACATCTCACAAAGGCAGATGTGATAACCTGCATCACTAGAGCACTTACTTGTTGCACGATACATCTCAGAAAGGCAAGGAGCTGCCTTACTAGTGGGCAAACGTGTTCCACAATATATCATCTCACACAAACACGTGGCCTCTTCACTTGTGCATACACTTGTTGCACAGTACCTCTCACAAAGGCAAATGCAAGGACCTGTGTCACTAGTTCACCCAACTACTGCGCAATATTTATTTATTTAGTTAGTTTTTGTTGTCTTGGTAAGTATACTAGACAAGACAAACAGGTTACTCACCTGTAACAGTAGTTCTAGGAGTGGTATACAATGTTCATCCACACTCTTGGCAGTGTCCTTTCTCCTTTAAGGCTAGCCAGCAAGTCTTCACGCTGGCTCCTCCCTCCCACCCGGGTGGTAACTCCTGTAGCACCACCCCATGACACTGGATCTTGCCCGCTGGAAACAAGATCGGTGTGCCACTTGCAAGGAGAGGTCAGGTGGGTCAATGTGGATGAACATCATATACCACTCCTAGAATTACTGTTACAGGTGAGTAACCTGTTTTTCTAGGGATGTGGATATGATGTTCTATCCACACTTCTGGCAGACTCCTAGCAGTTCTCCGGGAGGAGAGGGAAAGGCGCACACTTCCTATTTAGGGACATAAATTGGAGAGCTGAGGCCCCAAAACCAGCATCCCAGAGTGACTCAAGGTCGATGTGGTAGTGGGAGAGGAAGGTGTGTGCTGACTTCCAGGTAGCCCCGCAGATTTCCTGGATAGGGATGTCCCTGGAAGCAGCCACCAGTGCAGCGGTATGACAGGTGGAATGAGCCCTTAGCCCTACGGGAGGCTCCCTACCCGCCAACCTGTGGCAGAGGTCGAAGCAGGATACAATCCACCTGTCAATCGTCTGCTTAGCTGCCGGACTGCTAGGTGCGACTTCAGCAAAGGTAACAAACAGCTAGCGAACCTCTCCCCGAACTCCTATTGTTTTGCCTTTGGTACTTATCTTGAACTTGTACTATTTCTTGACTGCTATGCATTTCTGGTTGTCTACCTTATTCATTATTTGTACCATGTTTCACTGTCAAAAGCTGTATCTTGCTATTGTAATCCCACCCTGTATTTTGTTGCTGTACTGCCTTGCTTGCAACCTCCCAGGTCATGTCTGAAAATAGTCATTCCTATGGCTAGCACACTCACCTGGTAAACAAAGAAAGAAAGAAAGAAAAGGCTAGTGCTCGCTGCAGGTCCAAAGTATGAAGCCTGTGCTCGGACTCTGAGGCGTGATTGGTGAAGTACACCAGGAGATTAATCACCTGATTAAGGTGAAAATCCAACACAACCTTCAGGAAGAACTTCGGATTGGGGCGAAGGTCAACTTTGTCCCTGTGGAAGACCAGGTAAGGAGATGCCACTGAGAGTGCCTGGAGCTTACTGATCCTGCTAGCTGACGTGACAGCCACCATGAAGGCGGTCTTCCACAACAGATATGACATCTCACATCTGTGCACTGGTTCGAATGGCTTGCCCATGAGTTCTGCCAACACCAGCAACAAGTCCCAAGGTGGTGGTGGTTCACACACCGGAGGGGAAATGTGGTCAAGGCCTCTGAAAAAACGCCAGACCACCTTCTCCTGTGCCACCGACTGCATACTAGCTCGCACCCAGTAGGCAGTGATGGCTGCCAGGTGCACCTTAAGGGTCATCGACCAAAAGTCCGACTGAGAGAGGGACCAGAGGTAGTCAAGAATGCTAGCCACTGGACAAGATAAGGGGTCCAACCCCTTGCCCTGACATCAAATGGAGAACCTCTTTCACTTGAAGGCATAGCATTTTCGGGTCGGCTCCTTCCGAGAAGCCTTGACTATGTTGAGGACATCTTCAGAGAGAACCAAAGCTTGGTACTCTAGTCACTCAGGAACCAGGCTGTCAGGTGCAGGGATTGAAGGTCCAGGTGGAGTACCTTCCCCTGACTGATTAAGAGCATGTCCAGGAGTAGATGGAAACATCTCGGAAGCCTGCTGCTGAGGCTGAGGAGATCGGGGTACCAAAACTGGCGAGGCCAGTCTGGAGCCACGAGGATCATCCATGCCTTGTCCCTCCTGGCCTTGAGCAACACCCTGTGGATCAATGGAAAAGGAGGGAAGGCCTGGAAAAGGCATCCCCCTGCAGCATTCCCTGCTGAGGGGGGTGGGCACAGTACAGCCTCGGCTTTGTGTTCTCCCTGGAGGCAAACAGGTCCACCTGAGGGGTGCCCCACTGGGAGTACAGGCTAGGTACTACCTCTGGGTGGAGAGACCACTCGTGAGATGCCTCACCCACCCATCTTGAGAGCATCTACCAGCTGGCTGGAGTCACTGGCTACATGGATGACCAGGAGATCAGCCTCCAGGCTGTGCACAAGGGTCCAAACATGGAGAGCTTCCCTGCACAAAGGAAGGGAGTGCATCTCACCCTGTTTGTTGATGTAGTACATGGTCATGATGTCCGTCTGGACCTGAATGACCTGACCCCAGATATGTGGAGCAAAAGCAGTCAGCACCAGCCGAACTGCCCAGCGCTCCAGCAGGTTGATGTGGCACCGGGACTCCTCGGGAGTCCAGAGCCCACGGATTCTGTGTTCCACCAGGTGGGCACCCCGGCACATGAGGGAGGCATCGGTCATCAGGATGACCGTCAGCTCTGGTCGGCCAAACGGGATACCTTCCTCGGCATCTCAGGTAAGCTGCCACCACTGCTATGCATTTGGTGAAGATCCAGGGGGCAGAGGATAGGCTGAATGGCATGGCCTGGAACTTATAGAGGGTCCCCTCTGGCCAGAACCGGAGGAACCAGTGGTGGGACAGATGTGGAAGAACGTGTTCTGAAGATCCAGAAAGCAAAACCACATGTCCTGCTCGAGAGATGGTATGATCTGAGACAGAGAGACCATCCTGAAAGTGCACATCCTGAGAAACTTGTTCAGGTCATGCAGCTCTAAGATGGGGTGCCAGACCCCCATCCATTTTGGCACCAGGAAGTACCTGGAGACAAACCCTGGGTGTTCCAGAGAGTCTGAGATAGAAGTCACAACCTCCTTATGGAGGAACATTGCGATGTCCCGAAGGGCCGACAGGATGTCGATGGACACCATGTCCTCTCACGGGGCATGGGCTTGTCAAGGTGGGTAAGCCTCAAACTCTAGAGGCAGACCCTGACCGACCACCTTGAAGACCCACCTGTCTGTGGTGGCAGTGGACCAGGTGGAAAGGAAGTGGTGGAGCCGGCCCCCGACGGAAGGACTCAGGGGAGACAGGACGGGCATGGGGAAGGCACCCCCCATCCTGTCACTGGGCAGGCTTGGAAGCAGAGGAAGGACCGGCTGAAGAACCGCTGAGACCCCGATCTCCTGACTTCCAGACAACCATGGCAACTGACATTTGTCTGAGACACCAAGCCTGAGCTGTTGTCCAGCCTGAAGCACAGCCAGTTTGGCCGCAGGGGCAGAGAGGGGCCAAAAGGGCTTCTTTTTCTGTTTGGAGCCCTTGGGATCCCTCAGGGTGGAAGTAAGAGTCCAAGGTGGCACTGGACTTTTTAATACCGGTGAGGTGCCCCTTGACCCTGGGCCCAAACAGATCGGTACCCAGAAAGGGGAGATCTGCCAGCTTGTGTTGCGTATCTGCCGTGAAGGTCTAGATCCGCAGCCAAGCCCTGTGGTGCACTCTCCAATTCTGAGGAATCATTAAATAAAGGTCGACCACCAGAATCCCCGCTGACTCTATGGGGTCGGTCGGGGGGTAATGGTGACAGATAGCCGATGGGGAAGTCCTGACGCCAGGCAGGCTTCCTTAGTCAGAAGGCCAGACTTCAGCTGTTTGGGTGGTGCCTCCACCAAAATTGGCAGAGAGGCCAGGGGAGGCCGAGCCGGGACCCAACAGGCCGGTTCCTGCTGAGGTGGTGAAGGCTTCAGCCTCTGTGGCAAAAGCCATGTAATGGTTGGGGTGGAGGTTGGCACGGGCTTCACCCTGGTGAACAAAACCTGTTGCCACATCAAATCCTCATAGCACAGACACAACTTACGCTGTAGCCTCTCCTCGCCTGAGGATGAAGAATAGCAGCTATGCCGCTTGCCCGAGTGATGGGAATGCAAGCGTCAATGCTGACGCGGGCTACCCAACTCAGGACTGCGAGAGCGGAACCCTGACGGTAGGTGTAAGAGGGGGCTGGAGAGAGTCAAGCCTCTTCTGGGTCTGGGAGCTCCTGAGTGAGAGGAGGTAGATTAGTGGACTGGTCCGTCCCTCCTTGAGAAGTGAACGGTGAGACCGGAGTCTTAGATAAGGAGGTCTTGGCCTCTTCGGGCGACAATGGGTCGACCAGCTCTAGAAAAATCTCAGCCAGAAGGTTGGCCAAGATTTCGGCCAACTGGCCTGATGGAGAGACTGTGGAGCTTGCGGCCTGGGCCAAGGAATTGACCGAAGTCAGAACCTCCGGAGAAGCGCAGGAATCGGAAGCCCGAGAGCACTCCCGATCCCACGACAGATGAAAAGACCAGTTTTTTTTGTCTCTCTCTTAGACTTCGATTTACATTTGGTGCCCAAGGGACCCTGCTCATGGGTGGGAAGGGCCTGGCAAGATTCCTTGAATGCTCCTGTGAAGGAAGCACTCAAAGAGAGTGGCAAAAAAGCCAAAGTCAAGGAAGCTTGTGCTGCAGCCTGGGTCGCAGCTTCCTCAAATGCCGCAAGTTGTTCAGTGGACTCCACTGCCGCGGGGACCACCCGACGGGCATCCTTGGACTTACCAAGAGGATCCCAGTTGTTCAGACAACCCAGTAGTTGTTCAGACAACCCAGTAGAAGACAGGCGTGTCAGTCTTCTAAGGTGGACAGGTGAAACTGCAATCCTGGGGATCGTGCTTGTGGCCCAGGCGATAGACACACATGGTGTGCGGATCCATCAGAGACATTTTCTGCCCGCAGGCACATTTCTGAAATCCCAGCACCGACTTTGTGTCGTCCATACCGGAGAAAAAAGGAGTTGTCTGAATACAAAGTTTTTTTAACAAATTCGAATATTTTTAATAGCGAAGGGCCTACTCAGTACGAGAGCGATAAGGAGGGAACACCTTCCAGCGGAAAGGAAAATCTGACGTCATAGGGCGGTGCTAGAGGAGTTACCACCTGGGTGTGCAGGAGGAGCCAGCTTGAAGACTTTCTGGCAAGCCTTAAAAGGGAAAGGATGTTGCCAAGAGTGTGGATAGAACATCATATCCACATCCCTAGAAACTGTCTATTTTCAGGAAAGACACGGGCACTTACATCAGTTTAGTAAAAACTAGACAATGGACGACAGAAAACACGTACGTTGAAAGCAAAGACATATACCAACAATACAAATTACAAAATTCAGGTGTGAGGGCAGCTCCCCTCAGAGTGAAGCAAAAGAATACAGCAACTCACAGCTTGGTGATTTCCTTTTTGTTTCTCAGCAGGGGATGAGTGGTAGGGAGGGTGCAGGAAGGAGCCGAAGAGGCATTTTGTGGGAGGGTTAGTACAGTAGCCACGTGATGGAATAGTGCCAGTCAGGAAGCCCTGTAGTAGAAATACATTCTGCCACTCCAGCATATCCCATCACAAACATGTTTCAGAGCAGGTGTGGAACAGGTGACAGGATTAGCATTGCAGGCATTGGCAGGTGAAAGCAGGCAAGCAGGTAACTCTGCTAGTCTACTAAGGTAAAGTAAAGCACCTGTAAACTTGTTGCTGCCCGAGAGAAGAGTACAGAGAAGGGGTAACAGCAGAGGAGAAACAGTTCATACAAACAGAAAAGACTGGTTACCTACTGTAACAACAGATCTTCAAGAATATCTCCTCCACTTAGCCACATCATGGAACTATAAGCTGCTGGCGTCAAGACCGCCTGGAAATTTTTGCTGGCTGGGACCGCCCATGTTGACACGCCTCACTGGCGCCTATATAACGTGGGCATTTCTAGCGTACCTCAGTTTCCCCCACAAGTGAGGGGGCTCACAGTCCTACAGCAGGTCTTAAATATCTTATAGATATTAAGACTATGATAAGCCATGGTGCCATGGATATGCCCGACTGTGCAAACATCTAAGTATTGTTCCTGCCAGAAAAACACCAGTTTCAAGCACAGTAAAGATGGCTTACTGCCAAAAACACTGCCCCTCTAAGAGACAACCTACTCTACCTGACCTCAGGAGTAGTTCAGGAAACTACCAGAATAGATTTCTTTTCAGATTGGCTACTGCCTCTCCCAAACCAGCTCCCTGGTCAAAGACACAAGGAGCTAACAAATGAAGAGCAGTACGGATCAGTCTGTAAATCACTGAGAGCTACCTG
Source organism: Neoceratodus forsteri (assembly GCA_016271365.2). Lineage (NCBI taxonomy): Eukaryota > Metazoa > Chordata > Ceratodontiformes > Ceratodontidae > Neoceratodus > Neoceratodus forsteri. Next base: position 1,618,454,649 of record CM028130.1, read on the forward strand.
TTTTAACAGCAGTCTATGCAAGGGAGAGAACACACTCCCACCAAACCAAAAACTGACTCGCCTACTGCAGCATGTCTAAACCATGGGAACAGCCTCCACTAGTAACTGAATCCCAGCTACCTCTACAGACATCCTAGAGTAAGAAAAAACAGCCTCCTCCAGTCCCTGCATCCTAGCAGGAGTGTAGCCAGAAATTTCTGTTTTGTACACAGTCTCCAACAGTTACACCCCCCCTTAAAAAATTTACACATCCTTTCCAAATGGCACCCCCTTCCAAACAAGTCAGATTGTTGTCAGATGATTCCTCTAAAGAGGTTGTACATGTATGGGGCACTCCTCAGTGGACTACACTAAGCCAAATACTACAGATTACAATGATGATATTAACAGAGTGGTTTATGGTTTGTGACAGGCACTCAACAAAACTGTACACAAATGTGTACAGTGAGTATGCCTGTCTACACCCTAGCATCCTAGTGACGAGGAACTCCACAGTTACTGTCTTCTTGGTTGACCTGCTCCATTCTGCCTGCAGAGCGTGCTATTGCCTCCCTAGCTGCAGTCGAGAAAAGTGAAGAGGCCCTTGTGAGCAGACAAGCTGACGCAGCATGTGAGCGTCTGTTGCCAGGCACGTCCGCCCCAATGTGGACGAGCCCTCACGTGCCCATTCGGGAAGTGAGGATGGGCGCTATCAGTGCACAAAGCACTGGGACAAGAAAAACAGAAACTGGCAGGAAGCCAGTATGGGTAAAACTGCTAAGCAGTCTAGAATGGTGCTAAGTTTGCCTAGAGCCAGGGATCGAAAGAGTGCAAGGGTAATGGCCGCACTCATTCCACAACCCTGGACCTGACAGTCCTCAGTACGCATCGCCACTCTGAAAAAGCAGAGCTGCTGACTCAACCATCACGATGATGTGACTGGCTCTGCTCAGACAAGTAACCATGAACCAGCTGGTCCTTGGGAGAAACAGGGAGCTGCTAACTGAACATTACGATGCTGTGACTGGCTCCCTGCCTAAGCAATGACGGACAGCCCCACATCTCCAATCACAGACCAACGGACCAATGATAAAATAGGGAGGAGGCAATGAGTGGAGACAACACAACTATACAGTTCCCTACAGCTTCAGCATGTCTATCCAACCACACATAGCACAAATACATGTGGGGACAAGGCAGCACGGCAAACACAATTCTCCCCTCAAATGAGGTAGCACCATCAAGATGAAATGCCTCCTGGTAATACTCCATGTACAGCTACACAGTGAAGTTAGAGAGGGACAGCCCCATCACTCAGGTAGACACTAGAAAAGGAGGGAAGGGAATAAATAGTAATACCAACACACAATTCCACCACCCCACCTATCTGGCTAGGGCCCCCTCCAAAATAAAGGAAAATACCCTTCCTTACTTGAGGCACAAGGCTTAAAACTTTCTTATGTAGACCTGCAGTAAAAGAAAACACTCTACTAAAGGCCAGTGGTCTCCATTCAGGCACTGTAGGCACAGAATGGAAGTTAGCTAGCAGGTTAGTCGGTTTGAATGTCTCAGCTTAACCGGCACAATTTCCATACTTAGGGCTGCTCCTGTAATCACACTCTAACCTGCCTCGGGAGTCACACAATCCCTAATCAAAATAACAAGTAGCACTAGCATATAACGGCGATGCGATTACTGAAGTAGTGCCTAAATTGCCCCTCCCACTCTGTGGGTTGGAGGCATGAAGCATCAGCCGAGTACCCTTCAACACAGAGTGGTGGAAATGCGGTAATTACCCAATAACTGCAAGCCCTGAAGTGTGTTATTACGTTGATAAATGGACACCAAAATAATTAAGACACAAGACTAAATAAATCTTTAAATTAAGAATAAATGCATCCTCAACATTGATAAATCAATTTTCACACTAAACAGCTGCGTTTGCCCCATCAAGGAGCTCAAACTGGCTGGCAGGTAAGTCAGTCGTATTAGCTGAACCTTTTTTTGTTTTCCCCATCTGTCAAAGGTGCTGACAATTGCAAAGCAGTGCAGTGATATTTCTATGCAGTTAGGTCAGCCTAGAAAACAAGTTTCAAGATTAACATGGCTTTCCAGACACGTAGTTATTCATCAATTACCACACAGGTTTTGACAGCTACTGACCAATCAGATCACTAGAATTTTCTTGCCCATTTTACAAAGTCATTAAATCAATTTATAACATGGGTTCTGCATACAAAGTCACAGACTGGCTAAGTCCACCGGAGCGGCCACACAGGGAGTGGACAGCCTGGGCCACGCAAGCAAAGGTGAAGACGGATCCCTCCTCTGCACAGCGAACTGAGGTGTGTACCCATTGACGCTCTGCGTCGACTCCCCGTCCTGGCCCCCACCTATAGCCGATCCTCCTTTTATTGACATCACTGGATCACGTGACCAGCTAATTATCTAAGTGCCCATTTTCCCCTCTGCAAATTATATTCTGACCACTAGGGGTCAGGCTTGTGCTGCCCGGATCCCTGCCTTTCCTGCTCCTCCTCTCTTCTTCCAACTCCACTCCTTCCCCCAAACCACTCTCCCATCCCAGTCCAACTCCCGCTTTTCTGCCTGTCTTCCAGGTCCCTCCCTCACTATCCCCCCTTAGGTTTTGAACCTGTGACTCCTGCACTGTAGTCTGAGACCCTTCCACTGCACCATCCAATCCGACCACTGTATCCTCTCCTTATCTTCCCTCAGTATCCTGTATCTCCTCATCTTTATTGTGCTCTCTTTCTTTCCCACAGTATCGTATAGCTCCTCCTCTTGATTGTGCTCAAGACTCTGTTGTCATTCCTTGGTGGCTCTCTCTCCTCTTCCCTCTCTGATGTCTCCCTCCCTTTACCTACTCCTTATTGGACTCTTGCCCACCATCACTCCCCCTCAATCTGAGTCCACCCCACCTTGCCCCCTGCTTCCTCTCTCCACCCTCTCATTTTTAGTCAGTTCAGTTGTACTTGTTCCTCCTGGTATCCCCTTTTTAACCAGCCTCTCTGTAATACCATACACCACCCCTCCTCCTGCCTCTCCTCTACACTCCTCATGGCCCCGTACATCATCTCGCTTCCTATCACAGTTCTTGGCTCCAAATTTAAAACCTCCCCCTCGGCTACTGCCCGGGAACACAAGCTGCTTAAATCAGCCATAATCCACCATATCCTTCTCCTTATATTATCAGGGAATGTTCACCCAAACCCAGGGCCTGACCCCCAAACAGCCTCTCTCAGTAATACAAAGATGGGCATCTTGTTCGCCTCCCTAAATATCGGTAGCTTACAAAAAAGTTCGACTCTCTTCAAGGATGGATCGCTCAGCATATGCCTGACATCCCACGATCTGCCACACTTGCGATCTGTATGCCTCAACAAACTGGTTGAACCTCCAGGCCAGATTTCCTATCAAACCTGCCTGTTTGCACATATTAGTCTGGGGCTGCCCCCCTCACTTCTCCAGCTCCTAACTGGGACACAAAACCAACATCGTACAAGAAGCACATCCATCCACACCTTCCAGGTCCCATTTTGCCACACTACTCATGCCCAATGGGCCTTTATATACAGGGCTCCTAGCGGACTAAACACTCTTCCTCCCAACCTCCGATCTTGCTCAAAAATTGGGCCATTCAAAACCAATCTTCGGCAGCACTTACTTGAACTCAACAGCTGCGACTGTCCCACTTAACTTAAGTCTGTAGCCTTTCCCTCTCCCCCCGCATCCTTCTGTTCTCAAATTTTTCCTCCACTTCAGCACCTTATGACAAGGTCATCCTTTCTGACCGCCACAGCTCATGCTTGAAAATCCTCTGTCATATTGTACCTAGGGATGTCACGATAACACGATATGATGATATATTATGATAATTACCACTAACGATAATTTATTGTTGTAAAAAAACAATATTGTGATTATCGTGCAGCATGATATACAGTGATAATGCGCCTCTGCTTGCTTTTCCAGTAGCATGTCCCTTTTCAGGTGCAGCCATGATTCCTGATTCTCCACCATCCTCCTATCAGATTTTTACTGTTTTTCCTTAAAATTAGACATGCAGTGCCAGCCTTGTGGCATGGAGTTTTGAGGGTCTGGGCGCCTCATCTGCTGCCACGCTGGTAAACCAGGTTTAGGAATAGACCTGGGTTGCTAGAGGGCTGGCTGCATGAAGCAGGACTGAACATCCACTGACAGCTCTCCTTCCTTATGGAGGGCAGACAGTGCAAGCCACTGCTTGGCTGCCATCTACTGGCGGCTGGATGATGCAGCAGTAACAGCCTTTTGACTGGGTGCAGGGGCTGGAGCTGAGTATGTGCAACATGTTTACGTCACACTTTTTTTTAAAGACATTTAACGACACAAGATATCACAAGATATTTTTGGATACACAAGCGAAAAGAGAAAGACCTAGGGAGGGATAGTAAGGATGAAAGGGGAAGGAGGGGTTTGTGTGGAAGAGGACCACCAGAAAGCGGACATACTGAACAAATTCTTTGGTTCAGTATTTACGGAGGAGAGGGTAGACAGAGGGCCTATGATACAAGATGAGGGCATTAAGGGACAGGAGGTAGACACTAGCCCCTTTACAGAGTAAAGAGTCCTAAGGGAACTGTCACAGTTTAAAAGTAGACAAGGCAACGGAGCCAGACTGGGTGCACCCCAGGTTATTGAGGGAGCTCAAGGAGGAGCTGGTTGCTCCTCTGATAGCCCTGTTCAACCCATCACTAGAAACAGGAGAGCTACCAGGAGACTGGAGAAGGGCTGATGTAGTCCCACTTCACAAAAGTGAAAGTAAAGAGGAGGCAGGAAACTATAAGCCTGTTAGCCTGACTTCGGTAGTGGGCAAAGTATAGGAATCACTACTGAAGGAATGGATTGGGGAATACCTTGATACCAGTGGACTACAGGATGCAAGGCAACATGGTTTCACGTGGGGAGGTCTTGTCAGACAAACCTGATCAAGTTATTTGATTAGGTAACCAAGGAAGTGGGTAGGGGGGGGAGCAGTTGACGCAGTCTACCTGGACCAAATATCTCAAAGGTATAAACAAGATACAGGGAGAGAACATCTTCCAAAGAAAAAGATGCTCAATGGCAAGACAGCGATCGACTTTAGTAATGGCCCTAGACCAGCAAATCTGAAGTCGGGCCAAATGATAGCTTCATTCGCTAGCCTAATTGACCAGTACCTTTTCGTACTACTGCACCTTTAAGAGTTGCTGGTGCTGGGAATCTCTGACCAGCGAAAACAGCAAACTGGGTGGAGATAGAAAGACGTAAGGATACCAAGGTCTACAATAGGGAGAAAACGCTCTCTTCAGTCTATTTTCCCCCTGGTTCCCCAAAATCAGTTGCTCAAAAGTTTCTGGAGGATCTTTTATCAATATATAGGGGTCAATTAATAATGGGAGGAGATCTGAATATTATTTTAGATCCTGCTCTTGATGTCTCCAGGTGCCTCACTCATAGGGTTAACCCATTACAAAAATACATCAAGTTGACTATGTCAAGCCTGGGATTTGTTGATGTCTGAAGACACACCTTCCCTACGGCAAAAAGTTTTACACATGTGTCTTACAGTACAGTGGTCAAGCCAGACTAGGTTACATCTATACAACTACTGAACACTATGATTTAGTGTCTGATGTCTGGCATGGGGCCTCCTTGCTGTCGGATCACTCATTGGTCTGCATGAAGGTATGCTTGGGTAATGTTTGTGAATGTACTCATTGGCAACGGAATGTCCAGTATCTCAGGGACCCGGAATTTAAACAAGAAATTTTAAATCTGATACCAGATATTTTGTGAGATATTTTGCGAGATAACAAGGGATCAGAGATATCCCCCGGGATTCTTTGGGAAACAATTAAAGTAGTCCTGTGGGGATTGATTATCAAGACTTCTGCGAGGAGAAGGAGAGATAGGGACAAGAAATATAGTGAGCTTCAAAATGAGTTGCAGACCCTCCAGATGATGTGGGATCAGGGAGACCTCTCTGTCAAGCCCAATATTCTCCGGGTGAGGCAACAGTTACAAAAGTGCCTGGATCAGAAGGTGGAACAGCAGCTGTTTTTTCTTAAACACTACCATTATGAGGGTGGACCTAGAGGGGCCAGAAAATTAGCCAGAAAACTGCGAGAGCAAAAAGCTAGGACAGCAGTCTCCTCTCTACATGATCCAGGCACTAAAATTTTACAAACTCAGCCCTCAAAGATTAGACAAATATTTACCAAATTCTATCAGGAATTATACACTCAGGATAGTTCCCCTTCGCCTACGGAGATTCTGAATTATTTGGGCTCCTTTTCCCTCCCTAAGATAACTGAGCAACAGGCACGGGCATTGAACAGACCTATTACTAGGCCAGAGGTCAACCATGTTATCTCTGGAGCAAAAACTTTAAAGGCTCCGGAACCTGATGGCTACCTGGCTGAATTCTATAAGGTTTTTAGGGACTCCTTGGTCCCCATTCTTCTACTGGCTTTACAGACTATCCAACAAGGAGATGACCCCCCCACCATGGCAATATGCCACGAAGGCAGTAGTTCCAAAACCCTTTGAAGATCTAAAACAGGCTGCATCTTATAGACCTATATCCATGTTAAATTTCGACTATAAAATTTACATGTCTATTCTGGCACACAGAATAGAAGATTTGTTCCCCGCTTCGTTAGATCCAGATCAGGTAGGTTTTGTTAAGGGGCTATCAGATGGACCTTTATATTAATTGAATATGCCAAAACTCGTCAGATCCCCCTGGTCACATTAGGCCTTGACGCTGAAAAAGCATTTGACAGGGTCGCCTGGCCCTTTTTGTGGGCAACCCTGTCTCAGTTTGGTTTTCCTGGAGAACTTCTTCAACAATTACAAAAAATGTATCATTCTCCTAGAGCCTATGTTAGGTTGGATGGGGCTCTCTCAGACCCTATTAAGCTTTTAAGGGGTACTAGACAGGGATGCCCCCTTTCCCCCTTATTGCTTGTATTGTATCTAGAACCCCTGGCTGCAGCAATTAGACATGGGGGTGGAGGGAATACCCATCGGGGGTAGAGAATTTAAATTGTCCATGTTTGCGGATGACATATTGCTTACTCTCACAAACCCTGAACTATCAATCCCTGAGGTCTGGAAGCAGCTTTGAGTTTTGCGGCCCTGGCGGGCTATAAGATTAACGAGCAAAACACTGAGGACCTTTTGTATAACTTTAAACCTACACCCCAATTAAAAATGACATACCCTTTGAGATGGAATAAGGTTACAATGAGATACCTGGGGATGAAATTAGCTATTAATTTGGAAGTCATAGATATTATTATAACCCCCCTGCAAATGAGGGTTCCCAAAAGACTTCCAGGAGCTTGCTTGAATGCTCCAAGCCTGAATGGTGTTTGGCATTTAAGCCATTTATCAGTGAGTGTTTTTAGAACCTCTGGTACTGTCTCTTTAAGAGCTGTCTGCTTGTAGACATAATTAGTTTGTATGGGGGACTGTGTGTTTCTTTGATTGAGTACCACTCAAGTTGCTGCCAATTCACTTCATTTTGCAGTCACTAGGAGTGCAAAGGAACCTATCTGAAAGATGTAACTGTTTGCCAGAAATTATTTAGAGTAATAATGAAATTACAGTTTGTCTAACCTGCTTTCTTTGCAGTCAGAACTGTGTCTGCTAGTTCCCCATTCAGTTTTGAACTGCTGAACTGGACCAATCAGTGTGGGGTAAGCTAGCTCTAAAATGGTGCCTTAGACGAATCAGAACTTGGACTCATAATCTGAGCCAGCCACAAGAGGATAATATGGGCAGTGACTCTGGGAGATGTAGTTTAGACTTCAGTGCCTTTTGGACCAACAGCAGCAGTCTATTGTGAGTGACAGCCAATCCAGTCAAGAACTGGGAGGAACTCAAAGGAAGTGCCCGGTTTTGTCGGTTGGAGTTTCAGTTGAGCTTTGGCAGTGAAGAAGGAAGGAGCCCTGTGCTTTTTCAGTGTGCAGTTTTAGTCAAAAAGCGTATGTAAGGCCAGAGTTCGGACTGCAGCTTGTGTAACAGCTTGTTAGGACTGAATCCGTCCTGTGAAAAGAATCAAAGGATCTCTGAAGAGTAGAAACCAGGCTCACCCTGTAGAAGACTGGAGGAATTGCTGAAAATTGCACTCGGGTCTGTCAGGAACTGAATCTGCTGTGTGTTCTCCCGGTATTGTGCAGTATTGCGATCGGGATACAGATGCAGCCTGCCTGGTATAGTGCTTTCTTTTATATGGATGTGTGAAGAGGTTTGTGTACCTCCAAGTGAGCCCTGCTGACATTGAAGGACCCTATCTTATTTGGAGGTCGTGAGTACTAATTCAGGTCGCTCCCCTGTTGAATTGCCACATTAAATCCAAATGGAATTACTGTACTGCTGACTGTTTAATTCTCCTTTTCTCTGTGTGAAAGGGCCCCTACCAGCTGCCACGGTTTGGACTAGCCACTAGGGCTTGGGTACCCAGGGACAGTAACTGATAGGGATAGGCCTGTGCACAGAGCCATAGGTAGATTATTAGAGTGATAAGCTAATTAACCTGATTTCCCCCTGTCCTTGTTATATCCTCCTAAATAAATCAGAGCTGCTTGTTTCAGCAAAGTTATACTGCCTGAGGTATTTGTCTATGTTAAAGTACTGTACTGTGATTGTTGCACTGCATCTCATTTCACAGGAGGTCCCAGTGCCGGAACCAGACCTGGGGGTAAGTGTATACTGTGAAGGTAATTCTGATATATTGTGTGGGCCACTAGTGGGAAGAAAGGGGGGTTGCAGTGTCCCAGAGGGCTGTGACCAAGTTAGTTTAACTATTGCAAACCCTGACCTCTGGGTGGAGGCACCCGCCATTGGATCCAGGCCCCTCAACCTGTTAGTAGCAAATCAGGCAGGGGTAGTAGCCCCTGGGATAGCGCCATCTAGGGGTTACATCTTGGAGGCTCACCGCTGGGATTGTGTGTCCTCTAGTGGCCATATTTACCAACCACTGTTAAGAAAAAAATGGGTACCCCGACAGAAGTGGCTGTGCACCGGCTGGTGGAGTGGTGTACTGGGAGGGAGATCGACCCCAAAATGCTATGCTTATCCTGGACATCCCCCTGGGTATCAATACGGACACTGTGCAGGGAGTACTTTCCAAGGTGGAAGGTTTACAAAACCCTGTGGTGGTGGGTCGGCATGCTAATCTGCTCACCCACACTTTCCTGGCCCTAGTAGAGTTTAAGGATCCCATAGATAGCTCCAAAGTGCCACAGACCATTACCCCAGAGGAGCCCTCACTGCTTGGAGAGTGATAACTAGGACAGTAAAGACCTGGGGAATCAGCCCCCACCACTATCTGAAACTTTTGAGGAGAAATTTGCTGAATGGTTGCTGGGAGAGGGAAAACTGTGGAGGACTTGAAGAAACTATTCTTGCCACCTGGGGTGTTCCTCCCCAACACCTCTCCTGCTCCAGTGCCCGTATGGTGGCTGAACCAATGCAGACTCTATTTCTGCACCTGCCATTAGTCATGACTCTTACCGAGGTTGAGGATCTTCTCTGGCACCTCCCCACCCCCAAGGGAGGATGACTGGGAGACCTGGATAGACTATGTTGCCCCAAGTGCTAGAATGGCAATGCTCGGGCAGCGAAAGAGGGTTGGTGAGGCCTCCGAGGTCCTCCCTGCTACCATCCGTGCTAAGCGGGCCAGTAACCCTCAGCGACTGCACAGGCCTATCTTGAGGCCTTGGAGAATGTGTATGGAGCCCAGATTCTGATGAGGACCTATGGTGGAGAGTAAGAAATGCACAACAGTACCAAGGGAGTTGTTGTCTGTGTATGTCTCGGCTGGAAAAATTGTTGCAAGAATGCCTCAGAAAGGGTAGTTTGCCAGCGATTGAACTGGACCGAACCAGACTGGACAGAATCCTTAAGTCTGCCCCCTTCAGAACTGCTGTTGCTTCAGTTACGCCTGGCAAATCGACTGGAATCCCACCCTCCTATGATGAGTTAATGAGAGAAATTCGAGGAGTTGAGAAAAGGCGACCTCGGGGTACCTCTTACCAACAGCTGTGGCTACGACCGAGTGACTGAGGTGACCCATCAAGTGAAGTTCAGGGGCGAGGTTGACAGTCAATGAAGCTCTGACAAGGAAAAGATATGCCACAATGGGCGAACTGTTGAGAGAGATCCGAGAATTCAAAAACAGTCCTTTATGAAGGCCACGCCTGCAAGCACGGGCCCTGACCTATATCCGACTGCATCTGCTATGGGGTGGGGTACCACCCATGTATCTCCTGCTGATAACAGCTCCAAACTCAATTCCTTGACCATGGAAGTGGAGAAACTGACGAGATGTCTCCAAATGCTTATCACGCCGCGAGACAGAGATGGCACCCAGGTTTCCAGTTAGTAATACCCCGCCTGGCTCCCAGTAATGCGCCTCGGCCAGCTCAAACTCCAGAAAGTATGTTTTGCTATAATTGTGGGAAAGATGGACATGAAAAGGGAATGCCAGTCCCAAAAGACACTGACAAAGTTGCATATAGGCTACAAGGAGGCTTCGGAGAAGAAATCAGTGGTTAAGAGGTGCACGACATGATCCCAGTGAGGGCACCAAAATGCTAATTCACGTCCTTTTGTGGCAAGGTCAGTTGCCCAGGCCCCCACTACCGCCTCTCCAGACTGGTCCAGAATAGTGGGTCCCTCCATGGAGACCACTGTAAAGGTGAATGGAGTGTCTACAAGAGCTGTATTAGACAGTGGCTCCCAAGTGACAATTATGTTCCAGGATTGGTATCAGAAGCATTTGTCAGGCGTACCCTTACAACCATTAGAAGGACTGCATGTATGGGGGTTAAGTAGGAAAGGCCTACCCCTATTCTGGGTATATCCAATTTGGCTGTCTTTCCCCACCTCCGTGGCTGGAGTGGCGAACAAGTAGAGACCCTAGCCTTAGTGTGTCCCCACTGGACTGTATGATGGTGTCCCTTTGTTGATTGGAACAAATGCTCATATGTTCGGAAGGCTGGCACAGTTGTGTTATGAAAACAGGGGTCCAAGACTAGTAGAGCTTTAAGAGTTCCGGCTTCAATTAAGAAGGCCTATGAGGCACGAGAGATGCTGAAAAACAGAACCAGAGGAACCAGTCGGAATTGTATGGAAGAAGGATCCTGAGTCTCTGATCCTGGCGCCAAATGCCCAGTGTACCTACAGGAGAGTCCGTATCAGAAAGGATGTTAAGAATAAAATATTAATGTTGGATGCACCAGGCGATGGAAAATTGCCAGAGGGACTGCTGGTCAAGCCTAGTATTTTGCCGCTAGAGCCCATGCTGATGCCAGAAGGGTAATGGTCCAAGTTCATGTGTCTGAAAGAGACATTCGAGTAAACAGAGGTTGCATCCTGGCTAATGTGCATTGTGCAGACACTGCAGTGCTACCCAGCAGCAAGAGTTCAAGGAAGAATGACAGAGTAACGCCTGACTTGTTTGATTTCGCGACTCCGCTGCCAGCTGAATGGAAAGTGAGGATCAGTGAGAAGCTTGCCCAGAGAGACCAGGTGTTTTCTTTAAAGGAATGGGATGTAGGATGCGTGCAAGGAGCTGAGCACAATATCCGCTGCATGACGAAGACCATTTCGTGAGAGGTCTCGACGCCTGGCACCTGCTGACATAGATGATGTGAGCGGCATCTGCAAGAGATGTTAGCTGCTGGTGTAATACAAGAATCCAAAGCCCTTATGCTTCCCATTGTGGTAGTGAGGAAAAGAATGGAACAGTAAGGATATGTGTGGATTATCGCACCTTAAACCGAGGACTATCCTGATCAGTACACAATGCCCGCATTCAGGATGCTTTGGACTGCCTAAGCGGAGCAAGTGGTTCTCTGTGCTGGATCTCCGCAGTGGGTACTACCGATCCCGATGGCCCCAGAGGACCGTGAGAGAGCGGCCTTTATCTGTCGCTGCTTCTATGAATTATGAGGATGCCTCAAGAGTTTCAGGTGCCCCAGCCACTTTTCAGCGATTGATGGGAGGCGTGCAGTGGGGACATGAACTTACTACAGTGCCTGGTATACCTAGATGATGTTATTGTGTTTGGCAGCTCACTGGAGGAACATGAGAGCAGATTATTTAAGGTATTGGACCCGACTGGAGGACTTTGTGTAAACTGTCCATTGATAGTGTGTAATTCTTTCAAACATCAGTAAGTATGTGGGACATAGTATCCTACCGAGGAATGAGAATGACCAGAAGTAAAGTTGAGGCCTTGACCACCTGGCTACATGGCCAAAATCTAAAAGAACTGCAAAGATTCCTGGGATTCTGTGGTTATTATCGGTAGCTTCATCAAGGACTATTCAAGAGTGATCCGCCTTTTACTTAACCTTACTCAAGGTATCCCCCACCCACAAAAATACCAAAGTCAGCGTCCTCAAGACTGAAAAGTGTATTTTCATCCGAGTGAAGTATTTGGGGCCCGCTGGACTCCTGATTGTGAGACTGCTTTCATGAGATCATATATCAACTTACCCATGCTCCAGTGCTGGCCTATGCCGATCCAAAACCTTCGTCCTGCACACTGATGCTAGCTTGCAAGGGTTGGGGGCTGTGTTGTACCAAAACACGAGAATGGCCCTGAGACCAGTGGCCTTTGCCAGTGAAGCCTGACCCCATCCGAAAAGAACTATCCTGTACATAAGTTAGAGTTCCTAGCTTTGAAGTGGGCTATTGTTGACCAATTCCATGAGTACTTGTATGGGGCTGAAATACTAGTAAAACTGACAATAATCCTTTGACCTATGTGCAGACCTCAGCTAAGTTGGATGCCACTGGCCATAGGTGGCTTTCTGCATTATCTACATATGACTATGCTCTCGAATCCGAGCAGGTCTGAACCACATAGATGCTGATGCTCTCCCGGAGGCCTGTTCCCAGAATGATTGGGTCCATTGGCAGAACCTGACATTCGGGCACTCTGCCGGAAGTTTGACAGGGAGGAACAAATGTCCCGCAGACATGATGGACTGCATAGTGGATTGCTTAGGAGCCTCTGAGATGCATACCTGCTGCTTGTGCCACTTTTCTGCAATAGACATTGGTGCACTGCCTCAGCTGGACAATGACAGTATTCAGTGGCTCAATCCCGCGATCCCATGATCAAAGCAGCTTTAGAAGCCTCTATGCAGGAAAAGATGTGTGTCCAAATTACGCCCACTGATTTGAGAACTGCACTGTTATACAAAGAAGGTCCTAAGTTGAAACTGATCAATAAACTGTTATACAGAGAAACAGTAGACAGAGGGACAAGTAGACAAACAACAACTAGTGCTGCCCTGCCTTTCGAGACTCAGTACTGAGGTCCTTGCACAACCACATGGGGCACCTTGGTATAGACAGAACACTTGACTTGGTGAGATCCAGATTCTATTGGCCTAAGATGGGGGCTGATGTGGAACAACACATTCGAACTTGTAGTCGCTGCTTACAGAGGAAAGCTTTGCCCGGAGGCTCTCCCTGTTAACATCACCACCAGTGCACCCATGGAGCTGGTCTGTATTGATTTTCTGAGTTTGGAGTCAGATCAAAGAAATATCAGTAATGTGCTGGTGGTCACTGACCATTTCACGAGATATGCCAGCTTTCCCCACCAAAGACCAGAAAGCATCCACTATGGCCAAAGTACTTGTAGAAAACTTTTTGTTCACTATGGGGCTCCACAAAGAATCCATTCTGATCAAGGAGAGACTTTGAGAGTCGTCTGATCAAGTGAATGCTTTCTCTGTGGGAGTCGAAAGTCCAGAACCACTCCTTACCACCCCAGGGGACCCACAGCCTGAGCGTTTCAACCCGCACTTTGCTAGATATGCTAGGCACCCTGCACCCAAAGGACAAGCCTAGATGGAGCCAACAAATTAGCACCCTGGTACATGCTTATAACTGCACCAAAGTGATGCCACTGGATTCTCCCCTACCGCCTGATGTTTGGAAGAAGCTCGACTACCAGTAGATGTGTGTTTTGGGGTCTCTCTGATGGGGTTCAAGCTGACAACTATTTACAGTATGTGCAAAGTTAAAGGCCCAGCTAACTCATGCATTCCAACTGGCTCAAACCATGGCTGCCAAAAGAAATCTGGCCAACAAAGAAAATTATGATAAAGGTGAAAGCACAGGAACTCCAGGAGGAGATCGGGTATTGCTAAGAAATCTGGGACTGCATGGCAGCACAAGATTGCTGACAGATGGCACCATCTCCCTCACATTGTAGTGGGCAAACTAGATGATCTGCCAGTGTACAAAGTAAGGCCTGAGAATAATTCAAAAGATGTAAAAACAATGCATAGAAATCATTTACTGCCCATTGGACAAATCTTAATTGAGTCTGAGCCCCTAGAAGATGCCCCCTCTGGACCAGTGACTAGAGCTGCTGAAGAAAAGATCAAAAAGTCTGCACCTACAGAAGCAAAGTTAAAGTGTTCCCCTCCACAAGTCTCAGTTGAGCATGACTGTCAGTCCATATCGGAAGAAAGTGAGAGTGACTTTGAATACTATCCTTCTTACTGAACTGAGTCAATTGTTTCGAGGCAATCCCCTAGTCAATACTGGAGATGAAGCTGGGCCTTCTGGACTGTCTAAGCCCCAGCTTCATCCCTGGAGCCAATGCTCCCAGAAAGTGAAGTGCAAAGCATCAGATCAGATGAAATGGAATCATTGTGCATGGTTGAACTGTTTGAGCTTTCGGGAGGAAATGATAGATTGAGGCAGACTGGTGATACACCGAACAAGAAGAGTATTTTGAGTGCCCTGACAGTCCACTGCCAGTGTCCAAGCTCCATGCGAGCCAAATGTTGTGGACTCAGAAACTGTAACTCCTGGAGCTGAAAGTGCCCCAAGTTCTAGCCTCTCTACCCCATGGAGACTCCCTGACAAGTGAGGACAATGCTGAAAATGAGGCTCAGAGTGCAGAGACTATAACAGTTCCCCTAGAAAGACTGGTCGAGCTGTAAAGCCTGTGGTGCACCTCAGTTATGATTCACTTGGGAGGCCTGTGGACTTGCCTCTCAATGTTGTCCATAAAGGAGTGTATGTGTCCCGAGCTCATTGCCCAAACTGAGCATCAGTGCTAACTCCAAGTTACTTGTGTTGCCCTCTAGTATGGTGCCCTTGCCCCATCCAGCCCCAAGGTAACTGATAGGAAGGGCCCCCTCTCTCAGGTTTCATGTACAAGAGGTAATAATTGAGTTATGGTACAATGTGTATGTAATACTGTGTAAAGAGTGACGTACTGCAATGTTTCAGAAATGTGTTCTTGGTAAAATGATATATTGACTGATGATTACGTATGCGAGCCTAATGCAAATGTATATGGTTGCAGTTGAAACTTATGGAGTACTTGCTTGACGCGGATCAGCCAAGCTTCTCCCAGGCCAGGAAGGGTGTAACCCCCTCAAATGGGGTTCCCAAAGACTTCCAGGAGCTTGCTTGAATGCTCCAAGCCTGAATGGTGTTTGGCATTTAAGCCATTTATCAGTGAGTGTTTTAGAACCTCTGGTACTGTCTCTTTAAGAGCTGTCTGCTTGCAGACATAATTAGTTGTATGGGGGACTGTGTGTTTCTTTGATTGAGTACCACTCAAGCTGCTGCCAATTCACTTCATTTTGCAGTCACTAGGAGTGCAAAGGAACCTATCTGAAAGATGTAACTGTTTGCCAGAAATTATTTAGAGTAATAATGAAATTACAGTTTGTCTAACCTGCTTTCTTTGCAGTCAGAACTGTGTCTGCTAGTTCCCCATTCTAGTTTTGAACTGCTGAACTGGACCAATCAGTGTGGGTTAGCTAGCTCTAAAATGGTGCCTTGGACGAATCAGAACTTGGACTCATAATCTGAGCCAGCCACAAGAGGATTGTATGGGCAGTGACTCTGGGAGATGTAGTTTAGACTTCAGTGCCTTTTTGGACCAACAGCAGCAGTCTATTGTGAGTGACAGCCAATCCAGTCAAGAACTGGGAGGAACTCAAAGGAAGTGCCCGGTTTTGTCGGGTTGGAGTTTCAGTTGAGCTTTGGCAGTGAAGAAGGAAGGAGCCCTGTGCTTTTTCAGTGTGCAGTTTTAGTCAAAAAACGTGTGTAAGGCCCAGAGTTCCGGACTGCAGCTTGTGTAACAGCTTGTTAGGACTGAATCCGTCCTGTGAAAAGAATCAAAGGATCTCTGAAGAGTAGAAACCAGGCTCACCCTGTAGAAGACTGGAGGAATTGCTGAAAATTGCACTCGGTCTGTCAGGAACTGAATCTGCTGTGTGTTCTCCCGGGTATTGTGCAGTAATTGCGATCGGGATACAGATGCAGCCTGCCTGGTATAGTGCTTTCTTTTATGGATGTGTGAAGAGGTTTGTGTACCTCAAGTGAGCCCTGCTGACATTGAAGGACCCTATCTTATTTGGAGGTGGTGAGTACTAATTCAGGGTCGCTTCCCTGTTGAATTGCCACATTAAATCCAAATGGAATTACTGTACTGCTGACTGTTTAATTCTCCTTTTCTCTGTGTGAAAGGGCCCCTACCAGCTGCCATGGTTTGGACTAGCCACTAGGGCTTGGGTACCCAGGGACAGTAACTGATAGGGATAGGCCTGTGCACAGAGCCATAGTAGATTATTAGAGTGATAAGCTAATTAACCTGATTTCCCTGTCCTGTTATATCCCCTAAATAAATCAGAGCTGCTTGTTTCAGCAAAGTTATACTGCCTGAGGTATTTGTCTATGTTAAAGTACTGTACTGTGATTGTTGCATGCATCTCATTTCACAGGAGGTCCCAGTGCTGAACCAGACCTGGGGGTAAGTGTATACTGTGAAGGTAATTCTGATATATTGTGTGGGCCACTAGTGGGAAGAAAGGGGGGTTGCAGTGTCCCAGAGGGCTGTGACCAAGTTAGTTTAACTATTGCAAACCCTGACCTCTGGGTGGAGGCACCCGCCATTGGATCCAGGCCCCTCAACCTGTTAGTGGCAAATCAGGCAGGGGTAGTAGCCCCTGGGATAGCGCCATCTAGGGGTTACATTATAAATTATGAGCCCTTAACTTCACAGCTTGCAACAGATATGACTAGGTGGTCCCACTCCCACCTGAGCTTTTTCCATCGTAGAGAGTCCATAAAGCAGAATGTCCTTCCCTGTATACTATTCTTCCTACAGAACTTACCCCATCCCCCAACTAGTTTTTATTTCACAGCATGGGACAGATTAATATCCAGATTCATATGGGCTGGAAAGCCCCCTCGTGTTAGATATACTGTCCTGCAGCTTCCAAGGGAGAGACGGTGTTGTAATCTTTCCTGCTTTCATAACTACTTTAAGGCCGCTCAGCTTCGTGTCCTAACTGGGTGGCTCAACGCATCATATACTGCATACTGGAAGCAAACAGACAGTTTACAGTGACTTGGGGAGCCTCCCGGGGTCCATTTTTGCCAACCCACCGGCCTGTAATCCCTTAAGTAAATACTCCATATACGCGAGAGAGCCTCTGAGGGTCTGGCTATGGATGCTGACCCACTATTTCGCCCAGCAGGAACTACTCTATATGAGAGCAATAGCCACAGACAAATCATTCCCCCCTAACATGTCAGGTGGCAGGGCTCGGGTCTGGTGGGCCAAAGGATGAAGGTACGTACATCAAGCAGTGGGACCCATGGGGTTGCTTCCGTTCACAACCCTGCAGGGGTCATATGACCTCCTGGGTACCGAATTTCACAGGTATATGCAGTTGAGAGCCTATCTATTGAAGCATGAGAACCACTTGGCAGACCTAGCTGAAAAGACACCTACAATGGTCCAATTAATGATACATTACACCATGGGGATACAGTCTTCACATGAGATTAGTGCCTTCTACAAGGCTTTTAGAGAAAGACTAGATGATTCTACAGAGACCTTGAGATTGACCTGGGCTAGGGTGTTGCAAATAAATATCCCGATTGTGGCCTGGGAGAGGTCGGCAGATCCAGCCACCAGAGTAGTTCAGTCCTCATACTGGAGAGAATATATCTGGAAGCTCAGAATCCGTTGCTTCAGGTCCCCCTTGGTGACCTCCAAATATGATGGGGATCCTACTGGAAGTTGTTGGAGGGTGCGTGGGACTCGACAAGTGAGACAGACTCATGTGCTGTGGTCATGCCCCCTCTTGGACAGTTTTTGGAGGGAAGTGATCAGGAAACTTAAGGAGATATATAAGCTGGCAACACTTGATGAGCCCATGTTTCTTCTGACATTTACTCTACCAGAATCTACTGGATCCTGTCACTTGTAAGCAGACTACCTTGATGGTGGCAGCCGCCCATCAAGCCATTACCCGAATGTGGTTAACCCCAAATATCCCTACTAAGATGTCCTGGGTGGGAAATTTCAGGGAAACTTAATCCCTTGAATGACTTTTGGCCAGCCTTTTAGATAAGAAAGAAGCCTTTGAACTTAGGTGGAGAAAATGGGTTATGCATCAGCTAGAACATTACCCCGAGTTTGTCCCTAACAGAAGGAATGATGTTTCCGGCTATACTATAACAGTATAGTAATGGCCCTGAGTTGGGCTTCTGGAGGAGTGAGTTGTGAGGTCTAGGGTGAAAACTGAGATATGAGACCCTTGCAGAGGCGAAGTCAATTTAAAAAGGTCTATATCTCACCCTATGGAGTACTGAGGTCACTGTGTTACAGTATGAATTCAATATATTTTCATTTCTTCTTTCCCTTGTTTAATCAGCCCCCTTCATATGTATCGTCCCTTTCCTGCTTTTTCCTCCCGTTGCTTAAATATATTGTATGACGCCCACCGTTCTATGATTTGTGTATGTAACTACCTTAATTGGGGTAACAGATAGCTAAACCCCTTATGCTGTAATTGTATTGTATGAAGTTGTGCGTCCTGTCGTGTCTCAATAAATAAAAAAATAAACATAGCTCATTGCCACCATTTAGAAGTGGAGAGGGCCTAGGGCCATCGCAGCCTGCTGATAGTTTGCAGCACGTAACTGCATTTTCTTTCATTGACTCTCCCTATAAAAAAAAAAAAAAAAGAATCCATGTCAAGTCAGATTGCATGAAATTTACAGTCCCCCCACTGATCAAAATTTCTTGCGGGCCAGCACTTTTGTCCCATATACTGGTCCGTTGGCCACCAGTATTTTTCCCCTAAAGTCAACCCCTGCATGAGGTCACACTATGAAGCTGGAGGGGAGGGAGAGCTGAGAGGAAATGTGATGAAGTACTTTTTCACGGAAAGGGTGGTGGATGCTTGGACTAGCCTCCCAGCGGAGGTTGTGGGTGCTAAAATGGTTATAGGGTTCAAGAATGCATGGGATAGACACAAGGGGATCTTAGAAGTAAGGCAAGGAAGGGTGAAAACCAGAGACCGCAGTGGCACTGTAGGTAGGGAAAAATAGGGCAAACTAGGTGGGCCAGGATATCCTTATCTGCTGACACCTTCTATGTTATGTTTCTACGTTTCAAACACCCACACCATTGCACATGTGCCAGCCTCAGGGATGGGAAAAAGAAATGGCGGGGAAGATATGTGCACCAGTCAACTTACATAGAAACCGACAGCAGATAAGTACCACTTGGCCCACCAGCAGAGCTCATGGGGGATAAAATGGTCACAAGATTTAAGAATGCATGGGACAAACACAAGGAGATCTTAGAAGCAAGAGGTGGGTGTAAGCCAGAGACCAAGTAGGGTCTCTGGAGGAACTATAGGTAGGGGATTTGGGGCAGACTAGGTGTGCCACATGGTCCTTATCTGCCGACAACTTCTGTGTTTCTTTCTATGTTTCTACCTAGTCTGTCCATTTTCCCTACCTTCTTTCTTAGATCTCTATAGTCATCCACTCCCCCCTCCAAGTGTCTACCCTATTGAAGATCTTTGTGTCACTGGCAAAATGGCATACCTTCCCTTCTAGCCCCTCTGCAATGTCGCTAATAAAGACATTAAAGAGGACTGGTCCCAGTACTGATCCTTGTGGTACCCCACTGGTCACCCTCCCTTCCTCGGAGTGAGCACCGTTTACCACCACCCTCTGTCATCTGTCCCCCAACCAATTTTTTACCCAGTTTACTTCCTTTGGACCCACTCCCAGGATGCCCAGCTTGTTTACGAGTCTCCTACGTGGAACAGTGTTGAAGGCCTCACTGAAATCTAGGTAGGCCACATCCAAGGCTCCACCCTGATCTAATTCCCTGGTCACCCGGTCAAAAAAAATCTATCAGATTTGTTTGACATGACCTCCCTGTTGTGAATCCATGCTGCCTTGGATCCTGTAAGCCACTGGATTCAAGATATTACACAATCCTTTCCTTCAACAGTGATTTTCCTCAGTGGTACTTAATGGCGAACAGAAGCCCTCGGACCTCTCTCCATGTTGATCCCCACTGGTGAGACAGTGGAGAGAGTGGCAGTTGGGGGCACCAGAACGCCCAAAGGCTGGAACTGGTGGCAACCGTGTCCGAACAGCTATATGGGGAATTTTTTTTTTTTTTAAATCTTCTGATTTTCATGATAATTACTATATCGTGATAACTTTTACCCAAATATCGTGATACAAAACATTTGATATTGTGACATCCCTAATTGTACCACATTTCCCCAAGCTAGCACTCACTAGGTATTACATGTACATCTTGTACTTTCTGTATACTTATTAACCTTTGTATTATGTTTAGTGTGTAAACAATGTATTTTTGGTATACACTCACAACCTTTGTACTATGTTGCATGTTAACTTGTCACAATGTTTGTATATGGCGTGGAGCCTTTGTAAATGAGCCTCTGTCTCAAAGGTTTTGTAATTCCGAGACTTTAATAAATAAACTGAAACTTGGCTCTCCCCAGCCACCATGGACTCCCAAGTGGCCCTGAACAGCTACTCTATCTTTCAGACAGATCGTCAGCGCAAACAGGGTGGTGGCTGCGCGCTCTATATCCAGAACCCCCTTCAAGCCATAGGTTGTCCCCGTCTCCCCCTCCCGCACATGGGGCCCAAGTACTCACTGTAAAGCTATCACTGGGTAACCCTGGAAAAACCCTCTATGTAATGGTGGTATATATTCCCCCACGTAATCCAACCGACCTTCACTGCTGTTACCAATTGCATCTCACTTCTCCCCCTTAATAGTGAGATCCTAGTCATGGGTGACTTCGACACAAACTGGCTATCGCCATCTGCTGCTCCCTATGAAGACACCACCTCAGCCATGGATCTGACACTAGTCGTCCAATCCCCTACAAGACATAACCACAAGACAGGGACCGCAACACTGCCTAACCTAATCTTCACAAACTACCCTAAAAGAATCTCAAGGGTCAAGGTGCTTCCTGTTGTCATCAGTGATCACTTGCCTGTACTATGTTGGTGGTCCTGCAAGGCTCCCCAACTATTTACTGTCGACACCTAAAATGAGGTGCACTAGCCCGGCTTAAAAACCACCTCTCTAACTGTGACTGGTCACCAATAGATACAGTAGGGGGCACGGATAATGCCCTTGCCTATATCATTAACCTCTTTCAATTCTGCATGTGACCTCTTTGCCTCAGTTTCAAAACAAGTTGTAAAAATAACGTGATACACCCTGGTTATCCCAGACACTACTCAACTTCATGCGCCATCAGGATAGTCTCTGGTATAGTGCATGTACTACAGGTTTGCCTCAGGCCAAATAATGGTACAAAGAACATACAAACATACGAAATTTGCCAGCAGATAAAGGCCTAGAGGTCTATCAAGTCTGCTCGAATGTGCAGCTAGCACCCCTTATTCTGCAGCTGCCCTTCCCTTCCACCCTTCCCCTTCATTAACCCTCCCCCTTGTCCTGTCCCATCCTCGTTTGAAGCAGTCCACTGTTCTACTGCATACCACTTCAGCAGGTAACGCATTCCACCCAGCCACCACCCTCTGTGTAAAAAAGTGTCTCCTCATCTCCCTCCTGAACCTTCCTCGCTCCAGTCTCATATCATGGCCCCTGGTGGCCCTCCCCTCCCTTACTTTGAACAGCCCCTCTGTACCCGTCTTGTTTATTCCTTTCATGTATTTAAAGGTTTCAATCATGTCACCCCTGTCTCTCCTCTCCTCCAGTGAGTACATGTTCAACTCCTTCATCCTCCTCTCATATGATAAGTCCCCCAGCCCCTTGATCATCTTTGTCGCTCTTCGCTGCACCCCCTCCAGTAACTTAATGTCCCTCTTCGAATCGGATGCCAGTACTGCACGCAGTACTCAGGTGTGGTCTAACTAATGACCTATACAGTGGCAGAATCACCTCCTCCCTCCTCGAGGATATACCCCTTGCAATACAACCCAGCATTTTGTTGGCCTTTGCAGCTGCCTTCCTACATTGTGCCGAGTTGTTCATTGATCCTGTAATGAGCACACCCAGATCCTTCTCCTCCTCTGTCTGGGATAGCTGCACTCCCCTAGCTGGTAACTCCTCCTTGGGTTCTTCATCCCAAAATGCAGCACCTTGCACTTTTTGGCATTAAGCCCCAGTTGCCAGGTGTCTGACCAGGTTTCAAGCTTTGCCAGATCATCCTGCAACCCCTGCCATCCCCTAGGTCATCCACCACCGCCTACCTTGGTATCATCAGCAAACAGACTGATCTTGCTCTTGATGTCCCATGATATGTCTGCAATGAATATCCCAAACAACACTGGTCCCAACACCGAGCCCTGTGGGACACCGCTCGTCACTGCCCTTGGGTGTGAGAGCTCTCCACCCACCACCACCCTCTGTTGCCTTCCCTGCAGCCAGTTTCCTACCCATCTCACCAGCTTTGCACCCGTCCCTGTGCCTACTAACTTCCTTCCCAGCCTTCCATGTGGCACTGAGTCGAATGCCTTACTGAAGTCCAGATACAGGATATCCACTGCATGGCCCCTGTCCAGTTGCCTAGTTACCCAGTCACAGAACTCGACCAGGTTGGTTTGGCAGGATCTGCCACGTATGTAGAGCCATGCTGTCTGCTGTCCTGTAGTCCTTTGGCCTCTAGGAGAGGCCACCAGCCCTCCTTCAGGATAGTCTCCATTAGCTTACCCACGATGGATGTGAGGCTCACTGGTCTGTAGTTTCCGGTTCATCCTTGGGGCCACTCTTGTGGAGGGCACCACATAAGCCATCCTCCGTCCTGAGGTACACACCCCGAATGTAGTGAGGCATTAAACAGGTCTGCCAAAGGTCCTGCAAGGACCTCTGCCAGCTCCTTCAGTACCCTAGGGTGGATGCCATCTGGGCCTGGTGCCTTGTCCACCCTCAGTGCCTTCAAACCCTCTCGAACTCTGCTCTCCATGATTTCCCCATCTGTCACCACTTCCCCCCTGCTTCTGCCATTTCTCCCACCTTGGGTGTCACCCCCCTCTTCTCTTTAGTAAATACTGAGCAGAAGTACTCATTTAGTGCTTCCGCCTTATCGCACCCTGCTTCCACCCAACCCCCTCCTTCCTAATCCCTTACTATGGTCCTTACAGCTCCTTTTCTCCTCTGATGTACTTAAGAAGTCCTTCTCCTCCTTTTAATGCCTTGTGCCAGCCTGAGTTCCGTGGATGCTTTGGCTCCCCTTACTGCCCTTGTCACCTCCTTGATTCTGTCAAGTACTCCTCCCTGTCCTCCCCCCCTGTTTTCTTGTACTTCCTAAAGGCAGCTCTTTTCCTCCTTACCTTTTCCATGACCTTCTTGCTCAACCAGATCGGTTTCTTAGCCCTAGCCTTCTTGCTCTGGGCTTTGCAGCAGGTTTTGGTTGCCTCCACTATCCCCAGCTTTATGAGCTCCCACCTCTGGTTAGTGTCCATACTAGATTGAATTCTGGCCAGGTACCCTATTACCACTTCCCCCATCCTCCCAAAGTCGGCCCTCCTGAAGTCCAGCACTATTGTGCCAGATTCCACTCCTTCCTTGCCCATATCCAATGTGAGCCATACTGAGTAGTGGTCACTCCCTGACAGTTGTTCCTCCACTGTAAGTTCTCTCACAAAGTCCCCATTTGCCAGCACAAGGTCAAGGGTATTTCCTAACCTGGTTGGTTCACTGACCATTTGCAGCAGGAAGCTGTCCTGGAAGGCATCCAGCAGTACCTGCTCCCTTCTGTTCCTGGTTGTTGGGGTGCTCCAGTCCACTCCTGGCATGTTGAGTCCCCTACAATCACCACACTACCCTTCTCACAGGTCCTCCTGATCTGTCCGCTAGTTCCCTGTCTAACTCCTCCATCTGAGATGGTGGCCCGTACCCACTCCATTCTAAGAATCCTATTCTTGGAATCCTGGATTTGCATCCAAAGTGACCCCGTACTACCCTCCTCCCCTTCCTCCTTTACACACTTCAGTCCTTCCTTCACATATAGTGCCACCCCCCCTTCTCAATCACCCTGTCCCTATAAAATAACCTGTATCCTGGTACAGACAGGTCCTAGTCATTGTATTGGGTGGCCCATGTTTCCGTGATGGCTGCAATGTCCACCTCTCCCTCTGCCATGAGAACCTGTAACTCTGCAGTTTTCCTCCCAAGGCTCCTAGCATTAAGGGTAACCACCTTCCACCCCCCCCCATCCTGCCCTCCTTTCCTAGCATCACCAATAGTACTTGCCATTTGTCCTTTGTCACCGTTATGGGGGGTAAGCTCATATGGTTTCCCAACCTGTGGTCTCTGCATATCTCTTCCCCAACTGCCACCCCCCACTCCTAGTTTAAAGAAGTTTAGAGAAGCGAGGAACAAATGTACCTGTGCCCTACGCCAGGCTAAGACCATCTATTATCGTAATGCCCTCTCCTCTGCAGAAGGCTCTGGTCATAAATTCTAGGATGCTATCAAAGAACTAAATGGTAAAACTGTATCCCCCCCACCCCACCCTCAGTAAATGGGACTATAACCCAGGACCCGGTGCAAACTGCCAAAGCCTTAAACTCTTCATTCTCTGACCTCAGCAGTGTGCTCCCCCTAACATTTTCGACCCCCCACCCTCCACATGCTCCTCTCCCCCTTATGTCCCCGCCTTTCAGGTTTTGGGTAATATCACCAAGAGAGGCAAAGACTTACATCTCTAGTGCCCTGGGTAAGAGAGAGACAGAGGAGACACCCTGGATTTAAAACTCCTCCACCTCTCTCAATGCTGTCCTAGTCACAAAAATCCTTAACTGCTCCCTCTGCATGGGAGAGTTCCCCTCCCTTTGGAAACGGGTTATCACCCCACTTTTAAAAGGCAGAGGACGCACCTTCCCTACTAACTACCGTCCATCTCCATTTACCCCCCCCCCCACTGACCCTTGAGAAAATAGTGGCCGACCAGCTCACCTAACACTTTTCAAAGTGTAACCTCCTGTGCCCTAAGCAGCATGAGTTCCGTAGAGGTCACAGCACCACCACAGCCCTACTGGAATATACCTCCTACATACACAAGGCCCTAGATCAAGGACACTTAGTTGGGTTGGTCTATATCGAGCTAACTAAGGCATCCCTCCTCTCCACACACAGAAGACACAGCAGCAGAGACAGCAGCATAAGGCCTATTTGGAAACACTGCCACACACACACACACACACACACACACACACAGGAGCAAAGAGAGCTGCATAGGGCCTATCTGTAAACACCGCCCCTCCCCCCCTTCCACTCACAGAAGGCACAGGAGCAGAGAGAGCTGCATAGGGTCTGTCTGGACCCCCCAAACTCCACACACAAAGACACAGGAGCATACGAGAATTGCACAGGGCCTGTCTGGAAACACCCCCTTCCACTCACAGAAACACAGGATCAGAGAGTGCTGCATAGGGTCTGACTGAACCCCCCTCAACTCCACTCCACTACACACAGAAGACACAGGAGCATAAAGAACTGCATAGGGCCTGTCTGGACACACCTTCCCCTTCCATACACAGAAGAGACAGGAGCAGAGAGAGCTGCATAGGTGATCCATCCTCCATCTTACTCGGCTGGACTCTGTTAGGGGTGTTTACCCATCGACTCCCCACCCACCCCAGCACCCGCCCTTGATTTATAGACCCGCCTTCGCCTTGGTCGCGTGACTTTCTGTCACATCCACCCCAGCACCGGCCCTTGATTTATATGTGCCCCTCAGTTCTCTGAATTGGAACGTACAATACACCTACCATGGCGGGCTGGAACTTGTAATGTGATGGGAATGTAGGGTACAAAGCTTTCCTTAATTACTCAGGTCTCATAGATCTCCTTGCTACTCACGTCTAGGGTACTTATATACATAGCGCTGGGCCTCCTAGGTATTCGTCCTCGGGTTCCCCCAATCCCACTTAAAACCTCCTGCAAACGAGAACGGACTAAAGCACTCAGACTGGTTGTAGGAGCTATTAAGAAACTCCTTCTGCTCCTGTTGTTGTGCTCAGGCAATGTTGAGCTCAACCTTGGCCCTCCAGCAGCTATCGCATCCCTGGCTGACCTACCCAGCATTAAAGGTATAAACTTTATGCATGTCAATGCATGCAGCCTCCTAAAGAAGATTACATCTATTCAGGCTTGGGTCTGCTATACTATGCCCGATATCCTGGTAGTCATCGAGACTTGGCTCAGACCTGGTACTGCTGACCGCGAGGTAAATATCCCAGCCCATTCTTTATTCAGAACTAACAGGCAGACAAGAGGAGGTGGAGCTGCCATCTATGTTAAAGACAAATTTTCAACCTCCGTTATCAACTCAACCTCAATTCCTAAAGAATTTGAAAGCCTGACTATCAAAATCGAACTCTCTTCTTCCGTCTCATCCTGCGTTAAAGGATGCTATAGGCCCCCCTCAGCAGGGTTTTAACTCCTGGACCACTTAAGTAATTTTATAGGATCCCTGCCTTTAGAGTTTATTGTATTAGGAGACCTTAATCTGGACTGGTTTTCCTGCATCTGTTCCCCTTAAATCCCTGTGTGATTCCCTTGAACTATCGCAACTCATTACTGAAGCTACATGCCCTAATAAAAAGAACCCTAACTATAGCACCCTGCTGGATCTTATTCTAGTAAATAAGTCTCACCTATTTTCCCATACTAGCATATTCTTCTCTGATATCAGTGACCATTGTTTCACTGCCTGTGTAAGATCCGCCTCGAAACCACCAACTGCTTCTAAATTCACCATCAAGAGGTGTCGTCGCAACCTTCACCCCTAAGCATTTATCACTGACTTGAGGGATTCGTTGAGATGGCAGGACTTCTACGTAGCAAAATCAGTGAATACGGCCTACAATATCTCCCAGGATATTGTGTTAGGGGCATCGGATAAGCATGCGCCACTGGTTAAAGTACAATCTAAGAAAAAATGATGCCGGTGGTTTACGGCGAACTTAAAGGCAGCACTGCATAACAGAGATTTGCTTTGGAAAACAGATAGAAAAACAAAGCTTCCAGCTGACTGAATTTTGTTTAGGAAAGCAAGGAATCTTTGTACTAGATGGTCAGGGAAGCAAAGGCCAACATATATTTTTTTAGGCTCAAGTAAGATGGCCGCCGGGCTGCGAGTGCTGTCGGCTGTTGCAGCAACTTAGTGGCTGTTTTTAGCCCATTTTTAATTTTTTTCCGTTTTTCGCTTTTATTATTGAGCTGTTCTTAGGATTGTTTCAGTAGTAGTTTTTTTTTTCCCGTACTTTATTTGGTTTATTTTGTTTCGTTTGCCTGCCTGGGACTCTGTCGGGAGCTCTGTAGATGTCCACTGGAGTGCAGTTTTGGGGATATCCAGTCTGAGAGTACCGCTTCTCCGGAGTCTCCTCTTCCTACTGACATTCGCTGGCAAGCTGCAGTCTGTGTGTGCAGAGACCAGGAGTGACGCCGGCAAGCCACATGGGGACTTCCTCATAGCGTGCACTGGGGTTAGTCGGCTGCAGCTCGTTATCACCCCTGCACATTCAAATCTTTGGACCAACTGTTTCCCGCTAGTTGAATTGACGGGACCCTGTTCTGGATTATATCTAACTTGTGGGGCTTGCAACTGTTTTACTGTTGGTTGTGATCTCTTGCTGGTGGTCTTGTTCGGCTGCCAGCCATCGAGGAGTTGAAGCTCTGAGGAAGGACGAACTTTTTGGAGAAGTATCCTGTGAATATTGTCTGAGGAGAGTGTGGAGTGTTGGCAGTGACCATCCTGTCAGATCCCTGCAATGTCTCCAGGTTGGTGGGTTGAAGCAGTTTAATTTGAGGTAATAACTGTCCGGTCCCGATCCTCCTGGTGGGCTGCACTGTGGGTACGCAGCTGGGCGGGGGGCTTTGGCTCTATTCTGCCGGGTAGCCAGCGGTTTGGGTGGGTGGTCCCCAGGGTTTTTTCCACTAGTCTCGCTGCTTAGGCAGGCCTGGACGGAGACATGCAGAACTGGCTGTGCACTTCACAGTCAACCCCCGGTGGTGGATTTTTTGGGGCCTGCGTTAGCCTCAGAACTGCCAGTGACCCACCGAAAATGATTTTTCCTGACTTCAAGAAGGCAGTGAGAGTGCCTTGTTATTCTACAAACTCTGGGCAGTGGGAGTGCCTGTGGACTGGGATGTAACTGGATTATGTTCCAACTTTTCTCTCCGTGAGAGTGACTAAGGGGTTTGAAGAACCCACTGAGACCTTCTATCTGTCTTGCTCTGGAAGTGTGAGTTCCTGCGAATTTTATTTGTCTCCCTGGAAGTGAGAAATCCATCGGGGACTGGAAATCTAGGTTTCATTTTCCCTATTATTGTGAGTTGTGACCTTTTGCAACTCTGAGGACTTTCTGCTCTGTGTAGTTTTATTTTATCTATTATTTATTTCATTTCAGATCTCAGATTAACCATTTGAGCTCAGCGCTCTTTACATAGGTTCCACATTAGTACATTTAGAACAAGTAGGTGATTATACAGAGGATTGAAACAAACAAGGCAATAGAATTAGAATGAGAACATTTAGGTATATTTGGCCTTTAAACAAAGGAATGCACAAAATACAGTGAAAACTAAAACTGGAATAAGTAAACACAGTCAGATACATACAGGAACAGATTAAATAATTGTGCCCAACAGTAAGCCTGTTAGTTGTCAGCAACACGAGGGGGTTAGCGCATAGAAATACCCATGTTAGTACATCATGTACTGAAATAGTTACTAATATTAGTAAAGAAACAGTATTTTATAGGACAAATGCACAGATGATGTAATTTTGAAATCTCTAAAAACATCAGAAGTTCAAGACAAAGTAGTAGCAGCTCAAAGTGGACACAGAAATGTAAAACAAATAGACATGTTACTCTTTCATCTAGTGAAACTGATGCTTTAGAAAAAGCAAAGGACGAAGTTAACACTCATAAAAGTATAATCTGGGCTGTTAACGTCTTTAAGGACTGGTTGAGAAGTCATAATATGAGTATTAACTACAAGCATATTCTATCTGTGAGCTTTCAAGTGTTTTTGTAACACAGCTCGGTCTCGCGTCCGCAAATGCAGCGCCAGGATTCGCCGAGTAGCCACAGGTGACTGAAACCGAGCGGGTATTAAGCCACACATAATGCCCGCTCGGTCAGTACCAGCTGTGGCCATGAAGACACCAGAGGGCACCCGCCCGCCGAGTCACCACCGCGCGGCGCTGCAGACCCTGGGCCCTCCTGACCCGCGACACATAGCAGCAGAGCCCACCTCCGGAGCACCGACGTCGGCAGGCATACGCAGTGTATGCTAGTGTGTACATTTAATTTTTACCTGGGGCAGTATTTGTGAGGTCTGTCTACATAGTTCTTTGCAGCTGCCCTTTAAGTGCGTCTCCTGACGTTATTCACGCCATTACCTGCATGCCGTGCCACCGAGAACTGATGTGCTATTGCCGCTGGGAGTGGAGGGACCATGACTAGCCAGCAGTCAGTTTCCAGCACTTGAGATCCTCCGTCCTCTGTGCGCCAGCAGCGGCAAGCCTCCACGATCCCTGCCAAACCAACAACCATAGGGTCGGTAAGGATTTCACAGTTATCAGCTCTAGCGTCACTCTGAGCGGGGAGGGGGGTGTCAGCGGACCACAGCACACCACCACCGGAAGTATCTGAAACACGAAACGCCAAGCCAGCATAGGAAACAATGATGGCTTCACAAACAGTAACGGCGATACTGATTTCTCAGCGTTTTCAGTCACTTCGGCATGGCACTAACAATCTACATTTCAGAATCTGGATGGTGGCGCTCGGGGACCGGATCACCAGGCAGGTAGCAACCTGAATTGTGCGAGTCTGTATTTGCTGTGGCAGTCCTTGCGGGACTGCTCTATGTGACCAGCCCTTCCTGTATTTGGAGTTAGGGATACAACACTCAGCTGAATCGCACACAAACAGTCTCGATGCTTCCGCCGGTGATCCAGAAACACAGGCTCAAATCGTCGCGGCGAAGCCTATATTCTAAGCGCATTAATCACCTTCAAGCGTCGGGCTCTGCCGAGATTAATGCCAGCTGGTAGTTGGACCCTGGGCACCAACCCCCAGCGGGGCATTAATCCACCAACAAAAACCAGCATCTCTGGAGGTGATTAATGCTTACTTAGACATTTTTATGTTATTGTCTGTGCAACTGAGGACAAAGTATATACAATCAGCTCATTTATATGCCTGCGTGCTGGCATTAATCAACATTTTAATAATACTGAAAATAACAGACAACTAAACATCTCCACAGATGCAGCTTTTAAGTCTGCTAATAATGTATTTGTGTCTATACTAAAGCAAATGAGAAATGAAGGGCAAGATCGTGCATCTCACCATCCACCTATTACTGAAAGTGATCTTATCAAATTAAGAGCATCAGAAGCCATGAACCCAAACATACCCTCAGGCCTTATACAACGCGTTTGGTTTGCGTTTCAGCTGGGCCTTGCGAGGCATGGTAGAGAGGGTGTAAGGGGACTAAAACAAGATTATTCTGTTGCAAATAGTGACAAAAAGAGCACTGAGTACCTGTCACTGGCGTACAACCCTCACAGCAAGAACCATAGTAAACCACTAGACCCAAACAAACCAAGTTTGAGAAATTTCTTATTTGCCGATCCTGAAAATCCACTTTGTCCAGTGGAAATGTTTAAACAATACATAAAACGTTGTCCCCCTGGAGCACTAGCACTATATTAGCACCCTAAAAGGGTAGTGCACCCAGAAGATAAGTACTGGTACACGATGCAAGTTATAGGAATTCAGTTTTTGGGCAACATGCTGCCGAAACTGTCTGAAGCAGCAAAGCGGAGTCATAGATATACGAACCATTGCAATCGAAGCACTGCTGTGCAGATTTGTCCGATGCAGGTCTTGCATCAAGGGAAATTATGAGCGTTACTGCCCATCGTTGCGAAACAAGTTTATGCAACTATTGGAGCGCTTCAACTACAGATAGACAAAAATGGAGCACACTGCTTAGCTCTGCAGGAACTATTAAAAAACAAATCAACAATCACAGCAAAACAAAGAATAATAATTCTTCAACGCAGAATGTGGCTTCCGACATTATAACCAGTGATTCACTTTCTATGCACCTAGTTCTGCACAGAATGTTATTTCATACAATAAGAATACTGAACATCTATCAACAACCAGTTCTCCTACTATATATCCATCCACAAGCATTACTCCTTATCTCCCAATATCTGCGAGCAGAACAAGCAGTACTCCTAGTATATATGCATCGAAAGGCAGTACTCCTGATGTCCCAATATCTGCAAGTGGAACAAGCACTGCTCCTAGATCCACAAGCAGTACTCGTGATGTCCCAATACCTGCAAGCAGACCTCAAACATCAGAACTTGCTTCAACTTCATCATACCCAAGACCAGAGCAATCATCGATCATTTGGACGCCATATTTCCAATTTCCACAACCACGGAACAGTAACGTTTCAATACTACGGTCATCCTAGTACATATGATCACCCTGGAAGCTCTACTAGTAATATGAAGTATAGTCCTGCAAAGTAGTAGAAGTGTATTCATTAATAGAGAGATTTTTTTTGGGGGGGGGGGGAGCAATAGTAGTTTCTTTTGAAATATTGCAAAAAATACTGTGAATTTGTTCAGTAGTTCCTGAACATACAGCAGGAAAAATGTTCAATTCCAAACTGCAAATCTGCAGTATTTCAATCATTTGGTTCTTCTGGCACAGTAGACAACTGGAAAGTTGTGACACATTAAAGGACTGCAAAGTGTAAAATACTATGCTTATATTTTTTTTTTTTGTTGTTCTAGCACAGCAGGATGTTAATATTGTGCAGTTTTGGTTAGTCACTAAATGCATAACCTAACAACACATTGCAAAGAGCAAAGTAGCACTCATTTTGTTTTCCTGTGCCAGACTGTAATTCAACAATAGAACTTAAAGAGTAAAAAAACAGCATTACGATTGTGAAGTTCTAGATAGGCTCGTAAAAGAAATGTCACTTATTAATGTGTTTGGGTTGTGGCACAGTAGCATAGTAATAATGTGCAATCGTGTGTACATATTCATGCTTACTACAATTGTGCATAGTGATCATTCTACTCTTTTGTTAGTGTTGTGGCACAACAGCATATAATGTTCCTAGTTAGTGATATTTACTAATGGAGTTACAGATGTCGAAGTTAGAAAGAGATCTCAAAGTTTTCAAAAAGATTACCATTCCGAAGTTCTATATACTATGCTTAAAAACTGAAATATACCACAGTTTATAGCAGTTACAGCTCTTCTCTCAGTAGTAAACTGATTAATGTTGTTGTTTCAAGGAGTTTATAATATATCCCAGGGCAGTTGATTAATCCATAAAGCCTCAGTACCGTTAATTAATCATACGCTATTGATGTGATATGGAACTGTCCGTTACAGAAACATTTCCACAGTTCTCATACCATGGTAGTACCTAGGTGCAGCAAAAAATATGTCTGTGCAGTTCCTGATGCGTTGCGGTCTGTGTGGGGAAAAATATGCACATCACAACACTTCATGCCGTTATTTGCAAACACAATAATTAAGAACTGCACAGAGTAAAATCATTAAATATACAAATTCAGTGTTGCACAATCACTTTTGGTTAAACAGTTGCACTTGTAGCCGAGTTCAAGTTTCTGCCAACTTTATTTATTTACTTGAATTTTGGTAACCAGGTGAGACCACTGAGACCATGCAGTCACTTTTTCAGAGACGACTCGGTAGACAACCTGTGGTACAACACAAGTGATAAATGCAAGGAAATTACAACGTACAAAGGATTAACAAAGATTCAAGGTAACACAATCGCATTCATGATATATGACATTATGAACATCCAGAAATTTACATTAATCATTAAGCATGATACTAAAATGGTAGCACCCATGTACAGCGTGTATTGTTGAGCGCTACAATTTGAGCGACTCAATAATACCACTCTCATTGACAGTGAGTGCTGAATTAGGTCACTAGATCATGTACAGCGAGGACAGCAAGGAGCTATCCCACTAGTACAGGATCCTGTGTGCCGGGTTCCTGCCAAGCTGGCCGCATAATGTAGTGGAATACACTATCGCTTGCGATGCCAGCAGACCTGGGTTCAGGTCTGGCTTCGGACAGAATAATTTAAAAAAAAACAATAGCTTGCCCCTTGGTCCGCACCCCCCCTTGGAGTTGATTGTTTTAGTTTGGGGTGCTGGGGCTTCTCCCCCACATATAAAAGCTTTTTGTATGTGAAGGATATAGATAGCAACCACGCTATTTGGCGGTTGCTACAATATCAGGCGTTCTTCTGACCAAGGGCTGTTTTGTGGTTGCTTAATGTGATGGGAGGTCTTTCAGGCTTGCCTTTATCACATAAAACCTACTAAATTTGTAGAATTTGTGCAATACATGATAAATATTTACAAGATACATGTGTCAGGGTAAATGTACGCTGACCATCAGCAGGTACGGAGAAGATAGTGATTAGTTAAAGAAAGTGCAGGGGGGATTAAGTAGATAGGAGGACAGCTCTTTTTTGAAGAGCAATAGAGTAGCGCAGAAGAGTAAGGCAGGGGGAAGGGGTTCCAGGCAGTGGTGGCCGAGAATGCAAACAAACGCTTTCCCGAAAGACGGCGTGTCTTCTGGATCTCTAATAAGGGGAGGGAAGTAGATCTGAGTGGGCGAGCATATGCTTTGCGGTAGACAACTCCCCTTATGCAAGGAGGATTAAAGAGCTTAACTAGTTTGAATACAAAGCACAGAGTGTGGAACTGTATCCTTCAGTCATAAGTAGGCCAATGAAGAGAAAGTAGGGCATCACAATGATGCTTTCTGGAGTCAGCACCTAGGACAAATTGCCCAACCCTATGATAGAGTTGACATAGCCGAGCAAGGGATGAGGATTGTGCGGAGAGTAAGAGTGGGGCACCATAGAACAATATAGGGAGAAGGGATGTAGATGCAATCTTTTTACAGGCAACAGCAGATAAAATGGAGTGGAGGCAGTATAAGAGCCCAAGCTTCTGGTTTACCGTTTTGGTAAGCTGAGTTACATGGTGTTCCAGTGAAAAGAAGGCATCAAGGTGGGTCCCAAGATATTTACAAGTATTGACCACTTCTATGGGATCACCTGACAGTGAGCAGATTTGGAGAGGTTTAACAAGTTTAGAGGAGGGGTTGTGGAATATCATAGCTTTTATTTTTTTTTTGTGTTCAGAATTAGGTGTTTAGCAGAGAACCAAGATTCAAGCACAATGAAGTCGGAATTAAGGCATTGGTTAAGCCAGTCCATGTTGTTGGATGAATGGTATAAGATTGCATCATCAGCATAAAGTTGCACAGACGCACCACAACAGACGTTTGAGAGCTTGTTTATGAAGAGTGAGAAAAATATCAGGCCAAGAACTGAACCTTGAGGTACGCCGTACGAGATGGGTCTAAGGGAGGAGTGCGATCCGGTCCATTTTACCCTTTGTGAACTATCAATGAGGTAGTCCTTAAACCACGTGAGTGCTAGGCAATCTAGGACAGATTGATGGAGTTTACTAAGCAGGAGGTGGTGGTTGACTAGATTGAAGGCCTTAGTCAAGTCAACAAACACTGCGGCCCGTTACTAGGCCTTCATCACTGGCTTTCTCCACACTTTTGCGTTAAACAGTTGCAACTGACATGTAAAGAAAGGTATGTGCTCAAAATATTAAAAGAAATGGAACTGGCATACAGTTTGAGGAGTTATTATTATGCATAGATAATCACAAAAATGTTAAAAAATGACAGACAGTATTTTAAGGAAAGAACTACTTTATTACGTGGCAGGATACAGAAATAGTCGACAGCATTTCCAACGTGTTCTCAGACATACATTAATCTTTTCAACGGTTTCTTTTACCCATGTTATAAGCGAAATAACCCACTCGTGCCTCACTACACACCCAGGGTGTTGATTAATCCCCAATAATCACACACCCTGTTGTGACTTATTGCTTACAAATCTTCCAGACAGCTCTATCTATGTTGTTAGCCTTTCGGTGATACAGCTGGACCTGAGGTAACTGGTGTATTTGGAACGTTCATGTCCCCATGATTCTATGCTGAGGTTACAGCTTTGAACTGTAGCACTACCCCAGTGGGGGAGCACATTACCCGTACATATTATACCTTCCCAATTGACAAAGTGGAGTGATACCAAATAAGTAAGTACTAAGACTTGGCAGTGTGTGTAATTACGAAGGCATAACTGCAGGGCTCACCTGCATCTTGTGCTGTTAAACACACAAAAGCAAGTGCAATTATTCCCCATAAGCACATAACCCTAAAGTGTCTTAAAGCACTTGTAACGTGGAGAACAATGCTTCAAAACAGACAACTTTTATAACACATAGGACATAAAGTAGTCCCTGTTGAGAACGTCTTTACACTAGAATCAATAACCTTTTTATGTCCACATTTACAGTTCATTTTCCATTTTTATTTGAAATTAAATATGATATTTCCTGTTATCATACAGTTCTGCACCTGGTGACAGACGTTTCTGTGAGCAAAGCAAATCTTCCCTGTTCTTCCTCTGTCTCTATGACTGGCAATTTCTATGTTACACATTGTCATTCTAGGGTGTACTGATTCTTACATGTGGTGCCCATGATCACGCCCTCCGTGGGACCTGCTGCTGGTACTGCCTATGCTCATGGTCAAGCCATTTGAACCTATGCACAAGTGTGAGATGTCACATCTGTCGTGGAAGGCCGCCTTCTTGGTGGCCATAACATCAGCCAGAAAGATTAGTGAGCTCCAGGTGCTCTTGGTGGAGTTTTCCTATCTAGCATTCCGCCAGGACAAGGCTATCCTTCGCCACCATACAGAATTCCTCCCAAAAGTTTGTGTCCGAGTTCCACCTGAACCAAGTGATTAATCTCCCGGTTTACTTCAACACCCTGACCTCTGATGCCGATCGCAGGCTTTTCACCCTGGACCTGCGGAGGGCACTGTCGTATTACAAGGAGCGGACGGTAGGAATTCGCAGCAAGGCTCGCCAGCTGCTTGTCACGTATGCTGAGGCTGCACCTGGCAGACTGTCAGCAAAGCAGAGGATTGCTAGGTGGATTACATCCTGCATCAACCTCAGCTACAGATTGGCTGGTAGGGAGCCGCCCAAGGGACTTAAGGCTCACTCCACCAGACATACTGCTGACTCAGTGGCTGTTTCCAGGGATATTCACACTGAGTAGACCTGCAGTGCTGCAACCTGGGCAAAAGCACACACCTCCATCACCCACTACAGCATCAACGTGCCGAGTCATCACAGTGCTGCTTTTGGGTCCTCAGTCCTTCAGTTTCTGTTCGCCAAACAGAGGTGTGCACCTTGCCCCCTCCTCAAGAAGAATAGCTAGGAGTCTGCCAGAGTGTGGATAGTGCACTGAATCCCAGATGGCAGAAATACAGATTACTCACTTGTAACCATAGTTCCACTATAGGTATTCAGTGCACATCCACACAACTGGGGGCTGGCAGTATAGCCAAGAGGTCAACGAGCTGTATGAGCTTGGTACATACAGCAGACCTGGCTTTGAGTCCTACAACCTCCACTTGCATACTATAGGAGTCTGAGTAAGTCACTTAACCTCCCCAGAGCTCCTGGGTCACTCCTGAAACCAGGCACGTGTGCCTAGCTGGCCTCACTTGGTTACTAAAGAACTGACAAAAAAAAAAGACCTCCCCTGGTAAGTGGCTCTCAATTTCCTGCTTCCAGTATGCAAGATCAGACGTTAAGGTGTGGAGCCAGAGGATAACACCATGCAAGTGGTGGGAGAAGCTTAGCTTTAAGACATCCAGTGACTCAGTTGTCCCCAGCTAGACTGCCAGAATGTGGATGTGCACTGAATCCCAGTTCGTAGAAATTACATTCTTACAGCATGCAAAGAAGTGGATGAGTGCATTGAAATTTATCAGAAATTAGCACTTTTTTCCTCCACAAAGATTTTTATCCTTCTTGGCAGGTCTTGGGCAGCTCATCAGCTCTGTCCCCATTCCTGACGGTCGCCTCTTACTTCTTTCCGCAAGGTATAAAAAAAAAAAAAAAAAACAAGTTCGCATAGCAATTTGCTACCCCAAAAATGCTATTTGCTAATCAAGTGCAGCCTTGATTAGCAGAAGTTACTAATCAATTGATTTACCGTATTGCAGTAAACATTTCACCGTTGCAGTAATACTGTCCTGCAATTATGGTAAAAAGCACAGCACTGCAGTAATTGTTCTTGCAATTTGATATTTGTCCCTGCAGCTCCACTCTTCTGGACTGTATCTGGTAGAAAAAAAATATTCATTTAGTGAAACTGCTCCTGACACCTGGCTGGTTGCTAATCAAAATGTTGTTGATTAGCAAAAACTGCTAATCAAGTTTTCAAAAAACGAATTTATGCTTTGCTCTAGCCGTAGGCTGGTACCCCCATGAAGTCAGGGGGGCACCATCCTCACCTCCCCGGACATACATATCCAGTGAAGCCTCAGACCAGAGTGGCAGGGTAGACTGCCAGGAAACGGGCACAGCTTCACGAAGTCCAAGGCTCCACTTCCCTGTTTTCAATGTCCCTGCCCCTTCCTTAAAAGTATCAAGTGGCATGCCCGACTTTGCACTCCGACAGCCTCCCGTTCTAGCCACCCATGCTGCACTGCCACCAATCCTCCTTCTGGTTGCAGTCATATGCTGGGCTGACATGCTTCCCCACCCTGGGAGAGGACAGCAGTCTCAAATGCGCAATGATCTACCACCTCGATCGAACCACAGTGACCATGGTCTTTTCCCAAACATGGGTCGTCAGCATGTTAAAAGGTAAGGTGTGCATGGTGCCTCAGCCCTCTTCAGCACTGGGCCGGCCAAAAATAATTTTTTAATTAAGGAAAAAAAAAAAGCTTAAACCTTGAGTACGCTGCCTGAAATATTTATTTATAAATGTAAACTGTTACTTTATGCATGTTAAGTACTCTTCCTTTTTCCTTTTGCTAATTAGATTTTCTACCTGATCGAATTAGGTATGACATAGAACAGCACTCTATCTGGTGGCATCCATATCTTGTGCTACTCTTTTTAATGCCTCCTATGACCTCACTGTTTTTTTTTTTTACAACATCACAACTGACCGAGAAGAACCACTCGCTTCCAGACTGGTCATCAGTGAAGTCACAATGCTGACATGGAATGAAGTGGAATAGCACTTAAGGAGCACCTTTCGTGCTCTTTTTAAAATTTCCACGCTGGAAACATTAAAGGAGCCTTACCTGGCCAAAATTCACTGCTGCATAAATGATTATTTTTCTGTGGGTATAATTCGGGGGTGGGGTGGGATTGTATTTTGGCTCCATAGGACAGAGTCTGATCTCTTCCACGTCCCGATTAGAGACATGCCCCCTTCGCTCTTATGTTTTGTGATGTAAGACTATGGAGAGCGAAGGGGGTGCATTCCATTGACTTGTACAGGAACCCGTTTTCAAGTACTTTCTTTTCTGTTTTTTACCATTCTAGAGTCCCAATTTCAACAAATCATAGCCACAGCTCAACTAACAAGGATAGTGGTGATTACCTAATACTATCAGGTACAAAACCTTCTAATTATAAGCAGGAAAAGGAAAAATAGACAAAAAAACAACACCTGGTTAATTTAAGAAAATTAATTAACACATTCTGCCTGCTGTTTTTGGCACAATTAATTCTTTAATTCCGACAGTTTCCAGACGGATCAGTGACAGGCCACACCCAAAGAAGGAGGGACTCTGGGAGAAAATGACAAAATGGGTAAAGTTTGGGCTCATAAGACCGCTCCATTCTCCCACACCCAAATGAGGTATGCAGACTATTTTACCATACTTATCAACTGTCCCACACTAGGAGGGGCATTCGTAATTTTACCCCTCAGAGCCCCTTTGTCCATACCCCTCAACTGTCCCACATTAGGATGGACGTCACTCCTTTTATCCCTCAGAAGCCCCTCTGTCCATACTCCCAACTGTCCAGCGTTAGGAGGGACATCCCTAATTTTAACCCTCAGAATTCCTCTGTCCATACCGCTCAACTGTTCCACATTAAGAAAGATGTCACCCATTGTACCCCTCAGAGCCCCTCTATTCATACCTCTTAGCTGTCCCACACTAGGAGGGGAATCCCTCATTTTACCCCTCAGGCCCCCTCTGCCCATACCACTCAACTCTTACAGACTGAAGGATGTCACTCATTTTACCCCTCAAAGCCCCCTCTCTGCATCTCTCAATTTTCCACATTGGGAGGGACATCCGTCATGTTACCCTTCAGAACATCTTTGCCCATCTCTCTCAAATGTCCCTCATTTTACCCACAGAACCCCTCTGTCCATACCTGCCAACTGTCCCACATTAGGAAGTACATCCCTCATTTTACCCCTCAAAAACCTCTCTGTCCACACCTCTCATCTGCCCCATGTTAGGAAGAGTGTCTCTAATTTTACCTCTCGGAATTCCTCTGTCCATACCTTTAAATTGTCCCACATTAGGAGGGACGTCATTTTACACAAATTAATCCATCTGTCCATATCTCTCAACTGTTCCACATTAGGAAGAATGTCCCCTATTTTACCCCCTCAGAACCGCTCTGTCCATCCCGCTCAACTGTCCCAAATTAAGAGGGATGTCCATCACTGTACACCTCAGAACCCCTCTATCCATACCTCTCATATGTCCCAAATTAGGGGGATGGCCATCACTATAATTACTCTGAATTGTATTACTCTATATATTGTGTTGCTCTGTATTGTTGCTGTAATTTAATTCACAGTTCTTGTACTGCATTGCTCTGTATATTGTATTGCTCTGTATTGTTGCTATAATTTAATTCACAGTGCTTGTACTGCATTGCTCTGTATATTGTATTGCTCTGTATTGCTGCTGTATTCTGTGCCATCTCCATGGCTCAGGTCGTGCCTCAAAATGGTCCCTGGACCAGTGCACCTCCCCAGTCATCAAATGAATGAATGAATAAGTAAATTGTATGGGATCCCCAGTGATCAGTACTAGGATCAGTTCTCTTTAAAGCAACACTGTCACCCTTTTTTGAATCATAGTATTTTTAATTAAAAACCTACATGTCCTGATTGCTTGCCTTCTCGAAAAGTAATTGATATTGCTGGTTGTTTTATCTGCTTCCTTGCTTAGTAGAACTGAAATGCATGCTAATGGTTTAATTATACCTAACCTTGTTTTGTTTCACATCCTTGATGTACTCTTATTGCATACTTCCTGAACATTAGAAGCACTCCCAACACAGTGCAGCCATTCATTGAGCAATAGTCTCCACTCCTGTAGGATCCTGAATGTCTAGACTTTGTAGAGGGTGTTCCCAAGTCAAGGATAGATGCAGTAGGAGTCGATCAATAAATGTAAACAAACATGTTTTTGTGTGGTAACACCAGTATGGTGGGCAGTATGTTTTTCACTTTTTCAAGTAAAAAAGGAATCAGAATCAAACTACCAGCTACATCAGCACATTTTAAAGGAGGCAAACAATCATAAAATGTGTTCTTTAAAGTAGAGACAGTTCGAGTCCTAAGGGGGGGTTGGCAGTGTCCCTTTAAAATCCTTATTTGTTATACTGTATAGGTGAAGAGGTACAGGAAAAGATATGAAAACTCTGGAGAGGTGGTTGAGGGCCTGGCATCTGAACATTAATGCAAAAAAGTGCAAGATAATACTTTCAGAAGCCAAGAGCATAGTACAGGATAAATGGGACAACCCTGGTACTCCCTGCTCCTGGCCCTATCCACCTAACAGCCCATTTGCCTCCCACGAGACACAATCTACTGACCACGTCTCAGGGCAAAGTAACCTTTCCGAACCTCAAGTCACTGCACTTCAAGGCTTGGTTCTTGAGGAGCTAGAGTACTCTGATTTTCAATTTTCAGAGGAGGTCCTCAGAATCCTTAAGGTTTCAAGGAAGCCTGCCGCCAGAAAGATGTAGGTTTCCAAATGAAAAAGGGTTTTCTCTGTGGTGTGCTCCCAAGCATCTCAATCCATGACATACAGATCTGCCCATACTTTTGGACTACTAGGTGTACTTACAGGATTTGGGCCTTAGGCTTCAACCGTTAAGGTACACTAGGCAGCTATTTCTGCCTGTTTTTCAGCAGGTAATGAGACAACGGTGGCTTCACATCCCATTTTCAAGAAATTCTTTAAGGGCCTGCTACACCTGTATCCCCCTGTTAAGGAGCCAGTCCCACCCTGGGATTTGAATCTGTACATAGCCAATCTCATAGAACCCCTCTTTGAGCCTATGGTCACTACAGACTTGAAGTATGTCACCTGGAAGCCAGTCTTCCTTGTGGCTATAACTTCTGTCAAGAGGGAGTGTGCAAGCTAAAAGCTCTCTGCACTGACCCCAACTACATTATATTCCACAGGGACAAGGTAGTCCTGAGGACCAACAGGAAATTTCTTCCCAAGGTGGTGTCCGAGTTTCATTTAAACCAGTCCATCGGTCTACCAGTGTTCTTCACAGAAGGGTCCA
Organism: Neoceratodus forsteri; assembly: GCA_016271365.2. Classification (NCBI taxonomy): domain Eukaryota; kingdom Metazoa; phylum Chordata; order Ceratodontiformes; family Ceratodontidae; genus Neoceratodus; species Neoceratodus forsteri. The sequence continues at coordinate 1,618,496,566 of CM028130.1, forward strand.
GTCCTGGTGAGCAAATGCTGCACAGTCTGGATGTTAAGAGGTCACTTGAACACTATCTGGATCGTACTAAATACCTCAGATCCTCCAACTCACAGCCGTTCCTCACGTATGGTGAAGGGAGAAAGTGCAAGCCTGCAGCTAAGAGGACCACTGCCTACTGGACAGTCTCCTGCATCAATTCTGCAACACTAAAGCTGACAAGATGCCACCCCAAGGCCTCAGGGCACACTCCACTCATGGCACTGCTGCCTCTGTGGCAGCTGCAAGGGATATTCCCTTGCTAGAGATCTATGAAGCAGCTACCTGGAAAACTGTACACACCTTTACAAAGCACTATTGCCTGGATGTACAATCCAAGAGAGATGCCAGGTTTGGCACTGCTGTCTTTCAGAACATTTTCCCTAAAATTGTTCTGTACCTAGCCTCCCAAGGTACTACTTTGTAGTCTGCTTTTGTCAAGCACAGTGAGGGATTCCTAAAGTTTGAAGAAAATATTACTTACCACAGTAGTAGTACTGTTTTTTCTAGGTCATCCCTCAAAATACTTGAATCTCCCACACTGCCTTCCCTTACAGAACATGGAAAAAGGTTCCACAAGAATCAGTATTTGTCTAACGTTTATTTGCTTGAGCATTACCTGTTTGTTCACAACCAATTTTTCTGTGGTTCTATTTTAGTCTGCCATAGCTTGGACCGGGTGGCCAATCCTTATTGTTTTCTGGGTACCTTAATTTTTGAGTAGTTTAGAATAGGTTAGGAAAATTCTTGGCTGAGGCCAATTGGCTTCAAAGTAAATTGAACATTAAGTGGTGGAATGCAGTGCCACTGCAAGGCATAGATTTGAACTCATGTTCTGAGTTTCCATCATTAGCATAAATTTACATAAATTTCACTTTCCAGAGCAGTTCAGACCTGCAGGCCCAGTGTCATTGGCACAGCATGCTGCACCCCCATGTGGCTGAGCTGGGTTCACTGCATGGCCCTGTTCTACTATTCTGGGCAGCTGGAGCTTATAAGCATTTTCAGACTCTTGGGGGTGGGGGTCCATTATTCTTTTTTTTAATATTCTTTTTATTCATTTTCTAGCATGCCCCTTCTCTGCTTGAGGACCCAACGTCCCTGTCCAAGCCCTTCTCTTACACTTACCAGGTCTCCACAGAGTGCTTAGAGCTGCACCTGCAACTAGTGCGGGCTGCATTCAAGGGTAGGAAGGGAACCCTCTCATTCATTCCCTCAAGTGTGATAGTCCCATGGCAAGTTTGGTTTGGCAGGATGCATTGTGATCCGGCATCATGCTGCTCAAAGCAAACCATGCTCCATGCTCACATACTGCAGGCATCCACCCACCTTTGCCTGCTCCAGATGCAACACCACCAGCAGTCACCCAGGTAATGGAAGCACAGTGGAGCAGGCAGCACTTCCTCCTTGGTGGTGAAGGTCCTCTGTGACACTCGATCCTCATCCCCCCAGTTGGCTACTGACATCCAGGGTTGTTCTTAAATCCGAGTCATGAACATTATGAGCAGTAACCCTAATACTGCGTCAATGGGCTGGTCTTGGGTTCCAGCAATCTTGGTGCAGCACTGACTCCCATGATACGTATATGGTAGCAATGAACACTGTAGGTGCTCACATTAAATCCTGGCCCCTCCCCATTACTCAGAGAGAGATTGATGGCATACTGAGCAGGAGGGAGGCACAAAACAAGGAAGGAAAACCCTGAGTGGCAGATGATGCCGCCAATGGCCCCACATTACCACCCACGTGTCTCTCCCTTGCTTTACCTCTGGCCATCCTGAAGTTTAGCAAAACTGTGGTTCATCTCAGGGGCCTGTGTGTGTGTGTGTGTGTGTGTGTGTGTGTGTGTGTGTGTGGCTCTACCCCCAGGTGACACAGGACAAAGTAGTGTGGGTGAAGCATGGAGGAAATGCTGTGAGTCTGCTGGGTAGCGCCAGTATGGTCAGCAGAGAAAAAGAGAGTGATAAGCTATGGACAGCAATTAGGTGAGGGTATAAAGATTATTTTTATCACCCACATGATTCTGGATCCCACACTGGGTCCCTTATTTGGGTGACTAGGTTAAGAGGCATGCACCTGGCAACCAATCCTGACCCTCCACCAGACTGAATTGTTTTGGACACAATCTCTCTCTCTCTCGGCACTGAGGCAGGTGAGTGATAAGTTTGCGTAGGTAAAGGAGGGTACCATATTGCGATTACTGGGGCAAGACAAGCTACTACTGGTGTTCAGATGACTGCTTGTAGGCAGACTGAAGCTGATCCTGAAGCCCTACAGTGAAAGAGAAACCAAAGTCCACCTATTAAGGGGATTCCCAAAGCCCACCAGTGATGGAGGAGTTGGAGCCAGCCAGTTGAGGAGATTCCTAAGCCCAACAGTGAAGGAGATCCCAAAACCAGCAGTGAAGGAGCTCCAAAACCGATGACTAAAGAAGAGCTCAAAGCTCAACAGTGAAGAAGATCCTGAAGACCACCAGTGAGAAGGAGATCCCGAAGCCCACCAGTGAAGGAGATCCCAAAGCCTACCAGTGAAGGAGATCCTAAAGCCCACCAATAAAAGAGATCCCAAAACCCACTAGTGAAGAATGACATACTGAAGCCCATCAGTGAAAAATGAGATCCTGTCACTCAGAAGTGAATGAGATTCAGACGCCCACCAATGAAGGAGATTCTGACACCACCAGTAGAGTAGATCCTGAAGCCCACCAGTGAGGGAGATCCCAAAGCCCACCAATGAGGGAGATCCCACAGCCTAAAGGAGACTCCAAAGCCCACCATGGAAGGAGGAGATTCCAAAGCCCACCACGGAAGTAGGAGATCCAGAAGCTTACCAGTGAAGTAGGAGATACAGAAGCGCATCAGTTAAGTATGAGATCCAGAAGCTTGCCAGTGAAGTAGGAGATCCAGCGTCTCACTAGTGAAGCAGCAAATCCAGAAGCCCACCAGTGAAGGAGATCTTGAAGCCCACCACTGAGAAGGAGACCCCAAAGGAAACCAGTGAGAAGGACGTCCCAAAGTCCACCAGTGAAGAAAATTCTGAAGCCCACCAGTGAAGGAGATCCCCTCTAAAAAAAACAACAAACAGTGAAACAGATCCCAAAGCCCATCAGTGAATGAGATCATAAAGCCCAACAGTAAAAAATTAGATCCTGAGGCCCACCACTTAAGAATGAGATCCCGAAGCCCACCAGTAAAGAATGAGATCCCAAAGCCCACCAGTAAAGAATGAGATCCCAAAGCCCACCAGTGTAGAATGAGTTCCCAAAGCCCACCAATGTAGAATGAGTTCCCAAAGCCCACCAGTGTAGAATGAGTTCCCAGAGCCCACCAATGTAGAATGAGTTCCCAAAGCCCACCAGTATAGAATGAGTTCCCAAAGCCCACCAGTGAATGAGATGCCAACACCAAAATTTGAAGGAGATCCCAATGCCCACCAATGAAGGAGATTCCGATGCCCACCAATGAAGGATATCCCGAAGCCCACAGGGAAGGAAATCTCAAAGTCCACCATTGAACATGATGATCCCAAAGCCCACTAGCAAAGAAGACCCAAAGCCTACTAGGGAAATAGGAAATCCAGAACCTCACCAGTGAAGTAGGATATCCAGAAGTTCACAATTGAAGTAGAAGATCCCAAAGCCCACCAGTGAAGAAAATCCCAAAGATCACCAGTAAGAGAGATTCCAAAGCCCATGACTGAAGGAGATCCCAAAGCTCACCAGTGAAGGAGATCCCAAAGCCACCGGTGAAGGAGATCTGAAAGCCCACCAGTGAAGAATGAGACCTTGTTGCCCAAATGTGAAGGAGATCCCGATGCCCACCAGTGAAGGAGATCCCGAAGCCCACCAGTGAAAGATTCCAAAGTCCACCAGTGAAAGAGATCCCAAAACCCACCAGTGAAGGAGATCCCAAAACCCACCAGTGAAGAAGATACCACTGCCCACCAGTGAAGGAGAAGATCATCCCAAAGTACACCAGTGAAGGAAATCCCAAACCACATCCAGAAGTTCACCAGTGAAGTATGAGATCCAGAAGCTCACCAGTGAAGTAGGAGATTCCAGCACCCACCAGTGAAGGAGTAGATCCCAAAGCCCACTAGTGAAGAAGATCCCAAAGCGGACCAGTGAAGTGGGAGATCCTGAGGCCCACCATTGAACAGGGGAATCCTGAAGCCCACCAGTGAGGAAGAAGATACCAAAGCCAACCAGTGAAGAAAATCCCAAATCCCACTAGGGAAGGCAATCCCGGAGCCTACTAATGAAGAAAATCCTGAAATCCACCAGTGAAGGAGATCCCAAAGCCCACCAGTGAAGGAGATTCCAAAGCCCACAAGTGAAGGTGATCAAGAAGCCCATCAGTGAAGGACATCCCAAAGTCCACAAGTGATGGAGATCCTAAAGCCCACCAGTGAAGGAGATCCCAGAGCCCACCAGTGAATGAGGTCTCGAAGTCCACCAGTGGGTGAGGTCTCGAAGCCCAAGAGTGAGAGAGATCCCAAAGCCCACCAGTAAGGGAGATCTTGAAGCCCACCAGTGAAGTAGGAGATCCAGAAGCCCACCAGTGAAGGAAGAGATCCTGAAGTCCACCGATGAAGGGGATCCTGAAGCCCACCAGTGAAGAAGGAGATCTCAAAGCCCACCAGTGAAGGACGACATCCCAAAGCCCAGCAGTGAATGAGATCCAGAAACCCACCCATGAAGAAGATCCCGAAGCCTACCAGTGAATAAGATACTGAAGCCCAGCAGCAAAGGAGATTCCGAAGTCCAGCAGTGAGGGGGCTCCCAATGTCCACTGTCCACCAATGAAGGAGATCCCAAAGCCCACCAGCCTTCAAAGCTTTTTAAAGAGCTCAAATTATTATATACCAAAGGGGAAAAAAAAACAGAAATGTAATCTTCATAAAATATTTGAAGAAGAAATCTAAAAACTCCAATTAGAATTACTTAATGATCCTTCCAATAACATCCTTAAGGCTGAATTACAATAAACGATAAAAAAATGAAATATTGATAAATGCATTCAGATTTATTAAAATGAAAAATAAGCTATATTTCTAAGGGGATATAACTGGTCATATGCTACCATGAGCTTAAAAAAAAAAAAAAAAAAAAAAAAAGAAGAAAAATTCTATATCCACTATTAAAATACTACAGGCCAATTAAAGTTTTCCGATAAAGAAATTGCTAACATATTTCAAGATTACTTTACTACAATCTATCACAGAGATTATTCACCTAACTTAATCAATATCAGTAATTATTTAGATTAAAATTGTTTGACATATTTAGCATTAGCACCCACCAAGTTTCAGGGGAAGAAGTTATAACGGCTATCAAATCACTGAAGAAGAATTTATCTCCTGGTCAAGATTACCTTACTTTAGAATTTTTCATCTTTTTTTGAAATAATTACTTCCTGGGTTTTTAATTCTTCCTCAAGAAATGATTGCCACAGAACATTATCCCTGAATCTCTTCTCCATTCTCACATAATTTTATTACAGAAAGAAAATAAAGACAAATATTCTCCCAACAGTTAAAATAAAAGTATTACTAAGTTGATAAGTTTGAGACTTCAGCCCTTCATCCCCAATATTATACACGTGGACCAATATGATTTTGTAAAAGATAGCATGATATTTGATCCACTGGAGAGAGTTGAGGTGGTCATTTCTTTACTTATCAACCCGGTGAAGACAGAACTGCAGTGGCCTTAGATGCCATGGAGGCATTTGATTTATTATGGCAGTTCATGTTCCCATGTTTATCACAATGGGGCATTCTGCCTTACATTCTATCCTTTAATAAATTGATTTATAGTGCACCCACTGCTTCCTTTAAAATAAATTTATATCTGACCCTATTTCTTTACATAACAGTGTTCTCAAGGGGTGTCCTTTGTCACCTATTTTGTTTATTTTATTTCTTGAACCGCTGCTGAATGCCATTAAGAATAACTTACAAATTAAGGGTGTCATGACTGGTACAGACCATGTCAGACAATGTCTATGCAGATGATGTAATGCTACTGTTGTCAGATACTGATGTTTCAGTACCCAATGTTATGGAACAGAGACACAGGTTACTCACCTATAACAGTAGTTCTAGGAGTGGTATATGTTGTTCATCCACACGTCTTGGCAGTTGCCCTTCCCTTTGAGATCAGCCGGAAGTCTTTAAGCTGGCTCCTCTCACCCACCTGAGTGGTATATCCCTCGGCTCTGCCACCTGATGCCAGATCTTGCCCACTGGAAGCAGTGGTTGTGCGTCGAAGCTGGGAAGGTCGGGTGGGTCAGTATGGATGAACAACATATACCACTCCTAAAACTACTGTTTCAGGTGAGCGACCTTTGTTTCTAGGGATGTGGATATGTTCTTATCCACATGTCTTGGCAGACTCCTAGCAGTTCTCCAGGAGGAGGGAGGCAAGGCACACACCCCCTACTTAAGAAAAAGAGCTTGGAGAACTGAGGCCCCAAATTCAGCATCCCAGCATGACTCTAGGTCAATGTGGTAGTGGGAAATGAAGGTGTTTGCTGACTTCCAGGTAGTAGCCCTGCAGATTTCCTAGAAAGGGATGCCCCTAGAAGTAGCCACCGATGCAGCGGTATGGTGAGTGGAATGAACCCTTAGCCCTCCGGGAGGCTCCCAGCCCACCAACCTATAGCAGAGATCAATGCATGACGTAATCCATCTGCCAATCATCCACTTGTCTGCAGGTCTGCCAGGTGCGGCTTCAGTGTAGGTGACAAACAGCTGGTGAACCTCTCCCTGAGCTTCAACCAGCGCTCCTTATAATTGGCAAGCGCTCACCTCAGGTCCAAAGTATACAACCTATATTAGGCATCCAAGTTATGATTGGGATAGAACACCGGCAGAGTCATCACCTAGTTCAGGTGGAACTCCAACACAACCTTCGGAAGGAACTTTGGGTTGAAACATAGGAAAACCTTGCCCCTGTGGAAGACCACATAAGGAGACTCAACAGAGAGCGCCTGGACATCCCCAATCCTTCTGGCTGACATGACATCCACCAGGAAGGTGGTCTTCCACAAGAGGTGTGACATCTCACACCTGTGCATCGGTTCGAATGGCTTGCCCATGAGCTTTGCCAGTACCAGCAGTAGATCCACGGTGGTGGTTGATGCACCAGAGGGGAAATGTGACTGAGGCCTTTGGAAAAAGTGCCAGACCACCTTCTCCTGTGCCACCACCTGCTGACCTGCCCTGCGCCTGGTAAGCAGAGATGACTGTCAGGTGCACCTTAAGGGTCGTCGACAGAAGACCCCCTTTGGAAAGAGACCAAAGGTAGTCTAGAATGCTAGCCACTGGACAGGACAAAGGGTCCAGCCCCTTGCCCTGACACCAAATGGAGAATCTCTTCCATTTGAAGGCATAGCACTTCCTGGTCAATTTCTTCTTAGATGCCTCAATTACAGTGAGTACATCTTCCGAGAGACCCAAAGCTTGGAACTCTAGCCACTCAGGAACCAGGCTGTCAGGTGCAGGGACTGAAGGTTCGGGTGGAGTACCTTCCCCTGACTGACGGGAGAGCAGGTCAGTGTACTGGAAGATGCCTCGGGAGTCTGATGCTAAGGCAGAGGAGATCGGGGTACCAAAACTGGTGGGGCCAGTAAGGAGCCACCAGGATCACCTGTGCCTTGTCCCTCCTGACCTTGAGGAGCACCTTGTGGACCAAGGGAAGTGGAGGGAAGGCATAAAAGAGGCCTGGGATCCACTGTCTCAAGAAGGCATCACCCTGCAGAGAGCCCTGCTGAGGGGGATGGGCCAAAACAGCCACAGCTTTGCTTTCTCCCTCGAAGCGAACAGGTCCACCTAAGGGGTGCCCTACTGGGAGAACAAGCTGTGTACTACCTCTGGATGGAGAGACCACTCATGGGATGTCTGGCCTATGTGGCTGAGAGCATCCGCAAGCTGGTTCGAGGCTCCTGCCACATGGATGGCTAGGAGATCCCCCTTCAGCCAGCTCATGAGGGTCCAGATGCAGATCGTCTCCTTGCACAGCAGATGGGAGTGCATGCCACCCTGTTTGTTGAGGTAGTACATGGTCGTGGTGTTGTCCGTCTGGACTTGAACCACTTGACCCCGGAGCTGAGGAGCAAAAGCTGATAGTGCCAGTCTGACTGCTGTGAACTCCAACGGGTTGTTGTGGTATCAGGACTCCTCGGGGGTCCAGAACCCGTGGGCCCTGTTGTCCCCCACGTGGGCTCGCCAGCCCATGAGAGAGGCATCAGTCGTGAGGACGACCATTGGCTCGGGGCGGACAAACAGGATCCCTTCCTGTAATCAGTCTGGGATGGTCCATCACTGGATGGCATCCCACATCTTCTGGGTTACAGTGATCAGCTGGTCGGAGTGACTGTGGCGCTGAGTCCACTGGGCTGCCAGCTCCTATTGGAGGGGGTGCATGTGCAACCGGGCCCAATGGACCACTGAGGTGCACGCCGCCATGTAACCCAGAAGGCGCAGAAAGTCCCGGGCAGGGCGCAAGCGCCCAACCAGAAGTGACTGGGCAAAGGAGGAAAGAACCTCCACCCTGTCCACTGGGAGCGGAGCTCTGGGCTGACAAGAGTAGAGCTCTGCCCCAATGAAGCTCATCACCTGGGAAGGCACGAGTTCCGACTTGGCCTTGTTGATCAGAAGGCCGAGTTGGGAGCAGGTTTGAAGGGCCAGATCCCTGGACCTTTCCACCTCCTGTTGGGTGGAACCTGCCAGGAGCCAATCGTCAAGGTAAGGGTAAATTCTGACCCCTCGACACCGGAGATGGGCCGCCACCACTGCTATGCATTTGGTGAAGACCTGTGGAGCCGATGATAGGCCGAATGGCATGGCTCTTGAACTCATACAGGGTCCCTTCAACCCTGAAGCGGAGGAACCACTGATGGGATGGACGGACTGGGATGTGAAAGAATGCGTCCTGCAGATCCAGTGAACAGAGCCACATGTTTCGCTCCAGGTATGGTATGATCTGGGACAGAGTGACCATCCGAAAGGTGCGAGACCTGAGAAACTGATTCAGGTCGTGGAGATCTAGAATGGGGCACCAACCCCCCGTCCGCTTGGGCACCAGGAAATACCTGGAGAAAATGCCTGGGTCTGCTGGAAGATCTGACACAGGGGCTACTGCCTCCTTGCGAAGGAGCTGAGCAACATCGTCTTGATGAGCCGACTGGGTGCATGCGGAAATCTGTTCCTCCCGAGGGGTGCGGGCTCGGCTGGGAGGGTACTGCTTGAAGTCTAGAGGCAGTCCCCGACCGGCCACTTCGAGAACCAACGTGTCCGAAGTGATAGCGGACCAGGCGGAAAGGAAATGGCAGAGCTGACCCCCCCATGGGAGGGCCCACGGCTGGCATGACGGAGATAGGGGAGGCAACCCCCATCCCATCACTGGGCAGGCTTAGAGGAGGAGGATCCAGGACCTGAGCCTCGGCCTCCTTTGCAGGTGTGTTGGGGTCCAGGCTTGGGCCGAGGGCACAAAGCTTGAGCCTGCTGCTGATGCTACTGCTGTTGGTGACCTCCTTGATAGGAGGGCGGCCGAACCGCAGGGGAAGACTGCCGTAAAGGCTTTTTTCTTCTTCTTCTATTGGTTCTTGCCCGAAGAACCTTTGGCAGAAGTGGCGTCCAAGGTGGCATTGGACTGCTCTATACGTTGTAGGTGACCAGCCACTCCTGGACCGAACAAGTCGATCCCAAGGAAAGGCATATCAGCAAGCTTATGCTGAGTATCCGCCAGGAAGGGAGAAGGCCTCAGCCAAGCCCTGCGGCGAGAGGCCACTGCGCCGGCCAATGATCGGGTACAAGAATCTACAATGCCCAGGGCCATCTGGAACTGTTTGGCAACAGCATGGCCCTGGTCCCGGACTTGTTTGACCATGGTCTACATGTCCGTGGGGAGATGAGGGAGGACTTCATCCAATGACCCGAGAAGGGCATGAGAGAAGTGTGCCATGATGACAGCCGAGCTGGCCTGACAAAGACCCAAGGAAGAGGACACACAGACCTTCCGAACTGAGTGGTCCATATTTTTGGACTCTTTGTCTGGAGGTCTGTCAGTGTTGGCCAAACTGCCAGTACGTCTGAACACAGAGGCGGTCACCAGGCTCTCTGCTGAAGGGTGTTCTGTGAACCTCACAAGGGACCGCATAGGCACCGCGTACTTGCGGGCCATGTGGGCAGATGGTGCTGGGCATGAGGCAAGGCGCTGCCAAAGTTCGAGGGCCGGGCCAACAATGGCTTCGGCCACAGGAAAGGCCTCCATCGGGGTATCCCCTCTCTTCAGGATATCCGTGAGAGGGTACTCTGCCTTTTTCTGGATAGGTTCCAGGGGCATTCCAGTGCAGCTGGAAATGAGATGGAGAATCCCTTGGAAGGAGGAAGGGCCTTCCTCCATCCCTGTGCCAACTAACGACTCGTCATCTCCAGGATGAGAATGGAGTCCGGTGGCATCCGAGTCGAGATCTTGGATATACGGCTCGTCGCTTAAATCACCTCGATTCGCCAAGGGCGGTCCAGGGTGATGGTAATCGACAGACGTCGGGGAAGTCCAGTGTCCTATCAGTCCTCTTTCAAGGGAGCCCTTCCCACAGGTTGTTTAGGCAGCGGTTCCACCCAAATAGGTGGAGAGACCAGAATAGGCCGAACCGGGGGACGGGCCCAAAGGCTTCGGTTCCGGAGGGGTCGGTTTCGGCCTGGGAGGCCAGAGCCAAGTGATGGCCGGGGTGGGCGGCAGAGCTGGCTTCTGCCCGGTCAAAATCAGCTGTTGCCACATAAGGTCCTCATAGCGCAGATGGAGTTTCTGCAGGAGCCTCTCCTCGTCCGAGGAGGATGAGGATGACCTGTGGCATCACCTATTCTTGCAGCACTTGTGGCTCTTCCTTGGTCGTTCAGCCGAGGGGGTTCTGGACCTCGACCGAGATCGGGGAGTCTGACTTGGTCAACTGATAGACACCAGTGGGATTGGAGAAACCGAGGGTCTAGAACCAGATCCTTGATGGGGACGCTAGCGGGTTGGGTCTCCTCATCAAGAAACACTAGGACCGGAGTCCGTTCTAAGGAGTCATTGGCCATGGCCGGCGACAAAGGGTCGATCAGGTCAAGAATGATCTCAACCTCATCAGCCATTTCCTCGGTCATCTGGCCAGACAGAAAGTCCGTAAAGCCTGCAGCCGAGGAGGCGATCTCGACTGAGGTCAAAACTGCATGCTCCTGGGACTGAGACCTCTCTCGGTCCCAAGATCACCTTCAAGACGAAGAAGGTTATTTTTCTCTCTTTCGAGAGCAGGATGAGTGCGAGCCCATGGGCGCCTCACCCTGGGGTGGGGAGAGACTGGCACAACTCCTTGAACGAACCTGTAAAGGTGGAGCCTAGGTTCAGTGGGATGAAGAAGCTTCGACTGGCCAAAGCACGAGCGGCTTCTTCCTCAAACACCTGCATGCGTTTCCAGCTGCTCGGCAGAGCCCACGGCTGCGGAAACCGCCCATCTAGCCCCCTTGGACTTCACCAGAGGGTTCCTTTTCTCCGGTCTCCCCAGTTTCAGACGTGCCCTGCGGTCGTCCAGGATGTTGGGATGGAAGGCCAAGCAGTAACTGCAGAACGAGGTGTCATGGCCGACATCCAGGCAGTAGATGCATGAGAGGTAGGGAGGGATCAGTGCGCGACATTTTTTGGCCGCAAGGACACCGCCGAAATTCCGGGGAAGATTTCTCCTCCATGATCGATGCTGCAAAAGCGCAATCACTAACTTGAATGAGTTTTAATTTCGGTAAAACCGAAGATTTGAAAGCCAGGGCCTACAAAATGCGAGAGCACAAGGAAGGCAACCTGCATCTTCCAGCGGAAAGGAAGATCTGGTGTCATGGGGTGCAGCCGAGACATATACCACCCAGGTGGGTGGGAGGAGCCAGCTTGAAGACTTCTGGCAGATTTAAAGAGGAAAAGGACAATGCCAATGAGTGTGGATGAACAATATATCCACGCTCCTAGAATATCTATTTAGGATAGATGCTTTTAAATGGTCCTCCTCCTCACATGCCCCCTTATCCCCTTTGATCTTAGCAATACCCCCTCTGGACTTTCTCCTTTCTCTAATGTATCTACAGAAAGTCTTGTCACCTTCTTTTACTGTTTTTGCTAGTGTTTCCTCGGTTTGGGCCTTTGCCTGCCTTACTGCCTTCCCTGCTTCCCCCAGGGAAGTTTGATATGCCTCCCTATCTTCATCCCACTGCATTCCCTTATATTTCCTGAAGGCCAGCCTTTTGGCTATGACCTTTTCTGCTACTATTTTTGAGAACCAAAGTGGTTTCCTTCTTTTTTTGCACTTCCTTTTCTCTCTAACACAATGGGATGTTGCTTCAAGTATAGCATCATTAATGCTTGCCCACTTTGCCTGTACCCCCTCACCTGTATTTATTTCTGCCAGGGCTAGCTTAACTCTGTTGGCCATCTTATCAAAGTCAGCTTCTCTAAAGTCCAATATTTTTGCCTTGGAATGGGATGATTTAGTTCTAGTGGCCAAATTGAACCATACCATGTGATGGTCACTGGCCCCCCCGGTAACCTTTTACCTGGAGATCTGTGATACATAGATACATAGACAGTGTCGGCAGATAAGGGCCTATGGCCCACCCAGTCTGCCCATTTAAGTTTGTAAGTTCAGTTTATGTTTTTCTTTCCCTGTTAATCAGTACTAAATCTAGGATAGCCCTGTCTCTTGTGGGTTGTTGTACCAGTTGTTTGAGGCCTTCCCCCTGCAGGGACTCCACCTTGTGTCTAGTTCTGGCAGATGTTCCTGCTAGTATTGACCAATCTGTATCTGGCATGTTGAAGTCTCCCATTATCAGAATCTCCCCTTCAGCTGTCATGTTTTGTACATCTTCTAACAGTAATGTGCCTATGTCCTCCCCCTGGTCTGGAGGCCTGTCGACAACCCCAGTTCGTATGGCTGTCCATTTTCCTGTTTCCAGGGTGACCCACAGTTCTTCTGGCTCCTTATGTGTATTCTGAATTTCTGTAGTTTTAATATTTTCATTGACATACAGGGCCACTCCACCCCCACTTTTTGCACATCTGTCTCTTCTGAACAGTACATAGCCAGGTACTGAAGTCTCCCACATGTGGTTACTGGTAAACCACGTCTCACTAATTGCTACTATGTCCAGTTTAGCCTCTGTCATTATTGCCTGCAGGTCTGGGATCTTGTTTCCCACAGAGTGAGGGAGGCAGGGAAGTGTACCAGGCAAAACAGAAGGGGGTGTGGAAGGCAGTCAGATGCGCAAAGGCACAAACTGAAGAAAGGATAGCAAAATCAGTAGAAGGTGACAAAACCTTCTTCAGGTATATCAGGGAAAGGAAGAAGACCAATGGAGGGATTGTGAGGCTGAATAAAAGGTGGGCGGGGGGGGGCAAGAGTGTGCAGAGGGGGACCTAGAAAAAGCAGAAATTCTAAATGAATACGTCTGCTCAGTATTTACAAAGGAAGGTGAAGGAGAGGGACCAAAATTAGGGGGAAGACATACATTAAGGGGGGAGGCAGACACCAGTTAATTCAAGGAGTAGAGTCTCCTACAGGAATTCTCAAAACTAAAAGTGGACAAGGCAATGGGACTAGATGGGATGCATCCTAGAATACTAAAAGAATTCAGGGAGGTACTAGGTGCACCACTGACAGCTCTATTTAACAAATCACTGGAGGACTGGAGGAGGATGAATGTGGTACCACTGCGCAAAAGTGGGAGCAAGGTGAAGTCTGAAAATTACAGGCCGGTCAGCTTGACCTCAGTGGTGGGGAAAATCAAGGAATCCACGTCAAAGGAAAGGATTGTGGCACATCTGGATGGTAGTGGGGCAAAAGACCTGAGGTAACATGGATTCATAATTGGGAGATCCTGTCAAACAAATCTGATAGATTTCTTTGACTGGGTAGCCAAGGTGGTGGATCAGGAAGGGGCGGTGGACATGGCCTACCTAGATTTTAGCAAGGCATTTGACACCGTCCCCCACAAAAGGCTGGTAAACAAGTTGCACAGTCTGGGCGAAGGTCCCAAGATGATACAATGGGTCAGAAATTGGCTGGGCAACAGGACACAGAGGGTGGTGGTGAACAGAGTTCAATCCCAGGAGAAGGTGGTGACCAGTGGGGTGCCACAAGGTTCAGTTCAGGGGCCGGTCCTCTTCAACGTCTTCATTAGTGACACTGCGGAGGGGCTGGAAGGGAAAGTGTGCTCTTTGTGGATGACACCACGATCTGCAATAGGGTAGACACTCCAGACGGAGTGGATAAAATGAGAAGAGACCTAGGCAAATTGGAGGAGTGGCCAAGAGACTGACAGCTTAAACTCAATGCAAAAAGTGCAAAGTCATGCACGTGGGCCACAGGAATCCTGGAGAGGAATACAAAATGGAGGTGGGGGGGAGATACTAACAACAACAAAACTGGAAAGGGACCTGGGGTAAGCATAACAGACAACCTGAAGGTGGCCAAGCAATGTGAAAAGGTGGTGGAGAGGGCTGGACGGATTGCTGGGGTGCATAGGGAGGGGCATCACCAGTAGGAAACAGGAGGTGGTGATGCCACTGTACAGACAACTGGTTAGGCCACATCTGGAATATTGTGTTCAGTTCTGGAGAACGCATTTCTGGAAGGACATTGACAGAATAGAGGCAGTCCAGAGAATGGCAACAAAAATGGTGAAAGGACTGAACGGGAAACATATGAGGAAAGACTGAAAGACCTCAATATGTATACCCTGGAGGAAAGGGGTAGGGGAGAGATATGACAGACACATTCAAGTGCCTCAGGGGAATCAACAAGGTCCAGGAGGGCAGCATATTTAAAAAAAAAAAAAGAGATGTGCAAGAACAAGGGGTCACAATATGAGACTGGGGAGGGGAGAGAGACTCAGGGGAAATGTGAAGAAGTATTTTTTCACAGAAAGGGTGGTGGATGCATGGGACAGCCTCCAAGTGGAGGTCGTACAGGCTAAAACGATTGGTGAGTTCATGAATGCATGGGACAGACAGAAGGCCACCCTAGTGGTAGGAAAGAGAGGGTAAGCTGCTGATCATTCAGGATCAGGAGTTAAGCAGGTAGGGAAATGGGCAAACTAGGTGGGCCTGGCGGTCCTTATCTGCTATGAAAATCTATGTTTCTATGCTTTTATGACTGGGTTTATTAAAACAGACTTCACAAATGGTCAGATTTACAGTTCTATTAAAAAATTATAACACAATTCAAGTTCCCTCTAACCAATTTTTTTTTCTCCAGTAGACAAAATCAAAGAGATTTTGTAGTAACCAGGGCAAAAAAAAAAAACACACTACTGCATTGGCCGGGAATCGAACCCGGGCCTCCCGCGTGGCAGGCGAGAATTCTACCACTGAACCACCAATGCTTGTGCTACTTTTCTATCTAGTTGTCAGCTTTTCTCATTCCCTGCAGGGTATACATTGAGCTGCATCAGCTACTGCTCTCTTCTGCCACATCATCAGTATTTAGGCTACACGTATAGCTGAATTTTGGGAAAGTTATCCTTCCCAACTTTGTGTGTGGTTGGGGGGAGAGGAAGATCAGCGGAGCTAGCAGAGCATGGGGTTGAGGGTACACTACCCCTGGCATGTGGAGCAGATAGACAGCAGTGGAGAAAAAAATGAATTAAAAAAAGAACATCACAAACAAAAAAGGAAACAAACCCAAGCCTCCCACATAGCAGGCAAGATTCTACTGCTGAACTACTGATACTGTAGATATCAACATACTTCAGGTTTACTAGCTCTTCAGGTTCACAGCTTGGTGCATTAACCCGCTAGGCTATACTGCCTACGTTCCCACACTAATCACTACATACAAGTGTGGTTTGTGGTTATAGTTGCATGAGCCTCCGTTCTCATTTATTCCTTTAAAGTACAGACAGAATGAAAGCATATCGTAAAGGGTGGCATTGAGTAGTGTGCAAATTGGTTTCTCCTCACAATATATTTACCCAGGACATCACAGCTGAGATGCAATATCTTGTTTTCAGTGGGGTCCTGCTTTAACCATTTCACAGTTTATTTAACCAGGACAGCGCAGCTGAGATGCAACATCTTGTTTGCAGTGGGGTCCTGCTTTAACCATTTAACAATTTACGTAACCAGGACAGCGCAGCTGAGATGAAACGTCTCATTTTCAGTGGGGTCCTACTTCGGACAGCACAGCTGATACAGTATCTCATTTTCAGTGGGGTTCTACTTTTATCAGCTTCAGTTTATCTAGGACAGCACAGCTGAGATATTGTATCTTGTTTTCACTGGGGTTCTGCTTTTACCCATTTTTTACAATGCATTTATCCAGGATAGCCAAGCTGAGATGCAGCATCTCTTTCAGTGGGGTCCTGCTTTTACCCATGTTATAGTTTATTCACCTAGGATAGCCCAGCTGAAATGCAGTATCTCATTTTCAAGGTTGTTCATTCTTTTCACAGCTGGGAGGGACTCAAGGAGAGGAGGTCAGGTGACTTGCTCAGGTGACTTGCTCAGGGCCACACAGGGTGCTGGTGGTTCTGATGGGATTTGAAGACCGGTCACCCAGTAAGCTAACTGATTCTCTAGCCACTGTACTACACAGCCTAAAAAAAAAGTGGGCTCGTCCGGGATTTGAACCCGGGACCTCTCGCACCCTAAGCGAGAATCATACCCCTAGACCAACAAGCCACATATGGTAAAGACATCCTTTATGTACTTTTCAGCATAAGAATACTGCAGTTAGAATGCAGTGTGGTTGGCAGCACATAGTGTCATCATGTAAGAGACCCGGGGTCATGTGTGAACCCAGAAATCACACACAGAGGCCATCAGATCTGTACAAACCCCATAACCTGCTCCTTTGCCTCAGAGCTGGAAGGGCAAGGAGGTTAAATGCATGAGTTCTTGCTGCCCCAGAGTGATGAGGTGTGGGATGTCACAGCTCTCGCCATGCTAACGACCTGGGTTCATGAATGGACCAATGTCATGGTTAGCGGGGTGAGGGAGGACTGCCCATCCTAGGGACTGCTCTCATCCCTCGCGGAGGATGGATCCTTCATCCTGCCACTTTACTGCCACCCAGCAGAGGTCGAGTGGCAGTGCCAGCAGAAGCAGCCGTGCTTGGGGATACTTCGGCAAACGCAATGCATCACTGCACCCCAATGTCCCAGGGGAAGCACCAAGTAGGAGGAAAAAGCCCTGGTGATCGTCTTCCCTGTATGCCCCACACTACCCTTTGTGGAAGGCCATACTCTGGGTGGATGACCAGTAAGCACACTGGACAGTTCGGCGACTGGGCTGAGGGGAAGCTGCTGACTGAGGGCCCGAAACCAAGGAGCAAAAATTACTGATGAAAAAAAACTCTGTCATCTGGTGGCCCAGTGGTGTGGATAGCTAAAGCAGGCTTGCCTCACTGCCTGCGACACCGGTGACCTGGGTTCAAGAATGGACCAGAGTTGCTCAGAGGTTGCTCAGGGGCCGGCTGGAGGAAGGGGGATTGAGTGTCCAGTGGTAGCTCTCCTCCTTCGGAGAGAGGGGACAGCGCGTACTGTTGATTGGCCAGCACCTAGTGGAGGCTAGGTGACACAGCAGCGTTCGTCCACTTGGTTGGCCAGGTACAGGCGCTGAGGGCTACTGTGTTTTCACACAGTACACGCATACCATGGCACATACGCCAGTCCAGGCGGGGGGGAACCTGGGGAAAAATGCCTCCAGCGGCAGGATGACAGCGGTGCTCCACAGACTCCACAACAGCTACCGAGGTACCCAGTCATAGCAGTGTAAGAGGGGAAAAGTAAGTCCCGGGTAAGGAGGGTGACAGGGGGCTGGGGATCACCAACAAAAGGGGGCCACTGCAGAGAAGCAGGAAGACGAATAAAGGATGAAAAAAATTGTTTAACAGACCTGTCCTCCAGCTGAAGATGCATTACAATGTGGATTAATCATCTTATTTATTTGTTGACCTGGTAAATTCACCGAAGAATACAATCCTCCTTAAAGGAGAAGTAGGTCTTGGTTCACCAGTTCGAATACCTTTGTCAGGTCCATAACACACAGCGCCAGTCAATTCCCCAGCCTCCATAGCCTGGTACTAACCACTGCATAACAAAAGACAGCAGCCTCAGTCACTGGGTAACATACCATGTGACATCACTGATGACATCAGATGGCGAGTGGGGCGGGGCTTCAGGACCAACTGAGATAAGAAAAGAGACTGCTATTGTGTGAGACTAGTATATGTAAATAATCCACCAAAAAAGATGTTTTGTAGCAATGCAGAGTTCCAGAATACAGACTGAAAGAAGAGTGATGCTGCCACACTCCTATGGGATACCGACCGCTGTTCTACCCTGCCTGTCCTACCATGACAGAAAGAAAATTATCCTTTGACATGTGATACACATCAAGCAGCCTGGGATCACTGGAGACCCCATGGTTTCACAATGCGCCTTCTTAAGCAGCCTCAAAATGGTAGCATGGTTACAAGCGATAGCTGGGGAGAGGTGGGTATGACACACTATTCTGTTAACCTCGTGCTACTGCTGTTCTGATAACATGATCATTTTTGAACAGGTGGCATGGCTGATTGTACTGGGCAGCAGAAAATACTGTCTCATGCATGGTCACATCCGGATTCACGCTGCAGAAGTGATCCCAGAGAAGTCACCTCTACTTAGAGATGAAACAAAAATCTGTGGTAGAAGGGACATTCATGAAGGGGGTCAGGACACCTACGGTAGATCTGAAGAGGCTGGAGAAATGGTCACGGGTCTGGCAACTAAAATTCAATGCAAAAAAAAATAAATAAATGCAGGCTGGCTCGGTGGTGTGGAGGTCTGAGGTATCCTGCCTTACCTCCTGCAATGCCGGTGACCCATGTTCGCCATGCAAGCGGGTCACCGGGGGGGCCCACCGGGGATGAGGAGGATCGAACGTCCCAAGGACAGCTCTTCTCCTCCTCCTCCTCTGGAGACGGGGGGGTGGGGTGTCAGTGATCGGTGCTTGCCTGGCCTCAAGCAGAAACTGGGGGCTGGTACACCAACACTGTACATGGTGGGGAGAGGTGGGGCAGATGCCCAGCGTGGTGTGCACGGGAGCATGTGGGACACCACCACTGGCATCATGCACACTCTTCTTCTTGGGGGGTGGGGGGGGAGAATACAAGGAAGATTAAGAGAATGCCTGACCATCACAAATTTTAAATCAATGTTGAAAACATACATGTTTTCATTGGCCTTCCCTGATTAACTGAATTGGACTATGCTGATTTTAATACTTTCATATTTTGTTTTAATGTATTTATAATCTGTGAAGCGCCTTGGTTTTGAAAGGCGCTATAAAAAAAAGACTGATGTGATTTGAAATATATCTCCGATGGCTAGATAAAGGAGGGGCTCGCAGGTCCCGCTCCCCAGCCAGCTATGCGCCAACTAGAACTGGATTCGGTACCAACCCCACCAGGGGGGTCATGCCCTGGGGGAAGATGGTTGGCGTGGCCCAGCAGACATCAGGGGACAGGACTGAGACACCCTCCAGAACGTGGGCCATCGAAGACGGGAGAAACAGAATAGCGCAAAAAAAAAAAAGGCAAAGTTATACACATAGGGGTCAGGAACCTGAAAATGGACTACATAAGGGGAGATGTAGTGTTAGAAAAAGTGTCAAGAGGAGAAGGATCTTGGGGTCTTAACAGCAAATGGCTTAAAGCAGTCAGTGCAGTGCATAAATGCACTGGTGGATGCCAGCACACATAAGCAGTGGGATCAGCAGCAGAAGCAGAAGGAAGGAGGTGATCCTTCACCTGTACAGATCCTACATAGAAACACAGAAGTTGTTGGCAGATGGGGACTGTACGATCCATCAAGTCTGCCCTTGGCTTCCTACCTCCCCCCCCCCCACTTAGCTGTCTGCTTGTGTATCCCACAGTGTCTGTCCAATGCCCGCTTGAATTCCCCCACTGTCTTGGCTCCCACCACCCCCTTCCGGCAGGCTAGTCTATGGTTCCACAAGAAAAAATTACTCACCTTAGTAATGTTGTTTCTTCTAATGGAGTCTTGCTGTATTCTGACAGTAGCAGTGAGTCCCAACCTTCGAACTGCCCCGAGATGAAAGAGTTAACTTTCCATGCCAGGCATGGAATGCTGAGCTCGAGCTCGGTTGAGGCTCTGTCTGTTGCTGTTTAAACTCAAACTGTCAGATCTTTACGAGCTAAACTCACTGAGGTCCTGTGTGGAAGCTGTAAACCTACACTAGCCAACTGGCTACTAAACATAAAACACATTTTTTTGGTCCCAAAAAACAGACTCAAGTCAGGAGACCCAAAATGAAAAACACAACACCCACTCACCCAAGAAAAGGGGTGAAAACAACAAGGTGGGCACCTACTGAGTGCCAACACTGCCACTGCCCACCCACATCCCAAAAACAGAGGTTCTGAGAGGGGCAGGCAGGGGGGAGGTCAGAATACAGCAAGAGTCCATTAGAAGAAACAACATTACTAAGGTGAGTAATTTTTTCTTCAAACAACATGAAGTCTTGCTGTATTCTGACAGTAGCAGACTACCAAGCAGTACCTCCATGAAGGAGGGACAGAACCTACTTAGGGAATAGGCTCTGAAGCACAGCTGTGCCAAACCGAGCATCACTCCTAGCCTGGATATCCAGGGAGTAATGCTTGGTAAAAGTGTGAACTGTTTTCCAGGTAGCTGCTTGACATATCTCTAGAATAGCGATGTCCCTGGCAGCAGCCAGGGAAGCAGCTGTACCTCTGGTAGAGTGAGCCCTCAGGCCTGAGGGTGGAACCTTACCCAGTTTTTGATAACAAAATTGGATACAAGAGACAATCCACCTAGCAATGGATCTTTTAGTGTCAGGTTTCCCTTTGCCAACCTCACCATAAGTGAGGAACAGTTGGAGGGAGTCAAACCTGTGACCCTTGGTATGCTCTATGTAGTAGCTAAGGGCTCTTTTCACATCTAAACTGTGCAGCCTCCTCTCGCCAGAAGAGGAATGGTCAGTGAAGTACACAGGAAGAGACATAGATTGATTACGGTGGAAATCTGAAACTACCTTAGGCAAGAACTTCCTGTTAGTCCTGAGGACCACCTTATCTCTATAAAAGGAGATAAAATCAGGCTCCACTGACAAAGTCTGTAACTCAGTTATGTGTCTGGCAGAAGTGATTGCTACCAGAAACACAGTTTTCCAAGTCAAGTACTTAAGCTCTGCTGAAGACAAAGGATCAAAAGGGGGTTGCATAAGCTGAGCAATGCAAACATTAAGGTCCTAAGCAGGGGCAGGGGCCCTGAATGGAGGGCTGGTGTGAAGCAATCCCTTGAAAAACTTGGAGAATACAGGGTGAGCTGAAAGAGAAGAGGGCTTACCTGCTGAAATAAAAGCAGAAACAGCTGCCAGATGCACCTTCAGTGTAGCTGGTCTCAGCCACAAGCTATTTAAACGGACCATATAATCAAGGACTGTGGGCAGATCAGCAGACTCTGGGGAAACATGCTTCCCAGAGCACCATATGGAAAATCTTTTCCATTTGGAATTATAAGTAGCCCTGGTGGAAGGTTTCCTAGAAGCCTTCAGAATATCCATTACACCTTGGGAGAGTGTAAATCAGCAACTCTAACTCTCAAGAGCCAGGCCTTGAGATTGAGAGATTTGAGATTCGGGTACCAAACCCTCCCCTGAGCACAGGTTAACAGGTTGTAATTCCTGGGAAGACACAGGGAAGATGGACTGCTAGGACAGTAGGAGTGGATACCAGGGCTGTCTGGCCCAGTCTGGAGCAATCAGGATCATCTTGCATGGTTGAGATCTGATTTTGACTAGCACTTTGAACAGGAGAGGGAAGGGGGCATACAGGAACTTCCTTCCCAACTGAGAACTAGCATCCAGGGGACTGAGCCCAACACTGGGGCCTGCAGCAAAAAGGGAAGTTGGTGATTGTTTGGGGCTGCAAAAGATCTATCTGTGGGGTGCCCCATCTGGAAAATATCACCTCCAAGACCAGGGATCCAGTGACCATTCATGATGGCCCTGGGATATCCTGCTGAGAGCATCTGCCAGGACATTGTCCTTGCCTGGGAGGTGAACTGCTGTGAGGGAGGTGTTCAGGGAATAAGCCAGAGACCACAACTTCATTGCTTCTGTGCACAAGGCCGTAGACCGAGTGCCTCCTTGCTTGTTGATGTACCACATTGTGGTGGTGTTGTCTGTTCTGACCTGGATAACTTTGTTCTGAACAGATTTGGAAAAAGCTTGAAGTGCTAGAAATACTGCTCTGAGTTCCAACAGACTGATGTGAAGCAGAGATTCCTGAGGGGACCACAACCCCTGGGTGGTCAGGTCGCCCAAGTGAGCCCCCCACCCCAAGAGAGAGGCATCTGTAGTAAGGATTAAAGAGTGAGACTGAGTGACAAAGGGAACCCCTTGTCTCAGATTGTTCTGATTCTGCCACCACTGTAGGGCCTGGATCAGGGTTCGAGTCACTGGGATCAATTTGGTCAGAGGGTCCTTCCTTTGAGACCAAAAGGCTCTCAAATGGAACTGGACGTCCCTCATCTGAAATCTTGCTCCCTGCACTACTGCTGTGGAAGCAGCCATGTGCCCCAGGAGCTGTAGAAAATGCCTTGCTGGTTGAGACACCTGCAGGGCGAATGAGGAGGCCAGAGAGACAAGGGCCCTTGCCCTGTCCAGGGGAAGGAAAGCTCTGGCCTTTTCTGTGTCTAGCTCTGCACCTATGAAGGTGAGGAGCTGGACAGGCTCTAGAACTGACTTTGAAAGATTCAGAAGGAAACCCAAAGAGGTGAGCAGTTGCTGAGTTATCTGTAAGTGTAACTTGACTTGGTCTGGGGACTGGCCTACTATGAGCCAGTCGTCCAGGTAAGGGAAGATGGCAATCCTTTGCCTTCTTAGAGAAGCAACTACCACTGCCAGGCATTTTGTGAATACCCTTGGAGCAGAGGTCAGACCAAAGGGCATTGCTCTGAACTGGTAATGGCCTGAAGGCAGCTCGAACCTGAGGTACTTTCGATGGGAGCTTCTGATGAGAATATGGAAGTAGGCATCCTTGAGGTCCAGGGACACTAGCCAGTCCCCTGGCCTGAGAGAGGGTAGAATAATTCCCAGAGTCACCATTTTGAATTTTGGTTTTAAAAGGTGCTTGTTTAAGTATCTGAGATCCAGGATGGGCCGCCATTCTCCTGTCTTTTTTGGGGTAAGGAAGTACCTGGAGAACAACCCTTTGCCCTGGTGTAAGGGTGGAACCCTTTCCACAGCTCTGAGAGCTAGGAGGGAAGAGACCTCTACCTCTAGGGCAAGTGTCTCTGAGGGATTTGCAGGTGGAAAGGATCTGGTTCTCATCTTTGGAAACTTTTTGAAGCTGAGAACTAGTCCCTGGCTTACTACTTCCAGGACCCATTTGTCTGATGTCAGAGACTCCCAGTCCTAGACAAAGTAAGCCAGCCTGCCCCCTACAGGTAGTGGAGAATCGGCCCTGGCAAACCCATCAGGGTGCCTGTTTGGCAGGGGCTTTGGGTTGAGGGGTGGAAGCAGGCCTGCTTGTACCCCGTCTGCCTCTCCCTCTAAAGAACCCCCTCTGGGCATAAGCAGAAGAGGAGGCCTGGGCTTGGTAGAAAGGCCTATGGAAAGGCCTGCCCCTGCCCCTGGGATGCTGCCTCTGAGGAGTGGCCTGCCTTTCCTTGGCCTGTGCACTCCTATAGGTGGTCCTATATTCGTCCCATTTTTTCATGTAATTCTCTGTCTGCTCCCTAAACAGAGAATTACCCACAACAGGAAAATCCATGGCCTTAGTCTGGGTATCCTGTGACAGGCTAGTACATCTGAGCCAAGGGGTAGTCACATCAGATGACCTAAAGGTGGGCCAGCAATGTGAGAAGGCAGTAAGGAGGGTTGGGATACTGGGATGCATAGGGAGAGGCATCACCAGTAGAAAACAGGAAGTTATTATCCCTCTGTATAGACAGCTGGTCAGACCCCATCTGGAGTACTGCGTGCAGTTCTGGAGACCCAATCTCCGCAAAGACATAGACAGGATGGAAGCTGTCCAGAGGAGGGCAACTAAAATGGTGCAGGGTCTGCACCGGAAGACATATGAAGAGAGACTTAAGGAGCTTAATAAGTATAGCCTCGAGGAAAGGAGGGAGAGGGGGGACATGATAGAAACTTTCAAGTACCTCAAGGGAATCAACAAAGTCCAAGAGGGTAGCATCTTTCAAAAAAAGAGGTGTGCAAGAACAAGGGGCACAATTTGAAGATGGGGGGCAGCTCAGAGGTAATTTAAGGAAGTATTTTTCAACAGAGAGGTTGTGGATGCATGAACGGCCTTCCGAGGAGGTCGTGAAGTCAAAATTAGTGGTGAATCTACATGCATGGACAGTCATAAGGCAATTCTAGGGGCGGGTTAGGAAGAAGTAGGCTGCTGGTTAACTAGGATCTGCAGCTTATCCAGTAGGCAGGAATGGGCAGACTGGGTGGGCCAAGCGGTCCTTATCTGCCGTCAAATTCTATGTTTCTATGTTTCTATTCTTGAAGTACACAGATGTAGCCATGACTCTAGATGACACATCATTGGAGTCCACTGCAGCATGGAATTGCACCTTGGATGCCTCAATACCATCAGCAGCCACCTGCTCCAGCTCCTTGGCAAGCTGGCCAGGGACCTGTTTTGCTAAAGCCATAACAGTGTCCCATCTGGATTTTTGATACCTAGCAGTATAGGCCATATAACTGGCCTGTCTGAGTCCCAAGGATGCTGCCATGTACTGTTTCTTTGCCATGGCATCAATCCTCCTGGAGTCCTTGTCCGGGGGGTATGAAGCCAAGGGAATATTTGCCTTATCACAGGCTGCAGCCTGCACTACCCCAACATGGCTGCATTGTTGTGTAAGGAACTCTGTGTCTGAGCCTGACAATGTATACCTCTTGTCCATTCTTTTATCCACAGGAGGTATAGTATTAGGAGTCTTTAAAATCTTAAATGTCTGTTTCCCAAAAGATTTGTGTAATGAATAGACAGCCTCCTAGACTCTGGGATATCCATCATTTCCACATAGTCAGGATCCTCCTGGTCATCCACAGCTTCTTCCATAGGAAGCTGGAGGGTTTCAGCCACTTTTTTATAAAACATGAAATGGGAGGGGGACTCAGAAAGCCTAGGAGGAGACACTCCTGAAGGTCTGTCTGGGGAGATGTCCGGGTCAATAGGCACATCCAGACTTTCAAAACCACATTCACTTTCCTCATACTCCTCTTCCTCCTCCTCCGGTTCATAAAATTCCTCTAAATCATACTCGGACCGGTGGAACCGGCCGAACCGAGCGCCTGCTTGATGGTGCCGGTTCGGTCGGAACCGGGGAAAGCGACTGCACAATTTTGATCGCTTTGGCTATTTCTTCAGCGGTTGGAGAGGAAAGTTTTGGCTCCACACCAGCAGAATCGGCTCTCCTTTTGCCCGAAGAAGTCTCGCCCTGGTCAGAGGGCTCTCCTTCTGGTTCGGTTTGAACCGAACCGGGCTGGCCATCTGGTTCAGCGGACTTTTTGGCCTCCCTTTCCCTGAGCCTACCAACTCTCTTTTCTAGGGTAGCTACAGGGAAATTTTTACAAATCTGGCAGTCTACATTGAGGTGGTCAAACCTCAGACAATGAACACAGGTGTGTGGGGTCAGCCTTAGCAAAGACTTCCCCACACACACTACAGTGTTGAAACCCAGTGGGCCCGGTTTTTCTTTTGGGTTTCTCAGACATTGTGCCAGTCCTAACCAAACTTACCCTTTTAATGGCAATCCGCCAGGCAAGACCCTCTTAGCGGTTCCTGACCGGGTCACGGGTCCTGGAAAAAAACGTAATAAAATCAGTTTTTTTTAGAACCGATAAGAACTGGTAACCACACTCTAAAAGTACAAATTAAGATTTTCTAACAACTTGATCAGTTCAAACCGAACCGATGAACCGTTTACAAGTTCCACACAGAATAGAATAAAATATAACCTATCTAGTACTCACAAATACCACAGGCAGAGACTGAATCAACAGGTTACGGTTTAAATTCGGTTGAAAACCGAGAAAAGCGGTACTTTAACCGACAAATTGAACCGAGCATTAGGAGAAATCTCCGGAGCGACTGTTCAGTGAGGCAGAGTAAAGAATCTGACGGTTTGAGTTTAAACAGCAACAGACAGAGTCTCAACCGAGCTCGAGCTCAGTGTTCCATGCCTGGCATGGAAAGTTAACTCTTTCATCTCTGGGGCAGTTCGAAGGTTGGGACTCACTGCTACTGTCAGAATACAGCAAGACTTCATGTTGTTTGAACACACTCTGTGAAGAATAATTTCCTCGTATTGCTTCTGAACTTTCCTCCCTTAAGTCAAAGGTTGTGCCCTCTAGTCCTGCTGTAGTCCTTTACCTGAAAGAAGTTCTGCACATGCACCCTGGTGTTGCCTTTACGGTATTTGAATGTTTCTATCACGTTCCCACGATTCCTGTGTTGTTCTAGGGAGTATAATTTGAGGTCATCCACTCTTGCCTCGTACGGTTTCTGATGCAAGCCCTGCACCATCTTTGCTGCTCTTCTCTGTACCGTCTCCAGCCTATCTATGTCCTACCTGAGGTGTGGCCTCTAGAATTGGACAAAGTACTCCAGATGAGGCCTGACCAGGGGCCGATACAGGGGCATGATTACTTCATGCCTTCTGCACGTGATGCCCCTCCCTATTCATTCCAGGATACCACTATCCTTTAGTGCTGCCTTTTCACATTGTCTACTGACCTTGAGGTCATCTGATATGATCACCCCTAGGTCTCGCTCCTTGCCTGGTAGCCACCAGCTGCTCCCCTCCCACTGAGTATAGTTTCCTTGGGTTACGTTTTCCCAGGTGCATGACCCTGCATTTTTTCACACTAAATTTCAATTGCCAGGTCTTGGACCACTCCTCCAGTTTTCGGAGATCAGCTTCCATGCTTTGCTGTCCCTCTGTTGTGTCTACCCTGTTGCTGATTTTGGTGTCATCTGCAAACAGGCACACCTTTCCCTCCAGTTCATCCACAATGTCACTGATGAATATGCTGAAGAGGATCGGTCGCAGAACTGAGCCCTGCGGGACCCCACTAGTCACCCTCCCCTCCACAGACAGAGTGTCATTTACTAATACTCTGAGTTCTCCCAGAAGATGAGCGGCCATGAGCGTCAGTTGTTGTTTGGTAAGCCGTGCCACACCTCTCTAAGCTTCGTGCAAGGGGCGAGGTCTCTTGTTTGTTGAGGTAACAGACCACAGTCATGTTGTCTGACTGAATCAGTAGATGACCTGTGGTCAAATGCGGACTGAAGGCGTGCAGTGCAAGAAGGACTACCCGCATTTCCAGAAGGTTGATATGGTGATGGGAGTGACCTAAAGGCCACATGCCCAGAGTCCGATAGGGACCGAGATGGGCACCCCAACCTGCTAGAGAGGTGTCTGTTGTAGGACATGATGAGGAGGGGATGCACGAACAGGCATGCCATGATTGAGACTGGAGCGGAGCATCCACCATGTGAGAGCATACTTGCGAGATTGAGTCACCCTGATAGGGTCTTCGAATTGCCCTGTTTTTTGGCCTCACTGTTCTTGTAGGATCCACTGGATAGGACACATCCGAAGGTGTGCGAACTCCACGTATTGAATGGCCACAGCCATGTGCCCAAGGAGGCGCAACATGAGTCGGGCAGTGACTATCTTTCATGACTGAATCTGTAAGGCCAGGCCAATTAGGGTATCCTGACGAGCAGGAGGCAGATAGACCTTGGCGACAGTCATGTCTAGTATAGCCCCTATATACTGGAGCAACTGGGTTGGATAAGGATTGAACTTGGGCCAATTTACCGTAATCCCAAGATCGTGGAACAACTGAAGGGTCTCCGAGAGGGAGGATAGTAGCTGTTCCCTGGTGTCTGCTTTTATTAGCGAATCGTCCAAATAAGGGAAGACGAAGTGGCTCCTTTTTCTCAAAGCCCTTGCAACCATGGCTAGGCATTTGGTGAAAACCTGTGGGGCTGATGAAAGGCCGAAGGGCAGAGCTAGAAATTGGTAATTTTGGCCCAGCAAGTGGAAGCGTAGGTATTGCTGATGGGCTGGATGAATGGGTATATGCAGGTATGCATCCTTCATATCCAATGTGCACATCCAACCTCCTTGTCGCAGGAGAGGCATGATGGACATCAAGGTAACCATCTGAAAATGTCTGTACCGGATATAGTGATTTAGGTTTCTTAAATCCAGTATTGGTCTGAGGTCTCTAGTTTTCTTTGGTACCAGAAAGAAATGGGAATAAAAACCCTATTGTTGTGACAATGGCACAGGAGCTGCAGCCTGCTTGTTTAGTACGGCAGTAAGTTCCTCCTGAAGTATAGGAAGGTGTTCCTGAGGATACGGAACCTTCCGAGGAGGAACTGAAGGTGGTACTGACAGTAGTTCCAGTGTATGTCCAGTTTGAATAATCTGGAGTACCCATGCATCTGTCGTTATTTGTTGCCAAGCCTCCAAATGAAGGGAAAAACGACCTCCTACCACCTCCGAGGCCTGGACGAGGAGGCGAGGGGAAAGCCCTGGGAAGTCATTGAGAACTGGAGTTGCTGGCCCCTCCAGAGGAACGGGCATGGGAGGGACGCGTGGCGGTTGAATTGCCTCATGTTTTGACCGCGTCCACGAAAAGTACCTCCGTAAGAGGACTTGTAACTGTTACCTCTTTTATTGTAGTGTGAATATTGGTTCTGTGGCGTATGATACATGCCCTGAACCATTCAGAGGGTACGTCCAGAGGCCTGGAGGTCATCCAAAATGATTTGGGTACCAGGATCAAACAGCTTATCACCACAGAAATGTGCACTGACTACTTTATGCTGGACATCTGGTGCCAGGCAAGATACCTGAAGCCAGGCATGGCGGCGTAAGGAGATGCCAGTGGCAGAGTGCCTCATAGCAGTATCAACCACATCGTAGCCTGACCTAAGAAGGTGACAAGAAAGAGACGTAATGGTTGACATGGTTTGTAGTGATTGCTCCTTTTCCTGGGAAGGAGGTAATTTGTTAAGGAGGTCAATGGCCGAAGTATCCAAGGTAAGTTGGTATGTCACCATGTGATCCATATAGTTTAGGATTCTTATATTCATGGTGCCAGAGGCGAAGACCTTCTTGTCCAGGTAATCAAGTCATCTGGATTCTTTATCTGGAGGTACAGAACTCATGTGTTTAGGTTTTTTAGTGCGGTCATGAGCGGCCGCAATGACCAAGGAGTCGGCTGTGGGAATTGTGGACAGATATGGATGGTAGAAGGGGGCTTGGTACAGTTGGTCAGCCTTACGAGGGACAGCTGTTACGGATGAAGATTGATGCCACACATCAGAAATATCATTTTGATAAGTAGTTATTAATGGAGAAATGACCAGGACAGGCTCCTAGGGTAGCTCGAGGTATCTGGCCATGTCCTGTCATTGTTTATCTTGTTTAGTAGTGGAGAACCCCATAACTTTTTGGATTTGGATCATCATATCACTAAAAGAGGGGTCGTCCAGAGGGGAAGCAGCCTGAGGGATTGGTAGATCCTCGTCCAAGAAGGAGACCATGGAGTATGGAGAGTCTGGGTCCGGGAAATCTATATTCGGAAATTCTTCATCATAAATATCCTCCAGAAGGTCCCCCACCAGGTCGGGTTCATCCGACAGGTAGTCCTCTAAAAGAGGGGGTGGAAGAGTCCAAGGCTGGGCCTCCTGATCGGTATGAGGCCGCTTGGGCAGAGGAGAGTTAGAATGCTGGGAAAAAGGAACTGGCATCTGGGAAGAAGACCAGCTATATCCCACGGATTGCAGTACTTTTTGTACAATGCGTTTAATGTTGGGTACTTGTGACAGAGGGATATCCACTGTCCGAGGCTGGCTATTTGTAATAATAGGTGTTAAAGAGGGTATAGGGCAGTGGGAGATATCCAGGCGAGCACCGGGAAAATATAGCCCGAGTCTTTCTGTAAGTCAGCCACATCCTATAGGAAGGCACCTGAGAAGGTGGAGGGGTGTGAAGCATGGTAAAGGACGTTGGTTTGCCCTGAGGAACTCCTGACATCACTGACGAGGCAGGAGAAGAATGCACACTGTGTGGGACAAAAGATGTTGACAGGAAAGGGGCTCCCATCGACGGAGCAGCTGTTTGCTTTGCTGCATGACATACAGTGGCCATCGACGAAGAGAAAGAAGCCTTTGTCGATGGAGGAACAATGGAACACACTGGCCCAAGTGCCTGGGCAAGCTCCGCTTATGAGCGAACTGCTCCTGTAGACGAGGAAGGCACAAAAGAACGCTCCCACTGATGAGAAACACTCCATGGATGGTGCACAAGTTGCAGAAGTCACCGTCGACGTGCGTCATGGTAGGGAGTGATAGGAGGGTTTCTTCATCTCCCTTTTATGTTTACATCGAGACCCAGAAGCTGGGGAGCCCTTGGAACAAGCCCCCTGATTCTGCTCGAACAGGGAAACCTGTTGCTCCATCAATAAACTTTACATTTCTTGCAACTGACTACGGTGAGTTGCCTGGTTAAATTATTTGCAGAAAGTAAAAGTGGTGATGTCGTGTGTGTGGGTCCCAGACACCTAACACAATGTAAGTGGTTATCAAGCTTGAAAATCTCCCTGCCACAAGAGCAGGAACGAAATAAGGCTTGCTCGTTCGTAGATCCTTTCTTAGACATTCGTGTGTTCAAGTCTCGTCGATGACTGCTACACAGAAGATTGAGCTAGCTGCTGTGCAAGCTGACGCCGTTGGGAAAATGAACAGAGGATACCAGGGTGCAAGGACATGATGTCATGTGTGTGAGAGCATGGTAAAAGACTGCTGAAGAAGCTGCTGTGTGACAGTGCCCTCTGCTGGAACCTTACAAGAGTAATAACCTACTGCAAGAGACCACTCCCTAGAAGATCTACAGTTACAGGTGAGCAACTTATTTTTATAGGGGCGTGGATAATGTGTACTATCCACACTTCTGGCACACTCCTAGCAGTTCTCCAGGAGGGGGGGACAAGGCACACACCCACTATGCAAGGAACAAAGATTGAAGACCCGAGGACCCAAAACCAGCATCCCCGCATGACTCAAGGTCGATGTGGTAATGGGAGATGAAGGTGTGTGCTGACTTCCAGGTAGCAGCCCTGCAGATCTCCTGGACAGGGACATCCCTGGAAGCAGCCATTAAGACAGCAGCATGTCTGGTGGAATGAGCCCTAAGACCGACAGAAGGCTCCCTACCAGCCAAACAACAGCAGAGGTTAATGTAAGATACAATCCACCTGTCAATCGTCTGCTTTGCTGCCGGTCTGCCAGGTGCAGCTTCAGCGTAGGTGACAAAGAGCTGGCAAACCTCTCCCCAACCTCCAGCTGTGCAATCCTTATAGTAGGCAAGTGTGAGCTTCAGGTCCAGAGTATGGAGCCTGTGCTCAGCTTCCAAGGTGTGGTTGGTGAAGTACACTGGGAGATTAATCACCTAGTTAAGGTGAAACTCTGAGGCAACCTTTGCAAG
Organism: Neoceratodus forsteri; assembly: GCA_016271365.2. Classification (NCBI taxonomy): domain Eukaryota; kingdom Metazoa; phylum Chordata; order Ceratodontiformes; family Ceratodontidae; genus Neoceratodus; species Neoceratodus forsteri. The sequence goes on from CM028130.1 coordinate 1,618,528,165, forward strand.
GAACCTCGGGTTGGGATGAAGAACAACCTTGTCCTTGTGGAAGACCAGGTAAAGAGACTCCACGGAGAGCACCTGGAGCTCACTGATCCTTCTGGCGGATGTGATGGCCACCAAGAAGGCAATCTTCCATGACAGGTGTGACGTCTCTCAGAGGTGCACTGGTTCGAATGGTTTGCCCTTAAGCACTGCCAACACCAGCAACAAGTCCCAAGGTAGTGGTGGTTCACATATCAGAGGGGAAATGTGGTCAAGGCCCTTAAAGAAGCACCCGACCACCTACTCCTGCACCACTGTCGGCATACCAGCCCACACTTGGTATGCAGAGATCGCTGCCAAGTGCACCCTGAGGGTCGTCGTCTGAAGGCCCAACTGAGAGAGGGACCACAAGAAATCGAGGATGCTAGCCACAGGACAGGACAGGGCGTCAAGCTCCTTGCCCTGGCACCAAATGGGAATCTCTTCCATTTGAAGGCACAGCATCAATGAGTCAACTCCTTCCAAGAGGCCTCAGCTACATGGAGGACCTCATTGAAGAGACCCTGAGTCTGGAACTCTAACCACTCAAGAACATGGCTGTCAGGTGCAGGGACTGAAGATCCGGTGAAGGACCTTCCCTTCAGAGCACGACTGCAGGTCTGGGTGAAGTGGCAGACACCACGGAGGCCTGCTGCTGAGGAGATCGGAGTACCAGAACTGGCGTGGCCAGTCTGGAGCCACCAGGATCATCTGTGTCTTGTCCCTCCGAGCTTTGATCAGGACCTTGTGGTTCAGAAGAAAGGGAGGGAAGGCACAGAGGATGCCTGGGGTCCAGGGCTTCACAAAGAGATCCCCCTGCAGCACTCCCTGCAAAGGGGGGGGGCAGGTACAAAACAACCTTAGCTTGGCCTTCTCCCAGGAGGCAAACAGATTCCCCCTGACGGTTGACTGCCTCCCGATGATGAGACCATTCATGGGACACCTCACCCACTCAGCTGAGGACATCTGCCAGCCGACTGGTAACCCCAGCCACATGAATGGACAGCAGGTCGGCCTTGAAGCTGAGCACAAGGGTCCAGATGTGGAGATCTTCCCTGCGCAGAGATAGGGAATGCGTCCCACTGTCTTTTTTTTTTTTTCAAATTCTGTTTTGGCTCCCCTGCCACTGACCTCTCTCCAGCGTGGTCTCTCGGTTGCTGACTCTGCCTATCTGCCTGAAGCTCCGGCCATCCATCTCCAAGTTGGGGGAGGCTCCCTCCCTCAGTGCAGCTTGCCCTAAACCCTCAGCTCAGAGCCCCCCAAGGAAGGACAACCCACTTCTACTGGCGCTCTATCTACAGTGGTGGCAGACTCGCTGTAGTGCTGGAGGAGGAGGAATTGGAGTGAACGTCCTGACGCCCGGCATTGGACATGGGGATGCAACCACTGGGCTTATCAGTGGAAGGTGGGGTTTCCTTAGGGGTTCCCGGTGGCGCAAACGTGCAATGACGTCCGGCGCAGCGCAGGTGTGCTCCCGCACCTGCCTGAAGGACATCCGTCGCTGCCATCATACCACACTGAGACATGCACTGCACAGCTGAGCCCCCACTCTCCACCGGGGCCACTAAAGCTGCGCAGTGCTGATACACCCTCCTCGGGAAAGGAGAGGAGAGCTGCCTATTGGCAGCTCAATCCAAGTCCGCCTTCTCCCCCCCCCCAGTGGCCCATTTCCACTCCCAAACCCAGGTCACCAGCATGTCAGAAGATGTACTGTCCAGCGCCTCAACCCCCAGTGCCACCGGGCTGACCCCACCCTGCTTACTGAAGTAGTACAAGGTTGTTACGTTGTCTGTCTGGACCCAGATAACCTGACTCCGGAGATGTGGAGCAAAGGCTGTCAGGGCGAGGTGAACAGCTTGAAGCTCCAGCAGGTTGATGTGACATCGGGACTCCTCGGGGGACCAGAGCCATGGACCTTGTGATTCCCCAAGTGGGCACCCCAGCCCATCAGGGAGGCTTTGGTTGTGAGAGTGACCATCAACTCTAGGTGGAAGAATAGGACTCCTTCCTCTAGATGTTCCAGGACCAACCACCACTGGAAGGGCATCCCACATCTGCTGGGTCACTGTGACTGCTTGGTTGAGGTGGCCGTGACACTGAGACCACTGACGGACCAGCTCCAACTGCAGGGGGGGCGCATTCTCCAGCGGGCCCAATGGACCACGCTGGTGCAAACTGCCATGCAGCCAGGAGGCCCAGGAAGCCCTTGGCAGGGCAAAACTGCCCAAGCTGAAATGATCAGGCAAAGGAGGAAAGCTCCTCCACCCTGTCTGCCAGGAGCCAGGCTCAGTCTCAGCAAGAGTCGAACTCTACCCCGATGAAGTGAATCACCAGTGAGGGTATGAGTTCTGACGGCTTCATTGACCAGGAGGCCAAGGTCCCAGCAGATCTGGAGGGCCAGGTCCCTGGACCACTGCAACTCCACCCTGAAGGGGCCTGCAATTAACCAGTCACATCTCCAGGCACAGGTACACCCCGGACCCCTTGGCACCTCAGGAAGGCTGCCACCACTGCTACGCATTTCATGAAGACCCTAGGGGCTGAGGAGAGGCCGAAGGGCATGGCCTGGAACTTGCAGAGGGTCCCATTCATGTGGAATGGAAGGAACTGCCAGTGGGATGGACAGATTAGGATATGAAAATAGGGGTCCCACACACCCAGGGAGAAGAACCACATGTTCTGCTCCAGGGATGGAATGATCTGGTTCAGAGTGACCATTCTGAAGGTGCGCCACTGCAGAAACTTGTTCTGTGCAGATCCAAGATGGGGCACCAGCCCCCCAGACATTTCAGAACCAGAAAATATCTGGGGACTAACTCTGGATCTGCTGGTGGGGCCAGGATATGAACCACTACCTCCTTCTAGAGGAGCAGAGTGATGTCCTCCCATCTCAGGAGGACAACATGTCTGCGGATACCACATCTACCCAAAGGGCAAGGCTTCAACTGGGCAGGAGAGCCTCAAATTTCACAGGCAAGCCCTGACCGACCACTTCTAGCACCCACTTATCCATGGTGACACTGGACCAGGCAGAAAGAAAGTGGCAGAGCCAGCCCACCAGAGGAGGATCCAGGGGAGACAGGACGGACAGGGAGGGGGCACCCCTAACCCATCACAAAGCAGGCTTGGAGTGGAAGAGGAAGGGTCAGCGGAGTATGCTGCTGGACCTCAGTCACCTGGCTTCCGGACCATGGACATGACCGACTTAGGTCTGGGATGCCAGGACTGCTGGTGCTCAGTCGAGATCTGAGGTGCCTTGGCCGCAGGGGGTCAGATGGAGCCAAAAGGACTTCTTCTGAGGGCTGGAGCTCTTGACAGCCTTTTGGGCAGAGGTGACAGTCTAAGGTGGCACTGGACTTCTCAATCCAAGTGAGATGACCATCCACTCCTGGTCTGAACAAGTCAATGCCCAAGAAGGGAACATCCGCCAATTTGTGCTGGGTATTAGCTGTGAAGTTGGAGATCCTCAGCCAAGCCCAGCGGCACATAGCCACAGCCACAGACCTGGCACAGGAGTCACTAACGTCCATGGCTGTCTGAAGTTGCTATTTAGCCACAGCATGGACTTGGTTCTGGACTAGTTTGACCATCATATGAAGGTTAGCCAGGAGCAGAGGGCGCACCTAGTCAAGGGTGCCCAACAAGGCATAGGTAAAGTGGGCCATCATTAAGGCCGAACTAGCCTGCCTAAGGCTGAGGGATGAAACTGCATAAACTTTCTTACCCTTGTGATCCAATTTCTTCGATTCATTGTCAGTGGGCTCATTGACATCCCCAATATCAGTCCATCAGAACACCAAGGTGGCAACCAAGCCTTCAGCCAAGGAGTGGTCAGTAAACCCAGAGAGGGAACCCACAGGCACCACGTACTTGCGGGCTAACGGCGTGGGACAGGAGGCTGGGTGTTGCCAGTGCTCCAACGCAGGCCCAAGAATGACTTCAGCCACTAGGATGGCTGCCCCAGGGGAGCCATCCCGGTCGAGGATTTCAGTGAGGGAATACTTAGCCTGTTCCTGAATGGGCTCCAGCTGGATCCCTGTGGCCTCCAAAACTAGGCAGAGCATGGCCCCAAAGGAGGTAGGACCATGATCCGCCGATAAACCCTCTCCGGTCTCAAGATCAACCGGGTGACAATGCATAAAGGAATCCTCCACTTCCACAGAATTCTCAAGGACCAGCTGGCCCCACCAGAGTCCCTGCTAACCCTGTGGGGCTCATCGGCCAGAATGACCATAGCCAACTGCCATCAAGGAAGCCCAGTGGCAGTACAGTCATCTTTGGAAGCAGGACCATGCTTCTGGTGAGGCAGTGAGGGCTCCAACTGAATGGGCAGAGAGGCCGGGAGTGGCTGAGCCAAAACAGGTTATGGCCGGGGTGTCAGCAGTCAGGGGATGGCTGGGGGGACTAGCACCAGGAGGAACAGGAGGAATACCAGCGACAACACTTTCCCAAGTTTCAAGAGCAAGACCAGCGAGGGCTACTGGACCTCAAGCTATGGGTCCTCAATCTCAACCACTGGTGGACAAGATGGTGGTGAGAGGCGGGAACTGGTGAGGGATGCTTAGGGTCCCCTACAAGCCCGGTGTCCAGAGGGTTAGGGACTGGGTCAGCAGGCCCACTCAACCCGCCCTGAGAATGGAGAGTTAAGGACCAGAGTCCTGGAGAAGAAAGTATCCCTTGCATCCTGTGACAACGGGTCAACAAGGTCGAGAAACATCTTGACAGGCTGGGTCAGCCCACATCTTGGCAGAAAGGCCCAATGGGTACACCGTGGGGCCAGCGGCCTGGACAGAAGCACTGGGCAAAGCCGACTCATTGATGAAGGTCAACAAAGCAGTAGTGTGGGAATAAGAGACCAGAGAGTGCTCCAGGTCCCACGACCTGCGATGGGACTTTTTTTGCTTTTGCTTTGTAGTCCTTTTTAGAGGATTTAAACAAGAAGGGCACTTCGGAAGGGACTGGCATAAGTACCAGAACACCCCAGTGAAAGAGGAGCCAAAGCCCAGCGGGCACAATGCAGACACCAAAGCAGAACCTGCTACCACCTGACCTGCAGCTTCCTTGAAAGCCACCAACTGTTCAGCGGACCATGTAGCCACAAAGACTGCCTGACAGATGTCCTTGGACCGAATGGGATGCTCCCGCTCATCCAGGCAGCCCAGAAAATGTCACACGCGAACTGGTCTTCCAAAGTGGAGGGGTGTAAACTGTGGCAGAGGCCACAAGACTGGGAATCATGCTCCTGGCCCAGGCAGTAAATGCACGTGGCATGAGGGTATGTGTGTGACATCTTCCATCAGTATGGACAAAGCTTAAACCTAGATGCCAACTTAGAAGTTGTCGTATCCATGATGACAAAACGGTGAAACTGCAGAGCAACCCAAAGACCAAAATTTTTCATTTTGTGAACGAAGATAGGGCCTACACGAAAGCAGAGTGCTATGGTGGGAACCCGTCTCTTTCAGTCCAGCAGAAAGGAAGATCTGACGTCATGGGGTGGTGCCGAGGAGAATACCACCAGGGCAGGTGGGAGGAGCCAGATTGAAGACCTTCCGGCCAGATTTAAAGGGGAGAGGAATTCTGCCAGAAGTATGGACAATACACTATATATATCCACACACCTACAAAGAGAAATTACAAAAAAAATATATTAAAAAAACAACAAAGTCAGACCATCCACACAGCAATTGGATTACCACTCATAATACTTTAAATCCGGGTTCGGGAACACACGAAGGCCATCAGGGGCTGGCCAAGCAGAGGAAGATGGAGTATCCCAGAGGACACATTCCTCCAAGGAGGGAGAATTGCTGACTCCCTCCACTGCAACATTGCTACCTACAGGACCACAGCTGGTAGTGCAGTGGAGGAATGCTAAGGGAGGGCAGGCTGCCAGCTGGAATATGCACTACAATGCTCTGCGTCTGTGTGTGCACTTTGGTTTCCTAGCATGTTGGTGTCCTCAAGGGGCCAGGAGGAACAAACACAGGAATAAGAACCCTGGCAAACATCAGGATGACAATAACATATGAACTAGAGCCTAACTAACCAGCCATCCTACCCTAGAGGTGGGGTGGGTAAGCGGGGCGGTTTGAAGGGGGAAGTACTGGAGATGGCCAGGAGTAGGAACATCCTAGATACCCTGCAAGGGGCATTCCTAAGGCAACTAGTATTGGAACCCACTTGAAAGGGGGCCATTACTGGACCTAGTACTGACAAACGGAGACAGTGTGACTGCTGTTGCAGTGGGGGACACCTTGGGACCAATAAGCACTGTACAGTGTGGTTTGATATAGGCTCTGAGACAGAATCGAATCACACAAGGACGAGGGTGCTGGACTTCAGAAGGACCGATTTTAAGAAAATGGAAGTATGCTTCAGAAACGCCCTAGCAGGGGTAGGAAAACTGGAGGGAGTTGAGAAACAATGGGCAAAATTAAAAGAAGGCATTGAACAAGCGATGGACCTCTGCGTCAGGCAGGAGAAAAAAAGAGAACACTATGGTTCTCTAAGGAGGTAGTGGAAAAGTGACAGCAAAAGGGATAGCATTTAGAAGATACAAAGAAACCCAGAAGGAGGGTGACAAGGAGACTTACCGGGAGAAACAAAGGGAGGCAGGGAAGGCAGCTCAGAGTACTAAAGTGCAAACTGAGGAAATGATTGCCAGATCAGTGTCATGGGGGCTAAAACATTTTTTTAGATACATAAAAGGAATAAACAAGACGAGTACAGAGGGGCTGTTCAAAGTAAGGGAGGGGAGGGACACCAGGGGCCATGATATGAGACTGGAGCGAGGAAGGTTCAGGAGGGAGATGAGGAGACACTTTTTTACAGAGAGGGTGGTGGCTGGGTAGAATGTGTTACCTGCTGAAGTGGTATGTAGTAGAACAGTGGACTGCTTCAAACGAGGATGGGACAGGACAAGGGGGAGGGTTAATGAAGGGGAAGGGTGGAAGGGAGGGGCAGCTGCAGAGTAAGGGGTGTTAGCTGCACATTCGAGCAGACTTGATAGACCTCTAAGCCTTTATCTGCTGGCAAATTTCGTATGTTCGTAAATGAAAAGAGAAAGACAAAGGGAGAGATAGCAAGGATGAAAGAGGAAGGAGGGGGTTGTGTGGAAGAGGACCACCAAAAAGCAGATATTTTCAACAAACACTTCTGCTTGGTATTCAAGGAGGAAGAGGATAGAAGTGGGCCAAAGATTATGGACCAGGGTATGATGGGCCGGGAGGTGGATACAAGTCCCTTTACAGAAGAAAGAGCACTTAAGGAACTATCAACGTTAAAGGTAAACAAGGCAATAGAGCTGGGCGAGGAGCACCCGTGGATACGGAAAGAACTGAAAGAGGGGCTGGCTGCACCTCTGACAACCCTTTTCAATCTATCATTGGAAATAGGGGAGGTGCTGGGGGACTGCAGAAGAGTGGATGTAGTCCCACTACACAAAAATGGAAATAAGGAGGAGGCAGGGAATTACAGGCCTGACGGTGGTGGGCAAGGTAATGGAATCACTACTGAAGGAACGGGTTGGTGAATACCTTCTTAATAATGGTCTATGGGATCCGAGGCAACATGGTTTCACAGAGGGGAGGTCTTGCCAGACAAATCCGATAGAGTTCTTTGATTGGGTGACCAAGGAGGTGGATCGGGGTGGACATGGCCTACCTGGATTTCAGCAAGGCCTTTGACACCATTCGGCACAGAAGGCTGACAAGAAAACTGAGGAGCCATGGGGAAGGGCCTAAAGTGGTAAAATGGATCGACAGTTTGCTGAGCAATAGGAGTCAAAAGGTAGTGGTAAATGGCACCCAATTTGGAGTAGGCAAAGTGACTAGTGGGGTGCCGCAGGGGACAGTGCTGCGGTCGCTCCTCTTCAATGTCTTTATAAGTGACATTGTAGAGGGACTCGAAGGGAAGATGCACCTATTCATGGATGACACGAAGCTCTGCAAGAGACTGGAAACGCCGGGGGGGGGGTACATAGAATGAGAGACAATTTAAGAAAACTGGAAGAATGATTGCGGGTTTGGCAACTGGGTTTTAATGCAAGAAAGTGCAGTCGTGCATATGGGGCACAGAAACCTGGGGGCAACATACGAAATGGGAGGAGAGGTACTAACAGGTAAAAAGCAGAAAAGGGACCAGGAGATGATAATTTCTGATGACCTAAAGGTAGCTAAGCCATGGGACAAGGCGGTGGGAGAAGCTAGCGGAATGCTCGGCTGCATAGGGAGAGGTATCATCAGCAGGAGAGAGGTAACATTGTCCCTGTATAGGTCACTGGTGAGATGCTACCTCGAGTACTGTGTGTTCAGTTCTGGAGGCCCCATCTCCGAAATGACACAGGTAAGGTGAAGGTGGTACAAAAAAGGGCAACCAAAATGGTGCAGGGCCTATATCAGAAGCCCTACGAAGTGAGACTCAATTAAAATATGTACTCCTGGAAGACAGGAGGGAACTGAGGGGTTGGGAGGGGGGATATGATAGAGACATTCAAGTACCTAACAGGAATAAATGTACAGGAAGGAAGCATTTTTCATAGGAAAAGGTGCTCGAGGACAAGGGGACACAATATGAAGCTGGGGTTGGGGGGGGCTCAGGGGAAACATGAAGAAGTACTTCTTCATGGAGAGGGTGGTGGATGCTTGGAACAGCCTCCCAGAGGAAGTGGTGGGGGCTAAAACAGTCACAGGATTTAAGAATGCATGGGATAGACACAAGGGAATGTTAGATGCAAGGGGGGGGGTGTAAGCCGGAGTCCAAGTAGAGTCTCTGGTAGCACTACAAGTAGGGAATTTCGGGCACACTAGATGGGCCAAGTGGTCCTTATCTGTCGACAACTGCTGTGCTTCTATGGCAAGAAACGTGACTATGTGGTAGACTCCAGGAAGGGGCCGCACTGGAGCCAAGGGGCTATAAACAAATAAAAAACACAACCTTCCCCCCCTCCTCCCGGGTAAGTTTACCTGTTCAAAACCTTCTGCTGAGGAATTCACATTATAACGTTCCCCTGCATGCAGATCAAAGCCAGTGCTCATTGGCTAATCAGTTCTGGTAGCCTGCCAGTTTTATCCAGTGGAATCCAAATCTCCCATTTACAGTGACACAAAAATGGTGTCGCTGTCAAAATGAAAAAACTGGCTTTATCATGAAAACTCCAGTTCACTCGTTCACTGTCACAACCCCCCCCCAACCACACACAAAAAGCTGGAAGGAAAGGTTTTCCTAAAGTTCAACTATAAGTGTACACATGGACTGATGATGTGGCAGAAAAGGGTAGCAACTGCTGCAACTCAGCAAACGCCCTACAGTCAATGACAAAATCTGAGGATTAGATACAGAGGCAGCATGAGCATTGGTGGTTCAGTGATAGAATTCTTGCCTGCCACGCGGGAGGCCCGGGTTCGATTCCCGGCCAATGCAGTAGCCTTTTCTTTTTAAAGTACTCCAAACAATGAAACGTAACATGGAACCACAGACTTTGTTGGCAGAAAAGCATCACTTGGCCCACCTAGTCTGCCCATATAGTCCCTGCCTAGCCTGTCTCTACAGACCCTAACTGGTCTCTGGTGCTCCTCTCTTCTCCCAGTCCATTTACTAGTATTCCCCTATGTCTATCCCACGCATGCTTGAAGTACAGAGACGGTAGGGAACCTTGTTAAAATGGTACGTTACCCCTGCGTACTTATTCATACTTGCTTGTGAAATGGGGAGCGGACATGAGGAACCTAGATTCCCATCCGGCCTTTTGTTACAAGTTTATATTTACGTAAAGTATTTAGTAACTAATACAAAATAATGAAAAAGAATAATTTATTGTAAAATTTGACTAACTCGGGGTGCTAAACATAAGGTCATGCATTAGTCTGCATGTATGATGTCAGAACCATTACAGTAAGTTGCTCTGTCATTAAAATGAAGTGTTATTATGCACTGGTTTATTAAACAGACTGAAGCTAAGGAGGTCAGATGGCTTGCTCATGCCCACAGAGTCTGCCAGTGGCTCTGGTGGGATCCTAACATAGGTCCCCTCCGGCAAGCTTAGTGTTCAAGCCACTGTGCTACACAGACTTAAAAAAACTGGGCTCGTCCGGGATTTGAACCCGGGACCTCTCGCACCCTAAGCGAGAATCATACCCCTAGACCAACGAGCCACATACAATGAAGGTACTTTTTATGTAGTTTTCAGTAAGACTACTGTAGTTCAAATGAAGTGTTTTTGGCTCTGTCATATGGCGGGTAGCACATCGCACTGTCAAGTATGACAGCCGGGTTCATGTGAGAATCCTGAAATCCCATAAGGAGGCCATCAGAACAGAAGGGTACAAACCTCACAACCTGCTCCCATTCCCTCAGAGTTAGAAGGGCAAGGAGGTTAAATGTGTAACATCTGTTTTCCAGCTAAAGATACATTACAGCATGGATTAATCCTTTTTCTTTGCTGACCAGGTAAACTCACTGAAGAATACCACCTCCTTTAAAGGTGAAGTAGGTCTTGGTTCACCAGGTCGAATGCCTATGTCATACCTGCAAAACACAGCACCAGTTAATTTCCAGGCCTCCATAGCCTGGTAATAACCTCTGCATAACAACATAGCCACAGCTGCAGGCTGGCCCATCGGCTCGTGATGTCAGTGACCTGGGTCTGGGAACAAGCCCAGATTGTTGGGGGCTGACCAGGAGGAGAGCAATCGAGTGTCCCACAGGGCGCTCTCCCTCACCGGAGAGGGTGGGTTCCCATCCTCAACAGCAATAATGCCATTTGGGTAACCAGAGGTGGCAATACAGCTGGAAGACCGAGGATGGGTGGGACTCAACAGGTGTTGGACGTCATTGCACTCTGTGCAAGTGAACATCCCCTTGATGTCACTGTACATCAGAGTCCAGAGAGGTGTCTGCACCAAATCAGTGCACGGATTCAAGCGAGGGTACGAGAGACATAGGCTGGTTAGGATTGCAGGGGAGGATGACTTGGGGAAGCGGGGTGAGTGACCACTAGGGCATTCCCATCATACTATAGGTAGGGACGGGCAGACTAGATGGGCTTGTGGTCCTTATTCTGCTGCCAGTGTCTAGGTTTCTATGCAAGTTCTCAGAGCACTTGGGGACGTGGGGTCCCGCGTCCTTTATGCACTGACACTCCATCAGGACACAACTTCTATCAGTATACTGTGTGCCTTATTATTTATTTTTTCATCGGGAAAGGAAGGCCAGGCAATTCTACCAATTTTCAGCTTCAACTTTGGGGACGGGGTTAGATATACATGCAAACTGGTATATTTAACCAGGTTAAGTTGTTGGTGGCATGTTTAGTGAATGAGGGAAATCTGGCCAGGACACCGGGGAAATTCCCCTACTCTGTGTAGGTGGAGCCTTTGCGCTGGCTGTGAGATGGCCAGTTCACATGATCCCCTGGAAGAGATGGATGCTACTAGCTCAGGGGAGTGGGCCTCCTCCTCTGTGCTACCTTCCCTAGAGGCCTTAGAAGAACGTCTGGATGTTGCTGCTACTAGCAGCATGACTGTATTGGAAATGGATTCCGTTTTGCCTACTATGCCTATTGAGGAACTTCTGTTGTACCTGTTCAGGTTGGAGTTCCTTCCTGTTTCCAGCCTCCAGGAGAAGCGACTGGCGTTGGTCCTGCAATTGCAACTTCTTGATACAGCAATAGTGTCTTCTGCAGAGCACGCCTCGGCCGCCAATCAGTAGCCCTCTTTCCTGCGACGCCCGACTCTGGAAAGCCCCCAGTCGACGCCCCACAGGCGGATTTCGCTTCAGTCTCTTCCGCTGGAGAAACCGACGATGCCTAGTGCTGACAGCCTCCAGCCCGCTCCTGCAGCCGACTTGCCGCAACAAATCCTTGACCTCCTGCTACTCGCCTCGACTCAGCGCAGTCTCCACACGCAGTAAGTGATTCTGTATACCTGCTGCATCTGTTTCTGCCTCCAAACAACCATCAGTATTTTTTTTTTCTGCCAATCGAGATCCTGGCTGGTCTAAAAGTGGGAGTTCCTTTTTCCACAAAAAAACCAAGCCCAGCCAGGATACCCACACGGACTGGTCACTGGACAAAACGCTGCAAAATGCAGGGTGGGAGAAGGGAGTTGAAGGGGTTTGGACCCGATTCCCAAGATCCCATATATTTAAAGATGCTTCAAAAATCTACTGTTAAGGACTGTATGAGCTCCAACGAACCTCGAGGTGTGTCTTGTCCTCAAACTACTGCTGGCTCGCCCAGTTTTTGTGATAAACCCACTGTTTCTAAAGTTGCTCCTGCTCTGGAAGGGACTAAAACTGTTTTTTCAGGACCTACTTTGCAAGCTACTGCTAATTTATCTCATGATGCTACTTTTTAAACTTGCTGATTTGTTTTCTTCCAAAGGTGAACCTGCACCAAGAAGAAATGCAGTTAGATTACTTTATAAGGGTGGTTTAGAACTTCCCCGACCGCTTATATATTGCCAAAACCCTTCTTAAAGGGTCAATGAAGTTTTTTCATCAGATATTTTATGTTGATTAATATTGGTAATTCTAATTTTGATATTAGTTTCAAGCATATGTCTGGGCTTGATAGGTTTTGGGCCCAATATGACAAACTTCAATCTACACCTGTCTGGTCCCCTTTTCAAGCAGTTCCCTTACTAAGCCAGCTATACGTAATATTACTGTTGTGTTTAAAATGAAGGGGTCCATATTGAAGACATTTTATTTTGTTGAACAAGCTGTGTGAGGTTTTAAATAGGCCTGTCCCTAACCTTGACTCTGAACAAATTTGGGATGGTAGTTGCGGGTGAGGGTTAAGCTCTTTCCTACTAATACTGGCCCAAAACATTTGCCTAATTTTTTTTTTTTTTTGGGTAAGGACAAGGATTTCATTTTTTACGCTGGGCAGCCAAAGTCCTGTTTTAAGTGTGGTGCACGCACTCATTTGAGCTCTGCGTGTGACACTCTTAAATGCAGTCACTGTTTTGAATATGGTCACACTTCTGCTAAATGTTCCAATTCTTTTAAATGTAACTTGTGTGAGGGACCTGGCCATGCTTATGGCCGATGCCCTTGGGCCTCTCATAATAGGGACAATTGCCCTTCCCATGATGGCCTTATTACAGTTGCTCAGCAACTACATGCCCATAACTTAGCCTCTTCTACCTTAGACATTGTCTCCCCCCCTTTACCGGTAGTTACTTCTGATGATCCTCCTGCAGTCCCTGCTTTAGATTCCCAAACTCCTTTACACAGAGCATCTCTTACTGCTTCTACTGTCCCTCCCCCTGTTACCACTCCCACAGTAATAGAGGATGTTATGCCTCCCCCCCCTCATATAAGTTTGGAAACAGAAGTTCCTAGTTTTACTACTGTCACTCACAAACGAACTAGGAAGGGCCTTGCTGTTGCCAGTCGTAGTAAGGATACCACTTCTCGTAACTGGCACACCCCTAACAAATTTGCGGTTTTAGCCACTGACATTTCCGATGGAGACTCTGGGGAGAGGATACTGATACCTCCTCTCTTCTTTCCTTTTCTGAAGGGGCTGACAGAGCTGACACTGATCCAGTAGCGCGTACTAGGCAGCGCGGAGAGGTAAATCTCCATCCACTTTTTAACTATGTCTTCCCTGAATATATGTTCTTTGAATGTAAATAGTATTAAGGGGAAAAGAAAGCTGGGTGGGATTTTCTTGACCCTTTCAGACCTAAACTGTGATATTTTTTGCTTAGTTGATACCAGATTAAAAACCCATGGGGAACTATTCCAGGCCTCGAAGGCATGGACTGCGGGACCCTCTTTTTGGTCTATCGGACCGGACACTTGTGACGGAATTGGGATATTATTTTCCAGTTCTGAATTTCGGGTATCAGACTAGTAGATATTTCCTGGCAGAGCCTTGTTGTTAGACTTTTCCTACAAATTCTGAGAGGTTTCAGTTGATAGGGACTTATGCCCCCAAACTAAAGCTCAGCGGGTTTCCCTTTTCATCTGATTAAGCCCTACCTTTTCACATCTAGACTACTTTTATGGGTTGGTGACTTCAATTGTGGCTTACATCAATCAGATCGAAGGCCTTCAGACTTCCAAGCTTTTTGTGACTCTATGGCTTTAAATACTATAGTTTCACGGCTAGGCTTGTGGATGCATATAGGCATTTCCACAAGTCTGGAGGGTTTACATTTTCAAGGGTCTTTACACACTAGGATAGATTTCATCTTTCTATCTAAAGTTTTGATTTTACTTTCTTGTAAAACTGGGAATTGAATTTTCAGACCATGTTGCTTTGTCGCCTCTTTTACTTGGGCTTGACCCCAAGGTGTCGGAAAAGCTGGTTGGCGCCTCAATGACTCTTTACTGAATGATTCCTTTTTTCTCAAACTTTGGCGTAGGGAGTTTCTAGCTCGTTTGTCTGTGGCCGAATTTTATGATACTGGGATGGACTGGTGGGAGGCTTCTAAACAGAGCTGGAAACAGCTTTTTCAAAAAAAAGCGGCTGACAAACAAAATACTAGATATTTGACTTATTTAACTTTAAGGCATCAACTACAGCATTTAATTTCTTTGGCTAGCTCCACTGATCATGATTTTAGCTCACAAATTGGTGAGATCAGTACTCAAATGAGGTCGTTCCAGTATAATCGAGCTGACTCTTTAGGCCAGGAAGCTCGCTTTGCACTCTCAGTCACTAAAGGTTGTCTGGATTCTTTTAGAGCCTGCAAAGATAGGATTGACACTAAATTAGTTTCCTCTTTTCTATCCCAGTCGGAGATTTATTACGACACCTGAAGGACTGCTTCAACATGTAGAGAATCATGTCTTTTAATATGTTTGGTACCAAAGCTGACCTGGCTAATGGCGAACCCTTTCTTAAATCATTGACATTACCCCAGCTTTCAGATTCCGATCAAGCCAAGTTGTCTTCTGATCTTAGTGAACAGGAAGTATTATCCGCTATTAATAGTTTGAATCCACATTCGCCCCAGGGTCAGACGGACTGACCTCACATTTTACAAAACCTTTCCACCGATCTTGTCCCTGTGTTAACGATAGTTTATAATGAAATGTTACGCTGTGATACTTTGACCGCCTCGATGAAAGAGGCCTTACTGATTCTACTTTTCAAAAGAAAGGGATCCTCGATATTAATAACTGGAGACCCATTAGTCTGTTAAACGTTGATTATAAGATTCTTGCCAAAGTTTTACTGTCTAGAATGCTTACTTTAGCATCCCATATGATAAGTTCTACACAAACCTGTGGTATCCAGGGCCCGATATCCTTATGACAATCTCATTTTATTACGAGAATTTTCGCTTTAGGAGATAAAAAAGCTGTCTCTGGGTGGATTTTAAGCTTGGACCAGGAAAAAGCTTTTGATAAAGTTTCTCATGACTTCTTATTCCAGGTGCTGACAGCTTTTGGGTTTCCAGTACGTTTCCTTTCCTGGATCCGCCTGTTATACAAAGATGTTGTGATACGGCCTAATGTCAATGGTTGGATAGGTCGTCCTATTTCTCTAGCCTGTGGTGTCCGACAGGGATGTCCGCTCAGTCCCCTGTTGTATAGTTTTTATATAGATACTTTTCTGAGGACTATTTTTCTTTGTCCACAGATTGTTGGATTACTTTGTACCCCTTCCTCTCCACCAATTAAAACATTAGCCTATGCTGATGATTTAATTTTGGCTGTTGATTCTTCGACACAGCAGGAGGCTATTGTTCAGGTCCTCCAAACTTTCTCTTCAGTTTCTGGTTCAAAAATAAACCTAAATAAAAGTATATGTGTGCCATTAGGGCATGACTCTCTTCCCAACACAGGCCTTTTGCGGAGTTTCTGTTTCATTAGAAGCTTTCCCATATTTAGGGTGTATTTTTTGGCCGTGATAACATGCAAGTGTACAATTGGAACCTTGCTTTACAGAAAGCTGATAATTTGATTAATAGTTGGAAGCGTCATTTGATTGGTAAAAGAAAAGAATTGTGTTACTTAAAACTTTGAGTTACCCCAATTTTTTATATCTTAGCTATGTGTTTCGCCACCTATTTCTTTGTTTACTAAATTAAATGGTATTTTTTAAGGGTTTTGGGGATCTAGATTGAATCCCATTAAAAGAGGTTTTATACCGGCCAATAAAAGAAGGTGGCATCAATATGATCCACCCTGTTGTTTTCTATAGCCTTTTCAATTACAATTTTGGGAAGGCTTTGAAACCTGGGGATATCTTTTGGAAACCCTATTTTTGGCGTGGTTCTCCTTTGTTTAGACAATTGGAGCGCTCATTATAAGGTGTTATTACTAAATCCCCAGTAGTCCCTGCTTATGGGAAAGAGAGTTTCAAGATGGCCTTAACCTGGAGCCTTCTCCCTCAGGATTTCTGTATCTTATCTAGATTAATGATATATAATAGACTTTGGAGGATGGAGGCCCAGGAAGAGGTTGTTTTTCCATTCTGCCCTCCTAAACGTCTCCCTTGGGTACTCCCATCAACTCCAAAATCTGCGATTACCACCCTATTTATGGGACATGGTTTGGTTGGGTAACTATGACAGACTAGGGGTTAATAATAATCATAAGCACAAAGCTTTGAATTTGAGGTATTGCCCTAGAACTTCTTGTCTCCAGGTTCTTGAAACCCAACAACATTTGTTTTGTGAATGTCCGTTTTCTTTAGAAGTTTGGAGAAAGAAGGTTCAAGAACTGGAAAGGAAAGTTGCCCTGTGTAAAAATATTCCAATGTCCAAACAAAAAAAGATATTTATAATTAAAACGTTACTGTTACCACTATTTTTACATTTGTGTTGGGTATTTCCCCCAGCTCCGGAGCTAGCGGTAAGGACACTGAATATGTTTCTTCAATTGCTTTGGGGTAGCAGACTGAACCCAGTTAAAAGGATTAATACTTACCTATCTATTCATAAAGGAGGGTTAAATATGATTAACCCTATAGCTTTTTGTTTTACTCCTTATTTTTCTACAATAACATTTCCAAAATGTTTCAGGACTCAAAAGTCTGTGGCATTTTATTGCATGAATGGGTAATGCCATTTTATATGAAATGGGAGAGAGGGAAGTGGGTGGTTCCCTCAGCTACTCTAACTCCATATAAACATTTTTTTTGTTTAAGTCTTTTTATTGAGTTTTCCAACATATTTACATTGCTATATCTCATCAGTTTAAGAGAGACATCATGGTTAACATTTCAAACAGTCCATCTGATCTCTTATTATCGTATTCTCTCTCATGTTACTAGCTCATTTCTCTTTTTTAAAAAAACAAAAAACAAAGATAAAAAAATAAATTGTCTTCTTGCAATAAAATATTAATACATTGTACCAACAAGGTATAATAGAATATAGAACAACAACTGTAATTCATTACATCCATAAACCTACAGTATATACAATTCTACCAAAGTCACCTAGTCCTCCTCTCTTTCCCTATCTGCTATTCAGCTCTCTCCCTCCTTCCATCAACGTATTCCTTTCCTCCATCATCTACATCTAGTTACATCCCTTTAGTTGTTAACCTACATTTAGTATCATAAGTTCATCCACTGTGAGTGTTGCTATAAAATGGGCCCACTCATTCCCAAATTTCTCCAGTCTATCTCGCATCTGGTATGATCTCTGTTCCAGTCCCAAAGCTCTTATGGACAGCGTCCGCCATCGTGTTATTGCAGGGGGGTCCCCAGAAACCCAAGTATTTAGGATCATCTGTCTGGCCTGTGAAAGTAATATTCTAATCCATCTCTGATGTGGCATCCAGACCTCTTCATTCCCTTCCTCCATTCCAAAGAGCAGACTGAGGGGTGTTAGTGCAATCTCTCTTCCTAGCATGGCACCTAGATGTTGCCCGACCCCTTGCCAGTATGTTTTCAGAATATGGCAATCCCAGAAACAATGGAAGTATGTTCCCCTTACATCTTCCACATGTTTCAGGTATTTCGGGATTCACCTTGTGACTCGCCACTGGTGGACAGTAAAGTCTGTGGATAAACTTATACGTACTCTCCTTATATTTGTTGCATGTCAAGAGCCCTGCATGTGATTTCAATATTAACCCCCAATTATCCAGGGATATAGCTATCCCTAGGTCCCTTTCCCACATTTGTCTCTGTTTGTCTGACAAATCCTTAATACTTAATCTTAATACATGCGCCGCCTCCCTTAGGATCCCCGTTGGATTCCTTCTTGCCAATCTAATTAACCCCTCCAACTGCTCTATTCCTGGGCTCTCTATCCGCTTTTTCTCCACTGTTTTAATCCAATCCCTAATTTGAAAACATCTAAAAAGATGGGTTGTCGGCAGTCCTAATCTCTCCTGGATGGGCATCACCATACCTCCGCTATACACATCTCACAGACATCTCATTCCTTTCATCTCCCACTCCCTAAAACCCTTGTACTCCAAGCCAGGTCTGAAAAAAGGGTTCCCTTGCTATTGGTAACAATATTGTCTCCCCTTCTTTACATCCGAGGATTGCCTTTATTCTAGTCCAGCTCTCTATTACTGTCCATACCATGGGGTTGGTATATTTCATGGAGGCATATCCCTTTTTACCTTTTTCCGATAAGTAAGCGGTCAGCCAACCTGCCTCCTCCTCCTCCTCTAATTCTAGCCAGCTAGCTGCATCCACTCCATTAAGCCAATCTTTAATAATCCTAATCTGTGCTGCTAAAAAATAATGTTTTAAATCTGGAAAGTTCAAGCCACCGCATTCTGTTGACGCCTTCAACCTCCTTAAAGCTATCCTCAATCTTCTCCCTCTCAACAAAAACTCTGCAAATCCTCTCTCCAGAGTTTTTAATGTCTCCGTTATTGAGGCCAATTGGTAGCATCTGTAGTAAAAATAAAATGCGTGGTAAAACGTTCATTTTAATTAGGTTAATAAGTCCAAGCCAAGACAAAGGTAGAGCCTGCCATCTCTTTAACTCATCCAATATTCCTTTAATCATGGGGGTGTAATTCAACCTGTAAAGGTCCTCTCATTTTCGCCCAATCACTACTCCCAAATATTTGAATGAGGAGGACACTTATTTTAGGCCCCATTCACTTCTCTTTTCCTGTAACCCCGTGTTCCCCACTATTAATATTTTGGATTTGTCAATATTAATCTTGTATCCAGAAAAGTCTGCAACTTCAGCTGTTGCCCCCAATAAGGCCGGCATCGAGTCCTCTGGGTCTCCGAGATATAGCATCATATCATCTGCGTATAGAGATAATTTGTGATATCCACCTTCTCTCCCAGCCACTCCCTTAATCTCAGAATTTTGCCTGATTGCGATGGCCAGAGGCTCTATTGCCAGGGCAAACAAAAGGGGGAACAACGGGCACCCCTGCCTCGTTCCTCTGTTCAAAGAAACCCACTCAGACAAGCCTCCATTTGCTAGGACCGCAGCCCGAGGGGAGGTACACAAGGGCCATACCATCCCTATAAAATCCTTTCCAAACCCATATCTCTCCAACACCTCAAATAAATATTCCCATTCTATGCGGTCAAAGACCTTTTTGGCATCTAAGGAAATAATTGTCGTAGCACTCTTTGTCCTAATTGCAGTCTGTATTACATTTAAGACCTTCCTAAAATTATGATATGAGTATCTACCCCAAATAAATCCTGTTTGGTCTCCATGCACCAGTTCCGGGAGTAACTCATCTAGTCTAGAGGCTAATATTTTAGCATATATCTTTGCATTGGCATTAAGGAGAGATATGGGTCTGTAAGCAGCACAATCTACTTGGTCCCTACCAGGCTTCGGGATAACACATATAGTCAGCTCCCTCATTGAACAAGCAAAGGTCCCCCCCTCCTGACCTCCTTAAAGAGGGTCCACAGGTGTTCTATCATCTCCTTTCCCATCACCTTATAATATTCCGCAGGTAGACCATCTGGTCCGCATGCTTTCCCGGGTTTCAAGCATGTAATTGCCCTGGCAATCTCTTCCTTGGAGATTTCTTTATGCATCTTATCCCTCCAGCCTTCAGAGACCCCTGGCATTGTAATCCGGTGTAAAAACTGACTCATCTTTTCTCTCCCTGTCCATTTTGTAGAGCTCCCTATAGAACTCTGCAAAGCTATTCAAAATACCTTGTATGCTCCTATGTAGAGTTCCCTGTCTGTCCCTCACTTCATTAATCCTCTTATTCCCTTTCTTGCCCTTAATCAAGTTAACCAGTAGGGGGCCCGGCTTATTACCCTACTCATAGAATTTACGTTTCCAGAAAACATTTGTGTGCGGACCTCATCCATTAAAGATTTATTCAGTGTTTCTCTGCTGGCTGCTAGTTGCTGACAGACCTCCCTTCCCCCCTTCCTTGCCATCTGACACTCCAGTTCCCTAACTTTATTTCTTAACTCTATCTGCTTCTGGCATTTCTCTTTTTTATGCCTAATAACAAATCCCGTGATAGCACCCCTCATGAATGCCTTTCCAGCATCCCAGAACCCCTGAATAAAGGGGGAAGACGACAAGTTTGTCGAAGTGTACAATTCCCACTGAGCCTCCATGTAGTTCCAGAAATCCTGGGAGCCCAGGAGATACAATGGGAAATGCCAGTTATTGGTTTCAGTTTTTGGGGAATCATCTCTATGGATGCCACCACCATTGCGTGATCCGAAACATGTATAGGGCCATGCTTAACGTCTGTTAATCTGGTGTACCATATTCCTGTGATACACAAATAGTCTATCCGTGACCATGTTTTATGCGGTAGGGAGTAAAAGGTGAAGTCCTTTTCACGGGGGTTTGCCGTTCTACATGCATCTACTATGTCTAGCTCACTAAGCCCTTCACACCACCTACGCATGCAATGCCCTCCTCTTCCCTTACCTTCAGAGTGATCTAAATTCCGATCTGGGGTGCAGTTGAAATCCCCCCCCATCACTAAGCCTTGAAACTGTTCGCGAATTAACAGATTCAAAATTCTCTGATAAAATAATGGTTCAAACACAGCAGGTGCATATACACTTCCAAATGTGACAGGCTCTTCCTGCAGCATACCCTCCACAAAGATATATCTCCTTTCTTTTCCATCTCTCACTATTCTAGTAACCTTGAATGGTAATCCCTTATGCAGCAGGACCACCACTCCTCTCTTACGGGATGTATAAGAAGCAGCATAGCAAGCTCCCATCCATCCCTTCACCAATTTTTGATGCTCCGACTGCGTCAGATGCGTCTCTTGAAGAAGCGCAACCTGTGCTCCTGCTCATCTTAATGCAGTCAGAACAGTTGTCCTTTTAATCGCAGTAGAGATCCCCCTGATATTCCAAGAAACAATATTTACCTCTGTGTTCACTAGGGAGGGGGATGGGATATCTACAAAGCAAGGCATGAAGGGGATAGAAGCGGCAGTAAGTGGGATCAGGGGAGCAACAGAAATGGAGCAAGAGGGAGGGAGAGGAACCCCAGGGGTGTCACATCTGGGTAAGGATAAAAAGGCCAGTAAGGTGGAGGGGACAGATGATGCTATCTCTGCCAAAAGGGTGTGGTTATCCCTCAAGGCCCTAAAGAAAGACAAATCTCCTGGGCCGGATGGCATTCATCCGAGAGTACTATGGGAATTGGCGGACATACTGGCTGCACCCCTGGCGGAGCTCTTTAACAGGTCACTTGAGACAGGGAGGGTACCTAGGGATTGGCTAAAGGCACATGTGGTGCCAATCCATAAAGGGGGGTCGAGGGAAGTACCAGGTAACTATAGACCCATCAGTTTGACCTCGGTGGTGGGAAAATTAATGGAGAGTATACTAAAGGAACGATTGGGGATGTACTTGGAGGAGGTGAGGTCTAGATAGTCGGCAACATGGGTTTGTGCCAGGTAGATCATGTCAAACCAACCTTGTGGAGTTCTACGAATGGGTAACATCAGAACTGGACAGGGGAAAGCCTGTGGATGTATTATTCTTGGACTTCAACAAGGCGTTTGACTCTGTCCCCCACAATGGTCTGGTGGAGAAACTGTTGGGGTTAGGAGTAGGCCTTTGATGGTCAGATGGATTGAAAACTGGCTAGCTGGACGCACCCAGACAGTAGTGGTCTGTGGGGAGCTCTCGAACCCCAGAGAGGTTGGTAGTGGGTACAGAGGGTTCAGTCCTGGGTCCGATCCTGTTTAATGCATACATATCGGACATCAGGGAGGGTATAGGTGTGAAATGAGTCTCTTCATGGATGACTCCAAGATAGGAGCAGTAGTTGAGGGAGAAGAGGGAGGCTGGCCTGCAAGGACCTGGACACCCTGGAAAGCTGGGCTCACACATGGAAATTAATTAACATCACCAAGTGCAAGGTTTTGCATCTTGGTCGGGAAACCTAAACACAGGTACACCCTGGGAGGCGCTGGAGGCCTCAAAGGGGAAAAAGACCTAGGGGTCATGGTGGATGCATGTATGAATAACTCTGAGCAGTGCAGGAGAGCGGCTAGCAAGGCAAACAGGATGTTGGGATGCATCGTAGGGGATCACCTCTAGGAGCAAGGAAGTGATTCTGCCGCTGTACAATGGACTGGTTAGACCACACCTTGAGTACTGTGTACAGTACTGGAGACCACACTTGAATAGGGACATACAGCTCCTGGAGAGGGTACAGAGGAGGGCAACAAAGATGATACGAGGGCTAGGGGATTTGACGTATGAGGACAGACTTGAGGAGCTCTGCCTGTTTTCATTGGAGGAAAGGAGAGACAGGGGACATGATTGAGGTCTTCAAGTACCTCAAGGAAATAAATAGGGTAAACATAGAGGGATCATTAGACTAAAGCAGGCGGTATCACCAGAGGGCATGGTTTGAAGTTGGAAGGTGGAAGGCTGAGGGGAAAAGAGGAGGTTTTCACTGAGAGGTGGTGGACCCTTGGAATGCACTGCCTGGCGAGCTGGTTCCAGAGATCCACAGTGGAGGGCTTCAAGAGAGGTGGGACCGACACAGAAAGTGGATGTATCAGATGATGGCCTGTCACAGGGGGGTGGGGATGGATGATAGGGATTTCTGGAGCACAAGGGATGAGAGGGCCTCGGCACCCAACTAAGGATCTACGGTTCGAGCAGACTCGATAGACTGTAAGGCCTAATCTGCTGGCAAATAGTATGTTAGTATGTTATCTCTAGCCATTCCAGCCATTTATGCGTTTTACTAGATACTCCTCTGGCCTTCTCTTTCATTCGCCCCACTCTTCCCCACATTGCCCTTTCTCCTTTTTTGTTAACATACAAACCATGCAACCTTGGTAGTAAAAACAACTAATACAACTGGTATATAACAAAACATTGAAACAGGTAGATAACTTATTTACAAGTATTCCCTCCCACTCACCCCCTCCCTTAGCGCACAACATTCTACAAAATCGAATTAGTGCACTCCTTCAAACTCAGCTTCTACCAGTGATCCTGGATTTGGATTGAATATCCAATCTTCTCTCCCCCTCCCCCAGTCCAGCTCTAGATTCCCTTATTTTACTCCAGCTGTCCCCTCTATGCATCACATTTCCCCATACAGGGTTTGTCTACCTATATATGTTTCGTGCTGTTGATCAACTCCCCTTGATTTTCCCATGCCCTGCCATCCATTCCTCCATGTCTCATAGACCAGCCATTCCCTCCCTACTTGCCGCTTACAGCTTGCCCCTTTTCATCAGTTAGTTCATCGCAGTCTATCACTCTTCCCTTCCCCTGTATCTAAAAGTTCCCCTAGAGAGTCCATGCCTGGAACCATCCATCAGCATGGGAAGAAACCCCTTTCAACCTATTAAGGATCCCCCCTTAGTGTATCATCTCGGGGCCGCCAGCATACCAGATCCTGTGCTAGGGTCACCTGTAGGCCGCAATTCTCGGCCTTCCCACTTAGCAGAGATTCCCCTGGTGCTGCACCCCCCCCCCGAATATTCCAGTTATACAAGTAACCCCTATATCTTCCTAGTTCCCATATCATGTTTTAGTCATACTCTTTCCGCCCTTTGGAGCTGTAAGGAGTGCAGCACAGGAGAAACTCCTTCAAACAATCCCTCCCCCTCGAGCTCATCCAAGCAGAGCAAACTATCGCCTCTATCTCCAGCCTCTGAATCTCCCATAATTGCTCATCCCTTATACCCAGAGGCACATCAGCGAAGAGGATGTTATTTGATTATTATCACAGAACTTTATCAATGTGAGGTTGTCCTTTTTTAATCAATCTACCAGTGCATTTCCCTCCCTCCTCCCCTTTCCCACTGTGGCACTACGGGCGACCTGGTGATTCAAATCAAACGCCTGGGTCCTCCGTAGGCCGCTACTCACAGTTCCAATGTACTTTCGGGGTTCTGTCTGCGACTCCACTTCCTATGCATTCTCTTGCATACATTCCAATTTTTCTTCTCATCTTCGGTTTTCCTCTCAGAGAGACTCAAGCGGGGTTGTGGCGGGGGAAGATCCTATTGTCAAAAGTTGTCCCTCTTGATTTTGCCTTTACCTCCTCCAGTAAATAAACTTCATTTCAAGTCCAGATTTTCTCAAACCCACATCAATCAGTCATTCCTCAGGTATAGACTCCTTATGTCCACCCTAATATCTCTACTGCATTATCTCTTCTCTGTTCATCCGATTTTCTTTTTAAGCTCCGAGACAAAAGCTGTAGCCTTCTCAGCCTCCCAGAAGCTATAAGTTGCTCCCTCATGTTTTATTCGTAGCGTGGCTGGAAAAAACCATATACCACTCCAGCTTCAGTTGTTGGCGTAACGTAATTACTTCATTAAAGGCCATTCTCTTCCTCCCTATCCTGGGTGAATGATCTTGAGCTAACTGCAGCTTACATCCATCGTACTAGAATTCTTGCATTTCCCGAAACTTTCTCCACATTTCCTGACGGTCTTGAAAATTATGAAATCGGAACACAATCTGACACGGGGGGGGGGGGGTGGCCTGGTGGTGGGTGCGGGAGTACAGCTTGGTGGGCCCACTCTAACTTGTACCTTCCTCCCTTAAGTTTCAGGCCCATAAGGGCCGGTAGAGTGCTGGCACAGAATTCTAGTGTATTGGCTCCTTCTTGTCCTTCAGGGAGGCCCTTTAGTCTAAGGTTCGATCTGCGATGATAATTTTCTCGATAATCCAGGGCCTCTCTCAGCTCAGCGATCTCCTTCTCCAATTTCTCTATACGCCATGGGAGCGGAGCCACGAGGCCCTCCGTACTTGAAATACGTTGCTCGGCCTCGTCAATTCTTTCTTGTTGTTGGGCAATCTGTGCATCTAGCCTTTCCAGGCAGCGATCTATCTTTTCCTCTACTCGGTTTAGCTATGGAGTAAGGACCTCCATTAGTTGTTCCCACAATTCTCTGCCTATAGCCAACATCTCAGCCGCCGACAATGAGATATGTCCCGGGGCATTGTTCGGAAGCACCGCCGTCTGCTTTTTGCTGCCCTTCGCTCCTGATCTTTGCGATTTCGCTCCACCGTTCACTATATATTCATCCATCTCTTCTCCGTCTTATAACTCCTTAAAACCCTTCTTTTTCAGCCAGGATCTATCAAAATTTTAACTTTATAGTTGGACCGGGGTCAGAGCTCGCAGAAGACACGTCTTTACGCCATGAAGCGGTCACGTGACCCCATATAAACATTTTTAAAGAAAATTAGATTATGGAAATTGACTCCAGTACAATTTAGAACCTATCAGAGGAAACAAATCTACAACAATATTTTATAAACTGGTTATACAGAACCATAAGTTTTTCTGGCAGAAGATCAATAAAATTTATTTTATTTATTTAGTTTTTGTTGACCAGGTAAGTGCACTAGACAAATCCTGCCTATTTTCAGGCACGACCCAGGGAAGGGGGATACATATGAATGCCAACTGACCTTGAACCAGATTAAGCTGTTGGTGGTATTTTTAGTGAATGAGTGAAATTCGGCCAGGACACCGGGGAAATTCCCCTGCTCTTTTCGATAAGTGCCATGGGATCTTTAACATCCACCTATCCAGGAAGATGGGATCTCAGTATAATGTCTCATCCAAAGGACGGCACCTCAGAAATGCAGCACCCCTCTCATGCTGTACTACAGTGTCAGTACTGGGATATTAACCCAAGTGCCAGATGTGGGAACTGAACCCACAGCCCTCTAATCGCCCAGCCTCATAGGCGAGTGTGCTACCTACTGAGCCACTGACACTGTAATAATACCTCTGATATCTCTTTAAAACAATTAACTGACAAATTCCACTATAAGTATGGGATACGATCTAGCGGTCTTATCATGGGAGACTTGGGATTCACAACTCTCACAAACATAAAAGAGTGGAGGAACACTGCTCCAGAGATACCTGTAAGGGGATTCTAGAAATTCAGGAACATTTATTTTTGGAATGTCCATATATTGTGAACTTTTGGGACTTGTTCTATAAGGCAAAAGAGCTATGGGAATTTCAAAATTTAACATGTTCTGTCCTGGTATTAGGAATATATGGACATGGGTGGTCATAAATGTTACGTTATGTGGAATATTAGTACTTTACAGGTTATTACGCATTAGCAAAATATTTAATTTGGCAATTTCAGTGTAAACTTGTATTACAACAGTAATATTTCCTCCAAGAAGATCTCCTTAAAGCTTTACACACTCATCTATGGATGGTTTGTGGATCAGATATGGTTACATTTCAACCAGGACAGGTACAGTCCTTTAGGAATCATTGCAAAGCTGATGACGACTTTTATCCTTGAAATGTGATAGTGAATTAAGAATTCTGTGTGCTAATTGCTTTTTTAAGCTCTGAATCTGAACCATGTTGATGTCTTCACAATTGTATAATAAAAATGATAAAAAAAAAAAAAAAAAAAAGAATCATTGCAAAGATCTTTTGTTATGACAAAATCAGATTTAGTGAGTACAAAATTCAGGAGCCGACATTACCTCTTAACCTCTCTGGGTTGGGTCCGGGCTACCTGAAGGAGCACCTGCATCCCTACACCCTGTCTCGCTCTCTCAGATCATAGATACATAGATACATAGACAGTGTCGGCAGATAAGGGCCTATGGCCCACCTAGTCTGCCCATTTGAGCTTGTAAGTTCAGTTTGTTTTCCTAGAAGTCTGTTTCCCCTTACCCCTGCCCTCTAGAATTCCTTTATGTCTATCCCATGCATTCTTAAATCCCGTGATTGTTTCAGTCCCCACCACTTCCTCTGGCAGGGTGTTCCACTTGTCCACCACCCGCTCTGTGAAGAAATTCTTTCTCATGTTTCCTCTGAATCGTCCTCCCTCCAACTTCATCCCATGCCTCTAGTCCTGAAACATCTTTTTCGCTTAAAATGGTGTTTTCCCTGCACCCTGTTCCTCCCTGTAAGATACTTGTATGTCTCTATCATATCCTCTCTCCTCCTCTCCTCCAGGGAGTACATGTTCAGTTCCTCTCAACCTGTCTTCATAGGACTTGTGATGCAAACCCATGCACCATCTTTGTTGCCCTCCTCTGAACCTTCTCTACCCTGTCTATGTCCTTACGAGGTATGGTCTCCAGAACTGTACACTGTACTCCAGGTGGGGCCTCACTAGTGTCTTGTATAGCGGAATTATGACCTCCCTTTTCCTGCTGGTGATGCCCCTGCCTATACATCCCAGCATCCTATTTGCTTTACCTGATGCCTTGTCACACTGTTTCTCACTCTTGAGGTCATCAGAGATGACAACCCCAAGATCCTTTCCTGCTTGGTGCATGCTATATCCTCACCCCCAACTGATATATTGTGCCAGGGTTTTGTGCCCCATATGCATTATCTTGCACTTCTTTGCATTGAATTTCAACTGCCAAACCCTGACCATTCTTCAAGTTTCTGCAGGTCGCTTCTCATTCTGTCTACACCCTCTGGTGTGTTCTACTCTGTTACAGAGCTTTGTGTCATCAGCGAACAGTGAAATTCTGCCTTCTAGATCCTGTACAATGTCACTGATGAAGATGTTGAATAGGACCGGTCCCAGCACTGATCCCTGTGGTACCCCACTGGTTACTCTTCCCTCTGTGGAGTGACAGCCATTTACCACCACTCTCTGTGTCCTGCCACCCAGCTAGTTACCTACCCACCACACGATCAGCTGGACAGGCCGTCCTGGAGGTCCCCAGGGCTAGGCTACAATCTTCCGGGGACCGGGTGTTTGAAGTGGCAGGCCCAGTCCTCTGGAATTCACTGTCGGGGTACCTCCGGGAGGCGTCATCTCTAGAGTTCTTCAAAAAACATCTGAAGACCTTCCTGTTTCAGCAGGCCTTTGGGACCCGAGGAACTTTTTCTGGGACCATTGGACAGCTTGGAAATCAGTCTGTTTTTTAGATTTTTAGTGGGTTTGTGTAAATTTTGTCTTGTGTGCTGACTGTTCATTATTGCTGTATTTGTATATTTTGCTGTAAGGGCACCCTGAGCCCACGGGGAAGGGCGCCCGAAATAAACTCTACTACTAAAAGTTTTCCGTTTGGGATTTCTGATTGGATCACTTAGAACACAGCTGTATTGTGTGTTTGTATGTTGTTTGTGTGATTACTATTTTCCATAATAAAAATTCCCCTACTCATTTTAGTATTACATGTACTGCCCCCCTAAAATGTGCAAGTACCTGTAATAACTACAAGTGACACCAAAAAGCCGCCACTGCCCCTGACAGCATTATAATGCTATTTATAGCCCGGCAGCCCCTTCCCTACTTCACATCATCAGCAGCTGGCTTCAGAATAGGAAGTGAGAGTGCGACTGCAGTAAGTAAAATAACTCACTTATCCTTTGCAGTAAAAATTCAATATTGGGCAAACTTAGGTCTGCAGCTGGCAGCTCCTTACCATGAGCTTCCTCCCCCTAAGACGTCAGCTGCTCTTTAAGTACAATTCATAACACAGTTTCTTGCTTGGTTTAAACAGCAGCACTGTATTTAAGTAACATTCATCACCCTGTTCCTTGCTTGGTTTTAAACAGTAATATTGTATTTAAGTAGAATCAATTGCCCAATTCCTTTCTTGTTTGAAAAAGTAATATTGTATTTAAGTACAACAAATTGCCCAGTTCCTTGCTTTTTTAAAACAGTAATATTGTATTTAAGTTTATAACATGGGGTAGGGATAGGGAGAGAGGTGATTGGTGGAGTGCTGTCAGGTGACAGAGCATTAATGCACCCTCATCGGCACAGTAGTGTGAAGGAGTCTGAGGGAGATCCTTGGGCAGACCTGCACTTGTTGTGTAGGGGAAAATAATTTTGCAAAGGCAGCCATTTGCAATCCTCACTAAGCGACTGGCAGTATTACTGCAGAAGACAGAGATGGCTTTGGACAATTATTGTCCCCAACACAACAACTGCACATCTGGTAGAAACCCAGAGAGGGAGATTTGTCTTCCCCTGCCTTGTCACATGTCAGCTGTTTTTTCCTCCCCACTCACCCGCCCCACGGATCACCAGGTAGCGCACAATGACAGGAGAGGGAGTGCTCTACAGAGAGAGAGCACCGCGAGCGCAGGGAGCGTCCATTAGTGCAGGAATGGGCAATGTCCTGTATTTGTGATTTTCTGTGTGTGTCTGTGATTTTCTGTGTGTGTCTCTCTCTCTCTCTCTCTCTCTCTTTCTGTCTGTGCCACTACCGTATGTTGTATTGAGTCTTGCCCCCAAAATGTCCAGTCCCCATCTTCGGGACTCTGGAGTAGCGGACCCAGCCCACAGTGAAACCCAACTGAGACAGACAGACTGTCAGTGACAGGGAATAGCCAATTTGAGGCTGTGAACTCTGCACCACGAGAGAGACAGAAAAAAACAGTGACAGGCAGACTGAGATTTGGAGGCTTCCCCCCTCTCTATATATCTATGTCTGTCCGTTGTATGTGTGTGTGTGAAGGCACTGTAGCAAGCATGTCGCTCCCGCTCCTTACCCAATGTGCAGGCAGAGCAATTCACATTCCAAGTGTGGCATAGAGGGAGCGACACCACGCCGTGGGGAGGGACAGAGCGAGAAAGTGACAGTGGAGTACCAAAGAGCTGTAACTCTCGCTAGCAGTGAAAGTGAATGGTAGTGCGAGAATCGGTGGTCTCTCCTGCCTCTCTCTCTGTTGTTCTCTGCGTGCCCCCAACTACCCACCCCATGCTCCCCAGCCACAGCAATTCCCAGTGGCTGTAGTTTGTTTGGTCCCAGTTATCTGTTGATGAGCACCTGTACGGAACCCTGATAGTCATGTCAAATGACAGAGTGAGTCCCACAGATCGACTAGGATGTTTGCAGTCATCATCCGTCCACTCGATCGCTGGCTGAGCACACACTCGAACAGTTGGCCCCATCAGCAGTGACTCCACCTTCTGGACACTGAGGCCCCTGCCAGAGTCACTGAAGCGGTCTCCTGCCCTGTCCCAGCTCACCTGCTCCACTTCGCAAACATTAGTGGCCCGGGATCGTCAGCCAGACCCGGCAGCTCCATCCTGCAGGACACTTAGTTACGGCAGCTCCACGCAGCAGTATCAGATTTACTGTGGCACTGGATTGCTGTATGCTTCAGCTGGCCCTGTCTGTTACGTGAGGGATTATTGTGCTGGTACCAGCAAATGTAGATAAGAACCTGGTGACAACAGGTCGGAGATATGGATCAAAGCGTATGAAATGTGTGAGAGATCTGACCCACTGCGGTTTTGCAAAGAAAGCACAAGTGACAGGGGGCCGCCACAAGGCAGCGAGTGAGAAGCTGCACAGTGCACCAAAGCATACCGTGAGAGTCAAAATGACAGAGTACTGGCTAAATTGTTCACCACCTAACTTTGCTAGACTGATTGCCACCCAAGTTTGCCGGTGCTATGTATTTTCCTGGCAATACATGTTACTGTTTTCATAAGACTGTCCCTGCTGTGTCTGCACAGAAGCACACTGCACAGTATTATTGTATATGTGTATGGAGGGGGGTTGTGAATGTTGTAGGAGATGTAGGAGTGAATGTCATGCACAAGAGATGTCACAGATAATATCAGTAGTGGATCTGAGACATTTCTATGTGCATAACAGCAATGCAGAATGCATTCTTTGTTAGGAATTATTTTGCCAGGTGGCAGGATACAATACCTTTTTTGCTGTTTAAACAGCATAAAAAACACATTTTTGATAAGTTTGTGTTGTTTAAACATAATCCATGTGATAAGCGCACTAACCCACTCCAGGGTGTGCTGTTATTGGGGATTAATGCATACCCGGGTGCTGTGAGGACACTCAGTTTGCGGCCTCATCCCTTACAACACACCTGGGTGTGCGTTAATCCCCAATAACAACACACCCTGTCGTGGATTATTGCTTACAAAATTCATTGCACAGATCCCCACTTGGTTTAAACAGTAATATTATATTTAAGTGAAATTCACCGCACAGTGCCTTGTTTGGTTTGAAACAGTAATATTGTATTTATACAGTGCACCACACAGAGCCGTGATTAATTTTAAACAATAATACTGTATGCAGTATAATTCACTGCACAGATCCTTGCTTGGTTTTAAACAGTAATACTGTATTTAAGTAAAATTCAACATGCAGTAACTTGCATGATTTAAACATTAATACTGTATTTAAGGACAATTCTCCACACACTGCCTTGCTGGTTTATAGAGAATAAAGTATGGGTCGGGGTGTGTAACAAGAAGTTTACACACACCCTCAGGGTTAGATGCTACATAAACCCCGAGAGCGAAACTCAAGGGGTTTATTAAAAGCATCTAACCCCGAGGGTGTGTGTAAACTTCAAGTTTACACACACTGATCCATTTTTTATTTTATATAATTGCTAGGTTTCCCTTTTTTGCCACAGCAAATATATAAAATAAAAAAAGATGTTGCTCTGCGACCATGGTCCAGTTTTAGTGCACGGTCAGTGGTTGCCATCAGGATTGACAAATCTCTTTTACTTTTTTATTTGGTAGGACAGGCATATGTTTAAGTATACATTTTGCAAATTTATGTTGTAAAAAACACCGCAGAGTCCGAGTGGTGGTTTGCAATTCGTCGAAAAGGAAAGTGGACAGCGTCGGAATGGCAAGAACTCAGGTGGACGCATGCGTAGAGTAAGGAAAACCGTGCACGTGTCTGCCATTATAAACGCTCCTTTATAATGGCAAATTACACCACGGTTTCCCTATGGGAAAAAAGGGGAAGCCAGTTATTATAAACAAATACTGTACTTAAATGCAATTCACTGTGCAGTTCCTTGCATAGTTTAAACATTAATATTACATGTAAGTACAATTCAGCGCACAGATCCCTCCTTGGTTTAAACATTAATATTGTATTTATGTACAATTCACCACACAGTTCTTTGACTGGTTAGCTCTTACTTGCTACCCAGGACAGGCTGCCTCTGTCTCTGATATACTAAATTTCAGCAGAGCTCTCCTTCCTAGGTGTGAAACCTAAATGGCTGTGAGCCTACTATATACTCAGCTGTAGCACTGGTTGTTCGGTGGCAGAATTCTCCCCTGACACACAGGAGGCCGGGGGTTCAATTCACAGAAAATGCAAGTGTGTTTTGTTTTCATTTATTTCTTCAGATGCCCGAGTTTACTGACCAAGGATAAACTCTTGACCACTGATAATGTTTGCAAATAGCGAATCTTATTGACTTTTGTTTTCTTACTATTGTGCTTGTATTCCTGATGGTACCGTGCCCCAGCTCCCACCTAGAGTCTACTCCTAGTTGCTGTGGTTGCCTCCCTTAAGCCACAACACCTTGTCCACTAGCTAACCCCCAGGGCAGTTTTTTTTTCCCTTCCAATTTAGCACCTGCCTACTTTGCTCTATGTAACTGCACATGCTCACAATGTTCCCGGGGGCGGGGGGAGGTGCCAGGCAACAAGCAGTCATACACGCTGTCAACAGCATGTCTGCTAAGCCACCACCAGGTGTTATTCTGAGAGCTCTGTCTCCCTCTTTGATTATATGATGCCCTGCCTGCACTGTGAATCCCTATAGGCTATCCTGTATTACAGCAGACACAGACTAAATACATCCCCATCAGTCTGCTATTGATCACTGCAGTACCACAGTTTATTCAGCCCACTATGTAGTCTGTTTATTTGTGTTTGGTAAACAGTCGTAGCGACCCTTTACCCCAAAGAAAGGGGGCAGTGTTTGTTATGAGCCGTGCCCATCTGGGAATGATGCTCACACATCAGTCTTGGCTGGGTGGCAGTAGTGCGAGCAGCACAGGCACTATAAAATGGCCTATGTGGCTTAGGAACAAGGGTCTTTTGGTGGAAAAACCCACCGAGAAGAACAAAGGCTGAGCAGCCCAGAGAAATAGTGCAAGCGTCATGGCTCCAGAGCCAGTGCAATACCCTAGACTGTGGTGTCGGCTAGAGGGGCATTCTGAAGTATACCAGCCTTTCAGCTAGATACGCAGGGCTATGCTATGTTCCTATGATGGCGAGGTAGAAGGCTGCTCGTCCGAGTGGCTGGTTCTAACTCAATGGACCAGGTTTACATACAAAAAGTACAATAACAACAAAAATGACTATTGGTCCATCCAGTCTTCTTGTAATACACGGCTCTCAATATGGGCCAGAGATTTGGCCACCTTCAAGCCAAAGGTGGCAACGGGCCCTAACCCCGGAGTTTACGCACCTGGCTAGGCCAGGAATGTGGATCCAAATCTCAGACACCCTAGCCCTGAGGAATAGGGACTGGAGACAGTCGAACTTGTGGCCCTTAAAAGAAAGTGAGCAGGTTCCTGAAGGAAGGAAAGGATCCCAGGTGGCATGCACTTCGGACTTCAGTGGGATTCGAACAGCTGGTTAAAGGGGCAAAGAATCCGAGCAACTGAGAATTAAGCTGGAGGTAGTCGAGTTATGATGGGAGACTGTAGCAGTCATATGGGTTTTAAGGAGAGTGTCTCTAGGTTGTCTCTCAGAATGTGGGGTGGGTACCTGAAGAGGAGGTATGGTCTTGGCACTCATCTAGGTAAATATGTAAATTCTCAGGACTCCTGAGGATGTGGACCTCGCGTCCCTTATGCATCAACACTGCATCAGGATGCCACTTCTCTCATCAAACTGTGTACCATATTACTTATTTTTCACTGGGAAAAGAGGGCAGGTAACTCTTCCAATTTTCAGCCTTGACTCGGGGGTTTAAGATAGACATGGAAAACTGATATATTTAACTAGGTTACATTGTTAGTGGTATTGTGTTCTAGTGAATGGGTGAAATCTGGCCAGGACACTGGGGAAATAGCCCTACTCCTAGGTAGGGGGCGTGGTTTCTTTCCTGTCGGAGAGGGTGGAGGTGGTCAGAGTGGAAGGAGACAAGGTTGCCTGGCTGGAGGAGACTGCTTCCCTCCCAGCCAGGGCACTGAGGAAGTGCAAGGTGTTGGGGGCATGGAAAAGCAAGAAGTGCCTGCCACTTCACTAATGGTGCCATCTAGAGAACTTCAAGATGGCTCTAGCCAGAGAGGCGAATCTGTACAAATCCAGAAGCTTGAAAACGGAAGCATGGAAGAGTTCGTTGCTGAAACTTTGGAGGTGGCTTATCAGAAGAAAAAAACTTTTCTTACGCACTTAGTTGCTGAAGAGGAAGAAATATTTAATGACTGACGGAGCTGCCAGAGAATGGAGGTAGCAGTGGGAAAGAGTGCTGTTTGTGTTGCTGCAGACACAGAAAATGAAAAACAAAAGTCCAACAGGTACTGTTGGTTAATTTTTAAAGAGAAAAAGGAGATGGTTTGTGTAATGGCTCCAACTAGTTCTGGTTCACAGAACGGCGAGCAACAGAAATTCTCAGAAATGTCAGCTGTTACTATGACAGAAGGCATAGCTCCATTTCAAACACCGCCAGCTGTAAACCTGCCTGTCATTTCAACTGAAAGCCCTGTAATGAGCGAAGTTTCCAAAGCCTCTCGTAGCCCAGTTGTACCTGTAATAAATGAAGACTGTGTTGTGCCTTCAGCCTGACGAAATGAAAATTCACGTACTTGCCCTCTGGGACAGCAATATGCAGCAGTGGAGCAGGGTGAAAATCCGGGCATTACACCTGTAGGTCTGAGTGAAAGGCAGTCAGCCCAATATAAATACGGATGATTTTTTGCAGAGACAAATAAATAAAATGCCAAACAGAGGGTTACAACAGCCTTCTACATCTAAGAGTATATTTCAGCTTCTGGGATTTCCATCAAGGAGGCTGTAAAACAAACCAAACCAAACCAAATAAAATAAAATAAAATCTTTATTTATCCGGGCGATCATCATTGAGCAAGCTCATTTACAAGATGGACCTGCTGTTGTCC
The DNA here is from genome assembly GCA_016271365.2 of Neoceratodus forsteri. NCBI lineage: Eukaryota > Metazoa > Chordata > Ceratodontiformes > Ceratodontidae > Neoceratodus > Neoceratodus forsteri. Next base: position 1,618,563,402 of record CM028130.1, read on the forward strand.
AGGCTGCCAGAAACACGGGGATAATAAGCCACAGCAGTCTCCAGGGCCAGAACGAGCAGCTGACTTGGGGAGAATCTGTCCTGCAGATTCAGAGCTACTCGAAGGGGTAACTGGAATGAGGCGAGGTAATGATATTTCAGTTTCAGACACTGAACGGACATAATCAAGTGCTGTTTCATTTGAATTACCTGCTATACTTGACCTTACACAAAATCCTAAATTGCAATTTCACATGTCTGTGGTTTCTGAGGAAGAGAAGTACGTAACAGATCATACTTTGGAGCCCTCTAAATGCACAAAAATAAATACCCAGGTCACACAAGAGGGAGAAACAGCAGGGGGAGTGACTGAAGAAACTGCTGACCCAGAATTAATAGCTATTTCAGATGCTAGAGCAAAAGAGTATACAACTACTGATCAGGATATACAAACTCTGATATGGCAGGTGGCACAAATGTGGACCAAGACAGTCAGCCTCAGCAAGATGGACCAGGACAGGAGAGGAGCGATAGCCGTTCTTGTGCACGGCTGTTTCATATACCCCTAGAGCGAGCAAAGCGGAGGAATGCAGTCCGACCTAAATATAGAGGAGGGATAGAGGCACTGGAGCCGGAACAGTTTGAAAAGTGGTAGCGCCAAGGATGTAAAGGGTAAATTCTCCCCTATTATATACATTACCAAGATTGCAAAACTGATGGGGCCACTTATGAGAAGTTTTAGGGCCATGGCCTAGTGACCACCCGTTCCTGTACCTATAGAGAGGAACCTCCTTATTGGATTTTGTGGGCAGAAAACTATTAAAAGGCAGCCCTGGTTTCCTAGCCACTGAAATATATGCCCTCATACATACATCTGGTGCCTGCATTTCACGTGACTTTTAAAACAGCAAATGGTCTGAAAACATTTTGGTTACGATATCAGGAGGTAAAACATACCCTGTTAGGGTCCCCTTTTTTGTTATTCCACTCAGAAAACCAGCATTTAAAACAATAACAATACTGTTTAAAAATGAGGGTGTCTGCATATCCGACATTCTGTATTGGTTAACACACAATGCACTGTACTTGCTCACTCTGGTCCTATTACGGAGTCTGAACACATTTGGACAGGAGGCTGGCATATCAAAGTTTGTTTACCTCAATTAAACAGACACTTACATCATCTGCTGAGCTCCCTCTACCGAGGCAGCGACAGAGGTTTCATTTTTTATGCAGGTCAGCCAAAATTCTGTTTTCCTTGTGGATCAAGATCACATTTCAATAGTGCTTGTGATCAGATTAAATGTTCACTGTGTTCCGGGATTGGTCACGTTAGCATAAATTGTGAGAATCCTGTCCCTTGCAACCTATGTGATAAAAGAGATCATACTTAAAGAACTGTCCCTGTGCTTCTCATAGGAATGCTAGGCCCGAACCCCAGATGATGGGTACTCTGCAGGCATTAAGATATTACAAAAAATAATGGCAGACAACCTGATGAGGAAAGAGAAGGGGACAGTACAGCCTCTACAAGGCAGGATACATCCTGCACAATGGAGGTAGCGACATCAGTACAGATTCAAGAGCCAGTACAGTCTCCTATGGAAAATAAATCAATTGAGGGAGCAGGGGACAAGGGTGTTAACACCAGCTGACCTATTAGAGAGGAGAGGGACACAGAAGAACAACTGCATGGGAATCATATGCCTCCCCCAACTACCCCTACAACTAAACAGCTCCAAATGGTCACCCGTAGGAAGAGTGGAAGGGGCCATCTTAAAGCTAAACTCTCTAACTGGAGGAATTCCGTTGGAAAACAGATTTGCTGCTCTACCTAAATGAAAAGCCTAGGGGAACACGGAGGGTGATTCAGATGTCTCCTCTGTGGCCTCTTCCTAGCCTGACCCTCAACTGATTATGAAGCAGTCTCTACAGACTCTCGGTCCTCAAGACAGAAGCATACGAAACAACAGAAATAGCTGGCTTTTCTTTTTTTAAACTTTCCTTTTTTCTTTTGTTTGTGTCACTGTTCAGTTTATACTGTACTTCCCTGAATGTAAATAGTGTTAGAAATATTCACAAGAGGGTAACCACTTTAATAAATAGTCTTGCCCCACAAAGCTTTTAAGATTAACAATATTTAAACAAATCCAGCCATACCTGTACACAGCCAGGGTTGTGGTTTTTTTTTTTTTTGGGGGGGTTTTAACTGTATACTGTCCTTATCTGATATGTTCTACTTTTCTTAACAGCTTGTATTAAACAGCCAGACTTTAAGACAGTTTCGAATCTGAATCTAGGCCTCCAAATCATACAATTAGGAAAGGTAGTTTAACATCAAGAATTGAATTTTTATCTCTGAATAGCTACCTAGTGATAAATTATAAGTTATAAGTGTGCTATACCTGGTAAAACAACTAAATAATTAAAAAAAAAAAAGTTACTATACCCACTGGGACTACCGATCACAGTCTTGAAGGTATACAGTTTGGGTCACCTGCTAACCCACCTACAGGGAGTGGAGTTTGGAGGTTGAATGTCACTTTTGAAGCAAATAAATATATGCTTAGATTTAATTAAGAGAGCTTTCAGAAGCTAGGAAGTCAGCGGTGGTGTTGTATGATGATCCTTTCAGTTACTGGCTAGATAGCAAGCATGATCTATATTCTTTATTTCAGTAGCAAGCAAATAAATCCTGTAATACATGAAATATTTAGACCTGAAAACAATTACAGAATTTGATGTCTTTAACAAGAGAAACCAGAAATAATTATGATGCTCAAATCAACAAAATAAAAACAGATACTAAAAACTTTCAATGTGGCAGGGTTACTTCTCTGTTTATGGAACATAAATCTGGCACACAGGGACAGGTATAAGTTAATCCATATGAGGGTTATAAAGATCATGCAGAAAAAAATATATGGCATATTTAATGGACAAAAATGGGGTTCTAAAGAGGGAGAATGCCTCACTGCAAAATTGTTTATCAATAGACAAAGGATCTATTTAGTACCCATCCACCAGTTTTGGGCCAGCCGGATTCCTTTTTGAGGAGCTTCAACTTCTGAAACCATTGGAATGTGTGAGAGAAATGCTACAGGCTCCAGTATTGAAGGAAGAAGTTACGCATAATACAAAATCTGTACGGGGGGAGCTCCTGGTCCAGATGGCTTGCCTAGGGACTTTTATTAAATATAACTGTATTCTAAGCCTGAAACAACTACCAAACAAGAAAGTTTTCCCATTTATCTTCACAAAAAAGGAGCAAAAACAGATTTGAAAAATTGGGGACCAATCAGTCTTATTAATACCAACTGGAAAAATCGGGCAAAAATTCAAGAGGCAAGACTGGCTAATGCTGCAAAGACTCTGATATCACCTGCACAGATTAATGCTATACCAGAGGGAAAGGTACAGGATTATTTACTGCTATCTAGGGAATTATTTGAGCACAAAAATATGCAGGGTTTTCTCCTAAGCTTGGATCGGGAGAAGGCGTCTGACTGTGTGCCACATGGTTACTTATTAAGGAAATATGGTATTCCAAATTCTCTCCTTTCCTGAATACAGCTGTTATACACTTCAGCTACAGTAAGGCCGGTAGTAAATGGAGCTATGGGTGCTGCAGTCCAAATATGCAAAGGAGTTTGTCAGGGGTGTCCGCTTAGTCCCATCCTTTACGTCTTTTGTTTAGACCCAGTCTTTGGAAAATCAAAGCAAGAAGAAATAATACTGCATGTTGAAGGGTCAGGAGGCAGTGTGTGTTTCCATGCGTTTCTGCTCATACAGATGATATATGCATTACAGTGTCAGATGCAACATCTGGGGAACATGCTTTGACTTGTTCATGTGAGCTAGGTAAGATTTCAGGGTCAACAATTAATTGAAGTAAAAGTGTGAGTATATCATTAAGAGGAGAAAGAGGCACACAAGATTTAACTATTGGTGGTATCAGGGTAACAACAGAGCGGGTGCAATTTGTGGGGTATTATTTTGGTGAACAAGATCTTGCAATGCAAAATTGGTTAGATAAGTTGAAGCTGGCAGAACACAAAGTGGAAAAATAAAAAGCTTGTCCTATGGCTAAAAGGAAAAAGGTATGTATGTTGAAACATTTATTGTGCCTATATTTTTATATAACACATTTTTTAACATTGTACGGAGTATGGTGAGCCAGTTGCTAAAGATGAGCCACACTTCAATTTATGTGTTCTGCCCAGGGCATGACCACCTGAGCAGACTGTGAAAACTGAAATTCTGTATAGGGCAGTAGACTTTAATCTGGTAAAATGGACTGTAACATACAAACCAGTTAAAGATGGTGGTTTGTCTATGTTAAATCCAGTTTGTCCTTATTCAGCATATTCTTATTTACTAATATATTACCAACTATTTTAAGCCATTCAAGGCCATGGCTACCATTTTTTTCAAGTCCGATGGGAGTATTTTTTCTTTTTTCAAAAGTAGGGTTCGGACGTTCTGGGAGTGTTTTGTAATCGCCAGGAGATGTCTCTGGATATTCAGTAGCTCATTTTCGAAAGGTAAAACAATGGAAGTGTAGGATACATAATACCATGCATAAAACCAAGAAACAAGTATTTACTGCTATTTTGGAAGGCTATTTTTTTACTACACCATGTTTTAACTGGCCTCCTAGAATACAGGTAAGGTGGATTTTGGTCCAACATTTGGAACCACATATGCCACAGAAGATGTGGGACACTTTGTGGCTTTATTGCCATAACAGATTAAATGTGAGGGACAATCACCGACACCAGAATATACAGGAGCGTTACGGGTGTAATTCATGCTCTGAGACTCTGGATCATTTATATTTAGAGTGTAAATATATCAACGACTTTTGGCCATGTTTAATTACCAAGTGCAAAGATCCACTATTCTCCAAAATGACAACTGATGTGTTGATTTATGCCGATTTTCAGGGGGAGTGGAGTAAATATCATCCAGGAACGTTACAAGTAATATTCACAATAATTAAATGGTTCATTAGTCAACTTAGGTGCCAATTCATTTTTTGCAACAGAAATATGCTCCTATGGAGAAAATGGAATAGGAAATACAGCTGGTTGATTAAAATGAACAGGTTTGCATTCTAGGTCCATTACTGGATACTTGGTGGACCCCCCCCGCCCCCGAAATCTTCTGTAAGATATATACTCGGTTTCCTTTCATTATCGTTTACTGATCGTTTCTCTCTCTCTTTGATTACACACAATTTTTGACTGAAATGGGTTTTTGTAGTTATCTGTATAAGGTTGATTGATTTGTTGTATGTTCGATTTTTATTTCATAAATAAAAGTCCCCTACTCATTTTAGTATTACACGTACTACCCCCTTAACATGTACAAGTACCTGTAATCAGTACAAGTGACACCAAAAGGCTGCCGCTATCCCTGACAGCATTATAATGCTGTCTATATAGCCCAGCAGCCCCTTCCCTACTTTGTGTCATTAAAACAGGGTTTCGTGGGCGGGGCTGCAGCAGAAACTCAGCTGCTGGCATCAGAATAGGAAGCGAGAGAGCAATTGTAGTAAGTAGAATAATTTTCTAATCCTCTGCAGAAAAAAATCAGTATTGGGCTAATTTGAGTCCTGAGGTAGGCAACTCCTTACTATGAGTTGCCGGCCCCTAAGGTGTCAGCTGCTCTTTAAGTACGATTCAGAGCACAGCTCCTTGTTTGGTTTAAACAGTAATATTGTTTTTAAGTGAACTTTACTGCACATTTCCTTGTTTGGTTTGAAACAGTATACTGCATTCAAGCACAATTCTCCACACAGTTCCTTGCTTGGTTTATTTATTTATTTAGCTTTTGTTTACCAGGTAAGTACACTAGACAAGTATTATGCCTATTTTCAGGAACGACCCGGGAGAGTACAACATGAGGAACAACAGTCAAGGAGACATGGCAAAGAGAGTACAGTTTTTTGTCACAGTAAACAAACGTGGGAAATACATCATTTGACGCTAGGGGAAACATACAGTAGTAAGCACATTTCAGATTATACACTCTAGACTAGCTAGTTCAACTGACAGATATATACAGGTCATCATACATAGGAGTGGAGCATAGCTCAAGGACTGGATTGGTCATAATATAACTTATAACATTGTCGTATACACCCCCTAGGCTAGTTGGATCACAGACAGCTATATACAGCTCATCACATTTTTCTAAATATGCACATGTTAGACAGAAACAGAAACGCTTGGTAGTACAAGTTTCTACCAAGTGACCAAGGTGCAATATGTCATGGTTAGCCTATGACCGTGGAGCAATAATGGGTGTAAAAATGCCCAAGGCTTTTAAGCAGGAGTAGTCAGAAGTCATTGATACAGTGGGGAAAATAAAATAAATATTGTATTTAAGTACAATTCACCATGCAGATTCTTCTTGGTGTAAACATTAATATTACATGCAAGTACAATTCACTGCACAAATCCTTCCTTGGTTAAAACATTAATACTGTATTTAAGTACAAATCGCCACACAGTTCTTTAACTGGTTAACTCTTATTTGCTATCAAGAACAGGCTGCCTCTGTCTCTGATGTATCACATTTCAGCAGAGCTCTCCTTCCCAGATGTGAAAGCTAAACAGCTGTGAGTCTAGTATACACTCAGCTGTAGCATTGGTGGTTCAGTGGTAGAATTCTCGCCTGCCACGCGGGAGGCCCGGGTTCGATTCCCGGCCAATGCAAGTGTGTTTTGTTTTCATTTATTTCTTAGATGACTTAGTTTATTGATCAAGGATAAAACTCTGACCATTGATAATGTTTACAAATAGAGCATCTTATGAGCTTTTGTTTTCTTACTACTGTGCTTGTATTCCTGATGGTACCATGCCCCAGCTCCCATCCAGAGTCTAATCCTAGTCACTGTGGTTACCTCCCTTGAGCAATGACACCTTATCCACCAGCTAACACCCTGGGGGCAGGGTCTCCGCTTCCCGCTGCCTCTCTTTCAGCATATGCAGGGGCAAAGTACAGAACTGCCTAGTCGTGGCTGACAGAAGGACCACTCTTCTGGAGTGACTAATGGGCATGAGTGGAGGCAGGCCCTTCCATCATTCTGACTTCAACATTGTTTTTTTTTCTTCCAATTTACTATCCACCAATCTGCCTCTAGGTAACTGCGCATGCTCACAATGCTCCAGGGGGTGGGAGGGGAGATGCCAGGCAACATGTAGTCATACACTCTGCCAGCAGCATGTCTGCTAAGCCACCACCAGATGTCGCTCTGAGAGTACTCTCTCTCTGTTTTTATCATGCCCTGTCTGCACTGTGAATCCCTATAGGTTATCCTGTATCACAGCAAACACAGACTAAACATGCCCCCAACAGTCTGCTATTCATCACTACAGTACTACAGCTCATTCAGTGTGCTCTGTATTCTATTTATTTGCGTTCTGGTAAACAGACATAACAATCCCTTTCCCCAAAGAAAGGGGGCAGTTTTTGTTACAAGCTGTGGCCGTCAGGGAATGGTGCCCGCACATTAGTCTCGGCTGGGTAGCAGAATTGCAAGCAGCATAGGTGGTATAAAATGGTCCATGTGACTTGGAAACAAGGGTCTTTTGGTGGGAAATTCCACCGAGAAGAACAAAGGATAAGCAGCCCAGTGAAATAGGGCCAGCATCACAGCTCCATAGCCAGTGTAATGACCTAGGCTGCGGTGTCAGCTGGAAGGACATTCTGAAGTATACCAGCAGTAGCTGGATATGCAAGGCTCACTATGTTCCCATGATGGCGAGGTAGAAGGCTTCTCATCCAAGTGGCGGGTAGTAATTAGATGGAACAGGTTTACATAGAAATAGTAAAATAAAAATAACGACAAAAATTACTAATGGTCCATTCAGTCTTCTTGTAATACATGGCTCTCATTATGGGTCCAGAGGTTTCGCTACCTTCAAGCCAAAGGTGGCAACAGGTCCTAACCCTGGAGTTAAGGCACCTGGCTAGGCCAGGAATATGGACCCAAATCTCAGACACTCTGGCCCTGAGGAATAGGGATTGGAGAGAGTTGAATCTGTGGCCAGATGATTGCAGCATATTTTTAGGACTTCAGTGGGGGTTCGAGCAGTCGGTTAAAGGGGCGAAGCACCCGCTCAACTGAGAACTCAGCTGGAGGTAGTTGAGTTATGACAGGAGACTGGAGCAGTCGTCTGAGTGGGTAAGGAGTGTGTCCCAAAGAGTACAGGTAGAAGACTGTCTCCGAGAATGTGGGGTGGGTACCTGAACAAGATGTATGGTCTGGGCATTCATGGCCACATGAGTGGGTATCTCCTGAAAGAGAGGGCTACGAGGTGCCCCAGCAAAAGAAGGGTGTTGGTGGATGCAAGTCTTGTCATGTGTGCAGGGGGCACTGGAAGTACCTTGGTATAGCCAGGTTGCAGTAAAATAAGTACTGAATGCTGGGCTAAGTTGCTGGTTATCTAAAATCTTTCTTGGTGCCTTGTTCGATGTACCAAGTCAGTGAGCATATTATTAGCAGATTGCGATTGAGAAGGTCCGAATGAGGAACTAAGATTCCAGTGCTACGCCTAAGGTAAAACCAGGGAAGTGTCCAACTTTGGCTATAATAAAATAAAATAGGGACCTAGAGAGTCCAGGAAAGAGGAGAAAGGTCAGGCCGAGGCCACAGTGCTGAAGTCAAGGAATGTTCATCAGAGTAATGTGATTAATTGTGTGGAAGATGACCTGATTTGGGTCCGCATGATCAGTGTGAATTTAATTCTTGTGCTGCTGTACCAACAATGCCTCAGTAAAGGAAGAGGCAAGGACAGACCCACTGTCCGTGTGGTCATTTAACATTGTAGTGTGAATCCTGTCTCACCAGTTCCTACCGTAAGAAGATTGGTGAACTGGTATGATAATGTGACTGGCTGCAAGGAGCTCCTGGCTACATATACATCACTAATACCCCTAGACACAGGGATAACCTGGATCATACCACCCACACCGCATTGAGTGCAATCGCTCTGGAATGGTGGGTTGCAAAGTCAACTTGGAAAACAGCCCATTTTCAGGGGCGGTCCCGATTCTCGAAAACACTGCATCCTTGCAGCACGCACTGCATGGCTCAATTGTTTTAACTATTTTTTTTTTTTTTTTTTATTTAGTTGTTTAACCAGGAGTAGCACACTGAGCTGAAAGCTTTTTTACAGGAGTGACCTAGAAGCACAGGGAAATTAAGTGACTTGCTCAGGGTCAAACAGTATGCAAGTGGAAGCTGTGGGATTCAAACCCCGGTCTCGTATGCTGGATGTCACCAGATTTGCAGCTCAGAGCCTTAAACCACTGTGCTATACTGCCTCCTATTTATTTTATTGCTATTACTGTCACTAACTAGCTGACCTACTGACAGGACCTTCACCCCTCCAACTGATCATTCTTCTCATAACCCTTTGTCCCCACCACTCACAGCAGCCTTCCCCTCATACCCTTATACATACTTGTGATTTGAGTTATCCAAGGACTCCTTGAAAACAGCTCTTGACCATTTCTCGCCAAGGACCACCCCAGTATCCTCGGCCTGGGTGATCTAAACATGACAACCGGCTTGGCAAGCCAGTGGCCAAACAGGCCTCTTAGTCACAGTACATACCTTTGGCTACAGTGGCAGCAACTCCACCTGGAGGGGTGGAGAGGCAGTTAAAGAAAGCATTTGCTCAGTGTGGACTGGCGAGGGAGTGACTGGTGGTTGCCAGCTGACTGGAGGTCCAGGGGGTATAGCTCTACCCTGCCCCACAACTGCCCACGGTGCCACAGGAGTTTCCATAGCACCTGCGTAGCTTGTGCTGGTGTCTGTCCTTGCCCAAGGATGAGGAGGTCAAGGAGCACTGATGGCGATGCATCCCCGTCAAGGGTGATGGAGACCGAGAGTGCCTCGACCAAGACATTGACCGTCCTCTGGAAGACCGACATCGAGGTGAGCCTTCGAGCTGTTTGTGGTGCACCACATATCTGGCCACACTGACCAGGACAGGATTCAAAGCTTCAACTGCCGGTGAAGGCTGCTCCCAGAGAGAACCAGTCAGAGACACCGACTGGTCCACGTCTTTCTGACTGAGGACCAAGAGCAACACAGTCTGCAAGATTAACTGCTCAGTCTCAGCCAAGATCTGGTCGAGAGGTTCAAGGAAAATCTCCATAGCCAGTTCAACCAGAGTCGAAGTCGATAAGTCTGATGGTGGTACCGTTGAACTCTCCAGCCCCTCCGGATCAAAGAGGGCTTGACCAAAGTCGAGCAGTTGAGGGAATAGAGAGATTGGGAGGACCTTGATCTCTCCAGGTCCCATGACTGACGCAAGCGGCACTTGTGATTCTTACCACAAGTGGGCAGAGCTCTCCCCCAGGGTATGGAGGGTGATGCATATTTCCCGGAATCCTCCAGTGAATGACACTCCAATCCTAGCCCCGACCAGAAGCAGTGCTGAGACCAAGGAGGTGCCCGCTGCAGCAGCCACTGCTTCTGTTTCAAGGGCCACAAGTTACTGAGCCGATCAAGCAGCCGCCGAGGCCTACTTGCAACCCTTATGGTGGTCGCTGGGATCCCGTTATGAAGGCCATCCCAGATTAAGCCACAGTTTCCTATCCTCCCCCACTCGAGTCCATGCTAACCCTGTGGGGCTCATCGGCCTGAATGACCATAACCGACCACCATCAAGGAAGCCTGGAAGCAGTACAATCATCCTTGGAAGGAGGTCCATTCTTCAGGTGAGGCAGCGGGGGCTCCACCTGAATGGGAGGAGAGGTCAGGAGCAGCCATGCCGAAACAGGTTCCAGCTGGTGTGGTGGCAGTCAGGGGAGTGCTGGTAACAGCTTAGGCCCTAAGCCCAAAAGGAACTGCTACCACATGACCTCCTCATAGTGCCCTCGCAACCTGCAGCGGAGCCGATCCTGCCCCACAAAGGAAGAGGAGAAATAGTGGTGGCACCACCTTCCCGAGTGTCAAGAGCAAGACTGATGAGGGCTACTCAACCTCAAGATACGGGTCCCCGATCTCGACCTCGACCACCAGTGGACCGGATGGCGGGGAGAGGCGGGAACTGGTGAGGGATGCTTACGGTCCCCTGCAAGCCCGGTGTCCCGAGGGTTAGGGACTGGATCAGGAGGCTGATCCGACCTGCCCTGGGACTGGAGAGTCAGAACCGGAGTCCTGGAGAGGGAAGTATCCCCCTCGTCCCGCAACAGCAGCTCAAACAGGTCGAGAAACATCTTGACAGGCTGGTCAGTCTGCATCTTGGCCAACACGCCCGACGGGGACACTGTGGGACCAAAGACCTGGACAGAAGCATCAGTCGAAGCTGACTAGCCGATGAAGGTCAGCAAACCAGAAGCGTGGGAATCCAAGACCCGAGAGTGCTCGCTGTCCCATGACCTGCGATGGGACTTTTCTTGCTTTTGCTTTGGAGTCCTTTTTTAGAGGATTCAGACCCACAGGAAGGGCCCTTCCCAAGGGAAGGAAGGGACTGGCATATATCCCAGAAGACCCCAGTGAAAGAGGTGCCAAAGCCCAGCGGGATCAACGCAGACCCTGAAGAAGAGCCTGCTACCACCTGGGCTGCAGCCTCCTCGAAAGCCACCAACTGTTCGGTGGACCCTGCTGCCGCAGAGACTGCCTGATGGACGCCCTTGGACAGAATGGGAGGATCCAACTCATCCAGGTGGCCCAGCAAAAGTCACGTGTACCAGTCCTCCATAGTGGAGGGGTGTAAAGTGCAGTACAGGCCGCAAGACTGGGAGTCATGTTCCTGGCCCAGGCAGTAAAGGCACGTGGCATGAGGGTCTGCGCACATCTTCTGTCCATACGGAAAAAGCTTAAACCCGGACGCCGACTTAGAAGTTGTTGAGTCCATGATGCCAAAACGGTGAAACTGCAGAACAACCTGAAGACCAAAGTTTTTTATTTTGTGAACGAACATAGGGCCCACTCGAAAGCAGAGCACTATGGAGGGAACCTGTCTCTTCCACTGGAAAGGAAGATCTGACGTCACGGGGTGGTGCCAAGGAGAATACCACCCGGGAAGGTGGGAGGAGCCAGCTTGAAGACCTTCAGGCTAGATTTAAAGGGGAAAGGAATTCTGCCAGAAGTGTGGATAGTACACCATATCCACACCCCTAGAAAATAAATTACGAAAAAAAAAAACACAACAACAACAAAGCCAGCCCATCTATACAGCAGTTGGGTTACCACTCATAATACCGTAAACCCGGATTCGGGAAAACACACTAAGGCCATCAGGGGCTGACCAGGCAGAGGAAGATGGAGTGTCCCAGAGGACACACTCCTCCAGGCAGGGGGAATCGCTGACTGCCTCCACTGCAACACTGCTACCTACAGGACCACTGGTGGTAGTGCAGTGGAGACAGGCTAGGGGAGGGCAGGCTGCCAGCTGGAATCTGCACTACCACGCTCTGACCGTGTTTGCACTTGGGTTTCCTAGCATGCTGGTGTCCTCAGGGGAACGGGAGGAACAAATACAGGAAAAAGAATCCCGGCAAACATCAGGATGACAAGAACACATGGATTTGAGCATAACTAACCAGCCATCCTACCCTGGAGGTGGGGGGGGGGGTAAGCAGGGGAGACAGTTTGGAATGGGGAAGTACTGGAGACGGTCAGGAGTAGAAACATCCTACATACCCTGCAGGGGGTATTCCTCAACCAACTAGTATTGGAACCCACTGGAAAGGGGGCATTACTGGACCTAGTACTGACAAATGGAGACAGTGCGACTGCTGCTGCAGTGGGGGACCACCTTGGGACCAGTAATCACTGTACAGTGTGGTCTGATATAGGTTCTGGGTCAGAATCTAATCACACAAGGACGAGGGTGCTGGACTTCAGAAGTGATGAATTTAAGAAAATGGAAGTATGCCACAGGAACGCCCTAGCAGGGACAGGAAAACTGGAGGGAGTTGAGGAACAGTGGGCAAAAAAAACAAAACGGCATTGAACAAGCAACGGACCTCTGCATCAGGCAGGTTAGCAAGGGCAGGAGAAAAAAAGAGACCACTATGGTTCTCTACGGAGGCAGCAGAAAAGTGAAAGCAAAAAGGACAGCATTTAGAAGATACAAAGAAACCCAGAAGGAGGGTGACAAGGAGACTTACCGGGAGAAACAAAGGGAGGCACGGAAGGCAGTTCGGAGCGCTAAAGTGCAAACTGAGGAATGATTGCCTGATCAGTGTCAATGGGGAATAAAACATTTTTTTAAATACACAAGTGAAAAGAGGAAGACAAAGGGAGAGCTAGTAAGGATGAAAGAGGACCACCAAAAAGAAGATATTTTCAACAAATACTTCTGCTTGGTATTCAAGGAGGAGGAGGAGGAGGACAGAAGTGGGCCAAAGTTTACAGACAAGGGTATGATGGGGCAAAAGGTGGATACAAGTCCTTTTACAGAAGAAAGAGCACTTAAGGAACTATCAACATTAAAGGTAAAGAAGGCAATGGGACTGGGCGGGGTGAACCCAAGGATACGGAGGGAACTGAAAGAGGGTCTGGCTGCACCTCTGACGGCCCTTTTCTACCTGTCATTGGAAACACGGTAGCTGCTGGGGGACTGTAGGAGGGTGGATGTAGTCCCACTACACGAAAGTGGGAATAAGAAGGAGGCAGGGAATTCCAGGCCTGACGGTGGTTGCTCAAGGTAATGGAATCGCTACTGAAGGAAAGGGTTAGGGAATAACTTGTTGCCAATGATCTATGGGATCTGAGGCAACAAGGTTTCACAAAGGGGAGGTTTTGCCAGACAAACCTGATCTGAGTTCTTTGATTGGGTGACCAAGGAGGTGGATCAAGGAGGGGTGGTGGACGTGGCCTACCTGTATTTCAGCAAGGCCTTCAACACCGATCCACACAGGAGGCTGATAAGAAAGCTGAGGAGCGTAGGGGTAGGGCCTAAAGTTGCAAAATGGGTGGACAGTTTGCTAAGCAATAAGAGTCAAAGGGTAGTGGTAAATGGCACCCACTCTGGAGTAGGCAAAGTGACTAGTGGGGTGCCGCAGGGGTCAGTGCTGAGGCCGGTCCTCTTCAATGTCTTTATAAGTGACACTACAGAGGGACTGAAAGGGAAGGTGTGCCTGTTCGTGGATGACACAAAGCTCTGCAACAGAGTGAACATGCTTGGGGGTACACAGAATGAGGGATGATTTAAGAAAACTGGAAGAATGGTCACGGGTTTGGCAGTTGGGTTTCAACGCAAGAGAGTGCAGTCATGCATATGGGGCACAGGAACCTGGAGGCAACATACCAAACTGGAGGAAAGGTACTAACAGTCAAAAAGCAGGAAAGGGACCAGAGTTGATAATTTTTGATGACCTAAAGGTAGCTAGACCATGTGACAACGCAGTGGGAAAAGCTAGTGGAATGCTCAGATGCATAGGGAGAGGTATCACCAGCAGAAGAAGGCAGGTAATATTGCCCTTGTATAGATCACTGGTGAGACCCCACCTCGAGTACTGTGTTCAGTTCTGCAGGGCACATCTCCAAAAGGACATAGATAGGGTGGAGGTGATACAAAGGAGGCAACCAAAATGGTGCAGGGCATACATCAGAAACCCTACGAAGAGAGACTCAATGATTTAAATATGTACTCCCTGGAAGGCAGGAGGGAACCGGGGGATATGATAGGGACATTCAACTACCTTACAGGAAGGAGCATTTTCCAAAGGAAAAGATACTCGAGGACAAGGAGACACAATATGAAGCTGGGGTGGAGGGCACAGGGAAAACGTGAGGAAGTACTTCTTCACAGAGAGAGTGGTGGACGCTTGGGACAGCCTCCCAGAGGAAGTGCTGGGTGGGGGGGGGCCAAAACAGTCACAGGATTTAAGAATGCATGGGATAGACACAAGAGAATCTTAGAAGCAAGGGGGGTGTAAGCCAGAGTCCAAGCAGGGTCTCTGGTGGCACTACAGGTAAGGGAATACGGGGCAGATTTGGTGGGCCAAGTGGTCTTTATCTCCCCACAACTTCTGTTTCTATGGCCAGAAATGTGACTAAGTGATAGCCTCCGGGACGGGGCAGCGCTGGATCCAAGGGGCTACAAACAATAAATTAAAAACGTAGCCTCCACACACCCCCATTAAGTTTACCTGTTCAAACCCTACTGCTGAAGACCTCACATTATAACATTCCACTACATGCAGATCAAAGCCAGTGCTCGTTGGCTAATCAGTTCTGGTAGCCTGCCAGTTTTATCCAGTGGAATCCAAATCTCCCATTTACAGTGATACAAAAATGGTGTCGCTGTCAAAATGAAAAAACTGGCTTTATCATGAAAACTCCAGTTCACTCGTTCACTGTCACTCCCCCCAACCACACACAAAAAGCTGGAAGGCAAAGTTTTCCTGAAGTTCAACTATAAGTGTACACATGGACTGATGATATGGCAGAAAAGGGTAGCAACTGCTGTAACTCAGCAAACGCCCTACAGTCAATGACAAAAGCTGAGGATTAGATACAGAGGCAGCATGAGCATTGGTGGTTCAGTGGTAGAATTCTCGCCTGCCACGCGGGAGGCCCGGGTTCGATTCCCGGCCAATGCAGTAGCCTTTTCTTTTTAAAGTACTCCAAACAATGAAACATAACATGGAACCATAGACTTTGCTGGCAGAAAAGCATCACTTGGCCCACCCAGTCTGCCCATATAGTCCCTGCCTAGCTTGTCTCTACAGACCCTAACTGGTCTCTGGTGCTCCTCTCTTCTCCCTGCCTGTTTACTAGTATTCCCCTATGTCTAACCCACGCATGCTTGAAGTACAGAGACGGTAGGGAACCTTGTTAAAATGGTACGTTTTCCCAGCATACTTATTCATACTTGCTTATGAAACAGGAGGAGCGGACATGAGGAACCTAGATTCCCATCCGGACTTTTGTTACAAGTTTATACTCACGCAAAGTATTTAGTAAACAATACAAAACAATAAAAAATAATAATTTATTGTAAAATTTGACTAACTCGGGGTACTAAACATAAGGTCAGCCATTAGTCTGCATGTATATGTCAGAAAGCATTACAGTAAGTTGCTCTGTCATTAAAATTAAGTGTTATTATGCACTGGGTTATTAAACAGACTGAGGCAAAGGAGGTCAGATAGCTTTGCTAATGCCCACAGAGTGTGCCAGTGGCTCTGGTATGATCCGAACATAGGTCCCATCCAGCAAACTAGCTAGTGTTCAAGCCACTGCTACACAGACTTAAAAAACTGGGCTCCGTCCTGGATTTGAAACCGGGATCTTTTCGCACGTAGTGAGAATCATGCCCCAGACTAAAAAAAAAAAATATGGGTCATTCCGGGATTTGAACCCGGACCTCTCGCACTCTAAGCGAGAATCATACCCCTAGACCAACGAACCACATACAATGAAAGTACCTTTTATGTAGTTTTCAGTAAGACTACTGTAGTTCAAATGAAGTGTTTTTGGCTCTGTCATCCGGCGGGCAGCACATCGCACTGTCAAGTAGGACACCCGGGTTCATGTGAGAATCCTGAAATCCTACACGGAGGCCATCAGAACTGAAGGGTACAAACCTCACAACCTGCTCCCATTCCCTCTGAGTTGGAAGGGCAAGGAGGTTAAATGTGTAACATCTGTTTTCCAGCTAAAGACACATTATAGCATGGATTAATCCTTTTCTTTGTTGACCTGGTAAACTCACTGAAGAATACCACCTCCTTTAAAGGAGAAGTAGGTCTTGGTTCACCAGATTGAATGCCCATGTCATACCCGCAAAACACAGCACCAGTTAATCCCCCAGCCTCCATAGCCTGGGAATAACCTCTGCATAACAACATAGCCACAGCTGCAGGCTGGCCCATCGGCTCATGATGTCACTGACCTGGGTTTGGGAACAAGCCCGGATTGTTGGGGGCTGACCAGAAGGACAGCAACTAAGTGTTCCACAGGGCGCTCTCCCTCACCGGACAGGGTGGGTTCCCATCCTCAACAGCAATAATGCCATTTAGGTAACCAAAGGTGGCAGTGCAGCTGGAGGAACGAGGGAGGGTGGATGGGACTCTGCAGGCATCGGACATCATTGCAATCTGTGCAAGTGAATATCTCTTGACATCACTGCACATTGGAGGCCCTGGGAAGAGGACCGGAAAAACAGAAAATAGCCCTAGTCCCCAAAGGTAAAAGACCCTGGTATATCCGGGGCTATGCTCCATATACTGGTTGTGATCCTCTTGACGAGCAAAGTGAGGGAGGTATTCCACAGTAGCATGGAGGGTGGCGGCACAACAGCAAGATAGTAACCCCATGGATGTACCAGAACCTTGTTACTTAAGCGGTGGCTTTGATATGAATCCTGCAGCCTACAAAAAAGTAGAATTTGAAAACCAGTTCCCATTTCTATCAATGGAGCATGCCACGTGCTCTCCAAACTAATACATCACCAAACGTGAGAGCATGGGGGCAGAGTCTGCTCGAATCGGGACCGGGAAGGGGAAGGGATTAGATGGACAGCTCCTCCAACTGAGAAATTACGATCCCTTCCCCTTAGTAACAGAAGCAGTAATACATTTTGAAAAGTGGACTTCTGAAGTCCTTAAGAGGTAAGCTGCTGCTTGGGGGCTTTATTAAGGCACCGAAACCAGTGCTCTTTAAAGCTTGTGTAATGCAACCAAATTTTGTTTTACTCACCATACTGCAAAACAGGTAAGCACATTACTCTTAGCTGCCAATATTATCTGGAAAACAGGGTGGGAGGGAGATTCAGGAAGACTTTCAGAAAGTATTTCTTTACAGAGAGGGTGGTTGGTAAGTAGAATGGGTTGTGGGGGGTTGTCTGTGCCAAATCAGTGGATGGATTCAAACGAGGGTACGAGAGACATGGACTGGTCAGGATAGCAGGGGAGGATGACATGGGGGAGGGGGCTGAGTGACCACTAGGGCATTCCCATCATACCATAGCTAGTGCCGGGCATACCAGATGGGCTTGTGGTCTTTATTCTGCTGTCAGTGTCTAGTTTTCTATGTAAGTTCTCAGAGCTCTTGAGGACAAGGGACCCCACGTCCTTTATGCACTGACACTTCATCAGGACACAACTTCTATCAGTATGCTGTGTCCCTTATTTATTTATTTTTTAAATCGGGAAAGAAGTGCAGGCAATGCCACCAATTTTCAACCGACCTGGGGGCTAGATATAGATGCAAACTGATATATTTAACCAGGTTAAGCTGTTGGTGCTATGTTTAGTGAATGGGAAATCTGGCCAAGACACCGGGGAAATGCCCCTACTCGCCTCTTGCCAAGATGGCCACCGGAGAAGGAGATAAGAAGGTGGATGTAGGAGTCCGGGAGACGGCCTCCTTCCTGACTCTGAAACAACAGGCTTTGGCAGAAAATTCAGAGTTGGAACGACAAGGAGAAATAGAAGGATTAGCAGTGGCTCACACAAGTTTTGAAATGGAAATTGGAGATATTGAAGAGATGGACACTATTGTATCTCTCGGGGGAAAAAAATTTACTTTTGGAGACAGAATCGGCGATTTGCAGGGAAAAGATGCAGCGATCCTCGAAAGCAGAGCAGCAGGAGAATGAGAGCAAATGTCAAGTGAACGATCAGCTGAAAATGACAACCGATGATGTGGCAGAGGCCCCAAACACTGAAAGGACTGTGCCCAATGCCGAAAAGGTACAAAACAAAAATATTGACTTTGAAACTGTAAAAAACCGAGTGAGATAACTTGTCAGGGAATGAAAATAACTGTGAAACAAATGTTTTAAAATGCTCTGACAACCAGTTACTGAATCCGGTTGCTTATGAAATGGGCACTGCTACACATGAAATGCAACAGAAGGGAAAAAAAGGGTCCAGGTATGGGGAAAATCTAGAACGGAGAAGAATTTACCTAGGGAGAAATGGACTCCAGAAACAGCATTAAAATCAGCAGGCTGGCTGAAATTAGAAGGAGGACAGTGGAAACCAGACCTTTCAGACCCTAAGATGCAACAATATGAGAAGGATACAAATGTTAAACAGTTTACTTCAGCAAATAATAAAAACATTGATGGCCCTTCAACATCAGGGGCTGGGTTTTTTAACCACAATGAAGATAAACCGAACAGTTCTGAAAATACCTCGTCCTCAGAAGAAGAGGAGGTAAAAAAACACAGAACAGAATAAAACACACTTTGGGAACGCTAAAAATAACTTTCTGATCTTTTTTCTCCGGGGTGGTGGGGGGCAGCTCCTAGGTGCAGTGCAGTGAGGTTAATCTAGAAAGGAGGCCTAGAACTACCACCAGACAGGGTGTATGTGGCCAAGACCCTATTAAAAGATTCAGTGAGATTTTCTGCCTCAGAAATTTATGTGCGAATACATGTGGGGGATTCAAACTATGATATTAGTTTTAAATCTGTAGCAGGATTAGAGAGATTTTGGGCAAGGTACAATGTCACGAGTAAAAATCCTATGTGGAGCCCCTTTTGGCAGTCCCCCTTACAAAACCCATGATAAGGCCATCACAATATTATTCAGGAATGAAGGGGTAAATATATCGGATATATTATTTTGGCTAAAGCAAAAGTGTGAGGTGTTGGGATCCCCTTCCCCCATCAATGATTCGGAGCAAATCTGGACAGGTGGCTGGAAAGTACAAGTGAAGTTAAAACAGACAGACATGGGAATAATGCATCTTCCTGGTATTTTTTTTTGGGTGGGAGGGATCGGGGATCATTATTCTATGTAGGCCAACCAAAAGCTTGCTTTAAATGTGGGTCTAGGAGTCACTTGAGCAATGCATGCAACGGTATAAAATGTACTAAATGTTTTGAATATGGGCATGCATCTGCAGAGTGTCAAAACAGTTTCAAATGCAATTTGTGTGAGAGACGAGGGCATTCATATGCAAAATGTCCTTGGGCCTCTCACAACAAAGGAGAGAGTACATCTCCTGAACAGTTAATCACACAAGCACACCAGAAAGGCTCCATTCAGGTCTCAGAAAAAAGATTAGAGGAAATGATACAAAAGGAAAAAGAGGGGAAAAATGGAGAACCCAGAGAAGAGAGGTCAGAGAAAGTAGAAAATATGAATCTACAGGAAGAAAGTGAAGGGAAACAGGGGACACAGTACAGGAACAAGACACTCAGATCAAACAAGACACTTTACAAGAAGGAAAAGGGCCTACTCAGACTACTTTGCTGCCTGCTAGCCAGGGGTCTCCTCCCTTAAATCAAAATAAATACACTACAGTAACAAGGAAAAAAAAAAGAGGCCAAGAGAAGCCATACAGACAAAACGGACAGAGAAAAAAAGAAAGTCGACTGGACTGGTTTATAGAAACAAATACTCAGTACTTACAAGGAAAACAAATGATGATGGGGGTACAATACAGAAAGTGAGGATTCACAGGATTCTTCAGATTCTACAGACAAAGAAGATTTGTCAGATACTGAAATCCCATCACAGAAACCCAACAGAAGGCAGGCAACTTAGATCACAGAATAGGAAAAAGAATGTGTAAAGTAAACATTCCTTCCTGGGGAAAAAAAGGTGGGGGGGATAGAAAATGACCTCACTGTTTCTACGATAAATGTAAACAGTATGAAAGGACATAAGACAATGATTTCAGTTTTGAATAGTTTATCTAATTCTCTCAGTCAGATTATACTCATACAGGACACAAGACCTAAAACAAAATATAAACTATTCAAAGCATCCAAAATGTGGACACAAGGCCCCTCATTTTGGTCAACAGGTTTAGAGAAATGTGACAGGGTTGGAATATTATTAAAAGACTGAAGGATAAAAGTAACAAAATTAATTGAAATTGTACCAGGGAGAGCACTAATAATATATATAAATTTCAAGGCACAGAGAGTAAGGCTGATTACAATATATGCCCCCAAACAAAAGCCACAAGAGTGCAACTATTTAATGAGATCAAAGCTTTTTTATATACTTCTAGGACTGTAATATGGGCAGAAGATTTTAATTGTGGGACAGAATTGTCAGACAGAGGAGCAAAAACTAGAACAATGTTTAGTGACACCAACAAACTCAATGAGGTGATTAAAAGAGGAAAACTAACAGACACCTACAGACAAATTCAAAAAAGACTTTAGCAAGGCATTTGACACAGTCCCACACAAAAGATTAATATACAAGTTAGCCAGCCTGGGAGTGGGTCCCAAGATGACAGACTGGGTAAAGAATTGGCTGGAGAATAGGACACAGAGAGTAATAGTAAATGGAGTCCACTCTGAAGAAAGGGGAGTTACTAGAGGGGTACCGCAGGGTTCAGTATTAGGACCGGTCCTCTTCAATGTCTTTATAAGCGACATTGCAGAAGGACTGGAAGGAAAGGTATGTCTCTTTGCAGATGACACAAAGATCTGCAACAGAGTTGATGCACAAGGTGGGGTGGAAAGGATGAGAAGGGACTTGGCAAGGTTAGAGGAATAGTCAAATGTATGGCAGCTTAGATTCAATACTAAGAAGTGCAAGGTAATGCACCTGGGAAGCAAAAACCCAGGGGAAGAGTACACAATGGGGAGTGAGATACTAACGACCTAAAGGTGGGCAAGCAATGTGAGAGGGCAGCAAGAAGGGCTGGGGGGATACTGGGATGCATAGGGAGAGGCACCACCAGTAGAAAACAGGAAGTTATTATCCCTCTGTACAGACAGCTGGTGAGACCCCATCTGGAGTACTGCGTGCAGTTCTGGAGACCCAGTCTCCACAAAGACATAGACAGGATGGAAGCTGTCCAGAGTCTGCACCGGAAGACATATGAAGAGAGACTACAGGAGCTTAATATGTATAGCCTCGAGGAAAGGAGGGAGAGGGGGGACATGATAGAAACTTTCAAGTACCTTAAGGGAATCAACAAAGTCCAAGAGGGTAGCATCTTTCAAAAAAAGAGGTGTGCAAGAACAAGGGGGCACAATTTGAAGATAGAGGGGAGGCGGCTCAGAGGTGATTTAAGGAAGTATTTTTTCACAGAGAGGGTTGTGGATGCATGGAACAGCCCGGAGGAGGTTGGTGAGTCAAAAACAGTGGTGGAATTCAAGCATGCATGGGACAGTCATAAGGCAATTCTAGGGGGTGGGGGTAGGAAGAAGTAGGCTGCTGGTTAACTAGGATCTGCAGCTTATCCATTAGGTAGGGAAATGGGCAGACTGGGTGGGCCAAGCGGTCCTTATCTGCCGTCAAATTCTATGTTTCTATGTAAATAGGAAGGTACACATATTTTAGAGGTACTATAAAAACAAGACTAGATTTCATTTTTGCCTCTAATATGGTCAAGATAGCTGCAAGTCAAGTCCAGAGCTATGAGTTTACAGACCATAGAATGGTTCAAAGTACTATTTCTTGGGGTACACTACCCACATTTGGGAAAGGGGTCTGGAAAATAAATAACATATTGCAAGAAGAGAAATTACTAAAACAATGGTGTCAATGCTGGACTGCAAGGAAATCAGTGGAATGCATGTATGACAGTAAAATAGAATGGTGGGAGAATAGCAAAAGAGAAATGAAAAACTTATTTAGTAAATATACTGGTAATAAATCTCAAACAGAATACAAAAAAATACCTCCAATTAAGGAGTCAGTTGCAGACCCTAATTTCTCAATCACAGACAGAAAACCATGACTACAGTAAACTTATACAACAAGTGCAGAAAGAAATGAAAGAAGTACAGTATGGTACAGCTAAATCATTAAAACATGAAATGCAGTTTGGCACTCAAAATAAACAAATCTTCGATCCCTTCAAAGATTACAGTAACAGAATTGAGAAAAGGGTAATTACAGAAATATTAGATACAGACGGTTCCCTGGAAATAGGGAAACAAGAAATTTTACAGACAATAGATAAACATATATCTGGGCTATTTGAGAATATACCAGAGACCACAGATCCGAGCTAAATATTACAGCACTTAAACCTACCAAAGTTAACTGAAAAGGAAAAAACAAGTTTAGCAAAACCTATCACAGTTGCAGAGGTAGAGGGAAGTATAGGAATGCAAAAAAATAATACAGCCCCTGGAAAGGATTGGCTAAGTGCCGAATTTTACAAAACATTCAGAAAACAACTGGCCCATGCACTTGCTGATGTATATAACAGTAGTGCGGAAAATATGAAATTACCACTTAGTCAGAATGAAGCTATTCTCATATTATTATATAAAAAAGGAGAAACATCTAATCTTAATAATTGGAGACTTTTAAGCTTGTTAAATGTAGATTATAAAATCTTAAAAATATTACAATGTAGATTAGCTGAAGTAGCAGACAAATTAATATGCATACATCAAACATGCTACATTAAAAATTGAAAGTTACAAGACAATCTTATATGGCTTAGAGAACTATATGGATATGGGAACAGAGGAGAGATATCAGGATACGTTTTAACCAAAGATCAGGAAAAAGCCTTCGACACGTTATCAAATAAATATCTATTTACGGTATTGAAATACTATGACGTTCCTGAAACATACATTAAATGGATACAGTGTTTATACCGGGAAGTAAACTTCACACCACTTATAAATGGTTGGCTAGGAAAAAAGCACAATTTTTGTAGAGGGGTGAGAGAAGGCTGTCCACTGAGTCCTATACTATATGTCTTTGGGTTAGACCCTTTGTTAAGGTACATTCAGGAACAAAACAACATCATAGGGTAAGCACTAGATGCACAGTCTCCAGTAGTGAAGATATTAGCATACGCATATGATGTGATATTAACATTACATGAAGATACAGAAGAGAGTGGGTTAAAGGAAACTATGGAGCATTTTTCAAAAATATCTGGGTCCAGGATTAATTACAGTAAAAGTCTGGGAACTTATATAGGCAACAGTATGCAAGTTCCAAAACAGTCACTAGCTGAGATTACAATAAAAGAACAAGACATAAGAATATTAGGAATTACTTATGGCAAGGGCGAAATGGCAATAAAAAATTGGGAAGCATGTTTGGAAATAGCCAATTATAAAATAGGATTATGGAAAAATAACATTTCTAAGTTGAAAAGGGTAGCATTAATAAAAACTTGTAACATGGCATTAATGGTTGAGAGAGAATCGGGAGCCGCGATAGGCGCAACAGTGTCACGGGACCCTAGCTGGAGCGGGCATTAACCCAGCTTATATGCCGTGCCTGCTCAGGCAGTACCGCAAGCAGCCAGACCCCCAGCCTAGCAGCACTAGGTCCTGTGGCCCGCGAGACGAAGAGCGACAGGAGCGCTGGGCCGGCAGCCTCACTAGCCATCCGAGCGCGGAAACGGGAAGGGGGGACCTGAACCTGCGGCTGACCAAGCCAGCAGGCTTCCACTGCCACACCTTCACCATCCATGGCACGGTGAATTTCCTCTATGGAACGGGGCCGCCGGTGATGGAGAGCAGAAGCAGCCGGGCAGAGGAACAGAGCCCAGGGCACACCCAGGAGCAGCACAGACAGCCGAGCTGGAGCACGGCAGCGCCGGAGCAGTGTCCCGGAGGCAGCAGGAAGTGAAAGCCCCCGGCATGCACAGCGCAACTGCAATCCTCCTCACAGTGGCCGAACCGTGCACCGGAGACCTCCCGCGGTGGGTATGAGGAGAATACCCGCACCGAACTGCAGACAAGTAGAATAGGGATGTTGGCCGCAAGCCTCCAGGCAAATCTAGGGACAAAACCTGATGACCACATATGTATGTATCTAATGTTATAAACCGTTGTCTGATACCGAAGTAAAAGCTTTACAAACCTCGCACCGCCTCCGCCTGTCATTGTTCATGTCGCTCAGTGGGCCCCCGCCAGCTGCCTCCACCGACCCGCGGCCCGTGTTACAAGCGCATTAACCTCTCCGTCGGTGGCATTCACGCGATTGATGCATGGGGACGGGTGGTGGCCTCGCCCTCGAGCCGCCACTGCCCCCCACATGCATCAATCCAGCATTAGATGCCACCTTCGGCGTGGCTTAATGCTTACTTTGCTCTTACCTGTGTTCATGTACATAAGCTATGTATATCCAGTACCACAACAGCTAGAGACCAGGCTCTTGAGTATTTTTTCCAAGGATTTTGGAGGAATCGACTTAACCCCATCAAAAGAAACATTGTATACAAAAGAGAGGGAGGGTGTGGGATGATAAACCCAATAGCTTTTTTTTTTTTTTTATAGTATATTCATAGCCTACAACACAACAGAAGCAGTAAAGAATAACAAGATGACATGGTCACAAGGGGTTAAAAACGGATAGAATCATACAGAGAGGAATGACGGAGAGGCCAGATGAACAAAATGAAAAAGAAAAATCTTCCTAGTTATATGTTAGACACTATAAGAAAGATTAAGCAATGGCACATAACAGAGTAGTTAGTGTCAACACAAGATAGGAAACAATTGTATCAACATGTAAAACAAGAGAATTTGAATATCCCCTATTGTTCATCACAAAAATACACAGGAGGTGTTGCAATATCTTAATAATAAAAGGATCCCTGTACAGGTATGGGACATACATTGGCTAACAATTCATGGCAAACTAGGAGTACACAATAATCGCAAACACAAGCAGGTGTTGGAGAGATATTGTTTAAGGGAGGAATGTGTAGGGGTTAGAAACACAAGAGCATCTGTACATAACATGTCCTTATGCTCAGGGGTTTGGACCCACTTATCAATTAAATGGGGGGAACCATTGTATAAATACATAAAATATGAGGAATTAGTATTGGGCATCTAGGGTAATCATTGGAGAAAATACTGTAAAGATACAATAAAAGTTATTTGCACAATTTTAAAGTATTGTATATGGCAAGCAAGATGTGCTTGGGTGCTGCAACAGAAACTAGTAGTATATGAAGAAGTACTAAGAATGATAGAAGGTGACGTAAGAAGTGTCTACTTTCAAGAAATGAAAAAAATGCCTCAGTGTGAACACAGGAGAATGTGGGAAAACTTGCCTTGCATTACAGAAGTATGAAGTGCCAATGACTGTAATATATAAATGCATTATTTTTTTAGTTTTTGTTTTAAAATGTTGAAATTCTGTTTGATTGTGTGAATATCGTAAAGACTTAAATAAAAATTCCGCTACTCGCCTCAAGGGGAATCCTTGTCATCCTTGTCTCTGACCAAGATGGCCGCTTCACAGGAGGTGGAGAATCTGATGGATGTTGCGGAGACAGGGGCCAGGCCTCCTCCCCTGTCCCTTCTAGTCTTGAGGCAGTTAAGAGAGATATGCTAAAGCAAGAATTCATGGATATGGACACAGAGCAAAATTCTGGTGGAGTTCCGGTAGAGTTGCAAATTGTTCTGGATTCTGATATACCTGTATCTGCTCATGAGGATGCTATCCCTGAGAATCAGTCTGTCCCACAGCCTTCTTTGGAGTTGAAAGAGGATAAGGAGCAAGGTAAATTGCAGAGCTTTCCGTGTGCCGCACAGCGATCCACAGCCAGCAGAAAGTCTACTTCAAAGGCCCTGACAATCAGCTGGGAGACGTGTCAGGAGCCCCAGCTGCAAGAACAGTGACTCACGCTTCAGCTAAGCGAGAGTCTGCTTCGGAATGAGGAAGCGAGTTCCTCTGAGACGGCTGGCAGTAAAATCGATGCACCTGTCGAGTGCCAAGAGCCACACGGTCTCCCGCAAAGGACTCCCCCAGTGGCAGCAGCATGACGCAAATTGGGGACAAAACTAATACCGATCAAACAGACAATGGGAGAGCAAGTTACAGATGGTGCGCAGCAAGCAGCATACTGAGGTACCCCTTTCTGTTCCTTCTAAACAGGCAGTTACAAACATTGAGACTGAAACTGTTTTTTCCTTTACCGACCGGAGAAAAGGCAATAAACCCTCTGAGTTTCCTCGCCCTAATTGGTCTCCGGAACACGCACTAGCTGTAGCAGGTTGGATACCAATACCTGATGGACACTGGGTCCCCAATGCTACAGACCCTGCTGTACAAAAATAAGCAGACTTGGCTCCAAAATCTAGTGAAATTACAGAAAAAGACCCTGTCACTAGACCTTCTGCTACTAAATCAAAGACCCTTATGCAACAGGCTGTCCTGGTACCACATCATGCTCTACAAGACCCTTCTTCCATTGATGCACCTGTAAGTCTGGGCCCAGCAGAAACAGTATTGAACAATTCCGTGAAAAGTGCTTGGCTTTCCCCAATGTTTAAATTAGCTGAAATTTCAAAACAAGGGGGAACCAGCACCCAGAAGAAACTCAGTTCACCTCATTTATAAAGATGGATTAGAAGAGCAGCCTGATAGACTTTACATTACAAAAATGTTGTTAAAAGGGTCCTTATGTTTTTTTCCCATCGGAAATATTTGCCTTAATTCAGGTTGGGAGCGCTAACTTTGATGTAAGTTTTAAGAATGTCACAAACCTTGATAGAGTTTGGGCACAATATCACAAGTTAAAGAATAACCCATTATGGCTTCCCTTTTTGGCTATCCTCCTCATCAAACCAGTTGTAAAGGTCATTACTGTAATGTTTAAAAATGAAGGTGTCAATACTGAAGACATCCTGTTCTGGCTTAGACAACGTTGTGAGGTACTGGACAGGCCCACCCCCATTCTAGACAGCGAACAGATCTGGAATGGGGGTTGGAAACTTATGGTCAAATTATTTTCCTCCAATAATGGGCCTATACATCTGCCTAACCTTTTCTTTTTAGGGAAAGATAGAGGTTCTCTTTTTTTATGTAGGGCAACCCAAAGCCTGTTTTACGTGTGGGGCACATATGCACTTAAGCTCAGCCTGCGAAACTATTAGATGTAATCATTGTTTTGAGTATAGGCATGTGCCAGCAAACTGTTTAAACCTTTTTCGTTGTAATCTATGCGAGAAAACTGGTGCACGCCTATGGTAGGTGTCCATGGGCCTCCCATAATAGGGAGGATTGCCCCTCACATGAAGGCCTTATAAATCAAGCCCAGGCCAAGAAGATAGCCAGGCAGGAGGATGAACTGATTAACCCCCCTATGGTGCTCACACCAGCACAGGATTGTAACCCTTCTGTCACGGAAATTCAAGAGCAGCTTTCACAGCCTATGCACACTTCCTTTGGCAAGGCAGAAGCTCTCGTTATTAGTACACAGACAGTCATTTCTATGGTATCCCCTTCTTCTAAGGTCTCCCCTTCTCCTTCTAGCAAAGTATCAAAAGAGGACATGCCTCCACCCCCCAGCTATGGATATGGCCTTTAAGCTGGTCTCTTCTAAGAAGAGATCCAGATCAGGGAGCATCTCAAGAGTTGGACCACCTGGTAAACAGGAAAAAGAGCTAAAGGGAGATCTTCACCACTTTTGAAAACTGAAAATCGTTTTCCGCTTTACCAGTAGAAAAATAACGGAGATTCTGAGGAAGAAGAATTGGACACCCCATCTGTTGCCTCCACTACAACTGATGATGCGGGGGATTCTATCGCTAGATGTTCCTGGCAGAGGAAGAACTCTAAAAACCCTGGTTGATTAAATACCCCGTTATTTTCATGAGATGACTTTCTCAATTACTCTCCCATGCACTCCCTCTCCATTTCTTCTATAAATGTTAACAGCATTAAAAACAAGAGGAGGAGGTGTGGGTGTTTTTTTATCTTTGTCCCATTTTTCTACTGATATTTGGTGTTTACAAGATACAAGGCTCAAATCCCACCAGGACCTGAGACAGGCCTCGGATAACTGGGAGTGTTGGGCCTTCTTTCTGGTCAGTAGGGGGGGATAATTGTGATGGGGTACGTATTCTTTTCTCTAAACCTGGGATTACTGTTTCTCAGTTGTTGGACATTCTTCCTGGCAGAGCTCTCAATCTGGATATTAATTATTGTCAGGAGAGATTAAGATTAATCATTGTCTACACTCCCCAAACCAGAGCTCACAGGGTTCCCCTTTTTAAATCCATTCATCCTTATCTACACTCGTCCAGGCTGATAGTGTGGGCAGGTGATTTTAACAGTAGTTTAGAGCTGGCAGATAGAGGGCTTAAGACAAATAAAGTTTTCTGTGATACTCTAGCATTGCAAAACATACTCTCATTGTCTGGTGTCTCTGACTCCCACAGAATGCTTCACCCAGCTGGTGGACACACGTTTTTTAAGGGTTCACTGTCTACAAGGATACTCTATTGTTTTAACTAAAATATTAGTTACTGATGACGTTTTTACCTCTGCTTGGGAATTTTCTGACCACAAATCTGCTACAGTATATCTTAGTTGGGGGGGGGCTCTCCTAGATGCAAGAAAAATAGTTGGAGACTGAATCTTTATTAGATGACCCAGATATTTGAAAAGCCTGGATAAAGGACTGGGGTGCACGGTTATCGGTCTCCGCCTGCTATGAAGACCTCAATTCTTGGTGGGAGGATACTAAACAATCTTGGAGACATCTTTTTCAAACTACAGCACAAGTTAAATCTAACAAGGAATACATGGGGTATTTACAGTTACGGGGTCAATTGCAGGCCTTGATATCTTTATCAGAGGAGCACACTAGGGATTTCAGTGTACAAATCTCGGTGCTTAAAGAACAGATGAAGTCCTGCCAATATAATAGGGCTAGAGCATTAGACCAGGAAAGTAAAGTTATCTAAGAACTTACCGTAACAGTAGATCTTCGAGAGAGGCTCTTGCAGTAGGTATTCACATATAGGACTGATCCGCCAGGCATCAGGACCCCACAAAAAAATTTCTAGCTAGCAGTCTCTGGCGGGGGACCTCCCCCACGTCAGGTGACAGACGTCATGTGATGTCAGTATAAAGGGGCAGTCCCCCACGCCCGCCTTCCAGTTCTTTCCCACCAAGGGCCAAAAGAGGCAAGACGAGAGAGAAGAGGATATTTCTGCCCAAGGAAATGGAACCAAAGATGCTTAGGGGGATGGAGGGCAGGAAGTCAATACCTACTGCAAGAGCCTCTCTCGAAGATCTACTGTTACAGTAAGTTCTTATGTAACTGTACTATCTTACTTCGAGAGGGCTCTTGCAGTAGGTATTCACATATAGGACTGAGTCCCAAGCAGTCTGGAACAAGGAAAAGCACTCAGGAGGAGGATAACTATCCATAGCATGGAACCTCTGGCTGAACAGGTCTTAAGAAAGAAGACCTTGAAGCACAGCCAACCTGAAGCCTGCTCTACGGTGAGAGGCAATGTCCAAACTCTAGTGTTTTGTAAAGGTATGGACAGAAGCCCAAGTTGTGGCTGTGCAGATGTCTGCCACTGACATATTCTTGAAACAAGCCGTAGAGGCAGCTACTACTCTGGTGGAGTGACCTCTGATTTGACCCAGCAGGGTCTTGTACTTGTCATAACAGAAAGTGATACAATGAGCCAACCATTTTGATAGGCATTGCCTAGAAACAGCATTGCCTTCTCTTTTGAAGGCAAGAGAGACAAAAACCTGATCAGTTTTCCTGAGATCCTTAGTCCGATTGGTGTAGCATCTCAGTATCCTATGAACATCCAAAGTATGCAAGAGAAATTCCCCCTGATTAGAGTGCTGCATAAAGAAAGCGGGTAGCTCAATGGATTGATTCAGCGTAGATTTAGCCACCACCTTAGGGAGAAGCTTAGGGTTGGTGCGTAAAGCCACACGTTCCTTGTGGAAAATCAAGCAGGAGATTTTGCACATCAAGGCCTGAAGCTTGAAAATGTGTCGAGCAGAAGTAATGGCCACTAGGAAGAGTCTTCCAAGAAAGGAAATTGTAGTTACGTAAGAACTTACCGTAACAGTAGATCTTCGAGGGAGGTTCCTGCAGTAGGTCTTCACATATAGGACTGCACCCCCTGGCGTCAGGTCCGAACGGCAAACTTGTAGATAGCAATCATCAGCAGGGACCTCCCCAGACATCGGGTGATGTGACGTTAGCCCGACTATAAAAGGGGCAGTGCCACGCCCGCTTTCCAGTTCTTTTCCACCGGAGACCTACAGAAAGGTAAGAATAAGATAGGAGTAAAGACTCCTAGGACCCAGCTTCCTCTCTAGACCCAAGGGCTAGGTAGGATGAAAAATAAAGGAAAAAAGGGGGAAGGTGAGAGGAAAACTAGATCTACTGCAGGAACCTCTCTCGAAGATCTACTGTTACGGTAAGTTCTTACGCAACTGCAATATCTTACTTCGAGAGGGTTCCTGCAGTAGGTCTTCACATACAGGACTGAATACCAAGCAGTCCCCAAAATAACTAATGCTGAGGTGCATCCGGGAGGAGGAGAAGTCGCCATACGGAATTATGACAGGAGGCCTTGCAAAACTGCGAGACCAAAGCCAGTTCTGCACTTAGAGGTAATGTCCAGACTGTAATGCTTAGTGAAAGTGTGAACAGATGATCACGTGGCCGCTGCACAGATCTCTGCAGTAGACACATTCCTGAAAAAGGCAGCAGAGCTAGCCACGCTGCGGGTGGAGTGACCTTTGACTGCCCCCGGAAGGGACTTCCCATATTTCGTGTAAGAAGAGTGGATGCAGTTGGCTAACCATCTAGAGATGGCTTGTTTGCAGATAGCCCTGCCCTGGCACTGGGCAGCAAAGGCTACAAAGAGTCGGTTGGATTTATGAACCTCTTTAGTCCAGTTCGTGTAGTACCTCAGAATCCGGTGCACATCTAAGGTGTGCAGAAGGTATTCCCCTCTGTTAGAATACTGGGGATAGTATACTGGTAAGTCCACGCTCTGATTTAGAGTGGTTTCTGAGACCACTTTGGAAAGAAAGGAAGGGCTAGTCCAAAGGACTACTCTGTCCCTATGAAAAATTAAATAGGGTTCCTTACAGACAAAAGCTTGGAGCTCAGAGACACATTTTGACGGAACTCACTAAAACTAAAGTTTTCCAGGAGAGGAAGCGTAAGTTGCAAGTAGAAGCTGGTTCAAACCGGGGTAAAGTCAGCTTCTCGAGCATGAAATTCGGGTCCCGGGGGGACAGGGATTCAGGATTGGAGATTTCAAGTGAAGGATGCCTTTCAGAAAGGTTTTGACAACCTCCAACTGAGCTAAGGTTTTACCCTCCACCGGGAGGTGGTAGACCGACACCACAGAGAGATGGATCTTAATGGAACAGTAGCTAAGGCCCACCTCAGATAAATGGGTGAGGTACTATAACACCTGGGCCGCCAAGCATGAAAATGGGTCCCAGGGCATTGCTTGGGCCCAGATCGAAAATCTTTTCCACTTCATGGCGTAAGTGAATCTAGTAGAGGGTTTTCTGGCTTCTACTAAGATATGTGCAACCTGCGAGGAGACACCATAGTGGGAAACCGCTATGTCCACGGGTGCCACACATGAAGGTGGAGAGACTGAAGGCATGGGTGCACCAGGGTGCCCTGCTCCTGTGTCAGAAGGTCATGGAAAAACGGCAAAGGGACCAGAGGTTCCAGTGCCAGTTGTTGCAAAAGAGGATACCAAATCTGGCGTGGCCAGAGAGGAGCGATAAGGATCATGTGAGCTCCCTCCTGCTGAAGCTTTACCAGAACCTTCCGAATAAGAGGAAAGGCATAGAGAAACCTCCCTGTCCAAAAGAGAGACAGTGAGTGCATCTCACCAAAAAGCACCATGCCCGAGAACGAGCAAGCAAAAGTTGGGTAGTTTTGCGTTGAATGGGGAGGCGAGCAGATCTATCTCTGGTCAACCCCATCGAAGAAAGAGTTCTTCGACCACCACTGACTTTAGCTCCCACTCGTGGGCCCTGGCCACTGATCGACTGAGACTGTCCGCCAGGATGTTGCTTACGCCTGGGACATGGACTGCTGTCAAGAAAAGGCTGTGCTGGATCGCCCAGTACCAGACCCTCATTGCTTCTCTGCAGAGAGGGTACGACTGGGTTCCTCCCTGTTTGTTGATGTACCAGACTGTGGACATGTTGTCCGTCTGGACCAGAAGTGATCCCGGTACCAGGAGGGACTGGAACACTTGGAGAGCGTAAAGAACCGCCCTGGTCTCCAGAACATTGATGTGGAGCATAAGCTCCTGGTCGGAACAAGATCCCTGGTGTCTTGTGTATCCCCAGATGGGCTCCCCAGCCCAAGTCTGAGGCATTGGTGGTGAGGATTTGGGTTGGGACGGGGGAATGAAAAGGTGTTCCCCTCAAAAGGTTGGAGAGATCCTGCCACCAGTGAAGATCTTTCTGTAGGCTGCTGGAGATCATGACTTTTTGGTTCATGTCATCCGTCCTCTGATCCCATTGGACTCAGAGAGACCATTGGGTGACCCTCATGTGGAGTCTGGCCAGGGGTACTGTTGAAATGGCCGCTGCCATCAGTCCCAAAAGATGGAGCACAGCATGTGCTGAGATCCATCGAGCCTGGGCCACGAGAGTAGCCTGAGCAACTAAAGTCTCAGCTCGATCTGATGGCAGAAACACCTTGCTCTGAACTGTATCTAGTACGGCTCCAATGAACTGGAGACGTTGAGATGGTACTAGCTGGGACTTGGGAAAATTGACCGTAATACCCAGAAGTGAGAATAAGTTCAGAGTGAAAGAGAGGGACTCTTTCAGGCTGGTAGGAGAGGATGCTGTGAGGAGCCAGTCATCCAGGTACGGGAAGACATAAATGCCCTGGTGGCGTAAGAATGCCGCCACCACTACTAGACATTTCGTGAACATCCGAGGGGCCGAAGAAAGGCCAAATGGGAGCGCCCGAAACTGGAAGTGGTCCTCCATAAAAACAAAACGGAGGAAGCGGCAGTGGGCCGGGAGGATAGGGATGTGCAGGTAGGCATCCTGCATATCCAGGGAGCACAGCCAGGAGTTTGGATGGAGCAGGGGGAGGAGCCCCTGAAGAGTCAACATACGAAACTTCTTGTACTGAATGAAGATGTTTAGAGTGCTGAGGTCCAGGATCGGTCTCAGGTCACCCATTTTCTTTGGGATTAGGAAGAAGTGGGAATAAAATCCCCTTCCTATCTAGTTTGGAGGCACGGGTTCTATGGCCTTCTTTAGAAGTGGTGCCTGGATCTCTTGAGAGACAATGGGGACCTGATCCCATGGATAGAAAGACCGTCCCGATGGCAGAGGGGCTGGGATCTCGAAGAACTCGATTGAGTGACCCCGCTGGATGAGCAGAAGCACCCAAAACTTTGTGGTGACGAACCTCCAACTCTCCAGATGGAGGCCAAACCTCCCTCTGACTGGTTCCTCCTGACCTAAGGGAGAGAGCAGAAGTAGGGGAAAGGAGTCAGGAAGCAGAGGGAAGGGGAGCTTTAGCCCTCGAGGCTGGTTTTGGGGAACTTAGCCTGTGGGGTTTGAGCTCCTGAGCCAGAGGCACATCTTTTTCCCTGACGCTTAGCCTGGTTCTTATTCCACCTTCTTTAGCGGCAAAAGGGCTGCTTTTTTCTGACTTGTCTTGTACATAGAGCGTACATCTCTTAAGGAGCGACCACTCTCTTGCAGTCCTGTGATAATATCTTTGGCATCACCGCCAAAGAGGACAGAACCCCTAAAAGGGGCGTCCAAAAGGGAAGACCGTACATCCTGTGCCATGCATGCTATCCGGAGCCAGGAGAGCTGGCGGAGACAGATCCCAGTGGCTGCTGCTCTAGCTACTGAATCCACCGAGTTGTACGTTGCTTGGAGCACATGATGACACAAGGACTTGCTCATCTTGACCTTGTCCAGGAGCT
Source organism: Neoceratodus forsteri (assembly GCA_016271365.2). Classification (NCBI taxonomy): domain Eukaryota; kingdom Metazoa; phylum Chordata; order Ceratodontiformes; family Ceratodontidae; genus Neoceratodus; species Neoceratodus forsteri. The sequence goes on from CM028130.1 coordinate 1,618,597,984, forward strand.
TCTTCCTAAGGTTTTCATCCCGAACCTCAAGGAGGTCCCTTTCCAGCTCAGAAAGTGAAGCTTTTTGGAAAGCAACCATGTGCGACACATAGTTGAGGCATCTAATAGCACAAGAGGAAGAAGAGTAGATCTTTCGTCCGAACTGGTCTAATTGATGAGAGTCCTTGCCTGGAGGCGAGGAACTCGGGTGTTTCAGTTGGGCTGACTGGTCGTGAGCGGCAGTGACTACCATGGAGTCAGTCTTTGGATGGGTGTTAAGATGCTGAATCCCTTCTAGGGGACAATAAGTTCAGTCCGCCTTTCTGGAGACCAATGGTATGGAGGACGGCTGTTGTCATATCGTGGTCACCAAATCCTCATGGGGTCCCATCCATGGGGGGGATGGGGAGAGGCTCAGACGTAGAAAGATCCAGGTGCTCCGCCAGTCTTTTTCGTTGCGGATCCATCTCTTTCGAGGGCCAGTCTCCAGCTGCCTGTATTGAGCGCAAGAGGTCTCCGAAGGAAGGGTCCTCTGGGGGAGACTTGGAGGACTCCCTAGGAGGGACCTCAACAGGATATCTGGGGTCCGAAAGTTCGGAGTTAGACTCCGTGTTAGAGGGCTCAGAGCCGCTGGATCCACCCCAGCAGATCCCACAGCTAAAGAACCTGAGGCTCTGCTGGAAGGAGGTGGTGGAGGGGGGGCCCTGGATAGGGGGACATCCCCCACAGACTGCCTGAGCTCCGCTATTAGCCGAGTTCTGGCCTCCCTCCACCACTGGGGGGACGACTCACAGTCTGGCGCCGGGGGTGGCGAAGAAGGAGGCTGGAAGTTAGGGTAGCCTGGGTACTGAGGCCAAGACGGGTAGTGATAACCCATTTGAGGATAGTAAGAGTACCCAGAGTACCCCAGCGTCAGGTATCCTGGTGTCGGGGGCATATGGCCTGGCGTCGGATACTGTGGAGTCGACGGTGGGCCACCCGGATGTGGGACAATGGGTTCTGGACCCAGAAACCCGCCCAGAGGATCTGGTCCTGCTGGGGGAGGTACCATGGCGCCTCTAGGAGGTGTGGGATCTGGGAGGGCCCCTGAAGGTCCTGAGAGAGGAGGCTCCATGGAAAGATCCCCGGTCGGCGACGGTGGTAGGCCTGACGAGGGGGGGAGGTCCGGAAGGAGCCCTGACGGCAGGTCCGAGGGTGATCCTGCTGGAAGGAAAATCAGAGGATCGGGTGGCAAATCCCTAGGATAAATGACCTGGCGGATGAAGGGTCGCTCTGCCGCTCACTCTGTCCAGCATCGGGGGCCAAACTGGAGCTCGACGGGAGAGTGGAGATATCCGGGCGGGTGACGGAGGAGCCATCGTCTGACTGGCTGGATCGCGCCGGGCTAATGGTGGTCGGGAGACTGCCGCTAGGCTGATCGGCTGGAGCCGTGCGCCCTTCGACAGGGTTGAGGGGTGTCTTATCGGCTAGGCAAGGCGACTTAACTGATACCTCAAGAGAGGCTACCCCTGGCTGCCCACTCACCTCGGCAGGAGGAGGAGAAGGTGCCTGGCCTAAAGAAGCAGACAGGGCACTAGCTGAAGTACTCACAGTTTCGGAAGGCTTCCCACGTGGCGACGGACTCTGGTCCCGGTGCTTCTCCTTGCTTTTCTTCTTTTTTGGGGCCAGCCACGACGGCCTATCCCTCAGTTTCTGGAGGTCCTTTTCCATCGACGCCAGTCGTCGGGTCAGGAGGTGGGATTCGAGGGTCCGCTTGCGCCTGGTTCGAGTAGCCTGGTTGAAGGCCTGGCAGATGGAGCACTCCTCGGTGTTGTGCTTGGAACCAAGGCAAAGCAGACAGCGGGAATGGTCATCCCCGTGCGGGATTTGGGCGCTGCACTTTCAGCACTTCTTCTTCTTCTGTCTAGAAGACATCAAATGGTAGGAAATCGAAGAGAAAATTTTACTATGAGGCGAAGAAAACAGACAAAAAAGGCGGATGTTTGATCGCTGTTCTATAGCGTGCCGAATGTACTGAGGCGACGGTGGGAAAGAACTGGAGAGCGGGCGCGGGACCGCCCCTTTTATAGTCAGGCTGACGTCACGTCACCTGACGTTGGGGGCGGTCCCTGCTGATGACTGATATCTACAAGTTTGCCGTTCAGACCAGACACCAGGGGGCACAGTCCTATATGTGAAGACATACTGCAGGAACCCTCTCGAAGTAAGATCTTTAAATCTGCTGTGGCTGCCGGCTCGAAGGGAGGCAGGATAAGCTTCTCCAGAATGAAATTCAAGTCCCTAGGTGGGGGAAGGAATGCGTATAGGGGGTCTCAAATGGAGAACCCCTCTGAGGAAGGTCTTAGAAACTTCCAATTGAGCAAAAGTCCTGTCCCTGAAGGGACTATGGTAGGCTGAAATCGCTGCCATGTGGACCTTTAATGAGGAATGGCTGAGACCCAGATCAAAGAGATGGCGCATGTAGTCCAGGACTCTATTGGCTGGGCAAGAGAAAGGTCTGCAGTCCTTTGACATGGCCCAAATGGAAAACCGTTTCCACTTCATGGCATAAGTGGACCTGGTGGAAGGCTTTCTGGCCTCTACCAAGATGTCCGCTACAAGCGGAGAAACTCCGAAGTGGGCTTTTGCTACGTCTACAGGAGCCACGCATGTAAATGAAGGGATCTGAGACCTGGATGAACAAAGGTCCCCTGATCCTGGGTCAACAATTGTTGCGACAGAGGAAGAGAAGTGGAGGTTCCTCTGAAAACTGTTGCAGAAGAGAGAACCAAACTTGCCTGGGCCAGAAGGGAGCGATGAGGATAATTCGTGCCCCCTCTGATCTGAGCTTGTTCGGGACCCTCGGAATTAAGGGACCAGGAGGGAAGGCATAGATGAATCTGTTCCTCCAAGCGAGAGACAGAGCGTCCTGCCAAAAAATGCCTCGCCCTGGAGCGAGCGAGCAGAAGGCGGGAAGTTTTGTGTTTTGGGGAGATGCGAAGAGATCTATCCGAGGCGTTCTCAATTGCAGAAAGATGTAATCTACGACCTCTTAATCCAGTTCCCATTCGTGGGCCCTGGCTGAGGACCGACTGAGGTGGTCTGCCAGCATGTTTTCCACTCTCGGAACATGAATGTCAGTCAATTGAAGGTGGTGCTCAGTTGCCCAGATCCATACTCGCCTCGCTTCCCTGTACAGAGGGTAGGAACACGTTCCTCCCTGCTTATTGAGATACCAGACTATGCACATGTTGTCTGTCTGTACGAGGAGATGACCGGGAAGGATGAAGGAGTGCAGAGCCTGAAGGGCATAAAAGGACTGCTCTCAGTTCGAGCACATTTATGTGCAGATTTTGTTTGAACTGGGACCAGCTGCTCTGAGTCCTGTGAGACCCAAGATGGGCTCCCCAGCCTTCTCCTGATTCATCGGTCGTCAACGTCTCGGAGGAGGGTTCGATGTTGAAGTGAACTCCCCAGCAGAGGTTCTCTTGTACCATCTGCCATTGCAAGTCCCTGATCATGGGATCAGAAACTAGAACCTCTTGGTCTAGATCGTCCAGGGTTTGGTCCCATTGAGACCAAAGCATCCATTGAGAAATCCTCATATGGAGCCGAGCACATGGTAATGTCGGAATGGCAGCTGCCATTAGCCCAAGGAGGTGAAGGGCTGACCCGGCTCCGACCCTTCTGCAACTGGACAGGAGACGGGCCCGAGTCTGAAGGGTGTCCGCCCTGTCCTGAGGCAAAAAAGGCTTTGCCAATGGTCGTGTCCAGAATCACCCCTATAAACTGGAGGCGTTGACAAGGGACCAAATGGGACTTTGCCTAGTTGATGGTGATACCCAGGCTGGTGAAAACCTGCAGGGTAAGGGACAGAGAGTGTAGGAGTTCCTCCCTGGATGGGGCGGCCAGGAGCCAATCGTCCAGGTATGGGAATACCTGGACTCCCTGGGTACGCAGATGGGCCGCTACCACAGACAGGCATTTGGTAAATACTCAGGGGGCCGAGGAAAGACCAAATGGGAGGGCCCTGAATTGGTAGTGGTACCCCCTGAAAGCAAAACCGGAGGAATTTGCGGTGGGAAGGGCATATGGGGATATGCAGGTAGGCATCCTGCATGTCTAAAGTGCACAGCCACAGTCCCTGCCGAAGAAGTGGCAGAAGGCTCTGCAAGGAGAGCATTCTGAAACGTTTGTACTCCACGAACATGTTCAGGGAACTGAGGTCTAAAATAGGCCTCACGTTTCCTGTCTTCTTTGGAACTAGGAAGAAATGGGAATAGTAACCCATACCCCAAAGGTGGTTGGGGACTGGTTCTATCGCCGCCTTTGAGAGAAGGGAGGTGATTTCCTCTAGGACCAGAGGAAGATGTTCCAGGGAGTAAGACGACTTGGGGGGTGGTCTTCGGGGTGGTTTCTGTAGAAACTCTATTGAGTGTCCTGCTGAAATCAACTGGAGCACCCAAGCATCTGACGTTATCCTCTCCTAACCCGGCAGATGGAAAGAGAATATCCCCCCTACCAGTTCCTCTGCAACCTCCAGAGACAGTGGGAGAGGCGAGGAGTCAGGAGGTCTGGGGCAGCGCAGCAGCTGAGGCTCCCACGGCTTTTTTGGTAGGGGGAGCCTTGGTTGCTGGAGGGGCCCAACCCTTGTTGACCCATTTGCCCTGTGGTTTTGGTTTTTGTCGGTTCCATCTACGAAAAGGACATCGCTGCCCCTGAGGGGGCCTGTACATATAGAGTCAACAGACTTGAGTGCAGTGCCCTTCTCTTGCAGGTCGGTAATGATGTCCCTGACATCACCCCCGAACAGCACCAAACTCCTGAAGGGGGCATCCTGAATAGCGGATTGCACTTCAGGGACCAAACCTGATACACGGAGCCAGGCATGACGCCGAAGGCCTACGGCGAAAGCCGAGTTCCGTCCAGCTGTGTCCACTGCATCGTAAGTGGCATGAAGCATGTGCCGACTGGCCGAACGAGCAGAACGGACAAGATCCGCCACTTCCTGTTTAGTCTGGGACTCAGGAAAGGAGTATAATTTTGATTCCACCTGACTAAGGATGGTCTTCTGGTAATCCCCCATATGTGCCACATAATTCAGGGTCCTAATACCCAGGGTAGAAGAGGAATAGATCTTCTTCCCATATTGGTCCCGAAGCCTTGATTCCTTATCAGGCGGAGACGAGCTGAGGTGTTCTGGATTTGTGGAGCAGCGCTAATAATGACCAAGTCCGCCTTGGGGCGTAGGTTCAAGAAATCTACTCCTTTGGGAGCCTGATATAGCCGGTCTGCCTTCCTCGGAAGGGGGGCTAACGCGGAAGGTTGTTTCCAAATAGTAGAAACAAAGTCCGCATGAGGCTCTATCCAGGGTGGAATCAATGTAGGAGCAGTCTCAGGCAGATCCAAGTGGGCAGCGAGCTTTTTGCACTGTGAATCTGGCTCCAGTGATTGCCACTGATGTACTTCCTGGATTTTCCTCAGTAACTCCAGGAAAGAGGGATCCTCCGGAGAAGACTTCAGAGGGGTTCTTGGCCTGGGGCGGTCTGGAGTTCGTGGCTCGTCATCCGGAGGGACGACCCTTTGGGGAGTTCCCTGGGGCGCAGATCCTCCCCACGCCTGGCGCCAGAGGGCTCACCTCTAGTGTCGGGTAAGGTTGAAGGAGTCTCCCGTCTCCGACATAGGGGATCCTGCGAAGGGTCCAGTGTCGGTAGACGACTACTTCTCTGGTGAGTTGAGCCTTGGCCTCAGGAGGCCAGAGTCTCCTTCAAATCTGCCAGCAGCTGGGGCGTGGGCGGCAGAGGAGGAGGGGGATATGGATACTGAGGATATCCGTAAAGAGACAGTATCCATAACCCGACAGCTGACGGGAAGCCAGCGTCGAGTATTGAGCGCTGGGTACTCGACGATGGGAAGCGGCATGTGGTACTGCGGGCGCGGATACTGTGGGCCGGGTATGACAGCACGGGTACTGAGGTGTGGATACCAGGGGCCAGGGCTCTGGTGGAACAGAGGGACCTGGCACAGGCCCAACTGGCAGGCCAGGCAAAGGAAAGGCTGGCCCTTGAGCTACGTCGGGCCGAGCAGGGAGCGCTGCTCAAGCGGACATCGGCCGGTGTCGGGGCCAATGTCCGAAGGTCTGGCGTCAGGCTGTCTGGTCCCGAAGGAGGGGGCCCTGACAGCAGCATGTCAAGATCCTCTGATGACCGGGGAGGGAGGATTAGAGTCCTCAGGGGTGAGCAGAGGAGACGCAGGGACCTCAGAGGGCAATGCCACATGCTGCAGGGAAACTGGAGCATCGGATCGATCGAGAGGGTCCGGTGCAGGCTCCTTGGTCGACCGGGCATCGGTAGGGCCGACCTCCGACTTATCAGCCAGATCCGGGCGGGTGTCAGAGGAGCCAACATCCGACTTTTTGGATCCCTTACCCGAGGAAGGCTGTGCTGGAGATGCGGCCTTGTCAGGTGAAGTTCGACTGTACGCCCTCCCAAAGGAGCGAGCAGCTGAGCAGTCTTGTCCGGGCAGACGTCGGTGGCACCAGCGTCTGACTTAGCGGACCCGCTCAAACCTGAGGGCCGCGTGGTGGAAGCGGAGGCCTCCTTTAACCCGGAAGCTCCCCAAGAGCCCAAGCACGGGCCAGATGGGAGGGGCGACACCTTCTTGGACACAGCCAAGACTGTCATCGTGGAACGGTCCCCCGGAGGAGACGTTACCTATAAAGCTGTGACTCCGGCCAGAGTCGCGGTGGCTGTGGAAGCCGAGTCCCATTCTCGGAGCTTCTCCTTATCCCATTTCTTCTTATGTCCTTTGGGGGAAGTGGACGCCTGCCTCAACTTCTTTAGCTCCTTCTCCATGGATGCCATTGTTTTCTTTAGAGTATGGGCTTCCAGGGACTGCTGCCTTCTTTTTCGGGTAGCAGAGTTAAATTGCTGGCAGTGCTGGCACTTCTCCATGGGATGGTCTGGGCCCAGACAGAAGAGGCACAAGGAATGGCCATACTTATGTGGCAGCTGAGAGCCACACGATTTGCACTTATGTTTATGCGGTTCAGAAGGCGTCGGGGACGACATACATGGCGAATCGAAGAAATAGTCGATAAAATGAAAAGACGAGGTTGAAAAGTCTGAAAACTAGACCGACGAACGTTGAACTCTACCGCGAGGCATTTTCACAAGTCAATGGCGGGAAAGAACTGGAAGGCAGGCATGGGGGACCGCCCCTTTATACTGATGTCACATGACATCGGTCACCTGATGTGGGGGCGGTCCCCCACCAGATTCTGCTAGCTAGAAATTTTTCTGTGGGGTCCTGAGGCCTGGCGGGTCAGTCCTATATGTGAACACCTACTGCAAGAGCCCTATCGAAGTAAGATCTAAGATTCAGTACGCAGGTAAAAAAAAGGTTCTTTAGACCCTTTTAAAGAATGCAGTGACATGGTTGGGCATAGGGTTTTGACAGGTTTAAAAAAATGATGCAGGTCAGGTTTGTACCTCACCTACTGAAATGTTAAGGTTGGTAGAACAGCATATATAATCCCTCTATGGAACCTGTACAGTGGAGGATATTCCCAGTGACTTCATTTCACTCTTAGACTTACCCCAAGTCACAGATGTTGACAGAACATCCCTGACAAAGCCCATTACATTAGAGGAAGTAAAATGTGCTATTGGCAAGTTAAGGAAGGATGCAGCACTGGGATCAGATGGGTTTGGGGCAGGTATCTATAAGACTTTTATATAATTTGTGACCTCTGTTTTAGTCATTTTATTTAATTATATGTTAACTCGGGTTAAACTTGCCTCCTCTATGACTGAAGCCATGCTAATTTTACTTTACAAAAAGGGGGACAAGGCGTTCCTGTCAAACTGGAGACCACTTAGTCTGCTGAATACAGATATTAAAATAATGAATAAAATTATTTTGGCAAGATTGACTACAGTGGCTGAGGACAATTCATCCTGCCCAAATGTGTGCAATCCTGCATAGATGTCAGCAAGACAATTTAATACTACTAAGGGAACTGTTTTTAAGGGGTGCAAAAGATAATACCTCTAGGTATGTTTTAAGCCTTGATCAAGAAAAGGTCTTTGATAGGAATGCTCATTCTTTCCTTTTTCCAGCGCTTCAGGCATATGGGATCCCTGCCCAATTTTTATTCTGGCTAAAAACTTTGTATCAGAATGCAGTTCTAGTTCCCAATATAAATGGATGGAAGGGACGGAAAATCAGGGTCAATAGGGGAGTACGTCGGGTGCCCTCTCAGTCCATTATTATATGCATTTGGGATAGACATACTAATCCGTTACGTCACAATACAGAATAGTATAAAAGGACTGCAAGTAATTCCGGATAGAGAAGAAACCAAGATCTTGGCTTATGCTGATGATTTGGTTTTGTGTTTACAATCAGATTCGTCAGAAACTGCATTAAGTGAGGTATTTAACAACTCTACAGCCGTATCAGGAGCACAGCTTAACTATGGCAAAAGCGTGGGGATAGTTTTAGGCCACATCCCTTTACCTAGTAATGGTACTTTTGCAGGTTTTTCTATTTCTTAACAGCCCATTAGGATATCGGGGGTAATGTTTGGAGATGGGGATTTAGCTAAACAGAACTGGGATAGTTGCACTAGTAGAGCAAATAGGCTGGTGGCCGGATGGAAAGGGCGACAACTTTCAAAAAGGAAGAGAGTAACCCTAATTAACACACTGTTGATTCCAGTGTTCTTGTATATTAGTTATATTTTCCCTCCTCCCCAGGCAGTGGCGACCCCCCTTTTAAGCATATTATTTTAGGCTTTTGGGGGAAGTAGGTTAAATCCCATCAAAAGAGAGTTTACCTACAGACCCATAGCTGAAGGGGGTGTTAATATGGTAAACCCTGTAGCCTTTTTCCTAGCATTTTTCCTAGCTATAATTTTGGAACTGTCTTAAGACCAGGAAACAGAATAATGAAACCTCTAGTTCTAGAATGGTTAACACCAAGTATTCCTTATAGATACAAAATAAGGCAAGGTTGCTTCATAACATTAACTCCGTACCCCCTATTGGAATAGAGCTTGATTAAATGGAAACTTCTGCAAGTGTTTCTACAAACTGCAGATAGGAAAAAAATATACAAGTCTATAGTACTGCCTGAGCAGAAAGAAATGGTTGTCTTTCCTAAGAGTCGTGAGGAATAAATTTATGGGGGCACTAAAACTTTTGGAGAATAAAACATTACCAATGTTCATACGAGATTCTGTCTGGCTTAGCAATTATGGGAGGCTGGGAGTCAAAAGTAATAATGAGCATAAATCCCTTGACGAAAGGTATTGTCTAAGAGAATCGTGTGTTCAGATTCTGGAAACCCAGGAACATTTATTCATGGAATGTGAATATGCAAAAAATGTTTGGGTCACTTTGGCCATTGAATGGACTGAGACACTTTTTCTGTCACTGCGATATGAGGATCTCGTGTTTGGGACCTGTATGCATGGGTGGGGTAAATACCATGAAGAAACACTGTATATTATTTTCTCAGTTATCAGATATTTCTTATGGCAGTCCAGATGTGTTTGGGTAACCCAGCAGAGGATAATTTCAAATGAGGAAATGCTGTATAATGTCCAAATTACTGTACAAAATATCAGAAGTAAAGATGTTTGTATATTTTCTAAAACGCGATATACAATGTTATGGGTTAATTGCGAAATACGGAATCCAGGGTAATTGGATACATCTATTGTTATTTCTTTTTTCGTTATGATGTTATTAATTTTCTTATTTTTTGTTTAATATATTCCATATCATGTTTGTACTTGCAAATATTTGTATTATTCTGTAATGTAGTCATCCTTTTCAAATAAAAATTCCCCTACCCTTTTTAGCTCTACGTTTGTTTTTAATTCCTGGACAATCTTTGGGGGGGAATTTGAATTTTACCAGAGAAGTCGTGGCAAGGGGTAATTTGGGATCATTATGTGGGTTTGTATTGAGCTTGGATTAGGAGAAAACCTTTGATTGCATTTCTCATCAATTTTTATACATATTCCTGAACAATCCATAGCATGGATTCAGCTGTTATATGCATACACTTCTTTTCAGCCATTGATTAATGTTTTTTTTGGGTAACATCATTCCAGTTAAGATGGGAGTCAGGCAAGGTTGCCCTTTAAGTCCTCTGTTACACATTTTTTGTTTAGATATACTAATTTGAAAACTTTTATTAATGAATCACTTCAAATGAATAGAAGTTTCCCATGCAACCAAACCTCTAGAAATTATTTATTTATTTATTTGAACATCAGTTTAACAACTTTTGAGCCGGGGGCTCATTTACAAAGGTACCTCGTCACATAAAGGACACAGACAGTGGCACAGAAGACAACAGATAATACAGGTTCAAGCTAAGTGTCATACAAGGCACAGTTGGTTCCAATGCATATGAAGAATAAATAGACAAGATTAGGGTTAGTGGGGAGAGATGTAAAGGAGATTGGGGGGTAAGAGGGGAGTGGGGACTAGGAAGCAGAAGGAAGGGGGAGGGCCAAGGCGGAAGAGTGGGTAAAAAAGGGGGGAGAGTGCGGCTCGGTGAGCGTTGTCGGAGGGGCTTTTTTTTTTTTATGTCATTTAGTGGCAGCGGCATCTGCGTGAGATGAGCAGGTGATTTCTAAGGCTGCGTTTAAAGCAAGCGAACAAAGGAGATTCAGAGATAACGGCAGGAAGGGAGTTAAACCAAGAGGGCGCTCTGTAGGGGAACGCCCTTTGGCCTTGCGAAGTCCTGGCTCTTGGAATGATCAGTGTCGTTTTGGATAAGCTGCGGGTGTTCACAGTAGGATTAGCCCAGAGTATTGAATCAGATAAGCCAGGGGGGGATAGGCCATGGAGGGCTTTATAGGTGAGTTGGCATGTTTGAAACATGAGCCTCATCCAGGCTGAGTAGGGTAGCCAAGGAGTACAGCAGACAGGTGTGGGTTAGTCTAGGGCACAGGTTATAAGTCTGCAGGCTTTGTTAGTGTAAGGCGAATCCCTTGCACAGGGCTGTCTGATCAGCAGCCCCATAGATCGGAAGGCCACAGTCTATAAGAGATATGATAGAGGAGGTGACAGCCAAACGAGGGCGCCAGAGGGAGGCATTTTGTGCTGAGAGAAATGCCTGCCATGTGCTGGCGGTAGAGTTCAAGGCGGAGATGTGGCCATGGAAGGAGAGGGCTGGGTCAAAGATTAAACCAAGATATTTATAGGACTGCACACGTTCGATGGGGATATTGAGGGAGGAGTGAATAGCGAGGGGAAAATTGCTGGACTTATTTTGGGGGTGGCAGAAGAGCATGGTTTTTGTTTTCTTTAGGTTGATTATGAGTCGGTGTTCAGTGAACCAGGTTTCAGCGGAATCGTAAAAAAGCTGGAGAGAATTCTGAAGCAACATGGGGTTACTGTCAGAAGCGATGAGTACTGCATCGTCAGCGTAGAGTAGGATCTTACCTGCACATTTGCTGGGTAGCGAGTTGAGGAAGAGGGAGAAGAGAAGGGTCCAAGAATAGAGCCCTGGGGACTCCAGAGCGGATCAGGCAGGTGCTGGAGAGAGTTCCACTAACTTTCACACATTGAGAGCGGGTTGAGAGATAGCTACATTGTAAGATTGGACCAGTTGCAAAGCCTAGGGTGGTCGAGGGTATAACAGGAGAGGATGCGAGACGGTATCAAAGGCTTTAGACAGGTCAATGAAAACAGCACCAGCCATGGAGCCAGAGTCCAATGCTGTGTGAAGGAAGTTGGCGAACTCCAGGAGAGCTGTATTGGTACTATGACCAGCTCTGAACCCATGTTGCTCCGGGCAGAGAACATTGTACTTAGAGAGGTAGCCAGAGATTTGAGTGGCCACAATTTTCTCCAAGGCCTTAGAGAGGGGGGGCAGGATTGAGATAGGCCGGTAGTTATCTGGAAGAGTTCTGTCACCACCTTTGTGGATAGGAGTAACTGTGGCCACCCTCCAGACAGCGGGGAATTGTCCAAGGCAGAGGGATTTGTTAAAGATGCAGGTGATAGGCGAGATGACCTGGTCCAGGACCTGACGTAGGAGACAGGGATCTAGGGAGTTGTTACCGATGGTGTTACCCTTTAAGGCTTTAAGCAGGTATGGCCTGATTTCTTGTGTGGTGACACAGCGCAGGTGGAACAAGGGGCGAGTGATGGAAGGTGCAGACCTGGGGGGTGGAGGACTGAAAAAATTGCCAGGGAGCACAAATTAGAGCATAAGTAGATGACATTTCTTTAAATAATGCTGATGAACCACCAAGACAGAATGCGTTACACAGCCTACAGAGGCATGAAGCAGTTTCTGGTGCTAAAATTAATTTGCAAAAAGCAAGGGTTTATGCTTAGGTGGTGCAGACTCGATTAGCCAGACTATAGATCTATTACAACAGTTCAAGACACAATATCCATTTTAGAGATTGAATATGGTCCAGGAGATATGGTTCTTACCAACTGGACAAAGAAGGTTCAAGAAGTGGAAAGGAAAGTTGCCCTGTGGAAAAACTGTTCAATGTCCAAACAAAAAAGGATATTTATAATTAAAACTTTACTGTTACCACTATTTTTACATTTGTGTTGGGTATTCCAACCAGCTCCGGAGCTAGAAGTAAGGACACTGAATATGTTTCTTCAATTGCTTTGGGGTAGCAGACTGAACCCAGTTAAAAGGATTTATACTTACCTACCTATTCATAAAAGAGGGCTAAATATGATTAACCCTCTAGCTTTTTGTTTTATTCCTTATTTTTCTACAACAGTATTTCCAGAATGTTTAAGGACTCAGAGTTCGTTTGGGGCATTTTATTGCAAGAATGGGTAATGCCATTTTATATGAAATGAGAGAGAGGGAAATGGGTGGTTCCCTCGGCTACTCTAACTCCATATATCTCTATATAAACATTTTTAAAGAAAATTAGATTATGGAAATTGACTCCAGTACAATTTAGAACCTATCAGAGGAAACAAATCTACAACAATATATTACAAACCGGTTATAAAGAACCATACATTTTTCAGGAAGGATCAGTAAATACCTCTGATACCTCTTTAAAAAAATTAATTGACAAATTCCACTGTCAGTATGGGATACGATCCGGCTGTCTTGTCATCGGAGACTTGGGGTTCACAACTCTCATAAACATAAAAGAGTGGAGGAACATTATTGCTCCACAGATACCTGTAAGGGGATTCTAGAAACTCAGGAACATTTATTTTTGGAATGTCCATATATTGTGAACTTTTGGGACGACTTCTGTACGGCAACACAGCTATGGGAATTTCAATTTAACATGTTCTGTCCTTGTATTAGGAATATATGGACACGGGTGGTCATGCATGTTACGTTATGTGGAATGTTAGTACTTTACGGGTTATTACGGTATTAGCAAAATACTTAATTTGGCAATTTCAGTGTAAACTTGTATTGCAACAGCAATACTTACTCCAAGAAGATCTCCTTAAAGCTTTACACACTCATCTATGGATGGTTTATGAATCAGACAGGGTTACATTTCAACCAGGACAGGTACAGTTCTTTAGGAATCATTGCAAAGCTGATGACTTTTATCCTTGAAATGTGATAGTGAATTAAGAATTCTGTGTGCTAATTGCTTTTTTAAGCTCTGAATCTGAACCATGTAGATGTCTTCACAATTGTATAATAAAAATTATTACAAAAAAAAAAAAGAATCACTGCAAAGATCTTTTGTTACGACAAAAGCAGATTTAGTGAGTACAGAATTCAGGAGCGGGGGTTACCTCTTAACCTCTCCATGTTCGGTCTGGGCCACCTGAAGGAGCTCCTGCATCCCTACACCCAGTCTCGCTCTCTCATATCAGCTGGAGGGGCCCTCCTGAAGGTCCCCAGGGCTAGGCTAAAATCTTCCGGGGACCGGGCGTTCAAAGTGGCAGCCCTGATCCTCTGGAATTCACTGTCGGGGTACCTCTGGGAGGCATCATCTCTAGAGTTCTTCAAAAAACATTTGAAGACCTTCCTGCTTCAGCAGACTTTTGGGACCCGAGGAACCTTTTCTGGGACCAACGGACAGCTTGGAAATCGGTCTGCTTTTAGATTTTTAGTGGGTTCGTGTAAATTTTATGTCTTGTGTGCTGACTGTTCTTTATTACTGTCCTTGTATATCTTGCTGTAAGGGCGTCCTGAGCCCACGGGGAAGGACGTCCAAAAAAACAAACTCTACTACTAAACGTTTTCCTTTTGGGATTTCTGACTGGATGACTTGGAACACAGTTGTATTGTATGTTTGTACGTTGTTTGTATGTAGTAATTATTTTCCATAATAAAAATTCTCCTACTCATTTTAGTATTACATATACTGCACCCTTAAAATGTGCAAGTACCTGTAATAACTACAATTGACACCAAAAAGCTGCCACTGCCCCTGACAGCATTATAATGCTATTTATAGCTCGGCAGCCCCTTCCCTACTTCACATCATCAAAATATGGTTTTGTGGGCAGGGTTGCAGCAGGCGCTTGGCAGCTGGCTTCAGAATAGGAACTGAGTGCGCAACTGTAGTAAGAAAAAATAACTCTCTAATAATTTGCAGTAAAAATTCAATATTGGGATAACTTAGGTCCTGCAGCTGGCAGCTGCTTACCAGGAGCTGCCTGCCCCCAAGGCATCAGCTGCTCTTTAAGTACAATTTATAACACAGTTTCTTGCTTGGTTTAAACAGCAGCACTGTATTTAAGTAGAATTCATCACCCAGTTCCTTGCTTGGTTTTAAGCCATAATATTGTATTTACGTAGAATTAATCGCCCAATTCCTTTCTTGTTTGAAAAAGTAATATTGTATTTAAGTACAAATCACTGCCCAGTTCCTTGCTTTTCTGAAACAGTAATACTGTATTTAACTTTATAACATGGGGTAGGGAGAGAGGTGATTGGTGGATTGCCATCAGGAGACAGTGCATTAATGCACCCTTATCAGCACAGCTGCTGTCCCTAATCGGCACAGTTAGGGTGAAGGAGTCTGAGGGAGATCCCTGGGCAGACCTGCACTTGTTGTGTAGGGGGAAAATAATTTTACAAAGGCAGCCATTTGCAATCCTCGCCAAGCGACTGGCAGTATTGCTGCAGATGGCTTTGTACAACTATTGTCCCCTACACAAGAACTGAACATCTGGTGGAAGCCCAGAGAGGGAGATCTGTCTTCCCCTGCTTTGTCACTTGCCAGGTATTTGTCTTTTCCTCCCTACCCACCCGCCTTGTGGATTACCGGGTAGCACACAATGACTGGGGAGGAGTACTCCACAGAGAGACAGAGACAGCCAAGACAACAGGGTGCATTCGTCAGTGCAGGAATGTGCACTGTCCTGGCTCAGTGCTTTATTATGTGTGTCTCTCTTTCTGTCTGTGTCACTACCATATGTTGTGTTGAGTATTGCCCCTCCCCCATGTTCGGTCCTCATCTTTGGGACTCGAGAGTGGCGGACCCAACCCAAAGTGAAACCCCCACTGAGACAGACAGACAGTGACAGGGACAGTGCCAGTTTGGGGCTGCGAGCTCTGCCCCACAAGAGAGAGAGACAGACAGAAACAGTGACAGCTACACTGCGATTTCAGGGCTTCCCCTCTTTATGTCTGTCTGTGGCCTGTGTGTGTGTGTGTGTGTGTGAAGGTACTGTAGTCAGCACGTCACTCCCTCTTCCTACCCCATGTGCAGGCAGAGCAATTCACATTCCAAGCACAACACAGAAAGGTAGCGACACAGCGCCATGGGGAGAGACAGAGCGAGAAAGTGACAGTGGAGTAAGCAAGGTGCTTCAACTCTCCCTGGCAGTGAAAGTGAATTGCAGCACAAGAATCGGTGCTGTGTCCTGTCTCTCTTACTCTGTTCTCCTGTGTGTGCCCCCCTCACCCCATGCTCCCCAGCCACAGCGATCCCCAATGGCTGTGGTCTGTTTGGCCCCAGTTATCTGTTGACGAGCACTTGCACAAAACCCCGAGAGAGAGAGTTGCATCCAATGAGACAGTGAGTCCCACACATCGACCAGGATGTTTGCTGTCATCGTCCAACCACTCGATTGCTGGCTAAGCACCCGCTTGACCAGTTGGCCCTCCAGCAGTGACTCTCCCTTCTGGTCACTGTGGCCCCTCCCACAGTCGATGCAGCCATCTCCTGCTGTGTCCCTGCTCACTCGCTCCACTTCGCGATCGTTCGTGGCCCGGGGTCATCAGCCGGACCCAGCTGCTCCATCCTGCAGGACGCTTAGGTACGGCAGCTCCACATGGCAGTAATGCAGCAGTGTGAGAGGTACTCTAGCAATGGATTCCTGCATTACTGCACGCTTCAGCTGGATCTGTCTGTTAAGTGAGGGATTATCGTGCCAATACCAGAGAATGCAGATAAGAACCTGGTGAAAGCGGGTCGGAGATGTGGATCGAAGTGTATGAAATAACTGAGAGCTCCGACCAACTGCAGCTTTGCAGGGAAAGCGTGAGTGACAGGGGGTCACCACAAGACAGCGAGTGAGAAACTACACAGTGCATGAAAGCATACTGTGAGAGTCCAAATGACGGAGAGTATTGGCTAAACTGTTTATCACCTAACTTTGCTAGACTGATTGCCACCTAAGTTTGCCAGTGCTATGTATTTTCCTGGCAATACATGTTACTGTTTTCGTAAGACTGTCCCTGTCGTGTCTGCACAGAAGCGCGCTGCACAGTATTATTGTACGTGTGGTGCGTGTGGGTGTGCATGTTATAGGAGGTGTAGGAGTAAATGTTATGCACAAGAGATGTCACAGATAATATCAGTAGTGTATCTATGACATTTCTACGTGCATAACAGCAATGCAGGATGCATTCTTTGTTAGGGACTATTTTGCCAGGTGTTTTTTTTTTTGCTGTTTAAACAGCAAAAAAAAAACTAATTTTATTTGTTGTTGTTTAAACATAATCCATGTTATAAGCACAATAGCCCACTCCAGGGTGTGCTGTTACTGAGGATTAATGCACACCCGGGTACTGTGAGGACACTTGGCTTGCGAGCTCATGCCTCACAACGCACCAGTGTGCGCATTAATCCCCAATAACAACACACCCTGTCGTGGATTACTGCTTACATAATTCATCTCACAGATCCCCACTTGGTTTAAACAGTAATACTGTATTTAAGTGAATTTCACCACACGGTTCCTTGTTCGGTTTGAAACAGTAATATTGTATTTAAACAATTCACCTCACAGATCCGTGCTTGGTTTTAAACAATAATATTCTATTGCAGTATAATTCACTGCACAGTTCCTTGTTCTGTTCTGCAGTCAGTTGTGAGTAGACCTGTTACTTAGCCTTTGTGAAATAGGTGTCTGAATGGAAGGAAGGCACTCCCCGGGGTGGAGGGTAAGAGTTGTAGGTGATTGTTCTAGATACCATAGGTTTACTCCACCCACCCACCTTCCCCTTACCCCACCGCCCCAAGCACATAACTTCCTTTGTAGCAGGGCTCTGACATCACTTCCCAAAACTGCTAACAACATACACCTGTTCATATCCTTAAAGGCACAGCACACTGAATAGGGGGTAGAGACACTCACAAGCTTGCACACGTTAAAACAAGAACAAAAAAGCATCTGTAATTGGAAGGGACACAGACATGTGGGGAGTGGTGCAATGCACTGGCTGTGGAGCAGCAGTTTCCGGGAGACATTCTGGAGAATGCGCTGCTGCCCTATTTGCAGGCACCTCTCTAGTCTGAGGGAGGAGGTTGTTCGTCTCCATACTGACCTGGCAAGGATTCGGGAAACCTGCTACCCCACCCAGGGACCACCCAGGCCACCACCACTACCTCAGAGGTTGCCAAGAAAGAGGAGTGGTTGGACCATGGTGGGCTCAGGGAGGGTGAGGGTGGTGGAACAGAGGCGCATCCCTCCAGTTGTGCTTCTCCACAATTCATTCGCCACTCTGGTGAAGAATGGTTCCTCTATGGAGGCATCTGCAGTGGAGACCAAGGAGGATGCTGGGAACCTCCACAATGAAGACCCACAGGAGGGTGGCCCAGGACCCCACAGGGGAAAGAAACAACTCCTGGTGGAGGACTCAACTGTTAGGGGGGTAGAACTAGGGGAAGGAGGGGAAAGGGAGATAAGGTGCCTGCCCGGCACCAAGGCTTGGAGGGACAGGAAACAAATCCTCAGGTTCATGGAAGCAGCGGCAAGGGGGAGGGAGATGGATGTCATTATCCACCTAGGGACGAATGACCTGGCTGAGAATGGGATCAGAGTAGTGCAACAGGAGTCTGTGGAGTTGGGAGGGGCCTTAGACAAGTAGCACACACAGTAACTTTCTCGGAAGTGCTACCTGTCTATAGCATGGATGAGGCTAGGGCACTCTGCACCATGGGATTCAATGACTGGTTGAAAAGCTGGTGCAGAGCTCAGGAATTTGGCTTCATTGGGGACTGGGGCTCCACCTGGAGGAATGCAGGCCTATACAGGTGCGATGGTCTGCATCTATCCTGGAGGGGAACCAGGATCCTAGGTGATAGGTTTAAATGCTTCAATGGCAAGCATTTAAACTAGCCAAAGGGGGAGGCACTGAAGAGGAGAAGGGAAATCCTAGCCCCCCCCCAAAAAAAAAAATCAGGATAATTAGTGAGGTAAACACCAAGATAGAGCAGTCGATAGGGAGAAGGACAGGGGTAAATGGAGAAAGACAAAGGCACTAGGGACAGGGATGGGGCAAAAAGAAATAAAGCCATTAAAAAATGGAAGGTAATGAGTACCAATGCCTGTAGTCTAGGTAAAAGGCTCCCTGAAATGGTGGCTTTGATTGAAGAGGGATGCCTGGCTGTTGTGGCAGTCACAGAAACATGGTACACCGAGAACCATGACTGGGATGTCAACAGCATGCCAAATTTTAAATCTACAGGAGGGACAGGAGGGAAGAGGGAGGAGGTAGCTCTCTGTGAGGAGAGATCAAAGCAACAGAGCTAAAGGGTAAACAGGGAGGACAGGAGGCACTGTGGGTCACCTTGGAGACTGGAAATAGCTCCACAATCCGCTCAGGGGTTGTATACAGACCTCCGTCTCAGGGTGGAGGAAATGGACAAGGAAATGATAGAAGGCATCCTTGGGATGGCAGAGAAAGGGAAGATATTGCTGATGGGGGACCTGAATATGCCAGATGTTGACTGGAGCACCTTTGCTGCAGCCACTTCCAGGAGCAGGGCCACTCTCAATGCCCTACAGGGGGCATGCCTCAGACAGCTATTTTTGGAACTCACTCGGGAGAGAGCAATCTTAGACCTGGTACTATCAAATGGGGACAGAGAGAGGATCTCTGATCTTGAAGTGGGTAGCCATCTGGGAACAAGCGACCACCAAACAGTGTGGTTCACGATAAACTTAGCTGTAAAGTCAAGTCACACAAAAGTGAAGGCACTGGACTTCAGGAGAGTTGATTTTGTCAAAATGGGAGAGTGCCTCAGAAAAGCACTACCAAACAGGCAAGATATTGCTTGTATTTCTCTGCCTCCCACATTGTACACTTTGTAGCCGGGTCACACCTCGAAACGAGTCTCAGATCAGTGTGCCTTTCCTGGTCACCAATTTTAAATAAATAAATAAAAATAACTCCCGCCTCCCATTGATAGGCGATGTCGCCTCCCACCCACGGTCCACACTCCCAGAGTCGGACTTGACTCTCCGCTGCCCCTCTCCTCCCGGGAGCGTAATACTATAGAAAGAGCACCCTGGGCGGGGGCAGACCCGAGGGATGTGCCAGTGCCGGGGCGAAGCGGAGAACAGTAGAGTCACGCAGGGAGGCAGAGACCGAGGACCTGGAAGGATGCCGGAGAGAGTTTGGTGGGGTAAGGAGGGAGCCAAAAATACAGTTTGAAAAAAAAAAAAAAAGCAGGGACAGAGGTTTCATTTTTTACGCAGGTCAGCCAAAATTCTGTTTTTCTTGTGGCTCAAGATCACGGCATGTGATCAGATTAAATGTTCACTGTGTTCCGGGACTGGTCACATTACCATACATTGTGAGAATCCTGTCTGTTGCAATCTATGTAATGAAAGAGATCATACTTAAAAGAACTGTCCCTAGGCTTCTCATAATAAAAATGACTCAACGGAATGAGCAGAACAGGCATACTACTGTATGTAAACATGACTCAGAAACAACGACAAAGAAATGCTAGGCCTGAACCCCTGATGATGAGTACTCTGCAGGCATTAAGATATTACAAAAAACAATGGCAGACAACCTGATGAGGAAAGAGAAGGGGACGGTACAGCCTCTACAAGGCAGGATACATCCTGCACAATGGAGGTAGCGACAACATCAGTACAGATTCAAGAGCCAGCACAGTCTCCTATGGAAAATAAATCAATTGAGGGGACAAGGGCGTTAACCCCAGCTGACCTATCAGAGAGGAGAGGGACACAGAAGAATAACTGCATGGGAATCATATGCTTCCCCCAACTACCCCTACAACTAAACAACTCCAAATGGTCACCCGTAGAAAGAGTGGTAGGGGCCAGCCCAAAGCTAAACTCTCTAACTGATGGAATTCCGTTGGAAAACAGATTTGCTGCTCTACCTAAATGAAAAGCCTGGGGGAACACGGAGGATGATTCAGATGTCTCCTCTGTGGCCTCTTCCTAGCCTGACCCTCAACTGATTATGAAGCGGTCTCTACAGACTCTCAGTCCTCGAGACAGAGAAAGGTCAAACAAAAAAGGGTTACACATATTAAACAACAGAAATAGCTGTCCGGAAAGGTACAAGTTAATCCATATGAGGGTTATAAAGACCATGGGGAAAAAAAATATATGGCATATTTAGTGGACAAAAATGGGGTTCTAAAGAGGGATAATGTCTCGTTGCAAAATTGTTTATCAACAGGCAAAGGATATGTTTGGTACCCATCCACCAGTTTAGGGCCAGACGGATTCCGTTTTTGAGGGGCTTCAACTTCTGAAACCGTTGGAATATGTGACAGAAATGCTAAAGACTCTAGTACCGAAGGAAGAAGTTACACATAATATAAAATCCTTATGGAGGAAGGGGGTAGCACCTGGTCCAGGGATTTTTATTTAATTAAAAAAAAAAAAAAGGTGGAAATGTTAGCAGATGAGCTTGTAGAGGTGTATAACTGTGTTCTAAGCTTGAAACAATTACCAAACAAAGTCTCAGAAACTCTTCCCGTTTATCTTGACAAAAAAGGAGCAAAAACAGATTTGAAAAATTGGGGACCAATCGGTCTTATTAATACCGACTGGAAAAATCGGGCAAAAATTCTAGAGGCAAGACTGGCTAATGCTGCAAAGGCTCTGATATCGCCTGCACAGATTAATGCTATACCAGAGGGAAAGGTACAGGATAATTTACTGCTACCTAGGGAATTACTTGAGCACAAAAATACGCAGGGTTTTCTCCTAAGCTTGGATCGAGAGAAGGCGCCTGACTATGTGCCACATGGTTATTTATTAAGGAAGTATGGTATTCCAAATGCTCTCCTTTCCTGAATACAGTTGTTATATACTTCAGCTACAGTAAGGCCGGTAGTAAATGGAGCGGTGGGTGCTGCAGTCCAAATATGCAAAGGAGTTTGTCAGGGGTGTCCGCTTAGTCCCATCCTTTATGTCTTTTGTTTAGACCCAGTGCTTAGAAAATCAGAGCGAGAAGAAATAATACTGCATGTTGAAGGGTCAGGAGGCAGTGTGTTTCCATGCGTTTCTGCTCATACAGATGACATATGCATTACAGTGTCAGATGTAACATCTGGGGAACATGCTTTGACTTGTTTATGTGAGCTAGCTAAGACTTCAGGGTCAACAATTACTTTAAGTAAAAGTGTGAGTATATCTTTAAGAGGAGAAATAGGCACACAAGATTTAACTATTTTAGTTTATTGTTCTAGGAATTACTACCTTTGAGCCAGAGGCTCTTTTACAAAGGTTCCATGTCAATTAGGTAAAGTACAAAAAAGGTTACATAGATAACACAACAATTTGTGCTGTGTCAAGAGCGAGAAAACATATACAAATACATATCAAATCATTTGTGCAAAAGGACATGAGATATCAATAATCACATTATTATTACAAGAAAGAGGTCATGCCAGATTAGGAGAAACAAATAGGGAAAAAGTCCAGAACAGAGAGGGTAAGTGAAAGGTGTGGGGAGCAGACAATAGCAGGAGAAAAGGTGGTATCAGGGTAACAACAGAGCCGGTGCAATTTGTGGGGTATTATTTTTGGTGAACAAGATCTTGCAATGCAAAATTGGTTAGATAAGTTGAAGCTGGCAGAACACAAAGTGGAAAAATAAAAAGCTTGGCCTATGGCTAAAAGGAAAAAGCTATATATATGTTGAAACATTTATTGTGCCTATATTTTTATACGCAAGTTATGCATTTCCAGTATCACAAAAATTGGAGACTAGGTTATATAATACAATTTTTAACATTGTATGGAGTGTGGCGAACCACTTGCCAAAGATGATCCACACTTTAATTTGTGTGTTCTGCCTAGGGCTTGACCACCTGAACGCAGACTGTGAAATTTGTAAATTTGTATGGGGGAGTAGACTTTGTTTAGAATCTTAGTTATAGGTAGGAGAACTTTATCTAGGGTTAGGGTGATAAGCTTAAGGTCTAGTCCATCACTAATGTGTCTTGCGTTTCTTAGGACCTTGGCTAGTAGTTTTCTAACCAGGTTGCATGATACCCTTTTAAAATAAAAGGGGGGGGGGGTGCTCAGGACTATTTTCATCACCGTGGCTTGTGGAGCGGGCAACATCATCATCGAAAAAGTCAGGTGGGAGAACACAGCTCAAATTGGTAAAAGGATTGTTAAAGGCATTAGCAATTTCCAGAGGGTCAGCGGTATTTCCCAGCATTAAATTTCAGTCCCCACCACCTTGACCACTCCTCCAGGGTATCCAAATCCCCCTGGACTGTCTCCCTCGCTTCTTCACAATCCACCAGTGCTCCCAGTTTTGAATCGTCCACAAAGAGACTCAACCTATTTCTAACCCCCCCCCACCCATATCCAAGACATAGGCATTGAACAAGAGTGGTCCCAATACTGAACCTTGAGGGACTCCACTGATTACTTTCCTGGGGAAGGAGAGTATCCCACCCACCATTACCCTCTGTAAACGCCCCGAAAGCCAATTTTCAACCCAACTGCGCTCCTGCCCTCCCACCCCCATCTCCCCCATTTTTATTATCAGTCCATTTTGGGGCACTGAATCAAACGCCTTGCTGAAATTTAGGTATAGGACATCCACCGGCCTATGTCTATCCAAGGCTCCCGTCACCCAGTCATAAAACTCTACGAGGTTGGACTGACATGACCTCCCTGGGACGAATCCATACTGTTTATCATCCTGGTATCCTAACCTTTCCAACTGCCTCCCAAGCCTCTCCTTCATAAAGCCCTCCATTACTTTGCCGACCACAGATGTCAGACTGATAGGCCTATAATTCCCCATCTCCTCCCTAGACCCTCCTTTATGTATCAGCACTACATAAGCCACCCTCCAGTCCTATGGCACCCATCCCGTCTGCAGAGAGGTGTTAAAGAGTGCAGCCAGTGGAGCTGCCAGATCCTCTGCCAGTTCCTTCATAACCCTCGGATGTAGTCCGTCCGGCCCTGGTGCCTTTTCAGTTTTTAGCTTCTGAAGGGCTTCCCTCACCCTATCCACTGTGATTTCACCCTCCCAATCCACTCCCTCATGCAACCTTCCTACTCCTTCTGGGTCTGACCCAGCCTGTACCCTAGCCTCGTTCCATCCTTTGGTCTCAGACTGAGACTGACCTCACACTTTTGCTGGCTCCTCTTCCCTCCCATCAGGCTGTAGAGATCCCTCATCACCCTCTGCAAAGATTGAGGCAAAGTACTCATTTAGCACCTCTGCCTGTTTTCCTGCTTCCTGAGCCAAACCCCCCACAATCTTAATCCTATTGATCTGTGTCCTCCCTTTTCTCTTCTCTCTTATGTATCTATAGAATCCCTTCCCCCCTCCAGATATACTTAGCCAGGCTTTTCTCCATCCCTGCCTTGGCACCCCTCAGCACTCTGGTGACCTTCCTGGCCAATAGTTCATACTCCCCTCATTCCTTGTTCCCACTAGAATGTTTGAAATGTGCATAGGCAGCCTTTTTATTCCTCACCGCTTCCTGCACCTCCCTGGTCCACCAACATGGCTTGCTGGTTCCACCATGCTTACGCCTTACAGGACCTAGTCCTAGTGCAGGACCTAGCGGCCTCTCGGACCCCTTCTTTAATGGTCTCCCACAAATTTTCAGCATCCATGTCCGGCCTAATCTTGTCCAACCTCTCCCTTAGAATCCTACCCATACCCACGAAGTCCACTCCCCTGAAGTCAACCACTACTGTATGAGTGCAGTTTTCCTCCCCCCCCCCCAAATACAGCAGGAACCAGACCGTGGCATGGTCACCACCCGCAAGTGGACTGCACACCTCCAGGCCCCTTATTTGTTTACTGTCCGCTAGGACAACATCCAATATCCGCCCCTCTCTTGTAGGTTGCCCCCACCTGTTGGACCAGGAAGGCATCCTGAAAGACATCCATCAGTCTCTGTTCCCTGGTTACAGGGGATGTCATGGTGTCCCAATCCGCCCCCGGCATATTAAGATCACCCATGACCACCACCCTATCCTTTTCAAGGTCACAGTGACCCTTGATGTTCTCAACCAGTTTATCCTCCAGAGCCCTCCTCTATTGCAGGGGGCCTATATACCACCCCTATCTTCAATTTCTACCCTCCCCTCGTTTGCAGGGTTACCCAAATCGCCTCCACACCCCCTCCAGCCTCCTCCACTCCACAAACCACTATGTCATTACTGACCATCAGCGCAACCCCTCCCCCTCTTCCAACTCCCCTATCTTTCCTGAATATCTTGTAGTAAGTTTAGGTCCCAGTCATTTCTCTGGGTGGCCCATGTCACTGTAATTGTAACCACATCCGCTGTTCCCTCAGCCAACGTAGCCTGCAGCGCGGGCATCTTATTGCTCATACTCCTGGCATTTATCAGGACTGTCCTCCACCCTGACTTCTCCCCCTCTCTCTCTTTAGTAGCTCATTTTCAAAAGATAAAACAATGGAAGTGTAGAATACATGATACCATGCATAAAACCAAGAAACAATTATTTACTGCTATTTTGGAAGGCTATTTTTTACTACACCATGTTTTAACTGCCCTCCTAGAATACAGGAAAGGTGGATCTTCGCCCAATGTTTGGAACCACGTATGCCATAGAAGATGTGGGACACTTTGTGGCTTTATTGCCATAACAGATTAAATGTGAGGGACAATCACCGGCATAAGAAGATACAGGAGCGTTATGGGTGTAATTCATGCTCTGAGACTCTGGATCATTTATATTTAGAGTGTAAATATATCAACAACTTTTGGCCATGTTTAACTACTAAGTGCAAAGATCCACTATTCTCCAAAATGACATCTGATGTGTTGATTTATGCCGAGTTCTACGGGGAGTGGAGTAAATATCATCCAGGAACGTTACAAGTAATATTCACAATAATTAAATGGTTTATTAGTCAAATTAGGTGCCAATTTATTTTTTGCAACAGAAATATGTTCCTATGGAGAAAATGGAACAGGAAATGCAGCTGGTTGATTAAAATGAACAGGTTTGCATTCTAGGTCCATTACTGGATACTTGGTCACCCCGAATCTTCTGTAACATATATACTCAGTTTCCTTTCATTATCGTTTACTGATCGTTGCTCTCTCCAGTAGCGGCTCTAGCCACAAATGGTTACCAGGGCACAGCTGGGGCACAACAGATGGCAGCCAGGGCACTGATATATTCTAACTATGGGGAAGCTATGCCATATGGGGCACCCACTGGGGCACAACATTTTAACGAGAACACGTGCCCTGGCGAACCTAATTGTTACAGCCGCCACTGGCTCTCTCTTTTTGATTACACATAGTTTTTGACTGAAATGGGTTTTTGTACAGTTATCTGTATAAGGTTGATTGATTTGTTGTATGTTCGATTTTTATTTCATAAATAGAAGTCCACTACTCATTTTAGTATTACATGTACTACCCCCCCTTAACATGTACAAGTACCTGTAATCAGTACAAGTGACACCAAAAGGCGGCCGCTATCCCTGACAGCATTATAATGCTCAGGGTTTTAAATAGCTGGTATCACATCGCATTTGGCAATGCAAACCGGCTTTCCATGCGACCCATTTCTTTTTCAGATCGCAAAAAAGTGCAATCCATTGACTGTGAGCCTCCTTAGCTGCCTGTATATTAAAAGTCTCACCGCCGTGGCTCCAGGTGCCGGCAATTGCACCCAGTAGTGTTTTGCAGTATAACAATACCCCAAAGCACTACTGGGAGCGATTGTTGGTACCCGGGGCCACGGCAGTGAGACTGTTAATATATTACGGGCGGCATGGCACTCAGGGATTTAAACACCAGTCCCCCCCGGCTCTCCAGTGGTTCTTCTGCACAGACTGCACACTCCCTGCTGCACTTCCTCTGTGCCTGTCAGTTCTGCGTTTTGGCTCGAAGCTGCTTGTTGCTGCTCAGAGTCACACAGTATGCAGTGGAGGTTGTGGGACTCAAACCCTTGTCTGCTGGAGTGGGACTCTTTCTTTGGCAACCACCAAGTATGGCCCAATACAAGTGCCTGTTTTAAGGGGAAGTTTTGCTTAGAGTCACACAGTATGCAATGGAGGTTGTGGGAATCAAACCCAGGTAGGTCTGCCGGAGTGGGGAGTGTGGGGACGCTTTCTTTGGCAGCCAGGTATGGGCCAATACAAGTGCCTGTTTTAAGGGGAGGTTTTGCTCAGAGTTACACAGTATGCAGTGGAGGTTGTGGGAATCAAACCCAGGTAGGTCTGCTGGAGGGGGGAGTGTGGGGACACTTTCTTTGGCAGCCAGATATGGGCCAATACAGGTGCCTGTTTTTAGGAGAGGTTTTGCTCAGAGTCACAGGGTAGGCAGTGGAGGTTGTGGTAATCAAACCCAGGTCTGCTGGAGTGAGGATTCTTCCTTTGGCAGCCAGATATGGCCCAATACAAATGCCTGTTTTTAGGGTAGGTTTTGCTCAGAGTCACAGAATACGCAGTGGAGGTTGTGGTAATCAAACCCAGGTCTGCTGGATGTTGTACCAAGCTCACTCACAGCTCATTACATTACTTTAACCTAGGCTATACTGCCAATTAGGCCTGTGTCTGTAGTGTATATTGAAACAGATCACGCAAAGACAGAGCTAATTTTAATGCAAATATTTATTCAGGATACTTTTTTTTAATTGTATGTATATAGTCATTTTTAGTATTTTTAATTTTGCTAATCAAACTGAGGCAAGTGCTATGCATCTTCACAACTGATTAGCACAAAGTGCTAATCAATTTTCACAGCTTATTTAAAACCCTGATGCTATCTGTATAGCCCAGCAGCCCCTTCCCTACTTTGTGTCATTAAAACAGGGTTTTGTGGGAGGGGCTGCGGCAGGAACTCAGCTGCTGGCATCAGAATTTGAAGTGAGAGAGCAATTGTAGTAAGTAAAATAATTCTCTAATCCTCTGCAGAAAAAAAATCAGTATTGGGTTAATTTGAGTCCTGGGGCAGGCAACTCCTTACCATACCATTGCCGGCCCCTAAGGTGTCAGCTGCTCTTTAAGTACGATTCATAGCACAGCTCCTTGCTTGGTTTTAAACAGTAATATTGTTTTTTTAAGTGAAATTCACTGCACATTTCTTTGCTTGGTTTAAACAAATATTGTATTTAAGTACAATTCACTGTGCAGATTCTTCTTGGTGTAAACATTAATATTATATATAAGTACAATTCACTGCACAAATCCTTCCTTGGTTAAAACATTAATATTGTATTTAAGTACAACTCGCCACACAGTTCTTTAACTGGTTAACTCTTATTTGCTATCAAGAACAGGCTGCCTCTGTCTCTGATGTATCACATTTCAGCAGAGCTCTCCTTCCCAGATGTGAAAGCTAAACAGCTGTGAGCCTACTGTATACTCAGCTGTAGCATTGGTGGTTCAGTGGTAGAATTCTCGCCTGCCACGCGGGAGGCACGGGTTCGATTCCCGGCCAATGCAAGTGTGTTTTGTTTTCATTTATTTCTTCAGATGACCAAGTTTATTGATCAAGGATAAAACTCTGACCGTTGATAATGTTTACAAATTGAGTATCTTATTCACTTTTGTTTTCTTACTACTGTGCCTGTATTCCTGATGGTACCATGCCCCAGCTCCCATCCAGAGTCTACTCCTAGTCACTGTGGATACCTCTCTTGAGCCACAATACTTTGTCCACCAGCTAACACCATGGGGGCAGGGTCTCCGTTTCCCGCTGCCTCTCTGGCAAAGTACAGGACTGCCTAGTCATGCCTGACAGAAGGACCACTCTTTTGGAGTGACTGATGGACGTGAGTGGAGAAAGGCCCTTCCATCATTCTGACTTCAACGTTGTTGTTTTTTCCTCCAATTTAGTATCCATCCACCCACCTCTAGGTAACTGCGCATGCTCACAACGTTCCAGAGGGTGGAAGGGGAGACACCAGGCAACATGTAGTCATACACTCTGCCAGCAGCATGTCTGCTAAGCCACCACCAGATGTCGCCCCGAGAGCACTCTCTCTCTGTTTCTATGATGCCCTGTCTGCACTGTGAATCCCTATAGGTTATCCTGTATCACAGCATACACAGACTAAACATGCCCCCAACAGTCTGCTATTCATCACTACAGTACTACAGCTCATTCAGTGCACTCTGTATTCTATTTGTGTTTTGGTAAACAGACGTAACAATCCCTTTCCCCAAAGAAAGGGGGGGCAGTTTTTGTTACAAGCTGTGGCCGTCTGGGAATGGTGCCCGCACATTAGTCTCAGCTGGGTAGCAGAAGTGCGAGCAGCATAGGCGGTATAAATGGCCCATGTGACTTGCAAACAAGGGTCTTTTGGTGGGAAAGCCCACCGAGAAGTACAAAGGCTAAGCAGCCCAGAGAAACAGGGTGAGCGTCACGGCTCCATAGCCAGTGCAATGCCCTAGGCTGTGGTGTCAGTTGGAAGCACATTCTGAAGTATACCTGCCTTGCAGCTGGATATGCAGGGCTCACTATGTTCCTGTGATGGCGAGGTATTAGGCTTCTCATCCAAGTGGCGGGTACTAATTAGATGGACCAGGTTTACATAGAAACAGTAAAATAAAAATGACAAAAATATCTATTGGTCCATCCAGTCTTCTTGTAATACATGCAATATATGGCTCTCAATATGGGTCCAGAGGTTTGGCCACCTTCAAGCCAAAGGTGACAACAGGCCCTAACCCCTGGCGTTGACACACCTGGCTAGGCCAGGAATGTGGACCCAAATCTCAGACACTCTGGCCCTGAGGAATAGGGATTGAAGAGAGTCAAACCTGTGGCCTGATTGCAGCATACTTTTAGGACTTCACTGGGGTTCGAGCAGTTGGTTAAAGGGGTGAAGCGCCTGCTCAAATGAGAATTGAGCTGGAGGTAGTCAAGTTATGACTGGAGCAGTTGTGTGGGTTTGTAAGGAGAGTCTCCCCAAGAGTACAGGTAGAAGACTGTCTCCGAGAATGTGGGGTAGGTACCTGAAGAAGATGTATGGTCTGGGCATTCATGGCCACATGAGTGATTATCTCCTGAAAGGGATGGCTACGAGTTGCCACAGCAAAAGCAGAGCTTTGGTGGATGCAAGTCTTGTCATGTGTGCAGGGGGCACTGGGAGTACCTTGGTATAGCCAGGTTGCAGTAAAAGAAGTACTGAATGCTGGGCTAAGCAGCTGGTTATCCAAAATCTTTCTTGGGGCCTTGTTCAGTGTACCGAGTCAGTGAGTATATTATTAGCAGATTGCGATTAATTGAGAAGGTCCGAATGGGGAACTAAGATTCCAGTGCTATGCCTAAGGTGGGACCAGGGGAGGGTGCAAATTTGGCTATACTAAATAAAATAGGGACCAGGCGAGTCCAGGAAAGAGGAGAAAGGTCAAGCCGAGGTCACGGTGCTGAAGTCAAGAAATGTGCATCAGAGTAATGTGATTTATTTATTTATTGAAAATGTTTCACCAGGAAAGGCACAATGAACAAAAAGACGCTCATCTCACGGTGCGACCTTGGGGGAGAGGTTACAGTGGAGGCAGGTATACATACAAAAGTTGACTTTAGAAGTAGAGCAATACAGATAATGTACATAATTGGGTGGGATTACATTTGAACTTGTTACATAAGGAGAACAGTACAGAACATGATCATAAAGGACAGGGTATACATATCACGGGTACACATCGAGGGCAATACATGATTACATAAGTGCCAGTAACAGAACTTGAGCTGAAGTGAGATGCACCAAGTTGACAGTAGGAGTTGGAGAGTGAAGATAGGGGGTAGAGGAGGAGTGGGCTAGTAAACACTAGGTGTGTAGGGGGGGGTGGTTTAGGTGAGGTGGGGGGAGGAGAGGGGTTAGTAGCTGTGAGTAAGGCTGAAGAGCGTAGGTTATTTAGGTAGGAGGGGGAAGGGAAGGGAGATATTAGGAGTGAGTAAGAGTGAGAGTGTAAGTGCATAGGGCAGTGTATAAGCCAGACAATTAGACGATTAATCGTATGGAAGATGACCTGATTTGGGTCTGCATGATCAGTGTGAATTTAATTCTTGTGCCGCAGTACCAACAATGCTTCAGTAAAGGAAGAGGCAAGGACAGACCCACCATCTATGTGGTCATTTAACATTGTAGTGTGAATCCTGTCTCAGCAGTTCCTACTGTAAGGAGACTGGTGAACTGGTATGATAATGTGATTGGCTGCAAGGAGCTCCTGGCTACAGATACATCACTAATACCCCTAGACACAGAAGTAACCAGGATCATACCACCCACCCCACATCGGGTGCAATCACTCTGGTCAGGGAACCGACTGAAGGGTTGCAAAGGAAAGTCCACTTGGAAAACAGCCCATTTTCAGGGGCGATCCTGAGCCTCGAAAACACTGCATCCTTGCAGCACACACTGCATGGCTCAATTGTTTCAGCAATTTATTTTATTGCTATTACTGTTAATAACAAGTTGACCTACCGACAGGACCTTCACCCCTCCTACTGATCATTCTCCTCATCACCCTTTGTCCCCACCACTCACAGCAGCCCTGCCCTCATACCCTTATACATACTTGTGATTTGAGTTATCAAAGGACTCCTCGAAAACAGCTCTTGACCGTTTCTTGCCAAGAGCCACCCCAGTATCCTCGTCCTGAGTGATCTGAACATGACAACCGGCTTGGCAAGCTGGTGGCCGAACAGGCCTCTTAGTCACAGCGCATACCTTTGGCTACGGTGGAAGCAAGTCCACCTGAAGGGGTGGAGAGGCAGTTGCAGAAAGCACCTGCTCAGTGTGGACAGGCAAGGGAGTCACTGGTGGTTGCCAGCTGACTGGAGGTCCGGGGGTATAGCCCTATCCTGCCCCACAATTGCACACTGTGCCAGAGGAGTTTCTCATAGCACCTGCGCAGCTTGCTCTGGTGCCTGTCCTTGCCCAAGGATGGGGAGGTCAAGGAGCATTGATGGTGATGCCTCCCTATCAAGGGTGATGCAGAGCGAGAGTGTCTTGACCAAGACTTCGACCATCGACGAAGATTCAACATCGAGGTGAGCCTTCGAGCTATTCGTGGTATGCCACATATCTGGCTACACTGATCAGAATATTATTCAAAGGTTCAACCGCCGGTGGAGGCTGCTCCCAGAGGGAACCAGTCAGGGACACCAACTGGTCCACGTCCTCCTGACTGAGGACCAGAAGCAACAGGGTCTGCAAGTCTGACTGCTCAGTCTCATCCAAGAGCTGATCGAACAGGTTCAAGGAAGATCTCCATAGCCAGTTCGACCGGAGTCGAGGTCGATAAGTCTGATGGTGGTACTGAGGAGCTCTCAACAAAAGAGGGCTTGACCAAAGTTGAGCGGATGCCGGAACAGAGAGATTGGGAGGACCCTGGTCTCTCCGGTCCCATGACTGGCGCAAGCAGCACTAGGGCTTCTTACCACAACTTGGAAGGGCTCTCCCCCAGGGTCTGAAGAGCAATGCATAGTTCCCTGAATCCTCCAGTGAATGACACTCCGATGCTAGCCCCAACCAGGAGCAGTGCTGAGACCAATAAGCTGCCTGCTGCAGCAGCCACTGCTTCTGTTTCAAGGGCCACAAGTTACTGAGCCAATCAGGCAGCTGCAGAGGCCTACTTGCAACTCTTATGGTGGTCCTTGGGATCCCATTATGAAGGCCATCCCAGACAAAGACAAAGTTTCCTGTCCTCTCCTACGCAAGTCCCTGCTAACCTTGTGGGGCTCATTGGCCTGAATGACCAGAACAGACAGCCATCAAGGAAGCCTGGGAGCAGTACAGTCATCCTTGGAAGATCTGTCCTTCAGGTAAGGCAGGGGGGTCTCCACCCAAATGGGCGCAGAGGCCGGGAGCAGCCGAGCCAAAACAGGTTCCAGCCAGGGTGGCGGCAGTCAGAGGTGTGTTGGGGAGGGGGGCTGGCACCAGCTTAGGCCCAGCGCTCAAAAGGAACTGCTACCACATGAGCTCCTTATAGTGCCATCACAACTTGCAGCAGAGCTGATCCTACCCCAAAGAGGAGGAATAGCGACAACACCACTTTCCCGAGTGTCAAGAGCAAGACTGGTGAGGGCTATTCGACCTCAAGCAATGGGTCCTCAATCTCAACCTCTGGTGGACCAGACGGCGGGGAACTAGTGAGGGATGCTTAGGGTCCCTGCAAGCCCGGTGTCCCGAGAGTAAGGGACTGGGTCAGGAGGCTGATCCGACCCACCCTGGGACTGGAGAGTCAGGACCAGAATCCTGGAGAAGGAAGTATCTCCCTCGTGCTGCAACAACAGGGCAACTGGGTCGAGAAACATCTCGACAGGCTCCTCGGCCCGCATGTTGGCCGACAGGCCTGATAGGAGCACCGTGGGGCCAAGGCATGGACAGAAGCATCAGTCGAAGCTGACTCACCGATTAAGGTCAGCAAACAAGGAGCGGGGGATCCGAGAGTGCTCGTGGTCCCACGACCTGCGACGGGACATTTTTTGCTTTTGCTTTGGAGTCCTTTTTAGAGCATTTAGACCCACAGGAAGGGCCCTTTCCGAGGGAAGGAAGGGACTGGCATAAATCCTGAAACACCCCAGTGAAAGAGGTGGCAAAGCCCAGCGGAACCAATGCAGACCCCGAAGAAGAGCCTGCTATCGCCTGGGCTGCAGCTTCCTCGAAAGCCACAAACTGTTCGGCGGACCATGCAGCCACGGAGACTGCCTGACAGATGTCCTTGGACCGAATAGGAGGATCCTGCTCATCCAGGCGGCCCGGCAATAGTCACGCATACCAGTCCTCTAAAGTAGAGGGGTGTGAAGTGCAGCACAGGCCGCAAGACTGGGAGTCACGTTCCTGGTCCAGGCAGTAAAGACACATGGTGTGAGGGTCTGTGCATGACATCTTCGGTCCATATGGACAAAGCTTAAACCTGGACGCCAACTTAGAAGTCATCGAGTCCATGATGCTAAAACGGTGAAGCTGTAGAACAACCTGCAGACAAAAGTTTTTTTTACTTTGTGAACAAAGATAGGGCCTACACAAAAGCAGAGTGCTATGGAGGGAACCTGTCTCCTCCCGTGGAAAGGAAGATCCGATGTCACAGGGTAGTGCCGAGGAGGATACCACCCGGGCGGGTTGGAGGAACCAGCTTGAAGACCTTCAGGCTAGATTTAAAGGGGAAAGGAATTCTGCCAGAAGTGTGGATAGTACACCATATCCACACCCCTAGAAAAGAAATTACCACAACTTCTATGTTTCTGTGGCCAGAAATGTGACTAGGTGGTAGCCTCCAGGAGGGGGCTGCAGAGGGGGCAGCGCTGGAGCCAAGAGGCGATAAACAATAAATTAAAAAAACAGCCTCCTGACCCCACCCTCCGTAAGTTTACCTGTTCAAAACCTTCTGCTGAGGACTTCACACTATAACATTCCCCTACATGCAGATCAAAGCCAGAGCTCATTGGCTAATCAGTTCTGGTAGCCTGCCAGTTTTATCCAGTGGAATCCAAATCTCCCATTCACAGTGATACAAAAATGGTGTCGCTGACAAAATGAAAAAACTGGCTTTATCATGAAAACTCCAGTTCACTCGTTCACTGTAACTCCCCCCCAACCACACACAAAAAGCTGGAAGGAAAAGTTTTCCTAAAGTTCAACTATAAGTGTACACATGGACTGATGATGTGGCAGAAAAGGGTAGCAACTGCTGCAACTCAGCATACGCCCTATAGTCAATGAAAAAAGCTGAGGATTAGATACAAAAGCAGCATGAGCATTGGTGGTTCAGTGGTAGAATTCTCGCCTGCCACGCGGGAGGCCTGGGTTCGATTCCCGGCCAATGCAGTAGCCTTTTCTTTTTAAAGTACTCCAAACAATGAAACATAACATGGAACCATAGACTTTGTTGGCAGAAAAGCATCACTTGGCCCACCCAGTCTGCCCATATAGTCCCTGCAGACCCTAACTGGTCTCTGGTGCTCCGCTCTTCTCCCTGCCCGTTTACTAGTATTCCCCCATGTCTATCCCACGCATGCTTGAAGTACAGAGACAGTAGGGAACCTTGTTAAAATGGTATGTTTCTCCATCATACTTATTCATACTTGCTTATGAAACAGGGGAAGCGGACATGAGGAACCTAGATTCCCATCCGGACTTTTGTTACAAGTTTATATTTACGCAAAGTATTTCGTAACCAATACAAAACAATTAAAAATAATAATTTATTGTAAAATTTGATTAACTCGGAATGCAAAACATAAGGTCAGCCATTAGCCTACATATATGATGACAGAAAGCATTACAGTAAGTTGCTCTGTCATTAAAATGTAGTGTTATTATGCACTGGGTTTATTTTATTTATTAAGTCTAGGATTACAAATATCTTTGAGCCAAGGCTCTTTTACAAAGGTTCCATGTCAAATATAGCACAACACTGAAAAAAATATGGAGTGGGATAACACAGGAGAAGACAGAAGGGAGGGTATGTGGGAACACATTGGGGCGGGGGACACAGAGGGAGGAGGGAGCAGCCAGAGACATTGTCAACATCACAGTGGGTGAGCAGAAGTGACATAGACAAACAAAATGGGGGTGCTAGCAGAGGAAGGGGGATAGGCAGGGATGGGGGTGAGGGGAAGTGGGAGGATAGAGTATAAGTGCATGGAGAGGATAGGTTGAAGATAGATAGGGCTGGTTATATGTAGCAGTCACAGGAGCTAGCGGCAGTGAGATGAAGGCGAAGCTTGGATTTGAAAGGGCCAAGCTTAGGCGTAGAGGAGATCTCAGGACTGAGACCATTTAGCCAGCTAGGCCCCCTATGGGCAAAGGATCTTTGGCCCTGGGAGGTGCGGCACCAGGGAACCTGGAGGAGCTGAGTTTCAGATCCCCTGGTGTTACGAGTATTCAGGCATAGTCGCAGTAGGGCTTGGACACCAGGAGGGGCGAGGCCCATTGTAACTTTCTTCGCCATTGTGCAGGTTAGATACCTAATGCGGTTGGAGAGTTGGAGCCATCCAGTTTGTGCATAAAGGTCACACGTATGAGTCAGACAGTGGGCACCAGAGATGAGCCGACATGCCTTATTGAGGGATTTCGATATTCGTCTGAGCACACTGGCTGACGCAGAACCGTAGATGATTAGGCCGTAATCAATGATGGAGACCACCGAGGTTATTAGACTGAAGCTAAGGAGGTCAGATGACTTGCTCACGCCCACAGAGCATGCCAGTAGCTCTGGTGGGATCCTAACATAGGGCCCCTAGAGCAAACTAGCTAGTGCTCAAGCCACTGTGCTATACAGCCTTAAAAAAACAAAAACTGGGCTCATCCGGGATTTGAACCCAGGACCTCTCACACCCTAAGCGAGAATCATACCCCTAGACCAACGAGCCACATACAATGCAAGTACCTTTTATGTAGTTTTCAGTAAGACTACTGTAGCTCTGTCATACAGCGGGCAGCACATCACACTGTCAAGTAGGACACCCGGGTTCATGTGAGAATCCTGAAATCCCACACGGAGGCCATCAGAACTGAGGAGTACAAACCTCACAACCTGCTCCCTTTCCCCTCCGAGTTGGAAGGGCAAGGAGGTTAGATGTGTAACATCTGTTTTCCAGCTAAAGACACATTACAGTATGGATTAATCCTTTCCTTTGCTGACCTGGTAAACTCACTGAAGAATACCACCTCCTTTAAAAGGAAAAGCAGGCCGGCCCGGTGGCGCTGAGGGTTGAGGCACTGGACGCCACACCTCGCGCTATGCCGGCGACCAGAGTTTGGGAGCGAGCTTGGGTGCCGGGGGAGGGCAGGGGCGGGTGAGGATTGAGCGCCTGATGGACTGCTCTCCTCCTTGGGGGAGGGTCGGGGATCACCCGGCATGCCAGTGGCTCCTGGTGGAAACCAGGGGTGCTGCAGCACGCCCGGCTGCACGTAATTAGTGTGCCCTGATGCAGGCAAGGGTTGCCATGTGCCTAGTGTCGGGGATGTGC
Source organism: Neoceratodus forsteri (assembly GCA_016271365.2). Lineage (NCBI taxonomy): Eukaryota > Metazoa > Chordata > Ceratodontiformes > Ceratodontidae > Neoceratodus > Neoceratodus forsteri. The sequence goes on from CM028130.1 coordinate 1,618,634,553, forward strand.
ACACACATGGGAGGGCGGGAGAGATCACTAGAACAAAGGGAAAACCTGGTCTGAGGGGGTAGGCGACGGCACCTGACCCCATGCCCATGTCCATCCTGCCTGGCCTTCCAGGTTTCTCCACCCAGGTCCTCTCCCACGTCGGAGTCTGTCTCTAAGTGCGCCCAAGGAGCAGGGGAGGCCCCACCCCAGAGGGGTTAAGCCGGAGGTGCCGATCGTGGACAGAGGAGGAGGGAGAGAGGAGGCACAGGTAGGAGGACTTCAGGCAGGGCAGGAGCAGGCAGGATGCTGGAGGGCCCCAGACCGTGACCAGAGGGAAAAAGTAAAAAAATAAAAATAAAATAAAAGGAAAAGTAGGTCTTGGTTCACTGGGTTGAATGCCTGTGTCATACCTGCAAAACATAGCACCAGTTAATTCCCCACCCTCCATAGCCTGGTAATAACCTCTGCATAACAACATAGCTGCAGCTGCAGGCTGGTCCATCAGCTTGTGATGTCAGCAACCTGGGTTTGGGAACAAGCCTGGATTGAGACTGAGGGTGGGTGGGACTCAGCAGGCGTCAGACATCTCTGCACTCTGTGCAAGTGAATATCCCTTGACGTCACTGTACATCGGAGTTCCTGGGAAGCAGACCGGAAAAAAGAAAATAGCCCATTCCCAAAAGGTAAAAGACCCTGGTATATCCGGGGCTATGCTCCACCTACCGGTTGCGAGCCTTTTGATGACCAAAGTGAGGGAGGTATTCCGCAGCAGCATGGAGGGTGGTGGCACAACGGTAAGATAGTGACCCCATGCATGTACCAGAACCTTGTTACTTAAGCGGTGGCTTTGATATGAATCCTGTGGCCTACAAAAAAGTACAATTTGAAAACCGGTTCCCATTTCTATCAATGGAGCATGCCCCGTGCTCTCCAAACTAATACATCACCAAACGTGAGAGCATGGGGGCAGAGTCTGCTCGAATCGGGACCGGGAAGGGATTAGACGGACAGCTCTTCCAACTGAGAAATTACGATCCCCTCCCCTTAGTAACAGAAGCAGTAATAAATTTAGAAAAGTGGACTTCTTAAGTCCTTAATAGGTAAGCTGCTGCTCGGGGGCTTTATTAAGGCACCAAAACCGGTGCTCTTCAAAGCTTGTGTAATGCATCCAAATTTTGTTTTACTCAACATATTGCAAAAGGTGAGCACATTACTCTTAGTTGCCAATATTATCTGGAAAACAGGGTGGGAGGGAGATTCAGGAAGACTTTCAGAAAGTATTTCTTTACAGAGAGGGCAGTGGATAAGTGCAATGTGTTACTGGGGGTTTGTCTGCGCCAAATCAGTGGATGGATTCAAACAAGGGTACGAGACATGGGCTGGTCAGGATAGCAGGGGAGAATGACATGGGGAAGGGGGGTGAGTGACCACTAGGGCATTCCCATCATACTACAGGTAGTGCTGGGAAGACCAGATGGGCCTGTGGTCCTTATTCTGCTGTCAGTGTCTAGGTTTCTATGCAAGTTCTCAGAGCTCTGGAGACATGGGGCCCCGCGTCCTTTATACATTGACACTCCATCAATCAGGACACAACTCTATCATTATACTGTGTCCCTTATTATTTATTTTTAATCGGGAAAGGATGGCCAGGCAATTCTACCAATTTTCAGCTTCAACTTGGGGATAGCTATAGATGCAAACTGATATATTTAATCAGGTTAAGCTGTTGGTGGTATGATTAATCAGTGAATGGGGAAAATCTGGCCAAGACACCAGGAAAATTCCCCTACTCGCCAGCAGGGGGCAGCTGACCGACTGTGAGCAATGGCCACTTCGGGTGGCGCTCCGGTGGCAATGGACGTCGCGTAGGAAGGAGAGCAGTTTTTGATCTCTAATATGGAATCCATCGTACCCCAAGAGTTCTTTGGAACATGAGGAGAGTGAAGTTTTCGTGTCGACAGAGGATCTCAGTAAATCGGGAGCAGAGCTTGACGCTATTTCTGCACAGGATCTGAAATTAACATCTAAGGTGGCTTTACAGTCCAAAGTAAGAGAGGAGCTTGAGGAAAATGCTCGTGAGAAAAGAACGCCTGTCAGAGCAGCTTGCGTGTCTTCAAGCGAGAGCTCTAGTTGTCAAAACGCCGGCCCCGCTTGTCAATGGGCCGGCTAGATTACATGACGTAGCATCATCAAAGGGAACCACGAGGCCGGGTGAGTCAGTTTCTGTCCCCCTATCAAGTTATTTGCAGCATACAGTTTTGAGACAGTCTACAGCGCGTGGCAATTTAAAAACTGAGGGAGCTTTGTGCCAAAAGCTGCAGGGAGAAACTGCTCATATGGGGCAGCAGTCAACTGTGAAGGAAAGCGGGAGTAAGGACTTTTCAAAAGGATTGAGTAGTGCGGTGGGGAGCAAAGACATAGACGATACTGTCCATGTAAGGCTGATCACATTATCTAAGACTACAGGTTTTGTGTTTCGCAGTACTCTACAGAAGACCTCTGATATAGATGGGGCCTCTGGCGCTGAGTTGATCTTCCAAAAAACACCTGAATCACAGGAAGGTGTGACTGCGTTCTCTTTTACTAAACGTAGCTCTAGGCCTCGGTCAGGGGCAGCAGAAGAAAGCAAAGATAAACGGAATGCTGTAACCCTGGCCAATAGACATATAAGTGCAGATTCTTTGAGGGTAAAAAATATGTGGCCCAATTCTGCTGCTGTGGGGCAGAAGCCACTTTCATCTAGTACAGCTATAGTACAGACAGGGACTGCATTAGACAAATCAGCGACAGTGTCCCCCTGTAAGCCCTGGTCGCCTCAGAAGACACTCTGTGAGGCAGGATGGTTTCAGAATGACCACGGCACATGGCTCCCCCACCCCGGATTGGGACCCCATGCTAAATTTTTCCTAGACTACACCGGAATGGCACCTGAGTACTTTAAAACAGCAACCAGATAACACAATCCTGGCACAGCAACAGGATAAGCTGAGCATTTCTAAAGAGCAAGACGCTGATTTACTTGGTCCCAGGCTAAAGGCCAGGTCACCACCAGAATTACCCACTGAAGGGGATTCAGCACAACCTTTAGGAACTGGGGACACAACTCAAGAGTCTACAGGACATCAAAAACCCCATTTATCTGACCTATTTTCAAAAATAAAAAAAGAAGCTGCACTGCGGCGAAGTGCCGTAAGGATCCACTACAAGGGTGGTCTGGACGTGAGACCTGATAGGCATCATGTGGGCAAACTGCTGTTAAAAGACTCTCTGCACTTCTCCCCGAGAGAAGTTTTTGCTTTTATCAGCATTTCTGGGGAGAATAATTTCGATATCAGTTTTCGCTCTGCATATGCCCTCGACTTATTTTGGGAACGGACAACCAAGTTAAGTTCTCCCCACGTGGACACCCTTTTTGGTCATTCCCTTGAGAAAACCCCTGATTAAATTCATTACAGTCATGTTTCAGAATGAGGGGGTCCACGTGGAGGACATTACTTACTGGTTGGCCCAGAAATGTGAAGTGTTAAGCCCACCTGAGGCAATCCTAGATGCAGAAATGTTCTGGACTGGGGGGTGGCAGTACAAGGTGAAACTCAGCCAAACAAAGTCTGGAACTGACCATATTCCGAATTCTTTAATGTCGGGCCATGACAAGGGTGTGTGCTTTTATGCAGGACAACCCCGGGTGTGCTACAAATGTGGGTCTAGAACTCATTTATCTAGCTCCTGTGATAAGCCCCGGTGTGACAACTGTGGGGAGACTGGCCACAGTGCATTCCAGTGTGCCAATCACACAAAGTGTGATCTGTTCGAGGATACTGGCCATGTATTCTCAGAGTGTGTCTGGGCAGCCAGGAACAAGGCAACATGCATAAGTTCTGACCTATTGATACAACAGGCACAAGATTCAGTCTCCCATCTGGATACTGACTTTAGGGAGCCTTGCCCACCAACCCCATCTATAGCTGAAGGGAAACCCCACCCACCTCCTTCATCTAATGATGACCCTGTCTTGCATGAGTCTTCTACTTCTCCCCCCCTCTCCAGCACCCTCCCTTGCCCCCCCTCCACTATTTAATCCAGTGTGTTACACGGACCCACCAGAGGATAGCAATCATGAACTTGTCCCTGTGTCCTCTGTAATTTTGCCCGTGAGGAGATCAACAAGAAATATCAAGACCACCTTGGCTCTGTCCCCGGCTAATTTTGATTCAGGCAATTCCTTTGCGGTACTGGTTATGCAATGGGGAGACTCAGAGATGGAATGTGGGGACTCAGATTCCCAGTCTATCAAGGCAGACCCGATTACCCCTCTGCAGCATCAGGTGCGGTATAAGGGGAAGAAGAGAAGGAAAAAAGATACTTGACTACTTAAACAGGTTAAGGTCTGACTCCCTTTTTGTGTTGAATCTATGAATGTGCATAGTATATTGAACTCAGGGAGAAGAAATGTAGTGTATGATTATGTTCATAGAAACTTTATAGATATCTGCTTTTTACAAGAAACGTGGATGATTACCAGTGATCAGGCTCGTTTTTTCCAGAGGGAATGGATTTGGGGCCCCTCCTATTGGTCCTTTGGTACAGACTCGATGAATGGGATGGGAAGGGCATCTTGTTCCGTTCTTACGACTTCAGCTTCATCAAATTAATGGATCTAATCCAGGGCAGAATACTGATTCTAGATGGGTCGTGGAAACAGAAGGACTGTAGGCTGATTAATGTCCATTGTTCACAAATCAAAGCCAAAAGAGTGGCCTTCTTTGACACTTTACGACCCTTTTTGATTATCTCCTATAAGGTTTTTCTATGTGGGATTTCAATTGTGAATTAAAATCCAAAACTGGGCGGGGGGGCAGTGGGACCAGAAAAAAATCTATTGTGACTCAAACGCATTAAGGAGATTGGTAGAAATGGCTGATCTTTTAGAGAGACGAAATACCAGACAAGTGGCCCTCAGTTTACTTATAAAAAAAATAAATACATCTCAGTCATAGATTATATTTTTCTTTCAAAACATTTACCCTGATTTCAGTTTACAACTAGGCCTCTGGAGTTTTCAGATCATTTAGCATTAAGTTGTATTTTTTCAAAAACTCCAACAAGGCCGCAACATAGGCCCAGATGGAAATTGAATTCTTCTGTTTTATCTAACCAAGAACTGACATCTAAAATCAGGGAATTGTTATTGGCCCGCTTATCTGTTAGTTTTTTGTACACAGATCTGGGAGACTGGTCGGCTGATTCTAAAGGAGACCTTAAATCATTTTTCATTAAACAAAGGAAGTATGTAGAGAATGATAGATTTCTGAAATCAAGGCAAAAGTTACAGTATCTTTTTTCTATTGTAAACACTTCAAGACAGAATTATACGGTCCAAACTGATATTCTCAAAAAAGACATGCAGGAGTATATGATAGTGCTAACACCGTGAAGGCATTATTACATAATGGAACAAAAAAAAACCTCAAGGGGACACTTTTGAGGCATTTAAAAATTTCAAAGATTCCACTCACTTGGATTCTCTAGAGAACAAGAATGGAAGTTTGATGCATACTTTGTCTGATCTCCATTGCATCATCAAAGAGTTTCTGTTATCTCATGACCCCCGGATCCCCCTTCAGAGGCTGAAATACGACTTTTTCTACAGAAGGTCGACAATACTAGGATCCCAGAGCGGGCCCAGGAGATGATAATTCCTATTAAGGCAGTGGAGATTGAAGAGGCAATTAAATCCTTGAAAACTGGCACATCTCCAGGCCCTGATGGCCTGACAAATGAACTTTATAAAGCTTTTCCCAAAGAATTCTCATTATGTTTGGAATTGTTTAGTTATCTTCTGTCGGCACGTAGTATTCCGCTATGGTTAACAGAAGGTTTACTAATTTTTTTTGTTTAAATCAGGGGATAAACGTTCATTAGACAATTGGAGGCCCATTACCATTTTAAATTCCGATTACAAAATATTGACATACATCCTAAACACCCGGATTAAGTCTTATGCAAATTTGGTCCTTTCTCCCTTACAATTCTGCAGCCTACCAGACAGGAAGATCCAACATGCTCTCATGCTAATCAGAGCTCTGACAGATTATTTATCATTGCATGGGAAGTCTGGTTGTATCATCTCTGGGGATCAATACAAGGCCTTTGATAGGGTTTACCACCCTTTTTTATTTTTGACCCTACAGGCTTATGGCATACAAGCACCAATGATAAAGTGGGAACAATCACTATACACCACAGCTGTGGTACATCCAGTTATCAGAAACCAAGTCACAGATGGGTTCCATATAAGGACGGGGTAAGGCAAGGTTGCCCTCTTAGTCCCCTTTTATATATATATTTACGATCGATCCCTTGATCCGATCACTGACTGATTCTCCCCGATGGACATGGTTGTGTGGAGCTGATCAAGATAGGGTAATTCATTTGCAGGCCTATGCAGATGATATTTGTTTATTCTTTTTAGACCATGCCGAACTAACTTTCTTTTTAGAATTTATGGAAGAATATTCAAGGGTTTCAAAATCAAAATTAAACACTCAGAAGAGCAAAGGCCTCTTTATAGGAACCGGATACCCCAGCCCAGATGTTATCCCTGTAATCCGGATTTCTTCTGACCCCTTGAAAATTTTAGGTATTCAGTTCGGACCCCAAAATGTCCCCACCCTTAATTTGGAAACCACTCTAAATAAAGTGGACTATAAAGTACCACGTTGGAAACAATGGAAACTGGCCAAACTAAAATGAATACAGGTGGTCAAACAGTTTCTTATTCCTCTGATCTTGTGTGTAGCTATGATTTTTTTTCCTCCCCGGTCCAGTTAGAAACTAAAATATACAGCCTAATTTTTCAGATGCTATGGGGTAATAAACGTAACACCATAAAACGACAATACACACATTTAACCAAAGAAAAAGGTGGTTTGGGTATGGTGGACCCAGTGGTCTTTTTTTACACACTCTTCCCTTCCCAGACTATAAAACGTGGGTTGCTTCCCACAATTTCAGTTACTTCGGCTTTGATAAAGGCAAACCTGAGTAGATATTTCTTAGCACGGCACCCAACTCCCCCCAAAATATCAGGGCACTTGCATATTCCAGAGTTTTTCAAACCAGCAGCACAAAAATCGTACAAATGGGGACTGACTAAACAGTGCATGAGGGACTGTACGGGGCCTAAATTGTATCAAACAGTTATGGCAGCAATATATCCGAACGAGCCAAGTTTTAAAAAACTGTCCCACTCCCCTGATTCCAGGTATCCTTCAACAACTGAATAATACTAGAATCCCGCCCCACATGTGGGGATTTCTGTGGCTGACAGTGTATGGCAAGATTAATGTAAGAGGCAATACTAAACATAAGGCCAAAGAAGAAAGGAACTGTCCATATGAGGCCTGTATAAGCCAGGAAAAGTCCACAGAACATTTTTTTCACTGCTCTTATGCCAAGTCCCTCTGGAACTTCCTTGCCTCCAAATGGAAAATGGGATGGTTATTGCAGTTGCAGTATGATAACTTGGTTTTAGGTCAATTTTGTAACATAGGAAAAGCTTAGCATAAAGATACACTGGAAGTTTTTAGTTGTTGTCTAAAATTCTACTTATGGCAAGCTAGATGCCAATGGGCACTGTACCAGAAGTTCATGCCTTACGAGACAGTGGGGAAACTCATTCAACAGGCAATGGAGAAAGTTTATATCAAAGATTCTGCGGTAAATACGAGGAAGGTTGAGAACTGGTGGAAAGGGTTTCCTAAGTTCATTAAATACAAATGATAGGGATTGGTTCACATTCAACTGTATATTTATTTAACAGGTAAAGTGTAGTCGAAAGATTAAGATATTCGGAGAGGGGAATGGGTGTGATGTAACACTGTTTATTTTTGGTTTTGAAAATTGCGTTTTTGTTCATTATTTGTTTTTGATTCTGATTTAGTGTGACTTTAACACTGTATGTAAATGTAAATGATCTGAAATTGTTTTTTGTGATGTTGTTACAATAAAAATTCCCCTATTCTTTTTAGCTCTTAGTTCGTTTAAAATTCCTGGACAATCTTTGGGGGGAAATTTGATTTTTACCAGAGAAGTCGTGGCAAGGGGTAATTTGGGATCATTATGTGGGTTTGTATTGAGCTTGGATTAGGAGAAAACCTTTGATTGCATTTCTCATCAGTTTTTATAGGTATCCCTGAACTATCTATAGCAGGGATTTGGTGGGATTTGCTTGGGCCTGGTTCTTTGGCTGCTGGGCTTGGAGGGGAGACACAGGGCTGATACACTCTCTCTCGAGTCGGGTGTCTGCGAATTTATAGGGGAACACCTGCCCTGCAATTGGAGGAAAAGGGCTGCAGGTGCAGCTCATGTAGTTCTAGCCACTGGGGGTAGGATTTAAAGGCTGGGAGAGAGGAGCTTTGGGAGTTGTTCATTTCCCTTATAAGTTTAATGTGTTGTACTGCACCTAGTAACAGGGTTACTGGTGTACAGTGAGACTGTCTGTAAGATTAGTGGGTGACCTGATTAGGCAGTAGGGGTATCTTGGACTAGGGGGGAACCTGGTGGCTCACCCAAGGAAACCTATTTGGAAGGGGATGGAACCACACATCATTAGGGCCGCATCTTTGGGAGGGTGGTGGGGTGCACAGGGTGTGGAGCAGCCATGATACTGGACTGGGCTTGGAAGTTCGGTGGTTGCCCAGTGTGCTACCAGCTAGCACAGCTTAGAGAGGAGGTGTGGGATTAGGAGAAAGCTGGGGGAAGGGGTGGTATGGTTGGGGAAGGGGGCTGGGAATCTCCCACAGGGTTGCACCAAGCACTGGGGGTGGGGGCATAGGGAAAGGAGTGCAGGAGAATACTCAGGGGTCACATAGGGAACCTGGCAGAGGGGGTCCAAAAGGACACTACCAAGGAAGCAGGCAGGTAACTGGGGGCCCTCACAAAGGGGTGACGGAGGGACAACATTCTCAGGGAAGTAGGCAGATGGCCAGGGCTGGACAGAAGGAAGCAAGGCGGGGAGGTGGATCAGACCTTACACTCAGTAACCGCTTCAATTCTCTTCTTCTGCTCAAGGATGAGGGGGGTGATGTAGCCATGACAGGGGTAGTTAGAGATGGAAAGGGAGTGGGAGGCAGGAGGCAGGGGCCAGATAGCAGGAAGAACAGGGGGGGACCTGGAATGCAGGAGAATGGGGAGCAGTGAATCAGAGCAGGAGGGGCAGGGGAAGAGGGAGGAAGCAGGAGAAGGACCAGTTGGGAGGAAAGGTAAAGGAGAAGGACCAGAAGTACAAGGAGGATTCAGTAAAGGGAGCTGAGGGTTTAGGCCAGGGGCCGACTAGTAAGGAGGAACTAAATGAGGCAGGAAGGAAGGGAGGATGAGCCAGGCTAGTTTAGCAGATGGGGGAGAAGGACCAGTTGTGAGCAGTGAGGGGGGAACTAGCAAGGAACAGAAGGATACTCAGGAGGAGGAGGAGAGGCATAGGATTGGAGGGGAGTGGGTGGCCATGGTAAATAAGGAGGGGGTGGCATGTGGCACCCAGAAAGGGGGAGGAACACGGAGCCAGCTGGGTGGAGGGGCCTGTAGAAGGATGAGGGACATGGAGGGGGTGGAGGAAAAGGGTGGTCAGAGTGCTCCTGAGGGATTCTATGATCAGGGGTATCAAATGGAGAGAGGGAGAAGCCTGCCAGTTAGAACAAGATGCTTCCTGGACTAACGGTGCACAGGGCTAAGCACGAAGTATATCAGCTGGCAAAGGATTGTGGGGGTTCCCAGACATACTGGTCCACCTGGGTACAAATGACATTGATGGAAATAGCGAGCTAGAGATACAGGCAAGATTCAGGAGCTCGCCAGGGTCTGTCATGACATAGGATGCACAGTTTCCTTCTCAATCCTGCCAGTGCCAAGGGCTAGTGGGAACACAAAAGGAAAATCAGGAGATAAACCAGTGGCTCGGGTGGTGTGAGGCCAGAGGGTATGGGTTGATGGGGGATTGGGGGGAGACCTGGGAGGATAAGGAGCTGTATGCTAGAGATAGACTACATCTCAATTTGGAGGGGAGGGGAATCCTTAAGTTGAAAATAGAGGGGTTCATTGGTGAAAAGTGGGGTTTAAACTTGTGAAGGGGGGTGGGATGGGAGAAAAGGCTGTCAAGGGGGTGCCGATAAAGGAGGGACTCTGTCTCCACCCCCCTGGGGACCAGGAGGATTGCAGGAAAAGGCCAACTGGCAAAGTGCAGACCAGGGAAAACAGAATCCCCATGGGAACACGAGCAGGGGAAATGGAACTATAGGGAAAGGGTGGAAGGTAGTCCTGCTAAATGCCAGGAGCTTGGGCAATAAAATGCCTGAGCTCCAGGCGATGCTAACTGAGGGAGCAGTGGATGTGGCAGCGGTCACTGAGACTTGGGCCAAGAACATGACTGGGACCTGAACCTGGAGGGATACACTATGTTCAGGAAGGACAGGGGAGGGAAGGGAGGAGGGATAGCAATGATAGTCAAAACTGCATTGGCATAGGGGAGTAGAGGAGGCAGAGGGAACCGTGGAGGCGATTTGGGTACCTGATAACAGGGGGCAAGAGAGTAAAATAGGAGTGGTGTATAGACCCCTGCCCTGGCGGAGGAGCTGGAGGACAGTCTGGTGGCAGATGTTAGGAGACACTGCAGACTGGGCAGAGGAACGGTGGTGGTGTTGGGGGACTTAAACATGCCAGGAACAGACTGGAGACTATGACATCCTCTGTGACCAGGGAACAGAGGTTGTTGGATGTCTGTCAAGATGCGTTCTAACTCAGCAGGTGAGGGAACCGACCAGGAGACACGGTACTGGATGTGGTCCTGGCAGACAGTGACCAGATTGGGGAGCCTGGAGTAAGGGACCCATTGGCGGGGAGTGACCATGCCACGGTCTGGTTCTGCCTGGACCTAGGAGGAGTAGAAGGCTGCACAAAGACGGAAATAACCTACTCAGGGCGCGATTTTAAGGAAATGGGAAGGATCCTTATGGAGCATTTGGATGGGATTGGGTCAGACATGGACGCTGATAGTAGGTGGAAATCATCAGAGAGGGGTGCAGGATGCTACCAGCACCTATGCAAGAGTAAGATTGAAATGCGGTGGGGCCCAAAATTCCTGTTGGTGGACCAGGAGGTCCAGGAGGTTGCGGGAAAGAAAGCAGCCTATAAGCAATTCAAGTGCTCAAGGAGTGAAAGGGATCGAGGAGTAGAGCTAATGGCTAGAAGGGCCACTAGAGTGGTGAGGCGGCTAAGGCAAGGAAGGAGCAGAACCTGGCCAGGGAAATTAGGAGAGGAACAAGGGTTCTTTAGATACATTGGGGAAAAACGAAGGGTGAAGGGGCAGATTAGCAGGATTAAATCAGGGGAGAGATGGGCACAAGACCCGGGGGAGCAGGCTGAGGTACTAAATGAGTACTTCACCTCAGTTTTCACCAGGGAAAATGGGGGTGCTGCATCATACATGGGAGGAGACAGAGATACTGAGGAGGAGGGGACCCTTACCGATCGGCAGGTCTGGGGAGAGGGGGAGGCATCACTGGCAGGTGGGGGGAGGGCTAAGCAGGGAGAAGGGGTACCGGAAGTGGAAATCACAGCAGAGAGAGTGAGGGAAGCCCTCAGCTCCCTTAAGACGGAGAAAGCACCGGGGCCGGATAAATTACATCCCAGAGTGCTGAAGGAACTTGCAGATGTCCTGGCAAAACCCCTGGCAGAGCTTTTCACCATCTCTCTGAGGACAGGGTGGGTGCCCCAAGACTGGAAGGTGGCGCATATAGTGCCTATCCACAAGGGGGGATCAAGGGAGGTGGCAGGGAACTACAGGCCTGTCAGCCTGACATCAGTGGTGGGCAAGGTGATGGAGGGCATTGTCAAGGAGAGGCTAGTGGGGACCTGGATAAGTCAGGGTGCCTGGACGATAGACAGCATGGATTCATCCCGGGGAAATCGTGTCAGACAAACCTGGTGGAGTTCTATGACTGGGTGACAAGTGCCTTGGACCTGGGTAGACCAGTGGATGTCCTCTTTCTAGACTTCAGCAAGGCATTTGACTCTGTTCCTCACTGGGCCTGTTGGATAAGCTGGGAGAAATGGGGTGGGAACCAGATGATCAGATGGATAGGCAATTGGCTCCAGGACGGACCCAGAGGGTCGTAGTTAGTAGGATAGTCTCTCCTCAAGGAGGGTCATTAGTGGGGTCCCACAGGGATCAGTCCTTGGGCCCCTTCTGTTCAACGCCTATGTATCGGACATAAGGACAGGAATCAGGAGTGAGATGAGTCTCTTTGCAGATGACTCGAAACTGGGGGCGGTGGTGGATGGGGCGGAGGGGAGGGTGGCCCTACAGGGGGACCTGGAGGCTCTGGAAAGATGGTCTAGAAAGTGGAAGCTGAGGTTCAATGCAGGGAAATGCAAGGTACTCCACCTGGGGGCCAGAAACCCAGGTCAAGTGTACACCCTGGGGAAATGCTACAAGTCTCGATGGCTGAGAGGGACCTGGGAGTGGTGGTGGATGTCAAGATGAATAACTCTGAGACTTATAGGAGGGCAGCAGCCAAGGCCAACAGGATGCTGGGATGCATCGCTAGAGGGATCACCTCCAGAAGGAGGGAAGTGATACTCCCTCTGTATAACTGCTTGGTGAGGCCGCACCTTGAGTACTGCGTGCAGTTTTGGAGGCCACACTTAAAGCGGGACATTAACCTCCTGGAGAGGGTCCAGAGGAGGGCAACAAAATGATTTGGGGCTTGGGGACAGGACCTATGAGGAGAGCTCAAGAGCTAAATATGTACACATTGGAAGAGAGAGGGACCGGGGGACATGATAGGGTCTTTAGGTACATGAAGAGGGTAAACAGGGAGGAACAGTCGGGGTGCTTGAAGGAAGGAGGAAGGGGCCACTAGAGGGCATGGCTGGAAGCTGGAGGGGGGAAGATTCAGGGGAGAAAGGAGGAGGTGCTACTTCACTGAGAGGGTGGTGGAGCCATGGAATGCACTGCCTAGGGGGCTGGTGGAGGCAGAGACAGTGGAGGGGTTCAAGAGGGGGTGGGACAGGTACAGGGGAAGGGTTCTGGAAGCAAAATCCAATGTAGCAAGAATATCCGGAACAGGGAAGGGAGAAGCCAGAGAAGGCGAGGGGGACAGCAAGGTCAGCACCCAGGTTGGGGACTGACCAAACGAGCAGACACGAAAGACCGTTAGGCCTATTCTGCTGGCATTTTAGTATGTTAGCATGTTAGTATGGATTCAGTTGTTAAATGCATACACTTCTTTACGCCATTAAGTAATGTTTTTTTTGGGTAACACCATTCCAGTTAAGATGGCAGTCAGGCAAGGTTGCCCTTTAAGTCCTCTGTTACACATTTTCTGTTTAGACATAATAATCTGAAAACTTTTATTAACGAATAACATTAAAGGAATAGAAGTTTCCCATGCAACCACACCTCTATAGATTAGAGCACATATAGATGACATTTGTTTAAATATTACTGATGAACTATCAGGATAGAATGCGTTACACATCCTACACAGGTATGAAGCAGTTTCTGGTGCTAAAATTAATTTGCAAAAAGCAAGGGTCTATGCTTAGGTGCTGCAGACTCAATTAGCCAGACTATACGTGTATTACAACAGTTTAAAACACAATATCCATTTTAGAGATTGAATATGGTCCAAGAGATATGGCTCTTACAAACTGGAGAAAGAAGATTCAAGAACTGGAAAGGAAAGTTTCCCTGTGGAAAAATTGTCCAATGTCCAAACAAAAAAGGATATTTATAATTAAAACTTTACTATTACCACTATTTTTACATTTGTGTTGGGTATTTCTCCCACCTCCGGAGCTAGAAGTAAGGACACTAAAAAGGTTTCTTCAATTGCTTTGGGGTAGCAGACTGAACCCAATTAAAAGGATTTATACTTACCTACCTATTTATAAAGGAGGGTTAAATATGATTAACCCTATAGCTTTTCATTTTACTCCTTATTTTTCTACAATATTATTTCCGGAATGTTTAAGGACTCAGTGTCCGTTTGTGGCATTTTATTGCAAGAATGGGTAATGCCATTTTATATGAAATGGGAGAGAGGGAAGTGGGTGGTTCCTTGGCTACTCTAACTCCATATAGCTCTATATAAACATTTTTAAAGAAAATTAGACTATGGAAATTGACTCCAGTACAATTCAGAACCTATCAGAGGAAACAAATCTACAACTATATTTTACAAACTGGTTATACAGAACCATAAGTTTTTCTGGCAGGATTAGTAAATACCTCCAATATCTCTTTAAAACAATTAATTGACAAACAAATTCCACTGTCAGTGTGGGATACGACATGGTTGTCTTCTCTTGGGAGACTTGGGTTCACAACTCTCACAAACATAAAAGAGTGGACGAACATTATTGCTCCAGAGATACCAGTAAGGGGATTCTAGAAACTCGGGAACATTTATTTTTGGAATGTCTATATATTGTGAACTTTTGGGACTTCTTCTGTAAGGCAACACAGCTATGGGAATTTCAATGTAACATGTTCTGTCCTGGTATTAGGAATATATGGACACGGGTGGTCATGCATGTTACGTTAGGTGGAATGTTAGTACTTTACGGGTTATTACGGCATTAGCAATATATTTAATTTGGCAATTTCAGTGTAAACTTGTATTGTAACAGCAATACTTCCTCCAAGAAGATCGCCTTAAAGCTTTATGCACTCATCTATGGACGGTTTATGAATCAGATACAGATACATTACACTCAGGACAGGTACAGTCCTTTAGGAATCACTGCAACGCTGATGAATTTTATCCTTGAAATGTGATTGTGAATTAAGAATTATGTGTGCTAATTACTTTTCTAAGCTCTGAATCTGAACCATGTAGATGTCTTCACAATTGTATAATAAAAATTATAACAAAAAAAAAAGAATCATTGCAAAGATCTTTTGTTATGACAAAATCAGATTTAGTGAGTACAGAAATCAGGAGCGGGGGTTACCTCTTAACTTCTCCGTGTTGGGTCCAGGCTACTTGAAGGAGCTCCTAGATCCCTACACCCTGTCTCGCTCTCTCAGATCAGCTGGAGGGGCCCTCCTGGAGGTCCCCAGGACTAGGCTAAAACCTTCTGGGGCCCAGGCATTCAAAGTGGCAGCCCTGGTCCTCTGGAATTCACTGCCGGGGCACCTCCAAGAGATGCCATCTCTAGAGTTCTTCAAAAAACATTTGAAGAACTTCCTGTTTGAGCAGGCCTTTGGGACCCAAGGAACTTTTTCTGGGACCATGGCACAGCTTGGAAATCAGTCTGTTTTTCAATTTTTAGTGGGTTTGTGTAAATGTTATGTATTGTGTGCTAACCAACCTTTATTGCTGTCCTTGTATATTCTGCTGTAAGAGCGCCCTGAGCCCACAGGGAAGGGCACCAGAAATTTATAAACTCTACTACTACTACTACTAAATGTTTTCCATTAGGGATTTCTGATTGGATGACTTAGAACACAGTTGTATTGTATGTTTGTACGTTGTTTGTGTGTAATTACTATTTTTCATAATAAAAATTCCCCTACCCATTTTAATATTACATGTATTGTCCCCTTAAAATGTGCAAGTGCCTATAATAACTACAAGTGACACCAAAAAGCCGCCACTGCCCCTGACAGCATTATAATGCTATTTATAGCCTGGCAGCCCCTTCCCTACTTCACATCATCAAAACATGGTTTTGTGGGTGGGGCTACAGTAGGCGCTAGGCAGCTGGCTTCAGAATAGGAAGTGAGAGTGCGATTGTAGTAAGTAAAATAACTCACTTATCCTTTGCAGTAAAAATTCAATATTGGGAAAACTTAGGTCTGCAGCTGGCAGCTCCTTACCATGAGCTGCCTCCCCCTAAGATGTCAGCTGCTCTTTAAGTACAATTTATAACACAGTTTCTTGCTTGGTTTAAACAGCAGCACTGTATTTAAGTAGAATTCATCACCCTGTTCCTTGCTTGGTTTTAAGCCATAATATATACAATAATGTATGGGGGTGAGTGTATAATGAGAAATAATGGGCACCCAAGGTGTCGGATGCTACATAAACCACGAGGGCAAAGCCCGAGGGGTTTGTAAAAGCATCCCACACCAAGGGTGCCCAATTATTTCTCATTATACACTCACCCCCATATATTGTTAGATGTAATTGCTGGTGTGTCTTTTTTATCTGTGACACATGGTTAAAACGAGTCAAATATTTTTATTGTTGAACAGCAACAGTAAATGGTATGCAAACAGAACTGTAAAAAAGTCACAATTTATTTATGAAACCTTGAACTGAAACTGTTTGAAAACAAAACTTTTTTTTTTTTTTTTTTTTTTTTTTAGAGAATGTCTCTTTCTATTTATGCTTTGGTCGCTGTGAAAGCAAAATGGAAATGCTACGAGGGAAAACTCAGGAGAACAATAAACAGTTCATTTTGCTGTACCTGCTGTGGTAAATAGATTACAGCGTGTTTAAGAGTTCAGGTTTTGTCTGTCTTTGGTTTATTTTGCAGTCCTTCAGTAATGTGAAGGCGCTGTGAGCTGTGTGACAACAGGTGCTGAGGTACAGTTATGCGAGAGCCTATAGTGCGTGGACATAGAAGGAGCAGGTGGCGTGTGTTCGCCGTTATAACTCGCGGGTTATAACGATGAATAGTAACCTGCTCTTTCTATGGAAAAAAAGACACACCAGTTATTACATTGTATTTAAGAAGAATTAATCACCCACTCCCTTTCTTGTTTGAAAAAGTAATATTATATTTAAGTACAAAACATTGCCCAGTTTCCTTGCTTTTTTAAAACAGTAATATTGTATTTAAGTTTATAACATGGGGTATTTATAACATGGGGTAGGGAGAGGCAGAGAGGTGATTGGTGGAGTGCTGCCAGGTGACAGTGCATTAATGCACCCTTATTGGCACAGCTGCTGTCCATTATCGGCATAGGTAGGGTGAAGAGGTCTGAGGGAGCTCCCTGGGCAGACCGGCACTTGTTGCGTAGGGGAAAACAATTTTGCAAGGGCAACCATCTGCAATCCTCGTTAAGCGACTGGCAGTATTACTGCAGAAGACATGGATGGCTTTGCACAATTACTGTCCCCTACACAAGAACTAAACATCTGGTGGAAGCCCAGAGAGGGAGATCCGTCTTCCCCTGCCTTGTCACTCGCCAGGTATTTGTCTTTTCCTCCCCACCCACACGCCTCGCGGATGACCGGGTAGCGCACAATGACTGGAGTGAGGGAGTGCTCCACAAAGAGAGAGAGCAGAAAGAAGAGGGAGCATTCATTAGTGCAGGAATGGGCACGGTCCTGTCTCTGTGCTTTACTATGCGTCTCTCTTTCTGTCTGTGCCGCTACTGTATGTTGTGTTGAGTCTTGACCCCCCCCCCCCAATGTCTGGCCCCCATCTTCGGGACTTGGGAGCAGCGGACCCAGCCCACAGTGAAACCCCCATGGAGACAGACAGATAGTGACAGGGAGAGTGCGATTTCAGGGCTTCCCCTCTTTATGTCTGTCCATGGCCCGTGTGTGTGTGTGTGTGTGAAGGCACTGTAGTAAGCACGTCACTCCCTCTCCCTACTCCACATACAAGCAGAGCAGTTCACATTCCAAGCACAGCACAGAGAGGGAGCGACACAGCACCGTGGGGAGAAACAGAGTGAGAAAGTGACAGTGGAGTAAGCAAGGTGATGCAACTCTTGCCGGCAGTGAAACTGAATTGCAGTGCAAGAATCGGTGCTGCATCCTGTCTCTCTTACGCTATTCTCCTGTGTGTGCAGCCCAACCCCATGCTCCACAGCGATCCCCAATGGCTGTAGTCTGTTAGATCCCGGTTAACTGTTGATGAGCGCTTGCATGGAACCCTGAGAAAGAGAGAGTGTCACATCAAATGAGAGAATGAGTCCCATAGATTGACCATGACATTTGCTGTCGTCACCCATCCACTCGATCGCTGGCTGAGCACCCACTCAAACAGTTGGCACCCCTCAGCGGTGACTCTCCCTTCTGGTCACTGTGGCACCTCCTGCAGTTGGTGCAGCCCTGTCCCAGCTCACCCACATCACTTCGCGATCATTAGCTGCCCGGGGTCATCAGCCAGACCCAGCTGCTCCATCCTGCAGGACGCGTAGACACAGCAGTGTCAGAGTTACTGTAGCAGTGGATTGCTCCATTACTGTACACTTCAGCTGGCCCTGTCTGTTGAGTGAGGGATTATCATGCCAGTACCAGCGAATGCAGATAAGAACCTGGTGACAGCAGGCCGGAGATATGGATCGAAGTGTATGAAATAAGTGAGAGTTCCAACCCACTACAGCTTCGCAGAAAAAGCGTGAGTGACAGGGGGCCACCACAAGACAGAGAGTGAGAAGTCACACAGTGCACCAAAGCATACTGTGATAGTCCGAATGATGGAGAGTCTTGGCTAAACTGACTGATTACCACCTAAGTTTGCCAGTGCTATATGTTTTCCTGGCAATACGTTACTGTTTTCATAAGACTGCCCCTGTCGTGTCTGCACAGAAGTGCACTGCACAGTATTATTGTATATATATATATATATATATATATATATATATATATATATATATATGGTGTGTGTGTTGTAGGACTTGGAGGTGTAGGATGATATTATGCACAAGAGATGTCACAGATAATAACAGTAGTGTATCTGTGACATTTCTATGTGCATAACAGCAATGCAGGATGCATTCTTTGTTACAGACTATTTTGCCAGGTAGCAGGATACAGTACCTTTTTTGCTGTTTAAAACAGCAAAAAAAAACAAACAAACAAAAAAAACAAACATATTTTTTGATTTTTTTATTTAAACAGAATCCATGTTAAAAGCGCGATAACCACTCCAGGATCTGCTGTTATTGGGGATTAATGCACACCCAGTTGCTGTGAGGACACTCGGCTTCCGGCCTCATCCCTCACAACGCACCCGGGTATGCATTAATCCCCAATAACAACACACCCTGTCGTGGATTATTGCTTACATAATTCATCACACAGATCTCCACTTGGTTTAAACAGTAATACTATATTTAAGTGAAATTCACCGCACAGTTTCTTGTTCGGTTTGAAACAGTAATATTGTATTTATACAATTCACCACACAGATTCGTGCTTGGTTTTAAACAATAATACTGTATTGCAGTATAATTCACTGCACAGATCCTTGCTTGGTTTTAAACAGTAATAATGTATTAAAGTACAATTCACTGCACAGATCCTTGCTTGGTTTCAAACAGTAATATTGTATTTAAGTACAATTCACCATGCAGTACCTTGCATGATTTAAACATTAATATTGTATTTAAGCACAATTCTCCACACAGTGCCTTGCTGGTTTAAACAAATACTGTATTTAAATACAATTCACCGTGCAGTTCCTTGCATGGTTTAAACATTAATATTATATGCAAGTACAATTCAACGCACAGATCCTTCCTGGGTTTAAACAATAATATTGTATTTATGTACAATTCACCACACAGTTCTTTGACTGGTTAGTTTTTACTTGCTACCCAGGACAGGCTGCCTCTGTCTCTCATGTATCAAATTTCAGCTGAGCGTCCCTTCCCAGATGTGAAAGCTAAATAGCTGTGAGCCTACTATGTAGTTAGCTGAAGTACTGGTGGTTCAGTGGAAGAATTCTTACTTGCCATGTGGGAGGCCCGGGTTTGATTCCTGGCCAATGTAAGTGTGTTTTTTCTTCACATCCCCTAGTTTATTGACCAAGGATAAAACTCTGACCATTGATAATATTTGCAAACAGAGTATCTTACTGACTTTTGTTTTCTTACTACTGTGCTTGTACTTCCTGATGGTACTATGCCACAGCTCCCACCCAGAGTCTACTCCTAGTCTCTGTAGTTATCTCCCTTGAGCTATGACACCCTTTCCACCAGCTCACCTGCCAGGGCAGGGTCCTGGTGTCCCGCTACCTCTCTTTCAATGTATTTCGAGGCAAAATACTGGATTGCCTAGTCGTGGTTGACAGAAGGACCGCTCTTTCGGACTGCCTGCCGGACATGAGCTGAGGCAGGCCCTTTCTTCATTCTGACTTCAGAGGTGTTTTTCCTCCAATTTAGTACCTGCCCACCTTCCTTTATGTAACTGCGCATGCTCACAATGCTCCAGGGGGCGGGGGGAGGCGTCAGGCAACAAGTAGTCATACACGCTGCCAACAGCATGTCTGTTAAGCCACCACTAGGTGTTACTCAGAGCTCTGTCTCCCTCTTTGTTTTTATGATGCCCTGTCTGCACTGTGAATCCCTACAGGCTATCTTGTATCATAGCATACACAGACTAAACATGTCCCCATCAGTCTGCTATTGATCACTGCAGTACCACAGTTTATCCAGTGCACTCTGTAGTCTGTTTATTTGTGTTTTGGTAAACAGACGTAACAAGCTCTTATCTCAAAGAAAGGGGGCAGTTTTTGTTACACGCTGTACCCGTCTGGGAATGGTGCCCACACATTAGTATCGGCTGGGTAGCAGAAGTGCGAGCAGCACAGGCGGTATAAAATGGCCCATGTGGCTTGGGAACAAGGGTCTTTTGGTGGGAAAGCTCATTGAGAAGAACAAGGGCTAAGCAGCCCGGCGAAACAGGGCAAGTGTCACGTCTCCAGAGCCAGTGCAATGCCTTAGGCTGCGGTGTCGGCTGGAGGGGCATTCTGAAGTATACCAGCTTTACAGCTAGATATGCATGGCTCCACTATGTTCCCATGACAGTGAGGTAGAAGGCTGCTCATTCGAGTGGCTGGTTCTAGCACAATGGGCCAGGTTTACATACAAACAGTATAATAACAACAAAAATGACTATTGGTCCATCCAGTCTTCTTGTAATACATGCAATACGTGGCTCTCAATATGGGCCCGAGGATTGGCCACATTCAAGCCAAAGGTGGCAATAGGTTCTAACCCCATAGTTAAGGCACCTGGCTAGGCCAGGAATGTGGACCCAAATCTCAGACACCCTGGCTCTGAGGAATAGGGATTGGAGACAGTCGAACCTACAGCCCTAAAGAGAAAGTGAGTGGGTTCCTGAGGGAGGTCAGGGATCCCAGGTGACATGTACTTAGGACTTCAGTGGGGTTCGAACAGCTGGTTGAAGGGGCAAAGAGCCCGAGCAACTGAGAATTAAGCTGCAGGTAGTCGAGTTATGACGGGAGACAGGAGCAGTCATATGGGTTTTAAGGACAGTGTCTCCAAGACAACAGGTAAAAAAGGTTGTCTCCGAGAATGTGGGGTGGGTACCCGAAGAAGAGGTATGGTCTTGGCACTCTCCAAGATAACTACGTTAGTTCTCAGGGCTCTTGGGGACATGGACCCCACAGCCCCTATGCACTGACACTCCATCAGGACACAACTTCTATCAGCAAACTGTGTACCTTGTTATTTAATTTTTCACTGGGAAAAGAAGGGCCAGGTAATTCTACCGATTTTCAGCCTTGACTTGGGGGGGTTAGATAGAGATGCAAAACTGATATGTTTAACCAGGTTACGTTGTTAGTGGTATTTATTTTTAGTGAATGAGGGAAATCTGGCCAGAACACAGGGGAAATATCCCTACTCTTTGGTAGGGGGCGCTGTTTGCTTCCTGTCAGAGAGCGTGGAGGTGGTCAGTGTGGAAGGAGACAAGGCTGTCCAGGTGGAGGAGACTGCTTCCCTCCCCAGCCAGGGCACTGAAGAAGCTCAAAGTGTTGGGGGCATGGCAATGCATGGAGAGCCTGCCTCTTCACCAGCAGTGCCATCTACAGAATTTCAAGATGGCTACCTAGAGAGCCGAATCTGTACAAACCTAAAAGCTTGAAAATGGAAGTAGTTTGGAAGGGTTCGTTGCTGAAACTTTGGAGGTGGCTCATCAGAAGAAAAAAGTTTTCTTATGCACTTACTTGCTGAAGAGGAAGAAATACTTAATGACTGATGGATCCACCAGAGAATGGAGGTAGCAGTGGGAAAGAGTGCTGTTTGTGTTGCTGCCATACCTCTCAACTGTCCCTGATTTTGCCTCAAAATTTTATCCTGTCCCTCCTAAAAATTGTGTTTCCGTGACCAAACAGTGGCGGTTGTAACCAAAAAATAATGTCAAACATTAAAGTTACAGACATGTTCCTACTTAGAAAATGCATTTTATTCTAAGCCCCTTATACTACCAGCTTTGTGGGTGGATATCACCAATTTAGAAGATGTGTCCCTGATTTTGGTCCTTTGTCCCTGTTTTTTTTTTTAAGCCTTGTCCCTGATTTATGAGGCAGGAGGTTGAGAGGTATGGTTGCTGCAGATGCAGAAAATGAAAAAAAGATCCGACAGGTACTGTTGATTCATTTTTAAAGAGAAAAGGGAGACAGTCTGTGTAACAGCTCTAACTAGTTCTGGTTCACAGAACGAGTAACAGAGATTCTCAGAAATGTCAGCTGTTACTATGACAGAAGGAGCAGCTTCATTTCAAATACTTTCAGCTGTAAAGCTGCCTGTCATTTCAACTGAAAGCCCTGTAATGAGTGAAATTTCCAAAGCCTCTCGTAGCCCAGTTTGTACCTGTAATATTTATTTTATTTTAATAAATAAATAAAGACTGTTATGCCATTAGCCCCACGAAATGAAAATGTACCTACTTACCCATGGAGACAGCAATATGCAGCAGGGTGACAATTTGAGCACTACAGCTGTAGGTCTGAGTGAAAGGAGTCAGCCCAATACAAAAATGGACAATTTTTTTGCAGGGACAAAGAAATAAAATGCCAAACAGAGGGTTACAACAGCCTTCTACATCTAAGAGTATTTCAGCTTCTGGGATTTCCAATTAAGGAGGCTCTAAAACAAAGCAGGCTGGCAGAAACAGGGGGATGATGAGCCACTGCAGTCTCCAGGGCCAGTACGCGCAGCTGACTTGGGAAGAACCTGTCCTGCAGATCCAGAGCTACTCGAAGGGGTAACTGGAATGAGGTGAGGTAATGATACTTCTGTTTCAGACACTGAACGGACATAATCAAGTGTTGTTTCTTTTGAATTACCCGCTACACTTGACCTTACACAAAATCCTAAATTGCAATTTCACAGGTCTGTGGTTTCCGAGTAAGAGAAGTACGTAGCAGATCATACTTTGGAGCCCTCCAAATGCACAAAAATAAATACCCAGGTCACACAAGAGGGAGAAACAGCAGGGGGAGTGACTGAAGAAACTGCTGACCCAGAATTAATAGCTATTTCAGATGCTAGAGCAGAAGAGTATACAAGTACGGATCAAGGTATACAACCCCCCCCCCGGCTCGCAACAATTCTACAAGTATGGCAGGAGGTATAAATATGGACCAAGACAGTCAGCCTCAGCAGGATGAACCAGGACAGGAGAGGAGCAATAGGCGTTCTTAGGCACGGCTGTTTCATATACCCCTAGAGCGAGCTAAGCGGAGGAATGCAGTCCAACCTAAATATAGAGGAGGGATAGAGGAACCTCCTCATTGGGTTTTTGTGAGCAGAAATCTACTAAAAGGCAGCCTGGGTGTCCTAGCCACTGAAATATATGCCCTCATACATACATCTGGAGTACTGCCGAGGAGTACTACCGAGTGATGTAAGTGATCACTGTCCTATAGCTGGCATAAGATCTATACTCAAACCACCCAATCCTGCAGAATTTGTCCTCAAAAGGTCAAAAAAGAAATTCAACATCTCAGGATACCTCCATGACTTGAGTAATACAATATATTGGCAAGATTTCTACCTTACAACCTCAGTTGAAACA
Organism: Neoceratodus forsteri; assembly: GCA_016271365.2. NCBI lineage: Eukaryota > Metazoa > Chordata > Ceratodontiformes > Ceratodontidae > Neoceratodus > Neoceratodus forsteri. The sequence goes on from CM028130.1 coordinate 1,618,658,318, forward strand.
GCTCTCTAGACCTTAAAGGACATTATCACTAATGCTCTCAATATTCATGCACCAATCACCAGTATCAGAACTAAAGCAAGATCCTGCCCTTGGTTCACCACTGATCTCAAAACAGCCTTGTTAACCAGAGACAAACCGTGGAAAAAGGCAAGAAAAACAAAGGATACCAGAGACTGGCTAAATTTCAGAAAAGCAAGGAATTCATGTACAAAACAAATAAGAACTGCCAAAGCTGCCTATTATAGAGCTGAATTGGATGCCTCTACAACCCAACCAGACTCTGGGGTACTATAAAAGGAATTCTGGGCCAAAACTTTACTCCTGCCTTAACCTCCAAACTGCTACTAAATGATACAGAAATTACGGGCAAACAAGAAATCCTAAATACCTTCAATGACCACTTCACCACAGCTGGCCTAGCATTTGACTCATCACCTGCAAATCTACTGAGATCTTCCTTGAACCTTCAATCCACTGTGGGACAAAAGGCTACTTCAACTTTTTCCTTCAACCCAATATCCTTGAAAGAAGTGGAAGACCTCCTCTCTAATTTAGATACTTCTAAGAGTGCAGGTACAGACTCCTGGACCCCTACTTCCTTAAAATTGCATCACCGTCTTATCTGCCCCCTCACTCATCTCTTCAATCTTTCCTAACCACTGGATCTATTCCTCCACTTGGAAAACAGCTCAAGTAGTTCCACTACTTAAATCTGGTGATCCCATGGACCTCAACAATTACAGGCCCATTTCCATCCTATCAGTACTATCCAAGATGCTCGAAAAATTAGTAAACTCACAATTAAGGGACTATCTGGATAACAATAACCTCCTAAATTCAGCACAATCGGAGTTCAGATCAAGGCATAGCACCATTTCTGCCTAATAGAAAGTAACTAACGATTGGCAGATTGCCTTAGATAAGAAGAACAGTACCTGTGCTGTGTTCCTGGATTTGAGTAAAGCACTTGACACAGTGGATCATGAATCATTAATCACCTCCCTTAGCTCACTAGGACTGGATTCTCTCTCACTCAACTGGTTTTAAGTGCTACCTATCAGATAGGTCACAACTGGTAAAAATAAATTACCTATCCACCTTAAAACCACTGCTAAGAGGTGTACCCATAGGCTCTATTCTTGGCCCCATCCTCTTGCCATTTATATTAATAATATCGATGCAACCTCACTCAATCTAACATTCATCTGTTTGCTGATGATACTGTATTATATGTCAGCAATCCTCATTACCTAAAGCCTGTGAGCTGTTACAATCTGAATTCTCCATCCTGCAACACAATCTACTGGATAAAAGCTACTTCTAAATGCCAAAAACAAAAGCTATGTTCTTTGCCACAAAGAGTTGCTCTGCCACTACCCCATCACCCACCACCCTACAATTATCCACCCTACTTGAGAGAAGCTGGAATTTGTTGATAACTTCAAATACCTTGGAGTCTGGATTGATAACAGGCTTGACTATTCTGTCCATATTGAAGAGCTACTAAAAAAACTGAGACAAAGGCTTGGTCTATTTTTTAGAATAAAACACTACCTTAGCAAAGACTCCCAAAAAAGATTAATCCAGGCATCATTCCTATCCCTCATTGATTATGCTGACTTTCTCTATGGCCATTGTTCACTCCCCCTCTTAAATAAGCTGGACACCCTGTATCATAGATCCATCAGATTTATTACTGACCTTCCCTCCAGCACCCATCATTGCTCTCTATATATGGCAGTCAACTGGACATCACTACAACACAGAAGAAATAGGAATGCTGCAATCTGGATATTCAAAGCTTTATCAGGCAAACTACCCACCTATATCACAGACTGTTTTACCCGAATTACTTCTAGGCCATACACCTTAAGGATCAGTAAACTCATCATACTAAAGGTCCCCAATGCCTGCACCCGGTTTGGGAGGGCCGCTATCAGCTACTCACTAGCAGTTGCATGGAACTCACTCCAAAAATCCATGAAGCTAAATAGCCTCTTACCTTTAACATCCTTCAAAAGATTATTCTCCACCCTATTTCCAGAGCTCTGCAATTGCTTTTATAAGGCCTAATCCCCTACCCTACCTACCCTCCCACCCCCTTCCGTGTTCCATTATGTTAGTTCTACTTACTTTCCAGTCACCTGATATACTCATAAAAGCCAATTAGGCCCTATAATTTATATATTATGCCTGCTATACCCACTGTCTCCTTTTTGCTTACAGGTTAAATGGTTTTACTGTGCCTTGTATATATGTAAATTGTTGTATATTATCACTTTATGTCATTGTACTACTGTTTATGTTATTCTTGTCTATGTAAAAATACTTGTACTCTTATTTGTATGACCACTCAGGTCCATCTTGTAAATGAGCTACGCTCAATGATGTTCGCCTGACTAAATAAAGATTTTGATTGATTTTTGATTGATCTGGGGACTCAATTTCACATGAGCTTTAAAACAGCAAATGATCTGTATACTGTCCTTATCTTATAAGTTCTAGTTTTCTTAACAGCTTGTATTAAACAGCCAAACCTAAGGACAGTTTAGAATCTAAATCTAGGCCTCCAAATCATACCTTTAGGAAAGGCAGTTAAACATCAAGAATTGAGTTTTTATCTCTGAAAAGCTACCAAGTGATAAGTTACTATACCCATTGGGACTACCGATCACAGTCTTGCAGGTATACAGTTTGGGTCACCTGCTAACCCACCTACAGGGAGTGGAGTTTGGAGGCTGAGTGTCACTTCTGAAGCAAATAAATATATGCTTAGCTTTAATGAAGAGAGCTTTCAGAAGCTAGGAAGTCAGCGGTGGTGTTGTATGATGATCCTTTGAGTTACTGGCTAGATAGCTAGCGTAATCTATGTTCTTTATTTCAGTAGCAAGCACAAAAATACTGTAATACATCAAATATTTAGACCTGAAAACAATTACAGAATTTGATGTCTTTAACAAGCGAAACCAGAAATAATTATGATGCTCAAATCAACACAATAAAAACAGATACTAAAAAATGTCAATGTGGCAAGGTTACTTTTCTGTTCATGGAACAGAAATCTGACACACAGGGAAATGCACAAGTTAATCCATATGAGGGTTATAAAGACATAGAAACATAGAATTTGAGGGCAGATAAGGACCACTTGGCCCACCTAGTCTGTCCATTTCCCTACTTTTTGGATACGCTGCAGATCCTAGTTAACCAACAGCCAACTTCCTCCTAGCCCCCCACTAGAATTGCCTTATAGACCATGTGGAAAAACAATATATGGCATATTTAGTGGACAAAAATGGGGTTCTAAAGCAGGATAATGTCTCGCTACAAGATTGTTTATCAATAAACGAAGGATCTGTTTGGTACCCATCCACCAGTTTTGGGCCAGCCGGATTCCTTTTTTGAGAGGCTTCAACTTCTGAAACTCTTGGAATGTGTGACAGAAATCCCAAAGGTTCCAGTATTGAAGGAAGAAGTTACGCATAATATAAAATCTGTATGGGTGGAGTGGGGTAGCACCCGGTCCAGATGGCTTGCCCAGGGATTTTTATTAAAAAAAAAAAGGACTGGAGAAGTTAGCAAATGAGCTTCTAGAGGTGTATAACTGTGTTCTAAGCCTGAAACAATTACCAAACAAGATCTTAGAAAGACTTCCCATTTATCTTCACAAAAAAGGAGCAAAAACAGATTTGAAAAATTAGGGACCAATCGATCTTCTTAATACAGACCTGGAAAATTCTGGCAAAAATTCTAGAGGCAAGACTGGGTAATGCTGCAAAGACTCAGATATCTCCTGCACAGATTTATGCTATACCAGATGGAAAGGTACAGGATAATTTACTGCTGCTTAGGGAATTACACCACAATCCGCATGAGGGTTGTATACAGACCCCCGTCTCGGGGAGGCAATGGACAAGAAAATGATAGAATGCATCCTTAGAATGGAAGAAAACCGGGAGATATTGTTGATGGGGGACCTGAATATGCCACATGTTAACTGGAGCACCTTTGCTGCAGCCACATCCAAGAGCAGGGTTATTCTCGATGTCCTACAGGGGGCATGCCTCAGACAGCAAGTGGTGGAACCCACTCAGGAGGGAGCAATCTTAGACCTGGTACTGTCAAACTGGGACGGAGAAAGGATCTCACATTTAGAAGTGGGTAGCCATCTGGGAACAAGCGACCACCAAACAGTGTGGTTCACACTAAACGCAGCCATAGAGTCAAGTCATACAAAAGCAAGAGTACTGGACTTTAGGAGGGTTGACTTTGGGAAAATGGGAGAGTGCCTCAGAAAAGCACTAGCAAATGGTCAAGAAGGAGGGATGGAGGAACAATAGGGAAAAATTAAAACAGCCATCACAGAGGCAACAAGCCTTTGTCTGAAGCAAATCAACAAAAGGAAGGAAAAAAACACTATGGTTCTCAAAAGAGGTAGCGGGGAAAGTTAAGGAGAAAAGTGTAGCATTTAGGAAGTATAAGGAGAAACAGAAGGAGCAGGACAGAGAACTGTACCTGTTAAAGCAGACGGAAGCAGGGAAGGCTGTCAGAATAGCAAAGGCACAAACTGAGGAAAAGATAGCCAACTCAGTTAAGAAGGGGGATACAATCTTTTATAGGTACATTAGGGAGCGGAGAAAGACCAAGGGAGGGATAGTGAGGCTTAATAAAGGGAAGGGAAGGGAGGGTGGGCAGAGGGTGACAGTGAAAAAGAAGGGATACTGAACAAATACTTCTGCTCAGTATTCACAAAAGAGGAGGGGGAGGTACCTAAATCACAGAATCGAAGCACTCTGGATAGGGAGGTCGATACCAGTCCATTCACAGAACAAAGGGTTCTGAAAGAACTCCTAAAACTGAAGGTGGACAAAGCAATGGGGCCTGACAGGATTCACCCAAGAATTCTAAAAGAACTAAGGGTAGAACTAGTGACAGTGCTGACTACCCTTTTTAACAAATCATGGGAGGATGGTATGGTACCTGAGGACTGGAGGAGGGCAGATGTGATTCCCCATCAAAAAAGTGGGAGCAAGACAGAGGCAGGAAACTACAGACCTGTTAGTTTGACCTCAGTGGTAGGGAAAATTATGGAATCACTTCTGAAGGAAAGAATTATTGAGTTCCTAGATGCCAGTGGGGCACAGGACCCAAGGCAGCATGGATTCACAGCAGCAAGGTCATGTCAGATGAATCTAATAGATTTGACTGGGTGACCAAAGTAGTAGACCAGGAAGGGGCTATGGACATGGCCTACCTAGACTTAGCAAGGCATCTGACACAGTCCCACACAAAAGATTAATATACAAGTTAGCCAGCCTTGGAGTGGGTCCCAAGGTGGTAGCCTGGGTAAAAAATTGACTGGACAACAGGACGTAGAGGGTAATAGTAAACAGAGTCCACTCTGAAGAAAGTGGGGTTACTGGTGGGGTCCCGCAGGGTTCCGTATTGGGATCGGTCCTTTTTAATGTCTTTATAAGTGACACTGCAGAGGGACTGGAAGGAACAGTATGTCTCTTTGCAGACGACACAAAGATCTGCAACAGGGTCAATACAGAAGGTGGGGTGGAAAGGATGAGAAGGGACATGGCAAGGTTGGAGGAATGGTCGAATGTATGACAGCTTAGATTCAATGCAAAGAAGTGCAAAGTAATGCACCTGGGAAACAAAAACCCAGGGGAAGAGTACACAATGGGGGTTGAGACACTAACAACAACAAAAATAGAAAGGTACCTGGGGTAGTCATATCAGATGACCTAAAGATGGGCAAGCAATGTGAGAAGGCAGTAAGGAGGGCTGGCAGGATACTGGGATGCATAGGGAGAGGTATCACAAGTAGAAAACAGGAAGTTGTTATCTGTACAGACAGTTGGTGAAACCCCATCTGGAGTACTGTGTACAGTTCTGGAGACCCCATCTCCGCAAAGACATAGACAGGATGGAGGCTGTCCAGAGGAGGGCAACTAAAATGGTGCAGGGTCTGCACCAGAAGACATACAAAGAGAGATTAAAGGAGCTTAATATGTATACCCTTGAGGACAGGAGGGAGAGGGGGTACACGATAGAAACTTTCAAGTAGCTCAATAGAATCAACAAAGTCCAAGAGGATAGCTTCTTTTAGAAAAAGAGATGTGCAAGAACAAGGAGGCACAATTTGAAGATAGAGAGGGGATGGCTCAGAGGCAATGTGAGGAAGTACTTTTTCACGGAGAGGGTTGTGGATACATGGAACGGCCTTCCTGAGCAGGTGGTGGAGTCAAAAACAGTGAGAGAATTCAAGAATGCATGGGACAGACATAAGGCAATTCTAGTGGGGGGTAGGAGGAAGTAGGCTATTGGTTAAGTAGGATCTGCAGCTTATCCATTAGGTAGGGAAATGGGCAGACAGGGTGGGCCAAGCGGTCCTTATCTGCCGTCAAATTCTATGTTTGAGCACAAAAATATGCAGGGTTTTCTCCTAAGCTTGGATCGAGAGAAGGCATCTGACTGTGTGCCACATGGTTATTTATTAAGGAAATCTGGTATTCCAAATGCTCTCCTTTCCTGAATACAGCTGTTATACACTTCAGCTACAGTAAGGCCAGTAGTAAATGCAGCGGTGGGTGCTGCAGTCCAAATATGCAAAGGAGTTTGTCAGGGGTGTCCGCTTAGCCCCATCCTTTATGTCTTTTGTTTAGACCCAGTGCTTAGAAAATCAGAGCAAGAAGAAATAATACTGCATGTTGAAGGGTCAGGAGGCAGTGCGTTTCCATGCGTTTCTGCTCTCACAGATGATATATGCATTACAGTGTCAGATGTAACATCTGGGGAACATGCTTTGACTTGTTTATGTGAGTTGGCTAAGATTTCAAAGTCAAAAATTTATTTAAGTAAAAGTGTGAGTATATCTTTAAGAGGAGAAACAGGCACACAAGATTTAACTATTGGTGGTATCAGGGTAACAACAGAGCTGGTGCAATTTGTGGGGTATTATTTTTGGTGAACAAGATCTTGCAATGCAAAATTGGTTTAAGTTGAAGCTGGCGGAACAAAAAGTGGAAAAATGGAAAGCTTGGCCTATGGCTAAAAGGAAAAAGGTGTATATGTTGAAACATTTATTGTGCCTATACTTTTATACTAAGCTATGTGTTTCCAGTACCACAAAAATTGGAGGCTAGTTTGTATAATGCATTTTTTAACATTGTACGGAGTGTGGCGAACCATTGGCAAAAGCTGATCCACACTTACTATGCGTGTTCTGCCTACGGCTTGACCACCTGAACGCAGACTGCGAAATCGGTAAATTTGTATGGGGGAGTAGACTTTTATCTGGTAAAATGGACTGTAACATACGCACCAGTTAAAGATGGTGGTTTGTCGATCTTAAATCCAGTTTGTCCTTTTTCAGCATATTCTTATTTAGTAATATATTACCAGCTCTTTTAAGCCATTCAAGGCCATGGCTACTACTTTTTTTTTTTAAGTCCGATGTGATTTCGTTTTTTCAAAAGTAGGGTTTGGACATTCTGGGAGTGTTTTGTAATCGCCGGGAGATGTCTCTGGATATTTAGTAGCTCATTTTCGAAAGATAAAACAATGGAAGAGGTAGGATACATAATACCATGCATAAAACCAAGAAACAATTATTTACTGCTATTTTGGAAGGCTATTTTTTTACTACATCATATTTTAACTGTCCTCCTAGAATACAGGAAAGGTGGATTTTTGCCCAACATTTGGAACCACGTATGCCATAGAAGATGTGGGACACTTTGTGGCTTTATTGCCATAACAGATTACATGTGAGGGACAATCACCGGCATAAGAATATACAGGGGCGTTATGGGTGTAATTCATCCTCTGAGACTCTGGATCATTTATATTTAGAGTGTAAATATATCAACGACTTTTGGCCATGTTTAACTACTAGGTGCAAAGATCCACTGTTCTCCAAAATGACATCTGATGTGTTGATTTATGCCGATTTTCAGGGGGAGCGGAGTAGGAACGTCACAAGTAATAGTCACAATAATTAAATGGTTCATTAGTCAAATTAGGTGCCAATTTATTTTGCAACAGAAATATGTTCCTATTCGGGGTCTTATGGAGAAAATGTAACAGGAAATACAGCCATACCTCTCAACTGTCACACATTATGAGGTACATCACTCATTTTACCTCTCAGAAACCCTTTGTCCATCATGGGGAAGGTGATATTCCATATTTCCCACTGAGACTTTAAAACAGAAATTCATAATAATCTATTATGCTCAGTTATCAAAAAACATTATGAACATTAGTGCACTGATAGTTATAGTGTTCTGAGCTTGCAGTGCCATGTTAGACGATATGTCACACATTTTGCTCATTTGTCACGCATCGTGTCACATTCTGATTAAGAAAGGTTGAAAGGTATGAATACAGCTGGTCGATTAAAATGAACAGGCTTGCATTCTAGGTCCATTACTGGATACCTGGTGGAACACCCCAGAATCTTCTATAAGATATGTACTCAGTTTCCTTTCATTGTCATTTACTGATTGTTTCTCTCTCTTTTTGATTACACACAGTTTTTGACTGAAATGTTTTTTTTACAGTTATCTGTATAAGGTTGATTGATTTGTTTATTTTATGTTCTATTTTTATTTCATAAATAAAAGTCCCCTACTCATTTTAGTATTATATGTACTACCCCCTTAACATGTACAAGTACCTATAATCAGTACAAGTGACACCAAAAGGCTGCCGCTATCCCTGACAGCATTATAATGCTATCTATATAGCCCAGCAGCCCCGTCTCTACTTTGTGTCACTAAAACATGGTTTTATGGGCAGGGCTACGGCAGACAGTTGGCTGCTGGCATCAGAATAGGAAGTGAGAGCGCGATTGTAGTAAGTGAAATAATTCACTAATCCTCTGCAGAAAAAAAAAAATCAGTATTGGGCTAATTTAAGTCCTGGGGCAGGCAGCTTCTTACCAGGAGTTGCCGGCCCTTAAGGTGTTAGTTGCTCCTAAGGTGTCAGCTGCTCTTTAAGTATGATTCAGAGCACAGCTCCTTGTTTGGTTTAAACAGTAACGCTGTATTTAAGTACAACACATCACCCACTTCCTTGTTTTTTTATAACAGTAGCGTTGTATTTAAGTACAATTCACTGCACAGATCCCCGCTTGGTTTTAAAACAGTAATACAGTTTTAAGCACAGTTCTCCACACAGTTCCTTGCCTTTTTTTTTTTTTTCTTTTCTTCGCTTCCCCGGCTCCCACGGCTTCAGAGGAGGCCTTGTACCGCCTCCTACTCCATCTGCCAGGGCAATCCCAAGGCACCCCATCCCCAGTTTAATTCGTGCTCATAGGGCCAGAGTGTTTGCATTTTTCCCCAATTTTTCTCAAACCCCTGGGGCGTAGCGTGAAGACGTCACGTCCAGGGTGCACACGCAAGCAACGCACGCCTGCCTGCCAAGCGCCCAACAGGCTTCCTCCCCACCGCTCGCCGCCAGTGCCCTGAAAGCCCTGCTTCCGCCTGGCCTCAGGGCGCCAGGTGCTTGAAAACGCCCCGGTGTCACCACCCCAGAGGAGGAGAGCATCTGCTGGGATGCTCAATCCTCCTTCGCCCCGCCAACCCCAGGCAACCAGATTTCGTTCCCGAACCCGTGTCGTCAGAGCAGCACGAGGTGTGGCGTCCAGCGCCTCAACCCTCAGTGCCACTGGGCCGGCCCGTTCCTTGCTTGGTTTAAACAAATATTGTATTTAAGTACAATTCACCATGCAGTTTCTTCTTCTTCTTGGTGAAAACGTTAACATTATATCTAAGTACAATTCACCAAACACATCCTTCTTTGGTTAAAACATTAATATTGTATTTAAGTACAATTCACCAAACAAATTCTTCTTTGGTTAAAACATTAATACTGTATTTAAGTACAACTCACCACACAGTTCTTTAACTGGTTAACTCTTATTTGCTATCAAGAACAAGCTGCCTGTCTCTGATGTATCACATTTCAGCAGAGCTCTCCTTCCCAGATGTGAAAGCTAAATAGCTATGAGCCTACAGTATATTCAGCTGTAGCATTGGTGGTTCAGTGGTAGAATTCTCGCCTTCCACGCGGGAGGCCCGGGTTCGATTCCCGGCCAATGCAAGTGTGTTTTGTTTTTGTTCACTTCTTCAGATGACCTAGTTTATTGACCAAGGATAAAACTCTGACCATTGATAAGATACTCTGTTTGTAAACATTATCAGCTTTTGTTTTCTTACTACTGTGCTTGTATTCCTGATGGTACCATGCCCCAGCTCCCATCCAGAGTCTACTCCTAGTCACTGTGGTTACCTCCCTTGAGCCACTACCTCTTGTCCAGGAAGAGGAAGCCATTATGGTTTTCCAAGCAGGTAGCGGAGAAGGTGAAAGCCAAAAAGATTGCATTCAGGCAATACAAAAAGACACAGGCAGAAGGGGATAGGGAGAAGTACCAGGAGAAGCAAAGGGAGGCAGGGAGGTCAGTAAGGGAAGCCAAAGCTCAGACAGAAGAGCGCATTGCAAAATCAATGGGTAGAGGGGACAAAACCTTTTACACGAACATAAGAGAAAAAAGAAAGGCAAAGGGAGGGATAGAGAGACTGAAGGGGGAGGATGGGGGCAGCATGGAGGATGACAACAGTAAAGCTGACATATTGAACAGGTATTTCTGCCCAGTCTTTACTGAGGAAGAGGAGGGTAGTGGGCCTGAAGGGAGTACAAGGGGTGGGAATGGTGCAGAAATGGACACAAGTCCCTTTACACGAGAAATGGTCCTGAAGGAACTGGAAGTAATAAGAGTTGATAAAGCAATGGGGCCAGATGGGGTGCACCCCAGGGTCCTTAAAGAACTAAGAGAGGTGGTGGCTGAACCTCTGGCAATCCTGCTTAGCCGATCACTGGAAACAGGGGAGGTACCCAAAGACTGGAGGGCAGCAGATGTAGTCCCCTTATACAAAAGTGGGAACAAAGAGGAAGCGGGGAACTACAGACCAGTCAGCCTCACCTCGGTAGTGGGGAAGATCATGGAAGCACTGAAGGAGAGATTGGTGGAACATCTGGTTGCCAACAGACTACAGGACCCAAGACAGCATGGTTTCACTTGGGGGAGGTCATGTCAGACCAACCTCATTGAATTTTTTAACTGGGTGACTAGGGAGGTGGATCAGGGGAGGGCAGTGGATGTGGCCTATCTGGACTTCAGCAAGGTCTTTGACACTGTGCCACATAGAAGGCTATTACACAAACTGGGCAATATGAGAGTGCGGAGGACAGTAGTGCGGTGGGTAGGTAACTCGCTGGGCAGCAGGACACAGAGTGTGCTTGTAAATGGCTGTCACTCCACAAAGGGAAGAGTGACCAGTGGGGTACCACAGGGATCAGTGCTGGGACCGGTCCTATTCAACGTCTTCATCAGTGACATTGCGCAGGACCCAGAAGGCAGAATTTCCCTGTTCGCTGATGACACAAAGCTCTGTAACAGAGTGGACACAACAGAGGGTGTAAACAGAATGAGGAGGGACCTGCAGAAACTTGAAGAATGGTCAGGGGTTTGGCAGTTGAAATTCAATGCAAAGAAGTGCAAGATAATGCATATGGGGCACAAAAACTCTGGAACAACATATCAGCTGGGGGTGAGGATATAGCATGCACCAAGCAGGAAAGGGATCTTGGGGTTATCATCTCTGATGACCTCAAGGAAGGGACACAGTGCAACAAGGCAGCAGGTAAAGCAAATAGGATGCTGGGATGCATAGGCAGGGGCATCACGAGCAGGAAAAGGGCGGTCATAATTCCACTATACAAGACAGTAATGAGGCCCCACCAGGAGTACAGTGTACAGTTCTGGAGACCTTACCTAAGTAAGGACACAGACAGAGTAGAGACAGTTCAGAGGAGGGCAAAAAAGATAGTACATGGATTGCATCACAAATCCTATGAGGACAGGTTGAAGGACTTGAATATGCACTCCCTGGAGGAGAGGAGGGAAAGGGGATATGATAGAGACATACAAGTATCTTACAGGGAGGAACAGGGTGCAGGAATACACCATTTTTCAGTGAAACAGATGTTCCAGGACTAGAGGGCATGGGATGAAGTTGGAGGGAGGGCGACTCAGAGGAAACGTGAAGAAGAATTTCTTCACAGAACAGGTGGTGGACAAGTGGAACACCCTGCCAGAGGAAGTAGTGGGGGCTGAAACAATCTTGGGATTTAAGAATGCATGGGAGAGACATAAGGGAATTCTGGAAGTCACGGGTAAGGGGCAACAGACGTCAAGGAAAACATAAAGTGAACTTACAAGCTCAAATGGGCAGTATCTATGTAGCTAACACCCAGGGGGTAGGGCCCCATTTCCCGCTGCCTCTCTTTCAGCGTACGCCGGGGCAAAGTACAGGATTGCCTAGTCATGGTTGACAGAAGGACCACTCTTTCCGAGTGACTGCCAGATGTGAGTGGAGTCTAGATGGGCCTAGCGGTCCTTATCTGCCGTCAAAGTCTATGTTTCTATGAGGCAGGCCCTTCCATCATTCTGACTTCAATGTTGTTTTTTTCCTCCAATTTAATATCCATCCACCTGCCTCTAGGTAACTGTGCATGCTCAGAATGCTCCAGGGGGGAGACACCAGGCAACATGTAGTCATACACTCTCCCAGCAGCATGTCTGTTAAGCCACCACCAGATGTCGCTCTAAGAGCGCTCTCTCTTTCTCTCTCTCTCTGTTTCTATCATGCCCTGTCTGCACTGTGAATCCCTACAGGTTATCCTGTATCACAGCATACACAGACTAAACATGCCCCCTACAGTCTGCTACTGATCACTACAGTACTACAGTTTATTCAGTGCACTCTGTATTCTATTTATTTGTGTTTTGTTAAACAAACGTAACAATCCCTTACCCCAAAGAAAGGGGGCAGTTTTTGTAACAAGCTGTGCCCATCTGGGAATCGTGCCCACAGATTAGTCTCGGCTGGGTGGCAGAAGTGCAAGCAGCATAGATGGTATAAAATGGCCCATGTGGTTTGGGAACAAGGGTCTTTTGGTGGGAAAGCCCAACGAGAAGAACAAACGATAAGCAGCCCAGAGAAATAGGGCAAGCATCACAGCTCCAGAGCCAGTGCAATGCCCTAGGCTGCGATGTCAGCTGGAAGGACATTCTGAAGTATACCAGCCTTGCAGCTAGATATGCAGGGCTCCACTATGTTCCCGTGAGGGCGAGGTAGAAGGCTTCTCATCTGAGTAGCAGGTACTAATTAGATGGACCAGGCTTACATAGAAACAGTAAAATAAAAATAACAAAAATAACTATTGGTCCATCCAGTCTTCTTGTAATACATGCAATACATGGCTCTCAATATGTGTCCAGAGGTTTGGCCACCTTCAAGTCAAAGGTGGCAACAGGTCCTAACCCTGGAGTTAAAGTACCTGGCTAGGCCAGGAATGCGGACCCAAATCACAGACACCCTGGCCCTGAAGAATAGGGACTGGAGAGAGTCGAATCTGTGGCCTCACTGCAGCATACTTTTAGGACTTCAGTGGTGTCTGAGCAGCTGGTTAAAGGGGTGAAACGCCCGCTCAACTGAGAATTGAGCTGGAGGTAGTCGAGTTATAACAGGAAACTGGAGCAGTTGTGTGGGTTGGTAAGGAGAGTGTCCCCAAGAGTACAGGTAGAAAAGTGTTTCCGAGAATGTAGAGTGGGTACCTGAAGATGATGTATGGTCTGGGCATTCATGGCCACATAAGTGGGTATCTCCTGAAAGGGAGGGCTACGAGGTGCCCCAACAAAAGCAGAGCTTTGGTGGATGCAACTCTTGTCATGTGTGCAGGGGGCACTGGAAGTACCTTGGTATAGCCAGGTTGCAGTAAAGGAAATACTGAATGCTGGGCTAAGTTGCTGGTTATCCAAAATCTTTCTTGGTGCCTTGTTCGGTGTACCGAGTCAGTGAGCATATTATTATCAGATTGCGATTAATTGAGAAGGTCCGAATGGGGAACTAAGATTCCAGTGCTATGCCTAAGGTGGGACCAGGGGAGTGTCCAACTTTGGCTATACTAAAATAAAATAGGGACCTAGCGAGTCTAGAAAAGAGGAGAAAGGTCAGACCAAGGCCACAGTGCTGAAGTCAAGGAATGTTCATCGGAGTAATGTGATTAATCGTATGGAAGATGACCTGATTTGGGTCTGCAAGATCAGTGTGAATTTAATTCTTGTGCCGCTGTACCAACAATGCCTCAGTAAAGGAAGAGGCAAGGACAGATCCGCTGTCCGTGTGGTCATTTAACATTGTAGTGTGAATCCTGTCTCAGCAGTTCCTACTGTATGGAGATTGGTGAACTGGTATGATAATGTGATTGGCTGCAAGGGGCTCCTGACTACAGATACATCACTAATACACCTAGACACAGGAGTAACCTGGATCATACCACCCACCCCATATCGGGTGCAATCACTCTGGTCAGGGAACCGACTGAATGGTGGCTTGCAAAGGAAAGTCCACTTGGAAAACAGCCCATTCTCAGGGGCAATCCTGAGCCTCAAAAACACTGCATCCTTGCAACACACACTGCATGGCTCAATTGTTTCAGCTATTTATTTTATTGCTATTACTGTTACTAACTAGTTGACCTACCGACAGGACCTTCACCCCTCCTACTGATCATTCTTCTCATCACACTTTGTCCCCACCACTCACAGCAGTCCTCCCCTCATACATACTTGTGATTTGAGTATCAAAGGACTCCTTGAAAACAGCTCTTGACTGTTTCTCGCCAAGGACCACCCCAGTATCCTCGTCCTGGAGATCTGAACATGACAGCCGGCTTGGCAAGCCGGTGGCTGAACAGGCCTCTTAGTCACAGCACATACCTTTGGCTACGATGGCAGCAAGTCCACCTGGAGGGGTGGAGAGGCAGTTAAAGAAAGCATCTGCTCAGTGTGGACAGGCGAGGGAGTCACTGGTGGTTGCCAGCTGACTGGAGGTCCAGGAGGTATAGCCCTATCCTGCCCCACAATTGCACACTGTGCCAGAGGAGTTTCTCATAGCACCTGCGCATCTTGCTCTGGTGCCTGTCCTTGACCAAGGATGGGGAGGTCAAGGAGCATTGACGGTGATGCCTCCCCATCAAGGGTGATGGAAAGCGAGAGTGCCTCGACCGAGACTTTGACCGTCGACGAAGATTCAACATCGAGGTGAGCCTTCGAGCTATTCGTGGTACACCACATATCTGGCTACACTGATCAGAACAGGATTCAAAGGTTCGACCGCCGGTGGAGGCTGCTCCCAGAGGGGAACCAGTCAGGGACACCACCTGGTCCACGTCCTCCTGACTGAGGACCAGGAGCAACAGGGTCTGCAAGACTGACTGCTCAGTCTCATCCAAGAGCTGGTCGAACAGGTTCAAGGAAAATCTCCATGGCCTGTTCGACCAGAACTGAGGTCAATAAGTCTGACAGTGGTACTGAGGAGCTCTTGGATCTCCCCCTCAACCAAAGAGGGCTTGACCAAAGTCGAGCGGTTGGGGGACTCGAGAGATTGGGAGGACCTCAATCTCTCCAGGTCCCACGACCGGCGCAGGTGGCACTAGTGCTTCTTACCACAAGTGGGCAGGGCTCTCCCCCAGGGTCTGGAGGGTGATGTACATTTCCCGGAATCTTCCAGTGAATGACACTCCGATGTTAGCCCCTACCAGAAGCAGTGCTGAGATCAAGGAGGTGCCCGCTGCAGCAGCAACTGCTTCTGTTTCAAGGGCCACAAGTTACTGAGCCGATAAGGCAGCTGCTGAGGCCTACTTGCAACCCTTATGGTGGTCCTTGGGATCCCATTATGAAGGCCATCCAACAGTAAGCTACAGCTTCATGTCCTCAAGAGATTCAGGGAACATGAATAAACAGAGACTGCACTTGGCCACATCATGCTGCCCGCCTAGGAAGTGCAAGCACATGTCATGCAGACCGGTGTCGGACATTATCTGTCAGTATCGCACACAAAAACTGAACCCCAGCTTCCAGTGCTCCATCATCGCTGACACCACAGAGTCAATGGGACTGAGGATATAGATTTGCAAAGTCAAAATAACTTTGAAGTAAAATCTCACATATGGGGCACTAAATCCTAAGCAAGAACAGAAAGAAAGCTCTGACGTCACGGGGCGACATTAGAGGATATACTGCCTGGGTGGTGGGAGGAGCTTAGCTTCAAGATGTCTGACAAATAAGCAATTCCAATGGAACTGCCACAGCATGGACAGTGAACTATATCCACATCCCTATAATAAGGGAGGAAATAGCTAAAGCAACTAGAAAAAGCAGAAGGAAGGAAGAAAGACTGTTATGCTTCTCTAAGGACGTTGCAAAGGTGGTGAAGGAAAAAGGGATGGCGTTCAGGTGGTATATGGAAACACAGAGGGAGGAGGACAGGGAGGCATACCTAGTAAAGCAAGCAGTGGTGAAGTGAGCAAAGGCGTGGACACAGGAAAGAATAGCCAAAGGGGTCACTAAGCTAGCAACAACCCACGACAGGGTGTGGGGTTATAAACATTATTCCATGCCTGGGTGCTGTGAGGCACAAGGCTGCAGGCAGAGTGTCTCTGGCGCCCCAAGCGTGGATATCAATGCCTATAACACCACACCCTGGAGTGGGTTATTATGCTTATAACATGGGTTAGGTTGAGGATAGGATGCAACCCCCTAAAAGCAGCTGCTCCCCCTATTTTAATGGGAGAAAGGGAATTTATCCTTTCGCCTTGCAAAGTAGTCCCTGACAACAGAGGGATGCTGTTGCTTCTTATGCACATACAAGTGTCACAATCACACTCCTGAGATGATTTTTGGCATTTGTGATGTATAACAATGTAGTATGTTGCCTATGGATACCACAGAGCTACCGGCCCGTATACTATGAGAGCTGTACAAGGGTGACAGTGACTGGCTATGGCACAGCTGCTGAGTGTGGATTAAACTTTCAGTTTAATCCTCAGTTCCAGTGGCTCACCTAGTTACTGCAAGCTGTCAACTGAGCAGCTCTGTAACTGGCGGAGGAGGGAGTAACAGTGACACAGTGATTGCTTCTGCAACCCACATTACTCTGGGTTACTGTGTTGTACAATTTGTTGCGCATGAAGTACTTCAGTACATTGGCATGTACTGTGCTGTCCCCCGCACCTTGGAGCACAAAGGACACAGATCCCAATCACAAACAAACAAACACAGAGAGACTAACTGACAGAAGAAATCCTGTTTCAGCTGCCAATGACAGACAACACGGTACCAAATACTATACATTCCCTGAAAATGTCCTCTTGCCCGTGCAGCTCCCCAAATTCCTCCATTACTGTTGTCCCTTACTCTGCTGTGTGTGCCTGTCTCTCTCGCATGCATGCTGTGTGTGTCGCCGAAGCAGCAGTGTGTAGCACGCAAATATATGTGCCCCGAGTTACCGTGCACAGACATCAGAGTTCATCCCTCGGGTGGGCAGCTCCAGAATCCTCCCTCTCAGCCTGGGAACTTCAGATGCTGCTGGCCAGGCAGGCGGATGTTCGTTGAAGTTTGCTGGAGCGGGTGTTGACTGACCTCTGCTGGGGTGACTGGTGAACGAACTGTACACAGCAGTACACTTCTGCCACTGTCTGTCTTTCTCTCTCTCTGTCTGTCTCCCCAGCACTGAGGTCCGACTGCCGGGACTCCACATTCCAGCCTCGAACATGCTGACAGACAGAGAGAAAGAGAGCCCCGCAATCACTACCTTTCAGTGGCAGCGCTCTCTGTCCTGGAGGAGCTGCTAATGTTGTCAGGGAGGTCACACAGAAGAACACTGAAGCAGCAAGAAGTTTACTTTCCCATTTTCTTTTTGCAGTGCCAAGGATCACCACTGTTTTGAGCGGGGAACACGCGCCACGATCTTAACCCCCGGTACTTGCATCTCTCTCTGAACTATGTGCCACTACTTTGTACATAGTCTGCACAGTTTTGCTGTTTCCCTGCCTCACTGTCTCCACTAAACTCAACAAACACACCAAGAGAGAGACAGACAGCAACAACTGCAGGAATTCTGCAAAACATGTTGTAGTATCTCTCTCTTTCCTTGTCAGTGTGGCTGGTTAACGATGGCGGGTGAGCAGGCAGGGCCTTTGCCCAAAGCTGCAAACAGACACGGAGACAGCGAGGGGCAATGTATTGGGGGAGGCTGCACGGCTGTAAAGTAACAGGCAGAAATGTGCGACTTTCATTGCCATTTTGTACCCTATCTTCACTTGCGTAGCATGACTTACACAACAACAGGGGACTTGGCTACAGCACTGACAGGCAGCGATCAAGTTACTGCTACTGCTGTCTCTCTTGCTTAGGTGCACTTTTAATGGCTGCCTCTCAGTGCTGAATTTTCCATCACATAATAAGTCCCGCTCTGCCCAGGGATCTTGCTGGCTGGGCGTCTCACCCAACTGTGAATTAAATAGTGAATTTAATCCATGGTCAGGTGATGCTCTTTGGCCAATGAGGTTTCCACCTTTTGTCAACCCATGTTATGAGGAGGATTAGACTTTCTTTAGCTACAGAAGTGGTAAGAGGACAGCAAGGGGACGGATAGTGAGGATTAGAAGGGCGGAGGGGAGAGACTACACAGAACAGGACCAAGAAAAAGCAGACATCCTGAACAGATACTTCTGATCAGTCTTCACAGTGGGGGGGGGGGGCTGGAGGGGCCACCGGTAAGTAGCAGGAATGGGGATGGGGCGGAGGTAGATGCAAGTCCATTTTCAGAAGAAAGAGTCTGGGCAAGACTTGCAGCGCTGAAGATGGACAAAGCTAGGGGACTGGACATGATACGTCCAAGGGTTCTAAAGGAACTCAGGGAGGTGTTAGCTGCCCCACTGACAGCCTTATTTAAAAGTTCAATGGAAACAGGCTTGGTTCCAGAGGATCAGATA
The DNA here is from genome assembly GCA_016271365.2 of Neoceratodus forsteri. Taxonomy (NCBI): domain Eukaryota; kingdom Metazoa; phylum Chordata; order Ceratodontiformes; family Ceratodontidae; genus Neoceratodus; species Neoceratodus forsteri. The sequence goes on from CM028130.1 coordinate 1,618,677,233, forward strand.
CGTGTTAACATGGTCCCTTTACATAAGAATAGTAGCAGGAGAGAAGGCTAGCAACTATAAGCCAGCCATTCTTACATTAGTGGAGGGAAAATTAATGGAAACCCTGCTAAAGGAGAGAGACTGATAAAGTATCTTGAATCCAGTGAGTTGCAAGACCACAGACAGCATGGATTCACCCAGTGGGGTAGTGTCGTCAAAGGTAGCAGGCCAGCATTACTTTGGAGGATTTTATGAAAAACAATGACGATGATAGCACAAAATACAGAGTGGTTGTGGAAAAATATAGCATATGGCAAAAAAAAAGGACGGTGGCCCACGGCACTAAACTAATGAATGAGGAACGCTTGATTGGGAATTGTATAGATGATTCAGGAACCAGGCAGTTCTGCTGACAAGGACAGCCAAATCAGCATACTATTCTAGTTACTAGGAGACAGTGGCATCAACATTTTGTCCAATCACAATCAACGGCTCACATAATTTGCAGTGGAACCCTAATAGCAGGCAACGCAGAAGATGCAGGAGCCCACAACCAGCATTTCATGAACCTCAACCTTTCACCCAGCGTGGCTCCACAGCCTCCCAATCATGACCTCCCTGCAGTTTTCCCACAGACAACCACCATCCAGGTGCTACTATCACCTTTGTGGGTTACCAGTCAAGGAGAGGTACTTAGGTTGCCACAGGAGCTTGGCATCAGAAAGAGTGCTGGACATGACGGCATCACATGCCAACTGCTGAAAGCTGCATCATCTCATTTGGTAGAGCCAATCACAACCATCTTTAATTTCTCCCTCAGCACTGGATAAGTCCCAACAGCTTAGAAAGTAGCCACTGTGCCCCCCTCTGCTCAAATCAGGCCCACCTTCAGATCTTAATAAATATCGGCCAATCTCAGCCCTATCTGTTCTCAGCAACTCCTGGAAAAGCTAGTGCAAAACCCACTGAATGGTCAAAAGTCTCCTCCACAGCCTTTTCACTAAAGCACAAACAGATGTCTGGCCTAACCCTTATACGTGCACTTCATACAATTCACACGCATTATTAAAAGTCACACATGACCTACTGTCCACCGTCGATGCTGGCCACCATACAAGCATAATTTTTTTATTGGCCTTGCCAAGGCCTTCAACACAGTGGACCTTGGAATCTTTTTCCAAATAAAAACAGCTAAGCCTGGTCCAGATCTTACCTCACAAACAGGTCACAGATAGAAAATTTCAACGTGAAAGTCTTTCTTTCGTTCGTTCTCCCTCAACCTTGGGGGTGCCACAAGGATCCATCCTTGACCCCCTCTTATCTGCCACTTTGTCAGTGACCTCTTCATATGCTCAGATTGTGAGAGGAATATCCATCTCTATGTGGGCAACATCATTATTTACTCTAAATCAAATTCCATCTGTGACCTTTAACAAGGCACTCCAAACAGTCTTTGACCAAACCCAGAAATGGATGGATGCAAACAAACTGCTGTCGAATTATAAGATAAAAGTCAGGACTTTCAGTGGAAAAGGCATTCCTTCACAAGCCATGCAAATCTTACCTCATTCAGGACATGGAGGACAACCAAAGGAGGCAATACTGTCCTTCAAATATATTGGGCTCTGGCTAGATTCAAAACTAAACTTTGCAAACCACATCACTAGAACCACCAGGAGTGTTCACCAAAAAAAACATGTTACTCATCTGTAACAGCAGTTTTAGGAGTGGTATATGTTGTTCAGCCACACTGTTTGGCATGTCCTTTCCTTTTAAGAATCTTGCCGTAAGGTCTAGAAGCTGGCTCCTCCCACCCACCAGGGTGGTATAACCCTCGGCTCCACCCCATGATGCCAGATCATTGCCTGCTGGAAGCTCAGGTTGTGCATCGAAGCCGGAGAGGTAGGATGGGTTTGTGTGGATGAACAACATATACTACTCCTAGAACTACTGTTACAGGTGAGTAAACTGTTTTTCTAGGATCATGGATATGTTGTTCGATCCACACTGTTTGGCAGACTCCAAGCAGTTCTCCAGGGGGAGGGAAGCAAGGCGCGCACACCACCTCTGATATACTTACTTGGGGAACAGAGATTAGAGAACTGAGGCCCCAAAACCAGCATCCCGGCATGACTCTAGGTCGATGTGGTAGTAGGTAATGAAGGTGTTTGCTGACTTCCAGGTAGCAGCCCTGCAGATTTCCTGGATAGGGATGTCCCTGAAAGCAGCCACCGATGCAGCAGTATGGCAGGTGGAATGAGCTCTTACCCCACTAGGAGGCTCCTTGCCTGCCAACCTATAGCAGAGATCGATGCAGGATGTAATCCATCTGTCAATCATCCACTTTGCTGCAGGTCTGCCAGGTGTGGCTTCAGCATAGGTGACAAATAGCTGGCGAACCTCTCCCCAAACTTCCACTGTCTGCTCCTTATAATAAGAGAGTGCTCATTTCAGGTCAAGAGTATGGAGCCTGTACTCAGCCTCCGAGGTGAAACTGGGGTAGTACACCGGCACAGTCAACACCTGATTAAGGTGAAACTCCGACACCACCTTTGGAAGGAATTTTGTGTGGGGACAAAGGACAACCTTGTCCCTGTGGAAGACCAGGTAAGAAGACTCCACCGAGAGCGCCTGGAGCTCCCCAGTCGTCCTGGCTGATGCAATAGCCACCAGGAAGGCGGTCTTCCACGACAAATGTGACATTTCACACTTTTGCATCAGTTCGAATGGCTTGCCCATGAGCTTTGCTAGTACCAGCAGTAGATCCCACGGAGGTGGAGGTTCACGCACCGGAGGGGATATGTGGTCGAGGCCTTTGAAGAAACACCAGACCACCTTCTTCTGTGCCACCATCTGCTGACCGGCCCACGCCCAGTAGGCAGAGATGGTTGCCAGGTGCACCTTAAGGGTCAAAGACCCCCTTTGGAGAGAGACCAAAGGTAATCTAGGATGCTAGCCACTGGACAGGACAAAGGGTCCAGGCCCTTACTCTGACACCAAATGGAAAACCTTTTCCATTTGAAGGCATAGTATCTCCTGGTCGACTCCTTTCTGGATGCTTCCACTACTGTGAGTACATCCTCAAGAGAGACCGAGAGCCTGGAACTCTACCTGCTCAGAAACCAGGCTACCAGGTGCAGGGATTGAAGGCCCAGATGGAATACCTTCCTCTGATTGACAGATAACAGATCTGGGCATTCTGGAAGATGCCACGGAGGCCTGGAGCCAAGACTGTGGAGATAGGGATACCAGAACTGGCGAGGCCAGTCTGGGGCTACCAGGATCACCTGTGCCTTGTCCATCCTGACCTTGAGGATCACGTTGTGAACTAAGAGGAGTGGAGGGAAGGCAAAGAAGAGGCCTGGGGTCCACGGCCTCGAGAAGGCATCCCCCTGCAGTGAGCCCTGCTGGGGTGGGCATGAAACAGCCTCAGCTTGTTCTCCCTGGAGGCGAACAGATCCACCTGAGGTTTGCCCCAATGGGAGAAAAGGCTGTGTACTACCTCTGGATGGAGAGACCACTCGTGGGGCGTCTCGCCCACACGGCAGAGAGCATCCGCCAGTTGATTAGAGGCTCCTGCCACATGGATGGCTAAGAGATCTGCCTCCAGTCAGGTCAGTGATGCAGAGCACTTCCCGGCACAGCAGCCGGGAGTGCGTGCCGCCCTGCTTGTTTAGGTAGTACATGGCCGTGGTATTGTCCATCTGGACCTGCACCACTTGACCCCTATGGAGCGGAGCAAATGCTGACAGTAATAGTATGACTGCTCTGAGCTCCAACAGGTTAATATGATATCTGGATTCCATGGGGGTCCAGAACCCATGGGCTCTGTGGTTCTGCAGGTGGGCTCCCCAGCCCATGAGAGAGAGGCATGGTCGTGAGAATAGCCATCGGCTCGGGACGGACAAATGGGATCCCTTGCTGCAAGTGATGCAGGACGGTCCACCACTGGAGAGCGCCCCACATCTTCTGGGTCACAGTGGCCAGTTGGTCGAAGTGACCTTGACGCTGGGTCCACAGGCTGACCAGCTCCCATTGAAGGGGGCGCATATGTCACTGGGCCCATCGGACCACAGTGGTGCAGGCTGCCATGTATCCCAGCAGGCACAGAAAGTCCTGGATAGGGTGCAAGTGCCAACCAGAAATGATTTGGCAAAGGAGGCGAGAACCTCCGCCCTGTCCATCGGGAGCCGGGCTCTGGCTCAGCAGGAGTCGAGTTCTGCCCCGATGAAACATATCACCTGTGAAGGTACAAGTTCCGGCTTGACCTCATTGATCAGGAGACCAAGGTCGGTGCAGGCCTGGAGGGCCAGATCCCTGGACCACTCCACCTCTTGCGTGGTGGGGCCAGCCAACAGCCAATCGTCGAGATATGGGTAAACCTTTACCCCTCGACACCGTAGATGGGCTGCTACCACTGCAATGCATTTGGTGAAGACCCATGGGGCCGATGACAGGCCGAACGGCGTGGCTCGGAACTTGAATAGGACTCCTTCTGCTGTGAAGTGAAGGAACCATTGGTGAGACGGACGGATCGGGACATGAAAGAATGCATCCTGGAGATCCACAGAGCAAAACCACATGTTCTGCTCGAGGGATGGTATGATCTGGGACAGAGTTACCATCCTGAAGGTATGTGACCAGAGGAACTGGTTCAGGTCGTGCAGATCTCGAATGGGGGGTGCCAGCCTCCCATCCACTTCAGAATCAGGAATTACCTGGATATGAACCCTGGGTTGATCGGGGGTTCATCACTCTGGCCACCACCTCTTTGGGGAGAAGTTGGGCAATGTCATCTCGAAGAGCTGACTGAGTGTGTATGGACACCATATCTTCCCATGGGGCGCTGGCTCAGCTTGGAAGGTACTGCTCAAATTCCAGAAGCAATCCCTGGCCCACTACTTCTAGAACCCACCTGTCTGTGGTAATAGCGGACCAGGCGGAAAGGAAGTGGCGGAGCTGGCCTCCCACGGGAGGACCCAGAGCTTGCGTGACAGGTATGAGGGTGGCCACCCCCATCCCGTCACTGGGCAGGCTTGGAGGAAGAGGGTCCAGACTGGGGACCACTGGAGCCTCGAGCTCCAGGCTTATGGGCCACAGGAGGCCCGGACTTGGGCTGAGGGTGCCAAGATTGTGCCTGCTGTTGCTGCCCCACTTGGAAGTGGGGCTGCTTGGCCGCAAGGGTAGAGTGCTGAAATTGCTTTTTCTTCTGCTTTTTGGAATCTGCGCAGAAGTTATGGAGTCCAAGGTGGCCCTGGACTTCTCAATGCGTTTGAGGTGACCGTCCATACCTGGGCTGAAGAGGTCGGTACCCAGGAAAGGGACATTCGCTAGTTTGCGCTGGGTGTCCGACATGAAGGTGGAGACCCTTAACCAAGCCCTGCGGTGAATGGCAACTGCGGCTGCCACTGAACGGGCGCATGAATCCCAGAGGTCCAGAGCCGACTGGAGTTGCTGCTTCGCAACAGCCCGACCCTAGTCCTAGACCTGCTTGACCATGGTCTGGAGGTCTGCGGGGAGGTGAGCAAGAATCTCATCAAGGGAGCCCAGAAGGGCATGAGGGAAATGCGCCATGATGATGGCCGAGCTTGCCTGATGGAGGCCCAGCATAGAGGCGGCATAGACTTTACGGCCAAAATGGTCCAGTTTTTTTGACTCCTTGTCTGGAGGTCTATCCGTATCTGCCGAACTACCCAAGTGTCTGAACACAGATTCGGTCACCAGACCCTCCGCAAAGGGGTGCTCTGTGAACCCCGAAAGGGACCCAATGGGCACGGCATATCTGCGGGCCATACAGGCAGAAGGCACAGGGCAGGAGGCAGGGTACTACCATAGCTCCAAAGTCAGACCAACAATGGCTTCAGTCACTGGAAAGGCTTCCATGGATGAACCCTACCATTTGAGGATATCCGGGAGAGGATATTCAGCCTGTTTCTGGATGAATTTGAGAGGCATCTCCGTGGATTCAGAGATAAGACAGAGGATGCCCATAAAGGAAGAGGGGCCTTCCTCCGCCGAGAGACTACCAACCGATTCCTCGTCCAAGGGACGGGAGTGAAGGTCCGAGTCCTCGGACTCCAAGGAGTCTGGATAAATCTGCCAGCCACCTGAGTCTCCCTCCACCAACCCAGGACAGTCAGGAGTGAGGGTAACAGACAGCCTAAGCGGGAGGCCTGGAACAGGCCAAGACTCTTTGGCAGGCACCTCCACTCAGGGCTGTTTAGGTGGTGGTTCTACCAAGATTTTGGTCGAACCGGAATGGTTTTGACCGGCCCTGTGGGAGGAGGAACAGTGCGGGCCAGTTTCAGCCAGGAAGGAGATAGCCAAGTAATGGCTGGAGTGGAAGCCGGAATCGGTTTTTGACCAGACAAGATCAGCTGTTGCCACATTAAATCTTCATAGCGTCGACGGAGTTTCCGTCGAAGCCTCTCCTCATCCAAGGAGGACGAGGAAGAATGCCGACGATGCCTCTTCTTAGAGCACTTGTGCACCTTCTTCGGCCTGTTGGTCAAAGGGGTCAGAGATCTCAACCTCGATCATCGGGGTGACAGATGGGGTCGATCAGAAGGTACCGGGGAGACCGGTGGTTCTTCTTGGTCCGGGACCGGTTCTCCAATGGGGGTTCCCAGCGAGCTGGGTCTCCTCATATGGGAGAGGCAGGACCAGAGTCATGAATAAGGAGCGGTCGGCCTCGTCAGGCGACAACAGGTCAACTAGGTCAAGAAGTATCTCAACCGGATCGTCATCCAGTGTCTGGGCTGGCTGGCCTGATGGTGGAACTGTGAATCCAGTGGCCGACGCTGCAACCTCAACCAAAGTCTAAACAGGTGATTCCTGGGACCAAGATCGCTCACAGTCCCAGGAACGTTGTTGGTGAGATGAAGATTCTCTAGGTTCCTTGTCCTTTTTACAGGACCGACAGTCATGCGTGCCCGAAGGCCCCTCGTTCTTGGTGGGAAGAGATAGGCACATCTCCCAAAAGGATCCAGAGAAAGTGGAGCCCAAGTTGAGCGGTACGAAAAAGGATTTTGAGGACCGATCCACAGCCCAAGCCACCTCTTCCTCTATGGCCTTCATTTGTTCGAGCTGCTCGGGGGACCCTGCAGCCATGGAGACCGCCAATCAGGCCTCCTTAGTTTTGACCGGTGGATTCCGTTTTCTGGTCTGCCCAATTTCAGTCGTGCGAGACGATCATCCAAGACGTTCCGGTGAAGTGCGCGACACATCTCACAGGCCTGGGTGTCAAGGCCAACACCCAGGCAATATACACACGTGGCATGCGGGTCCGTGCGAGACATCTTTTGCCCACACGGGCAGCAGCAGAAACCGGGGGAAGAATTTTCTTCCATAACGGTCGAGATCACGAAGTGATTTTTATTAACTCTGATGAGTTTCAGTTTAAGCAAATCCAAGAATTTTGAAGCCAGGGCCTACTGAACGCGAGAGCGGTGAGGAGGGAAACTGTATCTTCCATCGGAAAGAAAAATCTGGCGTCATGGGGCAGAGCCGAGGGTCATACCACCCGGGTGGGTGAGAGGAGCCAGCTTCAAGACCTTCTGGCAAGATTCTTAAAGGGAAAGGACATGCCAAACAGTGTGGTTAGAACAACATATCCACGATCCTAGAACTAGGTGCATTGTATCGCACTATACTGTCTTGCAATAAACACAAAAGAAAAAAAAACATTGGTCGATAACCCCCATTCCCAGCTCTAGAATATGGCAGTGAAGTCTAAAGTCAGTCCCTGCACTTTATCTGTGCAAAATCTCCATAACATTCAGTAACATCTGCAGATTCACACTAGTTTGTCTCTAAACCAACCACAACATTCTTCTCTACAGCAACCTCAGCTTCCTTTCACCAGACTAAAGGAGGGAGTTGAGATGGGCAACCCTAGTTTGCAAACATATACATGGAAAGCATCCAAATTACCACAGCAGCCTCTTACATGAACCCAACCAGTCATACACACTGAGATCCCAATAAATGAGCCTCCTCCATGTACCAAGAACACACAAGATTGTTTACAGTAACTCCTTCACAGTAGCTGCACCAACAACTTGGAATGCACTCCCAATCAGTGCCAAAGAAAATTGGGACAATCATCGCCTTCAAGAGGATCACGCAAGTCATCTTAATGCACATGTATTTGCCCTCACCCTTACACCATCGATACCCCAGCCTCTCAGTCACCCACTACACCAATATGTTACCCCTCTCAATAAGAGCACACACAACAAACCTCTGTAAACATGTAAAGATTATTTATACTCAATTTTTTATTAACTCTGCCTTCTCAGTTAATCTGTAAATAATTTGTCCGGCTTGCTAGCACAGCGGTAGCGCTACTGTTTGTGATGATAACGACCTGGGATCGGGAACGAGCCTGGAGCATCAGAGGGTCAGCCAGGGGGAGGCAGGATGAGCATCCGTTGAACTGTTCTCCTCCTCGGGGGTTTGAACCTATCGTAAGTGTGACTCCCACTGGAGGCTGGGAGTACATCATCAGCATGGGACCACACTGGTAGGGTGCAGATGATGGCAGATGTCTGCACATGGTGTACAAGCCAGCGCATGCCCCATGCTGACATCATGGCACGTCTGCGTCTCCAGGAGCAACCATAAGTAGAAAACCCCTGTGGTAGCTGCACAATGACGCCAGGGCCCTTGTAAGCGCTGCCTCAAGCCCACTCTAGGGGATGCTGGGGGACCACATTAGCATCTCGGTCCTGCCCCTTGGGTCCGGGGGGGGAGAGCTCCATCTTGGGGGACAAGCCATGGTCTCCCGGATTCCCCGACAGGTCACCACAGCAGTCAAGAGAACTGGGGCAAACCTGAAAGAGGCCAGCATGGCAGATACTGGGTATATCCCCAGCCTCCTACAAGAGAATAAAGTGAGTTAAATAAGTTGTAATGCATTTGTCAGTAATGCCTGCTGCTCTAACTCTCGACCCCCACCCTGGACACTCTTGAAAACAAGGATTGTTGCTTAAATGTGGTACTCTCTGTCTGCAAAAATTCTACATAAAGGAAAAAATAGGTCACATAATCTGAACCTGTAGCACCAGCATGGTGAAGTTTCTACACCTTCAAGGTTGGTTTCTTTTTTTAATTTTTATATATAACTTTTTGCCCACCTGCCGCCACCTGAACCTGTCAGCAGGCCCTTCGGGAGTCTCCAAAGGGCGGTCACATACGGCGACAGGGGGAAAACAGGCTTTTTTACCCAGTTTTTCTCCCTATTCCCCATGCTGGGGCACGCATGCATGCCCCAGAGTCCCACAGCCCTCCCTTCTACTGCCCTCCTAGACCTGCACTACTACCTGGCCTCCACCGGGTGGCACTCATATGGTGGCGTGTGCAGGTCCCCCCCCAGGTAAAGACAGCAGCATTCAGGCACTCAGTCCTCCCCCCAGCTGACCCAAGCAACCCATGCTCATCACTGAATAAGGGTCACCATTGTGGCAGGAGGTAAGACGCCACCACCTCAGCCCTGAACGCCACTGGGCCGGCTCTTCAAGGTTGTTTCTGCAAAATACAAAGAAAACAACTGATGGTAAGTGGTCCTTGAACCATCTGGGGCAAGCTTTACTGTTTTTCGGTACAAAGTTAAAGTCTCCGGGGGTTACAGAAAACCCACCTTGTCTACCTGTTTTGGAATATTTGGGCTCTGTGAGTTCACCTATGGGCAGGCTCTCAGAAAAACTGCAGGAAAAGTTCCACAAAACTGCAGATAATTTTTGATAAAATTGTGGGAGTTCTACTACACATCCCCAGTTCGCTTTTATTGTTTTCTGCAGTATATATTGTTCAGCATAAACTGTTACATAAATATATTGCCATTTGTATATGCTTTAATCATGAAGAAAAGTTTGTGCTCCTGAAATGAATTCTAACTAAAATCTAAAAAACATCTGCCTCTTGCAATGCTAACTAGAATTTTTAGTGAGCTGCAGCCAATCAATATTAATTATATGACAGGTATCCACCATAAGCCAATCAGAATGGAGGAAAACTATAATTTAGGGGATCGTGGCCAAGCTATGGAGCAAGATGGAGGTGTTTTAGAGGAGCGCCAACCTAATCCACGGGAAATCCGCTACATCCTGCGCACTACAGCCTCTATAATCACTTAACAACAACTATATCGCAGCTCCCATGCCTCCTCTACCTAAATCTCTCAAAAAGCAGGCTAAAATAAAGTTCCCTCAGCTAAATAGTGGGACCGCTTCTCCGGGGCCTACAGTACTGACGGGCACCTCAGCAAACCAGGCCCAAGATTCACGGTTACCAAGTGGCATAGGCGGAGATACAGAAATGGACCCTGCGTACCAAAATTTAGAAAGATTAATAAGAGATTTGAAGTACAACCTGGGGACTAGAACGCAGTCGGGATTCGACAACATGATGGCCCAAATACAGCATTTGCAGCAAACGGTAAATGCCACTTCGGAGACTGTGGAAGCTCAAGTGGCCCGAATCACTGAAACAGAATCTAGAATCAGCACACAGGAAGACACCACAAACCAGCTCTCCTTGGACTTGCAAAATGCTTTAAAGGACATTGAGCTGCTTAAGCAAATTGCAGATGACCACGAGAACTAAGAGAGACAGTGTAAGATACAGGTGGTGGGTTTGCTGGAGGACCTGGAGGGGAGAGACTGCCTGAACTATATGAAACACTGGCTTAAAAAGCAACTTACCCTGCCTCCAGACACTTCACTAGAAATTAAGAGGGCCCAATGCTCCCCAGGACAGAAACTGTTGCCTACCCAAAGACCGAGGCATATGCTGATGAAATTCCTCCGGTTCCAGGACCGACAAGCAGTACTAATAGCGGCCCAGAAGAGCGATCCTATTTTATTACAAGGCTCTCGGGTCAGCATTTTTCCAGACTTCTCAAGGCCCTTGCAGACGAGGAGACAAGCGTTCGCAGAGGTAAAAAAGAAACTTCATGGTTTAAACTGTCCTTTTACTATGGCATACCCTGCACGGCTGATTCTGCGATATCCTGGGAGTCGGCAGAGGGCTTTTACAGACCCAGATGCAGCGATGAACTATGTCAAAGACTTAAAATTTGTGACCAAGCAGAACCCAGGCAGGAGCCTAGAGAATGACTGATGATAACCCAGTCGGAAGATGAGAACTTAGACGGCTGGTATACCCAGGGAAGAGGGTTTTAGGGAGGGGACCATCTTGACCCATAACTCCATGGTTCGGAGGCCTATCAGGGCAGGGCTCAAGAGGATCTCTGATTTACCCACCCCCTTCAACTGCCAGGTTACTCCAATACGGGACCCAGGAGTCCCCTTATACTGATAACATAAAAAAAAAACAAAAAAAAACTGTTGAAAATGTATTGCAAATTTGTTTAAGGTTATTTCTTTTGCACATCATTGCTATAACCGCTCACTCAGTTGGGGGTCTTTAAGTTTTGCTACACCCCGGTTACATTTGTTCCTGCTTTTTAGATGTTTCAGATGCTAAAAACAGGTGAATGTTACTAAGATGGGGGGAGTGGAGCACCAAGTAGAGGATGAAACAGGCACGTGGTACTACATTATGGGTGTTGTGGGGAGGGGCAGCCTGGGTTGAAACACAGGATTGGCTTGGCTCCACAGATACTCCTACAATACGAGGGGCTCAACTCGGGGTTCTGAACTAGTTAAGGTACAGCACTGGTGACAATCTGAACCACACATTTTACAATCGAGGAGAGGACCGGAAGGCCTCCTCCACGACAAGTTCCCGGGAATGACCCAATCGGGAATAATGGAGCTGATAGCAGATACAGTTTTTTATATTGCATATAGGCATCCAGGATCAGCGGAGATCGCCAATGGAGGACCTTCCCCCAAACCAACACAACTCAGAAGGGAATAACGGATGTTTAGGAGTGCACAAAATAATTTATTTTTAATTATTTCTCTGGTGACCGTGGATAGGGAAGCTCACTCCACGAAAAGTAGTAGGTGAAGATAGGTGGGAATCTACGTAAATAAGGGGGGGGAGAGAAGAGAAAAGAAGGGGGAAGGGGGGCAGGGATTAGAGGGGGCATCTAAACGAGTAGTGGAAGGAGGGGATACTAAAAGGGAAAATGATACAAGTATACGACATGGTGGAAAGGGCGGGGGACGAGGGGAAACAAAGATGATGCACATTGGGGGCTTGTTAAAGTTAAATGTTGTGGACTGTACAGACGATGGCCTGTTTTTTTGGATATTACTTTAAAGTATCATTATGCAGCAGCAGTCACACATACTGATCAGCATGTAGAATGGCCGATCTAACAATGGTTTCATGGAATGTCAGTGGCTTAAAAACTGTTGTCAAACGAAAGAGGGTATGGGGCCATATTAAGAAAAAAAAGGGATATGTCACCCTATTGCAAGAAATTCATCTCACTAAGGAGGCGGCGAATGTGTTGACTCAGTCATGGGGGGGGGGGGCTTTTGGTGGCTCCCTTCACTTCAGAAGCCCGGGGGGTATCAATTTGGATCCAACCTGACCTCCCTCATACAGTGCGTAAATGGATAGTGGATCCCCAAGGCAGATGTGTGGTTGCGGAGATTGATATGGGGGGAAAATATTTACTCTCGCTTCTATATATGGCCCTAATTTTGACTCCCCAGACATTTTTTTACCCACCTAGGATTAACACTTGCCCCTTTCCCTAAGGATTTAGTGGTGGGGCGATTTTAATACGTATTTAGACCCTAATTAGGACCATTCGGAGCACAAGAAAAAAGCCTACCCTAAAAGTGTGACGGCACTCAGGGAGATGCTAGTGGGAAGAGCACTGGTGGAGGTCTGGAGACATGCTCACCCCACTGACAGAGAATATTATTTTTACTCCCACTCCCACCGACTTTATACTCAATTAAACTATATATTTATGGGCCGGCCCGGTGGCGCTGAGGGTTGAGGTGCTGGATGCCACACCTCGCACCATGCTGGCGACCCAGGTTCGGGAACGGACTCGGGTCGCCGGGGGTCGGCAGGGGGAAGGAGGATCGAGCATCCCAATGGATGCTCTCCTCCTTTGGGGAGGGATACCAGGGGTGTTTAACACATTCGACACCGGGAGGCGGGGTGGAGCTTGCGACTCTCAGGGCAGCAAGCGGCTCAGGTGGCCGGGGAGGGAGGGAGGACGCCATCGGCATTTGGTAGGCGGCGTGGCATCGCTCCGACCGAGCCGGGCATCCTCAGCGGGTGGGAGGGGAGGGCAGAAAACCGGAAAACAACCCTCAGCACTCCGGATGACGGCCGCTCCAGCCACCCAGTCTGTAACACGGGCAGACCCCGCTGTGCAAGGTGCTCCGTGGGAGTAAGGAGGCAGGTAGGAGACACCTGAGAGGCACTCTAGGGGCAGACTCAGTGGGGGGGACTGGTGGGCATTGAGCTAGCCCGAAGGAGAGGAGTGACGAGGGCGACCAGGAGGGGATAAAAAGAGATTTAAAAAAAAAACAAAAAAAAACACTATATATTTATATCTAACTCCCTGATCACAAAACGTATGCAAGCAGAATATGGTCCATTGCTGGTCTCAGACCATGCCCCCTTGATGTTGCATATACCAACGGGGACGCAGGAGCCCATTGGTACTGCATGGCGGATGGACCCGATTATCTTATTAGATACCCAGTATATCAAGTACATAAATGAGAAGATTACGCCCTTTACTGAATTTAATGCAGGCCAGGAGACCCACATTACATATGTATGGGATGCCCTAAAAGCTTTCATTCGCGGAGAAACAATCTCCTATTCAGCCTATTAAAAAAAAAGAAAGCTGTCAAAAAAGAGAGGGCCCTTCTACAAGATACCAGGCAGTTAGAAAGGGAAACCATGTTCAACACCCTACCGCATTTAGTCAACAAACTTAACTCCTTAAAAGGTGAGTTAAATCAACTAGAATATAGGAAACTAGAAAGGGACCTTCTTATTACTCCTATTCACACTTTGAGGAGGACAGGGCTGGAAAATGGTTAGCGGGACTAGTTAAGCACAAAAAAAGTAGAAAGGGCTATTCTTAGTATGACAACAGCAGGGGGCACCAATACCTCTGAGCAGAAGGAGATTAATGACACCTTTCGGGCATTTTATTCCACCTTCTGCACCACACAGGTACCATCACAGGGTGACCCTGAGAGGTTTCTCTGGGGGTGCCGCAGGATCACTGCAGGGAGACTTAAGGAACAACTTGAACATTCCCATTACATTGGAGGAGATCAAAGCAGCGGTTTGGCATATTAATAAGGGGAAATCACTGGGCCCAGATGGCATAACTGCAGAATTTTACAGGTACACATGGGACTCTTTGGGGTCATTATTAGCGGAGGTCCTCTGTGGTGTGTTACAGGATGGGGTTTTGCCCCCTTCGCAAAGACTTGCGACCATTGTAGTACTCCCCAAACCAGGAAAGGATCCTACAAAATGTGGGCCCTATCGCCCGATCTCCCTCCTTAATGTAGACTATAAAATTCTTGCCAAGACACTTGCAAATAGGTTGGAGAGAGTGCTCCCTACATTGATGCATAAGGACCGGGGTGGGGTTTGTCAAGGGGAGACAAGCCAAACACAACCTTAGACGATCAATAAATATTATACACAGATGGAGCGGGGGGGACCCAATAGAGGCCTTCTTGCACTGGATGCTGAGAAGGTCTTTGATCGAGTGGAGTGGCCTTTTATGTTTGTGGTTCTCCTCAAATTTGGGTTGGGGGAACCTTTTCTCAGCTGGCTCAAAGCGTTATACTCAAACCCCCAAGCGCAGGTACTAACTAACAATATTATCTCTGCCCCATTTATGCTCACCAGGGGTACCAGGCAAGGATGGCCCCTGCCGCCCATGCTCTATGTTCTCACCATGGGAGTGTTAGCCTCCATAATACAAGGGGACCCCGCGATAAGGGGATGTTTGTTAGGAGGTAGGAATCATGTTATCTCCTTATTTGCTGATGATGTCCTTCTCTTTCTAGATAACCCTGGTGAGGCTATACCAGCACTGGACAAAATCTTTGAGCAGTACGGTCCACTGTCAGGGCATAAAATTAACTAGGACAAGAGCGAGTGGCTACCTTTAGGAGAAAAGAGGACATCTATTCATACTACGGGCTCTATGGTCCACCCCACAAAACAAATAAAATATTTGGGAATAATCCTCCCCAGCAAACTCTCCCAAATCACACGAATAAACTATACACCACTGTTACAAAAGCTCAAAGAAGATTGTGTTAGTTGGAGGGCACTTCCCCCAACGTTGATAGGACGAGTTAACCTGATTAAAATGTTTGTCCTGCCACGGGCACTATATTTGTTTCAGTCGATCCCAATGAACCTTCCTGGGGCCTACATTTGGGCCCTGGAAGGAGTGTGTACTCAACTACTGTGGCAGAGCAATAAACCTAGACTTAAGAAAGAAATCCTTTGGGCCCCAGAACACAAGGAGGATTGGGCCTCCCCAATCTAAGTTTATACTATCTAGCCACACAGTTGGCCCATATACAGGACCTTAAGAAGGTAGGAGACGAAGCCCCAGCTTGGGGGACTATGGAGACCACTCGTGACTCACACATATATTATAATACACTAGTTGATTCTTTTGGAGATAAAACCCCTCCTAGGATCGCGAATCCTTGCACTAGGGTGACTTGGAGGGCCTGGACGACTGCTCATGCTTTGTTGGGGGAGCCTCCACACCTCTCACCAGATATGACCGTGAGGGCTTGGATGGGTGCATTGGGCAGCGTATCCCACCTTGATGAAAGGGGCCTTAAAAATTGGAGAACCCGGGGTCTATTTAAGCTGGGTCAATTTTTGGAAAGGGGAGCAGTACACCAGTTCTCAACTTTAATTCAAAAATTCAACATACCCCCGTCATACTACTTTTTATATGTCAGAATCTGAACCAGACTAACTGCAGAATTGTCCACAGGAATAAATATGCAGAATCTCTATCGCACACCTCTGGAGGAGATATTTACCAAATTCTCTAATGTTCAGGGTTTCGAACCTTTGGCTCATTGCTATAAACTGCTGCTGGGCAGCCTCCCAGACCCCATGGATAGAATCAAGAAATTGTGGGAAGACAATATATACCCAGATGCCCTCAGTAGGGGTGACTGGATGCTCATCTGAAAAACATATTAAAGTGCTCGGCTAACAACTGAGAGTTATTCAGTATAACTTCTTTATGCAGATGTACCATACACCGTGAATGGCACATATAATTGACTCAGGAAGTTCCCCCATTGCTATAAATGTTCCATCCAGGAAGGTACCTTATTCCATATGGCTTAGGAATGTCCCATGATTCAGGGGTTCTGGTCAGGGGTGGTGGACGTTCCCTGCAGCATTTTAAATAGTGCACCAAGGTTGGACTCGGTTGAAATTCTGCTGGGCCTCTCACCACAGGGCTCCTGGAGACCCACGAAGGGACATAGATTATGGAGACTGGGTATAGTGGTGGGGATGCGGGAGCTGGCACAATACTGGAGACTTAAACATCCCCCCACAATAGCTTCCAGGATCTCAGCCCTACTGCAGGTAATGAAATTGAGAGAGAACACAACATTTGGTTAGGGAACAAAAGGATAAATACGAAGAGATTTGCCTCCCTTTAGAACGAGCCCTTGTAAAGGACTGGTTTCCAGCTTTGTGAGTAGGGCGGTAAAAACATAACCCCATTGACATCCCATATCTGCACTTCCAAATAGACTTAGACCATTAGTAAGCAGCAGATGGAGAGCTAAGTCAAGTTACCATCTGATGCAAGTAAATTACTGGTCCACCCTCAGATTAGTATATGCACTGACTGCACCTTAATGTTAATTTATTTTATACATGGCTATAAATGGATAAGTTTATTATTTGTGAATCTTGTCAACAATGTAACTCCCTTGAACCAGGAGATCTGAATTGAGTCTGTAACAGTCCAACTTAAATAAAGTTTACAAAAAAACAAAACTATGATTTACCACACAACCACTATATTAACATAGAAACATAGAATCTGACGGCAGATAAGGACCACTTGGCCCACCTAGCCTGCTCATTTCCCTACCTAATGGATAAGCTGCAGATCCTAGTTAACCAACAGCCTACTTCCTCCTACCCTCCACTAGAATTGTCTTATGTCTGTCCCATGCATTCTTGAACTCCCCCACTGTTTTTGACTCCACGACCTCCTCAGGAAGGCCGTTCCATGCATCCACAACCCTCTCCGTGAAAAATGCTTCCTCACATTACCTCTGAGCTGTCCCCCCATCTTCAAGTTCTGCCCTTGTTCTTGCGTGATCTCTTTTCTGAAAGATGCTACCCTCTTGGACTTTGCCGATTCCCTTGAGGTACTTGAAAGTTTCTCTCATGTCATCTCTCCCTCCCGTTCCTCGAGTATACATATTAAGCTTCTTTAGTCACTCTTCGTATGTCTTCTGGTGCAGACCCTGCACCATTTTAGTTGCCCTCCTCTGGACAGCCTCCATCCTGTCTATGTCCTTGCGGAGATAGGGTCTCCAGAACTGCATGCAATACTCCAGATTGGGTCTCACCAACTGTCTGTACAGAAGGACAACTTCCTGTTTTCTACTGGTGATGCCTCTACCTATGCATCCCAGTATCCCCCTAGCCCTCCTTACTGCCTTCTCATACTGCTTGCCCAACTTTAGGTTGTCTGATATGACTACCCCAGGTCCCTTTCCATTTCTGTTGTTGTTAGTATCTCACCCCCCATTGTGTACTCTTCCCCTGTTAGTTAGTTGATGAGCCACAGATAAGGCAGGCCCACGACAGTTTATCCACATTTAAGGCATGGCAACAATAGTTTATCCATATGTAAGATGCCAAAAATAGTTAATCAACATTTAGGAGGCACCCATGATAGAAACATAGAAACAAACATAGACTTTGACGGCAGATAAGGACCGCTAGGCCCATCTAGTCTGCCCATTTCCCTACCTACAGGATAGGCCACAGATCCTAGTTAACCAACAGCCTATATCTTCCTGCCCCCCACAAGAATTGCGTTATGTCTGTCCCATGCATTCTTGAATTCTCCACAGTTTTAGACCCACAACTTCCTCAGGAAGGCTGTTCCATGCATCCACTACCTCTCTGTGAAATAATACTTCCTCACATTGCCCTGAACTGCCCTCCTTCTATCTTTAAATTGTGTCCCTTGTTCTTGCAAGTCTCTTTTTCTAAAAGATGCTACCCTCTTGGACTTTGTTGATTCCCTTGAGGTACTTGAAAGTTTCTATCATGTCCCCCCTCTCCCTTCTTTCCTCAAGCGTATACATATTAAGCTCCTTTAGTCTCTCCTCATACGGCTTCTCTTGCAGACCCTGCACCATTTTAGTTGCCCTCCTCTGGACTGCCTCTATCCTGTCTATGTCCTTGCAGAGATGGGGTCTCCAGAACTGAACACAGTATTCCAGATGGGGTCTCACCAACTGTCTGTACAGAGGATAACAACTTCCTGTTTTCTGCTACTGATGCCTCTCCCTATACATCCCAGTATACCCCGGCCTCCCTACTGCCTTCTCACATTGCTTGCTAACCTTAAGGTCATCTGATATGATTACCCCAGGTCCCTTTCCTGTTTTGTTGTTGTTACTACCTCCCCACCCATTGTGTATTCTTCCCTGGGTTCTTGTTTCCCAGGTGCATTATTTTGCACTTTTTTGCATTGAATCCTAGCTGCCATACATCTGACCATTCCTCCAACCCTGCCAAGTCCCTTTTCATCCTTTCCATGCCTCCTTGTGTATCAACCCTGTTGCAGATCTTTGTGTCATCTGCAAAAAGGCATACTTTTCCTTCCAGTCCCTCTGCAACGTCACTGATGAAGACATTAAAAAGGACTGGACCCAATACTGAACCCTGCAGTACCCCACTAGTAACCGCCCTTTCTTTAGAGTGGCCTCCATTTACAATTACCTTCTGTGTCCTGTTGTCCAGCCAATGTTTTACCCAGGCTACCACCCTGGGACCCACTCCCAGGCTGGTTAATTTGACTAATAATCTTTTGTGTGGTAGTTTATGTAAGCAATAAGAGGGCAATTGTTGTCTGATAACAGGACACCCCCAGTGCACAGTGAGGCACGAGGTGCTTATGTCGAGTGACTTCAGCACCTGGAAACTGTTCTTATCAGACAACAACCCACATCTGGAAGTGTCTCACTGCACTTATACAATGGATTTAAAAAATATATATGTACAGTATGGAAAAAAGTGAAAAAAATGTATATTAAAGGTTTTTAAAGTGTGTTTTTTCTTTAGCCAAAGTAGTCCCTAATGTTTGCAGTAGTGGGACTTGTTCAGCTGCTGTGGTGGGTCTGTACCACTAGAGGGCAGTTAACTTCATGGCCTGAACCAGTGTGGTGGGGCCTTCCCTGCAGTACAGACCCACATGGCCTGCCCCAGGGTGGGGTCTTACCTGCAGCACTAACCCACATGGCTTGCCCCAGAGTAGGGCCTTACCTAGTAATAGTAGTAGTAGTAACATTTTTATTCAATGTAACATACTTGTACATGAGTTTGGTTATTTCCCATTGAGCCAAGGCTCATTTTAAATGGGTATCATTACCTGCAGCACTGACCTACATAACTTGCCCCGGGGTACAGTTTAACTTTCAGTACTAACCCATGTGGCTTGCCCCAGGGTGAGGACTTACCTGCAGTACTAACCCACATGGCGTGCCCTGGGGTGGGGCCTTTCCTGCAACACTGACCCGCGTGGTCTGCCCCGGGGTATGGCCTTAGCTGTAGCACACTGACCTGCATGGCTTGCCCCGTAGTAAGGCCTTAGCTGTATCCACATGGCTTGCCAAGTGGTAGGGCCTTACCTGTAGCACTGACCCATGTGGCTTGCCCATGGGTGGGGCCTTACCTGTAGCACTGACCCGCATGGCTTGCCCCATGGTAGGGCCTTACATGCATCACTGACCAGCATGGCTTGCCCCGGGGTAGGGCCTCACCTGTAGCACTGACCTGCATGGCTTGCCCCAGGACGGGGCCTTATCTGTAGCACTGACCCACATGGCTTGCCCCAGGGTGGGGCCTTACCTGCAGTACTGACCCACACAGTTTGTCCTGCGGTGGGGCCTTACCTGCAGCACTGACCCGCATGGCTTGCCCCAGGGTAGAACCTTACCTGCAACACTGACCCGCATGGCTTGCCCCAGGGTGGGGCCTTATGTGCAGCACTGACCCACATGGCTTGCCCTGGGGTGGGGCCTTAACAGCAGTGACCCACATAGTTTGCCCCAGGGTGGGGCCTTACCTGCATCACTGATCTGCATGGCTGCTCCATGGCAGAGCCTTACCTGCAGCACTGACCTGCATGGCTTACACTGGGGTAGGGTCTTTTGCAACACAGACCTGCATGGTTACCCCAGGGTAGGACCTTACCTGCAGCACCGATCCACATGGCTTGCCCCAGGGTAGAACCTCACCTGCAGCACTGACCCGCAAGGTTTGTCCCAGGATGGGGCCTCATCTGCAGCACTGACTCACATTGCTTGCCCTGGGTTGGGGCCTCAACTGCAGCACTGACCCACACAGCTTGCCCTGGGGTGGGGCCTTACCTGCAGCACTGATCTGCATGGCTTGCCCCATGGTAGGGCCTTATCTGCAACATCGATCCACATGGCTTGCCCCAGGATGGGGCCTCATCTACAGCACCGACTCACATTGCTTGTCCTGGGGTGGGGCCTTACCTGCAGCACTGATCTGCATGGCTTGCCCTAGCGTAGGACCTTACCTGCAACACTACTGACCAGCATAGCTTGTCCCAGGGTGGGGCTTTACCTACAGCCTTTAAGCAGAGTCTGCCTGCATTTGCAACAGGAGGGACAAAAAAAGGCTTGTGTTCTTTGGAGACAACATAGGTGGGGTTGGTTGTGGCAGAGTGATGTGGCAGCCAAGGGATCAATCAGGGACTTGGTAGTCCAACAGAAAGTACCACCTTAACAGGAAGGATAAAAAGGCAGCCACTCCGAACATCTCCCTATACACATTCCTGTTCCAGCATGTGAGTGGAACGGCACAAGAGTGAACAGGTGTGAGATTAGCATCTTAGGTGTCGGCGGACTTCCACAGTAAGAAGCAGGGAGCAAGGAACTACGGTTGATTAAGGTAAGTTTCCTGTTCATATCAGTTGTAACACTCACTATACGGAGATATGAAGGGTAAAAGGTAAGTCATAACTGGAAATAGGTGCAACATCTTATCTAGGGAAAGGGTATAAAGGGGAAGCTAGTAAGGTCCCTTAAAAAGGGTATGGGGAAAGCTAATTAGTAACATATCTAGGGTGGAGCAAAAAAGAGTAGACCAAACAAATTAAGGGAAATCCAGAAATGCAATATTGGGAGTAAGGACATAAATTATTTTTCCTTTTTCTTTTGTGCTAATCTCTTTCTGCCCGTGGATGACCAGCCCTTGCTCCACCGCTCCCCCCCAGCCCCCTGACGTCTACTGGTACTTACTTCCATTGCTGTTCTTGGAGGTGTCCAGCTGGCTGGGTGTGGCACCTGCGAGGGACTGGTTTCATTCCGCTGGTCGCCACCGTTTTTCCTAGTTTCTCCCTCCTGAAGTACGGCGCGGAGCATGCAACGTCGCCAGTGGCTGAGCTGCGCACGCTTCTGCATGCAGCACACCGGGTGTCTGCTCTGCGACGGCCCCCCCTCTGTGTGGCTCCACTGTGCCAGCCCCCAGCTGCCACTAGGGGCCAGACAAGCAGTGGACTCCGTCCCCACCCCTCCCTGGGAGAGGAGAGATGTCCTCCGGACGCTCAATCCTCCCCCTCCCTAGCCAATCCCTGGCGGCCCGCTCGCACCGCTCCTCCCATCCTCCCTGCCCATGATTCTTACCTTCCCCCTATGCCTATCCCAGCCTCTCTTAAAGCTGCCTACCGTATTCAATGAGATGCCCTCTTCTGGCAGCGCATTCCAAGTGTCCACCACCCTCTCTGTGAAGAAGTGCTTCCTGACCTCCCTCCTAAACCTTCCACCCTCCAGCTTAAGACTGTGCCCCCTTGTGATATGGCTGCCACTCAGCTTAAAGAGACTCTCCTTATCAACTTTATTTATCCCTTTCAAGTACTTGAATGTCCCAATCATGCCCCCTCTCTCTCGCCTGTCTTCCAGGGAGAACATGTTAAGTGCCCTCAACCTCTCCTCATATGCCTTGCCCTGCTGACTGGCTATCATCTTTGTAGCCCTCCTCTGTACCTTCTCCAGCAGGTTAATGTCCTTTTTTGAGGTGTGGGCACCAGTACTGCACTCCATACTCTAGATGCAGCCTTGCCAGTGACCTGTACAAGGGCAGTATAACCTCCTCTCTCCTACTACTGATCCCCCTAGCTATGCATCCCAGCATCCTGTTTGCCTTTGCTGCTGCTTTCTTGCACTGCGTGCAGTGCTTCAGGTCACTAGTGATCATCACTCCCAGGTCCTTCTCCTCCTCTGATGCAGATACTCGGACTCCACCCAGGTAATACTCTGTAATACAGGATAAGTTTAGGGAGCTGAGGAGGGGCCTGAAGCAGGTAGCATGTATGGTGGTCTTCACTGAGGTGCTACCTGTGCATGGCCAGGGGGAGGAGAGAGAACACGCACCATGGGCTTCAACAACTGGTTGAAGGCATGGTGCAGGGAGGAGGGGTTTGGCTACTAGGAGGACTGAGGTCCTACCTGGAGGGATAGAGGTCTGTACAAATAGGATGGCCTCTATCCATCCAGGAGGGTAACTGCAGTCCTGGGTGGAAAGTTGAAATGCTACTTCGATGGGCATTTAAACTACCCACGAGGGGAGGAGGGCACAAGAGCTGAGGAAGGCAGTGAAATGCTGTCCCCCAAACCAGAAAATGGAGCAGCACCGAAGATACGCTCTCCCTAGGAGTAGTGGGGAGTAGGGGCAAGGGGGGGCACGGGAGGGTCAAGTGGTGGATCTAAGGCTCAGAAAAATACCATGGAGGGTGTGCAGGGGGAGGCTAAAAGGACAGTACCAGGGAAAAGAGAAGGGTGAAGGAGGAACTCAGGAAAGGAGGGCAAAATAGGGGCAGGGAGAGACAAAAAGAGTAGAGCCACGTGCGCCAACGCAAGGCGTCTAGGAAACAAAATTCTTGACCTTGAGGCTACCACTGTGGAGGCAGACCTGGATCTGGTGGCCATAACAGAATTATGGTGCACCAACAACCACAGCTAGGAGATGGCCATACCGGGTCACAACATGTTTCAAAAGGACAGGGCAGGGAGGAAAAGGGGGAGGCTGTTTGATATGTAAAGGAAGGTATAAGGACCACGGAAATACAAGAACAAAGCAGGGAAAAGTAGGGGCCAGAAGTTCTTTGGGTTGGCTTAGAGTCAGGTTCCAGAGCCTTTATACATGTGGGGGTGGTGTATAGGCCACCAACTCAGGAGGAGGTATTGGACAGGGTTTTGGGGGAGGCCATAAGGAAAAATGACAAACAAAGGGGAAGTAGTAATTATGGGAGACTTTAATCTGCTGGATGTAGACTGGAACATTCTGGTCACAGCTACAACTAGGAGCTGGGTCATCCTAGACTCCCTACAAGGGGCATTTCTCAGGCAGCTGGTTACAGATGCCACTGGAGATGGGGCACTGCTGGATGTGATACTTACAAACAGGGACAGCATTACAGACATCACAGTGGGTAGTCCCATGCGTACAGGCAATGATCATAAAGTGTGGTTTGGCATACTGACTAAACAGGAGATAAACCACACTAGGACGAAGGTCCTGACTTCAGGAGAGCAGATTTCAAAGAAATGGGACACTGCCTTAGGAAATACCTTGAAGGGGAGACAGCAGGGGGAAGGATTGCAAAATGGAAAAGAAAAGGAGGGAATAACAAAGGCAACGGGCAAGCTGTTTAAAGGCAGTAAGCAAGGGTAATAGGAGAAAGAGGCCACTATGGTTCTCAAAGGAGGAGGCCAAGGTGGTATGGGAGAAAGAAAAGAGCTTTCAGAAAGTACAAGGAGGCTCAAACGGAGGTGGACAGGGAGGTAGATCTACTGAAACAAAGGGAGGCAGGAAGGAGGGTAAGGACAGCAAAGGCTCAAACTGAGGAGGGATTACCAAGGAGGTCAAGAATAGGAATAAGACTTTCTTCAGGTACGTGAGCGAAAAGAGAAAGGCAAGGGGTGGTACAGTGAAGATCAGGAGACCAGGAGGAGGGACTGTGCAGAGGAAGACCATGAAAAAGCTAAAATTTAAAGAGCAGGACATTGTGATTCAGGAGGCTAAGAAACACAGCCCACTCCGTTGGCATGATTCACCTATCCATATACCCCCACCTCAGCTTCGCCACCCGCCAACGGCACAGAGGTTTTGATGGTATTCGCTCGAAGCTCTGTCATCTCGGAGTACATCATGTTTTATTGATGCCAGCCAGTCTGAAAACAGTGTATGGCAATAAAACACTTCATTTCTCTGACCCCGCAGAAGCGGGGAAATTGCTGGCAAAAATTGAGCAGGACTGTTCAGGCCACGACTCAGACCTGGAGTCGGAAACTGAGGGAAACCTGTGAAGTTTGGATGACTTAGGCTGTTTAGGCCGAAGATTTGCAAGAGCGTGCAGGCGACATATCTGGAACTTTAAAGTTACAAATTACCTCACTATACCTGTGGACAATCTCTGTAATGTAGCCAGGTTTGACGTACTGTATGGGGTTTTTGTTATACAAAAACCATAAAGCGATGTCCTGGTTAGTTGGGGTTAGCATATTAAGTGGCTCTAAGACGTAGCTCTCTTTTCATTGTTTTGAAGCCCCGAGGTAGCATTGTGACGAAGTGCTTATAAGTTCATGGGAGTTATTTGTGGGCTCTCTGAGTTAGTATGGGAGCGAGCTATTTGTTTTATAAGTTGATAGCACTGTTTTAATAGAAAATGTTAAATACTAAGAGCTGGTGGGAGGACAGTTTCCTTCCCTGCCCGAAGTTGACGGAAGTGGTAGATCACATCGCTGTAATATGCTCTGAATATGAAGAGTTGTACTTTCTAAGGATATTGGGGAAGATGCACCTTCCAAAAGGGGTCCTTTCTAAAAATGTTATTTTTACTTATCCTGGCAATTCCCTACTCATGGCAGCAACAGCCTACGAATTAATATTATTTCTCGGTTCTTAAATGACTGTAGGTAACCTTCCAATGTTGTATCAATTGTAGGGGTGCTAAGTTGTAATACTGTTACAATGCTGATGATGTCTATATTAATGTACTGCCCTTCGGGAAATACTTGTATTGATTGACTTTTTATCAAATCAATAAATATATGTTGAAAAAAAAAAAGCTACAATTTTAAACAAATTCTTCTGCTTGGCCTTCAAAGTGGAAGGGGGTCAAGCTAACATGCATTAACAACAGACTACGGGATGTGGACACAGGTCCATTTATGAAAGAAAGAGTCCGCCGGGGGTTGAAGCCCTAAAGGAAAACAAGCAGATGGGGCCAGACGGTATCCACCCAAGGGTACTAAAGGAGTTGAGCACAGTGCTAGCTGCCCCTCTGACAACACTGTTCAGGACTTCATTGGAGACGGGGGGTGGTTCCAGAGGAGTGGAGGAGGGCTGATGTGGTCCCTCTGCACAAGAGCAGCAGAAGGAGGCCAGCAATTACAAACCAGTCAGTCTCACATCAGTGGTGGGGAAGTTAATGGGGTCCCTGCTTAAGGAGACTGACAGAGTGCCTGGAGACACATGGGCTGCAGGAACACCGGCAGCACAGCTTCACAGTGGGGGAGTCATGTCAAACAAATTTCACAGATCTCTCAACTGGGTAACTAGGGAGGTGAATCGGGGAGGGCAGTGGATGTGACCTATCTAGATATCAATAAGGCTGAGAACACTGTGCCACACAGGAGGCCAATAAGGAAACTTAGCAGCCTGAGCCTGGGGGAGAAGGTGGTGGACTGGCTATCTAACTAGTTGAAGGATAGGAAGCAGAGGGTGATGGTAAATGTTAGAAGGATGTGAGAGTGACTAGTGGAGTACCACAAGGATCAGTACTGGGTCCTGTCCTCTTCAATGTCTTCAGAAGTGACACTGCTGAGGAGTTGGACAGGAAGGTGTCTCTCTTTGCAGATGAGACAAAAATCTGCAACAGGGTGGACACCCAGGAGGGAGTGGATAGAATACAAAGGGATCTGAGGAAATTAGAGGAGTGGTGTAAGGTGCGGCAGCCGGGTTTCAATGCCAAAAAGTGCAAAGTTATGCACCTGGGGTTGGGGAAACCTGAGGGCAGTGTATAAGATGGAGGTGGAGAGGTACTAACAGTACCAAGCAAGAGAGGGACCTTGGGGTAATCATATCTGATGAACTTGAGGTGGTAGGGCAGTGTGACAAGGCAGTAGGCAAGGATAGCCAGATGCTTGGGTACATAAGGAGGGAATTTCTAGCAAGAGAAGGGAGGTGGTGTTGCCTCTATATCGCTCGCTTGTGAGACCCCACCTGGAGTACTGTGTCCAGTTCTGGAGACCGCACCACCACAAGGACATTGACATGGTGGAAGCAGTCCAGAGGAGGGCTACCAAAATGTCGTGGGGGTTGCACAAGAAACCATACAAGGAGAGGCTGTGGGAGCTCAACATGTACTCCCTAGAAGATAGGAGAGCGAGAGTGGACATGACAGAGACTTACAAGTACCTCACAGCAGTGAGTAAGGTGCAGGAGGGTACTGTCATTCACATGAGGAGGCGTACCAAAACACAGGGGCATGCTACAAAGCTGGGGGAAAGGAGGTTAAGAGGGATGTGAGGAAATATTTCTTTACAGAAAGAGTAGTGGATGCCTAGAAAAGCCTTCTAGAAGAGACAGTAGGGGCAAAGACAGTGCGGAGCTTCAAACATGCATGGGATAAGCACATGAGTACACTAAGCGGAGGTAAGGGAGAAGGGAGGGACACCTGTGACCAAATACAAGTCCAGGGTGTGGTAATAGGCAGGGGAAATAGGGCAGACTAGATTGGCCTACTGGTCCTTTTCTGCTGACACATTTTATGTTTCACCAACCTGCATGGTTTGCTCGGGGAAGGGGGGTACTTCAAGGAGACTGACATCCAGTGTTACTTTTATGTGGGGTATGGGGCTCTGGATTACTAGCCATCATTTTGAAGCCTTCTGCCTTCCCTCCATGCCCCTGCCCACCAACTGACGCTGGTGCCACCGGTCCTCATGCATTCACATGCAACAGTATGCCATCGCTGGACCGACTAGCATCTCACATCGCTCGCCACCACCTCAGAGTTAGGCAATATGGCTGCCCTCCTTCCTAAGCCACTAGGGATCAGTAACGCACCACGTCTGCCACACCCACATACCCCCCCATGCAGTGGCAGAGAGCTACCATAAAGGAGTAACGAACAACCTCCTGCCATATCGAAGCAATTACTTGGGCTCAGGGCATGGACTCGCCAGCATACGTGCCCCCCCCAGCCATCACACTATCAGGTTGGCCCAAAGTAGCCACATCGGACAGTTTAAGGAATCTCCAGAAACTTTTTACTGCCAGCAGACATATCAACCACAAGCCAATTGTTACAGGTGTCACACTTTCTAACCTCCCACACAGCAACACTCAAGTGTGTGTGTGGCACAAAGTGAGAACATGCTGTTTTTACACTGGTCCCACCCCAAAATCTACAAATTCTGAACAAAAAACATATCCACTGTCTCCATATGTCTACGACTGCCCTTGGGAATATACACATAAAAGATCACACAAACAACTAATATGTTAATGAACTGCATTAAATGTTGATTCGTAAATAAAACTGAGCATTATATGTATCCTTCCATTA
Organism: Neoceratodus forsteri; assembly: GCA_016271365.2. Lineage (NCBI taxonomy): Eukaryota > Metazoa > Chordata > Ceratodontiformes > Ceratodontidae > Neoceratodus > Neoceratodus forsteri. The sequence continues at coordinate 1,618,705,032 of CM028130.1, forward strand.
TATAGAACCTATATCGGACCCCACCTAGACTTCTGTTCCCCGTTTTGGAATCCTCATCTAAAAAGAGATAGGTTTCATAGGTTTAATACTGAGCAGAGAAGACAGTAGTCCATTGTGCTCGCAGTTACCCTAGTTATAGTAACTCGTGATTTTATTTGCTAAACAGTATTTGTCCAGTTCCCTCTTAAACCCAAGCATGTTCAAACTCTCAACTACTTCTTCAGGTAAGTTGTTCCAGATTGGTATTACCCTAACACTAAAACAATGTTTCCTTTTTATTGTCTTAAAATGTTGACCCTTCAACTGCAATTTCTGCGTCCTGGTATTATAGTGCTGATCCCTAAGTGTAAGTCCCTGTTTCCTCCTTAAATTGGTGTCCTTGATTGATCTATACACCATACACAGATCTCCTCTCAGATGCCTATACTCCAGTGTGAACGTCCCCAGATCCTCCAGTCTGTCCTCATAGTCTCTGTCCCTAACATTTGCCACCAACCTCGTTGCCCTTCTCTGGACCCTCTCCAGTCTCTTGATATCTGTTTTGAATCCAGGTGACCAAAACTGAGCACAGTACTCCAACTGCGGTCTCACTGATGAACTGAAATGAGGCACAATCACCTCTCTCCTCGTACTCATAACATGTTTCTTGATGTTACTGAGTATACCACTCGCAGTCCTGATCACTTGGTTACAGTGTTGATGGAACTTGAGATCATTAGTCACTTTCATGCCCAGATCTCTTTCCTTGGTGACCTTACCCAACATATGTCCATTTAGAACATAATCTATTTTTTTGCTGTTTTTCCCAAAGTGCATAACTGCACATTTGCTTGTGTTAAAGAATAATCTGTAATCCCTGCCCAAGTTTCCATCCTAAATAAAGCATCCTGAAGTTTTTGTGCATCCTCACTATTTCTGATGCCAGCTCCAGTCCTGGAGTCATCTGCAAATTTGGCCTCCCAAACTTCCCCTCCACCAGTCAGTGAATGTATGTATATGTTAAACAAACAAAGCCCAAGCACTGATCCCTGGGGAACTCCACTATCCACACTTAACCAATCCGAATATACACCTTTCAAACAGACCCTTTGGTTTCTTTCACTTAACCGTGCTTTTACCCAACTTGTGATGTACCCGGGTATATTGGGATCTATTAAAGCACCCACTAATTCCCCATGAGGGACCTTGTCGAATGCTTTTGAAACATCCAAAAACACTACATCCATCGAGGTACCCTCGTCCAATGCCCTGCTCACATGCTCGTAAAATTCCAGGAGATTTGTTTGGCATGATAAACCTTTTCTAAAACCATGCTGAGTGTTGTCACAGTCCCCTGCCAGGTTTATGAGCTCGACTATTTGGTTCTTAATAATGGTCTCTAACATCTTCCCTAATACAGTGGTCAAGCTTACAGGCCTGCAATTGCTCAGATCTTGTTTTTGACCCTTTTTTATGGATTGGTACAATGTTTGCCATACGCCAAACCTCTACCACCTCACCACTATCCAGGGATGATTGAAACAGTGCTGTTATGGATTCTGCCAGAACTGCTGCCAGCTCCTTAAGGACTCTGGGATGGATCCCATCTGGACCCGGAGATTTACTGGGGTCCAAATGGATCAATCTGTCCTCAATATCCCCTCTATTCAAAATAATTCTATGGCCATCTTTTTTCAGATGGTCCCTAGTACCTATTGTTTTGTCATTAAATACTGATACAAAATAATTATTAAAATGCCCCACCATAGCCTGGTTGTCATCTACAATTTCCCCAGCCTGATCCTTTATAGGCCCCAAGGTAGTTTTGTACCCTTTTTTGTTATTAATGTAAGTTAAAAAAAGATTTATGATTATCTTTGACTTTTGAGACCAAATTTAACTCATATTTCTGGGTTGCTTGGTTTATTGCTTTTTCAGTTTCTTTGAATAGTTTTTTTTTTATAAATCAGCCAGTTTCTTGCACACCCACTTTTCCTGGCCTTATTATAAGCTCTTTTTTTCGTTTTGATCAATTTTTTAATTCTAGGGGATAGCCATGAGGGAATTTTGCCTATATTATTATATTTTTTTCTATATGGAACATGCTTGTTAACTAAGCCTATAATTGTATTCTCCAAGATAACCCAGTTTTCATGTAATATTTTATTTTCAAACTCTTTTTGCCATATCCAATCCATAAGTTCCCTCCTTATCTTACTAAAATCAGCCTTTTTATAATTCCGAATCTCGGTTGGACCAGATATCTCCATTTCCCCATCAAACCTCATACATATATGCCCACCCATGTACCATTATCCAAGCCTTATCCCTACTAGACTGTTTGTTTCTCTCCTTTATTAGGTTTTAGGTTTACTGTCCTTTGCCTTGTATATATGTAAATATTTGTACATCTATCTCACTCATAAATGGTTGTATTTGTGCTTATTCAATATCATGTTTTTGTATACAATCTGTAACCTTTTTGTTATGACCACTCAGGTCCATCTTGCAAATGAGCTATGCTCAATGATGTTCGCCTGAATAAATAAAGATTTTGATTGATTGATATCTTAGTATTTGTTCCCTTAAGTACAAAACTAATCATGCAATGGTCACTTGAGCCAAGTGGAGAGATAGCTCTGCAATGTACAATTGAGTCTCCCAAGTTACTTAACACTAGATCTAGTATGTTATCCCCCCTTGTACTGCTCCCTGTATACTGATCCAAACCAGCTAATAGGAAGGAGTCCAAATATCTTAACTCATTTGGCATCTCTGCTACTTGTTTAGACCAATTGATGCTGGGCAGATTCAAGTCGCCTAGAGGAATGGTATTATCATTAGTATCTAGGTTAATCCAAGAAGCTAAAAACAGTTTCATCATTCTGTGGGGAAATTGAGGGTGGTCTATACAGGACCCCAGTTTTGATTTTTGTGCCACCTAGTGGCAGTACCTTAATCCACAGATGTTCTGTTCATAGTACCTGGGGGACTTTGATAGCTTCTGATTTAATTGTATCAGCTACATATATTGCCACCCCACCACCCTTTTTACGACTTCTATCCACGTGATATAGATTATAACCTGGTATATGATGGTCCCAATTGTCCTCAGGTGACCATCAGGTCTCAGTTATGGCACATATCTGGATTGTTTCCATTTTAAGCAGACATACTAGTTCATCAAATTTATTTGTAAGGCTCCCGGCATTAAGGGACAGGCATTTCCAATCCAGAGTTACATTACCCTATATACACTTAATCGAACAAGTGCAACATAGGGTTACAAAAATCACCCCTAACCTAAGGCACCTAACATACAGCGAAAGATTGGAAAGAACAAGGGTAGTCACCCTTGAGGAGAGATGTAGCAGGGGGATCTGCTACAGCTGTTTGGTATTCTACAAAACCCGACCCTTTGGTCACAATGTGGATTTGAATATATTGCACGGAGTGCACATTTTCGAAGTCATAACAAACAGCTAGTTATCCCAAAAACAAACACGCGTAAAAGGGATAGTTATTTTACTATCAGGGCCATTAAGTTATGGAAGAAAAAATTACTCACCTTAGTAATTGCTTTTCTTCTCCTGGAGTCTTGCTATATTATAACATTAGCAGTCAGCCACTGCAGCTGAACTGCCCCGGAGAGGAAGGAGTTAACTCCAGACGATCTGGAGTTCTACAGCACGAGGGCGCTGTGCCCAAAGCTCTATCTGGCAGTTTCAAATGAAACTGTCAGATCTTTACGAAGCTAACATCAAAGAACAGAAAGTCTGTGTGGAAAAAACTACACTAGCCCATGGCTACCTACTAGTAGTAGTAACAACAATATAAACAACAAAGAAACACCCAGAACCATAATAACAAAAATTGATGGTATTATGGTTCGTTTTACCACCCTTGACAAGCACATTATGAACCCCCCTTCCCCCAAGACTCAAGTCCAGGAAGGGGGCAATATAAATAACCTAAATGAAAGCAACCAGATCCCTAACCCAAAGGAAAGAGGGTAAAGGGATAACTACAATGGCATGACACAGTGCTTGCACCAATTCGCCACCCTACCCAAGTAGAGGTTCTGAGGGCAGGAGGGAGGTAGATATATAGCAAGACTCCATGAGAAGAAAAGCAATTACTAAGGTGAGTAATTTTTCTTCAAACACCATAAAGTCTTGCTATATTATAACATTAGCAGATTACAGCAGTACCTCCATGGAGGAGGTCAGAACCTACTTAGGAAATAGGCTCTGAAGCACAGCTGTGCCAAACCGAGCATCTCTCCTGGACCGGACATCCAGGGAATAATGCTTGTAAAGGTGTGAACTGTCTTCCAGGTAGCAGCTTGACAAATCTCAGAATGGGAATGTCCCTAGCAGCCGCTAGAGACGCAGCTGTACCCCTGGTGGAGTGGGCCCTCAATCCTGAGGGGGTATTCACCTAGTTTCTGATAACAGAATTGGATACAAGAAACAATCCACCTTGCAATTGTTCTCTTAGTGGCAGGTTTTCCTTTCCAACCTCGCCATAGGTAAGAAACAGTTGGAGGGATTCGAACCTATGACCTCTGGTGCGCTCTAAATAGTAGCTTAAGGCTCTTTTGACATCCAAGCTGTGCAGTCTCCTCTCACCTGAGGAAGAATGCTCAGTGAAAAAATACTGGGAGAGAGATAGATTGATTCAGGTGGAAATCAGAAACCACCTTAGGCAAAAACTTTCTATTAGTCCTAAGGACTACCTTATCTCTGTGGAAAGAGATAAAATCTTCTTCCACTGACAGGGCCTGTAACTCACTTATGCGTCTGGCAGAGGTGATAGCTACTAGGAAAACGGTTTTCCAAGTTAAATACTTGAGCTCTGCTGAAGACAGAGGCTCAAAGGGGGGTTGCATTAACTGAGCAATGCAAATATTCAGGTCCCAGGCGGGAGCTGGTTCCCGAAAAGGAGGGTTAGTATGAAGTAACCCTTTAAAAAACTTGGAGAACACAGGGTGAGAAGAAAGGAGGCAGGCTTCCCTGCTGACACAAAAAGCAGAGACAGCTGCCAGATGAACCTTCAGGGTAGCTGGTCTAAGGCCTAGGAATTCAGATGGACCAAATATTCCAGAAGAATGGGAAGATCCACAGATTCTGGGATAATCTGCCTCTCAGAGCACCAGATGGAAAACCTCTTCCACTTAGAATTATAAGTGGCCTAGTGGAAGGCTTCTAGAAGCCTTTAAAATATCCATGACACCTTGAGAAAGGTGCAAGTCAGCAAATTCTAGCTCCTCAAGAGCCAAGCCTTGAGGTGGAGGGATTTGAGGTCCGGATACCACACTCTCCCTGTGCACAGGCCAGTAAGTCGTGGACTCTGGGTAGAGCTCAGGGCAGGGTGGACTGCCAGGACAGAAGCAGAGGTACCAGGGCTGTCTGGCCCAATCTGGAGCAATCAGAATCACTCTGCAAGGTTGAGATCTGATTTTACTAGTACCTGAAAGAGAAGAGGAAAGGAGGAAGGCATACAGAACTTCCCTTTCCAGTCCAACAGAAAGCGTCCAGAGGACTGAGCCCAGTACTGGAGGCCTGCACAGAAAAGAGAAGTTGATGGTTGTCTGGGGCTGCGAAAGATCTATCTGAGGTGCCCCATCTGGCAAAGACGGACCCCAGCACTTGTGGATTCAGAGCCCATTCGTGATGGCCCTGAGAAATTCTGCTGAGGCGTCCGCCAGGACATTGTCCTTCCCTGGGAGGTGAACCGCTATCAGGAGGTGTTCAAGGAGTAGGCCAGAGACACAATCTCATTGCCTGTGCACAAGGCTGAAGACCGAGTGCCCCTTTGCTTGTTGATGTACCACATTGTGGTGGTATTGTCTGTCCTGACTTGAACCACTTTGTTCTGGACAGAATCTGAAAACACCGAAGAGCTAAAAGACAGCTCTGAGTTCCAACAGATTGATGTGGGCAGAGATTCCTGAGGAGACCACACCCCTGGGTGCAAGATCGCCAGGTGAGCCCCCACCCTAAGAGGAGACATCCGTGGTGAGGGTGAGGGAGTGAGAAATGGGAATGAAGGAACCCCTCTCTTAAATTGCTCTGGACCTGCCACCAGTGGAGGGCTAGGATCAGAGTTTGAGTAACTGGAACCAGCTTGGTAAGGGTCCTTCCTTTGAGACCAATAGGCCCTCAAATGGAACTGAATGTCCCTCATCTGGAATCTTGCTCCCTGCCACGACAGCTGTGGAAGAAGCCATGTGCCCAAGGAGTTGCAGAAAATGCCTTGCTGGTCGAGAGACCACCGGGGTAAAGGAGGATGCCAGGCGATGGAGTCTGTCCACCCTTTCCGAGGAAGAAAAGCCCTGGCTAACCTTGTGTTCAATTCTGTGCCTATGAAAGTTAGGACCTGAACCGGTTCCAGAACTGACTTTGGTAAGTTTAGCAGGAATCCCAGGAAGTGAGAAGCTGCTGGGTGACTTGCAAATGGGTTTCACCTGACCTGGAGACTGACCCACAATGAGCCAGTCGTCCAGGTAGAGGCTACAGCAATCCCATGCCTTCTTAAGTGAGCCACTACTACAGCGAGACATTTTGTGAATACCCTTGCGCAGAGGTCAGGGCGAAGGGCATTGCCCTGAACTGGTAGTGGCCTGAGGGCAGTTCGAACCTGAGGTACTTTCGGTGAGAAGGCCTGATCAGAACATGAAAATAGGCATCCTTGAGGTCCAGGGAAGCTAGCCAGTCCCTGGCCTTAGGGAAGCAATATCATTGCCAGAGTCAACATTTTGAACTTTGGTTTCAAAAGATGCTTGTTCAGGTACCTTAAATCTAGAATGGGCCTCCATTCTCCTGTCTTTTGGGTAAGAAAGTATCTTGAATAAAGCCCCTTGCCCTGATGGCAAGGAGGAACCCTTTCCACTGCTTTGCAGTCAGAAAAGAAGAAACCTCTGCTTCCAAAGCAAGGGCTTCTGAAGGATTTGGTGGAAAATGTCTGGCTCTCATCTTTGGAAAGTGTTTGAAGCTGAGAACCAGACCCTGGCTTTATACCTCCAGAACCCATCTGTCCGTAGTTAGGGACAGCCAGTTCCGCTGAAATAGGCCAACCTGCCCACTGGTACAGGAGAATCGGCCCTGGGCACCCCATCAGGGTGCCTGCTTAGCAACAGCCTTAGGCTGAGGGAGGGGACGGCTCACTTGTGCCTCGTCTCACCCTGCCTCTGAAGAAACCCCTCTGCAAGACAGCAGAGGAGGCTTGAAATTGGTAAAAGGCCTGAAAAGGCCTGCCCCTACCTCTCTGGAGCATGCCTTTGTGGCATGGCATGCTTCTCCTTAGCCTGGGCACTTTTGTAGGTAGTTCTGTATTCATCCATCTTTTCATATAGTTTTCTGTTTGCTCCCAAACAGAGAATTTCCCTACAGGAAAATCCATAGCCTTTGACTGGGTATCTTGGGACAGATTAGTGCATCTGAGCCATGCCAACTCAGAGAAAGCTACAGAAGTGGCCATGACCCTAGAGGAAACATCATTAACATCAACAGCAGTATGAAATTGAACTTTAGAGGCTTCAATGCCATCAGCAGCCACCTGTTCAACTCACTAGCCAGCTGGCCATGGGCCTGCTTGGCTAACTGCAATACTATGTCCCACCTAGATTTCTGATATCTAGCCACATAAGCCATATAATTTGCCTGCCTGAGTCCCAAAGAAGCTGCCATATACTGTTTCTTAGCCATGGCATCAATCTTCCTGGAATCCTTATCAGGAGGATGTGAGGCCAGAGGAATATTAGCCTTGTCACAGGCTGCAGCTTGAACCACACCTACATGACTACACTGTTCAGTAAGCAAGTCTGTATCCGAGCCTGACAAAGTATACCTTCTGTCCATTTTTTTATCTACAGGAGGGACAGAATGAGGATTTTTTAAAATCTTTGTTGTTTGCTTCCTAAATGACTTATGCAAAGGAATAGACAACCTCCTAGACTCTGGAATATCCATCATTTCCACATAATCAGGCTCCTCTTGCTCATCCACAGCCTCCTCTAAAGGAAGCTGGAGGGTTTCTGCAACCTTTTGTAAAAAATGAAGAAAGAAGGGACTCAGACAGAATAGGAGGAGATTCTAAAGGTCTGTCTGGAGAAATGTCCGTTCAATGGGCACGTCCAGACCCCCCAGCCACACATATATTGATCAAATTCCTCCTCCCTCCTGTGGTTCATAAAAATCCTCAACTTCAAAATCCTGAACCACTGGGACTGAACAAACGAACAACCTTTACCAACTGTTGGTGGTTCTACAGATCCCTGAGACAGTGACTGGACAATCTGAATGGCTTTAGCTATCTCTGCAGCAGTTGGAGACACAATTTTGGACTCCAAACCTACTGATTTCTTGTCTTTTACTGGACTGGTTCCTCTGAACCAGCCTTCCTTTGCCGAGAAGTCTCGCCCTGGTCAGAGGCACTCCCTCTGGTCCAGTGGGTACTGGACTGGGCTGGCCATCCGGGTCAGCGGACTTTTTGGCCTCTCGTTCCCTGAGCCGGCCCAATCTCTTTTCCAGGGTGGCTGCAGGGAAATTTTTACACACCTGGCAATCTGACAGGAGGTGGTCAGCCCCCAGACAATAAACACAAGTGGTGTGTGGGTCAGCCTTGGCAAAGGCCTCCCCACAGACATCACAGTGTTGAAACCCAGTGGGCCCAGTTTTTCTTTTGGGTTTCTCAGACATAATGCCAGCCTAACCAAAACTTGCCCTTTTGATGGCAGTGCCGGGCAGAACACCCTTATCGGTTCCTAACACGTGTCACGGGTATTTGAAAAAACCGTTATAATTCTGGTTTTTTTAGAACCGATAAGAACCGGGAACCGCACTCTAAAACCCACTGTACACTTTTAAAATGTAGAAATAACAAACCGATCAGTTCAAAACCGAACCGATAATTAATTTTCCACACAGACTTAAAATTTAGTACTTCGGTTACCAGACAGAGCTTTAAAACCGAAATGCGGTAAAAATAATGACTTTTGCGGTTCAAATGGAAGCGAAAATACTAAACTGAACTTAGAGAATGAACCGAGCTGAAGGAGCTGATCTCGGGCGACTGTTCAGTGAAGCGGAGTAAAGAATCTGACAGTTTCATTTGAAACTGCCAGATAGAGCTTTGGGCACAGCGCCCTCGCGCTGTAGAACTCCAGATCCTCTGGAGTTAACTCCTTCCTCTCCGGGGCAGTTCAGCTGCAGTGGCTGACTGCTAATGTTATAATATAGCAAGACTTCATGGTGTTTGAATGCACTGCCTTACCAATTGGTAGAAGCAGAAAACTTCAATATGTTTAAGAAAGGATTAGATATGCATTTGAACTGGATGTTGGGACACACATGATTCACCCACATGGCTGTGGGAGACTCTCTCAATGGGCCACGGCTTTCTTGTGTCTTACACACCAAGTAACACAGCATGTTTGTGGGAGATACTATGTATCATTTATAAAATGGCAAGAAAAAATCTAGTCCTGTCATTGGCCAACAGACATCAGCTGACCGTACATTAAATCTCTTTAAATGCACGGTCAGTTGCCGAGTCTCATTTGTGTGTTAAAAAAACTGCTAACACACACACAAATTCTTAAGCTTCTAAAATGAAAATAACAAAACAAAAAAAAAGTGTTCACCATCTTGAAATTCTTAGCTTTTACTACTACCATTAAACATATTTTAGATTATGTGTTTACCCTACAACAAAACAACACCACCTAAATCAGCACACATTTTTAAAGATTTCCCAACCATCTACATTGAACAAAACACTTCATCACAGCTTAGAATAAACTCCAGGGTCTCCATTTAAAAAAGTAGTGTTCCACTCTATCACCCAGTAAGACAGACTGCAGTGTCCAGAGCTCCAAGATCACTTAAATACACTCCCATCCAAACTCACAGTATTAAAATATCACAGTTGGCTGGCCCGCCAACGCAGCAGTAGTGCTACTGCCTGCGGCCCCAACGACCGGGGTTCGAGAGTGAACCTTGGTTGTCAGAGGATCTGCCCGGTGGGGTGGGAGATGGAGCATCCAGGGACTGTTCGCCTTCTCCAGGAGGGAGGGGACTTGGTGCCCATTGCCTACTGGCCCCTAGCAATGGCTGGAGGGGCATGGCAGTCTGGAACCATGCTGCTTGACCTGGTCAGCGGGAGCCGGCGGATCTCAGCATGTCGAAGGGGTGCACACGCCCAGTTATGCTGCTAAGGTCATTTCTGACTGCCATTGCAGCGTGGTCGTCGAGAGGGCCTGCATAACCAAAAGAAAAACTCTCAGCGTAAGCCCTATAACACCAGATCCTGGCACTCCCAGGACCAAGCCAATATGGAGGCCCCCAGACGTCAACCAAGGACAAAAAAACATGCATCAAATAAATAAATAAATAAATAACACAGTTTACCTGACCCCTGAACACTGATCATTTTATTACAACTCAGGACAGGCACGGCACAGAAGAAAGCTTCCTTGGTCACATTACAGCTACACAATCAGTCATCTTCCCCAGCGAGGGGGGTGAAGGTGCAGCATGGCTCACCACACAGGTAAATGGGGTACTTATCAACAACCACAGCTGCTGTCTCAGTGAGACTTTAAATAATATGTGTAAATTCTCTGCTCCTGCTGTGGGCGAATGGCAAGGCAAGAAAAAGTTTATTTATACTGCACCCAATCCCTGGAGCTCTGGGCTTCTCACATAAAACAGGTAGGTTTAGAAACATAAAAATACATCACATATCGCATGTATAAAACATTTAACCCTTAGAAGACTGTGGACGTATATATAACGTCCAGATCTATATATGTTCACACATATTCAGTTCTCAAAAGGTTAAAATAATAATAAAATTCTAAAACTGATTAAGTACAGATTAGTGCTGGTTAATCACCTTCATCAGAGAAGGCCAAACTAAACAGATGAGCCCTGAGGCCCTTTTTAAAGCCCTCAACCATCAGGGCCTACCCCATGCAAGCTGGAAAGGAGTTGCAGAGGGTCGGGCCGGTGACACGAAAGGTGCAGTCACCAAAAGTTTTCAAATGGACCCTAGAAACAGCAAGGAGGCCCCTGGTGGAGGAGTGGAGGGAATGGACTGAGGTGGCAGGTGTTAGGAGATCAACCAGATTGCCAGGGTCCAGTCCACATAGGGCCTTGTACTTGAGCAATCCCACCTTGAAGATGATCCTCCACTTGAAAGGCAGCCACTGCAGAACCCGCAGGACCAGAGTCACATGACTGGACCTAAACAGGCCTATCACTAACCTAGCCACTGCATTCTGCACCAGCTGCAGCCGGCAGAGGGTCCCTCCAGTGACCCTGAAATATAGAGCGTTACAGTAGTCAAGCCTAGATGTGGCAAAGGCATGTACCAGTGACGGCAGGTCTTCAGGTGGAACTAGGGGTTTAATTCTGGTGATACTCCTCAAGTGATAGAAATTATTTGGGACCACAGACAACACCAGAGCTTCAAATGTCAAGTCTGTCATCCAGAATAATGCCAAGATCCCACACCCTAGAGGAGGCCATCAATGGAGTGGGTCCCAGAAACAATCCAGTCGCTGCTCCGGAGGCACTCTCATCACTCCCGTGACCTGGCTAAATCACCAGGACCCTCATCTTGTCAGGGTTCAGCTGGAACCAGTTGAAGAACATCCAGTCATTGATCTCCGTCAGGCAGTTGTTAATCACTCCCCCCGTGTCGCGTGTTCCAGGGACAAAGGATATATACAGTTGGGTATCATCTGCATAGCAATGAAAACCCACACTCGGGACCCCTAGTGTTCCGTGGCAGCATTTTATGATTTTTGCAGCAGGGCTCTTGGCTTCTGCAGCAACATTTTCTGATTTCTGCAGCAGAATGTAGTCCTGCCATTGGCTAAAATATGATGTGATGTCATTGATGACATCACTTACCAAGCATAGAGGAGGGGCTTCAGGATAAACAAGATGAGTTTGGGAGCCTGGCGCTAAGGAAAAACTGTATATTTTAATGAAAATTCCCCCAAAACAATGAATTCTGCTGCACTACATGAATTCTGCGGCATGATGCAAATTCTGCGGAAAATTCTGCAATCGTGGAATCGCAGAATTCAAGGGGCCTCGCCCACACTGTAACACCTAATGAGCTCTCCTAGGGGCAGCATTTATACCGCGAATAACATCGGCAACAAGATTGAGCCCTGGGGCACCTCCACACGGCAGGAGCTTCAGGGAAGAGGAGAAATTCCCCATCACCATCCGTTGCTTCCTGCCAGAGAGACAGGACTCAAACCTTTTGATTACAGTACCGGTGAGTACGCAATACTCTCAAAGGCGATCAAGAAGCACAATGTGATCCATGGTATCAAAAGCCGATGAGAGGTCGAGAAGCACAAGAATTGACCTGTCTCCTCTATCTCTAGCCCTAAGGAGGTCATTTTGCACCCTGATTAATGCTGTTTCAGCACTGTGCTTGGCCCTGAAACCAGACTGGAATGGCTCATAGACATCAAAGTACATGAGGTGCTTCTCAAGCTGTCACACCACTATTTTCTCAACAACCTTACCTAAAAATGGCAGGTTGGAGATCGGACAGCAATTCGCCAGGACATCAGGGTCGAGAGATGGCTTCTTCAAGAGGGGCCTCACCAGAGCCTCTTTCAAGGGGTATGCCACCCTTACAGGGAAATACACACCTGTCGGCAAAATCGACACGTTGCCGACAGGTCGCTGTCTTGGCGTGCCTGAGACAGGGGCATGCTGTCTCCGGTCCCGCACCCCCTGCCCTGAATCAATTCCGACTGAAGTTGAGAATCCTAAAGACAGGGGTGGGGAGGTGGAGGGCAGAGCCCCCTGCATGGTGGGTTCGGGGGCTTTGCCCCCTCGATAAAAAAACAGGACCAGGAGACACACAGGAATCATGTACACAGAGGGTCAAAAGCTGCACATTGATCAACTGGGTACTAACAACGCACTCTGAGCGGCTGACGAATGTCAAGGTGCTCCCTGACACCCTCAATGACCACTCTCCAGTCCAGTGCATATGGTCGACCAAGCAAGCCAGGCATCCCAAACAGAGTAATTAAAAACAGCTCCATGGTCGACTTCAGGAACCACCTTAAAGGGATAGCCTGGAGCTTCGTCGGCTCATGCCTCTCTGTTGCCACTGCCCTAAGGCTCTTTCTTACACACCTGAACGCAGCAGTGGACAAGTTTGCCCCATACCTCAAGAAGGTGATTAAAGGAGGGAGCATGGACTGGGTCACATCCCAACTCATCATCGAGATGCAGGAAAGTGATCTCCTCTGGCACCGAGCACATGCCACAAGGGCTCCTTTGGATGCCCAAAACTATAAAGCAGCCCGAAACAAGTGCACCTGGGAAATCAGACAGGCCAAGGCTACATCTCACAGGAACCAGCAGCCTCAATGCCAGGGGGATAGGAAGAAATTCTGGGCCTCTCTTAAGAACCTCACCAGAACCAGTTAACAGGTCACCCCCATTCATGTTACACCACAATAATGAGGTCATCCTAGATGAAGCCACAATGGCAAACATCTTTAACAAGGAATTTACTGACTACAGTGCAGTCATCCCTCCCAGGCCAGTCACTTACTTTCAGGGTATACCTACCATAGACCACCCGCCCGCTCCTACTAGCACCAACTCCTGCCCAACCTTCCACTTCTGCCGGGTATCCATCAAAGAAACAAGAAAATACCTAACAAGAGTCGTGGGGAAAACAAGGATGTGAGGGGATGACATCGACATGAAATTGATATCTATCGCCTTACCTGAGGTCATCATACCCATTACTAAGCTGCTCAACCTATCCCCCTGCCTATCCGCCTTCCCCTCTTTCTGGAAAACCGCCCTCGTCACACCCATGCATAAAGGACATGACCAATCTCTAGTATCCAGCTACAGGCCCATTTCAATCTTATCGCCACTCTCCAAAGCACTGGGAAAAAAAATCACTGCCGATCACCTAACTGTGCATAAATATAACCTCCTCTCCCCTCAGCAACACGGCTTCCGCAAGTTGCACAGCACTAATACCGCTCTGATTGACTGCACTGGTTACATGCATGAAGCTCTTGATCAGGGTCACTTGGTCGGGGCTATCTTCATAGACCTGAACAAGGCCTTCGACCTTGTGGACCATCAGCTGCTGGGCCAGAGGCTAAGCAGCCTAGGGCTGTCCTCTGCCACAGTCAGCTGGTTTTCCAGCTACCTGTCCAGGCGATCACAGAAAGTAAAAATTGGCAGCGCAATCTCAGACTCTTGCGAAGCTACAGTAGGGGTCCCTCAGGGTTCTGTATTAGGCCCGCTCTTGTTCAGCCTCTACATGAACAACCTCCCTGCAGCCTGCCCAACTTCACAGATCTTGCTATACGCAGATGACACTGCCATCTTTTCTCGGAATTCCAACCAAGAGGCTCTCACTAGTGAGTTGCAGTACAACTCTGACCTCCTTCAGGACTGGCTCAAAGATACCATCCTTGTGCTCAACAGCAAGAAAACCAAGGTAATGCTCTTTGCCGGTTGCCAAAAGAGAAGATCTACTGTTCCACTCACAATTGCCTGCAGCCCTAACTCCTTCTTGGAACAGATGTCATTGTTCCGGTATCTTGGAATCACAATCGACGAGTCCCTTTTATTCGATGAGCACATCCACAATATCACCAACGCTGTAAACAGGAAACTAGTGGCCCTCTACAGGGATTTATTTAACTCTAAAAACTGATTAGCATTTTGCTCATAAAAGTGCTAAATCTTTGTGAAAATGCATAGCTCTTGCCTCTCTGTTTAACAAACATATCACTTCTAGAAAATCTATATAAATACTTTCTGTACAGTTAGTATAGTCCCAAGAAAAAAACTGCTAATCAATTATTTAGAACCCTGCTCTATAGGCTCTGATTCTGCTTCACATCTGAGGCCAGGCTCCTGGCTGTTACAGGTACTGTACCACCCATGCTGGACGATGGAAACCTGATATATGGTGCAGCCACCAATACGAGCCTGCAGAGAGTTCACACAACCCTCAATAAAGCCTGCAGGTTTGTCTTAGGTGCAGATAGCCTAACACACACGTGCGATCTATACATCAGGACAAAATGGCTTCCTCTTATGGACTGCATAAAGCTCCCCTCCTGCCTCAGCAGTCCCGTTCTGAAGAACCGCCTTGGGGAAGAGAGCCTTTGCAGTTAGGGCTCCTGCCTGGCTAAATGAGCTCCCGCCTGCCACCACAAGCCTCACTCAGGTCGGTCCCTTTAAGTCTAAGCTTCGAAAAGCTATTTCCCCCCAGAACACTGTTACTGCCACTCTTAACCTTATGTCTCATTACGCACCTGCAGCATGCTCTTATCAGGCCATAAACCACACTTTGATGCGTATTATTCTTTACATAATGCACACCCTGTCATGGCTTACTACTTACTGGTAGGAGGTTGCTACAAACAGATGCAGACTACACATCTGCTCTGAGGCGACCATTTCACTTTAAGGTTAAGCAACGGCATCTTCAGACATCTAAAAGCGCTACTGGAGGTGAAGAGTGAAAGAAAGTTTCCAGAAAAAAAAAAAAGTTTACAATAGCAGTAATTAGTTACACAAAATTCACCTCACATTTTGAATTTCAGAACCTTCCATCCATGCTTTTTAACCGGAGACATTTTCATCAAAACAGGATCCTTTGTCCATTAGACTACATCTATTCATGTTGCTCATGCCCGCTGCAGTCATAATTCTTTGCTAGTGACATCACAACCTGTCACCAGGGACAAGGTTCTGATGTCACAAACAGTGAAATTTGTATTTTGTTGCAGTTTATACTCCTCCCGGATGGCCTCATCATCAGAGACCGAACCCCTCCCCAGCCACGTCCCTCTGGCCTCCTGTGTACTTACTGTCACTCAACTGACGTCCCCATGGCTTCCCCCATGGCAGGGGAGGTCTCAAGGCCACAAAACAGATCCTTGGACAGGAAGTGCACCATGAACTGGGTGCAGGGCCTGCGAGGGGTCGGCCCTATTATGCTGGCCATCTGCTTTTATTTTCCATTTTTCTTGCTTCCCCCTCAGAGGATGGCATGCAGTGCCACCTAGATGCTTCCCACGTATGCTCCCACATGTAAGACATCAGCAACCGCCACTGCTTCCACCCTCTTTTGCCATTCCAGGTGTCCCACCCCCAGCCACTGCTAGGGGTCAGGGCTACACCTGGCACAGCAGCCCTCCTTTCCCGGAGGAGGCGAGCAGTCCTACGGACACTCGATCATCCTCGCCTGCCCGACCCTCCAACAACTCAAGTTCGCTTCCAAATCTGGGTCATCAGCAGCGCAAGCAGTAACCCTACCTCTGTGCCAGCGGGCCGACACAGGCAGAGGACCGGGTCTTCAAAGCAGGAAAAGCTGTGCGGACAAAGTCTAGCGAGTAATCTGTTTCCATGTAAACCTCTCTTCAGTACATCAAATGCAATGTCCAGAAACTCATTTTTGCAAATCTTAGGACAGGTCACTCCTACCAACGCCAGTGCCAACAATAACATTTTTGCAGAAACCCCAAAGATCCTGTTAAATCCTAGCATCATGGCAGTTCATGGATAAGATTAGCTATTAAGAAGGTAGCAAACTTTGCACCTTCGAACCTTTAAATATTCCCATGTCCCCTCCTTTGAATAATTGACACTCTTCTGAAATGCCCCCGCTGTAATTTATGAATAGAAGCAATCTGTATTTCTTTCTATCTAAAGCTTAAGGTAATCTGCACTTTTTATTGTTCCCCTCCATTTTCTCAAGCCTCATCACCTGATTTAGCACAAAGTATAATGGTACCAATTTTCCTTACGAAGAAACATACTATTTTTAAATCCCCACCCCCAACATCAATACCTCTGAAACAAAGCACCCCTCCATCATTCTAGCCACAGTACTGGTCCCAGGCTGACCTACCCCCAGGCATTGCTAGAGGTCAATAGATTCAGAGCGCCAGATCCTTCCCTCCCCAGACAAGGCAAGCAGCCTAAAGGCGCTTTTGCACACAGGTTTGTAAAATGAAATAAATGTTACCTGTGTGGCGCCGATGTACTCTGTTGCGTTCGGGTTTCCTTTTACACCCCTGCGAGTATTCCGGCTAATCCCGCTTCCATTTGTTTCGGCTCCCCCAGAGTTTGCTGCTCTAATGGCAGTTTCTGCAGTGGTACCGGAATGGCTGTTTTACATAGCCAGATCAAACGAAACACGGTCGTGCAAACCGCAAGAAGCAGAGATTGCGGTTTGGACGAACGTTCACCAAGGGAACGAAAACAAATGCTTTTTACACACAAGGGATGTAACGGAATACTGTTTCCGTAACAGTTATTCCATTACATAGACCTGTGTGTAAAAGCGCCTTAAATGATTATCAGCCTTCTTCCCGCAGCCAGCCCTCCCTTCAACCCTGGTTCTGCTCCTGAACCTGGGTCATCGGCATTGCAAGTGGTAGTACTACTGCTACGCCGGAGGGCTGACTCAATATTAATTTTTGTGTCGACAGACTGTATTAATACTATTTGTTTTGTATTGTTTCTTAAAATTACATGACTGTTTTGAAAAAAAAATGTTAACTTTTTATTTTTCACTTTTTCTGACTTTTGCTAATACAACACAACTATGTAATTTACAACTTAATTTTCATTCATCTTGCACCCTTAATCATGCTGCACACATCCCACTCTCCCCACTAGCAATCCTTACTTTTCCTTCCTTTGAGGCATCAGAAAATTTAAAGCTGAGCACTGCTGTAATTTTTTAGCACTTCAGTCAAGTGTTAAAGGTGATGACTTACAGCTACAAAACATTTTTTTAAATATAGGCTGAATTACCATTTACAAAAAAAAAAAAAGAAACACCTGTGCATATGCAGACTGTAAAATTCTACTCAGGTAGACTTTGTCAAACACAAGTTTTTGGACTCACTGTCTGAAGTTTCCTGCGGTTTCGGGGGAGAACTGTCCAGGGCAGTGTCAGCAGGCTTTGGAGTGGACTGATTGGCATCGTCCATGTCATCCTCCGGGGTCACCAGCTTCATCAGGCTCTGGTTACACACATTTGCCACCTCTTTAATACCTGAATCATTAGTGTTAAGGAAGTTTAGACCATGACACAGTGGCGGGTGCTTGGATTGTTTTGTCCTGCACCAGTGCTCCACAAATTGTTTGCGCCCCCCCACCAACTGCTAAATAATGTTTGTAATTCTACTGCACCAATTTGCCCTTGTCATCCCTGAAAAGGGGATGCAAGTCCCCTTCCCCATGAGCAGTTGTTTCAAGGAAGGAAGGATTGACCACATTACTCAAGCGCTATATTCCTTCTCCTCCTGTAACTTGTATTTGCATACTGTGTTACATGATGGTTTGCAGTGGGTTTCAGGTGCAGTTGTATGGTTTGAGATGATGCATAGAAACCAAACAATTTGGACATCTGTGCCCTCCCTGCAGCATCTTAGTGGATTCTACATCCAGCACTTCCTGTACACAGCCTCTCTTGTAAGCTACTTCCAATTACTAAACATAACCCTTGTGGAAACTAGTGGTGCCTGGATGGTATCCACACAAGTCAGATACAACCTCTTTTTGGGGATTTCCAATGGATTTCGATGCTCATGGACAATGATGGCATCCGACCATGGATCGGATCACCTTGGAAACCTTGTAAGGATCCAATCAGAACCACGTTTATAGACGTGTGGATAAATCATATCAGACTAAGCAGTGTCTACTGAGCTATACTGACTCTTGCTTCCCGCACATACCAAGCTTCTGTGCAGCCTTTTTGTAATAATACTAAAGTGTTCAGTATAGGAGAGGAAGGAGTTATACTGTACCCAGAGTTATTTAAAACTATCCACATATTTGATTTGCGTGCCGTTAACAGTAAACAGGCAGAGATCAATGTTGGCTTAGAGCCAAAAGGCACAGCCTTTGTTGTGCTTTTATTAAACAAGAGACTGTGACTTGAAAACTGGCCAGGAGAAGATGAAGGTCTGCATACAGGCCAGAGTTTATTTCTTTAATTTATTTAATTAATTCTGCTGAAAGCATACCACATCGCCAATCAGTTGTTTGTGAAGGTGCAATGGGATGCCTGCTGTGCCCCGATTCTGTGCTTCCCATTGTAACTATGTACTGGCTCCCATTACTTCAGAAACAAAAAACAGAACCAGCCCAGTGGTGCTGAGGATTGAGGTGCTGGACGCCACACCTTGCACTACGCCGGCGAGCCGGGTTCAGGAGCAGACTCGGGTCGGCAGGGGAGGAGTAGGATCGAGCGTCTGGAGGACTGCTCTCCTCTCCTGGGGTGGGTGGGTTCCATTTCATGTAACACCAGCGGCCCCTGGGATCCTGGGGACTGCTGCAGTCTGCGTGGGCACATAAGGGGTTGGGCGGTGGCAGGCGTCTTTCACTCAGGCACAGGAGTGTGCCTGGCGTGAGCTGGATGCCATTGCACATCCGTGCCTTGGCAACACAAGTAGCGAAAACCCCCGCTCCCTGGATAGGCGACGGCATCCTCCGGAGCCCTACCACCACACTTCCAACACCGAGTTCCTTCCTCTGGCTCTCTCAATACCCTCGTCTGCCTGGCTCCGGCGGGATGGGGCCTGTCGTCGAACCAGGTAGGTGGGGGAGTGTCTGTCCCCGATTTCACGATGGGTTGGACTTCAGGCAGGAGGTAGTATGGCTGGCTGTGAGTGGAGATCGCCTGAGAGAGGTCCAGTGGTAGCGGGCGATAAAAAGAGTTCTCACACACAAAAAAAAAAAAAATCATGTTGAAGTGTGACACTGAACTGCAACTACATCACTCCTACCTCTGGCCTGAGCTCTCGGTGGCACAAGATTATAAGCTGAAACATAATGATGTCATGCCAGCCTCAGCACATATGAACTGAAAGCAGAATAAGACCCATGGACCCATCTGGTCTGCCTGGCCCCACCCTATAGTATGATGGGAATGCCCTAGTGGTCACTCACTCCCCCCCCTCCCCCATCTCATCCTCCCTTGCTGTCCTCACCAGCCCTGTCTGTCTTTCGTACCTTTGCTTTAATCCCTCCACTGATTAGGCACAGACCAACCCCGGCAGCTTGTTCTACTTAACCACTGCCCTTCTGTAAAGAAACACATTCTAAGGCGGACCCGGTGGCACTGAGAGTTGAGGCACTGGACGCCACACTCACAGCACTGGGACCGGGGTTCGAAAGAGCCCGGGTCATCAGGGGAGAGAGAGGGGAACAAGCATCTACTGACTGCTTTCCTCTCCTTGGGGTGGGTTCATGGCTTGCACCACTTTGTAGCGGCCCCCGATGAAAACTGGGGACACTACAGTTGCGGTGCATCTAGAGGGGTAGTACAGTGGACGTCAGTACAGTGGACATCAGTACATTGTGTCTTGACACCATTGTACGCCCGTACTCCCAAGGGGAAAAAATTACAGAGGAAAAATGGCGATCGGTCGTGGCGGCTTGATGGCCGAGCTTTCACACACCCTCAGACCCGAAGGAATCATGCTCCAGTATTAGATCCGGGTCTGGCGGTAGCAGAATAGGGGAGCCCCACCGTAGGAACTGTGTGTGCTAGCCTGAGCGAGTGAGCCAATGGGGGGGGTCGCACGGGGTGTGGAGGACAGTGGCCAGACGACTGCAGGCCGAGCTACAAGAGTGGAAACATAAAAAAAAAAAAAAAAGATACACGTTCTGACGTCCTTCCCGAATCTCCTTCCTACTAGCTTCTTTAAGACCCCCTTGTGCCTTTGCTTCCATTCACTGTAAACAGTTCCCCAAACAGTTCTCCGGTGTCTACCCTGTTGAAAGTGTCAATCATGTATCCCCTCTCTCTCCTGATCACCTGTATATATACACATCAAGGTCCCTAAGCCTCTCCATGTAGAACTGCTCTTGCTGTCCCTGAATTATTTTCGTTGCCCTCATCTGCGTCACCTCAAGCTTATCCCTGTCCTGTTTCAAGTGCAGACACCAGAACTGCACAGTACTCCAAATGTGGCCACATGAGGGATGTGTACAGGGGCAGGAACACCTCCCTTCTTCTGCTGCTGATCCCCTTGCAGGATCTGTACAGGGGCAGGCATACAACCTTCCTTCTGCTGCTGACCTGTCTGCAGGGATCTGTACAGGGGAAGGATCACCTCTTTCTTTCTGCTGCTGATCCCCCCTACAGGATCTGTACAGGGGCAGGATCACCCCCCCCCTTCCTTCTGCTGCTGATCCCCTGCAGGATCTGTACAGGGGCAGGATCGCCACCCTTCTTTCTGCTGCTGATCCCTGCAGGGGCCCCACCCTCCTTTCTGTTGCTGATCCCTCTGCAGTGATCTGTACAGGGGCAGGATCACCCCCTTCTTTCTGTTGCTGATCCTCCTGCAGGGATCTGTACAGGGGTAGGTCCCTCTGCTGCTGATCTCCCTACAGGGATCTGTACAGGGGTAGATCATCCCCTTTTTTCTGCTGCCGATTCCCCCCTGCAGGGATCTGTACAGGAGCACAATCACCTCCTTCCTTCTACTGCTGATCCCCCTGCAGGGATCTGTACAGGAGCAGTAACACCCCATTTCTTCTGCTGCTGATCCCTCTGCAGGAATCTGTACAAGGGCGGGAACACCCCCTTCCACCTGCAGGGATCTGTAAAGGGGCAGAATACCATCCTTTCTTCTTCCTTCTGCTGCTGATACCCCTGAAAGGATCTGTACAGGGGCAGGATCATTTCCTTTCTTCTGCTGCTGATCCCACTGTGGGAATCTGTACAGGAGCAGGAACACCCTTTTCCTTCTGCTGCTAATCCCCCTGCATGAATCTGTACAGGGGCAGGATCATCCCTTCCTTCAGATGCTGATCCTCTGCAGGATCTGCACAGGGGCAGGACTGCCACCCTTCTTTCAGCTGCTGACCCCTCTCTGTACAGATCTGTACAGGGGCAGGATCACCCCTTCCTTCTGCTGCTGATCCTCTGCAGGATCTGCACAGGGGCAGGATTGCCACCCTTCTTTCTACTGCTGATCCCTCTCTGTAGGGATCTGTCCGGGGCAGAATCACCCCCTTCTTTCTACTGCTGATCCCCCTACAGGATCTGTACTGGGGCACGATCACCCCCGTCCTTCTGCTGTTGATCCTTCTGCGGGATCTGTGCGAAGGCAGGATCACTCCCTTCAGCTGCCAATTCCCCTGCAGGATCTGTACAGGGGCAGGATCACTCCCTTTCTTCTGCTGCCAATTCCCCTGCAGGATTTGTACAGGGGAAGGATCACCTCCTTCTTTCTACTGATCCGCCTGTCTACGCACCCCAGCATCCACCACTGCACTTTTGCACTGTGCTGACTGCTTTAAGCTGTCTGCTGTTAAGAGCCCCGAGATCCTTCTCCTCTGTTGTTTCTTCTAACACTGCATCTCTCATTCTGTGTTCGGGTTCCTGACCCCTGTGTGTGTTACTTTGCACTTTTTTTGCACTGAATTTTAGTTTCCAAACCAATGACCGTTTCTCTGATCTCTTAGATCATCCTTCGATGTCCTGACCCCCTCATCAATGTCCCATCTACCAAAGATTTTTGTTTCATCTGCAAGTTGGCATGTCTTCCCTTGGATCACTTCCCCAATGCGAATCTAGATGTGACCATGCTCAAGACAGTATTATCTGCTGCCCAATACAATCATCCATGACACCTGTTCAAAAATGACCATATTAGCTGGCCCGGTGGCACTGAGGGCTGAGGCGCTGGATGCCTTACCTCGCAGCATGCCAGCGACCTGGGTTCGGGAACGAGCCCAGGCCATCGGAGGTCAGTGGGGGGGGGGGGAAGCTGGATGGAGCTGCCGACAGGCAAGCTCTCCTCTCCAGAGAGGTGCAAGGGGCTTCCTCTGGCTGATGGCTGCCACCTGGTGGAGGCTAGGGGCAGCCAGGCGCTAGGCATGGGGTGGGAGGAAAGGGGCCATTACTGGGGCCGTGGGACTAATGCGTGCCTCCACACACATGCGTACCCACTCCTGGGGCCCCTGGGGTAAAAATGGAGGACAAGGATGGCAACCAACTCCCCACAGGCTCTGCTCCCGGGCTGAGCATAAGGTAAGCCCCAGTAATTCTGGGTGATGGGGCTGTGGTGGAGGGGGGGTCAATCAGATAGGGGCTGTCCAGGAAGGGCGACAAAAAATTTTAAATGATCAAAAAATTACCATATTATCAGAACAGCAGTAGCACGAGGTTAATAGAATTAACAATCCTTTGTACACCCTCCTATCACACCAACCTAACCTCCCACCCACCCACCCACCCATCCATCCACCCACCAGTGATCGCTTGTAACAAGGCCACCATTTTGAGGCTGCTTAACAAGGCACATTGTGACACCATGGGGTCTCCAGTGATCCTAGACTGCTTCATGTGTTTCACAGGTCAAAGGATATTTTTCTTTCTGTCATCATAAGACAGGCAGGGTAGAACAGCGGTCAGTATCCCAGAAGAGTACGGCAGCATCACTCGTCCAGCTAGCTGGATAAACTCCCTCATCCAGTACATAGCCGTCACTTGAATCAGGTCATCTAGGAGCATAAGGAGAAAAATATCAGGCTGGTACAGTAGATGCATGTGAAATACTCACCTTCTGCGACTATCTAAGCACTGCTCTAATCATTGGTCCGCCTTCCGAGGTCAGATAGGATGGATGCAGAGCTGCAACCAAAATGCGTATATCTGAATTCATTTGTTTTTTTAAATTCACTCTTTATATCCACTACAAAGCAGCAGTTCTCTGAATTTCATGCCTTGAGCTGCTGCCCACCTGGGAACTCCACAAACTGCACCAGTGCCCTTCTGAAACTAGTCATTGCCAGCCCCGTTTACACAACTCCCTCAGCTTAACCCGAGGCAGGTTTCCCTCCTTTTCTGTAAGGCCACCATTTACTCAGGGCAGTACATATGATCCAGTGGCAGCATGGCGTCAGGGGAGGGGACAGCAAGGTTGATCCACAGGATAAGGGCGCCCTCAGTGTCATCCAACCACTCGATAACAGAGTTTTTCCCCCACCCTCCTCCCATGTGTCAAGGCACGAGGGGGTCCACACAGTGTGGGCTGGAGATTGTAGTATTTTCAAAGCTGTCCTGCATTACAGAATGTTAGAATGTTACAGATAATATAATACATACCATTTACAAAAGAAAATCTGTTGCCATCATAAAAGCAGCCTGGGAGATGTGTTTTTTTCTGGTTTTCTCCCCAATCTCCTTTAAGCCCTTTCACCTTCCCAAAACTGGACAGTGCCCAGTCAGACCTCACGTGAAGCGATATCCCTGCAGAGTAGGCAAGCTCCCCAGCCCACCGTGGGGATTGCTGCAGGGAGACCACAGTGCCATCCCTCCCCAGCTGGGAGTGCTGCCATATGGTAGCAGCACCCCAGTCGCCACGGCTACCAATCCTAGCTCCCGAGTACACTCCCAAATAAGGGTCACCAGCGCAAGAGCACTACACTCTACCTGCTGGGGCATCTGGAGGTCCCACAACTTTGATCATCTTTTTTTTTTATTAACTGTTAATTCTCCATTGACCAGCATGGATGTGCCCCATATAACAGCCCCTATTGTTGGACCCCATTCAGTCTCAACACCTACCAATCTCAGGGACTTACCGTCCAGCAGTCCTGGGAGACTGTGGCTTGCCCCCCCCCCCCACGGGGGCCCCCCATGGCCACGAGAGAGAGGAAGGAGGAGGACTGAGATGTTAATTTGTTGCCCACTGGCTGCACTGGATTAGCTGAGGTGTTGCTGCCAAGGATCAGACATCTCTGTGCTCAGCCAAAGGGGGGAGGGTCCTTTGATTTTCCTTCCTTTGTCCACCTGATGTCAGGTGTGCTCCTGCCTCCAACTTGATGATGTCCACTGCAACTGCACTAGTTGTGGCGCACAGTCCCCCAGCCATCGCTAGTAGTTGGACTGTTGCTGGACTCCGTGCCCTTCCCTCCCTGGAGAGGTGTCCAACAGATGCTCCAGCCTCCTCACAGCTGGCCGCCGACACTCTGGGCTTGCTCATGAACTCGGGCTGTCAGCACTGGAAGTGGTAGCACTACTGCTGCGCCAGTGGGCCGACCAGCCTTAATCTTCTTTATGTAAACCTAGCGATGTCCCACATTGGTACAGACCCTGTGGTGCCTTACTGTTTAATCGTAAGCTACTCAAGCGTTCATAACATGGTCTGTAATGCCAACAGAAGCCCTCAATGGAATAATGGCCCGTTTCATCACAGTTGCCTCTCTGTTCTGCATGCTTCATACTAGCGCTTTTCCATCTATCTGGGCCCATGAACTGATCTCTGCTACCCATGATCCAGGGCTACCAGTGTTCTTGTGTTATGGTACTAAATGCTGTCCGTCACATTTCCAAAAAAGGCGAAAGACCAAATCACAAAATAGCTATATAAAAATGGTTGACTAATGCAGAACTTTTATCGCTATCGTGAACCAATGTAACAGCTTATGAACACAGCCCTCCTCCTGAAGGCAAGCTGCTACCCCAATGTACAAATCCCACTCACCGGGTGCTTGGCAGTGGATCACGAGGATATTGGCCATTTCAGCAAACTTCACGCTGGAGGGATTTTTCTTGATCTCCTTTAAGAATTCTCCCAAAACAACCTCACACCTGTGGGGAGGGAGAGGGGTGGATGAGGGGAGACAGAG
Organism: Neoceratodus forsteri; assembly: GCA_016271365.2. Lineage (NCBI taxonomy): Eukaryota > Metazoa > Chordata > Ceratodontiformes > Ceratodontidae > Neoceratodus > Neoceratodus forsteri. The sequence continues at coordinate 1,618,730,705 of CM028130.1, forward strand.
AGAGAGAGAGAGAGAGAGATAAACACAAAATGGCAATAAAAGTAGCTGAATTTGTCATCATAACCCAGAAGAGGACAGTCACAGACCCCTGTAAGTCATCCTTTCACAGCTGTGTGGGCCTGATGCATGGGGCATTACTGTTCAGTGACTACTGATGCCTCTACAACTAGCGCGGTATCGATCAATCAGCCCCTTGGCCTGCCCTATCCAAAGTAACCTCCTCCCATACACTGTAGCTATAACAAGTCTCCCACCACGCAGCATTTTAATCTGTTACATTAACGAACATTATTTAAATGAGTCAGAACATATCCACAGGCGCTGTAGAGTTTTATCCCATAGTTACTATTTATTAGTATGTCATTAGATACAGTCAAGGTCATAGATTTACGGTTCTCACCCCAAAAAATGGCAAGATCCCAGAATTTGGCCTGTCTACACAACAAAGAAAACAACAAAAACAAAATGTTATGGCATCTGGTATTTTGTGTCAGAACAGTGACTCTACAGAAACTTTATTTGGCTATAAATGATCGGTGGTACAGTTTTCCTTTTGCTTTGTTTGTTTACCCATATTTTTAGTTTTCTTTCATTCTAAGTATTTATACACATTTTTTATTTACTGATTTATTTTTATTTATTTATTTCTAGGAAGTACCTTTGAGCCAAAGGCTCTTTTACAGAGGTTCCACGTCATAGTAATACATGAGCATAACATCTAGGGTTGCCACCTTTGGATAAGATGAAAACCGAATGCTAAACCACACCCTAAACTCCACCCTAACCCCGCCCCTTTTATGACTAATGAGGGCATCGCTTGGACTCTGATTCACTTGATTTATTCAGAATTGCTGCTGTTATAACATTGTGTACAACTTCTTTAAATTACATCATGATTATTATTTTTGGTTTATTTGATTTAGATTTAAATATTTTAAATTTCAGTGTGTGAACATTTGGTGGGGTTCAAGAGGGGGGTTCAAAGGACTTTCCATCCTGCGTACACAGCTTAGCTGACAAATCGAGTGACTACAGGGTCACCTCTGACAACTGGCTAGTTTGGATTAGGTGGCCATTTCTGGTAAAACTCTTTCAAAAATAAATAAACTACACCAGTAATGGTGGACGAGATGTAATTACAAATATCATCTGCCATTTTAAGATGTGCTACTGTCCCTCCCATTGCTCCTACTCTAAAGTTATTTGTAATGTCAGAGAAGTTTTTAAAAGTGGTAGGAACTATTCTATGCTGTTAAATACCCTATTTTGTTTTCCATGTCAGTCATACATAGCAGATAGCATGATATGTGATCCGTAGCATGGATGCAGTATGGTGCAGTGGTTTAAAGCTCTGAGCTGCAATTCTGGAGGCCAGGGTTTGAATCCTACAGTCCCAACTTGCATACTTTGTGACCCTACACAAATCACTTAATTCCCTTGTGTTCTCAGGTTGCACCTGTAAACAAGCTTTAGCTTAGTGTGTCTCTTCTGGTAAAAAAAAAAAAATGTTTTGAAAAATGTTTGATAAATTGCCTAAATTTGCAGTGCCATCAAGTCTAGATTGTGTTCCTGTCATCTCATCAGCTACTGATCTCTCTCTTCCTTTTCTCATTTCTGTAGTTTAGCATGACATTAGCCACATTATTCTGTGCTGTTCTTCTGAAAGGCCTGGATTGGTCTCCCTGGAATATCCAAGTAGTATGAAAATTGACAATAATAACTACTGAGGAGAGAGAGGCATAGTATTGCTAGAAATGAAATAAAATATTAGATTATTAATTTAACAACAAAAGGGGTAGCAAATATTAAAATGTAGAACAGACCCTAAAAGAAAAAATGGTGAACATTTAAAGGTATAAAAGTATTCCTTATCACAGCAGTCAAAGACCATACTCACAATGCAGCCTGGAAAGGATTAGTTTGATTTGCTGCGAATGGTCTTAATAGCCCTACTTTACACCTCTCAGACTGACTGGTATACAAACAAAGGTCTTCATGACATCAGAATCTGTTTGTAATCTGACCATGCAAGTAAAATGGTGAAGGATTTAACATAATCTGTTTTACAAGTATGTGACCATTCAAAATGACTGAAAAAGTACTACCTCTGAGTAAAACTGGATTAGCAGGTACAGTTTCTGAAACATTGTACAATCCATACTGGGACAGGAAGCTACCCTAATGTGGTGCCTGTCTGGTTTCAGAAAAATGAAGGTGTTAATTAAGGTGGTATTGTTTACCCTTCCAATTTGCTGGTGTGAAGTTAGAGGTGACAACTGAGCAGACGGACACATTTGGCTCTTTAAGTGCCCTGCTCTTGAAGGCACTTCCTGATTAGCATGAACTGCAAGCAAGCAAGCACTCTGAAATGTCAGACACTTGCTTACAGTCAGATGAGAAGAAAATGAAACAGTTAGTGGGGAATCTAACAGGTGCTGCTTGACCCACCATAAAAACCGAATTTGCAATGGTGAAAACAGGAGGACCGAATCTGGACCTAGAAAACCGAATCATTCAGTCAAAAACCGAGTAGGTGGTAACCTTAGATGGGAACAGGGTTATTCCTTGGCCCCATCCCCTTAGCTGCATCTAGTAAGGTGAAAAATCTAGGTGTTATCCTTGACGATGGATTGACACTTGAGGCTCAGGTGTCGTCCGTCGTCCAGAGTGGTTTTTACCATTTTAGGAATACCACCCAGATTAAAGTGTTTATTCCACCTGACGACCTGCCCTCACTAGTACATGCCTTTGTAATGTCTAGACTCAACTACTGAAATGCTCTTTACCCCGGGGGCACTGGAGGGGTTCTCCGCCATCTGCAGCTGGTGCAGAACGCAGTGGCCAGGTTGCTGACGGGCCTCCCAAGGTCCCGTCATGTGACCCTGGTCCTGCGGATTCTGCACTGGCTGCCGGTGCAATGAAGAATCACCTTCAAGGTGGGCCTGCTCACCTCTAAGGCCCTATACAGACTGGGCCCTGGTTACCTGAGTGACCCTCTGACCCCTGTCCACCCTGTGCGCTCATTCTGTTCTTCCACAGAGGGCCTCCTAGCGGTTTACAGGGTATGGCTAAAGACCTTGAGAAATCAGTCATTTCAGGTGGTTAGCCCAGCCCTGAGGAACTTGCTTCCAAGATCTTTGAGGGAGGTACCTTGTTGGGTGCTGCTAAACTTGTCTAGGAGGTAGGAAATATCTGTGGTAGAGCGGTGGTGAGTGACAGGGGGTAACCAGCATGGTGCGAGGTGAGAGCTCCACTGCCCCCCAGGAAAACCCCACCGGTGTCCCGCTGTCTTCTGCCCGACATAGAGCCGAATGTGGGGCATGACAGGAGCAGCCCTCTTTTGATCTGGCTCTTCCTGGGTGAGAGGAAGCTTTTCCCCCCCATCCGTGAGGTGGGTTCTGCGGTGGGAGAACTGTGTGGACATAGAGTACTGCTCTGGCATCCCGAGAACTGACGGTTTCCTCTGATGTTTTTTAAATAGCAGCCCTGCAAGCTTTAGCCCCAATGTGCTGACATATGCAACTTTTTTCCTAGGAACGCTAGCCTGAGAAGTGGAGGATCTGGTGTGAGCAGCTTTTCCTTTTGTGACCGGAGTTCCCTGACTGGTTCTGTGAGGGTGAGTGCCCTTTTGATAGACCTTATTGCTGCTGATTTTGCACTAGTGGGAGGAGTGCTAAAACACAGCTTTGCCCTACATTTTGCTCCTCAAAACTGCTTTTTGTTCTGGCTTCAGTAGTTTAAGGGATTCTTTGGACCATGGTGGTGTGAGAACCACTGTCTGTTTGCTTCCGTGCTCTGAAGTTGCTCTTGTGGAGTTTAAATAACAGGATTAGACGGATTGCTATCTTCTGCACATTAGACTCCAAAAGACTGAAAAGTTACTGTCTAATTCCAGCAGTGAACTGGAGCAAATATTACAGCATACTGCACTTTTAATCTCTCCCTTTTAATTTAAAGTTATTCTAATTTAATTAATTTATTGTGATTAGGGGTGGGGGGAGTACTGTTGTGGGGGATAGTTTATGGTTCAGGAGGGGGTGAGTGGATGGTGGTGTGTGAGTGGTTAGTAAAATTCTGTAAAGTTGAGTGACTGTGTGGCGTGCGTGGATAGGAATTTTAATTTGGCGTTTAGTGAGTTAGTTGTCCTTGCCATTTAAAAGGGCAAGGTTTTTAGTAGGTTGCCTTATCTAGTCGGTAGCAGGAAGGCCAGGTGGAAATGTGTCGGGGCAGTGGCCCTGTGGGAGTCACCTATGCTGCCTCCCAGCTGTGCGACCTTGGCCCTTTGCCGACCTCCCAGTGCCTTCAATTGCAGACAGATGCTGCAGGGAGGTCGGGATTACGAGGGTGCGGTTTGGTAGACAGTGGCAGGGTGCAGCTGGGGTAAAGGAAGTGAACGGTATTGGGGTAGTCAGGTGCAGGAGATGCCCTGGGTTTAAACAGAACCTTGTACCCAGGGGCCCCACCAGACCGAGTGGGCAGGCAGCTGAGGGGCCGGCAGTGCCCACTAATCCCCTTCAGACAGTGCTATGCAATGCCAGGTTGATAAGGAACAAGACCGCAATTATTGCGGACTTGATTTCCTCGGTCGACCTGGCTTACATCACAGAAACTTGGTTGGGTGACAATGCTGGCCCAGTTTTAGAGGTGGCTGTCCCCTCAGAGTATTCCATAGTACACTGTCCGAGGAGGGAATGCAGGGGTGGTGGAGTGGCCATCTTTTTTAGATCCGGCCTCGGTTTCACTGTGCATCTGGTTGGAACGTCCAGATCTTCTGAGTGTGTGGCTGTGCATGGGGGTCCAAATGCAGGCTGCAGAATTCTCCTTGTTTACCGACTTCCAGGGTCTGGTGGGGAATTCCTGCAGGAGGCTGTGGAGTTCGTGGTCGACCGGGTGTTGGGAGTCCCCCAGGTGCTTAATCCTGGGGGACTTCAATGCCTGGGTCGACGACGAATCCTCACGACTCGGTTACAACTTCCTCCAGTTGATGTCATCACTGGGCCTAGCACAAGCTGTTACTTCTGCGACCCACCGTCACGGTCACATGCTCAATCTGGTGTTTCACCTGGGTATTGAGGTGGGGAGCCTCAAGATTGATCAGGTCACTTGGTCTGATCACTGCACAGTGAAATTCACGCTTGGGGGCCCCCACCCGGAAAGTCCTTCCCCTGTCGAGATGGTCAGCTACTGCCCTTTGAGGGGTTTGTCCCCAGAGGGACTGCTTGCATTAGGTGACTTATCCAGGATGGACGCTGCATGTGTGATTGGCACCAGCGAGGCGGTGGCCACTTATAAGGTGGTATCTGCAGCGCTGGACATCGTTGCACCAGTACATATACAACCCACATCCTCTCACTTGGGATCCTCCTGGTATGATGAGGATCTCAAGGCGATAACGATCAGGGATCGGAAGCTGGAGCATTGCTGGAGGATGACAAACTGGCCCTGCATGCTCACTACAGTAAGTACCAGGGGCAAGTTCCCACAAGAAGGCAGAATTCCTGTCCAGAGAAATTGCTGCATGGAAAAACAGATCTTCTCAGCTTTTTTGGACTGTGGATAGGTTACCTTCATCCAGCCTGTCTACAGCCGAGAAAGACTTTTTTCAGCCACTTTATGTAATGAGTTTGCTCTGTTTTTTTTTTTTTTGGACAGAGAGTCATCTATACGGTTGAGGATTCTATCAGTGAGGCAACTGTTGCCTCGCAGCAGTCGGACTGGGAGGAACAGAGTCACTCTGTCAGTCTGGGAGGAGTTTAAACCAGTGGAGGTGGCCGAGGTCATTGAGGTGATCTCAGAGCTAAAGCACACACATCGTGAACTGGACCTAGCTCCGACGCGTTTCTTGATGAGATGTGCCGGGGCTGTCAGCCCTGTGTTTGCCACGATTGCCTGGTGTTCGATGTTGGAGGGGGTCTTTCCAGCAGTCTTGAAAGAGGTCCTAGTAAGATCCCTCCTGAAGAAACCATCTCTTGACATGGACGTCCTGGCAAATTACCATCCTATCTCCAACCTGTCATTTTTGAGCAAGGTTGTTGAGAAACCTGTGGCGCAACAGCTTGAGAATCACCTCATGTCCTTTGACATCTATGAGCCATTCCCAGTCAGGTTTTAGGGCCAGACACAGCACTGAAACAGCATTAGTTAGGGTGCATAATGATCTGTTCAGGGCTAGAGATAGAGGAGACAAGTCAGTTCTTGTTCTAACATACTATTTGCCAGCAGATTAGGCCTTACGGTCTATCGAGTCTGCTCGAACCTTAGATCCTTAGTTGGGTGCCGTGGCCCTCCCATCCCTTGTGCTCCAGAAACCCCTATCATCCATCCCCACCCCCCCGGGACAGGCCATCATCTGATGCATCCACTTTCTGTGTCTGTCCCACCCTCTCTTGAAGCCCTCCACTGTGGATCTCTGAACTAGCTCCTCGATCTCTCTCTTCAGCTTTTGACACTGTGGATCATTTCATGCTTCTTGATCGGCTCTGTGAGTACTGTGGACTCGCCGGTGTTGTCATCAAATGGTTTGAGTCCGATCTCTGACAGTGTACAATGGGTAGTGATGGGGAATTTCTCCTCCTCCTCAATGCCCCTGTCATGTAGAGTACCCCAGGGCTCGATCCTGTCACCAATGTCATTCACAGTGTATATGTTGCCCCTGGGAGAGATCATTCGGCAGTTCAGTGTGAAGTGTCACTGCTATGCAGATGACACCCAGCTGTATCTGTCATTTGCCCCTGGAACATCCGATGCTGTAGATGTGATTAACCACTGCCTGGCAAATATGAATGACTGGATGGCCTCCAGCTGGTTGCGACTGAACCCAGATAAGACAGAGGTGCTGGTGATCGAGCCTGGTCGTGGGTGTGATGGGAGTGCTCCTGGAGCTGGCACACAACTCATTCAAGGGTCTGCTCTGTTGGTGACCTCCCCGAGGGTGTGAGATCTTGGTCTGATCCTAGACAGCAGACTGACACTTGAGGATCAATTGTCTTCTGTTGTCAAATTTTTACCTCTTGAGGAACATTGCCAGGATCAAGCCCCTCATTCTGCCCAAAGACCTGCCGACACTAGTGCATGCCTTTGTTACCTCAAGGCTCGACTACTGTAATTCTCTGTACTTCGGGGTCACTGGAGGGACCCTCCGCAGATTGCAGCTACTGCAGAATGCAGCGGCTCAGTTACTGACAGTCCTGTCCAGGTCCAGTCATGTGACCCCAGTCCTGCGGGCTCTGCACTGGCTGCCTATCAGGTGGAGGGTCCTCTTCAATGTGGGTTTGCTCACCTTTAAGGCCCTATACAGACTGGGTCCGGGCTACCTGACTGAGCTCCTCACACCTGCCACCACTGTCCGCTCTCTCCGCTCCCCGTCTAGGGGCCTCCTGGATGTTCCCCAGGGTTCCGCTCAAGACATCTAGCGACCATGTTTTCAGTGTCGCCAGGCCGACCCTGTGGAACTTGCTACCATCTGTAGTCCGGGAGGCCCCTTCCATTAAGGTGTTCAAACAAAGGCTAAAAGCCCACCTTTAACGCCTGGCTTACCTGGAGGAGACCATATGATCTGCCCAACTGTTTGTTTGAAAGTTTTAGTGATCTATGCTTCTGATGATGAATTTTAGTATTTTAATCTGTATATACATGTATTTTGCATTTTTATTTATTTATTTCTAAGAAGTACCTTTGAGCCAAAGGCTCTTTTACAGAGGTTCCACATCATACTAATACATGGGCATTACATCATTTACAATGGTTACAAGTACATAAGCAGATACAAGGAGGTTCCATGCCTAGAAAGACATGAGTACATCAGGTTACAGAGGTTACATAATTACAATAACGGGGATTACATAAGTAAAAATATACAGACACAATTTAAAGCAGGCTAGGCTGACAGGTTGTTAAGTAAACAACTTGAGATTCTACAGGATATAGAGTGAATCAGGTAGGGAACAGAGGATGATATAGTCTGTAAAATAATTAATTAATACTATACGCAAGAAGGCGAGAACTTGATGGGCAGCAGTTCTTTTATCATAAGCGCTAAAGAGAGTCATAAAGGAGGGCTAGACTCACTGGGGGGGTGAGGTGGGGACCTGGAGCCTACTACAGGAGTGTTAGTTAGCAAGAAGAGAAAAGAGGCGAGGCAAGGGTGCAGGTTAGAATAAGGGTAGCAGGAAAGTAGAGGGGAGAGTGTGGGGGAGTTCAGGTCTTACAGTCACAGTTCCTGTTTGTGGCGAGGGCCACTCAGAGTTTATCTTTAAAGGGGCCTATTTTGTCCTCTTTTGTGATGCCTAGGTCAAGCGCATTAAGTCAAAGTGGTGCCCGGTATTCGTAGGACCATTGGCCTTGTGTGGTTCTATGGAATGGGATGCAAAGAGCTGAGTTGTTTGTACCCCTAGTGCATCTGATGGAATTAGGTCGGCTGAGGGGGCTTTGCAGGCCTGGGGTGGTAAGTCCTAACACAGACTTTGAGCATGCATACTTGATACTGGAGGCGACTGTCAAGGTTGAGCCATTTTGTTTGAGTGTACAACTCGGAGGTGTGAGTGAGATTGGGTACCCCTAGGACTAAACTACATGCTTTATTTAGTGTTGTTTTGGTATGTTTCAAAGCAGTTTGGGAGGCAGCCCCATATACTGCTAGTCCGTAGTCTGTCACTGAGAGGACTGAGCTATTTACAGCAGTTTTGAGTGCCTCAGAAGTCAGGCCTTTTCGGTGTCTGTACAGTAATCCTAGTTTTGCATTTGACAACTTTGCGACTGTGTCTATGTGCTGGTTAAACGAGAGGGTGCAGCCCAGTGTCAATCCTAGGTATTTGAATGTTTGAACCACCTCCAGGGAAGTATTCTGATTGTTCTGAATGCAAAGTTGGTGAATGCGGTGTTTGTTATGTGATGATGCGAATAACATAGTCTTAGTTTTTTTATAATTGAGGAGCAGCTTTGATTGGAGGAACCAGTGCTCAGCCTCGGTGAAATTAGCCTGCATTTGCTTTTCCAGTTTGTAGGGGTCAGAATTACATGAATATAGGACCGCATCATCTGCATGTAGTAGTAGCTGGTCATTTACCAAATGAGGGAGGTTGTTTAAGAACAGGCTGAACAGTAGAGGGCCAAGGATAGAGCCTTGAGGAATGCCTGTGTTAACACTAAGGATGTCGCAGAAGGTGTCCAGGATTTTCACTTTTTGGACCCTCCCAGAGAGGCAGTTTCTGAACCATGCTACTGTTGCAGGGGAGGGGCCGGTACTGGAGAGCTGATCCAGGAGCAGATTGTGATTGACGGTGTTGAAGGCCTTGGTGAGATCAATATATGTTGCCCCCACCAAGAGCCCTCTGTCTAGAGCATTATGGATAAAGCTGGTAAACTCCACTAGAGCGGCTGTGGTACTGTGTTGTTTTCGAAATCCATGTTGCTGTTGACATTGTAAATTATACTTGTCTAGATATTCTGTCAGTTGATCACTCACGATTCGCTCCAGGGCCTTGGAGAGTGGAGGAAGGATAGATATTGGGCAGTAATTTGTAGAGTTGGCCCTGTCACCACTTTTGTAAACAGGGGTAACCACTGCCACCTTCCAGATCTGTGGGAATTCACCTGATACCAAGGAGAGATTTAAGATTTTGGTGAGGGGTTTGAGAGTTATGTCCAGGGTGAGCCTAACTAGTTGATCAGAGCTAGTTCTGGAATTACCTAGTGCTTTTAGGATGTACTTTTTAGCTTCCATAAAGGTGATCGCTCTGAAGTAGAAAGGCGGATGGGAGTTTGATTGGGTCCCCGGGTTTCATTCGGTGCAAGTATCTGATTGGTGTTGAAGGAAGCTCGGGGGCAACACTCCACTGAGGTCAGTAAAAGCTTTGTTGAAGACATTTGCTATGCGACTGTGATCCTGCGTAAGTTGGCCCTCAATGTTCAGGAAGGTGGGGGGAGTTTTATTAGGTTTACCGGTTAGGGACCTGATGTTCTCCCAGAACTGTCTACTGTCACCCTATGAGTTTGTCAGCTCATTTTTAAAGTGAGTGTTTTTGGCCTTGCGAATAGCCCAGGTGCATTTATTCCGTGCAACTCTATAGTTCTGGTAGTCTGTCTGGGTACCGGAGTTTCTTGCTTTGTACCACAAGTCGTCCCTATTTTTCATGAGGGCTAGTAGCTGTGTCGTGATCCCTTTTAATGTCATTATTTGTATTGTTTTAGTGTTAGGCAACCACAGCCTCCGGGATTGGGTGCCATAAAAATAAAATTTGCCTTGCCTTTTGATCAGTGGGTCTGAAGACACATCTTTTTAGAGAGGCGTTTGGGAATTGTTTTTGCATTCCTGAAGGAGCAGACTGACGAACTGTTGATGGGTATAGTCGATTGTATTTTATCTGTCTGTGATTGTTTGTTTTAATGTTGATATATGTTTTTAAATTGGTAATTTATGCAATTTGAGCTACCGCCTACCTGTATAGTGCCCAGAGCCTCTGGGATGGGGCGTTAGATAAATAAAGTTTATTATTAATATTAAAATAAAAGCAAACACTAAGCCAAGTAGAGACTATGTCAGTAACATCCGTTATGGAATATAACAACATTGCGGGAAAGACAGGACCTGATGTTCATAAAAACTGGTTGATCATTTTAAGTGGTCCTAATTCGGTGCCACATGTGGGATTAAATCCCAGAATAACATTAAGCAGAGGGTCAAGTCATCTGTTGGTACGTGGCAGATTTTAAGAAGAAAAAGTATAGAGAACAAAAAAAAAATGGTTAACCCACCTCTGAGAGGCTTTTTGGTAGAAAAAAAAACAAACCTGTAACTAATATGAATGTGCCCGCAGATGAAGGCCTCATGGTCCATCTAGTCGGCTTGAATTTGCAGTTCTCACTATGTTTATAATGGGAACTACCCTCCATATCCCCCTTGATCCCTCTTAAATACCCCCCCGCCCCATCTGCAACTTTCCCCCTCTCCCTGTCCCAATTTCTCTTGAAGTTGTCCACTGTTCTCAAGGTACCACCTCCTCTGGCAACTCATTTCACTTAGCTACCACCCTCTGAGTGAAAAAAGTGCCTACTTATCTCCCTCCTGAATCTTCCCTCACCAGCTTCAGGCTGTTACCCCTAGTGATCTTGTTCCCACTAAGGCTAAGCAGGCCCACAGTGCTCAATCTATTTATACCTTTCAGGTACCTGAAGGTCTTAATTATGTCCCCACTCTCCCTTCAGTCCTCAAGAGAATACATGTTGAGCCACGTGAGCCTCTCCTCCCAGGTGTTGCCTTGCTGGCCCTGGATCATCTTGGCTGCCCTTCTCTGGACTGTTTCTAGTAGACGGATATCCTTCTTAAAATAAGGACGCCGGCCGGCAACCCGGGTTCGGGAACGAGCCCGGGACATCGGGTGTCAGCAGGGGAGGGAAGAGGATTGAGCATCCAAGGACAGCTCTCCTCTCCCGGGAGGAAGGGGGATACATGCTCTGTGCCTGACTGGCCTCTGGCAGAAGCTGGAGGCATAGCAGGCACATGAGTGTACACAGAGTTGAGAAGTGGCAGAAGTCAGCGGAGATGCCTTGACATCGGGGCGTAGGCCACTCCCCCAGAACATTGGAAAAAAAAACGTGGCACTCCCGGGTAGACAGAGTGCCAGGCCCAGATCCCCAATATCCCTACCTGCCCCAATGACCGGCGTCCTGACCAGACTCAGGAATTCGGGGTGGTTGCCCCCCAACCTCGTCCCCACCTGGGGGGTAAGCCAAGGCTACGTGGAGGACGGACCGCCACGGGATACTGGTAGGAGGTGGGGACTAGAATGGCCATAGGCATCTCCCGAAGGGAGTGGAGTGCCGCGGGAGGGGAGGAGTATAAACAGAAAGTAAAAAATAAATAAATAAATAAGGACACCAATACTGCACACTGTACTCTAAGTGCGGTCTCACTAAAGACCTGTATGATGGCAGGACAACCTCTGCCTTCCTGCTGGTAATTCCCTGGCTATGCAGCCCAGCATCCGATTTGCTCTGGCTGCAGATTTTCTGCATGTGCTGAATATTTCAGGTCACTCGTGATAATTACACCCAGGTCCTTTTCTTCCTCTGACCTGGTTACCTACACAGCGCTCAACCAGTATTTGGCCCCTGGGTTTTTAACCCCAAGTGCATACCTTTACACTCTTTAGCACTGAAACCCAGTTCCCAAATGCCAGACCACTTCTTTAGTCTAGCCAGGTCTTCCCAGAGTTCCTGTCTCCTCCCTCTCTGTGTCCACCCTCCCACAAAGCTTTGTGTCATCCATGAATAGGCAGATCTTACCCTTGATCCCATCTGTTATGTCACTTATGAATATGTTAAATAATACTGGACTGAGCACAGAACCCTCTGGGACCCCACTAGTCACAGGCCCAGCTTCTGAGAATTCCAAACCCCCCATACCAGTTCTTGGTTTCTGTCCTACAGCCAACATCTGACCCACCCAACAAGCTTCACCCCCACCCTCAGGTTTTCTAGCTTCCTGACCAGTCTCCTACGAGGTACAGAGTCGAAGGCCTTGCTGAATTCCACATACAGGACATCAACCGCTTGGCCCTTTTCCACTGTCCTGGTGACCCAGTCATAAGACGTCAGTTAGGTTAGTCTGGCAGGAACTCCCTGACAAAAACCCATACTGTCTCATGTCCTAGAGCCCATTATCCTCCAGAAAGCTCACCAGTCTCTCTTTCAGGATGTGCTTGCCCACTACTGAGGTCAGGCTGATTGGCCTGCAGTTCCCTGGTTTATTCTTCGGCACATTTTTATGGAGAGGCGCATGTGACCTGTACACTCAGACCAGCTGGCTCCAACTATCAAACCGCATAAAGTTTCTCACCTGCTCCATGGTGAAAAAAATCTACCTTGGCCTTGCACCTTCTGGGGTCTCAACTCTGTTACAACACCGAATTAACAAATGGCACCTTAGAAGATCCACGCTACAGCTACTGAAAGTCCCCCACTGTCACACTTCACAGGGACAACGCTTTTGCTTATCAGAGCACCACTCGGTTCAATGGCTTCAGCCCAACCATCTCCTCTGCCCCAACTATTGGTATGTTTAAAACTAGGCTCGGGACTATCTCACTACCAACAGCTCCTGTGACTGCCCAACTTAACCTTGTTTCTCCACTTCCCTTTCTGCTCTGGTTGTCGGCCCCCCACTGGATTCTACCTCATCTTGGTATACCCAATACTGCACTTTTCACCCTCTTGCCACCCTTCCTAGATTTCTTCCCCCCACCCTCTTCCCTCTCCCTATGACTCTGGCACTTCTTATCTGTTGTCTATTTTCTCTGACAAATGCCGCTGGCTGCCTTGTTACAATGCTACCCTTGAACTGTATTAATCTGTACTCTGTTTGCAACGTCCACATTGTTGTAATGCCTGTCGTGATGTTCCCCATAATTTGTATTTCTCTGACGTGGAACCTTTGTAAAAGAGCCATGGCTCAAAGGTATTTGTAATCCTAGACTTAATAAATAAATTAAATAAATAAAAAATAAATGTGCAGTTGCCCAATCCCAGGGCACGATCCCAGACTTCACAGAAGTGTTAAACAGGGCTGCCAGGGGATCCACCAGAGCCTCCGCCAGTTCCCTTAGGACCCTTGGGTGCATGCCATCTGACCACAGGGATTTATCCATCTTCAAGGCCCTTAAGTACCCCATCAGCCTGAATAACGCCATCTGACACCTCCATTCCCCATCACCAAGTTCGCTTGCGGCACTGGTCCGGCCTTCGCTCTAGTGAAGACTGAACATAAGTACTTGTTAAGTACCTCTGCTTTCTCTTCACTACCTTCTGCCAAACCACCCCCTTTGTTAATGTATCTCATCCTTTATGTTCTCTTTCTCCCCTATATATTGGGGGAAAAAAGCCTTCTCCCCTGTTTTTACCATTGTGCTGGCTGCAATTCCCTTGTAGCCTTTGCCACCCTAACTGCTCTGCTCGCCTCCCTTGATTTAATAAAGCAATCCACCCTATCCTCCTCTTTCTGAGTATCTTTGTACTTCCAGATGGCTGTCCTCCTGTCACCTACAGCTTTTGCCTCATCCCTGCTGAACCAGCCGGGCTTTTTGGTCTTAAGTTTTCTTACTTTTGATTTTGGTGCACTCACCAGTGGCCTCCATCAATCCCTCCTTTATTATTGCCCATTTCTGTTCCACATCCCTCTCCCTTCTGATCCCAGCAAGATGTCCTACTAGAATTTCTCCCATCCTACCAAAGTTAGCCCTCTTAAAGTCCAAAACCCTTTTCCTGGTCCTGACTAGCCCCCCCTACTCATGTTCAGGCGAAACCACACCATGTGGTGGTCACTACCAGCAAGTGGCGCTTCCACTGTCACATACTGAACATGCCCGCAGTTGGACAGGACCAAGTTCAGTACAGCCCCTCCCCAGTGGGCTCCATGACACTGTAGGCCAGGAAACCTCCCTGAAATGCATCCAGAAGTACTTGCTCCCTAGTATAGGAGGTAGCCAGGATTTTCCAATCCACCCTAGGTAGAGCTGACATAAATTAATCTACAAAATATTCAACTGCTTTTGTGATTTTTTTTGCATTGTGAGTCCCTGTCAAAAGTTGTATGTTGGTTGCACAATACATTCAGGTCAAACTGTGTATCCAAGTGCATATCAGACCAGTAACTAATATACATCATGACATCATTCTTGGTCAATAAGGACTGCTTATTTTTAAACATTCCAAGTACTCTTTTTTCCACAACAGGGTGTCTCATGGAAACGATACTAAAATTCTACAGTTCTAAGTTCAGTTAGCTTAGTCCATTTCATCACACAGGGGTTTCTCTCATTTTCTAGAGTCAGTCAGTTTCATTTTAAATTCAGGGTACATTTTTTAAAAATAGGAATCTTCAACATGATTTCTAATATGTTTATGTATATATCTCTCCTCCAGCTCACTGATGCTATCCTCGCTGATATAGACCAGGGCCATGTCACCTCACCTATTTTGGTCAGTTTAGCCAAAGCTTTCGATGCTGTAGCCCATCCCATACTCCTGGACAAACTTAAGGCAGTTGGAATCTCAGTTTCTTCACTTGAGTGGTTCTGCTCCTACCTTGAGGGCAGATCACAAGATGTCTGTACTGGAGACAGCCTCCCACCCCACCCCCACTCCCTGTCAGCTCAGGCGTCCCCCAAGGGTCTGTCTTGGGCCCAATTCTTTTCTCTATTTTTCTAAATTACTTCCCTAAGGTCTGCTCCGCTGTGTCAATACATATGTATGCAGATGATATGGTTCTTTTGTCCTCTGGCTCCTCCACCCCTGATCTTACGAACCAATTCTAACTGGACCTTTTTTTTTTTTTATTATCTCTTTATTCCTCCACCAGTCTAGCCGCCCACTCCTTCGGATGGCCAAGCCCTGCACACCAATCCTCCCGATCGCCGTCCGCTGCCCTCAACATACCGCCCCCGACTAGGCCAATGTATCCTTCATCGAGAGGTCTCTCATGGCAGGGACCGAGACGGCCATTATCTTGTGCCCGTAGGCACTTTCTTCAATGCCCGAGGACGTCAAGTGCGCAGCACATGGCGACCTGGCTTTGCAGTGATGGGAGGGTGGGCCGCTGTCATCCGGATGGCTTAGGCACTATTTTCTTTTTCATTCCCCCCGCCCACTGGAATACACACCGCAGCATCCTGGCGTGACTGCACATGTGATGTGTGGTAACCCACACCGCAAAGCATGATAACAAAACCAGCCGCCAGGATCCGCCAAAGAGCGGTGCATTCTTGACCCCCTCCCCTCTCGGGAAGGAGAGCATCCAAGAGACGCCCTTGAGTCCTCTCTGCCGGCCTCCTCTCCGGTCGTCTGGGCTCGGATGCGAACCCAGGTCGCCAGCATGCCAGGCGATCCCCCCCATCGCCCAGTGCCACAGGGCCGGCTAGCTAACTGGACTTTAATGACATCCAGCATTAATTCAGAGTTAATCAGTTATCCCTCAATGCCAAGAAAACGGTCTCCATGACTTTTGGCACCAGGCAGAGACTTGCTAGAGTCCTACTTCCTTACTTTCAGACCCTTGATGGTGCAATTGTTGAAGATGTCTTCTCTTTCAAGTACCCGGTGGTTAGATCGTCATCTAGATTTGTCTGTTCATGTGGATGCTGTTCACAAGAAGCTTAACCCCAAGCCTGGCGCGCTTTACAGAAATAAGAGAAGCATTCCACTTCCTGCTTGCAGAGAAATCCTGACTAAGATGAGTTTGCCCATTTTTGACTATGGAGACATTGTTAGTGCTGCTCCAATGTCTACTTTAGCTAGACTGGATCCTCTCTTTCGCTCCTTCTATCACGTTGCCTTGATAAACCTATGTACACACATCACTGTACCTCATATTCGTCCCTCTCACTTCCATCTTGATGTCAGGAGTTTCACCCACTGTGTCTCCTTTATCTCCAAATTTTGGTTTGGCTCTCATCCTTTATATCTCCTCTCTCTCCACTCCATCCCCCATTCGTCCTCCTACTCTCTTTGTAATCCTTGATCTCACTCTTTTGCTCTCCCTCAAATTAAATCTACTGCTGGCTAGGCTGCTTTTCCATTTTGTTTCCCTAAATTCTGGGGCTCCCTTCCCCCTTCTATTCGCTCTGCTCCTTCCTTTCCTGCTCTTAAAGCTCTCTTCTGTGAGTTCTCTATTCAGTCCTGCAGCTGCTTCCGATATTGGATTTACTTCTTATCTGCAACTTACCCAATTCCCCACTTCCCCAGTATCAGTCACTCCCCCAGTTTTTATTTTAAGTTCATAACTATATTTTTGTCAATTTATTCTTAGGCATAATTGTCCTGTTTATTTTTGTCATACTTATTCTATTCTATGTATTTTATATCCTGTATTTTTGTATCTGTTACCATTTCCCCTCTCCCCTTCCCCCAGGATGCATCGGGAAATGAGCTGTTGCCAGCTCAGTACGTCTTTCCTAGTAAAACATTTGAAATAAACAAATAAATATGTACGGTTCATGTGTCTCTTATAATACAAGAGTTTCTTAATAAGTCCTTTGTGTGCCATAGCTGCTCAGGTTTGCTTCGCAGTTCTCTCACCCAAAGAACTCAAGAATGCACTGCTATGACCACAAGAGAGACAGTAACAGTACATATACACATGCAGTAAGGGGGACACACCACTAGGATTACATTTTAAACAATATCGTAACTCAAGCCCGAATGGCATTGGCTTTATATATTTAGAGCACATAAAACATAGTTAAGGGAAGGATACAGATTAAAAACCCTCTTGCAGAAGGAAGGCCAATGGATACTTCATATGAAGAGTCTAAAGCCATAAGGTCTCAACGAAGGGTTCAACCTGAAACCTTTCTTCTGAGTGCAGTTATGATGAAGAAAGGTTCTGCTGAATAAACAGATGTTTGACTGCAACTAACAATGACTGCTAGGACCAATACATATGTTTATGTCTTACATCCAGGGCTTGAAATAACCGGCTGTCCACCCGTCCCGGACAGCCGGTTTCCAGTTGGGACAGCTGTTTTTTTAAGACCGCCTGTCCCTTGGACAGGCGGTTTTGTCAGCGAGCAGCGAGAGAGACGCAGCGAGGGAGACAGTGTTGTGCTGGGCACTAGGACCCAGTGGCAGACGGGAGGTTTCCCCGGATGACGTCGACGCATAGCTCCGCCCGCCCATTCAGTCTTCCCGCTGGCACTGAGGGTCAAGTGACTGCAGCTCCAGGTGTCACCTGACCTCTCAGCGAGCGGGAAGACTGACTGACGCTGACTCGCTCTCCTCACTCTCACTAGTCTGGCCATAGGGAGAGGAGTGCGTGTAGGACAGCGAGAGCGATTGGAAAAAAAAAAAAGACCTCTGCAAATTCTCAACAGCCCTTCTCAGGGCTCTCTCATTTTGGGGCTCAGTTTGTGTGAATCAAAGCCCTGCTGGTACTTAGAGGAGGAGAGGGGAGGTGAACAAGGGGGATTCTTTAGTTTAAGTCTCAAAGCAGTCAGGCACTGTACCTGTACACCTGAATAAAACTCTCTCAAAGCCAAAAGAGACCTTGTGATCTGAAGTCTCATCATCCTGACTCCTGAACAAAAAATATATCTTGAGTGTGCAGAGAGGTGAAGGCAAGGCTCTATTAAAGTTTATTGTTCACTCAGCCTGTGTAAAGCCCTCCAGAGCTTGAACCTTGAAGATGGATACTGACGGACTTACTGTACTACTAGTAGTCCTACTAACTTAAACTAGCCCCTGTCAGCCTGCTGTTGTGCGCTGCCACTGGACTAACTGAATAAAAGTAAAATTGAGTGACTGTGACAAGAAGGCACTGTCAAAGGGAGAGGAGGGGATTAAATTACAAAACAGGTTGACAGCAGGATACCCCTCAGGTTTTAGCTGTGAAATCTGAGCTGGAGGAAAATATAAATATTAAACTCCTTTGTCCGGGGTTTTACAGGGAGGGAAAGAAAAGTAAACAGACTGTTCACGTCTTCTAATATCTCTGATCAACACTTCACTGTAGTGTCCACTGTCTTCCAGAGTGCTTACTGTACTTTAAATTTGTACTAGCTAAGTAAACCAAAAGGGAAAAAAATGTCTTTGTTAGAGTTTGGCTTTAAAATAATTACAGGAACGCCTTCAGTTTCAAGCAAAGAGGGAGGAGAAAGCTTGGGTTCTTCTATGTGTACTGCTTCTCCATTACTGATAGACTCAGTAGCACCAACTACTCACCCCACCATTGTGGCCACAGATGTGACAACTTGTAGTGCCAGTGCTGATATGCCAGCAACTGTGACTACTGTTGAAAGTGGTGGGAGTCCCGGGGCAAAAAGAAAAAGGGGGTTCCAGGAGACCTGGAAGAAAAATGAGGTGGCTACTATATGAGCCTGATGTGGGCATGACCTGCTCATACTGCAAAAAATACTTAAGGGAGACAAACACTTTCATGAGTGGCTGTAAGAGCATAAGACTTGAAATGCACGAGTTTTTAGAATTCTCAAACCTCATAAATTAGCTAATGAAAAATACTGTGTCTAACACAGACCCTTCCAACTTAGCAATAGAGCGAGGAATAATACAAATGGAAAAATGAGGCCACAAAGTGGAACATTTGTTTAGAACAACTCTTTATTTGATTAATTCAGAACGCCCATTCACAGATTTCCCTGGCATCTTAGAATTACAACATGTAAATGGTGCAAATGTCGGAGTCAGTTATAGAAGTGACAAACAGGCAGCAACGTTCACACATTTTATTTCAGAATCAATAAGGATAAAAGATGCAAAACTGGTTAACAGTAACACTTTCATCTCTGTCCTATGTGACTCGAGCACTGATGCCTCAGTAATAGAAGAGGAGGCAGTCTATATTAGGACAATGGAAAATTTCCGTCCAGTTAACAAATTTGTTTCCCTTCAGCCAGTCTGTATTCCAAATGGTGAAAGCATTTATAACTCAATAGGTGATGCCTTAGAATTCACCTTGGACTGGAAAGAAAAAATTGTTGCTTTTGGATCTGATGGGGCACCCGTCATGTTGGGTAAAGTGACTGGGGTGTTTGGCAGGATTTTGAAAGACGTACCTCATTTGTTAGGGATTCAGTGAAGTGCTCACAAGTTGGAGCTAGCTATAAAGCAATCAGCAACATCTATTCCATACATGAAAACAACAGATGAAGTCTTAATGGGTATCTATAAAATATACCATAAGTCTCCCAAAAACTGGGCCAGTCTCAAAGAGCTAGCCAGTAATATGAGGTACACCATTCACAAACCAGTTAACGTGCCAGGGACCTGGTGGGTTGCACACAGAGAAAAGGCTCTGTCTGTTATTCTGTCCAGCTACAAGGCCTTAGTTGTACATTTACAGCACATTGCTTCCACGCCAGGGCAAACAAAAGATCAGGCCAGTGGGTTGTTCAAAACAATAAGTACTGTGAGATTTGTCCTCTTTTCTCAGTTTCTGGCTGAATACCTTTCTGTCATGATGGCCTTTAGTCTAACTCTACAGAGAGACAGCTCAACAGTAGAAACAATAGTCAGCAAGGTTGAAAGCACAGTGCTCTGGCTAGAGAACTACCCTGCGCAGGATAAACTTGACAAAATCTGTAACGAATTGCTGTTGCTCCCTGACTCTGACACAGCTGACAGTGACACTAGCACAAGTCGACTGACAGGCTCAGCCACTACTCAGGTTCAGTTCCGTGGATCTGATATCTTCCTTAACTTAGAAAGGGGATATTCTATAGATAGAACCAAACAGGCAGTGTTGCGTGATGTTACAAGCCTTCTTTCATCAACAATTGAAAGTATTAACTCACGATTTTCCAATTTTAAAACAGACAAAGTCCTACGGTCATTCAGTATATTTAACCCATTACAGTTACCACATAGTGACCAACTAGCCCTTTATGACAATGAGGAAGTCAGAACCCTCACAGAGCACTACAGTGACCTATTGAAGAAACACAATAATAATGTAAACTTGATTGAAGCGCAATGGTTAGAGCTGAAACCACTTATGAAAAAAAATCACTGAATGAGCTGTCTCCGAAATTTCACTATTTGGATTTCTGGCAAAAAATTCTCCATAATGATGCACATGAACAGCGATTCCCTGATATTCTGGTCTTAGTCACAATAGCTCTACTGATCCCAACCCAAACTGCAGTAGTTGAGAGAGGATTCAGCTTGATGGGCAGAGTGAAGTCTGACTGGCAGTCCTGTCTGTCTCCTATGACTACATCTGAACTAATGTGTGTCAAGCTGTCAGATGCTAGCGTTGCTACATTTGACCTGCAGGATGCCATAACACTATGGTTCAAATCTGGAAAACAAAAGAGAAGACCTCATGTGAGACCATATGGCTGCAGACAAATTCAAGTTCTGATTCAGAAATAGATTAGACACAATCAGTGTTTTACCTTGAAAAATAACCCCCAAAAGCAACAGTTTTTCTATTTCCACTTTACAGTGCATTTTATGTTTTAAGTTTAAAATTCACCTCACAAAAATGTGGACAGGTAAAACTTTGTCCGGACAGGCAACATTTACATTCCACCTGTCCCTCGGACAGGCATCTCAAAAAAATTATTTCTAGCCCTGCTTACATCCCTCTGTTTTCTGAGCTGCAAATCATCAAGCTTTAAGCCATAGATAACATGCTCTGAGAAGATTTCTTCAAGGGTAAACACCACTGAATATAGTTGGTAAACATATGTCACAGTACAGACAATACTATACTGTGTGCTGTTATATTAGAATATCAAAGGATTACTGAGATTGGCTGTAAATACAGTAGCTCAAATCTCAAAAGCTTGTGTTAATATCCAAGTGTTTTTGTGAATTAAATCAATAGTTATTAGTCTGGTATTTACTGCTATAGAAGGAAAAAGTGCACTACTAGTAGTCAACATGTTCTATATAAAATCAAGAATTAAATACTTTTTTCATGATCTGCCTTCATATAGGTCTATATGCTGCAAGTCTAGTACTTAGAAGTCTTTTTGTTATTGATGTTATTAAGATCATTCTCACCACAAAGAAAAATAGAAACCACTCTGCCACAGGGAAAGTTCACGAATATTTGAAAATGAACACCAAATGACTAAACATCCACAGATAACGCTAGTTGTCATGTATTTCTGATCTTTAAGCTGCTGCCTAAAATCTATGATGGGTATTTAAAGAGCTGGTGACAAGTTCAGGAGAACTTTAACAAAACCTAATATCTTAGACAGTCCAGCTTGTATTTCCCATTAGTGCTGTATTCCTCCTCCCCATTATTTATTACGGAGGTCATTCGTATGAAAACAGGATCTTTGCTCCTGAAAGGTTACTCTATTCCTGCTGCTTTCTCCCTACCTGAAGTCACGGAGCACTGCCTCTGATATCAGTTACTCCCCTAGCAACAGACTGTAATGTCACAACAGAGGACTATGACTTGAAGTAGG
Source organism: Neoceratodus forsteri (assembly GCA_016271365.2). NCBI lineage: Eukaryota > Metazoa > Chordata > Ceratodontiformes > Ceratodontidae > Neoceratodus > Neoceratodus forsteri. The sequence continues at coordinate 1,618,752,634 of CM028130.1, forward strand.
GAGTAAGCTATAGCGGCCGATGGACCCTAAAGGAACTCTAAGGGATAAAGATCATATATTCATGCAAATTTCCTTAGTAATAAATAATGGGAAGGAGAAATATAAAAACTATAGGTGGACTCTACTGGTGTATATATTTGGTCAACTGTTTTTAGCGAATACAAAACACTAAATTCAAATATTTGGCATCCTTGACCTGGAAGATTTTTGGAGCCTCCTCCTTTCTAAACCTCATCAGCGTATGCAGCTCTGGGGTATCTGAACTGGGGATATTCTTGGGGAACTGGGGATATTTCCTGAGAGCATGGTATCCCGGGGAACTGGGTAAACCCCAGAATAGTGATCATGGCCAAGGAGAAAAAACTTTACAGGAAAAAAATCTGTTAATAAATAACCAGTTCAATCCCAGACTTTCAAATTTTGAAAATGGAATTTACGTATGAACAACGAACATATGAAGACGCCAGCAGAAGAAGGCTATTTTGTCTATAAAGTCTGCTCGTATTGCAGGGTCCACAGCTTCAGCTAATGTCCCTTTAATTACTTTGATAGCCGTACAGTGCATCAGTGTCCCTGGGTAGGTTAATGGGGTTTCAAAAACACTTCCGGAGTCCCTCTGTGGTTACCTTTTCCCCCTACAGATTCCTAAAAAGATACTCATACCCAGAAATTTTCCCCAGAATACGAAATGCATCTGTACTCTGACATTTTCAGCCTACACTGGGATCAGATGTACCTGTTTAAAAGGCAGTGCCTCTCAATGGCGCATCTGTTACTGAGCCATGGTGCCTTTCTTCCTCCTCTAGACGAGCCATTTTGTCACCTTCTAATGTTGATGCATGCATACATCATGGTTTCGGATTTCTATGGTTTTAGAGTTGGTCTGCTCTATACATCGCAATTACCTCGCATTGGTAGGATTTTAGCACTGCATTAATAACACAGTGTTCACTGACTAGACTAGCCTTATTACAACTGTTTAGCATTTCATCGAATAAGTTTAAACGTTAACATGTGGAGGGACACGTTAGTGCCTTCCATTTTTCTTCTCTTAAGGATACTATACTCGGCAGGGTCTGCATGCCTTACAAAGATGTTGTTTTATATGCTGAGTTAGGGGATGTTTCTACCCGTATTAAGGGGTATATAATAGATTGTTGTTTTTTTTTAAATGATGTTGGTAATCTCTGCTCTTGGCAGAAAAGGTCTTTGAATATACTGTGTGTGTGTGTGATATATATATATATATATATATATATATATATACACACACACACACACATATATATGTGATGCATATTTAATTACAACTGCAGTAACCCTCTAGTGTTGCAACACTTGATAGGGACATATTTACTCTCTACTGTAACAATGCTGTTATGTATTATAATGCCATTAATATGTGTCTGCCCATCGGCTGTATGTTCTGCGTCACATATACAGATAACGGCTGTATGTTCTACGTCACGTATACAAATAAACTAATAAACATAAAAAAAAGCGCAATGCCTGTTCTGGCATTCATAGCAGCAGTGGGGGATGTTGGCTAGCTGTTGTCAGGCCTGACCATGGGGCATAAGCCATGGGATCAGGGGTATGGAAGTAAGCACTGGAAGCATGGCTAGGCTCAGCTGGAGGAATCGGAATACCGGGCCATGGGGGTGAAAAGTAAATTGCGAAAAAACAAAGTTGTGTAGGAGTTTCTGCTTCCTGTATTGAGATCTTTGGAAAAGTGACTGGTAGCAGACAGCGGGGTTCAGCTGTGCCAGCTATCACCCTTCTCAGCTTTGAGGATGTTCTGGTTAGGCCCTCCTGCCTCCTACACGTAGCCAATGAGCACCCATGGCGCTGGCCAACAGGCAGGGCACTGTGGATGCTACGTGGCCACCCACAGCACAATGCAGGTCCAGTTCCCATCTGCAGTGCTCTGAGAGTATGATGCTCAGTACCTTCCCCCAGGGTTGGCATGCAGTTCCTCCACATTGTGTTCTAGACCCCACCAGCCAAGGCGGAGTTGGAACGAAAAAATGATTCCAGGTTTTCCACATAGTGGAGCAGTACTCCACCACTCCATACTAATGAGTTGGGCAACTCCTACATAACTTTATAGGCTTATACAGAAATCATGTGTGTATCCCACTGTCGATTCGCCGTACTCCGATCCAGAAAATGATCCTCCCTTGATCCTCCCTATATTTGACTACGGTGATGTAATCTACACTGCCGCTCCCAAATCTTCCCTTCCCTTACCAGGCTGGACTCTCTTTTACATTCCTTCTGTCACTTTGCTCTTGACTGTCCTCCAGGCACCCATCACTGCAACCTCAACCAGTCTCTCTCCTTCTCCTCCCCTCCCTAGCAGACAGACATCATATCCACTGCGCCTCCTTTCTAGCTAAATTCTGGTTTCACTCTCTCCCCCCCCCCATATCTCTGCTCCTCAGTTTCCCCCCAAACTGCCTTCCTCTCACTCCCTTAGAAACCTTAACTCCTGAGCCTTAACCCTTCCTCTCAGGTCCTCAACAGCAGGCCAGTCAGCTTTCTCCTACCACTTCCCAAAAATATGGAACTCCTTCCCCTATAAAGGTAAGCCATTTGAGGCAGATGCAGTTTAGAGTAGGGACCCAGCTGATGGGTGTTCCACTTCAATGTTGGTAGCTGGGCGACTTCACAGCAGGGCCCTGAGGTGAATACCAAGAGACCCCCACTCCTTTTGAAATCAAATTAGTAAGTTGGCAATCCAGGTGAAAAAAATGTTTATTGTTACATTTACCCCTTTTTTGTGTGTGGGAGGGTGTGCTCTAACTTGTTTTTATTGATACATGACATATACAGTAACACCCTTATTTAGAATCCCATGTCGTTTATGAATGAGCAAGAGTGGGCAGTTAACACTGAACAAAGTTTGTAAACGCAAAAGTATGGTTTTCTCATTTAGCTAGCTCCCCACCAGTTACCCCCACATTGGCTGGGAGGCCACACCTTAATTAAGCCATCTTAGGCTGCTACACCCTATAAAGGTAAGCCATTTGAGGCAGATGCAGTTTAGCGTAGGGACCCAGCTGATGGGTGTTCTACCCCAATGTTGGTAGCTGGGTGACTTCACAGCAGGGCCCTGAGGTGAATACCAAGAGAGCCCCACTCCTTTTGAAATCAAATTAGTAAATTGCCAATCCAGGCTAAAAATATATATTTATTGTTACATTTACCCCTTTATGGGGGGGGGTCAGGGTGTGCTCTAACTTCTTGTTTTTGTTGATGTATGCCATATATAGTAGCACCCCTCATTTAGAATCCCATTTATAGTTTGTGAATGAGCAAGGATGAGCAGCTAACATTGGGTAACCCCCCCCCCCAGCCTGTCTGGCATGATTCCTCACCAAGATCCTCTCCTCCTTCCTAAAGGGACCTTTTCTCCCTTGCCTGCACTAGTGCTTTAAACCTCCCTCCCCCATTATTTTATTTTGCCTCTTGGTTTCAAACACCTGGTTAGCACTGATTAAATGTTCAGTGCTGACCCATGCCATTTCTGATTTGATTAGTATATTTAGCTCACAAATTCTTGTTCTGTTTTGTTAATTTGCCTGTAGCTTACCGTTATTTCTTGTCAACCAATTTATACTGTTTGTGCTATTTTATGCTGTCTGTGTAATGTCATTACTGTATTTGACATTTGTACCTGCTTGTATCCTTACTATTACTCATACCCCCTCTCCCCCAGGATGCAACTGGAAACAAGCATTGACTGCTCAGTATGCCTTTCCTGGTAAAACATTTAAATAAAAAAATAAATAAATAAGCAGGAAGGGGAATGCATTCCTGCAGGATCCTGCAAAATGTAACCCTTTAGGGCCGGACCAGTGGCACAGCCGCACTGCATCTCACTGCCAACCGGGAGAAAGCCCTGGAATATTACACGGGTTGGGGGGGGGCTGACCGCAACGCTGAGGAACTTGGCTCCTATAAATGGATCACTGCACACCCCCCACCAACCATGAACACGCTTGGCACTGACTGTGATGGCAGCCACTTACCCACCCTCAAAAATGGAGGAAGGAAGCAGCAGCGGTGACTGAAAATAATAATAATAAAATGTTTTATTCCTATTATGTTTTTTCCTGCAGTAATTCTGTTTGTTGCTTCCTCCAGTTGGGCCCCGGTCAGGACCGACCCTCCTGTCCCCTTTACCCCAGCATCCCATGTACTTACCATCCAACTTTCGACCTCCACATTGCTTCCCCTCATCTCTCATGGGGGTGATCCCAAAAGCTACAAAACAGATCTTTGGACAGGAAATGCGTCATGTCGCCGAGTGCAAGGCCTGCAGATGTCCAGGTCCTTCACCCTGCCCAACCAGTGAATTTCAGTTTCACCTTCTGTGTCCTCCCCAGGAGGGGTGGATGTGCCACGCCACGCAGGCTGCCCTGCGAACCCTTCCACATCCAAGATGCCAGCAGCCGCTGCTCCTCTCATGCCCAACATAGTGGTCCCTGGCTCCCTAGCCCCAAGCCGCCATCAGGGGTACATAGGAAGCCGCATCCCTCCTTCCCCACAGGATAGCAGTCCAGCAGATGCTCAATCCTCCTCTCCCCAGCTGACTCTCCAACATCCCGAGTTCACACCCGAACAGGGGTCATCAGTGCTGCACGCGGTAGCACTACCGCTGCACCAGCAGGCCAGTCTCTACCAAGTATTTTCTCATGCTCACCCCTCCTCCGGCAGCCACTCAGCCTCATCAACTGCTAACCTGATCACAGTTCCCCCAAACGCTTCACATTCCCGATACCCAATAGTGAGGACTCTGGGGATGGGCCATCCTTCCCCTCATGACACAAAGGAAATGAAAGGTGGCACGCTGAATGGTATGGGGGTATAATCCCAAACATAATGCCAGCCAAGGGAAGGGGACATGGAGACTCCTGGCACATGCATCCTCTCCCCCCCCATATGAAGATGCAGACTCTCTGGACCAATGTAAGGGGTCCTCAGTGGTGGCAACACACACTTTTCACAGCACCAGATGCCAGCTCCCAAATCAGCTGCTGAACCTGAGTCAAAGATGCATAAACACTTCTGCTGGGCCATCATGCAATCGTTAATAAGATTTATTTGCTACACCACTAGCAGCTGTGCAATCCAGAGCAGCCTTGCCAAGTCAGGGAGAGCACCCTGTTCCACAGAAAAGCAAAGGATGCTGGGAAGGAAAGCCACTAAAACTGCAGAGGTCTGAAAAGACCCCATCATGGTTAACAGCAGACGTATCAACCACATACCATTAATAGTAATTAGAATGGGCTCTCATTCTCCCTAGGGAGAGAAGGAGGGAGGGCAGAAGTGCTTCTCACTATAAGCATGCTTCCCTTCCCAGCACAACCAAAAAGCAAGACTTGACAGGGTCTTGAAGGAGAATGTTGCCTAAATTCCTCACAGCTAGGATTGGCGGCAGTGACGCACTCTGCGGGTGTGGGGAAATAAAAGTTACATATTTACCATAACTATTGATCTTCCTGAGTATCTTCTCCATAAATTACTACCAACGGGTCTGACCCGGAGGCGCTAGGACACTGCGGGACACAGAACTTTTCTGTAGAGCAGGTGGCACGAGTAAGCCCCATGCGCATGTCATCACATGCACTCACTGGTATACAATGGCACCAGTCCTCAACCATGCAATTATCTCTTTTACTGAGGAAGTGAGCAGCATGAACCTAGTGAGTAACCGAAGCGCTTAACCTAATGGTATAAGACAGCCCTGGTGGCCCATGTAAGAAGGGCCACCCAACCCAAGAATATAGTGTTTTCGTAGCCCAAGCCAAGGACAAAGGGGTGAAGACCAACACAACACTGGAGTAAGTCCAAGGGAAGGTGGGTGGATGTGGTAATCTATGGAGAAGACATTCAGGAAGATCAACAGTTACAACATGTACACAACTTTCATATCTTTCAATAATCAGTCTTCTCCATAGATTCCCACCAATGGGTCAGAGCACCAAGCTCTGAGAAAGTCCCAAGGATTAGGAGAATGGAACTCAGGGCTCACTTCAGCCTAGCAAACCATTAAAGGGACACTCCTGGAAGCCCACAAAGTGCAGCAGCTGCTGCAGAAATGCCCAGTTAGGGTTTTTTGTGTAAAAACAATGTTTTTACATACCTGCTGGGTTGGGATTTTACTTTGAAAGATCCGCGCTGTCCAAAATATCTCCAGAGCCGTGTGCAGCCATCTCGTGCACCCGGGTGGCTTCTGCCGCGTGGGTTATGTTAATGGGGGCTATCAACTCTGCCACTGGCTGGTAACCCTCATTAGCATAACCCACGTGGTGGAAGCTGCCCAGGTGCATGAGATGGCCAAAGACAGCTCTGTAGATATTACGGACAGCACAGATCTTTCAAAGTAAAATCCCAACCCAGCAGGTAAGTAAAAACATTGGTTTAATGCTAAAAGCCTTAATTGGTCGTTTCTGCAGCAGCTACTGCACTCTGTGGGCTTTCAGGAGTTTCCCTTTAAGAACTGTCCTGCCAAAGGTGGCATGCTCCCTGTCACGGGCAGCCGGGGCATAGTACTTGGTAAAGGTATGCACTGTGCTCCATGCCACAGCCCTGCAAACTTCTCCAATTGGCACAGAGCGTTATTTCTGCCATAGATGTGGTACCGCTATGGTGGAGTGGCCATGCACCTTGTCCTCTAGTCTTACCCTTGCCAAGGCATAGCAGTGGCGAAGGCAATTCACAGTCCAAGCTGAAATGCACTTGACTGTGACAAGTAGTCCCTTTCGACTAGGGTCAAAATTAACAAAATGCTGCTTTGTCTGTCTGTCTACACTCCTTAATCCTGTCCAGGTAATGCCTAAGGACTAAACATCTAGGGAGTGGAGAGTCCTTTCTCCCTTATTCTGGAAGATGGCAAAATAGGTTGGTAGAATCAAGGTTGATTCAAGTGGAACTCTGACACCATTTTGGGTAGGAACTTAGGGTGTGTCCAGAGCACTACCTTGTCTTTATGAAAAACAGTATACGGAGGATCTGTGACCAAGGCATGGATTTCAGACACTCTGCGTGCAGAGGTAATGGCCACCAGAAATGCAGCTTTTCAGCAAGCAATAAGACACTCCGAGGTGTGGGTTATGGCCTGATAAGAGCACACCCCAGGTGCGTTATGTGGCATGAGGCACTTGCGCTGAGTGCCTTTAGTACCTGGGAAGTGCTCTTATCAGGCCATAACCCACACCTCAAAGTGTCTTATTGCGCTTATAAAATGGGCTCCCATGTAAATTATTCAAAAAAAAGAACAAATGTGAAAAATATAAGAAAAATTTTTTAATAGCTGAAGTAGTAAAAAATAGTCCCCCTATTAAAATGATGCTTCAGCCCCCCTCCCTCCCCCACACACAGAGATAGGCTATTTTATTTCCTATTAGTTTTTTTTTTTTTTTTACTTGATGGAACCCCTGGTTCAAAGGTAATTGTAATCCTAGTTATAAATAAATAAATTATATTTTTTGTTTAGCAAACACACCGAGTGAGCGTTCTGTGCTATTCTGTGCGTGATGGCGGCTTTTTTGTCACCAAGCGTGTCCTTTAAGAGCCACCGTACTGACTGGCTCGCGTTTTCCTGTGTTGAAAGGAACATTATTTTTTTTTAATTGATACTGTTTTTTGTGTTTACCAAACATACTGAGGGAGCATCCTGTGTGATTCTCTGCATACCGCTGGCTTTTTCAGGAGCAAGCATGTCCTTCACAAGCCACAGAGCGGCTCTCGTTTTCCTGTGTTGTCATGAACGGCAATGAAAGAGCGGGTCTCTGTCCTGCTTTTCAAACGGCTGTCATTTAAAACACTTAACGAAGGAAGAGGTCTCTGGTTTAATTTTTTGCCTTTTGTGGCAATGGAGCCACAGGTCTCTGCTGTGTGTCGGTTTTCATTTTACAAGGCATTTCTTTGTTGCACGCAGGGATGCTTGGTAGATCGCTGGTGGCTCTTCCTGAAGTGGAGATTGTGAGCAGCTCTTATTCTGGAATCCGAGGGAATCAATGTCAGACTTTGGCTTATAAATGTTTTAGTTTTTGTTTCTCTGCACTGGAGTATGGCTATAGAGCGGGGAGGTTGCAGGTCGGTAAGTGCAGACGGGGTTCTGGGAAACACCAGCTCAGCAGCAGACTGTTAAGCACAGTAATTTCTGTTGTTATGAGTCCTGAGTGGCTGAAGAGGTGCCGGTTGGCACAATATGCCCTGATAAGAACACCAGAGGTGCCTCTCAGCCAATCAGGACTCAGAAAACTCCCCACCTATTTTATAAAATCAGCTATTTCATGTTATAGGTTGCAATAAGCTCAAAAGGCTTGCAAGTGAGCATACTCAGCACTAGACTAAGGTCCCACGCAGCCACCGGCTTTCTAATGGGGGGGGCCTCATGTGCAGGACACCCCTGAGGAACCTCTTGAGCAGTGGCAGCTGTGCCAAGGAGGGGGCACCTACAGGTTCATGGTATGCAGGTATATCAGACAGGTGGACCATAACTGTAGACTACTGCAAGCCAGCATGAGAAAGGTCCAGTAAATACTCCAAAATGTTTTCAGGTGGACACTTGGAAGGCTTCTTGGGAGCACCACATGGAAAAGTGCTTCCACTTGGCTGTGTACGTCTTACAAACATACAAAAATGACAGCAGAAACAGGCCATACAGTCTATCGAGTCTGCTCGATTGTGCAGCTAGCCCCACCCTTCCCTCCTCGTATTTAACCCCCCCCCACTCTGTTACATCTCCTCTTGAAACTGCCCACCATTCTACTGGACACCACCTCCTCAGGCAGAGTATTCCACTTGTCTACCACCCGTTCTGTGAAAAAATCTGTCCCGATTTCTCTCCTGAATCTTCCCCCTTTCAATCTCAGCTGATGTCTTCTCGTGTTCCTCCCCTCCAAATCTTGAACATTCCTTCTGTATTAGTCTTGTTTATCTCCTTTAGGTATTTAAAGGTTTCAGTCATATCCCCTCTATCCCTCCTCTCTTCCAGGGAAAACCTGTTCAGTTCGCCTAGCCTATCCCCGTAGGATTTTCCCTCCAATCCCTGGATCATTCTGGTTGCCCTACGCTGCACCCCTCCAACAACCTGATGTCCTTCCTCAGGAATGGGCACCAGTACTGCACGCAGTATTACAGGTGCTGCATGACCAGTGACCTGTACAGGAGAAGGATCACCTCCCTATTCCTGGAAGAGAGACCCCTCGCTATACACCACCAACATTTTGCTGGCTTTTGCTGCCATCTTCCTGCACTGTGCTGAAGGTTTACGCATAGCCAAGAGTATTTCAAAGACCCTCTGGGACACTATGAATCTGTTCACTTATCTTTTCAGAGGCGGGCCTGAAGGTGAAGAGGAGTATAGGCTGGGGTGAATTAGCTGGCCCTGGTCCTGGTTCAATAACTCCATCCAGAGTGGCAGAATCCTCGTTTTGCCAACTGTCTGTTGATTCAACAGAGGATACCCTATCTGCCGAGGCCAGAAGGGGGAAACAGGATCATCTTACCCCCATGTGCCTCCAGCTTGAACACTCTTTGAATGAGAAGGTATGGAAGGAATACAAACAGAAACAGATTGTGCCATGGTAGTCTAAATGCATCCTGACAGAAAACACCAGGTCCTGGATTTCTGGAGCAGAATCGAGGCAGTATGGCATTGAGTGAGGGATGCAAAAAAGCTTCACATCTAGGGTGCGGCACTCAAACAGCAACCGTATGACATTTGGTGCTAGTGACCACTTGTGAGGATCAAGCTGTTGCTTACCTTAACTCGCCTGCCAGAGTGTTTTATACTCTCAGTAGACAGATTGCTTGGAGAAGCATAACTTCTTCCTGGCACCATTCTCACACTCTCATTGCCTCCCTGCAAACCAGGTAAGAGTGTGCTCCTCCTAATTTGTTGATGTAGTACATGGCAGACTTGTCCATCTGAAGGAGGAATGTCTTTTGGCTGACTTGAGTCCATTAGGGCTTTCAGACCATACAGCACAGCTGGCATCTCTAGCACAGTAGGAGGTGTGTTTCTGACAAGTTCTAGACCCCTTGTGTCTGAAGACGATGACAACAGGCTCCCCACCGCAGTAAGGAGGCATCTGTGGTGAGAGTCGCCTCTGGTTCCGATAAGACGGGAAACCCTGGAGGTCTTCCTCCACTGATCACCACATCAGAGACCTCACCAGAGGTTTACGCTCTAGAAAATGTACTTCTACAATTCTAAAAATCAGAAATCCAGCAACCAGATAGATGGGCCATACAGAGCCCCACATAACCCAAACTTTTTCGGAATTCTTCACAAAGCTATACTCGGCTTGAGGGGGGTACCTGACGAGAATCGTACCTCCTTTCTTACTCACCTTCACTTACCTATCCTAGCTGAATCACAGGGCTTAACCCTAGAAACACAGATTTCCCTTACAGAGATTAAGGATGCCATTCAGAAACTCAAACCTGCACGCTGCCCGGGCCCCGAAGGATTTATAGTGGAATGGTACCACAAATTCTTGATGGTTCTTCTTCCATGCCTACACTCCCTATATAATGAGATAGCTAAGGAGGAGTCACCACCCCCACCCTCGTGGAGCTATGCCACCTTAGTTCCAATTTTGAAACCTGACAAGGATCCAACAAACTCCTCGGCGTATTGCCCTATCTCCATTCTAAATATAGATAACAAGATATTTACTTCCATCTGGGCCAATAGAATAGAAAATCTCCTCCCACATATCATTAATGCAGACCAATCAGGATTTATTAAAGGTCGGACTACATCAGACAACATCTGTAAAATCCTGATCTTGCAAGAATATGTTATTACCAGACGGATCCCTACAGTCTTTATCAGCCTAGATGCTGAGAAGGCATTTGACAGGGTGTCCTGGCCCTTCCTTTGGGACACCCTGCAGACCTTCCATTTCCCGGCCTCTTTTATAGACTGCCTTCAAAATCTATATTCCTCCCCCAGAGCCTATTTAAGAGTTAATGGAGGTATCTCTGATCCTATCCAGGTGGGCAGTGGCACAAGACAGGGCTGTCCCCTTTCCCCAGCTCCATTTGCCATTTATATGGAACCTTTGGCTCAGGCATTATGAGAGGCCACGGAGATAGAGGGCACACCTATCGCCCAACAAGAACATAAAATTAGCTTATTTGCTGACGATGTCCTACTCTCGTTGACCTCACCCGGTACTTCAATCCCTTCAACCTGGAAAACTTTAAAGCAATTTGAAGGACTGACAGGCTTTAAAATAAATGACTCGAAAATGGAAATACTGATATATAATTTTACTCCCCCTAAGCCTTTGAAAAGGTCTTACCCATTCAAATGGCTAGCCACTAAAATAACATACTTGGGTATTAATTTACCCCTTAATCTGGAGGTTCTCAACTTAATAAACTATGAACCCTTAAAGGGACAGTAAACTACTGCAGGGTCGCTCAAATTGTAAGCTCAATGAAGATATTTTCTTCAAATGAGGCACTGACTTCTTAGGTGCCAGGAGTCCTGAGCTATGACTTTCTAATTAATCTGTAAATCAAAACATGGCAGCAGCCATTTTACAACAGGAAGTGATGTCACTGAGACACAAGCTGCATGTAATTAATTACAACTTGCCCCTCAGTGACATCACTGTTGGTCTCATGATTCAAAGAAATGGCTGCTGCCTTGTTTTGATTTACAGATGACTTAGGTATTCTTAACTCAGGACTCCTGACACCTACAGGTAAGCCCCATACCTCATTTGAAAGATCTTTTTATAGCCTTTCATAATTTGAGTGACCCCTGCAATGTTTACTGTCCCTTTAACACTTACCATTCAATCTGACTTAACTAGATGGGCTCCTTTAATTCTGTTGTTTCACCAAAAAATAACTGCAATCAAAATGAACATTTTACCGTGCCTCTTATATCTTATTCAGAATCTCCCCAGTTTTCCATCATCATTTTATCTCAAATCCTGGGATAAACTGATTTCTAACTTTATATGGGGACAGAGTCACCCAAGGATTAAACTCTCCATTCTAAAACTCTCCCTGGCTCAGGGTGGGCTAGCACTCCCTGACCTTACTCTTTACGCCAAAGCATCCTTCCTATGAATGGTGTTGATGTGGTTGGCAGGAGAATGTCTAACTCCCTGGAAAACCCTTGAATTTCAAATTAATGACCTATTCGACATATCTAAAATACTCTTCTCATTAAAGAGTCGTTCCTTACCTCCTGGAGCATTCACTAAAATAACAGCCCATACATACCAAATATGGAAAAGACTACGACAAACTAAAATTATTCGTCCCACATATGAAAACTGCAAATTAATCTCAGAGGATGAGTCATTTCTCCCAAATACTTCGGACCTCTCCTTTAAAAGATGGTGACAGATGGGACTCTCTCATTATTATCAGTTCCTATCACCCCAGGGTATAAGCTCCTTTGACTCATTAAAAACTCAATTTAATCTACGCCACTCTGACCAATTCCATTACTTTCAGATCCATAACCATATTCTAAGAAATTCATATATTCAACCAATTCTACCGACCCCGATGCCGGGATTGTTGAGATTTTTTGAGAGAGCTATCCAGGGAAATCTGGAGAACCATCTCATTGGAAATTTATACAAGGCACTGAGGGAGGGATCAGAAGGGAACACCCTTCCAATTCTAATGGAATGGAACAAAGACCTTGGTCTAGATATATCCTGGGAGATTTGGTCGGGGGCTACCATCCCGGCTGTCAAGATTACCTCTTCGCCCACATGGCATGAGTTCACCTGGAAGTGCAGAATGAGATTCTTCCGTTCTCTGGCGATTCTCAGCAACTACTTGCCTGAGAGGTATGGCTGATGCTGGCGCAACTGTGGCTGTCATCGTGCCTCACTGGGCTATATCCTTTGGCAATGCCCATACCTACTACCTTTTTGGGTAACACTTCAAATTGAACTTTCAAACTGCTTAAATGACACTATCGAACTGATAGCAAAGTTGGTTCTACTGGCCATCTACCCCGATCACTCTCCACCCTGGCATAAAACACTTCATCCAGTCTTTTTATTAGCAGCTAAGAAAGCATTAACCAGATGTTGGATGACTGAAAAGATACCTACTGTTACAGACTGGATAACTATTATCAAACATATATTATACTGAAGGCCTCAACTCCAAAATTCAACATAAAGGACCAAATTATATGCGAAGGTGGCAGCAATGGTCTATATACCAAGCCTCTGTAGACCCTGACTTCTCTCCGTAAATGGGGAGGTGGGCTGGGGAGAAAAAGACCCACTTTTAATAGAGAGATTCAACTCTACGGATTGGGGATAGACAAAACAGGAAAACTGGATGGGGGGACAAATGGAAATTCTCTCGAAACCTGAAATTTTGGAGTTGTGGTTAGGTCAATAGAAAGCAATCCTCAAGATTATAGCATATAGACCATACAGATGGTAGTTAACAATATATGGTTACTCCCTAAAAAGAAAAATGAACTCAACAACATCAAATGTACCTCTCTATTGTACAATTACTACTGTGAACCTGTCTTTATAAGGAAACAATGTAATCCTACATGCTATGTTGCACAAAAAGGAAGTGTGTGTAATAAATTTAAAAATAATTAAATTAAAAAAAAAAAAGACCTCACCAGAGGTTTGGTAACCGGAAAGGGGTAGTTCCGAGGGTGTGATGCCCGAGACCACTGGGTACTGAACATCCACGGAGTTGTCCCCATATGCTGCCTTGCTAGGGTGCTGTGAACACGGAGGATGCCATGAGCCAGAGTATGCACTGCATGGAGTGAGCTGGTACAGTCTTGCATTTGATGATGAAGTAGGCCATAGCAAGACTGACCACAGTCTGCTGTCTGGAAGGAAGGCCCAAGTTGTGTCCAGAACAGCTCCCATGAACAGCAGTACCTGAGAGTTCTCCAGCTGAGACCTGGCAGGGTTCAGCAGGACTCCCACGGACACCAGAAATTGAGAGGCAGTGGCAACTGCCTTCTGTGTTTTCTGTCTGGACGAGCTTCTTTGGAGCCAGTCATCCAGGTACAGGAAGACTTGTAGTCCTAGCTTTCTGAGGTGCACTGTGAGTAATATAAAGCACTTTGTAAAGACTTGCAACACCGAGGAAAGACCAACATGTAGGACTCTGAACTGGTAGTGTTGGTCCTCCACACAAAATCAAAGGTACCTATAATGGCTGGGGTGCACCAGTATGTACTGGTATGCGTCCTGCATATCCAGTGATGCTAGCCAATCCTGATATTTCAGGTAAGGTAGCAAGGATCCCAGAGAAATAATTTTGAATTTTTCTCAATCCATGTACTTCTGTTTTCTAAGATCGAAAAAAGGGCACATGCCCCAACTTCTTTGGTACGAGGAAGCAGAGGGAGTAGTACCCTGTGTTTCATTTCGACTCTGGCACTATTTCTAGTGCCTGATGCTCAGAAGGCCTTTAATCTCCTGTGCCGGAGTAAGTGCAACAGCAGCAGGCAGAAAACTCAAACTCTGACATGTGAGATGACAAGGGAAGTTGCCTTCTGGAGGACTGTCCCAGGTTGGGGGGGGGGTCCAACAATTCCAGGAATACCATACTCGGATAATCCTTAAAACCCATTTGTCCATAGAGATGGATTCCCACCCACAATAAAACTGAGTAAGGCATCCCCCTACCATGGAGGAGTGGTCCGCCTCAAACAGCTGAAGCAAACCCAGGGCCGGAGCTTCAGATGGTGGCACTGCGCACTTTTGGTTCCTGTGCTTTCTTTTTAGCCTCAATAGGCAGAGGTCTATTGTTTTGGACTCCCCTACCCGTACCACAAAGTGACAGGGTGACCCCTGTCATAGTGGACACCCCTGAGATAAACTTAAACCCCAAACCCCTTCCCCAAGCAGTTTATATGTTTTGTATAATGTCCAACATGCTGGTTGGCTGGTTATAAATTAAATGCTAACGTGCTTATATGGCTTTCTGTGCATATTAACCTAAAAACTAACTAGAAACCATCCAAACTCTCAAAGAATATTGAACTTGTATATTGTTTTCTTCTCAGGTCTTTGTCCATAAAACAAAACTAAGAGGGTGGTTTTAATAGAAGAATAACAACGGTTTGTGTCTGCTTTTTCTAGATGTTAGCAGCCCCCTTCTAAGATATATTTTTCAGTAGACAGCATGAGGTAATATGACCCTGCAGGACAGTTTAGGAGAGCACAGAATGTTCTGACCTCGACTCTGACCTTTCCAAATGTTGTAAACAAGTTCTTCTGCGCTCCAGGTGGCTGCCAAATAACTGTTCTCTATAGAGCAGCAGTGGCGCCTAGTGGCTAGTTTAATGTTATGTCTGCTGATAATCAAAAGGCAGCGGAAAAATTTTCCAACTTCTAGTGAGCTTATAAAAAGCCCTACCTCAGTGCTGAGAGAGGATAAATAGGGAGATCAGCTGAATACTGACTGAGGAAGGTGGAAGACCTCCTGGTAGTGTGTGCTTTCACACTGTTTGAGTCATGCTAGGCTGAAGAAAAGCCTTAGAAACTGCTGAAGCTAAGCAGCACCTGATTTGTAGTCTGCCTGAAATTGTGTTATCCTAAGCCCACGCACGGTGACACACAAAAGGACTGCTTGTTATGGAAGGAGCCACATCCTCTACCCCTTTGTGGGCTATAAGGAGCTGGCCTGGAAGTATTAATAGTCATTCTTGTTTCATTAGACCCTCTGAGAGACTGCTCCACCTGCTGTTCAAACAGATAAGTACCAATGAAGGGGACATTCATGATTTGTTGTTGGATGTCTGGGGTGAAGCCAGCAGTTCGCAGCCAGGAATGCTACCTGATACAGATACACGCAGCCAAGGAACAAGTTGCTGCATCGAAGGCATCCACAGAGGCTTTAGGATGGTGGCTGTTAGATTCAATACCCTGTTTAACAGCAAGCAGCATTTCCAGTTACACCTCTGGATCTGGCAAAGTCTCTGCCACAAATTTTAGCTTGCATCAAAGGGAGTACTCATACTTTGATAAATTACCCTGGTAACTAACTATCTATCTCCATGCCAAGGACTGCCGTGGCATAGACCCACTTGCCCATGGTGTCTACCTTATGTGACTCATTGTTTGTGGGATGTGCAGTGACCTCTTTGGGAAGTATGGCTTTGTCATCTTCAGCCAAACTGACAATGGCATCCGATACTGGCTGAATGAAATACAAAGGCTTATATTTAGGCACAGTGTATTTTCCATCTGCCTGACTGGGGACAGCTGCCATAGTAGCAGGCCTCCTCCAGGCTGCCTCACAGAGGGTCTCTAGGGTTGGCTGAATGGGAGGAACTAAAGAGATTAGGATATTACACATTTATAAACTCCAGTTCAAGTTGCCTAGCCTGGCTTACAGTATGTCTAATGGCTTGAAATTTAAAACAGTATGCATATTTCTGAGCAAAGCCTGAAAGGGAGAGCCTCCTGCGGTACAATGACAGGAACTGAGTATGGGTTCTCTGGAATGTAGCACAATTTTTTGTTGCCATCTGTAATAATGATGTCCGGATCCAACTCACCTACTTTTATCCTGGGAAGGAAGAAGGGGACCATAATAGGTGACGGTGGGGGAGACAGCCTCGGCAACACCAGACACACCAGACCCAGCTCTGGATGGGGTCTCTGGAAAGGTACTATTGACTGCACCGAAGATGGCCCTGGGATGAACCCCACGAAGGGACCAACCCTAGCACTGATGGCCTATGTGGTACCAAAGACAGAGCCAGTATCGGCACCAAGGAAGGCCCCAAAGGGCCAAACCTCGGCACTGGACAGACACGGCACCAACAGTGTCAACAGTCCTGCCAACACCAAAGGAGCCAGTGGCGGCACTGTGGCTAGCCCAGCCCCAAACGGGTCAAAGGCTACATCACAGGTGGGGCAGATGTCAATGGCCACAGCAGAGAGGCCAGAGTCAATGTCAGTTGCACGCCTACGTCCAATGGCACCAAAGAAGGCACTGACTCAACCAGCCCTGAAGAATCAGGAACTGGCACCAACACTGATGCTGCCGCACTTATGCGCTGTGCCCATCTCTCCATAACAGCTGCCCAATTGTTAAACTGCCCACCAAAGTCCCTTCCCCCCACTGGACAAAGAGGGACTCCAGGACAGAGATTTTGATCTCGCAGACCCAGGCATTCCCGGTGTTATTGGAGATAACTGTGGGGTACCTGGGTCTAAGGGAGTCAAGTGCCTCATAACAGAATTTATTTATTTATTTCGTTTTTGTTAACCGGGTAGATGCACTAGCAATGAAATGACTATTTTCAGGCAAGACCCGGGAGAGTACAACAAACAGAGACAGGTACATAGCATGAGTACAATGAAATTACAATAGCATAGGTCAAAACAGTTAGTAATGAATACATGCAGCCAGGACAATAACAGTCAATGCAATTCACACATTTTTAGGTAGAGAAAACCTACACAGTCTAGGAAGAGATACCTCAACATAGCAGCAAAGAAATACTGTTCAAATTAGTCACAACAATGAAGATTCAAATAAGCAGTGAAACAAGGCAAGGGCAAATTCCTGACTGGGCAGGATGCATTATCACGGCCTCTGAAACAAGACTCAGGTGTGGGGAAGGGGGGGAGTTGGGGTAGAATGACCAGACAATGACCTTGATTGGTGCCTTTTTTCCCCTTTTATGTTTCCTACTGGAAGAGGTCAAGGCAGAATATTGCAAAGCCCCTGATGCCAAGAGCAGGATCTGGACCACGTATTTTTGTGACTCAGAGAGGACTGCCCCTTCCCAGAGCACCTGGCCAAAGAAAGGTAGTGGCTGCCAGACATAGCCCCGTTGCAGGAGTAACTTGCCTTTTCAGGCTTCTTACCCTTTCCCATGGTCGCTGACCACTGGCACAAGGTAGGGTTGAGAGGAAACTGTAGAATTGTATGGAAGTAAACACATGCAAAAATAACAAACTCTATAATAATCTAAAAACTGAAGAACTGGACACTGTCTTCGTACGGACGACAAATTTTGAGGCCAGATAAGGGCAGCAACAACGCTCTACTGCAGCGCACTTGATTGCTGGGGGAAAAGGAACGGATGTGGTTGGGAGCTGGTGCCACTGAATACCAGCAGGCGCATGCGGTGACATGCACAGGGCCTACTCATGTCACCAGCCCCCAGAAAAGTTCTAGCTCCTGTGGGGTCCTACCGCCTCCGGCTCAGACCAATTAGTGGGAGTCTATGAACAAAAGATTGCTTCTTGGAAGAGTCTGTGTTTGTATAGGTGGGGGTACCAGAGAAACAGGGGAGAGTGTCTGGCCCCTAGAAAAAAATAAGGATTCATCCCAACCACTTTTTTTAGCCAAAGAAGATCACCAACAAAACGTTTTTATTTAAGTCCATTGCCATGGTGTTAACTATAACCCTCCATTTTTTCTTCAGTGAATAAAAGATTAAATTGTGTTTTTTTTTAAACCCTTGAATGATAGAACAGGTTCAAGGGAGGCATAATAAACCTTATTATAGATCGCTGGAGTGTCATGTGATGCTCCCAACCAATTATAGCGATTCATTTGGTTGTGCATGATGTACTCTTATTTCCGTAAGAGTTTCTCATGCGCTGTTCCTGCTTAACAGGTTTCTGGCTAGTGCCGCTCGTACCACTGAAAGGGACTGCAAAAAAGGTATTTTTAAAAAAATAAATTGTGGCGGGTTCTATAATAAGTTTATAGGGATGCTAGGAGGGCCTCTTATGGAAATAAGAGTGTTGCCTCCTGCATCCTTAGGGCACCAGAACTTCTCACCTTCAGTTCGCAGTTTTCTTGCCTTAAGAACATGAGACAACACTCGTATCAATAAGAGGCCCTCCTAGCACCCCTATAAAAACTTATAATATGAATCCAGCCTGCATGTACTCTGCTGGGAAATGGTGGCGGGCTTCCTCCATACATATTTCTTACTCTGTTCTACCTCACTGCTTCATTTTGTCCACAATTACATGACTGGAGAAAAGAGAAAGATAATTTTTTTTTCTTTTTAAACTTGGTTTATTCACCTACCAGTGATGGTCTCTCTCAGGTGTGGAGACTCGACATGACGCTCCACTGCCCACCTGAAACTCCCCGACATGCTTCTCCAATCTGAAGTCAAGCCCTCCAGCCTTTCCGGCCACTCGATCCCCCGGCTCTGAGCCCCCTGGGGTGGGGCTACCTTTTCTCCTCTGGTACTCTATCTAGAATCTAGTGGAGTGGTCATCGAGGGGGAGGCAGACCAGATACACACTCCGGCAGAGCTCAGCACTAGGCATGGGGCCTCAGCCACTGCTCCCACCATCGCCTACCATCTCGGTAGGGTTTTTTCCATGCTTTGTTTCCCCAGGACGCGGCGTCCAATGGCCCCAGCGCAGCTTTTCCACGCCTCTGCCGCAGAAGCCTGCCAACGTCCTTCCCTCTCCTATGTCCCAAGCACTTGTACTGACACTGGTTTCCACCAAAGGCCACTGCAGTGCCAGGAAAGCACTGGATCCCTCCTCGGGAGAGGAGAGCAGTCCATCGGACGCTCGATCCTCTCCATCCCCTGCCAACCCCCGATGAACCAAGTTCATTCCCGAACCCAGGTTGCTGGCATGGCGCAAGGTGTGGCGTCCAGCGCCTCAACCCTCAGTGCACCAGGCCGGCAAGAAAGATAATTTTTGTTTGTTTTTGAGCAGGTGTATTTTCCATTCTCTGTGCCTTACATTTTCCGGATCTCTTTGCTGTTGTCTCCAAGGATCTGGAACAGCCCATCCAGGATTTCAGGTAGGTAGTCCAGCAGGTTAATATCCGGCACAGATTCCAGGACCAAGATCTGCAAACGACAGAAGGTAAATACAAAGTCAGTAACACAGAATGAATCCGAGATAGAAATATACAACAAGATTCTGACACCGCTACAGTGAAGTATCACTTGTTTTTGTTCTGCCGAGCTATAGGAGGATGGAATATTGGATTTCGTGCTCATCACTAATTAGTGAAAGTTCCTGTTATTCAGAGACGGTCTGTACATTTTTATTTACTTATTACTTTCACTTCAGTGTGGCTAGGCAGACCCCACCAGCTGTGGGACTGGTGACCTCCCAGTCTTGTGGCCATTTTTTCTGGGTACACCTCAGTGCAGCTACCAACTCATGATGGGGGTTTTCGGCAGTATTTATCCCCGTCGAGAAACCATGTCAGGGATTGGTGGGCCCCAATAATGGCATGAGGCCCAAAGACTGCCAGCGTGTCATCCTATCCCTCAATCACTTTCCCAGTTTGTTTCCTGCCCCAGATGCTGGTGTAAAACACTGCTGCACAATACGCAACAGGCGTGCAAGGAACTGGGCCGAGCCACTCCCCTCTCACAGCTGAAGTGATTGCTGCACCACCTGCCATACACCAGACAACCTGTTTCAAGCACACGTCTGCTGGTACTCTCCAACCTCCTTTCCAAGCTGTCCCTCCAGTATCCTGGGCGCAAGTGAACCCCAGCCACCAAAATTGCGAATGGCAGCCCTGAAGCTGCATCGATGGATGAGCTCCCCCTACACTTTTTTGCTGTTAATCGCAAGTGTGACATCAGATCTGTACCTGCTGCAGGCCACTTATGAAGCAATTACATGACAATGCCCACTGCGGCAGACCTGTATCTTGTGGGCTGTATGTGAACAATGGTCCCATTGGTCAGGCAGCTGGACCTCTAACTTGCATTGTGCATGACACTGCAGGCCCTACCTGAAGCAGCACACCCATTAGGCATGGCCTTGCACCTGCATCTTGCTTTGTAGCATGTCCTAGAGGTCCTATATGAAGCAGCACACCCATTGGGCATGGTTCAGACCTGTAGCTGGCTTTGCACAGGGCCCTGCAGGTCCTACGAGAAGCAACATACCCATCAGGCATGGCCCTGGACCTGTAGCTTCTTTGCACAGGGCCCTGCAGGTCTTAAATGAAGCAGCACACCCGTAAGGCATGGTTCCAGACTTGTAGCTGGCTTTACACAGGGCCCTGCAAGTCCTAAATGATGCAGCAACCCTGTCAGGCATGGTTCAGACTTGTAGTCTGCTTTCAGCAGGGTCCTGCAGGTCTTACATAAAGTATCACACCTACTGGGCATGGTCCTGGACCTCTGGCTGGCTTCACACAGGACCCAGTCTGCCTTTCCCCCTGCCTATCTGTGCATCAGTCCCCTTCTGCTTCCAGTAAGGGACGTAGGTCTGGTCCCAGCAAGCACCCTGCCCAATCTCCACAAACAAGAGTTGCTGATGATGGCAGACTCTGTGGGGCAATGCTCAGGTGTACCGAGCAACGCAATTCAGACGGTAGCCAGGATTTGCGGCCTCGCAAGCATGCAGCACCCCTGTGGCTAGAAGGTGGGCCTTTCAGGGTCTTACCACAGGGGTCACCGTAGCCGCCGAAGTGTGGCACTTCCCTCCCTGGTCAAAGATGTGCTGCCATCGGACGCACTCTAAGACCAATGTCGCCTGCTTCCCAGCATGCCAGGCTTGTTCCCAAATCCGGGTTACCAGCATGGCAGCACATTTGCTTGGTCACAGGGTCGCCTTAAGTTAACCATTTTTCTGACAAATAAAAGTACACAGCTGCCCACTGAACAGCCAGCAACATTCCAAAACTTACCCAAGAAATGATGAACTGTCGTGCGTACTGGTTATTCGAGTAAATTCTTTCCCGCAGCAGGGGGACGAATGACACCAGGTCAAACTTGTTACTCTCAGTTACGATATCCTGGAAAAAACAGAAAAATGTGCAGAAGAACACAGATAAATCCACAACTACAGTCACGTCTGTGATTCAGCTAAACGTCCTGCAAAAGGTGCCCAAATGTGCCGTCTATCCATCTGGACGGTAGACAGCACATGTAACCGAGAGCTGTCCTACACCACTGGCCAGTTCCTACACAACTAACTGAAGTGTAGTTTCATGGTTTGCCAGAGTGCCTGTAAAATACAGTACAGGAGTGCATGTCCTCACACATCTGACTGCAGTGGAAATAGAGGTAATGGGACCTCTATAGGACAGCAGCTCCCTCTGACCCCTCATGGCCTTCAAAGTTCAACCATTTTTAATTATTCTTCTGTTAGCGCCTTTTACTGCCCCATCCTTCACCCCAACATTCAGCGTCACCTCAGCTACACACCTTATCTGGCTAGAAGGACGTAGAAAAGTTGCCAGACAATGCGAACATCGCACAGCGCAGTTGGCTGGCAGGGAGAACATGAACACCTGGAAATCAAAGCCTTCTCAGAACCATGACATGCCCAACTCCCAGCCAGATCCAGAGATGGATTCCAGGGTTACTATGCAATCCCCAGCCTCCCAGATGCCAATGTACTAACCCCCTGCCTCTGGGCCAGTCCACTGTGCTGCTAATTACTACCTTATATGTGGGTTAGTTCATGTCTGTCCATTTATACTAACGATAACAAAGAACCATAAGATCCCCCCACCATATCCCACCAATCCAGCGTTGTATGCTATTGTTATTTACTATTCCCGCTGTACTGATTAATATTTACTGTTCCTGCTCTGTATTGTTCAGCATAATTATTTACTGTTTCATATTCTGTACTGTATACAACTGTATTTACAGTTTCATGCTTTGCATTGTTTTGCATTATTTAGTGTCCCTGCTCTGTATAGTTTACATCATTTGCTATTTAACGTTTAATATTGTATAGTACTGATACTTAAACTTTCATGCTTTATATTGTATAACACTCTCATTTACTGCTTCATGCTCTATAATATACAGCATTGGTATTTACCATTTTATGCTCTGTACTATACAGCACTGGCATTTACTGTTTCATGCTCTGTATTCTACTGCATTGTTACTGTTTCATGCTCTGCATTGTAGAGCTCTGTCATTTACTGTTCCTGCTCTGTATTGCATAGTATTGGTTCTGTATTGTTTAGCATTATTTACTGTTTCATGCTCTGTACTATAGAGGATTGTTGTTTACTGTTCCTGCTCTTTATTGTATAGTACTGGCTCTGTATTGTTTAGCATAGCTATTTACCGTTTCGTGCTCTGTATTCTACATCATTATTTACAGTTTCATGTTCTGTACTGTAGAGTATTGTTACTGTTTCATGCTCTCCACTGCCTACTGTTATTGTTTCATGCTCTGTATTCTACAGCATTGTTACTTACGGCTTCATGTTCTGTACTGCACAGCATAGTTATTTACGGTTTCACGCTATGAACTGTAGAGCACTGCTATTTACTGTTCCTGCTCGGTATTGTATAGTAGTGGCTCTATTAATTAGCACTGTTATTTATGGTTTCATGCTCTGTATTGTATAATGCAATTTTATTTACCATTTCATGCTCTGTATTATATAAAATTGTTATTTACTATTCCTGCTCTGTTCTGTAGAGCATTAGTTCTGTATTGTACCGCATTATTTATTGCTTCATGCCCTGTATTGTAGACCACTGTCATTTATTGTTTCTGATCTGTACTGTATAGTATTGGTTCTGTATTGTTCAGCATTATTTACTGTTTCATGCTCTGTACTGTACAGTGTTATTTACAGTTTTCATGCTCCATATTGCAGAGCATTATTTACTATTCCTGCTCTGTACTGTATAACATTGGTTCTGTATTGTTTAGCATTATTTACTGCTTCATGCTTTGTAATGTATAGAATTATCTGTTTTATGCTCTGTATAGTATTATATGATTTACCATTTCATGCTCTGTATTGTATAGGGTAATTTACTATTTATTGCTGAGTACTGTTATTTACTGTTTCATGCTTTGTACTGTAGAGCATTGTTATTTACTGTTTCTGCCCTGTATTGCTTAGCAATGTCTCTTTATTGTTTGTCAGGGTTTATTTACTGTTGTATGCCCTGTACCATACAGTATTCTGACTGTTTTATGCTCAGTAGTGTATAGTGATATTTCTGTTTAGTGCCCTGTATAGTATAATGCTGTTATTTACTATATAATGCTCTGTATTGTACAGAAAATATTTATGGATTCATACACCGTATTGTACAGCATTATTTGCCGATCCATGCTCTGTATTCCATATCAATGTTATTTACAGTTTAATGTTCTATAGTGTACAGCATTATGTTACATGCTTTGTACTGTACAGCGTTTTATTTACTGTGTCACACCCCCATTGTATATCACTTTTGTTTGCAGTTTCAAGCTCTGTATTGTAAAGCATCATTATTTACTGTTTCATACTCTGTATTGTACACCTTATTTACTGACTTATGCTCTTCATGGTGTAAAATTATTAATTGCCGTTTCATACTCTGCATTGTACAGTACTGCTATTTACTGTGTCGTACTCTGTATTGCTTAGTATTGTTATTTACTATTTAGTGCGTTGCACTGTATATTATTATTTACTTTTCCTGTTTTGTATTATGCAGCACTGTTGTTTTCTGTTCTTGCTCTGCATTGTTTACTGTTCATTTTCTGTATTGTTGAGCAGTGTTATTTAGTGTTTCATGCTGTGTATTATACAACAGCTATTTACTGTACAGGAGGGCAGTTTCCCTAGCAAAGAGGACAGTAGTCATCATGAAAAAGAAATCACCGAAACAACTAGCACAAAGAATGCAAAGTGGAACAGCTTTTTGACATAGCAATTACTTCTATTTATACTATCCACCCCCAAAAAAGGCAAAGCCAGGCTAGACGGGCCACACCCTGGCACCGAAATGTCAGCACGTTTGGACATCATGTCCATTTGTCCTCCCAAGTCATCCGAAACCTCATGTGAGGTATTAAGTTAGTAGAAGAAGCTCCGTCTCTGTGTTTTTGTTCAGCTAGACTTTGCTTTTCATAAAAGTGTAACCCCCTTATAAATGGGGGTTCCCAAAAGTCTTCCTTGGGTGTGTTTAAATGCCCACTGCCAGGCGGGCATTCTGTATCTTTACAGGTGTAAAAGTGCTTGCATGTGAGTGCCCTGTTAGCTTCCGTGCCTGTCCCTTTAAGAGACATTATTTTTGTAGTGTATAATTAATCTGGGTAGGGGCCGAGTGTTTCCAGGCTTGAGTCCCGCCCGAGCTGCAGTAATATTGCTCTGTTCTGCAATCGCTAATGGTGCAAAGGGAGCTTTGTTAGAACTGGTAATTGTTTGCTGATTATCTGCTCTTATAACAATGGTATTATAGTCTGTCTAACCGGACTTTCTTTGCAGCATGGACACTTCTGTATTGCACCAATCAGTACCTTTTGGGGACCTTAAAATGGAGTCTGTCCCCAGGGGTCTTGTGGGAGTGAATTTCTGTAGGAATTGTAGTTTTTTCACTTTGGCGCCTAAGTGGACCTGGAGCGGGAGTCCTTGCTTTGACAGACAGATGAATCAACCAACCGAACCCTTTTTGGATCAGAAGGAAGTCTCGGTGCTGCTTGCAGCAGTGTGTCAGTCTGAGTTTGGAGTTGAGAGAGTGAACAGCTCGAGACATTCGAGCAGCTGTTCCTGCATAGTCACGCGGGAAACTGGTGGAAAGCCTGAGTTTGGCCTGTCTGCCTACCTGTCCCTCGAGAGGGATCCTTAAAAGTGCTTAATAACCGGACTGTATCCGAATCATTTGTGACCAGAAGTACTGAATTGTGACTGTACCATCACCTGAAGAAGACCGAAGATTTGCTGTATGCAATCAGCCTGTCAGGACGTCTGAATCACCAGAGTTCATGGTTTTGCTCAGGAAATCTGAAATTGCATCCGGACTATCATCCGAACTGTGGTATGATGTTTTGATTTACTATAAATGTGCTGAATGCTGTCAGTGGGTTGCGATTTGGTTCCCCACTACCCAAGTGTGTCACGCTTGCTGGAAGTTGCATTGAGCATTTACCGGACTGAATCTGAACTGTTCACCCACCTGGGCCCTGCCAACTTGGCCCAACTCGTGACGCAGAGAAAAACAAACATCGACGAGAGACCTGCCCAGGGATCAGCCCCCTGCTCAACACCTCGAACAGGAACGACACCTCGGTGATTCGTGTGGGCCCTGCTTCTCCTGGCACACCAGCCTGTCAACCTGCAGTCTCTATTTCATCCCTCCTGTGTCTTGTATTGGGTAGTGTGAGTAAACACCAGGGTAGCTCCCTGCAACATCAGCTAAATCAAAGTGTGTCATCTGATTCAACTGTTGTTTTCTTGTCGCAAGCTGAGCCTCCTGGCTCCGGATTACAAATTGTGTGTGGTTGTGCATACTTCTTCTTTCCTTCACAGGGCCCCGACCAGCTGTAGTGCCGGCCTCCCCCAGGCAACGTATCAGGCTAGCCCACCCCCTTGCACATGGGTACCCAGAGGTGGACTGTGTTGGGACTCTAAAGTGCATGCCATCCCACCTGATTGTATCAGTTACAAAACCAATCAGCCAGATTACGCCCCATCCTTGTTCATCCCCCTAGAATAAATCAAATCTAAATCTTTTTGCACATAATTGCCTGTGGTTGCATTCTGTACCAAAAGCACTGTACTGTTGTTATCTGCTGTGTCTAACCTTATTTTACAGGGGGTCTACAGGGTCGAACTGGTGGAACCAGCCCTGGTGGTAAGTGCAAGCAGAGTGGGGATTTGTCTGCTGTGTGAGGGTTATTGTAACTGTGTTCTTTGTATATTGCTTAGGCCACTAGAGGGGAAAGAGGGGGGTTACAGTGTCCCGGAGGGCTGTACCCAGGTCAGCTACGCTACCAAGAACCCTGTCCTCCAGGTGGAGGCACCCATATTCAGTACCTAGGCCCCTTAACCTGCACCTAGCCACGCAGGCAGGGGTAGTAGCCCTTGGGATAGCGCCACCTAGGGGTTACATCTTGGAGGCATACCACTGGGATTAGCGCCCCCCAGTGGCCAAAATCAAGAACTGTTGTCAAAGTTTAATGGCTACCCCAACAGAAGTGTCTGTGCACCAGTTGGTAGGGCGGTGTACGGGGCAAGAGACTGACCCCCAAAAATACCTTGCTTATACTGGATATCCCCTTGGGTATCAGTAAGGACACTGTAGCTCCAAAGTTGAATGTTTAAAAAACGCTGTGGTGGTAGGACGACAGGCTGATTTGACCGCCCAAACTTTCATGGCCTTGGTAGATTGTAGTGACCTCGTGGATAGCTCTAAAGTGCCACAGACTATTACCTCAGAAGGGGTTCTAGCCGCCTGGAGAGTGACTAAAAAAAGACAGTAAAGACCCCGGGGAGGATGAGCCTCCACCACTATCTGAGACGTTTGAGGAGAAGTTTGCTAAGTTGTTATTGGAGGAAGGGAAAACCGTAGAGGACTTTAAGAAATTATTCCTGCCACCTGGGGGTGTTCATTCCCCAACACTCCCGCCCACTCCAGCACCTGTTCCTGCCCCGCCTTCTGTGCCCGCGCCATTGCTGGCCCCTATATCTGTGCCCACCATTAGTCACGACTCCTACCGAAGGCTGAGAATCTTCTCTGGCACCTTCCCCTCCCCCCCCAGGGGGAGGATGACTGAGAGACCTGGATATACTATGTTGCCCCTCTAGTACCTGAATGGCAATGCTCAGAAGCAGAATAACCAAAGAGGTTGAGTGAGAGCCTCCGAGGTCCTGCCCTGGCTACCATCCATGCCAAGCAAGCCAATAACCCCAAAGTAACTGCACAGGACTATCTTGATGCATTGGAGAATGTGTATGGGAGCCCGGATTCAGATAAGGACCTATGGTGGAGAGTAAGAAACACTCAGCAGTACCCAGGGGAGCCATTATCCATGTATGTACCTCGATTTAAAAAGGTGCCACAAGAGTGCCTCAGAAAGGGTAGTTTGGCATCAGATGAATTAGATCGAACTAGGCTGGACCGGCTCCTTAAGTCTGCTCTGTTTTCAGAATTGTTACTGCTTCAGTTACGCCTCACCACCCAACTGGAATTGCCCCTCTCCTATGACGAGCTAATGAAAGAAATTCGGGGGGTTGAGCAAAGGCGACCCCATGGGGGAATTGCACCAATAACTGCTGCTACTGCGCAAGTGACCGAGAGTGATCAGCCAGGTGAGGTTCAGGGGTGAAAGTCAGCACCTAACGAGCACTCTGAGACTGCAAAGGACTTTCCACCCTGGGCCGAGTTTTGGAAAAACAAGCTACTAAAGGAAGTCGGAGAGTTGAAGGCGGGCACCTCTGCAAGGGTTCCCCGCATGGAACAAGATTTGTGCCCTTCTCAGAGCCCGTCAGCCATGGGGGTGGGAGTGCCCACCCCAGCACCCCCTACAAAGGGCAGCTCCAGTGTGGAAAGCAGAGAATTGACTGCCACCCTAGAGGAACTGTTAAGACACGTTGCACCACCCTCGCCACTGCAAGCAGATATCGGACCCCGATCCCTTGCTACTGCTTCAGTCCCTCATGCAGTGTTCTCTCCAAGGATGACCCAGGAGTCGATCATTTGTCACAACTGTGGAAAGGATGGCCATATGAAGAGAGAATGCTGGTCTCAGAAAGACTTAGAAAAAGTAGTAAACAGACTCAAAGGGGGAGCTCCGAAAAGCAAATCAATGGCTGAGGGGTGTCCGAAACGACCGCAGTGAGGGCACAAGAAATACTAACTCAAACTTCTTTGTGGCTAAATCGACTGTCCAGGTTCCTGCTACCGTCCCTCCAGACTCGTCCAAATTGGTGGGCCCTTCGATGGAGACTATTGTGACTGTCAATGGTATCCATGCTCGGACTGTGCTCAACAGCGAGTTGCAAGTGACCACTGTATTCCAGGACTGGTATGACAAACACTTATCTGATGTGCCATTACAATCTCTAGAAGGCCTACATGTGTGGGGCCTGAGTGACAAGTCTTATCCCTACCTAGGGTATGTCCGGCTTTAGTGATCTTTTCCTGCGGCCGTGACTGGTGTAGATAAACAAGTAGAGACACTAGCCCTGGTGTGCCCCCCTACCGGGATGTACGATGGGGTCCCCCTATTCACTGGGACCAATGCCCACATGTTTGGGAGGTTAGCGCAGTTGTGCCAAGAGAAACGAGACCGACAGACTGGCCAGGCAATGAGAATTCCAGTTCTGATCAAGAAAGCTCAGGACCAGCAGAGGCAGTCTGTGGCAGAAAACCAGGATGAGCTTGTTGGAATTGTCGGGAAGAAGGACCCCGATTCCTTGGTATTGCCACCCAATACTCAGTATACTGTTCATGGAGAAGTCCATCTTAGGAGAGACAGGAAAAACTAAATATTAATCCTGGATGCACCAGGTGAAGGAAAGTTGCCGAAGGGGCTAATGGTCAAGCCCAATATCCTACCTGCCCGTGCCCATGCCTATGCACACCGAGTGATGGTCCAAATTCGAAACGTGTTGGATCGGGAAGTCCGTGTGAACAGGGGATTACGCTGGCTACAGTACACTGCACAGACGCTGCAGTACTACCCAGTAACAAGCACTATGGTGGAAAGGAGAAAGTGACCCTAGACCTGTTTGACTTCGGTGATTCCCCCTTGTCTGCCGAGTGGAAAACCCGAATTAGCAGGAAACTTGCCCAGAGAGACCAAGTATTCTCACCAAAAGAGTGGAACGTGGGATGTGTCCATGGTGCCAAGCATAACATACGCCTGCATGATGACCGACCATTCCGACAGAGGTCCCAATGCCTTGCTCCAGCTGACATAGACGATGTTAGGAGACACCTCCAGGAAATGCTCACTGCTGGCATTATTCAAGAATCGAGAAGCCCCTATACATCCCCTATTGTAGCTGTGTGTAAAAAGAATTGAGCCGTGAAGATGTGTGTGGACTATCGAACCCTTAACCGACAGACTGTCCCTGATCAATACACCATGCCACATATACAGGATGCCCTAGACTGCCTGAATGGGAGTCAGTGATTCTCAGTACTTGATCTTCGCAGTGGGTACTATCAAATTCCAATGGCCCCGGAGGACTGTGAGAAAACAGCCTTCATCTGTCCGCTGGGGTTTTACGAATTTCTGAGAATGCCACAGGGGATCTCGGGTGCCCCCGCCATCTTTCAGAGACTGATGGAGCATGCAGTAGGGGATATGAACCTGCTGGAGTGCCTGGTATACTTGGACAATGTCATCGTATTTGGGCACATGCTGGAGGAGCATGAGACCAGACTCTTCAAAGTCCTTGACCGACTGGAGGAATTCAGCCTCAAGTTATCCACAGACAAGTGCCAGTTCTTTCAAGCATCTGTGAAATATGTGGGGCATATAGTGTCTGCCAAGGGGATACAGACAGATCCTAGTAAAGTAGAATCCTTGACCACTTGGCCCCAGCCCACCAACCTAAAAGAGCTACAGCGTTTCCTGGGGTTCTGCGGCTACTACAGCCGATTCATCAAAGACTATTCAAGGGTGATACGGCCGCTCCTTAATCTTACCCAAGCCTATCCCCCTACCAACCGCAGATACAAAAAGGGGGCCATCAAGGAAGAAGAAAAGGTGTACTTTTGGACAAGTGAACCCTTTGGGCCTCAGTGGACTCCCAAGTGCGAGGTGGCTTTCTTCGAAGTTATCTATCAGCTCACCCACGACCCCATCCTTGCATATGCTGATCCCACCAAGCCATATGTTCTGCATAGGGATGTCAGCTTGAAAGGGCTTGGGGCTGTGCTCTACCAGGAATATGAGGATGACCTGAGACCTGTGGCTTTCGCCAGTCGCAGTCTGACCCTGTCCAAGCGGAACTATCCAGTCCACAAGCTGGAATTCCTTGCTCTAAAGTGGGCCACAGTCGACCAGTTTCTTGAGTACCTTTATGGGGCAAAGATATTAGCGAAGATTGATGATAACCTTCTGACGCATGTGCAGACCTAAGCTAAGTTGGACACCACTGGCTTTCTGTCTTGTCAACTTACAATTATGCTGTTGAATACAGGCCTGGACTGAATCACGTTGATGATTATGCCCTGTCACAGAGGCCAAATTCTAAGGACAATTGGGTGAGGTTGTCTGAACCCTCCATTAAAGCGTTATGCCAAAAGTTTGATAAAGATGAGCAACTGTCTGCAGACCCAGTGGACTGCCTGGTGGATTGCTTGGGCACCCCCCCCCCCCGATACCTGCATACCGGCTGCCTATTGCCATTTTTCTGTATTAGATAGTAGTGCGCTGCCTCAGTTTGATAATGACAGTATTCAGTGGGCTGAATCCCAGGACCCCATGATTCACTCGCACTTGACGCCCTGCATGCGGGGAAAGATGTGTCCAAGTTGCGGTCCACTGATTTGCGAACTGCTTTACTATTCAAGGAAGGCCCCAGGTTAAATTTGCATGATCAACTGTTATACAGAGAGACAGTGGATCTTCGAGGTCAAGTGGACAAGCAACAGTTGGTCCTACCCACGACCTTTAAACAGCTGGTATAGAGGTCCCTCCACAACCACATGGGACACCTCGGTATTGACCGAACTCTCGACCTAGTACAATCCCGATTCTACTGCCCAAAGATGGGGGCAGATGTCGAGCATCACGTAAAGACGTGCTTACAGAGAAAAGCCCTGCCCCAGAAGGCTGCCCCACTTGTCAATATCACTACCAGCACCCCATGGAGCTAGTTTGCACAGACTTCTTTTGTTTGAACCTGACCAAAAGAACATTGGCAATGTGCTGGTGGTAACTGATCATTTTATTCAATACGCGCAAGCTTTTCCAACCAAGGATCAAAAGGCCTCTACAGCGGCCAAGGTGCTAGTGGAAAAGTTCTTTGTCCATTATGGTGCCCCCTAACTTATCTATTCTGACCAAGGCAGAGACTTTAAAAGTAGACTAATCAAAGAAATGCTCTCCCTGAGGGGGGTGCAGAAGTCCAGAACCACTCCCTGTCACCCGCGGGAGACCCTCAACCAGAACGCTTTAACCAAACCCTTCTGGACATGCTGGGCATTCTCCATCCTAAAGACAAGCCTAAGTAGAGTCGGCAGATTAGCACCTTGGTACATGCTTACAATTGCACAACAAATGATGCTACTGGATTCTCTCCCTGTCATCTCATGTTCGGGAGGGAGGCCCGGCTGCCCACTGATGTTTGCTTTGGTGTTTCTCCGGATGGAGTCCAAGCCGAGAATTATTTGCAGTACATGCAGAAACCGAAAGATCAATTGAACCATGCATATCAACTGGCACAAACCATGGCTGCCAAACGAAATCTTGCTAACAAAGAAAGATATGATCGATGAGTAAAAGCCCAAGAATTGTTACCCAGAGATAGGGTACTACTGCGCAGTTTGGGACTGCATGGGAAGCACAAAATCGCTGATAGGTGGCACCAGCTTCCCCACATAGTAGTTGGTAAACTGGATGACCTGACGGTGTACAAAGTGCACCCTGAGAATAATGCTAGAGCTGTCAAGACCAAGCACCGCAATCACCTACTGCCCACTGGTCAAGTGATCATTGATGGTGAACCAACACCCAACACTTCCCCCGGGCTGGTGACTCATGCTGCTGCCAAAAAGAGACAGTCAACCTGCCCCTGTTGTTCCAGACCCAAGGACTTCCCCCCAGCAAGCCCTGAAAATGAATGTGACTGTCAGTCCATTTCTGATGAAAGCGAATGTGACACTTTGCCTACTATCCTTCTTATGAACTGAGCCAGTTGTTTCGAGGCAATCCTCTGCAGAACTGTGGGGATGAAGCTGGGCCTTCAGAGCTCCCTAACCCCCCAGCTTCTTCCTTGGAACCAATGCCCCTGAAAGTGAGGTGCAGAGTATTACGTCTGAAATTGCAGATTCCTTGTGTCTAGTGGAACTGTCTGAATTACCTGAGGAGGAATCTGCTGTGGAAAATCTCCCTGGTGACACACCAGAACCTGCAGAACAATATGACAGTGTTGACAGCACCCCTTCATGACACAAAATTCAATGATCCAAGAGTTCCTTCAGGATGAGCAACCTGGCCCTCTTCAGGAGAGAATAATAAGCAAAGTATTGTGGAAGCAGAATCTGCCGTGCAAGGAGCAGATAATGTTCCACTACCGGAGACTTCGCCCAGTGCAGAGTTACCCCTTTCTACTGAAGAAGAGAGTGATGCAAACGCTGGTACTCCAGAGACTGTACCTGTTTCCCCAAGGAAGTCTGGGAGAGTGGTTAAACCCGTAATACATCTAACCTAGGACTCCCCTGGAAGACCAGTAGATCTTCCTTTAAATGCTGTCCACAAGAGTATCCATGTTTCAAAGAGCTCACTGCCCAAACTGAGCCTCTCTGCTACTTCCAAGTTGATTGTCCATCCTTCAGGAAATGGTGCCACTGCCCCGTCTAGCCCCAAGTTAGATGATAGGGATGGGACCCCATCTGTGTTGTTTAGAATTCAAGAAACTATAACATGAATGATTACAGTAATATTATTGTGTGAATCATAGTGAAATCATTATTGAATATATGAAAAAATGCATAACATTTGTCATAATATATTATATATAATCATATGTATTAGCTATTTTGGATATGTATAGTAATGGTAATGAAGCATATATTTTGTATAAGTACAATGTCTTCAAATAACGTTGTTGTCAGCATAGACGACGTGGACGTCAAGTTCTTTTCAGGCAGGGAAGGGTGTAACCCCCCTTATAAATGGGGGTTTCCAAAAGTCTACCTTGGGGTGTGCTTAAATGCCCACTGCCAGGCAGGCGTTCTGTGTCTTTACAGGTGTAAAAGTGCTTCCATGCGCGTGCCCTGTTAGCCTCCGTGCCTGTCTCTTTAAGAGACATTATTTTTGTAGTGTATAATTAATCTGGGTAGGGGCTGAGTGTTTCCAGGCTCAAGTCCCATCCAAGCTGCAGTAATATTGCTCTGTTCTGCCATCGCTAATGGTGCAAAGGGAGCTTTGTTAGAACTGGTAATTGTTTGCTAATCGTCTGCTCTTATAAGAATGGTATTATAGTCTGTCTAACCGGACTTTCTTTGCAGCATGGACACTTCTGTATTGCACCAATCAGTACCTTTTGGGGACCTTAAAATGGAGTCTGTCCCCAGGGGTCTTGTGGGAGTGAACTTCTGCAGGAATTGTAGTTTTTTTATTCTGGTGCCTAAATGGACCTGGAGGGGGAGCCCTTGCTTTGACAGACAGATGAATCAACCAATCAAACCCTTTTTGGATCAGAAGGAAGTCCCGGTGCTGCCTGCAGCAGTGTGTCAGTCTGAGTTTGGAGTTGAGAGAGTGAACAGCTCGAGACATTCGAGCAGCTGCTCCTGCGTAGTCGCGTGGGAAACTGGTGGAAAGGCTGAGTTTGGCCTGTCTGCCTACCTGTCCCTCGAGAGGGATCCTTTAGAGTGCTTAATAACCGGACTGTATCCGAACCATTTGTGACCAGAAGTACTGAATTGTGACTGCACCATCACCTGAAGAAGACCTGACGATTTGCTGTATGCGATTGGCCTGTCAGGATGTCTGAATCACCAGAGTTCATGGTTTTGCTCAGGAAATCTGAAATTGCGTCCGGACTATCATCCGAACTGTGGCATGGTGTTGTGATTTACTATAAATGTGCTGAATGCTGTCAGTGGGTCGCGATTTGGTTCCCCACTACCCAAGTGTGTCACGCTTGCTGGAAACTGCATCCAGCATTTACTGGACTGAACCCGAACTGTTCACCCGGCCTAGGCCCTGCCAACTTGGCACAGCCAGCTACACACGACGCAGAGAAAAACATCAACGAGAGACCTGCCCGGGGATCAGCCCCCTGCTCAACACCTCGAACAGGAACGACACCTTGGTGAGTTGTGTGGGCCCTGCTTCTCCTGGCACATCAGCTTGTCAACCTGCAGTCTCTATTTCATCCCTCCTGTGTCTTGTATTGGGTAGCGTGAGTAAACACCAGGGTAGCTCCCTGCAACATCAGCTAAATCAAAGTGTGTCATCTGATTTAGTTGTTTTCTTGTCACGAACTGAGTCTCCTGGCTCCGGATTACAAATTGTGTGTGGTTGTGCATGCTTCTTCTTTCCATCACAGGGCCCCGACCACCTGCAACGCCGGTCTACCCCAGGCAACGTATCAGGCTAGCCCACCTCCTTACACATGGGTACCCAGAAGTGGACTATGTTGAGACTCTAAAGTGCATACCATCCCACCTGATTGTATCAGTTACAAAACCAATCAGCCAGATTACGTCCCTTCCTTGTTCATCCTCCTAGAATAAATCAGATCTAAATATTTTTGCACATAATTTGCCTGTGGTTGCATTCTGTACCAAAAGCACTATACTGTTGTTATCTTCTGTGTCTAACGTTATTTTACAGGGGGTCTCCAGGGTCGAACTGGTGGAACCAGCCCTGGTGGTAAGTGCAAGCAGAGTGGAGATTTGTCTGCTGTGTGAGGATTATTGTAACTAAGTGCTTTGTATATTGCTTAGGCCACTAGAGGGGAAAAGAGTAGGGGTTACAGTATCTCAGAGGGCTGTATCCAGGTCAGCTACACTACCAATAACCCTGTCCTCCGGGTGGAGGCACCTGTTTTCAGTACCCAGGCCCCTTAACCTGCACCTAGCCATGCAGGCAGGGGTAGTAGCCCTCGAGATAGCGCCACTTAGGACTTACAAAAGTTTTTGCATTCTATGCGCTAGTTATCGCAGAACTACAAAACAGCATTCTCCTCCATCTCTCGCCAGGAATAGGTCATTAAGCACCTAAACAAGTGCAGTTTTATGTACTATGCCTAGGCCTGAAACCAGCCTGGAAGGGTTCATAAATGTTGCACTTTTCGTGGTAAGCTTTGAGCTGCATTTCCACCACCTTCTTATTTGTGGGAAGAGCTGGTTGTAGGATCTTTAGGGGAAAACAATACAGATAGAAAACAAATTCCTAAATTGTCTGGTTTCTATGTTTTTCTGAAAACCATATACATATACACACACACACACACACACACACACACACACACTCTAAAAGCACTAAACCAAGTGCAAAGCTTCATGGGTAGCAATTATGCAAATACTCATGTGGGGAAGGCTCACAAGGCTTCATGGGAATAAAAGTGCCCCAAGAAACATACTTATTCATTTGTTCCAGTAAGGACTGAATAAAACAAATTACAAACATGTTTCATCCTTCTAGGACTCCTCAAGTCTCCGGATCCTGCATGCTGCTCTCACTGCTAACTGCACCACCCCACCCCAATATGCCACCTCTGACCTACTAAACGTCTATTTACTTTCTCCCTCGGCCCAAGACATATCAGGGAGGGGGAGGAGATCCTTCCTGCAAGTTCTGCAGGGTAGGAGCTGTTGAATAGTAGCCAATGTATTTGAAGGCAGTATATATTAGAGGGTTAAAACACAGAGCTGTGAACCTGGAAATCCAGCAGACCTGGGTCTGAAACCCATAGCCTCCACTTGGATAATGAGTGACCCTGATCAAGTCGCTTAACCTCCCTGTGCTGCTGGGATGCAGCTGTCTCTTTCCTGGCTGAAAAAAATCTAAAATAAAAAAATAAATAAAAGTAGCTTACCTTTAATAGGCGGTCTAGCAGTTCAGAACCGTTTTTCACATTTGGGTCTGGATCAGCAGCAAGCTGTACATGCATAAGAAAAGCGAGTTATTACTGAGGTAAGTCTAGGTTCTGACAGTACACAGCTCCATGTAAGTTTATGGCCCAAGGAAAGGCATTATCAAGCACCAGCAGACTAGCTCTGTGAATTATGGTGACTCATGCTGAGAAAAGAATGCCCATCAATCTAACTGCGTTACTGTTATTTGACACTTTTTGAAATTCCCTGATGCACTGCCCCCATGGTTTCCCAGGTAGTAGTATAGCATCAGGGATCACATCCCTCTCTGCCATGAAGAATAAATGTGACCTTTTCCCAAACTCAGGTCGCGAGTGGTAGCGCTATCGCTGTGCTGACAGGTCCGCCAAAACAAGCCATTTTTGGCTCAAGTGCCCCCTCCTGACCACAAATTTTAAATAAATTATTAAAATCCTCCCCATGCCACTACAAAGCCAAACATCATGTCCCCGGGTGGTTACTAGGAACCCCCATGATCCATTCCCAGCCATTGCTAAGCCAAATACCATGCTGCCCCCCATGTGGTTGCTGGGAGTCCCATGATCCTCCCCCAGCCACTGCCAAGCCAAATACTATGCTACCCACCCGATGGTTGCTGGGACCCCCATGATCCTCCCCCAGCCACTGCCACGCCAAACACTATGCTGCCCCCCAGAGGTTGCTGGGAGTCCCAATGAGCCTCCCCCAGCCACTGCCAAGCCAAACACCATGCTGCCCCCCCATGGTTACTGGGAGCCCCATGACCCTCCCCAGCCACCCGTGGTAGAGGCACAGGTCAAGACGCATAGGCGAACCAGGAACAGTTATACAATTCACAAGTAGCATTTTATTATTATCATTATTAACAACAAAATAAAAAAAATAAAAAAATTGTACTGGATAGCTCTTTATACAGGCAGCACAAACACAAAAAATCCTAAATGTGAGAGACTCTCTTTAAAATCTCCATCTCTCTCAATCTCTTAAAAATATTGCCCTCTTTTATAAGTTACCTTTTCCTGGCAGTTTAATTCTGCATCCTGCTGGTCTAAATCAATATCCTGTTTCTCACAAAATGCTAAGAACTTTGTCAATTTCTTTCCTGAGGGCAGTCTGCAGATGCAACAAAATAGAACATTCTCCTCCTTCCCTTATCCCTTTATTTTTATTTATGTACTTTTTGTTGACCGGGTAAGTGCACTAGACAAATCCTGCCTATTTTCAGGCACGACCCGGGAGAGGGGGATATAGATGAATGCCAACTGACCTTGAACCAGATTAAGCTGTTGGTGGTATTTTTAGTGAATGAGGGAAATTTGGTCAGGACACCGGGGAAATTCCCCTACTCTTTTCGATAAGTGCCATGGGATCTTTAACATCCACCTGAACTACCACCAATCCAGGAAGATGGGACCTCGGTTTAACGTCTCATCCGAAAGACGGCACCTCAGAAGCGCAGCACCCCTCTCATGCTGCACTACAGTGTCAGTACTGAGATATCAACCCAAGTGCCAGGTGTGGGAACTGAACCCATGGCCCTCTGATCTCCCAGCCTCAGAGGCAAGTGTGCTACCTACTGAGCCACTGACACTGACTCTCCGAAGTTGATTCTCCCCCAAAAAAAAAAAAACAGGCTTGTTGAAATGTGTTAAAATTTATTCCTATCTTTGATTGTAATGGATGTTGTTCAAAAGATTTAATGGAAAAATAAGTTGTAAAATGAACCAATTGCTGTAAAAAGTAGGAGCTTGTCATGATATGGTGATAAAGCAGTGTACTGTTTTACCTGTAACTTTTATTCTTGAATAAAACTGAGTTATAAATAAACAAATAAAATAGAACATTCTATCCCAGGGCTGGCATCCTGTTGACAATTTTGTAAACAAGCTTGTGTTCCAGATCGATATCTTTCTAATAAATCCAAACAGCTTTCTGCATTCACCACAGCAATATAATGATACACAAGGGATCCCATTTTCACATAAAGATTGACATGTTTTTTGTTTATTCACAGAGAAGCAAGGGGAGAAAGAAAGAAAAGAAACAGCTAAAAATAGCAAGTGAAGATAGGGAGATAACAGGGGGAAAATGTGGCACCGTCGGAGTGGCCAATTCCTAGGTGCCACAAGAAAATTTTGATTTCGCAATTAGATAGGCAAGAGACAGACAAGTGGCAGAAATAGGAGAGGACAAAATAGATACTTGCTTTTAACTCTCTCCACATAACAAATGGAACTGGGTTTTATCCAACCCTGCCACACCACAGTTAAGCCAAACACCATACTGCCCCCCTTCCCCTGCTGTTGCTGGGACCCCGCATGATCATTCCTCAGTGGCTGCTACACCACACACCATGCTGCCTCCCTTCAGAAGTTGCTGGGAGACCCAATGATCCTCCACCAGCCACTGCCAAGCCAAACACTATGCTGCCCCCCAGAGGTTGCTAGACCTCCAATGATCCTCCCCCAGTCACTGCCGAACCAAACACTACGCTGCCCCCCTCAGAGGTTGCTGGGAGCCCCAATGATCCTCCCCCAGCCACTGCTAAGCCAAACACCATGTTGCCCCCGAGAAGTTGCTGGGAGCCCAATGATCCTCCCCAGCCACTGCTAAACCAAACACCATGCTGCCCCTCCCCACAGTGGTTGCTGGGACCCCCATGATCCCCCATTCACTGCTAGCCAAACACCATGCTGCCCCCTCAGTGGTTGCTGGGACCTCTATGATCCTTTCCTCAGCAACTGCAAGCTCGAACACCATGCTCCCCTCCCCAGTGGTTGCTGGGACCCCCATGATCCTTTCTTCAGCCACTGCCAAGCCAAACAATATGCTGCCCCCCAGTGGTAGCTGGAGCCCCAATGATCCTCCCCCAGCCGCTATCAAGCCACACTATGCTGCCCCATGGTTGCTGGGACCCCCATGATCCTCCCCAGCCACTGCCAAGCTAAACATTATGCTGCCTCCGGAGTTGCTGGGACCCCACAATCTTTCCCCAGCCACTGCCAAGCCAAACACTATGCTACCTCCCCGTGGTTGCTGGGAGCCCCACAATCTTGCCTCCCATGGTTGCTGGGACCCCATGATCCTCCACAGCCACTGCCAAGCCAAACACTATGCTGTCCCCCATGGTTGCTGTGCCCCCACAATCCTCCCCAGTCACTGCCAAGCCAAACACTATGCTGCCCCCAGAGGTTGCTGGGACCCCCCATAAGCCTCCTCCAGCCACTGCCAAGCCAAACAATATGCTGCCCTCCAGAGGTTGCTGGGACCTCCATGATCCTCCCCAGCCACCCCCACCATGGTTGCTGGGACCTCTATGATACTCCCCCAGCCATTGCCAAGCCAAACCACTATGCACCCCCCATCCCAGTGGCTGCTAGGAGACACCATATCAGGATAAACTGAGGCCTCTGGCTGTGGGTGTACTGGGGGAGTATCTGGGGGTGGATCCCTGAGGCTGAGGCATGTCCTAGGTGGGCAGTGGGATACAGGTGGGCCTGAAGGTCTGAGGCACAAGGGGAAACGTGAGAGCAAAACAAGTAGTAAATGAAAATACAGACTCTTCATTCCAGTTGGGGAACTAGAGTTACTGGGCCGAGAAATGCTAGGAAAGGTGCACACTGACAAACACAAAGGATACATGCCTGATAGCTCTTACGTCAGGCAGATACCCAACAGGTGGGAGAAAATGTATAATATAACAGCGCTGTGCATTACAGACATGTCTGCTACCCACATGTAAGGAGTGACAGAAGTTTCCTATGTGCTGTGTGACAGGAAGCTATAATGTCTGGCAGACACCTGAGGGGTGAGGATAATATGTTATAATATAACAGGGTTGTACATTGCAGACCTGTCTACTGATCGAGTCTCTGCACTGGAGAGTCTTCCCACATGTTCCTTTATAGATAAAATAATTGCGGGATTTGTAAAATGCAGGACTTTCATAAATCACGCAGGAATTCAAATTCTGCAGACTTTATAATAAGGATAAACTAGATCCGTGCAATGAACGTTAGTTTTTGTGTATGGGTACCATGTAAGCAAGTAAAAAAATAAAATTGTTTTATCTCATTAATTGGTTCTGTTTTGCTCAAACAGCAAATCCTACAGCTCAGAGAGTGAACGATGGACCTTTTTTTAAACACTCATTTTTATTTGCATGGGTTTTTCCTTTTTAATGCACACTTTCTAAACAGAGTCGATAATTAACTGTAGGAAATGTAGTACTTAAAAATAAACTTCTTCAGTTTAGCATAGCTATAGCTTTTCACAAAGGCATGAAATCTCTGGTATCAGCAGTGCGTTCAGTAGGCACAGGATACGAGACAGCAAATCCACTGTGGAAGACATGAGACTGCATGCCCAACAAAACGCTGCCTGGGCAAGGGCACTTAGCACGCACCTTACATGACTGGCTTACCTTACTCAAGCCATCAAACAGTACATTGAAGTGTGGAAGAACCGATCCCCGGGCCACCTTGACGATGTTGTAGAGGGCTTCACAGGCGTAGTATCGCAAGCCGCTATCTGCGTCATTAAAACAAGTTAAGACTGGCTCAACCAGCTCCTTCAGGTACAATCCAGATTCCTAGTGGGAGAATAAAAAGTACTGAAAGATAAACCAATGATTATGGTGAAAGCATCACTGTAGGACATCACTGTAGCACTGCATTTGCTATATGTGACTTGTTTCCCCCACCTCTAGATCTTTTTCCATATTCCCTTACCCCCACAATGCATCTGGAAACAAGCCGTTAGCAGTTCAGTATGTCTTTCCTGGTGAAACTTTAGGAATAAATGAACAAACAAATAGGGTTTTACTTTGTTAAACACATGGCAGTGGTACCTGATAACAGCGATTTATAAAATAGGTTTCAAAACTCCAGCAATTTGATTGTCGGAGTGTCATCACATGGTATTTGGTTATTTCACTATAACTAGACAACCGAGATTTGTCAGCAGATTTGTCTATAAATTAGATTTTTTTTAAATGTTTTTAAAGTGCCTGGATAAGCTGGACCATTGGCACAACAGCAGCACTACTGTTCATGACCAAGGTTCAAGAATGAGCCAAAGTCATTGGAGAGCCGTCAGGGAGGGAGGG
Source organism: Neoceratodus forsteri (assembly GCA_016271365.2). NCBI lineage: Eukaryota > Metazoa > Chordata > Ceratodontiformes > Ceratodontidae > Neoceratodus > Neoceratodus forsteri. Next base: position 1,618,794,222 of record CM028130.1, read on the forward strand.
AAGACTGAGCACCCCACTGGATGCTTTAATTCCTAGGGAAAGCAGGGTTGCGATTCCCACTGTCACACTGCCACCTGGGTGACCACAAGTGATGGTGCCACAGTGGATGCTTCTGCAGGAGTGGAGGTTGCTGGCCGAGTGTAGTGCTGCCGCATACAGCAGTGCGTGGGCACTTCACGCTCTGAGTGCTGGCTTCTATGTGGGTGGGTAACCAGCAGCGAGCAACTAACAAATGAAGAACCCAGGAGAGCAGGATAACGAGGCACACTCAGCCTACAGCAACTGGGAGTTGAGATTACAGGACTTTCACGGCCCATTTTGTAACTACAGAATCTCCACCACAAGCTAGGCACATACATTGGAAAAAGCCCCCAAACCACCCTGAGACAAACAATCTGGTCAAGCATTTAAATGCGTTGCTTAAAACCATGTGAAGGGTACATGCAAAAGAGTGGGACAAGTACTTAACCACCTCCTATTCAAAGCCGGCCCAGTGGCACTGAGGGTTGAGGCGCTGGACGCCACACCTCGCGTCACGCCAATGACCAAAGTTCGAGAGCGACCTCGGGCGCCGGAGGTCGGCAGGTGAGGGATCGGATTGAGCACCCACTGGGCTGCTCTCCTATCAAGAGGAGAGGGCACTTAAGACGTCCGGAGCTCCGGCGGCCTAGTGGAGACCAGGGGCGCTGTAGTAGCTCAGGCAGCATGTTACAGCGGTGTCCGACGCTGGCAGGGTTGCCGTGAGCTAAGCGTCGGGAAGTGCGCATGCAAGGGAGGGCGGGGAAACAGGACAGAAAACGGAAAAACCCGGCTTGCGGGGATAGGCGATGGCACATCTCCACCATGCCCAGCGCCGGATCTGACTGGGCCAAGCCTCATCACTCCTCCACCCGGGCCCCACCCGTCTGCCAGGGTCTGTATTCATAAGGAGCCCAAGTAAGTGGTCGGGCTACCCTCCCTGGGCGGGTTAAACCGGGGTTACTGGCAGCGGGGAGAGAAGGGCACTAGACCACAGCGGCTCTCAGGTGGGCAGGCAGAAAGGAGAGGATGCCTGAGAGAATTCTCCCGAGCTGTGTCAGAAGGGAAAAAGAGTTGTAAAAAACAACAACAAAAAAAAAGCATCTCCTATTCAAATATAGGGAAGTCCCCTAGGAGTTCACAGGGTTCTCACTCTTTGAGCACCTGCTTGGCCATAGGATAAGGGGTCTCCTAGATTTGGTAACGGATGACTGGGAGGGTGAGCTTGCTCCCCAGAAGGAATCTGTTACGGAGTATGCCATGAATTTCATGGCTGAAGGAGCTCAAGGAGCTCGCCCAGGAGCACCTAGCCACTGCACAACAGAGACAGAAGTTCTGGTACACCCATGAAGCCACAGCTCGAGAGTATGAAGTCAGGCAACAAGTGATAGTACTCATCCCTGACCAACGGAATAAATTAGATGCTGCTTGGGAGGGTCCTTACTTGGTGGTCAGAAGAGTAAATTATGTTAATTACGTGGTGGAGTTACCTTACAGGAGGCACAAGCAGTAGATCTACCATATAAACATGATGAAGCCCTACCCTGACCAGGTAGAGATGGGCCTGGCTGTGTGCAGCTATCCAGAGGAAGAGGCAGAATCCTACCCACTGGTGGGTTCCCTAGGAGAGATTAAGAGGGAATCCTCAGTGTACACTGTCACCCACTCGGGGCGGCTGACATTGGCCCAAGCCGCCAAAATGCATGGGGTGCTGCAGATATGTTTGGTAGTGTTCACGAGGAAACCAGAGTATACCATGCTGGTGGAGTGCCACTCGTACACAGGGTCCCAGCCCTACTGAGGCAGCAACCCTATGGAATTCCCGAGGTAGTGATACATGCTATTAAGGGAGGAGATCGAGGAATTGCTGGCTCGTAAGGTAATCCAGAGTCCAGTAGTCTCCGGATACCCCTGCTGTACTGATCCCCCAAAAAGATGGGACCACAAGGTTCTGTGTCAACTATAACAGGCTCAACAGCTTTATGAAGCTGGACACGTACCTCATTGCCCAGGACAGAAGAGGTCCTACAGAGGCTAGTGGGACCACTGTACCCAGCCACCACAGACCTGACAAAGGACACTTGGTAGGTACAATACTTTGAAGTTAAGACAGAAGAAAGCATATGGCCCATGTGATCTGTCTCCCATGTTAGTGGGTCCACTTGTTGCACCTAATACCCAGCAAATAGGTATCTAACCTACTTTTGAATTCATTGAATGTTTTTACTTCTATAATGTCCCTAGGGATATTGTTCCACACATTTACCACCCTCTGTATAAAAAAGTTCCTTCTGTTATTTCTCCTTGGGAAAGCTAATTTAATGTGAAGTTAGTGGCTTCTTAGATTGAAGTCTATCGCTGATTTGTAATCCCAGGCTATGTAGTAGGTGTTTATCATTTACTACTTTGTACATTTCAAGTATATCTCCCCCAGTCTTCTCCTCTCCAGAGTGTACAAGCCTAACTGTTACAACCTAGCCTCGTACGGAATATCTGTTAGCCTTATTGTCTATGTCACATCATGGGTAGGGGCTCCATAGTGAGTAACAGTAATCCATGGTAGTCTTGCTAAGATACCAATAGTTTTTCTTATTACCTCGTTAGAGTGGGAGCTAAAATTCAATTTACTATCAATAATAAGGCCCAAGTCTTTTTCCTTTTCCACCATTCTTAAAGGTTTATTAATTATTGTATATTGATTTTTGGTGGTGTTCTGGCCCAGATACATCACCATGCATTTATCGGTGTTAAAATGCATCCCATTTTTATTTGCCCACTCCTCCAGAGTTCCCAAGTCTCTTTATTTCTCATACCTGACTTTCTGTATTTACCACAGCCCCTATCGTGACATCATCTGCAAACTTTGTCAACCAATTTTTTATGTTTATATTCATGTCTGATACATACAAGGAGAACAGAGTTGGTCCAAGGACCGAACCCTGAGGAACCCTACTTGTCACTTTCCCAAAACTGGACATCGGACTGCATATCCTAAACCTTTGGTTTCTCCCCACCAACCAGGAATTTATCCAGTTTGTTATTTTGATATCAGCTCCTCCATCTGCTGACTTTTTAATTAGTAGTTCATGAGGGACTTTATCAAATGCTTTCTGTAAGTCCAGAAAATACACATCAACAAGTTGTTTTTTATCTTAGGCATCACTTACAGCCTCATAAAATACTAATGAATTTGATAAACATGATCTATGTTTTTTTAAAACCATGTTGGGTATTATCATTAAAATCTGTGCCTTCGCATTCTTTGTCCAAAATATCTAATTATAGATTACATAGTTTTACCAAGAACCGCGGTCAGACTAATTGGCCTACAGTTTGTCATACTTCCCTTGTCCCCTTTTATAAATACTGGGACCACTCTATGTATCTTCCAATCTTGTGCCACCTCCCCTCTATCCAGCGACATGTTAAAACGTTTTTCAAGTGGGTCTGCTAACCACTGGTACCTCTGACCCCCTGAAGCCTGAGGGACGTCAGCTTCCATCACTACATTTGGCCTATTCAAGTTTCGAGTAATGCCATTTGGGAATGCACCAGCGACCTTTCAATGGATTGTGGACCACATTCTGTCTGAAGCAGGAGACTCTGCGCTGGTGTACATGGATAACATCATCATCTATGGCCAGACAAGGGAGGATAACATCAGGCATGAGACAGAGGTGCTCTGCCAACTGAAGTCTGCAGGGCTGACAGTCAAAGCAGAGAAGTGACAAAGAGGGATGGCATAGCTGTCATACCTTGGGCACAGGGTAGAGAGCAGGTATATCAGGCCTGAGCCAGTAAAAATTGAGGTTATACAGGGATGGGCCATGCCCACCACAACGAGAAAGGCATGGGCATTCCTAGGGACAGCAGGGTACTACCGAACGTTTATACCAGACCTTAGCGGTATGACCAGACCCCTCTACGATCTCACTAAGAAGAAAATGCCAGAAAAATTTCAGTGGATGGATCACTGTGCATCAGCTCTCCACCAGCTGAAGGAGACACTGTATCGGGCTCCTGTGCTCACAAGCCCTGACTATTCTCTTAAGTTCATTGTGCACTGGATGCATCCGATCATGGGCTGGGGCAGTTCTGAGTCAGGTCACGCACATGGTGAAGGAACACCTAGTCAAATACTTGAGCAGGAAACTGCTGCCCAACGTCACAACTGAAAAGAGAGCATCTGGGTATAGTCTGGGCTCTGCAGAGACTGCAGCCATATTTGTACGTGAGGGCGTTCACACTGGTCTCAGACCACAACCCCCTCACAAAACGGGATCAGTGGGCAAAAGCCAAAATTGTTAAGATGGAGCCTGGTGCTGCGGTCCTACAACACAGACATTCCGTACTGCAGTGGGTCACAGCATGGCAATGCTGACAGACTGTCCAGGCAGTAACCAGTAGATCAGTTAAGAAGAGTGTGCCTTAAAAATTGTAATAAATAACTAAACAAGTGAGAGAACGGCGGCATAGCAAGTGAAACCCACCTGCTAATAGGAGAAAACATTTTCTGGGGTTTCCAAAAGGTTCGGTTTCATTTTTCTGAGGTGTGGATATAGGACACTAATGCAATGTTTTCTTTTTATTTGTTTTTTCCCATAAAATATTTTACCTGATGTGTGAGGTATGTGGGGACTCAGAACTGCATTTTCTTTCCCCTTTTGCTGTACTAGGCCTAAGGGCAAACATCCCTGTGTTCGCACCCGAGAACAGAGGGCATTCAACTAAAAGTGGCCTTTGTTTATACAGTACATAAACAGTAGGTAAGGCAGCCCAGACACACACTGAGCTGGATGTTGTATAATGGGATAACGGTCTGAATCCACATAACCAGCTCAGACCAGGTCCGTCTTGAAAGTGGACTCACAGATTAAAGCAGCACTGCAACGAAAATGGGTTAAAATTTGACCCCATCTTTTTTTCTTCTTAATCGATGCCAGAGGTCTTCCAGTTTATTTTGGTGGTAACACTTTCAGTTTTCATCATCATTTAAGAATTTTATGAAAGTTTTAAATAATTATTTCTCAAGAAAAAAAGATGGCCGCCCAATTTTTGCATATAAATAGTATTGAGGACCCGAGGAGGGTAAGAGTCCAGTCACATTTCAAATGTAAGTACACAGCACAGGAAGCATCCAGAAAACCCAAATCAACAGTTCTGCTAATATTTTTCATAACCATAGCAGAAAATTAACTTTTTGGAATAACTTTTTTCATTACACCACTGCTTTGAGATGTCCAGGGTGTGATGCAAGAGGCACGAGAGATGATGCATTCAAAGAGGTCGATCTGGCACAGGTACTTTTGGGACTAAATTTTCCTTATGAAAGTCAGTCACCGAGGCCACAACACTGCTGTCAGATCGTCTAGCTAAAGAGATCCCAGATGGGGATAAGTTTAAACTCTCTACTTAGAATCTAGTCAGACCTTAGTTAGGTTTGTCTGTATGGATTATTTTTCTTCAAAAGTGTTCTTTTCCCTTTCTGAAGTGTACTGTATTCACAAAGACTTAAGTGTGTATAATCATGTACCATATCTAAATATCGCGGAGCTTTAAATTTGACGAGTTTGCACAGATGATTTGCATCCGAATTAATTTGTCCTCCATGTGCAATGTTTTGCCATTCTGTCTGTACTGCACTCAGAATATGCTCTTTATGTCATCTAGGGTTACCACCTTTTAAGAAGCCAAAGTGGGACATTTCTCAATGAAACATGATTTTTCACAGAACAATATGTAACCCCAACCAATGCAACAGACTTGTTTTTCTCTAGATAATCAGAATTAAGACTACGGTAAGTGTTGTCACTTTTTAGTTGTTTCTTATCTTATGGTATTTTAGTCATGGTATTACAGTATATTGTTCTGCAACATTTAGAGGAAAGCTAGAAAATATTTTATTCTACAATAAGGTCAGAACATGTACTGTTTTTCACATTTTTTTTGCAGGCCACAGCTGCCCTAATCAGGACTGTCCTGTGAAAATCAGGACAGGCAGTAACTCTAATATCATCCTCACTGTAACCCCCTCACCTGACTGGCTGTATTTTGTTTGCAACTGTGCTACTCCCCCTTCCTCTTTCCCCCAGGTCACACCTGGAAATAATAATTGGCTCACTGTGCCTCTCCCGGTTACCAATTAAAAATAAATAAATACAATAAAAGTATCATTTTTTATATACTCCATGCTCTCTGTAACTGTACTTTCAAGGGTATAGATAACCTGGTGTAACTGGAAAGTCTGTGATCTGGTTCCGAAAGCACAAGCTACTAAACTGTCCACAGTACACCTGCACCTAAGCACAGGGTAGGTGGAAGAGTATTCCCAACTACGACTGTGGGGTGAGTCATTTACCCTTGGGAAAGGCCACTGTACTGTGTGAGCAGGGGCTGGTGGTGGGATTCGAACCTAAAGATGGCTTGAACCAGAGTCAAGCTGGGTGGTGGCAGCATATTCAGGTAACCATTCACATGTTTGGAGGATCATGTAAACAGGTGGCACAGTGGGGACTGAGCTCTGAGCATACCAGTCTGTGACACATACATACTCACCACTGATCATTATTTCTTAACCTGTCTCTCTCTCCATCCACCCTGGAGGGGAGATGTCACTCTCACTGCATACATACCCACCACTGCTCTTCACATTCCAAACTCTCCCCCTTTATCTCTCTAACCAACCAGGACAGGAGACATCTCTCTCACTGCATCCATACCAACCATTTACCACTACATCCCAACCTCTCTCTCTCTCTCTCTCTCTCTTATACCCCATCTAGACAGGAGAGACCTCTGTCATTGCATAAATACCCACCACTGCTCAGTACTTTCCAGTCTCTTTCTCTCTCTCCACACCCTGGAGGACAGACATCACTCTCACTACATACATACCCCTACCCTGGATGGGAAACCCCGCCCTCACTACATACATATGCACCACTGCTCATTACATCCCAACCACTCTCTCTACCCACCCTGGACGAGAGACCCCTCTCACTGCATAGATACCACCACTGCTCAGTACATTCCAATCTCTCTCTCCACACCCTGGAGGAGAAACATTGCTCTCACTGGATACATAACCCCCCCCCCCCCACTGCTCAGTACATTCCAACCTCTCTCTCTACCCATCCTGGAGGGAAGAGGCCTCCCTCATAGCATACATACTCCACACTGCTCAGTACATCCTAACCACTCTCCCTCTACCCACACTGAAGGGGAAGATGCCTCTCTCACTGCATATACACTCACCACTGCTCAGTACATTCCAATCTCTCTCCACATCATGAAGGGAAGCCCCCTCCCTCACTGCATACATACCCCACACTGCTCAGTACATCCAAAGCTCTCTAGCTACCCACCCTGGAGGAGAGACGCCACTCTCACTGCATTCATATCCACCACTGCTCATTACATCCCAACCGCTCTCTTTGTTGTAAAAAAAAAAAAGAGAGAGAGAACGATAAAAGTTACACGTTTCACTTGCAAAAAAGGTAGGCTGTACACATCAGACGGAGCACTTCAACCTCTTAGTTAGGACTCTTACTTTAGTTGAGTGGCTAAAGATGCTGCCTTTGAGATAAGGAGTCCCTGGTATGGCATGGATAGCGTTAAGGGTGTGCTCCATGCTCTGAGCACAGCCAGTGATCTCAGGAGCACATTTTCTTTGTAAAATATTCAGTTATCTGTGCTCGTCTTGCCTTTCTGGAGCACGGTTAGGGGCAAGAGTTCCTAGCAGGGAGGAGTCCAGTAAGGGCACTGGGATACAAATCAGGATTTTTTTTTTTTATTAATTGGGTGGAGTTCAAAGTTAGATCTGCAAATGACTGGGCAACCAGGCAGCTTCTACATTAACAAATGGCTCGACAGGGATCACGTCAGTGGTGGAGCCAGAGGGGGGCTGGGGGGGTCGCCCCTCCTGGCTGCCCCAGTGTGAGTAGTGGCACCCTGTCACCATATTTATTCACTGTTTAGTGCCCATTGTGGAGCCTGTCATTGACTGAATGGCCCTCCCTGGCTCCCAAATGATCCCAAACCTGGCTCCGCTACTGGATCACGTGTGTGGGTAGCCAAAAGGTTAGTGTGCACTTTGACATGTTGGCAAGGATCAAGAGTACTGGAAGCCAGCACAGGTTAGTGGGCGAGTTGGTAGGCAGGCAGGGAAAGAGCATGATAGCAACTGGCAGACTAATGTACATATGGGCAGGGAGGGATTGAGCATGTGTGGTGTTGAGCGAGTTTATGGGTGCGTGGCAAACAAAAGTGTGGACGAATGACAGGGAGGGAATGAGTGCATCAACCACAGGTGAATTTAAAGTAGGTGAACGAACGAAGATAATATATTTTAAGGTCTGCAGACAAAAGGAAAAAAAAAAACAAAAAACAGCTGAATCAGAGACTGAGGAATCGTGGCCTGAAGAACATGAAAGAATGAAAACAAAGATGAGGCAGAAAGACCAGAGCAACAGGCAAAACAGAAGGGAAAGAACAAAGAACAGAGGGATAGAAATGAAAATTAAAGACAAATGATTTGAGACAGGTAAGCCAGAAGTAGCAAAGCTAGCTAGACCAACAATCATGGTGTCCTGCACGTATCAAGAGATGCATGATGGGTAATTCCATTTTTTTGTTTTGTTTTGTTTTACAAAGTTGCCCATTTTCAATAGGTTGTTTTTGGAATATTAAAAAATATATTCTATATTTTGTTTTATAGGTTGAACTGTTAGGCCACCAGAAGTTTGAATGATCTGTAATTGACGTATGATTTTGTTGGAAATTATTATATAGTGAAATTGAAAGACTAGTCTGGGAGCTGGAAGCTGAATTACTCTGTTTACCTATGTGTACACAACACAAGTCTATGGACACAATTTTACTGTAGACTACTTCTCAATTTATCTTATAAATGCAAGAATTCTGCCGGCCCGGTGGCGCCGAGGGCTAAGGCGCTAGACGCCTTACCTCGCGCCACTCCAACGACTCCTGCTCGGGAACGAGCACAGGCCGTCGGAGGTCGTGGGGGGGGCGTGGAGCTGGATGGAGACGCCAAAAGGCAGCTCTCCTCTCCAGGGAGGGAAGATGGCATCCCTCAGCTCTTGTCTGCCTCACGGTGGAGTGCAGTACAGGCTAGAGGGTGCACAGGCACTAGGCCGACGGGTGGGCGGAAGGGGCAGTCACCAGGGCTGTAGTATACATGCGCACCTCCACGCAATGCGTCTCTACTCCTGGGGCCCCGCGGTAATTGGGTGGACGAAAATGGAGGAGAAAACTAATCCGGTGTCAGGATGATGCCCAACCCTCTGCAGGCACCCCTCCCGGGCCGGGCATAAGGTAAGCCCCAGTAATTCCGGGGTTGTCGGGCTGGGGGGCGGCCAGTCAGGTTGAATGGGGCAGCCGACGGGGATAATGAGTGCCATGAAAAAAAAAAATTAATGCAAGAATACCTGTAGATCTGGGAGCCTTGCTGGAGTCACTGCTGAATGCAGTCGGTCAGCAGCACACAGGATGAAATAGTGCAGGGCTCCAAGATCTAAATGTATCCCTGTATTTTACAAGCAAATGTACAGTCGCAGTCTACAGGAAATTGTTCTAGATCGAGACTTGTATTGTTTACATGGGAAAACAAAGCAATTCAAGAAAAATCATCCCACGGTTATAGAGAGGGAAATATTAAACTGATATGGGAGCCCAGGTGGTATGGTCTGGGCAGGTGGCTGTGGACTATGAGCCAGAGGTGGGTGAAGAAATCAATGGCGTGTGTGTGTGTGTCTGTGGGTGGCCACAGTGCTTGAAGATTTGATGTGTAGTGGTGATTGGGTGGGTGCATTTTCAGCACTTGATGGCATCAGTAACACACACTAAGGTGTCACACTGTCATGTACTCAGATCTCAATAACACCTAGGAAACTGCCAACAAATTCATTATTGCATATAAATCAATCAGAACCTTTATTACAAGCAAGAAATTGTTAATGAACTGGTAAATTGTAAAGAAGATAGCAGCACAGCCAAGGTCTAAAGGAGCACATTCTTTAGGGTACAATTTAGAGTTTCTGTACACCTCTATTTTGGATGAACACAGTGTGCTAAATCCTTAACACCATCCTTGTGGTATGGTTCCTGGCGGGGGTGGGGGGTCTGCCCACGTAGATGGGACAGATCACCCCTTTAATCTCTGCACTGTGCGCAAATTACATTTCATTTGGACTGCCCAAATGGTTCTGCAGGCTGTTTTACTTGTTATGTGTTGGTAGCCTCGAGGCCAGTAAACAAAAAAACAAACCCCCAGTGCAGATTCATAAGTACTCCCCCACCTTACCTTTCCCAATGCAATGGAGCAGGCGGCAAGTCCAATGAGCCCCCCCTTCCGGCTGTGTGGATGCTGGGATAGAGCAAACTCCTGGGACAGGATCTGTATCACATGTTTGATCTGGCCCGTGTTGTTCTGAGCTACAAACTCTCGCACCAACCTTGCGGGAGAAAAAAAAAAGACAAAATCAACATAAGGTTCCTCACTGTCACAGTTCCTTGAGTTTCATGTTTTTCCATACAGCTTGTTCCCATTTATTTATTTAGCTTTTTGTTAACCAGGTTAAGTGCACTAGACAAGAAAATGCCCATTTTCAGGCATGACCCCGGAAGGTTACAAAACAGCTGAAATTACATGAAGCCCAGCCATACTCCTTGTTCCACGGATATATCCCATTCCCAAGAATATACCCTGTTCATACAGATGTATTTAATTTAATTTTGGTAACCGGGTAGGCCCACTGAGCCCAGTAACTATCCCTGTTTCAGGGCATAGCTGTGGGAATAGGGTATCTCCATTGGAACAGGGTACATCTGTGAGAACAGGATATATATATATATTGATATATTTATACGTGTGTGTGTGTGTGTGTGTGTGTATATATATTTATACAATGGGGTGAAGTAATATGCTATGAAGGAAATGGTGTTATTTTCACAGCCATTGTATAACCACTGTGATGACATCACCACTGTGGATTTATTTCCTGATAAACCCACAGTGTCTACATCACCAGCAAATGTACAACAATGGTGATATCACCAGAGTGAGACCATCTAAACTGCAGCCTGCATTTAATAGCTTCACAGTTTCTCTTTCTCACTGAATCTGCAACTAACTCAATTAGCATTGTAAAAGACAATCACCTGTGTCCCATAGTTATTCTGACAATCATAGCACATTACTGTGCTGCTCTAATCTTCAAACCAGCCTCCTTCATAAACCAGTTTCTCTTTCTGAGTGCTGACTGCAACAGTTTCTCTGTCTCAGTGAAGCCTGCAACTTACTGAATAAACAGTTTGTTTCTCACTCCTAACTGCAGGTAACAGAATTATCATTGGAAATCACATGCACCTGTTTCTCATAGTTTCTAACAGTCTTAGCCCATTCACAAACACTTACACACACTCAGACCACACACAAACAGTGCTGTCAGTATAGCCTAGAGTTTAGAGTAACAAGCAATGAACAAACTTTCTATATCCAGCAGCCCAGACCAGTGTTTGATTCTCACAACTTCCATTTCAATACTGTGTGACTCTGAACAAATCACTTCACTGCCCAGTGCTCCCAGGTCCCCTCTAAAAACTTACCCAGTTATCAAAACAAAAAAAAAAAAAAAAACAGAGTAAACAGGGAGAAAACACAGACAAAAATGTTCCCAATGGATAGTAGCCCTATTGCATAAATCGCACACGTGATGTGCAACTTGTGAAATATGGCAAACATTTGCACTCGTGCAGAGTGAACTGCAATAATATCACGAGTGCCTTCAGACTGCACTCGTGCAAATATTTTCCATATTCCACACTCGCCCATAATGTATTCCCTATACATACATATATATATATATATATATATATATATACACACACACACACACACACACACGCACACACACACACACACACATATATACACCTGCTACATAATATGGCAATCTTAGAGAAAAGAAAGGGGGAGGGGGTGAATGGGTCAGAGATTGACTAGGATCTTTGGTGATACTACAGGCAGGGAAACATGGGTAGACTAGGTGAGCAAAACAGTCCATATCTGCTGGCAAATTCTATGTTTCTATATATCCTGTTCCTGGTGATAAACTCTGTTCTAAGGGATATACCCCATCCCCGCTGATACACCCAGTTCCCACTGAACCGCTGCCAGAGATGTAACGTGTTCCCAGTGATACACCCTTTTCCCACGGGTTTACCCTGTTCCTGGGGATACACCCTGTTATCACAGACATACCCCGTTTCCAGGAATATACCCTGTTCTCGGGGTACACCCTGATATCACAGACATACCCCATTTCCAGGAATATACCCTGTTCCTGAGGATATAACCTGTTCCCACATATACCTGATCCTGGGGATATACTCTGTTCCCACATATAGGAACATAGGAAAGTACAAGTCTGTAGCCACCGGCCATTGAGACTCGACCAATCAGTCTTAAAATGAAAACTTAATATTACCCATGTACTTGTTAGTGGATTTGAATGCTTCTAGGGTACGACTTAATACCACTTCCCTTGGTAATCTATTCCAGATTTTAATAACCTTCTGATTTAACCAGTCTGCCCATTTATTTGTATTAAAGAATTCACCTTTGAGTTGTAACTGATGTAACCTACTTTCCCTAGCTGATTCATTTCTTGTATACCCTAAACATTCCCGTGAAACGCCATTTTTAAATGCCCTGTATTTCTGGCATAGGTCTCCTCAGAGTCTTCTATATTGCATGGAGTACAGTCCCAGGTCCTTTAATCTCTCAACATATGGCTTTCCTGCTGTCTGCCTAATTTTTTTTGTAGCTCGTGCCTTTGTGTCTTTTTGAGCAGTTTAATTTCCTTCTTGTTTGATGGACACCAGAACTGCATGCAACACTCCAGGTGCAGGATGCATGGAACAGCCTTCCTGAGGAGGTTGTTGGGTCTAAAACTGTGGAAGAATTCAAGAATGCATGGGACAGACATAAGGCAATTCTTGTGGGGGGTAGGAAGAAATAGGCTGTTGGTTAACTAAGATCTGCGGCCTATCCTGTAGGTAGGGAAATGGGCAGACTAGATGGGCCTAGCGGTTCTTATCTGCCGTCAAAGTCTATGTTTCTATGCAGTCTTATCAGGGATGTATACAATGGCAGCAACACCCGACTGTCCCTACGCTTGATGTTTTTGAGAATACAGCCTCATATTCTGTTACTTCAACTCACTGCCCTCTTACACTGCTCAGCTGGTGACAGGTCATCACGGATCATAACATCCAGGTTGCATTCTTTGTCTGTCACAGGTAAATACTTTCCGTATAACAAGTACTGCATACGCTTATTACTTCTCCCCAAGTGAATTCTTTTGCATTTGCCTATGTTTAGGGCTAGTTTATTCTGCGCCACCCATATCCCAATTCTATCAATTTCATTTTGAAATAGTCTTGGTGAACATTCACTATTGTTCCTATCTTTAAATCGTCTGCATACTTGCAGCTCCAGCAACCAGAGGTAGTCTTCAATGTTGCAATGTATAAATTAAACAATATGGGCCCCAATACCGACCCTGTGGTAATATCTATCCATGGAGAACAATGTCCTGCCATGCACACCCTCTGTTTTCTTCCTTCCAGCCACGATGAGACTCACTGTATTATGTTATCTAATTTTGTCCTTTAATCTCTCAATCATTGGCAGATGGGGCCAGATATCTGTTCTCGGGGATATACCCTGTTCCAATACACCCTGGTTCCAGGGATATACCCTGTTCAGGCCTGTGTCCCAAGTCTCCCAGGTCCCCACAACTCACAGGTTAACCCCATGGCTTTCTCCTCCATGGCAGGGGCTCTGGGAAGGGTCATCTCCCCCTCAGAGGCAGTCTACTGTGTGGATTAGGGTCTAGTGCTGGCAGGCGCTAACACACAGGGGAATCCAGAGGCCCAGACTGCCATATAGACAGATATGACCCTTTATTCCCTTTTAGATCCCACTTACTTCCCTGATGTGAGTTCAGCCTTCTTGGTGGCCTCGAATGCACACCGTACATCCCTATGGCAGATGTAAGTTCCACGGCCCAGCCACTGGGTACGCTGTGGTGCCGCAGCTCGCTGTCAATCCTCCCCAACCAAGGCACACTGCCACACAACAGTTGCCCTAGCCTGGCTTGCCTCCCGATGCAGAGACCAGAATTCGTTCCCATGTCTGGGTTGCCTACATGGCCATGCAATATGCTGCCGCGGGGTCACTGGGGTGGCCTTCCCATATAGCAGTACCCCAGCCAATCACACATCAGATCACTTCTGAGCACTTTTTTTTTTTTTTTTTAAACTGTTTATCTTCCCTTGCACACCAACCAGGACCTCCTTTGACCATCGCCAGCACCACATCCCATCTACGAGGCTATTTACCTCAGTCCTAAAGTGGCCCCCCCCCCAAGCTTGCCCTTCAGAGTGGAGTTGCCTTTTACTCCACGGTTTCTGTACCATTCAATCCCACGCGCCCTGCAGTGGAGGTGAAGTCAGTAGCTATCCCCAGGATCACGTTGCAGAGGCCCAGTGCTGGAGGTGGGGGGCAGAACGAGGCTTCAACGGCCTGGTCAGCTGCCATTCTTCCCTTATCTCGCTTGGAACCACCTGTGCAATGATGCTCAGGCAGGTATGTGTGCGTGTCTGCATGAATCATGCTGGCGTCTGCAGAACCACTCACAATTTCAAGCCAGGGTTCACAACCATCTAGCCTCCGTTAGATGGCAGTCATGCACCAAGTGTTTGGGCCCCCCGGGATGTTCGAGCTCATCTCTTGGCCGGTCTACTGTTGGTTTGGAACCCAGGACACTGGCTTCACAAGCGGCAGCTCTACTGCTGCGTCGGCGGGCTGGCTTCTTTGGGACTCCTTTCTGGTACCACTGAGCCACAACCTCCACTAACCTGTCCAGTTGGTGTTCTTCCACAGCTTTCTCCTCATGGCAGGATATGGGGGGGGGGAGCCTGATGGGAGGCTGCACAGTGTGGGGCACCTAGTGTACCGGCAGCTATTATTCAGACTGCGGTCATGTTTTCCACCAAATATTGTAGTGCCTGCCGGCCCAGTGGCGCACAGGGCCGAGGCACCTTAAGTGCCTTACCTCTCACCATGCGCAGGTTGCTGGAGGTCAGACTGGGAGGGAGAGGATCAAGCACCCAAAAGGACTGCTCTGCTCTCCTCTCCCGGGGCAGGGAGAACTGCCTGCTCTGCTGAATGACTGCCACCTGGTGGAGAACAGGTGACAGTGCGTGTCAAGGAATGGCAAAAAGAAGGGAGGTGCTGCTGGACTCCGCAGTGTGCATGTGCCTCCACATGTGCACTTTGACAAGTGTGCCCCACCATGGGGACGGGACAAAAACGGTGGAAAATAGTGGCAGGACAGGCATTAATGAAGCCTACCCATCGATCCTCGCCCACTGCATCACTGGGGACCCTGGGGCCAGAGAACTGGACTGTGCTTCAGAGGGGGGGAGGACAGCCCTCCCCTCCTGACACCACCATGGGGGGGATCTGTGGGGGTGCTCTGGCTCTCAGGTAAGTCCCCAGGGAGGTGCAGGAAGGTGGGATTGACAGGGCAGAGCTGAAGGGAGCCAGCCTGTCCTGGCCACAAGGAGGAAAAACAGAATAAGGGGGAAAAAAAAAGAAAGGAAAAGAAAAACTCATTTTGGAGTGCCTCCCACAAGCCCAATGTTGGGCCAGTGCTTCTTCGGCCTTGCATGACTCACTGCCTCTTAGCGTTCAGGTTCCCCAGGCTGCCACAAGGGCCAGGGTTACTGACTTGGTGGAATCCAATAGCATCACCCCCTGCCAGGGCTGGGTCAAGTAGCTCTCACCAGTCCTGGCTCCCCCATCCCAAAGTCAAGTTTCTGGCACATTTCCACTGAGCCATCGGACAGCCCTATACAGTTTCTATTATTTAAAGAGCAACTGACACTGTAATTTGTGCAAGGCAGGCAATTTACGACTAAGAGCTACTGGGAAGTAGTACAGCCTAGAGGATTAATGCACCAAGCTGTGAAGTCGAAGATCCAGTAGACCTAGGTTTGAAACCCACAACTGCCACTTGCACACTGTGTGACTGATGCACCTGGAATAAAGCTTCAGTTTTATGTGCCTTTTCTGGCCCAAATTTCTAAAATAAAATATTTAGTTGTATGTGGAGGCAAAGTATTTGTCCTGAAGCAGTGACGTGGCCTGAACAACTTGGCAGCCATCAACAAGAGCTGCTTGAAAGATTCCTAATGGGCAGACTTGGATATGCCAAGCAGTCCTTATCTGCCATCAAATTCTATGTTTCTACGTTTCTAGGAGCTGCTTGCTGGAGGACCTCATTCAGCTATAATTTACATTTTTTATGCATGTTTTTTAAAAGTTATTTAGATTACTAAGTCCTTTGTGGTACTAAAGAGTTTTGCCAGGTGCCCATCACAGCCCCATCCCCAAAACACACATTCTGATGACGCGAAGTAAGGAAGGGGTTGCAGTGCTATACATAGCCATATAATGCGACCAGGCTCTGGGGAAGTACCGACCTATTTTTTTTTAACCTGTGGGATCCCTACCGTAAGACCAAAACCAAATTTCAAGCTTCTTTCTGCTACCAATTATAAACCTAGCAGTAAGAAAATCCTTCAAAAGCTGTCCACTTCCTGGGGGGAAACCGTTCCAGTTTAAATAGACTCAAAAGATCAAGCATTTCTTTAAAGTTTTACAAGTATTGCTTTAAGTGAAACCGAGTGTCCTTCTGTGTAGTATATGACAACTAAATTGTAGCAGGCAGCCAAAATTTTAACGATTCCTTATTTTAAACCCTTCATAGTGCAGGAGATGGATATCAATGGGGCACTGTCCGCCTTTTGGCTGAATTTTAAAGTGCCTTGAATGAATGTGTCTGGAGCAAGCTTTAGCAATGTAAAAGACATACAGGGAAACAAACAGATTTGCGCACTAGTGCAAGATTATGCATTTTTTTTTTTTTAAACGGTATTTTGGACGTCCCAGATGAAATGTTGGTGGCGTGCGTCCACAAACCAGAAAGGCACAGAGCCAAGGGGAAACTTGTTCATCAACAAGTTAGTTTCTCTTGGTCACATATTAGAACAAGTTCTGGTCAGAGCCAAAACGTCTGCAGGATTTGACCTGATAAGGAATACATTTAGTGTGCATGACCCATGCTACTAGATGTGTTCAGACCTGCTGCTGGCTGCGACACCCTCTGGGCTGCAGCTGTTGTGCTGTCAGGTTCGGTCCGAGCTGTTTGGCACACTGTTGGCAAGGCAGGCAAAGCAAGCAGTACTGGCTAATACCAGGCCTCACTGTCCCATTGCCCCCCCTCCACTCACCTGCAGAGCAACAAAACCGATACCATGTCCAGCTGACGAGAGAAAATTCCCCATCTGTGACACACAAGTTGCTTGCCCAGACCAGGCTCCCTGCCGCACCTATTCCATCTGTCTCCACAGAAACACAACCAGACAGACAGTGAGTAAACCAGCTTATGTGGTGTACAACAGCTGAGACATCGCGAGACCTGGGGAAACGGGATGGATCGAGCCTAGTGAGCAGTCCCATGGGCGGTCCTATGATGAAAATAAGGTGCGGCGTCATAGGCCGAGGTGTAGGTAGATACGGGAGCATATATGTTCATAATTCAAATCTTTACTTTTCTTGCCGGCCCAGTGGCGCGGAGGGTTGAGGCGCTGGATGCCACGCCGGTGACCCGTGTTCGGGAACGGGCACGGGTTGCCGTGGGTCGGCAGGTAGGAGATGGAGTGAGCGTCCAATGGTCTGTTCTCCGTCTCCCGGGGGGGAAGTTCTGACGGCTGGTGCTTGCCTGATCCCTAGCGGAGGCTGGGGGTCAGTGGCATGCAGCCACAAGCCATGGGGGCGGGATGTGGCAGACACTTGATTGGGGCGCTCTAGGGAGCGTGCCCGCACCCAGATGCTGGCGTCATTGCACGCCGTGGCCCGCAGGGAGAAAAGCGGAAAAAGAGCCCAGCAGAATGAAGTTGTCATACAAGCGCCCCCACCTGAGAAAGCACCTCCCTGGCATGGATCCGTTGGGGTGGGTCAAGTGCTTCCCACCACCCTGCCACGAAGGGTAAGTCGCGGGGTGCATAAGGAGGGGTCTGATCTTCGGGGTTGGCACTGGGGGACAACAGATAGGCTTGCAGCCAGAGCTTCGAAGAGAAAAAAAAAAGAAAACGAAAAAATAATAATCTTTACTTTTCTGTAGCAAAAATGCCACATTTAGGAAGGACACAGGAAATTTGTAATGCAAAATCAGGGACAGTGGAGAGGTCTGTTTGAAACAACACATACGGTGCAGCGAGCCACTTGTATGTCTTTAGCCAACACGTTACAAGGAGAAGCATGGGCTGCCACGGCCGGTCCCGGCTGCTGCTTTCAGTGCATGTACCTGTGCGGGTTTGCACAATGTGTTTAGATCTGCTGCTGGCTGCGATGCCCTCTGGGCTGCAGCTGTGGTGCAGTCAGGTTCGTTTCAAGGTACAAAGTAAACAGCAGCACCTCCACGCTGACTGTGATGCCCTCTGGGCTGCAGCTGTGGTGCAGTCAGGTTCGTTTCAAGGTGCAAAGTAAACAGCAGCACCTCCAAGCTGTTCAGCACAGTGCTAGTGTTGGTGTTAGTGTTAGTGTTAATGCTTTTAAGAGCTCATATGGGCTTCATGATAACTAAAAACATACAGCCCAAGGCACACATAGCATCCCACAGTATCCCACAATAAATTTGCAGGAAATATTAAGATAAAAGCTTTAGACTCTTTAAAACCTTGAAGTCAATGCTCCTATTCACGACTCAAAGAGCAACGTACAAGCTAATGTCATTCTTAACGGTAACATCACTTCTATTCAGAGTCAAAAACCACACCAGAATACATACGGGAAGGCATTCAAAACAGAAGTTCCAGGGGGCGCTGTGGAGCCCGAGCTAGACGGACATAGGAGGCACAGCTCTGCATCATAAAAAATATAAAATAAGATTTACTTCACTCTACAATTTATTCTAAACAGTAAAAATTATATATCGACTACTTAACTATCCAGGAACAAAATGGGCAAACCAAAGAAAAAAGATCATGCCCACACAGCACCTGGAACATCGACCAACACAACGAAGTCGGTACCTACTACCAGCAATGACAGAGAGGAAACCATACAGACACTAGGCCATAAGCTACAATCCCTGATATATTCTGTTACGGCTATGAATACAAAACTGGATGGTCTTGCAGGGAAAATCACTTTGGTGGAGACAAACGTAGAACAGCTTTAGAATACAGTGGAGGACTTACAGCAGCAGATGACAAAATGTAATGCTCTAAACGCGGGTCGCCAGAAGGAAGTACACCACCTAAATAATCAACTTGAGCAACTGGAAAATCAAGTTAGGAGTGCAAACATCAGAATACGTGGCTTAGCGGAAGGCTTAGAAGGGGATCACCCTCTGTTATTTTTCAAGGAATGAATCCAGGAGCAATTTAAGGGATACGGTGACCTCTCGGACTGGCGCTTCTCTAAGGCCTATAGAGTCAGGCCTCGCAGTAGGCAAACTTCAGAAACACCGCGTGTACTAATGGTGGCTGCAGACAGCGTGAGCACCAGGGACTCTGTTCTGTGACTGGCAAGGAGACGGGGCCGATGAGTGTACAGGACCAGACAGCACATTTATTTTCGGATCTCTCTTATTCCACCCGGCAATGCTGCAAAAAATTTGACGGAGTTAGGCGAAAGCTTCGGGACCTTGCCGTTTCTCACGCGGTTCTTTTCCCAGAAAAACTCCGCATTGTATATAAGGACGAACTGGGGGGATACTGGGATGCATAGGGAGAGGCATCACCAGCAGAAAACAGGACGTTAATGGGGGGTGAGATACTAACAACAACAAAAATGGAAAGGGACCTGGGGGTAGTCATATCAGATGACCTAAAGGTGGGCAAGCAATGTGAGAGGGCAGCAAGGAGGGCTGGGGGGATACTGGGAAGCATAGGGAGAGGCATCACCAGCAGAAAACAGGAAGTTATTATCCCTCTGTACAGACAGTTGGTGAGACCCCATTTGGAGTACTGTGTGCAGTTCTGGAGACCCAATCTCCGCAAGGACATAAGACAGGATGGAGGCAGTCCAGAGGAGGGCAACTAAAATGGTGCAGGGTCTGCACCAGAAGACATATGAAGAGAGACTTAAGGAGCTGAATATGTATAGCCTCGAGGAAAGGAGAGAGAGGGGGGACATGATAGAAACTTTCAAGTATCTCAAGGGAATCAACAAAGTCCAAGAGGGTAGCATCTTTCAAAAAAAGAGGTGTGCAAGAACAAGGGGGCACAATTTGAAGATAGAAGGGGGCCGGCTCAGAGGTAATTTAAGGAAGTATTTTTTCACAAAGAGGGTTGTGGATGCATGGAATGGCCTTCCGGAGGAGGTTGCAGAGTCAAAAACAGTGGTGGAATTCAAGCATGCATGGGACAGTCATAAGGCAATTCTAGGGGTTGGGGGTAGGAAGAAGTAGGCTGCTGGTTAACTAGGATCTGCAGCTTATCCAATAGGTAGGGAAATGGGCAGACTGGGTGGGCCAAGCGGTCCTTATCTGCCGTCAAAATCTATGTTTCTATGTAAGTGCATGTATTTACCAACCCAACTGATGCTGGAAAATGGGCTGACAGGGTGGAAACTCAACAATCTAGAGTTCGAGAACACCCATCAGATGATGAATCCAAAGAAGAAACCTGAAAGGGCTCAAACTGGTGACTTTTTTTTTTCTACACCTTCTACTGTGGGACTATGAGCTTCTACCTCTGGGTTAAGGCTAAATGTTGATGCCAGTTATTAAAATCTGTTACATGCCCAAAAATATCAGTTTAAAAAAAAAAAGTATGAAGTTCTGTGTAGAGCCCCATCATCATCTTAAGTAAGACTGTATGCTAAATATGCGGGAGAATTAAGCTGTTCTCTCCCGAGGTTTTGTATTTAAACCTTTAGGTATTTGATGCAAGAAGTGCCTATCACTAACGTCTGACAGTTCTTTTAAGGGGGTTATATTTTTCTTCAGATATAAAGGTGGACCCTAAGCTCTTTTGAGCAAGGTAATTTAGATTTAAACTTGAGGATTAACATCAGTTAATGTATCCACCGGCTCTTGGGCTACAGCTACACAGATTTTGTAACTTTCAGACTGTACTTGTTTTATTTTAGATCTTTCCCCTCAAATTACAGGACTAACTTGGAGAGACTCTAATCCTACATAACACTAGAATGATCTAATTCCTTGCTGTATGTATTAATTACGTGATTTCCAAGATGTATGATGTAATTGCATCTGTTTACAAGCAAACTAATAATTATGAAGTATAAAAAAAAAAAAAAACAGAAGTTCCTCCAGGTTAAGAGATGACATAATTCAAATGAAAGGAAAGAAAGTACAGCACTCTTCAATAGGGAGTCCCGCTGATTAGATACTTCCAAAGAACCGTGAATGTTAGTACTCTGGAGATAAAATTAACTTCAGTCTGTCATAAAAGAACAGTACATACAGAAGTCAAAGCGCTTTTTACTTAGCGTCCACTGAAGCTGCCTTTTTAATTATGAAAAGCCGTTAGCGCTCAATTAGCGTTCCTGTGTGGGCTACATTGCATCCTTCCATTTATATTTAGCAAAATGCTTACCTGGACATTAATAAGAGAAAGGACGGTAACTTCTCTGACAGAAGAAAAATGTCCCACAGAGCCAAGCTCCTAGTATCTGTACCAAGCATCTTTTACCAACAGGATTTTCCCTTGCAGCGTTCACATACTTTCTCGTTTCTCCATTCCTTTTACCCAGAATGATATTGGGGCGGGGGCCAAAGATTCAGAGGTCAGTCTGGCTCTCACTTTCTACCAGAACCCATCACAAATCCTCCTCTTCATCAATCGGGTCCATCTCCATTCTCTTAATGTCTGGAAAGCTGCAAAATAAATCAAAAAAGGCGCTCCACTAAGCGCAGTAAATCACACCTTGCTAATAGTGTCACACGAGAACCCCTCATAACTTTAGCATACTATTATAGGCTTTATTATATGTCAGCACATGAAGTACTTCCAACTTTTTCCTCCCAAACGGTCCTCGCTCTTTCATTCTATAGAAAATGAGCCAAGTTCCTCACAGGATCCTGCTGAATTCGCCCGTCATAGCCATTCATTTTTGCCAAGCACCTGTAGAATTTCGCCTCTTAGCACTTTCCTGTTCAAAACCACTCCAAACGAGCAAGTCTTTTTAAAAGTTTCTCAATCTGCAGAATAACGGCAACTCTTCTCATATAACCTGGGCAAGAAAGCACCATTTCGAGCGAATAAACGCTCAGTTGGCGATAAGAGTTTTCCAGGAAAATTCCCGAAACAACACAGAACGCCAAACGCCAAATCTGAGCGGTCATTCAGCATATTACTTATTAACTTCAAACTGTATTAAATAACTTTAAAGGCTCAGTTAAAAAAAAATAATCACAGTTTCATTTATGTAACAGTAAAAAAAAAAAAAAAGCTCTGTTAGATAAATTCCAAAGCCAGAATACGGGGCCAGGAGCGGAGCAGCCCTGCAGCCACTTGCTGCCCCGCCCCCTCAGCACTAGTCACAACCTGGGAATCGGTAGGTTAACATATAAATTTAAAAACATTCCCTAACGAAAGAGGCATTAATTGTGCCTGCATTCCACGAATCGCTTCCGTATATCCTCACAACACGACGTCACTCTGGTAGTGTAATTTCGGATGTTGTTTTCCTGGCGAGTCTTTCTAGTATCCAGAATGATCAAGAGCGACTGTCTTGCACTCGGGATATGTATAATCAGTAGTGCAGTGTGAGAAAGTACTAGCCTTCAAGAGAAATCAGTTTCCTAGTCTTGCTGGGCCATCAGTGATGTGCAAGGCTTCCAAAATATATTTTTAGTCCTTTTTATGTGATGACAGGCATTAGAATACAGTTGACATCAGTTATAAAGAGCTCAGTACATACCAGCAGTAGTCATTGTAAAAAGACGACGTTGTGTGTTGTGTTTACAGTAAACGCGTTAAAGCTCGTAACTGGAAAAGAGCGGGCATATAGCATGCCAGCTGTAATTAGGTAGAAGCAGGAGGGATGTAGGGTCTCAGCTGGGCTAGTCTATTGGGGTAAATAAATTGTAACAAAATAGCGAACAGTAGAAATGTACAAAAAAAAAAAAAAAAAACACCCATAATAGACATGAACCCCGATTTGACCGATGCTGTAAATGCATCCTTTAGTTTTAAGCTGGAGTCTGTTTTTTTTTTTTCTTCAGTTACCTGGTCTGGGTAATTCCATATTTGAATACAGGCCTACTTTTAAACATATAATACTTCACGAAAGTATAAAGAAACACTGACATGCCAATTAGGATACAAAAACTAACAGAAACGAACACACAGAAAATAGCAAGAGCTTTATAACACGCCTATGAAAGGAGAATCACAAATGCTAAAAGCATAAGAAATGGGCTGATAGTTATCAATAAAAAGAAATCGGGAAATGTATGAGAAGGGGAGGGTTGCAGACAAACTAAAGCACATTTCAACACCAAGTGCCTCCAAATAGAGGCAGCAAACTCTCCATCAGCAAAATCTAAATCCTATTTACATTAATAAATAGGGTGCCGTGTTTATAGTAACCAGAGCCAGAATATGGTATGTTTTTATGTAGATTCTATCCAGGTTCATTCATGGGAAAGGATAATTTCTGGGCTGCGTAATTATATGTTACGGTTTTAATGGGAGAAGCGTTTTTTTTTTCTGGAATGCGTATTGACCGAATGGGATGTTCCACAGAACACCTTCTGTCTGACGGCAAGCTCTCAGGTTAGGTGGTGGACAACAGGACTGCTCAAGTCCTGGGGGTTCAGTTCGATCAGTGGCTCAGGCTGGACTTTCTGCTCAAGACCACCCCCTGGGAAACAGTTTTATTCTAACAATATATTATTTAAGAAACACGGACTTTTTGTTTTGAAATTAAAACATTATAGTAGTATCTGTTAACATGCAAATTAATTATTTGACATCAGTGTTCAAACATGGGTTCAATAAAAACACAAGGAGCAGCGTGTACGCTGATATAAGATAACCGAACTCCGGGATTCCTGGTGCAGAGGTGTGCCCAGTGGTTATACTGCACATAACAATGAAGATTTTGGGGGGGGGGGGGGATCTCACCGGACCAATTTAGTCACTCGGTTAATTTGAAGAAGCCATGTGACTTCCATACAGCATGCCAGCTGTAATTAGGTAGAAGCAGCAGGGATGTAGGGTCTCAGCTGGGCTAGTCTATCGGGGTAAATAAACTGTAACAAAATAGCGAACAGCAGAAATGTACAAAAAAATGCCCATAAGAAGAAAAAAAAAATACGCCCACTGTAATATAGTGCAGTGCTGCAGTCCATAGGGACAACATGGGCGGATTGCTTCTTGGGGGCGGGTCAGTCGGAGGAAAAACTGTTCCACGGACGGAAAACATGACATAGGTCCTTTTCTGATGCAAAACGTCTGCAGGGTCCGCCCACTGCAGACGTAAAAAGGTGGTCTCTGTTACCATTCATGCTGCAGATATGTACAAATTGATTCCCATTCACAACCGAGCACTGTAACCAGTTTCATTTTGTATATATACACACATGCACACATATATAAACTGAAGCCATGACTCTGGGAGTCACAACTTCAGTTTTTTTATATATAAAATGAAACATCCCTTTTGCGCTTAGAATTTCCAAAGTACCTGTGTTGAGCTGAATTCCTTCACATATGCATTTATGTAATGCTGCATCGGACTTGCTATCTGCCCACCTTAATTTACTGCCCATCTTGCTTCCTTCCTTGTTTATGATCCTCTCTTTTTCTCCCTGTACTTCCACCTACTGCATAATCTGCATGTGACAACATGGTGAATGTTCAAAGACAGGCATAGTGGGTGTGACAAGAGAGCAGAAACTTTGAAAAACATCTAAACCAAGTATCTCAGTTTTGGAATGATATAAAATTCAAGGGAACCCATAATCCCTGGATAACCCCTGCTCTTCTTGATCTACTAAAACACAGGGATCACCTCTGGCACATCTCTCAAGCGCTGGGGACACAAGCTAACCTACAGAGGTACAAAGCAGCGAGAAATGAGTGTACCCGTGCTATCCGATCTGCTAAAAGCCAGTATTTCAAAGAAGCCCCTTCCGCCTCCTGGAACGATAGCAGCACGTTCTGGAAGAATATCCAAGACATCACTGGCAAGGACCCCAAAACTATCCCAAACATCTGAACATTGATGGCACCCCTACTGTGGACCCAAAAGCCATTGCAAACGCTTTCAACAAAGCATTTACAGGCCTTAGCAACATCCCTACCCCCGACTACTTCGTGGTTACCCCCTCAAGTATGAACACTGCAGTCCAGAACCCACCCCGAGAGCACCCAGCATTTTACTTTAAAGCAGTGTCTATAAATGAAGCCAGACGTTATCTTAAGAAGGTACTGGGGAAAGCTAGATTCAGTGGGGACTCCTTGGACTTAAAGTTTGTTGCCCTTACCCTTGAGGAAATCCTCACACCTCTTACCAAAATAATCAACCTGTCACACTCTCAGTCACAATTTCCATATCTTTGGAAATCAGCAGTGGTCACCCCGGTGTACAAGAGTGGCGACCAAGTACTGCATGGAAATTACCGCCCAATCTCTAAGGCCCTGGAGCGCATCGTGGCCGACCAACTCAGAGTATATAGATAACTACCAACGTCAATGTCCCCAACCGCATAGGTTTAGGTGTGGGCGTAGTACCATCATTGCACTCTTGGAGTTTACAGGCTTTATCAATAACTCTCTGGAACAAGGGCTCTTGGTAGGGTCAACTTTCATAGACCTTACCAAGGCCTTTGACACTGTCAACCATGATCTCCTCATCAGACAACTCTCCTCCACTGGTCTTTCCTCCGACACTACAAGCTGGTTCTCCAGCTACTTAAGCAGCTGAATGCAGCAGGTAAAAATTGGTAACGCTCTGTCCGATAGTAGGCCTGTACACTCTGGAGTCCCACAGGGATCTTGGGTCCACTGCTTTCTACCATATTCCCCAATTCACTTCAAGGAGCTTGCTGCGACCACATATTTCTATACGCTGATGACGCTGTACTTTTTACCAGCAACATGAACCCTTACCTTCTCCAGGACCAACTTCAGCAATCCTTTACATCCACAGAGAAGTGGTTTCAGGATAATAAGCTCATCCTTAATTATAACAAGACTAAGACAATGTTGTTTTCGACCTCCCAAAGCAGACAAAAAAACTTTCCCACTTACCATCATTAATGACACTGGCTCCCCTCTTGAACTGGTTCACCATTTCAAGTACCTGGGTATAACTATTGCCTCTACCCTGTCTTTCACCCAGCACATCGCCCAAACAGCCAAAGCTATTAACAAGCGTTTAGGAGTTCTATACAGGAACAAACATAATCTCACTCCAGAAGTACTGAACACGGCATCCACAGTTCTGTGGTCTCTCTCTTGTGGACTATGGTATTGTCATTTACAGTGCGGCTACAGACACTGCCCTCGGACGTATCAAAATGGCCTTAAATAAAGCATGCTGCCTTCTTACTGGTGCTGCACGCTTGACACATACCTGCAATCTTTATCCCCAGGTTAGCAGTTTACAATTTGACAGCAGGCTCAAATACCAATCGTGCCTGCTTGCAAAAAACGTCACCTTGGGACTGCTACCCCTAGCATAATGGCCCTTCTATCCCCTGCATGTAATCCACGCAGTACCAGAAGCTCTGGCAAACAGGCTTTCAGAATCCCAAGGTGCCACACCGCCTTTGGACAAAATGCATTCGTATACAGAGCTCCACAGTGGTACAACTCCCTGCCTCCTGACATAACCAATGTTACTTTACTGGGCTCCTTTAAAGGAGTAGTCCACCCAAAATTTGCAAACAAATATGTTGTACAGAGTGTTTTGATTCGTATGTTGAGTTCTAGTGTGTTCTTCCCTCTGTCTGCTATTAAGAGTTTTTTCTACATTAGTCTGCTAGCTCTATGGTAGTTTTACGACCCTTGGGGATCTCCATCTGAGACAGCTTAATTGTGTTCCTTTGTCCTACAATGCACCATGTCTCATGTAACAGTGATGTAGCAGAGACCATAAATCCAGCAGAAAGCACTGCTTTACAATCAGTTCACAACATTAACAATGGCTGTATTTTAAAATCTATAGCGTTCAGCTTAGTGACTACCCTCATCGTAAAGGCCTTACTGTCCAGAAGAACTTTGCTGCTAGTAATTTTTGTGCAGCTTGTAAAGTTTCCAAGATATTTAGTTTGTTTAGAATGTGTGTGCTGAATATTGGGTCTCTGCTACATCACTGTCACATGAGACAGGATGCATTGTGGGAACAAGGAATGCAATTAAGATGTCTCAGATGGAGATCCCCAAGGGTCATAAAACTACCATAAAGCTAGCAGGCTAATTTAGGAAAACCTATAATAGCAGACAGAGGGAAGGACACACTAGAACTTCACAAATAAATCAAAACACTCTGCACAACATATGTTTTAACAAATTTTGGGTGGACTACTTTTTTAAGAAAAAACTCCATCAGCATCTAATCTCATCATCATCATCAAATCTTTATTTATTCAGGCGAACATCTCACTGGCAACCTGTGACTGCTACCGCTAATTTACCTTTACCTTGCTTCTACCATTTGAAATCTCTGTGGTCTCTACTGATTAGTGAACTGTTACACTTCATGTCCATTTCTTGTGCCCCTGGTCAAGTTTATCACTTTCATGGGCTTTCCTTCCTACCTCCCTCCACATCCTATTCCCTTTTTTCCCCTCCATCATTCCATACCTCTTTCCTCCCTACCACCTTAATTCATCTTCATCATCACCCCCCCACTACCTACAGCACCTCTTCCTCCCTACTCTCCTCCACTCCTCCTTTCTCCCACTCTCCTCCTCCTTTATTCCACTTTGACTACACAGCTATTCTTCCCTTTCTATCTATCTATCCCCATCCTATCCCCCACCTCTGCTTGCCTTCTCCCTCCCCGTACTCTTCTCCTCCCTCCCCTGTCCCTCTCTACTGGTACAAGACCCTCCTTCTTTCTTTGATTCAGACACAATCCAATTATCTGCCTATGCTGTTAGTTTAATTCTCCTTTTTAAACAAGTGTCCTCATGTTATGTTACCGTCACCTAGTGAAACGTTAGCCTTTGTTTTGACTCTGCACCCTGTACATGCTTAGACTGTGTAACTATTGTTGGAATTTACGCCTGGAGACAGTTTTCAATTGTTTCTTGCTGTATCTGTATCTGTGAAACATAGCTGTACTCTTGTTTGTGTCATACCTGACATGGCTATGAGCTTTCTGCTCAAAGGTGTTAATCCAAGATCTCAATAAATAAATAAATAAAAATTAAGAGAAAAAGGTGGGCCAGCCCGTCAGTGCAGTGGTTGGATTTCCACTTGTGATGCCAGCGACCCGGGTTCGGGAACCAGCTCGGGTCGCTGGAGGGCCAGCCGGGGGGGGGCAGCTTGAGCATCCCACGACTGCTTGCTGTCTCCAGGGAGAGTAGGGATTGAGACCTAGTGCTGAAGTGACCACTGGTGGAGGCCGGTGGTAGAGAAGCATGTCGGGGTCATTAGGGGTGGTGCGTGACAGACATCGGCTCTTGCCTTGACATCTGGACGTGGCAGTGTGTGACAGACGTCGGCTCTTGCCTGGAAGTCTGGACGTTGCGCACCTTAAGAAAGCCAGGAAAATCACTCGCTGGCCTCTGGATGACGGCTCTCTGTTCCTGAGGGCCTCCAGTGCATCCTGTTCCTCAGCAGCATCCCCGGGCCCTAGAAGTGTGCGCTGGGGTTATCCCCACCCCGGTGCCTTCCCCCTTGGAGGAGAGGGACCCGCCCAGTGAAGGGATACACTGGGACATCCTGGGGGTTGGCTGCTAGCTGGGGATTAAAGGAGGGCTTGGTAAGGACAGAAGGGATCAGGGGGAACATGGTGGAGCCCGAATGAGTGGCGGACCAGCAAGCAAGCGGGTGGAAAAACAGATTAACACAAAAAAAAAAAAAAAAAAAAGAGAGAAAAAGGTAGCCAGCCCGTCAGTGCAACAGCAAGGATGCCACTCTCTGCGCTGGCGACCCAAGTTCGGGAACATACTAACATACTAAAATGCCAGCAGAATAGGCCTAATGGTCTTTCGTGTCTGCTCGTTTGGTCAGTCCCCAACCTGGGTGCTGACCTTGCTGTCCCCCTCGCCTTCTCTGGCTTCTCCCTTCCCAGTTCCGGATATTCTTGCTGCATTGGATTTTGCTTCCAGAACCCTTCCCCTGTACCTGTCCCACCCCCTCTTGAACCTCTCCACTGTCTCTGCCTGGAACGAGCCTGGAACATAGAGTATCCCACAGGACGCCCTCCTCCTCAGGGTGGGGTGCTGATTGTGCCACCCTGCCCGAACACCACCTGTGAGTGTCATGGAGGTGGAAACCTATCGGTAACAGCAGTGGCGGGGGATGTAGTGGCACTGCAACATGCACGCCCGCTGCACAGCACATTACACATTCACAGGCAAGCATCTTGGGAAGAAGGAGAACAAGGAAAAATCAATTAAAGTGCAGTGCTCCAGTCCACTCAGCTGCGGAAATGGGCAGAAGCCAAACCCCACTAGAAACGAGGTGAATGTCAGCTGGACTACCAGGGGTAAATAAATTGTAAAAAATAAAGTACTGCAATTTACTATATTTTATAAGCAGAAATACTGCAATTGGTAGTGCGTGGCTAAACTTTTTTTCAA
Organism: Neoceratodus forsteri; assembly: GCA_016271365.2. Lineage (NCBI taxonomy): Eukaryota > Metazoa > Chordata > Ceratodontiformes > Ceratodontidae > Neoceratodus > Neoceratodus forsteri. Next base: position 1,618,824,131 of record CM028130.1, read on the forward strand.
GAAGCTCTTATGGGGGAAGGGGGGCGCTGCAGTATATTTATTGAAATGTTACCTTGAGGAGTACAAACCACCACAGCTAGTTTAAAGTACACTGTACTAGCCCAATACAAACTCCACCAGCACTTGGCTGGTGCCAGTGTCACACCCCGGAATGCTTTTTTAGCAGCTCCATAACTCTTGGCTGAGCTCAGTAAGCAGAAAAGTGATGGATGGTCCAAGCCTCTCAAAGCAACTCCCAAAAGGGAGCGGTGTCTCACTTCAGGAGCGTCTCAAACACTCATTTATTGCCTACTGCCTTTCACAGCTGTAGTACTGGTGGTTCAGTGGTAGAATTCTTGCCTGCCATGCAGGAGGCCCAGGTTCGATTCCTGGCCAATGCAACATGAACTTCAGTTTTTTTGCACATCTGTTTTTAATTGACTGGGTGCATCCACATTTCTGCAACACCATAAAACAAATATATACTACGAAATCCAGTTTTTTGTTTTCGTTTTTAAGAAAGGTACACAATTTACCATGAACAAAATGCTCTCGTAGGAATGTTTCTTTTAATTAAGAGCAAGTTAAACCACTAAAAGCCCAGCCAAGATGGATTTGGAGTCATAAACTTCATGTTTTGCTCTCAGATTAGGAATCTTCTAACAGAATTCATCCCCCAGCACACTGCATTCCTTATGAGGAGTCCCTGAGTCTGTTAAAGCTGTATGTAATGATATGGGCCCCTATGCACAAAGTGACAGACTACCTAGGCAACCCAAAGACACCAAGTTGCACATCAGGGGCCATGTGGACCCCCAGCAGCATACATGGAAGGAACATGTGCCCTTTCCGCACTGTATCCCCCAGTCGTTCACACAGCTATGCTCATGGACAGTCCAGGGGCATGTCAGGGGACACGCCCGTACTCTGCGCCATTCACAAAGGTGCAGAGTGCCAAGCAAGGGAGGGCACAGGATACAGAAGGAGGGACCCTGCCATACCTGTTGCGCAGCTCTCCTAGAAGAATCCTGTAGGCCATCAACCCCCCCCCCCCATTTACAGTGTTTTCCCAGCCCTCTGGTTAGGAAGAGAGGTGTGGGATAACAACCCCCTCTACAGTGCTGCCCCAGCCCTCTGGTTAGAAAAGGAGGTGTGGAATAGCAACCCCCTCTATAGTGCTGTCCCAACCCTCTAATTATAAAGGGAAGTGTGGGATAATAACCCCCTTACAGTGCTGCCGCTGCCCTCTGGTTAGAAAGGGAGGACAGGGATAACGACCCCCTCTACAGTGCCTTTACAGTTTGGAAGCAGTATAGCACAGTGGTTTAAGGCTCTGAGCTGCAAATCTGGAGACCTGGGTTTGAATCCCACAGCCCCCACTTACATACTGTGTGACCCTGCGCAAGTCACTTAACTTCCCTGTGCTCCCAGTTTGCACTTGTAAACAAGCTTTCAGCTCAGTGTGTCTCATCTGGTTAAACAATTGGGAAAAGGAAAAAAAAAGTGCTGTCCCAGCTCTCTGGTTAGAAAGGGAGGTGTGGGAAACAAACCCCCCTACAGTCCTGCCTCAGCTCTCTGGTTAGAAAGGGAGGTGTGGGATAACCCCGGCTCCCAAAGTGTTGACCCAGCCCTCTGGTTGGAAGAAAAAATTACTCACCTTAGTAATGTTGTTTCTTCAAATGGAGTCTTGCTGTATTCTGACATATGCAGTTAGCCCCAGCACTTGAACTGCTCCGGAGAGGAAAGAGTTAACTCTATGCAGGGAGTATTGAGTTCGAGCTCGGTTCAAACCTCTGTCTGCAGCACTTCAAAGTGTAACCATCAGATTCTTATGAGCTAATACTAACTAACTACACTTCCTAAGTGAAAATTGTACAAAAATAGCCAACAGGCACCACATTTTTGGGTCCCCCAAAAGACTCAAGTTGAGAACCCAAAATAATAACCAGGTAGTGAACCAACATATAGGTACAAAACAACATAACAATAACCCACTCCCTCTTTCTAAAAAGGAGGAGTGCCAAGTATACCCCTGAGGTGCAACACTGTACCTGCCAGCCCACTTCCCAAAAACAGGTTCTGAGAGGGGAGGCAGGGAAGGAGTTCAGAATATAGCAAGACGCCATTAGAAGAAACACAATTACTAAGGTGAGTAATTTTTTCTTCAAACAACATGAAGTTTTGCTGTATTCTGACATATGCAGACTACCAAGCAGTACCATCATATGGGGGGTACTGAACCTATTTTGGGAATAGGATCTGCAGTACTGCTGTTCCAAACAGAGCATCACTCCTAGCCGGGATATCCAAAGAGTAATGCTTGGTGAAAGTATGGACAGTTTTCCAGGTGGCTGCTTTGCATCTCTCTAGTAAAGGTATATTCCTGGCAGCAGCCAGAGAAGCAGCTGTACCTCTAGTCGAATGAGCCCTCAGGCCTGAGGGGGGTACTTTGCCTAGCTTTTCATAACTGGCTGCCTTGTTACAATGCTACGCTTGAACTCTATTAATCTGTACTCTGTTTGCAATGTCCACATTGTTGTAATGCCTGTCTTGATGTTCCCCATAATTTGTATTTCTCTGACGTGGAACCTTTGTAAAAGAGCCATGGCTCAAAGGTATTTGAAATCCTAGACTTGATAAATAAATAAATAAATAAAATAATTGGATACAAGAGACAATCCACCTGGCAATAGTTCTCTTAGTAGCAGGTTTACTCTTTCCCACTTCACCATAAGTGAAAAACAATTGAGAACAGTCAAACCTTAGTGCCTTAGTTGCTCAGTGTAGTAGCTAAGTGCCCTCTTAACATCCAAACTGTATAATCTTTCTCCTGAAGAATGATCAGTGAAGAACACAAGAGACACGGACTGGTTCAGATGAAAATCTGAAACCACTATGACTAAGAACCTCCTATTGGTTCTAAGGACCACCTTATCTCTATGGAATGAGATAAAATCCAGCTCCACTGACAGAGCTTGTAATTCACTAATACGCCTGCCAGAAGTGATAGATACCAGGAACAGTTTTCCAAGTCAAATACTTGAGTTCTGCTGAAGCTGATGGCTCAAAAGAGGGCTGCATAAGCTGAGCAATGCAAACACTAAAATCCCGAGCAGAGGTAGGGTCCCTAAGGGGGGGGGGTTGGTATGGGCCAAACCTTTAAAGAACTTACAGAAGACAGGATGAGATGCCAGAAAGGAAACCTTCCCCACTGACAGGAATGCAGACACAGCTGCTAAGTGCACTTTCAGAGTGGCTGGCCTGAGACCTAGGCCATTGAGATGAACCATGTAATCCAGAACTGTAGCCAGATCAGCAGTGCCTGGTAAAACATCCTTATTGGAGCATCAAATGCTGAATCTCTTCCATCTGGAATTACAAGTTTTTCTGGTGGCAGGTTTTCGAGAGACTTTAAGAACATCCAGAACCCCCTGAGAGGGGTGTAGACTTGCATACTCTTAACTCTTCAACAGCCAAGCCTTGAGGTTGAGAGATCGAAGGTTGGGGTACCAGAGTCTTCCCTGAGAGGAGGTTAACAGATTGTGTTTCTTGGGAAGAGCTAGAGGGAGATGGACTGTTAGGGACATCAATAGAGGATACCAAGGCTGTCTGGCCCAGGCTGGTGCAATCAGGATCACCTTGCGTGGTTGTGACCTGATCTTGACCAGTACCTTGAATAACAGAGGAAAGGGAGGAAAGGCATACAGGAATCCCCCCCCCCAAATCCAGAACCAAAGCATCCAGGGGAACTGTGCCCATGACTGGAGGTCTGCAACAGAAGAGAGGAAGTTGATGATTGTCTGGAGCTATAAAGAAAGCTATCTCTGGAGTGCCCCACCTGGAGAAAATTAATTACTTTCAATGTGAAGGGGTCCAGGGTCCATTCGTGATGGCCCCGAGAGATCCTACTCAGGGCATCTGCTAGCACACTGTCCTTTCCTGGTAGATGGACTGCTACCAGAAATGACTGCAGGGCATAGTCGGAGACCCTATTTTCATGGCTACCGTGCACAAGTCCATAGACCGAGTGCCTCCCTGCTTGTTGATGTACCACATGGTGGTGGTGTTGTCTGTCCTGACCTGAACCACCTTGTTCTTTACAGAGTCCGAGAAAGCTTGGAGAGCCAGGAATTCTGCCCCGAGTTCCAGAAGATTGATATGAAGAAGACACTCCTGAGGGGACCACACTCCTTGTGCTGTGAGGGCTCCTAAGTGAGCTCCCCAGCCCAGGAGAGAAGCATCTGTGGTTAACACCACTGAATGAGTCTGACTGATGAATGGGACTCCTTGTCTGAGATTGTCCTGATCCAACCATCATTGGAGAGCTTGTATCAGAGTCTGAGTCACTAGAATCAATTTGGTTAGAAGATCTTTTTTCTAAGACCGAAAGGACCTCAGACGGAACTGAATGTCCCTCATTTGAAATCTGGCTCCCTGTACCACCACAGTGGAAGCTGCCAAGTGGCCCAAGACCTGAAGAAAATGTCTTGCTGGTCGAGACACCAGAAGGCAGAAAGAAGAAGCAAGGTCTGTAAGGGCCTTTGCCCTTACCAAGGGAAGAAAAGCCTTTGCTTGAACAGTATCCAACTCTACCCCATGAAGGTAAGGAGTTGTACTGATTCGAGAACTGACTTTGGTAGATTGAGAAGGAACCCTAGAGAAGTGAGCAACTGTTGTGTCACTTGTAGGTCTGACTTGACCTGGTCTGGAGACTGTTCCACAATGAGCCAGTCGTTCAGGTATGGAAAAATGGAGATATTCTGCCTCCGGAGAAAGGCCACTACTACCGCTAGACATTTTGTGAACACCCTTGGAGCTGATGTTAGGCTGAAGGGCACTGCTCTGAACAGATAATGGCTTGAAGGCAATTCGAACCTGAGGTACTTTCTGTGGGAGCACCTGATTGGGATGTGAAAGTAGGCATTCTTGAGGTCCAGGGAAGCTAACCAATCCCCTGGTCTTAGAAAGGGAAGAATTACTCCCAGAGTCACCATTTTGAATCTTGGCTTTAAAAGGTGCTTGTTTAGGTATCTTAGCTCTAGGATGGGCCACCACTCCCCTGTCTTTTTTGGAGTAAGGAAGTATCGGGAATACAGGCCCTTGGCCCTGTACTAAGTAGGGACCCTCTCTACTACCCTGAGGGTTAGTAGGGAAGACACCTCTGTTTCTAGGGCAGTGGCCTCGGAAGGGTTTGCAGGTGGAAAGGACTTGGTCCTCAATTCTGAGAACTTTGCAAAAGTGAGAGCCAATCCCTGGATTACTTCCTCCAGGACGCACCTGTCTGAGGTAACAGATTTCCAGGCCTGGAAGTAGTAAGCCAACCTGCCTCCTACTGGGACTGGGGAGTCGACCCGGGCAGATACATCAGGGTGTCTGCTTGGCATGAGCCTTGGACTGAGAGGAGGATGCAGCCCTGCTCATCCCCCTTTTGTCTCTGCTTCTGAAGAACTCCCTCTGAGGAAAAGGAGAGAAGGCCTGTGCCTGGTAGAAAGGCCTGTGAAAAGGCCTTCCCCTGCCCCTAGACTGCTGCCTTTCCTTGGCCTGTGCACTCCTGTAGGTGGTCCTGAATTCACCCATTTTCTTCACATAATTCTCCGTCTGCTCCCCAAACAGAGAATTACCCACCAAAGGGAAATCCATGGCCTCAGCCTGAGTGTCCTGTGAGAGGCTAGTACATCTGAGCCAAGCAAACCTCCGAAGAAACACAAATGTAGCCATGACTCATGATGCCACATAATTAGAGTCCACAGCAGCATGAAACTGAATCTTGGATGCCTCGATCCCATCAACAGCCATCTCCTCCAGCTCTTTGACTAGCTGGGGGGGAGGCCTGTTTAGCCAGTTCCAGGACAGTATCCCATCTGGATTTTTTTTTCCCCCTTCTGTTTATCCCTCCCTACTGCCTGCTGGCCCCGACCCTTCGGGGCATCCAAGGAGTCATCCTCCTACCACACACCCACCAGGACTCACCCCTCGTTCCTCCATGGAGCTTCGTCCCCTGCCGGGACGGAAGCAGGGACATTCACCCCAGTAATCCTTCATCCGGCCAGGTTTGAGGTGGTGGTCCTGGTGAGCGGCACATCGGAGGCACGCCCAGGAAACCAGTCTTCCCGGATCCAGCAGGTGTTTTTCACTTTTTCGCCCTCTCCCTTCAGTGTGTAACCCTAACGCCTGGTGCTTGCGCGCCACGACGCCCACCGTGAGGCAGCCGCCTGCCTCTGCAAATTGGGGTTGTAGTACTCGGCCTCCGCCGGAGTCAGACAAGTGCGTGGTCTGCGGCCGCAACCCTCCCCGGAGAAGGCGAGCTGTCGGACGCTCAGGCCCATCTCCCCCCGGCTGACCCACCAGCGACCAGAGTCTGCTCGCGAACCCGGGTCGCCGATATCCCATCTGGATTTCTGGAATCTGGCTGTGTAGGTCATATAATTTGCCTGCCTGAGTCCCACGGAGGATGTCAAATACTGTTTTTTGGCCATAGCATCCACCTTCCTAGAGTCCTTATCTGGGGGGTGTGAAGCCAAAGGAATGTTAGCCTTGTCACAGGCTGCAGCCTGCACTACCCCAACATGGCTGCATTGGTGGAACAAGAACTCTGTATCTGGGCCTGAAAGCATATACCTCCTGTCCATTCTTTTATCTACAAGAGGTAAAGAATTTGGTGTTTGAAGAACTTTCTGTGTCTGTTTCCCAAAAGATTTACGGAGGGGAATAGATAACCTTTTGGACTCTTGGACGTCCATCATTTCCACGAAATCAGGCTCTTGTTCCTCAACAGCTTCAACCAAGGGAAGCTGAAGGGTCTCAGCCACCTTTTTGTAGAACAAATAGTGGGATGGGGACTCAGAAATTATGGGAGGAGAAACATTAGAAGGCCTGTCTGGGGAGATGTCCAGTTCAATGGGCTCATCCAGACCTTCATCACCATCATCATCATCCTGTTCTTCCTCTCCTTCCCATTCTGGTTCATAAAATTCATCCGGAACCAGGGGGAACTGACCGAACTGAACGCCTACCGAGAGGTGCCGGATCTGACGGAGCAATTCTACAATGCTTATCGCCCTGGCTATTTCCTCAGCAGTTGGACGCTGCGGTTCTGGATCCGAACCGGCCAACTTCCTTTTTCTTTCTGACGGAACCGACCCCTCAGAATCTGCTCTCCTCTTGCCTGAGGGAGTATCGCCTAGGTCATTGGGCACTCCCTCAGGTTCGGTCGGAACTGAACCGGACTGGCCATCCAGATTAGCAGACTTCTCTGCCTCCTTTTCCCTGAGCCTACCCAACCTCTTTTCTAGGGTGGCCTTCGGGAAATTCTTACAGATTTGGCAGTCTGAATCGAGGTGGTCAAACCCCAGACAGTAAACACAAGTGGTGTGAGGGTCTGCCTTAGCAAAGGCATCCCCACACTCACCACAGTGTTGAAACCTAGTGGGCCTGTTTTTTTTCTTGGGTTTCTCAGACATGGCCAGGCTACAACTTACCCTTTACAGCTTAAAAGCCAGGTAAGACCCCCCTATCGGTTACCAACCATGTTACGGGTCGTGGAAAAAAACATATAAAATACAGTTTTTTTGAAACTGATAGGAACCGGTACTCACACTAAAAGGAAGAAAATAAACAAACCCTAACACAATTGGTTCCTAACCGGACCGATCGACAGGTTTTACAATTTCCACACAGAAAAACAAACACAATAAACCTAGAGTCCACTACCTACAACACTTACTGTACCGCAGACAAGGATTTGAAGCCAAAAATAATGAAAAAACATTTTTTAACCCAACGGATTTTAATCAAACCGACTAGCAAAGTAGCAATCTCCGGAGTGACTGTTCAGTTAGGCGGAGTAAAGAATCTGACGGTTACACTTTGAAGTACTGCAGACAGAAGTTTGAACCGAGCCCGAACTCAACATTCTATGCTTCCTGCACAGAGTTAACTCTTTCCTCTCTGGAGCAGTTCAAGTGCTGGGGCTAACTGCATATATCAGAATACAGCAAGACTTCATGTTGTTTGAAAGGGAGGGCTGGGACAACAACCCCTCTATAGTGCTGCCCCCAGCCCTCTGGTTAGAAAGGGAGGTGTGGGACCCCCCCCACCAACACAGTGCTGCCCTTGCCTGCCGGTTAGAAAGGGGAGTTGTGGGATAACAACTCCCTAGCACTCTGGTTAGAAAGGGAGGTGTGAAATAACGCCCGCCCGACAGTGTTCCCCAGCCCTCTGGTTAGAAAGAGAGGTGTGGAAAACAACCCCCCCCCCTTACAGTGCTGTCCAGGCTCTCTGGTTAGAAAGGAGAGTTATAGAACAACAGCTCCCCTAGCCCTCTGGTTAGAAAAAGAGGTGTGGGATAACAACCCCCTCTACATTGCTGCCCCAGCCCTCCGGTTAGAAAGGGGAGTTGTGGGATAGCAACTCCCCTAGCCCTCTGGTTAGAAAGGGAGGTGTGGGTTAACCTTCCCCTGCCCCCACAGTGCTCCCCCAGCCCTCTAGTTAGAAAGGGAGGATTGGGGTCAGCCAGTCGGGCATTCGCCCATCTTTTAAAACTTTACCCTCCCATGCCTTCCCAGAATCACCTACTGGCATGAAGCAGGGAATCCACTTTGGGAACTAGGATGGGCATCTGACTGGGTGCCCACGTGTCCTCCAATCCACCCCCACGCAACAGCGCAAGTGGGTGGGGCGAGGCCACAGACAGGCACTGTATGATGGCACACGTATTTGCATGCCGACCACTGTGAGCCTGTCCCGTGGGCATGGAGCTGCGTGTCCAACGGTAGGTGCCTCTCGCACATACCCTGCGCTGCCTGGTGCATAGGCATCACGGTTTGGGTCCTTGTTGGTGTCTATCTCCAAACCATATATCCACAGAGTCACTGGGTCCCAGAGGGATGCACTGACAGCCCAAATCATGGTTCTACTGTAAGCCAAGGTGGTTTGCTGGTGTCAAAAAGTAGGCAAACAGCAAAAAAAAAAAAAAAGATTTACAGGTACAATATTTCATTCAGACTAACAAACGGTCTTCATGTATGTACAAAGATGCCTAACAGAAAGAGGACTATACAGGAAGTGGAAAGGTCACTAAAGCTGAGAACTAAGAGGTGCAAAAAAGAAAAGGGGGAATGCAGGCCAGAGGAATTTACTTATAAAATGGGTAGGGAAGAGACTTCTGGTTCCAGCACGGCTCCAGCCAGCAGCTAAACGGAATGCTCTGAGCTGATTTGCGACCAAACCCTCTAAAAACTACTCTTCTATCTACAAATTTGATAGCAAATGGCGACCAAAGGGTTACAGAAAGATAGAGGATCACAAAATCAATCACAACAAATGAGAGGAGAAAAGGAAAATAATGATTCCAGATAAAGCTCCCCAACACGAGGCCCCGCTGTCTCCCGCCAGCACATCATGAACCAGGCCTATGACACAGATGAGGAGAGAGATCACCTCTCCTGTTCTCATTTTGACTCCTTGATGAAAAAGCTTAAAAGACATGAGAGCAGAGAACAAGACCGAATTCAAACAATTAAATCAGAAGCTCACCCAGGTAGAGAATCGAATCCAAGAAGCCGAAGAACGGATTTCCACCGCAGAAGATGGCCTCCAGCACCTGGGGAGAACGGTCTCTGCTCTATGCATGCACGCTATTGCCACAGAAAGAAAATGTCTTGATCTTGACAGTAAATCAAGGCATGAGAAACTTAGATTATATGGTCTGCACAGAGGGGCGGAAGGGGGGCATACGGCAGAGTTCCTCACTGACTTACTAAAAGATGTCCTGAACCTACCTCTAGACTACAAGTTAAAATAGAAAGAGCACACAGGGCACGCATCCCTAAGCTGGAGGATAAGACTTCAAGACCAAGGTCAATAATAAAGTTCACAGCTATCGCACAAAGGAGGATATCCTTAGAAGAGCATGGCAGCAAAGGGAAGTAAAATACCTGAACTCACGGCTCTTCTTTGACCACAACTATCCCCCGGATATACAAAAACAATGGCAAGAATACTCCCCCCTGATCAAAGCCCTTTGCTCACAGACTCTGCGCATTCAAACACCATACCCAGCAAGGCTGACGTTTCTTTTTGAAGGAGGGACAAGAGATCTATAATACCCCTCAGGTGGCCAGAGAAGCAGCCTTGAAGAGAGGTCTGGAAGTGCCAGAGCTCCCTAAGCTCACCAGCCAAAAATGGAGAGATCAAGACCAAGGGTGGCAGTTGGCTCCTGCTAAGAGAAATAGACATCCAGCATTGAACACAAGCTCTGACAACATAAAGTATTTTCAAGACTTACTTAAAAAACTCCCCCGAGTCTCCGAACAGGATCTATTGCAATTGGAGGGGTGAACAGTTCCATTGGACTTAACGGTCTTCTAATTCTACCACGGTGATTGCGCTACGCCTCGGCCTATAGGAAACTTGCTGTTCGATCCTACAACCTTGTCTTTTCCCCGTTGCACCTGCACGATTTATAACCAGAACTTCGCAGGACAGGCTGCAGTTGTCTTGTTGGACGAATCCTTTAGCGACTCACCCAATCCTCGCCTGAACCATGTTGGACACAGTAAAACTTTACCCCTTTGCCTATATCTCCCGCTTACTCTCTGAACAAAATTACCACAGTGCTGCAAGACATTCAGAAGGGACCCAGCACCTAGGAAATCTTCCGGTTTTGATGTACTTTTATAAATGTTTTAGGATGGGAAGCTATCTTCCTTTTGCTAACCCCTTTTGGTATAGGGAGATTTAAAAGCTCCTCCGCTTATGTGCCTATATAATTTTCAGTTGTTATTTTCTGTAGTCGTTTCCTTTTTGTCCTTAATGGGATGGATCAGGGAGGCACTAGGGGAGGGGGGGAGCGAGGTCAGCCAGACTTGGCGGTCAGATGAGCGGGAATTTCTGTATAACATTGAGGATCCTCTCTCCTGAACTAACGAAGGGGACTCACTGAATTGGATTATGGGCACGAGTACAATTCTCAGAGCTCTCCTCAGCGTGCAGAACATTCAGTCTCCTCTCCCCTTAGTAAATCGCATATACTCAAGAACCACATATAATTATGTTTTACTCTTTGAGCAGATCAGCTCATTGGCTACTGATTCACTAAGTCAGCAACTATACCTAGGCCTGTTGTCACTCAGACCCAAGAAAGGACCCTCCTGTAAAGGAGGAATTTGTCTCCCTTCTACCCGCCTATGCACTCAATATGGTGGGTACAGGGATCACTTCATACAGTCAACCTCCTACCTAGGAAGTACAGTGTCATGTACCCTGTTGGCACTTGTTTGCTTTAGTTTATATTTGTCAACTCATTCTGAATAGACTGACTGTGGGGTACTGCAAATCCTTCTCAACAGGCTATGCTGTGATGTTATCCTAACAGACTTCGGACGTGGGGTACAATTTGATAATCAATCCAGGGAAGTATGTTATTGGGATGTACAATATATAAGATGATATGGCTTACACACTATGTACCTATAATGTACATGGGCTTTCTAGTCCACTCAAGTGCTCAAAGATTCTGGCCTCCTTAAAGCACTCTGGGGCAGATTTCATTATGCTCCAAGAGACTTGCCTCTCTAATGAGGAGCACCAAAAATTTGAGTGCTTGGGATTCAGTCAGGCCTATGCCTCCTCTTACAAAGGAGGCAGAAGGCAGGGCACCACTATTCTGATCCCTTAGAGGATTCCATTTGTATATGGGGACAAGGTAATTGATAAAGAAGGGTGCTATGTCCTTGTAAAGGGTAAATTGAATGGGAAACCTATCACTTTAACTTCAGAATACTCCCCCCCCTACTCAGATTTTACAACTTATAGATCTTTTTTCCTCTTATTAACACAAAGGGCAGAGGGACCAATCATTTGTGGACAAGATTTTAATCTAAACCAGAGTTTGATATTTGAACAGGGACAGTCCCAACATAGTTTAGGGAAAAAGACCAGAGATCTGTCTAAACCGCTTAAGGAAATTGGCTATGCAGATACATGGCGGTATCTCAATGGAAATGAGTAAACACTGTACTTTTTTTTTTCTCAAGCACACCAAAGCTGCTCGACCACTAACTGCTTCTTAATGTCCCAAGAGCATATGCAGATCACTCAAAAGTCCTGGGTGGGTGACTCTGTATTATTAGATCATGCTCCTATATTCTTAAAAATAAAAATGGATCATTTCCATAAAAATATGGTCTGGAGACTTAACATTTCCCTTCTCGGGGACAAAGAAATTATTCAGGAAGTCAAAGATCTGATAGGACAAGGTCTAGAGGACAATGATACCGCAGATATGCCCTTTTCCAGAGTCTGGGATACTCTCAAAGCTCTGTGTATCGGTAAGTTTATTGAAATTGCTGCTAGGATAAAGGAATTGAGAGAGAAAGAGAGAACTGACTTGTTAATACCCTGGAACTAACCCTGGACGAGCAACAAAAAACAACTCCCTCCAAGAAGACTTCTAAAAAATTTATAACCCTGAAACAAGAACTTAATACCCTCTTACAATACTATGTGGAACAGAAGCTTCTATTCCTGAGGCAAAAATACTATCGAAGAGGACCTCGAGCTCCAAAATTATTAGCGGGGCGTTTAAGAGCCCAAAGGGCAAAAGCCCAAATAACAGACCTCAGAACCTCCCCCAAATACCCCCTTCAACACTCCATCTCTCAGATCTCGGATATTTTTGTTAAATACTACTCCTAACTTTATACAGCACCCCAACACCACCACCCCGCCGACTTTCCAGATTAAAAGAGTTTCTAAGCTCCCTCAAATTGCCAACGCTTTCGAAAACCTTAGCAGACACCCTGGTAGCCCCAATAACTACCCGAGAGATAACCACAGAAATAGGACATCTCAAAACAAATAAATGCCCCGGAAATGATGGCCTCCCAGGGGAATTCTATAAAACTTTTAAACCAGAACTTATCCCTTTACTTCATAGACTCTTCTCTGGGGTGTCCTCCCCTAAAGCTCCTATTCCCCCACCATGGCATTATGCAATAATTTCTGTAATCCTCAAACCTGGTAAGGACCCTTCCCCCTGCCTGGTTCCTACTGTCCTATCTCAGTCCTCAATACAGACTACAAAATTATGGCAGCAATAATTTCCCGTAGACTTAAACCAATAGCCCCAATGATCATCCACCAAGACCACTGCGACGTTATCCAAGGAGATCAGGCTCAAGATAATATTAGACGGAGTATATACCTAATTGAGCATATCACCAAACAAAAAATTCCCTCCATCCTACTCAGCCCAGATGCTGAAAAAGCTTTTGATATGGTTTCGTGGACCTTCTTAAGAGAGGTATTAGTCTCTTTCTGATTCCCAGACCAGTTAATAAATCTCAACTTTATATTTTACCAAAACCCAAAAAGGTATATACATTCGAACAGCCATATCTCACAAAAATTCCCACTGCAACGAGGAACCAGGCAGGGATGCCCAATTTCCCCACTTTTGTTTGCCCTGTATAATGAGTCCCTGGCCCAATTAATTAGCCTAGATAAAATCCTCCCAGGAATACAGTTTGGCAGTACTGAGCATAAAATCTCCCTGTTTGCAGACTATGTTTTGGTTTACCTATCCAACCCAGAAACCTCCCTTCACCATCTATTTCAACAACTTAGACTATTTTTTTACCTAGCAGGGTACTCTCTAAACACTACTAAAATGGAAATATTAGCCTATAATTACACCCCAACAACACAGATTAGAGAAAAATATGCTTTTAAATGGGACCTAACTGATCTCAAATACCTAGGCATTAAAATTCCCATCGACCTGAAGCTTCTGTTCCACTTAAATTACTCCCCTCTAATGAAGGCACTTAAAACAGATATTAGGAGATGGACAGTGCTCCCATTATCTTTCTATGCCAGAAATCGGGCTATAAAAATGAATGCCCTTCCAAGGCTACTATGTTTATTTCAACGTGTTCCATGTGTAGTTCCTGCCAAGTCCCTTACTCAATGGCAATGTGCCCCTGTACATTTTCTATGGCAAGGCAGACAATCGAGACTTAAGTCCCAGCTTCTAATGCAACCTAAATATCTTGGGGGTTGCACTCCCAAACTTGCAATATTATTGGAGCTCCTCGCAGATGAGGCTGGCCCTTCTCTGGGGTAACCCACACTATACAGCACATTGGAAGCAGATGGACTTATCAAGACCCCACCCACTTTCCCCAGCAGCAGCCTTGTTCTCTGCCTCCCAATTTGAAAAATAATTAGCAAAATTAACAGACAGCGCCACCTCAATTCTTTAAGGTTGGAACCGAGGTTACCCCCACAGAAGATACAGTATTCATAATTGGAAATATGCATGGTTGGTAACAAACCTTGACTTTCCCCCTGCTAGGGTAACTGCTTGGTATACTACTCAACTGTCTCAAGGCCTCCTGGCTCCTTGGCAATTAATACGACAAAATGTGGTTATTTCCTTTTCTGAACCCCAAATCAAATTTTCCAGGACCCCGAATGATTTATATTACCTTCAAATCAGGGACTTCATAAACCTCCAATTCCGACTCCAAATCTCTTAATATCAAAGCCCTGAGGACAACTCCCCCTTTATGTAAATATGGACTTCCACAGTAAGTGACCATGCAATTTCTAAACTTTATAAGTTTTTACTTTCACAGCAGGTCCATGTTTCTGATTCACTAAAAAGTAGATGGGAGCAGCATTTGGGTCGCCCTCTTCTTCAGACCATCTGGCCTAAAATATGGTGTGTGACTTGGTCCACAACACTCTCCCCAGGATGGCAGGAATACTTATGGAAGGTCCGTACCAGATACTTCCTGGTGCCCAAGTTCCTAGCCAGATGCAAACCAAGCACTACATCTTCCTGCTGGAGACTATGTGGAACCATAGAAGCATCCCATGCTCATATATTCCTGCAGTGTCCCAAAATTCAAACCTTCTGGAACTCAATCTCCCAGCAAATTAAAAATGTACTTAACCTGCTAGACCCCCCCCCACCCGAAGCCCAGAGAACCTTTTATTAGGCCTACCCCCTAAAGACTTAAAAAGGAGAAACTCCCAGTATCTCTGGTCCATCCTCCTGGCAGCGGCCTATAAGACCATAACCAAAAAATGGCTACAACCAACTCCTCCTACAGTAGAAGACTGGCTCAACATTATAAGTTATATACAAAAATATGAGAAGCTCTCGCACAATTATATACAAAAATATGATCAGCTCTGGCACAATCTTCAAAACAAAGCCGCAATTTACCAGAGCCGGTGGACCAGATGGGACCTGAGAACCAACCCATAAACCCAGAAGGGTTATTCAGATCCTTCCCAGCCCACATCCTGAAGAGACTGCAAATCTTCATATAAGCCTTAAACTTTTCTTATCTTTTTGTATCAGTCTTGTTATCCCCTCATCAGTAAAGACATTCAATGTACAGTAAAGAAATAGGCAGCTGACATACTTGTTTTAAGGTTTGTATTTCGTAATATTACTTTTAAAATGTTTATTGTTCTGCTACAGTTAATTCAAATACGGTTTCATAACCAATGGATTTATCAGAGTCTACTCTCCAAACAATGGAATGTTATCCAGCTAGAAACCTGATTCTGTTAGACACAAATAGGATATTGCAATGGTTGTTATACGTGATGATGTAACATGAGTGATATTAGCTGGTGATAATTTTGGTAGAAGTCATCAAATCTATATGTAAAGATAGCACATTGTTGATATGTGAATGTAATGTCTTTATACCTGTAAAAAAAGAGAGAAAAATGACTCAATGAAATAAAGTATGAAAAAAATCAATTGGGTAGGGAAGATCCTGCTTCCAGACTGATGGACAAGGTTCCAAGGCAGTGAAGTTCAGGAATAGTAACCTCACTGCTAAACTTATCTTAATTTTCTTTTACAGTGGACCAATTTAATTAACGCGATAAGACACTTCAGGGTGTGGTTTACTACAGTCAGACCTGGTTAATCAGCAAACATTCGTTTTACCAATTTTGTTACGTAATAAAAAATATATATGTAGTAACCAGACAGCCCGATAACTTTTATTTCAAACTTTATTACTGTAGAAAATTATAACAATTGTAAAATACAGTACAAATGTGTTAGAATTATAGTTTTACAGTTAAAAATAAAACATGGTTTCCTCTCTTGGTCATTTATGCTTTCTAGTGCTTCAGTTAATGTTAAAATAATCCACAGTTCCTTTTCGTTTGGGATTTCCTGACCCTTTAGCGTTTACACATTTTTTGATATCCAGAGCATAGTCCACAAAGTTCTATGTTTCAGCTGATGGGTGTTGCTCCAGGTAGGAGATCATCACATCTAAACTTCTTTTGGCCTCTAATAATGTTATCAGAGGTGTTGGTGCTGCTGGCTCCTGCATAGAATCCTCTCAGTTTCAGGCACGTTTGGGCAGATCAACATTAATAAAACCAGCACTCCAGACCAGCATATACAAGAGGGCAAAAAAATATTTATTTAAATATAAACCATTAGAAAAAAACTAAATACTTACAAAAAATGAAAAGCAGTATCAAATAATTCATAATCTGGAAACCCAGTAAATGTTTAAGTAAGGTTAACCCACAACAGAAGTGGGTCTATCAGATATTAATGTATGGCTGGGCGAAGGCAAGTGGTTTCAACCTCCAGCCATGCATACCGATAGATCCATGCTCTGATGAATTAATTCCTCCCTTATAGGTAAGAAAGAAAAGCCTTGCTCCCTGTGTAAAAGATTTCTTGCCCATGTTACAAGTTCTTCTGTGTGAATTCTTGAGTGTAATACTGCATTTGTTACAAGTTTACGGCTTTCGGTAGTGCACAGGAGTGATAGTGAATCTCCAGCACATAATGGACTAGCTGTATTAGTTAATAATAAAAAGGCTCTTACTGCCTCCAATCTACCTTTATCTTGTTCGTAAGAGCCTCAGTTGTGGAGAGAACGGAACGCTGTTTCTGTTCTCGGCATCAAACAAGAATACGGACATCTTATTTATAACCTGTCGGTACTAATCTTCTCAATACTTAACAGCCGTATTTAGTGTGGGAAAGATTGCGAGTTATCTGGGTCTGATTTAAATGCTGCTGTCGTCTGGTTCAGTTAAAATGGCACGCATGATTTAGATTTGATTAATACGTGTTTATTTACTGTTGTGCTACAACAATGACAGCAATTTAACCGCCAAAACATGCACATCTTTAGAAAGAAGACTACTGTCTAGTCACCACCAGTACGACATTTAAACAGTCCACTGTCAGTTCTCCTCGATGGGCGAGTGAGTCAAATCACTGACGTCGGTGAACAAATACTGTATATATACACACACAAGACCACGATCCTCGCTATTACCACACGTCTGGAGATAATATTAACTTGCTCCTTTTTCCCCTAACTTTCCCTTTCACTGTATATTCTCTGCTACTGTGAGATTTCTTGATTCATCAATATGAGGTGTAACACACCGCTAAACATACCTAAGTGTTATTTCTTGGTTTACTCTTCTCTCTTACCTCTATTGTCAGTACTCGGTACTGCACCATGCATTATTGCAACAGTCGCCATACCTTAATTGAGAGTTAATGTATCGACACGTTCAAATCATAGAATCATCTTTGACCAATGAATTGTAAGGCTTTTTCTTGCCCATGTTATAATAGTGTTCCCAGTCCATGCAAGCCACAAACAGTTAATACACTGGAAAGTTCCAAAGTCATGGACTGATCCCACTGCTGTCCACATGAGGTCCCAGAAACAGTCCACTGCAAATTCAATTTAAAGCTAACACCAAAACAGAAAAAAAATTCCTTTAAAAAAAAAAAAAAAAAGAGGGGGACAAAAAAAGATGTTTTATTCTTTAAATAACTATGGCGCCACATCTAGTATGAAGGGGATATAAAAAGGAAAAAATAAGAAAAAAGGAGGGGTAGAAGGATGAAACAAACAAAATCATAATATTCCATATCCCTACACATCTCTTTATGTAGGTCCCCCAAGAATTTCATATATCATAAATTCATACAATTCACTTCACAATCTAAGAAAAAGACTTGCCATGAATATGTTCCACAGTGAGGGCATTAGATCTCAAACAATTTATGTCATTTCTTAACTCATCAGACAGTTGCTCTACCCAGGGATCCAAAACTCAGTTCTCGTGTATAAATGGCTTCCAGTCCACCTGGTCACTGAAGCCATTTGGCTTCAAGGTTCTACACTTAAAAATCTACATGGATTTGAGCTCATCCCCCTCCCCCCCAAACAACAGGGAGCATGGTCAATACACATGCAACTAATTTTGTGTTTTCCTACAATTGGTGCCTTACACCCCTCTGCGACAGCTCCGCTCGGCTGACGAGGGGTTGCTGGAGATTCCGAGGGTAAACTTGAAGTCATTTGGCACTTGTGCCTTTGGATTTGCGGCACCTACCCTCTGGAATTCTCTGCCCCGTCAGCTCCGGGAGTGAAGGACGGTGGGGAGTTTTAAGCAGGCACTAAAGACTTTTTTATGTGGAAAGGTGTTTCCTGTTTTATCCGGATTTTATATTATATGTATTTGAATATATGTTTGTTTTTGTATTAATACCGTACAGCGCCTTGAAATTCTGAAAGGCGCTTAATTAAATAAATTTTATTATTATTATTACAACTGATACCTCAGTCAGATGTTTAGCAACTGGGTGTGCCAGATCCTTCTGATTTATTGCCCTGTGGTACTCCTGTAGACCTTCTCTCAGTTTTCCGACTATTTGTCCAATATCAACTTTGCCACAGGAGCACCACAGGGCATATACAACAAATGATGTATTGCATGTAAGGAAGTGTGTGATATGTACTGTTTTTACACCCAAACTACCCAGATTCACAAACATATTCCCTCTGACAGCTTGTTTACATTTCTTACAGGGATGGAAACCCTTTGGCTCCCCCCCCCCATCCAAGTATCTCCTATCTTCTTGCTTTTAAATTCACTACTTGTCAACAAGCCTTTCAGACGTTTTCCCCTTCTGAAGGTAACTCTGGGGCCATTCTCTTCTATTTTGACTAAATCCTTATCTAACCCTAACAGTGACCAATGTTTCAGGATCACTGATTTTATGTTCACTGATAAAGGACCATAAGTGCTAACAAAAGTTACCTGAACTTTTGTTGCCCCTTTTTGTTTATAATCTAATAAACTCTTTCTTTCAACTTTATCTATCTTTTCAGATGCTTCCTGCAAAATACATTTTTTGTACCCTCTTAGCCTTAAAATTGTAAAAAGCTCTTCTCTTGCAGCCTCAAAACCTTTATCAGTGCAGTTTCTTTTAAGACGCACAAGCTGACCAAACGGGAGATTCCTTATAGTATGTGTGGGGTGAGAACTGTACGAGTGCAAAATACTATTCCCTGCTGTTGTCTTTCTAAACACCCTCATCTGCACTTCATAATTAGGTATTCCCAACAGAGTCAAATCCAGAAAATCAATCGTACATTTATCAAAAACTACGGCAAATCTTAGTCCTACACTATTTTCATTCAGATATTCTAAAAAAATCTAAGATTTCCTGTCCAATGACCCCCCTCCCCCCCAAAAAATAAGCTAATCTATAAAGCAGCCATATTTTTTTAATCTTGTCAAAAAATGGATTCCTTAAGGGGTCGAGAAAGCCCCCCCAAAAAACAACCCATAAAAAGGCTGGCATTGGAGGGGACCACCGATGACCCCATGGCAGTCCCATATTCCTGCCTGTAAAAAGCCCCACTGAATAAAAAGAAGTTTGAAGTCAATATTAGATCTAAAGCTCTCAAAATAAATTCCACTGAGTATTCTGCTGAAGACATTTCTAAAACTTCCTTCACCGCCCTAATTTATACACACACACATATATACATACATACATACACACACACATATATACATACATACATACACACACACACATATACATACATATATATATATATATATATATATATATATATATATACAACACACACAGTAACCAGACAGCCAGATAACTTATTTCAAACTTTATTACTGTAGAAAAATATGAAAATTTTAAAATACAGTACAAATGTGTTAGTATTATAGTTTTAGTTAAAAAAACGTTGTTTCCTCTCTTGGTCATTTATGCTTTTTAGTGCTTCAGTTAATCTTAAAATAATCCACTATTCCTTTTTGTTTGGGATTTTCTGACCCTTTTGCATTTACACATTTTTTTGATATCCAGAGCATAGTCCACAAATTTCTGTGTTTCAGCTGATGGGTGTTGCCCCAGGTAGGAGATCACCACATCTCAACTTCTTCTGGCCCCTAACAATGTTGTCATCGGAGGTGCTGCTGCAGCTGGCTCCTGCACAGAATCCTCATGCTGAGTTTCAGGCTTGTTTGGGCAGATGATGCCCATAATGTTCGAATCAGGGAAGGGGGGGGGGCAGGTGAAGTTTCCAACTCATTCTCTGCTGCCACATACTGCTCTGCTGCCATGGCTGTGCCTATCTGAGGTACTTGCTGTATTAGGGATTGCAGTTCAGTAATGGAATCCTCCGTTGATGTCATGAGCAGAAAGTGGTGCAGACTTTGGTGCATAATCTGCATGTGGCATAATGCAAATGTCTCCAGAAACTTCTGATTGTTTCCTCCAACACTGACCGCCAGCAACTATATCTGTATCACTCTCAGCACACTGAATGAAGTGGTGGCAAAGTTCCTTCTTGTAAAAAGCACTTCTAATGTCTTATAATCCCTTTGTCCATAGGTTGTATGTGGGATGTGGTGCTGGGCAGGAAAAAGTACGTTTTTCTGAACTGCACTACCAGGTGAGTGAAGGCACTCAGCAAAAGCGCCTCATATGCCTCACTACACACATGGGCATGCGGGATCAGGAACAGTAACCCACACCCTGTCGTGTATTATTCCTTACATATTAAACTTCTAATTGTGTTTTTGGTCCATTATCATTCTAACACATAACCTACCCGGTAAACAAAAACTAAATAAATCTTCCCATGGGATGGAATATGTGACGCTGATGTATCCAGTATTGTTCTTCATTTGAAATCTCAGCTTCGGATGGAGGGAGAAAGACAGAGCATCCCAATGGATGACCTCTTCCTCCTGGGGTGGGTTACCAAGGTACATATAGCACCTGCAGCTCCTCTGCCAGTGGAAGTATAGGGCACACAACTCTCCGGAGTCAAGGGTGGAGAGGACGTTGTCGGGCACTTGATAATGGCATGTGTCAGCACATCGCTTGTCTGGACCTAGTCCTCTGCGCCGGCATCCTCAAGGGGTACCAGGGCGAAAATGGGGGAAAAATTACATATACCCACAGCCCACTGAGCAACATGCAACTGGGGAGGAAAGCCGTGAATGGACCAGGTGGATGGAGTATGAGGGGGTACGAGCCCTCCTCTGAAAGCCAAAGAAGATGGGCAAATATAAAAAAATTTAAAAAAAATCTCAGTTTAGTCTTTTTTTTTGTTGTTTTGTTTTAATTATTCTTTTTCCTTTCCAGTCCTGCAACCATTGGCCAGACAACCACACAATCTCATCACCTATCCTTAACCCCCAGAAAACCCCCATTTACATGCCCTGTGGGGAGAGACCTTCCTATGGTAGAGTTGGCGGGGATGGAGGACAGCCCCCATCAGCGTGAATCCGAATTGGTAGCAACATGGTTTCCTTCGTGCAGAGCAAGAAGCACAGGACCAGAGTGTGCTAGTGTCATGCTCTTGTGTGTGGGGAATCTTCTCCCAGTTTTGTCACTCCCTTCCCTGAAATGTTGGGCCATCAATGCACAGCACCGCACACAGCGGACAGGCATGCGGGCCACCAGGCCCGTGCATCTTCCCTCACTCCGCCATACCCATCTGATCACCACCATCTATGCTCCCCAGGTGGTGCTAATACAGCTGGGATTAGGCAAATCCCCACTCAGAGAAGAGCGTTCACTGGCACCCTCCGCCTTCCCCCCACCGACAACCCTGGCTTATTCCCAAATGCGGGTTGCTGGCGCTGTGAACAGTACCCCAGTGACAACACCAACAGGCTGGCCCAGCATAGCGGAGTCTTTAATATTCTGAACAGCAGTGAGATTTATAAAACCTCCAGTTTGTCATGGCCAGGTTAATTAAAATTGCTCAGCTACAGACGTGTCCAGGGTGTGGATGGTTATGTATTTACGATTGTTGACTCCTGTTCTGAGGCTGTTTTTTGCTTGCCTCAGATATGGTTTCTTGCACAATTTACAGGTAATTAAGTGGATTACTTGCTTTATACTACAAGTGAGGCGTTCTTCCGCTGGCGAGTCAGTGTAATGGTAAGCTACCAATCGCAACACCAGCAACCTGGGTTTACAAGACAGCCTGCATCATCGGGGCCAAGTGGGGGGGGGGGGACTGAGCATCCCAGAGGATCTGCTTCTTCTCTGGGGAGGGTGGGTTGTTGTCTCCAGTAGAACACTGCCACCTGGATGACCACAGGTGGCACTGCACATGTGTGACAGGGTTGAATAAGGCCATGTCCCATTTGTTATGCAGAGAGAGTTAAACACAAAGATCTGTTCTATCCTCTCCTTTTCTGTCCTTTGTCTGGTTGCGCAAACAAAATGTTCTCATGAGACCTAGGAACTGATCACTCTGATGGTCTTGCGATTCTCTGCCTCTCGCTATCTCTCTACCTTCACTTGCTGTTTCTGTCTTTGTTTCCCTCTTGCATATCTGCGGTTATAAAAATATATGTGAATCTTTATGTGAAACTGGGATCCCTTTGTTTGAAACTGTATACAGTTATAGTGTTGAAATGATTGCAAAAACCTATTTGGAATTTAAGGGGTTAACCTGAGCTGCAGTTTGAGCCCCTCTCAGGCTTGTTTGCAAACTCTTTTGCAGAGCTGTCAACAAGACATCAATTCTGGGTCACCATCTTCTATTTGTTGCACCTGCAAAGAAACTGACAAGAACATTTTGTGAAAAACAGGATGACTCCTTAACAAGCTGAGAATGTAGATATTAATTGTCAGGCAAAGACTGGTTATAAAAAGAGAAGCAATATTTTTTGCTTAAGAGACAGATTTGAAATTGAAACCCTCAGATGAAGGACTTTTATTTTCTCTGTTCGTACCGCCTTTGTAAATAGTTATATTGAATAATTTTTATTTTTTATTTTACTATTATTGATAATAATAAAAACGCTCCTTGCAAATTTTACAACTGCTCTTGGTCTTCCTATGCTTCCTGACCTGTGCCTTGACAACAACATGAAGCGGCAGAATGTGGGAAAGGGATACCAATGGTTAGGCCCCCTGCACGCCTGCATGTGTCTGGTGCTTGCCTTATCCTGCATCACTGTCCCATGGAGGAGAAAAATCAGTAAATCCCCAGCCAGTGTGTGGTGATGGTCCCAACACCTTGCAGGCTCTGCGCCAGTGGCTTAACCCGCCCTCTAACAAAGGATCTGTTTTGTGGCACCTTGGCCCCACCACCACTACCACCACCACGGGGGAGAGCCATGGGGATGAAGAAAGCTGATGGTTGTCACAAACCCACTCCTGCGGTCAGGCCCTCTGCTCCCATAGCACCCAACCTTTAAGTGCGATTCGTGAACAGGGGACAAACATGGACACCCTCCTGATGGTTCTGAGTCTGAGCAAACTACCAGTCTCGAGTCCTGGGGTCAATTATGAACCCTTTTTAGCTAGCACACCCAAGTAAAAAGTCCAAATATCCTACTGTCTTTGGGGAAAGCAGCGCAATATACTTGACCCAGAGGGCATACAACCAACCTGGTTCACAACCCCCTTCCGACTCAGTTGAGACGCTGGTGTTTTTCTTACCTTGCTGGATCTTTACACAGATCCTAGTTAACGTGGCTGCATAAGGAGACACAATAAGCATTTAACAGCTGTGTTAGAATATTAAGACTGTTCCACTTATCTACACTCAAAATGAGAAAATGTCTTAGGTTTAAAGAAAACCAAATTTACTAAACTAAAAATAGTAAATGAATACAGTACATCAAATACAACATATATACATCAGGGGTTGAAATTAAGATTTACAGCCACTAGCCAGCAGGGGTAGTGACTGGGAAAATCCACTGGCCCCACAGACATTTCCACTGGCCCAGTTGGTGTACATACTGACATGCTGCCTTCTCCAGTACAAGCCCTCAAGGCTAGCTAAACGAAAATCTCACTAGCCCGATACAAAATTTACCAGCATTTGGCTAGCGGGCCAGTGCCAATTTCGACCCCTGTACATAATGATTACAGTCAGAAAGAAATGGAAAATTACAAAATGGAGCACCTTGTAACTGAATTAACTAGTTTTAACTCAGTTTCAGTTGGCAAATGTTTGGGCTGTCACCTATCTTGGCTGAAGTGTCCCTTAGAAGTCCAGAACAAAAAGTGTCTGTCCTTTCAGCCAGCTTGATGATATCAGAGGCCAAAATGTCCCTCCAATCCTGTGATGTCACAGCTCTGACTGTTGGCATGAGGTCACTCTTAGCCCCGTAACTAATTGATCAGTTACATGCCCCTGCACATTGCTTAACATCCCAATTAAAAAAAAAAATATATATATATATATACACATACACACACACTTCCTAATTAGTGAGCCATAGGGCATGCTTTATGACTGGTCAGAATTACCCCTTTGATGTTTCAGAGAAACATCCAGGGAACACTTCTCATAGCTGGGTTAATTTTCACAGGTATCTATCAGAAACTGCTTCCTGACTGATACCCCGTAAAAGGCAATATTTCACGACAGGATGCCTGGGTTCAAAGCAGTGGACTGTTTTATAACCTGGTTTTACTATAGTCCCAGGAAGTCAGCTTTTTTTTTTTTTTTTTTAACCATCTGTTCCAGCAAGCAAGGGTAGAACATTTTATTTTCTTTTAAAAATCCAAGGTCCCATGATGCCTTGTGCTGACTGCCATGTTCCACAAGCAGAATTCTAAAACATATATTTACATCAAAATTATATACACATAACTGGCAGATGGTGATTCCTGTTACACTCCTCCCTCCTAGACTGAATTTGGGGGCAGGGGGGATCCATTCCTAGGCATGGGATGAGTTCCCTACATTCAGTTCACTGCTCTAATTGTCGAGATAGACTGTCTGCGTTAGCCAATCCAGCCCTGTGGGTAATAGTCATATGATATCCCTGTAATGCAAGGCTCCATCTTAGAAGCCTACCATTTGTCTTACCCATTTGGGATAGCCAAACCAAGGGGTTATGATCAGTCTGTACCTCAAAGTGCCACCTGTATAGGTATGGCTCTAATTTCTTCAGTGCCCACACCAATGCCAAGCACTCCTTCACCACTGTACAATAAGCCTGCTCCCTGGGAAGTAATTTCTTACTGAGGTACACTAGTGTGTGATCTTTCCCTTGGTTAGATGTCTGGCTAAGTACTGCCCCAATACCCACATCTGAAGCATCAGTCTGGACTACAAATGGTTTACTGTAGTCTGGACTGGTTAATACAGGAGCACCGCACAGTGCCTCCTTTAGCCGTGTAAAGGCTCATTTACACGCTGGTTCCCAGTTTACCCTTTTAGGCATTCTTTTCTTTAGCAGCCCAGAAAGAGGAATGCCAGGGCACTGTAGATTGATACAAATTTTCAATAGTACACTGGGGTCCCTAGAAAACTCCGGCCCTGCCTGTGTTTCAGGTCTGGGCCATGCCTCTATTGCCTCAATCTTTGTTTGATTATGACGGAGCTGTCCCCAGCCTACTACATGCCCTAGGTATGTCACCTCTGCCATGGCCACCTGGCACTTTTCAGCTTTCACCGTGAGCCCGGCCCTCTGTATCCTGCTCAACATTTCCTTAAGGTGGGACAGGTGTTCCTTCCAGCTGGCACTGAAAATGGCAGTATCGTCCAGGTACGCCACGGCATACTCTTCAGTACCACATAACACCTGGTTCACCGACCTTTAGAAAGTGGCAGGGGCATTCCTCATTCTGAAAGGCTTTACCCTGAACTCAAATAACCCTATCAGAGTGATGAAGGCCGACCACTCCCTAGCTCTGGCAGTTAACTCCACCTGCCAATACCCTTTTGTCAGGTCAATAGTGGTATGGTATGTCGCCCCTCCTAACCTGCCCAGTAGTTCGTCCATCCATGGCATTGGGTGGACGTCAGACTTCGTGACTACGTTGAGTCCACGACAGTCCATGCAAAAAATGAGTAGAGCCATCTGGCTTGGGAATGAGGACTACAGGTGAGGCCCAAGGGCTGTGGGATTTCTGGATTACCCCTAAATCCAGCATTTCTTCCATCTCCCTTCTAATGTCCTTTAGGACGGCCTCTGACACCCGATATGCTGTCCGCCATATGGGCACTTACGTCCCCGTATCTACATTGGATGTCGCTAAGGGAGTTAGTCCAGGCTTGGCATTAAACAATGGGGCAAAGTCTGCTAAAACCTCTTTTACTTCCTGGATCTGTTCCGGGGTCAGCTGGGGTGACAGTTTGATTGCCTCCACAGAGGACTCCCGCTTGCTTTCCTCAAGCAAATCCAGAAGGGGGTCTTCCTCGTCCGTCCCCTCCCCAGGACCACACACTGCAAAGACCATGACAGCTCTATTTGCATCTGGCTTTATCATATTGATATGGTACATCCTTTGGGTATGTCTCTTGTCAGGCAGTTCTACAATGTAGTTTACGTCATTCACCTGTCTGACTACTTTGCATGGTCCTGCCCACTTGGCCTGCAACTTATCTTTCCGGACGGAGATTAGGACCATGACTTCCTCACCCAAAGTGTATGAGCGAGCTCTGGCTCTGCAGTCGTACCACACCTTTTACTTCTGCTGGGAGGCTGCCAGGTTGCTCTGGGCTGTTCCCATAAGCTCCTTCAGCTTTTCCCTAAATTTAAGGAAATAATCAACTATGGAAGTTCCCTGGGTGGTATGCTTGCCTTCCCAGTCCTCCCAGATCAAATCTAGGGGCCCACGCACCCTGCGTCCATATAAGAGCTCGAAGGGTGAAAACCCCATCGACTCTTCAGGCACCTCCTTATATGTGAACAACAGGTGGGGAAGGTAATTCTCCTAGTCCCTCCCTTGCTGTTCATCAAATGCTTGGAGCATCGATTTTAGGATACCAATAAACCTTTCCACGAGTCCACTGGCTTGCGGGTGACAAGGTGTCATGTGTCTCTGCACCACCCCACACTTCTCCTACAAACACTTCATCAGGTCCAACATGAAGGAACCCCCTCAATCGGTGATAACCTCCTGTGGGAACCCGACACGGAAGAAAATCCCTAGCAAGGCATCTGCCACTTTGTCTGTCCTCAGTGAGGATAGGGAGACTGCCTTTGGGTACCAGGTAGCATAATCCACCACTGTTAAGATAAACTTCTTCCTGGATGAGCTGGGGGTATTTGAAGGCCCCACAATATCCATCCCTACCCTCTGGAATGGCTGCAGACAGGGAGGTACCCCAAAGTATGGTGGCATACAAGGAGGTGCCCCAAAGTAAGTTGAGGGGCTAGCTGCACAATTGAGCAGACTTGATAGACCATGAGGCCTGTTTCTGCTGGCATTTTGTATGTTCGTGTGTTCTTCCACCATGGGCAAGGGAATTAGGGCGGCTAGGGTTTTACTACTCGCCTTCCCTATTTCTTGGCACCAGTGACAAGACCTGCAGTATTCCTTCACCTGCTGGGTGAAGTTGGGCCAACAGAAATTCTGAGCCAATCGCTGCGTAGTGCACGTGATTCCCAGATGTTCAGACATGGGGATACCATGAGCAATCTTTAGCAACCACTCACGGTACCCCTGGGGAATGACAAGCTGCCTATCACCCCTCCCTCTGCCCTTACATTCTGCATATACAGCACTCCATTGTCCCAATACACTGTGTCTTCAGTCACCTCCCTCTATCCCATCAGATTCTGCACAAGCCCTCAGTCACTCTAAACTAGGGTCATTTTTCTGAGCAGCTGCAAAATTTCTACATATTCCCACGGCATGGGACAGGTCCCCTTCAGTTTCTAAACTGGGGTCCCTAGATCTAGCATCAGGGCATTCAGGGTCTGTGCCATCACTAGCCCTCTGACCACTGGTTACCCCTCCCTCCTCAGAGTATCCTTCTGTAGCCGTTTTAACTGCTACCTGAGGAATTTCCTTCCCCCCTTTCACTATTCTCCATGTTAGGAGACACAGGGGCCTCTACGTGGTCCAGGGAACTACAATCGGCCTTTGCCATCTGACTGCAGGTAACCACACGCACCACCCCCTTTTGGAGATTGTTCCCTATAATTACATCCAGGGCAAGATTTTCTGCCACTACAACCTTTTGCATCCAGTCCAGAAGAACACTAGCAAGTGGCAGAGTTTTCTCCTCCCCAGTGAATCCCCGTACTGTAACAAACTCATGAGGTATAAGCTATTCATGCTCAACCAAATCCCCTTTTACCAAAGTAAGGGATGCCCCGTGGACCTCAACCCATGGGTTTGCACCCCATTCACAGTAACTGGATGTATGCGCTCCCTCACGTTTACTGGCATGCTTTCAGGGATACACAGTGCACTCACGTCTGTTTGAGCACCACTTTATGCACTCTGTGCATTTCTAGAGCACTGTCTTGAAAAATGCCCAGACTGTTTGCAAAACCAACATTCATAATTTCTTTCACCAGGCAAATCCTTTCTTTGTAACCCAAGGCTACCCGCTTTCAGGGGAGGCAGTGAGGGTTTAGCTGCCCTGAACATGAGCTTTTCCCTTTCTGCACTACCACACCTGCCCCACTCCCTTTCAAAGAAGGCCTGCTCCTGGCATAGTGGTCCGAGAGCTCAGCAGCCTCCTGCACTGTTTTTGGAGCTCGCTCCTCTAGCCAGATTTTCAGCTCTGCTGGGCAAGCCCCAAAGAATTGCACCAAAACTACCACATCCTCAATTTTCTCTACAGAGTCTGCTTTGACCCCCTCCCACCAACGCTCCAAAAACTGATGCTGCTATGTGGCTAGTTCCTCATAGCTCATGTCAGGGCTTCTCCTGAGCTTACTGAACCTAACTCTATATGTTTCAGCTGTCAATTGGTACTTTTTAAGCAACGCAGTTTTAAGTTTGTCATAATCATTAATGTCCTGATTGTCCATGTGACCCGAGCTTTACCGGTAAGCAGCTGGGATAGCTAGAAGCTCCAGAACTCTCGGTGAATTTTAATGCATACCTTTTCAAATGAATTTAAAAATGCATCCATATCCTCCCCCTCTTCAAATTCAGCTATCAATTTATAATTTAACTTGTAACCCAGTCTTGGAGTTCCAGGTTCACTCATGCCACTTACCTGTTCTGGCACTGGTCGGAGTTGTAGCTTCTCCAGTTCAGACTTCCTCTGACGCTCTCTCTCTCTCCTCTCGGCCTCTGTCTGAAGCTGTTCCTCTCTTTCCTCTGCCTCTCTCTGAAGCTGGTTTTCTCTTTCCTCAGCCTCTCTCCGACACTGGTTTTCTTTTCCTTGCTTCTCCAGCTCCATCTGGAATTTCCTCTGTTCGAATTCCATCTCCATTCTCAACGCTAGCTGCAGCCTGATCCCTTCTAGCTCCAGCATTGTGGTGACCCTCCCCTGGTGCTGTGGTTCTCGGTTCTCACTAGTCTCACTGCCCTTCTCCCTGGGACTGAACACTGCGATAGACTCTGGCACTACCACGTCCAAGGTCTGGGCCCTTTCAGTCACCGACTGTTACGTAAGGTCCTGGGCAGTCGCTTGTGCATCGGCTGCCACAAGAGCCTCCACAAGGTGCTGTTTGTTTCACCCCTCGCTCCGGACTCCTCTTTCCTGGCACAACTGCCTCAGATATTCCACTGTGTATTCACTGTAGGTGGAAGCCATCTTCTACCTTAAACTACAGCTACACTATCTTGCACCCGAAAAAAAATATTAACCAAAATGATATATTTCTTAAAAAATCTCTGCCCTGTTTGTGTGTGAACTATTACAGTTGATCAACCCGACACACTGAACTGTTAATGCCCGTGCCACCAAATAACTGCACAGTACGCAAACAAATCTTTTAGATTGCACTGCTGCACACCAAATCTGTCAAAAACCCACTCCTGGAGTCAGGCCCTCTGCTCCCACAGCGCCCAACCTTTAGGTGTGATTCATGAACAGGGACACCCTCCTGTTTATTTTGGGTCCAAGCAAACTACCAGGCTCAAGTCCTGGGATCAGTTATGAACCCTTTTTAGCTAGCATGCCCAGGTAACAGGTCCAAATATTACACTCTCTTTGGGGAAAGCAGTGCAATGTAATTGACCCAGCAGACATACAACCAACCTTGTTCACAACCCCCTGGGAACACTTCTCATAGCTTGGCTAATTTTCACAGGTATCTATCAGAAACTGCTTCCTGACTGATACCCCGTAAAAGGCAATATTTCACGATAAGCTGCCTGGGTTCAAAGCAGTGGATTGTTTTATAACCTTGTTTTACTATAGTCCCAGGAAGTCAGCCTTTTTTTCTTTTTCAAACCATCTGTTCCAGAAAACAAGGGCAGAACTTTTTTTTTCCTTTTAAAAATCCAAGGTCCCATGATGCCTTGTGCTGACTGCCATGTGTCACAGGCAAAATTCTAAAACATACATTTATATCAAAATTATATACACATAACTGGCAGACGGTGATTCCCATTACAATGGTATGTCCATACAATCCCAGGTAACAAGCTGGCAGGGGCTGAGCCTCAAGGAGGAGCATGGTCAGTATTAGGGGCATAAAAGGGAGGCCTTGCTGCAGTAATCTGAAGTACCTGTTGATAAAATATTATAAATAACAAGTATGTGCCTGCAAAGGTGCTTACAAAACACCACGTTGTCAGCCCTTTCTCCCTCTCCAGGGGCATTAGGCAGGAATGTCTGTCTCCCCTCCTGTATGTTCTCACAGAGGAGCCACTTACAACTGCCATAAGGTAGTAGAAGGATATCCAAAAAGCTGGCCCAGTGCTGCAGAGGTCTGAGGTGCTGCAAAGCACCTTACCTCTCACATGCCAGCGACCCCAGTTCGGTAACAAGTCCAGGTCACTGGGAGTCGGCTTGGGGGAGGGAGACAGGAGAAGACAGGAGCGGCCACCTGCCAACTCTCTTCTCCCAGATCAAGGAGGCAGGCTGTCCAGGCTTTTGGCTGCCAGCAGGTGGAGGCCCAGTGGTAGTGCCAATGCTCGGCGGGGGGCAGCTGGTATTATACCAGGTGGGTGGAATGGGGCTGGCGGTTCCAGCACGCATGTGTACCTGCACACACATGCGGTACTAGGTTTGTGTACTCCCGTGGGGGGATAGGTGGAAAATGGACACGGGATCAGGCTTCAATGAAGCCGTGCTCGAGGCGCCATGACCCACCCTGCCAGAACACCTGCAGGAGGAGGAAAGGAGTAAGGGTCCGGCACCCGGCCGATAGCCAACCCGGTCCCAGCCAAGGAGAATAAAAACCTTTATACAAAAGGGGGGAAAAAGCATATCTGAAGAATGCAATGTCCGGGAGGTTGCCAAGACAATTCACTCTTTGCAGATAACACACTTCTCTACCTAGCCGAGCCAGAGAAAGCCACACCACCTCTTATAGACTTCGCCCTATATCAGGCCTTAAGATCAAAATGTGACTGGCTTCCACTGGAAAAGAGGGTAGGGGGGAGGTGACCCAAACCTAGCACAGTCATCAAATACCTTAGGGTTGTTCTCCCCAAAAACCTTGCTTTATATGGTCAATAAACTATAATCCCTATCCCACACTGTCCAGGATAGAGGCAGACTGCACTAGGTGGGTCTCTATCTCCCACTTACACTAATTGGTATAGTACAGACAAGTGAGACGAGTATCCTGCTTAAGCTCCTTTACATGCTGCAGGTCCTCCAAGCATGGCTATCTAAGCATTTCTTCCAAAAGGTAAGGGGGGGTGATTTCATCCTTCCTTTGGAAGAACAAAAATGCAAGAACCAGGCAGGCTTTGCTGACCATGAGAAGTGGGGAAGAAGGGCTAGATCGACCCAATTTTTACTTAAAGTTTTATTACCTGGCAGCTCAACTATCATTCATCACCAAGGCAGATAATATGGAATGGGAACATCCTGCTTGGGTTCATATAGCAGGGAACCCTTGGGATCTCCTTGATCTACGGCCTTCAGGCACCTTCACTGAACGGCATGGTAGTGAAACAAATTCATAACTTGTTCTCAAAAACCACGGTGAAAGCATGGCTCCAGGGGCAGAAGCTGATCAACCACAAGATGGGCCTCTCTCCTGCCTCAGCCATCATTCCAGTCTGCTCCTTCCTCTAACTGGAACATGACAGGGCAGGCTATAAGAAGATGCGAGTGGCCTGCCAACAACAGGGCAACTACATAAAGGTGGGTGCCTTAAATCATATAGCCAGCTCACACCAAAATCTGGCCTCTGAGCTCAGGATTTCATTGTATTTTGCACACCAGACCCATCAAGAGCTGCGACATGCAGGGTTGCCTCACAGCCACCCAAATGTTGTCCCCAATTGCGGAGAAGCTGCTGTGGCATCAACCAGGGAGTAAACCATTATCTGAGGCATATAAGCTGCTACTAGGAGCGAGAAGTAATGAAGCCCAGACCCTCTGGTCCAAATGGATGTGGGACTTGGGAGTAGCAGATCTGACTGACTCCCAGTAGAAGGGGCAGCAAAGTAGATATCATGCTCAAAAAACAACATACTGAGGCAAACCCAACACAACTCCTTGACAAGGGCCTACTACACCGCTTCTAAAGCACATGCTTTTAACCCAGAAAACTCAAACTGGAGGAGGGCAGATGTAGTCCCACTTCACAAATGTGGTAGCAGGGAAGAGGCTTGCAATTATAGGTCAGCATCACAGCGGTGGTGAGAAACTTAATAGAACCACTGCTGAAAGAGAGGACAGTGGAATATCTTCAATCCAATGGGTTACAAAACCCAAGACAGCATGAATTCACAGGTGGGAGGTCATGTCAAACAAATATGACAGATTTCTTTGATTGGGAAACCAAGGAATTAGACCAGGGTGGAGTGGTGGATGTGGTCTACCTACATTTTAATAAAGCTTTCAACACCGTTCCATGTAGCAGACTAGTAAGCAAGCTGCGTAGCATAGGAGTACGTCCAAAAGTGGTAAACTGGATAAGAAATTGGTTAGGGGATAGGCAACACAGGGAGGTGGTGATCGGATTATTCTGCACTTTTTCGCACTGAAACTCAGCTGCCATACCCCTGACCACTCCTCTAGTTTTTCAGGTCTCTGCTCATCATTTCCACCTGTAATCCCCCACCACCACCACCAATCTGGAGTTTACTTAATGTCTTCCTGGGCTCCTCAATGCCCTCTGTCAGGCTCGTGTCCTGTCATTGTCTGATACTGTTTATTTGTGTGAGAGTGCCCTGCTCAGCCTCCGCACCTGTCCCTTTAGGAGACTAGCTAATTTTATTTATTTATTGAAATGTTTGCAGTATTTGATTGAAATAATACACTACAGTGAGCAGTACAAACAGTTACAGCATGAGACAATTGAATACACCAGTGGGTAGACACAGATACATGAAACAGTAAACCCGTCAGATAGTAATGCATCAATAGAATCATAGTGCCATGATGTTTACAGTGCTGCACACATAGATAGGCAAACAAGAGCAGGAGGGGGCAACTGCCCAAGACAGAGAAGTGAGGGAGGATGCTAAGGTGAGCTGGAAAGGGAGATGGGGTAGCTTAACAGGAGGAAGGGGAGGGAGGGAGAGGGAAGACTGTCGAGACCAAGTACCCCTCCAGGGTGTAGAGAACCCTGCAAGGGGCCGGGATCTGGCAGTGGACAAGAACAGTGAAATTAGAAAAGCTGGAGGCAAGCCACAATACCAGTTTCTCCTTCAGGATGCATGAATCCTGCAAGGGGATTAGGGTGGTGCTGGTGAGCTGGACAGGATATAGAGGGGTTAGGGAGGATCAAAGCAGGTACAGCTAGAAGAGAAGAAGTTGTGTAGAGCAGTACCAAGGGAGTAGGTGGAGGAGGAGTAATGCATTTGTTGGGGGAGAGCGTTCTAGGATTTAGGGAAGCGGTGGGAGAAGCCGGTCTGGACGACGAGGGTAGATCTGCACGGGACCAGCAGGGTGCGAGTGTCAGTACATCTCAGGGAATGAAAGGGATAAGGAGGTGTACTAAGGGAAGACTGGAGGTAGGGAGGGAGGGAGTTCACCAAGCCAGAATTTGGAGGCCAGTTTGGCACAGTGGGTTAGTCACCAGTTGGACAGTGGAGGAAAAGGGTAGTGCATAATAGAGGCCGCAGTGGTGAGTACGAGAGGGGGCATCAAGGGCAAATCGGCAGAAAGAGTTAAAAAGAGTCTAATTTGGCCAGGGAAGATTTTGGGAGCAGCACCATAGGCTACATTGCAGTAGTTGAAAATGGGGAGTATCATCTTCTGGACAAGTCTGCGCCTCGCAGTCAGCGGGATGCAACTGTGGTTCCTGTACAGGGTACCAAGCTTGGGGTGCAGTTTCTTCAAGATGGTGACGATGTGTACAGAAAAGTTGAGGCGTTGGTCAAGCAAAACCCCAAGGTATCTAAATGAGAATGTGTCCTCAAGGATTGTCCCATCTAGGATGTGGAAGGAGGGCATACCAGAAAGCCTAGAGAATCTCTGCCTGGTGCCGAAGGTCACAGAGACTGTCTTCTTGGCGCTGAGGGAGAGCTGGTGTGAGGTAAACCAGAGCTGAATCTGGTTGAAGTCATGCTGTAAGCTGGTTTCCACTGTTGCAGGGTTACTGCCGGAGCTGTACAAGACAGTATAATTGGCGTACATACGGATGGAGAAGATGCAGTAGGCTGTAGGAAGGTCATTTATAAAGATGGAAACAAAACAGGAGACCTCGCACTGAGCCCTGGGGGACACCAGTGTTAATAGGGAGAGGAGGGGAGTTAGAATCTGCGATTCGTACTGATTGTGTCCTACCGGTGAGGTAAAATTTAAACCAGTTTGTGGCAGGTGAGGCCAGGCCTGCTGCAGAGAGGGAGCCAAGGAGGAGGGTATGTGAAACAGTGTTGAATGCTTTGGCTAGGTCAACAAAAATGGCCGAGGTGATCAGGCCATCATCCATTCCAGTAAGGATGCAGTCGGTGAGCCTGAGGAGGGAGGTAGTAGTAGCAGAATGGTTCTTCCAAAAGCCTGATTGGAATGGGGTGAAAAAGATGGAATCAGAGAGAAAGGAGGAAAGATGGGAGAGAACCAGGTGTTCTTGAAGTTTAGGGAGGAGAGAGAAGGAGGCGACAGTTGCCAGGAGCAGAAGAGTCACCGCCCTTGGGGAGAGGAATAACTACCACATGTTTCCAGGAGGTAGAAACCTGCGCTGGCATAAAGGAGACGTTAGGATTAAGGAGATACAGTAGGAAATAGCAGTAGCAGAGAGGTAAAAAAATTTAGGATCAAAGTCATCCAGAGAGGAACCTTTTGATGGATTCAGGGAGAGCAGGGCACTTACAGCGTCAGTGGGAGATGAGGGAGAAGGAGAAGGGTGGGAGTTAAGTGAGGAATTGAGAGGAGGAGAAAGGGTGGGTGGGAGGGAGGAGAGCTCGAAGAGACTTAGCACAGGATGCGTAGTAGGCATTAAATTAAATGGCCACCAAGCATGGACCTGACACCAGGGAGCTGTTGAGTTTGAGAACGGAGGGGGAGGCGAGATGGTGAGGAGAAAAGAGCATGGACCACCCGCCAGAATTTTGACGGGGGATTGATGTTTGTGTGAAAAGAGGATTTGAAATATTCGGACTCGGCCAGTCTGGTAGCTTTGGTACAAGAGTCACGTAGCATTCAGTACGTGGTATAGTCGCTGGGGTGCTTTGATGTTTTGTGTTTTTTCCAGGCACATTGAATGGTCTGAGCTGGGTCCAAGTGATTTAGGGCTTATGACTGGCCAGGCACCCCTCCAAATTGATCCATTCTGCAGTCGCTATTTGTGCGGAGGGAGCCTGTATAGGAACTGTGCTTATTTACGGTTTATGTGCTGTTGTATTAAAAGCAGAGCTGTTACACTGGCCCATCGGTGCAGTGGTTGGATTTCTGCTTGTGACGCCAGTGACCCGGGTTCAGGAACGGACTCAGGTACTAGAGGGTTGGCCGTAGAGAGGGCTCGAACATCGGATGACTGCATGCCTTCTCTCGGGGGGAGGGGGGAAGTGACCCGGTGCTTGCTGAACCCTGGTGGAGACTGGGGGCATGGCAACGCGCAGCGTCTCACTAACTAATGGGGCGTGGTGAATGTCTGTGTACGCCTGACGTTAGTGGCACACCATGGCCCTGGGGAGCAAACGGTATGACAGTCCCGTGGTCGACCGGAAAACGGTCTCCAGCTCCTGCTGCCGCAAGACCTCAAGCAGTGCACGAACCAGTCCAGCAGCACCCAGGCCAAGAATTGTGCTGGTTGCCCCACCAGTGCCTTCCCCCTCAGAGGAGAGGGACCCACCCGGCGAAGGGTTACGTCCAGGTTACCCAGGGGGCTGCAATATGGGTTGATGGGTGGCTGCATTGAGGCAGTGTGGCAACGAGGAGTGTAGGAAGGCCTGAGGGAGAGGCTGGCCCGGAGCTGAAGGTGCAAGAAAATTAAAAAAAAGTAGAGAGGTTTGTCTAACCTCCTTACCTTGCAGCTTGCCTTTTGGAATGGGAGCCACTATGTTAGGTACGGGACTTCCAGTATCTGGACCAACAGAACTTGGGGACCTAAAATGGATCCAAACCCAAGTGTTCTGTGGGAAGGAAAATCTGTAGTACTGTAGTTTTTAGGTTGGCACCAAATTAACTTGGAGGGGAGCCCCATCTGTGACTGACAGCTCTCTCAGCCAATCTGGATGCTGGATTGACAAGGGAAAAGCCCAGTGTGCCAAAAGACAGTGGATCAGATAGAGCTGGAGGTTGAAGTGTGAATGGCTTGAGCTTTTGAGCAACTGCTCCCAGAAGGAACACAGGGGAATTGGCAGGAAGAGGCCTACCTTGTCTCCCTGCCACCTGTCTCCTGCAGTGAACTGTCTGATTGCACAAGTCGGACTTGTCCAATTCCAGCCTGGAAACTGTGGTGGAAAGAAAGAAAGAAGTGTTACTTGTGATTTAGACTGAAGACTTGTTCTTCTGAAGTGACTGGCCCAGCTTGTGTGTGAGACGTGCTTGGATTAGAAGGTTTGCTCAGTAATGCTGCTGAATTGCAACCGGACTATATCCAAACTTTTCCAAGAGACAGCTGTTTATTTTGAATGTACTGAATGTGTTATGCGGGTCGAGAATCACTTGCTCATAGGTAAACCTGTTACACCAGCTGGAGGCTTCACCAGCAGAAAACTGAGAACTTTGCCAGACTGCTCATCCTGCCTGGGTTCTGCCAATTCAGCCCAGGCCGCAACTCCTGCACCAGAGACGGTTTCGGCAAGAGACCAGCTTTGGGGTCCAGCCCCTGCGTTACAACACCACACACATTGCGGCCACCTGGAGTAAAAGCCGTGAAGAGGAGGTGTGTCATGTCAGCCCTGCTTCCCCATGCTCCTCGGTGACCACCACAAGGTCTCCATATCGCCTGCCTATCAATAGAAACCTGGTAGCATGAGTACATATCAGGGTAGCTCCCTGCAACGAATGTTAAATCACCTGTGGTACCATCTAATTGTTTCATTTCAGTGGGTTTTCAAGGGACTGAGGCAACTGGCTCGGATTACAAATAATCTGTCTAGTTTGCACGTTAACTGCTTTTCTTTCCATCAAAGGGCCCCGATATGGGGGCGTGGCCTGACGCCGAACAAGATGGAGGCTTAACTCCAGAGCTCTTCACTGACAGACTGAATCTAACATCATCCTCTGTTATCCAAGATCATGAATATCATCCAATGCAAGAGAACAAAGTAAGGCGTGATATTATTGTTATCAGGAATATTTTTGTCAAGATATTTCCACAATTCTATATAATTTTGGAGAGCTCACTGAGATCCTGCAAGACCTAATAATGGCCTACTCTGACAAGCAACTAGATCCGTTGGAAAATAGAAGGAATGTTTAATAAACTATCTATGGATATGCAGGACCTAAAAACTGCTACACAATATAACACACAAATGATGGAAGGTATTGATTCCAGACTGGCCTTCACAGAAAATAAAGTTCGTCTCAACGAAAAAAATATACAAGAAATGCAAGCAACTATCAGATCTCAAGATCGGATAATTAAAGAACTGTATATGAAAACTGAAGACCTAGAAAACAGAACCCGAAGAAACAATTTGCGTATATTTGGTTTTCCTGAAGGAGTGGAAGACAAAAATACTACCACTTTGCTACAACAAGAACTACCGCATATGTTGCATCTCCAACCCGACAAAGATCTAACTATAGAGCGCAGTCACCGTTCACTAGGCCCAAAGCCCTCTGCAGAACAAATACCAAGACCTATAATTGTGAAATTTCTTAATTATACCAGCGTTGAGCTAATTTTGAGAAAAGCACGTGAAATGGGTCAACTTAAATGGCAGGATCACAAAATATACATATATCGAGATTTCTCAAAGGAACTGTCTTTGAAACGTAAGGCGTACACTAATGCTAGACGCCTAATGCATCAGATGGGAATCCACTTTAATTTAAGATATCCAGCAAACATGCGGCTATACTTGGAGAACTCGACAAAAGATTTTTATGACCCTGATTCTCTTATGTCATTTCTGAGTAATTATTCATCAGCCGCTAAGAAGAAAATTAAGAATCAACAAAACACATCTGCGGTTTCTGCCTCTGAAAATATGGTTTTAGAGGAAACAAATGAAACAGATCCCCGCAATGTAAAGAATCATTTGTTAGTTCCAACCGATAACTCACCAAAGGAGAAATCTAATTATGAACAAATACTACCTAAATCGCAACGAACCACAACATCAGCGAGTGAGTGCAACCATAAATCCATAAATAAGGACACTTCTAAATCTATTTCAAAATCTATTACCTTTGCTGGCGTTACTGTGCAGAATAAATATGCCGTGTTGCAGCATCTGCCTTCCCAATGTGACGATACAGAGACGGAGTTCGGCACATCGATGGGAGAGGAGGCCGATTGTGGTCATGTTGAAACTTCGTGGGCAAGCAGTGAAGAGAAATCCCCTGCTAAAACTAATGAGCCACCAAAGAAGAAACGCCGATGCAAAAGCAAATATAAAAGTGACATCTCTCCGATTAAACATCTAAAGTGATCATCACAAAGTGAATTTAATTTATTATTTGCATTTAGCTGTTGCTGTAGGTATTATAACTGGGAGCTTTGATTTAAAGTAATGTATCAGCTTTAATACCTCGAAAGTATGAAAGTTAAACAGAGCTGTGAGATAACTCGAAACTTCAAGAGGCAACAGCAATTGTAAGTGGCTGTGGTGGGACTAGAAATTAGGCACTGCTTGACATAAATTAAAAGTTCAATATAGCATAAAAGGAATCTTTTCAAGAGAGACCTGTAATTAATCTTTGCTAGTAACAACATTACAATCAATAGATCATAAATCATGACGAGTATGATGTCATTCTCTATATTTGGATCGACATGAGACAGTTACATTAACACATTCTCACAGCATTTCATAACTGAACTCTGAGTAATTATTCATCAGCCACTAATAAGGAAATCAAGAATCAACAAAACACATCTGCAGTCACTGTCTCTGAAAATATGGTTTTAGAGGAAACAAATGAAACAGATTCCCGCAATGAAAAGAATCATTTGTTGGTTCCAACCGTTAACTCACCAAAGGGGAAATCTAATTATGAACAAATAGTACCTAAACCGCAACGAACC
This sequence comes from Neoceratodus forsteri, assembly GCA_016271365.2. Classification (NCBI taxonomy): domain Eukaryota; kingdom Metazoa; phylum Chordata; order Ceratodontiformes; family Ceratodontidae; genus Neoceratodus; species Neoceratodus forsteri. The sequence continues at coordinate 1,618,863,908 of CM028130.1, forward strand.
ACAACATCAGAGAATGAGTGAAACCACAAATCCATAAATAAGGATACTTCCAAATTTATTTCAAAATTCATTACCCTTGCTGGCGCATTGCACAGAATAAATATGCTGCTGCAGCATCTGCCCTCCCATTAGGCGACTCAGAGAGGAGTTTGGCACATCGATGGAGAGGAGGCCGATTGTGGTCATGTTGGGGCTTCGTGGGCAGGCAGTGGAGAAAAGTCCCCTGTTGAAACTGATGAACCATCAAGAAGGAGCGCCAAGATAGGGGCGGGTGTGGAGGTGGCATCTCTCCAATTGGGCACCTGGGGTGATCATCGCGAAGTGAATTTAATTTATTAATCGCATCTAGCTGTTGCTATGGGTATTGTAGCGGAGAGCTTTGACTTAAGTAATGTACCAGCTTTAATACTCGAAATGCGAAGTTAAACAGAGCTATGAGATAACTCAAACTTTAATGAGGTATCAGCAATCGTAGTGGCTGTATGGGACTAGAATTTAGGCACTGCTTGACATAAATTAAAAGCCCATTATAGCATAAAGGAATCTTTTCAAGAGAGACCTGTAATTAATCTTTGCTAATAACAACATTACAATCAATGGATCATAAATCATGACGAGTATGACATCTTTTCTATATTTTGATCGAGATGAGACAGCTATATTAATACAATCTCACAGCATTTCATAACTGAACTAGAAAATGTACGAATAACATTGCACCTTGATACATAAGTTGGTTTAATCTGCCTTGACTCTATAGAACATATATATATATATATATATATATATATATATATATATATATATATATAAGAGTGTCTGCATATATTTAATTGATAACTATATAATTAATAAGGCTGGTATAAAATCTTCAGTACGCAATATCATTTAATACAAGACACCTATATAACGTTTCCTTATTGCTTGCCAAGTCTTAGGCATTAGATTTATTGAATTATTGTTTACGTCAGGATCCCTTTGATCTGGTTTTTTTTTTTTTTTTTAGCATATTGGTATTTATTTCTGCCCGTGACATAGGAGAATTAATGAATCATAATGTAGCAACAACATTTAATACATATGGGCAGAAGGAATTTCAGATCTTATTGATCATATGATGCAAATACAATATACCCTATCGGTATTTTTTTTTTTTTCTTCTTCTTCCTCCTTACCAGAGATGATGATAGATTCAGTTAGGTTAGTGAATTAATATCTCCAACCTTAATAGAGTTAATCATATAACCTTTACAATCCTAATTAAAGGATTACGTTAAATAATATAATATAGACATTGTTTGATCATATTAATTTGATTATTATACTTAGGAAGATTGGATAAGTCCCCTTTCTTCTTTTTTTTAATTAGGATCTCCTTTCTTCCAGACAGATAAGCTGCGTCCTGGTATACAGGGAGGTGGTCTTGGTCTCTTTGTATTTGGCCTTTTCTTCTTTTTCTCCCTACTAAGACCAACCTTACCCACTCTGTATATCCGAGATGATAATTTTATTTTATGCTTACATGTTGTGGATGTTTAATATTGGTAGAATTACAAATGTTAGAGAGAGCTGCACAGATAATCTTCAGAAAGAGAAGTTAAAGTTTGTTAATTTAATAATAGTTAAAGTACCTGCCAGCACGATGACAAGTTACAGTACATATTATAATTTGTTTCACAGGTCATTGCTGTATATTAGTCTGCATAAGGGTCCCTTGATATATACTTACTATTCAAACTGGTTAATTTAAGTACATAATGACCAATTTAGCACTTTGTACATGGAATGTCAAGGGGACTTGCGCCAAATAAAACGCAAACAAATTCTAAATTATCTTAAAAAACACAAAATACAAATTGCGTTATTACAAGAAACTAAACTATTAGATACAGACAATGACAGACTAAAAAATGATTGGGTCGGTCAGGTGTATGCAGCATCGGCTACTACAAAAAAAAGGGGCGTGGCGTGGCCATACTGTTACATAAAAATCTGAGATGGACACCTTCTAACATCCAGAAAGATACGGATGGTAGATGGCTTATCATAACATTTAATACCCCATCAGGGTCATTAACTATAGTCAATATTTATGCACCAAATTCAGATGATCCTAAATTCTTTCAGAGTTTAACCCAAATATTAATTACATCGAATATATACAATTCCCCGATACTAATTGGAGGGGACTTTAACTTTACCTTAGAAGCATATATGGATAGAAGCAATGGCTCAATAGATAGCCACCCTAAAAGTTTATCTATTATTACTCAATTTATGCAGGATTTGGGTTTATCCGCTATATGGAGAACTTTCCACCCTAGAGACAGAGAATATACGTTTTATTCTTCACGACATCAGACATATAGTAGAATAGACTACTTGTTAACCTCACCTATAATAACTGCAAATACAATTGACGTTAATATCCTCCCATTAATTATATCAGATCATGCTCCAGTTAAACTTCTATTTACCTGGGGCCTTCCCTAAAAAATCTTTTGCATGGAGACTAGATCCTTTATTATTGAAAGATCCTGAATTTATTCCTTGGATTAAAACATAAATAGAAGAATTTATACATATTAATGACCCAAAAGATACGTCCATGAGTACTATATGGGAAGCACTAAGTTACACTCGAGGTAAAATAATCAGCTACGCGGCCCATAGACGGAAGCTCAGGGAACAGCAAATTAATAATCTTGAAAAATGACTGGAAACAAAGCAAAAACTATATTCTAGTAACCCTCATCCCGATCCTTCCTCGAATCTGCATTATGAAATTTTACAATTAAGAATGTAAATCAACGAGTTAATATCTAGGAAAACAGAGATTGCTTTACTTAGAATAAAACAAAAATTTTGGGAAGGGGGTGAGAAAGGAAGTAAAATTCTTGCTTACAGGCTTAAGATGCAACAGACAGAACGTTACATAGCCGCCTTAAAGGATGATAAAGGGAAGATTCAAACTAATGAATCTGCTATTAATCAGATAATGACATCTTTTTATAAAAAACTTTATTCTTCATCTCATACATCATCAATTCTGGACATTTCTTCCTTTCTGGATAAGATAGCACTCCCATGTCTCTCGCAGGAGATAACACAATCTTTAGATACACCATTTACAGTAGAAGAGATAAAAAAGGCAGTTCATTCTCTCAAAAATGGACGATCCCCAGGCGGAGATGGCTTCCCTGTTGAAATTTACAAACTTTGTGAAGAACAATTGTGTCCTTTATTATGCAAAGTATTTCATGAATCATCTTTACTAGGCCAACTACCGTACACTATGACAGATGCAATAATTACGATCCTTCCAAAAAAATATAAAGATGCGACTAATCCAGCTAATTATCGCCCAATATCCTTACTCAATACAGATGGAAAGATTTTTGCTAAGATTTTAGCAAACCGTATAGAACCATATATCCCGAAATTCATAAATCTCAAGTGGGCTTTGTTAAAGGAAGGATGGGTTCTGATAACTTACGCTCATTAATGAATCTTATTTACAAAGCCAAATCTCTTAATTCTCCTGCAGCAGCGATATCAATAGATTTCGAAAAAGCTTTCGATTCTTTAAGCTAGAATTTTCTTTTTCAGGTACTGTCTCGCTTTGGCTTTAGTAACCAATTTTGTTCCTGGATTAAGCTACTTTATACTAAACCTCATGCAAGAGTACTTACTAACTCTACTTTATCACAGACATTCAGACTAGAAAGGGGTACCAGACAAGGATGCCCTCTCTCACCTTCTCTTTTTATTTTAGCCTTGGAAACTTTCGCTGCCTTTCTCAGACAGAACAACGAAATTAAGGGTATTAATATCGGTCACACACAATATACAACCCTGTCATATGCGGATGATATGCTAATTTTGTTAGAAAATTTAAGTATATCTGGAAAACCACTTAAAAATATTTTCGCTTTGTTCTCGAGACTTTCTGGACTAACAATTAACTACCAAAAATCAGAAATACTGCCATTGAATAAATACTGTATACCAATTATGAACACACATTTAGGCTTTCACTGGGCCCCATATTATATCACCTATTTGGGGATTAAAGTGTCAACCGATTTTGACAAGATATGGGAAAATAATCTTCGGCCATTACTCATTAAAATTAAAGCAGATTTGGATAGATGGAAAAATTTGAAATTATCTTTACTTGGCAAGATATCTGTAATTAAAATGAATATTACTCCTAAAATCTTATATCTATTCGCCTGCATCCCTCTCAAGATATCTTCTTCCCTGTTGGAAAACACTGACAAAACTATAGGAAACTTCTTATGGGAAGGTAATATTCCAAGGTTTAATCGTATCAAATTACGGCTACATTGGTCACAAGGTGGATTATTCCATGTACATGGTATATGGCTTATATGTGGGCTTTTAGAGCTACAAACTATTAAGTGGTTTATGAAACCTAATCATAATGTTCCGTTATGGTATGATATGGAAACCTCTCTATCTACAGGATATACACCTAATAGTAACATCTACTTCCGCTATCTCCCAAACTAAAAACATCCCATAATTAATGCATCAGTTCATTACTGGTTTAAAATGCACAAATGGCTTAAATCTGATCCTTCCCTTTACCTTTTACACCTATATGGGCAACCTAAAATTTATATTAGAAAACAAACCAATATACTGTAAATCTTGGAGGTACAAGAATGTCCTATTTTTATATGATATTTTAACAGATAATGATAACTCACTAAACTCCTTTAATAATATTCAAACAAAATGGAATATTCCTAAAGAAGAATTTTGGAAATACGTACGGCCATATCCTCTAATCTTCAACAACTTAATAAAACAGAAATATCAACCTCATATATGAATACATGGATCGACATCTCTCATGGCTTGACCAGCAAAATATATAAACAGATTAGAGACATATTGCCAAATCAATCACTTTTAGCCAGAGATAAATGGAATCGAATATTAAATATAAATATTACAGATTCTCAGTGGAGTAGCTGTTGGAGAAGTTGTCATGATTCCTTTAAAGACATGCGTAGTAGGTTGATTCAATTTAAAACTTTACATTTATGGTACAAAACACCAGCTCATCTATATAATATAGGTTTAGCTCTTAATAACAAGTGCTGGCGATGTGATGCGCCAAATGGAGATCTTTTACATATATTATGGACTTGTAAACCTATATCTGATCTATGGCATACTGTTCATATATTAGCCACCCAAATTATTAGGCACGATATTACCTTTGATCCTAAATTTTGCCTGTTAGGAATCAGGAATAATAATACAAATTTAACAAAATACCAACATAGATGGCTTCAGATTTTATTTATGCAAATTAAGATACTGATCTTAATTCAATGGAAAACTCAACTTATACCTACCCTTAAAGACATTTTTAACAATTTGACTTACATCGCATCTCTGGAAAGAATCTCATACTTGAAAATAGACCGACTTAATGAGTTTTACTTGTGCTGGCAGGACTATTTAAATTTTCTTCAAACTCAGAAGATATAACTGATATTACATTACACACTTTTTTTTTTTATCTTTCTTTTTCTTCTCTTCAGATATATTTTTAATACAGATGTAGAGTTACAATTAACTTTCTATGCAGCTCTAAAGTTTAGTGTAGATTATGTTATTCTTTGTATCTCTTTCTACTACTAATTGCAATATAGTGCGAACAGAAAAAGAAAAAAGAGAAAATAATTTTGAATGTATAATTATACAACCCTTCTAGGATATCATTTACGTGTATTAGTATACTGGTATTTTGGTAACTCATTATATTTTATACATCATCATCTGTAGTACCTAGTATACAAAATGTAACATCATTCATATTTGATTTTGTATTATGTCCTATTTGTAAATGACAATATCTATTAATAAATAAACTAACTGCAAAAAAAAGGGCCCCAATATCAGCTACAACACCTCTGGCGAACCAAACTTTCCATCCTGGGTACTCAGTGTTGTGTGACTGTCGGTTTGGGGCAAAAAGTGCATGCAATCACCAAACTAAGTCAGATAGGCAATCATTTGACTAAATTCACGCCCCTTCCTTGCTCACTGCCCCTAAATATACCCTGATTGTCTTTTTTTTTTTTTTTTTTACATTTACCCTGGCTAGAGTGCATATTATTAGTTGGGTTACAGTGTTGAAAGTGTGCAACTGCATAGCTAACCTTATTTTACAGGGGGTCTCCAGGGAAGCGGCTGCAAGTCCAACCCTAGTGATAAGTGCGAAGGGAGTGTGTATATTATTACTGTCTCACACTGACTGCAAATTTACTACTGCATCCAGTACTGGGTCACTAGGAGGGTTGGTGAGTGGTTACAGTTTCCCAGAGGGCTAGAACAGAACAGATAAACATCCCCAGCACCATTACTCTGGGTGGAGGCACCTTGTTACCGAATCCAGGCCCCTCAACCTGTGTATAGCCATACAGGCAGGGGTAGTAACCCTTGGAATAGTGCCGCGTAGGGGTTACACACCCCCTTTGAAGTGTCCACCTATTACAGATTCTGGTGCCATCCACAAAGAGGCAGACCTTTTCTTCCAGCACCTCTGCAATGTCACTTACAAAGACTTTAAAAAGGACCTGTCCTAGCACTGACCCCAGAAGTACCCTGTAGGTCACCCTCCCTTCCTCAGAGTGACTCCATTTATAACCATCCTCTGTCTCCTATCCCCTAACCAACTTCTTATCCAGTTTACCACCTTTGGACCCACTCTTAAGCTACCCAGCTTGCTTACTTGTTTCCTATGTGCAACGGTGTTGAAAGCATTACTGAAATCTAGGTAGGCCACGTCTAATGCTCTACCCTATCTCACTACTTTGTCACCCAGTTATAGAAATGTATCAGATTTGTTTCACATGACCTCCCCCCACCCCCACCCCCCGTGAACCCATGCCACCTCAGGTCATCTAACCTACTGGATTCAAGATATTCTACAATCCTTTCCTTCAGCAGCGATCCCACTAACTTTCCCACAACTGATGTCATGCTGACTGGCCTATACAGTAATTGCCAGCCTCCTTCCTGCTACCACGTTTATGCAGTGGGACTACATCTGCCCTCCTCCAGTCCCCCAGAAGCACTCCTGTTTCTAGCGAGCTGTTAAATGGGCTGTCAGAGGAGCACCCAGTAGCTCCCTGGGCTCCCTCAATACCCCTGGATGCACCTCATCCTGGCCCCATTGCTTTGCTCACTTTCAGATTAGCGAGTCCTTTCAGAACTCTCTCCTCCGAAAACAGACTAGCGCCCACCTCCCTCCATCCAAAGCTTCTGTTACTTTTTGTGGCCTCTCCCCTTCTCCTTCCTCTGTGAACACTGAAGGAAAATATTTGTTCAGGATGTGTGGCTTTTATTGGTTCCCCTCTGCACAGCCCCCACTTCCTTTTTTAATCTTACAATCCCACTCCAGGTCTTCCTCTTTTCACTTACGTACCTAAAAATGTCTTGTGCCCATTCATTACCTCCTGTGCTATTCTCTCTTCAGTTTGCACCTTTGCACTCCTCACTGCTTCTCCTGCTTCCCTCTGGAAAGGGACTCACAAATCTGAAACTGGACAAAGCTACAGGGCCAGACAAGGTACTGAAGGAGCTCAGCAAGGTACCAGCTGCACCTCTGACTGTCCTTTTTAACAACTCACTGGAAACAGGATGTAGTCCCACTTCACAAAAGCGGTAGCGAGGAGGAAGGTGACAACTATTGACTGGTCAGCCTGATATCGTCGGTGGGGGAACCAATGGAGTCACTTTTAAAGGAAAGCACTGTGGCGTATCTTGAATCCAGCAGGTTATAAGACCCAAGGCAACACAGAGTAATGCACCGGGGGTGGGGGAGCTCAAGTCAGACAAATCTGACAAACTTATTTGACTGGGTGATCAGGGTGGGGCAGTGGGCATGGCCTACTTATATTTCAGTAAGGCTTTTAGCACCATTCCATATACGACGCTCACAAGGAAATTAGGCAGCTTAGAGGTGGGTCCAAAGGTGGTAAACTGGGTAAGGGATATGTGATCGAGAGTGGTGGTAAATGGAGTTCAGTCAGGGGAAAGGAGTGTGACCAGCAGGGTGCCACAGGGCTCAGTACTGGGACCAGTCCTTGGAACCAGTCCTCAAGACAAGTGACACTGCAGAAGAGCTGGAAGTGAACATCTGCCTCTCTGTGGATGACACCAAAATCTAGAATAGGGTGGATACTCCAAAGGGAGTGGAATGCATATGCAGAGACCTGAAAAAGCCTGAGGTGTGGTCAAGGGCGTGGCAGCTGGTTCCCAGGTGGAAAAGTGGAAAATCATGCATTTAGGGCACAGAAACCCAGAGGCTGAGTACAATATGGAAGAAGAGGTATTTAGGGTCACCAAACAGGAACGGGACCTTGGAGTAATCATATCTGATGATCTTGAGGTGGCGAGGCTGTGCAGCAAAGCAGTGGGTAGGGCTAGTGGGATGCTGCGGTGCACAGGGAGGAGTATTACCAGCAGAAGGAAGTAGGTGGTGTTGCTACTGTATGAATTGTTGGTGAGACTCCACCAGGAATACTGTGTCTAGTTCTAGAGACCACATCTCAGGAAGGATATAAACAAAGTAGAGGCAGTCGAGTGGAGACGGTCTAGAGGAAGGCAACTAAAATGGTACAGGGTCTGCATCAGAAGCCCCACAACAATAGTCTGAATTACCTCAATATGTACGCCCTGGAAGAGAGAAGAGTGAGGAGGAATATGATAGAGACCTATAAATACCTCACAGGGGTAAATAAGGTACAGGAGGGGAGTATTTTTCAGAGGAACAGATGCACGAGAACAAGGGGACATGCAATGAGGCTGGAAGAGGATAAATTCAATAGAGATGCAGGGTTCATTTTTGGGCGGGGGATTGGGACAATTGGCACACAGTTTTTAATTTTGACCCACTTTTTCTTCTACCTTGGGGATAACCTGCTGACTGTTACAGAGCTTTAAGCAGCTGTTTTATGAATCTGGGCTCGGCTGAACAATATGAGCCAGTTTTTTTCATTTGACCCTTACTTTTTATACCCAGTGCGTCAGTGCCCCACACAGATAAATATCTGAAATGAACCCTGGAGATGTGAGGAAGTACTTCTTCACTGAAACAGTGGTGGATGCCTAGAACAGTCTTCCCACAGAGGTGATGGAGGCAAAAAAAGAGTGGTGGACTTCAAGCATGCATGGGATAGACACAAGAGTGGGAAGCGGGGGGGGGGCATAGATCAAGTAGGGTCTGTGGTGACAGTATAGGCAGGAAAACAAATGGGCAGATATGATGGATAAGGACTGGTTAGCTCACCCTAAAATTCTTCGTTTCTGTCAGAGTTCAAAGAGCAACAATTCACCTGATTTGAAAAGCAATCTCCACCCACACCCCCACTGTAAGCCAACCTAAAAAGGAATTAAACAGTCCCTGTTTCAGAATTTATAACTTCATGGTTTTAGAATGGAAAAGGATCAAAAATCCTTATATCGAGGAGCTAGCAGCCAGATTCCCTTCCCCTTCCCGGTACCTTGTATTGAAAGCTCCATCCCCACGCTCATAAATTTTGCGACATATGAGTTTGTAGAGTGCGGTGGCACACTGTATTGAATTCAATTGGGGGGGGTGCGGATTTGACATTATTTTTATATATATATATATATATATATATATATATATATTTTACAGTGCCACTGGATTAAATCAAAGCCATGATCTTCTAATCAGGGCCTTTGTAGGTAGGTTCCAGTGGGATTGTAGCTAAACTGGTGCTCATTAAAAGTTGCTGAGAGATCCCTAGTAATCTTTTTCATTTTGCATTATGTAAGCAATAACCCACAACAAGGCATGCGTTTCTAGAGAATTAATACATGCCCAGGGAGAACTGGCAGGCACGAGGCCAACGGCTGAGTGACTTTCAGCCCACCTGGGAAGTGCATTAATTCTCATAAAACCAGTGCTCTGGAGCAGGTTATTGTGTTTATAAAATAGATCTTTTTTGGTTAATGGGAAAAGGTTTTATTTTCCTTTAGTCAGGTTGTTGCTAGGTAGAATAGCGAGTTTGAATGAACCCAGGGACTGTATTAATTTTTGAAGAAACCTATGCCCTGTTGTGAGTTCTTGTGTTTCAAAAGTAGAAAACATTTTTATTTTCATTTAATTAAGTTGTTGCTAGGTAGATTAGGGTACGTTAGTTACCAAATGTGCAGGTCCCAGGAAAATAATCAACAGTCAGGTGCTGTGTTTTAACCAATAAAAGTGATCAATTTGGTCAGTTTTTATACCCCATTTTATAAATTCCTTCCATTTCATTTATTGGCTTACACAGCCAGACTAACAATCTGCTTGATCACTGACAGAGAACAGTGAGCCATCAACACATCTGCACTGCCAATAACATAAACCCGTAACACTCTTCAGCACTGTATCCTCTTGTTAAAAAAAAAAAAAAAATCCCTACACTTTCAATTACAGACCTATTACAACTGTCATGAGACGCAAAGACAGTTTGCAAAAAAAACGGTATGTAGACTGTATACACAATACCGAAACGAACATTTCCAATTGTGCTTGTCACTGTAAGTGTGTATTCTAAAGGATAAAAATCAAGTGCAAAGCATCATAGATATGTAAATCCTTCAGGGGAGCGGTAGAATAAAATCTCTTCAATAGGCACCAAATTCTGCTGGCCATGTCCCAGCTCAGACCTTACCACAGCGAAAAAAATATACGCACACACAAAATCAACTGTGAAAATGCATAGCACATGGCACAGATTGATCAGCAAAATGAAAAATGCTTTATTTTTCATTTGTTTCTAATGTGTAAACCTGAAGAAAAAAAAACACTACAAAATAATTGGCAGTCTAGTGCTATGCAAGTTAGAAAATGGTTAGCATTACCCTGTAATAATATGCATAGCATTTTAGTATGGTATACTAGCTATTTAATACCCTGCATGCACGCACACACACACGCACCAAATGTAAGGATAATTTTTAAAATCTGTACAAAGAGTACACATGACAATAATCCTGAACTACTATTAATCAGAGTTCCAAAGGTGCTGAGAGACAACTAAGTAATCTTTCTCATTCTGCATTATATTTCTTCATTCCATTTACTGGTTCGTAGGCGCATACTGACTGACAGTCTGCTTGATCGCCAAACAGAGGACAACAATGAGCATTTGGCTCCTGTCATCACTAGATGTATGCAAAGTTGTGTTTTTTTTTTTTTTTTTTTTTACTTAGCTACATTTAGAACTACACAAAATTGCCTCACTTTGCATAGCTCCTCTACCAAAGTGTCCACTTTGCCAGGCGAAGACTATGTGAAGTGGCCCTTTGCCAGCAAACCTGCCACTTCAGGCAGTTCCTGACACAGTGGAACTTTTGCCGCCAAAAGTTCATTTAAAGCTCTCCCACCCACATGTGGCATATATATTAACCCATCCAACCGGATTTTAGAAGAAATCCCCCACCCTCTTAGTACCTACCTACTGCAAAAAAAAGAAAAGCGTCCCCCCGCAGCAGCAACTCTCTCCAACACATATGCGTGTATTCTAATGGATAAAAAACAAGTGCAAAGCATCATGGGTATGCAAATCCATTGAGAGAGTGAGCTGTTTAAGAACTACATTCTACTACCCATGTCCCTACTTAGACCTCACCACATCGCCTTATACACACTAAACGTAACTATGATCTTTAAACTCTGCACAAAAAGGCCAGTCCAGTGCCTCGGCGGTAATGCTGCCAACCATGCTAGCCATCAGGCTTCAGATGCAGACTCTGGTCATCACGGGAGGGATACCATAACCAGTAGCCCCCCAAATGAGAAAAGCAATTTAAAGTTTGTGAAAGTGCATGGGTTACATTGCTGTTTCTGGATTTTTTTGTGTTTTGGAGATATAGGGCTCTTTCCCCACCAATCACCAGTAATTTGACTGGGGACTGCTTCTTAAAGTGAGCTAACAAGGAAATGCACCATATTTTAAAAGAAGCCAACTCTGACAGTAGCATTTTAGAATAGCCCCTGACTACCCCACCCCTACCCCTCCCACACCAGCTTGACAAGGCCTATGGCTGCCACCTCCTACCTTTCTTACCCCCGCCCACCTCACCCTCTGCCCCTACCCTCCACACCAGCTTGACAAGGACTATGGCTGCCACCTCCTACCTTTCTTTCTCCCATCTTTATCTTTCCCCCCTCATCTACGCTTTTCTCCTATTAAAACGATAAAACTGTGTATATATACACACTTACTTTATTTTACTGTTTTAGGAAACATTGTACTTTGCCTCCATTGTATGTTTTGTCTCCCTTCCCCACTGACGTGGAACCTTTGTAAATGAGCTGTCTGTGCTCAGAGGTATTGTAATGTGAGAATGCTTCAGCCATTGGGAGGTCTACCTTGCCAAATGGTGGCTGAGCTTACTGTCACACCAGAGCACTGACTGGAAAAACTAAGAGGCCCCCACTCCCCTTTGGGATGAAATAAGTGAGGAGCCATTTGAGGCAGAACATGCACTGCAATAATTTATTGACTTGCCAATTTTCTGGGGAGGGAGGTAGTGCACTGGGTCTTTGTTTTACCAGAGGGAGGACTGAGCTTCTAGAGGAGTGCCTCCTCCCTCAGGGCGGGGCAGGCAAGATGTCCTGCTCAGCAGCCATCACCTGATAAAGACCAGGTGGTAGTGCAGCAGGGAGGCTCTACACACGGGGGTTCGAGATACTTAAGAGCATGTATACACAAAGGCACAACTCACTGTACACCACTGCTCCGGTGGCCATAGAGAATGAGTGAAAAATGGAGGCACACCTCCCGATGACGGGATACAGCTCTAGCCCGCTGCAGGGCCCACACCCCTGATGAGGTGCAGCTCCCCATGTGGATGAGGACACTGGCGAGGAGGACAACCCTTCCACTCCGGGTCCTGCCATGGTGGAGGGAAACCTGTGGGATCACTGGAGCTGGCAGTACTAGACAAGTTGGTGACAGGGCTGCATGGGTTAGAGAGGAACTGGGCTGAAAGGTGTGGGATGATAAAACCTCTAGTAAAACAAAACAATGGCTTTTTGTTGCATAAACAAACTATTACACTTGCCCTGACTGTATATATAAATCAGATTCATTTTCGCATGTACATCTAATCCTAATTACATATTCATGGCTACCCCACTTGTGAGTAAAGACACAACAGGGTGAGTTAGGCTAAGATAACTGCATGCACAGGTTTGTAGTAAGGTCTGGTGCCACAGGTAGAGGGTATTATAGCTCCTGGAAGTAGGTTGTATGGTAAAAAATGTACACAGACTACAGAATAACAGTTTGTGCAAAGGGAAGTTCTCCTCTCTTTCTGTTTACCTGTGTAGTTTTTAGGCATGCACAATGATTGCCTCTACTGCACCCTCCTAATTTCATCAGGATTTAATGTAAATGAAGTTACTAAAGTCTGATGTGAAAACTTGCTTGACTCCATTGCAAAGGTCACGACCCGACTCACGTAAGGGATCCTGGAATTTTATGGTGTTTTGGAGTTAAAGCCTATAAGTAGTTATACTATATTAGTCAATGCTGTTGCTGTCTTCTGCAGTCCCTGTGTTCTTGTTTTATGCTGGCCATGAAACATTTTGAGGTATAATAATAAATACCCTGCTGTTTTCTGTAGTTTAATGTGTGTCTGAGTTGGAAAGACATGCTTTTAGTGACTATTAAGGGACTTAACGAGACATGTAACAGAACTGAGAGTATAACTTCTGCTGGCTTGTGCAGATACGCATCATCAGCTCCAAAGATGCCTTGCATCTTGCATGAGTGAGGTCATGATCTTTGCAATGGAGTCAAACAGGTTTTCACACCGAGATAAAACAGAGTGATGCAACCTCATTTATATTTAAATTAGTATGAAATGTGGGAGATGCAAAAGAGGGAATCATTGTTAATGGCTACAAACTACACAGACATACAGAAAACAGGTTAAGGGGATTTTCCCTTTTGTCATTTACTTAAGCGTGCAGTTACTTTATTTTTTTTTTCCGTCATTTCTTTATGTCTCCTGGTCACCGGCCGGCCCTCATTGGCTCCGATCCCCTCCCCCGCCCCATCCTTCACCTTCTCTAGGACTTACCCCATCCTGGGAATCCCTCACAGGGACAGACACACACGCTGTGACAGGTCCAACAGCGCTGGCCAGGCCCCTACAGAGAACAAGCCATTGTGCAGAAGGGAGCCCAGTCAGTGGTACAGGGCCTGTAGAAGCCCAGAATGCCATCTGCCATTTTTTCTCCTTAGGCTGGCAATTGTGCAATGATGGGCTAGCGAGACAGTGCAGCGGCGTGCTCGAGCAGGCATCCACCAGCAAGCCTGTCCCCATAACTGACACTCCGACAGCTCTGCCCTCAGCCTCTGCTACCTGGAAAGCAAACACTGGAGCATCCTGCCCCCCCAAAGAGAGAGGAAAGCAGCCAATGGGATGTTCCATCCTCACACCTGGCTGGCCCCATGTGTCCCAAGTTTGCACCCGAACCAGGGTCGCCAGTGCAGCAGGCACTACTGCTACAGCTGTGCTACTGGGCAGCTAAATAATGCTACTCAAGGGAAGAAATGGTCCCAAAACTTGCCAATGGAAAAATAAAAATGCAGTAATGAGTGGTAGTTGCATAGGCTGACAGACTAGCACCAGTAGCTTTTTCCCTGTACATTAGGCTGAGGCACAAGTACAGGTGCCAGCCTCTGTCAGCCAATCAGCATCCATCATTCTTTGCGTTATTATAAATTTGACTATATAATCAGGGGACGTGCAATTATTCCTATATACATATATGCTCTATGAGATCTACTAAACATTGGAATAGGTTCTTCAGTGGAGTACGGAGCTGTGGGTCTTTAAGTAAGCAATAACCCACAACAGGGTGTGTGGTTATAGGGGATTAATCAACACCCTGGGTGCGTTGTGAGGCACGAGGGCGAAGCCCAAGTGTTCTCACAGCACCCAGGGCGTTGATTAATCCTCAGTAACCACACACCCTAGAGTGGGTTATTTCGCTTATAACATGGGCTACAAAAAGTTTGAAAACATCATCTTACTTTGCAAAATGGGAAAATGTGTCGTTTCAGTTGGGTATCCTGATGCAACATGAAATAGTCCATGTGTATGACAGGCTGCATTTTCTGGTTTGATTGCAACTTTTTTGTGTATGGAGATTGCAACTTTTCAACTTTTTACGGACACTTTTACATATGCTACACAAAATTAACTCAGCTCCACTGCTGCATCCCTGGCCCTCGGTGAACTCACTCTCTGCACTGCTGGCCCGTGTCTCCTGTCCCCAAAGGATTCCTCATAACCCTACTGCCGCTCTCCTTGCATCACCGGTCCTTTCTGCGCAATCCATTCCCTGGTCCAGTGCCCGCTACTCTTGGCTTCCCCATAAACCTACTGCCTCTCTCTCCTCGTCTTACCACTCCCTTCTTCACGATCCATCTGGGTGGGTTGCACCTGCTGTCCACAGTGACCTCACCAGTACTCTGAAACTGCTGCTCCAGACCCCCTAACAGCTTCCCTGTAACCCTGTTGCCACTTTCCTTCTCTCACCACTACCTTCTCCATGATCCAGTCCCCCTTCACCAGGGAGTGCTACCACGGATAGCAGCCCCCCGTTGCCTGCTGCCGTCTTCCCTGCCCCTCAGTGAGCTCGCTGTCTGCACTGTTGCCTCAGCTTTCCCATACTCCTACTGCCACTCTCATTCTGTCAACGCTCTCTCCTGCATGCCAACCGGGCACCTCACAGCCCTCTCCTCCCGCACCCTCCAACTGGCCAGGACACGAAAACACAGACAACTATAGTGTCCGCCAGGGCAGGTAGGTGGGAAACAACTTAGTTCGCTCTCCACACTGGTGCCCTTTTCACCGCTCCGGGGCTCGTAACACATGGCTTTCTGGTACTATTAGTGCCACTCTCATTCTGTCAACCTTTTCTCCTGCACTATCTATCTGGGTGGGTGAGTACAACCTGTTCATTCACCACAGTGACCGCAGCAGCACCATGGAAGCAATGGGATGGAAGAAACTGCTGCCCCGCATAACAAAAACACACTTGATTCCAGAGAATTCACCTGCCATATCCTCCGTGGAAGTGACGGCGGTGGACAGAGCAACAGAACTACACTGGCAATGGACTGCCCACACATAAACAAGTCCCAACTATCCTATCCCTATACTTAACAGCTAGATGCAAGTAGGGATTTCAGCTAAAACCTGCTCACGCTAGCTGTTATAACAGGGATTAATGTATGGCCACGCAGTCAGTCCACCAATCAGCTTGTACGTTTTCACTTGCCCATGTTATAACAAATTTTAAAGACAAGGTTCACAAATGATTAATCTTCTCTACTTGCCAATGTAATTTCATAATGTTGTACATTTTGATGTTTACAAAAAACGTATTTTACCTGTTGTATTACATTATAGAAATAGTGCCTTTGAAAATGGGTAAATTTGAATATGTACAAAGTTGCACTATATCCTGCAATGCTGCTTTAAGGGAACATTTCAAATAAATAAGTAAAATGAACTGCCACTTTCTTACTTTTCTATTTCTAGGGCGGCAACCTTCCTCTTTTCATACAGCTTGTCATTCAGAGCCCTCACAAGGTTGGGAGTCAGAGGGGAAAAATCCTTCTCCGTATTCATCTTGCAGTGTCTCCTCCTCCTCTGGGTCCAGCTCTCACACTGACAGTGTGCCCCGTTTCATTCAAAGGTGCCAGCCAAGTGGCAACAGCAGCTTCCCAGTCCCTCTCTTTCTGCAGACCTGCAAGCTCCACACAACCAGGCTTGGTGATTATTATCTTGCAGCATTAAGTTATAACTTTTACTGTGGATGAATCCGCCTTCTAGAAGTCTTGCTGAATCTCCAGTATTTTTTTTTTGGGGGCAGTTTGTAGTGGGAGGCAAGGAGTCTGGAGGCAGGCTGGATGGCGAGTGGGAGGTTCTCTCAGCACCTGTATTGTACGCACCCCAGCCTACCTTTACGTTTAGCTCCTCCTGCGGTTAGTTACCGGACAGTCCCCCCTCAGAGTCTTCCCTGCCAGGCTGTGGTCGTGACAAGCCACCCTCTGGTTGTCAGCTCGCTGTTCCCTCTGTCTCACAGCTCAGACACTCCTTAGTCACTCACTTACTGCACTGGATCGCGTGAGCCGAGCGGCAGCCATGTTGTGCCGGTCATATGACCCACGGCGCGCGGCGCGAGGGTGAGGCGGGACCTCAGAGAGCGACAGGCGAGGAGCTGCAGCTGACTGCCGCCCACTGAGAATGCGGTCACCAGCGGCGGCCATCTTACCTGGGGTGGCTGCCCTGCCCGCCATAGGTGGCCGTGGTGTGGCACGGAACGGACCGAGTGAAAGTTTTGTGTCTGAAGAAAAAAAAAAAAAACTCTCTTCAGTTCAGACAGCCACAGTGCGCACAGACATGATCAGGAAGCGGTCTGCCTTCTTCAGATCAGGCATAGAGTACGGCGATATTCAACAAAAATAATTTTTAATCGTACCTCTCGCGTCTCAAACTGTTAGCATTAAACATCATAGCACTGGCCTTCAAAATTCATAGCAAATGGCCAAAATGTTTAGTATTTTCTTATTTTTTTTGAATTTAGTTTTATTGATTTCATGTAAAAGCATTACATATTTATATCAACAGGCAAGCATTTTACATTGAAATGCTTGCTAGTAGCAAGGTCAACATTTTAACAGTATCAGACCATAAGCACCCCTGTAGATGTTATGACACGGGGGTGCGGATTTATAGAGTATTAGAAGTATTCTAGAATACAGTCACATCCTAGGCAGCAGCTTTGAAATTTCAGTCAGTCTTCACTTTTCAAAATGGCTACCAGCAGTGGGGGAACATCAGGTGGAGCACCATAAGAAAAGCGGAGCAAAATGAGGGCTTTTTTGAGCGGTAACCTCTCAAATTACTTTTTTTTTAATTTATTAAAGTAATATTGTGACACTGTCAGCAGTCAGATTGATTTGCAGCTTTTAATGCAGTGGCCAGCTCCCGCAGAGTGATCAGTTCTGTTAGCTTCCTGAGCATCTGAGTCACCCTGCTATGGTCTCTGTCATTATTCCTGACTGTGATTTAAAATCTGAGTCTGGATTGCAGGCTGCAGTGCAATTCTTAATGTTTCCCCCACAAGTTAAATGTTGTAAAATGTAGTTTTCATTCACTAAAAGTCAAGAATGGAAACTACATTGTACAACATTAAATCAGTAAAGGGAACTCAACCGCTCAAGACAAGTAGTGGGTACAGCTTGACAGAATGTCAAGACTCAGCTGTCTTGTGCTGTCAGGTTTTTGGATGGCATTCTGTACTTGACAACAGATGGTTACTGTAAGAATAGATCATTTGAAAATGTGGGTATTTGTTATCATCGTATGCCTGCCTTAACCATCCCTCCCTCCCACCACCCACCCACCTCTAGTTCACAATGCTTGAATCTACATCCCAGACAGTGCCATCCTGGTCCAGAGAACAATGCCACGGCAGGCAGCCACCGCAAAAGAGTCCCAGTGGTTCACCAGAGTTTGGCAGGTATCAAGGTGCTTAGTCTCTGCAGAGATATTTTGGAGGAAGGAAGATGGTTGGAAGCTTAAGGGACTGCTGGACAAGGAGGCTGACAACACCGGCTGACTGTCTGATGAGCCTGCCTCCTACAGTAATGATGATATGCATACAATTCCACTGTCACAGTGCTGCTCTAGTACTTTATGTGCTCCCACCGCCCAGTCCCAGTTCATGTCTCTCAAGTTAATACCTGCGCTTTCCAGCACAACAGCTGGCCCTTCTGAAAACAGAATTTAAATACAAATTGAGAAGAGTTCTTTTCAATTTGTATTTAAATTCTGTTTTCAGAAGGGCAAGCAATTGCAGTGCTGAAAAGTGACGGAATACTAAGGGACTGGACTAGGCAGTGGCAGCACAGCAAATAAGCAGCACTGTCACTGTGGATTTATTTTACAGATTCCTTGGTTTTCTAAGGCTGTCTGGGAGCAATTGTCTTAAGTGATAACAAAAGGGAGCTTTATTCTACTTGTTAGAGACAGGTACAAGGAAATGCATGTATTTAAAAAAAAAAAGTATTTCCTTCTGTCTTCCTGGATTAGATAATACAGGTAGGGTGTTTGGAGGCTGGAGACAGATTAGAGAAATATATACGGATGTGTGGTGTTAGTTTCCTTGCCTTTATCAGCCATCTTGTGTGCCGAATCCATCCCTGGCTGCTGGCCGGACAAACTTTTACCTCTGTATATATTGTAATTACATTTATTTCACTTGCACAAAAGTACTTACCCCCCCTTCCAAATAAAGATACCAAGTCAGTGTTATGTAAAGAACGTTTATTTAGCAGCCCAGGAATGTTATGCCAGTTAAATGTCTGGGGGAGGGGGGGCACACACAGCAGATCTAGAAACAGCAAATTAATCCTCTTTTTTATTTTAAAAAGTATAATTTTCTTAGCCTAGTATACTGGATGAAATCAGGATGAAATGTGCTTTCTAGTTCTTAAAATGATGATCTCAGGTACTCTGAATATACTAATGGAAAAAAAAATTTGGCTGAGGGGCCCCCACCTCGGAAGGCACATCCCCCAAACCCCCCCCCCTTTTTCATTTATAAGATTACTGTCAACACTGTGGCCTGAATATGCCCCGGGGGGCGGATTAACAACCAGTAAAGCTATTAAACGGATAACTAGGGTAATTCACCCTTTCCCAACATGGTATAATGAAGTAAAATTGTCCAGTGACGACCAGATAGCCAAGAGCAGGGACTATGGAAAGCTCTAAAACAATATCGTGCACCCTATCAGAGGGGTGTAGTGTCCCATTTCTATGCACATTGGGATAAAGTTGGCACAGTATTACTCTGCACAGTTCACACAGATTGCAGTTTCTAAACACTATATAAACAAACTGTCCTACCTGTAATTTAAGACTTTATAATAAGAACAACCATTAATTGTATAATTTAACATACAAAATATCAGTGAAAGTGAGCATCAGTCGATAAACTCTCCTAAGATCTAACAAATGGGCAATATGGAGAGCGAGCAAGTTGTTAATTACAATATAGCACAACAGGTGCAGAACTTTGTGATTTAGAGCACCAGACTACTCAGCAACGATCACTTTGCTGGTCATTTTTAAGTTCAGTCGAGAATCCAACCTCTTGATGTGGGGAGGGAGGGGAGGGTAAGAATGTCATGGGAGGCAGTCCAAATTTGCCTTGAGGTGCTTGCATTAAAAGGGATCCTTTGATCTAAATATGATCTTGATCAGATCTAAAAATAAAAGTCATTATGTTACATTACCGCACCTGTCACAGAATAGCATTTCAGGACCTACAGAGCCCCCATATCAGTCACCAAAAGACAGCCAGCTCCCACCGCCTGACTCCCTCCCATCAGCATTACTTTTCAAACAAAGTTTTCAAGATCCGGATTCCTCTCCTCGGGATAAGAATTGATACTCTATCTTTGTGAGTAGTTTTGCTGCTTCCTGAGCGTTGGAAAATTTATAAGCTTTGTCACCGTAGGGAATCCTTAGACTGGACAGCATCAACAGAATACAGTGGACCCAGAGAGAGAACGAAGTCGTGCTTGTATGCCATTGAAACTTTTCCTCCTCATACGAGTGGCATGCCTGAGGTTTGGGAACAGATGAACTCTTGAATCCTGCCAGGCAAGAGGACTGAGGTTCTTGGCATGCTGCAAGATCAGATCTCTCCCTCTCCCATGGTAGGAAATGTTGTAATTGCCGTCTGCCTGTTATTATTTGTATTATATTTTTCCTATAAATATATGTTTGTTTGTTTTTTGGAGTTCTGCTTGTGAAACATGGCAGTCAACACAAGGCATCGTGGGACCCTGGATTTTTCTGTCCTCTTGCTGACCTAAAGCGCACAGCTGGCTTGTAGAAAATCTAACACTTGTCTGCTAATCTTCCTGAGATTGTTATAAAAACCAGGTTATAACAAGCCACTGCTTTGCACCTAGGCAACTGGTCGTCAAATATCACATTTTAGGGCATACCAAGAAGGACGCCGTTTCTGATAGACTTCTGTGAAAATTCAACCCAATATGAGAACTGTTTTCAGGATGTTTCTCTGAAAGAGCAAAGGGATATTGTAACCTGCCATAAAACCATACTCTGATGAAGACAGCCTGTCTTGTTATAATTAAAAATATTGCTGTGTTTACAGATTTAAATCGAGTAGTAATCTGACCTGTTTTGCCTATGCAGTTGCATGTTAACAAATCAAGTATGTAGGACTGAGTGCAACCTCACGCTAGCAGCCCAGAGCTGTGACATCACAGGATGGGAGGGACTTTCTGGCCTCTCTGATATTGTCAAGCTGGCTGAAAGAACTGACACTTTTGTTCTGGACTTCTAAAGGACACTTTGTTCCTGGACTCAAGAGAGACCACTTCTGCCAAGATAGGTAACAACAGCCCAAACCTTTGCCAACTGAAAACTGAGTTAGGATTAGTTATTTCAGTTACAAGGCACTTTGTTTTGTAATTGCCATTTCTTTCTGACTGTAATCTTAATCTATATATGTTCTGTTTTATGTACTGTATTTATTTACTGTCTTTCATGCTTAGTAAATTTTGTTTTTCTTAAACCTGCCTGGAACATTTTCTCATTTTGAGTGTGAATGGTGGAACAGTGTTGATAATCTTGACATAACTGTTAAAGTGCTTAGTATGCAGCCACACTAACAAGGATCTGTGTAAAGATCCAGCAAGATAAGAAAATACCAGCAGCTTAACTGAGTCGGCAGGGGGTTGTGAACCAGGCTGGTAGTATGCCTGCTGGGTCACGTACTGCTCTGCTTTCCCCGAAAGAGTGTGATATTTAGAACTGTTACCTGGGCGTGCTAGCTAAAAAGGGTTCATATTTGACCCCAGGACTCGAGACTGGTGGTTTGCTTGGACCCAAAACAAACAGGAGGGTGTCCTGTTTGCTCCCTGATCACGAATCGCACTTCAAGGTTGGGCACTGTGGGAGCAGAGGGCCTGTCCCCCGGAGTGGATTTGTGACAGATTTGGTGTGCAGCGGTGTGATCTGGAAGACTTGTCTGCATACTGTGCAATTATTTGGTGACACGGACATTAATAGTCCAGTGTGTCAGATTGATCAACTGTAACACTTCACACACAAACAAGGCAGTTTTTTTTAAAGAAATATATCATTTTAGTTATAGTCTAAAGTTCCCTACCTGTTTTTTTTTTTTCCCTGGTGCAAGCTAGTGTAACCGTAGATTAGGGAAGAAGATGGCTTCCACCTA
This sequence comes from Neoceratodus forsteri, assembly GCA_016271365.2. Classification (NCBI taxonomy): domain Eukaryota; kingdom Metazoa; phylum Chordata; order Ceratodontiformes; family Ceratodontidae; genus Neoceratodus; species Neoceratodus forsteri. The sequence continues at coordinate 1,618,886,283 of CM028130.1, forward strand.
CAGCGACTACACTGTGGAATACCTGAAGCAGTTGTGCCAGGAAAGAGAAGTCTGGAGTGAGGGGTGAAACAAACAGCACCTGGTGGAGGCTCTTGTGACAGCCGATGCACAAGCGACTGCCCAGGGCCTCGAGTCACAGTCAGTGACTGAAGGGGACCAGACTTTGGATATGGTGGTGCCAGAGTCTATCACAGTTTCCAGTCCCAGCGAGGAGGGCAGCGAGACCAGTGATGACCAAGAGCCACAGCACCAGGGGAGGGTCACCACAACGCTGGAGCCAGAAGGGATCAGGCTGCAGACAGAGTTGAGGAGAATGGAGCTGGAATTTGAGCAGAGGAAATTCCAGATGGAGCTGAAGATGTAGGAAAAAGAAAACCAGCGCCAGAGGGAATTCAAACTTGCAAAACTAAAGCTCCAAAGACTAGCGCCAGAGGAGGTAAGTGGCAGGGGTGAACCTTGACCTCCAGGACTGGGGTACAAGTTAAATTCTAAATTAATAGCTGAATTTAAAGAGGGGAAGGATATGGATGCTTTTTTGAATTCATTTGAAATGGCCTGTATTCAGGCTAAAATACCCAGGGAGTCCTGGAGCTTCCAGCTATCCCCACTACTTACTGGTAAAGCTCATGATGCATTGGGTCAAATGGACAATCAGGACAGTAGTGATTATGAGAAACTTAAAGCTGCCTTGCTTAAAATGTATGCGTTAACTCCTGAAGCCTACATGGTTAGGTTCTATAAGCTCAGGAGAAGCCCTGATATGAGCTACTGTATGAGGAACTCACCACAAAGCAACGTCAGTTTTAAAACACTGGTGGGAGGGGTCAAAATGGACTCTATAGAGAAAATAGAGGATGTGGCACATTTGGAGCATTTCTTTGCAAAAACCTGGGCATCTTGCTAAACAGTGTCCTAAAAAGGCAGAGAGTGGGCAAAGTGGTGCTGGGAAAGAGGTGTTTTTTTTTTTTCTTTTGTGTATCCCTGAAAGCATGCCAGTAAACGTAAGGGAGCACATACACCCAGTTACTGTGAATGGGGTGCAGACCCATGGTTCAAAGGACACGGGGACGTCTCTTACTTTGATAGAAGGGGATTTGGTTGAGCTTGGACAGCTTATATATAATCAGTTCATAACTGTAAGGGGATTTACTGGGGAGGAAAATACTCTGCCCCTAGCAAGTGTTCTGGACAGGGTTGAAACAGGAGAGAGGATGCAGAAAGTGGCTATAGGAGACTATCTCGCTCCGGATGTGATTATAGGGAATAATCTACAAGAGGGTATGGTGTGTGCATTTACCCGCAGTCAGATGGTAAAGGCTGATTGTAGTTTCCTGAGCCCCATAGAAGCCCCTGTGGAAAACACTGGGAGGCTGGTTCCCCAGCCTGTGTCTCCTGAAATGGAGAGTAGTGAAAAAATGGTAGAACTTCCCCCAGTAGCAGTTCACAAAACAGCTACAGAAGGTTACTCTGAGGAGGAAGGGGTTGCCAATGGTCAGAGGGTTATGGATGGCAGTGACTCTGAATGCCCTGAAGCTAGAGCTGTGGACCCCAGTTTAGAGACTGAAGGAGACATATCCAATGCCTTAGGAAAATGTGCGGATTTTGCAGCTGCTGAGAGGAGTGATCCTAGTGTAGAGAGGCTGAGGGCTTGTGCAGAATCTGACAGGATACAGGGAGGTGTTGTGAGACATAGAGTGGATTGGGACAATGGACTGCTGTATATGCAGGACGTAAGGACAGAGGGAGGGGTGATGGGCAGGCAGCTTGTCATTCCCCAGGGGTACCATGAGTGGTTGCTCAAGATTGCTCATGATATCCCCATGTCTGGACATCTGGGAATCATGCGCACTATGCAGCGATTGGTCCAGTATTTCTATTGGCCCAATGTCACCCAGCAGATAAAGGAATATTGCAGATCTCATCACCGGTGCCAAGAAAAAGGGAAAGCAAGCAGTAAAAGCAAAGCTGCCCTAATTCCCTTGCCCCTAGTGGAGGAGCCATTTCAGAGGGTAGGAATGGATATTGTGGGACCTTTGAGTACTTCAAGTTCCTCCGGGAAGAGGTATATCCTGATGGCGGTAGATTATGCCACCCGATACCCAGAGGCAGTCACCCTATCCTCACTGAGGACAAAGTGGCAGATGCTTTGCTAGGGATTTTCTCCTGTGTTGGGTTTCCACAGGAGGGTATTACTGATCGAGGGGGTACCTTCATGTCGGACCTGATAAAGTGTTTGTGGGAGAAGTGTGGGGTAATGCAGAGACACACAACACCTTACCATCCACAAGCCAATGGGCTTGTGGAAAGGTTTAATGGTACCCTTAAATCGATGTTCCAAGCATTTGCAGAACAGCGTGGGAGGGACTGGGAAAAATATCTTCCCCACCTGTTGTTCGCATACAGGGAGGTGCCCCAAGAGTCGACAGGGTTCTCCCTTTGAGCTGTTATATGGACGTAGGGTGCATGGGCCCCTAGACTTGATCCAGGAGGACTGGGAAGACAAGCATGCCACCGAGGGAACTCCCATAGTGGACTATGTCCTTAAGTGTAGGGAAAAGCTGAAGGCGCTTATGGGAACAGCCCAGAGCAACCTAGCAGCCGCCCAGCAGAAGCCAAAGGTATGGTATGACCACAGATCCAGAGCTTGCTCCTACATTCTGGGGCAGGAAGTCATTATCCTAATCCCGGTCCAGACGGATAAGCTGCAGGCCAAGTAGTAGGACCATACAAGGTAGTCAGACAGGTGAATGATGTAAACTACGTTGTAGAACTGCCTGACAGGAGACATCCCAATAGAATGTACCATGTCAACATGATGAAGCCATATGCAAATAGGGCTGACATGGTATTTGCAGTGTGTAGTCCTAGGGAGGGGGATGGACGAGGGCGACCCCCTTCTGGACTTGGTTAAAGAAAGCAAGCGGGAGTCCTCTATGGAGGCAATCAAACTGTCACCGCAGTTGACTCCAAAACAGACCCAGGAAGTAAGGGAGGTTTTAGCAGACTTTGCTCCTTTGTTTAATGCCAAGCCAAGCCTGGACTAACCCCCCTTAGTGACACACAATGTAGATACGGGGACACAAGTGCCCATACGGCAGACGGCATACCGGGTGTCTGAGGTCATCCTAAAGGACATTATGAGGAAAGTGAAGGAAACGCTGGATTTAGGGGTAATCCAAAAATCTCACAGCCTCTGAGCCTCACCCGTAGTCCTCTTTCTCAAGCCAGATGACTCTACTTGTTTTTGTGTGGACTATCGTGGACTCAACACAGTCACAAAGTCAGACACCCACCCAATGCCATGGACAGATGAACTACTGTCATTTCCCTGTCCGCCTTCAGCTGTTCTTTATTTCTTCCTTGGTCTCGACTGCCTGCTGTTTTCCCACCCCCCGACTCGCACCACTGTCACTGCTCCTTTGTTCTACCCTGCTTATCTCTGAACCCCTCTCTCCTGTCTCTCTCTCTTCTGCAGATTCTCAGCCCTTGGAAGGGCCCGCCCAGCCCTTGGAGCTGCTGTGGCTTCAGGAAGCCAACCGCCCACCTGCAGCACCTCCTCCAGCTGCTCTAGAGATTCCTCAAGCCTGGTAAGCTTGCAGACCCAACCAGGACAGCTCCGTGTCACCTCTATTGGCCACTGAGGCTTACCGCCACCTCTGATTGGACCAGGCTCTTACGCCTTTGACTGGGATTGGTCTACCTCGCTAACGCTGCTTCTGGGCTCCTGCGCCCGTTGAAAAGCACTGCCAAAAAATGCATTTTTAAACCCACCCCCTATCCTGCCTTAATTAAATAGTCCTAAATTCCTCCCACTTCCTCTAGCCCCACCTACCCCTTCTCACTATTGGTCCCTCCTCAATCTGCCCCCTCCACAACCACTCCTACTCCTGCTTGACCCTACACCTCTCTCTCTCTCCCCTTCCCTCCATCCCTGTGACCCTTTCTTTTTACCTTTCCATCCCTCCTGTGTCCTCCTCCCCTGCTGTTCCATTTCTCTCCTACTATGGCAGTGACTCTGCTTTTTTATCTCCTCACTATGTTTGTTCGGATTCTTTTTCTGCTGTCACTCCCCACACTCTGCTACCTCCCCAGGGACTCCTATCCCCCACTTCCACCCCATTTCCAGTTTGACATTATCCACTACCCCACAGGCACCCTCTCCTCTCTTCTTCCTCACTCCCCTGCCCCCCACTTCAGCTCCTTATGGCAACTTGCTGGAGTAAACAACCAATTTCCCTGGACCTTACCACCTGCACTCCCCCTCCTGCAAGCTTTGTCATCTCATTGGGTGCAACACAAACAGACCACCTTTTCCAACAACACATGGTGGTCTCGTAAGCTCACCCTTAAAGCCCTACGTAAATCCTCTCTGAAGCTTCTTCTCCTCCTACTCCTCCTCTCAGGGAATGTCCACCCGAACCCTGGCCCACTAACTGTTGGGCATGCAAAGAACCAGAAACACTCAGGAGCTCTCTCCCTTGCAACCATTAACATCTGCAGTCTCATTCCTAAGCTTGATGCCCTCCAAGTTTTCACTAACCAGCATTCTCCTGATGTCATATCAGTTGTTGAAACCTGGCTCACACCCAAAACTCCTGACTTCGCAATTGCCCTACCTGGTTACAATGTCTTCAGGCTGGACCCGCAGACCAAAAGAGGAGGAGGCTGTGCTCTATACCTCAAAACCTCCTTCTTAGGCTACCCGTTAACTGCCCCACCCTCTGACTCCCTGGCATAGATCCTCTCAATCCGTATCACCCTTGGAGCCCATGGCAAAGCACTCACTGTTGCCTCAGTCTACATTCCCCCCAAAGATTAAGTGAAAGGCCAAAATACCATCCTGGAATTTACCAGAATGCTGCCACCTAACACTGAGGTAATCATGCTTGGTGACTTCAACATAAACTGGCTTGCTCCTGATCCTGGAGGTCTAAAGGATGCCATCTCATCTGTTCACCTCACACAGCTAGTTGACTCCTCGACCAGACACAACTACAGAACTGGAACCAGCTCTCTACTCGACTGGGTTCTCACCAGCCACCCAGCCCGCATCTCCAATATCTCCATCCTACCAGATTCCATCAGTGATCACTTTCCTATCACCTGTGTATGGTCCAACAAATTCAGCAAACCTCCACCATCACTCATCACCTGCAGATCCCTCCCCCATGGGAACCTCTATCCCCTTAAATCCTATCTCATAAACCAGGACTGGACGCCTATCTTTGAAGCAAATGATGTCAATATAGCCTTGGACCATTTCATCTCCATCTTCAGCAAAGCCTGCGACATCTACGCCCCCATCCAAAAGCGTAAGGTCAAGTCCCTCTGTAATCCTTGGTTGACCGCTGACCTAATAGCACAGCTTAAAGCAAGGGACCGCCTCTGGCTCCTGGCCCATGACTCTGGCTCACTATCTGCAATCCAGAACTACAAGCATGCACAAAACAGCTGCACTAAGGCCATTAAACTACACAAAAGCACCTACTACAGGGAAACCCTCACAAACACATGAGGTAACGGTAGAGGTTTCTGGCGCAACATCAAGGAAGTGACCGGTACACAGCCGAAAGCATCCCCCAATGTGCTCTGTGTTGATGGAACTATTGCACTTGACCCCTCAACTATTGCTAATACCTTTAATACCGCTTTTACTGATCTCAGCTCTGTTCTCCCTCCTGACTTCTTCTCTGACACTGACCCACCTGCAGTCCTTAAAAGCACCCACCCTCCCTTCTATTTTAAATCAGTCAGGCAGCAGGAAGCTCGCAAGTACATTGGCAAAGCCATTGCCAACACAAGGTATAGTGGGGACTCACTGGATTTAAAACTACTGTCCCTAACGTTCGATGAAGTTATCAGTCCTGTCACCAAAATCCTTAACCTATCCCTCTGTCTTGGGCAGTTCCCTGACTTATGGAAGTCCACGATCATCACTCCAGTTTACAAGAACGGTGATAAAACTCACTATGGAAACTACCAGCCAATCTCCATACTACCTACCCTTTCAAAAGCACTAGAACGTATCATTGCCGACCAACTCACTGCCTACCTAGACAACCACAATAGCTTATGTCATCAACAACATGGCTTCAGGAAAGGGCATAGCACCACATCTGCCCTCTTGGAATTTACCTCAGCCATCCACAACTCCCTAGACAATGGCCATCTTACTAGTGCAGTCTTTATCGATTTAACAAAGACTTTTGAAACAGTCCACCACAACCTGCTGCTTAACCAACTCTTAACTATGGGACTGTCCCCTGACTCTACAGCATGGTTCCAAAGCTACTTGTTAAACAGATCACAACATGTAAAGATTGCAGGTACTGTCTCCAACGCTTTGCCAGTCCGCTTCAGGTGTTCCACAGGGATCCATTCTGGGACCGCTTCTTTTTTCCCTTTTCCTGAACAACCTCCCTAATTCCTGCCCTGAACAAATCGTTCTCTATGCAGATGATGCCATAATTCTCTCTTCCCACAAAGACCAGCACTCCCTTCAAAATAATCTCCAACTTGGATTCTCATCAGTGGAAAAATGGTTCAAAGCACAGAGACTTATCCTTAACTACAAAAAAAAACAAGACAATGCTTTTCCGCAATTCCCACAAGAAACAAAGGCCACCCCCTCTGATTATCTCAGACCAACATGGGACTACCCTTGAACAGGTCCCAATGTTCAGATACTTAGGGATTACCCTTGACTGTAACCTATCTTACGTAACACACATAGACAATGTTGCCAAGGCCGCCAAACAAACATTCGGCTTGGCCTTCTCTACTACACAGGTCCAGCCTAACTCCCACTGCCTTGAACATTGCAGTTTCATAGCTCTATCCTGTCCATCATAGACTATGGCCTTATCGTTTATATCTTGGCCACTCCTACAACTCTCAAACGTATCTCCACCTTACTCAACAAAGCCTGTTTGATCACTGGGTCTCACCGCCTAGCCCAAACTTGTGACCTCTACGCTCAAACGGGTTGGTTACAACTACCAAATTGCATAAAACATTTAACCTGCACCATGGCTAAGAAGATCACCATGGGCCTGGCTCCCCCTGGGGTTCTGTCTCTACTCCGCCCTAGCAGTAACCCCCACTGCACAAGAGGTCTGGAGTTTCATCGCCTGCAAGTTCCGCACCGCAAAACATCCTTGGGCCAATGCTCATTCGCTTACAGGGGCCCATACTGGTGGAATAGCCTTTGTCCTGAGATCTTCATGACCGCCAAGCTAGGTCTATTTAAAACTAAGCTCCGATTCCACCTCTCTGCCTCTAGCACCTGTGATTGTCATTTCTAGCCTGCCCCCTTTACACATTCATACAGTCCTCTGGGATGTCCCCCTCCTACACCACTCTCCTCTGTCCACTCCCTCCCCCTTCCCTTTCCCACCCACCTTCTCTCCAACACACCCCTCTCCCCTGTTTCTTCTTCTCTTGTTGACAACTGCCACCTGCAAGCTCTATGTAATAGAAATATTACTATGCAACTGTATGTTAATCTAACTTTGTGCACCGCCTGTCTTGCTTTATTGTACATTGACTATGCTCCACTGCCGGCGTGGTGCGAGGTGTGGCGTCCAGTGCCTCAACCCTTAGCGCCACCGGGCCGGCCCAACTCAACTGATCTTGGCCCCACATGCCTCAGTCATAAATTCCTAAATCATTCCTTACTGGACTGGATATTTACCTCTAACCCTCACCACATCACAGATGCTGGCATCCTCCCTAATGTCCTTAGTGATCATCATATGGTTTATTGCGTACACAAAATTCATCACTCTAAAGCCCTTCAAAAATCCTACTGATTCATTTGTGCCAGTCGCTGGACTTGTCTTTGCTCCTTGCTGACCTACTGACTACTGACTGGTCCCCCATCTGTTCCATCAGTGGCATCAACTCTGCTCTCAACTACTTTCACTCCAGATTCATGTTAATCTGGGATTTACATGCTCCCATCAGGAAAACCAGGGTTCATGGTTCTAACCTCCCCTGGATCTCAGCTGAATTGCTGGCCTGCCTACGTGATCTTGCCTGGAAGACTCATAAGTCCTCCAGCTCTCCGGCTGACCTTAGCAGGTACCGAACCCTTTGGAATGCTTGCACCAGAGCCACTAGACTTGCCAAGGCTAAGTACTTTTCCTCCACCTTCCAAAATAACATTAGTCACCCTTCTAAGTTCTGGAATGGCATTCATGCCCTCTTTTCTCCCTCAACCCAGACACCCTCATTACCGATCCTATTTCTGTAGCCTCAGAGTTTAACTCCTTCTTCACCTCCTGCACTGCCTCGCATCTCTCCTTCCTCCCCTACCCCTCCTCCTCCCCGGCCCTCCCCTTTACCTCCCCACCTTTGTCCTTCTTCTTCTCTCCTGTCTGTCTTTGTACTTCTATCAGAGCTCCCTTGGCTCTCAACCCTCTCAAGGGTAGGAGCCCGCATGGGCTAGACCCTAAACTCCTGTACCTTTCCACCCCTGCCATTACTCTCCCAATCACCTTCCTTCTCAACCGCTCTTTCTCCCTAGCTTCTGCTCCCAACTCCTGGAAACATGACACTGTCATACCCTTTCTGAAAGGAGGTGACTCCTCCAACCCTGGCAGCTACTGCCCCATCTCTCTGCTCCCCACCTTGGCTAAACTACAAGAACACATTGTGTTGTCTCAAATCACCCTTTCTTCGATTCTTCATTTTTCACCTCCTTCCAGTCTGGCTTCTGTAAACACCATTCCACTACCTCCCCCGACTTGCTGACTCCATTCTTTCAGGCATAGATCAGGGCCTCATCACCTCTGCTGTCTTTGTCAACTAGATCAAAGCCTTCAACAGTATTGCCCACCCCCTCCTCCTTGACAAACTCAAGGCTCTGGGGTTCTCTGACTATGCAACTAACTGGTTTTGCTCATATCTCGAGGGCAGATCTCAATCTGTTAGAACTGGTGATTCCTTATCTCCCCTCCTTCCTATCAGCACTGGTGTCCCCCAAGAGTCTGGGCTTGGCCGCTTACTCTTCTCAGTCTTCCTAAACGACCTTTTCTCTGCCTGTTTATCTGTGTCCATCCACATGTACGCAGATGTTACAGTCATTTTTGTCTCCGGTTCCTCCCCCTCTGAGATGAAAGCCAGGTTTCAACTGAACTTCAACAACGTACAGAACTGGTTTTGATCGAATCAGTTATCCTTGAATGCAAAGAAAATGATCTCTATGATGTTTGGCACTAAGCAGAAGCTCTCCAGGCTTCTCTCCCTCCCACTTCTTCCACATCCTAAATGGCGTCACTATTGGTGATGTCCCCTCATTCAAGTATGTTGGAGTCTGGCCAGACCGACACCTTGGCTTTTTGGTGCATGTGGACACCATCCTCAAAATATCCCACCCTAAACTTGGCGCATTATACAGGAACAAAGGCTACATCCCTCTTCCTGCTCACTGAGCTATTATTCTGAAAATGATTCTCCCCACTTTCGACTATGGTAACATTGCCTACAGTGCTGCTTCAGAGACCACCCTTGCCAGATTGGACCCCCTCTTTCACTCCTTCTGTCACTTTAATTTGGACTGTTCGCCTCACGCTCACCACTGTTCCTTGTACTCCTCCCCCTCCCTCCCTCCCCTTGAAGCTTGATGCGTCACTCACTGTGCCTCCTTTATCTCAAAATTTTGGCTTGCCTCCTTCCCCTCTTACCTTACCTTACCTCTCTCCTCTCCTCTCCTCCCTACCTTCCTCTTACTCCCATCACAACTCTAGCTATTGTTCCTTCACACTCTCTTCAAGGAAATCCCCTCACTGGCCAGGCTGCTTTCTCCTCTTCCCCAAACGTTGGAATTCTCTCCCCCAAATATTCAGTCCTCCTCTTCCCAACATTCTCTCTCTCCTCCATGACTTCACCTCTCACTCTTGCAACTGCATCTGATACTTATCTCTTTCTCCTTTTCTCAGTTTAATTCTACCCCCCTCTTTTTTTTCCCCAATTGCTTAACCAGGTAAGACACCCTAAGCCGAGAGCTTTTTTTACAGGTGCAACCTGGGAGCACAGGGAAGTTAAGTGACTTGCTCAGGATCACACAGTATGCAAGTGGGGGCTGTGGGATTCAAACCCAGGTCTCCAGATTTGCAGCTCAGAGCCTTAAACCACTGCGCTATACTGCCTCCTCTCTTCCCCCTCCCTCTCCCCTGTTCTACACCTTTTTACCCTCCTTCTGGTCCTTCCTCACCTGACCGTAACTCCACTACATTGTCTGCACTTTACATATATTTTTTTCCTTTAAACCCTGAGCAGGTCCTTCACCCTGTTACATGCACCAAATGCCTATTGTTAATGCTAGTTTACTTATCGTATAATTTTTACTCTAATTGTTTATATTGGTAAGTAAACTTTTTAATGTTCTGTTTTTGAACTCCCCCCCCCCGGACGCATCTGGAAATGAGCTGTTACTAATTCAGTATGCCTTTCCTGGTGAAACTTTTTGAAATAAATAAGTAAATAATTTCTTGGAAGATCATTGGCTTTATATCCGCTAGTCCTTTTACTCAGGGATCGTGGCAGCCAATCAAAACAGTGCTCTGGCTCCCGCTCCTTGATTTTGTTCGTAACTTATGCTCAGTTAGGATCAGGAAAGGGAAAACCTATTTTTAAAACATCTGGGCCAGGATTCACAAAACTTTGCCCCGGCACAAACCCAGTTTTGCACTGAGCTGGTATTCACAAAGGCCCGGTTTGCGTGCTCAAACTGGGTTTGCGCCGGGTCAAAGTGTGGAGGAGGCCGCAGTGCAGATGAGGAGGAGTGGAGGTGAATATTGGCACTGCCCAATTCACAAAGCATTTACTCCACGCAGGGGCCTCCTACACAGTCCCCTTGCACAGAGCAAATACCACTGACTGAGACCTTGCCTAACCCCACACAACCAAGGTACAGTGGCACCCCCCCCCGCAATTGCTGGCCTGAGTACAAAAGTATACATTTCCCTGGCATCTAGTCCTCCCCCTGTGATCGCCGATCGTTAGCCTGAGTAAACAAAACAGTCTCCTGGTGGTAGTGGTCCATCTCCTCCCCCATGATCGCCAATCGCCGCCCAGTAAAAAAAAAAATTCTCCCTGGTGCTCATGGTCTCCCCCACCGTGATTGCTGGGCCGAGTAAAAGAGAAAGAATTCTCCCTGGTGCTAGTGGTCTCCCGCTAAACACCGTCCAAGTAAAGAGGAAGAATTCTGATGCTAGTGTCCCCGTCATGTAATCGCTGATCACTGGGCTGAATAAAAAATGACATTCTCCCTGGTGCTAGTGGTCCCCAGCCAGAGATCGCTGATCACTGGTCTGAGTAAAAGAAAGAATTCTCTCTGGTGCTAATGTCCCCACCCCCATGTAATTGCCTATCGCCATCCCGAGTAAAAACAAATTCCTGGTGGTAGTGCCCCCCACCCATAATCACCGATCACTGACCCGAGTGAAAAAAAAAACAGTCTCCTCTCATAGCAGTAGTCACCCCCGCCGGCTATCGCTGATCGATGGGCTGCACGAAACAGAATTTTTCCTAGTGCTCAGTTTCCTCCTCCCACCTGCACCCATGCCCAGTGTACAAGTACTGTTCCCTGGTGTCCAGTGGTCTCTCTCCTCCCACCCAAGCCCTCACCCCATGTCTCAACCACTATTCCCTGGTGTCCAGTGGTCCCTACCCCCACCCGCTCCCGATTCCCTGTAAAAGAAATGAAACCCATTCCCTGGCATCCAGAGCACCCCTCTCACTATCCCCGAACCCCTGTAAAATAACCAAACATCCCTTCCCTGACATCTAGTGGACCCCTGCCCCCCACCCTGGAAGGTAGTGCCCTACCACCCCCCCCATCCTGAACCTAAGCTGGCAACCAGCACAGCCCTCCTCCCTCCACCATGGCTGGCTGCCGAATGAGCTGTCAGTGAGCGCGTACTATATACAATACGTACTCATTGATTGACAGTTCACTCGACCGGCACAAGCCTCCTATCTCCACCATGGCTGACCATAGACTGAGCTGTCAACGAGCACGTACTGTACACACTCGTTGATTGACAGCTCACTCTGAGCTGTCAGTCAGTGACTGCATACCATATGCCGTACGCTCTCATTTTTTTTGTAAATATGGTCTTTATTAAACTTTTCAGAAGTCAATTACAACCATTGATCTGCATCTTTCATTCAGTATGTCAGAGTGTGAACACAATAGAAATATTTAGCAATAATGTACTGGGCAATGTTAGAAGTACAAAAAGCTATCAGATCCCTCCCTCTAGACAGAGTGCGAGGGGGGGGGCACCATACTTCATAATCAACATCCTTAAGCTATCTAGGACATCTAGCTGGATATAAGTACATGCTCATTAACATCTCAGTCAGTGGCCAGCTGTGGTGGAGAGAGGAGGGCTGTGCCAGTTGCTGGCTTAGGTTCTGGATGGGGCGGAAGCAGGGTGATGGGGCACTACCTGCTGGGGTAGGGGGTGGGGATCCACTAAATGCCAGGCAACTGATGTTTTGTTCTTTTATAGGGGATTGTGGGTAGAAGGGGGGGGTCCAATAGATACCAGGGAATGGGTTTCATTTTTACAGAGGAGGGTGGGGGAGGGACCACTGGACACCAGGGAATAGTAATTGTACATTGGGCATGGATGCAGGTGGGGAGGGAAACTGACATCAGAGAAAATTCTGTTTCATACATGGACCGTGATCAGTACTCACGGGGGCACTAGCACCAGGAGAATTCTCTTTACTCAGGCTGGCATCAGCAATCATGGAGGGGGGCACTAGCACCAGGGTGCTTGGTAAACATAATAAAACACGTACTAAATGTGCCAAGAACAAATAATGGAGCTGCTGTAGTAAAGGCAACTGATCCAGAAAGACGCAAAAAGAACCACACACTCACAAAGGACTCCAAAAAATTAGTTTACAGAGGACGTGCAAACCTCGGTGCTTCAAGGGATCTAAGCCCTCTTCATCAATAGGTAGAGTCAAACTACCACACTAATTTTTTGGAGTCCTTTGTGAGTGCATGGTTCTTTCTGTGTTTTTCTGCTTGGTAAACATACTGACACAGGGCTGCCTCTGGGGCAGGGGGTGGGGGGTACTAAACTCACTGCAGCCTATGTAAATGGGCTAATTGGCTTGCAAATGGCCACATAGCACCTTACATGCCCATCGGGCTCATTTGACTGGCTGCTATGGTGAGTTGGAAATAGCGCACCTGTGCTATTCATTGTGGAACCATACTTCTGGCTGCATGTTGGGGCAACGCAATTGGGGTTAGCACTAGTTGTATTGGGGTTAGTGCTGACTCTACCTGGCCCTGTTCTCAGTCAGACAGCGCAATGTGCTCTCTGAAAGAGATTAGCATGATCTGACACCTGGGCAAACTCAAAGTGCAGCATGAACCTTTACGCTGTGCTTTGCGATTTTTTTGTGACTCTAGTCCCTGAACTTGCCAAAATGTCTGTGTCCACTGGCTGGTTTGCTTTTAAAGTTTCTACTCTACTCTACCTCACAAAGCAAAAAGAAATTCCAGCCTCGGTTCATTTATAACCACAGGGGTGAGACACTGGAACAAGTAACTAACTTTTATTGTTTTATTTTTATTTTTTTGCTCCCCTATCCTGGCCGGCCCTCCTTCCTGCTGGCCCTCTTTCTTGGCAGTCCTTCCTGACCTGTCACCCTGGCTTCTACCAGGGCTTACCTCTCATGGAGTCCCCTCCATGGCAGGGTGGTGAGGAGTTCCTCAACCTGCCAAGATCGGATCCAGACTTCAAGGGGCACCCGAGTTGCTGGCTGTGGGGCCTTTGGAGGCTGGCGGTCATTCTGCGCAACTGTGATTTTCCATCCCCCCCCCGGACACATGGCATGCACTCACCATCAAGGTGGATGCCATGTCTACAACATCTCCCCCTTGTCTTCCGCTCGGGCTGCCTGTCCCGCCCCTTCCCCTGGAGGATGAGCGCAGTCCCATGAATGCTTGATCCTCCCCCCTCCAGTCAGCCCTCTGATGCCTCGGGCTCCATTCCTAACCTGGGTTGTTGGCATTGCAGTGGTAACGCTACCACTGCACCAGCGGGCCAGCTGTTTTTACTCATTGATTTTATCTAAGGAAGGTACACCATGCAGACATTTATTTCCAGGTGTGACCTGGGGGTAGTTGGGTGGGGACAAGATGCAGAAAACATGATTTGTATGGGTGATTTGGCTGTTCTAGCATTATTTGGGGAAGGCGGCAGAAAAATGTTTGCCCAGAATTTTTAGGGGTATAATCAGAATGAACAGCTGTTATAAAAGCTGGTACTGTCCCTAGACATTCTGGCCTAGATATTCAAAGGGGTTGCGCCATGTGCAACCCCCCAGTGTGCCCCGGCGTGATATTCAAAGGGGCAAGTTGCACTGCGCAAATCCCGATGCACCAGGGTGCATTGGTAATGTCTGCGGCGCAAATGCAGGAGGCATGCCCATGCATGTGCGGCACATCCCGATATTCAGCCCAGGATGTGTGGTGCAAATGCTGGCACAACCCTGATGTGCGTGCCGCATATGGGGGTGCAATGCTGAGCTGGTAGAAAGGAGGAACAACCCATGGCCACCCACAGGCGGGCTGCTGCATTGCAGGGCACAACACAGCACTCGCCAGCCATAGGTGGCCACCCGCACAGCAGGGACACCATCCGTATGCACCCACACCCTCCCCAGTGGTCCAGTGGATCCCACCCCGACATGCCTGATCGAGGGCACCTGTATGCAAGTATAGCACCCGGTGTGCTAGTGTTCCCTCCTCCCCCCGGATCGCAGGCAGTAGTGATGAAAAGCCCTATACCTGGTGGGCTAGTATTCCCCCCTCCATCCAGTCCCCCTGATTACAGCCAGTAGTACCCCAAAGCCCTGTACCAGCTGGTGCAGATTTCCCCCCCATTCCGCCCAATCATGGACATGTGATAGAAATAGTAAACCTGGTGGCCCAGTGGACCCCTCCCATCCCACCCACAGAGGACCCAGCCACCCAGCTCTCCCCATCATCGGGCGGGTGGTAGCACCCCATCTGCATACCACCCAGCCGCCCGCCAAATGACAGCATACAGTACATGCTGTACGCCTATTGGTCCACACTGTGGACCAATGGGCACACAGACCATACTGTTCTATACAGGCACGGTTATGTGAATGAAGCCATTCACATAACCGTGCCTGTGCAGTACAGTATGGTCTGTGCATGCCCTCTTCTGAATATCGCAGGTGATGCGCACAGCGCAACTGCATTTGTGCTGGAGCATTCTCGGTCCTCCCTGTCTGTGTGATGCACCAGTGCATTGTACGTGCGCCATGCGCATTCTCTGCGATATTCAATGGTGATGCGCCACGGTGCATCACCTTTGAATATCATCCTGTCCTGGCCCCTGCGCAGCTCGGTTGCGCTGCGCCTCCACTTGCACCATTGCCTGGCGCAGTCTGAATATCTGGCCCTGTGGGTAGGCATTCTTTTGCCTTAAAAGTATTACGGGGTTCTTCTTGTTGCAACCCTGGCCTCCCAGCGCATTAAGAACAGCTGAGGATCTGGGGAACTATCCTCTGCGCTCAGTATTACGAAATGCAAGAATGTGGGGGCCTGGTTCGACAGTATATAGGGTCCTGAGATATGTCTGCACACTCAACCACATTACCCTAAATGGAATAAGTATAATGTATTAATGAAATAACCAGGTTTTTCTTTCTGTGTTTGTCTGTCTGTATTCGTTTTTTGTCTGTTGTTAGATATAGTATGTATTGTGTGGTCTTTTTTTTTTTTTCTGTGATGGAAAACAATAAACAGAATATTCAAAAAAAAAAAAAAAAGTATTACGTTGGCTACAGCAACTAAATCACACATATTGTACAGATGTTTTGAATATGTAGCGGCAGGAGTCTAGAGGTGTAACAGTGATGCAAGCTGTAATAGGAGAGCCACTTTTTTGTTACAAAGTAATTAAGAGAAACTTAAGAATCCCCAAAGCCATATTATTTCCAGAGAGTGAGAGGCTGAATATAACAAGGTTATTCTGATGATGCCAGCACTCTAGATCCAGAATAAAACAATTTTTCAGGAAACCATAATCTTATTTATTTATTTATTGAGAGACTCAGAAGACCTTTGAGTCAGAGACTCCTTTATAAAAGTTCTATGTCAAGTAAAAAAACGATACAAGACAGACGTTCAGTAGTACAGGTAAGACAGTGGTGGTTATAGGCATGCATAGGTTAACAGAGGTAAGTAAAATCAGTACAGCAATATACATAAATCAAATATACAATTGAAAAGCACTTAGTGTAGAGGCAGTTTAGGCCGGGACAAAGCAGACTTGCGAGTGGGAGGCAATCAGGGAGGTGGGAGGGAGAGGAAAGAGAAGAAGCGGGGCCAGAGGGCTCATTGTCATAAGGGGTAATGGAAGTGCACAATGAAAAAGTAGCAGACAGTGCACAGTAAGGTTAAGAGGAAGTGTTTTAGCCTTCTGCATCAAAAAAAATAACATGTTTTTCACCTTTTTAAAGGAGCACTGTTAGCTCATCGGTGAAAGGCATTTAACACCATAATTTGTACATCTATCAAGCAAAAAATAACTTCCATTTTGTTCTGCTTAGGATTTCTTTTTATTGAATGAATAAAAACAATCGGCCGGATTTTCAGAGGAGGATGCAGGGCTTGGATCAAGTCTTGCATCCGACCCTTTTTTCGGTGCGGCCATGCCAGGCACCTTTGCCATAACTGGTGCACCTAATTGTAGTAGGTCGGACGCAGTTGCGAAGAAGTTCTTCCGAAGCTAAGGCAGCTTGCACCAAATGTTTAGCACAAGCCCCGTGAAAAGGGTGCCCAGGATTGCCACAGGCTAGACTAGAAAAAGTCAGTCTAACGTGCGGCATTCGGTACACAGGATAGAAAATTTCGCTCCCCAAATGGGAGAAAGCCACAAGCCCCATGTGACATATGTTTGGCGCACCCTGGGCATCCGGCATTTGGCACTGTTTGAAATTGCGGCTCAATGATTTTAAACAGCAGCTGACTCAATCACGACACGCAAGTCACACTAGGATGTCTTAGGGTCTTAAACAGGTCAAAAATACACTAGAATAATGAATTACGTAAACACTTTTGTAGTACCAGCTTGTATTCAGTAACCTTTGCAGTTTCAATCTGTAGCTCCAGGCAAACAGCATTGTTTGAGGGGCAGGTTCAAGAAGAAAAAATTACTCACTAATGTTGTTTCTTCTAATGGAGTCTTGCTATATTATGACAGATGCAGTTTGTCCCACCATTAGAACTGCTCCGGAGGTGAAAGAGTTAACTTCTATGCAGTGCATGGAACTTAGAGCGCGAGCTCGGTTAGAGAAGCTCTGTTAGGGTGGTTTCAAACTGAAACCGTCAGATCTTTACGAGCAAAACTCACTAAGGCTCTGTGTGGAAGCTGTAACCGACACTAGCCAACTGGCTACTAAAATATTCACACATTTTCCTGGTCCCAACACCAAGACTCAAGTCAGGGGACCAGAAAAATAAGATAAAATAACTAAATAAAACACAACACCCAAACATAAAAGGGGGCATCAATAAGTGCCAACAGTGGACTGCCCACCCCATACCCAAGTAGAAGTTCTGAGAGGGCAGGCTTGGGGAGGATTATATATAGCAAGACTCCATTAGAAGAAACAACATTACTAAGGTGAGTAATTTTTCTTCAAACAACATGAAGTCTTGCTATATTATGACAGATACAGACTACACAGCAGTACCTCCATGGAGGAGGGACAGAACCTACTTAGGAATAGGCTCTGAAGCACGGTTGTGTTAAACCGAGCATCCCTCCTGGCCTGGATATCCAGGGAGTAATGCTTGGTGAAAGTGTGTACTGTTTTCCAAGTAGCTGCTTGACATATCTCCAAGATAGGGATGTCTCTAGCAGCAGCTAGAGATGCAGCTGTACCTCTGGTAGAGTGAGCCCTCTAACATCTGTTGTGCAGCCTCCTCTCACCAGAGGAGGAATGGTCAGTGAAGAACACTGAAGTGAAATAGATTGTTAAGGTGGAACCGAAACCACCTTAGGCAAAACTTCCTGTTAGTCCTGAGGACTACCTTATCCCTGTGAAAGGAAATAAAGTCAGTCTCCACTGATAAGCCTGTAACTCACTTATGCGCCTGGCAGAAGTGATGGCTACTAGAAATACAGTTTTCCAAGTCAATACTTAAGCTCTGCCAAAGACAGAGGCTCAAAGGGGTTGCATCAGCTGAGCAATGCAAACATTAAGATCCCAAGTAGGGCAGGATCCCTGGGGAGACACAGGGAAGATGGACTGCTAAGGACAGAAGGAGTGGGTACCAGGGCTACCTGGCCCAGTCTGGAGCAATCAGGATCATCTTGCAGGGCTGAGACCTGATTTTGACTAGCACCTTGAACAGGAGAGGGAAGGGGGAAAAGGCATAGAGAAACTTCCCTTCCCAATCGAGGAGAAAGGCATCCAGGGGGACTGAGCCCAACACTGGGGGCCTGCAACAAAAAGTGGAAGTTGATGATTGTCTGGGGCTGCAAAAGATCTATCTGAGGAGTGCCCCATCTGGCAAAAACTATCCCCAGTACTAGGGGATCCAGTGACCATTCGTGATGGCCCTGGGAAATCCTGCTGAGAGCATCTGCCAGGACATTGTCCTTGCCTGGAGGTGAAACTAGTGAGGGAAGTGTTCAGGGAATAAGCCAGAGACCACAACTTTATCGCCTCGGTGCACAAGGCTGAGGACCGAGTGCCCCCTTGTTTGTTGATGTACCACATTGTAGTGGTGTTGTCTGTTCTGACCTATACCACCTTGTTCTGAACAGATGCAGAAAACCTGAAGTGCTAGAAAAACAGCTCTGAGTTCCAACAGGTTGATGTGGAGCAGAGATTCCTGAGGGGACCACAACCCCTGGGTGGAGAGGTCGCCCATGTGAGCTCCCCATCCCAAGAGGGATGCATCTGTAGTAAGGGTCAAGGAGTGGGACAGAGGGATGAAAGGCACCCCTTGTCTCAGATTGCTCTGATCCTGCCACCACTGAAGGGCCTGGATCAGGGTTCGAGTCACTGGGATTAACTTGGATAGGGATCTCTTCTTGAGACCAGAAAGCTCTCAAATGGAACTGAATGTCCTCATCTGAAATCTTGCTCCTTGCACTACTGCTGTGGAAGCAGCCATGTGTCCTAGGAGCTGCAGGAATGCCTTGCTGGTCGAGAGACCTGCAGAGTGAAGGACGAGGCCAGGGCCACCAAGGTCCTTACCCTTTCCAGGGAAGGAAGGCTCTGGTCTGCTTTGTGTCCAGTTCTGCGCCTATAAAGGTGAGTACCTGGACAGGTTCCAAAACTGACTTTGGAAGATTGAGAAGAAAGCCCAGAGAGGAAGCAGCTGCTGAGTAACTAGCAGGTGTGATTTGATTCTGGTCTGGAGACTGACCCACAATGAGCCAGTCGTCCAGGTAGGGAAAATGGCAACCTTTTGCCTTCTTAGATGAGCAACTGCTACTGCCAGACATTTTGTGAACACCCTTGGGGCAGAGGTAAGGCCGAAGGGCATTGCTCTGAACTGATAATGGCCTGAGGGCAGTTCGAATCTGAGGTACTGTCGATGGGAGCTTCTGATAAGAACATGGAAGTAGGCATCCTTGAGGTCCAGGGAAGCTAGCCAGTCCCCTGGCCTTAGGGAGGGTAAAATCATTCCCAGAGTCACCATTTTGAATTTTGGTTTTAAAAGGTGCTTGTTCAGATATCTTAGATCCAGGATAGGCCACCACTCTCCTGTCTTTTTTGGGGTAAGGAAGTACCTGGAGTACAGACCCTTGCCCTGGTGTAGGGGAGAAACCCTTTCTACAGCTCTGAGAGCCAGGAGGGTTGAGACTTCTGTTTCCAAAGCAAGAGTTTCTAAAGGGTTTGCAGGTGGAAAAGATCTGGCTCTCATCTTTGGAAATTTTTTGAAGCTGAGAACCAGACCCTGGCTCACTACTTCCAGGACCCACCTGTCTGATGTTAAAGACTCCCAGTCCTGGACCGAAGTAAGCCAGCCTGCCCCCTACAGGTAATGGAGAGCCGACCCTGGGCATCCCATTAGGGTGCCTGTTTGGCAGGGGCTTTAGGCTGAGGGGTGGGAGCAGGCCTGCTCGTACCCCGTCTGCCTCTCCCTCTGAAGAACCCCCTCTGAGCATAGGCTGAAGAGGAGGCCTGGGTCTGGTAAAAAGGCCTGTGAAAAGGCCTGCCCCTACCCCTGGGGGGCTGCCTCTGAGGAGTGGCTTGCCATTCCTTGGCTTGTGCACTCCTATAAGTGGTTCTATATTCATCCATTTTCTTCATATAATTCTCTGTCTGCTCCCCAAACAGAGAATTTCCCACCACAGGAAAATCCATAGCCTTAGACTGGGTATCCTGTGACAAAGTAGTACACCTGAGCCAGGCCAATCTACGAAAAGCCACAGATGTAGCCATGACTCTAGAGGATACATCATTAGAATCCACTGCAGCATGGAACTGCACCTTAGATGCCTCAATACCATCAACAGCCACCTGCTCCAGCTCCTTTGCAAGCTGGCCAGGGACCTGTTTAGTTAAGGCCATGACAGTATCCCATCTAGATTTCTGGTATCTCGCAACATAAGCCATATCGTTGCTTGTCTGAGTCCCAAAGATGCTGCCATGTATTGTTTTTGGCCATGGCATCAATCTTCCTGGAGTCCTTGTCAGGAGATGTGAAGTCAGGGGAATATTAGCTTTATCACAGGCTGCAGCCTGAACTACCTAACATGACTGCATTGCTGTGAAAGAAAATCTGTATCAGGACCTGATAAAGTGTACCTCCTGTCCATCTTTTTATCTACAGGAGGCACAGAATTAGGAGCTTTTAAATTTTTATTGTTTGTTTCCTAAAGATTTATGTAAAGGGATGGACAATCTCCTGGACTCTGGGATATCCATCATCTCTACATAGTCAGGCTCCTCTGCTCATCCAAAGCCTCTCTAAAGGAAGCTGGAGGTCTCAGCAACTTTTTATAAAACAAAAATGAGAAGGGGACTCAGCAAGCCTAGGGGGAGATTCACCTAAAGGTCTGTCTGGGGAGATGTCCGGTTCAATGGGCACATCCAGACTTTCAAAGTCACATTCACACTGATCATAATCATCCTCCTCCTCCTCTGGTTCATAACACTCTTCTATATCATATTCTTGAACCGGTGGAACCGACCGAACCGACCTTTTGCCAGATAGTGGCAGTTCGGAGGGAACCGGGGACAGTGACTGGACAATCTGTATTACCCTGGCTATCTCTGCAGCAGTTGGTAAAGGGATTTTGGACTCCACACCTGCTGACTTTCTAGTTCTCTTTGCTAGAACTGGCTCCTCAGAGTCAGCTTTACGTTTGCCCGAGGAAGTCTGGCCCTGGTCAGAGGGCACTCCCTCCGGTTCGGCTGGCACCGAACTGGGCTGGCCATCCGGGTCAGCGGACTTTTTGGCCTCTCGTTCCCTGAGCCTACCAACTCTCTTATCTAGGGTGGCTGCAGGGAAATTCTTGCAAATCTGGCAGTCTGCATTGAGGTGGTCAAACCCCAGACAATAAACACATGTGGTGTGTGGGTCAGCCTTGGCAAAGGCTTCCCCACAGACACTACAGTGTTGAAACCCAGTGGGCCCAGTTTTTCTTTTGGGTTTCTCAGACATAATGCCAGCCTAACCAAAAACTTGCCCTTTTGATGGCAGTGCCAGGCAAGACACCCTTATCGGTTCCCAACCGTGTCACGGGTCGTGGAAAAAAACGTAATGAAATCTGTTTTTTTTAGAACCGATAAGAACCGGAACTGACTTCTAACAAGCTTAAAAGGCTTCAAAACAAAGTTTAAATACAATTGATCGTTCAAACCGAACCGATAAACATTTACAAGTTCCACACAGAAACCTATCTATTACTTACAATACCACAGACAGAGCTTGAACCGATCGGTTTGCGGTTAAAATAAATAATATCGGTTGAATTTAACTGAGAAAAGACGCTTTAAACCGAGGAAATGAACCGAGCAGCAGGAGGAATCTCCGGAGCGACTGTTCAGTGAGAGCGGAGAAGAATCTGATGGTTTCGGGTTTGAAACCACCCTAACAGAGTTTCTAACCGAGCTCAAGGCTTCAAGTTCCATGCACTGCATGGAAGTTAACTCTTTCACCTCCGGAGCAGTTCTAATGGTGGGACAAACTGCATCTGTCATAATATAGCAAGACTTCATGTTGTTTGAAAAGTATATTTTGGGGGGGGGGGACTGCTTTTAGCAATGTCAGACAACTGAGCAGGCTGTCTTTCCTTTAGTATATAAATGAAAGGTGGCCTGCTAAGTCGAGTAACATTACTACCAGCGTTGCAGATAACATTAGCATTCAAGAATAATGTACTTACCATTTTTGACTCTAGGTGAGTAAAATATAATTTTTTTTTGTACTTTATGTTTATTAGATTTTCATCAATAAACCATATACAAATACGTCACTCATACACGGTATCACAGTGATATACATTAGGTACAATTAATGACCATTATCATTGATACCCTGTAATCTTGTACAGAAGGAGGTGGGAGTTCCTAAAGTAGTTCCAAGAACTAAGTCCCAAAAATGTGCAATATATTGCCAGCCTCTTCAAAGGTGAGAGGTTTTTCCTGTAGCGAGTAAAATCAGTTAGGGAATATGACACAATCAACTGATTGTTGTTTAACCTTTTAGTAAAATTGGAAATAAATGCAGGTTTAGACCCCTTTTCGAGCTCACCCCCTGTGCAAATAGTAGGAGTAGAAAGGCATAAAAAAACAAGAATAGCATCCAGCACTTCACATTGCTTTTAGTCGACGCTTACAGACTAATATCTAACTTGAAAGTTGAAGAACATTTTAACAGTATTATAATGTAACAGACGTTACCCACTAAATCTTCGGCAACACGAGAGCCTGAGCAGCTGTCTCAGTAGGAGCCAATATGGCGATTCTTCCTGCGCTTCCAATACAGGGCCTCAAGTAGAGAATATATATAGAATAATGCATGGAGAAGTGTGGTTTATGGTGATTTCATGCACCCTGAGTGTGTGATGCCCCACGCAAACCCCAAGGCGAAGCCTGAGGGTTTATAAGGGCATCACATTGACCGGTAAGAAGCATAAACTTTCAGAGAACCACATTTCTCCATGTTTTATTTTTTATTATTTACTGGTTTTGGTGTTTTTTGGTTTAACTTGTCTTTTTCGTCACTTTGCGAGGGTAACTGTTACCTCTGACAAGCTTGTCTCACGCTGAGTGACTGATTGTATAGTACATGTGAATGTCTGGTGCGAGGACAGCTTGTTCAGTGGTTTTTCTGGTGATGCCCTTCTTTCTCCTGCATGTAACCCATACAGTAGCAGAAGCTCTGGCAACCAGGCTTTCAGAATCCCATGGTGCCGCACTGCCTGTGGACAACGTGCATTTGCATACTGAGCTCCGCAGTGGTACAATTCCCTGCCTCCTGACATAACCAATGCTACTTTGCTGGGCTCCTTTAAGAAAAAACTCCATCAGCATCTAATCTCACTGGCAACCTGTGACTGCTACCGTTAATTTTCCTTTACCTTGCTCCTACCATTTGAAATCTCTGATCTTTATTGATTAGTAAAATGTTACGTTTCATGTCCATTTCTTGGGCCCCTGATTAAAGTTAACACTTTCATGGGCTTTCTACCCCTGCCTAAATTATTTATTTTCCCTCCCTCCACCTCCTCTTCCCTTTTTTGCCCCACTGTCATTCCACGCCTTTTTCCTCCCTACCACCTTAATTCATCTTCATTACCTCACTACCTACACCACCTCTTCCTCCCCACTCTCCTCCACCCCTCCTTCCCCCACCCTCCTCCCCCTTTATTCCACTTTGCCTACATTGCTATTCTTCCCTTTGCCTCCTATCTATCCCATCCTAACCCCCACCTCTGCTTGCCTTCTGCATCCCCGCACTTTCTTCCTCCCTCCCTCCCTCCCCTCCCCGTCCTTCTTTACCAGTACAAGACCTTCCTTCTTTCTTTGACTCAGGCACAATCCAATTATCTGCCTATGTTGTTAGCTGTACGATTCTTAAAGCTACCAACAGTCCCTATTTTCCCAGGACAGTCCCTATTTTAAGCAGCATGTCCCAGTGTCCCCACAAGTTTTGCAAAATGTCACTTTTGTCCTGGTTTTTGCTTACTTGTCCCAGTTTTGTCCCTTTTTTTCTGCTGACTGCTAATCCGTGAGTGACTGTTATTTCAGCACCACTGTGGCACTGCTCAGGCTGGACAGCAGTTTGCAACTTCAACCCCTGCACCTGTGTTGCACTGCAAGCATGTCAGTGGGAGCACAGTAAAGCATGTTCCTTCCTGTTTGCATTACTACCCAGTCTAATCTAACAAGCGCTTGTGGATATCTGCTTGCCAGCAGCTAAGAGGGACTCCAGACAGGGAAGAGACTAGCAGCAATGAACTAAAGTACCCGAACCTGATAGGCTATAGTGAACTGTGTGACAACAATCTGGTGTGGTGGTGGGAGTCACTGTAGTGAAGTTTGCTCAGCAAATGAGGTGAGTGTAAGTGGGTTGGATGGGAGTGTCAGGAGGAGCAATACATGCAGCTCGAATGTCTGATCACAGTTTAACGCAGATTTGCTTCTAATTAATTTTCTGTACATCATGATTTGGAACTTGCTGCAGCAGAATGATGAATTGTTTTAATCTGGATGTTTGCTACTGGTGTTACTGTGGGGTGGCATGGCCAGAGCAAGCAGCAAAATGTAATTAATTGTGTGCAGCATTGTCTGCGGCGGTGCCCGTGGGAGTGACACGGTGGGGGGGGGGGGGTCATGGTCAGGATGGACCGTCCCAGTTTTAGGCCTCGGAAAGTTGGTAGCTTTATCTATCTGACCCATACCTGCTTCAAATTGTAATGTATCCTACAGGACTACTTACTTCTACTTTGTAAGTAGTTCCTACTGACTTTGTCAACATGCTGCTTTTGTTATTTCTGTATAATACCTACTGGCACTGTGGTCTATACGGACTAATGTCTATTTCCAATTGTTCTGTATAACTGTTGTACTCTCCCGGGTCGTGCCTGAAAATAGTCATTTTCTGGCTAGTGCACTTACCCGGTTAACAAAAACGAAATAAATAAATAAATCAGTCAAAAGAAGTTAGCAACTTTTAAGACAGCTCTTAGAAATAATTTGTTTGTGAACTCAATTTGCAGATGTTTTACATAATTTATACTTGTTGATTGTCAATTGTATTGTTTGATGTGTCTTGTATCCTTTTGTAACAACTGGCAGTTTGTGAAAATGGGCTCGTCCCACGAACCTTCCAGTATAAAAACAAAAACGAAATGAAATGAAATTATAACCAGCAAAGGAAAACGGCTGCATGGAGCACACAGGCAGGCGCCATCATGAACCTTTCTGACCCAGCCTGATTGTTCATGTATAGAACCACTGCTGTTTCAGTCAATGGTGACATACGGCAGACAACCAAAAATTCAGCTGAGGCAAGGGTCCTTACTTAATGTTCACTTTGGTGATTTGGCAACTTGCCCTGAGCTTCATCCTTGGATCTAAGTTCTCAGAGTTCAGTCCCCTGAGAACAAAAAAGTGCATTTCCTTGAGAAGCTGCAGAAGATTGCCCCAATCCTGCCTTCTTGCTAAGGTTGTTGCCCTGACAGGAACTGTGTTCTGTGTATAATTCTTTGAAAGAGTTGTGGATCTGTGGGAAAAACGTACATCCTGGCTAGTATTAATGGATAATTAGCATCCAAGTCTAGGGATCTCACAATAACCATGATAATTTTCACTGATGACTGATATTGTGACAGTCCTCCTACATCACAATAACATTTTTTTCATGATATACCACGATATAGCGTGATAAAGTATGAAAAATTCAGTTTCTTAGTCCACTATTCCGTTTTCCACCCAAAATGTGGGGTATGGCGGGTGCTTCCTACAAAAGTCAAACCAGTTGCCATAATATCCTGATATACAATAATTGTAATTATTTTTTTCAAGGTTATAATACCGTGAAAAATTTCATATTGTGACACCCCTATCCATGTATGCAGATTAGGGCTAGTTAGAAGTAAAAAGGATAAAGGTTTATTCCCACGGAGAGGCTGTGGGGAAAGTACTAAATTTGCCAAAGGTCTTCTTCCTTTCCTGTTTTCAGGTCTTGATTCAGTATGTAACCCAATGTTTAACCTTTCTGCTGCTTAGTGCTCCCTTCCCTTTGTAACCTGCACCTCTTTTTTTTGCATTAGTTTACAGGGTTCCATCCCTTTCAACACCAACCCGGCCCCTATTTGCCTTAAGGGTGACCTTCAAACCCAATCTCCTGCTTTTCATGCCACTTACTTACATCTCACGGCTTCATGCAGAGGCCGCCAGGCCCAGTGGGGTGGGGCGAGGCCAGACCCATAGATGGGTGGGCAGTCAGGGTGCCAGGTCCAAGGTGAGCCTTGGCATCATCTCACATGCCCTGGTGAGTTTATTGCTTTCTTTCTGCCAGCTACTAGGATACCGGTGTGTTAGGGCTCCAACTGTGTGCCAACCCAGAGCCTAACCAGCACTTTTCCTCCCTCTATTCCTGCGTTGCACTGGCAGCTCTGGTCACCACAGGGCAGTATTGTAGTATGGGCAGCCACCCACACACCCAAGAGGAAACAGCGGAGAGAGCCCACTGGGATGCTCATTCCCGCTCCCCACCCCAACTATCTGACAGCCTGGGCTTGGGACATGCCATAGATGGGCAAGTTTTTTTCCTTTGTAACCTCCTCCTCCTTAATTTGTTTTTTTTTTTAAATTCAGGTTTATTGAACGTGGGTACATCACAGCTCAGCACAGATTGCCATCCATTTCTAGTTCCAGACCAGTCACATATTGTTGTTACACAGAGAAGGTAAATAGCATACAACCATATTCAGCACACTTCACTATTTTTACGTTTACTATTTCATTGCTAGGTTTACAGACATTTAGGAATTTCGCATGCTGGTCATCTTAAGCCCTCTGTGGTGTGAGTTCTTTATCTGCTTCCGTATAATACAGAGTAAGATTCTGAGGTAAATTCAGGGTCTCTCTCGCTTGTGTACAGTACCCATCTCAACCATTTGGTCGTGAACCTCAGTTTATGCTGGCCATTCTGGAATGTTCTGTACCTCCTTAATGATCATTATTTCCGGCCTTCACCAATAAATTTTTCTGTCAATCAGCACCTCATAGAGGTGCATGTTATGCTCAGGGCCCCAAGACGTCTGCGAGTCCAAACATAATCTACTGCGCAGAAGTGAGCTAACTCCTCCGTGACAGTTTGAGTGCCCTGCCACAGAAATTAAAGCTGAAATGTCACAGAGCACCAGGGGTTTGGGTTATGTTGCCGCAGCTCACTGACCGACATGTGCAATCATGAGAAGCTACCATACGTTGTTATAAGTTTATCCTTTAAATCTCCTTTTCAGGCTCAGTAAGCCACATTTCGCTCATTGTCTTCTGCATTCTGTCAGATGCCAACTATTGCCTCTGTGGTTGGGGATGGCCTTTCATTGGTTTGAGATTGTCATCACATGTTCACCTGGATGTGTGATGCTTACAACTCACACTATATCTAGGTCTGAAGCCTCTAGTGTCTTTTCACTACAAGGCACATGGCTGATGCCCACGCTGCCAGCTGTTCCATTTGCCTGGGTCCCCTCATACATCTGAAGGGTGGTTTCCAGCTCCTGCCGAGCGCGGCGCACTACGTATACTGTCAGGGCGATGCTGATGCAGACCTGGAAAGCAGAAGAAAAAGGACTGGGTCAGCAGTGTAGAGAGGGCAGACAGAATTGAAATGCAATGTATTTGGGGAAAAGCAGTGCAAGCTAAAGGGTGAAGATAGAAACAGAGGGCTGGCCCATCGGCGGTGGTAGCACTACTGCTCGTGACACTGGCGACTCAGGTTCAGGAGCGAGCCCAGTTCGTTGGAGGCTAGCCGAGGGGGGGGAAGGATAAAGCGTCCCAGAGGACACTCTCCTCCTCCAGGGAAGAAGAGTCATGTCTGCTGCTACCATACCATCCCCTGGATCTGCAAGGGTGGTAGGGTAGGACGAGACTAGGGGTGGGAGGAGCTGCATTGCCTGTGGAGGATGCCACCCTTGCATGCGTGCATCCTTGCATCTCTGGCACGCATGGTTCCCATAAAAGACAGTCAGAAACAAGGCAAAAGTTGTTTCCTGTGCCTGGCAATGAAGAGCTCCCAGCACTGCCACATCTCCCCAGCCTTGCCAGAGGTTGCCTCCTGATGAAATTAGAAGTTCCGCGGTATATCCCTTCCACCTGTCCCCATCGGAGGGCAAGTTACGGCTCTTTGGAGGATGACACCTCAAGATCAAAGTAGGATCAGGATTGGCAGTTGGCCTTGAGGGTCTGCAGGAAGCTCAGGGTCACTACAAGATGGGACATAAATAAAAATTACACACACAAAAAATAAAAAAAATAAATAAACACAGATGAGTGGCCAATACAACAAAGCACAAAAAAGTAAAAGCAATACAATATAGAATCTCAAACATACAAACACTTAAAAAGTAAAAAGTTTACAATAAAAACACTTGTCAACCTGATTATGCTTTAGGCCTCTTAGGGGGACACTATTTAACAAGGAGTTTCACAGCCCTCATGGGTGCATTTAGTGGAGGGGGAGTGTCTTCTGCTAATTTTGGGGTGTGTTTTTAGGAACAGCTTTCCCTTCTCTGCCAACCCTCCCTGACATGAGTTTGAGGAGACATTTGTTGTACACAGATAATTATTTCCATTATACCGTGGTACTCATTATAGCTGTGGTATTACGTCATGGATATCATACCATCAAAATTTGATACCATGACATCCCTCAGTAACAGCGGACAGCAGGCTTTTGCTGGGTCAGATGTTCAATGTTCCAAAATCCCCTCCTCCCCCCGCTATCTTGATATCGGTGTTGCTGTGTCTTCATCTTGCCTCTGGCCAGAGAGGGGGCAACACACTGCTACTGCAGGTGATGCCAATGTCATTCTGGCACCCCACCCCCACCCAGTGTGAAAAGTAAAGGTGAATACCCACTTGTTTCACTGCACTAACAAATATTTTATTAAAAAAGGAGAAAGTAATTCAAAATACAATAAATAAAACGGTCAGTTGTCTATTACAAGTAAACACCTGCTCTTTAAGAAATCGTGGTCTATGAGTGGTTGGCATGCATCACATGACCTGCAGACTCCCCCCACATACTACAGTACAAAATTCTGTGTCTTGGTAATACAAACAGTATTATTACACAGCCTGAATCAAACAAGCATCCTGGTTGGTTAAAAACTGGTCATATGACTGTACTTTCACATTATTGCATGGTTCAGATTTGACTTTATTTATTTATTTATTTATTTATTTTTAACTACTAAAACCATTTTTTAAGCGTAATTACCCACTCCAGGGCAGAGGGTTGTTTAGAATGAAAACAATTACATTATAATAATGGTTCATCTGGAGCCTCTGGAGGGTGCATTTGTGAGTCTTACAAATAGTGGCAACTCGGCCCTGAGGTGTTGCCAGGTAGACGTTAATTTAAAATATTGAAGTTCAGTCTCTGCAGGGTGGTCTGCTCCCCCTGACAGTCCAATGGCAGGTTTATAGCTGAAGATCAGCAGAGAGCAGTGACTGTTCCGCTAACCTATGCTGTATATGAAGAAATATAAAAGTACTGAGAAATGACAAATCACAACATGAAAAAAGTGTAAAAACTACAAAGTCTGAAATTGTAAAATGCTCACGCAACACAATTTTAAAACACTTGGGGCAACATTTTAAAATCTTTTGCCTGTGAAAACAAGGTTTACATTCGCACAGTGAGGTTTGCGCATGTGTGCGTTAAACTTCCCCTATTGGAAGCCTTACGGTGCACATTGCTATGTTGTTTGTGCAGAAGCACCATGGCACCCCAGGTGCGTGTGAAAATACGATGGAATCACAGAATATGAACACACAGGAATAATGGAAGTCCGCCTGGGCATTGCTAATTAATGTGTGCAAAAAGTACATTTTAACAGTGTGCAAAGCTCCAGACACCTTCACCCGATCCCCCTATCAGGTAAATGAGGAGGTGCTCTGCACTCCATTGACCAACCCCCAAGCCGAGTGCCAGTGTACTGACTACTGCCATGTGAGGAGGTTACCAGGAGGGGGGAGGGACCACTGGACACCAGGGACTTAATTCTTATGAGGATCGTGTGAAGGAGGGGGTTGCCACTGGAAATCAAGAAGTGGTTTAGTCAGCCAGTGGACGTCACGTGAGAGAGGCAGGGTACCACTGCAAACCAGGAGTAAAAGTTTTAGTATTATGTATACTGGCACTGGGGCTTGGTGGGGGGCAACTGACACAGGAGGGACAGCCCACCGTGCAATCCACTGGGCAAGGTTATGAGGCCATAATAAGACGCCAATGACCGTCGGCACAGCAGCAGCACCACTGCGTGTGACGCTGACAATCCGGGTTCGGGAATGAGCCGGGAGTGTCAGAGGGCTAGATGGGGGGGTATGATGAGGCACCATGTACTGCCTCACCTCCTCTGGGGGGGGGCATAGACGCCTCGTGCACGAGGGACACTCAGCGGAGGCTGGGAGCATACCAGCCAGGTCTATGTTATAGGGGAGAAGATGGCAGTGGACATCTGTGGAGTGTGTGTGTGTGGGAGCACGCACGTCCTTGCTGTGATGTCACTGCACATCCACATTTCCAGGGTGAACCTAAGAAGAAGAAAGCCCCCAGGATCAGTGCTGTATGAAGCATCCTCTTTCTCTCTTGAACGACACCCCAGTTCTAGACCCTGCTGGACTCAAGGTGGATCTCGGTCCCTCTCCTCAGGGAGACCCGCTGTAGTGGGGTAAGGTATGGGGCCTCCAGTCAGGGCACCTGAAAGGGAATGAGAGGTGGGGGGCTATGGGGGGTCTGACATGGGGTGCACTCCCACCTGAACCTGCAGAATAAACAGAACTGGGGGGAAAAAAAGAGATGCAAATAACCTCTTGGCACCTTGTCAGGACAAAGTGGTAATTTGTATGGTAAACTTCAATATACGGCTTACATCTCGAGGGCAAGCAAGTTTTCTCTGTGCAAACAGCTTGTTTGCTCCCATGCATGTGTGTAATACCTGTTCCTTGACCCTAGCTGTCTCACCTTCACAGGCCAGCAGGGTTCTTTGCATGCAGTTTGCGCCTTCATTGTACTGCGCTCACAAGGGGGCATTTTCAAACATTCATTGACCAGGCAAGTTTTGTTCTGCACATATTTGAATATACCATTCTGAGCATGTTGGGCTACACTGCACACTAGAAAGGAAGTCTGCCAGATACCGCTCAAACTTTGAAAATACTGTCCCTGATCTGACGGGATCTGAAGAATCCTTTTTCATTCAGGTTCTAGAAGGGGGAGGAAAGGAGGGCTTGTATGACTCACAAATACACCCTCTAGAAGAAACATAATTACTGCAGTAAATATTTCTTCTAGCAATTAGAGTATATTCGTGATGTCACACAAATAGCAGACTCCAAGAAGTACTTCTGCAAGCCCCTGCCCCTAGAATCCTGGCATCACCTATACAATGAGACCACTAGCTGATACTCCCTCTCTCTCCAGTGCCTGTGTCTGCCAATTTCACTGGGTGCTAGCTAGGGCAGGTATGACCTGGAGAGTCTAGTGACAGGCTGGTATGCTGGCCAGAGGGTTTCCCTACAACAATACACAATCACCACACATTCCCAGGTACCGAGTCGTGGGATGAGTACAGCTCAGACCTCCGCACTGACAGGAGTAAAGAACTCTTAACATGAATGAAGAAGTAGTCACGCTTTACTGACAGGTCAACAGTTACACTGTGGGAACCACGGTCCCTCATCACTCTCCATGTTGGCATTGTACAGTTAGGTTCTATCCCAACCCTGGAAGTGGGTCAAGACCCCCTTGTTAAATCTCTGTCCGTACTCAAAAGGGGAGCCACAGAACAACTTCCATTCCTTGGGTCCATACATACCAGCGAGTTTATTTATTTATTTATTTATTTAAGAGTTTCACCAGGAAGGACACACTGAACAACAAGTTGCTCATCTCACGGTGTGTCCTGGGGATGGGGAAGAGGAATCAGTACAATCAGTATTAACATGCAGCACATTACACACCTACAATTACATAGCAAATAAACCACTGGGAATCACATGCTGTGTTAGCAGAACAAATTTGTTACATAGTATCAAAAACCAACTTATGGTAGGATACAGACAGTAAGTACAACAGTAAGTACACAGTACACCAGTACAACAGTGTATAGTTTAAATTGGGG
This sequence comes from Neoceratodus forsteri, assembly GCA_016271365.2. Classification (NCBI taxonomy): domain Eukaryota; kingdom Metazoa; phylum Chordata; order Ceratodontiformes; family Ceratodontidae; genus Neoceratodus; species Neoceratodus forsteri. The sequence goes on from CM028130.1 coordinate 1,618,918,688, forward strand.
GAGAATGGGAGGACTGCTGTCTACTGCAAAGTGGGAGGACTGCATCCTAGTGCAAGTTGGTTAGGTAGTTGGATGGATAGTGAGTAAAGGGCGAGGCAGCAAGGAAAGGGCAGTTACAACTGCAGTTTATGGAAAGAAAATTCCACAGAGCAGAAGAGACAGATGAGGGGAATGAGGAGTGAGGTTATACCTTGGGTCACTGCCTGATTTACTTTGCACAATTTGGGGGCTCACACAGTCAGCTACAGAACTTGACTTGCTGTTACAGAATCCATGGGTCCCCTGATACATAGATACATAGACAGTGTCGGCCTATAAGGGCCTATGGCCCACCCAGTCTGCCCATTTGAGCTTGTAAGTTCAGTTTATGTTTTCCTAGAAGTCTGTTGCCCCTTACCCCTTACATCCAGAATTCCTTTATGTCTATCCTATGCATTCTTAAATCCTGTGATTGTTTCAGCCCCCACCACTTCCTCTGGGTGTTCCACTTGTTCACCACCCGTTCTGTGAAGAAATTCTTCCTCACGTTTCCTCTGAATTGTCCTCCCTCCGACTTCATCCCATGCCGTCTAGTCCTGGAACATCTTTTTCACTTAAAAATAGTGTATTCCTACACCCTGTTCCTCCCTGTAAGATACTTGTATGTCTGTATCATATCCCCTCTCTCCCTCCTCTCCTCCAGGAAGTACAGGTTCAGTTTCTTCAACCTGTCCTCATAGGACTTGTGATGCAATCCATACACCATTTTTGTTGCTCTCCTCTGAACCTTCTCTACCACTGAAGGTGGACAAAGCAATGGGGCCAGCTGGGATTCACCCCAGAATTCTAAAAGAACTAAAGGAAGAACTAGTAACACAACTGACTACCCTTTTTAACAAATCATTGGAGGATGGTGTGGTACCTGAGGACTGGAGGAGGGCAGATGTGATTCCCCTTCACAAAAGTGGGAGCAAGACAGAGGCAGAAAACTACAGACCTGTCAGTTTGACCTCAGAAGTAGGGAAAGTGATGGAGCACTTCTGAAGGAAAGAACTGCTGAGTACCTAGAGGCCAGTGGGGCACAGGACCCAAGGCAGCATGGACTTGCAGCAGGAAGGTCATGTCAGATGAATCTAATCAATTTCTTTGACTGGGTGACTAAAGTAGTAGACCAGGGAGGGGCTGTGGACATGGCCTACCTAGACTTTAGCAAGGCATTTGACACAGTCCCACATAAAAGATTAATAAACAAATCAGCCAGCGTGGGAGTGGGTCCCAGGGTGGTAGCCTGGGTGAAACACTGGCTAGACGAGTCCACAGTGAAGAAAGGGTGGTTACTAGTGGTGTACCACAGGGTTCAGTACTGGGTCTGATCCTTTTTAATGTCTTTATAAGTGACATTGCAGAGGGACTGGAAGGAAAAGTATGTCTCTTTGCAGATGACACAAAGATCTGCAACAGAGTTGATACACGAGGTGGGGTAGAAAGCATGAGAAGGGACTTGGCAAGGTTGGAGGAATGGTCAAATGTATAGCAGCTTAGATTCAGTGCAAAGAAGTGCAAACTAATGCACCTGGGAAACAAAAACCAGGGTAAGAGTATACAATGGAGGGTGAGATACCGACAACAAAAATGGAAAGGGACCTGGGGGTAGTTATATCAGATGACCTAAAGGTAGGCAAGCAATGTGAGAAGGTAGTAAGGAGGGCTGGAGGGATACTGGGATGCATAGGGAGAGGCATCACCAGTAGAAAACAGGAAGTTGTTATCCCTCTGTACAGACAGTTGGTGAGACCCCATCTGGAGTACTGTGTGCAGTTCTGGAGACCCCATCTCTGCAAAGACATAGACAGGGAGAGGCTGTCCAGAAGAGGCAACAAAATGGTGCAGGGTCTGCACCAGAAGACTATCTGAATAGAGATTAAAGGAGCTTAATATGTATACCCTCGAGGAAAGGAGGGAGAGGGGGGGACACGATAGAAACTTTCAAGTACCTCAAGGGAATCAACAAAATCCAAGAGGGTAGCATCTTTCAGAAAAAGAGATGTGCAAGAACAAGGTGGCACAATTTGAAGATAAAGGGGGACGGCTCACAGGTAATGTGAAGAAGTATTTTTTCATGGAGAGGGTTGTGGATGCATGGAACAGCCTTCCTGAGGAGGTTGTGGAGTTAAAAACAGTGGGGGAATTCAAGAATGCATGGGACAGACATAAGGCAATTCTGGGGGGGGGGGTAGGAAGAAGTATGCTGGTGGTGAACTAGGATCTCCAACTTATCCATTAGGTAGGGAAAAGGGCAGACTAGGTGGGCCAAGCGGTCCTTATCTGCCATCAAATTCTATGTTTCTATTGAGAGCACAGCAGCACTCAAGGACCCAATGGACAAGAAGATTGAGGAGCACCTCAGAATAATTCACAAGGTGTCGGGCATGCTATGCTCCGCCGATACAGCAATCTTGTTCACCAGTAGGGCACTGCACAGGTGGCTTGACGTCCTAACCGAGAACATCATGGATGACTCTCCACTGGCGGCCACAGCTGAGTGTGCAATTCAGGCATTCCAGTACATCATGCATGCCTCCTTTGACATACTGAGATTTGGTTCAAGAATGGCAGTCATAGCAAACAGGGCTAGGAGGGCCCTATGGCTCAAACTATGGCGGGTGGACAACGAGTCAAAAGGCGCACTGATGAAGTTACCATTTAAGGAAGGCACCTTGTTTGGTGAGGGCTTAATCCCATACCTTAAGAACAAAGGGGCCAAACAACCACAAGGGAAAAAGGATCCTCGGACAGATCCTTTTGACCAAAAGGAAACATTTTCTGACAGAAAAATCAAACCTACAACACCCAGGGATCCAGACAATGGAATCAAAGGTCCAGATTCCAAAACAAGACCTATACAAACAGAACCAAACCCAACGCAGGCAGGCAATACGGCAGTGGCAGGCACAAGCAAACTTCAAACACCATGGCAAAAAGCAATGAAGCCACATGGGCCCATGCAAACTCACCAACAGCAGGAAGACTACAGGCGTTTGCAACTCAATGGGCCCACACAACGACGGACAAATGGGTGAGAGAAGTAATAGACAAGGGCTATGCCATCAAATTCACCAACAAGCCAACCCAGCACAGACCGCTGGTCTCCCCAGTCCCAAAGTGTCCCAAAAAGGCACAAGCAATCCACCTAGCAATTCTGGACCTCCTACAGAATGGGGCTATTTTGCCCATCCCCACTGAGGAAAGAGACACAGGGGTTTACTCCTTGTTCTTCATGGTCCCGAAGAAAACAGGGGGAATGCGTCCAGTCCTCGATCTAAAATATCTGAACAAATTCATAACCTACAGGAAGCTCAAAATGGAAACGCTGCGGTCAACCCTCCTGGCCTTTCAACCTGGGGACTACCTGGCTTCAACAGACCTGAAGGATGCCTATCTACATATTCCAATTTGGAAATCTCACCACAAATACCTGCACTTCAACATACAGGGGGAACACTGTCAATACACCTGCCTACCATTCGGCCTAGCCTCAACTCCCCAAGTGTTCACCAAAACGCTAATCATTCTGGCAGCACACCTGCGAAAACAGGCTGTACATGTCATCCCCTACCTGGATGACTGGCTGCTATGGGCAAGAACAATGGATCAGGTCAGTTAACACAAATCTGGCAGTACAATGTCTTCAAAAGCATGGTTGGGTGATAAACAGGGCAAAGAGACAGCTAATTCCATCACAGTCACTTGTCCACCTGGGGGCGATAATAAATACCCGGCTCAACCTGGTGATACCGATGGAGGAGAAGGTGAACAACATCTGCTCTCTGGTCCAAAGCACCATCCGCAGACCAACCAGGGCAGTCTGAGACTACCTCCAGATGCTAGGAATGATGGCTGCCCTAGTAGACATATCATCATGGGCCAGGCTACACATGAGATTGCCACAGAGGTTCCTGATCAAGACGTGGGATCAGACCTATCAAAACTTCAAGACCAAAGTAACCCCCCGCCCCGCAAGGATCCTGTCTGACCTGAGGTGGTGGACCATACGTCAAAACATAATAAAGGGACACCCGCTAGCGCAACTGCCCATGACAGTCATCACCATGGATGCAAGCCTAACGGGCTGGGGAGCAACCTACCTCAACCACATCATGCAGGGACTCTGATCTCAGAGCGACACAACTCTCCCCATCAATGTCCTGGAGAGGAAGGCAGTACGCCTAGCACTTGTGTTCTTCCAGCCACTCATTGCGAACAGCCCAGTACTGGTGAGATGTGACAATCAGGTGACGGTAGCATACCTAAACAAGCAGAGAGGGCACAAGAAGCACAGCAATGATCAGAGAGTCTCTCAGACTTTTAAGATGGGCAGAACAAAACGTGCCATCAGTCTCGGCTGTTTACCCGGTGGGCTCAGCCAACACAGAAGTGAAATGGCTGAGCAGAGTCACACTAAATCAAGCGGAGTGGAAACTCAGCCACAAGATATTCCGCAGGATCCAGAAGAAATGGGGAACATTACAGGTAGACCTCATGGCCTCACAGCAGAATGCACAACAACCGCCCACATACCACTCAAGGTTCTCAGACAGCAAAGCAAGGGAAGTGGACACTCTGTTAACACCATGGCAATTCAAATGGGTCTATATGTTTCCTCCAACCACCATGCTGAATAAGGTTCTGCACAAGATTCGAACCACGGGGTCAACAGTTGTCCATGTAACACCAGACTGGCCCAGGAGACGATGGTACTCACTAATTCAAGCAATGGCAGTGGACTCTCCAGTGCCATTACTCTGCTGGCAGGACCTCCTGAGCCAAGGCCCAATTCTACACCTGAATCTGGCAACACTGAAACTAACGGCTGGGCTACTGAAAGGGACAGACTGCTAAGTCTGGCCTACCACAATCAAATAGTGGAACGACTGCTACAATCTAGGAGACAATTGACTCATAAAACTTATCAAAGACATTGGCAGATTTTCCATAAATGGTGCAAAGAGAAGGGAACATCCCTTTCTGTGGCAGGTCTACCATAAATATTGGATTTTCTCAATGATGGAGCAAATAAGGGACTCGGTCCGACTTCACTCGGGGTAGAGACTTCTGCCATTTCCTCGATAAGGGGACCATTACCTGGGGTAGGCCCTATAGGATCACACCCCGACGTAGTCAGATTGTTAAAAGCAGTCACACTGGTATCACCCAGGGTCAGACCACTATGCGCACTTTGGCAGTCAAACATCGTGCTAGACGCACTCCAAGGTCAAACTTTTCAACAGGACACTGGTATACACTTAGAACAGTATTCCTTGTAGCAGTATGCTCAGCTAGCAGGATAGGGGAAATACAAGTGCTACCATGCAGAGAGTCTTTCCTCACATTTCACAATGACAGGGTAACACTCAGAACAGTTCCCTCCTTCCTCCCAAAGGTAGCAACTACATCTCGCACATCGCAGGATGTCTTACTCCCCTTCCTAGGGACAGGGCAGAATATCGACAAAGGGGCACCTCACCCCCTGGATGGCGCACACCAACTAAAGAGATACCTCAGTATGACAGAGAGTTTGCATAAAACCAACAGGCTATTCGTTCTTACCACAGGGAAGAGAGCAGGGCAAGCAGCATCCAAAGATACCATAGCTAGGTGGATAAAACAAACCATATCTAAACATACAGAGAATCAGGAGGAAACACAGAAGGAGCAGGACAGAGAGCTGTACCAGTTAAGGCAGAAGGAAGCAGGGAGGGAAGTCAGAATAACAAAGGCCCAAACTGAGGAAAAGATAGCCAACTCAGTTAAGAAGGGGGATAAAACCTTTTATAGGTACATCAGCGAGCGTAGAAAGACAAAGGGAGGGATAGTGAGGCTGAATAGAATGAACGGTGGGTTGGCAGAGGGGGACAGTGAAAAAGCAGGGATACTGAATGAATATTTCTGCTCAGTATTCACAAAAGCGGAGGGGGAAATGCCTAATCCAATTAACAGAAGCACTCTTAATGGGGGGTCGAACCCAGTCCTTTCACAGAAGAAAGGGTTCTGCAAGAACTCCTAAAACTGAAGGTGGACAAAGCAATGGGTCCTGATGGAATTCACCCCAGAATCCTAAAAGAATTAAGGGAAGAACTAGTGAAACCACTGGCTACTCTTTTTAATAAATCATGGCAGGATGGTGTGGTACCCGAGGACTGGAGGAAGGCGGATTTGATTCCCCTTCACAAAAGTGGGACCAAGACAGAGGCAGGAAACTACAGACCTGTCAGTCTGACCTCTGTGGTAGGGAAAGTGCTGGAGTCACTTCTGAAGGAAAGAATAGTTGAGTACCTAGAGGCCAGTGGGGACAGGACCCGAAGGCAGCATGGGTTCACAGCGGGAAGGTCATGTCAGACTAATCCAATAGATTTCTTTGACTGGGTGACCAAAGTAGTAGACCAGGAGGGGCTGTGGACATGGCCTACCTAGACTTTAGCAAGGCATCTGACACAGTCCCACACAAAAGATTAATTGTCAAATTAACCAGCCTGGGAGTGGGTCCCAGGGTGGTAGCCTGGGTAAAACACTGACTGCACAACAGGACACAAAAGGTAATTGTAAATGGAGTCCACTCTGAAGAAAGAGAGGTTACTAGTGGGTACTGCAGGGTTCAGTATTGGGTCCAGTCCTTTTAATGTCTTCATCAGTGACATTGCAGAGGACTGAAAGAAAAGTATACCTTTTGCAGATGACACAAAGATCTGCAACAGGGTTGATACACAAGGAGGTGTGGAAAGGATGAAAAGGACTTGGCAAGGTTGGAGGAATGGTCAGAAGTATGGCAACTAGGATTCAATGCAAAGAAGTGCAAAATAATGCACCTGGGAAACAAGAACCCAGGGAAGAATACACAATGGGAGGGGAGGTAGTAACAAAAACAAACAACCATTTGTCAATGCCGAATGTTTGCTTGCTGGCATTGGCAGTGGTAGTGTAGAAGTTACAGAGCTGTGTAATAGGAATGGCAGTGAAGTATTAAACTGAAGCCAACCCCACCACCACCCTGCAGAGAGTGACAGACATTGGGGTGTGCGTTTGGGTCGTCGGGCATAACGGCCAAGCCATTTCACCACACCCCACCCTGCAGACACTGACAAGTGTCACGGTGTTTCTTGGGGTCTTTGGCCCTTATGTGCAGCCCATTTCATTAGGAAATACGGTGAGATGGGTGCGATATAGGAGAATGGGGTGAACTTTGGAGCCGAAGAGTCCAAGGCATACCTCGATGCCTCTCACTGGCTGCAGGGTGGAATGGCATGAGATCACAGGCAAGAATCCCAAGTCACACCCCGATGCCTGTCATTCTCTACAAGGTTGGGCGTTATGGTTGGAAACCCTAATACCTCAAGCATTTCTGGTATTTTCACCCAAATTTTAACATGTTTTTCTGTGACCCCACCTCATGAACAGGGGAATATCAGTTTGTTAGCCGAAGCTGCTTATGCACAGTGACTACGGCATTTAGCCCCACAGGTGCAAAACCATTCAACAGGATGTAAAAATGACAGCTGTACTGTTCATGGGAGGTGTAAAAATGGCAATGTTGCAAATCTGCAGTAAAAATATTTAAAAAATGGTGAAGTCACATGAGCGCACATAGAAACTGTGCAACACACACCCGTAATATAATTAGGTTGGGGATTTTTTACAGCAGATTATCAACTCAGGCATTTTGGTGCCTCCGATCATGAACAGTCTCACTGTGATTTTCTTTATCTGTGCCGAACAATGATTTCCCACAGCGACCACGCATCTCTGCGTTGAAAGTGTGAAAAATGACAGCTGTACTGTTTATAAGGAAGTGTGGAAAAATGCCACTGGTGAAAATCTGGACTGAAAACATTACAAAGTCATGAACTTACGAGGGTGCGTGGAAACTGCGCAATGCTCACTGGTAACACAGTCATTTTATGGACTTTTGTCACCAAATTTTCAACATAGCCATTTTAAGACCTCTACTCACAAACAGTGTAACTGTGATTTTCTTAATCTGTCCTAAACATTGCTTTCGCACACCAACAGCACCATTGTGCGCTACATGTCCAAAAACACATTTTGGGCAACATATGAAAAATTGCAGCTGTACTGTTCATAAGGAAGTGTAATAAAATGGCAATGTTGAAAATCTGGAGTGAAAATATTAAATTTGCAAACTTACGAGCATGCATAGGAACTGCGCAATGCACGCTCGTAAAACAGTCATTTTTAGGAATTTTTTCACCAAATTTTCAACATAGCCATTTTAAGACCTCTGCTCATGAACAGTGTCACTGTGATTTTCTTAATGTGTCCCATACACTGATTTTGCACATCGACTGCGCCATTGTGCGCTACATGGGCGGAAACACATTTTGAGCAAGATGTGAAAAATGACAGCTGTACTGCTCATAAGGAGGTGTGGTAAAATGGCAATGTTGAAAATCTGGAGTGAAAATATTGAAAATTCGCGAACTTACGAGCGTGCGTAGGAACTGTACAACGCACGCTCATAAAACAGTCATTTTTTGGAATTTTTTCACCAAATTTTCAACATAGCCATTTTTGCTCATGAACAGTGTCACTGTGATTTTCTTAATTTATCCCGTACATTGATTTCGCACACCGACTGCGCCATTGTGCGCTACATGGGCGGAAACACATTTTGGGTGAGATGTGAAAAATGACAGCTGTACTACTCATAAGAAGGTGGTAAAATGGCAATGTTGTAAATCTGAGGAAAATATTGAAAATTTAATTTACGAGCGGCATAGGAACTGTACAATGCACCAGAAACAGTCATTTTTGGAATTTTTCACCAAATTTTAAACATAGCCATTTTAAGACCTCAGCTCATGAACAGTGTCACTGTGATTTTCTTAATTTGTCCCTGCTTTTTGATCTCGAGACACCGACCGGCGCCATTGTATGCGCTACACGGGCGAAACACATTTTGGGTGAGATGTGAAAATGACAGCTGTACTGCCTATAAGAAGGTGTGGTAAAATGGCAATGTTGAAAAGCTGGAGTGAAAATATTGAAATTGCTAACTTACGAAGCTGCAAGGAACTGCGAACGCACGCCAGAAAACAGTAATTTTAGGATTTTTTCACCAAATTTTCAACATAGCCATTTTAAGACCTCTGCTCATGAACAGTGTCACTGTGATTTTCTTAATTTGTCCTGTACATTGATTTCAAGACACCAACTAAGCGCCATTGTGCGCTATATGGGCGGAAACACATTTTGGGTGAGATGTGAAAATGACAGCTGTACTGCCTCATAAGAAGGTGTGGTAAAATGGCAATGTTGGAAAATCTGGAGGAAAATATTGAGAAATTGCAACTTACTAGCTCATGTGAGGAACCGCGCAACGAAATCAGAACAGTCATTTTTGACTTTATACAATTGATTGCTTTCATGAACGACTAACACAGCTATGGTAGGTTATTCAGGTTCGAAGCGGGTGATTTCGCAGTGATTGCGTAAATCACTCCTTCGCCCGACAACACCATGACAGTGACATCATTCATGAGAAGGGGTCCCAAAACCCCATGTTGAAAATTTGTGCAGAAATTACCAAAATGCCTGAGATATGCAAAAAGTTGAAAACCCTATCTAGCCCATTATACAGCTTATCGGCATTTCCTCAGTTCGCGGTCGGCTTTGAAGAGTGCAGAGGTGTTCCCGTCCCACAAGATCATCGCGCCGAGGTCCGGAGGTAAGTATGGGGTGAGGGGGGGCGGGGAGGCAGGGTGCAGGGTGGGTGCAGGTTGTGGAGGGGGCCAGGAGACTACGGGACCAGTTTTTCATAGGTTTTTTTTTTTTTTTTTAAATGATGACATGGACGCTTGCCACGCTGGGGTGGGCCTCAGCGTGGCACCTTGTACTGGGGGGAGTGAAGCCGACGGGGATTGAGCACCCCGCCTGCCGCTTAGCATGGGGGAGAGAGAGACAGTGAAGCCGATGGGGATTGGGCACCCCCTGTCGGCTATACCATCAGGGTTGCCATGCTGGGGTGGGCACTGCTGCGGCATTTGGGAGGCTTTGGGGAGCGTGAGACAGCCGACGGGATTGGGCACCTGCCGGCTATAGAGGTGTGCATGGGGGGGCAGCACGCAGTATGTGTGTGTGTGTGGGGGGGAGCTGCGCATGAGCAGGCGATATCTGATCACTGCTCACTGAAGCGTAGCTTCCCCTTTCAACTGTATGCCACTGCATTTTGGAGCTTGTCACTGACAGCTCCAGCATGCATTGGCTTACAGGGGCCGTGCCTGCCAACACACTGACTGAATTGGAGGAGGAGGTGACACACCTCCAAAATCTCGGATGATGGCACTATGTTTCTTGCACATGCGTGCAAGCAAACATAAAAAGGAAAGGGACCTGGGGGTAATCATATCAGATGACCTTAAGGTTAGCAAGCAATGTGAGAAGGCAGTAGGGAGGGCTGGGGGTATACTGGGATGTATAGGGAGAGGAATCAGCAGCAGAAAACAGGAAGTTGTTATCCCTCTGTACAGACAGTTGGTGAGACCCCATCTGGAGTACTGCGTCCAGTTCTGGAGACCCAATCTCCGCAAGGACATAGACAGGATAGAGGCAGTCCAGAGGAGGGCAACTAAAATGGTGCAGGGTCTGCAAGAGAAGCCGTATGAGGAGAGACTAAAGGAGCTTAATATGTATACCCTTGAGGAAAGAAGGGAGAGGGGACATGATAGAAACTTTTAAGTACCTCAGTGGAATCAACAAAGTCCAAGAGGGTAGCATCTTTCAGAAAAAGAGACGTGCAAGAACAAGGAGACACAATTTAAAGATGGGAGGGGCGGTTCAGGGGCAATGTGAGGAAGTATTATTTCACAAAGAGGGTAGTGGATGCATGGAACAGCCTTCCTGAGGAGGCTGTGGGGTCTAAAACTGTGGGAGAATTCAAGAATGCATGGGACAGACATAAGGCAATTCTTGTGGGGGATAGGAAGAAATAGGCTGTTGGTTAACTAGGATCTGCGGCCTATCCTGTAGGTAGGGAAATGGGCAGACTAGATGGGCCAAGCGGTCCTTATCTACCGTCAAAGTCTATGTTTCTATGTTTTTATGTCTAGGATCTACCACAGGGAATTAAAGCCCACTCTACCAGAGCGATCGTAACATCCTGGGCAGAGAGAGGGGAGGCCTGAGTAACAGACGTATGCTCAGCAGCAAAATGGTCCTTCAGTCATACTTTCACCAGACATTATCGCCTGGATGTGGAGTCTACTGAAAGGACCTCATTTGCCAGGGCAGTTCTAAGAGCAGGTACTCAATCTAGATAACTGACACTCGATCTGCCTCAATATTATTCCACCCAAGATATATACTATAACCGCACTGCTACTAAGGTCCCGATGGTTCTGACTACGGAGTACTATAAAGGGTATGAAACATAATGGTATTTACTTATCTGGTAAAGGTGATTATTTGAGTACCCTTTATAGTACTCCGCTGCCCCACCCGGGGCAGCAGATGCAGTGAATTTTTACTGGTTTCACAGACACAGTCAGTCATCTAACTGTTATAAGAAATGTAAAGGGATATGCAAAGTATTATAGTTCCTGCATACAACCTTCAGTTATAACGTTGTTAGATGTGATCATGTTCTGCTTAAATAAAAGGGATAAAGTGTCTTGACAACACATCCAATGATATTTCCTTTCTTACAGTCAGTGGTGGAGCTAGAGGTGGGGTGATCGCCCCTCCTGGCTGCCCCAGTCTGAGTAGTGGTGCCCCGTCACCATCTTTATTCATTGCTTAGTGCCCATTGTGGAGCCCATGATTGACTGAATGGCCCCCCCAGCTCCCAAATGCTCCCAAAACTGGCTCCGCCACTGCTTACAGTATGACAGTCAGGGCTACTAGGCAATAGTCAGAGAGGGCAGCATTTAACAGAACACAGTTGTTCTTTCCCCTCCAGCTTGTTTTTCTTTTGGGGGGTGTTTTTTCCTATGTCTTCATTAGAGTACCTATGATTACTATGGAAGATTCACATTGGAGATCCTCAGATGGGACAATGGGGCTGGTGTTGGCCAGCCTGTTTTTGACTGACTTGTGCATCAACCTGTGGGATGGATGAAGAATACCCAATGGTTCTGACTGCAGAGTACTACATAGGGTATTCAAATAATCACCTTTACCAGGTGAGTAAATACTAATACTTTGTCTGGGTTCCAAGCAGGGCATAAACTGAGTTGGAACTAACAGGAACTCATTTCCACCTCCATTGAATACTACTGGAGAGTTTCACCTCCTAGGGGTGACAGGTCCCTTCCCCTCCCCAACCAACAAATGTAGAGACTACAGTTCCACCTCCCAAACATTTCCAATTTAACCAGTGGTTCCAACTGTCACTCTTCTAAGTTTAGGATGAAGCCTAACCTCTGCAGTGTGCTCCTTTACTGTCTGAAGGAAGCACACGGTTTCCTCTTTTGCATTTTTACACGCTAGCCGGTCATCTAGGTAAGGTAATACCACTATGCCCTGCCTGTCCAGGTGGGTTGCAGCTGCTGACAAGCACTCTGTGTACACTCTGGGTGGTGTGATCAGACCAAAAGGCATTGCTTTGACCCAAAACTAAGCATACTCCACTCTGAACCTCAAATACTTCCTGTGCCAGGGACTGTTTTTTAATTTTTTTATTTTATTGAGATATTCAGAAAGACCTTTGAGTCAAAGACTCATTTACAAAGGTTCCACGTCAAACATAGAGCAGTACAGGGATAACATTGCTTACAGAACGTGGAACTTTACATCACAGTGCAGGAATACAAGCACGATACAGTGAAGTGAGAGACAGACAGGGATCACAAGAATTACAGTATTATAGCACAGCCCAAGAAGCAAAGCATAGAGGCCGTTTGTCAATTTAGCAAGCTTGGTAGAAATTAGGTCTGGCGACCAGCGAGAAGCTTACCTTGGTCATCAGGGAGAGAAGGGGTCAGGGGCAGTCACAATGGTTAGCGGCCTGGAGGTGATTCCTTAGACAGGATTTAAAAGGGCCTAGTCTTGTTATATTGGCTATTAGACTTGGGAGGGCATTTGTCAAGGAGGGGGCTTTATAACTGAAAGATCTTTGGTACTGGGAGGTCTGGTAATGGGGTACCTGAAGTAGCGGTTTTGTCGTGTTTCGGGTGGTTCTGACAGGAGCAGCTGGGAGAATAATTTTGTTTAGGGAAGGGGAGTGAGGCCTAGGTAATCTTTTCGGCCATCAGACAGGTGTGGTACATGATTCTGTAGTCCAAGTTTAGCCAGCTTGTGGAACTGTAGAGGGAGCAGGTGTGAGTGAAACGATCACATCCAAGGATGAGGTGGCAGGCCTTGTTAAGGACAAGCCGGAGTTTATCAAGGGCCGAGGGGGAGCAACACTGTAGATGAGAATGCCATAGTCCAGCAGGGAGAGTACAGAGGAATTAATGGTAAATCACAGTGCTTCAGGGGTGAGACAGTGCTTGTACCTGTAAAGTACGCCTAGTCTGGAGTTAAGGGCAGTGGATAGGAGGTGTATAAGCTGATTGAAGTTGAAAGCCGGATCTAGAGTGATCCCGAGGTATTTAAAGGTGTCCACTTGTTCGAGGGGGGATTGATTTACGGTTATAAATTGGGGGCAAAGGTGCCTGAGTGGGTTTTGTGGATGGGAGAAAATCATGACTTTTGTCTTTTTGTAGTTAATAGTTAGGTGCTGGGTGGTGAGCCAGTGTTCGGTTTCACGGAGAGCTTGTTGGAGTGATTGGTATAGTTTAACGGGGTCCGGGTCAGAAGTGAACAGGATGGCATCATCTGCATATAGGATTAGTCTGCTGGAGCAGGCCAACAGGAGGGAGTTTAGGTAGAGACAGAAAAGGAGAGGGCCAAGGATGGAGCCCTGTGGGACACCGGAGCGGACTGGGAGGCTAGGGAACCGGACGGTGCCTACCTTGACAAGCTGAGTTCTGTCAGATAGGTAGCTGGTGAACCAGTTCAAGGCATCTTGTGAGAGGCCACAGTGAGCAAGAGTGTTCAGTAGGAGGGCACGGTTGACGGTATCAAATGCCTTTGAGAGGTCCACGAAGATGGTTCTTGTGATGTGGCCGCGATCCAAGGTGGAGTGGACATGGGAGGCAAGTTCAAGGAGGGCAGTGGTGGTGCTATGACCCTTACAGAAACCATGTTGCTGGCTGCATAGGATGTTATATTTAGTAAGGTGGTCAGTGAGTTGGTCGGTGACTATGCGTTCTCATGCTTTGGATAGAGCGGTAGAATGGAGACGGGGCGGTAGTTATTAGTGGATGTGCGATCCCCACTTTTATGTCTGGGGGTGATGTAGGCCGATTTCCATTGGGCGGGGAATTTCACCTGGCAGAGGGAGCAGTTGAGGATATGGGTGAGCAGGGTAAGGACTTCCAGGAGGGTGAGGCGGAGAAGTCTCAGGTCTAGAGAGTCATTACTGAGAGGGGAGTGGTTAAGGGCTTTGGCAAGGTAGGGTTTGGCAGTCTCTGGGGTAAGGATACGAATATAGAAAGGAGGGGCACGGGGTGGTGGGGGTGGTGTCCTGGCAGGCGGTGGGTCGAAGAAGTTAGGGGGGAGGACATGGCTGAGATCCGTGAAGGCGGAGTTTAAGGCGAGGCTATACAGTGGGGATCCGAGGAGATGGAACCGTTAATTAAGATTTGATCTGGGGGCAGATTAGTAGGTTGGCCACATAGTTCCTTAATATTATTCCAAAATTTGAACCCGGAGCCCCAGGTGGAGGTTAAGGAAGCTTTGTAGTAGTCTGCCTTGGCGGAGCGAATGGCCCATGTGCACTTGTTGCGGACCTCCCTATACCGTTTCCTGTCCTCAGGCCATTGGGTCTCAAGAGCTCGATACCAGAGGGCGTCATGGTGACGCAGCAGGCCCATGAGGTGGTCAGAGAACCAGGGGGCATAGTTGCCCTTGGACATGCTGTTGGTTAGTGGGGCAAACTTATCACAGGCAGTATTGAAGATGCTGGTAAATAGTTCAAGCGCACAATCCAGATCGAGGGTGTTTGCTAGGGGTGTCCAGTCCCAGTCATGGAGGTAGGCCTTGAGTTGGGCTAGTTTACGAGACCCAAGCTTGCGCGGAGAGGTAATTTTTTGGGGGTTTGAGGGCTGTGCCGGACCAGTTGAAGAGTACCGGTGTGTGGTCACTTAGTGCGTCAGGGAGAACCAAGGTGTTGGTTATTCTGTGGGGACGGTTAGTGAGGACAAGATCAAGAAGGGAGGAAGTCCCTGTGCGGGAGTTTACCCGGGTGGGTGTAGTGATTACCTGAGTGAGATCAAGGGCTGCTGCCTCGTTAATGAACGGGGCAGCTGTCTTGGCCAGCCAATTTATGTTGAAGTCACCCATAATTATTTTTTCATACTGGGTGGGAAAGGTGGAGAGCTGGGACAGGATGTCTTGGAAAGCTTGCTTCTGTTCCCAGGGAGGGATGTAGGCAGTACTGAGGAGAAGAGGGGAGGTGAACTTACCTAGTATTAATTTAAAGGTGAGAGTGATGCAGAGATATGCCTCCCTTAAGTCCAGTGCCCCAGTCAATCCTCTTGTTATAGGGAGGAAAGAAAAAAATTACTCACCGTAGTAATGTTTCTTCCCAGGAATCCATCAGTTAGATTTACAATAAACATCATACCGCCAGATTGTGATGCCCAGAGATAGAACATTATGCCAATTTGAAAACTTAGAATACAAGTTCAAACTCTGCACTGTGGCCATGCTTCTCAGTGTCAGATTTGTTTCAACAGCTAGGGGAGCTGTGACCACTAAAACTAGCTAAATGACTACCAAAAATGTCCAAATATTTTACTAAAATTTTTAAAATACCAAACAAATTTAAAGGAGACAACATGAAACATTTAAAGAGCAGCTTCCTAGTAGCTGCCTGCCCTAGCCCGTTCGATTCCTTACCTTATCAGTATTGAGCTGAAGTTTGGCAGAAAAAGTCCCTTTGTGCAAAAAGTTATATCCCTCGTAAACTTAGAAATCTGTATGCTGGCCAAAGCGATCGATCAACTAATAGGGACTCAATTATTCGATCGATCACTTTGATATAATAAAATCCCAGCACTAAAGGGTATAAACATATTTGAAAATACCGGCCCCATAGAACTGAATGGGGCATGCTCACGCAGCCTTCATTTTGTGCCATCACAAAACAGGGCTGCATGTGCCAACGTGGGGGCCGTGTTTTCTGGACCAGGAAGTTGGTCCTTTTTTGGCCAGCATACAGATTTCTAAGTTTACAAGGGATATAACTTTTTGCACCGAGGGACTTTTTATGCCAAACTTCAGCAGCTCAATGCTGGTAAGGTAAGGAATCGAACGTTGCTGGGGGAGAGCAACAACGCTGACAGTAGGAACCTGCTCTTTAAATGATCACCTTCTAACAATTGATGAGTGACTGCACTAAGGAAGGCTCAAGCAACCTTAAGATAGGAAACTGATTCTTGTGTGAACAGATTTTTACATTCTGGAAGTGGAGGCAGGGTTAGGGGTTTGCAAATCTCATTGATGGATTCATGAGAACATTATTATGGCGAGTCATTATTTCTATAAACAGCAGAAATCCATCAATGATGTTTTACAATAAGCAGACTCTACCAGTACCTTGGGAGGATGGATCCAGAACCTGTTTAGAAAGGTTCTGCAAGACAGCAGTTGCAAAACTGGCATCCCTCCTAGACTATGTCTAGGCAGTAGTGCTCTCAGGAATGCATGCACTGTTTTCCAGGTAGCTGCTTTACAAATGTCTAGACAGGGGATGCCCCGTGTAGTGCCACAGAGGCACCTCTTGTGGAATGTGCCCTTAGGATCTCTGGGAGGTATTTTATGAGCTTTTTTTCATAACCGAACTGTATGCAGGAGACTATCCAATGAGAGATAGTTTTAGCTGCTGGCTTACACTTTCCCACTTCTTCATAGCCGATGAATAGCTGTGTACCCTGGGACCTACTGTGCTTTTTACATCCAGACAGTGCAGTGTCTGTTCACCAGTACTGGAATGTTCGTGGTGGAGCAAAGGAAGGCTAACTGACTGGTTCAGGTGGAATTCAGACACCACCTTTGGCAGTAACTTCCTATTGGTCCTAAGGACTGCTTATCCATGTGGAAGATTATGTAGTTTGGAGTTTGCTTACCCTCTTGGCAGATGTCATGGCAATCAGGAAAACTGTTTTCCAAGTGACACGTTTTAAATCAGCTGTTGCCATAGGGTCAAAGGGAGCCTCCACCAGCTGGGTAAGACAGATATTTAAGTCCCATGGAGGAAGTGGATCCCTTACAGAGGGATACAGGTGACTGAGGCCTTTAAAGAACTTTTTAAAAACAGGTTGTGAGGCCAAGGACTTGCCTTTGCCTGCAGATGTGTAGGCTGACATCTCTGCCAGATGCACCTTCAAGGGTTGAGGGTCTCCAAGGGAAGGACTGTAAGTGTACCAGATAATGCAGCACTGTAGGGATCCCTGCCTGCATTGGGATCATCCTCCTGGGGGTACATCAGTACGAGAATATCTTCCACTTAAAGGAGTATGCTCTCCTTATTACTGGTGTTCCGGAAACCTTCAGCACCCTCAGAATCATTTCTGACTGATTCAAACTAGAGAATTATTTTTTGTGTGTAATTTCCTTTTCTGCCCCCTTCTGCACTGCCCTCAAACTCCCACTCATCTCTCAAGGCACACCACTGCTCCTGTTTCCCACCTGAACTCCCTGAGGTGCCATCCTCCATGAGGCCTCGCCCCCCCCCCGCTGGGGGTGGGGGAATGGGATGCTGGGGATATACTCCTAAACAATTCTTGTTTCATCAGGAGACACCTCATTCTGGTCAGGCAGGGGAATGCAGTGGCACCAGGGGGACCTCGTGCAAGGGTTGCAAGAATGCATACATGCAAGCAAGTGTGATATCATCCACAGCCGGTATGGCTCCTCTCACCCCTAGTCATGCCGCTCCCTACTGTCCCCTGCATCCCGGGGGCAGTATGGTAGTGGCAGATGGGACTCTCCCTCCCTGGGAAAGGAGAGCATTCTCTGGTATGCTCAATCCTCCACCCCTGGGCCCCCAGTGTCTCAGGCTTGTTCCCAAAGCTGGGTCACCAACGTCACGAGTGGTAGCACTGCCACTGTGCCAATGGGATGGCAAACTAGAGAGTTCTAGTTCCTCAAGAAGCATGCCCTCAGGCATAGTGTTCGGAGGTCTAGGAGAGTTACTCTAGCCTGAGACACTGAGGTTGTAGCTCAGTGGCAGGTTGACTGGAATCGTGCTGGACAAGGTCAGGAGCACTGAGTACCAAGCCTGTCTGGCCCAGTCTGGGACTATCGGACTCACTGCTGCTGGCTCTCTCCTGAGCTTTATGAGCACTCTGTGTATGAGTGGGAATGGTAGGAAGGCATACACGAACCTCCCTGTCCAGTCCAGAACTAGGGTGCTCTCTGGGACTGGGCCCCTTGCTGGTGGCCTGCAACAAACCTGTGGAAACACAGAAACATAGATGTTGAAGGCAGATAAGGACCGAAAGGCCCATCCAGTCTGACCATTTTTTCTACCTTATGAATGTGCCATCGGCATTTACTCTGTCAATGGCCTATCTATTCATACTCATCTGCATTGCGCCCTTATGCCTATCCCATGCCTGTCTGAAGCCCTGCACTGTATTCATATCCACCACTTCCTGGGGTAGGCCGTTCGATGCATCCACCACGCTTTCTGTGAAAAAGAATTTCCTCACATTACCCCTGATTCGGCTTCCCTCTAATCTCATGCTGTGTCCTCTTGTGGGAGCTGAATGTTCCCCAAGAGGCAAACACACCCATTTCCAGAGTGCCCCATCTTCTGAAAAGTGAGGCCAGCACTTGCTAGTCCACGGTCTACTTGTGGTTTCCCTGGCTGATTCTGCTTAGGGAGTCTGCCAGTACATTGTCCTTGCCTGGCAGATGTGCAGAGGAAATCTTTGCATCTAAAGAATAAGCTAGATCCCAGATCCTCATGGCTTCTGTGCACAGTTTTGAGGTTCTTGTTCCTCCCTGCGTGTTTATGTCATACATTATTATGATACTGTCTGTCCGAATCTGAACAGACTGACCTTGTAATTGGGAGGAAAAGCATTGCATTGCCAGCGAAATTGTCCTGAGCTCTAGGAGACTGGTGGGCTCCTGAGTCTCCTGTGGGCCCAGATTCCACTCACTGCGAGATCCTCCAGGTGGGCACCCCACTCTAGGAGTGAGGTATATGTTGTGAGGACAGTTGCTGGGGATTTCTGGAGGAAGGCAGTGCTCTCAAAAGTGAATCGCACCTTTGGGACCAGTGGTCCCTTAGATGATACTAAATGTCCCTCATCTGAAACTTGGCCAATGGCACCACTTCTGTGGACGAGGCCATGTGGCCAAGTAACTGCAGGAAATTCCTTGCAGGCCTTGGGTAGCCCAGTATGAAGGATTCTGCAGTAACAATCAGATTCGATACCCTTTCCTGTGGAAGGAAAGCCTTCCTTTGCAGGGTATCCAGTTTTGCATCTGTGACATCCAGTACCTGAACTGGTTCTGTCTGAGACTTCTGCACATTTATCAGGAAACCCAGGTTCTTAAGGGAAATCTTTTAAGTTTTGACTATATCACCTTACCTCATTCTGTTTCCTCGACATCAGCCAATCGTCTAGGTAGACGGATGCCCTGGACTGACATAGGCCGGTGGATGTCTACCAGGTAGGGAAAACCACCACACACATCAGCAGGATTAGAACTGGGGGAGGGGGGGTTGATGGGCGCAGGAAGCTGCAGAACAAGCAGAGGTGGTAAATGAGTACTTTTCCTCTGTCTTTACTGGGTGAGGTGGAGGATCTTTCCAACCTGATGGGAGGGTAGAGGAGCCCACTGAACCAGGAGGTCAGTTGGAGACTGAAGGACTGGATGAGACTAGGGCAGAGGATGGGTCGTATCTAGAAGAGGAGGAGAGGATGCATGAGTAGGGGGGATGGGAGGGCAAAAATCGCAGCAGATGGGGGAGAGAGGCCCTTTGGTCGCTAAAGACTGAGAAGGCGCTGGGGCCAGATGGGCTGCATCCCAGGGTGCTGAAGGAACTGGCGGATGTGCTGGCAGCTCCACTGGCCTCACTCTTCAACATCTCCCTGAAGACAGGGTGGGTGCCTCAAGATTGGAAGGTGACTCATGTGGTGCCTATTCACAAGGGGGGGTTCAGAGAGGAGATGGGGAATTATAGGCCCGTTAGTCTAACGTATGTGGTAGGCGAGGTTATGGAGGACATTATCAAGGAGAGGCTGGGGGGGCAGCTGGAAAGATTGGGGCACATGGATGACAGGCAGTATGGTTTTGTTCTGGGGAGGTCATGCCAGACTAACCTGGTGGAGTTTTATGACTGGGTGACGGGTGCCCTGGACCGACAGAGGCCGGTGGAAATGCTCCATCTGGATTTCAGTAAGGCGTTCAATTCGGTACCCCACAATGGCCTACTAACAAAGCTGGGGGGATGGGGTGAGGGGCAGTTGCTCAGGTGGGTGGAAAACTGGCTTACGGGGCGAATAGAGCAAGCGGTGCTTGGAGGAATAGTCTCCTCCCTTAGGAGGGTCATCAGTAGGGTCCCCCAGGGTTCAGTCCTGGGGCCACTCCTGTTCAATTCCTATGTCTCGGACATAGGGTGGGGTTTTAGGAGTAAGTTGAGTCTCTTTGCAGATTACTCAAAACTGGGAGCTCTGGCAGATGGGCAGGAGGGGAGAGAGGCCCTGCAGGGGGATCTGGACACCCTGGGGGGGGGGGCAAGGAAGTGAGGGTTGAAGTTCAATGCAGGGAAATGTAGAGTGCTGCATCTGGATCAGAAACCGGACAAGCATACACCTGGGGACCACACTGCAAGTCACATCTGGCGAGAGGGAATTAGGGATAGTGGTGGACAGCAAAATGAATAACACAAAGAATTGTCGAAGAGCTGCAGCAAAAGCAAACAGGATACTGGGCTGCATAACCAGGGGGATTACCTCCAGGAAGAGGGAGGTGATCCTCCCTCTGTATAATGCCCTGGTTAGGACGCATCTTGAGTACTGTGTGCAGTTCTGGAGACCCCATCTTAAGAGGGACACAGTGCTGCTGGAGAGTGTCCAGAGGAGGGCGACCAGGATGATTCAGGGCATGGAGGGTAGGACCTATGAGGAGAGACTGGATGAACTCAATCTGTAAGCATTGGAGGAGAGAAGAGACAGAGGGGACATGATAGAGGCTTTCAAGTATGTACAGGGAATGCCAGCCCGGTGGCGCTGAGGGTTGAGGCGCTGATGCCACACTCGCTGCCACACTGCGCAACGAGGTTTGGGAACGAGCCCGGCCATCGGGGTACAGGAGACTGGGACTGAGCATCCATAGACTGCTCTCCCAGTCCTGGGGTGGGTTGGGGAATCTCGCCACACAGCGGCCCTGGGACGCCTAGCACTTCAAGTGCTGGGCAATCTGAGGGGGAATGTGGCAGAAGTCGGCACACTGTACCCAGACGTCACTGCACGTCTGTGTTCCAGGGAACCAATTGAAGGAAATGGCTGGGCGTGACCGTGCAGCTTGATGGCCATGCTCCGAGCCACCTGGAGGACTTTGGCGGACTCCTGTCAGGGAGGGTCCGGAGCTGTCCTGGCTGGCTGAGGCAGAGGGGGAGCCCTCCAGTGGGATGGCAAGATGGCCATCCTGGATCCTCCTGGGTGCAGTCTGAGCTACCCAGGTCTCCGGGCAGGCGGAGCCGGCGGCTGGATGCCCCAAGCCGGTAGTGTGCCGCAGCAGGTGGCAAAAAGCATTACATAAAAAAAAAAAAAGTATGTAAAGGAAATTAATAAGGGCAGAGCCTGGGAAGTATTCAGGCTTAAGAAGGGGGAACTACCAGGGGCATGAGTGGACGCTGGAAGGGGGGACAGGGGGGAAGGAGGAGACACTGCTTCACAGAGAGGGTGGTGGAACCATGGAACGCACTGCCCAGGAGTCTGGTGGAAGAGACCACAGTAGAAGGATTCAAGAAGGGTTGAGACAGATACAGGGGGAAGCGGAGGCCAGGGAGGGCCACCTCTGAGGCGGGGGGGGGGCGGAGGATCGAGCTCCCAGTAGGCGGCTAGCTTCCGAGCAGACACAACAGACCATAGGGCCTATTCTGCTGGCTTTTACTATGATACTATGATTGTCTTCTCAGGTGTGCTGCCACCATGGCTAGGCACTTTGTGAAGACCCTTGGTGCTGAGATTAGGCTGAAGAGAAGGGCTAGTTTCCCAGCCTAAACCTGAAGTATTTTCTTCTGTTGGGTCTGACTGGAATGGGAAGGTAGGCATCTTTTAGATCCAGTGATCATAGAAACATAGACTTTGACGGCAGGTAAGGACCGCTAGGCCCATCTAGTCTGCCCATTTCCCTACCTACAGGATAGGCCGCAGATCCTAGTTAACCAACAGCCTATATCTTCCTGCCCCCCACAAGAATTGCCTTATGTCTGTCCCATGCATTCTTGAATTCTCCCACAGTTTTAGACCTCACAACTTCCTCAGGAAGGCTGTTCCATGCATCCACTACCTCTCTGTGAAATAATACTTCTCACATTGCCCCTGAACCGCCTCCTTCTATCTTTAAATTGTGTCCCCTTGTTCTTGCAAGTCTCTTTTCTGAAAGATGCTACCCTCTTGGACTTTGTTGATTCCCTTGAGGTACTTGAAGTTTCTATCATGTCCCCCCTCTCCTTCTTTCCTCAAGGGTATACATATTAAGCTCCTTTAGTCTCTCCTCATACGGCTTCTCTTGCAGACCCTGCACCATTTTAGTTGCCCTCCTCTGGACTGCCTCTATCCTGTCTATGTCCTTGGAGATGGGGTTCTCAGAACTGGACACAGTATTCCAGATGGGTCTCACCAACTGTCTGTACAGAGGGATAACAACTTCCTGTTTTCTGCTGCTGATGCCTCTCCCTATACATCCCAGTATACCCCGGCCCTCCTACTGCCTTCTCACATTGCTTGCTAACCTTAAGGTCATCTGATATGATCACCCCCAGGTCCCTTTCCTGTTGTTGTTGTTACTACCTCCCACCCATTGTGTTTCTTCTCCTGGGTTCTTGTTTCCCAGGTGCATTATTTTGCACTTTTTTGCATTGAATCCTAGCTGCCATACGTCTGACCATTCCTCCAACCTTGCCAAGTCCCTTTTCATCCTTTCCACGCCTCCTTGTGTATCAACCCTGTTGCAGATCTTTGTGTCATCTGCAAAAAGGCATACTTTTCCTTCCAGTCCCTCTGCAATGTCACTGATGAAGACATTAAAAAGGACTGGACCCAATACTGAACCCTGCAGTACCCCACTAGTAACCGCCCTTTCTTCAGAGTGGACTCCATTTACAATTACCTTCTGTGTCCTGTTGTCTAGCCAATGTTTTACTAGGCTACCACCCTGGGATCCACTCCCAGGCTGGTTAATTTGACTAATAATCTTTGTGTGGGACTGTGTCAAATGCCTGCTAAAGTCTAGGTAGGCCATGTCCACAGCCCCTCCCTGGTCTACTACTTTGGTCACCCAGTCAAAGAAATCTATTAGAGTTGTCTGACATGACCTTCCCACTGTGAACCCATGCTGCCTTGGATCCTGTGCTCCACTGACCTCTAGGTACTCAACTATTCTTTCCTTCAGAAGTGACTCCATCACTTTCCCTACCACAGAGGTCAGACTGACAGGTCTGTAGTTTCCTGCCTCTGTCTTGGTCCCACTTTTGTGAAGGGAAATCACATCCGCCTTCCTCCAGTCCTCAGGTACCACACCATCCTCCCATGATTTATTAAAAAGAGTAGCCAGTGGTTTCACTAGTTCCTTCCTTAATTCTTTTAGAATTCTGGGGTGAATTCCATCAGGACCCATTGCTTTGTCCACCTTCAGTTTTAGGAGTTCTTGCAGAACCCTTTCTTCTGTGAAAGGACTGGGATCGACCCCCCTATCAAGAGTGCTTCTGTTAATTGGATTAGGCACTTCCCCCTCCTCTTTTGTGAATACTGAGCAGAAATATTCGTTCAGTATTCCTGCTTTTTCACTGTCCCCCTCTGCCCACCCACCGTTCATTCTATTCAGCTAGAGCTGGAAGTAAAGAAACTGTTGCAAGCATCCCAACCAATCTCACTGTAGGGATGGTATCACTGTGCCCAGTGTGACCACCTTGAACGTTTCCTTTCTGCTATGTTTGCTCAGATATCGTAGATCTAAAATGGGTTACCACTCTCCATTTTTTTTTGGGGGGGGGTTAAGAAGTACCTTGAAAACAGGCCCTCTCCCCACTGTGAGATAGGGACATTTTCTAATGCTTTGCTTGCAACAGTTTCTTTACTTCCAGCTCTAGCTGAAGTCTTTCTGTTAGTAAATGTGCTAGGAAGATTTTAGTTTCTGCAATTTGGGAACTTTTTGAATTGCAGGGACAATCTCTAGCCCACTACTTCCAGGGTCCACTTGTCTGTGGTGATCAGTAACCATTTCTGAAAGTGTGTCAGCCTCCCTTCCCCCCCACTGGTAGTGGTTGACCGACTGGTGACCTGAGCAGAACTCAGGTCACCAGCAGAAGCAGGGGGTTGTTTTGGCTGTGTCTTGGGGGTATGTGTGTGTGCTGCTGCACATCTGAAGCCTCGTCTGCCTCTCCCTCTGTAGTAACCTCTTTAAGGGTTGGCACTCATAGGGAGCACAGGGTCCTGGATAGTAGCCTCTGCACCTACCTCCCCCCTTCTGTAGGAAGTGGGAGCCTCCTCAGAGCCACTGCATGGCCAAGACTCGTGAAGTGGAGCCACAGCTGTATGAACTGGTACTTGGTGGCATCCAGGGCTGACTCTTCTATAGCAGCCAGACCCTGGGCCACATCACCATCTTTAAAAAAGAGAAATGTGGATATTCCCATGGTACTGTGAACACAGAATTCAGGGGAGTCACATGATGTTGCCTAGGGGAGTGCAAGCCTTCTGCGTTGCACTTCCCACCAACAGTTAAAGCAAACAATTAAAGAGATTTACCAAGGTTTTCGTGTGTCTGTTTGTGTGTATGTGTGTGGGGGGGGGGAGGTAAAAGATTCCTCTATGAGGAAGCTTATTGCGGCGAAAACCTACCTGTGTAGATGTGATCATTTTTATCTGTCCCCTGGTTGGTAGGGCAAGGATCTTATTTTTGCCCCAAGGGACCGCTGAGCCGATCCCTTACCTTCCTGGTGCCCACCCAGCCCCCACGCTGGCATACGCTCTGACGTATACACAGGAAGGTATGGGACCACACGCCCCATTACAGTCAATGAGCTGAAACTGAAATGTAGATTCCTGTACGTTAATTAGTAACTGGCAGGTAATTAACGACAGTACGTGAGACAGCACGTGATTAGCAGTGGACTCTGGAAGTCAGAGGAAATTCACACAAGAGCACGTTTTGAGTTTGCACCACAAGCAGAAAGCACAATATACTTTAGTCTGAGACTGCATTATAGGGCAGTTTAAAGGCTGGGGCTAACTGCAATTACAGGAGTGCTCAGGCCAAGGAAAGGCAAGCAACTCCTCCAGGGCAGTTTAAAGGCTGGGGCTAACTGCAATTGTCAGAATACAGCAAGACTTCATGTTTGAATGTAGATTCCTGTATGTTAATTAGTAACTGGCAGGTAATTAATGACAGTACGTGAGACAGCACGTGATTAACAGTGGACTCTGGAAGTCAGATGGAATTCACACAAGAGCACGTTTTGAGTTTGCACCACAAGCAGAAAGCACAATATACTTTAGACTGAGACTGCATTATAGGAAATTCAAAGACTGAGGAATGGAACTGTATTAGAAATGTAACCCCCCTGCAAATGGGGGTTCCCAAAAAGTCTTCCAGGAGCTTGCTTGAATGCTCCAAGCCTGAATGGTGTTTGGCGTTTAAGCCATTTATCTGTGAGTGCTTTTAGAGCCTCTGGTACTGTCTCTTTAAGAGCTGTCTGCTTGCAGACATAATTAGTTTCTATGGAGGGACTGTGTGTTTCCCTGCTTGAGTCCCACTTGAGCTGCTGCCAAATTGCTCTGTTTCTGTCATCACTAAGTGGGCAGAGTGAGCACTTTTCAAAGATGTAACTGTTTGCCAGAAATCATTTAGAGTAATAACGAAAATACAGTTTGTCTAACCTGCTTTTCTTTGCAGTCAGAACTGTGTTTGCCTAGTCCTCCATTCTGGTTTTGAACTGCTGAACTGGACCAATCAGTGTGGGGGGACCTTTGAAATGGAGCCTGCTTCTGGCAAATCAGAACTTGGACTCTCATTGTAGAGCCAGCCACCTATGTACTGTATGGCCAATGCTTCTGGGAATTGTAGTTTGGACTTCGGCTCCTTTTTGCCCCAACAGGGGGAGTCTGATTGTAACTGACAGCCAAACCAGCCAATTGAACTGGGAGGAACTCAAAGGAAATGCCCGGCTCTGTCTACTGGAAAGATCAGATCAGTTTGGGCAGTGAAGAGACAGGGAACTGTGTGCTTCTTCGGTGTGTAGTTTTAGCGCAGGAATCAAATGTAAGGCCCTAAGTTTCGGTCTTCAGCTTGTGCAAGCGCCTGTTCAGACTGAATCCGACCTGTAAAGAGAATCAAGGAGATCTGAAGAGTAGAAACCAGGCTCACCATGTAGAAGACTGGAGAAACTGATGAATCGCGCTCGGTCTGTCAGGAACTGAATCTGCTGTGTGTTCCCCCGGGTATTGTGCAGTAATTGCGATCGGGATAGAGAAGCAGCCTGCTTGGTATAGTACTTTCCTTTTACATATAAATGTGTGTAGTGCTTGTGGGGAATCACGTTTCAAATCCCCTGTACAGTGAATTGAGTGCATGAGGCTGGAAGTAAACCCCAGCTTAATCCAGACTACATCCATTTGCTCTAAATTGCAGTGGGGTCCAGTCACAAGGACCTTGTCCACAGGCTCTGCTCCTCCTGGCAATCCAGGACAATCTGCTTTCCATCCAGTTCCCAGCATTGAGTCTGTGAGTACAAAGCAGGGTAGCTCCCTGCCATCTGTTTATCAAATTGCAAGTGTGTCATCTATTTGTTGGTGTTTCATTTCTTCACAAACTGAGCCATCCGGCTCTGGATTATAATTGGGTATTGGGCAAGTGTTTTTCCATCACAGGGCCCCATCCAGCTGCACTGATCCTGGCTAGCCGCCCCCCCCCCCCCATCCCAGGTACCCAGTGAAAGTGACAATTTGGGACTCTGAACATGCGCACAGTACTGTGATTATTAAGGTGTCTGAACTAATTAACCTGATTTTCCCCGTCCTTGTTATATTCGTCTAAATTAATCAGATCTGTTTGTTTCAGCAAATTAAACTGTCTAAGGTATTCATTTATGTTAAAGAGTTGTACTGTGGTTTTTGCATGGTATCATCTTGTTTTACAGGGGGTCCCCAGAGTCAAGCTGATCGAACCAGTCCTGAGGGTAAGTGTATATTGTGAAGGTACTTCTGATATATTGTGTGGGCCACTAGTGGGAAGAAAGGGGGGTTGCAGTGACCCAGAGGGCTGTGACCAAGTCATACCAGACTGTCTTAACCCCGACCTCTGGGTGGAGGCACCCATCATTGGACCTAGGCCCCTTAACCTGTTAGAAGTTACACAGGCAGGGGTAGTAGCCCTTGGGGATAGTGCCACCTGGGGGTTACGGAAACATTCAGTCTAAAAGGTACCAAGTCCACCCTGAGGAAGGTGTCTCCTCCCCCGAAACGCTGGTGGTGTAAAGGGCATTCTGAATGTTCATATGAGAAATATTAAAGCTGCTCTATTATAATACCACAAAAATCTGGGTGAGTGGGTCTATCTGTTATGTGTGCTTGCACGCATGTACAAGAAACATAGTGCCATCATCCGAGTTTTCGGAGGTGTGGCACCCGTCTTCCAATTCAGTCAGTGTGTTTGCAGGCATGGTCGCAGTTCTCCAATGAATGCTGCAGCTGTCTATGACAGCAGCTGAAAATGCAGTGCCGTACAGTTGAAAGGGAGAGCTCCACTTCAGTGAGCAGCTCCCCCCCACACGCATGTATATTGCGTGCTCATCGCTCCCCCCATGCACACTGTATGGCCGACAGGGTGCCCAATTCCCCCTCGGCTCCAGGCCCCCCAAACAGCCTTCCAGCTGCCACACTGGGAGCCCACCCCAGCATGGCAAACATCCCGCGTCGTCTTCCTAAAAAAAAACAAACCTGTAAACAAAAAGTTCCCTCGGCGGTCTCCCTGCCCTTACAGCCCACCCTATGTGCATCCTTACCTCCCACATCCCCTCACCCCATACTTACCTCCGAGAGCTGGCAGAGACGATCTTTGGTGGACGGGAACACGGTCTGCACTCTTCAAAGCCGATCGTGAACTAAGGAAATGCCGGTAAGCTGTATAATGCAATAAATAGGGTTTTTTCAACTTTAATGCATATCTCAGGCATTTTTTGGAATTATGGCACCAAATTTTCAACATGGGGGTTTTGGGACCCCTCCATAATGAATTCTGGAACTGTTATGGCGTTAATGGGGCCTGAAGGGTGATTTCACAGTCACTGCATGAAATCACCTTTCAGAACCCGTTAACAAAATGAAAGTGCCAGCGTTCATAAGGTGGGCTCTCAAAAAGCCTATGTTGCAAATTTGGTGAAAAAATTCTTAAAAATGACTGTTTTACTAGCGTGTGTTGCGCAGTTCCCACGCACGTCAGAAGTTCACTGTAATATTTAATATTTGCTCCAGATTTTCAACATTGCCATTTTACCACCATCATGAGCAGTACAGCTGTCATTTTCACATGTCACCCAAAATGTGTTTCCTGCATGTAGCGCACAATGGTGCAGTCAGTGCGCAATCAATGTTGGGACAGATAAAGAAAATCACAGTGACACTGTTCCGAGCAGAGGTCTTAAAATGGCTATGTTGAAAATGTGGTGAAAATTTCAAAAGCCATTTGTTTTTAAGGCATACGTTGTGCAGTTCCTACGCACTTTCATAAGTTTGTGAATTTTTAATATTTGCATGCCAGATTTTCAACATTTCCATTTTATTATACCTCCTTATGAGCAGTACAGCTGCCATTTTTCACATCTTGCCCAAAATGTGTTTCCGTACATGTAGCGCACAATGGTGCAGTCAGTGTGTGAAAGCAATGTTTGGGACAGATTAAGAAAATCACAGTTACACTGTTTGTGAGTAGAGCTCTTAAAATGGCTATGTTGAAAATTTGGTGACAAAAGTCCATAAAATGACTGTGTTATGAGTGAGCATTGCGCAGTTTCCACGCACCCTCGTAAGTTCATGAATCTGTAATATTTTCAGTCCAGATTTTCACCAGTGGCATTTTTCCACACTTCCTTATGAACAGTACAGCTGTCATTTTTCACAACATGGCCGAACTATGTTTTCACACTTTCAGCGCAGAAATGCGTGGTCGCTGTGGGAAATCATTGTTTGGGACAGATAAAGAAAATCACAGTGACACTGTTCATGATCGAGGAATCCCAAAATGCCTGTGTTGACAATCTGCTGTAAAGAATCCTCAAACTAATTACATTAGAACGTCGTTGCACAGTTTCTATCTGCCTTCATTGACTTCCAGCTTTTAATATTTTCACTGCAGATTTTCAACATTGCCATTTTTACACTCCCCATGAACAGTACAGCTGTCATTTTTCACATCCTGTTCGAAATGTGTTTTTGACCTTGATGCTAAATGCCGTGAGTCGCTTAAGAAAAAGCAGCTGGCTAACAAACTGATATTGCCACTGTTCATGCGACGGGGGTCACAAAAAAAAAATGTTGAAAATTTGTAGTGAAAATACCAACAAATGCCTGAGGCGTTAGGGTTTCCGACCATGCGCCCCACCCTGTACAGAATGACAGGCATCAGGGGTGTGACTTGGAGTCTCGCCTGTAATGCTCATACCATTCCACACCCTGCAGCAAGTGAGAGGCATTGAGGTGTGCCTTGGACGCCCAGAGTTCACCCCATTCTCTATACCCACTCATCTCACCATATTTCCTGATGGAATGGAGTGCGCATAAAAGCCAAAGACCCCAAGGAACACTGTGACACTTGTCGGTGTCTGCACGGTAGGGTGTGGTGAAATGGCGTGGCCGTTATGCCTGATGACCCAAAGGCACACCCCAATGCCTGTCAGTCTCTGCAGGGTGGTGGTGGGGTTGGCTTCAGTTCAATACTTCACTGCCATTCCTATTATGCAGCTATATAACTCCTACACTACCAATGCCAGCAAGCAAACATTTGGCATTGACAAATGTTTGTTCCCGTAGCTTCTGCGTCCATTGCACCATCTACCTTAACAGCTAGTGCGAGCACTGCATTCCAGATTGCTTTCTGGTACTGGGCTGTATAGACCAAATAAGCTGCCTGCCTGAGAAGCAAGGACACTGCTGTGCACACTTTTTTGGCCACTGTATCCAGTTTCCTGGAGTCCTTCTCAGGGGCTGCGTGAAAAAGGACACCTTGGCCTTCTCATAAGCAGCTGCTTGGACCACGCCTTTGTGATCAGGTGGGCATTCAGATATTCCACACCCTGTCTGTCCACCTGATACTTCTCTTTTTTACCAATACCAGCAGCTGAATTCGACGCCAACGTAATTTCTGAAGCAGCTTTTGTAGTGATTTGTGGATGGGAAGTAGCAGCCTCCTTGGGAGGGCCAGCCCCACCATAACCATGAATTCCACTTCCTCCTCATCCACTTCTATTTCAAAAGAGGGGGTGTTGAGGGTGCTCAACATCTGCTTGTTTTTTAAACTTAAATTTGTTGTTTTGAAAGTAAAACAACAGCATACAGTTAATACTGCCTACCAGGCATACAAAGCTAGGTGTAAGGAACCATCCCAATGGAATACAGTTATTCAGTTTAACCTAGGCAGACTGGTTTAAGGAGGTGGGAACAGTACCGCAAAGTCCAACATCTGAGTCCAAGATAGCTGCACCTCCAAAAGTGAGGCGATCATCCAAGAAAAAGGTGCCCCACAAAGGTCAGACTTAACACCATGGTTGATATGATCCCATTCCAAGCATGTAATATAGAATACCACATTGGTAGCACTCCGTTCCCTCCCCACAATTCCTGCAGACTGCCATAATAAAAACCCTATACTGGACTATAAACTAGAGCTGTACAGGGTACAGAAATATTACCAATACTTAAGAAAAATTGGCATTAAACATGTTTTAAATAGTTTCTCAGTCAGAAGTAGAACAAATTGAACCTGAAATAGACAAGCGGATTACAGTAGGGCTGGGAGAAAAGTACATCCTTTAGCTAATGTTCGTTCATCAAACATAATATCAGGCTCTAACACCAGCGAAGCTAGCTGTAAGGCAGTCCAAAAAAGTGTAATTTACCTCGGACACGCATTCAGGTAACCTGCGCCAGAACTAACCTAGACAGCAGAAAAAACTGCCATGTAGTGTTCGCCATCTTAATCCTTAGGCTGCCGGAAGATTTAGAATGCATAGGTTTTTTGGACAAGATATCTTGTCAGCGGCAGCCTAAGGGTTAAAGAAGCAATTAAAGGTTTCTGGTAACCCTACCTGAACCCAAAGTAGAATGAGCTAATGATATCAAATAAAAAGCATGCAATTGAAAAATAAATATCTGAAGTTCTAACCCCACTCCACTGTGAATCTCTGATGCCTTTCCATGAATGTAGAGGAAAATCAAGTTGGAAAAAAAAAAAAACAGTTTCTTCCCTCATGTTGCATTGTCCTCCGATTCATCCTCTTTCGGTAATGGAGTGGCTGTAAACTCCTGTTCCATGACCTCCACCTTCTTGCCTGCTTCCTGAGGGTCCACATATTGAAATGTGTGACCCCCATAATGGTTCGAAGGTAAGCAGGCATCAGGAGAGGGTGAGCAACTCCGAGGCTACGGAGATGGGCCCAGACACCGTCAAACTTCTTTCATCGGGATCTGGCCACAAAGGACAGGTCCAGAAACAAATGGAGGGTCTTGTCATTGTAAAAGGTTTGAGAGTTACGCGTGCCCTGCAGGTAACTGTTCCTAACCGTTACTCCTGTAGTGACCAGGAGTACAGTACTCAGTAGATCCGATTGTGCTGTAGTGGTCCTCGGAGATACTCTGTAGGCCCTGAGGATCTGAGGTGTGATATCTGCGCCATCGGTGAGGTGTAAAGCTCCTGGCAACCATCCTCGCAAAAAGGCCATCAAGTCGGATCCCTCGCTGCCCTCCAGGAGTCCTAAGAGCCGGAGGTTAACAGCCCTCTGAGCATTTTCAGTGGCCTCCAAATAATAGCGAAGCTGCCCATTTTCTTGAATTAGCTTGTTGGTGGCAGAGAAAGCCTGTGCTTCTGCAAAGGAGGCATTTTTTGTGGCAGATTCTACTGTAATGTCTTGTTCTCCGAGGCACTTCAGAATCTCCTTCACCTTTCTGTCTATGGCCCGCACAGACATCATCAGAGATTGCCATGACAGCTCAGTAGGCTCCGAAGTTCCCGCTGGTTGTGTTTGGGCCTGCTGCTCCACAAACAGCTTATTTTTGGAGCCCCTCTGCCACTCTTATTTCAACGTCCCATATTTGAGAGTGGTATCAATTTGTTCCCCTCTAGAAAAGCTGTCAAAATTTATAGTGATAATTCGAAGATTTTGCCAAGTACTGTAGATGAGTATTTTTAAAAATAAAACTCTCAGGTTTGTAGAGCTGAAGCAAAGCATATCTATTCATCGGGTGTGCTCCACAGTTCCTCCCCGCCACCACCATCACCTGTTTGATACAAATGGAGTAAGGGGTATAATTTTCTGTAGGCCTAGAAGGAGAGCTAAACTCCTGGCCAGGTGAACCATCAGGTTCTATAGGCTCACTTCCCTCCTCCTCCACAGGCAAATGGTCAGGGACCTAAGCGTGCGGGAGGGGCAGGCATATTGAGGAAGTTTCCCATAACCTGGAAGACTTGGAAAAACTGCCAGGCTTCTGCCATGTCCACTGATGAGGGCATGTGTCTCTTTTTTTCCATTAAAATGTTTTATTGTTTTCTATTAATTCCAATACAAAATTAGAATAACTTCTAACATACAGACTTTTGTACAGCTAATAACCAGTACATGTGAAAGATACATATGAATAAAGATGTGTGTAACGATTCTCACTGGCTTATTACTGTCCTTGAATTAAGTTAAAAGTGTAGTATTCGAGGGGTACACAGGTACACTGGAGGTGACGGCAGATAAGGATCATTTGGCCCACCTAGTCTGCCCCTTTTCCCTACCTGGGGATGGCTCAGGGGCAATGCGAGGAAGTATTTTTTCACAGAGAGGGTGGTGGATGCATGGAACAGCCTCCCTGAGGTGGCTGTGGGGTCAAAAACAATGGGGGAGTTCAAGAATGCATGGGACAGACATAAGGCAATACTGGTGGGGGATAGGAAGAAGTAGGCTGTTGGTTAACTAGGATCTGCAGCTTATCCAATAGGTACGGAAATGGGCAGACGAGGTGGGCCAAGTAGTCCTTATCTGCCATCAAAGTCTATGTTTCTATGTTTATGTTTATGTTTAATGCATCACCGCAGACCCTAGTTGATCTGCAGCTTGCCCTCTCTTCCCTATTGCTAGAGTACTGTTATGTCTATTCCATGCATTCTAGAATTCCTCTACCGTTTTGGCCCCCACCACCTCCACAGGGAGGCTGTTCCAAGCATCCACTACTCTTTCTGTGAAAAAGTACTTCCTCACATTGGCCCTGAGCCTACCCTCCTCTAGCCTCATATCATGCCCCCTTGTTCTTGTACACCTTCTTTTCTGACAGATGCTACCCGCCTGTACCTTGTATATACTCCTGATGTACTTGAATGTCTCCATCATATCCCCACTCTCTCCTTTCCTCCAGGGGATACATATTGAGGTCCTCTAGTCTTTCCTCATATGACTTTTGGTGCAGTCCTTGCACCATTTTTGTTGCCCTTCTCTGGACTGCCTCTATTTTGTCTATGTCCTTCCAGAGATGTGGCCTCCAGAACTGGACACAGTACTCCAGATGAGGTCTCACTAGTGATGTGTACAGTGGCATAACCACCTCCTTTTTTCTGCTGGTGATACCTCTCCCTATGCACCCTAGCATCCCACTGGCTCTCCCCACAGCCTTCTCACAATGTTTGGTTACCTTTAGGTCATCAGATACGATTACCCCCAGGTCCCTTTCTTGACTGGTGACTGTCAGTACACCCCCCCATCTTGTACTCCTCCTTTGGATTTCTGCACCCTAAGTGCATGATTTTGCAGTTCTTTGCATTGAATCTTAGCTGCCACATTCTCAACCACTCCTCAAGCATGTTTAGGTCCTTTCTCATTTTTTTCCACCCCCCTGAAGTGTCGACCCTGTTGCAGATCTTAGTGTCATCTGCAAAGAGGCATACCTTCCCCTCCAGCCCCTCTGCAATGTCACTTATGAAGACTTTAAAGAGGACTGGCCCCAGCACGGATCCCTGTGGCACCCCGCTGGTCACTGCCCTCTCCTTGGATTGAACACCGTTTACCACCACCATCTGTGTCCCGTCACTCGACCATAGTACAGAAAGGCATTTACCACAATATAAATACATTTAAAGTATAAATTCCTACAGCTAATCCAGATGAAATACACTTAGAAGTCACCTGATAGGAGACTTTGTCTATACCCCTACTATAAGGAAGTACCATCAGTTATGTAGTATCAAGTACGATTATTAGTTGTATAATTTAAAATTACAGTTTGTATTCCAGGAAAGGGGTCCGTATAGAATTAAAAACTTCAGTATGACCTCAGATACGAGAGGAACTTTTTTCATTGTTTGCCACTGTAGCTAAACTGTTATACCACTCTTCGAAGGTAGGGGATCAGGAGTTTTCCATACAGATAAAATTAACCTTCTGAGAGTGAGAGAAGCTGCCGTTGTTCATTTCATTTGTCTTCTCTGCAAATATCCCCTATGGGAGTTTCACCCCAGGATGACGACTTCTGGGAAGAACTAAATCTTACTTCTAACTGTATTTTCACAAACATTATGAAGCGTCTTCCAAACATTATATTTAGGGCACTTCAATAACATATGAAGACGATTTGCATGTAATTCCTGGCACCTCCAGCACGCGCCCCCGAGGAGAAATTTCACATCCTTGAGTCTTTAACAAGAATAAATAATTATGTTGCAAAATCTTAAACTGAATGGTTGTGCCCTGCACCTCGGAAAGTATAATAAGCATTAGACCAAGGGGTTAACCAGTCGTTCGAATGTTATAACCTGGTTCCTTCTCCCATTTAAGTTTTGCAGACAAGGTAGCTGCACACGGATCCACATTTGTTGTTAGCAGTTTGCATATCCAGGCAGCACCTTTCCCCACTCTGCCAAACCTGATTACTTGTTGCTATTCTTTGTCCAAGGGTGAGAGTTTAAAGTTTATATCTAGGATGGACTCTTGCAGTGCTTTCCTTACCTGGAGGTATATAACGAAGTGGAATCTATGTAGATTATATTTTAGTTTCAGCTCCTCCAAAGATAAAAGCATCCCAGTGGGATCTATTAAGTCCTGAATATTGGTAATGTTATGTTTACTCCATTCAATTCCTCCACAGGGGTGCTGCTTGAGAGAATAGCCAGGTTCCCCTGAGAGGTGTTAGGTGAACTGGTAAATTCTGCATGCCGAGTATAGACTGCACTTTAATAATATTTGTGAGTGAACTAGAGATGAACAGAGTAGATTTAAAATCCTTCAGTAGATTCTTAATAGAAAGTCTGACAATTGGTGGGGTGCCACTAGTTGCTGTTCCACCTCTAATCATAGGGGTAATGAATTTTATGTGGGGGGGAGGGCAAATACAACACTGCATGTTTAAACAAGAACGGCCGTCTGCGATCTCTCCCACCAAAGAAAACCAAACTCCCCTTCTGTCCAGGGTGCTCTTAATTTAGAGAGTGCAAATCTAGGAGGTTTTGACTCCAACTGGAAGTCTTTAGGGCTGAAATGTTATTCAACTTATTCTTGCCAAACATAAAAGGAATATTTTGAAAGAGACAGAACAGTTTGGGTGCTAGCATCATTTTAATGGTGTTCACGTTACCCAAGATGGACATATTAAGATTTTTCCATCTTATAAGATCTGATTCTACTTTCTTTAGTAACAGGTCTAAGTTACTGTCTACTACTTGACTAATATTTTGGGGGATCTTGAGTCCTAAATAGGCTAACCCATCCAACAACCAGCAGTCCTCTCTGAAAAACAGTAAGTAGGATCTGTTGTTGAAATACCGTCTCCATAGAAATGCACTGTGTCTTTTTCCAGTTTACTACTAATCCTGACACAAGGGAGAGGTTTTAGTTCCCTCTTTAATGTATGAATTGATTCTTGAGGTTTAGATATTAACTGCATAAGCAAATGTTTTGTTAATGATGCTCCCTGTTTTAAAACCTCTAATCTCTGGTGACTCATGAATTCTCCTAATAAGGGACTCAACGGCCAAGATAAATAAATGTGGTGACAAGGAGTATCCACGTCTGGTTCCCCTAGTCAGTATGAAAGAGGGAGAGATGAAACCATTCGTAGTGACTTTGGCCATAGGGGCCGTATACAGAATCCTAATACAACTGGAAAGAGGCTGAATTGACTTAAGGTCACGTATAGGAAATTCCATTCAAGCACATAGAAGGCTTTGAAAAAGTCTAGAGACAAACAAGGTAACTTCCTTCTTGAAGTGTTGAAAGGTATGCATAATACTGAAAAGCCTTCTTACATTTTCCTTGCCAAACCTGCCTGGGACAAAGGCCACTTGTTCCCTGCCAATTAATTTGGTAATAATGCCGTCAATTCTGGACGCCGACATTTTTGTCAGAATTTTGTAATCTCCATTAAGTAGGAGGACAGGTCTGTAGCTTTCACAGTATTGGGAATCTTTACCACTCTTCACAATTAGGGTGAGGTAGGCTTTATTCAAGGAATCAGGTAGGGCTTTTTTTTGCATAGGCTTCCTCAAAGACCGTAGTCAGCTATTTAGGAATACTTGCACCTAGCACCTTGCAGAGCTTTCCTGGTATACCATCAGGATCCTCAATTTTATTGTTTGGGAGCTCTTTAATTGCCTGGGTTATCTCAATAGATATGGGCCTATTTAAAAGGTTTCGGTCTTGTTCATCCACATCTAGTAAAGTGATGTAGTTCAAAAAGGCAATCTCCAAAGGTTCTTTTCCGAGTCTGAATCCTGGTTTTCTAGATATAAACTCCTACTAAATTATAAAAAAGCTAAGGTTAGGTTGTTTGCCAATTCCCATAACAAACACAAAAGCTGGCCACTCTGCATCCTTAACAGTCAACAACCACCCCTGGAACAAGCGAATAGTTTTAAATACCTTGGCATCACTCTTGAATCTACACTGTCATTTCACAAACATATCAACCTTGTATGCAAGGGGGTTCACACCAGGATTGGCCTACTCTGCAGGCACAGGAAGTGTATGACACCCGATGCCCTCCACCTGGCTGTTATCAGCTCTGTCCATAACTGACTATATTAGTTTAGTTATCTATGGCTCTGCAGGGGATACTGCGTTGAGTCGCATTAAAATTACAGTGAACAAAGCTTGTTGCCTTGTGGTTGGTGGTGATACATTCACCCACACCTGTGACCTGTACGGACAAGCACAATGGTTAAACCTCCAGGGAAGGCTTACCTACCAGAACTGCTTGTTAGCTAAAAAGATATCCTCTGGTCTCTCCCAACTTGGAACTCAACATCTCATAACCCCTGCCCCCTCCCTGCGAGCTACTAGAAACTCTTCTAAAGCTGCTTTCCTAGTCCCACTCTGTAGGACGTCCATGGGGCAGAGGGCTTTCATGCATTGGGCTCCCCATTGGTTAAACAACCTACCCACTAAAGTATCATCTGTACATAATCTAGGCCCTTTCAAGCATTCACTCCCACAGCATCTCCTTGCTAAATACAGATGTGACTGTTCCAGACATCCTCTCCTCTCCTTTCACTTCACTACCCTGCCTCTTTTCCCTGAACTGGTAATCTACTATAAGAAGGCCAACTCTGGCTGCTCCCTTCTAATTTACCTCCCTCCCCCACCCCCTAATTCCCCTCCTCTGCCTGTCCCCCTTTTCCCTGTTCCCACCTGCTTCCATCCCCTATGCTTCCCCCTCTCAATCAATCAAACTTTATTTAACCAGACAAGTTACATCATTGAGCAAGCTCATTTTCAAGATGGTCCTGGACACATAGGACAAAGGCAATCACAGTAACATATCAGTTCATGATACACTAGACAGTAATGCAGAAAATAATAACAATACAAGATCAGCTGGCATGAACACAAGGCTTGGTTTGCAACAGATAAATAGACAAGCAGTTCAACGTATGCTAGTGAAGATCATTATAGTATTAAGGGAGGTAGGGGTGTGAGACAAGTGGAGGGGAGAGGAAGATGTAGCAAACAGGACAAATAAATAGACAGACAGTTCAACGTATGCTAGTAGAGTTCATTAGAGTATTGAGGGAGGAGGTGGTTGTAGAAGCAGTGAAGGGGAGAGGAAAGGTAGTAAACAGGACATAATAAGGAGAGGGAGGAGCAGCCTAATAGGGTGGAGGTCCCAAGTGAGATAGCTCAGGGAGGGAGGGAGGGAGGGAAGAGGTAAAGGGGGGTAGTACCTTAGCGGGATGCTGGCCGATGGGGGAATAAGACCAGTGAGTCCGGAGCTAGTGTCTTGTTCAGAATGAGTAAGTGCTGCTTACCTGAAGCAATCACATGCCTTTTTCAGGCATCTATAGACCAGCTGTCTGAATAAGTGGGGGCTAGACGGCAGGGAGAGTTTAAGTGCTTTTTGCATGTTGTTCCATAGCATCGGTAGAAAGGAGCTGATGGCAGTTGAGCCAAGATGTGTCCTGTTCCGTGGAGGTTTGAGTAAGATAAGCGAGGAGTTTCTTAGGCTATAGGCACCATTAGAGCGCACAAATAGGTTACAGATATAGGATGGTAGCTTGTTTTGCATAGCCCAGAATAGCCATATGAGGGCGTTTATTTGCCTCCTCATGGAAAAGGGCAGCCAGTCTAGTGTTTGGTGCAGCAGACAGTGGTGAGTCTGCAAGGGCAGGCCGAGAACAAATCTCAATGCGCGATGATAGAGTGTATCAAGCTTTTGGAGTGCATTTTGGGGGCAGTGACTGTAGAGGAAGTCGGGGTAATCAAGCAGGGGAAGAAAGGTTGTTTGGACCAGCCTCTTTGTAGCTTCCAGGGTGAGGAGTTGTTTAATATGTTAGAATATACCGAGTCGCTGTCTTAGCTTTTTTGATAGCTCACTTAGGTGTACATTGAAATTAAGTTTGTTATCCAGCCAGACACCCAGATACTTAAACTTGTCCACTATCTCTAATGGCTCACCCATGAGGGTGATAATCTGGGGAGTAATAGGTGTCCTCAAACTCAGAGTGGCGGATGGGGAGATAATAATTGCCTTTGTTTTTTGGCGTTTAACAAGCGCTTTAGGTTCAGCAGATTATGTTGGAGGATGTTAAAGTCCTGCTGTAAGTCCTTGTAGGCAAGGTCCAAAGAGGGGCTGGTTGTGTAGAGGACTGTGTCATCTGCGAAGAGGATAGGCCCCAGGATAGAACCTTGCGGTACGCCACGGGGCAGAATTTTTAAAGGGGAGAGTTTGCCTTGGGCTCTAATTTGCTGTCTCTGATTTGTGAGGTAGCAGCAGAACCACTTTATTGCAGTGGTGCTTAGACCAATGCAATCCAGTGAATGAAGTAGTAAGGAATGATCAACTGTGTCGAATGCTTTGCTGAGGTCAAGGAACAGTGCATAGACGTGTAGTGTATTGTCCAGAGCTTTTAGCCAATCATTCAACATTTTGGCTAGGGCTGATACGGATCTATGCTTAGGTCTAAAACCCAATTGAACAGGGTTAAGGGTGTTTGCACTCTCCAAGAACTCCCTTAATTGAGAGTTGACAACTTTTTCAAGTAATCTGGATAACATTGGCAGTAGCGAGATTGGCCTGTAATTATTTAAGTCTGTGGGTCTCCACATTTGAACAAGGGAATAATGTGCACAATTTTCCAGCTTGTTGGCAATTCCCCTTGGATTAGTGAGCTATTAAAAAGATGGGCAATTGGTGCTGTCAGATAATGATAACCTGCTTTAAGAAAGAAGGGTTCTAACAAGTCGGTACCAATGCTCTTTTTGAAGTCCAGTGAGAGGAGAAGATCTTCCATCTGTTTATAGGATACCGTCTGGAATATGAATCGAGGTTTGTCGGTACTGGGGGTGGGAGTCGGGCACGTAATATTGCTGGGGGTGCATGTGGTGCTCAGTTTACTAATAGGTGATGCATCAAAGGCGAGGCCTGCAGTGGCGAAATGGTTATTGAGATGATCCAGGATCTTAGCCCTGTCTGTGTAGGAGGTGCTGTTCACCACAATTTTGGCTGGGAATGGGGTGGATGTAGAATGCCCTTCGACCTCTCTCATGATCTGCCAAAATTTGGCTGAGCAATTTTTGTTTACCTCAAGGGCGGACTGGAAGTAGTGAGATTTTTCCAACCTGGCCAATTTGGTACAGGCGTTTCTGGCTACTCGGAAGGAAAGCCAGTCAGAATCAGACTGCGACTTCCTTGCCCTTTTCCATAGATTGTCTCTATGCCAAAGGTCTAGGTCTCTCGTGCTTCCTGTCCCCCTCCTCTGTATTCCCTGCCTCTCTAATTGTATCCCCTCTACATGACGGTCTCCTCTAAGATATTTATTCAAGGTACAAGTTTTGATTCTAATTATTGCACTTATGTTTCTTCTAGCTATGTTTATCATCCATTTTATCCCACCTGTTAACTCATGCTGTTAATAGTCTTCTTGCCTTTGTATATCAATTCTGTACCCAAGTTCTCAGTTTCCCTGGGTGATACTGTAGTTCCTTGTACCTTGTCTTCCTGTATACCTTACTGGAAATTGCTTCTGTACTGTCATTGTGATTTTGCATTGCTTCTGCACTGTCACTGTGATTATGTATTCGCACCTCTTCATTGTACCTTCTGTTTGTATGATGTGGAGCCTTTGTAAAAGAGTCTCTGACTCAAAGGTTTGTAATTCTGATACCTCAATAAATAAATAAATAAAAAGAAAGTTTGTGTATTTTCTTGGTAGTCCAGCATCTTAACAGTTTATAATTCCCAACAGAAGTCAGCAAAGGTATTACTGATATCTCTGTTGGAGACCCCGACTTTTACTTTTATTCATGACCCCAATATTATGTTCTGTGATAGTTTTTCTTCAATCTATATGCCAACAGTCTACCAGACTTCTCCTCTGCATCCCACAAGGCTTGTCTGATGTAAGTTAAGAGTGCATTCTG
Organism: Neoceratodus forsteri; assembly: GCA_016271365.2. Classification (NCBI taxonomy): domain Eukaryota; kingdom Metazoa; phylum Chordata; order Ceratodontiformes; family Ceratodontidae; genus Neoceratodus; species Neoceratodus forsteri. The sequence continues at coordinate 1,618,960,062 of CM028130.1, forward strand.
CCTTGGCAGAGTAGATTCTATTAATATCATATTTGTTGGACTGGATTTTATGAACCAGTATTTATTGTATGTGTGTTTTAGTATATTGTTTTTATTTGGAATCGTTTGTTAAAGTGCCTTGGTTTTAGAAAGGTGCGGTACAAATAAATATTATTATTATTATTTCTTGTTGCCTGGCAGGTGATTTATTTTTATTTTGTTTATATTCCAGTTCAAACGTCCTAAGTTTGTCTTCTACTGTGGTGTAACAATTTGCTATGTATACCTGTTACTGTATTTTTTTTAGGGGGAAGATCAAGGTTTTATCAGATACAGACCAACTGTCTCTATGGGCAATTACTATCTCTGTTGTCCTGTATCACAGCAGGACCCCTGGGCAGTTAATGGGAGAGCTTCAAAGGAAAGAAGTGTCTTTTCATGTCAGGAAACTGCTCTTAGCTAACAACTGATTCAGCCACCCCTGCTGGAGCAGCTAGGACTCAGAACAATGAGAAGGTTTCTGAATCCACAAAACCCAAGTGTCCGGTTCAGATCACTTTTCCAGGTGGCAGGTTTCCAGGACACAAAAGAAGTGTCGAAGCTATAATGTCAGAGTGACATACTGGATGACGTGTCGGGAGGGGGGGCTGGTGGCTTAAGGTTTTTGAGGTCTCTCCAGACCCTAAAAGAGTTAGCTAGGTTTTTGACTCTGAACAGTCAACATCTGAGGTTCCAGTCTGCCTTAATTCACCAAGGGTCCTGTATTAATTTGGTAAAGTGAGGAAGTGCAATAAGATTTTTCTGTGCATTTTTGTTCTGTTGTGTACAAAAAATGTTTCACCTCTATAGAAGTATTGTTCCCTTAGTTTTTTTTAATTTGTAGTTTTTCCGCACCGCCGCGGAGCTGACAGATGGCTCTGGCCCTCCCTCGGAGGGGCTTGTTTCTCTGACCCGACCGTCCCCACACAGCAGGACCCCCAAGCCCCCCACAGATTAACCCCCTCTGCAGGGCCAAGGAGAGGAGCACCAGCTTACTCCCCCCCCCCCAAGAGCACAAATCCAGCCATCAGGGGCGGCCTTGCGGAGGAACATGTCGGGTCATCATAGACCACATCTGCTCCTGGCATTTTTCCATTTTCTCCCCAGACCCACACACTGTGCAATGGGTGGGGCGACTGTCCCCCACCTCTGCAGATGCAGCCATATGCCCTGGGCGTGTGTCCTACGCTCTGCTGGGCGACATGCCTGTGCGAACACCCAGCCACCAATGGATGTCAGTCTACAGTGCACCACACTGTCCCCCCCTTCCCAAGGAAGGAGAACTGTCTACAGATGCGCAATCTCTCCTCACCCCTGTTGACCCTCGAGTGATCCAAGGCCATTCCCGAACCCAGGTCGCCGGTGTGGTGCAAGGTGTGGCATCCAGTGCCTCAGCCTTCAGCACCACTGGGTCGGCTTCTGTTCCCTTAGTCTTAGTGTAGTATGCTGTATTATATATGTACATACCTTGAAGTATTAAAATATTCTTTTTTATATACTTTATGTTTTTGCGATACAGTCCTCGTAGGTATAGATAACTGGGTTATAACTGACAAAAACTGTGTTTCCATCTCTGAAGAGAAGGCTATGGTTACCATATTTTGTTTCTAAAGTGAGGTGTTCTCAGCTGTGACAGAGAGGGGTAGGTCATTTGCCTTTTGACAAGAAGCACTGTACTGTATGAGTGGTGGTTTGGAAGGATTCAGATCTAGAGATACCCCAGGAGAAAGTGTCTGTGCTGAGTGGTGTCAGCTACTGAAATACCCTTGCAGGCATCTGAAGGGTGTGAGAAAGCTGGCAACAGTGTACAGGCTGAGTTTGGGAAAGACCAGTCTGCCACAAACTGGTGAGAGCAGTGGGATCTGAAACAGTTTTGTCAGTATAAAACTTAACTGTCTAGTCACAGAACAGGATATACAAAAGGAGACTGTATATTTTACCAGTTTTATTTTGTTATAAGCCAGAGTAGATAGATAGATAGACAACATTATGTCTGGGCCATATAAGAAATGCACACTGCTGGGCCGGCCCGGTGGTGCTGAGGGTTGAGGCGCTGGACACCACACCTCATGCCACATCAGCGACCTGGGTTCTGGAATGAGCCCAGGCTGCCTGAGGTCGGAAGGGAGAAGGGAGGACTGAGTGTCCGGAGGACTGCACTCATAGAAACATAGAATTTGACGGCAGATAAGGACCGCTTGGCCCACAAAGTCTGCACATTTCTCATACCTAATGGATAAGCTGCAGATCCTAGTTAACCAGCAGCCTACTTCTTCCTACCTCCACCCCCTAGAATTGCCTTATGACTGTCCCATGCATGCTTGAATTCCACCACTGCTTTTGACTCCACAACCTCCTCCGGAAGGCCATTCCCATGCATCCGCAACCCTCTGTGAAAAAATACTTCCTTAAATTACCTCTGAGCCGCCCCCCTCTATCTTCAAATTGTGCCCCCTTGTTCTTGCACACTTCTTTTTTTGAAAGATGCTACCCTCTTGGACTTTGTTGATTCCCTTGAGGTACTTCAAAGTTTCTATCATGTCCCCTTCTCCTCCTTTCCTCGAGGCTATACATATTAAGCTCCTTAAGTCTCTTCATATGTCTTCCAGTGCAGACCCTGCACCATTTTAGTCGCCCTCCTCTGGACAGCTTCCATCCTGTCTATGTCTTTGCAGAGATTGGGTCTCCAGAACTGCACGCAGTACTCCAGATGGGGTCACACCAGCTGTCTGTACAGAGGGATAATAACTTCCTGTTTTCTACTGGTGATGCCTCTCCCTATGCATCCCAGTATGCCTCCAGCCCTCCTTGCTGCCATCTCACATTGCTTGACCACCTTTAGGTCATCTGATATGACTACCCCCAGGTCCCTTTCCATTTTTGTTGTTGTTAGTATCTCACCCCCCATTGTGTACTCCTCCCCTGGATTTTTGTTTCCCAGGTGCATTACCTTGCACTTCTTAGCATTGAATCTAAGCTGCCATACATTTGACCATACCTCTAATCTTGCCAAGTCCCTTCTCATCCTTTCCACCCCACCTTGTGCATCAACTCTGTTGCAGATCTTTGTGTCATCTGCAAAGAGACATACTTTTCCTTCCAGTCCCTCTGCAATGTCACTTATAAAGACATTGAAGAGGACCGGTCCTAATACTGAACCCTGCGGTACCCCACTAGTAACACCCTTTCTTCAGAGTGGACTCCATTTACTATTACTCTCTGTGTCCTATTCTCCAGCCAATTCTTTACCCAGGCTGTCATCTTGGGACCCACTCCCAGGCTGGCTAACTTGTATATAATCTTTTGTGTGGGACTGTATCAAATGCCTTGCTAAAGTCTAGGTAGGCCATGTCCACAGCCCCTCCCTGATCTACTACTTTGGTCACCCAGTCAAAGAAATCTATCAGATTTGTCTGGCATGACCTTCCTGCTGTGAATCCATGCTGCCTTGGGTCCTGTGATTTCCCCCTCTGGCCTCTAGATACTCAACAATTCTTTCCTTCAGAAGTGATTCCATCATTTTCCCTACCACTGAGGTTAAACTAACAGGTCTGTAGTTTCCTGCTTCTGCCTTGCTCCCACTTTTGTGAAGGGGAATCACATCTGCCCTCCTCCAGTCCTTTGGTACCACCCCATCCTCCCATGATTTGTTAAAGAGGGTAGTCAGTGGTGTCACTAGTTCTACCCTTAGTTCTTTTAGAATTCTGGGATGAATCCCATCAGGCCCCATTGCTTTGTCCACCTTCAGTTTTAAGAGTTCTTTCAGAACCCTTTCTTCTGTAAATTGGATGTTATCAACTTCTGTATCCAGAGTGTTTCTACTGTTTGTTTTAGGTACCTCCCCCTCTTCCTTTGTAAATACTGAGCAAAAATATTTGTTTAGTATCTCTGCCTTTTCACAGTCACCCTCTGCCCACCCTCCCTCCCCTTTATTAAGCCTCACTATCCCTCCCTTGGTCTTCCTTCACTCCCTGATGTACCTATAAAAGGTTTTATCCCCCTTCTTAACTGAGTTGGCTATCTTTTCCTCGGTTTGGGCCTTTGCTGTTCTGACTGCCTTCCCAGCTTCCTTTTGCTTTAACTGATACAGTTCTCTGTCCTGCTCCTTCTGTGATTCCTTGTACTTCCTGAATGCTTTCTTTTTCTCTTGAACCTTCACTGCCACTTCCTTTGAGAACCACAGTGGTTTCTTACATTGTTCATTTTGTTTATTTGCTTCACACAAAGGCTTGTTACCTCTGTGATGGCAGTTTTTAATTATTCCCCATTGTTCTTCCACCCCTCCTTCCTGCCCATTTGCTAGTGCATTCCTTAGGCACTCACCCATTTTGGCAAAGTCAGCCCTCCTAAAGTCCAGTACTTTTGCCTTTGTATGGCTTGACTCTATTGCTGTGTTTATTGTGAACCATACTGTTCGATGGTCGCTAGTTCCCACCTCTCTTGAGGGTAGGGAGACTTGTCATCCGTGATAGCCAGAGGGCAGTATGGGTCAGGAGGCACGTTCGGACGTGTCTACGTCAGTGGGGTTGGGGGGGATAGGAGAAAAAGCAAAGGAAAAAGGAGCACCCTGGCAGCGCTCAATGATGGCCACTGCACCCGAGGACTGACCCCGGCTTCTGGATTGGTTCTACGGGGGGGTGTAGTGTGCCACCTCCTTCCTGGCCCCGCCATGGGGGGCAATCCGTGGGGGAATACTGGGATCGGTGAGTGCGGGTGCCGGTGGGTCTGGAGTTAGTCCTTCTGTTGGAAGGGCCGAAGCCACCTGTCAGGAGTCTCTAGGAGGAGGATAAAGAGTGTACAAAAAAAAAAAAAGAAATGCACACTGCTAAGTCTGCAGGAGCTGTGCAGAAGTAGAGAAATGGGCTATGAGGAAGGCCAAACACAGGTGGAACTGATAGACATCCTTGAAAAAAAACTGACTAGGGAAGCCGTGCAAAAGTGATCAGTGCTAGTCAAAGTTGTGAGACATAGGTTAGGGAGGATGCAGATGAGCCAAAGCCTTTGACTAGGGCAGCTGTGCAAGCAGACAGGGTATACATGTTGGAGAAAGAGCTTGCCCTGATAAAGGCAAAGGGATCTGCAGAGGAGAAAACTGGAAGGTGAGGAGCAAGAAAAGCAGCAGCAGCATGAGTGAGAGAAGCGAGAAGGGCAGTGCCAGCACATGATCCAGATGAAGGAGCTTGAGCATGATAGACAGATGGAGATTCTGCGCCAGAGGACAGCACCACAAACTGTTAGTAATGGTATGAGGTGTTCAACCCAGGAAGCCAACATTCTAAAATGTTTCCCAGATATCAGGAGGGGGATGATCTTGATTTGTTTTTAAAGGTCATTTGACAGAATGTGTGGGCAATCTGAACTGGGTAGGGCTTCTTGGGCGACTCACCTATTGCTAGTACTTACAGGTAAGGCATTAGACGTTTTGGCCAAAATGGACAATAATGACTGCATGGGCTATGATACAGTGAAAAATTCTTTGCTGAAGTGTTTTTAGTTAACTCCTAAGGCCTATGGACAAAAATGTAGAGGGTTAAGAAAGGCACTGGGAGATAGCTATGCCGAAATGTGTGTGCAGCTAAGTAATTTGCTAGAGCATTGGGTAGAGGGTGCAAAACCTCACTCTGTAGAGGAAATAAGATTTATTTCTACTGGAACAGTTCTACAAACTGTACCTGAGGAACTGAGAATATGTTTTTTGGACAGAACTCTGAACTTCGTGAGTGAGGCAGCCAAGAAGGCTGATCAGTTCATATCCAACCAACCATCTTCTCATTGCAAAGGTAATGGGGGAGGGACACTAGGTCATTTTAGTGGAACCCTGGGGGAAGGGGGCTACCTACCAAAGCAAGCCAACCCCTGCCTGAACAAAAAAAAGAAGTCACCTGGTTTCAAAATCAAGGAGACAGATGAACGCAGGTGCTATATTTACCAGAAACTGGGGCATCTGCCATATGATTCCTGAAAAATGTGAAAAAGGTGTGAGTGAAACTGGAGGGGGTAGCTCGGAGAGCTCACAGTAGTTATTGGCCTATACACAGAGTGCAGTGCCCTCTAACTCCACAGCACACATACACCCTGCATTTGTAAATGGGATGGTAACCAAGGGATTGAGGGACACTGGGGTCTCAATTCTGTGGTGAAGCAGGATTTGATTCAGGAGGAACAGATCCTCCCTGGCCAGTTTTCTAGGATTAGAGTAATGGGTCCTGCAATCTCAGTGCCAATGGCCCATATCTTGTTAAGCTGGAACAATGGCCAGGGCATACGGGAGGTGGGTGTTGTACTAGACCTGCCTGGGTGCGTAATCGTGAGTAATGATAACTTCGATAGTAGGGCCAATATTGTGTGTTACTACCCATAGCAAGGTGAGGTAACCAGCTCCTGAGGACACAGAGGGGGCAGTGCAAGAAGTGAAAAAACAAGCAGTCCTACCTCAGTAGCAGGATAAGTTGTTGCTGAAGAATGGGCTGGGAGCAGCAGTACTGAGCCACAGCTACAGACTGAGGAGAGCCAAGTTATGGGGAGGGGGGGCTCCCACAGTAGAGTGTGTTTTGGGGAAGGTCAGGTGTGCAGACCTAGGGAGAGGTCAGCAAGCTGACCCATCCCTGCAAGAATTAAGGGAGTTAGCTACCAGTGTGGAAGGTGACTCTCCAAATTCTGGGAAAAGGGAGGCATACTGGCAGAATGGGCTCCTGTACCATGCATGGGTTCCTAAGGAAGGACCGGAGGAAGGGGTACTCCAGTAGATAGAGGTTCCTAGGGAGTACAGGAAGCAGCTTCAGGCTTTAGACCCTGACATATCCTTTTCTGGACATTTAGGGGTCAGCTGTAAAAAAGGGCAGCTAACAATTTTTACTGGCCCAGTATTTTAAAGATGTGGCAAACTACTGCCGGACTTGTCCTCAGTGCCAGAGTTTAGGAAAGATTGGGGACAAGGCTAAGACGGCTTTGATCCCCTGCCTATTATAGAAGAGTCATTTCAGCAAGTTGCCATGGACATTGTGGGACCACTTAGCACCCCAAGTCACCACAGCAAGCGGTACATTCTGGTGGTCATAGATTATACCACAAGGTACCCTGAGGCAGTACCCGTGTCCTCCATTAAGGATGAAAAGGTGGCCAATAAACTGCTGGGGATATTTAGCTGGGTGGGTTTTCCCCAGGAGATTCTGTCAGATCCGGACACCAACGTCATGTCTGCTCTGATGGTTAGTCTTTGGAAGAAGTGTGAGGTAAGGCAGCTCAGGGCCTTGCCATGCCACCCCCAGACTAACAGTCTGGTCCAGCCAGTCAATGTGTGCCTTAAGACCATGTTAAGGGCATTCACCAACCAGTATGCAAGAGAGTGGGACAAGTTCTTACCCCATCTCTTATTTGCATCTTCTGTAGTCCCCCAGGAGTCCACAGGGTTCTCACCCTTTGCGCTCCTGTTTGGCCATAGGGTAATGGGTCTCCTTGATTTGGTAAGGGATGAATGGGAGGGTAAGCTTGCTTGGCAAGTGGAATCTATTGTGGAGTTATGTCCTAAATTTCAAGTCACAGCTTAAGGAGCTCATGGGGTTTACACAGGAGCACCTAGACGCTGCACAGAGGAAGGCAACGTGGTATGAATAAGGGGCCAGAGCCCAGGAGTACGAAGTCAGGCAATGGGTGATGGTACTCATCCCCATCCAACAGAATAAATTACAGGTGGCATGGGAGGGGCCTTACTCTGTGGTCAGGAGGGTGAATGATGTTAATTACATGGTGCTGCTACCAGACAGGAGGCACAAACAGCGAATCTACAACATAAACAAGATGAAGCCCTACCATGACTGGGACGGGACAAACCTGGCTGTGTGCAGCTATACAGAGGAGGAGACAGAAGCAGACCCGCTGGTGTCTCTCCTGGAAGAGGTTAAGGGAGAATCCTCAGTGGATGCTGTCACACTTTCAGAGTGACTGACATTGGCCCAAGCTGCCGAAATGCATGGGGTGTGGCATATATTTGGCAAAATGTTCACAGGAAAACCAGGGTATACCATGCTGGCAGAGCACCATGTGGATACAGGGTCCCAAGCCCCGCTAAGACAGCCACCCTACACAGTCCCAGAAGGTGTAGGACATGCCACAGAAGGGGAGATTGAGGAGATGCTGGCTCTCTGGGTGATTCAGGAGTCTAGTAGTCCCTGGGCCTCTCCAGCGGTATTGATCCCCAAAAAGGATGGAATCACAAGGTTCTGCATTAAGTATCATAAGCTCAACAGCTGCATGGAGTCAGACGTGTACTCCATGCCCAGGACAAATGAAGTCCTGAAGAGGTTAGGGGGAGCCCTTTACCTGTCCAACATAGACCTGACAAAGGGCTACTGGCAGGTACCACTGACCCCTGAAGCCCGAGAGAAGTTGGCCTTCATCACTCCTTTTGGATTATTTGAGTTTAGAGTAATGCTATTCAGGATGACGAATGCACCAGCCACCTTTCAATGACTCATGGACTGTATTCTGAATGGGGCAGGAGACATCACTTTGGCATACATGGATGACATCGCCATCTATAGCCAGATTTGGGAGGATCACATCAAGCATGTGACCGAGGTGTTCTGCCGACTGCAGGCCTCTGGGTTGACAGTCAAGGGGGAAAAGTACCAGCAGGAATGTCAGAAGTACCATATCTTCGGCACAGGGTGGGAAGTGGGTACATCCGCCTTGAGCCAATGAAAACTGAGGTCATACATGGATGGGCCACACCCATGACCAAGAGAAAAGTATGGGCCTTCCTACAGACAGAAGGGTACTACCGTAAGTTTGTGCTGAATTTCAGCAGCATGGCCAAACCTCTGTCCAATCTTACTAGGAAGAAAATGTCAGAAAAGGTTCAATAGACGGAAACCTGTGATACCTTGTTCTGTCCGCTGAAGAAGGCATTGTGTTGGGCACATGTACTCGCCAGCCTGGACTATTCTCTTAGGTTTATTGTGCATGTAGCTGCACCTGATCAGGGGTTAAGTGTGGTTCTGAGTCAGGTTACGCATTCGGGAGAGAAACATCCAGTCATGTACCTGAGCAGGAAGCTGCTGCCCAGAGATGAGGTCTATGCCACAATACAGAAGGAGTGTTTAGGTATTGTCTGGGCTTTGCAGAAGCTACAGCCTTATTTGTATGGGAGGGCGTTCACCCTGGTCACTAAGCACAACCCCCTTACGTGGCTGCATAGAACCAGTGGACAGAACTCAAATTTGCTAAGGTGGAACCTGGTGTTGTAGTCGTATAATATGGAGATTAAGCACCACAGCAGGTCGCAGCATCACAATGCAGACAGGCTGTCCAGACTCTAGTTAGTGCCCTTTTTTTCCTTAAGTAGGAGAGGTGCTACGAGAAACTAATGTGAGGCTCATTGAAAGAGTGAGCCGAGGGCATAGCAGGTACAGCCAGCTGGCTCACACAAAAAACAAACATCATTTGGTGCTACTAAAGGATCTGTTTTCATTTCTCAGGGAGGTGAGGTGAAAAAAATCACTCACTTGTAGTAATGGTGTTTGTTCCAAAGGGATCCCTCACTAGGCTTAACAACTGCTTCAGTCCCTTGGATTGAGCTCGCCATGGGGCTTTAAGAACTTTATGCAAATCACGAAGCATAAGAATGAAATTCAAAACTCAGCTGTGTGGTCACACTCACCTCTGCCCAGTAACAGCAGATTTATTTCTCAAGCTGAGGTGAGTAGTGACCACTAACGCTAGCTAAATGACTAACAAGAAATACTAATAAGGAGTAAAAGTTTTGGGAAAAAAACTTACACTATGGCAGGAAAAATATTTGAACTGTAAAAACCACAGAATATCAGTTGTAAAACAATGTAACAAGTAATGCTTAAGCAATCAAAAGAAATTGATTATTGTGAGAACCTTTTTCCAGGATCTGGAAAGGGAAGAAGGGATGGGATTGTTAAACCTAATGAGGGATCCCTCTGGAAGAAACAACATTACTACTTGGGTTCACCACAATATAACCCACATAGACCATCTTAGGGTAGCTGGTTCATTCCACTGGGGTGTCATACAGATGAGATACACTGATGAGTCCTGGTAGGATGAAACACATGTATGTGTCTTCTGTTGGCACTCTTTGCAAACTGTGCGAGAGGCCTTTCGGCACCATGCATTTTCGTTTAAAGTTGAACCAGCATAATATTATGTGGTGATTTACATATACAGCCCATGATGCTTTGCATTATGGGGGTATGTGTGATTTTGCATTTCTTTGAAACTTGGCTTCCCGGGCCAATGCCCTTTAGGGTAACCACTGCCTCAGTGCTTCAGCACTGAGGTTCTTTGTCTTTTAGCTTGTTTTTTGTTTTTACTGGGTTCAGCACAACATAACCCTGGTAGACCACCTTAGGGTAGCTGGTTCAGTCCACTGGGGTGTCATACAGACGAGGCACATTGATGAGTCCTGGTAGGATGAAACACGTGTATGTGTCTTCTGTTGGCACCCTTTGCAAACTGTGTGAAAGGCCTTTTGGCACCATGCATTTTTGCTTAAAGTTGAACCAGCATAATATTCTGTGGTGATTTGCATATACAGCCTATAATGCTTTGCGTTATGGGGGTATGTGTGATTTTGTATTTCTTTGAAACTTGGCTTCCTGGCCAATGCTCTTTGGGGTAACCACTGCCTCAGTGCTAGCATGCTGAGGTTCTTTGTCTTTTAGCTTGTTTTGGTTTTTATTGGGTTCACCACAACATAACCCAGATAGACCATCTTAGGGTAGCTGGTTCATTCCACTGGGGTGTCATACAGATGAGGCACACTGATGAGTCCTGGTAAGAAGAAACACATGTATGCGTCTACTGTTGGCACCCTTTGCAAACTGTGTGAGAGGCCTTTTGGCACCATGCATTTTTGCTTAAAGTTGAACCAGCATAATATTCTGTGGTGATTTACATATATAGCCCATGATGCTTTGCGTTAAGTAGGGATGCCAAAACTTCACACAGTATTCAAGGTGTGGTCTAACCAGAATATTGTACAGCGGAAGGAGTACCACACTATTCCTTGAGGTTATCCCCCTGGCTATGCACCCCAGCATTTTATTTGCTTGTGCCGCTGTCCTTCTACACTGATCTGAGTTGTTCATTTTGGCATCCACCACCAGCCTGAGGTCCCTCTCCCCCCTTGAAACCTGCAATGTCCCCCCCCCCAAGGTGTATGTATAAGTCGGGTTTTTGGCTCCCAGGTGAAGAACCCTGCATTTCACAGCATTAAATTTTAGTTTCCAGATTCTTGACCACCTCCCTAGAGTCTCCAGGTCCTTCTGGAGATCCAACTTTCCCTCCTCCTCCTCCTCCTCATCCACCACCGCCCACAGTTTAGAGTCATCCGCAAACAGACTCATCCTGCTCTTGATACCATTTCTGAAGTCCATGACATAGGCATTAAATAGCAGTGGACTCAGCACCGACCTCTGTGGTACCCCACTTGTGACTAATCTTGAGGATGAGACCTCCCCCCCACCCTCACCCTCTGTACCCGCCCCACCAGCCAGTTTCCTATCCATCTGCCCATCCTCCCCTCCACCCTCATACTCTCCAGCTCCTCCAGTAGCTCACAATGTGGTATGGAGTCAAAAGCCCTGCTGAAGTCCAGAAAGAGGACATCCACTGGCCTGCCCAGATCCAGCGCCCTTGTCACCCCTTCATAGAACTCCACCAGATTTGTCTGGCACGATCTGCCATTAACAAAGTCGTGCTGGTGAATGTCTATGTGACCCCAAGCCCTCAGCACCCCCTCTATCCTTTCCTTCAGGATGCTCTCTATCACTTTGCCCACTACTGACATCAGGCTAACCAGCCTATAGTTACCCGGCTCATCTTGGGGGCCTCCCTTGTGGATAGGCACAATGTGGGCCATTCTCCAGTCCTGAGGTACCCACCAGGACTGCAGGGAGGAGTTAAAAAGATCTGCTAGGAGGGTGGCCAGGATATCCGCCAGCTGCCTGAACACCATGGGGTGGATCCCATCGGGGCCCAGCGCCTTGTCCCCTCTTAGGGCCTTGAGTGCATCCAACACCCTACCTCTGGGTATTTCCTCATCTTTTTGCCCTCTTTGACCACTGTATCCCCTGCCCCCTCTCCTACCGGTGCTGTTCTCCCCCCCTCCATGGTGAATACAGAGGCAAAAAAGTCATTTAGTACCTCCACCTTCTCTCCCACCTCCTCCACCCACCCCCATCCTGAGCCGACTGATCTGCCCCTTCCCCTTTCTTCTTTTTCCTTATATACCTAAAGAACCCTTCCCCCCCTTTTATCCCCTGTGCCAATTTCAGCTCCGCCCCCACCTTAGCCGATCTCACCACCCTGGTGACCCTCCTGGCTGCCATATCATACTCCTCCTTGGATATAGCCCCTGAGAGCCTTTATAATGGCTAAAGGCAGCCTTTTTCTCTCTCACTGCATCCTGGACCTCCTTCGTCCACCAACTTGGCTTCCTAGCTTTGCTCCCTTACATCTTTCCCTCGTGCAGGCCTTAGTAGCCTCCAGCAGCCCTATCTTTATTAATTCCCATCGTGCCTCCGTGCCCATGCTTGGCCTCATCCCATCTATACAGTCCTTCAGGATCTGCTCCATCCCCCCAAAGTCCACCCCTCTGAAATCCACCACGGTCATTCTTGTGTGCTCTACCTTGCCCCCTAGTTCTAGGGAGACCCAAACTATGGCATGGTCACTACCCGCCAGTGGATCCTCAACAGCCAGGTCCCCAGTGAGCTCCACATCTGACAGGACCACAAGCAGGATGCGCCCCTCCCTTTATTTATTTATTTATTTTATCAGGAGAGACACACTAAGCTGAAAGCTTGTTTACAGGTGTGACCTGGGAGCACAACGAAGTTAAGCGACTTGCTCAGGGTTACACAGTATGCAAGTGGGAGCTGTGGGATTCAAACCTGGGTCTCCAGGTTTGCAGCTCAGAGCCTTAAACCACTGCGCTATGCTGCCTCCCTTGTCGGCTCCGTCACCAGCTGGATAAGGAACGCATCCTGGAAGATGTCCAACAGCCGCTGCTCCTTGCTCGATGAGGACACCATGGTTCCCCAATCTGCTCCTGGCATATTCAGGTCCCCCATCACCACAGTGATGTCCTTTCCTCCACCACAGTGGTCCTTAAGGTTAGCCACCAGGCCATCCTCCTGTTCTTCTTCCTGCCCAGGGGGTGTTTATATACCACCTCCATCTTCACCCGCTTTCCACCCTGAGCCTGCAGGGTGACCCAAAGAGCCTCTATCTGATCCCCTGCTTCCTTCACCTTGCTTATCGCTATGTTATTCCTAATGATAAAAGCCACCCCCTTTCTTCCCCCCTATCTCTTCTGCAAGTGGTGTACCCAACTATGTTTAGGTCCCAGTCATGTCTGGATGAGGCCCACGTCTCCGTGACTGTCACCACATCCAACCCCCCCTCCACCATCAGCACCTGCAGCTCCGGCATCTTATTTCCCATGCTCCTGGTGTTTAACAGGACCACCCTCAAACCTGTCCCCTTGTCTTCTTTTCCCCACCCTGAGGCCACCTTGTCTTCTGCCTACCAGGACCAACACTTGCACTATCTGTTGCTCCTGCCCTTTGACCCTTCCCCTCTGCCTGTGGGAGAAGGCCAGGGCCTTCCCTTCTCCTTCCCCCCCTCACAAGTTTAAACCCCACCTGGAGTGGATGAACTCTGCCAATCTCAGCTGCAGGACCTTTTTTCCCTCATTGCTAAGGTGGAGCCTGTCCTTAGCGAACAGATCCTTGTCCTTCCAGGTTGCTCCCCATTGCCCTACCCACCCAAGTCCCCTGGTCTCGCACCATCTGCAGAGCCATGCATTTACATCCTGTATCTTCTGCTTGTTTTCTACACTGGCCCTGGGCACCAGAAGGACCTCAGAGAAGGAGATCGAGCACCCCACATCCTGACACACTCTGGCCAGCTCCCTAAACCTAGCTTGCATCTCCAGCTCACTGTTCCCAAGTATATCATTAGTACCTAGGTGTATTAATATGTCAGGGATGCCACCACACTCCTGCGCTAGAGAACAGATGTGATGTTTTGCCTGATGCACCATCAGGCCAGGTATAGTCCTTGACTTAACACCACAGGAAGCCCCTCCCTCCCCACCTGATCCCCTAGTCATGGAGTCACCCAAAAGCAGCACCCTCACTGCCTCCTTATCCCCATTTCTGCTCGCTATCTGTGTCACCCCCTCCATTTTCCTGCTTCCCCCTCCTGCCCGAACCTTGTCCGTCCCCCCTGCTCCAACCCATATCTCTCTTTGACCTGAGACCCTTGGTTCCATTACATCCTGCTGGATCACTGTGGACAGTGGCAGTTTTTCCTCCTGGAGCAAGGGATCCCCCATCCCCAGATCTTCCTCCTCACTGACCAGTCCCCCTTAGTCTCTTTTCTTTCACCAGTGATGCTCGGGACCAACCCAGTATCTCCCCCTGGAGCACAGACCCTCCCTAGCCCCCTGCTCCTTTTCCCCTCCATCCTAACCCCCACTGCTTCTTTTCCTCCTTTAACTTGTGTCTCCTCTAGGTGTGTCCCCAAAAGGACCTCCCCATTTTTGGGCAATTTCCCAGCTTCCAAGAGAACTTCCCCCTTGTCTCCCAGCTTCCGTGTCCCTGAGCCCTCCTCCCGGGGAGTGTCTCCTCTCCTCTCCTCCTTGCTCCTCTTCCGCCTTCCTCCAATGGTTCCTTGCAGTCGCTTCCTGCCAGTCAGTGTGATGAGGGGTGTATAACTGTTTTCCTGCTGAACCCCCATTTTTGTCTTTCCCATGTTTGCTGCACCCCCATCTGAAGTTGGGCCCACAATATCCGGTTTCCTCCTTCTTTTTCCTGAACCTACCATCTTCCACCCTTCCTGAGCCGTATTTGCCTCAGTGCCTCCTGATCTCCTAGAAGTCTCCGTCTCCTGTGTCACCTTTTCCTGCCTAGTTTGTACCTTCTCAGCTGTACCAGTTCCCTGTCTTAGCATTGATGATGCCTCATCATTTGCATCCTCTCCCCCTTTCCCCTCTTCTACCAACAGGTGTATCGGGTTTAAATGATTTGTGAGCCTTAGCCCCCCCCAATGCCCCCTCCTTTCCTACCACCCCTCTTGGTTCCCTCTGGACACCCCCTGTCACCTTACTACTGCTGTGGAAATGTCCTCCTTCCATAGTTTCGCCCCTCCTGTTGGATGAAACTTGTCCCGGCTCCTCCACTGACACTTCCTCTTGTCCCTCCCCCATTATCCTTCACCCCCGCCCCCAGTTGCATCCTTAGTCAGTTTAACCTCCCCATCTACAAAAGCTGCCTGCAGAGTGGGCAACCTCCCACCTGCCAGGCCCAACTTAGTATTATCGCCGCCCCACAGCCCATGCAGCCTATACTCCTTCCAAATATGCCTGCTCTGATGGCTGGAGGCCCCCCAGTTGTCCTTGTCCATAAAAATTTGGACTTCTCCCCTTGGCCTGGTCTCCTCCCCTTGGGGTAATACCCCTCACCCTTCTCCAAGTAGTCATACTGGGGTGGTCTACGATCAAGACTTACAGCCCCTTACAGTTGAATGATCAAGACTTACAGCCCCTTACAGTTGAATGATCAAGACTTACAGCCCCTTACAGTTGAATAGATACAACACAGCCCTCATACCTAGTTCCTAATCTAGGTAAAGACTTTAGCAACTAAACAGTTCTAATAAGTTCTAACAGTTTGCACAGCAGTCATAAAATATACTTAGCACTGTTTTACCCCTCAGTTACTATAATATTATTCTGTAGCAGTAACCGAAAATAAAATTAAAAAGTTCAGTCCCAGTCCCAGAGCTCTGATGAGCTCCCTCTCGTTGCTTGATCCCTCTCTCACTCTCTGGCACTGCTGCAGGCCGCCCGTTAAATAAGGCAGCAAGCCTGCAGCGTTTTGGCACTGAAAATAAAATTTAAAAGTTCAGTCCCAGTCCCAGAGCTCCGATGAGATCCCTCTCTCACTCTCCAGCGCTGCTGCAGGCCACCTGTTAAATAGGGCAGCAAGCCTGCAGCGTTTTGGTGCCGAAAACATAAACACTGCAACATTAAAAAAAAAAAAAAAACTTTACTTGAACACCATCCAGAAGTAGGTTTCCTTTCACCAAAGTAAAAGAAAAGAACACAGCAGATTTGTTTTTTCATTTCATGATTCCAACTGTTTCACTTGGTCTTTCAAGCAGGAAATCTCCAGTAGCCCCTTCTTTTTGAGATAAAACCTTTATACTTCCCTGTTGCTCCCAGGTGCAATCATTAAACTATTAAGTGGCTGCTTGTGACAGCTCATCAAGAGGCCTAACTCTTTTTTTCCTCTTACCTTGAAAGAGGCAGTATAATGCAGTGGTTTAAGGCTCTGAGCTGCAAACCTGGCGATCTAGGTTTGGATCCCACAGTCCCCACTTGCATTATTATATGATCCTGAGCAAGTCATTTAACTTTCTTGTGCTCTCAGGTCACATCTGGACTCAAGCTTCAGCTTAGTGTGCCTCTCCTGGTTAAAATATGTAGCGACTATGTGTTTCTTCTGATTTGATGTCATTTCATGTGTCTGTGATTTAGATAATGAATGCCTGCAGCTATAAAGGGAGGGGCAACTGACTGGGTTATAATTCTGGCCCTAAAAGTGTTACAGGTTTGGTCAATAGCTTATGTAAAGCAGATTTCCATTGATAACAATATTGATTAATTTAATCCTAGATGGACGTTTCCCTTTAATGGAGAAGCTTCAAAAAAAAGAAGTATCTTTTCATGTCAGGAAACTGCTTTTAGCTAATGACTGATGCAACCACCCTTGCTGGAGCAGACAGGGCTCAGAACAATGAGAAGGTTTCTGAATCCACAAAAAAAAGAGTCCGGTTTGGACCAGTTTTCCAGATGGAAGGTTTTCCAGGACACAAAAGAACTGCTGAATCTATGATGTCAGAGTGACATACTGGATAACATTTATTTATTTATTTAGTTTTTGTTGACCGGGTAAGTGCACTATTCTGCCTATTTTCAGGCACGACCCGGGGGAGGGGATACAGATGAATGCTAACTGATCTTGAACCAGATTAAACTGTTGGTGGTATTTTTAGTGAATGAGGGAAATTTGGCCAGGACACCGGGGAAATTCCCCTACTCTTTTCGATAAGAGCCATGGGATCTTTAACATCCACCTGAACTACCACCAATCCAGGCAGATGGGACCTCGGTTTAACATCTCATCCGAAAGACGGCACCTCAGAAGTGCAGCACCCCTCTCATGCTGTACTACAGTGTCAGTACTGGGATATTAACCCAAGTGCCAGATGTGGGAACTGAACCCACAGCCCTCTGATCTCACAGCCTCAGAGGCGAGTGTGCTACCTACTGAGCCACTGACACTGCAATGTCATCGGAGGCTAACTGCTGAAGGGTTTTCAGGACTTGCCAAACCCTGAAAGAGTTAGTTAAGCATGGGACTCTGAACAGTTAACATCTAAGGTTTGAGTCTGCCCTAATTCGTCAAGGATTCTGTGTGGTAAGCTCTTTTTTACTTTGGGAAAGTTAGAAAGTGCAGTAAGATTTTTCTGTGTGTTCTGTTTCTGCTGTGTGTAAACTATTTTCTTTTTACCTCTGTGGAAGTACTGTTCCCCATAGTCTTAGTGTAATATTCTGTAGTATATGTGTAAATATCGAAGTAGTAAATATTATCTTTTATATACTTCATGTTTCTGTGACTTAGTTTTTGAGGTACAGATAACTGGGTTATAACTGGCAAAAACTGTGTTTCCACCTCTGAAGAGAAGGCTACGGTTACCATATTTTGTTTCTAAAGTGAGGTGTTCTCAGCTGTGACAGAGAGGGGTGGGTCATTTGCCCTTTGGCAAGGAGTGCTATACTGTGTGAACAGTGGCTCTGGAGGTATTCAGACCTAGAGATACCCCGACAGAGTGTCTATGTGACATAGTGGCAACTACTGAAATACCCTTGCAGGCCTCTGAAGGGTGTGAGAAAGCTGGAAACAGTGTAGAGGCTGAGTCTAGGAGAGACCAGTCTGCCTGGTAAGTTCCTTTAGGGATGATCTCTTTTTATTACTCACATAACTTTATTTTGCCCCTTAGAAAGGCCTTAAAGGCATCCCAGAGAGTGGCATACGAGACTTGATTAGCATCATTAATCTCAAAATATTCAGCTGCAGATTTTTCAGGAAGTTCTTTAAAAGCTGCATTCTTTAGTGATGAGGTTTAAAATCTCCACCTCAGCCCCTTTGATGATTCCCTTTCTATGGTCAGTGTTAGAGTAACTAGCCCATGATCTGATAGCAGAATATTCTTAATGTCTGTAGACAGAATAGCAGAGCTTAGACCCTTGGAGATGAGCAGATAGTCTAACCTGCTACAGGAATCATGCCTGTTAGAATAAAAGGTGTAATCTCTTTTATATGGGTCCATTAGGCGCCATGAGTCCCTTAGGCCAAGATCTACTCTTAAATTTGTAAATGCCCTTCTAGGACTAGATAGGTGGTGAGTTACATTCGGGTTTATCCACTCCTTAATATGTATTCACCTAGTATCACCCTATACAAATTCCTATGTATGTATTTACTGCAACTATAAATGTATTAGACTACTGTTCAATGTCACCAAGCTATGAACTCTTTGTAACTAATTCTGGGTCGCCCCTGAAAAAGGGATCTCTGGTCTCAGTGGGCTTACCCGGTTACCAAAATCTAAATAAATAAATAAATTATTCCTGTCGAAGAAGGGGTCTAACACTTAGTTGAAATCTCCACCACAGATGAGCTCACGATCTTTGTAAGAGCTGCACTGTGTAGCAGTGTTGTTGAAAAAGGCAGTTTGATCCTTATTTAGGGGATAAACATTACAAATGACTACTTTTCTACCACTGACAGCTCCCTCTAATAACTGATTGTGACCTTCAGGGTCAGCAGCATGATTACTCTTTGTAAAGCTAACTCTTTTTCTGATGAATGTTGAGGTACCTCTTTTTTGGTATTAAAAGTATTACATTCAGTTTGGCCAGTCACGCACAGCGTTGGATTTCCGGCGACGCCATGCACCGGGTTCGGGAACGGACTCGGGTAGCTGGAGGGCCGGCTGGGGAGAGGAGGATCGAGCGCCCAATGGCTGCTCTCCTCTTCTGGGGAGGGAGGGGATGCCTGTCCCGCAGCTCGACCGCCACCTGGGTGGCCACGGGTGGTGGTGTAGTGGGACCGCATTAAGGGGTGGGAGGACGTGGGCCGGAAACCGGAAGCAAGCGCACACAGTGCGTCACTCCTAGGTTTCCCCAGAGTGCTCATGTCCTGTGGGGGACAGAAAAATGGAAAAAGGCGCCTGGCGTGGAGGACGTAGACGGGTCCCGACTGCCCCAGATAACCCATAACCGGGCCACCAATGGTCGCCGCAGCCGGACCATCTGACAAAGACTAATGGACTGGAGGGGGCGTAAGTGCGGTACCCCCCTCCTCCCCACCCGGGGGGGCAGGCCGAGGCAGCATGGAGGTAAGTCCAAGCGGCACCATGGTGGTTACCCGGGGAGGGATTAGGGGAGCTCAGTCTAGGGATACCCAGAAGAAGTCCCACCATGCCAAGAGAGTAGGGGGTTAAAAAAAAAAAAAAGTATTACATTCAGTTTGACCCACCCATCCTTTGTTAAATTTAATAGCTTCATTTTGAATAAGACGAGTTTCTTGTTGTAGGGAGATATCAATTTTTTCTTTCTGTAAATAATTTAAAACTTTTCTGCGTTTAATGGGTGAATCTGGGCCTATCACATTCCAAGATGCTATACGTAGGTTATTCAAGGTCATTTTAGAAATACCTGTTCAGTGTGAAGTAACAAGCAGAGTCAACAGTATCAGTTGCACATTCCGTGTCAGCAGTGAGAATAAGATATCAAGTAAAGTATCTGTAATTATTAACTTATATTACATTAAGAGGTTTTACTGCAGCATATCAAATCACACACTATATTTAGAAGTTCTTTCAGACCAAACTTATGAGAAATTATGTGAATAACCAGTCTTATTTGCTATTAAATATTATTCAGAAAGTCATTTATGGCTCGCATAAACCACTGCAATATGAACACGCTAAAAACAATAAACAAGTTTAGGGTGACAGAGAGTCTTATATGGTTCAACATAATTATCAGTAAAAAGACTAATGGAAATTAAACAGTATAGAATTTCTTTCCCAAAAGGGCAGAGCAGATGAGAGAAAGTGAAAAAAAAAAAACAGTCCTAAGACTAGATTGCTGTTGGCACTGGTACAAACCAAGGTGCCAATACCTCTCAGTTTAGTAACCAACTATGCACAGGCAGGTACGCAGTGTTACTGTCAGCACCTGCTATACTGTTTTCCTGCATACGAGACTAGGGTCTGTATAATCCATGAGACACAACTAAATTCATATTACCCTATTCAGAGAAAAGGAAGTGCCTAAGAAGACAGTTTGAACGACACTTGGTGCCAAATTCAGAGAGGGATAATTCTGAAATAAAGGCAAAGGGCTAGGGATGAGATGCCCCCCCCGTAAGTGATAGGAGTGTGTGCTGCTATGAAACACCGTTATAAAAACCAGCGAACAATTGAAATAAAACTTGGGTCAAGCATATGATAAGTAGAAAAAATTTCCTGGTTCCCACTGACCATGCAGACTCCTCTGGACTTCACTGGGAGTCGATACACATTGTATTAGCAGTTGGGCATATATCTCTAAATGATGACCCATTAGCTTAGCAGTACAGAGCAATACACAGCAACATTAGTTCCTATTCAGTAAACAGAAAAGCCAGGGTATTCAATTAAAATGAAGCATAGCTAACTAACGACACTGCACTGAACTATAGCTGGGGGCATGAGGAAGAGGAGATTTCATTATTCATTGGTAGCTCAGAGGTAAAGGGTTAGGACTGGTTGTCTGCAGAAAGGCAAATATTGGAGATTACATCAGACACTGTGTCAAGACACAGACCAGTAAGAAATAAGGCATTTCAGCTGTAAAACATTTAAACTAAGTACTGGAAAGGCATTTCTCATTTAGCTCAAACAGGTTACTGTACATACTGTATATAGCAATCAGTCACACCCAGAAATAGCAGTCAGTAGATCTGCCCCAGTATGTTAAGGTCACTAACAGATCAGGTATCAGTTCAGGTAAAAATGTGGAACGTCAATTTTGTAAACTCCCAATCCATCAGGACTAATGTAGAGGCCTGGTACCACTCCCGTGTACTACACTGAAAGTACACACCAGTTCAAAGAAAGCAAATAGCACCCATCAGAGTCAGCAAAAAATTGCTTATTTCCATTTTTGTTTTTCCTTCCTGAATGTGCTAGCGTTCAAATGTACGAGCAGCAGCAGGCAACACAACTGTCCGTGGATGATGAGATGAGAGCAACAAAAAAACAATTGCAAGTCCACTACGACAATGTCCCAGGACAGCTAATTTCTGCACCACTCCAGTGCTCAGCTTATATTTCTCACTTAAGTTGCCTAGCTGCCACCTTGTATAGGGCTATGACATTAGCATATGTAAATGTATGCTGCCATTACAACCTGTCTACACAACTTACTGTGCTACTGTATTTGGTGCTGTAATCTATATAATGTATGGTAGAACGTTGTTATAGGTAGAAATCTACCTTTTTATAACAACGTTTTACCATTGATGTGACGTCACAATGTTGTTAACCCATCGATGGTATGTCACATTGATGGGTTAACAACTGAGAACAGTCTAACACATGCGTCATGCCCTGGATCAGATAGCCTTAAGCGGCGCGCGGTGAGGGGCAGAGCAGTGGGAACATAAAAAACAGCAGTAAGAACTGCTTTCTTTTCTAAAAAAAACAAAATGGTACCACACACTATAAAAGCTAATGTATGGTACATCGATGGGTAACCGTTTTGTTAACCAATCTCGAGGTTGCCAAGGCGACGTAAACCTCTCCAGCTTCGCTCTCGAGGTTTACATGGTTGCCCTGACAACCTCTCGATGGTTAACAAACCAGTTAACCATCGATGACCATACATTATCCTCTATGTAATGATAATTCAATGTATCTAAGTAACCCTGCAATTATTTGGAACTATGTAACCTGTGTTTGTCTCTGTACACTTGACGAGGAGCCTTTGGAAATGAGTCCATGACTCAAAGGATTGTAATTCCAATAGGTATGTATAAATAAATAAATAAATAAAGAGAGGAAAGCCTGTTGCTACATTCATGAGGACTTCTCCCCCACCAGTGAGAACTTCCAGTTCAAAGGGGCCGCATGATCTCACGAGAGACTGCAACACTTCCCTGAGAGCAGTGAGCACTGGAACTTGGCAGAGCATCAGACTGAACACAGTCAACAAAGGCAGGGCTTTTCAGGGTTAAATCACCATGTTCTCTGTGGTCAACTGCTGGACATCTTCGGATCTTGGTGACAGATGTACTGAGGAACCTGCGCTGGAGGAGAGTCACCCCTAGTGGCTTCTACTTCTCACGCACTCTTTTTGGGTTAAAAGTCTTCTTACTGAGCTAGCTGAAGTGCGGACATGGAGGGGGTTAACTTCCTCAGGCCTTGGTTGGACCAAGATTTGTTGCTTTCCTTGGCGACTGCTGCATAGGATGGTGGAGGGTTAGGGGCTGCTGGGACCTTGTTGTGACTAGTATTTTCCTTATTGACCTCATCACAATGACTGTTCTGAACCCCTTGCAGACCAGAATCTAACTGTGTGTATAAGTTTACAGGGGCACTAGGAAGGCCTCTATAAACTGTCAGCTTGACCTCTGTGGTAGGGAAAGTGATGGAATCACTTCTGAAGGAAATAATTGTTGAGTACCTAGAGGCCAGTGGGGCACAGGACCCAAGGCAGCAAGGGTTCACAGTGGGAAGGTCATGTCAGATGAATCTAATTGATTTCTTTGACTGGGTGACCAAAGTAGTAGACCAGGGAGGGGCTGTGGACATGGCCTACCTAGACTTTAGCAAGGCATTTGACACAGTCCCACACAAAAGATTAATAGTCAAATTAACCAGCCTGGGAATGGGTCCCAGGGTGGTAGCCTGGTAAAACATTGGCTGGACAACAGGACACAGAAGGTAATTGTAAATGGAGTCCACTCTGAAGAAAGGGGGGTTACTAGTGGCGTACTGCAGGGTTCAGTACTGGGTCCAGTCCTTTTTAATGTATTTATAAGTGACACTGCAAAGTGACTGGAAGGAAAAGTATGCCTCTTTGCAGATGACACAAAGATCTGCAACAGGGTTGATACACAAGGAAGCATGGAAAGGATGAGAAAGGACTTGGCAAGGTTGGAGAAATGGTCAGAAGTATGGCAGCTTGGATTCAATGCAAAGAAGTGCAAAATAATGCACCTGGGAAACAAAAAACACAGGGAAAGATTACACAATGGGGGGGGGGTAGTAACAACAACAAAAATGGAAAGGGACCTGGGGGTTATATCAGATGACCTTACGGTTAGCAAGCAATGTGAGAAGGCAGTAGGGAGGGCTGGGGGTATACTGGGATGCATAGGGAGAGGCATCACCAGCAGAAAACAGGAAGTTGTCATCTCTCTGTACAGACAGTTGGTGAGACCCCATCTGGAGTACTGCGTCTAGTTCTGGAGACCCCATCTCCGCAAGGACATAGACAGGATAGAGGCAGTCCAGAGGAGGGCAACTAAAATGGTGCAGGGTCTGCAAGAGAAGCCATATGAAAAGAGACTAAAGGAGCTTAATATGTATACCCTTGAGGAAAGAAGGGAGAGGGGGACATGATAGAAACTTTTAGGTACCTCAGTGGAATCCAACAAAGTCCAAAAGGGTAGCATCTTTCAGAAAAGAGATGCAAGAACAAGGGACACAATTTGAAGATGGGGAGGGGCTGTCTAGGGGCAATGTGAGGAAGTTTTTTTCACAGAGAGGGTGGTGGACACATGGAACAGCCTTCCTGAGGAGGTTGTGGGGTCTAAAACTGTGGGAGAATTCAAGAATACATGGGACAGACATAAGGCAATTCTTGTGGGGGGTAAGAAAAAATAGGCTGTTGGTCAACTAGGATCTGCAGCTTATCCTGTAGGTAGGAAAATGGGCAGACTAGGTGAGCCAAGCGGTCCTTATCTGCCGTCAAAGTCTATGTTTCTATGTAAGAGTGTCACCCCACGTGTTCTTAGGGCAAAAGGACTGCAAACAGAAGATTAGCAGTTCTGGTGCCCTAAGGATGCAAGAGGTGACACTCTTAGAACCATAAGAGGCCCTATTAGTGTTCTTATAAAATTATTATAGACTGTGGCAGGTTCTAAGTGCTCTTAAAAGGGCAGCAGCTTAACATTAAGCCCCATGCTTAATGTGTGCTTCACATCACTGCTGGAACAGTGAATGTGAGCACCGCTCGAACAAACAACAAGCTGTAACAGTTGTTAAGTAAGAAATATTTTTAAAGCCAGCCCAGTGGCGCTGAGGGCTGAGGCGCTGGATGCTTTACTTCACACTACGCTGGTGACCCATGTTCTGGAATGAGCATGGGCCGCCGGGGGTCAGCAGGGGAGGAGAAGGATCGAGCGTCCGAGGGACTGCTCTCCTTCTCTGGGGGGGGGGGCGCACAAGCAGTCAGTGCCCGACTGGCCCCTAGCAGTGACTGAGGTACAGCATACTGATGCTTCAGAAAAGGGAGGAGAGGAGGCAGGTGCTTGAAAGAACGCGTGTGGACACATGCACACTCTCTCCATAGGGCGTCATTGCATGCCTCCTCTCCTAAGGGGAGACAAATGGAGGAAGAAAGTGTCCTGGGCACGGCAGGATGACTGCTGATCCCTGCAGGCCCGCCTTCCGTGAACGTGCAGTAACTTCCACACCAGATCCATTCCGGCGGGTTGAGGGATCCCTGCCACCCCACCATGGGGGGGCAAGCTGTGGAGGAAGCAAAAGGTAAGCTGTGAGTGGGGGACAGGGCTGGGGGATCAGGCATGATGGTAAGCCACCTGAGAGGAGGATAAAGAAATTAACTGCAAAAGGAAATGGAGACAGAAAACAGATGAGAACATTGAAATAAACAAGGAAGTCTACAGACTACAATGTATGACAATAGCAATGAAAGAACAGTAGAAAAAACAATAACAGATATTGTCACTGAAACAAGAATGTGTGAGAATGAAAAACTAGGAGCTATCAATAAAACTGCCAAAATATTTCACAAAAAGAGAGAGAATTAAAGACAGAAAAAAAAGAACAGAACGGAGAAACATAAAATCATACATTTTTGAAAAAGCTTCACAAAGCAGACACATTAAGCTGAGTCCAGAAGAACTAAATCTCACTGAAAAAGCAAAGGATGAAAAAAAAAAAAAACACACAAAAAAGGAGCACAATGTGGGCTATAAAAGTGTTGCACGACTGGCTAGATTAAAAACAATAATCAGTAAACTTTAAAACAGTCACTTGCGAAAAACTAGGAACACTGTTAAGAGAATTCTACACATTGATCAGAAGTTGCAAAAATGAAAGCTACACAATAAGTAGTTTTGTAGGCCTACGCTCTGGGATCAACAGATACCTAAACAGCATAGAAGTAGGGAGAGTAATCAATATTCTGACAGATCCGAGATATCAATCAGCTAATAATGTTTTCACGTCAGTATGCAAGCAATTCAGAAGCAGGACAAGACCATCACTCAAGAATAAGTGATAATGATTTAAAAATAATTAGAAACTCATCCATATTGTCACCTAACACTGCATCAGGACTTGTACGACGTGTATGGTTCAAGCTGCAGCTCGGACTTGCTCGGCGAGGGTGAGAAGGAATCCACAAACTAAAACAAAATTCGTTCATCATTAAAACTGATGAAAACGGATTTGAGTACCTGACAATGTCATTTAATGAACAAACAAAAAAAAATCATTTGAAAATTTTAGAGCAAAATAAAGAAAGCTTATGTGGGTTTCTGCACAGTGACCCAAGTAATGTAAACTGCCCTCTAAAACTGTATAAAAAATACATCTCCAAATGTCCTCCGGACGCTGAACCACTATACCTACACCACAAAAAATTAAGCAAGGCTCCCTCAAAGACACACCCATTTGGTACAGTAAACAACCAATGAAAATTAATTATCTTGGCAACCTAATGTGTAATACATCAAAAGAAGCAGGTCTACAAACAAGTTATACATGCCACTGCCTTAGGCCCTGTCCACACTACGCCTCTGTAACATTACAGAGTGCCCAAACTGTTACCGCAATGGTTTGCTTTTACACCTGTAACGTTACAGAAGTTCATAACCGTTGTTGAAACCATATGAGGTGGTTTCAACAACGTTGTATAAACTGATTCGCTCGAGTAGCGTTGCAGACGAAGTGTGGACTTAGTAAGCGGTCCCCTGCAGGGCCCGTGGCGCAGCGCAGCTGCATCCTGGGAACGGTGCCGCTGTAACAGTTGTCGGCACCCTTGATGTGGACCGCGGGTACCGGTCCCATAACGGACACCGCCGCAATGTGGACACACTGCACCACTCCCCAGCCTTAACGGATTGCATCCGTTACTGGGCCGGAGCGGTGTAGTGTGGACAGGGCCTAAGAAGCACAGCAGTGCACCTGCTATCAGAGGCAGGACTTGCCTCAAGAGAAATTATGGCAGTAACTGGCCACAGGAAGACCAGTTCACGAAATTATTGGACTGCCTCAAAAGAAGATGGCAAAAAGTGGAACTATATTCTAACTCGAATGTTCAAAACAAAACATGAGGAGGTAAATAGAAAAACTGTTGAAAGTGCACAAAAACAAGTAGAAGAGAATGCTGACTCAAAGCAACTAAAGAGGAATGAAACAATCGAAAATACTAAATGACGAAAATAATGAAAATGCAAAAAGACGGACAGCAGAAACATCAAAAAATGAAACAACTTGCAACTTAAGTTTCCTGGTATGCCTGGACAATTTAATATAGAAAGATTCGGCATTCATGGGCCGGTGACGTTCAATACATATTACAAATAAATGAGGGTTGTGAAACGGGAGCACTTTTGTGAAATACAGTGCACTGGCCTTAAATACTTTTGACAAGACAAAATTAAAACTTGAGTACTATTTTTGTTCAGCTGTTTTAGACTCTTCTTGTTTTCTTCTTACTTGTCATGCCATTTTAAAACGTGCCTTTTAAGCATTGTCTGTCATATTATTTTATAAAGGTTTCATCAAAATATGTTATGCATTCATTGTACACTCAAGCAAAGGAAGTTGGGCCTTTTAAACCTTGCTTGTCCTGCAGTTTTAGAAAGATTTGATCAAAATATGTCATACAAGTAAAAATGTCATGTTTTTTTAAAGTTTTGCTGTTGGAGAACTTTTGCAGTAGACTTTTAAATGAATTTCCTATTTGATGATAGTACAGTTTTGCTGTTGAGGACTTTTTTCGTTCTGTACTTTATGTTTATTCTTTTCGTAGAGACAAACATACATTCATTACACCGTCATTCAACTTTACAAAAATAAATCAGGATGAGGGCGCCACTCCTCTTAATACTCTCTTTTGGACCTTTAAATGACATAAGTTATGTCTTTGGAGGGTGCTACCAATATAATAGAATACATTGTTTATAATAATGTTGCTGTAATAGAGCCCATGGGCTGCATGGTGTATTTAGTCTTCATAGTCCACAGTATTAATTGTCCAGTTTTCTTCCCTAATGATAAGGACAAAGGTACCATGCTTTACCATAATAAGTACACTAAGTAGTATAATACAAAAAAAGAAACTTCTCAGGCTCATTATCCAACTATATATTTCCCTAATAAGGCAGCGCGACTATATAATTTAAATTATTAAGACGCTAAAACATTGTGAGCGAACAAGCATGAAAAAGCCACAGGAACCTTCTATAAACTACTATTAGCTTAGAAACCTCTGATATATACGCCGGCGACCTGGGTTCGGGAACGGACTCGGGTGGCCGGGGGTCGGCAGGGGAGAGGGAGGATTGAGCATCCCAACGGATGCTCTCCTCCTCAGGGTGGAGACCAAGAACGCTTCATGCTCTGATCTCCTCGAGCCGTGCAGAAGCACCGACTAAGGAGGGAGGAGGCGGCTCCGTCAGCCGGAGCCGGGAGGGGGACGCCGATGGCGATGAGAGGTCTGCGCGCGCCAGCACGCGACCACCGGGACGACGCCCTAGCGCCGACGCCCCAGAGGGTAGGGGAAAACCAGGGAAAACGAAAACACCCTCGGCAGCCCTGATGAAAGCCACTCCGTTCCATCCGACCACCAAGAGGGACAGACCCCACTGTGCAGGAGGAGAGAGGAGGCACTCTAGGGGCAGATCCCACGGAGGTGGACTGGGGGGAAAAATGAGTGGACGGAAGGAGGGGGCCCCGAGAACAGACAGGAGAGATAAAGAAATAAAGTAAAAAAAAAAAAAAAATAAGAAACCCCTGATATAACTAAACGGGCAGGGTACATCTCTAAGGGAAAAAAAAATAGCCTCTGCAACCCCAGCCCCATGTTACTACATAGCTCAACAAAGAGAAAGAAGAGTAAATGCCATATGAAATGGATTGGGGAGAGGTATCTCTTTTAACTTAACATTCACCCCCCGTGTCCCTTTACCAGTACAGTCCAGGGGCCCTCTTTAGTTGTTGAGGACTTTTGATGAACTTTTGCAGTAGCAGTTTTAAAGTAATTTCCTATTTGACAACAGTAATTTCCTATTTTTCCTAATTTCCTATTTGACAAGGGAAAGCAAAAAAGTTAGATCACTATTTTGTGCATTTATTATAGAAATGTATTTGAGATGTTGAAGCCTATTGCATACAATAGTTAATTTTTTAAACTATGGAGTCCAAAGTCGGGGGAATGGCAGAAGGTGTACAGGCAAGGCCAAATTCTGAGCTACGCCGTAACCTACTGACCTTGCTGCACAAAGCCAATTCGCTTTATTGCAGCCCAATGCTATCCATGATTACCTGCGTCAACTTGTGTGACATGAGATGGCCCCCAGGTATCCCTAATTACCTCGCTCCAATTATGTGACTGGCCACACTTGCTGCACAAGGCCAATTCACTTTATTGCAGCCCGACGCTATCCACGATTACCTGCCTCCACTAATGTGTGACATGAGATGGCCCCGCGGCATCTCCAATTACCTCTCTCTCTCTGTCACGTGACTGGCTACACTTGCTGCACAAAGCCAATTCACTTTATTGCAGCCAGACGCTATCCATGATTACCTGCCTCCACTAATGTGTGACATGAGATGGCCCCCAGGTATCCCCAATTACCTTGCTCCACTTACATGACTAGCCACACTTGCTGCACAAAGCCAGTTTGCTTTATTGCAGTCTGACACTATCCACACTGAGGTACAGAGCTCAACAGAGGGCATGACAGGGGTAAATGGAAAAATAGACAAGGGCAATAACAGCAGGGATGGGGGAAAAAGGATAAAGCCAACATTAAATGGAGGGCAATGAGTACCAATGCCTGTAGTCTGGGAAACAAGCTTCCTGAGCTAGTAGCCCTGGTGGAAGATGAACAATTGGATATTGTGGCAATCACAGAAACATGGTACACGGAGAACCATGACTTGGATGTCAACATACCGGGCTACACAGTCTACAGAAGGGACAGGGAGGGTAAAAGAGGAGGTGGAGTAGCGCTATACATAAGGGAAGGGATCAAAGCTACAGAACTAAAAAGTAAAGGGGGAGGACAAGAGGCACTCTGGATCACCTTGGAGACAGGGAATGGCATCACAATCCGCACAGGGGTTGTATACAGACCCCCCGTCTCAAGGGGAGGAAATGGACAAGAAAATAATAGAGGACATTCTCAAAATGGCTGAAAAAGGGGAGATACTGTTGATGTGGAACCTGAATATGCCAGAGGTTAACTGGATGACATGTACTGCAGTCACATCCAAGAGCAGGGTCATTCTTGATGCCCTGCAAGGGCAGGCCTTAGAGAGCTAGTGTTGGAACCCACTCAGGAGGGAGCAATACTAGACCTGGTACTCTCAAATGGAGAGAGGATCACAAATTTAGAAGTCAGTAGACATCTGGGAACAAGCGACCACTGCACAGTGTGCTTCACAATAAGCACAACCATGGAGACAAGCCATACAAAAACAAGGATACTGGACTTTAGAAGGGCTGACGCTTGGCAAAATGGGTGAATACCTGAGGAATGCACTAGCAAATGGCCAAAAAGGAGGGGTGGAAGAACAATGGAGAAAAATCAAAACTGCCATCATAGAGGCAACAAGCCTTTGTGTGAAACAAATAAAACAAAGCCGAGTAAAAAAAAAACCACTATGGTTCTCAAAAGAGGTGGCAGGGAAGGTTAAGGAGAAAAAGGCTGCATTCAAAAAGTATAAGGAATCGCAGAAGAAGCAAGACAGGGAACTGTATCAATTAAAGCAGAAAGAAGTGGGGAAGGCAGTCAGAATAGCAAAGGCCCAAACCGAGGAAAAAATAGCCAACTCAGTTAAGAAGGGGATAAACCTTTATAGGTACATTAGGAGCATAGAAAGGTTAAGGAAGGAATAGTGAAGATTAATAAAGGAGAGGGAGGTGGGCAGAGGGAGACAGTGAAAAGGCAGAGATACTGAATGAATACTTTTGCTCAGTATTCACAAAAGAAGATGAGGAGGAGTTACCTAAACCAGACCATAGGAGCACTCTGGGTAGGGGGGTTGACACCAGTCCATTTACAGAAGAAAGAGTCCTGAAAGAACTCCTAAAACTTAAGGTGAACAAAGCAATGGGGCCTGACGGGATTCACCCCAGAATCCTAAAACAACTAAGGGAGGACCTAGTGATACCACTGACCACACTTTTTAACAAATCATGGGAGGATGGGGGTGGTACCTGAGGACTGGAGGAGGGCAGATGTGATTCCCCTTCACAAAAGTGGGAGCAAAGCAGAAGCAGGAAACTACAGACCTGTAAGTTTGACCTCAGTAGTAGGGAAAATGATGGAATCACTTCTGAAAGAAAGAATTGTTGAGTACCTAGAGGCCAGCGAGGCACAGGACTCAAAGCAGCATGGATTTACAGCAGGAAGGTCATGTCAGACGAATCTAATTGATTTCTAATTGAATCTAATTGATTTCTTCCTCTGCTCAGTATTCACAAAGGAAGAGGAGGGGGAGTTACTAAACCAAACAAGAGAAACACTCTGAAGACGGGAGTCGATACCAGTCCATTTACAGAAGAAAGGGTTCTGAAAGAACTAATAAAATTGAAGGTGGACAGGTGAAGGGCAGATGTGATTCCTCTTCACAAAAGTGGGAACAGGACAGAGGCAGGAAACTACAGACTAGTTAGTTTGACCTCAGTGGTAGGGAAAATGATGGAATCACTTCTGAAGGAAAGAATTGTTGAGTACCTAGAGGCCAGTGGGGCACAGGACCCAAGGCAGCATGGATTCACGATGGGAAGGTCGTGTCAGACAAATCTAATAGATTTCTTTGACTGGCTGACCAAAGTAGTAGACCAGGGAGGGGCTGTGGACATGGTCTGCCTAGATTTTAGCAAGGCATTTGATACAGTCCCACACAAAAGATTGATACACAAGACAGCCAGCCTTGGAGTGGGTCCCAAGGTGGTAGCCTGGATAAAAAATTGGCTAGGCACCAGGACGCAAAGGGTAGTAGTAAATGGAGTACACAGTGAAGAAAGGAGGGTTACTAGCGGGGTACCACAGGGTTCAGTACTGGGACTGGTCCTTTTTAATGTCTTTATAAGTGGCATTGCAGAGGAACTGGAAGGAAAAGTATGTCTCTTTGCAGATGACACAAACATCTGCAACAGGGTTGATACACAAGATGGAGTGGAAAGGATGAGAAGGGACTTGGCAAGGTTGGAGGAATGGTCAAATGTATGGCAGCTCAGATTCAATGCAAAGAAGTGCAAGGTAATGCACTTGGGAAACAAAAACCCAGGGGAAGTGTACATAATGGGGGGTGAGATACTGACAACAGTAAAAATAGAAAGGGACCTGGGGGTAATTATATCAGATGACCTAAAGGTGGGCAAGCAATGTGAGAAGGCAGTAAGGAAGGCTGGGGGGATACTGGGATGCATAGGAAGAGGCATCAATAGTAGAAAACAGGAAGTTGTTATCCCTCTGTACAGACAGTTGGTGAGACCCCATCTGGAGTACTGTGTGCAGTTCTGGAGACCCCATCTCCGCAAAGACAAAGACAGAGTGGAGGCTGTCCAGAGGAGGGCAACCAAAATGGTGCAGGGTCTGCACCAGAAGACATATGAAGAAAGACTAAAGGAGCTTAATATGTATACCCTTGAGGAAAGAAGGGAGAGAGGGGACATGATAGAAACTTTCAAGTACCTCAAGGGAATCAACAAAGTCCAAGAGGGTAGCATCTTTCAGAAAAAGAGATGTGCAAGAACAAGGGGGCACAATTTGAAGATAGAGGGGACAGCTCAGAGGTAATGTGGAGGAGTATTTTTTCACAGAGAGGGTTGTGGATGCTGGAACAGCCTCCCTGAACAGGTCATGGAGTCAAGAACAGTGGGGGAATTCAAGAATGCATGGGACAGGCATAAGGCAGTCCTAGTGGGGGGTAGGAGGAAGTAAGCTGTTGGTTAACTAGGATCTGCAGCTTATCTGTTAGGTAGGAAAATGGGCAGACTAGGTGGGCCAAGCAGTCCTTATCTGCCGTCAAATTCTATGTTTCTATGTTTCTTTGATTGGGTGACCAAAGTAATAGACCAGGGAGGGGCTGTGGATATGGCCTACCTAGACTTTGGCAAGGCATTTGACACAGTCCCGCACAAAAGATTAATAATCAAGTTAGCCAGCCTGGGAGTAGGTTCCAGGGTGGTAGCCTGAGTAGCAAACTGGCTGCACAACAGGACACAGAAGGTAATAGTGAATGGAACACATGCCGAAGAAAGGGGGGTTACAAATGGAGTACCTCAGGGCTCAGTACTGGGTCCAGTCCTCTTTAACATCTTTATAGGTGACATTGCAGAGGGTCTGGAGGGAAAGGTATGCCTTTTTGCAGATGACACAAAGATCTGTAACAGAGTTGATACACAGGGGGTAGAAAGGATGAGAAGGGACTTGGCAAGGTTGGAGGAATGGTCAGACATATGGCAACTTAGATTCAATGTAAAGAAGTGCAAAGTAATGCACCTGGGAAACAAAAACCCAGGAGAAGAGTAAGCAATAGCAGAGAAGGTACTAACAACAACAAAAATGGAAAGGGACTTGGAGGTAGTCAAATCAGATGACCTAAAGATGGGTAAGCAATGTGAGAAGTCAGTAAGGAGAGCCAGGGGGATACTGGGATGCATAGGAAGGGGCATCACAAGTAGAAAAGGGGAAGTGGTTTTCCCTCTGTACAGACAGTTGGTGAGACCCCATCTGGAATACTGTGTGCAGTTTTGGAGACTCCATCTACGCAAGGACATAGACAGGATGGAAAGTCCAGAGGAGGGCAACTAAAATGGTGCAGGGTATGCATCAGAAACCAGATGAAGAGATACTGAGAGAGCTTAACATGTATACCCTTGATGAAAGGAGGGACAGAGGGGACATGATAGAAACTTTCAAGTACCTCAAGGAAATCAACAAAGTCCAGGAGTGTAGCATCTTTCAGAAAAACAGATGTGTAAGAACAAGGGGGCACAATCTAAAGATAGAGGGGGGACGGCTCAGGGGTAATGTGAAGAAATTTTTTTCACGGAGAGAGTGGTGGATGCATGGAACCACCTTCCTGGGGAGGTTGTTGGGTCTAAAACAGTGGGGGAATTCAAACATGCATGGGACAAACATAAGGCAATTGTAGTGGGGGGTTGCAGGAAGTAGGCTGTTGGTTAACTAGAATCTGCAGCTTATCCAATAGGTAGGGAAATGGGCAGACTGGGTGGGCCAAGTGGTTCTTATCTGCCGTCAAAGTCTATGTTTCTATGTTACCTACCTCCACTTGTGTGACATGAGATGGCCCCCAGGTATCCCCAATTACCTCACTCCACTTACGTGAATCGCTCATTGAGGTAAAATCCAATTGACTTGCTGGATTTGCTCGAGATGGCAAGCCGCAACCTCCCCATTGACTGATTCCAATTGTAAACTTCCAGTTCTGCGTCTGGCCGGAAAACCACATAGAGTAACACTGCAAAGCATTCGCTTTTAATTAAGAGAAGTGACACTATAAAAGAATAAACACTGGAGTGGACCTCTGTTTTACTGTGAAGGAAGTGTATTTTGTTCTGAATGTTAAAAAAAACATGTTTTAAACAGGACTACTTTTTAATATGGACTGACACCATGAAAATAAATCAAATTCTGTAAGATTTAATAGAGCTTTGAGTAAGTTTGGTCTGATGGAAAAAGGTGTCAATTTATGAGTGCAATAACCCACTCCACACTGTAGAGACAGGCATTACGTATCTCCAGTTGCTTGGAGGTCACTTGGCCGCGCCTCATGCCTCACAACACAACTGGGGCATGCATTAATGCCTGGTATACCCATGGGGTGTCATAGGTTATAGCTTAATGTGAAACACTGGGGTGTATGCAAATAAAAAGACATATTACAAAAAAAATAAAAGAATCTTCTGAAGTTCATTTTCTTTTGGAGAGCACCCTCCCTCATTTTTTCATTGGAGAATCACAAATAACAGGGGACCCATTATTATTCACAATAACCAAAGAGGCAGGGTACCGCATATAGAAGTTCCAGCCTGACCTCAGTAAACTCCTTACATCTATTAGCAGTCTCCGCAGCAAAGTCCTGGAATAAACAAATCCGCTCTCCCCTCCATATAAGATGCCTCCTCTCCCTTGTCAATCTCATAATTTGATCTTTCATAGTAAATCTTACAAAATTAACTATGACAAGATTGGGTCTGGTACTGGGCTGAAGACAAGGCGAGGTGGGGGGACTAGTGAGTGGCGAGCCCACTCTATCTCCAGCAGCTAGTGCCACTGATGCTGCAGTAATTCCGTATAAAACTGTTGGGAAGGAAAGCTGGCTTGCTGTTCCCTTCCGCCTCCTCTGGCGGACCCACTGTCCCTACATTATTTCTCCTACCTCTATTCTCTAAATCTTCAATTTTTTCCTAGCAGAAAGCAAATCTGTTTAGAGCGTAATTCGGTTGTATCCTCTACATAGTATAGGGATAGTCTTCTGGAGAAACCAGCCTATTCTCGGTGAATATATTCTCTTCCACCCTCTCCCTTGTCTGGGCTGAATGTGCCTCGATCTCAGTATGTCATAGTAGTGTTTATTTCTTTAAGGTCTAACTTTATACTTGACAGCATGTCTCCGATTTCAGAAAGTTCCGTTTTATTACTACGAGTCCTTGCTGCAGCAGGCTGACCGTGCTGTATAGAAAGTCACGCGGAGCCATTCAGCTCCCCTCCCAGCAGCACCATTCGGCTCCTGAGGCAACGTTTTCTTCTGATCCAAAAACAAGTTTTCTTTCTATTCGAAAACAACAAAAAGGCTAATAAATTGACACTTATTTGGCATATTTCATTAGGGAATATTTTTTTTTATACTTTATTTTTATTTTAGTTATAGTTTTAAAAGAGATACAGTACATTTCAGTCATAGTATAGCTTGCAGAATTATACAGCCATAATTCCATGTCAGTCAATTTGTGGCAATACAATTGTAGAAGGGAAGATACAATCAGATTGCTATACATCTGTGTTCCACATTCTGCCAGAGACTCAGATTCATGGACCCCCCTACCCCACTCCCACCCTTCCATTAGGCTGGCCTCATACTGACACCTTAACAATCCCTCTCCCCTCCCCCCTCTCGGTCCATCTTCTTTGAAGGCATGGAAACATCATCATGGGACAAATGTAGGGTCACATGCTGAATTATAGAGCACCCAAGCCCTCCATCTGATTTTGAACTGCTCCCCCTGGCCTAAGGTCCCGGCTGTCATCGTTAGGGAATATTAAATTTTAAAGAATAAAAAAGAGTTTCCACCTGTGGAAACAGATTTTTACAGGAACTGAAGATAACAAAATCTGTGCTGACAGAGCCAGTCTTTGCACCATCATCCTGTTCAGCACTGCATGTGCCTCCAGGGCATTTATCTTAGGTCCCCTGCCTGCTCCTTTTCCTCTTAAGGAGGAGTGGCATGAACATGCCTTTCTTTTGGTTTTTTTCTTGGCCAGCACTGGTTCCAGTACGTACTCTGAGGCCCTTTTGCTTGTGTTTGTGCCATCACTGGTATCAGGGTTCCCCCTTTCAGACACCCTGATATCATTACCATTTTTATCGTGCTTGTCTGGTGGCCTGAACAGCTTTATCTTTTCATCTGCCCCCTTTCACAGGGACTGCTGCTCTTTATGAGAAGAAACCTCTGATGCGCGCTTTTCACTATCATTAGTAACTCCCTCAGAGCTTTTATTGTGCTTTGGTGACATACACAGACTGAGAAGCCATAAACTCTTTTCTTTTTTTAGCCCTTTTTCTTTGGGTTTTAGGGTAAACTTTTTACAGAGCTCACAACTGATAAAATCGTGATCTGGACCCAGGCTCTTAAAGCAAAGCTTGTGGCAGTCTGCCCTTGCCAGGAACTGAAGACAAATTGTACAATGTTTGAAACCTCTTGGTTCTGTATACTTTTTTGGCCTACAAGTCATGCCAAATCCTGACAGACCTGGCAAAATGTAGTTTTATTTGGTTCCCAGTCACAAATAAAATACTGTAAATATTATTCCTCACTGATAGTGAGAAACCACTATATTGTATTTTAAAAACAATAGTTACAAAGCCGGCCCGGTGACGCTGAGGGTTGAGGCACTGGACGCCACACCAGCGACCCGGGTTCGGGAGCGAACTCAGGTGCCGGGGGTCAGCAGGGGTGGGATCGGACTGAGTGCCCACTGGGCTGCTCTCCTATCCTGGGGGGAGAGTTCTGGGGTGTCCGGTGCACTAGCAGCTCCTGGTGGAGACCAGGGGCGCTGCCGAGTACTAGATAGGACGTAATTGCCATGGCCCGATGTCGGCAGGGTTGCCATGCGCCGCCCGGGGTGTGCACCATGCAAGGGGAGGGAGGTAGGGGGGAGGAGCACACATTAAGGGGAAAAGCCCCTCCCGCCAGATAGGTGATGGCTCCTCCAGTGCCATCGCCGCCACACGCCCATCGCTGGTTCTCCGCCACTGCCCCTTCGATCTCCCTGGGGCTGTAGCCCCATGTCCCCGGGAGTCGTGAAGACATTCTGAATATGGCGGGAAACAGCAGGTGGTAGAGTGATCAAGTAGTAAGGAAGCCTGAGAGAGTTCCGGTCAGGGAGGAGAGAAACAAATTGGAGGAAAAAAAAAAATAGTTACACAAATTTGTTTGGTTCCCAAAACAGGAGCCGGGTGTCAATTTGTTCAAAATCCACTGCAGTATAAAGAACCCTCTGCGGTTTTGTATTTATTCAAATGTGATCAGTTCCCCTCAGGCGGGAACCATGTTGCCGCGCTGCCTTCTCCAGTTCCTGGAACGGACTGGGAACTGGAGAAAACCGGAAAATAATAAATAAAATTAAATTAAACATCTAATTAATGTAGAGTATCAAAACTAACTCAGTAGCTAGAAAATAATAAAACGTTACAAGGAAAAATCAAACTGTAGACCAGAAGGCTAAAGCTGTAACTCGGGGCAACTGCTCTCTTCAGGCGGAGAAACAAAATCTGACATTCGAACACCAGGAGAAGTGTGACCACAGTGCAGAGTTTGAAACTGTATTCTAAGTTGTAAAATTAACATAAAGTTGTAGCTCCAGGGCATCATGCCCTGGTGGGATGATGCTTGTTGTAATGTATCATTGATGAATTCCTGTTTGAATCACAAGTGTTGCCACTGATGAAAATTAGATGTTTTTTGGTGCAGTGTTAGCCACTGCTAAGCAATTTAAATCACATATTTTAGTGAGGAAGAAATAATGTGACCTACTTGGGACTGAACCCAGGGCCCCAGAATATCGTCCTGGTGCTAAGTGTTACAATTCTGAACTTCTTTTTTCAGGTGCCTGTTCAGACATTTTTAAGAGGGAGGGAGGGAGGGAGGAAGGAAGGAAGGAGGGAGAGAGAAAGGAAGGAAGGCCTTTTCCAGCTGGGAAATGGGAATCCTCTCCACAGTATTTAACTCTTTTTGCTCTAGCAACTGAGCTGAAAACACTCTAAATTTGACTTTGGTAATTTTACAAACGGAAGGGTTAAGCCCTATCTTATTACGTCCAAAACACACTTGTCCATGGTAATCCTTTTCCTGTCTTCAAGGTAACAAGAAAGGTACCCTCCCACTGGTAAAAGGTCTATGGGGACATGGATAGACAGATTTGTCAGAGGTTTGGCTTTGCCTAGGCTGGAAGAACTGAAGCATATTTCTGTCTTGCTCCCCTTCTGCCCTGCCTCTCCCTGTGCCCTTCTGAACTGTACATTCATGGGGCCCATGAGGTACTAAGCCTTTCCCATATCTCCTCTTCTGAAGAGCCTGCAAGGCAATGTGGGACTCTTATTTTGCTGTCAGATTCCTAAAAGTTGGTTTTGTCACCGAACAGAGAAGTACCTTCAAAAGGGGAACCAGCTGCTGTATTTTGCATGCCCTGCGACAAGCCAGTTGGTATAATCATGCAAATCTACTGGCACACACTGACTTTGGTTGCTAGAGCACCAGATGCAGTGCCATCCATATCAAGAGGCATTTGAAATTTTACTTTTATTAGTTTTGTAAGAACTGTTTTACA
The DNA here is from genome assembly GCA_016271365.2 of Neoceratodus forsteri. Classification (NCBI taxonomy): domain Eukaryota; kingdom Metazoa; phylum Chordata; order Ceratodontiformes; family Ceratodontidae; genus Neoceratodus; species Neoceratodus forsteri. Next base: position 1,618,998,803 of record CM028130.1, read on the forward strand.
AATGTAAGCCATAACAGATATAGATCTATGACTGATGCATCACAGTCTTACAATAGGGGACACTGTGTGTCTGCCCAGGGTAATACCTAATTTGGGGGTGGTTAACTAGTGAGCCCTGAAGCTTTACTCAAAGGAACTAAATCGGTGTGGGGGGGGGAGTGGACATCACCTACCTTGATTTCAGCAAGGCCTTTGACACTGTCCCACATAAGAGGCTAGTTAACAAGATGGGCAGTCTAGGCATGGGGCACAAGGTGGGGAACTGGGTTAGGAACTGGCTAATGGACAGAAGGCAGAGGGTGGTGGTAAATGGGATTCAATCTGGGGAGAGGAGGGTGACCAGCAGGGTACCTCAGGGATCAGTCCTGGGGCCAGTCCTTTTCAATATCTTCATTAGTGATATCTATTGCAGAAGAACTAGAAGGAAAGGTCTGCCTGTTTGCAGATAACACCAAGATCTGCAACAGGGTGGATACGCCTGATGGTGTGGAGAAAATGAGGAGGACTTGGGGAAGCTGGAAAAATGGTCTAAGGTGTGACAACTGAGGTTTAATTCAAGAAAGTGCAAAATTATGCACCTGGGGCAAAGGAACCCTGGAGTGAGCTACAGGATGGGGGAGTTGCTGATGATCGCCAAGGAAGAAAGAGACCTAGGAGTTATATCTGACAACCTGAAAGTGTCAAAGCAGTGCGTCAATGCTGCAGGAAGGGCCAGCAGCATGCTGGGTGCATCAGCATGGGCATCACTACCAGACGTTCAGAGGAAGTGATGCCTTTGTATAAAAAACTAGTCAGGCCTCACCTGGAGTACTGTGTGCAGTTCTGGAGGCTGCACCTTCGTAAGGACATTGACAGGGTGGAGACAGTCCAGAGAAGGGTGACTAAGATGGTACAGGGCTTGGGTTCCACCATGCCGCAATGACAGGAATTCTGTCGACGGCTGTTACAATGATGGCACAATGCCAACAGATGGCATTTGTGCTGTCCGGGACACAAGTGTTTTTTTAGAGAGGGGCTGCCCCTGCACCCCCATAAGGGAGGCCCTGCCCCTACACTGCCTGCACTATAGATTCCAACCCAAGTCGGAGTTGTTTCGGGAGGGTTGAACACCAGAGACAGCGATGTTAGTAATATAGCAGACCAGTACAGTGAACAGACGCATTCTGTCACGGTACTGGTCTTTGCTGTTACTGTCGCTGTAGCAACAGTATACACAGGGCTTGCATCACAAACCTTAATGAGAGATTGAAGGACCTCAGTATGTACTCGCTGAGGAGAGAAGGAGGGGGACATGATAGAAACTTTCAAGCACCAAGGGCATTAACAAGGTAGAGAGAGGAGACGTCATCCAATACAGGAGGAGTACAAGAACAAGGGGGCATGATATGAAATTGGAAGATGGCAAGTTAAGAGAGAATGTGAGGAAATTTTTCTTCACAGAGAGGCTGGTGGACACGTGGAATAGTCTGCCACAGGAGGTGGTGGGAGCAAGCCCAGTTGAGGGATTTAAACATGCCTGGGACGGGCATAGGGGAACCTTAGAGGTAAGGCAGAGGGAGGGGAAGCCACTGATCAGATAGTGTCAAGTATAGGGTTAACTGGCAAACTAGATAGGCCTTGTGGTCCTTATCTGCCAACAACTTCTATGTTTCCATGTTGCCCACATATGCTGGCACATTGCCACAATAGGAGGGACCTCTAACAGAATTACATTTGCACTCAGACTCACAAGGCCTCTGTGTATAGCCATTTAGCCTACATTAACCTAAACAGTAAAAAAATAGAAATACATTTTCGTGCTCAATTGTCCGCTCCCCACTGAGAAACATGTAACCCTCATAACTGATCATTACTCAGCATACTGAACCTAAGCTTGCAACTGCAAACTCTGTAGTTAAAAGTTATGAACTCAATTTTTTTAATTCGAATTTTATTGAATTTTTCTACAAATACGACATCACATAAGGAATGTTCAACTACATAATCACTTATTTCACACAGCCAATATGTATAATACAGTTTTACAATAAACCTGTTGTTTAGATTCAGTATACCATTCTTAACTACATACACAACTCCAAAAAAGACCCCCAGGTAGCATTAAAAGTTTCACTTTGATTGAGAGCATAATAACTTATTCTCTCATTGTTTGCCCAATTAACCAGAGAATCCAGCCATTGCTTAAATGTAGGGATTTTGGGATCTTTCCAGCTTCTTAACAACAGTCTTTTAAATGCAGGGGCCACAGACAGTAACCATAGTTTCTTTTGTTTCTGCATATCATGAATATCAGAAAGATCTCCTAGAACACAGACTAGAGGAGAGAAAGGTATGTGAGAATCCCAAAAATTTTGACAAATTGCACGTATTTGTTTCCATACATTCAAGACTCCATTGCATTGCCAGGATAAATTACCCAGGCCTGCATTTGCAGCTCCACATCTCCAACAAAGGTCATTTTGACCGAGACCTAACTTATGTAACTGCTTAGGGGAGTAGTAAAAATAGTGTAATATTAAGTAATTAGGGGAATCATGAAATCAAACAAAGTTTCTGGGGTTAGAGTAGGAAGTTATTACAACAAGGTATTTGCATTCGCTGATGACATTCTGCTAACTATTTCACACCCCACATCCTCTCTTAAAAATGTTAAAGAAATCCTAAATACTTTTGGGAATATTTCTGGTCTTTTTGTAAACTGGAGCAAATCTGAATGTTTATGGTTAAGCAAACCCTCTCTGGAATTAGAAGATTTAAAAAAGAATATACATATATCCTGGCCTTCTGATGGGCTATCTTACTTAGGCATAAAAGTTTTTAATTCAATAGAAATTATTCTCCATCACAACCTGTCCAAACTAATTGGTGATGTGAAGTCAGATTTGGACAAATGGTCAAAGTTACACTTGCCCTCTGGGGGAAAATTAATGCAATAAAAATGATTATTGCACCGAAATTCTTTTATTTTATGAACAATTTTCCTGCTAAGATTTCCTCTGATTGATTCCATAGAATTGAAAGCCCTATCTCCACAATTTTTTATGGGAAGGAAGGCAGCCACGGCCAAAAATGAACTAAGGGCTCCAGTGTTGAAGGGAGATTTTGCCCTCCCTTTGTGGCAGGGTTATTTCTGGGCTTTCAAACTCAAACAAACTGCTCTATGGTTTAGCTCTAATAAAAATAAATCAGCACCATTGTGGCTCAAAATGGAGGGGAAACCTAGTCTCTCCCTTAGCTCTATCAGATCTATTTTTTAAACAGACTCCTGCAAAATTAAGGAACCACTCGACTCTTCAAATAGCAGTAATGACATGTAGAACATTTAATCAACTCAAAAAGGTGAAGTATACTCCTCTCAAGTTCGTGCCTCTTTGGCAAAACAAATTTCTAACGTCAGACGGTAAAGCAAATTCCCACAATGGCTGGCTGGCTAAAGGTATAAAGAATGTAGGTGATATGTTAGACTGCCACAATCGTCTGCTCTCTTTTGAAAATTTAAAACAAAAATTTAACTTAAGTAAATATGACTTTGGTTTCCACTTACAGCTAAGGTACTTTTTTAAAAGTGAATTTCCTAGAACAGGATTATACTATTAGAATGTGTTCAGCATGGGAACATTTCTTCAAAATAGCCTTCCTGCCTAAAGCTTTTAGCCTTATTTATAAAAACCTAAATGAAACTGATCCTTCTCTAACAAATTCAGCTAAAACAAAATGGGAGCTTGATTTACAACTACAAATCTCTGATACAACCCAGGATAGGACTTGGAGTAATGCAATCAAATGCTGCAGGGAAACTCAAGGGAAACTTATTCAATTTAAAATTAATGATTTTAGAATGTACAAAAAGATGCATAAGTGGAATCAAAGCATCCATATTTACGTTCCACGCTTGACAGGAAAGTCCATCCAGAACCCCCACCCCCACCCAAATATCACGATCTTTCAAAGGAAGAAGGTGTAATATGAAAAACTGTAGACATTAATGAAAGCCTGGCACAGCCAATCGGAACAGACCCAGACTGGATGCAGTGCATACACGTGCAGTCTTGTTTGTTTGTGTCCGTCTGATTACAGAAAATAATGGAAGCAGCACTACTGAAACGACTTCTGCTCCCATAATTTCCTGTGATCAGCCTGACACAAAGAAACAAGACTTTGCAGGTGTCTGTGCTGCACCCAGTCTGTGTTCTGATTGCCTGTGTCAGGCTTGCTTTACTGGTTATAATTGGTTTGGGAAATGCTTGTGCTACCACTTTGTTCTCTGAGCGGCCTCCTCTGTACTTTCTTAAGTCATAATATAAAAAATAAACATATGCCCCAGATTTAAATTTCAGGAGTCTAACAGATGCCATATTCAAGGACCAGCAGAGAACGGGATGGGGAAGAGAGTTATAGAGTAGCGCCACACAGCTGGTGCCATTTTATTTAAAGTTAACACACATACAGTGATTTGTGCATGTATTACTGAAAACAACTGTTTTACCAACTGGTAGATATACTCCCAAAAAAGAGCATATTGCTCGAATGCATGCTGCTGCTGATTCACGCCAGTCAGACTACTCTTACTTACACCTTGTGGGAGAAGAATCCCAACTGTTAAGCCCTTCTCAGAGTCATTTGCTGGATCCTGGAAGCCAAAGTCCATTTTTACTTTGGCCAACAATTTTCTGGCCTCCTGGGGGTCCCCATATATGTACGGTTTGCCAGAGTAGATCATTTTAAGTTTTGTGGGGTACTACATCACATGAGAGACCCCCCCCAGAGATTGCAGTATTGTATGTGACGCTTGGCCAGCTGGTTATGATTGTTGTATGATATTTGTAATATAAAAATATAGTAGGTGATTGTCTCATATAAGACAGCCTGTGCTCATGCTGTATTACTAAGCCCTGTTAATCATACTTGCCTTGTAACTGCAGTATAATTGCCCTGATGGTCCCTCGAATGTTGAGGAGGCCTACAGGATTTTTCTGAATTAACTCACTGTCAACAGCCATATTTCACTGTTAATGCCCTGTTTTTTCTCTTGTTTTTATTTATTTATTTATTTATTTATACATCAGTTTACAACCTTTGAGCCAGAGGCTCGTTTCCAAAGGTACCTTGTCACAAAGAGGACAATACAAAGCACAACATTTCATTACATCATTGTAGGTAACAACATTTTTTTTTTTTTTTACATCTTAGCAGGCAACAGTATGGCAGATATATACTGTAAATGACTGTTTACAGTAACAGTGTAACAGGTTAGGTATTGAGAGGTATAACAGTTATTCGGATAAGATTGAGAGGAGAGCAAGCTTTGGTTGAGCAGACAAGTTAGTCTTGAGCTGGGACTGCTAGGTTAGTAAGAACAGGTGGCTTTGGGACAGGGCAGGTGATAGATTGGGGGGCAAGCCACTCTAGGAGTTTTGTCAGTTGTTGATTGAGAAGCTACTCAGAGAGTTTTGTCGGGTACAATGAGCTTGAAACACCTCAGGCGGGGATAGGCACAGCTCACATGTTAAATAGCTGACTTCTAAGTGCGGTTTTAAAACTGGAGATTGAGCGGATATCGGTGATGGAACTGGGGAGAATATTGTACCAGGTAGGGGCTCTGTAGTAGAAGGACCGTTGACCATGTGTGGTCCTGGTTCTAGGGATGGACAGGGTGGCCTTGGAGGAGCTACGAGTTTGGACTAAGGGTTGAGCTAGATGAATAGAGGCTGTCAGACCGGGAGGGGATAGACCAAGGAGTGTTTTTTTCGTTAGGAGGCAAATTTGATATCTGAGCCATTCATCCAGGTTGAGCAGCTTTGCGAAGTCATATAGCTGGCAGGTATGGGTTAATCTGGTGGCTCCTGTGATTAACCTACAGGCCTTGTTCAAGGTGTGTGGAAGTTTATTGAGGGCAGTCGTATCCGCGGCACTATAGACAGGCAGGCCATAATCAACAAGGGACAGGACTGAGGAGGTGACTGCTAGTCGGAGGGCCTCGGGGGGGAGGCAGTGCTTGTAGCGATAAAGGATACCTAGCCGTGTATTTGCAGTGGAGGCTAGAGTATCAATGTGGTCGTGGAAAGTGAGTACAGAGTCAAAGGAGACCCCAAGGTACTTGTACAGGCAGACTTGCTCGAGAGGAAGATTAGAGCCAGGGAGGATACGGAGTGGGAAATTACTGAGTTTGTTTTGGGGATGTGCAAAGAGCATGGATTTGGTTTTTTTTAGATTAACTACAAGTCTGTGCTTTTTGAACCAGGCTTCAGCATCATTGAAAGCTAGTTGCAAGGAATCTGTTTTTGTAGTGTTGTAGTAGTGTTTTTTTGAACATTTTTTAAATAAAGTATACTTATTTAAAAAAAAAAAGCAGTCATCCGGTGCTCCAGTGAGGAAATTCTATTTCACGCAGAGAGTGGCTGAGCCGTGGAACAGCGAGCCAGCTGACGTGGATAGTGCCAAAAACATCAATGGCTTCCAACCTGGCTGGGACAGAGTCAAGGGCCTAATAGTGACCGGGGGCAGTAAGTCAGGAAACATGTGGGGGTAATGGGGACAAAAAACCCTGGAAAGACACTAGATTGCAGGACAATAAAGGGTACTACTGGTAGACTGCAAGGACAAATGGTCTTTTTCTGTCATTTTCCAACATTTAGGCACAGGAACTGGAAAGGGACGCCAGGGCAAATGATCTCTTCAGCGGAGAAATAAATCTGCCATTGGAATGTTGTGGAGCAAACATTCTAAAGTTCCATCTCCGGGGCAACACCTCAGATTTATGATGCTGCTGTTTGTATGACATCACAAATGCACTTTCATTACTAGAATAATGAACTTCCCTTCATAACTCACCTGGGACATTTATCTTTTCTGTAAACCCCATGCCTGTCACGGCTTTACTGTAGTGCACCTATATTCTAAAAATGTAAACAAAATGACCATATTACAACAAAGCGAACAAACTTCAGTTCACTTTTTTCCGTAAATGTTTATCCCAGGCTAGCTTTACATTACCTTGGCTCCATCAGCCACCATCCAGAGGCATCCACTGCCATGCTCCTCCATGACTTCCCCCTATAGCAGGACTTTGGGAGAGTGCTGTCCTCCCCCAACAAGCTTCAGGATCCGGGCAGGCAGGGATGGAGTCAGCAGACTCCATGGCGTGAGGCCCAAGGGTAATGGCGGCCATCATAAAGTCACGGTGTTCTCGTCCCCATAGAAGAGGGACAGCGCAAGACGCCAAGAATGCACCAGCTGCTAGCCGACCAAGGAGTGGCTATGACATTGCCTGCCTTCCCAGTTGGAAGAATGGTGTCACTGTAGTGACCCCAAGTGTCAGAGGTGGGAGAAGGGGTGGGCCAAGCTGATGGTCCAGCGGCAGTATGTCGCACCAACCTGCTGGCGACCTGGGTTTGGCAGTGAACTCGAGTGGCCACACCGAAAGCCAGGGCAGACCACTGTGCTGTGGTCAATAGGGAAGGCGTCAGGCAGCAGTGCCACAGTGACTCCTGTGTTGGGTCAGGGGAGCTCGCTCGTTCCACAAACGTCACTGCGTATGTCCAATGCTGTCAGAAGGCTCCACCCACACCAGAGGAGGATGGAGGATGGGGAGAAAATGGAATAAAATCCCTCAACTGTCTGTATGACAGCTGATGTTCCTGGCTTCCCTGTGCATTAGCGCCTGATGGACTGCCTGGGGAAGACTACCCTCCCCCACAGACCTTCTCGTGGAAGGGAAGTCATGGAAGCCGTTGGGCAACAGTTGGGCCTAAGGGACTGGGAATGTCAAAGCCTGAGCAGGGTATATCTCTAGAAGACAACATGGCCAAGGGGGCAAAAGTGGGGAACGAGGGCTAAAATCCAACTGTCTGCAGCAGGATAAGTTCCCCATCACCTCTGTAGAGTAGATACTCCTGGTAACACAAAAGAAATTGGTAACAATTCCTCACCACTTCCAAACTGTTACCCCCGAAAGCCAGAGAAATAGCAAAGTTATTTGGCATGGCCCTATCCATCCATCGGTCTCTCCACGTACTTATATAATGCTGCAGTACAGCTATACCTGCAATGCAAAGGCCAGGTAGCCCTCAAACCCTTGGTGGGTCACAATGTCCTCCATGGTCCTCAGCGTAGTCCCAATGTAGGAATTCAGGATCTGGGTGGGGAGCAAACCGAAGGTGGAGGCTGTCAGATATTGAGAGGTGTCCATACGGCTGACCTAGAAGGGGGGAGAGAGAACACTTTCAGAAACTATACAGATCACCCTCTTTTTAATTTTTTTTTTACTTTATGCATATTGTTATTAAAAACAAACATACAGCTTGGATGCGAGCATCGAGACTGCGGTACAATGTGATACAAACCATGAGGGTGCCACTCCTCTTAATACACGCAATAAAATTTGACTAATGCTTTAAGATCCATCTTCAGGGGGGATAATAATTAGCAGTTAAGTCCATATATGAGCTACAAACTGAGTTCATGAGCTGCATGGTATATAACTCATAAATTAATTTAAAATATAAAGTCCCCATTGTCCTCCTTCTCCACCAGGGTGGGAGGTATCCACCATGCTCCATCCAATAATTAACGCACAATGTGCAAATACAGTATGAAAATAATGCTTCCAAATAGTACTTCTCAGCAACATCTTTAAACCTAATAATATGCCGGCCCGCCAGCGCAGTGGTTGGATTTCCGCTTGCGACGCTAGTGACCCAGGTTCGGGAACGAGCCCGGCTCACTGGAGGGCCGGCCGGGGCTAAAAGGATTGAGCGTCCTAGGGACAGCTCTCCTTCTCTGGGGGGAGGGTAGGGGACTGGTCTGGTGCCTTCTGGCTCCTAGCAGAGGCTGGGAGTATCACAGGATGCACGGCCCAATACTAACTGGGGGAGGAACGGACGTCGGCATATGCCGTGACGTCACTACGCTGCCCGCAACAGAAAGCCAGGAAAATCGCTCGCTGGCCCTCCGGATGATGGCCCTCTGTTCTCCAAGGGCCTCCAGCGCCTTCCCGGTGCCTCCTGTTCCCCAGCAGCATCCCTGGGCCCTAGAAGGACGTGCTGGGGCTACCCTCCCACCGGTGCCTTCCCCCTCAGAGGAGAGGGACCCGCCCAGTGAAGGGATACACCGGGATATCCCGGGGGTCGGCTGCAATCTGGGGACTAGAGAGGGCCAGGCAGGGACAGGAGAGGTCAGGGGGAACTTGGCAGAGCCTGAAGGAGTGGAGGACCAGCGAGCACAGGGGCGGAAAAATAGATAATACAAAAAAAAAAAAAAACCAACTAATAATGAGTATCATCACATGCAGTACAGATTTATAGTTTTAGGCATAAACGTAGTCATGCTCCTGAGCTGTGTTCTGCCCTCTCAAAAACATTAACCGGCAGTAAATAACAGTAACTAGCATCCTTTAAAGGAACTAAGAACAATCATGGAAACTGTTATAAGCATTAAACAGTTCAGCATAATTTGGTACTTAATGTCTCAATGGGGCAAATGCATCTCACTTCAGAGCCGGGGTTGTATATATAAACAAGAAAAGTTGCACACTATAGTCCTAAGTCCCAATGGGCCCCGAAGCAGCAATTACCCAAAAACAAAACTTCATTAAGGGTTCTCCGATGTAGGAAGCTTTCGGGAAGCTTCATTTTCCTCCAAGGAAGAGACCTCTCACTCCACTTCTCTGGATCTGGTCGATGTGTGTCTCTGCGCCCACTTCAAGGCTTCATTTGGGTCAGAGAACAAAAAGACCTTACCCTGGCGCGCAATTTGTAGCTGGGCTGGGAAGACAAGGCCATGGGAGATATTTGCCTCCACAACATGGATCTGGCTCTATTAAATTTTTTCCTCTTCTGGCGCGTTGTGTATCTGATATCTGGGAACAGCTGAACCTGTTCCCCACCCTGAAGGAGCATTTGTTTTTGCTTTGCCAGGGCGAGTATATAATTCAGGGAGCCTATCTCGTCTGTTACCACCACCATCACCTCCCTTGGAGCTTCGGGATTATCTGGTTGGCCCCGAGAGGTCACTCATTACACCTTCTGGATGAGTTGAGCTCGATCAAAGACTCCCTCTCCAAGCTGTTGCACCAACCATTCCTGGATGAAGAGGAGGAGGTGATCCCCCCTCGCAACCCTCCAGCAGGCCCAGAACTCTAATATTGGCAGCTCTTGCCTGGTTTTCCAGGATTTCCAGGTGAGACCACAGATGGGCATTCTCTTTTACTACAGCAGTCACTGCTCCCATCGCAGCATCAGCGGCCGGCCCTTTTAGTAGCTTCAGCCAATGCACCCTGAACTGACTCAACTGTCACCTCAATCCCTGTCAATCAGTTTGTTAGGGCAGCAGATTTATCAGATAACCCAAAGACAGGGGCAATTAGTCTATTCAGCTTAAGGCCCAGAGTCTGGAGAGTCTCCTCTTGTAATATATCATCTAGCATGACATTGTGGCCATGTTGAAACAGCATGGCTGGCACTTTGCAGGAGTTCTGGATTTAGCTCCCACACCAGAGGCTTTTTCTTTCCGAGAATGTTTTATATTGTTCTGTAACAGTTTAGCTCTGTTTGGCACCTTTAGTAATTCAACTGCAATGCCCGAAACCAGCACTTTAGCGGAGTTTTCTCAGTGTCAGTTGCAGAGCTCTATCAGAAAGCCTCCATCTTGCTCGGGCTCCACAGCCCCTCCTCACAAGCTTTTTCATTTTATCTTTTTCAGGGGGTGGGGTGTTTGTGAAAGTGACCATGAATGTGACGCCTGCTTCTCGATACAGGAAGACCACAATGACAGGTCAGACCATATTTTCTCGCATATGGCAAAACATAATTCAGAATTGTGAGCAAATCATATAGTGTCTAAATGTGAGATTAATGGGCCAATCCATAGAGCCCTAAATGAGCACGCAAAGCTTCCAATGCCACATTGTGTCCCCTCTCCATAAGTAAAGCACACCACAGCATCCACAATCCACCCTACATACCCACAGACAAGGCTCACAATGGAATTCCATGTCGCTGGCCAAGTTACGCAAGCAGTTTGGTCAGGAGCAGTTAGGGAAGGCATCATGCCCCACAGTATTCTAGAACCAAGGTATTCTGACACGGGAGTGCACAGAGGTAACGCAAAGAGGACATCTAATATAGCTCCTCAGTAGCCCACTACTGCCAGAGGAATTGGCTTTGGGGGCAATGATTGTAGCAGCATGGAGGGCTGGGAAGACAGCCGGCCCCTTTTTAATGTTTTTTAAATGTTGCTGCTGGCCTGTTGGCACTATTGCTCTTGACAACGATGACCCAAGTTTGGGAATGAGTTTGTGTCATCAGGGGGATGGCTGGGGGAAGAAGACTTGAGGATGTGCTCCTTCTCCTGGGCAGAAGGGTTTTGCTCTTCACAGCAATGCTGTCACCTGGGTGACCATAAATGGCAGTGCTGTCGGAGGGTCTGGGGGGTGGGATGTTGCAGATGTCAGTGCATGGCATGCTTTATGTGCACGTGCCCTTGGCGACATGCCACTCGACATCCCAGGGAAGAAGAAAAACAACAGAAAAACACACAGGTAACAGTGACGATGGAACCTGGTATATCTGGGCCCCCCCAACCTCAGTTTCACCTGATTCAACACTGAAGCTCAGCTGTAAACCTCCCCAACCCATCCCTCAGGGGAAATCCAAGGCTATATGCAGGAAAGGCAGCCACAGGTAAGGGGATATGGGGGTTGGCTGGGCCATAGGTGCTCAGGAGGGAGAAAGATGCTGGTGACAGGAAGGGGACATCAACAGAATGAAAAAATATTGCTTCCTTCAAAAGACGATACAGCAGCCCAAACCAGACTAATTTCTCATCACCTGTAAATCATTTTGGGATACAATGTGAATAAAAGATGCTATATAAATGCAACTTCTTTTCTTCTTATTCTATCATATCCCATAATTCCCCACTTGTGAGAAGCAGAGGATCCAGGAGATGGCTAACCTGGGATTCTTTCTTTTTTGTTTTACATTGTCTTTATGCCCCTTTCTGCACCGCAGTAGCCCCTCTCTTGAGGGCCCCCATGCAACCCTGCTTCTCGAGCTCCCCTGATGAGTGCTAGCCCAGATGGGTGCCCCGCTCCTATATAACCCTAAGCACACCGGGTAACCCTCCCCGGCAGGTGTGGAGGAGTCCCTGTATCCCCTCCATACTTATAGCCAGAGCATGCACCTTGGGCTGCCTCCTTCGGGTTCCTCAAATGCCGGCACTGGGACCTGTCTACCAGTGCCAATGCAGGGTGTTTTTCCTGGTTTTCTGGTCCCACCCCCTGTGGACGTCAGCACACTAGGAGGGCCAATGAGACAAAGGCATGGGGAGATGAGCTTTTGGTCCGGCTCTCGGCTGGCATCCACCCCTCCCTACACTTCTGCTGCTTCCGACTGCACCTCCACCCATGGTCACCAAGGTGGCGGTATCGCGGCGAGGTCTGCAGCCCACCCCTCCCAGAGGAGAGCATCCCACTGGTGCTCAATCCTTCTCCCCCCTCCCCCCGGCTGGCACTCCAGCAACCCCTACTGAACCTGGGTCACTGGCGTTGCAAGCGGTAACACTACCGCTGTGCCGGTGGGCCAGCTTCCGACCTGGGATTCTGATGGGATAGGTCAAACTGCAATTACTTCATCATAAAATAAGCCCTCCAGGCCGGCCCACCAGTGCAGTGATAGTACTACTGCTTGCAATGCCAATGACGCAGGTTCAGAAGCAAACCTGGGACACTGTAGGGTTGGCCGGATGAAGGAGGATCGAGCGTCTGTGGGACTGGTCTCCTCCTCCTCCTTCGGGGTGGGGGGTGGGGCCCCACATACATCTGACCCCTAGTGCAGGCTAGGGAGAAGGCAGTCCTGGGCCACCAGGAGTGCAGGGAGGTACAGTGGTCATCATCATGACACTGCATGTCCGAACCTCCTCAAGGAGAACACAGGAACCTCACAGCTGGCAAGATGACATCAGTCACCTAGAAATGAAGCAAAGGTGCGCACAACAGCCCCTCAAAGGTGCACCAGCCAGGAAAGCATCAAGTAAAAACCAAACAAAGCTGGGCACACACCAGAGCCGAGAATAAAAAAGCGGTTTATTCAGCAAATTTCAGATGCGTGGCAGACATGCTGGGCTAACACCACAAACGTATCGACCTAGTCACAAGGGTCTTCTTCAGGGGGTGGCGTTAGCCATCCAGAACACCATTTAAATACACCCCATAATTACAGTCCTATGTGAATTTAATTACTTAAGTAAATAGTGTAAAGGATAGGAAAAAACATGCTCACAAAAACACATACGATAAAACAATATAAAAAGCAGAAATTATATACTAAATTGATATGGTATCTACTAAACACATCAATTTATTTGAAATCATTTATGTATTTTCTTTGTTGATGTAGTACAATACCATAATATAACCTAAAGCAGAACTGCAGTATAAACTTACTTAAGTGAGGACATTCCCCTGAAGAAGACCCATGTGACTGGGTCGATACGTTTGGGGTGTTAGCCCGGCATGTCTGCCATGCATCTGCAATTTTTCATGAATAAATCCCTTTACTATTCTCAGCTCTGGAGTGTGCCCAGCTTTGTTTGTTTCACATGACATCAGTCACCTGCAGACCCTGCATCCGGCTGTCCAGGCTCTGCCCAGTGAAACTGAATTCTGTTCAACGGTGGAGGTTGGGGATCCCTGCTGACCCCACCAGAGGCAGCAAGCCCGGTAAGACCTGGAGGACCCCAGGGCGTCAGGGCTGTGGTGACTGGTGAAAGGGGGCTGGTCAGATGGGGCTATAGAGACCAACAATAAAATAAGATCTCCACTTAGGAATGTTTACAAATAAAGCTCAGGACCAAATATTTATTTATTTAGTTTTTGTTTACCGAGTGGGTGCACTAGCCATAAAGATGACTGTTTTCAGGCACGACCCGGGAGGTTACAGGGCAGACATTGCAGGTGTAACAAACAGATTACACAGAGATACATAAACAAGGTGTTGCAAAACATGAAACAATAGGCTAAGCAGCACAGGTAGTATACAGGGTATTTCGAAAAACATTTAACAATGAGCTAAGCACTACAGGTGGTACACAGGGTGGTCCTAGCAGGATCATAGAGGTTTTTACAGTCATAGCATGACAAAAAACATGCAAGTAGCAAGAGTATTGCAGTAGTAGTCCTGAAAATACAATTTAGAAAGTACAACAAAAATAGATAAATAAAAATGTGGTCAAACACTGACAAGTGCAGGGGGATAATGGGCAGGGGAATGGCAAGGTTGTGAACAGTAGGGATAACAGCAGGTCAGGATAAGGAAAGGTAGAGTACAGGATCGGAACTGGCAAAGGGAGAAAAGGATGGTTCCGGGGGGGGGCTAGTGTCAGGACAGAGAGCTGGGATAGGCTGTACCGTTAGGTGGGTATTGTGGAGATAAGGTAAGAGCTTTGGGATAGGCAGGATACCCAGAGGACTAAGGAGTTTTGAAACAGGAACATTGGTTGGTGGAGCTGAGATCTCTAACCTGCTTGGGCTACAAACGTTTGTGATGACAGCAAATCTGAGGGAGTTTGGCAGTCCAGTTGGCTATAAAACAAACATAGGATTTGTCGACAGATGAGAACCTACTGATCTACCTAGTCAGCCCATTTAACACTACCTCGAGTATCCCTGCAGACCCCACATCATCTCCGGTTCTTCCACCCACCCTCGTTTCTCTTCCCTTAAGATTCCCATATACCTATCCCAAGCTTTCTTGAATCCCTGCACTGTTTCTGCCCCAACCACCGCAGCTGGCACCCTGTTCCAAGGATCAATCACCCTTTCTATGAACACAGTCCGCCCCAGATCTGCCAAGAATGAAACCTACCTGTTCTTTTCTGATCAGTTCACAAATAACTTTCTGATTATGAAACGTTAGGACTTGTGTGAAAATGTTGTCATCAGAATTCATTAAAGAAATTGGGCGGTAGCTATCACAACATAGTGGGTCCTTATTTTTCTTATGTATAAGAGTAACTAGAGCCTGTATGAGTGTTGGAGGCAGTGCACTATGGTCCCATGATTCATGAAACATATTAAGCAGGTGTTCGAATAGTTTAGGTTTTAAAAGCTTATAAAATTCCCCGGGAAGACCATCTAACCCAGGGGCCTTATTATTAGGCAAGTATTCGATAGGGAAATCTCTTCTAAGGACAGGGAGATTGGCGGGCCATGACATGACTAGCAAGGCTTCACGAAGCCCGTCCTCCATGTTTCCTCCTTATTTTCTCCCCTGGGCTCCACAGACTAGCAGTGAACGCATTGTGCATGCGCCACCTCCGTCGAGACACCCCCATGGTGCTCTGAACATGGGGCATGACATGAAGCTGGGGGTAGATTCAAGAGGATACAAGAAAGTTCTATTTAACAAATCACTGAAAATAGGTGAGGTACTGCAAGACTGGAGAAGTGCGATTGTGGTTCATATCCACAAACGTGGAGCATGGAAAGGCAGACAACTATAGGCCTGTCAGTCTGACCTCAGTGATGGGGGAGTTGATGGAGTCATTACTGAGAGAATGGATTGTGGCACATATAGAGCAAAGTGGGATGCTGGACCCAAGGCAGCATGGATTCACAGCGGGTAGGTCGTGTCAAACAAATCTGATTGATTTCTTTCACTGGATAACAAAGGAGCTGGAACAGGGAAGGGCGGTAGACATAGCCTACCTTGACTTTAGTAAGGCATTTGACACTGTTCCGCACAGAAGGCTGTTAAACCAGCTTGATAGCATAGGAGTGGGATCCAAGGTAGTAAACTGGATTAGAAACTGGTTGAGTGGAAGAACGCAGGTGGTGGTGGTAAATGGGGCCCAATCAACCGAGAGGGAAGTGACCAGCAGGGTTCCCCAGGGGTCAGTTCTAGGGCCAGTTCTCTCTAATGTCTTCTTAGGAGACATTGCTGAGGGGTTAGAGGGGAAAGTGTGCCTCTTTACCGATGACACTAAGATCTGCAGTAGAGTGGACACTCCTGAGAGGGTGGACAAAATGAAAAGGGATCTAGGTAGGCTGGAGGAATGGTCAAGGTGTGGCACCTGAGTTTTAATACTAAGAAATGCAAGATCATGCATCTAGGGCACAGAAATTGAGGAGGATTACGTGATGAGGGCCAAGTCCTGAAACCACGAAACAAGAAAGGGACCTAGGGTGATCATAACTGATGATCTGAAGAGGGCCAGGCAGCGAGAAGGCTGTGGGGAGAACCAACAGGATGCTCAGTTGCATCAGAAGGGTATGACTAGTACAAAAGAGAGGTCGTGGTGCCACTCTACAAACAACTACTGAGGCCACATCTGGAATACTGTGTACAATTCTGGGGACCTTATCTCAGGAAGGATGTAGACAGACTGGAGGCAGTTACAGAAGGGCTACAAAGATGGTGCAGTGGTTGCATTAGTTGTCATATAAGGGAAGGCTGAGTGACCTCAACATGTATTCGCTGGAAGAATGAAGAGAGGAGGATATGACAGAAACTTTCAAATACCTAAAGGGCATTAACACGGTACAAGGGCGTGACCTTTTCAAAACAAAACACGGTTCGAGAACAAAAGGTCATGACATGAAGTTCGAGGGAGGCAGGCTCAGGAGTAATGTGAGGAAGTACTTCTTCACAGAAGGAGTGGTGAACAACTGGAACAGCCTTTCCGAGGGGGTGGTAGAGACGAAGACAGTAGGAGAATTCAGGTGAACATGGGGCAGACATAAAGGGGTGATATCAACAAAGGAGTGAAGGATAGACATAGACAAACAGAGAGTGGGGATAGTAGAAATGGGTAGGGAAAATGGGCAGACTTGGTGGGCCAGGCGGTCCTTATTTTACGACAGATTCTGTTTCTGTGTTTCTGAACTAGAGCACATACCCCACACCTTGAGCCCATACACATCAGAACTGATCCTACGCTTGCTGGACTAGAGCCTACACCCTTGGACTAGAGTCCACACCCACTGGACTAGAGTCCACAGCAACTGAACTGGAGCCCATATAAATTAGTCTACAGCCCACACCCATTGGACTGTAGCTCACACCCACTGGACTAGAGTCCACAGCAATTGAACTAGAGCCCATAGAAACTAGACTAGAGCCCACACCCACTGAACTATAGCTCACACCCACTGGACTAGAGTCCACATCAATTTGGAGCCCACACCCACTGGACTACAGCCCATACTAACTGGACTAGAGCCCACACTATCTGGACCAAGGACTACACCCACTGAACAAAGCCCAGAATGAGAGTCTCCATAAAGAGAGTCCACATCCAGTGGACTAGCACCCACACTCACAGAACTAGAATCCATACCTCGCTCCCAGAATAGGAGCCCACGCCCACTGGAATAGAGCCCACACCAACTGGACTAGACCTATACCCAGTGACCTATAAAGCCCAGGCACACAGAACTGAGCCCACACCAACTGGACTAGAGCTCACACCCACTGACCTAAAGCCCATGCCCACGGAACTGAGTCCACACCAACTGGACTAGAGCTAATACCAACTGGATTAAGCCCACACCCACATGCCTAAAGCCAATGCTGACAGAACTGAGCTCACACCAACTGGACTACAGCCCACATTGGACTTCAGGAAGGCAGATTTTAAAAGTATGGGTGAATGCTTCAGAGACGGCCTAGCAGGAGGAAGACCTGGGTGGAGTGGGGCGGAGGAACAGTGGGCTAAGGTAAGGGAAGGTACAGTGAAGGCAACAAACCTCGGTACAAAGGAAGTGAGCAAAAACAAGTGGAAAAAGAGACCACTATGGTTCTTGAAGGAAGTGGCTGAAAAGGTAAAGGCTAAAAGGGTTGCTTTCAGGAGGGGATAAAGGGATGCAGAGGGACGAGGACAGGGAGGTGTATCAGGAAAAGCTGAGGGAGGTAGGGAAAGCGGTGGGGAGCTCAAAGGTGCAAACTGAGGAGAGAATAGCCTAAGGGGTAAGGGAAAAGGACATGACATTTTTTAGGCACATAAGTGAAAAGAGGAAGACTAGGGGAGAGAGAGTGTGAGGTCCAGAAGGGTAGGTGCAGACTGTGCAGAGGAGGATAAGGAAAAAGCAGATCTCCTGAAAAGATACTTCTTCTGTCCAGTCTTCACAGAGGAAGGGAAAGGCGGATGGGCCACATAAAAGCAACAGGAGCAGTGGAGAGAAGGAGGTAGACATATAACCCTCTTTACAGAGGAGAGAGCCCTCAAGGAACTCGCAAATCTGAAAGTGGACAAAGCTATGGGGCCAGACGGGGTATACCCAAGGGTACTGAGGGAGCTCAGGGAGGTACCGGCTGCACCTCTGACAGTCCTGTTTAACAACTCGCTGGAAACAGGAGTAGTTCCAGAGGAACAGAGGAAGGCAGATGTGGTCCCACTTCACAAAAGCGGTAGCACGGAGGAGGCTGGCAATTATAGGCCAGTCAGCCTGACATCAGTGGTGGGGGAGCTAATGGAGTCATTTCTAAAGGAAAGGATTGTGAAGTATTCTTGAATCCAGCAGGTTACAAGACCTGAGGCAGCCAGCCGGGGGGGGGGTTATGTCAGACAACCCTGATAGATTTCTTTGACTGGATGACCAGGGAAATAGATCAGGGTGAAGAGGTGGACATGGCCTACTTACATTTCAATAAAGCTTTCAACACAATTCCACATAGGAGGCTCACAAGGAAACTGGGCAGCTTAGGGGCAGG
The DNA here is from genome assembly GCA_016271365.2 of Neoceratodus forsteri. NCBI lineage: Eukaryota > Metazoa > Chordata > Ceratodontiformes > Ceratodontidae > Neoceratodus > Neoceratodus forsteri. The sequence goes on from CM028130.1 coordinate 1,619,017,510, forward strand.
TCCAAAAGTGGTAAACTGGGTAACAAACTGGTTATGGGATAGGCGACAGAACATGGTGATAAACGGAATTCACTCCAGGGAATAAAGGGTGACCAGTGAGGCTCAGTAATGGGAGCAGTCCTTTTTAATGTCTTTGTAAGTGACATTGCAGATCAGCTGGAAGCGAAGGTCTGTCTCTTTGCGGAAGACACCAAAATCTGCAATAGGGTGGAAACTCAGGAGAGGAGAAAAGAATGTGCAGAGAACTGAGAAAACTCAAGGAGTGGTCAGGAGCATGGCAGCTGGCTTTCAGTGTGAATAAGTGCAAAATCATGCACTTGGAGTACACTAACCTAGCGGTGGAGTACAGTATTGGAAAAGAGGTATTGACAGTCACCAAACAGGAAAGGGACCTGGGGTAATTGTGTCTGATGATCTCAAGGTGGCGAGGCAGTGCAACAAGGTAGTGCGTAAGGCCAGTGGGATGTTGGGGTGCATAGGGAGGAGTATCACCAGCAGAAGGAGGGAAGTGGTGTTCCCACTGTGAAGATTGCTGAGAAGACCGACCTGCAGTATTGTGTCCAGTTCTGGAGACTACATCTCAGAAGGACATAGAGTGGAGGCAATTCAGAACGGGTAACTGAAATGGTGCAGGGTTTGTATCAGTAGCCGACAAGCAGAGAATGAAAGATCTCCATATGTACACCCTGGAAGAAAGGAGGGATATAATAGAGACCTGTAAATACCTCATGGGGGTAAATAAGGTACAGGAGAGGAGTATTTTCAGAGGAAAAGATGTGTGAGAACAAGGGACATGCAATGAAGCTGAAAGGGGTAATTCAACAGATGTGAGGAAGTACCTCTTCATTGAAACAGTGGTAGATGCCTACAACAGTCTTGCAGTGGAGATGGTGGGAGTGAAAACAGTGGTGGGCTTCAAGCATGCATGGGATAGGCACAAAGGAATCTTAGTGGGAAGCAAGGAGGGAGGGAGACAGAGATCAAGTAGTGTCTCGGTGACAGTATAGGAAGGAGAGAAAAATGAGCAGACTAGATGGGCCAAGTGGTCCTTATCTGCTGTTAGATTCTATGATCTTACTTCAAGGGGGCTCTTGCAGTAGGCAACACTGTTAGAACTAAGCCGTCAGGTGCTAGGACCACACAGAAAACTTCCAACTAGCAGTCTACAGTGGGGGACCGCTCCTGATGTCGGCATGCTGACGTTCCTTCCCCTATGGTATAAAGTGGTGGTCCCCCAGCCCCACCTCAGTTCTTTTCCGGCGTTGACCTCCGCGCCATCGGACTTGTTGGAACATTGCTTCAGTCGACCGCCATTTTCATTACCTTGGTTTATTTCATTTCTTTTCAGTGTATTTTTCATCAGCTGCACATTGTCACCAACATCCTCGGAGTGCCACAAGTCTAAATGCACCTGCTGCAAGCAGGTCCCAGATAGACAGCCACTCCCCATGTGTTATCTGCCTAGGCTCTGACCACAATACTGAGTCCTGCCTGGCTTGCCATGAATTCAACCAAGTCACATGAGGGGGTTGGGGCAGCTGCAGACTAGGGGGCTAGCTGCACACTCGGGCAGACATTGATAGACCAGGAGGTCTGTTTCTGCTGGCAGATTCATATGTATGTATGAAAATGATGCCAGCAAGTCCTGGAAGCCCATCTCCTCCAGAAGAAATTGGCCACCATGAAAAAGGAGCTGCAGGCCCAGAGCACTTCATCCTTCCCAGGGACCTCTTTGGAGTCCTCCTCTTCTTTGAAGAAGAAGAAGCACAAGCCGGACAAACACCGGGATCGGACCACCTCTAGACACAGTGCGCCACCGGGGCTGTGGCTGGCGTCAGGAGCTTTCTCATGAGGGGTCTGCTTCCCTGGCCAAGTCAGCCTCTCCCTTCATGGTTACCTGTGGCCCCGCCGCCCACTCTGGTCAAAGTGTTGGGCGGCAACTCTGTAGACTTGGAGGACTCTTCCTCTGTCCTGCCTCCCCTGTCACTCAGGCCCTTTACTCATTCACAGAGTCCTCAGCCAGGGAGCTCAGCTTGGGCTTAGGAGTGTCTGTGATTCCCCTGACATTTGCCCAGCCCCGGTGCCTTCGCTGGATCCTTCTGTGGGTTCCGACGTCGGTCCTTTGGACCAGCACCAGCTGTTTCTCACCTCTGAGTGCGCACAGCCATCATCCGCGGGGTTCCCCCCCAGAGTCTCCTGACTCAGGCCCTGAGCCTTTCCCGCCTGGCTCCAGTCAGATCACCACCACCTGTTGGTCCTCCTTCCATGGACCTGGCAACCAGCCACCAGATGCCTGGGTCTGCTGGTTTTTCTTCTTTGGAGCCACCGGCCTCGGCATCCCCAGTCCTTCTGGACCCTCCAGTGGACCCCCAAGAGCTATCTCCTGAGCGCCCTTCAATCCTATTGAGTCCTCCACCCTACACACTTCCGCCGTTGGGCCCAGCGATGGGCCATCCATCTGCGGGGCGCCCTGATCCTCCGCCACCATCTGAGCCTTCACGTGATTTCTCAGGCCCATCATCGGTTCCCTCCAAGGACTGTCCAACACATGACCTGAATTCCCTCCCTGTACAAACGGGTCTCATTTCTTTCATCGCCTGGCCTTTAGACACATTATTGCAGGCTTGGTGGGTTTTCTCCCATTGATTGATGGCCCTGGAGGGATTTATGTCGGTCGCCGCATCAACGCATGATTCTCCTAGGTCCTTCCCTGGAGTTCTGACCTCTCAGGAGTGACTGCCTGACGTCGGTGCCATCGCCACCTCTGACCCGGGTCCATCCTCTCTACCTGCACCAGTCTCAGAGGTCTCAGGCCAGGGGCAATCAGATTCTGTTGACTTGCTGGGCTGTCGTCCCACTCCTCTCCCAAGGACGACAGGGTCAGGGAGACTCCTATGTCCCCTCTGGAAGACCCTTCCTTCTTGGAAGTTCTTAAACTTATCCAGGAGTCGCAGCATTGGCAAACATAGGAGCAAGATCCTCAGAGGTGTCGCTTGGCTGAGCATCTATGCATGCTGGATGTCACCTCAGTAGTAATCCCACCTTTGGTGGCCCCCCCATGATCACATTACATCCAATGTCTGGATGCAACCGGCGTCGGTCCCCCTGTACCACGCCCCTGAGGTTAAGCCCCTACTTCGATTCTCACCCTAAGGCCGATTTCCCCATTCTCATCAGGTGGGCTTGGGGTTTCTCAGCCTGTGCTCTTGGGGGAATTCCCCCTCAGATAGGGAATCTAGGCAGCTGGACCATTTTGGTTGCCAGGTATATGCCTTCTCTACTTTGGCCCTGCGCGCCCAGAACTATTTGGTACACATGGTTGAGCACCAGCAATCTCTTCTGGACCAGGTGAGTGTTTTCTTCTCGTGCGATGCGGTGCATTGTATCACATCAGGCACACCACGCTGCCTGTAACAGGCACTTGTGGTCGATGCTATCTCAGCTACTAGCACCAATGCCCACACGGAGTAATCAGGCAGGCCATTATCCTCTGCTATAGGCCTGGAACTGGCAAGGCACCAAGCAAGGGCGTCCTACGATGCCAGTGTGGTGGCTTCCAGCTTGAGGGACAGTGATTTGCATTAGGCGGACGGCATGGCTCCGTCTAATAAGGTTGCCACCCTGGCCCGGTGTAGGGTGATTCAGTCCACCTTCCGAGGGACCGCCTCTTTTCTTCCAGGGCTAGGAGGCTTCGCAGGGGCTTCCTCCGTCCCCTCATCTTCAGGGGACACCTCCTAGCTCTTCTAGGCCTTAGGCTTCCAGTCTAGTACAGCCAGGATCTCTTCTTCCTATTTCTCGCAACAGGAAGCTGAGGGTCTTGTTCCCTCAGGGTTACTCTAGTTCCTCCCAGGGGGCTTGGTACTCACCCAGCAGTAATGAATGGTGAAGATTGACAAGGGAAGATATGAAAATTACGTACCTACCCAATTATTGATCTCTCTTGTATCTTCACCATTTATTACTGAATCCGCCCACCTTCCCTCATGGACCTCCTTCTTGGGCATCCCTCCACTCTGCTCGTTTTTCTCCCCTTCTCCTCATGGCCTTCGAGCCTAATTCTTTGAACTTGACCTTCTGTTCTTCTCCAGAACAGGTAGCATAAGTCTAGAAAGGAGGAGAACGAGTAGGATTATGTCTTTCTCCTGAGGGAACTCTTTCTGATTACCCTTGAAGGTGGCCTTCGGGCCCTTCTTAGGCCATGTTTGCTCAATCACCAGCTAACAAGGCTACTCTTAAACGGTCCTGTTCCTTGGTTCAGGATTCGGCTGGCATCTCTGGATCTTGTCCTGTCTTCGCCAGTCTGTGCTAGTCGAACTATAGTCTAGCATTTTTCAAATTGCTTTTTGGAACTGGTGATCTGATTTTTGCCTCTGCCTCCCTGGGAGTCAGAACGAGTTTCCTACTCTTTCTTTGTCCGCTTCCCAAAGGGGTGCCCTTGGTAGGGCTTCAACCCCCCCCCCAGTATTAGCATGCAACAATGTGCTAGTGGGTCCTTTCTCCCTTATCATAGTTGGGCGCTCTCCCTCAGGAACAGATTATGTGCCTTGGCAGTCTGTGAGCTCTCAGCTTGAGTAAGGGGTTGGGGATAGCGGGAGGTGTAGAAAGTCTGCCTTTTGTGTATCAAGCTGTGCAAAAGGTTCGGTCGGACCTTCTTAGGCCAGTTTTGTTTGATGGGATCCTTGCTCCCTTGCCTTTGGTTCCGAGCTGATAAGCCTTTAAGCCAATTTAACTCACAACTTAGCAGAATTTGTCCCTCCTCCCAACATCCTTCTCTCTTCTTCTTCTTTCTTCCTCTCCCTTATCTGTTCCTCCCTCGGAGCCGCTCCAGGAGTGAGGCCCGGCGGTCCCATTGGGTAGGGTTCTCCTCTTTCCTGTCCTCTATCGGCTTATTCCTTTTTCAGTTTGTTTCCTTTCCTTTGCCTATCCCTCGGCTCTCTTTTTCTTAATGCTTATTTCGCCTCTCCGGCTTACAGAACTGGGATGGAGGAGGGTCTGCAGCGCCCTAATGGCCGCCCGTCCACACCACTGCGTGCCGCTTGAGTGGTGGCGCCTGACTCCTCCTTCAAAAAAAAAAAACTCCCATAGCGGGTGCGCGCCTCTGGCTTACACCCAGCAGTAATGAATGGTGAAGATACAAGAGAAGATCAAGAATTACGGTAGGTACGTAATTTTCATTTTTTTAACATGGAAAGCAGCTTTTCAAGTGGTCATCCCTTCTGCTTGCAGAGTTTCTGAAATCCATGTCTTGGTCACAGATTTACTGTATGCTGTTTTCTACAAGGACAAGGTAGTGATACACACACATACACACACACACACACACAACACTCACTCACTCTCCAAGTTTCTTCCTGAACTGGTGGCGGAGTTCCATCTAAAATCGGTCACTGTGCTGCCCACCTACTTTGCCAACTTCTAGAATGAAGGAGAGTGCACTCTCTGTTCTCTGGATGTTCTCAGGGTCCTTATGTATTACCTGGACAGAACTAAGGACTTCAGGTAATCCAAACAGCTCTTTGTCTTCTTCGATCCCAGTTGAAAAGGATAGCCTGTTACAATCGAATGCATTTCTGCCTCAGTTGCGAGCTGTCTACATCACTGTCATGTCATGGCACGGGTAATGCTGAAAGGTCAGATACGTACCCACTCCAGTAGTGCAGTTATCACGTCCCAGGCACAGATTTCCTCTGTGTCTATCGGTGTTATATTGCAGAGCTATAATATAGTTGCAGTTCTCACGTTTTGTTAAGGGGGAATGTGTACCTTTGTGCTTCAGTTTGCCATTTCCACCTCCTGCCCACCTGATTTAGCCTTTGGTGACACAGCGCCAGTGATCCCGTTGTGGCAAAAGTAATTATTTGTAAGTTTATTCAGCGCGATACCCCCACCCCCAAACTTCAGCCATTTATTTCTGTTTACATTACTTTTATGAGCTCCGTCTCAGCGCATGACATAGAAACATAGAAACTGTTGGCAGATAGGCCTCGGGCCCACCTAGTGTGCCCTATTTACCCTACCTATAGCGATACCGCAGTCCCTACTCAAGTCTCCAGTCTTCCCAACTCACCAGCATTGCACAGTGTTTCTCACAGCTCTGCAGCAGTGCTGTACTTTGAGGCTCTGAGCATCAACAGTATAATTAGCTAGACAAAGAACAGGGTTGCTGAAGTAATAGATTCCTTAATGGTGATTAGATTTAACCTTAGTAGATTTTAGGGTGATTTCGCTCAACCCTTCTATGTTCTGTTACACTTACATTACCACAGTAGCAAACAGTACAGCACTACAGTGGAGCCATTTAATGCAAGTGAAGTACATACATCATGCACAGAGACGGGAGCGTGGAGAGCGCCATGTAAACAAGATGAAAATGTCACTGAAGTTTGGGGCTGAATAAACTTAAAATAACTACTTTTGCCACAAAGAGATTCCCTGATCCAATGTCATCAAAGCTAAGGACAGGAGGTGGAAACTGCAAACTGAATCACAAGGTACACAGTCCCTTTGAGCACTATACCCTGGAGTTCATGCCAGGCAGCATGCCACCTTCGATGGATTATCCTGAATGGACTTCAGTCCTGAGTAAGCCCTTAGCTCCTACTAGCCTAGCTCAGGTTTTTTTGTCTGAGTTTGGCATTCAGACCCTTAGTGTGAATCAGTGGTGAGGATTGATTTCCTAGAAGATATGAAAATGGTGCACTCACCATAGTTCTTGATCTTCTAGGAATATCTTCACCATTAATTCACATGCCCACCCACCATCCCCCAGGCTCACTCCAGTCCCTTGACTGGTCTTCCCCCTTGTCCTTGGTTTGGATTGGGAAGACACTGTGGCATTTTGGTTTGGTATCCCACTAAAAGACCCTTACCTTCTCTCTGGTCTGCCAGACCCATCTGTCACTGCTGGTGGAGACCCCTTGCAGGACCATGTGAATAACTGGACAGGCATAAAATAAAGAATGATGGTTTTATTCTGTATAGCAGATGTTCTCTTCATGAAGACAAGCCCAGACTGACTGATTCTCTGACTGACAGGCATACATGGCACTGCCAGGCAATGCAACAATTAGCTACATGCAGGTTCTAAGTGTTCATAAAGCGGTGTCAGCTTAACATTAAGCCCCATGCTTTTTTTTTTTATTATACTTTTCAAAGCCAGCCGCCATTGCTCGGCCTCAGTCATAGCCCCCTCCGCTAAACATCTCTACATTAGCCATGACTCCCCAATACTCCCTGGCTTACCTCCCAGGGTGGGTTGCGGCACTGGCTCAAGTGCCACAAAGTCGGGGTAGGTCAGGGAGCCGGCCTGGGAGCTTATCGGAGCAGAGGGGCAGGCTTTATTCAGGCGGCGGGCAGCTGTGTTTTTCTCCCCCTATATGTGAGGGGCAGGTCGTGCAATGATGAGCAACATCCGCCCCACCCGTCAACTACGCTCTGATGCCGGCTGCTGCGGTGACCCGGCTCCCGCCAGGGGTTCGTCAAGCACCGGTCATACTCCCCCCCCTCGGGAAGGGAGAGAAGGACGCTCCATCCCTCTCCCCCGGCCAGCCCTCTGATGTCCCAGGTCCATTCCTGAACCTGGGTCGCTGGCATCGCAAGCAGAAATCCAACTGCAGCGCCGATGGGCCGGCTATTAAGCCCCATGCTTAAAGTGTACTTCACATCACCGCCGGGACAGTGAATGTGAGCACCACTCAAACAAGCAATAAACTATAAACAGTTGCTAAGTAATAAATATTTTGAAGTAAGTTTTAAGGCAAAAAAACATTTTCATGTATTTCAAGGCATTACATTGAAAACAAAACAGTACTCCACTGCAGGGAGGGGGAGGAAAGAATCTGGACTACACTGGGAAGCACTCAGAGTAGCACCAAAGAGATGGGAACACAATAGTACTTGAGGCTTGGTCATGCCACAAGCGCTAAAGTGCGGGGGAAGGAACAGGGAAGAGAGGGAAGGGTAGCAGCTGGAGGATACCCAGAATGCAGGCTAAAACTTTAATAACAGTTGCATAACAGTAATAAAGGTGGACTGTCCACGTGAAAAGATATTCCTAAGGAGGGAAAAAAAAAAGCATTATGTGTAGGAATGCAGTACCACCAGAGCGGTTCTATGTGATAATGGCGTCGCACAAAGGCGATCGCCGTTATATATGAATGTACATCAGCGAGAAAATCAATTTGCACAGTGTACACCTAACACATGGCAAAGGGTGCCAGGGACTTACATTTATATATTTATGCACACCCCACTAAAGGATTCTCGACTCCGGGAGGTGCAAATTAAAAAGAATAAATAAATTTGGGCTGGGTGCAACAAAATGTATGCGTGCCCAGACCTGATCCCGGCACCTTCGCAGCTGAAGCCTGTGACCCATCCACCATGTCACGGGGCAGCTCGGCTGCCCATCGCCACAACACACCACACAAACCCTCCCTCCCCTCCTGTCGTGCTTGCCCCCCCACGTGCACGTGTGTGTGTGTGTATATATATATATATAGCGACAGGACGTTGCTATACCTGCAGTCGCCCACCCCATCCAGTAGTCGTCTGATAAGGCGCCACTATTGAGTCACCCTTTTTGGTGTGTGCTCAATAGCGAGCACCCTTATCACTAGATACCCACCAGAACAGTTGCATAATATAGGTACAACAAGGCATTTACTGCGAAACAGCTAAAGAGGGAGACTATCACCAGAGAAAGAAGATTCAGTCTCAAAATACAGAGTCCGGCAACAAAAGTTCAAGACCTCTGTCGACTTTTCTGGTCAGTGGGAATGGAGGCATGTGTAGATTGTACTAGTTCCTGACAGGATGGGGTCAGGTCACTAAAAGCTCAACCCAGGAGTTCTGCCCTCTGTCAAATTTGCACCACTTGACTCTATAAGTCCAGGATCCATTGACAAACTTCTTTCTTAAGATCTTCTCTATCTGATACACCGATGTGTGTACAGAATAGTCCTGAGAGGAGAAGAAGGTTGAGAAGAAGAGAAAGTTCCAGGCAAATCATCTGGCAAAACGGAATCCGGCTGGAGAGTGCCAGGAGTGGGAAGATCTGTAGGAACTATCTGCAAGTTGACTGGAAGGATCTCAGTTTCAGAGAGGGTGGCAGGCTCAAGTGCAGCTTCATTGTTAGGTGGACTGGTGTAATCTGGAAGCTTGTTACTCAGGTACCCATGTTTCAGTCGGTTTATGTGGACTTTGTTGTGTACCAGCTTTCCGTCCGACTTGCATCACAGACGAACGTGGACAGAAGGAAGCTTTTCTATGATGTAGAAGGGACCAGTCTGGGGGCGAAGCAATTTCTTGGTGGTGCCCGGAACAAGGACAAGTCGGTACAGATACACAATGTCCCCAACAGAGAATGAAGGCTCATGCGACTTGGCTGCTGTCATTTTCTGCATTGCCAATTTCTCTGTTAGCGTGGTGACTGCAACACATCTGGCAAGTTCGAGCTGTTCCAGCATTGGAATAATGAAGGAAGAAGCTGACTTAGGAATCTCTAGCAGCGAGAGATCCCTGTCTAGTGGAGATCTTCCTGGACATAAAGTCTCCACCACTCATTCACACTGATGGGATCTACGCCGGAGGTGCTAGGGTCCTAGCGCCTCCATCGTAGATCTCATCAGTGTGAATGAGTGGTGGAGACTTCGTCCAAGAAGATCAAGAATTACGGTAGGTACGTAATTTCCATTTCTTTCACTCTGTCCATTGCATTGTGGATGGTAACTTGTGGTGTGTCTTTTTTATGCCGAGAAGTTTGCATGTTTCTCAGACAATGGTGGAAAGGTAGTTAGTGCCTCTGTCTGAACGTAGGTACAGTGGGGTACCGTGATGACAAATAACTCTGTTAAGAAAGGCATTTGCCACAGTGGCAGCTTTAATGTCTTTTATGGGGATGAGTTCCAAATACTTTGTTAAGTAGTCCATAAAAACAAGAATATATTTGTTGCCAGAGTCAGAGCATGTGGTAGAGGCCCAAGAATGTTTCTGACTCTTTGGAATGGTTCGGTGGCTACAGGCATTGGAATTATGTGTGGCTTTGTTGGTTTGGCAGGAGGCTTTCTTTGGGAGCAGGGCTGGCAGGATTTTACAAATCGGACAATGTCCCCGTTCATGTGAGGCCAGAAGAAGTGAAGTCTTGTCTTTTCTAGAGTTCTGTGTATTCCCATATGACCTCCAGAAAGTGGAGAGAACTTGATTGATTAGAGAGGCTGGCACAACTAACTGTACATGAGTTCTGTCCATGCGATGACCCTTGTCTTCCTTGGTCCAACTGTGAAAAGCACCGTCATTGAGGAAGTATTGCAAAGCAAAGGAAAGTACATCTTGGCAATGCTTTTGTTGTGGTAAGGTTCCAGACTCTAAGTAGGTGATTATGTCCGTAAACTGAGTGTCAGTTCTTTGTTGTGTTTTAACAGTTGTCAGGGACAGATCGAAGTAGATGAAATGAGAAGCTCCTCAGCTGCTTGCAGTAACTGAGGATTGTGTGTCTCTCTGTAGAAGCGGTTGGTAGCAGGAAAGCAACTTGAGGTGCTGTAGGAGTATCCACAGGAAGCACATCTGTGGCATGGAAGGGAAGAGCTTGACAGGATTCTTCGTCTGTTGAGGATGATCGGAGGGATAACATCTCTGGCTTATACCATTGGCATTTGAGTGAACTCGACCTGGTCTGTACTGAATTTCAAAGCTGTAGCTCTGTAACATGGCAATCCATCGGGCGATCTTGCCTGCTGGCTCCTTCATTTCGAATAACCATCTGAGGGCAGAGTGATCCACGATAGCAGTAAAGGAGGAGGAGTAGCGAAGGTAGTTGCCAAATTTATTTACAGCAAATACCATGGCTAGACATTATTTTTCTGTGATGCCCCATAATTCTGCTCAGCTGAGGAAAGAGAGCGCCCAGCATAGGAGACAACTCATTCTGTTCCATCTTGAAGTTCACAGCACCCACTGCAAAGGAACTAGCATCTGAGTAGAGTTTGAAGAGTTGGTCAAACCTTGGGTAGGCCAGTACTAGAGAAGAGATTAGGTTTTGTTTTAAGGTTTCAAAGGCCTCTTTACATTTGGAAGTCCAGTTATAGTCACATCCTTTTTGGTGGAGGTATATGGTGGAGCTGCGATCTTGGCATAGTTGCAAATGAACTTCGTGTAGTGAACAAGCCCAGGAAAACTTCGAAGGTCTTTGAGATTGTTAGGTTCTGGATTGTCTTTGACTGCTGAGAGCTTGTCTGAATCCGGAGAGATGCCTTGAGAACTAACCACATGTCCCAGGTAATGAATTTGATGCTGTGCAAAACTACACTTCTCTGGGTGAAGCTTAAAATTGGCTTGTCTGAGACGTTTGAACACTTCTTTGAGATGTTGGAGGTGCTCTGGCAAAGTTCTGTTGAAGACAATCACATCATCCAGGTAGACTAGGTAAGATTTCCAAGACAATCCATGTAGTACGGCTTCCATAACATGTTGAAATGTAGCTGGACTGTTCTGAAAACCCATAGGCAGACGCTTGAATTGAAAAGTTCCAATTGGCACCGCTATGCTGTGTATGGACAAGAAGCTGGATCAATGGAAACTTGATAGAACTCACTCTTAAAGTCTAGAGTGGCGAAGTAAGCAGGACTGGCTGCACCAAGCCTCTCAATGGCATCTTTGGTTGTAGGCAAGGGATGAGCATCCTGCACTGTGCAGGCATTGAGTTTTCTGTAGTCTACTACGAAGCGATACCCTTTGTCCTTCTTAACCACCAGCAGGAAAGGTGCCTCCCAGGGGTTTGTAGACTATTCAACAATGTCTTGTTCCAGCATGTCTTTGACTATGTCCTCGAGAACTTGTTTGTGTTTGTGTCCACTTTGTAGGCTTGCTGATGGATTGGTTTCTGGTTGGGCTGCACTTGATGGTGTGTTGCAGGATATCACAGCATACGAGCTTGTTATCTGGGCCTACAAAGACATCCGGGTAATTCTCCAGGAATTTCAAAAGTTATTGCTTTTCTGTCGGAGATGCTGGAAGTTTTGAAGAGGCTAGTCACTGAATGACGAACCTCTGTTGAAGCTGGTGGAACCAGGCTGAGGTTCTTGCATGAGATGGAGCTGGTCTCCTGAAGACAAGCAGACAAACTTTCCGATGTTGGCACCCTTTGAAATGACTACAGGCTCATCTGTGAAGTTGCAGCATTTTTGGAATACTGCGCCGCCATGCACTGCCAGTAAGGTATTTCCTGGAAGGAGACCTAACAAATGCAGCGCGGTGGATCCCGTGACGATGCCAACAACACCTTGTGGAAGTAGTTCACCTCAAATCTTGGCAATCAAAACCATCTCTGACTACACCTTGGTGATTATGTGGATACCTTTTGTAACTATAGGATTAATCCTCTTTCCTTGACGTTATTAATTGGGGTGCAACATGGAGATGGACTGCTTATTATATATCACTACCTGGTGTACTGATCTCATAGGACAAAGTTTTTTACCCTCAGAGATTAATGATTCTGCTGCAAAAATAATGCTACCGTTGTAAACATGTATAAATTAACTGTAACCCTTTTCTTATTTGCAGTGTGTGTAATGAAAACTTTTAATAAAAAGAAATAAAAAAAAATTCTCTGACTAAGGAGGCACAGTGACTGAGTCTACAGCTGTGAGTTGCCTCCGAGGATCTGGTGATAGTTTGTTTGAGGCAGAGTCTAGGATGCCTTTGTGAGCTTTGAAGAAGTCCAGGCCAAGAATTATTGCAGGTTGTAGATCAGGCACTATGTAAAACCTGACAGTAGCTTGCTGTGAGCCAAAGTGGAGCTTAAGATGAACCACACCTGTGGTAGGTACTGTAGCTGTGCTTGCTGTGATAATGTACTTCAGGTCGGCTGGAGAGACATTAGGCACATGACGAATAGCTTGGTTGTTCAGAATACTGCTATTGATAACTGATATTTCTGCTCCAGTGTCGACCAAGGTGTGTGTGGACCAATCTCCAATGGTTACAGGTACATAGTTGGCTAGGAGAGGTGACTTGATGACAGATACTTTTGCCCGGAAGTGAGAGTGTGCCTGAGTTTGCAGTTGGAGGATGCGTTTTGTTTGAATTGTGAGAGTCAGAGGGGCGGTCAGTTGCTGTGCCTCTGATCCTGGGAGTAGTTGCGGTTATCTTGCTGATTGTGCAGTGGTGAGCACCTTTGGTTCTCTTGATTTCTGTTGTACTTTAGCTTTCGGCAGACAGCGGCATTGTGTCCTCTAAATCCACACCACTGGCAGGTCACAGGCTCATGTGAAGGTGGAGGTGGATCAGGTCGCCATCGGAATGGTCGAAGAGCATTGACAGAAGAAGCAATTGAGCTGTGGTGCAGACTATTGACAGTTGTGGTGAGTGTCTCTATCATTGATTGCTGCTGCTGGACACATTTTGCAAGTGCGGCTAACTGTGACAACTGAGGTGCCTGTACACTACTGGCCTGGGACTTTAATATGGACTCTTGTGCAAGTCTTGCAGCTTGGATTGTGTCCGTCCAGGTTACTGGTTTCTGTTGGCATTACATATAGACAGAGTTGAGGAAGCAGTCCCCGGACAAATATTGTTATTTGCTCTTTCTCGGGTTGGTTGCATGGTACGTTTCCACAGCTGTTGCTTCAGTAACCAGGGTGGATGTGCTTGGAGAAAATGGGCTTGGAAGGTTGTGTACAGTGTGGCACTATCTCCTTTGACTTGTTCTGGAAGTGTGTTGAACCAGTAAATGGCAGTCCCTCTCAGAAACAAGCACAAGGCATTGGAAACACGCCAAGGATCAGTCCAACCATGTAAAGAAATCCAGGTTTGGAACTGTTGAGCCAGTCGACAGCATCTTACGTGAGGCAAGGCGAGAAGGGTACTGGCTGTAGGCTGGTATGGACAGTGGTGAAATAGCTTTAATATAGGCCAGGTTGTCTTGAATGGCTTGCATAACTGGTGCTCCTTAAGCTGAAATAGAAGACTGGATGTCATGGAGGATGGTTTCGATTTTGTATTGCCCTTGAGGTGGGTGAAGGTAACACTCGGACACTCCAGCGCCCATATCTGTGTCACCGTTGGACCATTGTTCGAGATGAGCTGCATTTCACCAATCGAAGGTCATACGGGTGAGAAGGAGTTGCCATCATGCAGGAGGCGGGATGTTGCGTCGTGGATGAAGTGCCGAACAAAAAGTATTTTGTAGACAAAAGTACAAATCTTTGTAGCAAAGTTCATTAAATGCGTCTTAATGAAGAATTTCCACTCAGTTCTGTGTTGTCTGTTTTTTAAATAAAGGTTTTGCTGCAAAAATCAGTTATTTGTTGCAGTGTCCATTCATTTCTATAGGATTACCATTGATTTCTATGGAGTGAGGTCAATTTGTGCCCTTCACAAGATGGCCGCCGAACTTTGACATACAGTTACTGTATTTTTTTTTTTTAATCATATCACTATTTTTCCACCTTGCTGCATCAGCTTACCGGTGGAGGCATCCAGCCGCCGGCCCTGCCCGCCGGGAGAGCACCAGGCTCACTCGCATAATGGGGGATCCGGCACGGCCATCGCCAGTCCGCCACAGGGCCTCCCTGTACCCTGTTCAGCCAGATCAGCCCGGCCCCCCAGCGTGATTCCACAAGAGTCCTCCCGGTGAGGCAGGGCACAGCTATCAGGCTGCACAGTCGCGCCCAGCCATTTTTCCTCCATTAAGGTCCCTCGATGGAGCGCGGGCATGCAATGATGTCCATGCACTTACGTGCAGACATCCACCGCGCTCCCCTTCTGCTAACATCTGCATCTGCAGGTACCCCAGGCGTCCCAGGGCGCTGCAGCCTGAGTGTGCTTCCCAGCCCACCCCAGGACTAGAGCTGTCAGCGGCCGTTCAATCCTAGTCCTCCCTGCCGACCCCGATGACCCGGGCTCGTTCCCGAACCTGGAGTCGCGAGCGTGTCTGAGGTGATGTCCAGCGCCTCAACCCTCAGCACCACGGGCTGGCTACAGTTCTGTATTTTGACTAGCCTGACTGTAGCAGATGGCCAGTGGGGGTTTAAGGTTCACTTCCTTCTGGTTGTTTTGTAAACAAAGATGGAGGATTATTTGCCACGAGGCTACTGTGCTTCTCTGCAATGATCAAACTGGCGACTGCCACCCTGCTGTCCTTCTTCCCCACCTACACACACATAAAATGGCGGACTTTTATTTTGGTGAGTGGCACTTGATGGGGAATACTCTGTATGAATTTGCTCTATTTATTTGTTGTGCTGCTTTTTCTTTCTTTCCGTTATGGAAAATGCTGGCCACAGGAGCACCGGACATGAGAGCACGGCCCACTTCGATTTATGTTTGGCTCCCGAACTGACATGATGCTGAAAACAATTGGAAAAACACAGAAAAAGGCTCCTGGCGCCATAGAAATAAGGCAGGTCTTACGGACTGAAAGCAGTTCAACGGCATTGGGAGGAACTGGAGAAGGAGTCGCAGAAAGGCCTATGGCGCGAGGTTTAAGAAATTCTCATCTGCGGTGGCAGGTGCAGCCTTAATGGGAAGAAACAGAACCGAGATGGAAGAGAATCTGCAGTACCTAATGGCACCTCAGCACATTCGCGGCGTCGTTCTCGGGGGCGGCGCTGTTGGTGCCAACTCCCAAAAAAAAATTAAAATCTCCTGTAGCAGGTGCACGCCTCCGGCACAACCCCAAGCAGTAATGAATGGTGAAGATACAAGAGAAGATCAAGAATTACGGTAGGTACATAATTTTCATTTTTATTCTGTACAGCAGATGTTCTCTTCATGGAGACAAGCCCCAGACTGACTGATTCTCTGACTGACAGGCATACATGGCACTGCCAGGCAGTGCAACAATTAGCTACATGCAGGTTCTAAGTGCTCTTAAAGGGGCGGCAGCTTAATATTAAGCTCCATGCTAAAATTGTGCTTCACAACACCATGTTGCTGACTTGTTGACCCTTCTTACACAGGTCACCAGAGCTATCTTGTGCCCTTAGGTTTAGTGCATAAGTACTAGTTAGAGTATGCTGCACCTCCTCATGTAAAAGGTACTGAGGCAGTTGAGGGCTGGTGCCAAGGTAAGCCTGGCACGTGAGCCACTCTGCTGGTGCCAATGTACATAGCCTGACTTGGCACCAGCCCTTCTGAAAATGTCTGGCTCCCTAGGCTCCTAGTGCCTCCGCTCAAGACTCTTTAGTGTGACTCAATGGTAAAGATATTCCTAGAAGATCAAGAATTTCAGTGACTACATAATTTTCATTTATTACTGCATTTGAAAGTGATGGCAACCCTATTAAATAACACAACCATTAATTATAAAAATAAAAAGGGAATGTAAAAACTATGTAAATCCAACTCCAAATTAAATAAAGCAAAATGAAAATAGTACGGACAATTTACAGACAGATGCATGTTCATTAGATGTACTGCTGTGGTATAACATTTCAAATTCACTGAAATTCTGCAATTTGTTTTACACATTTTGCAGACTGTGAAGTTTTTTGAGTTTTACCTTTCCCACTGTGAGAACTATAAGGCAGTGTACTTAATCGATATGCTACACAATCACAAAATTTCTGACCTTGCTGACCTGTTTTCTTCTAGGGAACGCTGACATTTGAATTCCAGCCTTTAAAGATCGGTGAATCCACTGCCCGCCTTTCTCTGCAGAGCAGTGAGCTGGGCTCCTTCCAGTATGACCTGTCCCTCAAAGCTCTGCCAGCTGGACCCGAGAAGCCTCTGTACTTCCGCTGTGCCCTGGGCAGCAGCCAGACGCTAAGTGCCAAGTTTATCAGCTTCACTCGTCAGAAAGTGGAATACAGCTGCAAGGTAGTACTGCTCGAATGCCTTTTATTCATAGTTGTGAATGTCAGAAAGTCTTGTACATATTCCATTTTGAAACATGTTACTCTAGGGTGGGTCCCACTGAAACTTACCTCTCTCTGGTCCAGCACTGGGAGGGATGTCTCTCATTTTAACCCTCAGAATCACGCTGTTCATTCCGCTTGCCTGTCACATGTAAAGAGGGGTATCCCTCCTAATGTGGAACATGAGAAGTCTACGAAAAGGGTTCTGAGAGGCAAACTGAGACATCCCTCATTTAACCCCTCAGAACCCCCCTGTCCATACCTCTCAACTCTCCCAAGTTAGGAAGGATGGTCCTTATATTGTCCATCAGAACCCCTCTGACCATACCTCTCAACTATCCCACATTAGGACGGACGTCCTTCATTATACTTCTCAGAACCTGTTTGTCTGTACCTCTCACTTGTCCCACATTAGGAGGAACTTCTCTCATTATAACCCTCAGAACCCCTTAGGGGGACTTCTCTCATTATACCCCTCAGAACCCCTCTGATCATACCTCTCAACTGTCTCACATTTGGAGGGAAATTCCTCATTTTACTCCTCAGAACCACTCTGTCCATACCTCTCAACTGTCCCACATTAGGAGGGACGTCTCTCATTTTATGCATCAGAAACCCTCTGTCCATACCTGTGATCTATCCCACATTAGGAGGGACTTCTCTCATTATGCCCCTCAGAACCCCTCTGTTCATACCTCTCAACTGTCTGACATTAGGAGAGACATCCCTCATTTTCTCCTCAGAACCGTTCTGTCCATACTTCTCAGCTGTCCCACATTAGGAGGGACACCCCTCTTTTACCCCTCAGAATCCCTCTGTCCATACCTCTACCTCTCAATGGACCCACATTAAGAGGGACATCCCTAATTTTACTCCTCAGCCTGGTCAGCTGCTCCCTCAAATATCGAAGTGAGTGGGAATCCAGAAACAGGATCCGAGGGTGCTAGTGACCATCTCTTAAGCTTGACACACATATTTTTGCATATTTTTCCTCCCTTCCCTCCATAAGTCGCTCCCACCTCCCCTGACGTCAGGCACAACCTCTGGCAACCACGGGTGTCAGAGCGTGCTCTGGGCATGCGCCACTCCTTGCAAGGAAGGAGAGGCGGCCCGACTGTGCTCTGCACAAAGAGGGCCGCAGTTCTTCCTTGTGCGGTCACTAAACTTATTGGGACTGGGCATGGAAATGGGGTGAGGATCACCTGCCATGCAGATGCCCAACTGGACTATTCACCTAGCATGGGCAGTCACAGGTTTCACACACACACACACACACACACACACACACACACACACAGCTTGTAGGACTCCTACAGGTAATGTGCAGCAGGGATGCTGCAACTGCAGTGACAACTAAGGAGACAGCAGGGATGAAGATCACTGTGGGACCTAGTGAACCCAAAAGGTAGCTGCAGGGGATGGAGGCAGTGAGGGAGGTTTCACTGTATGCCAGCTACGTTGAAAGGGATGGGGAAAGAGAGGGGAGCCTCTGAACCAAGAGTTGACCACAGGACCAGCAAAATATATTGAAATCACCATCCCAACAGTGACCCTAAAGCTGACGGTTGGGGGGATGGGGAACAGTACTGCAGTAACAAATCTTCCTTGGGGCTCTGGGCTGGCATAGCATCGCTAACTGGCACTGTGCTTTGGCCAGAACTCTGAGGGTATCACAAGTCAGCATGTTAGCAGGTTTTGTGTGTGCTAACATCTGGCCGTCTGATTTGCATCGTAACATATTCATTTAGTTTTTAACTGGATGAGGACACCAGACAAGAACTGCCTGTCCTAACCCCAAGAATCACTCACTTGATGTTTACACTTCATACGAACATACGAAATTGCCAGCAGATAACGGCCTTATGGTCTATCAAGTCTGCTTGATTGTGCAGCTAGCAGCCCTTTGCTGCTGCCCTCCTCCCTCCTCCTCCCTCCTCCAGTGACCTCCCTCACCCTGTCCCACCCCCTTTTGAAGCAGCCCACTGTTCTACAGGATACCATTTCCTTTGGCAGTGCGTTCCACCCAAACACCACCCTCTCTGTAAAAAAATGTCTCCTCATTTCCCTTCTGAACCTTCCTCCTTCCAATCTCAGATCGTGCTCATGAGAGGCCATACATCATTGGGACCATCTTCAGAGCCTTTTTGTGTTATTTTTAGGTGCCACAAAGGCAGACTGAGAAGGCTTGCATCTTTTGAAAAATGTTACCCTTTTAAATGAGGTTTTTAGGGAAAAAAAATTATGACAGGACTTACAATTTATAAAGTCATGTTGTGGACCTAAACACTAAACAAAATCAGTCGTTTGCCCACACACTTCCAGCCAGATGATGAGGCAGCTGCTGCCTGGGTTTTAAGTGGTGGATGGGATGGCCGGGGAGCGAAAAGGGAAAACAAAATAATTTTCATAAAGAAAGAAATCCTCTTTATCACATTTGTTTCTTTTCTCGACCTCAGTTGACAATCCTGATTTTCATGTGGACAAAGCCGTCAATGCAGCCCCAGGCTCACAGGGTGTACGAGGTCAGCGTTGATGTAACATCACGAGCCATGCTCTCTCAGTGAATCGAGGCCTGCTCAACATTTTCTCGGTTATCGGAGGAGAATACAACATACCACTTTTGGGATCTGCACTCCCTAAACCTCAGGGGCCATTCCTGATCCGAGCCGGATCGAACACCTCCATTCCATTCAAGAACATCTTTCAGCAGACAACTGTCTTCACCTTCCAGCTGGACAACCCAGCATTCACCACCAAAGCAAGTGAGACGATCCGTTCCAAGAAAACTCACAATGTCGTGGTCTCTTTTGATGGGAACCCAAGTGGCTCCAAAGCACCAGTCACTGGAAAACTGGCCATTTCTTGCCCTCGGTCTGCAGGCGTGGGACAAAACATAACATGGTTATATTACCTCAAAGGGATAACTCCTGAAAATGACAATTCTTCACAAAATTAATACAAGAGACAATTTTACAATCACCTTTCAAGAATATGGTCCAAATATCCTTTAAAATTTTTATTTTGAAAGATGTCCCTCCATCCTACCTCATTATGGTCAGAAACATCTACTATAAAATGGGATAAAAGTCAGACCTTTCTCTTTCCTTTGTTGGTGGCCTAGGGACAGAAAATTACTCCATACTAGTGATATGAAACTATATTGAAAGCATTATAAATCATCTGCACCAGTTCAGTCAGTCCCACTCACGATTCCTTGCACATCGGGCCTACTTATTACTAAACAAGAGCCTGTTGTGTGCAGTTTGAAAAAGGGGAATGTTCTTGGAATGGGTAGTGTGTGGGATGGAGGGGTTATATAAGAATTCATTTTGTTAATCATAATTTAAAATAAATACATTTATTGTGACTTGGATGATTGGGACTCTGCTGCATGTTATTTGAGAACAAAGCACAAACCAAAATGTAAAATGAAGTCTTCAATCTTCCTGGACATAAGTCTCCACCACTCATTCACACTATTGGGATCTGTGCCGGAGGCACTAGGACCCATCGGGAGCAAACTTTTTGCTGGAGGGTCGGCGCCAGAGATGGAGCCGTGAAGAACGGCACTGCGAGCCCCAGCTCGTGCGGTAATGACTATCTCAGCGTCGACCCTCCAACCGCCTCAGTTCCTTTTTTCCAGCCGTCGAGTGCGCTTCAGTGACGACGTCTCTCGCCCGCCGGGAGTCAAACTTCAAACTAGCAGCATAGTTTTCAGTTTTGTTATTTTGTAGTAATATCTCGATAAGTGTCGCTTAAGTTTATTCTTATTTTAAAAATAAAATAAGTCTCAGCCTACTTTGACGGAGTTGACCATGAGCAGGTCAGGTGACAGTAGGGAGACTTCGTATGAAAGCTGTTCAGTCAGTCAGGCTGGGTCTGGTCCGCCGCCTTCTCCGGAAGGGGGGTCTGACAATGGTCAGTCCAATGCCCGAGGGGACGGGCGGTCCCCGCGGAAGCATAAAAATAAACGGTCACATTCTCGGCACCGTGCAGCCTCGAGCTCTTCTTCTGCCCACAGGTCAAAAAAGAGAAGGCATCACTCGAGGTCGCCCTCTGATATGTCTGCGCGTAGACGTTCAGTTATCGGGGCTAGTTGCCGGTCTCCTCCTTCGGAGTCGCCAACCTCTGCTTCTGGTAGCCAACGGCTTCGACATCGGAGCCCTACCCCACCCGCAGGTAGGTCTTCAGATGAGCAGTTTCGTCAGTGGGCCGCTCTTATGGAGCAATGGGCTCGGAGGTTGGTTCAGCTACCTGGCTTGGTCACTCGTGGACCTTCGGGCTTATTGGGAGACCAGGTAGGGCGGTTGGACTTACCTGGTCGCGTGGCACCTTCCTCGGTGCTGTCGACTCCGCGCTTAGGTGTTCCCCCCCCTCACATGGCTACGGTGCAGGGGGCCACACCGATGCCCTTATCTCCTGCTCTTCTTCCTTCAAAACCTGTTTTTCGGAGTCTGGGGGTGTTTTTGGCGCCCTCGGCATCGATGGTGCGCTCGACGTCGTCCTCGGTGCCGTCCTCAGCGCTGTGCGGCTTCTTGGCGCCGTCTTCGGCTCCGTGCGGGCCCTCAGCACCGTTTTTGGCACCATGGGGTCCCTCTGCATCGTTTTTGGTGCAGTGTGCCTCCTCAGCGCCGGGGGCTGTTGGGGCTTCCTCTGCTTTTCAGGACTCCTCCTTTCACTCTTTTCCTTCTTCCCTCTCTTCTGATTTTCATACCTTTCCTGTCCATACAGTCCCTCCTGGACTGTCAGGAGATGACATTGAGCCTGACCCAGACCTTTGGTTGGGTGATGAAGTGGACGAAGGATCTATTACTGCTACAAAGCCTGTGGTCGAGGACCTGTCCTTTAAGTCTCTGCTGAACAATTTGAGTTCCACTCTTTCTCTCCAGACTACAGACATCGATCCTGGGAAATTGTTAAGACTCCAATACCTTCATGCCCCAGAGATCCCTCACAGTTTTACTCCTCCGGTTCCGCCGTCCTTGAGGCAGCTGTCTCAAATGGTATGGAATAATCCTGCTCTCACCCCTTCGGTGGCTAAATCCATAGATAGGAAATATTCAGCCCCCAAGGATCGTCCCATTTTGGCATCTCAAGCCTTTGCGGATCCTATTGTAGTCCTGGCAGAGAATGATAAGGTCGTTCTTCCTCAAACTACTACAGCTCGACCTATTAATAAAGAATCTCGTAAGATAGACACCTTAGGTAAGAGAGTCTTTGCTGCTTCTACCCTAAGTATGCGTATTGCCAGTTACCAGGGCTATTTCTCCCAGTATGAATATATCCTGTGGCATTCTATCAAGCAAATGGTTGAAGCTCTACCGGAATCGGATACAAAGCCAGAGCTTCTTCAAACCATTACCAGAGGTATTGAATCTAACAACCAGCAGGTTAAAGCAGCCATGGATGCTTTCGACACTGCTTCCCGTTCAGCGGCTGCTGATATTTGTACCCGCCGTCATTCCTGGCTGCGCACTTCGGGCTTCACGAATGATGCGCAGCAGCAGGTAATGGCTTTGCCCTTTGATGGTGCATATCTTTTTGGTCCTCGGGTAGAACAAGCTCTAGAAGCTACACAAAAGACTAGGTCAGCCATTAAGTTGGCTCGACCCCCTCCTGTCCCCTCTCGAGGGAGTGTCAATAAACGTCAGTTTCATAATCGTCAGTCCTTTCGAGGCAGAGGCAGAGGAGGTTTCCATAAAAACCAACCTGCCCAACCTCACAAGAAGGCACAACAGAAAGCGCAAGGGCCCAAAGCGCCCAGCGCCACCTTATGAGTTGCTGGCCCAAGTCCCATCTCAGCTGCCCGAGGTGGACTTTTCCTCTCCGGTGGGAGGTCGTCTGATGCACTTCTACAACCAGTGCAAGTCCATAACCTCAGACAAATGGGTCTTTCAGATAATTTGCGAGGGATATTCACTCAATCTTGTGGAGACCCCTCCGGATCGTCCTCCCAAATGGCAGCCCAAGCTGACAACCCTTCAGTCAGACCTTCTCGCCACCGAGATTCAGGGCCTTCTGAACAACAGGGCAGTAGAAGTAGCGCCGCTGCATCAACGGAACACAGGGTTCTACTCCCATTACTTTCTAGTTCCAAAGAAGTCCGGGGGCATGCGCCCCATTTTGGATCTCAGAAAACTAAACAAATTTCTCCCCAGGGAGAAATTCAAAATGATTTCTCTGGGAACCTTGTTACCTTTGCTTCATCAACACGACGGCTAGCCTCCTAGACATGCAGGATGCTTACCAGCATTTCTGTTCACCCAAGGCATCACAAATTCCTGAGGTTTGTGGCTCTGGGACAACATTATCAGTTCAGAGTCCTGCCCTTTGGGCTATCCTCGGCGCCGCGGGTTTTTACAAAGTGTTGTGCAGTTCTTGCAGTGCACCTCAGAAAGGTCGGGATACAGGTGTTCCCTTATCTGGACGATTGGCTTTTGGCAAGCCCTTCCAGGCAGGGAACTCTAGATGCCGTAGAGATGACCACTCGCTTCCTTACGTCCATGGGAGTTCTGCTGAACCTCAAGAAATCGCAGTTGCAGCCCTCCCAGAGGCTTCTTTTCATATGGACTCTTCTGGACACCTCCTGTGTGAAGGCTTTTCTTCCAGAAGACAGAAGGAACAATATCCTTCAAATGGCCCGTCACATCGGGGACAACAACTCAGTCCCAGCTCTCTCGATGCAACGGATGCTAGGCCTCATGGCATCCTCAGTGTTCACTGTACCCCTAGCACGTCTGCACATGAGAATCACTCAGTGGATGCTCAGTACTCAGTGGTCCCCAACCACTCACCCGCAGTCCTATCCCATCAAAGTGACAGAACCTTTAAAGAGGTCACTCACCTGGTGGTCTCGAGAGCAATCTCCTGGAAGGGTATCCCTTTGCTCCTCTGGACCATCAAATCTCCATCACCACAGATGTGTCCCTAATGGGGTGGGGAGCTCACTGTCAGGCTCTCCACACTCAAGGTGCATGGACTCAGGTCGAGTCCCAGCTTCACATAAATGTCCTAGAAATGAGAGCTGTCCTTTATGCGGTCCGAGCGTTGAAGGACATTCTCTGTCACAAGAACATTCTCCTTCAAACGGACAACAAAGCAGTGATGTACTACATCAACAAGCAGGGCGGTGCTCACTCTTACCCCTTATGCAGGGAAGTGATGAGAGTGTGGGAATGGCGCTTGGAGCACAAGGCTCTAATTCAAGCGGTCTACCTACTGGGAATACAGAACGAACTGGCAGACCGTCTCAGCAGAACAGAGACAGATTCTCACGAATGGTCTCTCGATTCAACCATAGTTCAGTCACTATTCACCGAGTGGGGAACTCCAGACCTGGACCTTTTTGCATCCCCACTCAACGCAAAACTGCCTCTCTTCTGCTCCAGAAATCCAGGGCCTGGCGCTTTCTGTCAGGATGCGTTCAGGCTGCGGTGGACAAAACGCTTTCTTTACGCCTTTCCACCTCTTCCTCTAATTCAGAGGGTGCTCCTCAAGTTCGAATCCCGGGGGGAGGATGATACTCATTGCTCCCTTCTGGCCTCGACAGCTGTGGTTTACACTACTCAACAATATGTTGGCAGTTCCTCTGAGACCACTTCCCCTGCAGATGAATCTTTTGACTCAGGGACCGGTGGTCCATCCCAACCTGAGATCGCTTCACCTTCATGCTTGGCTCCTGAAGAGGTAGAAGTGAACCGGTTCAATGTCTCTCGAAGGGTTTCAGATATTCTCCTGGCTGCCCGGAAGCCAGCCACTTGGAAAGCTTACACAGCCAAGTGGAAGCGTTTTTCGCTGTGGTGTGCAAAGTCCTCTTTGAATCCCTTTTCCTGCCCACCAGACAAGATTTTGGAGAACCTCTTGGACCTCTCAAATTCGGATCTGCAACACTCTACAGTCAGAGTTCACCTTAGTGCCATTTCAGCGTATCATGAGCTGTTTTTTTCCTTAATACTGGCTCAGTTACCTGTGGTTAAGAGATTTCTTAAAGGAATTCTGCATACCAGACCTCCTACAAGACATCCAGTTGCAGCCTGGGACATTAATCTTGTGCTAGACATGCTCACTCGGAAACCTTGAACCTCTGGCTACCTGTGAGCTAAAATTTCTCACCTGGAAGACTGCCTTCCTAGTGGCCATTACCTCAGCCCGTAGGGTCTATGAGATACATGCCCTGGTCACAGACCCTCCGTATACTGTGTTCCATAGGGACAAAGTAGTTCTTCGTACTCATCCTAAATTTCTTCCTAAGGTTGTGTCAGAATTTCATGTAAACCAACCTTTGGTCCTTCCCTCTTACTTTGCGGACTTCCAAAATGAAGGAGAACGTTCTCTTCGTTCTTTGGATGTTAAGAGAGCCTTGCGTTTCTATCTAGATAGAACCAAGGACTTTCGCAAAGCCCAGCAACTGTTTGTTTCCTTCAGCGAGACCCGGCTGGGTCAACCTGTTGCTATCAGATGTATCTCAGCATGGCTAGTGGCATGCCTTCGCCACTGCTATTCCATGGCGCAGGTTAAGTTGGAGGGTAGAGTTTACGCTCACTCTACTAGAACGGTCGCGGCATCCCTAGCGGAAATTCGCAGTGTGCCCATTGCAGATGTTTGCAACGCGGCCACCTGGAGCTCAGTGTATACTTTTGTAAAACATTATGCACTGGATGTCCATGCCAGACGACATTCTTCCTTTGGCAGAGCCATCCTTAATGGACTTCTGTCCTAGAAACGTGAGCTCTTGGTCTCTCCTGCCGCCCTCTCGGGGGCGATTATTAGCTCAGTACTCTCCCAATAGTGTGAATGAGTGGTGGAGACTTATGTTCAGGAAGATATGAAAATTACGTGCCTACCGTAATTCTTGATCTTCTTGGACGAGTCTCCACCACTCATCCTACCCTCCCTCCATCCCCGAGCTCACCTCTGTTGTTGGTCTTCACTCCTCAAATCTTTAGGCTGTGAAGACTTCTTTGTTGACCCTTCTTATCTGGGTCGCCGGACTATCTTATGTCCGGTTTTTAGGTTAAGGCTACCTTTCTAGGTTAGTTACGCTGCACCTCCTTGGTAAAAAGGGTACTGAGGCGGTTGGAGGGTCGACGCTGAGATAGTCATTACGGCGCGAGCTGAGGCTCGCGGTGCCATTCCTCGCGGCTCCATCTCTGGCGCCGACCCGCCAGCAAAAAGTTTGCTCCCGATGGGTCCTAGTGCCTGCGGCGCAGATCCCAATAGTGTGAATGAGTGGTGGAGACTCGTCCAAGAAAATCAAGAATTACGGTAGGTACGTAATTTTCATTTTTGGAGGTCAGGTGGCCACCAGACCAAGGTTCTTAGTTGTCAAAGCTCTGCTAAGGTTAGCCATTTTATGTAGCTGTACAGGGCAGGTGCTAAAAAACCTACTGGTCATATAACAACTTGAGTAGCCATTTAAGTGGCCACTGATGATATTTAAGAAGTAGTTGGCCTCCTGTTTCTAAAGCCAGGCACAAGTCCGTTGTTATCTTCAGGGTCACTAGCTCTAAGCCCCACGCCCACTAAAGCTACTAGATCCATTCACGTCCACGGATACCACAAATCCTGGTTCTTTTTTTTTTTTTTTAACTTTATGTTTATTGTTTCATTATAAGCACAAAGTTATACATTCCCAGCCGAGACATATCAAATGATAATAAAAAGACGCACTGAAGCGCCACTCCCATATTATACAATATATGAGCTTATCTACTGAAAAGATACGTCTGTGGGGTTACTTAATATAAAAGTCCTTGTATGCTCTTTAATCCTTTTAGGCTGTATTGAGAAGCCCATGAGCTGCATGGAAGAACTAAATCATTTTATTCTATATAATGTTCATGTGTCTTCTCTCCTCTAAAGAGGGGATAGTAAAGTCCATGCTTTAACACTTTTAAGTGCCCCATATGGTGCTAAATGCAAAGTAAATAATGCTACAACTCCTGTACCATTACACTATGTCAGACAGCTCATAGTATTATATAAAACTTTATAACAGGTTTAACATGGTCAGCGTTATAGGAAGTGAAATCCGTACATATAACTATCTATATTGGAAGTAGCACTATGAAGTATAGTGCTGATAATGTAAAGAATATTACAAAATTAAAGTTCCTCGTTGCAGTATAAGCGCTTACTCACGCACTCTTTCAAAAGGGAACAGAATAAACAAATGGTTTAATGAATCCTGTACAGTCTCGTCTCAGGCTTAGTAATCCAAATTCATTTTCATGACTTGTCGTCATCGGAAGAAAGCTCTTCTTGATCCCTCGAGCATCGTCTTCTTGGTACCTGCTTCTGGACCAGCGGCTAGCATCCTTGGTCTGAAAAATAAATATTTTACCCTGATGCATAATCCTTAAGCAGGCAGGAATATTACACTGTGGATCCCAGCCCCTCGTAGAAGTGCTCTAGGGCAGTCAAATAATTTGCGCCTTTGTCTGGTGGTGTAACTAATGTCTGGGTAAACTGAATTGTCTCCTTCGCACAACAGCGTTTTATGCTGTCTAGCTAAGGCCAGAAGTAGTCCTTGTTCCCGCCATCTGTCACTGCCAGGACTGCTCGTGGGCTTCCCAATTGTCTGGTTTTGCCCATCTGGTAATTCGATAGGCTTTCTGTATATTCTTT
The DNA here is from genome assembly GCA_016271365.2 of Neoceratodus forsteri. Classification (NCBI taxonomy): domain Eukaryota; kingdom Metazoa; phylum Chordata; order Ceratodontiformes; family Ceratodontidae; genus Neoceratodus; species Neoceratodus forsteri. The sequence continues at coordinate 1,619,044,992 of CM028130.1, forward strand.
ACCGTTCCCTGGCTTCTTCCTGAACTGCTGTATTAGCCATTCTTGAAGAAATAAAACCAAGTGGTCACCTTCACATCCTTCCAGAATGCCCAATAGTCGAATATTGGAAGCCCTGGTTTGGTTTTCAAAGTCTCGAGCCTCATCAGAAGATGCCCATTTTCTTTCAGCACTGTAGTGATAACCCCATAGCTGCGTCTGGACGGTTTTGTAGCTTCAGATGATTCGACAGATACTAGGTCCATGGAGGTTTCTAAGTTAGTCACCCTGTTGGCAATGCCATCAATTTTATCTGCCAGACTTGAGACAGAGGCTATTAGGCGATTTATTTTAGTCCAAGTGATTGTAGAGTTTCTCTCCTGTGTTCCCCCGAATCCGGGGCCTGTAAGGCAGGAAGCCAGACCCGCATGGCAGAAATAGCGAACACGTTTTGGCTTTGCTCCGTCAAGGTGATTGCGATCCTTTCGAGGGTTTCCCATCTTGCAACAGAGGGCTTCCGATTTCTATAACTGTTCAGAGGTCTGCAAACTATGACCAAAAAACTCAGTTTTTAAGCTTTGTAACTGAGCGGTTTAGAGGAGCATTATTAGAAAGCGGCCATCTTGCTCGGGCTCAACAGCGCCCCCCCAAATCTTGGTTCTTAATAGAAATACTGGCCCCCATGTTCAGAAGGTTAGTGTGATGCTCACTAGGGAATAGTGCCTCACTATCTGGACATAGCTCACCCGAACAGGGTGGGGCCATATTCAAAGAGCCCCATAGTACGGTGCACAGCGAATAGTGTTACTGTGCTACAACCACCCCTGTGCCCATGCAAGTGAGTGAACCCTCTTGCATACAGGGTGTAGTGGTATACTTAAGAGGATTTAGAAGCATTAAAGGACTGCTAAGGCAGCACTGTTTAGCACTTCCAAAATCCTACTCTTAACTCGTGAATAGTGGCGTGTGACAACCCCCCCCCCCCCCAAATAACACTGGTGCCAGGCACTTACATAACAAATGTACTGCCTTCCACCACAACCCCCATCCATGTATGAGAGAAATCCTTGGCAGTCTAGTGGTACCCCCTCCCACCTCGATCACCACTGATGTAAATAAATCCCTGGCAGTCTAGTGGTACCCCTTCCTGCCTCAGTCACCACTGATATAAATGAGAAATCCCTGCCAGTCAGTCTAGTGGCATATACCATTGAAACAGCAACAGCAACACTGCAGAGACCATTACATCAACAAAACTGGCAGTTTGCTGTAATGTGCGCATTACCGACACTGTTTTCTCCAGTGTTATGCCCCTCCTGAAACAACTCCAACTCAGAGTTGATAATCATAATTGTGGTGGGTGCGGTGACGTATCCCCACAAAAACACTCTGTTTCACTGAGGAACAATGCTGACTGTCGGCATTGTGTCATCGCTGTAATGCAGTTCAACAAATTTCTTGTCAAAATGGTTTGGTGGAACCATCTAGTAGTACTCCTCCCACCTTGATCACCACTGATGTAAGCGAAATCCGTGGCAGTCAGTCTGGTGGTACTCCCTCCCACCTTGATCACCACTGATGTACGAGAAATCCTTGGCAGTCTGTTGGTACCCTTCCTGCCCCAATCACCACTGATATAAATGAGAAATCCGTGGCAGTCAGTCTAGTGGTACCCCCTTCCACTTTTATCACCATTGATGTAAATCAGAAATCAGTGGCAGTCTAGTGGTACCTCTTGCTGCCCCAATCACCACTGATGTATAAGATAAATCCCTGGTTGTCCAGTGGCCCCTCTCACGGTAACCGCTCAATAGCACCCATTCCTCAAAGCATCCTCCCCTACCCCGCCTCGCAAAACCAGACAACCCCCCCATCCACTCAGCACCTATGACTTCCCCATTTGGCACTCAGCTCACTCAAAGACACCGTACCTCAGTGGGCAGAGAGGAGTATGGTAACCAGCACAGACCCTTCTCTCACCACCTTGGTCTGAATCTGAAGGAATGCATGAGAATCTGTGCACATATACACATGTGTTTAGTCCCATTCATTCAGACAGCGGTCAGTCATGGTGCTGAGAGAAGGGTCTGTGCCAGGCACCGTCCTTCTCTCTGCCTGCCGATGTTCATAGGTGTCTTTATGGTAGTTGGATACCAGACGGGTGGTGGGTGCTGAGTGGGTGGGGTTGGCCTGTTTTGTGGGATGGGGAGGAGAGGGACTGCGTTGAGGAGTGGGTGCTGCTGAGCAGCTACCAGAAGGGTGATGAGTCACTGGACTACCAGGGATTTCTCATTTACATCAATAGGGATCTGGGCAGAAGGGGCAAAGATGAACATTCTGCACAATTCATTGGCACTTATAAATGCATGGAGGCATTGCACAGAGCTGACAGTTGCCACGCTGTGGAGCACAAATGACCCCTTAGCATCTGGCATGCCATACGTCATCCTTACCAAGACCAGAGAATGGTGACTCACGCTATAGTAGATACCGCGGTGCACGTGGAAGGGGAGGCTAACCCCAGACGAACACACTGTAGTACAGACCACTGCATTCACGAGAACAAACTACACAGAAAATAAAACTGATGTGTAAAGTGTGTAAGTTTATTTTTGCGAGGGCAACCTGCCTTACAATATGCCCCGATGCTTTGCTTTACACAAAAGATCATCATGAGGTGTAAGGCAAAGCACTAAGCATCGTGGTAAGGCAAGTTACCCTCAAATAAAATGTATACACTTTGCACTTTAAACTGACTTTTCGTGTAGCTATGTTCTGTTGTTACTGAACTAATCACGAGAGTTGAGTGTGGTGGTCTGTACAAACATACGTGACCATCAGCATTTTAATTATGTAAGTCTTAGAAATACACCATTGAGCTGGGAGCTCATTTCCGAAGGTTCCACATCAAGTAAAAGAAGAACAACACATTTCATATTGGCACATTGTAAGACAGTAAAAGTGCAATGTTACAAGGTGTGGTAAAACACGCCGGTGGATACAGAGTTACAAACAACTGAGATACATCATTACAGTCATACAGAGGAGCAAGCAGAAAAATGTTTCCTTTGTAAGGGTTACGGGAAGGGGTAGGAGGAGAGAGGTGAGGGTTGAAATAAGTGCATCATGGAAGACAGGAAAATGATTGAACTGGCTGGAGGTTTGGGAGGGATGAAAGGGAGTGAGCTGGAGTTGGGGTGGGAGGAAAGGGAGAAAGAGGGCAGGAGGGGAGTTTGGTAGGGTTGGGAGGGAGAGGGGGAGTTGGGTGGGAAATGCTGTCCTCGGAATATGGTGCCTAGGAGCAAAGGCACTAACCAATGCTACCACAGCCAGATATTCATACAGACCGTGCTGCCTGTATGGATATGCCTACCAGACGGGCTGCGCATTATTTTGCATGTGGCACTATGACTTGCACTGCACGCATGGCTGTGTCTGAATACAGTGGCCAGTGTGTCTTGGAACAGTACGTAGAGGAAGATGAAGAAGAAAAAACACATAATAGGTGATAAGCTTATGACTGGTTATTTCTAAAAGCTGTTCTTCACATACAACTGCGCAGAATGACTTTTTTTTGGAACTTAGAACCATGCAGAATGACTTGGTATGTGAAGAATAGGTTTCCACGGAGACAAGGAAAACACCCAATTGGCAATCACTTTTTTTCTCATCAGTTTAAAAACTTGAACAGCAGTCCTGATGAGTATGTCTCAGCACTGGTAGGCTCCCCAGACACGGTTCCATACCTCAGTGAGGGTTGGTGTTTAAATAAAGTTTCTCTTTGCAAAATGTGCAAATCATGTATTAGGGAGAAAAACCGTCACTGTGAAGAACAGGATTGCTAAAACACCTCAGCATTCTAGTGACATCATAGTATCACTCAAACTTTGCTCTCGTGGGTCTGTGATAGCACAAGAACCCCTTAAAGTCCTAACATATAGAATAATGTATGGATGTCACAGTGTTATGAGACTTTTTTACACCCCTGAGTGTGTGACACTACATAAACCTCTAGAGCAAAGTCTGGTGGTTAATAGAAGTCTCACACACCAAGGGATGTGAAACATTCGAGAACAACACTGATGTCCAGTGCTTTTTTTTATAATTTGGTTTGAGAAAAGAGACATTTCAGTAAGCATGGGCTCATGGGGCTGAGCTCCAGAATATATATTTGTGATGTCACAAACATGTATTATGGAGTATTCCTCACAGTCACAGGTCAATTATTTTATCAGAAAAACTGAAAATCCTGCATTCACCACTCCATCCTGGAATTGTCTTGGCCTGCGTGCAGAACAAAATCCATGCTGCAACATCTCAGTGTGAAACAGGCAACTTTTATTGAGACACACGGTGCATATTAAAAGATAATAAAAAGCAAAATATATCAGTGGGTCTGAGTGCAACCGTTGTTCTTTGGACACCTTAATCATTCTATGTTGTAACACATTTGACCATTTTTCGAATGTTATAATGTTATAAGTGTAATAATCAACTCCAGTCAATGCTGTAATAACCTCACTTCCTGAATGGCTGAAGGTCCTTGACTGCACCTCGAGCCTCACAACCCACCTAGGTTGTTTGGTTATTACAATATTGCCACACAGCAGACCATGGATTATTCCTTACTTGTAGAACTGTTCACAGAAAGACTGAAACTATTCAAATTCAAACTGATTGAACAGTGATCCAAGCTACTGTGCCCAAGGAAGGATGGGTTGTCGGTGTGAATATGTTACCTGCAGCAATGACAGTACAAAACCTCTCTTCTTCTGTGCTTTACTGTCGACATCCGACATGACATCACCAGACAAAACACTACTGCTGTGAATCTTGAACGCAAAACATCTAGTTAAAGTGGAAAAAAATGGGATGAGAAATAACGTTAACTGTTTCAGTTGTGTGTTTCTCAGTACCCCACAAGTCATGTTCAGTGCAGTTATATGCTTCATAATTCCTTAAGGTCCACCGCTACAGCAATAGGATGCAGAAAGTGGCTTTCTCATATAATAAATCTCTTGTTTACTGTTTCTGTGAAAGGGATTCTGGAAGAAAAAAGTAATATTTTTCAATGTGAAATGCTGTATTTAATGTGAAATTTTTCCACTATAAATGGTCCAATTTGCACTGAGATAGCAGAAAAGATCGATTACATTTTGCCACAGTATAATAAGGCTGTTCTGACTGTTGACAAAGTACAACAGAGCAACAAAAATTATTCAAGGAATGCAGAGGGAAAATTTAGACAGGCTGGATATGTATCCCCTGGAATAAGAAGGCAATGAGGAGATACCGATTTCAGCTGTAAAACTTTTAAAAGTATAGAGGCTGCCAAGAGGTGGTGGGGCTCAGCTACACTTGCACAGCCCTTCTTTATGTCTTAGGTGACCGGGTTCTTCTCCATTAAAGGGTCATGCGCTAGTCGGCCCAATGGAGTGGAGGCTGAGACACTACTGCCTTCCTCCTGCCATGTGGCAACCCGGTTCAGTAACAAATTGGTCATCAGGGGTTGCCAGGGCAGGAGACAGTTACCGTCTAAAGGACAGGTCTCCTCTCCCGAGGTGGGGGAGGCATGCTCGCCCAGTCTTAGGCTGCCACCAGGTGGAGGCCTGGTGGTGGTGCAACATGGGCAGCAATATAGGGAGGGTAGTGTGGGTAATATCGGATGGGTGTGCCTCCATGCATGAGTCCGCCACTCCGCAGTAAGGAGGGAGAAAATTGCAGAATATGGAACATTGGGGGGCTTAATGAAGTCCACACCACCTGTCCCGAGCCCGCACGTCACCTGAGCTCCCGAGATGGTCCACCTTGGACTGTTCACTTGTGGAGGAGGGTGGGAGGAGGACAGATCTTCTGGACATAAGTCTCCACCACTCATTCACACTATTGGGATCTGCGCCGGAGGTACTAGGACCCATCGGGAGCAAACTTTTTGCTGGCGGGTCGGCGCCAGAGATAACGCCACGAGGAACGGTGCCGCGAGCCCTAGCTCGCGCGGCAATGACTGTCTCGGCGTCAACCCTCCAACCGCCTCAGTTCCTTTTTTCCCGCCGTCGAGTGCGCTTCAGTGACGACGTCGCTCGCCTGTCGGGAGTCAAACTTCAAACTAGCAGCATAGTTTTCAGTTTTTATTATTTTGTAATTATTTTGTAGTTTTATATCGATACAGTATCGCTTAAGTTTATTCTTATTTTTAAAATAAATGAAATAAAGAAGTCTCAGTCTACATTGACGAAGTCGACCATGAGCAGGTCAGATGATGGTAGGGGGACTTCCTATGAAAGCTGTTCAGTCAGTCGGGTTGGGTCCGGTCCGCCGCCTTCTCCGGAAGGGGGTCTAACAATGGTCAGTCCAATGCCGGGGATGGGCGGTCCCCACAGAAGCATAAAAGTAAATGTCACATTCTCGGCACGTTAGCCTCGAGCTCTTCTGCGGCCCTTAGGTCTAAAGAGAGGCATCTCTTGAGGTCAGCCCTCTGCTATGTCTCTTGGCGTGAGCGTTCGATTATCGGGCTAGTTGCGGACTCCTCTAGTCGCAAACCTCTGCTTCTGGTAGCCAGCAGCTTCGACGCCGAGCCCTACCCGCCCACGGTAGGTCTTCAGATGAGCAGTTTCATCAGTGGGCTGCTCTTATGGAGCAATGGGCTCGGAGGTTGGTTCAGCTACCTGGCTTGGTCGCTCATGGGCCTCCGGGCTCGTTGGGCAACCAGGTAGAGTGGTTGGACTTTCCTGGTCCTGTGGCACCTTCTTGGGTGCCGTCGACTCCGCAACAGTGTCCCCCCACATGGCTACGGCGCGAGGGGCCACACTGATGCCCCACCTCCTGCTCTTCCTCCTTCAAACCTGTTTTCGGAGTTGGGAGTGTTTCAGCGCCCTCGGCGCCGTGTTGCCTCGGCAATTGATGCGCTGCTGCCATGCGGCTTCGGCGCTGTCCTCGGCGCGTGCAGCTCTTGGCACCATCCTCGGCGGCTTCTGCGCCATTTCGTGCCGCGTGGTCCCTGGCGTCGTCCTCGGTGCCGTGCGCCTCCTCGGCGCCGGAGGCTCTCGGGGCTCCCTCTGTTTTCCAGGACTCCTCTTTTCATTCGTTTCCTTCTTCCTTCTCTTCTGATTTTCATTCCTTTCCTGTCCATACAGTCCCTCCTGGACTCTCAGGAGATGACGTTGAGCCTGACCCAGACCTTTGGTTAGGTAATGAAGTGGACAAGCAGGTTCTATTACTGCTACAGAGCCTGTGGTCAAGGACCTGTCCTTAAGTCTCTGTTGAAGAATCTGAGTTCCACACTTTCTCTCCAGACTACAGACATCGATCCTGGGAAATTGTTAAGACTCCAATACCTTCATGCCTTGGAGATCCCTACGGATTTGACTCCTCCGATTCAGCCTTCCTTCGAGATGTCTCAAATGGTATGGAATAATCCTGCTCTTACCCCTTCAGTGGCTAAATCCATTGATAGGAAATACTCAACCCCCAAGGATCATCCCATTTTGGCATCTCAAGCCTTTGCGGATCCTATTGTAGTTCTGGCAGAGAATGATAAGGACGTTCTTCCTCAAACTACTACAGCTCGACCTATTAACAAAGAATCTCGTAAGATAGACACCTTAGGTAAGAGAGTCTTTGCTGCTTCTACCCTAAGTATGCATATTGCCAGTTACCAAGGCTATTTTTCCCAGTATGAGTACATCCTGTGGCATTCTATCAAGCAAATGGTTGAAGCTCTACCGGAGTCGGATTCAAAGCCAGAGCTTCTTCAAACCATTACCAGAGGTATTGAATCTAACAGCCAGCAGGTTAAAGCAGCCATGGATGCTTTCGACACTGCTTCCCGTTCAGCAGCTGCTGGTATTTGCACCCATCGTCATTCCTGGCTGCATACTTCGGGCTTCATGAATGACACGCAGCAGCAGGTGATGGCATTGCCCTTTGATGGTGCATATCTTTTTGGTCCTCAGGTAGAGCAAGCTGTAGAAGCTACACAAAACACTAGGTCAGCCATTAGGTTGGCTCGACCCCCTCCTGCCCCCTCTCGAGGGCATGTCAGTAAACGTCAGTTTCATAATCGTCAGTCCTTTCGAGGCAGACGCAGAGGAAGTTTCCATAAGAACCAACCTGCCCAACCTCAAAAGAAGGCGCAACAGAAAGCGCAAGGGCCCAAAGCACCCAGCGCTACTTTATGAATTCCTGGCCCAGATCCCATCTCAGCTGCCCAAGGTGGACTTTTCCTCTCCGGTGGGAGGTCGTCTGATGCACTTCTACAGCCAGTGGAAGTCCATAACCTCAGACAAATGGGTTCTTCAGATAATTTGCGAGGGGTATTCACTCAATCTTGTGGACACCCCTCCGGATCGTCCTGCCAAACGGCATCCCAGGCTGTCAGACCTTCTCGCCGCCGAGATTCAGGGCCTTCTGAACAACAGGGCAGTAGAAGTGGTGCCACTGCACCAACGAAACACGGGATTCTACTCCCACTACTTTCTGGTTCCAAAGAAGTCCGGGAATGCGCCCCATTCTAGATCTCAGAAAGCTAAACAAATTTCTCCCCAAGGAGAAATTCAAAATGATTTCTCTGGGAACTCTGTTACCTTTGCTTCATCGACACGACTGGCTAGCCTCCCTAGACATGAAGGATGCTTACCAGCACATTCCTTTTCACCCGAAGCATCACAGATACCTGAGGTTTGTGGCTCTGGGACAACATTATCAGTTCAGAGTCCTGCCCTTTGGGCTATCCTCGGCGCCTCAAGTTTTTACAAAGTGTTGTGCAGTTCTCTCAGCGCATCTCAGAAAGGTCGGAATACAGGTGTTCCCTTATCTGGACGATTGGCTTTTAGCAAGCCCTTCCAGGCAAGGGACTCTGGACGCCATAGAGATGGCCTCTCGCCTCCTTACATCCATGGGAGTTCTGCTGAACCTCAAGAAATCGAAACTGCAGCCCTCCCAGAGACTCCTTTTTTATAGGGACTCTTCTGGACACCTCCTGTGCGAAGGCTTTTCTTCCAGAAGACAGAAGGAACGATATCCTTCAGATGGCCCGTCACATCGGGGAAAACAGCTCAGTTACAGCTCTCTCGATGCAACAGATGCTAGGCCTCATGGCATCCTCGGTGTTCACTGTACCCCTAGCACGTCTGCACATGAGAACCACCCAGTAGATGCTCAGTACTCAGTGGTCCCCAACCACTCACCCGCAGTCCTATCTCATCAAGGTGACAGAACCTTTAAAGAGGTCACTCACCAGGTGGTCTCAAGAGAGCAATCTCCTGGAAGGATATCCCTTTGCTCCTCTGGACCATCAAATCTCCATTACCACGGACGCATCCCTAATGGGGTGGGGGAGCTCACTGTCAGGCTCTCCACACTCAAGGTGTGTGGACTCAACTCAAGTCCCAGCTTCACATAAATGTCCTAGAAATGAGAGCCGTCCTTTATGCGGTCCGAGCGTTGAAGGACATTCTCTGTCACAAAACATTCTCCTTCAAACGGACAACAAAGCAGTGATGTATTACATCAACAAACAGGGCGGTACTCATTCTTACCCCTTGTGCAGGGAAGCTGTGAGGGTATGGGAATGGTGCTTGGAGCACAAGGCTCTAATTCAGGCGGTCTATCTGCCAGGTGTACAGAACAACTTGGCAGTCCGTCTCAGCAGAACAGAGACAGATCCTCACGAGTGGTCTCTCGACTCAACCATAGTTCAGTCACTGTTCGAAGAGTGGGGAACTCCAGACCTGGACCTTTTTGTATCCCCACTCAACGCAAAACTGCCTCTCTTCTGCTCCAGAAATCCAGGGCCTGGCATTTTCTGTCAGGATGCGTTGAGGCTGCGGTGGACAAAACACTTTCTTTACGCCTTTCCGCCTCTTCCTCTAATTCAGAGAGTACTCCTCAAGTTCGAATCCCAGGGGGACAAGATGATTCTCATTGCTCCCTTTTGGCCTCGGCAGCTGTGGTTTCCACTACTCAACAATATGTTGGCAGTTCCTCTGAGACCACTTCCCCTGCAGATGAACCTTTTGACTCGGGGACCGGTGGTCCATCCCAACCTGAGATCACGTCATCTTCACGCTTGGCTCCTGAAGAGGTTGAAGTAAACCGGTTCAATGTCTCTCGAAGAGTTTCAGATATTCTTCTGGCTGCACGGAAGCCAGCCACTCGGAAAACTTATACAGCCAAGTGGAAGCGTTTTTCGCTCTGGTGTGCAAAGTCCTCTTTGAATCCCTTTTTCTGCCCACCAGATAAGGTTTTGGAGTACCTCTTGGACCTCTCAAATTCAGGTCTGCAGTACTCTACAGTCAAAGTTCACCTTAGTGCCATTTCAGCATATCATGAGCCCGTTTTTTCCTTAACATTGGCTCAGTTACCTATGGTTAAGAGATTTCTTAAAGGAATTCTGCATACCAGACCTCCTACAAGATGTCCAGTTGCAGCCTGGGACATTAATCTTGTGCTAGACATGCTCACTCAGAAACCTTTCGAACCTCTGGCTACCTGTGAGCTAAAATTCTCACCTGGAAGACTGCCTTCCTAGTGGCCATTACCTCAGCCTGCAGGGTCTCTGAGATACATGCCCTGGTCACAGACCCTCCGTATATTGTGTTCCATAGGGACAAAGTAGTTCTTCGTACTCATCCTACATTTCTTCCTAAGATTGTGTCAGAATTTCATCTAAACCAACCTTTGGTCCTTCCCGCTTCCTTTGCGGACTTCCAAAATGAAGGGGAACGTTCTCTTCATTCTTTGGATGTTAAGAGGGCATTGCGTTTCTATCTAGATAGAACCAAGGATTTTCGTAAAGCCCAGCAACTGTTCGTTTCCTTCAGTGAGACCCGGCTGGGTCAACCTGTCGCTATCAGATGTATCTCAGCATGGCTAGTGGCATGCCTTCGCTACTGCTATTCCATGGTGCAGGTTAAGTTGGAGGGTAGAGTGTACACTCACTCTAGTAGAGCGGTCGCGGCATCCCTAGCGGAAATTCACAACGTGCCCATTGCAGACATCTGCAATGCGGCCACCTGGAGCTCAGTGCATACTTTCGTTAAACATTATGCACTGGATGTCCATGCCAGATGACATTCTTCCTTTGGCAGAGCCATCCTTAATGGACTTCTGTCCTAGAAACATGAGCTCTTGGTTTCTCCTGCCGCCCTCTCGGGGGATTATTAGCTCGGTACTCTCCCAATAGTGTGAATGAGTGGTGGAGACTTATGTCCAGGAAGATATGAAAATTACGTACCTACCGTAATTCTTGATCTTCTTGGACGAGTCTCCACCACTCATTCACACGCCCACCCTCTCCGTCCCCCGAGCTCACCTCTGTTGTTGGTCTTCACTCCCTCAAATCTTTAGGCTGTGAAGACTTCCTTTTTGACCCTTCTTATACGGGTCACCCGGACTATCTTATGTCCGGATTTTAGGTTAAAGCTACCCTTCTAGGGTAGTTACACTGCACCTCCTTGGTAAAAAAGGTACTGAGGCGGTTGGAGGGTCGACGCCGAGATAGTCATTGCCGCGCGAGCTAGGGCTCGCGGCGCCATCTCTGGCACTGACCCTCCAGCAAAAAGTTTGCTCCCGATGGGTCCTAGTGCCTCCGGCACAGATCCCAATAGTGTGAATGAGTGGTGGAGACTCGTCCAAAAAGATCAAGAATTACGGTAGGTACGTAATTTTCATTTCTCTCTTCCCTAGCACTACCACAAGGGGGAAATTCATGGGGATACCCAGACCATGACATGAACATCGAGTGAGATGGGTACCAGTTTGAGGAGGTGGGGACTGAGTTGATAAACTGCCCCATGGATGCAAGGAGAGAAAAATGTGTATGAAAAAAAGGGTTATGCACTCCACAAGTGGGTGGCAACCATTAGCACAGAAGCCAAATGACTACATCTGCAGACATGGAGAACAGTGAGATACCCTACACGTACATGCAGGAAACAAGCACTGGCGCACTACTACGCCCATGAGAAACAGAACCACCTCTCTGATGCTAAAATAAAGATCTACAAAGATTTTGGGGTGAAGTCCTGTTTGTGCCCTGGTATAATCGTCCCTTTACCTGAAAACACTTGGACTCATAACCCATATAGTAATATGCTAACAGTCTGTAGATCATTACGGACAACTAAATCTGATCTAGTTGAACTGGTAACTTGTTGATTAACTCTGCTGTCAGTAATCCAGATATGATTGTATGTGATAACGTACTATTTTTTTAATGCGAAAAGTCAATAAACATTGCAAGAATTTTTTTTTTTTAAGGCTAAAAAAGTAAGGTGTATCTGGCACGTCAGTGCAGCCGTATCACTACCAGTCATTATACCAGCAACCCAGGTTCAGGAGACAACGTGGGTTCAGAGGGGAGGAAAGTCAGACAGATGTTCCTTTCTTCCAGGTGGGAGGGTGCCAGATTCCAGGTGCTACACCACCCCTAGCTGACCATGAAGGGCAGGTGCAGCAGGGACTGCAATTGAGTGGAGGATGTTTCCAACATCAAGTGTGCAAATATGCACATATAACATGACGTCCTAGCATGCGGCATCCTCAGCATGGCAATCGACATGTAGAAGGAAATCCCACACAGAAACATAATGAAAACTGCTTTGCATTATAGCCATGGTGGTCATCCCATGCAGATGGAAATCCCACACAGAAACATAACGAAAACTGCTCTGCACTTTAGCCACAGTGGTCCTATCCCATGCAGATGGAAATCCCACACAGAAACATAACGAAAACTGCTCTGCACTATAGCCACGGTGGCGCTATCCCATGCAGATGGAAATCCCACACAGAAACATAATGAAAACTGATCTTCCCGGACATAAAGTCTCCACCACTCATTCACACTGATTGGAGTATGCCAGAGGCGCTAGGACCCAGCAGGAGCAAAACTTTTTCATGAGGGCCAGCGCCGAGATGGAGTCACGAGGAAGCAGCACTGCGAGCCAGGCTTGTGCGGTATAGACTATCTCAGCGTCGACCCTCCAACCGCCTCAGTTCCTTTTTTGCCACAGTAGAGTGCGCTTCAGTGACAACGTCGCTTGCCCGCCAGGAGTCAAACTTCAAACTAGAAGCTTAGTTTTCAGTTTTATTATTTTGTATTTTATCATGAAAGTACCGATTATATTTTAATACATTTCTTACTTGTACAAGAAAGAAGTCTTCAGCCCTCCATTGGCAGAGTCCACCATGAATGGGGCAGGTGGGTAGGAGACTTTATATGAAAGCTGTTCAGTCAGCCGGGCCGGGTCTGGTCCGCCACCCTCTCTGGAGGGGGTCTGACAACAGACAGTTCAGTGCTTGGGGGGGATGGGAGATCCCCTCGAAAGCATAAAAAGAAACGGTCCCATTCACAGCACCGTTCGACCTCGAGTTCTTCGGCCCACCGGTCGAATAAGAAACGGCATCACTCGAGGTCGCCCTCTAATATGTCTGCGTGTAGATGGTTGGTTGTTAGGGTCAGGAGTCAGTCTCTGCTTCTTTTGGAGTCACCGGATCTTCCTGGACATAAGTCTCCACCACTCATTCACACTATTGGGATCTGCGCTGGAGGCACTAGGACCCATCGGGAGCAAACTTTTTGCTGGAGGGTCGGCGCCAGAGATGGCACCGCGAGGAACGGCGCTGCGAGCCCTAGCTCGTGCGGCAATGACTATCTCGGCGTCGACCCTCCAACCGCCTCAGTTCCTTTTTTCCCACCGTCGAGTGCGCTTCAGTGACGACGTCGCTCGCCTGTCGGGAGTCAAACTTCAAACTAGCAGCATAGTTTTCAGTTTTCTTTATTATTTTGTAGTATTATCTCAATACAGTATCGCTTAAGCTTATTCTTATTTTTAAAATAAACGAAATAAAGAAGTCTCAGCCTACTTTGACGGAGTCGCCCATGAGCAGGTCAGGTGACGGTAGGGAGACTTCATATGAAAGCTGTTCAGTCAGTCGGGCTGGGTCCGGTCCGCCGCCTTCTCCGGAAGGGGGGTCTGACAACGGTCAGTCCAATGCCCGGGGATGGCGGTCCCCAGAAGCATAAAAGTAAGCGGTCGCATTCTTGGCACCGTTTGGCCTCGAGCTCTTCTTGACCTTAGGTCTAAAGAGAAGGCATCACTCGAGGTCGCCTCTGATATGTCTGCTCATAGGCGTTCGGTTATCGGGGCTAGGTGCGGTCTTCTTCTTCGAGTCGCCAACCTCTGCTTCCGGTAACCAATGGCTTCGACATCGGAGCCCTACCCCGCCCGCAGGTAGGTCTTCAGATGAGCAGTTTCATCAGTGGGCCGCTCTTATGGAGCAGTGGGCTCGGAGGTTGGTTCCGCTACCTGGCTCGGTCGCTCGTGGGCCTTCGAACTCGTTGGGTGACCAGGTAGGGTGGTTGGACTTTCCTGGTCGGCCGCGGCACCTTCTTCGTGCCATCGACTCCCGCTTCAGGTGTTCCCCCCTCACATGGCTGCAGCGCAGGGGCCACCGATGCCCTTATCTCCTGCTGTTCTTTCTTCAAAACCTGTTTTTCCGAGTCTGGGATGTTTCCGCGCCTTTGGCGCCATGCGGCCTTTCGGTGCCATCCTTGCCGCCGATGGTGCGTTCGGCGCTGTGCAGCTTCTTGGCGCTGTCCTCAGCGCGTGCGGCTTCTCGGCGCCGTGTGGTCCCTTGGCGTCGTTCTCAGTGCCGTGGGCCTCCTCGGCGCCGGGGGCTTTCGGGGCTCCCCCTCCTTCCCAGGACTCCTCTTTTCACTCGTTTCCTTCTTCCTCCTCCTCTGATTTTCATTCTTTTCCTGTCCATACAGTCCCTCCCGGACTGTCAGGAGATGACGTTGAGCTTGACCCAGACCTTCGGTTGGGTGATGAAGTGGACGAAGCAGGTTCTATTACTGCTACAGAGCCTGTGGTTGAGGACCTGTCTTTTAAGTCTCTGTTGAAGAATCTGAGTTCCACACTTTCTCTCCAGACTACAGACATCGAACCTGGGAAATTGTTGAGACTCCAATACCTTCACGCCTCGGAGATCCCTACGGATTTGACTCCTCCGATTCAGCCTTCCTTCGAGACGTTGTCTCAAATGGTATGGAATAATCCTGCTCTCACTCCTTCGGTGGCTAAATCCATTGATAGGAAATACTCAGCTCCCAAGGACCGTCCTATTTTGGCATCTCAAGCCTTTGCGGATCCTATTGTAGTCCTGGCAGAGAATGATAAGGTCGTTCATCCTCAGATCTACCCTAAGTATGCGTATTGCCAGTTACAAAGCTATTTTTCCCAGTATGAGTACATCCTGTGGTATTCTATCAAGCAAATGGTTGAAGCTCTTCTGAGTCGGATGCGAGCCAGAGCTTCTTCAGACCATTACCAGAGGTATTGAATCTAACAACCAGCAGGTTAAAGTGGCCATGGATGCCTTCGACACTGCTTCCCGTTCAGCAGCTGCTGGTATTTGCACCCGCCATCATTCCTGGCTGCGTACTTCGGGCTTCACGAATGACACGCAGCAGCAGGTGATGGCATTGCCTTTTGATGGTACATATCTTTTTGGTCCTCAGGTAGAGCAAGCTCTAGAAGCTACATAAAAGACTAGGTCGGCCATTAAGTTGGCTTGACGCCCTCCTACCCCCTCTCAGGGGCATGTCAATAAACATCAGTTTCATAATCGTCAGTCCTTTGGAGGCAGAGGCAGAGGAAGTTTCCATAAGAACCATCCTGCCCAACCTCAAAAGAAGGCGCAACAGAAAGCACAAGGGCCCAAAGTGCCCAGCGCTACCTTATGAGTTCTTGGCCCAATTCCCATCTCAGCTGCCCGAGTTGGACTTTTCCTCTCCAGTGAGAGGTCGTCTGATGCACTTCTACAGCCAATGGAAGTCCATAACCTCAGACAAATGGGTCCTTCGGATAATTCGCGAGGGGTATTCACTCAATCTTGTGGACACCCCTCCGGATTGTCCTCCCAAATGGCAGCCCAGGCTGTCAACCCTTCACTCAGACCTTCTCGCCGCTGAGATTCAGGGCCTTCTGAACAACAGGGCAGTAGAAGTGGTGCCACCACATCAACGAAACACAAGGTTCTACTTCCATTACTTTCTGGTTCCAAAGAAGTCCGGGGGCATGCGCCCCATTCTAGATCTCAGAAAGCTAAACAAATTTCTCCCCAAGGAGAAATTCAAAATGATTTCTCTGGGAACCCTGTTACCCTTGCTTCATCGACACGACTGGCTAGCCTCCCTAGGCATGCAGGATGCTTACCAGCACATCCCTGTTCACCCAAGCATCACAAATACCTGAGGTTCGTGGCTCTGGGACAACATTATCAGTTCAGAGTCCTGCCCTTTGGGCTATCCTCTGCGCCGCAAGTTTTTACAAAGTGTTGTGCAGTTCTCGCAGCACACCTCAGAAAGGTCGGGATACAGGTGTTCCCTTATCTGGACGATTGGCTTTTAGCAAGCCCTTCCAGGCAAGGGACTCTGGACACCATAGAGATGGCCTTTCGCCTCCTTACGTCCAAGGGAGTTCTGCTGAACCTCAAGAAATCACAACTGCAGCCCTCCCAGAGGCTCCTTTTTATAGGGACTCTTCTGGACACCTCCTGTGCGAAGGCTTTTCTTCCAGAAGACAGAAGGAACGATATCCTTCAGATGGCCCGTCACATCGGGGAAAACAGCTCAGTGACAGCTCTCTCGATGCAATGGATGCTAGGCCTCATGGCATCCTCAGTGTTCACTGTACCCCTAGCACGTCTGCACATGAGAACCACCCAGTGGATGCTCAGTACTCAGTGGTCCTCAACCACTCACCCGCAGTCCTATCCCATCAAGGTGACAGAACCACTGAAGAGGTCACTCACCTGGTGGTCTCAAGAGAGCAATCTCCTGGAAGGATATCCCTTGCCTCTGGACCATCAAATCTCCATTACCACGGATGCATCCCTAATGGGGTGGGAGCTCACTGTCAGGCTCTCCACACTCAAGGTGTGTGGACTCAACTCTCAGTCCCAGCTTCATAAATGTCCTGGAAATGAGAGCCATCCTTTATGCGGTCCAGTGTTGAAGGACATTCTCTGTCACAAGAACATTCTCCTTCAAGCGGACAACAATGCAGTGATGTATTACATCAATAAACAAGGCGGTGCTCATTCTTACCCCTTATGCAGGAAGCAATGAGGGTATGGAATGGTGCTTGGGCACAAGGCTCTAATTCAAGCGGTCTATCTGCCAGGTGTACAGAACGACTTGGCAGACCGTCTCAACAGAACAGAGACAGATCCTCACGAGTGGTCTCTCGACTCAGCCATAGTTCAGTCACTATTAGAAGGTGGGGAACTCCAGACCTGGACCTTTTGCATCCCACTCAACATAAAACTGCCTCTTCTGCTCCAGAAATCCAGAGCCTGGCATTTTCTGTCAGGATGCGTTCAGGCTGCGGTGGACAAAACGCTTTCTTTACACCTTTCTGCCTCTTCCTCTAATTCAGAGAGTACTCCTCAAGTTCGATATCCCAGGGGGACAAGATGATTCTCATTGCTCCCTTTTGTTCCTCGACAGCTGTGGTTTCCACTACTCAAGAATATGTTGGCAGTTCCTCCGCGACCACTTCCCCTGCAGATGAACCTTTTGACTCGGGGACCGGTGGTCCATCCCAACCTGAGATCACTTCACCTTCACGCTTGGCTCCTGAAGAGGTCGAAGTAAACCGGTTCAGTGTCTCTCCAAGAGTTTCAGATATTCTTCTGGCTGCACGGAAGCCAGCCACTCGGAAAACTTACACAGCCAAGTGGAAGCGTTTTTCGCCCTGGTGTGCAAAGTCCTCTTGGAATCCCTTTTTGCTGCCCACCAGATAAAGTTTTGGAGTACCTCTTGGACCTCTCTAATTCAGGTCTTCAGTACTCTACAGTCAAAGTTCACCTTAGTGCCATTTCAGCGTATCATGAGCCCGTTTTTTCCTTAACACTGGCTCAGTTACCTATAGTTACAAGAGTTTCTTAGAATTCTGCATACCAGACCTCCTATAAGGCGTCCAGTTGCAGCCTGGGACATTAATCTTGTGCTAGATATGCTCACTCACGAAACCTTTCTAAACGCTGGCTACCTGTGAGCTAAAATTTCTCACCTGGAAGACTGCCTTCCTAGTAGCCATTACCTCAGCCCTCTGGGTCTCTGAGATACATGCCTGGCCACAGACCCTCCGTTATACTGTGTTCCATAAGGACAAAGTAGTCCTTCATACTCATCCTAAATTTTTTCCTAAGGGTTGTGTCAATTTCATCTAAACCAACCTTTGGTCCTTCCCTCTTACTTTGCGGACTTCCAAAATGAAGGGGAACGTTCTCTTCATTCTTTGGATGTTAGGAGAGCCTTGCGTTTCTATCTAGATAGAACCAAAGATTTTCGCAAAGCCCAGCAACTGTTCGTTTCCTTCAGTGAGACCCAGCTGGGTCAACCTGTCGCTATCAGATGTATCTCGGCATGGCTAGTGGCATGCCTTCGCCACTGCTATTCCATGGCACAGGTTAAGTTGGAGGGTAGAGTTTACGCTCACTCTACTAGAGCGGTCGCGGCATCCCTAGTAGAAATTCGCAACGTGCCCATTGCAGACATCTGCAATGCGACACCTGGAGCTCAGTGCATACGTTCGTTAAACATTATGCACTGGATGTCCATGCCAGACGACATTCTTCCTTTGGCAGAGCCATCCTTAATGGACTTCTGTCCTAAAAATGTGAGCTCTTGGTCTCTCTTCCGCCCTCTCGGGAGATTATTAGCTCGGTACTCTCCCAATAGTGTGAATGAGTGGTGGAGACTTATGTCCAGGAAGATATAAGTGCACTACGTACCACCGTAATTCTGGATCTTCTTGGACGAGTCTCCACCACTCATTCACACACCCACCCTCCGTCCCTGAGCTCACCTCTGTTGCTGGTCTTCACTCCCTCAAATCTTTAGGCTGTGAAGTCTTCTTTTGACCCTTCTTATACGGGTCACCGGACTATCTTATGTCCGGTTTTGGGTTAGAACTACCCTTCTAGGGTACTTGCGCTGCACCTCCTGGTAAAAAAGGTATGAGGCAGTTGGAGGTCGGCCGAGATAGTCATTGCAGCGGAGCTAGGGCTTATGGCCCGTTTCTGCGACCCTCCAGCAAAGTTTGCTCCCGATGGGTCCTAGTGCCTCAGCGCAGATCCCAATAGTGTGAATGAGTGGTGGAGACTTGTCCAAGAAGATCAAGAATTACGGTAGAGTGCGTAATTTTCATTTCTGTCTCTGGTAGCCGGCCTCTTAGACACTAGAGCTCTCTCCGCCTATTGGGCGCTTCCGATGAAGCAGTTTCACCATTGGGCTGCTCTTATAGAGCAGTGGGCTTGGATGTTGTCCCGACTGCCCAAACCGGCCAGTCCGTCACCGGGGCCTTTGGACCTGTCGATTTCGGATCGGCAGACAGGGCGGTTAGGACTCTCTAGTCGCGCAGCTCCTTCGGTGCTGTCAACTCCACGCTCCGGTGTCTATCCCCCTCACATGGCTGTGGCACAGGGGTCCACACCGATGACTTTATCTCCTGCCATTTTTCATTCTTTACCTTTAAATTGCAGTTCTCAGACTCCTGTGATGGTGCCGTTGTCTGCGGTGCCAATTTATCTGGCGCCGAGGTCCTTTTCTGCGCTGTCTGCGGCGCTGCATACATATCGGTGCCATCCCTGGTGCGGGTTGAGTGTCAGCACTGTGTGCAGTGCGCGCTACCGTCAGCACCCTTCTCGGTGCCGGGGTGGCATCAGCACCATTGTGGTGTCACGCTTCCTGTTAGCGCCATGTGCAGTGCCATTTTCTGTGTCTCGCTATCTCTGTACTCCAGCACCCGTTATCTTCGGTGCCGAGGATGTCACTGATGCCGTCTTAATTTCCAGGGTTTTCGACTCCGATTCTTTCTCTTCTTCTTCCTCCTGGTTTTATTCCATTCCTGTCTATACAGTCCCCCTGGACTGTCAGGAGATGATTTTGAGCCCGACCTTGATCTTCAGCTGGGTAATGATGTTGATACTGATTCTGTCCTGGGAGCAAGGATCAATCCTCCTGCAGAGCCTGTTGTTGAAGACCTTTCCTTTAAGTCTCTGCTTAAGAATTTAAATTCTCCTCTTTCTCTCCAGACCACGGAAATCGATCCTGGGAAGCTTCTGCATCTCCAGTACCTACATGATCTTCCCTTGTCAATCTTCACCATTCATTACTGCTTGAGTCGAGGAGGAGGGCTCTCTCGTAGTCTGAGGGGTCGAGGGGCAGGGGCGGTCATAGCGGTCGGCCATCCACCCTCGTGGGGTGGCTGGGGCACCGTGGCGCTTGAACCGCCCTTCCCTCTCTTGGCCCTGGGGTTCCCTCTGGTGGCGTTGCTGTGGACTGCCCTTCTGGATCCATGCGGTCAGGTTCGTCACGGGGAGATCCCCGAGCTCTTCCAGCCATCGCATCCCCAGGGTCCCGTCGTGCGGCCTGGAATGTTGTCTGGGATCCCACCAGCTCGGGCTCCATTCCCGGATTTCAGAGCCCTAGCAGAGGTCAGTTGCCTCTTCGCGGGTGCCCTTCTCCATTACCTCTGCAACCACCCCCCACTCATCCAGGCCATGGGTCCTACGGGTCCGTTATCGTGGGAGCAGTTCAAGAGGTTCTGTGGCAGCCTTCCCTCATCGTTAGATATATGCATGAGCAGGTCTTTCGACTCTCCCCACCCATGCAGGAATCTTCTGGACATTCGAGCTCTCCATCATCCTCGTCTTCCTCCTCTGAGAGAGGAACTCCTTGCTCATCTTTCTTCCGATGCTGATTTCACTGAATATCAGTGATTCCTTTCGAGGTGGTGGGGATCTTGAATCTCTTCGTTAGGCGAGACAGTACTGAGCAGGCAGCGTGAATTCCTTGGAGAATTCATTGCCCAGCACCTGGTGGTATCTTCCTGGCCTATCCCCTTCCAGGAGGCGTCTATCCGTTCCTGGCAGTCGCCAGCCGCCCTTTCTCCAGCCCCGGCAGACTGTCATCGAAGGTATTGTGCCTCGGGATCCCTGGGTACCTTCCCAACCCGTCCTCGGGTTTGGTGTACCCTAAGGACTCCTTCTGGGCGTCGCCGCCTGAGCTCGCGACTATCCACGGTTACGTTCCCTACGAGTTCGACCAGTGGGGGCAAAAGTGTTCTCTTCTTCGCTCGGTGGCTTGCATTGCATCACATCAGGCTCACCACGCTGCCACAATCGGCATCTGTGGTCGATGCTCTCCCAGCTCTTAGCATCAATGCCTGATACGGAGCACACAGACAGGCTATTGCCTTCTCTGCTATAGGCCTGGAGCTGGCAGACACCAAGCAAGGGCATCTTATGGCGTAATGGGGTGGCTTCCAGGCTTCTTGAGGGACAGCGATCTGCATTAGGCGGACTGACAGCTTAAATCTATCAAGGTTGTCACCCCTGGCCCGGTAGGGTGATCGCTCCGTTTTCCGAGGACCCGTCTTTTTCCTCAGAACTAGGAGACTTCTGCAGGGCTTCATCGTCTCCCGTCCTCGGGGCACCTCTAGCTCTTCTCCCACTTAGGCTTCTCTCTCTGTATTAGCCAGGGTCTTCCCTTCTGTTTCTCACCAACAGAGGCTGAGGTGCTTGTTCCTTCGGGGTTCTACCCCTTTTAAGGGAGGAGGGCTTGGTACTCACCCAAGCAGTAATGAATGGTGAAGATTGACAAGGGAAGATATGAAATTACGCACTCTACCGTAATTCTTGATCTTCTCTTGTATCTTCACCATTCATTACTGATACCACCCTTCCCTCAGTGGCCTCCTTCTGTGGCGTCTCCCCTCCCATCTCGTTCCTCTTACTCCCTTGGCCTTTATGCCAAAAAATAATAACTTTCTGTTCTTTTTGCCTATTCTTGTGAATGGATCTCCTTTTTCCTCAAGGTAAGGGAGCGAGCATGGTTGCAAATTTCTCTAATTCTGAGGGAACTCTTTCTGACTGCCCTATGGTGCGATTCCTTACCTTCTTCAGGTCATGCAGTTTCACAGCCCAGGTGGCCATGCCCTGTCTTGGCCTCCACAAAGTCTGGAATCCCCCTGGCAGGTCTTATTTCAAGCTCTTCTAGCTGCTGACTGAACTTGTCAGCTCTGAGCATCTGTCTGCCTTGCCCTGGGAAGTCTGATTGAGTTCCACTCTACCTTTCATGCAAAACTGCCTTCGAGAAGGCATAGTCTTTCCCATACACTTCTGTGTTAGCACTTAACAAGGTGCTAAGGGACTTAGTCCCCTTCCTGGATGGGCGCTCTACCCAGAACAGTTTCTGCCCGGACAGTCTAAGGGCCCTCAACTAGGATGAAAGGACTTGGCATGTTGAGAGTTCAGAGAGTCTGCCCTCATTCGGATCTGTTCAGGTGGTTAGGTTGAACCTCCCTCAGTCCTACCAACTGGGATTCTTGCTCCTTGTCAGTTTTGAGCCTATAAGCCTCTCAACCAATGCTCGATGGGCACTGTCCTCCCTCTCAACATGCCTCTTTCTTTCTCTTCCTCTCCCTCTTTCCTCCTCTCTGTTCCTCCCCTAGAGCCGCCCGGAAAGAGGCCCTGTGGTCCCTTAGGGTAGGAATTCTCTCTCCTCTGTCTACTCCCCATCGGCTTTTCCCTTTTTCAGTTTATTTCCTTTCCTTTTTCTATCCCTCGGCTCTCTTGCCTCGCTTTCCTTTTTTCTTACCCTTTATTTTGGCCTCTCCGGCTACCAGAACTGAGATAGAGGAGGAGTCTGCGGCACCTAACGGCCACCCCTCGCGCATGATGCAGTATGTCGCACTCAAGGGCAGCGCCGTTGGAGCCGACTCCAAAAAAAAAAAAAAACTCCCGTAGTGAGTGCGCGCCTCCGCCACTGACCCAAGCAGTAATGAATGGTGAAGATACAAGAGAAGAGCAAGAATTACAGTAGGTACGTAATTTTCATTTACGGGAAATCCCTATGGATTTAACCCCTTTGGTACAGCCCTCTTTGAAGACTCTTTCCCAGAAGGTGTGGAAGAATCCGGCTCTTATTCCTTCTGTGGCCAAGTCCATAGATAGGAAATATGTCCCTCCCAAGGATCGCCCCATCTTGGCCTCACAAGCCTTTGCTAATGCCATTGTGGTCCTGGCAGAGAATGATAAGGCTGTCCTCCCTCAGGAATCTACAGCCTGTTCTATAAACAAAGAATCTCACAAGATAGACACCTTGGGTAAGAGAGTCTTTGCTGCCTCAACCCTGGGCATGCGCATTGCCAGCTACCAGGGCTATTTTTCTCAATATGAGTATGTTCTTTGGCACTCACTCAAAGCAACGGTAGAAGCTCTGCCCGAATCGGAGGTTAACTCAGAGCTACTACAGACCATAACCAGAGGTATCGAGTCCAGTAGTCAACAAAGTAAAGCTGCAATGGACGCTTTCGATACTGCTTCCTGGGTGGCGGCTGGCATTTGTACCTGTCACCATTCCTGAGTGCGTACTTTGGGCTTTACAAATGACGCCAACAGAAAGTCATGGCCTTACATTTCAATGGTATGTATCTGTTTTGGCCCTCAGGTGGAACAAGCACTAGAGGCCACACAGAAGACTAGGTCTGCCATTAAGACAGCTAGACCTCGCCTGCTCCCTCTCGAGAGAGGTAGGAACAAGCGTCAGTTCTCACAACCGTCAGTCCTTCGTGGCAAAGGCAGAGAGGCTTTAACAGAAACCAAACCCTCAGCTGCAAAGAAAATGCAGCAGAAGACACAAGGCCCAAAAGTACTCAGAGCCATCTTCTGAATTTCCGGCCAGGTCCCACCTCAACTGCCCAGGGGACTCTTCCTCAACAGTGGGAGGACGTCTGACTCAGTTCTACAACCAGTGAAATCTATAACATCAGACAAATGGGTTCTCAGGATAATCTGCGAGGTACTCTCTCAATCTGTCGGAAACCCCTCCGGATCATCCTCCCAAGCGACAGCCCAGGCTGTCTGCAGCACAGTCAGATCTTCTTGTTTCCGAGGTACAAGGCCTTCTGAACAACAGGGCTGTAGAAGTAGTTCCGCTGGATCAACGAAACACAGGTTTCTACTCCCATTACTTTCTGGTTCCAATGAAAACTGGCGGCATGCGCTCTCTTCTGGATCTCAGAAAGTTAAATTCCTGCATAAGGAAAAGTTCAAGATGATATCACTCAGTACCCTGCTACCTTTGAGTCATCAACACGATTGGCTAGCCTCCAAGGACATGCAGGATGCCTACCAGCACATTCTCATACACCCAAATCACCACAAATACCTAAGGTCCGTGGCGTTGGGTCAACACTATCAATTCAGAGTCCTGCCCTTTGGGCTGTCCTCGGTGCATCTAAGGAAAATCAGAATCTAAGTGTTCCCATATCTGGGTGACTGGCTTCTAGCAAACCCCTCCAGGCAAGAGACTCTGTAGGCCATGGCCATGGCTTCAGACTTCCTCACGTCAATGGGAGTCCTGCTGAACCTCAAAAAGTCGCAGTTGCAGCCCTCCCACAAGCTCCTTTTCATAGGAACCCTTCTGGTCACTTCCTGTGTGAAAGCTTTTCTTCCAGAGGACAGAAGGAGCAATGTCTTACAGATGGCCCACTTCATCAGAGAACACAATTCAGTGCAAGCGAGCTCGATGCAACGGATGCTGGGTCTCATGGCATCCTCGGTGTTCACTGTACCTTTGGCTCGTCTCCACATGAGAACCTCTCAGTGGATGCTCAGTACTCAGTGGTCCCCAGCCACTCACCCTCAGTCCTTTCTCATCAAGGTGACGGAACCTCTGAAGTGGTCACTTACCTGGTGGTCTCAGGAGGACAACCTTCTGGAAGGATATCCTTCCCCCCTTTGGATCATCAGATCTGCATTACCACGGATGCATCCCTGATGGGTTGGGGAGCTCACTGCGGGACCTCCACACCCAGGGTACGTGGACTCAGGACGAGTCTCAACTTCACATAAACGTCCTGGAAATGAGAGCCATCCTCTATGCAGTCTGAGCTTTGAAGAACATACTGTCACAAGAACATTCTCCTTCAAAGCGGAGAACAAGGCAGTGATGTATTACATCAACAAACAGGGTGGTGCACACTCTTACCCATTATGCAGGGAAGCAGTGAGAGTGTGGGAATGGTGCCTGGAGCACAAGGCTCTGATTCAGGCAGTTTACCTGCCAGGAGTACAAAACGAGCTGGCAGACCATCTCAGCAGAACGGAGACAGATCTTCATGAGTGGTCTCTCAACTTAACCGTCGTTCAGTCTTTGAATAGTGGGGAACTCTGGACCTGGACCTTTTTGCGTCCCCACTCAACGCACAACTGCCTCTCTTCTGCTCCAGAAATCCAGGACCTGACGTTTTTTGTCAGGATGCATTCAGGCTACAGTGGACAAACCGCATTCTATACGCATTTCCTCCTCTTCCCCTAATTCAGAGGGTACTGCTCAAACTGGAAGCACAAGGGGGCAGAATGATTCTCATTGCCCCTTTCTGGCCTCATCAGATCTGGTTTCCCCTAATCAGCAGACTATTGGAAACCTCTCCAAAACCGCTTCCCCTTCATATGAACCTTCTGACCCAGGGCCCTGTAGTCCATCCCAACCAGAGGTCTCTTCACCTCCACCTGGCTCCTGAGGAGATGAGGTGAATATGTTTAATGTTTCCTGTAGGGTTTTGGATATTCTTTTGGCTGCACACAAGCCAGCCACCAGAAAAGCCTACACAGCTAAATGGAAGCATTTCTCTATCTGGTGTGCAAAATCCTCCTGGAATCCTTTTTCCTGCCCACCAAATAAAGTCTTGGAGTATCTCTTAGACCTCTCAAACACAGGACTGTAATACTTCTCAGTCAAAATTCATCTTTGTGCAATTTCAGCATATCATGAGCCAGTACTCTCCATGTCGCTGGCTCAGCTGCCTGTAGTTAAGAGGTTTCTTAAGGGGATTCTGCATATCAGACCTCCTATTAGACATCCAATTGCAGCCTGGGACATTAACCTTGTGCTAGACATGCTCACTTGTAAACCTTTCAAGCCTCTAGCTACTTGCAACCTGAAATTCCTCACTTGGAAGACGGTCTTCCTGGTGGCCATTACTTCTTCTCGTAGGCTATCTGAAATACACGCCTTGGTCACAGATCCCTCGTATACTGTATTTCACAAAGACAAAGTAGTTCTTAGGACTCATCTTAAGTTCCTGCCCAAGGTTGTCTCAGAATTCCATCTGAATCAACCTTTGGTCCTTCCTACCTACTTTGTAGACTTCCAGAATGAAGGAGAGGACCTTCATTCCCTAGAGCGTGAAAAGAGCCTTGCAGTTTCTATCTGGATAGAGCAGAAGGAAATTCATAAGGCTCAACAACTGTTCGTTTCCTTCCATACGACCAGGCTGAGTCAACCTGTTGCTATCAGGTGCATTTCAGCATGACTGGTGGCACACTCTAATTACTACTGCTAAAAGACTGATCACATCTATAATCGATTCTTCCCACTTCCCTTTTTCTACCCCCATATCTGTCCCTTCCACATTCCTTTGACCCTGGTTCCAGCTCTAAATTCTCCATACCGTATCACTATATATCTTTTTATATTAGGTTTTATTTGTGTTCGGTGCACCTGATATGTGTATTTCTTTACTTTTATGAAAAATTGTATCCTACCCAAAACTAGCTGTATCTTCTGTTCCAAACATATACTACTGTCAATGCTACTTGCTGATACTTTGTATATACTGTATTATTGTATCTCACTTTATTTGTATTATTACTATTTTCTTGTGTGTTGCATCCCATGTATATTGTCCCTTGTTCCTTGTTAACAAACCCAGGTCCACCTCGAAAATGAGCTTGCTCAACGGTGATTGCCTGGTTAAATAAAGACTTTGATTGATTGATTGATTGATGCCTTCGCCATTGCTATTGCATGGCACAGGTCAAGCTGGAAGGCAGAGTGTACGCTCACTCCACCAGAGCAGTCGCGGCATGTCTGGTGGAATTTCATAATGTCCCTATTGCAAATATTTGCAATGCAGCTACCTGGAGCTCTGTGCATACTTTTGTTAAGCACTATGCCTTGGATGTCCATGCCAGACGACATCAGTCATTTGGCAGGACAATCCTTAAAGGACTTCTGTCCTAAAAAGTGAGCTCCTCTCTC
Source organism: Neoceratodus forsteri (assembly GCA_016271365.2). Lineage (NCBI taxonomy): Eukaryota > Metazoa > Chordata > Ceratodontiformes > Ceratodontidae > Neoceratodus > Neoceratodus forsteri. Next base: position 1,619,072,089 of record CM028130.1, read on the forward strand.
TCCTGCCGCCCGGCTCGAGGGATTATTTAGCTCGGTACTCTCCATCAGTGTGAATGAGTGGTGGAAACTTTATGTCAGGAAGATATCAAATTACATACCTACCGTAATTCTTGATCTTCTTGGACGGAAGTCTCCACCCACATTCACACGCCCACCCACCATTCCACGAGCTCACTTTCTGTTTCTAGTCTTCATTCCCTCAATGGTTGGACTGTGAAGACTTTGTTTTTGACTCTTCTTACACCGGTCATTCGACTATCTTATGTCCGATTTTTAGGTTAGTTACGCTGCACCCCCTCAGAAAAAAAGGTACTGAGACGGTTGGAGGGTCGATGCTGAGAGAGTCTATACAGCACAAGCCTGGCTCGCGGTGCCGCTCCCTCGCAACTCCATCTTGGCGCTGGCCGTCATGAAAAGGTTTGGCTCTCGCTGGGTTCTAGCACCTCCAGGTCCTAGCACCACCTTCGCAACAAGTGTACCAGAGCAACTCGCCTAGCTAAAGCGGATTACTTCAGTTCCACCCTCCAGACTAACTTAAACAGTCCATCCAAATTCTGGAAGGTCATTCACTCCCTCTTCTCTCCACCAGCGGCAAATCCCACTATGCTCCTAAATGTAAATGACACTCTTCTCTCAGATCCACGCGCTGTTGCCACTGAGTTCAAACACCTACTCACCGCAACGTGCCTCCACCTCCTCCCTGCCCACCCCCTGTGCCCACATGGAATTCCACCACTGAACTAAAATACTACACGAGCCACGCACCTTCGCTTTCAAAGATATCTCACCAATGGAAGTCCTTGATGCCCTATTGTCTCTCAACCCCTCAAAAGGTAAATCTCCTGATGGACTGGACACCAAACTCCTATACCTTTCTTCCCCCGCCATAGCTACCCCACTTGCCAATGTCTTAAACCTCTTTCGCCACTGCAACTGTTCCCCAGACATGGAAACATGCCGTCGTCATTCCCCTCCCTAAAGGGGGAGCCCCCACCTCAGCCTCAAATTACCGCCCTATCTCTTCCTCCCAGCTCTTGTAAAACTACAAGAACACCTTGTGTTCGCCCAGCTTACCTCCTTTCTTTCGGACTCCAAGTTCTTCACACCATTTCTGTCTGGTTTCAGGAAGGGACACTCCACTGCCTCCTCCCTGTTAAGGCTCACTGACACCATCCTCAGTGGGATAGATAGGGGTCAGATCACCTCGACCATTTTCGTTGACCTTGCTAAAGGTATCCGACCCGGTCTCCACCCCTTGCTGTTATCTAGCCTCTCGGAAGCTGGACTCACTGATTCTGCCACCAACTGGTTTGGTGCATACCTCACTGGCAGAACACAATCAGTAGAATTGCAGACACCACTTCCTCCCCTCTCCCTATGACAACCGGAGTCCCCCAAGGTCAGTTCTCGGTCCCATTCTGTTCTCCATCTTTCTAAACAACCTGCGACTAATCTGCTCCACCACAGCTATCCATATGTATGTAGACGACACTGTCCTATTCACCTCCGCCTCCCCTGGAAGAGGTAGTTGCCAACCTCCAGGCTGATTTTAACAAAGTTCAGCTCTGGTTCAGCTCTCACCAGCACTCCCTCAATGCTAGAAAACTGTCACCATGTCCTTTGGTTCAAGGCAACGGCTGTCCAGGCTCCCTCCCTCCCCTCCTTCCACACCCTGGATTGGACAACACTGGAGGACGCCACTACCTTCTGGTACCTAGGGGTATGGCTTGACCACCACCTTTCCTTTTCCGATCACATTGATGCAATTATGAAAAAACTGCGCCCTAAGCTTGGTGCCCTCTATAGGAACCGCTGTAGCCTCCCCCTTACCATGAAGCGTGAGATTGTGCAGATGATCCTGCCATCATTTGACTACTGTGATATAGTCTACAGTGCAACTCACAAGTCTACCTTGGCCAAACTGGATCCCCTATTCAGCGCGTTCTGCCGTTTTGCTCTCGATGCCCCCCCTCACCCATCACTGCAATCTCTACCACTCCCTTGCTTTCCCATCCCTCGACAGTCACCGACTACTGCACTGTACCAAGTTTGTCTCAAATGTCTGACTTGGCGCCCTCCCGTCTTACCTTTCCGCCATGCTACTGCCAGCTCCAACCCCAACACATGCCCTCAGGTCCCTTAACTCCCGTCAACTACTAATCCCTTGGTGCAGGACCAATGTTGGCCAAGCAGCCTTCTCTCACCTCTTCCCTAAACTCTGGAATGATCTCCCCCCCCCCAAATTCGCCTGTCCTCCTCCACCTACTCACTATCCTCTGTGTTGGCAAGTTACCTTACTGTAAACTGCTCCTGTGCTTGATAATCTCATCAGCTGGCTCATATCCCCCCCTCACCACGTCTGCCTGACCAGCGGCACCTAGCTTACGCTATGGATGCTGGCTTATTTTGACCAACTATGGCACTTACTTGTCTTGTGCTCTCACTGTCCTGTCCTAAGTTGCACTTGTTACTCGTTGTTTTAAACTGCCTCAGTGACACGTATTCCACATGCTATGTGCTTGTGACATGTATACTATGTACATTGTACCTAACTGCAACCAAAGTGTTTCTCGTCTGTAACCTGTATAAAATGTTACCTCATACCACTGTAAATCATCTTAAATGTCTTGATCAATTGATAACCTGCGTGTTATCCTCCCTCACTGCCCCGTCCCCCAGGTCGCATTTAGGAGACAGAGCTTCCTGCTCAGTGTGCCTTTCCTGGTGAAACATTTCAATAAATAAATTAAATAAATAAATAAAGTAGGGGTTCAAGTGCTTCTGGACCTGTTGTTCACAGGACAGCCATACTTAGTAGTGGCGGTTTCCATCTGCACTTTTCGGTCTACCCTGAACCGATAGACTTTACCTCCGGCTCTTTCAGTTCCTGAGGTCCCTTTACATTACATTAGTGCATGTCTTTAACACTATTAGTTTTGGTCCTAGACCAAATTGTGAGGCTGGGTTCTTGCCGCTCTCCTAGAGTGGTTGCGGCCTCCTGGCAGAGTTTCATTTTGTGTCCATTGCAGTTTTCTGCAAAGTGGTGAGTTAGGAACTCAAGTGCTTATTTTGTAAGCACTATGTTCTAGATGCTGTTTCAAGACAGCTCTTTTTATTAGCAGGACGGTCCTTGGGCGTCCTTTCTGAGTGAGCCTATCTCCTACCACCCTACTCAGGTTGTTGGTACTCTCCCACTAGTGTGAATGAGTGATGGAGACTTAAATCCAGGAAGATATGAGAGATTACGTGCTCGTGAATTGTTGATCTTCTTGGACATAGTCTCCATCACTCCATTCCCCTCCTCCTACATCCCTGGGCTCACTCGTTTTCTTTCCTGGTCTTCACGGTCCTATGGTTCAGGCTATGAAGACATTGTTCTTTGACCCTTCTTGCAAGGCCATCCAGGCCCTCTCAGGCCCCGAAAGTCAGGATAAGTTATTTTCATTAGTTATGCTGCATCTTCTCGAGTCGAAAGGTACTGAGGCGGTCGGAGGGTTGATGCCGAGATAGCCTACACAGGCGCGAGCTAGTCTTGCTGTGCCGTGCATGCATGGTCCTGTCTCAGCGCCGACCCTTCAGAAAATGTTTGGCTCCTGCTTGGTCCTAGAGCCTCTGGCACTATCCCACTAGTGTGAATGAATGATGGAGACTGTGTCCAAGAAGAGCAACAATTACGGTAAGTACATAATTTCCATGTCCTTCCTGTCCACTGCGTACAAATCCTGCCTTGCTTTTTATGTTTGTGCACATGCTCGAAGCAAACATGTTGTCTCTACTCGTAGAGTATAAATAGTAACAGCACTGTTACACGTTTGTCTGGGGAAGCTCATCTATAGTAAGAGCGAAAGATAAGCTGGTTAAGGCAGAGAGCACCTGTTGCTCCTTATTTTTATATGTACCTGCACTTCTGAATGCCATTTGATGGAGAAACAAATGAAACACATCTGAAGGCACGTGCACGAGTTATTTTGTCCTGACTTAGTTTCAACAGTTGAAGGGGGTACATCTATGTTTTCACTGCATCAGACAGAAAACAAAACAGCCGTGCAGCAAGACAGTGTTGCCACACTTCGCCATCCTAGGCATTCCCTGAATGTCCGATCACTGTTCCCAAGGGACCCAACCCCAGCAGAGGCCCCACTGTTGAGGAAGCCAGGGGAGCAACATAGAGGAATGGTAAGTCCCTGGAGACAGCGATCTGATGAGTTGGTGTGTCAGAGGCTGCAGAGGGACCAAGGTTGGAGGATTGCAGACATAAACAGAATACAAAAATGTAAGGTACACTAAGGAAACCTTTTATCTAGTTCAGAGCAGTAGAAGTGTGGGACAGACCTTACTCTTCAACCAGCCACAATTCTTAGTTGGCCAACATTTTTATATGGCTTTTAGTTAATTGTACTTAGGACATCCATAGATTCATCCTCAATGTATTTTTAATTTTCTCAGATATTTTAAAACAGCTGTTTTAACTAATTTTGTAACTGTTCATGCAAGTCATTAAAAGCGGCGCCACTTACAATTTAAAAAAAATATTTTTCGTGGTTATTTTTTCAATGCACATACTAGATTTGTACTGTGAATGCATTAAGATGGTGCTATTACATTGTCCAGATGGTAAACAAACAGCTTAGAACCACCCCAGGGTATTTAATTTTTTTTCACAGAGGGCATTGCAAGGGAACTTTTTAAAACTATCAAATGTTCCATATCACAGTTCCTATCATTCCTACAGACTTCCGCCCTGTCCCCCAATCCTTTGAAACCCTGTCAGAGATGGTGTAGAGCCAAACCAGCACTTATCCCATCTGTAGCTAAGGCCACAAACAGGAAATCGCTCCACCTCAGGACGGACCCTTCCTGGCATCAGCTCTTTGCAGATGCCTTGGTAATGCTTGCAGAGAATGATAATGTTGTCCTCCCTCAGGAGACCACGGCATGACCTATTAATAAAGAGTCTCACAAGGTTGACACCTTAGGGAAGACTGCTTTCACAACCACAACCTTAGGGATGCGTGTTGCTAGCTATCAGGGTCATTTCTCTCAATACGAGTACACCCTGTGGAACTTCCTTAAGGAGGTAGTCGACAGTCTCCCAGAGTCAGAGGTCAATTTGGAGCTTCTCCAGATGATTACCAGGGGCATAGAATCCAACAACCATCAGTTGAAAGCTGCTGTGGATGCCTATGACACTGCAGCATGAGCAGAGGCTGCGGGTATTCGTACCAGGTGACATTCCTGGCTCAGAGCGTCAGGCTTCTCACCCGAGGCTCAGCGACAGGTAATGAATGTCCCTTTGACGGGCTTGTTTGTTCACCCCTCAAGTGAGAGGAGTTGAGGAGCCACTCAGAAAACCAGGACTGCCATCAAAACAGGTCAGGTCCTGTGGCCCTCAAAGGGGAGACCATCGGCAATTTAAACAGGCAGTCCTTTCGAGGTAAAGGCCAAAGGCCTTTAATAGAAACCAAACTCCTCAACCGCAAAGAAAATGGAGCAAAGGCACAGGGCCCGAAAGTGCCCAGTGACACCCTCTGAAAACCCAGCCCAGGTACCACCTCAGCTGCCCAAGGTGGATACCGCTATGGCAGTGGGAGGCCATCTGACTCAGTTTTAATCAGTGGAAATCCATCACAATGGACAAATGGGTCCTCAGGATTATACAAGAGGGATACTCTCGACTTCGCAGAGATCCCCCCAGATCTTTCACCCAAGCGGCAGCACAGTCTGTCTACCACTCAGTCAGGCCTTCTTACTTCTGAGATACAAGGCCTTCTGAAAAACAGAGCAGTAGAAATGGTTCTGCAGGCAGAACAGAACACAGGAATCTTCCTGGACTAAAATTCTCCACCACTCATTCACGCTAATGGGACTACACCGGAGGTGCTAGGACCCCACAGGAGCCAAAAATCTTCAGGAGGGCTAACGCTGGGATAGGACCGCACATGCACGGCAGCGCAAGACTAGCTTGTGCCATATAGGCTATCTCGGCGTCGACCCTCCAACCGCCTCAGTTCCTTTTCTCCTGCCGTTAAGTGTGCTTCGATGACGTTGCTTCCCTGCCAGGACTCCAGTGGTCTCCAGCCACACATTTGCAATCCTCCGTACAAAATAACAGAGCCTCAGACAAAATCTCTTGTGGGGAGCTCACTGTCAAGACCTCCACATTCAGTGTGTGGAGCCAAGAGGAAACTCATGTTGTCATGAAATTCCTTAGAGATGAGTTATCTTTCCAAGCAAAGTCCTGGAGGATGCTCCCTCCACAGAGGACTTTACTTGGATGGACTACAGTTGTATATTATATAAGCAACCAGGTGCGGCCCCTACTCCCCTCTGTAGGACCGAGGGGAGAGTGTAACTTTGAGTAATGGATCAGTTCCGATTGTGGTTGTTTTCACGTGTGGGGAGTTCTGGGACGGTCCTTGTGTCCCTCCCAACACTAAACTGTCTCTATCCTGCTTCAGAAATCCAGACCCTGGTGTTTTCTGTCAGGATGTATTCACTGCAGTAGACAAGACGGTCCCTGTATGTTTGTCTCTTTTTCCTTTAATTCAGAGGTGCTGCCATGTTGTATGCACAGTGGGCAGGATGATTCTCATTGTCCCAGACTGGCCTCGCAGATTGATCTACAGTCTGTCAGAAGTTCCCTGAGGAGACTACCTCACAAGCGGACCCTCTGACACAGGACTTTAGTCCATCCTAGCCTGTGCTCCTTCATCTCCATGCCGGGCTCTGGAGGAGATGGAAGTGGGCAACTCTGGTTTCCCAGACTATTGCAGACATCTTCTAAGCCATGCATAGGCCTTCCATCAGGAAGGCTTACCGGCTAAGTGGAAACCCTTCTCGATCTGGTGTGCAGGTGCCATCCCTGGACCCTTCTGCTGCCACCAAGTAAGGTGTCGGAATGCCTCTTGGACCTGTCGAACGCAGGTCTGCTATAATCGGCAATGAAGATACACTCTGTGTATTTTAGTCTATCTTGAACCAGTAGACAACATGTCACTGGCTCAGTTACCGTTAGTCAAGTTTTACTTCGTTAACACCAGAAGGAAGGGCAACGCTTCCTTCATTCTCTGGATGTTAAGACGGTTCTGCAACTCTACATTGACAGAACGAAGAGATATTCATCTGAGCAACTATTGTATCTTTCAGCATGCCTTGGCTGGGTCAGCCTGTTGCCATGAGATGTTTTCTGCTTGGTTAGTAGCATGTTTCCGACACTACTAATCCATGACACAGGCCAAGCTGGAAGGCCGGGTTCACACCACTCTATCTGAGTGGTTGTGGCTTCCTGGCAGAGATTCGTAATGTACCCATTGCAGAGATCTGCAAGGCGGCGAGTTGAAGCTCATTGCATACCTTTGTAATGCACTGTGTTCTGGATGTCCATGCCAGACAGCTCTTTTTCTTTGGCAGGACAGTCCTTATGGACTTCTGTCCTGAGTGAGCTCTGTCTCCTACTGCCCTGCTCGGGGGGGGGGTTGATTTTTAGATCAGTATTCTCCCATTAGTGTGAATGAGTGGTGGAGACTTTTAGTCTAGGAAGATATAGAAATTACGTATTTACTGTAATTCTTGATCTTCTTGACGAAGTCTCCACCACTTCATTCACACACCCACCACCATCCCCGAGCTCACTCATTCTGTTTTGGTCTTCACTTCCTTGTTGTTCAGGCTGTGAAGGTATTGTTGAATTGACCCTTCCTACATGGGTGATCCAGACCTTCACATGCCCGGAAGTTAGGTTAGGTTTTCTTCGTTAGTTAGCTGCACCTCCCTCAGTTGAAAAGGTACTGAAAGGCGGTTGGAGGGAGTTGATGCTGAGATAGCCTACTCTGACACAAACCTATCTCATAGCGTCGAGCATGCATCAACTTATCCAGCACTGGCCTCCTGAAGATTTTTGGCTCCTGCAGGGTTCTAGCACCTCTGGCGTAGTCCCATTAGTGTGAATGAGGTGGAGACTTCATTCAAGAAGATCAAGAATTATGGTAAGTATGTAATTTCCATTTCTACTCCCATTATTTCCTGGTCCCAAAGAAAACAGGCAGCATGTGCCCAATTCTCAACCTCAGAAAGTTGAACAAATACCTGTTCAGGAAGAAGTTCAAGATGATCTCCCTAGGAACAGTACTTCTGCCAATTCATCATTACGACTGGCTGGACGCCTACCAGCACGTCCCAGTGCACCCACGTCACCACAAGTACCTCCATTTTGTGGCTCTGGGTCAGCACTACCAGTTCAGAGTTGTGCCCTTTGGGCTTTCCTCTGCACCGTAAGTCTTTACAAAAAGCTTCACAATTCTTGCGGTGTACCTCAGAAAACTCAGCATTCAAGTGTACCTGTACCTGGAAGACTGGCTCCTAGCGAGCCCATCTAGACAGGAGACACAGGAAGCAGTCACCACAGCTTCTCACTTCCATGGGGGTGCTTTTGAATCTGGAAAAATCCCAGCTTCATCCCTCCCAATAGCTCCTCCTCTTCATAGGAGCCCTTCTGGACACGTCGAGTCCAGGGACGGCATTCCTTCCAGAGGACAGGAGAAATTACATTCTTCAGCTGGCTTGCTACATCAGGGGAACATCTCGTTCTGAGCACTTCAATGTAGCAGATGTTGGGTCTCATGGCATCGCCTGTCTTCACGGTGCCTCTAGCCTGGCTACATATGAGGACCACACAGTGGATGCTCAGCACTCAGTGGTCACCAACCCACAGTCCTTCCACATAAAAATGATGGAACCTCTGAAAAGATCTCTTGCATGGTGGACACAGGAAGACAAGCTTCTTCAAGGTCTACCCTTTGCCCCATCGTAATCTCAGATCACCATCGGATGCATCTCTGATCAGTTAGGGTGTTCACTGTCAAGACCTCCACACTCCTGGAGTGTGGAACCAGAAGGAGTCTCATCTACCCATAAATGTCTTGGAGATGATGCTATCCAAGCCCTGAAGGACGTCCTCTGTCGTAAAGTAATTCTCCTTCAGACGGACAACAAGGCTGTGATGTCTTACATCAACAAGCAGGGTGGAGCACACTCATACCCTCTGGGCCGGGAAGCCATGAGGGTGTGGGAGTGGTGCCTCTAGCACGATGCCTTGATTCAGACAATCTATGTGCCGGGAATTCAAAATGACCTAGCGGATTGCCTCTGCAGTACAGGGCGGATATGCATGAATGGTTGCTCGCTCCAGATATCGTGCAATTGCTGTTCGATGAGTGGGGCAGTCCGGACCTGGACCTTTTTGTGTCCTCACTCAATGCAAAAGTGCCTCTATTCTGCTCCAGAAATTCAGAACCTGGCATTTTCTGTCAGGATGCATTCAGAGTACAGTGGACAAGATGCTTTCTGTACAGATTTCCTCCTCTTCCATTATTTCAGAGGGTGCTGCTCAAACTGAAGGCGCAGGGGGGCAGGGTGATTCTCCTTGCCCATTCTGGCCTCGAGCAATATGGATCTTCCTGGACTAGGAATCTTCACCATTCATTCATACTAATGGAACTACCCCAGAGGCACTAGGACCCAGAGGGAGCCAACAATCTTCAGGAGGACCGGTGCTGAAATAGGACCGTGCGTGCATGGCACTGCAAGACTGGCTCACACCTGTATAGGCTACCTTGGCGTCGACCCTCCAGCCGGCTCAGCTCCTTTTTTCCCTGCCGAGTGTGCTTCAGTGACAACATCACTCGCCTGCTGGGAGTCAAATCTTCACGTCTATACGACAGCAGCTTATAGTTGTTCAGTTTTGATTAAGTTTCTACTTCAAGAGTTCTTTTCTTATTTTAAAAGAAAGAAAAAGGAAAAAGTATAATTGAAGAAATTCTCAGCCTGCCTTCAACGGAGTTGACCAGAAACGATAGTGGTGATGGTAGGAAGACTTTGCTTGAAAGCTGTTCTGGCTGGGGGGTTGTGTCCGGTCTGCTGCCCTTTACGGGGGGGCGGGTCTGACCACAGGCAGTCCAGTGCTCAGGTGGGAGGACAGTCTGCCCGAAGCACAAAAAGAAGCAGGCCCATTCTTGGTCCTGATCGGGGGACCTGGTGCGCTCGACCTCTTTTCGTTCCTTCAGTCAAAGAAGAAAGCAGGCGCCCGCTCGAGGTATGTCTGCACAAGGGTCATCTGTTGTGGAGAGTGGTAGCCAGACCCAACTTTCGTGGGGACCCCTGTGGCTCCATTCTTAACAGCCGTGATCTTCAACTCCGGATCCGCTCTCTGTCCTTTGTTGGGCTTCTGGTCCGCAGTTTTATCACTGGGCCATTCCTTTGGAGCAGTGGGTTTGGTGTCTGTCCCGGTTGCCCTTGCCAGTGGACCCAGTTCTGGGGCTTTTGGGCCTCTGAGCCGTGGGGCCGTGGCCGGTTGGGCCAGGATGATTGCACAGTGCCCTCTCCGGTACGAACGCCTTTGACGCCGACTCCACATGCCTTCCACTCTCACCTTGTTTCCTAGCAGGGGCTGGCACAGGTACAGCTGTCCTCTCCCCTCTTCAGGTCTTCCAGAACCAGTGCCTTGGGTGGGGCCAGTGCCAGTTCCGCCTGTAGTGTCTGCACTGCGTGTGGTGCTGGGATCCTTGACACCAATCTGGGTGATGGTGTCTCGGTCATTTCCTGGCCTAGACATGCATTTGGGAGTCTTTCTGGGGTAGAAATGGAATTTGATGATTCTGGCCCTGACCTGCTTTTCTCGGAAGATGCAGTGGATGACTCATTTTTTGGGCTGGAAAGCAAGCCTTCTGTATCAATGGAGCCTGTGGTGGAAGATTGTTCTTTCCAGTCTCTCCTCAGGAACATGGGGTCCACCATACCACTACAGACTTCATCAGTGGACCAAGGCAGACTTCTATGTCGTGAGTTCATACATTCCTCGGTAGGAGTACACCCTGTGAAACCCATTCAAATTAATGGTCAAGATCCTCACGGAATCTGATGCTACATGGAGCTTCTTCAGACCATCTGCAGGGTATAGAGGTCCAATATTCAGCAGTTGAAGGCTTCTATGGATGCCTACGACACTGCCTCTAGGACAGCTGCTGCTGGCAGTTGTGAAGGCGACTCTCCTGAAACATCACGTTTCTCAACCAATGCTCAGCAGAGAGTGATGAACGTCCCCTTTCACAGTGCTTTTTCTGTTTGGCCATCAAGTTGAGCAAGCACTGGAGGTCACTCAGAAAACTAGGACTGCCTTTAAAACAGTCAGACTGGCTCCTACAGCACCTCAGAGGGCAAGACAGGTTCCCTCTCACCTCAGTTACCTGAGGGGGACACCTGTACAGCAGTAAGAGGCATCTGACTTGGTTTTTATAACCAGTGGAAGTCCATTTCATCAGACAATGGGTCCTCATGATTGTCCGAGAGCGATACTATCTCGATTTCGCAGAGATTCTCCCAGACCTTCCACCTAGATGAAAGCTCAAGTCTGTCCACTCTCAGTCAGACATTCTTACTTCCGAGATACAGGGCCTCCATGGAACAGGGCAGTAGAAGTTGTTCTGCGGTCAGAACGGAACACAGGTTCCACTCCCATTTCTTGCTGGTTTGAAAGAAAACAGGTGGCATGCATCCCATTCTTGACCTCAGAAAGTTAAACAAGTACCTGTGCAGGGGGATGCTCACATAAATCTCAGCGTTCAAGTCTTTGCTTATCTGGATGATTGGTTCCTAGTCGGCCCATCCACGCAAGAAGCAGTCGTAACAGCTTCTTGGTTCCTCTTCCACGGTGTTCCTCTGAGTCTGGGTTGTCCCAGCCTCATCCCCTTCAGGAGTTCCTCTTCAAGGGAGCCCTCATGGATACCTCCAGAGCGAGGGGTTTTCTTTCTGGAGAACAAGAGAAATTACATCTTCAGATAGCCCGCTACATCATGGAGAACTTTTCTCTCTGGGCCCTTTCAATACAGCGGAAGTTGGGCCTCGTGGCATCGCCTATGTTCATGGTGCCTCTAGTCCATCTACACATGAGGACCACACAGTGGATGCTCAGTACACAGTGGTCACCAACCACGCACTCTCAGTCATTCTGCATAAAAATTAGAGAGCCCCTAACAAGATCACTGGCATGGTGGACAATGGAAGGCAAACTTCTACAAGGTCTACCTTTTGCCCCTCTGGAATCTCAGATAACCATCACCATGGATGCATCTGTGATCAGCTGGGGAGCTCACTGTCAGAACCTCCACACTCTAGGGGTGTGGAGCCAGGATGAGTCTCATCTACACAGATGTCTTAGGGATGAGATCTGTCCTTATGCTTTTCACACCCTGGAGGATGTCCTCTGCCAAGGTCATTCTCCTGCAACCGGACAATGAAGCTGTGATGTACTGCATCAACAAGCAGGGTGGAGCACACTCCTCCCCTCAGTGCAGGGAGACCATGAGAGTGTGGGAGTAGTATCTCAAGCACAGTTTATTAATTCAAGTAGTCTACCTGCCAGAAGTTTGGAATGACATAACAGATCGCCCCAGCAGATCGGAGGTGGATCCTCACATATGGTCACTCACACCAGATGTCATGCAATCGCTGTCCGACGAGTGGGGCAATCCAGACCTGGACCTTTTGCGTCCCCACTCAATGCAAAACTACCTCTATTCTGCTCCAGAAATCCAGAACCTGGTATTTTCTGTCAGAATGCACTCAAATTGCAGTGGGCAAGATGCTTTCTGTGCACATTTCCTCCCCTCCCATTAGTTCTGAGGGTGCTGCTCAAATTGGAGGCACAGGGGAGGAGGGTGATTCTAATCGCCACATACTGGCCTCGACAGATATGGCTTCCATTGATCAACAGACGGTCAGAAGTTTTCCTGGGGCAACTCCCTCTATAGAGGGACTTCCTGACACAGGGACTGGTGGTCCACCCCACCTGTGCTCCCTTCATCTCCCTGCCCGACTCCTGAGGAGACAGAAGGGGGTAGGTTAGAGTTTCTCAGGGGATCTCGGGAATTCTCTTGCCAGTGCACAAGCCCTCCACTGGAAGACTTACATGGCTAAATGGAAGCGTTTCTTTATTTGGTGTGCAAACTCCCATCTAGACCCATTTGTTGCCCACCAAGTAAGGTGTTGGTGTACCTTTAGATCTGTCAAATGCAGGACTGCAATACTTGGCAGTGAAGATACACCTTCATGTGACTTCTGCCTTCTTGAACCAGTACAGGGCAGGACACTGGCTCAGTTACTGCCAGTCAAGAGGTTCCTCATGATATCCTGCACTCTAGACCCCCAGTCAGGGAATCGGTCATTGCATGAGATATTAACCTGGGGCTAGACAGGCTCACCCATAAACCTTTCAGCCTCTAGCTTCCTGTGACTTGAAATTTCTGACCTGGAAAACTGCCTTCTTAGTGGCTGTCTCTTCTGCTTGCAGAATTTCTGATACACATGCCTTGGTCACAGACCCTCCTTACGCTGTATTTCACAAGGACAAAGTGGTACTTCATACTCACCCTAAATTCCTACCCTAAGTAGTTTTGGAAAATTTCGCATTCATCAACCGTTGGTTCCCTCTACTTATTTGCCAACTTCCAGAATGAAGGGAAACGCACCCTTCACTCCCTGAACATCAAGAGGGCTTTGTGATTCTACATCAACAGAACTAAAGAGAGTCACAAATCCAAGCAACTCTTTGTATCCTTCAGCATGGCCTGGCTGGGTCAACCTGTTGCCATTAGATGCATTTTTTGTGTGGTTAGTAGCCAATCTTTGATCTTATCTGTGTCAATCTTCACCATTCATCACAGATGGGTACTGGCCAGAGATCAGGACCCCGCGGGACCTTTTTTTTAAAAGATAGGAGCCGATACGCGCATCGGCACCCGTCCTCAAGCCAGACGTACTACGTGGGTGCTCGAGGATTAGCCGTTAGGCTGCATCGACCATTGCCTCTGCCTACCAGTTCTTCATCTCCTTGCCTCGAGGTACGCCTCGTGGGAAGCCTGAAGAAGCGTTATACTAAATTTTAGGCCTTGAAGCCTGCGTCTCTAGTCGTCGGTCTACTAGTTCTGTGTTTGCCTCCACTCGGCGTCGCCCGGTAAGATCTTTCCTTTTATTACATTTAAAGCGTGATAAAGGTCTGTTTTGGTGTTTTTTCTCCATAGGTCATATCATGGTCGGAGGGCAAAAATCGGAGATGGCGGGCGCCCCTATGCGTCGGTGCCCGTGCAGCCGCAAGTACCCGTCACCGACCAACATGACCGGTGCCTTCGTGCCTTGGCCCTCCACCACGACATGGATTGGTGCGGCGCCTGCTTCTCGATGGACCGCCCGAGTTTTGGAACAGTCGCGCGTTTAAGGTAGGCGAGCTCCGCCCGACTTTCGAGGGTAGGCGGCGCACTCATCGGGCCAAGTCATGTTCTCGGCCTCTCCTCCGGGTCCCCTCCGGTTCTATATGGACCACGGAGGAGGGAGCCTCGGCCTCGTCTAGCCTAGCCGTGGCGAGGCTCCTTCCTTCAGCGCCAGGAAGCCCGTCCACTTCCCCGGGAGGGGCTGGGGCGCCCGCTCCGGCAATCTCGCCGGGGTGAAGGCTTCCCGGTGTCGCTCCTGCGATCCGCTAGGCCGGTCGACACCGTCCTCGGCGCCGTCATTCGGTGTCGTCGGGGCCTTAGGTGCCGTTCGCGGTGCAGGTCTGTTGTGTCGGCGTCGGCGCCAACCCGACTGTCGATGATCGGGCTTGCCCGGCGCCGACACTGCTCACGGCGCCATGAAACTGCCTTCGACGTCGTCGCCGCCATATCTCACCTCAGCACCGAGGTTGAGCCTGCGGCACCGTGGAGACGCCGGTGTAAATGCCGCCCAGGCGCCGTTGGAGACTCTCGCGCCATACACCTTCAGTGCCGGCGGTCTCATAGAGCGCGATGTCGAGCGCCCGTGGTCAGAAACCGAGTCGCCAGGGAGTCGTCGGCGCCGCCTTGGTCCTCGCTGGCGTGCAGCGGGCGTCAGCGGCCTGGCCGGTGGCGTCGGCTCGAGACTAAGGGTTGCTGACGAGCGCCGTCTCCGTCCGGGTGCCTCCCTGGCACGGTGGACCTGATGGTGCCGCAGCTGGCCCTGGCCCTGGACTTCTGGCCCAAGGTGCCTGCCACCTTCTGCTGGCACCGCTCGGCGGTGCTGTGGACGAACAGGGGATTGCCTTGGCTCCTGGGCCCCTCGGGAAGGTGTCCTTCCTCGACCCCTACTGTTTGGCTTAGGGCCTCGGACTCTTCCTCTTCGGAGTCGGAGTCCAGCTCGGAGTCGAATGGGCAGTCACACCCTTCGGGGTTGTCTGCAAGGGAGGACGAGCTGGTGGTTTCCTCTTCGGGTCGCGGCCAGTCCCCCTCCGAGGTGAGTCGGGTTTCCTCTAGGGCTAGGGTCAGTGGTGCTGACCAGCGGGCTGTGGTGCGTGCCACCATCGCCTTGCAGCCTAGCCTTGGGGGGTTCCTTGACCCCTCTGTGGTGGTACCCCCTACTGTGACATCTCTCGGTCGCCCAACTTTGGGGCCTATCGAGAGGGCCACGGGAGGGGAAGGTGCTCCTTCCGGGATTGCCCCTTCGGGAGCAGCCCTGGGTACGGAGCTGCCTAGACTGGCCACTTCGAGGGCTGGGACCTTTCCGGACTCCAAAGGGGTCGAGGGTATAGGTTCGGCGCGCCGGCCCTTCTCTGGGACCTACCCGGGTCCTGGATGGAGCCGAAGTGCGGACTTCCGCCCTTCCCCTTCGGGTTCCTTGAGAGGGTCCCATTCTTTCGAGGCAGGGGACCGTCCTTCTGGACCTTCACGGCCCCGGTCGCCTCACTTGGGGGATTCTTTTGGGCGCAGTCTAGGCAGTACCGAAGCGGTTGTGCAGCTGTCGACTGTGGAGTCTTCCAGGACTCCCCCCGTGGGGAGTCCGTGGTCCGCTGTAGCCCTGGCAGAGGTCAGCGAGCTTCTTCTCTCGGCTCTGTCACTCCCCTCTGCCACCTTCTCCTGCGTTCCCAGGTATCTTTGGTCCCTAGCGGCCTCTCACCTGGGAACAGTTCAGAGCGGTGGCTGCTCGGTTCCTGCTTACGTTAGGGCTTTGGACAGCCAGGATCTTCCTGGACGCAAGTCTCCACCACTTATTCACACTATTGGGATCTGCGCCCGGAGGCACTAGGACCAGCGGGGAGCAAACTTTTTGCTGGGGTTGGCACCAGAGGCAGGCGCCCGCGAGCACTTGGCTTCGCGTGGCAATGACTATCCCGGCGTCGACCCTCCAGCCGACCTCAGTTCCTTTTCCCGCCCGTTGAGTGCGCTTCAGTATGACGTTACTAGCCTGTCGGAGTCAAACTTCAAACTAGCAGCATAGTTTTCCAGTTTATTTTTGTAGTATTATCTCGATATAGTATAAGCTTAAGTTTATTCTATTTATATATACAATAAAAGTCTCAGCCTACGCGGAGTCGACCATGAGCAGGTCAGGTGACGGTAGGGAGACTTGTGTAAACTGTTCAGTCAGTCGGGCTGGGTCCGATACGCCTCCTTCTCCCGAGAGCGGGGGTCCGACAATGGTCAGTCAATGCCTGGGTGGATGGCGGTCCCCGGAGGCATAAAACAAGCGGTCGTATTCTCGGCACCGTTCGGCCTCGAGAGCTCTTCTTGGCCCATAGGTCTAAAGAGGAGGTATCACTCGAGTCGCCCGCTCATTATGTCTGCGCGATCGACGCTCTGTTATCGTGGCTGGTGCGGTCTCCTCGCCAGATCGCCAACTTCTGCTTCCGGTAGCCGCCCGTCTTCAGCATCGAAGTCTACCCGCCTATTGGTAGGTCTTCAGATGAGCAGTTTCATCAGTGGGCAGCTCTTATGGAGCAATGGGCTCGGAGGTTGGTTCTGCCACCTGGCTCGGTTGCCCGTGGGCCTTCGGACTTGTGAGCGACCAGATAGAAGCGATTGGACTTTCCTGGTCGTGCGGCACCTTCCTGCGGTGCCGATGACTCCTGATTGGGTGTTTCCCCCTCCACATGGCTGCGGCGCGGGGCCACACACGATGCCCTTATCTCCTGCTGTTTTCCTTTCTAACCATGTTTCTCAGAGTCCTGGGATGCTTCCGGCGCCGTCCAGCGGTGTCGCGGGCCTTTCGGTAGCCGTTTTGGCATCGTCAGGGGCTTATCGGCGCGTTTTCGGCATCGGCGGGGCTTGTCGGCGCCATCCGCTTAGCGTCGGCGGAGCTTCTCGGCACCTTCTGCGGCGCCATGTGCCTTCCGGCACCGTCCTTGGCATCGTGTGCCTTCGGCGCCATCCAGCCGGTGCCGTCCGGCGCTGCCGGGCAGCTTCTCGGCGCCCGGCGCTGTTCTTGGCGCGTTTTTGGTCCCGTTGCCTCCTCGGCGCGGGAGCTCTCGAGACTCTTTCTCTCAGTTCTTCCTTCCTCTTCTGTATTTCACTCTTTCCTGTCCAAACAGTCCTCCCTGGACTATCAGGAGATGGCGGTGAGCCTGAGCCTGACCAGACCTTGGTTGGGTGATGAAGTGGGGCGAAGCAGGATCTTTCACTGCTACAGAGCCTCGTAGTTCGAGGACCTGTCCTTCAAGTCTCTGTTGAAGAACCTGAGCTCCTCTTCTCTCCAGACTACAGACATCGATCCTGGGAAGCGGTTAAGACTCAATATCTTCATGCAGAGAGATCCCTACGGATTTGACTCCTCCGATTCAACCTTCCTTGAGATGCTGTCTCAAATGGTATAGAATAATCCTGCTCTTACCCTTTGGTGGCTAAATCCATTGATAGAAATATTCAGCCCCAAGGATCATCCCATTTGGCATCTCAAGCCTTTGCAGATCTATTCTAGTCCTGGCAGAGAATGATAAGGTAGATTCTTCCTCAAGCTACTACAGCTCGACCTATTAACAAAAGTTCGTAAGATTGATACATTAGGTAAGAGAGTCTTTGCGCATCCACTTTAAGTAAAAGCGTATTGCCAGTTACAGGGCTATTTTTTCTCAGTATGAGTATCTCCTCTGGCACTCTATCAAGCAAATGGTTGAAGCTCTTCCGGACTTCGGACTCTAAGTCAGAGCTTCTTCTGACCATTACCAGAGTATTGAATCTAATAACCAACAGGTCCAAAGCAGCCATGGATGCTTCGACACTACTTCGTTCAGCAGCAGCTGGTATTTGTACTACGCCGTCACTCCGGCTGCGTACTTGGGGCTTCACAAATGATGCACAGCAGCAGGTGATGGCGTTGCCCTTTAGTGGCTCGTATCTTTTAGTCCTCAGGTAGAGCAAGCTCTAGAGGCTACTCAGAAGACAGGTCAGCCATTAAGCTGGCTCGACCCCCTCCTACCCCTCTAGAGGCATGTCAGTAAGCGTCAGTTTCATAATCGTCAGTCCTTCGAGGCAGGGGCAGAGGAAGTTTCCATAAGAACCAACCTGCCCAACCTCAAAGAAGAGCGCAACAGAAAGCGCAAAGGCACCAAAGCCCAGCGCTACCTTATGAGTTGCTGGCCCAAGTTCCATCTCCACTGCCGGTGGACTTTTCCTCTCCGGTGGGAGGTCGTCTGATGCACTTCACAACCAGTGGAAGTCCATAACCTCAGACAAATGGGTCCTTCGGATAATTCGCGAGGGTATTCTCTCAATTTTCTGGAGACCCCTCCAGTACAAATCCCCCAAGCGACAGCCAGGCTGTCAGTCCTTCAAGTCAGACCTTTTAGCTTGCGAGATCCAGGGCCTTCTGAACAACAGGGCAGTAGAACTGGTGCCTCTGCATCAGCGAAACACAGGGTTCTACTCCCACTACTTTCTGGTTCCAAAGAAGTCTGGGGGTATCGCCCATTCAGAACCTCAGAGCTAAACAAATTTCTCCCCAGGGAGAAATTCAAAATGATTTCTCTAGGAACCCTGTTACCTTTGCTTCATCAACACGACTGGCTAGCCTCCCTGGACATGCAGGACGCTTACCAGCACATTCTTATTCACCCGAGGCATCACAAATTCCTGAGGTTTGTGGCTCTGGGTCAACACTATCAGTTCAGAGTCCTGCCCTTTGGGCTATCCTCGGCGCTTCGAGTCTTTACAAAATGTGCAGTTCTACGTGGCGCTGTCTCAGAGCTCGGAATCGGGTGTTCCCCTACCTGGATGACTGGCTCCTAGCAAGCCCTTCCAGACAGGGGACCCTGGAAGCCGTTCAGGCGGCCTCTAGCCTTCTTACGTCCATGGGAGTTCTGCTGAATCTAAAAGTCACAGTTGCAGCCCTCCCAGAGACTCCTTTTCATAGGGACTCTACTGGACACCTCTTGTGAAGGCTTTCCTTCCAAGAGACAGAAGCTAAACATCCTTCAGATGGCCCATTACATTAGGGAGAACAGATCAGTTACAGCTCTCTCAATACAGCGTGTGTTAGACCTCATGGCATCCTCAGTGTTCACCATGCCCCTAGCTCAGCTACACATGAGAACCACCCATTGGATGCTCAGTGCTCAGTAGTCCCCAACCTCTCACCCACAGTCTTATCCCATCAAGGTGACAGAGACCCTTACAGAGGTCTCTCACCTGGTGGTCTCAAAGAGCAATCTCCTGGAAGGATTTCCCTTTGCTCTCGGATCATCAAATCTCCATCACCACAGGCCCGCCAGCTATGGGATGGGGAGCCATTAATCTCTCTCCACACTCAAGGTGTATGGACTCAACTCGAGGCCAGCTTCACATAAATGTCCTAGAGATGAGAGCCGTCCTTTATCCGGTCCAGGCTTTAAAGGACATCCTCTGTCACAAGAACATTCTCCTTCAAGACGGACAACAAAGCTGTGATGTAGTACATCAACAAGCAGGCAGTGCTCACTCTTACCCATATAGGGAAGCGATGAGGGGTGTAGGAATGGTGCTTGGAACACAAATCTCTAATTCAAGCGGTCTATCACCCAGGTGTACAAAGCGACTTGGCGGACCATCTCAACAGAACAGAGGCAGATCCTCACGAGTGGTCTCTCGACTCAACCATAGTTCAATCTACTATTGAAGAAGGAGTGGAGAACTCTCCAGACCTGGACCTTTTTGCATCCCCACTCAGCGCCAAAACTGCTACTCTTCTGCTCCAGAAATCCAGGACTGGCATTTTCTGTCAGGATCGTTCAGGCTAACGGTGGACAAGCGTTTCTTTCTCGCCTTCGCCTCTTCCTCCTAATTCAGAGAGTACTTCTCAAATTGAGTCCCAGGGGACCAAGATGATTCTCACAGTGCCCCTCTTGGCCTCGACAACTATAGTTTCCTCTACTCAACAATATGTTGTGCAGCCCCTCAGACCCTCCCCTGCAGATGAACCTGTTGACTCAGGGGCAGGTGAATCCCATCCCAACCTCAGATCGCTTCACCTTCCATGCTTGGCTCCTGAAGAAGTGAAAGTGAACCCGGTTCAGTGTCTCTCGAGAAGAGTTTCATTCTTCTGGCTGCTTTCGGAAGCCAGCTACCGGAAAACTTGCGTCTAGAAGTGGGCGTTTTTAACGCTCTGGTGTACTAAGTCCTCTTGAGAATCCCTTTTCCTGTCCACCAGACAAGGTTTTGGAGTACCCTTTTGGACCTCTCAAATTCGAGGTCTTCAGTACTCTACAGTCCAGAAGTTCACCTTAGTGCCATTTCCAGCGTATCATGAGCGTTTTTCTTCTTTTGTCTCTGGCTCAGTTACCTATAGTTAAAGAGATTTCTTAAAGAATTCTGCATACCAGACCCCTATAAGATGTCCGGTTGCAGCCTGAGCTTCATGTCATGCCCCATGTTCAGAGCACCATGGGGGTGTCTCACTGAGGTGGCGATGCACAATGCGTTCACTGCTAGTCTGTGGAGCCCAGGGGAGAAAATAAGGAGGAAACATGGAGGACGGGCTGCGTGAAGCCTTGCTAGTCATGTCATCGCCCGCCAATCTCCCTGTCCTTAGAAGAGATTTCCCTATCGAATACTTGCCTAATAATAAGGCCCCTGGGTTAGATGGTCTTCCCGGGGAATTTTATAAGCTTTTAAAACCTAAACTATTCGCACACCTGCTTAATATGTTTCATGAATCATGGGACCATAGTGCACTGCCTCCAACACTCATACAGGCTCTAGTTACTCTTATACATAAGAAAAATAAGGACCCACTATGTTGTGATAGCTACCGCCCAATTTCTTTAATGAATTCTGATGACAACATTTTCACACAAGTCCTAACGTTTCATAATCAGAAAGTTATTTGTGAACTGATCAGAAAAGAACAGGTAGGTTTCATTCTTGGCAGATCTGGGGCAGACTGTGTTCGTAGACTATTAAATGTATTATGGCACTCCAATAAGGCCAAGAAACAATATCTAGTGCTTTCCCTGGATTTATTTGAGGCTTTTGATTCCCTGTCCTGGGACTACATGTTTCTAGCTTTGCAACATTTTGGCTGCGATTATAACTTTAACACATGGGTTTCCCTGTTATATAAAGGCGCCTCTGCCCAAATATTAACAAATGGCCTGATATCGCAATCTATTCCCCTCGCCTGTGGTACCAGACAAGGCTGTCCTCTACCTCCATATCTGTTTATTCTGGCAATAGAACCATTGATTAGGGCCATGGACGAACACTCTGGTATCTTTGGTATCAAAATTAACACTCATGTACATAAAACATTTGCATTTGCAGATGATCTACTATTAACCTTATCTAGACCAGTTCAATCTTATATAGCTCTTAAGAATTTAGTACTTGAATTTGGTTCTGTTTCTGGTCTTCAGGTTAACTGGGATAAATCTCAAGCCCTTTGCCCCAACCCCACTTCCTATATTTGACAGAATCTTAATGAAATCTTTGAGAATAATTGGGTCAAAAAATATAACATACTTGGGCCTGCAAATCCCCTCTAACCTAGAAACATTAGTTAAAATAAGCTATAGGCCTTTGTTTAGCTCCATTGAACAAGACCTAATCTGCTGGGGGCGGCTTAACTTGTCCCTCTGGGGTAAGGTGAACTCAATTAAAATGATTATTGCCCCTAAGATCCTCTATCTTTTTCAAAATATTCCAGTGTTGCTGACTAAGAAATGGTTTGGCAAGCTAAATTCATTAATAAGGACCTTCCTCTGGGGAACTAAGTCAGCACGATTAAGCCTGAAAAACTATGTCAATCAATCAAAATCTTTATTTATTCAGGCAAACATCATTCAGCATAGCTCATTTACAAGATGGACCTGATTGGTCAGAAACAACATAAAGGTATAATTTCACATATACACAAATACAAATTGAGTAAAGAACAGAGACTTTATAAATGAACAGGTACAATAATATACACATATATACAAGGCGGTTAACCAATGATTTTGGGCACCAAAGCAAAAAGAAAAAAAAGACAGATTTGACTAACTAAAGGTAGGGTATTGGGATTTTGGAGATAATCTGGTAAAATGTAAGTGGATGACTGCTTAAACAAGTAAAGGTGGGGGAATATAAAAGGGGCAGGGGGATAAGGGGTATGAAGGGACTAGGCCTTGTGGAAGCAACTGCATATCTCTGGGAAGAGACTTATATACAGCTTTTTAAAGGATGCTATAGGAATGAAGGTGTTCAACTTCAGGGTCTTCTGCAGAGAATTCCAGATAAGTGCTAGAAAGTAGTTGATTGCAGCCCTCCCATGCCGGGTACTGGCATTTGGTACCTTCAAAGTGATGAGGCTATTGCTTCTTATGGCATATGGCCTGGGTATAACCAGAGTAAAGCAATCTGAGATGTAGGATGGTAGTTTGTTTGTCAGAGCTTTGTAGATCCATAAAGCAGCATTTTTGTTCCTTCTGTGACGTAGGGATGTCCAGCCAACTGCAGTATAGAGAGAACAGTGGTGGGTGCTGAAAGGAAGGTCTGTGATGAATCTTAGAGCTCTATGGTACAAGGTATCCAGTTTATTTAAGTAGGACAGAAAGCAGTGGCCATATAGGAAGTCTGCATAGTCGATGAGGGATAGAAATGAGGCCTGGATTAGTCTCTGTTTAGACTCTCTGGTTAGATAATGTTTGATCCTGAAGAATAGGCAGAGTCTCTGTCTGAGTTTTTCAGGAGCTCAGTCAATGTGCTGAGTGTAATCAAGCCTGTTATCAATCCAAACCCCCAGATATTTGAATTTATCAACATATTCAAGGCTTTCTCCAAGGATGGTAGATAGTTGGGGAAGAATGTTCGGTGAGAGAGTGGTAGAATATATATTGGTGGAGAAAAACATAGCTTAAGTCTTTTTGGCATTTAATAGGAGTTTCTTTTCAAGTAATTTGTGTTGCAGCAGGGAGAACTCAGATTGTAATAGTTCACAGGCCTTTGTTGGTGATGGATTGCTGACATATAGGACAGTATCATCTGCAAAAAGGTGAACATTGGCTTTAGTGAGGCTGGAATCAATGTTGTTGATGTAGATGGCAAAGAGGATAGGGCCCAGGATGGAACCTTGAGGTACTCCTCTTAGGAGTGGTTTTGAGGAAGATAGGTCACCTTCACTTTTTACCTGGCTGTATTCTACCAGTGAGGTAACATCTGAACCACTTAAGAGAGGTTGGGTCAAGGCCTAAGGAATGCAGTGAGGAGATTAGTAGATCATGATCCACAGTATCGAAGGCTTTACTTAAGTCCAGAAATGTGCACCTTATGAACTTGGTGGTTTAGCTCTTCCTCACTGGGAGTGGTACCAACAGGCCTTTTTAATTAAACAATCTGCTGGGCATCTACAACTTAACCCTGAAACTGGACTACATTACCCATTATGGGTGGCTGAGTTTAGAATCTGCCTTGCTAACACCCTACTGTTTTTCAGATTATATTTACTTACCCACCCCTACAGATTTAAAAAAACAATCCCTTTTTAAGTAATACTTTTTAGGGTATTAAGAAAGTTGAATAAAGCCATTAATCCTAACTCTCTACCTCTCAAAATACTGCCACTCTGGGCTAACCCATCTTTGTCTCCTCATGGGATCCCATTATGTAATAAAGTATGGGCACAAGCTGGTAGCACATTAGTGAAATTTTTCATAAGGAATCAGGCCTACTAATGTCCTTTAGGAAATTAAGGAAAAATATAGACTACCATGGCTCGAGTTTCATTATTATTTGCAATTGCGTCACCTAATTATTGATCATCTTTCACTGGTTGCTCTCTCTCTTTCCCTAGTTGTAAGGAATAGGACCAACTTATTAAAATATGCACCTTCAGAAGGGGAGTTAGTCTTACATAGAGTCCCAGCCATTTGGAAGCATGCCACAGTCATTCCTCTACCGCAAGGGGGAGATCCCTCCTCACCAGGAAGCATCTGCCCCATTTCATTACTCCCCATTCTAGCCAAAATTCGGAGTGCCTTGTGCCAGCCCAACTCTCCCTCCTACCTCACACCTTACCAATCTGGATTTGGGAAGTCGCACTCCACCATCACCTCTCTGATACGACTCACAGACATCGTCCTCACGGGAATGAATCACGGGCACATCACCTCAGCTATCTTTATCGACCTTGCCAAGGAGTTCGACACTGTCTCCCACACCCTCTTAATATCCAAACCCAAGCATGCAGGCCTCTTTGTACCCAGCTCCAATTGGTTCCAATCCTACCTAGCTGGTAGGTCTCAAGCTGTAAAAGTTGGTCAACATAATTCTCCCCCTCTCCCTGTTATCACGGGCGTCCCCCAAGGCTTGGTCCTCAGCCCGATCCTGTTCTCCATATTCTTGAACGACCTGCC
Source organism: Neoceratodus forsteri (assembly GCA_016271365.2). Lineage (NCBI taxonomy): Eukaryota > Metazoa > Chordata > Ceratodontiformes > Ceratodontidae > Neoceratodus > Neoceratodus forsteri. The sequence goes on from CM028130.1 coordinate 1,619,096,723, forward strand.
CTCGGTATGCAAACACGCATCCATACACATGTATGCAGACGACATGGCACTGTAGGTGTCAGGTCCCTCCCACACTGAAGTGGCCTCCAGACTTCGGGACGACTTTGCTACTGTCCAGCAATGGTTTCCCCTCAAACCAGCTCTTCCTAAATCCCCAAAACAACATCTCCCTAACCAGGCAGAGATTCGCCCACCTCCCCGCCACCCCCTCTTTCCACACCTTGGATGGGACACCACTGGAGGCCTGCTCCTCCTTCTGGTACCTTGTGGTCTGGCTCGACCAGCACCTCGACTTTTCAGGACACATCGACTCAATCCACAAGAAACTGTACCCCAAGTTTGGTGCCTTATACTGAAACAGGGGCTGCATCCCTTTGGAGACACGCAAGGCTATCTTCCAGAAAACGATCCTACCGATACTGGTCTATGGTGACTTAGTATACAGCGCCGCCCCCAAATCCACCCTATCTAGACTCGACTCTCTCTCCCACTCCTTCTGCCAGTTCTCCCTAGGCTGCCCTCACACTATGCACTACTGCAACCTCTACAAGGCTCTAGATCTGCCTTTGCTCCTAGATCGGAGGCAGCTCCACGGCGCAAGGCTAACTGCGAAATTCTGGGTGCAGACCATCTCGAGTCCACTCTCCGTGCTCAACCCCCCTCAGGAACACTGACTCCCTCAGGAACACCGACTCTCGGCTCCTACATGTCCCATACATGGCTACAGCCAAAGGGCAAGCCGCCTTCAATTATCGCATGCCTAAACTATGGAACTCCCTACCGGCGGGCATTAGGCATACAGACAACTCAAAGCACCGCAACATGCTCCTCAAGGCGCTTCCCCCCATCTGCTCCTGCACACAATCCCACCGCAATACCACTTACCCACTTCTCACACTTATCTCACTTCTCACACTTATCCCACTTCTCACACTTGACGCACTAAGAGCCTTCCCAGACCCAGTGTACCCCGGTATGGTAGGCCTATACTCACCATTAAAATTCTCCGTTTCTAAAACTGCGACTATCAAGTTCCTATAGGCACTTATAAAACATTGCTGAATTTCTGAACTCTAGACTTGCTAGCTAGTTAACTTACCACCGCCCTCTGGGTACAAACTGTTCCACATCACCGATGTCATTGTACTTGTGTGTAATCTTGTTCCTCTATAATTCCTCTGTTACTTGTTGTACTGTACGGCTGTTACTACGAACCATTTGTTACTGTATACATCCCTTCCCCCTCCACCCCAGGACGCGTCTGTAATCGAGCAGTACCCTGCTCAGTATGCCTTCCTGGTGAAACGCTTAAATAAATAAATATACAAATCTCTCACCTTTTCTCTTACCACTACATATCTCACCTCTTCTGCTAAACAGAAATGGGAACTGGAACTGGGAACCGAAATAGAGGACCAAGACTGGAATTCTGTCTGGGATCATGCTTACTACGGGAGTAAAGACATCCAAGGTAAGCTTCTTCAATTCAAAATTCTTCACCGTTATTATATGTCCCCTGCTAAGCTTCGTGAAATAGGTATCTCTCCTAATTCATCTTGTTGGAAGAGTAAGTCCTCAAATGCTAATTTGTTACATGTGCTGTGAGATTGCCCTAAATTGAAAGAGTTCTGGGTGCAGGTTGCCAGTACATGTAATTCTTGTCTTTCTGGTACGATACCTACTTCCCCGGAGTTATATATCTTAGGAATTTCCCCACCTGTCCCTACGCCTACGTACTAACAGATGGTATGGCTCTTTGTGGCTTCTGTGTGTGCTAAACGCTTAATTTGAAAATACTGGAAAGACCCCAAGGTACCTACTTTACCTGAATGGTCGAGTATGATGAGCTATGCTGCAAACAATGAGAGACTTTCTTATCTGCTCTCTGATGGGCTAGACCACTTTTTTGATATTTGGGTCCCTTTTTGTTAAGAATAAACCCCCCAGGATCTGATGTAATTGGTCTGGTTTAATAGAATAGACTTTGCATCCTACTAAACAACTCTTTCTTGTTTTGTACTATGTGATCTGCTTACTGTTGTATTATCTGTTATTTACTAAGTTGCTTGTTTTTATTACCTTGTTTATGAGTCTAACTTTTTGCCATGAGTTAAAAGTTACTTATTTGTTATTTTTTACAAAGATCTTAATTGCATAAATTGTATACTATTTTATTATGTTATTTTCTGTATTCTATGTACACTATTTTACTATTTCTCGATTTTGGAATAGCATTGAAAAAAGGAAAAAAATTATTATGGTAAAAAAAAGTTAACTATGAATACATCATTTTTGTATGAAGTCAAAATCAGTGTGCAGAGAATTAGTAAGGCTATAACAATTTTTGCTCTTTGAAAAAAATTACTGTGTCGTCAGCCTACAGCAATATACTAGCAGACCTAACAATGGATAGAAGGATCTTTCCCTAGGTCAAGGATCCTTTGCCTACCGAGCCCCGCTCTGGCTGAGCTCACTCCACTCTGATATTTCCTCTGCACCTACACTGGTCTCCTTTAAACGCAAGTTCAGGCAACACTTCGTTGCAGATACCAGCTGTGATTGCTTCCTACAACCAGTCATGCTGGGACGTCTAGCACTTGTGGGAAAGCCTGTCTGGCTCCCTGACCTCAGCACTTTTCCCCTATCCTAGCCCACCATCCCCGCTCCTCCCTCACCCTCTCTCCGCTCACTCAGACGAAGCCTCCTGAGCAGATCCGTCTTCACTGCTTTAGTCTGCACTCTCATCCACCCCTGACACTGGCCTCTTGGCGGCTGCTTTTCCTCCTTCTGGCACTAGCCCACCTTTGTTCCTGTCAGTCTCCTAATTTCCGCATTTGGCACAATACAATTTATTGGTGTCCCGTGTACCCTTCCACCTTCTTGGTGTTGGAATTAGTCACTTCCTCGGCATAGTTCTGACTCATGTATTAGCCTGTTTATTCAATTTATTTATTTATTTTTTATTTATTGAAATGTTTCACCAGGAGGGCACACTGAACAACAAGTTGCTCGTCTCATGGTGCGACCTGGGGGGAGGGGTTACATAGGGTTGTGAAGGATGATCAGTTACAGTAGTATGTGGGTGGTACAAACAATACAACATTGTAAGATTGTGCAACAGCTGGAACATAAGGTAATGTACAACACACAGTAGTGGAACACTGGGTAAATTATAATACATGTCCAAAATCATACAAAAGAACATATGAACATACAAAACAGTAATAACGCGATAGAACCATTTTTAGAAAATGGGTAAAATGATTTGAGGCTTCCGGTTGGCTGAGACACTTTTCTAGCTGGGCATCTATCAGACAACAGATGCCCAGCTATTAAAAGTGCCAGTCTAGCCTGCCCCATCACCAGCATCCTGGTGCCCACCCTGCTTCCTAATTGGCCAAACCCCCCCTAATCTAATTTCAAATCTCTGCCATTTTTTTTGTACCGCTAAGCGAGACATATAGTGGCCCCAACACTCCATAAGTAAGCTACAAACCGAATCGGACATAAAGTACTAAAGGTCTTAAAAAAAAAAACAAGCAACAAGAAAAGAAACACACTGCCATTTTATTATGCGGTCGGGGGAGAGAGAGAGAAGAACAGACCGTTTATCCCAGCCATTCAAATTCCTAATGGCGCCATTCTCAACCGCGCTTTCTCGCCACCTCATTCCGATTCAACATCAGTAGTGCTGCCGGACATAGCGCTGTCTCACTCATGTCATGTGGCAGTATATATAAAAAAAAAGTGAAACTGAGTTGTTTCCCCTTCCTTTACCTCCCTAAACATTTTTGTTGCCCTCCGAAAGGGGAAAGAGGTACTCACGGTGGCACCCGATCCAAAGAAGGCTAATGTAGTAGCGCAATCAAACTGGCAACGGCAACCGTCTGCATCTCCATGGTGCCGAAGTCAACAATGTGCCACCATCACTCCTGGGTCTGATTGTACCCACTCAAGTATTAAAATATTAGCCCTGAAACTCCCCACCCATTCAATAAATAAGTAAAGGAGCTCCATCTCCAAGGGGAAAAAAGAGCACAAGGTGTGTGTGTGGGGGGTCGATAAGAAACTGCAGGAAAACAAATTAAATTGAGTCTCTCTGCCTATGTGTTTCTGTTGGGGTCGGGGGCAGGTAAAGACAAGATACTGCAGAAAAACAAAATGAGGCAGTTTTTAAGTACAATCTTCAGACAGGAACTATTTTATTTCAAAAGTTACTTTAAACTTACTTTTCATGAACGCTTTTCAACTATTTTGTGTTTTTTTACAGTGCCCATTTTCTACGCGCAATAATACCCTCCAGGGTGGGGGGTATTGTGCTATACCGGACCTTCCAGGGGCTATAAGGCCCTCCACCTGTGGCGTCGGTCCTCATTACGCCCCTGGGCGGTCCGGTATAGTACAGTACCGCCCACCCTGGAGGGTATTATTGCTTACATAGTACATGAGTGTACCAGGAGCAAGCTCGAGGTAGTACGCAAGTGCTGTTGTAGTAAAAAGGATGGGGTTAGGCTGTGCACACTGGTGACCCAGAAGGGCAGGGGAGAAGGGGGAGAGGCAAGAACTGAATATGAAGAGAAGGGGTAGCCATTTCTGATTTCCCCTTCAGGGTACTGAGAACAAGTGACAGATTATACTAAAAAATAGCACAGGTGGGGGAGGGAGAGGCAAGGACTGAATATGAAGAGAAGGGGTAGCCATTTCCTGATTTCCCCCTTCAGGATGTTGAGAACAAGTGACAGATTAAATAAAAAAAAATAGCATACTAACTGTAAAGCAGCATGGTTTTAAGTGACAATAAATAAATAAATAATTGAGGAACAAGGTAAACAATAACGGACCTTTGTGGTACACCCAGGTTCACTGGAAGAATAGAAGAAAAACTGTTTGGAAACTTTACTTGCTGTACACGGTTAGACAGATAATCTTTGAACCACTGTAGAACAGGAAAAGAGAAACCCAGCTCACCCAGACTGTTAAGCAGTAAAATATGTTGAACAAGGCTGAACGTCCTGGATAAGTCAATATATATATTGAACCAACCAGTTCATCACTATTCAAGGCCTCAGGTATAAAACTCACAAACTGAGCAAGAGTTGTGATGGTGCTACGATTCCTTCTAAAACGATGCTGCTTTACAGTCAGTATGCTATTTTTTGAATATAATCTGTCACTTGATCATGGACTATTCGCTGTAGGACCTTGGATAGTGGTGAAAGCACGAAGACTGGCCTATAGTTAGAAGAGCACGGCCTCTGAGTGGTGGCGGTCACCTGAACCAACTAGGGTCATTTCTCCCCTTTTCTCTGCCTCCCTCCTCCCTTTTATGGCCCAGAGGAGCAGTGTGCAAGGATATCAGTGGCGGCGTCAGTCATGCTCCGGTGTTTGACATACTGGATGTCTGCCACTCCTCGGCTGCTCGACGCACTTGCCTCCCAGCCTGCACTAGGGGGCAGTGTAACACCAAGCACTGTGCTACTCCCTCCCCAGAGGACAGCAGTCCCTTAGATGCTCGATCCTCCCCCCTCCCTCCTGGCTGACCCTCCAGTGTGTCGAGCTTGTTCCTGAACTCGGGTCATCGGTGCCGCAAGTAGTAGTACCACCGCTGCGACGATACGCACTCGTTTTAACATACCCCTTCTTTCTACAGACAGACTAACAGACATAAATCACTTCAGCTCCACTCTATCGCTGGGCAGGTTTCAAGCGGGAGCTTTCTATGGTGCGGCACACACTCCTACTCGATGTGACTTTGGGTTGCCAAGTTTCAGCAGCCTACAAACTTTCCCTTTGAATCTTATGTTGCTCACAGAAACTATCGAATTAACATTAAAATGCCATTTTTGCCCATGACTTATGCCTTCAGTTCCCATGAGGAGTGCCAAGACTGTTTTAAAAGTTTGACTAGAACAGCTAAACATTTATGGCTGGGTTTCCTACGTTCCCATTATGCATCTCTTGTAATAGGTGCCGCTCATCACAGTGTCTCACCAAGTAATTTACTGTTCATCTACTCTTAGTTTTTTCTTCCACAGAGGTTTTTATACTCCTCTCGGTGCCAGGCCCCCTTCCCCAAGTTGCTCAGCCCCATCACCCACCTTCTCAGGAACTTACCTCTGGACCTGCAGGTTCCTCCACGGATTTCCCCCATGGCAGGGCCGGGGGGGGGGCTGACACCACTTGCCAGAAACTCACATCCAGAAGTGCCGGTCCTCGGAGCCCTGTCAGTGATGCGGGACCTGCAACGATCAGCAGTGTCATCCTGCCGCAACCATTTTTTCTGCCTGTCCAACTCCCATGATGCAGTGTGTAGCGTCGAATCTGACCCTGGCACACATGGTAACCCTGGCAAAGGCAAGTTCCCCCGCCTGACACAAGTGACTGCCATGTGGCAAAACACTGCACCAGCCCTCCCTGAGCTGGGAGTGATGCCATGTGACAGCACTGCACCACCCCTCCCTGAGCTGCGAGTGCTGCCATGTGACACAGCACTGCACCAGCCCTCCTTGAGCTGGAAGTGATGCCATGTGGCAGAACACTGCACACCCCTCCCCGAGCACAGAGTGCTGCCATGTGGCAGAAAACTGCACCACCCTTCCCCAAGCATGGAGTGCTGCACCACCCTTCCTTGAGCTGCGAGTGCTGCCACATGGCAGAACACTGCACCAGCCCTCCCTGAGCTGGGAGTGATGCCATGTGACACAGCACTGCACCACCCCTCCCTGAGCTGGCAGTGCTGCCATGTGGCAGAACACTGCACCACCCCCCTAGAGCTGAGAGTGCTGCCATGTGGCAGAACACTGCACCACCCCTCCCCGAGCTGGCAGTGCTGCCATGTGTCAGAACACTGCACCACCCCTCCCCGAGCTGGGAGTGCTGCCATGTGGCAGAACACTGCACCACCCTTCCCCGAGCTGGAAGTGCTGCCATGTGGCAGAACACTGTACCACCCCCCCCAGAGCTGAGAGTGCTGCCATGTGGCAGAACACTGCACCACCCCTCCCTGAGCTGAGAGTACTGCCATGTGGCAGAACACTGCACCACCCCTCCCTGAACTGTGATTGCTTCCAGCCTCAGTGCTCCCAAGTCACCCCTGAAAACAAACATCTGTGCCTAGTGGGCTTTATCTGGTTACCAAAGAATAAAATAAAATACAGTTCCAGTATTTAAACAGTATGAGAACTAATTTGACTACTTGCTTAAAAAAACTCTCCTCTTTTATTCCTAGTAAGAAAACAGGGTAAAGGAGAAGAAAGAATATAAAGATGAACATTCCAAGTGAAAGAGAGGAACATATTGGAGAAAGCTAGAGAGAACGTTCTTAAAGCATATTTGCATTACCATCGTTTCTATTTCTTGAATGAGCATGCAACAACCAGATAAGGACAGTACTAATATGTTGCCAGAGTCTATATAAGGTTGCCTTATGTCCTGATTTGCTTTATTTAAAAAGAGAAAGAAAAATATGCCCTGTAAGTGGTGCTCTTATGATCGCTGAGAGACCGCCTGCCACACTGGTGACCCGAGTTCAGGAATGGACCGGGGTCACTTGAGGACTAGCCAGGGGAAGGAAGACTGAGCATCCACAGACAGCGGGGAAGGTGACCATGCCTACCACTGCTTGGCTGCCACCTATCAGAGTCTAAGGCCCTGTCCACACTACACCGCTTGCACCCGGTAACAGATGCAATCCGTTATGGCCGCGGAGCGGTGCAGTGCATCCACACCTCGGCGGTGTCCGTTACGGGACCGGCACCGCCAGTCCACACATCAGGATCCGGGCACCCGATCCCACAATGCAGCTCACGCTGCGCTTGGTGCCCTGCAGGGGACCGTTACCGGCAGTCCACACTGCAGCCGGTAACGTTATCCAGGGCGGGACGGTTTCTCAACGTTGTTGAAACCACCTCATGTGTGGTTTCAACAGCGTTACGAAATATTCCTCCTGTAACGCTACAGGTGTAAACGCGACTCGTTACGGTAACATTTTACACCCTCTGTAACATTACAGTGGCGTAGTGTGGACAGGGCCTAAGTGAGGCAGAAGTGCTCACCTCTTGGAGGGCCAGGCACAGCTGTGAAGTATGTACGTGCAGCATCTTCACATCGCATGTCCCACCTCACTGCACATGTTGCTGACCTCAGGGAATGGAGAAGAAACAGAGGAGGTCCAAAGTTCCAGCACTCAATGGCAATAAAGCACAAAACCATTATGACATCAAAATTAATGTGCAAATGCTGATTTTAATGGTACAGTGCAGCAACGCCTGAGCTGCAGCCAAAACTCCAGCACTTTGGCTTCACAACCCTCAGCAGGGGGTGTGGCAAGGTAGGTAAAAGCTGAAGGTGAAGTCTCACCCCTAAAACCCCTTCTGAGGGGTGTACCTCAAGGTTCTATCTTGGGTCCCCTGCTATTCGCAATCTATATTAACAGGACTGATGCCACTATCACAAAGGCCCAAATACACCTATTTGCAGACGACACAGTGCTTTACGTCAGTGGTCCCTCCCCCGATGTGGCATGCTCAGCTCTCCAAGATGAATTCAGTTTGCTGCAGCATCAGCGTTTAAACCAAAAGTTGCTTTTGAATGCCAAGAAAACAAAAGCTATGTTTTTCTCACCCTTCCCCAACTCACCAAACCCAGCCACGGCTGGGACTCTCCCCTTGATATCTACCATCCTTGGCGAACAGCTGGAGTACGTAGCTAAATTCAAATACTTGGGAGTATGGCTGGACAATTGACTCTCCTTTCTAGAACATATAGATGAACTGACAAAGAAACTTCGCCAAAGGCTTGGCCTCTTCTTCAGTATATAAAACCTCCTCTCTTCGGACGCCAAGACAAGACTAGTCCAAACTACTTTCCTCTCCCTTCTAGACTACACTGATTTCCTCTATAGTCAAGGAACCACCAGAGCACTCTTAAAACTAGATACACTTTATCACGGAGCCCTAAGGTTCATAACAGACCTTCCCTATTCCACCCACCATTATGCGCTATACACTGCAGTAGGTTGGTCCTCTCTTAGCTTCAGGACGCCAAAGAAATGCCGCTATCTGGACTTATAAATCTATCATTAACCAACTGCCTGACTACATCACTGCCTGCCTACCGCTTTGTACCTTAAGTAGATACGCTTTGAGAAGTGCCTCCTACTTTACCATTATGGTACTTAACGCCAAATCCCGCTTTGGCAGGGCCTCCATTAGTCATGTGCTGCCCCAATTATGGAACAATCTACAAAAAACTCTGAAATTAAAGCACAAAATTAGTGTAGCAGCTTTCAAACCCTTTTACTCACATCACAATAAGGAATCCTGTGCTTGCTACCCTTGAATAACTTATCCCCCATCCCGATGGAGCCCCTCATCTACTATTGCCTCGGCTTCCTCTTTCGGTTCCTGCTCCCAGCCACTGCCTGACTTCTTCTCGCCCTCCCTTCTCCCTCCTCCCTAGTCAAACCCCCCGCCTCGCCTGTCTCCCAGGCTCCAGTTAGTTAGTTACCTCCTTACTTGGCACTTTAATCCCACTGAGACAAGCTGAACTCATCTACACTATTGCTGCTCATTCCCTTTCACTCTGAATCTTTTAATGTATTTAATCTGTACTCCTGAACGATTGTTGTTGCCTGTTGTTGATTTGCCAGTGAATTGGAACCATTGTGTATTTTCTTGTTATCTTGTATTTGTTGCACCCAGGTCCACCTCGAAAATGAGCTTGCTCAATGGTGATCACCTGGTTAAATAAAGATTTTGATCGATTGATTGAAGGACTGTGGTTACTCCATTTAAATAGCCCCACAATTAGTGACATCATAAAAAAGTGCAAAATGCTTAGCTATAATGTTCTATAATTAATATAAAATCATACAAAAATCATCCAAACTTCATTTAGTGTAGGATCGCTAGCAAAACACTTTGTCTAATGTAACCCCTAGATGGCGCTATCCCAGGGGCTACTACCCCTGCCTGATTTGCCACTAACAGGTTGAGGGGCCTGGATCCAATGGCGGGTGCCTCCACCCAGAGGTCAGGGTTTGCAATAGTTAAACTAACTTGGTCACAGCCCTCTGGGACACTGCAACCCCCCTTTCTTCCCACTAGTGGCCCACACAATATATCAGAATTACCTTCACGGTATACACTTACCCCCAGGTCTGGTTCCGGCACTGGGACCTCCTGTGAAATGAGATACAGTGCAACAATCACAGTACAGTACTTTAACATAGACAAATACCTCAGGCAGTATAACTTTGCTGAAACAAGCAGCTCTGATTTATTTAGGGGATATAACAAGGACAGGGGAAATCAGGTTAATTAGCTTATCACTCTAATAATCTCATTTATGGCTCTGTGCACAGGCCTATCCTTATCAGTTACTGTCCCTGGGTACCCAAGCCCTAGTGGCTAGTCCAAACCGTGGCAGCTGGTAGGGGCCCTTTCACACAGAGAAAAGGAGAATTAAACAGTCAGCAGTACAGTAATTCCATTTGGATTTAATGTGGCAATTCAACAGGAGCAACCCTGAATTAGTACTCACGACCTCCAAATAAGATAGGGTCCTTCAATGTCAGCAGGGCTCACTTGAGGTACACAAACCTCTTCACACATCCATATAAAAGAAAGTACTATACCAGGCAGGCTGCATCTGTATCCCGATCGCAATTACTGCACAATACCCGAGAAACACAGCAGATTCAGTTCCTGACAGACCGAGTGCAATTTTCAGCAATTCTTCCAGTCTTCTACAGGGTGAGCCTGGTTTCTACTCTTCAGAGATCCTTTGATTCTTTTCACAGGACGGATTCAGTCCCAACAAGCTGTTACACAAGCTGCAGACCGGAACTCTGGGCCTTACACGTTTTTGACTAAAACTGCACACTGAAAAAGCACAGGGCTCCTTCCTTCTTCACTGCCAAAGCTCAACTGAACTCCAACTGACGAACGGCACTTCCTTTGAGTTCCTCCCAGTTCTTGACTGGATTGGCTGTCACTCACAATAGACTGCTGCTGTTGGTCCAAAAGGCACTGAAGTCTAAACTACATCTCCCAGAGTCACTGCCCATACAATCCTCTTGTGGCTGGCTCAGATTATGAGTCCAAGTTCTGATTCGTCCAAGGCATCATTTTAGAGCTAGCTTACCCCACACTGATTGGTCCAGTTCAGCAGTTCAAAACTAGAATGGGGAACTAGCAGACACAGTTCTGACTGCAAAGAAAGCAGGTTAGACAAACTGTAATTTCATTATTACTCTAAATAATTTCTGGCAAACAGTTACATCTTTCAGATAGGTTCCCTTTGCACTCCTAGTGACTGCAAAAATGAAGTGAATTAGCAGCAGCTCGAGTGGTACTCAGAGAAGCACACAGTCCCCCATACAACTAATTATGTCTGCAAGCAGACAGCTCTTAAAGAGACAGTACCAGAGGCTCTAAAACACTCACTGATAAATGGCTTAAATGCCAAACACCATTCAGGCTTGGAGCATTCAAGCAAGCTCCTGGAAGTCTTTTGGGAACCCCATTTGCAGGGGGTTACACCCTTCCTGGTTTGGGAAAGCTTGACGTCGTCAAGCAAGTACTCTATAAGTTTCAACTGCAACCATATACATTTGCATTAGGCTCAGATATGTAATCATCAGTCAATATATCATTTTACCAAGAACACATTTCTGAAACATTGCAGTACGTCACTCTTTACACAGTATTACATACACATTGTACCATAACTCAAGTTATTACCTCTTGTACATGAAACCTGAAGAGGGGCCCTTCCTATCAGTTACCTTGGGGCTGGATGGGGCAAGGGCACCATACTTAGAGGGCAACACAAGTAACTTGAGTTAGCACTGATGCTCAGTTTGGGCAATGAGCTCGGGGACATACACTCCTTTATGGACAACATTGAGAGGCAAGTCCACAGGCCTCCCAAGTGAATCATAACTGAGGTGCACCACAGGCTTTACAGCTCGACCAGTCTTTCTAGGGGAACTGTTATAGTCTCTGCACTCTGAGCCTCATTTTCAGCATTGTCCTCACTTGTCAGAGGTCTCCATGGGGGTAGAGAGGCTAGAACTTGGGGCACTTTCAGCTCCAGGAGTTACAGTTCTGAGTCCACAACATTTGGCTCGCATGGAGAGCTTCGGACACTGGCAGTGGACTGTCAGGCACTCAAAATACTCTTCTTGTTCGGTGTATCACCAGTCTGCCCCAATCTATCATTTTCCTCCCTGAAAGCTCAAACAGTTCAACCATGCACAATGATTCCATTTCATCTGATCTGATGCTTTGCACTTCACTTTCTGGGAGCATTGGCTCCAGGGATAGCTGGGGCTTAGACAGTCCAGAAGGCCCAGCTTTGTCTCCAGTATTGACTAGGGATTGCCCGAAACAATTGACTCAGTTCGTAAGAAGGATAGTATTCAAAGTCACTCACTTTCTTCCGATATGGACTGACAGTCATGCTCAACTGGGACTTGTGGAGGGAACACTTTAACTTTGCTTCTGTAGGTGCAGACTTTCTTGATCTTTTCTCAGCAGCTCTAGTCACTGGTCCAGAGGGGCATCTTCTAGGGCTCAGACTCAATTAAGATTTGTCCAATGGGCAGTAAATGATTTCTATGCATTGTTTTACATCTTTTGAATTATTCTCAGGCCTTACTTTGTACACTGGCAGATCATCTAGTTTGCCCACTACAATGTGAGGGAGATGGTGCCATCTGTCAGCAATCTTGTGCTTGCCATGCAGTCCCAGATTTCTTAGCAATACCGATCTCCCTCCTGGAGTTCCTGTGCTTTCACCTTTTATCATACCTTTCTTTGTTGGCCAGATTTCTTTGGCAGCCATGGTTTGAGCCAGTTGGTACGCATGAGTTAGCTGGGCCTTTAACTTTGCACATACTGTAAATAGTTGTCAGCTTGAACCCATCAGGAGAGACCCCAAAACACACATCTACTGGTAGTCGAGCTTCTTCCAAACATCAGGCTGGTAGGGAGAATCCAGTGGCATCACTTTTTGGCAGTTATAAGCATGTACCAGGGTGCTAACTTGTTGGCTCCATCTAGGCTTGTCCTTTGGGTGCAGGGTGCCTAGCATATCTAGCAAAGTGCGATTGAAACGCTCAGGCTGTGGGTCCCCTGGGGTGGTAAGGAGTGGTTCTGGACTTCTGACTCCCCACAGAGAAAGCATCTCTTTGATCAGACGACTCTCAAAGTCTCTCCTTGATCAGAATGGATTCTTTGTGGAGCCCCATAGTGAACAAAAAGTTTTCTACAAGTACTTTGGCTACAGTGGATGCTTTCTGGTCTTTGGTGGGGAAAGCTTGGGCATATCTCGTGAAATGGTCAGTGACCACAGCACATTACTGATATTTCTTTGATCTGACTCCAAACTTAGAAAATCAATACAGACCAGCTCCATGGGTGCACTGGTGGTTATGTTAACAAGGGGCAGCCTGGGGCAAAGCTCTGTAAGCAGACTACAAGTTCGAATGTGTTGCTCCACATCAGCCCCTCATCTTTAGCCAATAGAATCTGGATCTCACCAAGTCAAGTGTTCTGTCTATACCAAGGTGCCCCATGTGGTTGTGCAAGGACCTCAATACTGAGTCTCGAAGGCAGTGGGCAGCACTAGTTGTTGTTTGTCTACTTGTCCCCTCTGTCTACTGTTTCTCTGTATAACAGTTTATTGATCAGTTTCAACTTAGGACCTTCTTTGTATAACAGTGCAGTTCTCAGATCAGTGGAGCGTAATTTGGACACATCTTTTCCTGCATAGAGGCTTCTAAAGCTGCTTTGATCATGGGATCATGGGATTGAGCCCGCCGAATACTGTCATTGTCCAGCTGAGGCAGTGCACCAATGTCTATTGCAGAAAAGTGGCAATAAGCAGCAGGTATGCAATTCTCAGAGGCTCCAAGCAATCCACCATGCAGTCCACTGACGTCCGTGGACATTTGTTCCTCCCTGTCAAACTTCCGGCAGAGTGCCCGAATGTCAGGTTCTGCCAGTCGGACCAATCATTCTGGGGAACAGGCCTCCGGAGAGAGCATCAGCATCTATGTGGTTCAGACCTGCTCGGTATTCGAGAGCATAGTCATATGTAGATAATGCAGAAAGCCACCTATGGCCAGTGGCATCCAACTTAGCTGAGGTCTGCACATAGGTCAAAGGATTATTGTCAGTTTTACTAGTATTTTAGCCCATACAAGTACTCATGGAATTGGTCAACAATAGCCCACTTCAAAGCTAGGAACTCTAACTTATGTACAGGATAGTTCTTTTCGGATGGGGTCAGGCTTCTACTGGCAAAGGCCACTGGTCTCAGGCCATTCTCGTGCTCTTGGTACAACACAGCCCCAACCCTTGCAAGCTAGCATCAGTGTGCAGGACGAAGGTTTTCTTGGATCGGCATAGGCCAGCACTGGAGCATGGGTAAGTTGATATATGATCTCATGAAAAGCAGTCTCACAATCAAGAGTCCAGCGGCCCCAAATACTTCACTCGGATGAAAATACACTCTTTCAGTCTTGAGGGATGCTGACTTTGGTATTTTTTGTGGGTTGGGGATACCTTTGAGTAAGGTTAAGTAAAGGCGGATCACTCTTGAATAGTCCTTGATGAAGCACCGATAATAACCACAGAATCCCAGGAATCTTTGCAGTTCTTTTAGATTTTGGGCTGTGGCCAGGTGGTCAAGGCCTCAACTTTACTTGGGTCGGTCTCTATTCCTCGGTGGATACTATGTGTCCCACATACTTTACTGATGTTTGAAAAATTGACACTTATCAATGGACAGTTTAAGGCCAAAGTCCTCCAGTCGGTCCAATACCTTAAATAATCTGCTCTCATGTTCCTCCAGTGAGCTGCCAAACACAATAACATCATCTAGGTATACCAGGCACTCTAGTAAGTTCATGTCCCCACTGCACGCTCCATCAATCGTTGAAAAGTGGCTGGGGCACCTGAAACCCTTGAGGCATCCTCATGAATTCATAGAAGCCAAGTGGACAGATAAAGGCTGTCTTTTCACGGTCCTCTGGGGCCATCGGGATCTGATAGTACCCACTGCGGAGATCCAGCACAGAGAACCACTTGCTCCTCGCTTAGGCAGTCCAAAGCATCCTGAATGCGGGCATTGTGTACTGATCAGGGATAGTCCGCCGGTTTAAGGTGCGATAATCCACACATCCTTACTGTTCCATTCTTTTCCTCACACTACCACAATGGGGGAAGCATAAGGCTTCTGGATTCTTGTATTACACAGCAGCTAACATCTCTTGCAGATGCCGCTCACATCATCTATGTCAGCAGGTGCCAGGCGTCGAGACCTCTCCTAAATGGTCTTTCGTCATGCAGCCGGATATTGTGCTCAGCCCTTGCACGCATCCTCACATCCCATTCCTTTAAAGAAAACACCTGGTCTCTCTGGGCAAGCTTCACTGATCTTCACTTTCCATTCAGCTGGCAGCGGGAGTCGCCAAATCAAACAAGTCAGGCTTACTCTGTCATTCTTCCTTGAACTCTTGCTGCTGGGTAGCACTGCAGTGTCTGCACAATGCACATTAGCCAGGATGCAACCTCTGTTTACTCAATGTCTCTTTCAGACACATTATGAACTTGGACCATTACCCTTCTGGCATAAGCATGGGCTCTAGCGGCAAAATACTAGGCTTGACCAGCAGTCCTCTGGCAATTTTCCATCGCCTGGTGCATCCAACATTAATATTTTATTCTTAACATCCTTCTGATATGGACCTCTCCTGTAAGGTACACTGGGCATTTGGCGCCAGGATCAGAGACTCAGGATCCTTCTTCCATACAATTCCGACCGTTCCTCTGGTTCTGTTTTTCAGCATCTCTGTGCCTCATAGGCCTTCTTAATTAAGCCGGAACTCTTAAAGCTCTACTAGTCTTTGACCCTGTTTTTCATAACACAACTGTGCCAGCCTTCCGAACATATGAGCATTTGTTCCAATCAACAAAGGGACACCATCATACAGTCCAGTGGGGGACACACTAAGGCTAGGGTCTCTACTTGTTCGGCACTCCAGCTACGGAGGTGGGGAAAGACAGCCAAATTCGGATATACCCGAATAGGGGTAGGCTTCTCACTTAACCCCCATACATGCAGTCCTTCTAATGGTTGTAAGGGTACGCCTGACAAATGCTTCTGATACCAATCTTGGAACATAATTGTCACTTGGGAGCCACTGTCTAATATAGTTCTTGTAGACACTCCGTTCACCTTTTACAGTGGTCTCCATGGAGGGACCCACTATTCTGGACCAGTCTGAGAGGCGGTAGTGGGGGCTGGAGCAACTGACCTTGCCACAAAGGACGTGAATTAGCATTTTGGTGCCCTCACTGGGATCATGTCGCGCACCTCTTAACCACTGATTTCTTCTCCGAAGCTCTCCTTGTAGCCTATATGCAACTTTGTCAGTGTTCTTTGGGGACTGGCATTCTTTTCATGTGCCCATCTTTCCCACAATTATAGCAAAACATACTTTCTGGAGTTTGAGCTGGCGAGGCGCCACACTGGGAGCCAGGGCGGGTATTACTAACTGGAAACCTTGGTGCCATCTCTGTCTCGGCGTGATAAGCATTTGGAGACATCTCGCCAGTTTCTCCACTTCCATGGTCAAGGAATGGGGTTCGGAGCTGTTATCAGCAGGAGATACATGGGTGGGTACCCCACCCCATAGCAGATGCAGTCGGATATAGGTCAGGTTGACACTTGCAGGCGTGGCCTTCATAAAGGGACTGTTTTTGAATTCCCGGATCTCTCTCAACAGTTCGCCCCATTGTGACATATCTTTTTCCTTGTCAGAGCACTCATTGACTGCCAACCTCTGCCCCTGAACTTCACTGATGGGTCACCCCCAGTCACTCGGGTCGAGCCGAGCTATTGGTGCAGGTCCTCTCCCGAGGTCGCCTTTTTCTCAACTCCTCGAATTTCTCTCATTAACTCATCATAGGAGGGTGGGATTCCAGCGATCTGCCAGGTGTAACTGAAGCAACAGCAGTTCTGAGAAGGGGCAGACTTAAGGATCCTGTCCAGCCTGGTTCGGTCCAGTTCAATCGCTGGCAAACTACCTTTTCTGAGGCATTCTTGCAACAATTTTTCCAGCGAGATACATACACAGACAACAACTCCCTTGGTACTGTTGTGCATCTCTTACTCTCCACCATAGGTCCTCATCAGAATCTGGGCTCCCACACACATTCTCCAAGGCCTCAAGATAGGCCTGTGCAGTCGCTTCAGGGTTACTGGCCCGTTTAGCACGGATGGTAGCCAGGGCAGGACCTCGGAGCTCTCACTAACCCTCTTTCGCTTTTCACCTTCCGAGCATTGCCATTCTAGCACTTGGGGGCAACATAGTCTATCCAGGTCTCCCAGTCATCCTCCCTTGGGGGTGGGAGGGTGCCAGAGAAGATCCTCAACCTGTAAGAGTCGTGACTAATGGCAGGTGCAGAAATAGGAGTCTGCATTGGTTCAGCCACCATTACGGGCACTGGAGCAGGAGAGGGTGTTGGGGAGGAACACCCCAGGTGGCAAGAATAGTTTCTTCAAGTCCTCACAGTTTTCCCTCTCCCAGCAACCATTCAGCAAATTTCTCCTCAAAAGTTTCAGATAGTGGTGGGGCTGATTCCCCAGGTCTTTACTGTCCTTAGTTATCACTCTCCAAGCAGTGAGGGCTCCTCTGGGGTAATGGTCTGTGGCACTTTGAGCTATCTATGGGATCCTTAAACTCTACTAGGGCCAGGAAAGTGTGGTGAGCAGATTAGCATGCCGACCCACCACCACAGGGTTTTGTAAACCTTCCACCTTGGAAAGTACTCCCTGCACAGTGTCCGTATTGATACCCAGAGGGATGTCCAGGATAAGCATAGCATTTTGGGGGTCGATCTCCTCCCCAGTACACCACTCCACCAGCCGGTGCACAGCCACTTCTGTCGGGGTACCCATTTTTTTCTTAACAGTGGTTCGTAAATATGGCCACTAGAGGACACACAATCCCAGCGGTGAGCCTCCAAGATGTAACCCCTAGATGGCGCTATCCCAGGGGCTACTACCCCTGCCTGATTTTCCACTAACAGGTTGAGGGGCCTGGATCCAATGGCGGGTGCCTCCACCCAGAGGTCAGGGTTTGCAATAGTTAAACTAACTTGGTCACAGCCCTCTGGGACACTGCAACCCCCCTTTCTTCCCACTAGTGGCCCACACAATATATCAGAATTACCTTCACGGTATACACTTACCCCCAGGTCTGGTTCGGCACTGGGACCTCCTGTGAAATGAGATACAGTGCAACAATCACAGTACAGTACTTTAACATAGACAAATACCTCAGGCAGTATAACTTTGCTGAAACAAGCAGCTCTGATTTATTTAGGGGGATATAACAAGGACAGGGGGAAATCAGGTTAATTAGCTTATCACTCTAATAATCTACCTATGGCTCTGTGCACAGGCCTATCCCTATCAGTTACTGTCCCTGGGTACCCAAGCCCTAGTGGCTAGTCCAAACCGTGGCAGCTGGTAGGGGCCCTTTCACACAGAGAAAAGGAGAATTAAACAGTCAGCAGTACAGTAATTCCATTTGGATTTAATGTGGCAATTCAACAGGAGCAACCCTGAATTAGTACTCACGACCTCCAAATAAGATAGGGTCCTTCAATGTCAGCAGGGCTCACTTGAGGTACACAAACCTCTTCACACATCCATATAAAAGAAAGTACTATACCAGGCAGGCTGCATCTGTATCCCGATCGCAATTACTGCACAATACCCGGGAGAACACACAGCAGATTCAGTTCCTGACAGACCGAGTGCAATTTTCAGCAATTCTTCCAGTCTTCTACAGGGTGAGCCTGGTTTCTACTCTTCAGAGATCCTTTGATTCTTTTCACAGGACGGATTCAGTCCTAACAAGCTGTTACACAAGCTGCAGACCGGAACTCTGGGCCTTACACACGTTTTTGACTAAAACTGCACACTGAAAAGCACAGGGCTCCTTCCTTCTTCACTGCCAAAGCTCAACTGAACTCCAACTGACTTAAACCGGCACTTCCTTTGAGTTCCTCCCAGTTCTTGACTGGATTGGCTGTCACTCACAATAGACTGCTGCTGTTGGTCCAAAAGGCACTGAAGTCTAAACTACATCTCCCAGAGTCACTGCCCATACAATCCTCTTGTGGCTGGCTCAGATTATGAGTCCAAGTTCTGATTCGTCAAGGCATCATTTTAGAGCTAGCTTACCCACACTGATTGGTCCAGTTCAGCAGTTCAAAACTAGAATGGGAACTAGCAGACACAGTTCTGACTGCAAAGAAAGCAGGTTAGACAAACTGTAATTTCATTATTACTCTAAATAATTTCTGGCAAACAGTTACATCTTTCAGATAGGTTCCTTGCACTCTAGTGACTGCAAAATGAAGTGAATTGGCAGCAGCTCGAGTGGTACTCAGAGAAGCACACAGTCCCCATACAAATAATTATGTCTGCAAACAGACAGCTCTTAAAGAGACAGTACCAGAGGCTCTAAAACACTCACTGATAAATGGCTTAAATGCCAAACACCATTCAGGCTTGGAGCATTCAAGCAAGCTCCTGGAAGTCTTTTAGAACCCCCATTTGCAGGGGTTACACTAACATTTTGTTTATGATGTTGTTAAGTGTGGGGCTATTTAAATGATGTAACCACAGTCCTTGCCACATCCCCTGATGAAGGCTGTGAAGTCAAGGGTTTGGCTTCAGCTTGAGCGCTTCATAGTTGTATACAACCCTAGAGGCATAGCCCATATTTGAGCTCACACCCACAGGTGGATTACATCTATATGTACTCAAATTTTGAGTTACCCATGAATGCATCTAACTGTTGTTTGAACATGCCCATGGACTTACTTTCTACAACAGTGACTGGTAGTGTATTCCAAACGTTTACCACTCTTTGGGAAAACCACTTGACATCTTTTTCTGGATTTACAGTTTGCCCCTCTTAATCTTAGATTATGGGATCTTGTTTGTGTTATATCGACATGTTTTTCTATACCTATTGTTTCAGAAAAAAACGGGTTCATTTATGGCTTTATAGGTCAAGCAGAGGTCTCCACGTAGTTGTCTGTACTTAACAGAATAAAGGCCCAAGCTTCGTAGTCTATCTCCATATGATTTGTCCGCCATACCCTGGATTTTTTTTGGTCATTTTTCTTTGAACCCCTTCTAATTGTTTCCTTCCCTGCATTGTAACTGGAGCACAGAAGGGTGCACAATATTCCAATTTCGATCTCACCAGACTAGTACAGAGAGGTAGTATAACATGTGGTGGTTTACTTTTTATATTTTTTCCATATGCATCCCATTATTCTATTGCATTTTTTTACTTTAAATGTAGTATTAGTTTCAAAATTAAGTTTGTTGTCAATATTAATCCCTAGGTCTTTCTCATTCTCAATTTCTTGTATTTTTACATTATTAAGTAGATAACTGTTTTTTTTATTATTATATCCTAAATGCATTACCTTAGTCTTAGCTTCAGTTAAGTTCATTTTATTACTTTGTGCCCATTTCTAGGCTACTAACTCGTTGTTACACTTAACGATTAAAATTAGCATTTGTACTTTAATTTTGATCTCAAAGTGGTTTTATGCTTTACTGCCATTGAGTGCTGGAACTTTGGACCTGTGTATGTGTTTGGGGCTGGCCGCCCCCTTTCCAGGCACTGACTCTGCACTGTGGATTAGCAGGGACTACCTGTGGGAGCAGAAGAAAAGACCTCAACCGGCGGGATGAGGATGAAGACCCCACAGGCTCTGCACCACCGCCTGTTACACCCACTCACCCACTGTGGTTCATAAGTAAATGAGGCAAGTCCCAGGACCATGGGTGACAGGGATACTGGTTGCCATCAGAAAGGGGCCAGCCAGGAGGTATACGAGGAGAATGGGGGGGAATTTAACAAAAAGGTCACAGATGCATTTTGCTTTTTATGGATCTAGTCTGTCAGAAAGGTTTTTATCCTCCCCTAGCAGACGTGCCCTGGCCCTGTACTTGGCGGTTGTCCCTTATCACCTCCGGTCTGAGAGTTTGTTCCTGCGTAGATCTTCCGTGGTAAGGCAGGAGGGGAAGGGGAGCCCCCCAACATATCTAGATACACTCTGGGACCGGAGCAGCAGGACGGGCTGCTAAGACGTGAGCAGGGCTTCACGAAGCCCAGGCTCCCCTCGATTACCCATCTTCTCCCCATTCTTCGTGCTGGGGCACTCACGCAGATGTGTGCGCGTGTGGAGGCATGAGTGCTGGTTGCTAAAGTCCTGCAGCTCCCTCCCTCCTGTGCTTCCCTGCACTGTCACCAGGCCTCCACCTGGTGGCAGTCATTCCATGGGAAAAGCACACCTCTTCCCTCCCCCGGGAGAGGAGAGCAGTCCATCGGACGCTCATCCTCTCCCTCCCTGGCTGGCCCCCAGCAAATCAAGATCGCTCCTGATCCCAGGTCGCCAGCATGGCAGGGGTAACACTCCTGCCACACCACCGGGCCCCCGATATTGTATCACTGACATGGATCCCGTCGTATTCTACCACTGCATGAAGAAATGCATGTATTTTATTTGTCTCTTGGAGGCATAAGCTATAATGAGCTGAGCTTTTTACAAAGCCAATGAAATGTAAGTTTAAAAAAAAAAAAAAGTTTAGGTTTGGCTTGATAAGCAGATTCGGGGTGTGAACCTGCAGGCCCCCTGAGTGTAGAAGCTGCCGCTGGCTTATGTACTGTTCAGGTGTCGCTCCTCATTAGCCAGTCCCCTGCGAACACCTGCTGCGAATGTGCAGCCCCTCAAGGAGAAGACTGATTTATTCTTTTCCTGTTTTTTAAGTGTGAAAATGGGTAGAAATGACACTGGTGTAGCAAAAGCAGCCCAGCTGCCTTAACCTTTCCAATTCATCTTGTCCCATTGGGAGGCTTGGCAGTTCCCCTAAGCGATAATCTTTCAGACGCAAACATCTAACTGTTAAGCAAATGGTGCCACGGTTAACAGGATTTTTCATTAGGTAATCAGAGAGACAGCATTTGCTTTCAATCTCTGGAAGAGGGGGAGGAATCTTAGAAAGGATGTTGGGGACTGGAGGTAGCTGCTTGGCCCCAGAGCACTGCGGGAGAAGGTGATAGCTGCCGTGTTTTAAGGAGCTGGTAACTGTTCCAGAATGGGATAGACGGACAATGTTTATGGAGGGGGAGGGCCACAGCAGGTGTAAGCATGCCTCAATCTGGAGTATGCTCAAATTTGAAAGCGACCGGTGGTAGTTCATTTTACAGAGTAACACCACTGCCTGTTGCTGATGTAACCCCTAGATGGCGCTATCCCAGGGGCTACTACCCCTGCCTGATTTTCCACTAACAGGTTGAGGGGCCTGGATCCAATGGCGGGTGCCTCCACCCAGAGGTCAGGGTTTGCAATAGTTAAACTAACTTGGTCACAGCCCTCTGGGACACTGCAACCCCCCTTTCTTCCCACTAGTGGCCCACACAATATATCAAATTACCTTCACAGTATACACTTACCCCAGGTCTGGTTCCGCACTGGGACCTCCTGTGAAATGAGATACAGTGCAACAATCACAGTACAGTACTTTAACATAGACAAATACCTCAGGCAGTATAACTTTGCTGAAACAAGCAGCTCTGATTTATTTAGGGGGATATAACAAGGACAGGGGGAAATCAGGTTAATTAGCTTATCACTCTAATAATCTACCTATGGCTCTGTGCACAGGCCTATCCCTATCAGTTACTGTCCCTGGGTACCCAAGCCCTAGTGGTTAGTCCAAACCGTGGCAGCTGGTAGGGGCCCTTTCACACAGAGAAAAGGAGAATTAAACAGTCAGCAGTACAGTAATTCCATTTGGATTTAATGTGGCAATTCAACAGGGAGCAACCCCTGAATTAGTACTCACGACCTCCAAATAAGATAGGGTCCTTCAATGTCAGCAGGGCTCACTTGAGGTACACAAACCTCTTCACACATCCATATAAAAGAAAGCACTATACCAGGCAGGCTGCATCTGTATCCCATCAATTACTGCACAATACCGGAGAACACACAGCAGATTCAGTTCCTGACAGACCGAGTGCAATTTTCAGCAATTCCTCCAGTCTTCTACAGGTGAGCCTGGTTTCTACTCTTCAGAGATCCTTTGATTCTTTTCACAGGACGGATTCAGTCCTAACAAGCTGTTACACAAGCTGCAGACCGGAACTCTGGGCCTTACACACGTTTTTGACTAAAACTGCACACTGAAAAAGCACAGGGCTCCTTCCTTCTTCACTGCCAAAGCTCAACTGAAACTCCAACCGACAAACCGGCACTTCCTTTGAGTTCCTCCCAGTTCTCGACTGGATTGGCTGTCACTCACAATAGACTGCTGCTGTTGGTCCAAAAAGGCACTGAAGTCTAAACTACATCTCCCAGAGTCACTGCCCATACAATCCTCTTGTGGCTGGCTCAGATTATGAGTCCAAGTTCTGATTCGTCCAAGGCACCATTTTAGAGCTAGCTTACCCCACACTGATTGGTCCAGTTCAGCAGTTCAAAACCAGAATGGGGAACTGGGCAGACACTGTTCTGACTACAAAAGAAAGCAGGTTAGACAAACTGTAATTTCATTATTACTATAAATGATTTCTGGCAAACAGTTACATCTTTCAGATAGGTTCCCTTTGCACTCCTAGTGACTGCAAAAATGGAGTGAATTGGCAGCAGCTTGAGTGGTACTCAGAGAAGCACACAGTCCCCCCATACAAACTAATTATGTCTGCAAGCAGACAGCTCTTAAAGAGACAGTACCAGAGGCTCTAAAACACTCACTGATAAATGGCTTAAATGCCAAACACCATTCAGGCTTGGAGCATTCAAGCAAGCTCCTGAAGTCTTTTGGGAACCCCATTTGCAGGGGGTTACACCTTCCTGGTTTGGGAAAGCTTGACGTCCGCCAAGCAAGTACCCCCATAAGTTTCAACTGCAACCATATACATTTGCATTAGGCTCACACATGTAATCATCAGTCAATATATCATTTTACCAAGAACACATTTCTGAAACATTGCAGTCGTCACTCTTTACACAGTATTACATACACATTGTACCATAACTCAAGTTATTACCTCTTGTACATGAAACCTGAAGAGAGGGCCTTCCCTATCAGTTACCTTGGGGCTGGATGGGCAAGGGCACCATATAGAGGGCAACACAAGTAACTTGAGTTAGCACTGATGCTCAGTTTGGGCAATGAGCTCGGGGACACATACACTCCTTTATGGACAACATTGAGAGGCAAGTCCACAGGCCTCCCAAGTGAATCATAACTGAGGTGCACCACAGGCTTTACAGCTCGACCAGTCTTTCTAGGGGAACTGTTATGTCTCTGCACTCTGAGCCTCATTTTCAGCATTGTCCTCACTTGTCAGGGAGTCTCCATGGGGTAGAGAGGCTAGAACTTGGGGCACTTTCAGCTCCAGGAGTTACAGTTTCTGAGTCCACAACATTTGGCTCGCATGGAGAGCTTTCGGACACTGGCAGTGGACTGTCAGGGCACTCAAAATACTCTTCTTGTTGGTGTATCACCAGTCTGCCCCAATCTATCATTTTCCTCCCCTGAAAGCTCAAACAGTTCAACCATGCACAATGATTCCATTTCATCTGATCTGATGCTTTGCACTTCACTTTCTGGGAGCATTGGCTCCAGGACGAAGCTGGGGCTTGGACAGTCCAGAAGGCCCAGCTTCATCTCCAGTATTGACTAGGGATTGCCCGCAAACAATTGACTCAGTTCGTAAGAAGGATAGTATTCAAAGTCACTCTCACTTTCTTCTGATATGGACTGACAGTCATGCTCAACTGGGACTTGTGCAGGGAACACTTTAACTCTGCTTCTGCAGGTGCAGACTTCTTGGTCTTTTCTTATCAGCAGCTCTAGTCACTGGTCCAGAGGGGCATCTTCTAGGGCTCAGACTCAATTAAGATTTGTCCAATGGGCAGTAAATGATTTCTATGCATTGTTTTTACATCTTTTGAATTATTCTCAGGCCTTACTTTGTACACTGGCAGATCATCTAGTTTGCCCACTACAATGTGAGGGAGATGGTGCCATCTGTCAGCAATCTTGTGCTTGCCATGCAGTCCCAGATTTCTTAGCAATACCCGATCTCCCTCCTGGAGTTCCTGTGCTTTCACCTTTTATCATACCTTTCTTTGTTGGCCAGATTTCTTTGGCAGCCATGGTTTGAGCCAGTTGGTACGCATGAGTTAGCTGGGCCTTTAACTTTGCACATACTGTAAATAGTTGTCAGCTTGAACCCCATCAGGAGAGACCCCAAACACACATCTACTGGTAGTCGAGCTTCTCTTCCAAACATCAGGCGGTAGGGGAGAATCCAGTGGCATCACTTTTGGTGCAGTTATAAGCATGTACCAGGGTGCTAATTTGTTGGCTCCATCTAGGCTTGTCCTTTGGGTGCAGGGTGCCCAGCATATCTAGCAAAGTGCGTTGAAACGCTCAGGCTGTGGGTCCCCTGGGGTGGTAAGGAGTGGTTCTGGACTTCGCACTCCCACAGAGAAAGCATCTCTTTGATCAGACGACTCTCAAAGTCTCTCCTTGATCAGAATGGATTCTTTGTGGAGCCCATAGTGAACAAAAAGTTTTCTACAAGTACTTTGGCTACAGTGGATGCTTTCTGGTCTTTGGTGGGAAAGCTTGGGCATATCTCGTGAAATGGTCAGTGACCACCAGCACATTACTGATATTTCTTTGATCTGACTCCAAACTTAGAAAATCAATACAGACCAGCTCCATGGGTGCACTGGTGGTTATGTTAACAAGGGGGCAGCCTCTGGGGCAAGCTTTCCTCTGTAAGCAGCGACTACAAGTTCGAATGTGTTGCTCCACATCAGCCCCCATCTTAGGCCAATAGAATCTGGATCTCACCAAGTCAAGTGTTCTGTCTATACCAAGGTGCCCCATGTGGTTGTGCAAGGACCTCAATACTGAGTCTCGAAGGCAGTGGGCAGCACTAGTTGTTGTTTGTCTACTTGTCCCCTCTGTCTACTGTTTCTCTGTATAACAGTTTATTGATCAGTTTCAACTTAGGACCTTCTTTGTATAACAGTGCAGTTCTCAGATCAGTGGGCGTAATTTGGACACATCTTTTCCTGCATAGAGGGCTTCTAAAGCTGCTTTGATCATGGGATCAGGATTGAGCCCGCCGAATACTGTCATTGTCCAGCTGAGGCAGTGCACCAATGTCTATTGCAGAAAAGTGGCAATAAGCAGCAGGTATGCAATTCTCAGAGGCTCCAAGCAATCCACCATGCAGTCCACTGCGTCCGTGGACATTGTTCCTCCCTGTCAAACTTCCGGCAGAGTGCCGAATGTCAGGTTCTGCCAATCGGACCCAATCATTCTGGGAACAGGCCTCGGGAGAGCATCAGCATCTATGTGGTTCAGACCTGCTCGGTATTCGAGAGCATAGTCATATGTAGATAATGCAGAAAGCCACCTATGGCCAGTGGCATCCAACTTAGCTGAGGTCTGCACATAGGTCAAAGGATTATTGTCAGTTTTACTAGTATTTTAGCCCCATACAAGTACTCATGGAATTGGTCAACAATAGCCCACTTCAAAGCTAGGAACTCTAACTTATGTACAGGATAGTTCTTTTGGATGGGGTCAGGCTTCTACTGGCAAAGGCCACTGGTCTCGGGCCATTCTCGTGCTCTTGGTACAACACAGCCCCCAACCCTTGCAAGCTAGCATCAGTGTGCAGGACGTAAGGTTTTCTTGGATCGGCATAGGCCAGCACTGGAGCATGGGGTTGATATATGATCTCATGAAAAGCAGTCTCACAATCAGGAGTCCAGCGGCCCAAATACTTCACTCGGATGAAAATACACTCTTTCAGTCTTGAGGGATGCTGACTTTTGGTATTTTTTGTGGGTTGGGGATACCCTGAGTAAGGTTAAGTAAAGGGCGGATCACTCTTGAATAGTCCTTGATGAAGCCGATAATAACCACAGAATCCCAGGATCTTTGCAGTTCTTTTAGATTTTTGGGCTGTGGAGTGGTCAAGGCCTCAACTTTACTTGGGTCGGTCTCTATTCCTCGGTGGATACTATGTGTCCCACATACTTTACTGATGTTTGAAAAATTGACACTTATCAATGGACAGTTTAAGGCCAAAGTCCTCCAGTCGGTCCAATACCTTAAATAATCTGCTCTCATGTTCCTCCAGTGAGCTGCCAAACACAATAACATCATCTAGGTATACCAGGCACTCTAGTAAGTTCATGTCCCCACTGCACGCTCCATCAATCGTTGAAAAGTGGCTGGGGCACCTGAAATCCTTGAGGCATCCTCATGAATTCATAGAAGCCAAGTGGACAGATAAAGGCTGTCTTTTCACGGTCCTCTGGGGCCATCGGGATCTGATAGTACCCACTGCGGAGATCCAGCACAGAGAACCACTTGCTCCCGTTTAGGCAGTCCAAAGCATCCTGAATGCGGGCATTGTGTACTGATCAGGGATAGTCCACGGGTTTAAGTGCGATAATCCACACATCCTTACTGTTCCATTCTTTCCTCACTACCACAATGGGGGAAGCATAAGGCTTCTGGATTCTTGTATTACACAGCAGCTAACATCTCTTGCAGATGCCTCACATCATCTATGTCAGCAGGTGCCAGGCGCCGAGACCTCTCACCGAAATGGTCTTCGTCATGCAGCCGGATATTGTGCTCAGCCCTTGCACGCATCCCACATCCCATTCCTTTAAAGAAAACACCTGGTCTCTCTGGGCAAGCTTCACTGATCTTCACTTTCCATTCAGCTGGCAGCGGGAGTCGCGAAATCAAACAAGTCAGGCGTTACTCTGTCATTCTTCCTTGAACTCTTGCTGCTGGGTAGCACTGCAGTGTCTGCACAATGCACATTAGCCAGATGCAACTCTGTTTACTCGAATGTCTCTTTCAGACACATTATGAACTTGGACCATTACCCTTCTGGCATAAGCATGGGCTCTAGCGGCAAAAATACTAGGCTTGACCAGCAGTCCTCTGGCAATTTTCCATCGCCTGGTGCATCCAACATTAATATTTTATTCTTAACATCCTTCTGATATGGACCTCTCTGTAAGGTACACTGGGCATTTGGCGCCAGGATCAGAGACTCAGGATCCTTCTTCCATACAATTCGACGGTTCCTCTGGTTCTGTTTTTTCAGCTCTCTGTGCCTCATAGGCCTTCTTAATTAAAGCCGGAACTCTTAAAGCTCTACTAGTCTTTGACCCTGTTTTTCATAACACAACTGTGCCAGCCTTCCCGAACATATGAGCATTTGTTCCAATCAACAAAGGGACACCATCATACAGTCCAGTGGGGGACACACTAAGGCTAGGGTCTCTACTTGTTCGGCCACTCCAGCCACGGAGGTGGGGAAAGACAGCCAAATTCGGATATACCCGAATAGGGGTAGGCTCTCACTTAACCCCCATACATGCAGTCCTTCTAATGGTTGTAAGGGTACGCTCTGACAAATGCTTCTGATACCAATCTTGGAACATAATTGTCACTTGGGAGCCACTGTCTAATATAGCTCTTGTAGACACTCCGTTCACCTTTACAGTGGTCTCCATGGAGGGACCCACTATTCTGGACCAGTCTGGAGGAGGCGGTAGTGGGGCCTGGGCAACTGACCTTGCCACAAAGGACGTGAATTAGCATTTTGGTGCCCTCACTGGGATCATGTCGCACCTCTTAACCACTGATTTCTTCTCCGACTCTCCTTGTAGCCTATATGCAACTTTGTCAGTGTCTTTTGGGGACTGGCATTCCTTTTCATGTGCCCATCTTTCCCACAATTATAGCAAAACATACTTTCTGGAGTTTGAGCTGGCGGGCGCCACACTGGGAGCCAGGGCGTATTACTAACTGGAAACCTTGGTGCCATCTCTGTCTGTGGCGTGATAAGCATTTGGAGACATCTCGTCAGTTTCTCCACTTCCATGGTCAAGGAATCGAGTTCGGAGCTGTTATCAGCAGGAGATACATGGGTGGGTACCCCCACCCCCATAGCAGATGCAGTCGGATATAGGTCAGGGCCCGTACTTGCAGGCGTGGCCTTCATAAAGGGACTGTTTTTGAATTCCCGGATCTCTCTCAACAGTTCGCCCCATTGTGACATATCTTTTTCCTTGTCAGAGCACTCATTGACTGCCAACCTCTGCCCCTGAACTTCACTTGATGGGTCACCCTCAGTCACCGGGTCGAGGCACTTGGCTATTGGTGCAGGTCCCTCCCGAGGTCGTCTTTTCTCAACTCCTAATTTCTCTCATTAACTCATCATAGGAGGGTGGGGATTCCAGTCGATCTGCCAGGTGTAACTGAAGCAACAGCAGTTCTGAGAAGGGGGCAGACTTAAGGATCCTGTCCAGCCTGGTTCGGTCCAGTTCAATCGCTGGCAAACTACCTTTTCTGAGGCATTCTTGCAACAATTTTTCCAGCCGAGATACATACACAGACAACAACTCCCTTGGTACTGTTGTGCATCTCTTACTCTCCACCATAGGTCCTCATCAGAATCTGGGCTCCCACACACATTCTCCAAGGCCTCAAGATAGGCCTGTGCAGTCGCTTCAGGGTTACTGGCCCGTTTAGCACGGATGGTAGCCAGGGCAGGACCTCGGAGGCTCTCACTAACCCTCTTTCGCTTTTCACCTTCCGAGCATTGCCATTCTAGCACTTGGGGGGCAACATAGTCTATCCAGGTCTCCCAGTCATCCTCCCCTTGGGGGGTGGGGAGGTGCCAGAGAAGATCCTCAACCTTGGTAAGAGTCGTGACTAATGGCAGGTGCAGAAATGAGTCTGCATTGGTTCAGCCACCATTACGGGCACTGGAGCAGGAGAGGGTGTTGGGGAGGAACACCCCAGGTGGCAAGAATAGTTTCTTCAAGTCCTCCACAGTTTTCCCTCTCCCAGCAACCATTCAGCAAATTTCTCCTCAAAAGTTTCAGATAGTGGTGAGGGCTGATTCCCCAGGTCTTTACTGTCCTTAGTTATCACTCTCCAAGCAGTGAGGGCTCCTCTGGGGTAATGGTCTGTGGCACTTTGGAGCTATCTATGGGATCCTTAAACTCTACTAGGGCCAGGAAAGTGTGGGTGAGCAGATTAGCATGCCGACCCACCACCACAGGGTTTTGTAAACCTTCCACCTTGGAAAGTACTCCCTGCACAGTGTCGTGATTGATACCCAGAGGGATGTCCAGGATAAGCATAGCATTTGGGGTCGATCTCCTCCCCAGTACACCACTCCACCAGCGGTGCACAGCCACTTCTGTCGGGTACCCATTTTTTCTTAACAGTGGTTCGTAAATATGGCCACTAGAGGACACACAATCCCAGCGGTGAGCCTCCAAGATGTAACCCCTAGATGGCGCTATCCCAGGGCTACTACCCTGCCTGATTTTCCACTAACAGGTTGAGGGGCCTGGATCCAATGGCGGTGCCTCCACCCAGAGGTCAGGGTTTGCAATAGTTAAACTAACTTGGTCACAGCCCTCTGGGACACTGCAACCCCCTTTCTTCCCACTAGTGGCCCACACAATATATCAGAATTACCTTCACGGTATACACTTACCCCAGGTCTGGTTCGGCACTGGGACCTCCTGTGAAATGAGATACAGTGCAACAATCACAGTACAGTACTTTAACATAGACAAATACCTCAGGCAGTATAACTTTGCTGAAACAAGCAGCTCTGATTTATTTAGGGGATATAACAAGGACAGGGGAAATCAGGTTAATTAGCTTATCACTCTAATAATCTACCTATGGCTCTGTGCACAGGCCTATCCCTATCAGTTACTGTCCCTGGGTACCCAAGCCCTAGTGGCTAGTCCAAACCGTGGCAGCTGGTAGGGGCCTTTCACAGAAAAGGAGGAATTAAACAGTCAGCAGTACAGTAATTCCATTTGGATTTAATGTGGCAATTCAACAGGGAGCAACCCTGAATTAGTACTCACGACCTCCAAATAAGATAGGGTCCTTCAATGTCAGCAGGGCTCACTTGAGGTACACAAACCTCTTCACACATCCATATAAAAGAAAGTACTATACCAGGCAGGCTGCATCTGTATCCGATCGCAATTACTGCACAATACCGGGAGAACACACAGCAGATTCAGTTCCTGACAGACCGAGTGCAATTTTCAGCAATTCTTCCAGTCTTCTACAGGGTGAGCCTGGTTTTACTCTTCAGAGATCCTTTGATTCTTTTCACAGGACGGATTCAGTCCTAACAAGCTGTTACACAAGCTGCAGACGGAACTCTGGGCCTTACACCGTTTTTACTAAAACTGCACACTGAAAAAGCACAGGGCTCCTTCCTTCTTCACTGCCAAAGCTCAACTGAACTCCAACTGACGAAACCGGGCACTTCCTTTGAGTTCCTCCCAGTTCTTGACTGGATTGGCTGTCACTCACAATAGACTGCTGCTGTTGGTCCAAAAGGCACTGAAGTCTAAACTACATCTCCCAGAGTCACTGCCCATACAATCCTCTTGTGGCTGGCTCATTATGAGTCCAAGTTCTGATTCGTCAAGGCATCATTTAGAGCTAGCTTACCCCACACTGATTGGTCCAGTTCAGCAGTTCAAAACTAGAATGGGAACTAGCAGACACAGTTCTGACTGCAAAGAAAGCAGGTTAGACAAACTGTAATTTCATTATTACTCTAAATAATTTCTGGCAAACAGTTACATCTTTCAGATAGGTTCCTTTGCACTCCTAGTGACTGCAAAAATGAAGTGAATTGGCAGCAGCTCGAGTGGTACTCAGAGAAGCACACAGTCCCCCCATACAAACTAATTATGTCTGCAAGCAGACAGCTCTTAAAGAGACAGTACCAGAGGCTCTAAAAACACTCACTGATAAATGGCTTAAATGCCAAACACCATTCAGGCTTGGAGCATTCAAGCAAGCTCCTGGAAGTCTTTTGGGAACCCCCATTTGCAGGGGGGTTACACTAACATTTTGTTTATGATGTTGTTAAGTGTGGGGCTATTTAAATGATGTAACCACAGTCCTTGCCACATCCCCTGATGAAGGCTGTGAAGTCGAAGTGCTGGGGTTTTGGCTTCAGCTTGAGCGTTTCATAGTTGTATACAACCTCGAGAGGCATAGCCCATATTTGAGCTCGCCACCCACAGGTGGATTACATCTATATGTACTCAAATTTTGAGTTACCCATGAATGCATCTAACTGTTGTTTGAACATGCCCATGGACTTACTTTCTACAACAGTGACTGGTAGTGTATTCCAAACGTTTACCACTCTTTGGGAAAACCACTTGACATCTTTTTCTGGATTTACAGTTTGCCCCTCTTAATCTTAGATTATGGGATCTTGTTTGTATTATACGACATGTTTTTCTATACCTATTGTTTCAGAAAAAACGGGTTCATTTATGGCTTTATAGGTCAAGCAGAGGTCTCCACGTAGTTGTCTGTACTTAACAGAATAAAGGCCCAAGCTTCGTAGTCTATCTCCATATGATTTGTCCGCCATACCCTGGATTTTTTTTGGTCATTTTTCTTTGAACCCCTTCTAATTGTTTCCTTCCCTGCATTGTAACTGGAGCACAGAAGGGTGCACAATATTCCAATTTCGATCTCACCAGACTAGTACAGAGAGGTAGTATAACATGTGGTGGTTTACTTTTTATATTTTTTCCATATGCATCCCATTATTCTATTGCATTTTTTTACTTTAAATGTAGTATTAGTTTCAAAATTAAGTTTGTTGTCAATATTAATCCCTAGGTCTTTCTCATTCTCAATTTCTTGTATTTTTACATTATTAAGTAGATAACTGTTTTTTTTATTATTATATCCTAAATGCATTACCTTAGTCTTAGCTTCGTTAAAGTTCATTTTATTACTTTGTGCCCATTTCTCTAAGGCTACTAACTCGTTGTTACACTTAACGATTAAAATTAGCATTTGTACTTTAATTTTGATCTCAAAGTGGTTTTATGCTTTACTGCCATTGAGTGCTGGAACTTTGGACCTGTGTATGTGTTTGGGGCTGGCGGCCCCCTTTCCAGGCACTGACTCTGCACTGTGGATTAGCAGGGACTACCTGTGGGAGCAGAAGAAAAGACCTCAACCGGCGGGATGAGGATAGAAGACCCACAGGCTCTGCACCACCGCCTGTTACACCCACTCACCCACTGTGGTTCATAAGTAAATGAGGCAAGTCCCAGGACCATGGGTGACAGGGATACTGGTTGCCATCAGAAAGGGGCCAGCCAGGAGGTATACGAGGAGAATGGGGGGGAATTTAACAAAAAGGTCACAGATGCATTTTGCTTTTTATGGATCTAGTCTGTCAGAAAGGTTTTATCCTCCCTAGCAGACGTGCCCTGGCCCTGTACTTGGCGGTTGTCCCTTATCACCTCCGGTCTGAGAGTTTGTTCCTCGTAGATCTTCCGTGGTAAGGCAGGAGGGAGGAGCCCCAACATATCTAGATACACTCTGGGACCGGAGCAGCAGGGCCGGGCTGCTAAGGCGTGAGCAGGGCTTCACAGAGCCCAGGCTCCCTCGATTACCCATCTTCTCCCATTCTTGGTGCTGGGCACTCAACGCGATGTGTGCGGCGTGTGGAGGCATGAGTGCTGGTTGCTAAGTCCTGCAGCTCCCTCCCTCCTGTGCTTCCCTGCACTGTCACCAGGCCTCCACCTGGTGGCAGTCATTCCATCGGAAAGCACACCTCTTCCCTCCCGGGAGAGGAGAGCAGTCCATCGGACGCTCATCCTCTCCCTCCTAACTAGCCCCCAGCAAATCAAGATCGCTCCTGATCCCAGGTCGCCAGCATGGCAGGGGTAACACTCCTGCCACACCACCGGGCCCCCGATATTGTATCACTGACATGGATCCCGTCGTATTCTACCACTGCATGAAGAAATGCACGTATTTTATTTGTCTCTTGGAGGCATAAGCTATAATGAGCTGAGCTTTTTACAAAGCCAATGAAATGTAAGTTTAAAAAAAAAAAAAAGTTTAGGTTTGGCTTGATAAGCAGATTCGGGGTGTGAACCTGCAGGCCCCCTGAGTGTAGAAGCTGCCGCTGGCTTATGTACTGTTCAGGTGTCGCTCCTCATTAGCCAGTCCCCTGCGAACACCTGCTGCGAATGTGCAGCCCCTCAAGGAGAAGACTGATTTATTCTTTTCCTGTTTTTTTAAGTGTGAAAAATGGGTAGAAATGACACTGGTGTAGCAAAAGCAGCCCAGCGTCTTAACCTTTTCCAATTCATCTTGTCCCATTGGGAGGCTTGGCAGTTCCCCTAAGCGATAATCTTTCAGACGCAAACATCTAACTGTTAAGCAAATGGTGCCACGGTTAACAGGATTTTTCATTAGGTAATCAGAGAGACAGCATTTGCTTTCAATCTCTGGAAGAGGGGGAGGAATCTTAGAAAGGATGTTGGGGACTGGAGGTAGCTGCTTGGCCCCAGAGCACTGCGGGAGAAGGTGATAGCTGCCGTGTTTTAAGGAGCTGGTAACTGTTCCAGAATGGGATAGACGGACAATGTTTATGGAGGGGAGGGCCACAGCAGGTGTAAGCATGCCTCAATCTGGAGTATGCTCAAATTTGAAGCGACCGGTGGTAGTTCATTTTACAGAGTAACACCACTGCCTGTTGCTGATGTAACCCCTAGATGGCGCTATCCCAGGGGCTACTACCCTGCCTGATTTTCCACTAACAGGTTGAGGGGCCTGGATCCAATGGCGGTGCCTCCACCCAGAGGTCAGGGTTTGCAATAGTTAAACTAACTTGGTCACAGCCCTCTGGGACACTGCACCCCCTTTCTTCCCACTAGTGGCCCACACAATATATCAAATTACCTTCACAGTATACACTTACCCCAGGTCTGGTTCCGGCACTGGGACCTCCTGTGAAATGAGATACAGTGCAACAATCACAGTACAGTACTTTAACATAGACAAATACCTCAGGCAGTATAACTTTGCTGAAACAAGCAGCTCTGATTTATTTAGGGGATATAACAAGGACAGGGAAATCAGGTTAATTAGCTTATCACTCTAATAATCTACCTATGGCTCTGTGCACAGGCCTATCCCTATCAGTTACTGTCCCTGGGTACCCAAGCCTAGTGGTTAGTCAAACCGTGGCAGCTGGTGAGGGCCTTTCACACAGAAAGGAGAATTAAACAGTCAGCAGTACAGTAATTCCATTTGGATTTAATGTGGCAATTCAACAGGGAGCGACCCTGAATTAGTACTCACGACCTCCAAATAAGATAGGGTCCTTCAATGTCAGCAGGGCTCACTTGAGGTACACAAACCTCTTCACACATCCATATAAAAGAAAGCACTATACCAGGCAGGCTGCATCTGTATCGATCGTAATTACTGCACAATACCGGAGAACACACAGCAGATTCAGTTCCTGACAGACCGAGTGCAATTTTCAGCAATTCCTCCAGTCTTCTACAGGGTGAGCCTGGTTTCTACTCTTCAGAGATCCTTTGATTCTTTTCACAGGCCAGTTCAGTCCTAACAAGCTGTTACACAAGCTGCAGGCCGGAACTCTGGGCCTTACACCGTTTTTGACTAAAACTGCACACTGAAAAACACAGGCTCCTTCCTTCTTCACTGCCAAAGCTCAACTGAAACTCCAACCGACAAACCGGGCACTTCCTTTGAGTTCCTCCCAGTTCTCGACTGGATTGGCTGTCACTCACAATAGACTGCTGCTGTTGGTCCAAAAAGGCACTGAAGTCTAAACTACATCTCCCAGAGTCACTGCCCATACAATCCTCTTGTGGCTGGCTCAGATTATGAGTCCAAGTTCTGATTCGTCCAAGGCACCATTTTAGAGCTAGCTTACCCCACTGATTGGTCCAGTTCAGCAGTTCAAAACCAGAATGGGGAACTGGGCAGACACTTTCTGACTACAAAAGAAAGCAGGTTAGACAAACTGTAATTTCATTATTACTATAAATGATTTCTGGCAAACAGTTACATCTTTCAGATAGGTTCCCTTTGCACTCCTAGTGACTGCAAAATGGAGTGAATTGGCAGCAGCTTAGTGGTACTCAGAGAAGCACACAGTCCCCCATACAAACTAATTATGTCTGCAAGCAGACAGCTCTTAAAGAGACAGTACCAGAGGCTCTAAAACACTCACTGATAAATGGCTTAAATGCCAAACACCATTCAGGCTTGGAGCATTCAAGCAAGCTCCTGGAAGTCTTTGGGAACCCCATTTGCAGGGGGTTACACCCTTCCTGGCCTGGGAAAGCTTGACGTCGCGTCAAGCAAGTACTATAAGTTTCAACTGCAACCATATACATTTGCATTAGGCTCGCACATGTAATCATCAGTCAATATATCATTTTACCAAGAACACATTTCTGAAACATTGCAATCGTCACTCTTTACACAGTATTACATACACATTGTACCATAACTCAAGTTATTACCTCTTGTACATGAAACCTGAAGAGAGGGGCCTTCCCTATCAGTTACCTTGGGGCTGGATGGGGCAAGGGCACCATATAGAGGGCAACACAAGTAACTTGAGTTAGCACTGATGCTCAGTTTGGGCAATGAGCTCGGGACACATACACTCCTTTATGGACAACATTGAGAGGCAAGTCCACAGGCCTCCCAAGTGAATCATAACTGAGGTGCACCACAGGCTTTACAGCTCGACCAGTCTTTCTAGGGGAACTGTTATAGTCTCTGCACTCTGAGCCTCATTTTCAGCATTGTCCTCACTTGTCAGGGGAGTCTCCATGGGGTAGAGAGGCTAGAACTTGGGGCACTTTCAGCTCCAGGAGTTACAGTTTCTGAGTCCACAACATTTGGCTGCATGGAGAGCTTTCGGACACTGGCAGTGGACTGTCAGGGCACTCAAAATACTCTTCTTGTTCGGTGTATCACCAGTCTGCCCCAATCTATCATTTCCTCCCTGAAAGCTCAAACAGTTCAACCATGCACAATGATTCCATTTCATCTGATCTGATGCTTTGCACTTCACTTTCTGGGAGCATTGGCTCCAGGGACGAAGCTGGGGGCTTGGACAGTCCAGAAGGCCCAGCTTCATCTCCAGTATTGACTAGGGATTGCCCGAAACAATTGACTCAGTTAGTAAGAAGGATAGTATTCAAAGTCACTCTCACTTTCTTCTGATATGGACTGACAGTCATGCTCAACTGGGACTTGTGCAGGGGAACACTTTAACTCTGCTTCTGCAGGTGCAGACTTCCTTGGTCTTTTCTTATCAGCAGCTCTAGTCACTGGTCCAGAGGGGCATCTTCTAGGGCTCAGACTCAATTAAGATTTGTCCAATGGGCAGTAAATGATTTCTATGCATTGTTTTACATCTTTTGAATTATTCTCAGGCCTTACTTTGTACACTGGCAGATCATCTAGTTTGCCCACTACAATGTGAGGAGATGGTGCCATCTGTCAGCAATCTTGTGCTTGCCATGCAGTCCCAGATTTCTTAGCAACCCGATCTCCTCCTGGAGTTCCTGTGCTTTCACCTTTTATCATACCTTTCTTTGTTGGCCAGATTTCTTTTGGCAGCCATGGTTTGAGCCAGTTGGTATGCATGAGTTAGCTGGGCCTTTAACTTTTGCACATACTGTAAATAGTTGTCAGCTTGAACCCCATCAGGAGAGACCCCAAACACACATCTACTGGTAGTCGAGCTTCTCTTCCAAACATCAGGCGGTAGGGGAGAATCCAGTGGCATCACTTTTGGTGCAGTTATAAGCATGTACCAGGGTGCTAATTTGTTGGCTCCATCTAGGCTTGTCCTTTGGGTGCAGGGTGCCCAGCATATCTAGCAAAGTGCGTTGAAACGCTCAGGCTGTGGGTCCCCTGGGGTGGTAGGAGTGGTTCTGGACTTTCGCACCCCACAGAGAAAGCATCTCTTTGATCAGACGACTCTCAAAGTCTCTCCCTGATCAGAATGGATTCTTTGTGGAGCCCCATAGTGAACAAAAGTTTTCTACAAAGTACTTTGGCTACAGTGGATGCTTTCTGGTCTTTGGTGGGAAAGCTTGGGCATATCTCGTGAAATGGTCAGTGACCACCAGCACATTACTGATATTTCTTTGATCTGACTCCAAACTTAGAAAATCAATACAGACCAGCTCCATGGGTGCACTGGTGGTTATGTTAACAAGGGGCAGCCCTCTGGGGAAAAGCTTTCCTCTGTAAGCAAGCGACTACAAGTTCGAATGTGTTGCTCCACATCAGCCCCCATCTTAGGCCAATAGAATCTGGATCTCACCAAGTCAAGTGTTCTGTCTATACCAAGGTGCCCCATGTGGTTGTGCAAGGACCTCAATACTGAGTCTCGAAAGCAGTGGGCAGCACTAGTTGTTGTTTGTCTACTTGTCCCCTCTGTCTACTGTTTCTCTGTATAACAGTTTATTGATCAGTTTCAACTTAGGACCTTCTTTGTATAACAGTGCAGTTCTCAAATCAGTGGGCGTAATTTGGACACATCTTTTCCTGCATAGAGGGCTTCTAAAGCTGCTTTGATCATGGGATGCGGATTGAGCCCGCCGAATACTGTCATTGTCCAGCTGAGGCAGTGCACCAATGTCTATTGCAGAAAAGTGGCAATAAGCAGCAGGTATGCAATTCTCAGAGGCTCCAAGCAATCCACCATGCAGTCCACTGCGTCCGTGGACATTTGTTCCTCCCTGTCAAACTTCCGGCAGAGTGCCCGAATGTCAGGTTCTGCCAATCGGACCTAATCATTCTGGGAACAGGCCCGGGAGAGAGCATCAGCATCTATGTGGTTCAGACCTGCTCGGTATTCGAGCATAGTCATATGTAGATAATGCAAAAGCCACCTATGGCCAGTGGCATCCAACTTAGCTGAGGTCTGCACATAGGTCAAAGGATTATTGTCAGTTTTTACTAGTATTTTAGCCCCATACAAGTACTCATGGAATTGGTCAACAATAGCCCACTTCAAAGCTAGGAACTCTAACTTATGTACAGGATAGTTCTTTTCGGATGGGGTCAGGCTTCTACTGGCAAAGGCCACTGGTCTCAGGCCATTCTCGTGCTCTTGGTACAACACAGCCCCCAACCCTTGCAAGCTAGCATCAGTGTGCAGGACGTAAGGTTTTCTTGGATCGGCATAGGCCAGCACTGGAGCATGGGTAAGTTGATATATGATCTCATGAAAAGCAGTCTCACAATCAGGGTCCAGCGGACCCAAATACTTCCTCGGATGAAAATACACTCTTTCAGTCTTGAGGGGCTGACTTTTGGTATTTTTGTGGGTTGGGGATACCCTTGAGTAAGGTTAAGTAAAGGGCGGATCACTCTTGAATAGTCCTTGATGAGCGCTGATAATAACCACAGAATCCCAGGAATCTTTGCAGTTCTTTTAGATTTTGGGCTGTGGCCAGGTGGTCAAGGCCTCAACTTTACTTGGGTCGGTCTCTATTCCTCGGTGGATACTATGTGTCCCACATACTTTACTGATGTTTGAAAAATTAGACTTATCAATGGACAGTTTAAGGCCAAAGTCCTCCAGTCGGTCCAATACCTTAAATAATCTGCTCTCATGTTCCTCCAGTGAGCTGCCAAACACAATAACATCATCTAGGTATACCAGGCACTCTAGTAAGTTCATGTCCCCACTGCACGCTCCATCAATCGTTGAAAGTGGCTGGGGCACCTGAAATCCTTGAGGCATCCTCATGAATTCATAGAAGCCAAGCGGACAGATAAAGGCCGTCTTCTCACGGTCCTCTGGGGCCATCGGGATCTGATAGTACCCACTGCGAGATCCAGCACAGAGAACCACTTGCTCCGTTTAGGCAGTCAAAGCATCCTGAATGCGGGGCATTGTGTACTGATCAGGGATAGTCCGCCGGTTTAGATGCGATAATCCACACACACTTACTGTTCCATTCTTTTCCTCACTACCACAATGGGGAAGCATAAGGGCTTCTGGATTCTTGTATTACACCAGCAGCTAACATCTCTTGCAGATGCGTCTCACATCATCTATGTCAGCAGGTGCCAGGCGTGAGACCTCTCACGAAATGGTCTTTTCGTCATGCAGCGGATATTGTGCTCAGCTCCTTGCACGCATCCTACATCCCATTCCTTTAAAGAAAACACCTGGTCTCTCTGGGCAAGCTTCTCACTGATCTTCACTTTCCATTCAGCTGGCAAGGGAGTCGCCAAATCAAACAAGTCAGGCGTTACTCTGTCATTCTTCTTGAACTCTTGCTGCTGGGTAGCACTGCAGTGTCTGCACAATGCACATTAGCCAGGATGCAACCTCTGTTTACTCGAATGTCTCTTTCAGACACATTATGAACTTGGACCATTACCCTTCTGGCATAAGCATGGGCTCTAGCGGGCAAAATACTGAGGCTTGACCAGCGCAGTCCCTCTGGCAATTTTCCATCCCTGGTGCATCCAACATTAATATTTTATTCTTAACATCCTTTCTGATATGGACCTCTCCTGTAAGGTACACTGGGCATTTGGCGCCAGGATCAGAGACTCAGGATCCTTCTTCCATACAATTCCGACCCGGTTCCTCTGGTTCTGTTTTTCAGCATCTCTCTGTGCCTCATAGGCCTTCTTAATTAAAGCAGGAACTCTTAAAGCTCTACTAGTCTTTGACCCCTGTTTTCATAACACAACTGTGCCAGCCTTCGAACATATGAGCATTTGTTCCAATCAACAAGGACACCATCATACAGTCCAGTGGGGGACACACTAAGGCTAGGGTCTCTACTTGTTTCGGCCACTCCAGCCACGGAGGTGGGGAAAGACAGCCAAATTCGGATATACCCGGAATAGGGAGCCTTCTCACTTAACCCCCATACATGCAGTCCTTCTAATGGTTGTAAGGAGTACGCCTGACAAATGCTTCTGATACCAATCTTGGAACATAATTGTCACTTGGAGCCACTGTCTAATACAGCTCTTGTAGACACTCCATTCCACCTTTACAGTGGTCTCCATGGAGGGACCACTATTCTGGACCAGTCTGGAGAGGCGGTAGTGGGGGGCCTGGGCAACTGACCTTGCCACAAAGGGCCCGTGAATTAGCATTTTGGTGCCCTCACTGGGATCATGTCGTGCACCTCTTAACCACTGATTTCTTCTCCAGCCTCTCTTGTAGCCTATATGCAACTTTGTCAGTGTCTTTGGGGACTGGCATCCCTTTCATGTGCCCATCTTTCCCACAATTATAGCAAAACATACTTTCTGGAGTTTGAGCTGGCGAGGCACACACTGAGGAGCCAGGGCGGGGTATTACTAACTGGAAACCAGGTGCCATCTCTGTCTCGTGGCATGATAAGCATTTGGAGACATCTCGTCCAGTTTCTCCATTCCATGGTCAAGGAATCGAGTTCGAGCTGTTATCAGCAGGAGATACATGGTGGGTACCCCACCCCATAGCAGATGCAGTCGGATATAGGTCAGGGCCCACTTGCAGGCGTGGCCTTCATAAAGGGACTGTTTTGAATTCCCGGATCTCTCTCAACAGTTCGCCCCATTGTGACATATCTTTTTCCTTGTCAGAGCACTCATTGACTGCCAACCTCTGCCCCTGAACTTCACTTGATGGGTCACTGAGTCACTGAGTCGTAGCCGCAGCTATGGTGCAGGTCCCTCCCGAGTGTCGTCTTTCTCAACTCCTCGAATTCTCTCGTTAACTCATCATAGGAGGGTGGGATTCCAGTTGATCTGCCAGGCGTAACTGAAGCAACAGCAGTTCTGAGAAGGGGCAGACTTATGATCCTGTCCAGCCTGGTTCGGTCCAGTTCAATCGCTGGCAAACTACCTTTTCTGAGGCATTCTTGCAACAATTTTTCCAGCCGAGATACATACACAGACAACAACTCCTTGGTACTACTGTGCATCTCTTACTCTCCACCATAGGTCCTCATCAGAATCTGGGCTCCTACACATTCTCCAAGGCCTCAAGATAGGGCCTGTGCAGTCGCCTCAGGTTACTGGCCCATTAGCACGGATGGTAGCCAGGGCAGGACCCCGGAGGCTCTCACTAACCCTCTTTAGCTCAGCCTTCTGAGCATTGCCATTCTAGCATGAGGGGCAACATAGTCTATCCAGGTCTCCCAGTCATCCTCCCTTTGGGGGTGGGAGGTGCCAGAAGATCCTCAACCTTCGGTGAGAGTCGTGACTAATGGCAGGTGCAGAAATAGGAGTCTGCATTGGTTCCAGCCACCATTACGGGCACTGGAGCAGGAGGAGGGTGTTGGGGAGAGACACACCACAGGTGCAAGAATAGTTTCTTCTAGTCCTCCACAGGTTTCCCCTCTCCAGCAACCATTCAGCAAATTTCTCCTCAAAGTTTCAGATAGTGGTGGGGGCTGATTCCCCGGTCTTTACTGTCCTTAGTTATCACTCTCCAAGCAGTGAGGGCTCCTCTGGGGGTAATGGTCTGTGGCACTTTGGGGCTATCTATGGGATCCTTAAACTCTACTAGGCCAGGAAAGTGTGGGTGAGCAGATTAGCATGCGGACCCACCACCACAGGGTTTGTAAACCTTCCACCTTGGAAAGTACTCCTGCACAGTGTCGTAATGATACCCAGAGGGATGTCCAGGATAAGCATAACATTTTGGGGGTCATCTCCTCCCAGTACACCATCCACCAGCCGGTGCACAGCCACTTCTGTCGGGTACCCATTTTTTCTTAACAGTGGTTCAGAAATGGCCACCAGAGACACACAATCCCAGCGGTGCCTCCAAGATGTAACCCCTGATGACGCTATCCCAGGGCTACTACCCCTGCCTGATTTTCCACTAACAGGTTGAGGGCCTGGATCCAATGGCGGTGCCTCCACCCAGAGGTCAGGGTTTGCAATAGTTAAACTAACTTGGTCACAGCCCTCTGGGACACTGCAACCCCTTTCTTCCCACTAGTGGCCCACACAATATATCAGAATTACCTTCACAGTATACACTTACCCCAGGTCTGTTCCGGCACTGGGACCTCCTGTGAAATGAGATACAGTGCAACAATCACAGTACAGTACTTTAACATGAACAAATACCTCAGGCAGTATAACTTTGCTGAAACAAGCAGCTCTGATTTATTTAGGGGATATAACAAGGACAGGGAAATCAGGTTAATTAGCTTATCACTCTAATAATCTACCTATGGCTCTGTGCACAGGCCTATCCCTATCAGTTACTGTCCTGGGTACCCAAGCCCTAGTGGCTAGTCAAACCGTGGCAGCTGAGGGCCCTTTCACACAGAGAAAGGAGAATTAAACAGTCAGCAGTACAGTAATTCCATTGGATTTATTTGGATTTAATGTGGCAATTCAACAGGAAGCGACCCTGAATTAGTACTCCACGACCTCCAAATAAGATAGGGTCCTTCAATGTCAGCAGGGCTCACTTGAGGTACACAAACCTCTTCACACATCCATATAAAAGAAAGCACTATACCAGGCAGGCTGCATCTGTATCCGATCGTAATTACTGCACAATACCGGAGAACACACAGCAGATTCAGTTCCTGACAGACCGAGTGCAATTTTCAGCAATTCCTCCAGTCTTCTACAGGTGAGCCTGGTTTCTACTCTTCAGAGATCCTTTGATTCTTTCACAGGACGAGATTCAGTCCTAACAAGCTGTTACACAAGCTGCAGACCGGAACTCTGGGCCTTACACACGCTTTTTGACTAAAACTGCACACTGAAAAGCACAGGGCTCCTTCCTTCTTCACTGCCAAAGCTCAACTGAAACTCCAACCGACAAAACCGGGCACTTCCTTTGAGTTCCTCCCAGTTCTCGACTGGATTGGCTGTCACTCACAATAGACTGCTGCTGTTGGTCCAAAAGGCACTGAAGTCTAAACTACATCTCCCAGAGTCACTGCCCATACAATCCTCTTGTGGCTGGCTCAGATTATGAGTCCAAGTTCTGATTCGTCCAAGGCACCATTTTAGAGCTAGCTTCCCCACACTGATTGGTCCAGTTCAGCAGTTCAAAACCAGAATGGGGAACTGGCAGACACTGTTCTGACTACAAAAGAAAGCAGGTTAGACAAACTGTAATTTCATTATTACTATAAATGATTTCTGGCAAACAGTTACATCTTTCAGATAGGTTCCCTTTGCACTCCTAGTGACTGCAAAAATGGAGTGAATTGGCAGCAGCTTGAGTGGTACTCAGAGAAGCACACAGTCCCCCCCATACAAACTAATTATGTCTGCAAGCAGACAGCTCTTAAAGAGACAGTACCAGAGGCTCTAAAAACACTCACTGATAAATGGCTTAAATGCCAAACACCATTCAGGCTTGGAGCATTCAAGCAAGCTCCTGGAAGTCTTTTGGGAACCCCCATTTGCAGGGGGGTTACACTGACCTGCCGGCATCTCACATTTCTTTTGTCATGAGGCAGATGACATAATCGCTTACCTTGGGTTTGCATGGTAACATTGCAAAACAAACAATTTTAATTTAAAATTACGTATTTCTATTGTGCTGCCAGATGTCTGTAAGAATGGAAGACATTTGTGGTGTTGCATTATTAATGAGGTGTTTACTGAAGACTATTGTAACCACGGCTGGTTTGT
Source organism: Neoceratodus forsteri (assembly GCA_016271365.2). Classification (NCBI taxonomy): domain Eukaryota; kingdom Metazoa; phylum Chordata; order Ceratodontiformes; family Ceratodontidae; genus Neoceratodus; species Neoceratodus forsteri. The sequence goes on from CM028130.1 coordinate 1,619,141,411, forward strand.
GAATCATATTCGGCAGCAGCTGGACCCACAAACCTGAGAACAGCTAAACACTCCAAAAACAATTGGCAGGTGGGCAGTAGGCCCGAGGAGCAGCAAAAAGACACCCAAGGCGCATGCGCTACCAGGGGGGATGGCAAGTCCGAGGAGCCTGCTTTTAAGCAGGCGATCGGAACAGCCCCCCCTCACAAAAAGGAGATAGAGTAAGGAAGTTGGTGGCTGTAGAGACGAGCCACATTTGCAGATCGAAATGGGAGTTTTTTTCTATCTATGCCCAAGCAGGGGCGCGGACTGAAGGGGTAGGCCTTAGTCTGCAGCATGGATGGGGTGAAGGCAGAGGGCCGCGCATGCACGTAACACAGTCGGGCATGGCGCACGCACAGCCGGGGGCGGGAGGGGGCCAAAATCCCAGAAGAGCAGCCCATTCAGCGGCTGATCTAAGCAGCCCCCCTCCCCAATACAGAATAGGGAATAGACAAAAGGTTTTCTTTCTGGTGCTGGCATTTTAGCCTAGAGAATTAAGTAGGCTCTGTGTGCGACGATGTGGAGAGTAGTTCTGGGTTTGATTCCTGCAGTGGCATTGTTGCAACAGAACGTTAAAAATGTGATTAAAGGGTAAGTTTCAGTGTAGGCAATGGTAATTATAAATGCATCTATGGATTACTTATCTCTTTCTCTCTCGCCTGTTCTCTATCTATCTATTATCTATAGATAAAATGTTCAATTTGAGAATTTTGTGGCACAGGTCAGTGAACCAGGGTAGGGAGCAGCGTGTAAAAAAAAAAAAAATCTAAGGGGGGTGGGAGATTCAGGGCATATCCCAGCTAGGAAGGCGACGGAGACTGGCCAAAAAGATGTGGGGCCGTCACCGGAAGAGGGGACCAAAAAGGGTGTGTAAGGTATGCAGAGAGCGCGCAAAAACTGTGGGGGGCATATATTGGGTTATTTCAACATGGAACAAGCAATAACTTTGTTTGTTGTATACCCCTTTAAATATTTAATAATCCAGGATGGCAGAAGTCACAAGCATGCAGATGATGGAGCAGGCAGCAGAAATGATGAAGAAGGTGATGGAGATGCTGGATATGGCAAGGAAGAAGGAAGCAGAAGAGGAGGCAGAAAGGGCAAGGCGCAAAAAAAAAAAAGGTCAGGGAAAAAGCCTGATGGAGAAAATAAATGAGCTGAGAGAGGCAGCAAAGCAGAAAGAGGCCAGTGATTCGGTGGGAAAGTGGAAGATGCCGGCAGGAGGGTCAGGGAAGAGCCCAGTGGAAAAGAGAGCCCCAAGAGAGGTGCCGGATCTGCAGAGGTTGGTGGACCTGGATGCAGACGAGGGCATGAGTGGTAAGGATACGGGCGAACAGACCCCAGAGTGGGATTTGACTTAATATCTGGCAGGTTTGCTGGGGGACATGGGAGAAAAGGGCTTAGAGCGAATGGAAAAGGTATTGTAGGAAATTAAGGCTGCAGGGGGAGATGGGAATACAAAAACTAGAGTGGGTAATGAGGGGATACCAGGTATGACAATGGGGGATCACGTTCCCCTAACGATAAAAGAAAAGATATGGAAAGGGGAATACGTGGATTTATTTGCACTAGTGGATAAGGAGTCGGCGAAGAGGTATGCGCAGAAGGAGATGGTAGGAAAATCTGATATGGCGGTGGCTTTGGCGATCGCTGGAAACAAAGTAGAGGAGACGAGCTACAAGGGGAAGAGTATAGAGGCCTGGCAGGCAGGGTTCTCGATATTCAGTGCCATCATGCTGGAGAAAAAAACAGACCTGGCCATCCTGCTGCTTATGTATGCCACTATAAAAGATGCCTACAAGGCTAAGATGGGATAGGTTGGCTAAAGTATGATGAGGCCTTCCAGCAGAGAATGGCAGCCGGGGGGTGGGATCTGAGGTGGGATTCGACCCATTCTGAACTATGGGTAAGAAGCCTAGCAGGTTGTACAGGAATGGGAATAGGGAATAGACAAGGAGGAGGAGGGCTGCAAGAAAAAGCGTGTTGGGGGTTCAACAAGGCATCGTGCTCCTGGAGTAATTGCAAATTCAAGCACATTTGTTCAAAATGTGCAGGTCAGCACCCGGCAACCCGGTGCACAGCAATGGGGGACAGGAAAAACGGGCAATGGGGAAATGGGCAGCCATTTCGAGGGGGAAGGGGGATATCAAACGGGGAGAGCGAGAGGATTTCAAGGAAGAGGGGGGTTTGGGAATGGAGGTATGGGGAACCAATGAGAGGGAAGGAGAGGCTGGGGGGAGGTTTTAGGCTGGCCAGAACACCAGTCAGGGTGGGGTGCTAAGAGAATGAATGAAGGATACAGAAGGAAAGCAGGACAGATGTTAGTGGAAGGCTTCGGAAAGGGATTTAGTTTACAATATCAAGGGGGGAGAGAAGGCAAGAGAGCCAAAAACTTGTCGTCCATTAAGGGGAGGGAGGACATAGCTTTCAGAAAAATAGAAAAATAGAAGCAGGGAGGATGGAGGGGCCATTCCGGACACCCCCATTACCCAACCTGCGGGTTTCCCCATTGGGCCTAGTGCCCAAGAAGCAGCAAGGGGAATTTAGGCTAATTCATCACCTGTCTTACTCAGAGGGGACCTCGGTGAACGACCTCATACTTGGGGAGTGTAGCACGGTCTCCTATGCAACAATGGATCAAGCAGTGGAGTTGATCAGAGCAAACGGGGGTTGGGGGGCTTGGTTAGCAAAGACCGATATAGAGTCAGCTTTCCGGCTACTACCAGTCTGGAAGGAGGATTGGGACCTGTTGGGATTCTGCTTCCAAGGGTTCTTCTACTTTGACAAGGCAATGCCCATGGGCTGTTCCACAGCCTGTGCCAAGTTCGAGGCATTCAGCTCCTGGATACAATGGGCGTTTGGGAACAGATACGGACACAAGGCATTGGTGCACTATTTGGATGATTTCCTCATGATAGGGGGTGTGAGGATGAGGTAAGAACAATGCTTTTGGACTTTGAGGAGATGTGCGAGCAGTTAGGGGTGCCTCTGGTGGGAGAAAAAACAGAAGGTCCAGCTAGGAAGCTCCAATTCCTGGGGATTGAGATTGATGTAGACGAGCAAGTCTTCAGATTATCACAACAGAAAGTGGCCAGGCTCAGGGCTCTGCTACAACAGGTAAAATGTAGGAGGAGAGTTCCCCTGAGGCAGGTCCAGCAGCTGTTGGGGCACTTGAACTTTGCATGCCGGGCAGTCGCACCAGGGAGGGTGTTCACCAGGAGGTTAGCCAGGGCAACAGCGGGCAAAAAGCTTCCGCACCATTGGGTAGACATATCATGAGGGATTAGACAAGATTTGGAAGTGTGGGAAAAATTCTTAAAGGAATACAACAGGGCTACATTCTGGCAGAAGGAGTGGCTAGGAAATAATGATCTGGATCTATATACAGATGCATCTGGGGCTATTGGGTTGGGGGCCTATTTCCGAGGGAGATGGATCGCTGAGGCGTGGCCAGATTCTGGGAAGAAGGGGTTGCTAAAGGACATAACTGTACTAGAGATTTTCCCAATACGGGTGGCAATGTTGACATGGGGAGAACACCTAAGGAATAGGAAGATAATGTTTTGGTGTGATAACAGAGCTGTAGTAGAGGTTATCAAAATTTCAAAACCACTCTTCGCAACCACCTCTTCAATATCCGCTCCTGTAACTGCAACCAACAATTCACTCTCTCACCCACTCTGATCCAAATTCTCTGACGAAGTCCATTATGGATTGCAACCTCCGTCAACAATACCAAACCCATGAATAGGACTGACTACTCTGTTTAGATGTTTTCTCAAGCTAATAATGTCTTTCTGCTGTGATGATGTAAATATCATCAACCAAATACTGTAAATAATGTCTGAAAATATCTACATCCAAATACTGTAAATAATGTCGGTGACAAATGTCTGTAACACATGCTTAATGTAATTGTTGTTATACCCTGTCTGTATTAGTTTCTGTCTTACATGTGTCGAGATACCTTTGTAAATGAGCCTCTGGCTCAAAGGTTGTAAACCTGATATATCAAATAAATAAAATAAATAAATATCAACAGGCAGGGAGGGCACTCAGAGAAATGGAACAGGGTCCTGAGACAGTTAGTGCTGAGGGGATTACAACTAAACATGTCGTTTAAAGCCAAGCACATAGAGGGGTTAAAAAAGTGACATAGCTGACAGTCTTTCCCATTTACAGCTGGAAAGATTCAGGTCCTTGGTGCCACAAGTGGCCACAAAGAGAAAACCGGTGGCAGAAAAAGTGTGGGAAATTGGCTGGAAGGAGCCTGACTGTTGTACAGGAGCTCCTGGTCCACCAACACGCTGAAGGCATACGAAGGGGCGTGGGGGGCCTTCCAGGAGTTCCGGAAACAAGAAGGGTTCAAGGTAAGCGAGCCAGTTTCACAGGACCAGGTAACAAAGTACATGGTGAATAAGTGGGAGGCAGGAATGGCTGGTGGTACAATGGGGGTGCAGTTGGCGGGGATAGGATGGGCATGCAGCACAAAAGGTTGGGCCGAGCTGAATAAATTTAAGGTGGTGCGGCGCATGTTGATGGGATGGCAGCGGCTAAAAGGAGGGAAGGTAGACCCAAGAAAACCTATTGCAGGGGACAAACTTGAAGGGCTGGTGGGGACCTTGGTAGAGATTTGTACCACACCCTTCAAAGCCGTTTTATTCAGGGCCATTTTCACGGTGATGGTGGGAGGCGCATTCAGGGTCAGCGAGGTAGTAGCGGCCAACAAAACAGACATAGTAGGGGGATTGTGGGAGGAGGAAATACAATGGGAACAAGGAAAGATCACAATTTGGCTGAGAAGTTCAAAGACAGACCAGATAGGAAGGGGGACAGAGATTGTATTAGGCAAGCATGAGAGTGATAGAACATGCCCAGTAGCGGCACTATGGAAGTACAAGGTGAAGAGACAAGGAAAAAGCAAGCAGTTCTTTACACACCTAGGAGAGAACATGCAAAATTATTTTTCTCATTCATTTAGGAAAGGAAACGCATCCGCACTAGCAGAAAAAGGTGGGTCTGAAGAGGAAATCAGGAAAGCAGGCAGGTGGAGGTCAAACTGCTATAAGACATAGAAACATAGAAGTTGACGGCAGATAAGGACCGCAAGGCCCATCCAGTCTGCCCATTTCTTTTTCTACCTTATAAATGTGCCACCGGCCTTTGCTCTGTCAGTGGCCTATCTATTCATAGTCATTTGTATTGCTCCCTTATGCCTATCCCATGCCTGTTTGAAGCCCTGCACTGTATTCATAGCCACCACTTCCTGAGGTAGGCTGTTCCATGCATCCACCACCCTTTCTGAGAAAAAGAATTTCCTCACATTCCCTCTTAATCGGCCTCCCTCTAATCTCATGCTGTGTCCTCTTGTCCTGCTATTTTTCTTATATTTAAACATGTTAGACTCTTTCACCTTGTTAATACCCTTAAGGTGTTTGAATGTCTCGATCATATCACCTCTCTCCCTCCTTTGCTCAAGGGTATACATATTGAGCTCCATTAATCTGTCCTCATATGTCATCTGATGCAGTCCCTGCACCATTTTGGTTGCCCTTCTCTGGACTGCCTCAATTTGGTTAATCTCCTTGTGAAGGTGTGGCCTCCAGTAGTGCATGCAGTACTCAGATGGGGCCTAACCAGTGTCATGTAAAGAGGATTATTACCTCCCTCTTACCGACTTGTGATGCCCTACTAATACACCTAACATCCCCTAGCCTTACCTACTGCTTTAGAGGTCTGCTTGGATGATTTCAGGTCATCGGTGATGATGACGCCCAAGTCTCTTTCTTCCCTTGTGATTGCCAGCAACTCCCCTCCCAGCCTATAGGTGGCTTCATGGTTTCTCTTCCCTATGTGCATGATCCTGCACTTCTTTGCATTAAATCCCAGTTGCCACTCTTCTGGCCATTTTGCTAGTTTATCCTGATCACTTCTCATTCTGCCCACCCCATCTGGATCACCTACTCTGTTGCAGATCTTGGTGTCATCTGCAAACAGACAAGCCTTACCCTCTAGTCCATCTGCAATGTCACTAATGAAGATATTGAAGAAGACTGGCCCCAGGACTGATCCCTGAGGACATATGTGAGAAAAATAGTCTAATATGCAGGCTTGCTTTTCACAGGTTGGGAAAGATGCAAACGGGTCTGGATACTAGGGCATTCTAACATTTACTGGGCAGAGAGGTGGGTGACTAATCGTCAAGGAGGGAGACAGCTAGGACAGGATCCTGATGGAGTGATGGTCCACTGGAAGGAGGTAAGGGGAATGAGGTGAGCACAGATTATGCCAGCCTTAGAGGAGTTGAAGCAAAAATGGCTGAAACCGGACCTGTTAATATTGCACTTGGGAGGTAATGATTTGGGGGAGCATCCATGGGGTTTGCTGTGCAAGGAGATGATAAAGGATATGGGGACAATACAACGGTGGTGGCCGCAGGCAAGGATAGCCTGGTCAGAGATGGTGTCTAGGATGGTTTGTCGGCAGGCACGGGATATAAAAGGGGTGGAACAGACCAGGGAGAGAATCAACAGGAAGGTGGCGACTTGGTTAAGGGAAGGGGGGGAGTGTACGTAGAACATAAGGGAATTTCCTATTCCAGCCCAGGAAAGTACAGACAGGATGGGGTGCACCTTTCAATGGTAGGGATGGCAACATACATTTTGCAATTGGAGGATAGCATAAAGAAGAAGGAAAAAGAGAGTGTGGGGGGGGAGCCCATTATTCCATCGCATAAGCTGGAGATGGGCTAGTGGAAGAAGTTTTCAGAAAATTAAAAAATTAAAATGGGGGGAGGGAGGGCGTCAAGTAGAAACCATGGGCGGGCTCAGATGCCGGACATGGAGGGAAGCCAAAAGGACGAGGTAGGAAGGGTTTAATATGAGGCACAGTTGCCATCGGCAGCCGGAAAAGGGAGGGCAGCAGGGGGACTAGGAGAAGGGGTACTGGGCTTCCAAACCTCCAGACCCCAGGAAGATTATGGACAACAAAAAGACAAGGACAACAGGAGGAAGAGGACCAAGGGGTATCAGGCTTTAAAGCGTCTGGACCCTGAGAAGACAACAGAAAAAGGGACATTTTGAAACATGTGATTTGAAAAATGTAAATCTTTGACTGCAGATGGAATGTAAAATGGATAGCTTTGGAAATGAAGGAATGTTGGAAATGTAAGAAAAAGTAAAATGCAATCATTGTGTAACCCCCCTGCAAATGGGGGTTCCCAAAAGACTTCCAGGAGCTTGCTTGAATGCTCCAAGCCTGAATGGTGTTTGGCATTTAAGCCATTTATCAGTGAGTGTTTTTAGAGCCTCTGGTACTGTCTCTTTAAGAGCTGTCTGCTTGCAGACATAATTAGTTTGTATGGGGGGACTGTGTGCTTCTCTGAGTACCACTCGAGCTGCTGCCAATTCACTTCATTTTGCAGTCACTAGGAGTGCAAAGGGAACCTATCTGAAAGATGTAACTGTTTGCCAGAAATTATTTAGAGTAATAATGAAATTACAGTTTGTCTAACCTGCTTTCTTTGCAGTCAGAACTGTGTCTGCTAGTTCCCATTCTAGTTTTGAACTGCTGAACTGGACCAATCAGTGTGGGGTAGCTAGCTCTAAAATGGTGCCTTGGACGAATCAGAACTTGGACTCATAATCTGAGCCAGCCACAAGAGTTGTATGGGCAGTGACTCTGGGAGATGTAGTTTAGACTTCAGTGCCTTTTGGACCAACAGCAGCAGTCTATTGTGAGTGACAGCCAATCCAGTCAAGAACTGGGAGGAACTCAAGGAAGTGCCGGTTTTTGTCGGTTGGAGTTCAGTTGAGCTTTGGCAGTGAAGAAGGAAGGAGCCCTGTACTTTTCAGTGTGCAGTTTTAGTCAAAACGGTGTAAGGCCCAGAGTTCGGTCTGCAGCTTGTTAGACTGAATCCGTCCTGTGAAAAGAATCAAAGGATCTCTGAAGAGTAGAAACCAGGCTCACCCTGTAGAAGACTGGAGGAATTGCTGAAAATTACACTCGGTCTGTCAGGAACTGAATCTGCTGTGTGTTCTCCGGTATTGTGCAGTAATTGCGATCGGGATACAGATGCAGCCTGCCTGGTATAGTGCTTTCTTTTATATGGATGTGTGAAGAGGTTTGTGTACCTCAAGTGAGCCCGGCTGACATTGAAGGACCCTATCTTATTTGGAGGTCGTGAGTACTAATTCAGGGTCGCTCCCTGTTGAATTGCCACATTAAATCCAAATGGAATTACTGTACTGCTGACTGTTTAATTCTCCTTTTCTCTGTGTGAAAGGGCCCCTACCAGCTGCCACGGTTTGGACTAGCCACTAGGGCTTGGGTACCCAGGGACAGTAACTGATAGGGATAGGCCTGTGCACAGAGCCATAGTAGATTATTAGAGTGATAAGCTAATTAACCTGATTTCCCTGTCCTTGTTATATCCCCTAAATAAATCAGAGCTGCTTGTTTCAGCAAAGTTATACTGCCTGAGTATTTGTCTATGTTAAAGTACTGTTCTGTGATTGTTGCACTGTATCTCATTTCACAGGAGGTCCCAGTGCGGAACCAGACCTGGGGTAAGTGTATACTGTGAAGGTAATTCTGATATATTGTGTGGGCCACTAGTGGGAAGAAAGGTTGCAGTGTCCCAGAGGGCTGTGACCAAGTTAGTTTAACTATTGCAAACCCTGACCTCTGGGTGGAGGCACCCGCCATTGGATCCAGGCCCCTCAACCTGTTAGTGGCAAATCAGGCAGGGGTAGTAGCCCCTGGGATAAGCGCCATCTAGGGTTTACATCTTGGAGGCTCACCGCTGGGATTGTGTGTCCTCTAGTGGCCATATTCCGAACCACTGTTAAGAAAAAAATGGGTACCCGACAGAGTGGCTGTGCACCGGCTGGTGGAGTGGTGTACTGGGGAGGAGATCGACCCCAAATGCTATGCTTATCCTGGACATCCCCTGGGTATCAATACGGACACTGTGCAGGAGTACTTTCCAAGGTGGAAGGTTTACAAAACCCTGTGGTGGTGGGTCGGCATGCTAATCTGCTCACCCACACTTTCCTGGCCCTAGTAGAGTTTATAGATCCCATAGATAGCTCCAAAGTGCCACAGACCATTACCCCAGAGGGAGCCCTCACTGCTTGGAGAGTGATAACTAAGGACAGTAAAGACCCGGGGAATCAGCCCCACCACTATCTGAAACTTTGAGGAGAAATTTGCTGAATGGTTGCTGGGAGAGGGAAAACTGTGGAGGACTTGAAGAAACTATTCTTGCCACCTGGGGTGTTCCTCCCCAACACCCTCTCCTGCTCCAGTGCCCGTAATGGTGGCTGAACCAATGCAGACTCCTATTTCTGCACCTGCCATTAGTCACGACTCTTACCGAAGGTTGAGGATCTTCTCTGGCACCCTCCCCACCCCCAAGGGAGGATGACTGGGAGACCTGGATAGAACTATGTTGCCCCAAGTGCTAGAATGGCAATGCTCGGGAAGCAGCGAAGAGGGTTAGTGAGAGCCTCCGAGGTCCTGCCCTGGCTACCATCCGTGCTAAACGGGCCAGTAACCCTGAAGCGACTGCACAGGCCTATCTTGAGGCCTTGGAGAATGTGTATGGGAGCCCAGATTCTGATGAGGACCTATGGTGGAAGTAAGAAATGCACAACAACAGTACCAAGGGGAGTTGTTGTCTGTGTATGTCTCTCGGCTGGAAAAATTGTTGCAAGAATGCCTCAGAAAGGGTAGTTTGCTCAGTGATTGAACTAGACCGAACCAGACTGGACAGAATCCTTAAGTCTGCCCCCTTCTCAGAACTGCTGTTGCTTCAGTTACGCCTGGCAAATCGACTGGAATCCCCACCCTCCTATGATGAGTTAATGAGAGAAATTGAGGAGTTGAGAAAAAGCGACCTCGGGAGGTACCTGCACCAACAGCTGTGGCTACGACCAGTGACTGAGGTGACCCATCAAGTGAAGTTCAGGGCAGAGGTTGACAGTCAATGAGTGCTCTGACAAGGAAAAGATATGCCACAATGGGGCGAACTGTTGAGAGATCCAGGAATTCAAAACAGTCCCTTTATGAGGCCACGCCTGCAAATGCGGGCCTGACCTATATCCGACTGCATCTGCTATGGGGTGGGGTACCCACCCATGTATCTCCTGCTGATAACAGCTCCAAACTCAATTCCTTAACCATGGAAGTGCAGAAACTGACGAGATGTCTCCAAATGCTTATCACGACAGAGACAGAGATGGCACCCAGGTTTCCAGTTAGTAATACCCCGCCCTGGCTCCCAGTGTGGCGCCCGGCCAGCTCAAACTCCAGAAAGTATGTTTTGCTATAATTGTGGGAAAGATGGGCACATGAAAGGAATGCCAGTCCCCAAAAGACACTGACAAAGTTGCATATAGGCTACAAGGAGAGCTGGAGAAGAAATCAGTGGTTAAGAGGTGCACGACATGATCCCAGTGAGGGCACCAAAATGCTAATTCACGTCCTTTGTGGCAAGGTCAGTTGCCCAGGCCCCCACTACCGCCTCCAGACTGGTCCAGAATAGTGGTCCCTCCATGGAGACCACTGTAAAGGTGAATGGAGTGTCTACAAGAGCTGTATTAGACAGTGGCTCCCAAGTGACAATTATGTTCCAGGATTGGTATCAGAAGCATTTGTCAGAAGTACCCTTACAACCATTAGAAGGACTGCATGTATGGGGTTAAGTGAGAAGGCCTACCCCTATTCCGGGTATATCCAATTTGGCTGTCTTTCCCACCTCCGTGGCTGGAGTGGCCGAACAAGTAGAGACCCTAGCCTTAGTGTGTCCCCCACTGGACTGTATGATGGTGTCCCTTTGTTGATTGGAACAAATGCTCATATGTTGGAAGGCTGGCACAGTTGTGTTATGAAAACAGGGTCAAAGACTAGTAGAGCTTTAAGAGTTCGGCTTTAATTAAGAAGGCCTATGAGGCACAGAGAGATGCTGAAAAACAGAACCAGAGGAACCGGTCGAATTGTATGGAAGAAGGATCCCGAGTCTCTGATCCTGGCGCCAAATGCCCAGTGTACCTTACAGGAGAGGTCCGTATCAGAAAGGATGTTAAGAATAAAATATTAATGTTGGATGCACCAGGCGATGGAAAATTGCCAGAGGGACTGCTGGTCAAGCCTAGTATTTTGCCGCTAGAGCCCATGCTTATGCCAGAAGGTAATGGTCCAAGTTCATAATGTGTCTGAAAGAGACATTCGAGTAAACAGAGGTTGCATCCTGGCTAATGTGCATTGTGCAGACACTGCAGTGCTACCCAGCAGCAAGAGTTCAAGGAAGAATGACAGAGTAACGCCTGACTTGTTTGATTTCGGCGACTCCCCGCTGCCAGCTGAATGGAAAGTGAGGATCGTGAGAAGCTTGCCCAGAGAGACCAGGTGTTTTCTTTAAAGGAATGGGATGTAGGATGCGGCAAGGAGCTGAGCACAATATCCGCTGCATGACGAAAGACCATTTCGTGAGAGGTCTCGACGCCTGGCACCTGCTGACATAGATGATGTGAGGCGGCATCTGCAAGAGATGTTAGCTGCTGGTGTAATACAAGAATCCAAAGCCCTTATGCTTCCCCATTGTGGTAGTGAGGAAAAGAATGGAACAGTAAGGATGTGTGTGGATTATCGCACCTTAAACCGGCGGACTATCCTGATCAGTACACAATGCCCGCATTCAGGATGCTTTGGACTGCCTAAACGGGAGCAAGTGGTTCTCTGTGCTGGATCTCCATGATGGGTACTACCAGATCCGATGGCCCCAGAGGACCGTGAGAAGACGGCCTTTATCTGTCCGCTACTGTATGAATTCATGAGGGATGCCTCAAGGGATTTCAGGTGCCCCAGCCACTTTTCAACGATTGATGGAGCGTGCAGTGGGGGACATGAACTTACTAGAGTGCCTGGTATACCTAGATGATGTTATTGTGTTTGGCAGCTCACTGGAGGAACATGAGAGCAGATTATTTAAGGTATTGGACCGACTGGAGGACTTTGGCCTTAAACTGTCCATTGATAAGTGTCAATTCTTTCAAACATCAGTAAAGTATGTGGGACACATAGTATCCACCGAGGGAATAGAGACCGACCCAAGTAAAGTTGAGGCCTTGACCACCTGGCCACAGCCCAAAAATCTAAAAAGAACTGCAAAGATTCCTGGGATTCTGTGGTTATTATCGCGCTCATCAAGGACTATTCAAGAGTGATCCGCCTTTACTTAACCTTACTCAAGGGTATCCCCAACCCACAAAAATACCAAAAGTCAGCGTCCCTCAAGACTGAAAGAGTGTATTTTCATCCGAGTGAAGTATTTGGGGCCCGCTGGACTCCTGATTGTGAGACTGCTTTTCATGAGATCATATATCAACTTACCCATGCTCCAGTGCTGGCCTATGCCGATCCAAGAAAACCTTACGTCCTGCACACTGATGCTAGCTTGCAAGGGTTGGGGGCTGTGTTGTACCAAGAGCACGAGAATGGCCTGAGACCAGTGGCCTTTGCCAGTAGAAGCCTGACCCCATCCGAAAAGAACTATCCTGTACATAAGTTAGAGTTCCTAGCTTTGAAGTGGGCTATTGTTGACCAATTCCATGAGTACTTGTATGGGGCTAAAATACTAGTAAAACTGACAATAATCCTTTGACCTATGTGCAGACCTCAGCTAAGTTGGATGCCACTGGCCATAGGTGGCTTTCTGCATTATCTACATATGACTATGCTCTGAATACCGAGCAGGTCTGAACCACATAGATGCTGATGCTCTCTCCGGAGGCCTGCTCCCAGAATGATTGGGTCCGATTGGCAAGAACCTGACATTCGGCACTCTGCCGGAAGTTTGACAGGGAGGAACAAATGTCCACGGACGCAGTGGACTGCATGGTGGATTGCTTGGGACCCTCTGAGAATTGCATACCTGCTGCTTATTGCCACTTTTCTGCAATAGACATTGGTGCACTGCCTCAGCTGGACAATGACAGTATTCGCGGGCTCAATCTCGCGATCCCATGATCAAAGCAGCTTTAGAAGCCCTCATGCAGGAAAAGATGTGTCCAAATTACGCCCACTGATTTGAGAACTGCACTGTTATACAAAGAAGGTCCTAAGTTGAAACTGATCAATAAACTGTTATACAGAGAAACAGTAGACAGAGGGGACAAGTAGACAAACAACAACTAGTGCTGCCCACTGCCTTTCGAGACTCAGTACTGAGGTCCTTGCACAACCACATGGGGCACCTTGGTATAGACAGAACACTTGACTTGGTGAGATCCAGATTCTATTGGCCTAAGATGGGGCTGATGTGGAGCAACACATTCGAACTTGTGTCGCTGGTTACAGAGGAAAGCTTGTTCCAGAGGGCTGCCCCTTGTTAACATCACCACCAGTGCACCCATGGAGCTGGTCTGTATTGATTTTCTGAGTTTGGAGTCAGATCAAAGAAATATCAGTAATGTGCTGGTGGTCACTGACCATTTCACGAGATATGCCCAAGCTTTCCACCAAAGACCAGAAAGCATCCACTGTGGCCAAAGTACTTGTAGAAAACTTTTGTTCACTATGGGCCTCACAAAGAATCCATTCTGATCAAGGGAGAGACTTTGAGAGTCGCCTGATCAAAGAGATGCTTTCTCTGTGGGGAGTGCGAAGTCCAGAACCACTCCTTACCACCCCAGGGGACCCACAGCCTGAACGCTTTCAACCGACTTTGCTAGATATGCTAGGCACCTGCACCCAAAGGACAAGCCTAGATGGAGCCAACAAATTAGCACCCTGGTACATGCTTATAACTGCACCAAAAGTGATGCCACTGGATTCTCCCCTACCGCCTGATGTTTGAAGAGAAGCTCGACTACCAGTAGATGTGTGTTTTGGGGTCTCCTGATGGGGTTCAAGCTGACAACTATTTACAGTATGTAAAAGTTAAAGGCCCAGCTAACTCATGCGTACTAACTGGCTCAAACCATGGCTGCCAAAAGAAATCTGGCCAACAAAGAAAGGCATGATAAAAGGTGAAAGCATGGAACTCCAGGAGGGAGATCGGTATTGCTAAGAAATCTGGGACTGCATGGCAAGCACAAGATTGCTGACCGATGGCACCATCTCCCTCACATTGTAGTGGGCAAACTAGATGATCTGCCAGTGTACAAAGTAAGGCCTGAGAATAATTCCAAAGATGTAAAAACAATACATAGAAATCATTTACTGCCCATTGGACAAATCTTAATTGAGTCTGAGCCCCTAGAAGATGCCCTCTGACCAGTGACTAGAGCTGCTGCTAAGAAAAGATCAAGAAAGTCTGCACCTACAGAAGCAAAGTTAAAGTGTTCCTCCACAAGTCCCAGTTGAGCATGACTGTCAGTCCATATCGGAAGAAAGTGAGAGTGACTTTGAATACTATCCTTCTTACGAACTGAGTCAATTGTTTCGGGCAATCCCTAGTCAATACTGGAGCAAAGCTGGGCCTTCTGACTGTCTAAGCCCCCAGCTTCGTCCCTGGAGCCAATGCTCCAGAAAGTGAAGTGCAAAGCATCAGATCAGATGAAATGGAATCATTGTGCATGGTTGAACTGTTTGAGCTTTCAGGGAGGAAAATGATAGATTGGGGCAGACTGGTGATACACCAACAAGAAGAGTATTTTGAGTGCCCGACAGTCCACTGCCAGTGTCCGAAAGCTCTCCATGCGAGCCAAATGTTGTGGACTCAGAAACTGTAACTCCTGGAGCTGAAAGTGCCCCAAGTTCTAGCCTCTCTACCCCCATGGAGACTCCCTGACAAGTGAGGACAATGCTGAAAATGAGGCTCAGAGTGCAGAGACTATAACAGTTCCCCCTAGAAAGACTGGTCGAGCTGTAAAGCCTGTGGTGCACCTCAGTTATGATTCACTTGGGGGCCTGTGGACTTGCCTCTCAATGTTGTCCATAAAGGAGTGTATGTGTCCCCGAGCTCACTGCCCAAACTGAGCATCAGTGCTAACTCCAAGTTACTTGTGTTGCCCTATATGGGGTGCCCTTGCCCCATCCAGCCCCAAGGTAACTGATAGGAAGGCCCCCTCTTCAGGTTTCATGTACAAGAGGTAATAACTTGAGTTATGGTACAATGTGTATGTAATACTGTGTAAAGAGTGACGTACTGCAATGTTTCAGAAATGTGTTCTTGTAAAATGATATATTGACTGATGATTACATGTGCGAGCCTAATGCAAATGTATATGGTTGCAGTTGAACTTAGTACTTGCTTGACGCTGACGCCAAGCTTTCCAGGCCAGGAAGGGTAACCCCCTGCAAATGGGGGTTCCCAAAAGACTTCAGGAGCTTGCTTGAATGCTCCAAGCCTGAATGGTGTTTGGCATTTAAGCCATTTATCAGTGAGTGTTTTAGAGCCTCTGGTACTGTCTCTTTAAGAGCTGTCTGCTTGCAGACATAATTAGTTTGTATGGGGGACTGTGTGCTTCTCTGAGTACCACTGAGCTGCTGCCAATTCACTTCATTTTTGCAGTCACTAGGAGTGCAAAGGAACCTATCTGAAAGATGTAACTGTTTGCCAGAAATTATTTAGAGTAATAATGAAATTACAGTTTGTCTAACCTGCTTTTTGCAGTCAGAACTGTGTCTGCTAGTTCCCATTCTAGTTTTGAACTGCTGAACTGGACCAATCAGTGTGGGGTAAGCTAGCTCTAAAATGGTGCCTTGGACGAATCAGAACTTGACTCATAATCTGAGCCAGCCACAAGAGGATTGTATGGGCAGTGACTTGGGAGATGTAGTTTAGACTTCAGTGCCTTTTGGACCAACAGCAGCAGTCTATTGTGAGTGACAGCCAATCCAGTCAAGAACTGGGAGGAACTCAAAGGAAGTGCCTGGTTTTTGTCGGTTGGAGTTCAGTTGAGCTTTGCAGTGAAGAAGGAAGGAGCCCTGTACTTTTCAGTGTGCAGTTTTAGTCAAAAACGTGTAAGGCCCAGAGTTCCGTCTGCAGCTTGTTAGGACTGAACTGCCCCTGTGAAAAGAATCAAAGGATCTCTGAAGAGTAGAAACCAGGCTCACCCTGTAGAAGACTGGAGGAATTGCTGAAAATTACACTCGGTCTGTCAGGAACTGAATCTGCTGTGTGTTCTCCGGTATTGTGCAGTAATTGCGATCGGGATACAGATGCAGCCTGCCTGGTATAGTGCTTTCTTTATATGGATGTGTGAAGAGGTTTGTGTACCTCAAGTGAGCCCGGCTGACATTGAAGGACCCTATCTTATTTGGAGGTCGTGAGTACTAATTCAGGGTCGCTCCTGTTGAATTGCCACATTAAATCCAAATGGAATTACTGTACTGCTGACTGTTTAATTCTCCTTTCTCTGTGTGAAAGGGCCCCTACCAGCTGCCACGGTTTGGACTAGCCACTAGGGCTTGGGTACCCAGGGACAGTAACTGATAGGATAGGCCTGTGCACAGAGCCATAGGTAGATTATTAGAGTGATAAGCTAATTAACCTGATTTCCCTGTCCTTGTTATATCCCCCTAAATAAATCAGAGCTGCTTGTTCTGTGCAAAGTTATACTGCCTGAGGTATTTGTCTATGTTAAAGTACTGTTCTGTGATTGTTGCACTGTATCTCATTTCACAGGAGGTCCCAGTGCCGGAACCAGACCTGGGGTAAGTGTATACTGTGAAGGTAATTTGATATATTGTGTGGGCCACTAGTGGGAAGAAAGGGGTTGCAGTGTCCCAGAGGGCTGTGACTGTTAGTTTAACTATTGCAAACCCTGACCTCTGGGTGGAGGCACCCGCCATTGGATCCAGGCCCCTCAACCTGTTAGTGGCAAATCAGGCAGGGGTAGTAGCCCCTGGGATAGCGCCATCTAGGGGTTACAATTGTAAGACATGTATAATAAATCGAATTGCCAGTTGAGCACCCACAAAAAGTTGTTGTGCGTCTCTTTCATGAGGATCTCCATCTGACAAAGGATGTTGGGGATTGGAGGTAGCTGCTTGGCCTCGGAGCACTGCGGGAGAAGGTGATAGCTGCCATGTTTTATAGAGCTGGTAACTGTTCCAGAATGGGATAGACAGACAATGTTTATGGAGGGGGAGGGCTACAGCAGGTGTAAGCATGCCTAAAGCCGGAGTATGCTCAAATTTGAAAGCAATCGGTGGTAGTTCATTTTACAGAGTAACACCACTGCCTGTTGCTGACCTGTCGGCATCTCCCATTTCTTTTGTCATGTAGCAGATGACATAATCGCTTACCTTGGGTTTGCATGGTAACATCGCGAAACAAACAATTTTAATTTAAAATGACGTATTTCTATTGCGCTGGCAGATATCTGTAAGAACGGAAGACATTTCTGGTGTTGCATTATTAATGAGGTGTTTACCAAAGACTATTGCAACCATGGCTGGTTTGTGAATCATATTTGGCAGCAGCTGGACCCACAAACCTGAGAACAGCTAAACACCCCAAAAACAATTGGCAGGTTTGACCAGAGCCAGCGGTGTGCCCGCAGTGAGTTGCGCTGCCACCTGTCAGACTGGGATTCCCATTCAATCTCCAGAATCTCACACTGGAGTCAGCTGTGCACCGGGCACCTCACGGAGCTGAGGTGACTGGTTCCGGGACAGGAAGGTCACAGAGCCTCCCAGCATCTGCGTAACCACGGCCAGACAATCACAGAGCCTGGCTAAGGATGGAGAGGCACTTCTGCAAGGTTTATTTTGTGAGTTCAGTTGTAGGGGTGTGACGGTTGGCTTTTCCGATTCTGACCAGACCAGAAGACCCAAAAATAGTATATATATGGCAAAAAGAAACTGTGCAATCAACATAAAAAACAAAACTATGTTTTCCCCAACCCCGCCCCCTACTAGATACTGGTAGCCTTTGGGGGTTAACAGCTGTGTGCACGCCCATCCTATTGGCACTGCTGGGCAGCATTCCTTCTGTGGCATTACCATGATCACATTAGCTATCTGTCGTGCGTCGCTAGCCATAGCTGCTGGTTTCATAACATCTGGTGAATGTTTAAAAAAAAAAAAAAGTCCCTAAATCTTTGGAGACACAGCAGTGTGTGCTCCCACCCTCTGTTCTTCTGCCCAGTTCTTCTTAGGTGCTCCCCTCAGGTGGCGCTACATGGCGGAGCAGCATGCAGTAAACTGGACGCCATCATAAAAGTCCTTCCCCCAAACTGCATTCATCACGTGATGCTTGTGTGCACTCTGCAGCTGGTGCATTCGGGTGCTCTGTGGGGGTGCCTCCCCCCCTTATTGATGCCAACAGTCTACATGTAAAGCACTCAAGAAGGAAACTCCAGCCACAGGAATCAGTGAAACCTGTTTTGAGGTATATCTGGTTAATGTTCACTGCTCAAGTTTCTGTGCCTGGAACAAAGACAGCTTCCACAGTCGGAATACCCCAGGGCTTCGCTCCTTCAAGCGCCCCCCTGAGCAATCATATGAACATACAAAGAAGCCAGCAGGAGAAGGCCATTTGGTCTATCAAGTCTGCCTGTACTGCAGGTTCCACAGCTTGAGCTACTGTCCCCACCATCCCTCCCCACTCCTCTCATCCTCTCTACTCATGATCCTTACCTTCCCCCTATGCCTATCCCAGCCTCTCTTAAAGCTGTCCACTGTCTTGAATGAAATTACCTCTTCTGGCAGCATATTCCAAGTGTCCACCACCCTCTCTGTGAAGAAGTGCTTCCTGATCTCCCTTCTAAGGAGGCAGTATAGCGCAGTGGTTTAAGGCTCTGAACTGCAAACCTGGAGACCTGGGTTTGAATAACACAGCCCCCACTTGCATACTGTGCAACCCTGAGCAAGTCACTTAAATTCCTTGTGCACCCAGGTTGCACCTGTAAACTAGCTTTTACCTTAGTGTGTCTTTCCTGGTAAAACAAAGGTAAAAAAAATGAAATAAAATAAACTCCCACCCTCCAGCTTAAGACTGTGCCCCCTCACGTTATAGTTGCCACTCAGCTTAAAGAGACTCTCCTTATCAACCTTATTTATTCCTTTCAAATACGTGAAGGTCCCAATCATGTCTCTCCTCTCTCTCTCTCTCTCTCTCCTGTCTTCTAAGGAGTGCATGTTCAGTGCCCTCATTCTCTCCTCGTATGCCTTACCCTGCTGACCTGTTCAGTGCCCTCAGTCTCTCCTCGTATGTCTTGCCCTGCTGACCTGCTATCATCTTTGTAGCCCTCCCCTGGACCTTCTCCAGCAGGTTAATTTCCTTTTTGAGGCATGGGCACCAGTACTGAACTTCCATACTCTAGATGCGGCATTACCAGTGACCTGTACAAGGGCAGTATAACCTCCTCTCTCCTACTACAGATCCCCATGGATATGCATCCCAGCATCTTGTTTGTCTTTGCTGCCGCTTTCTTGCACTGTGTGAAGTGCTTCAGGTCACTAGTGATCATCACTCCCAGGTCCTTCTCCTCCTCTGTTGCAGATACTCGGACTCCACCCAGGCAGTACTCCGTCCTGGGATTCTTGGCTCCAATATGCATAACTTTACATTTCTTAGCATTGAAGCCAAGCTGCCAGATCTTGGCCCACCTCCCCAGCTTTTTCAGATCTTTCAGTAGGTCCTGTATCCCTTCAGCTATGTCCACTGTCCCATAGAGCTTGGTGTCATCTTCGAATAGGCACATTTTGCCCTTGATGCCATCTCCAATGTCATGGATGAAGACATTGAACAACACCAGCCCTAGCACTGAGCCCTGTGGAACCCCACTGCTGTAGTTACCTCTCTAGTGCCAGATAGCTCTTCCGCTACAACTACCCTCTGGGCTCTGTCCCTCATCCAATTTTCCACCCATCTGGCCATCTTTTCCCCAACCTCAAGATCCACCAACTTCCAGATCAACCTTTTGTGGGGCACAGAGTCAAAGTCCTTGCTGAAATCAAGATAGAGGATGTCTACTGCTTGGCCCCTGTCTACTGTCTTAGTGACACAGTCAAAGAAGTCAATCAGATTTGTTTGACACAATCCCCCCCCCCCCCATGAACCCATACTGCCTTGCATCCTGAAGACCATGCTCCTCTAGATATTCCACCAACCTTTTCTTTAGTATGGTCTCCATGAGCTTGCCCACAATGGAGGTCAGACTGACTGGTCTGTAATTCCCTAGGTCATCCTTGGGACCGACCGCTTTTGTGTTTTTTGTGTTTTTAATCAACATTAAATATACCCTGAAAGAAGTTTCCCCGATTTCTGTGTCTGGCATTTCCTTTTTGAGCACTTTATAGACCATTGGTATTCATCACAGTGATGCTGACCGACACTCTGCCTACTAAAAATGCCCTCCAGCTCCGTCACACCTGTTTACCTCCCCTGTCATGCACCGGGACCACAGGGGAGCAGCTAAGTATAACTGGCAGTCAACAGAGGATATTGCACACACAGCTGTGTCCATGAAGATTTTTTTTTTTCTCTCTACAGAGCTTTTTTCCTGGCCTACATTTGTCCCTCACAGATCCACGCTGTTCCAAGGACATATACTAATCAGGCCTGCAGTCCCTCTGTTTCCACTAACTGAGGTCCTGCTTCCTCCATGGCTTAATCTCCAGGACAGCGGCTCAGTGGGGAGGGCTACCTGCCCCCACCACCAAGGCAGTCTTTCTGGACTAGGATCCAGTGATGGGCCCCTCCCCCCCTGCAGTAGAGACCCAGGGGCTTCCCAGGGTCTCAAGCCGTCATCCGTCATGCAGACTGTGTGTGTGTGTGTGTGTGTGTGTGTGTGTGTGATTTTCCTTCTCTTTGTGCTCCCTCCCTTCTTCCCTGGTGTGGGCACAGCCTTCTCGCTGGCCTAGGCTGCACACAGCATATGCCCTGCAGAGGGAGTAAGTTCCCTTGGTCCAACGCAGAGGTCACTGTAGTACCAGTGCCTTCCCAGATCGCAGCGCACTGATGAGCCTGACTCCTGATATGGCTTCCCAAACTCACTTCTGAACCCAGGCCAGCCGCTCTGCAGTGCGTTGCGTTGCCATTGTGCCATTGGGGCAGCCCTCACGGGACTGGACTTTTTTTTTTTTTTTTTTAAATATTTTATTTACTTATTGTATCACAAGTCAACACAAACTGCCACCTGCACAGAATATACACAGCAGGCATTCAGGCACTTAAGCAATAAGGCATGATCAGGGGTTAGACTAACAGTCTGTTAATCATTCCCTAGGGGTGTAATGTGGCACGAGGCAGTATAGCGTAGTGGTTTAAGGCTCTGAGCTGCAAAGCTGGAGACCTGGGTTTGAATCCCACAGCCCCCACTTGCATACTGTGTGATCCTGAGCAAGTCACTTAACTTCCCTGTGCTCCCAGGTCGCACCTGTAAACAAGCTTTCAGCTTAGTGTGCCACTCCTGGTTAAACAATTAAAATATATATATATATATTGCCCCTAGGGGTGATTGACTGACTGTTAATCTAACTCCTGGGAGTGCCTTATTGCTATTATAAACAATTGTTCCAAAAGAAGAGGGTTAAAAGAATACTTTTTGAATGTTTTCCTCATTTAGAGGGAGATTTTTAATAAAATAGTTCTTCCACCAACAGTTTAAGAATACTGGTTAAAAATCAGAATGCATCATTCCAGTCATTCAGCAGTGCTAGAGGATGGTATGCTGACAGGAAGAATCCATGTGCCACTGTGATGAAGCTGTACATGACAGTATAACATGGATTAATATAAGGCTGTTGGAATCCAAACAGCCAATCAGATTGCAGCATTTCTGAGAACCTTTTTATAACTGACATTACAACAGAGGTGCATGTACAGTCCCTGCACTTGTTACAAGATACTGTAGGTTTTGTCTGATGAAAGGCTCTGTGTAGCCTGAAAACTTACGCTCTGTAAATCTCTTGTTGGTCCAATAAAAGGTATCAAATATACTAACTGCTATATGTACTAGACAATAGAAGGCCTTATGCCCACGATTCTGTCTTCCATATTAATAGGCCCAGATTTCCCTTGTATTTCCTATTGTAACCCCCTTGTTCCCAGGGATTACTAGAATCCCACTTAGAATCAGTGGCAGGCAGGGAGAGGCAGTTTGTGAGATGCCACTTAAATGGATTTTACACTGTCACACTCTGTTTTCAGTCTCTGCTGAGCTGCAGTGATGATGTCAGCTTAGAACTGTCGCAGCAGCATAAGCCACAATGGAATGCTAGCTGCAGGGGTTAGCAGCAGAATGTTGGGAGAGAGTCAGTAGACTGTAGAGTTCGAGAGAGAGTCTGTAGAGTGAGGAGTGCTAGAGAAGGCAGCTCCTCAGACTTAGCTCTGACAGAGAGCTACCTCTGGAGATTGAGTAGTGAGTTCTCACCCTAGAAGAAGAATACAGAAGACCAGTGAGTGAAGTGGTAGAGATCGCTCCTAGAGGGTGTTCCAGTGCCCCATCCCCGGAGGGATGGGGGTAATTCCAGGATTCAGGGGCAATCCCCTGGTCCAGCCTGGAGTGAGGTGAAGATGCCTGAGATTCGTTTGTTCTGTGAGTACCTGAAACTTTTTGTGTGTAACCCCCCTGCAAATGGGGGTTCCCAAAAGACTTCAAGGAGCTTGCTTGAATGCTCCAAGCCTGAATGGTGTGTGGCATTTAAGCCATTTATCAGTGAGTGTTTTTAGAACCTCTGGTACTGTCTCTTTAAGAGCTGTCTGCTTGCAGACATAATTAGTTTGTATGGGGGACTGTGTGTTTCTTTGATTGAGTACCACTCAAGCTGCTGCCAATTCACTTCATTTTTGCAGTCACTAGGAGTGCAAAGGGA
The DNA here is from genome assembly GCA_016271365.2 of Neoceratodus forsteri. Lineage (NCBI taxonomy): Eukaryota > Metazoa > Chordata > Ceratodontiformes > Ceratodontidae > Neoceratodus > Neoceratodus forsteri. The sequence goes on from CM028130.1 coordinate 1,619,164,205, forward strand.
ACCTATCTGAAAGATGTAACTGTTTGCCAGAAATTATTTAGAGTAATAATGAAATTACAGTTTGTCTAACCTGCTTTGCAGTCAGAACTGTGTCTGCTAGTTCCCCATTCTAGTTTTGAACTGCTGAACTGGACCAATCAGTGTGGGGTAAGCTAGCTCTAAAATGGTGCCTTGGACGAATCAGAACTTGGACTCATAATCTGAGCCAGCCACAAGAGGATTGTATGGGCAGTGACTCTGGGAGATGTAGTTTAGACTTCAGTGCCTTTTTGGACCAACAGCAGCAGTCTATTGTGAGTGACAGCCAATCCAGTCAAGAACTGGGAGGAACTCAAAGGAAGTGCCCGGTTTTGTCGGTTGGAGTTTCAGTTGAGCTTTGGCAGTGAAGAAGGAAGGAGCCCTGTGCTTTTCAGTGTGCAGTTTTAGTCAAAAACGTGTAAGGCCCAGAGTTCCGGTCTGCAGCTTGTGTAACAGCTTGTTAGGACTGAATCTGTCCTGTGAAAAGAATCAAAGGATCTCTGAAGAGTAGAAACCAGGCTCACCCTGTAGAAGACTGGAGGAATTGCTGAAAATTTCACTCGGTCTGTCAGGAACTGAATCTGCTGTGTGTTCTCCGGGTATTGTGCAATTGCATCGGGATACAGATGCAGCCTGCCTGGTATAGTGCTTTCTTTTATATGGATGTGTGAAAAGGTTTGTGTACCTCAAGTGAGCCCTGCTGACATTGAAGGACCCTATCTTATTTGGAGGTCGTGAGTACTAATTCAGGGTCGCCCTGTTGAATTGCCACATTAAATCCAAATGGAATTACTGTACTGCTGACTGTTTAATTCTCCTTTTCTCTGTGTGAAAGGGCCCTACCAGCTGCCACGGTTTGGACTAGCCACTAGGGCTTGGGTACCCAGGGACAGTAACTGATAGGGATAGGCCTGTGCACAGAGCCATAGGTAGATGATTAGAGTGATAGCTAATTAACCTGATTTCCCTGTCCTTGTTATATCCCCTAAATAAATCAGAGCTGCTTGTTTCAGCAAAGTTATACTGCCTGAGGTATTTGTCTATGTTAAAGTACTGTACTGTGACTGTTGCACTGTATCTCATTTCACAGGAGGTCCCAGTGCCGGAACCAGACCTGGGGGTAAGTGTATACTGTGAAGGTAATTCTGATATATGTGGGCCACTAGTGGGAAGAAAGGGGTTGCAGTGTCCCAGAGGGCTGTGACCAAGTTAGTTTAACTATTGCAAACCCTGACCTCTGGGTGAAGGCACCGCCATTGGATCCAGGCCCCTCAACCTGTTAGTGGCAAATCAGGCGGGGTAGTAGCCCCTGGGATAGCGCCATCTAGGGGTTACATCTTGGAGGCTCACCGCTGGGATTGTGTGTCCTCTAGTGGCCATATTCACGAACCACTGTTAAGAAAAAATGGGTACCCGACAGAAGTGGCTGTGCACCGGCTGGTGGAGTGGTGTACTGGGAGAGATCGACCCCAAAATGCTATGCTTATCCTGGACATCCCTGGGTATCAATCCGGACACTGTGCAGGAGTACTTTCCAAGGTGGAAGGTTTACAAAACCCTGTGGTGGTGGGTCGGCATGCTAATCTGCTCACCCACACTTTCCTGGCCTAGTAGAGTTTAAGGATCCCATAGATAGCTCCAAAGTGCCACAGACCATTACCCCAGAGGAGCCCTCACTGCTTGGAGAGTGATAACTAAGGACAGTAAAGACCGGGGGAATCAGCCCCACCACTATCTGAAACTTTTGAGGAGAAATTTGCTAAATGGTTGCTGGGAGAAGGAAAACTGTGGAGGACTTGAAGAAACTATTCTTGCCACCTGGGGTGTTCCTCCCCAACACCTCTCCGCTCCAGTACCCGTAATGGTGGCTGAACCAATGCAGACTCCTATTTCTGCACCTGCCATTAGTCACGACTCTTACCGAGGTTGAGGATCTTCTCTGGCACCCTCCCACCCCCAAGGGGAGGATGACTGGGAGACCTGGATAGACTATGTTGCCCCCAAGTGCTAGAATGGCAATGCTCGGAAGAGAGCGAAGAGGGTTAGTGAGAGCCTCCGAGGTCCTGCCCTGGCTACCATCCGTGCTAAACGGGCCAGTAACCCTGAAGCGACTGCACAGGCCTATCTTGAGGCCTTGGAGAATGTGTATGGGAGCCCAGATTCTGATGAGGACCTATGGTGGAGAGTAAGAAATGCACAACAGTACCAAGGGAGTTGTTGTCTGTGTATGTCTCTGGCTGGAAAAATTGTTGCAAGAATGCCTCAGAAAAGGTAGTTTGCCAGCTTGAACTGGACGAACCAGACTGGACAGAATCCTTAAGTCTGCCCCTTCTCAGAACTGCTGTTGCTTCAGTTACGCCTGGCAAATCGACTGGAATCCCCCACCTCCCATGATGAGTTAATGAGAGAAATTCGAGGAGTTGAGAAAAGGCGACCCGGGAGGGACCTGCACCAACAGCTGTGGCGCTACTCGAAAGTGACTGAGGGTGACCCATCAAGTGAAGTTCAGGGGCAGAGGTTGACAGTCAATGAGTGCTCTGACAAGGAAAAGATATGCCACAATGGGGAACTGTTGAGAGAGATCCGAGAATTCAAAACAGTCCCTTTATGAAGGCCACGCCTGCAAGTACGGGCCCTGACCTATATCCGACTGCATCTGCTATGGGGTGGGGTACCCACCCATGTATCTCCTGCTGATAACAGCTCAAACTCAATTCCTTGACCATGGAAGTGGAGAAACTGACGAGATGTCTCCAAATGCTTATCACGCCCGCAGACAGAGATGGCACCAAGGTTTCCAGTTAGTAATACCCCGCCCTGGCTCCCAGTGTGGCGCCTCGGCCAGCTCAAACTCCAGAAAGTATGTTTTGCTATAATTGTGGGAAAGATGGGCACATGAAAGAGAATGCCAGTCCCCAAAGACACTGACAAAGTTGCATATAGGCTACAAGGAGAGCTTGGAGAAGAAATCAGTGGTTAAGAGGTGCAGACATGATCCCAGTGGAGGGCACCAAAATGCTAATTCACGTCCTTTTGTGGCAAGGTCAGTTGCCCAGGCCCCCACTCCGCCTCTCCAGACTGGTCCAGAATAGTGGGTCCCTCCATGGAGACCACTGTAAAGGTGAATGGAGTGTCTACAAGAGCTGTATTAGACAGTGGCTCCCAAGTGACAATTATGTTCCAGGATTGGTATCAGAAGCATTTGTCAGACGTACCCTTACAACCATTAGAAGGACTGCATGTATGGGGTTAAGTGAGAAGGCCTACCCTATTCGGGTATATCCGAATTTGGCTGTCTTTCCCCACCTCCGTGGCTGGAGTGGCGAACAAGTAGAGACCCTAGCCTTAGTGTGTCCCCCACTGGACTGTATGATGGTGTCCTTTGTTGATTGGAACAAATGCTCATATGTTCGGAAGGCTGGCACAGTTGTGTTATGAAAACAGGGTCAAAGACTAGTAGAGCTTTAAGAGTTCGGCTTTAATTAAGAAGGCCTATGAGGCACAGAGATGCTGAAAAACAGAACCAGAGGAACGGTCGGAATTGTATGGAAGAAGGATCCTGAGTCTCTGATCCTGGCGCCAAATGCCCAGTGTACCTTACAGGAGAGGTCCGTATCAGAAAGGATGTTAAGAATAAAATATTAATGTTGGATGCACCAGGCGATGGAAAATTGCCAGAGGACTGCTGGTCAAGCCTAGTATTTTGCCGCTAGAGCCCATGCTTATGCCAGAGGGTAATGGTCCAAGTTCATAATGTGTCTGAAAGAGACATTCGAGTAAACAGAGGTTGCATCCTGGCTAATGTGCATTGTGCAGACACTGCAGTGCTACCCAGCAGCAAGAGTTCAAGGAAGAAATGACAGAGTAACGCCTGACTTGTTTGATTTCGCGACTCCCGCTGCCAGCTGAATGGAAAGTGAGGATCAGTGAGAAGCTTGCCCAGAAGACCAGGTGTTTTCTTTAAAGGAATGGGATGTAGGATGCGTGCAGGAGCTGAGCACAATATCCGGCTGCATGACGAAGACCATTTCGTGAGAGGTCTCGACGCCTGGCACCTGCTGACATAGATGATGTGAGACGGCATCTGCAAGAGATGTTAGCTGCTGGTGTAATACAAGAATCCAGAAGCCCTTATGCTTCCCCATTGTGGTAGTGAGGAAAAAGAATGGAACAGTAAGGATGTGTGTGATTATCGCACCTTAAACCGGCGGACTATCCCTGATCAGTACACAATGCCCGCATTCAGGATGCTTTGGACTGCCTAAGCGGGAGCAAGTGGTTCTCTGTGCTGGATCTCCGCAGTGGGTACTACCAGATCCGATGGCCCCAGAGGACCGGAGAAGACGGCCTTTATCTGTCCGCTTGGCTTCTATGAATTCATGAGGATGCCTCAAGGGATTTCAGGTGCCCCAGCCACTTTTCAACGATTGATGGAGCGTGCAGTGGGGACATGAACTTACTAGAGTGCCTGGTATACCTAGATGATGTTATTGTGTTTGGCAGCTCACTGGAGGAACATGAGGCAGATTATTTAAGGTATTGGACCGACTGGAGGACTTTGGCCTTAAACTGTCCATTGATAAGTGTCAATTCTTTCAAACATCAGTAAAGTATGTGGGACACATAGTATCCACCGAGGAATAGAGACCGACCCAAGTAAAGTTGAGGCCTTGACCACCTGGCCACAGCCCAAAAATCTAAAGAACTGCAAAGATTCCTGGGATTCTGTGGTTATTATCGGCGCTTCATCAAGGACTATTCAAGAGTGATCCGCCCTTTACTTAACCTTACTCAAGGGTATCCCCAACCCACAAAAATACCAAAAGTCAAGCGTCCTCAAGACTGAAGAGTGTATTTTCATCCAGTGAAGTATTTGGGGCCCGCTGGACTCCTGATTGTGAGACTGCTTTTCATGAGATCATATATCAACTTACCATGCTCCAGTGCTGGCCTATGCCGATCCAAGAAAACCTTACGTCCTGCACACTGATGCTAGCTTGCAAGGGTTGGGGGCTGTGTTGTACCAAGAGCACGAGAATGGCCTGAGACCAGTGGCCTTTGCCAGTAGAAGCCTGACCCCATCCGAAAGAACTATCCTGTACATAAGTTAGAGTTCCTAGCTTTGAAGTGGGCTATTGTTGACCAATTCCATGAGTACTTGTATGGGCTAAAATACTAGTAAAAACTGACAATAATCCTTTGACCTATGTGCAGACCTCAGCTAAGTTGGATGCCACTGGCCATAGGTGGCTTTCTGCATTATCTACATATGACTATGCTCTGAATACCGAGCAGGTCTGAACCACATAGATGCTGATGCTCTCTCCCGGAGGCCTGTTCCCCAGAATGATTGGGTCCGATTGGCAGAACCTGACATTCGGGCACTCTGCCGGAAGTTTGACAGGGAGGAACAAATGTCCCGGACGCAGTGGACTGCATGGTGGATTGCTTGGGAGCCTCTGAGAATGCATACCTGCTGCTTATTGCCACTTTTCTGCAATAGACATTGGTGCACTGCCTCAGCTGGACAATGACAGTATCGGCGGGCTCAATCTCGCGATCCCATGATCAAAGCAGCTTTAGAAGCCCTCTATGCAGGAAAAGATGTGTCCAAATTACGCTCCACTGATTTGAGAACTGCACTGTTATACAAAGAAGGTCCTAAGTTGAAACTGATCAATAAACTGTTATACAGAGAAACAGTAGACAGAGGGGACAAGTAGACAAACAACAACTAGTGCTGCCCACTGCCTTCGGAGACTCAGTACTGAGGTCCTTGCACAACCACATGGGGCACCTTGGTATAGACAGAACACTTGACTTGGTGAGATCCAGATTCTATTGGCCTAAGATGGGGGCTGATGTGGAGCAACACATTCCAACTTGTAGTCGCTGCTTACAGAGGAAAGCTTTGCCCCAGAGGGCTGCCCCCCTTGTTAACATCACCACCAGTGCACCCATGGAGCTGGTCTGTATTGATTTTCTGAGTTTGGAGTCAGATCAAAGAAATATCAGTAATGTGCTGGTGGTCACTGACCATTTCACGAGATATGCCCAAGCTTTCCCCACCAAAGACCAGAAAGCATCCACTGTGGCCAAAGTACTTGTAGAAAACTTTTTTCACTATGGGGCTCACAAAGAATCCATTCTGATCAAGGGAGAGACTTTGAGAGTCGTCTGATCAAAGAGATGCTTCTGTGGGGAGGCGAAAGTCCAGAACCACTCTTACCACCCCCAGGGGGACCCACAGCCTGAACGCTTTCAACGCACTTTGCTAGATATGCTAGGCACCCTGCACCCAAAGGACAAGCCTAGATGGAGCCAACAAATTAGCACCCTGGTACATGCTTATAACTGCACCAAAAGTGATGCCACTGGATTCTCCCCTACCGCCTGATGTTTGGAAGAGAAGCTTCGACTACCAGTAGATGTGTGTTTTGGGGTCTCTCCTGATGGGGTTCAAGCTGACAACTATTTACAGTATGTGCAAAGTTAAAGGCCCAGCTAACTCATGCGTACTCAACTGGCTCAAACCATGGCTGCCAAAAGAAATCTGGCCAACAAAGAAAGGTATGATAAAAAGGTGAAGCACAGGAACTCCAGGAGGAGATCGGTATTGCTAAGAAATCTGGGACTGCATGGCAAGCACAAGATTGCTGACAGATGGCACCATCTCCCTCACATTGTAGTGGGCAAACTAGATGATCTGCCAGTGTACAAAGTAAGGCCTGAGAATAATTCAAAAGATGTAAAACAATGCATAGAAATCATTTACTGCCCATTGGACAAATCTTAATTGAGTCTGAGCCCTAGAAGATGCCCCTCTGGACCAGTGACTACAGCTGCTGCTAGAAAAGATCAAGAAAGTCTGCACCTACAGAAGCAAAGTTAAAGTGTTCCCTCCACAAGTCCCAGTTGAGCATGACTGTCAGTCCATATCGGAAGAAAGTGAGAGTGACTTTGAATACTATCCTTCTTACGAACTGAGTCAATTGTTTCGAGGCAATCCCTAGTCAATACTGGAGATGAAGCTGGGCCTTCTGGACTGTCCAAGCCCCCCAGCTTCATCCTGGAGTCAATGCTCCCAGAAAGTGAAGTGCAAAGCATCAGATCAGATGAAATGGAATCATTGTGCATGGTTGAACTGTTTGAGCTTTCAGGGAGGAAAATGATAGATTGGGGCAGACTGGTGATACACCCGAACAAGAAGAGTATTTTGAGTGCCCTGACAGTCCACTGCCAGTGTCCAAAGCTCTCCATGCGAGCCAAATGTTGTGGACTCAGAAACTGTAACTCCTGGAGCTGAAAGTGCCCCAAGTTCTAACCTCTCTACCCCATGGAGACTCCTGACAAGTGAGGACAATGCTGAAAATGAGGCTCAGAGTGCAGAGACTGTAACAGTTCCCCTAGAAAGACTGGTCGAACTGTAAAGCCTGTGGTGCACCTCAGTTATGATTCACTTGGGAGGCCTGTGGACTTGCCTCTCAATGTTGTCCATAAAGGAGTGTATGTGTCCCGAGCTCATTGCCCAACTGAGCATCAGTGCTAACCCAAGTTACTTGTGTTGCCCTCTAAGTATGGTGCCCTTGCCCCATCCAGCCCCAAGGTAACTGATAGGAAGGGCCCCTCCTTCAGGTTTCATGTACAAGAGGTAATAACTTGAGTTATGGTACAATGTGTATGTAATACTGTGTAAAGAGGACGAATGCAATGTTTCAGAAATGTGTTCTTGGTAAAATGATATATTGACTGATGATTACGTATGCGAGCCTAATGCAAATGTATATGGTTGCAGTTGAAACTTATGGGGTACTTGCTTGACGCGGATGTCAAGCTTTCCCAGGCCAGGAAGGTGTAACCCCCTGCAAATGGGGTTCCCAAAAGACTTCCAGGCGCTTTGCTTGAATGCTCCAAGCCTGAATGGTGTTTGGCATTTAAGCCATTTATCAGTAGTGTTTTAGAACCTCTGGTACTGTCTCTTTAAGAGCTGTCTGCTTGCAGACATAATTAGTTGTATGGGGACTGTGTGTTTCTTTGATTGAGTACCACTCAAGCTGCTGCCAATTCACTCCATTTTGCAGTCACTAGGAGTGCAAAGGAACCTATCTGAAAGATGTAACTGTTTGCCAGAAATTATTTAGAGTAATAATGAAATTACAGTTTGTCTAACCTGCTTTCTTTGCAGTCAGAACTGTGTCTGCTAGTTCCCCATTCTAGTTTTGAACTGCTGAACTGGACCAATCAGTGTGGGGTAAGCTAGCTCTAAAATGGTGCCTTGGACGAATCAGAACTTGGACTCATAATCTGAGCCAGCCACAAGAGGATTGTATGGGCAGTGACTCTGGGAGATGTAGTTTAGACTTCAGTGCCTTTTGGACCAACAGCAGCAGTCTATTGTGAGTGACAGCCAATCCAGTCAAGAACTGGGAGGAACTCAAAGGAAGTGCCCGGTTTTGTCGGTTGGAGTTGGAGTTGAGCTTTGGCAGTGAAGAAGGAAGGAGCCTGTGCTTTTCAGTGTGCAGTTTTAGTCAAAAAACGTGTAAGGCCCAGAGTTCGGCCTGCAGCTTGTGTAACAGCTTGTTAGGACTGAACTGCCCTGTGAAAAGAATCAAAGGATCTCTGAAGAGTAGAAACCAGGCTCACCCTGTAGAAGACTGGAGGAATTGCTGAAAATTGCACTCGGTCTGTCAGGAACTGAATCTGCTGTGTTTCTCCCGGTATTGTGCAGTAATTGCGATCGGGATACAGATGCAGCCTGCCTGGTATGAGTGCTTTCTTTTATATGGATGTGTGAAGAGGGTTTGTGTACCTCAAGTGAGCCCTGCTGACATTGAAGGACCCTATCTTATTTGGAGGTCGTGAGTACTAATTCAGGGTCGCTGCCTGTTGAATTGCCACATTAAATCCAAATGGAATTACTGTACTGCTGACTGTTTAATTCTCCTTTCTCTGTGTGAAAGGGCCCTACCAGCTGCCCGCAGTTTGGACTAGCCACTAGGGCTTGGGTACCCAGGGACAGTAACTGATACGGATAGGCCTGTGCACAGAGCCATAGGTAGATGATTAGAGTGATAAGCTAATTAACCTGATTTCCCCTGTCCTTGTTATATCCCCCTAAATAAATCAGAGCTGCTTGTTTCAGCAAAGTTATACTGCCTGAGGTATTTGTCTATGTTAAAGTACTGTACTGTGATTGTTGAACTGTATCTCATTTCCAGGAGGTCCCAGTGCCGGAACCAGACCTGGGGTAAGTGTATACTGTGAAGGTAATTCTGATATATTGTGTGGGCCACTAGTGGGAAGAAAGGGGGTTGCAGTGTCCCAGAGGGCTGTGACCAAGTTAGTTTAACTACTGCAAACCCTGACCTCTGGGTGGAGGCACCCGCCATTGGATCCAGGCCCCTCAACCTGTTAGTGGCAAATCAGGCAGGGGTAGTAGCCCCTGGGATAGCGCCATCTAGGGGTTACATGTGGAAAAAGCCCTGGGGCACCTGCATTCCTGTGGTGATTTTTTTTCTCTGACAAAGGGACTCTGTCACCAAGACCGTTTCTGTTAAAAGTGTCTGCCTACTATTGGGTCCGGAGGGAGACTTGCCAACTACAGAACTTTTAGTTCGTGTCTGATTTAAAAGCATCTGCTACAGTGGTGGTCTAGTGTAAAGGCATAGCCATATACAGAACTTTTAATTTCATGACACCTCCGAGGTGCGAGAATTAGAATGTTAAATGCCAAGGCATTTCAAGATAGCATCTACAAGAGTGTTTCAGAGAAAGGTGTTATTAACCAGATGAATGGCCGAGTATAAATTTGGAAGCAAAAGGTGGGGAACCCCCCCCCATCTGGAGTAACCATGTTTACCTCTCTGGGTTCAGTTTGGTCACCTTTATTTTCTCTCAGTGCACTTGGCCAGTGCCTGAAGAAAATACCCAGATGTGGGATTTTAGATTTTCGTGAGCCGGAGTGTGCTCAGAGGTGGTAGGGAGCTACTAAGAATTCCTCATGAAATATGGGAAAGTGTCCTAGTACTGGCAAAGGGTGCCATGTCAAGGGAAGTGTACCAGTTTGAGCCGTGTGTGCCAATTCATTCAGAACCTGAGGGTTCGCAGTGTGTGTGTTCTGTACCTCAGTAATCTGCATTACCAGTGGGAGTAGCCCTGTGGAGGTTCATCTTCGCTTTGTTTATTCTCTGTGAATGTGAATAAAAGCCACACGCTAGAATCCCAACCTGGTTTGGACAGTACAGTTATTGCTTCCACTGTGTCTGGATTTACTTGGGTGCCCCTGACCAGAAGTACAAAACTAGCATAATTCTAAGCAAACGTTTTCTCCCAGGGACCCAGGTTGAAGGCCATGATAAATGGTCCCCCCAGGTGTGAGCCAGGTAGTTGCCATGCTTGGTTTGCCTGTCTGAGGATGGCAGGCTACGAAGTAGAAGTATTGGTAAACAACTGTTCGTAGTGACAACCCCCGTCCCTCTTGTTGGTGCCATCTGTGAGAGGAGCAACGCTGCTAGTTGAACAAGGGGGGCCCGTGGGGGGGAGGTTACACTATTATATAGTTGTCCAGTTTGTTTCTGAAGGTGTCAATTCTCTACTTCCACTGTGTGTCCCTGAGTAAGCTGTTCCATGCTCTTTCTGCACTTTGTATGAAGATCCCCTGTCTATTTCTGTTTGTTTTTATTTATTTATTTACTTTTTATTGACTGGGTGGGTGCTCTAGACAGCAGAATGGTTTAAGACAAGCGCTTCACCAGGACTGGGGTGCACCAAGGCAGCCAACCCAGCAACAAATATATTTCAAAAACGTTGCACTCACCACAACTGGACAAAGGCACAAACCAAAAGGATTATACAAATACAAAGAGATTTATTGTGCCAACTTGCCAAAATCTGCAGTCTCCAACAGAAACCCCTACGCTTCGACCAGACAGATCTTCCTTAGAGGTCTTTGAAAAAGCACAGTTTATGTGTGAAATGTGTTAGGTAACTTACACTTAGTGAGGCTTGCTGTTTTTAATTTGTTTGCACTTACAATAGTTGAACCTGAGACACTAGTTTAATAAACGTTTTTGCACTAGCTGGTGTCTTACAGTTTTTTTCCGGTAGGGAGTGCTCCAAATTTTGTGTTTGATGATTTATTAAAGATGTTTCTTCACTATTTCTTTTAACAATTATGGATGCAAACCCTCCAGGGCCAGCTGCTTGGGTACTATCTAGTTCAAGTAGCAGCTTCTCCACTACCTCTGGTATAAAGGTTTTAACACCGATTTTGATTTTACTCATATTTCGCCAGTAGTTTCTTCATTGCTATTTAATTTATGAGAGGAGACTGAACTGAAGTAGTTATTAAATGTATCTGCCATCTACTTTGGATCATTTCTTTCTTTGCTGTTCTTTAATATTGGGCCAATTCTTTTATTTGTACCCATATTACTGTTATTACATGCATAGAAGGATTTTGCATTGTCCTTGTGTACCCCCCCCCTACAAATGGGGTTCCTGAAAGTCTTCCTTGGGTGTGCCTAAATGCCAACTACCAGGCTAGTATCCTGTGTCTTAGCATTTTAAAAGCATTTATGAGAGTGACTTACTGCCTCTGTACTCTGTCTCTTTAAGAGCTGCCTATAACGTGGTGCTTAATCTGGGAGGGGGCTGAGTGTTTCTATGCTCGAGTCCTGCCCGGGCTGCCAGATAATCGCTCCATTCTGCCATTGCTCTTTGTGCAGAGGGAGCTCTGTTAGAAGCTGTACTTATTTGCTGATTATCTATTGGAATAGTAATGATATTGTAGTTTGTCTAACCTGCCTTCTTTGCAGCATGGACAGTTCTGTTTATCACCACCATTTTTGTTTTGGACAGCCAGTCAGCACCAATCGGTACCTATGGGGACTCTAAAATGGAGCTTGTCCCCAGAGGTCTTGTGGGAGCAAATGTCAGTAGGAATTGTAGTTTTTGCATTTTGGCACCAAAACAGACCTGGAGGGGGAGCCCTTGCTTTGACAGACTGATAGATCAACCAATCAGAACCTTATGGACTGAAGGGAAATTCCCAAGCTGCCTGCTGCAGTCAGTCAGTCTGGAGTTACAGTTCGAAGAGTAAACAGCTTGAGTGATTCAAGCAGCTGCTTTTTGGCTGGTCTACCTGCAGTCCCTCGAGAGGGAATCCTTAGAAAGGCTTAGCAATTGGACTGTATCCGAATTGGAATGTGACAAAGCCACTGAAGAGTGACCAGATTTGAATCTGAAGAAGACCGAAGATTTGCTGTACGCGATTGGCCTGTCAGGACATCCATTTACCACAGAATTCCTGGTTTTGCTCAGAGACACTGATATTGCGGCTGGACAGCCTTCCGCATTGTGGTATGGTGATTGCTTTACTATAAATGTGCTGTGTGCTGTTAGTGGGTCGTGATTGGGTTCCCCACTGTGTAAACGTGCTACGCTTGCTGGAAGCTGCATTCAGCACTACCAGACTCAAAATCTGAACTGTTCCACCCGGCCTGGCCTTGCCACCTGGCCCAGCCAGCTACTTCAGGCACAGAAACCATCATCGACAAGAGACTCACCCAGGGATCAGCCCACTGAACAAACATCTTGAGCAGGAATGACATCTCGGTGATTCGTGTGGGCCCTGCTTCTCCTGACAAACCAGTCATCAACCTGCAGTCTCCATTTCATCTAGCCTGTGTCTCGTATTGCGTAGCGTGAGTAACAAATCAGGGTAGCTCCTTGCAACAACAGCTAAATCTCAAGTGTTGTCATCTGATTGCATTGTTGTTTTTCCTTTTACGAACTGAGCCTTCAGGCTCTGGATTACAAATTTTGCATGGTTGTGTATGCCGTTTCTTTTCATCACAGGGCCCCAACCATCTGCGACGCCAGCCTAACCCAGGCAACGTTCCAGGCTAGCCCACCTTACTTCCAACTGGGTACCCAGAGTGTGTGACTGTGTAGGGACTAAAAGTGCATGCATAATTAGCTCTCTAGGTCAGTTTTCGAATTAATCAACCCGATTACGCCCCTCCCTTGTTCAATTCCCCTGAATAAATCAGATCTAACTCTTTTTGCATTTGATCTGACTGTGGTTCCAGTTTGTACCAAAAGCACTATACTGTTGTTATTAGCTGTGCCTAACCTTGTTTTACAGGGGGTCTCCAGGGTTGAACTGGTGGAACCAGCCCTGGCGGTAAAGTGCAAACAGTGTGGGGAATTGTATGCTAAATAAGGGCTACTGTGAAAGTGTTTGTTGCATATTGTCTAGGCCACTAGAGGGGGAAAAAGGGGGGTTACAGTGTCCCGGAGGGCTGTACCCAGGTTAGCCTTGTTACTAACAACCCTGTCCTCCAGGTGGAGGCATCTGTTTCAGTACCCAGGCCCCTTAACTTGCAATTAGCCACACAGGCAGGGGTAGTAGCCCTTGGGATAGCGCCACCTAGGGGTTACACTTGTACATACTATTGTAAGCTCAACTTTACCTTTTAATTATCTTTTTAGCCATTCTTAGTTCTCTCCTGTATTTCTGGATGTTTATTTGGGACTGATTTTTCCTCATTTTATTATAGGCTTCTACTTTCCTTTTCATCTCCTTCTTCACCTTACTACTGCACCATAGCAGAATGTTTCCTCTCCCATTATAAAGTTTTTTTTACTTGGTATACAGTCCCTGTCTAGTTGATATATTTTGTCTCATAAAGACAACCTAACTACCCATTGCACCTAAAGTACCAAAGGGTTTGTTCTAGTTCCAGTCCCAGCTAGTTAGTTTTTCCTGTATTTTCCTAAAATCTGCCCTGTTGGCAGTTACTAACTACTCTTGTGCTACCCATGTTCTGCATTGTTTTCATATTGATGTTTGTCCTGACCATCTAATGATCACTGTTTCCCAGTTGCTCTCTTAAATCACCCACTCTGTTCATCTTTTTGTACAAGGACCAATACGGCAACACATATTTCTCCGAGATATTACAACAGAGGTGCATGTACACCCCCTGCAATTGCTACAAGATACTTTAGGGCATCCAAATAAATAGTAGTTCATTAACCTTAAAGGGGAACAGTCAGCACAAAGGGCTCCCACACTCAAGTGCGGGACTGGTCCTGATGTGCGGGATTCTGGGATTTGTAGTAACAGGAGATGTCAGTCTAGAACTGAGCAAAATGAGTCTGACACAATCCACTATACTACAGTAAACAGTAAGTAAACCAAAATGTTTTTGCACACAAAGTGCACACTGGGACTAACCCCTCACGTGAGTATAGATTCCTTTGTGCTGACTGCTCCTCTTCAACTAATGAGCATTATATCATCGATGCTAGATTCCAGATACCTATATCCGAGTTTAAACAGCCTGATGGAACCACACATTACTTACAGCGTTCCAACTGTAATTTAAATATGAAAGCACCTGCTCAAAAAAGGGCAATGCAAACTGCTTTGAGTAATAGGAACAAAAGCATTAACCACTGACACTCATTAAAGCAGAACTGCACTGAACCAGCAGGCCAGCAATTTCAATTGGAGCTATTTTTCCAATACTAATTCTCATTCTGGCACGGTTTGTTTTTTTAGCTTTTTTCAAAACTCAGCAGGTGTTTCTGATTTGTATACTGGTGGTAAGTCCTATTGTATATAAGCACATGTAGTTTATGTTCCTTTAGGAAACCCAGTGTATGTTCCTGATTTACACACTGGTGGTAAGTGCCATTTTATTTATTTATTTATTTTTTTTAGTTTGTTTGTTTTTACTTTCCTCAGCTGGGGGAGGTTGTGCCTTTGGTTTCTACCCCCACTCCAGCCAACCGTCACGGCTGCTGCCCCGGTCACGGACAGAGCTCAGACCTCTCTGTCACAACCCCCCTCTGGCCGCATTGCATTGGGTACTTACCCCACCACTGCGGAGACCAGGAGGGAGCCGACTTGTGCGTAACCATGGCGGCGCCATCGGGGCAGCCTTCATGCTGCCGAGAATTTTTCCTTGTGGTGGTTCTACCCTGCGAGGAGGGGCATGCAATGACGCCAATGAGAGGAGCGCGCACGCATCCACATACGCTCTTCCCAGCATTTGCCCCCTCCTGCCACTCTTCCTGCAGCATTGGCGCACTGCCCCTAGTCTCCACTAGGGACCAGCCACGCACTGACCACTGATGTCCCCCCCCTCCCTGGAGAAGGAGAGTGGTCCTCCGGATGCTCAATCCTTCTCCAACCCTGCCAACCCCCAGCAGCCATGCTCATTCCCGAACACGGGTCACCAGTGTAGCGTGAGGTAAGGCATCCAGCACCTCAGCCCTCAGCACCACAGGGCTGGCTGTAAGCACCATTTTAGAACTGCATGATGTAGTTTATCCCCTTTCTGTAAAATCAGTGGGTGTTTTTGATTTACATGCTGGTGGTAAGTACCATTTCAGAGCTGCGTGATGTAGTGTATGTCCCTTTAATAAACTCAGTGGATGTTTCTGTTTTACACATTGGTGGTACGTACTATTTTAGAACTGTATGATGTAATTTATGTCCCTTTAGTAAACTCAGTGGGTGTTTCTGATTTACGCACTGGTGGTAAGTACCATTTTAGAACTGCATGATGTAGTTTATGTCCCTTTAGTAAACTCAGTGGGTGTTTATGATTTACGCGCTGGTGGTAACTACCAATTTAGAACTGCGTGATGTAGTTTCTGTTCCTTTAGTATACTCGGTTGGTGTTTCTGATTTACACACTGGTGGTAAGTACCATTTTAGAACTCCACAATGTAGTTTATGTTCATTTAGTAAAGTCTGTGGGTGTTTCTAATTTGCATACCAGTGGTAAGTACCAATTTAGAATCATGGTGTAGTTTATGTCCCTTTAGTAAGTACAGTGGATGTTTCTGATCTAAACACTGGTGGTAAGTACCATTTCAGAACTGTATGATGTAGTTTCTGTCCCTTTATTAAACTCACTGGGTGTTCCTGATTTACACAGTGGTGGTAAGTACCATTTTAGAGCTGCCTGATGTAGTGTGCATCACTTTAGTAAACTCAGTGGGCGTTTCTGTTTTACACACTGGTGGTAAGTACCATTTTAGAACTGCATGATTTAGTTTACGTCCCTTTAGTAAATTTAGAGGATGTCTCTGACTACACACTGGTGGTAAGGTGGTAAGTGCCATTTTAGAACCGCACAATGTAGTTTACATCCCTTTAGTAAACTCAGTGGGTGTTCCTGATTTACATACTGGTGGTAAGTACCATTTTAGAACTGCAGGATTTAGTTTACATCCCTTTAGTAAACTTAGTGGGTGTCTCTGACTACACACTAGTGGTAAGTGCCATTTTAAAACTGCATGTTGTAGCTTATGTTCCCTTTGTAAACTCAGTGGGGGTTTCCGAGTTACACAGTGGTAATAAGTGCCATTTTAGAATGTTATGATGTAGTTTATGTCGCTTTAGCAAACTTATTGGGCGTTTCTGAATTACACACTGGTAGTAAGTACCATTTTAGAACTCCACAATGTAGTTTATTTCCATTTAGTAAACTCATTGGGTGTTTCTAATTTACACACCGGTGGCAAGTACCAATTTAGAATCATGATGTAGTTTATGACCCTGTGGTAAGCACAGTGGATGTTTCTGATCTAAACACTGTTGGTAAGTACCATTTCAGAACTGTATAATGTAGTTTTTGTCCCTTTACTCAACTCAGTGTATGTTCCCGATTGACTCAGCGTTGGTGAGTACCATCTCAGAAATGCATGATGTAGTTTATCCCATTTCTGTAAACTCAGTGGGTGTTTCTGATTTACATGCTGGTGGTAAGTACAAATTCAGAGCTGCGTGATGTAGTGTATGTCCCTTTAATAAGCCTCAGTGGATGTTTCTGTTTTACACATAGGTGGTAAGTACCATTTTAGAACTGTATGATGTAGTTTATGTCCCTTTAGTAAACTCAGTGGGTGTTTATGATTAACACACTGGTGGTAAGTACCATTTTAGAACTCCACAATGTAGTTTATGTCCATTTAGTAAAGTCTGTGGGCATTTCTAATTTGCACACCAGTGGTAAGTACCAATTTAGAATCATGGTGTAGTTTATGTCCCTTTAGTAAGTACAGTGGATGTTTCTGATCTAAACAGTGGTGGTAAGTACCATTTCAGAACTGTATGATGTAGTTTCTGTCCCTTTACTAAACTCATTGGGTGTTCCTGATTTATACAGTGGTGGTAAGTACCATTTCAGGGCTGCCTGATGTAGTGTGTATCGCTTTAGTAAACTCAGTGGGTGTTCCTGATTTACACACTGGTGGTAAGTACCATTTTAGAACTGCATGATTTAGTTTACATCCCTTTAGTAAACTTAGTGAGTGTCTCTGACTACACACTGGTGGGAAGTACCATTTTAGAACTGTATGATGTAGTTTACGTCCCTTTAGTAAACTTAGAGGATGTCTCTGACTACACACTGGTGGTAAGTGCCATTTTAGAACTGCATGTTGTAGTTTATGCTCCCTTTGTAAACTCAGTGGGGGGTTCCGAGTTACACCGTGGTAATAAGTGCCATTTTAGAATGGTATGATGTAGTTTATGTCCCTTTAGTAAACTCAGTGGGTGTTTCTGATTTACAAACTGGTAGTAAGTACCATTTTAGAACTGTACAATGTAGTTTATGTCTTTTTAGTAAACTCAGTGGACTCAGTTAACACTTCCCTCCCTAACTGATACAATGCATCTGGGTTTCTATACAAGATGTGCATAATTTTACACGTTTTTTGCATTGAATCCCAGTTGCCAAACCCTTGACCAGTCTTCCCGCCCTTTTAAATCTTTCTTCATTCTTTCCAACCCCTTCCCCGGGAGTGTCCACTCTGTCGCAGATCTTTGTGTCCTACATGAATAGAAATACCTTACTTTCCAGCCCCTCTGCGATGTCACTAATAAAGACACTGAAGAGGACCAGTCCCAGTACTGACCCCTGTGGCAGCCCGCTGGTTACTTTACTTTCATCAGAGTGAATACCATTTACCACCACCCTCTGAGTTCTGTTACTGAGCCAACTTTGTACCCATCTGACTATGTTTGGACCCACTCCCAAGCTGCCCAGCTTGTTTACCAGGCTTCTGTGTGGAACAATGTTGAATGCCTTACCGAAATCCAGGTAGGCTACATCCACCACTCCACCCTGATCCACCTCCTTGGCGAACCAATCAAAAAACTCTACCAAGTTTGTTCAGGAAGATCTCCCCCTGTGAACCCATGCTGCTTTGGATCCTGTAATCCACTGGTAGTGAGGTATTCCCCGATCCTTTCCTTAAGCAGTGTTTCCATAACCTTGCCCACCACCGAGGTCAGGCTGACTGATCGGTAGTTACCTGCCTCCTCTCTGTTCTCACTTTTGTGTAGTGGGACCACATCCACCTTCCTCCAGTCCCCTCGTATCCAGTGATAGACTGAACAGGGTGATCAGAGGTGCAGCTAATTCCTCCCTTAGCTCTTTTAGTATCCTGGGTTGGATCCCATCCGGCCCCATTGCCTTGTCCACTTTTATCTCTTCTAGTTCCCTGAGGACTCTCGCCTCCGTGAAGGGGCTAGAGTCCACCACCCTTCCCTTAATGCCCTTCACTCTCTGTGGCCCGTCACCCACCCCTTCCTTTGTAAACATTTAATGCAGTGTGCTGCTCATCTAAGGATGATACAATATGCCCTTTCCAACAGATTTCCTGTGATAATTAGAGTTCAGTTTTTTTTAGCCAATTTTCAATGAATCTGGCAACAGCCTAACCATCTTTTCCTTTGGGGATACCCCAAATTCTTATATCCTTGGTTTCACCAAGTTTTATGAGGTCTCCAATCCAGAGCTGGGCCTTCTCATTTACCATTACTGTGTGGCCATGGAGACTTTTTTTCTTTACTGGCAAGATGCCATGGAACAGGCAGCTACGGCTGGCAACATGGGACAGACTGACAGTATGATCATGGCTGTGCCACAGAAGGAATGCCCTTCAGGTAAGCCACGCAGAATGGAGACAGACAGACAGACACACACACACACACACACACACACACACACATCTGTGCTCCCAAAAGCTGCCAATATCTAGTAAAAGGGAGGGGTTATGGCAGGGTGTTGGTTTATTGCACTGACAGGCCAACCTATATTGTTTGGCTTTTATTTCAAAAATCAAAAGAATCTGCCCATCGGCACAGCGGTAGCACTACCACTCATGACACCGGCGACCCGGGTTCAGATGTGAGCCCAAGTCATTGGAGGCCGACCGGGGAGGAGGATTAAGTGTCCCAGTGAATGTTCTCCTCTGGGAAGGGAGGGCAGCAAGTTCTGCCACAAGACTGCCACCCAGATGGATATAGGTGGTGGAATGAATGGAGTGGCTAGGGGGCAGCACTACATTTCCTCTGTAAGAAGCCTGCAGGCCTTGCACGCACGTCATGCTGGCACCCCCACAGAGCAGCGGGGGAGCAAAAAAGAAGAGACCCACCAGCCGCAGTGGGAGGATGCGGACTGCCCTTTGCAAACCCTAGTCAGCTTACTGGGCGTGTGGCAAGCTCGACCACGCATGGCTACCAGATGGGAACTGGGATATCCCCTCTGGCCATGTTACAGGGGGCAAACTGTAGGGGAACTAAGCCAGGCCAAACGTAAGTCACAGAGACGGCAGGTGAGAGAGGCTGGCCAGTTGGGGGTGGAAAACAAGCAAAAGAAACCACAAGAGCAAAATTCAAATGATTTATGATGCTATCAGAATCCTGAGATGGAATGACAAGCCTATTTTCGGATGGTTTCCTATCTGTAATATATAGAACGCTTAGAACATCGCATTCCATAGTACCACTGCTATAACAGTAGAATGATGGTATTACAACTTTCTGATGTCAGAACTTTGATTTTGTATAAAACATAAGAGGGCTGGAGTAACCACTTCTGGGGCTACTGGCAATGCATGATGGTGGGCCTCTCTGTGACTCCAACAATAGGTTTGGGGTTTGGGGGTTGCCTAGGCCCTCAAATGCTGCTGGGTTTCCAGCTACTCTGAATGCCATGTCTTGGGGCAGGAAATAACGCTTAAGACCTATCCCGTGTGCCGATTTTTCCACTTTCTATTTCCTCCCCTGGGAGTGGATGTGGCCATGAATGATGCCCAGGGCATGAACCTTGGCATGTGCAGGTCACCCGTGCAATGCCAGTTTAGTGGGTCATGGCACTGGCAGCCACGTCCCTAACTGACGCTGCTACAGACTTTGCGAGGTGGCAGTCAAGCTGCGTAGCTAGCATGAATTACCTCCCCCCCGTCAAAGGAGGAACGCAGTCTGATGGACACTTCTCCAGTCATCCACTGGCAAGGTCGACAACTGTAGCTCACTCCTGAACTTGCATCACCGGCGACAAAAGTGGTAGCGCTACAGCACCGCTGGACCGGCCCAAATGCTACTACTGCCACATTTATTTTGCTCGAAAACAAATGCTTTGTGACAAAAACAAACAGTTATTTTAATTTTTTTTTTTTTTTAACTTACCTAAAACACAGTGAGACAGTCAGAACATAGTCCTTGTCTCACTAGTCCACTTTCGAGCTTGTGTCAGCTAGCCTAAGCCACCACCAGACTAAGACTGCTGTGACTGTCTCATTGAGAGTTTTAGACAGGTAAAAAGCAGAAAGCCCACTGCCAGCAGGAGGCTAGGGCCTGAGGCCCAGCTGGGCTGCAGAGCACTGTCTTGGGCCCTGGCAGCCCAGCTGTGCCCTAGGCCCTGGCCTGCTGCTACTGGTGGCCTTTTTGCTTTTTGCCTACCTACCTATCTAAAACCCATACTACTGCCAAGTAACTGTTTTAACGCCAACAACATGCTGCATGAATGGATAATGATTACCAAGAGTCAACATGTATTTTTTTTTTTTTATCTACATGACTGTGTGAATGAGTGACTAGCTGTAGTAATAGGCTTCTCCTCCTTCCTCTACTCTGTGTCAATCTGTACCTGTGCTGTGCCTCTGTGCCAGCCAGGTCCCTCCACGAGATGGTGGATGGATGTTCTGGACTTTGGTCGATGATGACTCAGTCAGGACTCAGGAGAATCTTCTCAGACTATTGTGTGTGACTGTGATAAAAAAAAAAAAAAGTCTGCTCGGCCCAGCCTTGAGCTGCCCTCTCACTCATGTCTGTAGTGAATGTGGCAAACACACAGCGTGAACCTGGCTTTCTGACTGTATAATAATGCGGCACCATAACAAGAAAGGCTGCTCAACCTCTGCTCAGCTCAGCTGCTGAGACAGACAAAAAAAAAATGTCTTCACTTCCAATGTCCACACTAAAAGGCAGCTGCAGGCTAAAGCCATAGTGCTTGGTTATACCCACGTGCTGCCTGACCAGGTCCTCAGTCCGCACGTTTGCTGCCTGGAGTTGGATGGGTGACCATGGGTCATGGGTGGCCGCATGGATGAACGAGCTCCGGACTCTTGCTGCATTAGACCTGAATAATGACATTTTTTTTAATAACAGAGACATGGTGGAAAAATACTGATGATTGGGGCAGAGATTTACCTGGTTATAATCTGTTTAGGTAGGACAGAAAACACAAAATAGGGGGAGGAATCGCCATCTTCACAAATGAACAGATATTTGCGTCGGATATAACCTCTTTAATTAAACAGCATGAATTAGAAACAAACTCTATGGATCCGTTTAAATTCAATTCAATTCCACTTTATTTATATAGCGCCTTTCAAATCCAAGGTGCTGTACAGAAACATTACAAAATAATAAAATCCAAACATTTAAAAGTCAGCCACGCCTAACTAGAGTATGCTAAATTAAATAACTATGTTTTCAAAGCAACCTTAAAACTATCGACGGTTGGACATTCTGTTAACCAACGAGGTAGAGAATTCCACAGGGTTGGTACTGAAAAAGCAAAGACACGGGGTCTGATGACTCTAATCGAACCCTTGGAATTTCCAGCAATCCCTCGTTGGCGGAACGGAGAGGACAGAGAGAGCAATAGGGAATCAGGAGATCTTTCAGGTAACCGGTTCCCTGATCATGTAGAGCTTCAAAGGTTAGTTAACCAATCTTAAAGGTGATCCGCCACCAAACAGGCAGCCAGTGCAGTTCACGGAGCACAGGCGTAATATGACTGGTTCTAGAAGTCCCAGTCAAAAGCCTGGCTGCCGTGTTCTGCATCAGCTGGAGGCGGCGGATATCAACCCCGGGTAGCCCTAGGTAGAGGGAATCGCAGTAGTCCAGACAGGTAGTGACAAAGGCGTGGAACAATGTTGGAAGATCCCCCCGGAGGAACCAGATGTTTCACCCGGGCGATATTCCTCAGATGGTAAAAAGAGGATTTGACAACAGCTGGCACCTGAGATTTCAGGGTCAGACCATCATCAAAAATAACGCCCAGATTCCGCACCTGTTCAGAGGTTGAGAGCAGTACACCACCAAGTAATAAACCTGATGGTTGTCCAGCTCCCACCCCCACCCCCAGATGACCCAGATCCACAACCAATACCTCAGTCTTATCTGGACTGAGCCTCAGCCAGCTCAAACTCATCCAGTCTGATCTTCGCAAGGCAGTTGTTAAGTACAGAGAATGCATCACCCTGACCGGGGAGAAAGGACAGATACAGCAGAGTATCATCTGCATAGCAGTGAAAACCCAGACTGTATCACCTGATGATTTCTCCCAATGGCAGCAAATACACTGCAAACAACATGGGAGCCAAAATGGAGCCCTGTGGCACCCCACAAGGCAGGGAGTGAGTGCCAGCGGAATAAATTCTGGTGACAACTCTCAGAGACCTGTCCATGAGGTAAGAATGAAACCATTTGAGGACTGTACCAGATAACTCACAAAAGACCCACAGGCGCTCCAATAGCACCAAAAACTTCAGCAAGAAGAAAACTTATATGATTGGGCTATGTTATAGACTGCCAAATATAAAAGGTGAGGTTCATTTCAAACTTATAGAGAAAATAAATATTGCTGCAGAAATGGGATCATTGATATTAACAGGTGATTTTAACTTGGGGGACATCAACTGGCAGAATAATACTGCTTTTCATAGAGAAAGTATGATATTTCTCCAAACCTGTAATGAGCATAATTAACATCAAAATGTTATAGAACCAACATGTGACAAAAATATTTTAGAGTTCGTCTTAACTTCAGAATGTGTGACTATTACAGACCGTCTGGTAACGTCTCCCTTGGGAGACAGTGATCATAGCAGTGTACCATTTAAAATACAATGTTTACAGGACACATTACAAGGGCAAACTAAGCTCTTTCTGTACAAGACAGCAAATGAAAGGATGATAAATAGTGACATTGGTAAACCTGATTGGTATAAATTATGTAAGGATAAGAGTGGAGAAGAAATTTGGTTAAGCATTAAGGAAGTACAGCCAAATACTTGTATTAAACATATAAAAAGAATAAAAAATATATAATAAAAAGGGGTTAAAACCTAAATGGATGAATAGGATTATCATTAAACTGATCAAACAAAAAACAATCATATGCAATATATAAAAATAACAAAACCGGTCTTAATTGGACTAAATATAAAACAAGTCAGAAATTGTGTAAGAATGCCATAAATAAATTAAAAAAATGATGGAACTAAGACTAGCACAAACAGCAAATAAAGGAAATAGTAAACAGTTTTATGGATATATAAACTCATTAAAAAATGCTACAAGTGGGTTAACCGCAATAATGGATAATAATGAAATAATCAGTGAACCAGTACAAGTGGCAGAGTAGTTCAATAGATATTTTTGTACAGTATATACCGATTCTAGTAGTCAAGGACATGTTTGTTCTTGTCCCAAAAAAACTCCTACTTGTGACAAGAAAAGCATAGTTAGAAAGATTGAACAACTGAAAAAACGTGGAGCACCAGGTCTTGATAATATCATTCCCCAAATGCTTTTAATTGCAAAAAATACCATTTGTGTTCCCCTAGAAATATTGTTTAACAAGGTTTTGGAAACAGGTGAGGAGCCATCAGATTGGAAAATAGCCAAAATAACTCCAATGCATAAAAAAGGACCAAAAAAAAAATATAACAAATTTTAGACCTATTAGTTTAACATCAGTGGCAGGAAAAATATTTGAGTCTATCATAAAGGATAAAACAAACAAGCATATTAAAACTCATGATATGGCAGATATTACACAAGAAACAATTACTCACCTTAGTAATTGCTTTTCTTCTCATGGAGTCTTGCTATATTATAACAATAGCAGTCAGCCACTGCAGCTGAACTGCCCCGGAGAGGAAGGAGTTAACTCCAGAAGATCTGGAGTTCTACAGCGCGAGGGCGCTGTGCCCAAAGCTCTATCTGGCAGTTTCAAATGAAACTGTCAGATCTTTACGAAGCCAACATCAAAGGACGGAAAAAAAAAGTCTGTGTGGAAAAACTACACTAGCCTATGGCTACCTACTAGTAAGTAATAACAACAATATAAACAACAAAGAAACACCCAGAACCATAATAACAAAGATTGATGGTATTATGGTTCGTTTCCTCTCGACAAGCACATAGAACCCCTTCCCCAAGACTCAAGTCCAACAAGGGGCAATAAAAAATAACCTAAATGACAATCTAGATCCCTAACCCAAAGGAAAACAGGGTTAGGAAAACTAAAATGGCATGACACAGTGCTTGCACCAATTTGCCACCTCTATCCAAGTAGGAGTTCTGAGAGGGGCAGGAGGGAGGGTGGTTATAATATAGCAAGACTCCATGAGAAGAAAAGCAATTACTAAGGTGAGTAATTTTTTCTTCAAACACCATGAAGTCTTGCTATATTATAACAATAGCAGATTACACAGCAGTACCTCCATGGAGGAGGGCCAGAACCTACTTAGGAAATAGGCTCTGAAGCACAGCTGTGCCAAACCGAGCATCTCTCCTGGACTGGACATCCAGGGAATAATGCTTGTAAAGGTGTGAACTGTCTTCCAGGTAGCAGCTTGACAAATCTCCAGAATAGGAATGTCTCTAACAGCCGCTAGAGGCGCAGCTGTACCCCTGGTGGAGTGGGCCCTCAATCCTGAGGGTACTCTACCAGTTTCTGATAACAAAATTGGATACAAGAGACAATCCACCTTGCAATTGTTCTTTAGTGGCAGGTTTCCTTGCCAACCTCGCCATAGGTAAGAAACAGTTGAGGGATTCGAACCTATGACCTCTGGTGCGCTCTAGATAGTAACTTAATGCCCTTTTGACATCCAAGCTGTGCAGTCTCCTCTCACCTGAGGAAGAATGCTCCAGTGAAAATACTGGGAGGAGATAGATTGATTCAGGTGGAAATCAGAAACCACCTTAGGCAAAACTTTCTATTAGTCCTAAGGACTACCTATCTCTGTGGAAAGAGATAAAATCTTCTTCCACTGACAGGGCCTGTAACTCACTTATGCGCCTGGCAGAGGTGATAGCTACTAGAAAAATGGTTTTCCAAGTTAAATACTTGAGTTCTGCTGAAGACAGAGGCTCAAAGGGGTTGCATTAACTGAGCAATGAAATATTCAGGTCCCAGGCGGGAGCTGGTTCCAAAAGGAGGGTTAGTATGAAGTAACCCTTAAAAACTTGGAGAACACAGGGTGAGAAGAAAGGAGGCAGGCTTCCCTGCTGACACAAAAGCAGAGACAGCTGCCAGATGAACCTTCAGGGTAGCTGGTCTAAGGCCTAGGGAATTCAGATGGACCAAATATTCCAGAAGAATGGGAAGATCAGCAGATTCTGGGATAATCTGCCTCTCAGAGCACCAGATGGAAAACCTCTTCCACTTAGAATTATAAGTGGCCCTAGTGGAAGGCCTTCCTAGAAGCCTTAAATATCCATGACACCTTGAGAAAGGTGTAAGTCACAAATTCTAGCTCCTCAAGAGCCAAGCCTTGAGGTGGAGGACTTGAGGTCCGGATACCACACTCTCCCCTGTGCACAGGCCAGTAAGTCGTGAACTCTGGGCAGGCTCAGGGCAGGGTGGACTGCCAAGGACAGGAGCAGAGGGTACCAGGGCTGTCTGGCCCAATCTGGGGCAATCAGAATCACTCTGCAAGGTTGAGATCTGATTTTCACTAGTACCCTGACAAGGAGAGGAAAGGGGGGGAAGGCATACAGGAACTTCCCTTTCCAATCCAACAGAAAGGCATCCAGAGGGACTGAGCCCAGTACTGGAGGCCTGCAGCAAAAAAGAGGAAGTTGGTGGTTGTCTGGGGCCGCGAAAAGATCTATCTGAGGAGTGCCCCAACTGGCAAAGACAGACCCCAGTACTTGTGGATTCAGAGCCCATTCGTGATGGCCCTGAGAAATTCTGCTGAGGGCGTCCGCCAGCACATTGTCCTTCCCTGGGAGATGAACCGCTATCAGGGAGGTGTTCGGGGAATAAGCCAGAGACCACAACTTCATTGCTTCGGTGCACAAGGCTGAAGACCGAGTGCCCCCTTGCTTGTTGATGTACCACATTGTGGTGGTATTGTCTGTCCTGACTTGAACCACTTTGTTCTGGACAGAATCTGAAAAGACCGAAGAGCTAAAAAGACAGCTCTGAGTTCCAGAAGATTGATGTGGAGCAGAGATTCCTGAGGAGACCACACTCCCTGAGTGGTAAGGTCGCCCAGGTGAGCCCCCCACCCTAACAGGGAGGCATCCGTGGTGAGGGTGAGGGAGGGAGAAATGGGAATGAAGGGAACCCCTTGTTTCAGATTGCTTTGATCCTGCCACCAGTGTAAGGCCAGGATCAGGGTTTGAGTAACTGGGACCAATTTGGTAGGGGTCCTTCCTCTGAGACCAATAGGCCCTCAAATGGAACCGAATGTCCTCATCTGAATCTTGCTCCTGCACAACAGCTGTGGAAGCAGCCATGTGCCCGAGGAGTTACAGAAAATGCCTTGCTGGTCGAGAGACCCGCAGGGGTAAAGGAGGATGCCAGGGCGATGAGTCTGTCCACCCTTTCCGAGGGAAGAAAGGCCCTGGCTAACCTCGTGTTCAATTCTCGCCTATGAAAGTTAGGGGCCTGAACTGGTTCCAGAACTGACTTTGGTAAGTTTAGCAGAATCCCAGAGAAGTGAGAAGCTGCTGGGTGACTTGAAGTGGATTTCACCTGACCTGGAGACTGACCCACAATGAGCCAGTCGTCCAGGTAGGGAAACACGGCAACCCCTTGCCTTCTTAAATGAGCCACTACAGCGAGACATTTTGTGAATACCCTTGGCGCAGAGGTAAGGCAAAGGGCATTGCCCTGAACTGGTAGTGGCCTGAGGGCAGTTCAACCTGAGGTACCTTCGTGGGAAGGCCTGATCAGAACATGAAAATAGGCATCCTTGAGGTCCAGGGAAGCTAGCCAGTCCCCTGGCCTTAGGGAAGGCAATATCATTGCCAGAGTTAACATTTTGAACTTTGGTTTCAACAGATGCTTGTTCAAGTATCTTAAATCCAGAATGGGCCGCCATTCTCCTGTCTTTTTTGGGGTAAGAAAGTATCTTGAATAAAGCCCCTTGCCCTGATGGCAAGGAGGAACCCTTTCCACTGCTTTGCAGACCAGAAGAGAAGAAACCTCTGCTTCCAAAGCAAGGGCTTCTGAAGGATTTGCAGGTGGAAATGCCTGGCTCTCATCTTTGGAAAATATTTGAAGCTGAGAACCAGACCTGGCCTATTACCTCCAGAACCCATCTGTCCAGTTAGGGACAGCCAGCTCTGGCTGAAATAGGCCAACCTGCCCCCACTGGTACAGGAGAATCGGCCCTGGGCACCCCATCAGGTGCCTGCTTAACAGCAGCCTTAGGCTGAGGGAGAGGCAGTCTACTTGGCGCCACGTCTACCCCTGCCTCTCTGAAGAAACCTTCTGCGAGACAGCAGAGGAGGCTTGAAATTGGCAAAAGGCCTGAAAAGGGTCTGCCTCCTCCTCTGGGAGCATGCCTGTGGCATGGCATGCTTCTCCTTAGCCTGGGCACTTTGTAGGTAGTTCTGTATTCATCCATCTTTTCATATAATTTTCTGTTTGCTCTCAAACAGAGAATTTCCCACTACAGGAAAATCCATAGCCTTTGACTGAGTATCTTGGGACAGATTAGTGCATCTGAGCCATGCAACCCTGGAAAGCTACAGAAGTGGCCATGACCCTGGAGGAAACATCATTAACATCAACAGCAGTATGAAATTGAACTTTAGAGGCTTCAATGCCATCAGCAGCCACATTCCAACTCACTAGCCAGCTGGCCATGGGCCTGCCTAGCTAACTCAATACTGTGTCCCACCTAGATTTCTGATATCTAGCCACATAAGCCATATAATTTGCCTGCCTGAGTCCCAAAGAAGCTGACATATACTGTTTCTTAGCCATGGCATCAATCTTCCTAGAATCCTTGTCAGGAGGATGTGAGGCCAGAGGAATATTAGCCTTGTCACAGGCTGCAGCTTGTACCACACCTACATGACTACACTGCTCAATAAGGAAGTCTGTATCCGAGCCTGACAAAGTATACCTTCTGTCCATTTTTTTATCTACAGGAGGGACAGAATGAGGATTTTTTAAAATCTTTGTTGTTTGCTTCCTAAATGACTTATGCAAAGGAATAGACAACCTCCTAGACTCTGGAATATCCATCATTTCCACATAATCAGGCTCCTCTTGCTCATCCACAGCCTCCTCTAAAGGAAGCTGGAGGGTTTCTGCAACCTTTTGTAAAAATAAAGAAAGAAGGGACTCAGACAGAATAGGGAGATTCTAAAGGTCTGTCTGGAGAAATGCCGGTTCAATGAGCACGTCCAGACCCTCCCAGCCACACATATATTGATCAAATTCCTCCTCCCCTCCTGTGGTTCATAAAAATCCTCAACTTCAAAATCCTGAACCACTGGGACTGAGCAACCAACCTTTTACCAACCGTTGGTGGTTCTACAGATCCCTGAGACAGTGACTGGACAATCTGAATGGCTTTAGCTATCTCTGCAGCAGTTGGAGACACAATTCTGGACTCCAAACCTCCTGATTTCTTTGTCTTTTACTTGGGACTGGTTCCTCTGAACCAGTCTTCCTTTGCCGAGGAAGTCTAAGCCCTGGTCAGAGGCACTCCTTCTGGTCCAGTGGTACTGAACCGGGCTGGCCATCTGGGTCAGCGACTTTTGGCCTCTCGCTCCCTGGAGCCGCCCAATCTCTTCTCCAGGTGGCTGCAGGAAATTTTACACACCTGGCAGTCTGACAGGAGGTGGTCAGCCCCAGACAATAGACACAGTGGTGTGTGGGTCAGCCTTGGCAAAGGCGCCCCATAGACATCACAGTGTTGAAACCCAGTGGGCCCGGTTTTCTTTGGGTTTCTCAGACATAATGCCAGCCTAACCAAAACTTGCCCTTTTGATGGCAGTACTTGACAAAGACACCTTATCGGTTCCTAACCGTGTCACGGGTATTTGAAACCGTAATAATTTCGGTTTTTAGAACCGATAAGAACCGGGAACCGCATCTAAACCCACAGTACAGTTTTAAAAGGCAGAAAAACAAGCGATCGGTTCAAAACCGAACCGACAATTAATTTTCCACACAGACTTGAATATTTGTACTTACGTTACCAGATAGAGCTTTAGAACCAAATGCGGTAAAAATAATGACTTTTGCCAGTTCAAATGAACCGAAAACTCTCTTGAACCGAGAATGAACCGAGCTGAAGGAGCTGATCTCCGGAGCGACTGTTCAGTGAAGATAAAGAATCTGACAGTTTCATTTGAAACTGCCAGATAGAGCTTTGGGCACAGCGCCTTCGCGCTGTAGAACTCCAGATCTTCTGGAGTTAACTCCTTCCTCCCCGGGGCAGTTCAGCTGCAGTGGCTGACTGCTATTGTTATAATATAGCAAGACTTCATGGTGTTTGAACATGGATTTATAACGGGTCGGTCATGTCTTACAAATTTGATATGTTTCTATGATCCAGTAAGTAAATTTCTGGATAGGGGAACAGTGGTAGACATTACATTAATGGACTTTTCTAAGGCATTCGATACCGTTCCACATTGGGCCATAATTCATAAATTAAAGACACTCAAAATAGACCCGTATTTAATAAACTGGATAGGAAACTGGTTGGTCAATAGGAGGCAGAGAGTATCTGTAAATGGAGTCCTGTCAGGAATGGGGAGGGTGACTAGTGGGGTCCCGCAGGGCTCTGTTTTGGGCCCTGTGATTTTCCAGTTGTTTATGGCAGACCTTGGAGCAGGTCTAAAAAATAAATTAATTAAGTATGCAGACGATATCTAGTTGGAAGGACCATGTGTGAAACTAATTATGATATCGATTCAATTCAGCATGACCTAGATTCAATAACTTGTTGGGCATATGAATGGGGCATGGTATTTAACACTGACACATGTAGTGTAATTCATTCGGGTAAAAAGAACAAACATAATCAGTACATATTGAGTAATACTATATTGAACAACTCCGTGGGTGACCAAGATTTGGGAGTGTACATTGACAGTAAACAATGTACTGATGTGATCTCCAAAGTAAATAAGGTACACAGAGCAATATGTAGGAATATAAGGAGCAGAAGGGTAGAGGTGTTGCTGCGTCTTTGTAGGTCATGTGTGAGAACCCAGTTGGACTTTTGTAGTCAGTTCTGGAATCCTTATAAAAGAAGAGATATTGTAAGACTGGGAAGAGTACAGCGTGGTATGACTAAATTAATAACAGATATAAAAACGTTAACATATAAAGAAAGAATGGAAATCCTGGGACTATATAGCTTGGAAGAAAGGCGAATACGAGGGGGGATTTGATTCTATACTTTGATATTATTAAGGACAATACACTTAAAAAGGAATTGGGTATAAGGCTAAAAAAAAAAAAAAAAAAATCAGGATTTAAACATAAGAGGTCACTCATTACAAGTACAGGGAAACAGAATAAAAACAAATAAAAGAAAGTTTTTTTTTTTACTGAGAGAGTGGTGAACTGTTGTGGAATAGTATGCCTGAAAGTCTGGTACAGAGTGGTAACAGAGACGTATTTAAACGAGGTCTTGATAATCTCATACAAAATGGTATTAAATTACAATACTATTAAGGAAAAAAAAAAGGAGCAATTATGGTCGAAAGCCTTTTTTAAAGCTCCTTCTTGCAATAGTGACAATAGTGACATGGCCATTTAAGTTACGCACGGTGGGGGAGGTCAGGATTCAGAAGGGGAAGCATGGGGAGACTATGCGTGTGCACGCAGCCGCAGCATCAGTAGACTGGTCTGCCGGAGTCAAGAGGAGCAGGACCCTCAGTTCACCGTGTAGAGGGGGAAGACGTCTTATAAGTGAAAGGGTGACTCAACTTTAGCAGTGTGCAGGGTAGTATGACTCTTTCACTTTGATTTGTTCCTCCTCAACAGCTCTTGCTTGGACCTCACTACCCCGACCCCCAGCAAAAAAAACAAAAATAGAAAGAAGTGTGGCTGGCAAGTGCATCAGCACAGCAAAAAAAAAAAAAAAAAAACTGCACTGCCTCTGGAGGCCCCTCTCATACTCAGGTCCCTTGGCAACTGTCCCTTCTACCCAATGGTTAATCCAGCCCTCCATAACATAGAGGATAATGTATGTTCTTTGGTTAATAACCATGCTGTAAACACTTTGAGAGGTTGCCATGATATTGTAAACCTTGAGAGCACAGCTCGAGAGGTTTTCAGATGTTATGGCAACCTCAAGAAGTGTTTACAGCGTGGTTATTAACCAGAGACCATACATTATATTTTATAGTGTATGGGCTACCAAGATTGTGTAATCGCAGAGTGAATTACTTTACAGAACACTGATTGTTGTGAGCATTCCGTTTTGTTATACCACTGATATGACATACTCAAGAAGGGTTAACAACAGAGTGATGTCATTATAATGTCATAACAAGGTTATAATCTGCTCAATTTCAGTTAATAATAAGGGCTCCCCATACATTATAAATAGGAGACAATTAGTAACTAGGATTGTCATTCCATCTCGGGATTCTGGTTACATCATGAACCACCCACGCTTTGCTTTCATGGTGTATGATTGACAGACAGATACTGTCAGTGTCTGTAAACAGATAGACAGATACTGTCAATGGATAGATACTGTCTGCAGATGGATACTGTCTATAGATACATAAATGATAGATGCTGTCTGTAGGTAGACAGGTAGATAGACAGACACTGTAGATAGGTAGGTGGGTACTGTCTGTAGATAGGCAGATGAATAGACAAACAAGACAGATACTGTCAGCAGGACACTGTAGATAGACACAATAGATAGACAGACAGACAGGCAGATAGATAGACAAGACAAATAGATAGATAGATATTGTCTGTAGGTAGGCAGATAGCTAGACACTGTCAGTAGGACACCATAGATAGACACGATAGGTAAACACTGTCTGTAGGTAGGTAGACAGACAGACAAGACAGATAGGTAGATACTGTCTGTAGGTAGGCAGACATACAGATACTGTCTGTAGGACATTGTGGATGGATAGATAGATAGACAGACAGATACATACTGTCTGTAGGTAGATAGCTAGATACTGTCAGTAGGACACCATAGATAGACACGATAGATAGATACTGTCTGTAGGTAGGTAGATGGACAAATAGACAAGACAGATAGGTAAATACTGTCTGTAGGTAGGTATACAGATAGACAGACAAGACAGATAGCTAGACAGCTAGATACTGTCTGTAGATAGACAATGTCTGTAGATAGCTAGATACTGTCTGTAGATAGAAAGATAGATACTGTACATAGATAAACACGATAGATGACAGACATACTGTCTGTAGACAGATACTGTATGTAGATAGATACTGTCTGTAGCTAGATAATGTCTATAGATAGAGAAAGTATCTAGCTATCTATCTACAGACATTGTCTGTAAATAGATAATGTCTGTAGACAGATAGCTAGATATTGCCTGTAGATAGATAAATAGAAAGATAGACGTAATATAGAGAGACACGATAGAAAGATGATAGACAGATACTGTCTGTAGACAGACAGACAGACGCATACTGTCTGTAGATTTATTTTATTTACTAGAATTTCGGATAAATACCTTTGACCCAATGGCTCTTTTACAAAGGTTCCATGTCAGTATACAAAGAATAGAAGTACAATTTGTGTGAGATCAGCAGGCAAGCAGTTGGAATACAAATTTCAGTACAGGGTATACTGTAGATGGTCTAAAAGCTACAGGTAATATAATTAACAGAACAACACAACCAAGCATAGAATAATGAGTCACAGCAAACAATATTTAACATAGAAACATAGAATTTGACGGCAGATAAGGACCGCTTGGCCCACCCAGTCTGCCCATTTCCCTACCTAATGGATAAGCTGCAGATCCTAGTTAACCAGCAGCCTACTTCTTCCTACCCCAACCCCCTAGAATTGCCTTATGACTGTCCCATGCATGCTTGAATTCTACCACTGTTTTTGACTCCACAACCCTCCTCCGGAAGGCCGCTCACGTATCCACAACCTCTCTGTGAAAAATTACCTTAAATTACCATGAACCGCTCCTCTATCTTCAAAATTGTGCCCTCTTGTTCTTGTACACCTCTTTTTGAAAGATGCTACCCTCTTGGACTTTCTTGATTCCCTTGAGGTACTTGAAAGTTTCTATCATGTCCCCCTCTCCTCCTTTCCTCTAGGCTATACATATTAAGCTCCTAAGTCTCTCTTCATATGCTTCCGTGCAGACCCTGCACCATTTTAGTTGCCCTCCTCTGGACAGCTTCCATCCTGTCTATGTCTTTCTGTGAGACTGGGTCTCCAGAACTGCATGCAGTACTCCAGATGGGGTCTGACCAGCTGTCTACAGAGGGATGATAACTTCCTGTTTTCTACTGGTGATGCCTCCCCCTATGCATCCCAGTATCCCCCCAGCCCTCCTTGCTGCCCTCTCACATTGTTTGCCCACCTTTAGGTCATCTGATATGACTACCCCCAGGTCCCTTTCCATTTTTGTTGTTGTTAGTATCTCACCCCCCATTGTGTACTCTTCCCCAGGGTTTTTGTTTCCCAGGTGCATTACCTTGCACTTCTTAGCATTGAATCTAAGCTGCCATACATTAGACCATTCCTCTAACCTTGCCAAGTCCCTTCTCATCCTTTCCACCCCACCTTGTGCATCAACTCTGTTGCAGATCTTTGTGTCATCTGCAAAGAGACATACTTTTCCTTCCAGTCCCTCTGCAATGTCACTTATAAAGACATTGAAGAGGACTGTCTAATACTGAACCTGCGGTACTCCACTAGTAACCCCCCTTTCTTCAGAGTGGACTCCATTTACTATTACTCTCTGTGTCCTATTCTCCAGCCAATTCTTTACCCAGGTTGTCATCTTGGGACCCACTCCCAGGCTGGCTAACTTGTAAATTAATCTTTTGTGTGGGACTGTGTCAAATGCCTTGCTAAAGTCTAGGTAGGCCATGTCCACAGCCCCTCCCTGATCTACTACTTTGGTCACCCAGTCAAAGAAATCTATCAGATTTGTCTGGCATGACCTTCCCACTGTGAATCCATGTTGCCTTGGGTCCTGTGCCCCTCTAGCCTCTAGATACTCAACAATTCTTTCCTTCAGAAGTGATTCCATCATTTTCCCTACCACTGAGGTTAAACTAACAGGTCTGTAGTTTCCTGCTTCTGCCTTGCTCCCACTTTTGTGAAGGGGAATCACATCTGCCCTCCTCCAGTCCTCGGGTACCACCCCATCCTCCCATGATTTGTTGAAGAGGGTAGTCAGTGGTGTCACTAGTTCTACCCTTAGTTCTTTTAGAATTCTGGGATGAATCCCATCAGGCCCCATTGCTTTGTCCACCTTCAGTTTTAAGAGTTCTTTCAGAACCCTTCTGTAAATGGGCTGGTATCAACTTCTGTATCCAGTGTGTTTCTACTGTTTGTTTTAGATACCTCCCCCTCTTCCTTTGTAAATACTGAGCAAAAATATTTGTTTAGCATCTCTGCCTTTTCACAGTCACCTCTGCCCACCCTCCTCCCTTTATTAAGCCTCACTATCCCTCCCTTGGTCTTCCTTCGCTCCTGATGTACCTATAAAAGGTTTTATCCCTTCTTAACTGAGTTGGCTATCTTTTCCTCAGTTTGGGCCTTTGCTGTTCTGACTGTCTTCCCAGCTTCCTTTTGCTTTAACTGATACAGTTCTCTGTCCTGCTCCTTCTGTGATTCCTTGTACTTCCTGAATGCTTTCTTTTTCTCTTGAACCTTCACTGCTACTTCCTTTGAGAACCATAGTGGTTTCTTACATCATTTCGTTTTGTTTATTTGCGTCACACAAAGGCTTGTTACCTCTGTGATGGCAGTTTTTTATTATTCCCCATTGTTCTTCCACCCCTCCTTCCTACCCATTTACATGAATTAAAGCTGCCAGAACAGCACTGTCAAATGGAAAGGTGGAGTGGAAAAATTGAGTTGCTTCAGTTGTGCCAGGTAGTGTAAGAAAGTGGGAAGAGAGAATGGGCATAGAGGGGTAACTGGGAGAGAGGTAGAAGGAGAGGTGGGTAGGAGGCAAGGATCAGGGAACTTGTGCAACAGTGGGTGGGGTGAGCAGATTAGAAAAGAGAGAGGGGGAAGGGAGTTGAAGGAGGGTAAGAGTGGAAGGTGGTGGGCCAGAGCTAGGGAGAGAGACAGGGATATAGAGGGGGAAGGGTGGTGGCAGGCAGAGGTGGGGATAGTAGAGAGGTGCGAAGAACAGGAGCGACTGCCAGGGAGGTTAGAAGAAACAGTCTCAGGTGGCTCTGGACACAAGCGTTTGACGTAGCTTGTGTTTGAATGAGCAGAGGATGCCTAAGTTGGTGAGTTCGCTGCGCAGGGAGTTAAACATCTTAGGGGCTCTACCTACAAAAGACTGCTGGCTTTGGGCAGTGCAACAGCAGGGAACAGATAGAGAATAGTTGTCTCGAGCTTCTTGTGTAATGGGAGCAATTGGCTAGGCTTAAGAGAGACTGAACCCCAGGGGGCATAAGTCCCATCAATGACTTTTTTGCTAGTAGGCAGGTTTGGAAAGTAATCCTTCCCTGAAGTTGCAGCCAGTTTGACTATTCGTAGAGGTCGCAGGTATACGTGCAGTGGGCAGCACCAGTAAGGAGTCTGCAGGCCCTATTCAGCACTGTAATGATACGTTATAGTGCTGGGCTGTTGCTGCTCTGTAGATAACAAGCCCACAATCAATGATGGAGACAATAGAGCTATGTATTGCTAGCTTAAGGGTGTCAGGTGTCAGGCAGTGTCTATGTTTATAGAGAAGGTCTATACAGATATTTATGGATTTTGCAACTGAATTGATATGGCTGGAGAATGACAGAGTAGAATGACAGTAGGGTCCAGGGTTACACCAAGGTAAATGAAAGTCTGCGTCTGGTCCAGGGTCACACCCTAGCTGTTTCTGATAGCCAGCTGTTGGTGTTTATGTTTGTTATGTGTGCCGTGGAATAGCATAGTCTTTGTTTTTTTGTAATTTTGCACTAGTTTCTGTGAGACGAACCAGGCCTCAACTTGCATGAAACATTCTTGCAGTTGTTTCTCCAAGAGGGAGGGGTTAGAATTCTTAGAGAAAATCACTGCATCATGAGCATACAGGATAATGTTTTCATCACAGGCAGAAGGGAGACTGTTCAGGAAGATGCTCAAAAGAAGGGGTCCCAATATTGACCCTTGGGGAACACCAGCCCGGATAGGTAGTTTGGAGGAGAGGGAGTCACGAATCTTAACTTGTTATGACCGGCTGGAGAGATAACTGTTGAACCACTGTAGAGTATCATGAGAAAGCCCTAAGTTGCCAGGTTGTTCCAGTAGTAATGGATGGCTGACTGTATTAAAAGCCTTCGAGAGGTCTATAAAGGTGGCACCGGCAAGTTGTTCTTGGTCTGGTGCTAGATGAATGTGGCCTGTAAATTCAAGGAGGGCAGAGGTGGTGCTATGTCCTTTGCGAAAGCCGTGTTGCTGTGGGCATTGCAAGTTATATTTCTCCAAGTACTCCACCAATTGGTCTGCAACGATTTTTTCAAGAGCTTTGGATAAAGGGGGTAGGATGGAGATGGGCCTGTAGTTGCAGTGTAATGGCCTATCCCCAGACTTGTGTATTTGGGTCACCAGGGCGGACTTCCACTTGAACGGGAACTGGGAGAGTGTGAGGGACTGGTTAATAATCTTGGTAAGAGGGTGCAGGACATCGTCATGGGTGAGGGCGATGAGCTTCAAGTCAAGTGTGTCCCCACTTGATCTGGATTTTCCGAGCACCTTGAGGAGGCATTTTTTGGCATCCCTTTCTGTAACTGCCCTGAAATAGAAATGTGGATGATTTGTATCCTGAGTCCATTGATATTGGGAGGCCGTGGTTTGGTTGGAGTCAAAGAAGTTAGAGGGAAGCACATGGCTGATGTCGGTGAATGCCAGATTGAAAGTACTGGCAATTGTGGTGGGTTCCAGGGTGTTACTGCCGTCAACTTTTAGCATATTAAGAGTTGCTTTGGACTCTTTCCCCTATAATTTCAAAGAAGTTTTGCCAGAATTTCCTTCCATCTGACCATGAGTTTGATAGGGTGCTCCTGTAGTAGCTGCCTTTTTCAGTGCAAATAGCTGTGGTACAGGCATTCCTGGTGGCCCTGTATGCCTGAAAGTCTGCCTGGTTGCCAGAGGCTATAGCATGAGCCCACAGAAGGTCCCAAGCTTTTAGTTGGTCTAGGAGTTTGCCTGAGATCCAAGGGTTGTCAAGGCCTTTAATTTTGCATTTCTT
This sequence comes from Neoceratodus forsteri, assembly GCA_016271365.2. NCBI lineage: Eukaryota > Metazoa > Chordata > Ceratodontiformes > Ceratodontidae > Neoceratodus > Neoceratodus forsteri. The sequence goes on from CM028130.1 coordinate 1,619,201,976, forward strand.
AAAGGAGGCATGGATATCACACGCTGCATTGAACTTTGAGATAAGGTACTGAAGTGTAGCATCAACATCCGGAGTGGTGTCAATCGGGGACCAGTCTTGTTGTCGCAGGAGTGCCTTAAGTTGTGCAAGGTGTCCCCTAATTAGCCTCCGACTGTTGATAGTTTTCACGGGGGTTACTGAATTTATTTGACCATATGCCCTGGACTGGGGAATGGTCACTAATGGCATCAGGGAGAACTGTAGTGTGGCTAATATGGTCAGGGCGATTTGAAAGTACCCAGTCTAGTAAGGTGCTGGTCCCTGTTCTATAGTCGATCCAAGTGGGTGAGGTAACTAGCTGTGTAAAATTTGCAGCTGCCAAGGCATCCTTGTAGTTGCTTCCACTGGGGGCAAGCCAGTTGACATTGAAGTCCCCCAACAATAAAACTTCTGAGTTAAGCTTTAGACTACTGATGCAAGTAAGGAATGAGTTCAGGCTTGTTGTTGTCAGTTTGGGGGGAATATATACAGAGGCTATCGTCAGAACTTTGTTATGGGCCCCAAGAATGACTTTAATAGCAAAGACCTGAAGCTCATCACCATTAATGGGCAGGGTCAGGGCATGCCCTGTCAGAGAATCTTTTAGATAAAGGGCACAGCCGCCCCATTTTTTGGTATAGTCGATCCTGCCGAAAGATAGTATACCCAGGTATTGCCACAGCAGCGCCTGGGATGACTGCAGACAACCAAGTTTCAACTACAGATAGTATATCTCGGCAGTGCTGTGCTGTCCAGGCAGTGAGGACATCTAATAATTTTTTGGTACGGCTGCAGATGTTGATGCTAGCTAGCGAGAGGGACCCTGTTCTACGTTGCTCCCTAGGTGTAGCTAGGGGTGGTCCAGGCTTGGGATGAACATTGCCCAATATTAGCAGGAGTAGCAGTATCAGTCTTTTGAGGAGTTCCTTAACATACTGTAGCTGCAGTGATTGCTACATGCACTTTTTCCCTTATATTTATTCTTAGTTGTTGTCTGTAGTGACCCGACTCCTGATAGAATGAACAGGGAGAAACAGTTTGATGGTAGGGTCGACCGTGGGCACAGTAGCATGTTCGTGTATCCTAGTATTTGGGACAAGAGATGAGTGCTGTTGCAGCTGAGACTACTGGTAGCCATTCCACTTCTGAGCAAGGAGCTATCAACCAGGCAATCCGAGGTTGGTTGCAGTGGGCATTTAAATATATTGGCAGTGTGGGATGCTAGTAGGGTCAGAAGGAGCAGGTGCAGCAGGAACAGGTTAGGTTGCATTCTTGATATAGTAATATTAGATCATGCACATAGTTATGTTCAGGGATATGTAATATAATAATCTTGTCCAAGGCACTAGGAGTTAAATGATGAAAAATAATCAAATCCACAGGAAATGGTGAACTTACTGGGGACCAGTAAATTGTTGTTACTGTAGATCAAAGACTCAGGATGTGTTAAATTCCAGAAAGTGATGAACATTGGCCTGGGGCATATGCAGGATGTAAAAATCATTTGTTAGTGTCTTCCCTTTGTTCTCCAAAGTGGTTATGAACAGATCTCAAAGACAAGCACAGATCCTTTAGGAACAGGTCAGACGGAAATGTGGATTCAGTGCAGGACTCCACAACTCAGAGCTTGTAAAACACATTTGCTGGACTTACTTTTGCTTGTGATGGCTTCCAAAAATGTTGATTTATAATAAGAATGCCAATACCTGGTGGTGATGTTTTGCAGTTTTTTAGTCCAGGAAACTTTCATAGATGTCATGTCCAAGAATGGTTTAGTTCCTCCAAGCAGAAACACATGAAAATCCACAAAACTAAACTACTGACAGAGACAAACACAAACAGCCAGCCACACAGGCCAAGGAGGCAGATCTTTGATGACTGGCTGTCGGGGGTGGGGTTGGGGGCTAGATAGATCATGTCTGTAGACAGACAGCTAGATACTGTCTGTAGATAGAAAGATAGGCATACAGATACTTTAGACAGACAGACAGACATGATAGATAGATGATAGATAGACAGATACTGTCGGTAGTTAGCTAGATAGACATACTGTCTGTAGATAGATAGATAGATACTGTCTGTAGATAGATATTGTAGACAAATAGACAAATAAATACAAAAAATTATTTTAAATCACCTTTCCAACGCTCAAGGTACTTTATAAAGATTGAAAAATACTATAAACAGAGCAAAAAAATAAATTAAAAAAATCAAAATAGCTTAAGGCTTAAACCAAGCAGTTTATCAGACTGAGAAGGCCTCTGAAACAACCCCAGTTTTAACGTGGTTTATGGTAAGTGCCAGTAGGTGATGTCACCAGACTCCCTTGATGGAATTACAGCCCTGTTACTGATGATTCACTATCTGTTATTCTATATGTTACTCAAGCTTTTCTCTTGTGGTTCTTGACGTCACCAGAATCCCTTGACAGACTTACAGCCTTGTTATGGGCGATTTCCTATTATTCTGTTTGTATGCTTGTGTGACCTGCTGTAGTGCACTTCAAACTATGCTCATTCCATCCCCTGCTATACCAAGGGACTCCCAAGAAAATGAAGATTGTAGTTATTCTTAATTTCACTATACTGTTGTCTGTCTCATTCCTTCTGTTTATTTTGTCTTGGTGGGTCATACTTACCTGTAAATTCTATTTCATTTATAAGGGAAATACCAATTAAGCAAACTCATTCACAGTGGTGTCCCATTTTTCATAAAATATTGGTTACATCTAAGAAAAAATTAACAACAATAATCTAAGGAAAACTACAGTAAACCACACACAAAAAAATCAGTCATTTTTAAAAAGTTGCCGTACAAGAAACCACTGTATACTGATTTAACATTTATTGCACTTCACCACTGTATATGTGTGTGTATGTATATATATATATATATATATATATATATATATATATATATATACACACACATACACACACACACACACACACGTGTCTCCCTGTATGCCCCCCCCCACTGCACCCGAAAATGAGCCCCAGCTTAGGGTGCCTTTTTCAGTTACCAATTTTGAGTAAAATAAAAAAATAATAAAATCACACAGGACTATGAAAACATTTATTTGCTGCAAATTTCAAACATATAACTAAATAATGAAATATACCAGACAGGCTGTACCTACTGCAAAAGGCAAAGGTGGGCTTTGAGGTATCCTAGCAACAGTTGTAACTTACACCCAGGTTAGGGCAGGAATATGAGCTTCTAGATAATGTCATACGCTACTGCAACCTCCCCCCAAACCCCTAGGAAATACAATCCCTGTACACTTCTACGCTGCTGAGCTCTTAAGGAGACAGAATACTGGGGATAATTGGCAGCAGTTAGAATGTCTCTATTTACAGGAATTACGTTCATACCAGGAGTTGGATCCCAACCCCTTCAAAACAATCTACAGCTAGGCTTCGCTTCAGCTGAGAACTGGTTTAGTAAACACAAATTGGTCCTAAATTATAAGAAAACCAAGTCAATGCTTTTCAGCAGCTCCCACACAACAAGTACAGGCTACGCCCCCTGACTATTACAAACTGCCTTGGAGCTGCCCTCAAACAGGTGCAATCTTTTAAATATCTTGGGATCTCTCTTGACTGTAACCCATCCTATGGTGCCCACATCTACAACGTCGCCAAAGCTGCAAATACTCGCATTGGACTACTCTACAGGCACAGGCAACACCTTACTCCAGAAGCCTTAAGGGTCGCTGTTCAGAGCTCTGTTGTCTCCATAATTGACTATGGCCTGATCATATACGGCTCTGCTACTGTAACTGCCCTCAGACGCATAGCCACATCTCTCAACTAAGCTTGTCGGCTCATCACTGGAGCTCACCGTCTCACTCATACATGTGACCTCTATGCGCAAACTGGCTGACAACTCTCAAACTGCATAAAGTACCAAACCTACATTATGGCAGAGACAATAACCATGGGCCAAGCACCCCCCCGGGGGCCAAGCTCTCCTTTGCCCCAGTAGTATACCTCGCCACACTAGGGGATCCGAATCTCAATTCCTGCAGGTCCCTCACTGCTGTACCAACCAGGGACAAATATCCTTTACTCATAGGGCCCCTAGCTGGTTGTATGGTCTCAACAGTGACATCTCCTCCGTACCTAAGCTTGGCCAGTTCAAATCCAGGCTCCACCTACTACTCTCTGCCTCTAGCACCTGCGACTGCCTCCTTTAATCAGCCCTCCTTACCATTACCCAGTCTTTGTCTCAGCTCTTTTTACATAGCACTTCTATTATCTACACCAATCTCAGACAACCCCTCCCCCCTTCCCCTGCAACCCCTCCACTGCCTGTTGCTCTCTCTCTCTGTGATGCGACAATGCCTCTGACTGCCCTTATCTTTTGTGTCCTTGCCATGTCTTGTAAGAAACAATTACTTGCTGAAGTAATATTACTTCTTCCAGGGGATTCTTTAGCATTATTGACAGATGCAGTATGCCAGCTGGGTTCAGCTACCCCGGAGAGGAGGAGTCAATGCAAATGAGGAAGGCATTGGCCAATCAGGATACAGTTAGAGTAGAGAGCTGCCTGCAGTAAGCCTGAGGGACCTCAGAACGCATTTTGGAGCTGAAAAAGAGCAAATACTGTGCCCGCTATGGGGCAAAAAAACTGTTAGCAATAACCCACCACATATTCTAACCCACTATTATAAAAAAAAAAAATATATATATTTTATTTTTATCACACGAATGAATGGAAGTCGTCAAATTTGGCTAAATCCCCTAACAGAGCCTTTCGACAAGGTTTCCAGGGGAGGAAGGGTGGGAGTGTCAATAATATTAAAGAATCCCCTGGAAGAAGTAATATTACTTCGGTGAGTAATTGTTTCTTCTCATCCCAGGAATTCTTTAGCGTCTATTGACAGATGCAGACTTCGAAGCAGTGTAGTTGGAAGGAGGGCACAGAAACCTATTTAAGAAGAAGCTCTAAAGTACAGTCCTGCCAAATTTGGCATCCTATCAGACTACACATCCAAGAAAAGATCATATTGAATGTGAGAAGCAAATTTCAAATAAGTGGTCTGCATACTTCTAGTTAGGATATAGCCTTGAACGCTACCCAGGAGGCAGCTGTTCTCCCTAAGTACGAGAAGGGCTGCATGTCAGCCTTGCTGTACCAGACCCAAAATACAGGAAACTAGCCCCACGGGAAAATACTCTTGGTCACTGGTTTCTTCTTTTCTGCAAAAATGTAGGAAAGGAAGGGACGATAATGACAGTACCTGAAATGTTAGGACCACTGACACAGACTGGCAAGACTAATTCATGCCCCATCCGAGCAGCTTGAGATAGCCTAGACAGGGCTTGCCTGAGAGCAGTATGGGCAGAGAAAGAGGGTTAATGAAGGTGGAAATGGTAGACACTTGGGAAAAGGATTTCCTATCCATCCAGAGGACTAAATTGTTCTTAAAGGCACTGAGAGGATAAGGCCTAAAAGAAAAACCTGAAACTCTGAAACCCGTCTGACAGAGGAAAAGACAAGCAGAAAGGTTGTCTTTAATGTTACTCGCTTCAGGACAGAATTACCACAAGTTCAATGGGACACCCATGAACTTGAATATACAGAGGTTTGTGTTCCATGGGAAAAAAATCCAGTCCCTAGAAGGGTCTGAAAGTGAAACAGCCCCTTGTGGAATTCTTTGAAATGGTCTGAGAAATGACAGATTTCTCTTGCCTGACAGAAAAAGAATCCGAGTAACCGCTAGGTGTACTCCCAAAAAAGAGGTCTACTGTCAGTAAGAAAATAAAAACCTTTATATTTTTACAGGAAACAAGTCACACAGACCAAACTAGTTCCGTATACAAGACAGTAATGCCTGTATATGAACTAAATAATCCAGTCATAAGAGGATTGAACAACTCTAGGCTCTTGTCCTTGTACCAAGGGGAAAAACGCTTCCGCTAGAAAACTGAAATTTTCGTAGTACTAAAACTTTTTTTTTTTTCCTCCATAGACATTCCAGGCCTTGTTTGGATACAGGGACTCTAGGAGATCTAGCTTCTCAAGAACCAGGCTTTCAGGAGAAAAAGACTGGGAGCTGAGAAACGCTACTCCTGTGCAAGAAAGGAAGTAGCTTGTGGAAACGAAAGCAGCCAGAAGGCTGTTTAACTGGAACATTTTTTATCAGAAAGTACCAAGGCTGTCCACAACCACCGGGATCATGGTGGCTGATTCCTTAACTAGAGAGGTACTTAGGAAACCAGGGATATATGGGAGAGAGAAAATTTCTCCGACCAGTCTTGAGATAAGAAAGTCCGATAGAAGGAACCCTGAGCTGGGGCCAGCAACAAGAAAAAGGAAAAAAAACTGGTGGTTCGGGCTGGAGGTGAAAATTCAGATCTGGACCTGACCTTACCCCCTGAACGATGTGGCTAGGATTTGTGTGCTGAGGGCTCACTTGCGGTGGCCCTGACTAATGCGGCTTAGAGGATCTGCCAAAGGGCCCACTTGCAGTGGCCCTGACTATGTCAAAGTGTTGTCCTTGCACAACAGATGGATGAGTGACTAAGACACCTCAAAAGAAGCCGCCCAGAGATCAAAACTCGTAGCTATTGCTGAGAGATTGGAAGCCTTGTGTCCCAAATGCTTGCTGGTGTGATACAGGGCAGGAATATCATCCGGTCCTCTCTGTACTAAATGATCTCTGGACTGAAAAAATGCAGGCCTGATAGAGATGCTCTGAGATTCCAGGGACTGATGAAAGAAGGACTCTTACAGAAACCAAGACCCAATGATGGAACTCCCCCGAAGGGAAGCACCCACCGGAAGGAAGGCTCTGTACCGAAGATCTGAAGGGAAGAGGTCTGAATTTCATTGTTTCCTTACACCAGTCCAGTCTGTAACAGAGTTCAGGCTTCTCGAAAAATTCTCTTATTTGGAATCTGACCTAGAGTTCTAGCCCCTGGGACTCTAGTGACAAAATTATGCACCAGGGAACAAACTTCCCCTGACAAGAGATGAGCACTGCCCCCTAAGAGTTGCCGAGATTTAGATGGTTAGGGAACTTTTTTCTAGTAGGTACAAAAAAAAAAAAACAAGACTGTAGGGAATAACATGTCAGACTTAGGGCTTGAAAACCAAAGTCAAGGAGAACTGGCTAAGGATGGCCAAGCCTCTGAGAAGGGAAACCATAGATTCCCTGTCTTCAGGTGAGAACCGTCAACCTACCCAGATACCTGGAGAACAGTCTGATTTTCACTCTGTATCTGAGAACACTCTGGAGGCAGTCTAAATGGCATGGAAGAAAACTGGTAGCCACCTGAGAAAAACCCTGGGCTAAGGAACTGAGAACACAAAATGTATCGAAGGAGACAAGAAAATCCCCTGCGTTTGCAAAAGAAAGACGCGAGTCAAGGAAGCATCCTGACCCCAGGTTGCGAAAGTTGATAATGATTTGCTGTTCCCCATTTTCCTTTAAAATTCAGGTAATAGCCGGAAAAAAGGTCCAACTCCCAAGGAGAAGGGAACCCTTTCACGACTTTGACCTTCACGAGGTTCTAGTGCTCTACTTCCCACTGCTGCCATTCTGCTGGAGAAAAACGGAGAATGCAGCACTTGGAAGTAAACTTTAGTTATTTATTTACTTATCATGTACATATATATATATATATATATATATATATATATATATATATATATATATATATATATATACATACACACACACACACACACATACATACACACACACACACATATACATATACATATATATATATATATATATATATGTCTATATCTCCATACATCTATCTCCTTTAATTTATTTTTTTTTACACCAGCCAAAGAAGGGGTAAAAACTTGAGCCAAGAAGAAAAGTGACTGAAGAAAAAGGGATTACCAGGAATGAAAAGAGCATTCCTGCCTAAACCCCCTGGAAAACTTCACATTTGGAAAATTCTGAATGTGTTGGCGTAGGAAAAAAAGGTTAAAGGGAGAATAATTCCTACCTGAAGCCCCCCTATCCTGAGACTTCTGGGGAAGGAACGCTTATCTTTAACTGAGTACTGGAGAGTTAAACTCCTCCATACGTGCCTATCAGCTTTAGTTTGTCGTAAAGACAAACCAAAATTTGCACCAAAGCATAACCCAAAAGGCTGGAACTTTTCAGACAAGCAAGCCTGAGGGAAATGACCTACTCCAAGATTCTAGAAGCTGTAACGTTATGACTTAAGGCTATGAGAGCATAGTGCTACCATATGTCACTTGGGTATTTCAGCAAACCTCCTTGTGAATAGTGCTCCAGAGCTGTCGCACTATGGCAAGAATAAGATACATTAAAAAAACTCTTAATATATAACAGTGTATGCTACAAAGGTAGGAGGCATTACGTAAAATTTCTTACACATGGTATATGATTATCTAGAGTCTATCTCTGAAGGGAAAGCATACAGTGGCACAAGGCTGAGAAGCAGGCCGCTGTTTGCACTAACTCTCTTTAATCTGAAAGTGTACAGATAAAAACAGCAGAACATTTACTGAGCTGGTATTTCCTCTGAATGCTTCTGTCAACCCCAAAAGAGAAGGAGGGGTTTCCAGAACCTACCTGTAGGTGTCTTCAGAGAATTGTCAACTTCTTTGGAAGAGAGCAACCATAAGATCTACAAAGTCGTCATCCTCCACCTCTTTATCAGTGTCTTCTGGAGGGAAAAGTGCAGGGAGTCCACCGGTTGAATATAAATGCCTCATTATACCATAACCTGAATCAACCCCAGGGTGACCGACTAGAATTAGTGGGTACCGAGAGGAGTTCATGAAGGAAAAATCCTCTCCTAAATTACTACTACTACTACTACTACTACTACTACTACTATCCTTGGGCTTAAGGAGTAACATGGAGAGGACTACTCGGACCCGAAGGAGCTGAGAACACACCCAGAAATATAAAGTCTGGAATAATTGCCAAGCACTCAGAAATTCAGCTGCAGAGGGCATAATATTATCAACCCCTGATGACTCCCTAAGTCCTTCAGGAGGGAGGGTCAGAGGAGATTAATCTCTATCTTTGTGCAGGGAAGAGGGCACCCTGCCTATTTTCAAATTAAAGGCTTGGACAGAGAAACAACTACTACAGAACCGGACTTGTTATTTCTTTTGTGTTAACTTGAGGTACCCTCCTCAGCGCTTTTAGAGAAGGGGAAGGTAGACAGAAAGACCAGATAATAATAGTTTGGCCAAAGATTAAACAAATCAAAATCAACTTTAAAGGGATTTTAGTTTTCCCCCACAAAGAGGAAAAAACAGAACCATCTCCACACCTCTTGTCAACAAAGCCCACTGCACAGCAAACAAGAGTCTCACCCCAAAAGAGAGGGGATTACCCTTCAAATATCAATCATTTAGAATTTAAATAGAGAAAAAAAAAGGGTTCCAAGAATTCACGCTAGTGCGCAACGGAAAGACTGAGCACACGCGCAAAAAAACAAATCAATGATTTTAACGCAAAAGCATTAAAAACCACTGATAAATACTAAAAACTTACAAATTAAATAAAAATAATGCAATTTATCATGCACGCGGGTGAATTTTACTTCAGAAAAAACGCAGAAGCGGGAAAAACACGGAAAAATCCCACAACTGCGTGGAACCCAGCGCAGATGCGGTAAAAATAGATAAAATGAAGAAAATATACAAAATACCTTAAAAGCACGCAAAAAGAAAGAAAATGGCACAGGAAGATCTCTGAAGAGGAGAGCTCTGGGGCAGTGCTGCCAGTTCAGCAGAGAAAAAGTTCTGAGCTCTCTCAGGCTCACTGGAGGGCAGCACTCTAACTATATCCTGATTGGCCAATGCCTTCCTCATTTGCATTGACTCCTCCTCTCTGGGGCAGCTGAACCCAGCTGGCATACTGCATCTGTCAATAGATGCTAAAGAATTCCTGGGGTAAGAACACTGTTTACCCCGTCAGTGCCTCTGGCTTTAGTTTAACCCAAATATATCCATTCATATTCATGTAACTGATTGTTAACCTGTTATCCTGCCTTTGTTACTCAATTGTCTTTTTTTTTTAATTGTACTGCAACTGACATGGAACCCTTGTAAAAGAGCCTTGGCTCAAAGGTTCTTGTAATCCTAGATTCAAATAGATAAATAAATAAATATTTAAAATGTCCTGTATAAACGCTGTTGTCATAAGCTGTGTTGGGCATAGTTTTCTTTTCATGGACAACATTCTGTACGGTTCTCTTTAATGGAACAGTGGGTCTGGAGTTTTCACTATACAGTATCACAGTTTGTGTGCTGAATGCTTTTTTTCCCCACCAGCCAGCCCCATCATTGGCAGCCACCCTAGCCCCATAACACTGTCTCTGGAACTCAGCCACCTACCTCTAGTGCCATACGGTTAACTCCCCATGGTGGGACCTTCGGGTTCCTCAAGCCCATCAGGGGTTTAGTCTGGGTGAAGGTAGGGTGCCCAGTAGACAATGTGGGACCTGTGGGTCACTGCACCTCTCCCTCCCTGAAGGAGGAGCAGTGTGTCCTACGGGACGCTCAATCCCTCAGATGATCCAGGCACTGGCGTCACAAGTGGTAGCTCTACCACTGCGCCATTCAGCTGGCTTGAGTACATAATGCTAAGCATGAGCTGTTTACCTATCAGAACAGTGTGCAGAGGTTTTTTTTTTTTTTTAATTGGTATTTTTAGGCTGGCACAGCAGTAAGGCTACCACTCGCAATGCCGTCGACCTGGGTTCGGGAATGAGCCTGGGTTATTGGGGGACGGCTGGGGGGGGAGGAGGATCGAGTGTCCCAGTGGACACTGTCCCCTCAGAGGAGAAGAAACTGTGTCCTGTAGTACTACTGCCACCTGTAGACTTACAGGTGGCAGAGCGCGTGGGACACAGGGAGGGACACTGTGCTGCAGATCACACAAGCGTGCTGATGCATGCTCAAGATGGGACCTTGTCCCAAATGCAGTGTCCCTGCGGAGTCTGGCATCACAAGGCACACAGAAATGGGAGAACTAATAAAAAATTATAAAGGAAATTCACCCCCGTAGCTCCTTGAAGTCTCAGATATCCACACCAAAAGGCAATTATATCCACCATGCCAGAATGGAGGGTGCAAAACAGAATACACAAAATTGGTATTTTGTTCCTCTGCCCTATAGGCGGAGATACCGACTTCAGGCAGGAGATATCGGGCATCTCAGAGCTCAGGCAGAGAGGCTTTACCCCTTAGTTCCCCCCGAGTTGCCGTGAGTTCCAGTCCCATAGAGATGGAGATTCCAGCAGGAACATGCTAACACATGCTCTGCCCAAATGCATCACAATGTCCCCACATCTTGACAGCTGCAGTGCCATCTGTACAACTACAGGTGGTGACAGCAGAGCGAGACAGAGAAGCCCTTCCTCGCCTGGAGAAAGACCGCGTCCACTGGGATGCTCTATCTTCCTCCTCCCTGGCCAGCCTTCAATGACTTAGGCATGTTCCTAAATCTGGGAAGCCAGCATCATGGGCGATAGCGCTACAATCGCGCCCAAGGGCCGGCAGTGCTCAGAGTTCTATACAGAAGCTGTGACATAATCAAAACTCCAAACTATTGGTTCCATGAAGAGAACTGTAACAGAATGCGGTCCATAAAAACAGGGCAATAGTTGGCCTGGTGGCGCTGAGGGTTGAGGCGCTGGATGTCACAGCTCACTACACGCCGGTGACCCAGGTTTGGGAGCGGACTCAGGCCGTCGGGGGTTGGCCGGGGGGAGAAGGATCGCGTGCGCAACAGCTTGCTCTTCTTCTCCGGGGAGGGCTGGGGAGTTTGTCTCGCCGCTTCACCGCCACCTTCTGGGGGAACTTGGATGTGCCAGGATGGTCAGGTCAACACAGTGGGCCGAAGCTGGCAGAGGACAGGAGCAGATGCACGTCTCAGCGTGACTCGGCTTGATGGTCCTCATTGCACACCAGCGTCAAGGGAACCGGAACAGGGAAAATACCCCACCAGACGGTCCTGGCGACGATTCCCCGCTGCACCTCATGGCATGAGGGCAGACTCCGTTGTGTGAACGTGCTCTCCTGAGGCTCAACGAAGGTAAGCCAGGGGGCCTTCCTTGCCCCGCCCGGGGGGGGGGTCAGCCGGGAAGAAGAGGAAATTAGGAGTTCAGATGCGCACTCTAGGGATAGACTCCTCTACGCCTGAGGTGGCAGACCTGGGGATCTGAGAGAAAAGGTCAGTCTGGTGGGCAGGGACAGGCGGATAAAAAGAAAGAAAGAAAAAAAAAACAAGGCAATACACTATCTCGCATAAACCTGTATTCAGGCACAGTTAATTCTTGAACGTTTGGTGACATGCATATAATTTCTGAAAACAGGAACATTATAAACAGCTGCCAATTTGGAATAATTTTCTGTCCTCTTTAATTAGGAGTGGTTACCGGCACCTGCTATAGGGAACTGGTCTTCTGGTCTTCCGTTCTGCTTATTCCACAAGGGGCTGCCATCACTGAGGTAATGTTCACCTCACTGTGTACGGCAGAGCTGCCTAAGGTTACACAATTGCTTCCTGTGGGACTGGGAACAAAGCTGAGCGTGACGTGCAAACAGGTCCAAAACATGGGTCCGTCCAGCATTCCGTCATTCACAGGCCAGCGCACTACAGCACGGGCCTGATTGTCACGGCAGTGCCACCTGCATTCCTCTTGCTGAGGACAAGTTGGTGTCTTCCAAGACAGAGACATTCCTTTGAGAGAATGTTTACCTGCCATCACCTGCCTGTGTTTGGCTTTTCATTAACTCTGTACAATCACACCCATGCTTGTATACATTGTGTGTGTGTGTGTGTGTGTGTGTGTGTGTGTGTGTGTGTGTGTGTGTGTGCGCGTGTGTGCGTGTGTGTTGGGTAAGAGTATGAATATAAAAGCTGGCTCATCTGACACTTGGAATACAATGCTGGCCTTTAAAGGGGACATGCTGGTTCTATTGCAGAGCACAGTTTCATGGGATTCATCACTGAAACGGAGTTTAAGTTCATTAAGCCAGAACATCCCCAACCTTTTGCATACTCCCCAAGGTACACAGAAGTCTCATACAGCCACTCAGCCGTCCCACAGTATCAGGGTGGGGTCTTTAACGGAAACCTGGGAAATTGGTTGATTGTTTTTGCAACACTGTGTCTTTAGAGCAACAGTGCAATAAAAAATATTTTTCCAAGAAAGCTAGTTTCAGCTACAATTAATACAAATATTAGCGTACCTGTCAAGTGTACTTGTCTAGGTACCTCCTATGCTGCGCACCATAAGCCTTTTATTTTCTCGATCCTAACCCTTGCCAGATCTACAGTGCTATTTCTATGCAAATTGGGGCAGCCATCTTTTTTTTCTTGAGAAAAAACTAAAAGTAGAACATTAATATTTTGATAGAATTAGAAAACATTAACACTAAAACTTGGAAGATGCCTGGAATCTTTTATAGTGAAAACAAGATAATTTTTTTTTGCCCAGTTTCGTTGCACTACTGCTTTAATCAAACCCACTATTTGAGAGAGACAGATGAGTTCTGTCCATACCTCTCAACCTCCTACAGGTATGTAGCAAATCAGGAATAGGGCTTAAAATAATCAGAGATAAATGACTAAAATCATGGATACATCTTACAAAAGGGGAAAAAGCATCTCAAAAAGCCTGCTGTATAATGGGGCACAGTGACAAAAGTATTTTTATGAAATAGAACTAGGCTGTAACATTAATACCCAACAATATTTTTATACATTAAATACCACTTTTCAGCGACAAAAATGGCAAATTTAGGAGGGGCCGAGAAAATGTTTGAGGCAAAATCAAGAACATCTATCCCTGAAAATGAAGGACAGCTGAGAGGTGTGGTTCTGTCTAATCTGGCTTGGCAGGAAGATTTTTTTTTATAGTTGGGAATTGATGTGGACAGTTTATACACTTAAAGAGATTAAGACCAAAATTCTTTATCTTAAGTGTTTCCATAATTTACATCAGGCAAGACCTGCCCTAATACAGTAGACTCAAACTTTTCTATCCCGTCAGATAAGGAGCGGGGAAAATTGGTTGCCACTGCAAATGGGAACGGCACAGCTAGTAAACTGTATAAACTGAGCATGGGCAGTAACCCAGATCAGACGGAGTAAGCGCAAAAATCATGCAGAAGATAATTAGGCAGACCACTTTCGAAGGAAATGCAGGGTACTTTTTTGTTTTCATTACTTTGTTTATGCGCCTCCAGTACAGGCTCTATTATCCTGGTCCGACCCCATCCAGCTCCGTCAGTTAGCATCTCAGGGACTTAGCTCGACTTCCATTCTTCCCCCATAAGACTGGTAGGGTCGGCAGGCTCTTTCTTACCTGCCAGAGAACAGATCTGATTCATGAAGGGACGGAGGGCCTTGTCACCGGTGTGGGGCCTGCAAGGAGTTGGACCTCTCATCAATGCTCTGTATGGGATTTTCCTTCCTGATTTTATCCTGTGAGATGGGGGAGGGTCCTGTGGCCAGTGCAGGGCCTGCGAGGGATCACACCTCTCATCATTGCTCTGTCTGGGAGTCTCCCTCCTGGCTTTCTCCTGTGGGATGGGGGGAGGGCCATCTTTGTTGCAGGGCCTGCAAGGGGTTGGACCTCTCATCATTGCTCTGTCTGGGATTCTCCTTCCTGGTTTTCTCCTATGGGATGGGGGGGGAGGGCTCTGTGGCCGGTGCAGGGCCTGCAAGGGGTCACATCTCTCATCGTTGCTCTGTCTGGGATTCTCTCTCCCGCTTTTCTCCTGTGGGATTGGGTGATAGGGCCCTGTCACTGGTATGGGGCCTGCGAAGGGTCAAACCTCTCATCGTTGCTCTGTCTGGGGTTCTCCCTCCTGGATTTCTCATGTGGGAAAGGACAGAGGGCCCTGTCGCCAGTGCGGGGCCTGCAAGGGTTCGAATCTCTCATCATTGCTCTGTCTGGGATTCTCCCTCCTGTGGGATGGGAGAGGGCCCTATCACCACTGTGGGGCCTGTGAGGGGTCGCACCTCTCATCATTGCTCTGTCTGGGATTCTCCTTCATGGCTTTCTCCTGTGGGATGGGGAGGAGGGACCTGTCACCAGTACAATGCCTCCGAGGGGTTGCACCTCTCGTCGTTGCTCTGTCTGGGATTTTCCTTCCTGGTTTTCTCCTGTGGGATGGGGGGAGGGTCCTGTCATCAGTATGGGGCCTGCGAGGGGTGAGACCTCTCATCATTGCTCTATCTGGGATTCTCCCTCCTGGCTTTCTCCTGTGGGATGGGAGGAGGGACCTGTTGCCAGTATGGGCTTGTGAAGGGTCGCACCTCTCATCGTTGCTCTGTCTGGGATTCTCCTTCCTGGTTTTCTCCTGTGAGATGGGGGAGGGTCCTGTCACTGGTGCAGAGCCTGTGAGGGGTCGGACCTTTCACTGTTGCTCTAAGTTCTAAGATTTTTCCTCCTGGTTTTCTCTCCAGAGATGCTGGCTTCGGGGTGGTACACAAGCATGAAGAGTGTTGCCACCGTCGTTCCCCGCCCAGTAAGTCTCCCTTAATGCACTGCTACCTGCAGTCACTCAGGTGGCATTACTGTGCTGGAGTATGACTGCTGTCTCTCTCTCTCCTCCTCGGGGGACAACGTCCTCTGGGATGCTCAGTCCTCCTCTCTTCCCCAGCCGGCCCCCACCGATCCAGCCTCGGTCTCGTACCCGTGTCACCGGTGTTGCAGCAGGTGTGACATCCAGTTCCTTAACCCTCCATGCCACTGGGCCAGCAACTTGGGGTCTTTTTTTTTTTTACCCCAGTGCTGGTGCTCTCTGGTGTGGCTGTGGCTTCAGACTGACCCCCCCATCCCCATCACCTGGCTCTTCAGGAGCTTACCTGCAATCACATGTGTGTCCCTCTATGGCCTGCCTTCCATCTGTGATGGAGGTGGTCAGTGGGTCCCCTAAAACCAGCCGCAGAATTAATCCCGTGTCACTGGAAGAGTGCCCTACTAATGGAGTTACTCCTGGTGCCCAGGTTATCACTGTGAACAGCTTGCTGCTGTCCACCTTGTATATCCAAAAGAGGGACCTCATACTGACCTATCCAGGGACCATGTCCAATCCATTCTGACTCATCTGGGAACTATGTCCAACCCATCCAGGGACTGTGGCCAACCAGCTTGCAAAAGAGCCTCATCAACAGAGAGGGAAGGTATTTCTTTCAATCCGGACTTGGATCCAATGTATCGTACTGCTTTACTGTTAGAAGCAGAGGGAGCGTGATCAGCAGCTTGGGAACTCGCAGAGTTACTTCACGACTTTACTCCCTGAGAGTCCCTTGAATCAGGCGGAGGTAATACAGAGTCATGCTGGTTCTAGGGCTGAGTCACTATGGAATCCCCCCCTTCACTGTGTTGGTGAGGTGACTGGGACAGCCCCTCCACGCAAAGACCCTTTTAAACAAACATACCTCTCAAGTGTCCCTCATTACGAGGGACATCCCTCATGTTGCCCCTTAAAATTGCTCTGTCACTTACAGAAAAGATCCTACCCACACAGAGAATGTGCTGTAAATTCAGACTTTAAAGCAGAAACTCTTAATATTCAAAAATACTAAATCCAAAATAAACTTTGTACAAGTAAACACTACAGTTTTCACAGTGTTCTGAGCTTGTATCTCCATGTTTGAAGATGTGTCCCTCATTCTGAGGGTATGTGTCCCTCATTTTGAATGTCCAAAAATGTCCATGTCCCTCATTTCAGTGATAAAAGGTTGAGAGGTATGCAACAACATGCAGATTAACTCATAATAGGGACTGGTAGCAGCACAACCGAGCAGACTCGTAGACCGTGAGGCCTTTTTCTGCTGGCTATTTTCGTATGTTCGTAACTCCTCTGTAGTGCCGCTTATCTGCTATCCTCCATAGCAATGCCATCATTACTGCAGGAGACCAGCAAACCCCAGCAGTAACAGTTTGCAGGACCACACTGGAACTTTGGGAAGGCACATGCTGCTGTACTTTCCTTAGCACAGGAGCACTCACGGAAAGACAGTTTGGACTGACTGGACACTTCTTGCGATTTTAGCCTAAACTTTGCCAATCAAACCAGGCACAGCCCGCAGTGGAGTGAGTAGAAGACGTTCAGTGCAGTAGTGAGGCGGACCCCATTATGACTGCTGCTGCCTGCATACAGGACTGTTCACACTGTGCGTCTTGTTGATACCCCAGAGGTTTTACATTTCATTGCAGTCATGGAAGGGAGGAGTACAGATGGGGACACTACTGCCTTTGTGGGAGCCGCCACCATAGATGCAAAGGGCAGCTGACCTCATGCAGGAAGTCCTCTGTCAGTAGTTCTGGTACTGACCGCCGTCACAGACACTGTCAGTTGTTCCTGTGCAAATCTTTTTTGCCATAACTTTTCTCCGGCTTGCAAATAACAGGACACTATGACAAGCACAGAAGTTGATATTCAGTTTTGCATCCACTAGTCAGCAGGGCTAGTGACTGGGAAAATCCACTAGCTCCACAGACTTTTTTACTGGCCCAGCTGGTGTACTTATTGAAATATTACCTTCTCCAGTGCAAGCCCATAGGGCTTAAAATATTTTTTTTTTTTACTAGCCCAATCCAAAATCTACCAGCATTTGGCTAATGAGCCAGTGCCAGTTTCGATCCCTGCAAACAGATATGCTTTTCTTGATGCCATCTTGTTCTCCAACAACACTTCAGCTTCATCTTAAACAGCTGACGCAGATTCAACCTCAGGGCACAGCCAGCTCCAGCCTCAGTCTTCAGTCCCATATCTTCCTCCATCGTTCCAGCAACCAAATCCTCAAAACTACTCTGGATGGGCAGGGAGGTAGGCTTCACAGTCTGGGCTGCTACATCCTCCTTCATTTCAGAGACTCACTCTCTAACAGGAAGCAGAGACCCCACACACACACACATCAAACAGTGGGAGATTTCCCCAGAGTCCAGGTCAGAGTTCCCTAATTCAGTCAAAAATACCAACAGCTCAATCTGGTTCAGTTTCAGCTGGTTTGCACCAGTATCCTACAGCGACATGGATAAAGCTAAAAATAGGCAGTACTGATTGTCTAATCCTCCCTTCCTGGTCAACAAAAACTAGCTAACTAATCCTCCTTTCCTGGTCAACAAAAACTAACTAATGTAAATAAATACATGCAGTAAGATATGCCAGGGTGTGTATTTATGTGTCAATAGTCACCCAGTTCAGCTGGCCCATTGGCGCAGCTGTGGTGCTATTGCTCGCGATGCTGGCAACCCCAGTTTGGGAATGAGCCTGGGTCATCAGGGGCCAGTCAGGGGGCAGAAAGAGTGAGCATCCCAGGGGTGCTCGGCTCCTCCGAGGGACGATAGGATGCTACGCTGCTCTGACACTGCCATCCGTGGATGCATGGGTGGAAGTGTATGGTCAGTGGCGTAAGGGAGGGGGAGGACACTGTGAGGCACTTGGCTCAGGCGTGTGTCGGCACGCCACCAACTTGGACTTACGTCCATGTGCCAGTGTCCTCAGGGCAAGGAGAAACTAAGGGGCAAATCCCACAACACCACAGCTACATGACTGATACCTGCCATGACAGCCCTGAAAGACAGTACGTCAGTCAATAGCACCTATGAAGGGTGTGAAAAAAGTGTAAAAAAACAATTGCTTGCTTTGAGTGGGTTATTAGGCACGAGGTGGTTTTACTGAGCGCCTTTAAACACCCACGAGGGAAGCATGATTATAGACCATAATTACACATCCCTGAAGTGCCTTGTTGCTCTTATAACATGGGTTCTCCTTTTAACAAAAAGAGATTTTATGATTGGTAATAAAAAAGTTATTATTTTCTGTATGAAATTTGAGCAGAAAACAAAAACACAGTTACTGTTGCAGTGTACTGTTATTGCAGCCGAACCTGATGCACAGGCTAAACAAGTGCAGGAATGTAGTTGTGAGTTTAACCAATTCTTCATGGACCTAGAATGTTTTAAGGCCCCCTAAAGGGACAACTCCGCTAGCTCCCAGCATCCCTACCAGTTGACTTCCTCTGGACCACAGCCCATGTTCCATTTTAGACTGGTCTCCAGGAAAAAAGTTCTCAAGCTCCTTAAAAGAATAAAAAGAGAAGGTTCATCTGGATTTGATGAACTGGAACCCAAGTTCCTCAAAATTGCAGCACCAATTACAGCATCCTCTCAAACATCTTTTCAAGAAATCTTTCCTTTTTGGAGATGTCCCTGAAAAACGGAAGACAGCAGTTATGCCTATCCACAAAGGTGGGCAGCAAGAACTGACTGAAAATTACAGGCCCATCTTTCTTCTCTCCACACTTGCTAAAATCCAGGAGAGGCTGCTGTACAACCAACTCCAGGCCTACCTGGAGAATAATCACTCACTGACCAGTGTCCAACATGGCTTCCATAAGAATCATGGCACTGACACTGCACTGGTGTGTGTGACCTCGGTCATTCTCAGTGCTATGGACAGCGGCATAGCTATGGGAGCAATTTTTGTCGACCTTACCAAGGCATTTGACTTGGCTAATCATGACCTACTCTTGAACAAACTAGAGGCGACTGGCCTTCATGACATTCCTTGCCTCTGGTTTCACAACTACTTGACTGACCTGAAACAGTGTGTCAGGTGGCAAAACAGCACATCTGATCTTACGATGATAACCAATAGTGTCCTGCAAGGCTCTACTCTTGGCCCCTCCTACTTTCCCTTTTCATTAATGATATGCTCCTGTGGAGGGCCAAAAGTTCAACTATATGCAGATGATGCCATTTTATATAGATCCTTGTCAGACATCAGTTTGCTAAATAACCTGCAGAGTGACTTCCACCAGTTGGAAAACTGGTTAGAAGCATAGAATTTGACAGCAGGTAAGGACTGCTTGGCCCACCTAGTCTGCCCATTTTTTCCTACCTACTGTATCACCGCAGACTCCACTTGATCTCTGGCTTATCCTCCCCTTGTCTCACCACTAAGATTCCCTTATGCCTATCCCGTGCTTTCCTGAACCCCGTTACAGTTTTGGCCCCCATCACCTCCACTGCGAGGTTCTTCCAGGCATCCACCACCCTCTCCGTGAAGAAGTACTTCCTCACATCTCCCCTGAGTCTACCCCCCTCCAGCTTCATAGCATGACCCCTTGTCCTTGAGCATCTTTTTTTCTGAAAAATGCTTCCATCTTGAACCTCATTTATACCCGTGAGGTATTTGAAAGTTTCTATCATATCCCTCCTCTCCCTCCGTTCCTCCTGGGTATACATATTGAGGTCCTTCAGTCTTTCCTTATAGGGCTTTTGATGCAGACCATGCATGATTTTGGTTGCCCTCCACTCTACGTCCTTCCAGAGGTGAGGTGTCATCAGTCATCTATACAGGGGTAACACCACCTCCCTCTTTCCCGCTGGTGATACCCCTCCCTATGCACCCCAGCAACCAGCTAGCTCTCTCGACTGCCTTGTCACACTGCCTAGCCACCGTTAGGTCATCAGATATGATAACCACAGGTCTCTTTCCTGTTTGGGGGTCGTCAATACCTTTCCTCCCAATTTGTACTCTACCCCTGGATTTCTGTGCCCCAGGTGCATGATTTTGCACTTTTTTGCATTGAAGCCTAGTTGTCATACCCTTGACCACTCCTAACTTTTTTAGAGCCCCCCTCTCATTTTTTCCACATGCCCCCGGAGTGTCTACACTGTTGTAGATGTTAGTGGCATCTGCGAACAGGCAGACTTTTCCATCCAGCCCCTCTGCAATGTCGCTAATAAAGGCACTGAAGAGGACTGGTCCCAATACAGATCCCTGTGGTACCCCGCTGATCACCCTCCCTTCCTTGGAGCGAGCTCTGTTTACCACCACCCTCTGTCTCCTATCCCATAGCCAATTTCTTACCCGGTTTATCACCTTTGCTCCCACTCCTAGGCTACCCAGCTTGCTTACTAATTTCCTATGTGAAATGGTGTCAAAGGCCTTGATGAAATCTAGGAAGGCCACATCCACTGCTCCTCCCTGATCCAATTCCCTGGTCACCCAGTCAAAGAAATCTATTAGATTCATTTGACAAGACCCCCGGTGAATCCATGTGGTCTTGGTCCCTACTACCACTTTTTTGAAGTGAGACTTCATCTGCCCTCCTCCAGTACCCTGGAGCCACTCCTGTCTACACAGAGAGGTTGAACAGGACTGTCAGAGGTGCAGCCAGCACCTCCCTGAGTGCCCCCAGTATCCTTGGACAGACCCAATCTGGCCCCATTGCTTTATCCACTTTCAGATTTGTGAGTTCCTTCAGGCCTCTCTCCTCTGTAAATAGACTAGTGTCCGCCTCCCTTCCTTCGATGCTCTTGTCACCTTTCTGTGGCCCCTTGCCTTCCCCTTTTTCTGTGAATATTGAACTAAAGCATTTACTCAGGACGTCTGCTTTTTCTTGGTCCCCCTCCACACAATCCCCCCTTTCCTTCCCTTCTTAATCTTAAAATCACTCCCCTGGTCTTTCTCTTTTTGCTCACATACCTAAAAAGTTCCTGACAAACAAACTAGACCTTAGCGTTAAAAGGACCAAAGCCGTGCTCTTTGGAAACAGGAGACTAGACACTGAGAGCCAACACCTGCTCAAGCTGTCCGCCACTGGTGGCACTTATCTCGAAGTAGCGGAGTCACTTAAATACCTTGAAGTACTGCAAGACCAAAACATGACCTCTGTACCTCACATGGACACTGTAGTCAAAACAATGCACCAGAAGCTTGGTCTCCTTCATAGGGTAATCCCTATCTTTCTAAGGAGGCTCATCTAGGCAACGCTAGCAGTACCATCATGCCATTACTTTTCTGTGATGACCCTGTTTTACAGTGCATTCCTGACACTGAACTGTACAGGCTAAACACACTATATAAAAGTATTGGACAATTTACAGCTGGTGCACGCTCCAGAGAACACCACTGCGGGGAGTTTGCTGCACCTGGTTGAACCTCTTTTGACTCAAGACTCCGTTGTCCATCATATTGCCTAACCTTCAAGCTACTGAAACTTTCAACATCTCCTAGCCTTGATGGAATAATCAGGCTTAAGCAGCATATGAGCCCCCCCGAGATCCACTGCTGGCCCTTTACTAGAAATCCCCAGCGTACAATCAAAAGCTGGTAGTAGATCCTTTTCTTTCATTGCCCCCTCTCTTTGGAACTTGCTCCCTAATGAGATCTTCAGCTGCCCCACTCTTGAACAATTTAAAAAAAGGCTCAAAGTCTTCTCTAGTGGATACCCCCTGCAAGTATACTCGATGACCAGTTGCATCCTCAGCTGAATTCTCACTCTGGACCAGTCCTAGGTGTTCACAACACTTTGGATGGGCCCAGGACATCTCCAGTTATGTCTGATTCATTCTGTGACTTGTTCCTGAATGTACATTTCTTGAGGCTTCAGTGTGTAACTAATAAGCTGTATGTATGTTGACTGCTCTTATATTTCTTTTTCTGCTATGTAAAGGTTGCATATTTGTTTCTTCCTAATAATGTATGCAACTAATTCCATGTTGCCCCTGAAAAAAGGGACAGTCCTGTCTCAGTGGGCCTACCCAGTCATCAAAATTCAAATAAACAAACAAATAAATAAATATGTCCAGAAAAATGAAAAGGATGTACTTATCATAATTGTTGAGCTTCCAAAATATCTTCACCATTAATCTGTACTCAAATGTCTAGGGCTGGAAGCACTAGGATCCCGTGGGAGCTTTTTTCTACTGGGGGGGGGGGGCACGTGCACTACGCAGTGCCGAGGATGTTAGCCAATAATTGTTCGTGGCCCCCTCACACAATTCACTTCTATACTCCAGGAGAGAAAATAAGTGGAGAGAAAATAAAAGAGAACTAGATACTTTCGACATACGAACATACGAATGTGCCAGCAGAAACAGACCTCCTGGTCTATCAACGTCTGCTCGAGTGTGTTGCTAGTGGCCCTATGTTGCAGCTGCCCCACCCCATCTCCTCCCCTTTTGTCCATTCTCGGCTGTTCTCAGCCTCACCCACCCGTACTCTCCCCTGTTCTCTGTCACATGTCCTTTTAAAGCTACCCACAGTTTTGCATACTATCACCCTCTCTGGTAGGGCATTCCACTTCAACACCACTCTCTCTGTGAAGTAATGCCTCCTCATCTCCTTCCTAAATCTCCCCCCCCCATTCTTAGCCCGTGTCCTCTAGTGTCCCTTCCCTTCCTTGGTTTAAAAACCCTGTCGGCTCCATCCTTGTTGATTACCCTCAGATACTTGAAAGTTTGGATCATGTCCCCTCTATCTCTCCTCTTCTTCAGGGTGTACATAGTCAGTTCCCCCAGCCTGTTCTCATAGTCTCTCCCTTCCATTCTCTGTATCATCCTCATTGCCCTCCCTTCAGTAGCTTGATATCCCACCTCAGGTATGGCCTCCAGAACTGCACACAGTACTCCAAGTGCAGCCTGACCAGTGACCTGTAGAGGGGCAAGATCACCTTCCTCCGCCTGAATGAGAACCCCCTCGCTAAACACCCCAGCATCTTGTTCGCCTTCGCTGCCGTTTTCCTGCATTGGGCAGAATTGTTCATGCTCCCTGTTACCATCACCCCTAGGTCCTTCTCCTCTTCAGTGATCCTCAGCTTCACCCCCAACCAGTATTCTCTCTTTGGGTTCTTTGCCCCAAAGTGCATAACCTTACACTTCTTCGCACTGAACCCCAGCTGCCACCTCTCAGAACACTCCTCCAGTTTGGTTAGGTCCCCCTGCAGTTGCTTCCATCCCTCCTCCTCATCCACTACTGCACCCATTTTGGTATCGTCTGTGAACAGACTTACCCTGCTCACCACTCCGTGCACAATGTCTGAGATGAAGAGCCTAAACAGCATCAGGCCCAGCACCAAGCCCTGTGGCACCCCGCTCGTCACTGGTCTAGGTGTTGAGAATTCCCACCACCACCACCACCACCATCTGCTGTAGCCTCCCATGCAGCCAGTCTGTAATCCAGTCTGCCATCTTCGCTCCCACTCCCACACCAGTTAGCTTCCCCCCAAGCCGCCCATGAGGTACTGAATCGAAGGCCTGCTGAAATCCAAGTAGAGGACATCCACTGCATGGCACCTATCCAACTCCCGTTACCCAGTTGTAATATTGTATTAGATTAGTTAGACAGAACTTCCCCGATATGAACCCATGCTACCTCACATCCTGGAGGTAATTGTCCTCTAGAAATGACACCAGCCTCTCCTTCTGTATCGTCTCCATAAGCTTGCCCACTATGGAAGTGAGACTGACCAGCCGATAATTGCCTGGTTCGTCCCTTGGGCCGCTCTTGTGTATCGGCACCACATGGGCCATCCTCCAGTCCTGAGGCACAGATCCTGTATCCAGGGAGGTGCTGAACAGATCCGCCAGTGGTTCTGCCAGCACCTCCGCCATCTTCCTCAGCACCCTGGGGCGGACACCATCCGGCTCTGGTGCCTTTCTAGCCCTAAGGGATAGAAAAAAGGATATAGTATATAAAATAAACAACCAATTAGAAAGAGACTACTAACTTAGAGATGAAGGAGTGGGCCTACCAGGTGGCACAAAGGTAGAGCATCTAAAAAGGAGCCAGAGAATCTTACCACTAGCCAGAGTGTGGATAGTGATATGTAAAGTGATAGGGCAGCAGCTCTGAGCAAATGGCTCTGGCAGAAGTAATAAAATTGGGACCCCTTTGCAAATGAGATGGTAAAAATGCCAAAAACTAGAAAAAGGACATCTGGACTCCCAAAAAATAACAGCTGCATATTACCAGATGAAACTTGAGAAGCTCAAAAGTAAACCCATAACCCTATTTTCTCTATGACAGATGGGAGAAAAGAAAGGATGAAGAGCAGAGGAGCTGCAGGACTAGCAGTCCTAGGGAGGCAAGATGTCGTCATCTCCTTTGGCATGCTCCAGGTGGAGTGGGTGAATCCCAAAGCACAGAGAGAAGTGACAAGGGATACCAGCCATAAATTTCAACATAAGAAGAACATGCCTTGCTTTTCGTTGCAACCACAGGGATGTACCCTGCATGAAGCTAGTACACTGATCCAAACCTAGTGCACAGCACCTCTCCAGAGACAGAGAATCTGCATAGTGGAGATAGACTGGGTTTTTGCTGCATATAGCATCTAACAAGGATATACCTTAGAGGAGATAAACCCTGGGCAGGGAGAAAGAGAACAAAGAAAAATAAAAGGGAAGGGGGCTACCTATCCAATTCATAGGGAAAACAAGTTGTTTTTTTTTTTTTAAATGATGGTGGCACCGAAGCATCTCACCCTCTTTTTTGTTCTCCCAAAAACAACAAGGAGAACCACCCAAGGAGAAAACTGCAGACTGCTCTGCTGCCAGCACCCCACATGGTGAGCTGCCAGAGACCCTGGTTCTCAGCAGAGCGGGGAATGGTGGGTGGGCATCTGAATCAATGGTGAAGATATTCTGGAAAATCGACAATTAAAAGTATGTAATTTTCATATCTTCCACGAATCCAATCTTCATCTCTGACCCGTACTTATGGGTCCAAGTACCAAGCTTCCCAAAAAGGGAGGAGCTGGCTCACCCTGAGGGCAACTAGTACCCTCAGCCCTCTGCGTGGGGGAGAACACCTAAGGACAGGGACTTCTTACAGGTCTGGACAGACCTGAGACCAGTGTGTATCACATGTGTGGGCAGGAGTGTGCCCTGACAGCTTACGTCTGACCCTATGGGAGAAGAAGTGAGCCCTTTAGAACTAGGAGTTTTATCACCTTTTGCCAGGCTATAGGTGCCAGTCGAGAGAGAAGACTCCACGCCATCCACTAAATGCAGGCTCGTTCCCACCAGCCTGGAGGCCACCTCACTGATGTCATATGATGCCCTTGGCTAGTGTCTCACCAACTCCAGGCCCTTGGTGGAAAGGCAGATGTCTTGCCTGACTAACTCCGACTGAGGCATGGCAGCTAGAAGTTATCCTAGCTGTGCCCACAGGTGCTTGTTATAAGCTGCCTGATGTGCCTGATGTACAGCAATGCACATCATGATGCGAGCCAAAGAGAATACCTTCCTACCCAAAAACATCTGCCTCAGCAGAGTCAGTTGTGGGAAGTCAGTCACACATCGGGTGAGGAGGCCCTGTTGAGGTCTGCATAACCTGAGTCCCTGATGTGGGATGAGGCACTGCTCCTGTAGAGCCCACGGGCATGCAGTACCTTTGTAAGACATCCCTTGGGGCTGGAGGGAGAGTGGTGGGATGCCTCCAAGCTGTCCTAGAACATTCTTCTAAGGCTCTGGGTCAGGAAGGGACGACAGCAGGCATCACTGAAAGCTGCCAGGAGTCCCAGCTGTAAAGGCAGGGTACTGCAGGAGGCAGCTGTGATTAGGTCCAGTGCCTGCAACATGTCCATCAGGAATTTCTGGTACAGAGTGTACTCCGAGGCTGAGGACATGTAGTGGAAGGATTCCGTCCTCTCTGAGGCAGACGTTGACAGAGAGGAGGTGCTGGATGTGGAAGTGGGTGATGCCAGGGGGCCAGGTTGGAACTGGACCCAGTCAGCATGTCTGTGGTACTGGTACAAGGCACTAGCCATACTTTCGCGCTGACTCCAGGTGAGTGGCCCCAGAGGACCCATGATCCCTGGAAGTTCAGATAGAGTCAGTATAGGCTCAAGAGGGAATCAGGAGCCAGAGACTCTAGGGCTTACACCTGGACTGCAGGAATGCTCAATGGACCTAACCGAGAGGATAGCCTGGCGAAAAACAGCCCAAACAAGGTCAACTTACTGAACAGGAACAACCAGGTTGGTGTCCATGGGGAGAGAGACCCCCAGGTGGAAGAGAGGAGACATTTAGTCCCCTCAGGGCAGCTCTGGTTCTCACCAGCAGTGAGGTCTGGAAAGAAGTCCATGCCCTGGCCTTTCTCTGACACCAAGCTGGTGCTGACTCTAGCACCAGACCCAGGGCCTAGAAACAGGTTCCCTTCTGGCCAAGCAGCTTGTACCACCCTCAGTGCCGGGTCTGGTGCCAGTTCTAATACTGTCCCTGGGCCTGTCCCCATTCCACTGACACTGCAAGCGGTGTCAGGAGCTGGCTGAACCAGCGACGGACCTGGGGCAACATGCCAGACCAGAACTGACACCAGGACCAGCGCCATGTCTGTTACCAGATGCAGTGCTGACCTCTTCCCTGGAGCCACAAGGGCTGCTTGGGAGAGATATCCCCCCCACCACCTCCTCAGCAACTGGATGCCGCATGGCCTCAATGCTGGTCCCTCTCCCAGTACCACAATGGCGCCCGGAGGGGGCCTGATGTCATGGCTGGCACCAGTCACTCACTGACATCATGGATGGTGTCAGGAGTCTGGGCAGCACCAGACTGTGACACCGAGCTGTTCACTGGTGTAGACCAAGCATATAGCTTCGGCCTCCCATCAAGGATGTCTGCTGCCCAGGGCAGGCAAACTGAGGGGGTGCTCAGCCAGCCACCCAGAAGGAAACAGCTGTCCACCAGACTCACACCCCAGGGCCTCAGATTCCTCGGCAAGGTTGAGGAGGACCCTGAGCATCCACACTACCAGAGGCACTGGAAAGGGGCCCAGGGGAAAGGCCCAAAGAGCTGACCTTGGATTCACGAG
Source organism: Neoceratodus forsteri (assembly GCA_016271365.2). Taxonomy (NCBI): domain Eukaryota; kingdom Metazoa; phylum Chordata; order Ceratodontiformes; family Ceratodontidae; genus Neoceratodus; species Neoceratodus forsteri. Next base: position 1,619,229,582 of record CM028130.1, read on the forward strand.
TGCATCACCTGCCGCCAAAGGTGGAAATCGGACAACTCAACTTCAACGTGTAGACTTCAAGGGTGTGGTGATCTACAGAAAAGTAGGCATCGCACGAATTCATGTCATGAGTCGGGCCAAGGCAGGTCCAGCAGACCTGATGTGTCCATTGCCACAATCTGTTCCCATGAGGTGGCAATGATGCCCCTTTTTTCTCAGACTTCGATATCTTCAGAAAAGAAAAAGCAGGTGGCACCACAAACAGAAGAGTTTTCGTTTGTGACGCAGAAGAAAAACAGTCAAAGACAGCCAAATGAAGGTGCTTTTACTCCCACAGTGTACACTTGATCATGGGAAGTATAGAACTGGGGTGAGCAAGAGAAGCCAACAATGGTTATTGGCTGTCACGCAGGCACTGTGAAGTTCACATGCAACATCAGCAGCAGATGTCCGTTCCCCCCTTTGAAAAAAGTTCCCATAGAGTCCTACTGCCTCTGAGCCTAGACCCATAAATATGAATCATTGGTGAAGATTGAATCCTGGAAGAGCTACACTCTTGTAGTTGTCTCACAGCAAATCAGTTGGCTTACACAGAAACACAAAATGCGATGGCAGATAAGGACTGCTTGGCCCATCCAGTCTGCCTAGTCCACCCTACCTACATTATCACCACAGACCGTACCCAATCTACAGCTCTTTCTCCCTCTTCCTTTCCACTCGTGCTTATCCAGTGCATTCTTGAACCTCACCAGTTTTCACCCCCACCACTCCCGCTGGAAGACTATTCCAGGGATCCACCACTCTTTCTGTGAAGAAGTACTTCCTTACATCTCTCCTGAATCTACCCCCCCCCCCAGCGTCATAGTATGTTCCCTTGTTCTTGAGCACCTTTTCGTCTGAAAAATACTTCCCTACTGTATGGTATTTAATGGTTTCTACCATATCACCCCTCTCCCTCCTCAGTTCCATGGTGTTCCAGGTTTAATTGTTCTCACCCGTGTTATAATGTACACTTGTGCTCAAAGGTGTATGTCCAACTTAAACAAATACATAAATAAAATAATTTATATTATAAAAAGTGTCTCAGAAAATCTCCTTTCTGATTGGCTGTCAGTATTCCAGCAGCCTTGCATTAATTTCTGTTACACTGTCATGTATAGCCTGATCACCATGGTGTATGGATTCTTCCTGTCAACTTTCCACTCTTCAGCACTGCTGAATGACTGGAATTATGCATCATTCTACGAACATACGAATCCGCCAGCAGAAACAGGCCTTATGGTCCCATCACGTTAGTCTGCTGAAATAGCAGCTAGCACCTTATACTGCAGCTGCCCCCTCCTCTCCCTCACCTTGCCCCCCCCACTCTGTCCCATGCCCTTTAAAACTGCCCACTGTGCTACTGGATACCACCTCCTCGGGTAGTGATTTGTTTTATTTCTCCACCACCCTCTCTGTGAAAAAATGCCTCCTCATCTCTCTTCAGTATCATCCACCCTCCAACCTGACACCATGCCCTCTGGTGCCCCTTCCTCTCCTCAGCATAAATATCCCTTCTGTGCCTATTTTGTTAATCCCCTTCAAATATCTGAAGGTCCCAATCATATCCCCCCATCCCTCTTCTCCTCCAGGGTGTACACATTCAACTCAGTCGTCAGCCTGTCCTCATAGGTTTGCCCTCAGGCCCCTGGATCATCTTAGTTGCCCTATGCTGCACCCCCTCCAGCAATCTGATATCCTTCTTCAGAAAGGGACGCCACAACTGCAGGCAGTACTCCAAACGTGGCCCGACTAGTGACCTGTACAGCGGCAAGATCACATCCCGATTTCTGGATGACATTCCTCTCGCAATACACCCCAGCATCTTGTTGGCCTTAGCTGCCACCTTCCTGGACTGAGCGGAGTTGTTCATGTTACCCATCATCATCACCCCTAGGTCCTTCTCCTCCTCCTCTGTGACCTCTATCTGAACCAATCCCAACTGGGAGCTCCTCCCTGGGTTCCTTGCTCCAAAGTGCAAAACCTTGCACTTCTTCACATTGAAGCTCAACTGCCACTTTTCTGACCACTCCTCCAGTTTGATCAGGTCCTCCTGTAGCCCCTGCCACCCCTCTATGTCATCCACCATTGCCCCTATCTTGGTATCATCTGCGAATAGACTGACCTTGCTCCTAACGCCATGCGAGATATCTAATATGAATAACCCAAACAACACCAGACCCAGGACTGAGCCCTGTGGCACCCCGCTTGTCACTGCCCTTGGGGAAGAGAGTACCCCCCAGCACCATTTGTTGCTGCCTCCCCTTTAGCCAGTTCATAATCCAGTTTACCATCTTTGTCCCTGCCCCCACATATTGCAACTGATCCCCAGCCTCCCATGAGGCACTGAATCAAAGGCCTTGCTGAAGTCTAAATACAGCACATCCACTGCATGGCCTTTATCCAGTTCTGTTACCCAGTTGTAGTACTCAATTAGGTTGTTCTGACAGGATCTTCCAGAGGGCGGCTCAGAGGTAATTTAAGGAAGTATTTTTTCACAGAGAGGGTTGTGGATGCATGGAACGGCCTTCCGGAGGAGGTTGTGGAGTCAAAATCAGTGGTGGAATTCAAGCATGCATGGGATAGTCATAAGGCAGTTCTGGGGGTTGGGGGTAGGAAGAAGTAGGCTGCTGGTTAACTAGGATCTGCAGCTTATCCAGTAGGTAGGGAAATGGGCAGACTGGGTGGGCCAAGCGGTCCTTATCTGCCGTCAAATTCTATGTTTCTATGTTTCTATTAATCCATGTTGCTGACTGTCCTGGAGCCCATTTTCCTCCAGAAAGGTCACCAGCCTCTCTTTCAGGATTGCTTCTTTAAGTTTTCCTACAATGGACATGAGGCTTACAGGTCTGTAATTGCCTGGTTCATCTTTTGGGTCACTCTTGTGGACGGGCATCACATGAGCCATCCTCCAGTCATGTGGTACTAATCCTGTGTCCAGGGAGGTGTCGAACAGGTCCACCAGTGGCCCCACCAATACCCCCGCCAATTCTTTCAGCACCCTGGGATGAATGCCGTCCGGACCTGGTGCCTTATCCACCCTTAATGCCTTCAGACCCTCCAGCACCCTGCCCTCCATAATTAGCCGATCTGTCACCCCTTCCCTCCCTTGCCCACCTTCCCCATCCTCTGAGGTAGCTGTCCACCCTTCTCCTTCGTGAACACAGAACAGAAGTACTCATTTAGTGCTTCTGCCTGTTCTGCTCCCTTCTCCACCCACCCCCCATCCTTCCTAATCCTCAGTATCTGGTCCCTGCAGCTCCTTCTCTCCCTTATGTATCTGAAAAAGTCTTTCTCTCCTTCCCTGATGCCCTGTGCCAGCCTCAGCTACCTGGAAGCCTTGGCTGCCCTAACCAATCTGGTTACCTCCTTGGACTTCTTCGTGTACAATTCCCTATACTCCCCCCTCCCGGACTTTGTGAACCTCAGAAAAGCTGCTTTTTTTTTTGCCCTTACCCCTTCCAAAACCTCCTTGTTTAGCCAGCTTGCCTTCTTAGCCCTACTCTTCTTGCTCAGCGTCTTGGTACATGACCCAGTAGCCTCAAGCAGCCCAAGTTTGATAATATCCCACTTCTGATTTGCATCCATGTCAGGCCTAATTCCTACCAGGTGCTTTCCCAGAATTTCCCCCATCTTGATAAAGTCTGCCTGCCTGAAGTCAACCACCCTGTTTCCTGTACCTACAGTCTCCCTGCCCATGCTGAGCGTGAACCACACTGACTGATGGTCACTCCCAGCTAGTGGGTCCTCCACCCTCAGATCCCTCACGGCCTCCCCGTTAGTTAGCACTAAGTCCAGAGTGTTTTCCAACCGAGTTGGCCCACTGACCATCTGCACCAGGAAGCTATCCTGGAATGCATCCAGTAACACCTGCTCCCTTGCGCTTGAGGTGGCTGGAGTTTCCCAATCCACTCCTGGTAGACTGAAGTCCCCCCACAATCACCGTGTTCCCTTCTTGCATACCCTTCTAATCTGTTCTGCTAACTCCTTGTCCAAGTCATCTGTCTGAGCTGATGGTCTGTACACCGCCCCCATCCACAGTATCCTACTTTTATAATCAAGGAACTGTGCCCATAATGCCTCTGTTTTACCCTCCTCCCCCTCATCCCTTGTACACCTTATCCCGTCTCTAATGTAAATTGCCACTCCTCCCCCTCTCCCCATTCCTCTGTCTTTTCTATATATCCCATACCCTGGGATCATCAGATTCCAGTCCTGGTATTGTGTGGCCCAAGCCTCTATGATGGCCTCAATGTCCACCATCCCCAACAGCCAAGAAAGCCTGCAACTCAGCTGTTTTTTTCCCCAGGCTCCTTGCATTCAGGGAGACCACCCTCCACCCAGTTCCCTTCCTTTCCTTAACTTGTTCACCCTCATCTTGATTCCCTCCCCCCCAGTGGCCGTACCCTGGTATCATCCCTGTTAGTATGGGGGGTTAGCTCGTTTGGCTCCCTATCCGGCAGCCTTGCACACCTGCTGCACACTCGCCTCCCCCCATACCTAGTTCAAATCCACCATGGACGCTATGTACTCCCTCAGCCTGTGTTTCAAGACTCCCTGACCCACCTTACTCAAATGCAATCTGTCCTTTGCATGCAGATCACTGTTGTCCCAGGTGTTTCACCAACCTCCCACCAACCCATATCCTTGGGTTTGACACCACTCTCTCAGCCAAGAGTTAAATTCCTCTATCCTTTCTTTCCTTGCCGTGCTTGCCCTGGGTACTGGAATCACTTCCGAGAAGGCCACTGAACTCCCTACCTCCAAACACAACCTCCCCAGTTCCTCAGATCTCTCCCTTACCAATTCAACTGTACTGTCCCCTAAGTTGTTTGTGCCCACGTGCACCACCGCATGCAGTTTATCTCTTCCCCTCCTACCACACTTGAGCAAGGACTGCCCCGCCCTACCCGCTGTCAATCCAGGTGCTGATTCCACCCATATCCGACTATGACGTTCTCCCTTGCCTCCCCATCTGACCCCTTTTAGGACTGAGTCCCCTAGCACTAAGACCCTGCCCCCCTTCTCCCCACTGTTCCCCTGTACTGTCCTACTGTCCCTACCCCCACCTTGAACATCCACCCTGTCCTGCACACTTGTGACTTGATCTGCCCCAGCAAAGCCCCCCGCCCTATCCCACTGAACTGACCCTCCTGCTATACTCATCGCCCCTCCCCTATTGTCCATCTCACCCCATGCCTCTGCCTGCCTCATAAACCTCCTTCCCATCCTCTCTGGATCCCCTCTTCCCTTTTGACTCCTCTGTCCTGCCCCCCATGCCCTCCCGTCTACCCCAATCCATTTTCACCTTTCTCCCCCTGCATCCCTCCTCTGCCAGACAGTTGCCCCCTACGTTTTCTCTACCCTCTTCCCCTCCTGCCCATTCCCGGAGAGCCCCTCCCTCATCATCCACCACTTAAGCCAGTACAGCAAACCTATTTCCTGAGCAACTACTGAATCATCTTCCCTAGTGCCACCCTGAGGTTCCCCCTTATTGCTTCTAAAATGTTCCACCCCATCCCCTATCCTCCATAATACCACTGGCTCAGTTCCCCGGTCCCCCGAGGAGGTGGCCATCCTGCTCCAATGCTCTCCCTCCCACCTATAATCCTCGTTAACTCCCTCCCTAGCCACTGGGCCTCTGCCTCCAGTCTCCTTAGCCTGAGGCAATTGGGATACCCCCCCCCCCTAGCTTCCACAGTATGCTCATCCAGATAGCCACCCCACAACCATTGCAGTTAACTATCCTGTCTACTCTGGTATACCTGCTGTCCTCCTGCCCCCGTACCAATCCCTGCTGCCAACCCCACCTCTTCTTCCTCTACCAGTTCCCATCCCCTGCCACCAGCTCCTCTCCTGCAGTTCTATTCCCCCCTATATCCACCAACACCAGGTTGCCATATTGACATGCTGTTATAAAAGTACCCTCCAACAGACAGAACTATAAAAGAACAGAAATAAAGAAGTCTCTTTGAGACAGAGGCCAAATTAGCAACTCTAATAAACTGGCCGAAGAAATCCAATTTTTGTTAGTGTGTGCATGTATTTACCCTTACACAGTGTGCTGGGCTGATGGGTATATGTCCATTGCCCTTTTTGGGAAGTGATGTCAAAACCCCTGGTATAAAGGAAGTGATGCGCATGGGGTGGATGGGGTGAGGGGCATTCTGATTCAGAACTAGCATTCATAAGCAGTTGGTGGATGAACTGTCCTAATAAAAATATCCTTCTCAATGAGGGCAACATAGAGGATGATGTATTGGCCACTGTCTATAACAAGCATGTGTAGCCATCGAGAGGTTGTCCATGGCAACCGTTTAAACCTCGCGAGCTTAGCTAGAGAGGTTTTTGGTCCCCACGGCAACCTCAAGATGGCTACTTGCGCTTGTTATTGATAGTGGACCATACATTGTCTTTTACAGTGTATGGTCTACTATCAAAAGAAAAACAAATCCTTTTAAGACAGTATTTGCCCTGCTGTGTCTTTACTTTTTAGTTTTTTCCCCCCTCTGTGCCACTCTCCTCTGCTCCCGCTCACAGGCGGACGTTAGTGTAATGCAAGAGCGTGTTCCAAGTTGTAGTGCTGCAGTAGCTACGTAGCTAGTGCAGCACAACAGCTACGATGACATAGCTACTGCAGCACAACAACGGTATTGTAGGGACGAATTTCCATCTGCAATGTTCCACCATACACTATATTCAAAAAGCCTAATTCTTTTCTTTTCAAATCACTTTTTTATAATAGCAATAAGGCACCCCCAGGAGTTAGATTAACAGTCAGTTACTCACCTCCTGGGGGCAATATGGTACTCTGCTGTGCCTCGTGCCACATTACACCCTTGGGGGTGATTAACAGACTGTTAATCTAACCCCATGTCATGCCTTACTGCTTAAATATCCCTTGATTACAGCACAAGCATATAGCTTACTTACCCACCCCTGCTCTGCAAACAGTGTGGGGGGCACACAATGCACCTAGAGTCCCTTCCTAGTACATTAGTTTGTTACTACAGTACATTAGCTTGTTACTATGGTTATGTGCTTTAAAATTTTTCTGGTCTTACATGGTGCATGAATAAGCACTGTCTGAATTATCTACAGGTTGATGCCAGACTTCTCCGGCTGACTTCCTTGAGAGACAAGTCAGGACTAGGTGAGGTTCAGCTGTTCGGATAGTTTATTTTGGGAAAACGTGCTTCTGCAAATTTCACAATACAGTATGACAGGCGAGTTGCGCCATATGTGTGTGTCTGGGAAAGGGGCGGGTAGTGTTTATTTATAAACAATATTTTTTTTCTGTTACAAAACCTAAAACAGATTAAAGCACCTGGCTGTATCCTTTTTATAAGCTGAGTATGTGTTTTTATTTATTTATTTAGTTTTTGTTTACCAGGTAAGGTGCACTAGCCAAAAGACTATTTTCAGGCACGACCCGGGAGGGTACAGAGACAAAGAACATACAGTGGATACATAATTGTGCAATACATACAAGTAACATATAAATGTTTAAAACATATACAGTGGTAAAAATAAGACAACAGGACAATACAGCATTTAAGTTTACATGTAGGAGAACAGCAAATATAGGTCATTTTTGACGTAAACTGAGCGGTGTGTTAACAAGTGAGGAACAGAGCGCTTTGAGAGTAGGTAGTAGCCAGGCAGAGATTGGTGAAAGGGGGGACAGAGGGAGAGGAGGAGTCAAAATTAGATGGAGGGAGATGAAAATGGTGGGGCAAGAGTGGTAACCTGGTATAGTACGGAGATGAGGGAGATTGAGAGAGAAAGGTGGGGAGAGGAGGAAAGAAAGTAGGTTGGGGGGGGAGAAACTGAGATGGTGAGAAGTGCTGGTAATCCAAAAACTGATCTAGTTTGTGAAAGAAGGGGAGGGTTGTGCAGTTAAAGTGAGAAAGCATAAAACAGAGAAAATCTGATAGAAGGATAAGAAGGAATGGAAAGAGGATGGTGCAGGAAAAAGAGACTGAAGAAAAACTGCACCTCGTTGGGGAGGGCCCCAGGGGAACAATAAGAGAGAGGGGTGGGACGCAGGTGTTTGGACTATGGTGGGTTAAAGCCGGAGCATGCACAAGAGGAGAAGAGATGGCGGCGCAGTGCTGGAGATGTGGGAAGCATTTTGACGGAGAGTTAAAGGGAGTGTGTTCCAGAAGAGTGGTGCATGCCAAGCGAAAGCACGACCACCTTTCGAAGTACAATGTCTTGGAATGTGAACAGGGACATGGTCCGCAGAGCACAAAGCATAGCTTGATTTGTGGTAGAGAAAGAGACTGGCCAGAGGTTTAGGTGAGTGGGATCCGATGATGCTGTCAGTGATGGATCCTAGTGCATAGGATCTTAGTTTTAAACACAAGGAATACAATTTCTAGCCTTCATTGTTTAACGCAAAAGAATGCCAAATAACATATGTTTATATATCTACAATTACTGCATCTCTTATAATTATTACAAATCATCTTTTTTAATATTTATATCAGTGATATAGCAGACGGGCTGGAGGAAAGGGTGTGCCTATTTGCAGACGATTCGAAAATCTGTAATAGGGTGGACACCTCGGGTAGAGGCCATGAGGCAGGACCTCAAGATTCTGAAGGGGTGGTCGGTGTGACAGGGATCTCCTGCACTCTTGAGGACCAACCTTTTCTTAAATCTGTTGCAACAGTGCTTCCATTTCTTAGCCTAATCTGTTATTTCAATTTCTAGTCCATAAGGTTGGCCACCCCTTCTTTTTCTTGACTATGCTATAGTGTTCTCTTTAATTTCTCTTTTTCCTCTCAGGTCCTCGTACAGGGAGGTTTGTGACCTCCGAGCTGATATAAAACAACAGGCTGTGCTCCTCGATGTTGGATTTAGTATGCAATAGCACTATGTCATGAAATACTTTAATGTATATACCTTATGTGTATAAAACCTGTAAATGTTGAAAATACCATGGCACTAGGTGTTTTTGATAAAGGTAAAAAGTTACTAGGGGACTGTATAATAAAAATTAAGTTAGTTGTGCTATTTAAAATGCATGTAAATAGCTGTAAACTGAACACGTCTGAAATGTCATGGTGATCTGCATACATCCCATGATGCTTTGCATTATGGAGGTATGTGTGATGTTGTGTTTCTTTGAAACTTGGCTTATTGTCAATGCCCTTTGGTGTAACCCTTGTTTCAGTGCTTCTGCACTGAGGTCCTTTGTCTTTATTCGAACAGAGATTGCATGTTGAGCTTGAAGTTCGGTGTCTGGTTCATCTATTATCCCACAACCCCTCCACAGTCAGAAAAGGAAAATTACGTACCTACCGTAATTCTTGATCTTCTTGGACGAGTCTCCACCACTCATTCACACTAGTGGGATTGGCGCCGGAGGCACTAAGACCCATCGGGAGCAAACTTTTTGCTGGAGGGTCGGCGCGAGAGACGGCGCCGCGAGACACGGGCGCCACGAAAGCAGCGTGCTCGAAAGGTAATGACCATCTCGGCGACGACCCTCCAACCGCTTCAGTACCTTTTACCAAGGAGGTGCAGCGCAACTAACGTAAAAAGGGTAAACCTAACATTAAAAAACGGACATAAGATAGTCCGTGATGACCCGGTAAGAAGGGTCAGCAAAGAAGTCCTCACGGCCCAAAGATTTGAGGAGTGAAGACCAATACAGCGGTGAGCTCGGGGTGGAGGGGAGGGCAGGGATGAGTGGTGGAGACTCGCTAAGAAGATCAAGAATTACGGTAGGTACGCGAATTTTCCTATCTTCCTGGACATAAGTCTCCACCACTCATTCACACTAGTGGGAGAGTACCATGCTGATAATCCCCAAAAGGGCGTGCAGGAAAGCCAGAGCTCACGCTGGCTTAAGATAGAAGCCCATTAAGGATAGTTCTGCCGAACGCGGAATGTCGCCTGGCATGAACATCCAGTGCATAGTGCTTACCAGTATGCACTGAGCTCCAGGTATGGCAGCATATATCTGCAATTGGAACATTGCGATTCCGCTAGGGATGCCAGTGATCCACTTAGTAGAGTGACGACACTCTACCTTCTAATTTAACTTGAGCCATGGAATAGCAATGACGAAGGCATGCCACTAACCATGAAGAGATACATCTAATAGCTACAGGTTGACCCAGCCGGGTGTCGCTGAAAGAAACGAACAGTTGCTGAGTCTTATGGAACATCCTTGGTTCTATCTAAATAGAACCGCAAGGCCTCTTAACATCCAAGGAATGAGAGATCGCTCCCCTTCATTTGGAAATTAGCGAAGTAAGCGTGGAAGTACCAGAGGTTGGTTCAGATGGAATTCTGACACAACCTTGGGAAGAAATTTAGGATGAGTACGGAGAACTACCTTGTCCTTATGGAATACAGTATACGGAGGGTCCGTAACCAGTGCATGTATCTCAGAGACCCTGCGGGCTGAGGTAATGGCCACCAGGAAGGCAGTCTTCCAGGTAAGAAATTTTAGCTCACAGGTAGCTAAGGGTTCGAAAGGCTTCCGAGTGAGCATGTCCAGCACCAGGTTAATGTCCCAGGCTGCAACTGGACGCTTAACAGGGGGTCTGGTATGGAGAATCCCCTTAAGAAATCTCTTCACCATAGGTAACTGAGCCAGAGTTAAGGAAGAAACCGGCTCATGGAACGCTGAGATGGCACTAAGGTGAACTTTAACTGTGGAGTATTGAAGACCTAAGTTTGATAGGTCCAAAAGATACTCCAGAACCTTGCCAGGAGGACAGGAAAAGGGATTCCAAGAGGATTTTGCACACCAGAGAGAAAAACGTTTCCATTTGGAAGCGATCGTTTTTCGGGTGGCTGGCTTCCAGCAGCCAGAAGGATGTCTGAGACTCTACGAGACGTTGAACCCATCTACTTCTTATCTTCAGGAGCCAAGCATGAAGGTGAAGTGATTTCAGGTTGGATGGACCAACGAACCCTGAGTCAGAAGACTGATTTGCAAAGGAAGTGGTCTCGAGAGGCTGCCAACATACTGTTGAGTAGAGGAAACCATAGTTGCCGAGGCCAGGAAGGAGCAATGAGAATCATCTTGGTCCCTGAGACTCGAACTTGAGGAGTACTCTCTGGATTAGAGGAAGTGGTGGAAAGGTGTAGAAGAAAGCTGCTTTGTCCACCGCAGCCTGAACGCATCCTGACAGAAAATGCCAGGCCCTGGATTTCTGGAGCAGAAGAGAGGCAGTTTTATGCTGAGTGGGGATGCAAAAGGTCCAGGTCTGGAGTCCCCACTCTTTGAACAGGGACCGAGCTACGGCTGGATCGAGAGACCACTCGTGAGGGTCTGCCTCGCTCTGCTGAGGTGATCTGCTAGGTCGTTTTGTATACCTGGCAGATAAACCGCTTGAATCAGAGACTTGTGCTCCAAGCACCACTCCCACACCCTCATTGCTTCCCTGCAAAGGATAAGAATGAGCACCGCCTGCTTGTTGATGTAATACATCACTGCTTTGTTGTCCGCTTGAAGGAGAATGTTCTTGTGACAAAGGACATCCTTCAGAGCTCGGATTGCATAGAGGACCGCCTCATCTCCAGGACATTTATGTGGAGATGAGTTTCGAACTGAGTCCATACACCTTGAGTGTGGAGGAGAGACAGTGAGCTCCCCATCCCATTAGGATGCATCTGTGGTGATGGAGATCTGATGATCCGGGAGCAAGGGGAATCCTTCCAGGAGATTGCTCTCTGAGACCACCAGGTGAGAGACCTTCAAGGGGCTCCGGCACCTTGATGGGATAAGACTGGGGTGAGGTCGGGACCACTGAGTGGAGAGCATCCACTGGGTGGTTCTCATGTGCAGTCGGGCCAGAGGGACAGTGAAGACCGAGGACGCCATGAGACCCAACATGCGTTGCATCGAGAGAGCTGTAACCGATTGGTTCTCCCTGATGTAACGGGCCATACGAAGGATGTCGAGTCTTCTGTCCTCTGGAAGGAAAGCCTTCGCTGAAGAGGTGTCTAGAAGGCCCCATGAAAAGGAGCCCTGGGAGGGTTGCAGTTGAGATTTTTCAAATTCAGCAGAACTCCCATGGACGTGAGAAGACGTGAAGTCGTTGCACTGGCTTCCAAAGTCCCTTGGCCGGAAGGGCTTGCTGAAAGCCAATCGTCCAGGTAGGGGAAACACTCGAGTCCGACTTTCCTGAGATGCGCCAGCGAGAACTGCACAACACTTTGTAAAAACTCTCAAGGGCGCCGGATAGCCCAAAGGGCAGGACTCTGAACTGATAATGTTGACCCAAAGCTACAAACCTGAGGAATTTGGGTGGTCGGGTGGACGGGATATGCTGGTAAGCATCCTGCATATCCAGAGAGGCAGCCAGTCGTGGTTGATGCAGCAAGGGTAACAGGGTACCTAGGAAATCATCTTGAATTTCTCCTGGGAGGAATTTGTTTAACTTTCTGAGGTCTAGAATGGGGCGCATCCCCCCAGATTTCTTTGGAACCAGAAAGTAATGGGAGTAGAACCCTGTGTTTCGCAGATGCGGGGGCACCAGTTCTATTGCCCTGTTGTTCAGAAGGCCCTGGATCTCCGCGGTGAGGAGATCTGACTGAGAGGCCGACAACCTGGGTTGTCGTATGGGAGGACACTTCGGGGGTTCCAAGAAATTGAGAGAGTAACCCTCGTGAATTATCCGAAGAACCCATTTGTCTGAGGTTATGGACTTCCACTGGTTGTAGAAGTACATCAGACGACCTCCCACGGAGGAGAAAGTTCCACCGGCAGAGTGGATGGAACTTGGGCCAACGACTATAAGGTAGCTGGGAGCTTTAGGTCCCTGCGCTTTCTGCGCCTTCTTTTTGAGGTTGGGCAGGTTGGCTTTTATGGAAGCTTCCCTGCCTCTGCCTCGAAAGGACTGGACTACTATGAAACTGACGTCTGTTCACATGCCCCAGAGGGGCAGGCGGAGGTCTGGCCAACTTAATGGCCGATCTAGTCTTCTGAGTGGCCTCTAAGGCTTGCTCCACCTGAGGGCCAAAAAGAAAGGAGCCATCAAAGGCAGCGCCATCACCTGCTGCTGAGCATCATTCGTGAAGCCTAGTAGCGCGAGCCAGGAATGGCGCCGAGTACAAATCCTCGCGCTGCTGAGCGAGAAGCAGTGTCGAAGCGCCCATGGCGGCTTTGACCTGTTGGTTATTGGACTCAATACCTCTATTAACGGTCAGAAGAAGCTCTGACTTGGAATCCGAATCTGGAAGAGCTTCAACCATTCTTTCTCAGAGAGTGCCACAGGATATACTCATACTCGAGAAAAATAGCCTTGATAACTGGCAACACGCATACTTAGAGTGGAGGCAGCAAAGACTCTCTTACCTAATGTATCAATCTTACGAGACTCTTTGTTAATAGGTCGAGCTGTAGTAGTTTGAGGAAGAACGACCTTGTCATTCTCTCGCCAGGACTACAATAGGATCCGTGCTTGGGATGCCAAAATGGGACGATCCTTGGGAGCTGAATACTTTTATCAATGGATTTAGCCACTGAGGGAATAAGAGCAGGGTTATTCCATACCATTTGAGACAGCGCCTCAAGGAAGGCTGAATCGGAGGAGTCAAATCAGAGGATCTCCGCTAGCGAAGATACTGGAGTCTTAATATCTTCCCAGGATCGATGTCTGTAGTCTGGAGAGAAAGAGTGGATCCCAGGTTCTTCAACAGAGACTTAAAGGACAGGTCCTCGACCACAGGCTCTGTAGCAAAGAAAGATCCTGTTTCCTCCACTTCATCACCCAACCGAAGGTCTGGGTCAGGCTCAACATCATCTCCTGATGGTCCAGAAAGGACTGTTTGTACAGGAAAGGAGTGAAAATTAGGAGAGGAGGAAATGGCAGAAAAACAAGGAGAGTCCCCGAGGGCTGCCGGCGCCGAGACGGCAAAACGGGCTGAAGACGGCACCGAGGAGGCGCACGGCGCCGAAGAGGCACGCGGCCCCGCAAACGCCCCCGGCGGTCTACGACGACGCCATGGCGACGGCGCGCGCTAACGGCGCGACGGACGACGCTGAACGGGCATCGCAGACGACGCGCTGAACGGGCGCCGCTCGATCTAACGGTACTACCGGGCGGCGCTACGAGATAATCGCGCGCTGACCAACGGCGCCGAGACTACGCTGCCGCTTAACGGCGCTGGCAAGCTCCGGGCGGGCCCCGAAACGGGCAGCTTGACACGCCACAGACCCTGCAGAAGGCGCCGGAAAAGCCCCGGGAACCTGGAAAACAAGAGAAGGAAAAATACCAGGAGATAAGGGCATCGGTGAGGCCCCGCGCCGCAGCCATGTGAGGGGAAACACTTGCAATGGAGCCGCTAGCAATCAAGAAGGCGCCGCTACGACTCAGGAAGGTCCAACCTCTACCTGATCGCTGAGGAGCCCGAGGGCCCGAGGTAACCGAGCCAGGCAGAAGAACCAACCTCCGAGCCCATCGCCCATAAGAGCGGCCCACTGATGAAACTGCTCATCTGGAGCCCTACCTATAGGCGGGGAGGGGCTCCGATGTCGAGGACGACGATTATCGGAAGTTGGCGACTCCGAAGAAGGAGACCGGCAACTAGCAACGATAACCGACCGTCGACGCGCAGACATACAGAGGGCGACCTCGAGTGATGCCTTCTCTTTGACCTGTGGGTCAAGAAGAGTCGAGGTGAACGGCCGCCGAATGCGATCAGTTATTTTATGCCGGGCGGGGACCGCTATCCCCGGGCATCGGACTGACCGTAGTCGGAACCCCGCTGAGGAGAAGGAGGCTGACCGACTCCAGCCCGGCTGACTGAACAGTTTTACACGAAGTCTCCTACCGTCACCTGACCTGCTCATGGTCGAATTCGCCCAGTAGGCCGAGACTTTTAGGTAAGTTAAATTTAAATATTAGAAAAATTTTACTAAAATAGAATAAAACTAAGCTGATACTACTATCGCGGATAATGTTACAAAAACAAACTGAAAACTATGCGCTAGTTTGAAGTTTGACTCCCGACAGGCGAGCGACGTCATTACTGAAGCGCACTCGACGGGCGTGGAAAAGGAACTGGCGTGTTGGAGGGTCGTCGCCAGATGGTCATTATCACTTGAGTCTGCCCTCATGGGCGCCGGTGAAGTCTCGCTGGATGTCATTTCCCTACCGACCCTCCATAGCAAAAGTTTGTTCTCGATGGGTCTTAGTGCTTCCGCGCCAATCCCACTAGTGTGAATGAGTGGTGGAGACTTATGTCCAGGAAGATCTTGGCAACTGAAACTCAATGCCAAAAGTGTGCTGTGATGCACATGGGCGTGAAAACCAGTGAGCAGCTTACACTGAGGGGGGAGGGGAATAAGAAAAACAGAGCAGGAGAGGGATCTGGGGATTATAATATCAAGCAACCTTAAGGTAGGTAGCCAATGCAGCAAAACTGTGGGGAAGGTAAATGGAATGTTGGCATGCGTTGGGAGGGGCATAACCAGCAGAAGGAGGGAGGTATTGATGATTCTTTATAAGGCCATGGTGAGGCCACACCTGGAGTACGGGATCTAGTTCTGGAGACTGCACCTATGCAAGGACATACATGGGATAGAGAGGGTTCAGAGAAGGGCAACCAAGATGGTGCACGGTATGTAGGGGAGGCCATACGAGCAGTGGTATAGGGAACTGGATTCGTACCCATTGGAGACTAGAAGGGGGGGGGACATGATTGAAACTTTTAAGTACGTGAAGGGGATCAACAAGGTGAAGGAGGGAGCTTTTTTAAAAGGAAGGTGGGGGCTAAAACTAGAGGGCATAGCCTAAGATTTTTTAATTTTTTTTCCAATTGCTTAACCAGGTGAGACACACTAAGCTGAAAGCTTGTTTACTGGTGCAACCTGGGAGCACAGGGAAGTTAAGTGACTTGCTCAAGGTCACACAGTATGCAAGATTGGAGGGCGGAAAATATAGAGGCAATGTGAGGGGGCGATTCTTCATGGAGAGGGTGGTGGAGGCCTGGAACAAACTACCAGAGGAGGTGGTGGGGGCAGAAACAGTGGAGGGATTCAAGAGAGATGAGACAGACATATGGGGTTGGTAAGTGGGGGGAAGGGAAGGGCCCGTGGAAAAGGAGATGAGTGGGGGGAGGAAGGGGCAGACTCGATGGGCCGTTTGGGTTCGTTTCTGCCATCGGAGTTCTATGAGTCTATGAGCTCCACTGTCTAGAGGTTAGAGCAATGAGCTGTGAATGGTCTTGGTACATCAAGCAGACCTGGGTTTGATTCCCGTAACCTCCCCCTGCTTACTGCATGACCCTGAGCAAGTCACTTACACAGCTGTTTCTGCAGTACGGGCCTGCTCATTCCTTGTGACTCAGACAGCAACTGGATGAGGTGGTGAGCAGTGGGGTTGTGCTGGTCGCTGTCTGAGGACATGACAGCGGGTACTTTTGATGCATGCAAGGGGTGAGGGCTGTGGGTGCTGGTGGTGGGTGGGTGGGTGGGGTTATTTTTCATACATATTTTATCGTTTTTCAGTTTCTCTCCTTCCTTGCTGGCCACAGTGTACACATGTGCGTGCGCACTCGCTTAGGATCCGTGGCCCCTTCCACCTCCTCACCAGGCTGTCACACCATGCCGCCCATGCGCCCACTGGACCGCTGCACCCAGTGGGAGTGGGACTACAGACGGGCAGGCATCCACCCCTTGAGGGGAGAGCTGTGGCTCAATCCCACTCCAACCCACCCACCCCCGAGCCAGCACCCGTGACCTGAGGTCATTCCCAACCCAGGGTCACCAGTGTAGCGTGGAGGTAAGGTGCCAGTGCCTCAGCCCTCTGCGCCACTGGGCCGGGCTGGAGGTTTTTGTTTTTACAGCAGTTGGGTGGGATGGGGGGGTCCACCAGGCTACCAGGGAATGGATGGTTTGACAGTTCAGATCAGTGGATGGGGGTCCACAAGATACCAGGAAATGGATGATTTATTATGTGGCAGCTCAGAACAGGGATGGGGTGGGGGTCACTAGACACCAAGGAATGGGTTTATTCTTATGTATGACACTTAAAACCAGGGATTGGGGGGTGGGGTCACTAGACAACAGGAAATGAGTTTATTCTTAGGCATGACGGCTCAAACCAAGGATGGGGCAGTCACTAGACACCAGGGAATGGGTTTATGTATGATAGCTTGAACTGGAGATCGGGATGGGGGGACAATAGATGCTAGGGAATCAGTTTACTTTCATTTCCGACAGCTCAGTACAGTGAAGGGGGCACGACTCTGCACAATTTCTTTGTGCAATTGCACGCTGTGGCATTGTGTGGAGATGCAAATAGGCACGTAATGGGATACAAATGGCCCCTCAGCACCCTGCATGCCAAATGTGCTCATTAACATGCCGGCCACGGAACACGGTTTACAGGATCAAAGGTGCTTGCTGTCCCGTTTGAGACAAGCTGTCTCAGTTTGCTCCTGTGAGTCACTTTCCTGCAGGGAGCTGTGTTACTGCTGTGCAGAGTCACTGTGTGCAGTAGCAACATAGCCCCAATATTCAGGCTGGTAGCATGCATCAGTTGAAGCACACTGCCTGTCAGAACATAACCCCCAGGCTAGCTGTGTGCTATCCCATGTGTAGTACTAATGGGTGTGTGGCATAAACGGACATCTTTAAAAATGGGGCCCACAGAGTCCACAACCTCACCAGGTAGGCCATTATAACACACGACTGGGCAAGTGGTAACGCTGCAGTAGAGCAGAGTGCCTTCACAACCACCAAGGAAGAGCAGTTAGTACAATACGGATCAAGAGAGTGCTCCCGCCCTCCTGCTCCTCACCTTCAGTTCGCGGTTCTGATACCCTAAGAATGCATGTGAGACCATAACTCTAATGTCCTGGGTTGTAACAGTGGTGTCAGCAGCTATATATTTTCATAGAGCTGTTTGCCTGCCACCCACCACCTACGCCTGCCATTGAGCCCTGTCTTGAGGGTCCCCCAGTCCCATGTGTCACTCCCCCTGCCATCATGCCAGCAGGGATTTGCATGAAGCAGGACCTGGGAGTCCCCTGAAGGCCATCACATATGGCGATGGGGGGGGGAGACATGGGCTTGTTCGCTGTTTTTCCTCCCTCCCTAGATCCCTGGGGTCTCAGTGACATAATAGCACATGCCAACCCCCCACTGCTTGGCACTGCCACGAGCCTCCACTCGGTGGCAGCCAAGAGCCAGGAAGGCTTGCCTCCCCAGTCAGGGGCAGGAGAGCTGCCAAGGGGCCACTCGATCCACTCCCAGCCCCCCCCCGCCCGAGCTCATTCCCCGAACTCAGGTCACCGCGTGGGAGAGGTAAGGAGTCAAGGCGCCTTTAGCCCCTCTGCGCCACCAGGCTGGCCTCAGCGGCCATATTAACATACAGCATAATGTCATCCAGTAGTTTTATAATTAAAAAAAGAAGAGACATCACAGAAAGCATTATATGTATTATGGCCTAGCATGTGAGAGAATGGACCTAAAGAGAAGACAGGTGCATATTGTGCCAATTTGTGCTACACACCCCTCCAAAAATCTGCTTTGCACACCCCTCTGAAAATCTGCACCCGTTCCTCTCCCAAACTTCAAACCCCACAACCTTCCCAAAATGGGCACTCTGCACCCTTCTTGAAACTTGTGACTCACACTCTTCTCACAACTTGCACCCCCACAGCTTTCTTGAATTCTGCACCTTAGCACCCCTCCTTAATTTGTGCTCCAGAGCCCCTCTTGAAATTTACACTCCTCCTGAAATTCACACCAGCACACCGCTGAGATTGGTTTTCCTGCATCCCTCCCAAAATCTGCAGTCCTGACCCACCCTGAAATGTGCAGTCACGAACCCCAAAAAAAAAAAAAAAAAAAAAAAATGTGCACTCCTGCACACCTTCTGAAATTTGCACTCCTGTGCCCCTAACAAAATCTACACTTCCGCACCCCTCCTGAAATGTTCACCCCATGCCCCTAATGAAATTTGTACTCCTGCACGCCTCCCAAAATTTGAAGGATGGCACTTCTAACAGGGTAGAACCACCACCCCACAATGTACAACACTGGAGTGTCCCTGCTTGATATTAGGCCACATCTCCAGTGTGGGACTACTGAAACAGGGGTGTCTGCTTTTATATTTTTGCTACACATTTTATTCCTCCAACCATGGCTGGCACCCTAACCCATCATGCCTCACTCCTACTATGCCCAAACTCCAACTCTTTCATACATGTCTGATCACTGAGGTGTGCATGCCCTCAGCGTCCATCCCTGTATCTGCATGTCCTGCATTAGATGCTCCCATAGAGGGTGTTGCCTGGGGCATCCTTTCTCTCCCAGCAGCCACAGCGCAGGGATCCCAGGCCAATCGCACAAAACCAGGTTGCCTATATCATAACATCCAGCGGAACCCCTCGATAGCTAATGCAGCACCCATAATCCATACTCCCTTATGCATTATCCTCTACAACTAGGATTTAATTAGCCATTTGACATACTTATATTGCAATCTGTTCACCCCGGCAAAGCCCTGTAAACTTGGTTATGCACCTAAATAGGGCCAGCCAAGTGAGGAACCGTTTTTTAATTTTATTTTTACTGTCTTATTTTCTATTAATGCCCCTCTCTCCAATTGGCCTCTATCTTCCTGCTCTCCTCCAACTCCATCACCACTCTTCTCTGGGACCTATCTCTCTCCTCTATTGCCCGTGGTGTACCCCCTCACAGTTAGGCTCCTTCATCAGGTGGGGGGGGGAGGCCCCTTGAGTCATTTTAATCCAGCTATGAGAGGAGAGGTGCATCAGTTGATGGTGTGAAGCCTGCAGCAAGAGCCAATGATCACCCTGCCACAGTTGGGGTAATTTATCTCTGGTGTTTCACCTGATCCCATGGGATATCATGGATGTGCAAAAGCAATGTGTGCTATCACATCGATGCCCCCCCCCCCCCGACACCAGCCCTTCAATCGCACTACCGCCTGTGGTCATCCAGCTGGCAGTGTCGTGACAGAGGATGGTACCCTCCTCGGAGGAAGACTAGCCCAGACAACCCTGCCAGTTCTCAAACCCAGGTCGTCAGCATCTTAAGCCGTAGCCCTACCCGTTGGCAGTGCTTATGAGCCTACCCATGAGGAACAACTGTAAACAAAAACTGAAATATGTGGACTACCCAGAGGTAATTTTATGGTTGCTCATGGTCACCTGTTGCCTTGATTATTTCATACTTTGATTTTCACTGTCAGAATTTCCTTACACTTACACTTGCCTTCCTTCACTTTACATTGCATAGACACAGACCACTGAATGCAAAAATGTTTTAGCTGGAGGCAGACTTACCGCAAAGACAGCATTCTGTAGCCCAAATGGAATTGGTGTTAACCTGGCCAGTGCGACCACTTTCATGCCACCAGAGCCTTGCAGCACTCGCATGATGGCACTGAGCCGTGCACTCCCTTGCACCTTGGCATTTACATATCCTGCCAGGCACTGCCGTGACATGCAGTGGGCCACCAGGGTGCCCAACATGACACTGAAGACCACCACCAGAAGCCCCTTCAGGAATCCGTAAAGGTAGCCCGCAGCCAGTGTGAGCACGGTGTATCCCCAGCTCCAGGGGAAGGAAACTATGGTAAAGCCTAGGATAAAGATCAGACTCCCCAGTATGCCATCCAAGTTTTCCATCCAGAGCAGCAGGTCCCTTAAGTGCCTTCGCAAAGTGAAGAGGAGGAGGAAGCACAGAGATGCAAAGGAGGTTGCAGCCAGAAAGTTCCTCCCCAGGCCCAGCCCGCCCCAGTCTGGGAGAGAGTCGGGCAGCAGCCGTCTACAGCCCCACGCATGGGAACCGGGCTCCAGGCGGCTCTCGTGCCGATCTCCCTCAGCCGACGGCATCATCTCCCTGCCTACTGCTCATCACACCTGCACCCGGCAGGTACAGGGGACAAAGAGCGCACCTGAGTCACGCCCACCATCCTCCCTCCTTGATTTGAATATCTCAGCCCCGCCCACTCGCTCCCCTCTTTGTCCCGCCTCTCGCTCACGAGCTGCGTCCAACCGCGTACCTCATTGGTCCGCCTCCCGCTGTGATTTACATAGTCAGCCGCGCCCACCTGCTCACTTTAATTTGCATACCCGAACACCCCCACCCTCCCCTCACCTCATTGGTCATCGAGCAGCATTCACCGGGCTACCTCACAGGTCCGCTCCCCGCCCTTCCGCCTTCATTAAAACAGTAGGACTTTGCCCGCCGCAAAGGGAGAAGGCAGGTGGCACGTGGGACTCCGTTGCTCAGTGTAAATAAAGGCGACTCCGCTTACCGTTACTATAGTAACTGAGAGCCCCCGCGCCAAGCTCGTCCGGAACTGCTCTGCTAGAGCCAATCGGCTGCTTGGAACTCGGGTCTGCCTTCGCTGATTTGCTGCGATCGCCCGTCAAGCCCCGCCCTCTGGTACAGTATCCGAGACGCGCGGGAGGACCATGAAGTCCAAATTTATTTATTTTTAGTTATTCAGTCTCGGATTACAATACTTTTGAGCGCAAGGCACTCCTTTTCAAAAGGTTCCACGTCGGTGGTAATAAACATTCTCCTGTTCTCAACTGTTGAATGCTGTATCCAGTAATTTCTCTATGCCTCGAACTGTCTCTCAGTGTATTGAATGCTGTATCCAGTAATGTTTTCTCTATGAAACCTCTGGGAACCCTCGCTCCCTTCTCAGTGTATTGAATGCTGTTCCCAGTAATGTTATTTCCATGAAACCTCTGGGAACCCTCGCTCCCTTCTCAGTGTATTGAATGCTGTTCCCAGTAATGTTATTTCCATGAAACCGTTGGGAACCCTCCCTTCTCAGTGTATTGAATGCTGTACCCAGTAATGTTATTTCCATGAAACCGTTGGGAACCCTACCCTCCTTCATGTACTGAATGATGTACTCAGTAATGTTATTTTCCATGAAACCTACTGGGAACCCTCCCCTCCTCAGAGTATTAAATGCTGTACCCAGTAATGTTATTCTGCATGAAACCTCTGGGAACCCTCCCCTCTTCAGAGTATTGAATGGGGTACCCAGTAATGTTATTACATACTATTTGCCAGCAGAATAGGTCTCACGGTCTCTCGAGTCTGCTCATGCCTCAGAACCCTAGTTGGGTACCGAGGCCTCCCCCCCCCCCCCATCACATTTCAGTTTCTTCTGTCGTCCATCCCAGCCCCGGCCAGACCTGCTTCATCCCTTTCTATACTTGTTCCACCCTCTCTTGAACTTCTCCACCGTGAAGCAGAACCAGCTCACCAGGCAGCGCATTCCAAGGTTCCACCACCCTCTCAGTGAAATACCTCCTCCTCCTCTCCCCCCCCCTCGTCTTTCCATCTTCAAATCATGCCCTCTGGTGATACCCCCTCCTTTAATCTAAAGATCCCCTCCTTGTTTATCCTATTTATTCCCTTGAGGTACTTGAAGACCTCAATCATGTCCCCCGGTCCCTCCTCTCCTCCAGTGAGAACAGGCCAAGCTCCTCTAGTTTCTCCTCATACGTCAGATTCCCTAGACCCTGTGTCATCTTGGTTGCCTTCCTCTGAAACCCTTCCAGGAGCTGTATGTCCCTCCTCAAGTGCGGTCTCCAGTACTGCACACAGTACTCAAGGTGTGGTCTAACCAGTCCATTGTACAGTGGCAGAATTACTTCCCTGCACTTTGAGGCAATCCCCCTTGCAATGCAGCCCAACATCCTATTTTCCTTGGCTGCTGCCCTCCTGCACTGCTCAGAGTTATTCATACTTGCATCCACCAGGACCCCTAGGTCTTTTTCCCCTGCCGTGGCCTCCAACACCTCCCCACTCAGGATGTACACATGTTTGGGGGTTCCCCTCGCAAGATGTAACACCATGCACTTGGAGGAGTTAACATTTAATTTCTAGGTTTGAGTCCACCTATCCAGGGTCTCCAGGTCCCCTTGCAGGTCCAACCTCCCCTCCTCCCCCTCAACCACTGCTCCCAGCTTGGAGTCGTCAGCAAAGAGACTCATTTCACACCCTATACCCTCCCTGATATCTGAGATGTATGCATTAAACAGGATCGTCTCCAGGACCGAGCCTTGTGGTACCCCACTAATGACTCTTCTAGGGGTTGAGATCTCCCCACCGACCACTACTCTCTGAGTGCGCCCAGCCAGCCAGTTTCCCACCCATCTGACCATCAATGGACCAACACCCATCCCCCTCAGTTTCTCCAGTAGGCCATTGTGAGGGACCGAGTCAAAACGCCTTGCCGAAGTCCAAGAATAGTACATCCACAGGCTTTTCCCTGTCCAGTTCCAGTGTTACCCATTTATTCTCCATGAAACCTCTGGGATACTGCCCCTGCTCAATTTACTGAATGCTTTACCCAACAGTGTTATTCTCTGTAAGGAACTGATCCAACCTGAGTTTAAAAGTCTTGACTCTCGCCTACTTGCACTGCTTTCTTTGCTATCCAGTGTCATCGATTTACCACTGCCTAGGTAAAAATGTTTTCCTCACATCAAAGCTGAACTGGCCCACCAGAAGTCTCCAGGGGATTCTCCTCTGTTGTGTACCTGCCACCTTCTAACTCTGAAAATTCTTGCATTTATCATATTTTCTAATTAAATAGGATATTTTAGACACTGCAAGTAAATATGAGATGTAAACACAGAACTAGCATATCAGATTTAAGTGGACTATTGATATGAGTGTGTCACCATGGACCCTCACCTATTGAGTTTCAAGGTGGGCCCCTGTCCTCCAGGTGGGCTGCCTGTACCCCAGTCAGACCCTTCCTCACATTTTTACTTTATTTTTATTTTACAAGTGTTTTGTTTTTTTTTGGCCAGGAAAGACACACTAAGCTGAGGTTTGTTTCCAGGTGTGTCTTGGGAGCACAAGGTGGTTAAGTGACTTGCTTGCGGTCACACAGTATGCAGGTGTTGGCTTTGGGATTCAAACCCAGTTCTCCAAGTTTGCAGCTCAGTGCTCTTAACCACTATGCTACACTGCCACCCCCATACTAACCTTCGCTCTATACACCTTTAAAGCGGCAGTATTTGCTAGTCACTATGGAGTTTTTCTTTTTTTTTTGTATCATCTTTTTTATTGTTTTCAATTATAACAACACATACGCAACACATAAACATACAGATACACATACAAACAGATACTGATACAAAAGGACAAATGCACTTCTATACAATTAATTTTACATTCAGAGATTATTTCCCCAATCAGTTGATTCTTATCATTCACTGACAATGTTAGGAATAAGGTAGGCTAATGCCCAGACAATTACAAGTCGGGTATCGTGTGGATATCAATATATAACATCATTATATGGCATAACAACAAGCGGTGGCACCCATCCAGCTAAACCCCATCCTTCTAGGCCAAGCCCTCACAAAGGGTGACCATCTCTTGTCTATTAAGCGAAGAGAGGAAGGCGCCCACTCTCTATAGAATGCCTCTGACCAGTTCTCCAATACTAATGCTAATCTTTCTAACGCCAGATTTTGCAGTGTCAATTGTCGCCATTGCTGGACGGTAGGTGCAACACTGTTAACCCCAGTATTTTGGATACAATGCCTGGCCATTACCATGAGAATTTTAATCCAGCGCGGCATTGTTTCCCACTCCTCTGTCCCATCCGCACTCATACCAAATAACCCTTTAATAGGGTCCTCGCCATTAACTCTATTTCTTTGAATATTTTTCCCCAGAAAGACCGCAGGATACAACAATTCCAAAAACAGTGCATATATGTTCCTACCTCTCTTCTGCATCTCCCACATAACGGGGAGACAGTCAGATGGGCCCTATGCGCCACAGCTGGGGAGATAATATAGCCTATGTAAAAACTTGAAATAAGCTTCCTTAAATTTATTACAGACCAGCAGGCCCCTATGTCCCAGCAACAAGAGAAGACTTGGTTTGCTGGCCAAGGCACCTAGCTTCACCTGAGCTCTTTCCTTCTAAGACTGCTTGAAAGGCAGAGTAGAGAAACTTACCAGAGCAAGGGAGAAGGATTAAGACTTAGTTTGGCTAAGCAGATTTACTGTGTGGTGGTGTTTTTATTTTTTACTCACAGGGATTGCTACTGTTTGTTGCTAACATTTCATTGCTTTATTTTTTCTCTGATTCAAATTGTTGTTGCTGGTATACCTTCTTCTGCATTATTACAAGGTGTGCTACAGTGTTGTAGTAACAGATTACTGCTGTAATCTTCTGATTCAAATTGTCTTTTGCAAGGTATATCTTCTGTTACTGCTTTATTTTTCTCTGGAGCAAAGTGTTTCTTACAGGGTATATCTTCTCTGAAATTACTGTATTACAGGTGGAGCTTATATTTTGTGACTTTTTTATCATTGGGCTAAGCAAAATTACTGTTTGACACTGTGTTTTATTTTATTCTTGTTTGTTGAAAAGGTTTGTTGTCTCAGAGGTGTTTCAGTCTCCTTCTCACATTGAAGGAGCTAATTGCTTTTCTCCCACAGCTCTTCCAAAGGATTAGGTGTGTGTGTGGGGTGGAGCTGGCAAACTGTCAGTAATTTCCAACAGAAAGAAGGGTTAAAAGTCAGGTTAGTTGATATCTTGGAGGTAGAAGACTTGGTTTGCTGGCCAAGGCACCTAGCTTCACCTGAGCTCTTTCCTTCTAAGACTGCTTGAAAGGCAGAGTAGAGAAACTTACCAGAGCAAGGGAGAAGGATTAAGACTTAGTTTGGCTAAGCAGATTTACTGTGTGGTGGTGTTTTTATTTTTTACTCACAGGGATTGCTACTGTTTGTTGCTAACATTTCATTGCTTTATTTTTTCTCTGATTCAAATTGTTGTTGCTGGTATACCTTCTTTGCATTATTACAAGGTGTGCCTACAGGTAGTGCTAACAGTACTGCTGTAATCTTCTGATTCAAATTGTCTTTTGCAAGGTATATTCTTCTGTTACTGCTTTATTTTTCTCTGGAGCAATGTGTTTCTTACAGGGTATATCTTCTCTGAAATTATTACAGGTGGTGCTTTACAGGTTTTACAGTTTTATCTAACATTAGGATAAGCTTTCAGGGTTACTGCATTTGTTGTTGACTGATTGTTTCTGCTCTTACCTCCTTGTTCTTTCGTCCGTGGTTCTTCTTTTTAGGCAGGGAAGGGCCCAGCACCCACCCCATCCCCAACCACCCCATGCTACACTCCTTTATAGGGTACCACAGTTGTGACATTTCCTGTGGCAGAGCAGGAAGGGGCGGATCAGTGGGGCCTCACAAGGTGATCTCTATTTACAGGGCACTAGTAATTTAACTTGTTATAACAAGTTAAACAAAGCACAATTAAACCATTACTTGCATTTTTTTCCTTCTAATTACTCTGACTAGGTTACAAACCCAGCAACTTATTTTGGAATGGATTTCATTAACTGCAGGTACTGTGGAACAATTTTCAGAAGGACATTCTTACAGGATTTAGGACACTGTCCTACATGCTGGGCCTTTGGAGATCTTAGGTCTCAGCTCCGGCAGCATGGGCAGAGATTGCACGCCTCAAATTTCATATTGAAGAGGAAATACATTATAAGAACCACCCGCCATTTCCCCAGCATCCAACAGAAAAACCTCAACGCAGAGGGTAGTTGGTCCAGGAGGTTGGCAGGTGGTTAGGAGGAGCAAATCAGGTGCCCCATCACTCTCTGCTCTCCAACACATTACCTCCAAAAACCATATAAACACTACAAACAGGTATCTGCCTCTATCTCTGAAATCAAATAAAGAGGCAGAAGACACTGCAGAGCAGGACACTGCGGCACAGGAGCTAGCACAACAATACTCACCCAAATCAGGAACCAAAACTAAACAAGCACAAAGGAAATCCAAAAAACTTCTGATCATAGGAGACTCCATGATTCGGGGAGTTGATACCCATCTCCAGCCAGGGGTGATGGTCAGATGTCTCCCAGGTACATCAGCATGGAGAGACACTGACCGCATTGCTAAAATTGTTCACAAAGCAGGAGAAAACATTGATGTCCTAGTACATAGGGACTATGATCTCGCCAGCCGGTCAGTTGTGGAGACCAAGGAACACCTGACTAGGCTGGGTGACAAACTATCATCTATTCTTCCCGGCATCTCCTCTCTGAGATCCTGCCAGTCTGGGAGAAGGGAGCAGATGGACGGAAGGTCAGAGAAGGGGAGATAGGGAGCTAAACACGTGGCTCAAGGACTGGTGCCAGGAAAAGGACACAGATTTGTAGGAACTGGCAACAGTTCTGGGAGCGAAAGTTCTTTAAATTTGATGGACTGCATCTGACTAAAGAGGAGTCAGTGCATTGGGGCAGAAGTTTGACGTCTTTGCAGAATATTTAAACTAGCAAATGGGGAGAGGGGTGCAGCACCCCATACGTTGAATGGGAAGAACACCCTTCCCCCCTCAGCTAGTGGTCAAACTGGAATTCAGTGTGTTTGCCGTTCATTTGCATCACCAGGTAAGAAAAAAGGTTTGTCTCCCCATACGATGCACAAGGGTAATGCCAAACCTCACCCAACAACTAACACACCAAAATCTGGCCAATGGAAAATCATGTACTCAAATGCTCACAGCCTGGGAAATAAGATCCCAGACCTGCAGGCAATAATGTCAGAGGCTAAACTGGACATAGTAGCAATTAGTGAGACGTGGTTTACCAGTAACCACACTTGGGAGACTTCAGTACCTGGCTATGTATTGTTCAGAAGAGACGAGGTGCAAAAAGGGGAGGAGTGGCCCGTATGTTAATGAAAATATCAAAGCTACAGAAATTCAGAATACACATAAGGAGCCAGAAGAACTGTGGGTCACCCTGGAAACAGGAAATGGGACAGCCATAAGAACTGGGGTTGTCTACAGGCCCCAGACCAGAGGGAGGACATAGACACATTACTGTTAGAAGATATACAAAACATGACAGCTAAAGGGAGGTTCTGATAATGGGAGACTTCAACATGCCAGATACAGATTGATACCAGCAGGAACATCTGCCAGAACTAGACTCATAGTAGATTCCTGCAGGGGAGGGCCTCAAACAACTGGTACAGCAACCCACAAGAGACAGGGGCTATCCTAGATCTAGTACTGACTAACAAAGAAGGGATCACAGATCTCCAGGTAGAAGGTCACCTGGGGCCAGTGACCATCACATGGTATGGTTCAATTTGCTACTACATCTAAATCATCCCATTCCAAGGCAAAAATATGGGACTTCAGAGGAGCTGACTTTGATAAGATGGCCAACAGAGTTAAGCTAGCCCTGGCAAAAAGAAACACAGGTGAGGAGGTACAGGCAAAGTGGGCAAGCATTAAGGATACATACTTGAAGCAACATCCCATTGTGTTGAAGAAAAGGAAGTGCAAAGAAGAAGGAAACCACTTTGGTTCTCAAATACAGTAGCAGAAAAGGTCAGAGCCAAAAGGCTGGCCTTCAGAAAATACAAGGAACACAGCGGGATGAAGATAGGGGGCATACCAAACTGCCCTAAGGGAAGCAGGTAAGGCAGTAAGGCAGGCAAAGTCCCAAACTGAGGAAACACTAGCACAAACAGTAAAAGAAGGTGACAAGACTTTCTATAGATACATTAGTGAAAGGAGAAAGTCCAGAGGGGTATTGCTAAGCTTAATGGAGAAAAGGGAGCATGTGAGGAGGAGGACCCTGTAAAAGCATCTATCCTAAATAGATACTTTGCTCAGTATTCACTGAAGAGAAGGTAGGGCAGGGCCCACAGCTCAGCATCATTGACACAGAGGGAGGGAGGTGAGCACTACTCCTTCACAAAAGAAAGGGTCCTACAAGAGCTTGCTAAGCTCAGGGTGGATAAGGCAATGGGACCTGATGGCACTACATCCCAGGGTACTTAGGAGCTAAAGGAGGAACTAGCAGAGCCATTAGCAGAATTGTTTAGTGAGTCTCTGAGCACAGGAGAGGTCCCAGAAGACTGGAGAAGGGCTCATGTGATCCCACTCCACAAGAGTGGTAGCAGGGAGGAGGCGGGGAACTACAGACCGGTCAGTCTTACCTCAGTAGTGGGCAAGATTATGGAAGCACCTCTTAAGGAAAGGATAGTGCAACACCTGGAATCCATAGGGCACAGGATCCAAGACAGCATGGGTTTACAAAGGAAGGTCCTGTCAAACTAATCTCATAGATTTCTTTGACTGGGTAACCAGAGTGTGGACCAAGGGGAGCAGTTGATGTCGCTACCTTGACTTCAGCAAAGCTTTTGACACTGTTCCACATAGAAGATTGATAAATAAGCTAGGTAGGCTCGGGTGGGTCAGAAGTTGGTCAACTGGGTGGCAAACTGGTTGACTGGCAGAAAACAGAGTGGTGGTAAATGGTATACAGTCAGAAGAGATGCAAGTCACAAGTGGGTACCTCAGGGATCAGTCCTGGGGCCAGTCCTATTGAACATCTTCATTAGTGACCTAGCAGATGGACTAGAGGGTAAGGCTTGTCTGTTTGCAGATGACACCAAGATCTGCAACAGAGTAGATGATCCAGATGGGGTGGGCAGAATGAGAAGAGATCTGGATAAACTAGCAGAATGGTCAGAAGAGTGGCAACTGGATTTAATGCAAAGAAGTGCAAAATCATGCACATAGGGAAGAGAAACCCTGAAGCCACTTATAGGCTGGGAGGAGTTGCTAGCAGTCACAAAGGAAGAAAGAGACTTGGGCATCATCATCACTGATGACCTGAAATCATCAAGCAGACCTCTAAAGCAGTAGGTAAGGCTAGGGGGTGTTAGGGTGTGATTAGTAGGGGTATCTCAAGTCGTAAGAGGGAGGTAATAATCCCTCTGTACAAGACATTGGTTAGGCCTCATCTGAGTACTGGCAGTATTGGAGGCCACACCTTCACAAGGACATTAACCTAATTGAGGCAGTCCAGAGAAGGGCAACCAAAATGGTGCAGGGACTGCATCAGAAGACATATGAGGACAGATTAACGGAGCTCAATATGTATACCCTTGAGCAAAGGAGGGAGAGAGGTGATATGATCGAAACATTCAAACACCTTAAGGGCATTAACAAGGTGAAAGAGTCTAACATGTTTAAATATAAGAAAAATAGCAGGACAAGAGGACACAGCATGAGATTAGAGGGAGGCCGATTAAGGGGAATGTGAGAAATTCTTTTTCACAGAAAGGGTGGTAGATGCATGGAATGGCTTACCACAAGAAGTAGTGGCTATGAATACAGTGCAGGGCTTCAAACAGGCATGGGATAGGCATAAGGGAGCAATACAAATGACTATGAATAGATAGGTCACTGACATAGCAAAGGCCGATGGCACATTTATAAGGTAGAAAAAGAAATGGGCAGACTGGATGGGCCTTGCGGTCCTTATCTGCCGTCAACTTCTATGTTTCTATGTTTCTATGTTTCTATGTAACAGTTTTTGCCAGTTCTCTTCGGAGATTTCCCTTCCTAAATCCTTACTCCATTGTTGTCTTACCTTCTGCTTACAATCCGGCCACTCTTGTTTACCGACTTTTGCAGCCTTTCCAATAAACCCTTTAGGATCACTCCGTATCCCCAGTATTGTTATTTCTATTGAGCCCCATCCCTGCCCCTCCATTTTTTCTCTGTCCATTTTGACTATAAATGTTTTGAGTTGGAGATATCGATACAACTGTTGCCCCTGCAGATTCAGATTATTTTTAATATCCTCTAATGGAAGTAATGCCCCTCTACTAATCATATTACCCACACATTTTGCCCCCCCCCCCACTCCTTAAATCCTCTATCTTCTAACCCTGGCAAAAAGAAGGGGTTCCTTGCTATTGGCATCAATACAGTTTCTCCTTTAGTTATCCCCCTAGCTTTCTTAAGCAACCCCCAGGCTTCCAAGGTCATTCCGACCAGAGGGTTCCAACCCCCTTGGGTCCTATATGCCTGTAATCCTTTACTGTGCAAGCAGGCAAATATTTGCCCGACACATATCCCTCTTGCTCCAGTGCCACCCAGCTTGCTACCTCTGGTCGAAACACCCAGTCAGCTATATATCTCTGTTGGATGGACAGATAATAATTTAGCAAGTCTGGGAAATTGAGACCACCCTTAACTACCTCAGCTTTGAGTCTTTGAAGTCGCATTCTCGGCTTCTGTCCCTTCCATATATACTGAGCTAATGCTTTTTCTAACCTACCAACATCCCCCTGCGTAATTCGCATAGGGAGCATCTGCATAGGATACATTATTCCGGGTAGAATGTTCATTTTTAATACATTGATCCGCCCCAGCCATGATATTGGCGTAGTTTGTTTTCAATAATATATAGGGGGCGTGACCTCAGTTGACATAAATGAAAATGATGTTCCTACCGTAATTCTTGGTCATCCTGTATATCTTCACCATTCATCGCTGATGGGTACCAGCCAGAGACACTAGGACCCCATGGGAAGCTTTTTAGCTAAAAGCTTTCTTCCTATCTGTAGGAGGGGCTGACGTCAGAGATGGTGCCACCTTCGAGGCTGACGTACTATGTGTCGCTTGTGGGTTGGACAGTAACGGATGTCGGCCTCCAGTACCTCAGTTCTGTTTGTCGGAGAGGAAAACAGAGACAGAGAAAGGGTGGGGCAAGGGAGCCCAAGGGACAGAAAAAATGAAAGTGTGTAAACTTAAAGGAGGTATAAGCCGACCAGAGGAAGGGGAAAGGCCCTAAGTTTGTGGGAGGGGGGACTCCAACCACTGGGCAGGCCAGAAGGGGTTGAGAGGAAAAGGTAAGAAAGGAGAGAGAGAAAGATAGTGAGAAAGGAAGGAGGCAGGCAGGAGGGAGAGTGAAAGAGAGAGAGAGCATAACCTAAACATGAGAGACAAAATGGAGAGGGAAGAAAGACCCTAATGGCTAACACTGCAGGGATTCTTCCACTGCTTGAGGCCTAAGGGAAGGAGATTGCCTCAACTGCTCTCTTCTTTTTATAAACCTTAAAGAGTCCAAGGATTGCACATGAGAGCCTACAAGGGCGGAGCAAAAAAGATGCTCTGTAGTGTAGAAAAGACAGATTTTTCAGTTCCTGAAGGGGGCTCGATCAATTCCCGCCCCTCCTCTGTTCCTGCCTCTCTCTCTCTCCCCCTTTCCCTCCCTGACCTGCGACAGAGGGGTGAGGATAAGGGTAATTCACCCCGAGGCAAGGTCCCTCTGTCCCAAGGGGAGGGTTCATCTGTTAAACGAACCCTTCCATAGATCTAGTGGGGAGCAGTTTGCCCCTAGATCTGACACCCCAGGTGGAGAAAAATAGGGTTCATGTCACCAAAAGGTAAGAGACCAGAAGGACCTTGCTCTATGGCCAGCCTTTGGCTGATCACATGTGCGTAAATGAACCAGTCGTGACTCAGAGACAAAGGAAGAAAAGATTGGGATCCCCATAGCTTCACCCACCAAGGCGAGGACCCAAGGGAGGCAATGAAGGGCCCCACGCAAAAAAGAGGGGGGCCCAAAACCAGAACCATGGTACAGAATGCTGCTCCAGGGAGACCCCACCAGGTTCTATGCAGCTCTGAGGATCTCCTGGCCAAAGAGGGCAAGAGCTCCTGCTTGCCCTCCCCCCAGCGGTGGGTTCCTGTTGCTTCATAGAAGGATCAGTGGACAAAGAGGTGCTAGTGGGACTATGCTTGCAATTGGATTTGACCGGGGGGAAGGCAAGCAGGGATGAGGCACTGACCAGGAAGCTGAGGCCCAAGAGAAGATGGTGGGTGGGAAGCAGTGATGAATGGTGAAGATATACAGGAAGATCAAGAATTATGGTATGTATGTAATTTTCATATCTTACCTGTATCAATTTTCACCATTCATCACTGGTGGGTGAGTACCAAGCACTATGTTTGTGGCGCTGGCACCTCCCTGAGGTATAGACTTTCCCTCAGCCTCTTGTGGGGGACTCACAAAAGGAGGGGGCCCATCACGGGTCTGACCAGACCCACTACTGGTCAGGGTCAGGTTGAGGCTCCTGACTTGCAGGAGAAAGAGGGTGCCCTGACAGCTTTTGCCTGGCCCTGCGGGAGAAAAATCGGGTTCCCTGGAATGGTGAGGCAAACACCCTATGCCAGGCCAAGGGTGACAACCGGGATAGGCAGAGCCATGCCATCTGCTTAATGCAGACTGCGGTTTCTACAAGCCTGAAGGCTACCGGGTTGGCGTCATGAGATGCCCTCACTTGGTGTCTCGCCAGCTCCAGGTCACAGGTAGAAATGGTGCTCGCTCACCTGGTTGTCTCCCTGTCGGGCATGGCCGCCAGGATCTGACCCAGCGTAGCCCACAGATGCCTTTCATGGGCTACCATGTGTGCCTGATGTGCAGAGATCGACAGCAAGAGCCGCACTGAAGAGAAGACCTTTCTGCCCCAGTGATCAAATTCTGCAGAGTCAGCCGAAGAGAAGACCTTTCTGCCCCAGCGATCAAATTCTGCAGAGTCAGCCTCCGGGGGGGGGGGCGCAGTCTCTTGAGAGACGTAGATGCCCTGAAGGGGTATCCAGCCATTCCAATCCAGATTCAGGATGGGGCATAGCTCCTGGAGACCGGGGAAGCGCAATACCTGTGCTGGCAGTCCTGAGGGGCTGGAGAAGAGGAAGCGGAAAGCTGCCGGGCTCTGTGCGACTCCTCCATGAAAGGACAAGGCCATGGAGGAATCACCATGGATTCTTGGCTGTATTCCCCGAGGAATGCCAGTGTTGCACTTGCAAGATTGTGTTCTAGTGATGGGGGAAGGTGGAGCTCCTCCAACATCATTGTGAGGAACCACTGATACTCCGTGAAGTCAGCATCTGAGGAAAGGTGAGAGGCAGAGTCCTCTTCTTCAGAGGAGGAAGCCGACGATGTGGAAGGACTCTGTACAGGTTGTGATGCTGCCAAGGAAGGAGGTGGAAAAAAAGGAAAATTACGTATCTACCGTAATTCTTGATCTTCTTGGACGAGTCTCCACCACTCATTCACACTAGTGGGATTAGGGCCGGAGGCACTAGGACCCATCGGGAGCAAACTTTTTTGCTGGAGGGTCGGTCGCGAGAGCGAGCGCCCAGCGAGACCTGGCGCCCTTGAGCTGCGGCTTTCGGCGGTAACGACCTTCTCGGCGCCGACCCTCCAACCGCCTCAGTACCTTTTTTACCAAGGAGGTGCAGCTCAACTAACGTAAAGAGTAACTGTAACATTAAAAACACGGACATAAGATAGTCCGTATGACCCGTGTAAGAAGGGTCAGTAAAGAAGTCCTCATGGCCTAAAGATTTGAGGGAGTGAAGACCAACACAGCGGTGAGCTCGGGGGATGGAGGGTGGGCGTGTGAATGAGTGGTGGAGACTCGTCCAAGAAAATCAAGAATTACGGTAGGTACGTAATTTTCCTATCTTCCTGGACATAAGTCTCCACCACTCATTCACACTAGTGGGAGAGTACCAAGCTGATAATCCCCCAAAAGGGCGGCAGGAGAGCCAGAGCTCACATGTCTAAGGTAGAAGCCCATTAAGGATGGTTCTGCCGAATGCGGAATGTCGCCTGGCATGAACATCCAGTGCATAGTGCTTAACGAAGGTATGCACTGAGCTCCAGGTGGCGGCGTTGCAGATATCTGCAATTGGAACATTGTGAATTTCCGCCAGGGATGCCACGACCGCCCTAGTAGAGTGAGCGTACACTCTACCTTCTAATTTAACCTGAGCCATGGATTAGCAATGTCGAAGGCATGCCACTAACCATGATGAGATGCATCTGATAGCGACAGGTTGACCCAGCCGGGGTGTCGCTGAAAGAAACAAAGAGTTGTTGAGTCTTGCGAACATCCTTGGTTCTGTCCAAATAGAACCGCAAGGCTCTCTTAACATCCAAGGAATGAAGAGCTCGTTCCCCTTCATTTTGGAAATTAGCGAAGTAAGCGGGAAGTACCAGAGGTTGGTTTAGATGGAATTCTGACACAACCTTGGGAAGAAATTTTGGATGAGTACGGAGAACTACTTTGTCTTTATGGAAGACAGTATACGGAGGGTCCGTAACCAGGGCATGTATCTCAGAGACTCTGCGGGCTGAGGTAATGGCCACCAGGAAGGCAGTCTTCCAGGTAAGAAATTTTAGCTCACAGGTAGCTAGGGGTTCGAAAGGCTTCCGAGTGAGCATGCTCAGCACCAGGTTAATGTCCCAGGCTGCAACTGGACGCTTAACAGGGGGTCTGGTATGAAGAATCCCCTTAAGAAATCCCTTCACCATAGGTAACTGAGCCAGAGTCAGGGATGAAACCAGCTCATGGAACGCTGAGATGGCACTAAGGTGAACTTTAACTGTGAAGTACTGAAGACCTGAGTTAGATAGGTCCAAAAGATACTCCAGAACCTTGTCAGGAGGACAGGAAAAGGGGTTCCAAGAGGACTTTGCACACCAGAGAGAAAAAACGCTTCCATTTGGATGCGTATGTTTTCCATGTGGCTGGCTTCCGAGCAGCCAGAAGGATGCTCGAGACTCTATGGGAGACGTTGAACCGATTCACTTCTATCTCTTCAGGAGCCAAGCATGAAGGTGAAGTGATTTCAGGTTGGGATGGACCAACGAACCCTGGGTCAAGAGATTGACTTGCCAGGGAAGTGGTCTCGGAGAGGCTGCCAACATACTGTTGAGTAGAGGAAACCATAGTTGTCGAGGCCAGGAGGGAGCAATGAGAATCATCTTGGTCCCCTGAGACTCGAACTTGAGGAGTACTCTCTGGATTAGAGAAAGCGGTGGAAGGGCGTAAAGAAAGCGATTTGTCCACCGCAGTCTGAACGCATCCTGACAGAAAATGCCAGGCCCTGGATCTCTGGAGCAGAAGAGAGGCAGTTTTGCGTTGAGTGGGGATGCAAAAAGGTCCAGGTCTGGAGTTCCCCACTCTTTGAACAGGGACCGAGCTACAGCTGGGTCGAGAGACCACTCGTGAGGGTCTGCCTCCGTTCTGCTGAGGTGATCTGCTAGGTCGTTTTGTATACCTGGCAGATAAACCGCTGAATCTGAGACTTGTGCTCCAAGCACCACTCCCATACCCTCATTGCTTCCCGCAAAGGGATAAGAGTGAGCACCGCCTTGCTTGTTGATGTAATACATCACAGCTTTGTTGTCCGCTTGAAGGAGAATGTTCTTGATCAAAGTACATCCTTCAGAGCTCGGATCGCATAGAGGACCGCCTCATCTCCAAGACATTTATGTGGAGATGAGATTGAACGAGTCCATACACCTTGAGTGTGGAGGGAGAGACAGTGAGCTCCCCATCCCATTAGCGATGCGTCTGTGGTGATGGAGATCTGATGGTCCAGAAGAGCAAAGGGGAACCCTTTGAGGAGATTGCTCTCTTGAGACCACCAGGTGAGAGACCTTCGAAGGGGTTGCGTCACCTTGATGGGATAAGACTGGGGGTGAGAGGTCGGAGACCACTGAGTGGAGAGCATCCATTGGGTGGTTCTCATGTGCAACCGGGCCAGGGGTACAGTGAACACCGAGGACGCCATGAGACCCAACATGCGTTGCATCGAGAGAGCTGTAACCGATTGGTTCCCCGATGTAACGGGCCATCCGAAGGATGTCGAGTCTTCTGTCCTCTGGAAGGAAAGCCTTCGCGGAAGAGGTGTTTAGAAGCGTCCCTAAGAAAAGGAGCCTCTGGGAGGGCTGCAGTTGGGATTTTTTCAGATTCAGCAGAGCTCCCATGGATGTGAGAAGACGAGAAGTCGTTTGCACGGCTTCCAAAGTCCCTTGGCTGGACGGGCTTGCTAGAAGCCAATCGTCCAGGTAGGGAAAGACTCGGAGTCCGCCGTTCCTGAGATGCGCCGCGAGAACTGCACAACACTTTGTAAAAACTTGCGGCGCCGAGGATAGCCCAAAAGGCAGGACTCTGAACTGATAATGCTGACCCAATGAAGTTATGGACTTCCACTCGTTGTAGAAGTACATCAGACGACCTCCCACCGGAGGAGAAAGTTCCATCTCGGGCAGTGTGGATGGAACTTGGGCCAACAACTCATAAGGTGGCGCTGGGGGCTTTAGGCCCCTGCGCTTTCTGCTGCGTCTTTTTCTGAGGTTGGGCAGGTTGGCTTTTATGGAAGCTTCCCCTGCCTCTACCTCGAAAGGACTGATGACTAAGAAACTGACGTCTGTTCTCATGCCCGCGAGAGGGGGCAGGCGGAGGTCTGGCCAATTTAATGGTCGATCTAGTCTTTTGGGAGGCTTCTAAGGCTTGCTCCACCTGAGGGCCGAACAGATAGGTGCCATCAAAAGGCAGCCATTACCTGCTGCTGAGCATCATTCGTGAAGCTCAAGAATGCAGCCAGGAATGGCGCCAGTACAAACCTGCAGCAGCTGAACGAGAAGCAGTGTCGAAGCGCCCATGGCGCTTTGACTTGTTGGTTATTGGATTCAATACCTCTAGTAACGGTCAATAAAAGCTCTGACTTGGAGTCCGAATCTGGAGAGCTTCAACCATTCTTTTCATAGAGTGCCACAGGATATACTCATACTGAAAAATAGCCTTGATAACTGGCAATACGCGATACTTAGAGTGGAGGCAGCAAAGACTCTCTTACCTAATGTATCAATCTTACGAGACTCTTTGTTAATAGGTCGAGCTGAAGTAGTTTGAGGAAGAACGACCTTGTCATTCTCTGCCAGGACTACAATAGGATCCGCAAATGCTTGGGATGCCAAAATAGGACGATCCTTGGGAGCTGAATACTCTTATCAATGGATTTAGCCACTGAAGGATTAAGAGCAGGATTATTCCATACCATTTGAGACAGCTCTCGAAGGAAGCTGGATCGGAGGAGTCAAACCTAGGGATCTCCGGGCATGAAGGTACTGGAGTCTTAACATCTTCCCAGGATCGATGTCTGTAGTCTGGAGAGAAAGAGTGGATCTCAGGTTCTTCAACAGAGACTTAAGGACAGGTCCTCGACCACAGGCTCTGTAGCAAAGAAAGATCCTGTTTCCTCCACTTCATCACCCAACTGAGGTCTGGGTCAGGCTCAACATCATCTCCTGATGGTCCAGAAAGGACTGTTTGGACAGGAAAGGAATGAAAATTAGGAGAGAAGAAATATCAGAAAACAAGGAGAGTCCCCGAGGACCCCAGCGCCCGAGGCAGCAAAGCGGGCCGAGGACGGCATTCAAGGAGGCGCACGGCGCCGAAAGCACGCCCGCAAGCGGCACCCGCAAAACCCCAGGAGCGGCCGGGCGCGAACGGCGCTTGCCGACGGGCGCTCTGGCCGACGGCGCTGCACACGCGCCGCGTGCCGAACGGCGCCGGCCGACGCCCAGCGGGGCGCAGGCCCAGATCCAACGGGCGCCGGGGGACGACCCCAAAGACCCATCGGCACCAAAATGGCGCCCGGCTAAGCCAACAGACCCGCAGAAGGCACCGGAAAAGCCCCAGGAACCTGGAAAGCAAGAGAAGGAAAAAACAGGAGATAAGGGCATCGGTGTGGCCCTCGCACCGCAGCCATGTGAGGGGGAACACCTACACGGAGTCGCAGGCACCAAGAAGGCGCTGGACTAGGAAGGTCCAACCGCCTCTACCTGATCGCCGGAGGGCCCGAGGCCCGAGGCAACCGAGCCAGGCAGAAGAACCAACCTCCGAGCCCATCGCTCCATAAGAGCGCCCACTGATGAAACTGCTCATCTGGAGCCCTACCTATAGGCGGGAGGTCTGGCGTCGAGGACGATGATTACCAGAAGTTGGCGACTCCAAGAAGGAGACCGCAACTAGCAATGATAACAGACCGTCGCACGCCAAGAGATATACAGAGGGCGACCTCGAGTGATGCCTTCTCTTTGTGACCAGTGGGTGAAGAAGAGCTCGAGGCCGAACGGTGCCGTGAAAGCGACCGTTTATTTTTATGCCAACGGGGGGACCGCCCATCCCCCCGGGCATCGGACTGACCGTTGTCGGAACCCCGCTGAGTTTCTTGAGAAGGAGGTTGACCGGACCCAGCCCGGCTGACTGAACAGCTTTCATACGAAGTCTCCCTACCGTCACCTGCTCATGGTCGACTCCGTCCAGTAGGCCGAGACTTCTTCAAGTAAGTTAAATTTAAGATATTAGAAAATTTTTTCGAAAATAGAATAAAATTAAGCGATACTACTACCGTGATAATGTTACAAAAAAACAAACTGAAAACTAAGCGCTAGTTTGAAGTTTGACTCCCGACAGACGAAGCGACGTCATTATGCTGAAGCGCACTCGGCCGAAGTGGGAAAAAAGGAACTGAAGCGGTTGGAGGTCGGCGCCCGAAGGAAGTTACGCTCGAGCCGCAGCTTCAGCGCCGTGTCTCGGGCGCCGTCTCTCGCACCGACCCTCCAGCAAAAAAGTTTGCTCCCGATGGGTCCTAGTGCCTCCGGCCCTAATCCCACTAGTGTGAATGAGTGGTGGAGACTTATGTCCAGGAAGATCATCTCTTCTAAGGCCCTAAAATAAATGGGTAATGCATTTGCCATCACCCTATACTGTTCCCAGGTGAGGGGCCCCAAGGGAACAGAAAGACCTGGGAGAAGGAGAGGTGGAGGCTGAGAGGAAGGAGGTGGAGCAGAGTGGTCCTGGGAGACTGATGCCCCTCTGCCAGGGCTCTGGGTGCAAGCAGGGGACCCTTTCCTAGGGAGGGGGCTATGCTACCTAGCCACCGACTGT
Source organism: Neoceratodus forsteri (assembly GCA_016271365.2). Classification (NCBI taxonomy): domain Eukaryota; kingdom Metazoa; phylum Chordata; order Ceratodontiformes; family Ceratodontidae; genus Neoceratodus; species Neoceratodus forsteri. The sequence goes on from CM028130.1 coordinate 1,619,269,200, forward strand.
TGCTGAACCTTCTCTGAGCCAACAGGGTGGTGCCCAAGGAGGGAAGACCCCTGGTGCAGAGATCGGAGCCATACAGGCCCAGAAGGGCAGCTGCTGTCCCCACCCAAAGCAGGGTTCTGGTCCCTAGCTGGAGAGGGGGAGCCCAGAACAGCGCCCCAACTCCGTCCTGGAGTGGCTGAGGCCACTGGGACAGAGAGTAATGCAAGACGGGGCCCCCCCAACCCAGAGGACTGGGACCAGTCCCTCAAGAGAGGCCCTACTTTAGTCACTACTCTAAGGGAAAGGGGAAGTGAAAAAACGGCACCTGGGTTGGTTTCCAACTCCCCCTCGGACTCCGGGTTGGCACCAACAGCTGACATGGCACTGAAGATGGCATCAGTGATGGAAACGGCACTGGAGGCAGTGCCATCACCTGAAGTGGCACTGACTGCTGCACCGTTATCAGCTGTGGCACTGACCATGGCACCACCGCCAGAGGCAGCACCGACATCGGAAGCGGGTCCGGATGCAACACCAACCCCAGAGGTGGCACCAACCTCAGAGGCAGCGCCAACACCAGCACCTCAGAGGTGGCATCGAAGACAGTGCTGGATACCTCTGTGGCACCTAGAGCTGCACTGGCAGAGAGAGAAGCGATGCCACGAGTGGTGTGGGCCTGAGAACTGAACCATGAAGAAGACCTCTTGTTGAGTCTGGGGAGCATCCATAGCTCCGGGGAACTCGGCTGCCAGTCAGGATCATCCTGGTCTTCCTCTGATTCCAGGGAGGAGGCCATGGAGATCCTAAGAGAGGCAACTCCGGACACTCTACCCATCCCAGCACTGTGGGTGGTATCGAGAAGGGACCCTGTGGCAATGATGATGCTGCCTCGTTCACCAGCACCGGAGTCAGTGCTAGGAGCTGAGGCCGCACCTGTCAGAGCCTCAGAGGAAAACACTGATGTGAGCCCCACATATAGCTGAGACCTCAACACTGGGGTGGCCTGGTTCCCCAAAGGGGAACTAGGTCGCAAAGGGTACACAACTGGTCCCCCGGAGGAGACAGACTGTCTATCTGACCCCTCGCCCAGGTGTTCAGTCTCAGCACGACCTGAAACAGTAGAGGCCTGCTCTCCTCCAGTGCATATAGCAGCAGGGGGGAGGCTTGAGGGAAGGGCCCAGGGACCTTACCTTAGTGGCCCTCATGCAACACTGACCACTGAAAGTTGAGGGGGCCTGTCCCCACCCCAATCTCACTGCGCGGTTAACCAAAGTGTGAAAATCCATTGAGAAACAGGCATCGCAGCAATCCATATCATTGTTTCGCCCTAGGCAGATGAAACGCCAGTCATGAGTGTCCATTACAGAAAACAGACTACCACAGGAGCACCGATGCATCGGGGTAGTCCCCACCTTTAAACGGTTTTGCCCCAAACCCATCATGATTGGCCATGCACAAAAATAATAAAATGAAGAAAAAAGACTTGACGCCATACTTTAAAAACAGAAGAAAAATGGTGCTGGTAATTGGCAATGGAACGGCGTCAAGTGAACGATCGTGTGAGCAGAACCGAGTAGACGAGTTTCTGAAAGATTCTCAGGAGAGTTCACTGTCCCACATGGTTGTGCTGTTATCCTCGACGGCAGGAAAAACAGAACTGAGGTAGTGGAGGGGCCGGCGTCCGTTACTAGCCAACCAGCGAGTACCATGTAGTATGTTGGTCTCGAGAACAGTGCCATCTCTGACATCAGCCCCTCCTCCAGATAGGAAGACAGCTTTTAGCTAAAATGCTTCCCGCAGGGTCCAACGCCTTCAGGTGGTACCCACTGGTGATGTATGGTGAAGATTTATACCGGTAAGATGATATCATTTTTTTATCTTCATGAGAAGGTATTGGTATGTTAATAGCTCAGGAGTGGCAAAGCCATGCATGAGGTAGCAATAGACCAGTACCCTCAAATGATGATAAAAATATAGAAACATAGAAACATAGAATTTGACGGCAGATAAGGACCGCTTGGCCCACCCAGTCTGCCCATTTCCCTACCTACTGGATAAGCTGCAGATCCTAGTTAACCAGCAGCCTACTTCTTCCTACCCCCAACCCCCCAGAACTGCCTTATGACTATCCCATGCATGCTTGAATTCCACCACTGATTTTGACTCCACAACCTCCTCCGGAAGGCCGTTCCATGCATCCACAACCCTCTCTGTGAAAAAATACTTCCTTAAATTACCTCTGAGCCGCCCCTCTATCTTCAAATTGTGCCTCTTGTTCTTGCACACCTCTTTTTTTGAAAGATGCTACCCTCTTGGACTTTGTTGATTCCCTTGAGGTACTTGAAAGTTTCTATCATGTCCCCCCTCTCCCTCCTTTCCTCAAGGCTATACATATTAAGCTCCTTAAGTCTCTCTTCATATGTCTTCCAGTGCAGACTCTGCACCATTTTAGTTGCCCTCCTCTGGACAGCTTCCATCCTGTCTATGTCTTTGCGGAGATTAGGTCTCCAGAACTACACACAGTACTCCAGATGGGGTCTCACCAGCTGTCTGTACAGAGGGATAATAACTTCCTGTTTTCTACTGGTGATGCCTCTTCCATGCATCCCAGTATCCCCCCAGCCCTCCTTGCTGCCCTCTCACATTGCTTGCCCATCTTTAGGTCATCTGATATGACTACCCCAGGTCCCTCTCCATTTTGTTGTTGTTAGTATCTCACCCCCATATATGTACTCTTCCCTGGTTTTGTTTCCCAAGTGCATTACCTTGCACTTCTTAGCAATGAATCTAAGCTGCCATACATTTGACCATTCCTCTAACCTTGCCAAGTCCCTTCTCATCCTTTCCACCCCACCCTGTGCATCAACTCTGTTGCAGATCTTAGTGTCATCTGCAAAGAGACATACTTTTCCTTCCAGTCCTTCTGCAATGTCGCTTATAAAGACATTGAAGAGGACCGGTCCTAATACTGAACCCTGCGGTACCCCACTAGTAACCCTCCTTTCTTCTGAGTGGACTCCATTTACTATTACTCTCTGTGTCCTATTCTCCAGCCAATTCTTTACCCAGGCTGTCATCTTGGGACCCACACCCAGGCTGGCTAACTTGTATATTAATCTTTGTGTGGGACTGTGTCAAATGCCTTGCTAAAGTCTAGGTAGGCCATGTCCACAGCCCCTCCCTGATCTACTACTTTGGTCACCCAGTCAAAGAAATCTATCAGATTCATCTGGCATGACCTTCCACTGTGAATCCATGCTGCCTAGGGTCCTGTGCCCCTCTGGCCTCTAGATACTCGACAATTCTTTCCTTTAGAAGTGATTCCATCATTTTCCCTATCACTGAGGTTAAACTAACAGGTCTATACTTTCCTGCTTCTGCCTTGCTCCCACTTTGTGAAGGGAATCACATCTGCCCTCCTCCAGTCCTCGGCACCACCCCATCCTCCCATGATTTGTTAAAAGGGTAGTCAGTGGTGTCACTAGTTCTACCCTTAGTTCTTTTTTAGAATTCTGGGATGAATCCCATCAGGCCCCACTGCTTTGTCCACCTTCAGTTTTAAGAGTTCTTTCAGAACCCTTTCTTCTGTAAGTGGGCGGTATCAACTTCTGTATCCAGCGTGTTACTACTGTTTGTTTTATGTACCTCCCCTCTTCCTTTGTAAATACTGAGAAAAATATTTGTTAAGTATCTCTGCCTTTTCACAGTCTCCCTCTGCCCACCCTCCCACCCTTTATTAAGCCTCACTATCCCTCCCTTGGTCTTCCTTCGGCTCCCTGATGTACCTATAGAAGGTTTTATCCCCTTCTTAACTGAGTTGGCTATCTTTCCTCGGTTTGGGCCTTTGCTGTTCTGACTGCCTTCCCAGCTTCCTTTTGCTTTAACTGATACAGTTCTCTGTCCTGCTCCTTCTGCGATTCCTTGTACTTCCTGAATGCTTTCTTTTTTCTTGAACCTTCACTGCCACTTCCTTTGAGAACCATAGTGGTTTCTTACATCGTCTTGTTTTGTTTATTTGCTTCACACAAAGGCTCGTTACCTCTGTGATGGCAGTTTTATTATTCCTCATTGTTCTTCCACCCTCCTTCCTGCCCATTTGCTAGTGCATTCCTTAGGCACTCACCCATTTAGCAAAGTCAGCCCTCCTAAAGTCCAGTACTTTTGTCTTTGTATGGCTGACTCTATTGCTGTGTTTATTGTGAACCATACTGTTCGATGTGCTAGTTCCCAGATGGCTACCCACTTCTACATCTGTAATCCTCTCTCCATCTCCATTTGAGAGAATCAAGTCTAATATTGCTCCCTCTCGAGTGGGCTCCAGTACTAGTTGTCTAAGGCATGCCCCCTGTAGGGCATCTAGAATAACTGCATTCTTCAGTGGCAGCTGCAACTGCACTCCAGTTAACATCCGGCATATTCAGATCACCCATCAGCAATAGCTCCCCTTTTTCTGCCATTCTAAGTATACTTTCTATCATTTCCCTGTCCATTTCCTCCCCCTGAGAAGGGGGTCTGTATATAACCCCTGTGCGTATTGTGGTGCCATTGCCTGTCTCCAAATTTACCCACAGTGCTTCTTCTCCTCCCTGTTTACCCTTTTGTTCTGTTGCTTTTATTCCTTCCCTTATGTAAAGAACTACTCCTCCTCTTTTACCCTCCCTGTCCCTCCTGTAGACAGTGTATCTTGGTATGTTTATGTCCCAGTCATGGTTTTGTGTGTACCATGTTTCTTGACTGCCACGATATCAGATGTTCCTCCTCCATCAAGGCCACTAATTCAGGAAGCTTGTTGCCAGACTACGGGCATTAGTACTCATTGCTCTCCATTTTTGATGGCTTTACCTTCTGTTGCAGCATCCCCACTGACCGTTCTACCTCAGTCTTTTTCTCATTTAGTACCCTGTTTTGTAGGGAGGCTGGGATTTTCCTACTGCTTGTCAGTGCCTCCCCTTTGACTAGTTTAAAGCTTGCCAATGAAGCATTTAAACGATTGCTCAAAAGGTTTGTTCCTTCCTGGACAGATGCAGACCATCCTGCCAGTATAGGCTGGTGTCCCTCCAGGTGGAACCCCAGTCCCCAATGAAGCCAAACCCCTGTGCTCCGCACCATTTTTTTCAACCATTCATTAAACTGCATGGTGCCAATTGCCCTCGCCTCCCCCATGCTTTTGACAGGCAGCACCTCTGAGAAGGATACTGTGTGTCTTTTTGTCATCCCATGGCATTTTTAATTAACATTTTTTGATTTATACAACAGATGTTTGTTTTTATAGAAATGGTAAAAAGCTGTAAAATTAAAACATGTAAACTACTTGGATTATTGCAGTTTAATCATAAAATAAATAGCATCTCACATTTTATTTATCGAATGTTTTACAAGGAAAGCCATACAGCTCTATAATAGCTTGTTTCATAGGCATCCCTTGGGGGAGCTGAATGAAGCTGGTCACTGAGCATGTTCAGAAATTTATCTTTATATCCAAGAAGATCAAGACTTGTGGTAGGTACGTAATTTCCATATCTTACCAGACTAAAAGTCTCCACTACTCATTCACACTAGTTGGAGAGAACCAAGCTAAAAATCAAACGCCCCCTCCGAGTAGGGCAGCAGGAGACAGAGCTCATTCAGGACAGAAGTCCATTAAGGATTGCCCGGCAGAAGGAAGTGTGCTGTCTGGCATGGACATCAGAGCGTAGTGCTTCACAAAGGTGTGCACCTAGCTCCATGTCGTCGCTTTGCAAATATCTGCAATGGACACATTACGAATCTCCACCAGGGATGCTGCAAACACTCTGGTAGAGGGGGCATAAACCCGGCCTTCTAACTTGACCTGCACCATTGAGTAGCAGTGACAAAGACATGCCACCAACCATGCAGAACTGCATCTAATGGCAACAGGCTGACCAAGCCGGGCCACGCTGAAAGATATGAAAAGTTGCTTGGATTTGCGAATCTTTTTAGGTCAGAACCCTTTTGACATTCAAAGAATGAAAGATGCATTCCCTTTCATTCTGGAAGTTGGCAAAATAGGTAGGAAGAACCAATGGCTGATTATGATGAAATTCCGAAACCACCTTGGGTAGGAATTTGAGGTGAGTCCGAAATACCACCTTGTCCTTGTGAAATACAGTCTAAGGAGGGTCCGTGACCAAGGCATGTATTTCAGACTGCGAGCGGAAGTAATGGCCACCAGGAAGGCAGCCTTCCAGGTCAGAAACTTCAAGTCGCAGGTGGCTAGAGGCTCAAAGGGCTTATGAGTGAGCATGTCTAACATGAGGTTGATATCCCACACGGCGACCAGTTTTCTGACTGGGGGTCTAGTATGTAGGATGCCCTTGAGGAATCTCTTGACTAGAGATAACTGAGCCAGCGACATGTTCTGCATGGTAGGTGGAAATCATGTAGAGGTGTACCTTCACTGTTGAGTATTACAGTCCTGCATTTGACAGGTTTAAAAGGTACTCCAACACTTTATTCGGTGAGCAACAAAATCGGTCCAGAGTGGACTTTGCACACAAAATGGAACACTGCCTCCACTTCGCCAAGTAAGTTTTCCTAGTAGAGGGCTGACGTGCTGCTAAGAGGATTTCTGAGAATCTTAGAGATGCCATAAATCTACCCACTTCTGTCCCCTCAGGAACCAAGCGTGGAGATGAAGAGAATGCAGACTGGGATGGACCAGGGGTCCCTGTGTCAGGAGGTCCATTCATAGAAGAAGTTGCCTCAGAGGGACTTCCAACAACCTGTTGATCAACACAAAGTGAAAATTACGTACCTACCGTCATTCTCTGTCTTGCTGGAAGGAGTCTTCACTATTCATTCACACTAATGGGACTATGCTGGAGGCGCTAGGACCCAGTGGGATCTAAAAATCTTCAGTAGGCCGAAGCTGAAGTAGGACCATGCGTGTGCTGCACCGCGAGACTGGCTCACCCCTGTATAGGTTATCTCAGTGTCGAGCCTCCAGCTGCCTCAGTACCTGTTTTACCAAGGAGGTGCAGCATAAACTAACCTAGGAAATACCTAACCTAATCTGGGTCTAAGGAAGCCCAGATGACCCGTGTAAGATGGGTCAACTCAACAATGTCTTCACAGTCCAAACAAACAAGGGAGTGAAGACCAGAGACAGAATGATTGAGCTCAGGGGATGGTGGGTGGGCATGTGAATGAATGGTAAAGACTCCATCCAAGAAGATCAAGAATTACAGTAGGTACACAATTTCCATATCTTCCTGTACTAGGAGTCATCAGCATTCTATTCATACTAATACGAGAGTAAAAACCAATCCTCCAAGCAGGGCGGCAGGAGACTGAGCTTGCTCAGGACAGAAGTCCATTAAGGATTGTCCTGCGAAGGATGTGTGCTGTGTGGCACGGACGTCCAGTACGTAGTGCTTCATGAAAGTATGCCTTGAGCTCCAAACAGCCACTTTGCAAATATCTGCAATGGTTACATTACGAATCTCTGCCAGGAATGCTGCGACCGCTCTGGTAGAGCAGGCGTACACCTGGCCTTCCAGCTTGACCTACGCCATTGAGTAGCAGTAAATTCAAATTACGTACTTACCGTAATTATGATCTTTCTGTGTATCTTCACCATTCATCACAGATGGGTACTGGCCGGAGATCAGGACCCCTGAGAACTTTTTTTTTTAAAAGATAGGCGGAGCCGATGCAGCATCGGCGCTGTCCTCGAGGCCGACGTACTACGTGGCGCTCGAGGATTAGCCGTTAGGTTGCATCGACTCCGCCTGCCTACCAGTTCTGAGTCGCCGGAGAGGTAAGAGGAAGGGATGGAGGGTGAGACAAGAGAGTCCAAGGGACAGAAAAAGGAGAAAACTGAACTAAAAGGAGAAATAATGACTGAGAGGACAGCATAGAAGAAGTAAGACTAAGGGGATTGGGTAGGGGCCCCAATCTCTGGAAACGGAAGAAGGGAGGGAAGGGGGGAGAGAATTTCAGGAGAGAGAGTGAGAGGTAACAAGGATCCAGGACCCTTGTCCGTCACCAGACTGTATAGGAACTGCAAGGAGTTAGCAAAGCTCTTTGCCAGAATTCAAGGCACAGAATAACTGGCAATACCCCAAAAGCAGAGTCGGCTATTCTGGAGAAGGACAGGGTACAGGGACTCAGTACTCTCTCTCTAAAGAGATATTTGGTGAAAAAAAGAAAAAGGAAAAATTTTTTTTTTTTGATTAGATGGATAACAGAAGGAGGGCAACCACCAGCTCCTACCCCGTAGGGAGAAGATATGTAGAAGAGAGGAGTGCCACTCAAACTGTACCCCTTAGGGAAGACTGTTCCCCCCTGTGTGTCTCAACTAATCTCACTCAAGCAAGGGTGCCGGAAGATGGCAACAGTTGAGGGGGGCTAAGGAAGAAAGGGCACTTTCCCTATACTGGTTTTAACCATATAGGAATAACAAGTGGAGGGGCTACTGCCCCTTTCGCCCCAGAGGTTCCAGCACCTATGCAGTGAAGAGAGGGAAGGCACAGAGGGAGGAGGATTCCAGAGACTGGAACCCCAAGGGGGATGGTGGGAGGGATTGTGATGAATGGTGAAGATACACAGAAAGATCATAATTACGGTAAGTACGTAATTTGAATATCTTATCTGTGTCAATCTTCACCATTCATCCTGAATAGGTGATACCAAAGCCCCGAAGAGGTGACTGATGCACCCTAGGGACAGTGTCCCTTAGCCCTCAGTGGGTGACACACTAAGGGAACCTTCTGGGCCTGAGGGAGGCCTAGAGTGGGAGGAGCAGGCGGGTTCCCCGGAGGGAAGGAATTTGCCCGACAAATGCCATCTCGCCCCTATGGGAAAGAGATAGGTTCCTGGTGGCCGGAGCAAATCACCTCACGCCGGGCCAAGGGTGATAACCGGAAAAGCGAGCCATGCCGATCTTCTGGTGCAGATCGCTGTCCCTCGACCCTGGTAGCTACCTCATTGGCGTCGTAAGATGCCCTTGCTTGGTGCCTTGCTAGCTCCAGGCCACGTGCAGAGAGAGCAATGGCTTGCCTGGTTTGCTCTGAGTCAGGCAGAGCGGCTAGGAACTGACCTAGCACTGACCACAAGTACCTGTTATAGGCAGCGAGTGGGCCTGATGCGCAGAAATGGAGACAAGCAGCCGTGCCGAGTAGAAAGTCCTCCTCCCAAAATCAAAATCGAGGAGTCCTGATCTGAGGGCGGTCCTGCGGCGTGAAGAAGCCCATCAGGAGTGTCCAGGTGCGTCAATCCGGACTGCGGATGAGGCAAGGAGCCTGGAGACTCCGGGGGAGTGCAATACCTCTGGCAGAGGTCCCTAGGGGCAGGAACTCCGGAGAAGGGCCTCTGCCAGAAACGCATGGACGCCTCCCGAAAGGGAGCGGGCCAAGGCGGCACCACAAGGGTGGCTGTCCCAAAATCACCTAGAAAGGCATGCGCCGCATGCTCCGGATTGCTCACAGAAGAAGGAGAAAGGTGAAGGTCCTCCATCATCCTCACAAGGAAACACTGATACTCAGAGAGATCAGCAGCAGGAGAGATGTGGACAGAAGGTTCTTCTCCCCCAGAAGAGGGGATGAGGAGCTGGAGGTCACCATAGGCTCGGAGGGTGGCTGCTCGGGGGGAGGTTGAAAAAATGAAAATTACGTACCTACCGTAATTCTTGATCTTCTTGGACGAGTCTCTACCACTCATTCACACTATTGGGATCTGCGCCGGAGGCACTAGGACCCATCGGGAGCAACCTTTTTGCTGGAGGGTCGACACCAGAGATGGCGCCGCGAGCACTAGCTCGCGCGGCAATGACTATCTCGGCGTGCGACCTTCCAACCTCAATACCTTTTTACCAAGGAGGTGCAGTGCAACCAACGTAAAGTAACCTAACTCAAGACCGACATAAGATAGTCCGGCGACCCGTAAAGAAGGGTCATACAAAAAAGAAGTCTTCACGCCTAAAGATTTGAGGGAGTGAAGACCAACACAGCAGTGAGCTCGGGAATGGAGGGTGGGCGTAGCGAATGAGTGGTGGAGACTAGTCCAAGAAGATCAAGTAGGGTAGGTACGTAATTTCATATCTTCCTGGACATAAGTCTCCACCACTCATCACCTATGAGAAGTACCCGAGCTAATAATCCCAGAGGGCGTGCAGGAAGACCAAGAGCTCACGTTTCTAGGACAGAAGTCCATTAAGGATAGTTCGGCGAAGGTGGAATGTCACCTGGCATGAACATCCAGTGCATAATGCTAACGAAGGTATGCACCTGAGCTCCAGGTGGCGGCATTGCAGATGTCTGCAATGAACATTCTAATTTCAGTGGAATGCGCGACAGCTCTGGTAGAGTGAGCGTAAACCCTACCTTCCAATTTAACCTGTGCCATGGAATAGCAATGTCGAAGACATGCCACTATACGATGAGATGCATCTGATAGCGACAGGTTGACCCAGCCGGGTCTCGCTGAAGGAAACAAACAGTTGGTGGGCTTTATGAAAAATCCTTGGTTCTATCTAGATAGAAAAGCCAAAGGCTCTCTTAACATCAAGGAATGAGAAGAGATCGTTCCCTTCATTTTGGAAGTCCATAAAGTAAGAGGAAGGACCAAAAGGTTGGTTTAGATGGAATTCGACACAACCTTGGGAAGAAATTTAGGATGAGTCTGCGAAGAACTATGTCGTCCTTATGGAACACAGTATACGGAGGGCCTGTAACCAGGGCATGTATCTCAGAGACCCTGCGGGCTGAGGTAATGGCCACTAGGAAGGCCGTCTTCCAGGTGAGAAATTTTAGCTCACAGGTAGCTAGAGGTTCGAAAGGTTTCCGAGTGAGCATGTCTAGCACAAGGTTAATGTCCCAGGCTGCAACCGGACATCTTATAGGGGGTCTGGTATGCAGAATTCCTTTAAGAAATCTCTTAACCATAGGTAACTGAGCCAGAGACAAAGAAGAAAACGGCTCATGATACGCTGAAATGGCACTAAGGTGAACTTTGACTGTAGAGTACTGAAGACCTGAATTTGGAGGTCCAAAAGGTACTCCAAAACCTTGTCTGGTGGACAGGAAAAGGGATTCAAGAGGACTTTGCACACCAGAGCTGACAATTCCCACTAGGCGTGTAAGTTTTCCGGTAGCTGGCTTCCGAGCAGCCAGAAGAATGAAACTCTTAGAGACACTGAACGGTTCACTTCTACCTCTTCAGGAGCAAAGCATGAAGGTGAAGCGATCTGAGGTTGGGATGGACCACCAGACCCTGAGTCAACAGGTTCATCTGCAGGGGAGTGGTCTCGGAGGGCTGCCAACATATTGTTGAGTAGAAACCATAGTTGTCAGAGGCCAAGAGGGGGCAATGGAATCATCTTGGTCCCCTGGACCTCGAATTTGAGAAGTACTCTCTGAATTAGAGGAAGAGCGAGAAGGCGAAAAGCGTTTGTCCACCGCAGCCTGAACGCATCCTGACAGAAAATGCCAGGCCCTGGATTTCTGGAGCAGAAGAGAGGCAGTTTTGCGTTGAGTGGGGATGCAAAAAGGTCCAGGTCTGGAGTTCTCCACTCTTCGAATAGTGATTGAACTATGGTTGAGTCGAGAGACCACTCTCGTGAGGATCTGCCTCTGTTCTGCTGGAGATGGTCCCAAGTCGTTTTGTACACCTGCAGATGAACCGCTTGAATTAGAGATTTGTGTTCCAAGCACCATTCCCACACCCTCATCGCTTCCCTGCATAAGGGGTAGAGTGAGCACCACCCTGCTTGTTGATGTAATACATCACAGCTTTGTTGTCCGTTTGAAGGAGAATGTTCTTGTGACAGAGGATGTCCTTCAAAGCCTGGACGCATAAAGGACGCTCTCATCTCTAGGACATTTATGTGAAGCTGGGCCTCAGTTGAGTCCATACACCTTGAGTGTGGAGAGAGCGACAATGGGCTCCCCATCCCGTTAGCGATACGTCTGTGGTGATGGAGATTTGATGATCCAGAGGGCAAAGGAAATCCTTCAGGAGATGCTCTCTTTGAGACCACCAGGTGAGAGACCTCTGTAAGGGTTCTGTCACCTTGATGGGATAAGACTGTGGGTGAGAGGTTGGGGACCACTGAGCACTGAGCATCCATTGGGTGGTTCTCATGTGTAGCTGAGCTAGGGGTATGGTGAACACTGAGGATGCCATGAGGCCTAACATACGTTGCATTGAGAGAGCTGTAACTGATCTGTTCTCCCCAATGTAACGGGCCATCTGAAGGATGTCGAGCCTTCTGTCCTCTGGAAGGAAAGCCTTCGCAAGAGGTGTCCAGTAGAGTCCCTATGAAAGGAGTCTCTGGGAGGGCTGCAACTGTGACTTCTTTAGATTCAGCAGAACTCCCATGGACGTGAGAGGCGAGAGGCGTCTGAACGCTTCCAGGGTCCCCTGTCTGGAAGGGCTTGCTAGGAGCCAGTCGTCCAGGTAGGGGAACACTCGATTCGAGCTTCCTGAGATGCTGAGAACTGCATTTTGTAAAGACTCGGCGCCGAGATAGCAAAGAGGCAGGACTCTGAACTGATGAGTGTTGACCCAGAGCACACAAACCTCAGGAATTTGTGATGCCTCGGGGTGAATAAGAATGTGCTGGTAGCGTCCTGCATGTCCAGGGAGGCTAGCCAGTCGTGTTGATGAAGCAAAGGTAACAGGGTTCCTAGAGAATCATTTTGAATTTCTCCCTGGGGAGAAATTTGTTTAAGCTTTCTGAGGTCTAAGAATGGGCGCATACCCCAGACTTCTTTGGAACCAGAAAGTAGTGGGAGTAGAACCCTGTGTTTCGCTGATGCAGAGGCACCAGTTCTACTGCCCTGTTGTTCAGAAGGCCCTGGATCCGGCGAAAGGTCTGACTGAAGGACTGACAGCCTGGGTTGTCGTTTGGGAGGGCGATTCGGAGGGTCTCCAGAAAATTGAGAGAATACCCTCGCTGATATCCGAAGGACCCATTTGTCTGAGGTTATGGACTTCCACTGGTTGTAGAAGTGCATCAGACGACCTCCCACCGGAGAGGAAAAGTCCACCTCGGGCAGTGGAGATGGAACTTGGGCCAGCAACTCATAAGGTAGCGCTGGGTGCTTTGGGCCTTAGCTTTCTGTTGCGTCTTCTTTGAGGTTGGGCAGGTTGGTTCTTATGGAAACTTCCTCTGCCCTGCCTCGAAAGGACTGACGATTATAGAACGGCGTTTACTGACATGCCCTCGAGAGGGGTAGGAGGGTCGAGCCAGCAATGGCTGACCTAGGTCTTCTGAGTAGCCTCTAGAAGCTTGCTCTACCTGAGGACCAAAAGATCTGAGCCGTCAAGGGCAAGCGCCATCACCTGCTGCTGTGCATCATTTGTGAAGGCCGAAGTGCGCAGCCAGGAGTGCGGCAGTACAAATCTCAGGCTGCTGAGCGAGAAGCAGTGTCAAAGCATCCATGGCTGCTTTGACCTGTTGGTTATTAGATTCAATACCTCTGGTAATGGTCAGAAGAAGCTCTGACTTAGAGTCCGAGTCCGGAAGAGCTTCAACCATTTGCTTGATAGAGTGCCAGAGGATATACTCATACTGAGAAAAATAGCCCTGGTAACTTGGCAATAAACACTTAAAGTGGATGCAGCAAAGACTCTCTTACCTAATGTATCAATCTTACGAGACTCTTTGTTAATAGGTCGAGCTGTAGTAGCTTGAGGAAGAACGACCTTATCATTCTCTGCCAGGACTAGAATAGGATCTGCAAAGGCTTGAGATGCCAAAATGGGATGATCCTTGGGGGCTGAATATTTCCTATCAATGGATTTAGCCACCAAAGGGGTAAGAGCAGGATTATTCCATACCATTTGAGACAGCATCTCGAAGGAAGGTTGAATCGGAGGAGTCAAATCCGTAGGGATCTCCGTTGCATGAAGATATTGGAGTCTTAACCGCTTCCCAGGATCGATGTCTGTAGTCTGGAGAGAAAGAGTGGAGCTCAGGTTCTTCAACAGAGACTTAAAGGACAGGTCCTCGACCACAGGCTCTGTAGCAGTGAAAGATCCTGCTTCGTCCACTTCATCACCCAACCGAAGGTCTGGGTCGGCTCAGGCTCAGCGTCATCTCCTGATAGTCCAGGGAGGACTGTTTGGACAGGAAAGAGTGAAATACAGAAGAGGAAGGAAGAACTGAGAGGAAGAGGAGTCCTCGAGACTCCAGCGCCGAGGAGCAAGCAGGACCAAAAGCGGCGCCCGAAGAACAGGCGGCGCCGGCTAGCCCGGCAGCGCCGGACGGCACCGAAGATGGCGCCAGAGGCACGCGGCACCAAAGAGCGGTGCCGGGAGAACAGCACGGTGCCGCGGATGGTACCGCAAGCCCCCGCGACACGGCAACGCCGACAAGCCCCGCGATGCTAGAACGCGCCGATAAGCCCGCGATGCCAAACGGCACCGACAAGCCCGCGACACCGTGGACGGCGCCGAAAGCATCCCAGGACTCTGAGAAACATGGTTAGAAAGGAAAATAGCAGGAGATAAGGGCATCGGTGTGGCCCCCTGCGCCGCAGCCATGTGAGGGGGGGAAACACCCATCGTGGAGTCATCGGCACCGAGGAAGGTGCCGCACGACCAGGAAAGTCCAACGGCCCTATCTGGTCGCCCGACAAGCCCGAAGGCCCACGGGCAACCGAGCCAGGTGGCAGAACCAACCTCCGAGCCCATTGCTCCATAAGAGCGGCCCACTGATGAAACTGCTCATCTGAAGACCTACCAATAGGCGGGGTAGGACTTCGATGCTGAAGACGGCGGCTACCGGAAGCAGAAGTTGGCGACTCCGAAGGAGGAGACCGGCAACTAGCCACGATAACAGAGCGTCGACGCGCAGACATATCAGCGGGCGACCTCGAGTGATGCCTTCTCTTTTTAGACCTATGGGCCGAAGAAGAGCTCGAGGCCGAACGGTGCCGAGAATACGACCGTTTGTTTTTATGCCTCCGGGGGGACCGCCCATCCACCCAGGCATTGGACTGACCATTGTCGGACCCCCGTTCGGGAGAAGGAGGCGTACCGGACCCAGCCCGACTGACTGAACAGCTTTCATACGAAGTCTCCCTACCGTCACCTGACCTGCTCATGGTCGACTCCGTCAAGTAGGCTGAGACTTCTTTATTGTATATTAAATAGAATAAACTTAAGCGATACTATATCGAGATAATACTACAAAAATAAACTGAAAACTATGCTGCTAGTTTGAAGTTTGACTCCCGACAGTGATAACGTCGTTACTGAAAGCGCACTCAACGGCGGGAAAAAAGGAACTGAGGCGGTTGGAGGGTCGACGCCGAGATAGTCATTGCCACGCAAGCTAGTGCTCGCGGCGCCGTCTCTGGTGTCAACCCTCCAGCAAAAAGTTTGCTCCCGATGGGTCCTAGTGCCTCCGGCGCAGATCCCAATAGTGTGAATAAGTGGTGGAGACTTATGTCCAGGAAGATCCTGGCTGTCCAAAGCCCTAACGTAAGCAGGGAACCGAGCAGCCACCGCTCTGAACTGTTCCCAGGTGAGAGGCCCGCTAGGACCAAAGATACCTGGGAACGCAGGAGAAGGTGGCAGAGGGGAGTGGACAGAGCCGAGAGAAGAAGTCGGCTGACCTCTGCCAGGGCTAAGCAGCGGACCACGGACTCCCACAGGGCAAGTCCTGGAAGACTCCACAGTCGACAGCTGCACAACCGCTTCGGTACTGCCTAGACTGCGCCCAAAAGAATCCCCCAAGTGAGGCGACCGGGGCCGTGAAGGTCCAGAAGGACGGTCCCCTGCCTCGAAAGAATGGGACCCTCTCAAGGAACCCGAAGGGGAAGGGCGGAAGTCCGCACTCCGGCTCCATCCAGGACCCGGGTAGGTCCCAGAGAAGGGCCGGCGCGCCGAACCTATACCCCTCGACCCTTCGGAGTCCGAAAGGGTCCTAGCCCTCGAAGTGGCCAGTCTAGGCAGCTCCGTACCCAGGGCTGCTCCCGAAGGGGCAATCCCGGAAGGAGCACCTTCCCCTCCCGTGGCCCTCTCGATAGGCCCCAAAGTTGGGCGACCGAGAGATGTCACAGTAGGGGGTACCACCATAGAGGGGTCAAGGAACCCCCCAAGGCTAGGCTGCAAGGCGATGGTGGCACGCACCACAGCCCGCTGGTCAGCACCACTGACCCTAGCCCTAGAGGAAACCCGACTCACCTCGGAGGGGGACTGGCCGCGACCCGAAGAGGAAACCACCAGCTCGTCCTCCCTTGCAGACAACCCGAAGGTGTGACTGCCCATCGCTCGAGCTGGACTCCGTCTCAAGAGGAAGAGTCCGAGGCCCTAAGCCAAACAGTAGGGGTCGAGGAAGGGACACCTTCCGAGGGGCCCAGGAGCCAAGGCAATCCCTGCCCGTCCACAGCACACGAGCGGTGCCAGCAGAAGGTGGCAGGGCACCTTGGGCCAGAAGTCCTAGGCCAGGGCCAGCTGCGGCACCATCAGGTCCACCGGTGCCGGGGAGGCACCGGGACCGGAGAGCGGCGCCCGTCAGCAACCTAGTCCCGGGCAGCGCCACCGCCAGGCCGCTGGCCCTGACGTGCGTCCAGCGAGGCCAAAAAGCGGCGTCGGCGACCCAAAGACTCGGCTCCGACCACGGCGCCGCGACATCAGCGCCATGAGACCTGCTGGCACCGCTGAAAGGCAGTCGAGAGTCCCAGGCGTCTGACGACGAAGAAGGCCCCACGGTGCCGTGCTCAACCTCGGTGCTGAGGTGAGACATGGCGAAGGACGACGTCGAAGGCAGTTTCATGGCGCCGTGAGCAGTGTCGGCGCCGGCAAGCCCGATACCGACAGTCGGGTTGGCGCCGACGCCGACACCAACAGGACCCTCGGCACCGCGAACGGCACCAAAGGCCCCGACGACACCGAATGACGGCGTCGAGGACGGTGTCGACCCGGGCCTAGCGGACCGCAGGAGCGACACCGGGGAAGCCTTCACCCCCGAAGGAGAGATTGCCGGAGCGGCGCCTCCCGCCAGCTCCCGGGGGAAGTGGACGGGCTTCCTGCGCCGCGGAAGGAGCCTCGGCCACGGCTAGGCTAGACGAGGCCGAGGCTCCCTCCTCCGTGGTCCATATAGAACCGGGAGGGGACCCGGAGGAGAGGCCGAGAGAACATGACTTGGCCCGATGAGTGCGCGGCCTACCCCCGAAAGTCGGCGGAGCTCGCCCGACCTTAAACGCGCACTGTTCCAAAACTCGGGCGGTCCATCGAGAAGCAGGCGTCGCATCTAATCCATGTCGTGTGGAGGGCCAAGGCACGAAAGGCACCGGTCATGTTGGTCGGTGACGGGGTACTTGCGGCTGCACGGGCACCGACGCATAGGGGGCCGCCCCGTCATCTCCGATTTTTTGCCCTCCGACCATGACATGACCTATGGAGAAAAAAACACCAAAAACAGACTCGACGTCGCTTTAAATGTAATAAAAAGGAAAGATCTTACCGGCGACGTCGAGTGGAGGCAAACACAGAACTAGTAGACCGACGACTAGAGACGCAGGCTTCAAGGCCTAAAATTTAGTATAACGCTTCTTCAGGCTTCCCACGAGGCGACCCTCGACGCAGGGAGATGAAGAACTGGTAGGGCAAGCGGTCGATGCAGCCTAACGGCTAATCCTCGAGCACCACGTAGCACGTCGGCCTTGGAGGACGGTGTCGATGCGTCGCATCGGGTCCTATCTTCTAAAAAAAAAGTCCTCGGGTCCTGATCTCTGGCCAGTACCCATCTGTGATGAATGGTGAAGATTGACACAGATAAGATCAAAGATTGGCTACTAACCACACAAAAATGCATCTAATGGCAACAGGTTGACCCAGCCAGGCCATGCTGAAGGATACAAAGAGTTGCTTGGATTTGTGACTCTCTTTAGTTCTGTTGATGTAGAATCACAAAGCCCTCTTGATGTTCAGGGAGTGAAGGGTGCGTTTCCCTTCATTCTGGAAGTTGGCAAATAAGTAGAGGGAACCAACGGTTGATGAATGCGAAATTTTCCAAAACTACTTAGGGTAGGAATTTAGGGTGAGTATGAAGTACCACTTTGTCCTTGTGAAATACAGCGTAAGGAGGGTCTGTGACCAAGGCATGTGTATCAGAAATTCTGCAAGCAGAAGAGACAGCCACTAAGAAGGCAGTTTTCCAGGTCAGAAATTTCAAGTCACAGGAAGCTAGAGGCTGAAAGGTTTATGGGTGAGCCTGTCTAGCCCCAGGTTAATATCTCATGCAATGACCGATTCCCTGACTGGGGGTCTAGAGTGCAGGATATCATGAGGAACCTCTTGACTGGCAGTAACTGAGCCAGTGTCCTGCCCTGTACTGGTTCAAGAAGGCAGAAGTCACATGAAGGTGTATCTTCACTGCCAAGTATTGCAGTCCTGCATTTGACAGATCTAAAAGGTACACCAACACCTTACTTGGTGGGCAACAAAATGGGTCTAGATGGGAGTTTGCACACCAAATAAAGAAACGCTTCCATTTAGCCATGTAAGTCTTCCAGTGGAGGGCTTGTGCACTGGCAAGAGAATTCCCGAGATCCCCTGAGAAACTCTAACCTACCCCCTTCTGTCTCCTCAGGAGTCGGGCAGGGAGATGAAGGGAGCACAGGTGGGGTGGACCACCAGTCCCTGTGTCAGGAAGTCCCTCTATAGAGGGAGTTGCCCCAGGAAAACTTCTGACCGTCTGTTGATCAATGGAAGCCATATCTGTCGAGGCCAGTATGTGGCGATTAGAATCACCCTCCTCCCCTGTGCCTCCAATTTGAGCAGCACCCTCAGAACTAATGGGAGGGGAGGAAATGTGCACAGAAAGCATCTTGCCCACTGCAATTTGAGTGCATTCTGACAGAAAATACCAGGTTCTGGATTTTTGGAACAGAATAGAGGCAGTTTTGCATTGAGTGGGAACACAAAAAAGGTCCAGTTCTGGATTGCCCCACTTGTCGGTCAGCGATTGCACGGCATCTGGTGTGAGTGACCATATGTGAGGATCCACCTCCGATCTGCTGGGGCGATCTGTTATGTCATTCCAAACTTCTGGCAGGTAGACTACTTGAATTAATAAACTGTGCTTGAGATACTACTCCCACACTCTCATGGTCTCCCTGCACTGAGGGGAGGAGTGTGCTCCACCCTGCTTGTTGATGCAGTACATCACAGCTTCATTGTCCGGTTGCAGGAGAATGACCTTGGCAGAGGACATCCTCCAGGGTGTGAAAAGCATAAGGACAGATCTCATCCCTAAGACATCTGTGTAGATGAGACTCATCCTGGCTCCACACCCCTAGAGTGTGGAGGTTCTGACAGTGAGCTCCCCAGCTGATCACAGATGCATCCATGGTGATGGTTATCTGAGATTCCAGAGGGCAAAGGTAGACCTTGTAGAAGTTTGCCTTCCATTGTCCACCATGCCAGTGATCTTGTTAGGGGCTCTCTAATTTTTATGCAGAATGACTGAGAGTGCGTGGTTGGTGACCACTGTGTACTGAGCATCCACTGTGTGGTCCTCATGTGTAGATGGACTAGAGGCACCATGAACATAGGCGATGCCACGAGGCCCAACTTCCGCTGTATTGAAAGGGCCCAGAGAGAAAAGTTCTCCATGATGTAGCGGGCTATCTGAAGATGTAATTTCTCTTGTTCTCCAGAAAGAAAACCCCTCGCTCTGGAGGTATCCATGAGGGCTCCCTTGAAGAGGAACTCCTGAAGGGGATGAGGCTGGGACAACCCAGACTCAGAGGAACACCGTGGAAGAGGAACCAAGAAGCTGTTACGACTGCTTCTTGCGTGGATGGGCCGACTGGAACCAATCATCCAGATAAGCAAAGACTTGAACGCTGAGATTTATGTGAGCATCCCCTGCACAGGTACTTGTTTAACTTTCTGAGGTCAAGAATGGGATGCATGCCACCTGTTTTCTTTCAAACCAGCAAGAAATGGGAGTGGAACCTGTGTTCCGTTCTGACCGCAGAACAACTTCTACTGCCCTGTTCCATGGAGGCCCTGTATCTCGGAAGTAAGAATGTCTGACTGAGAGTGGACAGACTTGAGCTTTCATCTAGGTGGAAGGTCTGGGAGAATCTCTGCGAAATCGAGATAGTATCGCTCTCGGACAATCATGAGGACCCATTGTCTGATGAAATGGACTTCCACTGGTTATAAAAACCAAGTCAGATGCCTCTTACCGCTGTACAGGTGTCCCCCTCAGGTAACTGAGGTGAGAGTGGAACCTGTCTTGCCCTCTGAGGTGCTGTAGGAGCCAGTCTGACTGTT
Organism: Neoceratodus forsteri; assembly: GCA_016271365.2. Lineage (NCBI taxonomy): Eukaryota > Metazoa > Chordata > Ceratodontiformes > Ceratodontidae > Neoceratodus > Neoceratodus forsteri. The sequence continues at coordinate 1,619,289,438 of CM028130.1, forward strand.
TTAAAGGCAGTCCTAGTTTTCTGAGTGACCTCCAGTGCTTGCTCAACTTGATGGCCAAACAGAAAAAGCACTGTGAAAGGGGACGTTCATCACTCTCTGCTGAGCATTGGTTGAGAAACGTGATGTTTCAGGAGAGTCGCCTTCTACAACTGCCAGCGGCAGCTGCCCTAGAGGCAGTGTCGTAGGCATCCATAGAAGCCTTCAACTGCTGAATATTGGACTCTATACCCTGCAGATGGTCTGAAGAAGCTCCATGTAGCATCAGATTCCGTGAGGATCTTGACCATTAATTTGAATGGGTTTCACAGGGTGTACTCCTACCGAGGAATGTATGAACTCACGACATAGAAGTCTGCCTTGGTCCACTGATGAAGTCTGTAGTGGTATGGTGGACCCCATGTTCCTGAGGAGAGACTGAAAGAACAATCTTCCACCACAGGCTCCATTGATACAGAAGGCTTGCTTTCCAGCCCAAAAATGAGTCATCACTGCATCTTCCGAGAAAAGCAGGTCAGGCCAGAATCATCAAATTCCATTTCTACCCCAGAAAGACTCCCAAATGCATGTCTAGGCCAGGAAATGACCGAGACACCATCACCCAGATTGGTGTCAAGGATCCCAGCACCACACGCAGTGCAGACACTCAGGCGGAACTGGCACTGGCCCGCAAGGCACTGGTTCTGGAAGACCTGAAGAGGGGAGAGGACAGCTGTACCTGTGCCAGCCCCTGCTAGGAAACAAGGTGAGAGTGGAAGGCATGTGAGTCAAGGCCAAAGGCGTCACAGACTGAGAGGGCACTGTGCAATCATCCTGGCCTGCACCGCCACGGCCCCACGGCTCAGAGGCCCAAAAGCCCCAGAACTGGGTCCACTGGCAAGGGCAACCGGGACAGACACCAAACCCACTGCTCCAAAGGAATGGCCCAGTGATAAAACTGCGGACCAGAAGCCCAACAAAGGACAGAGAGCGGATCCGGAGTTGAAGATCACGGCTGTTAAGAATGGAGCCACAGGGGTCCCCACGAAAGTTGGGTCTGGCTTACCACTCTCCACAACAGATGACCCTTGTGCAGACATACCTCGAGCGGCGCCGTTTCTTCTTTGACTGAAGGAACGAAAAAGAGGTCGAGCGGCACCAGGTCCCCGATCAGGACCAAGAATGGGCCTGCTCCTTTTTGTGCTTCGGGCAGACTGTCCTCCCACCTGAGCACTGGACTGCCTGTGGTCAGACCGGCCCCCCCGTAAAGGGCAGCAGACGGACACAACCCCCAGCCAGAACAGCTTTCAAGCAAAGTCTTCCTACCATCACCACTATCGCTTCTGGTCAACTCCGTTGAAGGCAGGCTGAGAATTTCTTCAATTATACTTTTTCCTTTTTCTTTCTTTTAAAATAAGAAAAGAACTCTTGAAGTAGAAACTTAATCAAAACTGAACAACTATAAGCTGCTGTCGTATAGACGTGAAGATTTGACTCCCAGCAGGCGAGTGATGTTGTCACTGAAGCACACTCGGCAGGGAAAAAAGGAGCTGAGCCGGCTGGAGGGTCGACGCCAAGGTAGCCTATACAGGTGTGAGCCAGTCTTGCAGTGCCAATGCACGCACGGGTCCTATTTCAGCACCGGTCCTCCTGAAGATTGTTGGCTCCCTCTGGGTCCTAGTGCCTCTGGGGTAGTTCCATTAGTATGAATGAATGGTGAAGATTCCTAGTCCAGGAAGATCCATATTGCTTCGAGGCCAGAATGGGCAAGAGGAATCACCCTGCCCCTCGCGCTTCAAGTTTGAGCAGCACCCTCTGAAATAATGGAAGAGGAGGAAATCTGTACAGAAAGCATCTTGTCCACTGTACTCTGAATGCATCCTGACAGAAAATGCCAGGTTCTGAATTTCTGGAGCAGAATAGAGGCACTTTTGCATTGAGTGAGAGACACAAAGGTTCAGGTCCGGACTGCCCCACCTCATCGAACAGCAATTGCACGATATCTGGGCGAGCAACCATTCATGCATATCCGCCTGTACTGCAGAGGCAATCCGCTAGGTCATTTTGAATTCCGGCACATAGATTGTCTGAATCAAGGCATCGTGCTAGAGGACTCACTCCCACACCCTCATGGCTTCCCGCCCAGAGGGTATGAGTGTGCTCCACCCTGCTTGTTGATGTAAGACATCACAGCCTTGTTGTCCGCCTGAAGAGAGATTACTTTTACGACAGAGGACGCCCTTCAGGGCTTGGATAGCATCATCTCCAAGACATTTATGGGTAGATGAGACTCCTTCTGGTTCCACACTCCAGGAGTGTGGAGGTCTTGACAGTGAACACCCTAACTGATCAGAGATGCATCCGATGGTGATCTGAGATTACGATGGGGCAAAGGGTAGACCTTGAAGAAGCTTGTCTTCCTGTGTCCACCATGCAAGAGATCTTTTCAGAGGTTCCATCATTTTTATGTGGAAGGACTGTGGGTTGGTGACCACTGAGTGCTGAGCATCCACTGTGTGGTCCTCATATGTAGCCAGGCTAGAGGCACCGTGAAGACAGACGATGCCATGAGACCCAACATCTGCTACATTGAGAGTGCTCGAACCGAGATGTTCCCCCTGATGTAGCAAGCCAGCTGAAGAATGTAATTTCTCCTGTCCTCTGGAAGGAATGCCGTTGCCCTGGACTCGACGTGTCCAGAAGGGCTCCTATGAAGAGGAGGAGCTATTGGGAGGGATGAAGCTGGGATTTTTCCAGATTCAAAAGCACCCCCATGGAAGTGAGAAGCTGTGGTGACTGCTTCCTGTGTCTCCTGTCTAGATGGGCTCGCTAGGAGCCAGTCTTCCAGGTACAGGTACACTTGAATGCTGAGTTTTCGTGAAAACCGAAGAATTGTGAAGCTTTTGTAAAGACTACGGTGCAGAGGAAAGCCCAAAGGGCACAACTCTGAACTGGTAGTGCTGACCCAGAGCCACAAAATGGAGGTACTTGTGGTGACGTGGTGCACTGGGACGTGCTGGTAGGCGTCCAGCCAGTCGTAATGATGAATTGGCAGAAGTACTGTTCCTAGGGAGATCATCTTGAACTTCTTCCTGAACAGGTATTTGTTCAACTTTCTGAGGTTGAGAATTGGGCACATGCTGCCTGTTTTCTTTGGGACCAGGAAATAATGGGAGTAGAAATGGAAATTACATACTTACCATAATTCTTGATCTTCTTGGACGAAGTCTCCACCACTCATTCACACTAATGGGACTACGCCAGAGGTGCTAGAACCCTGCAGGAGCCAAAAATCTTCAGGAGGGCCAGTGCCGGGATAGGATTGCGCATGCTCGACGCTGCGAGATAGGCTTGTGCCGTATAGGCTATCTCAGCATCAACCCTCCAACCGCCTCAGTACCTTTTCAACTGAGGAGGTGCAGCTCAAGCTAACGAAAGAAAACCTAACCCTAACTTCCGGGCATGTGAAGGTCTGGATCACCCATGTAGGAAGGGTCAATTCAACAATACCTTCACAGCCTGAACAACAAGGAAGTGAAGACCAAAACAGAATGAGTGAGCTCGGGGGATGGTGGGTGGGTGTGTGAATGAGTGGTGGAGACTTCGTCCAAGAAGATCAAGAATTACAGTAAATACGTAATTTCTATATCTTCCTAGACTAAAAGTCTCCACCACTCATTCACACTAATGGGAGAATACTGATCTAAAAATCAACCCCCCCCCGCAGGGCAGTAGGAGACAGAGCTCACTCAGGACAGAAGTCCATAAGGACTGTCCTGCCAAAGAAAAGAGCTGTCTGGCATGGACATCCAGAACACAGTGCATTACAAAGGTATGCAATGAGCTTCAACTCCGCCTTGCAGATCTCTGCAATGGGTAATTACTGAATCTCTGCCTAGGAAGCCACAACCACTCAGATAGAGTGGTGTGAACCCGCCTTCCAGCTTGGCCTGTGTCATGGATTAGTAGTGTCGGAAACATGCTACTAACCAAGCAGAAAACATCTCATGGCAACAGGCTGACCCAGCCAAGGCATGCTGAAAGATACAATAGTTGCTCAGATGAATATCTCTTCGTTCTGTCAATGTAGAATTGCAGAACCGTCTTAACATCCAGAGAATGAAGGAAGCGTTGCCCTTCCTTCTGGTGTTAACGAAGTAAAACTTGACTAACGGTAACTGAGCCAGTGACATGTTGTCTACTGGTTCAAGATAGACTGAAAATACACAGAGGTGTATCTTCATTGCCGATTATAGCAGACCTGCGTTCGACAGGTCCAAGAGGCATTCCGACACCTTACTTGGTGGGCAACCGAAGGGTCCAGATGGCACCTGCACACCAGATCGAGAAGGGTTTCCACTTAGCCGTGTAAGCCTTCCTGATGGAAGGCCTATGCATGGCTTAGAAGATGTCTGCAATAGTCTGGGAAACCCAGAGCTTGCCCACTTCCATCTCCTCCAGAGCCCGGCATGGAGATGAAGGGAGCACAGGCTAGGATGGACTAAAGTCCCTGTGTCAGAGGGTCCGCTTGTAGAGGTAGTCTCCTCAGGGGAACTTCTGACAGACTGTAGATCAATCTGCCGAGGCCAGTCTGGGACAATGAGAATCATCCTGCCCCACTGTGCATACAACTTGAGCAGCACCCTCTGAATTAAAGGAAAAAGAGACAAACATACAGGGACCGTCTTGTCTACTGCAGTGAACACATCCTGACAGAAAACACCAGGGTCTGGATTTCTGAAGCAGGATAGAGGCAGTTTTGTGTTGAGAGGGGACACAAAAAGGACCAGGTCTGAACTGCCCCACTCGTGAAAAGCAACTGCACGAAATCGGAACTGATGCATCGTGCTCAAGTTGCCACTCTCACAACCTCATGGTCCTACTGCAGAGAGGGTAGGGGGACGCCGCACCCTGGTTGCTTATGTAATACTTCACAGCTTTGTCGTCCATCCGAAGTAAAGTCACTCTGTGGCAGAGGGCATCCTCCAGGACTTTGCTTGTAAGATAACTCTCATCTCTAAGGAATTTATGACAACATGAGTTTCCTCTTGGCTCCACACCTGAATGTGGAGGTCTTGACAGTGAGCTCCCCACAAGAGATTTTGTCTGAGGCTCTGTTATTTTGTACGGAGGATTGCAAATGTGTGGCTGGAGACCACTGGAGTCCTGGCAGGGAAGCAACGTCATCGAAGCACACTTAACGGCAGGAGAAAAGGAACTGAGGCGGTTGGAGGGTCGACGCCGAGATAGCCTATATGGCACAAGCTAGTCTTGCGCTGCCGTGCATGTGCGGTCCTATCCCAGCGTTAGCCCTCCTGAAGATTTTTGGCTCCTGTGGGGTCCTAGCACCTCCGGTGTAGTCCCATTAAGCGTGAATGAGTGGTGGAGAATTTTAGTCCAGGAAGATTCCTGTGTTCTGTTCTGCCTGCAGAACCATTTCTACTGCTCTGTTTTTCAGAAGGCCTTGTATCTCAGAAGTAAGAAGGCCTGACTGAGTGGTAGACAGACTGTGCTGCCGCTTGGGTGAAAGATCTGGGGGGATCTCTGCGAAGTCGAGAGTATCCCTCTTGTATAATCCTGAGGACCCATTTGTCCATTGTGATGGATTTCCACTGATTGTAAAACTGAGTCAGATGGCCTCCCACTGCCATAGCGGTATCCACCTTGGGCAGCTGAGGTGGTACCTGGGCTGGGTTTTCAGAGGGTGTCACTGGGCACTTTCGGGCCCTGTGCCTTTTGCTCCATTTTCTTTTGCGGCTGAGGAGTTTGGTTTCTATTAAAGGCTCCTTGGCCTTTACCTCGAAAGGACTGCCTGTTACGAAATTGCCGATGGTTTCCGCCCCTTTGAGGGGCCACAGGACCTGACCTGTTTTGATGGCAGTCCTGGTTTTCTGAGTGGCCTCTAACCCTCGTTCCACTTGAGGGGTGAACAAATAAGCCCCGTCAAAGGGGACATTCATTACCTGTCGCTGAGCCTCGGGTGAGAAGCCTGACGTTCTGAGCCAGGAATGTCACCTGGTACAGATACCCGCAGCCTCTGCTCATGCTGCAGTGTCATAGGCATCCACAGCAGCTTTCAACTGATGGTTGTTGGATTCTATGCCCCTGGTAATCATCTGGAGAAGCTCCAAATTGACCTCTGACTCTGGGAGACTGTCGACTACCTCCTTAAGGAAGTTCCACAGGGTGTACTCGTATTGAGAGAAATGACCCTGATAGCTAGCAACACGCATCCCTAAGGTTGTGGTTGTGAAAGCAGTCTTCCCTAAGGTGTCAACCTTGTGAGACTCTTTATTAATAGGTCATGCCGTGGTCTCCTGAGGGAGGACAACATTATCATTCTCTGCAAGCATTACCAAGGCATCTGCAAAGAGCTGCGATGCCAGGAAGGGTCCGTCCTGAGGTGGAGCGTATTTCCTGTTTGTGGCCTTAGCTACAGATGGGATAAGTGCTGGTTTGGCTCACACCATCTCTGACAGGGTTTCAAAGGATTGGGGGGACAGGGGGCGTGAAGTCTGTAGGAATGATAGGAACTGTGATATGGAACATTTGATAGTTTTAAAAAGTTCCCTTGCAATGCCCTCTGTGAAAAAAAATTAAATACCCTGGGGTGGTTCTAAGCTGTTTGTTTACCATCTGGACAATGTAATAGCACCATCTTAATGCATTCACAGTACAAATCTAGTATGTGCATTGAAAAAATAACCACGAAAAATATTTTTTTTAAATTGTAAGTGGCGTCCGTTTTAATGACTTGCATGAACAGTTACAAAATTAGTTAAAACAGCTGTTTTAAAAATATCTGAGAAAATTAAAAATACATTGAGGATGAATCTATGGATGTCCTAAGTACAATTACACTAAAAAGCCATATAAAAATGTTGGCCAACTAAGAATTGTGGCTGGTTGAAGAGTAAGGTCTGTCCCACACTTCTACTGCTCTGAACTAGATAAAAAGGTTTCCTTAGTGTACCTTACATTTTTGTATTCTGTTTGTGTCTGCAATCCCTCCGACCCTTGGTCCCCTCTGCAGCCTCTGACACACCCAACTCATCAGATCGCTGTCTCCAGGGACTTACCATTCCCCATGTTGCTCCCCTGGCTTCCTCAACAGTGGGGCCCTCTGGCTGGGGTTGGGTCCCTTGGGAACAGTGATCGGACATTCAGGGAATGCCTAGGATGGCGAGTGTGGCAACACTGTCTTGCTGCACGGCTGTTTTGTTTTCTGTCTGATGCAGTGAAAACATAGATGTACCCCCTTCAACTGTTGAAACTAAGTCAGGACAAAATAACTGCGTACACGTGCCTTCAGATGTGTTTCATTTGTTTCTCCATCAAATGGCATTCAGAAGTGCAGGTACATATAAAAATAAGGAGCAACAGGTGCTCTCTGCCTTAACCAGCTTATCTTTCGCTCTTACTATAGATGAGCTTCCCCAGACAAACGTGTAACAGTGCTGTTACTATTTATACTCTACGAGTAGAGACAACATGTTTGCTTCTCGAGTATGTGCACAAAATACAAAAAGCAAGGCAGGATTTGTAAGCAGTGGACAGGAAGGACATGGAAATTATGTACTTACCGTAATTGTTGCTCTTCTTGGACACAGTCTCCATCATTCATTCACACTAGTGGGATAGTGCCAGAGGCTCTAGGACCAAGCAGGAGCCAAACATTTTCTGAAGGGTCGGCGCTGAGACAGGACCATGCATGCACGGCACAGCAAGACTAGCTCGCGCCTGTGTAGGCTATCTCGGCATCAACCCTCCGACCGCCTCAGTACCTTTTCGACCGAGAAGATGCAGCATAACTAATGAAAATAACTTATCCTGACTTTCGGGGCCTGAGAGGGCCTGGATGGCCCTTGCAAGAAGGGTCAAAGAACAATGTCTTCATAGCCTGAACCATAGGACCGTGAAGACCAGGAAAGAAAACGAGTGAGCCCAGGGGATGGTGGGTGGGCGTGTGAATGGAGTGATGGAGACTATGTCCAAGAAGATCAACAATTACGGTAAGTACGTAATTTCCATATCTTCCTGGATTTAAGTCTCCATCACTCATTCACACTAGTGGGAGAGTACCAACAACCCTGAGTAGGGTGGTAGGAGATAGGGCTCACTCAGAAAGGACGGCCAAGGACTGTCCTGCTAATAAAAAGAGCTGTCTTGGAAACAGCATCTAGAACATAGTGCTTACAAAATAAGCACTTGAGTTCTAACTCACCACTTTGCAGAAAACTGCAATGGACACAAAATGAAACTCTGCCAGGAGGCCGCAACCACTCTAGGAGAGCGGCAAGAACCCAGCCTCACAATTTGGTCTAGGACCAAAACTAATAGTGTTAAAGACATGCACTAATGTAATGTAAAGGGACCTCAGGAACTGAAAGAGCCGGAGGTAAAGTCTATCGGTTCAGGGTAGACCGAAAAGTGCAGATGGAAACCGCCACTACCAAGTATGGCTGTCCTGTGAACAACAGGTCCAGAAGCACTTGAACCCCTTACTTTATTTATTTATTTAATTTATTTATTGAAATGTTTCACCAGGAAAGGCACACTGAGCAGGAAGCTCGTCTCCTGGTGCGACCTGGGGGGACGGGGGGGTACAGTGGGAGGATAACACGCAGGTTATCAATTGATCAAGACATTTAAGATGATTTACAGTGGTATGAGGTAACATTTTATACAGGTTACAGACGAGAAACACTTTGGTTGCAGTTAGGTACAATGTACATAGTATACATGTCACAAGCACATAGCATGTGGAATACGTGTCACTGAGGCAGTTTAAAACAACGAGTAACAAGTGCAACTTAGGACAGGACAGTGAGAGCACAAGACAAGTAAGTGCCATAGTTGGTCAAAATAAGCCAGCATCCATAGCGTAAGCTAGGTGCCGCTGGTCAGGCAGACGTGGTGAGGGGGGGATATGAGCCAGCTGATGAGATTATCAAGCACAGGAGCAGTTTACAGTAAGGTAACTTGCCAACACAGAGGATAGTGAGTAGGTGGAGGAGGACAGAGCTGATTGGGGGGAGATCATTCCAGAGTTTAGGGAAGAGGGAGAGAAGGCTGCTTGGCCAACATTGGTCCTGCACCAAGGGATTAGTAGTTGACGGGAGTTAAGGGACCTGAGGGCATGTGTTGGGGTGGGAGCTGGCAGTAGCATGGCGGAAAGGTAAGACGGGAGGGCGCCAAGTCAGACATTTGAGACAAACTTGGTACAGTGCAGTAGTCGGTGACTGTCGAGGGATGGGAAAGCAAGGGAGTGGTAGAGATTGCAGTGATGGGTGAGGGGGCATCGAGGCAAAACGGCAGAGCAGCTGAATAGGGGATCCAGTTTGGCCAAGGTAGACTTGTGAGTTGCACTGCAGACTATATCACAGTAGTCAAATGATGGCAGGATCATCTGCACAATCTCACGCTTCATGGTAAGGGGAGGCTACAGCGGTTCCTATAGAGGCACCAAGCTTAGGGCAGTTTTTTCATAATTGCATCAATGTGATCGGAAAAGGAAAGGTGGTGGTCAAGCCATACCCCTAGGTACCAGAAGGTAGTGGCGTCCTCCAGTGTTGTCCAATCCAGGGTGTGGAAGGAGGGGAGGGAGGGGAGCCTGGACAGCCGTTGCCTTGAACCAAAGGACATGGTGACAGTTTTTCTAGCATTGAGGGAGTGCTGGTGAGAGCTGAACCAGAGCTGAACTTTGTTAAAATCAGCCTGGAGGTTGGCAACTACCTCTTCCAGGGGGGAGCCGGAGGTGAATAGGACAGTGTCGTCTACATACATATGGATAGCTGTGGTGGAGCAGATTAGTCGCAGGTTGTTTAGAAAGATGGAGAACAGAATGGGACCGAGAACTGACCTTTGGGGGACTCCGGTTGTCATAGGGAGAGGGGAGGAAGTGGTGTCTGCAATTCTTACTGATTGTGTTCTGCCAGTGAGGTATGCACCAAACCAGTTGGTGGCAGAATCAGTGAGTCCAGCTTCCGAGAGGCTAGATAACAGCAAGGGGTGGGAGACCGTGTCGGATACTTTAGCAAGGTCAACGAAAATGGTCGAGGTGATCTGACCCCTATCTATCCCACTGAGATGGTGTCAGTGAGCCTTAACAGGGAGGAGGCAGTGGAGTGTCCCTTCCTGAAACCAGACAGAAATGGTGTGAAGAACTTGGAGTCCGAAAGAAAGGAGGTAAGCTGGTCGAACACAAGGTGTTCTTGTAGTTTTACAAGAGCTGGGAGGAAGAGATAGGGCGGTAATTTGAGGCTGAGGTGGGGCTCCCTAGGGAGGGGAATGATGTGACGGCATGTTTCCCATGTCTGGGGAAACAGTTGCAGTTGGAAGAGGTTTAAGACATTGGCAAGTGGGGTAGCTATGGAGGGGAAGAAAGGCATAGGAGTTTGGTGTCCAGTCCATCAGGAGATTTACCTTTTGAGGGGTTGAGAGACAATAGGGCATCAAGGACTTCCATTGGTGAGATATCTTTGAAAGCGAAGGTGCGTGGCTCGTGTAGTATTTTAGTTCCAGTGGTGGGTCCATGTGGTGCAGGGGTGGGCAGGGAGGAGAGGAGAGTGGAGGCACATTGGGCGAAGTAGGTGTTGAACTCAGTGGCAACAGCGCGTGGATCTGAGAGAAGGGTGTCATTTACATTTAGGAGCATAGTGGGATTTGCCGCTGGTGGAGAGAAGAGGGAGTGAATGACCTTCCAGAATTTGGATGGACTGTTTAAGTTAGTCTGGAGGGTGGAACTGAAGTAATCCGCTTTAGCTAGGCGAGTTGCTCTGGTACACTTGTTGCGAAGGTGGTGCTAGGACCTGAGGTGCCAGGGAACCCAGCGAGCAAACCTTTCATGACGGCCAGCGCAAGATGGAGTTTGAGGAGCGGCACCGCCAGCCAGGTGGCTTGTGCTGTATAGACTCTCTCAGCATCGACCCTCCAACCGTCTCAGTACCTTTTTTTCTGAGGGGGTGCAGCGTAACTAACCTAAAAATCGGACATAAGATAGTCGAATGACCGGTGTAAGAAGAGTCAAAAACAAAGTCTTCACAGTCCAACCATTGAGGGAGTGAAGACTAGAAACAGAGAAGTGAGCTCGTGGAATGGTGGGTGGGCGTGTGAATGTGTGGTGGAGACTTCGTCCAAGAAGATCAAGAATTACGGTAGGTATGTAATTTCCATATCTTCCTGGACATAAAGTTTCCACCACTCATTCACACTGATGGGAGAGTACCGAGCTAAATAATCCCTCGAGCCGGGCGGCAGGAGAGAGAGGAGCTCACTTTTTAGGACAGAAGTCCTTTAAGGATTGTCCTGCCAAATGACTGATGTCGTCTGGCATGGACATCAAGGCATAGTGCTTAACAAAAGTATGCACAGAGCTCCAGGTAGCTGCATTGCAAATATTTGCAATAGGGACATTATGAAATTCCACCAGACATGCGCGACTGCTCTGGTGGAGTGAGCGACACACTGCCTTCCAGCTTGACCTGTGCCATGCAATAGCAATGGCAAGGCATCAATCAATCAATCAATCAAAGTCTTTATTTAACCAGGCAATCACCGTTGAGCAAGCCATTTTCGAGGTGGACCTGGGTTTGTTAACAAGGAACAAGGGACAATATACATGGATGCAACACACAAGAAAATAGTAATAATACAAATAAAGTGAGATACAATAATACAGTATATACAAAGTATCAGCAAGTAGCATTGACAGTAGTATATGTTTGGAACAGAAGATACAGCTAGTTTTGGGTAGGATACAATTTTCATAAAAGTAAAGAAATACACATATCAGGTGCACGAACACAAATAAAACCTAATATAAAAGATATATAGTGATACGGTATGGAGAATTTAGAGCTGGAACCAGGGTCAAAGGAATGTGGAAGGGACAGATATGGGGGTAGAAAAAGGGAAGTGGGAAGAATCGATTATAGATGTGATCAGTCTTTTAGCAGTAGTAATTAGAGTGTGCCACCAGTCATGCTGAAATGCACCTGATAGCAACAGGTTGACTCAGCCGGGTCGTGCTGAAGGAAACGAACAGTTGTTGAGCCTTATGAATTTCCTTCGTTCTATCCAGATAGAACCGCAAGGCTCTTTTCACGTCTAGGGAATGAAGGGTCCGCTCTCCTTCATTCTGGAAGTTTACAAAGTAGGTAGGAAGGACCAAAGGTTGATTCAGATGGAATTCTGAGACAACCTTGGGCAGGAACTTAAGATGAGTCCTAAGAACTACTTTGTCTTTGTGAAATACAGTATACGAGGGATCTGTGACCAAGGCGTGTATTTCAGATAGCCTACGAACAGAAGTAATGGCCACCAGGAAGACCGTCTTCCAAGTGAGGAATTTCAGGTTGCAAGTAGCTAGAGGCTTGAAAGGTTTACAAGTGAGCATGTCTAGCACAAGGTTAATGTCCCAGGCTGCAATTGGATGTCTAATAGGAGGTCTGATATGCAGAATCCCCTTAAGAAACCTCTTAACTACAGGCAGCTGAGCCAGCGACATGGAGAGTACTGGCTCATGATATGCTGAAATTGCACAAAGATGAATTTTGACTGAGAAGTATTACAGTCCTGTGTTTGAGAGGTCTAAGAGATACTCCAAGACTTTATTTGGTGGGCAGGAAAAAGGATTCCAGGAGGATTTTGCACACCAGATAGAGAAATGCTTCCATTTAGCTGTGTAGGCTTTTCTGGTGGCTGGCTTGTGTGCAGCCAAAAGAATATCCAAAACCCTACAGGAAACATTAAACATATTCACCTCTATCTCCTCAGGAGCCAGGTGTGGAGGTGAAGAGACCTCTGGTTGGGATGGACTACAGGGCCCTGGGTCAGAAGGTTCATATGAAGGGGAAGCGGTTTTGGAGAGGTTTCCAATAGTCTGCTGATTAGGGGAAACCAGATCTGATGAGGCCAGAAAGGGGCAATGAGAATCATTCTGCCCCCTTGTGCTTCCAGTTTGAGCAGTACCCTCTGAATTAGGGAAGAGGAGGAAATCACGTATGGGAATGCGGTTTTGTCCTACTGTAGCATGAATGCATCCTGACAAAAAACGTCAGGTCCTGGATTTGGAGCAGAAGAGAGGCAGTTGTGTTGAGTGGGGACGCAAAAGGTCCAGGTCCAGAGTTCCCACTATTCAAAGAGTGACTGAACGACGGTTAAGTTGAGAGACCACTCATGAAGATCTGTCTCCGTTCTGCTGAGATGGTCTGCCAGCTCGTTTTGTACTCCTGGCAGGTAAACTGCCTGAATCAGAGCCTTGTGCTCCAGGCACCATTCCCACACTCTCACTGCTTCCCTGCATAATGGGTAAGAGTGTGCACCACCCTGTTTGTTGATGTAATACATCACTGCCTTGTTCTCCGTTTGAAGGAGAATGTTCTTGTGACAGTATGTTCTTCAAAGCTCAGACTGCATAGAGGATGGCTCTCATTTCCAGGACGTTTATGTGAAGTTGAGACTCGTCCTGAGTCCACGTACCCTGGGTGTGGAGGTCCCGGCAGTGAGCTCCCCAACCCATCAGGGATGCATCCGTGGTAATGCAGATCTGATGATCCAAAGGGGGGAGGGATATCCTTCCAGAAGGTTGTCCTCCTGAGACCACCAGGTAAGTGACCACTTCAGAGGTTCCGTCACCTTGATGAGAAAGGACTGAGGGTGAGTGGCTGGGGACCACTGAGTACTGAGCATCCACTGAGAGGTTCTCATGTGGAGACGAGCCAAAGGTACAGTGAACACCGAGATGCCATGAGACCCAGCATCCGGTGCATCGGCTCGCTTGCACTGAATTGTGTTCTCTGATGAAGTGGGCCATCTGTAAGACATTGCTCCTTCTGTCCTCTGAAGAAAAGCTTTCACACAGGAAGTGACCAGAAGGGTTCCTATGAAAAGGAGCTTGTGGGAGGGCTGCAACTGCGACTCTTTGAGGTTCAGCAGGACCCCATTGACGTGAGGAAGTCTGAAGCCATGGCCATGGCCTACAGAGTCTCTTGCCTGGAGGGGTTTGCTAGAAGCCAGTCACCAGATATGGGAACACTTAGATTCTGATTTTCCTTAGATGCACTGAGGACAGCCCAAAGGGCAGGACTCTGAATTGATAGTGTTGACCCAACGCCACGGACCTTAGGTATTTGTGGTGATTTGGTGTATGAGAATGTGCTGGTAGGCATCCTGCATGTCCTTGGAGGCTAGCCAATCGTGTTGATGACTCAAAGGTAGCAGGGTACTGAGTGATATCATCTTGAACTTTTCCTTATGCAGGAATTTAACTTTCTGAGATCCAGAAGAGAGCGCATGCCGCCAGTTTTCATTGGAACCAGAAAGTAATGGGAGTAGAAACCTGTGTTTCGTTGATCCAGCGGAACTACTTCTACAGCCCTGTTGTTCAGAAGGCCTTGTACCTCGGAAACAAGAAGATCTGACTGTGCTGCAGACAGCCTGGGCTGTCGCTTGGGAGGATGATCCGGAGGGGTTTCCGACAGATTGAGAGAGTACCCCTCGCAGATTATCCTGAGAACCCATTTGTCTGATGTTATAGATTTCCACTGGTTGTAGAACTGAGTCAGACGTCCTCCCACTGTTGAGGAAGAGTCCCCCTTGGGCAGTTGAGGTGGGACCTGGGCCGGAAATTCAGAAGATGGCTCTGAGTACTTTTGGGCCTTGTGTCTTCTGCTGCATTTTCTTTTGCAGCTGAGGGGTTTGGTTTCTGTTAAAGCCTCCTCTGCCTTTGCCACGAAAGGACTGACGGTTGTGAAACTGACGCTTGTTCCCACCTCCTCGAGAGGGAGCAGGCGGAGGTCTAGCTGTCTTAATGGCAGACCTAGTCTTCTGTGTGGCCTCTAGTGCTTGTTCCACCTGAGGGCCAAACAGATACATACCATTGAAATGTAAGGCCATGACTTTCTGTTGGGCGTCATTTGTAAAGCCCAAAGTACGCACTCAGGAATGGTGACAGGTACAAATGCCAGCCGCCACCCAGGAAGCAGTATCGAAAGCGTCCATTGCAGCTTTACTTTGTTGACTACTGGACTCGATACCTCTGGTTATGGTCTGTAGTAGCTCTGAGTTAACCTCCGATTCGGGCAGAGCTTCTACCGTTGCTTTGAGTGAGTGCCAAAGAACATACTCATATTGAGAAAAATAGCCCTGGTAGCTGGCAATCGCATGCCCAGGGTTGAGGGCAACAAAGACTCTCTTACCCAAGGTGTCTATCTTGTGAGATTCTTTGTTTATAGAACAGGCTGTAGATTCCTGAGGGAGGACAGCCTTATCATTCTCTGCCAGGACCACAATGGCATTAGCAAAGGCTTGTGAGGCCAAGATGGGGCGATCCTTGGGAGGGACATATTTCCTATCTATGGACTTGGCCACAGAAGGAATAAGAGCCGGATTCTTCCACACCTTCTGGGAAAGAGTCTTCAAAGAGGGCTGTACCAAAGGGGTTAAATCCATAGGGATTTCCCGTAAATGAAAATTACGTACCTACTGTAATTCTTGCTCTTCTCTTGTATCTTCACCATTCATTACTGCTTGGGTCAGTGGCGGAGGCGCGCACTCACTACGGGAGTTTTTTTTTTTTTTTGGAGTCGGCTCCAACGGCGCTGCCCTTGAGTGCGACATACTGCATCATGCGCGAGGGGTGGCCGTTAGGGTGCCGAGACCTCCTCTATCTCAGTTCTGGTAGCCGGAGAGGCCAAAATAAAGGGTAAGAAAAAAGAAAGCGAGGCAAGAGAGCCGAGGGATAGAAAAAGGAAAGGAAATAAACTGAAAAAGGAAAAAGCCGATGGGGAGTAGACAGAGGAGAGAGAATTCCTACCCTAAGGGACCACAGGGCCTCCTTTCCGGGGCGGCTCTAGGGGAGGAACAGAGAGGAGGAAAGAGGAGTAGAGGAAGAGAAAGAAAGAGGCATGTTGAGAGGGAGGACAGTGCCCATCGAGCATTGGTTGAGAGGCTTATAGGCTCAAAACTGACAAGGGAGCAAGAATCCCAGTTGGTAGGACTGAGGGGAGGTTCAACCGAACCACCTGAACAGATCCGAATGAGGGCAGACTCTCTGAACTCTCAACATGCCAAGTCCTTTCATCCTAGTTGAGGGCCCTTAGACTGTCCGGGCAGAAACTGTTCTGGGTAGAGCGCCCATCCAGGAAGGGGACTAAGTCCCTTAGCACCTTGTTAAGTGCTAACACAGAAGTGTATGGGAAAGACTATGCCTTCTCGAAGGCAGTTTTGCATGAAAGGTAGAGTGGAACTCAATCAGACTTCCCAGGGCAAGGCAGACAGATGCTCAGAGCTGACAAGTTCAGTCAGCAGCTAGAAGAGCTTGAAATAAGACCTGCCAGGGGGATTCCAGACTTTGTGGAGGCCAAGACAGGGCATGGCCACCTGGGCTGTGAAACTGCATGACCTGAAGAAGGTAAGGAATCGCACCATAGGGCAGTCAGAAAGAGTTCCCTCAGAATTAGAGAAATTTGCAACCATGCTCGTTCCCCTTTACCTTGAGGAAAAAAGGAGATCCATTCACAAGAATAGGCAAAAAGAACAGAAAAGTTATTATTTTTTTGGCATAAAGGCCAAGGGGAGTAAGAGGAACGAGATGGGAGGGGGAGACGCCACAGAAGGAGGCCACTGAGGGGAAGGTGGGTGGGTATCAGTAATGAATGGTGAAGATACAAGAGAAGATCAAGAATTACGGTAGGTACGTAATTTTCATATCTTCCCTTGTCAATCTTCACCTTCATTACGCTTGGGTGAGTACCAAGCCCCTCCTCCCTTAAAAGGGGTAGAACCCCGAAGGAACAAGACCTCAGCCTCTGTTGGTGAGAAACAGAAGGGAAGACCCTGGCTAATACAGAGAGGAAGCCTAAGTGGGAGAAGAGCTAGAGGTGCCTCGAGGGCCGGGAGGCGGATGAAGCCCTGCAGAAGTCTCCTAGTTCTGAGGAAAAAGACGGGTCCTCGAAAACGGAGCGATCACCCCTCGCGGGCCAGGGGTGACAACCTTGATAGATTAAGCATGTCGTCCGCCTAATGCAGATCGCTGTCCCGCAAGCCTGGAAGCCACCCCATTACGCCATAAGATGCCCTTGCTTGGTGTCTTGCCAGCTCCAGGCCTATAGCAGAGAAGGCACAGCCTGTCTGGTGCTCCGTATCAGGCATTGATGCTAAGAGCTGGGAGAGCATCGACCACAGATGCCGATTGAGGCAGCGTGGTGAGCCTGATGTGATGCAATGCAAGCCACCGCACGAGAAGAAGAGAACACTCTTTGCCCCACTGGTCGAACTGTAGGGAATCCGAACCGTGGATAGTCGCGAGCTCAGCGGCGACGCCCAGAAGGAGTCTCTAGAGGTACACCAAACCCGAGGACGGGTTGAAGAGGGTACCCAGGGATCCCGAGGCAATACCTGGCGACAGTCTGCCGGGCTGGAGAAAGGGCGGCTACTGCCAGGAACGGATAGACGCCTCCTGGAAGGGATAGGCCAGGAAGATACCACCAGGTGCTGGGCATGAATTCTCCAAGGAATTCACGCGTCTCTCGTTCAGTACTGTCTCGCCTAACGTAAGAGATTCGAAGATCCCTCACCACCCTCGAAAGGAATCACTGATATTCAGTGAAATCAGCATCGGAAGAAAGATGAGCAAGGAGTTCCTCTCCCTCAGAGGAGGAAGACGAGGATGATGGAGAGCTCGAATGTCCAGAAGATTCCTGCGGCGGTGGGGAGAGTCGAAAGACCCGCTCATGCATATATCTAACGTATGAGGGGAAGGCTGCCACAGAACCTCTGAACTGCTCCCACGATAACGGACCCGTAGGACCGACATGGCCTGGATGAGTGGGGGGTGGTTGCAGAGGTAATGGAGAAGGGCACCTGCGAAGAGGCAACTGACCTCTGCTAGGGCTCTGAAATCCGGGGAATGGAGCCCGAGCTGGTGGGATCCCAGACAACATTCCAGGCCGCACGACGGGACCCTGGGGATGCGATGGCTGGAAGAGCCCGGGGGGGGATCCTCCCCTGTGACGAACCTGGGACTGCATGGATCCAGAAGGGCAGTCCACAGCAACGCCACCAGAGGGAACCCCAGGGCCCAAGAGGGAAGGGCGGGGTTCGGCGCTACGGCTCCTAGCCACCCCACGAGGGGTGGATGGCCGAGACCGCGATGACCGTCCCCTGCCCCTCGACCCCTCAGACTACGAGAGAGCCCTCCTCCTCGACTCAAGCAGTAATGAATGGTGAAGATTGACAAGGGAAGATCATGTAGGTACTGGAGATGCAGAAGCTTCCCAGGATCGATTTCCGTGGTCTGGAGAGAAAGAGGAGAATTTAAATTCTTAAGCAGAGACTTAAAGGAAAGGTCTTCAACAACAGGCTCTGCAGGAGGATTGATCCTTGCTCCCAGGACAGAATCAGTATCAACATCATTACCCAGCTGAAGATCAAGGTCGGGCTCAAAATCATCTCCTGACAGTCCAGGGGGACTGTATAGACAGGAATGGAATAAAAACCAGGAGGAAGAAGAAGAGAAAGAATCGGAGTCGAAAACCCCTGGAAATTAAGACGGCACCGTACACATCCTCGGCACCGTCGAAGATAACGGTGCTGAGTACAGAGATAGCGCAGACACAGAAAATGGCATTGCACATGGCGCCAACAGGAAGCGTGACACCACACATGGTGCTGATGCCACCCCCGGCACCGAGAAGGGTGCTGACGGGTAGCGCGGCACTGCACACAGTGCTGACACCAACCCGGCACCAGGGATGGCACCGACAAGGTATGCAGCGCCGCAGACAGCGCAGAAAAGGACCTCGGCGCCAGATAAATTGGCACCGCAGACAACGGCACCATCACAGGAGTCTGAGAACTGCAATTTAAAGGTAAAGAATGAAAAATGGCAGGAGATAAAGTCATCGGTGTGGACCCTGTGCCACAGCCATGTGAGGGGGATAGACACCGGAGCGTGGAGTTGACAGCACCGAAGGAGCTGCGCGACTAGAGAGTCCTAACCGCCCTGTCTGCCGATCCGAAATCGACAGGTCCAAAGGCCCCGGTGACGGACTGGCCGGTTTGGGCAGTCGGGACAACATCCAAGCCCACTGCTCCATAAGAGCAGCCCAATGGTGAAACTGCTCATCGGAAGCGCCTCCAATAGGCGGAGAGGAGCTCTAGTGTCGAAGAGGCCGGCTACCAGAGACAGAAAATGAAAATTACGTACCTACCGTAATTCTTGATCTTCTTGGACAAGTCTCCACCACTCATTCACACTATTGGGATCTGCGCTGGAGGCACTAGGACCCATCGGGAGCAAACTTTGCTGGAGGGTCGCAAGAACGGGCCGCAAGCTCCCAGTCGCTACGTAATGACTATCTCCGGCCGACCTCCAACTGCCCCAGTACCTTTTTACCAGGAGGTGCAGCGCAAGTACCCTAGAAGGGTAGCTCTAACCCAAAAACCGGACATAAGATAGTCCGGTGACCCGTATAAGAAGGGTCAAAGGAAGACTTCACAGCCTAAAGATTTGAGGGAGTGAAGACCAACAACAGAGGTGAGCTCAGGGGACGGAGGGTGGGTGTGTGAATGAGTGGTGGAGACTCGTCCAAGAAGATCAAGAATTACGGTAGGTACGTAATTTTCATATCTTCCTGGACATAAGTCTCCACCACTCATTCACACTATTGGGAGAGTACCGAGCTAATAATCCCCCGAGAGGGCGGAAGGAGAGACCAAGAGCTCACATTTTTAGGACAGAAGTCCATTAAGGATGGCTCTGCCAAAGGAAGAATGTCGTCTGGCATGGACATCCAGTGCATAATGTTTAATAACGTATGCACTGAGTCCAGGTGTCGATTGCAGATGTTCGCAATGGGCACGCTATCAATTTCTACTAGGGATGCCGCGACCGCTCTAGTAGAGTGAGCGTAAATCTACCCTCCAACTTAACCTGTGCCATGGAATAGCAGTGGCGAAGGCATGCCACTAGCCATGCCGAGATACATCTGATAGCGACAGGTTGACCCAGCTGGGTCTCACTGAAGGAAACGAACAGTTGCTGGGCTTTGCGAAAATCTTTGGTTCTATCTAGATAGAAACGCAAGGCCCTCCTAACATCCAAAGAATGAAGAGAACGTTCCCCTTCATTTTGGAAGTCCGCAAAGTAAGAGGGAAGGACCAAAGGTTGGTTTAGATGAAATTGACACAACCTTAGGAAAAAATTTAGGATGAGTATGAAGGACTACTTTGTCCTTATGGAACACAGTATACGGAGGGTCTGTGGCCAGGGCATGTATCTCAGAGACCCAGAGGGCTGAGGTAATGGCTACTAGGAAGGCAGTCTTCCAGGTGAGAAATTTTAGCTCACAGGTAGCCAGCGGTTTGAAAGGTTTCCGAGTGAGCATATCTAGCACAAGATTAATGTCCCAGGCTGCAACTGGACGTCTTATAGGAGGTCTGGTATGCAGAATTCCTTTAAGAAATCTCTTAACCATAGGTAACTGAGCCAGTGTTAAGGAAAAAAAACGGGCTCATGATACGCTGAAATGGCACTAAGGTGAACTTTGACTGTAGAGTACTGAAGACCTGAATTAGAGAGGTCCAAGAGGTACTCCAAAACTTTATCTGGTGGGCAGCAAAAAGGGATTCCAAGAGGACTTTGCACACCAGGGCGAAAAACGCTTCCACTTGGCTGTGTAAGTTTTCCGAGTGGCTGGCTTCCGTGCAGCCAGAAGAATATCTGAAACTCTTGGAGAGACACTGAACCGGTTTACTTCGACCTCTTCAGGAGCCAAGCGTGAAGGTGAAGTGATCTCAGGTTGGGATGGACCACCGGTCCCCGAGTCAAAAGGTTCATCTGCAGGGGAAGTGGTCGCGGAGGAACTGCCAACATATTCTTGAGTAGTGGAAACCACAGCTGTCGAGGAACAAAAGGGAGCAATGAGAATCATCTTGTCCCCCTGGGATATCGAACTTGAGGAGTACTCTCTGAATTAGAGGAAGAGGCAGAAAGGTGTAAAGAAAGCGTTTTGTCCACCGCAGCCTGAACGCATCCTGACAGAAAATGCCAGGCTCTGGATTTCTGGAGCAGAAGAGAGGCAGTTTTGCGTTGAGTGGGGATGCAAAAAGGTCCAGGTCTGGAGTTCCCCACCCTTCGAATAGTGACTGAACTATGGCTGAGTCGAGAGACCACTCGTGAGGATCTGTCTCTGTTCTGCTGAGACGGTCTGCCAAGTCGTTCTGTACACCTGGCAGATAGACCGCTTGAATTAGAGCCTTGTGCTCCAAGCACCATTCCCATACCCTCATTGCTTCCCTGCATAAGGGGTAAGAATGAGCACCGCCTTGTTTATTGATGTAATACATCACTGCATTGTTGTCCGTTTGAAGGAGAATGTTCTTGTGACAGAGAATGTCCTTCAACACTCGGACCGCATAAAGGATGGCTCTCATTTCCAGGACATTTATGTGAAGCTGGGACTCGAGTTGAGTCCACACACCTTGAGTGTGGAGAGCCTGACAGTGAGCTCCCCACCCCATTAGGGATGCATCCGTGGTAATGGAGATTTGATGGTCCAGAGGCGCAAAGGGATATCCTTCCAGGAGATTGCTCTCTTGAGACCACCAGGTGAGTGACCTCTTCAGTGGTTCTGTCACCTTGATGGGATAGGACTGCGGGTGAGTGGTTGAGGACCACTGAGTACTGAGCATCCACTGGGTGGTTCTCATGTGCAGACGTGCTAGGGGTACAGTGAACACTGAGGATGCCATGAGGCCTAGCATCCATTGCATCGAGAGAGCTGTCACTGAGCTGTTTTCCCGATGTGACGGGCCATCTGAAGGATATCGTTCCTTCTGTCTTCTGGAAGAAAAGCCGCACAGGAGGTGTCCAGAAGAGTCCCTATAAAAGGAGCCTCTGGGAGGGCTGCAGTTGTGATTTCTTGAGGTTCAGCAGAACTCCCTTGGAGCGTAAGGGAGCGAAGGCCATCTCTATGGTGTCCAGAGTCCCTTGCCTGGAAGGGCTTGCTAAAAGCCAATCGTCCAGATAAGGGAACACCTGTATCCCGACCTTTCTGAGGTGTGCTGCGAGAACTGCACAACACTTTGTAAAAACTTGCGGCGCAGAGGATAGCCCAAAGGGCAGGACTCTGAACTGATAATGTTGTCCCAGAGCCACGAACCTCAGGTATTTGTGATGCTTCGGGTGAACAGGGATGTGCTGGTAAGCATCCTGCATGCCTAGGGAGGCTAGCCAGTCGTGTCGATGAAGCAAGGGTAACAGGGTTCCCAGAGAAATCATTTTGAATTTCTCCTTGGGGAGAAATTTGTTTAGCTTTCTGAGATCTAGAATGGGGCGCATGCCCCCGGACTCCTTTGGAACCAGAAAGTAATGGAAGTAGAACCTTGTGTTTCGTTGATGTGGTGGCACCACTTCTACTGCCCTGTTGTTCAGAAGGCCCTGAATCTCAGCGGCGAGAAGGTCTGAGTGAAGGGTTGACAGCCTGGGCTGCCATTTGGGAGGACAATCCGGAGGGGTGTCCACAAGATTGAGTGAATACCCCTCGCGAATTATCCGAAGGACCCATTTGTCTGAGGTTATGGACTTCCATTGGCTGTAGAAGTGCATCAGGCGACCTCTCACTGGAGAGGAAAAGTCCAACTCGGGCAGCTGAGATGGGGATGGGCAAGAACTCATAAGGTAGCGCTGGGCACTTTGGGCCCTTGTGCTTTCTGTTGCGCCTTCTTTTGAGGTTGGGCAGGATGGTTCTATGGAAACTTCCTCTGCCTCTGCCTCCAAAGGACTGACGATTATGAAACTGATGTTTATTGACATGCCCCTGAGAGGGGTAGGGAGGCGTCAAGCCAACTAATGGCCGACCTAGTCTTTTATGTAGCTTCTAGAGCTTGCTCTACCTGAGGACCAAAAAGATATGTACCATCAAAAGGCAATGCCATCACCTGCTGCTGCGTGTCATTCGTGAAGCCCGAAGTACGCAGCCAGGAATGATGGCGGGTGCAAATACCAGCAGCTGCTGAACGGGAAGCAGTGTCGAAGGCATCCATGGCCACTTTAACCTGCTGGTTGTTAGATTCAATACCTCTGGTAATGGTCTGAAGAAGCTCTGGCTTCGCATCCGACTCCAGAAGAGCTTCAACCATTTGCTTGATAGAATACCACAGGATGTACTCATACTGGGAAAAATAGCCTTGGTAACTGGCATTACGCATACTTAGGGTAGATCTGAGGATGAACGACCTTATCATTCTCTGCCAGGACTACAATAGGATCCGCAAAGGCTTGAGATGCCAAAATAGGACGGTCCTTGGGAGCTGAGTATTTCCTATCAATGGATTTAGCCACCGAAGGAGTGAGAGCAGGATTATTCCATACCATTTGAGACAACGTCTCGAAGGAAGGCTGAATCGGAGGAGTCAAATCCGTAGGGATCTCCGAGGCGTGAAGGTATTGGAGTCTCAACAATTTCCCAGGTTCGATGTCTGTAGTCTGGAGAGAAAGTGTGGAACTCAGATTCTTCAACAGAGACTTAAAAGACAGGTCCTCAACCACAGGCTCTGTAGCAGTAATAGAACCTGCTTCGTCCACTTCATCACCCAACCGAAGGTCTGGGTCAAGCTCAACGTCATCTCCTGACAGTCCGGGAGGGACTGTATGGACAGGAAAGAATGAAAATCAGAGGAGGAGAAGAAGGAAGCAGTGAAAAGAGAGTCCTGGGAAGGAGGAGCCGAAAGCCCCGGCGCGAGGCCACTGCACTGAGAGCAGCGCCAAAGGACCACAGCGCCCGGAAGCGCCGCTGAGACAGCGCCAGAAGCTGCCTAGCGCCCGAACGCACCATCGGCGCAAGGATGGCACCGAAAGGCCACATGGCGCCAAAGGCGCGTAAAACATCCCCAGACTCGGAAAAACAGGTTTTGAAGAAAGAACAGCAGGAGATAAGGGCATCGGTGTGGCCCCCTGCGCTGCAGCCATGTGAGGGGGGGGGGAACACCTAAGCGTGGAGTCGATGGCACCGAAGAAGGTGCCGCGCGACCAGGAAAGTCCAACCACCCTACCTGGTCACCCAACGAGCCCGAAGGCCCACGAGCGACCGAGCCAGGTAGCGGAACCAACCTCCGAGCCCACTGCTCCATAAGAGCGGCCCACTGATGAAACTGCTCATCTGAAGACCTACCTGCGGGCGGGGTAGGGCTCCGATGTCGAAGCCATTGGTTACCGGAAGCAGAGGTTGGCGACTCCGAAGAAGAAGACCGGCAACTAGCCCCGATAACCGAACGTCTATGAGCAGACATATCAGAGGGCGACCTCGAGTGATGCCTTCTCTTTTTAGACCTAAGGCCGAAGAAGAGCTCGAGGCCAAACGGTGCCAAGAATGCGACCGTTTACTTTTATGCTTCTGCGGGGACCGCCCATCCCCCGGGCATTGGACTGACCGTTGTCAGACCCCCCTTCCGGAGAAGGCGGCGGACCGGACCCAGCCCGACTGACTGAACAGCTTTCATATGAAGTCTCCCTACCGTCACCTGACCTGCTCATGGGCGACTCCGTCAAAGTAGGCTGAGACTTCTTTATTTCGTTATTTTAAAAATAAGAATAAGCTTAAGCGATACTGTATTGAGATAATACTACAAAATAATAAAGAAACTGAAAACTATGCTGCTAGTTTGAAGTTTGACTCCCGACAGGCGAGCGACGTCGTCACTGAAGCGCACTCGACGGCGGGAAAAAAGGAACTGAGGCGGTTGGAGGGTCGACGCCGAGATAGTCATTGCCGCACGAGCTAGGGCTCGTAGCTGCCTCGGCTCGGTGCCATCTCTGGCGCCGACCTCCAGCAAAGTTTGCTCCCGATGGGTCCTAGTGCCTCCAGCGCAGATCCCAATAGTGTGAATGAGTGGTGAGACTTATGTCCAGGAAGATCCGGTGACTCCAAAAGAAGCAGAGACTGACTCCTGACCCTAACAACCAACCATCTACGCAGACATATTAGAAGGCGACCTCGAGTGATGCGTTCTTATTAGGCCGGTGGGCGAAGAACTCGAGGTCGAACGGTGCTGTGAATGGGACCGTTTCTTTTTATGCTTTCGAGGGGATCTCCCATCCCCCCCAAGCACTGAACTGTCTGTTGTCAGACCCCCTCCAGAGAGGGTGGCGGACCAGACCCGGCCCGGCTGACTGAACAGCTTTCATATAAAGTCTCCCTACCGTCACCTGCCCCATTCATGGTGGACTCTGCCAATGGAGGGCTGAAGACTTCTTTCTTGTACAAGTAAGAAATGTATTAAAATATAATCGGTACTTTCATGATAAAATACAAAATAATAAAACTGAAAACTAAGCTTCTAGTTTGAAGTTTGACTCCTGGCGGGCAAGCGACGTTGTCACTGAAGCGCACTCTACTGTGTCAAAAAAGGAACTGAGGCGGTTGGAGGGTCGACGCTGAGATAGTCTATACCGCACAAGCCTGGCTCGCAGTGCTGCTTCCTCGTGACTCCATCTCGGCGCTGGCCCTCATGAAAAAGTTTTGCTCCTGCTGGGTCCTAGCGCCTCTGGCATACTCCAATCAGTGTGAATGAGTGGTGGAGACTTTATGTCCGGGAAGATCAGTTTTCATTATGTTTCTGTGTGGGATTTCCATCTGCATGGGATAGCGCCACCGTGGCTATAGTGCAGAGCAGTTTTCGTTATGTTTCTGTGTGGGATTTCCATCTGCATGGGATAGGACCACTGTGGCTAAAGTGCAGAGCAGTTTTCGTTATGTTTCTGTGTGGGATTTCCATCTGCATGGGATAGAGCCACCATGGCTATAATGCAAAGCAGTTTTCATTATGTTTCTGTGTGGGATTTTCCTTCTACATGTCGATTGCCATGCTGAGGATGCCGCATGCTAGGACGTCATGTTATATGTGCATATTTGCACACTTGATGTTGGAAACATCCTCCACTCAATTGCAGTCCCTGCTGCACCTGCCCTTCATGGTCAGCTAGGGGGTGGTGTAGCACCTGGAATCTGGCACCCTCCCACCTGGAAGAAAGGAACATCTGTCTGACTTTCCTCCCCTCTGAACCCACGTTGTCTCCTGAACCTGGGTTGCTGGTATAATGACTGGTAGTGATACGGCTGCACTGACGTGCCAGATACACCTTACTTTTTTAGCCTTAAAAAAAAAAAATTCTTGCAATGTTTATTGACTTTTCGCATTAAAAAATAGTACGTTATCACATACAATCATATCTGGATTACTGACAGCAGAGTTAATCAACAAGTTACCAGTTCAACTAGATCAGATTTAGTTGTCCGTAATGATCTACAGACTGTTAGCATATTACTATATGGGTTATGAGTCCAAGTGTTTTCAGGTAAAGGGACGATTATACCAGGGCACAGAGCAAGGACTTCCACCCCCAAAATCTTTGTAGATCTTTATTTTAGCATCAGAGAGGTGGTTCTGTTTCTCATGGGCTGCTAGTGCGGCCAGTGCTTGTTTCCTGCATGTACGTAAGGGTATCTCACTCGTTCTCCATGTCTGCAGATGTAGTCATTTGGCTTCTGTGCTAATGGTTGCCACCCACTTGTGGAGTGCATAACCCTTTTTTTCATACACATTTTTCTCTCCTTGCATCCATGGGGCAGTTTATCAACTCAGTCCCCACCTCCTCAAACTGGTACCCATCTCACTCGATGTTCATGTCATGGTCTGGGTATCCCCATGAATTTCCCCTTGTGGTAGTGCTAGGGAAGAGAGAAATGAAAATTACTGTACCTACCGTAATTCTTGATCTTTTGAGACGATCCACCACTCATTCACTATTGGGATCTGTGCGGAGGCTAGGACCCATCGGGAGCAAACTTTTGCTGGAGGGTCAGTGCCGAGATGGCGCGCGAGCCCTGGCTGGCGGCAGTGACTTATCGTGGAGCCTCCAGCCGCCTCAACCAGCACCTTTTACCAAGGAGGTGCAGTGTAACTACCCTAGAAGGGTAGCTTTAACCTAAAATCCGGACATAAGATAGTCCGGGTGACCCGTATAAGAAGGGTCAACAAAGAAGTCTTCACAGCCTAAAGATTTGAGGGAGTGAAGACCAACAACAGAGGTGAGCTCGGGGGACGGAGGGTGGGCGTGTGAATGAGTGGTGGAGACTCGTCCAAGAAGATCAAGAATTACGGTAGGTATGTAATTTTCATATCTTCCTGGACATAAGTCTCCACCACTCATTCACACTATTGGGAGAGTACCGAGCTAATAATCCCCCGAGAGGGCGGCAGGAGAAACCAAGAGCTCATGTTTCTAGGACAGAAGTCCATTAAGGATGGCTCTGCCAAAGGAAGAATGTCATCTGGCATGGACATCCAGTGCATAATGTTTAACGAAAGTATGCACTGAGCTCCAGGTGGCCGCATTGCAGATGTCTGCAATGGGCACGTTGCGAATTTCCGCTAGGGATGCCGCGACCGCTCTACTAGAGTGAGTGTACACTCTACCCTCCAACTTAACCTGCACCATGGAATAGCAGTAGCGAAGGCATGCCACTAGCCATGCTGAGATACATCTGATAGCGACAGGTTGACCCAGCCGGTCT
Source organism: Neoceratodus forsteri (assembly GCA_016271365.2). Classification (NCBI taxonomy): domain Eukaryota; kingdom Metazoa; phylum Chordata; order Ceratodontiformes; family Ceratodontidae; genus Neoceratodus; species Neoceratodus forsteri. The sequence goes on from CM028130.1 coordinate 1,619,316,992, forward strand.
CACTGAAGGAAACGAACAGTTGCTGGGCTTTACGAAAATCCTTGGTTCTATCTAGATAGAAACGCAATGCCCTCTTAACATCCAAAGAATGAAAAACGTTCCCTTCATTTTGGAAGTCCATAAGAATAGCGGGAAGGACCAAAGGTTGGTTTAGATGAAATTCTGACACAATCTTAGGAAGAAATGTAGGATGAGTACGAAGAACTACTTTGTCCCTATGGAACACAATATACGGAGGGTCTGTGACCAGGGCATGTATCTCAGAGACCCTGCAGGCTGAGGTAATGGCCACTAGGAAGGCAGTCTTCCAGGTGAGAAATTTTAGCTCACAGGTAGCCAGAGGTTCGAAAGGTTTCTGAGTGAGCATGTCTAGCACAAGATTAATGTCCCAGGCTGCAACTGGACATCTTGTAGGAGGTCTGGTATGCAGAATTCCTTTAAGAAATCTCTTAACCATAGGTAACTGAGCCAATGTTAAGGAAAAAACGGGCTCATGATATGCTGAAATGGCACTAAGGTGAACTTTGACTGTAGAGTACTGCAGACCTGAATTTGAGAGGTCCAAGAGGTACTCCAAAACCTTATCTGGTGGGCAGAAAAAGGGATTCAAAGAGGACTTTGCACACCAGAGCGGCAACTTCCACTTGGCTGTATAAGTTTTCAGTGGCTGGCTTCCGTGCAGCCAGAAGAATATCTGAAACTCTTGAGAGACATTGAACCGGTTTACTTCAACCTCTTCAGAGCCATAGCGTGAAGATGGCGTGATCTCAGGTTGGGATGGACCACGGTCCCCGAGTCAAAAGGTTCATCTGCAGGGGAAGTGGTCTCAGAGGAACTGCCAACATATTGTTGAGTAGTGGAAACCACAGCTGCCGAGGCCAAAGGAGCAATGAGAATCATCTTGTCCCCTGGGATTCGAACTTGAGGAGTACTCTCTGAATTAGAGGAAGAGGCGGAAAAGTAAAGAGTGTTTTGTCACACGCAGCCTCACGCATCCTGACAGAAAATGCCAGGCCCTGGATTTCTGGAGCAGAAGAGAGGCAGTTTTGCGTTGAGTGGGGATACAAAAAGGTCCAGGTCTGGAGTTCCCCACTCTTCGAACAGTGACTGAACTATGGTTGAGTCGAGAGACCACTCGTGAGGATCTGTCTCTGTTCTGCTGAGACGGACTGCCAAGTTGTTCTGTACACCTGGCAGATAGACCGCCTGAATTAGAGCCTTGTGCTCCAAGCACCATTCCCATACCCTCACAGCTTCCCTGCACAAGGGGTAAGAATGAGTACCGCCCTGTTTGTTGATGTAATACATCACTGCTTTGTTGTCCGTTTGAAGGAGAATGTTTTGTGACAGAGAATGTCCTTCAACAGCTCGGACCGCATAAGGGCGGCTCTCATTTCTAGGACATTTATGTGAAGCTGGGACTTGAGTTGAGTCCACACACCTTGAGTGTGGAGAGCCTGACAGTGAGCTCCCACCCCATTAGGGATGCGTCCGTGGTAATGGAGATTTGATGGTCCAGAGGAGCAAAGGGATATCCCTCAGGAGATTGCTCTCTGAGACCACCAGGTGAGTGACCTCTTTAAAGGTTCTGTCACCTTGATGAGATAGGACTGCGGGTGAGTGGTTGGGGACCACTGAGTACTGAGCATCTACTGGGTGGTTCTCATGTGCAGACGTGCTAGGGGTACAGTGAACACCGAGGATGCCATGAGGCCTAGCATCTGTTGCATCGAGAGAGCTGTAACTGAGCTGTTTTCCCCGATGTGACGGGCCATCTGAAGGATATCGTTCCTTCTGTCTTCTGGAAGAAAAGCCTTCGCTGAGGAGGTGTCCAGAAGAGTCCCTATAAAAAGGAGTCTCTGGGAGGGCTGCAGTTTCGATTTCTTGAGGTTCAGCAGAACTCCCATGGATGTAAGGAGGCGAGAGGCCATCTCTATGGCGTCCAGAGTCCCTTGCCTGGAAGGGCTTGCTAGAAGCCAATCGTCCAGATAAGGGAACACCTGTATTCAGACCTTTCTGAGATGCGCTGCGAGAACTGCACAACACTTTGTAAAAACTTGCGGCGCCGAGGATAGCCCAAAGGCAGGACTCTGAACTGATAATGTTGTCCCAGAGCCACAAACCTCAGGTATCTGTGATGCTTCGGGTGAAAAGGAATGTGCTGGTAAGCATCCTTCATGTCTAGGGAGGCTAGCCAGTCGTGTCGATGAAGCAAAGGTAACAGAGTTCCCAGAGAAATCATTTTGAATTTCTCCTTGGGGAGAAATTTGTTTAGCTTTCTGAGATCTAGAATGGGGCGCATTCCCGCGGACTTCTTTGGAACCAGAAAGTAGTGGGAGTAGAATCCCGTGTTTCGTTGGTGCAGTGGCACCACTTCTACTGCCCTGTTGTTCAGAAGGCCCTGAATCTCGCCGGCGAGAAGGTCTGACAGCCTGGGATGCCGTTTGGCAGAGACGATCGGAGGGTGTCCACAAGATTGAGTGAATACCCTCAGCAAATTATCTGAAGAACCCATTTGTCTGAGGTTATGGACTTCACTGGCTGTAGAAGTGCATCAGACGACCTCCACCGGAGAGGAAAAGTCCACCTTGGGCAGCTGAGATGGGATCTGGGCCAGGAATTCATAAAGTAGCGCTGGGTGCTTTGGGCCCTTGCGCTTTCTGTACCTTCTTTTGAGGTTGAGCAGGTTGGTTCTTATGGAAACTTCCTCGTCTGCCTCGAAAGGACAGCGATATGAAACTGCGTTTACTGACATGCCCTCGAGAGGGGCAGGAGAGGTCGAGCCAACCTAATGGCTGACCTAGTGTTTTGTGTAGCTTCTACAGCTTGCTCTACCTGAGGACCAAAAGATATGCACCATCAAGGGCAATGCCATCACCTGCTGCTGCGTGTCATGAAGCCCAAGTATGCAGCCAGGAATGACGATGGGTGCAAATACCAGCAGCTGCTGAGCGGGAAGCAGTGTCGAAGCATCCATGGCTGCTTTAACCTGCTGGCTGTTAGATTCAATACCTCTGGTAATGGTTTGAAGAAGCTCTGGCTTTGAATCCGACTCGGTGAACTTCAACCATTTGCTTGATAGAATGCCACAGGATGTACTCATACTGGGAAAAATAGCCTTGGTAACTGGCAATATGCATACTTAGGGTAAAAGCAGCAAAGACTCTCTTACCTAAGGTGTCTATCTTACGAGATTCTTTGTTAATAGGTCGAGCTGTAGTAGTTTGAGGAAAAGCGTCCTTATCATTCTCTGCCAGAACTACAATAGGATCCGCAAAGGCTTGAGATGCCAAAATGGGATGATCCTTGGGGGTTGAGTATTTCCTATCAATGGATTTAGCCACTGAAGGGGTAAGAGCAGGATTATTCCATACCATTTGAGACATCTCGAAGGAAGGCTGAATCGGAGGAGTCAAATCCGTAGGGATCTCCAAGGCATGAAGGTATTGGAGTCTTAACAATTTCCCAGGATCGATGTCTGTAGTCTGGAGAGAAAGTGTGGAACTCAGATTCTTCAACAGAGACTTAAAGGACAGGTCCTTGACCACAGGCTCTGTAGCAGTAATAGAACCTGCTTCGTCCACTTCATTACCTAACCAAAGGTCTGGGTCAGGCTCAACGTCATCTCCTGAGAGTCCAGGAGGGACTGTATGGACAGGAAAGGAATGAAAATCAGAAGAGAAGGAAGAAGGAAACGAATGAAAAGAGGAGTCCTGGAAAACAGAGGGAGCCCCGAGAGCCTCCGCGCCGAGGCGCAGCACCGAGGACGCCCAGGGACCCCGTGACACCGAAAATGGCGCGGCACGCCGAGGATGGTGCCAAGCTGCAGGCGCCGAGGACAGCGCGAGAAGCCGCATGCGCACGCACAGGTGCCGAGGCTACACGCGCCGAGGCGCAGAAGCCTCCAAACTCCGAAAAACAGGTTTGAAGGAGGAAGAGCAGGAGAGTAAGGGCATCAGTGTGGCCCCTCGCGCCGTAGCCATGTGGGGGGGGACACCTAAGCGCGGAGTCGACGGCACCGAAGAAGGTGCCACGCGACCAGGAAAGTCCAACCACTCTACCTGGTTGCCCAACGAGCCCGGAGGCCCATGAGCGACCAAGCCAGGTAGCTGAACCAACCTCCGAGCCCATTGCTCCATAAGAGCAGCCCACTGATGAAACTGCTCATCTGAAGACCTACCTGTGGGCGGGGTAGGGCTCCGATGTCGAAGCCGTTGGCTACCAGAAGCAGAGGTTTGCGACTCCGAAGGAGAAGTCCGGCAACTAGCCCCGATAACCGAACGTCTACGCGCAGACATAGCAGAGGGCGACCTCAAGAGATGCCTTCTCTTTTTAGACCTAAGGGCCGCAGAAGAGCTCGAGGCCGAACGGTGCCGAGAATGTGACATTTTACTTTTATGCTTCTGTGGGGACCGCCCATCCCCCCGGGCATTGGACTGACCATTGTTAGACCCCCCTTCCGGAGAAGGCGGCGGACCGGACCCAACCCGACTGACTGAACAGCTTTCATATGAAGTCCCCCTACCATCATCTGACCTGCTCATGGTCGACTTCGTCAATGTAGACTGAGACTTCTTTATTTCATTTATTTTAAAAATAAGAATAAACTTAAGCGATACTGTATCGATATAAAACTACAAAATAATTACAAAATAATAAAAACTGAAAACTATGCTGCTAGTTTGAAGTTTGACTCCCGACAATGACGACGTCGTCACTGAAGCGCACTTCGCGGGGAAAAAAAGAACAAGGCGGTTGGAGGGTTGGCCTTGAGACAGTCATTCCCGCGTGAGCTAGGCTCATCGGCACCGTCCTATGGCGTTATCTCTGGCGACCACCCGCCAGCAAAAAGTTTGCTCCGATGGGTCCTAGTACCTCGGCGCAGATCCCAATAGTGTGAATGAGTGGTGGAGACTTATGTCCAGAAGATCTGTCCTCCTCCACCCTCCTCCACAAGTGAACAGTCCAAGGTGGACCATCTAAGGGAGCTCAGGTGACGTGCGGGCTCGGGACAGGTGGTGTGGACTTCATTAAGCCCCCAATGTTCCATATTCTGCAATTTTCTCCTCCTTACTGCGGAGTGGCGGACTCATGCATGGAGGCACACCCATCCGATATTACCCACACTACCCTCCCTATATTGCTGCCCATGTTGCACCACCACCAGGCCTCCACCTGGTGGCAGCCTAAGACTGGGCGAGCATGCCTCCCCCACCTCGGGAGAGGAGACCTGTCCTTTAGACGGTAACTGTCTCCTGCCCTGGCCAACCCCTGATGACCCGAATTTGTTACTGAACTCGGGTTGCCGACATGGCAGGAGGTAAGGCAGTAGTGTCTCAGCCTCCACTCCATTGGGCCGACTAAGCGCATGACCCTTTAATGGAGAAGAACCCGGGTCACCTAAGACATAAAGAAGGGCTGTGCAAGTGTAGCTGAGCCCCACCACCTCTTGGCAGCCTCTATACTTTTAAAAGTTTTACAGCTGAAATCGGTATCTCCTCATTGCCTTCTTATTCCAGGGGATACATATCCAGCCTGTCTAAATTTTCCCTCTGCATTCCTTGAATAATTTTTGTTGCTCTGTTGTACTTTGTCAACAGTCAGAACAGCCTTATTATACTGTGGCAAAATGTAATCGATCTTTTCTGCTATCTCAGTGCAAATTGGACCATTTATAGTGGAAAAATTTCACATTAAATACAACATTCACATTGAAAATATTACTTTTTCTTCCAGAATCCCTTTCACAGAAACAGTAAACAAGAGTTTATTATATGAGAAAGCCACTTTCTGCATCCTATTGCTGTAGCGGTGGACCTTAAGGAATTATGAAGCATATACTACTGAACATGACTTGTGGGTACTGAGAAACACACAACTGAAACAGTTAACGTTATTTCTCATCCCATTTTTTTCCACTTTAACTAGATGTTTTGCGTTCAAGATTCACAGCAGTAGTGTTTTGTCTGGTGATGTCATGTCGGATGTCGACAGTAAAGCACAGAAGAAGAGAGGTTTTGTACTGTCATTGCTGCAGGTAACATATTCACACCGACAACCCATCCTTCCTTGGGCACAGTAGCTTAGGACGGGCCGTTCAATCAGTTTGAATTTGAATAGTTTCAGTCTTTCTGTGAACAGTTCTACAAGTAAGGAATAATCCATGGTCTGCTGTGTGGCAATATTGTAATAACCAAACAACCTAGGTGGGTTGTGAGGCTCGAGGTGCAGTCAAGGACCTTCAGCCATTCAGGAAGTGAGGTTATTACAGCATTGACTGGAGTTGATTATTACACTTATAACATTATAACATTCGTAAAATGGTCAAATGTGTTACAACATAGAATGATTAAGGTGTCCAAAGAACAACGGTTGCACTCAGACCCACTGATATATTTTGCTTTTTATTATCTTTTAATATGCACCGTGTGTCTCAATAAAAGTTGCCTGTTTCACACTGAGATGTTGCAGCATGGATTTTGTTCTGCACGCAGGCCAAGACAATTCCAGGATGGAGTGGTGAATGCAGGATTTTCAGTTTTTCTGATAAAATAATTGACCTGTGACTGTGAGGAATACTCCATAATACATGTTTGTGACATCACAAATATATATTCTGGAGCTCAGCCCCATGAGCCCATGCTTACTGAAATGTCTCTTTTCTCAAACCAAATTATAAAAAAAAAAGCACTGGACATCAGTGTTGTTCTCGAATGTTTCACATCCCTTGGTGTGTGAGACTTCTATTAACCACCCAGACTTTGCTCTAGAGGTTTATGTAGTGTCACACACCTCAGGGGTGTAAAAAAAGTCTCATAACACTGTGACATCCATACATTATTCTATATGTTAGGACTTTAAGGGGTTCTTGTGCTATCACAGACCCACGAGAGCAAAGTTTGAGTGATACTATGATGTCACTAGAATGCTGAGGTGTTTTAGCAATCCTGTTCTTCACAGTGACGGTTTTTCTCCCTAATACATGATTTGCACATTTTGCAAAGAGAAACTTTATTTAAACACCAACCCTCACTGAGGTATGGAACCGTGTCTGGGAGCCTACCAGTGCTGAGACATACTCATCAGGACTGCTGTTCAAGTTTTTAAACTGATGAGAAAAAAAGTGATTGCCAATTGGGTGTTTTCCTTGTCTCCGTGGAAACCTATTCTTCACATACCAAGTCATTCTGCATGGTTCTAAGTTCCAAAAAAAAGTCATTCTGCGCAGTTGTATGTGAAGAACAGCTTTTAGAAATAACCAGTCATAAGCTTATCACCTATTATGTGTTTTTTCTTCTTCATCTTCCTCTACGTACTGTTCCAAGACACACTGGCCACTGTATTCAGACACAGCCATGCGTGCAGTGCAAGTCATAGTGCCACATGCAAAATAATGCGCAGCCCGTCTGGTAGGCATATCCATACAGGCAGCACGGTCTGTATGAATATCTGGCTGTGGTAGCATTGGTTAGTGCCTTTGCTCCTAGGCACCATATTCCGAGGACAGCATTCCCACCAACTCCCTCTCCCTCCCAACCCTACCAAACTCCCTCCTGCCCTCTTTCTCCTTCCCTCCCACCCCAACTCCAGCTCACTCCCTTTCATCCCTCCCAAACCTCCAGCCAGTTCAATCATTTTCCTGTCTTCCATGATGCACTTATTTCAACCCTCACCTCTCTCCTCCTACCCTTCCCCGTAACCCTTACAAAGGAAACATTTTTCTGCTTGCTCCTCTGTATGACTGTAATGATGTATCTCAGTTGTTTGTAACTCTGTATCCACCGGCGTGTTTTACCACACCTTGTAACATTGCACTTTTACTGTCTTACAATGTGCCAATATGAAATGTGTTGTTCTTCTTTTACTTGATGTGGAACCTTCGGAAATGAGCTCCCAGCTCAATGGTGTATTTCTAAGACTTACATAAATTAAAAAATGCTGATGGTCACGTATGTTTGTACAGACCACCACACTCAACTCTCGTGATTAGTTCAGTAACAACAGAACATAGCTGCACGAAAAGTCAGTTTAAAGTGCAAAGTGTATACATTTTATTTGAGGGTCAACTTGCCTTACCACGATGCCCCAGTGCTTTGCCTTACACCTCATGATGATCTTTTGTGTAAAGCAAAGCATCGGGGCATTGTGGTAAGGCAGGTTGCCTCGCAAAAATAAACTTACACACTTTACACATCAGTTTTATTTTCTGTGTAGTTTGTTCTCGTGAATGCAGTGGTCTGTACTACAGTGTGTTCGTCTGGGGTTAGCCTCCCCTTCCACGTGCACCGCGGTATCTACTATAGCGTGAGTCACCATTCTCTGGTCTTGGTAAGGATGACGTATGGCATGCCAGATGCTAAGGGGTCATTTGTGCTCCACAGCGTGGCAACTGTCAGCTCTGTGCAATGCCTCCATGCATTTATAAGTGCCAATGAATTGTGCAGAATGTTCATCTTGCCCCTTCTGCCCAGATCCCTATTGATGTAAATGAGAAATCCCTGGTAGTCCAGTGACTCATCACCCTTCTGGTAGCTGCTCAGCAGCACCAACTCCTCAACGCAGTCCCTCTCCTCCCCATCCCACAAAACAGGCCAACCCCACCCACTCAGCACCCACCACCCGTCTGGTATCCAACTACCATAAAGACACCTATGAACATCGGCAGGCAGAGAGAAGGACGGTGCCTGGCACAGACCCTTCTCTCAGCACCATGACTGACCGCTGTCTGAATGAATGGGACTAAACACATGTGTATATGTGCACAGATTCTCATGCATTCCTTCAGATTCAGACCAAGGTGGTGAGAGAGGGTCTGTGCTGGTTACCATACTCCTCTCTGCCCACTGAGGTGCAGTGTCTTTGAGTGAGCTGAGTGCCAAATGGGGGAAGTCATAGGTGCTGAGTGGATGGGGGGTTGTCTGGTTTGCGAGGCGGGTAGGGGAGGATGCTTTGAGGAATGGGTGCTATTGAGCGGTTACCGTGAGAGGGGCCACTGGACAACCAGGGATTTATCTTATACATCAGTGGTGATTGGGGCAACAAGGGGTACCACTAGACTGCCACGGATTTCTGATTTACATCAATGGTGATAAAAGTGGAAGGGGGTACCACTAGACTGACTGCCACGGATTTCTCATTTATATCAGTGGTGATTGGGGCAGGAAGGGGTACCAACAGACTGCCAGGGATTTCTCGTTTACATCAGTGGTGATCAAGGTGGGAGGGAGTACCACTAGACTGACTGCCACGGATTTCTCGTTTACATCAGTGGTGATCAAGGTGGGAGGGAGTACCACTAGATGGTTCCACCAAACCATTTTGACAAGAAATTTGTTGAACTGCATTACAGCGATGACACAATGCCGACAGTCAGCATTGTTCCCTCAGTGAAACAGAGTGTTTTTTGTGGGGGGGATACGTCACCCGCACCCACCACAATTTATGATTATCAACTCTGAGTTGGAGTTGTTTCAGGAAGGGGGCATACACACTGGAGAAAACAGTGTCGGTGTACGGCGTACCATTACAGCAAACTGCCAGTTTTGTTGATGTAATGGTCTCTGCAGTGTTGCTGTTGCTGTTTCAATGGTATATGCCACTAGACTGACTGGCAGGGATTTCTCATTTATATCAGTGGTGACTGAGGCAGGAAGGGGTACCACTAGACTGCCAGGGATTTATTTACATCAGTGGTGATCGAGGTGGGAGGGTACCACTAGACTGCAAAGATTTCTCTCATACATGGATGGGGGTTGTGGTGGAAGGCAGTACATTTGTTATGTAAGTGCCTGGCACCAGTGTTATTTGGGGGGTTGTCACACGCCACTATTCACGAGTTAAGAGTAGGATTTTGGAAGTGCTAAACAGTGCTGCCTTAGCAGTCCTTTAATGCTTCTAAATCCTCTTAAGTATACCACTACACCCTGTATGCAAGAGGGTTCACTCACTTGCATGGGCACAGGGGTGGTTGTAGCACAGTAACACTATTCGCTGTGCACCGTACTATGGGGTTCTTTGACTATGGCCCCACCCTGTTCGGGTGAGCTATGTCCAGATAGTGAGGCACTATTCCTGTTAGCATCACACTAACCTTCTGAACATGGGGGCCAGTATTTCTATTAAGAACCAAGATTTGGGGGGGCGCTGTTGAGCCCGAGCAAGATGGCCGCTTTCTAATAATGCTCCTCTAAACCGCTCAGTTACAAAGCTTAAAAACTGAGTTTTTTGGTCATAGTTTGCAGACCTCTGAACAGTTATAGAAATCGAAGCCCTCTGTTGCAAGATGGAAACCCTCGAAAGGATCGCAATCAATTTGACGGAGCAAAGCCACAAACGTGTTCGCCACTTCTGCCATGCGGGTCTGGCTTCCTACCTTACAGGCCCCGGATTCGGGGAACACAGGAGAGGAAACTCTACAATCACTTGGACTAAAAATAAATCGCCTAATAGCCTCTGTCTCAAGTCTGGCAGATAAAATTGATGGCATTGCCAACAGGGTGACTAACTTAGAAACCTCCATGGACCTAGTATCTGTCGAATCATCTGAAGCTACAAAACGTCCAGACGCAGCTATGGGGGTTATCACTACAGTGCTGAAAGAAAATGGGCATCTTCGTATGAGGCTCGAGACTTTGGAAAACCAAACCAGGGCTTCCAATATTCGACTATTGGGCATTCTGGAAGGATGTGAAGGTGACCACTTGGTTTTATTTCTTCAAGAATGGCTAATACAGCAGTTCAGGGAAGAAGCCAGGGGACGTGTAAAGAATATACAGAAAGCCTATCGAATTACCAGATGGGCAAAACCAGACAATTGGGAAGCCCCACGAGCAGTCCTGGCAGTGACAGATGGCGTGGCAACAAGGGACTACCTTCTGGCCTTAGCTAGACAGCATAAAACGCTGTTGTGCGAAGGAGAGACAATTCGAGTTTACCCAGACATTAGTTACACCACCAGACAAAGGCGCAAATTATTTGACTGCCCTAGAGCACTTCTACGAGGGGCTGGGATCCAGCACAGTGTAATATTCCCGGCTCGTTTAAGGATTATGCATCAGGGTAAAATATTTATTTTTTCAGACCCGAAGGATGCTAGCCGCTGGGTCCAGAAGCAGGTACCAAGAAGACGATGCTCGAGGGATCAAGAAGAGCTCTCTTCCGATGACGACAAGTCATGAAAATGAATTTGGATTACTAAGCCTGAGACGAGACTGTACAGGATTCATTAAACCATTTGTTTATTCTGTTCCCTTTTGAAAGAGTGCGTGAGTAAGCGCTTATACTGCAACGAGGAACTTTAATTTTGTAATATTCTTTACATTATCAGCACTATACTTCATAGTGCTACTTCCAATATAGATAGTTATATGTACGGATTCACTTCCTATAACGCTGACCATGTTAAACCTGTTATAAAGTTTTATATAATACTATGAGCTGTCTGACATAGTGTAATGGTACAGGAGTTGTAGCATTATTTACTTTGCATTTAGCACCATATGGGGCACTTAAAAGTGTTAAAGCATGGACTTTACTATCCCCTCTTTAGAGGAGAGAAGACACATGAACATTATATAGAATAAAATGATTTAGTTCTTCCATGCAGCTCATGGGCTTCTCAATACAGCCTAAAAAGGATTAAAGAGCATACAAGGACTTTTTATATTAAGTAACCCCCACAGACGTATCTTTTTGCAGTAGATAAGCTCATATATTGTATAATATGGGAAGTGGCGTCTTCAGTGCGTCCTTTTTATTATCATTTGATATGTCTCGGCTGGGAATGTATAACTTTGTGCTTATAATGAAACAATAAACATAAAGTTAAAAAAAAAAAAAACCAGGATTTGTGGTATCCGTGGACGTGAATGGATCTAGTAGCTTTAGTGGGCGTGGGGCTTAGAGCTAGTGACCCTGAAGATAACAACGGACTTGTGCCTGGCTTTGAAACAGGAGGCCAACTACTTCTTAAATATCATCAGTGGCCCTTAAATGGCTACTCAAGTTGTTATATGACCAGTAGGTTTTTAGCACCTGCCCTGTACAGCTACATAAAATGGCTAACCTTAGCAGAGCTTTGACAACTAAGAACCTTGGTCTGGTGGCCACCTGACCTCCAAAAATGAAATTGCGTGCCTACCGTAATTCTTGATTTTCTTGGACGAGTCTCCACCACTCATTCACACTATTGGGATCTGCGCCGCAGGCACTAGGACCCATCGGGAGCAAACTTTTTGCTGGCGGGTCGGCGCCAGAGATGGAGCCGCGAGGAATGGCACCTCGAGCCTCAGCTCGCGCCGTAATGACTATCTCGGCGTCGACCCTCCAACCGCCTCAGTACCCTTTTTACCAAGGAGGTGCAGCGTAACTAACCTAGAAAGGTAGCCTTAACCAAAAACCGGACATAAGATAGTCCGGGCGACCCGTATAAGAAGGGTCAACAAAGAAGTCTTCACAGCCTAAAGATTTGAGGGAGTGAAGACCAACAACAGAGGTGAGCTCGGGGGATGGAGGGTGGGCGTGTGAATGAGTGGTGGAGACTCGTCCAAGAAGATCAAGAATTACGGTAGGCACGTAATTTTCATATCTTCCTGAACATAAGTCTCCACCACTCATTCACACTATTGGGAGAGTACTGAGCTAATAATCGCCCCCGAGAGGGCGGCAGGAGAGACCAAGAGCTCACGTTTCTAGGACAGAAGTCCATTAAGGATGGCTCTGCCAAAGGAAGAATGTCGTCTGGCATGGACATCCAGTGCATAATGTTTTACAAAAGTATACACTGAGCTCCAGGTGGCCGCGTTGCAAACATCTGCAATGGGCACACTGCGAATTTCCGCTAGGGATGCCGCGACCGTTCTAGTAGAGTGAGCGTAAACTCTACCCTCCAACTTAACCTGCGCCATGGAATAGCAGTGGCGAAGGCATGCCACTAGCCATGCTGAGATACATCTGATAGCAACAGGTTGACCCAGCCGGTCTCGCTGAAGGAAACAAACAGTTGCTGGGCTTTATGAAGTCCTTGGTTCTATCTAGATAGAAAGCAAAGCTCTCTTAACATCCAAGAACGAAGAGAACGTTCTCCTTCATTTTGGAAGTCCTCAAAGTAAGAGGGAAGGACCAAAGGTTGGTTTACATGAAATTCTGACACAACCTTAGGAAGAAATTTAGGATGAGTACGAAGAACTACTTTGTCCCTATGGAACACAGTATACGGAGGGTCTGTGACCAGGGCATGTATCTCATAGACCCTGCGGGCTGAGGTAATGGCCACTAGGAAGGCAGTCTTCCAGGTGAGAAATTTTAGCTCACAGGTAGCCAGAGGTTCGAAAGGTTTCCGAGTGAGCATGTCTAGCACAAGATTAATGTCCCAGGCTGCAACTGGATGTCTTGTAGGAGGTCTGGTATGCAGAATTCCTTTAAGAAATCTCTTAACCACAGGTAACTGAGCCAGTATTAAGGAAAAAAACAGCTCATGATACGCTGAAATGGCACTAAGGTGAACTCTGACTGTAGAGTGTTGCAGATCCGAATTTGAGAGGTCCAAGAGGTTCTCCAAAATCTTGTCTGGTGGGCAGGAAAAGGGATTCAAAGAGGACTTTGCACACCACAGCGAAAAACGCTTCCACTTGGCTGTGTAAGCTTTCCAAGTGGCTGGCTTCCGGGCAGCCAGGAGAATATCTGAAACCCTTCGAGAGACATTGAACCGGTTCACTTCTACCTCTTCAGGAGCCAAGCATGAAGGTGAAGCGATCTCAGGTTGGGATGGACCACCGGTCCCTGAGTCAAAAGATTCATCTGCAGGGGAAGTGGTCTCAGAGGAACTGCCAACATATTGTTGAGTAGTGTAAACCACAGCTGTCGAGGCCAGAAGGAGAGCAATGAGTATCATCCTCCCCCCGGGATTCGAACTTGAGGAGCACCCTCTGAATTAGAGGAAGAGGTGGAAAGGCGTAAAGAAAGCGTTTTGTCCACCGCAGCCTGAACGCATCCTGACAGAAAGCGCCAGGCCCTGGATTTCTGGAGCAGAAGAGAGGCAGTTTTGCGTTGAGTGGGGATGCAAAAAGGTCCAGGTCTGGAGTTCCCCACTCGTTGAATAGTGACTGAACTATGGTTGAATCGAGAGACCATTCGTGAGAATCTGTCTCTGTTCTGCTGAGACGGTCTGCCAGTTCGTTCTGTATTCCCAGTAGGTAGACCGCTTGAATTAGAGCCTGTGCTCCAAGCGCCATTCCCACACTCTCATCACTTCCTGCATAAGGGTGAAGTGAGCACCGCCTGCTTGTTGATGTAGTACATCACTGCTTTGTTGTCCGTTTGAAGGAGAATGTTCTTGTGACAGAGAATGTCCTTCAACGCTCGGACCGCATAAAGGACAGCTCTCATTTCTAGGACATTTATGTGAAGCTGGGACTCGACCTGAGTCCATGCACCTTGAGTGTGGAGAGCCTGACAGTGAGCTCCCCACCCCATTAGGGACACATCTGTGGTGATGGAGATTTGATGGTCCAGAGGAGCAAAGGGATACCCTTCCAGGAGATTGCTCTCTCGAGACCACCAGGTGAGTGACCTCTTTAAAGGTTCTGTCACTTTGATGGGATAGGACTGCGGGTGAGTGGTTGGGGACCACTGAGTACTGAGCATCCACTGAGTGATTCTCATGTGCAGACGTGCTAGGGGTACAGTGAACACTGAGGATGCCATGAGGCCTAGCATCCGTTGCATCGAGAGAGATGGGACTGAGTTGTTGTCCCCGATGTGACGGGCCATTTGAAGGATATTGTTCCTTCTGTCTTCTGGAAGAAAAGCCTTCACACAGGAGGTGTCCAGAAGAGTCCCTATAAAAAGGAGCCTCTGGGAGGGCTGCAACTGCGATTTCTTGAGGTTCAGCAGAACTCCCATAAACGTAAGGAAGCGAGAGGTCATCTCTACAGCATCCAGAGTTCCCTGCCTGGAAGGGCTTGCCAAAAGCCAATCGTCCAGATAAGGGAACACCTGTATCCCGACCTTTCTGAGGTGCACTGCAAGAACTGCACAACACTTTGTAAAAACCCTCGGCGCCGAGGATAGCCCAAAGGGCAGGACTCTGAACTGATAATGTTGTCCCAGAGCCACAAACCTCAGGAATTTGTGATGCCTTGGGTGAACAGAAATGTGCTGGTAAGCATCCTGCATGTCTAGGGAGGCTAGCCAGTCGTGTTGATGAAGCAAAGGTAACAAGGTTCCCAGAGAAATATTTTGAATTTCTCCTGGGAGAAATTTGTTTAGTTTTCTGAGATCCAAAATGGGCGCATGCCCCGGACTCTTTTGGAACTAGAAAGTAATGGGAGTAGAACCCTGTGTTCCGTTGATGCAGCGGCTTACTTCTACTGCCCTGTTGTTCAGAAGGCCCTGAATCTCGGTGGCGAGAAGGTCTGACTGAAGGGTTGTCAGCTTGGGCTGCCATTTGGGAGGACGATCCGGAGGGGTCTCCACAAGATTGAGTGAATATCCCTCGCAAATTATCTGAAAGACCCATTTGTCTGAGGTTATGGACTTGCACTGGTTGTAGAAGTGCATCAGACGACCTCCCACCGGAGAGGAAAAGTCCACCTCGGGCAGCTGAGATGGGACTTGGGCCAGCAACTCATAAGGTGGCGCTGGGCGCTTTGGGCCCTTGCGCTTTCTGTTGTGCCTTCTTGTGAGGTTGGGCAGGTTGGTTTTTATGGAAACCTCCTCTGCCTCTGCCTCGAAAGGACTGACGATTATGAAACTGACGTTTATTGACACTCCCTCGAGAGGGGACAGGAGGGGGTCGAGCCAACTTAATGGCTGACCTAGTCTTTTGTGTAGCTTCTAGAGCTTGTTCTACCTGAGGACCAAAAAGATATGCACCATCAAAGGGCAAAGCCATTACCTGCTGCTGCGCATCATTCGTGAAGCCCGAAGTGCGCAGCCAGGAATGACGGCGGGTACAAATATCAGCAGCCGCTGAACGGGAAGCAGTGTCGAAAGCATCCATGGCTGCTTTAACCTGCTGGTTGTTAGATTCAATACCTCTGGTAATGGTTTGAAGAAGCTCTGGCTTTGTATCCGATTCCGGTAGAGCTTCAACCATTTGCTTGATAGAATGCCACAGGATATATTCATACTGGGAGAAATAGCCCTGGTAACTGGCAATACGCATACTTAGGGTAGAAGCAGCAAAGACTCTCTTACCTAAGGTGTCTATCTTACGAGATTCTTTATTAATAGGTCGAGCTGTAGTAGTTTGAGGAAGAACGACCTTATCATTCTCTGCCAGGACTACAATGGGATCCGCAAAGGCTTGAGATGCCAAAATGGGACGATCCTTGGGGGCTGAATATTTCCTATCTATGGATTTAGCCACCGAAGGGGTAAGAGCAGGATTATTCCATACCATTTGAGACAGCGTCTCGAAGGACGGCTGAACCGGAGGAGTAAAATCCGTAGGGATCTCTGGGGCATGAAGGTATTGGAGTCTTAACAATTTCCCAGGATCGATGTCTGTAGTCTGGAGAGAAAGAGTGGAACTCAAATTGTTCAGCAGAGACTTAAAGGACAGGTCCTCGACCACAGGCTTTGTAGCAGTAATAGATCCTTCGTCCACTTCATCACCCAACCAAAGGTCTGGGTCAGGCTCAATGTCATCTCCTGACAGTCCAGGAGGGACTGTATGGACAGGAAAGGTATGAAAATCAGAAGAGGGAAGAAGAAAAGAGTGAAAGGAGGAGTCCTGAAAAGCAGAGGAAGCCCCAACAGCCCCGGCGCTGAGGCACACTGCACCAAAACGATGCAGAGGGACCCCATGGTGCCAAAAGCGGTGCTGAGGGCCCTGCACGAGCCGAAGACGGGCGCCAAGAAGCCGCAGACAGGCGCTGAGGACCGCAATCCGAGACCTACGTCAGCGCATTCATCGATGCCGAGGCGCCAAAACACCCCAGACCCGAAAACAGGTTTTGAAGGAAGAAGAGCAGGAGATAAGGGCATCGGTGTGGCCCCCTGCACCGTAGCCATGTGAGGGGGGGGAACACCTAAGCGCGGAGTCGACAGCACCGAGGAAGGTGCCACGCGACCAGGTAAGTCCAACCGCCCTACCTGGTCTCCCAATAAGCCCGAAGGTCCACGAGTGACCAAGCCAGGTAGCTGAACCAACCTCCGAGCCCATTGCTCCATAAGAGCGGCCCACTGACGAAACTGCTCATCTGAAGACCTACCTGCGGGTGGGGTAGGGCTCCGATGTCGAAGCCGTTGGCTACCAGAAGCAGAGGTTGGCGACTCAAGGAGGAGACCGCACCAGCTCCGATAACTGAACGCCCACGCAGACATATCAGAGGCGACCTCGAGTGATGCCTTCTCTTTTTTGACCTGTGGGCAGAAGAAGAGCTCGAGGCTGCATGGTGCCGAGAATGTGACCGCTTATTTTTATGCTTCCGGGGACCGCCTCATCCCTCGGCATTGACTGACCATTGTCAGACCCCCCTTCCGGAGAAGGCGGCGGACCAGACCCAGCCTGACTGACTGAACAGCTTTCATACGAAGTCTCCCTACTGTCACCTGACCTGCTCATGGTCAACTCCGTCAAAGTAGGCTGAGACTTATTTATTTTAAAATAAGAATAAACTTAAGCGACACTTATCGAGATATTACTACAAAATAACAAAACTGAAAACTATGCTGCTAGTTTGAAGTTTGACTCCCGACGGGCGAGAGGCGTCGTCACTGAAGCGCACTCGGCGGCTGGAAAAAAGGAACTGAAAACGGTTGGAGGTCGGCGCTGAGATAGTCATTACACACGAGCTGGGGCTCGAGAAAGCGTCTTTCACGGCTCCATCTCTGGCGCCGACCCTCCAGCAAAAAGTTTGCTCCCGATGGGTCCTAGTGCCCCCGGCACAGATCCCAATAGTGTGAATGAGTGGTGGAGACTTATGTCCAGGAAGATTGAAGACTTCATTTTACATTTTGGTTTGTGCTTTGTTCTCAAATAACATGCAGCAGAGTCCCAATCATCCAAGTCACAATAAATGTATTTATTTTAAATTATGATTAACAAAATGAATTTTATATAACCCTCCATCCCACACACTACCCATTCCAAGAACATTCCCCTTTTTCAAACTGCACACAACAGGCTCTTGTTTAGTAATAAGTAGGCCCGATGTGCAAGGAATCGTGAGTGGGACTGACTGAACTGGTGCAGATGATTTATAATGCTTTCAATATAGTTTCATATCACTAGTATGGAGTAATTTTCTGTCCCTAGGCCACCAACAAAGGAAAGAAAGGTCTGACTTCTTTATCCCATTTTATAGTAGATGTTTCTGACCATAATGAGGTAGGATGGAGGGACATCTTTCAAAATAAAAATTTTAAAGGATATTTGGACTATATTCTTGAAAGGTGATTGTAAAATTGTCTCTTGTATTAATTTTGTGAAGAATTGTCATTTTTCAGGAGTTATCCCTTTGAGGTAATATAACCATGTTATGTTTTGTCCCACGCCTGCAGACCGAGGGCAAGAAATGGCCAGTTTTCCAGTGACTGGTGCTTTGGAGCCACTTGGGTTCCCATCAAAAGAGACCACGACATTGTGAGTTTTCTTGGAACGGATCGTCTCACTTGCTTTGGTGGTGAATGCTGGGTTGTCCAGCTGGAAGGTGAAGACAGTTGTCTGCTGAAAGATGTTCTTGAATGGAATGGAGGTGTTCGATCCGCTCCGGATCAGGAATGGCCCCTGAGGTTTAGGGAGTGTGCAGATCCCAAAAAGTGGTATGTTGTATTCTCCTCCGATAACCGAGAAAATGTTGAGCAGGCCTCGCGATTCACTGAGAGAGCATGGCTCGTATGTTACATCAACGCTGACCTCGGTGCCACCCTGTGAGCCTGGGGCTGCATTGACGGCTTTGTCCACATGAAAATCAGGATTGTCAATCTGAGGTCGAGAAAAGAAACAAATGTGATAAAGAGGATTTCTTTCTTTATGAAAATTATTTTGTTTTCCCCTTTTTCGTTCCCGGCCATCCCATCCACCACTCAAAAACCCAGGGCAGCAGCTGCTCTCATCATCTGGCTGGAAGGGGTGTGTGGGCAAACGACTGATTTTGTTTAGTGTTTAGGTCCACAACATGACTTTATAAATTGTAAGTCCTGTCATAATTTTTTTTCCCTAAAAACCTCATTTAAAAGGGTAACATTTTCCAAAAGATGCAAGCCTTCTCAGTCTGCCTTTGTGGCACCTAAAAATAACACAAAAAGGCTCTGAAGATGGTCCCAATGATGTATGGCCTCATGAGCACGATCTGAGATTGGAAGGAGGAAGGTTCAGAAGGAAATGAGGAGACATTTTTACAGAGAGGGTGGTGTTTGGGTGGAACGACTGCCAAAGGAAATGGTATCCTGTAGAACAGTGGGCTGCTTCAAAAGGGGTGGGACAGGGTGAGGGAGGTCACTGGAGGAGGGAGGAGGGAGGAGGGGAGGCAGCAGCAAGGGCTGCTAGCTGCACAATCAAGCAGACGATAGACCATAAGGCCGTTATCTGCTGGCAATTCTCGTATGTTCGTATGAAGTGTAAACATCAAGTGAGTGATTCTTGGGGTTAGGACAGGCAGTTCTTGTCTGGTGTCCTCATCCAGTTAAAAACTAAATGAATATGTTACGATGCAAATCAGACGGCCAGATGTTAGCACACACAAAACCTGCTAACATGCTGACTTGTGATACCCTCAGAGTTCTGGCCAAAGCACAGTGCCAGTTAGCGATGCTATGCCAGCCCAGAGCCCCAAGGAAGATTTGTTACTGCAGTACTGTTCCCCATCCCCCCAACCGTCAGCTTTAGGGTCACTGTTGGGATGGTGATTTCAATATATTTTGCTGGTCCTGTGGTCAACTCTTGGTTCAGAGGCTCCCCTCTCTTTCCCCATCCCTTTCAACGTAGCTGGCATACAGTGAAACCTCCCTCACTGCCTCCATCCCCTGCAGCTACCTTTGGGTTCACTAGGTCCCACAGTGATCTTCATCCCCTGCTGTCTCCTTAGTTGTCACTCGCAAAGTTGCAGCATCCCTGCTGCACATTACCTGTAGGAGTCCTACAAGCTGGTGTGTGTGTGTGTGTGTGTGTGTGTGTGTGTGTGTGTGTGTGAAACTCTGTGACTGCCCATGCTAGGTGAATAGTCCAGTTGGGCATCTGCATGGCAGGTGATCCTCACCCCATTTCCATGCCCAGTCCCAATAAGTTTAGTGACCGCACAAGGAAGAACTGCGGCCCTCTTTGTGCAGAGCACAGTCGGGCCGCCTCTCCTTCCTTGCAAGGAGTGGCGCATGCCCAGAGCACGCTATGACACCCGTGGTTGCCAGAGGTTGTGCCTGACGTCAGGGGAGGTGGGAGCGACTTATGGAGGGAAGGGAGGAAAAATATGCAAAAATATGTGTGTCAAGCTTAAGAGATGGTCACTAGCACCCTCGGATCCTGTTTCTGGATTCCCACTCACTTCGATATTTGAGGGAGCAGCTGACCAGGCTGAGGAGTAAAATTAGGGATGTCCCTCTTAATGTGGGTCCATTGAGAGGTAGAGGTATGGACAGAGGGATTCTGAGGGGTAAAAGAGGGGTGTCCCTCCTAATGTGGGACAGCTGAGAAGTATGGACAGAACGGTTCTGAGGAGAAAATGAGGATGTCTCTCTAATGTCAGACAGTTGAGAGGTATGAACAGAGGGGTTCTGAGGGGCATAATGAGAGAAGTCCTCCTAATGTGGGATAGATCACAGGTATGGACAGAGGTTTCTGATGCAAAATGAGAGACCCCTCCTAATGTGGGACAGTTGAGAGGTATGGACAGAGTGGTTCTGAGGAGTAAATGAGGAATTTCCCTCCAAATGTGAGACAGTTGAGAGGTATGATCAGAGGGGTTCTGAGGGGTATAATGAGAGAAGTCCCCCTAAGGGGTTCTGAGGGTTATAATGAGAGAAGTTCCTCCTAATGTGGGACAAGTGAGAGGTACAGACAAACAGGTTCTGAGAAGTATAATGAAGGACGTCCGTCCTAATGTGGGATAGTTGAGAGGTATGGTCAGAGGGGTTCTGATGGACAATATAAGGACCATCCTTCCTAACTTGGGAGAGTTGAGAGGTATGGACAGGGGGGTTCTGAGGGTTAAAATGAGGGATGTCTCAGTTTGCCTCTCAGAACCCTTTTCGTAGACTTCTCATGTTCCACATTAGGAGGGATACCCCTCTTTACATGTGACAGGCAAGCGGAATGAACAGCGTGATTCTGAGGGTTAAAATGAGAGACATCCCTCCCAGTGCTGGACCAGAGAGAGGTAAGTTTCAGTGGGACCCACCCTAGAGTAACATGTTTCAAAATGGAATATGTACAAGACTTTCTGACATTCACAACTATGAATAAAAGGCATTCGAGCAGTACTACCTTGCAGCTGTATTCCACTTTCTGGCCAGTGAAGCTGATAAACTTGGCACTTAGCGCCTGGCTGCCGCCCAGGCACAGCGGAAGTACAGAGGCTTCTCGGTCCAGCTGGCAGAGCTTTGAGGACAGGTCATACTGGAAGGAGCCCAGCTCACTGCTCTGCAGAGAAAGGCGGGCAGTGAGTTCACCGATCTTAAAGGCTGGAATTCAAATGTCACGTTCCTAGAAGAAAACAGGTCAGCAAGGTCAGAAATTTTGTGATTGTGTAGCATATCGATTAAGTACACTGCCTTATAGTTCTCACAGTGGAAAGGTAAAACTCAAAAAACTTCACAGTCTGCAAAATGTAAAACAAATTGCAGAATTTCAGTGAATTTGAAATGTTATACCACAGCAGTACATCTAATGAACATGCATCTGTCTGTAAATTGTCCGTACTATTTTCATTTTGCTTTATTTAATTTGGAGTTGGATTTACATAGTTTTTACATTCCCTTTTTATTTTTATAATTAATGGTTGTGTTATTTAATAGGGTTGCCATCACTTTCAAATGCAGTAATAAATGAAAATTATGTAGTCACTGAAATTCTTGATCTTCTAGGAATATCTTTACCATTGAGTCACACTAAAGAGTCTTGAGCGGGAGGCACTAGGACCCTGCGGGAGCCAGACATTTTCAGAAGGGCTGGTGCCAAGTCAGGCTATGTACATGCAAGGCACCGCGAGAGTGGCTCACGGTGCCAGGCTTACCTTGGCACCAGCCCTCAACTGCCTCAGTACCTTTTTTACATGAGGAGGTGCAGCATACTCTAACTAGTACTTATGCACTAAACCTAAGGGCACAAGATAGCTCTGGTGACCTGTGTAAGAAGGGTCAACAAGTCAGCAACATGGTGTTGTGAAGCACAATTTTAGCATGGAGCTTAATATTAGCTGCCGCCTTTAAGAGCACTTAGAACCTGCATGTAGCTAATTGTTGCACTGCCTGGCAGTGCCATGTATGCCTGTCAGTCAGAGAATCAGTCAGTCTGGGCTTGTCTCCATGAAGAGAACATCTGCTGTACAGAATAAAAATGAAAATTATGTACCTACCGTAATTCTTGATCTTCTCTTGTATCTTCACCATTCATTACTGCTTGGGTTGTGCCGGGCGTGCACCTACTACAGGAGATTTTAATTTTTTTGGGAGTTGGCACCAACAAGCGCCGCCCGAGCACGCACGCCGCGTAATGTGCTGAAGTGCCATTAGGTACTGCAGATCTTCTTCCATCTCGGTTCTGTTTCTTCCCATTAAGGCTGCACCTGCTACCGCGATGAGAATTTCTTAAACCTGCGTCATAGGCCTTTCTGCGACTCCTTCTCCAGTTCCTCCCAATGCCGTTGAACCGTTTTCAGTCCGGTAAGACCGTTCCTTATTTCTATGGCGCCAGGAGCCTTTTTCTGTGTTTTTCCAATTGTTTTCAGCATCATGTCAGGTTCGGGAGCCAAACATAAATCGAAAGTGGGCCGTGCCCCTATGCGTCGGTGCTCCTGTGGCCAGCATTTTTCCATAACGGAAAGAAAGAAAAAGCAGCACAACAAATAAATAAGTAGGCAAATTCATACAGAGTATTCCCCATCAAGTGCCACTCACCAAAATAAAAAGTCCGCCATTTTATGTGTGTAGGTCGGGGAAGAAGGACAGCAGGGTGGCAGTCGCCAGTTTGATCATTGCAGAGAAGCACAGTAGCCTCGTGGCAAATAATCCTCCATCTTTGTTTACAAAAACAACCAGAAAGGAAGTGAACCTTAAACCCCCCGCTGGTGGCCATCTTGCTACAGTCAGGCCAGTCAAAATACAGGAACTGTAGCCAGCCCGGTGGTGCTGAGGGTTGAGGCGCTGGACATCACTCCTCGCATCACGCCGGCGACCCAGGTTCGGGAACGAGCCCGGGTCATCGGGGGTCGGCAGGGGAGGACTAGGATTGAACGGCCGCTGACAGCTCTAGTCCTGGGGTGGGCTGGGGAAGCACACCGCGCTGCAGCGGCCCCTGGGGACGCCCGGGGGGTACTGCAGATGCAGATGTTAGCAGAAGGGGAGCGCGGTGGATGTCTGCACGTAAGTGCATGGACATCATTGCATGCCCGCGCTCCATCGAGGGACCTTAATGGAGGAAAAATGGCTGGGCGCGACTGTGCAGCCTGATAGCTGTGCCCTGCCTCACCGGGAGGACTCTTGTGGAATCACGCTGGGGGCTGGGCTGATCTGGCTGAACAGGGTACAGGAGGCCCTGTAGCGGATCAGCTATGGCCGGATCCCCATTATGCGAGTGAGCCTGGTGCTCTCCCGGCGGGCAGGCCGGCGGCTGGATGCCTCCACCGTAAGCTGATGCAGCAAGGTGGAAAAATAGTGATATGATTAAAAAAAAAAAATACAGTAACTGTATGTCAAAGTTCGGCGGCCATCTTGTGAAGGGCACAAATTGACCTCACTCCATAGAAATCAATGGTAATCCTATAGAAATGAATGGACACTGCAACAAATAACTGATTTTTGCAGCAAAACCTTTATTTAAAAAACAGACAACACAGAACTGAGTGGAAATTCTTCATTAAGACGTCATTTAATGAACTTTGCTACAAAGATTTGTACTTTTGTCTACAAAAATAATTTTTGTTCGGCACTTCATCCACGACGCAACATCCCGTCTCCTGCATGATGGCAACTCCTTCTCACCCGTATGACCTTCGATTGGTGAAATGCAGCTCATCTCGAACCACGATGTCCAACGGTGACACAGATATGGGCGCTGGAGTGTCCGGAGTGCTACCTTCACCCACCTCAAGGGCGTGGGGCTACAAAATCGAAACCATCCTCCATGACATCCAGTCTTCTATTTCAGCTTAAGGAGCACCAGTTATGCAAGCCATTCAAGACAACCTGGCCTATATTAAAGCTATTTCACCACGGTCCATACCAGCCTACAGCCAGTACCCTTCTCAGCCTTGCCTCACGAAGATGCTGTCGACTGGCTCGAACAGTTCCAAACCTGGATTTCTTTACATGGTTGGACTGATCCTTGGCGTGTTTCC
The DNA here is from genome assembly GCA_016271365.2 of Neoceratodus forsteri. Taxonomy (NCBI): domain Eukaryota; kingdom Metazoa; phylum Chordata; order Ceratodontiformes; family Ceratodontidae; genus Neoceratodus; species Neoceratodus forsteri. The sequence continues at coordinate 1,619,341,486 of CM028130.1, forward strand.
AATGCCTTGTGCTTGTTTCTGAGAGGGACTGCCATTTACTGGTTCAACACACTTCCAGAACAAGTCAAAGGAGATAGTGCCACACTGTACACAACCTTCCAAGCCCATTTTCTCCAAGCACATCCACCCTGGTTACTGAAGCAACAGCTGTGGAAGCATTACCATGCAACCAACCGAGAAAGAGCAAATAACAATATTTGTCCGGGACTGCTTCCTCAACTCTGTCTATATGTAATGCCAACAGAAACCAGTAACCTGGACGGACACAATCCAAGCTGCAAGACTTGCACAAGAGTCCATATTAAAGTCCCAGGCCAGTAGTGTACAGGCACCTCAGTTGTCACAGTTAGCCGCACTTGCAAAATGTGTCCAGCAGCAGCAATCAATGATAGAGACACTCACCACAACTGTCAATAGTCTGCACCACAGCTCAATTGCTTCTTCTGTCAATGCTCTTCGACCATTCCATTGGCGACCTGATCCACCTCCACCTTCACATGAGCCTGTGACCTGCCAGTGGTGTGGATTTAGAGGACACAATGCCGCTGTCTGCAAAGCTAAAGTACAACAGAAATCAAGAGAACCAAAGGTGCTCACCACTGCACAATCAGCAAGATAACCGCAACTACTCCCAGGATCAGAGGCACAGCAACTGACCGCCCCTCTGACTCTCACAATTCAAACAAAACGCATCCTCCAACTGCAAACTCAGGCACACTCTCACTTCCGGGGCAAAAGTATCTGTCATCAAGTCACCTCTCCTAGCCAACTATGTACCTGTAACCATTGGAGATTGGTCCACACACACCTTGGTCGACACTGGAGCAGAAATATCAGTTATCAATAGCAGTATTCTGAACAACAAGCTATTAAGTCATGTGCCTAATGTCTCTCCAGCCGACCTGAAGTACATTATCACAGCAAGCACAGCTACAGTACCTACCACAGGTGTGGTTCATCTTAAGCTCCACTTGGCTCACAGCAAGCTACTGTCAGGTTTTATATAGTGCCTGATCTACAACCTGGCAATAATTTTGGCCTGGACTTCTTCAAGCTCACAAAGGCATCCTAGACTCTGCCTCAAACAAACTATCACCAGATCCTCGGAGGCAACTCACAGCTGTAGACTCAGTCACTGTGCCTCCTTAGTCAGAGAATTTTTTTTATTTCTTTTTATTAAAAGTTTTCATTACACACACTGCAAATAAGAAAAGGGTTACAGTTAATTTATACATGTTTACAACGGTAGCATTATTTTGCAGCAGAATCATTAATCTCTGAGGGTAAAAACTTTGTCCTATGAGATCAGTACACCAGGTAGTGATATATAATAAGCAGTCCATCTCCATGTTGCACCCCAATTAATAACGTCAAGGAAAGAGGATTAATCCTATAGTTACAAAAGGTATCCACATAATCACCAAGGTGTAGTCAGAGATGGTTTTGATTGCCAAGATTTGAGGTGAACTACTTCCACAAGGTGTTGTTGGCATCGTCACGGGATCCACCGCGCTGCATTTGTTAGGTCTCCTTCCAGGAAATACCTTACTGGCAGTGCATGGCGGCGCAGTATTCCAAAAATGCTGCAACTTCACAGATGAGCCTGTAGTCATTTCAAAGGGTGCCAACATCGGAAAGTTTGTCTGCTTGTCTTCAGGAGACCAGCTCCATCTCATGCAAGAACCTCAGCCTGGTTCCACCAGCTTCAACAGAGTTGCCCGTCATTCAGTGACTAGCCTCTTCAAAACTTCCAGCATCTCCGACAGAAAAGCAATAACTTTTGAAATTCCTGGAGAATTACCCGGATGTCTTTGTAGGCCCAGATAACAAGCTCGTATGCTGTGATATCCTGCAACACACCATCGAAGTGCAGCCCAACCAGAAACCAATCCATCAGCAAGCCTACAAAGTGGGACACAAACACAAACAAGTTCTCGAGGACATAGTCAAAGACATGCTGGAACAAGACATTGTTGAATAGTCTACAAACCCCTGGGAGGCACCTTTCCTGCTGGTGGTTAAGAAGGACAAAGGGTATCGCTTCGTAGTAGACTACAGAAAACTCAATGCCTGCACAGTGCAGGATGCTCATCCCTTGCCTACAACCAAAGATGCCATTGAGAGGCTTGGTGCAGCCAGTCCTGCTTACTTCGCCACTCTAGACTTTAAGAGTGAGTTCTATCAAGTTTCCATTGATCCAGCTTCTTGTCCATACACAGCATAGCGGTGCCAATTGGAACTTTTCCAATTCAAACGTCTGCCTATGGGTTTTCAGAACAGTCCAGCTACATTTCAACATGTTATGGAAGCCGTACTACGTGGATTGTCTTGGAAATCTTACCTAGTCTACCTGGATGATGTGATTGTCTTCAACAGAACTTTGCCAGAGCACCTCCAACATCTCAAAGAAGTGTTCAAACGTCTCAGACAAGCCAATCTTAAGCTTCACCCAGAGAAGTGTAGTTTTGCACAGCATCAAATTCATTACCTGGGACATGTGGTTAGTTCTCAAGGCATCTCTCCGGATTCAGACAAGCTCTCAGCAGTCAAAGACAATCCAGAACCTAACAATCTCAAAGACCTTCGAGTTTTCCTGGGCTTGTCTGGCTACTACCGGAAGTTCATTTGCAACTATGCCAAGATCGCAGCTCCACCATATACCTCCACCAAAAAAGGATGTGACTATAACTGGACTTCCAAATGTAAAGAGGCCTTTGAAACCTTAAAACAAAACCTAATCTCTTCTCTAGTACTGGCCTACCCAAGGTTTGACCAACTCTTCAAACTCTACTCAGATGCTAGTTCCTTTGCAGTGGGTGCTGTGAACTTCAAGATGGAACAGAATGAGTTGTCTCCTATGCTGGGCGCTCTCTTTCCTCAGCTGAGCAGAATTATGGGGCATCACAGAAAAATAATGTCTAGCCATGGTATTTGCTGTAAATAAATTTGGCAACTACCTTCGCTACTCCTCCTCCTTTACTGCTATCGTGGATCACTCTGCCCTCAGATGGTTATTCGAAATGAAGGAGCCAGCAGGCAAGATCGCCCGATGGATTGCCATGTTACAGAGCTACAGCTTTGAAATTCAGTACAGACCAGGTCGAGTTCACTCAAATGCCAATGGTATAAGCCAGAGATGTTATCCCTCCGCATCATCCTCAACAGACGAAGAATCCTGCTTACAAGCTCTTCCCTTCCATGCCACAGATGTGCTTCCTGTGGATACTCCTACAGCACCTCAAGTTGCTTTCCTGCTACCAACCGCTTCTACAGAGAGACACACAAATCCTCAGTTACTGCAAGCAGCTGAGGAGCTTCTCATTTCATCTACTTCTGATCTGTCCCTGACAACTGTTAAAACACAACAAAGAACTGACACTCAGTTTACGGACATAATCACCTACTTAGAGTCTGGAACCTTACCACAACAAAAGCATTGCCAAGATGTACTTTCCTTTGCTTTGCAATACTTCCTCAATGACGGTGTGCTTTTTCACAGTTGGACCAAGGAAGACAAGGGTCATCGCATGGACAGAACTCATGTACAGTTAGTTGTGCCAGCCTCTCTAATCAATCAAGTTCTCTCCACTTTCTGGAGGTCATATGGGAATACACAGAACTCTAGAAAAGACAAGACTTCACTTCTTCTGGCCTCACATGAACGGGGACATTGTCCGATTTGTAAAATCCTGCCAGCCCTGCTCCCAAAGAAAGCCTCCTGCCAAACCAACAAAGCCACACATAATTCCAATGCCTGTAGCCACCGAACCATTCCAAAGAGTCAGAAACATTCTTGGGCCTCTACCTACATGCTCTGACTCTGGCAACAAATATATTCTTGTTTTTATGGACTACTTAACAAAGTATTTGGAACTCATCCCCATAAAAGACATTAAAGCTGCCACTGTGGCAAATGCCTTTCTTAACAGAGTTATTTGTCATCACGGTACCCCACTGTACCTACGTTCAGACAGAGGCACTAACTACCTTTCCACCATTGTCTGAGAAACATGCAAACTTCTCGGCATAAAAGACACACCACAAGTTACCATCCACAATGCAATGGACAGAGTGAAGAAATGGAAATTACGTACCTACCGTAATTCTTGATCTTCTTGGACGAAGTCTCCACCACTCATTCACACTGATGAGATCTACGATGGAGGCGCTAGGACCCTAGCACCTCCGGCGTAGATCCCATCAGTGTGAATGAGTGGTGGAGACTTTATGTCCAGGAAGATCTCCACTAGACAGGGATCTCTCGCTGCTAGAGATTCCTAAGTCAGCTTCTTCCTTCATTATTCCAATGCTGGAACAGCTCGAACTTGCCAGATGTGTTGCAGTCACCACGTTGGGCCAGAGAAAATTGGCAATGCAGAAAATGACAGCAGCCAAGTCGCATGAGCCTTCATTCTCTGTTGGGGACATTGTGTATCTGTACCGACTTGTCCTTGTTCCGGGCACCACCAAGAAATTGCTTCGCCCCCAGACTGGTCCCTTCTACATCATAGAAAAGCTTCCTTCTGTCCACGCTCGTCTGTGATGCAAGTCGGACGGAAAGCTGGTACACAACAAAGTCCACATAAACCGACTGAAACGTGACCTGAGTAACAAGCTTCCAGATTACACCAGTCCACCTAACAATGAAGCTGCACTTGAGCCTGCCACCTCTCTGAAACTGAGATCCTTCCAGTCAACTTGCAGATAGTTCCTACAGATCTTCCCACTCCTGCACTCTCCAGCCGGATTCCGCTTTGCCAGATGATTTGCCTGGAACTTCTCTTCTTCTCAACCTTCTTCTCCTCTCAGGACTATTCTGTACACACATCGGTGTATCAGATAGAGAAGATCTTAAGAAAGAAGTTTGTCAATGGATCCTGGACTTATAGAGTCAAGTGGTGCAAATTTGACAGAGGGCAGAACTCCTGGGTTGAGCTTTTAGTGACCTGACCCCATCCTGTCAGGAACTAGTACAATCTACACATGCCTCCATTCCCACTGACCAGAAAAGTCGACAGAGGTCTTGAACTTTGTTGCCGGACTCTGTATTTTGAGACTGAATCTTCTTTCTCTGGTGATAGTCTCCCTCTTTAGCTGTTTCGCAGTAAATGCCTTGTTGTACCTATATTATGCAACTGTTCTGGTGGGTATCTAGTGATAAGGTGCTCGCTATTGAGCACACACCAAAAAGGGTGACTCAATAGTGGCGCCTTGTCAGGCGACTACTGGATGGGGTGGGCGACTGCAGGTATAACAACGTCCTGTCGCTATATATATATATATACACACACACACACGTGCAGGCAAAGGCACGACAGGAGGGGAGGAGGGTGTGTGGTGTGTTGCGATGGCAGCCGAGCTGCCCCTGGACATGGTGGATGGGTCACAGGCTTCAGCTGCGAAGGTGCCGGATCAGGTCTGGGCACGCATACATTTTGTTGCACCCAGCCCAAATTTATTTATTCTTTTTAATTTGCACCTCCCGGAGTCGAGAATCCTTTAGTGGGGGGGGGGGTGTGTGCATAAATATACAAAATGTAAGTCCCTGGCACCCTTTTGCCATGTGCCAGGGTGTACATCAGCGAAATTGATTTTCGCTGATGTACATTCACAGTAACGGCGATCGCCTTTGTGCGATCGCCATTATCACATAGAACCGTTCTGGTGGTACTGCATTCCTACACATAATGCTTTTTTTTTTTCTTCCCTCCTTAGGAATATCTTTTCACGTGGACAGTCCACCTTTTATTACTGTTATGCAACTGTTATTAAAGTTTTAGCCTGCATTCTGGGTATCCTCCAGCTGCTACCCTTCCCTCTCTTCCCTGTTCCTTCCCCCGCACTTTAGCGCTTGTGGCATGACCAAGCCTCAAGTACTATTGTGTTCCCATCTCTTTGGTGCTACTCTGAGTGCTTCCCAGTGTAGTCCAGATTCTTTCCTCCCCCTCCCTGCAGTGGAGTACTGTTTTGTTTTCAATGTAATGCCTTGAAATACATGAAAATGTTTTTTTGCCTTAAAACTTACTTCAAAATATTTATTACTTAGCAACTGTTTATAGTTTATTGCTTGTTTGAGTGGTGCTCATATCACTGTCCCAAGTGTGATGTGGAAGTAATTTTAAGCATGGGCTTAATAGCCGCCCATCGGCGCTGCAGTTGGATTTCTGCTTATGATGCCAGCGACCCAGGTTCAGGAATGGACCTGGGACATCAGAGGGCTGGCCGGGGAGAGGGATGGAGCGTCCTTCTCTCCTCCCGAGGGGGGGAGAGGACCGTGCTGACGCACTGGCGGGAGCCGGGTCACCGCAGCAGCCGGCATCAGAGCGTAGGTTGACGGGTGGGGCGGATGTTGCTCATCATTGCACGACCTGCCCCTCACATATAGGGGGAGAAAAACACAGCTGCCCGCCGCCTGAATAAAGCCTGCCCCTCTGCTCCGATAAGCTCCCAGGCCGGCTCCCTGACCTACCCCGACTTTGTGGCACTTGAGCCAGTGCCGCAACCCACCCTGGGAGGTAAGCCAGGGAGTATTGGGGAGTCATGGCTAATGTGGGAGTGTTTAAGCGGAGGGGGCCATGACTGAGGCCGAGCAATGGCGGCTGGCTTGAAAAGTATAATAAAAAAAAAAAAAGCATGGGGCTTAATGTTAAGCTGACACCGCTTTATGAACACTTAGAACCTGCATGTAGCTAATTGTTGCATTGCCTGGCAGTGCCATGTATGCCTGTCAGTCAGAGAATCAGTCAGTCTGGGCTTGTCTTCATGAAGAGAACATCTGCTATACAGAATAAAACCATCATTCTTTATTTTATGCGTCTGTCCAGTTATTCACATGGTCCTGCAAGGGGTCTCCACCAGCAGTGACAGATGGGTCTGGCAGACCAGAGAGAAGGTAAGGGTCTTTAGTGGGATACCAAACCAAAATGCCACAGTAGTCTTCCCAATCCAAACCAAGGAAGGGGAAGACCAGTCAAGGGACTGGAGTGAGCCTGGGGGATGGTGGGTGGGCATGTGAATTAATGGTGAAGATATTCCTAGAAGATCAAGAACTATGGTGAGTGCACCATTTTCATATCTTCTAGGAAATCAATCCTCACCACTGATTCACACTAAGGGTCTGAATGCCAAACTCAGACAAAAAAAAACCTGAGCTAGGCTAGTAGGAGCTAAGGGCTTACTCAGGACTGAAGTCCATTCAGGATAATCCAGCGAAAGGTGGCATGCTGCCTGGCATGAACTTCCAGGGTATAGTGCTCAAAGGGACTGTGTACCTTTGTGATTCAGTTTGCAGTTTCCACCTCCTGTCCTTAGCTTTTGATGACATTGGATCAGGGAATCTCTTTGTGGCAAAAGTAGTTATTTTTAAGTTTATTCAGCCCCAAACTTCAGTGACATTTTCATCTTGTTTACATGGCGCTCTCCACGCTCCCGTCTCTGTGCATGATGTATGTACTTCACTTGCATTAAATGGCTCCACTGTAGTGCTGTACTGTTTGCTACTGTGGTAATGTAAGTGTAACAGAACATAGAAGGGTTGAGCGAAATCACCCTAAAATCTACTAAGGTTAAATCTAATCACCATTAAGGAATCTATTACTTCAGCAACCCTGTTCTTTGTCTAGCTAATTATACTGTTGATGCTCAGAGCCTCAAAGTACAGCACTGCTGCAGAGCTGTGAGAAACACTGTGCAATGCTGGTGAGTTGGGAAGACTGGAGACTTGAGTAGGGACTGCGGTATCGCTATAGGTAGGGTAAATAGGGCACACTAGGTGGGCCCGGAGGCCCTTATCTGCCAACAGTTTCTATGTTTCTATGTCATGCGCTGAGACGGGAGCTCATAGTACGCAATGTAAACAGAAATAAATGGCGCTGAAGTTTGGGGGTGGGGGTATCGCGGCTGAATAAACTTACAACTAATTACTTTTGCCACAACGGGATCACTGGCGCTGTGTCACCAAAGGCTAAATCAGGTGGGCAGGAGGTGGAAATGGCAAACTGAAGCACAAAGGTACACATTCCCCTTAACAAAACGTGAGAACTGCAACTATATTATAGCTCTGCAATATAACACCGATAGACACAGAGGAAATCTGTGCCTGGGACGTGATAACTGCACTACTGGAGTGGGTACGTATCAACCTTTCAGCATTACTCCGTGCCATGACATGACAGTGATGTAGACAGCTCGCAACTGAGGCAGAAATGCATTCGATTGTAACAGGCTATCCTTTTCAACTGGGATCGAAGAAGACAAAGAGCTGTTTGGATTACCTGAAGTCCTTAGTTCTGTCCAGGTAATACATAAGGACCCTGAGAACATCCAGAGAACAGAGAGTGCACTCTCCTTCATTCTAGAAGTTGGCAAAGTAGGTGGGCAGCACAGTGACCGATTTTAGATGGAACTCCGCCACCAGTTCAGGAAGAAACTTGGAGAGAGTGATGTGTGTGTGTGTGTGTATGTGTGTGTATCACTACCTTGTCCTTGTAGAAAACAGCATACAGTAAATCTGTGACCAAGACATGGATTCAGAAACTCTGCAAGCAGAAGGGATGACCACTTGAAAAGCTGCTTTCCATGTTAAAAATGAAAATTACGTACCTACCGTAATTCTTGATCTTCTCTTGTATCTTCACCATTCATTACTGCTGGGTGTAAGCCAGAGGCGCGCACCTTATGGGAGTTTTTTTTTTTTGAAGGAGGAGTCAGCGCCACTCAAGAGCGACGCAACGTGGTGTGTGACGGGCGGCCATTAGGCGCTGCAGACTCCTCCTCCATCCCAGTTCTGTAAGCCGGAGAGGCGAAATAAGGATTAAGAAAAAGAGAGCCGAGGGATAGGCAAAGGAAAGGAAACAAACTGAAAAAGGAATAAGCCGATAGAGGACAGGAAAGAGGAGAACCCTACCCAATGGGACCGCCGGGCCTCACTCCTGGAGCGGCTCCGAGGGAGGAACAGATAAGGGAGAGGAAGAAAGAAGAAGAAGAGAGAAGGATGTTGGGAGGAGGGACAAATTCTGCTAAGTTGTGAGTTAAATTGGCTTAAAGGCTTATCAGCTCGGAACCAAAGGCAAGGGAGCAAGGATCCCATCAAACAAAACTGGCCTAAGAAGGTTCGACCGAACCTTTTGCACAGCTTGATACACAAAAGGCAGACTTTCTACACCTCCCGCTATCCCCAACCCCTTACTCAAGCTGAGAGCTCACAGACTGCCAAGGCACATAATCTGTTCCTGAGGGAGAGCGCCCAACTATGATAAGGGAGAAAGGACCCACTAGCACATTGTTGCATGCTAATACTGGGGGTAGTCCCACAAGGCACCCTTTGGAAGCGGACAAAGAAAGAGTAGGAAACTCGTTCTGACTCCCAGGGAGGCAGAGGCAAAAATCAGATCACCAGTTCCAAAAAGCAATTTGAAAAATGCTAGACTATAGTTCGACTAGCACAGACTGGCGAAGACAGGACAAGATCCAGAGATGCCAGCCGAATCCTGAACCAAGGAACAGGACCGTTTAAGAGTAGCCTTGTTAGCTGGTGATTGAGCAAACATGGCCTAAGAAGGGGCCCGAAGGCCACCTTCAAGGGTAATCAGAAAGAGTTCCCTCAGGAGAAAGACATAATCCTACTCGTTCTCCTCCCTTTCTAGACTTATGCTACCTGTTCTGAGAGAAGAACAGAAGGCTCAAGTTCAAAGAATTAGGCTCGAAGGCCATGAGGAGAAGGGGAGGAAAAACGAGCAGAGTGGAGGGGATGCCCAAGAAGGAGGTCCATGAGGGGAAGGTGGGCGGGATTCAGTAATAAATGGTGAAGATACAAGAGAAGATCAATAATTACGGTAGGTACGTAATTTTCATATCTTCCCTTGTCAATCTTCACCATTCATTACTGCTGGGTGAGTACCAAGCCCCCCTGGGAGGGGAACTAGAGTAACCCTGAGGGAACAAGACCCTCAGCTTCCTGTTGGTGAGAAATAGGAAGAAGAGATCCTGGCTGTACTAGACTGGAAGCCTAAGGCCTAGAAGAGCTAGGAGGTGTCCCCTGAAGATGAGGGGACGGAGGAAGCCCCTGCAGAAGCCTCCTAGCCCTGGAAGAAAAGAGGCGGGTCCCTCGGAAGGTGGACTGAATCACCCTACACCGGGCCAGGGGTGGCAACCTTATTAGACGAAGCCATGCCGTCCGCCTAATGCAAATCACTGTCCCCGCAAGCCTGGAAGCCACCACACTGGCATCGTAGGACGCCCTTGCTTGGTGCCTTGCCAGTTCCAGGCCTATAGCAGAGAGGATAATGGCCTGCCTAGATTACTCCGTATTGGGCATTGGTGCTAGTAGCTGAGATAGCATCGACCACAAGTGCCTGTTACAGGCAGCGTGGTGTGCCTGATGTGATACAATGCACCGCATCGCACGAGAAGAAAACACTCACCTGGTCCAGAAGAGATTGCTGGTGCTCAACCATGTGTACCAAATAGTTCTGGGCGCGCAGGGCCAAAGTAGAGAAGGCATATACCTGGCAACCAAAATGGTCCAGCTGCCTAGATTCCTATCTGAGGGGAATTCCCAAGAGCACAGGCTGAGAAACCCCAAGCCCACCTGATGAGAATGGGAAATCGGCCTTAGGGTGAGAATCAGTAGGGGCTTAACCTCAGGGGCGTGGTACAGGACCTGACGCCGGTTGCATCCAGACATTGGATGTAATGTGATCATGGGGGTCACCAAAGGTGGGATTACTACTGAGGTGACATCCAGCATGCTAGATGCTCAGCCAAGCGACACCTCTGAGGATCTTGCTCTATGTTTGCCAATGCTGCGACTCCTGGATAAGTTTAAGAACTTCCAAGAAGGAAGGGTCTTCCAGAGGGGACATAGGAGTCTCCTGACCCTGTCGTCCTTGGGAGAGGAGGGACGACAGCCCAGCAAGTCAACAGAATCTGATTGCCCCGGCCTGAGACCTCTGAGACTGGTGCAGGTAGAGGATGGACCCGGTCAGAGGTGGCGATGGCACCGACGTCAGGCAGTCACTCCTGAGAGGTCAGAACTCCAGGGAAGGACCTAGGAGAATCATGCGTTGATGCGGCGACCGACATAAATCCCTCCAGGGCCATCAATCAATGGGAGAAAACCCACCAAGCCTGCAATAATGTGTCTAAAGGCCAGGCGATGAAAGAAATGAGACCCGTTTGTACAGGGAGGGAATTCAGGTCATGTGTTGGACAGTCCTTGGAGGGAACCGATGATGGGCCTGAGAAATCACGTGAAGGCTCAGATGGTGGCGGAGGATCAGGGCGCCCCGCAGATGGATGGCCCATCGCTGGGCCCAACGAGAAGTGTGTAAGGTGGAGGACTCAATAGGATTGAAGGGCGCTCAGGAGATAGCTCTTGGGGGTCCACTGGAGGGTCCAGAAGGACTGGGGATGCCGAGGCCGGTGGCTCCAAAGAAGAAAAACCAGCAGACCCAGGCATCTGGTGGCTGGTTGCCAGGTCCATGGAAGGAGGACCAACAGGTGGTGGTGATCTGACTGGAGCCAGGCGGGAAAGGCTCAGGGCCTGAGTCAGGAGACTCTGGGGGGGACCCCCGCGGATGATGGCTGTGCGCACTCAGAGGTGAGAAACAGCTGGTGCTGGTCCAAAGGACCGACGTCGGAACCCACAGAAGGATCCAGCTGAGGCACCGGGGCTGGGCAAATGTCAGGGGAATCACAGACACTCCTAAGCCCAAGCTGAGCTCCCTGGCTGAGGACTCTGTGAATGAGTAAAGGGCCTGAGTGACAGGGGAGGCAGGACAGAGGAAGAGTCCTCCAAGTCTACAGAGTTGCCGCCCAACACTTTGACCAGAGTGGGCGGCGGGGCCAGAGGTAACCATGAAGGGGAGAGGGCTGACTTGGCCAAGGAAGCAGACCCCTCATGAGGAAAGCTCCTGACGTCAGCCACAGCCCCCGGTGGCGACCGTGCCCTAGAGGTGGTCCGATCCCGGTGTTTGTCCGGCTTGTGCTTCTTCTTCTTCAAAGAAGAGGAGGACTCCAAAGAGGTCCCTGGGAAGGATGAAGTGCTCTGGGCCTGCAGCTCCTTTTTCATGGTGGCCAATTTCTTCTGGAGGAGATGGGCTTCCAGGACTTGCTGGCATCATTTTCATACATACATATGAATCTGCCAGCAGAAACAGACCTCCTGGTCTATCAATGTCTGCCCGAGTGTGCAGCTAGCCCCCTAGTCTGCAGCTGCCCCAACCCCCTCATGTGACTTGGTTGAATTCATGGCAAGCCAGGCAGGACTCAGTATTGTGGTCAGAGCCTAGGCAGATAACACATGGGGAGTGGCTGTCTATCTGGGACCTGCTTGCAGCAGGTGCATTTAGACTTGTGGCACTCCGAGGATGTTGGTGACAATGTGCAGCTGATGAAAAAATACACTGAAAAGAAATGAAATAAACCAAGGTAATGAAAATGGCGGTCGACTGAAGCAATGTTCCAACAAGTCCGATGAGCGCAGGTCAACGTCGGGAAAAGAACTGAGGTGGGGCTGGGGGACCACCACTTTATACCATAGGGGAAGGAACGTCAGCATGCCGACATCAGGAGCGGTCCCCCACTGTAGACTGCTAGTTGGAAGTTTTCTGTGTGGTCCTAGCACCTGACGGCTTAGTTCTAACAGTGTTGCCTACTGCAAGAGCCCCCTTGAAGTAAGATCATAGAATCTAACAGCAGATAAGGACCACTTGGCCCATCTAGTCTGCTCATTTTTCTCTCCCTTCCTATACTGTCACCGCAGACACTACTTGATCTCTGTCTCCCTCCCCTCCTTGCTTCCCACTAAGATTCCTTTGTGCCTATCCCATGCATGCTTGAAGCCCACCACTGTTTTCACTCCCACCATCTCCACTGCAAGACTGTTGTAGGCATCTACCACTGTTTCAATGAAGAGGTACTTCCTCACATCTGTTGAATTTACCCCTTTCAGCTTCATTGCATGTCCCCTTGTTCTCACACATCTTTTCCTCTGAAAAATACTCCTCTCCTGTACCTTATTTACCCCCATGAGGTATTTACAGGTCTCTATTATATCCCCTCCTTTCTTCCAGGGTGTACATATGGAGATCTTTCATTCTCTGCTTGTACGGCTTCTGATACAAACCCTGCACCATTTCAGTTACCCCGTTCTGAATTGCCTCCACTCTATGTCCTTCTGAGATGTAGTCTCCAGAACTGGACACAATACTGCAGGTGCGGTCTTCTCAGCAATCTTCACAGTGGGAACACCACTTCCCTCCTTCTGCTGGTGATACTCCTCCCTATGCACCCCAACATCCCACTGGCCTTACGCACTACCTTGTTGCACTGCCTCGCCACCTTGAGATCATCAGACACAATTACCCCCAGGTCCCTTTCCTGTTTGGTGACTGTCAATACCTCTTTTCAATACTGTACTCCACCGCTAGGTTAGTGTACTCAAGTGCATGATTTTGCACTTATTCACACTGAAGCCAGCTGCCATGCTCCTGACCACTCCTTGAGTTTTCTCAGTTCTCTGCACATTCTTTTCTCTCTCCTGAGTTTCCACCCTATTGCAGATTTTGGTGTCTTCCGCAAAGAGACAGACCTTCGCTTCCAGCTGATCTGCAATGTCACTTACAAAGACATTAAAAAGGACTGCTCCCATTACTGAGCCTCACTGGTCACCCTTTATTCCCTGGAGTGAATTCCGTTTATCACCATGTTCTGTCGCCTATCCCATAACCAGTTTGTTACCCAGTTTACCACTTTTGGACCTGCCCCTAAGCTGCCCAGTTTCCTGTGAGCCTCCTATGGAATTGTGTTGAAAGCTTTATTGAAATGTAAGTAGGCCATGTCACCTCTTCACCCTGATCTATTTCCTGGTCATCCAGTCAAAGAAATCTATCAGGGTTGTCTGACATAACCCCCGGCTGCCTCAGGTCTTGTAACCTGCTGGATTCAAGAATACTTCACAATCCTTTCCTTTAGAAATGACTCCATTAGCTCCCCCACCACTGATGTCAGGCTGACTGGCCTATAATTGCCAGCCTCCTCCGTGCTACCGCTTTTGTGAAGTGGGACCACATCTGCCTTCCTCTGTTCCTCTGGAACTACTCCTGTTTCAGCGAGTTGTTAAACAGGACTGTCAGAGGTGCAGCCGGTACCTCCCTGAGCTCCCTCAGTACCCTTGGGTATACCCCGTCTGGCCCCATAGCTTTGTCCACTTTCAGATTTGCGAGTTCCTTGAGGGCTCTCTCCTCTGTAAAGAGGGTTATATGTCTACCTCCTTCTCTCCACTGCTCCTGTTGCTTTTATGTGGCCCATCCGCCTTTCCCTTCCTCTGTGAAGACTGGACAGAAGAAGTATCTTTTCAGGAGATCTGCTTTTTCCTTATCCTCCTCTGCACAGTCTGCACCTACCCTTCTGGACCTCACACTCTCTCTCCCCTAGTCTTCCTCTTTTCACTTATGTGCCTAAAAAATGTCATGTCCTTTTCCCTTACCCCTTAGGCTATTCTCTCCTCAGTTTGCACCTTTGAGCTCCCCACCGCTTTCCCTACCTCCCTCAGCTTTTCCTGATACACCTCCCTGTCCTCGTCCCTCTGCATCCCTTTATCCCCTCCTGAAAGCAACCCTTTAGCCTTTACCTTTTCAGCCACTTCCTTCAAGAACCATAGTGGTCTCTTTTTTCCACTTGTTTTTGCTCCTTCCTTTGTGCCGAGGTTTGTTGCCTTCACTGTACCTTCCTTACCTTAGCCCACTGTTCCTCCGCCCCACTCCACCCAGGTCTTCCTCCTGCTAGGCGTCTCTGAAGCATTCACCCATACTTTTAAATCTGCCTTCCTGAAGTCCAATGTGGCTGTAGTCCAGTTGGTGTGAGCTCAGTTCTGTCAGCATTGGCTTTAGGCATGTGGGTGTGGGCTTAATCCAGTTGGTATTAGCTCTAGTCCAGTTGGTGTGGACTCAGTTCCGTGGGCATGGGCTTTGGGTCAGTGGGTGTGAGCTCTAGTCCAGTTGGTGTGGGCTCAGTTCTGTGTGCCTGGGCTTTATAGGTCACTGGGTATGGGTCTAGTCCAGTTGGTGTGGGCTCTATTCCAGTGGGCGTGGGCTCTATTCTGGGAGGCGGTATGGATTCTAGTTCTGTGAGTGTGGGTGCTAGTCCACTGGATGTGG
The DNA here is from genome assembly GCA_016271365.2 of Neoceratodus forsteri. Taxonomy (NCBI): domain Eukaryota; kingdom Metazoa; phylum Chordata; order Ceratodontiformes; family Ceratodontidae; genus Neoceratodus; species Neoceratodus forsteri. The sequence continues at coordinate 1,619,356,644 of CM028130.1, forward strand.
ACTCTCTTTATGGAGACTCTCATTCTGGGCTTTGTTCAGTGGGTGTAGTCCTTGGTCCAGATAGTGTGGGCTCTAGTCCAGTTAGTATGGGCTGTAGTCCAGTGGGTGTGGGCTCCAAATTGATGTGGACTCTAGTCCAGTGGGTGTGAGCTATAGTTCAGTGGGTGTGGGCTCTAGTCTAGTTTCTATGGGCTCTAGTTCAATTGCTGTGGACTCTAGTCCAGTGGGTGTGAGCTACAGTCCAATGGGTGGGCTGTAGACTAATTTATATGGGCTCCAGTTCAGTTGCTGTGGACTCTAGTCCAGTGGGTGTGGACTCTGAGTCCAAGGGTGTAGGCTCTAGTCCAGCAAGCGTAGGATCAGTTCTGATGTGTATGGGCTCAAGGTGTGGGGTATGTGCTCTAGTTCAGAAACACAGAAACAGAATCTGTCGCCAAATAAGGACCGCCTGGCCCACCAAGTCTGCCCATTTTCCCTACCCATTTCTACTATCCCCACTCTCTGTTTGTCTATGTCTATCCTTCACTCCTTTGTTGATATCACCCCTTTATGTCTGCCCCATGTTCACCTGAATTCTCCTACTGTCTTCGTCTCTACCACCCCCTCGGAAAGGCTGTTCCAGTTGTTCACCACTCCTTCTGTGAAGAAGTACTTCCTCACATTACTCCTGAGCCTGCCTCCCTCGAACTTCATGTCATGACCTTTTGTTCTCGAACCGTGTTTTGTTTTGAAAAGGTCACGCCCTTGTACCGTGTTAATGCCCTTTAGGTATTTGAAAGTTTCTGTCATATCCTCCTCTCTCTTCATTCTTCCAGCGAATACATGTTGAGGTCACTCAGCCTTCCCTTATATGACAACTAATGCAACCACTGCACCATCTTTGTAGCCCTTCTGTAACTGCCTCCAGTCTGTCTACATCCTTCCTGAGATAAGGTCCCCAGAATTGTACACAGTATTCCAGATGTGGCCTCAGTAGTTGTTTGTAGAGTGGCACCACGACCTCTCTTTTTGTACTAGTCATACCCCTTCTGATGCAACTGAGCATCCTGTTGGTTCTCCCCACAGCCTTCTCGCACTGCCTGGCCCTCTTCAGATCATCAGTTATGATCACCCTAGGTCCCTTTCTTGTTTCGTGGTTTCAGGACTTGGCCCCTCATCACGTAATCCTCACTCGAATTTCTGTGCCCTAGATGCATGATCTTGCATTTCTTAGTATTAAAACTCAGGTGCCACACCCTTGACCATTCCTCCAGCCTACCTAGATCCCTTTTCATTTTGTCCACCCTCTCAGGAGTGTCCACTCTACTGCAGATCTTAGTGTCATCGGTAAAGAGGCACACTTTCCCCTCTAACCCCTCAGCAATGTCTCCTAAGAAGACATTAGAGAGAACTGGCCTAGAACTGACCCCTGGGGAACCCTGCTGGTCACTTCCTCTCGGTTGATTGGGCCCCATTTACCACCACCACCCTGCTCTTCCACTCAACCAGTTTCTAATCCAGTTTACTACCTTGGATCCACTCCTATGCTATCAAGCTGGTTTAACAGCCTTCTGTGCGGAACAGTGTCAAATGCCTTACTAAAGTCAAGGTAGGCTATGTCTACCGCCCTTCCCTGTTCCAGCTCCTTTGTTATCCAGTGAAAGAAATCAATCAGATTTGTTTGACACGACCTACCCGCTGTGAATCCATGCTGCCTTGGGTCCAGCATCCCACTTTGCTCTATATGTGCCACAATCCATTCTCTCAGTAATGACTCCATCAACTCCCCCATCACTGAGGTCAGACTGACAGGCCTATAGTTGTCTGCCTTTTCCATGCTCCCACGTTTGTGGATATGAACCACAATCGCACTTCTCCAGTCTTGCAGTACCTCACCTATTTTCAGTGATTTGTTAAATAGTCCTGCCAGTGGTGCTGCCACTTTCTTTCCAAGTTCTTTCAATATTCTGGGATGCATCTCATCCGGACCCATAGCCTTGTCCACCCTTCAGCCTCCCCCCCCCTCGCAGCCCCATCTCTTCGGGAGTCACCTACGGCCTTTTCAGCCCTCGCTCACCTACCTGGTGACCAGTGCAGTCCATCCCCCATGAAGCCCTGGTTATACCCCCCAGACGGGGTATGGGGTGGGGGCCCATGCACCCTAAGACGTCTATCTTTCGTCGGGATGCTGTCTCTGGGCAGGTAGGGGCATTGAGGGTCGGGGCCTGGTGCTCTGTCTACTAGGAGGCCGCGAGGTGTTTTTCTGGTGTTCTCACGATGTGCCGTGTCCCCTGACGTCAAGGCGCTTGAGCGCCGACGTCTGGCACATCGCCCCCCCCTGTTAGGCATCGGACTTGTTATACCTCGGGTCTCCACCCAGGGTCAGATAAGAGCCGAGCTCTGCTTCCCCCCTCCCCCCGGAGAGGACGAGCAGTCCCTGGGATGCTCAAGCCCTCTCCCCCTGGCCGGCCCTCCAGCTTCCCGGGCTCGTTCCCGAACCCGGGTCGCTAGCGTCGTAAGCGGAAATCCAACCGCTGCGCCAGCAGGCCAGCTCACCCTTGATAGTTCTTGGAGGATTCTCTCCTCCGGGAATGGATTACTGTCCACTCCGCTTCCTATGTTTCCTCTACCATTTAACTGTGGGCCCTCTCCTTCCTAAAAACTGAACAAAAATATGTGTTTAGGATTTCTGCCTTCTCTGTGTCCTCTTCTGTGCTGCCCCCACTTCCTTCCTCAGCTGTATGATCCCCCTTTGGATTTTCTTCTCTCATTAACATACCTTTAAAAAGACTTGTCCCCTCTCTTTACAGCCTGTGCAGCTCTCTCCTCAGTTTGTGCCTTTCCTCTTCTGATCACCTTCCTTGCTTCTCTCTGTCTTTCCAGATACAGATTCCTGTCCTCCTTGCTCTGGGTACTCTTGTCCTAAATGCTTTCCTTTTTTTCCTTACCTTTTCAGCTACTTCCCTAGAGAACCACAGTGTTCTTTTTTCCTCTTTGCCTTGCTCACTTGTCTAACGCACAGGCTTATTGCTTCAGTTATGGCCCTCCTGAGATATGCCCACTGCTCCTTTACTGTTCCTCCTGCTTCTCTTGCTGCCATGGCTTCCCTGAGACATTCCCATATATTCACAAAGTCTGCCCTCCTGGAATCCAGAATTCTCACTTTCATGTGGCTAGTCTCCTCCACTGTTCTCACCATGACCCATATTGTTTGGTGGTCACTGGACCCCAGGGCGTCACCTATCTCTACATCTATGACTCTCTCCCCATTAGTAAGCACTAGGTCCAATATCGCCCCCTCTCTGGTGGGTCCTTGTACTAACTGCCTGAGGCATGCCCCTTGCAGGGCATGCAGGAGGCCCCTTCCCTTTGTTGTAGCTGCAGTACTGGAGACCCAATTTATATCTGGTAAACTTAAGTCTCCCATGAGCAGCACTTCTCCCTTGTCCACCGTCCTGTTGCTATCCTCTATGAGTGCCCTATCCTGCTCCTCCATTTGTGCCGGGGGTCTGTAGATTACTTCAGCCCAAAGGGCAGTGTTCTTTCCTGTTTCTGGAGTAACCTACAGTGCTTCCACCTCCCCTTGCATTCCTTGTACCTCTGTGGCCTGGATTTCTTCCCTTGCATAGAGAGCTACCTCCCTTCTTTTTTCTCCATGCAATTGTCTGTACACCATGTTTCGGTCACTGCTACAATGTCTAAGTCTGCCTCCATCATTAATGCCACTAGGACTGGTAGCTTGTTACCCAGACTGCAGGCATTTCAGTGTATGTGGGCGTGGGTGCAAGTCCGGTGGGTTTGCATTCTCATTCTGTGGGATATGAACTCTAGTTCAGTGAGTGTGGGTCTATTCCATTTGTGTGGGCTCTATTCCAATGGGTACAGGTTCTCATTCTTGGAGGATTGGGCTCTAGTTCTCTGGGTGTGGACTCTAGTCCAGTTGTGTGAGGTCTAGTTCAGGGGAGGGGGGTGCTTCCTTCTTGGAGGAGCTGTCTTTCAGACTGGACTGCATGTTAAACAGAAGACCCTGCTGCCCACCTCTCATGGTCATCCAGGTGGAAGCTGACAATCCCATGACAATTTTTTTTTGTTGTATGCTCTGTGTAGGCCCCCTTCCATTCTACCCAGCTGCCTTCTCCTTTGGGCGGCCACGTCCTCACCCTCCGCCGCTCCCCCGATCTGGCATCCATCTGCCCCACTGCCCACCTGTCCTCACGTTTCCCTTCATCGGGGGGGGGGGGCTCTGCCCATGGGAGGCATCCAGTAGGGGAGATAAGGTGCCCTTTGGCACCCCCTCACATCTTGGGTGGGTGGCGCGGGGTCGACTCAGGGGAGCCTCTCGGCTTTGCGGCCAAAGGAGGCGGGCCGCCATCATCTGACCGGCACAGGTGGCCAATTTCCTTGTTCTGGTTACCCCACCTCCTGGGGAGGCATGCCACGGCATCCTTGTACCCTGTGCATTCGGCATGTGTAGATTCAGAACAGTTCAAATTAAGACCAGATAAACATAAATTTCAAAGACAAACTGAAGAGAATTTTAATGGATTTATTTTCCAAGTGCAGACGCACAGCACATGCCACGCTGCCCCAGCGCTACAGCAACTTACCCTCCTCAGGGGGCGTGTGGTCATTCACGCCGCAAAGTGCAAGGATGAATCTAGCCAAAGGGCAATGCCTTCACTACCCCGGAGGAAAGCATCCAAGAATGCTTGAGCCCTCCCTGCTGACCTCCACTCCTGACGCTCTGGGCTCAGGTGCGACGCTGGGTCGCCAGCGTGCCAGGCGATCCCCTATCACCTAGTGCTGCGGAACCGGTAACCCATCACAATTTTGACAAAACTTAGTGTATTGCCTCAAACTCTGTAGGTCCTCACTCACAACAGTTTGTCATCTGTGAAATCCCTGCTTGTAGTTAGAGACCCTTATTTTGAACTGTGCAGCCACCTCATAGTCTCTGAGCTCTATGACCTAGGTTTATTTGGAGAGACCCTTACATTACTATGTGCAGGACCCCCCCCCACACACACAGTTTCTGATATCTATAGCTTCCTTGTGTATAGCTCAAGAGACCATTACCTCAGACAGCCCAGGATTCCGCTTCACCACACCAGCACCACAGTTTCTGATAGCTATGAAATCTCTGTGTGGAGCTAGAGTGAGACCCTTACCTCAGACTGTGCAGGAACAATAAACTGAGGTGGCAGGTTAATGTCCAAGGATTTGCAGTCAGTTGTAAATGTCACAGGGACTGCCAGAGGGTTTTCCAGTTTCACAGTCGCAGACGTACTCTGCCGGACGGCTGTTGTCATCTCGATGGTGCTGAGCACACCAGGAGGTGTTGCCTTGAAGGTGGCTAAGTAGTATAGATACTCCTGGGTAGCCTCATTTCGGAAAATGACCTGACAGAGGAAAGACAACAAGTGAAAGAGTGAAAGACATTAAGAGTACTGCATTACAAATAAATGAAAGTGTGGCTGCCAATAACAACTGTACAGAACTGTCCAATCACCCCTATTTCAAAGGCTGCACTGCTTTTTTATTTCCAATCAGTGTTTTTCCACCTGGATCTTCCAGAATATCTTCACCATTCACTCACACTCATGGGTCTAAGATGGAGGCATTAGGACTCAGCGGGAATAAAGTCTTTTGCAGCCTAGGGAGGGGACCAATGTTGTTGCTGGTGCCACCCACTAGGCTGACATAGAGGCATCATGATCATGTGCCAGCCAGTAACTGATGCCGGTCCACCCAGTTCTGTTTGCCAGGAGATGAAAACAAGAGATAGGGCTATGGAATCCTAGCCCAAAGGGATAGGAAAAACATACAAGATATAAAAAATAATAAAAAAAACCAAAAACAGACTATCAACTTACTAGAGCTAAGGGTTGCACCTAAGGGTGGCACAAGGGTAGTGGGTGTCAGAGCCAGAGCCTGACTTAGCCACCTGGACAGGAGGGAGGAGAGGCAGTATAGCGCAGTGGTCTAAGGCTCTGAGCTGCAAATCTGGTGACATCCAGCAGACCAGACCTGGGTTTGAATCCCACAGCTTCCACTTGCATACTGTGTGACCCTGAGCAAGTCACTTAACCTCCTTGTGCTCCCAGGTCGCTCCTGTAAAAACGCTTTCAGCTTAGTGTGCTATACCTGGTTAAACAACTAAATAAAAAAAAAAAAAAAGAAGAGAAAAAAGGGCAGCAGCTCTGGCATGTACCTTTGGCTGGTACAGAAAGACCCGGAGGACCTTTGTGTAGGTAGATGGTAATGCCAACTGAGTAAAAAAAGTCTTTGCGCTCCCAAGTGGGCAAAGAATTTGGTAGGGTAAACTGTAAACATACTCCAGGGACACAGGTAGCACAGATGATGGGACAGAGTCCGGAAGCACAAATACTATCTTCCTGCAACTCCAAAAGGAGTGAAGAAAATAGATAAATGAGCATGACAGCGTGAAACATGAAAAAAACGTAACTTCCAACAGCTAGGCTTGGAGTAGACAGCCAGCCCAGCAGGTTGAGGAGTAAAGCATACAGAATCCTACTTGATCTGCTTCTCCCCGCAGTACTGGAAGATTAACTACTTCACCTTGTCCCATAGCAGAAGGTAGATATATGGACTAGGTGAAGCCAACTGTAAAGCAGCAACAGACACTCAAGGAAATATCCCTCATAGGGAGAGGAAGAGAGTTAAAGGGGGAAAACACACCCTAAGGATTTTACTTCTTTTTATTTATTTATTTTAGCGGGAAAAGACCATGGAGACTTGCATCCCAATTTTGAATTTTTATGAAGAGGAAAAATGAAGATTTACTGCCAAGATGGAGGTGAGCTCCTGAAGGAGTGGCAATAAGGATGCCAAAGGGCAGAGGCACAGAGGCAGAACAGGGTGAGCTGCCTAGAGTCCCTGGTCCTTACCTGAGTGAGGCATGGTGGGAGGGCATGTGACAGAATGGTGAAGATATTCTGGAAGATTAATTAAGGTGAATATGTAATTTTCATATCTTCCAGGAATCAATCTTCACCATTCATTCACACTTATGGGTTAGAGTACCAAGCTTTCCCTAAAAAAAAGGAGGAGTCTGCTCACCCTGAGGGAAAACCACTGGAGGGCAGGGACTCCTCATGGGTCGGATGAGACCCGAGACCGATCAGGGGCAGGTGGAGGCTTCCATGGACTGGCAGCAGGAAGGTGCCCCAATAACTCATATCTGACCCTATGAGAGAAGCGAGTCCCTTGGAAATGCAAGTTAAGCACCCTACGCCAGGCTAGAGGTGCCAACTAGTAAAGGCAAAGCCAAGCCATCCGCCGAATGCAGACTGTTGTTTCTACCAGCCTGGAAGCTTCCTCATTGGTGTCATACAATGCCCATGATTAGTGCCTCACCAGCTCCAGGGCCCGGGCAGGAAGGTGACTATCTTCGCAGGTTGACTCTTGGTCAGGCATTGAAGTTAGGACCAGACCTAGCTGTGACCATAGGTACTTATTGTAAGCTGCCTGATGGGCCTGGTGTGCAGGAACGCACATGAAAGTGGGTGCCACAGTGACAACCCTCCTACCCCAGGGATCTATCTTTGCAGAATCAGCCTCAGGAACGTGGTCACACACAGGGTGTTTAGGTCCAGTGAGGGTCTGCACAACCAAAATTCTTGAAGTGGGGTGAAGTAGTTCCTTCACACCCCACAGGAGCACAATACCTCTGCTGGTGGGAAGAGGGGATGGGGACCCACATCCCAATTTTGCATTTTTATGAAGGGAAAAACAAAGATTTACTGCCAAGATGGAGGAGAGCTCCTGAAGGAGTGGCAATAAGGATACCAATGTGCAGAGGCACCGAGGCAGAACAGGGTGAGCTGCTTAGAGGCCCTGGCTCTTACCTGAGTGAGGCATGGTGGGAGGGCATGTGACAGAATGGTGAAGATATTCTGGAAGACCAACAATTACAGTGAGTTTGTCATTTTCATATCTTCCAGGAATCAATGTTCACCATTCATTCACACTCATGGGTCACAGTACCAAGCTTTCCCTAAAAAAGGGGAGAAGTTGGCTCACCCTGAGAGAAAAAGATCCCTTAGCCCTTTGTAGGGTGAACCACTGGAGGGCAGGGACTCCTCATGGGTCTGGCGGGACCCAAGATTGGCAAGGGGCAGGTGGAGGCTTCCATGGACTGGTAGCAGGAAGGTGCCCCGATAACTCACACCTGACTCTACATGAGAAGAAGTGAGTCCCTTGGAAATGCAAGTTAAGCACCCTACACCAGGCCAGGGGTGCCAACCGGGAAAGGCAAAGTCATGCCATCCGCCGAATGCAGACTGCTGTTCCTAGAAGCCTGGAAGCATCCTCATTGGTGTTGTATGATAACCATGACTGGTACTTCGCCAGCTCCACGGCCCAGGCAGAAAGGTGACTGGCTTTGCAGGTTGACTCGTGGACAGGCATTGAAGTTAGGACCTGACCTAGCTGTGACCACAGGTACTTATTGTAAGCTGCCTGATGGGCCTGGTGTGCAGCAAGGCACATGAAGGTGGGTGCTGCAGTGAAAACCCTCCTACCCCAGGCATCTATCTTTGTAGAATCAGTCTCAGGAGCGCAGTCACACATAGGGCATTTAGGTCCAGTGGGGATCTGCAATACCAAACTCCCTGAAGAGGGGTGAGGTAGAGATCCTGCATCCCCTGCAGGAGCACAGTACCTGTGCTGGACATCCTTTGGGGCTGGAGAGGGGGAAAAAGGATGGAGCCAGACAGTCCTAGATGCCTGCTCAAAGGCCCAAGGCCAAGGAGGGATTACAAAAGAGTCATTACTGAAATCCCCCAAGGAATCTTAGAAGCAAGGGCACACGATTGTGGCCTACAATGAACCCCACATTCAGCTCCTTCAGCATCTCCATGAAGAACTGCCGGATGCAGAGTAGTCCGCATCTGTGGTCATGTGAAGGAGGAAGTCCTCATCCTCCAGGAGGAGCTGGACTTGGGAAGCCGTGGTGTTGGGGCCAAGGGCCTGAACTTGGCCCAATCAGTCTGCAAGTGGTATCTGTGAAGGACACCAGCCATTCTCCTGTACTGGTGCCAGGTCATGGGCACAAGAGGATCCTTAATACCTGGCAGTTCAGGGAGGGGTGGCAGAGATCCAGGAGGGATGTAGTAGCCAGAGGCTTCAGGCTCTCTGTCAGGTCTGCAGGAATGCTCAAGGGACTTCTCTCTGCAGGAGGACCTAGCAAAGCCACCAAGTGGAGCTGACCAATCTCAGAGGTGGGACCCAGATGGTGCCATTGGAGGGTATACTTCCAGGTGAGGAAAGCAGAGCCATACTTGTCCCATGGGGCATCTCTGTTCCTCACCAGTGACAAAGTCAACCAGTTCTCGGGAGAAACTAGCCACTACTAGAACCCTGACCAGTGCCACTTTCAGCACTGGTCATAGGGTCAGCAGCAGGCCCAGTGACAGGTCTCATTCCCTTGCCAAGGCTGGCGCTGCCCCCTGAGCTGAGCACACCACCAGAGCCAGACTCACCCCTGGAACTGCCCCACACCAAGCACTGTGAATGGCACTGGGACCCGACCCAGCACCATGAATGGCACCAGGTCCAGAGCCAGTGCTGTGGATGGCACGGGACCAGAAATGAAAATTACGTACTTACCATAATTGTTTATCTTCCCAAGTATCTTCACCATTCATCTCTAAATGGCTCCTACTGGAGGTCAGAACCCTGCTTGGGAAATCAAAGAGCACTGCCTCTTTAAAGTTTTTTTGAGCTGGAGGAGTCAACATTGGGATGGTGCTCGCGGGTTGGCCAGTAGCCAACACTGACTCCTCCCAGTCCTCAGTTCCGTCCGCCAAGCAAGGAAGAGAAGATAAGGATAGGGACAGAGGGAGGGCAAGGGTGCCCAAAGGATAAGGCAGGGAGGCGAGAAGTAAATATAAAGCTGACAGAAAGGGTTTAGAAGAGAGGGATAGACTAGGAAGGAAGGGGTTGCCAGCATGCTGGGCAGCCCTAAGAGGCAGAGAAGCAATAGAAGAGAAGAAAAAATTACTCACCTTAGTAATTGTGTTTCTTCTAATGGAGTCTTGCTGTATTCTGACATATGCAGTTAGCCTGAGCTCGAGCTCGGTTCAAACCTCTGTCTGCTGCACTTTGAAGTGTAACCGTCAGATTCTTACGAGCTAATATTAACTAATACCACTATGTGGAAATTGTAAAAATTTTACTAGCCAACTGGCTACCAAATATTTTGGATTCCCCAAAAGACTCGTCGAGAAAACAAAAACAAAAACAAAAACTTGGTAGCGAACAACTTATGACTATCAAAACAAAAGACAAAACCCATTCCCCCTCTCTAAAAAGAGGGAGTGCCCAAATGCACCCCTGGGGTGCAACACTGCACCTGCCAGCCCACTTCCCAAAAAACAGGTTCTGAGAGGGGAGGCAGGGGGGATGTCAGAATGCAGCAAGACTCCATTAGAAGAAACACAATTACTAAGGTGAGTAATTTTTTCTTCAAATAACATGAAGTCTTGCTGTATTCTGACATATACAAATTACCAAGCAGTACGTCCATGGAGGAGGGAATCAAACCTGTTTTGGGAATAGGCTCTGCAGTACTGCTGTACCAAACCTAGCATCACTCCTAGCCTGGATATCCAGAGAGTAATGCTTGGTGAAAGTATGGACTGTTTTCCAGGTGACTGCTTTGCATATCTCTGGTAAGGGAATATCCCTGGCAGCAGCCAGGGAAGCAGCTGTACCTCTAGTCGAATGAGTCCTCAGGCCTGACGGTAGTATTTTGCCTAGCTTCTCATAGCAGAATTGTATACAAGAAACAATCCACCTGGCAATAGTTCTCTTAGTGGCAGGCTTACCCTTCCCCACTTCCCCATAAGTGAGGAACAACTGGAGGGAGTCAAACCCGAGTGCTTTAGTACGCTCAATGTAGCAGCCAAGGGCCCTTTTAACATCTAAACTGTATAATCGTCTCTCTCCTGAAGAAGAATGATCAGTGAAGAAAACAGGGAGAGACATGGATTGGTTCAAATTTATTTATTTATTTATTTATTTATCAAGTCTAGGATTACAAATACCTTTGAGCCTTGGCTCTTTTACAGAGGTTCCACGTCAAAGAAATACAAATTATGGGGAACAGCAAGACAGACATTACAACAATGTGGACATTGCAAACAGATTACAGATTAATACAATTCAAGGGTAGCATTGTAACAAGGCAGCCAGCGGCATTTGTCAGAGAAAATAGACAACAGATAAGAAGTGCCAGAGTCATAGGGAGAGGGAAGGGGAGGAGAAGGAATGTAGAAGGGTGGGGAGAGGGTGAAAAGTGCAGCATTGGGTATACCAAGATGTGAGGGTAGAATCCAGTGGGGGGGGGGGACCACTAGAGCAGGAAGGGAAGTGGAGAAACAAGGTTAAGTTGGGCAGCCACAGGAGCTGTTGGTAGTGAGATAGTCCCGGAGCCTAGTTTTAAACATACCAATTGTTGGGGCAGAGAAGATGGTTGGGCTGAGGCCACTGAACCAGAGTGGCGCTCGATAAGCAAAAGAGCGTTGTCCCTGTGAAGTGTGACAGTGGGGGACTTTCAGTAGCTGTAGCGTGGATCTCCTAAGGCATCATTTGTTAATTCGTGTTGTAACAGAGTTGAGACCCCAGAAGGTGCAAGGTCAAGGTAGATTTTTTTCACCATGGAGCAGGTGAGAAACTTTATGCGGTTTGATAGTTGGAGCCAGCCAGTCTGAGTGTACAGGTCACATGTGTGGGTGAGACGGTGAGCACCAGTGATGAGCCGACATGCCTTATTTAAGGCAGTTGAGAGGCGCCTAAGGGTTGTGGTTGTGGCCGAGCCATAAATGATGAGACCATAGTCTATTACAGAGATCACAGAGCTCAGGACTGCAACCTTCAAAGGTTCTGGTGTGAGGTGTGGTCTGTGTTTGTAGAGGAGACCAAGCCGTGTATTAGCAGCTCTAGCTACATTATCTACATGAAGTCCACAGGAGAGATTAGGGTGAAGCTGTATCCCTAAGTATTTGAAGGACCCCACCTGATCTAAAGTGTTCCCCTGGGTGGTGGAGATAGCCAACTGGTGTAGCTTGTGTGGGTTATGAGAGCTGCAGAAGAGCATAGATTTGTTTTTCTTGTCATTGAGGACCAGTTTATGATTAAGAAACCATGTCGCTACAGAACTGAAACTAAGTTGAAGGTTGTGTTGAAGAGTTGCAGGATCTTTGTGAGTGGAGAATACAACAGCATCATTGGCATATAGTATGATCTGCTCAGAGCAGTGGTAAGGGAGGGAGTTTAAGAAAAGGCTAAAAAGGAGGGGGCCCAGTATGGATCCCTGTGGGACACCCACGCGAACAGGCAGGATGTGAGAAAGAGTGCCCGCAATTTTTACTCTCTGCGACTGGTTTTCTAAGTAGTTTTTAAACCAGAGAGAAGAGTCAGGTGATAGCTTGGCATTCAGTAGTTGGTGTATTAGTAGTCCATGGTGTACTGTATCGAAGGCCTTGGAGAGGTCGACGAAAACGGCCCCTGTGAGAAGGTCGTTGTCAAGGGATTTGTGCAAAGCTCCAGTGAACTCAAGAAGGGCTGTGGTGGTGCTGTGACCTTTCCGGAAGCCGTGTTATTGTGGACAAGGTATATTGTATTTATCCAAGTGGTCGGTAAGTTGATCAGCCACGATGTGTTCGAGTGCCTTAGAGAGTGGGGGGGGGCAGTATGGAGATAGGGCGATAATTTGAATGATTCGTCTTATCCCAACTTTTATGGACGGGTGTCACGGTGGCTGTTTTCCATAGGTCCGGGAATTTTCCACAGCTGAGAGAAAGGTTTAGGATTTTTGTTAATGAATGAATTACCTCACCGAGGGTGAGCAACAGAAGCTTAAGGTCCAGGGTGTCGCTACTAGATCTAGATTTAGAGATAGCTGCAGTAATATAGCTGTGAGCTTCATTCAGACTTACCTCCCTGAAGTAGAAGAGGGGATGGTTAGACTGAGGGGTTGAGGTATTTGGGGAGTAGACCCTGTTTTCGTAAAAGTCATGGGGTAGAACAGCACTAAGGTCTGAAAAAGCCATGTTAAAGATGTTTGTGATCACCTTGGGGTCAAGGGTTGAGGATCCATCAACCATTAACATGGCCAGAGAGTTTTTGGCTGCTTCCTGTGACATCCTTGATATTGTCCCAGAAAGCACAACCATTTCCCATGTATTGGTGACAGCGCCTTGTAATAGGTGGATTTCATTAGCCGTAGATGGCTTTTGTGCAGGCATTTTGCTGGTTTGTAATTTTGGATGTCCAGTTGTTTGCCAGTGGCCCTGGCAACTGCCCAGAGGTGATCCCGTAGTTTCAGCTGTGAGAGAAGAGCCACAGTGACCCATGGGTTAGAGAGAGATTTTGTTTTGCACCTTTTAGCAGGGGCAAAGAGGTCACAAGCTTTGTTGAAAATTGAGATGAAATGATCAAGAGCCAAGTTAACATCTATTGCTTCATAGATGGGTAGCCAGTCTTGTAGAAGCAGGTGTTGTTTGAGATGTGGAAGTTTTCCACGAGGAAGGACTCTGCTAGCGATAATTTTGGGAGGGGGCTTAAGGAATTTGTTAGACCATGCACACATGACTGGGGAGTGGTCACTGAGAGTCTGGGAGAATGGTCGTACGAGAATTCCTTGTGGGGTGAGTGGTGAGGACCCAATGCAAGAGGGTACTGGTGCCAGTCTTGTAGTTAATCCTAGTAGAGGAGTTTACCATTTGCGTGAGGTTAGCAGCTGAGATGGAGTCTTTATAGGCACTGGAATGAAATGAAAATCTGAAACCACTTTAGGTAAGAACCTCCTATTGGTTCTAAGGACCACCTTATCTCTATGGAATGAGATAAAATCTGTCTCTACTGACAGAGCTTGCAATTCACTGATATGTCTGGCAGAGGTAATATCTACCAGGAACACAGTTTTCCAAGTCAAGTACTTAAGCTCTGCTGAAGACACAGGCTCAAAAGAGGGTTGCATAAACTGAGCAATGCAAATATTCAGGTCCCAAGCAGGAGTAGGATCCCTAAAGGGGGGATTGGTATGAAGCAATCCCTTGAAAAACTTACAAAAAACAGGATGAGATGCCAGTGAAGAGAGCTTTCCTACTGACAAAAAAGCAGAACTAGCTGACAGACCGCTGACAAGTGTACATTGAGGGTAGCTGGTCTGAGGCCTAGGCCATTAAGATTAACCATGTAGTCCAGAACTGTAGACAAGTCAGCAGTATCTGGGGTTATATACTTCTTGGAACACCAAATGCTGAATCTTTTCCATTTGGAATTATAGGTTTTTCTGGTGGAGGGTTTTCTAGAAGCTTTGAGAATATCCAGAACCCCTTGAGAGATATGCAGACCTGCATATTCTAACTCTTTAAGAGCCATGCATTGAGATTGAGAGACTGCAGGTTGGGATACCAGCTTCTTCCCCGAGAGGAGGTTAACAGATTGTAATTCCTGGGAAGATATGGGGGGAGATGGATTGCAAGGGACAGCAACAGGAGATACCAAGGCTGCCTGGCCCAATCTGGCGCAATCAGGATTACTTTGCAAGACTGTAATCTTATATTGACCAGAACCTTGAACAGAAGAGGAAAGGGAGGGAAGGCATACAGAAATTTCCCTTTCCAATCCAGAATCAGAGCATCCAGAGGGACTGAGCCCAAGACTGGGGGTCTGCAACAGAAGAGAGGAAGTTGGTGATTGTCTGGGGCTGCAAAGAGATCTATCTCTGGAGTGCCCCACCTTGAAAAAATCACTTTTAAGACTAGGGGATCCAAGGACCATTCGTGATGGCCCTGGAAGATCCTGCTCAATGCATCTGTTAGTACATTGTCCTTTCCTGGGAGGTGGACTGCTACCAGAGAGGTCTGTAGAGAATAAGCCAAGGATCATAATTTCATGGCTTCCATGCACAAGGCCGTAGACAGAGTGCCTCCCTGCTTGTTGATATACCACATAGTGGTGGTGTTGTCCATCCTGACCTGAATCACCATGTTCTGTACTGATTGAGAGAAAGCTTGCAGGGCCAGGTAAACTGCCATGAGCTCCAAAAGATTGATATGGAGAAGAGACTCCTGAGTGGACCACACTCCCTGGGCTGTGAGAGTCCCCAGGTGAGCTCCCCACTCCAGGAGAGAGGCATCTGTGGTTAGAACCACAGAGTGAGACTGAGTGATGAATGGGACCCCTAGCCTGAGATTGTCCTGATCCTGCCACCATTGAAGAGCCAGGATCAGGGTCTGAGTCACTGGAATAAGTTTGGTTAGAGGATCTTTTTCCCCCCCGAGACCAAAAGACCCTCAGATGGAACTGAATGTCCCTCATCTGAAACCTGGCCCCTTAGACCACTGCAGTGGAAGCTGCCATGTGGCCCAGAAGCTGAAGGAAGTGCCTTGCTGGTCGAGAAACCAGAAGGTAGAAGGAAGAAGCCAGCTCTATGATGGCCCTTACTCTTACCAAGGGGAGAAATGCTCTTGCTTTGACAGTGTCCAGTTCCACCCCTATGAAGGTCAAAAGTTGCACTGGCTTGAGAACTGACTTGGGAAGATTGAGAAGCAAACCTAGAGAAGTGAGCACTTGCTGGGTCACTTTTAAATCTGACTTGACTTGGTCTGGAGACTGACCCACTATGAGCCAGTCGTCCAGGTATGGGAATATGGAGATATTTTTTGTCCTTAGGAATGCCACTACTACTACTAGGCATTTTGTGAACACCCTTGGAGCTGATGTTAGGCCGAAAGGCATTGCTCTGAACTGATAATGGCCTGAAGGCAGTTCGTTTTTTGTAAATATTTTTTTATTGTTCCATTATTTTCTGGAGAAGTACAGTATACATCTTTTGTTCATACATATTCATCATACATTCTGTATAGATATGTCATTCGTAATGGTCTCAGGAGTTTATCTTTACTCAGTAGTACATTTAATATTTAATTCATAGGTTCCCTTGTGGTGGTCCCAGGTCTGCCCATGAGTAATTTTCCCTCATGGTATCAGATCAGGTCTATGTCCAGAGATCCAGAGCCACCATTTAGCCCAAAAAGCTGTACAGCTCTGGGTTTTTAAATTGATCTGGGTTGTCATAAGTTCCATTCTATATATTTGATAGGTTATATCTTCCCATTCTCGAGAGCTAGGTGGGTCTTTTTGTAGCCATTTCCTCGTTACTGCTTTATTGGCAGCCATGAGCAACATGGCTAGTAAGAGCCTTGTGTTGCCTCTTCCTAATTCACTAGTAAAATTTAAAATAAGTGCTATTTCTGGTGTCAAGGTCCATTTTTCAGGAAATAATTATCTTAATGCCTCCCCCACTTCTTTCCAAAATGATTCTAGAGTTGGGCAGCTCCAAAATATATGTTTATGATTAGCTACAGGTTCCCCACACCCTCTCCAACATGTCATTCCTAAATGAGGATCATACTTCCCCACTATTTGTGGGGTTCTAAAAAGTCTTATCAGATATTTCTAGCCAAATTATCTCCAAGTTGGAGATCTTGTAATTTTGTGTACTGTTGTGTATATCCCTTCCCAATTCTCTTTCTCCAAACTTATGCCTAATTCTTCTTGCCAACGTTGTTGAGAGTGCATCTTAATCTCTTTCTGGTTGCTAATTAGAGCTTGATATGTTTTGGATATTACATGAATAGCTTGGCAGAAGACACCAGGAGAAAGGACTGCTGTGTGACTGAACTTCTCTGCTGGGTCTAAAGTAGAAGAACTTTTGTATTTGACCTTTAATTTAGGGTAAAAAAACTAACATACAAAAAAAAAAGTGTGTGTTTGGGTTAACTGAACTGAATGGGCATCTGAAGAGTTATCTAGGTGTAAATCTCAGGTGACTGAAAGGACTTAACTGCTGTGAGGTTTAAATTACTTGTAGAAAGATCTGGTAAGTAGGGGGAGTGGCTTAGCTAGAAGGACTACCTGTGAGAGGCAAGGGAGAGCATAGGAGTGCATGCACCAGGAACTTTAACTCATGGTTGAAGAACTGGTGCTGTGAGGAAGGGTTTGGATTCATTGGTGACTGGGGACCCACCTGGAGGGATGGAGGTTTGTTCAAGCCTGACGGCCTGCATCCATCCTGGAGGGAATCCAAGACTCAATGATAAGTTTAAATGCTACATTGACAAGCATTTAAACTAGCAAAGGGGTGGCCGGGCCAGCAAGGAGTGACCTACTTGCTCACCTCCCACAGCTAGCAGTGGAACCAGTGAACCAGAGGAGTGGCTATCTCTGCAAAGCAGTGTGCAAAAGATGGAGATTAGTGCCCAAGAGGTGGATAAGCAGAAAAGGGGCAATATTCAGCAGACGGGCAGACAGCAAGGAGAACCAGGGATAAATGACAACCAAGGAAAGGGCTGGAGTAGAATAGTGAGACAGTCTAGGGAGGTCAAATCATGGAAAGCCATGTGTGCAAATGCCAGGAGCCTTAGCAACAAGATGGAAGATCTGGAGGCTGTCATGGTGCAGTCAGACCTGGACATTGTGGCCATCACTGAAACCTGGTGTAATGATAACCACGACTGGGAGATGGCCATACCTGGCTACAACATATTCAGAAGAGACAGAGCAGGAAGGAGGAGGAGGCACTGTATGTGAAAAATGACATAAGGGCCACAGAGATCCAGGAGGAACAAAATGGGGAGAGATACTCTGAGTTAAGCTGGAAAGTATATGGGACAGCCATCCGACAGGTGTGGTCTATAGACCACCAGCCCAGGAGGAAGAAACAGATAGGGAGTTGATGTTAGCCATCCAAAGGATGGCAGACAAGGGTGAGGTAGTACTGGTTGGAGACTTCAATATTCCAGACGTGGACTGGAGCATCCCAGCAGCAGCATCAACTAGGAGCAGATTTATCCTGGACTCTTCAGGGTGCCTTCCTCAAGCAACTGGTCGGAACCAACCGCAGAAGGCAATACTGGACCTTGTGCTCACAAACAGGGACAGTGTGATGGGGGTAACAGTGGGGGAGCACCTGGGAAACAGTGACCACCAGTCATTGTGGTTTGAAATCACAGAAAGAGCAGGACCAAACCACACAAAAACACGTATCCTGGATTTTAGGGGGGCAGACTTTGGGAAAATGAGATACTTGAAAGAGGCATTAAAGGGAATGGGACATGAATCAGGGGTTGAGGAACAGTGGGCAGTATTTAAAATGGGGATTACAAGAACAACAGAATTATGTATTAAGCAGGTTAGCAAGAGGAAAAGGAAGAGGAGACCATTATGGTTTTTCAAAGAGGTAGCAAAGAAAGTGAAAGCCAAAAAGATTGCATTCAGGCAATACAAAAAGACACAGGCAGAAGGGGATAGGGAGAAGTACCAGGAGAAGCAAAGGGAGGCAGGGAGGTCAGTAAGGGAAGCCAAAGCTCAGACAGAAGAACACATTGCAAAATCAGTGGGTAGAGGGACAAAACCTTTACAGGTACATAAGTAAAAAGAAAGACAAAGGAGGGATAGTGAGACTGAAGGGGAGGATGGAGCCAAGGTGAGGATGACAACAGTAAAGCTGACATACTGAACAGGTATTTTGCTCAGTCTTTACTGAGGAAGAGGAGGGTAATGGGTCTGAAGGGAGTACAAGGGTGAGAATGGTGCAGAAATGGACACAAGTCCCTTTATACGAAAGGGTCCTGAAGGAACTGGAAGTAATAAGAGTTGATAAAGCAATGGGGCCAGATGGGTGCACCCAGGGTCCTTAAAGAACTAAGAGAGGTGGTGGCTGAACCTCTGGCTATCCTGTTTAGCCGATCACTGGAAACAGGGGAGGTACCCAAAGACTGGAGGACAGCAGATGTAGTCCCCTTATACAAAAGTGGGAACAAAGAGGAAGCAGGGGACTACAGACCAGTCAGCCTCACCTCGGTAGTGGGGAAGATCATGGAAGCACTACTGAAGGAGAGATTGGTGGAACATCTGGTTGTCAATGGACTACAGGACCCAAGGCAGCATGGTTTCACCAGGGGAGGTCATGTCAGACCAACCTCATTGAATTTTTTGACTGGGTGACTAGGAGGTGGATCAGGGAGGGCAGTGGACATGGCCTATCTGGACTTCAGCAAGGCCTCTGACACTGTGCCACATAGAAGACTATTACACAAACTGGGGAATATGGGTGGGCAGGACAGTAGTGTGGTGGGTAGGTAACTGGCTGGGTGGCAGGACACAGAGGGTGGTGGTAAATGGCTGTCACCCACAGAGGGAAGAGTGACCAGTGGGGTACCACAGGGATCAGTGCTGGGACCGGTCCTATTCAACATCTTCATCAGTGACATGGTGCAGGACCTAGAAGGCAGAATTTCCCTGTTTGCTGATGACACAAAGCTCTGTAACAGAGTAGACACACCAGAGGGTGTAGACAGAATGAGAAGGGACCTGCAGAAACTTGAAGAATGGTCAGGGGTTTGGCAGTTGAAATTCAATGCAAAGAAGTGCATGATAATGCATATGGGGCACAAAAACCCTGGCACAATATATCAGTTGGGGGGTGAGGATATAGCATGCACCAAGCAGGAAAGCGATCTTGGGGTTAACATCTCTGATGACCTCAAGGCAGGGAAACAGTGTGACAAGGCAGCAGGTAAAGCAAATAGGATGCTGGGATGTATAGGCAGGGGCATTACCAGCAGGAAAAGGAGGTCATAATTCCTATACAAGACACTAGTGAGGCCCCACCTGAAGTACAGTGTACAGTTCTGGAGACCATACCTATGTAAGAGACATAGACAGGGTAGAGAAGGTTCAGAGGAAGGCAACAAAGATGGTGCATGGATTGCATCACAAGTCCTATGAAGACAGGTTGAAGGAACTGAACATGTACTCCTGGAGGAGAGGAGGGAGAGAGGATATGAAGACATACAAGTATCTTACAGGGAGGAACAGGGTGCAGGAAAACACTATTTTTAGCGAAAAGATGTTCCAGGACTAGAGGGCATGGGATGAAGTTGGAGGGTGGACGATTCTAGAGGAAACATGAGAAAGAATTTCTTCACAGAACGGGTGGTGGACAAGTGGAACACCCTGCCAGAGGAAGTGGTGGGGGCTGAAACAATCACGGGATTTAAGAATGCATGGGATAGACATAAAGGAATTCTGGAGGTCAAGGGTAAGGTGCAACAGACTTCTAGGAAAACAAACTGAACTTACAAGCTCAAATGGGCAGACTGGGTGGGCCATAGGCCCTTATCTGCCGACACTGTCTATGTATCTATGTATCTATGTAAGGAAGCTACATTTAAAGACTGCCTTAGAAAGTTTCTGCTAATAGCTTGGCAGAAGACACCAGGAGAAAGGACTGCTGTGTGACTGAACTTCTCTGCTGGGACTATATTGCCTCCTTCCTCCCCTCCATCCCCCACGCAAAGCTAGTTCTATTTTTATAGGCACAGAATTTGACTGACAACAGGAACTTCTGTTTAGGGGCAGGAAGTAGTGATCACAGAACCACCAAGGACCCACCATCCTAGAAGGGCAAGAGTAGCTCCGGCCCCTCTAGCTGCTGGAGGTCTGCCTTTGAGCAAGTAAGTGGTCTACAATACAAATATAGGATATTCTTGTCTCAGAACAGGATAATCAGGCGCTTAAAGGCACACAGGCAGAAAGTAAGGAGAGAGAAAAAACAGAGGAAAAGTAAGGATTGCAAACAGTTAAGGGCCAGAAATAAGACATGATTGGAGTGGTGCAGTGCAGTGGCTGTGGAGCAGCAGTCTTCGGGAGATGTTCTGGAGGATGCGGTGTTGTCCCATCTGCAGGAACCTCTCTGGGCTGAGGAGGAGGTTGCTCATCTCCAGGCTGAGTTGGCCAGGATTTGTGGGACCTCCTCTTCCATCCAGGGACCACCAGTGCCACTGCCGTTGCCTCAGAGGTTGCCAAGAAAGAGGAGCGGTTGGACCACAGTGGGCTCAGGGAGGGTGAGGGTGGTGGAATAGAGGCACATCCCTCCCACTGTACCTCTCCACAATTCCTATGCCATTCTGGCAAAGTGTGGTTCCTCTATGGAGGCACCCACAGTGGAGACCAAGGAGGATGCTGGGAACCTCCACAAAGGAGACCCACAGGAGGGTGGCAGGGGACCCTGCAGGGAAGGAAACAACTCCTGGTGGGGACTCTATTGTTAGGAAGGTAGAACTGGGGAGGAAGGGAGAGGAGGTAAGGTGCCTGCCTGGCGCCATGGCTTTGCAGGGGCAGGAAGCTAATCCTCAGGATTGCTGGAGCAGCTGCACAGGAGGGAGCTGGATGTCACTGTCCACCTAGGGACAAATGACCTGCTAAGAAAGGATTAGAGAAGTGCAGGAAGAGTTTGTGGAATTGGGGGGGCCTTGGTCAAGTAGCACGGTAACCTTCTGGAGGTGCTACCCATCTATGGCATAGGAGAGGCTAGGGTGTTCCGCTCCATGGGTTCAATCAGTGGTTGAAAAACTGGGTGAGCTCAGGATTTGGCTTCATTGGGGACTGGGGTCCACCTGGAGTGATGTAAGCTCTATACTGGCATGATGGGCTGCATCTGTCCGGGAGGGAACCAGAATCCTAGGGATAGGTTTAAATGCTTCATTGGCAAGCTTTTAAACTAGCCAAGGGGAGGCACTGGAAAGGAGCAGGAAAACTCTAGCCCCCAAATAATCATGGTAGGTGGGCAAAACACCAAATACAGAGGTGTTGATAGGAGAAGGGCAGGGTAAATGGAGAAAGTGACAAAGGCAAGAAGGACAGGATGGGGCAAAAGGAGTAAGGCCATCAGGAAATGGAGGGTAATGAGTACCAATGCCTGTAGTCTGGGCAACAAGCTCCCTGAGCTGATGGCCTTAATGGAAAAGGGATGCCTGGATATCGTAGCAGTTCACAGAAACATGGTACACAGAGAACCATGACTGGGATGTTAACATACCAGGTACCTAACCTACAGGACAGACAGGCAGGGGAGAAGAGGGGAGGAGTAGCTCTCTGTAAAGGAAGGGATAAAGGCAACTGAACAAAAAGAGTAAACAGGGAGGAGAGGAGGCACTGTGGGTCACCTGGACTGGAAAGGGCACCACAATCTGCACAGGGGTTGTGTACAGACCCTCATGTCAGGGGGAAGGAATGGACAAGGATATGATAGAAGGCATTCTTAGAATTGCAGAGAAAGGGGAGATACTGTTGATGGGAGACCTGAATATGCCAGATGTTAACTGGAGCACATTTGCTGCAGCCACATCCAAGAGCAGGGCCATTCTTGATGCCCTACAGGTGGCAGGCATTAGACAGCTAGTTTCGAACCCACTCGTGAGGGAGCAATCTTAGACCTCGTACTCTCAAACGGGGGCAGTGAGAGGATCTCAGATCTAGAAGTGGGTTGCCATCTGGGGACAAGTGACCATCAAACAGTGTGGTTCACGTTAAACTCAGCTACAGAGTCATGCCATACAAAAGTGAGGGTACTGGACTTTAGAAGGGCTGACTTTGGCAAGATGGGAGAGTGCCTCAGAAAAGCACTAGCAAACAGGCTAGAAGGAGGTGTGGAGCAACAATGGGGAATTATCAAAACTGCCATCACAGAGGCAACAAGCCTTGTGTGAAGCAAATGAACAAATCAAAACGAAAGAAAAGCCACTATGGTTCTCAAAAGAGGTGGCTGTGAAAGTCAGGAAGAAAAAGATAGCATTCCGAAGTATAAGGAAACACAGAAGGAGCAGGACAGAGAGCTGTACCAGTTAAGGCAGAAGGAAGCAGGAGGGAAGTCAGAATAGCAAAGGCCCAAACTGAGGAAAAGATAGCTAACTCAGTTAAGAAGGGGATAAACCCTTTATAGGTACATCAGCGAGTGAGAAAGACAAAGGAGGGATAGTGAGGCTGAATAGAATGAACAGTGGGTGGGCAGAGGGGACAGTGAAAGCAGGAATACTGAAACTAATATTTCTGCTCAGTATTCACAAAAGAGGAGGGGACGGCCTAATCCAATTAACAGAAGCACTCTTGATAGGGGGGTCGATCCCAGTCCTTTCACAGAAGAAAGGGTTCTGCAAGAACTCCTAAACTGAAGGTGGACAAAGCAATGGGTCCTGATGGAATTCAATCCATAATTCTAAAAGAATTAAGGGAGGAACTAGTGAAACCACTGGCTACTCTTTTAATAAATCATGGGAGGATGGTGGGTACCCGAGGA
The DNA here is from genome assembly GCA_016271365.2 of Neoceratodus forsteri. Taxonomy (NCBI): domain Eukaryota; kingdom Metazoa; phylum Chordata; order Ceratodontiformes; family Ceratodontidae; genus Neoceratodus; species Neoceratodus forsteri. The sequence continues at coordinate 1,619,379,796 of CM028130.1, forward strand.
CTGGAGGAAGCGGATGATTCCCCTTCACAAAAGTGGGGTCCAAGACAGAGGTAGGAAACTACAGACCTGTCAGTCTGACCTCTGTGGTAGGGAAAGTGATGGAGTCACTTTGAAGGAAAGAACAGCCGAGTACCTAGAGGCCAGTGGAGCACAGGACCCAAGGCAGCATGGGTTCACAGCGGAAGGTCATGTCAGACTGAATCTAATAGATTTCTTTGACTGGGTGACCAAGTAGTAGACCAGGGAGGGCTGTGGACATGGCCTACCTAGACTTTAGCAAGGCATTTGACACAGTCCCACACAAAAGATTAATAGTCAAATTAACCAGCTCAGAGTGGGACCCAGGGTGGTAGCCTGGGTAAAACATTGGCTGGACAACAGGACACAGAAGGTAATTGTAAATGGAGTCCATTCTGAAGAAAGGGGGTTACTAGTGGGCACCGCAGGGTTCAGTATTGGGTCCAGTCCTTTTAATGTCTTCATCAGTGACATTGCAGAGGACTGGAAGGAAAAGTATGCCTTTGCAGATGACACAAAATCTGCAACAGGGTTGATACACAAGGAGCGTGGAAAGGATGAAAAGGGACTTGGCAAGGTTGGAGGAATGGTCAAGTATGGCAGCAGATTCAATACAAAAGAGGTGCAAATAATGCACCTGGGAAACAAGAACCCAGGGGAAGAATACACAATGGGTGGGGAGGTAGTAACAACAAAAGGAAAGGGACCTGGGGGTAATCATATCAGATGACCTTAAGGTTAGCAAGCAATGTGAGAAGGCAGTAGGGAGGGCTGGGGTATACTGGGATGTATAGGGAGAGGCATCAGCAGCAGAAAACAGGAAGCTGTTATCCCTCTGTACAGACAGTTGGTGAGACCCCATCTGAGTACTGTGTCCAGTTCTGAGACCCCATCTCCAAGGGACATAAGACAGGATAGAGGTAGTCCAGAGGAGGGCAACCAAATGGTGCAGGGTCTGCAAGAGAAGCCGTATGAGGAGAGACTAAAGGAGCTTAATATGTATACCCTTGAGGAAAGAAGGGAGGGGGGACATGATAGAAACTTTAAGTACCTCAGTGGAATCAACAAAGTCCAAGAGGGTAGTATTTTCAGAAAAGAGACTTGCAAGAACAAGGGACACAATTTAAAGATAGAAGGAGGGCGGTTCGGGGCAATGTGAGGAAGTATTATTTCACAGAGAGGGTAGTGGATGCATGGAACAGCTTTCCTGAGGAGGTTGTGGGGTCTAAAACTGTGGGAGAATTCAAGAATGCATGGGACAGACATAAGGCAATTCTTGTGGGGGATAGGAAGAAATAGGCTGTTGGTTAACTAGGATCTGTGGCCTATCCTGTAGGTAGGGAAATGGGCAGACTAGATGGGCCTAGCGGTCCTTATCTGCCGTCAAAGTCTATGTTTCTATGTTTCTATGGTATTGCTATCTCTGTTGTATTGATTATTATTCTTCTCATAAGTGGGTGCATCTCTCCTGGGTCCCAGTCTTTAACTAATAGGTTCTTGCAATAATGTCTTATGAAACCGCCCCAGAAGTGAGGCCCTGCAGTCACTTAGGGTAGGCATGGAGAAATCTAAAATAGTCTTTTTTCCCTAAGTGGTACTTTTCTTTTAGTGTCTTTAAATTGTTTATCTTTAATAAACATGTTATCGAACCTCCATTGTTTCATTATTACTTCCTGTTTTGCTTCTAGTTCTACAGTAATAATTGCATGGTCTGATAGATAAATTGGGGAAATCTTTGCCTTATGTGTTATACCTAAAGATTCTGCTTCCACGAGAAAATAGTCTATAAGTGAGTATGTATTGTGGACCCCTGAAAAATGTGAATATCCCTGGGATGTTGGGTAACAATGTCTCCAAGTATCTATTAAAGCGAGGACTTTTATAAGTCTCTTGCCACGTTTCTGACCCCTTGTAGCTTTGGGGGTATTAAGGTTTGAGCTATCCTTTGCAGGGTTTATTAAAAGGTTCAAGTCCAATCCTAATATTAATTTCCCTTGTTTAAAGGCTATAATTTTATCAAAGACTGCTTGATATACCGTATTCTCTGATCCTGGTGGTGTGTGTGTATATATATATATATATATATATATACACTTCCCACTGTGTAAGTCTGGCCTTTTTACCCTCTCCATCTTGATAGGATTCACGCATTTGAAATGTCGAGGATCGTGGTATAAGTATGGCCGAACCTTTCCTATGCCCTATTGTGTATGTACTAGCCACAATACTCGACATTCCATATTTTAATAATTTCTGGTGTTCATCTTTTGCTAGATGCGTCTCTTGTAATAGAAAATTTAGGCGTGCATTTTTCTGACATGGGAGATTATTTTAGATCTCTTTATAGGGTTACTTAACCCACTGACATTCTGGGGTACCACTTTCAGGGTTTTCTTAATCTGAGACATCTAAATACTTTTGATAATGTTCCCCATTGACATTCTCTTATATCTATTACATTGCCTCTCTTTTATATTGCTTGCGCTCCTGAGTATTCTCAATTCTTGCTTTCTTTTTTTGATCCATATCTCATCCATTTATATTCTCCGATGTCTCTGTAGCTCCTCCTTTTTTCTTCCCTCCCAAATAACTATCCCCCGAGTATAACCTATACACACAGTGACTTCCAATGTCAAATTTTTCCCTGACATGGACGGGAAAAGACGCCTCAATGTGGGCTATTTGCCTTACTCTGTAGGCCTGCCCTGGGGTTGTACATATCCCCATAATGTAAACCTATATTAAATTGGGTCTTATCCGGGTTTCCCATCTGGCTATCCGGTCCCTTTAAAGAAATTTCTAAACAATAAGTGTAATTTCCAACATAAAATATATATAAAAAAATAAGATAATTAATACAGGTGCCAGGCTCTGGTCGCTTCATCGCCCTTTCTCTCCCCCACCCCCAACATAATTCTCGGGTAGTCCATCATCTTTATTCAATTAGTCCATGTCCTTTACGTTTACTTGACCTGATTATCAATTTTCTTTTCCTCTTTATTCTTCTTGTCGGTTTTATCCAATATAATTTTATTTCATTTCTATTTTTCCTGTTTTCTTCCCTTGCATCTATTCTGTTAGAAAATCACCTTTATTCTCAGCCTTAAACAGAGCGCGCCCTCTCGTGGGTTTTGTTTGTGCTATATGCCTTGAGCTCCCTCTAGGAGGCCCTTGGCTTTCGCAACCAGCCCTTTATTCGAGTTCAGCAAGCCCCCCATCTTGACTGCTTGGTCCCTGCAGAGCTCGCCAGGCCTAGTCCAGATGTCTCCCCCTGGAATTCCACTAACAAATCCCCAGTTTAGCTGGTCCTGTCTTATTCTCCACCCATCTCCCCACCAAGAGCGCACCAATTATTACCTTGTTTCTGTATCCATCGCTTCAGGTGCACCCACCCCTTCAATTTATCTCCTTTTTTAAGAGATTTTTAAATGCATATCATTAAGCAAGAAATAGTGACTAGCTCCCCGGTCACTCCTCTTAAACTATTAAGCATTATCTAGTATTTGATTTGGGGCTCATTAGCACCATCCCACAAGCGATCTCTCTCACAGAACCATTTTGGCGCCCTTTAGTGGAAACAATTCCCGGAGAACCCCCATCCAGCTTGCCGGGATCTCCTGTCCCCCAATGGAGACATTCGTGTACTTCCCCTGAGGGCTTAATCACCACAGTCCTGGCCTAGATCTGCTCCCCCAGTTAACCACCACATTCTAAGCTGAGGGCCTACCTCCTCATGGGCTGTTTTTCCATCTCACCTAGGTGCTGCACTCTAGCTCACCGGCCTACTCATCTTGAGAGTATAATCATTATACTTTATTTGCAAAATGACCCAATAGTCTCATTATCTCGTCCAGTACTACTTGCTATGATTCCTTTTCTGGTCTCTTTTCTTTCCTTTTCTTCAGTCCTGAGTTTAAGTTGTATGGTTTCCTTGGTAGTTTGGTGGGTAGCTCAAATCCTTTCTGTCTCAGGTCCTCCATCACACTCGCTACAGTATCGTGTATGGCCTGTCCTTTGGGGTATTGGATTAGGAGTTGGGATGTATAAAGTGTACGGAATTTTAACTGCAGTTGTCTTAGAACTGGAAACAAAGGTACATATCCCTTCTTCTCTGCATTGTTACTCTCGCATAATCATTGCCGAAAAACAGTCTCTGTTTACCCTTGAATATTTTCCCCCTTTGCCCAAACTTTCTGGAGAGTTTTTTCTTTAGTGTGGTAACTCATAAATCGCACTATTATGGAGTGCAGGCGTGTCTCTGGATCCACAGGTTTAGGGCTGAGTGCCCTGTAAGCCCTCTCTATTTCTAAGGGAAAGTCCTGCTCAAGGTCTGGTTCTTCTCTTAACAAATTCTCTATGTAGCCCTTCATGTCTCTGCCCTCGTTATTCTCTGGTATTTCATAAATTCGTATATTCTGGCATCTCTGTCTGTTCTCTGCATCTTCCTGTCTCTCTCCCAGGGCTTTAGTTATATCTAGAAGCTGGGTTATAGTTGTTTGTATGTGCGTGATCTCTGAGGCCTGGTCTGAGTTGTTTTGTTCTATCTACTTTACTTGGTTTTGTACATTTGATACGTCTGTGCGTAGAAGATCATGTTCTGAGCCAAAGTCCGGAAAATCCTTTTTGATTTCTTGTAAGTCTGTTATTATTCTGTCTAGTTTGTCATTTAAGACTAAGTCCTTGTTTTTGGTTTTTTTTGGTGTTTAGGTTTCTTTCCCGATAATACCATCTGGGCCTGCGATAATTCTGAGGTCTCCGAGTCTGATTTTTCAGCTCCTGATTTTCTCTTCTTCTGTTGGTAATACTTCATATCTGTTCATGGTTCCCTTTTGTGTAACTGATGCCATCTGTAAGAATTTCTCCATCTACCAAGTTTTTAAGCTGAATTTTGGCTTTTTTATTGCTTTTGGGGGGAGGTCTGAGCGGAGCTCTGATCTCATGCTGCCATTTGTTCCAGAGCTGCACCGGAAGTCCGGCCTAAAGGCAATTCGAACCTGAGGTACTTTCTGTGGGAGCACCTGATGGGAATGTGAAAGTAGGCATCCTTTAGGTTCAGGGAGGCTAGCCAGTCCCCTGGCCTTAGACAGGGAATAATTATTCCCAGAGTCACCATTTTGAACTTTAGCTTTAACAGATGTTTGTTCAGGTATCTTAAGTCTAGGATGGGCCGCCACTCCCCTGTTTTTTTCGGGGTAAGGAAGTACCTGGAGTACAGACCTTGGCCCCTGTGAATTATAGGAACTCTCTCTATGGCCCTTAAAGCCAGAAGTTTCGGAGATGTTTGCAGGTGGAAAAGATCTGGCTCTCAGCTTTGGAAACTTTTGGAAGCTGAGAGCCAGTCCCTGGCTTACTACCTCCAAGACCTACCTGTCTGAGATAACATACTTCCAGTCCTGGAAGAAGTAAGCCAGCCTGCCTCCTACAGGAATGGGGGAGTCGACCCGGGCTGACACATCAGGGTGTCTGCTTGGCAGGAGCCTTAGGCTGAGAGGTGGATGCAGCCCTGCTCATCCCCCTTCTGCCTCTCACTCTGAAGAACCCCCTCTGGGAAAAAGGAGAGGAGGCCTGTGCTTGGTAGAAAGGCCTATAAAAAGGCCTGCCCCTAGCTTGCTGCCTTTGAGGAGTTGCCTGCCTTTCCTTGGCCTGTGCACTCCTATAGGTGGTCCAGTATTCATCCATCTTTTTCATATAATTCTCTGTCTGCTCCCCAAACACAGAATTATTAACTACAGGGAAATCCATAGCCTTAGCCTGGGTATCCTGAGATAGGCTAGTACACCTGAGCCAAGCTAGTCTCCAAAGAGCCACAGATGTAGCCATGACTCTACATGACACATCACTGGAGTCCACAGCAGCATGAAACTGGATATTTGATGCCTCAATCCCATCAGCAGCCACCTCCTCCAGCTTCTTGGCAAGCTGGGGGGAGGCCTGCTTAGCCAGTGCCAGTACAGTGTCCCACCTGGACTTCTGGTACCTGGCTGTATAGGCCATGTAATTAGCCTATCTGAGTCCCAAGGAAGATGCCATGTACTGTTTCTTTGCCATGGCATCCAATATCACCAAAATGAAAGCCCTGCTTCCAATATCACCACATGTAAGCCCCACTTCCAATATCACCACATGTAAGTCCCGCCTCCAATATCACCATATTTAAGCTCCACCTCCAATATCAATACATGTAAGTCCTGCCTCCAATATCACCCAATTTAAGCCCCATCTCCAATATCACCCAATGTAAGCCCTGCCTCCAATATCACCCAATGTAAGCCCCGCCTCCAATATCATCACATGTAAGTCCCGCCTCCAATATCACCACATGAAAGCCCTGCCACCAATATCACCACATGTAAGCCCTGCCTTCAATATCTCCCAATATAAGCCCAGCCTCCAATATCACCCAATGTAAGCCCTGCCTCCAATATCACCCAATGTAAGCCCTGCCTCCAATATCACCCAATGTAAGCCCCATCTCCAATATCACCCGATGTAAGCCCCGCCTCCAATATCACCCGATGTATCCCCGCCTCCAATATCACCCAATGTAAGCCCCGCCTCCAATATCACCCAATGTAAGCCCCGCCTCCAATATCACCCAATGTAAGCCCGCCTCCAATATCACATGTAAACTCCGCCTCCAGTATCACATGTAAGTCCCACCTCCAATATACCACATGTAAGCCCCTCCTTCAATATCAACACATGTAAGTCCTGCCTCCAATATTACCACATGTAAGCCCTGCCTTCAATATCACCCAATATAATCTCAGCCTCCAATATCACCCAATTTAAGCCCCACCTCCAATATCAGCCAACGTAAGCCCCGCCTTCAATATCACATGTAAGCCCCGCCTCCAATGTTACCCAATATAAGCCCTGCCTTCAATATCTCCCAATATAAGCCCCGCCTCCAATATCACCCAATGTAAGCCCCGCCTCCAATATCACCCAATTTAAGCTACGCCTCTAATATCAGCCCATGTTAGCCATAGGGTGGTATTGGACCCCACCTCATGAAAAATGCTATTGTCATCTTGTTTCTCAATCCAGAATCGTGATTTCACGGTTGCTGCACAGAATCAACTTCCGGGATGTAAAATCATCTTTCAGAACTCATTAATGAAAATACAATTCCAGTCTTGATGAGGGGAGGTCCCAAGAAGCCAATGTTTAAAATGTGGTGCAAAAATTCCCAAAACGGCCGTGTTACCAGCATGCATTGTGCAGTTTCTATGCACGATCGTAACTTCACCAATTTTTTATATTTTTACTCAAGATTTTGAACATTGTCATTTTTTCACACCTCCTCATGAACAGTACAGCTGTCATTTCTCACATCCTGTTGGAAGTGTGTTTTCGCACCTCTGCACAGAATGACGCGTTGTTCTGTGAAATCAACTTCCGGGATGGATTAACAAAATCACAGTGCCAGTGTTCATGAAGGGATTTCCCAAAAAGATCATATTGAAAATTTGGTTAAAAAATTCCAAATCCGATCAAGTTACAAGTGTGTGTTGCGTAGTTTCTATGCACGCTCATAACTTTGCCAGTTTTCCATATTTTCCCTCCTGGTTTTCAACATTATCCTTTTCCACACCTCCTCATCAACATTATACAGCTGTCACATTTCACATCCTGCCCAAAACATTATTTTGTACCTCTGGCGCAGAATGGCGCATTCACTGTGTGAACTGAACTTTCGGGACAGATTAAAGAAATGGCAGTGACATTGTTCTTACCGTGGGGTCCTCAATACACCATGTTGAAAATTGGGTGGAAAGAATTCTAAAAATACCTGAGTTACATGCGTCCATTGAATTGTGGCCACCGTGCTGCCTATAACTCGAAAACTATGCTAGACAGAGGTGTCGTCGACTATGTCGCACATGGAGGTCTCACTGTCATGATTACAATGACATTTGAATTGTTTTTGTAGCTGCTACGGTTGCTGAGATATTGACACGTTAGTGGCACAAGGGTTCCTTGCTCTATATGGCTACTATACAGCTCCGTACTTGCATGTGAGTGGGAGTGCAGAGATCAGAGGGCTGACTTTCCTACAGACGCATATAGTTAAGAGGAAATGAGCAGCTTGGTGGGAGCGCAGAATCCACCAACACATGCTTTTTACTAGTTATATTACACGTTTTCAAAAAGTAAGGAAATTCATTACAAAAATCACTGTTAATGCATCAGTTAGGGTTAACCTGATAAAAGTGAGGAAATGAGACATTAGGATAGAGCCTCAACCCTACCAACACCCCATCCCCTGTTCTCCACAGACCGAAAGACGGTGGGGTGTGCAAAGGGGGTCGGGAGGCCTAACTCTCACCCTATTCTCTTTTACTGTAGCATGTCAACCTGTTTACACATGGAATGGGGTGAGAGTTGGGCATCAAGATCCCGTGGCATACCCCAGCATCTGTTGGTCTGTGGCGGATGGTGGGGTGGTGTAGTGGGGGGTAAGGGGCTCTACCCTCAAATCTCATTTCCCCACTTTTGTCACTTTAAGCCTAACTGATGCATTAGCAAAGTTTTTTCAATGAATATCAATTATATATAAATCGTGTGACCGGCCCAGTGGTGCCGAGGGCTGAGGCACAGAATGCCTTACCTCGAGCCTTACTGGTGACCCGTGTTCAGGAACTGGCATGGGCAGCCGGGGGTTGGCAGGGGTGGAGAGGGATCGAGCATCCGAGGGACTGCTCTCCCTCTCCGGCAGGGGGCACTGCAGGGGTCAGCGTGCTTCTGGCCCCCAGTGGAAGCTGGGGCTGCAGTGCACTGATGCTGCAAAGAAGAGGCTGAGATGGGGCAGGCACCCGAAGGCGCGTGTGTGGATGCATGCTCACTCCCTCCACTGGTGTCACTGCACTCCCCTCACATGTAAGAGGTGCAAATGAGGAAAAGGGTCCCGCCGGTCAATCAGGATGAAGCAGCCACCTGCCTCAGGCCGCAGTCTTGAATGGCGCTCCCTGAACTGGATCCTCAGTGGAATCAACAAAGTCCAAGAGGGTAGCATCTTTCAGAAAAAGAGATGTGCAAGAACAAGGGGACACAATTTGAAGATAGAGGGGGGACGGCTCAGGGGCAATGCGAGGAAGTGTTTTTTCACAGAGAGGGTGGCGGACACATGGAACAGCCTTCCTGAGGAGGTTGTGGGGTCTAAAACTGTGGGAGAATTCAAGAATGCATGGGACAGACATAAGGCAATTTTTGTGGGGGGTAGGAAGAAATAGGCTGTTGGTTAAATAAGATCTGCAGCTTATCCTCTAGGTAGGGAAATGGGCAGACTAGATGGGCCAAGCGGTCCTTATCTGCCGTCAAAGTCTATGTTTCTATGAGACTTCTACCTCTAGGGCCTTTGTCTCCAAGGGAGAGGGAGTACTGAAAGACTTTGCTCTCATTTTTGGGGACCTTTTGAAACTGAGAGCAAGTCCCTGGCTCACTACTTCCAGGACTCATTTGTCTGAAGTAATAGACTCCCAGGCCTGCGAGTAGTGAACCAGCCAGCCCCTTACTAGGATTAGGGACACCTCAGGGTTTTTGCTTGGCAGGGGGCTTGGACTGAGTAACAGATGGGGTCCTGGTCACCCCATGTCTACCTCTTCCCCTAAAGAACCCCCTCTGCTGGAAAGAAAAGGAGGTCTGAGCTTGGTAAAAAGGCCTGCCCCTGCCCCTAAACTGCTGCCTCTGAGGAGTGGTCTGCTTCTCTTTGGCTGCAGCACTCCTATAGGTGGTCCTGTACTTGTCCATTTTCTTCATGTAATTCTCTGTTTGCTCCCCAAACAGAGAATTACCAGTTATAGGAAAGTCCATGGCCTTAGCCTGGGTATCCTGAGAGAGGTTGGTACACCTAAGCCAAGCAAATCTCCTCATGGATATAGATGTAGCCATGACCCTGGAATGAACATCACTGGAATCAACAGCAGCATGGAACTGCACCTTAGATGCCTCTATACCATTTGCAGCCACCTGCTCCAGCTCCTTGGCCAGCTGGGGAGGGGCACCCTTAGCCAGTTCCAGAACCGTATCCCACATAGATTTCTGGTACCTGGCAGTGTATGCCATGTAATTAGACTGCCTGAGTACCAAAGATGATGCCAAGTACTGCTTTTTTTGCCATGGCATCAACTTCCCTGGAATCCTTATCTGGGGGGTGAGATGCCAAAGGAATATTAGCCTTGTCACAGGCTGCAGCTTGCACTACCCCAACATGGCTGCTATGAGAAGAAAGGAATTCCATCCCAGGACCTGACAGAGCATACCTCCTGTCCATTCTTTTTTCCACAGGAGGAATGGATGTAGGAAACTGTAGAATTGTCTGTGTCTGTTTCCCCAAGGAGTTGTGTAAAGGGATAGACACCCTCTTAGACTCTGGGACATCCATCATTTCCAGATAGTCAGGTTCTTCCTGATCCTGTTCAGCCTCTTCCATAAGAAGCTGAAGAGTCTCAGCCACTTTCTTGTAAAACAAGAAATGGGAAGGGGACTCAGAAAGCCTGGGAGGAGAAGCCTGAGAAGGCCTGTCTGGGGAGATGTCAGGCTCTACTGGCTCATCTAGGCCTTCACATTGTTCCTCTTCGTAATCTTCATCCTCCTCCCATCGCCCTCATAGTAGGCCTCAGGATCCAATTCTGAAGCAAGTACCTCCGACCGAACCGATCAGCTCTGAACCAAGACCGGTTCGGTCGGAACCGGGCAAAGCGACTGGACAACTGAAATCGCTTTCGCTATTTCATCAGTGGTCAGACCATGGGAAGCCGAATCCGAACCGGCTGATTTCCTTTTTCTTTTATTCGGAACCGATTCCGCAGAATCGGCTCTCCGTTTGCCTGAAGAGGTATCGCCCAGGTCAGTGGGCACCTCCTCAGGTTTGGCCGTAACCGAACCGGGCTGCCCATCCGGGTCAGCGGACTTCTCGGCCTCCCTCTCCCTTAGCCTACTCAAACGTTTTTCCTGAGTGGCTTTAGGAAAGTTCTTACATATTTGGCAGTCTTCACTGAGGTGGTCAAACCCCAGACAACACACACACACGAGGTGAGGGTCGGCCTTAGCAAAGGCCTCCTTACACTCGGTACAGTGCTGAAACCCAGTGGGTCTGGTTTTCTTTTTGGGTTTCTCAGACATGCCTTCCAAAATAAAGTCACCCAAAAACAGCGGTTAAGCCAGGCGACTGCAACTTATCGATTCCAACCGTGTCACGGGTCGGTTAAAAAAATCCGAAAAGTTGGATTTTTTAGGAACCGATAAGTACCAGAAAAAACACACAAATAACCAAGTATACAGAAACAGAATATAACAGAATAGATTTCGGTTCCAAACCGGACCGATCGGCAAAGAACCAAAAATAAAACAATTTCTTTCTGAAAAACTACCACTACCTATACTACCACTTATTGGTACCGAGACAGAGGCAAGAATACTGATTTTCTACAAAACGGGTTGACAGAACCGACCGATTCAAACTTTTACCGAACCGAAGTGCAGGAGAGATCTCTGGAGCATCTTCACAGTTAGGCGGAGTAAGAAATCTGACGGTTACACTTCAGAGTACCATAGACAGAGGTTTAAAAACTGACCTCGAGCTGAACGTTCTATGCCTTTGCTTAGAGTTAACCCTTTACTCTCCAGGGCAGTTCAAGTACTGGGGCTAACTGCATAATGTCAGAATACAGCAGGACTTCATGTTGTTTGAAATATCAAATTTACAATTTCCATAAGTTTTCTCAAATCTAGTCCACTACATACGTACTTACTGTACCACAGACAGGGATCTGAACCGAAAAAACAAAGAATTTATCGGTAAAACCGACAACTTTAACCGACCGAGAACCATGAGCAGAGGAGAAATCTCCGGAGCGACTGTTCAGTTAGGCAGAATAAAGAATCTGACGGTTACACTTCAAAGTGCAGCAGACGGAGGTTTGAACTGAGCTTGAGTGCTGAGGCTAACTGCATATGTCAGAATACAGCAATACTTCATGTTGTTTGAAAAAGAAGAAGCGAAAGAGACAGAGAGTAGTCCCCCCTTTCTGAGGAGGTTCGTCCCCTTTGTAGTCACCTTCCTCCTCTCCCAATTTTTTTTTTTTTTTTTACCTCTGACGAGGAGGCTTCATCAGGATTTCCAATCCGTCCACTGACAGACAGGTGTCTGTGAAAAAAAAAGGAGAGGTATAGGCCCAGCTGGGTCAAGAAGAGGCCTCAAAAGAACTGTGGCAGAGTTAGGCTACACCCTCAGCTGTGACTGATGAACTACTCTGCTATCTCCTTATTTCCTAGCTACCAAAATGTCTGTTGCGCAACAGTCAACACTTTTCTCTTTGCTTTTCTTCTTATTCTCCTAATCTAGGTTGGACACCTAGCGTAGCTCTTTACTATCCCTACTGAACTTCCTACTTGTTCTCGCCTTTCATTCTTTTTCCATGTACATCCATTCAGTCCCTGGAATGATGCCAAACACCTGGAGAGGTGTTGTGTAAAGTGCATAAGTGCATTTTGTGTACAAAAAGCATGAAGGCTATTTTAAATAAGAATAAATACAGTTAATAAAGCCTTTTTAAATAAAAAGGATTCAGAAGCCATATAAAAACTAAAAATAATTTCATGATTAGTAGTTATAAAAATCCTTAAGGTGTTTTCATAAATTCACACTATAAACCTGTTACTGTATAAAGTTCTATGTATGAGGCTGAACAAAAGAATGTGGTATGCTTTATAAAAGTGCATAGTCACTGTGGATCAGATATAGAGAGTCAATATCTGTGGAGATATACACTGTACCTTTAACGGAACCAGGACATCCCTGAAACAAAAACCCCCTTGGTTTTGAAACATGTCCAGACATGTAAATAGAAAGGACTCAGTCATGTGATCCCACCAAAAGATATAAAACCCCTTCACTGAGTTCAGTTCAGTCCAGTAGAGTTCAGTCTTGAGATTGAAGGAGAGAGGTGCTACTGTAGACAAGCTGTTGAATATAGATGAAAAGGGTCTTAGGAGCTCTAAGGTCCAGGACTGTATTATGTGAGGAACTACTGATGTTAAGTACTGATTTTCTTTGCAATTTTTTTTTTGTTTTCATTTATTTTTTTCTAACTTTTGAAAAATAAATTAACCTGTTAATTTGCCTCGTCTGAAGTTTATTCCCATATGCTGTGACAAACTTGGTGTTAATGGTGGGATAGTACTGGCTGTCCAGAGAAACAAGGGGGACACCAGTACCCAGATACCAGCCCTGGTATCCAGACATGGGGCAAAGAGCAGGCTGGTGTACCTCCAGTATCTCATGGATGCGAAGGATCTGGTGAAGAAGGAAGAGGAAGAGCTTACTAGTGTGCATACCAGAGCCCAGGTGAGAACTGGAGAGGACCTAATGCCTGGATTGGAGTTCAATGGAACGCGGAGGCAGACCAGCCCCGGAGAGAGGCGGAGCACCGCTGCCAGGTGCTGATGGAGGGTTCCCAACCAGAGGATTTTGTGGCAGAGGCAGAGGACCAGGATCAATGGGTTCTAGAGGAGGAGGACCCCCTGATGAAAGCTTTGTTGCCAGCCACTTTTGAGATCCCGTTGTTGCCCATTTTTCCAGGCTGCTGCTACTTGGAGGGTGACGAGATGAAGGCCCCAGGTAAGACTGTTTCAGGACATATGCATACTGGGGTGAAGACTACAAGCCACAGGGAAGATACCATGTTGGCTGAAGGGACTTTCCCATGTTTTGAATGTCCTGTGATATGGGATGAAATGTATGAAACATGTAATGTTTAAAATGAATATAGCTTTTAAGGCTGGTGATGAGTACAGTCAGTTGAGGGTACCAGAATGGTGTGTTTACAACCTGTACATTTGCCTCATCTGAAGTGTATTCCCACATGCTGTGACAAGAACAGTTGGCCTCTGGTCAGCTGAAAACCTTTCCTGCTGGACTGGGGAGAAAGGATGAGAAAACAAGAAGGGACAAGTTTGCACTGCTCTCCTCAGGGGGGATACAAAGAGATCTCCAAAGTCTCTCTTCGAGAAGAGCTCCAAGAGGGTCTCCAAGGACCAGAAACTGGGAAAAATCCCAGTGGCTCTACCGGCTTTTCCACTGGCTTAGTTGGGAGCCTATTGAAGTTACTTTTGTAGCAGTAACTTGCAGGGCTAGGACAGAATTACCAGCCCCTAGCCCAACCAGAAAACAAGCCAGAGTCGATCCTTGAAGAAGACTAGGAAGAGGTCAGAGAGAAGATTCCAAAGGAAACTTCTCCTCCAACCGAAGAAGAGGAGGAGGACAGCCTTCCCAAAAAGGGACCTGTCCAGAGAATGCCAGGACAGCCAGAGTCATAAGAAGCAGGGTTTGCCCCTAAGAAGAGCTATTCCCTCCTCGATCCTCACCCACAACTCAAGAAGTAGAGAGAGAAGAGTAAAGGGGGGAACAGCTGCCCAGCACCTGGTTACAGGGAGGGAGGGTGGGCGTAATGAATGGTGAAGAAATTTGGGAAGATCAGCAATTACGGAAAGTACATAATTTTAATATCTTACCCAAATCAATCTTCACCATTCATTACTAAATGGGTCCGAGTGCCAAGATGGCAAACCCTGAGGGAAAAATATTTTTCCCCCAGCCCCCCCATTGGGGGTTTACCACAGGAGGTGAGGGCCCTTTTACAGGCCTGGTGAGAGCCGAGGATGGGCATGGGCCACGGATGCTCATGAGACCCAGGAAATACAAGGCACCCTGCAATTCAAACCGTGCCTTTGAGAAAAGAACTTGACCCCCTAGAATGGTGAGGACAGGACCCTACACCGGGCCAAGCGTGACAACCTCGATAGGCAAAGCCATGCAGTCTGTCTAATTCAGACCGAAGTTCCCACCAGCCTGGAAGCCACCTCATTGGCATCATACACCATCTTTGAAAAGTGTCTTGCTAGCTCCAGGCCCTGTGCAGTGAGGCAAATGGCTAGCTGGGTTTTCTCACCATCGGGCATCGCCACAAGGAGCTGGCCCAGCAGCGTCCAGATGTGCCAAGCACAGGCCACCTGGTGAGCCAGATGAGCAGTGATCCACTATAAAAGGCGTGCCGAAGAGAACACCCTTCTACTCCATCACTCAAACTCAGCCGCAGCCAGCGTCGGGGGGGGGGGGTCGTGACAAGGGTGACGATGAGCTCCACTCCTGAAGTAATGTAGGGCATGGTACCTGGAGACCCCATTGCAGTGCAGTACATATGCATACAGTCCCTAGGGGCAGGAGAAGGAGTGGCAGGACGGAGCCAGATGGTGTGCGAGGCCTCTGCGAATGGCTGAGGCCAGGGAGGTATGACCAAGTTGTCAGCACTGTAATCCCCCAAGAATAACAGTGTTGCACGTGCTGGGTTACATCCAGAAAAGTGGGAAATATGGAGCTCCTTCATCATCTCTGCAAGGAAGCACTGGCAGGATGTAAAGTCCGTGTCAGCTGAGAAGTAGAGTGAGGCATCCTCTTCCTTGGTGGAGGAAGTCGAAGACTCAGAGGAGCTACAGTCAGAGGCAGTCAGTGAAGAGGTTTGAGGTCTAAAAATTACCTCCAAGATGGCAATGAGGTAATGGGGAAATGCAGCTGCCAAACTCCTGAACTGTTTCCAGGTCATCATGGGTCCCCTGGGTCCCAAGAGACTGGGGAGAGGGGAAGGGGATGGCAGAGGAATAGAAGGATGGACAGCCTGGCAAGGCAGGGAAGGTCCTCTGCAAGGACTGTGGGATTGCACAGGGGACCCATCCCAAAAGCGGGAGCTGCATGTCCTGCCCACCACAGTGAGCCCAACTGGCGAGGGTTGGACTGGATGTTGCACCTGAGGGGAAACCCCCCAGGTGGGGAGACTGGAGCCATACAGAGTCCACCAGAGGGCCCCTGTCCCCAACAACTGTAGGACCCTTCCCAAAATGAAGGAAGGCAGGGATGGGTCCGCACTACGACTCCTGCTGGGGCCCCAAGGGGCCCCCTGATGGGGTCGCAGCTCAGACCGGGTTCTGCCAACCATCGACTTCAAAGAGAGGGACCTGCCCCTCAGAAGAGGCCTGGTCGAAGAATCCGGGCTGACCAACCTGGAAGGGAAGACTTTAGACCCCGTGGGGGGGGGGGCATTGGAGCCCTTCTGAGCATCCTCCTCATCAGCCAGGATCCATACCATGATAGGCTTGGATCTAGCCTTAGAGACAGCGCTGGCCCCCAAGTCGGCACTGGCCATGGCAATGGAGACTGAGAAGGTGCTGACTATGGCTCTGCCCTGAAATGGCACCAGCCATGGCGCCACCCCCAAACTGGCACCACCCGTGGCACCGCCACTCCCAGGTGCCCTGGAAAGAACCCTGACAGAGTCCCTGGCACCGAAGTTGGTGCTGGAAGGCTGTGGAGCGATGGTCTCGCTAGTGGCGCCATCAGAAGACGCCGCTGGCCTAGGAACTTCTGAAGGCCTCAGTGAGGCCTGGGCAGAATCCCAGGGCTCCTCAGAGCTTGGCTTCCAATCAAGATCATCCCAGTCATCATCTCCTGAGGTGGAAGATCAGATCAGGAAGGGAAACCCCCTGGATTCTCGCTCCCCTGACACTGAGAGTGGCACTGGAGGGGAGCCCAGACCGTGGCAGCAAGGGACCACCTGAGTAGAGCCTTTGTGTAGTGCAGGCTCCACATCGGGGCTCGTCTCTGTCTCCAAGGAGACCCCGGACCACGAGGGGTGACCAACCGCCACCAACCCCCTGCTGGATCCCCTTGCACTAGCAAGCTGTGAAGCAGAGGGTGTCCCATCCCCGCTGAGCTGTATAGAGCCCAGAGACCTTGTCTTGGTGTCCCGAGCGGTGTTGACACCCTCCGAAAGTTGGGGGTCTCTCCACACTGCCCCACGCAGATAACGAGTGCACGTAGGTCCATGGAAAACAGGCGGCCGCACTCATCCATTGCATGGTGAGGACCCAGACAGTTATGGAGTTGCCACAAGGGCACCGATACATAGGGGCAACTCCTGCACGTTTTGACTTGGATCTACGCCTCGACATACAGTCGCATGTAAAGATAATAAAAAAAGAAAATTTAAATACAGAAAGCACTCGGTGCCATGATAAAATAAGAAAGAGAATTAAACACCAGAACCAGGACAGTACCGGTACTCACAGTGCCAGATCAAACATTAGGCCTAGAGGACTTCCGAGTGTGACGTAGAACTTGGCTTGAAGGCAGTCTTCCCTCGCAGGATCCTTCCTTGATGGCAGTAAAACAAGAACTGAGGACTGGGAGGAGTTGGCGTCATTTACTGGCAAACTTGCGAGCGCCATGTAGAACGCTGGCCTTGTGGGTGTCAGCTTCTCCAGCTCAGAAAAAATTTAAAGAGGCAGTGCTCTTTTATTTCCCACGCAGGGTCCTGACCTCTGGTAGGACCCATTTAGTAATGAATGGTGAAGATTAATTTGGGTAAGATCCAGTGCTGCGGACAGTACCAGAACTGGTCCCGGCATGCACCGTTCCCAGCATCAGGCCCAGGAACAACACCAGGGGTGACACTCTCACCGGCATCAGGCTTGGAACTGGGTCCAGGGCCGGTACCATTATTGTCATCCCCGGGTCCAAGGCTAGTGTCCTCCTCCTCCTCCCCCAGGCCACAAGGGTGCTCAGGGGAAGAGATGACCACCACCTCAGATTCAAGGTCAGGGTAAGCTCCAAAGCCAACCCCTCTTCTGGCACTGTGAACGGTACCAGAAGGAGACCCAGTCTTGCAACCAACACCACCCTGCTCACCGGTACCACCGACGGTATCATTAGCTTCGGGGGGGGGGGGGGCATGAGGCTGTGACACCAATATGCCCTCCGGTGTAGAGCAAGTGTATAGCTTCAGTCTCACCACTGGGACATCCCTGTCCAGGAGGACAGAAGGACTGAGGGGAGTGCTCAGCCGACCCCTCGGAAGGAGTCCATTGTCTACCAGCTTCCCCCAGGACCTCTGAGATCTCAGTGAGGAGAGGATCCTAGTCTTCCTCAGTACCAGAGGTACTGGGAAGGGACCTAGGAGAGAGGCCCAGAGTTCTGACCTTAACATCATGGGTGTGACGCCTGCCTCCAAAAGTGGAGGGCGAATGACCCCACTTTAATGGGCAGAATTCGAGGACATGCTTGTCCATGGAAGAGCAGGTGCGTCACCAGACCATGTCATGGTCAGAGTCAAGGCAGGTGTGGCATTTTCAGATGCCAGTCCAATGCTGCGAGAGGGCTCCCATATGAGCACTGATGCATGGGGGGCTGTAGCCTTTCTTTTTCTTTGGCCCCTTCAAACGCGGTGTCTTGACAGATCAAAATAAGAAAAATGAGAAAGGACAGAATTCGGTGCTGAACGAGAAAAAAAGAGAACCACAACAAAGATGGTACCGAAAACAGTGATGAGAAGGTGTCTGGTACCGGAAAAAAAAGGTTGTCGGTGGCAAACTGAGGAAAAACGCTGATGACTCTTGAATTCAGCTGCTCCCATGGTGCTCACTGTATGGAGGGAAAAAAAGAACTGAGGAAGGGGGAGGCGGTGTGGGTTACTGGCTGGCTCATGTACACAGCGTCAGTACATCGGCATCAGGGACGATGCTAGCACCATCTGTCCCCTCCCAAGCTGCAAAAGATTTTGCTGCCATGAGGTCCTATCCCATCTGGCTAAGATCCATCAGTGTGACTAAAGGGTGAAGACCGATTCCCAGAAGATCTAGTAGTTAGAAGTTTATCATTCCCCACTCCCTTACTTTTGTACTGAACAGAAAGTATTTAACTAGTAGCTTGGTATGTTTATCAGCCCCATCTCCAATTGCCTTTACTGAACAGGAAGTATTTAGTTAGTAGCTACAGGTTCATCAGTCCCCTCTCACTTACCTTGGTACTGAACAGGAAGTATACACCTATGGTTGTTACATGTTTATCAGTCCCCTCTCCCTTACCTTAGCACTGAACTGTCCTTCCTTGTGTGAAAAGAAAGTGAGTTTGTAATCTTTCTTGGACAGTGCGGGAACATCAATGTAGTCCAGTCCTTTCAGGGTAGTGCTGCTCTCCAGCTTCTCGGGTTTGAGCATTTCCACAAGAACACGGAACCTAAAAGATAAATGTAATGAGGTTTTGAAACGCCTTGTGCAGCAGCAAATGAAAAATTACACACTCATCGTAATTCTTGATCCAGGAATATCTTTACCATTGATCCCCACCAGTGGGTCTGAGCCAGAGGTGTAGGACCCAGTGGCAGCCAGAACTTTTCAAGAGGGCTGGCACCAAGGTAAGCTGCGTGCATGCGTAGTTCCACAAGACTGAGCTCGTGGGCACAGGCTTACCTTTGCACCAGCCCTCAACTACCTTGGAACCTTTTTTACTGAGGCGCAGCACAACCTAACAAGTAATAACAGAAGATATTCATAGAAATGGACAAGCTTATAGGTCAGAGACCCTTTAGTGGCTTGCCACTAAGCTTAGTAGAGGTACTTATATTTTTGTGCTCCCATGTAGGAGTCCAATTTTTTTTTAAACACATCCATTGTGGGACTGTGAACCGCAGACTCCAACAAGGAGTTCCACCATTTCACAACTCTTTGTGTAAACCACGTGTTTCTTTTATTAGCTTTATTCATATCTACTGACAATTTTAAATTGTGGCTATGTGTACTTCGTATGCCTGTATAATCTGTCAGGCCGATGGTTTCCCACATATATCTGTCTTTGGTGGCCTTAAACACCAAACATAAGTCACCCCTTAACTGTCTGTAATCCATTTGAGTACATTCCCAGATGTTTTAATCTCTCTCCATAATTCTTGTGTTGAACGTGTGCAACTAACTTAGTTGCCCTGCCCTGCACTCTCTCTATCAGTAGCTTATCTTTTTGTCCCTGGAGTACAGAAGCAACATGGAGCACATTATCCAAAATACCCAAAGCCTGGAACTCTAGCCACTCAGGAACCAGTCCATGAGGTGCAGGGACTGAAGAGCTGGGTGCAGGATCTTCCCTCAATGACAGGATGGCAGATCTGGGTGCAGGGCAACCGCCTCAGAAATCTGCTGCTGAGGCTCAGGAGATCCGGGTACCAAAACTGGCAGGGCCAATCCAGAGCTATTGGGATCACCCGCACTTGTCCCTCCGAACCACGATCACCACCTTTTGGATCAAGGGAAAGGGAGGGAAAGTGTACAGGAGTCGTAGGGTCCAGGGCCTCACAAAAGCACCCCCCCATCAGTGTCCTACATTGAGGGGGCAGGCACAAAATAGCCGCAGCTTTACAGTCTCTCTAGAGGCAAAGAGGTCCCCCAGAGGGGTTTCCCACAGGGAAAAATTAAAATTACATACTCACCATAATTCTTGATCTTCTAGGAATATCTTCACCATTGATTCACACCAATGGGTTATGAGCTGGAGGCGCTAGGACCCTGTAGGAGCCAGAACATTTCATGAGGTGTGGGGCTGACGTAGGCTGCACGTGTGCATGGCACCGCGAGACTAGCTCATGCTGCATGGCTTACCTTGGCACTGGCCTTCAACCACCTCAGTACCTTTTTCTCAAGGAGGTGCAGTGTAACCTAACACTAATGCACTTAACCTAAGGGCATAAGATAGCCCTTGTGACCCATGTAAGAAGGGTCAACAACAAAGAAAGCAGTGTCTTCACAGCCCAAACCAAAAACAAGGGGTGAAGACCAACAAACAGAAAAAGTTAGCCCAGGGGAAGGAAGGTAGGTGTGTGAATCAATGGTGAAAACATCCCTAGAAGATCAAGAATTACGGTGAGTACATAATTTTTATATCTTCCAGGAATCTGTCTTCACCACTGATTCACATCAATGGGTTTGAATGCTAAGCTGAGATGAAAGTCCCCTGGGCAGGGCAGTAGGAACCAGAGCTCACTCAGGGCAGAAGTCCATTAAGGATTGTCCTGCCAAAGGAGACATGCTGCCTGACATGGACATCCAGGGCATAGTGCTTGATGAAAGTACGGACGGTGCTCCAGGTGGCTGCTCTGCAAATATCAGCGATAGGTACAGAGTGAATCTCTGCCAAGTACGTAGCAACCACGTTGGTAGAGTGGGCATGAACCTGGCCCTCCAGTTTGACCTGTGCCATAGAGTAGCAGTGATGAAGGCAACTGACAATCCATGCAGAAATGCATTTGACTGTAACAGGCTGATCCAATCAATTAGGGTGGAAGGAAACAAAGAGCTGTTCAGAGTGTCGGAAGTCCTTAGTTCTATCGAGGTAGAAAGTGAGGACTCTTTTAACATCCAGAGAGTGGAAGGTGCACTCCCCTTTGCTCTGGAAGCTGGGAATGTATGTATGCAGCACTAGAGGCCGCTTTAAGTGAAACTCCGACACCCCCGTAGGCAAGAACTTGGAGGGAGGAGTATGTGGAGAACCACCCTTTCTCTATAGAAAACAGTATAAGGAGGATCTGTGACCAACACATGTATTTTGGAGACTGCGTACAGAGGTGATGGCCACTTTTCCAAGTTAAGAATTTCAGGTCACATGTAGCCAAGGGTTCAAATGGTGTATGGGTGAGCATGTCCAACACAAGGCTGAGGTCCCAGGTGGCAACAGATTTGCTGACTGGGGGCCTTGTGTGCAAAATGCCTTTTAGGAACCTCTTAAAGAGAGGCAGCTGGGCTACAGAGAGGTTCTGTAAGGACTTGTGGTATGCCAAAACAGGGTACAAATGGACCTTAACTGTAGAGTACTGCAAGCCTGCATCAGAGAGGTTCAGCAAAGACTCCAAAACCCTGTCTGGCAGGCATCGGAAATGGGTTTATACCAGATTTGGAGCAACATAGGGAAAAATGTTTCCATTTGGCTGTGTAGGCTTTCCTGGTGGAGGGCTCATGAGCAGCTAGAAGTATCTCAGAGACCTTCTGAGACACTTCCTACCTGCCCACTTCTATTTCCTCAGAAGCCAGGCATGGAGATGAAGGGAGCGCAGACTGGGTTGGACCAGGGACCCTTTGTCAGAAGATCTGTCTGGAGAGGGAGGGCTCTCAAAAGGCTGACTGATAACCTGTTGAGCAGAGGAAAGCATATCTGTCGAGGCCAAAATGGGGCAACCAGATTCATCTTGGCCCCGTGGGCCTCCAGCTTCAGCAGTACCCTCTGAACTAAGGGAAGAGGAGGAAATGCATACAGAAAGCAATTTGTCCACTGTAGCCTGAATGCATCCTGACAGAAAATGCCATGTTCTGGAGTTTTGGAGCAGAACTGAGGCAGTTTGGCATTCAGCGAGGATGCAAAAAGGTCCACATCTGGGGTTCCCCACTCACACAGACTGCACAACATCTGGCACCAGTGACCATCCGTGAGGACTGGCATCTGTTTGGCTGAACTCATCTGCTAGATTGTTCTGAGCCAGTGGCATATAAACCGCCTGAGTCAGAACTCCCTGTTCCAGACTCCATTCCTACACTTTCATCACCTCCCTGCAGAGAGGATAAGAGTGTGCGCCCCTTGGTTTGTTGATATAGTACATGACAGACTTGTTGTCTGGAAGAGGACTATCTTGTGGCTGACAAAGTCCACCATGGCCAGGAGGGTGTAAAGGACTGCTCTCATCTTCAACACATTGATGTTGTGGTGGAACTCTGTAGGACTTCAAACTCCCTAAGTGTGGTGGCCCTGACAATGAGCTCCCCATCCCAGTAGAGATGCATCTGTGGTAAAGGTTACCTGAGGCTGTGGTTGAGAAAAGGGAAGGCCTTGGAGGAGACTGTCCTCCTATGCTCACCATGCAAGTGACCGAAGCAGAGGCTTCATCATCTTGATCCCCCATCTTCATCTTCCTCTTTCTGTTTTTTTTTAAACTTTATTTTTATTTTTCATCATATATCATGACAATATACGTAAAGCATATAGTGAAAAGTCCATAAGGAAGTTTAGCACCACTGGGAATAAAAATGGATCCCCTACAATACAAGATATAAGTCTGCATCCACTGTATTGTGTTACATCATGTGAGGGTACATTCTTAATACTATCAATGAAAAATCCCAAATATGTCGTGGGATGAGCCCATGAGCTACATGGCTAGCTTAACATTATAGGATTGTCCATCGGTGTCCAGCTTTATAAAAGGAAACAAGTCCCAGAAGGGACTTAGGGTGCCATGTTAATACCTAACGGTGATAATATAGATTCTAAAAGTTAAACATTATGCAGCAGAATCAATTAACAATCACAGTTAGACATTTTAAACATTAACTGAGAGTTTCTCCTCTGAAAAGCCAGCTAATTAGGTAAAATCTTGTTTCCTCCTTGTAATATGTAGCCCTGTAACAAAGCTTCACTTTACATTAAACCAGAAGTTAAGTAAGTCAAAATTAAAATAACTACAGGGTTAGTATAGTTAACCTCATCCACTGTTTAGAGGAACATCAAAATATACTTAAAATAACTCATCTTGGATACAGCCCTTAAACACACAAAACAAGCAAAGAAAATTAGTCACAACAGAGTCACTTAGCTGGAAAGCTGATCGTCTTCTCAACATAAAACAGGCAAAGGAGATCAGACAATGCACAGAGTCACTTAGCTGGAAAGTCTGGAGGAAAATATAAGTGGCTTATTTATGAGGGGCTCCTGTTCAGGTACCTCCATCGGAGTCGTCAAACTCGGCAGCTTCTTCGCAGTGTCTGGAGACTGCAACCATATGCGTAGCCCATTTCCCGGCATCAAGCGGATCCAAAAATAGAAAGATCTTCCCTTGGTGTGTAATCCGGAGCCCTGCTGGAAAAATCATGGAGTGCACAATCTCAGCATCTCTTAAAGTCCTTCTCATCCCATCAAAACGCTTACGCCTCTGGCGAGTAGAATAGCTGATGTCTGGAAAAAAGTAAACGTGTTGTTCCTCTTGCATTATAGGGCCTGTCTTCCGAGCATATCTGAGGATCCGTTAACGGACGCCCACTCCCGATGTGACTATCATCAATGTCAGGGGTTCCTCTGTATTCTGGGAATGGCCTCTGCGATTAATTCTGTAGGCTTTCTGAATGTCCCATGAAATATCACCCCCTTCTGGAACAAACTTTTCTGAAAGCCATTCCTTTTTTTGTTTTTGCTACCCTCCTCACTGCACCAGGATCCTTTCTTCTGGGATCCCTAGGCCGTGTATGCTCCCGTAGTCCCGCCCCAGGTACCTCCCTCCAGGTACCAGCCAGCCTGTCCCCATCCTGCCTCAGTTTACCCCCCGGGCCGGGCGGAGAGGGGGACCCCCATTCCTCTCTCTTAGTCCTTAAGTCTACGTCAGAAGGCTTGCCAGCCCCTTCTATGGAGCCTGGTTATGGGTGTTCTCGGGTCGACCGGGTCCCTTCTACGGGAGCCTGGTGCGGGATTTTCCCATTTTTCTTGTCTCCCAGCCCTCAGGATGTCCTCACGCTAGGGATGCCTAGGGGCGGAGCATGTCGCGACATGCTTGATGCTCCGGCTCCTGGCAGACGTCCTCCCACCCTGCTGTGTGCAGTCTCGCTGCACCTCCACCTGTGGTCACCCAGGTGGCGGTATCGCAGCGGGACTTGCATCCCACCCCACCCGGAGGAGGAGAGCAGCCACTGGGTGCTCAATCCTCCTCCCCCCAGCTGGCCCTCCAGCTGCCCGAGTCTGTCTCCGAACCCGGGTCGCTGGCGCCACGCGCAGTAGCCCTACCGCTGCACCGGTGGGCCGGCCCCTGACAGCCATTCTTGTAGCTACATAATGGGATGATCTCCCTCGCTACCTTCTGGGAAGCCTAGAATCCGAACATTCCCAGAGCAAGCTTGATTCTCTAGGGCCTCTAAATGTGCACAAATATGTTGGTTTTCCTTCACTACAAGAGCGCTGGTGGTAGTATTGGAATCTGTTTGCCGTCGGACATCATGTAGCTCTTTTTTAAGGCCATCCACGGCATTTTCCACAACCAGAACCCGACTATTGAAGTCATCCACCTTTTGACTTGAGGTGGAGACCGAGGCGATTAAATTTTGGAGCTTTTGCCCCAGTGAAGCAATGGTTTCTTGTGATCCGGTTTCTGCATTGGCTTGCTGTACAGATTGAGATTGCGAGGTTCCACCTGATCCTTTGCTTCTATCAGCTCCAGTCTGCAGTTTTTCTCTTTTTGGGTTGCCCATTTTATTATTTCAAGGGTGCTCAATCTGATGGTAACACCAAAATTAACGTTGCTTGATGTAAAATAATGATTTTAAGGCAAAATACAGAAGAATTCTCAGGAGCACAAAAAACTGCTGCTTCTCTGCTCGAGCTCCACAGCACCCCACATTCGCTTCCACTTTCAAGCCCCTACACTGATTCCCACTTCAGTTCTTTCAATCCTCCTCCCCTCCCCTCTCAGGCATCTCCTACCACTCCCTCTTTACACCCAAATCTCACAACCCTGTTTCTCCCTCTTCCCTGGACAAGACCCTCGGGCTGCTCTACTTTTACTACTTAATAATTAGTACGTTTTGCTAGTATTAGTAAGTCTAGTACTAGCAAGTTAGTTATAGCCTTGTCAGACCACTGCCCAGGCATACTTTGTACAATGCCTGTTAGAGTTTAGATCATATTATTAACTGTCTCTTGCTCATGGTCCTTTACCATATGGTCTGTACTTTGTCTATGTTATCATAACACGGAACCTATGTAAAAGAGCTCTTAGCTCAAAGGTGTTAATCTGAGATTTAAATAAATAAGTAAATAAATCATCTTCCGAATCTGAGGAGGGGAGCACATTGATCCCAAGAGAGGCAACCCAGCCACTCTGCCTATCTCGGCACCGAAAGTGATGTCAGGAGGGGACTCGGCGGTATTGGAGGGCCGGCCTCGCTCACTTACACTGGAACTTGTGCCAGAAACTGAGCCCGCACTCCCTGAAGCCCTCGAAGGGACCACCAGTTCAGGACCACGTATAGCTGAGGCCTCGACACTGGGGTCGACTCATTCCCAAATGGGAACCGGATCTAGAGTGATCCATGGCCAGCCCCCAGAGGAGGCTGACCGTTCCCCCGACTGCTCAACCAGGTGTCTGGGCTCAGAAGACCTGAACTGACAGAGTCCTGCTCTCCCATGGTGCGTATAGCAGCAAGGGGAGGCCAGGGGGATGGGCCCAAGGAACTGACCTTAGCTGAAAAGAAGAAAGACACTCAATGCCGTAAAACACTAGTTAAGGAAATAACAATACAATTTCAAATGCAGTGTCAACAAGTACGGCGTCGAGTATATGGTCAGACAAGCAGAAAACGGTAGTAGAGGAGTGTCATATAGACTTCTTGCTGTCCCACACAGTCCGAGCTGCAGCCTCGACAGCAGAAAAAACAGAACTGAGGTAGTGGAGGGGACAACGACGGTTACTGGCCAACCCGCGAGCACCAGGCAATATGTCAACCTCAAGGATGGCGCGATCCTTGATGTCGCCCCTCCTCCTAGGAGAAAAGCTTTTTAACCTAAAAAGCTTCACATGGGGTCCTAGCACCTCCAGCGTAGTACCCACCAGTGATCAATGGTGAAGCTTGATACAGGTAAGATCATTGACTACCTACTGCTGGATGTCATTGGAGAAGCCAGACGTCCAGCGCCAGGAATGTCTTCTAATGCAGATTCCCACAGCAGTAGAATGTGAGGCAGTGTCAAAGGTATCTATAGCTGCCTTCAACTGATGACTGTTTGACTCCTCAATGCCGTGAGTGACAGTCTGAAGTATCTTTACTAGTGGAGCCAAAACAGGAAGACGGGAAAATAATACAAATTTTAAGTAGTAGTCAGTTGGAACATTTTATTTCTGAAGTATTTTTTTTTCCCTTTTGCTCATCAGAAAGTATTCTATGTGACAATATTGTGCTGGATGAGTGGAACAGCTCTTAACCTGGCAGCTGACATATCCAACTCTACTGCCCCACACTACCTCACCAGCATTATGACCTCACTGACAGTGACATCACCGGTGAATGACCTGGCAGTCACTCACTTGCTGTTCTTAAGTAGCAGTGATGTCACAGTCAGTGAGGTCACAATCCTGATGGTGTAGTGTGGGGCAGTAGAGCAAGATATGTCAGCTGCCAGACTAAGAGCTGTTACACACATCACACCTACTAATACCAGGTAAACAATCTTCTAATTAAACAAAGGGAAAAAAAAAAGTACCTCAGATATAAAAGGTAATGGTTGACTGCTTTTAAAATCTAATATTAGGAAATCTTTAACTAATTTAAAATGGGTGTCTGGGAGCTTCAGGTATTTGGGTATCCAAATTCCCCTGGATACAAGTAAACTTTACCAGTTCAACCACCGCAGGCTACTAGAGGAAATAAGGAAGGATTGTGAAAGGTGGTCAGTGCTTCCTCTGTCCCTCACAGGTAGGGTTGAGACGGTTAGAATGAATATCCTGCCAAGAATAATATTTCAATTTGATGCTATTCCTTTTAGCCCACCAAAGAAATTCTGGACTGATACCCACAGGATATTTCAAAAATGTATTTGGGCAGGAAGGAGACCCAGGTTGAAATGGGCGCTGCTGAAGGCAGACAAGGGAAAAGGGCGATTGGGGGTTCCAGATCTGAGGGGATATTACCGAGCAGCACAATTACAACATCTGGCAGTCCTCCAGGTAGCTCAGGAAACCCCTAGCTGGATGACTATGGAGCTGGAGACTGCCAGAAGGAAAATTCTGGGGGCCTCCTTATTTAGTGGTGGGACCCCAGGAGTGCTGGATGCCATTCCCTCACCCTGGCTTAGGAACATGGTGAAAGTATGGTATGCTACACTGAGGGATCTCAAACTTAGGGAGGCTGTCCCCTTATATGGACAAATGTCTAACTCCTTGGATTTCGCCCCGGGGGGGGGGTCCAGTGTTTAGGAGCTGGAGGAGAGGGGGCCTGGACACTTTTTCCCAGGTATTTGATGGAGGGACCTTAAAGAGCTTTGCTCAGCTAAAAATGAAAATTACATACCTACCGTAATTCTTGATCTTCCTGGATGAGTCTCCACCACTCATTCACACTAGTGGGATCTGCGCCGGAGGCACTAGGACCCATCGGGAGCAAACTTTTTGCTGGAGGGTCGGCGCGAGAGATGGCGTCGTGAGCAGTGGCTCGCGCGGTAATGACTATCTCGCCGACGACCCTCCAACCGCCTCAGTAATTTTTTACCAAGGAGGTGCAGCAACTAACATAAAGAGTAACCTAATCTAAAAACGGACATAAGATAGTCCGACGACCCTGTAAGAAGGGTCAGCAAAGAAGTCTTCACGGCCTAAAGATTTGAGGAGTGAAGACCAACTGTGATGAGCTAGGGGATGGAGGGTGGGCGTGTGAATGAGTGGTGGAGACTCGTCAAGAAGATCAAAATTACGGTGGTACGTAATTTTCATATCTTCCTGGACTTAAGTCTCCACCACTCATTCACACTAGTGGGAGAGTACAAGCTGACAATCCCCAAAGGCGGCAGGGGCCAGGCTCACCGTCTGGACAGAAGTCCATTAAGGATAGTTCTGCCGAAGGCGGAATGACGCCTGGCATGAACATCCAGTGCATAATGTTTAATGAACGATGCACTGAGCTCCAGGTGGCGGTATTGCAGATATTCTGCAATTGGAACATTGCGACTTCCGCTAGGGATGTCATGACCGCCTAGTAGAGTGAGCGTGACACTCTACCTTCCAATTTAACCTGTGCCATGGAATAGCAATGTCGAAGACATGCCACTAACCATGATGAGATGCATCTGATAGCGACAGGCTGACCCAGCTGGGTCTCACTGAAGGAAACAAACAATTGCTGAGTCTTGCTAAAATTCTTGGTTCTATCTAAGTAGAACAGCAAGGCTCTCTTAACATCCAAGGAATGAAGAGACCATTCTCCTTCATTTTGGAAGTTGGCGAAGTAAGAGGGAAGCACCAGAGGTTGGTTTAGATGGAATTCTGACAAACCTTGGGAAGAAATTTAGGATGAGTATGAAGAACTACTTTGTCCTTATGGAACACAGTATACGGAGGGTCCGTAACCAGGGCATGTATCTCAGAGACCCTGAGGGCTGAGGTAATGGCCACTAGGAAGGCTGTCTTCCAGGTAAGAAATTTTAGCTCACAGGTAGCTAGGGGTTCGAAAGGCTTCCGAGTGAGCATGTCTAGCACAAGGTTAATGTCCCAGGCTGCGACTGGACGTCTAACAGGGGGTCTGGTATGCAGAATTCCCTTAAGAAATCTCTTCAGCATAGGTAACTGAGCCAGAGACAAGGAAGAAACCGGCTCATGGAATGCGAAATGGCACTAAGGTGAACTTTAACCGTGGAGTACTGGAGACCTGAGTTTGATAGGTCCAAAGGTACTCCAGAACCTTTGTCTGGAGGACAGGAAAAGGGATTCAAGAGGACTTTGCACACAGAGAGAAAAGCGTTTCCACTTAGGCGTAAGTTTTTTGGGTAGCTGGCTTCGACGGCAGAAGGACGTCTGAGACTCTCACAGAGACGTTAAACCGTTCACTTTACTTCTTCAGGAGCCAAGCATGAAGGTGAAGTGACCTCAGGTTAGGTGGACCAACGAACCCTGAGTCAAAAGATTGATTGCAAGGAAAGTGGTTCGGAGAGGCTACCGACATACTGTTGAGTAGAGGAAACTATAGTTGCCGAGGCCAGGAGGGAGCAATGAGAATCATCTTGGTCCCTGAGACTCGAACTTGAGGAGAACTCTCTGAATTAAAGGAAGCGGTGGAAAGGCGTAAAGAAAGCGTTTTGTCCACCGCAGCCTGAACGCATCCTGACAGAAAATGCCAGGCCCTGGATTTCTGGAGCAGAAGAGAGGCAGTTTTGCGTTGAGTGGGGATGCAAAGGTCCAGGTCTGGAGTCCCCAACTCCTCAAACAGTGACCGAGCTATGGCTGGGTCGAGAGACCACTCGTGAGGGTCTGCCTCCGTCCTGCTGAGGTGATCTGCTAAGTCGTTTTGTACACCCGGCAGATATACCGCTTGAATTAGAGACTTGTGCTCCAAGCACCACTCCCACACTCTCATTGCTTCCCTGCAAAGGGGATAAGAGTGAGCACCGCCTTGCTTGTTGATGTAGTACATCACAGCTTTGTTGTCCGTTTGAAGGAGAATGTTCTTGTGACAAATAACATCCTTCAACGCTCGGATCGCATAGAGGACCGCTCTCATCTCCAGGACATTTATGTGGAGCTGAGTTTCGAGCTGAGTCCATACACCTTGAGTGTGGAGAGAGAGACAGTGAGCTCCCCATCTCATTAGCGATGCGTCTGTGGTGATGGAGATCTGATGATCCAGAGGAGCAAAGGGGAATCTTCCAGGAGATTGCTCTCTTGAGACCACCAGGTGAGAGACCTTCGTAGGGGCTCCGTCATCTTGATGGGATAAGACTGGGGACTGGGGGTGAGAGGTCGGTGACCACTGAGCGGAGAGCATCCATTGGGTGGTCCTCAGTGTAACCGAGCTAGGGTACAGTGAACACTGAGGACGCCTATGAGACCCAACATACGCTGCATCGAGAGAGCTGTGACCGATCGGTTCTCCCCGATGTAACGGGCCATCTGAAGGATGTCGAGTCTTCTGTCCTCTGGAAGGAAAGCCTCATGGAAGAGGTGTCCAGAAGAGTCCCTATGAAAAGGAGCCTGGGAGAGCTGCAGTTGTGACTTCTTCAGATTTAGCGGAACTCCCATGGACGAAGAAGGCAGAGGTCGCTTGAACGGCTTCCAGAGTCCCTTGGCTGGAAGGACCATGAGAGCCAATCGCCTAGGTAGGGAAACACCGGAGTCCGAAGCCTCTGGGATGCGCTACAGAACTGCACAACACTTTGTAAAACCTCAGAGCGCCGAGGATAGCCTCAAAAGGCAGGACTCTGAACTGATAATGCTGACCCAGAGCTACAAACCTCAGGAATTTGCGATGGTCGGGTGGATGGGGGATATGTAGGCGCCCCTCTTATCCAGGGAGGCCAGCCAGTTGTGTTGATGCAGCAACGGTAACAGGGTACCTAGGGAAATCATTTTGAATTTCTCCTGGGAGGAATTTGTTTAACTTTCTGAGGTCTAGAATAGAGCATCCCCAGATTTCTTTGGAACCAGAAAGTAATTGGGAGTAGAACCCGTGTTTCGCTGATGGGGGCACCAGTTCTATTGCCCTGTTGTTTAGAAGGCCCTGGATCTCGGCGGTGAGGAGGTCTGATTGAGAGGTCGACAACCTGGGTTGTCGCTTGGCAGGGCATTCGGGGTTTCCAAAAGATTGAGAGAATAACCCTCGTGAATTATCCAGGGACCCATTTGTCTGAGGTTATGGACTCACCGATTGTAGAAGTACATCAGACGACCTCCCACTCGAGGAGAAAGTTCCATCTCGGCAGTGTGGATGGAACTGGGGCCGCAATTCATAGGGGAGCGCTGGGGGCTTTAGGCCCTGTGCTTGCCGCGCTTCTCTTTGAGGTTGGGCAGGTTGGCTTTTATGGAAGCTTCCTCTGCCTCTGCCTCAAAGGACTGGCGACTATGAAACTGACGCTTACCTACTTGCCCCGGAGGGGTAGGCGGGGTCTAGCCAACTTAATGGCCGACAGTCTTCTGAGTGGCCTCTAGGGCTTGCTCTACCTGAGGCCCAAAAAGATAGGAGCCATCAAAGGTAATCGCCATTACCTGCTGCTGAGCATCATTCAGAAAGCCAGAAGTACGCAGCCAGAAATGGCGTCAGTACAAATACCCGCGGCTGCTGAACGAGAAGCAGTGTGCAGCGCCCATGGCAGCTTTGACCTGTTGGTATTGGACTCAATACCTCTGATAACGGTTAGAAGGAGCTCTGACGGAGTCGGAATCTGGAAGAGCTTCAACCATTCGTTTCATAGAGTGCCACAGGACATACTCATACTGAGAAAAATAGCCTGATAGCTTGCAATACGCATACTTAAAGTGAGGCAGCAAAGACTCTCTTACCTAATGTATCAATTTTATGTAGACTCTTTGTTAATAGGTCGAGCTGTAGTAGCTTGAGGAAGAACGACCTTGTCATTCTCTCGCCAGGACTACAATAGGATCCGCACAGGCTTGGGATGCCAAAATGGGACGATCCTTGGAGCTGAATATTTCTTATCAATGGATTTAGCCACTGAAGGAATAAGAGCAGGATTATTCCATACCATTTGAGACAGCGTCTCGAAGGAGAGGTTGAATCGGAGGAGTCAAATCCGTAGGGATCTCCAAGCATGAAGATACTGGAGTCTTAATATTTTCCCAGGATCGAGGTCCGTAGTCTGAGAGAAAGAGTGGATCTCAGGTTCCTCAACAGAGACTTAAAGGAAAGGTCCTCACCACAGGCTCTGTGGCGGTGAAGGATCCTGTTTCCTCCACTTCATCACCCAACCAAGATCTGGGTCAGGCTCAACATCATCTCCTGATAGTCCAGGAAGGACTGCTTGGACAGGAAAGGAGTGAAAATAGGAGAAGAGGAAAGAGCAGATAGAAAGGGAGAGTCCCCGAGGGCTTCGCGCCGAGGAGGCTAAAGGAGTCAAAACGGCATCGCTGGAGGCGACGTAGGCGCCGAAGAAGCATGCGTACCACAAGCGGCACTGCTGGCACAGCTTGGCGGGCGCCGCTGAAGACACATGGCACCGCTGGCGGCGCCGCGAAGACCCGGCCGCACATCATGGACGGGCGCCAAGAGCGTTCTCATGGGCGCCGAAAACGGTGCCAACAAGCTTGTGCTTAATTTCGGGCTGAAGGCCGAGGACACATCTCTGGAACCTGGAAAGCAAGAGAGAAGGGAAAACCAGGAGATATGGGCATCGTGTGGCCCCTGCGCCGCAGCCATGTGAGGGGAAACACCTCAGCAAGGAGTCGCTGGCACCGGCGAGGGCGCGCATGCTGATTAGAAGGTCCAACCGCCTGCCTGGATCGCCTCGACGAGCTCGAAGGCCCGGGCAACCGAGCCAGGCAGAAGAACCAACCTCCGAGCCCATCGCTCCATAAGAGCGGCCCACTGATGAAACTGCTCATCTGGGCCCTACCTATAGGAGGTGGGGCTCAGCAATGTCGAGCGGCGGAAACGGTTGGCGACTCCGAAGGAGAACCCGGCAACTAGAATGCGATAACCGACCGTCGGCGGCGCAGGCGTGTCAGAGGGCGACCTCGGTGATGCCTTCTCTTTTTGACCCGTGGGTCAAGAAGAGCTCGAGGCGGAACATGCGAATGCGACTGCTTATTTTATGCCGGGTGGGGACCGCCCATCCCCGGGCATCGGATGACCATTGTCGGAACCCCGCTGAGGGAAGGGGCTGACCGACCCAGCCCGACTGACTGAACAGCTTTCATACAAGTCTCCCTACCGTCACCTGACCTGCTCATGGTCGACTCCGTCCAGTAGGCCGAGACTTCTTTACTATAAGTTAAATTTTAAAATATAACAAATAGAATAAAATTAAGCGATACTACTATCGAGATAAAATTACAAAAAAATAAACTGAAAACTATGCGCTAGTTTGAGTTTGACTCCCGACTGAAGCGGCAGCGTTGTCACTGAAGCGCACTTTCGGCCAGGCGGGAAAAAAGAACTGAGGCGGTTGGAGGGTCGTCGCCGAGATAGTCATTACCGCGCGAGCCACTGCTCGCGGCGCCATGCCTCGCGGCGCCATCTCTCGCGCAGACCTTCCAGCAAAAAGTTTGCTCCCAATGGGTCCTAGTGCCTCCGGCGCAGATCCCACTAGTGTGACTGAGTGGTGGAGACTTATGTCCAGGAAGATCAAGAATTTAATTTACCCCAGGCAGATTTTTATGCCTACCTACAACTGAGACACTTCTTGCAATTCAGAGCCAGGAAGGCTTACTCCCAGCCACCCCCAGAACATCAAGCACTGGAATTTCTTTTAAACATTATAAGGAGTGTGACGTAGACAGTCAGTTCTGAGTGCTGTATCATTTTTTGTGTAAATATAAAAATGGGTTATGGACTGTGTGTCATGAGAGGTGCTGAAACAGCATGTGAAACTGGCACTTCACCCCCTACCCCCCCCCAGGGATAAGTTCAAAGGACAGGAGGTATTTTAAACTGCAGATTTCTAAAATGCAATTATCTTGTCAATTTGCTTTGATCCCAGGAAATAAAATTAGCCACTTATGACGTCCTCAGGGAAATCCTTTGATCTGCACTAGATATCCTGAGAAAAGGGACACTTGCCAGTGTTATGAATAACCTCCCAGGAAGCCAGCTCATTTAATCAAAGAGACCTTTGATGTGTAGACAGAATTAAGGAGTCAAATACACTTTTGCTTTGAATATACAGTGACTTATATCAAGGAGACTTTTGATGTCTAGGGGAAAGCAGATCACAGACTGGTTTCGACTAGTTACATGAAAAGGAGATTTATTATGTCATTTATTATTTTTTTTAAATAACTTAGTAGGCCATCATGCGTTATCAAACATAGATTTTGTTACACCAAGGCGGAGTTTGGTGACCTCAGTGAGAAGGCCGGCTCAGGACTGTTTTTAACATACTGAGAAAACCTTGACACACACTTTCACATTTCTGACTGAGAGAAGAGGAACATCAAAAGCACTTAAAGATTTAAAAAGTAAGGACCCTTAGACAAGATTAGTCTGAGTGTTATTATTTGTAGGAATCTACACTTTTAACCTGTTTGTTTTAAGGCTGTATGTGTTGGGATAATTTTGTTCTGTGATATTTTCTGTTTTCCTATTTTAAAGTAAAGTTATATATTTTAAAACGGAAACTGCCTGGTTTACCTTGAAATTTCTTTTTATATAAGTGGAGCCTTTGACATTTATTTTTAAGTGGAGCTTTTAAAGGTTACAGTAGCACTGTGTATGGGCTTATTGTATACCAAACTGGGAAATGGATAGAGTTCTCTAAGGTCTTGCACAGAGTTCTAAGGGTTCATTTTGTAGACCTGGTTAGGTGCCCGTAGGCAAAGATATCTGGCCCCCCGAAGACAGAATTATCTGATCCTGATAATTGGGTACGCTAAGAAGAGGTTATCAGTTTGATTCCCTCCAGAACCTGAGACTAAGGTGACTTGAACCCACAAAACAGACAAGAGGGTTACCTTGTACTGTTCACTGTCCACAAATCCTATACTCAGAGGTTGGCACTTTGGGAGTAGAGGGTTGAGCGGGTTTGTGACAAGGAGTACAAGTCCAAAATCCCACTTGGTATCAACCACTTACAAATGGTGTAAGAGAATCAGCCCGGTGGCGCTGAGGGTTGAGGAGCTGGACGCCACACCTCGCGCCACGCTGGTGACCCGTGTCCGGGAAATGAAAATTACATACCTACCGTAATTATGATCTTTCTGTGTATCTTCACCATTCATCACTGCTGGGTACTCGGCCGGAGGTCAGGACCCCGTGGGATTTTTTTTTTTAGGTAGGTGGAGCCGACGCACCATCGGGCGCCACCCTGAGGCTGATGCACTGCATGGCGCTTGCAGGTTGGCCATTAGGTGCCGCGGACTACCTGCCTGCCAGTTCTGAGTCGCCGGAGAGGTAAGAAGAGGGAGGGGAGGGAGGGTGGGACAAGGAAGTCCAAGGGACAGAAAAGGAAAAGATATATAAACTAAAAGGAGAAATAATGACTGAGAGGACAGAAGAAGAAGAAGAAGAAGAAGAAGTCAGAAACTAAAGGGATTGGGAGGGGCCCCCAATCTCTGGAAATAGAAGAGGGAGGTAGGGTGGGTAGAGAATTTAGGAGGGGGGGGAGTTAAACATCCCAGACTCTGGTCCGTCTCCACATTACATAGGAACTGCAAGGAGTAGCCAAAGGCTT
Organism: Neoceratodus forsteri; assembly: GCA_016271365.2. NCBI lineage: Eukaryota > Metazoa > Chordata > Ceratodontiformes > Ceratodontidae > Neoceratodus > Neoceratodus forsteri. The sequence goes on from CM028130.1 coordinate 1,619,415,545, forward strand.
TCTGCCAGAATTCAAGGCACAGAATGGCTGGCAAAACACTCCAGATAAGCAGAGTCGGCTATTCTGGAAGAAGGACAGGATACAGAGAATTAACACCCTCTCAAGGAAAGATTTTTGGTGAAAAAAAAAGGGGAAAAAGGAAAACATTTTTTTTTGTAATAAACAAGGAGAAACAAGGAGGAGGAGAGAAAGGAGGGCAATTGCTCACTCCCACCCCACAGGGGTGGAGCTAATGTACTGGAGAAGGAGTGCCCCCCATGCTGACCATTCTCCCCAGAACATTCTCCCCCTATGTGCCCCTGTTTTACCCCACTCCTGACACAAACAGGAAGGGGGGAAGGGATGGGCATAGAGAGGAAGGGGGACCCAGACACTGAGGGCCCAGGGGGGTGGAGGGTGGGATCGTGATGAACGGTGAAGATACACAGAAAGATCACAATTACGGTAGGTACGTAATTTTCCTATCTTATCTGTGTCAATCTTCACCATTCATCGTGTTGAGGTGATGTAAGCCCCAGAAGAGATTTCTTACACCCTAAGGGACAAAGGTTCCTTAGCTCTCAGTGGGTGACACACTAAGAGGGAGAACCTTCAGGGCCTGGAGAGGTCCGAGAGTGGGGAGAGTGAGATGGGGTCCCCCCAGAGGGGGAAGGAAGTTGCCCCGACAAGCGCCGTCTCGCTTTATAGGAGAAGAGATAGGTTCTCTGGTGAGCGCAGTTAATCACCCTACACCGGGCCAAGGGTGACAACTGGGAAAGACGTAGCCATGCCGTCCGCCTAGTGCAGATCGCTGTCCCTACGACCCTGGTAGCTACCTTGTTGGCATGATAGGATGCCCTCACTTGGTGCCTTGCTAGCTCCAGGCCACGCGCAAAGAGTGCAATGGCTTGTCTGGTTTGCTCCGTATCAGGCAATGAGGCTAGGAGCTGACCTAGCCTGGACCACAAGTACCTGTCATTGGCTGCATAGTGGGTTGATGTGCAGAAATGGAAAGCAATAACCATGCCGAGTAGAAAGTCCTCCTACCCCAGAAGTCAAAATCTGAGGAATCTTGATCTGGGGGCCGGTTATGGTGAAGGGCGCAAAGCCCATCAAGAGTATCCAACTGCGTCAATCCGGACTGCAGATGAGGTATGGAATCTGGAGACTCTGGGGGAGCGCAATACCTCTGGCTGAGATCCCTAGGGGCAGGAACTCCAGAGAAGGGCCTCTGCCAGGAACGCAACGACGCCTCCTGAAAGGGAGCAGGCCAGGGCAGCACCACAAGGGTGGCCTCGCCAAAATTGCCTAGAAAGGCGTGTGCTGAGTGCTCAGGATTGCTAACAGTGGCAGGGGTGAGGTGCAAGTCCTCCAACATCCTCACGAGGAAGCGCTGATACTCAGCAAGATCAGCAGCTGGACAGATGTGGACAGAAGGTTCCTCTCCCCCAGAAGAGGGGGATGAGGAGCTGGAGGGCACCGGCTGTTCAGAGGATGGCTGCTCGGGGGGAGGTTGAAAAACCTGACTGTCCATCGCCCTAACATAAGCTGGGAACCGAGCAGTCACTGCTCTGAACAGTTCCAAGGAGAGAGGCCCACTAGGACCAAGGATGCCTGGGAGCGCAGGAGAATGTGGCAGAGGAATGGGGACAGAGCTGAGAAGAGATGTTTGCTAACATCCAACTGGGCTAAGGAGTGGACCGGGAGCACCCACAGAAGAAGGTGCCCCAGAAGACCCCACAGCCGACAGCTGAACAACCATTTCGGTACTGCCTTGGCTGCGCCCGGAAGAATCCCCCCTGTGAGGCGACCGGGGCAGTGTAAGTCCAGAAGGATGGTCCACTACCTCAAAAGAATGGGGCTCTCTCAAAGAGACCGAGGAGGAAGATCGGAGATCTGCACTACGGCTTCTCCCAGAGCCCAGGTGGACCCCCGAAAAAGACCGCCATGCAGACCCCACGTCCCTCGACCTCTCGAAGTCCAAAAGAGCCCTCCTCCTCAAGAGGGCCAGCCTATTTAGCTGACAGCTCTGGGCAGCACCCAAAGGATCTATCCAGGGCACAGCACCTTCCCCTCCCGTAGGTGCTCTGATCAGCCCCAAAGTTGGGCGATCCAGGCACACCACAGGTGGGGGTACCACTGCTGAGGGGTCAGTGAACCCACCAAGACCGGGCTGCAGAGCAATGGTGGCCTGCACCACTGCCCGTTGGTCAGCACCCCTGACCCCAGTCTCGGTAGCCACCGACCCCACTTCAGAAGGGGGCTGACTCTGGCTTGTTGAGGAAACTACTGGGCTGCCCACTCCAACAGCCAACCCCAAAGAGTCAGACTGTCCATCTGACTCAGAGCCTGACTCCGCCTCTGAGGAGGTAGAGGCCGAGGCCCTGTGCCAGACCGTAGGAGAGCGCCCACTGCCATCTTTGCCAAAGGGGGTGCCAGAGACCAAAGCCATGCCCAAGCTGGTGCCAGTGCCCCCTACAGCACCGTGAGCAGAATCCACAGGGGACACAGCTCCAGCTCAAACAGGAGCTCCAGAGTTGGGACCAGCAATGGTGCCATCCAGCCCCACAGCGCCTCGAGCGGCGCCGAGGACAAAGACGGTGCCATCGATGGCCCCGACGGCATCATCGGCACCGAGGACAGCGCTGCCCGGCTCCACGGCGTGATGGTGTGGCAGAGGCGGCGCCGACGGCGGATTCCGATGGCCCCATGGTGCCGAGTCCCAAGGACACGGCACCGTGCTCAACCTCGGCACCGTCCGCGGGACGTAGACAAAGACAGCACCGTAGAAGCTCCCAGGGCACCGCTAGCAATACTGGCGCCGCAAACGGCTCCGACAGAAGCCATGGCACCATGCAACAAGTTGGCGCTGACGTCGGCTCCGTCAGGGCCCACGGCACCGCAAATGGCGCCAACCAACGGCATCGAGGACAGCGCCAACCTGGGCCTTGCGAACCACGGGTCCGACACCGGGGAGCCTTCACTCGGCAAGAGGCGATTGTTGCGGGTGCTCTCCTACCGTCAAAGGAGCAGGATGGGCCTCCTGCGCCTACAGAAGGAGCCTCGGCAATGGCTGGGCTACTAGTAGCCGAGCTCCCTCCTCCTCGGTCCATGCTAGAGACGGGTGGGGACCCGGAGGCGGGCGTGGCTTAGCTCAAGCAAGTGCGCACCCGACCCCTGAGTCGGCAGGCTGGCCCTACTTTTCACTGTTGCTCGATAGACCCGTGGTCCATGGAGAAACAGGCGTCGCACAAATCCATGTCGTGAAGCGGGCCAAGACACGAAAAAGAATGGTCGTGCTGGTCGGTTACGGAATATTTTCGGCCGCATGGGCACCGCTGCATGGGGGGCTGATCCATCCTGGAAGTTTTCTTGCCCTCCGACCGAGACATGACCTACGGGGAAAAAAACACCAAAAACAGACTCGACATCACAGGAAACTAGAGAAATGGAAAGATCTTACTGGGTGACGTCGAGTATGGCAAAACAGAACCGGCAGGAGGAACCAACGGACTTTAGCACAGAAGGAATTGAAACACGGAGTTGAGAACTGCGAAGCAGGCCTGAAGTTTTCTCTCAGTGTCCCATGAGATGACCTCTCTGACGAAGAACTGGCAGGCAGGCGGAGTCGGCGCAGCCTAACAACCAACCAGCGAGTGCCACGCCCAGTACCTGTCGGCCTCAGGCAGCGCCGATGGCGTGTCGGCTCCACCTACCTAAAAAAAAAAAAAAAAAGCTCCCGCGGGGTCCTGACCTCCGGCCGAGTACTCAACAGTGATGAATGGTGAACACTGACACAGATAAGATCAGGTTCCTACTTCCTTGCTTGCTCCAAGTTAACAGTCGGCATGCTCCTTTTCTCGACCGTAAAGGTCAAGTAGGTCCTTGTTCAGAGATGGGTTTTCGGTACTCATACCTTCGCTTCCTGCACATTGGTTCCGTGCCAGTCGTTCCGGACTAGACTCTTCGGAAGCAGTTGCTCAGCTCTCCTCTCCTTTTCCCAGGAACAGTTTTTCTGTTTAGGGGAAGGCGTTAGTTTCACCTTCTCAGCAGCTCCTTTTCTTAGGAGCCCCTCTAGATACCTCCAGGGTGAAGGAGACCCTCTGACATGAAGTTACACACTTCGAGCAAGTGATGAAACTGTGATGTTTGTTTTTTATCAGCAAGCAAACTAGAGCCTTTCCTACTCCCTTTCAGGAAGGCCGGAGCAAGTGGTGCCTCACCATGCCGAGTCATTTCAGTCGTTATGCAGTCACTTTCGATGAATGGGTCAGCCTGAAAGTAGTAACAGTATATCTTTGAGAGAGGCTCCTGCAGTAGGTAATTACAAATAGGACTGAAGCCAGCAGGTGTCAGGACCCCGCGGAAAAATTTCTTGCTAGCAGTCCCCCAAATCCGCCTTCCAGTTCTTTCCCGCCAAAGGCAAAAAAGGCAAGACGAGAGAGAAGCGGATGTTTCTGTCACTGGAAAAGGAGCTGAAAAAGCTTAGGGGGATGGAGGGCGGGAAGGTATTACCTACTGCACGAGCCTCTCTCGAAGATCTACTGTTATGGTAAGTTCTTACGTAACTGTACTATCTTACTTTGAGAGGGCTCTTGCAGTAGGTAATTACAAATAGGACTGAGTCCCAAGCAGTCTGGAACAAGCAGAAGCAAACGGGAGGAGGAAAACTACCCAAAAGTAGACTCTCTGGCTGTGAAGGTCTTAGGAAAGAAGACCTTGCAGAACAGTCAACCCGAAGCCCGCCCTACGGTGAGAGTCAATGTCCGAACTGTAGTGTTTCGTAAAGGTATGGACAGAAGTCCAAGTAGCGGTTGCACAGATGTCTGCCGCTGACACATTCTTGAAACAAGCAGTGGAGGCAGCAACCCCTCTGGTGGAGTGGCCTCTGACTTGACCCGGCAGGGTCTTGTTATACTTGTCGTAACAGAAAGTGATACAATGAGCCAACCATATAGATAGGCATTGCTAAGAAACAGCATTGCCTTCTCTTTTACGAGCAAAAGAGACAAATAGTTGATCAGTCTTTCTGAGATCCTTCATCCTGTTGGTGTAGAATCTCAGAATTCGGTGAACATCCAAAGTATGCAAGAGGTACTCCCCTTGATTGGAGTGCCACGTAAAGAAGGCAGGCTGCTCTATGGATTGATTCAGCGTAGATTCCGCTACCACCTTGGGGAGAAACTTAGGGTTGGTACACAGAGCCACATGTTCTTTGTGAAAAATCAAATACGGGATTTTCCACATCAGGGCCTGAAGCTCGGAAATCCTTCAAGCGGAAGTAATGGCCACTAGGAAGAGAATCTTCCATGAAAGGAACTTTAGGTCTGCTGAGGCTGCTGACTTGAAAGGAGGCAGAGTAAGCTTCTCAGGATAAAATTCAAATCCCAAGGAGGGGCAGGAACTCCGGATTGGGGGTCTCAAGTGGAGGACCCCTCTAAGGAAAGTCTTGGAGACTTTCAGTTGTGCAAAAGTCCTGTCCCCAAAAGGAACATGGTAAGCCGAGGTGGCCGCCATGAGAACCTTCAGAGAGGAATGACTGAGACCCAGATCAAAGAGGTGTTGCAAGTAATCCAGAAGCCACGCAACAGAGCATGAGAAAGGCTCAAAATCTTTGGAAGTGGCCCAAATAGAGAACCGTTTCCATTTCATGGCATAGGTAGATCTAGTGGAGGGCTTCCTGGCCTTCACCAGAATCTCAGCCACCAGCAGGGAAACCCCGAACTGGGCATGAGCTATGTCTGCAGGAGCCACGCGTGCAACTGAAGGGACTTGAGGCCTGGATGGACCAGGGTCCCCTGATCCTGGGTCAGCAAAAGATGCGACAGAGGAAGAGGAAGTGGAGGTTCCTCTGAAAACTGTTGCAGAAGAGAGAACCAAACTTGCCTGGGCCAGAAAGGAGCGATCAGGATCATGTGGGCTCCTTCTGAGCTGAGTTTCTATAAGACCCTTGGAATCAAGGGGATCTGGGGGGAAGGCATAGACGAATCTGCCCTTCCAGTCTAGAGACAGAGCGTCTCTCAAAAAAGTGTCACGCCCTGCAGTGAGCGAGCAGAAGTCGAGAAGTTTTGTGTTGTGAGGAGACTCAAACAGGTCTACCTGTGGCATTCCCCAGCGTAGGAAGATATAGTCTGCTACCCCCGATCTAGTTCCCACTCGTGAGCGTGAGCAGACGACCGACTGAGGTGGTCTGCCAATGTGTTCTTGACCCCCGGGACGTGAATTGCCATGAGGTGAAGGTTGTGCTGAACTGCCCATTCCCAAACTCGCATCGCCTCCCTGCAGAAAGGGTAGGAAAGAGTTCCACCCTGTTTGTTGATGTACCAGACTACGCACATGTTGTCCGTCTGGACAGCCAGATGTCCGGGAAGCAGATAAAGATGCAGAGCCTGAAGAGCATAAAGCATGGCCGGAAGCTCGAGCACACTGATGTGGAGAGATTTTTTGAGCTTGGACCAGGAGCCCTGGATCCTGTGAGGATTGAGATGGGCTCCTCAGCCCTCACCTGAGGCGTCTGTAGTCAGCGTCTGGGTGGGGAGAGAAAGGCAGAAGGGAACTCCCCGACAAAGGTTCTCCTGAACCATCCACCATTGCAAGTCCCGAGCCACAGGATTGGAGACCAGAACTAATTGATCTAGGTAGTCCGCTAGTTGATCCCACTGAGACCGAAGTGTCCACTGAGAGATTCTCATGTGGAGTCGAGCGCAAGGGACTATCGGAATAGCAGCCGCCATGAGCCCAAGGAGGCGAAGGACCAACCTGGCACTGACCCACCTGCAGCTGGACAACAGGCTGACCTGAGCCTGGAGTGAGGCTGCCCTGTCCAGTGGCAGGAATGCCAAGCCGGAGGCCATGTCCAGGATCGCCCCAATAAACTGAAGCCTCTGGGATGGGATCAGATGGGACTTGGCCTGGTTGACGGTAACACCCAGGCAGGCAAAACCTGCAGGGTAAGGGAAAGGAAACGTAGGAGTTCCTCCCTGGATGAGGCTGCCAGAAGCCAGTCGTCCAGGTACGGGAAAACCTGCACCTCCTGGGTACGCAGGTAGGCCGCTACCACCGAAAGGCATTTGGTGAATACTCGAGGCACCGAGGAAAGACCAAACGGGAGGGCCTTGAACTGGTAGTGGTCCCCCTGGAACGTGAAACGCAGGTATTTGCGGTGGGAAGGGCGAATAGGGATATGCAGGTAAGCATCCTGCATATCCAGAGCGCACAGCCACTGTCCCGGCCGAAGGAGGGGCAGGAGACTCTGCAGGGAGAGCATCCTGAACCTTTTGTACTCCACGAACACATTCAGGGAGCTGAGGTCGAAAATCAGCCTCACATCTCCTGACTTTTTCGGGACCAGGAAGAAATGGGAGTAGTAACCCATTCCCTGAAGATGGGGAGGAGTGGGCTCTATCGCCTCCTTCAGAAGAAGAGAGGATATTTCTTCCTGGACCAGAAGATGATGTTCTGGGAGTAAGACGACCTGGGGGGCAGGTTTCGAGGAGGTTTCCAAAGAAACTCTATTGCGTGTCCTTCTGCGATCAGCTGGAGCACCCAAGTGTCAGAAGTGATCCTCTCCCAACCCGGTAGATGGAGAGAGAATCTCCCTCCTACAGGTTCCTCTGGAAGGCCCAGAGGCTGTGGGAGAGGAAAGGAGTCAGGAGGTGTAGGGCAGCATCGCGGCTGAAGCACTCACTGCTTTTTTGGGCGGGGGGGGGGCTTGGCAACCGGAGGGGTCCGACGTTTGTTGGCCCGCTTTCCCTGAGGTTTCGCCTTTTGCCAAGGACGTCTGTGAAAGGGATGATGCTGAGCCTGAGGGGGTCTGTACAAGGAGTCAATCGACTTAAGTACAGTACCCTTCTCCTACAGATTGGTGATGATGTCCTTGACATCAGCACCGAACAGCACTGAACCCCTGAAGGGTACGGCCTGGATAGCAGAGTGCACCTCCGGGACCAAACCTGACACCCAGAGCCAGGCATGATTCTGCAAACCCACGACGAAAGCCAAGCTCCGACCAGCAGCGTCCACTGCATTGTACGTGGCACGAAGCATGTGCCAACTGACCGAACGTGCAGACCGGACTAGATCTGCCACTTCCTGCTACGTCTGAGACTCAGGAAGGGAGTCCAATTTAGCCTCCACCTCGCTAAGGATCGCCTTCTGGTAATCTCCCATATGACCGACATAATTCGGGCCCTAATACCCAGAGTAGAAGAAGCGTACACCTTCTTCCCATACTGGTCCAGAAGGTGGGATTCCTTGTCGGGTCGTGACGAGCTCCAGTGCTTAGGGTTAGCCGTTTGTCCGTGAGCAGCGCTAATCACGACCAAATTGACTCGTGGGTGTGACTTTAGAGTCAACACCCTCCAGAGCCTGATAAAGCCTGTCTGACTTCCTAGGAAGGTGGGCTAATGCTGATGGTTGCTTCCAAATGGTGGAAACAAGGTCGGCATGAGGCTCAATCCAGGGTGGCACCAGGGTAGGAATGGTCTCGGGCAGATCCAGGTAGGCAGCAAGTTTCTTATGCTGTGGATCCGGCTCCAAGGAATGCCACTGATGAACTGCCTGGATTTTGCGCAGCAACTCCATAAAGGAAGGATCCTCCGGAGGAGACTTCGGGGGAGTCCTTGGCCTGGGCTTGTCCGGAGAGCGTGGCTCGTCGTCATGGTCGGAACAACCATCAGAGTCATCCAAGGTCTCCGAAGAAGATGAAGAGGAAAAAGACTCCTCCTCCCGGTGTGGAGGAGGAATGGACCCCTTGGGAAGTCCTCGGGGAAGCGTATCCTGCCCTGCCCTGGAACCTGAAGGCTCGCCTCTGGTATCGGGAGGTGGGGAGGGGGTCTCTAGTCTCCGACGTAGGGGGTCCAGAACTGGGACCAGCATCGGAAGATGGCTCTCTGCCTCCCTGGTGAGCTGAGCCTTGGATCAGCCCACCAGGAAGCCAGAGTCTCCTTCAAATCCACCGGCGGCTGAGGGGGCGGTGGAGGAGGAGGGGCTACGGATACTGAGGGTATCCGTAAGGCATGTATCCATATCCTGACGGTGGGAAACCCAGCATCGGGTACTGGGACACCGTGTACTGCGGCGTGGGGTACTGGGGTGCTGGATACTGCGGACCTGGGTATGACGGCGTCAGATAGGACAGGGTCGGATACCCAGGCGCTGGGGGGTCTGCGGGAGCAGAAGATCCCAGAAACGGCCTGGCGCGCGGGCCCAGAATGGGAGACCCAGTGGGCGGCAAGCCAGGCGTAGGGACAGCGTCCAGCAATGGGATATTGTCGGGCGTCGGGGAGGCCAGCGTCGGAGGATCCGGCATTGGGTCATCCGGCCTAGCAGGAGGGAGACCCGACGGCAGCATGCCCACCTCCTTCGTGTCACCCGGGGAAAAAGGGTTACCATCTCCTGGATCCAACAGAGGGGACGCTGGTGCTTCGGAGTGCAATGAGTGTTGCAGCGAGCTCGGGACAATGGATAGGCCCTAAGGGTCCGGCGTCGGCTCTAACATCGAGCGGACATTGGAGGAGCCAACGTTCATCTCATTGACGGGATCCGAGCGGATGTTGGAGGAGCTGGCGTCCGACTTGTCGGACCCAGTGCCCGACGAACGCCACGAAGGAGGGGCGGCTTGGTGGGCGGGCGTCGTAACAGCCTTACCAGGGCAGACGTCGGAGGAGCCGGCGTCCGACTTATCGGGGCGCTTGAACAGGAATGCGATGGCGGCGGCCCTACTGGGAGCGGCTGCCTCCTTAGACCTGGAGGCGCGTGAGGGGCCCGAGCGAGAGCCCAACGGGAGGGTTGACACCGTCTTGGAAGCCTCCAAGACAGCCGTCACGGAGCTGCCTCCCGGGGGAGGCATTATCTGCAACACCACGACCCCAGCCGAGGCCGCAGCAACCAAAGAGGAGTCCCGGTCCTGGTGCTTCTTCTTGTGGTGGCCCTCCGGAGCAGACGAAGCCCGCCAAAGTTTTTTCAGTTCCTTTTCCATGGAGGTCATTTTTTGTTTTAGAATGTGGGCCTCCAGGGACTGCTGCCTCCGCTTTTGGGTGGCCGTGTTAAACTGCTGGCAGAGCTGGCACTTCTCGACAGGATGATCGGGGCCTAGACAACAAAGGCATTGGAAATGTCCATCCTTATGCGGGAGCTGGGCGCCGCAAGAATTGCACTTGTCTTTGTGCTCGGAGGGAGTCGGGGACGACATACATGGCAGCTGAGGTAAGGCTGATGAAAATCAGGAAAATAGAGAAAAATAGGCGGTAAAACTACCGACAATTGACTACGAAGCAGTGAACTTAACATAAGGCGCTGCATGAGCTAAACGGCAGGAGAACTGGAAGGTGGCGGGGGACTACCCCTTTATACTGACGCCGGTCACCTAACGTGGGGGCAGTCCCCCGCCACAGACTACTAGCTAGAAATTTTTCCGTGGGGTCCTGACGCCTGCCGGCTTCAGTCCTATTTGTAAATACCTACTGCAAGAGCCCTCTTGAAGTAAGATCTTGGTACTTCCTGCATCCTCTCTCAGCGCAGATCTGCCCCTGTTTTGCCTCAGAAATCCAGACCCTGGTTTTTCCTGTCGGAATGCTTCTCCGCAGTGGACATGTTCCTCCTGTACACTTTCCCTCTTAGTTCAGAGACTGCTACTAGAGTTGTAGGCAAACAGGGGCAGAATGATTCCTCTTTGGAATAAAAAGTGGATAGGCTCTGGTTCTCCCAGACCACCACAACAGGCTTCTAAGTCGTGCGTTGGCCTTCCATCAGGAAGGCTTACGTGACTAAGTGGAAAACCATTCTCCATTGTTGGGTTAACCCCACCTGGACCTCCGCTGCTCACCAAGTAAGGGGTTCAAGTGCCTCTTGGACCTGTTGTTCACAGGTAAGCCATACTTGGTAGTGGGGGTATCCATCTGCGCTTTCTCGGTCTACCTTGAACAAGTAGACCTTGCCTCCGGCTCTTACAGTTAGTAAAAGTTTTTTGCCTTACCTCCAGAAGGAAGGGAACACTCCCTTCACTCTCTGATTGTTAGAACAGTTCTGTGATTTGCTTCACAGAACGAAGAGTTACACTCCAACATTTTTCTTGTAGTTTCAGTGTGCCTCAGTTGGGTCACCTTCTTGCCCTGAGATGTTTTAGGCTAGTATAGTAGCATGTCTTCGACACTATTAATCTTTGTCTTAGACCAAACTGAGAGGCCAGGCTCTCACCGCTCTTCCAGAGTGGTTGCGGCTTCCTGGCAGCGATTCATTTGTGTCCGTTGCAGTCTTCTGCAAAGTGGTGAGTTGGAGCTCAAGTGCATACCTTTGTAAGCACTACGTTCTGGATGTTCTTTCCAGACAGCTCCTTTTCTTAACAGGACAGTCCTTGGACGTCCTTTCTGAGTGAGCCCTATCTCCTACTGCCGTACTCAAGGTGGGTTGGTGTTAGCTTGGTACTCTCCCATTAGTGTGAATGAGTGGTGGAGACTTGAGTCCAGGAAGAAATGGAAATTACATGTTTACCATAATTCTTGACCTTCTTGGACGCAGTCTCCACAACTCATTCACACGCCCACTCACCATCCCCTGGGCGCACTCATTTTGTTTCTTGGTCGTCACGGCCTTGTGGTTCCGGCCATGAAGACATTGTTCATTGACCCGTCTTGCAAGGGTCATCCGGGCCTGTGGTTAGAATAAGTTATTTTTATTAGTTACGCTCCACCTTCTCGGTTGAAAAGGTACTGAAGCAGTTGGAGGGTCGACGCCAAGATAGCCTAAACAGGCACAACCTAGGCTCGTGGTGCCACGCATGTGTGGTCCCATCCCGGCGCTGGCCCTTCTGAAAATGTTTGGCTCCTGCTAGGTCTTAGCACCTCTGGTGCTATTCCATTAGTGTGAATGAGTGGTAGAGACTGCGTCCAAGAAGATCAAGAATTACGGTGAGTAATGTAATTTCCATTTCTTGATTGACAATAGTATTATTACCCTCAGTGTTCGGTTTCGGGCAATATAACAACTGTCAGTGAATAGAACATCCCTCAGGAGTTCCGGTTTTACACTACTGACCTCAACACCAGTCAATTTGTATACCATTCTATTCTATTCCTATTGTACTACTGCACTTGTATACTAGTTTTGTACTTTGTCACAGTGTTTTTACTTTGTTGTTATTATGGATACTGTTGTGTTACCCTGACTTGGACACCTTTGAAAAAGGGCTCTTGAATGTAAAGGTCTTCCGAACACAACAAAATAAATAAATATTTCTCCCACTACGTCATCGGCACTGCAATCTCACCAACAGTGATTTCACAGGTGACTGACCTGGCCGCTACTGAGTGGCTCTTCCTGAGGAACTCTGATGTCACAGTCAGTGAGGTCACATTGCTGATGATGCGGTGGGAGGAACAGAGCTAGATATATGGCCCACTGATACTTTACTCTGGGTGGAGGCACCACATTATTTTTTAATATTTCTGGGAACGAACCCCCAAATTGTCACCACAGCAGGACCCTTGCCTGGTATAAGAGACAGCTGGCGGGGGGTGGGGGAGTAGCCCACTGGCATATGTCACCGGGGCTACAAGTGCTTTTAAAAATGTATTTTTAGGCAGCACACTAACTCTTAAACCCAGGAGTGGAGCCTTTACCTTTTCGCCTGGTGTGGCAGCCAATTCTTGGAACTGAAACTGTGTGCAACAGAGCCAGTCTCATACGGATTTTAAGAGCATGACTGGAAAAATATAAAGCGTATGCTCCAGTTTTGATCCTTGGCCCCTATTTTAGTTTATTACAGGAGTGCTGGACCCTTGGCCCTTACAAACTGCCTCGAGGTCTGCCGTTGTATTAATTCACAATGGTGGGTACAGAGATCAGTGGATCAGAAAATGAACATCTGAACACATGAAAAGTACCACAAGAAAAAGGCCTTGCGGTCTACCTTGTCTCCTCGAGTTTGCAGACCCTGCAGTATCTACTGATAGATCTTACCCCCCTCATTCGACATCCCCCCCCCCACATCACCCCATGCAACTTTCCTTTTACTGTGTCTGAACCTCTCAATGCTGTCTACAGTCCTCAGGGAGACAACTTGCTCCAGCAACTCATTCCACTTTGCCACCAAACTCTCAGTGAAAAAGTGTCTTATCTTAAGATGCTTAAGGTCATACCGTTGTGGTCTTTGCAGCCAGTTTGTGACTGGCAGAAGCTCAGTGTAGGACGTCTTGCAGGGGACCTCTCGGTTGATGGTTCCTGATGCTTTGGGAGGTTCGGAGTTTCCTTGCAAAATGTAGAGCAGACCTGTGCCGTCAGGAAGCGGGAAGAAGACTGAGCCCTGAAATGGGAAAATAATGTAGGTTTACTGATGCAGATATGTTTGTGCCAGACTCTCTCGGTCAAAATGGAAACAGATTTCTCAATCTCTAAAAGGAAAAAGAAGAACTAGCATTTATATAGCGCTGTTCCTACACACTGTATCCCAAAATGTCTTATAAGCAATGAGAGACCAGTAGCGAAGTGACTGAACATGTAGTGGCAGCCATTTTGCACATCGACACTCACACACAGCCTTGGACAACAGCATCAGCTGGTTTTATAGGAAGAGTATTGTTGACCAGGACACTGGGGAAAATCCTCTATGCTTTAAATTATTACAGCTGCTCTTCAGAACATTTACTGTACTGAACACAGAACACTCCCCTGTTCCCAATCCTACCATATTGAGGTCCCCCATCAGCAATATCTCCCCTTTCTCTGCCACCCTAAGGATGCCTTCTATCATTTTCTTGTCCATTTCCTTCCCCTGAGATGGGGGTCTGTACACAACCTCTGTGCAGATTGTGGTGCCATTTCCAGTCTCCAGGGTGACCCACAGTGCCTCCTCTCCTCCCTCCCTGTTTACCCTTTAGTTCCATTGTTTTGATCCTTCCCTTACATAGAGAGCTACTCCTCCTCCTCTTCTACCCTCCCTGTCCCTCCTGTAGATTGCGTACCTTGGTATGTTGACATCCCAGTCATGGTTCTCTGTGTACCATGTTTCTGTGACTGCTACGATATCCAGGTATCCCTCTTCCATCAAGACCACCAGTTCAGGGAGCTTGTTACCTAACCTATGGGCATTGGTACTCATTACCCTCTATTTTTTTGATGGCCTTACCCCTTTTTGCCCTATCCCTGTCCTTACTGCCTTTGTTTTTTTCTCCATTTACCCCTGCCCTTCTCCTTATTGAGTTCTCTATCTTGGTGTTTACCTTACTACCCTGATTTTTTTTGGGGGAAGGGGCTAGGATTTCCCTTCTCCTTTTCAGTGCCTCCCCCCTTGGCTAGTTTAAATGTTTGCCAATGAAGCATTTAAACCTATCACCTAGCATCCTGGTTCCTGTCCTGGACAGATGCATACCATCGTGTCAGTATAGGCCTGCATGCCTCCAGGTGGACCCCCAGTCCCCAATGAAGCCAAAACCCTGAGCTCTGCACCAGTTTGAAAATGTTGAAAATTTGGGGCACAAATGTTAAAAAACAATAAAGTCATGAGCCTATATTGGAATTTACGAATGCAGGCTCGTAACTTTGCTAATTTTCAATGTTTTGACCCCAAACTTTCAACATAGCCATTTCTTCACAGCCCCTCATGAATGTGAGAGCTGTCATTTTTCAAATCCTGGCCAAAATGTATTTTCGCATCCCAAAGGTGATTCCGCTGTCGCTGTGCGTAATCACCTTTCGGGCAGGAGTTGAAAATTTCCCCCACTATTGTTCATGAGGTGGGATCAGATTAAGGCTATGTTGAAAATTTGGTGTAAAAACATTAAAAAAGAACAAAGTTATGAGCCTACATTGAAGTTTGTGAATGCAGCCTTGTAACTTTGGTAATTTTCAATATTTTGACCCAAATTTTTAACATTGCCATTTCTTCACAGAACCTTATGAATGTGACAGCTGTCATCATTCAAATTCTGGCCCAAATGTGTTTTTGCACCTATGACAAAATTATTTTGTTGGGGATTTGAAAATGTTCACCTATTGCGTTCACTAGGTGGGCCGATAGGAAGGCTATGCTGAACATTTGGTGTACAAATATGGTTAAATGCCCAGGTTATGACTGAACATCACACCATTTCAATATTCACTCATAACTTCACTCATTTTCAGTATTTTGACTCCAGCCTTTCAACACAGCTATTTTTCCACACCACCTCATAAATGTGACGTGTCATTTTTAAAATCCTGGACGAGATGCGTTCTTGCACCTCTGGTGTGAAACGGCATTTCGGCCAATATATCATAAATGTAACGCAACTCCTAAAACAAGTATCTTCAAAATTTGGGGTCAGAATTGCAAAAAACTAATTGTTTAACAAGCAGCCAACATCCAGCATTGACAAATGCTTGCTCCCACTAGAAGCTGTTTTTTTAAACACTGGTTCCAGTTCTATTACTTCTCCATTTAGATGGGCCTATTAGTAACCTCAGTAGGTGCTTCTGATTTACATTATGGTGTTAGGTGTCATTTTAGAACCGTTTGATATAGTTTATGTTACTGTCAACCACAGAGTTCTGTAGTAGAACACAGATGCGTTGTGTTAAAAATGAAGAGC
Source organism: Neoceratodus forsteri (assembly GCA_016271365.2). Lineage (NCBI taxonomy): Eukaryota > Metazoa > Chordata > Ceratodontiformes > Ceratodontidae > Neoceratodus > Neoceratodus forsteri. Next base: position 1,619,431,087 of record CM028130.1, read on the forward strand.
TGAGCAAGGGCATAAACTACATCACACAGTTCTGAAAGAAAAAAATTACTCATCATAGTAATTTTGTTTCTTCCAGGGGATCACACAGTATGATTAAACTAGTGCAGTCAGTCTTCAGTGTTGAACTGCCATGGAGAGACAGAAGTTATGCAAATGATGGAACTCTAATTGGCATGTGCCAATTTCAAACTGCTGCCCTCAGTAACTGCTGCACTCTGAGTGCTCAGATTCATTACGCAGGCTAACCGGGTAAAGACCCTCTAACTAGCTGACTACGCAGATTAAGCCTCCCTTAATCACATCCCCACAAACCAGCAAATCCCAAGTAGGGACAACACTGTAAACCAACTGGGTAAAGGGACACTGTCAATCCCCTTTTGGCCTCAAATTGTCCCTAGTTTAAACAAACTCTGGTCAGAGCCAAAACATCTTCAGGATTTGATCTGATAAGGAATAAATTTAGTGTGCATGATCCATGCTACTAGATGTGTTCAGACCTGCTGCTGGCTGCGACACCCTCTGGGCTGCAGCTGTGGTGCTGTCAGGTTCATGTCCCGGTGCAAAGTAAACAGCAGCACCTCCGAGCTGTTTGGCACACTGCTAGCAAGGCAGGCAAACCAAGCAGTACTGACTAATATCAGGCCTCACCTTCCCATTGCCACCTCCACTCACCTGCAGAGCAACAAAACCGAGACCTTGCCCAGCTGACGAGAGAAAATTCCCCATCAGTGACACGCAAGTTGCCAGCCCAGACCAGGCTCCCTGCCGCACCTATTCCATCTGTCTCCACAGAAACACAACCAGACAGCCAATGAGTAAACCAGCTTGTGTGGTGTACGGCAGTTGAGACATTGCGACACCTGGGGAAAGGGAATAGACCAAGCCTAGTGAGCAGTCCCATGCCAGTGACTAGGGAATTTCTTCTTTTGAAGCGCTGACAAAGAAGAACTTTCACTTCCTCTGATCTGGTCAAATTTCAGACCTGATTAAGAGGTTTTACTGTGCAGTGGCAGTGATAGCAGCAGTGCGGATGTGTGACTTGTCAGGCAGGCAAGCACCCGGGCTCGGAGCATTCACACAGGGGTAACTGTTAACTCTGCAGCACGAATGGACTGATCGGTAATACTTCAGATAATTAAGGACGAGAGCGTGGAATCACAAGGGGTTAACTGACCCCTACGCATTGCTGCAGGAGCCTGGGAGGAGGAGGAAGAAGCCGAGGGTGGCTTGGATTTGAGGGGAAACCCCTAGATCTCCAGCTTTCAAGTTTGGGGACTCTCCGGTTTCCTAAATCACAGATGCATTGTTATAATGCTCTCCTAATTGTTTCGGAACTGAAACACTAACAGTTCGCAAAGACTACAGATGGTGTTAGACTTTCCCGCTGCCTTCTATTGCCAGTGCTGCCTATAGGGACTGTAAAAGATCCACTCTCTCTGGAGCTGCTTCCGATTTTTTACTTCAGAACTGAAGTTGTGTGTGCGATTCCTGGCATGCACTGGAAGCCATCGGTTAAGTCGGGAGATAATTAGTATGTGGGGAGGGGACAGAAATGGCAGGGATGTAGAAATGTACAAAAAATGCCCATAAGAAAAAAAAATGCCCACTGTTATATAGTGCAGTGCTGCAGTCCATAGGGACAACATGGGCGGATTGCTTCTTGGGGGAGGGTCAGGCAGAGGAAAAACAGTTCCACGGACGGAAAACATGACGTAGGTCCTTTTCTGATGCAAAACGTCTGCAGGCTCTACCCACTGTAGACGTAAAAATAGAACTAACTTACTGATTGTGTTCTATGTACATGCATGGGAGGTACTCTCCTCACTCAGTTTATTAGCTCACAACTCCAGGACAATAAAAGCTTGCAACGACTTGCAGCTACGACCTACAACCACTTAGCGTACCACTCGAAAGGTGCCTTAAGCACTTTAAGCTGAAAGCGGGAAGCCTTGGCCTTCGCAGCAAAAATTAAAATAGAGCCAAGTCTTTCACAGCAAGCTACGGTGTTCACTCCATAATAGGCTTACAAAAAAATGACGACTCTGAAGAAACAATGCCACGCATGAGTGTTATAAGGTCTCAGGGAGAATCATGTGCCCCAGTGAGACCAACTAGAGAGAAAGACCCACTAAATCAGGAATTTCAAATGTAAACCGTCCCACATATATATATATATATATAATAAGTAATATATGCTATGTGTCTCAAAAGTACCAAATAATGAAATTACAATTCTGAACAGTAGAAATATTTTCCCTTTTTTTTTCCCTTGAGTATGGAAATTAATGTGGAAGTCCAAACCCTGGATCGTTTAAAATGCCACAAAAGATTGGTTACTCAACTGACAATACTATTATAAGCAAACTTTAATTCTGTGACTCTGTCTGCAGTAAAAATCAAGTCATACAACCCAATCTCCAACTCAAGCCCCCAGTCTTCTTTAGTTCGGACAGGATTCCAGGAGACTGAGACTATGGCTCAAGCTGCTTGTAGTCCTCTCCATCAACTCCTCCCATGAGGGTTTCTCCACGACCTCTTGCTGGCTCGGCTACACCACCGTTTGCACTCCAAACCTGCTAGAAAGACAGAGACCAGGAACGGACTGGAAGCATTTTCCCTGCAACTCCTGAGAGATATTCCTGTGTTTTCCTGTAGATTACATTATTTCCTATGGAAGCTGAATTGCCCTGTTTTCCTGTATAACCAATGCATGTCTATGGGAAGAGTTTTCCTGTAAATGCCTCCAAATCCCTGTAAAATACAGGAATCCCTGTAGATATGGGAGTCCTGCAAGCCGCAAAGGACAGCCCGGAAAGGCTGTGCACTTAGACAGGTATGTTTAACTCTTAATTTAGTTTACAACAACAGTGGCATACCTTTTCTAGAAAAAAAGAAAGCCTTGCACATCTCCTGCTTCCCTGGCTTCTCCTCAACCAGGTAGCGTACAGCCGCTCTGTGGATCTGCGACAACCTCAATGTTTGTCGCTCAATACAGTGGTTGGAGATCGGCCACAATTTAATTACAACTATTATTCCATACCACTTTTTCCGATACAGCTGGATTTATTAAAAGTGAATAAGAAAAAAGTAACAGTCATGGTGATTTTTTTTCTTTGCAAATTTTCTAGATCACAATCCCTAGCGTAACTGAGTTAAACAAAGTTACAGTTAGACTCTTCTGATTCCCTCCTCCTCAGTTTTAGTTAAACGCCCACTGTGATACAGTGCAGTGCTGCAGTTCATAGGGACAACATGGGCGGATTGCTTCTTGGGGGAGGGTCAGGTGGAGGAAAAACAGTTCCACAGACGGAAAACATGACGTCAGCCCCAACCACCAAAACAAGTGACAGCTCATAGAGCACAAGCGCATGTCCCATTTTATAAAAAGGTTGCAACGCCTATTAAAACTTCACAAAGATACTGAACGGCGTCAGAAGACAAATGCAATCACTACCAAACTTGAATACGTGCATTTGCTTCATTAACTTTCACAGCTGGAGTATGACATTGAACTTAGGCAAAGAACAGGCTTTCAACACAATACTGGGATGGATGGATCGATCTGTCATGTCTGTCTGTCTATCCATCTATCCATCCATCCATCTCCTCATGTTAGAATAGTCCCTGTACCAAGTTTTTTGTTATTTTTTCACCTGGGAGCTTCACTTCTTTAATAAATAATATTGAATTGCAGCCTTTAGAACTACAGAGCAGAGCTCTAAGAACACATATGACCCAGAAAGCATCGGAAGAGAACGGTTGTTTTGCAAAATAAATAAAAAGGGTAACTGCTGTAGGCTAATGTAGTACTAATCCTAATGGAAGCACTGCGTTTCCATTTATGCCCCTTAAATAGTATTTAATCAGCACTTGCAGAAATCTCCTATGGAAAACGGTTAGCAATCCTACCCTTATTTGTCTCACAACGTGAAATGTTAAGCACACTGATATGCCAACAGAACAAGTAGAATATCCTAAGCGGGGAACAGGGCTCCATCCATGGAAACGCTGAAGACCCCTGGAATACAACGTAATAACTGTATCTCAGTTCCGCAATGCACAGTCATACTTCTGTAAATACAAGGTCCACCATAAAAATACCTAGTATTGCTGATCGGACAGTACAAGGACGTGGAAGCCGCAGGACTGGTGTGCCAAATCCTAAGAGAACTGCAACGCTTGCCACAAACATTGTTTTACCTTGCAGAAATACGGTCTTATGTGTAGGTCAGTTTGCCATGAATAGGGCTGTCATTTTTTTCACAGCAAAAAATGCCATATTTCATGGGTCTCTCAGGATAAAATTTCATGGAAATAGTGATACAATAAAAATGTCAAATATATATGTAACATCTCACATTTTAATATCAAAATCAATAAGATTTGTAAAACATTTTAAAAACATTACAGAGCAGGTAATATAAATGCACATAGTAGTAAAGAATGCAATAATTTATATCTATCATGTTATAAAAATGCACAAGACAATGTATTTTGCTGCATCAGTGAGTACATTTTTAAATGAACAGATTTAATACTTTGTTACCTGCCAGCAAAGCACTATACTTTGAAAATGAGCACTCAACACTGGTGCTATGAACAGGGACACTCAGGCAACTAAGTGCTACTGAAGCGAGATTTGGAAAGTGCACCCAAGTGTCCTGCCAGTATTGCACAACAGTCCGGTCATTTAGTGTTACATGCTTGAATGTCGTGTCTATACAGTAGCTTTTAAGCTCTGCTTCAGCATGAATGTTGTCCTACTGGGCTGTTCACTGTCTCGCCTCAACATTTTCAGTCTTGGAAGCAGGAGATTGCTTCTAATAGACAGACATGGATCAGGATTAAAATGCAGCAGCAGTACTAGGTCAGAGCAACCAGAATATTACGCTGCAGACGTAGTCAACCAATATATTGATGTATTAATGTTAACAAGTGCAAGCTGTGTCTGCTCAATCAGGTCAAACAAGTAACAGGGGCAGTTTAGTGTAGTTGGAAAAGACAAAAAAGTGTGATGGTACTAAAATACTACTTAAGCACTGACCACTCAGCGAGTGATGAACGAGTGATTAACGCAGCTTGTCCAACAGAAAGGTGAGAATTAATGACAATGTAGAGATCAGAGGTCAATTACACCCCTCTGTCAGACTAGGACCACAAGTTGAAAACAGCAGCCAAGCAATCTCTTTTTCTATGTAATGTTAAATTTAAAGAGATATGCACATTTATGCGTGCATCTGTGTGTTGCACAGAGCTCATACTGGCATTACGTTTTCATGGGAATCGTGAAATCCCTGCATGCCGTGATTTACTTACAGCCCTAGCCATGAATCACGTATATTGCTGATCGGACAGTACAAGGATGCGGAAGCCGCTGGACTGGTGTGCCAAATCCTAAGAGAACTGCAACGCTTGCTAAAAACATTGTTTTACCTTGCAGAAATATGGTCTTATTTGTAGGTCAATTTGCCCTGAATCACGTAAGCGAAAGACAGCTCATGTGGCCCTTGCTGTTAAGGGGAGGGGACAGAAATGGCAGGGATGCAAAAATAAAAAAAAAAACGCCCATAAAAACAACAAGAACGCCCACTGTGATATAGTGCAGTGCTGCAGTCCATAGGGACAACATGGGCGGATTGCTTCTTTGGGAGGGTCAGGCGGAGGAAAACAGTTCCACGGACAGAAAACATGACATAGGTCCTTTTCTGATGCAAAACATTTGCAGGCTCTGCCCACTGCAGACGTAAAAACATATTTTATGACTAGTCATTTTCTTCAGAATGTGTTGATATGGCTGGTAATTTGACTCCGATTCCTTTTTTATTCTTAAAAGTGAAAAACAGACTGCCCACCGTACTGGTGTTACCACGCCAAAATATGTTTGCTTACACTCCTTAATCAACTCCCACTGCATCTTGCCTGGACTTAGGAACACCCCAAGACAGTCTAGCCATTCAAGATGCAGTGGGAGCAGAGGAGACTGTTGCATCCTGAGTGGCTGCACTGCTTGGGAGTGTTCCTAATGTTCAGGAAGGTAGCAATAAGGGCAGATCAAGGATCTGAAACAAAACAAGTTTGGGTCTAATAACACAATTACCATGCATTTCAGTTCTTCTAAGAAAGGAGGCAGATTAACCCACCAGCAACACCAATTAATTTTTGAGAAAGTAAGCAATCATAAAATATGGGTTTCCAACTTGAAATAGTATGATGCAAAAAGGGTTGATAATGTCCCTTTAAAGAACTTAAATATTTAGTCATGAACCATATAAAAATCAAAGCAGAGATGCAGAACCAAAGTCTGTCCCTTTGTCTACAGGTTCAGGTAGGGGACGCAGGGTGGGAACTTTAATCATACTGCATGACCCCCTGGAAGAAACAACATTACTATGGTGAATATTTTTTTCTTCTAACCCCAGGAATCACACAGTATGATTAAATTAATGCAGACTACCAAGCAGTACCTTTGGAGGATGGGCCGAGAACCTACTTTGAGAACAGGTTTTGCAGCACTGCTGTACCAAATCTAGCACCACTTCTGGACTATTATGTCCATGCTTGGAGAAAGTGTGAACTGTTTTCCACGTAGCTGCTTTGCAGATTTCCAAAAGTGGGATATCCCTTGCAGTTGTACCCCTGGTAGAATGTGCCCTCAGGCCCAGGGGAGCTTGTTTACCAATTTTCTGTAACAGAACTGTAAGCAGGTCACTATCCAGCGTACAATGGTTCGTTTTGATGCAGTTTTTCCCTTAACCACGTCCCCATTGGTGAGAAACAGCTGGGTTTGCTCTGGCCTATGAACCTTGGTTCTGTCAATGTAGTGGCTTAATGCCCTCTTGACATCCATACTATGTAGTTTCCGCTCAGGTGAGTTGGAATTGTCAGTGAAGAAAATGGCAGAATGATAGTCTGATTCAAATGGAAGTCTGAGACTACATTAGGGAGAAATTTCCTATTGGTCCTAAGTACCCCCTTGTCCCTGAGGATGGGAATGTAGTCCAGATCTGTGCACAGGGCTTGCAATTCACTTATTCTCCTGGCTGAAGTGATGGCCACCAGGAAGACAGTTTTCCATGAGACATACTTCAAGTCTACAGTTGCCATGGGCTCGAAGGGTGGCTCCATGAGCTGAAGGGTGATTTCATGAGCTTGGCAATACAAATGTTTAGATTCCAGGCTGAGACTGGCTCCCTAAGGGGAGGATGAAGGTAGTTGAGACTCTTGAAGAATTTGAGAAAGACAGGATGAGAGGCCATGGACCTGTCTTCACCAGCTGACACGTATGCTGAGACTGCAGCCAGGTGTACCCTGAATGTTGAAGGTCTAAGGCCCAGTGTGTGTAGGTGGGTCAGATAGTCCAGCAGGACAGGAAGACCAGCCCTAGAGGGAACAATGTCCTTTCCTGAGCACCAACTAGAGAACCTTTATCACTTCAAGGAATAGGTTTTCCTGGTGGATAGCTTCCTGGATCCCCTGAGCACTGTCAACACCTCCTCTGAGAGGTTTAGACTAGTGAACTCTAGGTCCTCAATAGCCTGGCCTTCAGTCGCAGGGATGTGAGGCTGGGATACAGGATCCTGCCATGGGAGGATGTCAGGAGGCTGTGCCTCTGGGGCAGGTGAATTGGAGGAGAAGAAGACAGGGTTACCAGGAGTGAGTACCACGGCTGCCTCACCCAGTTTGGTGCCACCAGTATCATTGTTGCTGGCTGTGACTCGAGCTTTACCAAGATCCTGAGCAACATGGGGAAAGGAGGGAAGGCATACAGGAATCTTCCCGAACAATCCAGTGCAAGTGCATCCAGAGGGACTGTGCCCTTGCTGGGAGGCCTGCAACAGAACTGTGACAGCTGATGATTGTCTGTGGAGGCAAAGAGAGCTATCGCTGGTGTGCCAAACCTTCTGAATACTGTAGCACTTGTGGATTAAATGCCCATTCATGATGATCCTCTGTGATCCTGCTGAGGGAGTCTGCCAGGATGTTGTCCTTCCCTGGAAGGTGAACAGCAGACAAGGACACCTGTAAACATAGAAACACAGAAGTTGATGGCAGATAAGGACCGCAAGGCCCATCCAGTTTGTCCATTTTTCCTACCTTATGAATGTGCCATAGGCCATTACTCTGTCAATGGTCTATCTATTCATAATCATCTGTATTGCTCCCTTATGCCTATCCCATGCCTGTTTGAAGCCCTGCACTGTATTCATATCCACCACTTCCTGAGGTAGGCCGTTCCATGCATCCACCACCCTTTCTGTGAAAAAGAACTTCCTCACATTACCTCTTAAGTGGTCTCCCTCTAATCTCATGTTGTGTCCTCTTGTCCTGCTATTTTTCTTACATTGAAACATGTTAGACTCTTTCACCTTGTTAATGCCCTTAACATGTTTGAATGTTTCGATCATATCACCTCTCTCTCCCTTCTTTGCTCTAGAGTATACATATTGAGCTCCGTTTATCTGTCCTCATATGTTTTCTGATGCAGTCCCTGCACCATTTTGGTTGCCCTTCTCTGGGCTGCCTCCATTTTGTTAATGTCCTTGTGCAGGTGTGGCCTCCAGTACTGAATGCAGTAGTCCAGATAGGGCCTAACCAGTGTCTTGTAAAGAGGGATTATTATCTCCCTCTTCCGACTTGTGATATCCCTACTAATACACCCCAACATCCCTCTAGCCTTACCTATTTCTTTAGTGGTCTGCTTGGATGATTTCAGGTGATCTGTGATGATGATGCCCAAGTCTCTTTCTTCCCTTGTGATTGCCAGCAACTCCCCTCCCAAACCTATAGGTGGCTTTAGGGTTTCTCTTCCCTATGTGTATGATCTTGCACTTCTTTGCGTTAAACCCCAGTTGCCACTCTTCCGACTATTTTGCCAGTTTATCCAGAGCTCTTCTCATTCTGCCCAACCCATCTGGATCACCTACTCTGTTGCAGATCTTGGTGTCATCTGCAAACAGACAAACCTTACCCTCCAGTCCATCTGCAATGTCACTGATGAAGATATTGAAGAGGACTGGCCCCAGGACTGATCCCTGAGGTACCCCACTTATGACTTACATCTCTTCTGACTGTATACTGTTTACCACCACTCTCTGTTTTCTGCCCAACCGGTTTTTTTATTTATTTTTTATTAAAAGGTTTTTGTTACACTAGTGTCAAGAATACATTTCATACATTTCATTATATTGTCACATATCTTGAGTCCTTTGATGTTATTGACAGTTTTTTGTAATTCACCTTGAGGTTTAAATGTTTGATATAAAAAATGATGCATTATTTTGGTCATAGACCATTCGAAAAGTAAAGCTCCAACTCCTTTTTAATAGATCACACCTTGTTTACCACTTATGTTTTGTTTATTCCTTCATATCTAATATAACCGGTTGAGGGATTTCCTCTTCTCGGATACGTTAACCCTCCTTGATTAAATTCTCTTTTCCCTCAGCGCTTGATAATTGTTCGATCCTCCCCCCTGTTACCTCCCCCATCAACTCCACCCAACTTTAGGAGGCAGTATGGCGCAGCGGGTTAAGGCTCTGAGCTGCAAATCTGGAGACCTGGGTTTGAATCCCACGGCCCCTCACTTGCATACTGTGTGACCCTGAGCAAGTAACTTAACTTCCTTGTGCTCCCAGGTTGCACCTGTAAACAAGCTTTCAGCTTAGTGTGTCTCACCTGGTTAAATAATTGGAAACTTAGGGACAAAAGTGTGGATCTACCTCAGTTTGGTAGAAAATCCACCTCTGCCATCTCATCATGTATATTGGAGCTTTACCCTGAATTTTAGCATTAAGATTTTCTATTTCATACATTCTGATACTGTTGGAATTATGCTGGTCATCCATCTACAAGTAATAGACTTTTTGGCCGCCAAAAGACTGGGAGGTAAAAGAGTTTGTTCCCATGGAGGGGAATGGTCTGGAAAGATCCCCAGCAGTACCTGCTCGGCTGTTAATTCTTCCCCTGGTTCTATTAATTTGATTAATTCTGTTTGTAGGGATAGCCAAAAGGGCATCAAACAAGGACACTGCCAGAATATGCATCCCAGTGTCACCCTCGGGCATCCACACTTTCGCCAGCAGACTCTGTATTCTTCTGGAAGGAATTTAATCAGAACTGCTGGAGTTCTAAAAAAGTGGGAATGACACTTCCACGCAAATTCTCTCCAAAATGGAGAGGAAGTGATCTTAACCATACTCACAGCTGAACCCCTCCACTCCTCCATGGATATTTCTAGGTGGAGATCCTTGTTCCATTCCTGTAATATGGATTCAGTTGATTCCTTTTGTTCATTTCTCAATTCCCTATATATTATTCCAATTAAATGCTTACCTAAATTCCCCTTTATGGCCTCCATAAATAATTTGAGAAGTTCTAGGGTTGGATATTGGATCTTGGGTTGTATAATTCGATTTCTAAGTATATGGTTCCTAACCTGGTAATAACGGACTAAATCTGATCCGCGAAGGCCATATTAGGACTGTAGTTTTTCAAAGGGTAGTATCCCCTGAGGGGATATAAACTGGAAAAGATGTGAAAGGCCTATTCTTCTCCATTCTTGGAATGTGGAGTCCATATATATGGGTATAAATGAATCATCTCCTGATAATAATTTAGTATATTCATATATAATATGGAGTGGCCCCATTTGCCTTAATCGTCTCCAACATTTATAAATTTGAGCTGTAATACCTGTTAAGGTAGCAGGTAACAGAGACCTCTCCTCTGAAGAGAGAAGAATTTTTTTGACATCAAATAAATCATTTAGATGATATCTGATATCCTTCCAAGGGGTTGAGCAGGATTCCGTCAGCCATATTACGACTATCCTAAGGAACGACGCCTTAGAGTATAATTTAAAATCCGGAAGGTTAAATCCCCCCTGAGCCAGGGACAATTTAAGAATCGACATCTGGTAATTCAGTAGCTGTTCAGATAGTTCAAGTTGTTTTGCCTCCCTCTCTTTATTTCTTTTTGAGGTGTACGCTATGATCTTCCCCGCAGCGTTGCCTTCATGGCGTCCCACTGTATCGCCTCCGTAATCCCGTCAACCAGTTTGCCACCCAGTTGACCAACTTCTGACCCACCCCAAGCCTACCCATCTTATTAATCAATTTTCTACGTGACACAGTATGGAAAGCTTTGCTGAAGTCAAAGTAGGCGACATCAACTGCACCCCCTTGGTCCACCACTCTGGTTACCCAGTCAAAGAAATCTATGAGATTAGTTTGACTAAGGAGTATGCCAGACTCCACAGCTACATTGCCTCTGTTCACAGTGGGGTGTATCTGGTTCCCCTTGTTTGTTGATGTAGTACATGGTGGCAGTGTTGCCTGTTCTGACCTGTACCACCTTGTTTCTTAAATGAGGAGCAAATGCCTGAACAGCCAGGTATACTGCCCTGAGCTCTAACAGGTTTATGTGCAGAAATGATTCCTGAGGGGACTATGTTGCACTGGCTGACAGATCCAGCATGTGTGCCCCCCACCCTAAAAGGGAGGCATCTGTTCTGAGTATCACTGAGGGATGCCTTTTTAGGAAGGGGGTTCCTTCCCTGAGGTGCTCTCTGTCCAACCACCACTGCAGGGGTGCAGTAGGGTGCTTACAACTGGCACCAGTTTGGCTTGGGCATAATTTTTCTGAGACCAGTGAGCTCATAAATGGACCTCTATGTCTCTCATCCGAAATCTGGATTCTGGAACAAGTGCTGTGGCAGCTGCCATGTGGCCCAACAGGCGTAAGAACTCTCTTGCTGGCCTGGGCCTGCTTAGCTAGAATGAACCTGCTATCTGCAGGACACTGTTTACCCTGTCCTGAGAGAGAAATTCTCTTCCTTGGCTGGTGTCCGGCTCTGCTCCAAGGAAGTCCAGAGGCTGAACTGGTTGAATCCCAGAGACTCTAAGGTGTTCCTGGTAAGAGATAGAGTTTCTCTAGTATGCTGCAGGGACTGACCTACAACTAGCCAGTTGTCCTGGTATGGAAACACAGTTACTCCCTGCCTTCTTAGGTGTGCCACTACCACAGCCAGGCACTTTGTGAATGCCCTGGGGGCCGAGGTTAAGCCGAATGGCATTGCTGCAAACTGGTAGTGACCTGAGGATAGTCTGAACCTCAGGTACTTTCTGTGGCTCAGTCTGATAGGAATGTGGAAGTATGCATCTTTCAGGTCTAATGATCCCAGCCAACCCCTTTTTGCAATGTGGCGATGATCATGGCCAGAGTCACCATCTTGAACTTTGGATTTAGTATATGCTTGTTTAGGAGTCACAGATCCAGAATAGGCTGCCAGTCCCCATTTTTCTTCTGAGTGAGGAAACAGCTTGAGTAGAAGCCCTTTCCTCTCTGTAACAGGGGCACGGGCTCCACTGCTTTGATTGCCAACAGGTTTGCCACCTCTGCCTCCAAGAGGACTTTGTCTGCAGAGGTTGCTGGGGCAAATTTTATGGCTCTCAGTTTGGGGAGAGATTTGAAACTTAGAAACAACCCTTGGCTCACTACCTCTAAGACCCACTTGTCTGTGGTGATGGCATGCCAAGCTTGGAGGAAGTGAGCCAATCTGCCTCCTACTGGTATGGGTAGGCAACCTGTACCAGCCCATCAGGGATTCTGTTTTGGCTGGGACTACACTTGAGGTACCTGGGATGACCGTCTCATGGACCTCCTGCCCCTACCTCTGAAGTACCTCCTGGACTGCTGGTAGTCCAACATTGCTTGTGCTTGAAAAAAGGACCTGGAGTAGGATCCCCTACTTCTGCCTCCCCTGTACTGGGACCTGAAAGAAGTAGAGGCCTTTCCCTTGGCGGAATTGTTTATTTATTATTAGATCATCGGTTTACAGACCTTTGAGTCATAGACTCATTTACAAGAGAGCAATACATCACAGCAAACAAACAGTACAGTACATAACGCTTAGATTAAAAAAGCAACCAGCGTTACTGGCATTCACTGGTGGTACACACTTGGTAATAGGTAGATCACAGTAGTCATAATATAGGTACACGAGTACCACGTCAGGTAGCAACCAGAGATATTTTATTACATTAGTCAGCAGATGTTGCATGAGACCCCGGGTATATACAGCAAAAGTAGACAGGGCAGACCCAGCCTAGGGGTGAAGGTAAGGGGCAGGTAGGGGATTATGTGCAGTTGCAGCAGCAAGTGCTTGTCAGATGGCTTCTGAGGGAGACCTTGAAAGGACCAAGCTTAGTGGAGTCAGCTATATTGGCTGGGAGGGAATTGAACCAGGAGAGAGCCCGACAGCAAAAGGATCTCTGGGCCATAGAGGTCCTTACCCTGGGGACAATAAGGGAGGTTTTGACAGTGCTGCAGGTGGAGACTGAGGGGGAGGCATGCTGCAGGGAGGTGGCGACCCCAGGGGGGGAGAGCCCTAGCAGGGTCTTTTTTACAAGAAGGCAGGTTTGGAAGCGGAGTCTTCAAGGTTGAGCAAGTTGGTGGTGGAGTACAGCAGGCATGTATGGGTGCACCTAGGGGCTCCCAGCATTAGCCTGCAGGCCTTGTTTATAGAGAGCTGGATTCTTGCAAGTGCAGTGTTATCGGCTGCAGCATAGATGGGCAGCCCATAGTCGATTAGCGACAGGACAGAGGAGGTGACTGCCAATCTAAGGGCCTCTTGTGGTAGGTAGTCCCTATGGTGGTATAACAGTCCAACCCTGACATTGGTGGCAGCAGAAAGGGCATTGATATGGGAATGGAAGGAGAGTGCCGAATCAAAGGTAGTGCCCAGATACTTGTAGGAGGAAACCTGCTCAATGGGGTTTAGTGTGCTAGGCAGTATCACGAGAGGGGTGCCACTGGCTTTGCTTTGGCGATGCGAGAAGAGCATAGCTTTGGTCTTTTTTAGGTTTGGGACTAGCCTTCGTGATGTGAACCAATGTTCAGCTCTATCACAAGCTTGTTGGAGGGTGGCCTGGAGTGTGTTGGGGTTGGGGTCAGTGGCGAAGGGCCCAGCGTCATCCGCGTAGAGGAGGATCTTACTTGGGCAGGCCAAGGGGAGGGAGTTGAGGTAGAAACTGAAGAGGAGAAGGCCTAAAATGGAGCCCTGGGGAACCCCAGAGCGTACAGGTCGTGTGTCAGATAGGGTGCTATTGATTTTTACACACTGAGTTCTGGCAGGGAGGTAGCTGGTGAACCATGCAAGGGGGCCGGTGGAGAAACCAAGGCATCTGAGGGAGTCAAGCAGGAGAGGATGGCAAACCGTGTCAAAGGCCTTGGAGAGGTCAATGAACACGGCACCGGCAGGACTTCCGGCATCAAGAGCAGAGTGCAGGAAGTTGGAGAATTCAAGTAGCACGGTTGTGGTGCTGTGACCTGCACGAAAGCCATGCTGTTCAGGGCACAGGATATTGTGCATGGCCAGGTATTCGACAAACTGGTTGGCAACTACTTTTTCAAGGGCCTTAGAGAGTGGGGGAGAGGATGGAGATAGGTTGATAGTTACCCGGGGTCACTCGATCGCCGCTCTTTAGGATGGGAGTGATGATGGCAGTTTTCCATGTGCTGGGGAACTCCCCCAGGCACACAGACCGGTTGAGCTGCTTGGTAAGTGAGACCAGGATAGCATCCAATGTCAGACGAAGTAGCCTAGTGTCCAGTAGGTCGGTGCCGGGGTTGTTACTACTAATGGCTTTTTGCAGAAGGGGTCTAGCCTCCAACGAGGAGATGGTACATAGGTAGAAAGGAGGTCTCTGGAGAGTGGTTAGGGGTGCTACTGGGATGGGGTCAAAGAAGTTACTGGGCAGGACCGAACTCAGGTCTGAGAAAGTGTGGTTTAGGCAGTCTGCAATGCCAAGGGGGTCAGAGCAGACAGTTCCATTAAAGGAGAGGTGAGAGGGGGGTGGGGAGCGGGATTTCCCATTCAGCTCCTTTACATTATCCCAAAAGTTTCTAGCTGACCCCCAGGAGGAGACGAGAGCAGATTGGTAGTACTGGGCTTTGGCCTGTCGAATGGCCCAAGTTAACTTATTGCACTCAGTGCTGTACGCTTGCCTATCAGCTGGCTTGCCAGATTCCATGGCAATGTGCTATAGGTTGTCTCTCATTTTAAGTTTGTGAAGGAGGAAGGGGGTAACCCAGGGCGTGCTTTGCTTTTTGGTGCGATTTCTAACAAAGGGGGTATAGAGGTCACAGACAGTGTTAAAAGTGCGAGTGAAAAAATCCAATGCCTCGTCTATGGACAGTGCAAGCCTGATTGGGGACCAATCCAGTTGTGAGAGGTACAGTTTAAGGTGACGCAGGCCGTCTGGGAGTAGGTGACGTCGCTGGGTGGTTTGTGGTGCAGGTTTGCTGTTGGCAGCGGACCAAGAGAATACAACCGGGGAGTGGTCACTAAGTGAGTTGGGAAGTACACTAATATCGAGCACCCTCTGGAAGCGGTTGGTAATGGTGATATCCAGGAGGGTGCTGGAGCCAGTAGAGGGGTTGAATCTAGTTGGGGTGGCAACAAGCTGGGACATGTCAAGGGCGACAAAGATATCTCTGGTTTGGGAGGCCGTGGCAGAGAGCCAGTTGATATTCAGGTCACCAACAATTATCTGGGCCATTTTGTGTGGTAGGCCAGAGAGGTAGTCAGCAACTGCCTGAATGGCGAGGTCTTGCTTTCTGGGGGGAATATCGGCAACGGTGAGAAAAAGTGGGCCCTTACCAGGGTTGGGGGAGATTATTAGTGTGAGGGCTTGGGCCCCGTTATCAAGCTTGGGTGGTGGAAGTGCATGTCTGAGGAGGAAGTCACGCATATAGACAGCACAACCACCTCCACGCTTAACCACCCGATCTTCCCTGAAAAGGGTGTAACCAGGGAGGGAGACGAAGGAGTCAGGGGTAGATTTGGATAACCAGGTTTCCACGAGTGCGACAATGTCCGGTTGGTGCTGAATAACCCAGCATTGGAATGCAGCAGCCTTCTTAAGGAGGCTGCAAATATTCATAGAAGCTATGCAGAGTCCTTGAACCTGGGCAGGCTTGTTCATAAGGTTGGGCACGGGGCCAGGGTTTGGGGGAATGTTACCTGATAGAAGCAACAGGAGGGTGATTAGGCACCCCAAAGCGTGGTAGTGATTGTGGCATCTCCCCTTGCGACTGGATATGGGGCCGGGTGCTGGAGTGCAAGGGGTGGGTAGAGTACGAAGGGTGGGAAAGGCATTGAGAAGAGACCAAGGTATGAGTGGGAAGTAAGAGGTAGCAGGGTTGGGAGTGTGGGGGGGTACTGAGGTGGGAGGTGATCGAGCGTTGAGGGGTGGTCTGGTAAGAGTGGCGGTACTATGCGTAGAGGGTGATGGTCCTAAATAAGCTGGGGCTGGGGTGGGAAGTAGGAGGAGGACCATAGTCAGTATCAATGCACTTGATCCCAGATGCATTGAGGACGATAAGTTATTTGAGCACGAGCGAGAATCACCCTTTAAGAAGTTACAGAAAGGAGACCTTTAAAGAGCTGCTGTAATTGACTAGTGTGAGGCCTCAGGGGGCAGGGAACACTGGGAAAGTGTACTTAATAAAGGGGGGGCTGGTGCGCGAAAAAATTGTCGAGAGAGCAGTACAGCAAGGCAGTGGCAGAGCTGTGTTTTGACAAAGGTGCCTAGTATGCTTTCTTTCTCAATGGGGACCTGCAGCATCGAATCGGGAAGCAGCCACAGTCCCCAGGAGCCAGTTCAATTACGGGGATTGAAGCCTCACAGCTTAGAGCTAGGAGTTGACCAAACATACCTGCTTTCCTTGGTCAGGGAGTGGCAGGCTGGATGAAGAGGTCTGGCCGCCAGCAGATAGCAGTGCCAGGGCCACTAAGCTGAAGTGGAGAGCCTGGTTTGGGCTTGTGGCTGCTTTCTTTGGTCAGGGGGTGGCAGGCTGGATGCAGAGGTCCGGCTGCCAGCAGGTAGCAGTGCCAGGGCCACTCGGCTGAAGTGGAGCCAGTTCAATTACGGGGATTGAAGCCTCACAGCTTAGAGCTAGGAGTTGACCAAACATACCTGCTTTCCTTGGTCAGGGGGTGGCGGGCTGGATGCAGAGGCCTGGCTGCCATCAGGTAGCAGTGCCAGGGCCACTCGGCTGAAGTGGAGAGCCTGGTTTGGGCTTGTGGCTGCTTTCCTTGGTCAGGGAATGGCGGGCTGGATGCTGAGGTCCAGCCGCCAGCAGGTAGCAGCACCAGGGCCACTCGGCTGAAGTGGAGAGCCTGGTTTGGGCTTGTGGCTGCTTTCCTTGGTCAGGGGGTGGTGGGCTGGATGCAGAGGTCTGGCCGCTAGCAAGCAGCGGTGCCAGGGCCACTTGGCTGAAGTGGAGAGCCTGGTTTGGGCTTGTGGCTGCTTTCCTTGGTCAGGGGGTGGTGGGCTGGATGCAGAGGTCCGGCCGCCAGCAGGTAGCAGCGCCAGGGCTTACGTTATAGGTGGCCTTATCGTCCTCCACCTTTTTCATATAGGCTTCGGTTTTGTCCCCAAAAAGGGAGTCACCCTCACAAGGAAAATCCATTGCCCTGGTCTGTGTGTCCTGGTCAAATTTGTGGCCCTAAGCCACGCAAACCATCTCAAAGAGATGGAGAGAGCCATGAGCCTGGCTGCGGTATCATTAGCATCCACAGCCATGTGGAACTGATATTTGGTGGCATCCAGTGCCACCCTAGCAGTTTCCACCAGGTCCACTGCCACATCACCTGGGACTTTATCAGTCAGTGCCAGAACAGTATTCTATAAGGTATTTTGATACTGTACTGCATAAGCCATGTAGTTGGCCTGTCTCACAAGGAGCGAGTTTTACCAGTGTCTGTTTTTTGGATTTTGGGTCAATTGATTCCTTGGGTCAGTCCTTATCTTTTTTAGAGGAGGAGATGGACGTTACATCTTCAGAAGAAGTCACAGTAGTTGCCATTTCTTCTAATTTCTTAGTCCTTATGAGGTTCTGGGCAAAATGTCATGCAGATAGCACAATTAGAGAAAATATGGCTAGTTTCCAGGCAGAAAAGAAAAAATTACTCACCTTAGTAATTGCTTTTCTTCTCATGGAGTCTTGCTATATTAGGACTTATTGCAGTTAGCCACTGCACTTGAACTGCCCCGGAGAGGAAAGAGTTAACTCCAGAGAATCTGGAGTTCTAAAGCGCGAGGGCGCTATACCAAAGCTCTATCTGGGCAGTTTCAAATGAAACTGTCAGATCTTCTGAAGCTAACACTAAGCAACAAGTCTGTGTGGAAAGCTCTACACTAATCAAATGGCTACCTACTAGTAGTAATAACAACAATATAAACAACAATAAGAACAACAATAGCAATAATAAGAATGAATAATGTATTATTGGTTTTCCTCCCTGACAAGCACTATTAGAACCCCCCTTCCCCAAAGACTCAAGTCCAGGAAGGGGCCAACAAATCACTCAACCAGAAACCCTAGTTCCCTAACCCTAAATAAAAGAGGGAAGGGAAGAACTACAATGGCATGACACAGTGCTTGCACTAATTTGCCACCCCACCCCAGTAGAAGTTCTGAGAGGGGCAGGTTGGGAGTGGTCCTAATATATAAGACTCCATGAGAAGAAAAGCAATTACTAAGGTGAGTAATTTTTTCTTCAAACACCATGAAGTCTTGCTATATTAGAACTATACGAATACACAGCAGTACCTCCATGGAGGAGGGTCAGAACCTACTTGGAAATAGGCTCTGAGCTCAGCTGTGCCAAAAACGAGCATCTCTCCTGGACTGAAATCCAGGAATAATGTTGGTAAAAGTGTGAACTGTCTTGCAAGAAACAGCTCGACAGATTTCCAGAATGGAATATCTCCAGCAGCCGCTAGAGATGCAGCTGTACACACCTGGTGGAGTGAGCCCTCAGTCCTGAGGGGCTCTCCTACCTAGTCTTTGATAACAAAAATGGATACAAGAGACAATCCACCTTGCAATTGTCCTCTTAGTGGCAGGTTCCCTTTGCCAACCTTGCCCTAGGTAAGGAAGAGTTGGAGGGATTCAAACCTGTGACCCTTGGTGCGTTACAAATAGTAGCATGAGGCTCTTTTGACGTCCAAGCTGTGCAGTCTCCTCTCACCTGAGGATGAATGCTCAGTGAAAAATCCTGGGAGAGAGATGGATTGGTTCAGGTGGAAACCTGAAACCACTTAGGGACAAACCCTGTGTTAGTCCTAGGGACTGTCTTATCCCTGTGGGGAGAGAAAATCTTCTTCCACTGCCAGGGCCTGTAGTTCACTTACGTCTGGCAGAAGTGAAACCACCAGAAAAAACATTTTCCAAGTGAGAAGCTTGAGCTCTGCTGGGGACAGAGGTCCAAAGGGTTTGTATTAACTGAGCAATGCAAACATTCGACCATGCAGGAGCTGGTTTCTCAAAAAGGAGGGTTGCGTGAAGCAAACCCTCAAAAACTTGGAAAACACAGGTTGAGAAGAAAAGGAAGCAGGCTTCCTGCTTGCAGAAAAACAGAGACAGCTGCCAGAGGAACCCTAAGGTAGCTGGCCTAAGACCTAAGGAATTTAAAATGGACCAAAAAGTCCAGAAAATGGGCAGATAAGCAGACTGTGGTATAATCTGCTTCTCAACGCACTCAGACTGAAAACCTGTTCCACTTAGAATTGTAAGTGGGCGCCAGTGAAAAAGCTTCCTTGAAGCCTTTAAAATATCGCGACACCTTGAAAAGGTGTAAATCAGCAAATTCTAACTCCTCAAGAGCTGCCTTGAGAAGGAGGAATTTGAGGTTCGGATACCACACTCTCCTTGTGCAAAGGCCAGTAAGTCGTGGACTCTGGGCAAGCTCAGGGTAGTGTGGACTGTCAAGGACAGAGACAATGGGTACCAGGGCTGTCTGGCCCAGTTTGGAACAATCAGAATCGCTTTGCAGGGCTGAGATCTGATTTTTACTAGTACCCTGAAAGAAAGGGAAAAAGGAGGAAAGGTGAACAGAAACTTCCCTTTCCAATCCAAGTGAAAAGCGTCCAGGGGGGCTGATCCCAGCACTGGAGGCCTCAACAAAACAGAGAAAGTTAGTGGTTATCTGGGGCTACGAAAAGATCTATCTGAAAATGTGCCCCATCTGGCAAGGACTGAACCCAGCACCTGAGGATTCAGAGCCCAATCGTGATGGCCCTGAGAATCCTGTTGAGGGCATCTGCCAGGGCATTGTCCTTCCCTGGGAGGTGAACTGCTATCAGGGAGGTGTTCAGGGAGTAAGCCAGAGACCACCACTTCATTGCTTCGATGCACAAGGCTGATGACCGAGTGCCCCCCTGCCTGTTGATGTACCACATTATTGTGGTGTTGTCTGTCCTGACTTTAACTACCTTGTTCTGGACAGAAGCTGAAAACTCCTAAGAGCTAGAAGACAGCTCTGAGTTCCAAAAAACTGACGTGGAGCAGAGATTCCTAGGGAGACCACACTCCCCTAGTGGACAGGTCGCCTAAGCGAGCTCCTCACCCTAACACAGGAGCATCCGTGGTGAGGGAATGAAGAGGACCCTTAGTTTTAGATTGCTTTGATCCTGCCACCAGTGTAAGGCCAGGATCAGGGATTGGGTCACTAGAACCAATTTGGAAAGGGAATCCCTCCTTTGGGACCAATAGGCCCTCAGATGGAACTGAATGTCCCTCATCTGGAATCTTGCTCCCTGCACGACAGCTGTGGAAACAGCCATGTGCCCTAGTAGTTGTAGCAAATGCTTTGCTGGTCAAGAGACTCGTAGAGTAATGGAAGATGCCAGGGCAAAGAGACTGCCTACCCTTTCAGAGGGAGAAATGCCCTGGCTAACTTTGTGTTCAACTCTGCACCTGAAAGTTAGTACCTGAACTGGTTCGAGAACTGACTTTGGTAAATTCAGCAGGAATCCCAGAAAGGTGAGGCGCTGCTGGGTGACTTGCAAGTGGGATTTTACTTGATCTGGAGACTGACCCACTAAGAGCCAGTCATCCAGGAAAGGAAACAAAGCAATCCTTGCCTTCTTAAAAGAGCCACTACCACAGCTAGAATTTCTTGAATACCCTTGCGCAGAGAGTAGGCCAAAGGGCATTGCCCTGAACTGGTAGTGGCCTGAGGGTAACCTGAGGTACTTTGGTGAGAAGACCTGATCAAGACATGAAAAAATAGGCATCCTTGAGGTCCAGAAAAGCTAGCCAGTCCCTGGCCTCAGCCAAATTAACATTTTAACTTTGTTTTCAAAAGATGCTTGTTCAGGTACCTTAAATCTGAGATGGGCGCCAATCTCCTGCCTTCTATAGGGTAAGAAAGTATCATGAGTACAGCCCCTTGCCCGTTGGCAGGAGGACCCTTTCTACTGCTTTGCAGTTCAGAGGAGAAGAAACCTCTGCTCCCAAAGCAAGGATTCGAAGGATTTGTAGGTGGACCTGTCTGGCTCTCATCTTTGGAAACTGTTTGAAGCTGAGAACCAGACCTATTACTTCCAGAACCCACTTGTCCGAGTTAGGGACACCCAGTTCTGGCTGAAATAAAACCAACCTGCCCACTGGTATAGGAGAATGGCCCTGGGCACCCCATCAGGGTGCCTGCTTGGCAATAGTCTTAGGCTAAGGGAAGGGGGACGGTTTACTTGTGCCCCGTCTATCTCTGCCTCTGAAGAGACCCCTCTGGCGAAAGCAGAGGAGGCCTGAGCCTCTACCTGGGCACTTTTGTAGGTAATCATCCATGTTTTCATATAGCTTTCTGTTTGTTTCTCAAACAGAGAATTACCCACAACAAGAAACAAATCCATAGACTTTGACAGAGTATCTTGGGACAGATTAGTGCATCTGAGCCATGCCAACTCTAGGAAAGCTACAGAAGTGGTCATGACCCTAGAGAAACAAGATTAACACCAACAGCAGTATGAACTTGAACTTAGAGGCTTCAGTGCCATTAGCAGCCACCTGTTCAACCCGCTAGCCAGCTGGCCATGGGCCTGCTTGGCTAACTTCTAATCTACGTCCCATCTAGATTTCAAATCTAGCCACATAAGCCATACAACTTGCCTGTCTGAGTCCCACAGAAGCTGCCATAAACTGTTTTCTTGCCATGGCATCAATCCTCCTGGAATCCTATTCAGGAGGATGTGAGGCCAGGGGAACTAGCCTTGACACAGGCTGCAGCTTGTACCACACCTACATGACTACACTGCTCAGTGAGGAAGTCTGTAACAGAGCCTGATGAAATACACCTTCTGTCCATTTTTTTATCTTACAGGAGGGACAGAAAGAGGAATCTTATAAAATCTTTGTTGTTTACTTCCTAAATGACTTATGCAAAGGAAAGACAACCTCCTAGCCCATCATTCCTACATAATCAGGCTCCCCTTTACTCATCCATAGCCTCCTCTAAAGGAAGCTGGGGGGATTCTGCAAGCTTTTTGTAAAACATAAACTGAGAAAAGGACTCAGACAGAACAGGAGGAGATTCTAAAAGTCTGTCTGGAGAAATGTCCGCTTAAGTGGGCACGTCCAGACCCTACCAGCCACACATGAATTGATCAAATTTCCTCCTCCCACCCTGTGGTTCATAATTCCTCAACATCATAAACCTGAACCACTGGAACTGAGCGAGCCACCTTTACCAACTGTAGATGGTTCGACAGGACCTAGAAACAGTGACTGGACAATCTGTATGGCTTAACTACTTCTGCAGCAGTTGGAGAGACAATCTTGGACTCCAAACCTACTGATTTCTCTGTCATATTTTTTTTTTTTTTTTTTTAAACTGGTTCCTCTGAACCATCCTTTTGCCCAAGGAAGTCTAGCCCTGGTCAGAGGAACTCCTCTGGTCCAGTGGAGTACTGGACTGGCTGGCCATATCCGGTCAGCGGACTTTTTGGCCAATAGTTCCCTGAGCCGGCCCTATCTCTTTTCAGGGTGGCTGCAGAGAAATTTTAAACACCTGGCAGTCTGACAGGAGGTGGTCAGCCCCCAGACAATAAACACAAGTGGTGTGTGGGACAGCCTTGGCAAAGGCTTCCCCACAGCATCACAGTGTTGAAACCCAGTGGGCCCAGTTTTTCTTTTTGGGTTTCTCAGACATAATGCCAGCCTAACCAAAAACTTGCCCTTTTTATGGCCGTGCCAGGCAAGACACCCTTATCGGTTCCTAACCGTTTCACGGGTATTTGAAAAAACCCCATTTAAAATCAAGGTTTTTTTAGAACTGATAAGAACCGGGTACCGCACTCTAAAAGCCCAAAAACTTTAAAACGTTAAAATAAGCAAACCGATCGGTTCAAAACCGAACCGATAACTAAATTTCCACACAGACTTTACATTTTGTACTTACGGTTTACCAGATAGAGCTTTAACCGAAATGCGGTAAAATAATTACTTTTTGCTGGTTCAAATGAACTGAAAATACTCGCTTGAACCGAGAAATGAACCGAGCTGAAGGAGCTGATCTCCGGAGCGACTGTTCAGTGAAGCGGAGTAAAGAATCTGACAGTTTCATTTGAAACTGCCCAGATAGAGCTTTGGTATAGCGCCCTCGCGCTTTAGAACTCCAGATTCTCTGGAGTGAACTCTTTCCTCTCCGGGGCAGTTCAAGTGCAGTGGCTAACTGCAATAAGTCCTAATATAGCAAGACTTCATGGTGTTTGAATACACAGGTCGTGCCTGTCTGCTTTGGCCACTATCTGGCCACAACTAATACAGTTTTTCAAACCAGTGGGTCCCATATTTTTCTTAGGTTTTAGAACCTCTGACATTGATTTCGATTTTAAACCACTACCTTTACACAAAGCGATCGGTTCCCCAAACCAATAAATATAACTTATAAGCCAAGCGATCGGTTCCCAAAAGCAAACATGGAACTGAGCAGTTAGCGGCTCCCTGACAGGTAAAGGAACCACAAACTAACTAAAATAAAAAATAAAACCACATAAATACACGGATTCTAAAAGGAACCAAAAATAAACAGTAAAATACAATTGAAATATGAGGTAAAAATCTCTGAAACAACGGTTCCCTGCGGTTCCATGGAACCGATGAGGAACTGAAAAACAAGTAAAAAGAACCCAAATAACTAAAATAAAATAAACTATAAGGGCAGCAATTTAAAAAGAATGAAGTGCCAGCCCACCAGCGCAGCGGAAAGATTCACCGCTGTGACGCCAGCGACCTGGGTTTGGGAACAGACCTAGGCGTTGGAGGTTCGGCTGGGGGAGAGAAGGCTTGAGCACCCACTGACTGCTCGCCTTCTCTCGGGGGTGGGGGGGTAGAGGACCGGTGCCTACTGACCCCTGGCAGAGGCCAGGGGTACAGCAGTGCACCTGGTCCCGCATTTAGGAGTGTGATAGACGCTGGTGTCTGCCTTGCGTCCTGCACGTCATGCTCCTGCAGGAGAAAATAGGAAAATGGCACACTGGTCGATCGAGTGGCGGCCTCCTGGATCCTCGCCACCAGAGCTCCCGGACCATGATTAGCCACCTCAGCAGCACCCAGGACTACTGGAAAGGCCGGTAAGGCTCATTCCTTATGTAGGAAGGGGACCCCGGACGATGAAGGGATTCATCGGGGTACCCTGGGTGGCTGCGGTGGCAGGTCGGGAGCAGCCAGGATGAGAATCAATCCACGAGAGGCCCGAATGAGTGACTGGCCAGTGTGCGGGGTGAGAGCATTAAAAAAAAAAAAAAGAAAAGAATGAAGTAAAAATGGCACTTATCAACAAATACAAGTAACTGAAGAAAGTTGAGGAGAGCTCTCCAAAGCATCTTAACTGGAAGGTGGAGTAAAGATTCTGAGCACTCAGAATGCAGCAGTTACTAAAGGCAGCAGTTTGAAACAGGCACGTGCCAGTCAGAGTTCCATCATTCACATAAATTCTGTCTCTCCGTGGCAGTTCAACACTGAAGTCTGACTGCATTAGTTTAATCTTGCTATGTGATTCCTGGGGTTAGAATGGTACTTACTACCTGTGTGTGAATCAGAAACACACACTGTATGACAACAAATAGCCTGTAGAGATGAAACAGTAACAGCAGTGCTCCCATATTGATTTGGCATTTTCCCTGTAGCTCCAGGGTGATATTCCTGTGTTTTCCTGTAGATTACATTATTTCCTATGGAAGCTGAATTGCCCTGTTTTCCTGTATAACCAATGCAAGTCTATGGGAAGAGTTTTCCTGTAGATGCCTCCAAATCCCTGTAAAATACAGGAATCCCTGTAGATATGGGAGCCCTGTAACAGAACTGGAACCAGCATTTAAAAATCAGTTTTTAAAGGGGAAGAATGACTTGCAGGTTCAGCGCAGTTCATCTTTAAGTTGTTCATCTAAACATTCTCTCCAGCTTATCAAGTTTGGGAACTTGGTTAATGTCACAACCTGTATTTTTCCCAGTCACATGTGCTCGTATGACAGCTATGCAATAGACATGCCTGTGTTAGATTAGAGGATGCAACTATAACTTAAGATGCAGTTCTCTGTTCGTAGTTATGTTGACTTGTAATTAGGGCCGGGAGAACTCAGTGAAGTTTTGATCTTTATTAAACAGGAATCGGAACATGGTGGAGTTCTGATTCGTTCTGATTATTTATAAATATTTGAAATAAATGGGATAAAATGCATAAAAGTGGCCAAAGCCGGTCATATTCAACAAAGAGGCCAAATCATTTAATGCATGATTTGTATAAACATTACAGTAAAACTGCGAAATAAAAGCAATAACTGCTAGCTGCTTCATGACTGGGTTGTGCTGACTGACCACAGCAGCTGCAGCCCACGCTCAGATCTCCACACCACATGTGACTGTGATGTGTGGTCCTCCTGCTCCCGGGCTCGGCTCCACTCCTCTCCTCAGCCTTTTTTGTTCCGCCTGGTGCTGTCCGTTCCTCCTTATCCCCCTCCGTGGGGTGCCAGGCAGCGTGGCTCAGTTGGTAGCACATCCGCCTCTGGACCAGAAGGTTGTGGGTTCTCGTCCCACACCGGGATTGGACTTGCACCTAAAAATCGCTGGCATCCGAGTGCAGTATTGGGGGGTGCTGTACTGCTGGGGTGTGCCGTCCCTGGATGAGGCGTTAAAACCGAGGTCCTTCTACCCATCCTGGTGTTGTCCTGGTGGGTGTCCAGGTGGAGTAAAAGAACCCAGGGCACTCTTCGCAAAAGAGTAGGGAACATTCCCGGTGTCCTGGCCAACATTCCCCTTCCCATAAACCGGTTCATGCAATTATCCAGGCTGTGTGTGGGTGATGATGTGCGATATGGCCGCCACCACACATTCAGTCACTTCACTACCAGTCTAGCATTGCTTGTAAAGTGCTTCGGATGTATGAAAAGCGCTATATAAATACTGATTCTTCTTCTTCTTCAGAAAAAAAGCCCTGCTTTCCATGGAGCCGGAACCGGACTTCTGCGGTGAAGTCCATATTTATCCGGGTCCGTGGATTCAGGGTTCGATCCGGGGGTCTGGATTTTGGACGGAACAGTCCGCCCAGCGCTACTTATAATTAAAAATAATTGTGTTTTGTGAGAAAACTACAGCCCTTCTTCATACACAAGAGGGGAAAATGACAAACAACAGTCAGTCACCAGCATCAGTTGACTGCAATGGGTACTACCACAGGTGAGATTACCTGGTGTTTCTTGCCCTCAGTAGTCATGGTGAGAGGCCTGTAGGTGATTTCATATGGCTTCTGTAGATGAGCTTCGATGACAATCAGGTCAGCCCCTTTCCAGTGCTCCCCCTCGATCAGCGGCTGCACCGTCCACATCTGGTTGGTGCGGTTTGCCAGAATGATGGTCTGAGTATGCTTGGTGCGCACGTGGCAGTTGAAACTCACCACCTAGAACAAAACACTCCGTGGCAATTATTACAACAGAAAGCATTTCAAAACAGTCATTTTCTTCTTTTTCTATTTTTCACTCCTTTTTCTTGCCACTTATGTCTCTTAATGAGCCCCTGAATCATAAAGGAAACTGGAAAAAATATAAAGTACATTTTTAGCACGTCTTAGCTTCCAATACCCTCTGTAGTTAGCCCCCCTTTTTTGCCAGCTCACTTGTCCACCAACACCCACTCCTTCAGGCCCCATAGCTGCCCCTCCAATCCCACCATGCCACTCCCTTCTGTTGTCGGGAGCCAGTCCGGCCTCCAGTAACTCGAGCCTCCAGGGGCCAGTTTGTCTCTGCTGGAGGCCTCTTCTGGCCTAGTGAAGGGGCATCTCTCTGTGCCCCTGACCTAGAGGAGAGAGCACCTATAGAGACCTTGGAGTGCTGGCTGGAGGGGTCCCGATGGTGTGCTGCACGGTGGCTGGAGTGGGGGGAGATGAGAGTTGTAATCCATGGTGCACCAGTGTGCCATTTCTGCCGCTTTTCTCTGACCCTTCTTCCACAATCATGTGGACGCTTATGGGTTGTCCTTGGGGTGTGTGCCTGACGATGTGTAGTTACCCATGTCATCAATGGCACCTTCACCACATCAGCACAAGGTGCCACTTTAGAAATGGGGGGGCACACCCCCTTCCCCTGGAAGGAGAGCATCCATCAGACACTCTTGAGGTCCCCCTGCTGGACTCCACTCCTGACGTGCCTGGCTAGGAGGGCAAAATTGGGTCGCCAGCCTGCCAGAGCAATTCCCCACTCTTGAAGCCACAGAACCAGGTTCCACCCATTGTCTTATTAACTCAGCACAAAGCAGGATCCAGTTCCCATAGACTTCATCTGCTTTGGCTGCTTTTCAACACTGGAACATACCCATGAGTAACAACTCAAAGCGTTGGGGATGCGGTGACATTCTGAGTATGTATTTTGTATGCTGTATACCAAGGTTTTTCTAATAACGTAGTGTTTTAGTTACTATATATATATATATATGTATAAAGTAATGTACACCTATTTTTCTTAATCGTTGCCAGCAAAACCACTGCAAGTTTCCAAAGTTCACTAAGTAGACTGTTGATGACGCAGTCCTCTTGTAATTGTAAATGAAGTCCTGTTCTAAACTCATGTAGCAAAATGTTAATAACTTAAGCCATTTGTTATTCTAAATAATGTTTTGTTCTTGTTTCGTTATTGAATGTATGTTAGTTTATTAATCTTTTTTTCTTCTACTTGTACTGGACACATGTAAAAATGGGCATTATTGCTCACAGTGGTCTTCCAGTATTAAAAAAAAATGAAATGAAGATGAAATGTGTAATTACTGTATGCAGGATAACTTTGTAAATAGGGCCAATTTGTTGAAACATAAACGGTTTCACTACTGCCTACACCTGACATAGAAATCCTCTGTTTACGATATTATAATCATTTCAGCAGCAACAGATTGTGATGTCATATGCAGTGGATTGTGCTATTAACTGTAGACATGCTGCTAGATCTGATGAAGTCCAGAGGACCATGTTCCCCGTTTAATTGAGCAATAAACCACTCCAGGGTGTGGGTTATGCTGGGATTTATCCATGGCTGGCGTGGCTTGGCCATGAGGCTGCAGGCCAAGTGGTCAAACCAGATCAGCCATGGGTAAATCCCAGCATAACCCACAACCTGGAGTGGTTTATTGCGATTATACACTGTCTCCCTATACTTTTGATAAAAAAAGAAATAAATACAGGGTTTTTTTGGTAGCTTAAATATATTTTTTTTAATTTATTCTTACACCATTAAAAATAGTTCCCTGTTGCTAGGTAGAATATTCAGGGGACCCCCCCCCCCAAAAAAAAACTGAGGATGTGGTTATAGTACTAGCATGTTACTGTTTTTTATTTATTTTTTTAACAGACACTCCCACGTATGTTGGCAGAGACAACCGCCTGACCATCACAGAAACAAACAGCCTGCCATCCTCATTCACTAGTATTGCAAGATTTTTTTTCTTTACTTTTGTTCTGTGGTTGTGATTTTTAACTTTTGGTACTGTGCTACCCGACAGCGTGGTGAACATCAGATGGGGGGTCGTAAGGTCACGAAGGCAGTAGGAAGTTAAGGAGACAGAGGGGGGTTTGGCAGCAGCGATGTTTTACTTTTTTTTTTACACTGCTACCATGGTGAACTCCAGGCGGGGGTTCCTAGAAACACTCCGTGGTGGTTGGCAGCAGCGAGTAAAGGACTGAGTGCAAGGTTCGGCAGGAGTGCCATCGTACAACTGACAAGTCTGCAGGGTTTCTTTACCTCAAAGGCAGACTTTCAGGACAGTTACAGGAGTACTACTGCCCAGAATGGAGGCTGGAGGGAGCGAGCATCCAAGGAGGCTGTCATCAACAGAAGTGAAGCGAGAGAGAGCTACCCTCCTAAATTAATGTACAGTATTGTTAATTATAATGATACTTTTTTTTTACCTCGAGTTGTTTCGGGAGGCCACTGTCACATGAAAGGACAGTTCACATTTGAATTTTGTGCTTGTTCCCATTTACCGACAATCCAATGTGGTGGTTCCCGCCAATCGTGTCTGGGGGTCGGAGCGATTTTAAATAGTGGGCTGATGGCAAGGGGAATGTGAGAATGGAGGCTATGATCTACCGTGAGTGGAACAAAAGGGTTACCAGGTGCAAGCTGTTACTCGGGAAGACTTCAGTAACACCAGTTTGGCTGTGATGTGGGTAGTGTATCAAAGAGTGTGTTTTTTTGGGGGGGTGGAGGTAATTGGTATGTGCCATGGGCCTCGGGTTGCGGGTCTACAAAACTACAGTGTAGGTGGTACATTACAGATATACGGGGCAGATTGGGGAGAGAGACGTGGTCTGACCCTGGCCCGTGTTCTGGAGCCTTTAGCGGCAAAGTGTATTGGTACTGGTCCTGGGTTTGGTCAGAGTGATTTCATGGGGGGGTTCCTGCTGCGGCTGGCTGGCACCTTTTTCCATTGGTATATCGCAGGATTTACCACGGGTAAAAGGTGCCAGTCAGCCAATAAGATTAGATAATTCTAGGACCCCATTGTATAATTAAGAAATAAGGCATGACAGGGTGTATTTTTTGCTGGGATAACGGCACACCTTGGGTAGGTTGAAGTAGGAGGCTAAAGTCTGAGTGCTTCCACCACCTGAGAACTGCTGTTATCCCAGAAATATAAATTATGAACCTTCCATAATTCTTGATCTTCCTGTGTATCTTCCTCATTCATCACTTGTGGGTGTAAGCCGGAGCGCAGCACTCTGTGGGAGCTTTTTTTTTGTTGTTGGGGGAGGAGCCAGCAACGACAGCACTGCCCACAAGGCCGACACACTCGTGGCACTCGCAGGTTGGCCAGTAACAGCCATTGACTCCTCCTCCACCTCAGTTCTGCTCGCCAGGAAGACGGGAAAAAAACAGAGGGATAGAAAAAATGAGAGTGGGGCAAAGGAGCCCAAGGGACAGTAAAAGGAAAAGACATAAACTGAAAAAGGAATAGGCCGTCCAGAGGACGAGGAGGATCTTGGAGGGTATGGGCCGGTAGGCCCCAGTCCCTGGACGGCCATACGGACAATAAAGGAGGAGAAGAGAGAGATAGAGAGAGAATGATGGAAGGAGGAGGGAAGGGAAGGGAAGGAGGGACCCAATGAACCATGTACCCTGAACGCTCAGAATGGAGTGACCAGGGCTGTGCCTCCACAGGTAGGCAGCTAGGCTGTAGTAGGTGCTGCAGGATTTGCATCTCGGCCTATAAGAATCTCCTATCATGGTCAGGCAGAGCATCCACGGGGAGGTCCCTCCTCTCCTCCAACCCCTACTGGGTGGAAAACACCTTGGTCGGATTCCCACCCTCCCCTGTTATCGCTTCCAAAAGGAAGAACTACAGGGTCTGGGGAGAAGTGAGAACCCCACCTATTTAATAACACCTCCCTCCCAGAAGGGGAAGGGAGATTGAGGAGGTAGAGAAGTAAGAAGACAGGGAGGGTAAGGGAAGGAAGAGTCCCTGCCAGCACCAACCCCTCCCATCCCAGGGGACCCCAAGGAGTCAGCACACACTGAAGGGGATGGACCAACCCAGGAGGACCTACCCAGGACAAGGGAAGAGGGGCCCACCAAGAGTTCCCCCATCTCAATATTTTGACTGAGAGGCCCTACCAGCCCTCCTCCCAATGAGACCCCTCCACCGCCTCCTAGGACAAGGACAGGCCCTAAGGATACCGAGGGAATCTCAACTGGTTCCCTGAGGAGGAGGGCAAGCAGGGCAGAGGCACTGCTCAGGGACTGAGGCCTTTCTGAAGGAAAGGTTGGCAGGATTCAGTGATAAATGGTGAAGATACACAGGAAGATCAAGAATTACGGTAGGTACATAACTGACATATCTTCCCTGTGTCCGTCTTCACCATTCATCACTGATGGGTGAGTACCGAGCACCCTGAAGGGGGTTCAGCACTTCCCTGAGGGCCAGATGTCCCTCAGCCTCCTATGGGAGAAATACATGAGGGGGAGACCCACTCCAGGCCAGTTAGGCCTTTGACTGGTCAGGGCGAGGCAGAGTCCCCAGTTTCCTGGGGGAAGGAAGACACCCTTGCAGATTCCACTTCGCCCTGTAGGAGAAAAGATGGTTCCCTAGAATGTGGAGGCAGCCACCCTATGCCAGGCCAAGGGTGATAGCCTTGATAGGCAAAGCCACGCCGTCCACCTAATGCAGATCGCTGTCCCCGCTAGCCATGAAGCGACCTCATTGGCATTATACTATGCCCTTGCTTGGTGCCTTGCTAGCTCCAGGCTTGTTGTGGAGAGGGCTGTGGCCTGCCTGACTGCCTCCGAATCAGGCAACAATGCCAGCACCTGCCCCAGCATCACCCACAGATGCCTGTTATAGGCAGCGTGGTGTGCCTGATGAAGCATAATACAAAGTATCATCCGCGCTGAGGAGAAAACTCTCCACCCCAGGCAGTTGAACTCAGCAGAGTCCAGATCTAGAGGTCAGTCGTGGACCGGCGCCTATGCCTGGTAGGGGTGTCCAACCATGTTAGTCCCGCAGAGGGATGAGGCAAAGTACCTGGGGACCCCTGGAGGGGTGCAATACCGGCACTGGCAGTCCGAAGGGACTGGAGCAGATGGAGGCTACCAGACACTGTACGCCTCCTGGACAGGAAGGCCCTACGTCGTCTGCACTGTATTCGCCTAGGAAGGAGGCGCGTGTCGTACGCTCGGTGTTGCGTCTTACTATGTATGAAATATGCAGGTCCTCGACCAGCCTTGCGAGAAAGCGCTGATACTCCGTCTGATCAGCGTCAGAGGACCGGTGGACAGAAGTCTCCTTTCCCTTGATGGAGGAAGATGAGGAGGTTGAAGAACCTGTAGATTCAGATTTTGGCTGCAGTGGGGGAGACAGGCGAAAGACCTGCTCATCCATGGCTCTGAGGTATCTTGGGAAGTCCGCAGCCTGAGATCTGAACTGTTCCCAGGTCAAGGGCCCTGAAGGACCCACATGGCCTGGGAGAAGAGGGACTAGATGCAGAGGCAAGGGGAGAAACTTTTCACAGCTAGTAAAACACCTCTGCCAGGGCTAGAAGACCTAGCAGACAATTCTGGACTACGAGGGGATCTGTAGGTCAGATCAGACAAAGGGCGCTCAACCAGTCCGAAGCGGTCAGGACTGAACCATAGAGGGGAAGCACCCCATGAGGGTACCAGGGCCAAATGTGTCCAGAAGGGTGGTCCTCAATCCCAGCCAACAAGGACTCCCTCAAAGGTGATGAGGGAGAGAACTTGGGCTCTGAGCTGCGGCTCCTCCCCAAGCCCCGAGGGGCTCCAGAGAAGTGCCGCAGCCCCTTGCCCTGTCCCTTCAAACCCGCAGACTCCGAGGAAGACCTCTTCCTCATTCCCTCTGCCTTGGGCTGGCCCAATTCCACAGGCTCCCCAAGGAGAGTCATAGAAGAGGGGGTCCCAGTTCCAGTCTCAGAAGAGGGGATGGCACCGGGGACGGCCGCCAACCCCACCACCAACACGGAAACCACTGTCCCCTCAGACCCAGGATAGCTATCCTGTGCTCTTAGCACCGCCCTTGGCGTGGGAGCCCGCGCCGACCACAGTCACCGGAGTCACGGGGGGAGACACCTGAAGAGGCGCAAGGGTCCTGGGCCCCGAAGAACCCACCGACTCTGAGGAGTCAGGTCGGCAGTCCGGGTCGGCCTCCTGATCATCCAGTTCTGAAGAGGAGGAGATCCAGAACACCTTCAAACTGGCGACTCTGGGGGTTCTTCTACCTTCGGTGCTGCGAACGGCGCCACAGGCAGGCCTAGTGCCCCTGGCGGCACCCTCTCAATCACTGGAGCCATGAACGGCTCCAGGATCTGAGACAGCACCAGTGGGTGGCACTGAGGAACATCCCATGCTGGACCCAGCAACCACGGGCCGTGACACTGGGGTAGCCTGCACCTCTGAGGAGGTGACTGCCAAGGTGGTGCTTCCAGCCTGGCTCCGGGGGGTACCAGACCGGTCCTCCAGCACCATGGAAGAGGCCTCCTCTGCGGCAAGGCTGGAAGAGGAGGAGGCCTCTCCTCACTGGACTGTATAGGCCCAGGAGGGGACCCGCAGGAAGGGCAAAGAGACCTGCGCTTGGATCTTTGTGAGCAATGCTGCCCCCGAAAGTTGGCGGAGCCCTGCTGACTTTGAATGTGTGGTACTCAAGAACACGGCTGTCCATGGAGAAGCAGGCACTGCAGTTGTCCATATCATGCTGAGGTCCAAGGCAGGTTAGGCAGATATCATGCCAGTCCATCACAGAAATTTGCCGGCCACAGGGACACCAATGCATAGGAGGCCATCTGGCTTTCAAAGAACACTTCTTGTCCCCCAAACCTGGCATGATGCGAGCAGTAACTAAAACAATAAACAGTAAAGACTCAATGCCATTAAAGAATAAAAAGGAAAGATGTTACCAGATCTTCAGAAACGGTGCCGAGTACCGGACAGCAGAACCGAGGCGAGGATTTCACTAAGGCGAGAATTTCACTAGGCGGTGTCGAATGCGACTCTGAGGCGGCGGCAACTAGGCCACAATGACACAGTATCATTTCTGCTGCTGCAGGTGAGGTGCGGTCTCAAAGGCAGGAGAAGCAGAACTGAAGTGGAGGAGGAGCCAACAGCCATTATTGGCCAACCCGCGAGTACCACACAGTGCGTCGGCCTCGTGGACGGCGCTGTCGGCACCAGCTCCTCCCCCTAACAAAACAAAACAAAACAAAAAGGCCCCCGCAGGGTTCTGCGCTCTGGCTTACATCCACCAGTGATGAATGGTAAAGACTGACACAGGGAAGATCAACACACACCCTGGAATGTCTTATTGTGATTATGAAATGGGTCCAGTAAAATTGGTAAAGAAAATGAAAATTATGTACCTACTGTAATTCTTGATCTTCTTGGATGAAGTCTCCACCACTCATTCACATGAACGGGACTAAGTCGGAGGCGCTAGGACCCAGCGGGAGCCAAAAATCTTCAGGATGGCTGGTGCTGAGGTAGGACCGTGCATGCGTGGCACCACAAGGCTAGCTTGCACCTGTATAGGCTATCTCGGCGTCAATCCTCCAACCACCTCAGTACCTTTTTGACCGAGGAGGTGCAGCGTAAGCTAATCTAGGAAACGAATCAAATCTGGACATAAGCTAGTCCGTATGACCCGTGTAAGAAGGGTCAACTCAACAGTGTCTTCACAGCCTAGGCCAACGAGGGAATGAAGACCAGAACAGAGTGAGTGAGCTCGGGGGATGGTGGGTGGGAGTGTGAATGAGTGGTAGAGACTTCGTCCAAGAAGATCAAGAATTGCGGTAGGTACGTAATTTTCATATCTTCCTGGATTAAATGTCTCCACCACTCATTCATACTAATGGTAGTGTAACGAGCTGAAATCAATCCCCCGCCCCCAGTAGGATGGCAGGAAAGGAGCTCACTCAGGACAGAAGTTCATTAAGGATTGTCCTGCCAAAAGAAGGGTGCTGTCTGGCATGGATATCCAGAGTATAGTGCTTCACAAAAGTGTGCACAGAGCTCCAAGTGGCCGCGTTACAAATGTCTGCAATGGACATGTTCCAAATCTCTTCCAGGGATGCCACAACCGCTCTGGTAGAGTGGGCATAAACTTGGCCTTCCAACTTGACCTGCGCCATCAAGTAGCAATGGCGAAGGCATGCCACCAACCATGCTGAGATGCATCTGATGGCAACAGGCTGACCCAGCCATGCCAAGCTGAACGACTGACTTCTTTGACTGTGTCACTAAGACAGTAGATGGGCCAAGCGGTAGACATCCTCTATCTTGATTTCAGCGAGGCCTTTGACTCTGTGCCCCACAAAAGGTTGATCAGGAAGTTGGTGGATCTCGGGGTTGGGGAAAAGATGGCCAGATGGGTGGAAAACAGGCTGTGGGACAGAACCCAGAGGGTGGTTGCTGGGGGAGAGTTATCTGGCACCCAAGAGGTAACCAGTGGGGTCACGCAGGGCTCGGTGCTGGGGCTGGTGTTGTTTAATGTCTTCATCAATGACATTGGGAAAGGCATTAAGGGCAAAATGTGCCTTTTTGTGGATGGCACCAAGCTCTGCGGGAGAGTGGACACAGCTAAAGGGATACAGGACCTACAGGAAGATCTGGAAAAGCTGGAGAGGTGGTCCAGAATCTGGCAGCTTGGCTTCAATGCCAAGAAATGCAAAGCTATGCATATTGGAGCCAAGAGTCCCACTACAGAGTACTACCTAGGTGGAGTCAGAGTATCAGAGGAGGAGGAGAAGGACCTGGGAGTGATGATCACTGGTAACCTGAAGCACTCCGCACAGTGCAAGAAAGCAGCAGCAAAGGCAAACAAGATGCCGGGATGCAAATGTAGGGGTATCAGTAGTAGGAGAGAAGAGGTTATACTGCCCTTGTACAGGTCACTGGTAAGGCCGCATCTAGAGTATGGAGTTCAGTACTGGTGCCCACACCTCAAAAAGGACATTAACCTGCTGGAGAAGGTCCAGAGGAGGGCTACAAAGATGATGGCCAGTCAGCAGGAGTGGGCATATGAGGAGAGGTTGAGGGCACTGAGCATGTACTCCCTGGAAGACAGAAGAGAGAGAGGGGACATGATTGGGACCTTCAAGTACTTGAAAGGGATAAATAAGGTTGATAAGGAGAGTCTCTTTAAGCTGAATGGCAACCACAACATGAGGGGGCAGTCTTAAGCTGGAGGGTGGGAGGTTTAGGAGGGAGGTCAGGAAGCACTTCTTCACAGAGAGGGTGGTGGACACTTGGAATGCACTTCTGGAAGAGGTCACCTTGTTGAAGACAGTGGGCAGCTGTAAGAGACGCTGGGATAAGCATAGGGGGCAAGGTAAGGATCATGGGTAGGGAGGGAGGATGGGAGGAGGAGGAGGGAGGGAAGGGACAGTAGATCAGGCTGTGGACTCTGCAATATAAGCAGACTTAATAGACCAAATAGCCTTCTTTTGCTGGCTTCTTTGTATGCTTGCATACAAAGAGTTGTTTGGATTTGCAAATCTCTTTCGTTCTGTAGAATCACAAAACCATCTTGACATCCAGGGAGAGAAAGGTGCATTCCCCTTCATTCTGGAAGTTAGCAAAATAGGTTGGCAGGACCAAGGGCTGGTTAAGGTGAAACTCCGAGACCACCTTGGGTAAGAATTTAGGGTGAGTTCTGAGAACCGCCTTATCCTTGTGAAATACCGTGTGTGTGTGTGTGTGTGTGTGTGTGTGTGTGTAACCAAGGCATGTTATTTCAGAAACTCTGTGAGCAGAGGTAATGGCCACTATAAAGGCAGCCTTCCAGGTCACAAAGTTCAAGTCACAGGTTGCACGAGGCTGAAAGGGCTTATAACTGAGCATGTATAGCATGAGGTTGATATCCCATGCGGCCACGGGTCTCCTGACCGGGGGCCTAGTGTGCAGGAAGCCTCTAAGGAAACTCCTGACTAGTGGCAGCTGAGCCAGCAACATATTCTGCACTGGCTCATGGCAGGTGGAAATAGCACAGAGGTATACATTTACTGTTGAGTATTGCAGTCCTGCATTTGACAGGTCTAGGAGGCACTCCAACACTTTACTTGGTGGGCAAACAAAGGGGTCCAGGACGGACTTTGCACACCAAATGGAAAAACATTTCCACTTTGCCATGTAAGTTTTCCTAGTGGATGGCTTACACACCGCTAAGAGGATTTCTGAGATTCTTTGACAGACGTTAAACCTACCCACTTCTATCTCCTCAGGAGCCAGGCATGGAGATGAAGGGAGCTGCAGGTTGGGATGGACCACACATCCCTGTGTTAGGAGGTCCATTTGCAGAGGAAGTTGCCTCGGAGAGACTTCTGACAATCTGTTGATCAATAAGAACCATATCTGTCAAGGCCAGTATGGTACAATAAGAATTATTCTGCCCCTCTGTGCCCCCAACTTGAGCAGCACCCTCTGAATTAACGGAAGAGGAGGAAATGTGTACAGAAAGCGTCTTGTCCACTGCAGTCTGAATGCATCCATCCTGACAGAAAATGCCAGGTTCTAGATTTCTGCAGTAGTAGTAGTAGTAGTAGCATTTTATTCATAGACCATGAAAGGGAATCAACTCAATCGAGCAATGCTCATTTACAATGAGATCCCAGGGTACATCCATATAGGTTTCCAATCAGTCTCCATAACAGCAGAACAGAAGCAGTTTTACGTTGAGTGGGGACACAAAAAGGTCCAGGTCTGGAGCGCCTCACTTGTTATATAGCGAATGCATGACATCTGGGGCGAGCGACCATTCGCGCTGATCTGCCTCTGTTCTACTGAGATGATCCAACAGATCATTCTGGATTCCTGGCAGGTAGACTGCCTGGATCAGAGCATCATGCTCAAGGCACCACTGTCACACCCTCATGGCTTCTCTGCACAGAGGGTCAGAGTGTGCTGCACCCTGCTTGTTGATGTAATACATCACAGCCATGTTGTCCATCATTACTTTGCGTCAGAGGACATCTTTCAGGGCTCAGACAGCGTATAGGACAGCTCTCATCTCCAAGACATTTATGTGTAGATGGGACTCCTCCCGGCTCCACACCCCTTGAGTGTGGAGGTTCTGGCAGTGAGCTCCCCAACTGGTCAGAGACACATCCATGGTGATGGTGGTCTGGGGTTCTAGAGGGGCAAAGAGTAGACCTTAGAGTAGCCTGTCTTCCTGAGTCCAGTCCACCATGCAAGTGACTTCGTCAGAGGTTCTGTCACCTTGATGTGGAAGGATTGCGAGTGCGTGGTCAGTGACCACGGAGTGCTGAGTATCCACTGTGTGGTTCTCATGTGCTGGTGGGCTAAAGGCAATGTAAATATGGATGATGCCATGAAACCTAGCATCTGCTGCACCGAGAGAGAGAGAGAGCTCGAACCGAGTTGTTCTCCCTGATGAAGCGAGCCATCTGGAGAATGTCATTTCTCCTGTCTTCTGGAAGGAAGACTCTTATCCTGGAGGTGTCCAGAAGGGCTCCTAGGAAGAGAAGCTGTTGGGAGGGCTGAAGCTTTGATTTTTCCAGGTTCAGCAGCACCCCCACGGAGGTGAGGAACTTGGACGTTGTGGAGACTGCTTCCTGTGTCTCCTGTCTGGATAGGCTCGGCTCACTAGGAGCCAATCGTCCAGGTATGGGTACACTTGAATGCTGAGTTTTCTGAGATGTGCCACAAATACTGCGAAGCACTTTGAAAAGATTTGCGGTGCCGAGGAGAGCCCAAAGGGAAGGACTCTGAACTGGTAGTGGTGATCCAGAGCCACAAAGCGGAGATACTTGCGGTGGCTTGAGTGCACCGGAACATGCTGGTAAGTGTCCTGCATGTCCAGGGATGCCAGCCATTTGTACCGATGAATTAACAGCAGTAATATTCCCAGACAGATCATCTTGAACTTTTCTTTGAACAGATATTTGTTCAACTTCCTTAGATCGAGAATTGGGTGCATGCCGCCTGTTTTCTTTGGAACTAGGAAGTAATGGGAGTAGAACCACGTGTTCCATTCCGCCTGTGGAACTACTTCTACTGCCCTGTTCTTCAGACGGCCCTGAATCTCAGAAGTAAGAAGGTCTGACTGAGCAGTAGACAGGTTTGGCTGCCGCTTGGGTGGAAGATCTGAAGGGATCGCTGCAAAATTGCGAGAGTATTCCCCTTGACTAATCCTGAGGACCCATTTGTCCATTGTAATGGAGTTCCACTGGTTGTAAAACTGAGTCAGACGACCCCCTACTGCCATAGCGGTATCCATATCGGGCAGCTGAGGTGGTACCTGGGCTGGGTCTTCAGAGGGTGGCACTGAGCGCTTTCGGGCCTGTGCCTTTTGCTGCATTTTCTTTTGTGGCTGAGGGGTTTGGTTCTGTTAAAGGCTCCTCGGCCCTTACCTCGAAAGGACTGCCTGTTATGAAACTGTCAGCAGTTCCAGCCCCTCTGAGGGGTGGCAGGAGCTGGCCTGGCAGTCTTAATGGCAGTCCTGGTTTTCTGAGTGGCCTCCAGTGCCTGCTCCACTTGTGGGCCAAACAGATAAACATCATCAAAGGAGAAATTCATAACTCTCTGCTGAGCATCATTTGTGAAGCCCGAAGTCCTGAGCTAGGCATGTTGCTGGGTACAAAGCCTGGCCACTGCTGCCCTAGAGGCAGTGTCAAAGGCGTCCACAGCAGCTTTCAGCTGCTGATTGTTGGACTCTAGGTCCCTGGAAATGGTCTGCAGAAGCTCTGCTTTGGTGTCAGACTCTGGGAGGTTCTCGACCATTGATTTGCGTGAGTGCTAGAGGGTATACTCCTACTGAGAGAAATGGCCCTGGTAGCTAGCTATGCACATGCCCAGGGTTGCTGCTGCAAACATCCGTTTCCCCAGAGTGTTGATCGAATGGGACTCTTTATTCACAGGACGTCCTGTGGATTTCTGGGGGAGCAAGGCTTTGTCATTCTCCACCAGTACCACCAGGGCATCTGTGAAGGGTTGTGAGGCAAGGATTGGCTTGTCTTTAGGTGGGATGTACTTTCTATCTATAGACTTAGCCATGGAAGGAATAAGCACCGGTCTGTCCTGTACCGCTTGTGAAAGAGTCTCAAAAGAGGGTTGCACTGGCGATGTCAGGTCTACAAGGACATGTAGATATTGCAAGTGCAAAATGGCCCTGGTAGCTAGCTATGCACATGCCCAGGGTTGCTGCTGCAAACATCTGTTTCCCCAGAGTGTTGATCGAATGGGACTCTTTATTCACAGGACGTCCTGTGGATTTCTGGGGGAGCAAGGCTTTGTCATTCTCCACCAGTACCACCAGGGCATCTGTGAAGGGTTGTGAGGCAAGGATTGGCTTGTCTTTAGGTGGGATGTACTTTCTATCAATAGACTTAGCCATGGAAGGAATAAGCACCGGTCTGTCCTGTACCGCTTGTGAAAGAGTCTCAAAAGAGGGTTGCACTGGCGATGTCAGGTCTACAAGGACATGTAGATATTGCAAGTGCAAACGCTTCTCAGGGTCCACAGCAGAGGTCTGAAGGGCCAAGGTGGATCCCACGTTCTTCAGTAGAGACTTAAAAGAAAGATCTTCGACCACAGGCTCAGCTGATGTAGAGGGCTTACTTTCTTGCCTGTAAAACGAATCTTCGTCCACATCTTCTAACAAACGTAGATCAGGATCAGACTCATCAAAGTCGCCCTCTACCCCAGAAGGGTCAGCAAAGAAAGGAAAAGAGGGAGGGCGTGCCAGAATCACCCCCTTGTTACTTGAATACTGGCTCTGATTTGTACTACAAGTCAGGTTAACATAGTAAAAATAACTTTTAAAGTAATGCTCCATAGGCTTGAATGGAGCAAGTCCCCACACTAGTCATATAATGACATCAGAAAAGAAGGAAGCGCGGGGATGGTGTCGGCGATCAGGAAGTGCAAGGAATCGAGTGCCTAGCCCCCTCAGGGCCAAAATACAATCCTTTCCCTTCCTTAGGGGGATACACAGAAAATTTTACAACTACAGTGGAGCCTGTTTATATGAACATCCAATTTGCCATGGGAAAATGTTCTTATAAATGGGCTGCTACTAAAAGCGGGCTTCCATTGGAAGCATTACCGCCAATGGCCACTAGATGTCTCTGCACTACCGCTGTGTGTTAAAATGAAGGAGACTGGATTTGCCGTTGTTTAAATTGTGTTCCTTTAAGCAGGTAGGCCATGGAAGAATGTGAAGGGAAATGAGGAGGTGCTGATAAGGAAATTACAGGGGCACTTCAGCAACCATAGCGAATGGCAGCTGGAATTGAAACATTAATTAGTCACAAATTGGTTGCTGTTCGTAGTCGCCTGACACTCTATTGTGTGACAAGAAAGGCCGCAATGTGTGAATGGTAACTCAATTAAAGCACCAAGATGAAAGTTACCAGTGTTCGACATCAGCAGGCAGCCGTGGAACAACGGAGATGACTGAATTAAAAAAAAAAAAAATGTTCTTAAACCCGATATGTATGTTCTTATAAACGGGCTTGCAGCCCATAGGATATAATGGGGTGAGAGCCGTACAGAGAAAAAATGTTACTATAAATGGGATGTTCTTATAAGCGATGTTTTTATAAGTGGGCTCCACTGTACTATGGAGGAACTCCCAGTCAGGTAAGGGAGCCTCCTGACGATTTTGCAGGCAATAAGAAAAATCCGGGAAAGGTGCTCTTTAAACTGTGTTAAGTACAACGTGGAGAAGAACCCTGCTCCTCCAACCATGTTAGGGGACTCCTAAAATTGCTTACACTGCCAACTAACTGTTATCAGATGACTTACAATTGCTGACATTGGTGACTACAATTTAGGGGTCATCCAAAAATTGTTGACATTGCAGACTTAATAGTTAGGGGTTTTCCTAAAATTGCTGACATTGCCAACTAAAGTAGCAGGTAAGGATGTATTCTGGGTAAGTAAACATTGTGAAATAAAAACCAAAAATGGGGACGGCGTCTTCTGCCATCGTCTTCACAGGAATAACATCCTTACCTCCTTGGTTGTGGGGACGCCCACACATGATCCGGTCAGGGTGAGTTTGAGGGGTTTGCTTCCTTCCATAGTGCAGGTCAGATTTTCATAGCGAATGTCCTGGTTCAGTTCAAGGGGATGAAATGCCACGTCAAAGGTCACGTCCATTCCAGGAGAGATGTATCCCTCAATGGGAGTGATGGAGAAATCGGGTTCAAATTTCTTCACGTCCCATTTAAAGCTTTTAAAATTTGAATGGAAGAAAAAACAAGCATCATTAGACATCAGTCTGTACACATAGTAATACATTTGCACTCTTCAGTTTACTAATCTGTGACTCTGAAAGGTTTTTATTTTCTTTAGGTCTCCAACCCCGACTCAAACTGTGGACAAGGTTTTAAAAAGCAGGGAGTGGGACAAATGACCAAAAAAAGGGACACATCTTAACAAAAAATGAAAATTACGTACCTACCGTAATTCTTGATCTTCTTGGATGAGTCTCACCACTCATTCACACTAGTGGGATTGGCCTTGGGGGCTGGGACCTACTCGGGAGCAAACTTTTGCTGGAGGGTCGGCGCGAGAGATGGCGCCCGCGAGGGCCACCAGCGCCCCATGAGCAGCCAGCTCGAGGCGGTAATGACTATCTCGACAGCGACCTCCAACACGCCTCAGTACCTTTTTACCAGGAGGTGCAAGCGCAACTAATGTAAAGTAAATCTAGCCTTAAAAACGGACATAAGATGTCGTCAGACCCATGTCAAGAAGGGTCAGCAAAGAAATCTTCACGGCCTAAAGATTTGAGGAGTGAAGACCAACACAGCAGTGAGCTCGGGGATGGAGGGTGGGCGTGTGAATGAGTGGTGGAGACCTGGTCCAAGAAGATCAAGAATTACGACAGTGCGTAATTTTCATATCTTCCTGGACATAAGTCTCCACCACTCATTCACACTAGTGGGAGAGTACCAAGCTGATAATCCCCCAAAAGGGCGGCAGGAGAGCCAGAGCTCACGTGACTAAGACAGAAGTCCATTAAGGATAGTTCTACCGAATGCGGAATGATGCCTGGCATGAACATCCAGTGCATAATGCTTAACGAAGGTATGCACTGAGCTCCAGGTGGCAGCGTTGCAGATATCTGCAATTGGAACATTGCTAATTTCCGCTTAGGATGCCATGACACGCCTAGTAGAGTGAGTGTACACTCTACCTTCTAATTTAACTTGAGCTATGGAATAGCAATGCGAAGGCATGCCACTAACCATGATGAGATGCATCTGATAGCGACAGGTTGACCCAGCCGGGTGTCGCTGAAAGAAACAAACAGTTGCTGAGTCTTGCAGAACATCCTTGGTTCTATCTAAATAGAACATAGAAAGCTC
Organism: Neoceratodus forsteri; assembly: GCA_016271365.2. NCBI lineage: Eukaryota > Metazoa > Chordata > Ceratodontiformes > Ceratodontidae > Neoceratodus > Neoceratodus forsteri. Next base: position 1,619,474,252 of record CM028130.1, read on the forward strand.
TCTTAACATCAAGGAATGAGCTTGTTCCCTTCATTTTGGAAATTAGCGAAATAAGCGGAAGTACCAGAGGTTGGTTTAGATGGAATTCTGACACAACCTTGGGAAGAAATTTAGGATGATCTACGGAGAACTACCTTGTCTTTATGGAATACAGTATCACGGAGGTCCGTAACCAGGGCATGTATCTCAGAGACCCTGCGGGCTGAGGTAATGGCCACCAGGAGGCAGTCTTCCAGGTAAGAAATTTTAGCTCACAGGTAGCTAGGGGTTGAAGGCTTCGGTGAGCATGTCCAGCACCAGGTTAATGTCAGGCTGCAACTGGGCGCTTAACAGGGTCTGGTATGAAGAACTCCTTAAGAAATCTCTTCACCATAGGTAACTGAGCCAGAGTCAAGGAGAAACCCGGCTCATGGACGCTGAGATGGCACTAAGGTGAACTTTAACTGTGGAGTACTGGAGACCTGGAGTTTGATAGGTCCAAAGATACTCAGAACCTTGTCAGGAGGACAGGAAAAGTTCAAGAGGACTTTGCACACAGAGAAACGTTTCCATTTTGAGCGTCATTTTCAGGTGGCTGACTTCTGAGCAGCCAGAAGGATGTCTGAGACTCTGAGGAGCGTTGAACGATTCACTTCCACCTCTTCAGGGCCAAGCATGAAGGTGAAGTGATTTCAGAGTTGGATGGACCAATGAACCCTGAGTCAAAGATTGATTTGCAAGGGAAGTGGTCTCGGAGGAGCTGCCAACATAACTGTTGAGTGAAAACCATAGTTGCCGAGGCCAGGAGGAGCAGTATGAGAATCATTTTGGTCCCCTGAGACTCGAACAGGGAGTACTCTCTGGATTAGAGAGCGGTGGAAAGGCAGAAAGCGTTTTGTCCACATAGCCTGGGCGCGCATCCTGACAGAAATGCCAGGCCTGGATTTCTGGAGCAGAAGAGAGCAGTTTTCGTTGAGTGGGGATGCAAAAGGTCCAGGTCTGGAGTCCCCACTCTTTGAACAGAGACCGAGCTACGGCTGGATCGAGAGACCACTCGTGAGGTCTGCCTCTGTTCTGCTGAGGTGATCTGCTAGGTCGTTTGTATACCTGGCAGATAAACGCTTAAATCAGAGACTTGTGCTCAAGCACCACTCCCACCCTCATTGCCTCCTGCAAAGGATAAAGAATGAGCACCGCCTTGCTTGTTGATGTAATACATCACAGCTTTGTTGTCCGTTTGAAGGAGAATGTTCTTGTGACAAAGGACATCCTTCAGAGCTCGGATCGCATAGAGGACCGCTCTCATCTCCAGGACATTTATGTGGAGATGAGTTTCAAACTGAGTCCATACACCTTGAGTGTGGAGGGGTGACAGTGAGCTCCCCATCCCAGTAGCGATCGTCTGTGGTGATGGAGATCTGATGATCCGGGGAGCAAGGGGAATCCTTCAGGAGATTGCTCTCTTGAGACCACCAGGTGAGAGACCTTGAGGGGCTCCGTCACCTTGATGGGATAAGACTGGGGTGAGAGGTCGGAGACCCACTGAGTGGAGAGCATCCATTGGGTGTTCTCTCATGTACAGCGGGCCAGGGGTACAGTGAACACCGAGGGCCATGATGAGACCCAACATGCGTTGCATGGAGAGCTGTAACCGATTGGTTCTCCCCGATGTAGCCAGAGCCATCCGAAGGATGTCGAGTCTTCTGTCCTCTGGAAGGAAAGCCTTCGTGGAACAGGTGTCTAGAAGCGTCCCTATGAAAAGGAGCCTCTGGGAGGGCTGCAGTTGGGATTTTTTCAAGTTCAGCAGAACTCCCATGGACATGAGAAGACGAGAAGTCGTTTGCACAGCTTCCAAAGTCCCTTGGCTGGAAGGGCTTGCTGGAAGCCAATCGTCCAGGTAGGGAAACACTCGGAGTCCGATCTTCCTGAGATGCGCTGCGAGAACTGCACAACACTTGTAAAACCTCATGGGCGCCGAGGATAGCCCAAAGGGCAGGACTCTGAACTGATAATGCTGACCCAAAGCTACAAACCTGAGGAACTTGGCGGTGGGTCAGGTCGGGAGAGGAGATAGCTGGTAAGCATCCTGCATATCCAGGGAGGCCAGCCAGTCGTGCTGATGCAGCAAAGGGTAACAGGGTACCTAGGAAATCATTTGAATTTCTCCCTGGGAGAAATTTGTTTAACTTTCTGAGGTCTAGAATAGGGCGCATCCCCAGATTTCTTTGGAACCAGAAAGTAATGGGAGTAGAACCCTGTGTTTACGCTTGAATCTGAGGGGCACTAGTTCTATTGCCCTGTTGTTCAGAAGGCCCTGGATCTCGGCGGAGGGAGGTCTGACTGAGAGGCCGACAACCTGGGTTGTCGTCTGGGAGGACAATTCGGGGGTTTCCAAGAAATTGAGAGAATAACCCTCGCGAATTATCCGAAGGACCCATTTGTCTGAAGTTATGGACTTCCACTGGTTGTAGAAGTACATCAGACGACCTCCCACTGGAGGAGAAAGTTCCACCTCGGGCAGAGTGGATGGAACTTGGGCCAGCAATTCATAGAGTAGCGCTGGGGCTTCAGGCCCTCGCTTTCTGCGTCTTCTTTTGAGGTTGGGCAGGTTGGCTTTTGTGAGAGCTTCCCTGCCTCTGCCTCGAAAGGACTGACGACTATGAAACTGACGTCTGTTCACATGCCCCGAGAGGGGCAGGCGGAAGTCTGGCCAATTTAATGGCCGATCTAGTCTTCTGAGTGGCCTCTAAGGCTTGCTCCACCTGAGGGCCAAAAGATAGGAGCCATCAAAGGCAAGCGCCATTACCTGCTGCTGAGCATCATTCAGTGAAGCCAGAAGAGCCTGACCAGGAATGGCGCCGAGTACAAATCCCTGCAGCTGCTGAGCGAGAAGCAGTGTCGATGGCGTCCATGGCGGCTTTGACCTGTTGGTTATTGGACTCAATACCTCTAATACGGTCAGAAGAAGCTCTGACTTGGAGTCGAATCTGGAAGAGCTTCAACCATTCTTTTTATAGAGTGCCACAGGATATACTCATACACTGAGGAAAATAGCCTTGATAACTGGCAATACGCATACTTAGAGTGGAGGCAGCAAAGACTCTCTTACCTAATGTATCAATCTTACGAGACTCTTTGTTAATAGGTCGAGCTGTAGTAGTTTGAGGAAGAACGACCTTGTCATTCTCTGCCAGGACTACAATAGGATCCTAAAGGCTTGGGATGCCAAAAGGGCGATCCTTGGGAGCTGAATACTTCTTATCAATGGATTTAGCCACTGAGGGAATAAGAGCAGGATTATTCCATACCATTTGAGACAGCGTCTCGAAGGAAGGCTGGATCGGAGGAGTCAAATCCGTGGGGATCTCCGAAGCATGAAGATACTGGAATCTTAATATCTTCCCAGGATCGATGTCTGTAGTCTGGAGAGAAAGAGTGGATCTCAGGTTCTTCAACAGAGACTTAAAGGACAAGTCCTCGACCACAGGCTCTGTAGCAAACAAAGATCCTGTTTCCTCCACTTCATCACCCAACCGAAGGTCTGGGTCAGGCTCAACATCATCTCCTGATGGTCCAGGAAGGACTGTTTGGACAGGAAAGGAGTGGAAATTAGGAGAGGAGGAAATAGCAGAAAACAAGGAGAGTCCCGAGGGCCCCAGCGCCGAGACGGCAAAAGCAGGTTGAAAAGCGGCACCAGAGGCGCATGGCGAAGAGGCAGTGGAACCTGCGCGCCCGCGCGCCAGACCAGATGAGCGGCGCCGCTGAAAACAGCGCCGACAAGCCAACAGACCCTGCGGAAGGCGCCGAAAAACCCCAGGAACCTGGAAAGCTAGAGGAGGAAAAACCAGGAGATAAGGGCATCGGTGTGGCCCCTCGCGCCGCAGCCATGTGAGAGGAAACACCTAACGGAGGTCGCTGGCACCAAGAAGGTACCCAGCGACTAGAAGGTCCAACCCCTACCTGATCGCAGGAGGAGCCCGAGGCTCTGAGGCAACCGAGCCAGGCAGAAGAACCAACCTCCGAGCCCACTGCTCCATAAGAGCGGCCCTGATGAAACTGCTCATCTGGAGCCCTACCTATAAGCGGGAGGGCTCCGATGTCGAGGCGATGATTACCGGAAGTTGGCGACTCCGAAGAAGGAGACCGGCAACTAGCACGTAACCGACCGTCGACCGCGCAGACATACCGAGAAGGCGACCTCGGTGATGCCTTCTCTTTTGACCTGTGGGCGAAGAAGGCTCGAGGCGAGCCCGGTGCCGAGAATGCGACCGTTTATTTTATGCCGACGGGGACCGCCATCCCCAGACATCGGACGACCATTGTTGGAACCCGCTGGGAGAAGAAGGCTGACGGACCCAGCCCGGCTGACTGAACAGCTTTCTCTGAAGTCTCCCTACCGCCACCTGACCTGCTCATGGTCGAGCTCAGTCCAGTAGGCCGAGACTTCTTCAAGTAAGTTAAATTTAAAATATTAGAAAATTTAACAAAACAGAATAAAATTAGCGATACTACTATCGTGATAATGTTACAAAAACAAACTGAAAACTACGCTAGTTTGAAGTTTGACTCCGACAAACGACGGCGTTGTCACTGAAGCGCACTCGACGGTGGGAAAAAGGAACTGAAGGCGGTTGGAGGGTCGGTCGCGAGATAGTCATTACCGCTGGAGCCGCTGCTCAAGGCGTACCGTGGCCTCACAAGCGCCTATCTCTCAGCTGACCCTCCAGCAAAAAGTTTGTTCTCGATAGGTCCTAGTGCCTCCGGCGCTAATCCCACTAGTGTGAATGAGTGGTGGAGACTTATGTCCAGGAAGATTGGATATATCACCTAGGTCCGTGTAACGTAAAAAAAAACAAACTCTGCACTTTGTGAATTTTGCTGCAAAGTGTGGAACTTCATGTAGTGATAAGCTTCACAAAGATCACACCTTGTGCATCCGCGGAGTGCAAAGTTTGCATTTTGAATAGTAAAAACTATGCAAAATATGCTAATTCGCCACTTTGAGGTTCTGGATTTACCAAAAAGTCACAACACAAACTTTGTTCAGGTGCAGCACAAAGTGGCCCAGTTTGTGCTAAATTCGCCGGTGAAGTTTAAACTTCACACGGGCCTAATACCAACCCAAGAAGCAGTTATAATGTGTGGCTTAGTGTGAAAAGCATTTTCTGAAGAACAGCTAGACTGCGGCATTTATGTTTGGCAAATGTTATGCTTCAAATCTCTACAATGGAGTCCGCACTGGTGAAAACTGCAGCAACTCATCTGGCACCACTGACAAACTCTTTGCTCTCTCTTTTTTTTTTTTATCAAGCTTTTTCTCCATGGTCTGCCCAGGTGAGGCTCATCGATCTTGTCCCTACCCCATCCTTTGCAGCTTCCTGACTCAACCTGGCTGGGCCCTTCAAACCTATGGATTCCAGCACCCCCCCATGGCGGGGCCAGGTAAGGGACAGCCATCCTCCCCCAACCCGGAGAACCATGTCCAGTTGCTGGGCCCGGCCAAGCAGCAGTGCGGAGCAGAGGGTTGGCAGGCAGGACATCACAGAACCTGGGCACACCATTTTCCATTTTCTCCCTCATTCCCGGACCCACGGTGACATTTAGGATGCATGCAAATGGAGTGACACGTGCATTCCAGAACCACAATTCCATTTCTCCCCCACCGTGACCTAAGTCTGTCCCCCTAAGCTTAGCGCTACCACCAGGCCTCCACCTGGTGGCAGCCAAAAGCCAGGATAACACACCTCTCCAGCTGGGTGAGGAGAGCTGCCGAGCAGCTATTTTATCCTCTCCCTGCCTGCCCTCCCTGCCGATCCCTGGTGGCCTGAGCAGCTTTCCGAATGTTTTAAAATACTTAAAAATAAAAAGTTTGTTACTGCAAAAGACAATTTTCTAAGCGCAATAAGGCCCTTCAGGTGTGGGGTGTTCAGGAATACACCCGCACTTCCAGGGACTATATGGCCGTCTGCCTGCAATGTTAGGTCTCATTATACTCTTGCTGTTCGGATATCTCCCAGCACCTGACTCCCTGTCAGGTCTTACCTTTAAGCATCACATTCATGTCACTAGAAAGTCTTTACCTTCTCTCTCTACATGAGACAGATCCAACAGCCTAGAATGTTGCCACTGTGACACCCCTGCTCACGTCAGCCCCCCCATTTAGATCCGACTACGTATCGCCCCATATCAGTTTTACCTGTTCTCAGCAGATTCCTTGAAAAGCTGATGCATAAGCACCTGCTGCACCACGTACTCCACTCCAACCTGGGGCTGCAAAACAGTGCACACTGTTGCTGGGCAGGACAGACTTGGACATATGCACACTGCTGCTGAAGAACAGCAAAACCAAAGTGATGGTTTTTCTCTCCCCCCCCCCAAATTCTACCTTACTTGGGTCCCCAGCTAGAGCTTGTCTAGTCTTTCAAACACCTTGGCCTGCCTTCTGTGTAAGGCAATGGTCATCCAAGCACGTGATTTTAGGAGGGAGTGATCACAGTTCCAGGTTGTAAACTCAAGACATGCACGTAAACTGAAAAGGTCAGGATTCTGGGGCCCCCGACGCTCTGCGGTTTTACATGTTTGCTGGTGTAGTTTGGAGCTTATTGAAGATAAAACACACTTCTGTCACATCTTCCCACCTGTAACTCCAGCAGCAAATATTTCACTTTGACAGGCCTCAGTCACCACAGCGTAACCCGGCTGCTATGAATGTTGTGGTTACTACCCGTGGCCTATGGGCTCAGACAAGGTTGAATGGTTTGGGTTAATAAGCTCGTGACTGGAAAGGGGGGGGGCTCTGTTTAAGTGATCTGCACTGTTCCTCCCCCCTGAGAAAGGTTTAAGTGGGCCTGGTTTCAGTATGGTACAACCCCCTGGGATGCAGTACCTCCCCACCTTGCTGCGGGATCATCCCACCCATGAACCAACACATTTCAATAGCAGTTACCCCAGTGAGCTTGTTGCATCTCAGTTAGGCTGTCCTGGGTTAATACATTGAAACAAAATCCTTCTCTAGTCCTGGGACATGTAAATAAGGAGGGGAGTAGCAAAAGAAATAATAACAGATGCATCCAATGTCCATACAGGGATCTGGGTTCAAGTCTCAAGCCTGGGATTCCATGTTTGGCCATCAGGGGCTTGGCATAGGCAGTGAGGGATAAGTGTCTGCTTGACTTCCCTAAGGTGACCCATGGTGACAGGACGAAATGTCAAGCTATAACACCTTTCCAGGTAGCTCCACCCCTCTCTAGAATTGCTTTTACGTAGGTCACTTAAGCACCCTATCACCTGCCCTCTAACACTTACTATCACACACGGATTTCCAAACAGCTTGCCTTCCTGACCACATGTGCTGGATTTCTGTTCTCCATCTGGGATCACTGTTACCACAGGGGAGGGGGGCACTAAGGTGGAATTCCAGGCAGGACTCAGCTGCTGGAGTTGCTTTGACAGGGAGAGTTGGGTCTCAGCTGCTGGAGCAACCTTAGACAAGGAGAGTTAGGCCTCAGCTGCTGGAGCTACCTTAGACAGGAAGAGTTGGATCTCAGCTGCAGGAGCTACCTTAGACAGGAAGAGTTGGATCTCAGCTGATGGAGTTACCTTAGACAGGGAGAGGTACTGGGTCTCAGCTGCTGGAGTTACCTTAGACAAGGAGACTCAGGTCTCAGGTGCTGGAGTTACCTTAGACAGGGAGGGTTAGGTCTCAGCTGCTGGAGTTACCTTAGACAGGAAGAGTTAGGTCTCAGCTGCTGGAGTTACCTTAGACAGGGAGAATTAGGTCTCAGGTGCACGAGTTTCCTTAGACAGGGAGGGTTAGGTCTCAGCTGCTGGAGTTACTTTCGACATGGAGGTACTGGGTCTCAGCTGCTGGAGTTATCTTTGACAGGGAGAGTTAGGTCTCACCTGCTGGAGTTACCTTAGACAGGGAGAGTTAGGTCTCAGCTGCTGGAGTTACCTTGGACAGGGAGAATTAGGTCTCAGGTGCACAAGTTTCCTTAGACAGGGAGGGTTAGGTCTCAGCTGCTGGAGTTACTTTCGACATGGAGGTACTGGGTCTCAGCTGCTGGAGTTATCTTTGACAGGGAGAGTTAGGTCTCACCTGCTGGAGTTACCTTAGACAGGGAGAGTTAGGTGTCAACGTTCACTCCGTAGTGCGGTCAGCATTTTGTTTAAAGTTAGGTGTCAGCTTCTGGAGTTGCCTTAGGTAAGGAGAGGCACTGGGTCTCAGATGCTGGAGTTACCGTAGACAGGGAGAAGTACTGTAAGTCTCAGCTGCTGGAGTTACCTTAGAAAGGGAGAGGTACTGTAAGTCTCAGCTGCTGGAGTTACCTTAGACAGGGAGAGTTAGGTGTCAGCTGCTAGAGTTACCTTAGACAGACAGAGTTAGGGCTCAGCTGCTGGAATTGCCTTAGACAGGCAGAATTAGGTCTCAGCTGCAGGAGTTACCTTAGTCAGGGAGAGTTAGGAGTCAGCTGCTAGAGTTACTGTACCTTAGACAGGGAGAGGTACTGGGTCTTAACTACTGGAGTTACCTTGACAGGGAGAAGCACTGAGTCTCAGCCGCTGGAGTTACCTTAGACAGGGAGAAATACCGGGTCTCAGCTGCTGGAGTTACCTTAGACAGGGAGAGGTACTGGGTCTTAACTACTGGAGTTACCTTGACAGGGAGAAGCACTGAGTCTCAGCCGCTGGAGTTACCTTAGACAGGGAGAAATACCGGGTCTCAGCTGCTGGAGTTACCTTAGACAGGGAGAGTTAGGTACCAGCTGCTGGAGTTAACCTAGACAGGGAGAGCTAGGTCTCAGCTGCTGGAGTTACCTTAGACAGGGAGAGGTACTGGGTCTTAGCTACTGGAGTTACCTTGACAGGGAGAGTCACTGGGTCTCAGCTTCTTAAGTTACCTTAGGGACAGTTAGGGCTCAACTGCTGGAGTTACCTTAGTCAGGGAGAGGTACTGGGTCTCAGCTGTTGGAGTTAAAACTGTGGGAGAATTCAAGAATGCATGGGACAGACATAAGGCAATTCTTGTGGGGGGGGGTAGAAAGAAATAGGATGTTGGTTATCTAGGATCTGCAGCTTATCCAGTAGGCAGGGATAGAGGCAGACTAAGTGGGCCAAGCGGTCCTCATCTGCCGTCAAAGTCTGTTTCTACGTTACCTTAGATAGGGAGAGGTACTGGGTCTTAGCTACTGTAGTTACCTTGACGGAGAGGAACTGGGTCTCAGCTTCTTAAGTTACCTTAGACAGGGAGAGTTAGGTCTCAGCTGCTTGAGTTACCTTAGACAGGGAGAGTTACTGGGTCTCAGCTGCTGGAGTTACCTTAGACAGGGAGACTCAGGTCTCAGGTGCTGCAGTTACCTTAGACAGGGAGGGTTAGGTCTCAGCTGCTGGAGTTACCTTCGACAGGGAGGGTTAGGTCTCAGCTGCTGAAGTTATCTTAGACAGGGAGGGTTAGGTCTCAGCTGCTGGAGTTACCTTAGACAGGGAGGGTTAGGTCTCAGATGCTGGAGTTATCTTAGACAGGGAGGGTTAGGTCTCACCTGCTGGAGTTGCCTTAGACAGGGAGAGTCAGGTCTCAGATGCAGGAATTTCCTTAGACAGGGAGAGTTAGGTCTCAGGTGCTGGAGTTGCCTTAGACAGGGAGGGTTAGGTCTCAGCTGCTAGAGTTACCTTAGACAAGGAGGGTTAGGTCTCAGCTGCTGGAGTTACCTTAGACAGGGAGGGTAAGGTCTCAGCTGCTAGAGTTACCTTTACAGAGACTTGGGTCTCAGCTGCTGGAGCAACCTTAGATAGGGAGAGTTAGGTCTCAGTTGCTGGAGTTACCGTGACAGGGAGAGTTAGGTGTCAACATTCGCTCTGGAGTGCAGTCAACTTTTTGTTTAGTTTAATGTTAGGTGTCAGCTACTGGAGTTGCCTTAGGTAAGGAGAGGCACTGGGTTTCGGCTGCTGGAGTTACCTTAGACAAGAAGAGGTACTGTGTCTTAGCTGCTGGAGTTACCTTAGACAGGGAGAGGTACTGTAAGTCTCAGCTGCTGGAGTTACCTTAGACATGGAGAGTTAGGTGTCAGCTGTTAGAGCTACCTTAGACAGGGAGAGTTAGGGCTCAGCTGCTGGAACTGCCTTAGACAGGGAGAGTTAGGTCTCAGATGCAGGAGTTACCTTAGACAGGGAGAGTGAGGTGTCAGCTGCTGGAGTTACAGTACCTTAAGATAAGGAGAGGTACCAGGTGTCAACTGCTGAAGTTACCTTAGACAGGAAGAGGTACTGGGTCTTAGCTACTGGAGTTACCTTGACAGGGAGGAGCACTGGGTCTCAGCCGCTGGAGTTACCTTAGACAGAGAGAGTTAGGGCTCAGCTGCTGGAATTGCCTTATACAGGGAGAGTTAGGTCTCAGATGCAGAAGTTACCTTAGACAGGTAGAGTGAGGTGTCAGCTGCTAGAGTTACAGTACCTTAAGACAAGGAGAGGTACCAGGTGTCAACTGCTGAAGTTACCTTAGACAGGAAGAGGTACTGGGTCTTAGCTACTGGAGTTACCTTGACAGGGAGGAGCACTGGGTCTCAGCCGCTGGAGTTACCTTAGACAGAGAGAGTTAGGGCTCAGCTGCTGGAATTGCCTTAGACAGGGAGAGTTAGGTCTCAGATGCAGAGTTGCCTCGACAGGTAGAGTGAGGTGTCAGCTGCTAGAGTTACAGTACCTTAAGACAAGGAGAGGTACCAGGTCTCAGCTGCTGAAGTTACCTTAAACAGGAAGAGGTACTGGGTCTTAGCTACTGGAGTTACCTTGACAGGGAGAAGCACTGGGTCTCAGCTGCTGGAGTTACCTTAGACAGAGAGAGGTACCGGTTCTCAACTGCTGGAGTTACCTTAGATAGGGACAGTTAGGACTCAGCTGCTGGAGTTACCTTAGACAGGGAGATGCACTGGGTCTCAGCTTTTTAAGTTACCTTAGGGAGAGTTAGGGCTCAGCTGCTGGAGTTACCTTAGTCAGGGAGAGGTACTGGGTCTCAGCTGTTGGTATTAAAACTGTGGGAGAATTCAAGAATGCATGGGACAGACATAAGGCAATTCTTGTTGGGGGGGGGTTGGTAGAAATAGGCTGTTGGTTAACTAGGATCTGCAGCTTATCCAGTAGGTAGGGAAATGGGCAGACTAGGGGGGCCAAGTGGTCCTTATCTGCCGTCAAAGTCTATGTTTCTATGTTACCTTAGACAGAGAGAGGTACTGGGTCTTAGCTACTGTAGTTACCTTGACAGAGAGAGGCACTGGGTCTCAGCTGCTGGAGTTACCTTAGACAGGGAGAGTTAGGTCTCAGCTGCTGGAGTTACCTTAGACAGGGAGGGTTAGGGCTCAGCTACTGGAGTTACCTTAGACAGGGATAGTTAGGTCTCAGCTGCTGGAGTTACTTTAGACAGGGATAGTTAGGTTTCAGCTGCTGGAGTTACTTTAGACAGGGATAGTTGGCTCTCAGCTGCTGGAGTTACTTTACACAGGGACAGCTGGGTCTCAGACTCTGGAGTTACCTTAGACAGGGACAGTTAGGTCTCAGCTGCTGGAGTTACTTTAGACAGGGAGAGTTAGGTTTCAGCTGCTGGAGTTACCTTAGACAGGGAGTGTTAGAGCTCAGCTACTGGAGTTACCTTAGACAGGGAGCAGTACTGGGTCTTAGCTACTGGAGTTACCTTAGACAGGGAGAGGTACTGGGTCTCAGCTGCTTGATGTACCGTACCTTAGACAGGGAGAGTCAGGTCTCAGCTGCTGTAGTTCCCTTGACAGGGAGAGGCACTGGGGCTCAGCTTAAGTTACCTTAGATAGGGAGAGTTAGGGCTTAGCTGTTGGAGTTACCTTACACAGGGATAGTTAGGCCTGAGCTGCTGGAGTTACCTTAGACAGGGACAGGTACTGGGTCTCAGCTGCTGAAGTTACCTTAGACAGGTAGATGTAATGTGTCTCAGCTGCTGAAGTTACATTTGACAGGGAGAGTTAGGTCTCAGCTGCTGAAGTTACCTTACATAGGGAGTGGTACCGGGTCTCAGCTGCTGGAGTTACCATAGACAGGGAGAGTTAGGTATCAGCTGCTGGAGTTACCTTAGACAAGGAGAGGTACTGGGTCTTAGCTACAGAAGTTACCTTGACAGGGAGAGGCACTGGGTTTCAGCTGCTGGAGTTACCTTAGATAGGGAGAGTTAGGTATCAGCTGCTGGAGTTACCTCAGACAAGGAGAGTTAGGTCTCAGCTGCTGGAGTTACCTTAGACAGGGAGCGGTACTGGGTCTTAGCGCTGGAGTTACCTTAGACAGGGAGAGGTACTGGGTCTCAGCTGCTTGATGTACCTTAGACAGGGAGAGTTAGGTCTCAGCTGCTGTAGTTCCCTTGACAGGAAGAGGCACTTGGGCTCAGCTTAAGTTACCTTAGACAGGGATAGTTAGGCCTTAGCTGCTGGAGTTACCTTAGACAGGGACAGGTACTAGGTCTCAGCTGCTGAAGTTACCTTAGACAGGTAGAGCTAATGGGTCTCAGCTGCTGGAGTTATGTTAGACAGGGGAGAGTTAGGTCTCAGCTGCTGGAGTTACCTTGACATGGAGAGGTACTGGGTCTCTGCTGCTGGAGTTACCTTAGACAGGGAGAGTTAGGTCTCAGCTGCTGGAGTTACCTTAGATAGGGAGAGGTACTGGGTCATAGCTACTGAAGTTATCTTGACAGGGAGAGGCACTGGGTCTCAGCTACTGGAGTTACCTTAGACGGAGAGGTACTGCGTATCAGCTGCTGAAGTTACCTCAGACAAGGAGAGTTGGGTCTCAGCTGTTGGAGTTACCTTAGACAGGGAAAGGTACTGGGTCTCAGCTGCCAGAGTTACCTTAGACAGGGAGAGGTACCGGGTGTCAGCTGCTGGAGCTACCTTAGACAGAGAGAGATAGGTCTCAGCTGCTGGAGTTACCTTTAGACAGGTAGAGTTAAGTCTCAGCAGCTGGAGTTACCTTGACAGGGAGAGTTAGGTCTCAGCTGTTAGAGTTACCTTGACAGGGAGAGGTACTGAATCTTGGCTGCCAGAGTTACCTTAGGCAGGGAGAGGTATTTGGTCTCAGCTGCTGGAGTTACCTTAGATAGGGCTCAGTGGCTGGAGTTATGTTGACACATAGTGTTGAGCCGAACAGTATGATTCTTTTTGACCTTATGTGACCAAAGTCTCCTGAGAAGAATTTGAGATCTGCATCTGACAGATTCCTTCATATGAACGCAATATCTATATAGTTAATTTTACCAAGCGATGACTCAAATTTTGACCTATTTATTTATTTAATTTTAGTAACTGGGTAGGCCCACTGGAACCATTACAGTCCCTTTTTCAGGGGCAACCCGGAATTAATTACAGATAATGATACACAGACATTTTGCAGAGTACGAGAGAGGTAACTGTTTACATTACAACATGCAGTAGTAGAGGACACAGGTTAATCCAATCAAGACAGTTGTGTGTTTTTACAATAGGGTACACAATCAAAGCAGACAATCGCTAGTGACCACCATATTAACCGAAAGAAATGGTGGGAGTCATTAATCACAGTGTAATTAAGTCCGCATCAATACACAGACCAGGTCCCTAGCTGAAAAAAACCTGTAGTGCAGCCATAAAGCCGGTTGCTAAATAGATTGAAGTGGCCTAATAGTGATCCAGAGGGAGATCTTATACCATAGGAGGTGAGTTTACGGGCAACATGCAGTGGACAATGGTGAGTGTTTATGAAGGGAGTGAATGTTAAATAATGTACCTCGGTGGGTGTGGGTTACACAGAGGGGTGATCTGGAATCCCAATAAGGGATGAACCAGCACTATCCCAAAAAGGTCTTGGGGTGGAGAGGGTAAGTTTTGTTATGTGTATGTGGTATGGTGTGCTGTAGCATCTCTTTCTGTTTCGTTACGAGTTCTCTAGCACTAGGAGCAGCTCAAGTTGTGGCCCCCTACACAAGGGGAACACAACCCACTACTAAACCTCCTCTGGGAGCTCAGCAGTTGGAGGTTTGGGGCCCAGGGAGGCCAAGGAAATATAGCCAATATTCCTCAACCTTGGAAGTGTTAAATGTTCAGGTGTCTGTTGTTCTGGTTTACATGTTCCACTTGTTTCAAGTTATATTTATTTGTACAGTTAGTCTGTAGGATCTTATACAAGTCTGGAAGAGACCCTGGGGCAAGCAAGGAAGAGAGGGAGAGTCCCCGCTGGCCCACAAGAGTGTTGTAGTAGCCCTCAAAAATGGATGACCAATCATTCAAGGTACAGTACTTACATACAATGTTAACGGTCTCACCCACCCAATCAAGCAAAAAAAAATTCTAACCTGTATTCTGCAAACCAAAGCAGATTTCATACTGTGCCTTCTTTAGAAAACTACTGACCCTGATAGCAGAAAAACCAGAGAGGCCCTTGATTTGTGTGTGTGTGTGTGGGGGGGTCTGCGCCCGACTCTTGTTCCCCAAGTGGACAGTACTACAGGGATGCCCAGGAGTGACCAGGCAGTAGCAAAGAAAGTGAGGGCCCTAATGGTTGCCCTAGGCCTTGCAGATGCCTGGCGACACCTCAATGGATCAGCTAGGGGATCTACTTTCTATTCGGCAGCCCACCAGATTCACTCTAAGCCAGACCTGTTCTTACTCCATAAGAAGACAATGGACAGGCTACACAGCTGCTCCACAACCCATACGGGACTCTCAGACTGTGCCCCACTCACAATACAGATTACTCTCAACCTTAAAAAGAAAGTGCCCTTCTGGAGACTAAATGTCTCCCTGCTACACGACCAAGAGGTAAGGGAACAAATCACGAAATTCATTCAACAGGCAGTGCAGGAGAACTCAGCCCCAAAGGTTTCCCCCGGAATCCTCTGGGACACATTTAAGGCCACGCTAAGAGGAAAATTAATAGCAATAGCAGCAGTGAAAAAAACACAAGAGACGGGAAGGGCAGCTTCAGCTTGAAGCAAAAAAAAAAAAATGGAATTAGAGGGGTTACAGCAAATTAAACTGAATAGGCAGAGAGCACAGGAATTTAAGGAGCTTAAAAAAGAGTTGAATCACATTATAGACTATAAGGTTGAGCAGAACTTAAAATACCTTAGACAGAGATACTATGAGGGGGCTCACAGGCTCTGAAGCGCCTTGTATGTTGGCTAAGAAAGCAGAGGTCTGGAGCCCATGTAGAAATGGTTCTTAGAGCAGGCAGCAGAAGTGTTCCAAGTATACTATGAATCACTGTAAAAAAACAGACCTGCTCAACCAATGCCACAGACAGAGCCTATCTGAAAGAACACAGACTCCCCCAATTGATGGAAGAACAAAACAAAAGGCTATGTGCCCCTATTATTGAGGAGGATGTTTCAGAGGCTATAAAAAAATACTAAAAGAGGAAAATGCCCAGGGTCAGGTGGTTTTCCAGTGGCATTCTATAAAAGATGTAGGGAAGAGACAGCCCCCCTACTGAGGGATGCATACTGTGGTGCCATGGTGAAGAGAGGAACACTTGCCCCCTCCTGGCACTATGCAGTTGTTTCTCCACAAGACCAGCAAAGACCCCACTTTATGCTCCTCATATAGATTCATCTCCATTTTAAATGTGGACAATAAGTTCCTCATGGCCATACTGACTAAATGACTGGAACCTCTAATCTTCCAGCTCATGAACATAGACCAGACAGACTCTGTGGCAGGACAACAAGCCCCAGATAATGTCTGGAGAACACTCCATATCATAGCTCCATTAAACTCCCATAAAGCACCAGCAGTCATCATGAGTATGGATGCTGAAAAAGCCTTTGACCAGGCTGACTTGAACTACCTTGATGCAGTCTTTGCCGGGTTTGGCTTCACCCCGACTTTATTACTTGCATACAGAACCCGGACCAGGCCCCACAGGCATATGTCAGGGTTAATGCGCACCTCTCACAAGGCTGTAGTCTGGGAAGGGGTACAGTTTTCTCCCCGTCTCCGATTTTATTTGATCTATATATAGCCTCTGGCCCAAAGAATTCAACAGGAGCAGCATATAAAAATGTATACAAACAGACCCCACAGAACACAAGATAGCACTCTACACTGATGATGTGCTTCTGTACCTGACTGACCCCAGACCTCCCTGGATGCTGTAATGGGAATAATACAGGAATTTTCTCACTACTCAGGATACACCCTTAATGAAGCCAAGACAGAGGTACTCACTCTAAATTACAACCCCACAAGAGAGGTACAGCACAGACACCCAATGAGATGGAGACTCCCAAAACTCAAATAGCTAGGGATTTCCTTAGAGCCACAATCAGTATGTTATACCAAGGCAATTACGGCCACCTAATCCAAACCCTGAAGCATGACATGACAAGGTAATCATGTCTCCCTTTCCCCATGCACTCCCAGATACAGGCAATAAAGAGGAACACCGTCTCTAAGTAATATATGCTTTTGAATGTGTAGCAGTATATCTCACAAGGAAATGGTTTCAGGAAACCCAGAGATACCTATCAGATTTATCTGGGCTGACAGAAAGCCCAGAGTATGAAGGGCACTGTTTCTAGCAAGAAAGGATTGAGGAAGGTGGGCTCGCCCCTCTTTAAAGAAATACTGGTTAGCTACTCAGATGAAGCTGGCACTACAGTGGGTCACCTCTAACAACATAGCTTACTGGAAATCCACGGAATGCTTCTCTTATGAGGAGCTCCCCCTCACAGCTATGCTTTATGATGACACACTCTGAAAAGCCAGGGAGAAATGCCACCTAGAAGCTTTGGAAGTCACTCTAAAGCAGGGGTTTTCAAACGGGGAGGCCCCAACCTGTTCCAGGGGAGGCTCAAGCAAGTCTGAAAAAGTACTTAAAAGTTTGAGTTGTATGTCTTTTGTGTGAGGAGATGAAACAAACTGAAAGAGGATAATAGTAGATGAATTTTATGTATTTATTTACTAATAGGTGACAAGGGAAGGTGAATAAGCCAAGGCACATTTCAGGTGTGCCCAGGGAAGAGTAGGTAGTGAATACATTTCAAAACGTAACTGCAAAACAATCAAGAAATACACAATGAACAATAAACTAATGAGTGCTGGTAATTGATCAATTTGTAGACTGATGGAAGAACAGCCCAAATACAAGGGTTGAGCATAGAAGTACTAAGAGCAATAACAAGAAGGAGCAAAGTAATCCCAGAGAAGTTGCTTCGGAGTAGGGAAGGAGGGGGAGAGGCGAAGTATGTATGAAGGTTATTTCATATAGACAGGAAACAGAGAAAGTAGTCTGACCCACGAAGGTAACGCAACAAGGGGTAACAATGGTTCAAGAATGAAAATAGCGGAGCAAGTAGGATGGCCTGTGTGTGTGTGGGGGGTGGAGGAGGGTACAATAAGCTGAATAATAATATTTATTTTATTTATTTGTTATTCAGATAACACCTTTGAGCACAGGAGCTCTTTTTCAAAGGTTCCACATCAGTATGAGACAAAGAACTGAATGAAAGAACTGAATGTGAGTCAAGTACGCAAAGGGGTTTCAATTTATTCATGGTATACTGTGCAAAGTACAGTGTGTTATTTTACTTTGGGGAGGCCCAAGATTATTTCAGTTTTTGGGGGAGGCTCAAAATCTTTTCCATGGATTTAGGGAGGCTCACTGTGAAAAGTCTAAGAAAGTACAGTTACGTAAGAACTTACCGTAACAGTAGATCTTCGAGAGAGGCTCTTGCAGTAGGTAATTACATATAGGACTGACGCCGGCTGGCGGCAGGACTACAGAAAAATCCTAGCTAGCAGTCTCTGGGGCGAGGGACCGCCTCACGTCCAGGTGACCGGGCGCCAGACGACGCCGGTATAAAAGGGCGTCCCGGACACCCACCTTCCAGTTCTTTCCCCACAGGCCGGAAGGCCCGGACGAGAGAGAAGCAGATATTTTCCTCAATGGAAAAGGAGCTGAAAAAGCCTAGGGGGATGGAGGGTGGGAAGGTATTACCTACTGCAAGAGCCTCTCTCGAAGATCTACTGTTACGGTAAGTTCTTACGTAACTGTACTATCTTACTTCGAGAGGGCTCTTGCAGTAGGTAATTACATATAGGACAGAATCCCAAGCAGTCTGGAACAAAAGAAAGGCACCGGGAGGAGGTACTACTCCAAGAAGTAGCAAAGAAAACCCTGCAAACCTCAAGAAAGGAGGCCTTGCAAGACCGCTAACCCGAAGTCTGCTCTACGGCGAGAGGCAATGTCCAAACTGTAATGTTTAGTAAAGGTATGGACGGAAGTCCAAGTGACGGCAGCACAGATGTCTGCCGCAGACACGTTCTTGAAACAAGCCGCAGAGGCTGCTACTCCACGAGTGGAGTGACCTCTGACTTGACCCAGTAGAGTCTTGTTGTACTTGTCATAACAGAAAGTGATGCAATGGGCCAACCATTTTGATAGGCATTGCTTAGAAACAGCATTGCCTTCTTTTTTGTGAGCAAAAGAGACGAACAACTGATCAGTCTTTCTGAGATCCTTCGTTCTATCAGTGTAGTATCTCAGAATCCTGTGAACATCCATGGTGTGGAGCAAGTATTCTCCTTGGTTGGAGTACTGCGTGAAAAAGGCAGGTAATTCAATAGACTGATTTAAGGTAGATTCCGCTACCACCTTCGGGAGGAACTTAGGATTCGTGCAAAGAACGACTCGTTCGTTGCGAAAAATCAGACAAGGGATTTTGCACATCAGGGCCTGAAGCTCGGAAATTCTGCGAGCGGAAGTAATGGCCACCAAGAAGAGCGTCTTCCACGATAAAAACTTCAAGTCTGCGGAAGCCGCAGGCTCAAAGGGAGGAACAGTAAGTTTCTCGAGGACAAAGTTTAAGTCCCAAGGGGGAGCTGGAGTCTGGACAGGGGGCCTGAGATGAAGGACCCCTCTGAGAAAAGTTTTAGATACCTCCAGTTGGGCAAATGCCTTATCAGTGAAAGGGGCATGGTAGGCTGAAATAGCCACCATATGCACTTTCAAAGAGGAGTGACTGAGACCCAGGTCGAAAAGATGACGCATGTAATCAAGGAGAATGGTCACAGGACAGGAAAAGGGCTCCACATTCCTGGACGCAGCCCAGATGGAAAATCTTTTCCATTTCATGGCGTAGGTGGACCTAGTGGAGGGTTTTCTAGCCTCCACCAGAATCTTGGCCACCTTAGGAGAAACGCCAAAGCGAGATTGAACTAGATCTGCAGGAGCCATGCATGAAGTTGAAGGGACTTGAGCCCTGGATGGACCAGAGTCCCCTGATCCTGGGTCAGCAATCCTGGAGATAAAGGAAGAGGAAGAGGAGGAACCTCTGAGTATTGTTGTAGAAGAGAGAACCAGATTTGCCTGGGCCAGAAAGGAGCGATCAGAATAATTCTCGCTCCTTCCAAAGCAAGTTTCTGCGGCACACGAGGGACCAGAGGAATTGGAGGAAAAGCATAGACGAATCTGTCCTTCCAGCTTAGAGACAGAGCGTCGCTCCAGAAAGCACCTCGCTCTGGAGAGAGCAAGCAAAAGGTTGGAAGCTTTGCGTTTTGGGAGGAGGCGAACAGGTCTATCTGAGGAGTCCCCCAAATCTGGAAGATGCTTTTTAGAACTTTTTCGTCCAGTTCCCACTCATGTGGTAGAGCTGACGAGCGACTTAGCCTGTCCGCCAGGACATTGTCGACTCCCGGAACATGGATCGCCGTGAGATGAAGGTTGTGAAGCGTTGTCCATTCCCAAACCCTTATCGCTTCCCTGCACATCGGGTAGGACCGAGTCCCTCCCTGATTGTTGATGTACCACACCACGCACATGTTGTCCGTTTGGACAGCTAGGTGACCGGGAAGAATGTATTGGTGAAGGGCCTGGAAAGCATACAGCACTGCTCGAAGCTCGAGCACGTTGATGTGGAGAACTAACTCCAATTTTGACCATAGGCCCTGGGTCCAGTGAGGACCCAGATGGGCTCCCCAACCTTCGCCTGAAGCGTCCGTGGTCAGAGTCTGATCAGGGGGAGGATGAAAAAAGGGGACCCCCGGAACAGGTTCTCTCGAACCATCCACCATTGCAAGTCTCTTACCATCAGCAAGGAGATCAGAACCAGATGATCTAGGTCGTCTACCCGTTGATCCCACTGAGAGTGAAGAGTCCACTGAGAGATCCTCATGTGGAGGTGCGCTCGTGGAACTGTCGAGATGGCCGCCGCCATAAGCCCCAGTAGACGGAGCACCGACCTCGCCGGAACCCTCCTGTATTCCGATAGAAGGGAAATCTGGGACTGGATGGAGGCCCCCCTGTCCGGAGGCAGGAAGGCCCTGCACATTGTCGTATCAAGGATTGCCCCGATGAACTGGAGTCTCTGAGAAGGATCCAGGTGAGACTTGGAATGGTTGATGGTGATGCCCAGGCCAGCGAAAACCTGCTGGGTGAGGGAGAGGAAATGCAGGAGTTCCTCCCTGGACGGGGCCGCCAGGAGCCAGTCGTCTAGGTAGGGAAAAACCTGAACTCCCAAAGTATGCAGGTGGGCCGCTACCACCGCCAGGCATTTGGTAAAGACTCGGGGAGCCGAGGAAAGACCAAAAGGGAGCACCCGGAATTGGTAGTGGTCCCCCTGGAATGCAAACCTGAGGTACTTTCGGTGCGAAGGGCGAATGGGGATGTGCAGGTACGCATTCTGCATACCCAGTGCACAAAGCCATTGGCCCGGCCGAAGCAGGGGCAAGAGGGTTTGAAGAGAGAGCATCCTGAACCTCTTGTATTCCACATATAGGTTCAGGGAGCTGAGATCGAGAATGGGTCTGAGATCTCCCGTCTTCTTTGGTACAAGGAAGAAATGGGAATAGTAACCTGTCCCGTGGAGGGGGGACGGGCTCTATAGCCTGCTTCGCAAGGAGAGCAGAGATTTCTTCCCTGACCAAAGGAAGATGGTCCCTTGAGTAAGAGGAGTTTAGAGGGGGGTGACGTGGAGGTTTCTGCAGAAACTCTATGGAGTGCCCTTCTGCTATGATCTGAAGCACCCATGAATCCGATGTTATCCTCTCTCAACCCGGAAGGTGGAGGGAGAATCTCCCTCCTACCAGTTTCTCTGGGGTGTCTGGAGGCGGTGGGAGAGGGAAGGAGTCAGGTGGTGTGAGGCAGCGCCACAGCTGGGGCACCCGATGCTTTTTTGGGCAGCGGGGGCCTGGCAGCTGTGGGGGCCCGACGTTTAGTGGCCCGCCTTCCCTGAGGTTTCGCTTGAGGCCGGCTGTGTCTGCGAAAGGAACGGTGCTGTGGGGGATGGGGACGGTACATTGAATCAACAGATTTAAGGGCCGTCCCCTTCTCCTGCAAGTCAGTGATGATGTCCTTGACATCACCGCGGAAAAGCACAGAACCCCTGAAAGGTGGTTCTTGAATTGCTGACTGCACCTCCGGGACCAGACCTGACACACTGAGCCATGCATGACACCGAAGACTTACGGCGAACGCAGAGCTCCGTCCTGCGGTGTCCACTGCATCGTAGGTCATCCTCAGAATATGACGACTGGCCGAGCGAGCCAGAGCCGGACCAGGTCGGCTAACTCCTGCTTGACTTGGGAGTCAGGCAAGGAGTCAATCTTAGATTCCGCCTGGGTAAGGACAGCCTTCTGGTAATCCCCCATATGTGCTACATAATTTAGGGCCCTAATCCCCAGTGTGGAAGAAGCATAGATCTTCCTTCCATACTGATCCAGAAGGCGAGATTCCCTATCTGGGGGAGACGAGCTCAAATGTTTCGGGTGTGCTGACCGGCTGTGAGCGGCGCTAATCACAACCGAGTCTGCACGGGGGTGAGAGTCTAAAAAGTCTACACCCTCCGGAGCCTGGTATAGCCTGTTGGACTTCCTGGGAAGTGGGGCTAAAGCCGACGGTTGTTTCCAAATAGTGGAAACAAGGTGGGAGTGAGGCTCAATCCAGGGTGGCACTAGGGTAGGAGCCGTAAGGGGTAAGTCCAGATGTTCGGCGAGTTTAACCCGTTGAGGATCTGGCTCTAAGGAACGCCACTGATGGACTTCCTGGATCTTCCTGAGCAACTCCGTGAAGGAAGGATCCTCCGGAGGAGACTTCGGAGGAGTCCTCGGCCGGGGCTTGGATGGAGAGCGCGGCTCGTCGTCTTTCTCGGAACACCCATCGGAGGCCTCCGAGGAGTCTGAGAGAGAAGAAGAAGAAGAAGAAGAATTCGAAGCAGAGTAAAACTCCCTGACTCGTCTAGGGGGAGGAACGGGTTCCTTAGGGAGAATCCCGAGCAGCGTGTCCTGCCCTCTCTGGATCGAGGCAAACCCGGGAATCCCAGTAGCGGAGAAGGGTGTGCCGTCTGGGCGTCACAGGGCCTGGGGTGGCACCGTGCCGTAAGACGGCTCTCAACTTCTTTGGTGATCTGAGCCTTGGCCTCAGCCACCAGGAGGCCAGAGTCTCCTGGAGATCCACCGGCGGCCCGGGGGGCGGTGGAGGAGGAGGAGAAGGGGGATAGTTGTACGGATGGAAACCGTAAGGAGAGTATCCGTAACCCGGCTGCGGGAATACCGGAGCAGGGTACTGCGGCGTCGGTGGAGTCGGCACCGGGTACTGCGGCGCAGGATACTGTGGACCTGGGAAAACCGGCGTCGGATAGGACAGCGGATACCAAGGCACCGGAGGAGCTGCCGGAGCAGACAGCCCAGTCGGGAACTCCACGGGCAGATCAACCGTGATAGGCCCGTGGGGTGGAGGGCCCGATGGAAGGGGAATATCCCCCGCCGGCATCGGAGGGGCCGGTGTCGGAGCCGGCGTCAGGGGAGCCGGTGTCAGGGGAGCTGACGTCAGATCCGGCTCTGTAGGAAGAGGATCGGACGGTAGCCCAGGATCCTGAGTCTCGTCCAGGGATGGAGGAGAAACATCCCCGGGGTCGGGCAGGGGGGACTTGGGCTTCCCTGATGGCAGGGAAGGCTGCGGGGAACCTGGTATGACAGACGAGGCAGGGTCTGCCGTCGGATCCGAGGCCCGGCGCACATCGGAGGAGCTGACGTGTGACTTAGGGGCTGAGTCCTGGCGGACGCCAGAGGAGCCGGGCCGAGGATGAGAAGGGGCCGGTCCGATGGAGACACTGCCGTGCACCCGCCCGAAGGTCGAGGCGTCTTAGGCAGCTTCTCCTGGCGGACGTCAGGACCCGGCGTCCAGCAAGGAGGCGCCCAGACAGTAGGGACGCAAGCCTGCGTGTACTGGGGCTGGAGCCTCCTTGTTGGAGACACCGGGGGCTCGAACGCGAACCCGACGGGCGGGCCGACGCCTCTTCTAAAGCCTTGGAGGCTGCCATCGGGCGATTCCCCCGGAGGGGACGTTACCTTGGCCGTGACTCCGGCCGGAGTCGTGGAGGAGGAGGCCTTCTCCCGGTGCCTTTCCTTGTCCCGCTTCTTGTGCTCTTCAGGGGAGGTCGACGCCTGCCAAAGTTTCTTCAATTCCTTCTCCATCACGGACATCTTCTTCTTGAGGAGATGGGCTTCGAGAGACTGCTGGTGTCGTCTGCGGGTGGCCTCGTTGAAATGAAGGCAGTGCGGACACTTGTCGACTGCATGGTCGGGGCCTAAACAGAAAGGCAGAGGAGTGACCGTCTTTGTGAGGCAGTTGGGCGCCGCACGAGTCGCACTTATTTTTTGAAGGGGACGACATATACCGACGTTCACCTGAGGATAGAAAATACAAAATACCAAATACTGAAACTTTTCGGAAAAAAACGATGAAGTAACAGGACTGAGCGATATGAACTTCACCGCGAGGCGCTGCAGGAGCTGACGGTGGGAAAGAACTGGAAGGCAGGCGTCTGGGACCGCCCCTTTATACTGACGTCGTCTGACGCCGGTCACCTGACATGGGGGCGGTCCCTCGCCAGGGACTGCTAGCTAGAAATTTTCCCGTGGGGTCCTGCCGCCGGCCGGCGTCAGTCCTTTATGTAATTACCTACTGCAAGAGCCCTCTCGAAGTAAGATCTATTGCTCTAAAGGCATGGAACATGGTGACTAAGCATCCCTTGATTCACATCCAATAGTGGAGATAATGGAAAGCATGGGATGACACATTCGAACCCAGTAAAACAGATCACTGGTATAAAAGACAAGCCAAGAGGGGATTCAGATCCCCTTCTCGGGTGCTGAAGGTGGGGACCATCAAGACCTTCAAGGAAGTAAATACAGAATTTGGTTAACAACATTCAGATAGATTCCGATTCTTTCAAATCAGAGACTTGATTAATAGGTAACTAAGGTAGGAGACTTTAACCAGAGCTCCCTTACAAAAAAACAGAACACATATCCTTAAATATCCTGCTTGCCACCCTCCAACAAAAAGGGGACATCTACTTAATATATCAGTTCTTGATACAACAGGAATCCCGACAAGCTTTCAGCATTATAAACAAATGGGACACAGAAGCTGACTTCCACCTCATGCAAAAAAGATTGAGAACAAATATGGAGAGGGTCTTTCTACACCGCTTGCTCACCAAGATGGCATGAATTCATGTGGAAGGTGAAAAGTAGATACTTTATCACCCCTGTAATCAGGGCTATGGTCCCCAGAAACCAATGGAAGGTGCTGAAGAGAATGTGGAGAGCTTAGGGGTACTCATAAGCACATATTCGAAACTGTGAGGCCCTCTCACCCTACTGGGAGAGAACAGGGCAGAGAAATTAGGAATCTATTTCCTTGACAGAGATACTCAAGTTTTCCCACTTGGTACTAGGTCAAAAACCACCATCCATAAATGGGAAGGAAGCAATATACCTGTGGTATATATGTGTGGCCGCAGCCAACAAGGCTATCGCAAGGAGGTGGTTACAGAAGGAATTACCCACGGTGCAGGAGTGGACAGAGACAATAAAAGAGATTGCTGAAATGGACTGGCTGACATATCAGATACAAGACAGGATGGAAGACTACATCAACAGAGGGATGAGGTGGGAACCTGCACAGGGAGAGGAAGAAAGGGAGAACACAACATCAAACCATCCCGGACAAGAGGAATAAGCAGCGGGGGGGGGGCCCTGAGGATGGGCCACACATAACACAAAGATCGGAATTCATAAGTTACACTGGCAGAGCTGTAATAGGAAGAAATGAAAGTAAAAAATGACTGATATAGGGGACTGGGGGTGAGAACACAGAGGATTATGTATGAGCTATCATCATACACAACAAAGCTATGTTTCAATCGAGAGGTCTCTGTGGTAATAAGAGACCTTGAGAGTGCAGCTCTCAAGGTCTCTTGTTAACACGGAAACCTCTCAATTGAAACATAGCCTTGTTGCGTATGATAGCTCATACACAGTCTTTTATATGTATGGGCACCATTTACGACATAGCTGTGTCCTTACTGTGCCTTTTTTTTTCCCTCGGTGCTCATTTCCAGGGCCAGCTTTCACTGCCATGACCGCTTCCTGAAATTCGGAGGGGTCAGTACCACGCATGCGAGAATATGTTCTATGTTGTGGTGCTGCACTAATGATGTAGCTAGCGCAGCACAACAACATCGTGATGTAGTGAGTGCAACACAACAAGCTGACTCCACTAATCACGTTCTACCATCCACTATATATGTGTGTGTGTGTGTGTGTGTGTATATATATATATATATATATATCTCTATATGACATCCAAAGAATAATGGGGCTGTTCTTCACAGACGTAAAGATATGCTTTATTTAATACCGTATGAGAGTTAACCTACAATGTTCTTTCAGAACTGTACTTTTGTACAATTGTACGTTTTACTGTTGTATCTTAGCCTCAGTTTTGCTTTGCTCAAGGAAAATATAAATAACAAAAATATAAATTCAAGAGATATGCTTTCAAAGTATAACCACATTCCCCTGTGACTAATGACTGTATTAGAACCTGCCTTACAAACTGTGATGTACTGTATACTTGGTGAGTTCAAATGGAGGAAGTATGAAAAATATAAACTACACCCAGCCGTCGATCAGTCTGTAGCATGTGTTACCTGACTCCAATGTCACCGGTGTTCTGCATCATGAGTCTGCGGGTGACCTGGCTGCGGAGAACGACCGCTCCAAACGGAATGTGCTCCTGATCCAAGCTGACCTCCACCCCCTGGCAACAGCCGCGGAGCACAAACAGCGAGCGGGACATTCCAGCGCATTCGAACATCACCTCTTCCATAAACTGGGGGATGCGGCACTTGGGCGAGAAGAGCACCTCCAAACTGCAGGTTCCACCTCGGGGCTTCAGGGAGATCTCGCCAGTTGGTGCCAGACTCAGGACCTAGAAGACACACACATACAACCAAGTAGGAACATGGTAAGTTTGCTACATGAAACAAGCCAAGGGTTGAATTTCTTCACCCCCTGCCACACATTCAACAGTTATTTATTTAGTTTTTGGTAACCGGGTAGGCACACCAGGCAATAAATGAAAATTATGTACTCATCGTAATTGTTGATCTTCCAGAATATCTCCAACACTTACTCACACGTTTGGGTCTGTGGACCCTGTGGGATCAAATCTTTTGCAGCTTAGAGCTAGGGGGCTGATGTTGGTGATGGCGCCACACACCAGACACGCGCATGATGCGGTGCTCATGGACTGGCCAGTAACTGATGCTAGCTTCCTGCCTGCCTCAGTTCTATCAGCCAGGAGAGAAACAAAATGGGAAAGAAAGAAAAGAAAGAAGAATGGTCAAATATCACCCAAAGGGATAGAAAAGGGATACAAGATATAAAATCATGGAAGAAATGAAACCTGACTACCAAAAAAAGAAAGAGAGAGAGAGAGAGAGGAGGGCCATGGGTAGTGTGTTTAGAGAAGCAGCTGTAGGATATCTGGGCAGACGGGGGGAGAGAGAAGCCCAAAGAGAAAGGGAAGTCTAGGGAGACTACAGTCAGAGACCCCCTAGCCACACCCTTTTTCTGTTACTTTTTTTTTATTAGTTGTTTTTTGTTTTGAGGAAAAAAAAACAAGCAAGAAAAGTAGGGCACAACTTGCCTCTCAGAAGAGAAGGGTTAAGGATGATGGGGAAAACTTATACTTATATCCCAGGGAAAAAATGGGAGTAGGCCAGGAAAGTCTCTCAAAGGCTGAAGAAACTGTCATGTATGGGGGAAGCTGTTGCACATAAGGGCAATAACAGCTAAAGAGAAAGACAAATGGAGGGGAAACATCCTTTAAAAAAAAAAAAAAAAAGTTTGGAAGCACCAAAGAAAGGAAAATAGGGCTCCCATTGGCACTAGAGGAGAAATGGTGAGCATGAGGTGAAAAATATCTAGATATACAGCTCAGAACCACTGGGAGAAAGCTACAAAAACCTCACAGAGGTTAAG
This sequence comes from Neoceratodus forsteri, assembly GCA_016271365.2. Lineage (NCBI taxonomy): Eukaryota > Metazoa > Chordata > Ceratodontiformes > Ceratodontidae > Neoceratodus > Neoceratodus forsteri. The sequence continues at coordinate 1,619,501,542 of CM028130.1, forward strand.
AATCCTTTGAGAAATATAGAGGAGGAAAACACCCCTTCTGTTTTTATTTTGTTTTTGGATAGGGCTCCAAAACTCAGGCTAAACCCCTCTTTTAAAAAAAAAAAAAAAAACAATAGCTTCTCACAGACTAGGGAAAGAAAGAGGCAAGGAAGCCAGAAAGGGGACAGAAGAAGAAAAAAGAGACAGAGAGGAAAAGATGGTGAGCTGCCCAGATACCTGGCTCATACTGAACGGGGGATGGTGGGCAGGCATGTGAATAAGTGGTGAAGATATTCTGGAAGATAAACAATTATGGTGTGTACGCAATTTTCATATCTTCCAAGAATCAATCTTCACCACTTATTCACACTTCTGGGTCTGATTACCAAGCTTTCCATCTAAGAGGGCAGTGCTGACTCACCATGAGGGAAATGGTTATTCCCTCAGCCTCACGTGGAGTATAGCTACAAAGAGGAAGGGACCCCTTATGGGTCTGGCAACACCCAAGACTGGTCAGGGCCAGGCAGTGGCTCCCATAGAATGGAAGCAGGAATGCACCCCGCTAACTCGCACCTGACCCTGCGAGAAAAGAAACAGGCCCCCTGGTATTGCAAAGCTATCGCCCTAAACTGTACCAAGGGTGACAACCTGGAAAGGTGAAGCCATGCCGCCTGCCTACTGCAGTTCCCACCAACCTGAAAGGCATCATATGATGCCCTCACTTGGTGCTTCACCAGCGCCAGGCCTTGGACAGAAAGGTGAATGACTTACCTGGTTGTCTTGCAGTCTGGCAAGGATGCTAGAAGCTGACCCAGCGTCGTCCGCAGGTGCCTGCCATAGATCGCCTGGTGTGCAGAAAGAAAAAATTACTCACCTTAGTAATGTTGTTTCTTCTAATGGAGTCTTGCTATATTATGACAATTGCAGTTTGTCCCACCATTAGAACTGCTCCGGAGGTGAAAGAGTTAACTCCATTCCATGAATGGAACTTAGAGCACGAGCTCTACAGAGAAGCTCTGTCTGTGTAGTTTCAAACCTGAACTGTCAGATCTTTACGAGCAAAAACTCACTAAGGTCTGTGTGGAAGCTGTAACCTACACTAGCCAACTGGCTACCTAAATATTAACACCTATTGCTGGTCCCAACACAAAAGACTCAAGTCAGGGGACCAGAACTAATAGTATAATTTAACAATATGAGAGAAATATAAGGAAAAAATGAAAAACACCACACCCCCAAACCCCAAGAAGGGGTGAAAACACATAAAAAGGGCATAAAATAGTGCCCACACTAAGCTGCCCACCCCATACCCAAGTAGAAGTTCTGAGAGGGGCAGGCTGGGGGGAGGTCATAATATAGCAAGACTCCATTAGAAGAACAACATTACTAAGGTGAGTAATTTTTCTTCAAACAACATGAAGTCTTGCTATATTATGACAATTGCAGACTACAGCAGTACCTCCATGGAGGAGGGACAGAACCTACTTAGGGAATAGGCTCTGAAGCACAGCTGTGCCAAACCGAGCATCTCTCCTAGCCTGGACATCCAGGGAGTAATGCTTGGTGAAAGTGTGTACCGTTTTCCAAGTAGCAGCTTGACATATCTCCAATATGGGGATGTCTCTGGCAGCAGCTAGAGACGCGGCTGTACCTCTGGTAGAATGAACCCTCAAGCCAGAGGGGGGATCTCTGCCCAGTTTCTGATAACAAAATTGGATACAAGAGACAATCCACCTGGCAATTGATCTCTTAGTGGCAGGTTTCCCTTTCCCAACCTCACCATAAGTGAGAAAAAGTTGGAGGGATGCGCACCTGTGACCCTTGGTACGTTCTATATAGTAACTAAGGGCCCTCTTAACGTCCAAACTGTGCAATCTTCTCTCACCAGAAGAGGAATGTTCAGTGAAAAGAAAAAATTACTCACCTTAGTAATGTTGTTTCTTCTAATGGAGTCTTGCTATATTATGACAGTAGCAGTTTGATCCAGCTCTAGAACTGCTCCAGAGGTGAAATGGTTAAAACCATTCCAAAATAGAATTTTGGCCACGAGCTCTAAGAAGCAGCTCTATCTGTGTTATTCCAAACCTGAACTGTCAGATCTTTACGAGCCAAACTCACTAAGGTCTGTGTGGAAGCTGTAACCTACACTAGCCAAATGGCTACCTAAATAATAACAACCATTGCTGGTCCCAACACCCAAGACTCAAGTCAGGGGACCAGAAATACTAACACAATTCTAATAATATGAGAATAAAACATAAGTATAATAAAACACACACACACACACACACACACACACACACACACACACACACACAACCCCAAAAGGGGACAAAAATGCTAACAGGGCATAAAAAGGTGCCCACACCAAGTTGCCTGCACCCCACCCAAGTAGAGGTTCTGAGAGGGGCAGGTTGGGGGGGAGGTCATAATATAGCAAGACTCCATTAGAAGAAACAACATTACTAAGGTGAGTAATTTTTCTTCAAACAACATGAAGTCTTGCTACATTATGACATTAGCAGAATACACAGCAGTACCTCCATGGAGGAGGGCAGAACCTACTTAGGAATAGGCTCTGAAGAACAGCTGTGCCAAACCAAGCATCTCTCCTGGCCTGGACATCCAGGGAGTAATGCTTGGTAAAGTGTGTACCGCTTTCCAAGTAGCAGCCTAGCAAATCTCTAATATAGGGATGTCTCTGGCAGCAGCTAGAGACGAGCTATACCCCTGGTAGAATGACCCTCAAACCGGGGTGGGGTGGGGGCTCTGCCCAGTTTCTGATAACAAAATTGGATACAAGAGACAATCCACCTGGCCATTGATCTCTTAGTGGCAGGTTTGCCTTTCCCAACTTCACCACAGGTAAGGAAAAGTTGGAGGGATTCAACCTGTGACCGCTGGTATGCTCTATATAGTAACTAAGAGCTCTCTTAACATCCAGGTTGTGCAACCTCCTCTCACCAGAAGAGGAGGATCAGTGAAAATACTGGAAGGAGACAGATTGATTAAGATGGAAATCTGAAACCACCTTAGGCAAAAACTTCCTATTAGTCCTAAGGACTACCTTATCCCTGTGGAAAGAAATAAAGTCAGTTTCCACTGACAAGGATTGCAACTCACTTATGCGTCTGGCAGAAGTGATAGCCACTAGAAAAACAGTTTTCCAAGTTAGGTACTTAAGCTCTGCAGAAGACAGAGGTTCAAAAGGGGGTTGCATTAACTGGGCAATGCAAACATTAAGGTCCCAAGCAGGGGCCGGTTCCCGAAAGGGTGGATTAGTATGAGTAATCCCTTAAAAACTTGGAAAACACAGGATGAGAGGAAAGAGGGATGACTTTCCTGCTGACACAAAAAGCAGATACAGCTGCCAAATGAACTCTCAGGGTAGCTGGTCTGAGACCCAAGGAATTAAGATGTACCATGTAATCTAACACAATGGGCAAATCAGCAGATTCTGGGAAATATTTTCCAGCACACCAAATGGAAAACCTTTTCCATTTAGAACTATAAGTAGCCCTAGTGGAAGGCTTTCTGAAGCCTTTAGGATCTCATGAACACCCTGAGAGAGGTGTAAATCAGCAAACTCTTAACTCCTCAAGAGCCAGGCCTTGAGGTTGAGGGATTTGAGGTCCGGATACCAAACCCTTCCGTGGGCACAAGTCAACAGGTTGTGATTCCTGGGGAGGCAAAGGGGAAGATGGATTGTCAGTGACAGAAGGAGTGGGTACCAGGGCTGCCTGGCCCAATCCGGGGTAATCAGAATCACCCTGCAAGGCTGAGATCTGATTTTGACTAGTACTTTGAATAGGAGAGGAAGGGGGAAAGCATAGAGAACTTCCTCCCAATCCAGAAGAAGGGCATCCAGGGGAACCGAGCCCAGCACTGGAGGCCTGCAACAGAACAGAGGAAGTCTGAGATTGTCTGGAGCTGCAAAAAGATCTATCTGAGGGGTGCCCCATCTGGCAAAGACTATCCCCAGCACTTGAGGATCCAGGGACCATTCGTGATGGCCCTGGGAAATCCTGCTGAGAGCACCCGCTAGGACATTGTACTTCCCTGGAAGATGAACTGCTATGAGTGAAGTGTTCAGGGAATAGGCCAGAGACCACAACTTCATTGCCTCGGTGCACAAGGCCAAAGACCGAGTGCCCCCCTGTTTGTTGATGTACCCCATTGTTGTGGTGTTGTCTGTTCTGACTTGTATCACCTTGTCGTGGACAGATGCAGAAAATGCTTGAAGAGCTAAAAAGACAGCTCTGAGTTCCAGCAAATTGATGTGGAGCAGAGATTCCTGGGGGACCACACTCCTGAGTGGAAAGGTCGCCCATGTGGGCTCCCCAACCCAGAAGGGAAGCATCTGTAGTGAGAGTCAAGTCGTGAGAAGGGGAATGAAGGAGACCCCCAATCTTAAATTGCTCTGATCCTGCCACCACTGGAGAGCTAGGATCAAGGTTCGAGTCACTGGGACCAACTTGGAAAGGGGGTCTCTTCTCTGAAACCAATAGGTTCTCAAGTGAAACTGAATGTCTCTCATCTGAAATCTTGCTCCCTGCACAACAGCTGTGGATGCAGCCATGTGCCCCAGGAGCTGCAGAAAGTGTCTTGCTGGTCGAGAGACCTGCAGAGTGAAGGAAGAGGCCAGAGCCACTAAATTCCTTACCCTTTCTAAGGGAAGAAAGGCTCTGGCTAGCTTTGTGTCCAATTCTGCCCCTATAAAGGTGAGTACCTGGACTGGTTCCAGAACCGACTTTGCTAGATTTAGCAGAAAGCCCAGGGAGGTGAGAAGCTGCTGGGTGACCTGCAGGTGAGATTTTACCTGTTCTGGGGACTGGCCTACAATGATCCAGTCATCTAGATAGGGAAAAACAGCAATCCTTTGCCTCCTTAAGTGAGCCACTGCCACTGCTAGACACTTTGTGAATACCCTTGGGGCAGAGGTAAGGCCGAAGAGCATTGCTCTGAACTGGTAATGACCTGAGGGCAGTCTCGAATCTGAGGTACTTCGATGGGATCTTCTGATTAGGACATGGAAATAGGCATCCTTGAGGTCCAGGGAGGCTAGCCAGTCCCCTGGCCTTAGGGAGGGTAAAATCATTGCCAGAGTTACCATTTTGAACTTTGGTTTCAAAAGATGCTTGTTCAGATATCTGAGATCTAAAATGGGCCGCCATTCTCCTGTCTTTTGGGGTAAGGAAGTATCTGAATACAGACCCCTGCCCTGTGCAGGGAGGAACCCTTTCTACTGCTCTGAGAGCTAACAGGGATGAGACCTCTGCTTCCAGAGCAAGGGTCTCTGAAGCACTTGCAGGTAGAAAAAGTCTGCTTCTCAACTTAGGAAACTTTTTGAAGCTGAGAACCAGACCCTGGCTTACTACTTCCAGAACCCACTTGTCTGAGGTTAAAGAAGCCCAGTTCTGGCTGAAGTAAGCCAGCCTGCCCCCTACCGGTACAGGAGAATCGCCCTGGGCACCCCATCAGGGTGCCTGCTTAGCAGGAGCTTTTAGGCTGGGGGTGGGAGCAGGTCTGCCCACCCTCGTCTGCTCTGCCTCTGAAGAAGCCCTCTGAGCATAGGCAGAGGAGGCCTGAGTCTGGTAAAAGGCCTGTAAAAGGCCTACCCTACCCCTGGGGGTATGCCTTTGAGGAGTGGCTTGCGCTCCCTAGCCTGGGCACTCTTGTAAGTAGTCCTATATTCATCCATCTTTTCATGTAGTTCTCTGTCTGCTCCCAAACAGAGAATTCCCACCACAGGAAAATCCATAGCCTTAGTCTGGGTATCCCAGACAGATTAGTACACCTGAGCCAGGCCAACCTACTAAAAGCTACAGATGTGGCCATGACCCTAGAGGAAACATCATTAACATCCACAGCAGCATGAAACTGAACCTTGAAGCCTCAATGCCATCAGCAGCCACCTGTTCTAGTTCACTAGCCAGCTGGCCATGGGCTTGCTTGGCCAATTGCATAACAGTATCCCATCTAGATTTCTGATACCTAGCTACATAAGCCATATAATTTGCTTGCCTGAGTCCCAGAGAGGCTGCCATATACTGTTTTTTTGCCATGGCATCAATCTTCCTGGAATCCTTGTCAGGAGGATGTGAAGCCAAGGGAATATTAGCTTTATCACAGGCAGCAGCCTGAACTACCCCAACATGACTGCATTGCTGAGAAAGGAATTCTGTATCAGGACCTGACAATGTATACCTTCTGTCCATCTTTTTATCTACAGGAGGCACAGAATTAGGAGTTTTTAAAATTTTTATTGTTTGCTTCCTAAAAGACTTATGTAAAGGAATAGACAATCTCCTAGACTCTGGAATATCCATCATTTCTACAAAATCAGGCTCCTCTTGCTCATCCACAGCTTCTTCCAAGGAAGCTGGAGGGTTTCACAACTTTTTATAAAACATAAAATGAGATGGGGACTCAGATAGCATACGGGAGATTCTAAAGGTCTGTCTGGGGAGATGTCCGGTTCAATGGACACACAGACCTTCCCAGCCACATTCATACTGTTCATAATCATTCTCCCCCTCCTCTGGTTCATAAAATTCCTCAATATCATATTCCTGAACCACTGGGACCGGACGAACCGACCTTTTGCCAGATAGTGGCGGTTCGGACGGACCCTGAGATAGTGACTGGACAATTTGTATGGCTTTTGCTATCTCTCTGCAGCGGTTGGAGAAGGGGTTTTGGACCCAGACCTGCTGATTTTCTTGTTTTCTTTACTGGAATTGGTTCCTCAGAACCAGCTTTTCTTTGCCGAGGAAGTCTCGCCCTGGTCAGAGGGCACTCCCTCTCGGTTCGGTTGGCACTGAACCGGGCTGGCCATCCGGGTCAGCGGACTTTTTGGCCTCTCGTTCCCTGAGCCTGCCCAATCTTTTTTCCAGGGTGGCTGCAGGGAAATTCTTACATATCTGGCAGTCTGACTGGAGGTGGTCAAACCCCAGACAATAAACACATGTGGTGTGTGGGTCAGCCTTGGCAAAGACTTCCCCACAAACATCACAGTGTTGAAACCCAGTGGGCCCGGTTTTTCTTTTGGGCTTCTCAGACATAATGCCAGCCTAACCAGAAAACTTGCCCTTTTAACGGCAGTGTCAGGCAAGACACCCTTATCGGTTCCTAACCGTGTCACGGGTATTGGAAAAAACCGTAATAAATCCGTTTTTTTTAGAACCGATAAGAACCGGGAACCGCACTCTAAAATATTAAATTTTAGTTTTAAACCAACTGATTGGTTCAAAACCGAACCGATAACTTACAAGTTCCACACAGACAAAACCTTCAATTTACTTACGGTTACCACAGATAGAGCTTGAACCGATCGGTTTTCATGGTTAAAATAAAACTATTCTCGGTTGAATCCAACCGAGAAAACACTTTTTAAACCGAGAAATGAACCGAGCAGTAGGAGAAATCTCCGGAGCGACTGTTCACTGAGGCGGAGTAAAGAATCTGACAGTTCAGGTTTGAAATAACACAGATAGAGCTGCTTCTTAGAGCTCGTGGCCAAAATTCTATTTTGGAATGGTCTTAACCATTTCACCTCCGGAGCAGTTCTAGAGTTGGATCAAACTGCTACTGTCATAATATAGCAAGACTTCATGTTGTTTGAAACACTGGGAGGGAGATAGATTGGTTAAGATGGAAATCTGAAACCACCTTAGGCAAAAAATGAAAATTACGTACCTACCGTAATTCTTGATCTTCTTGGACGAGTCTCCACCACTCATTCACACTAGTGGGATTAGCGCCGGAGGCACTAGGACCCATCGGGAGCAAACTTTTTGCTGGAGGGTCGGCGCGAGAGATGGCGCCGCGAGGTATGGCGCCTCGAGCAGCGGCTCGAGCGGCAAGGACCATCTCGGCGACGACCCTCCAACCGCCTCAGTACCTTTTTTACCAAGGAGGTGCAGCGCAACTAACGTAGAGAGTAAATCTAACCTTAAAAAACGGACATAAGATAGTCCGTACGACCCGTGTAAGAAGGGTCAGCAAAGAAGTCCTCACGGCCTAAAGATTTGAGGGAGTGAAGACCAACACAGCGGTGAGCTCTCGGGGATGGAGGGAGGGCGTAGATGAGTGGTGGAGACTCGTCCAAGAAGATCAAGAATTACGCGTAGGTACGCATTTTCATATCTTCCTGTACATAAGTCTCCACCACTCATTCACACTAGTGGGAGATACCAAGCTGATCATCCCCAAAGGCGGCAGGAGAGCCAGAGCTCACACGTCTGAGATAGAAGACCATTAAGGATGGTTCTGCCAATCACGGAATGTCGCCTGGCATGAACATCCAGTGCATAATGCTATGAAGGTATGCACTGAGCTCAGGTGGCGTTGCAGATATCCGCAATTGGAACATTGCGAATCTCCGCTAAAGATGCCGCGACCGCCCTAGTAGAGTGAGCGTACACTCTACCCTCCAATTTAACTTGAGCCATGGAGTAGCAATGTCGAAGGCATGCCACTAACCATGATGAGATGCATCTAATAGCGACGGATTGACCCAGCTGGGTGTCGCTGAAAGAAACAAACAGTTGCTGAGTCTTGCGAAAATTCTTGGTTCTATCTAAATAGAACTGCAAGGCTCTCTTAACATCCAAGGAATGAAGACATGCGTTCCCTTCATTTTGGAAATTAGCGAAGTAAGAGGAAGTACCAGAGGTTGGTTTAGATGGAATTCTGACACAACCTTGGGAAGAAATTTAGGATGAGTACGGAGAACTACCTTGTCTTTATGGAATACAGTATACGGAGGGTCTGTCACCAAGGCATGAATCTCCGAGACCCTGCGGGCTGAGGTAATGGCCACCAGGAAGGCAGTCTTCCAGGTAAGAAATTTTAGCTCACAGGTAGCTAAGGGCTCGAAAGGCTTCCGAGTGAGCATGTCCAGCACCAGGTTAATGTCCCAGGTTGCAACTGGACACCTAACAGGGGGTCTGGTATGAAGAATCCCCTTAAGAAATCTCTTCACCATAGGAAGCTGAGCCAGAGTCAAGGAAGAAACCGGCTCATGGAACGCTGAGATGGCACTAAGGTGAACTTTAACTGTAGAGTACTGGAGACCTGAGTTTGATAGGTCCAAAGATACTCAGAACCTTGTCAGGAGGACAGGAAGGGATTCCAAGAGGACTTTGCACACCAGAAAAGCGTTTCCATTTGGAAGCATCGTTTTTTCGATTGGCTGGCTTCAGCGCAGCAGAGGATGTCGAGACTCTCGAGGAGCGTTGAATCGATTCACTTCTACCTCTTCAGGAGCCAAGCATGAAGGTGAAGTGATTTCAGGTTGGGATGGACCAACGAACCCTGAGTCAAAAGGTTGATTTGCAAGGGAAGTGGTCTCGGAGAGGCTGCCAACATACTGTTGAGCAGAGGAAACCATAGTTGCCGAGGCCAGGAGGGAGCAATGAGAATCATTTTGGTCCCCTGAGACTCGAACTTGAGGAGAACTCTCTGGATTAGAGGGATCGGTGGAAAGGCGTAAAGAAAACGTTTTGTCCACCGCAGCCTGAACGCATCCTGACAGAAAATGCCAGGCCCTGGATTTCTGGAGCAGAAGAGAGGCAGTTTTGCGTTGAGTGGGGATGCAAAAAGGTCCAGGTCTGGAGTCCCCCTCTCTTTGAATAGTGACCGAGCTACGGCTGGATCGAGAGACCACTCGTGAGGCTCTGCCTCCGTTCTGCTGAGGTGATCTGCTAGATCGTTTTGTATACCTGGCAGATAAACCGCCTGAATCAGAGACTTGTGCTCCAAGCACCACTCCCACACCCTCATTGCTTCCCTGCAAAGGGGGTAAGAATGAGCACCGCCTTGCTTGTTGATGTAATACATCACAGCTTTGTTGTCTGTTTGAAGGAGAATGTTCTTGTGACAAAGGATATCCTTCAGAGCTGGATCAGCGTGAGGACCGCCTCATTTCCAGGACATTTATGTGAGAAGAGTTTCGAACTGAGTCCATACACCTGAGTGTGGAGGGAGCAACAGTGAGCTCCCCATCCCTTTAGCGATGCGTCTGTGGTGATGGAGGTCTGATGATCCGGGGAGCAAAGGGGACCCTTCAGGAGATTGTTCTGAGTCCACCAGGTGAGGGACCTTCAAGGGCTCGTCACCTTGATGGGATAAGACTGGGGGTGAGAGGTCGGAGACCACTGAGTGGAGAGCATCCATTGGGTGGTTCTCATGTGCAACACGGGCCAGGTACAGTGAACACCGAGGGCGCCATGAGACCCAACATGCGTTGCAGCGAGAGAGCTGTAACCGATTGGTTCTCCCGATGTAATGGGCCATCCGAAGGATGTCGAGTCTTCTGTCCTCTGGAAGGAAAGCCTCCCGCGGAAGAGGTGTCTAGAAGCGTCCCTATGAAAAGGAGCCTCTGGGAGGCTGCAGTTGTGATTTTTCAAATTCAGCAGAATTCTCATGGACGAAGAAGACGAAGTCGTTTGCAGCTTCCAAAGTCCCTTGGCTGGAAGGCTTGCTAGAAGCCAATCGTCCAGGTAGGGAAACACTGGAGTCCGATCTTTCCTGAGATGCGCTGCGAGAACTGCACAACACTTTGTAAAGACTCACGGCGCCGAGGATAGCCCAAAGGGCAGGACTCTGAACTGATAATGCTGACCCAGAGCTACAAACCTGAGGAACTTGCGGTGGGTCGGGTGGATGGGGATATGCTGTAAGCGTCCTGCATATCCAGGGAGGCCAGCCAGTCGTGCTGATGCAGCAAGGGTAACAGGGTACCTAGGGAAATCATTTTGAATTTCTCCCTGGGGAGAAATTTGCTTAACTTTCTGAGGTCTAGAATGGGGCGCATTCCCCAGACTTCTTTGGAACCAGGAGTAATGGAGAAACCCTGTGTTCGCAGATGTGGGGGCACCAGTTCTATTGCCCTGTTGCTTAGAAGCCTGGATCTCGGCGGTGAGGAGGTCTCGATTGAGAGGCCGACAACCGGGTTGTTGCCTGGGAGGACAATTGGGGGTTTCCAAAAATTGAGAGAATAACCTCGCGAATTATCCGAAGGACCCATTTGTCCGAAGTTATGCACTTCCACTGGTTGTAGAAGTACATCAAACGACCTCCCACCGGAGGAGAAAGTTCCACCTCGGGCAATGTGGATGGAACTTGGGCCAGCAATTCATAAGGTGGCGCTGGGGCTTTAGGCCCCTAAGCTCTTCTGCTGCGCTTTTTTTGAGGTTGGGCAGGTTGGCTTTTATGGAAGCTTCCTGCCCACCCTCGAAAGGATGGACGACTATGAAACTGAAGTTCGTTCACATGCCCCCGAGGGAGCAGGCGGAGGTCTGGCCAACAATGGCCACCTAGTCTTCTGAGTGGCCTCTAAGGCTTGTTCCACCTGAGGGCCGAAAGAAAAGAGCCATCAAAGGGCAGCGCCATTACCTGCTGCTGAGCATCATTCGTGAAGCCAGAAGTATGCAGCCAGGAATGGCGCCCAGTACAAATACTCTGCGGCTGCTGAGCGAGAAGCAGTGTCGAAAGGCCCATAGCGGTTTTGACCTGTTGGTTATTGACCCAATACTTCTAGTAGCGGTCACAAGAAGCTCTGACTTGGAGTCCGAATCTGGAAGAGCTTCAACCATTCTTTTCAAAGAGTGCCTACAGGATATACTCATATTGAGAAAAATAGCCTTGATAACTGGCAATCGCATACTTAGAGTGGAGGCAGCAAAGACTCTCTTACCTAATGTATCAATCTTACGAGACTCTTTGTTAATAGGTCGAGCTGTAGTAGTTTGAGGAAGAACGACCTTATCATTCTCTGCCAGGACTACAATAGGATCCGCAGGCTTGGGATGCCAAAGTGGGACCGATCCTTGGGAGCTGAATACTTCTTATCAATGGATTTAGCCACTGAGGAATAAGAGCAGGATTATTCCATACCATTTGAGACAGCTCGGAAGGAAGGCTGGATCGGAGGGGTCAAATCGTAGGGATCTCCGAAGCATGAAGGTACTGGAGTCTTAATATCTTCCCAGGATCGATGCCTGTAGTCTGAGAGAAAGAGTGGATCTCAGGTTCTTCAACAGAGACTTAAAGGACAGGTCCCGACCACAGGCTCTGTAGCAAAGAAAGATCCTGTTTCCTCCACTTCATCACCCAACCGGGGTCTGGCCAGGCTCAACATCATCTCCTGATGGTCCAGAAAGGACTGATTGGACAGGAAAGGAGTGAAAATTAGAGAGGAGGAAAATAGAGAATCAAGGAGAGTCTCCGAGGGCCCCGCGCCGAGAAGGCAAATCGGTTGAAAACGGCACCGCAGAGGGCACGGCGCCGAAGAGTACGCGGCACCGCAAGCGCGCCGGCGATTATGCGGCGCCACCAACGGTGCCGCTGAATCTGCCGCGGCGCCGCCAACGCACCGCTGAGATTACCCAACGCGCCGCAGGAGGGGCGCCGCAAGTACCGCCGGTAGCCGCTGGACGGGCTCCGCACAGCGGCACCGAAACGGCACCAATAAGCCAACAGACCCCGCGAAGGTGCCGAAACGCCCCAGGAACCTGGAAAGCTAGAGAAGGAAAAACCAGGAGATAAGGGCATCGTGTGGCCCCTGCGCGCGCCATGTGAGGGGAACACTTGCTGCGGAGTCACCGGCACGAAGAAGGCGCCAACGACAGGGAAGGTCCAACCGCCCTACCCGATCACTGGAGGAGCCCGGGGGCTCCATGGCAACCGAGCCAGGCAGGAGAACCAACCTCCGAGCCCATCGCTCCATAAGAGCGGCCCACTGATGAAACTGCTCATCTGGAGCCCTACCTACAGGCGGGAAGGGGCTCCGATGTCGAGGACGATGGTCACCAGCAGTTGGCGACTCCGAAGAAGGAGAACGGCAACTAGCTACGATAACCAACCGTCGACGCGCAGACATACCAGAGGGCGACCTCGAGTGATGCCTTCTCTTTTTTGACCTGTGGGCCGAAGAAGAGCTCGAGGCCGAACGGTGCCGAGAATGCGACCGTTTATTTTTATGCCGACGGGGGGACCGCCCATCCCCCCGGGCATCGGACTGACCGTTGTCGGAACCCCGCTGAGGAGAAGGAGGCTGACCGGACCCAGCCCAGCTGACTGAACAGCTTTCATACGAAGTCTCCCTACCGTCACCTGACCTGCTCACGGTCAACTCCATCCAGTAGGCCGAGACTTCTTCAAGTAAGTTAAATTTAAAATATTAGAAAATAGAATAAAATTAAGCGATACTACTATCGAGATAATGTTACAAAAATATAAACTGAAAACTATGCGCTAGTTTGAAGTTTGACTCCCGACAGGCGAGCGATGTCGTCACTGAAGCGCACTCGACGGCGGGAAAAAAGGAACTGAGAGTGTTGGAGGGTCGTCAACAGATGGTCACTGCCGCTTGAGCTGCTCGCGGGCGCGCCATCTTCACCGACCCTCCAGAAAAGTTTGCTCCGATGGGTCCTAGTGCCTCGCGCTAATCCCACTAGTGTGAATGAGTGGTGAGACTTATGTCCAGGAAGATCTTCCTGTTAGTCCTGAGGACTACCTTATCCCTGTGGAAAGAAATAAAGTCTTCCTACTGACAAGGCTTGCAACTCACTTATGCTGCCTAGAAGTGATAGCCACTAGGAAAACAGTTTTCAAGTTAGATACTTAAGCTCTGCAGAAAAAGAGGTTCAAAGGGGTTGCATTAACTGGGCAATGCAAACATTAAGGTCGCAGGCAGGGGCCGGATCCTTGAAGGTGGATTAGTATGAAGTAATCCCTTAAAAACTTGGAAAATACAGGGTGAGCGGAAGAGAGGATGGCTTTCCTGCTGAAACAAAAAGCAGAGACAGCTGCAAATGAACTCTCACGGTAGCTGGTCTCAGGCCCAAAGAATTAAGATGGACCATGTAATCTAACACAATGGGCAAATCAGCAGATTCTGGGGAAATATGTTTCCCAGAACACCAAATGGAGAACCTTTTCCACTTAGAATTATAAGTAGCCTTAGTGGAAGGCTTCCTAGAAGCCTGTAGGATTTCAAGAACACCTGAGAGAGGTGTAGGTCAGCAAATTCTAACTCCCAAGAGCAGGCCTTGAGGTTGAGGGATTTGAGGTTCGGATACCAAACTCTCCCTGGGCACAGGTTAACAGGTTGTGATTCTTGGGAGACACAGGGGAGATGGACTGTCAGGACAGAAGGAGGGTACCAGGGCTGCCTGGCCTAATCTGGGGCAATCAGAATCACCCTGCAAGGCTGGGATCTGATTTTACTAACACCTTGAATAGGAGAGGAAGGGGAAAAGCATAAAGAAACTTCCTTCCCAATCCAGGAGAAGGGCGTCCAGGGGACTGGAGCCCAACACTGAGGGCCTGCAGCAGAACAGTGGAAGTTGGTGATTGTCTGGGGCTGCAAAAGATCTATCTGAGGGGTGCCCCATCTGGCAAAGACTATCCCCAGTACTTGAGGATCCAGAGACCATTCGTGATGGCCCTGAGAAATCCTGCTGAGAGCACCTGCTAGGACATTGTCCTTTCCTGGAAGGTGAACTGCTATGAGTGAAGTGTTCAGGGAATAGGCCAGAGACCACAACTTCATTGCCTCGGTGCACAAGGCCGAAGACCGAGTGCCCCCCTGCTTGTTGATGTACCACATTGTTGTGGTATTGTCTGTTCTGATTTGTACCACTTTGTTCTGGACAGAAGCAGAAAACGCTTGAAGTGCTAAAAAGACAGCTCTGAGTTCCAGCAAATTGATGTGGAGCAGAGATTCCTGGGGGGACCACACTCCTGAGTGGAGAGATCACCCATGTGGGCTCCCCACCCCAGGAGGAAGCATCCGTAGTGAGGTCAAGTGTGAGCAGGGGAATGAAGGGACTCTAATCTTAAATATTCTGATCCTGCCACCACTGGAGGGCCTGGATCCAGGTTCGGGTCACTGGGACCAACTTGGAAGGGGTCTCTTCTCTGAGACCAATAGGCTCTCAAGTGAAACTGAATGTCTCATCTGAAATCTTGCTCCCTGCACTACAGCTGTGGCGCAGCCATGTGCCCCAGGAGCTGCAAAAGTGTCTTGCTGGTCGAGAGACCTGCAGAGTGAAGGAGGAGGCCAGAGCCACCAAGTTCCTTACCCTTTCTAAGGAAGAAAAGCTCTGTCAGTTTGTGTCAGTTCTGCACCTATGAAGGTGAGTACCTGAACTGGTTCCAGAACCGACTTGGTATATTAGCAGGAAGCCCAGGGAGGTGAGAAGCTGCTGGGTGACTTGCAGGTGAGATTTTACCTGTTCTGGGGACTGGTCTACAATGAGCCAGTCATCCAGATAGGGAAAAACAGCAATCCTTTGCCTCCTTAAGTGAGCCACTGCTACTGCCAGACATTTTGTGAATACCCTTGGGGCAGAGGTAAGGCTGAAGGGCATTGCTCTGAACTGGTAATGACCTGAGGGCAGTTCGAATCTGAGGTATTTTCGGTGGAAGCTTCTGATTAGGACGTGAAAATATGCATCCTTGAGGTCCAGGGAAGCTAGCCAGTCCCCTGGCCTTAGAGAGGGTAAAATCATTGCCAGAGTTACCATTCTGAACTTTGGTTTCAAAAGATGCTTGTTCAGATATCTGAGGTCTAAAATGGGCCGCCATTCTCCTGTCTTTTTTGGGGTAAGGAAGTATCTGGAGTACAGACCCTTGCCCTGGTGTAGGGGAGGAACCCTTTCTACCGCTCTGAGAGCTAACAGGGTTGAGACCTCTGCTTCTAGAGTAAAGGTCTCTAAAGAGCTTGCAGGTGGAAAAGACCTGATTCCCATCTTTGGGAACTTTTTGAAGCTGAGAACCAGACCCTGGCTTACTACTTCCAGAACCCACTTGTCTGAAGTTAAAAACACCCAGTTCTGACTGAAGTAAGCCAACCTGCCCCCTACTGGTAAAGGAGAATCGGCCCTGGGCACCCCATCAGGGTGCCTGCTTGGCAGGTGCTTTAGGCTGAGGGTGGGGGCAGGCCTGCCCGCGTCCCGTCTGCCTCTGCCTCTGAAGAACCCCCTCTGAGCATAAGCAGAGGAGGCCTGGGTTTGGTAAAAAGGCCTGTGGAAAGACCTACCCCTACCCCTGGGTGTGTGCCTCTGAGGAGTGGCTTGCCGCTCCTTGGCTTGGGCACTTTTAGAGGTAGTCCTATATTCATCCATCTTCTTCATATAATTCTCTGTCTGCTCCCCAAACAGAGAATTTCCCACCACAGGAAAATCCATAGCCTTAGACTGGGTATCCTGTGACAAGCTAGTACACCTGAGCCAGGCCAACCTACGGCCTACAGATGTGGCCATGACTCTAGAGGAACATCATTCAAAATCCACAGCAGCATGAAACTGCACCTTAGAAGCCTCAATGTTATCGGCAGCCACCTGCTCCAGCTCACTAGCCAGCTGGCCAGGGGCTTGTTTGGCTAAATCCATAACAGTATCCCATCTAGATTTCTGATACCTTGCTACATAAGCCATATAATTTGCTTGCCTGAGTCCCAGGACGCTGCCATGTACTGTTTTTTGCCATGGCATCAATCTTCCTGGAATCCTTGTCAGGAGGATGTGAAGCCAGGGAATATTAGCTTTATCACAGGCTGCAGCCTGAACTACCCCAACATGACTGCATTGCTGAGAAAGGAATTCTTATCAGGACCTGACAGTGTGTACCTCCTGTCCATCTTTTATCTACAGGAGGCACAGAATTGGGAGTTTTAAGATTTTATTGTTTGCTTCCTAAATGACTTATGCAAAGGAATAGACAATCTCTAGACTCTGGTATATCCATTATTTCTACAAAATCAGGCTCCTCTTGCTCATCCACAGCTTCCTCCAAAGGAAGCTGGAGGTTCAACAACTTTTTGTAAAACATAAAATGAGAGGGGACTCAGAAAGCATGGGGAGATTCAAAAGGTCTGTCTGGGGAGATGTCGGTTCAATGGGCACACCCAGACCCTCTAAGTCACATTCATACTGTTCATAATCATCCTCCCCCTCCTCTGGTTCATAAAACTCCTCAACATCATATTCCTGAACCGATGGAACCGACCGAACCGACCTTTTACAGATAGTGGCGGTTCGGACGGAACAGGAGAAAGTGACTGGACAATCTGAATAGCTCTTGCTATCTCTGCAGCAGTTGGAGTAAGAATTTTGGGCTCCAAACCTGCTGACTTTCTTGTTCTCTTAACTGGAAATGGTTCATCGAGCCAGCTTTTGTTTGCCGAGGAAGTCTGCCCTGGTCAGAGGCACTCCCTCCGGTTCGGTTGGCACCGAACGGGCTGGCCATCCGGTCAGCTGGGACTTTCAGCCTCTCGCTCCCTGAGCCTGCCCAATCTCTTTTCCAGGGTGGCTGCAGGAAATTCTTACAAATCTGGCAGTCTGACTGGAGGTGGTCAAACCCCAGACAATAAACACATGTGGTGTGTGGTCAGCCGCAAAGGCTTCCCCACAGACATCACAGTGTTGAAACCCAGTGGGCCCGGTTTTTCTTTTGGGTTTCTCAGACATAATGCCAGCCTAACCAGAAAAACTTGCCCTTTAAACGGCAGTGCCAGCAAGACACCCTTATCGGTTCCTAACCGTGTCATGGGTATTGGAAAAAACCGTAATGAAATCCGTTTTTTTTAGAACCGATAAGAACCGGGAACCGCACTCTAAAATCTCAAATTTAAAACTTTAAGTTTTAACCCAAGCTGATCGGTTCAAAACCGAACTGATAAAACTTACAAGTTCCACACAGAATTAAAATATGAATTACTTACGATACCACAGACAGAGCTTGAACCGATCGGTTTTGCGGTTAAAATAAAACTATTCTCGGTTGAATCGAACCGAGAAAACACTGTTTAAACCGAGAAATGAACCGAGCAGTAGTAGAAATCTCTGGAGCGACTGTTCAGTGAGGCGGAGTAAAGAATCTGACAGTTCAGGTTTGAAACTACACAGACAGAGCTTCTCTGTAGAGCTCGTGCTCTAAGTTCCATTCATGGAATGGAGTTAACTCTTTCACCTCCGGAGCAGTTCTAATGGTGGGACAAACTGCAATTGTCATAATATAGCAAGACTTCATGTTGTTTGAATGCACAGTATGGTGCATGCCACCATAAAACCCTCCTGCCCCAGGCATCAAATTCCGCAGAGTCACAGTCTGGGGGGTGGTTGTGCACTAGGTGTCTTTGCCCAGTTGGGGTGTCCAGGAGCTGGATCCCAGAAGAGGGATGTGTCACGGCTCCTGGAGACCACATTGTGACAGGGTTGAATAAGGCCCTGCCACATTTGTTGTGCAGAAAGAGTTTAAATGCAAGGATCTGTTCTTTCCGCTCCTTTTCTGTCTCGTCTGTCTCGTTGCGCAACCAAATTTCCTTGTGAGACCTAGGAACTGATCACTCTGACGGTTTTGCAATTCTCTACCTCTCGCTATTTCTCTGCCTTCCCTTGCAATTTCTGTCTTTTCTTCCCATCTTGCATATCTGCAGTTATAAAAAAAATATATGTCATTCTCTGTGTAAAACTGTATGTGATACTGGGATCCTTTGTTCAAACCTGTATATAGTTAAACTGTTGAAATGATTGCAAAATGCTATTTGGAACTCAATGGGTTAACCTGAAATGCAGTTTTTAAGCTTCTTGCAACGATGTAAACAAGAGGTCAGTTCTGGGTCATTATGTTCTTTTTGCAGCACCTGCAAGAACATTGGAAACTTACCAGAACATTGTGTGAGAAGCATGTTGTTTTCTTAACGAGTTTCTCAGGCACAGACTTACAAAAAGAGCAGCAATGTTTGTGCAAGACAGAGACAGAGACTGAGATTGGAAATTGAGACGAAAAACTCAGAAGAAGGACTCTGCTTTCTATGTTTGTACTGCCACTGTAAATAGTTATACTGAACAATTTTTATGTTGTCTTGCACTAGTGCAAGCAACTTTTTGTGGTAGTAGCAGAAATGCAGAGGTCTGTCAGTGTTGGAGAATCCAGGGCATGCTTTGGTAGGTGCATCCCTCATTCCCCAATTAGCCAGCATGTTAGCACTGACACAAGAATTGTGTAAAGTGGAAGTAAGAAATGTGCCGCTGCAATCAGAGACAAGCTCGTCATGCAGCAGCACAGATGACATGCCTCCTGTACGTGCCTTTCCTGGTGAAACATTTCAATAAACATGGCGGCGGACACAATCCACAAAGAAGGTCGACTTCGGGGGTGCAATACCCATGTCGGCATATCCGCAACACCCCACACATTGTGTGGCACACTGGGAGCCCACCCCAGTGTGCCTCCACTCACAGAAAGCTGACTGCATTGGCATGTTCCTCCCCCGCCCCACCCCCATCATGTGTGCATATTAGGAGCCCACCCCAGTGTGGCCAACATCACCCCCTCCAAAAAAGTCATGAGGCACACTGGGAGCCCACCTCAGTGTGCCCAACATTTGTTTTATTTTGCCTGTAAAGAAAGAAAACCATCCTGTGGTACAGTGTCCATTTTTTTTTTGTACCTGAAAAAAAGAAAATGGTCCATTGTCCGCAGTGCCCCCTCAACCTGCACCAACTCTCTGCGCACCCCACCTCCCCCCTCACCCCATACTTACCTCCAGAGGTCCGACGCTGTGATCTTCAGTAGAGAGGGAACACGTCTGGACTCTTCAAAGCCGAACTGCAAAATGAAGAAATGCCGGTAAGTTGTATAATGGCATCAATGGGGAGGTTTCAACTTAGGTGGATATCTCAGCCATTTTTTTGAATTTTGGTTCTAAATTTTCAACATGGGGTTCTTGGTACCGCACCTCATGAACACATGCACTGTCATCTTGTTATTCAGTCCTGAAAGGTGATTTCACAGTCACTACACGGAATCACCTTTCAGGATTGAGTAACGACATGACAGTGCCACTGTTCATGAGGTGGGGTCCCAAAATGCCTATGTTGCAAATTTGGTGAAAAAATTCAAAAAAATTACTGTGTTACGAGCGTGCGTTGCGCAGTTTCCAAGCACGCGCTTAATTTTGACAATTTTTTATATTTTTACTCCAGATTTTCTAAACTGCCATTTTCTCACACCTCCTTATGAATAGTACAGCTGTCATTTTTTATATCCTGCCCAAAATGTGTTTTCGCACATCTGGCGCGGTCGCTATGGGAAATCAACTTTCTGGACAGATTAACAAAACACAGTGCCACTGTTCAGGAGCAGAGCTCCCAAAATGCCCATGTTGAAAACCTGGTTAAAAAAATCCTCAAAATAATTGCGTTATGGGCATGCATTGCACAGTTTCTATGTACACTCATGACTTCACCAATTTTTCATTTTTTCACTCCATATTTTCAACACTGCCACTTTTTACACCTTCTCATCAACAGTACAGCTGTCATTTTTAACATCATGCCCAAAATGTGTTTTCACACCTGTGGCACCAAATGGTGCAGTCACTATGCAAAATCACCTTTCGGCTAATGAACAGACAGTGCCACTGTTCGTGAGGTGGGGTCACAAAAAGCCCATGTTGAAAATTTTGAGTGAAAATACAAACAAACACCCAGGGCGTTAGGCTTTCCAACTGTAACGCCCCACCCTGTAAAGACTGACAGGCGTCGGGGTGTGACTTGGGATTGTTGGCTGTAATGCTCACGTCATTCCGCCCCCATCCTGCAGCTAGTGACAGGCATCGAGGTGTGCCTTGGACTTTTCGGCCCCAAAGTTCACCCCATTTTCCCATACTGTACCCATCTCAGTGTATTTCCTTATGGAATGGGGTGATCGTAGGGCCTGAAGACCCCAAGGCACACAGCACCAATCATCAGTGTCTGCAGGGGTAGAAGTGAGTTAAATGGCGTGGCGTTATCGTGACAAAAGGCACACCCCAATGCCTGTCAGTCTCTGCAGGATGGGGGTGGGGTTGGCGTCAGTTCAATATTTCACTGCCATTCCTATTATGCATCTCTCTAACTCCTGTGCTGCCAATGCCAATGCCAGCAAGACAACATTCGGCATTGACAAATGCTTGTTATTTTCTCATTTTGCTGTTATTATTAATAAAACATTATTTGCAAATTTTTAAACCACTCCTGGTTTTCCTATGCTTCCTGACTTGTGCCTCGACGACAGATGGTGTCAGCCTAAGCGGGATTTACGCTGTACATACTCTAAGCCAACAGTTTTGTGCGTGGGTACTAGACCTGGTATCAGGGAAACGTAGCAGAAAGGCATGGATTCTGTAGTAGCAAGTCCAGAAGTGATTACCAGAAGAATGGCAGCCAAACAAGCAGAGACAGAAATCCAAGCTGAGACTGTACAGCCAGCCCCAGTGATGGAAAAAAAAAAAGAAATGAAAATTTACGTACCTACAGTAATTGTTGATCTTTCTGTGTATCTTCACCATTCATTACTATTGGATATAGCTCCCCAGAGCTAGGACCCTGTGGGAGACTTTTTTTTTTTTTTTTGTCATGGGCGGAGCCGATGCAGAGCCGGCACCGCTCTCGAGGCTGACGTTCCACGTGGCGCTCGAGGGTTGGCAGTTAGCCATCATCGACTCCGCCCCAGCCCCAGTTCTGACACGCTGGAGAGTTGAGGCAAGAGAGCGCCTAAGGAATAGATAAAAGGAAAAGAAGAATAAACCAAAAGGAGAAATAAACGACTAAGGTGACAGAAAGGAGGCGACTTAAAAAAGGAAATTGGAGAGAGGTGGCCCCAATCTCTGGAAGGAGAAGGAAAAGGGAAGGAAAGATAAGGGGAGGGAGGGGGGAAAAAAGAGTAGCACACCCTCAAAAGCAGAGTTGCACAAACGTGTTTTTAGAGACTAAGGTCCAGACCTGGACTACAGAGTTCAGCTGCATGACATAAACTGTAGCAGCGTAGGTCTGATGACCAACCACAAGGGAGTGTCGGCTGAAGGTGTGTCTCAACTCCCCCCCCTCCCAAAATAAGGGGGGGAAAACATTTTAAACAGCCAGAGGCTAAGAGGAAAAAATGTGGACCCATAAAATTGAGCCCACAATAATAAAAATATTGAAGAGAAAAGAAGACGCCTCCCCTACTCCGAGACCCCTTTGGAAAGGGAGAAGAGAAGGGGGGAGGCCCCCTCCAAACTCCATAAAGACTTAAAGAATTTTACCCCTGTGCATCTCCGCAGTCCCCTCCCACTTACACCCAAGGGAGAGGGAAGCGAGGAAAAGAAAGACACACAGGGGGAAGGGGTGGAGTCCAGAGACTGAGGCCCCAGGGGGAAGGAGGGTGGGATTTAGTGATGAATGGTGAAGATACACAGAAAGATCAACAATTACAGTAGGTACATAATTTTCATATCTTATCCGTGTCAATCTTCACCATTCATCACTATTGGTTGAGTACTGAGCTCCCCCCCAAAAGCAGGGGGTACTCTGAAACACTCTAAGGGACTAGGTCCCTTAGCCTCCAGTGGGTGAGACACTGAAGGGGAGAACCCTTACAGGCCTGAGACTGGTCTGGGTGAGACGGGGATCCCCCAGTGGGGGAAGGAAGGTGCCCTGAAAGCCGCCGTCTCACTCATCAGGAGAAGAGATGGGTTCTCCGGTAGGCGGAGTAAATCACCCTAAGCCGGGACAGGGGTGACAACCGGGATAGGTGAAGCCATGCCGTCTGCCAAAGGCAGATTGCTGTCCCTACCACTCTGGAAGCTACCTCACTGGCATCATAAGATGCCCTTGCTTAGTGCCCTGCTAGCTCCAGGCCCTGCACAGAGAGGGCGATGGCTTGCCTGGTTTCCTCCGAATCAGGCATCGAGGCTAGGAGTTGTCCTAGCCTGGACCACAAGAACCTGTCATAGAGTGCATAGTGGGCCTGATGTGCTGCAATTGACAGGGAGATCCGTGCCGAGTAGAACACTCATCTCCCCCAGAAGTCAAAGTCCACAGAGTTCGAATCTGGAGGCAGTCATGGTAAGGGGCACGAGGCCCTGAGGGGGTGTCAAGGGAAGTCATCCCCAAAGAGGGATGAGGCAGAGAACCTGGAGACCCAGGTGAAGTGCAATACCGCTGGCGTAAGTCCCTTGGGGCTGGTGCTGCGGAGAAGGGACGAAACCAGAGTTGATGTGATGTGTCCTGAAAAGGAACAGGCCAGGTGGGAGCCACCAAGTAGGCTGCACTGCATTCACCTAAGAAGGCGCACGTCACATGCTCAGGATTGCTGATAGATATGGGGGGTCAAGTGAAACGCATCCAACATCCTCACAAGGAAGCGCTGATAGGAGGACAGATCATATGCTGGGGATATGTGGACCGAAGGTTCCTCTCCCTCAGCAGAGGGAGAAGAAGAGGAAGACGAGCTCCCAGGTTCAGGGGCCGGCTGCACAGGGGCATGGTGAAACACCTGCTGGTCCAGGGCATGGAGGTAGGTGCGAAAAAATGCAGCCAAACCTCTGAATTGTTCCCAGGTAAGAGGCCCGCGAGGACCAGGAATACCTGGGACTACCGGGGATGGAGACAGAGGCTCGGAGGACAGGCTACTGGCAACAGGAGAACAGTCTCTGTCAGGGCAGGGAGGCCAACAGGAAACCCTTCACAAGGAGGGGGACCCAAAAGCTGCTGCAGCTAACAGCCGTTCAACCGGGTCAGAATGGTCAGAGCTGTGCCCCAAAGAAGAAATCTCCCCCCCGTGAGGTGACCGGGACTGTGTGAGTCCAGAAGGATGACCCCTGACCTCAGAAGTAGAAGTCCCCCTTGTGGACCCTGTTAGGGAAAGGCAAAGGCTTGCACTTTGGCTCCTACCAGAACCCGGCTGGGCCCTAGGAAGGGCTCGCTGCGCCACACCCCTACCTCTCAACCCTTCGGAGTCAGAGAGGGACCTCGTCCTCTTAGCCACTAACCTAGGCAACTGGCATCTCCGAGCAGCCTCCAAAGAGTCCACCAAGGGAACCATACCCTCCTCCTCCTCCTCCTCCTCCTCCTCCTGATGCGCCCCGGGCTGCCCCAAACTTGGACTGTCCAAACACACCAAGGAGGGAGGTACCTCAACTGAAGAAACAGTCAAACCAGTGACCTCAGGCTGCTCAGCAGTAACCACAGGGACCACCGTTGGCTGGTCAGACCCCCTGACCCTGAGGTCTACCGGCGAGAGCTGAATTCCAGAGGGGGGAGAGTGGGGGCTGAGGTGCTGGAGACAGAAGGATCCAAAGAGTCTGAAGAATCTGGGAGCCGGCCAGATCAGACTCAGAATCCTCCTCCTCCTCCAAAGAGGTAGGTTCTGAGGCCCGATGCCAGACCACCCCACGGGCTCCTCCAGTTCCCAAACCTCAAGGTCGGGCACCCTGGGATTCGAAGCCTCCAACAGCAGTAGAGGAGAGCACGGTCCCACGCCCAGCACCGATGGCCTCCCCAATGCTGTGAACAGAGCCAGAGTCGGGCGCGACCCCGAGCACAGCTCCGCACTCTCCCCCAGTGCCGCGGAGTGCCAAATCCAAAATGGCACTGTGCCCCACGTCAACACCCACCCCAGCGCTGTGAGCAGCACCGGAGACAGACTCAGCTCTGAACACGGCGCCGCACATCACTCTGGTGCCACGAGCAGCATCGAAGGCAGGATGGATGCCGACCATGGCACCAACTCCATCCCCGGCACTGCGAGTGGCGCTGGGGACAAAGACGGTGCCGGCTCCCATCCCAGCGCCGGAGATGGCGCCAGGACCAGAACCAGGCCTAGAAACCTCCAGACTACCAGTCTTGATGTCACTGAGAGCTCCGATGCCGCAAGCAGCATCAGGGCTGAAGACGGAGCCAAGGACAGGCCCGACGCCGATCGTGGCATTGGGACCGAGAGTGACACTGGGAGACGGCACCGAGGACGGTGCCAGCCCGGTCCCAAGGGACCCAGAACGCGACACTGAGGAAGCCTCCGCTACTGAAGTAGCGTCTGCTAAGACGATGCCTCCCAACTGACTCCCAAGAGGGTCAGCCTGGGCCTCCTGCACCATGGAAGAAACCCTGCTGAGGCAAGGCTAGAAGAAGTGGGGGTTCCCTCCTCTGCGAACCATATAGGACTAGGAAGGGAGGAAGGGCAGAGAGTCCTGACCTTGGCTTGGCGACTGCGAATTCGTCCCCTCAAAAGTCGGCGGCACACGTCCGACTTTCCACACACGGATCTCAAGGACACAGCAGTCCATGGAGAAACAAATATTGTAGTTATCCATATCATGTCTGGAGCCGAGGCAGGAGAGGCAACGGTCATGCTGGTCCGTTACGGAGTAAAGACGGTAACAGGGGCACCGATGCTGCCCCGCTTTCAACGCCTTCTTGCCCCCCTGGACGAGACATGACCGGACGAGAAAGAAAATTAAACTCAGTACTCAACGCCGCTTTATAAAAAGGAAAGATCTTACCGGGTTGTAGAAACGACGTTGAGCAGATGAGTAGAACCGAGGCAAATACAAGTTAAACGATGGACTAGGCTGCAAAAACACTTCAGTCTCGCACGCAGGATCCTCACTCGATGGTGGAAGAGAAAGAACTGGGGCTGGGGTGGAGTCGACAATGGCTAACTGCCAACCCTCGAGCACCACGTGGAACATCAGCCTCAGGGGCGGTGCTGCCCCTGCGTCAGCTCCGCCCATGACAAAAAAAAAAGTCTCCCACGGGGTCCTAGCTCCAGTGAGCTACACCAAATAGTGATGAATGGTGAAGATTGACACAGATAAGATCAGGCAGTGACAGAACCTGAAAGCCTGACTGCCTTCTTCAAAAGGGTGGGCTATACATTAGTCAGAGATGAAGAAACAGCGAAGAGAGGAGATGCAGCACAGAGAAAAAAAGATTCAATGTTTAGAGGCACAGAGAAAAGAAGAAAGGCAACAACTCGAGAAGTAGAGAAAGTAAAGCGATGCAATGATGGATGGCTACCTTGCAAGCTATCAAAGCTGGAGGTTCTGAGACAGGTCCAGAAGAGCAACAAAAGACAAGCAGCTTAAAATACATTACACTTACAAAGTTGTGTCCCTCGGATGATATTGACGCATACTTGACAACTTTTGAAAGGGTTGCTACAGCTTGCCAGTGGCCAAAGCAGCAATGGGCAATCAGACTGGTATCTGACCTGAGAGGTAAAGCTCAACCCGCCTACAGTAATATGAGCACAGCATAATCAGAAAACTGACCTTGTGACAAGAGAAATCCTGAAGAGATATAGATAGATAGACAGACAGACAGATAGATAGATACTGTCTGTAGATAGATAGATAGACAGATACTTACTTTATTCCTATAGCGCTCCTTTCCGGAGACTCGGAGCGCTTCAGAATCAATACAACAATTTTAAAAAATACAAAAATACAATTAAAATCAGCACCATTATCCAATCAAACATAAATAACACTATCTAATCAATCCCAATAAACATAATTATCTAAAAATTTAAAGCATGGTTAAATAAATACGTTTTTAAACCTTTTTTAAAGGTATCCACCGAGGTTGCCTCCCGTAGCTGGTTAGGTAGTAGATTCCATAGGGTAGGTGCAGCCACTGAGAACGCTCAATCGTCCGAGTGGCGCAACCTTGCCCAGGGAATATCCAGGAGACAACCCTCAGTGGAAAGGAGAGCCCGGGATGGGCGGTGAGGCACAAGGAGATCTTGCAGGTAGACTGGTCCCCCTTCATGTAGGGCTTCATAGGTCAGTAACCCGACCCTGAAGGTAATCCTCCACCTAACCGGCAGCTAGTGCAATTCATGGAGGACTGGTGTAATATGATCATACTTACGCACATCTGTCAATAATCTTCCCGCCGCATTCTGCACTAGCAGCAGTCTGCGGAGGTTACCACCAAATAACCCTAGATACAGGGCACTGCAGTAATCCAGTCTGGATGTTACAAAAGCATATACTAGTGTGGCTAGTTCCTTGGGGAGGTAACAGGTTCCGAATCCGGGCAATGTTCCTCAGATGATAAAATCCACTCTTAACAATGGCTGACACCTGAGCATCAAGTGTCAAGCCGCTGTCAATGATCTCACCCAGATTCTTCACTCGTTTGGATGGGGTCAGCGGCACCCCCCCAATACAAGACTAGGTGGTCTCCACAGACCTCCATCCCCCCCCCCCCACGATAACCCAGATCCACCACCATCACCTCTGTCTTGTCTGGGTTGAGTCTCAGCCAGTTATGGGAGATCCAAGTCTGGATCTCAGACAGGCAGTTGTTAACTACAGAGTCCGCCATCTGGTTACTTGGTGCACAGGATAGCTGGGTACCGTCTGCAAAGAAGTGAAAACCCAGCCCATACCACCTGATAATGTCTCCCAATGGCAGTATGTACACTGTGAACAATAAGGGAGACAAGACTGACCCTTGCGGAACACCACAGGTAAGAGGCTTCTGTCTAGACGAGGCCAATCCCATCACTAACCTCTGCACTCTACCTTGCAGTTATGACCTGAACCATTTGATGACCTTACCAGACAGGCCACACCAGAACCGCAGTTGGTCAAGTAGCACCACATGGTCCACAGTGTCAAATGCCGCTGAGAGATCCAGGAGGACCAAGAGGGAACGATCTCTCCTGTCTCTCACCATTAAAAGATCATTAAGCACCTTCACCAGGGCAGTCTCCGTACTATGCCCAACCCTAAATCCGGACTGGAAAACCTCATAGGTGGGAGAGGAAGTAAAACGTTCCTCAAACTGACTTGTCACCACTTTTTCTATAACCTTCCCTAAAAATGGGAAGTTACAGACTGGCCTGTAGTTGGCGAGACAGTCCAGGTCCAATGATATGACATCTGCGAATGGTGCCGGCCATGGCCCTGATGCCAGGCCCAGTAATGAGAGGAAGAACAGCAACAAAAGACGATGCTGGCCAAGACACAGGCCTAGAACCAGGCCCAGGAAGGTGTCCTTCATTGCCGGAGTCCAGCCTGATGCAAGGTCCTCTCCGACACCCTCACCTGGGTCAGGCGACTGCTTGGGGGAAGATATCCACAACAGGATGCCTGGAGGAACCAGCTCCAGAGAGTTTCCCTCTCCCGGCACTGTGAGCCGGGCCAGGAGGGGACCTAGTCTTGCAGTCAGCAATGTCCCGCTTGCTGGCACCAGCCTTAGTGCCAGAAGCCAAGGTGTCACCAGGCTGCAACACCAAGCTGCCCACCAGTGTAAACTCAGCGAACAGCTTCGGTTTCACCACTGGGGTACCTGCTGTCCCAAAGGGATGATGGACTGGAAGGGGTGCTCAGCCAGTCCCTCATGGGGAATGGACTGTTCAACAGAGCCCTACCCCAGGCTGTCCAAAGTCTTGGTGCGGCAAGGGCAAGGATAGTCCTGGTCTCCCTCAGTACGTATAGTACCGGGGAGAAGATATGAGGAAGAGCCAAATGACCTTATCTTGGCATCCCTGGTGCGATGCCTGCCTCCAAAGGTAGGGGGCTTGCGACCCCACTTCATCACATGGATCTTGAGGGTGTGGTTGTCCATGAAGAAGCAGGTGTTACACCAATTCATGTCATGAGTCGATCCAAGGCAGGTCCAGAACTTGTCATGTCGATCCTGGACAGAGATGTACAGTACCAGCCACAGGGGCACTGATGCATATGGGGTGTCCTTACTCTTATTGGAGGATTTCTTCTTTTTAAGCTCCAGGGAGTTGGACATGACAAAATATTGCAGAAAACTATAAGATAAGAAGAAAAGAGGCTTAGTGCTGTACAAACAGAGCGAGAGAGCAAGAGAGAGAAAGGGTGGCAATGAAAATGGACCGAGTACAGTGTTGAGCAGATGGCAATGACAAACTAAGGAAGTGTGTGACGCAGTTGTAAAACCAAAGCACTCCCATGGTGTTACCTCAATGGTGGGAAAACCAGAACTGAGGTAGGTAGGTAGGAAGCTGGCGTCGGTTACTGGCCAGTCCAAGAGCACCACATCATACATATGTCTCATGAGTGGTGCTGTCATTGACGTCGCACCCCTAGCTGTAAGCTGCAAAAATTTGCTCCTATGGGGTCCTAGTGCCTCTGGCACAGACCCAGAAGTGTAAATAAGTGGTGAAAATTGATTCTTGGAAGATCTGCCTGTTGTTAGGAATGACTGGAGCTGAACAGAGCTAACTGCAAGAATACCTTGGTAACAAAAATCAGTAGCAGTCACCTCATCACAGTTGTAGATGCCAGTCGATATATACACGTTAACAATGGTTCAGTGACATCTGAAATACTGGAAACCTCTGGGAACCCTCCCTTCTCAATGAATAAAATGCTGCAATCAGTAATGATGTTCTCCATCAGGAACTGATCCAATCTGATTTTAAACCTCATTTAAAAAGATTCAATACTGACTTGCAATCCTTTTTTCAAACTTTTTTGCCCCATTCATATTCCCAAACCTTTCTGGATGATGGGAGTCCTCTGACAGCCCAATTTGCCACCAGCCTCTGCTCTACATCCTGGAACAATGAAAGAAATGTGCAAGCACACAAAAGAGCTGCTGTATAAATATTTGTAATATGGCAAGAAAAATAAATTTCATTAGGCACAACATGTCACCTGACCGTGCATTAAATCTCTATAAATGCACAGTCAAGTGAAAATCTCATTTTCTGCCCCCAAAAAAACCTACTTTTAGAGCCATTTTACAAGTGTAATAAGCCCCTTCAGGGTGTGCATCATAGGATTTTAATGCACTTCCCAGGGGCAGAAGGACAACAGACCAAAAACTGTTCAGCACACTTAAGCCTGTCAGAAGATAAATCCAGGTCCAAACGCAGAATTAGGCAAATAAAAGAGATTTATTGCGTTACATAGAACAAAAAGGACCAGCAGGCAAACAAAAACAAAGCACTTAACGTGCCCCAGTGCTTCGACTCGCTAATGAGTCTTCATCAACCTTCAGTCTCATGCCTTACTACACTGCTAAGCGTGCATTAAAATCCTATTATGCACACCCTGTCATGGCTTATTACTTACTTTTATTAACTTATGAAGGCTTTTCAATGGATGCTCATGGGTCAAAGACTGCACTTTTGGCTATGTGTTTTTGCTTTCATGTATTTACAGTATACTGCAGCTACATGTAGAAGAGACAAAGAAGGACAAGGTAGTACCTGTGCGAGTCCCTGTGAAAAGAACAGAGTGACGGAGGTAGGCATGTGGAACCAGCGTCGGTGGCGCTGACCCTGGCAAGGGAGGGGCCGTTGCTGGAGTCAAATGCTCTACCTGATCCATAGGTCCTCGCTGCAGGTCCAAGGGGGCTATGCCCGAGGGCCCTGGCACCGGATCCGCAGGCAGGGGCAGATGGGACAGATGCTGTACCCACTGCTCCATAACAGCAGCCCAGTGGTGAAACTGCCAACCAGAAACCCTACCAGAGGACAGGGAGGGGCTCCGGTGTCGAGATTCTGAGCAACCATGAGCGAAGGCTGTTGGGGAACTGGACAGTGCCGGGGAAGGTCTCTCACTCACGGACACCAAAAACCTCTTGGCTGATGTACCAGAGAGTGACCTCAAGTGGTACCGCTTCTTCCCCTTCCAATGGGAAGAGGAACAACACAAGGCAAAGTGGTGCCAGGCCCTCAACCAGGACAGAGAACAGGCCCATTTCTTTTTGTGTTTCCGGGTGGGCTGTCCTCCCTCCTGAACACTGGACCGCCCGTGGTCAGACCCCCCCCCCCAAGAGAGGGTGGTGGATGGGAAGCAGCTCAGCTGCCAGAGCAGTCTTCTAATGGAGAGTCCCTACCGTCACCATACGTGGCGAACTCCTCTGATCGGCAAGGCTGAAGAAGAAAACAATAAAACAAAGGTTTTTTTTTAAAGAAAATAACAAAGATACTATAACTGAATAACTAAATGCTGTTGTCGTATAGACATGAAGGTCTGACTCCCGGCGGGTGAGTGTCGTTGTCACTGATGCACACTCGACGGCGGGACAAAAGGAACTGAGGCGGTCGGAGGGTCGATGCAGAGATAGCCTATACAGCATGAGCCAGTCTCACAGCACTGTGCATGCGTGATCCTATCTTGGCGCTGGCGATCCTGAAAATTTTTGGCTCCCGCAGGGTCCCAGCACCTCCAACTTGTAACCCAGCAGTATGAATAAATGATGAAGACTTTAAGTCCAAGAAGAGCATATTTTTACATATAAATTTAGGATTTCAAATCTGAATCCGTTTTTGATTTTGAGGTGTTTTTTAGGATTCAAATTGGAACTGGTTTGGGATTCAGAAATTCCTAAATCTGAAAATGGGATCTGAATCAGCCAGTGCCAAGCACCCCTACTTTGCACACCTCTAGCAAAGGTACCCAGTACTCTTTGACTGTTGCTACTGTTGCAGATGTAGCTCTTGTGGAATATGCCCTTACCCTTGTGTTGGCTCTCTACCAGCCTTACCATAGCAGAATGCAACACAGGAGACAATCTAGTGAGAGACCCTCATTTTCACAGCAGGCTTAACTGTTCCTTCATCACTGTAATTGACAAACAGCTGTGTTTGCTTTCAGTACTGAACTGCATTTTATTCTCCTCCTTTCGTTCCCTAGGCTGCCATGTGTGCAATGACAGTGTGTGTGTGTGTGTGTGTGTGTGTATGTATCTGTGTATGTATGCCCGTACTCACGTTGAGTCTGTCGGCGCCCCCTCCTTATGCTGCGCTGCTGCCCCACCACCCCTCCTGAGCTACATGGCAGTTGTACAGCGGAGTGGTTGGACCCCACTTCCTAGGAGAGGAGAGCAGTCCCTGGGACGCTCGATCCTCCCCCACCCCAGCTGCCGCCATGTGACCCTAGTCCACTCCCTAGCCTGTGTTGGCAGCAAGGCAGGAGGTGGTTCATCACAGAGCCACTGAGTGGGCCCTAATAGGGTGATTTTTACTTATTTTATTAGATATTAACTTTGACCTTAATTGAAGCCAACGCCCCACTATTAAGGTCTTGTTGTTGAGCGATGACTTTGATTAATGTCTAAATACTTATTAAAATACTTTAATTAGTAATTAAAAATGGTCCAATTGAATCACTTCAATGGAGCATGCCCTGCTTTCTCCCCGGTTACGTGTCATAAAATTGCTGAGTGCTGGGCCAACACATCAGGCAGCGGAACAAATTGGCTGACTTCCTCTACAAGGCCAAAATTCAATCCCTTCCATCCCAAAGGGGATGTAACGAAACATATTAATAGCTGCTAAAAAAGATATTGCAAAGGTAAGGGACTTCTCCATTAATGCAAAACTGCTAAAATAAACTCTTAGTAGATTATTTTGAAGGAGGGGTCACATCACAAAGGACTGCTGGACCCATCACAGAGCAGCTTTCATAGTCCTTTGTTCCTGTAAAACAGCTTTATTTAAAGACAAGAAAACAACATTACTCGCTGCAGTGACAGGCCATTTAAGATACCGTGTTATAGAACTGGACCCAATGAAAAGAGAAAGCAAAGCACAGGTTTTGGTGATCCACGTAGTACTCTACAGTTCTACCAATCTACAATTCACTGTGTAGCAAAGCATAAATCTGCACATAATGTCTTCTGCATGAAAAAAGAAAGGGCTGTTCCTGAAATTAAACCAGGTGTAGTACCCTCACCACTGTAATATCGCTGACAACTGAGCCAACCATTTCTCTTTACAACAACTGAACTTACGGGACTTGAATGAATCAATTCTCTTCCAATACACAGTAAACAGAGAAATTTACTATAAAAAATAAAATTAAAAATTAAAATTGACAGTGCTTTCTTTTTAGTTTTTCCATCCTGTTTTTTTCAACAGTTTATGTTGTAGACATGGCTAGAGCTTTCACAACCCTAATGACATCACAATAGCGCTGTGCAGGACTGAAGCCAGCAGTTTAGGTAAAAGAGGAGCAGTTAAATCTTCATAAAAACAGCTTTTCTTTTTTTTTTGTTTCAACTTTTTATTAAATTTTTCCTACTACAATCAGTTACAAACCTAAAACTTATCACATACACATTATAATATACCTTGTAAATCCATTGTATCACCTATGTCACAATTCTCATGTTATGATGTACGGTCACAAAAATCCTCTATGGTCTACAAGGCTAGACAGATACAAGTGTAAGAAAGAAACAGAAAGAGAAAAGAAAAGAGAGAAGAGAGAAGAAAAACAGAGAGAGTGAAAAAAGGAAAAAAAGAGGAATTCCCCCCTCCACCCCAGCAATTTTATAACTATGTACATGTGTCCACAACATTTCCTTCTTCCTAAGATATTACCTTCTCTAAAACGTTATTCTTGTCATTTGATACCCTCCTGTAGCATCCTTAGCGTCCTTTTCCACATACCACACATCCCCTTGACCCTGTCGTTTCTAAGCCTGAGAGACCTACTACCTCTATGCTCTTACTAAATCCCTTTCTGAAAAATCATGGTCTCCTCCATGGACAGAGCCGACAGGACTGGTGTCCATGTAGACAGGAAAGTATGCAGTCTCCCCTTTGCCAGAAATATATTTTTTTCCATTACCAGGGCTCCCACAACCGAGGCCTGCCACTGCTCCACTGAGGAGTCCCTCACCGATACCCACGTATTTAAAATGGATTGTCTGGCCTGTGCAAGAACAGTCCTGATCCATTTCTTATATGGGGTCCATTCCTGCCCCTCCCTAGTTTCTATATCAAATAGCAGATCTATCGGGTGCATCGGGATCTCTGTCCCCATTGTATCTTTCATGTTTTGCACCACCTGCTTCCAAAACTTCTGCAGACGGGGGCAGGTCCAAAAACAGTGGAGATATGTACCTTTTTGCTCTCGGCATCTATTACATTTGTCTGCAATCTCTGCTCTATACTTATGCATTACCGCTGGTGGATAGAATAGCCTATGTATAAATTTATAGGCCGATTCTTTGCATCTATTAGAGGTAAATAGGCCCGTGTGCATTTCCAGCATAATCCCCCAGTTATAATCGCTAATCGGAAGTCCTATGTCCCTTTCCCATATCTGCTTCGTATTTTCTGTCAGCCCCCGAAAGCTCTCCCTAAGTATGTAAATCGCCCTCCCCATCATACCCTTGGGGTCTCCTCTGGCTCTAAGCACCAGTGTCTCAACTTGCTGCCAGGCGGGGGGTAGAGGGCCCCGTCCCTTCAGATTTATGCAATAATCTCTGGCTTGGAAAAATCGAAACATATGGCTACTAGGAATTCCCTCCTTCTCCCTCAGTTCTTGAAAGGATCTAATTTTCGTTCCTCCAACAAGATCCCCCACACTCTGTATTCCCTTGTTATTCCGTTCCTCAAAGCCTTTATCCCCTATCCCCGGATAGAAAAATGGGTTATTGTTCAGGGGTAGCAGCAACGTCTCCGTCTCCCCAGCTCCTGCCATCTTCTTAACCTG
The DNA here is from genome assembly GCA_016271365.2 of Neoceratodus forsteri. NCBI lineage: Eukaryota > Metazoa > Chordata > Ceratodontiformes > Ceratodontidae > Neoceratodus > Neoceratodus forsteri. The sequence continues at coordinate 1,619,535,782 of CM028130.1, forward strand.
CTCTCAGCTCTACAGTGTCATGAGCACTAGTGGGTTTATTTGCCCCTGGGCTGTGTATGCTTTCTTCCCTCCCTTGGCTAAATAAGCCAACAACCAAAACAGCTTTTCTAAAAGTTAAAACTAGTAACATGATGTACAGTATAAGCCAAATTTGCAATATGCTGACTCAGACTACAAAGCTTATCAACTGTGAGGGATGGGACTTTCATAACTCATGGCTCCAGTGCTCGTGAGTTATGATCTTGCACTGCCTTCCCCCTCACACTTGAAGATAAATTCCATATTATGAGTCAGGCCGTTGCTCATCATCTATTGTTGTAGTATAAGTAATTACAAGACTTTTTGTAATTTTTTTTAAAGTACACATCACAAAAAAGGAGCTGTTAGCTATCAATAAGCTTTGATCAATGCCGCTGTTACTAAAAGACAATAGCACCTTAAAGGCACAATAGTCTCTGGTCATTTTTGGCAGGTCATACCATAAGTAGCTTGCATCCTGCCTAAGCAGTAAAAAGATAACAGGGCTTTCAGATGCAGCTGTTAACATCAAGTTTTTATTAAAAAAAAAAAAGCACTTTGGGGGTTCCTTAAGCACACAGCCCTGTTGACCAGTTAGGTATCCTGGGAAACCAACTGAGCTCTGAATGGTGGTGGCTATGTTTCATTACCTTTGGGTCCTGAAGGGCCTGCACGCTTGGGTTGATGGCCAGAGTGAAAGACAGTGGAGCCAAGCTTTTATTCACAATCGAAACAACTCTCTTCACAGTCTGTCGAATCCGGAGGGCCCCAAAATTCACCACCTTGTTCTCTGGATCTACCACTTCAAGCTGAAAGCATGGAGAAATGTATTAATCATCTTCAAGTATGGCCTCTAAGTCCCCCCCACCACCAAGTACAGCATATTTGAATTTAGAAATATTTGTGTGTGGGGGGGGGGTGACTGATTCCAAAAGGGAGCAGATGACCTCACACCACACAGTACAGATACAGTGCTGAAGACCTGGCCCACCGATGTCTCTCAGTGTCATGTTCATAAGAGTGAGTCAGTGTCACCTTATCCGATCAGGAAACAAATGACCTTTCTGTTGTTATTTTGTACTTATGTCTTCCTAGACTGCCTCTCTCCTCATCCCCTGTCCTCACAGGTCTTTTGTTGGATCTGTGTCCAATCTGCAGTCCTGCCATAGTGGGCCTCCTCAGTATTCCATCCCAGACCACCGCCATCCTCACTGCGAACATCCCACAGGGGTAGCCCCCTATGACAAGGCTGAGATTCAGCTCCAGAGGGCAGCTAACACTCAAGAGTGAATGCTTATGTGGCCAGCATGAGGGAGCTAGAGGGGGAGGGCCATCGAAAGAAACACACTGGCAGCAGAAAAGAAAAAATTACTCACCTTAGTAATGTTGTTTCTTCTAATGGAGTCTTGCTATATTATGACATAAGCAGTGAGTCCCAACGAAGGTTGGGATTCACTGCATATGTCATAATATAGCAAGACTTCATGTTATTTGAAAGGCTGTTGGCCCATCCTGTCTGCCCACCCTATCCAACTATTCTGCCTTGCCCTAGCAGCAATCCTCCCCTTTTTTTTCTATTCCCTCTTTTCCAACTAAACCCACCTGCTTGTCCCACCTCTGCTTGAAGCTGCTGATTCATTTGGCCTGTCCCACTTCTTCTGGTAGCTCATTTCTCATATCTACCACCCTTTCTGTGAAGAAGTGCTATGAGACAACCTTTTTTACATTTCTACCCTGTCAGCTTTAGTGAATTACCTCTCGTCCCTGCGTTAGAACTCCTGTAGAGTAGTTTATTGGCGTCTTCTCTATCTCATGCAGGTACAGTAGCAGCCACAGAAACTGCCAGCTATTTCCCAAAATTTCTGTGACATTTCCAGAAATATCTCCTGCTTTCTGCATTTCCACAGTAGGGGCAGCAGAGAGAAACTCTTCAGAAATTTCGTGAAATAGCTGGCAATGTCTGTGGCTACTACTGTACTTGTATGTCTCAATAATGTCACCCCCCGCCTCCTTTTCTCCAGGGTGCACATGTTCAACTCCTGCAGCCTCTCCTCGTATGTCACTTCCTCAAGGCCATGCACCATGTTTATTGCCCTGTGCTGTACTGCCTCTACCTTGTTGCAGTCTTTCCTCAGGTGTGCACTCTAGCACCTTGCACAGTATTCCAGGTGTGGTCACACCAGTAACCTGTACAGAAGGAGGAGCACTTCCACCCTTCTACTGCTTATCCCCTTTCCTATGCATTCCAGCATTCTGTCTGCTGCCCTGTTGCAGTGTGCTGACACTTTTAGGGTCTCCAGTGTCACTATCCTTAAATGTTTTTCTTCCACAGTGCTATCCAGCATCATCCCCCCCCTCCCAATTTCATATTGCACCCTTGGGTTCCTTTTCCCAGTATGTATTACTTTACCTTTTTCAGCATTAAAGGTACACTGTCAACCTTTTAACCTTTTTGCATCATGTTATTTCTAGGTAATAACCCACATTGTATGATTGCCTATGTTCTCTAAAATGCACTGATGTTGCTAGTTGTTTCATCTGCTTCCTTTTTTAATGGAAGATGCATGCTAATGGCGTAATTATACCCAACCTTGTTATGTTTCAAACCCACTCTTATTACATACTTCCAGAACATTAAGAAACCCCCAAAACAGTGCAGTCACTTGTGATTCAATAGGTTTCTCTCCTCCCCCCAGTTACATCATGAGCGTGTAGACTGTGTTGGGGGTGTTCCCAAGTCCAGGAAAGATACAGTGGGAGTAGATCAAGGGAATGCAAACAAAAATGTTTTTGTGTGGTAACACTGGTATGGTGGGCAGTCCGTGTTTCACTTTTTAAAAGAAAAAAGAATCTGAATCAAACTGGTCTGGGGTTGGCATGGTTTGAGGGCTCTTGGTTTGCGGCAGCATAGTTTGGGGTGGTCTTGGTTTGGGGCAGTATGGTTTGGGGTGGTTTTGGTTTGAGGACAGCATGGTTTGGGTTGACATGGTTTGAGGCGTCATGGTTTGGGGTGGTCTTGGTTTGGGGTTGGCATGGTTTGAAGTGGCATGGTTTGGGGTAGCGTAGTTTGGGGTGGGCTTGGTTTGGGTCAGCATGGTTTGGAAATGGCATTGTTTGTGGGTGCTAGTTTGGGGTGACATAGTCTGGGGCAGTATGGTTTGAGGTTGGCATGGTTTGTGGGTATTGGTTTGGGAGACATCATGGTTTTGGGGTTTGGTTTAGGGCTGGCATGATTTGGGGTCTTGGTTTGGGGTTGACATGGTTTGAGATGGTATGGTTTGGGGTGATCTTGGTTTGGAGTTGACATGGTTTGGGGCAGTATGGTTTAGAGGTCTAGGTTTGGGGCAGCATGGTTTGTGAGTCTTGGTTTGGAGTTGCATGACTTGGGGTCTTTGTTTAGGGGTTGTATGGTTTGGGGATCTTGGTTTGGGGACAGCATGGTTTGAGGTAGTAAAGTTTGGAAATAGTCTGGTTTGGGGGTCTTGGTTTGGGGTTACCATGATTTGGGGGGTCTTGGTTTGGGGACAGCATGGTTTAGGGTTGGCATGATTTGAGGTGGTATGGTTTGGGGGTCTTGGTTTAGGAGCAGCATGGTTTTGGGTCTTTGTTTGAGGTTGTATGGTTTCAGGTGGTGTGGTTTGGGGGTCTCAGTTTGGGGCAGTACTGTTTGGAGTTGGCATAGTTGGGGTCTTGGTTTGGGTCTGCATGGCTTGAGGTGGTATGGCTTGTACATCTTGGTTCAGGACAGCATGATCTAGGGGTCTTGGTTTGGGGCTGACATAGTTTAGGATGATTGGGTTGGGGCAGATGGTTTGAGGTGTCTTGCTTTGGGCTTGCACAGTTTGAGGTGGTACGGTTTGGGGGTCTTGGTTTGGGGTTGGCATGGTTTGGAGGCTTGGTTTGGGGTTGGCATGGTTTGAGGACAACATGGTCTAGGGTGGTCTTGGTTTGGAGTAAGCATAATTTGGAAGAGGCATGGTTTGTGGGTGTTGATTTGGGGTGGCATAGTTTGGGGCAGTATAGTTTGGGGTTGACATGGTTTGAGGGTATTGGTTTGGGGTTGGCATGGTTTGGGGTGGTATGGTTTAGGGGTCTTGGTTTGGGGCAGCATGGTTTCGGGGTCTTGGTTTAAGGTTAGCATAGTTTGAGATGGTATGGTTAGGGGGTCTTGGTTTGGGGACAGCATGATTTGGGGGTCTTGGTTTGGAGTTGCCATGGTTGGGGGGTCTCGGATTGGGGTTAGCGTGGTTTGATGTGGTATGGTTTGAGGTCTTGGTTTGGGGATAGCATGGTTTGGGGACAGCATGGTTTGGAGTTGCCATGGTTTGGGGGCCTTAATTTGGGGACCACATAGATTGGGGGCCTTGGTTTGACGTTGCATGGTTTCAGGTGGTATGGTTTGCGGTTCTTGGTTTGGGGGCAGCAATATTTTGGAGGTCTTGGCTTGGGGTTGCATGGTTTGAGGTGGAACAGTTTGGGGGTCTTGGTTTGGAGACAGCACGGTTTGAGGTGGTACGGTTTGGGGGACTTGGTTTGGGGATTGCATGGTTTGAGGGGTCTTGGTTTGGGGTTAACATGTTTTGAGATTGTATGGTTTGGGGGTCTTGGTTTTGGGTAGCCATGGTTTTGGGGTCTTGGTTTGGGGCTGCATGATTTGAGGGGGTATGGTTTGCGGGTCTTGGTTTGGGGTTGCATGATTTGAGGGGGTATGGTTTTGGGGTCTTGGTTTGGGGACAGCATGGTTTGGGGGTCTTGGTTTGAGGTTGGCATGGCTTGGGGGTCTTGGTTTGGGGTTAACATTTTTTGAGGTGGTATGGTTTGGAGTCTTGGTTTGTGGATAGCACAGTTTGAGGTGGCATGGCTTGGGGTCTTGGTTTGGGGCAGCATAGTTTTAGGTGGTCTTGGTTTGGAGGCAGTATGGTTTGGGGTTGGCATAGTTTTGGAATGGCATGGTTTGTGAGTGTTGGTTTGGGGTGGCACAGTTTGAGGCAGTATGGTTTGTAGTTGGTATGGTTTGTGGGTCTTGGTTTGAGGTTGGCATGGTTTGGGGTGGTATGGTTTGGGAGTCTTGGTTTGGGACAGCATGGTTTGGAAGGTCTTGGTTTGGGGTTAGCAATTTTTGAGGTGGTATGGCTTGGGGTCTTGGTTTTGAGATAGCATGGTTTGGGGCTCTTGGTTTGGGGTTGACATGGTTTTGGGGTCTAGGTTTGGGGTTGCCATGGTTTGATGCAGTAGGGTTTGATGATCTTGATTTGGGGATCTTGGTTTGGGGACAGCATGGTTTGGGTTGCCCTGGTTTGGAGGTCTTGTTTTGGGGACTGCATGGCTTGGGGGCCTTGGTTTGAGGTTGCATGGTTTGAGGAGGTATGGTTTGTGGGTCTTGGCTTGGGGACAGCATGATTTAGGAGTCTTGGTTTGGGGACACCATGGTTTGGGAGTATTGGTTTGAGGACAGCATGGTTTGGGTTAGCATGGTTTGAGGTGTTATGGTTTGGGGATAGCACAATCTGAGGTGGTATGGTTTGGGAGTTTTGGTTTGGGGATAGCATGGTTTGGGGGTCTTGGTTTGGGGTTAGCATGGTTTGAAGTGGTCTGGTTTGGAGATAGCACAGTTTGGGGGTCTTGGTCTGGGGTTGCACAATCTGAGGTGGTATGGTTTGGGGGTCTTGATTTGGGGATAGTATGGTTTGGGGGTCTTGGTATGGGGTTGCCATTGTTGGGGGCTTGGTTTGGGGTTAGCATGGCTTGAGGTGGTATGGTTTGGGGGGCTTGGTTAGGGGCTGCAATGATTAGGGGGTTGGTTTGGGGTTGCATGGTTTAAGGTGGTATGGTTTGGAGGTCTTGGTTTGGGGGTAGCATAGTTTGGAGGTCTTGGTTTTGGGTTGCCATGGCTTGGGGACTCTTGGTTTGGGGTTAGTATGATTTAAAGTGGTATGGTTTGGGAGGTCTTGGTTTGGAGATAGCATAGTTTGAGGTTGGCATGGTTTGGGGGTCTTTGGGGTTGGCATGGTTTGGTGACAGCATGGTTAAGGGGTCTTGGTTTGGGGACAGTATGGTTTGGGAGTCTTGGTTTGGGGTTACCATGGTTTGGGGGATCTTAGTTTGGGGACAGCACGGTTTGTGGTCTTGGTCTGGGGGTCTTGGTTTGGGGTCAACACGGTTTGGGGGTGTTGGTTTGGGGTTGGCATGGTTTGAGGCGGCATAGTTTGGGGGTCTCGGTTTGGAGACTGCATGATTTGGGGTCTTAGTTTTGGGAAAGCATGGTTTGAGGTGATATGGTTTGGGGGTCTTGGTTTGTGGCAGCATGGTTTGAGAGGTCTTGGTTTGGGGCAGCATGGTTTGGGGTTAGTATGGTTTGGGGATGGCACTGTTTGGGGTGGCATGGTTTGTGTGTGCTGGTTTGAGTGCAACATAGTTTGGGGGTCTCAGTTTGGAGCAACATGGTGTGGGGTTGGCATGACTTGGGGCAGCATGGTTGGGGCCAGGATAGTTTGGGGTCAGAATGATTTGGGGTTGGCATGGTTTGGGGAGTCTTGGTTTGGGTCAGCATGATTTGGGGGCTGTATTGGTTTGACTCATTCTTACCTTCAACTCGATGCCTTGCCCGTCGATCTCCACACTCTGCCTGGACAGTCCATTAATTTCAAATGTGATTATTTCATGATACAGTGTAACTTCCCTTGGGTAGAAGGTAACAGGAACCACCATAGTACCTCTAGGGGGCAGAACCTCAGACTGGAATGCTACCTCCAGGTGTGCCACATTGGTGAACAGACAATCCAAGCTATATGCAGAGACAGAGAAAACAAGCTGTTATTGTACCATGGACTAGGATATTCTCCAGTGAGGTATAGCAAGGTAGTCTTTATTGTCCATATTCTTCTTTATTCATTATCTTCTCTATTCTGTGCTCCTTGTGAAGATTCTGCAAGCTCTGCCCCTTGCTAAGCACTCACTGGTACTTATACATACATAGATACATAGACAGTGTCGGCAGATAAGAGCCTATGGCCCACCCAGTCTGCCCATTTGAGCTTGTAAGTTCAGTTTGTTTTCCTAGAAGTCTGTTGTACCTTACCCCTGACCTCCAGAATTCCTTTATGTCTATCCCATGCATTCTTAAATCCTTATTGTTTCAGCCCCACACTTCCTCTGGCAGGGTGTTCCACTTGTCCACCACCGTTCTGTGAAGAAATTCTTTCTCGTGTTTCCTCTGAATCGTCCTCCTCAACTTCATCCCATGCCCTCTAGTCCTGGAACATCTTTTTAAGCTTAAAATAGTGTTTTCCTGCACCCTGTTCCTCCCTGTAGAATACTTGTATGTCTCTATCATATCCTCTCTCCTCCTCTCCTCCAGAGTACATGTTCAGTTCCTTCAACTTGTCTTCATAGGACTTGTGATGCAATCCATGCACCATCTTTGTTGCCCTCCTCTGAACCTTCTCTACCCTGTCTATGTCCTTACGTGGTATGGTCTCCAGACTGTACACTGTACTCCAGGTGGGCCTCACTAGTGTCTTGTATAAGCGAATTATGACCTCCTTTTCCTGCTGGTAATGCCCTGCCTATACATCCCAGCATCCTATTTGCTTTACCTTCTGCCTTGTCACACTGTTTCCCTACCTTGAGGTCATCCAGAGATAACCCCAAGATCCCTTTCCTACTTGGTGCATGCTATATCCTCACCCCCAACTGGTATATTGTGCCAGGGTTATTGTGCCCCATATGCATTATCTTGCACTTCTTTGCATTGAATTTCAGCTGCCAAACCCCTGACCATTCTTCAAGTTTCTGCAGGTCGCTTCTCATTCTGTCTACACCCTCTGGTGTGTCTACTCTGTTACAGAGCTTTGTGTCATCAGCGAACAGTGAAACTTTTACTTTACTTTTACTTTAGCCTCTTTTTTTCCAAACAGGGAATGCCTGATTAAAACTTTCAACTCTCCATCTCTAAACCCTGGACTTTACCACTAAGAGCAGTTATCCGCACTGAGCTAGTAGGAATTCCCTATATACTTTAGACTGGCTGCTCCTTCCCCTCCCCTTACTATGCCACCCATTACACTCCTGTTGCCTAATCAAGTTTTCCCAAAGGCTGTCTCTCCAACACTGGCACCCTGCACTAGATCCCTGCTGGTGGCAACCTGAAGCTGGTGCCAGTGTCAGGGGACACCCCTCTGCCTAGGACTCAGGAGTTCTCGGAGTTAGATTGATCGAGTAGGACAATGCAATCTCTGTTATCCAACACTGGAGCTAGCAGGGGTGTGGCAGCAGTGAGGCACTCTGCTTCCAGGGAAGGGGACAGTGGACCTCCTGTTATTCATGCACCCTCTGCTAGCTGACCATGTGTAATATCCGCTGCAAAAGCAGACCCTCACATGTTCTTCTGTCAGGAGGAAAGGCACCTGTTTGGGGGCTCCAATGCTGGTGCGGAAGGGGATGGGGAACCAATAAGGAGGGAAAATGGATTAAAAGAATTTTGAAAAGCCAGAGTGAGCTGGTTCAGTGGCATTGAGTGGAAGGGGACCTCTCTGGCATGCTGGTGATCTGGGTTTGAGCCCTGAGCCAGGGACATTTGGTTCAAGGCTGGCAAGAAGGGGAAATGAGCATCTGCTTGGATGCTCACCTCCGGGGCAGTGGGGGGACGCACACTGCTTGAAGAGTGGCACCTGGAGGTAATGCAGGGCCACTGCTGGCATGGGAGACCATGTGCTGGTGGGTCCCATGCCCAAAGCAATAATGTGGCACACTCTTTGTGGAAGGAGGAGTTGGGAGGGAGAAATGGAAATTACGTACTTACCATAATTGCTGATCTTCTTGGACAGTCTCCATCACTCATTCACATGACTGTGATAGCATTGGAGGCACTAGGACCAAGCGGGAGCCAACATTTTTCAGAAGGGTTGGCGCCGAGACAGGACCACGCATGCATGGCACCGCAAGACTAGCTCGTGCCTGTGTAGGCTATCTCAGCGTCGACCCTCCAACCGCCTCAATACCTTTTCGACCGAGGAGGTGTGGCGAAACTAATGACAATAACTCATCCTGAGTTTCTGTGCCTGAGAGGGCCCAGATGGCCTTTGCAAGAAGGGTCAAAGAACAATGTCTTCACAGCCTGAACCATAGGACCATGAAGATCAGGAAAGAAAATGAGTGAACCCAGGGGATGGCAGATGGGCATGTGAATGAGTGATGGAAACTGTCCAAGAAGATCAACAATTACGGTAAGTACGTAATTTCCATATCTTCCTGGACTAAGTCTCCACTCATCCACACTATTGAGAGAGTACCAAGCTAAAAATCAACCACCCTGAGTAGGGTGGAGGAGATAGGGTTCACTCAGAAAGGACGGTGAAGGACTGCTCTGCTAATAAACAGAGCTGTCTTGGAAAGAGCATCTAGAATATAGAGCAAACAAGATAAGCACTTAAGCTGTAACTCACCACTTTGTGGGTGACTGCAATGGACACAAAATGAAATTCAGCCAGTAAGCCACAACCACTCTAGGTGAGCAACGAGAACCTGGACTCACAATTTGGTACAGGACCAAAATTAATAGTGTCAAAGACATGTACTAATCTAATGTAAAAGGACCTCAGGAACTGAAAGAGCCAGAGGTAAACTCTACTGGTTCAGGGTAGTCTGAAAAGCGCAGACGGAACCCCCACTACCAAGTATGGCTGACCAGCAAACAACAGGTCCAGGAGCACTTGAACCCCTTACTTGGTGAGCAAAGAAGGTCCAGGTGGGGTTAGCCCATCAAGGAGAATGGTTTCCACTTAGTCACTAAAACCTTCCTGATGGAAGGCCGAGCACGACTTAGAAGCCTCTTGTGGTGGTCTAGTAGAACCAGATCCTACCCACTGCATATTCCAAAAAGGAACCATCCTGCCCCTATGTGTACAACTGTAGTAGCAGTCTCTGAACTCCGGGAAGAAAGGAAAAGTGTACAGGAGGACATGTCCACTGCGGAAAAAAAAACATTCTGACAGAAAAAAACGGGGTGGATTTCTAAGGCAAATAGAGGCAGATGTGCATTGAGGAGGGACACAGCAGAACCAAGTTAGGGCTAACCCATTCATTGCAAGTGACCGAACAGCAGCAGAAGTGACTCAATGCATTGAGGCACCACTCACTCCGGCCTCCCTGAAGGGAGTAGAAAGGATTCTAGTTTGCTTTGCTGAAAAAACAAACAGCACAGCTCCATCACACACTCAGAGAGGATAGCTTCGCATGCGACTGGCACGGAACCAGTGCGCAGGAACCGAAGGTGTGAATATTTGAGAACCCATCTCAGAAAAAGACCTACTTGACCTACGGTCAAGAAAGGAGCATGTCGTCTGTTAAGTTGAAGCAAGCAAGGAAGTGGGAACCTAAGTTCTGACTCGCTGAAGAGTCACTTCTGTTGCTGCAAGGCTCTGATCAAGAGAGGAAAGCCTGATAAAAAAAGGGGGACCAACAGACTGGGCAGTCACCTAGGTCTAAGAAATATCTCGGAATAAGAGAAATCTCTCTTGGAGAAAAGAGATGATCCATACCTCCACTGGACTGGACTCCCCCAGGGGTAGAAGAAGTCAGGTACTCTTTATCGTAGTTTAGAGAGTACCATCTCAAGCGCTGAGGTGGAACCTGACCAGATCCAAAAGTGTGGTATTGGGTAATTTCAGCTAGGTCCTGCGCTGTGATAATTTTAACTTTTTTTTTTTTTACCATTAGTCTGAGTCTGACAAGGTTTCAGGCTGCTATCTAGCAAGGATTGCCCGATAACAAAAATGACAAAGATGCCATCCCTCTGAGGGGCAGGAGGAGCCTGAGCATCCATAACTAAAATTGTGACCGGACTAATAATCACAGCTGAAGAGATGTTAACCACCTGCTGAAGAAGAAGAAGGGGCAGTATCAGAAGGGGGCTATATACCCCTATCAAAGTAGTGGAAGAGTCTGTGCAGCTCCCGACCATTGAATTAGAATGTTCCACACAGCGTAATTGTCTTCACGACTGAAAGAGTCTAGACGCAGAGATGAATGGTCCACGGATGCAATCCGAACACTATGGTGGACCCCATCACTGAGGAACTACTTAAAAGATCTTCCATCACAGACTCTGATGATAGAGAGGGCGTGCCCTTCGGTATATAAAATGAGTCATCTGCTGTATCACTGAACAGAAGGACAGGGAGAGACTCATCTAGATGCACTTCTACCCCAGAAGGACCCCTAAGGGAGGTCTAGGTAAGAGCCACTAGAGACTCCACTACCAGGAAGAATGTTGAGGAGCTTGGCACCACACAGGGAGCCAAGAAAGTGCTGAGCAGAATGAGAGATTCCGCTGGCAGAACAGTACAGAAGAGTTCCGTCAGCAGAAAACTGCTGGATGTCACAAGATCCCACGCAGACCGCCACTCACTAAGATGTGTGGAAAAATAATTCACAGAACAGGACTTCATTCCGTGGAAAACATCTTGCCACAAGTTCCGTGGAAGAAGAGGTCTGCAGAAGGAAATCCATCATTCTGCCAGACAGCACCAACTGGCACCCCTGCAGCACTAGCATCACTTGTGGAACAGGCGGGGCACCAAGCAGTGTCTATGCTAACCTGGGTGACACCTGAGGGCCCCCGCGGCGGTGCCCGCAGGTACCCCCGGCACCCATGGCAGCAATGGCACCCGAGGGCACCCCTAACACCCATGGTACCAGAGTCAGCCATGATCCTCGTGGAACCCATGACACCCATGGCAGCACTGGCACCTAAGGGCACCCATGGACTCATAGTACCCATAGCACCCAAGGTACTCATGGCACCCATGGGTGCCCACGGCACCACCCGCAAGACACCCGCGGCACTGCCAGTGGTACTGGCAACCAACAGTACCCGCAGCACCGCACAGAGAGACGGCACCGAGCCATGGTGCTGACTTCTGGCGCCATCCCAAACACCAGCAGTGCCACCCACGGCACTGCCAAAACCAGCAGCCACGGTGCCGGACCTGCAGCGCCACCCATGAAACAGGCACGGCGCCAGGACACCACCACCATGGAAATGCCAATGGAGAATCCTGAGAAGAAAGGGAGAAGGAAAAAGGTGGTGCCTGTGCCGGCCCCTGCATGGAAAGAGAGAGGGGGGTAGGCAAGAGGTGTCGACACGATGGTGAAGGCACCAAGAGGGCACCGTGCTCATCCTGATCTAATCGATCTAATCAACCCGGCCCTGGTCCAGTGACTCCGAGGCCCAGCGCCCCCCAAAATCAGGAACAGTGGCCAGGAAAACTGGATAGAAGGCCATCCTGGTGGCGCTGAGGGTTAAGGTGCTGGACGCCACACCGCGCTCCACGCTGGCGACCTGGGTTTGGGAGCGGACTCGGGTCGCTGGGGGGCGGCCGGGGGAGTTAGGTTTGAGCGTCCCATGATGGCTTGCCTACTCCGGGAAGGGTTGAGGCCACAGCCCGAACACTTGCCTGACTCTGGGCAGAGGCTCAGAGTACTGCAAGCCCCTAACATCAGGGGCATGGGCGGCTGCTATACAGCGTGATGTCAGCGCTTGATGCCTTGATGTCGGGGGTCCATCGCTGGGAAGACGGAGCCCCTGGAGATGTGCCCTCGATGTGCCTTTGCCCGTCCGACTGATGAAAGTTGACTGATGGGGTAAGGGGGCTCTGCCCCATCCTCGCTCAGGAGGTACGCTGAAGCTCCATGGGATCCAGTGGGGTCGTTCGGGCAGGGTGGAAGGTAGAGGGATGTCTGCCTTGGGGCTCCTGAAGGGTCAGGGATGGCAGGCTGGGAAAGGTGGATAAATAGCGATTTCAAAAAAAAAAATGGATAGACGTCAAGCCCCCTGCTCCACAGGAGCAGCCCAGATATGAAACTGCTCACCGGAGCTCCAACGAGGACAGAGGTGGCGTCTGTAGTCGAACAATGCAGCCGTTAGGAGTGGGGCCAAAGAGACCACAAAATCAGTTCAGGCCTGTGCCCCTCCCAGCTAACAATCCTCATGCACGCGACTGCCACAGGGCAACCTCGAGGGCACAGATTCTTCTTCTCCCAGCGGAAGAAGAAGAACTCGAGGTTAAGCGGAGCTGGATCCCCAGAACCGCTAATTCGTGCATCAGTGGACTGTCCTTCCCCCCCCGAGCACAGGACTGTTTGTAGTCAGACCCCCTCCATTTATCAAAGGGCAGCGGACCGGACACAGCCATAACAACTTTCAAAGGAAGTCTTCCTACCGTCACCACTACCATCTAAGGACGACTCAGTCGATGGCAGGTGAGAAGAAAAAAATTACTCACCTTAGTAATGTTGTTTCTTCTAATGGAGTCTTGCTGTATTCTGACAGTAGCAGTGAGTCCCAACCTTCGAACTGCCCCAGAGATGAAAGTTAACTTTCCATGCAAAGCATGGAACGCTGAGCTCGAGCTCGGTTGAGACTCTGTCTGTTGCTGTTTAAACTCAAACCGTTAGATCTTTTGAGCTACACTCACTGAGGTCCTGTGTGAAGCTGTGAAACTACACTCAGCCAACTGGCTACTAACATAAAACAGATTTTTGGTCCCAAAACAAAGACTCAAGTCAGGAGACCAAAAATGGAATAAACACAACACCCTCACCAAAAGAAAGGTGATAACAAAAAGGGTGAGGCACCTCCTGAGTGCCAACACTGCCGCTGCCCACCCACATCCCAAAAACAAAGGTTCTGAGAGGGGAAGGCGGGAGGGAGGTCTGAATACAGCAAGACTCCATTAGAAGAAGCAACATTACTAAGATGAGTAATTTTTTCTTCAAACATGAAGTCTTGCTGTATTCTGACAGTAGCAGACTACCAAGCGATACCTCCATGGAGGAGGGACAGAACCTACTTAGGTAATAGGCTCTGAAGCACAGCTGTGCCAAACCGAGCATCACTCCTAGCCTGGCAGAAGGAGAAATCTCTGGAGCGACTGTTCAGTGAGGCAGAGTAAAGAATCTGACGGTTTGAGTTTAAACAGCAACAGACAGAGTCTCAACCGAGCTCGAGCTCAGCGTTCCATGCCTGGCATGGAAAGTTAACTCTTTCATCTCCGGGGCAGTTCGAAAGTTGGGACTCAGTGCTACTGTCAGAATACAGCAAGACTTCATGTTGTTTGAATTTCTTTTCCTTTTTCTTCAAGATCTTCTTTTCTTGTTTGTAAAATAAGAAATTAATATTACTAAAATGTTAAATTAAACACTAAAAGCTGCTGTCGTATAGACAAAAACTTTGACTCCAGCAGACGAGCGACGTTGACATCCAAGCACACAGGACGGCAGAAGAAAAGGAACTGAGGTGGTTGGAGGATCATTCTCAAGATAACCTACACAGGCACAAGCTGAGCTTCAGCGGTTACCCGCCACGTGCGGTCCTGTCTGAGCACTGACCCTTCTGAAAAATGTTGGATGTGAGGAAATTTGAGGTCGCAGCCATGTCCTCCAGAGTCTCTTGTCTAGAGGGACTTGCAAGAAGCCAGTCATCCAGATATGGGAATATCTGAATTCCGATTTTCCTCAAATGCACCGCGAGAACTGCACAGTACTCTGTAAAAACTCGAGGCGTCGAGGACAGCCCAAAGGGCAGGACTCTGACTAGGTAGTGTTGACCCAATGCCATAAATCTTAGGTATTTGTGGTGTTCTGGTTGTAAGAGAATGTATTGGTAGGCATCCTGCATGTCCAGAGAGGCTAGCCAATCATGTTGCTGAATCAAAGGTAGCAGGGTACCGAGTGATATCATCTTGAACTTTTCCTTGTAGAGGAATTTGTTTAGCTTTCTGAGATCCAGAATAGGGCGTATGCCGCCAGTTTTCTTTGGAACCAGAAAGTAACGGGAGTAAAAACCTGTGTTTCATTGATCCAGTGGAACTACCTCTACTGCCCTGTTGTTCAGAAGGCCTTGCACCTCGGAAGCAAGAAGATCTGATTGCACAGCAGACAGCCTGGGCTGTCACTTGGGAGGTTGATCGGGTGGGGGAGGTTCCGACAGATTGAGAAAGTACCCCTCACGGATTATCCTGAGGATCCATTTGAATGATATTACAGACTTCCACTGGTTGTAGAACTGAGTCAGATGACCTCCCAATGCCAAGAAAGAGTCCCTCTCAGACAGCTGAGGTGGGTCCTGAGCCGGAAACTCAGAGGGTGGCACTCAGAGTTTTTGGGCCCTCTGCTTTCTGCTGCATTTTCTTTTGCGGCTGAGGAGTTATGGTCTATAGTAGCTCCGAGGAGACTTCCGACTCGGGCAGAGCTTCTACCGTTGCTTTGAGCGAATGCCAAAGAACATACTCGTATTGAGAAAAATAACGCTGGTAACTAGCAATATGCATGCCCAGAGCTGAAGCTGCAAAGACCCACTTACCCAAGGTGTTGATCTTGCAAGACTGTTTGTTTATAGGAGGGGCTGTAGATTCCTGAGGAAGGACAGCCTTATCATTCTCTGCCAGGACCACTAAGGCATCAGCAAAGGCCTGTGGGGCCAAGATGGGGCAATCCTTGAAAGGGGCATATTTCCTATCTATGGACTTGGCCACAGAGGGAATAAGAGCTGGATTCTGCCACACCATCTGGGAAAGAGTCTCAAAAGAGGGCTGTACCAGAGGGGTTAAATCCATATGGATTTCCGGAACATGCAGATACTGGAGCTGCAGAAGCTTCCCAGGATCGATTTCCATGGTCTGGAGAGAAAGAGTAGAATTTAAGTTCTTGAGCAGAGACTTAAAGGAAAGGTCTTCCACCACACGCTCTGCAAAAGGATGGATCCCTGCCCCCAGGGCAGAATCGACATCAACATCATCACCCAGCCAAAGATCAGGATCAAGCTCAAAATCATCTCCTGACAGTCCAGGGGGCATTGTATAGACAGGAAAAGAATGAAAACCAGGAGAAAAAAGAGGAGACAGAATCGGAGTAGAAAACCTCTGTAAACTATGCGGCGTCGTCAAAACCCCCCATGTCATCGAAGAGAGCAGAGCCGAGAAAAGAGATGGCGCCACCACAGAAAATGGTGCCGCACATGGCGGTGACACGGAGCATGGCGCTGACCATGGTGCCGACCACCACGGCGCCAACCAGCACGGCGCCAGTCACCATGGTGCTGACCATAATGGTGCTGACCACCATGGGGTTGATCACTCTCCCCCCGGCACTGCACACAGTGCCAACACCACCCTGGCACCGACAGGGCATGCGGCACTGTGATCGGCACCGACACCATATGCGGCACCAAAAAAGGACCCCGGAGTCGGAGAAGCCGGCACCAGAGGCAACGGCACCCGCAGAAGTCTGAACTGCGATTTGCAGGTAAAGAATGAAAAATGATAGGCGATAAAGGCATCGGTGTGGACCCCTGCGCCGCAACCATGTGAGGGGGGAATAGACATTGGAGCGCGGAGTCGATGGCACCGAAGAAGGCGCCACACGACCAGAAAGTCCTAATCGCCCCACCTGCTGATCCGAAACTGACATACCCAAAGGCCCCAGCGATGGACTGGCCAGTTCAGGCAGTCAGGACAACCTCCGAGTCCACTGCTGCATAAGAGCGGCCCAATGGTGAAACTGCTCATCGGAAGCCCATCCAATAGGCGGTGAGGGGCTCATATGTTGAAGAAGCCAGCAATCAGAGACAGAAACTGGAGACTCCAAAAGAGGAAAAGACTGGCCCCTGACCCCAACAACTGACTGTCTATGCGCAGACGTATCAGAGGGCGATCTCAAGTGGTGCAGTTTCTTCTTCAACTTGTAGGCAGAAGAACTTGAGGCCTAACGGTGCAGTGAATGGGACCATTTCTTTTTATGCTTTCGGGGGGACCGCCCATTCCCCCAAGCACTGGACGGTCCATTGTCAGACCCTCCCCTCCGGAAAGGGCGGCAGACCAGACCTGGCCCACCTGACTAAACAGCTTTCATACAAAGTCTCCCAACCGTCACCTGCCCCACTCATGGTCGACTGAAGACTTCTTCTTGTACAAAAGTAATTTTATTAAATGTAATCGGTACTTTAATGATAAAATACTAAAACTGAAAACTAAGTTGCAGGTTTGAAGCTGGACTCCGGGCGGGTGAGCAACGTCGTCACTGAAGTGCACTCGACGGCAGGAAAAAAGGAACTGAGGTGCTTGGAGGGCTGACACCGATATAGTCTATTCCGCACAAGCCTAGCTCATGGTGCCACTTCCTCGCGGCTCCATCTTGGCGCCAACCCTTCTGAAAAAGTTGGCTCCCGCTGGGTCCTAGCGTCTCCAGTATACTCCCATTAATGTGAATGAGTGGTGGAGACTTTATGTCCAGGAAGATCTACTGTATGTTTGAGCAGCTGATGCCATGTGCCGCTGTTTATACCTGATTTCTTTCTCCTCTTTGTTCGTGATGACCAAGGTCTGTCTGTAAGGAGGCATTCCTGCATGGTAGATGAAAGAAGGCCCAAAGTCATGCTTGGTGAAGGAGAATTGAATACCAGGGGCTACAGCAGACCCAGTGAGGATGCAGCTAAAGATAGGACCATGTTGTATCTGCAAGCAGAACACAAAACAAATCACAAAAGTTTAAAGCAAAACCCCACCAAATAGATCGCTGTGTTCATATGTTACATTTAAAATCACAGTATCATTTGTAGCCAGTCAGGATTGTTTATTCCTAAACATTTCCAACACTCATACTGACCAAAAGAGTGCCTCTTATGAGGTGCTCCAGATAAGGTGAATACAGACCCTATTTATACTTGAGAAAAGGGTTTTTATGAGTCTATTTTTCACTGATTTGTGTACTAAATAGGTTCATAGGTTACGGATTCAAGTCAAGTAGCTTGCAGGCCATTAATAGACTTGCCACTAACAGTGGATGTATCCTAACTTGTCAGCCCCCATATATAAATCCAGAAGATGTTTGAATGCAGTCATGCTGTACGCTCCTACCACATTATCTGGCAAGGCGTTCCACAAATTCACCGCCCTCTCGTTTAACCATCTCCCTCTCCTTGTGGTTCTATATAATTCCCCTTTTAACCAATTCCTATACCGTCTAAGTTCTCTACCTTGGTGTTCCTTTATAATCAGCCCTGCTGATTCCAAAATTATAACAGTCTTGGCACACCACAGGGACACACAAAAAAACTCTCCACACAAGGAAGATAGTAATAATACTTATTTTACTTGCCAAATTCAAAAAACAGCGGTAACAGATGAGTACAAATTTGCAAAGGGCAAGTGCAGAGACAGAACAACTCCTCATGCAAGTTTCACCCGAACACGGGCTCATGCATTGTTCTGTCTCGGAGCACCCATCCCTCTGTGCGGCTCTACTCAGCTGTTTTATGATTCCAAGATTACTTCGTCACGGACGGCTCTATATACATAGCATAAATCTCCTCGTACTCTATGATATCCCATAGAGTACATACCCAGTTCCTCCAGTCTGTCCCTACAAGTCCTATCTTTAACATCATAAACTTTCCTAGTTAACTTTCTCTGTACTCTTTCCACACTCTTGCTAGAAGCTATACTACATGGTGAACAAAGAGGAGCACCGTATTCTAACACTGGTCTCACCAGTGACCCATAAAGTGTGACCAATACCTCACTCCTTCTGCTGTGGACGTTCCTCAATATGTTCCCCAGGATCCTATATGCTCTCTCCACACACTCACTGGATTGCTTCTTAAAACTCAATTGATTGTCAATCCACACTCCCAGGTCCTTCTCATCCTCTGTTGGTATAATTATGTTGCCATTGATAGTGTGATGGGCCTTCATATTATTTGCACCGGAGTGCTTCACTCTACACTTCGTTTCATTGAACACCAATTTGTGGTCCGTAGCCCAGATAACCAATTTATCAAGCTGACCCTGAAGTTTTTCTAAAGACTCTAAATTATTTACAATGGCCCCCACCTTTACATCATCGGCATCTTTACAGTGCCATGCCCCATCACCTACCTGCATTGTAGGTATAAACACTCTAAACAGAGTGGGCCCCAAAATCGATCCTTGTGGGACTCCACTGACCACTCCTCCCCATTCTGACCAGTTTCCTCTTATGCTCACTCTTTGTCTTCTCTGAGACAGCCATGAATCATGACCCTATCCAGTCTACCAATTAGGCAATAATGCCCGACAGGGTGTGTGTTGTGCTGGGACAATGTCACGCCTCAGGTGGTTGGGCACCAGTAGTGCCGTTATCTAATGACACACACCCTGAAGCATTATTATATTATAAATAGCTCCGTTGTTACATATAAAGTAAAAAATAATTTTAAAGAATTTTTTTATTAGTGTGGAAAAATATTTTTGTTTCTTAAGAGGAGATGCAAAAAAAAGGCTCAGGCTCATCATTCAAAAAATCATCTGCAGGTTCACAGTGAGGCCGAGACTAGACCGTGATGTTGTACTGATTAACATCACAGGTCTAGCCCAAGACTGATCAATCAGAGTCCATGATTTTTTCTTGCTATTGTATAATTCCTCATTAATACCCATCGTCTGTAATGAATACACCTGATTTGTGTGCTGTTGGGCCACCTGGACAGTGTGCCATTTTATTTGTGTTCCACCGCCTTCACAATGCCTGGTGACCTGGAGTTCCTACATATTTTTTTGGTCTTCCACTCTGCTTCTGTGAACTCGACCCCTGCTCCCCCTTTTTCCACCATCCACCCACCTGCCACACTTTAAGTCCATTGACTGGACCAGCACTGAATACAGCCGTGATCTACATGTGCTCCCTCCTATGCTTCACCATACACGTTATCAGTTTTGATGGGGGGAATGTATGGGACAGCAGAGTGAGTTGAGCTGTGCAAGGGCGGATAGGAAGGTGATGAGTGAGTGGGAAAGTGTTCCATTTGTGGTCAGTGTTGGAGATGTGGATTCAGCGGCTGCGGCTCACTGGACGATGGAGACAAAAACTTGCTGCAGTTAGACGTGGAACTTAAGTGACGGTGAGACAGGGTAAACCCTCGGTTCAAGGCCCCCAGAAGCAGTCAGCCCCAGAGTAACTACTGTGGGGGTGGTTGGGTGGCCTACAGAGCCAGGCTCCATTTGTAGATACTGGGAGTGGGAGGGAGGTATTTTTGAATGGAGCTCCTGCTTTCTAAGTAAAAATCTTGCTGTGGGCATGATGATAGTGCTAGTGTGTGTGTGTGTTACCATTTCCAGTGTCTGCTGTATAGGGCTGTGCGAGTCGGCAAATTTGGCCCAACAGTCCAATTTCGAGCTGGGCTTGGCAAAACTTGAAATGGTCGATTCGGCCTGAAAATAAATGTCAAATTTGCCAATTCCAGCTGCAGGGCCCTAGTCTCCCACAGTGGCGATAACCCCACCCCATGCCCAGCCCAGAATTGGATGGACACAGCAGGAGGCCTGAAGGTGGAACAGAGACAGAAGAACCCTTTTGTCTTATGAGCTTGGTTATTATATTTAATAATAACCAAGCTACTATACTATGCCATGCATGTAGGTGGTGAGGACACAGGGTGCATTTGCTTACATCAGGAAGGGATGGACTGACTGGGGCTAACAACATAGGCTGGCGGGAGGGAGTAAAGTCAGGCCCCAGACACTACAGTCAGTGACACTTACTCCTCATCTCGAGGGATGCAGCATGGTCTCTCCAGTCCACACACAAAAAAAAAAATACATACCCCTATATGTTAAATGAGGGATTCCCAGATTTTCTCCTTGAAGCGGGAGACAGATAGCATCAATTTTTTGATACACTGGTGTCGGCGATCATTTAGGGCGTCTCGGGCCTAAAGAAACGCTCAACAAGCTAGTGGCAAATACGCTGCTGTAGTGTTTTGCTCCTCTGACCTCCACTCTTCCTCAAGCTCCACAGATACATGCCCACTTTGCTGAACTGGGAGGGACAGAGGAGATGAGACCAATCAGCAGCCAGCTAGAACGTTAAAAAAGGCGCGCTTTGAACAGCACACAAGTTACTGTGCTCCTTTACATGCAGTGTGCAGGGAAATTGTGGGTCTAAATTTCGAGTTTCTGTTTTGGGTTTGGCAGTGTGAAACCCAATCCGGGCCATTAATTCTGAACACTGCCAAACCCGAACGGCCCGAACTTGTGACCCGACCAGATGCCCAGCCCTACTGCTGTATAGCCTCTGCTATTATGCATGTGTATTGTAGTTTTTAAAAAGTACTCCTCATTGATCACCATTTTGTAATTTGTACTCAGCTGAATTTTGTTTTACTCACCACACTTTGCAATGAGGGGTATGGGGGTGGGGTGGGGGTGGGGGGTGGTTAGCAACCAGCAGAGAAACAGCATCTCACTAAGCTCCTCAGGAGATAGCAATTTCTAAATAACGACTTTAACTTTGTTTTTCTAAAACTTCTCTTTGTGCAACTGCTAGACTTACCAGAGAAGAACTGGTACAAATTCATACTTTTTCTGTCAGTGGGGAACCCAAGAAAGACAGCACGGCAAGAGAGCAGCAAAACCAAACAGAGCAAGCTGCAAGACTCTTCAGCCTTGACCGAGCAGGCGGGAAACTTCTAGTGGCACTTCAGAGCCCTCCAATGCCACGCTACTACAGGCCATCCATGGCCACAGTCACTGCAAATGCTACATCTATAGCTGTCAAGGAAATTATAAAAGAAAACAAAGTGCTGAGGCTACGGCTTTAGCACCTAGAAAACAGTGTTAGGATGGTCAACGTGCACCTTTTAGGGATCCCAGAAAACTCAAAGGGGACTAATGCAGTCCATCACATTACAGATCTTTTGGGACCAGTACTGGGCCTGGATCTTTCAGGGCTAATTACCAGATCATATCACATTACTCCCCGTTAAAGACCCGCAGGCCTTGACCAGCCCAAGACCATGCTAATGGTTACCTTGGTATTGCATGTAAGGGATTACATTCTCACAGTAGCAAAAACCAAGGGATCTCTCTGCAATCAAGAAGAGACTTGAAAGTACTGTTTTCCGGACCTGAGCTACGAGATCCACAAATGGCAAAAGGCTTTCGATGCAGTCAGAGCTGGTCTCCAGGTGCTCAGAAGTGCCCACAGACTCCAGTTTTCAGCTAAACTCAGGCTCACATATGCAGGAAAATTGTTTTTATTTTTGGATCTGCAAAAAGTAGGAAAGAACAGGAGGCCCTAAGAAAAGACTTTAATGCTAAGCAGCTTTCCCTGGAGGGAAATGAGGAAGACGGATGAGTCGGGACAGTACAGATACGCTTGTTTCTTTGTTTAAAATGAGGAAACTACAGACCTGTTAGTTTAACCTCAGTGGTAGGAACAATGATGGAATCACTTCTGAAGGAAAGAATTGTTGCGTATCTAGAGGCCAGAGGGGCACAGGACCCAAGGCAGCATGGATTCACAGTGGGAAGGTCATGCTAGACAAATCTGATAGATTTCTTTGACTGGGTGACCAAAGTAGTTGATCAGGGAGGGGCTGTGGACATGGCCTACCTAGACTTTAGCAAGGCATTTGACACAGTCCCACACAAAAGATTAATATACAAGTTAGCCAGCCTGGGAGTGGGTCTCAAGATGACAGCCTGGGTAAAGAATTGGCTGGAGAATAGGACACAGAGAGTAATAGTAAATGGAGTCCACTCTGAAAAAAGGGGGGTTAGCAGTGGGGTACCGAAGGGTTCAGTATTAGGACCGGTCCTCTTCAATGTCTTTATAAGCGACATTGCAGAGGGACTGGAAGGAAAAGTATGTCTCTTTGCAGATGACACAAAGATCTGCAACAGAGTTGATGCACAAGGTGGGGTGGAAAGGATGAGAAGGGACTTGCAAGGTTAGAGGAATGGTCAAATGTATGGCAGCTTAGATTCAATGCTAAGAAGTGCAAGGTAATGCACCTGGGAAACAAAAACCCAGGGGAAGAGTACACAATGGGGGGTGAGATACTAACAACAACAAAAATGGAAAGGGACCTGGGGGTAGTCATATCAGATGACCTAAAGGTGGGCAAGCAATGTGAGAGGGCAGCAAGGAGGGCTGGGGGATACTGGGATGCACAGGGAGAGGCATCACCAGTAGAAAACAAGAAGTTATTATCCCACTGTACAGACAGCTGGTGAGACCACATCTGGAGTACTGCGTGCAGTTCTGGAGACCCAATCTCCGCAAAGACATAGACAGGATGGAAGCTGTCCAGAGGAGGGCAACTAAAATGGTGCAGGGTCTGCACCGGAAGACATATGAAGAGACACTTAAGGAGCTTAATATGTATAGCCTCGAGGAAAGGAGGGAGAGGGGGACATGATAGAAACTTTCAAGTACCTCAACGAATCAACAAAGTCCAAGAGGGTAGCATCTTCAAAAAGAGAGGTGCAAGAACAAGGCCAATTTGAAGATAGAAGGGGGCTGCCAGAGGTAATTTAAGGAAGTATTTTTTCACAGAGGGTTGTGGATGGATGGAACAGCCTTCCAGAGGAGGTTGTGGAGTCAAAACTGTGGTGAAATTCAAGCATGTATGGGACAGTCATAAGGCAATAATAGGGGGTGGGGGTAGGAAGAAGTAGGCTGCTGGTTAACTAGGATCTGCAGCTTATCCATCAGGTAGGGAAATGGGCAGACTGGGTGGGCCAAGCGGTCCTTATCTGCCGTCAAATTCTATGTTTCTATGTTTCTTTTTAACAAACTTCAGTGAGCAGACGGAATACCAGGTAAGTGGGTCAGTTGGTGCGTAGATATGGTTGTTTAATTTTTTTTAAATATCTGCTTACTAAAGGTTTTCGTTATGCAACAAGCATACATACACCAACAAGAGGCATCTCAGTGACAAATGACTTCCAAGCCAATATGTCAAGCTGTCTAGTACATAGATCTTTCTGCCTAATTACAAACTCCATTTAAGAAATAAAACCAGGAGGGGGCGCTGTGGAGCCCGAAAAGCATGCAGCATATTCTAGTGAGCTCTGTACAAGAATATACCTCCATAGCCCTACATACTACTTTAGAGGAGTTATTGGTGATTTTCGACCAGATTTTTGAAAAGAGCGACCTCACTTTACTCGGAATAGGTTATCCTAAAAAGGACAGACAGTTCGCTGGTGGTGGGAAAAGTAAAGGAACTACTGTGTCCTTACACCCAGAGGATGCCACGCTGCCTGCTGAGGCATCTGGATCAGGAGACACTATTGACTCTTTGGGCCACAAACTGCAAATGTTGATCCAATTTGTTACATCGCTAAATGCTAAGGTGGATGATTTCAACGGTAGGGTCATGGTCATGGAAAAAGCTGTTGATGACTTACAAGAAGTTGTTCTGGACATTAAAAAAATGAAAATTACGTACCTACCGTAATTCTTGATCTTCTTGGACGAGTCTCCATCACTCATTCACACTATTGGGATCTGCGCCGGAGGCACTAGGACCCATCGGGAGCAAACTTTTGCTGGAGGAATTCGACACCAGAGATGGCGCCGCGAGCCACAGGCGCCTGAGCACTAGCTTCGCTGCAATGACTATCTCAGGCCGACCTCCAACCGCCTCAGTACCTTTTTTACCAAGGAGGTACAGCGCAACTAACGTAAAGAGTAACTTAACCTTAAGACCGGACATAAGATAGTCCGGGCGACCCGTGTAAGAAGGGTCAACAAAGAAGTCTTCATGGCCTAAAGATTTGAGGGAGTGAAGACCAACACAGCGGTGAGCTCGGGGGATGGAGGGTGGGCGTGTGAATGAGTGGTGGAGACTCGTCCAAGAAGATCAAGAATTACGGTAGGTACGTAATTTTCATATCTTCCTGGACATAAGTCTCCACCACTCATTCACACTATTGGGAGAGTACCGAGCTAATAATCCCCCGAGAGGGCGGCAGGAAGACCAAGAGCTCACGTTTCTAGGACAGAAGTCCATTAAGGATAGTTCTGCCGAAGGTGGAATGTCGCCTGGCATGAACATCCAGTGCATAATGCTTAACGAAGGTATGCACTGAGCTCCAGGTGGCAGCACTGCAGATGTCTGCAATCGGCACATTGTGAATTTCCACTAGAGATGCAGCGACCGCTCTGGTAGAGTGAGCGCAAACCCTACCTTCCAATTTAACCTGTGCCATAGAATAGCAATGTCGAAGACATGCCACTAGCCATGATGAGATGCATCTGATAGCGACAGGTTGACCCAGCCGGGTCTCGCTGAAGGAAACAAACAGTTGTTGGGCTTTGCGAAAATCCTTGGTTCTATCTAGATAGAAACGCAAGGCTCTCTTAACATCCAAGGAATGAAGAGATCGCTCCTTCATTTTGGAAGTCCGCAAAGTAAGAGGAAGGACCAAAGGTTGGTTTAGATGGAATTCTCACACAACCTTGGGAAGAAATTTAGGATGAGTGCGAAGAACTACTTTGTCCTTATGGAACACAGTATACTGGAGGGTCCGTAACCAGGGCATGTATCTCAGAGACCCTGCGTGGCTGAGGTAATGGCCACTAGGAAGGCCGCCTTCCAGGTGAGAAATTTTAGCTCACAGGTAGCCAGAGGTTCGAAAGGTTTCGAGGAGCATGTCTAGCACAAGGTTAATGTCCCAGGCTGCAACCGGACGCCTTATAGGGGTCTGTATGCAGAATTCTTTAAGAAATCTCTAACCATAGGTAACTGAGCCAGAGACAAAGAAGAAACGGCTCATGATACGCTGAAATGCCACTATGGTGAACTTTGACTGTAGAGTACTGAAGACCTGAATTTGAGAGGTCCAAAAGGTACTCTAAAACCTTGTCTGGTGGACAGGAAAGGATTCCAAGAGGACTTTGCATCAGAGCTAAAACTTCCACTTAGACGGTAAGTTTTCCGGTAGCTGGCTTCCAGCAGCCAGAAGAATATCTGAAACTCTTCGAGACATTGAACCGTCTCACTTCTACCTCTTCAGGAGCCAAGCGTGAAGGTGAAGCGATCTCAGGTTGGGATGGACCACCGACCCTGAGTCAACAGGTTCATCTGCAGGGGAGTGGTCTCGGAGGGGCTGCCAACATATTGTCGAGTAGTGGAAACCATAGTTTCGAGGCCAAGAGGGAGCAATGAGAATCATCTTGGTCCCCTGGGACTCGAATTTGAGAAGTACTCTGAATTAGAGGAAGAGGCAGAAGGTGTAAAGAAAGCGCTTTTGTCCACCGCAGCCTGAAGCATCCTGACAGAAAATGCCAGGCCCTGGATTTCTGGAGCAGAAGAGAGGCAGTTTTGCATTGAGTGGGATGCAAAGGTCCAGGTCTGAGTTCTCATTCTTCTAATAGTGACTGAACTATGGTTGAGTCGAGAGACCACTCATGAGGATCTGCCTCTGTTCTGCTGAGACGGTCCGCCAAGTCGTTTTGTACACCTGGCAGGTAGACCGCTTGAATTACAGATTTGTGTTCCAAGCACCATTCCCACACCCTCATCGCTTCCCTGCATAAGGGGTAAGAGTGAGCACCGCCCTGCTTGTTGATGTAATACATCACAGCTTTGTTGTCCATTTGAAGGAGAATGTTCTTGTGACAGAGGATGTCCTTCAAAGCCCGGACCGCATAAAGGACGGCTCTTATCTCTAGGACATTTATGTGAAGCTGGGCCTCGTTGAGTCCATACACCTTGAGTGTGGAGAGAGCGACAATGAGCTCCCCATCCCGTTAGCGATGCGTCTGTGGTGATGGAGATTTGATGATCCAGAGGAGCAAATGGAAATCCTTCCAGGAGATTGCTCTCTTGAGACCACCAGGTGAGAGAGCTCTGTAAGGGTTCTGTCACCTTGATGGGATAAGACTGTGGGTGAGTGGTTGGGGACCACTGAGCACTGAGCATCCATTGGGTGGTTCTCATGTGTGAAGCTAGGGGTGCAGTGAACACTGAGGATGCCATGAGGCCTAACATACGTTGCATTGAGAGAGCTGTAACTGATCTGTTCTCCCCAATGTAACGGGCCATCTGAAGGATATCGATCCTTCTGTCCTCTGGAAGGAAAGCCTTCGCGCAAGAGGTGTCCAGTAGAGTCCCTATGAAAAGGAGTCTCTGGGAGGGCTGCAACTGTGACTTCTTTAGATTCAGCAGAACTCCCATGGACGTAAGAAGGCGAGAGGCCGTCTGAACGGCTTCCAGGGTCCCCTGTCTGGAAGGGCTTGCTAGGAGCCAGTCGTCCAGGTAGGGAAACACTCGGATTCCGAGCTTCCTGAGATGCGCTGCGAGAACTGCACAACACTTTGTAAAGACTCGCAGCGCCGAGGATAGCCCAAAGGGCAGGACTCTGAACTGATAGTGTTGACCCAGAGCCACAAACCTCAGGAATTTGTGATGCCTCGGGTGAATAGGAATGTGCTGGTAAGCGTCCTGCATGTCCAGGGAGGCTAGCCAGTCGTGTTGATGAAGCAAAGGTAACAGGGTTCCTAGAGAAATCATTTTGAATTTCTCCCTGGGGAGAAATTTGTTTAGCTTTCTGAGGTCTAGAATGGGGCGCATACCCCCAGACTTCTTTGGAACCAGAAAGTAGTGGAGTAGAACCCTGTGTGTTTCGGCTGATGCAGAGGCACCAGTTCTACTGCCCTGTTGTTCAGAAGGCCCTGATCTCGGCGAAGTAGAAGGTCTGACTGAAGGATTGACAGCCTGGGTTGTCGCTTGGGAGGACGATTCGGAGGGGTCTCCAGAAAATTGAGAGAATACCTCGCTAATTATCCGAGGACCCATTTGTCTGAGGTTATGGACTTCACTGGTTGTAGAAGTGCATCAGACGACCTCCCACCGAGAGAAAAGTCCACCTCGGGCAGTGGAGATGGAACTTGGGCCAGCAACTCATAAGGTAGCACCTGGGCTTGGGCCCTTGCGCTTGTTGCTTCTTCTTTGAGGTTGGGCAGGTTGGTTCTTATGGAAACTTCCTTGCCCCTGCCTCGAAAGGACTGACGATTAGAAACTGACGCTACCGACATGCCCTCGAGAGGGTAGGAGGGGTCGAGCCAGCTTATGGCCCACCTAGTCTTCTGAGTAGCCTCTAGAGCTTGCTCTACCTGAGGACCAAAAAGATACGAGCCGTCAAAGGGCAACGCCATCACCTGCTGCTGTGCATCATTCGTGAAGCCCGAAGTACGCAGCCAGGAGTGACGGCGAGTACAAATACCAGCGGCTGCTGAACGAGAAGCAGTGTCGAAAGCATCCATGGCTGCTTGACCTGTTGGTTATTAGATTCAATACCTCTGGTATGGTCAGAAGAAGCTCTGGCTTAGAGTCCGAGTCCGGAAGAGCTTCAACCATTTGTTTGATAGAGTGCCACAGGATATACTCATACTGAGAAAAATAGCCCTGGTAACTGGCAATACGCATACTTAGAGTGGACGCAGCAAAGACTCTCTTACCTAATGTATCAATCTTACGAGACTCTTTGTTAATAGGTCGAGCTGTAGTAGTTTGAGGAAGAACGACCTTGTCATTCTCTGCCAGGACTACAATAGGATCCGCAAAGGCTTGGGATGCCAGGAAAGGACGATCCTTGGGAGCTGAGTATTTCCTATCAATGGATTTAGCCACCAAAGGGGTAAGAGCAGGATTATTCCATACCATTTGAGACAGCGTCTCGAAGGAAGGTTGAATCGGAGGAGTCAAATCCGTAGGGATCTCCGAAGCATGAAGATATTGGAGTCTTAACCGCTTCCCAGGATCGATGTCTGTAGTCTGAGAGAAAGAGTGAGCTCAGGTTCTTCAACAGAGACTTAAAGGACAGGTCCTCGACCACAGGCTCTGTAGCAGTGAAAGATCCTGCTTCGTCCACTTCATCACCCAACCAAGGTCTGGGTCAGGCTCAACGTCATCTCGCTGATAGTCCAGGGAGGACTGTTTGGACAGGAAAGGAGTGAAATACAGGAGAGGAAGGAAGAATTGAGAGGAAAGAGGAGTCTCGAGAGCTCCCGCGCGCAGGAGGCAAACGGACCAAAACGGCGCTCGAAGAACAGCGCGTGCCGAGGACGGGCGCCGAGAAGCCGCCTGGCACAGCAGACGCGCCGAGAAGCACACGCGCCGAGACGGCCTGAGAAGCCCCCAGAATGCCGCGGACGGCGCCGAGAAGGCACACAGCACCGCAGAAGGCGCCGAGAAGCTCCGATGCCGCATGGACGCAGACAAGCCCGCGACGCTAAAACGGCACTAAGCCCCGCATCGCCGCAGATGGTGCCAAAGGCCAGACGGCACCGCGGATGGCGCCAAAGGCGCCGAAAGCATCCCAGGACCCTGAAACACATGGTTAGAAGGGAAAATAGCAGGAGATAAGGGCATCGGTGTGGCCCCCTGCGCCGCAGCCATGTGAGGGGGGGGAAACACCTAAGCGCGGAGTCGTCGGCACCGAAGAAGGTGCCGCGCGACCAGGAAAGTCCAACCGCCCTACCTGGTCGCCCGACAAGCCCGAAGGCCCGCGGGCAACCGAGCCAGGTAGCAGAACCAACCTCCGAGCCCATTGCTCCATAAGAGCGGCCCACTGATGAAACTGCTCATCTGAAGACCTACCTATAGGCGGAAGGACTCAATGCAAGAGCGCCGGCTACGGGAAGCAGAAGTTGGCGACTCGAGAGGAGGACAGGCAACTAGCCACGATAACAGAGCGTCGACGCGCAGACATATCAGAGGGCGACCTCGAGTGATGCCTTCTCTTTTTAGACCTGTGGGCCGAAGAAGAGCTCGAGGCCGAACGGTGCCGAGAATGCGACCGTTTGTTTTTATGCCTCCGGGGGGACCGCCCATCCCCCCGGGCATTGGACTGACCGTTGTCGGACCCCCCTTCGGGAGAAGGAGGCGGACCAGACCCAGCCCGACTGACTGAAAAGCTTTCATACGAAGTCTCCCTACCGTCACCTGACCTGCTCATGGTCGACTCCATCAAGTAGGCTGAGACTTCTTTATTGTATACTAAAATAGAATAAACTTAAGCGATACTATATCGAGATAATACTACAAAAAAATAAACTGAAAACTATGCTGCTAGTTTGAAGTTTGACCTCTTGAAGGCGAGCGATGTCACATGAAGCGCGACTGAACGCGGAAAAAAGGAACTGAGGCGGTTGGAGGGTCGACGCCGAGATAGTCATTGCCGCGCGAGCTAGTGCTCACGGCGCCATCTCTGGTGTTGACCCTCCAGCAAAAAGTTTGCTCCTGATGGGTCCTAGTGCCTCCGGCGCAGATCACAATAGTGTGAATGAGTGGTGGAGACTTATGTCCAGGAAGATCAAGCTGATGCTTCCACAAGGGCTACTACGTTGATGATGAAAGAAAATGAACATGTTCGAGCTAGGCTTGAGAAGCTTGAGAAGAAAAAATTACTCATCTTAGTAATTTTGTTTCTTCTAATGGAGTCTTGCTGTATTCTGACCTTATGCAGTTAGCCCCAGCACTTGAACAGCCCCGGAGATTAAAGACTTTACTCTTTGCCAGAGCACAGAATGCTGAGCTCAAGCTTGGTTCAAACCTCTGACTGCTGCACTTTCAAGGGTAACCATCAGAGTCTTATGAGCTAATACTAACTAACTACATGTGCTGGGTGGAAATTGTAAATTAACTAGCCAAAAGGCAACCAAATGTTTTGGGGTCCCAGAAGACTCAAGTCGAGAACTCCAAAACAAAAACTAGGTGGTGAACAAGATAACTATAAAAAAAACCAAAAGAAAAACAACATAAACACAACCCACTCCCCCCCCCTCTCTATACAGAAGGGAATGCTAAGTGCACCCCTGAGGTGCAGTACTGTACCTGCCAGCCCACTTCCCAAAACCCAGGTTCTGCGAGGGGAGGCAAGGAGGGAGGTTAGAATACAGCAAGACTCCATTAGAAGAAACACAATCACTAAGGTGAGTAATTTTTTCTTCACACAACATGAAGTCTTGCTGTATTCTGACATTATGCATACTACCAAGCAGTACCTCCATGGAGGAGGGACCGAACCTATTTTGGGAATAGGATCTGCAGTGCTGCTGTACCAAACCTAGCATCACTTCCAACCTGGATATCCAGGGAGTAATGCTTGGTGAATGTATGGATTGTTTTCTGGGTGGCTGCTTTGCATATTTCTAGTAAGGGTATATCTCTGGCAGTAGCCAGAGAAGCAGCTGTACCTCTAGTCGAATGAGCCCTCAGGCCTGAAGGGGGTATTTTGCCTAGCTTTTCACAGCAGAATTGTATACAAGAGACAATCCACCTGGCAATAGTCCTCTTAGTAGTAGGTTTGCCCTTTTCCACTTCACCATAAGTGAGAAACAACTGAGGATAGTCAAACCTAAGTGCCTTAGTGCACTCAATATAGTAACTAAGTGCCCTCTTAACATCCAAGCTGTGTAACCTTCTCTCTCCTGAAGAAGAATGATCAGTGAAGAAGACAGGAAGAGACATGGACTGGTTCAGATGAAAATCTGAAACCACTTTGGGTAAGAACCTCCTGCTAGTTCTAAGGACCACTTTATCTCTATGGAATGAGATATAATCAGGCTCCACTGACAGAGCTTGTAAATTCACTGATACGCCTGGCAGAGGTAATAGTTACCAGGAACTCAGTTTTCGAAGTCAAGTACTTAAGTTCTGCTGAGGCCAAAGGCTCAAAAGGCAGTTGCATAAGCTGAGTAATGCAAACATTAAGATCCCAAGCAGGAGTAGGATCCTTAAAAGGAGGATTGGTATGGAGCAATCCTTTAAAGAATTTAAAGAAAACAGGATGAGATGCCAGTGAGGAAGCCTTCCCCACTGACAGAAATGCAGAAACAGCTGCCAAGTGTACTTTCAGGGTAGCTGGTCTGAGGCCTAGGCCATTAAGATGAACCATGTAATCCGGAATTGTAGACAAGTCAGCAGTATCTGAAGGTATCTGCTTATTGGAACACCAAATGTTGAATCTTTTCCATTTGGAATTATAAGTTTTTCTGGTGCCAGGTTTTCGAGAGGCTTTGAGAATATCCAGAACCCCTTGAGACAGATGCAGGCTTGCATATTCTAACTCTTCAAGAGCCATGCCTTGAGGTTGAGAGACCGAAGGTTGGGGTACCAAATCCTCCTCTGAGAGGAAGTTAACAGATTGTGATTCTTGGGAGGAGATAGGGGAAGATGGACTGCTAGGGACAGCAATAGAGGATGCCAAGGCTGCCTGGCCCAGTCTGGAGCAATCAGGAAATTTTTGCAAGATGAAAAAATTACTCACCTTAGTAACTGTGTTTCTTCTAATGGAGTCTTGCCATATTCTGACCATCTGCAGTTAGCTCCAGCCTTTAAAGTGCCCCGGAGAGCATAGGGTTAATTTTCTATGCAGTGCATAGAACGTTGAGCTCGAGCTCGGTTGAGGTCTCTGTCTGCAGCACTTTGAAACCCAACTGTCAGATTCTTATGAGCAAACACTCACTAACTATACTACATGGAAATTGTAAAATTTTTAACTAGCCAACTGGCTACATAAAGTTTTGGATTCCCAAGGAAGACTCAAGTCAGGAAACCCAAAACCAAAACCTATCCAAAATAAAGATTATAACATAAAGCACCCAGAAACATGGAGGGTGTGCTGAAGACACCCCTGAGGTGCAACACTGCACCTTCCCACCCACTTCCCAAAAAACAGGTTCTGAGAGGGGAGGCAGGAAGGGAGGCCAGAATATAGCAAGACTCCATTAGAAGAAACACAATTATTAAGGTGAGTAATTTTCTCTTCAAATAACATGAACTCTTGCTGTATTCTGACAATCTGCAGATTACCAAGCAGTATCTCCATGGAGGAGGGAAAGAACCTACTTTGGGAACAGGCCCTTAAGTAATGCTGTGCCAAACCGAGCATCACTCATAGCCTGAATATCCAGAGAGTAATGTTTGGTAAAGGTATGGACTGTTTTCCAGGTGGCTGCTTGACAAATTTCTAACAGACGAATATCCCTGGCAGCTGCCAGGGAAGCAGCTGTACCTCTTGTAGAGTGAGCCCTCAGGCCTGAGGGTGGAATTGTTCCCAGTTTCCCATAGCAGAATTGTATACAAGACACAATCCACCTGGCAAAAGTTCTCTTGGTAGCAGGTTTGCCCTTTCCCACTTCCCCATAAGTGAGGAACAACTACAGGGAATCAAACCTGTGACCCTTGCTATGCTCTATGTAGTAGCTAAGGGCTGTTTTAACATCTAAACTGTGTAACCTCCTCTCTCCTGAGGAAGAATGATCAGTGAAGAAGACAGGGAGAGAGACAGACTGATTCAAGTGGAAGTCTGAAACCACTTTGGGCAAGAACCTCCTACTGGTTCCAAGGACCACTTTATCTCTATGAAAGGAGTTAAAATCAGGTTCCACTGACAGGGCTTGCAATTCACTGACACATCTGGCAGAGGTAGTGGCTACCAAAAACATAGTCTTCCAGTCTGCTGAGGACATAGGCTCGAAAGGAGGTTGCATAAGTTAAGCAATGCAAACATTTAAGTCCCAGGCAGGGGCAGGATCCCTGAAGGGAGGATTGGTATGAAGCAATCCCTTGAAAAATTTGCAGAACACAGGATGAGATGATGGTGAGAAAGGCTTTCCCACTGACAGAAATGAAGAAACAGCTGACAAGTGTACATTGAGAGTAGCTGGTCTAAGGCCTAGGCCATTAAGATGGACCATATAATCCAGAAAGTACAGTTACGTAACAAATTACCGTAACAGTAGATCTTCGAGAACAGCTCTTGCAGCAGGTAACACCATTAGGACTTAAGCCGGCAGGCGTCAGGACCCCACGGAATTCTTCCAGCTTGCTATCTTCAGCGGGGACCGCCTCCGACGTCACGCGTAGTACATAAGGGGGCGGTCCTGCCAGATTCCCCAGTTCTCCCGCCGGAGACTTCCGGCCGCAGGATGACATCAGAATGGGAGACCGAGGATCCACCATTAGAAGACAAAAGGGAGTAAGCCCCTGCCAAAGGCTCAAAAGCCATGCCCTCCAAGGGGAAGGTGGGTAGGTACTGCTGCAGAGCTGTTCTCAGATCTACTGTTACGGAAGTTCTACGTAACTGTACTATCTAACTCGAGATACAGCTCTGCAGCAGGTAACACCATTAGGACTGATTTCCAAGCAGTAACGCTTGTAAGCATTCTGGGAGGAGGAAACTAGGAAAATCCATACCAAGTCCTAACTCTAGGACAGAAGACCCTGTAGCACGGCTAGGCCGAAACCGGCTCTTCGCCGTGAAGCAATGTCCAGGCTATAATGCCTGATAAAAGTATGCACAGAGCTCCAAGTGGCTGCAGCACAAATGGCAGAGGTGGAGACGTTACGAAGTGCTGCAAAGGAGGTAGCCACCCCTCTAGTGGAATGACCCCGGACTGTACCCGAGAGGGGTTTCTGCTTTGTATCATAGCAGTATGATATACACTGGACAAGCCAGCGAGAAAGGGACTGCTTCGATACTGGTTGGCCCATCATTCTCTGAGCGAAGGAAACGAAGAGTTGCTCCAACATGCAAAACTGTTTAGTTCTGTTCAGGTAATACCTTAGACAGCGGTGAACATCCAGGGTGTGGAGCAGCACTTCTCCTCTATTAGAATATTTAGGGAAATATACAGGCAGGTCAATGTCCTGATTGAGAGTGAGTGCAGAGACCACCTTAGGTAAGAACTTAGGATTCGTCCTCAGGGATACTCTGTCCTGGTGGAAAATCAAATAAGGTTCCTTACACATGACAGCGTGAAGCTCAGAAATTCTCCTTGCTGATGTAACAGCAACTAAAAATAACGTTTTCCATGACAGGAAACGCAGCTCACAATCTGCGGCAGGTTCAAAGGGGGTGTGGTTCCAGGCCAAAGAGCAAATCCCACGGAGGAACAGGGTACTTAATGGGTGGCCTAAAGTGTAACACCCCTCTTAGAAAGTCTCGAGAGGCATCAAGTTGCGCCACTGTGCGCTGTCCCACCAGGAAGTGGTAAGCAGAAATAGCGCAGAGATGCACCTTAACAGAGGAGTAGGCAAGACCCGAATGGAAAAGGGAGAGCAGGTATTCTAACACTGCTTTCACCAGGCAACCTAGAGGGGAAAAGCCGAGTGCTTGGCAGACCACAAGCAAAACGACGCCATTTCATGGCGTTATGCATCGATGCTAGCTTTCAGGTCGCGGAAAAAATTTGGGCCTTCTCTGCTGAATCCCCCCTGGAGGTGTCCATGGCCTTAATCTTCTCCTTGAGCAGGAACGCCTGCAGGGCCTTCTGGCGACGGATCCGGGTCCGGCTGTTAAGCCCTTGGCAGAAGATGCAGGACCGGGTGTCATGGTCTGGGCCTAGGCACCGGATGCAGGCCGAATGCGGGTCCTTAAACGGGATTTGCTTCCCACAGGCGCACTTCAAGGGATGGCCTTCAACAGAGGTTGGAGAGGACATCAGACAGCAACCGAGCCGAAGAGATGAACTTTTTTCCCGAAGGAAGAACTTAACCATGCGTCGCATGCTAGAAACGAGCCGGAGGGTCGAGACATGCAAGTCGACAGCGGGAAAGAACTGGGGAATCAGGCGGGACCGCCCCCCCTATGTACTACGCCTGATGTTGGAGGCAGGACCGACGTCGGGGGCGGTCCCCGCTGAAGACAGCTAGCTAGAAGAATTCTGTGGAGTCCTGACGCCTGCCGGCTTCAGTTCTTATGGTGTTACCTGCTGCAAGACCTGTATCTCGAAGTAAGATCTGTAGGCAATTCAGCTGTGTCTGGAGAGATATGCTTCTTGGAACACTAAATGCTGAATCTTTTCCATTTGGAGTCATAAGTCTTTCTGGTGGATGGCTTTTGAGAGGCTTTGAGACTATCCAGAACCACCTGAGAAAGATGCAAGTCTGTATACCATAACTCTTCAAGAGCCATGCCTTGAGATTGAGAGACCGAAGATTGGGGTACCAAATTTTCCCGAGAGGAGGTTAACAGGTTGTAATTCCTGGGAAGAGACAGGGGAAGATGGATTGCTAGAGATAGCAACAGAGGGTACCAAGGCTGTCTGGCCCAGTCTGGAGCAATCAGAATCACTTTGCAAGGTTGTGACCTTACCTTGACTAGAACCCTGAACAGAAGAGGAAAAGGAGGGAAGGCATACAGAAATTTCCCTTCCCAGTTCAAAATCAGAGCATCCCAAGGGACTGAACCCAAGACTGGGGGTCTGCAACAAAACAGGGAACTGGTGATTGTCTGGGGCTGCAAAGAGATCTATCTCTGGAGTGCCCCACCTTGAAAAAATCACGTTCAACACCAGGGGGTCCAGGGACCATTCGTGATGGCCCTGGGATATCCTGCTCAGTGCATCTGCCAGCACATTGTCCTTTCCTGGAAGGTGGACCGCTATCAGAGACGTTTGCAGGGAATAAGCCGGGGACCACAATTTCATGGCTTCCGTGCACAAGGCCGTAGACAGAGTGCCTCCCTGCTTGTTGATGTACCACATGGTGGTAGTGTTGTCTGTCCTGACCTGAACCACCTTGTGTTGTACTGTGTCCAAGAAAGCTTGTAGAGCCAGGTACACTGCCCTGAGCTCCAGAAGATTGATATGAAATACAGACCCCTGA
This sequence comes from Neoceratodus forsteri, assembly GCA_016271365.2. NCBI lineage: Eukaryota > Metazoa > Chordata > Ceratodontiformes > Ceratodontidae > Neoceratodus > Neoceratodus forsteri. The sequence continues at coordinate 1,619,572,239 of CM028130.1, forward strand.
GGGAACCACACTCCCTGTGCTGTGAGAACTCCCAAGTGAGCTCCCCACCCCAGGAGAGAAGCATCTATGGTTAGTATCACGGAATGAGTCTGGGTAATGAGCATCCAGAGGGACTGAACCCAAGACTGGGGGGGTCTGTGACAAAACAGAGGGAGCTGGTGATTGTCTGGGGCTGCAAAGAAATCTATCTGCCAGCACAATGTCCTTTCCTGGAAGGTGGACTGCTATCAGAGAGGTTTGCAGGGAATAAGCCAGGGACCACAATTTCATGGCTTCCGTGCACAAGGCCGTAGACCGAGTGCCTACCTGCTTGTTGATGTACCACAAGGTAGTGGTGTTGTCTGTTCTGACCTAAACCACCTTGTTCTGTACTGACTGAGAGAAGGCTTGCAGGGCCAGAAACACTGCCCTGAGTTACAGGAGGTTGATATGGAGAAGGGACTCCTGAGGGGACCACAGTCCCTGCGCTGTGAGAGCTCCCAGATGAGCTCCCCACCCCAAAAGGGAAGCATCCGTGGTAAGGACCACTGAATGAGACTGAGTGACAAATGGGACTCCTTGCTTTAAACTGTCCTGATCCTGCCACCACTGAAGAACTTGGATCAGTGTCAGAGTCATTGGAATCAGTTTGGTAAGAGGGTCCTTCCTTTGGGACCAAAAGGCCCTCAGATAGAACTGAATGTCCCTCATCTGAAATCTTGCCCCTTGGACCACTGCTGTAGAAGCTGCCATGTGGCCCAAGAGCTGGAGGAAGTGCCTTGCTGGTTGGGACACCTGAAGACTGAAGGAAGAAGCCAGTTCTATAAGAATGATTGCCCTTTCCAGGGGAAGAAAGGCTCATGCTTTGACAGTGTCTACCTCTGCCCCTAAAAAGGTAAGAAGCTGCACTGGTTCGAGAACTAATTTGGGGAGGTTGAGAAGAAATCCCAGGGGAGTGAGCACTTGCAGGTCTGACTTGACTTGGCCTGGAGACTGACCCACTATGAGCCAGTCATCCAGATATGGAAAAATGGAAATATTTTGCCTTCTTAAAAAGGCCACTACTACTGCCGGGCATTTTGTAAAAACCCTTGGAGTTGATGTTAGGGCAAAGAGCATTGCTTTGAACTGGTAATGGCCTGAGGGCAACTTGAACCTGAGGTACTTTCTGTGGGAGCACCTAATGGGGATGTGAAAGTAGGCATCTTTGAGATCCAGGGAGGCTAGCCAGTCCCCTGGCCTTAGACAGGGAAGAACAGGTTACTCACCTGTAACAGTAGTTCTAGGAGTGGTATATGTTGTTCATCCACACTGTCTGGCATTGTCCCTTTCCCCTTTAAATCTTGCCGGAAGTCTTCAAGCTGGCTCCTCCTACCCATCCGGGTGGTAAATACCTCGGCTCCGCCCCATGACGCCAGATCTAGCCCGCTGGAAGCCAGGTTGTGCGCCAAAGCCGGGAGGTGAGGGATGAGAACAACATATACCATCCTAGAACTACTGTTACAGGTGAGTAACCTGTTTCTAGGAGCGTGGATATGTTGTTCATCCACACTGTCTGGCAGACTCAAGCAGTTCTCTGGGAGGAGGAAGCAAGGCGACACCCCTACTTAGGGAATAGAGATTGAGAACCGAGGCCCCAAAACCAGCATCCGACGTGACTCTAGGTCAATGTGGTAATGGGTAATAAGAGTGCTTGCTGGACTTCCAGGTAGCGCCCGGGACAGATTTCCTGGATAGGGATGTCCTGGAAGCAGCCAATCAAGCAGCAGTAGTATGACGGGTAGAATGAGCCCTTCAGTCCTTTGGGAGGTTCCTACCACCAATTATAGCACAGACCTATGCATGATGTGATCCTTATCCGCGATAGTCCGCTGGCTGCAGGTCTGCCAGAAGTGCTTCAGCGAGGGTAACAAACACTGGCGAATCTCTCTCAATTTTCGCCCTCTCCTTATACAGGAGAGAGCACGCCTGAGGTCCAGAGTATGGAGCCCATACTCGGCTCCGAGGTGTAATTAGTCGGTGCATACTGGCAGGTCAACACCTGGTTAAGGTGAAACTCGACATCTCCTTCGAAGGAATTTCGAGTGGCGGCAAGAGACAACTTTGTCCCTGTGGAAAGACCAGATAAGGGAGTCCACTGAAAGCGCCTGGAGCTCCCCCGTCCTTCTGGCTGACGTGATAGCCACCAAGAAGGCCGTCTTCCACTTAATATGCCAAAGTGCAGACTTGTGCATGGGTTCGAATGGATTGCCCATGAGCTTGCCAAACCAGCAAAAGATCCCACGCGAGGTGAGGTTCACGCATCGAGGGGGATGATAAGTGTGGTCCAGGCCTTTGAAAAGCGCCCGACCACCTTTCCCTGAGCTAACATCGGGCTGACCCACCCGCGCCTGTGTCGATATGGCTGCTAGGTGCACCCTAAGGTGGTCGTTGAGACTGAAGACCCCTTTGAGAGGGACCAAGGTAGTTAGAATGTTAGCCAACGAGCAGGATAAGGGGTCCAGACCTTACTCTGACACCAAATGGAAAATCTCTTCCATTTGAAGGCATAACATTTCCTGGTCGATTCTTTTAGAGATGCCTCCACGGTGTAGACATCCTCAGAAAGACCCAAAGCCTGGAACTCTAGCCGCCAGGAACCAGGCTGTGAGGTGCAGGGATTGAAGGTCCGATGAAGGACCTTCCCTGGTTCAGAGAAATCAGGTCCAGGCATGTACTGAGCCGCTCCGGGTCCTGCAGCTGAGGCTGAGGAGATCTGGATACCAGAACTGCGTGGCCAATCTGGGGCTACCAGGATCACTCCGCCTTGTCCTTCCTCACCTTGAGTAACACCTTGTGGATCAAGGGAAATGGAGGAAAGGCGAAAAGAGGCCTGGGGTCCACGGCCTCGAGAAGGCATCCCCTGCAGCGAGCCTGCTGAGGGGGCGGCATGGAACAGCTCAGCTTGTAGTTCTCCTGGAGGCAAACAGGTCCACCAACGGTTTGCTCCAACGAGAGAACAGGTAGTAGGCTACCCTGGATGGAAAGACCACTTGGGATGTCTGGCCTAGGCGGCTGAGAGCATCCGCCAGTTGGTTCGCGACTCCTGCCACATGGATGGCTAGGAGATCCGCCTCCAGCCGGCTGGACGGCGTCCAGATCCGAGCGCCTCCTGCATAGCAGACGGAGGCGTGCCGCCTGTTTGTTGAGGTAGTACATGGTCGTGGTATTGTCCATCTGGACTGAACCACTTGACCTCGGAGTTGAGGAGCCAAGCTGACAGAGCCAGTCTGACTGCCCTGAGCTCCAACAGGTTGATGTGGCATCGGGACCTCTGGGTCCAGAGCCCATGAGCTCTGTGGTCCCCAGGGGCTCCCAGCCCATGAGAGAGGCATCGGTCGAAGTGATGACCGTCTGGCTCAGGAGGACAAATGGGATCCCTTCCTGCAGGTGACTCGGACGGTCCACCACTGGAGAGCGTCCCACATCCTCTGGGTGACCGTGACCAGCTGGTCTGAAAAGACTCTGACGCTGAGACCACTGGGCGGAGCTCCCACTGGAGGGGGCGAGTGCAGTCTGGGCCCAGCGGACCACCCACGACGGCATGCCGCCATGTAGCCCAGGAGGCGAGGGAAGTCCCGGCAGGGCGTGAGCGCCCAACCAGAAATGATTGGGCAAAGGAGGAGAGACCTCCTCCTCGTCCGCCGGGAGCCGGATTGGCCTGACGAGAGTCGAACTCTGCCTGGCGAAGCCCATCACCTGAGAAGGCACGGAATTCGATTTGGCCTCACTGATCAGAAGGCCCAAGTGTGAGCAGGTTCGAGGGTCAGGTCCCTGGACCTCCACCTCCCTGAAGGGAGGATCCCCAGGAGCCAATGGGCCCAGGTAGGGGTAAATACGAACCCCTGACGCTGGAAGATGGGCTGCCACCACTGCAGTGCATATGGTGAAAACCTTGGGTCCGATGCGACAGGCCGAATGGTATGCTCTGAACTCGACAGGTCCCTTCGACCTGAAGCGGAGGAACCGCTGATGAGACGGACGGATAGGGATGTGGAAAAAAGGCCCCGAAGATCCAGTGTGCAGAACCATGTTTCTCGCCTCCAGGATGGTATGATCCGATTTAGAGTTACCATCTGAGCAAAAGTGCAGACCTGAGATACCGATTCAGGTCGTCATAGATCTAGAATGGTGCGCCAACCCCCGTCCTGCTTGGGCACCAGGAAATACCTGGAGACGAAGCCTGGTCTGAAGGAGGATCCGCCACTCAGGCCACCACCCTTTGAGGAGGAGTAGCGCATCGCCCGGAGACAGACTGGGCGACTGAGATCCGCTTCCTCGTGGGGCAGCAGCCTCGCCGGGGAGGGTACTGTCAATTCTACGGGCAGACCCTGCCCACCACTCTAGGACCCATCTGTCTGTGGTGATACCGACCAGGCGGAAACGGCGGCGGAGCTGCCCCCACGGAGGAACCCAGAGCTGAAGTGATGGGTACGGGGAGACACCCCCGCCCATCACTGGCAGGCTTACAGGAGGAGGGGCACCTGGACCAGCGCCCTGCCTCCTTTGCGGGGCTGCTAGACCTGTTTGGGCCTAGGGCGCCAAGTCTGAGCCTCGTTGTTGTTGACCCCCTGGAAGGGTGGTTGTCTGACCGCAGGGAAGAATGACGAAAGGCTTCTTCCGTGCTTCTGCTGGTTCCTACTTGAAGAACCCTTAGCGGATGTAGCATCTAAGGTGGCATTAGATTGCTCGATACGCTGCAGGTGATCCTGCCACCCTGGCCTGAAGAGGTTGGTGCGCAGGAAGGGCACATCAGCTAGCTTGTGCTGAGTATCCACGGAAAGGAGGATAACCTCAAGCCAAGCCGCTGCGGCTAGTGGATACCGCTGCAGCAGTGAACGGGCACAGGAATCACCCACGTCCAGAAAGCAGTTCGAGCTGTTGTTTAGCAACAGCTCTGCCCTGGTCCCTGACCTGCTTGACTGTGGTCTGCATGTCGGCTGGGAGGTGGGGGAGAATCACTCAGCACCCCAAGAGGGCGTGAGAAGTGTGCCATAATCACCGCTGAGCTTGCCTGACTAAGGCCCAAAGATGATGCAGCAGACCTTCCGGGCCGAGGGTCCATCAGTTTGGACTCTTTGTCTGGGCATGTCAGTATCGGGCTGAGCTGCCCGTCCGCCTGAAAAACTGAGGCAGTCAAGGCTTTCCGCTGAGGGGTGCTCAGTAAACCTCGCCGAAGACCCTATGGGCACCAAGCATTTGCGTATGCGGGCAGAAGGAGCTGGGCAGGAGGCTGGACGCTGCAGAGTTCCAAGGTCGACCAATAATGGCTTCGCGACTGGAAATGCCTCCGTGAGGGGAATCCCCCTCTTAAGAATATCCGTAAGGGATATTCCGCTTTTTCTGGATAGGCTGTAGGCCATCCTCACATTCGGAATGAGTCGGAGGATGCCTTGGAAGGAGGAAGGCCTTCTTCCAAGCCTGACCAAAGCTCATCGAGAGAGTGAGGCCAGTGTTATCGGAATTGGAGGAGTCCGATATAAAGGTTGCCCACCTAAGTCCCCTCGACACGCCTAGGGCGATCAGGTGACCAGACTGACAGTCTGTGGGGAGACCAAGACTCTCAGGCCTCCTTGAGGGAACCCCCCGAGGGGCAGCTTAGGTGGAGGTTCCACCAAATTGGTGGGAACCTGAACCGTTGCGCGGAAGACGCACCGGAGCCCCCAAGAGACCGCACCGGAGCAATCGGTGTCTGAGGCAGCCGAAGAGGTTGAGGCCAAGAGATAGCCGGACCACCGAGGGAGCCGGGTTTGACCTGCTAGCAGGAATTGCTGCCACATGAGATCCTCGTGAGCGTCGAAGGCAATTTTTTCGTCAAGCCTCCTCGCCTGAGGAGGAAGGGGAACGTGGCGGCGCCTTCTGGGAGTGCTTGTGTCCTTTTTTAGGTCGATCACTCAGAGGACTTGCTCTCAATCGAGACTGACGGTGTCGGCTTTGTCGATCGGGAGATCGACAGAAACCGAGTTCGGTTCTTGTCCCTGATCGGGAGGCCCACGGGCGGGTCTCCTCTGGGGAAGTGGAGAGAATCGATGCCTTCCAAAGAATCATCGCTAGGAGTCGGTGATAACGGCTCGATCTGGTCGAGAATAATCCTCGGCTCGGATTAGCCGACTCCTCGGCTTCTACGCCCGTACAGACGGAAGGTCTGGAAACCCAGCGTCGAGGAGGCATTTCGACCAAGTCGAGACATCGGACTGCTCTTGATCCCAGGAGCGTCTTCTTCGACTCAAAGAAGATTTAGGATCCTTTTCTTAGAATGGGATGAGGCGAGTCGAGGGGCCCTCACCCTTGGTAGGGAGAGACTGGCACAACTCAAAGGAACCTGAAAGGAAGAGCCCAGATTGAGCGTACCTAAGAAACCTCGCCGCTAGCCGAGTTTGGGCGGCTTCTTCCCGAAAGCCGCCATGCGCTGAGCTGCACCGATGGATCCCAGCAGCGTGAAACCGCCCACCTGGCCTCCTGATTTTACCGTGGGTTGCGGAGCTCCAGTCTACCCAGCTTCAGGCGCCTGACGCATCTTCCAGGACGCTGGGGTGGAAGGGAAGCGCAGTGGAGCACTGCGAGGTATCGTGAATAGAACCGAGGCAGTAAATGCACGAGAGGTGGGGATCGTCAGGCGATATTTTCTGTCTGCAAGGACACCGCTAAACCCGGGGACGACTTGTCATCCATGTCCGAATCAGAGTCGGAACTCTAACGAGTTTCAGAGCGAGAAGATGCGTGAAAACTGGTCAACGAATCCAGGGCCTCAACACTACAGAAAGCATGAGGGAACCTGAATCTTCCAGCGGAAAGGAAGATCTGGCGTCATGGGGCGGAGCCGAGGTATTTACCACCCGGGTGGGTGGGAGGAGCCAGCTTGAAGACTTCCGGCAAGATTTAAAGGGGAAAGGGACAATGCCAGACAGTGTGGATGAACAACATATCCACGCTCCTAGAAGAATTATTCCCAGAGTCACCATCTTGAACCTTGGTTTTAAAAGATGTTTGTTCAGGTATCTTAGATCTAGGATGGATAGCCACTCCCCTATCTTTTTTGGGGTAAAAAAGTACCTGGAGTACAGACCTTTGCCCCAGTGTAGGGTAGGAACTCTCTCTGTGGCTTCTAAGGCCAGAAGAGATGAAACCTCTGCCTCTAGGGCAAGAGTTTTGGAGAGCCTTGCAGGTGGAAAAGATCTGGCTCTTATCTTTGGAAAATTTTTGAAGCTGAGAACCCGTCTCTGGCTTACTACTTATAGGACCCACTTGTCTGAGGTAATAGACACCCAGTCCTGGAGGAAATAAGCCAGCCTGCCCCCTACCAGGATAGGAGAGTCAACCCGGGCAGGCCCATCAGGGTGTTTGCTTGGCAGGGGCCTTAGGCTGAGGAGTGGATGCAGCCCTGCTCATCCCCCTTCTGCCTCTCCCTCTGAAGAACACCCTCTGTGAAAAGGGAGAAGAAGCCTGTGTTTGGTAGAAAGGCCTATGAAAAGGCCTGCCCCTGCCCCTAGATTGCTGCCTTTGAGGAGCTGCCTGCCTCTCCTTGGCCTGTGCACTCCTATAAGTTGTCCTACATTCCTCCAACTGCTTCATGTAATTCTCTGTCTGCTCCCCAAGCAGAGAATTATCTTCCACAGGGAAATCCATGGCCTTAGAATGGGTGTCCTGTAAGAGGCTAGTACATCTGAGCCAAGCCATTCTCCAAAGAGCCACAGATGTAGCCATGACTCTTGATGACACATTACTGGAGTCCACAGCAGGATGAAACTGTACCTTAGATGCCTCAATCCCATCTGCAGCCACCTCCTCCAGCTCCTTGCCCAGCTGGGGAGAGGCCTGTTTAGCCAGTGCTAGTACAGTGTCCCACCTGGACTTCTGGTATCTGACTATATAGGCCATATAATTAGCCTGCCTGAGTCCCAAAGAGGATGCCATGTATTGCTTCTTTGCCAAGGCATCCATCCTCCTGGAGTCTTTATCTGGGGGTGTGCGGAGCCAAGGGAACATTAGCCCTGGCACAGGCTGCAGCCTGCATTTACCCCAACATGGCTGCATTGCTGGTAGAAAAACTCTGTGTCTGAGTCTGATAAAGTATACCTCTTGTCCATTCTTCTATCAACAGGAGGTATAGAATTAGGAGACTTTAACATTTTTTTGTGTCTGTTTCCCAAATGATTTGTGCAAGGTAATAGACAGCCTCCTGGACTCTGGGATGTCCATCATTTCAACAAAATCAGGCTCCTCTTGATCCTCTGTAGCTCCCTCCAAAGGGAGTTGGAGAGTTTCAGCCACTTTCCTGTAAAACAGATAGTGGGAAGGGGACTCAGAGAGCCTAGGAGGGGAAACACCAGAAGGTCTGTCTGGGGAGATGTCCGGTTCATTGTGTGCATCCAGACTTTCTGCTTCATCATAGTCATCATCTTGTTCATACTCCCCCTCCTCCTCAAATTCCGGTTCATAAAATTCTTCAGGGGCATAATCCAGAACCAGTGGAACCGACCGAACCCCTAGCTAACAGAGCCAGATCGAACGGAACCAGGCAAAGCGATTCAACAATCTGAATCGCTCGGGCAATCTCATCAGCAGTCGGAACATGAACCTCTGGATCTGAACCAGCTGATTTGCCTTTTCTTTCCCTTTTTGTAGGAACTGATCCCTCAGGATATGAAAATTACGTACCTACCGTAATTCTTGATCTTCTCTTGTATCTTCACCATTCATTACTTCCTGGGTGTAAGCCGGAGGCGCGCACCCGCCACGGGAGCTTTTTTTTTTTTTTTAAAGTCTAGCTAACGGCACCGCCCTCGAGAGTGACGTCATGCGTCATGCGCGAGGGGCGGCCGTTAGTAGCGACCGACTCCTCCTCCAACTCAGTTCTGTGAGCCGGAGAGGCAAAAGAGAAAGCAGAGAATATAGATAGCGAGGCAAGATAGCCGAGGGATAGCAAAGCAAGGAAGAATGAACTGAAAAAGGAATAAGCCGATGGAGGAAGGACAGAGGAGATAAGAGTATCCCTAGCCTAGGGACTGCAGGGCCTCCTTACCTGGGCGACTCTGGGAGGGGAGATAAGTAAGGAAATGAGAAAATAGAAGAAGAAGAAGAAAGAGAAGAGAGAGATGGGATGTTGAAGGGGCCAGAATGCCCAACGAGCATAGTTAGCTTACAGCTGAAGGCTCGACTAAAGGGGAAGCAAGAATCCCCGGAGATAGAGCTGAAGAGAAGGTTCACCGAACCCGCTAGACAGACTCAGGAGGGCATAGTCCTCATCTTCAACATGCCATTGTTCTTGATACCCACCTCGGCTCCTGGCTGCGGAAGGCCTTAACTGGAGGACACCCAGAGGGAAGAATAAAACCCAGGCAGTATGAGAGCGCTGCTCAGGGGTTTAGAAATGGAAATGTAAGCCTTTCAGGCGTCTTAAGATAGAAATGGACTCAGACTGACTGGCCAAGGCAGGCCAAGGCTTAGGGCTGGCTGGGATCGGATATGGTCAGCACTGCTGTTCTGTAAAAATTGTCCAGGAGGACACTTAAAAGGAGAAACCAATAAGCAAACTAGCGAGAAGGATAGCCTACCTTCTCATTGCCTTCTTGTTTATTTTTCCTTTTTTTTTTTTTTTTCAGATAAAATTTTGTAGACTAGATGCATGACCCCGATACCAAGACGCCTATAACAGTCGAAGAGAGTTCCCTCAGCATTTATTTATTTATTTTTTTTGCAAAAGGAAAAAAGGAATAGACGTGCCCGTTCCTCTGCTCTGCAAGGCAAGAATAGATGGAGGGGGATTTGATTTTGTGGCAACTCATCTGGAAACACAGAATTGCAGGATCAAAACTGAATAGCCTGAGCCAGGCCAAAACCTCAGAGGTATCTTGCCAGAAGAATGGCAAGAGATAGTTGTGCAGTCTGATCGCCAATGCAATCCACTAGATGGCCTCATGAATCTTAGAGGCAATTTTTCTGGAAAAATTAGAAACCCCCCCAAAGAAAGAATTTTTTTTTTTTTTGAAAATTAAGCAACTTTTCCTATATTTTAAGAAAAGTTTTTTTTTTATATGCAGAGAGAGGAAGGAGACGGGAGGTGGAGAAGCCACAGGAAGAGGCCACTGAGGGGATGGTGGAGGAGGGTAATGAATGGTGAAGATACAAGAGAAGATCAAGAATTACGGTAGGTATGTAATTTTCATATCTTCCCTTGTCAATCTTCACCATTCATTACTTTCTGGTGAGTATTAGTCTTCCCCTGGAGGGGAAGAGGCCATACCCTGAGGGAACAAGACCCCCAGCCTTCTGTTGGTGAGAAACAGAAGGAGAAGACCCTGGCTTATTCAGAAAGCCTAAGTGGGAGAAGAGCTAGGAGGTGCCTCCCGAGGACGAGGAGACGGATGGAGCCCCTGTAAAAGTCTCCTAGCTCTGGATGAGAAAAGACGGGTCCCCCGGAAGGCGGAGCGCATCACCCTACGCCGGGCCAGGGGTGACAACCTGGAAAGACGAAGCCATGCCGTCCGCCTGATGCAGATCGCTGTCCCCGCAAGCCTGGAAGCCACCTCATTGGCGTCATAAGATGCCCTTGCTTGGTGTCTTGCCAGCTCCAGGCCTACACCTGGAGAGGGCAACGGCTTGTCTGGTTTGTCTGTGTCGTGCATAGATGCCAGCAGCTGGGACATCATCGACTACAGATGCCGGTTGTAGGCAGCGGTGAGCCTGATGTGATGCAATACATGCACCGCACGAGAAGAAGAGAACACTCTCGCCCCCAACGGCTCGAACTGGAGAGAGTCCGAACCGTGGGCGGTCGCGAGGCCAGGCAACGGCACCCAGAAGGAGTATCCAGGTATACCAAACCTGAGGACGGGTTGGGAAGGGAACCTAGAGACTCAGAGGGGCACAATACCTACGCTGGCAGTCCGCCGGGCTGGGAAGAGAGCCAGGGAACTGCCAGGACCGGATAGACGCTCCTGGAAGGGGATAGGCCAGGAAGGTACCACCAGATGCTGGGCACTGAATTCACCATGAATTCACGGCCTCCTGCTCGGGTATTGTCTCTCCAATGTAGGAAACTGGAGATCCCTCACCATCCTCGAGAGGAAACGCTGATATTCTGTGAAATCAGCATCGGAGGACAGATGAGTAGGTTCTCTCCCTCAGAGGAGGGAGACGAGGATGATGGGGAATTGAATGTCCAGAGGATTCCTGGCGGGTGGGAGAGTCGAAAGACCCACCTCATGCATGTATCTAACCATATGGGGAGGGAAGGCCGAGAGAATTTTCCTGAACTGCTCCCAGGATAACAGGACCCGTGAGGGACCGAGCATGGCCTGGGGAGCCGGGGTGGTGAAGGCAGAGAGATGGGAGAGGGGCACCTCCGATGAGGCAACTGTTTCATGTAGGGCTCTGGAACCGGGAAAGGAGCCCTATAGGAGGATTCGGATATCAAACCAGGCCGCAGAACGGAACTCTGGGGAAGCGGAGCCTGGAAGAGCCCTGGGGGAGAAACTCCCCTGTGACGACGCGGGACCTGCATGGATCCAGAAGGGCAGTCCGCACAAACGCCGCCCGAGGACACCCTAGAACCCTGGGGGGAGGGGTGGGGCTCTGCACTACGGCTCCTGGCCACCCCCCCTGAGGTGGTCAAAGAAGACCGGGCAGCAGGCCGCCTGCCCCTCAACCCCTCGGATTCCGAGAGGGCCCTCCTCCTCGACTGCAACGTCCCCCTGTCCCTAGAGGAGGCAACAGCACCCCGGGGGGTAGCTGTCACCGGGCCTCCAGAGAGGGGAGCCTCCCGTCACCCCCACGCCTGCCCCGGGACCCTCGGCCACCCCCAGCCGAGGAACCCCAGGAGACGACGCAAGGGGACAGAGGAGGGGCCCGCGCGCCGCCTGGTACCCCCAGCCACCGAGGACCCAGATTCAAGAATGGGGTGCCAGGATGGGTCCACATCTGAGTCATCGCCTCCGAGGAGGACGAGACCAGCAGGACCTCGCGCTGGCCACCCCAGGGGTCCTCGAGGCCACGGGCCGCGAACGCCCCGGTACCTGCGCGACACCACCGCCCCCACGACGGCAGCAGGAAGGCCTGACCCCACACCCCCAGCGGTTCGCAGGCCCGGCACTGCCCGGGAGGGGAATAACGAGCGGCTGGCGCGCTGGAGCGCTTGGCGGCACCATCGGCAGCGCCGCGATGTCCATCGGCACCGCTGAATGGTACCAAGGCCAACACGGTCACCGATAACGGCGCCGTCCGATCACCGGGCGCCGTGAATGGCGCTGGATCCAAAGCGGCTGGCGAACGGGCGCCGCTTCATCAGCGGCGCCACATCTGAAATAGCGCTGAACGGCGCTGGTGATCACCGCACCGCGAACGGGCGCCGATCCAAACGGCGCACGAGGCGGCGCCGAGGGTCCACCTGCCGGGCCCAGCCAAGGGCCTCGACACGGGGGGAGCCGGCACCTCCGAAGAGGTGACTGCCGAGGCGGTGTCAGCGCCATGCCCCGGGAGGGCTACGACGCCCCCAACACGCTGAAGGGGCCTCCTCTCGGCAAGATAGGATGAGGAAACCCTCCTCGGGACCGTATAGGCCTGGAGGGGACCCGGAAGGGCCTAAAGATCTCGCCCGAGATTCCCGTGGAGCGACGCTGGTCCCTGAAAGTCGGCGGGCCCTGCCGAGCTTGAACGCTGTGCTTCGAGGACGCGACGGTCCATCGAGAAACAGGCGCCGACGAATCCATATCATGGTTGGGTCCCAGGCAACGGCGGCAAACGTGCAGCCGTCCGAGACGGAGAAGTGCCGCCACAGGAGCACCGACGACAGGGGCGCGCCTGCCTTAAGAACGCTTAGCTCCAGAACCGGACATAACGCGAAACCAACGAGACTAAAACACAGTAGGAAATACACCCGGCGCCGAAAGATAGAAAAAAGAACAGTCTTACCGTATCGGCGTCGAGTGCAAGGAAAACGAGTCGGAAACTACGAAGAAAAACACTGAAGCGCTACACGCGGACAGGTGCTGCCTCGACGGCGGGAGAAACAGAACTGAGTTGGAGGAGGAGTCGGTCGCTACTAACGGCCGCCCCTCACGCATGACGTCACTCTCGAGGGCGGTGCCGTTAGCTAGACTTTTTAAAAAAAAAAAAAAGCTCCCGTGGCGGGTGCGCGGCTCCGGCTTACACCCAGGAAGTAATGAATGGTGAAGATTGACAAGGGAAAATCGGCTCTTCTCTTGCCCAAAGTATCGCCCTGGTCAGAGGGCACTCCTTCTGGATCGGTCGGAACCGAACCGGTCTGGCCATCCGGGTCAGTGGACTTCTCGGCCTCCTTTTCCCTCAGTTTACCTAATCTCTTCTCCAGGGTAGACTTAGGAAAATCTTTACAAATTTGGCAGTCTGTATCAAAGTGTTCAAACCCCAGACACTAAACACAGGTGGTGTGGAGATCGGCCTTAGCAAAGACCTCTCCACACTCACTGCAGTGTTGAAACCCAGTTGGCCCGGTTTTTTTCTAGGGCTTCTCAGACATGGCCAACCTAACCAAACTTACCCTTTTTTCGGCAACTGCCAGGCAAGACTCCCTTATTAGTTCCTAACTGTGTCACGTTTTTTTTTTTAAACCGGTAACCACACTCTAAAGCAAAGTACAAGAATTCAATATATAGGATCGGTTCAGCTGAACCGACCAACAAGTTTACAATTTCCACAAAGTAATCAGAAAAAACTATCTAGTACTCACGGTACCACAGACAGAGCCTGAACCAACAATGCGGAATAATTCCGGCTTAAAACCAACACTTTAACCGACTTTTAAACCGAGCTGAAGGAGAAATCTCCGGAGCGACTGTTCAGTGAGGCAGAGTAAAGAATCTGACGGTTGGGTTTCAAAGTGCTGCAGACACAGACCTCAACCGAGCTCAACATTCTGTGCACTGCATAGAAAATTAACCCTATACTCTCCGGGGCAGTTTAAAGGCTGGAGCTAACTGTAGATTGTCAGAATACAGCAAGACTTCATGTTGTTTGAATGTGACCTTATCTTGACCAGAACCTTGAACAACAATGGAAAGGCATACAGAAATTTCCCCTCCCAATCCAGAAGTAGAGCATCCGGGGGGGACTAAGCCCAAGACTGCGGGTCTGCAACCGAAGAGAGGAAGCTGGTGATCTATCTCTGGCGTGCCCCATCTTGAAAAAATCACTTTTAACACTAGGGGATCCAGGGACCATTTGTGATGGCCCTGAGACAACCTGCTCAGAGCATCTGCTAGCACACTGTCCTTCCCCGGGAGGTGGACTGCTACCAGTGATGTCTGTACGGAATAAGCCAGGGACCATAATTTCATGGCTTCCGTGCACAAGGCCATAGACCGAGTGCCTCCCTGCTTGTTGCTGTACCACATGGTGGTAGTGTTGTCTGTCCTGACCTGAACCACGTTGTGCTGTATTGCGTCAGAGAAAGCTTGTAGAGCCAAGTACACTGCCCTGAGCTTCAGAAGATTGATATGAAGTAGAGGCTCCTGAGGGGACCATACTCCCTGTGCTGTGAGAACTCCCAAGTGAGCTCCCCACCACAGGAGAGAAGCATATATGGTTAGTATCACAGAATGAGTCTGGGTGATGAATGGGACTCCTCGTCTGAGGTTGTCCTGATCCAACCACCACTGGAGAGCCTGGATCAGAGTCTGAGTCACTGAAATCAGTTTGGTTAAAGGATCTTTTTTTCTGAGACCAAGAAGCCCTCAAGTGGAACTGGATGTCCCTGATCTGAAATCTGTCCCCTTGTACCACTGCAGTGAAAGCTGCCATGTGGCCCAGGAGTTGAAAAAAATGCCTTGCTGGTTGAGACACCAGAAGGTGAAAAGAAGAAGCCAGGTCTGTAAGGGCCTTTACCCTTGCCAGAGGAAGAAAAACTCTTGCTTGGACAGCGTCCAACTCTACCCCTATGAAGGTCAGAAGTTGCACTGGCTTGAGAACTAACATTGGAAGATTGAGGAGGAATCCTAGAGAAGTGAGCAATTGCTGGACCACTTGCAAGTTTGACTTGACTTGGTCTGAAGACTGCTTCACAATGAGCCAGTCGCCCATGTATGGAAATATGGAAATGTTTTGTCTCCTTAGAAAGGCCACTACTGCTGCTAGGCATTTTGTGAACACCCTTGGTGCTGATGTTAGTCCGAAGCGCATTGCTCTGAACTGATAATGGCCTTAAGTCAGTTCGAACCTGAGGTACTTTCTGTGGGAACACCTGATGGGAATGTGAAAATAGGCATCCTTGAGGTCCAGGAAGGCTAACCAATCCCCTGACCTCAGAGAGGGAAGAATTATTCCCAGAGTCACCATTCTGAATTTTGGCCTGACTAGGTGCTTGTTTAAGTATCTTAGATCTAGGATGGGCTGCCACTCCCATGTCTTTTTTACTGTAAGGAAGTATCTGGAATACAGACCCTTGCCCCTGTGTGTCACAAGAACTCTCTCTCTCTCTCTCTCTCTCTCTATGGCTCTGAGAGCCAGCAGAGAGGAAACCTCTGCCTCTAGGGCAATGGTTTCGGAGATGTTTGCAGGTGGAAAAGACCTGACCCTCAGCTTTGGAAATTTTTTTGAAGCTGAGAGCCAGTCCCTGGCTTGCTACCTCCAGGACCCACCTGTCTGAGGTAACAAACTTCCAGGCCTGGAAGTAGTAAGACAGCCTGCCTCCTACTGGAAAGAGGGAGTCAGCCCAGGCTGACACATCAGGGTGTCTGCTTGGCCGGAGCCTTGGACTGAGAGGAGGATGCAGCCCTGCTCATCCACCTTCTGCCTCTCCCTCTGAAGAACCCCCTCTGAGGAAAAGGAGAGGGGGCCTGTGCCTGGTAGAAAGGCCTGTGAAAAGGCCTTCCCCTGCCCCTAGATTGCTGCTTCTGAGGAGTTGCCTGCCTTTCCCTTGGCCTGTGCACTCCTGTAGGTGGTCCTATACTTATCCATCTTTTTCATGTAATTCTCCGTCTGTTCCCCAAACAAAGAATTGCCCACCACAGGGAAATCCATGGCCTTAGCCTGGGTGTCCTGTGACAGGCTAGTACATCTGAGCCAAGCAAATCTCCTAAGAGCCAGAGATGTAGCCATGACTCATTATGAAACATCACTGGAGTCCACAGCAGCATGAAACTGGACATTGGATGCCTCAATCCCATCAGCAGCCACCTCCTCCAGCTCCTTGGCTAGCTGGGGGGGGAAGCCTGTTTAGCCAGCTCCAGAACAGTATCCCTCCTGGACTTCTGGTATCTGGCTGTGAAGGCCATTTAGTTTGCCTGCCTGAGCCCCAAGGAGGATGCCAAGTACTGTTTCTTGGCCACAGCATCCACCTTCCTAGAGTCTTTATCTGGGGGATCTGAAGCCAAAGGTATTATTAGCCTTGTCACAGGCTGCAGCCTGCACGACCCCAACATGGCTGCATTGTTGGAACAAGTACTCTGTACCTAAGCCTGACAGCATATACCTCCTGTCCATTTTCTGGTCCACTGGAGGTAATGAATTTGGTGTCTGAAGGATTTTTTGTGTCTGTTTCCCAAAAGATTTATGGAGGGAAACAGACAGCCTTTTGGACTCTGGGATGATCACCATCTCTACATAGTCAGGCTCTTCTTGTTCCTCAACAGCTTCGAGGGTCTCTGCCACTTTTCTGTAAAACAAATAGTGGGAAGGGGACTCAGAAAGCCTAGGTGGGGAAACACTGAAAGGCCTGTCTGGGGAGATGTCTGGTTCAATGGGTTCATCTAGGCCTTCCACACCATCAACAACAAACCCTACTTCCCCTTCCAAATCTGGTGCACAGTAATTAACCAGAAAATATTCCAGAACCAGAGGAACTGACCAAAGCGAGTGCCTACTGGGAGGCGCCGGACCAGCTGTAACCGAATGGAGCGATTCTACAATGCTAATCGCCCTGGCAATTTCTTCGGCGGTTGGACGTGACGGTTCTGGATCCGAACCGGCCAATTTCTTTTTTCTCTTAGACCGAACCAACCCCTCAGGATCGGCTCTCCTTTTGCCGGAGGAAGTATTGCCCAGGTCAGTGGGCACTCCCTCAGGTTCGGTCAGAACAAACTGAGCTGGCCATCCAGATCAGCGGACTTCTCAGCCTCCTTTTCCGTAAGCCTACCCAATCTCTTGTCCAGGGTGGCCTTTGGGAAATTCTTACATATTTGGCAGTCTGAATCGAGGTGGTCAAACCCCAGACAATAAACACAGGTGGTGTGAGGGTCTGCCTTAGCCAAGGCATCCCCACACTCACTGCAGTGCTGAAACCCAGTTGGCCCAGTTTTTCTTTTGGGTTTCTCAGATGTAGCCATCCTACTCACTTACCTTTTAGCAGCTTTAAAGTCAGTAAAGACCCCCCTATCAGTTACAAACTGTGTTACGGGCTGTGGAAAAAAAATCTAAAAAGAAGTTTTTTTGAAACTGATAGGGACTTGTACCTCACACTAATACAAATAAACCAAAGACTTTACAGAATAAAGAAAGAAAAAACAATCTGTTCTAGCTGGACAAATTGAAAAGTTTTTACAATTTACACAGACAGAAAATAAACTAATGTCCACTACCTACAACACTTACTGTACCGCAGACAGGCATCTGAACTGAAAAAAACAATAAAATTTGCGGTTTAAAACCGACATTTTACTGAGACCGAACCGATAAGCGAAGGAGATTTCTCCGGAGTGACTGTTCAGTTAGGCGGAGTAAAGAATCTGACAGTTACACTTGAAAGTGCAGCAGACAGAGGTTTGAACTGAGCTCAAGCTCAACGTTCTATGCTCTGGCATAGAGTTAACTCTTTCCTGTCCAGAGCAGTTCAAGTGCTAGGCTAACTGCATAAGGTCAGAATACAGCAAGACATCATGTTGTTTGAAACAATTGAGGGCTGCAAACACGTATTATTGGTTTACCCGAAGGTTCAGAGGGTGATAACCCTTCCATGTACATCAGTGAGTGGCTGCTGGAAACATTATTACCTGAGGGAACTGAGGAAATGTGGGACATTCAGAAGGTCTGTCGAGTAGAACCTCGTGGTCTGGCTGTGAATTCTGAAGAACCCCGCACGCTTATGCTTGTCACCGTGGGCCTGGCGGAACGAGATAAAATTCTGAAATTTTCAAGGAAAGCGGCTCCTCTATATCAGAATAATGCACAGATACACTTCTTTCCTGACATAAGCTACGCCACTCGCCAAAGGCGTAAACGTTTCAATGGTGTCCGTCGGCAGCTTAGAGGAATGGAGATCCCTCACACCGTGATCTTTCCAGCCAGACTTACACTTGTTTGCCAAAGTAAATTCTTCGTCTTTTCTGACCCGGTCGAAGCGGGTAAATGGACTGATCATAATGCCATGGAGCTCCATTCTAGTGCGGATGTCTTGGGAGAAGAAGAGGAATCTTTTCATCCTACCTGACTTGCTGTGAGAGACTAAAGGGACTAGACTTACTGTTCTATTGTGGGTAATTTCTCCTGAAAGAATTGATCTTACCCTTTGGTATTTTTATGGGTGTTACCCTATTTTAAAGTGGGATATAGTTTACACGCTTGTTATAATAATTGAGCTTAATAAGCACTCTGTTGTTAGTCCCTCTCATTTTCTCTTTCTGGGCTCATTCCTTGTGTATTGGAGTCACAGAATATTTTTGTTTAAATAACACTCGAAATTCAAAACTGGAGTAGGGGTTTGGAGGAGAGAAATTAGTCTGAAGTTACTGTTAACTATAAATGCTAACATTGCTGCATTTAATAGCTGGGTTCTCTACATTTAGCAACTGACATGACACCACTTATCTCCCATGAGAAGGGGCTATGGATTACTAGCAATGCATCTGCTGGACAATCCTTTAACATCTGGTTTATTGCCATGTGGCTCATGGACTTCATTTCACAGCACGTATCAGGATATAATTTAGCAAAAATAAGTTGTTTCCCCGGAACGCTGTACCTTTTTATGGCACATGCATGTTAATCCTGTATCTCAGAGAATATCTGTCTCAGTGGTGTAAATCTTTGCTGGACCATGTGTTACTGTATATGTAACATGATCTGTTGTCATGGACTACGATGAAAGATAAAAATAAAGTATAAAAAATAGAAATAAAACCAGGCTTTATATCTAACATGTAGTTTATCCATCTTTGCCAGATAGAATGAAACTTTTCAGTATTACAATTCAAGTGAGCAGTTAACTTTTCCATATTGTAAATTTGCAACATCACATCCTGCCAGTGATTTAACTTGGGTATGTATGTTGATGTGGCATAAACATAGACAAACTGATAATTGGCCAGGATTAGGAGTTTCTTCTTCCTTTGGGCTCATGCAAGAAAGATGGCGGCCACCATGTGTCATTTTTTGGATGGGGGGGGGGTATGTTAGAGACTTTCAAATACTTCAAGGGTGTAAATAAGGTACAAGAGGGTAGCATCTTTAAAAAAAAAAAAAGATGTGCAAGAACAGGATCATGATATGAAAATGGGGGGTAGACTTAGGGGTAACATGAGAAAGTATTTTTTTCATGGAAAGGGTGGTGGATCCATGGAACAGCAGAGACTGTAGGGGCAAAAATGGTGGGGGAATTCAAAAAAAGCATAGGACAGACATAAAAGAACTCTTGCGATAGAAAAGAGAGGGTAAACTGCAGATCATTTAGGATCTGCGGTATATGACACAGGTAGGGAAAATGAGCAGACTAGGTGGGCCAAGAAGTCCTTATCTGCTGTCAGATTCTATTTTTCTGTTTTCAGCTGCAGTGCGTTACATGCACAATAGTACACAATTTTAAGGCAAAGTAACCAGAAAAAGGATACTGTCATTTATACACAAAGCATCAGCCACATCTTAAACTGTCACGAGTAAATGTGAATCCAGTCCTGGAGGTGTATAGCCGGAGAAAAAGAGGGGAAAGGGTAAAGTGAAAGGGTAACAAAACAAAAAAACACTGCTAGAAGTTAAAATAATGAAAGTGCATGGTATAAAAATTACAAAGGCTTAAAGCACTGACAAACGCCGAACAGAAGCCAAAGAAAGCCAAGAGTAAAGCAACAGGCTAAAAACACTACACTACCCTATATTGTGAGTGGTGGAAAGGAAAAAGGGGAAAGACACATATAAAGGGGGCTGAGTAAAGACAGAAACATGAAATCTGATGCCAAAAGGAGATCGATGGTCCATCAAGTCTGCCCACACTATACTACCTCATCCACTGACCACTAAGATGGTAAGAGTGCAGCCAAACATGGTACCACTTGTGAGGCTAACTGCAGCGGCAAAATCTACAAATACTGGCCGCAAAAAGGACAAAATAAGGGTGAGGAGCCTGAAGAGGTGAGGTGAAGGCTGAGGGAATAAAATGAAAGTTATGTACTTACTGTAACTGCTGATCTTCCAGAACATCTTCTCCACAGATTGCCACTAATGGGTCTGTGTCAGAGATACTAGGATCCCACGAAAACGAGAGCCTTTCTGGAGGGCAGGCAACACAAGTAGGCCCCGTGTGCATGTCACTGCGCACACCCACTGGCATGCAGTGGCACCAGACCTCATCTGCCTCAGTACCTCTTTTACCAAGGAGGTGGGCAGCATGAACCTAATGAGTAACGTGTGCTCTTAACCTAAGGGCATAAAATAGCCCTGGTGGCTCATATAAAACCGGCCAATAACACAGTGTTTTCGCAGTCCAAGCCAAGTACAAGAGGGTGAAGAACAACACAGACCAACACAGCACTGCAGTAAGTCCAGGTGAAGGTCGGTGGATGTGGTACTCCATGGAGAAGATATTAGTTACAGCATGTACACAACTTTCATATATTTCACTAACCAGTCTTCTCCATAGATTCCCACTAATGGGTCAGAGCACCAAGCTCTGAGAAAGTCCTCCGAATCAGGGAGGCTGCAGCTCTAGGCCCACTCACAACAGTAATCCATTCAGAATGGTCCTGCCAAACATGATATGCTGCCTGGCATGGGTAGCCAGGGCATAGTGCTCGGTAAAAGTATGTACTGTGCTCTAAGTTGCAGCTCTGCAAATTTCTCCAAATGGCACAGAACATACCTCTGCCAGGGAAGTGGCACCGGCTCTGGTGGAGTGGGCATGTACCTTGTCCTCCAATTTCACCAGAGCCATGGCACAGCAGTGGCAAAGGCAATTTTAAATCCAGGCTGAAATGCACTTGATTGTGACAGGCTGTCCTTTTAATTAGTGTTGAAAACGACAAAGAACAGTTTTGCCCGTCTGTAGTCCTCAGCCATGTCCAGGTAAAATCTAAGGACCCTTTTAACATGCAGTGAGTAAAGAGTCCTTTCTCCCTCATTCTGGAAGTTGACAAAGTAGGTGGGCAGGATTACAGTCTGATTAAGATGAAACTTCGACACCACTTTAGGTAAAAATTTGAGGTGTGTACGGAGCACAACCTTCTCTTTATTTATTTATTTATTTATTAAATTTTGGTGACCGGGTAGGCCCACTGAGCCCTGAAGGTCCCTTTTTCAGAGGCGACCCGGGATGACAATACAAGTTATAAGGATGAACAAGGACATAAGGAACATTTGAGGCACTGTGAGTTACATCATGAGGTGGTTACAGTAAAGAAAAATAGTGGATACAGGTATGGTTACAGGAACGGTAAAAGAAAAGCAGTGGATACAGGCATGGCTTACAGGCACGGTAAAAGAAAAGCAGTGGATGCAGGCATGGGTACAGGCATGGTTATCATCATGACATATAAGCAATTGGTAGTACTTTGCATATAGTTTATTCAGGGGTTACACATGGCCTCTGGTGAGCAGTCTGTATAAGGCAGGTAGTAGGAAGGTTAAGCTAGGAGACGGCAGTTGGAGAGGAGGAGAGTACCTTAGGAGCTTTAAGTGCCATGACAGTGGCATGCGCTTGAGGTCAGCAGATGGGACTTAAGCCTGGTGCGGAAGTTCATGAGTGAGGAGGAGGCCTGGACCTGGGGAGGGAGCTTGTTCCATTGGCAGGCTGCTTAGGAGGAAAAGGATCTTACGCCAGCGTTTGTCCTTACCCTAGGGACTTCTAATAGCATTCTATCTGAGGTCCTTAGGTTCCTTGGGTTGTGTTTGAGGGTTATGGTCCCGGCAATACTTGGCGCAGCGTGGGGTTTGAGAAGCTTGTAGGCCTGGACAAGCAAGGGGTGTTGGAGGCGGACGACCAATGTGGGCCAATGAAGATTGGCCAACGTGTCACAGTGGTGATGTCTCGGGTGGTCTAAGGTTGCGAAACAAGCTATTTTATTATAAAGGATTTGCATCCTGGTAATCTCTTGTTTAGCCATGCCCTGTATAATAGGGGCCGCAAAGGTCAGGTTGGGTAGAAGGACGCTGGTAGCTATGGAGAGCCTGGCTTCAGGGATGAGTTGGTCCCTGAGTCGGTACAGGGTGCCAAGTTTCCGATGTAGGGTCCTGGTGACCTGGTCCACATGTTCCTTGTATGTGATATTCTGATCCAACGTGAGGCCTAAGTATTTGAGGGAGGGGACTACATTAATGGCTTTACTAGAGAGTGAGGTTAAGGAGAGGGATGAGGACCTGTCAATGGAAAAGAGTATATGGAGGACCTGTGACAAAGGCATGGATTTTCAGAGTCACTCCATGTAGCAATCACATCCACCAGAAATGCTGATCTCCAAGTCAGATACCTCATGTCACAAGTTGCAATTAGCTCGAGTAGCTTAAAAGTGGGCATATCTAGTACCAAATTAAGGTCCCAGGCAGCCACCGACTTCCTAATGGGAGGCCTCATGTGCAGGATACCCCTTAAGGAACCTCTAGAGAAGAGGCAGCTGTGCCAAAGAGAGGCTGTGTACAGGTTTGTGGTATGCTGATGCAGCACATAAGTGGACTTTAACTGCAGAATACTGCAGGCCAGCATCAGAAAGGTCCAGTAAATACTCCATAATCTTTTCAGGTGGACACCTAAAAGGGTCCACAGGGGTTCTGGAGCACCAGAAGGGGAATCTTTTCCACTTGGCTGTGTATGCCTTCTTGGTGGATGGTTTATGCACAGTCAAAAGTATTTCAGAAACCCTCTGAGCCACCTAGTGCCTGTTCACTTCTATCTCCTCTAGCGCCAGACCTGAAAGTGATGGGAACACAGGTGGGGATGAACTAGCTGATCTTAGGTCAGCAAGTCCATCCTGAGTGGCAGAACCCTTGGTTTGCTGACTGAAAGTCAATACAACAGAAGAAAATGAAAATTACGTACCTACTGTAATTCTTAATCTTCTCTTGTATCTTCACCATTCATTACTGCTTAGGTTGTGCCGGAGGCGCGCACCCACTACGGGAGAATTGTTTTTTATTTTTTAGGTTGGCACTAACAGGGCCGCCCTCGACAGCAACGCACTGTGTCATGCGCGAGGGGCGGCCGTTAGGTGCCACAGACTCCTACCCCATCTCAGTTCTGGTAGCCGGAGAGGTGAAAAAAAGGGTAAGGAAAAGAAGAGAGAGGCAAGAGAGCTGAGGGACAGAAAAAAGAAAGGATATAAATTGAAAAAGGAATAAGCCGGTAGAGGACAGAAAGAAAGACAGAATGCCTACCCTAAGGGACTGCAGGGCCTCCCTTCTGGGGCAGCTCCAAGGGAGGAACAGATAAAGAGAAAGAAAAAAGAGAAGAAGAAGAAAAAAGGGAAGAAAACAAGGGATGTTGAGAGGGGAGAACACTGTCCATAGATATATTGGTTGAGAAGTTTATAAATTCTGAACCAAAAACAAGGGAGTAAGAATCCTTCCTGATAGGACTGAGAGGAGGTTCAACTGAACCGCTTGTACAGATTGGACACAAAGGGCAGATTCTCTAAGCACCAATCATCCCAACCCCCTACACTCTAGCTGAGAGCTTACAGACTGCCCAGGCAGAAATTCTGTTCCGGAAAAAAAGCGCCCAACTAGGAAGGGGAATAAGCCCCTTAGCACCTCGTTAAGTGCTAACACAGATGTGTGTGGGGAGGGGGGTGTTCTACAGAAGGCAGCTTTGTATAAAGGATAGTGTGGGAACTCAACTGAACTCTCTGAAGGCAAGGCAAAAACAACAGCTCAAGGTAAACGAAGTGCCAGAAGCACCAACCAGAAGAAGCGGACACAATATTAATTCATACCTGCCAGAGGGAACCTGAAAACTGGGGCCGAGCCATAGAGGGACGGTCTCTTCAGCTGTGAACTGAACAACATGGCTAAGAAGCCAAGAGGTCACCCCTAGGGGCAATCAGAAAGAAATCCCTATGGATAGAATACATCCAACTGGTTCCCCTTTACCTCGAGGAAAAAGGACCCGTCCAGAGAAGAACAGAAAATAAAGATAAGAGTTTTTTTTGTTTTTTTCTGGCTTAAAGGCCAATGACGAAGGGAGAGGAATGAGTGGGGGGGGGGGGGAGACGCTGCAGTAGGAGGCCACTGAGGGGGAGGTGGGCAGGTATCAGTAATGAATGGTGAAGATACAAGAATTACGGTAGGTACGTAATTTTCATATCTTCCCTTGTCAATCTTCACCATTCATTACTGCTTGGGTGAGTACGAAGCCCCCCCCCCAAGGGGGGGATAATAGAAACCCTGAGGGAACAAGACCCTCAGCCTCCTGCTGGTGGGAAACAGAAGGGGAAGACCCTGGGCTAATCAGATGAGAAGCCTATGGTGGAGGAGAGCTAGGAGGTGTCCCCAAGGGATGGGGAGATGGAGGAAGCCCCTGCAGAAGTCTCGTAGCCCTGGAGGAAAACAGATGAGTCCCCTGGAAAGCGAAGCGAATCACCCTACGCTGGTCCAGGGGTGATAACCTTGATAGACAAAGCCATGATGTTCATCTAATACAGATCGCTGTCCCTGCAAGCCTGGAAGCCACCTCACTGGTGTCGTAAGATGCCCTTGCTTGGTGTCTTGCCAGCTCCAGGCCTATAGCAGAGAGGGCAATGGCCTGTCTAGATTGCTCCGAATCAGGCATTGGTGCTAGAAGCTGGGATAGCATCAACCATAAATGCCTGCTGTAGGCATCATGGTGCGCCTGATGTGACGCAATGCACAGCACCGCACGAGAAGAAGAGAACACCCTTCTCCCCCACCAGTCAAATTGTAAGGAATCTGAATTCGGTAGGCGGTCGTGCATCAGGTGGTGGCATCCAGAGGGAGTTTCTAGGAATGCCAATACTGAAGGCGGGTTGGGAAGAGAACCTAGAGACTGCAATGGGGCAGAATACCTTCTCCTGCATTCTGCCGGGGTTGAAACAGGGACGGTTGGCTACTGACAGGAATGGACAGATGCCTCCGGAAAAGGAATAGGCCAGGACAGTAGCACCAAATGCTGGGCACTGAATTCACTGAGGAATTCACGCATCTCCCGTTCAGTATTGTCTCGCCTATCAAAGGAGATATGAAGATCTCTCACCATCCTCGAAAGGAATCGCTGATATTCAGTGAAATCAGCATCGGAGGAGAGATGAGCAGGGGGTTCCTCTCCCTCCAAAGAGCGAGACGAGGGTGATGGGGAGCTCGAATGTCCAAAGAACTCTTGTGGTGGTGGAGATAGGTGAAACACCTGCTCATGCATACATCTAACGCATGAGGGGAAGGCCGCTGCAGAGCCTCTGAACGTCTCTCAGGATAACAGGCCCGTAGGACCGACATGGCTTGGGAAAGAGGGGGGTGGCTGCACAGGAACAGAAAAGGGACACCTACGATGAGGCAACTGTCCTCTGCAGAGGCACTGAAATCCAGAAAATGAAGCCCGAGCTGGCAGGGTCCCGGACAACAAACCAGGTCGCAGAACGGAACCCTGGGGATGCGAAGCCTGGAAGAGCCTAGTAGGGGATCCTCCCCTGTGACGAACCTGGGGCTGCATGGGTCAAGAAGGGCAGCCCACAGCAACACCACCAGAGGGGTCCCTGGAGCCCGAGGGGAAAAGACGGGACCCAGCACTTTGGCTCCTACCCGCACACTAAGGGGTGTCAGGTGAAGACCGAGGTGCCTCATCCCGGTCTCTCAACCGCCTGGACTCTGAAAACATCCTACTTCTCGACCCCAGCAACAACCCATCCCGAGCAGGTGCAGCAGCACCAGGCTCGGCAGCTACCACAACCCCCTCAGGAGGATGAGCCCCTCCCCCCATCTCCACACCATCCCCCTCCAGGGACCCCAGACCACCTCCACCTTGGGTGGCCTCAGGAGAGGACAGCAGAGGAAACAGAGGAATAGGTTCGCTGGGCTGCCTAGCACCTCATCTCACTGGAGACCATGACTCCGAAGATTCAGGGTGCCAGGAAGGGTCTACATCCGAATCATCCTCCTCTGCGGAGGGAGAGACCAGCTGGACCTCAATACTGGCCACCCCAGGAATCTCCAGAGAAACGGCACCGCGAATGACGTCGGTGCCAGCTACAGTGCTGGGTGGCTTCGATGCACCAGAGACACCCGAACCCAGTCCTAACTCCCCAACGGCGCCGGTCAGACCCGTGGCACCGTCCTTGGTGCCGGGACCCGACTCGGTTCTGCTAGAAGAGTCAACTGGGCCCACGGCACACTGTGCGGCGCAGAGAGCCAACACGGTGCCACAAACAGCGCCACCCCGATCACTGGCACCAGGAACAGCGCCGGGATCCGGAGTGTCGCAGGAAAGTGGCATCGAGGGTCACCGATGCCCGGCACTACAGACCTAGGCCTCAACACTGGGGGAGCCTACACCTCCGAAGAGGTGACTGCAGAGGCAGTGTCTCCACCACGGCCCCGGAAGGGACCATGGCGCTCCTCCGACACCGCAAAAGAGGCCTCCTCCTCGGCAAGACTACAAGATGAGGAGGCCTCCTCCTCTCCAGACCATATAGGCCTGGGAGGGGACCCAGAGGAAGGGTCTAGAGATCTTACCTGGGAAGCACTGGAGTGACGCCGTCCCCTAAAAGTCATCGGAGCCTTGCCAATCTTGAACGCTCGGACTTCTAGGATGTGACGGTCCATTGAGAAACAGGCATTACACTAATTCATATCATGGTTGAGTCCCAGGCAGCGAAGGCAAACATCATGCCAGTCTGTAATGGAAAAATCCCGGCCACAGGAGCACCGACGCATAGGGGCACGGCCTGCTTTCGACTTATGCTTTGTCCTGAACCGGATATGATGCAAAAACAATACAAAACACAGAAAAGCTCCTGGCACTGTGAAGAAGAAAAGAACAATCTTACCAAAATGAACGGTGTCGGGAAGAACTACTCAGAGAGGGGAGTCGGGAAAAGTAGGCCTCTGACACAGATGAAAAACTTCACGCATAGCAGGTGTAGCCTCGACTGCGGGAGAAACAAAACTGAGATGGAGGAGGAGTCTGCAGCACCTAACGGCCGCCCCTCGCGCATGACACAGTGCGTTGCTGTTGGGGGTGGTGCTGTTGGTGCTGACCTAAAAAAAAAAAGTCTCCCCTAGCAGGTGCATGCCTCCAGCACAACCCAAGTAGTAAGGAATGGTGAAGACTGACAAGGGAAGATCCATATTTGCAGAGGCCAGTAGGGGCCACTAGGATCATCTTGCCCCTCAGTGTGCCTCCAATTTGAACAACACTCTCTGGATGAGAGGGATTGGAAGGAATGCAAAGAGAAACAGATTTTGCCATGGCAGTCTGAATACATCTTGACAGTAAACTCCATGTCCTGGATTTATGGAGCAGAATTTAGGCAGTCTGGCATTAAGTAGGAACAAAAAAATGTCCACATCTGTGGTGCCCCACTCATCGAATAGTGATCTCACGATGTCTGGTACTAGTGACCACTTGTGAGGATCTGCCTCTTTCTAACTTAATTTGTCTGCCAGAGTGTTCTGGACCCTGCAGACAGATTTTTTTGGAACAAGACCAGCTGTTCCAGGCAGTCAGGCACCATTCCCACACTGTTTGCCTCCCTGCACAGAGGGTACGAGTGTGCTCCTCCTTGCTTGTTGACACAGTACATGACCTGTCTGTCTGGAAGAGATCTGTCTTTTGGCTGACCAAGTCCACTACGGCATTCAGGCCACACAGAGTTGCATGCATCTCCAGGACACTGATGTGGAGATGTGTTTTTGACAGGTCCCAGACACCATGTGTCTGAAGACCCTGGCAGTGGGCATTTTAAGAGCTGTTCTTGTTTTGCTGGACTCTAAGAGACTGCTCCATCTGTTGTCCAGACTGATAAGAGCCATCAAAGGGCGCATTCATGATCTTGTTGTTAGACATCTAGGGTGAAGCCAACGACCCACAGCCAGGAGTGCTGCCTGATGCAGATACCTGCAGCCATGCAGTCAGCTGCTGCTTCAACGCATCCATAGAGGCTTTAAGCTGTGGCTGGTAGACTCAATACCTTATTTAACAGCTAGTAGCATCTCTTGTTTTGGCTCTCTGTCTGGCAGGGCCAATGCCAGAGACTTAAGTTTGCACCAGAGAGTGTATCTGTACTTGGAGAAGGGGCTCTGGTAGCTAGCTATCCTCATAGCAATGGTAGTCAAGCCACAGGCCTGCTTGTCCATGGCGTCTACCTTGTGTGACTCCTTGTTAGTGTGGTGTGCGGTGACCTGCTTGGGCACTATGGCTTTGTCATTCTCAGCCAGAATAACAATGGCATCTGCTATGGTCTTAGATTTAAGTGCCACATATTTCTTGTACACCTTCTAGGGGACAGCTGCCACAGTAGCAGACCTCCTCCAAGCCATCTCAGACAGTGTCTCCAGGGCCAGCTGGATGGGAGGAACTAGAGAGACCAGGATATTAGGCATGTTTAGAAACTCCATTTGGAGATGCTAGGAGGGGGTTGAAGGGCCAACAGTGCAAGCCATGGCCTTATGAACATACGAAATTTGCCAGCAGATAAAGGCCTAGAGGTTTATCATGTCTGCTCGAATGTGCAGCTAGCACCCCTTATTCTGCAGCTGCCCCTCCCTTCCACCCTTCCCCTTCATTAACCCTCCCCCTTGTCCTGTCCCATCTTTGTTTGAAGCAGTCCACTGTTCTACTGCATACCTCTTCTGCAGGTAACGCATTCCACCCAGCCACCACCCTCTCTGTAAAAAAGTGTCTCCTCATCTCCCTCCTGAACCTTCCTCACTCCAGTCTCATATCATGGCCCCTGGTGGCCCTCCCTTCCCTTACTTTGAACAGCCCCTCTGTACCCATCTTGTTTATTCCTTTCATGTATTTAAAGGTTTCAATCATGTCACCCCTGTCTCTCCTCTCCTCCAGTGAGTACATGTTCGACTCCTTCAACCTCCTCTCACATGATAAGTCCCCAGTCCCTTGATCATCTTTGTCGCCCTGCGCTGCACCCCCTCCAGTAACTTAATGTCCCTCTTCAGATACGGACGCCAGTACTGCACGCAGTACTCCAGGTGTGGTCTAACTAATGACCTATACAGTGGCAGAATCACCTCCTCTCCTCGAGGATATACCTTGCAATACAACCCAGCATTTTGTTGGCCTTTGCAGCTGCCTTCCTACATTGTGCTGAGTTGTTCATTGACCCTGTAATGAGCACACCCAGATCCTTCTCCTCCTCTGTCTGGGCTAGCTGCACTCCCCCTAGCTGGTAACTCCTCCTTAGGTTCTTCATCCCAAAATGCAGCACCTTGCACTTTTTGGCATTAAAGCCCAGTTGCCAGGTGTCTGACCAGGTTTCAAGCTTTGCCAGATCATCCTGCAACCCCTGCCACCTCCCTAGGTCATCTAGCTCCGCGCCAACCTTGGTATCATCAGCAAACAGACCGATCTTGCTCTTGATGTCCCATGATATGTCTGCAATGAATATCCCAAACAACACTGGTCCCAACACCGAGCCCTGTGGGACACCGCTCGTCACTGCCCTTGGGTGTGAGAGCTCCCCACCCACCACCACCCTCTGTTGCCTTCCCTGCAGCCAGTTTCCTACCCATTTCACCAGCTTTGCACCCGCCCCTGTGCCTACTAACTTCCTTCCCAGCCTTCCATGTGGCACCGAGTCGAATGTCTTACTGAAGTCCAGATAGTGTACATCCACTGAATGGCCCCTGTCCAGTTGCCTAGTTACCCAGTTATAGAAGTCGACCAGGTTGGTTTGGCAGGATCTGCCATGTATGAAGCCATGCTGTCTTCTGTCCTGTAGTCCTTTGGCCTCTAGGAGGGCCACCAGCCTCTCCTTCAGGATAGTCTCCATTAGCTTACCCACAATGGATGTGAGGTTCACTGGTCTGTAGTTTCCCAGTTCATCCTTGGGGCCACTCTTGTGGAGGGGCACCACATGAGCCATCCTCCAGTCCTGAGGTACACACCCCGAATGTAGTGAGGCATTAAATAGGTCTGCCAAAGGTCCTGCAAGGACCTCTGCCAGCTCGTTCAGTACCCTGGGGTGGATGCCATCTGGGCCTGGCGCCTTGTCCACCCTCAGTGCCTTCAAACCCTCTTGAACTCTGCCCTCCAGGATTTCCCCATCTGTCACCTCCCCCCGCTTCTGCCATTTCTCCCATCTTGGGTGTCACCCCCCTCTTCTCTTTAGTAAATACTGAGCAGAAGTACTCATTTAGTGCTTCGCCTTATCGCACCCTGCTTCCACCCAACCCCTCCTTCCTAATCTTTACTATGTGGTCCTTACAGCTCCTTTTCTCCCTGATGTACTTAAATAAGTCCTTCTCCCTTCTAATGCCTTGTGCCAGCCTGAGTTCCGTAGATGCTTTGGCCCTTACTGCCCTTGTCACCTCCTTTGATTCTGTCAGTACTACCTCTGTCTCCCCCGTTTCTTGTACTTCCTAAAGGCAGCTCTTTCCTTCTTACCTTTTCCATGACCTCCTTGCTCAACCAGCTCAGTTTCTTGGTCCTAACCTTCTTGCTCTGGGCTTTAGCAGGTTTTGGTTGCCTCCACTATCCCCAGCTTTATGAGCTCCCACCTCTGGTTAGTGTCCATACTAGATTGAATTCGGCCAAGTACCCTTTTACCACTTCCCCATCCTCCCAAAGTCAGCCCTCCTGAAGTCCAGCACTCATGCCAGATTCCACTCCTTCCTTGCCCATATCCAATGTGAGCCATACTGAGTGGTGGTCACTCCCGACAGCGTTC
This sequence comes from Neoceratodus forsteri, assembly GCA_016271365.2. NCBI lineage: Eukaryota > Metazoa > Chordata > Ceratodontiformes > Ceratodontidae > Neoceratodus > Neoceratodus forsteri. Next base: position 1,619,603,279 of record CM028130.1, read on the forward strand.
CTCCACTGTAAGTTCACTCACAAAGTCCCCATTTGCCAGCACAAGGTCAAGGGTATTCCCTAACCTGGTTGGTTCACTGACCATTTGCAGCAGGAAGCTGTCCTGGAAGGCATCCAGCAGTACCTGCTCCCTTCTGTTCCTGGTTGTTGGGGTGCTCCAGTCCACTCCTGGCACGTTGAAGTCCTCCACAATCACCACACTACCCTTCTCGCAGGTCGTCCTGATCTGTCCTGCTATTTCCCTGTCTAACTCCTCCGTCTGAGATAGCAGCCTGTACACCACTCCCATTCTAAGAATCCTATTCTTGGAATCCTGGATTTGCACCCAAAGTGACTCCGTACTACCCTCCTCCCCTTCCTCCCTTACACACGTCAGTCCTTCCTTCACATATAGTGCCACTCCCCCTCCTCTCCCAATCACCCTGTCCCTACGAAATAACCTGTACCCTGGTACAGACAGGTCCCAGTCATTATATTGGGTGGCCCATGTTTCCATGATGGCTGCAATGTCCACCTCTCCCTCTTCCATGAGAACCTGTAACTCTGCAGTTTTTCTCCCAAGGCTCCTAGCATTAAGGGTAACCACCTTCCACCTTCCCCCCTCCCATCCTGCCCTCCTTTCCTAGCATCACCAACAGTACTTGCCATTTGTCCTTTGTCACCGTTATGGGGGGTAAGCTCATATGATGTCCCAACCTGTGGTCTCTGCATATCTCTTTCCCAACCGCCACCCCCCAATCCTAGTTTAAATTCCCAACTTCCTCTATATACTCTTCCATCCTCTGTTTCAACACTTTCTTTCCCTCCTCACTCAAGTGTAGTCTGTCCTTGGCATAGAGACTACTGTCCGCCCAGGTTCCTCCCCACCCCCCCAACAGCCCATACCCTTTAGCACAACACCAGGTTCTTAGCCATCCGTTAAATTCCTTATTCTTAGCTTTTGTTGTGCTTGCCTTTGGCACTGGAAGTATCTCGGAAAAGTTACTGATCTTCCTGCCCCTCACATAATTGTGCTAGTTCCTCAAACCTCCTCTGGACTATATCCACTGTCTTGTCAGCCAGGTCGTTTGTCCCAAGATGTATAATTAAATGAGGCTTGTCCCTACCCCTTCTAGCATATTTCAGAACGGACTGTCCCACCCTTTCCGCTGTCATTCCTGGCATGGCCTCCACCAAATGCGATTATATGCTCTCCCCTTGCTACCCCACCCAACTCCTCTTAGTATTGAGTCCCCCAGCTAAGATTCCACCCTCTTACTCCCTGCTTGCTTCCATTCATCTCCCCCTCTCATTTCCAGCTCCTCTTCTTCCTCCTGCACATTATTTCCCCCTTTTACCCCTGTTGCAATTCTCCCAGCAGAACTTCCCCCCGCTCCAGTTTGGTCCAGGCATTTATCAATTACTCCTCTAATTTCATCATTTCCCTCCTCCACTTTCTTCCTGTCTAGCAGTGCAAAACTATTTTCTGAAGGCCCTTCACAAATGCCCGCTCCCTCTCTCTTCATAGTAACCTGTTCTCTCCTTTCCACTCCATGTCTTTTGCCACTTCTTCTCCTCCTCTCACAAGTCCCTATCTCCTCCTTCCATTTGTCTTTAGTCTCCTGACCTGGTTTCCCCGGCAATTGTTCTTCCTGGCCAGGGCCCCTTTGTCTCTGCTTCCCTTCTTCTGACCCTCTCCTCACCACTGTTGGCTTAAATCACCCTCCCTCATCTCCTCTTCTTCCTCCCTCCAGTATTGGGCTAAACCCACCCCCAATCTGCCTTGCCTGTCTTAGTTCCTCCTGCAGACCCTCAATCTCCTTTCTAAGTTTCTCTATGTGGTTGCACATTAAACATCCTCCCACACTCCAGGCAATTTTTAGAAAGATTGGTGCACCGCAGTTGTTGCAGCCTACCACCCTACCCATTGCTGTCGTTGCCCACCAGTGACCCCCACCCTTCCAGATGCAGGACACCAAACACTCCCCCAAGTCTCCCCTCTCCCTCCTCTATCAGTGCAAAACATTTTCATTATTTCCTTACCTCCTTTGTTGCACACGTTTAGATATATTGAGCAACTGCTTTTTATATTCCTATCCTTCCTATCCACACTCAAAACAGACTTTAAGTAGCCATTGCACAACCTTCTTCAAACTCCTACTCCTCCTTTCTCCACTGCAATATCAATGCAAGAAGTAATAATGAAAGCTCCTAGATTTGCATTTACTTCCCTTCCACTGAGAGACAGATTCCTCTTCACTTGAAGCTGCTCCTTTCCTGGATGTCTGCTTTGCTATGACAGGTGCATATCCTTGCCTATTTGAGGAAGTGCCGCAGAACCCCCTAGTATAAAGGGAAATAATGGACCAGGGGTGGTGGGTGAGGGGTTTGGGTGGTGGGACCAGCCCAAGTCTTCCGGAAACAATCAGGTAGCCGAGGCCTCCAGTCAGACCATTAGCACCCTTCCCCCACTGTGCACTCAACTTTGCAGCTAGTGAAGCCAGCAACAATTAGTCCCAATTCTACTCAAAGCTCCCAAAATAGGTTTGCTACCCAAAGAAACAGGACTCCAATTCAAACAGCTTCAACAACAACACATCAAAATAGGCTTGGAATTAGAAGATATAGGTCTCCAATTCAAAGGAGCAGACCCAGTTAAATTACACTAATTATGTTTTAAAACAGAAGAAATAGGCCTCTACAAATGCAGCCTGCCACACAGTGAACCAAACAAATGAGCCCACTTATAGCTACCAAAACAGATTTCAAAATTCCAACAGCTCCAAACAATACCCTTCTAGCCCCTTAGTAGTAAGAAAGAAAAGAAATAGCATTCTACCAAGTAGAATCCACAAAAAACAATGTAAAACAAGAAGCTACTTACTGTACTGTAGATCTGATCCTGTCCCCCTTCTAGTTCCTTCTCTTGGCAACAATGGCAACACGGCCCTAGACTGGGCTTTGAGAAATGGAAATTACATACTTACTGCAATTTTTCATCTTCCAGAATATTTTCACCATTGATTACCACTCATAGGTTTGGGGCCAGAGGTGAGGGCAACATTTTTTGCATGGAGGGAGACGGCCATGGCTACTGAGTATGGTGTCTATGCACCCTCACGTGGTATCATGTGTCAGCCAATAACTGCTGCCATCTCCCCCAGTTACCTCAGTTCTTTTCAACAGGAGAGAAACAAGTGGAGAAAAAGAGAGAGAGAAAGAGAGGGAGAGAAAGAAAGCGATAAGAAGTATAGTTGCAGCCTCACCACTGGGGACATCTGCTCAAGGAAGACAGACTGTGGAAGACACTCAGCCAGCCACCTAGAAGGGGCTTGTTGTTCCACAGAGATAACAGAGACCAGAGAAAGGGTCTAGAGATCTTACCTGGGAAGCCCTGGAGCGACACCGTCCCCCGAAAGTCGGCGGAGCCTTGCCGATCTTGAACGAGCGGACTTCTAGGACGTGACGGTCCATCGAGAAACAGGTGTCGCATAAATCCATATCATGGTTGGGTCCCAGGCAGCAAAGGCAAACATCATGCCGGTCTGTAACGGAAAAATGCCAGCCACAGGAGCACCGACGCATAGAGGCGCGGCCCGCTTTTGACTTACACTTTGCCTCAGCATGGTGAGGTCGAGTAGAACCCTGTGTTTCTGTGGAACCAGGGACCCATGGGATTGACCTAATGTAACTGGAAAGATAAAGAAGAAAAAACAGTTATGTAAGAACTTACCGTAACAGTAGATCTTCGAGAACAGCTCTTGCAGCAGGTTACACCATTAGGACTGAAGCCGGCAGGCGTCAGGACCCCACGGAAAAATTCTAGCTAGCTATCTTCAGCGGGGACTGCCCCCGACGTCAGGCGTAGTACATAAGGGGGCGGTCCCGCCAGATTCCCCAGTTCTCCCGCCGGAGACTTCCGGCCGCAGGCTGACATCGAAATGGGAGACCGAGGATCCGCCGTCAGAAGACCAACGGGAAAAAATCCCTGATAACAAAGGCTGAAGCCATGCCTCCTCCAAGGGGGAAGGTGGGCGGGAAGGTACCTGCTGCAAGAGCTGTTCTCGAAGATCTACTGTTATGGTAAGTTCTTACGTAACTGTACTATCTTACTTCGAGACACAGCTCTTGCAGCAGGTTACACCATTAGGACTGATTCCCAAACAATAGCTCTTGTAAACACTCTGGGAGGAGGAAATTAGAAAGAACGTTCCAGGTCCCAAATCTAGGACAGGAGACCCTGTAGCACTGCCAGCCCGAAGCCTGCTCTTCGCCGTGAAGCGATGTCCAGGCTATAATGCCTGATTAAGGTATGAACAGAACTTCAAGTGGCAGCAGCACAAATGGCAGAGGTGGAGACGTTTCGAAGTGCTGCGAAGGAGGTGGCCACACCCCTAGTGGAATGGCCCCGGACTGCTCCAGGGAGGGGCTTTCTTTTGATATCAGAACAGTATGAGATGCACTGGACAAGCCAGCGAGACAGGGACTGTTTGGATACTGGTTGGCCCGTCATCCTCTCAGAAAAGGAAACGAAAAGTTGCTCCAAAGTACGATGCTGCTTAGTTCTGCTCAGGCAGTATCTTAAGCTGCGGTGAACATCCAGGGTGTGAAGCATCGCCTCTCCTCTGTTAGAATAATTAGGGAAGTAGACCGGTAGGTCAATATCCTGATTGAGAGTGAGTGTGGAAACCACCTTAGGAAAGAATTTGGGATTCGTCCTCAGGGAAACTCTGTCCCGGTGGAAAATTAAATAAGGCTCTTTGCACATGAGAGCCTGAAGCTCAGAAACTCTTCTCGCTGACGTAACAGCAACCAAAAACAATGTTTTCCATGAGAGAAAATGCAGATCGCAATCTGCGGCAGGCTCAAAGGGGGGAAGCGTGAGTTGCTCCAGGACAAAGAGCAAGTCCCATGGAGGCACCAGGTCCTTAATGGGCGGCCTAAGGTGTAACACCCCTCTCAAGAATTCACGACAGGCATCTAATTGTGCCACTGTGCGCTGTCCTACCGGGAGGTGAAAGGCTGAAATGGCACAGAGGAGCACCTTAATAGAGGAGTAGGCGAGGCCCGAACGAAAAAGGGAAAGCAGGTACTCTAACACCGCTTTCACCGGACAACCTAAATGGGAAGGCCACGTGCTTGCGACCATAGACAAAAAGCAGTAGCCATTTCATGGCATACGTCGCATGCGTTGCCAGCTTTCTGGCTGCGGCAAGAACATCCGCAACCTCTTGTGAGACCTCGTGACGCAGGATGGCTATGTCTCTAGGAGCCATGCGTGCAGGTTCAGTGAGCGTAAGTCCAGGTGGACCAGTGAACCCTTCTCCTGAGACAAGAGGTGGGAGCTGAATGGCAATGGGAGCTGAGGTTCCCGGGATAGCTGAACTAGCAAAGGGAACCAGATCTGCCTGGGCCAGAAAGGGGCCACCAGGATCATTGTTGCATGCTCCCTGCGCAGTTTGAGAAGAACTCTCTGGATCAACGGGAAGGGAGGGAAAGCGTAGAGGGATCTATTCGCCCAGGAGAGGGACAACACGTCTCACCAGAAAACACCAGGCCCTGGATCTAGCGAGCAAAAATTGGGCAGTTTTGCGTTGGATGGGGAAGCGAACAAGTCCAATTCTGGAGTTCCCCATCGAAGAAACAGATCCTCTGCTACCTCCTGAAGAAGTTCCCACTCGTGGACTCTGGCCTGGGAGTGACTCAGGCTGTCTGCAATTGTGTTGTCCACCCCCGGAACATGTACTGTGACCAAGTTCGCGCCGTGTCGGATTACCCAATCGCACACCCTCATGGCCTCCCTGCAAAGGGGGTAAGAGTGTGCGCCCCCTTGCTTGCTGAGGTAATACATCACCGCCGTGTTGTCTGTCTGAAGCAGGAGAGTGCTCGGCGGGATCTCTGACTGAAATGCCTGCAGGGCATAAAGGACTGCCCTCATTTCTAGGATGCTGATATGGAGGTGGGCCTCCAAAGGGGTCCACGTACCCTGGGACTTCACCCCGTCCAGGTGTGCTCCCCACCCTAGACCTGAGGCGTCTGTGGTGAGGATTACCTCCAGGGACGGCGCTACAAACAGGACGCCCACAGAGAATATCCCTGGGTCTAGCCACCACTGCCAGTCTCGAATCGCGGTGTTCGTGATTCTGACCGGGTGCTGCATGTGGTCTTGCCTTTGGTCCCATTGCACCTTGAGCATCCACAGAGTTACCCGCATGTGGAGCCTTGCGAAAGGGACAGTAGGAATGGCCACAGCCATGTCTCCAAGCAAGCGAAGGACTGATCTGGCTGGGGCGGTCTTGTTTGACGAAAGCTCCCTGATGAGGGATCTGATGCGCTCCGCTCTGTCGTCTGGAAGAAATGCTCTTCCCTGAACGGTGTCCAGTACTGCGCCTATGAACTGCAGTTTCTGCGACGGTACCAGGAGGGACTTCTCGTGGTTGATTAGGATACCCAGAGAACGAAACAGGACCTGGGTGCTCTGGATCGCCAATAACAATGCCTCTCTGGAGGCGGCCATGAGAAGCCAATCGTCCAGGTATGGGAACACATAATGGCCCTGTCTCCTTAGAGACACTGCCACGACTGCCATGCATTTGGTAAAGACCCTGGGTGCCGATGACAGCCCCAATGGAAGGGCTCAGAAATGAAAATTACATACCTACCGTAATTCTTGATCTTCTTGGACGAGTCTCCACCACTCATTCACACTAGTGGGATTAGCGCCGGAGGCACTAGGACCCATCGGGAGCAAACTTTTTGCTGGGGGGTCGGCGCGAGAGATGGCGCCGCGAGGCATGGCGCCGCGAGCAGCGGCTCGAGCGGCAATGACCATCTCGGCGACGACCCTCCAACCGCCTCAGTACCTTTTTTACCAAGGAGGTGCAGCGCAACTAACGTAAAGAGTAAATCTAACCTTAAAAAACGGACATAAGATAGTCCGTACAACCCGTGTAAGAAGGGTCAGCAAAGAAGTCCTCACGGCCTAAAGATTTGAGGGAGTGAAGACCAACACAGCGGTGAGCTCGGGGGATGGAGGGTGGGCGTATGAATGAGTGGTGGAGACTCGTCCAAGAAGATCAAGAATTACGGTAGGTACGTAATTTTCATATCTTCCTGGACATAAGTCTCCACCACTCATTCACACTAGTGGGAGAGTACCAAGCTGATAATCCCCCAAAAGGGCGGCAGGAGAGCCAGAGCTCACGCGTCTAAGATAGAAGACCATTAAGGATAGTTCTGCCGAATGCGGAATGTCGCCTGGCATGAACATCCAGTGCATAATGCTTAACGAAGGTATGCACTGAGCTCCAGGTGGCGGCGTTGCAGATATCCGCAATTGGAACATTGCGAATCTCCGCTAAAGATGCCGCGACCGCCCTAGTAGAGTGAGCGTACACTCTACCCTCCAATTTAACTTGAGCCATGGAGTAGCAATGTCGAAGGCATGCCACTAACCATGATGAGATGCATCTAATAGCGACGGGTTGACCCAGCCGGTGTCGCTGAAAGAAATAAACAGTTGCTGAGTCTTATGAAAATTCTTGGTTCTATCTAAATAGAACCGCAAGGCTCTCTTAACATCCAAGGAATGAAGAGATCGTTCCCCTTCATTTTGGAAATTAGCGAAGTAAGAGGGAAGTACCAGAGGTTGGTTTAGATGGAATTCTGACACAACCTTGGGAAGAAATTTAGGATGAGTACGGAGAACTACCTTGTCTTTATGGAATACAGTATACGGAGGGTCCGTCACCAAGGCATGAATCTCCGAGACCCTGCGGGCTGAGGTAATGGCCACCAGGAAGGCAGTCTTCCAGGTAAGAAATTTTAGCTCACAGGTAGCTAAGGGCTCGAAAGGCTTCCGAGTGAGCATGTCCAGCACCAGGTTTATGTCCCAGGTTGCAACTGGATGCCTAACAGGGGGTCTGGTATGAAGAATCCCCTTAAGAAATCTCTTCACCATAGGAAGCTGAGCCAGAGTCAAGGAAGAAACCGGCTCATGGAACGCTGAGATGGCACTAAGGTGAACTTTAACTGTGGAGTACTGGAGACCTGAGTTTGATAGGTCCAAAGATACTCCAGAACCTTGTCAGGAGGACAGGAAAGGGATTCCAAGAGGACTTTGCACACCAGAGAAAAGCGTTTCCATTTGGAGCGTCGTTTTCGGTGGCTGGCTTCCGCGCAGCCAGAAGGATGTCCGAGACTCTACGAGAGACGTTGAATCGATTCACTTCTACCTCTTCAGGAGCCAAGCATGAAGGTGAAGTGATTTCAGGTTGGGATGGACCAACGAACCCTGAGCCAAAAGGTTGATTTGCAAGGGAAGTGGTCTCGGAGAGGCTGCCAACATACTGTTGAGCAGAGGAAACCATAGTTGCCGAGGCCAGGAGGAGCAATGAGAATCATTTTGGTCCCCTGAGACTCGAACTTGAGGAGAACTCTCTGGATTAGGGGGATCGTTGGAAAGGCGTAAAGAAAACGTTTTGTCCACCGCAGCCTGAACGCATCCTGACAGAAAATGCCAGGCCCTGGAGTTCTGGAGCAGAAGAGAGGCAGTTTTGCGTTGAGTGGGGATGCAAAAAGGTCCAGGTCTGGAGTCCCCCACTCTTTGAATAGTGACTGAGCTACGGCTGGATCGAGAGACCACTCGTGAGGGTCTGCCTCCGTTCTGCTGAGGTGATCCGCTAGATCGTTTTGTATACCTGGCAGATAAACCGCCTGAATCAGAGACTTGTGCTCAAGCACCACTCACACCCTCATTGCTTCCCTGCAAAGGGGTAAGAATGAGCACCGCCTTGCTTGTTGATGTAATACATCACAGCTTTGTTGTCCGTTTGAAGGAGAATGTTCTTGTGACAAAGGATATCCTTCAGAGCTCGGATCGCCTAGAGGACCGCTCTCATCTCCAGGACATTTATGTGGAGAAGAGTTTCGAACTGAGTCCATACACCTTGAGTGTGGAGGGAGCGACAGTGAGCTCCCCATCCCATTAGCGATGCGTCTGTGGTGATGGAGATCTGATGATCCGGGGGAGCAAAGGGGAACCCTTCCAGGAGATTGCTCTCTTGAGTCCACCAGGTGAGAGACCTTCGAAGGGGCTCCGTCACCTTGATGGGATAAGACTGGGGGTGAGAGGTCGGAGACCACTGAGTGGAGAGCATCCATTGGGTGGTTCTCATGTGCAACCGGGCCAGGGGTACAGTGAACACCGAGGACGCCATGAGACCCAACATGCGTTGCATCGAGAGAGCTGTAACCGATTGGTTCTCCCTGATGTAACGGGCCATCCGAAGGATGTCGAGTCTTCTGTCCTCTGGAAGGAAAGCCTTCGCGGAAGAGGTGTCTAGAAGCGTCCCTATGAAAAGGAGCCTCTGGGAGGGCTGCAGTTGTGATTTTTTCAAATTCAGCAGAATTCCCATGGACGTAAGAAGACGAGAAGTCGTTTGCACGGCTTCCAAAGTCTCTTGGCTGGAAGAGCTTGCTAGAAGCCAATCGTCCAGGTAGGGAAACACTCGGAGTCCGATCTTCCTGAGATGCGCTACGAGAACTGCACAACACTTTGTAAAGACTCGCGGTGCCGAGGATAGCCCAAAAGGCAGGACTCTGAACTGATAATGCTGACCCAGAGCTACAAACCTGAGGAACTTGCGGTGGGTTGGGTGGATGGGGATATGCTGGTAAGCGTCCTGCATATCCAGGGAGGCCAGCCAGTCGTGCTGATGCAGCAAGGGTAACAGGGTACCTAGGGAAATCATTTTGAATTTCTCCCTGGGGAGAAATTTGTTCAACTTTCTGAGGTCTAGAATGGGGCGCATTCCCCAGACTTCTTTGGAACCAGGAAGTAATGGGAGTAGAACCCTGTGCTCCGCAGATGCGGGGGCACCAGTTCTATTGCCCTGTTGCTTAGAAGGCCCTGGATCTCGGCGGTGAGGAGGTCTGACTGAGAGGCCGACAACCTGGGTTGTCGTCTGGGAGGACAATTCGGGGTTTCAAAAATTGAGAGAATAACCTCCATGACATTATCCGAAGGACCCATTTGTCCGAAGTTATGGACTTCCACTGGTTGCAGAAGTACATCAAACGACCTCCCACCGGAGGAGAAAGTTCCACCTCGGGCAATGTGGATGGAACTTGGGCCAGCAATTCATAAGGTGGCGCTGGGGGCTTTAGGTCCGCTGCGCTTTCTTTTAGGTTGGGCAGGTTGGCTTTATGGAAGCTTCCCCTGCCTCTGCCTCAAAGGACTGACGACTATGAAACTGACGCTCGTTACATGCCCCGAGAGGAGCAGTAGGAGGTCTGGCCAACTTAATGGCCGACCTAGTCTTCTGAGTGGCCTCTAAGGCTTGTTCCACCTGAGGGCCGAAAAGAAAAGAGCCATCAAAGGGCAGCGCCATTACCTGCTGCTGAGCATCATTCGTGAAGCCAGAAATGCGAGCAGGGAATGGCGCCGAGTACAAATACCCGCGGCTGCTGAGCGAGAAGCAGTGTCGAAAGCGTCCCATAGCGGCTTTGACCTGTTGGTTATTGGACTCAATACCCTAGTAACGGTCAGAAGAAGCTCTGACTTGGAGTCCGAATCCGAAGAGCTTCAACCATTCTTTTCAAAGAGTGCCACAGGATATACTCATACTGAGAAAAATAGCCTTGATAACTGGCAAACACGCATACTTAGAGTGGAGCAGCAAGACTCTCTTACCTAATGTATCAATCTTACGAGACTCTTTGTTAATAGGTCGAGCTGTAGAAGTTTGAGGAAGAACGACCTTATCATTCTCTGCCAGGACTACAATAGGATCCACAAAGGCTTGGGATGCCAAAATGGGACGATCCTTGGAGCTGAATACTTCTTATCAATGGATTTAGCCACTGAAGGAATAAGAGCAGGATTATTCATACCATTTGAGACAGCTCTCAAGGAAGGCTGGATCGGAGGAGTCAAATCCGTAGGGATCTCCAAGCATGAAGGTACTGGAGTCTTAATATCTTCCCAGGATCGATGTCTGTAGTCTGAGAGAAAGAGTGGATCTCAGGTTCTTCAACAGAGACTTAAAGGACAGGTCCTCACCACAGGCTCTGTAGCAAAGAAAGATCCTGTTTCTCCACTTCATCACCCAACCAAGGTCTGGGTCAGGCTCAACATCATCTCCTGATGGTCCAGAAAGGACTGATTGGACAGGAAGGAGGAAAATTAGAGAGGAGGAAAAAGCAGAGAAACAAGGAGAGTCCCGAGGGCCCCCGCGCCACGAAGGCAAACGGGTTGAAAACGGCACCGCAGAGGGGGCGTCAAGAGGCACGCTGGCACCGCAATCGGGCGCTGCCGACTGCGATCACGACGGCGCTCCAGAACCAACGGCAATCGCGAAGATCACGCGGCGCCGCGGACGGCGCCAATAATGGCCGAGCGCACCGAAAACGCACCGACTAAGCTAACAGACCGCTGGAAGGCGCTTGAAATGCCCCAGGAACCTGGAAAGCTAGAGAAGGAAACCAGGAGATAAGGGCATCGGTGTGGGCCCCGCCGTAGCCATGTGAGGGGGGAACACTAAGCGCTGGAGTCACCGGCATCAAGAAGGCGCCGCTACGACTCAGAAGGGTCCAACCGCCTACCCGACGCTGGAGGAGCCTGCGGGGCCCGTGGCAACCGAGCCAGGCAGGAGAACCAACCTCCGAGCCCATCGCCTCCATAAGAGCGCCCACTGATGAAACTGCTGATCTGAGCCCCACCACAGGCGGAGGGCCCGCTGTCGAGGACGACGGTCACCAGCAGTTGGCGACCTGAAGAAGGAGAATGGCAACTAGCAACGATAACCGACCGCCGACGCCGAGACATAGCTCAGAGGGCGACCTCGAGTGATGCCTTCTTTGACCTGTGGGTCAAGAAGAGTTTCGAGTTTAACGGCCGAGAATGCGACTGCTTATTTTTATGCCGACGGGGACCGCCATCCCCGGCATCGGACTGACCGTTGTCGGAACCCCGCTGAGGAGAAGGAGGCTGACCGGACCCAGCCCGGCTGACTGAACAGCTTTCATATGAAGTCTCCCTACCGTCACCTGACCTGCTCATGGTCGACTCCGTCCAGCAGGCCGAGACTTTTCAAGTAAGTTAAATTTAAAATATTGGAAAATAGAATAAAATTGCCGTTTATACTACTATCGAGATAATGTTACAAAAATAAACTGAAAACTATGCGCTAGTTTGAAGTTTGACTCAGAATAGGCGAGCACGCTGCCACTGAAGCGCACTCGACGGCGGGAAAAAAGGAACTGAGGCGGTTGGAGGGTCGTCGCCGAGATGGTCATTGCCACTCGAGCCGCTGCTCGCGGCGCCATGCCTCGCGGCGCCATCTCTCGCGCCGACCCTCCAGCAAAAAGTTTGCTCCCGATGGGTCCTAGTGCCTCCGGCGCTAATCCCACTAGTGTGAATGAGTGGTGGAGACTTATGTCCAGGAAGATCTGAAAATGATGGCCTAGAAACTCGAAGCGCAGGAACCTCTTGTGTGCTTGAGCTATGGGGATGTGCAGGCAAGCATCCTGCATATCTAGAGATGCTAAAAAGGTGTCCTGCTTCAGCATGGGAATAAGACCTGGAAGGGTTACCATGCGGAATCTTTTGTAGGCGACCGACAAATTGAGGTTGCTGAGATCCAGAATCGGACGGAGGTTCCCTGTTTTCTTTGGAACCTGGAAGAAGTGGGAATAGTATCCGTGTCCTCTGAGCTCTTCTGGGACGCATTTCCATCGCTTCCCTTTGCAGGAGCACGCGGCACTTCTTGTCTGATCAATGACTTGTAGCTGACCCGGTACCGAAGAGCAACGGAGGCCTCGAGGGTGGCTTTTCCGCTGACTTATAAAGCGGCCTCTTGCACATAACTGTAGAACCCACCTGTCGGAGGTTATAGTCTGCCATCCTGGCAGGAAATTCGCACGCTGACCCCGACCATGACGTCAATGCTGATCCTGAGGGGCAGGGGCCAGGAAGGAGTCAGGCTGTAGCGGCTGAGGATCCCGCTGGCTGACCGGGTTTAGAGTGCTTTGGCTACGACCTGCAGGTTGTTTTCCTGGGCTCAGAAACCTGGAGCCCTCTGTTGTGGAACGGGGCGGAATGTTATCTCTGCTGCCCAGTTCACTCTAAATCGGCTTTTGTTCTCACAAAGGAACCAAGCTTGGGTCAGTAATCATGGTTGAACCGACCTCACCGCCTTCCTGGCCTCTTGAGTTTGGTAATTATCTTCTCTGAGGGTTTACCAACAAAACTTCTCCCTCGAATGGGGTGTCCATGATGTTTTTCTGGACGCTCGGGGTAAAACCGAAGACATGGAGCCAAAAGTGTCTCTGGAGGCATATGCCTGAAGCTGCTGCTCGGGCCGAGGAGTCCACGGAGTCATACGTGGCTCGTAGTACTTGGGTTCCCACGTCTGAACCCGTATGGAGGAGCTGCAACATCTCCTCCTTCTGCTCACCTTCCGGCAATTTCTCAGCCGCATCCAGACCCTGTTCCCACAGGGCATTTTGGAACTGCACCATTGGGTCAAATAATTCAGGGATCTGATGGCAGGTAGCGAAGCATTCGTGCCTACCCATGGAGTCCAGCTGCTTTGACCTGGGTCCGTGGCAGGGTGCTCAGATGTTGTGTCTCTGGGACTGGTCATGAGAGGCTGTTATGACCAGAGAATCAGCCTGAGGATGCTGAGCCGGGCATGGTCTTCTTGAGCCTTGTACAAGCGGTCAGCTTTCTTCGCACGCCGAGTGAATGTGACGCCCACGCCCCTTGGTGATGTCCATGAAAGTGTCTACCAAGGGTGGCACCACCACAGGCTTGGGGTCCTTCTGTCAAGATATTTCGCAAGGCGAGCTCGGGGTCTAACTCTTCCGCATCCCATCCCATTTTCTTGGATGTCTCATAATATCCGAGAACGAAGGGTCATCTGGAGGAGACTTCGCAGCTCACGGGTCCGGAGAAGGGATGAGAGGGATATGGGATCTGGATGATGAAAATTCTGATCCCATGTCCTCCGTCGAAGGCGAACGTCGGCGCCTTCTGGGTCTCTTGGGACTGGGTGACCTAGAAGAGGATTTGGACAGAGGTCTCCTTTTATCTAGTCTCTCCCTTGAAGGGGTCCTGGACTCTCGGGAAGGAGGTAACTGGCCTGCAGACCCAGACGGAGAAGGGGGCGCAGGAACTGGTGGAGCAACCGGTGTAGGAGGAGGAGGAAGCGGAGGTGGAGTGGGGACCATGTCCTTTTTGATGGTATCCCACCAGAAAGTGAAAAGCTCCTTCACCTCTGAAAAAGAAAGGCCCGACGATGGCCCGGGCGCCGGTGGACGGTTGTTGAGTCCTGGCGTTGGCTCCACAGGGGGCTCGGGTTGTGGCGAGGGTTCCCTGGGAGTCTCAGCAGGACCGGGGTCGCCCATCTGGTCCTCGGGCTGAGTTAACTCCTCCTCAGTGATGGTCTTCTGACCGACGTCGGTCGGAGGCGTCGGGGTCCTCTTCACTTGAGCGGGCGCCGTCCCCACCGGGCGTCCGTGATGAGTTGGCCTGGCCGTTGACGGTCTCCTGACGGACAACGGCTCTGGGGACCTGTGGCGAGAGGCCGACGTCGGACGAACCGGCGTCGGGTCCAGCGGCCTCTAAAGTGAGGTGAGCTCCTTGGTCTTCCGGTGGAGAGGAAGAGGCAAGGAGGCAGACCTGACGTCGGGTTCAGAATGGCGGGAACCTGACTTGTGATGATGGTGGCGATCCCCCAACTTAGCCAGGGCCTTGGAGGACGAGGAAGGCCTGGGAGTCTTGGCCTGAGAAGAGGAAGAAGATTTGCTCACCGCAGTGGGGGGAGGCTGAAAGCTGGCCCGGGAAGTAGAGCGGTCGGACCTGGAGCCAGAGCTGCGCGAATCAGACGCCCTAGATGGGGACCTGGAAGGGGCCTTCTCTCTATGCTTCTCAGCATGCTTATGGGCCTTCTGCGAAGAATCCCCCTTGGAAGCCATGGTCTTGAGTCGCTCCCCTAACAGAAATGCCTGTAGGGCCTTCTGGCGACGGATCCGGGTTCTGCTGTTGAAGCCCTGGCAAAAGGAGCAGGACCGGGTGTCATGATCTGGCCTAGGCACAGGACACAGGCCGAGTGCGGATCCTTGAATGGGATCTGCTTCCCACAGGCGCACTTCGAGGAGTGACCGGAGGTCGGGGAGGACATCAGAGAAAGACTGAATTCGAGAACGGGCTTCAGAGAAAACATTTAACCACGCCGCGACTAGAAACCGGAATCAAGGAAGTCGAGACATGCAAGTCGACGGCGGAAAGAACTGGAGAATCTGGCGGGACCGCCCCCTTATGTACTACGCCTGACGTCGGCGGCGGGACCAATGTTGGGGGCAGTCCCCGCTGAAGATAGCTAGCCAGAATTTCTCCGTGGGGTCCTGACGCCTGCTGGCTTCAGTCCTAATGTTGTAACCTGCTGCAAGAGCTGTGTCTCGAAGTAAGATCAGTGGTGACACTCTTAGAAAATAAGGGGATGTTGACCTAGTGGCGTTGAGAGTTGAGGTGCTGGACGCCGCACCTCGCGCCACGCTGGCGATCCAGGTTCGGGAACGAGTCCGGGTTGTCAGAGGCCATGGGGGGGGAGGGTGAGGAGTGGAGGATGAGTGCTCCTCCCCGTAGTTCCACTCCCATCGGGGAGTGTCCGCTGGAAGCGAGAAGGAGGGGGTGGCAGGTGACCGCATGGGTAACGACGGAAGGGGCTGAGCCGGTACACAGTGTATGCGTGGTCCTCCATGCAGAAGCGTGTCTGCAGGTTCCGGGAGACTGGGGAAAAAGAACAAACTATAAATGGAAAATTAGGGGATGATAGACTTGAAGTGTTGTCACTTACATGGTGTACGCTTGATGGCGGGAAGAACACAAATGAGGTAACTGAGGGAGCTGGCAATGGTTACTGGCTGACGCACGACACCATATGCAGGTGTGCAGGCACCATGCTCAGCAGCCTACATTGGCTCCCTCCCTGCAAAACATCTGCTCCCATGGGATTCTAGTGTCTGTAGCCCCACACGCCTAAGTGGGAACCAATGGTGAAGACTGATTCTTGGAAGATCTGAGGTAACAGAGGCATCTGGTCACTGGGACTACAATGCAGGGGGTGGAGGCATGGCAGACATTTGGTATACTGCATCAGTGCACTCCAGCTCCTTCACATTATGGTGCTAGGGAGGAAAATGGAAACATTTCCCTGGCTGCCAGGATGACTGTCTGACCCCTCGCAGGCATTGAACTGGCAAGCTGGTGTGGCTTCAACTGGATACTGTCCAGTGCATGAAGCTCAGGTCTTCACCACTCCACCATGTGTAGTATGCTGTGGGAGAAGGTGGAGCATGTAAATCTGGGGGATGCCGGGTGGTGGGGTTGGGGGAGGGGTCAAAGGGGAGAGAAGCTAATGAAGATAGGAGGGAAGAAGAAAAAATTACTCACCTTACTAATTGCTTTTCTTCTCATGGAGTCTTGCTATATTAGGACCATTGCAGTTAGCCCCTGGCTCTGAACTGCCCCGGAGAGGAAACAGTTAACTCCAGAGAGATCTGGAGTTCCACAGCGCGAGGGCTGTTCAAAGTTTCTATCTGGTCAGTTTCAAATGAAACTGCCAGGTTCTTTACGGCTAAACTAACATAGCAAGTCTGTGTGGAAAAAGCTCACACTAGCCATTGGCTACCTACTAGTAGTAGAACAACAAACACAACAACAACAAACACAGAATAAAAACAATATACCTATTATTGTTAGGATCACCCCTGACAAGCACTAATAGGCCCCCTCTCCCCAAAAGACTCAAGTCCAGAGAGGCCATCTACCACTTAACAAAAACAGAATTACCTAGTTCCCTAACCCAAATGAAACAAGGGGGGACTAGAAAGGCTAAAATGGCATGACACAGTGTTTGCACTAAATTGCCAACCCCATACCCAAGTAGGAATTCTGAGAGGGGTAGAGAGGGGTTGTCCTAATATAGCAAGATTCCATGAGAAGAAAAGCAATTACTAAGGTGAGTAATTTTTCTTCAAACACCATGAAGTCTTGCTATAATAGGACCATTGCAGATTATACAGCAGTACCTCCATGAGGAGGGCCAGAACCTACTTAGGAATAGGCTCTGAAGCACAGCTGTGCCAAAACGAGCATCTCTCCTGGACTGGACATCCAGAGAATAATGCTTGGTGAAAGTGTGGACTGTCTTCCAGGTAGCAGCTTGACAAATTTCTAAATAGGAATATCTCTCAGCGGCCGCTAGAGATGCAGCTGTACCCTGGTGGAGTGAGCCCTCAGTCCTGAGGGAGGTTCTTACCTAGTTTTTGGTAACAGAACTGATACAAGAGACAATCCACCTTGCATTGTCCTCCTAGTAGCCGGTCTCCCCTTACCCACTTCTCCATAGGTAAGGAAGAGTTGAGGATTCAACCTCATGACCCTTGGTACGCTCCAAGTAGTAACTAAGAGCTCTTTGATCGTCCAAACTGTGCAATCTCCTCTCACCAGAGGAAGAATGCCATGTAAAAATACTGGGAGAGAGATGGATTGGTTAAGATGAAAATCTGAAACCACCTTAGGTAAAACTTTCTGTTAGTCCTGAGGACCACTTTATCTCTGTGGAAAGAAATAAAATCCTTTTCACTGACAAGGCTTGTAATTCACTTATACGCCTAGCAGAAGTGATAGCCACTAGAAAAACAGTCTTCCAAGATAAAAACTTGAGATCTGCCGAAGATAGAGGCTCAAAAGGGGGTTGCATTAGCTGAGCAATGCAAACATTCAGGTCCCAGGCAGGAGCTGGTTCCCGAAAGGGAGGGTTAGTGTGGAGTAACCCCTTGAAAAACTTGGAAAACACAGGGTGAGAGGAGAGGGAAACTGGTTTCCCTGCAGAAACAAAAACAGAAACAGCTGCCAAATGAACCCTCAAAGTAGCTGGTTTGAGGCCTAGTGAATTTAAGTGGACCAAGTAGTCCAATAAAATAGCCAAGTCAGCAGATTCTGGTACAATCTGCCTCTCAGAACACCAGAAGGAAAACCTCTTCCACTTGGAATTATAAGTGGTTTAGTGGAAGGCTTCCTAGAAGCCTTTAAAATATCCAAGACACCTTTGAGAAAGGTGTAAATCAGCAACTCTAGCTCCTCAAGAACCAGGCCTTGAGGTGGAGGGAATTGAGGTCCGGATACACACTCTCCCTGTGCACAGGTCAGCAGGTCGTGGGTCCTGGGCAAGCTCAGGGAGGTGAAATGAGGGACAGGGAGAAGAGGGTACCAGGGCTGCCTGGCCCAGTCTGGAGCAATCAGAATCACTTTGCAGGGCTGAGTTCTGATCTTTACCAGTACCCTGAAGAGGAGGGAAAAGGGGGGGAAGGCATACAGGAACTTCCCTTCCCAATTCAACTGAAAGGCGTCCAGAGGGACTGATCCCAGCACTGGAGGTCTGCAACAAAACAGAGGAAGTTGGTGGTTGTCTGGGGCTGCGAAAAGATCCATCTGTGGGGTGCCCCACCTGGCAAAGACTGACCCCAGCACCTGAGGATTCAGAGCCCATTCGTGATGGCCCTGAGAAATCCTGCTGGAGGGCATCCGCCAGGACATTGTCCTTCCATGGAAGGTGAACTGCTATCAGGGAGGTGTTCAGGAGTGCCAGAGACCACAACTTCATTGCTTGGTGCACAAGGCTGATGACCGAGTGCCCTTTGCTTGTTGATGTACCACATTGTTGTGGTGTTGTCTGTCCTGACTTGGACTACCTTGTTCTGGACAGTATCTGAAAAACTTGAGAGCTAAGAAAACAGCTCTGAGTTCCAACAGGTTGATGTGGAGCAGAGATTCCTGAGAGGACCACACCTTGAGTGGAAAGGTCGCTCAGTGAGCCCCCACCCTAACAGGGAGGCATCCGTGGTGAGGTGAGGGAATGAAGAACGGTAAGAATGGGACCCCTCAAGTAGGTGCTTTGATCCCGCCACCACTGAAGGGCTAGGATCAGGGTTTTCGGTCACTGGGACTAATTTGGTAAGGGTCCTTCCTTGAGACCAGTAGGACCTCAAGTGGAACTGGATGTCCCTCATCTGAAATCTTGCTCCTGCACGACAGCTGTGGAAGCGGCCATGTGCCCTAGGAGTTGCAGAAAGTGCCTTGCTGGTCGAGAGACCCGCAGGGTAAAGGAAGATGCCAGGGCAATGATTCTGTCCACTCTTTCCGAGGGAAGAAATGCCCTGGCTGACTTTGTGTTCAACTCTGCACCTATAAAAGTTAGTACCTGAACTGGTTCGAGAACTGACTTTGGAAAGTTCAGCAGGAATCCTAGAGAAATGAGAAGCTGCTGGGTGACTTGCAAGTGGGATTTACTCTGCTCTGGGGACTGACCCACCATGAGCCAGTCATCCAAGTAGGGAACACAGCTACCCCTTGCCTTCTCAAAAGGGCCACTACCACAGCTAGACATTTTAGTGAAACCCTTGAGCAGAAGTGAGACCGAAGGGCATTGCTCTGAACTGGTAGTGGCCAGAGGGCAGTTCAACCTGAGGTACTTTCGTGAGAAGGCCTGATTAAGATATGAAAATAGGCATCCTTGAGGTCCAGGGAAGCTAGCCAGTCCCTGGCCTTAAGGAAGGCAAAATCATTGCCAGAGTTAACATTTTGAACTTTGGTTTCAAAAGGTGCTTGTTCAGGAATCTTAAATCTAGAATGGGCCGCCAATCTCCTGTCTTTTTTGGGGTCAGGAAGTACCTCGAGTACAGCCCCTTGCCCTGATGGCAAGGGGGAACCCTTTCCACTGCTTTGCAGTCCAGAAGAGACGAAACCTCTGCTTCCAAAGCAAGGGCTTCTGAAGGATTTGAGGGGGGAAAATGTCTGGCTCTCATCTTTGGAAACTGCTTGAAGCTGAGAACCAGACCTTGGCTTACCACTTCCAGAACCCATTTGTCGGAAGTTAGGGACAACCAGTTCTGGCTGAAATAAGCCAACCTGCCCCCACGGTACAGGAGAATCGGCCCTGGACACCCCTGTCAGGGTGTCTGCTTGCAGCAGCAGCTTTAGGCTGAGGAGAAGGAGAGGGCCTGCCTGTGCCCCTGCCTACCTCTGCCTCTGAAAACCTCTGTGCAAAGGCTGAAGAGGCCTGAAATTGGTAAAAGGCTTGTGGTAAGGCCTGCCTCCCCCTGGGCATGCCTTGAGGAGTGGCATGCCTCTCCTTAGCTTGGGCACTTTGTAGGTAGTTCTGTATTCATCCATCTTTTCATGTAATTTTCCGTTTGATCCCCAAACAGAGAATTTCCTATCACAAGAAAATCTATAGCCTTTGACTTATCTTGGGACAGATTAGTGCATCTGAGCCATGCCAACCTACGGAGAGCTACAGAAGTGGCCATGACCCTAGAAGAAACATCATTAACATCAACAGCAGTATGAAATTGAACTTTAGAGGCTTCAATGCCATCAGCAGCCACCTGTTCCAACTCACTAGCCAGCTGGCCCTGGGCCTGCTTGGCCAACTGCAATATAGTGTCCCACCTAGATTTCTGATATCTAGCCACATAAGCCATATAATTAGCCTGTCTGAGTCCCAATGAAGCTGCCATATATTGCTTTTTCGCCATGGCATCAATCTTCCTGGAATCTTTATCAGGAGGATGTGAGGCCAGGGGAATATTAGCCTTGTCACAGGCTGCAGCTTGAACAACACCTACATGACTACACTGCTCAGTGACGAAGTCTGTATTAGGGCCTGATAAAGTATACCTTCTGTCCATTTTTTTATCTACAGGAGGGACAGAATGAGGATTTTTTAAAATCTTCGTTGTTTTCTTCCTAAATGACTTATGCAAAGGAATAGAAAACCTTCTAGACTCTGGAATATCCATCATTTCTACATAATCAGGCTCCTCTTGCTCATCCACAGCCTCCTCTAAAGGGAGCTGGAGGGTTTCAGCCACCTTTTTATAAAACCTAAAATGAGAAGGGGACTCAGACAGCAAAGGGGGAGACTCAAAGGGTCTGTCTGGAGAATGTCCGCTCTATGGGCACTTCCAGACCTTCCCAGTCACAAATACACTCATCAAGGTCCTCCTCCCCTCCTGTGGTTCATAAAATCCCCAACATCATAATCCTGAACCACTGGACCTGAACGAGCCCCCTTTTCCCAACTATAGGGGTTCGACAAGTCCCTGAGACAAAGACTGGACAATCTGAATGGCTTTAGCTATCTCTGCAGCAGTAGGAGAAACAATATTGGACTCCAGACCTGCTGATTTCTTTCTTTTTACTTTGACTGGTTCTTCTGAACCAGCCTTCTTGCCCGAGGAAGTCACGCCCTGGTCAGAGGGGCACTCCTCTGGTCCAGTAGGAGCTGGACCGGGCTGGCCATCCGGGTCAGCGGACTTTTTGGCCTCTCGTTCCCTGAGCCGGCCCAATCTCTTTTCCAGGGTGGCTGCAGGGAAATTTTTACACACCTAGCAGCCTGACAGGAGGTGGTCAGCCCCCAGACAATAGACACAAGTAGTGTGTGGGTCAGCCTTGGCAAAGGCTTCCCCACAGACATCACAGTGTTGAAACCCAGTGGGCCCGGTTTTTCTTTTGGGTTTCTCAGACATAATGCCAGCCTAACCAACAAACTTGCCTAAGCGGCGTGCCAAGAAGACACCTTATCGGTTCCTAACATTATCCCACGGTATTGGAAAAACCCAAAAATTAAAGGTTTTTTTAGAACTGATAAGAACTGGAACCGTGACTTCTAAAGTCAGTAAAGTCAAAATAAGAACCGATCGGTTCAGACTGAACCGATAATGAATTTCCACACAGACTTTAATTTTAGTACTTACGGTTACCAGATAGAGCTTCTGAACCGAAACCGCGGTAATTTTAAAACATTTGCCGGTTCAAATGAACCGAATAAACCGAAAACGAACCGAGCTGAAGGAGCTGATCTCCGGAGCGACTGTTCAGTGAAAGCGGAGTAAAGAATCTGGCAGTTTCATTTGAAACTGACCAGATAGAGCTTTGAACAGCGCCCTCGCGCTGTGGAACTCCAGATCTCTCTGGAGTTAACTGTTTCCTCTCCGGGGCAGTTCAGAGCCAGGGGCTAACTGCAATGGTCCTAATTATAGCAAGACTTCATGGTCTTTGAAACATGTGTAACAACAGAAAAACAGACTGAGTTGACCAATTAGCACAGCAGCAGAGCCACCGCTTGTAATATTAGTGGCCCAGGTTCAGGGGTGAGCCTGGGTTCTTGGGTGCCAGCCGGGGGGAGACTGAGCATCCTATAGGGTGCTCTACTTTGGGAAGAGGAGACAGTGTGCCTCACAGTGTGAGCATCACCTGTGAAGAATCAGGTGGTATCTCAAAAGGAGCCACTCACCTGGGTGGGGGATGGTGCTAGGTGTTGCCTAGATGAACACATAGCGTGCATATGAGCTGTGACACCCACTTCATAATGTCTCAGAAGTTGGGATAAAATGCCAGACTGCAGTAGGAGGATGGCAGGTCCTTTTCGGGCCCCACACTGATGACCAGGAACCTTCCTCAGCTGGATTGAGCCCTGGCAGGATTTGGAGAACTCCATCAGTCCACCTTGAGGGGCAAGCCAAGGGGAACTGATGGAAAGGTAAGTACCTCGACAGGTCAGAAGATGGGCAGTTGAAGCTAGCCAGAATGGGGCAGATCAGGGAAGGAAGCAGAAGAACTTCAATAAAAAGAAAACAGAGCATGACATCAAACAGCCATTATAGATCAAGGGAGCGCTCCTGACCAATTGGAGTGCTCCCTTCCTCTGTGCTTGAGAACAGTGTCTCACACACATCTGCCATAGAAACAGGCATGTTCAGGTAAGGTTTATTAAAAAAATGTATATTTTATTGATCAAGTTCGATCAATAATATATTAGTATTGTCACAGATTCCACACTTACATTCTAAAGGGTGTCAGAATGGCTCACCTTCGGTTCGCAATTCTCATAGCCTAAGAATGTGGGGGAAACTGTTGTTGAGGCACAGGTCAGGAAGCATAAAAGAACCAGGATCAGTTTCAAAATTTGCAAATAGCGTTTTATTTTTCTCAATAACAGCAAAATAAAAAAATAAAAATTATTCAGTATAACTATTTACAAAGGCAGTACAGAGAAAACTAGTCCTTCTGAGAGTTTCCCGTAGTCTGGGTTACAAACTTCCTGAACTAGTGGCCTTGATGGAAGAGGAACATCTGGATATCGTGGCAGTCACAGAAAATGAAAATGACGTACCTACCATAATTCTCGATCTTCTTGGACGAGTCTCCACCACTCATTCACACTATTGGGATCTGCGCCGGAGGCACTAGGACCGATCGGGAGCAAACTTTTTGCTGGAGGGTCGGCGCCAGAGATGGCGCCATGAGATCGGGTACCATTTAGCCTAGCTCGTGTGGTAACGACTATCTCGGCGTCAACCCTCCAACCGCCTCAGTACTTTTTTTTACCAAGGAGGTACAGCATAACTAACCTAGAAGGGTAGCTTAACCTAAAAATCGTCATAAGATAGTCCGGGCGACCCGCGTAAGAAGGGTCGATAAAGAAGTCTTCATGGCTTAAAGATCTGAGGGAGTGAAGACCAACAGGAAAGGTGAGCTCGTGGGATGGAGGGTAGGCGTGTGAATGAGTGGTGGAGACTCATCCAAGAAGATCAAGAATTACGGTAGGTACGTAATTTTCATATCTTCCTGGACATAAGTCTCCACCACTCATTCACACTATTGGGAGAATACCGAACTAATAATCCCCCGAGAGGGCGACAGGAAAGACCAAGAGCTCACGCTTCTAGGACAGAAGTCCATTGAGGATGGCTCTGCCAAAGGAAGAATGTCGTCTGGCATGGACATCTAGTGCATAATGTTTAACGAAAGTATGGACTGAGCTGCAGGTGGCTGCATTGCAGATATCTGCAATGGGCACGTTGCGAATTTCCGCTAGGGATACCGCGACCGCTCTAGTAGAGTGAGCGTAAACTCTACCCTTCAACTTAACCTGTGCCATGGAATAGCAGTGGCGAAGGCATGCCACTAGCCATGCTGAGATACATCTGATAGCGACAGGTCGACCAAGCCGGATCTCACTGAAGGAAACTAACAGTTGCTGGGCTTTACGAAAATCCTTGGTTCTATCTAAATAGAAATGCAAGGCCCTCTTAACATCCAGAGAATGAAGCAAACATTTCCCTTCATTTTAGAAGTCCGCAAAATAAGAGGGAAGGACCAAAGGTTGGTTAAGATGAAATTCTGACACAACCTTAGGGAGAAATTTAGGATGAGTACGAAGGACTACTTTGTCCTTATGGAACACAGTATACGGAGGATCTGTGACCAGGGCATGCATCTCAGAGACCCTGCAGGCTGAGGTAATGCCACTAGGAAGGCAGTCTTCCAGGTGAGGAATTTTAGCTCACAGGTAGCTAGAGGCTCGAAAGGTTTCCGAATGAGCATATCTAGCACAAGATTAATGTCCCAGGCTGCAACTGGACGTCTTGTACGAGGTCTGGTATGCAGAATACCCTTAAGAAAACTCTTAACCATAGGTAACTGAGCCAGTGTGAGGGAAAAAAACGGCTCATGATACGCTGAAATGGCACTAAGGTGAACTTTGACTGTAGAGTACTGCAGACCTGAATTTGAGAGGTCCAAAAGGTACTCCAAAACCTTATCTGGTGGGCAGGAAAAGGGATTCAAAGAGGACTTTGCACACCAGAGCGAAAAACACTTCCACTTACAGTAGCTGTGTAAGTTTTCTGAGTGGCTGGCTTCCGCGCAGCCAGAAGAATATCTGAAACTCTTCGAGAGACATTGAACCGGTTTACTTCTACCTCTTCAGGAGCCAAGCGTGACGGTGAAGTGATCTCAGGTTGGGATGGACCACCGGTCCCTGAGTCAAAAGATTCATCTGCAGGGGAAGTGGTCTCGGAGGAACTGCCAACATATTGTTGAGTAGTGGAAACCACAGCTGTCAAGGCCAAAAGGGAGCAATGAGAATCATCTTGTCCCCCTGAGACTTGAACTTGAGGAGTACTCTCTGAATTAGAGGAATAGGCGGAAAGAAAGCGTTTTGTCCACCGCAGCCTGAACTCATCCTGACAGAAAATGCCAGGCCCTGGATTTCTGGAGCAGAAGAGAGGCAGTTTTGCATTGAGCAGGGATGCAAAAAGGTCCAGGTCTGGAGTTCCCCACTCTTCGAATAGTGACTGAATTATGGTTGAGTCGAGAGACCACTCGTGAGGATCTGTCTCTGTTCTGCTGAGACGGTCTGCCAAGTCGTTCTGCACACCTGGTAGGTAGACCGCTTGAATTAGAGCCTTGTGCTCCAAGCACCATTCCCATACCCTCATTGCTTCCCTGCATAAGGGGTAAGAGTGAGCACCGCACTGCTTGTTGATGTAGTACATCACTGCTTTGTTGTCCGTTTGAAGGAGAATGTTCTTGTGACACAGAATGTCCTTCAAAGCTCGGACCGCATAAAGGACAGCTCTCATTTCTAGGACATTTATGTGAAGCTGGGACTTGACTTGAGTCCACACACCTTGAGTGTGGAGAGCCTGACTGTGAGCTCCCCACCCATTAGGGATGCGTCCGTGGTAATGGAGATCTGATGGTCCAGAGGAGCAAAGGGATACCCCTCCAGGAGATTGCTCTCTTGAGACCACCAGGTGAGTGACCTCCTAAAGGTTCTGGTCACCTTGATGAGATAGGACTGCGGGTGAGTGGTTGGGGACCACTGAGAACTGAGCATCCACTGGGTGGTTCTCATGTGCAGACGTGCTAGGGGTACAGTGAACAATGAGGATGCCATGAGGCCTAGCATCCGTTGCATCGAGAGAGCTGTGACTGAGCTGTTTTCCCCGATGTGATGGGCCATCTGAAGGATATCGTTCCTCCTGTCTTCTGGAAGAAAAGCCTTCGCACAGGAGCTGTCCAGAAAGGTCCCTATAAAAAGGAGCCTCTGGGAGGGCTGCAGTTGCAATTTCTTGAGGTTGAGCAGAACTCCCATTGACATAAGGAGGCGCGAGGCCGTATCCATGGCGACCAGAGTCCCTTGACTGGAAGGGCTTGCTAGAAGCCAATCGTCGAGATAAGGAAACACGTGAATTCCGACCTTTCTGAGGTGCGCTGCGAGAACTGCACAACATTTTGTAAAAACTTGCAGCGCTGAGGATAGCCCAAAGGGCAGGACTCTGAACTGATAATGCTGTCCCAGAGCCACAAACCTCAGGAATTTGTGATGCCTCGGGTGAATAGGAATGTGCTGGGAAGCGTCCTGCATATCTAGGAAGGCCAACCAGTTGTGTTGATGGAGCAGAGGTAACAGGGTTCCCAGAGAAATCATTTTGAATTTTTCCTTGGGGAGAAATGTGTTCAGCTTTCTGAGAGCAAGAATGTGGCGCATTCCCCCGGACTTCTTTGGAACCAGAAAGTAATGGGAGTAGAACCCCGTGTTTCGTTGGTGCAGTGGCACCACCTCTACTGCCCTGTTGTTCAGAAAGCCCTGAATCTCGGCGGCGAGAAGGTCTGACTGAAGGGTTGACAGCCTGGGCTGCCATTTGGGGGACGATCCGGAGGGGTGTCCACAAGATTGAGTGAATACCCCTCGCAAATTATCCGAAGGACCCATTTGTCTGAGGTTATGGACTTCCACTGGTTGTAGAAGTGCATCAGACGACCTCCCACCGGAGAGGAAAAGTCCACCTCGGGCAGCTGAGATGGAACTTGAGCCGGCAATTCATAAGGTAGTGCTGGGTGCTTTGGGCCCTTGCACTTTCTGTTGCTCTTCTTTTGAGGTTGGGCAGGTTGGTTCTTATGGTAACTTCCCCTGCCTCTGCCTCGAAAGGACTGGCGATTATTAAACTGTTGTTTACTGGCATGCCCTCGAGAGGGGGCAGGAGAGGGCTGAGCCAACTTAATGGCTGACCTAGTCTTTTGTGTAGCTTCTAGAGCTTGCTCTACCTGAGGACCAAAAAGATATGCACCATCAAAGGGCAATGCCATCACCTGCTGCTGCGCGTCATTCGTAAAGCCCGAAGTGCACAGCCAGGAATGACGGCGGGTGCAAATACCAGCAGCCGCTGAACGGGAAGCAGTGTCAAAAGCATCCATGGCTGCTTTAACCTGCTGGTTGTTAGATTCGATACCTCTGGTAATGGTTTGAAGAAGCTCTGGTTTTAAATCCGACTCCAGTAGGGTTTCAACCATTTGTTTAATAGAATGCCACAGGATATACTCATACTGAGAAAAATAGCCTTGGTAACTGGCAATACGCATACTTAGAGTAGAAGCAACAAAGAGTCTCTTACCTAAGGTGTCTATCTTATGAGATTCTTTGTTAATAGGTCGAGCTGTAGTAGTTTGAGGAAGAACGACCTTATCATTCTCTGCCAGGACTACAATAGGATCCGCAAAGGCTTGAGATGCCAAAATGGGACGATCCTTGGGGGCTGAATATTTCCTATCAATGGATTTAGCCACCGAAGGGATAAGAGCAGGATTATTCCATACCATTTGAGACAGCGTCTCGAAGGAAGGCTGTATCGGAGGAGTCAAATCCGTAGGGATCTCCGAGGCATGAAGATATTGGAGTCTCAACAATTTCCCAGGATCGATGTCTGTAGTCTGGAGAGAAAGTGTGGAACTCAGATTTTTCAACAGAGACTTAAAGGAGAGGTGCTCGACCACAGGCTCTGTAGCAGTAATAGATCCTGTTTCGTCCACTTCATCACCCAACCAAAGGCCTGGGTCAGGCTCAACGTCATCTCCTGACAGTCCAGGAGGGACTGCATGGACAGGAAAGGAATGAAATTCAGAAGAGGAGGAAGAAGGAAACAAGAGAAAAGAGGAGTCCCCGAGAGCTGCCAGCGCCGAGGAGGTGCATGGCACCGAGAACGGCGCCCCGAGGTCACGCGACGCCGAAAATGGCACCGAGAAGCCGCACGGCGCCGAGCGCATAATCGACACAGAGGACGGCACCAAAAACACCCCCAGACTCCGAAAAACAGGTTTTGAAGGAAGAAGAGTAGGAGATAAGGGCATCGGTGTGGCCCCCTGTGCCGCAGCCATGTGAGGGGGGGAAACACCTAAGCGTGGAGTCGACGGCACCGAAGAAGGTGTCGCGCAACCAGGAAGGTCCAACTGCCCTACCTGGTTGCCCAGAAGCCCGGAAGGCCCACGAGCGACCGAGCCAGGTAGAATAACCAACCTCCGAGCCCATTGCTCCGTAGCAACAGCGCCCACTGATGAAACTGCTCATCCGAAGACCTACCTGCGGGCGGGGTAGGGCTCCGATGTCGATGGCGTCGGCTACCAGAAGCAGAGGTTGGCGACTCCGAAGGAGGAGACCAGCAACTAGCCCTGATAACCGAGCGTCTACACGCAGACATATCAGAGGGCAACCTCGAGTGATGCCTTCTCTTTTTAGACCTGTGGGCCGAAGAAGAGCTCGAGGCCGAACGGAGCTGAGAGTGCGACCGTTTATTTTTATGCTTTCGGGGGAACCGCCCATCCCCCCGGGCACTGGACTGACCATTGTCAGACCCCCCCTCCGGAGAAGGCGGCGGACCGGACCCAGCCCGACTGACTGAACAGCTTTCATACGAAGTCTCCCTACCGTCACCTGACCTGCTCATGGTCAACTCCGTCAAAGTAGGCTGAGACTTCTTTATTGTATTTATTTTAAAAATAAGAATAAATTTAAGCGATACTGTATCGAGATAATACTACAAAATAATAAAAACTGAAAACTATGCTGCTAGTTTGAAGTTTGAACTCCCGACAGGCGAGCGACGTCGTCACTGAAGTGCACTCGCCAGGCGGGAAAAAGGAACTGAGGTAGTTGGAGGGTCGACCGCCGAGATAGTCGCTACCGCACAAGCTAGGGCTCACAGCGCCGTTCCTCGCGGTGTCATCTCTGGCGCCGACCCTCCAGCAAAAAGTTTGCTCCCAATGGGTCCTAGTGCCTCCAGCGCAGACCCCAATAGTGTGAATGAGTGATGGAGACTTATGTCCAGGAAGATCATGGTACACACAAAACCATGACTTTGATGTAAACATACTAGGGTACACTATCTACAGGAGGGACAGGGAGGGTAAAAGAGGAGGTGGGGTAGCTCTCTACATAAGGGAAGGAATCAAAGCAATAGGACAAAAGGGTAAATGGAGGAGAAGAAGCACTGGGGTAAATTTGGAGACAGGCAATGGCACCACAATCCGCACAGGGGTTGTATACAGACCCCCATCTCAGGGGAGGAAATGGACAAGGAAATGCAGAGGGTATCCTTAGAATGGCAGAAAAAGGGGAGATATTGTTAACGGGGGATCTGAATAGGCCAGATGTTAACTGGAGTGCATTTGCTGCAGCCACATCAAAGAGTGGGGTCATTCTAGATGCCCTGCAAGGGGCATGCCTTAGACAACTAGTACTGGAACCCACTCGGGAGGGAGCAATCTTAGACCTGGTACTCTCAAATGGAGATGGAGAGAGGATCACAGATTTAGAAGTGGGTAGCCATCTTGGAACTAGCGACCACTGAACAGTATGGTTCACGATAAACACAGTAGTAGAGTCAAGGGCAAAGGCCCTGGACTTTAGGAGGGATCACTTTGCCAAAATCGGTGAGTGCCTAAGGAATGTACTAGCAAATGGGAAGGAAGGAGTGGTGGAAGAACAATGGGGATTAATCAAAACTGCCATCACTAAGGCAACAAGCCTTTGTGCGAAGCAAATAAACAAAACAAAACGATATAAAAAACCACTATGGTTCTCAAAGGAGGTGGCAGGGAAGGTTAGGGAGAAAAAAATGGCATTCAGGAAGTACAAGGAATCACAGAAGGAGCAGGACAGAGAACTATATCAGTTAAAGTAGAAGGGAGCAGGGAAGGCAGTCGGAACAGCAAAGGCCCAAACCAAGGAAAAGATAGCCGACTCAGTGAAGAAGAGGAATAAAACCTTTTATAGGTACATCAAGGAGCGAAGGAAGACCAAGGAAGGGATGGTGAGGCTTAATAAGTGGGGGCAGAGGGTGACTGTGAAAAGGCAGAGATACTAAACAAATATTTTTGTTTGGTATTCACAAGTGAAGAAGGGATGGTACCTAAACCAAACAACAGAAACGCTCTGGATGGGGTGTTGATACTAGCCCATTCACAGAAGAAAAAGTTCTGAAAGAACTCTTAAAACTGAAGGTGGACAAATCAATGGGGTCTGATGGGATTCATCCCAGAATTCTAAAAGAACTAAGGGCAGAACTAGTGACTCCAGTGACTACCCTCTTTAACAAATCATGGGAGGATGGGGTGGTACCTGAGGACTGGAGGACGGCAGATGTGATTCCACTTCACAAAAGTGGAAGCAGGGCAGAGGCAGGAAACTACAGGCCTGTTAGTTTGACTGCAGTGATAGCGAAAATGATGGAATCACTTCTGAAGGAAAGAACTGTTGAGTACCTAGAGGCCAGAGGGGCACAGGACCCAAGGCAGCATGGATTCACAACAGGAAGGTCATGTCAGACGAATCTAATAGATTTCTTTTACTGGGTGACCAAAGTAGTAGATCAGAGAGGGGCTGTGGACATGGCCTATCTAGACTTTAGCAAGGCATTTGACACTGTCCCACACAAAAGATTAATATACAAGTTAGCCAGCCTTGGAGTGGGTCCCAAGATGGTAGCCTGGGTATAAAAATGGCTGGAGAGCAGGACACAGAGGGTAATAGTAAACAGAGTCCACTCTGAAGAAAGAGGGGTTACTAGTGGGGTACCGCAGGGTTCAGTTCTAGGACGGTCCTCTTCAATGTCTTTATAAGTGACACTGCAGAGGGACTGGAAGGAAAAGTATGTCTTTTTGCAGATGACGCAAAGATCTGCAACAGGGTTGATACACAAGGTGGGGTGGAAAGGATGAGAAGGGACGTGGCAAGGTTGGAGGAATGGTCAAATGTATGGCAGCTTAGATTCAATGCTAAGAAATGCAAAAGTAATGCACCTGGGAAAACAAAACCCAGGGAAGAGTACACACTATGGGGGTGAGATACTAACAACAACAAAAATGAAAAGGGATCTGGGGTAGTCATATCAGATGACCTAAAGGTGGGCAAGCAATGTAAGAGGGCAGTAAGGAGGGCTGGGGGGGATACTGGGATGTATAGGAAGAGGCAGCGCCAGTAGAAAACAGGAAGTTGTTATCCCTCTGTACAGACAGCTGGTGAGACCCAACCTGGAGTACCGCGTGCAGTTCTGGAGACCCAATCTCTGCAAGGACATAGACAGGATGGAGGCAATCCAAAGGAGGGCAACTAAAATATTGCAGGGTCTGCACCAGAAGACACATGAAGAGAGACTTAAGGAGCTTAATATGTATACCCTCGAGGAAAGGAAGGAGAGGAGGGACATGATAGAAACTTTCAAGTACCTCAAGGGAATCAACAAAGTCCAAGAAGGTAGCATCTTTCAGAAAAAGAGATGTGCAAGAACAAGGGGGCACAATTTGAAGATAGAAGGGGGACGGCTCAGAGGTAATGTGAGGAAGTATTTTTTCATGGAGAGGGTTATGGATGCATGAAACGGCCTTCCTGTGGAGGTTTTGGAGTCAAGAACTGGGGGAATTCAAGAATGCATGAGACAGACATAAGGCAATTCTAGGGGTTGGGGGTAGGAGGAAGAAGGCTGTTGGTTAACTAGGACCTGCAGCTTATCCATTAGGTAGGGAAATGGGCAGACTGGGTGGGCCAAGCGGTCCTTATCTGCTGTCAAATTCTATGTTTCAATGTTAATTCCAAGTTTCAGTCTCTCAGTCTGTCACTCTTCTTGTCTCTCTAGCAAAAGCAGTGCTGCTCTTATTATAAATCTTTGCTTGGGAACATACTACAAAGCCAGCAGATTAGGCCCTATGGTCTATTGAGTCTGCTCGATGGTCAGTGCCTTCCCAGGGCACCTTTTTTAGCCCCCCCCAACAAGGTCCCCATTCCCCAGCGGGGCTCCTGGATGCACTCTCCCTCTATAACTACCCCAACATTTCTTGAACCCCTCCACAGTTGTAGCAGCCACCAACTCCCCTGGCAGCACATTCCAGGGCTCCACTACCCTCTCAGTGAAGTAGCATCTCCTTCTTTCCCCCTCAGTCTCCCCTGACCAGAATCATTGAGTGTCCCCTGGTGGCCCCCACCTCCCTCAGCTGAAGCACACCCTTAACGCTTACCCTACTCATTCCTTGGAGATATTTGAAGACCTCCATCACATCCCCCCTGTTCATTCTTTCCTCCAGCGAGTACAGGTTGAGCTCCTCCAGTCTCTCCTCATAGGGCCTTTCCCCTAGCCCCAGCACCATCCTGGTCACCCTCCTCTGCACCCTCTCCAGTAAAGTAATGTCCCTCTTTAAGTAGGGATGCCAAAACTGCACGCAGTATTCAAGGTGTGATCTAATCAGGCAATTGTACAGCAGAAGGAACACCTCTCGACTCCTCGAGGTTATCCCCCTGGCTATGCACTCCAGCATTTTATTTGCTTGGGCCGCAGCCCTTCTACACTGCTCTGAGTTATCCATTCTGGCATCCACCACCACCCCGAGGTCCTTCTTCCCCCTAGAAACCTGCAGTGCCTCCCCCCAAGTGTATACATGAGCCAGGTTTTTGGCCCCCAGGTGCAGAACCCTGCATTTCCCAGCATTAAACTTTAACTTCCAGGATCTTCCAAGTCCTCCTGGAGAGCCAGCTTCTCCGCTTCCCCATACACCACTGCCCACAGCTTTGAATCATCAGCAAAGAGGCTCATCCCGCTCCTGATACCACTTCTGATGTCTGAGATATAGGCATTAAACAGGAGTGGACCCAGTATCTACCCCTGTAGGACCTCGCTAATGACTCTCCTGGAGGATGAGACCTCCCCCCCACCCTCACCTTTTGTACTCACCCCGCTCGCCAATTTCCTATCCATCTAACCATCTGCCCCCCCACCCCATATCCTCCAGCTTCCCCAGTAGCCCGGGATGTGGCACCAAGTCAAATGCCCTGCTGAAGTCCAGAAAGAGGACATCCACTGGCCTGCCCTGATTAAGCGCTCTCTTCACCCCTTCATAGAACTCCACCAGGTTGGTCTGACATGATCTGCCCTTAACAAAGCCATGATGGTGATCATCTAGGTGACCCCGTGCCTTCAGAACCCCCACAGCCTCTCCTTCAAGATGACCTCCATCACTTTGACCACTACTACTGACGTCAGGCTAACCGACCTATAGTTACCCAGCTCCTCTCCGAGTCACCCTTGTGTACAGGCAAGGTATGGGCCATCCCCCAGTCATGAGACACCCACCCAGACTGCAGGGAGGAGTTAAAAAGGTCCGCCAGTGGTGCCGCCAGGGTATCAGCCAGCTCCTTAAGCACCCTGGGATGGATCCTTGTCTGGGCCCAGTGCTTTATCCCCTATTAGGGCCTTGAGGGCTTCCCACACCCTCCCACTGGGGATTTCAACATTCATTTCCCCTACTTCATCTGCTGGTCCCCCTTCCCTCTCTCCTAGCCTCATTAACCTCGTTAAGAGATGTTGTGACTTCTCACAGAATGTTCTTGTAAGTTTCAATGCAGGTGCAGCAAAAAGAACATAGTGACCCAGAAATGACTTCTTATTCACAGCTCTGCAAGAGGCTTAAAAACTGCATTTCAGGTTAACACACTGAGTTCCAAATAGCTTTTTACAACCATTTCAACAGTAAAACTTTATTCAGTTTTAAACAAAGGGATACAGTTTCAAACAAAGGGATCCCAGTATCAGTGACATTTCCACATAAAGAGTCACATATATTTTTATACCTGCAGATATGCAAGAGGAGGAGGAGAAAAGACAGAACAGCAAGTGAAGGCAGAGAGATAGTGAGAGGCGGAGAAATGAAAATTACGTATCTACCGTAATTCTTGATCTTCTTGGACGAGACTCCACCACTCATTCACACTACTGGGATCTGCGCCGGAGGCACTAGGACCCATCGGGAGCAAACTTTTTGCTGGAGGGTCGGCGCCAGAGATGGTGCCATGAGGAACAGTGCCATGAGCCCTAGTCACAGGGCAATGACTATCTCGGTGTCAACCCTCCAACCGCCTCAGTATCTTTTTTACCAAGGAGGTGCAGCGCAACTAACCTAAAGGGTAACCTAACCTTAGGACTGGACACAAGATAGTCTGGTCGACCCATTTAAGAAGGGTCAACACAGAAGTCTTCACGGCCTAAAGATTTGAGGGAGTGAAGACCAACACAGCGGTGAGCTCGGGGGATGGAGGGTGGGCGTGTGAATGAGTAGTGGAGACTCGTCCAAGAAGATCAAGAATTACGGTAGGTACGTAATTTTCATATCTTCCTGGACATAAGTCTCCACCACTCATTCACACTATTGAAGATACCAAGCTAATAATCCCCGAGAGGCGAGGAGAGACCAAGAGCTCACGTTTCTAGGACAGAAGTCCATTAAGGATAGTTCTGCCAAAGGTGGAATGTCGCCTGGCATGAACATCCAGTGCATAATGCTAGAAGTATGCACCGAGCTCAGGTGGCGGCATTGCAAATGTCCATAATAAGCCAGTGCAATTTCCACTAGGGATGCCGTGACTGCTCTGGTAGAGTGAGCGTAAACCCTACCTTCCAATTTAACCTGTGCCATGGAATAGCAGTGTCGAAGACATGCCAATAGCCATGATGAGATACATCTGATAGCGACAGGTTGACCCAGCCGGGTCTCACTGAAGGAAACGAAAAGTTGTTGGGCCTTGTGAAAATTCTTGGTTCTATCTAGATAGAAACACAAGGCCCTTTAACATCCAAAGAATGAAGAGAACGTTCTCCTTCATTTTGGAAGTCTGCAAAATAAGAGGGAAGGACCAAAGGTTGGTTTAGATGGAATTCTGATACAACCTTGGGAAGAAATTTAGGATGAGTATGAAGAACTACTTTGTCCTTATGGAACACAGTATACGGAGGGTCTGTGACCAGGGCATGTATCTCAGAGACCCCACGGGCTGAAGTAATGGCCACGAGGAAGGCAGTCTTCCAGGTGAGAAATTTTAGCTCACAGGTAGCCAGAGGTTCGAAAGGTTTCCGAGTAAGCATGTCTAGCACAAGGTTAATGTCCCAGGCTGCAACTGGACGTCTTATAGGAGGTCTGGTATGCAGAATTCCTTTAAGAAATCTCTTAACCAGAGGTAACTGAGCCAGAGACAAAAATAAAACCGGCTCATGATACGCTGAAATGGCACTAAGGTGAACTTTGACTGTAGAGTACTGAAGACCTGAATTTGAGAGGTCCAAAAGGTACTCCAAAACCTTGTCTGGTGGACAGGAAAAGGTTCAAAGAGGACTGTGCACACCAGAGGCGGCAACTTCCACTTAGACGTGTAAGTTTTCCGAGTGGCTGGCTTCCAAGCAGCCAGAAGAATGTCTGAAACTCTTTGAGAGACGTTGAACCAGTTCACTTCTACCTCTTCAGGAGCCAAGCGTGAAGGTGAAGCGATCTCAGGTTGGGATGGACCACCGGACCCTGAGTCAACAGGTTCATCTGCAGGGGGAGTGGTCTCGAAGGAACTGCCAACATATTGTTGAGTAATGGAAACCATAGTTGTCGAGGCCAAAAGGGAGCAATGAGAATCATCTTGGTCCCCTGGGACTCGAATTTGAGGAGTACTCTCTGAATTAGAGGAAGGGGTGGCAAGGCATAAAGAAAGCGTTTTGTCCACCGCAGCCTGAACGCATCCTGACAGAAAATGCCAGGCCCTGGATTTCTGGAGCAGAAGAGAGGCAGTTTTGGCTTGAGTGGGGATGCAAAAAGGTCCAGGTCTGGGGTTCCCCACTCTTCGAATAGTGACTGAACTATGACTGAGTCGAGAGACCACTCGTGAGGATCTGCCTCTGTTCTGCTGAGATGGTCTGCCAAGTCATTTTGTACACCTGGCAGGTAAACCGCTTGAATTAGAGCTTTGTGTTTCAAGCACCATTCCCACACCCTCATCGCTTCCCCGCATAAGGGGTAAGAGTGAGACCGCCCTGCTTGTTGATGTAGTACATCACTGCTTTGTTGTCCGTTTGAAGGAGAATAGTCTTGTGACAGAGAATGTCCTTCAACTCGGGCATATAAGGGCGGCTCTCATCTCTAGGACCTTTATGTGAAGCTGGGACTCAGTTGAGTCCACACACCTTGAGTGTGGAGGCATACAGTGAGCTCCCCACCCCATTAGCGATCGTCGCGATAATGGAGATCTGATGATCTAGAGGGGCAAAGGGAAATCCTTCCAGGAGATTGCTCTCTTGGGACCACCAGGTGAGGGACCTCTGTAAGGATTCTGTCACCTTGATGGGAAAAGACTGTGGGTGAGTGGTTGGAGACCATTGAGCACTGAGCATCCATTGGGTGGTTCTCATGTGCAGCCGTGCTAGGGGTACAGTGAACACTGAGGATGCCATGAGGCCTAACATACGTTGCATCGAGAGAGCTGTAACTGATCTGTTCTCTCCAATGTAACGGGCCATCTGAAGAATATTGTTCCTTCTGTCTTCTGGAAGGAAAACCTTCGCGCAAGAGGTGTTCAGAAGAGTCCCTATGAAAAGGAGTCTCTGGGAGGGCTGCAACTGTGACTTCTTGAGGTTCAGCAGAACTCCCATGGATGTAAGAAGGCGAGAAGCCGTCTGTACGGCTTCCAGAGTCCCTTGTCTGGAAGGGCTTGCTAGGAGCCAGTCGTCCAGGTAGGGAAACACCTGGATACCAACTTTTCTGAGATGCGCTGCGAGAACTGCACAACTCATAAGGTAGCGCTGGGCGCTTTGAGCCCTTGCGCTTTCTGTTGCGCCTTCTTTTGAGGTTGGGCAGGTTGGTTCTTGTGGAAACTTCCTCTGCCTCTGCCCCAAAAGGACTGACGATTATGAAACTGTCAGCATCACATGCCCCTCAGAAGGGACAGGAAGAGGTCGAGCCAGCAATGGCCGACCCTGGTCTTTTGTGCAGCTTCTAGAGCTTGCTCTGCGAGAACCGAAAAGATATGAGCCGTGAAGAACTAGCGCCATCACCTGCTGTTGCGCATCATTCATGAAGCCCGAAGTACACAGCCAGGAGTGACGGCGAGTACAAATACCAGCAGCTGCTGAACGAGAAGCAGTGTTGAAAGCATCCATGGCTGCTTTGACCTGCTGGTTATTAGATTCAATACCTCTGGTAATGGTTTGAAGAAGCTCTGGCTTTGAGTCCGAGTCCAGAAGAACTTCAACCATTTGCTTGATAGAATGCCACAGGATATACTCATACTGGGAAAAATAGCCCTGGTAACTGGCATTACGCATACTTAGAGTGGACGCAGCAAAGACTCTCTTACCTAATGTGTCTATCTTACGAGACTCATTGTTGATAGGTTGAGCTGTAGTAGTTTGAGGAAGAACGACCTTGTCATTCTCTGCCAGGACTACAATAGGAGGGGTAAGAGCAGGATTATTCCATACCACTTGAGACAGCGTCTCAAAGGAAGGTTGAGTCGGAGGAGTCAAATCCGTAGGGATCTCCAAAGCATGAAGATATTGGAGTCTTAACAGCTTCCCAGGATCGATGTCTGTAGTCTGGAGAGAAAGAGTGGAGCTCAGATTTTTTAACAGAGACTTAAAGGACATGTCCTCGACCACAGGCTCTGTAGCAATAAAAGATCCTGCTTTGTCCACTTCATCACCCAGCCGAAGGTCTAGGTCAGGCTCAACATCATCTCCTGACAGTCCAGGAGGGACTGTTTGGACAGGAAAGGAGTGAAAACTAGAAGAGAAAGAAAGAATCGAGGGAAAGGAGGAGTCTCCGAGGGCTCCAGGCACCGAGGAGGCGCCGCAGGAACGAGCAGTGGGAACACATGGCTGAGACGCCGCATGACGCCATGGACGGCACCGAAAACCGCACGGGCGCTGCAGATGGCGCTACAGTTTCGCGGGCCGAGGACAACGCTAAGACAACGGCGCCGAGGGTGGCGCCTGGAGAACCTCCAGGACTCAAAAACAGAGTTTGAAGGAAAAGAGGAGGAGATTTAGGCATCGATGTGGCCCCCGCGCCCGCAGCCATGTGGGGGGGGGAACACCTAAGCACGGGGTCGACGGCACCGAAGAAGGTGCCGCGCGACTAGGAAAATCCAACCGCCCTACCTGGTCGCCCAAAGAGCCCGGAGGCCCACGAGCGACTAAGCCAGGTAGCCGGACCAACCTCCGAGCCCATTGCTCCATAAGAGCGGCCCAGTGATGAAACTGCTCATCTGAAGACCTACCTGCGGGCAGGGTAGGACTCCGATGTCGAAGCCGTTGGCTACCAGAAACAGAAGTTGGTGACTCCGAAGGAGGAGACCGGCAACTAGCCCCGATAACCGAGCATCTACGAGCAGACATATCAGAGGGCGACCTCGAGTGATGCCTTCTCTTTTTAGACCTGTGGGCCGAAGAAGAGCTCGAGGTCGAACAGTGCCGAGAATGTGACCATTTGTTTTTATGTTTCCTTGGGGACCGCCCATCCCCCCGGGCACTGGACTGACCATTGTCAGACCCCCCCTTCCGGAGAAGGCGGCGGACCGGACCCAGCCCGACTAACTGAACAGCTTTCATACGAAGTCTCCCTACCGTCACCTGACCTGCTCATGGTCGACTCCGTCAAAGTAGGCTGAGACTTCTCTATTGTATTTATTTAAAAAATAAGAATAAACATAAGCGATACTTGTATCGAGATAATACTACAAAATAATAAAAACTGAAAACTATGCTGCTAGTTTGAAGTGTGACTCCCGACAGCGAGCGACGTCGTCACTGAAGCACACTCGACGGCGGGAAAAAAGGAACTGAGGTGGTTGGAGGGTCGACGCCGAGATAGTCATTGCCACGCGAGCTAGGGCTCGCGGCGCCGTTCCTTGCGGCACCATCTCTGATGCCGACCCTCCAGCAAAAAGTTTGCTTCCGATGGGTCCTAGTGGCTCCGGTGCAGATCCCAATAGTGTGAATGAGTGGTGGAGACTTATGTCCAGGAAGATTTGAGAAACCATCGGGGTGATCAGTTCCTAGGTCTCACAAGAAAATTTCGTTGCACAACCACGCCGAGAAGAGAAAGAAAGGAGAGGATAAAACAGACCCTTGAGTTTAAACTCTTTCTGCATAACAAATGGGGCAGGGCCTTATTCAGCCCCATCACAAAGATCACTCATAACCATAACAGTGGTCTTCACAGCAGTATTAACATGCACTGTGGATCAAATATAATATTGAATTACTACAGAATTTCTGTGTACCAAGGGAATAATTGGGCTTCCTAGGTAGTAAATGGGTAAGCATAATCATTTCATCGGGAGCAGATATGATGAGTCTAGAGTCCCCTCGGACCTTAAATTAACAAGCGACTATGCACAGTAATTAATGTTCACCAGTTCTATGGTACTTGGTTGTGGAGGAATTCTACATGAAAACTTCTTCTTTCCATTTTAAAGTAAAACACTTATTTGTGCAAACCTTCCACTCCTCAAAGACAAAACTTCCTGGGCTTGATTTTATATGCCCCCCCCCTTAGATCGGCTCACCTTGCACCCAAATTGTGACTGTGGCAAACTTAGGTGCACCAGGAACCCTACACCTGATTTTGTAAAAATCGGGGTCCCAGCACCAAACTCCCCAAGTTTGCTGCAAGTCGTCCTGTGCACTGAACAACTGACGCATGGGAGGGGAATGCCACATGCTGCGGGAGTTTCATGCAGCGGTGGCAGCAGTGGAAGGGAAGGACCCTCTGGACATGCATCCGACGGCTGGCAGGGCCCGTGGAGGGCAGGACAGGGCAGGTTGGGGATGGTGACAGATCCTGGATGGGGACAGGGCACGACGGGCTCAGTGCCAAGGAGTGGGTGTGGAGGGCGGCTTGGAGGGCATTACCCGCTGCTGCACAAGTGCAGGGACAGTTGGCTGGGTGTGGTGGTGGCCACAATAGGGAGGCATGGACCACTTCCCACTGCGCCACAGCATTCTGACTGTCACACACACCATTAGATTGGCTCCTGGCTGGTCTAACTCTGGCAACACGTGTGTCAGTCAGAGGGGATTGCAGAATCCCAATTAAGGGCATACTGCAGTGCTGCCCTAGTGCAAGTCCCCCTCCGCCTTGCTGCACCAGTGCGTCTGTCACAAGCTCGGCTGGCACAAGTGGCTCCCCAGTTGGCACAGGGGGTGTCAGAAAATCAGGAAAGTTACGCGTTGCGGTGTAAGCAGCCCCTTGTGCCACTCTTTGTTGGTGCAAACCCTGTGTGCCATTCCTGATGGTTCAAAAATTGGGCCCCCTGATTCGGTTTTTAATCCTCTCAAATAATTTTTGCTAAGCTGCTTGGTCTAATAATCCAGTAGTTTATCTGTGCCCAAATATAAACATGGATGGTGTGAAGCTGTGCCTAGGAAACATCTAATTAGGTGGGACAGGTGGCGGGTTTGCACAAATAAGCATTTTACTTTAAGAATGTGGATATAGCTGTGGAACTTTGCTCTTGCTTAGTTTGGAAAAGCAAAGCTACTGCAGATGTGTTTCTTTCTCTTTTTCTCTCTCCCTCTCCTCCTTTGTATCTCTCCTACTCTCTTTTTTTCTGTCTGTCTCTCTCTCTCTGTCCTCTCCCAATCCATTCCCCATTCTCTCGTTTCTCTTCTTTCTTCTACTTTGACAACTTGTCTTACCTTTAGTTTCAGCTCTGACTCTTTAAGCGTGCATGTCTGCAGAGGCACAAATGTCAGCACGCACCGTGCACGCTGCCCCACCTTGATGCTGCCACTGTCTGGTGAGATTTTCAGGTATCGCTGAAGCTCCTTGGGGGCAGAGAACTCCCACAGGAAGTCCAAGTTAAACTTTCCATTGTTGGTGATGTTTAGGTATCGGGTTGCACATTCATTCAGTTCCACCTGGAGAAAATGAGGATAATGAAGAACATAGGCATGGAAGTGAAGGCCTTACACAGCAGGAGAAAGATGCATCACAGTCTCAGAAGGACCACTGTGACCTCAAACACAACAGTTGTGGGAGACTTCATAAGCATACACTCTAGACATCTACTGCTTAAATAATCCCCGGCAGTGTCAGTGGCTCAAGAAGTTGCAAACTAACCTTTGGGGATGGAAGACTGGAAAGTTGATGCTTTTAGTCCCACACTAGGAACTTGGGCTACTACAGTACCACATACTGACACTGTAATGCAGTACTGGGGGCTACAGTGTTGAGGGGCTGGCCTTTGGATAAAACAGTAAACTTGGGGCCATTCTGCTCATCTCTGCTGGCCATCCAAGTGAAAGTAAAACATTCCAGGGCACTTTTTGTAAGAGTAGGGAATTTTTCCCAGTGTCTTGGCTAGCTGGTTTAAATTCTCCTTATCAATTAAACAGGTCACTGTATCCCACTCCCAGAATGCACCAGGAAACAAGCTAATACTGCTTAGTATGTCTTTCCTGGCCAATGGTTACAAATAAATAAAACAGGTACCATGTAACCCCACCGGGGACATACCTGGAAACAAGTTGTCACTGTTCAGCATGTCTTTCCTGGTTAAACATTAGAAAAAAACAGGGATAAATAAAACTGGTCCCGCTGGCCTGGTAGCACTGAGGGTTCAGGCACTGGAAGACACACTTTGCTCCATGCCAGTAACCCGTGTTCAGAACGAGCACGGGTTGCCGGGGGGTGGGGGAGGATTGAGCATCTGAAGGACTGCTTTCCTCTCCTGGGGGTTGGGACTGTATAATCCGCCAAATGATGGCCACTAGCTGGAGGCCTGGTAGTAGTGTGGCTCAGAAGCAGCAGAAGTAAGGAGGTGATGCAAGACTCCACAGCATGCACGTCTCCACATGCGCATGTCGACAACTGCACCCCAGCGTGGGAAGTGAGAACAAATGGAGGAAAATGGGTGGCAGATGAGGTGTGTATGACGCCTGCCAAGCAATCCCCCACCCACCGCACCACCAGGAACCAGGGTCTGGAAGCTGGATTTGTGCTTCGGAGGGGGGTAGCCCTCCTGTCAGATCTTACCGGGAGGGTAACCCATGGGGTAATACAGAACTCTGGTGAGTCCTAGGGAGGTGCAGAATGGTGAGGGTTGGCAGGGCAGAGCAAAAGGGAGCCTAGCCTATCCTGGCAACAAATGGAGCATAAACATTCAAATAAAATTAAATAAAGTAAATAAATTACATAGCTAGATAAATAAATAAACAAAACAGGTCCCAATACCCCTCTCGGACACACTTGGAAACAAGCATCATAGCTCAGTGTACCTTTCCTGGTCAAACATTACAAATAAACAGGTCCATGTAACCCACACCCCGGGGACACACCTGGAAACGAGCTGTCACTGCTCAGTGTGCCTTTACTAGTCTAAACATTATAAATAAAACAGAACCATGTACCTCCCCCAGGGTCACACCTGGAAACGAGCTG
Source organism: Neoceratodus forsteri (assembly GCA_016271365.2). NCBI lineage: Eukaryota > Metazoa > Chordata > Ceratodontiformes > Ceratodontidae > Neoceratodus > Neoceratodus forsteri. The sequence goes on from CM028130.1 coordinate 1,619,645,690, forward strand.
TCTGAGAGTGCTTTTCCGGCTCAAACAATCAGATCACATGTACCCCCAGGATACACCTGGAAACAAGCTGTCACAGCTCAGTGAGCCTTTTTTGGTCAAACGTTACAAATAAATTTAAAAAAGTAGTGGGGAACTGCAGCTTTTGCAGCCATCCACATCAGGATTATATGCGGAAGTTCCTGTTTGGAGGGTGTGTAGACCAGGGTTCGGGAGGATGTGGGGGTGGTGTGCTGTAACGGTTGTGGAGCAGCAGTATCCCATTAAGATCACACAGGGAGAGATGCATGGTCGAAAACCGCGTAGTCAAAATAGCATGCATGGGTTCAGAATTTATTTAATCTAGTGCGGTTTTCAATCAGGCTAGATTACACTGTCTGCACAGCATGCATTTAGAACGTACAGGTTTCGAATGTGCAATTTTATGGGTAATCCATGGAGCAGCAGTATTCCTGGGGATAAAGTGGATAACAAGCAACAGAAGTAAGGCAGCTCAGATGGGAGTTGGGGAGGCAGGTGTGGAGCACAGGAGGAGCACGGTAGGGGACAGAAAAACAGATGGGGATGCCCAGGGAGGAGAGCTTGACAGGCAGGGGAGGGTTGTAGAGGGGAGCACCCAAGTTTTGTGGTAACCCAACACTGGGGGGACAGAGAGGGAGAATGGCAACCGGGGGGGGAACCACAACAGGTGCAACAGGAGTGGGATCATTTAAAGGGGTGCCTTTGAAGAATATATTTCACTCACTGTCTGGAAGTGAGGAGGGGGGTACAGAAGTGGGGAGAGAGACTGGGTGCAGGCAATAGGGTCAGGGGGAGTAGGACAGGAGAAGGGAGCAGGACAGTACAAAGTAGTCACGGTGGGCAGAGAGGAAAGAACATGGAGAGTCGAGTAGGAGATGGGGGTAAGGAAGGTGGTATGGTGACAGGAGGAGGAGGAGGGCATGTGGGTGGCCAGAAGGATGGGGGGTGAGAAGGCCAACAGAGAGGTGAGTAGGGGCTGTGGGGGGCAGTCAAGCAGGGACTGGGGAAAATAAGGGTGGGATGCTGCCCATGATGGAGGGGGAGCAGATAGGTGGGGGAGTAGCTAGTAAAGCTGTCAGAGAAGGAAAACAGGGAGTCAGAAATGTGGTGGGGGGCAGAAGGGTGGTAATCCTGGGGGACTCCATAATTAAGGGTATTTACTGGGGTAGGAAAGGGAACCCAGATACAAGGAGGAAGGTGATTTGCATGCCAGGGATGATGGCAGAGAGGGTTGCCCAAAGATTGGGTAGTTGGTGAGGGGAATTGGGAGAAACCATATCTAGGTACCAATGACTTAGCTGGGTAGGAGGTGGGAGTAGTTCAGGAAAGGGTCAGGGTAATGGGGAAGACCCTCAGAGAGGTAGCCACATCGCTTGCATTCTCGGAGGTGTTACCAGTACTGAGCGCAAGCACAGTCAGGAAGAAAAGGATAGAGGAGTTCAGATACTGGCTGAGGGAGTGGTGCAAGGAGGAAAAGTGTGACTGTACGGGAGGCTGGGGAGGTGGAGACCTGGTCAGAGAAAACACTTTTTGTGCCAGACAGATTGCACCTCAGTTGAGAGGGGTTAAGGGTCCTCAGGGACAGGCTAGAGGAGTATATAAACCAAAAACTTAATTTAAACTACTAGGAGAAGCTGCCTACAGATCCTGAGTCCCCAAGAACAGAAGGACATCAGTAAACCTCCCCATACCAGTAGAGAGGAACTGGAAGGTAGAAGGGGGGGGGGGAGAAGAGATTAGCAGTGGTTGACGGGGTGGGGTACAGTTAAGGGGAGTAATGAGAAAGGCAGACAGGTGGGAAGGAGGCTCGGACTCTGGGTGATGATGGTGTCCCTGAACACACATAGTCTTGGAAACAAGATGGATGACCTGTAGGCATTGTTGGTGGAGAAGGAAGTGGATAGTGCAGTGGTAACGGAGACATGAGCCATGCCTAACGATGACTGGGATCTCTTGATCCCTGGGTTTAAATTATATAGGAGGAACAGGGAGGTAGGAAAAGGGAGTGGGGTGGCAGTTTACATCAGGGAGGTATAACATGTACAAGGAAGGAGTCAGAAAAGGGAAGGGTAGAAACAATGTGAATTCAGTTACTGTCGCATAGAGGTAGGAAGGTGAGATTGGGGAGGTTTACAGACCACCCAGCCAGGAGGAGGAAAGATGCAACTAAACTTGTAAATAAAGACTACTGCAGGGAAGAGAGAGGTGGTAATAGTGGAAGAATTTAACTTGCTCAAGGTGGATTGGAGGGTACTGGCCACGATCTGTGCCAGGAGTCAGGTGATCCTAGATATTTTGCAGCATGGAGTCCTGACACAGGGCATTACAGGACTCACCAGGGAGGGGGCAATCCGTGATCTGGTGCTGATGAATGGGGACCATGTCCAGAATATAAAGGTAGAGGAGCCCCTGGGTGGGAGTGACTATCACACAGTGTGGTTCCAATTGGACATGGGCAGGGAAAAGGCCCCCAGTAAGACTAAAATCCTGGACTTTAGAAAGGCGGACTTCAGCAAGATGGAGAGCTGCTAAGGAGTCACCTGGCAAGCATCCGAGTTGATATGGGGGTGGACCAAAGGTAATGCTCCATCGTCTGGGAAGGGGGAATGGTAGCTACAGGGGAGTGCATTAGTCTCAAAGGGTAAAACGTGAGGGCCAAAGCACTAAGCTGGTTTAGTACAGACGTCACCCAGGCACTAAGGGCTAAGAGGTCAGCCTACAAGAGGTTCAGGGTGGCCCACAGGGATGAAGACAGAGAGGACTACTAGAAGATGGCTAGTACAGCAGATAGGGTTCATCCGGTGGGCTAAAGCTTAGAAGGAACTACAGCTAGCTGAGGGAATTAAAAAGCAGAGAAGGCCTTTTTCCATTATATTAGTGAGAAAAGGGATATGAAGGATGAGATTGCTAGGCTCAGGAAAGGGGATGGGCCCGTGGAGGAGAAAGGGAGCAAAACAGAGACACTGAACGAGTACTGCTCTTTGGTTTTCACCAAAAAGAGATATGGACCAGTGCCACAAGGGGGAAGAAGAAGAGATGGACTCATGGATGTTTTGATAGAGGTGGATAGGGTGAGGAAAGGGCTGCTAGCATTAAGGGTAGATAAATTCCCAAGCCCAGATGGTGCTGAGGGAGCTGGCGGAGGAGCTTGCAGGTACCCTGGCTGATCTGTTCAACAGTTCACTGGAGTCGGGTGTGGTACCATAGGACTGGAGAATGGCACATGTAGTGCCCCTCCATAAGAGTAGTCCCAGGAGTGACCAAGGGAACTACAGACCGGTCAGTCTGCCCTCAATCGTGTGCAAGCTCATGGAGACCATACTAAAGGAGAGGTCAGTAGAGTATCTGGAAGAAAATGGCCTCCAATATGAGTGGCAACACGGGCTTATGGGAAGGAGAGTGTGTCAAACAAATCTGATTGACTTCTTTGAGTGGGTCACCAAAACAGTGCATGGGGTTAAGCGGTGGACATCCTTTACCTCGACTTCAGCAAGACCTTTGTACCTCACAAGAGGTTGATAAGGAAGTTGACTGATCTAGGGGTTGATGAGAAGTTGACAGGGTGTGTGGAAAACCGGCTGAGGGGCAGGACCTAGAGCAAAGTGGTGGGAAGTGAGCTCTCCAGCACCAGGGAGGTAACCAGTGGGCTCCCACAGGGCTCGGTGCTTGGACTGCTGCCTTTCAATGTCTACATCAGTGATACTGGGAATGCCATTAAAGGAGAACTGCGCTGAACCTGAAAGTCATTTGTCCCAGGAGATACTTTTTTCATAGATTTAATTCCTTTATGTTATTGCTCCATCTTTACTGGCCTTTTAATAAACACAGTGGGTGTTGCTGATATACGCTCTGCTGGTTAGTGTCATTTTATTTTTTGAAATAGCAATTTTATTGTTTTTTAAGATGCAACAGTATAGATTACAAGTTCTCTTCTAGTCCATACCAGAAGTTAATATGCATTTGGACATCAAGAAAGAACAGCTGTTGATCAACTCATTTTGAATCTTGTATAAAAGCACAGCATACAGTACTCATGAAGCCATTCCATATATTAGCTGGAGTCTAGTACATATTGCATCGAACCTTAATAATAATAAAATAATAGATAGAAAGGAAGAAGAAGAAAAAAAAGGGAGGAGCCGAGGAGCGGTATGAAGATGTATCACCAACTATTATCATCTTTGTGTTAAACTACTAAATTTGAGGACACAATCTTGTAAAGTTCCAGGGTGTAACAGCAGTGGGTATTCCTTTAACTTTCCATTCTCTTAGGACGGATGGCTGACCTCCAACCTTACTTTATATTTAATGGATCCAGTGCTCTCCATCCAGGAAGGAGAAAAAGAAACTAGGAGGCACCAATCCCTCTTCATTAATAAGCATATTTGGCTAAGACTTCTAATATATTGATCTGTTCTTTCTGAGTCTGGAAATTAAAAAGGCATCCATCGTGATTTAAATCTATCCTCTGTAATCTCACTTTAGCGTGAGGTACTCCATATCAAAATTGATAAGCAATTCTTGTACCATGCATCGGAGTAGGACTAACCCTGGATAACCAGCATTGAGTAGTACCTTGAGAGCTAGGGCCACCAGTATGTTAAATAAGTACAGCTGAGACTTCAACTTAACCTGCTTAGAGTATAGCCGAGAACCCAATGTACAGGATCATCCGAAATATAGGGCCCCAGCACCGCACAAACCTGTTCTCTTACCTGTATCCAGAAATTATTAATAAGTTGGCACTCCCAAAATATATGTAGGTGTGTGCTTTTCTTCCCATTCCCTCCAGCAAAGATCTGTGAAATTTTTACCAAAGTGTTGAGTAATTACGAGTCAAGAAAATATCTAAAGACCACTTTCCACGAAATTCCATCAATTATTAGAAGTGGTGGTTGAATGTATAGCTTCCACATTAGCCCAATCTGGAGCAGCGATTTCCTCACCAATTTCCAGTGTCCAGTTTATCTTTATGGAAATCGTAGAGTCAGGCTCTAACTCAGAGACACAACCCACTATCCGGGATATGAACCCTTTTGTCCCCAATCTACCGGCCTCAGCTCTCATGGCATCCACCAGTGGGTTAATATCCCTATCACCAGGTCTATCCTTTATACAATTCTTACCTACTAAAAAATGCCTAAGCTGTATATATCTGTAAAAATCAGAAGCTGGAAGGGAAAACTCCTGTGATAATTGCTGAAAAGATTTGACCCCTTCCCCTGAGTATAATTGGCCAATTTTATTTAAGCCTCTCCGGTACCATCGTTTAAATCCCAGGTCCCATACTAATGGCCTAAAATCTAGACAGGCCTTGATTGGGAGTCCATCCTCAGTGCCACCTCAGTATTTAATTTTTTATTAATTTCCTGCCAGGAAGAAACCACCAACCCAGACCAAAGATTACAACCATTTAACTGCTGCATTCCACTATAGTCCATGTAAATCAAATCTCTGATGTCTCCTAAAGAAGACTCTGGTCTCTCTATTTCTACCCAGATCGGAGAGTCTTCCTCTCTCATTAAGGGGATCAATGGCTGGATTTGCGCTGCCCAATAGTATTTTCTAAGGTCGGGCAAGCCCAACCCCCCTTTCTTTTTATCCCTAAGAAGGACAGTCCATCTTACTCTGGGGGATCTACCGGCCCATATAAATCGGGACAGGGACGTTTTGACTACCTTCCAGAATGAAGCTGGGGGCCTGATCGGCAAGGACTGGAACAAAAACAGGAAGCGGGGCAATATGTTCATCTTCACACAGTCTACTCTACCAAATAATGTAAGGGGTAGTTCCACCCATCTATGTAAATCTTCCTGGATCAATTGCAGCAATCTGCCATGATTAAGAGCATACAATTTAGAAATATCTCTGGACATTCTGACCCCAAGGTATTTGATCTCCTCCCGCCCATTTATATTTGCCTATTGCTGAGGAGCCTACCATCCCTTTGTCTCCCTATGGGCATGAGCTCCGATTACTATCATTAATTTTAAATCGGATACCACACTAAATGATTGGATTAAAGAATTAACCAGGGCAGTTGTCTCTCTAGGTCTGATATATATAGTAAAGTATCATCTGCATATAACGATACTCTAACCTCCACCCCTTGTACTTGTATCCCCCTGTAATCCCCTGATTGTCTTATAAGGGCAGCAAAAGGTTCCATACATAGTGCAAATAGCAAAGGCGAAAATGGACAACCCTGTCTGGTCCCCCTACTAATTATAATTCTGTCTGATGTTACCCCATTCACCTTCACTCTTGCCCAGGGATTCCTATATAAGTTTGCTGTCCATTTTCGGAATCTTTCCCCAAAGCCGAATTTCCTCAGAACCTGTTCCAGCAACCAGTCCAATCGATCAAATGCCTTCTCCGCATCCAGTGCCATCACCCCGATGGTATCAGGCGGGGGAATGACCTGGAGGTGGACAAAACGATGAGTAACAGTCTTATATTATCTTGGATGTGGCGGCCGGGATAAACCCGTCTGGTCCTTATGTATTAATTCTGGGACAAATTCCTGTACCAGGAGCTCAGAATCTTGGCAAATATTTTAGCATACTGATTAATCAATGAAATAGGGCGTAACTTCCACACTCTGTCGGGTCCTTACCGGTTTTAGCAATACAGTAATCAATGCTTCCTCCAGGAGGCCGAGACTCCCCTGTTCTTGTGTCACATTACAAACTCCACTAAATAAGGGCCAGGTCATCGACAAAGGCTCTGTAAAACTCCCCACAAAACCATCGGGTCCTGGGGCCTTCCCCTTCAGGTTTTAATGATATTCCTTACCTCCTGTTAGGAAATTGCCTATCTAACTTGTCCCTCTGAGAAGTCTCAAGCCCCGGTAGTATGATACTGTGCAAGAAGTTTTGGACTTGGGCGGGGTGATCGGGCCCTCTTTCTTGAGCATACAGCTTCTGATAGTAATCACAGAAACTGTCTGCTATTTGTATTGGGTCAGAGGAGATAATCTGGGTCCCATATTTTTTGAGTTGAGGGATATATCTTTCAGCTTCTTGTTTTCTAAGTCTAACAGCCAGTAACCGGTTCGTTCTTCCCCCTGTTTCATAATATCTTTGTCTGGTATACCTCAAGGTATTTTCCGTCCTGATATTCATTTCTCTATTATATTGCTCTCTGGTTTCTTGTAGTTTCTCTAATATCGAAGCATCTCTAGTTTTTTTGTGTTCCTCTTCTAAGATACTTATTTTATCTAGCAGGCCGCATATCTTAGCTTGGGTGCAACGCTGCTTATAAAAGGAATAGCTAATAATTTGTCCCCGGAGGACTGCTTTTAAGCCGTCCCATATGAAACGGATATGGGTATTCTCTTCCTTATTCTCCGATATATACAGCTTAATGGTCTCCTTCACTTGGTTAACAAACCCTGTGTCATTCAAAATGCCAGGATCAAACCTCCAACTCCCTGGTTTTACCTCAGACCATCTTATCTTAGCACTAATCATTGCATGATCCGAAAAGGTCACTGGGTGTATTGCTATATCCATCAAATCATTAGCATACTTTAATTGAATATAGAATCTATCCAGCCTAGAATATGTTTTTGTCGCTGCCGAGAAGAAAGTATAATCCTTGGCTAGAGGTTTTGTTGCCTCACAGGTCAATCCAACCGCCTCTGACATCAATGTTCTAAGGAGTCTGGAAGCAGTACCACCGGTCACCTTTCCCCCCTAAGCTCCTGTCTAAATCACTGTTCTCCACACAATTCCAGTCTCCCACCATTATCACTCTCCCCGGGGTCAAGGAATCTATAATGGTGAAAAACTGTCTGAAAAAACTACCCGAAGGGGGCGTGGGGGCATATATTGCCGCTAAATGGAGGGCATGTCCCATGCATTCCCCAGAAATTACTACATGACCTGATCCCTCTGTCTGTACCCGGTGGGTTATAAAAGGAAGCCCTTTACGAATTAATATAGCCACCCCTGCTCTAGATGCCCCAGGACAAGAATCTGCATGCACCCCTCCCACCCAGGATCTACGTAATTTGGAGTGTTCAAAATCGGATAACTTGGTCTCCTGGAGGCATGCTATGTCACATTTTAACCTCCCCAGTTCTTGAAGGATACGCGCTCGTTTAACCACCCCATTTATCCCCTTAACATTAATCGACACTATTTTAAGTGATGTCATTTTTATAGCTTAGGAAAACCGCTTGAATCCCTTTACTAGACCCTCCCTTCCATCTGAATAACATTAGTGGCCCACAAAGATATATATCAGTAAAAAAATCTGAACCAAATAAAGAAAATAATAACAGAGTAGATAAAGAATAACAGTAAACACAATCAACACCAAACAACACCCAGTTCAACTTAACCATGGGTGAAATATCCCCACCACCTCAACTTGGGTGAGGAAACACAATCCCTAATAGGTGTAACAGTGAGCTGAGTACCCATTGACAGGGTACCCCAAGCTCAATCAGAGCTAGGTATCTGGAGGTAATGATGTAAACTCCCCAGAAACTAGGCGCATAAAGCCCTAGATTAGTAGGAGAAAAGGTGTCTAGCAACACCAAAGGCCAGGCACTCGGGAACCCAAGGGACCAGCCTTCTCCTACCTAGTATGTATCCGGTCTGGCAAGCCAAGAGACTAGGCGCCACGGGCAAAGCAACTAACAGTTCAAATAGCAGAATGGGCTGAGGATGGTCAGGTGTGCTTAACCAATTTACAATTCAGTCTCTCCTATATTTGAATTATATTTAAAGGAGGAATCGAACCCAGCACAGCTGGAGTTCGCTGCTCGCCCTTCCATACTCAAATACAATCCACCTTTCTTTAATTGCCCTTTTACCTTTGCACCCCCGAAATCCGAAATCCCATTTGGTCATCGCTATCAAATTGAAACATAGCCATATTTTATACTTAAAACAAATAGTGACTGTGAACCATACATTTAGCAAACCCAAATGCTTTCACTGTGTAGTCGTGCTCTGTTTACCCGAGGGAATCTTATCAGCGTTACCATAAGCATGAGTCCCACCTGAAAAAGCTTCCTTCTGAAAACACCGACCCAACACTATTAGGCCCCTCCTTACCTATGAGCCCGTCTAATTACAACAATGCGGACACACAGGGAGAAAAGAGAGAGAGAAAAAAAAAAACACATCCCTCAGGTATATAACCCAATTCATTCTCGGCTCTACCCTCATCAGCAACAGTTCAGACCGAGTTTGAGCACTTTTTGAATTCACACAGTAATTAAATCAGCTTTCAGGGCTCCTTCACATGTACCCATCTCGCTATGTCCGCATGTAAAGGTAACAGAGCTTCTTCCCGTCTCTTCACTCGTTTCCTTGGACCCGGAGCAATCGACCACAACAGATCTTCAATCTCTCTCTCTCTCTCTGTCTGTTCCTCCTTTGTATCTGGGATAGGAATCCCTTGAGTTGTGAGAAATGGAGTAGCCGCCAGCAGGGAGTCATAGATTTTGATCCCATCTTCCTTCTGCACCCAAAGCTTTGCGGGGTATCTGAGGTACGCTTTAAGACCTTTCTCTCTCAGGGCTTTAACTACTTGCAGCACTTTCTTTCTTTGAGCGAGCATTAAGGGAGGGAAATCTTGATCTATATATGCTCTCTGGCCATCTAAGTTAAGATCCTTCTTTGCCCATGCCAGTTTTACAATCTTCTCTTTTGTTGTGTATCTCAAGAACTTCACAATTATCGACCTTGGCGGCATCCCCACTTCAGGTTTAGGAGCAATGGATCTATGAGCTCTTTCTATCTCTATATTAAAACCTTCTCCCAGGTTCAGCTCAGTTTTCAGCCAGGAATCAATGAAGTCTTCCATACATGGAGGATCCACCCCCTCCAAGATACCAAAAATTCTTATATTATTACGACGGGCCCTCGCCTCTGCAGCTTCAGCCCTTGCTGTCAGCTCTTTCTCTCTTTTATGCAGATAGGCTAAAGATCTGCGGAAGGCCATATGTTCAGACTGGATCGTTTCCATGTGCTTCTCCACAGATGTTGTACGGGCTTCTAGCTTTTTAAAGTCATTTTGCAAACCCATGATTCTAGCGGCAATTTGATGTAATACTTTCAGCATCCTGTGACCATCTGCTTTTGTAAAGGTGGCTGTGGCTTCAGATCCTGAACCATCGGAATCTTCCCCGAAGCAGTTGTGCGAGGGAGGCGGGATGCAACCGGGCTCATAGGCCTCAAACCTGACCGACTGCTCGAGCGTCCCCTCTCCTCTCCAGTAAGCATTTTTTTTGTGCGTCCCATTGTGTACTAGGCTTGTAGGCACCAACAGTAAAGCTGGGGTAGCCTTTGCGCTACTCGATGATGACCGATTCACTAAAGTAATATGCCTGAAGTGCCCGTGTCTCGAACTAGGCTGCCATCAGTCGCGTGACATCACCGGAAGTGTCGACTCTTAGTGTCATTTTAGAACTGTATGATGTACTGTAGTTTATGTCCCCATTGGGTCACAGAGCTCCAGCGTAGAACATGAATGCATTGTGAAAACAATCTAATTTCTTTAACAAGGACATAAAGTAAATCATACAGCTCTAAAATGGTACTGCCCACCAGAGTGTAAAGCAGAAACACACAGTGAAGTTACCAAAAGGCCAGCACAGATGGAACAAAAACAGAATGTGAACTAGTATTAGAAACACAGCTTCTACAGAACACACAGACTTGTAGATTCAAGGCAGTTCTCCTTTAAAAGCAAAATGTGCCTATAGTACAGTTACGTAAGAACTTACCGTAACAGTAGATCTTCGAGAACAGCTCTTGCAGCAGGTTATACCATTAGGACTTAAGCCGGCAGGCGCCAGGACCCCATGCAAAAATTCTAGCTAGCAATATCCAGCGGTGGACCGCCCCAACGACGGTCCTGCCCCCAACATCCGGCATCATATAAAAGGGGGCGGTCCCCCAGCATCCCCAGTTCTCCCTCTGGAGACTCCCGGCCCAAAGGTGAGATCTGAAGGGAAGACAGAGGATCCGCTTCCAAAGGAAGGTGCAATAATTTAGTTACTGGATGGCATCAGAGACGCTGCAGCCTAAAGACTAGGTCGGAAGACTCAACCTCCTGAGGGGAAGGTGGGAGGGAAACTACCTGCTGCAAGAGCTGTTCTCGAAGATCTACTGTTATGGTAAGTTCTTACGTAACTGTACTATCTTACTTCGAGAAACAGCTCCTGCAGCAGGTTACACCATTAGGACTGATTCCCAAGCAGTTAGGGAACTACTTCCTGATCGGGAGGAGGATAACAGAGATCCTGATGTGAACCAGATTTTACGACAAAAGTCCTTGGAGGACCGCCAAGCTGAAACCTGCTCTGCGCCTACAGGCAATATCCAAACGGTTGTGCCTGATAAAGGTGTGTACAGTGCTCCAAGTAGCTGCTGCGCAGATGGCTGACGTAGAAAATACAGGTTACTCACCTGTAACAGGAGTTCTAGGAATGGTATATGCTGTTCATCCACACTGTCTAGCAGGTATCCTTGCCGCTTTAAATCTTGCCGGAAGGTCTTCAAGCTGGCTCCTCCCTCCACCCACCCACCCTGGTGGTAAAACTCTCGGCTCCACCCCATGACGCCAGATCTGGCCTGCTGGAAGCTCACAGGTCAGCGCCAAAGCCTGGGAGGTCAGGAAAGTCGTGGATGAACAACATATACCATTCCTAGAACTCCTGTTACAGTGAGTAACCCATTTCTAGGGACATGGATATGTTGTTCATCCACACTGTCTGGCAGACTCCCAGCAGTTCTCCGGGAGGAGGGAGGCAAGCCACACCCCTACTTAGGGAATAGAGACTGGAGAACCGAGGCCCCAAAACCAGCATCCCGGCGTGACTCAAGGTCGATGTGGTAATGGTGATGAAGGTGTGTGCTGACTTCCAGGTAGCAGCCCTGCAGATTTCCTGGATAGGGACATCCCTGGAAGCAGCCACCGATGCAGCAGTATGGCGGTAGAATGAGCTCTTATCCTCTGGGAGGCTCCATGCCCGCCAACTTATAGCAGAGATCTATGCAGGAGGTGACCCACCTGCCTATCGTCTGCTTGGCTGCAGGTCTGCCAGGTGCGGCTTCAGCGTAGGTGACAAACAGCTGGCGAACCTCTCCCCGAATTTCAGCCGTGCGATCCTTATAGTAAGCGTGTGCCCTTCTAGGGTCCAGAGTATGGAGCCTATATTCGGCCTCCGAGGTGTGATTGGGGTAGAACACCGGCAGAGTCAACACCTGATTAAGGTGAAACTCCGACACCACCTTCGGAAGGAATTTCGGTGGGGGCGAGGACACCTTATCCCTGTGGAAGACCAGGTAAGGAGACTCATGCAGAGCTCTGGAGCTCTCCCATCCTTCTGGTTGACGAATAGCCACCAAGAAGGCGGTCTTCCACGACAGATGAGAGAGTTCACACCTGTGCATTAGTTCAATGGCTTGCCCATGAGCTTTGCCAGTACCAGCAGTAGATCCCACAGAGGTGGAGTTCTCGCGACCGAGGAAATGTGATCAAGGCCTTTGAAAAGCACAGACTCACCTTCCTCCCCTGCCATCGACTGCTTCCCGCCCGCTACCGTAAGCAGAGATGGCTGCCAGGTGCACCTTAAGGGTCGCTGACTAAACCCTTGCTGAGAAAGGGACCAAAGGTAGTCTACTATGCTCGCCAAGGAACAGGAGGAAGGGTCCAGGCCCTTGCCCTGACACCAAATGGAAAATCTTTTCCATTTGAAGGCGTAGCATTTTCTGGTCGACTCCTTACGGGAAGCCTCAATGACGTTGAGGACCTCGTCGGAAAGACCCAAGGCCTGGAACTCTAGCCACTCAGGAACCAGGCCATCAGGTGCAGGGATTGAAGGTCCGGATGGAATACCTTCCCCTGATTGACTGAGAGCAGGTCCGGGCAAGCTGGAAGCTGCCTCGGGAGCCTGGAGCTGAGGCTGAGGAGATCTGGGTACCAGTACTGGCGGGACCAGTCTGGGGCTATCAGAATCACCTGCGCCTTGTCCCTCCTTGCTTTGAGCAGCACCTTGTGCATCAAGGGGAACGGGGGAAAGGCGTAGAAGAGGTCTGGGGTCCACGGCCTCGAGAAGGCATCCCCCTGCAGCGATCCCTGCTGAGGGGGGCGGGCATGGAACAGCCTCAGCTTCGCAATCTCCCTAGAGGCAAACAGGTCCACCTGAGGCGTGCCCCAATGGGAGAATAGATCTTATACTACCTCCGGCAGGAAAGACCACTCGTGGGACGCAGCCCCTATCCGGCTTAGGGCATCGGCCAGGGTGTTGGAGGCTCCTGCCACATGAATGGCTAGGAGATCCGCCTCCAGGCTGCGCACGAGTGACCAGATGCGGAGAGCTTCCTTGCATAGAAGCATGGAGCGCGTCCCGCCCTGGCGGTTTAGATAGTACATGGTCGTGGTACTGTCTGTCTGGACCTGGACCACTTGACCCCGAAGAAACGGAGCAAAGGCGGTGAGAGCTAGGTGGACCGCTCGGAGCTCCAGCAGGTTGACGTGGCATCGGGACTCCCGCGGGGACCAGAGGCTGCGTGCTCGGTGTTCCCCCAGATGGGCACCCCAACCCATCAGAGAGGCATCGGTCGACAGAGAGACCGTCGGCTCGGGGCGGACAAATGGGATGCCCTCCTGCAGATGAACTGGAACGGTCCACCACTGGAGAGTGTTCCACATCCCCTGGGTCACCTTCACTAGCTGGTCCAATGGATCGCAGCATTGGTACCACTGGCTGGCCAGTCCCCACTGAAGGGGGCACATGTTCCAGCGGGCCCAACGGACCATGCTGGTACAGGCCGCCATGAGACCCAGGAGGCGCAGGAAGTCCCGGGCAGGGCGCAATTGCCCAACCAGAAATGATTGGGCAAAGGAGGAAAGAACCTTGACCCTGTCCACCGGAAGCCGTGCCCTGGCTCGAAGAGAGTCGAGCTCTGCCCCGATGAAAAGAATCGCCTGCTTCGGCTCGAGTTCCGACTTGGCCTCGTTGATGAGGAGGCCGACCTGAGAGCAAACCTGGAGGGCCAGATCTCTGGACCGCTCCACCTCCTGTTTGGAGGGGGCTGCAATCAGCCAATCATCCAGGTAAGGGTAGACCCGGACCCCTCGGCGCTGCAGAAATGCTGTCACCACTGCCATGCATTTGGTGAAGACCCTGGGAGCTGGAGATAAGCCGAAGGGCATCGCTTGGAACTCGAAAAGGGATCCCTCCACTCGAAAGCGAAGGAACCTTTGATGGGACGGACGGATAGGGACGTGAAAGAATGCGTCCTGTAGGTCCAGAGAGCAGAACCACACGCCGTGTTCCAAGGATGGTATTATCTGAGCCAGAGTGACCATCCTGAAGGTTCGAGACCTTAGGAACTTGTTTAGGTCGTGTAGGTCGAGAATGGGGCGCCAGCCCCCATCCGTTTCGGAACCAGGAAATAGCTGGACATGAACCCCGGGTTTGAGGGAGAGTCCGCCACCTCTCTTATCACCTCCTTCTCGAGGAGGAGAGCGATGTCGGCTCGGCGAGCTGACAGCAAGGCTTCGACTCGAGGCCCCTGAGGTGCGACGGCTTGGAAGTGGGGCCTGCTCGAACTCCAGAGGCAGGCCCTTTCCTACCACTTTCTAACACCCACCGGTCTGTGGTAATAGCAGACCAGGTGGAAAGGAAGAATCGGAGCCGTCCCCCCACGGGGGGAACCTGGGGTGAGGTGATGAGGTTGGGGGCGACACCCCTCAACCCGTCACTGTGCAGGCTTGGAGGAGGAATCGGCTGAGGGACCACCTGGGCCTTTACCTCCCTGCTTCCTGGAAGAGGAAGCCACGGGCTTGGGTTTGGGACGCCAAGAGCGAGCCTGCTGGCCCTGGTGTTGCTGGGCCGGACGTGCCGGGGGCGCAGACGGACGAAAGGGCTTGGGTTGCAGTCTGTGGCCCTTGTCCCTCTGAGCGGATGAGACCGAGTCCCAGGTGGCATTGGACTTTTTGATCCTCTGGAGGTGGCCTTCCACTCCAGGGCCGAAGAGGTCGGTCCCCAGCAAGGGGACATCCGCCAATTTGTGCTGGGTATCCGTCATGAAGGTGGATATCCTCAGCCATGCCCAACGGCGCATAGCCACTGCGGCCACGACTGACCTAGCACATGAGTCTCTAATGTCCAGAGCAGTCTGAAGTTGCTGCTTGGCCACTGCCCTGCCCTGGTCCCGCACCTGCATAACCGTGGTCTGCAGGTCAGCCGGGAGATGAGGGACTACCTCATCCAGGGAGCCCAACAGGGCATGGGAGAAATGTGCCATAAGCATGGCCGAGCTTGCCTGACGAAGGCCAAGGGAGGACGCAGCATAGACTTTTCGCCCCGCATAGTCCAATTTCTTGGACTCCTTGTCGGGAGGTTTGTCGATGTCCCTAGCATTTCCGGCATGCCAGAAAACGCTGTTGGTAACTAACCCCTTGGCTGAGGGATGTTCCGAAAAACCGGACAGGGAACCGGTAGGGACCGCATACTTCCTGGCCATCCTGGCCGAAGGCACAGGGCAGGAAGCAGGGCGCTGCCAGAGCTCCAAGGCCGGGCCCACAATGGCCTCAGCCACAGGAAAGGCCTCCGTAGGGGAATCCCCTCGGTCCAATATCTCCGTGAGGGGATACTTGGCCTGCTTGGATACGGGCTCGAGCTGCATCCCGGTGGACTCTGAGATGAGCCTGAGCAAACCCAGGAAGGACGAAGGGCTGTCGTCCAGCGACTGACCTCCAGAGGACTCCAAGTCCACTCGCTTGGAGAAAAGGGAGGAATCGTCGTCGGACTCAGAAGAGTACGCAAAGAGCTGCCTTGTGCCTGAGCCACCCTCCACCTGCCAAGGGCGATCGGGAGTGAGGGTGACCGACAGCCTATGGGGGAGACCCTGAGCCGACCGAGAGTTCTTGGTCGGAGCCCCAAACAGCGGCTGTGGAGGCGGAGGTTCCACCGGAATCGGTGGGGCAGCTGGTTTTGGCCGAACAACCGGTCTGGGAACAGGCTCCTCGGGTAAAACGAGGGGTTATTTCGGCCGCTCCGGTGACAGCCACTTAATGGACGGGGAAGGCGACGGCGTCGGCTTGTTCCCGGTCAGAAGGAGCTGTTGCCACATGAGGTCCTTGTATGGTCGACGTAACTTACGTCGAAGCCTCCCCTCATCCGCGGAGGAAGACGAGGATGAGCAGCGGCACTGCCTACCGCGGTGCCGAGACTGAGACCGCCTATGATGGCAGGATCGGCTGGACTGTGAAGAAGTCCGAGACCGAGAACCTCGGCCTTCCGAGGACGGTAAAGCGGAGGGACGGTGGAACCGGTTCCTCCTCGGCTCGAGGGTTCGCCCGAGGGCCCGGAACCAGAGGCACTGGCAAGCCCGCTGGATCCCTCAACTCCCACCGGGGAACCGAGGGGATTTTCGCTCGGCTGGTTGACAACCCGGCCCAACGGGTCGAGAAAGATCTCGACCGCGCCGACGGGAGTCTCGGTCAACTGACCTGATGGGGACACCGGAGACCAGTGGCCGAGTCGAACGATCGACCGAGTCGATGGCCGATAACCGGGAGAGGGACCTTTCCTGCTCCCAAGAGCGCCGACGGAGGGACTTACCCTTGTCCTTCTTCTTGACTGAGAAGAAGGTCCAGCAGACGTTGGTCCCTCTCCTCTAGTGGAGAGGGACAGACAAAGCTCCCTAAAGGAAGCTGTGTAAGAGGAACCCAGGGAGAGCGGGATAAATGCCGCAGTCGAGGAAGATGCGGCTCGCGCCGCCTCTTCTTCGAGGGCGATCATCGGCTCTAGCTGATCCGCCGAGCCCGCCGCCGCGGAAACCGCCAACCGGGCCTCTTTTGACTTCACCGGAGGAAAACGTTCTTCGGGACGCCCCAGTTGTAAATGGGCAGCACGGTCTTCGAGGACGTAGGCTGAGAAGGAAGAGCACAGGTCGCAAGCCTGCGGGTCGTGCTCAAGGCCTAAACAGTAGACACACGTGGAGTGCGGATCCGTCCGAGACATCTTCTGCCTGCAAGGGCATCTCCGAAAACCGGGAGTCGATTTGTCCATCGCAGCCGTGAGGGATAGAAGACTGAAGTCTATAAAACTTTAAATTTGGAAACCGAAGAATTAGGAACCAGTCTTATACGCAGAGCATTAAGGAGGGAACCTGAGCTTCCAAGCGGTAAGAAAGATCTGGCGTCATGGGGCACAGCCGAGAGTTTTACCACCCGGGTGGGTGGGAGGAGCCAGCTTTAAGACCTTCCAGCAAGATTTAAAGCGGCAAGGATACCTGCCAGACAATGTGGATGAACAACATATCCATGTCAGTAGGAACATTCTTTTTTTTTGGTATTATTTGTTTATTAGAGTATCAAATAAACATACAGTTTTATCCATATATCAGTCATTAGATAAAAATATACAGAGATCATCAAATGATAGAAGGAGCAGTAGTCTGTATATATTTAGTTCATATAGGGGGGTAATCCTTTAAGGCAAAAAGTTTGTAGAAGTTCCTAAGGATAGCTACACTCTACAAGAACGTATGGTCACTCCATAGCATAAAATGAGAACCAAACATACTAACTCAACCTACAGTGTTGATTAGACCATACCTCCAAACATTCTCAAGAAAAAAAAAAAAATTTTTAGCACTCCCCCAATAACTCCTTTTATAGTTAGACTAATATACATTCAAAATTCTAAACTAAGAACATCCAACCCTATATTTTAGGTATAACAGCATCTAAATTGCATACTTCCCCTAACTGGAGAGATATCGTAAACTTAAGATTAATATGGGGGTATCATTCAAGTATTTTAAGCAAACTTTCAAGTTTAAACTGCTTGATGTTTTAAAGTCTCACAATATATAGATAAGGCACAAAGTCTCCTGATTGAAAATCTTCCCAGGTATCCACCTCGTCCTCCGATTCTACCTCCAATTGTGCACCACCACGAGAGGCCTCAAACTCTGCTTGGATTCTCTCCACCCTCTTGCAAGCTTCCTCTGAGTCGTTGAATTGGAATGTATGGCCCCTGTAATAAATACGAAGACAAGCCGGCATTAGTAAAGAATGCGCCACTCCGAGGCTCTTCAAGTGGGCCCTGACACCATCAAATTTCTTACGACGGGCTCTGTTGGCATATGATAAATCTGGAAAGACGTGTAGAGTTTGCCCCTCGAAGTGCAAATTATTTGTTAATCTCACCGCATGCATAATCTCCTTCTTTGTAGTTGTACTGTCCGTAACAAGAAGTACCGTCCGGGGTAAGTCCTTTTGTGCGTCTGCTGATCTTGGGGCAATTCTGTAAGCCCTGATGAACTTTAGGCCAATTGCCAATGGCAGCTGAAGAGCCTTCGGTAGCCAGCTCCATATGAAAGTCACCAAATCTGGATCTTGGGCCCCCTCGGGAAGCCCTACTACCCTCACATTTGGGGCTCTGTTAGCATTCTCGAGGGCTTCTAGCCGGTACCTCAGCTGGGTGTTCTCTTGAGTCAGCTTCGCCGAGGAGACTAATGCTCGTGTAGTGCAACTTTCGGCAAAACTTACAGTCTTAAGCGCCGACTCTATTTTTAGGTCTTGTTCAACAAAACGCTGCAGGATAGTTTCCACCTTTGTGTTGATGGCTGTCATTGAATTTTGAAGAACCTTCCATGGAGGTTCAGCAGGCGATTCCGAGGGCCCGACCACTGCAGCCTGTGAGGCTGAGGATGGCTGAGATTTGGAGCCTCCGGGGGCATTTCTCTGTGATTTCCCCATCATAGTATTTAGTACCAATTGCTTCAGAAGACACTTCTAAATAATATTCTGCTGTTGTTCAGAGTCCAGAACCATTCAAAATTGCCAAAAACAGGTGAATTATGTCTCGACCACGGAGCCCTTGAATGAAGTGCATCTTCTCGGTAGAGTGATCCCAAGCACCCCCCAGAAACATTCTTAAATGCTGCGAAGGAGGTAACCACCCTCCTCGTGGAATGTCCTTTAACCGTTCCCGGCAAAGGTTTATTGTGATTCTGGTAACAGAACGAAATGCATTTAACAAGCCATCTGGAGAGCGACTGCTTTGACACAGGTGCACCCTGTATCCTGTGCTCAAACGATACAAAGAGCTGGTCTGACTTGCGATGGGATCTGGTTCTAGACAGATAGTATCTGAGGCTCCTATGTACATCTAAAGTGTGCAACAGGGCTTCTCCCCTAATTAGAATGGTAGGGGTAGTACACTGGAAGGTCGATATCCTGGTTGAGATTTACAGCCAAGACCACTTTGGGAACAAACTTAGGATTTGCCCTTAAGGACACCCTGTCCTTATGGAAAACCAAATAAGGATCTTTGCACATAAGCGCATGAAGCACAGAAATTCTTCTGGCGGAAGTGACAGCAACTAAAAATAGCATCTTCCAGGTGAGGAGACGCAGCTTGCAATCTGCGGCTGGTTCAAAAGGGGGCAACGTAAGCTGCTCTAGGACAAAGGGGAGATCCTAAGGTGGAACTGGGTCCTTGATAGGAGGTCTCAAGTGGAGAATACCGCGTAAGAAAGCATGGGAAGCCTCTAGCTGTGCTAGAGACCTGTGACCTACCGGGAAATGGTATGCCGAAATGGCACAGAGGTGTACCTTGATAGAGGAGTAGGCGACCCCTAATTCATACAGGGATAGGAGGTAATTCAAGACTGACCTCTCGGAGCAGTCTAGTGGGGTCAGTCCATGAGCCTGAGCCCAAATGCAACATCTGCGCCATTTCATGGCGCAAGTGACATGAGTGGATGGCTTTCTTGCCGCCACCAAGATGTCTGCAACGTCTTGCGAGACCCCGTATCACATGACTGCTATGTCCTTAGGAGCCAGTCATGCAGGTTCAGCGACCAAAGGTCCGGATGGACCAAGGAGCCTTCCTCTTGGGACAGCAGGTGACAGCTGACTGGTAGAGGCACCGGGGGTTCCTGAGCAAGCTGGTACAGGAGAGGGAACCAAATTTGCCTGGGCCAAAACGGCAGTACCAGTATGAGAGATGCCCACTCTTGTCAGAGCTTCAAGAGAACCCTCTGGATCAAAGGCAAGGGCAGGAATGCGTAGAGGAACCTGCCCGTCCAGAAGAGGGACAATGCATCTCACCAGAAAACACCAAGCCCTGGATCTAGTGAGCAGAAACTGGGCAGTTTTACGTTGGATGGGGATGCGAAGAGGTCTAATTCTGGTGTCCCCCACCTGCGAAACAGATCCTCTATGACTTCCTGTAGCAGTTCCCATTCGTGGATTCTGGCCTGCGAGTGGCTCAGACTGTCCACAATGGTATGGTGTTGTCCACTCCGGGAACATGCACTGCAATGATTTCTGCGCCGTGCTGTAATACCCAATCCCACACACACTTTGCCTCCCTGCAAAGGGGGTAGGAGTGAGTGCCTCGTTTGTTGAGATAGTACATCACCGCGGTGTTGTCTGTTTATAACAGGAGGGTACCCAGTGGGATCTCTGACTGAAAGGCCTGTAAGGCGTACAGGACCGTCATCATCGCTAGAATGTTGATGTGGAGGTGAGATTTCAGAGACAACTTGGGTCTTGATTCCGCTCAGGTGAGCTCCCCATCTGGACCCTGAGGTGTCCATGGAGAGAGTCAGAGTTGGAGGCGGCACTACGAAGGGGACTCCTGTAGAAAGGTGCTCTGGGGAAAGCCACCATTGCCAATCTCAGATGATTGCGCTCGTGATCCGGACTGGATGATGCAGTTGGTCCCGCTTTTGGTCCCATTGGGCTCGTAACATCCACTGGGTGACCCACATATGGAGTCGAGCTAGGGGAACTGTCGCGATGGCTGCAGTCATGTGTCCGAGCAGGCAAAAAATGGTCCTGGCTGGGACCGACTTCTTTCCCATTATGTCCCTTATGAGGGACCTGATGTGTCCCACCCCATCCTGAGGTAGGAATGCCCTCCCTTGATTGGTGTCAAGAATTGCACCTATAAATTGCAACTTCTGAGATGGAAGGAGATGCGACTTCTCCTGATTGATGGTGATGCCCAGCGATTCAAAAAGAGAACACGTGTCCTGAATCGCGGTCATCAAGGCCTCCCAAGAGGGGTCCATGAGGAGCCAGTCGTCTAGGTATGGAAACACATAGTGGCCCTGTCTCCTGAGAGCTGCTGCCATGACTGCCACACACTTCGTGAACACTCGAGGTGCCGAGGACAACCCGAAGAGAAGAGCTCGGAACTGGTAGTGGTGTCCCAGGAACTCGAAGCGCAAGAATTTTTGGTGTGCTCGAGCGATCGGGAGATGGAGGTAGGCATCCTGCATATCCAGCGACACGAGCCATGCACCCTGTTTGAGCATGGGAATAAGACCCAGATGGGTAACCATGCGAAAGCGTTTGTACAACATGAAGGTGCTGAGATCACTGAGGTCTAAGATCGGGTGCAAGTCCCCTGTCTTCTTTGGGACCAGGAAGAAGTGAGAATAGTACTCTCTTCCTCTCTGATTTCGTGGCACTGACTCTATGGCATGCCTGTCCAGGAGTGCCAAGATCTCCTGCCGAATGAGCAGGGCATGCTGACCCGAATACTGGGAGAGAAGGGGAGGCCTTGATGGTGGATGGTCGAGGAACTCAATAGAGTGTGTCTGACATACTAGCTGAAGCACCCACTGGTCGTAGGTTATCCTTGCCATCCCGGAAGCCTACCGGCTGAACTCCGAACCATCACCACTCACTTCAGCTTCAAATCGCACCTCAAAACATGGCTCCTGGCAAACTTCTCCTGCCACTGCCCCCAGGTGTTCCAACCTGGCAACACTAGGCAATTAACTCCTAGGGGTTTACCCACCTAGCCGCACCTGTCTCCCAACGCCTAGTTCCCACCTAGCTACACCAATTCCCTGCCTACACTGTGCCCTCCTGCCTGTTATTATTCTATAGGTTACTGTGTGTCACCTCACAGCCTTGTACATACTGTATATAGGGGATACATGATGGGCATGAGTGTGATATGGCAAATATTGTCACTCCTGCAGAGTGAGCGCTGGATATCTCACGAGTGCCGAAGGCATGAGTGAGGTATCCAAGCTCACGATGCAGGAGTGACAATATTTGCCATAGCACACGATCTGCCCATCATGTATTCGATATATACAATAGGGCCAAGAGTTTCAGAAGTTTTGTTATGCTGTCTTGTGTTCTGTTCCTGTTAATGTGTTTGCTCATTCTGTGTGTGAGCTTTTCTGAATGGGCTGGCAGTGTTATAAACTCTGAGAGACGCATGAGTGTGTTTTGCAATGCTAAATGAGTTAGTTTTAGATAGGAATGAAAAACATACTTTTGTGAAGCTGTATTGTTTAGCAGTCTGGCTGCAGTGAAGTTAAATGCATCACAGTAATTGTAATGAACTGAGAGGCAGAGTGTCAGAACAGCTGATACTGTTTTCAGTGGTATTGGGTTAGCTGCAGGCAGAGTGCAGAGTGTTCTGTGAAATTGTGCTCTTTAGGATTCTGGCTGCAGGAAGTTGAAACTGTCACAGTAATTGTAATGGGTGAGAATCAGAGTTTGAGGAACAAGTGAGAGTGTGTTTCAGTGGTAGTTGAGTTAGCTGCAGGCAGTAGTTTAGACTGTTCTGTGAAGCTATGCTGTTTGGAATTCTGGCTGCATCAAGTTGACAGCATCACAGTAATGAGCTGGAAGTTGTGTGTGTGGGGGGGGGGGAGATAGGTGTGTTTTGTAATGCTCACTGAGTTAGCTGTAGGCAGCATTGAGACCTCTCAGGTAGTTCTGCATTTGTGTCTATGGTAACAGCACAGGTGTTTCTTTCATGCTGAGGGGAAAGCTGCCTAGGGTGATGATATCAGTGACATTTTGTGACCTGTGTGTGTAAATGTCTCATATAATCACAGTAGAGCAGAGGGTAAAAATATCACACTACAGTGGATGGTACGCTGTTTTATCTCGCTCATTTACCACTCACCCCTATTGTATATATTTATTTTTATGCATGACACACTGTATAGTTATTAACAACTGTATATGCTATGTTACAACATGCACACCCGACCTTTGTATCTACCTTTGCCTACATTTGCTGTTTGTGCACCAAGCGTCATACTGTAAACAGCTTGCGCTGTCACTCACTGGACCTATACCTTACCAATGCATTGTGCTTTAATTGCTGTAATTGAATCTATCTCCTCATGTGTAATTAGTTGTTTATTTTGTGTTTTCGGCCATTCTGTGCCATGTTACATGGCCCAGGTCGTGCCTGAAAACGGTCCCTGGGATCAGAGCACTTACCCGGTTATCAAAGTCATAAATAAATAAATAAAAATAAATAAATAAAAAGGTGGTGAGAGATGTGATCCCAACCTTCTCTTCCCTTAGATCCAGAGGAGGGGTGGGGACCGGGAAGGAGTCATGCTGTGGTGGTGTTTGTCCCGGCGGGCAGGGCAGACTTTTGGTGCTTCTGGCCCTGGCCCATGGGGAACCTAGCTTGACCTTTTCTTTCAAAGTTGCCCCTTGGTGGCTGGCCGGAACATGGCTGCTGCCTTTGTTGCTGGCCGCGAAAGCTATTCTGGTTCCTACGAAAGGAACTAGACTTGGGTCTGTACACAGCTTGTACAGTCCTGACTGCTTTCCCGGCATCCTGTAGCCTGGTGATTACTCTCTCCGATTCCTCACCAAACAGGACCACTCCATTATAGGGGACGTCCAAGATGTTCTTCTGGACGTCTGGAGTAAAACCGGAGACCCTCAACCAGGAGTGTCTCCGGAGACAAATGCCTGTGGCTGCGCCCCTGGCCACTGAGTCCGCTGAGTCGTAAGTGGCTCGGAGTACCTGGGTCCCCACATCTGACCCAGTTTGAAGGAGACTGAGAAGTTCATCCTTCTTTTCATCATCTGGGAAATCATTCATAAGGTCTTGGCCCTGTTCCCATAGGGCGTTCTGAAACTGCACCACGTGCGTTAAGTAGTTCAGAGACCTTATACAGCATGTAACAGCCACGTACATGTGTCTCCCCAGCGAATCTAATTGCTTAGATTCCTGGTCCGGTGGCTGAGTACTCAAGTGTTAAGGCTGTTGAGACTGATCATGAGAGGCTGTTATGATCAGGGAATCGGCCAGGGGCTGCTGCGCCAAGTACGGGCCCTCCAATGGAGGTCTGTAAAGGTGGTCAGGCTTCTTTGAAACTGCCGGAGTGGAGTGTGGACGTTTCCAAGCAGCCTTGATGACGTCCATAAAGGTGTCCACCAATAGTGGGACCACCACAGGCTTCGGCTCTTTCTGCCTGAGATAACCGGTAAGGCGTTGTCTTTTGGGGTCTAATTCCTCTGTCTCCCACCCCATGTTTTCTTGGATGTGCCTCATAATCTCCGAGAAGGACGGATCATCCGTTGGTGACCTGAGGAGGTCTCTTGGGTCGGGTGATGGGAGACTGATGGGAGAAGGGGACCTAGAAGTGTCAGAAGTATCCGGCCTTGAGTCATCCCCGGAGAGGATCATCTGCCTCTGGGCCGTTTAGGGCTGGGAGACCCTGAGGGAGACCTGGATGGGGGTCTTCTCCGTTCTCAAGATCTGCCCCTTGCCAAAAGCTGAATGCTCTCTGCCCTCTCCTGAGGGAGAATAGACCCTCCCACTACAGTATTTAGTTCTGCAACTATGAATTGCAGAACCTGCACAGGGGTCAGGATTGCCTTTTTGGTGTTGAGGAAGAATCCCAGGGAGAGCAACAGATCATGGGTTGCCTGAAGGTGGTCTGACACCTGCTGGTGGGATTTTCCTACGATTAGCCAATCGTCCAGATAGGGGAAAAAATGACGCCTAACCTTCTTAGGTGTGCCACTACTACTGCTATGCACTTGGTAAAGACCCTTGGTGCAGAGGTGAGACCAAAGGGAATACACGTCCTTTAAGTCCAAGGAGGCTAGCCAGTCCTCTTTTTGCAAAGTTGGCAAAATCATGGCCAATGTGACCATCTTGTGCCTAGGTTTTACCAGGTACTTGTTTAGCAGTCTGAGGTCTAGTATAGGCCGCCACTCTCCATTCTTTTTTGTTGTTAGGAAGTATCTTGAATAAAACCCTTGCCCCCTCTGATTGAGGGGAACAGGCTCCACTGCTCTTGCCAGCAGTAAAGCCTGCACCTCCTGCTCCAGTAGTTTTCTTTCTGAGAAAGGAGCTGGTGTAAACTGCTATAACCTTGGAGGAGGAAAGGACTTGAAACAAAGGGACAGATCCTGACTCACTATTTCCAGGACCCACTTGTCTGTGGTTATCTTCAACCACTCCTGAACATAATGGGTAAGTCTGCCCCCTACAGGAAATGGAGAGGCAGCCTGAAGGGAAAAGTCAGGGGTTCTGTTTTGCTTGCTGCTGAGGCTGAGCAGATTGGGATCCTTTCCTGGAACCCCTTCTGCCTCTAGCTGTGTGAAAACCACCCTGTTGTGGTTGGTACTGCTGCTGGGAAACAGTCTGTACTTGAAAGAAAGGCTTTCTAAAAGAGGACCTACTCCTGCCTCTCCTAGTATAAGACGAAGTGGAAGGAGAGGCTCTATCTCTAGTGGAATTGCTCCTAAAAGTAGCTTTGTATTCATCTACATTTTCATATATGCCTCAGTCTGGGCACCAAAAAGAAGTCCATAGCCTTACTCTGGGTGTCCTGGGTGAGATAAGTAGCCCTCAGCCAGGCAAATCTTAATGCTATGGTACCAGTCATACATCTAGCAGCTATATCATTCGTGTCACTTGCCATTTGAAACGGGTACTTGGAAGCCTCTAGGCCCAGTCTTACTGTATCCAGCAGTTCTGACACTGTTAAAGAGGGATTAGCCTCAGCATTGTCTATCACTGATTGCCATAGCGCCTTCTGATAGAGGGCTGCATAAGCCTGGTAGCTGGCTTACCGTACTGCCAGGGATGCCAAAAGGTACCCCTTTTTTGCCATGCTGTCCACCTTCCTCGAATCCTTCTCAGGGAGGTGAGAGGATAGGGGAGTTTTCGCCTTTTCACAAGCAGCCTGTTGAACAATCCCTTGGTGGTCTGGGTGACTGAACAGAAACTCAGCCCCAGACCTTTCTAGCTGGTATTTCTTTTTTTTAAACTTTATTAAAAAATGTGTTACAACAGATAACATACTAAAATGCCAGCAGAATAGGCCTAACGGTCTTTCACGTCTGCTCGTTTGGTCAGCCCCCACCTTGGGAGCTGACCTTGCTGCCCCCCTCGCCTTCTCTGGCTTCTCCCTTCCCAGTTCCGGATATTCTCGCTGCATTTGATTTTGCTTCCAGAACCCTTCCCCTGTACCTGTCCCACCCCCTCTTGAACCCCTCCACCAGCCCCCTAGGCAGCGCATTCCATGGCTCCACCACCCTCTCAGTGAAGTAGCATCTCCTCCTTTCTCCCCTGAGAATGTATATCAATATAACATACAGGGGAGACATACCACGACAGGAAATATATACATACGTATACCACTTAGTTTAAAGCATTGAATTTCATTCATTATAGTTTATAGGACATTGAGTTAATATTTTGTTTGGCAAAGGGGTCCACAGTTTTCTTAGTGTAATTAATCCTGTTGTCTCTGTCGTCTCTGAGGTAGCCCTAAACAGATGTATTTAATAAACCACACTTAAAATATCCAGCTGGTATTTCTTGTCACACTTTTTATCAGTGAGTGTGACAGTATTGGGAGACTTGAGGATTTCCAGAACATCCTTTTTAAAGAATTTGCACATAGGCAAAAGGAGCCTTTTAGTGGGTGTCAGCCCCACGAGCTCCACATATTGTGCCTCTTTCTCATCCTGGATCTCTTCAGCTGTTTGCAGATCCAGGGTTTCTACCATTTTTTTAACAAAAGAAAAATGGGATGAGAAATCCTCTGTGGGTCTTGGAGGAGAACCAAAATCTTGCTCCGGTGAGACCTCAGGTTCAACACCCTCCTCATCCTGATCACCCTCCTCATATGCCACTGTGGAACTGGGCAAAAGAGGGGCAACAACAGTAGCTTTTTCAGCAGTGGCATGCACAGGCTGCTGAGAGGGTATTAAGCCCTGCAGCACCTGGAGTAAGGCTAAGGCCTGAGTCAAATCAGCAGAAGGAGCAGGAGCAGGAATGGGCACATGAGGGACCCCTTGAGGCATTTCAGCCAGGGTTTCAGTGTGTTTTGTTTTCTTCAATTTCTGGGCAGGCACCGGGGAGTCAGTCGGTTCTTTGCCTCTTTTGCCAGAGCCCTCACCCATATCGGGGTGGATTTGGAGGCTCTGGAAGGAACAGCCACAGCCTTGGGGGAGGGGACTGGTTAGAACCCATGGACCCCTCGTCTAGTCTCCTTTTAAGCCTCTCACTGCGTTTTTCCACTGTCTTCTCAGGGAAAGACTTATAAATATCACAAGTTTCAGTGAAATGTTGCTGCCCAAGGCAGATCAAGCAACGATCATGCTTATCTGCCTTGGCAAATACCTCTGCACACTTCAAGCAATTTTTAAACCCAGGGGGTCCTGTTTTCTTTTTTGGCTTAGCTGACATTTTAGAAAACAGGAATCGGGAACCAAGAAAAAATGGCTAAATTTAAATATCTGCGGTCGGTTCCGAGAGAAATAGGGGTCGGTTCAGGAACTGATAAAGTCCAGAGACTAGCGGTTCCGATCAGAACCAAAACCGAGAAAGCTGCAGAGGGAACCGATAAACCTGGTGATCCAGAGGGGCAAAGGGATAACCTGCCCGAAGGTTGTCCTCCTGAGTCCACCAGGTGAGTGACTGTTTCAGCGGTTCCGTTACCTTGATGTAAAAGGACTGTGGGTATGTGGTCGGTGACCACTGAGTGCTGAGCATCCACTGAGTAGTTCTCATATGAAGGTGAGCCAGAGGCACGGTGAACACTGAGGATGCCATGAGACCCAGCATCCATTGCATCGAGAGAGCTCAGACCGAGCTGTTTTCTCTGATGAAGCGGGCCATCTGGAGGATGTCGCTCCATCTGTCCTCCGGAAGAAAGGCTTTCACATTGGAAGTATCCAGAAGGGCTCCTATGAAGAGGAGCCACTGGGAGCGCTGCAGCTGTGACTTTCCCAAATTTAGCAGGACACCCATGGATGTGAGGAATTTTGAAGCCATAGCTACGGCTTCTAGAGTCTCTTGTCTGGAGGGGCTTGTGAGAAGCCAATCATCCAGCTACGGGAACACCTGAATTCTGAGCTCCATCAGATGCGCTGCGAGAACCGCAAAGCACTTTGTAAAACTCGAGGTGCCGAGGATAGCCCAAAGGGTAGGACTCTGAATTGGTAATGCTGACCCAATGCTGCAAATTTGAGGTATTTATGATGGCTCAGGTGAATGGGAACGTGTTGATAGGCGTCCTGCAAGTCCAGGGAGGCTAGCCAATCGTGTTGATGAATCAGAGGTAAGAGCGTACCGAGTGATATCATCTTGAACATTTCCTTGAAAAGGAACTTGTTTAACTTTCTGAGATCTGGAATAGGGCGCATGCCACCTGTTATCTTTGGAACTAGAAAGTAATGGGAGTAGAAACCTGTGTTCTGCTGATCCAGCGGAACTATCTCTACTGCCCTGTTGTTCGGAAGGCCTTGGATCTTGGAAGCAAGAAGGTCTGACTAAGAGACAGTCAGCCTCTGCTGTCACTTGGGTGGATGATCTGGTGGGGTTTCTGACAGATTTAGAGAGTAACCCTCGCGGATTATCCTGAGCACCCACTTGTCTGATGTGATTGACTTCCACTGGTCGTAAAACTGAGCCAGATGTCCTCCTACTGCCGAGGAAGAGTCCCCCTTGGACAGCTGAGGTGGGACTTGGGCCGGAATCTCAGAGGGTGGCACTAGGCGCTTTGGGGCCCTGTGCCTTCTGCAGCATTTTCTTTTGCAGTTGAAGGGTTTGGGTTCTGTTAAAGCCTCCTCTGCCTTTACCATGAAAGGACTGACAGTTATGAAACTGACACCTGTTCCTGCCCCTTTGAGGGGCTGCGGAAGGCGATCTGGACGTTCTGATGACCGTTCTAGTCTTCTGAGTGGCCTCTAGTGCCTGCTCGACCTGAGGACCAAACATATATGTACCATCGAAAGGCAAGACCATAACCCTGTTGGGCATCATTTGTGAAGCCCAAGGTGTGCAACCAAGAGTGGTGACGGGTGCAAATTCCGTTGCTCTGGAGGCAGTGTCAAAGGCATCCATGGCAGCTGTAAGCTGTTGATTATTGGATTCAATACCTCTAGTAATGGTTTGAAGGAGCTCTGTGTTAACTTCCAAATCTGGAAGAGCTTCTACCATAGCCTTGAGCAAATGCCAGAGAGTATACTCATATTGAGAGAAGTAGCCTTGGTAGCTAGCAATACGCATGCCCAGGGTGGAAGCACCAAAGACTTGCTTCCTCAAGGTGTTGATCTTGCAAGACTCTTTGTTTACTAGCTGTGCCATAGATTCTTGCAGAATAATGGCTTTGTCATTCTCTACCAGAACAACGATGGCATCAACAAAGGCTTGTGAGGCCAGAATGGGTCGATCCTTGGAAGGGGCATATTTCCTATCTATGGACTTAGCCACAGAGGGAATGAGTGCCGGATTATCCCACACCATCTGCTAGACTGTCTCAAAAGAGGGTTGCATGAGGGGAGTCAATTCTACAGGAATGCCTGGAATGTGCAGGTACTGCAGATGCAGCAACTTCCCAGGATCGATTTCTGAAGTCTGGAGAGAGAGCGTGGCATTAAAATTTCTAAGGAGAGACTTAAAAGAAAGGTCCTCGACCAAAGGCTCTGTTAAAAGAGGTTTATTCACTGCCCCAGGGAGGAATCATCGTCGAAGTCATCCCCCAATCGAAGATTAGGATCAGGCGCAACGTCATCTCTTACTAGTCCAGAAGGGACTGTATAGATAGGAAAAGGAGGAAAAGAAGGAGGAGCAGTGCGAGTCGGAGTCGAAAACCCCTGCATCACATGTGGCACCGCAGGTGCTCCTGGCACTGCTACAGGAAGCGGTGCCGAAAAGAGAGGTGGCACCAGCACAGGACGCGGCACTGAGCACGGCGCCAGCACAGGATGCGGCACTGAGCACAGTGCCGGCGCCAGAGAAGCCAGCTGAGAAAAACAAAGACATTCAGCAGGAGATAAAGGCACCGGTGTGGACCCTTGCACCACAGCCATATGAGAGGGATAAACACCAGAGCACTGCATCGATGGCACCGGAGAAGGTGCCGTGTGACAAGGAAGTCCCAACTGCCCCGCCCGCAGGTCCAAAACCGAGAGGCCCGAAGGTCCCAGTGACGGACTCACCGGCTTGGGCAAATGGGACAACTGCCGAACCCGTTGCTCCATAAGAGCAGCCCAATGGTGAAACTGCTCACCTGAGGACCCCCAGTGGGCGGGTAGGGACTCCGGAGTCGAGGATGCCGGCCACCAGATACAAAGACCGGAGAGGACCCCTGCCACCAGTAATCAACAATCGATGTGCAGACGTACCAGAATGCGACCTCGAGTGGTTCCATTTCTTTTTCGACCAGGAGGCCGAAAAAGAACTCGAGGTCGAGCAGTGCCGAGTCCTTGACGAGGATCGAGAATGGGACTGCTTCTTTTTGTGCTTTTGGGAAGACCACCCATCCCCCCCGAGCACTGGCCACCTGTAGTCAGATCCCCCCTCCATAGAGGGTGGCGGACCAGACCCAGCCCTGCTGACCGAACAGCCTTCATGTGAAGTCTCCCTACCGTCACCTGCCCTATTCATAGTCAACTCCGTCGAAGGAGGGCTGAAGACTTCTTCTGATGAACAATCTACTTATTAACTTCAAAATTATTTTAAACTGGTAAGAAAATAATAAAACTACTAAAACTAATGAAAACTGAAAGACTATAGCTGCTGTCATATAAACAAGAAGTTTTGACTCCCAGCGAGTGAGTGACATCGTCACTGAAGCACACTCGACAGCGGGAAAAAAGGAACTGAGGTGGTTGGAGGGTCGACATCGGATAGCCTATATGGTGCAAGTCGAGCTCACGGTGCCGCTTCCTTGCAGCCCTACCCGGCACAGGCCCTCCTGAAGAATTTTGGCTCCCGCTGGGTCCTAGTGCATCCGGCGTAGTCCCATCAGTTTGAATGAGTGGTGGAGACTTTATGTTCAGGAAGACATAGGAAATATTTTTTTATACAACTGACAGCTAATCTATAGAACAGATTACCTGAACATACAGTAACAAGTACAAATAGACATTATTTTAAAACTAATTTGGATAAATTTATATTATCTGGGGGTAAACTGGATTTATTATATCATGTCATAAAGGCGCTGTCTTTGGGCCCTGGCCTCTTTAGCTCCTCATATTCTAACTGAATTCTAAGTGAAAAGTGAATTCTACCGTCACCGCTACCGTCTAAGGTCGACTGTGTTGATGACAGGCTGAGAATTTCTTCTTTTCTTTTTCATCTTTTTTTTTTTTTAAATAAGAAAAGAACACTAAAATTGGCAAGTTAAATGAAAGCTGAACACTATACCTGCTGTCGTATAGACGAAGACTTCACTCCCGGCAGGCGAGCGATGTCATCATCGAAGCACACTTGACGGAGGGAGAAAAAGAACTAAGGCGGTTGGAGGGTCAATGCCAAGATAACCTATACGGCGCAAGCTAGTCTCGTGGTGCTGCAGATGCATACTCCTATCCCGGTGCCAGCCCTCCTGAAGATTTTTGGCTCCCATGGGGTCCTAGCGCCTCAGTGTCGACACATTAGTGTGAATGACTGGTGGAGACTTTTAGTCCAGGAAGATCAGCTCTTGCAGCAGGTACTTTCCCACCCGCCCACCTTCCTCTCAGGAGGTTGGCTATTTTAGCAATAATAATAATAATTCCTGTTGGTCTTCCTCTGGAAGTGAATCCTTGGTTTTCCATCAGAATCAAATCACTATGCCGGAGTCTCTGGTGGGAGAAATGAAGGATGCTGGGAGACCTCCTCTTTTATGATGTATGCGATGCCGAGGGCGGGTCCGATGTCGGGGACAGTCCCCCTCTGTATGTAGCTAACTAGAAGTTTTCCATGGGATCCTGCTGCCTGCCAGCCTCAGTCCTAATGGTGTAATCTGCTCCAAGAGCTGTTCTCGATGATCTAATGTTACGGTAAGTTCTTACGTAACTGTACTTTCTGCCCCGAAGGTCCTGACCGTGGACCAGCGGCTCCTGGGCCCAAAGGCCCCGGAACTGGGTTCACCGGAAGGGGCAAATGAGACAGACGCTGTACCCACTGCTCCATAAGAGTGTCCCAGTGATGAAACTGCTCACCCGAAACCCTGCATGAGGACAGAGAAGGGCTCCGGCGTCACAACTGAGACTGGAAACGGACCTATTTCTTTTTATGCTTATGTGAGGACTGTCCTTTGTCCCAAGCACTGGACTGCCCATGGTCGGACCCCCCTCCAAAAAAAGGGCGGCAGACTGGACACATTCCCACTGCCAAAACAGCTTTCCAGCAAAGTCTCGCTACTGTCACCGAGACCATCCATGGTCAACTCCGTTGATGGCAGGGCTGACAGAAAAAACATTCTTCTTCTTTTTTTTTGTTTAAATAACAAAGAATAAATGGATAACGATACTGAATGAACTAAATGACTATAAGCTGCTGTTGTATAGACGTGAAAATATGACCAGAGGGCGAGTGACGTTGTCATTGAAGTGCACTCAACGACAGGAAAAAAGGAATTGAGGCAGTTGGAGGGTCAATGCTGATGTAACCTACACAGGCACAAGCTGATCTCATGGTGCCATGTATGCAGGGTCCTACCACGGCGCAAGCTTTTCTGAAGATTTTTGGCTCCTGTAGAGTCCTAGTGCTTCCGGCTTGAACTCAAAAAGTACAGTTACGTAAGAACTTACCGTAACAGTAGATCTTCAAGAACAGCTCTTGCAGCAGGTTACACCATAAGGACTGAAGCTGGCAGTCAGCAGGACCCCACGGAAAACTTCTAGCTAGCTATACATAGTGGGGACCGCCCCAATGTCGGCCCCACCCCCGACGTCAGATACATCATAAAAGGGGGAGCCCCCAGCATACCTCAGTTCTCCCGCTGGAGACTCCCGGCGTAACGATGTGATTCAGAAGGGGAGACAGAGGATCCGCTTCCAGAGGAAGACTAATAATTCTGATGCATCCAAGATGCTATGAAGTAGAACCAAACCTCCTAAGGGGAAGGTGGGAGGGAAACTACCTCCTGCAAGAGCTGTTCTCAAAGATTTATTGTTACGGTAAGTTCTTACGTAACTATACTATCTTACTTCGAGATGCAGCTCTTGCAGCAGGTTACACCATAAGGACTAATTCCCAAGCAGTAAAGGTGTACTGCTAACCCAGTCGGGAGGAGGACAGGAGAGATCAAAGGGAAAGGGACCTCTCAGGACAAAAGTCCCTGAAGGACAGTAAGGCCGAAGCCTACTCTATGCCTGGAGGCGATGTCCAAACTGTAGTGTCTAACAAAAGTGTGCACTGAACTCCAAGTGGCAGCCATGCAGATGGCGAATGTCGACACATTCTTCAAGGCAGCGAAGGAGGTAGCCACCCCCCTGGTAGAATGGCCCTTCACCAGTTCCTGTAATAGCTTGTTGCATTTCTGATAACAAAAAATGATGCAGTTTACAAGCCACCTGGAGAGAGTTTGTTTCAATACGGGTGCACCCATCATCCTTTGAGTGAGGGATAAAAACAGTTGGTCGGACTGTCTGTGTGAATGGGTTCTGGCCAAGCAAAACCTCAAAATCCTGTGCACATCTACAGTATGCAATAGGGCTTCCCCCCTGTTCGAATGGTTACGGAAGTACACCAGAATGTTGATGTCCTGGTTTAAGGTTAAGGCTGAAACCACCTTGGGAAGGAACTTAGGATTGGTCCTTAAAGACACCCTGTCCGTATGGAAAATGAAGTAAGGCTCTTTGCATGAGTGCCTGGAGTTCAGAAATTCTCCTTGCTGAAGTAACAGCAATTAAAAATAATGCCTTCCAAGATGGGAGGCGAAGCTCGCAATCCATGGCTGGTTCAAAAGGAGGCAGCGTAAGATGCTCTAAGATAAAAAGAAGGTCCCAAGGAGGAATCGGATCCTTTATAGGGAGTCTCAGATGTAAGACACCACGTAGAAAAGTGCAGGAAGCCTCTAACTGGGCTAATGAACACTGACCAACCAGTGTGTGGTATGCCGAAATGGCACAGAGGTGTACTTTCAGAGAGGAATATGCCAATCCCGACTGGAAAAGGGATAGGAGGTAGTCCAAAATAGACTTCTCAGGGCATTGAAGTGGATCGAGGTCGCAAGCCTGAGCTCAGAGACAAAACCTCCACCATTTCAGCGTGTAAGTGGCATGAGTAAATGGTTTCTTAGCTGCCACCAGGACATCGGCAATCCCTTGTGAGACCCTGTGCCTAAGCATGTCTACATCTTTAGGAGCCAGGCATGCAGGTTCAGGGATTTGAGATTTGGATGGACCAGGGAGCCGGCCTCCTGGGACAGCAAACGTGAGCTGACCGGTAAGGATAAGGGAGGCTCCAGAGCTAGCTGGTGAAGCAGCGGAAACCAAATCTGCCTGGGCCAAAAGGGCGCTACCAAGATCATTGATGCTGGTTCTGACTGGAGCTTGAGAAGAACCCTCAGGAGCAAAGGGAAGGGTGGGAAAGTGTAGAGGAACCTGCCCGTCCAAAGACAGACAACGCGTTTCGCCAGAAAACACCAGGCCCTGAATCTAGCGAGCAGAAATTGGGCAGTTTTGCGTTGTATGGGGATGCAAATAAGTCTATGTCTGGTGTCCCCATCACAGGAACAGGTCCTCAATGACCTCTTGTAGCAATTCCCATTTGTGAGCTCTGGCCTTTGACCAGCTCAGGAGATCCGTGACAGCGTTGTCCACACCAGGAACCTGCACTGTGGTGAGTGTGGCGCCGTGCTGTAGTACCCAGTCCCACACCCGCTTTGCCTCTATGCAAAGGGGGTAGGAGTGCCTCCTTGTTTGTTGATGTAATACATCACTCAGGTGTTGTCTGTTTGGACTAACATGTAAACCGGTGGGATCTCTCACTGTAAGGCGTACAGGACTTTATGTAACCTTGCCTTGGGCATGCCGGGGAAGGCGCTCTTTAAAATGCTAAACCACAGGATAGGCTGACCCGGCCCACTGGTGCAGCAGTAGAGCTACCTCTTGCAATGCCAATGACCCTGGTTCAGATGCGACCCTGGATTGCTGGCGGGCCAGCCAGGGCAGGTTGGTTGAAAGTCCCAGGAGACACTCTTCGCACTGTGCTAAAGTTAATATTACGGTATTAGGAGTCAAGGAGCCATGAATGCCCACAAGCAACTCCATAACTACTGTAACCTACCACCACTGAAAATAAATCCGTCCTAGCTGGCCTGGTGGCGAGGAGGGCTGAAGTGCTGGTGCATTACCTCCCGCCATGCTGGTGATTCGTGTTCGGGAACAGACTCGGATTGCCAGAGGTAGACCAGGGCAGGAAAGGACTGAGTGTCCAAGGAATTGCTCTGCTCTCCCTGGGAAGGGGAGGGATGTTGGCTTGGTCTACAACTGCCATCAGGTGACGGCCTGGTGGTAGTGCAGCATGGGCGAAATGAAGGGTGGGAAGGTGTGGGAACGTCAAGCATGGGCACCTAGATGTCCTGTGGTGGGGGCAGGGTGAAAACGAGAAAGCATAATGGAGGCTGAATGAAGCCCTGCCTGCTGGCTCAGTGTCTGTGCTACTGCCCCGGAAGCTCGCCTGGTCTGCTCTGGATGAGGAATACGGGGGGTGGGGGTGGGGGGACAGCTTTCTTCCCTCTGGCCCCACCACAAGGAGGAGTTCGTGGGGAACAATTCAGATCTGGGAAGCACTGGGGAAGACAGTGCCCAGCGTTAGGAAATGAGGACAGGGCAATCAACCGCCCCTAGATACTGGAGACATAAAAACTTTTATGGCAAAAAAATACATATATAAAAACATTTGTCCAGTCTGTTCTTGAACTCAAGTTTATATTTGCTAACTATACTTCAATCAGTAGTGAATTCCATGGTGCAGTTATTCTCTGCATAAAAGAATAGGCTTATCAGTCCTGAAAGAGTCTACACTAATTTGCGGGTGCACCGGAGTGCCGGGTCTGTTTTGAATTCAATATTTAATTCATTCTATAGGACAAGATCTTGTAATATATCATTTAATAGGAGCATATCTCCTCTGATCTGACGTGTTTCCAGTGAAACTGAGTTATGTTTTTGTAATCTCATTTCATATGGAAGAAGTCAAAGAAGGAGGGATCAGCTCTCCGCTGTGGTGGTGGTGCAGGCAGCAGCCAATTATAAGGGAGGATGGACGCGGACATACTTAGCCATGTGTCACTCATCGGCACAGGGGAGCTCGCTATTGGCGTGAAAGGGGAACTGGGCCTTGTTAGTCGATTGGTGCCCTTGATTAATTGCCATTTGATCATTACAATACAGAAAACTGATTGGAAAGCTGCCTCAGTTATGCTATAATGGAGTGCACCAAATAGCTCAGCACACCACTTAAGAACATAAAACTTTTCATGAAGCTGTCCCTCAGGAAAAAAGGCAAATACAAACTTTTTAAGTTCAAAGGTTTCAATGCTTCTGTTCACAGGCACAGTGATAAAAATGAAAATTATGTACCTACCGTAATTCTTGATCTTCTTAGACGATTCTCCACCACTCATTCACACTAGTGGGATTAGCGTCGGAGGCACTAGGACCCATCACGAGCAAACTTTTTGCTGGAGGGTCAGCGAAGATAAGCCCGCGAGGCAGGCGCATGAGCAGCTGACTCAGCAATCACTATCTCGCAGCGACCTCCAACCGCCTCAGTACCTTTTTACCAAGGAGGTGCAGCGTAACTAACGTAAAGAGTAAATTCTAACTTAAAAACGGACATAAGACAGTCCGCATAACCCATGTAAGAAGGGTCAGCAAAGAAGTCTTCACGGCCTAAAGATTTGAGGAGTGAAGACCAACACAGGAGCTCGGGGGATGGAGGGAGATGGAATGAGTGGTGGAGACCAAGAAGATCAAGAATTACGGTAGGTACGTAATTTTCATATCTTCCTGGACACAAGTCTCCACCACTCATTCACACTAGTGGGAGAGTACCAAGCTGATAATCCCCCAAAAGGGCGGCAGGAGAGCCAGAGCTCACGCGACTAAGACAGAAGTCCATTAAGGATAATTCTGCCGAATGCGGAATGCCACCTGGCATGAACATCCAGTGCATAATGCTTAACGAATGTATGCACTGAGCTCCAGGTGACGGCGTAGCAGATATCTGCACTGGAACATTACAATTTCTGCTAGGGATGCCGGCCGACCTAGTAGAGTGAGCGCACACTCTACCTTCCAATTTAACTTGAGCCATGGAATAGCAATGTCGAAGGCATGCCACTAACCATGATGAGATGCATCTGATAGCACAGGTTGACCCAGCCGGTGTCGCTGAAAGAAACAAACAGTTGCTGAGTCTGCATAACATTCTGGTTCTATCTAAATAGAACTGCAAGGCTCTCTTAACATCCAAGGAATGAAGAGATCGTTCCCCTTCATTTTGGAAATTAGCGAAGTAAGAGGGAAGTACCAAAGGTTGGTTTAGATGGAATTCTGACACAACCTTGGGAAGAAATTTAGGATGAGTACGGAGAACTACCTTGTCTTTATGGAATACAGTATACGGAGGGTCCGTAACCAGGGCATGTATCTCAGAGACCCTGCGGGCTGAGGTAATGGCCACCAGGAAGGCAGTCTTCCAGGTAAGAAATTTTAGCTCACAGGTAGCTAGGGGTTCGAAAGGCTTCCGAGTGAGCATGTCCAGCACCAGGTCAATGTCCCAGGCTGCAACTGGACGCTTAACAGGGGGTCTGGTATGAAGAATCCCCTTAAGAAATCTCTTCACCATAGGTAACTGAGCCAGAGTTAAGGAAGAAACCGGCTCATGGAACGCTGAGATGGCACTAAGGTGAACTTTAACTGTGGAGTACTGGAGACCTGAGTTTGATAGGTCCAAAAGATACTCCTGAACCTTGTCAGGAGGACAGGAAAAGGGATTCTAAGAGGACTTTGCACACCAGAGAGAAAAACGTTTCCATTTGGAAGCGTACGTTTTTCGGGTGGCTGGCTTCCGAGCAGCCAGAAGGATGTCTGAGACTCTACGAGAGACGTTGAACCGATTCACTTCTACCTCTTCAGGAGCCAAGCATGAAGGTGAAGTGATTTCAGGTTGGGATGGACCAACGAACCCTGAGTCAAAAGATTGATTTGCAAGGAAGTGGTCTCGAGAGGCTGCCAACATACTGTTGAGTAGAGGAAACTATAGTTGCCGAGGCCAGGAGGGAGCAATGAGAATCATTTTGGTCCCTGAGACTCGAACTTGAGGAGTACTCTCTGGATTAGAGGAAGCGTGGAAAGGCGAAAGAAAGCGCTTTGTCCACCGCAGCAGCTGAACGCATCCTGACAGAAAATGCCAGGCCCTGGATTTCTGGAGCAGAAGAGAGGCAGTTTTATGCTGAGGGGATGCAAAAGGTCCAGGTCTGGAGTCCCCACTCTTCTAACAGTGACCGTAGCTATGGCTGGATCGAGAGACCACTGTGAGGGTCTGCCTCGCTCTGCTGAGGTGATCTGCTAGGTCATTTTGTATACCTGGCAGATAAACCGCTTGAATCAGAGACTTGTGCTCCAAGCACCACTCCCACACCCTCATTGCTTCCCTGCAAAGGGGATAAGAATGAGCACCGCCTTGCTTATTGATGTAATACATCACAGCTTTGTTGTCCGTTTGAAGGAGAATGTTCTTGTGACAAAGGATATCCTTCAGAGCTCGGATCGCATAGAGGACCACTCTCATCTCCAGGACATTTATGTGGAGATGAGTTTCGAACTGAGTCCACACACCTTAAGTGTGGAGGGAGTGACAGTGAGCTCCCCAACCCATTAGCGATGCGTCTGTGGTGATGGAGATCTGATGATCCGGGGAGCAAAGGGGAACCTTCCAGGAGATTGTTTCTTGAGACCACCAGGTGAGAGACCTTCGACGGGCCCGGCCACCTTGATGGGATAAGACTGGGGTGAGAGGTCGGAGACCACTGAGTGGAGAGCATCTATTGGGTGGTTCTCATGTGCAACCGGGCCAGGGTACAGTGAACACCGAGGACGCCATGAGACCAACATGCTGTATCGAGAGAGCTGTAACCATTGGTTCTCCCGATGTAACGGGCCATCCAAGGATATCGAGTCTTCTGTCCTCTGGAAGGAAAGCCTTCATGAAGAGGTGTCTAGAAGCGCCCTATGAAAAGGAGCTCTGGGAGGGCTGCAGTTGTGATTTTTTCAAATTCAGCAGAACTCCCATGGAAGTAAGAAGACTAGAAGCTTGCACGGCTTCCAAAGTCCTTGGCTGGAAGGGCTTGCTAGAAGCCAATCGTCCAGGTAGGAAACACTCGAGTCCCGATTCCTGAGATGCGAGCGAGAACTGCACAACACTTTGTAAAACTCGCGCCGAGGATAGCCCAAAGGGCAGGACTCTGAACTGATAATGCTGACCCAAAGCTACAAACCTGAGGAACTTGTGGTGGGTCGGGAGGATGGGGATATGCTGGTAAGGCCCTGCATATCCAGGAGGCCAGCCAGTCGTGTTGATGCAGCAAGGGTAACAGGGTACCTAGGGAATATTTTGAATTTCTCCCTGGGGAGAAATTTGTTTAACTTTCTGAGGTCTAGAATGGGGCGCATTCCCCCAGATTTCTTTGGAACCAGAAAGTAATGGGAGTAGAACCCTGTGTTTCGCAGATGCGGGGCACCAGTTCTATTGCCCTGTTGTTTAGAAGACCCTGGATCTCGGCGGTGAGGAGGTCTGATTGAGAGACCGACAACCTGGGTTGTCGCTCTGGGAGGACAATTCGTGGGGGGTTTCCAAGAAATTGAGAGAATAACCTCGCAATTATCCGAAGGACCCATTTGTCCGGTTATGGACTTCCACTGGTTGTAGAAGCACATCAGACGACCTCCCACCGGAGGAGAAAGTTCCACCTGGCAATGTGGATGGAACTTGGGCCAGCAATTATAAGGTGGCGCTGGGGGCTTTAGGCCCCGCGCTTTCTGCGCCTTCTTTGAGGTTGGGCAGGTTGGCTTTATGGAAGCTTCTCTCTGCCTCTGCCTCTGCCTCGAAAGGACTGACGACTATGAAACTGACGCCTGTTCACATGCCCCAGAGGGGTAGGCGGAGGTCTGGCCAACTTAATGGCCGATCTAGTTCTGAGTGGCCTCTAAGGCTTGCTCCACCTGAGGGCCAAAAAGATAGGAACTACTGGCAGCAGCGCCATTACCTGCTGCTGAGCATCATTCGTGAAGCCCGAAGCACGTAGCTACGGAATGGCGCCGAGTACAAATACCCGCGGCTGCTTGAGCGAGAAGCAGTGTCGAAAGCGCCCATGGCGGCTTTGACCTGTTGGTTATTGGACTCAATACCTCTAATAACGGTCAGAAGAAGCTCTGACTTGGAGTCCGAATCTGGAAGAGCTTCAACCATTCTTTTCATAGAGTGCCACAGGATATACTCATACTGAGAAAAATAGCCTTGATAACTGGCAATACGCATACTTAGAGTGGAGGCAGCAAAGACTCTCTTACCTAATGTATCAATCTTACGAGACTCTTTGTTAATAGGTCGAGCTGTAGCAGTTTGAGGAAGAACGACCTTGTCATTCTCTGCCAGGACTACAATAGGATCCGCAAAGGCTTGGGATGCCAAAATGGGACGATCCTTGGGAGCTGAATACTTCTTATCAATGGATTTAGCCACTGAGGGAATAAGAGCAGGATTATTCCAAACCATTTGAGACAGCGCCTCAAGGAAGGCTGGATCGAGGAGTCAAATTGTAGGGATCTCCGCAGAAGATACTGGAGTCTTAATATCTTCCCAGGATCGATGTCTGTAGTCTGAGAGAAAGAGTGATCTCAGGTTCTTCAACAGAGACTTAAAGGACAGGTCCTCGACCACAGGCTCTGTAGCAAAGAAAGATCCTGTTTACTCCACTTCATCACCCAACCAAGGTCTGGGTCAGGCTCAACATCATCTCCTGATGGTCCAGGAAGGACTGTTTGGACAGGAAAGGAGGAAAATTAGAGAGGAGGAAAAGCAGAGAAACAAGGAGAGTCCTCGAGGGCCCCTAGCCGAGAAGGCAAACGGGTTGAAAACGGCACCGCAGAAAGGCATGGCGCCAAGAGGCACGCTGGCACCGCAAGCGCCTCGGCGGGCGCCGAGAGCATACGGCGCCTCGATGCCCATGGCGCCGCCCAACCAAGCGGCGCCACCAGACCAAGCGGCGCTGCCGACGGCGCCACCAGACCCAACGGCACCGCAGGCGGCGCCGTGAGACCACCCGGTGCCGCGGATGGCACCGCAAGGCCCAGCGGCACCGAAAACGGCGCCGACAAGCCAACAGACCCTGCCGAAAGCGCCGGGAACGCCCCAGGAACCTGGAAAGCTAGAGAAGGAAAAAAAACAGGAGATAAGGGCATCGGTGTGGGGGGGGAACACCTAAGCACGGAGTCGCTGGCACCGAAAAAGGTGCCGTGCGACTAGGAAGGTCCAACCGCCCTACCTGATCGCCGGAGGAGCCCGAGGGCTCCGTGGCAACCGAGCCAGGCAGAAGAACCAACCTCTGAGCCCATCGCTCCATAACAGCAGCCCACTGATGAAACTGCTCATCTGGAGCCCTACCTATAGGCGGGAAGGGGCTCCGATGTCGAGGACGACGGTCACCGGAAGTTGGCGACTCCGAAGAAGGAGACCGGCAACTAGCTACGATAACCGATCGCCGGCGCGCAGACATACCAGAGGGCTATTTCTAGTGATGCTCTTCTTTTGACCTCTGGGTCAAGAAGAGCTCGAGGTCGAATGGTGCCGAATGCGCACCGCTTATTTTTATGCCGACGGAGGACCGCCCATCCCCGGCATCGGACTGACCGCTGTCGGAACCCCGCTGAGGAGAAGGAGGCTGACCGACCCAGCCCGCTGACTGAACAGCTTTCATACGTAAGTCTCCCACCGCCACCTGACTTGCTCATGGTCGACTCGCCCAGTAGGCCGAGACGCTTTTCAAGTAAGCTAAATTTAAAATATTAGAAAAATTTAACGAAAATAGAATAAAATTGCATACTACTATCGTGATAATGTTACAAAACAATAAACTGAAAACTATGCGCTAGTTTGAAGTTTGACTCCCGACAGGCGAGCAACGTTGTCACTGAAGCGCACTCGACGGCGGGAAAAAAGGAACTGAGGCGATTGAAGGGTCGTCGCCGAGATAGTGATTGCCGCTCGAGCCGCTGCTCGCGGCGCCGTTCCTCGTGGCGCCATCTCTCACGCCGACCCTCCAGCGCTAATCCCACTAGTGTGAATGAGTGGTGGAGACTTATGTCCAGGAAGATCTCCTGCACTTCGCTTATTCAAGCTTCCTTAGGACCCTAAGGAAGCCCAATGTTGCTTATGTTAACAGTTGTATCACTGTGGCTGCGAACAGAAGCACTGAAAGGTATTGAAACCTTTGAACTTGAAAAGTTTGGATTTGCCTTTTTTCCTGAGGGACAGCTTCATGAAAAGTTTTATGTTCTTAAGTGGCATGCTGAGCTATTTGATGTTTTTTGGTTTCATATAAGGTGGCAGCCTTTGCTAAGCACCCTACACAAACTATAGAAGCGCAGCACTATCTGTAAAAGGTTTTGTATAATGGAGCGCGTCCCTCCGCACTCCCTGGCTCTACATTGTAACGTGACTGTACGTGGGGGCGGGGCACGGGCAGCTCTGTATACCAGGAAGTAAGCAAGACCCAGTGAACACAATTTTATGAGTGTTCTTACAGCAAAACTACTGTCTTATTTTGGGGACCATATGCAGCAAATGGTTGTCATAGGGGTAAGGCACCACTGTATGTAGTGCAAATCTACAGTGCTGTTCCTTGGTAGAGCTCTTTAACAGAGAGTTACAGAACGGGTCCAGCTTAAGTAAAGATATACAGTACCAAAAAGGTAAATAAAGTAAAAAATAAAGGTCTAACTCCATTTCCTCAACGGTTATCAGGAACCGCAGAGGAACCGCAAACTGAAGTAAATAAAGCTAATCTAGCACTAAACTATGCAAAACTAAGATGAAGGCAGCAGAT
Source organism: Neoceratodus forsteri (assembly GCA_016271365.2). Taxonomy (NCBI): domain Eukaryota; kingdom Metazoa; phylum Chordata; order Ceratodontiformes; family Ceratodontidae; genus Neoceratodus; species Neoceratodus forsteri. The sequence continues at coordinate 1,619,688,838 of CM028130.1, forward strand.
AAAGTAAAAATAATGCGGTTTACTGTTTTTCACGAAAAATAAACGTAAATACAGTTTCTCTGAGGAGTGGTCTCCGAGGTGTCTTACTAGAAAGGCAGAGAATGAAATCTGAGCATTATAGAATGTAGCAGTTGGTAAGGACAGCAGTTTGAATGGTGGCACAAGCCAATGAGTGTTCCATCATTTGCATAAATTCCATAATCTCTGGAGCAGTTCAACAAAGGAGTCTGACTGCAAGAGAGTTAAGCATATTGAAGAATTCCTGGTGTTAGAATGTGTAAAATACAAGCTGAAGTGAGTCGAAATATAACGTTTTTTAGAGCTGTCCCTATATTCACAAGCTCACTTAAAGTGTATGATAACCCCAGGCACATGAACACCAAATTCTTATTATTTTTAGTACTGCCCTCACATCTTTGAAGGAGATTTCATTGAGGATCTGTGGTTTGAGTTCTGTCGTTAACCGTTCGTTGGTCTCACACTGTACGCTGGCACTCATGGAGTAGCCCTCGGCTTGCACATTCAGGGTGAGGCCTTCAGTCTTTCCCTTCACATCACAAACGAGGTTAAAGTTGACCTCTCCTTCCATGGCTGGTGTCAAAGAGATTATAATGGGAATCCTGTGGAGAAAGAAATACCACGTTGAACCAAAAAAGAAATGCTGTGCTAAATCAGAATATTTCAAGCATGTCAAAACGTCCTTCCCACATGTTTAAAAAGTGTAAAATATTGCATTTTTCAGTCAGTCTCTCAGTGCAGTGGTAGCCCTACTGCTCACAATGCCAGTAAACTAGGAAAAGAGCGGGATCTCTGGTTGTTGGGGCCGGTGAGGTGGAAGAGAATCAAGTGTCCTAGAGGATGCTTTCTTCCTCCAGGATAGGACAGCAGTTAGCATCATCAGAATACTGCCACCTGGGTGAACACAGGTGACAGTAAGGCCAGAAGGAACACACAAAGAAGTGGTGGAGGTTGATGTACTGACTCAGATGAAGTCACATCAGGCATCCCTTTCAAAATGGGGAGAACAAAGAAAAAGGGTCCTAGCACTAGGGGGTTAGCAGCCCAGGTATATCTGCCCCCCCACCCTCTACCTGGTTGTCCCACAAGGGATGTGGCAAAGGGGAAGGAGGGTTCAAATGCCAGCTGAATGATTAAAAATATCACATTTTTTTAAACTGCAACCAGTCCTCAGGATACTGGGTACTTTTGGCCCTCCACATAGGAGAAGTGACCAGGGTTGTAGAATGGGCCCAGGCACTTGGGTGGAAGCAGGAAGGTCCCATCAGGAACCGGGCTTCACGTAACATTTATTTATTTATTTTAAAAGATGGTAACCAGGAAAGGCACACTAAGCCAGGGCTCATTTCCAGGTGCGACCCGGGGAAGGGGTAAAAGGAAAAACATGTACAAAAATATACAAAAATGCAAGTCAAAAATCAGCAAATTAAATAGAAAGGAATTGGAACACTGAGGACATAGCAAAAGTCATGGACACAATCAAGGTACAGCATTGTAGCAGCCACAAGTAGAGTAATTAATCATAAAAGAATGTGGTGGTGGCATATTAAGCTGTGGTGGAAACAGGTTAACAAGGAGACAGCAGTAGGGGTGAAAATACAGCCAATGGACCACAGGAAGCACAGGAATGATTCTGCGGCAGGCGAGAGTGCATAGTAACAATAGGGCAGCAGCTAGAGAACTGAAATGGGGTACAGAGTTAGGAAGGAAAGCAGTAGGGTGCAGGTAGTTGCCTCAGGTGAAGTCTAAGGCAGGGAGAGAGGGGGATATGCAGAGATGAGAAGGGAGCAGGTTCCAGAAGGAGGGAAAGCAATAGGAGAAAGCCGCTTGACCAGCAGAAGAGCGAGGGTGAGGGGGCAGAAAAGGTGCAGGAATCCCTGGACCAAAGTGAGTAGGAGGAGCTGAGAGCAGGGGATAACAGGGAAGAGAGACAGGAGGACGAGACCCAAACCAATATTTGGCAATGAAGGCGGCACAGTAGGCCTGACAACACGATGGCGAGGGATATGGAAAGGGAAGTATAGAGGGAGTAGTGTTAGGAACGGAGGGGCGAAATAGTGGTGAAACTTCGCAGAAGGCGCCATATAGGGTATCCAATCTGGCGAGGAAGGAGCGATACTGTAGACTATATCAGCTTAATCAAAAACTGGGAGCATCGTTTTGGTTACCAGCTCCTTACGGACCGGTAGGGGAAGGCATTCTTTGTTTTGCAATAATGTATCCAGTTTGTAGTGGAGTGTGGAGTGGATGGTGTCTATATGGACAGACACCAAGATATTTAAACGGTAGGACCACTTCTAATGGAGTACCATCAAGAGTGGTGAAAACAGAGCGGGGGAGAGACAGCCTGGCCAGTTTCTGGGAGAAGCCTAAATTCATGGTCACTGTCTTTTTGGTGTTGATCTTGAGCTGGTTTTCTTGGAGCTACTGAGGACATTGTAGAAGTCCTGCTGGAGTGGACTGGTCACAGCAGAGGCTGTAGGGTGAGAAGTGTAGATAACTGTGTCATCCATGTACATAGAGACGTTTGAGGAGACACATGCAGAGGTAAGGTCACTGAGGAAATGGAGAAAAGAATTATCCCTAGTATGGAGCTCTATGGGACTCCAGCAAGAGTGGGGAGGGGTGACAAAAAGCCCCCCACCTGTACTGACTGTTAATGGCCCAAGAGGTATGACTAGAACCAATTGACAGCTTTGGCTGAGAGGCTGGCAGAGCACAGTTTGTTAAGAAGGAGTGTGAGACACTGAGTCAAAGGCTTTGGTCAGACTGATGAAAATAGCTGAGGTGATGTGGCCCTGATCCACCCCTGTAAGGATGGATTCAGTAACCCCCAGTAGGGAGGATATGGTAGAGTGGTGCTTTCTAAAGCCAGACTGGAAAAGTGAGAGGAAGTCTGAGGAGTGTATGAAGTTGGCAAGTCTGGAGCAGATGAGGGACTCCTGGAGCTTAGCAAGGAAGAGGAGGAGGGAGATAGGCCGGTAGTTGCCAGGGGAGGAGGGGTTCCCCTCCTTTATGTAGGGGGAGTAACTTAGCAATTTTCCAGGCATTGGGGACCATGCAGTGCGAGAATGAGAGGTTAATAATGTGATCAAGGGGGGAGGCAATGGCTGGGGCTGAGATACATAGGAGTTTAGGGTCCAACCCATCAGGGCTGGACTTGGAGAGGTTGAAAGAGGTGCAGGCACGGAACACTTCATGGGGGTTGACAGGAGGAAGTGATAGCCATTTGGTGATGACAGAGGTGGGGGGTAGAGGGGATTAGGAGGGGGCTAGACGAGGATGGTAGAGTGCAGGTGATGAAGAAATTATTAAGATGGCTAGAACTGAGGAGGGGTCTGAGATTAAAGAGTCATTTACCAAGAGGATGGGAGGGGGACAATTGGTCGGGGGGGGTCATGTGTGATCCATGGATGTGGAAACATTTGACCACCTATTTTCTGAGGGGGTTATGAGAGTTCCAGTTGTGAGAGAGAGAGAATGACTAGGAAGTGGGATAGGGCAGTATCGACGTACAGGGCATAGTAGACAGGAGACCAGTCTGAGGCAGAAAGGTTGTGGACCTGGGCATGAGTGCCTAACGATCTGAGGGATCTAGTCCAATATTATATATGGGGAGGTACCCAAAGACTGGAGGACAGCATATGTAGTTCCCTTATACAAAAGTGGGAACAAAGAGGAAGCGGGGAACTACAGACCAGTTAGCCTCACCTTGGTAGTGGGGAAGATCATGGAAGCACTACTGAAGGAGAGATTCGTGGACCATCTGGTTGTCAATGGACTACAGAACCCAAGGCAGCATGGTTTCACTGGGGGAGGTCATGTCAGACCAACCTCGTTGAATTTTTTGACTGGGTGACTAGGGAGGTGGATCAGGGGAGGGCAGTGGACATGGCTTATTTGGACTTCAGCAAGGCCTTTGACACTGTGCCACATAGAAGACTATCACACAAACTGGGGAATATGGGTGTGGGCAGGACAGTAGTGCTGCGTGTAGGTAACTGGCTGGGCGGCAGGACACAGAGGGTGGTGGTAAATGACTGTCACTCCACAGAGGGAAGAGTGACCAGTGGGGTACCACAGGGATCAGTGCTGGGACCGGTCCTATTCAACATCTTCATCAGTGACATTGTGCAGGACCTAGAAGGCAGAATTTCCCTGTTTGCTGATGACACACAGCTCTGTAACAGAGTAGACACACCAGAGGGTGTAGACAGAATGAGAAGGGACCTGCAGAAACTTGAAGAATGGTCAAGGGTTTGACAGTTGAAATTCAAAGCAAAGAAGTGCAAGATAATGCATATGGGGCACAAAAAAAACTGGCACAATATATCAGTTGGGGTGAGGATATAGCATGCACCAAGCAGGAAAAAGATCTTGGGGTTATCATCTCTGATGACCTCAAGGTAGGGAAACAGTGCGACAAGGCAGAAGGTAAAGCAAATAGGATGCTGGGATGCATAGGCAGGGGCATCACCAGCAGGAAAAGGGAGGTCCTAATTCCACTATACAAGACACTAGTGAGGCCCTCAACTGAGTACGGTGTATGAAGCCTTGAGACCTTACTTTACGTATGACATAGGGTAGAGAACTAGAGGAGGGCAACAAAGATGGTACATGGATTGCATCACAAGTCCTATGAGGACAGGTTGAAGGAATTGAATATGTACTCCTGGAGGAGAGGAGGAGAGAGGGGATATGATAGAGACATACAAGTATCTTACAGGGAGGAACAGGGTGCAGGAATACACTATTTTAAGCGAAAAGATGTTCCAGGACTAGAGGGCATGGGATGAAGTTGGAGGGAGGACGATTCAGAGGAAACGTGAGGAAGAATTTCTTCACAGAACGGGTGGTGGACAAGTGGAACACCCTGCCAGAGGAAGTGGTCGGGGATAAAACAATCACGGGATTTAAGAATGCATGGGATAGACATAAAGGAATTCTGGAGGTCAGGGTTAAGGGGCAATAGACTTCTAGGAAAACATGTAAACTTACAAGCTCAAATGGGCAGACTGGGTGGCCCATAGGCCCTTATCTGCCGACACTGTCTATCTATGTATATTTGGGGGTGCAGTGTGCAGTTTTCACTTTTCTGATGCAGTAGGCACACTGTGATTGCTGAATGCATCAGGCAGTGTGCTGGCAATTATAATACAGTGGTGGTGGGAGGTTAGTACCCAGTCCAGTAGGGAGTGATAGGAGGAGTGAGGGTTTAGATGGGTTGGGTCAGAGATTAACTGGGTGAGATTAAGGGTCTCAGTCCTATGGAGTGTGGGTTTGGAGGAAAGGGAAAACCAGGTTAGGTTGAAATCACCCAGGAAGATAAATTTGGTAGAAGTGGTATGGAAGACCAGGGAGGATAGGATTTCAATAAGGGTAGGGGACGAGATCTTAAGGAAGACATAAAGGATACCTACAGAGATGGACAGGGTCAAAGGGAGGGAACTTTTGGCCAGTAGGAGTTCCTGTGACAATAGGACTGATTCCTTGAGGTTGACAGAGCAGGACAGGTTGTGGAGCACATATGATGCAACCCCTTCACTGCGCATGCCACGGTCCTGGTGGAAGAGGTAGAAGTCTGGGAGCACCAGGTTTAAGTTGGGCACCCTCAGTGAGAGCCAGGACTCAGTTATGTATAGGAGGCTGGGAGAGTACTTTAAGTATGTCAAGCTTAGGAAGGAGGCTCCTCGCTTGGTGGAAAATACAAAAAGACCTTTGGGGAGTATATGGGAAGGGGCAGGGTTTGTTTAATGTCACCAGCCAGGAGGAGCAGTCTGAAGAGGGGAGAAAGAAGGCAGGATTTCTACCCCTAGAGCGAGGGGAGAGGGAGATAAAGGAGGAGAGGAGGATGCGGTGAAGACTTCCAAAGTGAGATGGGGTGGCCCGGGGTGTGAAGCTGTTGTGCGGGGGGTGAGAGGAGGAGGCGAGAGAGAGAGAGGGCAGGAGATTGGGGAGAGAGAAAAGGAGGATAGGGACAAGGAGGTGGAGGAGTGTTGGATATGGCCTGGGGGATTGAGAGGAGGGGTAGAGAGTGAGGGAGGAAGGGGTGAGGGTGGGAAGGATGGCAAAAAGATACAGGGGAGGAGTAAGATCATATTTTTTTTTGTCAATTCTTTTTTCCTCCGGTCACCACCAACTGGGGCTTCTTCGGCCGACCTGCCTTATCCCCTCCAGCCTGAGATCCTCCCATCTGCGCTTGTGTAACTCGACTCGCCCGCAACACACCAATGGAGCCATTTCCCAGAATACACCCCTGGGGGGGCCGCTCTGCCTCGGCACTTTCTTCCGGTGCTCCACGGGCAGAGGCGGCGTCGGGACCACATCATGGGCAGGATCCGCAGTGTAGGGTGGGGGCAGGCGACGTTTACCCCCACCCGATGGGTGGTTTCCTTGTTCTGAGCCCCTAGGCACTGCGGTGTGCAATGCCATTCAGTGCTGCCAGGTGAACTCCTGCACCCTGCTCATGAATGGCTGCCGAGGCACCTCCCCTTACGTCTTCAGCAATCCCCAGACTGCAGCGCTCCCAGCCTCCGCTAGGAGATGCTGACGCCTGGGAGTCATCCGCCTACCCACCCCGGGACAGGAGAACTGTCCTCCGTATGCTCAATCCTCTCCTTACCCACTGACCCCCTGACGACCCAAGCTCACTCCCGAACCTGGGTCGCTGGTGTGGCGCGAGGTGTGGAGTCCAGCGCCTCAACCCTCAGTGCCACTGGGCCGGCTAGTAGGACCATAGTGAGGAGGGAGAGTTGAGGCATGACAGAGAAGTTTATAGGGATAAGTGTTAGTGAGAGGAAGAGTGCAGCAATACTGAGGTAGTAACTTTAGTAGGAGAGAAGGTTTGAAGTGCAGGTGTGTATATATATATTGGGCTAGAGAAAAACAGAGTGAAATAAATCAATTTATCTGAGCTACTGTGTGATGAATTTCATTTATCCACACACTGCTTATGTCATCAGCTGTTTATCCACACAGTGCTTATGTCATTTAGAATGTTTGGCCTCAGCCGCAATACTAACCATATTCAAATGTGAATAACTTTAAAACGAAAAAGGATAGCATGGTACTGTAAGCATGAACGTTGTTCAGCACAAAAATATCTACAAAATGAGTGGTGTTTCATCTATTGATACCTTTTAGATTTGTTTATAATTAGTAAAAAACAGTAGAACATTACTTTTTTTTACTTTTTTGACAAACAAATGTGAATACCTTTAAAATGAAAAATGATAGCATGGTACTGTGACGACAAAAACGTTCAGCACAAAAATATCTAAAAAATTAGTGGTATTTCATTTATAGATGCCTTTTAGTTTTTTTATATAATTGGCAAAAAACAGCACAAAATTCAATTTTCTTTTCACTTTTTCAACAAACAAATTTGAATAACTTTACAACGAAAAATGATAGCATGGTACTGTGACCCAAAAAACGTTCAGCACAAAAATATTTAAAAAATGAGTGGTATTTCATTTATAGATAACTTTTTGTTTTTTTTATGATTAGCAACAAAACCATAACATTCAATTTTCTTTTCACTTTTTTGACAAGCAAATGTGAATAACTTTAAAATGAAAAAGGCAGCATGGTACTGTGAGCATGTCATTTGGTCAGCAAGACGTTTTCTACAAAATGAGTGGTGTTTCATTTAAAAGCAACCACTACGCTAGGCGGCTATACACTAGGAAAGTTAACCGAAAGACCCAGAAATTATCATTTTAAAAAAAAGATAAACAGTCAAAATATGAAAATTACGTACCTACCGTAATTCTTGATCTTCTTGGACAAGTCTCCACCACTCATTCACACTATTGGGATCTGCGCCGGAGGCACTAGGACCCATCGGGAGCAAACTTTTTGCTGGAGGGTCGACACCAGAGATGGCCCGAACGACGGCCGGACGAGCACTAGCTCGCAGCAATGGACTATCTCGGCGTCGACCTCCAACTGCCTCAGTAATTTTTACCAAGGAGGTGCAGCACAACTAACGTGAAGAGTAACTTCACCTTAAGACCGGACGAAGATATCCTGGTCACCCGCAAGAAGGGTCAACAAAGAAGTCTTCACGGCCTAAAGATTTGAGGGAGTGAAGACCAAAACAGCGGTGAGCTCAGGGGATGGAGGGTGGGCGTGTGAATGAGTGGTGGAGACTCGTCCAAGAAGATCAAGAATTACGGTAGGTACGTAATTTTCATATCTTCCTGGATATAAGTCTCCACCACTCATTCACACTATTGGGAGAGTACCGAGCTAATAATCCCCCGAGAGGGCGGCAGGAAGACCAAGAGCTCACGTTTCTAGGACAGAAGTCCATTAAGGATAGTTCTGCCGAAGGTGGAATGTCACCTGGCATGAACATCCAGTGCATAATGCTTAACGAAGGTATGCACCGAGCTCCAGGTGGCGGTCACTGCAGATGTCTGCAATCGAACATTGTGAATTTCCCTTAGGGATGCCGCGACCGCTCTGGTAGAGTGAGCGAAACCCTCACCTTCCAATTTAACCTGAGCCATGGAATAGCAATGTCAAGACATGCCACTAGCCACATGAGATGCATCTGATAGCACAGGTTGACCCAGCCGGTCTCACTGAAGGAAACAAACAGTTGTTGGGCTTTGCAAAATCCTTGGTTCTATCTAGATAGAAACGCAAGGCCTTAACATCCAAGGAATGAAGAGATCGCTCTTAATTTTGGAAGTCCGCAAAGTAAGAGGGAAGGACCAAAGGTTGGTTTAGATGGAATTCCGACACAACCTTGGGAAGAAATTTAGGATGACTGCGAAGAACTACTTTGTCCTTATGGAACATGGTATACGGAGGGTCTGTAACCAGGGCATGTATCTCAGAGACCCTGCGGGCTGAGGTAATGGCTACTAGGAAGGCCGTCTTCCAGGTGAGAAATTTTAGCTCACAGGTAGCCAGAGGTTCGAAAGGTTTCCGAGTGAGCATGTCTAGCACAAGGTTAATGTCCCAGGCTGCAACCAGACGTCTTATAGGGGGTCTGGTAGTGCAGAATTCTTTAAGAAATCTCTTAACCATAGGTAACTGAGCCAGAGACAAAGAAGAAAACGGCTCATGATACGCTGAAATGGCACTAAGGTGAACTTTGACTGTAGAGTACTGAAGACCTGAATTTGAGAGGTCCAAAAGGTACTCCAAAACCTTGTCTGGTGGACAGGAAAAGGGATTCCAAGAGGACTTTGCACACCAGAGCGAAAAACGCTTCCACTTAGACGTGTAAGTTTTCCGAGTAGCTGGCTTCCGAGCAGCCAGAAGAATGTCTGAAACTCTTCGAGAGACATTGAACCGGTTCACTTCTACCTCTTCAGGAGCCAAGCGTGAAGGTGAAGCGATCTCAGGTTGGGATGGACCACCGGACCCTGAGTCAACAGGTTCATCTGCAGGGGAGTGGTCTCGGAGGGGCTGCCAACATATTGTTGAGTAGAGGAAACCATAGTTGTCGAGGCCAAGAGGGAGCAATGAGAATCATCTTGGTCCCCTGGGACTCGAATTTGAGAAGTACTCTGAATTAGAGGAAGAGGCGAAAGGCATGAAGAAAGCGCTTTGTCCGCCGGAGCCTGAACGCATCCTGACAGAAAATGCCAGGCCCTGGATTTCTGGAGCAGAAGAGAGGCAGTTTATGCTGAGTGGGGATGCAAAGGTCCAGGTCTGGAGTTCCCCACTCTTCAATAGTGATTGAACTATGGTTGAGTCGAGAGACCACTCGTGAGGATCTGCCTCTGTTCTGCTGGAGACGGTCCGCCAAGTCGCTTTGTACACCTGGCAGGTAGACCGCATGAATTAGAGATTTGTGTTCCAGCACCATTCCCACACCCTCATCGCTTCCCTGCATAAGGGGTAAGAGTGAGCACCGCTCTGCTTGTTGATGTAATACATCACAGCTTTGTTGTCCGTTTGAAGGAGAATGTTCTTGTGACAGAGGATGTCCTTCAAAGCCCGGACCGCATAAAGGACGGTTCTCATCTCTAGGACATTTATGTGAAGCTGGGCCTCGAGTTGAGTCCATACACCTTGAGTGTGGAGAGAGCGATAATGAGCTCCCCACCCCGTTAGCGATGCGTCTGTGGTGATGGAGATTTGATGATCCAGAGGAGCAAAGGGAAATCCTTCCAGGAGATTGCTCTCTTGAGACCACCAGGTGAGAGACCTCTGAAAGGGTTCTGTCACCTTGATGGGATAAGACTGTGGGTAAGTGGTTGGGGACCACTGAGCACTGAGCATCCATTAGGTGGTTCTCATGTGTAGCCGAGCTAGGGGTACAGTGAACACTGAGGATGCCATGAGGCCTAACATACGTTGCATTGAGAGAGCTGTAACTGATCTGTTCTCCCCAATGTAATGGGTCATCTGAAGGATATCGAGCCTTCTGTCCTCTGGAAGGAAAGCCTTCGCGCAAGAGGTGTCCAGTAGAGTTCCTATGAAAAGGAGTCTCTGGGAGGACTGCAACTGTGACTTCTTTAGATTCAGCAGAACTCCCATGGACGTAAGAAGGCGAGAGGCCGTCTGAACGGCTTCCAGGGTCCCCTGTCTGGAAGGGCTTGCTAGGAGCCAGTCGTCCAGGTAGGGAAACACTCGGATTCCGAGCTTCCTGAGATGCGCTGCGAGAACTGCAAAACACTTTGTAAAGACTAGCGGTGCCGAGGATAGCCCAAAGGGCAGGACTCTGAACTGATAGTGTTGACCCAGAGCCACAAACCTCAGGAATTTGTGATGCCTCGGGTGAATAGAAATGAGCTGGTAAGCATCCTGCATGTCCAGGGAGGCTAGCCAGTCATGTTGATGAAGCAAAGGTAACAGGGTTCCTAGAGAAATCATTTTGAATTTCTCCCTGAGGAGAAATTTGTTTAGCTTCTGAGGTCTAGAATGAGGCATACCCCAGACTTCTTTGGAACCAGAAAGTAGTGGAGTAGAACCCTGTGTTTCGCTGATGCAGAGGCACCAGTTCTACTGCCCTGTTGTTCAGAAGGCCCTGGATCTCGGCGGCGAGAAGGTCTGACTGAAGGATTGACAGCCTGGGTTGTCATTTGGGAGGACGATTCGGAGGGGTCTCCAGAATATTGAGAGAATACCCCTCGCGAATTATCCGAAGGACCCATTTGTCTGAGGTTATGGACTTCCACTGGTTGTAGAAGTGCATCAGACGACCTCCCACCGGAGAGGAAAAGTCCACCTCGGGCAGTGGAGATGGAACTTGGGCCGGCAACTCATAAGGTAGCACTGGGCGCTGGGCCCTGCGCTCTGTTGCGTCTTCTTTTGAGGTTGGGCAGGTTGGTTCTTATGGAAACTTTCTCTGCCTGCCTCAAAAGGACCTTGATATGAAACTGGCGCTTACCGACATGCCCTCGAGGAGGGTAGGAGGAAGTCGAGCCAGCTAATGGCGACCTAGTCTTCTGAGTAGCCTCTAAAGCTTGCTCTACCTGAGGACCAAAAAGATACGAGCCGTCAAAGGGCAACGCCATCACCTGCTGCTGTGCATCATTCGTGAAGCCCGAAGTACGCAGCCAGGAGTGACGGCGAGTACAAATACCAGCGGCTGCTGAACGAGAAGCAGTGTCGAAAGCATCCATGGCTGCTTTGACCTGTTGGTTATTAGATTCAATACCTCTGGTAATGGTCAGAAGAAGCTCTGACTTAGAGTCCGAGTCCGGAAGAGCTTCAACCATTTGCTTGATAGAGTGCCACAGGATATACTCATACTGAGAAAAATAGCCCTGGTAACTGGCAATACGCATACTTAAAGTGGATGCAGCAAAGACTCTCTTACCTAATGTATCAATCTTACGAGACTCTTTGTTAATAGGTCGAGCTGTAGTAGCTTGAGGAAGAACGACCTTATCATTCTCTGCCAGGACTACAATAGGACCCGCAAAGGCTTGAGATGCCAAAATGGGACGATCCTTGGGGGCTGAATATTTCCTATCAATGGATTTAGCCACCAAAGGGGTAAGAGCAGGATTATTCCATACCATTTGAGACAGCATCTCGAAGGAAGGTTGAATCGGAGGAGTCAAACGTGAGGGATCTCCGAAGCATGAAGATATTGGAGTCTTAACCGCTTCCCAGGATCGATGTCTGTAGTCTGGAGAGAAAGAGTGGAGCTCAGGTTCTTCAACAGAGACTTAAAGGACAGGTCCTCGACCACAGGCTCTGTAGCAGTGAAAGATCCTGCTTCGTCCACTTCATCACCCAACCAAAGGTCTGGGTCAGGCTCAACGTCATCTCCTGATAGTCCAGGGAGGACTGTTTGGACAGGAAAGGAGTGAAATACAGAAGAGGAAGGAAGAATTGAGAGGAAAGAGGAGTCCTCGAGGCTCCGGCGCCGAGGAGGCAAAAGCGGACCCAGCAGGCGCGAAGAGCAGCGTCAGGCGCGAGAAGCGCCTAGCTGTGGACAGCGCGCTGAAAGATGGCGCTGTGAAGGTACAGGCGCTGCAGACTGTGCCGAGAGTTCGCGACGACTTTCATGGACTGCGCCGACAGCCCCGGACGCCAAAAATGGCGCTAAGCCCCGCGATAAGGCGGACGGCGCCAAAGGCGCCGAAGCATCCCAGGACCCTGAGAAACATGGTTAGAAGGGAAATAGCAGGAGATAAGAGCATCGTGTGGCCCCTGCGCCGCAGCCATGTGAGGGGGGGAACACCTAAGCGAGAGTCGTCGGCACCGAGGAAGGTGCCGCAACCAGGAAAGTCCAACCGCCTCTACCTGGTCACCCGACAAGCCCGAGGCCCGCTGGCAACCGAGCCAGGTAGCAGAACCAACCTCTGAGCCCACTGCTCCATAAGAGCGCCCACTGATGAAACTGCTCATCTGAAGACCTACCTATAGGCGGGTAGGACTCGGATGTCGAGGCGACGGCTACCGGAAGCAGAAGTTGGCGACCGGGAGAGACCGCAACCAGCCACGATAACAGAGCGTCAACGCCAGACATATCAGAGGGCTTACTCGAGTGATGCCTTCTCTTTTAGACCTGTGGGTCAAGAAGAGCTCGAGGCCGAACGGTGCCGAGAATGCTACCGCTTGTTTTATGCTCCGGGACCGCCATCCCCAGGCATTGGACTGACTGTGTCGGACTCCGCTCGGGAGAAGGAGGCGGACCGGACCCAGCCCGATTGACTGAACAGGTTTACACGAAGTCTCCCTACCGTCACCTGACCTGCTCAATGGTCAACTCGCAAGTAGGCTGAGACTTCTTTATTGTATATTAAAATAGAATAAACTTAAGCGATACTATATCGAGATAATACTACAAAAAATAAACTGAAAACTATGCTGCTAGTTTGAAGTTTGACTCCGACAGACGAGGATACGTCATATTGAAGCGCACTTACGGGCGGAAAAAGGAACTGAGGGTGCGGTTGAGGGTCGACGAGATAGTTGGCTGCCACGCGTGAGTTGGGGTGCTCACGCGCCGTGCTGCCTCGCGGGCGCCATCTCTGGTGTCGACCCTCCAGCAAAAAGTTTGCTCCCGATGGGTCCTAGTGCCTCTGGCGCAGATCCCAATAGTGTGAATGAGTGGTGGAGACTTATGTCCAGGAAGATCAAATGTTCCTGCACTGATAGACAGCATCCCAATTGCATAAATGAAATATACAATGGTGAGCTGTCAGATAAATGAATTATCTACACTTGTGCTGTTTGACGTCCGACATCTCACTCATGGCTTATGCCACTCGTGAGGTTACCCGAGGTCAAACAGCACTTGTGTAGATAAATCATTTATCTGACAGCTCACCATTGAATATCCCATATATATGCAACAAGGGTGCAGATAAACAGAGTGAACACATCCATTTATCTGAGCTACTATGTGATAAATTTCATTTATCCACACAGTGCTAATATCATCAGCCGTTTATCCACACAGTGCAAATGTCATCTGCCATTTATCTATATAGAGGATAATGTATGTTCCTCTATCTGTAACAAGTTTGTAAACTCTTCAAGATGTTGTCATGGCGACGTTTGGAACCTCAAGAGCGTAGCTCGAGAGGTTCAGTCGCCATGGTGACCTTGAGAAGAGTTTTCAAATTTGTTACGGATAGAGGACCATACATTATCTTTTATAGTCTATGGTCACCTATCTGTTGCAGTTCAAATAAAAAATCACAATCAGTCGGCTGCTGTCACAGAAACGATCAGTTGGTTCAGTTGTTGACAGAAATATTTACTCACATTTGATGTGTACATTGGAAGTCAACATCGATAGTGGCACATTGCAAAAAAAAAAAAACAGACATAGAGGAACCTTACACTTTTTTAACTTAGCCGTTTTAACTATCAATCTCTTGGTATGGATGATCTATGTGGAAGTTTTGGCCTGACCTCCGGAACTGAAAATGTAACCTCGATTAACTGTACGCTGTTTAGTATGCAGCTCGCACTGACAGAGTTTCTTTCAAGATTCTAATTTGTTATGCTGCAGTAGCTACGTACCTGGTGCAGCATAACAGCAAGCTACTGCAGCATAACAACATTTTAGCTGGTATGGATTTCCAGTCATAACAACGTTCTAGCATACATTATACAGTGCTTATGACATTTAGAATATTTTGCCTCAGTTGCAGTACTAACCATATTCAAATGAGAATAACTTTTAAACAAAAAATGATAGCATGGTACTGTGAGCATGAAAGTTGTTCAGCACAAAAATATCTACAAAACGAGTGGTATTTCATTTATTGATATATTTTAGATTTTTTATAATTAGCAAAAAAAAACAGCAGAAAATTAAATTTTTTTTCATTTTGTCCACAAACAAATGTAAATAACTTTAAAATGAAAAATTATAGCATGGTACTGTGAGCACAAAGTTTATTCAACACATAAATATCTACAAAATGAGTGGTGTCTCATTTATATATTTTAGTTTTTTTATAATTAGCAAAAACAGCAGAAAATTCAATCTTTTGCACTTTTTCGTCAAACAAATGCAAATAACTTTAAAACGAAAAATGACAGCATGGTACTTTATGCATAAAAGTTGTTCAGCACAAAAATATCTACAAATTGAGAGATGTTTCATTTATAGATGCCTTTTTAGAGTTTCTATAATCAGCAAAACATGGCAGAAAATTCAATTTGTATTCACTTTTCTAACAGATGCCCCCCCCAAAAGAATTGTGTATCAAACTTGTTCATTGTGTACTGACCATAATGTAAAGTTGGAGTGTCCATAGTAACCGCTTAGCAACCAGTATGCTAAGTGGAGCTACACTGGGAAACATTTATCAAAAATAAAACACAAACTACACTAAACAGCAATAAAAAAGCGTTCAAAAAACTCCTATCCTATTGCATAAATGGAATATGCAAAGGAAAACTCGTGGAATAAATGATTTATCTGCACTCGAGTAGTTTGACCTTGGACACTACACTCGTGGCTTATGTCACTCGTGATGTTACCCTAGGTCAAACTGCTCTTGTGCGGATAAATTATTTTTTCCACTTGTTTTCATTGCACATCCTCTATGTATGTATATATATATATTTTTTTTAATGTAAGTATTTATGCTCCTTCGGCTGCCCCCTTCTGTCCGACCCCATCAGCCCCGTCACCCCGGTATCACCGGGTTTTACCTTCAGCCCGGTTGCTGGGCGCAGAGCCTACAGCGGGTCAGGCGTCATCCTGCAACCAGGGTATTTCCTCTGTTTCCTCCCATTCCCCATTGCGGGGGCGCACACAGCCAGACGTGTGTTTGTGGAGGCGCGCGCACATCAGCAGAAGTCCTGCAGCCCCCTCCTTTTGCCCGGTGCCTGACAGACCAGCACCACCCGCAGGTCTCCACCTGGGAGGCAGTCATTCGGCGGGAGCACCAGGCCACCTTCCCCGGTAGAGAAGAGCTGTCCTCCGGATGCTCGATCCTCTCCCTCCCCAGACGACCCCCGGCAGCCCGCTCACACTGGTCGATGGCATGACAGGAGGTAAGGCATAGATCCCTCAGTCCTTCACACCACTGGGCCGGCAGTGTGTGTGTGTGTATATATATATATATATATATATATATATATATATACATACACATACATAATCTACATTTTTTTGGCCCCTGTTTTGGGGGAGCTGACAGGCAAGGCTCCGGTCCCCCCACCGTGGGGGCTCACATCCATCCCGACTGGCATCCCCATCACCGGTAACACCACTGGGACATCATGGAGCCCACCAGCTCCGCTTTCTCCCACCCGTGCAATGGCTGTGTGTACGCATGTGGAGGCATGCGCACACCACGGTTCTGCAGCGCCTTCCCTATTCATGCCACCTGCTCACCTGCACTACCTTCAGGCCTCCACCTGGGGGCAGCTGTACTGTGGTGGCAACAAGGTCCCTTCCCGGGAGAGGAGAGCTGCCTTGTGGCTGCTCAGTCCCTCTTCCCCTCTCACCCACAGCCGACCACCGATGACCCAGGCTCGCTCCCGAACCCAGGTCACCTGCGTAGCATCAGGTGTGGTGTCCAGCACTTCAACCCTCAGTGCCACTGGGCCGACCTCAAACATATTTTGAATGAAGGATGAGTATAGCACTCTACCCCCTCCACATTTCAGAGTGCCATTAGTATTAATAGACGGAAATAAAAAACAATAATATTGTAAAACATTCACAGAGACTGCCCTCAATGGCTGCCTCAAATATAGCGTATAGCAAACCCCTTAAAATTCAACAGGTCAACATGAAACCCCACAAAACATCACGATCTATGAACAATTAACTAATCCAACATTGTAAACCATTGCCTACTAATCATTTATTTTCATATAGCCCCAAGCAAAAGAGTCTTTACTGACAACCTAAATATTGAGAGTCTGCAAGATGGTAGTCCAAGTTAGAGACAAGAAGTATTCAACTGCCACCACATGCAGTCCAACTAGCTATGAGTCCCGAGAATAAATACAATGAGTATCACGGCAGCCTTGCTACAGAATACTTAGGATTTGCTAATGAAAAAGAAAACAGTACTTATTAAAGGCAATTATGATACAACAAACAATTTGAAACAGCCACTAGATCACCACTTTTTGAGGGTTTAGCAGTCCCTAACAAGTGGAAGCAGATTAATAGCAAGGCCAGATCAGGTTTCTTCCTCTGATTCCTCTTCTGCATACGCTCCTGCCATCTCGAACTCCTTCTCGATCATCACAACCCTTTTCCCACCTTCCACAGGATCAGTAAATTGATAAGTATGACCCCTATACTGAATGAGGAGGGGTGCCGCTATTCGGAGGGAATGTACTATCCCCAGACTTTTTAGCCAGGCCTGCACCGCATCAAACTTCTTGGGTCTTGACCTGGTTGCAAATGAGAGGTCTGGAAAGAGGTGAACAGTGTGTCCTTCATAGTTCAAATTCTCTGAGTCCCAAGAGGCTTTTGACAGTGTGTCCATTATAACAACTCCTGTGGCCACTATCAGGATCATTCTAGGTGAGTTTGACTGTGTCGCCACCAACCATGGTGAGATTCGGTAAGCTTTGATCAGTTAGGATGCCATAGATGCTGTGTCCATTTGCAGGGCCCCTGCTAGACAGTCTTGAAAGAATTTTAACAGCTCTAGTCCTTTGCTGCCTTCTGGAAGCCCTGCTAGCCAGAGATTAACAGCCTGGTGTAGGTTTTCCAGTGCTTCCAGTTGGTACCAGAGTTGGCTGTTCTCCTGCACTGACTGGAGGCAGAAAGGGCTTTTGTTGCTTGCACCTCCACCAAGGTTGCTGTCTTGGTGGCCAATTCTATCTTCACATCGTGCTTGTTCAACCAAAAGAAGCAGCATCTACACCAATATTCTCCTGAGTATTTATTTCAAGCAAACATGAGTCCAGCACATTAAGCCTGTAATGGAAGTTAACGCCAACTCAAGTGCCTTTAAGTTGGCGTTACACTTTCATTACAGGCTTAATGTGCTGGACTCACATTTGCTTGAAATAAATACTCACTCGGGAGAATACTGGTGTTGGTGCTGCTTCTTTTGGTAGAACACTGATGCATTTAGCTCTACACGGCAAGTACTGGAGCTGGGTAAAAGAGCTGTGAGTTCGGCTCCCCGTCCAGGACATCCACCTCAAAGACCAATGCTAGGTCATGATAAAAGTATGTTATACAAAATCACTTAAAAAACTGATGTAGGCATGTAACAAACTGTAGCCCCCACACATACAGATCAATCATTTCATGTCTTCACTGATGCTTTTTCAAGATCTTGAAAAAGCGTCAGTGAAGACGTGAAACGTTGATCTGTGTGTGTGTGGGGGGGTGCTACAGTTTGTTACATGCGATGACCGGTCTAGTTTTTTTAAGTGATTCTGTATTAATAAAACCCTTTATCGTGACCTAGCATTGGTCTTTTGTGGTGGATGTCCTGGACGGGGAACCAACCTCACAGCTTTTTACCCTTTCCAGCTTGTATGTGGTTACGGCTCTGTCCCAGCAGTGTCCTGAGCCGCCTTCCCCTCCTTTTGCCTGTTTGTTCTACAAGTACTGGAGCTGCTTTCCCTGACATAATTCACATTGTGCTTGCCTAGTTTCTTAAGGATCGCTGCGACCTTCAGGTCAATGGCCTGCACGGAGAGTGTCAGGGACTGCCAGAGAGGCTTGGTCATCCCAGATGCTGTGGCTGAGGATGTCATGGCCTGCATGGAGAGTGTTAGGGACTGTCAGGGAGGATCAGACATCCCAGATGCTGTGGCTGAGGATGTCATGGCCTGCATGGAGGTGTTAGGACTGTCAGGGAGGATCAGACATCCCAGATGCTGTGGCTGAGGATGTCATGGCCTGCATGGAGAGTGTTAGGGACTGTCAGGGAGGATCAGTCATCCCAGATGCTGTGGCTGAGGATGTCATGGCCTGCATGGAGAGTGTTAGGGACTGTCAGGGAGGATCAGACATCCCAGATGCTGTGGCTGAGGATGTTGCAGCCTGCACAGAGGGCATCAGGGACTGCCAGGGAGGATTGGTCATCCCAGCTGCTGTGGCTGAGGAGGTCGTGGTCTGCTATCCCACCTGCTACTGCTTTTTTCCGCCACCACTGCCTTCTTTATTTGGACAAACCATCTTTTTATTTAGTATCTTCTGATTCCTATTGACAAGAACTGTCCAGTAGGCTACATCTGAAGTTTGCTCAATATGTTTTCAACAGTACTTAAAACATGAGAATCTCTCTGCCATGCAGGGCTAAAGCAAAGCATGCCTTCTTGTTATGGAAGCACAGGAAAACCAGGAGCAGTTATAAAATTCCCAAGTAACAGTCTATTATTATCAATAACAGCAAAATAAAAATAAAAATTAATCAATATAACTATTTAAAAAGGCAGTACAAACACAGAAAACAAAGTCCTCCATCTGAGGATATCTCTAATTCCAAGTTTCAGTTTCACAGTCTTTCTCCCACTCTAGCAAAAGCATTGCTGCTCTTATTTCTGCCTCCTGAGCTCGTTAAGAGACCAAAACTTTGTAAGTTTCTTCCCTTGCAGGTGCAGCAAAATAGAACATGATGTCCCAGAACTGGCCTCTTGTTGAGAGCTCTGCAAAAGAGTTTGTGCGGCATGTCAAGGTTAACCCCCTAAATTCCAAATAGCTTTTTGCAATCATTTCAACAGTATAACTATATACAGTTTCAAACTAAGGGATCCCAGTATCACTTATAGTTTCACACAAAAATTCACATATACTTTTATAAATGAAAATACGCAAGGGGAAAGAAAAGACAGAAACAGCAAGTGAAGGCAGAGAGATAGCGAGAGGCAGAGAATCGCAAGACCATCAGCGTGATCAGTTCCTAGGTCTCACAAGAACATTTGGTTGGCCAACCAGACAGACAAGAGACAGAAAAGGAGAGGACAGAACAGATCCTTGTGTTTAACTCTTTCTGTGTAACAAATGGGACAGGGTCTTATTCAACCCAGTCACATACCCCCTCTTTAAGAAGGAACCTGTTTTAAAAACAGATTTCCAAAACTTTCTATTAATACTCTTCTAATATTAGCTTATAACCTTTACAGTTCAGTGCATGTGTAGTACAGCAAACAGTGAAGTTTAAACTCACACTTTTTTCAACCTTCTGAGTTCTCAATTCTTGATCCATATCTTGACAGAAAATCAGCACTGACATTCTGTTTTCGGAATTTGTGTATCACCTTAAATTTAAATGGCTGTAGTGCCAGGTACCACCTTGTGATTCTGGAATTTTTATCCTTCATTTGATTAAGCCAACAGAGAGGATAATGATTGATTAGAAGTACAAAGTTAGCTCCCAGCAAATAAAACATAAGTACTCCATGGCACACTTTGCCTCAAGGCATTCCTTTTCAATGGTGGCGTACCTTTTCTCTCTGTCATGCAGCTTCCTACTAATATATAGAATGGGATGTTCCATCCCATCTATATTTTGACTCAAGACCACACCTAACCCAATCTCTGATGCATCTGTCTGCAACATTTTTTTCTCAAAGTCTGCGCTTCGTAAAACAGGAGCTGGACATAATGCAGCCTAGATGGGCCAGAAAGCTTCATCACACTCTGGGGACCATTTCATATTATTAGGGAACTGTTTCTTCATGAGTTCAGTGAGGGGAGTAGCTAACTAGGCAAAGTTGGGAACAAATCTCCAATAGTAACCAGCCAGCCCTAAAAATGACCTGACATGTTTCTTTGTTTTAGGGATAGGACTGCTAGCTATAGCTTCTATCTTAGAAATCTCTGGCTTTACGTCTCCATTTCCCAAAACATATCCCAAATATCTGGTTTACTGCATGCCCAATGCACATTTGGTAGGATTAATGGTCAGAGCTGCATTTTTGATAGCTTAGATAACTGCTCGTAGGTGTTTCAGGTGGCTTTTCCAGTCTGGACTGTACACCACAACATCATCCAGGTACGTAGCACAACAGCCAGTGTGAGGGGATAAAATGACATCCATGTACTGCTGGAATGTAGCGGGTGCACCATATGAACCAAATGGCATGGTGGTGAACTGACAGAATCCAACAGGGGTGGCAAATGTAGTTTTATCTCTGGATTCTTTAGCTAGGGGAATCTGCCAGTAACCCTTGGTGAGATTGAGAGTACTGCTGTACTTGGCACTTCCCAGTCTGTCCACCAAATCATCTACCCGCTCATACGATAACTGTCAAATTTGGACACTTAATGAAATTTCCTAAAATCAAGGCAGATTCTTACACCCTCTGCTTTTTTGTTTACAGTCACCATTGATGATGACCAAGCTCTTCTCGACTCTTCTACGATACCCAATTCTTTCATTTTTTTGCATTTCCTTAACCACGTCTGCTCTTAACTGCTCTGGTAATCTGTATGTCTTTAGTCTAATAGGGCAAGCATTCCTTGTCACTATTACGTGCTCGCTCCCTTTTGCTCGGCCTGGCACTGTGGTAAAAGTACTTTTAAATGTCTTTAGCATGTTACAAATTTCTGCAGTTTGTTCTGAGGTTAAGGAAACATTCACCTTTATAGCATCAACAATGACAGTTTGTTCCAGTCTGTCATAAGCTATATCAATATCTTCTTTATCAGTTTCTGGTAAAACTAACAAAGCAGCCTTTGGTGTTTTTTCAACCCATTTCTTCAGGAGGTTTGCGTGGTATATCTTGGTACAATGTTTCCTATCAGGGGTCTCAGTTTCATAGTTAACTGTGCCAGTACGTCTAAGCACTTTATAAGGGCCTTGCCACTTCATTAATAGTTTATTTTCTGTAGTGCGTGATAATTGCAAGACCTTTTCACCTGGCTCAAAAACTATTTCTTATACTCCATGGTCATAATACGTCTTCTGCTGGTTTTGGACCTCTTCCTAATTATTGTGGGCAATTTCAACATATTTTGTCAGTTTCATTCTCAAGGCACACATATAAGATGTAATAGATTGTTTCTGATGGGGGTTATCTTCCCATGTTTCTTTTATTATCTTCCCATGTTTCTTTTATTACATCTAGTGGCCCTCTAGGTTGTGTATCATATAGCATTTCAAATGGTGAAAAACCTGTTGAGGCTTGTAGCACTTCTCTGTAAGTCTTTCCCTTCCCCTTTTACAAACCTTTTTATGTTTGCTTGCACGCATGTGCAAGAAACATAGTGCCATCATCTGAGTTTTTCAGAGGTGTGTCAGCATCTTCCAATTCAGTCAGTGTGTTTGCAGGCGTGGTCACAGTTCTCCAATCACTGCTGAAGCTGTCTATGACAGCAGTTGAAAATGCAGTGGCATACAGTTGAAAGAGGGAGCTACGCTTCAGTGAGCAGCTCCTCCCCACACACACACAGATCAACTGTGTCGGTTCCCTGATAGATAGGTGTAGTCTAGTCTAGCTTAGAGAGACAAGCCACACATCATTACTTTAATAAACTGTTCCCTGCCAAAGCAGGACCACCAAAATGTGTGGATGCCTAACAGTCCTTACACACGCCAGCTCTCCAAAGCACACCTTCATGGACTCCATGGGTTCTAATCCTCCAGAAAAAAATACCTCAGCATTTGATGTGAAAACTCAGACTTCTTGTATGTGTAATTCCAAGCATTTCTCTTACTAGACTCTGTCAATGTGAACTCCTCGCTGCTAAAACCTATGCAAACGAACTTGAGCTGCATTGTACTACCTGCAGCTGAAGCAAACAGCCAGAATGCACAAAGGAGAACATACTGCTATGCATTTCAGCAGCAGCCAGTGGGGAGGTTTTCATGACTGAAGCACTTTAATGCACCTTTTAGTGCTGTCATATACACACCCCTGTGTGGTAATTCACTAAACTGCACACTTAGTCTGGTAATGCAGCTTCAAAATATTTTTTTCTCTGAATTGCCGTGAGCTGGCATTTAGATAGAATCACACAGCTCTTTCTCAAATCAGATGCTCAATGAAGTCACATCACCTTGTGACCCTAAACATCTTAGGGTTGGACATGTGCCCTAACAAAATAGCGAAAACTAGGTATAGAAAAATAAAACACAAATTCAACCGTAGCTCACAATCGAATCCACCCTTTTCTCTGGTGAATCTGAAGCCGCCTAACAGCCCACCACCCCTGGGGTGCTCATGCACTCCCTCCACCTGCACAACATATGGCCGACGGGGGTGCTGTTGCATTTTATTTCATAATTTCCTGATCCTGTTGCTGCCACCATACTGATACAGTAATACTTTTTATGGCTCAAAAACTGCTTGACATTAGCTGAATTATAAATGGCATCCCTGTTTGACACTGTGGTGCGGAAATATGGTGGTGCTCAAATTTTAAGCCAAGTATTACATGCAGATATTTTGTTATTGACTCATGTCACTTACCATTTTATGCATCTATTGATTTTTTCAATTCACTTTTGCTGACAAATGTTGATCGCGGGGATTCTGGTGTCACAATTCAGTTCAGCGACGTTGTAACATCTTAGTGCAGATGCTAAGTAACTGTTTTAAATGCTGAAAAGTTAACAGCGATGAAAGTGCATGAACTTCTTTCTTCCTGTCTGGAGTTGTAGTGGTGTTATTAGCGCATGTCCCTTGCTCCAGATCCATCAGTGAGATGTCTATTCTGTGCAATGGACAGTGGCTGAATGTTATCAGCTGACAGTTTTCATTTCATTACCAACAGATAAATATTCAGGGCTTTGCAAATGCAACTTTGCTGGTAGCACAGTTTCATGCCCCCAAGTGTCTCATCAGTTAGTGGTTATATCTAAACCGATGATCACAAAAAGTATGAAGAAGATTTGCCACTGAGTAATGTAAATGCCAATCCACCTAAGCACCTTTAGGCTGCAAACATAATTTAAACGTATAGGGATTCTGGACCGGTGTATCACTCCTTGGCACAGCAACAGTTAATAAGTTTAAGCACATTCTCAGGACATTGTTTCACTTGCCCCCTCTCCCCACTACGATCCTGGGCACCTGAAATAAACCTGACATTTTAGTATCTGTTTTACATCTTGGCTCAGTTAGGCAATCAATGCTGTAAGAACATAAACAGACATATAAATGGGGACTATAAGAACATGGTCACCTGAAATAAACCTGACATTTTAGTGTCTGTTTTACATCTTGGCTCAGTTAGGCAATCAGCGCTGTAAGAATATAAATGGACATATACATGGGGACTATAAGAACATGCCGTGGGTGCTTTTGCCTTAGTTCAGCTGTGCAACATCAGCCTGAAGCTCTGGTAGGGCTTACTGTCTACCACTTTGTTCACCCCCATGTACCTGCACCATTTCATATCCTCCCTTGATCTACAGTGAGTGGATCCCTCATTCATACGTCACATATGCACGCAAAAAAAAAAAAACAGTCTTCAAAAATTAAGATACATTTATTATGTTTGTTATGTTTGCTTGCACGCATGTGCAAGAAACATAGTGCCATCATCCGAGATTTCGGAGGTGTGTCACCTGCTCTTCCAATTCAATCAGTGTGTTGGCAGGCGCGGCCCCTGTAAGCCAATGCATGATGGAGCTGTCTATGACAAGCTCCAAAATGCAGTGGCATACAGTTCAAAGGGGGAGCTACACTTCAGTGAGCAGCGATAAGATATCGCTTGCTCATGCGCAGCTCCCCACACACACGCGGTAGTGGCGCCCCCACACACACGCACACTGTATAGCCGACGGGGTGCTCAATCCCCCGTCAGCTGTGCTGCGATCCTCTACTTCAAAGCCTTCCAATGCCATGCTGGGTGCCTGCCCAGCTTGGCAACTCATGATATAGCCAGGGGTGCCCAATCCCCGTCGGCTCCACTGTCCTCACCCCCAGTGCTGGGAGCCCAGCCCAGCATGGCAATCAATGCTCTGGGCGACGGGGTGCCCAATCCCCATCGGCTGAATGCCCCCAATCCGTCCTTGTGCCATGCTGGGAGCCCACCCCAGCGTGGCAAACGCCCCGTTGTCATTGGAAAAAAAAGAACACCTGTAAAGAAAAACGGTCCCACGTAGTCTCCCTGGTCCCTCCCACAACCCGCACCCACCCACTGCACACCCTGCTTCTCACACACCCCCTCACCCTATACTTACCACTGACCTCGCGCAACGATCTTCGATGGACTGGGAACACGCTCGTACTCTTCAAAGCCAACCGCGAACTGAGGAAATGCCGTAAGCTGTATAATGGGCTAGATGGGGGGTTTTCAACTTTGTTGCATACCTCAGGCATTTTTGAATTTGTGCACCACATTTTCAACATGGGGTTTTTGGGACCCCTTCTCATGAATGATGTCACTGTCATGGCGTTATTCAGGCCCGAAGGGTGATTTCGCAGTCACTGCGCGAAATCACCTTTCAGGACCGATTAATGAAATGACACTGCCAGTGCTCATAAGGTGGGCTCTCAAAAAGCCAATTTTGAAAATTTGGTGGAAAAGTTTCAAAAAACGACTGTTTTATGAGCATGCGTTGTGCAGTTCCTATGCACGCTCGTAAGTTCGCGAATTTTCAATATTTTCACTCCAGATTTTCAACATTGACATTTTACCACACCTCCTTATAAGTAGTACAGCTGTCATTTTTCACATCTCACCCAAAATGTGTTTCCGCCCATGTAGCGCACAATGGCGCAGTCGGTGTGCTAAATCAATGTACGGGACAAATTAAGAAAATCACAGTGACACTGTTCATGAGCAGAGGTCTTAAAATGGCTATGTTGAAAATTTGGTGAAAACATTCCTAAAAATGACTGTTTTACGAGCGTGCGTTGCGCAGTTCCTATGCATGCTCATAAGTTTGCAAATTTAATATTTTCACTGCAGATTTTCAACACTGCCATTTTATTACACTTCCTTATGAACAGTACAGCTGCCATTTTTCATATATTGCTCAAAATGTGTTTTCGCACATGTAGCGCACAATGGTGCTGTTGGTGTGTGAAAGCAATGTTTGGGACAGATTAAGAAAATCACAGTGACACTGTTCATCAGCAGAGGTCTTAAAATGGCTATGTTGAAAATTTGGTGACAAAAGTCCATAAAATGACTGTGTTACGAGTGAGCATTGCGCAGTTTCCACGCACCCTCGTAAGTTCATGACTTTGTAATATTTTAAGTCCAGATTTTCACCAGTGGCATTTTCCACACTGCCTTATTTACAGTACAGCTGTCATTTTTCACAACATGGCCGAAGTGTGTTTTCACACTTTCAGCGCAGAGATGCGTGGTCGCTGTGGGAAATTATTGTTCGGGACAGATAAAGAAAATCACAGTGACACTGTTCATGATCGGAGGCACCAAAATGCCTGAGTTGACAATCTGCTGTAAAAAAATCCCAACCTAATTATATTACGGTGTGCTTGTACAGTTTCTATGTACTCTCATGACTTTACCGTTTTTTTAAATAATTTTACTGCAGATTTACAACATTGCCATTTTTTACACCTCCCCATGAACAGTACAGCTGTCATTTTTTACATCCTGTTCGGAATGTTTTTGCACCTGTGGTGCTAAATGCCGTAGTTGCTGTACATAAGCAGCTTTAGGCTAAGAAACTGATATTCCCCTGTTCATGAGGTGGGGTCACAAAAAAACCATGTTGAACATTTGGAGTGAAAATACCAACGAATGCCTGAGGTATTAGGGTTTCCAACCATAACGCCCAACCCTGTAGAGAATGACAGGCATCAGGGGTGTGACTTGGGATTCTTGCCTGTAATGCTCATACCATTCCATACCCTGCAGCCAGTGAGAAACACTGAGGTATGCCTTGGACTCTTCGGCCCCAAAGTTCACCCCATTCTCCCTATTTACACTCCATCACTGTATTTCCTAATGGAATGGGGGTCGCATAAGGACCAAAGACCCCAAGGAACACCGTGACACTTGCCAGTGTCTGCAGGGTGGTGTGTACTGAAATGGCGTGGCCGTTATGGCTGACGACCCAAAGGCACACCCCAATGCCTGTCACTTTCTGCAGGGTGGTGGTGGGGTTGGCTTCAGTTCAATACTTCACTGCCATTGCTATTACGCAGCTCTGTAACTTCTACACTACCACTGCCAATGCCAGCAAGCAAACATTCGGCATTGACAAATGCCTGACATTCAGCACAAGAACTGCAATAGGTAGCAACATCTTCATGAATTCCAGGCCAGGAAAATCTGTACAGCAATCTGGCAAGGGTACGATTCCTCCGTGAGTGACCAACCATAGGACTATCATGTGCTATCTGTAACAACTCAGATCTATACTTTTGTGGTATAACCTGTTGTTCTATCTGTTCCTGTGTCTGAGGTTTAACACAAACTCTGTACAGCAACCCATTACATTTTTTAAACATTGGTTCACCCTGTTTCTGTAGCACCCCTAGGTGCTTAAAATAACCTTAGAGAGAAGCATCATTAGTTTGCTCTGAAACAAAATCACAATCAGTTATCAGTTTAGCTACAGCATTTTCATATTTTAACCCCTTATGTCCACCAGTCTTTTGATACCACTGTTGTTTCAGGTGTCTTCTCTCTTTCCTGGCTTCCGGATCTTGGAGCTGGGCTCAAACAAGTCTGCATTAAAGTCACCAAAAGGAAAAGTGTCCCCACCATCTGAGATCTTCTTTACATGTGCTCTTGTTAACACTGCTGCTGAGGGCCATCCTTACAATTGCTGCTCTAACAACCATAACAAAAAATGGCTTCAGCTGCCATCCCTTTCAGTGCAGGACTGAATGTAAATCATCCAACCGATCCAGCAGATGGAGAGAATAACATACAATATTAACCACAGGAGGGAACAATACAACAACAGATGGACTAGATGGGAGCTTTATAAGGATAAGGTATGAGGGACCCCCATTCTCATTTATTCCTGCTCCCTCAGTATATATCCTTCCCTTGCTCGGTTTCCTAACTAGGTATATTTAAGCCAGTAAATAAGAAATTAAGGGCCAGATATTCAAAACTTTGCGCTGGGCAAAAACCATTTGCGCAGGTTTAGCGCGGGATTAGCGCAGGTCTGCCATATTCAAAAGGCCAAATAGCGTGGGCAAACTGCATTAGCACTGGGCAAAATTATAATGTATGCAAGGGGCAAACTGACATGAATACAGGCGCAATGCTATATTCAGCGACTAGCGCCGTGCTAAGTGGTTTTGCGCGACTTAGCGCGACACTTAGCGTGGTGCACTATACCGCCCTGCAAAAGCTGGTCTTAATCCTGGGCAATCAGCTTTGCGCGACATTATGGTTTATGCTATGCTTATGCTGGTTTAGCGGGTTTTATGCCGACTCCTAACAAATAAATATGACACATAGATAAAGCCAAACATAGAGGAAGCATGTTGCTAACTGATGGCATCACAACGATGCCATCATCTGTCACCAGTCCCAGCCATGCCAGGCAGTAGGTGGTGACCTGCCACTCAGTGGACAGCATGGCAGTGTGGCCATACAGCACACACCTGTGGACCACACTTCCGTGGACACCAACAGATGCCAGCACACACATGCAGCACTGTGGGCATGGAGGATGTTGAGGGAGCATATATGGGTGGCGAGGCTGTGCTACAGATCAGGTGTGGCCACAAGGCTGGGACACATCATGCAGTGTACATGGGTCAGTATTGGGAATACCCCAACACCAGTGTGCCTTTCGGATAATATATGCCCCCCCGCCACATACCTCACAGCTGTACAACTGCCATAGCACACAAAGCCAGAAATGTACATGTCACTGTGAGCATCCATGCCACAGGTGCAGCATCTGTGGGTCACACAACAGCGTAACAGTAATGTCCAGTGTCAGAAAACATCCGCAGGTTGGGCCGCTCACTGTGTATAGTGCAGTCATCATCACTGCCCTACACACCATAGGCATTGCTGTGTCCACGCACTACTGGCCCCCTTGCTACTGTAGTTTCTGCTGTGCACTGTAGCATGCCCTACAATGTGACAGTTGCATGCAGCACCACCACCACCTGTGCCTATGGTGTCCTGTCCCCTGGGGTATAATATGCTATGCTGTACTGTTTACATGTAGCCTGCAGCTATCATCATGCACTGCCAGACTGACCTACAGGTGGAGCTGCGGTTGGACCGGTCAGCCCTGTACTTCCAGACTGACCTACAGGTGGCTCTGTGGACTCTGCAGTAACGCTGGGCAAACTGCATGCAAATCAGGGTATAATGAGATACTAATCCGGTTGTTTGCCCAGAGACTACGTAGTAGGCTCATTTGCATGGCACTTTTGAATATGGCACTATTGCCCCGGCAAACGTAGGTTTGTTCGGCTAACTGCTTAGCTCCGCTTAATGCCGCTTAATGTAAGCAAGCGCTAACGGTACGGGAATATTATACAGTTTTGATCACTGTTCTTTCACATCTGCTGCTTCCTGCAGCTGTACTGAGTCCATGCATTTGCTGGCACACACATTGGCCACGTAGTTCGTCTGTACCTGCCCTCATGTTGCTGTGTACTGTGTTGTTGTTGTGGGTTGCACTTCCTGGTTGCTTTATTCAGTGCTGTCTTATTCCAGGGCTATTTTTGCCCTGCATTCCCAGACCAGTTTGCATGGCCTCATTACCATGCCATATTCGGAAGCTGTTTGCCCTGGGCTATTCCTTTTGAATATAGCGTGCTCTGTGCTCCGGGCTAAGTTTGCCCACTGGGCAGTGCTAATTTTGCCTCAGGGCAAAGTTTTGAATATCTGGCCCTATATGTGACTCTCCCTACAATTCCTCTCAATATATTTCTTTAGAACTGATTTTGATTAATCAATTGACAGTTCAGGTTTTTTAATGTTATTTGACCTCTCTCTCATTTTGTTTTTATTTTCTGTTGTTCAATTGTTGGGTACTTTTTACCTAAATCTGATTCTTTTTTTTACTTTCCTCTGATTTTTACTATATTGGTTTAAGAAAATTGAATAGGTAAAACTTATAACATGTATTCGAGATAAAACAATACTGTATTAAGAACTGAAAGAAAGTACTTCAGTTTTAGAAATGTATAACCTGTTTGATGCTTGACTTGGAATAGATCTGTTGTACTTTGATGACGAAACATCTTATGTAAAATAAAAATGAAAATAATAAAGAAATAAGCATTAAAAAGAAAAACACTGCTGCTGAAACTGCAGGACTCAGTTCCTCAGAGATTAACTCAGTAAATCCTAGACAGTCATTTCCAATAATCACGGGTACAGATAACTTGGGTACTACTCCCACTTTTATTTGGTGCGACACCCCATTAATATTCAGGGTCACTTGTGTGGTAGGATAATATCGTGTGTCCCCGTGGATGCAAATGACACCAGTACCTGGTCCTTTTACAGTGTTTTCCCAGCACTTAAACATGTACTAGGGTCTGTCTGCTTCCTAAATCAATAAGTCGCTTTACAGTCTTATCTCCCACCTTGACATCTGTTTAATAATTGCCCCAGTTTGCTAAGGCCAAATCTGCTTCATTGTTACTCTCCTTATTTTTAGGGCAGTTTCTTGCGATATGGCCTGGCTTGTTACAATTATAGCAAATAAAGTCTTTGGGTGCAGATTTGTTACCCCCACCAGAGCTTTTATCTGATCTGGAGTTAAACTGGGAAAAAGAGGGTCCTACCAGTGCTTGGCTGTTACCTCATTGCTGCGTAGTCTGTCTCGCCATCAGACAGTCCTTGGCCAAAGAAATGGCCTTTTCTCCACTTTCTGGTCATTGTTCTTTCACCCAAAGCTGCACATTTGTAGGCAGGATGTTGATGAATTGCTCCACTGCAAATGTGTCAGTGATCTGTGAGACTGTTTTGCCCTCTGGTTGGAGCCATTTAATAAGGCATTCTCTGAGTCGGGTGAAGGCTTCTCGAGGATTGTTGAATGAGTTGTACTTCAGAGACTGGAATCTTTGCTTGTAGGTCTCTCCTGAGATGTCATATCTTTTCAGGATTTCCCTTTTCACAAGGTCATAGTTTTCTGACTGTGCAGTGTCCATACTGCTGTAGACAAGTTGGGCTTTACCTGTCAGGTAAGGAACCAGCCTGATTGCCCACTGCTGCTTTGGCCACTGGCTGCAACCCTTTCAAAAGCTGTCAGGTATGCTTCGACATCATCCGAGGGACACAGCTCTGTACGTTTAATGTCTTTTAAGTTGTTTGTGTCTTGTTGCTCTTTTGGACCAGTGCCAGATCCTCCAGCTCTGATAGACTGCAAATCATCCATCCATCACTGCATTTCTTCTGTTCTTTGCTGCTCCTGTCGCTGCATCTCTTCTCCTCTTTGCTACTCCTGTCACTGCATCGCTTCTCTTCTCTGCTTCTCGAGTTGCTTCATTTCTTTTTTTTTCTGCTTCTTGAGTTGCTGCATTTCTTCTCTTTGTTTCTGTGTCTCTTTTTGTTGCATAGCCCATCATTTGAAAAAGGCAGGCTTTCAGGTTCTGTCACTGCCTGTTCTTTTTTTTTCATCGCTGTCCAGAAGAGCCCAGAAGGGGATTCTTCCCTTGATGCACCTGGGGTTGCATGAGTCCAGAAGGGCAACCATCTGCGCTGCCACCCAAGGGCGCCCCCAAGTCCTTGAGGGAAAGGTGGGGTTCAGCGCTGCGACTCCTCTCCACCCCCCCATAGGGTACTGGAAGAGCGCCACCAATCCTCGCCCTGACCTCTCAACCCCTCGGATTCTGAGCAGCCCTCTTCCTCGGGACCAGCATGGAGGTTCCCTTTCCCGTAGGCCCCCCGAGGGAGGCTACAGAAACAGGGTTCCCTGCCCCTTCCTGGAATACCCCAGTAGCACCAAAAATGTCAGCTGTCTCGGCCTCTGCAGGAGAGGGAACCCCCCTCTCGAATCCCAGTGCCATCACTCCCAAGGGGTCCCACGCCACCCCCAGCCGAAGAATCCTCAGAGGTAATTTGCTCAGGGGACTCAGGGATAGGGACAGTGGGTCGCCTGATGCCGCATCCCACTGAGGCCTCTGACTCCAAAGAATTGGGCTGCCAGTCCAGGTCCAACTCTGAGTCATCCCCCTCCAAAGAAGAAGTGACCAGAAGGACCTCCAGACTCGCAACACCTGGAGAGCCCCTAGCAGCTGTTGGGTGTCACCGGTGCCACCAATGGTGCTGGAACCCAGAGCGGTGCCGCCAATGGCACTGCCCGAGTCACCGACACCGTGAATGGCATTGGAACTCAGAGCAGCGTCGCCAACAGCGCAGCCCAAGCCACCGGTATAGCGAATGGTGCCAAGGCCCAAGGTGCATTCCCGATCACCAGTGCTGCGAACGGCACCAGAATTCAGAGCGGCACCACTTGGTGACACCAAGGGTCCGCCAGTGCTGGTCCCCACAAGTGAGGGCCGTGATACTGGGGGAGCCTGCACCTCCATGGAAGTGACTGCAAGGAACAGCGCCAGCAACACGACTCTGGGAGGAATCACGCCACTCCTTCGACCCCGAAAGAGAGGCCTACTTCTCGGCAAGGCTGGAAGTGGAGGAGGCCTCCTCCTCACTAGGCCGTATAGACCAAGGAGGGGACCAGGAAGAAAGGTCTAGAGATCTGGCCTGGGAGGCCAGTGGGCGACGTTGTACTCCAAAACTCCGCAGAGCCCTGCCAATCTTAAACGCGTGGATTTCCAGCACATGGCGGTCCATGGAAAAACAAGCGTTGCAGTGATCCATTTCATGGTTGGATCCCAGGCACCGAAGGCAGACATCATGTCGATCTGTGATGGAGAAATGCCAGCCACAGAGGCACGGCCCGCCTTGGATTTATGCTTGGCCCCCAAATCTGACATGATGCAAACAAATTATCGAATAACAGCAAAGATCCCAGTGCCGTCAAACTATATAAAAAGAATGGTCTTACTGGGTTCAACGGCACTGGGATGTAGAACTGGGATGAAGGTAGTGGTGTCAAAAATCCTGCCGTCGAAAGAAGGCCTAATGGTGTAGAAACTTTACTGTACTCGTGCAGAAGGTGCAGCCTCAATGGCAGGAGACACAGAACTGGGATGGTGGTGGAGTCTGCGGTGCCTAACAGCCACATCTCGCACACCACGTAGTACATTCCACTCATGGGTGGTGCCATCAGCACTGACTCCTCCCTCAAAAAAACAAAAGCTCCCGTGGCGGGTGCACACATTCGGCTTACACCCAACAGTAATGAATGTGCAGACTGATAAGGGAAGATCACCGGCCCCAAGGGTCAAGGGGCTAGTGCCAGAGGTAACGCAACAACCAGAACTGAGTCCAGCACCAGACGAGGGCGGTGCCAGAATTGGCACCAGGCCTGGCATAGCAATGCCTAAACCCAGTGCCAACACCAGCACCAACCCAGCACTAAAATGGCTGGCAATGGTACTGTGGCCGGTTCCATCACAGTGACACTGAATAGGGGTATGGCCAGTGGGGTAGGAGTCAGTAGGGCCATCACCGGCAAGAGCCCAGGGATTTTTGTCAAAGCCAAATGCTCTGTCTGGCTTGATGGCCCCACCTACGGCTCCAGTTCCACCGGCCCCACAGAACCAGGACCTGGCTCAGCTGGCAGAGACAAACAAGCCAGATGCTGCCCCCACTGCTCCATAAGAGCTGCCCAATATTGGAACAGCCCAATAGAGTCTTCACTTACAGACAGAGAGGGACTCCGGGCCGGAGACATCGACCTCCAAGTACGAGAGGCCCCTGGTGATGCCAACAGCATCAGTGAGGGCCTTCAGCTCTGGGAGACTGAGGATCCCAAGGCAGACCTAACAGAAGGCAACCTCGAGTAATACTGTTTCTTTCCGCTCCAATGGGAAGTGGAAGAATGCAAGGCTGAGCAGTGCAGAGAACCCAACCGGGATCAGGAACAGTCCCACTTCTTTTTGTGCTTCCTGGAGGACTGTCTTTCCTCCCGAGCACAGGACCACTCATCGTCAGAACCCTTCCCTGACAGGGAACATGGACTGGACAGGGCCCCACCACCAGAGCAGCTTGTCGGAGAAGGCTCATTACCGTGCCTTCCATGCCCTTCAGCTGTTGACTTAGTAGGCTAACAGGGACTGACGGAAATATTTTTGTAAAATCAGTAAACTGACACAAAGTAATAAATTCTAGCTTAAAACACTAAAACTGAGAGAACTAAATGCTGTTGTCATATAGACATGAAATTCTGACTCCCATCAGGTGAGCAATGTTGTCACTGATGCACGCTCAACAGCAGGAAAATGAAGTGAGGCAACTGAGGGCTGGTGCCAACATAAGTCATGGGGCAGCGAGCCACATCTCATGATGCCAAGCGTGCACACAGGGTCCTGGCATCTGCAGCTAACTCTCACTAGTGTGAATCGATGGTGACAACTGGTTCCTGGACGACCCACTGCTCCATGAGAGCCGTCCAATGACCAAACTGTGCTCATCCAGTGCAGCCCCAGAAGGCAGAGGGAAAACTGGAGGCAGGAGAGAGAGTGTGAGGAGGTCCAATGTGATTTCCTGCCCCACTGAAGGTGATGAAAGATGGCACCAGGACTTCCACACCCAAGGGAAACAACTGCCATGGGGCAGAAGGGTAGGAACCTGACCTAGACCTGTGTCGTCGCTTTTCTGTACTCTTTTTATGCGAGGGCGAGGTGAAGGTCCCTGAAACCCAATGCTGAGCATAAGTGGGGCCAGGACCATTTCTTTTTGCGACTGTGGGAGGACTGCCTATTTTCCCAGTCTTGAGATTGCCTGGTACCAGAACATTTGCCCAGATAGGAGTGGTGATCAGACACAACCTTGTTTCTGGAGCAACCAGCCTTTTTAAGCACCCTACCTGCCATAACAGTTTTTGAAAGTTGGCAAATAAGGTATGGCAATGAGAAACTTGGATAATTAAAACTACTAAAACTGATGTTAAACGAAGAAAGTAGTTAAAGGTTTATTGTGCTGTGTTTGTCTCAGAAAAATCTAGTTCTTTTGTGGTAATATCTTTTATTAGACCAACACAGGAATTTTTACACAAGCTTTAGAGACCTCCAAGGTCCATTCATCATGTGTACAAGAAAGTAGTTAAATACAGTGATGGAAACATGACAAACTAGACTAAAGCTCTATTTGTATGCAAACTGATGTTCTGGTCCCCGATGAGGAATGCAGTGTGCTTCAACGGTGGGGAAAAAAGGAACTGAGGCACTTGGGGCTGGTACCCCGATGTACACTGCTGGCACGTGGATAACACTACGAATCAGTACTTTGCACTGATACCACTGGTCCCATAGGTTCTGGTTCCCACGGGGTCCTGCCACCTCTGGTGGTAAGGCCAAAGGGTGGGACTGTATGGAGAAGTCTTATTCTGGAAGATCAATGTTTTATGATAACCTGATTATTTTACATGACATACTGATATGGTATCTTTTCCTATATCAAGGCAACTTTCTCATAATATATCACAATAAATGCTGAAAAATTCAGTTTTTCAGTCCACCACCCATTCCCCCGATAGCATTTAGGATGTGGATAATCCTTCCAACAAAACTAAAACCAGACACCATAATATTGTAATAGTATGATAACGGTGATTTTCAATTTAAAGCAGCAGGCAATGAAATTGTTTTTCAAAAAAATTAGTTTCAGGTGCAAATAAAAATATTCGCATGCCTGTCACACCTACTTTTCTAAGTTCCTCCTATGCTGTGAACCAATAGTTTTTTCCTCTATCCTAATCCTTGCTGGGCCTACAGTACTATTTTTAAGCCAACTGTAGCAGCCATCGTTCTATCTTGAAAAAAAAACAAAATTAAAACACTTATAAACTACTCAAATGTTGGTGAAACCATAACAATTTTACCACTGAAGAAACCTGGAAGATGTCTGGAATCCTTCATAGTGAATAAAGGTAGGGTAAAATGTTTCTGCCCAATTTCATTCCACTGCTGCTTTAAGGCTAAAATGTCATGAAAATGTTAGTATCGTGACACCCCTAGTTGGAACCCTTTGTTTTAGGACTCTGCTTACTTTGAATAGTGCCCAAAACGTGATGGCAAGAGTAATTCTCCATTTGTACTAGGTCCAGAGTGTGACTGTTTTGCTGGGGGACAGTTAGCCGCCTGATGATGGTAGTGTTTAAAACGTTTTACATTAGGACCTGTCCTCCGAGGAGCTGTTAGGGTTACTTTACATCCCTGTATACAGTTACACTCAGCAGGACATTTGAATCCTGCTTGTGGGTGCTAACGTACTATTCTATGTGGGTGGTCCTTGGCAGAGCAAAACAAGTTTCTACCTGCTGGAAGGTGAGATGGTGCCTTCCATGGGCTGCAGTACCAGGCTGCTGGTGTATCCTTCGGAATGTCTAGAGCTCTCTTGGAAGGCAAAGCTGAATGCTTGGTTTTCACTGTTAGTCATGTACACTGTCTCATGAGTCTTCTGACCTGGAAGGGAATAGAGAGCCAGTAAGGATAAGACAAGAGGTGCAGGATGCAGCTTGATAATTTACCAAAAACCACATGGCTGTCTAGCAGAGTAAGTTGTTTTTTTTTTTTGCACTTTCTTCCCTGGTCACCTACTCCTTTGGGTACTCCACAAAACTCCCCTCCTCTGCCACGCAGACTTAGCCATGGCTTCTGGTTCCTTTCCCCATGATTCTGGTACCTCTATCGTCAGGTCGGTCTGACTCTTCCCTGTCAGGAGGCCTTCCTGCAACCAGGAAGGAAGCATTTTAATTTGGCCCGGATGGCTTGAGGTGAAACAGCCATCCTGCTTTGGGGGTTCAGTGGCGTGGGAGGGGCTCCCAGAGAGGCCTTCATCTAGGGTGCCAAGTTCAACCTTTTCTATTGGTGGGGCCCTACCCACCACCTCCTTGCACAGTAGCACAGCAGCGTACTGGGGGAAGGGATGAACAGCTGCATGTGGTCACCTATGCAGTCATGAGCACCTCCCCAGAGCCACCACTAGGATGTGCTACTAAAATGGAGCACTGCACCCACCCTGTGGGAGAGAAGCATCTGAAAGATGCTTTGAATCCCTCTGTGTGGGCTTACGCTCCTGAGGTACCAGGCTTGGTGCATGTACCCTGGTCGCCAGAGTGCCAAACTGATGCCCCATCACTCAGTGCCACGGAGCTTACCAAAATACTTGTTTAAGCACCCAAGTTCTTCCTTTAGTAGTCAGAAAAAGGGTTAACAGTCCACCCATCGGTCTTTCGTTTTTTTTCCATACAGTTCTTTCTCTCTGCAGCCATGACCTGCCAGGAATACACGTTTCCACGGATATACCCTGTTCTGACCCATAAACCCCCCTGTCCCCCTGGGTCCCCACCACTCAAAGCCACCACATCAATGTAACATCAATGGTAGGTAAACAATTAAAGGGATTCTATAATTGTGGCAAACAAACACGCAAACATACATGCAAACAAGTAAACATACACGCAAACAAGCAAATAAACAAACAAGCAGACAAGCAACCAAACAAATAAACAAGCGCTCCAAGAAACGAAAAAGCAAACAGACAATCAGGGAAGCAGACAAGCAAACATACAAACAAACAATGTGAAGCAAACATGCATGATCTCCACAAGGGGCAGACTTGAAGGACCTTTAGGCCTTCTTCAGATGGGATTTTCATATGTTTGTATGTTCTTATGTTCGTAACAAGCAAACAAGAAACCAGAATAGCAAGAAAATAAGCAAGAAGTCAAGCAGACAAACCAGCAAATATACAAACAAGCAATGAAGCAAACAAACAAGCTCTGACTTTGAAGTTCTGAACGAACAACAGTAAATTAACGTACGTACCAATCAGGACAGATCTAAAATTGAGGTGCGAACGGTCCATGGAGACTGCTGGCTCGCTGGTTTTACCAACTAACAGAAATGGGACAGAAATGTTCTGTTCTGGGATCAGGAAGGTCCAGAATGACTCTGTGATGCCCAGCTGCTGAGGTACAAATTCAAATGTGATCTGGAAGGAGAAATTACAGGAGGATCAACACCAACTCTTGGCCAGCCTCAATTGCATTAAGTAGCAAATGAATCTCTGTACTGCAACACAAAACACAAGTGCCTATCATGTCGCACAGTAGATGATGCACAAGTGGAAGGTGTCCAGGGTAAAACTGACTGTTAAAAAAAAGAACAAACGGGGAGTTAGCATGATTTCCATGCTAAGAATCTGAGCATGCTCAGTATAACTGATTGGGTGTGCTCTGTTATTTTGTGAGCCCATGAAAATTACATGGCAGCTTAGTTTTACAAAAACAGACACAGACCTCAGTTTTGCATTGGAGAAGGAAAAAATTACTCATTGTAGGAATGTTTCTTCTAGAGGGTGTATTTGTGAGTCATACAAATTGCAACAACTCTGCCCTGAGGTGTTGCACCAGAGACCAACTTCAGAATGACAAAGTTCTCTCTCCCATGCCTATGACCCGAGTTCAGGAATGAGCTTAGGTCACTGGGGATCAGATGGGGAAGGGGGGTAGATAGGAGCGGCCATCTGTCAGCTCGCCTCTCCCGGGTTAGGGAGGTAAGCCATCTCAGCTCTTGGCTGCCACTGGGAGGCGGTCCGGAGGTAGCACCGATGATTGGGAGGCTGGCAAAGTACCGGGTGGATGGAATAGGGTTGACAGTGCTGGCGTGCATGCACGCCTCCACACACATGCACAACCGAGTTTGCCATAGCTCCGGGGGGTGGGGTGAAAAACTAGGTGGAAAATGGACAGGGGGACTGGGTATCAATGAAGCCCTGCCCTTCGCACCGCGACCTGCCCTAGTGGAACCTCAGAGGTGGTGGAGGAGGTTGAGATAAGGGGCCAGCCATCAGTGTCTGGGACAGGGCTGATAGCCCACCTGGTCTTGACCAAGAAGGATAAACTACTGGAAAAAAAAAAGGAATGTCAAAGTTCCAACTCTGCAGTGTGGTCATGCTCCTCTTTATTTAGTTTTTGTTCAGCAGGTAAGAACACTAGAAATACAATGCATATTTTCAGGCAGACCTGGGAGAACACAGAGGTTACACATGAGGCATGGACAGCATTATTCAAAAACATTAGCCAGCCCATTGGCACAGCGGCAGAGCCTCTGCTCGTGATGCTGGTAACCAGGGTTTGGGAATGCAGATGGGACAGCAAAGGGTTGGCTGGGGTGAAGGAGGGAGCATCCCAGAGGATGCTCTCCTCCTCGGGGGAGGGGAGGGATGGCTATAGACTCTGCTCTGCTGTCACCAGCTGGGTTACCACAAGTGCCAAGTGATGGTGCACCTGAAGCTGGCAGTGGAAGGTGGGCACTGACCGGCTCCGATACGTGCTGACACACTTGAGCCCTCATCGTCCTTTTGTGGGGTAGGTGAAACAAGGATACAACCCCACAAGATGCGTGGGTAGAAAATGGAAATTACGTACCTACCGTAATTCTTGATCTTCTTGGACGAGTCTCCACCACTCATTCACACTAATGGGATCTGCGCCGGAGGCACTAGGACCCAGTTATTGGTCTTCAACCCTTCGTACTTGAACTACGGGAGGAGGAGATCCATTACTGGTCAGTTAGGCCTGTGACTGGTCAGGGCGAGGCGGGGTCTCCCGTGACCTGGGAGACGGAACTCGCCCCTGCAGTTCCCGCCGTGCTCTGCAAGAGAAAAGATGGGTCCCCTGGAAAGCAGAGGCAACCACCCTACGCTGGGCCAAGGGTGACAACCTTGATAGGTGAAGCCACGCAGTCTGCCTAATGCAGACTGCTGTCCCCACTAGCATTGAAGCTACCTCGCTGGCATTGTAAGATGCCCTTGCCTGGTGCCTTGCGAGCTACATCACATCCAAATTAAGCAGCAGTACCAGCACCTGGCTTAACACTGACTACAGATGCCTAATGTAGGCAGCGTGGTGCGCCTGATGAGCTATGATGCTAAGCATAACACGTGCCGAGGAGAACACTCTCCAACCCCAACAATTGAACACTCTGCAGAGTCCACATCCGGGGGGTCGATCGCGCACTGGGTGCCTATGCCTAGAAGGGATGTCCAGCAACCCCACTCCCGAAATAGGATGAGGCAAGTCACCTGGAACCCTTGGGGTGCACAATACCTGCGCTGGCAGTCCATCGGGGCCGGAGCTGGGGCGGACAGACACTGCCAGGTGCGGTACGATGCCTCCTGGAAAGGGATCAACCAGGAAGGGACCACCAAGTGGTCAGCGTTGAATTCACTGAGGAAAACGCGCATTGTCCACTCACGATTGCATCTTGCGATGTGGGATAGGTGTAGATTGCCGACCAACCTCACAAGGAAGCGCTGATATTCTCTCTGATCAGTGTCTGAGGACAGATGGATGGAGGTATCATCTTCTTCAAAGGAGGAAAAGGAGGAGGCCGATGAATCTGAACAGTCAGAGTCCGGCTGCTGTGGGAGGAACAGGCAGAAGACCTGTTCGTCCACAGCCCTAATGTACCTGGGGAAGGCGGCAGCAGTGGCTCTGAACTGTTACCAGGTCAAAGGCCCTGAAGGACCCATGTAACCTAGGAAATGAGGAGGGGGTTGCAGAGACAAAGGGGAAATGCATTTTATCTTATGCGAGAGACCTCTGTCAGGGCTAGGGGACCTCGCTGGCAATCCCGGACCCCTTTGAGATTCTCGGGTCTGCACAGAGGCTGGCCACTTAGCCAGTTCGAAGTGGTCAGGACTGAGCCCCGAAGGGGAAACTCCCCTGTGAAGAGACCGGGGCTGCATGGATCCAGAAGGGCAAACCCCAACCCCATCCAAGGAGGTCTCCCTTGAAGGGGATGAAGGAGAGAAGGAAAGCTTGGCACTACGACTCCTCCTGGAACCCCGAAGGGGGATGAAGGAGAGAAGAAAAGCTTGGCACTACGACTCCTCCTGGAACCCCGAAGGATCCCCAGGGAGGGTCAATGCCCCTTGCCTTGCCCCCTCAACCCTGCCGACTCCAAGGCAGACCTCCTCCTCCTCACTCCCAAAGCTAGGGACTGCTCTAATCCCGCAGTCCCCCTGAGGGAGGATGCAGAAGAGGGAGTCCCTGCTCAGGCCCTGGAGGAATGAATGGCACCAGCACCAGGGCTGGCAGCCGTCTGAACCCCTGAGGTTAGAAGCATCAGGGCCACTATCGATTGACCAGCCTCCGACGCCACTCACGGCACAGGAGTCGGTGCCAACCGCAACTGCCAGAGCAGAGGGAAGGGGAACCTGGGAGAATGCAGAGGTACTGGGCACTGGAGAGCCCCCTGACTCCAAGGAGTCAAGCTGCCAATCCGGATCAGTCTCTCGATCATCTGGCTCCGGAGAGGAGGAGATCCAAAAGACCTCCAGATGAGCAGCCCCAGAGGTTTTCCTACCCTTGGTGCTGTGTACAGCGCCGTCGGCAGGCCCAGTACCACTCACGGCACCATCCCGATCACTGGAGCTGGAACAGTGCCAAGGAGCCACCCATGCTGGGCCCAGCGGGCATGGGCCATGACACCGGGGGAGCCTGCACCTCCAAGGAGGTGACTGCCTGTGTGGTACTTTCGACCCAGCCTCCGAGGGGGCTGGACCGATCCTCTGGCACCGCGGAAGAGGCCTCCTTCCTGGCAAGGCTAGAAGGGGAGGAAGCCCCCTTCTCACCAGTCCATACAGGACTGGGAGGTGACCCAGAGGAAGGGTGGAAGAGACCTGCACTTGGAGTCCCTCATATGATGTCGCTCTCCGAAAGTCGGCAGAATGCGACTGACTTTCAACGCGCAAAGCTCAAGAACTCAGCGGTCCATGGAGAAGCAAGTGTCGCAATTATCCATGTCATGAGTTGGACCCAGGAAGCAGAGGCAACAGTCATGTCAGTCCGTGATGGATATCTGCCGGCTGCAGGGACACTGATGCACAGGAGGCCAGCCGGCCTTGGAAGAATGCTTTTTCTTGTCCCGGATGAACCCGACACGACTTGCGGTAACTAAAATCAAAATAAGCAGTAGACTCGGTGCTGCTAATAAAAGGAATGATATTACTGGTTTCTGTGGAAAAACGTCGCCCAGTAGTACAGACTGGAACAGAACTGGAGCGGAGAATTTAGGCATCGACAACGGCATCGAACTCTGAGCCAAATCGGACTGGGCCGTGACGTTAAAGTTGAATACACTCTATGTGGCGAGGTGATGTGCTCTCGACGGTAGGAGAAGCAGAACTGGGGTGGAGGAGGAGTCTCACAAGGGTCTCAAAAGGCTTGTGAGTGAGCATATCTAGGACACGGTTGATATCCCATGCCGCTACTGACTTCCTAATGGGAGGCCTTGTGTGCAAAATGCCCTTGAGTAACCTCTTGAACAGTGCCAGTTGTGTTAGGTAGAGGGTACCAACGGGCTCATGGTATACAGATATAGCACACAGATAGACTTCAACTATGGAACACTGAAGGCTAGCATCAGAAAGGTCCATCAAGTACTCCAGAACCTCGTGAGGTAGGCACCCGAAGGGTTCATGTGGATTTTGGAACACCAGGTGGAAAATGTTTTCCACTTGCCTGTGCCTGTCTTCCTAGTGGAAGGCTTATGCACAGCCAAATGTATTTCAGAGCCCCTTTGAGATACCTCATACCTGTTCACATTTATCTCTTCAGGAGCTAGGCCTGAAGGTGAAGGGAGTGCAGCTTGGGATGGACCAGGTGACCCTGAGTCAATGAGTCTGCCCTGAGAGATAGGGTCCTCAGTTTGCTGAGTGAACATCTGTTCAACAGAGGAAACCAAATCTATGAAGGCCAGCAGGGAGCCACTAGTCCCATCTTGCCCCCGTGCGTCTCCTGTATGACCAATACCCTCTGCACAGGAGGGACTGGAGGGAATGCATACAGAAATTGATTTGGCCATTGCAGTCTGAATGCATCCTGACAGAAAATACCATGTCCTGGATTTCTAGAGTAGAATCGAGGCAGTCTGGCATTGAGTGGGGACACAGAAAGGTACATATATAGGGTACCCCACTTGTCAAAGAGCGATCTTGATATCTGGAGCTAGTGATCGCTTGTGAGGATCTGCCTCTGTTTGACTCAAGCATAGATTTTAGGAGCCACTGCAGACACCTACAGCCGCATCTGCCCTATGGGGGTTGTATATTAGTAAGCCAACAGAGTGGCTTGGAACATGTACTTGTTCTGTTTAACCTTGGAAGGTCCACAGCCCCATGGTAATTGCCAGGCTAATATTCTCTTCTCATTCG
Source organism: Neoceratodus forsteri (assembly GCA_016271365.2). NCBI lineage: Eukaryota > Metazoa > Chordata > Ceratodontiformes > Ceratodontidae > Neoceratodus > Neoceratodus forsteri. Next base: position 1,619,731,886 of record CM028130.1, read on the forward strand.
GTAACACTGTTACACACCTGTTATGCTGTAGCAATCTGGGTGAAAGTCTGAAGTTCCTCCTACAATTTTTTTTTATATTGCCTGTGGCTGTGGGTATCCTATGTACTTCCTCTGAGGCTCAAGTCTGTATGCTTCTACTTACAAAACCAATAAAACAAATAAAAAAAATAAAGGTCTACAGAGTTAACCCAAGGGGCCATAGGTAGGACGCAGACCAGCCACGTGCTGGCTTAATGGTAATCAACGGAATCAGGACTCGAGGTTGGATTTTACAGTTGGTGCATGAAGAGGTTCAGCTTCTGGCACACAAATCTCTTTATTTCCAGATATTAGATATGCCACCCCGCAGGAGCAAGAAGAAAGTTTGAGACAGTGAGAGGCCCAGTGACAGTTGCAGAGATTGCTAATGTAGTATAATCCCCCCAAAACGGGCTTACCTTTGGGAGCCTCAGTTCTGGGCAACCCTTGGCTGATCAGTGGCTCTGGTGGGATTCGGACCCAGTTCGTTCAGCGGGTGATCTTTCGTGGCTCCGGCTGCCTTTGCAGTTGGTGTCCTTGTGCTTAGCGGGCGGGCCAGGTGCCGCCCTCACTGTTTCCGTGCATCTGGGTGCACTTTTTGGAGTGGTTTCAGTTCAGTCCCAAGGAGGTTACTGTGGCAACATGACTGAGAGTTCTGTAAATAAATATGGTGGCTGCGCCCTGAGATACATGCGCGGCTGCAGACCAAAACAAATGTGGCAGAGCAGTTGCTCCGAGTCCTGAGTCTGGTTGTTTCTGTGGTTGGCTAGGCTCAGGACCACAATCAGAAAAAGAAAAAAATAGAGAGAAAAAGGGAAAAAAATAGTAAATAGTTTTGGTGGTGCGTGCTGGTGTGCATGCGTGGCTGCCTTAGAGGGGAGCTGAGATGGAACAACGGCTCCGGTAGTTTGGCAACAGCTAGTGAAGGAGGGAACACTTTGTAAATAGCTATTTTGGAGAATATAAGTCCCATAGAGCATTGGGGGCAAAGTGACTTTGGCACCGAGGATAAAGTCCAGGATTAGACATCTAAGTTGGCAGGTGTTTTTTGGCGCCCCGGGGAAATGAATCCATGAAGTCTGTTTGGTGCTGCCTTTGGAGAGAGAGATCACCGAGAGGAGAGAGAGAGAGAGAGAGAGAGAGGGAGAGAGGTGGGAGCGGGGCCAACTGCCCACTCGGCCATTAAGGCAGTGGTTTATTTTGTTTTTTTTCGGTGGCAATGAGTTCCAGAGAGCTAAAAGGACATGGCAGCAGTCGCTATTAGTGGTGCCCTGTCTGGGGCATCATCGGGGATCATTTGAGACCATGAGAGGAGAGGAGAGAACAGAGCCTGCTGCTAGAACATGCAACACGGGGGTGGGCTATGTGACTACTAGCCCAGAGGCTGAGCGGAACCCCCTAAGAGAAATAGTCACCAGAGAAGACAGAGGGATGGAGAGAATGGCACCTGAGAGGTAAGGGGTTCCAGGGGTTCAGGCAAAGCCCCTGGTCCCAGAGACTGTTTACTATTGCACCAATTATGGAGAAACTGTAAATAGGGGTGACAGTGGGTTCTTGGGGGGGGGGCGGGACCAGGGACAGCCCCCTGGTTCCACATGGCCCCAGCTGGAGACTGTTCGGTTTCTGTGTTTGAGGATGAACTGATGTTGTTTAAAGGCCTGATCCAGCCTCAAAGTAAAGCTGCCTGATTTTGCACTGCTGGCTGTCTAGGCTATAAGTAGCTGCCTGGACTTAATGCTCAAATGTGACCTGCACAGTCTGGAATGAACCCAAGCTTCCAATGTGACCTCACGGTCCAGAAACCCTGTTGTGTATTTTACTGCTCCATGGAATGACTGTTCCTGTTTTTATTAACTGTTCATTAAATGGGATCCCTTCATTTCTGCAGTTTGGAGTGTTGCCTCATTTATTTTGTATGGACTGTTTGCTGCAAACAAGGAAGTCTGCCTCCACAGCCTAGCTACAAGGTGTGCATCTGGTGATCGAAAGGACCAGCAAGAAACACATTGTGAGGCCTGCCTGTTGAAGATTGCCTACAAAGGCCTCTGAGGCAAAGATGGCAAGGCCAGGCAGGTGAAGACCAGCATTTTCATCCCTCCAGTCATCCAGCGCTGCACCTGGAAGAATGGGGCACCCCGGTTTCATCAGGTCTGGTAAGCCAGGCTGACCAGGTATGTGGACCTTTTCTGCTGTATGGTGCCCCCCTCCCCAGGACATTCACCACCATACCTCTAGATGTGGGGGGGGGGGGCTTACATATCAGTTTCCTGGCTAAGCTGCACAGTGTCACAAAAGGGAAGTCCAACATCGTCTTAGACCCTGCAGACACTGGAAAATGGGTCAGAAGTTTGTGGAGTCTAGGAGGTAGCAAACAGATGAAGACACTTTAGATCAGGACTAAGGGGTTGCTTGAAAGTTTCTGAGTGGGCCCTGCACTCGCCTCGATGGGCAGGCTGGACTCCACAGTAAGTAGCCGAACATGGGAGATGTGGTGTGACTATTTTTCTTGTTTTTCTTATCAGTAACAGACAGGCAATGTCCATCGTTCTGGACTTGAAATGTGTACTTCTACCTTTTATGGGGAGGGGTCCTGATCAAATGGAACTGCAGTCTGGAACTCTTACATATGTCTCTGTCTGGGGACTTGAACCACATAACAGCCCATCCATTTTAGTGGTACCTGTGCTGTGGAGATTTCTAGCCCTGCTAGTCACTGTCTAAATGCTTGTTTAATACTGTTTTTCCTGGTGTTATGGAACCGAGTTATGTTCTCCTTGCTGTTTCTCATTGTGCAACATCGCTGTATGCTGTGTGTAATCAATAACGTGTTCTGATTGTTCAGTGGACTTTGCTACCTATGTGCACTTATGGACGATAACGGTCTAAAATGTGCCACCCACATTACCACTGGGGTCGGAAATATTTTGGACATTTTGGGGTTTCTTCTGTTTGGAAAGTCATGCAGCCTTGGGCTCAAATTCACACGGTCATTTAGTTTCTGTAAATGTTAAATAAAAAGAAGATACTTACAGATTATATCCCCCGGACAGTTGTCATTTTGGGGGATGTAGTCTAGGTAGCATCAATATCTGGCAACTATTGTGCTATTCACTGAATGGAATACTGCTGCCTACTTATGTTTTTATTCAGTAACATTTTTATTGTAATTTCTAAGCGTGTACAGTACAGAGTAAAACAAATACAATTTTGTCATACCCATACACTTAGATGCTTAATTAAATAATTACCTGCTTACCTGTGAAAGAATAAACATAAGGTTAAAAAAGGTAATAAAGTTAGCTATATAATTACTAGTTAACTCTGATATCATACTAAAACCAGTTGTTGTCAAAGTACATAACACGTTTGTGGTGCCACAAATGTATGACAGAGCTCAGTCTCGTGAGATGCTCTCCCATGCTCATCAAAGTGTCCCTTTTCTCAAACCCATATATATATATATATATATATATATATATATATATAAAAAGCAATGGACATTAGTGTTCTTGAATTTTTATACCCCCCCTTGGTGTGTGATATTCTTATAAATAACTCTAGTTTTGCTCCCAAGGTTTATGTAGTATCACGCACCTCAGGGGTGCAAAAACATCTCAGAACACAGTGCCACCCGTACATTATTCTAGATGTTATAGATGTAAACATCTTCTCCTGCCAGCAAGGGGAGAGTACTTGTTGACAAGCATGCCAGACTATGGAGCCTACGGACTGGTAGAGCCTCTGATAAACAGATGGTGGCATTCAGAATGCCAGTTTCAGGTATGAGTAGAAATGGTCAAAATGGCAGAGTGTTAGGAGGGTACAGCCTTCGGGGCACCCTTGCCTTGGGTCACTTGCCAGGCCACCTCAGGAAGCAGATGCCCCACACTTGCTGCAGCTCTCTATGGAGTCAGACTGTGAAAACAGCAGAATTCATTGCCTGGTAGCTTCCAGGAAGACACCAGGACAGCGCTGAAGACTCTGGGGATTTGGAGTCTGAAGGACATTTAGTGTAGATCACTATTAATTCAGGTGGGAATGTAAGAGAGACATTGGGAGGGTATGCATATCCTAAAGGGCTGCCTCTCAAGGGGAGTTCCTGGTGGCCTTGTGGCAAACAGAGGATCTCACCGAAGTGGCTATTCACGTTTTGGTGGGCGATTTCGGTCCTGTTCCCAAGAAATGTCTACAGCTGCGCTAAAGATGGTGCGAGACCTGGGGACAGAGACTGAGCTGCTGAAACAGGTAGGAAATAAGCCAGCTATATGTATGGGGAATCCCAAACTGGGATGGCCACTGGAGATGCTGCCTCTGGCTAAGGGTTTGGTGACATTGCCAGCTGCTGCAGGAGGGCAGATTGAGGTAAGCGTTGCTGCGGTGATGTCCAACAATCCATCCACTGAGAGTAAGGAAGTGATTAATCTGCGGCAATCTGAGTGGGGGATGGCCATTAGCCAGGAGTGCCTGCGTGAAAGTCCCTACAGGGGTACTGCCTCCTGCACACCAGCTCAACTGACCCTGCAGTGTCATGACAGTACCCGAGAAATGTGTGACCCTAAAGCTCATAGCAATGTGAAATCTGGTAAATTCATAGGCAGCATAGGAAAGGTTTTGTCCTGAGCCATAACCTTACCCACTAGTGAACTGCAAGGAATAAGAGGAGTTATGGGTCTCTGGAGGATGTGTAGAAGGTACAGCCTTATCCAAGAGACCCTAAGGTTCTGACTTATGTCCCAGGTCAGGATTGAACCTGTGCTACAGTGCTGACCAGGAAAACGATTCTGGGACTGTGTTCCTGCATGTGTAACTGTAAACATGACAACAAATCACTTCATTTATTTGCTTTATTTCCGTTCTGATAGAAAAATGTTAACAGAGAACACATGGGAATGCGAATAAAATGGAGTATGTACATAGCAAGGCGGTTTTCGATATTGCAGGGGACCCCTCCAGTGAACAATGCTACCTTACCTCTAGACACAGAGAGTACCCCAGGACTATGCCTTGCACCACCTGACGCCAGGAGAGGGCTATCATCTCATGTCAGACATCAGCTGAGAGAGGAATTGAGGGCAGCTGCAGGTCAATGAGTTCTTGAACTGCACTACGTCATGGTCTGGGGGTTGCAGTTACAAAAGCACCATTGATAAGCGGTTAGAACAAGCATAACTGAACAGGCTTCACAAAGATAGCATATAGATACAATTTAGGTACAAACACAGACATTAGAACTGGGCGGGTACTTTAGATGAGAGGAGGCATTGTGCAATACGACGATATGTTTATATGTACAGTTACTGTGTCTCATTACTGTAAGAGTGCATTCTCGAGTTCCTTGGGTGAGAGACCTGCAAAGTGAAGCTGAGTGGTTCTGGCACACAAAGGACTTGAGATGAAACTCTTACAACCATAAGAGACACAGGAACTGCACACATAAACATATTCTAAATCATGGTAAAGACCTTTGTTTAAAAAAAATTGAACTGATTTTAAAATCTAAATGTTTTACTTTGCAGAATATTAGAGAATCCCCTCTGTGGAAAATGGATGGTGCCAAATGAATACAGAACTTCAGAATTTTAGAACGAAGTGCATAAGGCACCAACTTATGGTTATTATAGATCGAGGGAGTGCTCCCGGCCAATCGGAGCACTCCTTTCCCCTGCGTGTGAGACACTCATTCTGTGAGGAGCGTCTCACATGTAGATGCCCTGGAAACGGGCATGTTCCAGAAACAGTTTTTTTTAAATATATTATTGATCGCTCTCGATCAATAATATAATATTAATACTCATCGCCACTCATTACTGTATTACAGTGGCTTCACTTGTCCTCAACTTGAAGCCAGAACAGTTCAGCTTTGTTTCACTGTTCTCGCTCCAGCCGAATGCACGTGAAACCACTTAGTCTTATACAGCAACGAGTGGCTCCGGGAGGTAGTAACATACATACGAGTACCTGGGATGTTTAGAAATAAGCAATCCTGATTGGCTAAGAAGGATGTCATGATTTATAAAATCACTACAAGCTGCAGCACTGAAGAAACGCAGTCGCACATCCTCACCTCCACTTTCTTTCCAGATTTGATATATCCTTTGCTAGTCAGGCAGCAGAAGACGGAATGCTGTCCAATATTCACAGGGTCGTCACAGGTCCACTGGAAGGAATAGGCGGAGTTCGTTGGGTTTATGATGCTGAAGGTCCTACAAACAGAGGACAGTACTGAAATTAAGATTTACTTTCCTCTTGCCCCCGTAAAACATGGCAGTTTGTAGTGGTACAGCTGGGTGTGCTAGGACAGCACCTCTACATAGAAACATAGGAGTTGATGGCAGACAAGGACCGCAAGGCCCATCCAGTCTGCCCATTTCTTTTTCTACCTTATAAATGTGCCATCGTCCTTTGCTGTCAGTGGCCTATCTATTCATACTCATCTGTATTGCTCCCTTATGCCTATCCCATGCCTCTTTGAAGCCCTGCACTGTATTCACTGCCACCACTTCCTGAGGTAGGCCGTTCCATGCATCCACCACCCTTTCCGTGAAAAAGAACTTCCGCACATTACCCCTCAATCAGCCTCCCTTTAATCTCATGCTGTGTCCTCTTGTCCAGCTATTTTTCTTATCTTGAAACATGTTAGACTCTTTGACCTTGTTAATGCCCTTAAGGTGTTTGAATGTTTCGATCATATCACCTCTCTCCCTCCTTTGCTCTAGGGTATACATATTGAGCTCCGTTAATCTGTCCTCATATGTTTTCTGATGCAGTCCCTGCACCATTTTGGTTGCCCTTCTCTGGACTGCCTCAGTTTGGTTAATGTCCTTGTGAAGGTGTGGCCTCCAGTACTGCATGCAGTACTCCTGATGGGGCCTAACCAGTGTCTTGTAAAGAGGGATCATTACCTCCTTCTTCTGACTTGTGATACCCCTACTAATACACCCTAACATCCCCCTAGCCTTACCAACTCTGAATGACATACACACGTTATGATTGCTCATATTCTGTAGAGATTGCTGATGTAGCTGGTAGTTTGATTCAGATTTTTTTTTTTTGGATGAACTCCCACTGCATCTTTCATGGACTTGAGAATGCCCCCAGTGCAGTCTAGTCCCTAATGATGCATTGGGAGTAGAGGAGACTGTTGCATCATGATTGGCTACACTTCGTGGGGGTGCTCCTAATATTCAGTAATAGTCTTATAGGCAAGTATATACTGTAAATACAGTAACAGCATGTATAGAATAACTACAGCACACAGGGTGATGCAGAATAAAATATATATAATATAATGCATAGAAACACAGACTTGTGATAGCAAAAGAAGGCCGTGGTCCAGCTAGGTTGTCCGTTTACTACCTATCTACAAACCACTTGCTAGCACGCCTATGCAATGCAGTTTCACTAGTCCTGTAAGTAGCGTTCCATGCTCTCTTGAAGCTTGTCACTGTTCTGGCCTTCACCACCTCACCTGGGAGGCTGTTCTAGCTGTCCACCACTCTTTTGGTGAAGAAATACTTCCTCACTTCTCTCCTGAAACTGACCCACGCCAGTATGTATTCGTGCCCCCTCATTGTGGTATGACTGCGAGTCTTAAACAGGCTCCTGTGATCTACCTTGTTCACCTCTTTCACGTACTTAAGGTTTCAATCGTATCCTCTTTCCCTTCTCCAGCAAGTATATATGCAGGCTGGTTAACCTCTCCTCATGTGAGCTTCCCTGATGACCAGTGATCTTTTCTGTGGCTGGTCTCTGGACAGACTCAAGGCGACTTGTGTCTTTTTTGAAGTACAGGCATCAGGATGCAGTACTGCAGGTGAGGTCTTACTAATGACCTGGAGAGTGACAATACCCCTTCCTTCCTTCTGCTGGCAAAGCCCTTCCCCTGTAACCAAGCATCCTGTTGGCTTTTCCTACTGCCTTAGTACACTCTGTTGATGATTTGAAGCTATCACTAATGATTACCCCCAACCTCTTTCTTCATTGGTCTGCCAGATTTTAACAACCTCCTTCCAGCCTACAGTTTGTCTTTGGGTTCTTTTTGCCTGTGTGCACAACCTTGCATTTTTTGGCATTAAACATGCAAATGTGACAGGGTTGAATAAGGCCCTGTCCCATTTGTTATTCAGAAAGAGTTAAATGCAAGGATCTGTTCTATCCTCTCCTTTTCCATCTCTTGTCTGTCTGGTTGTGCAACTAAATGTTCTTATAAGAGCTAGGAACTGATCACTCTGATGGTATTGTAATCCTCCACCTCTCACTATCCTCTCTGCCTTCACTTGCTGTTTCTGTCTTTTCTTCACTCTTGCATACCTGCGGTTATAAAAACATATGTGAATCTTTGTGTGAAACTGTAAGCGATACTGGGATTCCCTTTGTTTGAAATGTATATAGTTATACTGACACTGTAGTGCAGCATGAGGGGGGTGCTGCACTTCTGAGGTGCCGTCTTTCGGATGAGATGTTAAACCGAGGTCCCATCTGCCTGGATTGGTGGTAGTTCAGGTGGATGCTAAAGATCCCATGGCACTTATGAAAAAAGAGTAGGAGAATTTCCCTGGTGTCCTGGCCAAATTTCTCCCATTCACTAAAAATACCACCAACAGCTTAATCTGGTTCAATTTCAATTGCTTACCATCTGTATCCCCCTGGTTACCCCTGAAAAAGGGACTTCTAGACCCAGTGGGCTTACTGGGTCAACACAATTCAATAAATAAATATACTGTTGAAATGAGTGCAAAAGCTATTTGAAATTTAGGGGGTTAACCTGAGATGCAGTTTGAGCTCCCCTCAGGCTTGTTTGCAAACTCTTTTGCACAGCTGTCAGCAAGAGGCCAGCTTGGGACCCTGTTCTTTTTGCAAGTCTGCTCTGCAAAGAAACTGACAAGAACTCTGATACATTTTGTGAAAAACAGGATGCCTCCTTAACGAGTTCCCAGGCAAAGACTTAAAAAAAGAGCAGCAATGCTTTTGCTAAAGAGAGAGAGAGACTGAAACTTGAAATCAGACATACCCTCAGATGAAGGACTTTGTTTTCTTTGTTTATACTGCCTTTGTAAATAGTTACACTGAACCATGTTTGTTTTATATTTTATTGTTATTTGATAATAATAAAATGCTACTTGCAAATTTTATAACTGCTCCTGGTTTTCCTATGCTTCCTGACCTGTACCTCGTGATAGCAAGGAAGCTGAAAGTGGGAAAATTTAGGAGAGATGTGAGGAAGTACTTCTTCACTGAAAGAGTGGTGGATGCCTGTATCAGTCTTCCAGCAGAGGTGGTGGGCCAAAAACAGTAGTGGGCTTCAAGCATGCATGGGACAGAAACCAGGAAATCTTAGTGGGAAGCAAGGGGGGGAAGAGATCAAGTAGGGTCTGCAGTGTATGTATAAGCAGGGGAAAAAAATGGGCAGATTAGGTGGGCCAAGCGGTCCTTATGTGCCACCAAATTCTGTGTTTCTATGTTTCTAGACTCTCTTCATGTTTCTTCATATTTTTAGGCTGATAAAACAATGGAGCTAGTACAATGGCTCTTTAACCATTGGGGGTCTCACCCAGCTCCCTCTCCCTAGCTTTGACGTACCTGCTGTTTCTGGCATGGACCCCCACAGAAGCCATCTCGATGACTCTCGTATTTGGGTCAAGTGTCGCTCCTGGGATGGAGTCCCGCAGCCCTTGCAACTCCGGGTTCCGCCTGTTGCTGGAGAGGTAGTCGGATTCCTCCAGTTCAAAATGGCAGTACGGCAGAAGGCTTCGGCCCTTCACAGCCAGCACTGGGCCCTGCTCTTCCTCCTTTAGATTGGGTATACTGAAAAAGCAGAACAAGTTAGGCTGAGTAAGAGATTCCGTGTTCTAAGTTTTCTCTTTTGCTTGGAAGGCTGAAGTTGACATAAAAAAAGGTAATATTAAATGCACGCTGAAAATAGAAAACAGAGGTAGGATCGATGTTTCAACCACAGGTCTTCCTGAGGAATTATCGATACAGAGAAAACAGCAAACTTAGTAATTAACAATGCTATTTTTCTTTATAGAGAATTCCTACAGACCTGTGGTCAAAATGTTGATTCTAACTCTATTTTCTATTTTCAGTGTGTATTTAATATTACCTTTTTGTTTTGTTTTCGGCCCACATGCTGATGTAGTACCTTTTTTCCTTACATTTTTGAGTTGCTATGATGTTTGATATAGACACCCACTATCCTCTACAGTGTAAACACAGTATATTATAATATCACGTTACATACAATGAGGTTCACATCCCACACTAGAAAATGAAAATTACATACTCACTATAATTCCTGATCTTGCAGAATATCTTCCCCATCCAGTCACACAGATGGGTCTAAGCTGAAGGCACCAGGACCCAGCGAGAGCAAAGTCTTTTGAAGCTTAAGGAGGGGAAATGGAAATTACTTACCTACCATAATTCTTGATCTTCTTGGATGAAGTCTCCACCACTCACTGACACTGATAGGAGTACACCGTAGGCTCTAGGACCCAGCAGGAGCAAACTTTTTCAGGAGGGCCGGCACCGAGATGGAGCCACGAGGAAGTGGCACCGCAAGCCAGCGTGCAGTATAGACCATCTCGGTATCGACCCTCCAACCGCCTCAGTACTTTTTTTCTGAGGAGGTGCAGCATAACTAGCCTAGAGAGAACTAACCTAAAAAACGGACATAACATAGTCCGAATGACCCGTGTAAGAAGGGTCAACAACAAAGTCTTCACAGCCCAGCCGTTGAGGGAGTGAAGACCAGAAACAGAGAAGTGAGTTCAGGGGATGGTGAACAGGTGTGTGAATGAGTGGTGGAGACTTGGTCCAAGAAGATCAAGAATTACGGTAGGTACATAATTTCCATATCTTCCTGGACATAAAGTCTCCACCGCTCATTTACACTGATGGGAGGGTACTGAGCTAAATAATCCCCCCGAGATGGGCAGCAGGAGAGAAAGGAGCTCACTTTTTAGGACAGAAGTCCATCAAGAATTGTCCTGCCAAATGACTGATGTCATCTGGCACGGACATCCAAGGCATAGTGCTTAACAAACATATGCACGGAGCTCCAGGTAGCCGCATTGCAAATATCTGTAATGGGGACATTACGGATTTCCGCCAGAGATGCTGCGACTGCTCTGGTACAGTGAGCGTACACTCTGCCTTCCAGCTTGACCCGTGCCATGGAATAGCAGTGGCGAAGGCATGCCACCAGCCACACTGAAATGCATCTGATAGCAACAGGTTGACCTAGCAGGGTCGTACTGAAGGAAACAAACGGTTGTTGAGCTTTGCGAATTTCCTTTGTTCTATCCAGATAAAACCGCATGGTCTTTTCACATCTAGAGAATGAAGGGTATGCTCTCCTTCATTCTGGAAGTCTGCAAAGTAGGTAGGAAGGACTAAGGGTTAATTCAGATGGAATTCTGAGACGACCTTAGGAAGAAACTTAGGATAAGTCCTAACAACTACTTTGTCCTTGTGAAATACAGTATGGGGGGGGGGTCTCTGACCAAGATGTGTATTTCTGATACCCTATGAGCAGAAGTAATGCCTACCAGGAAGGCCATCTTCCAAGTGAGGAATTTCAACTCGCAAGTAGCTTGAGGCTCGAAAGGTTTATGAGCGAGCATGTCTAGCACAAGGTTAATATCCCAGGCTGCAACTGGACGTCTAATAGGAGGCCTGGTATGCAGAATGCCCTTAAGAAACCTCTTAACCACAGGAAGTTGAGCCAACAACATAGAGAGTACTGGCTCATGATATGCCAAGATTGTACAAAGATGAACTTTGACTGTGGAGTATTGCAGACCCGTGTTTGAGAGGTCTAAGAGATACTCCAAGACCTTATTCAGTGGGCAGGAAAAGGGATTCCAAGAGGATTTTGCACACCAGATAGAGAAATGCTTCCATTTAGCTATGTAGGTTTCTCTAGTGGCCGGCTTGCGTGCAGCCAAAAGAATATCTGAAACTCTACTAGAAACATTAAACCTATTCACCTCTATCTCCTCAGCAGCCAAGCATGAAGGTGAAGTGACCTCAGGCTGGGATGGATTACAGGGCCCTGGGTCAGAAGGTTCGTCTGAAGGGGAAGTGGTTTCGGGGAAGTTTCCGATGGTCTGTTAATTAGAGGAAAACAGATCTGACGAGGCCAGAACGGGGCAATGAGAATCATTCTGCCCCTCCTGTGCCTCCAGTTTGAGCAGTGCCCTCTGAATTAGGGGAAGAGGAGGAAAGTCGTATAGAAAGCGTTTTGTCCACTGCAGCCTGAATGCATCCTGACAGAAAATGCCAGGTCCTGGATTTCTGGAGTAGAAGAGAGGCAGTTTTGTACTGAGTGGGGATGCAAAATGGTCCAGGTCTGGAGTTCCCCACTCTTCGAAGAGTGACTGAACAACGGTTAAGTCGAGAGACCACTCATGAGGATCTGTCTCCGTTCTGCTGAGACAGTCTGCCAGCTCATTTTGTACTCCTGGCAGGTAAACTGCCTGAATTAGAGCCTTGTGCTCTAGGCACCATTCCCATACTCTCACTGCTTCCCTGCATAATGGGTAAGAGTGAGCACCGCTCTGTTTGTTGATGTAATACATCACTGCCTTGTGGTCTGTTTGAAGGAGAACATTCTTGTGACAGAGTATGTCCTTCAAAGCCCGGACTGCATAGAGAACGGCGCTCATCTCCAGGACGTTTATGTGAAGTTGAGACTCGTCCTGAGTCCATGTTCCCTGGGTGTGGAGATCCCAGCAGTGAGCTCCCCAACCCATCAGGGATGCATCTGTGGTAATGGTTATCTGATGGTCCGGTGGGGCGAAGGGATATCCTTTCAGAAGATTGTCCTCCTGAGACCACTAGGTGAGTGACCTCTTCAGAGGTTCTGTCATCTTGATGAGAAAGGATTGAGGGGAGTGGTTGGGGACCACTGAGTACTGAGCATCCACTGAGAGGTTCTCATGTGGAGATGAGCCAAAGGTACAGTGAACACCAAGGATGCCATGAGACCCAGCATCCATTGCATCGAGAGAGCTCGAACCAAGCTGTGTTCTCTGATGAATCGGGCCATCTGCAGGATATCATCCCTTCTGTCCTCCGGAAGAAAGGCTTTCACACAGGAAGTGTCCAGAAGGGTTCCTATAAAAAGGAGTTTCTGAGAGGGCTGCAACTGTGACTTTTTGAGATTCAGCAGGACTCCCATGGATGTGAGGAAGTCTAAGGCCATGGCCACAGCCTCCAGAGTCTCTTGCTTGGAAGGGCTTGCTAGAAGCCAGTCATCCAGATATGGGAATACTTGGATTCTGATTTTCCTTAGGTGCGCAACGAGAACTGCACAGCACTTTGTAAAGACTCGAGGCACCGAGGAATTGATAGTGCTGACCCAACGCCACAAACCTTAGGTATTTGTGGTGAGTTGGGTGTATGAGAATGTGCTGGTAGGCATCCTGCATGTCCAGGGAGGCTAGCCAATCGTGCCGATGAATCAAAGGTAAAAGGGTACAGAGTGACATCATCTTGAACTTTTCCTTGTGAAGGAATTTGTTTAACTTTCTGAGATCCAGAATAGGGCGCATGCTGCCAGTTTTCTTTGGAACCAGAAAGTAATGGGAGTAGAAACCTGTGTTTCATTGATCCAGCGGAACTACTTCTACTTCTACTGCCCTGTTGTTCAGAAGGCCTTGTACCTCGGAAGCAAGAAAGTCTAACTGTACCGCCGACAGTCTGGGCTGTCACTTGGGAAGATGATCTGGGGGTTTTCTGAGAAATTGAGAGAGTACCTCTCCCAGATTATCCTGAGGACCCATTTGTCTGACGTTGTAGATTTCTACTGATGGTAGAACTGAGTCAGACATCCTCCCACTGCCGAGGAAGAGTCCCCCTCGGGCAGCTGAGGTGGGACCTGGGCTGGGAACTCAGAAGGTAGCACTGGGCGTTTTGGGGCCTTGTGCTTTCTTCTGCATTTTCTTTTGCAGCTGAGGGTTTTGGTTTCTGTTAAAACCTCCTCTGCCTTTACCATGAAAGGACTGATGGTTATGAAACTGATGCTTGTTCCCACCTCCTCAAGAAGGAGCGGGTGGAGGTCTAGCTGTCTTAATGGCAGACCTAGTCTTCTGTGTGGCCTCTAGTGCTTGTTCCACCTGAGGTCCAAACAGATACATACCGTTGAAAGGTAAGGCCATGACTTTTTGTTGGGTGTCATTCGTAAAGCCCAAAGTACGCAGCCATGAATGATGACAGGTGCAAATGCCAGCCACCGCCACCCGGGAAGCAGTATCAAAAGCGTCCACTGCAGCTTTAATTTGCTGATTATTGGACTCAATGCCTCTAGTTATGGTCTGTAGTAGCTCTGAGTTGACCTCCGATTTGGGCAGAGCTTCTACCGTTGCTTTGAATGAGTGCCAAAGAACATACTCATATTAAGAAAAATAGCCCTGGTAGCTGGCAATGCACATGCCCAGGGTTGAGGCAGCAAAGACTCTCTTACCCAAGGTGTCGATCTTGCGAGATTCTTTGTTTGTAGGATGGGCTGTAGATTCCTGAGGGAGGACAGCCTTATCATTCTCTGCCAGGACCACTATGGCATCAGCAAAGGCTTGTGAGGCCAAGATGGGGCGATCCTTGGGAGGGGCATATTTCCTATCTATGGACTTGGCCACAGAGGGAATAAGAGATGGATTCTTCCACACCATCTGGGAAAGAGTCTCAAAAGAGGGCTGTACCGGAGGGGTTAAATCTATAGGGATCTCCGGAACATGAAGATATTGGAGACGCAGAACCTTCCCAGGATCGATTTCCGTGGTCTGGAGAGAAAGAGTATAATTAAAATTCTTAAGCAAAGACTTAAAGGAAAGATCTTCAACAACAGGCTCTGCAGAAGGATTGATCCCTGCCCCTAGAGCAGAATCAGCATCAACATCATCACCCAGCCGAAGATCCGGATCGGGCTCAAAATCATCTCATGACAGCCCAGGTGGGACTGTATGGACAGGAAAGGAATGAAAACCAGGAGGAGGAAGAAGAGGAGGAGAAAGAATCGGAGTCAAAAACCTCTGGGAACTATGTGGTACTGTACACGTCCCCAGTGCCGCAGAGGAAAATGGCGCCAAGAACAGAGACAGCGCTGACACAGAAAACAGCAACATGCATGCTGCCGACAGGAAACTCGGCACCGCACATGGCACCGACACCAACCCTGGCACCAAGGACAGCGCTGGTGAGTAGCACAGCACTGCACATGGCGCCAACACCCCTTGCGGCACCTCAAATGGCACAGACAGGTCAGACGGCACCGCAGATGGCACCGAAACTACCCGCGGTGCCAAAAAGGATCTCGGCATCGGGGAAGCCAGCACCAGTGGTGAAGGCACCATTGCAGAGGTCTGAAAACTGTGATTGGAAGGCAAAGGATGAAAAATGGCAGGAGATAAAGGCATCGGTGTGGACCCCTGCACCACAGCCATGTGAGGGGGATAGACACCAGAGCACGGAGTCAACGGCACCGGCCGGCTTGGGCAGTCGGGACAACCTCCGACCCCACTGCTCCATAAGAGCGGCTCAATGGTGAAACTGCTCATCGGAAGCTCCTCCAATAGGCGGAGAGGGGCTCCGGTGTCAAAGAGGCCGGCTACCAGAGACAGAAACTGGCAATTCCGCAAGAGGCAGAGACTGGCTCCTGACCCTAATAACTGACCGTCTACGTGCAGACGTACCAGAGGGCGACCTCGAGTGATGCTGTTTCTTCTTTGACCGGAGGGCCAAAGAAGAACTCGAGGCCGAACGGTGCCAAGAATGGTTTCTTTTTATGATTTCGGGGGGACTGCCCATCCCTCCAAGCACTGGACCGTCTGTTGCCAGACTCCCCTCTGGAGAGGGTGGCAGACCAGACCCGGCCCGGCTGACTGAACAGCTTTCATCCGAAGTCTCCCTACCATCACCTGCCCCACTCATGGTCGACTCCGTCAATGGAGGGCTGAAGACTTCTTGTACAAGTAAGTAGTTGATTAAAATGTAATTGGTACTTTTTGAAATAAAATACAAAATAATCAAACTCAAAACTAAGCTGCTAGTTTGAAGTTTGACTCCCAGTGGGCGAGCAATGTCGTCACTGAAGCGTATTTGATGGCGGGAAAAAAGGAACTGAGGCAGTTGGAGGGTCGACGCTGAGATGGTCTATACCGCATGCGCCTGGCTCGTGGTGCTGCTTCCTCGCAGCTCCATCTCAGTGCCAGCCCTCCTGAAAAAGTTTGCTCTTGCTGGGTCATAGAGCCTCTGGAGTACCCCCATCAGTTTGAATGAGTGGTGGAGACTTTATGTCCAGGAAGAGCAACGTCAGCACCGCCCATGAGGCAGACATAGTGGCATCATGCATGTGAACCAGACAGCAAGTGACACCCCCCCCCCAAGTTCTGTTACCAGGAGAGTAAACAAGTGGCAGAGTAAACAGAGAAACAGGGCTACAGACTTCTAGCCCCATGGGGATAGGAAAAGGATATAGGCTATAACAATAACAAACACAATAAAACCTGACTAGCAACATAGCAGAACTAAGGGCTGGGCCTAAGGGTGGCACACAGGTAGCAGGTGTAAGAGCCAGAGCCTATCTCAGCCACCTGGACAGGAAGGTGGAGAGGAAAGGGCGCAGCCCTGGCATATTAGCTCTGGCTGGTACAAGAGGCCAAGAGGATCTCAGAGTCATTTAGGAAGCAGAATGCCAACTTAACCTAGGTTCTAGTGCCCCAAGGTCAAGAATTTAGAGGAGAAAACCTTAAAACTCTGAAGAGGAGCAGGCTGAATTTCGGACTGGACAGAGTTTGGAAGCACAAGAAACTATCTCCTTGTCATTCCAAGGGATGAAGAAAGATAATAAGTACTTCAGAGTGAAAACATGAAACTCTGCATCTAAATGCGGGATAAGTACTCAGCCCACAGGCTGGGGGTAAAGCACAAGAAATCCCACTGCACCTGCCTCTCTGAATGATACAGGAGGGTTGCAGCTGCACCTTGCTGTAAGCTAGAAGCTACCCTCTGGCAGAGGCTTAGAAGCACAGACAGGGTAAAACAAGCTGCGACAGCAGCTGTAGGGATTGCCTTTAGAGATATCCCCAACAGGGAAAGGAAGGAGCTTAAGGGAAAAATGGTAAGAAAAATCATTACATTTATTTTTTAAGGTTTTCTCCCTTTTTCTTGTTTTGCTTGAAATAGATTTTTAAATGAGTTTTAGCCTCAAGGGAAAAACTGGAAAGAAAAAGTGCAAGAAAGCCCATCCCAAAAAGGTATGAGTAAAGAGAAGCTGAACCTTGGGAAAGAGGAAGAGCTCTGTGGGAGTGGCAAAAAAGTGCCATTGCGCAAACACAAGAGGGTGAGCTGTCCAGAGGCCCCGACTCTACCTGAGCCGGGGATGGTGGACGGGCATGTGACTAAATAGTGAAGATAGTCTTGAAGATCAAGAATTATAGTGAGTACATAATTTTCGTATCTTCCAAGAATCAGTCTTCACCATTCAGTCACTCTGATGGGTCAGAGTACCAAGCTTTTCCCAAAAAAGGGGAGGAGTTGGCTCACCTGAGGTAAACATTATCCCTCAGTCCTCTGGTGGGTATAACCACTGGAGGGCAAGGACTCCTCACAGCTCTGGCAGGACCCAAGACTGGTCAGGGGCAGGTGGAGGCTCCCACGACGTGGGAGTAGGTGGCACCCTGACAACTCATGCCTGACCCTGTAGGAGAAAAAGCAAGTCCCCTGGAAATGCAAGTTGAGCACCCTACATTGGGCCAGGGGAGCCAATCAGGAAAGGCAAAGCCATACTGTCTGCTGAATGAAGACTGTTGTTCCTATCAGTCTGGAAGCTACCTTGTTGGCATTGTATGATGCCCTGGCGTGGTGCTTCACCAGCACTAGGCTGTGGGTAGAAGGGCGAATAGCCTGTCTAGTTAACTCGAGATCCGGCATGGAAGCTAAGATCTGGCTTAGTTTCACCTACAGGTGCTTGCTGTAAGCTGCCTGATGTGCCTGATATGCAGCAGTGCACAAAATAGTGCGTGCCACCACAAAAAAATGAAAATTACGTAACTACTGTAATTCTTGATCTTCTTGGACAAGTCTTCACCATTTATTCATACTGCTGAGTTACAAGCTGGAGGCACTGGGATCCTATGGGAGCCAAAAATCTTCAGGAGGGCTGGCGGCAAAGTAGGACTGCGCATGCGTGGCACCGCGAGATTAGCTCACGCCTATGTAGGCTACCTCAACGTTGACCCTCCAACTTCCTCGGTACCTTTTTTACCGAGGAGGTGCAGCGTAATATAACCTAAGAAACACCTACGTTAACAAGGGCATAAGATAGCCCGATTGAGAAGGGTGTACAAATCAAATTTTTAAATGCTTGCCCCAGGGCAAGTGAAGGTCTAAAAATTACTTGCCCGTGAAATCTTGTACTTGTCCTCCCGCGAAACATATGACTGATAAAAACAACATGTTACTACCACTGTACTCAAAAAAACGTAATTTCTTCTTACCTTGTGTATGGAATTGAAAGTGCAATATACAGGGAATTACACAGACACTCTTGAAGGATGTCAAACATTGTCACTTTTTTTTTGTTTGTCCCCCCCCCCCAAACTATTTTAAGCAGCTTAGCCATCTCTCGTAGGACCCGACCCTACCTGATATGACCTAATAATCTATGGTGGTTCTTTCTGCATATGATATGTTCTGAAGTGAAGAAAGTATACACTACAACAACACGCTATGAATTGAATCACTCACTGATGGATCCCCCCTCCCCACCACCACCACACAAGGCACAAGGTGGGCAAGGGCTAGGCCATACATAAAACATCAAAAGTAAGTGGCTGGGTAACACTAGTGCAAGAAGCCAAAAAGAAATACAATCATTCACAACCAGCCAGCCCAGGCAATGAGGGACCCAAGGGTACCAGTGAAATCACACCGAGTAGTGAGTACAGCACTGCACTGCCACTGGTACTGTAAAAGACATCACACACGTTACCAACCCTGCTCCACTTCTTCACCACTGGCTTGTGAATCGTCTTACACTGCCTTAAAATATGCCACATAAAATACTCAGCATCAGGAGTCGACTTTTATGCAACTGCTGTATTTTTGCAGCAAACAGTAGTTGTAGCACAACAAACAGCAAGCTGGCAACACTACATCCCACTGAGCCAACCAGACCCTCTCCAGAACCAAGCTAGCAGGGGTTTGGCATTGCGGATCTCTCAGATAGTCAGTGCAGCTGCAACACATCATTCAATGATGACTGCCTCCCCCCAATCAGAGCCACACGTGTCCGTTCCAAACAAAGTCAAGAACTGAAGCAGGCAGGCTATCATCCAGTTTTGCAATCTGACACACAGCATCACACACCTTAAAACATGGCAACAAGCAAGGGACAAGACAAAATAAGACTCCTCTCTGTCACAGCAGCCCCCCCAGCAGCCCCCCCAACCCAAGTATCCACACCATTTCCCTCATCGTGCATTGCCCCCCACCCAGCTAAGCACCTCATACACTTAAGTTACTGAACCACACGTGGTCCTCCGGGTGCCCTCCCCCCCAGAACCACACAGACACATTAGCCAGCCTGCTGCTGTCTCTGAATTCAATCAATCAGTCAATCAATCAATCACTATTTAACCAGGCATAAACACCACTGAGCAAGCTCATTTTCAAAGTGGTCCTAGACATTAGTACATTACAATACAATACAATACATAACACAGGTACGGTAGTATCAATAATGCGAAAACATTGTACAGATAAACCTCAATAGGCCAGTACCTACTGGCCTGCCATGGTTATGAACAATTGCAATTCGGAAGAAAGTTTACAGGTAAAGGAGAAGAGCCAAAAATCCTAGACTTTCTTCAGTCTGTCGGTGGTAAGTAGGGAGGGGGAAGGCAGGGGAAAAAGGTGTGTTAGAGGGAGATGATGGGAAGAAGAGGGCCAGAGTAAGACAGAATAGGCCAAAAGAGCTGGTTGTCCCTTGAAAGGAAGTATCTTAATTGAGATTCTAGACGTGGAATTTGTGAGAGGGACCTGATGCAAGTTGCTTAGTGTCATCTAAAACAGTTGCAGGTTTCCTTCAAAAGTACGGCTAGCAAGTCTTTAAATGTGAATAGGCCTGGAAGTGAGGAAAGTTTTAAAGAGCACTGCATGGTATTCCATAGCGATGGGAGTGAAAAATTGATTGCGTCCGAGCCATATGTTGTATTTACTCTAGGAATCTGGAAGCAGAGTAAAGAGAAACATCTCGGGCCATAAGATCCCTTGGCCCATTTGAAGAGGCTCGAAATGTATGCAGGAAGATTACTGGAAAGTGCTCTATAATGCCAGAGGAGAGCATTTCTTTTCCTCCTAGTTAAAAGTGAGGGCCACCCCGATTCTTGGTACAGTAGGCAGTGGTGAGTACGAAGGGGTAGGTTGAAGATAAATCTTAGGGCCCGGTGGTAGAGAGTGTCAAGTTTGCTGAGCACCGTTGAAGGACAATGAATGTACAGAAAGTCAGCATAGTCCAGTATGGGTAAGAATGTGGATTTCCAGCTTCCAAGGTGAGCAGATGTTTACTACGATAGAATAAGCCTAGCCGCTGTCTTAATTTCTTTTGATACCTCATTCAGGTGGAACAGAAAGTTAAGATTATTATCCAGCCAGAATCCTAGGTATTTAAAGGTTTCAGCTATTTCAAGGGGTTCCTCTAGAAACATTAGAATCTGGGGACTATGTGTTGGTCCGGGGACTGCCTTTGGTGAGAGGATCATGGCTTTAGTCTCTTTGGCATTGAGGAGGAGTTTGTGTTTGATGAGATTATGTTGGAGAGTAATGAAGACTTGCTATAAGTTCTTGTGGGCCATGTCCAAGCAAGAATTTGTGGTATATACAGTAGTATGGTATCATCTGCGAATAAATGAACATTAGCTGAGTGGAGATGAGAGTCCAGGATACTGATGTAGATTGCAAATAGGATTGAGCCTAGTATGGAACCTTGGAAACACCTCGTAGAAGGGTTTTTTGTGGAGACAGATCACCTGCAGCTTTGACTTGTTGTAACCTGTTGGTGAGGTAGTTGGAGAACCATTTGATTGCAGGACTATCAAGTCCGATATAGCTCAATGCTGTAAGCAAGATGTTGTGGTCCACAGTATCGAAGGCCTTACTAAGATCAAGAAAAAGGGCAAACACATGTTTCTTAGAATCCAGCGCAATTTGCCAATCTGTGGTTACCTTCGCAAGTGCAGATACAGTGCTGTGTTTGGATCTAAAGCTGGATTGTGCAGGGTTTAGCAGTTCATATGAATCCAGGTGTTCTCTAATTTGGACATTGACAATTTTTTCAAGAAGTTTTGACAGGACGGATAATATAGATATAGGCCAGTAGTTATTCGGATCGCACAGATCCCCAGACTCGAATAATGGTATAATGTAGGCAGTTTTCCGTAACAAGGGAAGTTCTCCTTGTTTCAGCGAAATGTTGAATAAGTGGGTAATGGGGGTGGTCAAGTAGAGATAGCCAAGCTTTAGGAAGTAAGGTCCGATGTTGTCTGCACCTGCACTCTTTTTAGTATCCAGGGATAGTAGTAGGTCCTCTGCTTGTTTATATGTGATTGTATGGAAGCTGAAAGTAGTAGGATAGGGTCAGGATTAACATTAGAGTCGGCAGCAGGGTCGCCCAGTGGGTTGATTTTGTTGACAGGTGAGGTGTCAAAAGCTAGCCTCGCAGTGGCAAAGTGCTCATTTAACTGCTCTAGTATATCGGCTCTGTCTGTGTAGGTGAATCCAGTGGACATAATTTTGGCTGGGAGTGTTGTGTCAGCAGAGTAACCTTCAACCTCTCTAATGATGTTCCAGAATTTGGCTGAGTTGTTTTTGTTGGCTTCTAGTTCTACGTGAAAATATCTAGCCTTTTCAGATCTAATTAGCTTGGTACAGGCATTTTTAGAGGTGCGAAATGCTAACCAATCTGCTTCCAAGTGAGATTTCCTCGCTCTTTTCCACCAGTAGTCCCTGTCCCTGAGCGCCTTCTTCAAGATAGGAAAGAACCAACCAGGGGATCTTTTTTTTAGACCTAATCAGCCTTAGTGGGTCATGTTTGTCTATTAGACCTAATAGGAGGCTATGATAGATATTAAATGCCTCACTAAGGGAGGGGGCTAGATAAAAATTCTGCCATCTGATGTTACTTAGGTCTTTCAGGAATTTGTTCTGGGAGAACTTTTTCATGCTTCTTTTCAATTTGAATTTGGAGGCCGATTTTGTTTGTAGGGAGCGTCTGATGCAGGCAGTAGCACAATGGTCACTTATATCATTGAAGAACACTCCGGCATGAGAAATGTTATGTGGCTTGTTTACTAGCATGAGGTCTAGGAGACAGCTACGCTCAGGATATTTTCTGTTAGGTCTGGTGTTTGCAGGCGTTATTTGTACCACACCAACTGCATCAGAGAGATCCTTCAGTTTCTTGGAACTGTCATCATTCGAATTCAAACTGAGATCCCCAAAAGGATACACTCCAAGTTAGCTGAGTCAATTAGGCTTTGGAGATGTGGTAGGAGGGACAAGCCACCAGACGGGGGTCTGTAGCAGGCTGCAATGAGGAGTGACTTCTCATTGGAAAGGGATCATTTTTAGTGCCAAGCATTCAAATTCTTTAGGCTTCAAGGTGCAATTAACGACCATGACTATGAATTTGCTCTTAGCATATATTATGACCCCATCTCCTCTAGATGGCCTATCACAGCGGTAAGTATTGTATCTCGGAATGTTGATAGATTTGTCTGGGGTCGAGGGCATAAGCCAGGATTCAGTTATCATGAAGAAATCGGGAGTTGCATGTAGAGCCCAGGTCTGTATGCGGTCCAGTTTCTTTAGCAAACTGCAAGCATTGATGTGAAGAAAGCTAAGACCTTTATATTGAGGGAGGTCCACAGGGGTTTCCAGAAGAACGGGTGGGCCTGAGTTTAGTTCAACATTTCCCAAGAACAGTAGGAGAAGTAGCAGTCATTTTTTAAGGTACTGTCTTAGTCTGCTAAGTAGTCTTTTGTTGCTCCGTCTTGTGTAGGTTGGTTTAGTAATGGTTATTTTTGGCATATTGTTGCAGTTTGAAAATGCTAATGCATACATAATTGCTATGGCCGACGGAGTTAGGGGCATTCGTATGAGGTCTCTGGATGTAGCCTGGTGTGAGTAAGGGCATGACCATATGGGAGATGTCCCCATTCTGAGTTGCCATAGATTATTGGGAAGGGGTAGATCTTGATATTTGTCACAGGTAGATTTTTGGCTTGGGTACAGCTTAGGAACTGGCATTCTGATTGATGCAAAAATTAGAAGTATTAGACAGCTACGCAGGAGAGTATCTGTATGTGGCATTTTCGTTAGGGAATTGTCTCCTAATGCTGGTGTTGTGCACAGGATTGACAGACTTGTTCGGTAACAACTTCTTTAAGAGGACAGAGCTGTCTAAGGATTGTAGACAGGACAGGACGGCAGGCGTGGCTGATCTTGAGTTGACCAAACAGTAGGTGGAGGGCTGGCCTAGCTCTCAGAGAAAGAGCATTTAATAGAGGCCGGGGTTGGGGCGGGTGGTGTGGGAAGAAAATTCACACAGCTTAAGGAGCCCAGAGCAAGGAAACGTGTAAAAGAAAAGCCACTGAGAGCGGAGAGTCTGTGCAGCCAATTGCAGGCAGGCCGTAAGGGCAGCAGCCAATCCCAAGCGTAGCGAGTAGGCTTACCCCAGTTAGAAGGCTCCTCTGTGGGCAGATGGAGTGCATGCAGCCGGCTGGCTTCTCCAGCCATGGCCACAAGGCGAGAGGCGGTAGCCCGATCAGGGGCTCTTGAGCCCAGTTAAAAGGCTCCTCTGCAGGCAGGTGGAGTGCGCGTGGCCAGCTGGCTTCTCTAGCCGTGGCCGCAAGCAGAGAGGCGGTAGCCCGATCAGGGGCTCTTGAGCTAGAGGGACGGTTCCCCACCTCAGACTAGTCATACTCATTTTCATTGTTTACATATCTGAGCTCTCTACTGTACCTCCCAAACAACAATTGATCCATGGCTATCATATCCCCAAACAACAATTGATCAACGGTGGCCAATGGTCAAATTCAGAGGGGGTCTCACTTAAATACTTAAAATTCTCAGAAGTCAGAGAGATGGGGATCACGGCCTCCACCGACTGTGGCCTAGATTACACTAGGGCACTTGCACTAGAGCGGTTATTGGCTAGTGGTGCTCATAATCGTCGAAATGGTGACGAAAATACAGCACCAGTGAAACGGGATGAAGCCGGCCCCAAATCCAATGAATGACATGCTGCTCAGTGCAGTGCTGCTACACACGATGCACCATTTTGCCAATGAAACAGAATACCATCCTGCATCCTAACCTAACCACCAAGCACCAGTCGCTGAACACTTTGCTAATAATACAACACATGGCGGCGGCTATCAGGCCCAGGCACAGACTGAGAAAGGGGTCAACTACAATAATGTTTACCACCATGATTATAAGCTGTCTGCAAGACAAACTAAGAAACACGGCCGGGTAGTAGCACGCTTACCAGAAATAATACAATAGTTGGCAGGCTGCAAGCATCAATATACGATCCCGGCCCTATCATCAGCCACACAAACAGACCAACAGTGCAAACCTCTGTCAGCGGAGTCAGTCAGTGGCCGGACCACCGGGGGAGAAAAGGCAGAGCTGCTAGGCCAGGGAAACAGAAAACATATTTATGGTGTGCTCAGCATACATGCAGCATCACCCGACTGATGACATTTTTACTGGCTAAGCAAAGGAAATCACAGTGCACTGCCAATACTCTGTGCAGTCTGATATATCACCCGACCACCAGCTATTTCTTGAAAATGCTAAAAGTCAGCAGTGCAACAGCCTGAGACTCAAGTGTGAGCGAGTTAGCTCCCTAACACTGTAGCCACCTCTGTCCGTTGTTAAAGCCAGCCAGTGAGCCACACAGAAGAATGGGAGGGCTATTTGGTCCCAATTTGGCCTGGCCTCTGGCCTTCTTCTCTTCAGGCCTTCTCTGTCTTGCTGCTGATCAGCAATGGAAGCAAACAATTTTTTTTCATAAATAAGACAATTACAGTCAGCAGTCGCCATCCGCCAGAATCAGCCGCGCATCCAGAAGTTCAGTAACATTAGCCTTCCTCTGTAATGGCATGCAACACTGACTGCTCTTTCCCGTGTGTTACAGTGTTCTCCTCCTCCTCCTCCATCCTCATTGTGGCCAAGTAACATGTACCACCACTGTTGCTAGCCTGCAGAAAAGAATCAGAAGGGCAGAACGGACTGCAGGCTAGCTGGGGGGGGGGGCGTGTCTTGGAGAGGGGTTCAGACAGTGAAGCAAGGACCTGTGAAAAAAAAAAAAAAACAACGCATGCGTAGAATGCAAAGGAAAAAGAAACAGATGGGAAAAACACTCATCCAAGGGTTGAAGTAGTTAGATCAAAGGGTCTGCCCAACAGTGTAATTAGGTCAGCCTTGGACGTCGGGCAATGTAATTTGCACACCCCCTGCCGACTGGCCCATGTAAGAAGGGTCAATTTAAACAATGTCTTCACAGCCCAAACAAAACGAGGGAGTGAAGACCAGGAACAGATTGAGTAAGCTCAGGGGATGGTGGGTGTACGTATGAATAAATGAAGACTTGTCCAAGAAGATCAAGAATAACGGTAGGTATGTAATTTTCATATCTTATTTATTTATTTAATCTCAGATTACAAATACCTTTGAGCTAAACACAACTCATTTACAAAGGTTCCACGTCAGTGGAATTAGGGTAACAAACAGACGAAGAGAAGCTAAAATAAGCAATATACAAGCAACAAAAATTGGCAATAACAAAACATCATATTAAACAGCAAAAGTAGAAATAATATATCTTCCTGGACTTAAAGACTTCATCATTTATTCATACTGCTGGGTTAGAATACCAATCTAAAACCAATCCCCTGAGCAGGGTGGTAGGAGAAGGAGCTCACTCAGGACAGTAGTCCATTAAGGATTGTCCTGCCAAAGGAAGCATGCTGTCTGGCATGGACATACAGAGCATAGTGCTTTAAAAAAGTGTGCACTGAGCTCCAAGTAGCCGCTTTGCAAACACTGGCAATGGGAACAGAGCGGATCTCTGCCAGGGAAACAGCAACCGCTCTAGCAGAGTGGGCGCGCACCTGGCCTTCAAACTTGACCTGCGCCATAGAGTAACAATGGTGAAGGCATGCCACTATCCAAGCAGAGATGCATTTGATAGATACTGGCTGACCCAGCCAGGTTGTGTTGAAAGACACAAAGAGTTGTTTGTCTTGACGGATATCTCCAGTTCTGTCAGTGTAGCATTATTGAGCCCTCTTAATGTCCAGAGAATGAAAGGTGTGTTCTCCTTCATTTTGGAAGTTAGAGAAGTAAGTGGAGAGAACCAATGGCTGGCTGAGGTGGAAATCCGAAACCACTTTGAGTAGGAATTTAGGGTGAGTATGGAGGACCACCTTGTCTTTATGAAAGACAGTATACGGAGGGTCTGTGACCAAGGCATGTATTTCAGAGACCTGCAAGCAGAAGTGATGGACACCAGAAAGGTGGTCTTCTAGGTCAGAAACTTCAAGTCACACATAGCCAGAAGCTCACAAGATTTACAAGTGAGCATGTCCAGCCCAAGATTAATATCCCAGGTGGCAAACGGCTTCCTAACCAGGGGCTTTGTGTGAAGAATGCCTTTGAGGAATCTCCTGAACAAAGGTAGCTGAGCCAGAGATATATTCTGAACTGACTCATGATAGGCAGAAAGCACACAGAGATGTACCTTTACAGTTCAGTATGTAGTCCTGCATCTGAAAGATCTAACAGATACTCCAACACTTGATCCAGGGACATTGATATAGACCTATGTAAATATTGGCACACCATTCTGAGAAACGCTTCCATTTAGCGGTGTAAGTTTTCCTGGTGGAGGGCTTACGCGCTGCCAAGAGGATCTGTAAAATTCTCTGGGAAACTTTAAACCTGCCCACCTCTGTCTCCTCAGGAGCCAGGCATGCAGATGAAGGAAAAGCAGGTTGGGATGTGTCAGGAGGTTCATTCACTGAGGTAGCTGCTTTGGAGGGGACACTGACAACTTGTTGACCAACTGAAACCAGATCTGTTGAGGCTAGTATGGTGCAATGAGAATCATTTTGCTGCCATGTGCCTCCAATCTGAGCAGCACCCTATGAATTAGTGGAAGAGGGGGAAATTCACACAGAGTGTTTTGTCCACTGCAGCATGAATGCATCCCAACAGAAAATGCCAGGTTCTGGACTTCTGGGGCAGAATAGAGGCAGTTCTGCGTTGAGTGGGGACGCAAAAAGGTCCAGGTTAGGGCTGCCCACTCATGTTAGAGCGAATGCAGGACATCTGGTGAAAGTGACCTCTCGTGAGGATCCGCTTCTGTCCTGCTGAGGTGGTCTGCCAGATTGTTCTGGGTCCTTGGCAGGTAAACTACCTGAATCAGGACATTGTGATCAAGGTGCCACTCCCAAAACCTCATTGTTTCTCTGCATAGTGGGTAGGAGTGAGCACCACCTTGTTTGTTGATGTAGCACGTCACAGCTTTATTGTCCATCTGAAGAAGGATAATTTTCTGACTGACTACCATTTCTAGGACTCTGAGAGCATACAGAACTGCCCTCATCTCCAGAATGTTGATGTGAAGATGAGACTCCTCCTGAATCCACACTCCCTGAATGTGGAGGTCCCGGCAGTGAGCTCCCCAGCCGAGCAGAGATGCATCCGTGGTGATGGTGATCTGAGACTCTGGTGGAGCAAAGGGCAGACCTTGTAAAAGATTGTCCTCCTGTATCCACCATGCAAGTGATCTTCACACAGGCTCCATCACTTTGATGGGGTAAAGCTGCAGGTGTGTAGTAGGGGACCACTGTGTGCTGAGCATCTACTAAGTGGTCCTCATGTGCAACTGGGCTAGGGGCACCATAAAATGGACAAAGCCATGAGGCCCAACATCCGCTGAATTGAGTGAGCTCTCACTGGATTGTTCTCTCTGATGAAGTGAGCCATCTCGGGAATATTGGTCCTCCTGTCCTCCAGAAGAAAGGCCCTTGCCCTTGTAGTGTCTAAGAGGGGGCCTATGAAGAGGAGCTGCAGGGAGGATTGAGGCTGCAACTTCTCCAGGTTCAGCAGGACCCCCATGAAGGTGAGGAACTGAGGAAATGCTGTGGATACCACCTGCTGTGTCTCCTGCCTTGACGGGCTTGCTAAAAGTCAATCGTCTAGGTAAGGAAACACTTGAATGCCAAGTTTTAAAAGGTGTACAGTGAGAATTGTGAAACACTTGGTAATGACTCGAGGCACCAAGGAGATCCCAAAGGACAGGACTCTGAACTGGTAGTGCTGACCCAATGCCACAAAGTGAAGGTACTTGTAGTGACTGGGGTATACCAGAATGTGCTGGTAGACATCTTGCATGTCTAGAGATGCCAGCCAGTCACGCTGATTGAGAAGTGGTAGAAGAGACCCCAGAGATACCAGCTTGAACTTCTCGCAGTATAAGAACTTGTTCAATTTTCTGAGATCGAGAATGGGATGTATGCCGCCTGTTTTTTTTGGAACCAGAAAGTAATGGGAGTAGAAAAGTACAGTTACGTAAGAAGTTACCGTAACAGTAGATCTTCGAGAGAAGCTTTTGCAGCAGGTAACGCAGGACTGTAGCCGGCAGGCAACAGGCCCCCACAGCAAACGTCTAGCCAGCAGTACCAGGCGGGGACCGCCCCCAACATCAGCCCACCCCCGCCATCCCACATGGTATAAAGGGAGGCAGTCCCCAGTGTGCCCCAGTTCTTGCCCCGCTGGAGACTCCGGCATCTGGATATGATGAAATCTGTCTAAGGAACCTGGGGCAATACGTCAAAGAACAGGTGACTCCTTGCAAAAGAGGTCACATGCAGCAGGAAATCTCAAGAGGGAAGGAGGGTGGGAAGTATACCTCCTGCAAGAGCTTCTCTCGAAGATCTACTGTTATGGTAAGTTCTTACGTAACTGTACTATCTTACTTCGAGAGTCAGCTCATGCAGCAGGTAACACAGTTAGGACCAATTCCCAAGCAGTATAAACTCAAGACAACAACTTGGGTGGTAGGGAAGTAGGAGAAAGAAGGAAGGAAGAAATCCCCTATGAGATGAGGCCCTGCAGGACAGCAAGCCCAAAGCCTGCTCTGCGTCTCGAGTCAATGACCAAACTGTAATGGCGAATGAAGGTGTGGATGGTGTGCCACGTGGCTGCTGCACAGATATCTGAGGCTGAGACGTTCTTCAGTGCAGCAAAAAAAGAGGCTGTTACCCCTCTTGTGGAGTGACCCCCTATGGGTCCAGATAGGAGTTCGTTGTACTTCTGGTTAACAGAAGAAAATGCAGTGCACTAACCATCTGGACAGAGTCTGCTTGGTCACAGGAGCCCCGAGGGCCCTGAAGCAAAAGAAACAAATAACTGATCAGAACACTTGTTACCCTTGGTTCTGGACAAACAGTATTGCAAGGCACGATGTACATCCAAGGTATGGAGAAGTGCCTCACCCCTGTTTGTGTGATTAGGGTAGTAAACGGAGTTGGACGTCCTAATTCAAAGTCATTTTGGACATCACCTTGGGTAGAAACTTAGGATTGGTTCTCAAAGCTACTCTGTCTTTGTGGAACACCAAGTAAGGCTCTTTACACATCAGGGCCTGATGCTCGGAAATTCTTCGAGCAGAAGTAACAGCAACTAAAAATAATGTTTTCTAAGACATAAAATGTAGCTCGCAATCCACAGCAGGTTCAAAAGGTGGTAAGGTCAACTTCTCCAAAACAAACAAAAGATTCCAAGGGGGAACAGGGTCCCTAATGGGAGGCTTAATGTAGAGCATATCCCCTAAGAAAAGTGCAAGATACCTCCAGCTGTGCCACCGTTCTGCCCTGGACAGGGGTGTGATAGCCAGAAAGTGCAGCCAAATGCACCTTTATAGAGGAGTAGCCCAAGCCTGACTCCACAAGGGACAACAGGTACTCTAGCAGATTATTTACCGGGCAGGTCAAAGGATCCATGTGAAGAGACGTGGCCTATAGACAAAAACGCTTCCATTTCATGGCATAAGTTGCTTTGGTGGAAGGCTTTCTGGCCGCCACTAGGACTTTGGCAACCTTATCAGAGACTCCGAAGTGGAGCCTGACTAGGTCCTCAGGAGCCATGCATGCAGATGGAGGGACCACAGGTTTGGGTGGACGAAGGTCCCGTAGTCCTGGGACAGCAACAACATGCTCAAAAGAAGAGTGACCGGAGGTTCCACTGCTAACTGTTGCAACAGTAGAAACCAAATTTGTCGAGGCCATAGTAATGCCACCAGGATCATTGCTGCACCTTCCATTTGCACCTTGAGGAGGATCCTCTGAAGGAGCGGAAACGGCGGGAAGGCATTAAGGAATCTCTCCTTCCAGGAGAGGGAAAACGCATCTTGCCAGAAAACACCAGGCGCATGATCTAGCGAGCAGAAACTGGGCAGATTTGCGTTGGCAGGGGAGGCGAAAAAGTCCAGCTCCGGTGTCCCCCATTTGACATATAGGTCGTTGACTACTGACTGCAGAAGCGACCACTCGTGTTCCTTCGATCCTGTTCTGCTGAGAGTGTCTGCCAAGGTATTCTGGACTCTGAGGACATGAACCGCTGAGATCGTCAGATGATGGGATATGGCTCAATCCCACACTCTCATTGCCTCTTTGCAGAGAGGATAGGAGTGAGTGCCTCACTGTTTCTTGATGTAGAACACCACCAACATGTTTTCTGTCTGCACAAGAAGGTGTCCCGGTTTGAGGACCAGGTTCAAGGCTTGCAGCGCACAGAGAACAGCCCTCATCTCTAGAACAGTGATATGGAGAGATTCCTCAATCATGGACCAGGATCCCTGAGCCCTGTGAACACCAAGATGCACCCCCCAACCCATATTTGAGGCATCTGACATTGGGACCTGATCTGGTGCCTCCTTTTGGAGTGGCATTCCTTCCTGTAAGGAAGGTGATATCATTCACCACTGGAGATACTGGCGAAC
The DNA here is from genome assembly GCA_016271365.2 of Neoceratodus forsteri. Lineage (NCBI taxonomy): Eukaryota > Metazoa > Chordata > Ceratodontiformes > Ceratodontidae > Neoceratodus > Neoceratodus forsteri. The sequence goes on from CM028130.1 coordinate 1,619,762,979, forward strand.
CAGGCTTGTGATTGAGACTGAAGGTCTAGGTCGTCCCACCTCTGGTCTCATTGGACTCAGAGGGTCCACTGAATCGTCCTCATTCGAAGTCTCGCAAAGGGGACTGTGATGATGGATGCAGCCATGCGGCCAAGCAGCCGCAGCAGGGTTCTGGCTAGCACCATAGAGGCTGAAGATATCTGTCTGGCTAGGACCTGCAGCCAAGCGGCTCTGTCCTGTGGTAGGAAGGCTCTGCCTCACTGTATCGAGGAGAGCCCCAATAAAAGGTAGGTTCTAGGACGGAGTCAGAGCTGATTTCGGAGTGCTGATGGTGATACCTAGATTCTGGAAAAAGAGTACAGGTGTCCTGAATAGACCCTTGAAGTCGTTCCTTGGACTGTGCTGTAAGGAGCCAGTCATCCAAATATGGGAACATGTAATGACCCATCCTTTGAAGAGCAACGGCTACCACCACAAGACACTTCGTGAATACCCTTGGTGCTGAAGACAGTCCAAAAGGTAGCGCCCTAAACTGGAAATGCATTCCTTGAAAGCAGAACCTGAGAAATTTCCTGTGGTGCTTTGCCACTAGGATGTGGAGGTACGTGTCCTGCATGTCCAGTGATGCTAGCCAGTCCCCCGATGAACCATAGGGAGCAGATTCTGGAGGGTGACCATCCTGAATCTCTTGTACTCCACCAAGTGGTTGAGTTCACCGAGATCCAGAATGGGTCTCAAGTCTCCCGTTTTCTTCAGGACCAGGAAGAAGTGAGAGTAGAATCCTGTTCCCCTCTGGTTTGGAGGAACTGGTTCCATGGCCTTTTTGGAAAGCAGGGCATGGATTTCTTCGCGAATCATACCTGCATGTTCCACGGAGTAATGGGGGGGGGGGGCCTGTCTGGTTGTATGTTGACAAACTTTATAGAGTGACTGTTCTCGATGAGTTCGTTGACCCATTGATCAGAGGTCACTTTTCACCATGCTGCCGCATAAAAAGAATAGCACCTCCAGCCACCTCTCCTGACAAGGTGTTGGGGGGAAGCAGGTCCCTTGGGGAGTCAGGCGGTGGGAGGGGGTAAGGTGGCCTGAGTTTGTTTAGCCTGGCAAGAGGCGGATCCCTCAGATCCTCTGTGGGCACCCCTCTGGCTGTAGCCTCCCCATTGAGACTGCTGCTGCTGAAAATGGGGCTGCTGTTGCTGATGTCCCCCTCAGTTACAAAAATGAGACTTCTGAAACTGTCTCTGTTTCGGGTGATACATGGACTGTATGGTCCTGACAGCTTTGCTGAAGTCCTGAAGTTTATTTATTGTCTTCTCCATGTCCTCACCAAAGAGAATGGAGCCTCTAAAGCGTGCATCAAGGATGTTGGACTGGACATCCTGCACAAAACCCGAAACCCAGAGCCAAGAATGGCGGCAAAGGCATATGCCAGTGTCTGCTGCCCTTGCTGCTATGTCCACCAAATCATAAGTGGATCGTAGGACATGTGTGCCTACATCTGACTCAGTTTCAGTTTGCAGGAGCTTAAATGTTCAGTTTTTTGACTGCAGTCTGGCATCCCCCGCAGAATGTCCAATCCCTGTTCCCAGAGGACATTCTGGAATTGGACCATATGGGTCATAAAATTCAGGTTTCTAATGCTGCAGGTGGCAGAAGAATACACCATACGACCCATGGAGTCCAACTGCTTCGACTCCCTGTCTGGCGGTTGGGTGCTAAGGTGTTTTGGTCATTGTGAGTGGTCATGTGCTGCCGAAATTACCACTGAGTTGGCAGTGGGATGTTCGGCCAGGAAAGGTTGCTCCTTTAGGGCCCTGTATAAGCAGTCAGCCTTCTTGGGGACTGCTGCAGAGGAATGAGGGTGCCTCCATGTTGCCTGGGTGATGTCCTTGAAGGTGTCTATCATAGGTGGAATGACCACCAGTTTGAGGTCCTTCTGCCTGAGGTACTTAGCAAGGTGCATCCTTTCTGGGTCTAACTCTTCAGTGTCCCAGCCCATATTTCCCTGTATGGGCCTCATGACCGCCATAAAGAATGGGTCATCAGGAGGTGATTTTTGAGTGTGCTCTGGATCCATAGGGGGAAAAGTCCTCTACGGAAGACTGAGAGGAATCTGAGGGCTAGTAAGACTCTGAGGAGGAGACGGATGAGGATCTGTGCCACCTCTTCCTGTGTCTATGCCTGTCTGAGGAGCTGGATGAACTAGGGCCCTGTGACCTGGACCTGCGGCCTCTCTTTTTGGAAGCCTTCTTTCTGGGCCTCTCCGGCAGAGTAGGTTGTTTTCCTCGTTCCTCATCTGAAGGTGGCTGAGGAACAGCATGCAAGTCCAGAGATTGGGGGGGGGGGGCAGATTTGCATGAGCCCCACCATCCAGAGTTTGTGTCAAGTCCGGGGTCACTGGTGTAGTCGGTTGTGTCTTTGGGGGGGAGAATGTCCAGTCTGATGGTCTCCCACCAATGACTAAAAAGGTCCTTGACCTGTGACAGATTAAGCTTTGGTGAGCCTGTCACTGAGTCCAGTGTCAGTCCGGCATTTGTACCACTGGCACCGGTACCAACGTCAGTTCTATCCAGTGTTGGTGGGCCTACAGGCGGTGATGATGGGTTGGCATTATTTGTGTCGTCAGGCGTCAAACGGTCTATGTGGACCGGCATCTGGTCTGTCCACTCCAGGGTGCCATCGGTCCGGTTTTCGTTTGGAGATGACGATGCCAGAGGCGATGGTGTCCTTGCCGACAGAGCCAACGTATGGATGAGGACTCAGAAGTCTTGTTGGGCGGGCGCCTCTCAGACGGCAGTTTGGAAGTTTTTTCCGCCGGTCTTTTAGCCTGTTTGGGTGGTAGAGAGGACGATCTCCCTAAAGAATGGCCGGAGGTCTTTTACCTCTCCCGGAAGTCGGCACTACCAACAGATGCCAACTGGGAAGGCTGATGCCCCTTATCTGGTTCTGAAGAGTGGCCTATAACCTAGACAGGAGGCCAGATCTTGATGGGCTGAACAGCAGGGCCGGAGGATCTTGAAGGCTTCTCTTTAGCACCCAAGACACGGGCTGTAGCCGGGGCCTTGACTAGGATAACTCGGGAGTCATGGCCGGCTGATTCGGAACTGCCCCTTGAGGCAGAGTGCGACCCTGAGGACTTGGATCATGAATGAGATCTCTCCCACTCTTTTCCCTCTCCTTACACTTGGAGGATTCTTTATGTTTAGATGATTCCCTGTGTTTCCCCGACTTTTTTGAGTGATGGGAATACTCCCTCTCTGAAGAGGAATCCCACTGCATGGCAGCCAGTTGCTGCTGGGTGTGGTAGGCCTGTACATTTTTTTGACATCGGATCCGTGTCTGGCTGTTGAAGCCCTGGCAGTGCGGGCAGGACTGGGTGTCATGGTCTGGGTCCAAGCACAGCAGGCAGGCCAAATGGCTATCTTTAGCTGGGATCTGCTTCCCATAGGCGCACTTATTAGTGTGTCGAGATGAAGATGGGGGCGACGACATACAGGAAAAGAGGACAGTGGGAACAGGTACTAACGAAGAAAACAAGAAATTTGTCAAAGACAGGTAATGGCAGTTGGACTTGCGAGGTCAAGCCATGGAGCCAATGAGCATGCGTCGGCAGTTGGGAAAGAACTGGGGCACCAGGGACTGCCTCCCTTTATACCATGTGGGACATCGGGGGAGGGCCGACATCGGGGTCGGTCCCCGCCTGGTACTGCTGGCTAGAAGTTTGCCGTGGGGTCCTGCTGCCTGCCAGCTACAGTCCTGTATTACCTGCTGCAAAAGCTGACTCTTGAAGTAAGATCCCAAGTTCCGCTCTGCCCAGGGAACTCCTTTCACTGCCCTGTTTTTGAGAAGGCCCAGTATTCCTGAAGCAAGAAAGTTTAACTAAGCTGTTTATAGACTGTGCTACCACTTGGGCAGAAAGTCTAGGAAAATCTCCGCAAAGTTGAGAGAGTATCCTTCTCGAATGATCCAGAGAACCCATTTGTTTGTAGTGACTGATTTCCAGTGGTTGTAAAACTGTGTCAGACGACCTCCATCTGCCATGGAGAGGTCCACCTCGGGCAGCTGAGGTGAGACCGGGGTCAGATTTTCAAAGGGTGGCACTGGGCGCTTTTGGCTCTTGTGCCTTCTGCTGCACTTTCTGTCGTGGTTGACGAGGCTGGTGCCTGTTTGGGGCTCCTCGGCCTCTTCCTTGAAAGGGCTGCCTGTTATGAAAAAACTGATGGTTCCTGCCTCTCTGTGGAACTGAAGGAGCCAGCTTTTCTGTTTTAGTCCTGGTTTTCTGAGTGGCCACCAGGGCTTGCTCCACCTGTTGGCCAAACAGATAAGTACCATCTAAGGGGACATTCACGACTTGCTGCTGAGCATCAGAGGAAAACCCTGATGTCCTAAGCCAGCAATGTCATCTAACACAGACTCCAGCAGCAGCTGCTCGAAGCTGTGTCGTAGGCATCCATAGAATCCTTAAGTTGGTGTCTATTACATTCTATACCCCAGGTAACGGTCTGTTAAATCTCCATTTTGGAGTCAGACTCCAGGACACCTTCCACCAAGGATCTCAGGAAGGTCCAAAGGACATATTCGTATTGGGGAGCTGGCAATACACATGCCCAGAGTAATGACTGTGAATGCCCTTTTTCTCCAAGGTATCTATTTTGCAAGATTCTTTATTATTGGGATGTGCTGAAACTTCATGAAAAAGGACAGCTTTGTCATACTCACCGATGACAACCAGAGTATCTGCGATGGGTTACGGGGCTAAAATCTGTCTCTCCTTGGAAGGGACATATTTCTTGTCTATGGATTTGCAGACAGAATGAGTAAGAGATGGCCTAGCCTACACAGCTTCAGACAACATCTCAAAGGGTGGTGGAATAAGGTTCACTGGGACATTAGGAACATGAAGCCACTCTAGGTGCAAAACTCTACCTGGATCAGCAAAGAACGTCTGCAGGGCCAGGGCTGCCACCATATTCCTAAGTAGAGACTGGAAAGAAAGGTCCTCTATAGGGTTTTCAGTCAGAAGCAAGGACTTATCATCTCAACTGCAGAGTCTTCATTGCCTTCTTCAGAAATTATATAGTCTGGGTCAGACTCATCCTGCTCCAGAGCAGCCTCAGTAGGATCAGGAGCTGCCCCCAATAAGCCATTGCCTGGTCTGGGCAAAGGGTAAACGGACAACACTGGAACCGATGCCAGCACCAGCATCGAAGGCCCCGACATCGAATCTAGTACTGCAGGGCCTGGTGCTGCATACGGCACACAGAATTCTGCACCACATGAAGCACCACAGAGCGTGGCACTGCACAGGGCACTGCTGAAGACGGCACCACACATGGCTCCACTGAAGATGGCACCATACTCAACATCATCCCATGAGAAGTTGGCGCAGAAAGGGGCACCAAAATTGATGTCGAGCAGGGCGAAGTCACCTGCAGATCCACTCCGGACCTAGAAAGAGAGGGGGAAAGAGGTGGTACCTGTGCCACTCCTGCAAATAAACAGAGTGAGGGGGTGGGCATGTGGAAATGGCGTCAGAGGTGCAGGCATTGGCAAGGGAAAAAATTTGACTGCCTGCACCAAACGCTCAACACATTCTGAAGGACCCAATAGCTGCCTTGAGACCCCTAGGCCTGAGGGCCCTAGTACCGGGTCCATTGTAAGGAGCAAATGAGACAGACCCTGTACCCACTGCTCCATAAGTGCAACTTAGTGATGAAACCGCCCACCAGAAACCCCACAAGAGAACAGAGAAGGGCTCCAGTGGCGAGAGTCTGAACCATTGAGAGCTGAAGCCGCTGGGTAACCAGGCAAGGTGGGAGATGGCCTACTGCTCTCAGGTACCAAAGATCTCTTGGCAGACATACCAGCGGGCAATCTCGAGTGGTACTGTTTCTTCTTCTTCTTCTTCCTATGGGAAGAGGAGGAACTCGAGGATGAGCAATGCCGGGTCCCCGACCTGCACTGGGAATGGGCCTGCTTCTTTCTGGGTTTACCGGAAGACTGACCTCCCTCCCAAACACCAGCCTGCCCATGGTTGGACCCCCCCAGAAGAGAGCAGTGGACTGGACACAGCCCACTGCCAGAGCAGCCTTCAATGGAGAGAGCCCCTACCGTTACTACCTCCATCCATGGTCGACTCCTTCGATTGGCAGGGCTGAGAGGAAAATAATAAATAACTCAACATAGAATTTGACGGCAGATAAGGACCACTTGGCCCACCTAGTCTGCCCATTTCCATACCTAATGGATAAGCTGCAGATCCTAGTTAACCAACAGCCTACGTCCTCCTACCCCCCACTAGAATTGCCTTATGTCTGTCCCATGCATTCTTGAATTCCTCCACTGTTTTTGACTCCACGACCTCCTCAGGAAGGTCGTTCCATACATCCACAACCCTCTCCATGAAAAAATACTTCCTCGAATTCCCTCTGAGCCGTCCCCCCTCTATCTTCAAATTGTGCCCCCTTGTTCTTGCACACCTCGTTTTCTGAAAGATGATACCCTCTTGGACATTGTTGATTCCCTTGAGGTACTTGAAAGTTTCTATCATGCCCACCCTCCCTCCTTTCCTCGAGGGTATACATATTAAGCTCCTTTAGTCTCTCTTCGTATGTCTTCTGGTGCAGACCCTGCACCATTTTAGTTGCACTCCTCTGGACAGCCTCTATCCTGCCTATGTCCTTATGGAGATGAGGTCTCCAGAGGTCTGCATGCAGTACTCCAGATGGGGTCTCACCAGCTGTCTGTACAGAGGGATAACAACTTCCTGTTTTCTACTGGTAATGCCTCTCCCTATGCATCCCAGTATCCCCCCAGCCCTTCTTACTGCCCTCTCACATTGCTTGCCCACCTTTAGGTCATCTGATATGACTACCCCCAGGTCCCTTTCCATTTTTGTTGTTGTTAGTATCTCACCCCCACTGTGTACTCTTCCCCTGGGTTTTTGTTTCCCAGGTGCATTACTTTGCACTTCTTTGCGTTGAATCTAAGCTGCCATACATTTGACCATTCCTCCAACCTTGCCAAGTCCCTTCTCATCCTTTCCACCCCACCTTGTGTATCAACCCTGTTGCAGATCTTTGTGTCGTATGCAAAGAGACATACTTTTCCTTCCAGTCATTTTGCAATATCACTTATAAAGACTCTGAAGAGGACCAGTCCCAGTACTGAACCCTGCGGTACACCGCTAGTAAATACAGGTTCCTCACCTGTAACAGGAGTTCTAGGAATGGTATATGTTGTTCATCCACACTTATTGGCAGGTTCCTTGCCGCATTAAATCTTGACGGAAGGTCTTCAAGCTGGCTCCTCCCACCCACCTGGATGGTAAAACTCTCGGCTCTGCCCCATGATGCCAGATCTAGACCGCTGGAAGCCAGGTTGTGCATCGAAGCCAGGGAGGCCGGGTGGGTCATGTGGATGAACAACATATACCATTCCTAGAACTCCTGTTACAGGTGAGTACCCTGTATTTCTAGGGACATGGATATGTTGTTCATCCACACTTATTGGCAGACTCCTAGCAGTTCTCCGGGAGGAGGGAGGCAAGGCGCACACCCCCTACTTAGGTAGAAAGACTGGAGAACCGAGGCCCCGACCAGCATCCCGGCGTGACCCAAGGTCGATGTGGAAGGGGGAAAACGGAAAAGTCTGCTTCTAGGTAGAAGCCCTGCAGATATCCTGGACCGGAGTATCCTCGGAAGCAGCCACCGATGCAGTGGAAGGGCGGGTAAAATGAGCACTTATCCCTCTGGGAGGCTCCATACCCACCCACCTATAGTGGAGACCTATGCAGGAGGTGACCCACCCGCTCATTGTCCGCTTGGCTGCAGGTCTGCCAGGTGCGGCTTCAGCGTAGATGACAAACAGCTGGCAAACCTCTCCCGAACTTCAGCCCTACGCTCCCTGGGTAGGTGAGCGTTAAATAGGGTCCCATGGATCCTATATACGGCCTCCAAGGCGTGAATGGGGATGAACCCCTGCAGAGACAATACTCGGTTAGGGAAGACTCCGCCACCGCCTACGGAAGGAACTTCGGGTGAGGCGAAGGAAAACCTTATCCCTGTGGAAGACCAGATGGGGAGATTCAAAGGAGCGCCTGGAACTCTCCCCTCCTTCTGGATGGCACAGTAGCCCCAAGGTGGTGTTCTTCCACAACAGGTGGGGGAACTCGCACCTGTGCAAAGGTTCGAACGGCTTGCCTGTGAGCTAAGCCCATACCAGTGAAGATCCCACAGAAATGGGGATACTCTCCCCAAAGGGGGAGGTGTGATCAAGGCCTAGAAAAGTGCCAGACCACCTTTTCTGCGCCACCGACTGCCTTCCGGCCCACACCCGGAAGACAGGGGTGACCAACAGAAGCACCTAGAGGGTCGTCGGCTGAAGCCCTAGTTCAAAAGAACGGACCGCAGATGGTCCAGAATGCTCACCCAGGGATGGGAGAGGGGCCCAGGCCCTATCCCATCACCAAATGGAGAACTCTTCCAATTGAAGGCAAGCATGTTTGGCCGACTTCTAGCAGGACGCCTCGAAAACGTCGAGGACCTTGCGGAAGGACCCAAGGCCTGGCCCCTAGCCGCTCAGGGACCAGGCCTGCTGGTGCAGGGATTGAAGGTCCAAATGAAAAGACCTTCCCCTGAAAAAAGAGATCAGGACCGGGCGGGCTGGAATCCGCATCGGGAGCCTGGGGCTGAGACTAAGGAGAGCTGGATACCAGAGCTGGCAATCCAGTCTGGGGCTACCAGCATCGCCTGCGCCTAGTCCCTCCTCACCTTGCCAGTGGGTCAAGGGAAATGGGGGAGAGGCGTAGAAAAGGCCCAGGGCCCGCGGCCTCGACAGCATCCCCTACAGCAAACCTTGCTGAGGGGGCGGGCATGAAACAGTCTCGGCCTCGTATTCTCCCTGGAGGGAAGGAGGGAGAAGATCCTCTGCTACCTCCGGCAGGGAAGACCACTCGTGAGGCACAGCCTATGTCCGGCTTAGGGCATCAGCCAGGGTGCTGGAGGCTCCTGCCATCAAATGGCTGGGAAACCGCCTCCGGCTGCGCGAAAGACCTAATGCGGAGAACCTCCTTACACCGAGGTAAGGGGCTCGACTGAACTTGGTGGGGTAGGTAGCACATGGTCGTGCTGTTGTCCACTTGGACTTAAACCACTAGACCCCGCACAAACGAAGCGAGCGGTACAAGCTAAGCGGACCGCCTGGAGCTCCAGCATGTAGGAAAGACATCGGGACTCCCGAGAGGACCAGAGGCGAAGCACTCTGTATTCCCCTAGATGGGCACCCCCAGCCATCCGAGAAGCATCGGTCGGAGAAGACCGTCGACTCAGGGCAGACGAACAGGATGTTCTCCTGCAAGAGCTGGAACGGTCCGAGGGGGATCCTTCCCCTAACTCCTGGGCTGTAGTCACGAACTGGTCTGAGGAACGCAGCACTGTGACCGCTGGCTGGCCAGTCCCCACTAGGGGGATGCATGAACCAGCGGATCCAACAGACCACGCTGGAGCCGGCCACCGCGAGGCCCAGGAGGTCCCAGCAGGGCGCAACTGCCCAGTCAGACCTGACTAGGTAAGGGAGGAAGAACCTCAGCCCTGTCCACCGGGAGCCGAGCTCGGACTCAAGAGTCGAGCCTCATCCTGAAGAAGGATCACCCGCTAAGACATGAGTTCCAACGTGTCTCCGATAAAGGGAGACCAGTCTGAGAGCCAGAACACCGGACCGTCCCCTTTCACCTGGAAGGGTTGTACTCAGGCCGCCATCCGGGTGGGGTTACGCCCGGACCCCTCAATGCCACAGAAGCTACTGAGCAGAGAACAAAGAGCCTGGCCAGGAACTCGTAAGGAGATCCCCTGCTTAGGAAAGGGAGGAGTCTCTCAAGAAACGGATGGAACGAGGAGCAAGTATGTCCTGGAGGCCCAGGAAAGAAGCCACACGCCTCGTTCTGAGGATGGGATATCTGAGGCAGAGAGACCATCCAGGCGTGCAGAAGAATGGGGCGCAGGCCCCCCATCCGTTTGAGACCAGGAATACCTGGACACGAACCCAGGGTCAGAAGGAGGGTCCGCAACCTTCCTGATCACCTCTAATTAGAGGGCCAGGCAAGTCGGCTCAGCGGGCCAACGAAGAGGCTGTGAACCCCAAGATCCCCGTGGGGCAACGGCTCAGAAAGGGTGGAACCTGCTCACAACCCGCGACAGGACCTATTCTTAGCACCTCCGACCCCTAGAGGTCTGGGAAGCGGACCAAGAGGAAGAGGTGCGGAGCCGTCCCCCCCCCACGGGGAAACCCGGGTAGGGACGACAGGGCCGGGGACAGCGACCCTTAGCCCGTCACTGAGCAGGCTTGGGGAAGGAAGAGGCCGAGGGAGCTCTCGGACCTTTACCTCCTTGCTTCCTTTTGGAGGAAGATGCTGGTTTGGCATCAGGCCGCCCAGCGCATGCCTGCTGGCCCTTGTGCTGGGCCAGTCGAGCCGCAGGGGCCGGGGGGCAAAGGGGCTTACGCAAAGGCTGCCGGCTGCCCTTGTCCCTCCGGGCATGGGAGTGACCAAGTCCGAAGTGGCATCGGACTTCTCGGACCCCTGGAGGTGTCCCTCTACTCCAGGGCCGAAAAGGTCAGTCCCCAAGAAGGGAATGTCCACCAACTCATGCTGGGTTTCCAAAGAGAAGGAGGATAACCTCAGCCACGCCCTGCGGTGCATGGCCACCTCGGCCGCCACCGATCTGGCACAGGAGTTGCCCAGATCCAGAGCCGTCTAAAGCTGCTGTTTCGCCACCGCCCTACCCTGGTCCCACACCCGCCGGACCGTGGTCCGCAGGTCGGCCGGGAGATGAAGGAGGACCTCCTCCAGGGAGCCCAAGAGGGCGTGAGAGAAATGTGCCATCAGTGCCACCGAGCTGGCCTGACGGAGGCCTAGGGGGGACGCAGTGTAAACCTTGTGCCCGACATAGTCCATCCTTTTGGACTCCTTGTAAGGGGGCCTATCCACATCCCTAGCATTTCCAGAACACTGGAAAACATTGTCTGAGACTAGCCCCTCAGCCGAGGGGTGTTCCAAGAAACCGGGCAGGGAACTGACAGGGACAGAGTACTTCCTGGCCACCCTGGCCGAAGGCGCAGGGCAGGAAGTAGGCTGCCGCCAGAGCTCCAAGGCTGGGCCCACGATTGCCTCAGCCACCGGGAAGGCCTCCGAGGGTGAACCCCCTCGGTCTAGAATCTCCGTAAAGGGGTATGGGGCCCGTTTGGAAATGGGCTCGAGCTGCATCCCGGTGAATTCTGAGATGAGCTGGAGCAGACCCATAAAGGATGATGGGCTGTCATCCACGGAATGTTCCAGAAAAGACCATGGGTCCTCCCTGCTAGGAAACATAGAGGAGTCGATTTCGGGCTCCAAAGGGTCTGCAAAAAGCTGCCGCAGGCCTGAGTCACTCTTCGTCCACTGAGGGCGGGCGGGAGTGAGGGGAACAGATAACCTCCGGGACAGGTCATGGCCCGGCCTGGGTTCCACCGAGGACGGTGGGGCAGCAGGGATCAGATGAGCAACCGGCCCCGGAGAGGGCACCTCGACTGCCTCGAGCGGCTGCGTTGGCCAACCGGGCGGCAGCTGCTTACTAGCCGGAGAATGAATCCGGGTCGATTGATTCCCGGACAGCAACAGCTGCTGCCACATAAACTCCTCGTAACATCGACACCAACGGCATTGAAGCCACTCCTCATCCGAGGAGGGGGACGAGGAAGAACAGCAATGCCACTTGACTCGGTGCCCCGACCGAGAAGAGGACTGAGACCGAGACCCGAATCCTCGGGGGAACTGAGGGCGGGCCTGGAAGGATGGGCGTGCCCGCCTCCTCCTTCGGGTTTGGAAGAAAGGGCCGAGGACTGTCGACCCGAAGGTACAGGAAGAACCTCAGCCTCTGCCGGGGGAACCGGCGAAGGGATGGCGGCACCAGCAGAAGACAGCCCAGATGACGGGTTGAGAGACTCGACAACGTCGACGGGAGTCCTGGCCGGCTGACCTGACGGGGATACCGTGAGGCCAGCGGCCAAAGCCGCATCCTCGACCAAAGTCGAACATCGGCCGGCAGGGGAGGGGGAACTCTCCCGCTCCCTCTGGAACCGAAGAAGGGACTTAGCCTGCGACTCCTTGGACTTGGGCCGAGAGGCAGGTCCCAAAGGTCCCTCTCCCTTCGAGCAAAGGGACTGGCGAAGTTCCTTGAACGAAGCTGCATGAGGAGAACTCAAGGAGAGCGGGATGAGCGCCGCGATCGAGGAAGAGGGTGGGTCAGCCTCCCCGCAGGAAAGAAGATCAAGCTGCTCAGCCGAGACAGCCAATGTTGACACTGCCCGATGAGTCTCCGAGGAATTTTCCAGAGCGGGAAAATTTACCGGTCGCCCGAGCCCCAAACGGGCCGCGCGATCCTCCAGAGAGCTGGCCGAAAGGGCACAACAAAATTTGCAAAGTTGAGGATCATGATCCAAGTCAAGGCATAAACGCACATGGAGTGCGGGTCTCTCCTGGAGGAATTAACCGGGCGCCTCCCGGAGCCGGAAAACGAATGAGCCATCGCCGCAGCGAAGAAAAAGATCGAAGTTTCAGAAAACTTCCAATTGATTTCGAAGACCGAAATTTCCAGGAACCAGTAGAAAACGCAGAGCGCTAAGGAGGGAACCTGAGCTTCCAAGCGGTAAGGAAGATCTGGCGTCATAGGGCGGAGCCGAGAGTTTACCACCCGGGTGGGTGGGAGGAGCCAGCTTGAAGACCTTCTGGCAAGATTTAAAGCAGCAAGGAACCTGCCAATAAGTGTGGATTGAACAACATATCCATGTCCCTAGAATTGGTAATGGCCTGAAGGCAACTCGAACCTGAGGTATTTTCTGTAGGAGCACCTGATAGGAATATGGAAGTAGGCACCCTTGAGGTCCAGAGATGCTAGCCAATCCCCTGGCCTTAGAGAGGGAAGGATTATTCCCAGAGTTACCATTTTGAATTTGGGCTTTGAAATGTGTTTGCTCAGATACCTTGGGTCTAGGATGGGTCACCACTCCCCTGTTTTCTCTGGGGTAAGGAAGTACCTGGAATACAGTCCTTTTCCCTTGTGCTGAGTAGGAACCTTCTCTATAGCTTAAAAAACACAAAAGTAGAGCACACACACCTTATTCAATACAAGGGCAGAGGTCTATTAAAAATAAATTTTATTAACAAATGCCAACAACCTGACGCGTTTCGGATGTTAAACACATTCTTTGAGAAAGGATGTGTTTAACATCCGAAATGAGTCAGGTTGGTGGTATTTGTTAATAAAATTTATTTTTAATAGACCTGTGCCCTTGTATTGAATGAGGTGTGTGTGCTCTACTTTTGTGTTTTTTATGATTTTCAGTTGCAGTATGGTAGCACCACTTCCTAGTGCTAACTCCACAGCGTTTTTGACCTCTGTAGCTCTGAGAGCTAGAAGAGAGGAAACCTCTGCCTCTAGGGCAAGAGTTTCTGAGACTGATGCAGGTGTTAAAGACTTGGCCCTGCTTTTTGGATATTTTTTTAAGTTGAGGACCAGTCCCTGGCTTACTACTTCCACGACCCACTTGTCTGAGGTCACAGACTTCCAGGCCTGGAAGTAGTAAGCCAGCCTGCCGCCTACTGGAAATGGGGAGTCGACCCGGGCTGACACATCAGGGTGTCTGCTTGGCAGGAGCCTTAGACTGAGAGGAGGAGGGAGTAGCCCTGCTCATCCCCCTCCTACCCCTCCCTCTGAAGAACCCCCTCTGTGGGAAAGAAAAGGAGAGGAGGCCTGGGCTTGGTAAAAAGGACTTTGAAAGGGTCTGCCCCTGCCCCTAGACTGCTGCTTGTGCAGAGTGGCTTGCCTTTCTTTGGCCTGTGCACTCCTGTACGTGGTCCTATATTCATCCATTTTCTTCATGTAAGCCTCTGTCTGCTCCCCAAACAGAGAGTTACCTACTACAGGAAAATCCATGGCCTTAGTCTGGGTATCCTGTGAAAGGCTAGTATATCTGAGCCAAGCATGTCTTCTGAAAGACACAGATGTAGCCATGACTCTAGATACCACATCACTGGAGTCTACAGCAGCATGAAATTGCATTTTGGATGCCTCAATTCCATTAGAAGCCACCGCCTCCAGCTCCTTGGCTAGCCGGGGAGAGGCCTGTTTAGCCAGTTCCAGAATCGTGTCCCATCTGGATTTCTGGTACCTGGCTGTGTAGGCCATATACTGTAAGTAGCCTGTCTGAGTCCCAAAGAGGATGCCAAATACTGTTTTTTGGCCATGGCATCCACTTTCCTGGCGTCCTTATCCGGGGGTGTGTGAATCCAAAGGAATGTTAGCCCTGTCACAGGCTGCAGCCTGCACTACCCCAACATGGCTGCAATGACTATAAAGGAACTCCGCAGCTGAGCCTGATAACGAATACCTCCTGTCCATTCTCTTATCCACAGGAGGTACTGAATTAGGGGTTTGTAAAATGTTGTGTGTCTGTTTCCCCAAAGATTTATGAAGAGGAATAGACAGCTTTTTGGACGCTGGGATGTCCATCATTTCCACAAAATCAGGCTCTTCATCGTCCTCTGCTGCTTCAACCAACGGAAGCTGCAGGGTTTGTGCCACCTTTTTGTAGAACAAAAAGTGTGAAGGAGACTCAGAGAGCCTGGGAGGAGAGACACCTGAGGGCCTGTCTGGGGAGATGTCTGGTTCAATGGGCACATCCAGACCCCCTTCATCATCATCATCATCATCACCAGGATAGTCTTCGTCTCCCTCCCACTCCTCATAATAAGCATCTGGGTCATAATCCGGAGGAGACGGATCCGACTGAACCGAGCACCGAACCGGCAGTATCGGTTCAGACGGAACCGGTCTAAGAGATTGGACAATACTAATCGCTTTGGCTATTTCGTCCGCGGTTGGACGTGGGATACAGGTTTCGAACCGGCAGACTTACGCTTTTTCTTTGACGGAACCGACTCCTCGGGTCGGCTCTCCTTTTGCCCGAGGAGGTATCGCCTAGGTCAGTAGGCACCTACTCAGGTTCGGCCGCAACCAAACTGAGCTGGCCATCCGGATCTACCAACTTCTCGGCCTCCCTTTCCTTCAGCCTACTCAGTCTTTTATCTAGAGTGGTTTTAGGAAAGTTCTTATAGATTTGGCAGTCTGACTTGAGGTGGTCAAACCCCAGACAATAAACACAGATGAGGTGGGGGTCGGCCTTAGCAAAGGCCTCCCCACACTCAGTACAGTGTTGAAATCCAGTGGGACCGGTTTTCTTCTTGGGTTTCTCAGACATGGCCAACCTAACAAATTACCCTATAGAAGCTTTCAAGCCAGGTAATAAAGCAACCAACTGGTTACAAACCGTGTCATAGGCTTTTTAAAAGAACCAGCAAAAGTCTGGTTCTTTTGAAACCGATTGGTACCGGAACACCACACTAATCCTAGAAAGAGAGAAAAATTTTACAAAGTCGGTTCCAAACTGGACCAGCCAGAAAGAAACTGAAGAAAGACAATTTTCACTCTTTTTAGCAAATAAAACACAGTCACTACCTATCTACATACTACCTATACCATAGAGAGAGGCTGGAAATCCGAAAATAACAAAAATATGCGGCTTAAACCGAATGCTTTATTTTTCTTTTACTGAACCAAGCAGAGGAAATTTCCGGAGCGACTTCACTGTTAGGCGAAGTAAAGAATCTGACGGTTACTCTGGGAAGTACCACAGACAGAGGTTTGAAAACCGAGCTCGAGCTCAACATTCTATGCTTCTGCATAGAGTTAACTCTTTCCTCTCTGGGGCAGTTCAAGTGCTGGGGCTAACTGCATTATGTCTGAATACAGCAAGACTTCATGTTGTTTGAAGGGTACTGCAGGGCACTACCACTGAGAAACGGTAGACAATGGGCTGGTACCGACATTCGTGTGTAGACCCTATGTTCCTATGTGCTTACAGTCCAAGGTTCTGTTATTTTGTATCACTCTGTTTCTAGATTTGCATCCCCCCCCCCCCATTTTACTGCCCCAGCAATCTTCTTCCTAATGTCGCCTTCTTTCCGTTTACTCCTAGCTGCTTCATGCTTCTACAGGGGATGGTTTCAAATGGGGCCACAAACACTTGCTTCCTTGTCAAGCACCCTGCCCCCCCCCCAACTGGCTGCCACCTCCAGACTGGGAATGAAACCCAGAGAAGGAACACATATAGTTAGCAGCTGGGAAAGTATCAGCATCAGGTCCATGGCAGCAATTTCTGTTTTCTGCATGTTGCAAAAAATGTTCAGAAAATGCATATTTTTTCCACTGGTGCAGAATGCTGCGGAATTCAGCAAAATCAAGCTTTTAGGCCAAGGTGCTGAAACAGTGAAAAAGTGACAGGTGACTCCGTTACAGCAAGTAAAAAGCAGAGAAATTCAATGTTGGGAAGGGACAGGAATGGTCTCATGTTTAGGGACACTCCAGTATTATGTAACATTTTGCTGTTACATACATATCTGACCAGAAACACATAGCAGGTGTAAAAAAAAAAAAAAAAGGAAAATTAAGTTGTAAACATTGAAAAATAATGTGCTGAATTTTAGAATATTATGTGCAGAATTTAAAGAAATATAGCAAACTGGCTTGTCTCTCTAGGGGGTAGAACCTATACAGTCTCAGCTGCCCATGCCATTATGACATGGAGAACCAGTGGGGAGAGGACTTTGAAGTGACATACCTCCCTTGTGCGTCTCTTCCTCACCCTGAGACACCTGGGGACAGTCACATAGCAGCTATTCCTGTGAACTCTCACATAAGACATCTCATGGCTGCCCCGATGACCTGCACTGCCAAGCAGGGGACCAAAGCTCGTATCACTGTGTGGGGCAGGAGTAAGCGCCGCTTTCAGTTGGGGAGGGTTGGTGGCATGTTCTGGCACTGCAGCTTGCTTTCATCACTGGGACACTGTGTAGGTGCAAGGCAGTGAGGCATTGCTGATGCCATAGGGTGGAGGGAGGGACTAGGGTGAAAAATGTGGATGACCCCCCTCCCCGACCACCACCACCATTCAAATTATAGCAAATATGCCTGATCAGGGCATACCCCTGGGCTGACAGAAGGGGGAGATATTGAAAAACAAAAGGCATGTCATGTCCACTGGGTACTGTCTCATGCCTCCCTTGGTCAGACTGGACACCAGAGCTCGGGGCAGAGCCTGAGTCCCCTAAATGATACACAAATGACCTTATCAATAGGCTGTTGGACTTCAGTCCCTGACTCCTCCTGATCCTCGGATTCCAGTTATCAATGCAGAGTGCTGCTCCTGCATCCCTGCACCATTGTCGTTAGAGAACAGGAGCAGCTCAGGATGGTCAGGACTAGGGATCAGAGATCCATATGCCATGGCTCAACTTACGCAATAATGATAAAAGCACCAGGCGGTTCTTGGTGAATAATGACTGGCTAGGAGGAGTTCTGACCTCAAGCCATTAATCCACCTCGGTCATTAACTCTTCAAGAAGTGCCTGAGCCAAGGTTGCTATTGTGGTTATAAACCTTTTGATAAAAGAAATTGAGAAAAACAAGCTTATAATTTTACTGTGCTTGGCTGGTTTTGCATTCTGTTCTGCTCGTCCTTCTGTGTTCCTCACCTGCTGGGATTGCTGAACTGGGCATGGCTAAGGACCCAGACCACAAAGGGGTCTACTCCCCCAATGGAGCATGAGAAGCATCCCACTGCACCCACAGCAGGACATCCACCTGCCCTCCGCACCTGATCTCACTTCATCTGCATAGTTATGCAGGCAGTTGGGTCGAGGGCAGAAGATGTACGGAGGGCATTGACACGAATCCAGGGGACCCTGCATTAGTATTTACATGCCATTTCAGCACAGCAGCCACAACATTTATGGAGCCCAACCAGCCCCTCACCTGTTGCCCATATCTCTCTAAGATGGCATGAAGAGCTGGAGGAGACAACTACTTTATTTTTAAAAACATTGGTCCCATACATGGATATGGCAGTATCTCACAGTTCCCTGTTCTGCACAGATCAGGTGATCCACTGGGCTGCTGTACCAGGCATCATACAGTATGCCCAGTGTCTGGCCATGCCCGACCTCCAGAATGCACTGAAGAACTTTATGCCTAGATATGCCTGTTTCACTCATCTCCAAGCCATCTCTTTCGATACTGCCATAGTGTTGGTAGCCAATCAGGATCCTTCTTTTGAGTCATTTGACTTCAAGTGGGCTTAAAATGATAACGTAATCAAATAAGCACATGTTTTGGTTTACCTGCAGATGAGACGTCCCTCAAACTCTCCAACCTCCAGTGGGGAAAACTTAATCTGGAAGTCACTTTTCTTTCCTGGTGGGATTACCCCTCGGCATGGCTCCACTGAGAACAGTGGGATATCAGTGTCATTGGATGGGAAGGATGAGATGCTCTCCATGGCACTTCCGAGCCAGCTAACTGCACGACACATGCGACTGTCAGGTTGAGCTGTTGAAGCATTAGCTGGCGATGCCTCTGTGTGAATAAAAATTAATTACATTTTTGTATTGTAGTGTACTGTACTGTATTGTCTAAAGGCCTTACAGGACTCACAGTTGCAAAAATTAAAATGACATACTCACTGTAATTCTTGATCTTCCAGAATATCTTCACCATTGATTCACACTAATGGGTCTTAGCCAGAGGCACTAGGATCCTAGGGAAGCCAGACCTTTTCAGTGGGCTGATGACACAGTAGGCTGCAATGATGCATGCACCCGCTGGTATACAGTGGCAGTCCCCAACCATCTCAGTACCTTTTTTACCAAGGAGGTGAGCAGCATAACCTAACAAGAACCTATGCACTTAACCAAAGGGCATAAGATAGCCCTGGTGGCCCATACAAGAACGTACACCAAACCCAGCAACATACTGTCTTCACAGCTCAAACTAAGTACAAATGAGTGAAGACCAACACCACTGTACGGGAATGACTCTGGGGGATGGTGGGCAGGCATGTGAATCTATGGTGAAGATATTCTGGAAGATCAAGAATTATGATAAGTACATGATTTTCATATCTTCCAGGAATCAATCTTCACAACTGATTCCCACTAGTGGGTCACAGTACCAAACTCAGAAGAAGTCCCCCAGACTAGGACAGCTGGAGCCGAGGGCTCACTCAGGATAGTAATCCATTCAAGACTATCCTACCAAAAGTGGCATGTTTCCTGGCATGGACATCCAGGGCACAGTGCTTAGTAATAGTGTGCACTGAGCTCCAAGTTGCAGCTTTGCAGATTTCTCCAACAGACACAGAGCGGATCTCTGCCAGGGACATGGGAACTGCTCTGGTGGAGTGGGTACATATGCTGCCCTCTAATTTAACCTGAGCCATGGCATAGCAATGGTGAAGGCAATTCTCAATTCAGGCAGAAATGCACTTGACTGTAACAGGCTGTCCCTTCCGACTAGGATTAAAGGAGACAATGAGCTGTTTGGATTGTCTGAAGTCCTTGGGTCTGTTCAGATAAATCTAAGGATCCTATTAACATCCACTGTGTGTTTTTAATTTTTTTTTTATTTAGTTGTTTAACCAGTATAGCACACTAAGCTGAAAGCTTTTTTACAGGAGTGACCTGGGAGCACAAGGAGGTTAAGTGACTTGCTCAGGGTCACAAAGTATGCAAGTGGAAGCTGTGGGATTCAAACCCAGGTCTGGTCTGCTAGACGTCACCAGATTTGCAGCTCAGAGCCTTAGACCACTGCACTATACTGCCTCCTGTGTATGGACAGTCATTTCTCCCTCATTTTGGAAGTTAGCAAAGTAGGAAGGTAGAACTAAGGACTGCTTAATATGGCACTCTGACACCACTTTGGGAAGAAACTTGGTGTGTGTATGGCGAGCTATCTTATTTCTTTGGAGAAAAGTATATGGTGGATCTGTGACTAAAGGATGGATTTCAAACACTCTATGAGCAGAACTGACAGCCACCAAAAATGCTACTTTCCAAGTTAAGAACTTTAAGTCACATGTCACAATATGCTCAAAGGGCTCGTGAGTGAGCATGTCCAACACAAGAATGATATCCTAGGCAGCTACTGGCTTCCTCATGGGATGTCTTGTGTGTAAAATGCCCCGGGGAACCTCTTAAATAATGGCAGCTGTGCCAACCTGAGGGTACCGATGGGCTTGTGGCATGCAGAAATAGTACACAGGTGGATCTTTACTGTGGAATACTGCAGGCCTACATCAGAAACATCCAGTAAGCACTCCAGAACATTGCCGGGTGGACACCAAAAGGGGCCCATGTGGGTTTTGGAACACTAGATGGAAAATCTTTTCCATTTGGCTGTGTGAGTGTTCCTAGTGGAAAGCTTATGTGCAGCCAAATGTAATTCAGAGACCTTCTGAGGTACCTTGTACCTGTTCACTTCAATCTCTTCAGGAGCCAGGTCTGAAAGTGAAGGAAGTGCAGGTTGGGATGGACCAGCTGACCCTGCAACAGTAAGTCTGTCAGGAGTGGCAGAGTCCTAGGTTCACTGACTAAAAGTCTGCTCAACAGAGGAAACCATATCTGTGGTGGCCAGCAGGGGGCCACTAGTATTATCTTGCCCCATATGCCTTCAGCTTGAGTAACGCTCTCTGGTTGACATGGATTGGAGGGAATGAACATACATATGAACATACGAAGAAGCAAGCAGAAGAAGGCCATTTGGTCTATCAAGTCTGCTAGTACTGCAGGGTCCACAGCTTGAGCTAATGTCCCTGCCTTCCCTCCCCACTCCTCCCATCCTCCCAACTAATGACCCTTACCTTCCCCCCCATGCCTGTCCCAGCCTCTCTTAAAGCTGCCCACTGTCTTCAAAAAGATTACCTCTTCTGGCAGCACACAGATTTTGCCATAGCAGACTGAATGTATTCTGACAGAAAATAAATTCCATGTTCTGGATCTCTGGAGCAGAATCGAGCCAGTATAGCGTTGAGTGGGGATATAAAAAGATCCACATCTTGAGTGCTCCACTCACTGAATAGTGATCTCACGATGTCTGATGTTAGTGACCACTTGTGAAGATCTGCCTCTGTTCAACTTAACTTCTCTGTCAAGAGTGTTTTAGACTCCTAGCAGGTAAAGTGTTTGGAGCAGGATCCCCTGCTCAAGGTACCATTCCACACTCTCATCACCTCCCTGCAGAGAGGGTAAGAGTGTGCTCCTACCTGTTTGTAGACATAATACATGAGAGACTTGTTGTCTGTCTACAGGAGGACTGTTTTGTGCCTAAGTCCACTGAGGCTTTCAGACTGTACAAAAATGAAAATTGCGTACTCACCGTAATTCTTGATCTTCCCACGTATCTTCACCATTCATCACGTCTGGGTCTAGGCTGGAGGTATGGACTCTGCTCGGGAAAAGAGCTTGGGGGAGCTGACGTCAGGGACTGCACCACCCATGAGGCCGGTGTATTACGTGACGCTCGTGGAGAGGCCAGTAACTGATGCTGACTCCTCCTAGCCCTCAGTTCTGTCCACCAGGAGAGGAAGTTAGAAAAAAACAGGGACAGAGTGAGGGCAAGGGAGCTCAAGGGAAAGGGGACATGGAGGGTGTGGAAGATAAAGGTGCGAGGAGGACCTCAGCGCCGGAGAAGCCAGCACCGCAGGCGACAACACCCTCGCATAAGTCTGAGAACTGCGATTTGAAGGTAAAGGATGAAAAATGGCAGGAGATAAAGGCATCGGTGTGGACCCCTGTGCCCTGCCATGTGAGGGGGATAGACACTGGGGTGCGTAGTCAACAGCACCGAAGAAGGTGCCGCATGACTCGGAAGTCCTAGCCGCCCCGCCTGCCAATCCAAAACCGACAGTTCTGAAGATTCCAGCGATGGACTGGCCGGTTCAGGAAGTTGGGACAACCTCCGAGCCCACTACTCCATAAGAGCAGTCCAGTGGAGAAACTGCTCATCGGAAGCCCTTCCAATAGGCAGAGAGGAGCTCCAGTGTCGAAGAGGCCGTCTACCAGAGACAGAAACCGGTGACTCCAAAGAAGTGAAGACCTGTTCCTGACCCTAACAACTGACCGTCTACGCACAGACGTACCAGAGGGTGACCTCGAGTGATGCCGTTTCTTCTTCGACCAGTAGACGGAAGAAGAGCTCAAGGTCGAACAGTGCTGAATGGGACCGCTTTTTTATACTTTTGGAAGGACCGCCTCCATCCCCCGAGCACTGGACAGTCTGTTGTCAGCCCCCGGCGAGGGTGGAGGACCAGACCAGGCCCTGGTTGACTGAACAGCTTTCATACAAAGTCTCCCTACCTTTACCTGCCCCACTCAGAGTTGACTCCGTTAATGGAGGGCTGAAGACTTCTTTCTTGTACAAGTAACTAATGTATTAAAGTGTAATCGGTACTTTTCATAATAAAATACAAAATAGGCTGGCCCGGTGGCACTGAGTGTTGAGGCGCTGGACGCCACACCTCACCAGCGACCCGGGTTTGGGAACGAGCCCGGGTTGCTGGGGCTCGGTAAGTGAGGAGAGGATCGAGCGTCTAGAGGACAGCTCTCTTCTCCCAGGAGTGACAGGGGTCCCTGTTCGGCGCTCGGCTGACCTCTGGCGGAAAGCCGAAGATACAGCAAGCGTTAAGCATAGCTAAAGGAGCGGGGAGTGGCAGATGTCGGTGAGGCCTTGACGTCAGGGCGCTAGCCACACCCTTCGGCTCTGGCAGAGATGGAGATCCAGAGCTTGTCCATGATTTACGGCCGCCCTCCTGGCATCCTCCAGAATGACGCCGCCAGACAATACCAGGGTGTTGGAGTCCACCCCGCCCCCGCCCGGGGGGGGGGACTGAGGCTACATGGGCAACGGAGGACTGACCAGGTAGGAGGGAACCACAGTGGGATGACTCCTAGGTACTCCCGAGGACACCGGAGCTGAGGGGAGAGAGGAGGCAAAAACAGAAAGTACAAAAAAAAAAAAAAAAATACAAAATAATAAAACTGAAAACTAAGCTGCTAGTTTGAAGTTTGACTCCCAGGGGGGCGAGCAACGTCGTCACTGAAGCTCACCTGACGGCAGGAAAAAAGGAACTGAGGCGGTTGGAGGGTCGACGCCAAGACAGTCTATATCACATGAGTCTGGCTTTCGGTACCGCTTCCTCGCGGCTCCATTTCGTCGCTGGCCCTCCTGAAAAGGTTTGGCTCCCGCTGGGTCCTAGTGCCTCCAGCGTACTCCCATTAGTGTGAATGAGTGGTGGAGACTTTATGTCCAGGAAGATCCACCCATATCTCTCTCTCTCACATGGTTCCTCTCAACGGTCAGATCTTTCCCCTGAAGCAGATAAAAATGAGTACACTAACAGTACACCAAATCCACACTGCCCAGACAGAAGGATGAGTGGGCAATATACAGCTAAGGACGAATTCCACTAGAATATACACATTTACAGGAGAGTAAAGAAAAATGACGCACTCACTGTAATTGTAGATCTTCTTGAGTATCTTCACCATTCATAACTGGTGGGTCTCAGCCGGAGGTGCCTGACCCTTGCGGGAACTTTAGCTTTAAGAAATATTTGGGTTGGAGAAGCCGACGTTGGGGCTGGGGCTGGCGCCGCCCACTAGGCTGACATGTTACGTGGCGCTCACGGACTGGCCAATAACCGATGCTGACTCCCTCCAGCCCCCAGTTCTGCTCGCCAGAGAGGGGAAGAAAGTAAAGAGAAAGAATAAGAAGTAAGGAGGGCAAAAGGCCCAAGGGACAGGATAAGGAAAGCAACAGAAGAAAGAAATAAAAACCAAAAGGAGGACAGAGAATATGACGTAGAGAGAGAGAGAGAGAGGGGGTTTGGCTGGAGAGTTTGGGCTAGGGAGGGGGACTATAGTCTCTGGGAAACCCAGAGGACACAAAAGAAATGGAGAAGGGAGGATAGGTGGAAGGGAGACAGAGGGGGACATCTGGCTCTCCTCAACTTTTGGCAGGAGGAGAAAGAAGTCCACATGCACAGAGGCTTCTGAAAAGAAACAGCAGGAAATGGAAATTACGCACCTACCGTAATTCTTGATCTTCTCTTGTATCTTCACCATTCATTACTGCTTGGGTAGAGACGGAGGCACGCACCCGCTACGGGAGGTTTTTTTTTTTTTTATAATCGGCTCCAACGGTACCACCCCCGAGAGTGACATATTGCATCATGCGCGAGGGGCGGCTGTTAGGTGTCAGCAGGACCTCCTCTATCTCAGTTCTGGTAGCTGAGAGGTGAAATAAAGGGTAAGGAAAAAGGAAAGCTGCAGGCAAGAGAGACTGAGGGACAGAAAAAGGAAAAGGATATAAACTGAAAAAGGAATAAGCTGGTAGAGAATAGACAAAGAAGAAGGATTCCTACCCTAAGGGACCGCAGGGCCTCCTTTCCGGGGCGGCTCTAGGGGGGGAACAGAGAGAAGGAAGAGAAGTAGAAGAAGAAGAAGAAGAAGAAGAAGAGGCATGTTGAGAAGGAGAACAGTGCCCATCGAGCATTGGTCGAGAGGCTTATAGGCTCGAGAGTAACAAGGGAGCAAGAATCCCAGTTGCTAGGACTGAGGGGAGGTTCAACAGAACCACCTGAACAAATCCGAATGAGGGCAGACTCTCTGAACTCTCAACATGCCAGATCCCTTCATCCTAGCTGAGGGCTCGTTGACTGACCGGGCAGAACCTGTTCCGGGTTGAGCGCCCAACCAGGAAGGGGGCTAAGTCCTTTAGCACCCTGTTAAGTGCTAACACAGTAGTGTATGGGAAAGACTATGCCTCCTCGAAGGCAGTTTTGTATGAAAGATAGAGTGAAACTCGATCAGACTCCCTAAGGCAAGGCAAGCAGACACTCAGAGCTGAGAAGTTTAATCATAGAAACATAGAAACATAGAAGTTGAGGGCAGATAAGGACCGCAAGGCCCATCCAGTCTGCCTATTTCTTTTTCTACCTTATAAATGTGCCATCGGCCTTTGCTCTGTCAGTGACCTATCTATTCATAGTCATTTGTATTGCTCCCTTATGCCTATCCCATGCCTGTTTGAAGCCCTGCACTGTATTCATAGCCACCACTTCTTGTGGTAAGCCATTCCATGCATCCACCACCCTTTCTGTGAAAAAGAATTTCCTCACATTCCCCCTTAATCGGCCTCCCTCTAATCTCATGCTGTGTCCTCTTGTCCTGCTATTTTTCTTATATTTAAACATGTGTAACCCCTAGATGGCGCTATCCCAGGGGCTACTACCCCTGCCTGATTTGCCACTAACAGGTTGAGGGGCCTGGATCCAATGGCGGGTGCCTCCACCCAGAGGTCAGGGTTTGCAATAGTTAAACTAACTTGGTCACAGCCCTCTGGGACACTGCAACCCCTTTCTTCCCACTAGTGGCCCACACAATATATCAGAATTACCTTCACAGTATACACTTACCCCAGGTCTGGTTCCGCACTGGGACCTCCTGTGAAATGAGATACAGTGCAACAATCACAGTATAGTACTTTAACATAGACAAATACCTCAGGCAGTATAACTTTGCTGAAACAAGCAGCTCTGATTTATTTAGGGGATATAACAAGGACAGGGGAAATCAGGTTAATTAGCTTATCACTCTAATAATCTACCTATGGCTCTGTGTGCACAGGCCTATCCCTATCAGTTACTGTCCCTGGGTACCCAAGCCCTAGTGGCTAGTCCAAACCGTGGCAGCTGGTAGGCCCTTTCACACAGAGAAAGGAGAATTAAACAGTCAGTAGTACAGTAATTCCATTTGATTTAATGTGGCATTCAACAGGAGCTAATCCTGAATTAGTACTCACAACCTCCAAATAAGATAGGGTCCTTCAATGTCAGAAGGCTCACTTGAGGTACACAAACCTCTTCACACATCCATATAAAGAAAGCACTATACCAGGCAGGCTGCATCTGTATCCCGATCGCAATTACTGCACAATACCCAGGAGAACACACAGCAGATTCAGTTCCTGACAGACCGAGTGTAATTTTCAGCAATTCCTCCAGTCTTCTACAGGGTGAGCCTGGTTTCTACTCTTCAGAGATCCTTTGATTCTTTTCACAGGACGGATTCAGTCCTAACAAGCTGCAGACCGGAACTCTGGGCCTTACACACGTTTTTTGACTAAAACTGCACACTGAAAAAGTACAGGGCTCCTTCCTTCTTCACTGCCAAAGCTCAACAGAACTCCAACCGACAAAAACGGGCACTTCCTTTGAGTTCCTCCCAGTTCTTGACTGGATTGGCTGTCACTCACAAAGACTGCTGCTGTGTCCAAAAGGCACTGAAGTCTAAACTACATCTCCCAGAGTCACTGCCCATACAATCCTCTTGTGGCTGGCTCAGATTATGAGTCCAAGTTCTGATTCGTCAAGGCACCATTTTAGAGCTAGCTTACCCCAACTGATTGGTCCAGTTCAGCAGTTCAAAACTAGAATGGGGAACTAGCAGACACAGTTCTGACTGCAAAGAAAGCAGGTTAGACAAACTGTAATTTCATTATTACTCTAAATAATTTCTGGCAAACAGTTACATCTTTCAGATAGTTCCTTTGCACTCCTAGTGACTGCAAAAATGAAGTGAATTGGCAGCAGCTCGAGTGGTACTCAGAGAAGCACACAGTCCCCCATATACTAATTATGTCTGCAAGCAGACAGCTCTTAAAGAGACAGTACCAGAGGTTCTAAAACACTCACTGATAAATGGCTTAAATGCTAAACACCATTCAGGCTTGGAGCACTCAAGCAAGCTCCTGGAAGTCTTTTGGGAACCCCCATTTGCAGGGGGTTACACCCTTCCTGGCTTGGGAAAGCTTGACGTCCGCGTCAAGCAAGTACTATAAGTTTCAACTGCAACCATATACATTTGCATTAGGCTCATATTAATCATCAGTCAATATATCATTTTACCAAGAACACATTTGAAACATTGCAGTCGTCCTCTTTACACAGTATTACACACATTGTGCCATAACACGTTATTACCTCTTGTACATGAAACCTGAAGAGAGGGCCCTTCCTCATCAGTTACCTTGGGGCTGGATGGGCAAGGCACCATACTTAGAGGGCAACACAAGTAACTTGGAGTTAGCACTGATGCTCAGTTTGGGGCAGTGAGCCTGGGACACATACACTCCTTTATGGACAACATTGAGAGGCAAGTCCACAGGCCTCCCAAGTGAACTCATAACTGAGGTGCACCACAGGCTTTACAGCTCGACCAGTCTTTCTAGGGGAACTGTTATAGTCTCTGCACTCTGAGCCTCATTTTCAGCATTGTCCTCACTTGTCAGGAGTCTCCATGGGGTAGAGAGGCTAGAAACTTGGGGCACTTTCAGCTCCAGGAGTTACAGTTTCTGAGTCCACAACATTTGGCTGCATGGAGAGCTGACACTGGCGTGGACTGTCAGGCACTCAAAATACTCTTGTTTTCGGTGTATCACCAGTCTGCCTCTAATCTATCATTTTCTCCCTGAAAGCTCAAACAGTTCAACCATGCACAATGATTCCATTTCATCTGATCTGATGCTTTGCACTTCACTTTCTGGGAGCATGGGCCCAGGGATGAGCTAGGGGCTAGACAGTCCAGAAGGCCCAGCTTTGTCTCCAGTATTGACTAGGGGATTGCCCCAAACAATTGACTCAGTTCAGAAGAAGGATAGTATTCAAAGTCACTCTCACTTTCTTCTGATATGGACTGACAGTCATGCTCAACTGGGACTTGTGGAGGGAACACTTTAACTTTGCTTCTGTAGGTGCAGACTTTCTTGATCTTTTCTTAGCAGCAGCTCTAGTCACTGGTCCAGAGGGGCATCTTCTGGGCTCAGGCCTCAATCAGATTTGTCCAATGGGCAGTAAATGATTCTATGCATTGTTTACATCTTTTGAATTATTCTCAGGCTTACTTTGTACTGGCAGATCATCTAGTTTGCCCACTACAATGTGAGGAGATGGTGCATCTGTCAGCAATCTTGTGCTTGCCATGCAGTCCAGATTTCTTAGCATACCTGATCTCCTCCTGGAGTTCCTGAAGCCACCTTTATCACCTTCTTTGTTGGCCAGATTTCTTTACAGCCATGGTTTGAGCCAGTTGGTACGCATGAGTTAGCTGGGCCTTTAACTTTTGCACATACTGTAAATAGTTGTCAGCTTGAACCCCATCAGAGAGACCCAAAACACATCTACTGGTAGTCGAGCTTCTTCCAAACATCAGGCGGTAGGGGAGAACCAGTGGCATCACTTTGTGCAGTTATATATGTACCAGGGTGCTAATTTGTTGGCTCCATCTAGGCTTGTCCTTTGGGTGCAGGGTGCCCAGCATATCTAGCAAAGTGCGGTTGAAACGCTCAGGCTGTGGGCTCCCTGGGGGTGGTAAGGAGGGTTCTGGACTTTCAGACCCCACAGAGAAAGCATCTCTTTGATCAGACGACTCAAAGTCTCCCCTTGATCAGAATGGATTCTTTGTGGAGCCCCATAGTGAACAAAAAGTTTTCTACAAGTACTTTGGCCACAGTGGATGCTTTCTGGTCTTTGGGGGAAAGCTTGGGCATATCTCGTGAATGGTCAGTGACCACCAGCACATTACTGATATTTCTTGATCTGACTCAAACCTGGAAAATCAATACAGACCAGCTCCATGGTGCACTGGTGGTGATAGCTAACAAGGGGGCAGCCCTCTGGGCAAAGCTTTCCTCTGTAAGCAGCGATTACAAGTTCGAATGTGTTGCCCACATCAGCCCCCATCTTAGGCCAATAGAATCTGGATCTCATCAAGTCAAGTGTTCTGTCTATGCCAAGGTGCCCATGTGGTTGTGCAAGGACCTCAGTACTTGAGTCTCGAAAGGCAGGGCAGTACTAGTTGTTGTTTGTCTACTTGTTCCCTCTGTCTACTGTTTCTCTGTATAACAGTTTATTGATCAGTTTCAACTTAGGACCTTCTTTTGTATAACAGTGCAGTTCTCAAATCAGTGGAGCGAATTTGGACACATCTTTCCCGTATAGAGGGCTTCTAAAGCTGCTTTGATCATGGGATCGCTGGGATTGAGCCCGCTGATCACTGTCATTGTCCAGCTGAGGCAGTGCACCAATGTCTATTGCAGAAAAGTGGCACAAGCAGCAGGTATGCAATCCTCAGAGGCCCCAAGCAATCCACCATGCAGTCCATCAGCGGCGGGACATTTGTTCCTCCCTGTCAAACTTCCGCAGAGTGCCCGAATGTCAGGTTCTGCTAATCGGACCCAATCATTCTGTGGGAACAGGCCTCCGGAGAGAGCATCAGCATCTATGTGGTTCAGACCTGCCTGGTATTCGAGAGCATAGTCATATGTAGATAATGCAGAAAGCCACCTATGGCCAGTGGCATCCAACTTAGCTGAGGTCTGCACATAGGTCAAAGGATTATTGTCAGTTTTACTAGTATTTTAGCCCCATACAGAATTTCATGGAATTGGTCAACAACAGCCTCACTTCAAAGCTTGTGAACTCTAACTTATGTATACAGGATAGTTCTTTTCGGATGGGGCAGGCCTCTACTGGCAAGGCCAGCTGGTCTCAGGCCATTCTCGTGTTCTTGGTACAACACAGCCCCCAACCCTCGTAAGCTAGCACTGGTGTGCAGGACGTAGGTTTTCTTGGATCGGCATAGGCCAGCACTGGAGCATGGGTGTTGATACATGATCCATGAAAAGCAGTCTACAATCAGGAGTCCAGCGGGCCCCAAATACTTCACTTGGATGAAAAATACACTTTTCAGTCTTGAGGGACGCTGACTTTGGTATTTTTTGTGGGTTGGGGATACCTTGAGTAAGGTTAAGTAAAGGGCGGATCACTCTTGAATAGTCCTTGATGAAGTGCCGATAACCACAGAATCCCAGGAATCTTTGCAGTTCTTTAGATTTTTGGGCGCAAAGGTGGTCAAGGCCTCAACTTTACTTGGCTCGGTCTCTATTCCCTCGGTGGATACTATGTGTCCCACATACTTTACTGATGTTTGAGAGAATTGACACTTATCAATGGACAGTTTAAGCACAAAGTCCTCCAGTCGGTCCAATACCTAAATAATCTGCTTTCATGTTCCTCCAGTGAGCTGCCAAACACAATAACATCATCTAGGTATACCAGGCCCCTAGTAAGTTCATGTCTCCACTGCACGCCTCCATCAATCGCTGAAAAGTGGCTGGGGCACCTGAAATCCCTTTGAGGCATCCTGCTGAATTAGTGAAGCCAAGCGGACAGATAAAAGGCAGTCTTCTCACGGTCCTCTGGGCCATATCGGGATCTGTAGTACCACTTCGGAGATCCAGCACAGAGAACTCACTTGTCTCTGCTTAGGCAGTCCAAAGCATCCTCGAATGCGGGCATTGTGTACCGATTCAGGATAGTCCACCGGTTTAAGGTGCGTATAATCCACACACATCCTTACTGTTCCATTCTTTTTCCTCACACCACAATGGGGAAGCATAAGGCTTCTGATCTTGTATACACCAGCAGCTAACATCTCTTGCAGATGTCGCTCACATCATCTATGCCAGCAGGTGCCAGGCGCCGAGACCTCTCTACTAAATGGTCTTCGTCATGCAGCCGGATATTGTGCTCAGCTCCTGTACGCATCCTCCATCCCATTCCTTTAAAGAAAACACCTGGCTCTCTCTGGGCAAGCTTCTCACTGATCCTCACTTTCCATTCAGCTGGCAGCGGGAGTCGCCAAAATCAAACAAGTCTGTATGCTATCTGTCATTCTTCCTTGAACTCTTGCTGCTGGTAGCACTGCAGTGTCTGCACAATGCACATTAGCCAGATGCAACCTCTGTTTACTCGAATGTCTCTTTCAGACACATTATGAACTTGGACCATTACCCTTCTGGCATAAGCATGGGCTCTAGCGGCAAAATACTAGGCTTGACCAGCAGTCCTCTGGCAATTTTCCACGCCTGGTGCATCCAACATTAATATTTTATTCTTAACATCCTTTCTGATACGGACCTCCCTGTAAGGTACACTGCATTTGGCGCCAGGATCAGAGACCTGTGATCCTTCTTCCATACAATTCTGACCGGTTCCTCTGGTCTGTTTTTTCAGCATCTCTGCCTCATAGGCCTTCTTAATTAAAGCCGAACTCTTAAAGCTCTACTAGTCTTTGACCCCTGTTTTTCATAACACAACTGTGCCAGCCTTCCGAACATATGAGCATTTGTTCCAATCAACAAGGGACACCATCATACAGTCCAGTGGGGGGACACACTAAGGCTAGGGTCTCTACTTGTTCGGCCACTCCAGCCACGGAGGTGGGGAAAGACAGCCAAATCGGATATACCCGAATAGGGGTAGGCCTTCACTTAACCCCATACATGCAGTCCTTCTAATGGTTGTATAGGTACGCCTGACAAATGCTTCTGATACCAATCCTGGAACATAATTGTCACTTGGGAGCCACTGTTCATCATAGCTCTTGTAGACACCCATTCACCTTACAGTGGTCTCCATGGAGGGACCCACTATTCTGGACCAGTCTGGAGGCGGTAGTGGGGCCTGGGCAACTGACCTGCCACAAAAGGACGTGAATTAGCATTTTGGTGCCTCACTGGGATCATGTCGCACCTCTTAACCACTGATTTCTTCTCCAAGCTCTCCTGTAGCCTATATGCAACTTTGTCAGTGTCTTTTGGGACTGGCATTCCCTTTTCATGTGCCCATCTTTCCACAATTATAGCAAAACATACTTTCTGGAGTTTGAGCTGGCCGAGGCGCCACACTGGGAGCCAGGGCGGGTATTACTAACTGGAAACCTGGGTGCCATCTCTGTCTGCGTGATAAGCATTTGGAGACATCTCACGTTTCTCCACTTCCATGGTCAAGGAATTGAGTTTGGAGCTGTTATCAGCAGAGATATGGGGGAGTACCCCACCCCCATAGCAGATGCAGTCGGATATAGGTCAGTCCGCGTGCTTGCAGGCGTGGCCTTCATAAAGGACGCTGTTTTGAATTCCCGGATCTCTCTCAACAGTTCGCCCCCATTGGCATATCTTTTTCCTTGTCAGAGCACTCATTGACTGTCAGCCCTCGCCCTGAACTTCACTTGATGGGTCACCCTCAGTCACTGGGTCGAGCCACAGCTGTTGGTGCAGGTACCTCCCGAGGTCGCTTTTCTCAACTCCTCGAATTTCTCTCATTAACTCATCATAGGAGGGTGGGATTCCAGTCGATTTGCACAGGCGTAACTGAAGCAACAGCAGTTCTGAGAAGGGGCAGACTTAAGGATTCTGTCCAGTCTGGTTCGGTCCAGTTCAATCGCTAGCAACTACCCTTTCTGAGGCATTCTTGCACAATTTTTCCAGCCGAGACATACACACAGACAACAACCCCTTGGTACTGTTGTGCATTTCTTCTCTCCACCATAGGTCCTCATCAGAATCTGGGCTCCCATACACATTCTCCAAGGACTCAAGATAGGCCCTGTGCAGTCGCTTCAGGGTTACTGGCCCGTTTAGCATGGATGGTAGCCAGGGCAGGACCTCGGAGGTCTCACTAACCCTCTTTCGCTGCCTTCCCGAGCATTGCCATTCTAGCGCACTTGGGGGGCAATATAGTCTATCCAGGTCTCTCCAGTCATCCTCCCTTGGGGGTGGGGAGGGTGCCAGAGAAGATCCTCAACCTTCGTAAGAGTCGTGACTAATGGCAGGTGCAGAAATAGGAGTCTGCATTGGTTCAGCCACCATACGGGCACTGGAGCAGGAGAGGTGTTGGGGAGGAACACCTCAGGTGGCAAGAATAGTTTCTTCAAGTCCTCCACAGTTTTCCCTCTCCCAGCAACTATTCAGCAAATTTCTCCTCAAAAGTTTCAGATAGTGGGGGGCTGATTCCCCCGGTCTTTACTGTCCTAGTTATCACTCTCCAAGCAGTGAGGGCTCCTCTGGGGTAATGGTCTGTGGCACTTTGGAGCTATCTATGGATCCTTAAACTCTACTAGGCCAGGAAAGTGTGGGTGAGCAGATTAGCATGCCGACCCACCACCACAGGGTTTTGTAAACCTTCCACCTTGGAAAGTACTCCTGCACAGTGTCCGTGATTGATACCCAGGGGATGTCCAAGATAAGCATAGCATTTGGGGTCGATCTCCTCCCAGTACACCACTCCACCAGCTGCACAGCCACTTCTGTCGGGTACCCATTTTTTCTTAACAGTGGTTCGAAATATGGCCACTAGAGGACACACAATCCCAGCGGTGAGCTCAAGATGTAACCCCTAGATGGCGCTATCCCAGGGCTACTACCCTGCCTGATTTTGCTACCACAGGTTGAGGGCCTGGATCCAATGGCGGTGCCTCCACCCAGAGGTCAGGGTTTGCAATAGTTAAACTAACTTGGTCACAGCCTCTGGGACACTGCAACCCCCTTTCTTCCCACTAGTGGCCCACACAATATATCAGAATTACCTTCATCACATGCTATCTACTCCCCAGGTCTGGTTCCGGCACTGGGACCTCCTAGAAATGAGATACAGTGCAACAATCACAGTACAGTACTTTAACATAGACAAATACCTCAGGCAGTATAACTTTGCTGAAACAAGCAGCTCTGATTTATTTAGGGGATATAACAAGGACAGGGGAAATCAGGTTAATTAGCTTATCACTCTAATAATCTACCTATGGCTCTGTGCACAGGCCTATCCCTATCAGTTACTGTCCCTGGGTACCCAAGCCCTAGTGGCTAGTCCAAACCGTGGCAGCTGGTAGGGGCCTTTCACACAGAGAAAAGGAGAATTAAACAGTCAGCAGTACAGTAATTCCATTTGGATTTAATGTGGCAATTCAACAGGGAGCGACCCTGAATTAGTACTCACAACCTCCAAATAAGATAGGGTCCTTCAATGTCAGCAAGGCTCACTTGAGGTACACAAACCTCTTCACACATCCATATAAAAGAAAGCACTATACCAGGCAGGCTGCATCTGTATCCCGATCGGAATTACTGCACAATACCCAGGAGAACACACAGCAGATTCAGTTCCTGACAGACCGAGTGTAATTTTCAGCAATTCCTCCAGTCTTCTACAGGGTGAGCCTGGTTTCTACTCTTCAGAGATCCTTTGATTCTTTTCACAGGACGGATTCAGTCCTAACAAGCTGCAGACCGGAACTCTGGGCCTTACACACGTTTTTTGACTAAAACTGCACACTGAAAAAGTACAGGGCTCCTTCCTTCTTCACTGCCAAAGCTCAACAGAACTCCAACCGACAAAACTGAGCACTTCCTTTGAGTTCCTCCCAGTTCTTGACTGGATTGGCTGTCACTCACAATAGACTGCTGCTGTTGGTCCAAAAGGCACTGAAGTCTAAACTACATCTCCAGAGTCACTGCCCATACAATCCTCTTGTGGCTGGCTCAGATTATGAGTCCAAGTTCTGATTCGTCAAGGCACCATTTTAGAGCTAGCTTACCCCACACTGATTGGTCCAGTTCAGCAGTTCAAAACTAGAATGGGAACTAGCAGACACAGTTCTGACTGCAAAGAAAGCAGGTTAGACAAACTGTAATTTCATTATTACTCTAAATAATTTCTGGCAAACAGTTACATCTTTCAGATAGGTTCCCTTTGCACTCCTAGTGACTGCAAAAATGAAGTGAATTGGCAGCAGCTCGAGTGGTACTCAGAGAAGCACACAGTCCCCCATACAAACTAATTATGTCTGCAAGCAGACAGCTCTTAAAGAGACAGTACCAGAGGTTCTAAAAACACTCACTGATAAATGGCTTAAATGCCAAACACCATTCAGGCTTGGAGCACTCAAGCAAGCTCCTGGAAGTCTTTTGGGAACCCCCATTTGCAGGGGGGTTACACATGTTAGACTCTTTCACCTTGTTTATGCCCTTAAGGTGTTTAAATGTCTCGATCATATCACCTCTCTCCCTCCTTTGCTCAAGGGTATACATATTGAGCTCTGCTAATCTGTCCTCATATGTCTTCTGATGCAGTCCCTGCACCATTTTGGTTGCCCTTCTCGGACTGCCTCAATTTGGTTAATGTCCTTGTGAAGTGTGGCTCTCCAATACTGCATGAGTACTCCAGATGGGGCCTAACCAATGTCTTGTACAGAGGGATTATTACCTCCTCTTACGACTTGTGATACCCTACTAATACACCCTAACACCCCCTAGCCTTACCTACTGCTTTAGAGGTCTGCTTGGATGATTTTAGGTCATCAGTGATGATGATGCCCAAGTCTCTTTCTTCCTTTGTGACTGCTAGCAACCCTCCCAGCCTATAAGTGGCTTCAGGGTTTTCTCTTCCCTATGTGCATGATTTTGCACTTCTTGCATTAAATCCCAGTTGCCACTCTTCTGACCATTCTGCTAGTTTATCCAGATCTCTTCTCATTCTGCCCACCCATCTGGATCATCTACTCTGTTGCAGATCTTGGTGTCATCTGCAAACAGACAAGCCTTACCCTCTAGTCCATCTGCAAGGTCACTAATGAAGATGTTGAATAGGACTGGCCCCAGGACTGATCCCTGAGGTACCCCACTTGTGACTTGCATCTCTTCTGACTGTATACCATTCACCACCACTCTCTGTTTTCGCCCGTCCAACCAGTTTGCCACCCAGTTGACCAACTTCTGACCCACCCCGAGCCTACCTAGCTTATTTATCAATCTTCTATGTGGAACAGTGTCAAAGCTTTGTGAAGTCAAGGTAGGCAACATCAACTGCACCCTTGGTCCACCACTCTGGTTACCCAGTCAAAGAAATCTATGAGATTAGTTTGACAGGACCTTCCCTTTGTAAACCCATGCTGTCTTGGATCCTGTGCCCTATGGATTCCAGGTGTTGCACTATCCTTTCCTTAAGGAGTGCCCCATAATCTTGCCCACTACTGAGGTAAGACTGACCGGTCTGTAGCTCCCCCCTCCTCCCTGCTACCACTCTTGTGGGTGGGATCACATGAGCCCTTCTCCAGTCTTCTGGGACCTCTCCTGTGCTCAGAGACTCACTAAACAATTCTGCTAATGGCTCTGCTAGTTCCTCCTTTAGCTCCTTAAGTACCCTGGGATGTATGCCATCAGGTCCCATTGCCTTATCCACCCTGAGCTTAGCAAGCTCTTGTAGGACCCTTTCTTTTGTGAAGGGAGTAGTGCTCACCTCCCTCCCCCCTGTGTCTAATCAGCGGTTAGAAGAGCTCAAAAAAATACCTGCCAGGAGGATTCTAGACTTCGCCAAGGCCAAGTCAGAGCACGGCCTCTTAGGCTGTGAAACTGCATAACCTGAAGAAGGTATTTTAGGAATCGCACCTAAGAGGTCAGAAAGAGTCCTCAGAATTTAGATAAAGGAACACCGTGTTCGTTCCTCTTTACCTTGAGGAAAAAAGGAGACCACTCATTAAGAATGAAAAACAAAGTTTATTTATTTATTTTTTGGGCATAAAGGCCAAAGGAAAGAAGAGGAATGAGACGCCACAGAAGGAGGCCACTGAGGGGAAGGTGGGTGGGTATCAGTAATGAATGGTGAAGATACAAGAGAAGATCAAGAATTACGGTAGGTACATAATTTTCATATCTTCCCTTGTCAATCTTCACCATTCATTACTGCTTGGGTGAGTACCAAGCCCCCCTCCCCTAAAAAAAGGGGGAGTAGAACCCTGAGGGAACAAGACCCCCAGCCTCCTGCTGCTGAGAAACAGAAGGAGAAGACCATGGGCTAATCCAGAGAGAAGCCTATGTGGGAGAAAGAGCTAGAGATGCCCGAGGGCGGAGGCGGAGAAGCCCTGCTGTAATCTCCCTGACTCTGGAGGAAAAAACGGAGTCTCCTGGAGGCGGAGCAGAATCACCCTACACGGGCCAGGGGTGACAACCTTGACAGGCGAAGCCATGCCATCCGCCTAATGCAGATCGCTGTCCCCGCAAGCCTGGAAGCCACCTCACTGGCATCATAAGATGCCCTTGCTTGGTGTCTTGCCAGCTCCAGGCCTATGGCGGAGAGGGCAATAGCCTGTCTGGTTTGCTCCGTATCAGGCATTGATGCTAAGAGCTGAGAGAGCATCGACCACAGATGCCTACCTAGGCAGCGTGGTGAGCCTGATGTGACGCAATGCAAGCCATCATGAGAAGAGAACACTCTTCGCCCCCCACGGTCGAACTGTAGGGAATCGAATCCGGTGGACGGTCGTGTGCCAGAGCAGCGCCTTAGAAGGAGGAGTCTCTAGGTATACCAAACCGAGGCGGGTTGGGAAGAGTACCAGGATTTCTGAAGGGAACAATACCTTCATCGACAGTCTGCCAGGGCTGGAGAAGGGGCAGCTGGCGACTGCCAGGAACAGATAGACGCCTCCTGGAAGGGGATAGGCCAGGAAGGTACCACCTGGTGCTGGGCACTGAATTCTCCAAGAAATTCACGCATCTCCCGTTCGGTATTGTCTTGCCTAACATAGGAGATTTGAAGATCACTCACCATCCTCGAAAGGAATCGCTGATATTCAGTGAAATCAGCACTGGAGGAGATATGAGCAAAGGGTTCCTCTCCCTCAGAGGAGGGAGACGAGGATGATGGAGAGCTCGAGTGTTCAGAAGATTCCTGCGGTGGTGGGGAGAGGCGAAAGACTCGCTCATGCATATACCTGACATATGAGGGGAAGGCCGCGCAGAATCTCTGAACTGCTCCCAGGATAACGGGCCTGTAGGACCGACATGGCCTGGAAGAGCGGGGAGTGGCTGCAGAGGCACTGGAGATGGG
Source organism: Neoceratodus forsteri (assembly GCA_016271365.2). Lineage (NCBI taxonomy): Eukaryota > Metazoa > Chordata > Ceratodontiformes > Ceratodontidae > Neoceratodus > Neoceratodus forsteri. The sequence goes on from CM028130.1 coordinate 1,619,800,662, forward strand.
CAACTACGAAGAGGCAACTGTCCTCTGCTAGGGCTCTGAAATCCGGAGAACGGAGCCCGAGCTGGCGGGATTCCGGACAACAGACCAGGTCACAAAACGGAACCCTGGGGATGCGAAACCTGGAAGAGCCCAGAAGGGGATCCTCCCCTGTGATGAACCTGGGACTGCATGGATCCAGAAGGGCAGTCCGCAGCAACGCCAACGGAGGGGACCCCGGGGTCCAAGAGGGAAAGGCGGGGCCCTGCTCTACGGCTCCTAGCCACCCCGCAAGGGGTGGCCGGCAGAGACCATGACGACTGTCCCCCTCCCCTCGACCCCTCAGACTCTGAGAGCGCCCTCCTCCTCGACCCCAGCGTTCTCCCAACCAGAGTGGCGATAACAGCACCCGGAAGGGTAGCTGTCAGGGAGACCCCAGGAGGGAGAGCCCCTCCGTCCCTACTCCATCGCCTGGCGGTACCCAGGGCCACCCCTAGCCTCGAGGGTCCTCAGGGGAGGACGGAAGCGGGACAGCGGGAGGGCCCGCTGTGCCGCCTAGCACCACGGGCACCGGGACCCGACCGAAGAGTCAGGTTGCCAGGATGGGTCCACGTCTGAGTCATCGACCTCGAAGAGGAAGAGACCAGCTGAACCACGATGCTAGCAACCCCAGGGTCCCAGGAGAGATGGCGCCTGACAGCTGGTGCCAGAGGCGGTGCGGACAGCCCCTGTAGCCCACCTGCTAGGCCGGCCCCGGCTCCCCTGCAGCGCCAGTTAGGCCCATGGCGCCGCCCCAAGCGTCGGAACCCGGTGCTGCCGAGAGCTCGAATCGGGCCTGTGGCGCCGTTAGAGGTGCCACCGACGGCACTGGAGGGCGGCGTCGAGGGTCCACTGGTGCTGGGCCCAGCAGGTGCGGGCCTCGACACTGGGGGAGCCTGCACCTCCGAGGAGGTGACTGCCGAGGCGGTGTCCCCATCACGGCCCCAGAAGGGACCACGACATTCCTCCGACACCGCGAAAGAAGCTTCCTCTTCGGCAAGAGAAGAGGAGGAAGCCTCCTCCTCTACGACCGTATAGGCCCGAGAGGGGACCCGGAGGAAGGGCCTAGAGACCTTACCTGGGAATTTCTGGAGCAACGCCGTCCCCCGAAGGTCGGCGGGGCCTTGCTGATCTTGAACACGCGGACTTCGAGGACACGACGGTCCATGGAGAAACAGGCATCGCACGCGTCCATGTCGTGGTTGGGTCCCAGGCAACGGAGACAGACATCAGGCCAGTCCGAGACGGAGAAATGCCGGACACAGGAGCACCGACGCATAGGGGCATGGCCCGCCTTCGACTTACGCTTTGCCCCTGAACCTGACATGATGCGAACTAAACAAGGCAAAAAATAGCAATAAAGCACTCGGCGCCGTCGATAGAAAATAAAGAACGGTCTTACTGGTATACGGCATCGAGCGAGTCACTGAAGAAACGAGGAGTCTTGAATGAATAACCTTGAACGAATAACCGTTAACTATCGCTACCGCGCAGCAGGTGCAGCCTTGACAGCGGGAGAAACAGAACTGAGATAGAGGAGGAGTCTACGGCACCTAACGGCTGCCCTCGTGCATGACACAATACGGACACTCGAGGGCGACGCATTGAGCCGCTTTAAAAAAAAAAAAAAAAGAACTCCCAGAAGGGAAAGCGCCCGCCTCTACCCAAGCAGTAATGAATGGTGAAGATTGACAAGGGAAGATTGTAACATATACAGTAAGATAGTCTGCCTGGGACAGGACAGACCAGAAAAGTAGCATGTGATAAAGGCGAAGTCATAATGGTGGCTCAATTATGGCAACTCAATAACAGTGAAAACACAAAGGGCGACCATGAAATAATGGCGACCTGGACTAAACGGCGAAAGCACAGGAATAGCAATCATGGCTGTCAATGTGCGATTTGGAGTAGGTTATTTAGAAATATGGGGGTTTGTATAGCCCCGAGAGAAACATGTGAACTGTGTGGTGGCATATGTAGAAGTTTGCCAGAAGGGCAAACTACTGCTCCTGTATGCTGGTTTTGTGTAACAGTATTTGCTACAGCGTCTAAGTAAGGAGCAGCGATTAACCGACCTCAGGCTACAGCAGTTGGTATCCAGTGCTGGATTTGCACCTTGGAGATGGAGGTACAGAGACTTGACTGGGCGGCTGAGTGTGGTGGTGTAAATTCGCCCTAAACTATGTTTGCCGTGATTTACTGTTGCCGTTATTGTAGTCAACTTAAATGAGTCGCTGTAATGACGGTCACCATTATTTAGTAGCCGTTATCACATGGAGCCACAAGAAAGGCTAAACAGTAAAAATTGTTGTTGTCTGCATTCCAGAGAGAGAGATTCTGTTGTCCCCTTCTCTGCATATGTATATGTGTGTGTGTGTATACACATACATATATATATATATATATACACACACACATATTGGCAAAAGAATTGGAGTCAGAAGAGAAAGATCTTAGAGGTGTTGAAATAGAGAGTCCAATCTGAGGACAATAACTGCCTTAGCTGTGAGAGAGAAGTGGCTTCGCAGACACCCCAGAGGCGAGGTGCCATCTGTAGAGTTACTACTGGAATAGAGTGCTCTGCAGGTGGCAGCATGAAGTCGGAGGAAGGAAAAATAAGGGTCCATGCCCCTATCTGTCTTCCAACTGAAGAGAGAAAAAGTCCAGAGCCTCCCTACTGAGGCTATAGAGCAACTCTTTTCAGAAGGGAAGAGGAAAGGTGAGTTGGAAGTCTCCCGAACCTCCTCAGAAAAACTGAGGAGTTCCCAAGTGGGAGAAAACATGGTGGTCCCAGGAGTCAAATTGGACCCAAGGGCAAAGGGCATAACAATAACCCCCAATGGGCGAGAGAGACAGAGAAGGAGGAGCAGGTATAGCCCTAAAAAACTCTGGCTGAACTGAGGAACCTGTTCCAGGAATTTACTTCTCTCTTTGCACCCCTAAGGTTTGTCAAAGGGAAATATGCCCTGAAAATGGCTAGAGAGAAGGAGGGAGTTGGTACACCCCAGAAGCCTGGTCCCGAGGGGATGGAGGAAAGGAAGCAGTTATGAATGGTGAAGATACCAAGGAAGATCCACAATTACGGTGAGTGCATTATTTTCCTATTCTACCTGAGTCAATCTTCACCATTCATAACTGGTGGGTCAGAGTACCAAGCTACCACCTCGGTGATGCCTGGCAAACCCTGAGGGAAAAAATCCCTCAGCCTCCTGTGGGGAAGGGCACAAGGAGGCAGGGGTCCCTTACAGGTCTGGCTGGACTTGCAACTGATCAGGGGTAGGCAGAGGCTCCCACTGACTGGGAGAAGATGGGTGCCCTGACAGCTCACGCCTCACCCTGCAGGAGAAAAAAATGAGCTCCCTGAAAAAGCAAGTCAATCACCCTACTCTGGGCCAAGGGTGACAACTGTGAGAGATGAAGCCATGCCGTCCACCTAATGCAGGCTGACATTCCCACCAACCTAGAGGCTACTGCACTGGTGTCATACGATGCCCTCGCCTGGTGTCTCGCTAGCTCCAGGCCCCTTGAGGAAAGTGCAATGGCTTGTCGGGTTGCCTCACTGTCAAGCAGGGATGCGAGGATCTGCCCCAGCATTGCCCACAGGTGTCTGGCATAGGCTACCTGGTGTGCCTGGTGCACTAAGATGCACATGAGAAGTCGTGATGCTGAGAAGACCCTTCTATCCCAATGGACAAACTCAGCTGAACCAGACTCTGGGGGGCAGTCACGACAGAGGCGACGATGCCCGGAGGGACTATCCAGCAGCTCCAACCCTGAAGACCTGGGGAGCACACAGTACCTGCGCTGGCAATCTCTCAGGGCTGGGGGTGAGAAAGAGGGGTGCTGCCAGGCACTGTGTAACTCCTCCGTAGAGGGTTGAGGCATCACGAGGGATAAAGAGCTGTATTACCTAAGGAATGACAGTGTCACACGCGCACGATTGTGTCCTAAAGTTCTAGGAAGATGCAGCTCCTCTGGCATCTCCAAGAGGAACTGCTGATATGAAGTAGAACCAGAGTCATCAAAGATGTGATTAGAAGAACCCTCTCCCTCAGAGGAGGAAGCCGAAGAGTAGGAGGAGCTGGAATCAGGGGTAGGCGCAGCCTGAAACAGTCCCTTGAATTGATCCTAGGTCATGGGGCCCCTAGGGCCAATGAAACCCAGGAGAGGGGGTGGAGGAGGCAGAAGAGAGGAGAAAAGGGGAGAGAGTGGTTCTGAGAAGCAGGAGAAGATCCACTGGCAGGGCTGCGGGAACAAGTGGCAGAAACCTCCTAAGGGATGGAAACACATGGTCTACACACCTGTGAATCCCTAGCTGGGGAGGGGTGAAAGCGGTGCTGCTCTCGGGGGGGGGGGGGACCTCCTGGTGAGGAGACCAGAGCCGTTCTGGTCCACAAGGGCAGCCCCTATCCACACCAACTGTGGGCCCCTGCCAGTCAGGGGGGATAAAAGGCGCGGGTCATGGAAGGGGGGAGAAGAGAGAATCCGGCACCAAGATCAGTACCAGAATCCCCCTCGGCGCCGACCACGATGCTGCCTTGCACCACCAAGGGAAACACCGGAGCAGGCCCAGCCTATAACTGAGACCTCGACACCAGGGACATTTGAAACCTTGAAAGGGTACCGGACTTCGAGGGGTGCTCAGCCAACCACACGGAGAGGGCCAACTGTCCACCCGACACCTCACACAGGCCTCTGGTCTCAACAGGACTAGACACAGAGGCCTGCTCTCCCTTGGCATGAATAGTACTGGAGAGAGGCCCAGGGGAAGGACCAAGGGATCAGTCCCTGGTGCGATGCCATCCTCCAAACATTCGGGGGTTCTGTCCCAACTTTGCTGCACAGATCCAGAGGGTACGGAGGTCCATGGAGAAACAGGCATCACATGAATCCATATGATGCTGGGGACCCAGGCAAGAGAAGTAGCGGTCAGTGACGGGCATCGGCTTGCCACAGGGACACTGACGCATTGGGTAATGTCTCGCCTTGGAAGATTTTGAAGGCCCCAGGTCAGACATGACTGTGATGGAAAACAAACAAAGCAACAGAAGAAAGCATTCGACACCATACTATGGGGAAAGTGGAAAATAACAAAGGTAAAACTACGCTGCCGAGCGAAAGTCGGCGGTGAGCAGCCTGAAGAAAGGAGGCTGTGATGCAGTTAGGAAAGCTGTGATCCACACAAGGTGTCCTCAATGGCGGGAAAAATAGAACTGAGAGCTGGAGAGAGTCGGCATTGCTTACTGGCCAGTCCACAAGTGCCACATAACACATTGGCCTCACGGGTGGCGCTGCCCCCGATGTCCGCTCCTACAGCCCAAAAATTTCTTAAAGCTCCCACAAGGGCATGGCACCTTCAGCTGAGACCCACCAGTTGAATTGTGAAGACTGACTCAGGTAAGATATACTGTCTGGCAGAATAGTCTAGAGGTTAGAGTAGCGAGCTGTGAATGAGCTTGGTACATCCAGCAGACTTGGGTTTGATTCCCACAACCCTCCACTTGCATACTGTGCGACTCTGAGCAAGTCACTTAATCACCCCAGTGCTCCCAGGTCACCCCTGAAAACAGGCAGTTGTGCCTAGTGGGCCTTACCTGGTTATCAAAAGACTAAAATTAAAAAAAAGATCTTTCTCTTCTAACAATAAGGATTCATCTGTAGCCATACACATAGCGGTGACTATAAGCAGCACACACCAGAGAAAGGAAGCACTGGGGTAATTTGGGGAAAAAAACTCTTCAGCATAGCAGAACTAAAGTCTGCATACCCTATGTACCTGGACATCCACAGTGCAGAAAGTGAAGGTGTGGGTCAATACCCAGGTGAATGACTTGCAGACGTCTGCAAACAGGATTGATCTAGAGGCTGCAACAGATGTGGCTACACCCTAGTAGAGAGGGAGTGGAGTCACTCCAGGACAGGGCACAAGGCAAGCATGAAGCACAGGAGATACAAGATGCTGTTCAGCAGAGCAGGGTCTTTTGTTTGCCACAGGGTAGCCAGGAGAAGAACCTCCGCATGTGATAACCAGCTGTTTGACTGAGCCCCTGGTAGGCCCTGTCAGGCTCAGGTAATAACATGGTGCCTCCTTGACCTCTAGATGGTGAAGGGTTGCTTCACCTCTGTGGACAAGAGGTCTAGGGAAGAACTTTAGAAATGCATCAGATAGGTTAACATTTAACTCTGTGACAACCTTAGGCCAGAACCTGGGGTGCGTTCTAAGATCTACCTATTACAAAATTAGTCAGGGTTGATGCAGAGAGCAACAAGGTCACTTACTCTCCTGGTTGAGTTTACAACAACTACAAACACCATTTTCCCAGATAAAAGTTCTAAATTACAAGAGACCAATGCTTACAAAGGAGGACTCCTACAACAGTGGCAAAACCAAAGTTAAAGCCCCAAACAGGGGCAGGGTCTTGATAAGAAGGGTACAAATGATTTAATCCTTTCATGAACCACTTGAAAACAGCCATTGGGGCCATCAAAAGAGACGCTTCTATGAACCTGCACTCAAACTGCTGAAGTATGTAGTTTTCTGAAGAGTAGCAGCAGGGGGTCCTAGTACCCTGGCAACTAGGCAAGCAACAAGGCAAATGGCAAGCTTGCCACACCAATTTGGAAACCACTTGAAGGTAGAGGATTTTCTATTAGCAGCTCTCCTGGAAACAAGCAGCACATTTAGGATCTCTTCTGAAAGCCCCAGGTCCTGGAATGCTATAGTTACAGGAGCCATTACTTCAGGTGCAGCGACTGAATGTCCAGATGGGCTATTCTCGCTTTAGATTTGGTGAGAAGGTCCTGCCTGATGGGGAGAGGGTGGGCTTGCGGACAGTCCCTTCAAGAAGGCCAATGTCTATTAGGCCTAATCTGAAGTTATAAGAATCATCCAAGGTCACCCTGGGCAAACCTTTAGGAGGACCCTATGCAGTAAAGGAAATGGAGGAAAGGCATGCAGGAACCTTCCATCCCAGTTTAGGGTGACAGTCTCCACCCACATGGTTCCTCCTACTGGTGGCCTGGTGCACAACAGGAGTAGCATTTTGTTCTTCCAGCAAACAACTGTCTCTATCGTGGGAGTTCTCCAATCCTGGTTTAGAAGCCAGGAAAAGGTTGTGAGTGACGGACGTTCTGGATTTCGCAGCACCCTGCACTCATGACATTTTCGCCATCCATACTGTTTTCCTCCCTTCCACTTATGCCCAGACCCAGAGGTGAATATTATTAGTGGTGTGGGGTGCAGGTGGCGAAGCACCCCGCAAAAACAAACTTTTCTCCACTACTGTCCATTGGTGGACTAGATGTGTTGAGGTGGAATGTGGGAATACAGTCACTGTGAGCGACATGTTTCTGGCACTCTAAATTACGGCAACCAGATTCATGTTGCACTGTTGTGGGTGAACCCTCATGCCAGACAGTCTAGCTAGCCCACCAGATGAACAGCAAAGAGGGGAGTGTGAGTTAAAATTACTAGTTTCCACAGACTGAGGGGTTCCTGACATGGTCTGGATGACCTGGCACCTCCTTATTTATTTAGGTAACACATCACAATAGTGTTGTCCATGTTTGCCAGTCTGATCCATTACCAGTGGACAAAATGCCTAAAAGATCCAAGTAAATCTCCTGTAGCTGCAAGACACTGATGTACAGGGAGGGCTTTTTCTTGGACCAAGTCAAATGCACCCCCTCCTGACTGAGATGAGCTTCCCATTACGAGGCATCTGTGTCAAGTGGCCTGTACTACAAGCAGTTTTTTTTTTTTTTTGTGGGAGTCCTCACCAAAGGTTCTGTTCCACCTGCCACTGATGTAGAGCTTCAACAGCTTCAAGGTTAATTCTATTATGCAAGTTATGTGATCCCACCGCTGAGACCATGGTTGCTTAAGGAAAAACTGAACTTACATACTGTATGTGGATGAAGCCATCAGGCCCAGGAGATGAAAGAACACTTTGGCTGTGCACTGCTTACCTGCTCAGAATGATCTGGCAAAGGAATCAGGTCAAAAGGCTTTAGTGGTAGGAGTGTTTTAGCTAGGGTCAAATCTAGATCTGCTCTCGATGAATGTTTTGTTCCGAGTTGGGGTGGATATGAAATTTTCTAGATCCAGGACGAAACCCAGTTTTTGAATTGTAGCCAATGCAAGGCTTCAAGCCTCTGCAACTGTCTCAGACGAACCGACCTCTGTCAGTCAGTTACACATGTACTGCCACCCACTGACTGAGAAGGAAAGCTGCTACCACCAACAAGCATTTTGTAAAATTACTGGGAGCAGAGAAGAGTCAAAATGGCAAGACTGTGTAAGTCTGAACCTGAGGTATCTTTAGTGGAATGATCTGACTGGGATGTGAAAATATATACGGTATGCCTAAGATCCAGGCAGCGGAACCAATCTCCTTAAATGAAATGAATGATCTCTTTCAAAGAAACCATCCTGAATCTTAAGTATCTTAGAAATATATTCAAGCCTCTAAGATCCAATATGAGATGCAACCTTTTTTAAAATGCTTGCAGAAGGCTCTGAATTTCCTTCCTTTTTTTCAGTGTATTTGTTCCATACTATCTTGAATTATAAGTCTGATTAAATATTTTTGAGCCTGGTAAGGCTCCTGATTGGCTACAGGATCAGTCATTAATGTCTTAGAAATGACCGACACAGCTGCACACCGATGCTGTGCAGCACGCATGGCTCACACTACTCCACTTAAAACCTTAACTGTAAGTAAAAAGAAGGTAACAACGAAAGCTGTTATTGCAAGTAGACTTAGAATCACAATAACAACCTTGAAGCTAGTCATTTCCTTGGATTAATGTGACTAGAGAGAGGAGGCACTATCCCCCAACCAGTCGTTAATTCCTCATAAATGACTGGCTTCTTAGAAATGGGCCTAACCAGGCCCATATCAGTTGCACTGCATTCCCCTTGGGGACTAGGAACTGAGTGACTATGTCTGGTGCCAGGACCCAGAGCTGGACTTAGTACCCGAGGACCGTTTGACATGTCCCAATTGTGAACACCAAAACCTGGAGCCAATATGGTGCATGGTTTCTGAACCACAATTGGTTAGGTCGCAGTGACCCAATCCATCTGAGAGGGCCTAGCCCTTGGAGGATTGGTGTTGATGTCTTATCAGTGGATCTGAAGAACTGGACTGGCCCACTCAGTTTCATGGCCAGAACTAGGAAGGGTGGACTCACCTGAAGGGGATTCTTGTATCTTCTTAGCTTGATTCTCCATAGATTTCAGCGACATCTTGAAGCACTTATGGCAGACAGGAAACCTTCTGGTGTGGTTTGAGCCCCTAATAAATGGCAGACAGCATACATTTGTTGTACTTACTACAGTCTTTTTAAACCCACCAGAAGGGTTCAGCAGGGGTGGAGGCCATAATTTTTGGAGGGAGCCTTCTAGAATAATTTTGAAGGAACAGATTAGAAAATTTGGTAAAAGCCTACAAAAATAAAATTCTTCAGTGTGGAGGCAGTGTCAGGATCAAAATGGAACAGAAAAATGGCATCAAAACGAAAATGGGGCGGTAAACAGATCGACAAAACAAAGCTACACGGAGCACACTGGATGTGGCCAATCTCTTCAGTGGAAAAGAAAGATCTGACCGTTGGCACAAATCCCGAGCAAGAGGTGGAGTTGGTCATGCAGTTGTAGCTTGAATCTGATTAGACGGTTGCAGGTACTGGTTCCTTGAGCCACAAGGATGTTATATGTGTAGCTCTGGGGGAATCTTCAGCGCTATAAATACAGGCAAGTGCACAGAACAGACTACAATGGAGCTCCGCCCTGTTTACCTTCTGGAGACTGGCTCTGTTCTTCAGCAAAGCTGACCGCTTTGCCATATCCCTCCATCACCACCTGCCAGGAATACTCCAGCTGCATGTTCCCTTTATTCGACAAACTGAATCTGGACAACAGGACAGAAAGCACAAAATATAACTTTTTAATTCCTTGCCCTGGTTTTTCATTTCACACATTGTTTGACTAGACTGTTTTTCCATTGACAATCTTCCACCTATAACATTTTAGTAAACAGATTCTCGTGTAACAAAATCAAATACCCCCGCCACATCCACATACACAAAAAATACTGCCCACAAAGGCCTGTAGATCACTTACAGTTTTTCCATTTTTACTTTTTTCTTCTTTACCCTGATTTAAAATAGAGAATAATGGATGGGGTGTTGTACATTACGAGTTTTTTTACACACCCGAGACGTGTTAAAACCACGAGTGCAAAGTATGAGTGGTTTGTGATGATATTACACACCGAGGGTGAGTAAAAAAATGAATAATGTAACACCCCATACTGTACTTTATAGAACTGCTGGTTGATTTAATGCTGTGTGTTAAAAAGGCCATTTTCCTTTTCTGTGGCATTTTGTTTCTGTGAGCAAGAGACGGCAGTGGCTTTCAGTTTCCCTTTGACTACCCGACATCCACGTCATATTAACCAGGTTCCATTCCATAACAACCGGATGGTTATTATGGTGTTAAAAAATGGTGTCAGTCCAGTCAATAAATGGGCTTATCAGTAAAGTACAGTTACGTAAGAACTTACCGTAACAGTAGATCTTCGAGAACAGCTCTTGCAGCAGGTTACACCATTAGGACTGTAGCCGGCAGGCGTCAGGACCCCAAGGAAATCTTCTAGCTAGCAGTCTTCAGTGGGGACCGCCTCCGACGTCGGTCCCGCCCCTGACGTCAGACGTAGTACATAAGGAGGCGGTCCCGCCAGAATCCCCAGTTCTCCCACCGGAGACTTCCGGCTGCTGGATGACATCAGAAGTGGAGACCGAGGACCCGCCATCAGAAGTTCAAGGTTGAGGACTTTCTGTCAAGCTCTAGCTCAGGACTTACCTCCTCCAAGGGGAATGGCGGATGGAGTATTTGCCAAGAGCTGTTCTCGAAGATCTACTGTTACGGTAAGTTCTACGTAACTGTACTATCTTCTTCGAGGTACAGCTCTTGCAGCAGGTTACACCATTAGGACTGATTCCCAAGCAATGGCGTCTAGAAACGCCCTAGGGAGGAGGCAAAAAACAGAGATCCCGGGAAACCCTGATTCTAGGACAGGAGGCCCTGCAGAACGGTGAGGCCGAAACCGACTCTCCGCCATGAGGCAATGTCGAGGCTGTAGTGCCTAATGAAGGTGTGCACTGAGCTCCATGTGGCTGCAGCACAGATGGCCGAAATGGAGACGTTTCACAGTGCTGCAAAGGAAGTAGCCACCCCTCTTGTCGAGTGGCCCCTGACAGTACCCGGAAGGGGCTTCAGTTTGTTGTTGTAGCAAAAGGAAATGCACTGGACAAGCCAGCGAGAAAGAGTTTTCTTTGAGACTGGTTGGCCCAACATCCTCTCAGCGAAGGAAATAAACAGCTGCTCGGATTTGCGATGCTGTTTGGTCCTGGTCAAGTAATATCTTAAGGATCAGTGAACATCAAGGGTGTGAAGCAGTGCCTCTCCTCTGTTGGTGTACCTAGGGAAGTACACCAGCAAATCAATGTCCTGATTAAGGGTGAGGGCTGAGACCACCTTAGGCAGGAATTTTGGATTCGTCCTCAAGGACACCCTGTCCTGGTGGAAAATTAAATAAGGTTCCCTACACATGAGGGCATGTAGCTCGGAAATTCTCCTTGCCGAAGTAACAGCAACCAAAAATAACGTTTTCCATGACAGAAAACGTAGCTCGCAAACCGCAGCAGGTTCAAAGTGTGGCAGCGTGAGCTGCTCCAGGACAAAGAGCAGGTCCCAAGGAGGGATGGGATCCTTAATGGGTGGTCTAAGGTGGAGCACCCCCTCAAAAAGTCACGAGAAGTATCGAGTTGTGCCACTGTGCATTGGCCTATCAGGGAATGGTAGGCTAAAATCGCACAGAGGTGAACCTTAATTGAGGAGTAGGCCAGACCTGAGTGAAAGAGGGAAAGCAGGTATTCTAGAACTGATTTTTCTGGGCAGTCTAAAGGGGAGAGACCGCGTGCCTGAGACCATAGGCAAAAACGACGCCATTTCATGGCATATGTAGCATGCGTTGCCGGCTTTCTGGCAGCAGAAAGGACTTCTGCCACCTCTTGCGAGACCCCGTGTCGCAGAATGGCTATGTCTCGATGAGCCAGGCATGCAGGTTCAGTGAGCGCAAGTCCGGGTGGACTAGCGAACCCTCCTCTTGAGACAGCAGATGGGAGCTGATGGGCAAAGGAAGTGGAGGTTCCCAGGACAATTGTGTCAAAAGTGGGAACCAAATCTGTCTGGGCCAGAAAGGCACTACCAAGATCATTGTTGCATGCTCCCTGCAAAGTTTTAGAAGGATTCTCTGGATCAACGGGAAGGGAGGGCAAGCGTAGAGGAATCTGCCCGCCCAGGAGAGGGACAACGCGTCTCGCCAGAAAACACCAGGCCCTGGATCTAGCGAGCAAAAATTGGGCAGTTTTGCGTTGGATGGGGAAGCAAACAAGCCCAATTCTGGAGTGCCCCATCGATGAAACAGATCCTCTGCTACCTCCTGAAGAAGTTCCCACTTGTGGACTCTGGCCTGGGAGCGACTCAGACCGTCTGCGACTGTGTTGTCCACTCCGGGAACATGAACTGCAATCAGGCTTGCGCCGGTGTCGAATTACCCATTCCCACACTCTCATGGCTTCCCTGCAGAGGGAGTAGGAGGCGTGCCTCCTTTTGTTGAGGTAACACATCACCGGCGATTGTCTGTTTGAAGCAGAAGAGTACTGTGGAATTCTGACTGGAAGGCTTGCAGGGCATACAGGACCGCCTCATCTCCAGAATATTGATGTGGAGGTGAGCTCTTGAGGGGTCCACGCTCCTTGAGACCTCACCCTGCTCAGGTGTGCCCCCACCCCAGCCCTGAGGCATCTGTGGAGAGGATTACCCGGGACGGCGTTATGTAATGGGCCCCACAGAGAGGGTCCCCGGGTCTAGCCACCATTGCCAATTCCGAATCACAGCCCTCGTGATTCTGACTGGCTGCTGCATATGGTCTTGCTTCTGGTCCCACTGCACTCTGAGCATCCACTAGGTTACCCGCATGTGGAGCCTTGCCATCAGGACGGTTGGAATGGCCGCAGCCATATGTCCGAGCAGGCAAAGGACTAGTCTGGCTGGGACGGTCTTCTTTGCCGAAAGGTCCCTGATGAGCGACTTGATGCGTTCCGCTCTGTCCTCGGGAAGAAAGGATTTCCCTTGGACGGTGTCCAGAACTGTGCCAATGAATTGCAGCTTCTGGGACGGTACCAGGAGAGACTTCTCGTAATTGATAAGTATGCCCAGCGACTGAAAAAGAACTTGGGTGTGCTAGAGAGCCAACAACAGCGCCTCCCGGGAGGCGCCATGAGAAGCCAGTCGTCCAGGTACGGGAACACGTAGTGGCCCTGTCTCCTCAGAGACGCTGCCATGACTAACATGCACTTGGTAAAGACCCTCCCAGCTGCATGACAGCCCGGAAGGAAGCACTCGAACTGATAGTGGTGGCCAAGAAACCTGCAGAGCAGGAACCTCCTCAAGCGCTTTGAGCTATGGGGATGTGCAGGTAACGTCCTGCATGTCCAGCGACGCCAGAAACGTCCCTTCTTCAGCATGGGTATAAGGTCCTTGAAGGGTCACCATGCGGAACTGTTTGTGTTTAACGAACGTATGTTGAGGCCGCTGAGATCCAAGATTGGACAGAGGTCCCCTGTTTTCTTTGAAACCAGGAAGAAGTGGGAATAGTAGCCTGTTCCTCTCTGGTTCCCCGGGACGTACTCCATGGCTCCTTTGTGCATAAGCGCGAGTACCTCTTGCCTGATAAGCAATCTGTGCTGACCCGAGTAGCGGGAGAGTAGAGGAGGCCTTGTGGGTGGTTTGTCTGTGAACTCTATAAAGTGGCCTTTTTCGACCAATTGGAGTACCCACCTGTCGGTGGTGATCGACTGCCACCCTGGCAGGTGGTCCACAATACGACCCCCGACCTTGGTGTCCTGTTGATCCTGAGGGGCAGGGGCCGGGAAGGAGTCATGCTGTGGCGACTGTGGGTCCTGCAGGTTGGGCCAACTTGGTGGAACGTTGGCCTCTGCCCGAGGACAACTTGCCCTGGGCTTTCCGGGAGAAGGAGCCCCTCTGTTGCAGGCCGGAACGGGACTGTTGTCTCTGAGTCCAGCTGCGAAAACGGCTCTGGTTCCTACGAAAGGAACCAGGCCTGGATCTGTACATGGCCTGGACAGATCTCATGGCCTTCCCGGCCTCCTGAAGCTTGGTGATGACCTTCTCCGAGGACTCACCAAAGAGAACTTCGCCATGAAAGGGGCGTCCAGTATATTCTTCTGGATGTCCAGGGTGAATCCGGAGACACGGAGTCATGAGTGTCTCTGGAGGCATACGCCTGAGGCTGCCGCTCTGGCCAAGGAGTCCGCGGAGTCATACGCGGCTCGAAGCACCTGGGTTCCCACGTCTGAACCCGTGCGGAGAAGCTGGAGTAGCTCTTCCTTCTGCTCACTTTCTGGCAATTTTTCTGCCAGCTCTTGTCCCTGCTCCACAAGGCGTTCTGAAACTGGACCATCTGGGTAAGATAATTGAGGGACCTTGATGGCGATGGGTCGCAGCTAAGGAGCAAGCTCACCCATCGCTGGCCCAATTGCTTGACCCGGGTCCAGTGGCAGGGTGCTCAGATGTTGCGGCCTTTAGGGACCAGTCATGTGAGGCTGTGATGACCAGGAATCGGCCAGAGGATGAGATGCCAAGTACTGGTCCTCCTTGGGGCCTTGTGCAGGCAGTCAGCCTTCTTCGGCATCGCCGGGAGCGAGTGTGGACGTTTCCACGCTGCCTTGGTGACGTCCATGAAGGTGTCCACCAAGGGTGGTACCACCACAGGCTTTGGGTCCTTTTGCCAAAGATAACGTGCAAGGTGTAGCCTCTCGGGGTCAAGGTCTTCTGCGTCCCAGCCCATGTTCTCCTGGATATGCCTCATAATCTCTGAGAATGATGGGTCATCCGGAGGAGATCTTGGGAGTTCACGTGGTTCCGGAGAGGGGACGCTGATGGGAAAGGGGGATCTGGATCTGCCCGAGAAGTCCGATCTCGTGTCCTCCGTCGATGGCGAGTAACAGCGTCTTCTGGGTCTCTTGGGACTGGGTGAGCCTGAAGAAGATCTGGACGGAGGTCTCCTCTTGTCCGATGGTCTGCCCCTAGGAGATTCAACAGGATCCTGGGGGGAAGGTACTCGGCCTGCAGCCCCAGATGGAGTGGGGGGCACTGGGGCCGGTGGAGTCACGGGTGGAGGAGGAGAAGGAAGAGAAGAGAAGAGGGTGTGGGGACCACGTCCTTTTTAATGGTGTCCCACCAGAAAGTGAATAACTCCTTCACCTCAGCAATATTCAGGCCCGACGACGGGCCGGTCGTCGGATTCCGGCGTCGGCCCCCCGGGGGTCTCTGGTTCAGGAGAGGGTTCCCTCGGGGGCTCAACAGGACCGGGGACGCCTGCCTGGTCCTTGGGCTGAGTCGACTCCTCCTCCGTGAGTGCCTCCTGGGCTGTCGTCGGGTCCCGGGACCGGTGGTGCTTGGCCAACGTCGGGAGGGCTGACGTCGGATCCGACGTCCGTTTGAGCGAGTCAGCTCCTTGGTTTTCGGTTGGGGGGGAGGAGGCAAGGAGACCGACTGGATGTCGGGAGCTGAGTGGCGGGAGCCGGACTTGTGGTGATGGCGGTCCCCTGACCTCGGCGAGGCCTTGGACGAGGAAGAAGAAGGCCTGGAGGTCTTAACAGGCTGCAGAGTGGAGGAACCGGTAGAAGACTTGACCGCGACCGGGGGCAGGCTGAGAGCGGGCCCAGGAAGAAGAGCGGTCGGACCGGGAGCCGGAGCTGCGGGAGTCTGAGGCCCTAGAAGGGGATCTAGACCTCACCCTCTTCCTTTGTTTTTCGAGGTGCCTGCGGGTTTTCTCAGAAGATTCCCCCTTGGAGGTAGGTTCCATGGCCTTCAATCTTTCTTCCAGAAGGTAAGCTTGGAGGGCTTTCTGATGACGGATCCGGGTCCGACTGTTGAAACCTTGACAAAAGGAGCAGGCCCGGGTGTCGTGGTCCAGGCCTAAGCACCGCACGCAGGCCGAGTGTGGATCTTTGAAGGGAATTTGCTTCCCGCAGGCACACTTAGACGGATGGCCCTCCGCGGATGTTGGTGAGGACATCAGATGGCAGACAGTTGAAGAAGAAGAAGTTTCTTGCTGAAGAAACGGAAAAAAGAACTTTTCCAAACGTCGCGCGCTAGACACTGACCGGAGGGTCGAGACATGCAAGTCGACAGTGGGAAAGAACTGGAGATTCTGGCGGGACCGCCTCCTTATGTACTACGTCTGACGGCGTAAACTTTCCTGCTGACCTCCATCTGAATTCTGTTTTAAACTCTTGAAATGTTTTTACCATTGTCCCTTGCAAGCATTGCTCATGGCAACAGATGCCCCTTTTTGCTTGCTTCCTGTACCACAGGTCAGTACTACTGGAAGTGAAAGCTGGCTCCCAGGCAAACCACTGGGAGTGCCTCTGGTACCGTACTACTCTGATGATTTTTTGGAATTTGTCCCATGCTTTCTAGATAGCTCCTAGTGCAGTGTAGTCATGAAATTCCAAGGGGAATTTCTGTGAGGGGACATGAATAAGGGCTGGAAGCGGAACTTCCTCCCTCAGTGAACGTTCTATCTCTTTCCAATGTTCCTAAGAGGCTGGGTTCCCCCCATAATGGCTATTTTCACTTGGGAAGCCAACCAGTACTCCTCCAAGTTTACAACCGCCCATCCTCGCCATTCTTTTCAGGCCTGCAGCAAGTCGCTCCGGACCCAAGGTTTGGCATTTGCCCACATGTATTTAAAAAGCTGGTTTTGTGACATTTTAAAGCACTCTTTGGTCAATTTAACAGGAGCACTCTGAAAGAGGTAGAGGTACCCAGGGATTATATTCATGAGTTAGGCATTATTAATGATAACAAATATGCTGGAGATGCCTTAAGGAAAGGGGCTCTATAACACACATTATGGTTATGTGATAAGCTTAAGGTATTCTGGGAAGACATATGGTTAGCATGCAAAATAATCTTGAATTCTAATCTGAATTGATCTAGGAAGTTCATAATGCTAGGAATCACAGCTGATATAGGAAACATTAACAAAATTCAATAATTATGGTTACATGCAGCGTGTAATATGGCTAAAAACATTATTTTGAGACAGTGGAAACAAAATGAACTCTCAGTCATTACTGAGTGGCTGCAAGATATATCTCAGAAGGCCAGTTATGAAAGGTTTACATATATAAGGGACCACAACTAGGTATAAGGAGTACCAAGGGAAGGAGTGTAGATACCAGTCCGTACAGAAGAGAGGGAGTCCTAAAGGAATTACAAAAACTGAAAATAGATAAAGCAATGGGGCCAGATGGAATACATCCCAGAATTCTAAAGGAACTAAGAAAGGAGCTAGCAGGACCACTGACAGCCTTGTTCAACAAATCATTAGAAACAAGTGTGGTTCCAGCAGATTGAAAGAGGGTGAATGTTGTCCCTCTCCATAAGAGTGGTAGCAAGGAGGAGGCTGGTAACTATAGGCCAGTCAGCCTAACCTCTGTGGTAGGAAAATTGATGGAATCATTACCAAGGGAAAGGACTGTGACACACATCGAATCCAGCGGACAGCATGGTTTCACGGCAGGCAGGACTTGCCAAACTAACCTGATAGATTTCTTCAACTGGGTGACAAGGGAGATTGATCTGGGAGGGGTGGTAGTTATGGCCTACCTGGATTTTAGGAAGGCCTTCAATACTGTCCTGCATAAAAGGCTAATAAACAAATTGAGCAGCCTGGGAGTTGGATCCGGGGTGGTTAACTAGGTTAGAAACTGACTGAGCAGTAGGACACAAAGGGTGGTAGTGAACAGAGTTCAGTCCGTAGAAAGGGAGGTGACCAACAGGGTGCCTCAAGGATTGGTGCTAGGCCCAGTCTTCTTTAATATCTTCATAAGAGACACTGCAGAGGGGCTGGAGGGGAAGGTGTGCCTCTTTGCAGATGACACAAAGATCTGCAATAGGGTAGACACACCAGGGGGTGGAAAGAATGTGAAGGGACCTGAGCAAGCTGGATGATTGATCAAATGTATGGCAGTTGAGATTCAACACAAAGAAGTGTAAAATTATGCACTTAGGTCACAGGAACTCGAGAGAGGAGTACTCAATGGGGGGAGGTACTGTCAATCACCAAACAGGAGAGGGATCTAGGAATAATTCTATCTGAGGACCTAAAGATGGACGGATAGTGTGAGAAGGTGGTTAGAAGGGCCATCGGGATGTTGGGGTGCATAGGGAGAGGCATCACAAGCAGAAAAAAAGAAGTGGTGATGCCACTATACCGATCATTAATGAGATCTCATCTGGAGTACAGTGTCCAGTTTTGGAGGCCGCGTCTCAGGTAGGACATAGCGTGGAGGCAGTCCAAAGAAGGGCTACAAATATGGCACAGGGGCTGCACCAGAAGTCATATGAGGAGAGGCTGAAAGACCTCAATATGTATTTTCTAGAGATGCAAAGAGAGAGTGGGACACAATAGAGATGTACGTAACCCCCCTGTAAGGCTTACCTTAAATGGCGTTCCCCGATCTCCCAGTGTTTGCATCACCGCCTGGCCCGAGTCCTGTTATGTGTCCCAGGGCCCCCAAGCAGCCCTGCATTTGTTTTTGCCCCACCTGGGACTGAAGGAGCCTTGCAGGAACAGCCATCTCCTCTCCTAGATGCGTGAAGGCTGGACAGATGGCTCACGCATGCACAGGAGCACTCCCGAGTTTCTACCACCACAGCGGTAAAACGGATGGCTGTCCATTGGTGTCGGCCCCCATAGGCAGCTGGGGGGATGGACGCCAGAGCAAGGGCCAAGAGAAGCCCCTATATCTTTTAAATAAAGAGCACCAATCGCGCTGGGTGTTGCTGGGTCCCTTCATGAATATTAATGAGGGTTGACATTAATATTCATAGGGAAGCCTGCTTGCTGCCTAGGGGCTGTGTGTTTCGGCAGATGAGACTAGAAAAAAACTGAAAATAAATGTTTAATAATGGCAACGTTTCAGAGGGCACTGTAATGGCTATTGAACTGTGGGGGAATGATTTAAATATGATATTTATTCTGGCTGCACCAGAACTTTGAAAGTGGGGACACTGATGGACTGCTTGGGGACTGTAACTAGTTGCAGCCATATTTGCAGCCTTTGACCTATAAGCAGCCAATCGGAAAGCCAGAATTTATCTCAGAGACTTTTGGGATTCTGCCAGGACTTGTGGGGGAAAGCAGGTACTAAATGTAGGTGCCTAGACAAGGAACCTATCTGACATCGAGGAGGCCTAATGGATATTCACTTTCATATGACACAACTGGAATCAGCCAATCAGGAGCTTCAGAGAGCTCCCAAGACCCCAGAGACTTTTTAGGCTGAGTCAGTTCAGCCCGAGTCCCTCCAGAGGGAGGGGGGGCTTCCACCCCTTGACAGATAGAATGGGCCTACTCAGTTCAGCAGGAGCCCCTCCAAGGGAAGGGGGCTCTTCCTCATGAGAGAGAAATGTGGCTGCAAGAAATTGGAGTCACTGGCTTGAGGGTTGTCAGATATTTTCCCCCAGGGCTAGCATTTGCCTTTCCACATTTTGGGAAATGTAGGTAAGAAATCCTGTATCAGCTTCAGCTGTGAGAGAGCTGCAAAGAGCCTTGCCTGCAGTTGTGAGAGAGCTGCAAGAATGTCTGTACCTCAGCAGTGAGAGTGCTGATGAATCCAGTGACTTCAGTAAATAGAAAGCTGCAATGCCAGATCCTGAGAGAGTAAACTTCTACTAAAATGTACAAGTGACTCAAAGATTTTTGGGGGCAAGAAGCCCAGAGTTATCAATATCTGTCTGCACCCTGCGCCTGATATTGGTGGACATCTGATGCAGGAATGACTGTGGATGGTCTTGTGTATGTGAAATGCCTGATGTGACTGTTTAAGTGTGCCTACAGAGATGAAAGGAAAGTATCCTGTGGTTGGAGTTTTGCCTGGTATTGCCTGTGAGGACTGTGCAAATGTTCTATTCGGAGCTGCAAGCCACCAGCTGGACAAAAGGAACTGTGCATTGTGTTTTGACTTGTTAGAAGCCAGGAAGGAGCTTGTGAGACGCTACTGTGAGATTTCCACAATGTGAAGCAACTAACTTGGTTGGGAGCCATGCCTGAAGCTCCGTCTGCTATCTTGTTTGGCGTCATGCCTTAAGTTCCTGTTCTGCTTTGGAGAGCGAAAAAGAATTTGCCTATTAATGGATTGTTCAAGATCTGGGTCCTCCCTAGCCCAAGGGGATGCACCCACGTTTGAGACTATGTCTTAATGTAAAAGGACCATGTCTGCCACATTGGCCGAATAATTGAAATGCCTGAGATAAAGAGTTTGAATGCCTAACTTTGAACAACAGACTGTATTCGAGATTGGTCTGGGAGTCAGCCTGGCAGTGTGCCAGCTACGCACTTCCAGAGTTTCCAGAGATGTGACGTCAAGCCCAAGAAGAGGGGTCATCCAAAGATCCTACCTGCATATCAGCTAAACATTCTGCATGGAATATGTCCACCTTTCTGCACCTGATGATGACTTCCAAACCATGAGTAAGCAGAGGCATCTCTGCAATGAAGGAGACTATATATAGTTAAAGGTGTGTTGTCCAAGTTCCAGTATTTACAGCCCAAGCACTAAAGCAAGAGAGCCAGCTGTTCTTCAGAGATTGATTTAGAAATAATTAAAAGAAAGGATGCTAATCTGATTTTCTTTAAGGGCCCCAACGCCAGCCAGCTCAGCTGCAACTGCATTAGGCCTGCAACTTACATTTACTACCGGGTACCCAGGTTTAAGGTTTAGAATTGTGGGGTTCTAATACAGACTGGGGACTGGTACCAGTTGGGGGCAAATGTGTTTTACCATCTAGTGCAGTCAGCTTGATAGAAAATAACCTGAATACATCAAAAGGTTGGTGGGTGGTCAGTGTTGATTACTGCTTGAATTTAAAATGCAGAATGATTATTTTTCTTTGCAGATCATCTGAATCTGATCCACTCTGATTTACCTGATGCCAAACAAATCAATCTAAACTGTTCTTAAACCTCAACATCCAATTACGCTATCCTAACCCTCACCCCTTGTAAAGAAATTGTTGGGTAACCGTTTTTTATAAATCTTGGTGTGTGAGTATATTATTAGAGTGAGTCAATAATTCTGAAATGTTGAAATGTGGGGTTTTGGTTATTGATCCATGTGTGGGGTGAGATAATTGTGTTGTGAGTGGGCATCCCAGGATGCTGTACCCGGTTGTTATCAGACCCACTGAAAATTATACTCCGGGTGGAGGCACGGCGCAGTAAATGTTATCATGGGAATGAACCAGTTCAATATCTGAAATAGGAACCCAGGCCTCTCAGCCTTGGTCAGGCCTGCAAGGCAGGGGTAAGTAGCCCGTGGGGATACGGCATCCAGGTTACACGTCTAAATACCTTAAAAGGATCACTAAGGTACAGGAGGGTAGCATCTTTCAGAAAAGAAGATAGACAAGAACTAGGGGGCATGAGATGAAGTTGAAGGGAAGAAGAAGAATCAGGGACAATGTGAGGAAGTATTCCTTTACAGAGAAGGTGGTGGATGCTTAGAACTGTCTCCCCGCAGGGGTGGTAGGGGCAAAAACAGTGGAGGAATTCAAAAATGCATGGAACACACACGAGGGAACAATAGGAAAAGGGAAGAGTAGGAAAGCCGCAGATCAACTACAGTCTGTAGCATAAGTTAAAGGTAGTAAAGAATGAACATTACATACCATAATTCTTGATCTTCTTGGGCAAGTCTTCAGCATTCATTCATACTGCTGGGTTCAAGCTGAAGGCACTAGAACCCTGCAGAGCCAAAAATCTTCAGGAGGGCCAGTGCCGAGATAGGACTATGCATGCGCAGTACCACGAGGCTGGCTCGCGCTTGCATAGGCTATCTTGGCAACGACCCTCCAACCGTCTCAGTACCTTTTTTACTGAGGAGGTGCAGCATAAAATAAGTTAAAAAAACAGTTAAGCTAACAAGGGCATAAGATAGCCCGACTGACCCGTATAAAAAGGGTCAATCTGAAACCATGTCTTCACATCCCAAACAGAAAGGAAAATTACGTACCTACCGTAATTCTTGATCTTCTCTGTATATTCACCATTTATTACTTCCTGGGTGTAAGCCAGGCGCGACTCCGCCACGGGAGCTTTAAAAGTTATTTACCTGCCCCGCCTCGAGAGCTTATCGCCATACGAGGGGCGCTGTTAGTAAAGATCGACTCCTCCTCCAACTCAGTTCTGTGAGCCGGAGGGCAAAAGTGAAAGCAGAAAATATAGATAGCGAGGCAAGATAGCCGAGGGATAGCAAAGCAAGGAAGAATGAACTGAAAAAGGAATAAGCCGATGGAGGAAGGACAGAGGAGATAAGAACATCCCTAGCCTAGGGACTGCAGGGCCTCCTTACTTGGGCGACTCTAGGAGGAGAGATGAGTAAGGAAATGAGAAAATAGAAGAAGAAGGAGAAAGAGAAGAGAGAGATGGGATGTTGAAGGGACCAGAATGCCCAACGAGCATAGTTAGCTTGTAGCTGAAGGCTCGACTAAAGGGGAAGCAAGAATCCCCGGAGATAGAGCTGAAGAAGGAAGGTTCACCGAACCCGCTTAGACAGACTCCAGGAGGGCATAGTCCTCATCTTCAACATGCCATTAGTCCTGATACCACCTCGGCACCCTGGCATGGAAGGCCTTTAACTGGAGGACAGCCGAGGAGGAAGAATAAAACCCAGGCAGCATAAGAGCGTGCTCAGGGTTTAGAAATGGAAAATGTAAGCTCTTCACGCGCTTCAAGATAGAAATGGGACTCAGACTGACTGGCTAAGGCAGGTCAAGGCTTAGGCTGGCTAGGATTGGATATGGTCAGCAATGTTCTACTGTAAAATTGTCCAAGAGCACACTTAAAGGGAGAAACCAATAGCAAAACAGCGAGAAGGATAGCCTACCTCTCATTTGCCTTCTTGTTTGTTTCCTCCTTTTTTTTACAGATAAAATTTTTTTTTTTTTACACTAGATGCATGACCCAGATACCAAGATGCCTATAGCAGTCGAGAGAGTTCCTCAGCATTTTTTTTTTTTTTTGCAAAAGAAGAAAGGAATAGGCGTACTCGTTCCTCTGTCTGTAAGGCAAGAATAGAGAGGGTTAGATTCAGGGCAACTATCTGGACACGGGATTGCAGGATCAAAACTGAATAGCCTGAGCCAGGCCAAAAACCCAGAGGTATCTTGCCAGAAGAATAGCAAGAGATAGTTGTGCAGTCTGATCGCCAATGCAATCACTTAGATGGCCCATGAATCTTAGAGTAAGTAATTTCTCTGAAATTTAGAACCCCCCAAAGAAAGATCTTTTTTTTTTTGGAAAAATTAGGCAATTTTCCCATATTTTATATAAATGCAGAGAGAGAAGGACGGGGAGGTGGAGAAGCCACAGGAAGAGGCCACTGAGGGGATGGTGGGGGGTGTAGTAATGAATGGTGAAGATACAAGAGAAGATCAAGAATTACGGTAGAGTACGTAATTTCCTATCTTCCCTTGTCAATCTTCACCATTCATTACTCCTGAGTAGATGTAAGCTCCTCTTCCTGGAGGGAAGAGGCCATACCCTGAGGGAACAAGACCCAGCCTTCTGCTGGTGAGAAACAGAAGGAGAAGACCCTGGCTTATTCAGAAAGCCTAAGGAGGAGAAGAGCTAGGAGGTGCCTCCCGAGGACGAGGAGACGGAGGGAGCCTGTAAAAGTCTCCTAGCTCTGGAAGAGAAAAGACGGGTCCCCAGGCGGAGCCGATCACCCTCCGGGCCAGGGGTGACAACCTGGAAAGCGAAGCCATGCCCGTCCGCCTGATGCAGATCGCTGTCCCGCAAGCCTGGAAGCCACCTCATTGGCGCCATAAGATGCCCTTGCTTGGTGTCTTGCCAGCTCCAGGCCTACCATGAGAGGGCAACGCTTGTCTGGTTTGCTCCGTATGAGGCATAGATGCCAGCAGCTGGGACATCATCGACCACAGATGCCGGTTGTAGCAGCATGGTGAGCCTGATGTGATGCAATACATGCACTCGCAGAAGAAGAGAACACTCTTCGCTAACGGTCGAACTGGAGAGTCCGAATCCGTTGGGCGGTGCGTGCAGACAACGGCGCCCAGAAGGAGTATCCAGGTATACCAAACCTGAGGACGGGTTGGGAAGGGAACCTAGAGACTCAGAGGGGGCACAATACCTACGCTGGCAGTCCGCCGGGGCTGGGGAAGAAGCGGCAGGGGACTGCCATGACCGGACAGACGCCTCCTGGAAGGGGATAGGCCAGGAAGGTACCACCAGATGCTGGGCACTGAATTCACCAAGGAATTCACGCGTCTCCCGTTCGGTATTGTCTCTTCGAACGTAGGAAATCCGGAGATCCCTCACCATCCTCGAGAGGAAACGCTGATATTCTGTGAAATCAGCATCGGAGGACAGATGAGTAGGGGTTCCTCTCGGAGGAGGAGACGAGGATGATGGGGAACTGGAATGCCCAGAGGATTCCTGCGGCGGTGGGGAGAGTCGAAAGACCCGCTCATGCATGTATCTAACATATGAGGGGAAGGCCGCCGCAGAAACCCTGAACTGCCCCCAGGATAACGGACCCGTAGGACCGACATGGCCTGGGAGCGGGGGTGGTGAAGGCAGAGAGATGGGAGAGGGTCACCTCCGCGGAGGCAACTGCTCTCTGCGAGGGCTCTGGAATCCGGGGAAAGGAGCCCTGGAAAGAGGGATCCCGGATATCAGACCAGGCCGCAGAACGGAACTCTGGGGAAGCAGAGCCTGGAAGAGCCCTGGGGGAGAACCTCCCCTGTGACGACGCCGGGACTGCATGGATCCAGAAGGGCAGTCCGCACAAACGCCTCGGAGGACACCCTAGAACCCTGGAGGAGGCGAGGCTCTGCACTGGCTCTGGCCACCCCCTGGGGTGGCCAAAGAAGATCGAGCAGCAGAGCCCTGCCCTCAACCCTCGGACTCGAGAGGGCCTCCTCCCTCGACCACAGCGCCCCCTGTCCCTAGAGAGGCAACAGCACCCCTGCAGGTAGCTGTCACTGGGCCTCCAGAGAGGGCCTCCCCGCGTCACCCCGCCTGCCCCCGGGCTCCCGGCCACCCCAGCCGGGAACCCTCAGGAGACGACGGAAGGGGGGACAGAGGGAGGGGCCCGCTGCGCCGCCTGGCACCTCTAGCCACCGGGGACCCAGACTCCGAAGAGTGGGGGTGCCAGGATGGGTCCACGTCTGAATCATCGCCCTCCGAGGAGGACGAGACCAGCAGGACCTCAATGCTGGCCACCCCAGGGGTCCCCGAGGCTACGGGGCCGCGAACGGCCCTGGTACCAAGGGAGGCGCCGCTCGCCTCCCTCACGCCGGTAGCAGCCAGGCCTAGCTCCACACCCCCAACGGCGCTGGCAAGGCCGGCACCGCCTGGAGGAAGGACAAGGCCCACGGCGCCGGTCGCGTCGGAAGGCGAGGCGGCACCGCCGACGGCGCCGCCTTGTCCATCGGTGCCGCGAACAGCGCCGAGGCTCAAAGCGCACCGCCAACGGCGCCGGCCGATCACCGGCGCCGAAGACGGCACCGGGATCCCAAACAGCGCCGCCAATGGTGCCGCTCGATCGGGCGCCGCCAACGTGAGCTCGCTCAAGCGGCCGAGCAGCACCACTGTCGATCGCGCCGCACGCAGGCGCCAGGATCAGCGGCCGAAAGCGGCGTCCGAGAGTCACGAGCCAAGCCCAAAAGTCGAGGGCCTCGCCACGGGGAGCCTCACCTCCGAAGGTGACTGCCGAGGGCGGTGTCGGCGCCATGCCCGAAGGGACTACGACGCCCCGACACCGCAGAAGGCCTCTCCTCGGCAAGAAAGACGAGGAGACCCCTCTCCTCAGACCGGATAGGCCGGGAGGGGACCCGGGAAGGGCCTAGAGACCTTACCTGAGAATTCCTTGAGCGACGTTGTTCCCCGGAAGGTCGGCGGGGCTTTGCCGAGCTTGAACGCGCGGACTTCGAGGACACGGCGGTCCATGGAGAAACAGGTGTCGCACGAATCCATGTCATGGTTGGGTCCCAGGCAACGAAGACAAACGTCATGCCGGTCCGAGACGGAGAAATGCCGGCCACAGTAACACCGACGCATAGGGGCGCGGCCCGTCTTCGAAACACGTTTAGCTCCGGACCCGGACATAACGCGAAATCAACAAGAAAAAACAGTAGGAAAGCACACATGGCGCCGCTTTAGAAAGAAAAAAGAACGGTCTTACCGATTGGCGTCGAGTGTGTGGGAAAGAGGAGTCGCTGACGCAGTCAAAATATGGACGCTCCGAAACAGGTGCTGCCTCGACGGCGGGAGAAACAGAACTGAGTTGGAGGAGGAGTCGGTCGCTACTAACGGCCGCCCCTCGCGCATGACGCATGACGTCGCTCTCGAGGGCGGGGCCGTTAGGCAACTTAAAAAAAGCTCCCGTGACGGGTGCGCGCCCGCTTACCCAGGAAGTATGAATGGTGAAGATTGACAAGGGAAGATCGAGGGAGTGAAGATATGGAAATTACGTACCTTCTGTAATTCTTGATCTTCTTGGATGAAGTCTCCACCACTCATTCACACTAATGGGACTATGCTGGAGGTGCTAGGACCCAGTGGGAGCCACAAATATTCAGGAGGGCCGGCGCCAAGGCAGGGCCGCGAGGAAGCAGTGCCGCAAGCTCGGCTCGCGCCGTACAGGCTACCTCAGAGTTGACCCTCCAACCACCTCAGTACCTTTTTTACCAAGGAGGTGCAGGATAAACTAACCTAGTGAAACTAACCTATGTCGGACATAAGATAATTTGAATGACCTGTGTAAAAGGGTCAACACAACACAATCTTCACAGCCCAGCCATCGAGGGAGTGAAGACCAGAAACAGATAAGTGAGCTCGGGGATGGAGGGTGGGCGTGTGAATGAGTGGTGGAGACTTTGTCCAAGCAGATCAAGAATTATGGAAGGCATGTAATTTCCATATCTTCCCGGATATAAAGTCTCCACCACTCATTCACACTAACGGGAGAGTACCAAGCTAAAATAATCCCCCCAAGATGGGCAGCAGGAGAGAGAGAGAGAGAGGAGCTCACTTAGGACAGTAGTCCATTAAGGATCGTCCTGCCAAAGCACTGATACCGTCTGGCGTGGACATCCAAAGCGTAGTGCTTTACGAAAGTATGCACAGAGCTCCAAGTGGCCGCATTGCAGATGTCTGCGATGGGCACGTTCCTGATTTCTGCCAGAGAAGCCGCAACTGTTCTGGTAGAATGCGCATACACTCTGTCTTCCAGCTTAATCTGTGCCATGGAGTAGCACTGGCGAAGGCATGACACTAGCCATGCAGAAATGCATCTGATAGCAACAGGCTGATCCAGCTGGGCCATGCTGAAGGAGACAAAAAGTTGTTCTGATGTGCAGATTTCTTTAGTTCTGTCTAGAGTATCGCAGTTGATGGCAACCTAATGTCTGACCCGGTGGAGTTAGCCAATGCTTTTAATAATTTCTTCACAGACCTTGATAGATATACTGATCCCACACCTAGCAGCTCCAACTTCTCTCACTTTCCCACCCACACTGTCCCCAACTTTCACTTCCGCCTGGTTACACGGAAGGACGTCCTCTCCCTACTAAACACCATCAAACCGGATGCCTCTCCTGGGCTCGATAATCTGGAGCCTAAATTTCTGAAAATAGTTGCCCCGATTATTGCGGCTCCACTAAGGGACCTGTTTAACAAATCCCTTCTCCTTGGGCAATTCCCCACCAAATGGAAAATGGCCACCGTTATCCCCATTCACAAAGGTGGAGATAAAGGCCAAATGGAAAACTACCGTCCCATATCCATCCTCAGTGGGCTTGCGAAAACACTGGAAAAACTGGCACACAGACAGATTCTCGATTACCTTGAAACTCATAATCTGCTCACAGAGGTGCAATATGGTTTCAGGAAAAACCACAGCACTGACACTGCCCTAGTCAAGTTTACCTCGGATGTACTCGGGGCTATGGATCGGGGCTAGCCACTGGTGCCCTATTCCTGGATCTAACAAAGGCCTTCGATTTGGTGAACCACGATCTCCTTGTTTCCTGTCTTCAGCACCTCGGACTTGATCTACTTGCCTCCTCCTGGTTTCATCATTACCTCTGTGGAAGGCAGCAGCTGGTAAAATGGAAGGGCACACCTTCTTCAATTAAGCCAGTGCACCAAGGAGTCCCTACAAGTTCCATCCTTGGACCCCTGCTAGTTACTATTTTTATCAACAGCATGCCAAAGCATTGTGGTGGGGCCAACATTCAACTGTATGCAGACGATGCCATTATCTATAGGAGTTCGAAGGACTTATGTCAACTAGGCCAGAACCTCAATAAGGACTTCAGAGAGGTGGAAAAGTGGCTAGTGGACATGAAACTAGTCCTTAACCTCAAGAAATCTAAGGCCATGCTTTTCGGTTCCAAGCGGTTAGGAGCTAATAGATCTAACCTCCTACAGATCTCCTCTGCCAACGGGACTCCACTTGAGGTTTGCGCATCCATAAAATATCTCAGAATGCAACTGGATCAGGAGCTAACCCTGAGCTCGCACGTTGAGGCTACCACCAGAAGATTTCAACAAAGAATTGGCCTCTTATATAGACTTGGAGGATTCCTCTCCAGGGAAGCCCGTATGGCTATCACGTCTGGTACCATTCTCTCTCTGTACTTCTATATGATGCTCCCGTACTTCAACCTCTTCGTGGCCCGGATCTCAACAAGCTCAGAGTCCTCTATCATAAAATTGCCCGCTTTACAGCCTCTGCCCACCCTTGTGATCACCACTGCAATGTCCTCATCTCTTTGAACTGGCCTTCACTTGAGGCCAGGCTTGCACTCCCTACACTCTGCTTGACCTTCAAAACAGCCAAGCTCCAAGCTCCCTCGAGCCTAAATGGACTTCTACTATACAAATCAGCTAAATGTGACCTGAGGTCTTCTGCCCATCCTGTCCTGGAAGTCCCCAGGACACGAACCAGAGCTGGTGACAGGTCCTTTGCCATTTCTGCCCCGTCACTCTGGAACAACTTACCTGCAGCTGTGGCTAGCTGCTCTACTCTGTACTCATTTAAAACAGCCCTGAAATCTCACTTAATGGTTGTTAATCAGTGCAGTTGCACTTAAATTGCTGGTGCCCTTTACTCTACTTAGTCTTGACCAGTTTTTGTCCTGTTTCTAACATTACCTGTTCTCTGTGTTGTATTATATTACTACCTATGTATGTACCTAAGCAATGCAACTGTACTATTTTTGTCTATTGTATGCTTTTGTGTCTCTTATCTGTAATTAATTCCGGGTCGCCACTGAAAAAGGGACTTTGTTGTCTCAGTGGGCCTACCCGGTCAACAAATTTCAATAAATAAATAAATAAATAATAAATAGAACCACAAAGCTCTCTTCATGTCCAGAGAATGCAGGGTACGCTCCCCCTTATTCTGGAAGGTCACGAAGTAGGTTGGAAGGACCAAGGGCTGATTCAGATGGAATTCTGAGAGAACCTTGGGAAGAAACTTAGGGTGGGTCCTAAGGACCACCTTGTCTTTGAGAAATACAGTATACGGAGGGTCTGTGTATTTCAGACACTCTGCAAGAGGAGGTACTGGCCACAAGGAAGGCGGTCTTGTAAGTCAGAAACTTCAGCTCACACGTAGCTAGGGGCTCAAACGGTTTGCGGGTGAGCATGTCTAGTACAAGATTAATGTCCCAGGTGTCTACCGGTGGTTTGAACAGTGGCCTAGTATGCAGTATGCCCTTAAGAAACCTGTTAACCACAGGTAGCTGAGCCAGAGACACGGAGTGTACAGGCTCATGGTATGCTGAAATCGCACAAAGGTGAACCTTCACGGTTGAGTATTGCAGTCCCGTGTTCAAGAGATCTAGAAGATACTCTAGGACTTTGTTTGGTGGGCAGGAAAAAGGATTCCAGGATGATTTTGTGCACCAAATGGAGAACCGCTTCCACTTAACTGTGCAAGTTTTTCGAGTAGCTGGCTTGTGTGCAGCTAACAGAATATATGGGACCCTACCTGAAAGGTTAAACCTGTTCACCTCTGTCTCTTCAGGAGCCAGGCATGGAGGTGAAGGGGTGGACCACAGGGCCCTGGGTCTGCAGACTCATATGAAGTGGAAGCTGTCTCTGAGAAGTTTCCAACAATCTGTTGATTAATGGAAACTGGATCTGATGAAGCCAGAATGGAGCGATGCAAATCATTCTGCCCCTCTGTTGCTCCAGTTTGAGCAGCACCCTCTGAACTAGGGGAAGAGGAGGAAATGCGTACAGAAAGCATCCTGTTCACTGCAGTCTGAATGCATCCTGACAAAAAACACCAGGTTCTGGATTTCTGGAGCAGAAGAGAGGCAATTTTGCATTGAGTGGGAAGGCAAAAAGGTCAAGGTCTGGAGTTCCCCACTCTTCGAAGACTGATTGCACGACATTTGCATCAAAAGACCACTCGTGAGGGTCTGTCTCTGTTCTGCTGAGACAATCTGCCAAATTGTTCTGCACTCCCACCAGGTAGGTCATCTGGATAAGTGCTTTGTGTTCCAGGCACCACTCCCACACTCTCATTGCTTCTCTGCATAAGGGGTAAGAGTGTGCTCCACCCTGCTTGTTGATGTAGTACATCACTGCTTTGCTGTCCATTTGAAGGAGAATGATCTTATGACAGAGTATGTCCTTCAAGGCTTGGACTGCATACAGGACGGCTCTCATTTCTAGAACATTTATGTGAAGCTGAGACTTGTCGTGACTCCAGTGACCTGGGTGTGGAGATCCTGGTAGTGAGCTCCCCATCCCAGTAGGGACGCATCTGTGGTGATGGAGATCTGGGACTCCAGAGGGACAAAGGGATAACCTTCCAAAAGGTTGTCTTCTTGAGTCCACCAGGTGAGTGACCATCTCAGAGGTTCCATCACCTTGATGTGAAAGGACTGTGGGTGTGTGGCTGGCGACCACTGAGTGCTGAGCATCCACTGAGTAGTCCTCATGTGAAGATGAGCCAGAGACACAGTGAACACTGAGGATGCCATGAGACCCATCATCTGCTGCATCGAGAGAGCTCGAACTGAGTCATTCTCGCTGATGAAGTGAGCCATCTGAAGGATGTCATTTCTTCTGTCTTCTGGAAGAAAGGCTTTTGTGCTGGAGGTATCCAGAAGGGCTCCAATGAAGAGGAGCCATTGGGAAGGCTATAACTGTGCCTTTTCTGAAATTTAGCAGGACTCCCTTAAACGTGAGGAATTTGGAAGCCGTAGCCATGGCTTCCTAAGTCTCTGGTCTGGAGGGACGTGCTAGGAGCCAATCATCCTGATATGGGAAATGAAATACATACCTACCGTAATTCTTGATCTCCTCTTGTATCTTCACCATTCATTACTGTTGGGTGTAAGCTGAATGCGTGCACCCGCCATGGGAGCTTTTTTTTGGGGGGGGAGGCATCGACACCATCAAGCGGAATCCACTACGTGGTGTGCATGGGACGGCCATTAGGTACCATGGACTCCTCCTCCATCCCAGTTCTGTAAAGCTGGAGAGGTGAAAATAGGTTAGAAAAAGAAGAGCCAGGCAAGGAAGCCGAGGGATAGACAAAAGGAAAGGAAATAAACTGAAAAAGGAATAAGCAGGACAGAAAAGAAGAACCCTACTCTAAGGGACCGCAGGGCCTCACTCCTCAAGTGGCTCTGACAGAGGAAAAGATAAGGGTGGATGAGAAGATAGCAGAAGAAGAAGAAGAAGAAGAAGAAGAAGAAGAAGAAGAAGAGGATAGCAGGCAGGAAGGGAAGAATCTGCCACGACCACTGGGAGAAACTGGCTTGAGCTTACCAGTCCTAAAAAGACTGAGGACAAGGCAGCAAGGATCCCTCTTGCTAATGGCTGTTTTTAAGTGGTGCAATGAACCATCTGTACAGTTTGTTTTCAACAAGGCAGATTTCCCTTCTCACCTAGCTATCCACTTAACCACAACCTAAGCCGAGAGCTCATAGATCGTACCCAAAGGGGAAAAACATTATCTGTTCCGAAGAGTAGAAAGCCCCGACTAGGTGTAGGAAAAAATGAGTGTACAGTCACATGACCGAGCATTAGTATAGGAGCCCCTTCAGGAAGGATGCAACATATTTGAGTGGAAAACAAAGACAGACAGGGAAGAAAACTCCTTCTGACTCCCCAGAAGTGTCTTGAGGAGTACAAGCCATAGGGAAAAAATTCCTGAAAATGGAGAAGCCCCAATTCTGGGGACACCACGGCTAAAGAGAATCAGAAAGAGTTCCCTCCGAAGGTAAGGGTGAAGCCCTACTCACCCTCCTCTCGGGATGAACCCTCTCTGGCTTCAGAGAAGGAACAGAAGGTCCTGAGGTACCAGGGGGACTCAGCCCCCAATTGGCCTCAAGGGATGAGGGTGAGCAGGGTGGGGGAGACACCCAAGAAATGAGGCCCATGAGGGGAAGGTGGGCGGGATTCAGTAATGAATGGTGAAGATACAAGATCAAGAATTACAGTAGGTACGTAATTTTCATATCTTCCCTTGTCAATCTTCACCATTCATTACTGCTGGGTGAGTACCAAGTCCCCGAAGGGGGCCTAGCACATCCCTGAGGGAACATGACTCTCAGCCTCCTGCTAGTGGCAAACAGGAGGAGGAGATCCTAGCCGTACTAGACCGACAAGTCTAAGGCTGAGTAGAGCTAGGAGGTTTCCCCTGAAGACGAGGGGACGGAGGGAGCCCCTGAAGAATCCTCCTAGCCCTGCTGGAAAAAAGACTGGTTCACCGGAAGGCAGAGCAGATCACCCTACGCCGGGCCAGGGGTGACAATCTTGGGAGACAAAGCCATGCCGTCCATCTAATACAGATCGCTGCCCCTGCAAGCCACCTCATTGGTGTCATAAGATGCCCTTGCTTGGTGCCTTGCCAGTTCCAGATCTATGGCAGAGAGGGCAATGGCCTGTCGAGATTGCTCCAAATCAGGCAGTAATGCTAGTGCTTGAGCTAGCATTGACCACAAGTGCCTGCTGTAGGCAGCATGGTGTGCCTGATGTGACGCGATGCACATCAACGTATGAGTGGAAGAGAAAACCCTTCAACCCCACCGGTCGAACTGTAGGGAATCCGGATCCGGTGGATGGTCGCATGCCAGGTGCCGAAGCCCGGAGGGAGTGTCCAGGGATGTCAGGCCCGAAGGAGGGTGAGGGAGAGAACTTAGAGACTCCTGGGGAGCACAATACCTGCTCCTGCAGTCTGCCGGGGCTGGAAAAGGATCGGCACGAGACTGCCAGGTGCGGATAAATGCTTCCTGGAAGGGAATAGGCCAGGACGGCACAACCAGGTGGTAGGCACTGAACTTGCTGAGGAATTCACATGTCTGCCACTCAGTATTGTCCCTGCAAATGTAGGAGATACAGTGATCTCGAACCATCCTCGAAAGTAAAAGTACAGTTACATAAGAACTTAGCGTAACAGCAGATCTTCGAGAACTGCTCTTACAGCAGGTTACACCATAAGGACTGAAGCCGGCAGGCAGCAGGACCCCACAGAAAACTTCTAGCTAGCTATACCAAGCAGGGGACCACCCCCTGACATCGGCCCTGCCCCCATCAGATACATCATAAAAGGGGCAGTCCCCCAGCATACCTCAGTTCTTTTCCCACTGTCGACTCGTACGTATCGGCTCCACGGACGCCTTCAAGCTGACAAATGACGACAGATAGAATTTAGGACAATTTCCTCGAGATTTCATCTTCTTCTTCTTCACAAGTACATGTCTTCTTCCCCGACTCCTTCTTTAGAAGGACACCCCTCGAAGTGCGTGTACGGCAAACAGATCCCCTTCAAAGATAGGCACTTGGCCTGCATGCGGTGCCTAAGCCCAGACCATGATACCCAGGCCTGCTCCATTTGCCAGCAGTTCAACAGCAGAACCAGGATCCGCAGCCAGAAAGCACTCCAAAGTTTTCTCCTGGAAGAAAAACTTAAGGCCATGGAGAAAGATCCATCCTCTCGAGGGGAACCTTCGCATAAATCGGAGGAACCTCAAAGCAAACACCAGGACAAGGACAGGATTCGATCCCTGAATCGGGCTTCAGACTCCCGGGCCAGCTCCAGCTCTGCCCGGCTGAACCGCTCTCCATTCCACGCCAGGTCTCAACCCCCCCCCCGGTCAAGGTCAGGGCTTCAGGGTGCTCTGGTTCAGTGTCTTTACAGCCACTGAAGACCATATCCAAGGACAGCCGTCCCTCGGGGTCAGCTGCCAGGTCGGAGGCTCCTGACCTCCACAGGCCTCAGTCCAAGTCGGCGACTACGTCTAGCGTTGATGCAAGGACCAAAGCCGGGACACTGATTGCTCAGTCTCCCAGCTGCCCAGGGGCTCTGACATCCCTCAGCGGAAGACTTCAGAGCTACTAAAATGGACTACGGAAGCGCCTGCACAACACCCCAAGAACCTGACGCCACCCCCACCTCTGCCATCTGACACCGGGCACAGGGAGACATCAGAGGAGGACGCAGGCACTCATGGCACCGACGACCAGACATCGGGGGATGCCGAAGAAGTCAGTCTACCCGATGCTGGCCTACCACAAGACCCGACGCCAAACCCAACGACCCCTCAGCCACCAACGCCTGATCCTAATGCCGGACAGACACCGGTGCCAGGCCTTTCGTACAGTTGGATGCATCCCGCTGCCAGCACGCCACACACTTGTGCAGAAAATGATCCTCCCCATATTCGACTACGGTGACGTAGTCTACAGTGCCGCTCCCAAGTCCACCCTAGCCAGACTGGACCCCCTTTACCATTCCTTCTGCCGCCTTGCCCTCGACTGCCCACCCTCTACGCATCACTGTGTTCTCTACCAGTCCCTCAATCTGCCCTCACTCCAGGAGTGCAGGTCAATCCACTGTCCGAAACACACGGCCAATTTCTGGTCACTTTCCTTACCTCAGTACCTTGCCTCTGCCCTAACCCAACAACCGCCTCTTGCATATCCACTTAGACGTTTCGACACTCAGCATCTTGTAGTGCCCTGCATGGCCTCCTCGTTTGGTCAGGCAGCTTTCAGGCATCGCATGCCTAAACTGTGGAACTCCCTTCCAGTCGACATCCAACAAGTACATTCTACCCAGCACCTCGACTCCCTCTTATGAGCCCAGTTCTCTTCCACTTACTCCTGCAGAAACTGATGCTATTGCCAACACAGGCTCTGTTGCACTGGAGGTTCCTTCTCTAGGGCTCCCCAACCCTTGAACACGGACAATGTCCTATGCATCCTGATTTGTTCCTCACTGCACTTTATATATATATATCAATAATAATACTAGCCTGCTCTGTTAGTTATGCAAATTTGTTCATTACTGCTGTGCAAATGCCTGTCGATGTAAAATGTAAAATGCGCAATGTCTGCTAGTGTTTCCTAGCTTGCACTGCTAAGTAAAATGTCTTCTACTGTTCTGTAAAATTTTGTAAATTGATCCAGTGTCCCTCTCCCCAAGGGAGCACCTGGAATTGAGCAGTACTCTGCTCAGTGTGCCCCCTGGTAAAACTCTTACATAAATAAATAAATAGCATAAATTCTATCTTCAGGGCAACTCAATCCAGTGGAATGACTGCAACAATATACTGATGGATGCCTGGGGTTAGAAAGACTCAAAGTCCTTCCATTCTACCTTATTGCTGTCTACTGCCCCATAGGCCTACTGCCTGACAGGGTCAATCTATCCACCCACCCTCCTTCCTGCCTTTGCTGGACTCACCAAGACCCTGAATCTGTCCAAACCAACCTTATATCCCACCACAGTCCCTGCCTCCAGCATCCCCTTTGGCAGCACATTCCACTGGTCCACTCTATGTGAAAAAAAAACCCTTCCTAATGCCCTTCTTAAAGTTCCCTTCTGCTCATCAGTTTCCAATCATGCCCCCTAGTGACCACATTTTCATTCCTAGTGAACAGGTCCTCATTGTCCACTCTGTTGATACCCCTTAGAAACTGGTACATCTCCATCATATCTCCCCCAGCTTCCAGAGAGTACATACTGAGGTCTTCCAGCCTTTCCTCATATGTCCGCCCTCGTTTGCACCATCTCCAGTCTGTCCCTGTCCTTCTTCTGATAGGGGTTCCAGAGCTGGGTGCAGTATTGCAGATAAAGCCTCACCAGGGTCCTGTCACCGCTTCATTAGGGAGCTTCTTCCATTGAGTTACTGCTCTCTGACTTCCTCAGCCCAATAGCTTTACTGCCCTGAATCAGCAGAAAAGGTTTCTAGCTGGCCTGTTGGCGCAGTCGTAGCGCTGACGCTCGTGATGCTGGTGACCCAGGTTTGGGAACAAGTCTAGGTCTCCAGGGGTTGGCTGGGAGGAGGAAAGTCAAACATGCAAGTGGATGAGCCTTTCCTCTGGGTGGAAGGGTGTCAGTTTCCCGCTATCATACCACTTCCTGAGTAACCACAGGGGGAAGTGCGTCGGACACTGCAGGAAGTGGAAGACAGCTCCAGCATCTTCAGGAGTGTGCATGGTCACATCGACATGATGTCACAGTGTGAGGGGGTCCCGGGGGGGGGGTGCAGCATAAAAAGGAGGAAAAACAGGCGATCAGCATGAAGGCCAGGCTGCGTCTCACCCACAGACCTGCACTGACTTGACATACAGTAGACACTCTATGTACGGATAGATATTTGGACTCAGTGGTCATAGCCCCAGCCTGATGGCCCAGCTTCAGGGTGTAAGCCTCGGGGATAACAGGGGAAGATAAGTACCAGGAGAAGGGAGGGGATGAGGTAGAGGTATGGCAGAGTCTGGAGATGGGGCAAGGACAGGATGATGTAGGTGCACAAGCAAACTGGAAAGCAAAACCTTCCCCTGATCCACTTTATCTTTTTCTACTTTGTCAAACCAGATCAGGAAGCACCTGGATCCCATATACGTTGCATCAGGATACACCGGCACAGGACAGAAACACAAGAGCCACTCCCCCCACCCAGAAAACAGGCTTGACCAAGGGGCCTGTTGCATTTCTAAGTTAAACTCATCAATCTGATAGCTATGTATGGTATGGAAAAGCTCACAGCTCAAGCACAACATAAGTTACCTGTATTTCAGCTATTGTGGCATAGATGGGCTATTTATAGTATGACTAAACGTAATAATTTCATCCCATGAACTGTTGTCCAATCTCTTTACCAACTAAGCTGTCAACATTTTTACAATATTGTACCTCAGTACTCCATTATTTGATTGCATTTGTTATGTACCTGCAGCATAATGTTGCGTTGTCTGTGTGTCGCATCAAGCTAATAACAAGATATTTAAGATTATCAGGATAAACTGTGGCTAAAAATGTTTTCTGTTTCTTGGAAAAGCACTGTGTGTCCCAGCACATCTCACATTATTCCGCACTTACTCATAGACGCGAGTCTGGAAAATCATGGTGTCTCTGAACCGGATGTTGTCGACCTTGCACTTATACTGGACATAATTGACCACAGCACTGACACGGAGCTCCAGCTCACGAGCGCTGTCTTCCACCACAGTGTGCGCCGGCTCCGGGTCCGTCTCTATGACCTAAGGGAGGGGTTAAAAAAACAGACATCACAATCAACCAGCCACTGAGTATTGAACAGGGAGAAATTTCTAAACAGGCAACAATTCCAGGATAGGCGTGTGTGAAAGTTTGCAGTTCTGCCAGGATTTTCATTTAGCTTGGCCAAGAACTCGCAGGCTTTCTGCCATCTGAAAGGCAGACAAATCCCACAGAATTCAGAATTCCACCTATAGAAACAGTGGAATATGAGCATTTAATAAAAGTGGAATTCATCAACTGCCAAACTGACTTCAAGGTTCTTTTCCTGGCACTTATAGAAACATAGTTAATGATGGCAGACAAAGACCACTGGTTAATCCATTCTGCTCATAAACTCTAACAAACCTGGGACCTACTTTCCACACAGGGTTCTAACCCACACTTATCCATCCCATGCTCCCCGCCCTACCGCTACCACCCTCAGCAACCACTAAGCCCTTTACTCGGTCCCAGCCATATCTGAAACCATTGATAGTTTTGGCACCCACCACATCAGCAGGAACAATGTTCCACGACTCCACCACCCTTTATGTAAAATAAAACTTTCTCACTTTCCTCTTGAACATTCCCCCTATCAGTTTCCACTCCTGCTGCCGTGTTCCTGATCTGCTACTTATGCTGAATAGATCCTTGCAGTTTACCTTGTTCATTCCTTTCAGGAACTTGAAGGTCTCTATCATATCTCCCCTCTCTCGTCTGGCCTCCAGCATCTACATGTTCAGTGCCTTGAGCTAGTCCTCAAACGATCTGCCCTGCAGGCCCTGAATCATTTTGGTCACCCTATGTTGCACTATCTGCAGTCTGTCCTAATCTTTCCTTAGGTGAGAACTCCAGAACTGGACACAGCACTCCCGGTGGGGCCTCACCAGTGATCTATAGAGAGGTAGTAATAAAAAAATACTTACAATAGTAACATTGTTTCTTCCCAGTGATACTCAGGTATTCATAACTTTCTGCAGTAAGCCCTTTAGCTAGAACTGCCCGGAGAGTATATAACACATGCAAATGATGGCACTCTGCATGTGACAACTTTTCAAATGCTGCCCCTTACTAACTGCCAATGTTCTAAAACTCCTCAGATTTCCTAGACACCCGGAAAGGCAGGCCCCTGGAACTATGAATGCTGAATAGTATTAATGATCAGTAATAATCAATGATAATAGTAAGAATTAAACCCATAACTCCTTAAATAAAACCCTCCAACTGGAGGGTAAAAACCACAACAGACACCCCCAAAAAAAGTCAGAGTCACCTGAAAAAGGGGGAAAACACAACATGAACCCTGTTTATCAGAACTGTGCCAGAAAGTGGCATATATACCTCTGAGAGCACAGCATGCAGGAGTGCAGAGACTAAAGATTCTGGAAGGGGAGGCCGGGTGGGAAGCTATGAATACCTGAGTATCACTGGGAAGAAACAAGATTACTATGGTAAGTAATTTTTTTTTCTAACCCCAGTAATACTCATGTATTCATAACTTTCTGCAGACTACAAAGCAGTACCACTGGAAGTGGGCACAGAACTTTATTTTGGAAGCAGACTTTGTAGGACTGCTGTGCCAAACCTAGCATCACCCCTGGATTGAATATCCAGGTTGTAGTGCTTCGTAAAGGTGTGTACTGTTTTCCAGGTACCTGCTTTACAGATGTCAACCAATGGAACATCTCTGGCAGCTGCTAAGGTAGCAGCTGTCCCACTTGTGGAGTGGGCCCTCAATCCTGTTGGGGGCTCCCTACCAGCTTTAGTATAACAGAATTGGATACACTGGACTATCCATTGAAAAATGGACCTTTTCGATGCTGGGTTACCCTTTCCCACATCCCCATAAGTCAGGAACAGCTGTTTCGTGTCCTGCATATGGTCTTTAGTGGCTGTCATGTAGTAGCTAAGAGCTCTTTTGACACCCAGACTGTGAAGTCTTCTTTCGCCACAGGTGGAATGCTCAGTGAAAAAGACAGGTAGGGTAATGTATAGGTTAAGGTGGAAATCAGAAACAGCCTTAGGGAGGAATTTCCTGTTTGTCCTCAGGACTACCTTGTCCCTATGGAATGAAATGTAGTCCTGTTCAATACAGAGAGCCTGAAGCTCACTGATTCTTCTTGCAGAGGTCATTGCCACTAGGAAAACTGTTTTCCATGTGACATATTTTAGGTGAACTGAGGACATGGGCTCAAAAGGAGGTCCCATGAGCTTAGCTATGCACACACTGAGGTCCCATGATGGCACCAGTTCCCTATGAGGGGGATGCAGATGGGCCAAGCCCTTGAAGAACCTCCTAAAACAGGTTCTGAAGCCACTGTCACCTTTCCCCAGCAGAAATATAAGCAGATCCTGCGGCCAGGTGAACCTTCAGGGTGCTGGGTTGCAGTCACAGGGAATGTAAGTAGGAGAGGTAATCAAGAACAGCTGGAACCCCAGCCTGTACTGGCACCAAGTCCCTGGCTGAGCACCAAATAGAAAACCTTTTCCATTTTGAGGCATAGATTTACTTAGTGGAAGGCTTACTGTATCCTCTCAGAATGTCCAAGACAGCTTCGGAGAGGTGTAAACCTGCATATTCTAGGTCTTCAAGAGCCAAGCTTTGAGGTTGAGAGACCGAAGATTCGGGTACAGAAGGGTCCCTTGGCTGGAGGTTAACAGGTTGTGCCTCCGAGGGAGATGTACTGGCTCGGCTACAGACATGGAGAGCAGAAGAGAGTACCATGGCTGACTGGGCCAGTACAAAGCTATCAAGTTTGGTGATGCTGAGTGGGACCTGAGCTTGAGCAATACCCTGAATACCAGGGGGAAGGGAGGAAAGGCATACAGATACTTCCCTGACCAGTCCAGAGCCAGGGCATCCAGAAGGCGTGTACCCCAATCTGGTGGCCTGCAATAGTATTGAGGCAGGTGGTGGTTCTGGTGGTATGTAAACAAGTCTATCTCTGGAGTGCCCCACCTTCTGAAGATCACTTGCACCACATGCCTGTTCAGAGTCCATTTGTGATGGGCCTGGTTGATTCGACGCAGAGCATCTGCCAAGGTATTGTCCTTTCCTGGTAGATAGACTGCCTGTAGGGAAACTCCCAAGGAGTAGGCCAGGGTCCAGATTTTCATGGCTTCTGTGCAGAGAGGGCCTGACCTGGTGCCTCTCTGTTTGTTTATGTAATACATTGTGGTGGTATTGTCTGTTCTGACCTGTACCACTTTTCCCTGTATCAGTGTTGTGAAAGCTTTTAGTGCCAGAAACACTGCTCTGAGTTCCAGCAAGTTTATATGCTGGAGTGACTCTGCACTTGACTAAGTGCCCTGGGTTGTGTGGTCCCCTAAATGGGTGCCCAACCCCAAGAGAGATGCGTCTGTTTTGAGGACAACTGATGGGGACTCTCATTGGAAAGGAACCCCTTCCCTTGAGCTGGATTCCTTTTTCCACCACTGAAGTGCTTGCAACAAGGTCTTTGTTGCTGGAATAGGCTTTGAGAGAGGTCTCTTCTCTGGCACCAGTGTGCTCTTAGGTGGAACTGAATGTCCCTCATTTGGAACCTGGGGCCTAGGACTGTGCCTGTGGCTGCAGCCATATGGCCCAGTAGCTGTAGAAACTGCCTTGCAGTTTTGTGCTTGTGCAGGCTGAATGGGTTTGCAATCAGCTGGAGACTTCTCATCCTGTTGAGAAGCAGGTAGGCCCTGCCCTACAAAGTGTTGAGCTCTGCTCCTATGAACTGCAGGACCTGTGCAGGCAGAAGGACTGATTTTTTGTGATTTATCAGGAACCCCAGGGACTCAAGGAGCCCTTGAGTGGTCTGCAGGTGTCTGACCTGGTCTGGTGATTTTCCTACCACCAGCCAGTCATCCAGATATGGGAACACTGTCACACCCTGTCTTCGAAGGTGTGCCACAACCGCTGACAGGTGCTTTGTGAATATCCCTGGGGCCGAAGTGAGGCCAAAGGGCATGGTTGAAAACTGGTAATGGCCTGATGGGAGTCTGAACCTGAAGTATTTTCTGCAGGACTCCCTTATGGGGATGTGGAAATAAGCATCTTTTAGGTCCAGTGATGTCAACCAATCTCCTTTCTGGAGTGTTGGCAGTATCAATGCAAGAGTTACCATTTTGAACTTTGGCTTTTTCAGATGCTTGTTCAGAGCCCTGAGGTCCAAGGTAGGCTGCCACTCCCCGTTTTTCTTTGTGGTGAGAAAATACCTAGAATAGAAACCCCTTCCTCTCTGATGGATTGGGACAGGTTCCACTGCCCTTAGCAGCAGTAGGTTTCGAACCTCTGCCTCCAGCAGCTTCTTTTCTGCAAAGGAGTTTTTTTTGAAGAGGAAGGGATTCAAAATTCAGAGACAGCCCCTGACTCACTACCCCCAGGACCCACTTGTCTATGGTAATGCTTAACCAAGCCTGGAGGAAGTGAGACAGTCTGCCGCCAACAGGTATGGATTAAGCGGCCTGTGTAGACATGTCAGGGTGTCTGCTTTGTCTGGGGATGAGGCTGGGCTTGGGACCCCTGCCTAGAACCCCTTCTACCCCTGCCCCTGAAGTACCCCTGCTGTGGGTACTACTGGTACAGGGGTGCAGCCACTGGTTGGAAAAAGGGTCTGGTGTGAAAGGACCTGCCCCGCCTCCCCTTCTATAGGGTTTGGTCATGGTGAAGCTTTCTCTTTAGCAAAATTGCTTCTGTTATGTGGCCTTATATTCATCCACCTTTTTCATATAAGCCACTGTTGACTCCTCAAAAAGTGCATTTCCCTCCAGAGAAAATCAAGAGCCTTTGACTGGGTGTCCCGAGTTAGATTTGTGGCTATTAGCCAGGCAAATCTCCTCCAGGCAGCACTGTCCGCCATCCATCTGGCTGCAGTGTCATTCGTGTCAGCAGCCATCTGAAACTGGTATTTAGCCCCCTCTAAACCAAATCTGGCAGTTTCTGCCAGGTCATCAGACACAGATGAGGGCGCTTTCTGTGCCATGGCCAATACTGATTGCCACAAGGATTTTTGGTACTGGGCAGAGTAGGCCTGGAAGTTTGCCTGTCGTATGGCAAAAGAAGCTGACAAATACCCCTTTTTTGCCATGCTGTCAATCTTTTTAGAGTCCTTATCTGGTGGGTGTGACGCCAGAGGGATCCTAGCCTTATCACAGGCAGCCGCCTGTACCACCCCGATGATCAGGGTGGGTAAACAGGAACTCTGCCCTTCCTTTCCATTTGATACTTTTATCCATACTCTTGTCAAGGGGAGGGATAGAGTTAGGGGTCTGCAAGATTTTCAGAGCATCTTTTTTAAAGAATTTGTTGACAGGCAGGAGGA
Organism: Neoceratodus forsteri; assembly: GCA_016271365.2. Taxonomy (NCBI): domain Eukaryota; kingdom Metazoa; phylum Chordata; order Ceratodontiformes; family Ceratodontidae; genus Neoceratodus; species Neoceratodus forsteri. The sequence continues at coordinate 1,619,843,690 of CM028130.1, forward strand.
GAGCTCTTGTGGGGGTTAATACCATCATTTCGAGGTATTCCACCTCTTCTTCATCATCTGTCTCCTCCTTTGTGGTGATGTCCAGGACATCTTCCTGACAAAGATAAAATGTGAGGAATAATCCTCAGAGAATCTAGGAGGAGAGCCACATTTCTGCTCAAGGGATACCTCAGCTGTTCCAGGCATTTCTCCACAATTTTCTCCGGGAAGGTTTTACAGATGTCACAATCTTCCTTGAGATGCTCATAGCCAAGGCAGTCCACACAGAGATTATGTTTGTCTGCCTTAGCAAATGCTTCCCACAATCGGAACAATTTTTAAAACTGGGTCAACCGGTTTTCTTTTTATGGTTTCTCTGACATTTTTTTATCAGGAACCAATAGAAAAGTAAACTGCTAAACAATTTTTTAATTTTTGTGTAACCCCCCTACAAATGGGGGTTCCCAAAGCCTTCCTAGAGCTTGCCTAAATGCTCGCTGCCCGGTTGGTGTTTGGCGCTATAGCCGTTTAAATGTTGTTGCTAGTGAGCGCTTTTAATGCCTCCATGTACTGTATTTTTAAGTGCTGCCTGACTGCAGACATAATTAGTCTGAATGGGGGAGTCTGAGTGTTTCCCTGCACGAGTCCCGCCCCGGGTGCTGAATAATCACTCCGTTTCTGCCATCGCTAATTGTGCAGAAGGAGCCCTGCTGAAAGATGTAACTAATTGCTGGTAATCATTTAGAGAACAATGATAATGTAGTTTGTTCTAACCTGCTTTCTTTGCAGCAAGGATTGATCTGTTTGGCTTCACCATTTTGGTCCCGAACTGCCGAATTGGACCAATCAGTACTTGGGGACTCTAAAATGGAGCCTGCCACTAAGGGGATTTGTGGAGCAAGCTTCTGGGAATCGTAGTTTTTGACTGTTGGCACCTTTTTGCACCAACAGGGGGAGCATGTTGTGACGGACAGCTGAATCAGCCAACCGGACCTCTTTGGAACTGAAGGAAATGCCCGGGGCTGCCTGCTGTGAAGGCAGATCTAAGTTGGAAGCTGACAGAGCAACAGCTTGTATAGCTCGAGCAGCCATTATGCGCAGTAGTTCACGCGGGAGAACTGTGGAAGGCCTGACTTCTGGTCTGCTTGCCTGTTTTCTGCCCTGAGAGGGAAAAGAGGTTTATTTTCGGACTAAATCCGACCTTGTAAGGACAAAGAAGCCACCGAAGTGGGACCAGGCTCAACCTGTAGAAGACCGAAGATTTTGCTGAATACGATCGGCCTATCAGGAACTCCAGCTACTTCTGAGCTCCCGGTTATAGCAGTGACTTTGCGATTGGGACCGGGGAGCAGTGTGCCTGGTACTGTAGAACCTGTTACATATAAATGTGCTGTTTGAATACAGTGGGTCGTGCTGTATTTCTCCACTGTGCAAACTGTGTGCTGCTTGCTGTTACGTATAAATGTGCTGTTTGATGACAGTGGGTCGTGCTGTAATTTTCCACTGTGCGAACTGTGTGCTGCTTGCTGTTACATATAAATGTGCTGTTTGGATACAGTGGGTCGTGCTGTATTTCCCTACTGTGTGAACTGTGGGCTGCTTACTAAAATCTGTAGCCTGCACAAGCGGACTGAATCCGCAGTTGATTACATGCGGCTGGGCCTTGCCACGAGGGCCCTGCCAGACTACCCTGCTGCACTGAGAAGAGCCATCAATGAGAGACCTGCCCGGGGATCAGCCCTCCACTCCACGCCTGAACAGGAATGATGCCTTGCTGCACTGTGTGGGTCCTGTTCTTCCCTGGCCATCCAGACTACTTGTCAGCAGTCTCCATTTCGTCCCTCCTGTGTCCAGTCTTGGGTACCGTGAGTAAATATCAGGGTAGTTCCCTGCACCCATTGTTAAATCAAAGTGTGTCATCTAATTCCTCTGTTATTTCCTTTTCTTCACAAACTGAGCCATCTGGCTCCGGATTACAAATTTTGTGTATGCATGTTCTTTTTCCATCACAAAGCCCCAACCAGCTGCGACGCCGGCCTACCCCGGGCAACGGACCTGGCTAGCCCCTTTTCCATCACCTGGGTACCCAGAGAGTGACTGTGTTAGGGTTCTGAACTGCATGCATAACTGTTTGTTTAATGTAGCTGGTAAGCCAATCATCCTGATTACGCCCCTTCCTTGTTTATGTCCCCTGAATATATCAGATCTTACTTTTGCTGCATTTAAACTGACTGTGGTTCCAGTTTGTGTTAAAAGCACTGTACTGCTGCTGTCTGCTCTGTTTAACCTTGTTTTACAGGGGGTCCCCAGGGTCGAACCAGAGAAGCTAGCCCTGGCGGTAAGTGCAACCAGTGTGGGTGCTTGCAAAGTGTATCGGGTATTGTGAAAGTGAATATAGGAAAATTACGTACCTACCGTAATTCTTGATCTTCTTGGACGAGTCTCCACCACTCATTCACACTAGTGGGATTAGCGCCGGAGGCACTAAGACCCATCGGGAGCAAACTTTTTGCTGGAGGGTCAGCGCGAGAGACGGCGCCACGAGACACGGCGCCGCGAGCAGCGGCTCGAGCGGTAATGACCATCTCGGCGACGAACCTCCAACCGCCTCAGTAATTTTTTTTACCAAGGAGGTGCAGCGCAACTAACGTAAAGAAGTAAACCCAACATTAAAAAACGGACATAAGATAGTCCGTATGACCCGTGTAAGAAGGGTCAGCAAAGAAGTCCTCACGGCCTAAAGATTTGAGGGAGTGAAGACCAATACAGCGGTGAGCTCGGGGGATGGAGGGTGGGCGTGTGAATGAGTGGTGGAGACTCGTCCAAGAAGATCAAGAATTACGGTAGGTACGTAATTTTCCTATCTTCCTGGACATAAGTCTCCACCACTCATTCACACTAGTGGGAGAGTACCAAGCTGATAATCCCCCAAAAGGGCGGCAGGAGAGCCAGAGCTCACGCGTCTAAGATAGAAGCCCATTAAGGATAGTTCTGCCGAATGCGGAATGTCGCCTAGCATGAACATCCAGTGCATAGTGCTTAACAAAGGTATGCACTGAGCTCCAGGTGGCGGCGTTGCATATATCTGCAATTGGAACATTGCGAATTTCCGCTAGGGATGCCGCGACCGCCCTAGTAGAGTGAGCGTACACTCTACCTTCTAATTTAACTTGAGCCATGGAATAGCAATGACGAAGGCATGCCACTAACCATGAAGAGATGCATCTAATAGCGACAGGTTGACCCAGCCGGGTGTCGCTGAAAGAAACGAACAGTTGCTGAGTCTTGCGAACATCCTTGGTTCTATCTAAATAGAACCGCAAGGCTCTCTTAACATCCAAGGAATGAAGAGCTCGTTCCCCTTCATTTTGGAAATTAGCGAAGTAAGCGGGAAGTACCAGAGGTTGGTTTAGATGGAATTCTGACACAACCTTGGGAAGAAATTTAGGATAGCTGAGGAGAACTACCTTGTCTTTATGGAATACAGTATCACGGAGGGTCCGTAACCAGGGCATGTATCTCAGAGACCCTGCGGGCTGAGGTAATGGCCACCAGGAAGCAGTCTTCCAGGTAAGAAATTTTAGCTCACAGGTAGCTAAGGGTTCGAAGGCTTCCAGTGAGCATGTCCAGCACCAGGTTAATGTCCCAGGCTGCAACTGGACGCTTAACAGGGGTCTGGTATGGAGAATCCCTAAAATCTCTTCACCATAGGCAACTGAGCCAGAGTTAAGGAAGAAACCGGCTCATGGAACGCTGAGATGGCACTAAGGTGAACTTTAACTGTGAGTACTGAAGACCTAAGTTTGACAGGTCCAAAGATACTCCAGAACCTTGCCAGGAGGACAGGAAAGAGTTCCAGAGGATTTTGCACACAGAGAAAACGTTCCATTTGGAAGCGTCGTTTTCGGTGGCTGGCTTCCGAGCAGCCAGAAGGATGTCTGAGACTCTCGAGAGCGTTGAACCGATTCACTTCTATCTCTTCAGGAGCCAAGCATGAAGGTGAAGTGATTTCAGGTTGGGATGGACCAACGAACCCTGAGTCAAAAGACTGATTTGCAAAGGAAGTGGTCTCGGAGAGGCTGCCAACATACTGTTGAGTAGAGGAAACCATAGTTGCCGAGGCCAGGAAGGAGCAATGAGAATCATCTTGGTCCCCTGAGACTCGAACTTGAGGAGTACTCTCTGGATTAGAGGAAGCGGTGGAAAGGCGTAAAGAAAGCGTTTTGTCCACTGCAGCCTGAACGCATCCTGACAGAAAATGCCAGGCCCTGGATTTCTGGAGCAGAAGAGAGGCAGTTTTGCGTTGAGTGGGGATGCAAAAAGGTCCAGGTCTGGAGTCCCCCACTCTTTGAACAGGGACCGAGCTACGGCTGGATCGAGAGACCACTCGTGAGGGTCTGCCTCCGTTCTGCTGAGGTGATTTGCTAGGTCGTTTTGTATACCTGGCAGATAAACCTCTTGAATCAGAGACTTGTGCTCCAAGCACCACTCCCACACCCTCATTGCTTCCCTGCAAAGGGGATAAGAATGAGCACCGCCTTGCTTGTTGATGTAATACATCACTGCTTTGTTGTCCGTTTGAAGGAGAATGTTCTTGTGACAAAGGACATCCTTCAGAGCTCGGATTGCATAGAGGACCGCTCTCATCTCCAGGACATTTATGTGGAGATGAGTTTCGAACTGAGTCCATACACCTTGAGTGTGGAGGGAGAGACAGTGAGCTCCCCATCCCATTAGCGATGCGTCTGTGGTGATGGAGATCTGATGATCCGGGGGAGCAAAGGGGAATCCTTCCAGGAGATTGCTCTCTTGAGACCACCAGGTGAGAGACCTTCGAAGGGGCTCCGTCACCTTGATGGGATAAGACTGGGGGTGAGAGGTCGGGGACCACTGAGTGGAGAGCATCCATTGGGTGGTTCTCATGTGCAGTCGGGCCAGAGGGACAGTGAAGACCGAGGACGCCATGAGACCCAACATGCGTTGCATCGAGAGAGCTGTAACCGATTGGTTCTCCCTGATGTAACGGGCCATTCGAAGGATGTCGAGTCTTCTGTCCTCTGGAAGGAAAGCCTTCGCTGAAGAGGTGTCTAGAAGCGTCCCTATGAAAAGGAGCCTCTGGGAGGGTTGCAGTTGAGATTTTTCAAATTCAGCAGAACTCCCATGGACGTGAGAGAGCGAAGTCGTTTGCACGGCTTCAAAGTCCCTTGGACGGAAGGGCTTGCTAGAAGCCAATCGTCCGGAATGAGGAAACACTCGAATCGACTTTCCTGAGATGCGCCATGAGAACTGCACAACACTTTGTAAAACTCGCGGCATTGCGGATAGCCCAAAGGGCAGGACTGAAACTGATAATGCTGACCCAAAGCTACAAACCTGAGGAACTTAGTGTGGGTGGGTGGACGAGGATATGCTGGTAAGCATCCTGCATATCGAGAGGCCAGCCAGTCGTGCTGATGCAGCAAGGGTAACAGGTACCTAGGGAAATCATCTTGAATTTCTCCTGGGGAGGAATTTGTTTAACTTTCTGAGGTCTGAATGGAGCATCCCCCAGATTTCTTTGGAACCAGAAAGTAATGAGAGTAGAACCCTGTGTTTACATAGATGCGGGGCACCAGTTCTGTTGCCCTGTTGTTCAGAAGGCCCTGGATCTCCACGGTGAGGAGGTCTCGACTGAGAGGCCGACAACCTGGGTTGTCGCTCGGGGAGGACAATTAGGGGGTTTCCAAGAAATTGAGAGAATAACCTCGCGAATTATCCAAGGACCCATTTGTCAGTTATGGACTTCCACTGGTTGTAGAAGTACATCAGACGACCTCCACGGAGGAGAAGTTCCACCTCGAGCAGAGTGGATGGAACTTGGGCCAACGACTCATAAGGTAGCGCTGGGAGCTTTAGGCCCCTGCGCTTTCTGCTGCGTCTTCTTTTGAGGTTGGGCAGGTTGGCTTTTATGGAAGCTTCCCCTGCCTCTGCCTCGAAAGGACTGGCGACTATAGAGCTGCGTCTGTTCACATGCCCCGAGAGGGGCGGCGGAAGAGTCTGGCCAACAATGGCGATCTAGTCTTCTGGTGGCCTCTGAGGCTTGCTCACCTGAGGGCCAAAAAAGAGCCATCAAAGGCAGCGCCATCACCTGCTGCTGAGACATCATTGGTGAAGCAAGTCGCCTAGCCAGGAATGGGCAGTACAAATCTGGCTGCTGGTGAGAAGCTTAGTCGAAAGCGTCCATGGCGGCTTTGACCTGTTGGTTATGGACTCAATACCTCTAATAACGGTCAGAAGAAGCTCTGACTTGGAATCGAATCTGGAAGAGCTTCAACCATTCTTTTCTTAGAGTGCCACAGGATATACTCATACTGAGAAAAATAGCCTTGATAACTGGCATCGCATACTTAGAGTGGAGGCAGCAAAGACTCTCTTACCTAATGTATCAATCTTCAGAGACTCTTTGTTAATAGGTCGAGCTGTAGTAGTTTGAGGAAGAACAACCTTGTCATTCTCTGCCAGGACTACAATAGGATCCGCAAAGGCTTGGGATGCCAAAATGGGACGATCCTTGGGAGCTGAATACTTCTTATCAATGGATTTAGCCACTGAGGGAATAAGAGCAGGATTATTCCATACCATTTGAGACAGCGTCTCGAAGGAAGAGCTGGATCGGAGGTGTCAAATCCGTAGGGATCTCGAGCATGAATACTGGGTCTTAATATCTTCCCAGGATCGATGTCTGTAGTCTGGAGAGAAAGAGTGGATCCAGGTTCTTCAACAGAGACTTAAGGACAGGTCCTCGACCACAGGCTCTGCAAAGAAAGATCCTGTTTCCTCCACTTCATCACCCAACCGAAGGTCTGGGTCAGGCTCAGATCATCTCCTGATGGTCCAGAAAGGACTGTTTGGACAGGAAAGTAGTGAAAATTAGGAGAGGAGAAATAGCAGAAAAACAGGAGAGTCCCAAGGGCTGCCAGCGCGAGGCAGCAGCAGGCTGAAAGCGGCACCGAGGAGGTCTGCGGCGCCCGAAGCCAGCCGGCCCGCGGCGCCCCCGTGGCGTCGCGGATGACCGCGCGCCGCGGCTGGCGGCAGCGGCAGCGTACAGGCGCGCGAACAGCACACTAGCGGCAGCGATCGGCGCTGCGGGCGGCGCATAAGCAGTCATGGTGTCGCGAGATCAGCGCCTCGGCAGCACCACCAGACGGCGCGCCCGAGCGGCGCCGTCGATCCAATCTTTCACGGTGGCGCGCGAACCCACTGGCGCGCGGGCCAGCGCCACGCGAAGACCAGCGGCACAGCAGCAGGCGAAGCCAACAGACCCTGCGGCGGGAAAAAGCAGGAACCTGAAAAGCTAGAAGGAAAAAAACGGAGATAAGGGCATCGGTGAGGCCCCTGCGCCGCAGCCATGTGAGGGGAACACTAAGCGCAGGTCGCTGGCACCGAAGAAGCACCGCACTAGGAAGGTCCAACGCCCTACCTGATCGCCGGAGGGGCCCGAGGGCCCGAGGCAACCGAGCCAGGCAGAAGAACCAACCTCCGAGCCCATTGCTCCATAAGGCGCCCACTGATGAAACTGCTCATCAGGAGTCCTACCTATAGGCGGGAGGACTCCGATGTCGGGGCGGCGATTACGGAAGTTGGCGACTCCGAAGAAGAGACCGGCAACTAGCGACGATAACCCGGCGTCGGCCGCAGACATTACCAGAGAGCGACCTCGAGTGATGCCTTCTCTTTTTTGACCTGTGGGCGAAGAAGAGCTCGAGGCGAGCGGTGCCGAAATGCGACCGTTTATTTTATGTCCGGCGGGGGACCGCATCCCCAGGCATCGGACTGACCGTTGCCGGAACCCGCTGAGGAGAAGGAGGCTGGACGGACCCAGCCGGCTGACTGAACAGCTTTCATACGAAGTCTCCCTACCGTCACCTGACCTGCTCATGGTCGACTCCGTCCAGTAGGCCGAGACTTCTTCAAGTAAAATTTAATATTAGAAAAATTTAACGAAAATAGAATAAAATTAAGCGATACTACTTATCGTGATAAAGTTACAAAAAAACAAACTGAAAACTATGCGCTAGTTTGAAGTTTGACTCCCGACAGGCGAGCGACGTCGTCACTGAAGCGCACTCGACGGCGGGAAAAAAGGAACTGAGGCGGTTGGAGGGTCGCCGAGATGGTCATTACCGCTCGAGCGCTGCTGTGGCGCCGTGTCTCGCGGGCGCCGTCTCTCGCGCCGACCCTCCAGCAAAAAGTTTGCTCCCGATGGGTCTTAGTGCCTCCGGCGCTAATCCCACTAGTGTGAATGAGTGGTAGAGACTTATGTCCAGGAAGATTCTGTGTTATTTTGGCCACTAGTGGGGAACGAGGGGGGTTACAGTGTCCCGAAGGGCTGTGCCCAGGCTAGTTTGATCACTACCAACCCTGACCTTCGGGTGGCGGCACACGTTACAGAACTTAGGCCCCTTAACCTGTTATTAGCCAAGCAGGCAGGGGTAGTGACCCTTGGGATAGCGCCACCTGGGGGTTACATTTATAGAAGTTTAGTGGTGCGGGTCCGTTCCGGAACCAATAAGGAACTGATGGGAACTGAAACAATGAAGAAAACAAACCGGGATTAGCGGTTCAGTAACCAAGAAAAGCGATTACAAAAAAACAAATATTTAAACTAAATCTAAATAACTAACAAGGTTTTTTTGGTCAGAAAACCTCGAAATAAAGTAAACTAACTTCGTTCCCCACCGGCTATACCAAACCGGGAGGAACCAATAAAAATATCCAAATGACACTAAAAACTAAGTTTAACTACAAAAAACAATAAGTATAAGGCAGTAAATAAATCAAAAAGGATATATATTTATTTTATAAGTTTCTTCACATCACAGGAACAAGCAGAAGAGCAAGACTTCAAGTGACCAGACTTTTCGGGCGGAGAGTGAAATCTGAGGAGTTTTAGAACATTGGCAGTTAGTATGGGGCAGCATTTGAAAAGTTGTCACGTGCAGAGTTCCATCATTTGCATGTGTTCTATTCTCTCCGGGCAGTTCTAGCTAAAGGGCTTAGTGCAGAAAGTTATGAATACCTGAGTATTACTGGGGTTAGGATACCTTTCTCCTTCTGCTGTCAGTGCCCCCTTTTCTGCCCTTCCCACCCTCACGTCCTTGGCACAAGCACGCAGGCATAGAGGCACATGTATGCCACGCACTGCAGGACGCCGCGCCCCTAATGGTCTCCCATACCCACCTGTGCCACCACCACACCTCCACCCGGTGACGGCAGGACTGCGGAAGGGTGAAACCCCACTCTCCAGAAGAGAAGAGCCGCCGTCAGGCAACTCAATCCTGCTCCCACCCCCACCCCCACGTCGGCTCCCTGATGACCAAGGGTTGTCCCCAAACCCGGGTCGCTGGTGTGGCATGAGGTAAGACAAAGATGCCGCGGCCCTCTGCACCACTGGGTCGGCGTCAGTGCCCCTTTCTATACACCCCCACATCCTGTTTGCCTTACTGTAGGCCTTGTTACACTAGTTTGATTGTTTTAAGGAGTCACTGATGATGACCCCATGGATCTCTTTCCTCAGAGACTGTGCACAGCTTTACCCCTCCATCCAGTACTCTATCCTGGGGTTCTTGTTCCCTATGTGGATAACCTTGCACTTTTTGGAGCCGAATTTCAACTGCCAAACCTCTGACCACTTCTCTAGCTCTTGCAAGTCTCTCTGCATTTCCCTAACCACCCTCCTTACTGTCTACCTTGCCACAGGGCTTAGTATCATCTGCAAAGAGACACATCTTGCCCCGGATTTCTCCATCCATGTCACTAATGAAAATATTGAAAAGGACTGGACCCAGGACTGATCCTTGTGACACCCCACTGGTGACCTCCCTTTCTTATGATTTGACTCCGTTAACCACAACCCTCTGCTGTCTCCCTTCCAACCAGTTTCCCACTCATTTAACTGTATCCTTTGCTGTACCAAGATCCTCTAGCTTCGTCAGCAACCTTCTGTGAGGCACTGAGTTGAAAGCCCTCCTGAAATTGAACTACAGTAAATCCGCAGCGTGGCCCTTATCCACCATTTTTGTTACTCAGTCAAAAATAATATCAGATTGGTCTGACAAGATCTTACTGCCTCAAGCCCATGCTGTTTATTGTCCTAGAATCCACTGCTCTTCAGGTATTCGCAAGGTCCTCTTTGAACAGTGTTTTCATCAGTTTACCCACAATAGAGGTGAAACTGAAAGGTCTGTAGTTACACAGTTGCTCCTTTATCCCCGTTGTATGGAGGGGTAATTTGTCTGCTACTCTCCAGTCTTTTGGAATTACCCCTGTCTGAACCGAGCTACTAAATAACTCTACCGGGGGTTCAGTTAATTCTGTTTCCAGTTCCCTGAGCACCCTCGGATGCATCCCATCTGGCCCCGGGAAATGAAAATTACGTACCTACCATAATTCTGATCTTTCTGTATATCTTCACCATTCATCACAGATGGGTTATCTGGCCGGAGGTCAGGACCCCGTGGGAGCTTTTTTTTTTTTTTTTTAAAAAAGGGGTAGGCGGAGCTGACACACCATCGGCGCCCGCCACCGAGGCCGACGCACTGCGGGTGCCCGAGGGCTGGCCGTTAGCTGGGCCGACTCCACCTGCCTGCCAGTTCTGAGTCGCCGGAGAGGTAAGAGGAAGGGATGGAGGGTGGGACAAGAGAGTCCTAGGGACAGAAAAAGGAAAGGATGACTGAACTAAAAGGAGAAATAACGACTGAGAGGACAGCAAAGAAGAGGTTAGACTAAGGGGATTGGGTAGGGGCCCCAATCTCTGGAAGTGGAAGAAGGGAGGGGAAAAAATTTAGGAGAGAGGGAGAGGTATTGAGGTATCCGAGATCCTTGTCCGTCACCAGATTGTATAGGAACTGCAAGGAGTAGCAAAGCTCTCTGCCAGAATTCAAGGCACAGAATAACTGGCAAATACCCCAGAAGCAGAGTCGGCTATTCTGGAGGAAGGACAGGGATTTAGTACTCTCTCAGGAAAAGATGTTTGGTGAAAAAAAGGGTTATTTTTTTTTTTTTTGAGAAATAGTTGGATGGAGAACAGAAGGAGGGCAACTACCAACTCCCACCCTATTGGGGTGGAGACAAAGTAGTAGAGAAGGAGTGCCACTCGAGTTGTCTACCCTTCATTGGAAAATACCCCCCTGTGTGTCCCTACTTTACCCCGCTCCTAAGGAGGAGAGGGGGGGTCACAGAGAGGGAGGGGGGCCCAGAGACTGAGGCCCCAGGGGGATGGTGGGGTGGGGTTGTGATGAATGGTGAAGATACACAGAAAGATCAGAATTACGGTAGGTACGTAATTTTCATATCTTATCTGTGTCAATCTTCACCATTCATCACAGATGAGTGAGTACTAAGCCCCCTGAAGGTTGTTTCTTTTACACCCTAAGGGACAAAGTCCCTGAAGCCCTCAGTGGTGACACACTAAGGGGGAACCTGCAGGGCCTGGAGAGGCCGAGTGGGAGAGAGAGGGCAGGGGTTCCCCGGAGAGGAAGTTGCCCGACAAGCGCTATCTCACTCACGGGAGAAAAGGTAGGTTCCCTGGTGGGTGGAGCTAATCACCCTACGCCGGGCCAAGGGTGACAACCGGGAAAGACGTAGCCATGCCGATCTCCTAGTGCAGATCGCTGTCCCTACGACCCTGCTAGCTACCTCGCTGGCGTCATAAGATGCCCTCGCTTGGTGCCTTGCTAGCTCCAGGCCACGTGCAGAGAGCGCGATGGCTTGTCTGGTTTGCTCCGAGTCAGGCAACGAGGCTAGGAGCTGACCTAGCCTGGACCACAAGAACCTGTTGTAGGCTGCATAGTGGGCCTGATGAGCAGAAATAGAGAGGAATAACCGTGCCGAGTAGAAGGTCCTCCTCCCCCAAAAATCAAAATCCGAGGAGTCTTGATCTGGGGGCCGGTCACGGTGAAGGGCGCGAAGCCCATCAGGAGTATCCAAATGCGTCAAAGCAGACTGTGGATGAGGCATGGAACCTGGAGACTCCGGGGGAGCGCAATACCTCTGGCTGAGGTCCCTTGGGGAGGGAACTCCGGAGAAGGGCCTCTGCCAGAAACGCAATGACGCCTCCCGAAAGGGAGGTGGCCAGGGCGGCACCACAAGGGTGGCCTCGCCAAAAATCGCCTAGAAAGGCGTGTGCCGCGTGCTCAGGATTGCTGATAGTGGAGGGTGAAAGGTGCAATCCTCCAACATCCTCACGAGAAGCGCTGATACTCCGAGATCAGCAGCCGGAGAGATGTGGACAGAAGGTTCCTCTCCCCTGAAGAGGGGATGAGGAGCTGGAGGTCACCATGTGCTCAGAGGGTGGCTGCACGGGGGGAGGTTGAAAAACCTGGCTGTTCATTGCCCTAACGTAAGCAGGGAACCGGGCAGCCACCGCTTTGAATTGCTCCCAGGTGAGAGGGCCACTAGGACAGAGGATGCCTGGGAGCGCAGGAGAATGTGGCAGAGGGATAGGGGCACAGCCGAGAAGAGAAGTCGGCTGACCTCCGCCAGGGCTAGGGAGCAGACCGTAAGCACCCGAGGAGGGTGTCCCGGAAGACCCCACAGCCGACAGCTGTACAATCACATTGGTACTGCCTTGGCTGTGCCTGGAAGAATCCCCCCAGTGAGGCAACCGGGGCTGTAAAGGTCCAGAAGGACGGTCCCCTGCCTCAAAAGAATGGGACTCCCTCAAGGAACCCGAGGGGGAAGGGTGGAAATCTGCACTATGGCTCCGTCCAGGGCCTGAGTGGACCCCAGAAAAGGGCCGACACGGTGACCCCACACCCCTTGACCCCTCAGAGTCCTCCTCCTTGAGAGGGCCAGCCTAGGTAGCTGGCATCTCTGGGCAGCCCCCGAAGGGGAGACCCAGGGAGCAGTACCCTCCCCTCCTGCAGGCTTCTCGATGGGCCCCAAAGTCGGGCGATCAAGACACACCACTGGAGGGGGTACCACCACCAAGGGGTCGATGAAACCCCCAAGACCAGGCTGCAGAGCTATGGTGGCACGCACCACTGCCTGCTGGTCAGCACCACTGACCCTAGTCCCGGGGGCCACCGGCCTCTCCTCAGTAGGGGGCTGGCTCCAACTCGTGGACGAGACCACAGTGCTGCCCATGTCTGCAGCCAACCCCGAGGGGTGCGACTGCCCATCCGACTCGGAGCTCAACTCCGACTCCGAAGAGGTAGAATCCAAAGCTCTGAGCCAAACCGTAGGAGGGCGGGCAGAACTAACCTTGCCACCGGGCCCGGAAGCCACTGCTGTGCCCGAGTCGGTGCCCGTGCCCTCCGCAACCCTGCGAGCGGGACCTGAAGGAGGCACGGTGCCAGCCCGAGCCAGAGGTCCAGTGCCAGGACCAGTCACGGCACCATCAATCCACCAGCACGGAGCAGTACCAAGGACAGGGGCGGCGCGACAACAGCCCAGTGGCACCTACGGTGCCGGCGTCGATCGGACCGCAGCAACACCAGCGAAGGCCCGGAGGCGGACCAGCGCCAACCGGCTCCGGCGCTGTTAGACGTGGACAGTGCAGCGGATGGCACCCACAGACTGAGTCGAAGGCCTGGCCCGAGCGAGCCCAGACACGGCGCTGTGCTCAACCTCGGCGCGAGGCGAGACATGGTGAAGGGCGACATTGGATCTGGTCTCATGGCGCGCGAACAGTGTCAGCGCCACAAGCGGCATCGACCGAGCCCAGGCGCCGGCGAGAAGTCGGTGCGGCAATGGCCCCGCCGTCGACCGACAGCATCGGGGGCGGCGGCCTGGGCAGCCGGGCGGGGCAACACAGAGCCTTCACCCCGAAGGGCGATTGCCATGGTGGCGCCTCCGCCCGCCTCCCGGAGGGAGCAGGATGGGCCTCCTGCACCGCGGGAGGAGCCTCAGCGATGGCCAGGCTACATGTAGCCGAGGCTCCCTCCTCCTCAGTCCATACAGAACCAGGAGGGAACCCGGAGGAAGGGCCGAGACAGCGCGGCTTGGCCCGACGAGTGCAAACCCTACCCCCAAAAGTCGGCGGAGATCGCCCACTTTCAAGCTGCTGTTCGAGGACCGGCGGTCCATGGAGAAGAAGGCCGACGAGTCCACAGCATGTCGTGAAGCGGCCAAGACACGGTCGTGCTTGGTCGGTGATGGAGAATTTTCGGCCGCATGGGCATCGACGCATGGGGGGGCCGACCCGTCTTCGAAGACTTCTTGCCCTCCGACCGAAACATGACCTACGGAAAAAAACACCAAAACAGACTCGACGATCGCAAAATTCAAATAAAAAGGAAAGATCTTACCGGGCGACGTCGAGTAGAGGCAGAAAACAGAACCGGCAGGTAACCGACGGACTGAAACGCCGAAGGCGAAGGACTGAAACAGGCCTAAAATCTTCCTGAAGCTTCCCATGATGCGACCTCGACGGCGGGAGATGAAGAACTGGCAGGCAGGCGGAGTCGACACAGCCTAACGGCCAACCCTCGAGCGCCACGCAGTACATCGGCCTCGAAGGCGGCGCCGATGGTGTGTCGGCTCCACCTACCCCTTTTTTTTTTAAAAAAAAAAAAAAAAAGCTCCTGCAGGGTCCTGACCTCCAGTCAGATAACCCATCTGTGATGAATGGTGAAGATTGACGCAGATAAGATCTTATCTATCTTTAGGGCTGCTAGCACTTGCTGAACCCTTTCATTGGTAACTACTTGCTGCCTCATCTCGGGGATCCCCTTACAGCTGCCTTAATGCCAGTCTCTTCCCTTGTGACTACAGAGCAAAAGCAAGTCATCAAGAATGGCTGCCTTCTGCCCGTCCCCCTCAGTTACCCTGCCTCCTACTGTTAACCTAACAAGTACTTCTCTCCCCTTCTTTCTTTTTTCCCCCAATATAGCTACAGAACTGTTTTTCCCTGCCCTTGACCCCCTCCACAATATGCAGCTTTGTGTCTGCCTTGGCTTCTCGGGCTGCCCTCTTTGTTTTCCTTACTCTCATTTGGTACTCTCCCTACTCTTCCTTCGCTTTTCCTTCTACTTGGTGAAGGCTTTCTATTTGGCTCTCGCTGCTTCCCTGACCTTTCTAGAGAACTATATTGGCCTTATGTACCTTTTTCTTTTGATTACCATTCTCATGCAAGACTTTGTTGCCTTGAGAATTGCCCCCTTTATGGCACTCATATTTCCTTCACATTGCTGATGCTGATAAATGAGCTCTGTCTCCCCCTAACTCCATGAACTCCTGACCCCCTTGCCCCTGTAGGACAACAGCTTCCAAACACTGGGCCAGCCAGGCCGGGCAGCGGTAGCGCTACCACTTGTGGTGTTGATGACTAGGGTTTGGGAATGAGCCCAGGGTGTCAGAGGGTCAGCCGGGGGGGGGGGGAGGACTGAGCATCTGTCGGACAGCTGTCCTCCAGGGTAGGAGGGTATGGCACTTCAGCGATGATCTGACCCCAAGCAATAGCTGAGACCTGTGCACCAAAAGCCCATAGCAGCTGTGGGATTGGTGGTGTGGTGGACATTGGCACGTCAAGTGCAGAGCACGCCTAATGCTTCCTTGGACATCATTACACACCACCGAGGGCAACATAAAGTGAAAACCCCCTGGTCCGCGTAGCTTGGTGCCGGTCTCACCTTGGCCCGCTCCTGCCAAATGTGGACCCTGAACCACGGACCGTGCATACTCTCTCCTCCCTCCAGTGAGGCCACTGAATGAGCTGCTCTGGTCTCCCGGAGTGCAGGTAAGTCTGTGGGTCAGTGGGGGAGGGGCAAGAGGAAAACCACTGGGCAGAGTATGGGGCATATCCCTGCCATACTCCAGGAGCCATAAACAGATTTGAAAAACCAAAAACAAAAGAACTTCCAAACGGGGCCTCTCTTCGGGTTGGTATCTGTTTAAGGTTCCCGCCTCCCGTCTGAAGTTGTTGGAAGATAGGGCATTCTCTCTGGTGGAGCCAGTTTTATGGCATGCTCCACCATGGCTATAGTGACTCAGGAAGAGGCAGGTTTATTTATTTATGTATTAGTGTTTGATACCGGGTAAGATACACTAGGCATACATATGCCTATTTCCAGGCACAACTCGAGAGAATTACAGACTAACAGCAGGAATAAATACACAGCAAACAACGAAGATAAATTGAGAGCAATGTCATCAGAGGGTTACAATTAATAGACATCATGACTAAGCAGTAGTACAAACAAAAAATACAGAAGTCAGTTGCAGTTGAAAAATGTGCTTGCTGAAAAGTAAAAACGTGGTACAGGACACAGGGAAAAATCAGTGATATCAAATGTGTGGTTGGTTGCAGGTACAAAAAAATGCAGTGTGCAATAACATTTAGTAGGACAGATAGTACACCCCGGCTGGGAAAAGCCGCTCTGCTGGTTTCAATTGTTCCATACTGAATGTCTTGCTTACACAGAACTCGATGGCAGAAAAAGACCATTGGTCCATCTAGTCAGTCTGTAATACCTATCCTGCCTCCAAAACCTAATGTTATGCCTACGCTACCCCCACCCTCATGTTTTCTGCCCTGCTGCTACACCCCCCAGTCACTATTAAGTGCATAACTTATCCCAACCATATTTGAAGCTGTTAATGGTCTTGGTACCTACCACCTCAGCTGGCAGAGTGTTCCACGGCTCAACCACTGTCTCCGTAAAAAAGAACTTCCTCATGCCCTTCCTGAAGTTCCCCTCCTATCAACTTCCAGTCATGTAATGAAAAAACAAAAAAGAAAACAGGGTACTCCCCCTTTGCTGAAGGTGCTGTGAGCACTGCAGCTAACTGATTTAGGTAACAGTGCAAATCAACAGCAGGACGTGGGGTCCCCTGATGAAGCCCCGTATTTATGATGTTAAGTAGGGGTGCACTGGGCATCATGTCCTGATGCTGATTTGTACTACTGTATTACTTAAACTACCCGCAGTGCCTGGTTGTGTGTGCCGCCTTACTTTTTTTGCACAGCTTCCACTCATGTGCCCGTATTCTGGATTTGCTATTCCTGTTGGATAGTTCCTCCCAGTGTACCTTGTTCATTTCTTTCAGGAACCTGAAGGTCTCTGTCATATCGACACTCTTCCCACTGGCCTCCAGTGAGTACATATTCAGTGTCCTCAACTGATCCGCGCAGAATCTGTCTCACAGGCCACGAATCATTTTTGTTACTCTGTGCTTTACCATTTCCAGCCTGTCCCTATCTTTCCTCAAGTGAGGGCACCAGAAGTGGGCACAGTACTCCAGGCGTGGCCTTACAAGTGATCTACAGAAAGGCAGTAATACCTGATTTCTCCTGCTATCAAATCCCCTCCCAGTACCGGTACACACTAACATCATGGTTGTCGTGCTGTAAGCCTTGTTACACTGGATAGACTGTCTAAGTGTGTCACTTATGATGACTCCTAGGTCCCTTTCCTCAGTAGAAGTGTCCAGCTCAACCCCTCCAAACCAGTATTCTGTTCTGGGGTTCCTGTTCACAGTATTCATCACCTTGGACTTTCTGGCATTGAACTTCACTTCTCCAACCTTTGCAGGTCCCTCTGCAACTGCCTTAACCCCCACTTGCTGTCGACTCTACCACACAGTTTAGTGCCATCTGTAAAGGGACACATACGCTGCCCTGAATTCCTTCTCCTATGTCACTGATGAACATACCGAAAAAGACTGGGCCCAGGACTGAACCCTGCGGTGCCTCATCCTGACCTCTCTACCCCCCAAATTTGACTCTGTTTATCACTATACTCTGCTGTCTCCCCCTAAACAAGTCCCAACCATCTATGTATGTCCTTCGTCATGCCTAGATATCAAATTACATACTTACCATAATTGTTGATCTTCCAGATTATCTTCACCATTCAGTCACACTTATGGTCTAAGCCAGGCGCCAAGACCCAAGCAGAACAAAGTCTTTGCAGCCTAGGGACTGATGTGGCGCCAACTTCCATCTCGGCAAACACAGTGAAGTCACACTCCTGGGCTCGCCAGTAACTGAGGCAAATCCCTTCCCTTCCTCAGTTCTATCTGGCAAGAGAGAAAACAACTGGGAAAGAAAAAGAGAGAGTGCTATAGACTCCTAGTCCAAAAGGACAGTAAAAGGCTATAGGATATAAAATCATAAAAATAATAAAACCCGACTACCAACTTAGAGAAATGTGAGCAGTGCCAGAAGGGGGTCTGGTCTTGCGGCCGGCACCACCACACTCACTGGTACTGGCCTTAGTATGAGGAGCCGAGGCAGCATCAGACCGCAGTGCTGAAGTGTCCACCGGCGTAGACCGAGTATATAGCTTCAGCCTCACCACCTGAGCTGTCCACTGCCCCAAAGGGCCGATGGACTGGAGGAAGCCAAATGTCCACTCGACTCCAACCTCAGAGCCTCCCACATCTCAGCAAGGTGAGCGTGGGAAGTGCCCTGGTCTTCCTTAGTATGTACAGTATTGGGAAGGGGCTCAAGGGAAGAGCCCACGGACCATACCTTGGCATCTAAGGTGTGATGCCTGCCTATGAAGGTGGGTGGATCACAGCCCTGCCTAACACGCACGCTTCTTGAGGGTGTGGAAGTCTACAGAAAAGCAGGCATTACATTTATCCATATCCTGGTCGGTGCAAAGGGAGGCCCAGCCGTTGTCACGCTGGTCCTGAATGGCAATGTGGCCCCTGCAGGAGTGGGGCGACTCATGATGCTTCTTCTTCTGCTTGTCTTTCTTTGGTTTTCTTTTCAGTCCTAAGGACCAGACATGGGGATACAGACAACAAAAATGAGAAAAAGAAAAGGAAAGACACCAAACCTAATGTTAAAATAAGATTGGTGACACTGAAGAACCCAGTGCTGTCAAAAAAACAGCGTTGAACAGGCAGAAACAAACTGAGGAAAGCAGTGATGTGGTTAAGCAAAGGTTGCTCTTATGGTGTGCACTTGATGGTGGGAAAAACAGAACAAAGGAAGGGAGGGGGTTGGCAATGGTTACTGGTCAGTCCATAAGTGTGATGTCACTTGTGGACAGCACCAGTACTGACGTCAGTCCCCCTAGGCTGCAAAAGACTGCTTCTGCTGGGTCCTGGCACCTCTGGCTTAGACTCATAATGTGGGAATGAATGGTGAAGACCGATTCTTGGAAGATCCTCTACCTTCCTCAGCAACCTTCTGCATGGCACAGAGTCAAATGCCTTACTGAAATCGAAGTAGAGTAAATATACTGCTTGTCCCATATCTATTACCTTAGTTACCCAGTGAGAGGATACAAAAGGTTGGTCTGACAAGACCTCCCTGCCCCAAACCTGTGCTGTTTACAATCATGGAGCCCATTATTCTCTAGATAGTCCACAGTGTCCTCTTTGACTAGTGTCATCATCAGTTTACCCACAAGACAGGTAAGACTGAGAGACCTGCACTTACCGGGTCACTCCTTGCTTGTCCACCATACTCCAGTCTTTAGGGACCACCCCTGACTTGTAGTGAGCTACTGAATAGCTCTGCCAGGGTTTCAGCCAGTTTCAGTGCCAGTCTGCTGAACACTCTCAGATGCATCCCACCCATCCATGGAGTCTTACCTCTTTTCTGACCCCTTCCCTTGGAAATACATTCGGCCTCATTTCTGGGATCCCCCTTTCATCAACCTTTGTGCCAGTTTCCGTCAGAGGCCCACTGTCCTCCACTGTGAAAACAGAGCAGCAGTAGTTGTTAAGAACGGCTGCCTTCTGCATATCCTCCTCGGTTGCCCTGTCTCCCTTGCTCAGCCTAACAACTCCTCTTCCCATTTGTCTTTTTTCCCTAATATATTTGAAAAAGTGTCCCCCCTTGACCCCCCTTCACAGCCTGTAGCTCAGTGTTGGCTTTTGCAGCCCTGACTGTCCTCCTGGCATCCCTTAATTTTACTTTATACTCCATTCTTCACCTCTCTGCTTCTCCTTGTATCCGAAGAACAGCTTTTTTGTGGGTCCTTACCTAGTGCATGCCTTTGTGACCTCCAGACTCGAGTACTGTAATGTCCTACATACCTACAGCTATCTGAAGGTTTGGTGGGTCACCTGCAGTTGGTGTAGACTGCTGTGGCAAGGTTGGTGGCAGGTGTGCCACAAAGGGATCGCATCACACCTGTGCCGGGACAGCTGCAGAGGCTATTAATTAGATAGTGCACCACCATCAAGATTGCTTTAACATATAAAGCCCTGCATGATTCAGGCCCTGCCTATCTTAAAGACCTGGTAAGCTCCTATCCACTCTCTCTCTACTTCACTGAGGGGTTCTTTTTAGATGTCCCGAGATCCCCACTTAGACTATCTGGAGGTTGGGCATTCTCAGTGGCGGAGCACATTATTTGGAACTCGCTTCTGTACCATCTGGGGAGTTCCCCCTTGGTAGAGGCATTTACATGGGGCCTGAAAAGCCATCTATTTGAACTTGTATTTGGCTCAGACAGCTGATAAGTTTTAAACCTCCACCTTAGAATGTATTTATTACTGAATGATTATTTCTGAATATATATTATCACCTTACTGTTTTTATAGTACGTGCAGCATCCTGAGCCTTCTGGACAGGGCGCTACATAAATAAAATGGGCTTGCCTCACCTCACCGCCTCGTTGACCTTCTTACAGAATCAGACTGGTCCTGTGTACCTGTTTCTCTTGGTGACTGTCTTCAGGCAAGACTTTGTTGCCCCTTTAATTTCTCACCACCATTCCTCCACACCATTGGTTTTGCCCACCCCAACCAACCTATCCCAGACTAACTTTCATCTGGTTAAAGGATGCTCTTCTGAAATCCAGAACTTCAGCCTCTGACAGGTGTGTACTGTTACCGAGGGCCAGTTAAAACAATATGGTGTTATGGTCACTGGACCCTAATGATTCCTCCAACCACACTCCACCTACCATTTCTGAGTAAGTGAACAACACACTGAGAATGGCAGCCTTCCTTTAAAGCCACAACCAGCAACCTCACTGCCCAACAATGACTGCACCATGGCACTGTGTGGCATAGGGCCCAATAGGACTGATAGCCATCGTTTTGCCAGCTGCGGATTTTTTTCTCTCCTTTTTTTGTTTCTTCGCTCTTCCTGTAGGCAACATAGCCTGGCCATGAATCCACAGTGACCCTTTGGAGATGGTATGGCTACAAATGCCCCAAGTCCCCCGTTGGTATACCACGGGGAGGCAGAAGGATGGTGCCTTTCTCTTGTGGTCATGAAGCACTACTGTTGGTAGCACCTCCAACCATAGGACATCAGAAAACAGACACCATGATCTCTCTCCTGATCCTAGTTCGCTAGCATAGTAGTGGGACATACAATTGTTGGGCCATCAGACAGCAGAGATTGTGACCTCTCTCTCCTGATTCCACTTGACTGTCATAGTAGTGGGACATGAAGAAAACCCAAGGAGCTGAGTAGGTCCTGGGTAGTTTGAAGAGCTGACTTGACTTGTAAATGAGAATAACCCACTAACAGCCAGTCGTCCAGATACAGAAAGATGGTGATACCCTGTCTTCCGAGGTAAGCCACCACTACTGCAAGGCACTTTGTGAACACCCTTGGAGCTGATGTTTATTTATTTATTTATTTAGTTTTTGTTTACCGGGTAAGTACCCTAGACAAGTTTTATGCCTATTTTCAGGAACGACCCGGGAGAGTACAAAAGGGTACAACAGGTACATTGATACAGTAATTGGTTCAGATGAATACATTCAGGTACAAAAACAGGAGAAAAGACAATTTTTACAGTTTTACATTTACGTGGAAGGTACACCCAGATACAGTGCTGGGGCAAGGTATAAATTAGAGATAAATTCAATGACCAACAGGGCTGGTGAGGATTATGAGCATAGTAACATCATAGCGTCGGTCAAGCAAGGGAGGGGGGATTTGGACGAGGACAATACGCAAGAGTGGTGACGCCAGAGCAGGAGAGAAGAAGCCGGCACCAGTGGACACCGGGAGGCTAAGGAGGCTTAGGACATTCACAGAGAGAAGCCACCTTAAGATGATCCCACAGGGAGGTCCGGAAACTCTTGTGAGAGGAGGCAGTACGGACTCTTTCAGGAAAGGAGTTCCAGAGCCTGGGGCCATGGACAGCAAAACTCCGTTCCCCCATGTTGGTGCGGGAAGTAGGTACACTTAGTAGGCCGGGGCCTTGGGATCTAAGCAGGTAGGGGAGAGGTCAGCAGGAGCAAGAAGCAGGCCAGTTCCGGAGGGGTGCGGAGCTAAGTACTTTACTCACGAGGCACCAGTGCTAAAGTTAAGGTGATTAGCGGGGATAGCCAGCCAAGCTTCTCATGAGAGCTCGCAGTGATGGGTGAGGCGGGGCGGCCAGGGCAAAACGACAGATGTTGTTGTACGTTGTGCTCCACTTGCTTAGGAGGGTCTTAGAAGTATGAGCAAATATGAGGGAGCCGTAGCTGAGGGAGGGAAGTAGTACTCCCCTGGCAAGAGCTAAGCGAGCCGCTGGAGTGAGGTTGTACCGAGCCCTGTAGGCCATCCCCAGTTTGCGGTTTACCCCACTGCAGGCATTATGGATATGACTACCAAGGTCCAATTGGGGATCAAGCGTCACTCCAAGATATTTGAGGGAGGTCACGGTAGGGAGAGGGGAGCCATCTTCGTAGTTGATATGTAGGGGAGTTGAAGAGGCTCGATTTGGCAGAGGAACCAAGAGCATAGCCTGGTTTTGTTTTGATTTAGGACCAATTTATGGTTGGAGAGCCATGCCTGGATGTTCCAGGGTCTTCAGATAAGTGGCGGTTTAGTGTGGCTGTATCACAGGAGTGGGCCAGAAGAACCAGGTCATCCGCATACATGATGACACGACAGCTGGAGACCACGTCAGGGAGATTGTTGATGAACAGGGAAAAGAGTAGGGGACCCAGCACGGAGCCCTGAGGGACACCAGAGGTGACAGGCTGGGGGGCAGAGAGGACTTTATTGAATTTAGTTAGTTTTCTGCCATATAGGTAGTCAGAGACCCAGTTTAGGGCGGTGGGGGACAAACCAAGGGACCTCATCTGCAGGACAAGCAGGTCGTGGTCAACGAGGTCGAACGCCTTGGATAAGTCGATAGATACCACACCTGAGAGTTTTCCCTGATCCATAGCAGCTCTGATGCTGGAAGAGACTGAGATGAGAGCCGTGGAAGTGCTGTGCCCTTCTGAAAGCACCGTGTTGGGCGGGGTCAGCAGACCACGGGGTGGATATACTCCGAGATTTGTTTGTGACCACCTTTTCAGGAGCTTGCTGACAGCAGAGAGGATAGCTATGGGACAGTAGTTGTCCAGGATTTTGGGGTCACCCTGCTTAGGGACAGGGACGACCTTGGCAACCTTCCAGATATCCGGGATTAGTCCCTGGGTAAGGGATAGGTTGAAAATGTGGGCCACCGGGGAGGCTATAAGGGAAGCACCTAGTTTGAGAAGCTTTGGCTCCAGATCATCAGGACCAGGGCTAGCATTCTGGGAGAGATCAAGAAGGAGAGACCGCACCTCGCCTACCGATACCGCCCTTAGGTAAAATGGAGGGTGGGTCAGACCAGACTCCCATTGGGACGGGGAGGCAGGGCAGTTTGAGTTTTGGGCTGAGGACCCTAGCGGGAGAGCAGAATGTTAGTTAGACCGAATGGCATGGTTATGAATTGGTAATGGCCTGAAGGCAACTTGAACCTGAGGTATTTTCTGTGGGAGCACCTGATATGAATATGGAAGTAGGCATCCTTGAGGTCCAGAGATGCTAGCCAATCCCCTGGCCTAAGAGAGGGAAGGATTATTTCCAGAGTTACCATTTTGAATTTGGGCTTTAAAATGTGTTTGTTCAGATACCTTAGGTCTACGATGGGTTGCCACTCCCCTGTTTTCTCTGGGGTAAAGAAGTACCTGGAATACACTCCCTTTCCCTTGTGCTGAGTAGGAACCTTCTCTATAGCTCCGAGAGCTAGAAGAAAGGAAACCTCTGCCTCTAGGGCAAGGGTTTCTGAGACTGATGCAGGTGGAAAAGACTTGGCCCTGCTTTTTGGAAATTTTTTGAAGCTGAGGGCCAGTTCCTGGCTTACTACTTTCCAGGACCCACTTGTCTAAGGTCACAGGCTTCCAGGCCCAGAAGTAGTAAGCAGCCTGTCTCCTACTGGAAATGGGGAGTCAACCTGGGCTGACACATCAGGGTGTCTGCTTGGCAGGAGCCTTAGACTGAGAGGAGGAGGGAGCAGCCCTGCTCATCCCCCTCCTACCCCTCCCTCTGAAGAAACTCCTCTGTGGGAAGAGAGAGGAGGTCTGGGCTTGGTAAAAAGGCCTTTGAAAGGGCCTTCCTCTGCCCCTAGACTGCTGCTTGTGTGGAGTGGCCTGCCTTTCTTTGGTCTGTGCACTCCTGTACGTGGTCCTATATTCATCCATTTTCTTCATGTAAGTCTCTGTCTGCTCCCCAAACAGAGAGTTACCTACTACAGGAAAATCCATGGTCTTAGTCTGGGTATCCTGTGAAAGGCTAGTACATCTGAGCCAAGCATATCTTCTGAGAGACACAGATGTAGCCATGACTCTAGATGCCACATCACTGGAGTCCACAGCAGCATGAAATTGCATTTTGGATGCCTCAATTCCATCAGCAGCCATCACCTCCAGCTTCTTGGCCAGCTGGGGAGAGGCCTGTTTAGCCAGTTCTAGAACCGTGTCCCATCTGGATTTCTGGTACCTGGTTGTGTAGGCCATATAAGTAGCCTGCCTGAGTCCCAAACAGGATGCCAAATACTGTTTTTTGGCCATGGCATCCACTTTCCTGGAGTCCTTATCCGGGTGTGTGTGAAGCCAAAGGAATGTTAGCCCTGTCACAGGCTGCAGCCTGCACTACCCCAACATGGCTGCAATGACTATAAAGGAACTCCGCAGCAGAGCCTGATAACGAATACCTCCTGTCCATTCTCTTATCCACAGGAGGTACTCAATTAGGAATTTGTAAACTTTTGTATGTCTGTTTCCCCAAAGATTTATGAAGAGGGATAGACAGCTTTTTGGATTGGGATGTCCATCATTTCCATAAAATCAGGCTCTTCATCCTCCTCTGCTGCTTCAACCAAGGGAAGCTGCGGGGTTTGTGCCACCTTTTTGTAGAACAAAAAGTGCGAAGGGGACTCAGAGAGCCTGGGAGGAGAGACACCTGAGGGCCTGTCTGGGGAGATGTCCGGTTCAATGGGCACATCCAGACCCCCTTCATCGTCATCATCATCGTCATCACTGGGATAGTCTTCATCTCCCTCCCACTTCTCATAAGCATCTGGGTCATAATCTGGAGGAGACGGATCTGACTGAACCGAGCGCCGAACCAGCGGTATCGGTTCAGACAGAACCGGTCTAAGCGACTGGACAAGACTAATCGCTTTGGCTATTTCGTCTGCAGTTGGAAAGTGGGATACAGAATCCAAACCGGTAGACTTGCGCTTTTTGACAGAACCCTCCTTTTGCCTGAGGAGGTATCACCTAGGTCAGTAGGCACCTCCTCAGGTTCGGCCGCAATCGAACCGGGCTGACCATCCGGATCTACGGACTTCTCGGCCTCCCTTTCCTTCAACCTACTCAGTCTTTTATCTAGAGTGGTTTTAGGAAAGTTCTTACAGATTTGGCAGTCTGACTTGAGGTGGTCAAACCCCAGACAATAAACACAGATGAGGTGGGGGTCGGCCTTAGCAAAGGCCTCCCCACACTCAGTACAGTGTTGAAACCCAGTGGGACCAGTTTTCTTCTTTGGTTTCTCAGACATGACCAACCTAACAAACTATCCTATAGAAGCATTCAAGCCAGGTAATAAAGCAACCGATCGGTTAAAAACCATGTCATGGGCTTTTTAAAAGAACCAGCAAAAGTCCGGTTCTTTTGAAACCAATCAGTACCGGAACACCACACTAATCCCAGAAAGAGAGAAAAATTTTACAAAGTCGGTTCCAAACCGGACCGACCGGAAAGAAACCAAAGAAAGACAATTTCCACCCTTTTTAGCAAAATAAAACACAGTCACTATCTATCTACATATTACCTGTACTGTAGACAGAGACTGGAAATCCGAAAATAACAAAAATATGCGGTTTAAACTGAACGCTTTCTTTTTCTTTTACCGAACCGAGCAGAGCAAATCTCTGGAGCGACTTCACTGTTAGGCGGAGTAAAGAATCTGACGGTTACACTGGGAAGTACCACAGACAGAGGTTTGAAAACCAAGCTCGAGCTCAACATGCTATGCTTCTACATAGAGTTAACTCTTTCCTCTCCGGGGCAGTTCAAGTGCTGGGGCTAACTGCATTATATCTGAATACAGCAAGACTTCATGTTGTTTGAAAAAGTGATTAAGTGGAGTTCAGCTGCATTGGGCTCCTGTTGGAGAAAATGTGGGGAGGGGATGGCAGGCCAGTCACATATTTTCTGGCAATGCCCTATGATTGAAGGGTTCTGAAACCAGATTCAGACATATATGAAAGATTTGTTTAACCTTTCAATCCCTCTTGGTCCAGAGCTCATGATCCTGGGCATATAACCGAGTGAGCTCGGGGGCGTGAAACCAAATACTTATGGAATATATTAATAGCGCAGCTAACAAAAGCATCACTAAAAAATGGCTTTCTGAAACTCCCCCCACGCAAGGGGAATGGATTAAACTCATAGAGACCATCAAAACATACAAACGTATCACTTTTATGGTGCAACAGTCTCTGCCTGCTATTTTAAACAGATGGACAAGGTGGGACCTGGAGGACCCATCTCTGGGATTGGGAGACGCACCATGAGCCCACTCTCCCATTCCACCCTCCCCCTTCTGCACTGTCATATTCTCTGCCCTGTCCCCTCTAGGTAACCCTGCTACTGGGCAGAGATGCTCTTGTTTTCTAGTACAGTGAATGTACAAAAGTGTGTTTATTAATGCAGGAATCTTTATATAGCTATTGATAGCTCTAAGATGGCTTGCCTGTATTTTTATTCTGTTCTTTTTTATTTTGAGTATTCTTTCCCTGATATTTAACAGGAGAAAAATACTGTTGTCATGTTTGCTTGTAGTAAAACAAGAAATATGTAATGGGGAAAATATGAGTCTGCTACTGTAATACAGATTTACTATTGTTTAATGTATGCAGATTCTGATGATTATGAAAAATAAACTTCGAAGTATGAAAAAGAATGATACGTTCTGACTCTATCCTCAAGGAGCCCATCCCTCCCTCTCTCATGCCCCCGCCACAGAATACTACTGTTCGTCATTTCATGATTTGAACTTACTGCTACCAATTTTGTAAATACGTGACTATATAATGTTTTTTAATTTTACTTTTTATCATGTCTTTACCTACTGTTGTAACGTTCGTATTTGAAACTGTCATGTACTGTCTCTGCAGCTGTTATTGTCCCCAAGGACCCTCTTAAAAACTAGGTGTCTAACCTGAAGGAGGCTGTCTTGGTGTGTGAAAACCTAAATCAATCAATCAAACAATAGATAAGTAGTGCAGGTTGCTCAGGCAGCAGTTGGTCAGATGGGTGGCCCCTATTTACTACGGCCCACCTTACTCACTAGCTGAGTTATTTGTACAAAACTGCTGCTCTTAAAATTAAAATTGTAGAGAAGGAGGACCTAAAACACAACATGAGAA
Source organism: Neoceratodus forsteri (assembly GCA_016271365.2). Lineage (NCBI taxonomy): Eukaryota > Metazoa > Chordata > Ceratodontiformes > Ceratodontidae > Neoceratodus > Neoceratodus forsteri. The sequence goes on from CM028130.1 coordinate 1,619,871,253, forward strand.
GTAGGGGTATACCATGCCTGCTGACTATACTGCACAGCAGTACCATTTGTTTCCGATATAGGTTTTCACACCCTCTGCCTCTACATAAGGGCCCCTTCCTCCCACCAGGAAACCAACCTGTCCCATCTTCCATTAACTACTCGGCAGCTGATATCCTGCAGCTTCCCCCTGTGGCTGGATCCAGGGAGACCCCCGCTCCCAACAATCCATTTAAGCCGAGGGCTAAATGAAGTGAGGCCCAGGTATGCCAACAGCAATCATGCTGATGGCAGACAAGCTTTTCTTCTCCTGGTTATTTCCAGTCCCTCCCACTGCTCACCCTCCATGTCGGCTCAGCTTTGGTCCACCTCAGCTGATGCCGCTCAACATGCACTTGCACCACCACTTGCGAGAGAGCTCTCTAGCACACTGTGTGGGGGATGGCTGCAGTGGCAGATGCCAACATTACCCTGCCCTGGTCCATCTCAAGCTACTCTAGGCAGCACCGAATCCCAGCTGCCCGAGTCCACTCCTCAATCTGGGTAGCCAACACAGAAAAGCAACATGCTTCAGTAGGGCCATCAGGTGGCACCACAATTTCACCATTAACATAGTGGGATTTATTTTTGCGCCTTCCCCTGCACCCCTACCTCCCACTTTTCCCTGGCTGCTCAACATCCCAGTCTGCCCACCACTTTCACTCTTCGCTGCCTACCACCTGGCTCCCCAGGTGGTCCTTGCTTTCTTCGGAGTGTCTGGATTATCTCTGCCAGGGGGGCCTCCCATCCTGGAGGAAAGGAGGGGAGTAGCATTTCTTGTGGGAGTCCTCCAAAGTATATAGGGCTGGGGGGCAGTGGTGCATTGGCCAGACTATGGTGTGGGAAAGACTAGGTGACCCTCATTTGGCAGGCCAAGACAGGTCCTAGTTTCTTTTTTCAGGGTCCCCTCCCCACTCTTGAACAGTGTACACCACGGTGATGCCCTGGAGGCAGAGTCAGCCAATGTATGGTCACCCATGCTGACAAAGCTCCGTGCATCACCAAGTGTCGCTCTCCCAGCGCTGCTCCGCAGCATCTTCCCCGGGAGGACGGCATCTGGGTGGATGCTTTACCACCCTCCACGGTGGCCTCTGCTCCTGTCGTCCCGGGCTCAGAGCTCAAATGCGGTTCGCCAGTGTGCCAAGTGGGCGCCCCGCTGCTCGTTGCCATGGAGCTGGCAACAGCGTTTTTTTTTTTTTTTTATTTCAGAGTATCACAAGAGTTGGAAAAAATTTCTAAAAAACAATAACATAAATTTATTTGAATAAAAGGAAATTAAAATACTAAAGGAACAGTAAATATAGCAGTAACAATTAAATAAAACTGCATGTTTGTCAAAACACTGAATACTGAAGTGCAGATAAACTAAAATAATTTATATTATTACCACCCAACATAGAGAGATGTATGCCAATGAAGGCTAAGTGAGAGGGGAAAGGAATAATTTAAGTAGAGTCTGTCAGGGACACTGCATCTGAGGTCATACAGCTGCTCACAACCTGTACAAAGAAACAGCACCAATGACCGGAGATCCCTGCCAGACTTGTCCCGACTACACACTTACAGCTGAAGCTACCTCCAGAGCTCCTTGACGATTCCCAGCTCATCTTGCAGCAGAGGCCATAAAACAGAGCAACCAATGTACTATCTATAGAGGCAGGGCTTGTCATCCCTCTGATGTGCGCTATCCTCCACTGGCACAGAGTCCAAGAGCAGAAGCCTCTCCTGCAACCCTGGTCTCCCAGATTTCCGTGGAACCTTTTGCTGTTGCTGCCACACCAATGGAATGGATTTTGGCCAAATGTAGGTTAGGAGGCATTGAATTCTCATGCATGTCAAAAGTTCTGACCCCACCCAAGCTGTTCAGCTAGAGGGCTCTCCAACCGAGAAAGCTATGATTTGAACTTTTAAAAACCCTCTCACCTTTTTCTTTGCTGGGTGTGGCGTTCCCAAAGATTTCCCACAATCCACCCACTTGACCGTGCGCAAGCGATCATCCCAGTCCTGGACATGGTCAGTGGGCTGCTGAAAGCTGATCTTGAAGACTTTACATTTTATTGTGTGGTTGTTGAGAAGGAGGGGGCTGTCCGATTTGATAGTGACTGTGACATCCTTTGCACAGGTAGCATGCAGATGTCCCACCTGGAAAAACATTTACAAATGTTATTAGCTTTAAACAGTCCCTAAATTACAGGGACGGCTCCTAATTTGTCTTTGTGTCCTTTAAGAGTATATAGTCTCCTGAATGTCCGTGAACCACCAATAGGTATGCCATCACCCCCAATAAAGGCATTTGTAACACTGTGCAATCTAGAAGCACAGGGTAACACAAAGCTTACTTACTAGTAGTAGTGTTTCCATAAGTCGTATTCATCCACAGCCAAACAGTAGCAGAATCCCGCCACCAGGAGCAAGCCCCAGGAACCTTCCAATATAATCTGAACCACAATGCATGCACTCCCCCACACACACACACAACTTGTGCTCAGCTCCTTGTAATCATCTGATCTTTCATCCAGAAGGAATTCCACACAGATGGCACCCCCCCCCCAATAGCAGCTACAGGGGAAGAAAGGAGGGACACGTGTGGCAATGGATAAATTCCACTAGAAGAAACACTGTTACAAGTAATGTATTTTTCTAACAACATGGATTCATCCTGAATACACTCTTGCAAAGGCTGCACGCATGCCACGGGAGAAGAAAATTAAAATGATGTACTCACTGTAATTCTTGATCTTCTAGGACTATCTTCACCATTGAGTTACACCTATGGGTTCTGAGCTGGGGCACTAGGACCCTCTGGGAGCCAGAACTTTCCAAGAGGGCCGGTGCTGAGGTAGGCTGTGAACTTGCGCGGCACCATGACACTAGCTCAGGCCACATGGCTTACCTTGGCACTGGCCCTCCACCACCTCAGTACCTTTTTTATCAAGGAGGTGCAGCATAACCTACTTAACACTAATGCGCTTAATCTAAAGGCATAAGACATCCTTGTGACCCATGTAAGTTCAAGTTTATTGTGAAGGGATAGATCCACTGAGCAAGCTCATTTGTTTTTTTTCGTCCATCTCAGTGCCGAATTTCAGCCCGGTCACAGCCCTCATCGCCCCTCGCTCCCAAATCAGCTGTTCTCACTTTGCTCCCTGCTTGCATCCCAGGGCAGGGCTGCGGCACCAGCCAAGGGGACACGGATGCAGGCTGGGTTATGGGAGCCAGCCTGAGAGCGATGGAGGGGCAGCGAGGCTACGTCATGGAGGCGCTGTGGCGGGATTTTTTTCTGTTTTGCTCCCTCTGGAGCCAGGTGCATGCAATGATGCCAGCCAAGGTGGAACTCGCACGCTCCCCTTGATGCATCTGCACTTGGCTCCCCCCCATCCTTGCGCACGTCACCTTGCTCTCCAGCCTCCACTAGGGGGCACTCAGGTGCTGGTGCTGCAGTTCCCCCCCTCCCAGGGGAAGGAGAGCAGTCCTTCAGACGCTCGATACTTCCCGGCCCCTGCTGACCCCCGGCAGCCCATGCCCATTCCCGAACATGGGTCACTGGCATGGCACGAGGTGTGGCATCCAGTGCCTCAACCCTCAGCGACATTGGGCCGGACAGCAAGCTCATTTGTAAGGAAGTCCCTTATACAGAATGACAACAGCACAATACATAGTACAAATACCAAACAGAGATAACAAGAGTACATATTCTATATTATGGGAATTGTAATTCCTTAGTCTACAGTATTTGTAACATGTACAATAAAACATCAGTAACAGTGCCTTCAATAATGAAAGACAAATGGACACATACAAGTCGCTGAGTCAATATGGCTATAGCATAAGAGATGTTATACAAAGGAAGGAAGAAGGTGGAGTGGTGGGATACAAGATTAGGAGCAGTGACGGGTCAGTAGTGAATTTGGCAATAAGGGATATGAACGCCTTTAAAGGGATTAAGGTTTGAAGCCTGTAAGAAGGGTCAACAACAAAGTAAGCAATGTCTTCACAGCCCAAACCAAAAACAAGGGGTGAAGACCAACAAACAGAGAAACAGTGAGCCTGGGGGACAGAGGGGTGTGTGTGTGAATCAATGGTGAAGAATTAACAGAAGATCAAGAATTACGGTACATATGTAGTTTTAATATCTTCCAGGAATCAGTCTTCACCATTGGTTGCACCAACGGGTTAGAGTGCTAAGCTCAGACGAAAGTCCCTGGGGCAGGGTGGTAGGAGCTGAAGCTCACTCAGGACAGAAGCCCATAAAGGAAGGTCCTGCCAAAGGAGACATGCTGCCTGGCATGGACATCCAGGGCACAGTGCTTGATGAAAGTATGCATGGTGCTCCAGGTGGCAGTTCTGCAAATATCAGCCAAAGGTAGTAGCAACTGCTCTGGTGGAGTGGGCACAAACCTGGCCCTGCAGTTTGACCGGCACTACAGAATAGCAGTGACAGAGGCAACTGACAATCCATGCAGAAATGCATTTGATTGTGACTGGCTGGCCCAACCAAGTAGGGTCAAAAGAAACAAAGAGCTGTTTAGAGTGTCAGAAGTCCTTAGTTCTGTCAAGGTAGAACATGAGGGGGTGCTTTTAATGTCCAGATAATGGAGGGTGCACTCCCCTCCATTCTGGAGGTCAGGAAAGTATCTTGGCACACGAGGCCGATTTGAGTGAAACTCTGACATCACCTGAGAATAAAATTTTGGATGCAAGCAGAGAATCACCATGTCTCTATGGAAAACAGTATACAAAGGATCGGTGATCAATGCACGTATCTCAGAGACTCTGCGGGCACAGGTGATTTCCTCTAGAAATGCAGTTTTCCAACATAGAAATTTCAGGTCACATGTAGACAAAGGTTCAAAAGACTTACGAGTGAGCATATCCAATACAAGGTTGAGATCCCAGGTGGCTACGGGTTTTCTGATTGGGGGCCGTGTGTGCAAAATACCTTTCTGAAACCTTTTAAACAGAGGCAGTTGGGCTAGGGAGAGTTTTTTATGGGCTTGTGGGGTATGCTCGACAGCAACACCAACACAACAACCTACGTCGCTGTCGATAATCAATAGTTTGCCAACAGGTCGCTGTGTTGGTGCGACCGAGACAGGGGCACCCTGTCTCCTGGTCCTGCACCCCCTCCCCAAATCAACTCCAACATCGAGTTGGGAATCTTTAGTACCAGGGGGGCAGAGCCCCCCTGCATGGGGGTTCGGGGCGCAAAGCCCCCAATAAAAAAACAAGATTGGGAAACATTTGGGATTTATGTCAACCGCAACTTGTGGTCGATATAAAGCCCGTTGCTGTGATGCCAGTCGACATAAGTGTTGTTGAACCAGCATCGTAGATCCGGCTCGTGGTATGCTGAAACAGCAAATGGAACTTAACTGTAGAGCACTGCAAGCCTGCATCTGAGAGGTCCAACAAGTACTCCAAAACCTTCTCTGGTGAGCACTGGAATAGGTCTAGACGTGTTTTGGAGCACCACACAGAAAACATTTTGATTTGGTTGTGTACATTTTCCTGGTGGAGGGCTTACAAGCCACCAGAAGAATCTCAGAAACCCTCTGAGACACTTCATACCTGTGCACTTCTATCTCTTCAGGAGCCAGGCCTGGAGATGAAGAGAGCACAGACTGGGTTGGACCAAAGACCCATGCATCAGTAGGTTTGTCCAGAGAGGGTGAACTCTCAGAGGACTGACTAGCAACCTGCTGAGCAGGGAAACCATGTCTGTTGAGGCCAGAATGGGGCAACCAGAATCATCTTGTCCCTGTGTGCCTCCAGGTTTAGCAGCACCCTCTATACTAGAGGAATAGGCGGAAATGCATACAGAAAGAGAGCTGTCCACTGCAGCCTGAATGCATCCTGACAGAAAATACCATGTTCTGGATTTCTGGGGCAGAATCGAGGCAGTTTGGCATTGAGTGGGGATGCAAAAAGATCCACATCTAGGGTTCCCCATTCATCAAACAGAGATTGCACAATATCTGGCACCAAAGACCACTCGTGAGGATCAGCTTCTGTCTCATCTGCCAGAATGTTCTGTGCCCCTGTCAGATAAACTGCCTGGATGAGAACATCCTGTTAAAGACACCACTCCCACACTCTCATCACCTCACTGCACAGAGGGTAAGAGTGTGCTCCTCCCTGTTTGTTAATTTAGTACATGACAGACTTGTTCTCCATCTGGAGGAGGACTATCTTGTGGTTGGCAAAGTCCACCAGGGCCTGCAGGGCGTAAAGGACTGCTCTCATCTCCAACACACTGATGTGAAAGTGGGACTTCACAGGGCTCCAAACTCCCTGAGTGTGCAGGCCCTGACAATGGGCTCCCCATCCCAGCAGAGACACGTCTGTGGTGAGGGTTACCCGAGGCTCTGTATGAGAGAAGGGGAGGCCTTGGAGGACATTGTCCTTTGTCCACCATGTAAGCAATCAAAGCAGGGGCTTCATCACTTTGATGGGATACCACTGAGGATGCACTGCTGGAGACCACTGTGTGCTAAGCAACCACTGGACCATCCTCATGTGAAGCCAAGCCAAAGATACCGTGAAGACAGAAGAAGAGATGAGGCCTAACATGCGCCGCATGGAACGAGCCCAAACGATGAAATGTGCCATCTGAAGGATGGCTTTCAGTCTGTCTTCTGGAGGAAAGGTCTTTGCCTTGGTGGTGTCCAGGAGAGCCCCTATGAAGAGGAGTTGCTAAGAGGACTGAATAAACCCACTAGGAGTGGGAGACAATTAAATGGGCCTCGGCCTACTTTGTCTAAATTTACCAAGTTGCAACTTCTCCAGATTCAACAGGACTCCCACAGAGGTCAGGAACTGAGATGCTGTGGCCACTTCTTGTTCTGTCTCCTGGTTGGATGGACTGGCTAGTAACCAGACATTCAAATAAAGAAAATCTTGGAGTCCTAGTTTTCAAAGGCACGCCGTAAGAACCGCAAATACTTTCTAAAGACTTGAGGCACCAATGATAGCCCAAAGGGCAGGACCCGGAACTGATAACACTGATCCAGCACCATGAAGCGGAGAAACCTGTGGTGGCGGGGGTGGACCAAGATATGTTGGTAGGCATCCTGCATGTCTAGGGAAGCAAGCTAGTCCTGCGGCTTGAGGAGTAGTAGCAGGGTCTTTAGGGAGATCATTCTGAACCTCTCCTGCTACATGAATTTGTTCAGTTTCCTGAGGTCGAGAATGAGGTGCATGCCCCCTGACTTTTTCTAAATGAGAAAGTAATGGGAGTAGAAGCTTGTGTTGCACTCCACCTCCGGTACTACTTCTACTGCCCTGTTGATCCGAAGGCCTGCAATCTCCTTTACGAGAAGCTCTGACATGCGAGCTGACAGGAGGGGTTGCTTCCTGGGCAGATAATCCAGAGGGGGTTCTGAAAAATTCAGCAACTATCCCTCCCAGATGATCCTAAGAACCTCACTTGTCCATCGTGATGGACTCCCATTCTGCCTTGGGCAGCTGAGGCAAGACCGGAGCCAGGATCTCAGAGAGTGGGACTGGACACTTTTGCGGCCTGTGCCTTCGGCTGTGCTTTTTTGTGGCTGGGGGATGGGGTTTGATTTGAGCTCTTTGCCTTTTCCTCGAAAGGACTACTTATTCTGATAAAAGCCTCACCCCTTTCCCTTCTAGGGATAGGATGGGACAGGTCAAGAAGTTTTGATGGCTGTCCTGGTCTTCTGGGTGGCCTGAAGAGACTGTCCTACATGTTAACCAAACAGATACGAATCATCAAAGGAGACATTCATATGCTGCTGCCGGACGTCGTTGGAGGAGCCAGATGTCTGAACCCAGGAGTGTCTTCTAATACAGATTCCCGCTGTGGCAGAACGTGAGGCAGTGTCAAAGGCGTCCATAGCTGCCTTCAACTGATGACTGTTTGACTCAATGCCATGAGTGACAGTCTGAAGTATTTTGTGCTTAGTCTCTCATTCAGGCAAGGACTCCATTATGAGAACTCCAAAGGGCATACTCATACTTGGAGAAATGCTCCTAGTAGCTGGCTATCCTCATGCTAAGGGTAGCAGCAGTGAATGCCCTTTTTCTTCATTGTGTCTACCTTACACAACTCCTTATTGATGAGACATGCAGTGATTTAATGAGGGAGAATGGCCTTGTCATTCTCGGTCAGGATGACAGTCTTGTCAGCAATAGGCTGGGAAGCAAGGATAGGCCTGTCTTTGGGGGCAGTATACTTACAGTCTATCTGCCTACAGAGGGGATGGATGCAGGCCTACCCCATACTGCATCTGAGAGAGTCTCAAATGGAGGAGGAATAGGAAGTATGAGATTAAATGGCATGGCGGAAACGCTGAGCCACTCCAGATGGAGACACTTCTTTTTTTTTTTTTTTTATACTTAGTTTATTATAGATAAGATTCAAATAGCGACATTACATTTACCAACAATAGTAACATTTTAAAATTAGTATACATTGAGGCTCATTTCAAGTCCAAGCTGTTTTTCATCTATAATCCCATTAATTCTCCTCTCTTCACAGAAAAAAGGGGGTCAATTCTAAATAGGGAGGAGAAAGAAGGAGAAGAGAGGGATAAAAAAAGGGGGGGGACAAGAAATACACAGCAAATGCAACACTTTTCCTCTTTTTAAGAAAGATACTTAACTACTTTTTGTTCTTAATAACATAGCAAGCAAACCGTAACCATCTGGGATGTGTTCTTACAGTACATTATTTAAAATCTTAATTTTGTTTTCGATAAGTCCTGTACTTAAAATCAAAGAGAGGAGTCTTCCAGCTCAGGGAGGAAAGGCCCGTTGTCTTCTATACTTAAGTTAAAACTTTAGTTTCCTACCAACTATCATAGAGTATCCACATAGTCCATCTCTGTTGGTATATTTGCGGTTTCAGGTTGACATTAATTGTTAACCTTTCCATCATATGTATGGATTCAACCAACTCCCTCCATTCCTCTATCCCTGCAGATGGAGACGCTTCTGTGGGTCAATGGCAGAGGGCTCAAAAGCCAGAGTTGCATACATGTTGCAAAGGAAAGCCTGAAAAAAAAGGTCCTCCTGGGGAACAGGAGAAGGCCCTGGGGTTGAATTATCCATGCTATAAGAAAAGATGTCATCGCCACTCTTAGAAATAATGAGTTTGGGGTCAGACTCGTCCCCCTCCAGATCCTCTCCAAGGAGAGGGTCTAGGACAGGGATGGGCATAAGGTTCCCTAACCCAGCTCTAGGAGTCAGCAACACAGGCGACGCCAGCACCGGCAGAGAAGAAGCCGGCACCAGCAAAATGGGAGCCGCCAGAGAGACTGGGCCCGGCGCCGAGGGCTCTCTCCATGCCTGGGGCAGTGCAAGACCAGGCCCCAATAGGCCTGACTGCGGCGCTGAAGGTCCAGCCAGCACAGGAGTGACTGGCAGAGGTACCAGGACTAGTTCTAAAGCAGTGACACTGAATGGGGGTGTACCAGTGGAACAGGCGTCGGTAGTGCAGTCACGGGCAACGACTCAGAGATCGTTGATGGAGTTAAATGCTCTACCTGGTTGGAAGGTCCTGACTGTGGCTCCAATACCCCCTAGCCTCAAGGGGCCTGGGACTGGCTCCACAAGAAGGAGCAAATGAGCAAGACGCAGTACCCACTACTCCATAAGAGCTGCTCAGTGATGAATCTGCCCACTGTTGTCCCCACAGGAAGACAGAGAGGGACTGTAGACCCAAGACTTCACGTGCCCAAAAGCAGAAACTATCAGTTACACTGACGGCGCTGAGGAAGGCGTTCTGCTCCAAGATGCTGAGGACCTCATGGCAGACCTACCAGAGAACGACCTCAAGCAGTACCATTTCTTCCCCTTCTGGGAAGAGGAAGAACTTGAGGCCAAACGGTGCCAAGTCCTCGACCGGGATCAGGAAATACAGGTTACTCACCTGTAACAGGAGTTCTAGGAATGGTATATGTTGTTCATCCACACTTATTGGCAGGTTCCTTGCCACTTTAAATCTTGCCGGAAGGTCTTCAAGCTGGCTCCTCCCACCCACCCAGGTCGTAAAACTCTCGGTTCCACCCCATGACGCCAGATCTAGCCCACTGGAAGCCAGGTTGTGCGTCGAAGCCGGGAAGGTCGGGTGCGTCGTGTGGATGAACAACATATACCATTCCTAGAACTCCTGTTATAGGTGAGTAACCTGTATTTATAGGGACATGGATATGTTGTTCAATCCACACTTATTGGCAGACTCCTAGCAGTTCTCCGGGAGGAGGGAGGCAAGGCGTACACCCCCTACTTAGGGAATAGAGACTGGAGAACTGAGGCCCCAAAACCAGCATCCCAGCATGACTCAAGGTTGATGTGGTAGTGGGTAATAAAGGTTTGTGCCGACTTCCAGGTAGCAGCCCTGCAGATATCCTGGATAGGGACATCCCTGGAAGCAGCTACCGATGCAGCAGTATGGCGGGTAGAATGAGCTCTTATCCCTCTGGGAGGCTCCATGCCTGCCAGCATATAGCAGAGATCTATGCAGGAGGTGACCCACCTGCTTATCGTCCACTTGGCTGCAGGTCTGCCAGGTGCGGCTTCAGCATAGGTGACAAACAGCTGGCAAACCTCTTCCCGAACTTCAGCCGTCTGCTCCTTATAATAAGCGAGTGCTCGTCTAGGGTCCAAAGTATGGAGCCTATATTCGCCTCCGAGGTGTGACTGGGGTAGACCACCGGCAGAGTCAGCACCTGGTTAAGGTGAAACTCCGACACCACCTTCGGAAGGAATTTCAGGTGGGGTGCAGGACAACCTTGTCCCTGTGGAAGACCAGATAAAGAGACTGATGGAAAGCGCCTGAGCTCTCCCATCCTTCTGGCTGACGTGATAGCCACCAAGAAGGCGGTCTTCCACGACAGGTGGGAAATATTGCACCTGTGCATCGGTTCAAATGGCTTGCCCATGAGCATGGCCAATACCAGCAGTAGATCCCACTGAGGTGGAGGTTCTCGCACCGGAGGGGAAATGTGGTCAAGGCCTTTGAAAAAGCGCCTGACCACCTTCTCCTGTGCCACCAACTGCTTCCCGGCCCATGCCTGGTAAGCAGAAATGACTGCCAGGTGCACCTTAAGGGTCGTCGACCGAAGCCCTTGCTGAGAAAGGGACCACAGATAGTCCAGAATGCTTGCCAAGGGACAGGCGGAAGGGTCCAAGCACTTCCCCTGACACCAAATGGAGAATCTCTTCCATTTGAAGGCATAGCATTTCCTGGTCGACTCCTTATGGGACGCCTCAATGACGTTGAGGACCTCGTCGGAAAGACCCAAGGCCTGGAACTCTAGCTGCTCAGGAACCAGGCCGTCAGGTCCAGGGATTGAAGGTCGGGATGGAATACCTTCCCCTGGTTGACTGAGATCAGGTCCGGGCGGGCTGGAAGCCGCCTCGGGAGTCTGGAGCTGACGCTGAGGAGATCTGGATACCAGAACTGGTGAGGCCAGTCTGGGGCTACCAGAATCACCTGCGCCTTGTCCCTCCTCGCCTTGAGAAGCACCTTGTGGATCAAGGGAAATGGAGGAAAGGCGTAGAAGAGGCCCGGATCCACGGCCTCGAGAAGGCATCCCCCTGCAGTGAGCCCTGCTGAGGGGGGCCGGGCATGGAACAGTCTCAGCTTCGCATTCTCCCTGGAGGCAAACAGGTCCACTTGAGGCGTGCCCCAGTGGGAGAAGACATCTTGTACTACCTCCGGCAGTAGAGACCACTCGTGAGACGCAGTTCCTATCCGGCTTAGGGCATCGGCCAGGGTGTTGGAGGCACCTGCCACGTGAATGGCTAGGAGATCCACCTCCAGGCTGCGCATGAGGGACCATATGCGGAGAGCTTCCTTGCATAACAGCATGGAGCGCATCCTGCCCTGGCGGTTTAGATAATACATGGTTGTGATATTGTCTGTCTGGACCTGAACCACTTGACCCTGTAGAAACGGAGCAAAGGCGGTGAGAGCTAGGCGGACTGCTCGGAGCTCCAGCAGATTGATATGGCATTGGGACTCCCAAGGGAACCAGAGGCCATACGCTCTGTGCTCCCCCAGATGGGCACCCCAACCCATCAGAGATACATCGGTCGATAGAGAGACCAGTGGCTCGGGGTGGACAAACGGGATGCCCTCCTGCAGATGTGCCAGAACGATACACCACTGGAGAGCGTTCCACATCTCCTGGGTCACTGCCAAAGGCTGGTCCAATGGATCGCAGCATTGTGACCACTGGCTGACCAGTTCCCATTGAAGGGGACGCATGTACCAACGGGCCCAGCGGACCACGCTGGTGCAGGCCGCCGTGAGGCCCAGGAGGTCCCGGGCAGGGCGCAATCACCCAACCAGAAATGATTGGGCAAAGGAGGAAAGAACCTCGGCCCTGTCCGCTGGGAGCCGAGCTCTGGCTCGAGGAGAGTCGAGCTCTGCCCCGATGAAGAGTATCACCTGCTTCGGCATGAGTTCCAACTTGGCCTCGTTGATGAGGAGGCCAATCTGAGAGCAAACCTGGAGGGCCAGATCTCTGGACTGCTCCACCTCCGCTCTGGAGGGGGCTGCAATCAGCCAGTCGTCCAGGTAGGGGTACACCCAGACCCTTCGGCGCTGCAGGAATGCTGTCACCACTGCCATGCATTTGGTGAAGACCCTGGGAGCTAGAGAGAGGCCGTACTGCGAGAAAAAGGCAGGTAACTCTATAGACTGATTTAAGGCAGACTCCAGTACCACTTTAGGTAGAAACTTAGGGTTCGTGCGAAGAGCTACTCATTCCTTGTGAAAAATCAAATAGGGGATTTTACACATAAGGGCCTGGAGCTCAGAAATTCTTCGAACGGAAGTAATGGCCACCAAGAAGAGCATCTTCCACAACAGAAACTTCAGATCTGCGGAGGCCGCAGGCGCGAAGGGAGGAAGGGTAAGTTTCTCGAGAACAAAGTTCAAGTCCCAAGGGGGAGCAGGATTCCGGACAGGGGGCCTCAGATGAAGGACCCCTCTAAGAAAAGTCTTAGACACCTCTAATTGGGTGAAGGCTTTATCAGCGAAAGGAACATGGTAAGCTGAAATAGCGGCCATGTGCACTTTCAAGTAGGAATGACTGAGACCCAGGTCGGAGAGATGACGTAAATAGTCAAGCAGAACGGCCACAGGACAGGAGAAAGGCTCCCTGTTCCTAAAGGCAGCCCAAATAGAAAATCTCTTCCATTTCATGGCATAAGTGGACCTAGTGGAGGGTTTTCTAGCCTCCACCAGAATCTCAGCCACCTTTGGAGAGACACCAAAGCAAGATTGGGCTAGGTCTGCAGGAGCCATGCATGAAGTTGCAGGGACTTGAGTCCCGGATGGACCAGGGTCCCCTGATCCTGGGTCAGCAATCCTCGAGATAAAGGAAGAGGAAGAGGAGGAACCTCTGAGAATTGTTTTAGAAGAGAGAACCAGATTTGCCTGGGACAGAAAGGAGCGATCAGAATCATTCTCACTCCTTCCGTTGTTAGTTTCTGCAGTACACGAGGGACCAGAGGAATTGGGGGAAAAGCATGGACGAATCAGCCCTTCCAGTTTAGAGACAGAGCGTCGCTCCAGAAAGCGTCTTGCTCTGGAGCGAGCAAGCAAAAGGTGGGAAGTTTTATGCTTTGGGAAGAGGCGAACAGGTCTACCTGAGGAGTCCCCCAAAGCTGGAAGATGTCATCTAGAACCTTTTGGTCCAACTCCCACTCGTGTGGCAGAGCCGAGGAGCGACTTAGCTTGTCCGCCAGGGTAATGTCGACTCCTGGAACATGGATCGCCATGAGGTGAAGGTTGTGAAGCATTGCCCAGTCCCAAACCCTCATCGCTTCCCTGCACAGGGGGTGGGATTGAGTCCCTCCCTGCTCGTTGATGTACCACACCATGCACATGTTGTCCGTTTGGACAGCTAGGTGACCAGAAAGGACGTATTGGTGAAGGGCTTGGAGCGCATATAGTACTGCTCGAAGCTCGAGCACGCTGATGTGGAAAGCTAGCTCCAATCTGGACCATAAACCCTGGGTTTGGTGAGAACCCAGATGGGCTCCCCAACCTTTGCCTGATGCGTCCGTGGTCAGAGTCTGGGAGGTGGGAGGATAACAGAAGGGGACCTCCTGAAACAGGTTCTCTCGAACCATCCACCATTGCAAGTCTCTTGTCATCAGCGAGGAGATCAGCACCAGATGATCTAGGTCATCTACGAGTTGATCCCACTGGGAGCGGAGAGTCCACTGAGAAATCCTCATGTGGAGCCGCTCGTGGGGAACTGTCAGGATGGCGGCCGCCATGAGCCCCAAGAGACGGAGAACTGACCTTGCCGGAACCTTCTTGGGTTCTGATAGCAGGGAAATCTGTGACTGGAGGGAGGTCGCCCTGTCTGGAAGAAGGAAGGCCTTACTCACCGTCGTATCGAGGATAGCCTCAATAAACTGTAGTCTCTGGGAGGAATCCAGATGAGACCTGGAATGGTTGATGGTAATACCCAGGCAAGTGAAAACCTGCTGGGTGAGGGAGAGAAAATGCAGGAGTTCCTCCCTGGACAAGGCCGCCAGGAGCCAGTCGTCCAGGTAGGGGAACACCTGAACTCCCATAGTACGCAGCTGGGCCACTACCACCGCCAGGCATTTGCTAAAAACTCAGGGGGCCGAGGAAAGATCAAATGGTAGTGCCCGGAATTGGTTATGGTCACCCTGGAAAACAAACTGGAGGAACTTGCAATGCAAGGGACGAATGGGGATGTGCAGATATGCGTCCTGCATATCCAGTGCACAAAGCCATTGACCCGGCCGAAGAAGGGGCAGAAGTGTTTGAAGGGAGAGCATCCTGAACTTTTTGTATTCAACGTAAAGGTTCAAGGAGCTGAGATCGAGAATGGGTCTGAGATTTCCTGTATTCTTTGGGACCAGGAAGAAATGAGAATAGTAGCCTGTCCCTTGAAGGTGAGGAGGAATGGGTTCTATGGCCTGCTTCGCGAGAAGGGCAGATATTTCTTCCCTGACTAAAGCAAGATGGTCCCTTGCGTAGGATGACTTTGGGGGGGGGGTGACAGGGAGGTTTCTGTAGAAACTCTATGGAGTGCCCCTCCATGATAATCTGAAGCACCCATGAATCCGTTGTTATCCTCTCCCAACCCAGAAGGTGGAGGGAAAATCTCCTTCCTATCGGTTCCTCCGGTGTGTCCGGAGGCGGTGGTAGAGGGGAGGAGTCAGGTGGTGTGAGGCAGCGCCGCAGCTGGGGCACCCGCTGCTTTTTTGGGCAGTGGGGGCCTGGCAGCTGCGGGGGCCTGGTGTTTAGTGGCCCACCTTCCTTGGGGTTTAGCTTGTGGCCAGCTGCGTCTGCGAAAAGGACGGCGTTGTGGGGGATGGGGATGGTTCATGGAATCCACAGATTTCAGAGCCGTCCCCTTCTCCTGCAAGTCGGTGATGGTGTCCTTGACATCACCACCGAAAAGCACTGAACCCCTGAAAGGTGCTTCTTGGATTGCTGACTGCACCTCCGGGACCAAACCTGACACGCGGAGCCAGGCGTGACGCCGAAGACTTACAGTGAACACAGAGCTCCACCCGGCAGTGTCCACTGTATCGTATGTCGTCAGCAGGATGTGACAACTGGCTGAACGAGCAGAATGGACTAAGTCAGCTAACTCCTGCTTGATTTGGGAGTCAGGTAAGAAGTCAATCTTGGATTCTGCCTGGGTAAGGATGGCCTTCTGGTGATCCCCCATATGAGCTACATAATTCAGGGCCCGAATTCCCAGTGTTGAAGAGGCATATATTTTTCTTCCATACTGGTCCAGGAGGCGAGATTCCTTATCCAGAGGAGACGCGCTTAAATGTTTGGGGTGTGCTGACCGGCCATGAGCGGCGCTAATCACGATCGAGTCTGCATGAGGGTGAGAATCCAAATAGTCTACACCCTCCGGAGCCTGGTATAGCCTGTTGGACTTCCTAGGAAGTGGGGCTAAAGCCGACGGTTGTTTCCAAATAGTGGAAACAAGGTGGGCATGAGGCTCGATCCAGGGTGGCACTAAAGTAGGAGCTGTAAGGGGCAGGTCCAGAGTCCTCAGCCGGGGCTTGGATGGAGAGCGAGGCTCATCGTCTCTCTCGGAGCATCTGTCGGAGGAATCCGAGAGCGAAGAAGAAGAAGCAGAAGCAGAATAAGACTCCCTGGCACGTCTAGGGGGAGGAACGGGTTCCTTGGGGGGATCCCTGGACACGTGTCCTGCCCCTCTCGGGATCCAGAGGGAAGGGCTCTGGAATCCGGAGGCGGTGAGGGAGTGTGCCGTCTCGGGCGTACAGGGCCTGGGATGGCACCATCACCGTAAGGCGGCTCTACTTCCTTGGTGAGCTGAGCCTTGGCCTCAGCCCACCAGGAAGCCAGAGTCTCCTGCATATCCACCGGCAGCCTAGAAGGCGGTGGAGGAGGAGGAGGAGGGGAATAAGTATATGGATTATATCCGTAAGGCAAGTATCCAAAACCGGCTGCTGGAAAACGGTGCTGGGTACTGCAGCGTCGGCGGAATCGGCCGTCGGGTACTGCGGCTGATGCGGCCATGGACCGGTAAGACCGCTGCTGATAGGGACAGCATGTACCCGGCATTGAAGGAGCTGCCGGAGCAGGACGGTTCAGAAGGAGGCCCCATGGGCGGGTCAATATTGAGAGGTCTGGGGGTCAGGCCCGACGGAAGGGGGAATATCCCCTGCCGGGGCCAGTGGGCAGGCGTCGGTGGGACTGGCGTCGGAGCCGGCATCCGAGGGGGGTCAGTGTTAGATCCGGTTCCCTAGGAGGAGGGTCTGACGGTGGTGGAATATCCCCGGCATCGCCTGGGGATGGTGGAGAAAAGTCCCCGGGGTCAGGCTGGGGTGACTCAGGCTCCCCAGACGGCAGCGAAGGCTGCGGGGAACCAGGTACAACGGGGGTTGGAAGGTCCGTCATAGGTTCCGACGCCTGGTGCACATTGGGGAGCCAACGGGCGGCTTAGGGTCTGTTCTTGCCCGGCCACCGACTTATGGGTACCTGGCCGAGGCGGCCGAGGGAGAGAAGCTGCACGATCCGAGGGGGATGATCGCGGCGCTGCCCCGAGAGTCAGGCGCCTTATCAACCTACTCCCAGCGGATGTCGGAGAAGCCGATGTCCGGCTCTGGGGAGGTGCCCGCGCCAGTAGGCCGCAAGCCTGTGGCGGTACTGGGGCCGGAGGCCTCTCTTTGCCTGGAGGCACTCCCAGGCTCCGAAAAGAGCCTGATGGGCAGGCCCGCCCACCAAAACCTTGAGGCTGCCGCCGACAATCCTCGAGGGGATGTTACTTGGCCGCGATCTGGCCGGAGTCACATGCGCGAGGGAGGCCTTCTCCCGTGCCTTTCTTTGTCCCACTTTTTACGGTATCCTTCAGGAGAAATCAATGCCTGCCTGAGCTTCTTCAATTCTTTTTCCATTGAAGACATCTTCTTCTTGAGCAGATGGGCTTCCAGGGACTGTTGCGCCGCTCGTGGTAGTCGTGCTGAAGTGCAAGCAATGCAGGCACTTGTTGACCAGGTGGTCGGGGCCTTAGCAAAAAAGGCAGAGAGAATGGCCATCCTTGTGTAAGTTGCCGCGATGAGTCGCGACTTGTTTTTGGACGGTGTAGGTGACGACATATACTGACGCTGACCTGAGGATGAGAAGAAAAAATACTCAAAACTTCAGTAAAACCGATGAAACAACAGGGCTTTACTAAGCACGAACTTTACCGCGAGACGCTGCACGAGCTAACGGCGGGAAAGAACTGGAAGGTGGGTGTCCGGGACCGCCCCTTTATACCGACATCGTCTGACGCCGGTTACCTGACGTGGGGGCGGTCCCTCGCCAGGGACTGCTAGCTAGAAATTTTTCTGTGGGGTCCTGCCGTCGGCCGGCATCAGTCCTATATGTAATTACCTACTACAAGAGCCCTCTCAAAGTAAGATCTACTGCTGTGGAAGCTGCCACGTGGCCCAACAGCTGTAGAAAGTGTCTGTCTGGACGAGACATTACAGGACGAAAAGAGGAGGCCAGAGTGACCAATGACTGAACACTTGAGAGAGGAAGAAATGTTCTTGCTTGAACTGTATCTGTTTCCACCCCTATGAAGGTGAGAAGCTGGGCTGGTTCTAGAACAGACTTCTCTAAATTTAGAATGAAGCCCAAGGATTCTAGAAGTCTTTGGGTGACCTCTAAAGCTGACTTGACTTGGTCTGAGGACTGGCACACTAGAAGCCAGTCGTCCACATATGGGAATAGAAGGATGCCCTGCCTCCTGAGGAATGCCACCACCACTGCAAGACATTTGGTGAACACCCTTGGTGCAGATGTTAGACCGAAGGGCGTGGCCCTGAATTGGTAATTGCCTGAGGGCAACTTGAACCTGAGGTACTTTCTGTGGGAATGCCTGATAGGTACGTGGAAGTAGGCATCCTTGAGATCCAGGGAGTCACCATTTTTGAACTTTGGTTTTGTCAAATGTTTGTTCAGGTACCTTAAATCCAATATGGGTCGCCACTCTCCTATCATTTTGGGGGTAAGGAAGTATCTTAAATACAGTCCTTTTCGCCTTGTGACAAAGAGATACCTTCACTACTGCTTGCAGAAGCAGAAGAGAGGAGACTTCTGCCTCTAAGTCCTTTGTCTCCAAGGGAGAGGAAGGACTGAAAGACTTTGCTCTCATTCTTGGGAACCTTTTCAAACTGAGAGCAAGTCCCTGGCTCCCTACTTCCAGAACCCATCTGTCTGAAGTAACAGACTCCCAGGCCTGGGAGCAGTGAGCCAGCCTGCCCCCTACTGGGATTGGGGAGGCGACCCTGACTGACACCTCAGGGTGTCTGCTTGGCAGGGGGCTTGGACTAAGTAGCTGATGGGGTCCTAGTTCCCACACATCTACCTCTTCCCCTAAAGAACCTCCCCCACTCTGAAAAGAAGAAGAGGATGCCTGCGCTTGGTAAAAAGGCATGTAAAAAGGCCTGCCCCTGCCTCTAAACTGCTGCCTCTGAGGACTGGTCTGCTTCTCTTTCTTAGCTAAAACACAGTAAATAACCACTACCTACAACTACCACTTACTGGTACTGAGACAGAGGCAAGAATACCGAAATACTGATAACCACGGTTTGAAAAAAATGACCGATTCGAACTAGACCGAACTGAAGCGCAGGAGGGATCTCCGGAGCGACTTCACAGTAAGGTGGAGTAAAGAATCTGACGGTTACACTTCAGAGTACCACAGACAGAGGTTTGAAAACCGAGCTCGAGCTCAACGTTCTATGCCTTTGCATAGAGTTAACCCTTTACTCTTCAGAGCAGTTCAAGTGCTGGAGCTAACTGCATATCGTCAGAATACAGCAAGACTTCATGTTGTTTGAAGATGGGTTCTCTGGTAAGCAGAGGAAATCACCCTACGCCGGGCCATGGATGACAACCGGGAAAGACGAAGCCATGCCATCTGCCTAGTGCAGAGCAGATCACTGTCCCTACAATCCTGGAAGCCAACTCGTTAGCGTCAAAGGATACCCTTGCTTGGTGCCTCGCTAGCTCCAGGCCCTGAGCAGAGAGGGCAATGGCTTGTCTGGTTACCTCCGAATCAGGCAGAGAGGCTAGGAGTTGACCTAACCTGGACCACAAGAACCTGTCATAGGATGCACAGTGGGCCTGATGTGAAGCAATGGACATCAAAATCCATGCCAAGTAAAATGTCCTTCTCCCCCAGAAATCAAAATCCGCAGAGTCTGAGTTTGGGGGCCGGTCACGGTGAGGGGTGCAAAGCTCAGGAGTATCCAGCTGCATCAAGGTACCATGGTACCTCAGGGATCAGTCCTGGGGCCAGTCCTCTTCAATATCTTCATCAGTGACACTGCAGATGGACTAGAGGGTAAAGTTTGTCTGTTTGCAGATGATACCAAGGTCTGCAACAGAGTAGATGAGCCAGATGGGGTGGGCAGAATGAGAAGAGATCTGGATAAACTAGCAAAATGGTCAGAAGAGTGGTAACTGGAGTTTAATGCAAAGAAGTGCAAGATCATACACATAGGGAAGAGAAACCCTGAAGCCACCTATAGGTTGGGTGGGGAGTTGCTGGCAGTCACAAGGGAAGAAAGAGACTTGGGCATCATCATCACCAATGACCTGAAATCATCCAAGCAAACCGCTAAAGCAGTAGGTAAGGCTAGGGGGATGTTGGGGTGTATTAGTAGGAGTATCACAAGTTGGAAGAGGGAGGTAATAATCTTTCTTTACAAGACACTTGTTAAGCCCCATCTGGAGTACTGCGTGCAGTACTGGAGGCCACACCTTCACAAGGGCATTAACCAGATTGAGGCAGTCCAGAGAAGGGCAACCAAAATGGTGCAGGGACTGCATCAGAAGACATATGAGCAGAGATTAACGGAGCTCAATATGTATACCCTAGAGCAAAGGAGGGAGAGAGGTGATATGACCGAAACATTCAAACACCTTAAGGCATTAACAAGGTGAAAGAGTCTAACATGTTTAAATACAAGAAAAATAGCAGGACAAGAGGACACAGCATGAGATTAGAGGGAGGCCAATTAAGGGGTAATGTGAGGAAGTTCTTTTTCACAGAAAGGGTGGCTGATGCATAGAACGGCCTACCTCAGGAAGTGGTGGCTATGAATACAGTGCAGGGACTCAAACAGGCATGGGATAGGCATAAGGGAGCAATGCAGATGAGTATTAATAGATAGGCCACTGACAGCAAAGGCCGATGGCACATTTATAAGGCAGAAAAAGAAATGGGCAGACTGGATGGGCCTTACGGTCCTTATCTGCCATCAGCTTCTATGCTTCCATGTTTCAAGCCCAAAAGAGGGTGAGGTATGTGTCCTGGCGACTCCACAGAAGCGCAATACTGTTGGCACAGATCCCTTGGGGCTGGAACTGTGGAAAAGGGACGCTGCCACAGCCGCAGTGACGCTTCCCAGAAGGGGACAGTCCAGGCGGGAAACACCAGGTTGACCGCACTGTACTCACCTAGGAAGGTGCATGTCACATGCTCGGGATTGCTCTCCGAAGAAGGGGAAATCCAGACATGCTGCTACATCCAAGGAGTGACTCCTTGGTGCCCATGGGGGGAACTCCCACGTGAGGAAAGCGGAGTCATACAGTCCGTGTAGCATGGCTCTGGTCCTTGCCAATGATGGCATCACCCACTAACTCGAAGGAGAATGCTGCCTCTGGGTCACCATCTGACTCTAAGTCAGTGAGCCTCCAGCACCAGGCTCAGGGTCATCAACAACCTCAGAGACAGGTCCATCTATGTCTCCACGGTTGGCACTGCCCTTGGTATTGTGCTTGGCATCGGCTTTGACATTGACCCTAGTGTCCTTGCCCACCCTGGTTTTGTGAATGGCACCAGATTTAGGGATGACACTGGGGACAACACCGTGACTGGTGCCTCGCCTTGAGCTGGACCAAAGACTGACACCATGGCAGTCATTGTATCCATCACTATGTCTGGTGTCATCTGCTTCCACGGTGTCACTACAGAAAGTGTGAATAGCAACAACCTCACCTTGGCAACAGAATAATGACTATCCCCACTGTTGGTCCCTCTCCAGAAATCATAAGCCATGTCAGAAGAGGGCTCAGCCTTGTCTCCAGTGCCACCAACCGTGTCTTCTTAGCAATCAGTGACAACGGCAGGATGGTGCCAGAAGATGACACCGGGGTGTAGACCGAGTGTATAGCTGTGTATAGCTGTGGCCTCACCACCAGAGGCATCTGCTGCTCAGGGCAGACAGACTACGAAGGGTTCTCAGCCAGCTGTCAAGAAGGAGCTGGATGTCCCACAGACCCAAACACTACGGCCTCCAAAGGCTCAGCACTGTGAGGTTGAGGAGGACCTGTACTTCTGAGGAACCAGAAATCCCAGGAAGAGGCCCAAGGGAAGGGCCCAAAGACCTAGCCTTGGCTGCACGTATGTGATACCTGCCTCTGAACAACCCCCACCTCAGCGAGCAGTTCTCTTAGGTATGGTGGTACATCAAGAAGCAGGTATCATATGCATCCATATTGTGCTGTGGGCCAGTACAGGCCATGCAGCAATGATGCCAGTCTGGAGGCGCCATGCTTTTCCCACAGGGGCACTGACATATCATGGGAGGCTGTCAGACTTTCTTTAATGACCTAGGCCCTTTCCTATCGGACTTCTGGTTCATGGAAAATAATAAAGATAAGTAGAACCACAAATATTAGTAAAAATAGCGCAACACACTAGAAAAATGACGATGAGTTGAACTGAGGCAATATCACTCCCACAGTGTGCACTCAATAGGAGAAAGACCAGAACTGACGTGAGTGAGAGAGAGAGCCAGCAATAGTTATTGGCTGACGCATGACACCATGAAGGAGTGCACAGGTGCTGTGCTCTGTAGCCTTGGCCAGCTCCTTCCCAGTAAACAAACTGCTCTTGCAGGGCCCTAGTATCTCTGGCCCCAGACCCAGAAGTGGGAATCAATGGCGAAGACTGAGTCTTGGAAGATCACTGGCTCTTTGTGGAAAAAGCTCTTTAGCAAAACAGATCCAAAAGCTGTGTTCTTCTATGGTTACACCCCTAGTCAAGCAGACAAGCAGTTTTTCAGGCCAGGGACAGTGTGGGAGGCAAGGAGACAGCAGGGTCTGTGGTTCTGCAAGCTGGAACCATTATCCAGCGTATGTTTACCTGGGAAATGGCTTTAGGGCTGGGGACCACTGTCATGGGACTCCCTCAGTCCCCAGAGCTGGAGTCACAATACTGTGCACCTGCTCCAGAATATGGGAAAGTGTGGTCATTAGTTACTGTGAGACTGGTGTCAGCATTTAGCTAATGACTTCAAAGAGCCCTTTACACCTCACACAGTTTCAGAAGCACAGAACCAGGACACAGAAACTGTGGGAGGAGGACTTGCCAGTCTCATTAAGGGAACAAGGACTGAATTAGCCCAGTCTGGCCTACCAAGTCACAAGGGACTTCTTGTGCATCCATTTATGGGCCAAATACTTTTTGTCTAATTAGTGGGCCCAATCTGTCTAGACAGTTATCATGGGCAACAAATAAAGATTTGTTTTCGTAACTTCTCATTTTGTTCCTCCATCCAGCATGGTAGATGTACTGCCTTCTGGCCAATTTTGGCCATCATGAAGCCGGGTGGAAGTGATTTAACCCTCAGTAGCTCCCTGCTGCTAGTCCCATCTCAGGGTCATACTGGCACCAGGCCCACCGCTCCAGTGGAAGAGCATGTACTGTGTGCCCCGCCATGAGCTCTGCAGTGTCCCCCCTCTCTTTCGTCCCTGCCTGCTGCACTACTGCCTGTATTACTAGCTTTATACGCCAAAACTGAAACTTAAAATCAATCCTTCAAGTTGGCCTGGTGGCACTGATAATTGAGGTGCTGGACACCGCACCTCACATCATGCCGGCGACCTGGGGTTGAGAGCAACCTCGGGTTGCCAAGAGTTGGCAGAGGAGGAACAGGACTGAGCATCTGATGGACTCCTCTCTTCTCCTGGGGAGGGTTGTTATCCCCCTCTTTGGCTGCCCCGTGGAGACCAGTGGGCAGCGCCAGAGCCAGGGAGGCAAAGGAGCGCTGATACATAACGGGCTCATGCCACGAGGGGATGAGGGGGCAGGGTGAAAATGTAAAAACACATGGATCTGACAGGCTCTGTGATGGCTTGATTCATCTCTGGTCCTGGCTCTGCCCAACATCTGGATTGTGCTCCAGGGAGAGGAGGAGAGCCGGCACTTTTCCCTTTGGCCTCACCATGGGGGGGGGGTAATCCATGGGAGAATCACCAGGTGCAAGTGGGATTGGGGAGGCTGGGCCCTGAAATACAAGCCATCAGAAAGGGGGCCAGAGCTGCCTGCCATATCTGAGGCTGGCAAAAAGTATAACAAGAAAAATCAATCCTTCAACTAATAGTCTGCCAGAAGTTCTTAATGAACCGGTCATTCTTTGAATTAGGTTCACTTGGGTATGGTGGTAAATAATTAGGAGGGCGGGGTCGGAAAATGCTTTCCTGAGTGAATGGAACTAGTGGTAGTTATACAACATATTGAAGATTAAATTGTGAACAACGATAAAACTGTTCCATACCTGTGGTGTGAACCGAAGACATGGGGTATCCATAGGCCACTCAAACCTGACCACTTCTGTCTTGCTGTGGTTGGTCATTGTGAAGGTCACCTGATATGCCTTGCCAATGTGACAGTCCCCAAACTGAATGTGATCCACTCGAGCCGCTATGAGTTAAAAAAAAACAGATGCAATTTAAAGAGGTACAAACAAGATAAGGATTCTTCTGGCTCAGTCATAGGGGATCCACTGATCAGCTTAAAAGGAATGCATTAATGGTATCGTAGGGCTTGCGTTAACCCCCTACTGAAGTCCCCAAATGGGAATTTTAAGGATTTTGAAGATCAAGAATGAAAGCAGTGCTTCAGCATTGACCCTGTATATGGAAAGGTTTTCATTAGCACAAAAAGTATCAGGTAATGTCAGCCACTACAGTAAATTACTGACCCCAGGATTCTCTGGTCTGGCCCCCAACATCTGAAGCAGAGGGTGAACCTGACCTCAACTTTTCCAGTGCTAATGCAAGCCCTGGTATCGGTAGGTTACTCACATGTTCGATGAAATAATACATTAATTGGCAGGAAATAATATTCTATATAAAAAGACAAGATGGCCTCACTGAATGAATGACAGATAGCACAATGATGATTTCAGACATGCATGTCTTTTTTTAGCAAGGGTGCATCCCTTAACAAGCCCAGCTCTGAAAACAGACAGCACTATACTGAAGAACATCTTCCTTCCTTCCTTTTGTTCTATTCTTCTATTCTCCCATTTTCTGTCTCTTCTCTGTCTGGTTGCACAACCAGATTTTCTCGTGAGACCTAGGACTTGATCATCCTGATGGTCTTGCAATTCTCTGCCTCTAGCTGTCTCTCTACCCTCACTTGCTGTTCTGTTTTTTTCTCCCTCTTGCATATCTGCTGGTATAAAAATATATGTGACTCTTTTTGTGGAAATGTAATTGATACTGGGATCCCTTTGTTAAAAACTGTATATAGTAATACTGTTAAAATGATTGCAAAGCTAAAACTGTGTATAGTTATACTGTTGAAATGATTGCAAAGCTATTTAGAACTCAAGGGGTTAACCTGAGATGCAATTTTTAAGCCTTTTGCAGAAGATGTAAACAAGAGGTCAGTTCTGGGTCACAATGTTCTTTCTGCTGCACTTGCTGAAACTGACAAGACCACTGGAAACTTACAAGACCACTGTGTGATAAGCATGCTATTTTCTTAACAAGCTCCTGCATAGGCTTGTAAAAAAGAGCTGCAATTTCTTGCAAAAGACAGAGAGAGAGAGACTGAGATTGGGAATTAAGAAGAAAAACTCAGAAGGACTCTATTTTCTCTGTTTCTTCTGCCATTGTAAGTAGTTACTCTGAGCAATTTCATTTTTTTTATTTTACTGTTAATAATAAAACTCTTGTGAATTTTACAACTGCTTCTGGTTTTCCTATGCTTTCTGACTTGTGCCTCAACACTTCCTTCCTTCTTGTTTTTATTTGCCAGTTAAGTATGCTAGACAATGCCTATTTTCAGGCATGATCTGGGAGGTTATAACAGCACCAGGACAATACATTATAGAACAATATGTAAACAAAACATAACAGTCATACACCCAAATGATACAATTATGCATGCCAGTGACTCTTCAGCAGTGACATAAAATGCTGTGTATAAGAACCAACCCCACAACCAGATGTTGGAGCGCAAACCAGCAGACCAAACAGCAATGGCCTAGTTACGTACAGGAGTATGTAGCCTAATTAAAAAGGTGCATGCAGTAATTTCTGTGAAAGACCTATGCTGTTTAGAAGAGATGAATCTCAGAGGAGACAGAATTCCATAATCTAAGCACAAAGGTAGAACAAGCCAAAAGTTTGAGGCGTTGTCAGCAGGCCAACCTCAGCTGACCTCAGGAGGTATGAGCTTCTGACAGGATGAAGGAGCATGGAAAGGGAAGCCGGCATCTGTTTGTGAAGGGTAATACTGATGACACCCCCTATAGTAAAATCACATGGGGGGGTACTCTAGCTTGGTATATAAGTCACAGTGGTGTGTTTGGCAATTGGCAGCAAGGGAAAAGTGGCAAATATTATATGTGATATCTCCTTTCAGTCGGGTAGCTTTGGTAGAGGAGAAGAACACAGGCAGTGCACACAAAAGCTTTGGTAGGAGGATGCCACAGGTGATGGCAATGCAGGCACTGGGGCAAGGTTACCGCTAATTTTGTAAGATATCCCTAGCCTGGAATTTATAGCCTTTCCGATGCCCGTAATATGTAATGAACAGTCCAAAGAAGGACCTAAGGTGCCTACGAGGTGACTGAAGCTTGTTACAGAGGCAAGAGAGATTCTGTCTCTACACAAAACTGTCAAGGGGGATGGACAGCTTTTCAGCCTAGGCACCGATCTGAAAAGTGTTGCCTCAGTTTTTGATGCATACAGTAAGCAGTTGTTGGTGAGAAGCCAATTTTGTAACTTCTGGAAGTCTGAGGAGAGCCTGCTGGTAATATCGACAATACTGTTTGCACCCAAGGATAAAACCAAGTTGTGTGCGTAGCGAATGGGCATGCTGCGTGCAAGACAATGGTGAACATTATTTACGCACAAGAACAAAAAGGAGTGGCCCAAGGACAGATCCTTGGGCTACACCCACCTTGGCAGATGCAGGGTCAGAGGACATAGATCCAAATTTGGAACCTGTTATGCAGATAATTCTTAAACCAGGGAAGTGCAGACCATGAAAATACCTAGATCACCAAGTCTGCCACACAGTAGGGAGTGATCCACAAGGTCAAAGTCCTTGGTGAGGTCTATGAAAATAACCCCACTCAAGTTACCCGTCCATAGCACAAGCGATGCTAGTAGTAAGGGTCAAAAGGGCAGTGTTAGTACAATGCCCTCTACTAAACAATGGAGAGCTGGATTCAAGACAATACAGGAGATCAGGTATTGGTGAGTTGAAAGGAAACTATTTTTTCCAGGACTTTGTTAAGAGCTGGGAGTATGATACTATGACTATAGTTACTAGTGTCCTTGGGAGCCCCTTTCTTATAGACAGGACTAATATTAGACATCTTCCATAGGTCAGGTACAACACCAGAAATAAAGGACATACTTAATGATCCTGATGACATGAAGGGCAAGCTCACAGGCAGCAGTTTTAAGAAGATTTGGTTTACAGTACTTCCCTCTGATCCAGCAGACTTTGCTTCAGGTACAGTTTAGGATGCTTGCAGACCTCAGTTTTAAAGTAGAAAGGTGGGTGATTCTTGTCTTTATCTGAGGCACTGGCTTAACATGTCTATTCAGACTTACTTTTTATTCATTTTCAAAATGAAAATGCAAATAAAGATACTTGATTCCAAATCCAGAATGAGGTGATACCAAGAGTATTATAGTAGGTAACACTTACCTCTGCATTCAGTGTTACACTATATTGGGGATTGCAAAAAGTTTAGTACAAAGTTCGGTGTTTAAGATCTGCCCACTGCAGCATGCCCACGGATGACCATCCGATAACTGGTAACATCAAAAGTCCACAGAACGAATCCCTTCAATTAGGATGGGCCTTTAGTTAAAAACCTGGCCCTGGACTCCATGAACCAGGTAAAATTCTCTGAGAACACAGCCCTTTACAGGTTACGAACACTGTCTCCTAACTGCACTCCTGCTTCTACATAAGGTTAAACCACAAATACGTTTTTGAGGTTTCAAGAGAATCCCCTCCATAAAGTCACAAACTTGTAGTTGTTCTGAAAGAGAACTCCGGTCTCTATGAGAACCGACACTTTTGGAAGGCTGGGACCACCACTGGCTCAATGGTATGCCTAGCACCCAAGCATTGATACCAACCCAAGGAGGGTCCAGGAGCACAAGCACTGATACCAACCCAAAGAGGGTCTGAGGGCACATGCAGTAACACCAACCTGAAGAAGGGGCTGAGCACACAAGCAGTGATACCAACCCATAGAGGGTCTGAGGGCACACGCAGTGACACCAACCTGAAGAAGGGGCTGAGCACACAAGCACTGATACCAACCCAAAGAGGATCTGAGCACACAAGCACAGATACCAACCCAACAAGGGTCCGAGCGCGCAAGCAGTGACACCAACCTAAAGGAGGGGATGAGCACACAAGCACCTGCCGGCCTAGTGGCGCTGAGGGTTGAGGCGCTGGACGCAACACTTCACGCCATGCCGACAACCCGGGTTCGGGAGCGAGCCCAGGCTGTCGGTGGGGATGGGGAAGGATGGAGCACCCCAGGGGTTGCTCTCCTTCCCCGGGAAGGGGGGATTCACTCTTCCGATGCACTGGCAATCCCTGGCAGAGGCTGGGGTAACTGCAGGGCACAGTGGCAGAAGCAGGGGGATTGAAGCAGCGGTGGATGTCCTCCAGGTACATGGGGGAGTGTGCGTATGCTGGGCTGGACGTCATTGCACGTCCATGCTCCGGAGAGGAAACAAGTCAAAATACCTACCGTTGGGTGAGGCGACAGCGAACACAGGCAGGTGGTCTGACCACACGCCCAGTGTCGGCCGATTCTCTGGTCTCCCTGGGGTCTGGGGCTTCTCCTTGGGGAGCCAGGAGAGCATGGACCTCGCATACCCGATGAAGCACTTGGAGGTCAGTCCAGGTGGGCGGTTGAGTCCGGCAGCTGCAGATGGGAACCCGAGAGATGCCCCGAAGGTAGGGTGCATAAATAGAAGTTACAAAAAAAAAAAGAGATCCAGCACCTAGGTACAGGATAGCATAAAGCTTGATCAGCTGGGCATACAGAAAAAGGCAACTCCCCTAGCATCCCCCTCTCCTAGGCACCAGTGG
Source organism: Neoceratodus forsteri (assembly GCA_016271365.2). NCBI lineage: Eukaryota > Metazoa > Chordata > Ceratodontiformes > Ceratodontidae > Neoceratodus > Neoceratodus forsteri. The sequence goes on from CM028130.1 coordinate 1,619,900,147, forward strand.
AGAAAAGCTGCTCCTTGTAGTGAAGCTATGTTGCTAGTTAGCAACGGCTGGAGAGATCTGCAAGGTGGAGAAAGAGGTATCAAGTAGCACCATCAGAAACCTCCTAGAAGGAGAATGCGTAGGAGCAAAAAAAAAAAATACAAAGAACATACTTTTTTTTTTGTAAAGAGGGGAGACCCTCGTTCCTATATGTATGTATTTTTTGTTTGTTCACTGGTAAAAACACACTGGTTAAAAGACCAGGAAAGCAGGAGAGGGCAAGAGATCCTGATTCCCACAAGGAAGGACAGGGTAATCTCTCCAAGGAAGGGGGAGAGCCATGAGGGAGTGGCAAGATAATACCAAGTATCCATCATCACAGGGTGAGCTGCCCAGAGGCCCTGACTCTTACCTGAGTGGGGGATGGAGGGTGGGCATGTGAATGGTGAAGATATTCTGGAAGATCAACAGTTATGGTGAGTACTTCATTTCATATCGTCCAGGAATCAATCTTCACCATTCTTTCCCACTTATGGGTCAGACTACCAAGCTTAACCCAAAATAGGGGAGGAGTTGGCTCACCCTGAGGGAAGAAGTTATCCCTCAGTCCTTTGGTGGGGGATGACCACTGGAGGATGGGACTCCTCACAGGTCCAGTTGGACCCAAGACTGATTGGGGGCAGATGGAGGCTCCCATGGCCCTGACAACTCACATCTGACCCTGCAGGAGGAAAGATTAGCCCCCCAGAAATGCAAGTTGACTACCCTACGCTGGACCAGGGGTGCCAACCAGGAAAGGAAAAGCCATGCCATTTGCTGAATGCAGACTGCTGTTCCCATCAACCTGGAAGCTACCTCGATGATGTCATAAGACACCCTCGCTTGGTGCCTCACCAGCTCCAGGCCCTTGGCGGAAAGGCAAATGACCTGCCTGGCTGCCTCACAATCAGGAATGGACACCAAAAGTTGACTCACTGTCACCTACAGGCACTTTCCATAAGCTGCCTGATCTGCAGAAATGCACATCATGGTGCATGCTGCCACAAAAACTCTACTTCTCCAGCATCGATCTCTGCAGAGTCAGTGTCGGTGGGGGCGGTCATGCTCCGGGTTTCTAGGCCCAGAGGGGATCTGCAGCACCAAAATCCCCAAGGTGGGATGAGAGATAAAGCCTGGAGACCCAGTGGAAGTGCAATACCTTTGCTGGACATCCCTACGGGCTAAAGAGGGGCCAAAGGGATGGAGCCAAACATTCCTGGATACCTCTGTAAATGGCTGGGGCCCCAGAGGGATGACAGAAGCAGCATCACTGTATTCCCAAAGGTATGACACTGCCAGGGTAGCAGTATTGCGACTATAAAGTGGCAAAGACTCAGGTCCTCCATCATCTTAAAAGAACTGTTGGTACTAGGAGTTCTCAACTTCAGAAGAAAGCTGGACCAAAAAATCCTCTTCCTCAGAGGAGGAAGTGGAGTGGAGGAGCTGGATTCAAGTAATGGAGGTGCAGGGACCACTAAAAAAGCATGATCTGCTCTGAGGTGAACTTGGTGGAACACACCAGCCATTGATCTCAGTTGCTTCCAGATCATGGGCCGCAAGGGACCCACAATTCCTGGGAGAGCAAGGAAGAGGGGTAGAGGAGGAGGAGGGTCATGGGTGACCAGGCCAGATCCTCTGCCAGGTCTGTGAGAATACCCAGAGGACCTTGCCTGGGGGGGACCTGGCAAACTTGGTCATCTGAAAATGACCAGCATCAATGGACCAATCCACATGGTGCCCTTGGGGGAACCCCCAGGTGGGAAGAGTGGAGCCATATATGTCCCACAGGGCGGTTTCAGTCCCCACCAGTGGCAGTGACAAACGGTTCCAGTGAGAAGCTAGTCCCCGGGCTAGCACTGCGACCCCTGCTAAAGTTGCTACCATCTCTAGAAGGGTTGAGCCTGTCACGGGGCCGTGGGTCACAGAGAGTCAGACAGGTCAGGTTAAACGCTGATGGCACAGCATATGTTTATTGCATCTCTGGTTTGTGTACTGCTGCCAGCCACCTGCTTGGTGGTCACACCTACTCTGGACACACTTCTACTGGACACTCAGCTTGCAGTTCTGGCACCTTTCTGCTGACTTACTTCTTTCACTGGTGGTCCAGTTGATCATAATTTAGCAGAATGATGGAACCAGAACCCCTCTAACATGATGGGGGAGAAAGCAAGTACAAACATTTAATTGATTTGAATGAATTGCAGGTTTTAAATCAGTTTTTGTTTGGGGGGGCACTGGTAATAGAACTGTTTGTTTACTTCTTTCACTGCCATCTATTGACCCTCTGCTGTAGTGAGGGCAGGCACATCCCTAAAATGCTCCCCCTATCACAGCATGAAGGGCAGATCCCGCTGTTAACACTATATGTGGGACGGTGGGTTGGAGTGAAGACACAGAAGGCGAGAAATACAGGTTACTCACCTGTAACAGGAGTTCTAGGAATGGTATATGTTGTTCATCCACACTCATTGGCAGTATCCTTGCCGCTTTAAATCTTGCCGGAAGGTCTTCAAGCTTGCTCCTCCCACCCACCCGGGTGGTATAACTCTCGGCTCCGCCCATGGCGTAGATCTGGCCCGCTGGAAGCTCAGGTTGTGCGTCGAGCCGGGAGAGTCGGGTGGGTGTGGATGACAACATATACCATTCCTAGAACTCCTGTTACAGGTGAGTAACCTGTATTTCTGGAGACATGGATATGTTGTTCATCACACTCATTAACGAACTCTAGCAGTTCTCCGGGAGGAGGGAGGCAAAACGACACCCCAATACTTACTTGGGAAGAGACTGGAGAACCGAGGCCCCGAAACCAGCATCCCGCGTGACTCAAGGTCGATGTGTAATGGGTAATAAAGGTGTTTGCTGACTTCCAGGTAGCAGCCCTGCAGATTTCCTGGATAGGGACGTCCCTGGAAGCAGCCACCGTTGCAGCAGTATGGCGGTAGAATGAGCTCTTATCCTCTGGGAGGCTCCATGCCCGCTAACTTATAGCAGAGATCTATGCAGGAGGTTACCCACCTGCTTATCGTCCGCCTTGGCTGCAGGTCTGCCAGATGCGGCTTCAGCGTAGGGTGACAAACAGCTGGCGAACCTCTCCCGACCTCAGCCGGCGCTTCCTTATAATAAGCGAGCGCCTAGGGTCCAGAGTATGGAGCCTATATTCGGCCTCTGGAGGTGTGATTGGGGTAGAACACCGCAGAGTCAACACCTGGTTAGGGCGTGAACTCCGACACCACCTTCGGAAGGAATTTCGGTGGGGGCGCAGGACAACCTTGTCCCTGTGGAAGACCAGGTAAGGAGACTCGATGGAAGCGCCTGGAGCTCTCCCATCCTTCTGGCTGACGGATAGCCACCAAGAAGTGGCCTCCACGACAGGTGAGAGAGAGCACACCTGTGCATAGGTTCGAATGGCTTGCCCATGAGCTTTGCCAGTACCAGCAGTAGATCCCACGGAGGTGGGGTTCCCGCGACTGAGGGAAATGTGATCAAGGCCTTTGAAAAAGCCAGACCACCTTCTCCCGCCACTGACTGCTTCCTGCCCGCGCCCGGTAAGCAGAGATGGCTGCCAGGTGCACCTCTTAGGGTCGTCGACCTAAGCCCTTGACTAGAAAGGGACCATAAATAGTCCAAGATGCTTGCCAAGGAACAGGAGGAAGGGTCCAAGCCTTGTTCCTGACACCAAATGGAAAACCTTTTCCATTTGAAGGCATAGCATTTTCTGGTCGACTCCACGGGACGCCTCAACTACATTGAGGACCCGTCGGAAAGACCCAAAGCCTGGAACTCTAGCCGCTCAGGAACCAGGCCGTCAGGTGCAGGGATTGAAGGTCCGGATGGAACACCTTCCCCTGATTGACTGAGAGCAGGTCCGGGCGAGCTGGAAGCTGCCGCGGAGTCCTGGAGCTGAGACTGAGGAGATCTGGGTACCAGAACTGGCGAGGCCAGTCTGGGGCTATCAGAATCACCTGCGCCTTGTCCCTCCTCGCCTTGAGAAGCACCTTGTGGATCAAGGGAAATGGGGGAAAGGCGTAAAGAGGCCCGGGGTCCATTGCCTCGAGAAGGCATCCCCCTGCAGCGAGCCCTGCTGAGGGGGGCGGCATGAACAGACTCAGCTCTCATTCTCTCGTGGAGGCAAACAGGTCCACCTGAGGTGTGCCCCAAAGGGAGAACAGATGCTGTACTACCTCCGGCAGGAGAGACCACTGTGGGATGCAGCCCTATCCGGCTCAGGGCATCGGCCAGGGTGTTGGAGGCCCTGCCACGTGAATGGCTAGGAGATCCGCCTCCAGGCTGCGCACGAGTGACCAAATGCGGAGAGCTTCCTTGCATAGAAGCATGGAGCGCGCCTCCGCCTGGCGGTTTAGATAGTACATGGTCGTGTGGTATTGTCCGCCTGGACTCGGACCACTTGACCCCGGAGGAACGGAGCAAAGGCGGTGAGAGCTGGGCGGACCGCCGGAGCTCCAGCAGGTTGATGTGGCATCGGGACTCCGCTGGGACCAGAGGCCATGAGCCCGGTGTTCCCCAGATGGGCACCCCAACCCACCAGAGAGGCATCGGTCGACAGAGAGACCGCCGCTCGGGCGGACGAACGGGATGCCCTCCTGCAATTGATCTGGAACGGTCCACCACTGGAGGCATTCCACATCCTCGTGTCACCGACACAAGCTGGTCCAAGGGATCGCAGTTGCCAGACCACTGGCTGGCCAGTCCCCACTGAAGGACGATGTTCCAGCGGGCCCAACGGACCACGCTGGTACAGGCCGCCATGAGACCCAGGAGGCTAGGAAGTCCCGGCAGGCGCAATTGCCCAACCAGAAATGATCGGGCAAGGAGGAAGAACCCGGCCCTGTCCGCCGGGAGCAGCTCTGGCTCGAAGAGAGAGCTGCGCCCGATGAATAAAATCACCTGCTTCGCTCGAGTTCCGACTTGGCCTCTGACAAGGAGGCCCAGTTGAGAGCAGACCTGGAGGCCAGATCTCTGGACCACTCCGCCTCCTTCCTGGAGGGAGCTGCTATCAGCCAGTCGTCCAGGTAAGGGCACACCGGACCCTCGGCGCCGCAGGAATGCTGTCACCACTGCCATGCATTTGGTGAAGACCCTGGGAGCTGGAGACAAGTCGAAGGGCATGGCTTGAACTCAAGAGAGATCCTTCCGCTCGAAGCGGGAATCTCTGGTGAGACGGACGGATAGGGACATGAAAACGCGTCCTGCAAGTCCAGAGAGCAGAACCACACCGCTGCTCCAAGGATGGTATTATCTGAGCCAGAGGACCATCCTGAAGGTTCGAGACCTTAGGAACTTGTTTAGGTCGCGTAGGTCGAGAATGGGGCGCCAGCCCCCCGTCCGTTTCGGAACCAGGAAGTACCTGGACACAAACCCTGGGTCTGAAGGAGGGTCCACCACCTCTCTTACCACCTCCTTCTGGAGGAGGAGAGTGATGTCGGCTCGACGAGCCGCCAGTGAGGCTGGGGATCCCGAAGCCCCCCGAGGGGCGACGGCTCTGAAGGGTGGTGCCTGCTCGAATTCCAGAGGCAGGCCTCTTCCCACCACCTCCAAGACCCACCTGTCCGTGGTAACAGCGGACCAGGCGGAACGGAAGTGCCGGAGCCGTCCCCCCACGGGGGGACCCAGGGGTAAGGTGACGGGGATGGGGCGACACCTCAGCCCGCCACTGGGCAGGCTTGGAGAGGACCGCCGAGGGACCTCCTGGGCCCTTTCCTCCTGCCTCCTGTTAGAGGAAGCCGGGCGGTTTGGGTTTGGGATGCCAAGGTGCCTGCTGGCCCTGACGTTAAGGCCGGGCGCGCTGGGGCACAGAAGGACGAAAGGGCTTAGGCTGTGGTTTGCGGCCTTTGTCCTTCTGAGCGGAAGAGACCGAGTCCAAGGTGGCATTGGACTTCTCGATCCTCTGCAGGTGACCTTCCACCCCAGGCGAAGAGGTCAGTCCCCAAAGGGAACATCCGCCAACTTGTGCTGGGTATCCAGTAAAGGTGGATATCCTCAGCCAAGCCTCGCCGACGAAGCCACTGCGTCGCCACCGATCTGGCACATGAGTCCCCTACATCCAAAGCAGTCTGGAGCTGCTGTTTGGCCACTGCCCTGCCCTGGTCCCGCACCTGCTTAACCGTAGTCTGCAGATCGGGGGGAAGATGAGGGATGACCTCATCCAGGAGCCCAACAGGGCATGAGAAAATGTGCCATGAGGACGGCCGAACTGGCCTGGACGAAGGCCGAGAGAGGACGACAGGAGACTTTTCGCCCGACATAGTCCACTTTCTTGGACTCCTTGTCAGGAGGTTTGTCCACATCCCTGGCGTTGCCGGCGCGCCGGAAAACGCTGTCGGTAACCAACCCCTCAGCAGAGGGGTGTTCCGAAAAACCGGACAAGGAACCGGTAGGGACCGCATACTTCCTGGCCATCCTGGCCGAAGGCGCAGGGCAGGAAGCAGGGCGCTGCCAAAGTTCCAGTGCTGGACCCACTATGGCCTCGGCCACCGGAAAGGCCTCCGTCGGAGAATCCTCTCGGTCCAGAATCTCCGTGAGGGGATACCTGGCCCGTTTGGAAACGGGTTCGAGCTCCATCCCGGTAGACTCCGAGATGAGCCGAAGCAGTCCTAGGAAGGACGACGGGCTATCGTCCATTGGCTGACCTCCTGAAGACTCCAAGTCCAGTCGCTTGGAGAAGAAGGAGGAATCATCTTCGGACTCGGAAGAGTCCTCGAAGAGCTGCCTCTGGCCTGAGCCACCCTTCACCTGCCGAGGTCGGTCGGGAGTGAGGGTAACTGACAGCCGATGGGGTAAACCCTTAGCCGACCGAGAATCCTTGGTCGGAGCCCCAATTGGTGGCTGTGGAGGCGGAGGTTCCACCGCAATCGGTGGAGCAGCTGGTTTTGGCCGAACAACCGGCCTGGGTATAGGCCCTCGGCAAGTCGAGGGGTTGTGTCGCTGCCCGGTGACAGTTACTTAATGGCCGGGAAGCGCGGAGTCGGCTTATTCCCCGCCAGGAGGAGCTGTTGTAACATAAGGTCCTCGCATCACGACGTAATTTACGCCAAGCCTCCCTCATCCGAGGAGGAGGAGCGGGGACGAAGCGGCGACGCCGCCATCATGTGCCGAGACCGAGACCGCCTATGACGGTGGGAACGGCTGGACCGCGGAGAGGTCCGAGACCGAGACTGAGAGTCCCGGAATTTCCGGGGTCGGTGCAGGGAGGTGTCGGCCGGAACCGACACTCCCTTCGGCTCGGAAGGTCCATCCGAGGGCTCCGGAACCGGAGGCACAGGCGAGCCCACGGGATCCTCAACTCCTCCCGGGGGAACCGGGGAGAGGGGAATCTCGGCTGCTAAAGGCGACAGCCCGTCCAATGGGTCGAGAAAAATCTCGACTTCATCAGTGGGAGTCTCGTCAACTGACCTGGACGGGGACACCGTGAGGCCAGTGGCGGCACCGAGCGGTCAACGTAAGCCGACGGTCGACGGCCCGGGAGAGGACCTTTCCGCTCCCAAGAGCGTCGACGGAGGGACTTACCCTGTCCCTCTTTTGGACCGAGAAAAGGTCCAGCAGACCGAGCCCTTCTCCTTTAGTGGAGAGGGACAGACAAAGCTCATAAAGGAAGCCGTGTAGGAAGAACCAGAGAAGGCGGGATAAATGCCGCGAGGAAGGTCTGACTCGCGCCGCCTCCTCTTGAGGCGACCATCCGCTCGAGCTGATCCGGCCGAGGCCGCCGCCGGACACCGCCAACCGGGCCTCCTTGGACTTCACCGGAGGGAAACGCTTCTCGGGACGGCCCAGTTGCAATCGGGCAGCACGGTCTTCGAGGACGTAGGCCGAGAAAGATGAGCACAGGTCGCAAGCCTGCGGGTCGTGCTCAAGGCCTAAGCAGTAGACACACGTGGAGTGTGGATCCGTCCGAGACATCTTCTGCCCGCATGGGCATCTCCGAAATCCGGGAGTCGATTTATCCATCGCAGCCGCGAGGGATCGAAGACTGAAGTCTTTTGCAAAATATTATTTTTAAACTGCAACGGAGAAATAGGAACCAGTCAGCAAACGCAGAGCGTTAAGGAGGAACCTGAGCTTCAAGCGGTAAGGAAGATCTGGCGTCATGGGGCGGAGCCGAGAGTTATACCACCCGGGTGGGTGGGAGGAGCAAGCTTGAAGACCTTCCGGCAAGATTTAAAGCGGCAAGGATACTGCCAATGAGTGTGGATGAACAACATATCCATGTCCCTAGAAAGGGTTTTTTAAAATGTCCCATAGGGCAGTGCACTTTATTACATACAGACTTCAACACACTGGACAATGAAATAAGCATTTCAAACCGTGCAAATCTGGAACCTCTTTATTGCTCATGCTGGTCGACTAGTCAGGCTGATCTTGGGCTACCATAAAAACTTGGCTTAAAGGGCTGTCGGTTCCCACTCAGCCAGTAGGCTCACAGGGACAAAACCAGTACCTGAGGGTGGTCCTACCTGCACCTGCAGCTCTGCAGCCCATACTTTAGGTAGACCAATCACCCCCTCCAGCTGCTCAACTCAGCTCTAGTCCAAAACATCCCAGCCTTCGCTAGCACCACCACTGGTCAGTCTTTCTGAGACTGCCCCACCACTGACTACTCCCCTCTTGCATCAGCCAGTTTTCACTCCGGCAGAGGCCTGCTTCCTCCACAGTTCAGACCTCAGCTCTCATCTCATCTCTCAGACTGAGCTCAGCTGGCTCCATTTATAGGGCCAGAGATCACGCGACCCACCAATAATAGCTTAACTTTTAATTAAGTGTTAGCAACAATTTTAACAAGCATTTGTCAATGCCGAACATTCACTTGCAGGTATTTGCAGTGGTATTTGGCACTTGGACATGGCTTAAAAAAAATCAGTGACAAAGAAGTACAAGCATTTGTCAATGCCGAATGTTGCTTGCTTCTATGTGCTGTTTAGGTATTTGGAAGTCATTGGAGTGCAAATATTGAAAATTCGCGAACTTACGAGCGTGTATAGGAACTGCGCAACGCACGCTCGTAAAACAGTCAATTTTAGGAATTTTTTCACCAAATTTTCAACATAGCCATTTTAAGATCTCTGCTCATGAACTGTGATTTTCTTAATGTGTCCCATACATTGAGTTCGCACACCGACTACGCCATTGTGCACAACGTGGGTGGAAACACATTTTGGGCAGGATATGAAAAATGACAGCTATACTGCTCATAAGGAGGTGTGGTAAAATGGCAATGTTGAAAATCTGGAGTGAAAATATTGAAAATTCGCAAACTTACGAGCGTGCGTAGGAACTGCGCAACGCACACTCGTAAAAAGTCATTTTTAGGAATTTTTTCACCAAATTTTCAACATAGCCATTTTAAGACCTCTGCTCATGAACAGTGTCACTGTGATTTTCTTAATGTGTCCCATACATTGAGTTCAGCACACCGACTGCGCCATTGTGCGCCACATGGCGGAAACACGTTTTGGGCAGGATGAAAATGACTGCTGTAGTGCCCATAAGGAGGTATCGAAATGGCAATGTTGAAATCTGGAGTGAAAATATGAAAATTCGCAAACTTACAAGTGTGCATAGGAACTGCGCAACACATGCTCGTAAAAGTACAGTTACGTAAGAACTTACCGTAACAGTAGATCTTCGAGAAGGCTCTTGCAGTAGGTAATTATATATAGGACTGGCCGCTGCAGGACTGGAGAAAATTTCTAGCTAGCTGTCGCGTGGGACCGCCAGGTGACCGCATCCCACGACGCCGGTATAAAGGGGCGGTCCCAGACGCCCGCCTTCCAGTTCTTTTCCGCCACAGGCCCGAAGGCCGGACAAGAGAGAAGCAGATATTTCTCTCAATGGAAAAGGAGCTGAAAAAGCCTAGGGGGATGGCGGGCGGGAAGGTATTACCTACTGCAAGAGCCTCTCTCGAAGATCTACTGTTACGGTAAGTTCTTACGTAACTGTGCTATCTTACTTTGAGAGGGCTCTTGCAGTAGGTAATTACATATAGGACAGAATCCCAAGCAGTCTGGAACAAATAAGAAAAGGCACCGGGAGGAGGAACTACTCAGATAAGTAGTATGAAAGCTTGCAACCCTCAAGAAAGGAGGCCTTGCAAGACTGCTAACCCGAAGCCTGCTGTACGGCGAGAGGCAATGTCCAAACTGTAATGTTTGGTGAAGGTATGGACGGAAGTCCAAGTGGCGGAAGCACAAATGTCTGCCGCGGACACATTCTTGAAACAAGCCGCAGAGGCAGCAACTCCACGAGTGGAGTGATCTCTGACTTGACCCGGTAGGGTCTTGTTGTACTTGTCATAACAGAAAGTGATGCAATGAGCCAACCACTTTGACAGGCATTGCTTGGAAACAGCACTGCCTTCTCTTTTGTGAGCGAAAGAGACAAACAACTGATCAGTCTTTCTGAGATCTTTCGTCCTATTGGTATAATATCTCAGAATCCTGTGAACATCCATGGTGTGAAGCAAGTATTCTCCATGATTGGAGTATTGCGTGAAAAAGGCAGGTAATTCGATAGACTAATTCAAAGTAGATGCAGCTACCACCTTCGGGAGAAACTTAGGGTTTGTGCGGAGAGCTACTCGTTCTTTGTGGAAGATCAAGTAAGGGATTTTGCACATAAGGGCCTGAAGCTCGGAAATTCTGCGAGCTGAGGTAATGGCCACTAAGAAGAGCGTCTTCCACGATAAAAACTTCAAGTCTGCAGAAGCCGCAGGCTCGAAGGGGGGTAAAGTAAGTTTCTCAAGGACAAAATTTAAGTCCCAAGGTGGAGCTGGGGTCTGGATCGGTGGTCTCAGATGAAGGACCCTCTAAGGAAGGTTTTGGATACCTCTAGCTGGGCAAAGGCCTTATCAGCGAAAGGTACGTGGTAGGCTGAGATAGCTGCCATGTGGACCTTCAGAGAGGAGTGACTGAGACCCAGGTCGAAGAGATGACGCATGTAATCCAGCAAAGTGGTTACGGGCAGGAAAAGGGTTTCGCCCTGGACGCTCCACATGGAAAATCTCTTCCATTTAGCGTGTAAGTGACCTAGTGGAGGCTCTGGCCTCTCACCAAATCTCGCCACCTTAGTGGATACTCCAAAGCGAGATTGAACTAGGTCTGAAGGAGCCATGCATGAAGTTGAAGGGACTTGAGTCCCGGATGGACCAGGGTCCCCTGATCCTGAGTCAGCAATCCCGGAGATAAGGGAAGAGGAAGAGGAGGAACCTCTGAGTATTGTTGTAGAAGAGAGAACCAAATTTGCCTGGGCCAGAAAGGAGCAATTAGAATCATTTTTGCTCCTTCTAGAGCCAGTTTCTGTAACACACGTGGGGCCAGTGGAATTTGGGGAAAAGCATAGACCATCTGTCCTTCCAGTTTAGAGACAGAGCTGCCTCCAGAAGCTCCCGCCTGGAGCGAGCGAGCAAAAGATTGGAAGCTTTATGCTTTGGGAGGAGGCGAACAGGTCTATTTGAAGAGTCCCCAAGCCTGAAAAATGCTATTTAGGACTATTCTGTCTAATTCCCACTCGTGTGGAAGAGCTGACGAGCGACTTACCCTGTCTGCTAGAACATTGTCTACTCCCGGAACATGGATCGCCGTGAGGTGAAGGTTGTGGAGGGTGGCCCACTCCCAGACCCTCATCGCTTCCCTGCACAGTGGGTAGGATCGAGTTCCTACCTGCTTGTTGATGTACCACACCATGCACATGTTGTCTGTTTGGACGGCTAGGTGACCGGGAAGGATGTACTGATGAAGGGCCTGGAGTGCATAAAGCACCGCTTGGAGCTCGAGAACATTGATGTGGAGAGCTACCTCCAGTTTTGTCCAAAGTCCTTGAGTTCGATGACAACCAACCTTCGCCAGAGGCGTCCGTAGTCAGGGTCTGATCGGGGGGAGGATGAAAGAAGGGGACTCCCCGGAAGAGGTTCTCTTGTACCATCCACCACTTTAAGTCTCTGACCATCGGCGAGGAGATCAGGATCGGAAGATCTAGATCGTCTACTCGTTGGTCCCACTGAGATTGAAGAGTCCATTGAGAAATTCTCATGTGGAGGCGTGCTTCGTGGATCGCCGGATGGCAGCCACCATGAGCCCCAGTAGAATGACACCGACCTGCGGGACCCTCCTGAAGTTCAGTAGGAGGAAATCTGTGACTGAGGGAACCCCGGTCCGAGGCAGAAAAGCTTTGTACAAAGTTGTGTCGAGAATCGCTTAATAAACTGGAGCCTCTGAGAAGGCTCCAGAAGAGACTTGGAGAGGTTGATGGTAATACCCAGGTTGGTAAAAACCTGCCGGGTGAGGGAGAGGAAATGCAGGAGTTCCTCCCTGGATGGAGCCGCCAGGAGCCAATCATAGATACATACATAGATACATAGACAGTGTCGGCAGATAAGGGCCTATGGCCCACCCAGTCTGCCCATTTAAGTCTGTAAGTTCAGTTTATGTTTTCCAGGAAGTCTGTTGCCCCTTACCCCTGACCTCCAGAATTCCTTTATGTCTATCCCATGCATTCTTAAATCCCATGATTGTTTCAGCCCCCACCACTTCCTCTGGCAGGGTGTTCCACTTGTCCACCACCCGTTCTGTGAAGAAATTCTTCCTCACGCTTCCTCTGAATCGTCCTCCTCCAACTTCATCCCATGCCCTCTAGTCCTGGAACATCTTTTCGCTTAAAAATAGTGCATTCCTGCACCCTGTTCCTCCCTGTAAGATACTTGTATGTCTCTATCATATCCTCTCCCTCCTCTCCTCCAGGGAGTACATGTTCAGTGCCTTCAACCTGTCCTCATAGGACTTGTGATGCAATCCATGCACCATCTTTGTTGCCCTCCTCTGAACCTTCTCTACCCTGTCTATGTCCTTACGTAGGTAAGGTCTCCAGAACTGCACAGTGTACTCCAGGTGCGGCCTCACTAGTGTCTTGTATAGTGGAATTATGACCTCCCTTTTCCTGCTGGTGATGGTGATCGTCCAGGTAGGGAAAAACCTGAGCTCCCAAAGAACGCAGGTGGGCCGCTACCACCGCCAGGCATTTGGTAAAGACTCGAGGGAGCCGAGGAAAGGCCAAATGGAAGCGCCCGGAATTGGTAATGGACCCCCTGGAACGCAAATCTGAGGTACTTGCGGTGCGAAGGGCGAATGGGGATGTGCAGGTATGCATCCTGCATATCCAGTGCACAAAGCCATTGGCCCGGCCGAAGTAGGGGCAGAAGGGATTGAAGGGAGAGCATCCTGAACCTTTTGTATTCCACAAACAGGTTCAAGGAGCTGAGATCGAGAATCAGTCTGAGATCTCCCATCTTCTTTGGTACAAGGAAGAAGTGGGAATAGTAACCCGTTCCGTAGAGGTGAGGAGGAACGAGTTCTATAGCCCATTTTGTAAGAAGAGCTGAGATTTCTTCCCTAACCAGAGAAAGATGGTCCCTTGAATAAGCAGAATTCAGAGGGGGGTGACGTGGAGGTTTCTGCAGAAACTCTATGGAGTGACCCTCTGCGATGATTTGAAGCACCCATGAATCCGATGTTATCCTCTCCCACTCCGGGAGGTGGAGGGAGAACCTCCCTCCTACCCATTCCTCCGGAGTGTCCGGAGGCAGTGGGAGAGGGGAGGAGTCAGGTGGTGTGAGGCAGCGCCGCAGCTAGAGTGCCCGTCGCTTTTTTGGGCGGAGGGGCCCTGGCAGCTGCGGGGGCCCGGCGTTTAGTGGCCCACCTTCCCTGGGGTTTCGCTTGAGGCCGGCTGCGTCTGCGAAAGGGCGGCGCTGCGGAGGATGGGGACGGTACAGTGAATCCACGGATTTAAGGGCCGTTCCCTTCTCCTGCAAGTCAGTGATGATGTCCTTGACATCACCACCGAAGAGCACGGAACCCCTGAAAGGTGACTCTTGAATGGCGGATTGCACCTCCGGGACCAGACCTGACACGTGAAGCCATGCGTGGCGCCAAAGGCGAACGGCAAACACAGAGCTTCGTCCAGCGGTGTCCACTGCATCGTATGTCGTCCTTAGCATGTGACGACTGGCCGAACGAGCAGAGCAGACTAGATCGGCCAACTCCTGCTTGAGTTGGGAGTCCGGCAAGGAGTCGATCTTGGATTCCGCCTGGGTAAGGATGGCCTTCTGGTAATCCCCCATGTGAGCGACATAGTTCAGGGCCCTTATACCCAGTGTGGAGGAAGCGTAAATCTTCTTTCCAAACTGATCCAGAAGGCGAGATTCCTTGTCCGGGGTAGACGAGCTCAAATGTTTAGGATGTGCGGACCGGCCGTGAGCGGCGCTGATCACGACTGAGTCGGCACGGGGGTGAGAATCTAAGAAGTCTACACCCTCCGGAGCCTGGTATAGCCTGTTTGACTTCCTGGGAAGTGGGGCTAAAGCCGACGGTTGTTTCCAAATAGTGGAAACAAGGTGGGCGTGAGGCTCGATCCAGGGTGGCACTAAAGTAGGGGCCGTAAGGGGCAAATCCAGATGTTCGGCGAGTTTCACCCACTGAGGATCTGGATCTAAGGACTGCCACTGATGGACCTCCTGGATTTTCTTAAGTAACTCCGTGAAAGAAGGATCCTCTGGAGGAGACCGCGGAGGAGTCCTCGGCCGGGGTTTGGACGGAGAACGTAGCTCGTCGTCTTTATCGGAAACTCCCGCAGAGGCTTCCGAGGAGTCCGAGAGGACCACAGAGGAAGAATCCGAGGTAGAAAAAGACTCCCTCGCCCGTCTAGGGGGAAGAACGTGTTCCGTGAGAAGAGTCCCAGAACGCGTGTCCTGCCCCTCTCTGGAACCCGAGAGGAGGCCCTGGGGAACTGGAGGAGGGGAGGGAGAGTGCCGTCTAGGGCGTATGGAACCGGTGGGGCAACTGGCTGTCAGAAGACGGGTTTCGATTTCTCTGGTGAGCCGAGCCTTGGCCTCAGCCCACCAGGAGACAACAGTCTCCTGCAAATCCACCGCCGGCCTGGGGGGCGGTGGAGGAGGAGGATAGTGAAACGGAGGATATCCGTAGGGAGAGTACCCAAGACCCGTCTGCGGATAAGTCGGAGACGGGTAGTGAGGCGTCGGGTACTGTGGAGCCGGAGGATTCGGCGCCGGGTACGGTGGCACGGGGTACTGCGGGCTCGGGAAGACCGGCGTCAGGTATGACGGCGGGTACCAAGGCGCTGGAGGAGCTGCTGGAGCAGACGGCCCAGCCGGGCACTCCAGGGGCGGATCACCCGGAAAAGGCCCCTGGGGTGGAGGGCCCAGAGGAGGGAGAAAATTCCCTGCTGGCGTCGGAGAGGCCAGTGTCGGGTCCGGCGACAGCGGGGCCGGTGTCGGCTCGGCCGGCGTTGGGGGAACCGCCATCAGATCCGGGTTCTCCAAGGGGGGATCTGATGGCAGCCCAGGATCCCTAGTCTCATCCGGGGAAGGTGGTGAAAATTCCCCTGAGTCAGGCAAGAGGGACTGGGGCTCCCCTGATGTCAGCGAAGGCTGCGGAGAGCCTGGCACGACGGAAGAGGGTGGTTCCGACATAGGCTCTAGGACCCGGCGCATGTCGGTGGAGCCGACGTGTGACTTATAGGTCGAAACCCGGCGGACGTCGGAGGAGCCGGCGTCCAACTTTGGGGCTTCACGCCTGAGACGGGCCGAGGAAGAGGAGAGGTCCTGTCAGAGGGGAGATAGCCCGGCGCCGCCCCGAAGGGTCGGGCGACTTAGGGGCCTTCTCCAGGTGGACGTCGGAGGAGCCGATGCCCGGCTTATGGGAGGCGCCTGCGCCAGTAGGCCGAGGATGTGAGACCATACTGGGGGCTAGAGTCTCCTTTATCCCGGAGACACCCGACAGGCCCAAACTCGAGCCTGAAGAGGCGGGCCGACGCCTCCAAACCCTTGAGGCTGCTCGGCGGAGGATCCCCCGAGGGAAGTTTTGCCCGCGACTCCGCCGAGTCGCTGAAGAGGAGGCCTTCTCCCGTGCCTATCCTTGTCCTTCTTTTATGCCCTTCCGAGAAGTCGACATTGCCTTAGCCTTCTCAGCTATTTCTCCATCACAGACATCTTTTTCTTCAGGAGATGGGCTTCGAGGGACTGCTGGCATCGCTTTCGGGTTGCCGCGTTGAACCGGAGGCAGTGCGGACAGTTATCCACCGCATGGTCGGGGCCTAGGCAGAGGAGGCAGAGGGAGTGACCGTCCTTGTGTGGCAGTTGAGCGCCGCACGAATCGCACTTGTTTTTAGAGGGGGACGACATAAAACGACATTCACCTGACGATCGAACAGAAAAACTGTAGCTTTCTCGGAAAAAACGACGAAGAGACAGAACTGCAACGAACTTAACCGCGAGGTGCTACTCGTAGCTAACGCGGAAAGAACTGGAAGGCGGGCGTCTGGGACCGCCCCTTTATACCGACGTCGTAGGACGCCGGTCACCTGACGAGGGGGTGGTCCCACGCCAGGGACTGCTAGCTAGAAATTTTTCCGTGGGGTCCTGCCGCCGGCCGGCATCAGTCCTATATGTAATTACCTACTGCAAGAGCCCTCTCGAAGTAAGATCAGTCATTTTAAGGAATGATTTCACCAATTTCAACATAGCCATTTTAAGACCTCTGCTCATGAACAGTGTCACTGTGATTTTCTTAATGTGTCCCATACATTGATTTCGCACACCGACTGCGCCATTGTGCGCTACATGGGTGGAAACACATTTTGGGTGAGATATGAAAAATGACAGCTATACTGCTTATAAGAAGGTGTGGTAAAATGGCAATGTTGAAAATCTGGAGTGAAAATATTGAAAATTCGCGAACTTACGAGCCTGCGTAGGAACGGCGCAAAGCACGCTCGTAAAACCGTCATTTTTAGGGATTTTTCCACCAAATTTTCAAAATAGGCTTTTTGAGAGCCCACCTTATGAACGCTGGCACTGTCGTTTCATTAATCAGGCCCGAAAGGTGATTTCGCGCAGTGACTGCCGAATCACCCTTCGGCCCCGAATAACGCCATGACAGTGACAGAATTCATGAGAAGGGGTCCCAAAACCCCATGTTGAAAATTTGCAAAATTCCAAAATGCCTAAGATATGCAACAAAGTTGAAAACCCATCTAGCCCATTATACAGCTTACCGCATTTCCTCAGTTCACGGTCGGCTTTGAAGAGTGCAGACGTGTTCCCGGTCCAACGATGATAGTCACACTGAGCTCTGGAGGTAAGTATGGGGTGGGGGTGTGGGGAGAAGTGCGCGAGTGGTGGGTGCGGGTTGTGGAGGGGGGCGAGACTGCGCGGACTGCTTTTACTTTACAGGTTATTTTTTTATATAATTGACGATGTGGGACATTTGCCACGCTGGGGCTGTGCTCCAGTGTGGCAGAAGGATGGCTGGGAGGGGCCGTGGAGCCGACGGGGATTGGGGCACCCCATCGGCATCGACGTTGGGGACATTTGCCACGCTGGGGTGGGCTTCCAGCGTGGCAGAAGGATGGCTGGGGGCCGTGGAGCCGACAGGAGATTGGGCACCCCGCCAGCAGACGACGTGCTGGATGTTTGCCACGCTGGGTGGGCTCCCAGCGTGGCAGAAGGATGGCTGGGGCCGTGGAGCCGACGGGGATTGGGCACCCTGTCGGCAGACGCATTGACGCTTGCCACGCTGGGGTGGGCCTCAGCGTGGCAGCAAAGATTTTGGGGGGGGGGCGTGACGCGGTGCAAGCAGACAGCGGTGGTTTTCTTTGAAGAGAAGACCACCGCTGTCATACACAGCACCAGTGCGGATTGGTGCAGGACCGCCACGCCTGCTCAAGGGAGCAGGGGATTGCTCAGGAGAGGCACACTTCCAAAGTGTCCCATTCTCCCAAGACGTTCCTTGCGCATGCACGTAAGCGAACGTAAAAATGGCTGTTTCACATAGAAAAGTAAACAAAACATGAAATAACAACTTAACACTTATCAGCTTTTAAACAATTACAAAATAATGCAGAAAGAAAATAAAGAAGGGAACTCTCAGGCAGGAAGTCCCACCTTTCTTGTTCCCAGACTCCCTCATGCTAGAGCTCTGCAAAGCCCACAGATCTCAGCCGGCCTTAGCCCATAGTAATGCACAAAATGGACGCCAGCAAACCAAACGCACATGGAGTCAGGCGCTTAAACAGGTACTTTTTTTTCAATATATAGTAATGTGTGCAGTTTGGGCTTAAAGACACATTTTATTTAGTATCAGGAAAATACAGATAAGCGCAGCAATGTGAAACAAAAGGTACTGGTAATGCATTCTTTGCAGCAGATTGTAAAACACGTCATTTATACATTTTGTCCAACAAGAAGAGCTTCCTGTTTCCCAATACCTTAATTACCCTCCATATAAAACTAAAGGTGGCCTGTAGTAGTCCTCCTTCAGTATTTTGTTTTATATTTTATTTAGGGCCAAAAGCACAGATTCATAGTATTTATGGAATTTCTACCACTGCTACCAGATTTTACAAATGGTTTCTCTAAACAGGGGAACACAGCACCAAAGCCCACAAGCTTTTCTTTCACCCTATCTGTGCTAGGACAGTCTTAGCATATTTAATGCATGCTAGCTTGTGGGGAGTCAGAAGAAGAATTAGATAGAGTATTTAAGTTTCAACTCTGGGTGATCATGCCAGAGAAGACAAGTTAGAATATGATGATGATGATGATAGAATGTTTATTTTTATACAGGATATTATGTTAAGGAAACTTTATTTTCAACAAAGTCCTGTACATGTCACATACAAGTTCACAAACACATTGCACGTGTTGCAAACATCCATATAGCATAATGTAACCCCCCTACAAATGGGGGTTCCCAAAAGTCTTCCTTGAGCTTGCCTAAATGCTCACTGCCAGGCTGGTGTCCTGTGTTTTAGCAGTTTAAATGTATTGCCAGAGAGTGCCTGTCTAGCCACTGTGTACTGTCTCTTTAAGAGCTGCCTGGATTGCAGTCATAATTAATCTGAGAGGGAGCTCTGTTAGAAGATGTACTTGTTTGCTGATCATTTGTTAGAGTAGCAGTAATAATATTGCAGTTTGTTCTAACCTGCCTTCTTTGCAGCATGGACAGTTCTGTTTATCTCCATCATCTTTTATTTATTTATTTATTTATTTAATTTATGTGTTCTAGGATTACAAATACCTTTGAGCGAGGCTCTTTTACAAAGGTTCCATATCATTGGCCCAGGACTGTCAGAATGGGCCAATCAGTACATTTGTGACTCTAAAATGGAGCCTACCTACAAGGGCTTGGTGGGGCCAAAACTGGTAGGAATTGTAGTTTGGGGTGTTTGGCGCCTAAAATAACCTGGAGTGGGAGCCCTTCTTATGACTGACAGACAGATCAGCCAACCGAACCTCTTGGATCTTGGGGAAAGTCCCACACTGCTTGCAGTTTCAGTTTTGATCTGAGTTGGGAAATGAAGAAGTAACAGTTCAAGCAGCAATCCATAGTGGATTCGCGCGGGAGAACTGTGGAAAGGCCTGAGTTTAGCCTGCATGCCTGCCTGCTGTCCCTGAGAGGGAACTTGTGCTTTTTTTGAACTGAATCCGAATTTGGAGAGCGAATTAAGCCACTGAATTGTGACCAGGCTTTAACCTGAAGAAGACCGAAGATTTGCTGAATGCGATCGGCCTATCAGGACTTCCAGCTACCTCTGAACTCCCAGACTGTGCAGAGACTCTGTAATTGCAACCGGAGAGCCATTTGCCTGGCACAGTGGAATTTCCTTACATGTGAATGTGCTATGTGCTTATAGTGGGTCATGATTTGGTTCCCCACTGTGTGTCTGAACTGCGTTTTGCTTGCTGGAGGCTGTATCCATCTCCACGGACTGAATCCGTATCTATTTCCATTTGCCTGGACCCTGCTACACTGGCCCATCCAGAATACCTGCTATGCAGAGAAAGTCATCGATGAGAGAATGGCCTGGGAATCAGTCCCCTGCTCAACGCCTTGAACAGGAACGACACCTCGGTGATTCGTGTGGGCCCTGCTTCTCCGGGCACTCCAGCTCGACAGCTTGCAGTCTCGATTTCATCCTGCCTGTGTCCAGTATTGGGTATAGTGAGTAAACATCAGGGTAGCTCCCTGCAACAACAGCTAAATCTAAAAGTGTTGTCATCTGATTGTCTTGTTGCCTTTTCTTTCATGAACTGAGCCCTCCGACTCCGGAGTACAAATAATGTGTGTTCTGCATGTTGCTTTCTTCCATCACAGGGCCCCAACCAGCTGCAACGTTCCTGGCTAGCCCACCGTTTTCCTACCTGGGCACCCAGAGAGTGTGACAGTGTAGGGACTCTGAACTGCAGGCATAACTATCTGATTAATATAGCTTTTAAGCAAATCAACCTGATTACGCCCCTCCCTTGTTCAAGTTCGCTGAATAAATCAGATTTTACTTTGTTTGCATTTAACCAGACTGTGGTTCCAGTTTGTGCCAAAAGTATTGTACTGTTGCTATTTGCTGTGATTAACCTTGTTTTACAGGGGGTCCCCAGGGTCAAGCTAGAGGAATCAGCCCTGGTGGTAAGTGCAAACAGTGTGGGTAATTGCCTGGTGAATAAGGGTCATTGATAAAGTAATTACTGTATGGTGTTCAGGCCACTAGAAGGGAAGTGGGGGGTGGTGGTTACAGTGTCCTGGAGGGCTGTGCCCAGGTTAGCTTGACCACTAACAACCCTGACCTCTGGGTGGAGGCACCCGTTTCATTACCCAGGCCCCTTAACCTGCTACTAGCCAAGTAGGCAGGGGTAGTAGCACTTGGGATAGCGCCACTAGGGGTTACAATAAAAACAATTACAATACATGTTGTACTGTTTTTGATTCATCCTTATTTCATACACATAAAATTCCCTAAAAACAGAGGGAGAGGGGAAAATTCTAATAACATTCACACCCATGGTACAAAAGTTTTCGTAGTTTAGTCTGAAAGAACTGCAGAGACTCTGTAGCTCTTATATCATTCGGCAGTGCATGCCACTCTTTTGCTACTGAATTTTGTAGCATAAGTTCCCTAAATCTGTTGTTCATTCTCTGAGTAGAAAACTTTTCTTCATTAGTTCTCAGATCATACTTTACATTTCTCATCTTACCCTGACCAACAATGTGGCCCAAAGGATGTGTTTTCTTTGGGTATATTAATTTGTGGCACCAAGATAACCACAAGCATTGTCTTTTCCCATTTGGTGTTAACCATTCTAATGTTTGGTAAATCCCACAGTGGTGGGTACCGTATGCACCGTTATAAATCTAGCGAACCTACAGTAGACTTGGTCAATTGTATCCAACACATTTTTATCGTATTAGAAAGGTCAGCATAGAAGAAAGGCTGCAGCTAAAGAAATAGGACAGGAACATTAAAGGTTAGCTGGCATGCTGTAAGCCCATTTCTGCAGTGTGTGTTTCAGGTCTCAGCATGCTTTCATTTTATCTGGTGCCTTACGGCAGTCTTGTTATGGCTGTATGGCTTTCTAGCCCCTTAAGACCTCATTCTAGATTTTTATTAAACAAAAATACAGTGGGAGAGTTTCAACCTACCACTGAATCACAGGTCCAGAGCCCTGCCTCAACATCTCACCAGGGCTGACCCTAACCCCCCTGGACCAAGCACAGAATCTAGGCCTGAGCCTCCTCCAGAATCAGCCCCGGATCCTGCACTATGAGCAGCACCGGATCTGGCACCGGCACTGTGGATGGCACTGGAACCAGACCTGGCAACGGGAACAGCACCAGAACCTAAACCGGCACAACAAATGGTGCCAGAAAGGGTCCTCTTGTCATCCACAGTGCCAGTCTGAGGGGCCACCCCAGAAATGACTCCTGGCCCCAAGTCATGCCTAGAACCAGCTCCAGGAAGTCCTCCATCCTCTACGGCCCTGCCACGTAACAACCTCTGGGTCCACGACAGGGTTGGCTCTGGAACCCTTGCCATAAGGGGCCTGATCTTATGGTAGGCACCGCCCCACTCACCAGTACTGGCCTTAGTACCAGGAGCTGCGGCAGCACCAGACTGCAGCATCGAGGTGTCACCATTTTAGACTGAGCATATAACTTCATCCTCACCACCGGGTGCGTCTGCTGCCTTGAAGGGCCGATGGACTGTGAGAGGTGCTCAGCCACCTCCCCGAGGAGGCAAACACCCCAGGGCCTCTAATGTCTCGGCAAGGCAAGCGCAGGGAGTACCCTTGTTTTCCTCAGTATGTACAGTATAGCACTGGGAAGGGGCTCAGGGGAAGAGCCCAGAGAGCTTATCTTGGCTTCCTGGTGTGATGCCTGCCTCTGAAGGTGGGTGGATCATGGCCCCACCTCCATGTGCACTTCTTGAGGGTGTGACAGTCCATGGACAGGTAGGCATCACACTCATCCATATCACGGTTGGTGCCAAGGCAGGTCCAGCAGTTGTTATGCTGGTCCTGAATGGCAGTGTGACTTCCACAGGACCACCAATGCATTGGGGGGGTATAGTTCTTCTTGTAGCTCTTCAGGACCGGACATGGCGATGCAGAAAAAAACAACAAAAATAGGGAACGATAAGAGTTTGGTGCTGCTCTAGATGTTAAAATAATCAAGCAGCACCAGAGAACCCAGGCCACTGAAAAAATGGCTTTGAACTAGGCGGAGAGAAACTGAGGAAAGTGTGATGCAGTAGATGAATACAGTTCCCATGGTGTGCACTTGATGGCAGAAAAAGGCAGAACTGAGGAAGGAAGGGGCTGGTGTCAGTTACTGACCAACCCACGAGTGTAACGTCACTATGTCTGCCTTCTGGGCAGCACCGGCACTGACGTTGGACCCTTAGGCTACAAAAGACTTTGTCCTACTGGGTCCTAGCACCTTCGGCTTAACACTCATAAGTGGGAATGAATAGTGAAGGTTGATTCTTAGATGATCATCCGTCAGAAAAGCATGAAACTTAATCTGGCACAAAACTGTCTAAAATGTAACTGCTAGCTGGATTTCTCACTTTAATTACCTTCAACATCATCCTGCTCCAGCTGTCCCTCTGCATTTTCCACACTGCTGCTGGCCACTAGCCCGTGGATGTTATCAAGAGTGATGTCATCCTGGTAGCCTTCCGCCACTAGCCGGACAAGTGTTTCGTCATACTGATTGTCAGCCACAGTCAGGCGAATGAGTCCACTGCAGCGCTGGGCCACAGACGCCTTGAACATGACGTCAAACTCCGCAGATTCTCCTGGATTCAGCACGAGTGAAGCTGTGTGGGCCTTCCTTCCTGCAAGGAGATACAATACAGCAGTTAATATCATTCTCCTCCCCACCCTTTCCTCTGTAGATGTAGTCACCGATGCAAGTTCAGTGAGAGGAAGCCCAGCCAGAGGGGGGTAGAGCCCTGAGCTGTGTGTGTAGTCTCTGAGGCACTTTGGAGTGCTCATCAATTCACAAGAACATATGAAAATAGCCAGCAAAAAAAGGTTTTGCAGTGTATCTAGTCTGCTCAAGTTTGCAGACCATTCAGTATCTACCAAGTGATCCACCCCCTCCCTGCTGTTCCCTCCTCCCTCCCCCTTGACATTCCCTCTCCACCCCACATTCCCCACTCCATGCAATCTTCTCCCACAACACTCCCTATCCCACCACATTCCCCCCCTCCATGCAATCTTCCTTTTCACGCTGTCCCATCCCCTTGTTAAGCTATCCGTAGTCTTCAGGGAGTCAACTTCCCCCAGCAACTCATTCCACTTTGCTACCACCCTTTCAGCAAAAAGTGCCTCATTTCCCTCTTGACGTGGCCCCCCCCAGCCAGTCTGAGGCACTGCCCCCTACTGGTTCTGTTCCCACTAAGGCTGAATGACCCTCAGAGTTCACTTTGCTGAAATCCTTAAGGGAGTTTAAGGCTTCAGTCATGTCCCCTTCCCTTCTATTCTCCAGAGAGTCCATGTTGGGTCTCTAAGTCTCTCCTCGTAGGGCCAACCCTGCTGTCCCTGGATCATCTTGTGCGCCCTTCTCTGCACTGTTCCCAGTAAGTTGATGTTTTTCTTTAGGTAAGGGCTCCAGTACTGCGCACTGTATTCCACATGTGGCCTAACCAGTGACCTGTACAGTGACCTCCACCTTTCTACTAGTTATACCTCTGGCTGTGCATCCTAGCATCCTATTTGCTTTGGCTGCTGCTCTCTTACAGTGTGCGGAGTGCTTCCTGTCACTCGCAATGATCACACCCAAGTCCATATCATACCCAAGTCCGCTGACTTGGTGACCTACACCGCCCGCCCGCCTTATGTGGTCTCTGGTCAATATTTGCCCTGGCGCACCACCTTACACTCTTGGCTGAACCCAGTTGCCAAATACCCAACCATCAGCTTAGCCAGGTCTTTCCTGATGTCTTTTTTTTTTTTTTCCACTTCTGTTTAAGCCCCTTCCATTCTGCACCCAATCTCCTTCCAGACCTGCCAAGGTAAGCCATCTGCCCCCCCCCCCATCTGTACCAGTACAAGGTGTCACCCCTATTGAGCTTTGGTTCCCCCTCCCAGGTGAGGACAAGGTGGAGGGGCTTACCTGCGAGTTTTTACTGGTTGCGTCGGGTGGCAGGCTTGGTGGGTCAGGCAGGGGGATCTTGTGGTGCCAGGCAGTTCTTCACCATCGGAAGTAAGACACATTTTCCTCTGGTTTCTGTCTGTCCCTTAGGAGCCGCATGTTCAAGGGCTGCAAGCACGCACGTCACTAGGTGACATCACATGCAGCCTGCTTGACTCCTCCCACTCTCCTTGACCATGCAGTGCCCACTGCTCCCTGCATCCAGGGGCAGTGTGACAATGGCGGATGAGACCCTCCCTCCCCAGGGAAGGCGAGCATCCTCTGGGATGCTCAACTAGCCCATGATGACTCAGGATCATTCTTGATCCTGGGTCGCTGGCATAACAAGCAGTAGTGCTACCGCTGCACTGACGGTTTGGCTTCCCTGATGTTCTGTTTCCCTTTGTCCATGTCCACCCTCCCACAGAACTTTGTCTCATCTGCAGAGAGGCAGTTTGTGGCTTTTTACCCCTTCAGCAGTATCACTGATGAAGATCTTAAATAACACTGAGCTGAACACCGAGCCTGTGGGACCCTGCTAGCCACTGGCCTAGCATCCTAGACTCCCCGACTACCACCATCTGGTTTCTATCCTGTAGCCAGTGTTTCACCCACCTAGTCAGTTCTGCCCCAACCCCCAAGTCCTCCAGCTTCCTAATTTATCGCCTGGGGGAACAGTCAAAGGCCTTGCTGAAATCTAGATATAGTACGTCCACTGCTTGGCCCTTGTCCATTGTCCTCGCTACCCAATCAAAAAAATCAACTAGGTTTGTCTGGCAGGACCACCGCAACACAAACCCATGCTGCCTATCGTCATGGAGACCATTTTCATCCAGAAAATGTATCAGTCTTTCCTTCAAATTGGTCTCCGTGAGCTTCCCCAATATCAAAGTCAGACTAACTGGCCAATAATTACTCGGGTCGTCCCTTGGCCCACTCTTATGTAGCAGCACAATGTGTGCTGTTCTCCAGTCCAGGGGAACATTAACCACTCCTGTTTCAAGACTGGTGTTAAACAGGTCCACCAGGGAGGCCTGCAAGCATGTCCCCCAGTTCCCTCAGAACCCTTATGTGTATGCCATCCGGACCCAGGGACTTATCCACCTTCAGAGCCTTTAAACCTTTCTTCACTCTATCAGTGTCTATCTCCCCATCCATAGCTTCTCCTCCCATTACCTCCTCCCCCCCCTTTTCCTGAGGGACTGGGTTGTCCTTTCCTTTCATGAAAACTGAACGGAAGTACCTCTACTTTCTTCACACTACATTCCACCCCTCCTGGTGGTGGTGATGCCATTGTATAAAACATTCGTAAGGCCTCACCTGGAGTACTGCATGCAGTTCTGGAGGCCACACCTGCGCAAGGACATAAACAAGGTGCAGACTATCCAGAGAAGGGCGACAAAGATGGTGCAGGGTTTGCACCACAAAACATATGAGGCAAGACTAAGGGGCCTCAATATGTACTCACTGAAGGAGAGGAGAGAGTGTGGGGACATGACTGAAACTTTCAGGTACCTCAGTGGCATAAACAAGGTGCAGGTGGGGGACATTTTCCAATGTAGAAAAAGTACTAAAACAAGGCGGCACGATATGAAACTGAAGGGGGTTGATTAATAGGTAATGTGAGGAAGTTTTTCTACCCAGAAAGGGCAGTTGACATTTGAAATAGTCTGCACAGGAGATAGTGGGGGCAAGCACAGTGGAGGGGTTTAACCATGCCTGGGACAGGCACAAAGGAACCTTGAGAGGGGAGGGAGTGATGAAAAGCCATTGATCACATAGGGTCAGTGGCCACATACAATGTATAGGGCATATGGGCAGACTGGATGGGCCTGGTGATCCTTATATGCCAAAAATTTCTATGTTTCTTCCCCCTTCTTCAACCTGACTATCCCATTCTTCATAGCCCTCTTCTCCCTAATGTACTGGAAGAAAACCTTCTCACCCATTTTCACCCCTCAACCAGCTACAGTTCCTTCTTGGCCTTGGCCAGTTGCACTCACCTGCTCGCTTCTTTTGCTTTGCTGTTGTATGCCTCCCTGTCCTCGTCCCTCCCAGAGCTTTTTTACCTTTTGAAGGCAGCTCTTCTGTTGTTAACCACCTGAGCAACTTCCCTGTCAAATCAGCTGGGCTTCTAGGCTCTGGCTTTTTCTATCTTCATTTTGGAAACACATTTGTGGTTGCCAATAGCCCTTCCTTGATGATGTCCCATTTCTGGTCCACTCCATTTCTTTCTTGATTCCACCAAGGTACCCTTCAAGAATACTCCTCATTGTTCCGTAGTCTGCCCTCCTAAAGGCCATCACTCTTGTCTTAGTACCGATCTTCTCTTCACCCATTTCCAGGTGAAACGACAGTGTATTGTGGTCGGTTCCTGCCACTGGTGCTTCCACCCTCACCTCTTGGACATGCACACCATTCCTTAGAACCAGGTCCAGTATAGCACTGACCCTGGTGGGTTCCCAGATGTACTGTGACAGGGAGTCACTCTGGAATGCACAACAGATGTAAGCACATGACTAGATCCTTAAAATGGGATTCCTACCACTGACTTCGGAGAGAGAACCTGGGCAATCCTAAAAAAGTCTGGGACTATCAACACCCTGTTAAATCCCCGCACACGTAGCCCCTCCATTCACCTGAGTTCCCTACTGGCCCTCTAATCGACCCTTCGGCGGTCACCAAAGCGTTCAACACCAAGTTCTCTCACCCGTTGGCCCTCCTCCACAATCTGCCATCCCCGGTACCCTGTTTTTTCTCCCAACCTTCTAATGCCCTCCCACCCCCCTTTTACTTTTCAAACATCTCTACTAAGGTCATATCCAATCTGCTAAAAAGGTTACCTAACAGGGGTAGCCCATGCTCCGACAGCCTCTCCCCTGCCTTTCTGAAGCTCTCCTCTCTTATTTGCAAGTCTCTCACCTTTATCTTTCATCTTGTGCTATCTACCTCCACCATGCCCAACTCCTAGAAGTCTGCTAGTGTAGTTCCCATATTTAAATCTGGTGACCCCCACTATTCCGATAACTACAGGCCTATATCCATCCTCCCTCACTTAAGTAAACTCCTTGAGAGAATCATCCGCCAACAACTATCTGAGTACACAGCTAAACACAACTTCTTATGTAGCCAACAGCATGGCTTCCGAAAGCTTCACAGTACTTCGACTGCTCTGGCTCTCTTTACTGACCACATCCTCTCCAACATGGACCATGGATGTGCCATGGGTACCGTCTCTGTTGACCTATCAAAAGCATTTGATATGGTCAGTCACTCCCTACTCCTGTCCAAGTTATCCATGCTCGGTTGCTCAGCTGAGACCACTGGCTGTTTTTGGAGCTACCTCTCAGGACACTCCCAACCTGTTTGCATTGGTACTACCACTTCTCCTCCCTTGCCGGTTACCAAAGGTGTTCCCCAGGGCTCCATCTTAGGCCCCTGCTCTTCTCCCTATTCATCAACCCACTCCCCGCCGACAGCTTTACCTGTAACTCCCTACTCTACGTGGATGATCATCCTTTACCACAGTGACACATCTCGCACGTGTATTTCCTCCATCCTCTCCCAGAACTACTGTGCCACTTATAACTAGTTTTCATCCAATCTATTGTTGGTCAACTCTAAGAAAACCAAGGCTATGTTGTTTGGGTTGAAACCGTTCCTTACTAAAACCCTCAACACCAACTCTTTTCTCCTCACACACTCCCCTGATAGCCCCGTCCTCGATAACATCACCTCCTTTAAATACCATGGGGTAACGCTCGACCCTTCTCTCTCTTTCAAAGACCACATAAACCACTTAGTCCACAGAGTTAACATGAAGCTGGGAGCAGCCTATCGTATAAAGCACTACCTCACCAAGGAGGCTCACTTGGCTGTCGTCACTGGTAGACTCCTCCCTATCTTTGATTATTGCTTTCCTATCTACTCTCGAGTCTCAACCACCCTTCTGGCTAGGCAATCGGTAGCTTACAACAGCGCCTGCCACTTTGTCCTGTTGGCCCCTTGCTCCACGCACCACTGCGACCTTTATAGCTCACTTGGCTGGCCAGCCTTACAAAGTCGTTTCAACTATTCACTCGCCTGTTTGCTGGATGCCACCCTTAGATGCAGCGACACTTCTCCCCTTACAACACTCTTCAACACCAGAACCCCGACTAGACACGTTCGCTCCTCTGATACTCCAACCCTTGAGATACCCAGAACCTCCACCAATATGGGTTGGAAAGCCCTCTCTGTGGCACAGCTTCACTGAGTCAAAATATGATCCCTTCCCTTCACAAACAGGGACTCTTAAATATTAAAACTCTGGCAGCATATGAAAAGGGGCCAGGTATGGCTTCTTTTCTGTTCTTGTGGGCACATTTTTATAACACTGGGATACTTGATCTCTAAAGGAGATGGGTAGTGTTTTACTGTTGTTTGTAACTGTTAAATAGATCATAAACAACAACCAGTGACCTCCGTGTGTCCTTGTCATTATTGTTTAAAATGCACATTTCCATTCTCCTTAATGCCAAAACCTCTGTCGGTTTGACAGCCTTTTCTTCCCTTAAAATTGGGAGTTGGCGCATGCCAGGCTGTGAAAACCTCTTCTTACTGACTCAGATTTTAGACTGCTGCTGAAGCCTGCATGTAGGAATACAGAACCGTTTAAACAGCAGCTTCACAGAAGGAGGATGCCACATTCCTCCTGGACTATGCAAATAAGAACAGGCTCAAAACGACTGTTATTTATGGCGACCGGTTCATTATGTAACCATTCCCCCCCCCCCAAACACACTTGGCAGTCCAATTCAGTAACAGAAAAGTCAGAATATTTAAGTCACCAGCCTTAAAATAACTATCATTTTTCAGTACACACACACTCACCAAGAGACACTGCAGTTTGCTCACCTGGTTTGTTGTGGAATCACTCAGGCAGTAGGGGAGCATGAAAATGTGTGGCTTTTCTGGCCACCAAAAAGATGCAGCATAGGGTTGTATTTCCTGGCCCCAATTTGCAGAGTTTGGGGGGGGGACCAAGAGAATAGTCTCCTTGAGCAGTTTGCCTGCCGCAGATGAAATAAGTGCATGAGTGAGGACTTTTCATGTGCTCCCGGCCATGATGCCACCCAAGAGGGCCAAGGGAGGGGTAGCGAAGACACAGGTGGTTGCCAGCTGCTAATGAAGTGATTTCAGTGGAGGAGGCTGACAGTGCTTCTGGGACATATGAAAGGGAAGGGTCAAGGTAGGCTAAGCTCCCAGCCCAGGGAGGGTTACCATACAGCAAGAGGGTAGGGATGTGGCCCTAGAGGACACCAGAAAATAAAATAGGATATTTTACTAATATCCTGACTTGTGTGGCATCATCCTTTTCTGACGCTCTTGTTTAAACGGTTCCATATTCCTGCATGCATTCTTCAGCAGCAGTCTAAAACTGGAATCAGTGATGAGAGCTGTTCACTGCCTGGCATGCACTTACTCCTGATTTTAAGGTGGAAAAAAGCTGTCAAGCCGACAAGGTGGCAGCATTAAGGAGAAGGATGTAAATATGCATTTTAAACATAATGATAAAGACACACGGAGGCCACTGGTTGTTTATTATTTAACAGTTAACTAGCTCCTTTAAAGTAAATGTGTGAGCTAACAGTTTGAGCTTCACAGCCCACTACCCTGGGGCGGCGATAGCCCCTCTGTGGTAAAAGCTTAAACTTTAATGCAGTCTGTAAAATTTGGGAAGGGACTGTAATTGTGGCCGAACTGCCAGTCAGCCAGCTGATCCCTTCCCACTGCCTGGTGCACCTGCTCCGCCCCCGCGTTCCCCTGTTTTCTGACATGGAACCAAGGAGAGGGTGGGACGCATACCCATACAAGTCTAAGGGGCTAATTACTAGAACGATTTTACTAAATGTTAAACTACCATTTGATAAAAATGATGCCAAGCAGTGCAACACAAATTTGTGTTCAAAGAATAAAGACCGGTTTGTGTGTCATTATATGAAGAAACCATCTCCTTCATCTGAGTTTGAATGCTGGGTATCTGTTATTCAAATTAGTTCATTTTTCCTTAAAATAACTTTTACATATCATGTTTTCCCGTGTAGCAATGGTTGGGACTGTTTGCATTACCCAAAGCTTTGTTATTGTCTTTTTAGCTATAACGAGTGCAGTGTTCACATTTATCTTGTACCTAGGTTTCTGCTCCTACTGTCAAATCTAGGAACAACCATGCATTGTCAGTAAAATCTGTGTTTGCCCCAAAGATTCCTTTAACTTCTTGTTCCTACAACAAGACCTACTGTGTATGACAAGGTGCTAATTTAGGACAGGCCCAGAATATCTGCCCTGTGAGGATACTAGGGGTAGCGTATTGCCTCCAACACACTGCTTCCAACTTTGAGACTTATCTTGCTTGCCTGTCAGGGGTAATGAAAAACCTTGCCACTGTTTTCCAGGAAAACTTTTTCCATAAGGAATGATGTAACATTATGCAAATTTTAAGACAGCTGTCGCATTGCTGGTCTGTAATGATTTTTCTCAAATCCTTTTCCCATGCCCTTGTATATATAAATACAATACAGTGGCCTTGTACTTGTAGCAGGGTCTGAAAAATTTGAGAACTGAGGTGTCTGGTATGATTTTGGCCTTTCGGGGTGTTAATTAATTGTAACAGGAAGGGACTCTCCAGCTTGTTTGGCAACTTAGCTGGGAGAGTTCCGAGAAATGTTCTAGCATGGAGATACCGGAATCCATGGCAACAGTCTAATCTCTGAGGCAGCATCTCAGCATGGAGATGATGCAGTTTTTGTACGGCATCACTATTAGACTCATGCTGTTAGCAATTGGGCAATAATTAGACCCTACTTTTTTTTACACTATAAAAGATTTCAGACATTTTTTGGCTTCACTTGGTGGTAAAATATTTTAGTGCCACCAAAGTGTTTGCATCTTATAATTGTTTAAAATTATTTTTTCTCATGAAAGAAAGATGGCCACCACATTTGGCTTAGGCCCTGTTCACACTGGGACTTTTAAACCGTTGTAACTTTCCCAAAACAGTTTAAAAGGTTTGCATCCAGATTGAGGCATGGTAAAACTGTGCTACAATCTGTGCTCCAAAACCATGCAAAAATCCTATTCGGAGCAAGGCTTTAGCTCAACACAGTTGCTCAGCATCATATATTTTATTTGTTGTACTTTTTCCCCCTGCTATCCTGACCTGCCCACAATCAGCCCTACCGCTCACCTAGTCCCATCACCAGCCTTCTCCAGGACTTACCTCTCCCCGGTTCCTCCCTGACTCACCCCCCAGGGCAGAGCCACTGGGAGGAGGTCGCACCCCCAGCACAGTTAGAGTCTGGTGTCAGGACGGCACCTCTGTTAAGCAGAGTGGGGCCAGTAGTGAGAGGCAGGCGTCAACTCTCCTGCGGTCAGGGGTGTTTCCATTTTTTCTGCCCGGATTCCCTTAGATACCAATGGAGCTCTCTTCCACGCAGGCCAATGTATGCTATACGTGCCTTGAGTACATCAGCATCTACCTTCCCTGATCCTTGATTCCTACCTGCACCGCCACCTGTGGTCACCCAGGTGGTGGTACTGCGGCAAAGACCACAGTACTCCTTCCCCAAGGTGGACAGCATCCTTCTAGAATGCTTAACTAACCTCCCCCACCTGGTCCTCCAATGATCCAGGCTCATTTATGAAGCTGGGTCATCGACATCGCATGCAGTAGCAGTCGTGTGCCGGCAGGCCAGCCTTGCTGTACTCTATGTTAACAGCAGTGTGAATGTGATTCGTGTTGTAACACAGTTTAAGGCAATGATGTTAACACTTTGTTCGCTTTTTCTGGAATGCCAAAAACAAGCAAAAATTATACAGTCACATCCTGAAGCTCTCAACAAGCTCCTGAACCAAACTGTGTAACCTCCCCCTGAATCCATTATTACGCCCAATCGTGATTATCCCAGCATACGTTATGGCACCTGCAGTGCTTTGTGGTACTGCCGCAATCATGCCTGGGAAATCCCCTGGGCAAGCGTGGTGTTGAAGCGCAAGCCAGATGCTCCAGCAACCGTGCTCAAACATGGAAAGTAAAACATTTTTGGAAACGTTATAAAAAATTGATGCCAGTGTGGGCAGGGCCTTAGAAATAGCACTGCAGACTTGGCAAGGGTTAGAATCGAGAAAATAAATACACTCATGGTGCATAACTTAGGAGATACCTAGAAACGTAGATTTGAGACATACACTAAAATTTCTGTTAACTGTAGCTGAAACTAGCTCTTTGGAAAAAAGATTTTTGTTGCGTTGCTGCTTTAATTTCTTTCTCATTTCTAAACTGTATTTCAGATATATGCACGTTGCACTCCTTCAATATAAAATGCAAAATGTGTCTGGTTCCAAGCTGAGTATTGAGAATGATCACACCCTACGGGAGTCCCTGGTCTCCACTTATCCTGGTGGCTTTACTGACAGAGCAGTGGAATGGTATTCCGGGCACAGCTTGGTTAAAATCCCAGCTAGTGCCTACATTTCTTTCTCATGTCTAAATTGTGTAACAAATGGGCTATCCTGTCAAGATAGACAAAGACAGACAGACAGCTAAAGCAAGCAGAAAAGTTACAGCACAGTTTTGTTACATTTCCTTGCAAGAATGGGATTGGCCCCAGCGTGGTCTGTTACCGCTTGCACTGCTAGCTCTCAATGCCTTGCTCAGTTTCCTGGAATCTCACCTGATAATGGTCTGTCTCCATCAGCCTCCTCCAAGTACTGGACAGGGTAGATGCATCGAGTCGCAGAGCACGGCTTCAGTGTGAACACTCCGAGCTCATCCAACAGGTCGATGTTCACCTATGGAAACAGAGCCAGTTCATGAGATACAGAATGGAAATTCTGTGCCATGAGTCTCTTGTCTTACACACCAGTCTCTGATTTTAAAGCCCCAGTTCTCTTCCATTCTCTGCACCTCTGATTATTACAGACACAAGCAGGTTCCAACCATTATATTTTGGCAAAGTTAAAGGAGAACAGTCAGCACTAAGAGCCCCACACCCAAGTGCGCTCAATTTACACTCTGTGTACAAAAAAGGAAAATTACGTACCTACCGTAATTCTTGATCTTCTTGGACGAGTCTCCACCACTCATTCACACTAGTGGGATTGGCGCCGGAGGCACTAAGACCCATCGGGAGCAAACTTTTTGCTGGAGGGTCGGCGCGAGAGACGGCGCCGCGAGACACGGCGCCGCGAGCAGCGGCTCGAGCGGTAATGACCATCTCGGCGACGACCCTCCAACCGCCTCAGTACCTTTTTTACCAAGGAGGTGCAGCGCAACTAACGAAAAGGGTAAACCCAACATTAAAAAACGGACATAAGATAGTCCGTATGACCCGTGTAAGAAGGGTCAGCAAAGAAGTCCTCACGGCCTAAAGATTTGAGGGAGTGAAGACCAATACAGCGGTGAGCTCGGGGATGGAGGGTGGGCGTGGAATGAGTGGTGGAGACTCACCAAGAAGATCAAGAACTACTTAGGCAATGCAATTTTCCCATCTTCCTGGACATAAGTCTCACCACTCATTCACACTAGTGGGAGAGTACCAAGCTGATAATCCCCCAAAGGGGCGGCAGGAAAGCCAGAGCTCACAGCGTCTAAGATAAGCCCATTAAGGATAGTTCTGCGAATCTGGAATGCATACAGCATGAACATCCAGTGCATAGTGCTTAACGAAGTATGCACTGAGCTCCAGGTAGCGGCGTTGCATATATCTGCAATTGGAACATTGCGACTTCCGCTAGGGATGCATGATCACTCTAGTAGAGTGAGCGTACACTCTACCTTCTAATTTAACTTGAGCCATGGAATAGCAATGACGAAGGCATGCCACTAACCATGAAGAGATACATCTAATAGCGACAGGTTGACCCAGCCGGGTGTCGCTGAAAGAAACGAACAGTTGCTGAGTTTTGCGAACATCCTTGGTTCTATCTAAATAGAACCGCAAGGCTCTCTTAACATCCAAGGAATGAAGAGCCTGCCCTTCATTTTGGAAATTAGCTAAGTAAGCGGAGTACCAGAGGTTGGTTCAG
This sequence comes from Neoceratodus forsteri, assembly GCA_016271365.2. Taxonomy (NCBI): domain Eukaryota; kingdom Metazoa; phylum Chordata; order Ceratodontiformes; family Ceratodontidae; genus Neoceratodus; species Neoceratodus forsteri. Next base: position 1,619,934,724 of record CM028130.1, read on the forward strand.
ATGGAATTCTGACACAACCTTGGGAAGAAATTTAGGATGAGTACGGAGAACTACCTTGTCCTTATGGAATACAGTATACGAGGGTCGTAACCAGTGCATGTTCTCAGAGACCCTGTGGCTGAGGTAATGGCCACCAGGAAGGCAGTCTTCCAGGTAAGAAATTTTAGCTCACAGGTAGCTAAGGGTTCGAAAGGCTTCGAGTGAGCATGTCCAGCACCAGGTTAATGTCCCAGGCTGCAACTGGACGCTTAACAGGGGGTCTGGTATGGAGAATCCCCTTAAGAAATCTCTTCACCATAGGTAACTGAGCCAGAGTTAAGGAAGAAACCGGCTCATGGAACGCTGAGATGGCACTAAGGTGAACTTTAACTGTGGAGTATTGAAGACCTAAGTTTGATAGGTCCAAAAGATACTCCAGAACCTTGCCAGGAGGACAGGAAAAGGGATTCCAAGAGGATTTTGCACACCAGAGAGAAAAACGTTTCCATTTGGAAGCGTACGTTGGGTGGTTAGCTTCCGGCAGCCAGAAGGATGTCTGAGACTCTACGAGACGTTGAACCGATTCACTTTATCTCTTCAGAGCCAAGCATGAAGGTGAAGTGATTAGGTTGGGATGGACCAACTAACCCTGAGTCAGAAGACTGATTTGCAAAGGAAGTGGTCTCGGAGAGGCTGCCAACATACTGTTGAGTAGAGGAAACCATAGTTGCCGAGGGCCAGGAAGGAGCAATGAGAATCATCTTGGTCCCTGAGACTCGAACTTGAGGAGTACTCTGGATTAGAGGAAGTGGTGAAAGGCTAAAGAAAGCGTTTGTCCACCGCAGCCTGAACGATCCTGACAGAAAATGCCAGGCCCTGGATTTCTGGAGCAGAAGAGAGGCAGTTTTATGCTGAGTGGGGATGCAAAAGGTCCAGGTCTGGGTCCCCACTCTTTGAACAGGGACCGAGCTACGGCTGGATCGAGACCACTGTGAGGGTCTCTCCGTTCTGCTGAGGTGATCTGCTAGGTCGTTTTGTATACTGGCAGATAAACCGCTTGAATCAGAGACTTGTGCTCCAAGCACCACCCCACACCCTCATTGCTTCCCTGCAAAGGGATAAGAATGAGCACCGCCTGTTTGTTGATGTAATACATCACTGCTTTGTTGTCCGTTTGAAGGAGAATGTTCTTGTGACAAAGGACATCCTTCAGAGCTCGGATTGCATAGAGGACCGCTCTCATCTCCAGGACATTTATGTGGAGATGAGTTTCGAACTGAGTCCATACACCTTGAGTGTGGAGGGAGAGACAGTGAGCTCCCCATCCCATTAGCGATGCATCTGTGGTGATGGAGATCTGATGATCCGGGGCAAGGGGAATCCTTCCAGGAGATTGCTCTCTTGAGACCACCAGGTGAGAGGACCTCAAGGGCCCGCCACCTTGATGGGATAAGACTGGGGGTGAGGTCGGGACCACTGAGTGGAGAGCATCCACTGGGTGGTTCTCAAGTGCAGTCGGGCCAGAGGGACAGTGAAGACCGAGGACTCATGAGACCCAACATGCGTTGCATCGAGAGAGCTGTAACCGATTGGTTCTCCCTGATGTAACGGGCCATATGAAGGATGTCGAGTCTTCTGTCCTCTGGAAGGAAAGCCTTCGCTGAAGAGGTGTCTAGAAGCGCCCTATGAAAAGGAGCTCTGGGAGGTTGCAGTTGAGATTTTTCAAATTCAGCAGAACTCCCATGGACGTGAGAAGACGGTAGTCGCTTGCACGGCTTCCAAAGTCCCTTGGCCGGAAGGGGTTTAAGTAGAAGCCAATCGTCCAGGTAAGGAAACACTCGAGTCCGGACTTTCCTGAGATGCTCCTGAGAACCGTGACAACACTTTGTAAAACTGCCAGCGCGAGGATAGCCCAAAGGGCAGGACTTGAACTGATAATGCTGACCCAAAGCTACAAACCTGAGGAATTTATGTGGGTCGGGTGGACGGGATATGCTGGTAAGCATCCTGCATATCCAGAGAGGCCAGCCAGTCGTGCTGATGTAGCAAGGGTAACAGGGTACCTAGGGAAATCATCTTGAATTTCTCCTGGGAGGAATTTGTTTAACTTTCTGAGGTCTAGAATGGGGCGCATCCCCCCAGATTTCTTTGGAACCAGAAAGTAATGGGAGTAGAACCCTGTGTTTCGCAGATGCGGGGGCACCAGTTCTATTGCCCTGTTGTTCAGAAGGCCCTGGATCTCCGCGGTGAGGAGATCTGACTGAGCCGACAACCTGGGTTGTCACGTATGGGAGGACATCAGGGGTTCCAAGAAATTGAAAGAGTAACCTCGCTGAATTATCCGAAGAACCCATTTGTCTGAGGTTATGGACTTCACCTGGTTGTAGAAGTACATCAGACGACCTCCACCGGAGAGAAGTTCCACCTCGGGCAGAGTGGATGGAACTTGGGCCAACGACTCATAAGGTAGCGCTGGGAGCTTTAGGTCCCTGCGCTTATGCTGCGCCTTCTTTTGAGGTTGGGCAGGTTGGCTTTTATGAAGCTTCCTGCCTCTGCCCCCGAAGGACTGACGACTATGAAACTGACGCCTGTTCACATGCCCCAGAGAGGGGCAGGCGGAGTCTGGCCAACTTAATGGCCGATCTAGTCTCTGAGTGGCCTCTAAGGCTTGCTCCACCTGAGGGCCAAAAGAAAGGAGCCATCAAAGGCAGCGCCATCACCTGCTGCTGAGCATCATTCGTGAAGCCAGAAGTACGCAGCCAGGAATGGCGCGAGTACAAATCCTCGCTGCTGCTGAGCGAAGCAGTGTCGAAAGCATCCATGGCGGCTTTGACCTGTTGGTTATTGGACTCAATACCTCTAATAACGGTCAGAAGAAGCTCTGACTTGAATCAATCTGGAAGAGCTTCAACCATTCTTTTCATAGAGTGCCACAGGATATACTCATACTGAGAAAAATAGCCTTGATAACTGGCAACACGATACTTAGAGTGGAGGCAGCAAAGACTCTCTTACCTAATGTATCAATCTTACCAGACTCTTTGTTAATAGGTCGAGCTGTAGTAGTTTGAGGAAGAACGACCTTGTCATTCTCTGCCAGGACTACAATAGGATCCGCAGGCTTGGGATGCCAAAATGGACGATCCTTGGGAGCTGAATACTTTATCAATGGATTTAGCCACTGAGGGAATAAGAGCAGGTTATTCCATACCATTTGAGACAGCGCTCTCAAGGAAGGCTGAATCGAGGAGTCAAATCCGTAGGGATCTCCTCAAGCATGAAGATACTGGAGTCTTAATATCTTCCCAGGATCGATGTCTGTAGTCTGGAGAGAAGAGTGATCCCAGGTTCTTCAACAGAGACTTAAAGGACAGGTCCTCAACCACAGGCTCTGTAGCAAAGAAAGATCCTGTTTCCTCCACTTCATCACCCAACCAAGGTCTGGGTCAGGCTCAACATCATCTCCTGATGGTCCAGAAAGGACTGTTTGGACAGGAAAGGAGGAAAATTAGGAGAGGAGGAAATGGCAGAAAACAAGGAGAGTCCTCGCGGCTGCCGGGCGCCAGACGGCAAAACGGGCTGAAGACGGCACCAGGAGGCGACGGCGCCGAAGAGGCAGCGCCTCGCGAACGCCCGGCGGCGCGCTAAGGACGACGCTACAGACGGCGCGCTAACGGCGCCACGGACGACGTTAACGGCGCCATGGACGACGCTGAACGGGCACCGCAGACGACGCCGCGAACGGGCGCCGCCGATCCAACGGACCACGGGCGGCGCCATGAGATAACGCGCCACCAACGGGCGCCGCTGAGATACGCTGCGCCGCCACGGCGCTTTATGAAGCCCGGGCGTTTCAAACGGGCGCCGACACGGCCACAGACCCTGCAGAAGGCACCGGAAAGCCCCGGAACCTGGAAACAAGAGAAGGAAAATACCAGGAGATAAGGGCATCGGTGAGGCCCTGCGCCGCAGCCATGTGAGGGGGGAAACACGCATACACGGAGTCGCTAGCATCGGTGAGGGCGCCGCGACTCAGGAAGGTCCAACCGCCTACCTGATCACTGGAGGAGCCCGAGGGCCCGAGGTAACCGAGCCAGGCAGAAGAACCAACCTCCGAGCCCATCGCCCACAAGAGCGCCCACTGATGAAACTGCTCATCTGAGCCCTACCATAGGCGGAGGGGCCCGATGTCGAGACGACGATTATCGGAAGCTGGCGACTCGAAGAAGGAGACCGCACCAGCTAACGATAACCGACCGTCGGCAACGAACATACTAGAGAGGCGACCTCGAGTGATGCCTTCTTTTTGACCTGTGGGCGAAGAAGAGCTCGAGGCGGCAGGCGCCCGATGCGACCGTTTATTTTTATGCGGCGGGGACCGCCCATCCCCGGCATCGGACTGACCGTAGTCGGAACCCCGCTGAGGAGAAGGAGGCTGACCGACCCAGCCCGCTGACTGAACAGCTTTTCATACGAAGTCTCCACCACACCTGACCTGCTCATGGTCGACTCCGTCCAGTAGGCGAGACTTCTTCAAGTAAGTTAAATTTAAATATTAGAAAAATTTACGTAAAATAGAATAAAACTAAGCATACTACTATCGTGATAATGTTCAAAAAACAAACTGAAAACTATCGCTAGTTTGAAGTTTGACTCTGACATGAGCGGCGTCGTCACTGGCGCTTTCGACGGCGGGAAAAAAGGAACTGGCGGTTGGAGGGTGCGTCGCCGAGATGGTCATTATACTGAGCTGCTCGCGGCGTCGTGTCTCGTGGGCGCCGTCTCGCGCCGACCCTCCAGCAAAAAGTTTGCTCCTGATGGGTCTTAGTGCCTCCGGCGCCAATCCCACTAGTGTGAATGAGTGGTGGAGACTTATGTCCAGGAAGATCATTTTTTTCTACTTACTGTTTACTGCAGTAACACAGAAACACAGACTTTGATGGCATAGTCTGCCCATTTCCCTACCTACAGGATAAGCTGCAGATTCTATTTAACCAACAGCATATAGCCAACAGTATAAGAGACAGTATCAGAATGACTGCTGACTTCCAAACTGGCATTTTCTAGAACTGCAAATCCCAGAATTCCCTGTGGCTGACATCAGGGCAGGGCTGCAACAGTGGGAGACTCAACAGCCTACAGTGCATGTTAAGAGTTTTTATAAACTCTGATCTTTTGTTTGCTGGCCCCACTGTGCCCCCTGGGGTATGTACAATCACAGAGCTAAGTGTAATGAGTTTGCTTGATTCTTTGCAGATAAGGTGTCCTCCATCAGGCTGGAAATCCGCTTGACTTGTTCAAATGAGTATGGTGGTGGTTGATGTGAGGGCACAGACACCCAGCCTGTCTGGACAAATTTCGACCAGCCAGCGATCATGGATAGCGTGAAGATTGTTCGGGACATGCGACTGACTTGCTGTAGTTTGGATCCTGGTCCAACCTGCTTCCTTTTGGGGTGCATGGATGTCATCGGACCAATCCTTGCTGAGATAGTCTGGTGCTCGTTGGACCAGAGTGTGTTCTCGAACCCCCTGAAGGAGGCAGTGGTGATACCCCTTTTAAAGAAACCTTCCCTTGACCCTGTCTTGCAAACTACAGACCTGTCTCTAACCTGCCCTTTTCGGGCAAGGTTATTGAGAAGGTAGTCGCGTTGCAGCCCAAGAATTTTCTTACCACCCACGAAGTCTATGATCCTCTCCAGTCTGGTTTCAGGAAGAGGCACAGTACCGAGGTCGCGTTGGTTGGGGTACTAATTGATCTTCTGATAGTGAGGGATTGGAGGAGTCATTCGATTTTGGTCCTTCTTGATCTCTCTGCAGCATTTGACACCGTGGATCATGAGGTGTTGCTGGAACGCCTGCGGCTACTCTGTGGACTGTCTGGGACAGTCCTCAGGTGGTTCCACTCTTTCCTTACAGGCAGGACACAGAGGGTGGTGTCGGGGTTTTTTTCCTCGGCCCCCTTCTCCCTGCCTTGTGGGTTGCCTCAGGGCTCCATGCTGTCTCCCATGTTGTTCACGGTGTACATGCTGCCGTTAGGAGACATTATAAGGTGGTATGGGCTGAGTTTTCACTGCTATGCAGATGATACTCAGCTGTACTTTTCCTTTGTACCCGAACAGAACAGTGCAGTCTCTGTCTTTAACAACTGCCTCGCTGAGATCCTGGACTGGATGAGTGCTAATTGGTTGAAATTAAATCCTGATAAGGCTGAGGTGTTGGTGGTGGACCCAGGTCACCGGGTAGAGAGGCTGACTCCTGGTCAGCCACCTGACCTTGTGCTAGGGGCAACCAGTTGAGACCCTCTGAACAGGTGCAGAATCTGGGCATTGTGCTTGATGACGAGCTGACTCCAAAAGCTCAGGTGTCAGCAGTCGTCAAGTCCTCTTTTTACATCTGAGGAACATCACCCGGATAAAGCAGCTAGTTCCGCCTGAGGACCTTCCTACGTTGGTTCACAACTTTGTGTCTTCTCGGTTTGACTACTGCAATGCTCTATACCTAGGGTTACCGGGATCTTCCATTACCTGCGGCAAGTGCAGAAGGCTACAGTCAGGTTGTTGACAGGGTTGTCAAGAACTAGCTATGTCACGCCTGTGCGCAAACTGTACTGGCTGCCGGTGCAATGGAGGATCACCTTCAAGGTCACGCTGCTGACTTATAAGACCCTACATGGACAGGGACCAGGTTACTTGCAAGATCTCCTTCGACCCTATTGCCCACTCTGCTCCGCCGAAGTGAGATCGCTAGAGGTTCCCAGGGTCTGTCTTCAGACCTCAGGTTCTAAGGCATTTTCTTTTGTAGCCCCGATCCTGTGGAACTCTCTACCTCATCGGATTAGAGAGTGCCTGTCCACTGAGACTTTTAAGTCCTCACTGAAAACTTATTTATTTAACTTAGCTTTTGGGGACAATGTTTAGTTTTATTACTGATGCCTTTTTAATATTTTGTATATTTTATCTGATTGTTTTTATATTGTTTAAGTGCTTTGGTTTTTGAAAAGCGCTTTATAAATAAAGTCTGAATTGAACAGAGGACTGAGAGACTGTAAATGAGAAACAGCAGGCTTGCCAATTTTAAACTCCTTTTAAACAGGGAGCGCTTGAATTTAGAGGGATTGCCTGTAGAAACAAACAGCCTCTACCTGCTATAGTTACTCAAATATGCAAAAAATAAATAAAATAAAAATGATGAAGGTAAGAAGCTCCTTAGATGTGCTTCTGCCTCATGTACACTGGTATAGGAAGACTGACGTAATGGAACAATGTAACACTCCCAATACCAACATTTCATCCTGCCAAGGACAGCTGTTAAAGCCGCAGTTGTAACAGTGAGCCCCTGGTTGAGGGCCACTTCACTCATATTGTAAGTAATTCTCATTGACAACATGAAGCCACACAGAAAGGAAGAACCATCAAAGAACCATTTAGCCAGAGCTCATTTTCAGTGGTGTCCTTACATTTGGGTAGGACAGTTCCCAGGATCTGCAGTCTGCACAGTGACTTACATACCCACGATGCCTTTAACTGTGCTTTACTTTAGCGTCGTATATGCATGGGGTTTGAGGCGAGGCACAGAGACCACGTAAATCAGTGGTATGATTGAACAAGGCTCTTGTACACACACACATGCTGGGACTCGAACCAGGCATCCTGAGTGCCAAAGGCAATATCTTTAACCATTCGGCTAAAGCAAAATACCCCCCAGCTGGGTGACTAAAGTGCTCCTTTTGCTATCATGCTTGCTCTGTCATGGAACTCCATTAGAGGTCTTCCAGCTGCTGTTACAATTAGCACAGCACTGACTGTTATTCATCTTTCACTCCTAGGGGATGCTGCACTGTAGACTGCCTTTTCTCGAAACACTCACCATAAGGGATGGAGGGAAGACGGGGTAATATGAAGCACGTCCCGTGTAATCAGGGGAAGCTAAGAAATACAAGCACTTCATTGGGAGGGGGCTGACAGCTATTAGTGAAACATTAAACAGATGTTTTGTCTGCAGTGAAATCAGGGCAGTTGCAAGCCTACAGCAGGTTATTCCAATGAGGCTGCCCCTGTGAAAAGAAAAAGTATGGGGAGGAGTCTGTTCCAGTAAGTCTGAATTAGTCCACAGCTGATACTGGAAGTTGGACTCACTCATCACTAGTTAACAGTGTAAATCAAGTTTATTCGAACAATAATATGGTGCCATAGCTCAGTCCAGTGTTTCTACCAAACTGACGTTTTGAGCAATAGTTCTTCATCTGGGCTAACACTGGACACATTTATTTATTTAGTTTTTGATTACCGAGTAAGAGCTGTAGACAATGAAATTGCCTATTTTCAGGCATGACCCAGGAAGTCAGCATGCAAGGTGCCAAGGGAGAAGGCATAATTCATGTGATGACAGCTTCATGGTTTAGAAAAGTGGAATTAAGGAGTACCAAGCAGGTGCCATTCATACAAAGCGAACCTTCAGATGCACAGTTTAAAATTCCAGTAACAGGATCCGTAGTAAATCACCAATGAGTCCAGTGTCAGAACTACTGCTCAAAATGTCAGTTCGGTTGAAACACTGGATTCATGCCATTGTTCCAGAATAAATTAATTTATTCCATTAAATAGTGATGATCTGGCAGGGTAAGAAGCCCAGAATTAGCCTAAAACGGCTAAAGGCAGACAGGACCAAAGGGGGGGCTTAATTTCCCTGACTTGAGCATGTACTATATGGCAGTGCAGCTCAGGGGGATAGCTGACTGGGTTCATAGGCCGATGGTAGCAATCTGGGAAGAGCTAGAACAGTGCGGGGACCCCAGGGAGACTCACGGCCTACCTGCATAGTAAGGGACTCCGAGCCTATAGAGAGCTGGGAAGTGGTAATCCCTTGGTCAGGGAAACACTCGAGGCATGGGATCACCTTTGGAGGCGGAAAGGTTTGACACAAAGGGAGACTATACTGTTACCGATAGCAAGAAAATAAAAATTACGTACCTACCGTAATTATGATCTTTCTGTATCTTCACCATTCATCACAGATGGGTACTGGCGGAGATCAGGACCTTGAGAGCTTTTTTTTTTTTAAAGGATAGGCGGGCGATGCAGCATCGGCGCCACCGAGGCCTCGATGCACGTGGGCGCTCAGGTTATAATCGTTAGGCTGCATCGACTCTGTCTGCCTACCAGTTCTGAGTCGCCGGAGAGGTAAGAGGAAGGGATGGAGGGTGGGACAAGAGAGTCCATGGGACAGAAAAAGGAAGAGAAAAACTGAACTAAAAGGAGAAATAACGACTGACAGGACAGCATAGAAGAAATAAGACTAAGGGGATTGGGTAGGGGCCCCAATCTCTGGAAGCGGAAGAAGGGAGGGGAGAAAATTTAGGAGAGAATGAGAGGTAACAAAGATCCGAGACCCTTGTCCGTCACCAGATCATATAGGAACTGCAAGGAGTAGCAAAGCTCTCTGCCAGAATTCAAGGCACAGAATAACTGGCAATACCCCAAAAGCAGAGTCGACTATTCTGGAGAAGGACAGGGTACAGGGACTTAGTACTCTCTCTGGAAAGATATTTGGTGAAAAAAAGGGGGATTTTTTTTAAACAGTTAAAAGGGCCAGAAGAATAACAGAAGGAGGGCAACCAATTTCCACCCTGTCGGGTGGAGAATGTATATAGAAGGGTGCCACTCAGACAGCCGCATAGGAGAAAATACCCCCTCTGTGTCCCTACTTACCCCACTCAAAGGAGAGGGGTAGGCACAGAGGGAGGGGACCAGAGACTGAGGCCCCAGGGATGGTGGGTGTATTGTGATGAATGGTGAAGATACACAGAAGATCATAATTATGGTAGGTATGTAATTTTATATCTTATTTGTGTCAGTCTTCACCATTCATCTGAGATAGTGATACCAAGCCCCACCGAAGGGGTTGATTCGTTGCACCCTAGGGACAGAGTCCTTAAACCTCAGTGGGTGACACACTAAGGGGAACTCTGGCCTGAGGAGCCAGAGTGGGGAGAGAGCAGGGTCCCCGGGAGGGGAAGGAAGGCCCGACAAACGCTGGCTCACCCTACAGGAGAAGAGGTAGGTTCCCTGGTGAGCAGAAAATCACCCCATGCCGGGCCAAGGGTGACAACTGGGAAAAAGCGAAACCATCGATCTCCTGGTGCAGATCGCTGTCCCTCGACCCTGGTAGCTACCTCTTTCTTGATGTTAGAGCCCTTGCTTAGTGCCTTGCTAGCTCCAGGCCACGTGCAGAGAGCGCGATGGCTTGCCTGGTTTGCTCTGAGTCAGGCAAAGCAGCTAGGATCTGACCTAGTGGGACCACAAGAACCTGTTGTAGGCTGCATAGTGGGCCTGATGAGCAGAAATGGAAGAAACAACCGTGCCGTGTAGAGTCCTCCTCCCCAGAAGTCAAAATCAGGAGTCTTGATCTGGGGGCCGATTCTGATGGAGGGTCGAAGCCATCGGGTGTCCAGTGCGTCAATCCAGACTGCGGATGAGGCATAGAACCTGGAGACTCTGGGGGCGCAATACCTCTGGCTGACATCCCTAGGGCAGGAACTCGGAGAAGGGCCTCTGCCAGAAACGCAAGAATGCCTCCCGAAAGGGAGTAGGCCAGGGCGGCACCACAAGGGTGGCCCCACCAAAATCGCCTAGAAAGGCGTGCGCCGCATGCTCAGGATTGCTCACAGACAGGGGTGAAAGGTGAAGGTCCTCCATCATCCTCACGAGGAAGCGCTGGCACTCAGAGAGATCAGCGGCCAGAGAGATATGGACAGAGGGTTCCTCTCCTCCAGAAGAGGGGGATGAGGAGCTGGAGGTCACTATATGTTCCGAAGGTGGCCGCACGGGGAGTTGGAAAACCTGGCTGTCCATAGCCCAACGTAGGGCCGGAACCGAGCAGCCACCGCTTCTGAACTGCTCCCAGGTGAGAGGCCGCTGGACCAAGAATGCCTGGGAGCGCTGGAGAATGTGGCAGAGGATAGGGGCAGAGCCGAGAGAAGAAGTCGGCTGACCTCTGCCAGGGCTAGGGGCAGACCATGGACACCGAGGAGGTGTCCCGGGAACTCTACAGCTAGCCAGAACAGTGGTGACCGAGGGCCATATAGGTCTAGAAGGCAGTCTCCTGCCTCCAAGAATGGGACCCCTTCAAGGAACCCGGAAGGGAAGAGGCGGAATCTGCACTTCCACCGTCCAGGGCGGGTGGACCACAGAGAAGAGGCCCAGCGTTGACCCCATACCCACTCTGACCCTTCAGAGTCCGGTCTTAGTCCTCGAGAGGGCCAGCCTAGGTAGCTGGCAGCTCTGGGCAGCCCGAAGGGGAGACCCAGGGAACAGCACCCTCCCTCCTGTAGGCTTCCCAATGGGCCCCAAAGTTGGGCGAGCAAGACACACTACTGGAGGGGGTACCACCGCCAAGGGGTCCAGGAACTCCCCAATGCCAGGTTGCATGGCAATGGTAGCACGCACCATAGCCTGCTGGTCAATACCACTGACCCTAACCCCGGGAACTACCTGACGCTCCTCAGAAGGAGGCTGGCTATGACTCATCGTCGAGACCACTGGCTCGTTCTCCTCCGCAGAGAACCCCGAAGGGTGTGAATGCCTGTCCAACTCCGAGCCCGACTCCGAAGAGGTAGAGTCTGAGGCCCTAAGCCAAACGGGAGGAGGGTGGGTGAAGGCAACCTTGCCAAAGGGCCTAGCAGCCAGAGCAGTGGCCAAGGCAGCACCTGTGCCCTCCACAACCCCTCAAGCGGGGCTGACAGAAGAGCGCCAGGGCAGTTCGGGCCAAAGGTCAGAAACCAGGAGCCAGCAGGCGCTGTCAAGTCCACTGGCACCGGGCGGTGAAAGGGACAGAGACGGCACCGGACGTCAGCCTCAACTACGACCGTGCCGACAACACTGTTAGGGTTCTCAGCGCCGGCGCACTGAGGACCAAAGCGGCACCGACGGCCCCGAGGGCGGACTCGGCGCTGAACACGACACCGCTAGGCCCCTCGGCACTGCGAGCGGCACCGAGAGCACCAACGGCGCCGAGGACGGCACCAACTGATGATGCCGAAAACCCTATAGTGCCGTGCTCAACCTCGGCACCGAGGACGGCACCAAGGTGAGACATGACGAAAGGTGACGCCAAATCCAGGGCCACGGCGCCGCGAGCAGCGTTGGCGCCGCAAACAGCACCAGAGACGAGTCTCGTGCCGGCGTCGGGCAGACAGGGCCCAAAGCGCCAAGAATGAGCGCCGAAGGCCCCACGGCATCACCAACGCATCGGTGACGGCGCGACCTGGCCTTCCGGATGCGGGAGCAACACACCAGGGGAGCCTTCACCCTAGGGGAATGGCTATATGGCGCCCCGCCTGCTACCAGGAGGAAGCAGGACGGGCCTCACGCGCTGCAGAAGGAGCCTCGGCAATGGCTAGCTACTAAGTAGCCGAGGCTCCCTCCTCCTCAGTCTGTATAGAACCCGGGAAAGGACCGGAGGAAGGCCGAGAGAGCCGCGCAGCCCGAGTGAGAACCCTACCCCGAAAGTCGGGCGAGTCGCTCCATTCTAACGCTGCTGCCGCTGATCGAGACACGGCAGTCCATGGAGAAGCAGGCATCGCACTAATCCATGTCGTGAAGTGGGCCAAGACACACGAGACACCGGTCATGCTGGTCAGTAACGGAATACTTGCGGCCGCACAGGCACTGACACATAGGGGGCCGACCTGTCTTGAAAACTTCTGCCCCCAATTGAACAGACCTATGGAAAAACACACAAAACAGACTCGACATCGCAAACTTTTAAAATAAAAAGGAAAAATCTTACCGGCGATGTCGGTGGAAGCAAGACAGAACTGGTAAAGACCCGGCGGACTTAGGCGTGGCAGTAAAGGCAAACAGGCTAATTTCTTCTTTCAACAGCTTCCTCTGAGGCGACCTGGGTGGAAGGCGAAGAACTGGTGAGCAGGTGGAGTCGATGCAGCCTAACGGCCAACCCTCGGCGCCACATTAATCGTTAACCTCGGGCGGAACCGATGCTGCGTTGCTTCGCCTATCCCTTTAAAAAAAAAAAAAAAAAAGTCTGCTGGTCCTGACTCCTGGCCAGTACCCATCTGTGATGAATGGTGAAGATTGACACAGATAAGATCCCTTTTTTTTTCTGCCAGGGATGGAGGATGGGGGTTTTCAAGAATGGGAGAGGAGAGGGGTGGATAATGTGGGCACTCTAAATGTTAGAGAGAGGAGAGCTCAGTACATTTGAAAAGATTAGGCAAAACCTAAGACTGGGGGGCACCTCACTTATTCAGATACCTGCAGTTAAGAGCATTTGTGGGGAAACTGGGGAAGGGGGGTAAGGAAGAGATGCAGCTGAATATGGTTGAACAGATGGTGTATCAAGCTAGGAAAAATCCGAAAGGTTTTATAGGGAAGGTTGCTAAGCAAGGTAAGCAAAGCCTGATAGATTTAACTGGGGCCACAGAGGCTCTATGGGAAAGAGAGCTAGGTCAACAAATATCGGAGGAGGGCTGGAAATTGGCCTTGAGTATGCCGGAGGGTATAATGGTATGTAATAAGTTCAAGGAGGCCTTCTTGAAGTTTTTGCATAGAATATATTGGCCCCCAGCAGCAGTGCACAGAGCACACCCCGCAATATCTTTGCAGTGTCGGAGGTGTAACAGAGGGGTTGGCACTTATACCCACTGCTTCTGGTCTTGCCCAGTATTGGTCAAGTTTTGGGGGGAAGAAGTTAAAGAGGTGAATTGGATGGCTGGAGGGCAACTGCCACAGGACCCCTTGGTATGCTTATTTGGGGTTGAGGCAGCAAGAGGTGGGGAGGAGTGGGTACCACTGCCCAGATGGATAAGGGTTTTGTTTGTATTGGCCCATCACTGTATCCAACACACCTGGGTCTCAGGGTCCAGGCCAACAGTGCTGGAGTGGCAGAGGATAACCCTTCGTTCCCTGGCACTGGAAAGGCTGACACAGATAGTAAGGGACAGGGAGGAGGCTTTTTTGAGAGAATGGTCACCCTTCCTGGCATCTTTGAGTGTCTCTGAAAGTGTGATGCTACAGGCAGGGTTGAATAAATAAATTAAATTGGTATTCAGCATTTTGAATGGATTGGAAATATGATTTTCTTTTTATGTTTATTTTTGAATGTCTATAATGGTCCATAATTGAATACAGACACGATTGCATCTATTTGTTTGTTTTGTATTTGTCTGTTCACTATTTGTCATGTGTACTGTGTAACTGTCCAAGTTTGTCTGAAAAGGAAAACTTTTAATAAACAGAATATTCAAAAAAAAAAGTAGTGATGAGAGATTCTAACTTCCAATATCAGTTGAGGACTAATATCATTATAGGCCTACCTCGGGCTGTGAAAGGGTTACTGTACCTGAGCAGATATGGAGCCATCATTCTTGAAAAGGAAAGGAAGTGTCTCTGAGCGGCCAAGCAGCAGCCTCTTAAACAGCAGCAAGGCGTTCCCACTCTTGTTGCGCAGGACGGGGCGGAGAATGGTGACGCGGGGCAGGTTGCCTTCCCCCACAATGTCAAACACCAGGTTCTTGCTCTTGGAAATGGAACTGCATTGTGGGAAGAAAACAGACACAAATAACAGGGCTTCAGCTGAAAGTATGGTCTAGAAAGTTTGGTACATGTAAAAGTTCAGAAATGAACATCATGTACTTACCGTAACTGTTGATGTGTCAGAATATTTTCACCATTGATTAGCACTCATGGGTCTAGGCTGGAGGCACTAGAACCCCCTGGAAGCAAAGCTTTTGCCAGGAGCTGACCACGGCTCCTGGGCATGGTGCCTGTGCAACCCCAATGTGGTGCTGCGTGCCGGCCTATAAGTGTTGCCAGCTCTATCACTAACTTCCATTTTGTTTGCCAGGACAGAAACCAACTGGGGAAAAATAAGAAAGTGCTAAAAATTTCTCCAGCCTAAAGAGATAGGAAAGGGATACAGAAAAATACAAATAACAACAAAATAAAACCCAAATACCAACCTTTGAATGGTGAAAAAGGGCACACTAGGTGGCACAAAGAGTAGCACAGTATGAAGCCAGAGCCTCCCACCATTAGCCTGACAGCAGAGGGATAGTGATCTTAAAAGTCAGCAGCCCTGAAGCATGCGGCTCTGGCAGACAAAAGCAGGATGGGAATGCCCAGAACTAGGAACCCCATGCAACTGAGATGGCACAATGTGCCAAAAATACAGGTTACTCACCTGTAACAGGAGTTCTAGGAATGGTATATGTTGTTCATCCACACTGTCTGGCAGGTTCCTTGCCGCTTTAAATTTTACCGGAAGGTCTTCAAGCTGGCTCCTCCCACCCGGCCGGATGGTAAAACTCTCGGCTCCGCCCCATGATGCCAGATCTAGCCCGCTGGAAGCCAGGTTGTGCATCGAACCCAGGGAGGTCGGGTGGGTTGTGCGGATGAAAAACATATACCATTCCTAGAACTCCTGTTACAGGTGAGTAAATGAAAATTACGTACCTACCGTAATTCTTGATCTTCTTGGACGAGTCTCCACCACTCATTCACACTATTGGGATCTGCGCCGGAGGCACTAGGACCCATCGGGAGCAAACTTTTTGCTGGAGGGTCGGCGCCAGAGATGGAGCCGCAAGGAACAGCACCGCGAGCCCCAGCTCACGCGGCAATGACTATCTTGGTGTCGACCCTCCAACCGCCTCAGTACCTTTTTTACCAAGGAGGTGCAGCGTAACTAACCTAGAAGGGTAGCCTATTCTAAAACCGGACATATGATAGTCCGGGCGACCCATATAAGAAGGGTCAACAAAGAAATCTTACAGCCTAAAGATCTGAGGGAGTGAAGAATAGAACAGAGGTGTCGGGGGACGGAGGTGGGCGTGTGAATGAGTGGTGGAGACTGTCCAAGAAGATCAAGAATTACGGTAGGTACTGCACTTTATCTTCCTGGACATAAGTCTCCACCACTCATTCACACTATTGGGAGAGTATCGAGCTAATAATCCCCCGAGAGGGCGGCAGGAGAGACCAAGAGCTCACATTTCTAGGACAGAAGTCCATTAAGGATGGCTCCGCCAAAGGAAGAATGTTGCCTGGCATGGACATCCAGTGCATAATGTTTAACTAAAGTATGCACTGAGCTCCAGGTGGCCGCGTTGCAAATATCTGCAATGGGCACGTTGCGAATTTCCGCTAGGGATGCCGCGACTGCTCTAGTAGAGTGAGCGTAAACTCTACCCTCCAACTTAACCTGTGCCATGGAATAGCAGTGGTGAAGGCATGCCACTAGCCATGCTGAGATACACCTGGTAGCGACAGGTTGACCCAGCCGGGTCTCGCTGAAGGAAACAAACAGTTGCTGGGCTTTGCGAAAGTCCTTGGTTCTATCCAGATAGAAACGCAAGGCTCTCTTAACATCCAAAGAATGAAGAGAACGTTCTCCTTCATTTTGGAAGTCCGCAAAGTAAGAGGGGAAGGACCAAAGGTTGGTTTAGATGAAATTCTGACACAACCTTAGGAAGAAATTTAGGATGAGTACGAAGAACTACTTTGTCCCTCTGGAACACAGTATACGGAGGGTCTGTGACCAGGGCATGTATCTCAGAGACCCTGCGGGCTGAGGTAATGGCCACTAGGAAGGCAGTCTTCCAGGTGAGAAATTTTAGCTCACAGGTAGCCAGAGGTTTGACAGGTTTCCGAGTGAGCATGTCTAGCACAAGATTAATATCCCAGGCTGCAACTGGACGTCTTGTAGGAGGTCTGGTATGCAGAATTCCTTTAAGAAATCTCTTAACCACAGGTAACTGAGCCAGTGTTAAGGAAAAAATGGGCTCATGATACGCTGAAATGGCACTAAGGTGAACTTTGACTGTAGAGTACTGCAGACCTGAATTTGAGAGATCCAAGGTACTCCAAAACCTTATCAGGTGGGCAGGAAAAGGGATTCAAAGAGGACTTTGCACACCAGAGCAAAAAACGCTTCCACTTGGCTGTGTAAGTTTTCCGAGTGGCTGGCTTCCGCGCAGCCAGAAGAATATCTGAAACCCTTCAAGAGACATTGAACCGGTTTACTTCTACCTCTTCAGGAGCCAAGCGTGAAGGTGAAGTGATCTCAGGTTGGGATGGACCACCGGTCCCTGAGTCAAAAGGTTCATCTGCAGGGGAAGTGGTCTCGGAGGAACTGCCAACATATTGTTGAGTAGTGGAAACCACAGCTGTCGAGGCCAGAAGGGAGCAATGAATATCATCTTGTCCCCCTGGGATTCGAACTTGAGGAGCACCCTCTGAATTAGAGGAAGAGGTGGAAAGGCGTAAAGAAAGCGTTTTGTCCACCACAGCCTGAATGCATCCTGACAGAAAATGCCAGGCCCTGGATTTCTGGAGCAGAAGAGAGGCAGTTTTGCGTTGAGTGGGGAGGCAAAAAGGTCCAGGTCTGGAGTTCCCCACTCTTTGAATAGAGACTGAACTATGGTTGAGTCGAGAGACCACTCGTGAGGATCTGTCTCTGTTCTGCTGAGACGGTCTGCCAAGTCGTTCTGTACACCTGGCAGGTAGATCGCTTGAATTAGAGCCTTGTGCTCCAAGCACCATTCCCATACCCTCATTGCTTCCCTGCATAAGGGGTAAGAATGAGCACCGCCCTGCTTGTTGATGTAATATATCACTGCTTTGTTGTCTGTTTGAAGGAGAATGTTCTTGTGACAGAGAATGTCCTTCAACGCTTGGACCGCATAAAGGACGGCTCTCATTTCTAGGACATTTATGTGAAGCTGGGACTTGAGTTGAGTCCACACACCAGACCAGCAGGTGAGTGATCTCTTTAAAGGTTCTGTCACCTCGATAAGATAGGACTGCGGGTGAGTGGTTGGGGACCACTGAGTACTGAGCATCCACTGGGTGGTTCTCATGTGCAGACGTGCTAGGGGTACAGTGAACACTGAGGATGCCATGAGGCCTAGCATCTGTTGCATCGAGAGCTGTAACTGAGCTGTTTTCCCGATGTGAGCGGGCCATCTGAAGGATATCGTTCCTTCTGTCTTCTGGAAGAAAAGCCTTCGCACAGGAGGTGTCCAGAAGAGTCCCTATAAAAAGGAGCCTCTGGGAGGGCTGCAGTTGCGATTTCTTGAGGTTCAGCAGAACTCCCATGGACGTAAGAAGGCGAGAGGCCGTCTCTACAGTGTCCAGAGTCCCTTGCCTGGAAGGGCTTGCTAGAAGCCAATCGTCCAGATAAGGGAACACCTGTATTCTTACCTTTCTGAGGTGCGCTGCGAGAACTGCACAACACTTTGTAAAAACTCACGGCGCCGAGGATAGCCCAAAGGGCAGGACTCTGAACTGATAATGCTGTCCCAGAGCCACAAACCTCAGGAATTTGTGGTGCCTCGGGTGAATAGGAATGTGCTGATAAGCATCCTGCATGTCTAGGGAGGCTAGCCAGTCGTGTTGATGAAGCAAAGGTAACAGGGTTCCCAGAGAAATCATTTTGAATTTCTCCTTGGGGAGAAATTTGCTTAGCTTTCTGAGATCTAGAATGGGGCGCATTCCCCTGGACTTCTTTGGAACCAGAAAGTAATGGGAGTAGAACCCCATGTTTCGTTGATGCAGTGGCACCACTTCTACTGCCCTGTTATTCAGAAGGCCCTGAATCTCGGTGGCGAAAAGGTCTGACTGAAGGGCTGACAGCCTGGGCTGCCGTTTGGGAGGACGATCCGGAGGGGTCTCCACAAGATTGAGTGAATACCCCTCGCAAATTATCCGAAGGACCCATTTGTCTGAGGTTATGGACTTCCACTGGCTGTAGAAGTGCATCAGATGACCTCCCACTGGAGAGGAAAAGTCCACCTCGGGCAGCTGAGATGGGACTTGGGCCAGCAATTCATAGGGTAGCGCTGGGTGCTTTGGGCCCTTGCGCTTTCTGTTGCGCCTTCTTTTGAGGTTGGGCAGGTTGGTTCTTATGGAAACTTCCTCTGCCTCGAAAGGACTGACGATTATGAAACTGACGTTTACTGACATGCCCTCGAGAGGGGGCAGGAGGGGGTCGAGCCAACTTAATGGCTGACCTAGTCTTTTTGTAGCTTCTAGAGCTTGCTCTACCTGAGGACCAAAAAGATATGCACCATCAAAGGGCAATGCCATCACCTGCTGCTGCGTGTCATTCGTGAAGCCCGAAGTGCGCAGCCAGGAATGACGGCTGGTGCAAATACCAACAGCTGCTGAACGGGAAGCAGTGTCGAAAGCATCCATGGCTGCTTTAACCTGCTGGTTGTTCGATTCAATACCTCTGGTAATGGTTTGAAGAAGCTCTGGCTTTGAATCCGACCCCGGTAGAGCTTCAACCATTTGCTTGATAGAATGCCACAGGATATACTCATACTGGGAAAAATAGCCTTGGTAGCTGAACCAGAGAAGTCAAATCCGTAGGAATCTCCGAGGCATGAAGGTATTGAAGTCTTAACAATTTCCCAGGATCGATGTCTGTAGTCTAGAGAGAAAGTGTGGAACTCAGATTTTTCAACAGAGACTTAAAGGACAGGTCATTGACCACAGGCTCTGTAGCAGTAATAGATCCTGCTTCGTCCACTTCATCACCCAACTGAAGGTCTGGGTCAGGCTCAACGTCATCTCCTGACAGTCCAGGAGGGACTGTATGGAAAGGAAAGGAATGAAAATCAGAAGAGAAGGAAGAAGGAAATGAGTGAAAGGAGGAGTCCTGGAAAACAGAGGGAGCCCCGAGAGCCCCCGGCGCCGAGGAGGCGCACGGCACTGAGAACGATGCCGAGTGACCATGCGGTGCTGAAAACAGCGCCGAAAAGCCGCATGGTGCCGAGGACGGTGCCGAGCACAGCACCAACGCTGAGGACGGCGCTGATCGCACCATCGACGCCGAGATGCCACATGGCACCAAGGGCGCCGAAAACACTCCCAGACTCCAAAAAACAGGTTTTGAAGGAAGAAGAGCAGGAGATAAGGGCATCGGTGTGGCCCCCTGCGCCGTAGCATTGTGAGGGGGGAACACCTAAGCGCGGAGTCGACGGCACCGAAGAAGGTGCCGCACGACCAGGAAAGTCCAACCGCCCTACCTGGTTGCCCAAAGAGCCCGAAGGCCCACGAGCGACCGAGCCAGGTAGATGAACCAACCTCCAAGCCCACTGCTCCATAAGAGAGGCCCACTGATGAAACTGCTCATCTGAAGACCTACCTGCGGGTGGGATAGGGCTCCGATCTTGAAGCCGTTGGCTATCAGAAGCAGAGGTTGGCGACTCTGAAGGAGGATACTGGCAACTAGCCCCGATAACCGAACGTCTACGCACAGACATATCAGAGGGCAACCTCAAGTGATGCCTTCTCTTTTTAGACCTGTGGGCCGAAGAAGAGCTCGAGGCCAACGGTGCCGAGAATGCGACCGTTTATTTTTATGCTTCCGCGAGGACTGCCCATCCCCCCGGGCATTGGACTGACCGTTGTCAGACCCCCCCCGGAGAAGGCAGCGGACCGGACCCAGCCCGACTGACTGAACAGCTTTCATACGAAGTCTCCCTACCGTCACCTGACCTGCTCATGGTCGACTCCGTCAATGTAGCCTGAGACTTCTTTATTTTATTTATTTTAAAAATAAGAATAAACTTAAGCAATACCGTATCGAGATAATACTACAAAAAAATAAAAACTGAAAACTATGCTGCTAGTTTGAAGTTTGACTCCCGACGGGCGAGCGACGTCATCACTGAAGCGCACTCGACGGCGGGGAAAAAAGGAACTGAGGCGGTTGGAGGGTCGACGCCGAGACAGTCACTGTCGCGAGAGCTAGGGCTCGTGACGCCGTTCCTCGTGGTGCCATCTCTGGCGCCGATCCTCCAGCAAAAAGTTTGCTCCCCATGGGTCCTAGTGCCTCTGGCGCATTTCCCAATAGTGTGAATGAGTGGTGGAGACTTATGTCCAGGAAGATTGATGAGGTTAGGGTCTGACTCATATCCTTCTACACCCTCCTCACTTGGAGAGTAGTAAAGAAGAGTGAATTGAAGAGCCAGTAGTGCAGGCCATGGCCTTGGAAACACCAGTGACATTGGATTGGCACTAAATGGGGCCTGGGAAATGGTGCTGACATCAGCGCCAACACCGTCCCCGAGACCATCCCTGGAGGGAACGATCCAAACATTGAAGGCTCATGCAGGACCACTGGCGGCACCAAAATTGACACCAGGGTAGGTCCCAATGAGCCTGATGCCAGCGCTACATGCAGCACTGCTAACAGTGTCGATGACCCCATTGGTGCCAAAGTAACCAGCAGCATCGTCGCTTCCCCATACCTGGAGGGGACAGAGGCGACACCACAAATGGGGCAGATGTCTGCGGCACTGACAGCACAACCAGCCTGGAGGCTGGAGCTTTAGTCAGCTGTGCATCTAAGTCAAGCAGCACCACAGACGGTGCCATTCCAACTGACTCTAAGGGGTATGGGGCCGCCAAGAGAAACAGCACTGCATGATTTATATGCTGCACCCACTGCTCTATAAAAGCTGCCCGATTGCCAAAGTTTTAGCCGGAGTCCCCTCTACTGGACAGAGAGAGAGAGAGATTTCGGGATGGAGACACAGACCTCACAGGCATAGGTGTCCCTGATGTCACTGGTGGTGACAGTGGGGAACTCAAGCCTGTGGAAGTCAAGCGTTTCACAGCAGAATGATGAGAGGAGGGTATTGATCGGTGCTGTTTCTTCCCCTTTTTGTGGGAAGAGGTTGAAGCTAAATGGTGTAAAGACCCAACACTGAATGTGTGGGGTCTGGACAGTTTCTTATTGTGGCTCCAAGTGGACTGTCTATCCTCCTGGGTGCAGGACTGCCCATTGCCAGAGCACCTGCCCAGAAAGAGATGGTGGCTAAATACAGCCCAGTTGCTTAGAGCAACTAGCCTTTTCATGCTCCTTACCTTCTTCCGTGGTTGTCAACCATTAGCATGAGGTACGGCTGAGAGAAACTGTAAAATATTTTTTGTTTGTTTTTTGTTCCTCCCCATGCCCCCCTCCAACTGGCCACTCCGTGCCACCAAGGGACACACCTCCGCCAGCCAATCCCCCTCCTCACCATCATGCTGTCCTCCATTGTGCCATGCCTCAGCAAACCTGGCACTTCCCTTCACTGGGGGGGGGCCCTCCCAGGGCCCATAACAGAGGAGAGGGGGTCCAAATCTGTGCCAGGTGCACAGCAGGGCATCAACACTGTTGGTTGTTCGCGATAGGACCTGGGTGACCATCATCTGGTAGGCCGAGCAGGCAATGTTTTCCATTTTCTCCCTATCCCCCCACCCCCTCCCACAAACGGCCACACACACGGCATCCTGGGAAGGATGCACGATGTTGCATGGTCACCCATGCCACCAAGTGCGCCTCCAACGGGGACTACCAGGAGCCGCTCTAGAGGCAGTGCAGGCTCGCGCTCTCTCTCCCAGGGAGGACAGCATCCAAACGGATGCTCTTGACCCTCCCTGAATGGACTCCGCTCCTGTCATCCCAGGTGCAAATGCAAGTCACCATCATGCTGAGAGATCCCCTATTGCTCGGCGCCATGGAGTCAGCTGTAAAATATTTGTGTGTTAAACTAGCTACAATGAAACAAAAATAATGAACTCTAGTATATTTTTAGAACTAAAGTCAAAGAACTGAATGCTGTTGTTGTGTAGACGGTGAAGTTCTGGTCCCCGTGGAGGAGAGTGGCGACGCTGCTGATGTGTAGTCAACGGCAGGGAAAAAAGGAACTGAGGCAGTTGGTGGCTAGTGATGCTGTATACCAGAGAGCGCATGTAGCTCCCACCAGAAAAGTTCTGGTTCCCACAGAGTACCAGCGCCTCTGGCACAGACCCATTAGTGTGAATCTGTGGACAAGACTGATTCTTGGAAGATCAACCTTTATTTATCTTCTGTAAACACAAGGCCTTTTCGCTGCATCATTTTTTTGTAAGAATACAGTTTTTTGAATCTCTGCTGTATTATCACAGAAAAATACATATGTGGAAATTCACAACCCTGGAGCGTGGGGCAGGCCTACTTTTAAACTGAAGCTCGAACACAAACAACAACCATGATCGACTATTGGTACAGGAAGTAATTTCCAAGCCTCGCTAGAAAGGCAGCAGTCCAACTTAAGTCCATAGCATACCTTGGCATCCCATCCACAGCCGCTTCAAACAAGCACTGGTAACTCTGCATGGTCTGGGGAGAGAAAGTTACCACAGCAAAGAGGCTCGAGTGACTGGGAACACACATCCGGGTGGGCTCCACTTCAAAGATATCATTAACGCGGGCAGCTGCCTGTAAAGCATAAAGGGACAAGTTGGTGATTAAAAATCAAGGCACAAATGGGGTCAGTAGCAGGCCCAGATGTTTTAACAGTTTATTTAGCAGCCCAGTTGGGATGTGACATCTCATTTTCGGGGTGTGGGTGTGTGTGTTGCGTGTAGTAGTAGTGGTGGTATGTGATGTGTTTGTGTGTGACTGTGGTATGTGTGTCGTTGGTGGTGGTGTGTGCGTGTGTGTGTGTGTATCTTGTCGGTCTGTATGTTGATGGGGTAGAGTGTGTGGTGGTGTGTGTGTGGTGTGAGTGTGTTTTAGACAACAGGGAGGCAAAATAAGAGTGCCGACAGTATGGGATGTTTGATTAACTGCAGATTCTCTTACTCAAACAATATACTTTGTTTAACTGGGACTCTTCCAAAGATGAAGCTGGGGAAGGGCATAAAAGGAACAGATTTTTTTTTAACTTACATTTTTTTCCCTGTAATTTTCCAGCATTCGATTCCCTCTGGAAATCCTGAGGAACACCCAAGCCCCCTGTACTTCTCAAACCAGTGAACACCCCTCCACAGAGCTGTGGTTTATGTCCTGGGGGGGTTGGGTACGTACTCCACAATGCTGCAGTTCAAGGCTCAAGTATTCACGGGGGGGGGGTCTTTTGTTGCGGGGGCCAAGGGCCCAGGGATACACAGGGTCCTTCGCTGTGGGGACCAAGGACATTTTCCTGATTTCTCACATCCCTTCAGGACATCAGCGCATTAAGGGTGCAATGCAGAGGTGTGCACGCTGGTGTGCCAAACACAGTCCTTCCGCCCGTGCTTGCCTACCTAATGCTGTGCTTCCACATGTTGTCCCCCAGGTGGCAGTACTGCAGTGAAGGCAGTGACCCTCCCTCCCTGGAAGAGGACAGCATCCTCTGGGATCATCGATCCTCCTCCTTCCTGGCTGTCCCCCAGCAACCCGAGCTTGTCCTCAAACCGAGTCGCTGGCATAGTGAGTGGTAACTTTGCCGCTGTGCCGCCGGCTGGACACGGGTGAAATTTTCAAAACATATCCACCTGCAATTCGGTTGCTCTCACAAATGCTAGAACTTCATTTTGCAGAAAGTTGCCTACCCAAAATTCTAGCAACACATGAAAACTACGTACTTATCATAATTCTGGATCTTTCAGAATATCTACACCATTCATTACTGGGTGGGTCTGTGTTGGATGCACTAGAACCCCACGGGAGCTTTAAGAGCTTAGAGCTAGGGAGCCAACGTTGGTGATGGTGCCGCCCACGAAGCCAATGCCTGACATGGCGCTCGCGGACTGGCCAGTAACTGACACCGGCCCCCTGCTTCTCTCAGTTCTGTTCACTAGGAGAGAAAAAATTTGATAAAGCTAAAGAAAAAAGGAAAAAAGGAGGCAAGGTAGCCCAAGGGATAGGACAAATGATATAGGAATAAAAGGAACAAAATAACAATACCTGACTACCAGAGAAAGAGAAAAGTTTGGGAGGGAGGGCCTAGGTAGTGGGCTAAAAAGATGACCAGAACAATCTGGGCAGGAGGAAAGAAATGTGAGTAAGGAAAGGAGTAGCAGGTGCCGTCGAGGCACAGATTAGGAAGCATGGAGAAAACCTAGGAGCAGTTGTAAAATTCCACAAAACTGTTTATTTGTGGCTACAGGAACGTAAAATAAAATAAGCCTGCTCAGAATAACTATATACACAGGCAAAAATAAAATCTTTCTTGGAAAAAAATCTCCCTTGCAGCTCAGCTTAGCTGTTTTTATAAGACTTATTCAACCCCCATCCTTTGCAAGCATCCTGTTCTTTGTAAATTTCAGGAGCTGCTAGAACATTGAGAACATCCTGAGGTCCCCACAGCCTTTGCAAAAGGCTCAGGCATTTGCACTCAAATGACCTCTAGCTTTTTACAGTTATCTCAAATCACAAATATATACATTTCAACAGTAACACCAAACATCTCTGAAACAAAAGGGATCCCAATATCAGCTTCACTCCATACATTGATTCTCATATATTTCATATTAGCAGATACAGATACGCAAGGGAGGAAAAACAGACAGCAAGAAAAAAAAGAAAATTACGTACCTACCGTAATTCTTGATCTTTCTGTGTATCTTCACCATTCATCACACATGGCTAGTTGGCCAGAGGTCACGACCCCACGGGAGTTTTTTTTTGTTTTTTTGGATGGGTGGAGCCGATGCACTGACGGCGCCGCCCTCGAGGCCAATGCACTACGTAGCGCTCATGGGTTGGCCGTTAAATTTCATCGGCCTGCCCTCCCGCCAGTTCTGAGTCACTGCAGAGTAAGAAGCAGGGTTGGGAGGGTGAGACAAGAAAGTCCAAAGGACAGACAAAGGAAAAGATATAAGAACTAAAAGGAGAAATAAACGACAGAGGACAGACGAGGGAGGGACAGAAAAACTAAGGGGATTGGGAAGGGCCCCAATCTATGGAAGGAAGGAGAGAAGAAAGGGAAGGAAACGTTAAGTGGGAGGGGAGAGGAGGGGACAAACTCAAGGCTTGCGGTCTGGTCCCAATTTTGGAAGGACTTACTGCCCAGGGAGTTGCAAGCCTGGTTAGGCCGCCAAATCCAAGGCGCAGGAATTGGCAAGTATACTCCTGCGGAGCGACACAATGTCGTAAGAGATAGCAAGAGAAAACTGAGAGACAGTGAGTGGCAAAGGATTGTGAGACTGTTCGGGTTGATCAAGTCCGAGATCTCACAGGAAAATTTGGTTGCGCAACCAGACAGAGAAGCGAGAAAAGGAAAGAATAGAGATCCTTGCATTTACACATTTTCTCCGTAACAAACAGGACAGGGTCCTATTCTACCCTGTCACAGAAGGGATCAACATTTCCTCAGCAGCAGAGTAAGCAAACAAAATAGATGCCTCAGGAATCACAGAGTAACAAATGGGCACAGAGCAAGGGAAGGTGATAAGTGAGGAGACCATCCAGATGCTACATTGGACCGAAGGACCACAGTAGCTCAGTGAGGCACCTCACCTAAGAGATTGTATGAAAGTTCTACCACCTCTGACATTGTCCCAAAGGAGAGAAAGGAAAATTACGTACCTACCGTAATTCTTGATCTTCTTGGACGAGTCTCCACCACTCATTCACACTAGTGGGATTAGCGCCGGAGGCACTAAGACCCATCGGGAGCAAACTTTTTGCTGGAGGGTCGGCGCGAGAGACGGCGCCGAGACACGGGCGCTACTTAGCAGCGGCTCGAGCGGTAATGACCATCTCGGCGAATGCACCTCCAACCGCCTCAGTACCTTTTTACCAAGGAGGTGCAGCGCACTAACGTAAAGAGTAAACCCAATATTAAAAACGGACATAAGATAGTCCGTATGACCCGTGTAAGAAGGGTCAGCAAAGAAGTCCTCACGGCCTAAAGATTTGAGGGAGTGAAGACCAATACAGCGTGAGCCTGGGATGGAGGGAGGTGAGAATGAGTGAGGAGACTGCCCAAGAAGATCAAGAATTACGTGTAGGTACGCTATTTTCCTATCTTTCTGGACATAAGTCTCCACCACTCATTCACACTAGTGGAGAGTACCAAGCTGATAATCCCCAAAAGGGGCGGGAGAGCCAGAGCTCACACCGCTCTAAGATAGAAGCCCATTAAGGATAGTTCTGCGAATGTGGAATGTCGCCTAGCATGAACATCCAGTGCATAGTGTACGAAGGTATGCACTGAGCTCCAGGTGGCGGCGTTGCATATATCTGCAATTGGAACATTGCGAATTTCCGCTAGGGATGCCGTGACCGCCCTAGTAGAGTGAGCGTACACTCTACCTTCTAATTTAACTTGAGCCATGGAATAGCAATGACGAAGGCATGCCACTAACCATGAAGAGATGCATCTAATAGCGACAGGTTGACCCAGCCGGGTGTCGCTGAAAGAAACGAACAGTTGCTGAGTCTTGCGAACATCCTTGGTTCTATCTAAATAGAACCGCAAGGCTCTCTTAACATCCAAGGAATGAAGAGCTCGTCCCCTTCATTTTGGAAATTAGCGAAGTAAGCGGGAAGTACCAGAGGTTGGTTTAGATGGAATTCTGACACAACCTTGGGAAGAAATTTAGGATGAGTACTGGAGAACTACCTTGTCTTTATGGAATACAGTATAAGGAGGGTCCGTAACCAGGGCACGATCTCAGAGACCCCTGCGGCTGAGGTAATGGCCACCAGGAAGGCCAGTCTTCCAGGTAAGAAATTTTAGCTCACAGGTAGCTAAGGGTTCGAAGGCTTCGAGTGAGCATGTCCAGCACCAGGTTAATGTCCCAGGCTGCAACTGGACGCTTAACAGGGGTCTGGTATGGAGAATCCCCTTAAGAAATCTCTTCACCATAGGTAACTGAGCCAGAGTTAAGGAAGAAACCGGCTCATGGAACGCTGAGATGGCACTAAGGTGAACTTTAACTGTGGAGTACTGAAGACCTAAGTTTGACAGGTCCAAAAGATACTCCAGAACCTTGCCAGGAGGACAGGAAAAGGGATTCCAAGAGGATTTTGCACACCAGAGAGAAAAACGTTTCCATTTGGAAGCGTATGTTTTTCGGGTGGCTGGCTTCCGAGCAGCCAGAAGGATGTCTGAGACTCTACGAGAGACGTTGAACCGATTCACTTCTATCTCTTCAGGAGCCAAGCATGAAGGTGAAGTGATTTCAGGTTGGGATGGACCAACGAACCCTGAGTCAAAAGACTGATTTCCAAAGGAAGTGGTCTCGGAGAGGCTGCCAACATACTGTTGAGTAGAGGAAACCATAGTTGCCGAGGCCAGGAAGGAGCAATGAGAATCATCTTGGTCCCCTGAGACTGAACTTGAGGAGTACTCTCTGGATTAGAGGAAGGTGGAAAGGGCGAAGAAAGCTGTTTGTCCACCGCAGCCTGAACGCATCCTGACAGAAAATGCCAGGCCCTGGATTTCTGGAGCAGAAGAGAGGCAGTTTTGCGTTGAGTGGGGATGCAAAAAGGTCCAGGTCTGGAGTCCCCCACTCTTTGAACAGGGACCGAGCTACGGCTGGATCGAGAGACTACTCGTGAGGGTCTGCCTCCGTTCTGCTGAGGTGATCTGCTAGGTCGTTTTGTATACCTGGCAGATAAACCGCTTGAATCAGAGACTTGTGCTCCAAGCACCACTCCCACACCCTCATTGCTTCCCTGCAAAGGGGATAAGAATGAGCACCGCCTTGCTTGTTGATGTAATACATCACTGCTTTGTTGTCCGTTTGAAGGAGAATGTTCTTGTGACAAAGGACATCCTTCAGAGCTCGGATTGCATAGAGGACCGCTCTCATCTCCAGGATATTTATGTGGAGATGAGTTTCGAACTGAGTCCATACACCTTGAGTGTGGAGGGAGAGACAGTGAGCTCCCATCCCATTAGCGGCGCGCCTGTGGTGATGGAGATCTGATGATCCGGGGAGCAAAGGGGAATCCTTCCAGGAGATTGCTCTCTGAGACCACCAGGTGAGAGACCTTCAAGGGCTCCGTCACCTTGATGGGATAAGACTGGGGGTGAGAGGTCGAGGACCACTGAGTGGAGAGCATCCATTGCGTGGTTCTCATGTGCAGTCGGGCGAGAGGGACAGTGAAGACCGAGGACGCCATGAGACCCAACATGCGTTGCATCGAGAGAGCTGTAACCGATTGGTTCTCCCTGATGTAACGGGCCATTCGAAGGATGTCGAGTCTTCTGTCCTCTGGAAGGAAAGCCTTCGCTGAAGAGGTGTCTAGAAGCGCCCTATGAAAAGGAGCTCTGGGAGGGTTGCAGTTGAGATTTTTCAAATTCAGCAGAACTCCCATGGACGTGAGAAGACGGAAGTCGCTTGCACGGCTTCCAAAGTCCCTTGGCCGAAGGGCTTGCTACAAGCCAATCGTCCAGGTAGGGAAACACTGAGTCCGACTTTCCTGAGATGCGCCATGAGAACTGCACAACACTTTGTAAAACTTGGCGCCGAGGATAGCCCAAAGGGCAGGACTCTGAACTGATAATGCTGACCCAAAGCTACAAACCTGAGGAACTTGCTGGGTCGGTGGACGGGATATGCTGGTAAGCATCCTGCATATCCAGAGAGGCCAGCCAGTCGTGCTGATGCAGCAAGGGTAACAGGGTACCTAGGGAAATCATCTTGAATTTCTCCTGGGGAGGAATTTGTTTAACTTTCTGAGGTCTAGAATGGGGCATCCCCAGATTTCTTTGGAACCAGAAAGTAATGGGGAGAACCCTGTGTTTCGCAGAGATGGGGCACCAGTTCTATTGCCTGTTGTTCAGAAGGCCCTGGATCTCCGCGTGAGGAGGTCTGATTGAGAGGCCGACAACCTGGGTTGTCGCCTGGGAGGACACCGGGGGTTTCCAAGAAAGAGAGAATAACCCTCGCGAATTATCCGAAGGACCCATTTGTCCGGAGTTATGGACTTCCACTGGTTGTAGAAGTACATCAGACGACCTCCCACCGGAGGAGAAAGTTCCACCTCGGGCAGAGTGGATGGAACTTGGGCCAACGACTCATAAGGTAGCGCTGGGAGCTTTAGGCCCCTGCGCTTTCTGCTGCGTCTTCTTTTGAGGTTGGGCAGGTTGGCTTTTATGGAAGCTTCCCCTGCCTCTGCCTCGAAAGGACTGACGACTATGAAACTGACGTCTGTTCACATGCCCCCGAGAGGGGGCAGGCGGAGGTCTGGCCAACTTAATGGCCGATCTAGTCTTCTGAGTGGCCTCTAAGGCTTGCTCCACCTGAGGGCCAAAAGAAAGGAGCCATCAAAGGCAGCGCCATCACCTGCTGCTGAGCATCATTCGTGAAGCCAGAAGTACGCAGCCAGGAATGGCGCCGAGTACAAATCCCTGCGGCTGCTGAGCGAGAAGCAGTGTCGAAAGCGTCCATGGCGGCTTTGACCTGTTGGTTATTGGACTCAATACCTCTAATAACGGTCAGAAGAAGCTCTGACTTGGAATCCGAATCTGGAAGAGCTTCAACCATTCTTTTCATAGAGTGCCACAGGATATACTCATACTGAGAAAAATAGCCTTGATAACTGGCAATACGCATACTTAGAGTGGAGGCAGCAAAGACTCTCTTACCTAATGTATCAATCTTACGAGACTCTTTGTTAATAGGTCGAGCTGTAGTAGTTTGAGGAAGAACGACCTTGTCATTCTCTGCCAGGACTACAATAGGATCCGCAAAGGCTTGGGATGCCAAAATGGGACGATCCTTGGAGCTGAACACTCTTATCAATGGATTTAGCCACTGAGGGAATAAGAGCAGGATTATTCCATACCATTTGAGACAGCGTCTCAAGGAAGGCTGGATCGGAGGAGTCAAATCGTAGGGATCTCCAAGCATGAAGATACTGAGTCTTAATATCTTCCCAGGATCGATGTCTGTAGTCTGGAGAGAAAGAGTGGATCCCAGGTTCTTCAACAGAGACTAAAGGACAGGTCCTCGACCACAGGCTCTGTAGCAAAGAAAGATCCTGTTTCTCCACTTCATCACCCAACCGGGTCTGGGTCAGGCTCAACATCATCTCCTGATGGTCCAGAAAGGACTGTTTGGACAGGAAAGGAGGAAATTAGGGAGGAGGAAATAGCAGAAAACAAGGAGAGTCCTCAGGTTGCCGCGCCGACGGCAAAACGGGCTGAAGACGGCACCGAGGAGGCGACGGCGCCAAGAGGCACAGGGCGCGTCGCGTAGCGCCCGCCGGGTGCCGCCGCGACGACAACGCGACGGCGCGCTTTACCGACGCCGCTGGACGCGCGCCGCGGATGACGCCGCAATGGCGCAGCCCTCATCCAACGCACCACCGTGGCGCCATGACCGCTGGCGGCTGCCAAGAGATGGCGCCGCAAGACCAGCGGCAATCGAAAACGGCGCCGATAAGCCAACAGACCCCGCGGAAGGCGCCGAAGAGCCCCAGGAACCTGGAAAGCTAGAGAAGGAAAAACAGGAGATAAGGGCATCGGTGAGGCCCCCTGCGCCGCAGCCATGTGAGGGGGGGAAACACTTAAGCACGGAGTCGCTGGCACCAAAGAAGGCGCCACGCGACTAGGAAGGTCCAACCGCCCTACCTGATCGCCGGAGGGGCCCGAGGGCTCCGAGGCAACCGAGCCAGGCAGAAGAACCAACCTCCGAGCCCATTGCTCCATAAGAGCGGCCCACTGATGAAACTGCTCATCTGGAGTCCTACCTATAGGCGGGGAGGGGCTCCGATGTCGAGGACGACGATTACCGGAAGTTGGCGACCCCGAAGAAGGAGACCGGCAACTACGATAACGCGACCGAGCGCAGACATACCAGAGGGCGACCCTCGAGTGATGCCTTCTCTTTTTTGACCTGTGGGCCGAAGAAGAGCTCGAGGCCGAACGGTGCCGAGAATGCGACCGTTTATTTTTATGCCGGCGGGGGGACCGCCCATCCCCCCGGGCATCGGACTGACCGTTGTCGGAACCCCGCTGAGGAGAAGGAGGCTGACCGGACCCAGCCCGGCTGACTGAACAGCTTTCATATGAAGTCTCCCTACCATCACCTGACCTGCTCATGGTCGACTCCGTCCAGTAGGTCGAGACTTCTTCAAGTAAAATTTAAATATTAGAAAAATTTAACGAAAATAGAATAAAATTAAGCGATACTACTTATCGTGATAAAGTTACAAAAAAACTAACTGAAAACTATGCGCTAGTTTGAAGTTTGACTCCCGACAGGCGAGCGGCGTGGTCACTGAAGCGCACTCGGACGGGCGGAAAAGGAACTGAGGTGGTTGGAGGGTCGCCGCCGAGATGGTCTTGCCGCCGAGTCAGCTGAGACACGGCGCCGTCTCTCGCGCCGACCCTCCAGCAAAAAGTTTGCTCCCGATGGGTCTTAGTGCCTCCGGCGCTAATCCCACTAGTGTGAATGAGTGGTGGAGACTTATGTAAAGGAAGATAGGAAAGGTTCACCACCTGAAAGCCCCAAAAATAGTTGAACTAACCACTGAGGAGATCCCTGCTAAGACAGAGGGGGAGGCAGAACCCAGAGCTTTTCTTCACTTTTTTTTTTCTTTTACATAATCTAAACTATCCCCTGGGTCTTGCCCTGTATACCTTCCTTTCCTGCCTTTTTCCTTTTTGGAGAGGGAAATTACTGCCCCAAAGAGAGAGGGAGAATAAGGGAGAACTGAGGAGCAGGCTGTCCTAACTGGCATGAAAAGAGGACCTGTCGAGAAGACAGAAAGAGGCAAGACTGTGATGCTAAGGAGAGAAAACTTAAGAATGTTAGCTGCCCCCTTTTTGTTCCTCTCTCCCATTTTTTTTCTTTTTTTTTGCTAGGAGGCAAAACAGAGGCCTTCCAAAAACACTTAAAAAACTCTAAAAGAATAAATGTCCTTTTTTTGTTGCTAGAAGGGTATAGTGGTCCAAGATCTGGCAGCTTGGCTTCAATGCCGAGAAATGCAAAGTTATGCATATTAGAGCCAAGAATCCTAGGACAGAGTACTACCTGGGTGAAGTCTGAGTATCTACAACAGAGGAGGAGAAGGACCTGGGAGTGATGATCACTAGTGACCTGAAGCACTCCACACAGTGCAATAAAGCAGCAGCAAAGGCAAACAAGATGTCGGGATGCATATCTAGGGGGATCAGTAGGAGGAGAGAGGAGGTTATACTGCCCTTGTACAGGTCACTGGTAAGGCCGCATCTAGAGTATGGAAGTTCAGTACTGGTGCCCACACCTCAAAAAGGACATTAACCTGCTAGAGAAGGTCTGGGGGGCTACACAGATGATAGCCGGTCAGCAGGGTAAGGCATACGAGGAGCGATTGAGGGCACTGAACATGTACCCACTGGAAGACAGGAGAGAGAGAGGGAACATGACTGGGACCTTCAAGTACTTGAAAGGGATAAGTAAGTTGATAAGGAAAGTCTCTTTAAGCTGAGTGGCAGCTTAACACGAGGGGGCACAGTCTTAAGCTGTAGGATGGGAGGTTTAGGAGGGAGGTCAGGAAGCACTTCTTCACAGACAGGGTAGTGGACACTTGGAATGTGCTGGCGGAAGAAGTCATTAAGGATCATGGGTAACGATGATGGGATGAGTGGGGAGGGAGGGCAGGGACATTAGCTCAAGCTGTGGACCCTGCAATACGAGCAGACTTGATAGACCAAATGGCCTTCTTCTGCTGTCTTCTTCGTATGTTCGTATGCAAGCAAAGAGGCCTTCTTAGAAACCAGCTAGTTTCCACCCCCCCAAAACTTTTTTTCCAGAAACAGAACAAGGACCACCTAACAAGCCATGCCCCCCTCCCATATTATCTCCCAAGGAGGAAAGGAAGGGAAGAAAGACAGGTGAGCTGCCCAGAAGTCTGGCCATAGCGAGGTATGGTGGATGGCTTGTAGTAATGAATGGTGAAGATATTCTGGAAGATCATGAATTACTGTGAGTAGGTAATTTTTGTATCTTCCAAGAATCAGTCTTCACCATTCATTACTGGATGGGTCAGACTGCCAAGCTTACCACCAAAGGATGGTGCTGGGTCACCTTTAGGGAAAAAGATGATTCCCTCAGCCTCCTGAGGAGAAGAAACACAAACAGGCAGGAACCCCTTATGGGCCTGGCGAGGCCTGAGACTGGTCAGGGACAGGTGAGGCTCCCATGGCCTGGGAGCAGGAAGGCACTCCGCAAGCTTATGCCAGGCCCTGTGGGGAAAAAAAATAGGCTGCCTAGAATTGTGAGGCAATCACCCTATGCTAAGCCAAGGGTGACAACCGGGTGAGAAAAAGCCACACCGTCTGCTGAATGCAGACTGCATTTCCCTACTAGCCTGGAGGCTACCTCAGTGGCATCATAAGATGCCCTTGCTTGGTGCCTTCCAGCTCCAGGCTCTGGGTGGAAAGATGTATGGTCTGTCTGGTTACCTCACAGTCTGGCAAAGATGCTAGGAGCTGTCCCAGTGTTGACCACAGGTGCCTGCCATAGGTTGGCTGGAGCAGCTGGTGTGCCAAGATGCACCCAGGGTATGCGCTGCTGAGAAGATGCTTCAACCCCAGGTCCTCTTCCAGGGCTATGAGAGCATACAGAGGAACTTGCCCAAGGGGAGGGCCTGACAAACTAATCTACCAGAGAACACCCAACTGACGAGGGGCAATCTAGGAAGTGCCCTTAGGAGGGGGAACCCTAAGACAGGGAAATTGGAGTCATAGAGGTCCTACAGGGTGGCCACTATCTCCACCTGTGGCAGACCCAGATGGTTCCAGAGAGGCCAGAGGATTACAGTCGGCACTATGACTCCTGCTAGAACTGCCACACACTCTGGACTAAGAGCGAGCCACCGACCAAGATCTACCAGCTCCATCCTCACCTGCAAGGGCTCTAACGATGGGCTCTGCATCAGTCGGAGGAGCTGAAAGGGAGACAACACCGGGGATGGCACCAGAACTCTCCCCAACACCATGAGCAGGACCAGAATCCTGCCCGGCACCACAAATGGCACTGGTTCCCTGCTAGGAGCTGCATCTGGCACCAGTCTCCTTCTTGGTGAAGGACTCTGTGGGGCCACTGCTGGCACTGCAAGCAGTGCTGGAGGACAAAAGGAGGATGGTGCCGTAACCAGTGCCTGACAGAGGAGCAGCTCCAAACTACGACAACTAGATCGACCTAGGCCTAGTTTCTCCATCCTTGTTGGAGCCTGGCAACCAGTCAGGATCATCCCAGTTCTCATCCTCTGGATCATCTGACTGCTCAGGGGATGAGACCCAGAAGATCGCCACTGGGCATCTAGCTCCAGGGGTTTTCTCTCTCCAAGCGGTGACAGGAGGAGATCCAGTTGCACGGTTGGCACCATCCCACTCATCGGCGCTGCCCTTAATGCCAGGAGCTGAAACAGCACCAGACTGCAACCCCAAAGAGCCCACCAGTGTAGGCCCAGTGTATAGCCCCAACCTCAGCACTGGGGGCATCCACTGCCCTGAATGGGCCACGGACTGGGAGAGTGCCCAACTGACCAACCAGAGAAGGCTGACTATCTCACAGACACCTCCCCCTGGCTCTCTGTCTTGGCAAAATGAGGACTAGATGAGGCTTGGTCTCCCTCAGTACATATAGTACTCAGGAGGGGGCTCAGGGGAAGAGCCCAGGAACCTTATTTTGGAGTTCCTAGTGTGATGCCTGCCTCCAAAGTTGGGGGGCGGATGAGTGGGTCCCAGGGTTGTAGCCTGGGGAAAACATTGGCTGGACAACAGGACGCAGAGCATAATAGTAATGGAGTCTACGCTGAAGAAAGGGGGGTTACTAGTGGGGTAGCGCAGGGTTCAGTACTGGGTCCGGTCCCTTTTAATGTCTTTTAAGTGACATTGCAGAGGGACTGGAAGGAAAAGTATGTCTCTTTGCAGATGACACAAAGCTCTGCAACAGGGTTGATACACAAGGTGGGGTGGAAAGGATGAGAAGGGACTTGGCAAGGTTGGAGAATGGTCAAAAGTATGGCACCTTCGATTCAATGTAAAGAAGTGCAAAGTAATGCACCTGGGAAACAAAAATCCAGGTGAAGAGTACACATGGGGGGGGGGGGGAGGTACTTATAACGACAAAAATGGAAAGGGACCTGGGGTAGTCATATTGGATGACTTAAAGGTAGGCAAGCAATGTGAGAAGGCAGAAAGGAGGGCTGGGAGATACTGGTATGCATAGGGAGAGGCATCACCAGTAGAAAACAGGAAGTTGTTATCTCTCTGTACAGACAGTTGATGTTCCCCATCTGGAATACTGCATGCAGTTATGGAGACCTCATCTCCACAAGGACATAGACAGGATGGAGGCAGTACAGAGGAGGGCAACTAAAATGGTGCAGGGGCTGCACCAGAAGCCATATGAAGAGAGACTAAAGGACCTTAATATGTATACCTGAAAGGGGGAACATGATAGAAACATTTAAGTACCTCAAGAGCATCAATAAAGTCCAAGAGGGTAGCATCTTTCAGAAAAAAAAGAATGTGCAAGAACAAGGGGACACAATATGAAGATAGAGGGGGGATGGCTCGGGGTAATGTAAGGACGTTTTTGTTCACAGAGAGGGTAGTGGATGCATGGAACGGCCTTCCTGAGGAGGTCGTGGGGGTCAAAAACAATGGGGGAATTCAAGAATGCAGGGACTGACATAAAGCAATTCTTGGGGGAGTAGGAGGAAGTAGGCTGTTGGTTAACTAGGATCTGCAGCTTATCTGACAGGTAGGGAAATGGGCAGACTGGGCAGGCCAAGCGGTCCTTATCTGCCGTCAAAGTCTACATTTCTGTGTTTCATAATGACTGGCCAGATACAGGCATGCCCCACTGTGCAGATACCAGCCTCCACTGGATCCCGACTCCGTAAGGGCTTGGGGAACCTAAGCAGCCACACAATGGTGGTCGGCCATGGAAGTCGGAAGCTGGGTAAATACCTAGAGATGGCAGTGATGGGGCTGGCCTGATGGGGGCAGTTAATCAGGAAGAGGATAAGAATCTTTCCAGATAATTTTTTTTTTTTTTAATTTCCCAACTAGATGTCTGTGTTCAGTGATATACCCTGGTCAGGCGGAGGAAACCTCAGTCATCACGTAAATGGCAGCTGATGTTTACGCCCAGTTTTTTCTCCCCTCCCACCTTCCAGGGCATGGGCTACAGCCTATGTCGGCCTTGCACACACAACATCCCCACTGCATCAGGAGCTAGCTCCCTGTCCAGCCGCAGGGGTCACTGTGGTGGCAGACCCCCACCCCCTCAAGCCCTGGCCGCTGTGTCAGCCTGGCCTAAGTCCTAACACGATGCGCTGAGTCTGTTTCCAGTTCTGGGTTATCTGTATGGCAGCGCATGGGTCATCAGGGTGGCAAGCATAAAAAATCTTGGTAGGAGAAAACAGAAAAAATAAATTCCAGTCCATCAAGGGTCTCCATTGATGTGAACAAATCCATTCTGGAACTTGGTCTCAAGAAAAACTATACTGATTAATAAGTTGTGGGACAAATATCATTCTCTGCTCGGTGTCATGCAATGACCTCCCTTTGTTCTTACCTTGTTAGAAACTGGCTTTACTGAAAGCACTACATCACAGGGCACTTTTCCACTGTTGATTATTTTGAACCGTGCCTTCGCCTGCCGCCCCACCAGCACACTGTTGAACAGGAACTTATTCTCATCCACCACGTAGATCCCACCACAGTCCGCAGTCTGCGGGCATTGGTACAGGCTGAAGTTCTTACAGAGCCGATGCTCCTCAAAAATGGACGACACGTCGTCCACCACGATGGCTTTGAAAGAAGACGACAAGGTTTGTTTGTTTTTTCTTGCGAGATGGATTGGATGCAACATTCCCCAGTTAACTGGGAACTGGCCAGTACTGTAATACAGTTACACGTCTCAAAATTAACTTCAACTATGACAATTATTATGTTTTTGCTGAGAACATATTATGGATTAATAGTGGGCTTTTTCCCTATTCTGTATTTCTGCAATGTGATTCCCATTCTGGAGTAGGTTTTCACCTTTGCTTTTTTTACTGCTAGAAAAAAGAATTTAATAGAATTCTGGTATTGGGATGTTAGAAACTGCCAACTACTCAGAGCCCAGTGTATTTCAGTGAGAAACTATACATATTTTTCTATCTTGTAAAGAAAAAAAAAGATACTTCTTTCAGCAACAAACTTTGCCTTTTATATGTTTTTACCACTGTGGTCCATCTCTTTGATTTTACAATTTTTTTAGAACCGTGATTGGCTTGAATTTTCTTATTCCCCAAGTAAAATCTGGTTAGGAAGGAAATATCACCTGCAAAATTATAATAAAATATCACAGGTCATGAAACATCACATATTTATTTGAAATCTATAATATTTTGGTGGTAGAAAGCTTTATTCCTCTATAAAAATATGAAAACAGATTTGTAGTTTCCCACTGAAATACAGGGTTAGCTATGCTGGTAAAGATTTTCGGACTTCGTAATACAAGGACTCCACCAGATTCTTTTTTTCTAGTAGTCGGTAAAGTAAAAAAAAAAATATATATTCTAAGGGGAAATTGTTTAACCAGGAGAGGCATACTAAGCCGAAGCTTGTTTCCAGGTGCAATCTGGGAGCACAAGGAAGTTAAGTGACTTGCTCAGGATCACACAGTATGTAAGTGGGGGCTGTGGGATTCAAACCCAGGTCTCCAGGTTTGCAGCTCAGAGCCTTAAACCACTGTGCTATACTGCCTGAAAATGTAATTAAAGAAACAAACGCAAACAAGATAAATGGAAATTACGTACTTACCGTGATTATTGATCTTCTTGGACAGTCTCCATCACTCATTCACACTAATGGGATAGCGCCAGAGGCGCTAGGACAGCGAGGGAGCCAACACTTTTCTGGACGGTCGTCGGAGGTAGGACCGCACATACGCGCTGCACCGCAAGACTGACCTCGTGCCTGTAGGGCTATCTCGGCATCGACCCTCCAACCGCCTCAGTACCTTTTTGACCGCGAAGGTGCAGCATAACTAATGAGAATACTCATTCTGAGTTTCTGGGCCTGAGAGGGCCCAGATGTCCTTTGTAAGAAAGGTCAAAGAACAATGTCTTCACAGTCCAAACCACAGGGCCATGAAGACCAGGAAAGAAAAATGAATGAACGCAGGGGATGGTGGATGGGCATGTGAATGAGTGATGGAGACTGTCCAAGAAGATCAATAATTACGGTAAATACGTAATTTCCATATCTTCCTGAACTAAGTCTCCATCACTCATTCACACTAGTGGGAGAGTACTGAGCTAAAACCAACAACCCTGAGTAAGGTGGTTAGGAGAGAGGGTTCACCCAGAAAGGACGGCCAAGGACTGTCCTGCTAATAAAAACAGCCGTCTTGTAAACAGCATCCAGAACATGATGCTTACAAGATAAGTGCTCGAGTTGTAACACACCACTCTGCAGACGACTGCAATGGGCACAAAATAAAACTCTGCCAGGAAGCCGCAACCACTCTGAGAGAGCGGCAAGAACCCGGACTCACAATTTGGTATAGGACCAAAACTAATAGTGTCAAAGACATGAACTAATCTAATATAAAAGGACCTCAGGAACAGCAAGAGCTGGAGGTAAAGTCTACTGGTTCAGGGTAGCCCGAAAACCGCAGACGGAACCCCCACTACCAAGTATGGCTGACCTGCAAACAACAGGTCCAGGAGCACTTGAACCCCTTACTTGGTGAGCAAGAGAAGGTCCAGGTGGGGTTAGCTCATCAAGGAAAATGGTTTTCACTTAGTCACTGAAACCTTCCTGATGGAAGGTGAAGCACAACTTAGAAGCCTCTCGTGGTGGTCTAGTAGAATCAAATCCTAGTCACTGCATATTCCAAAAAGGAATCATCCTGCCCCTGTGTGTATAACTGTAGTAGCAGTCTCTGAACTCAGGGAAGAAAGGAAAAAGTATAAAGGAGGACGTGTCCACTGTGGAAAAAAACATTCAGACAGAAAAAAACGGGCTGGATTTGTAAGGCAAATAGAGGCAGATGTGCGTTGAGGAGGGGCACAGCAGGATCAAGTTAGGGCTAACCCATTCATTGAAGTGACCGAATAGCGACAGAAGTGGCTCAGTGCGGTGAGGCACTACTTATTCCGGCCTCCCTGAAGGGAGTAGGAAGGACTCTAGTTTGCTTTGTTGAAAAAAAAAAAAAAAAATCACAGCTCCGTCACGCAGTCGGAGAGGATAGCTCCGTGTGCGACTGGAACGGAACCAGTGCACAGGAACTGAAGGTTTGAATATTTGAGAAGCTATCTCAGAAAAAGACCTACTTGACTTATGGTCAAGAAAGGAGCATGTCGTCTGTTAAGTTGAAGCAAGTGTGGAAGTAGGAATCTAAGTTCCGATTCGCTGAAGAGTCACTTTTGTTGCTGCGAGGCTCTGATCAAGAGAAGAAAGTCTGATAAAAAAAAAGGGGACTAACAGACTGATTAGACACCTAGGTTTTGCAAATATCTTGGAATAAGAGAAATCTCTCTAGAAAAAAAGAGGTGAACCATACCACCGCTGGATCGGACTGCCCCTAGGGGTAGAAGAAATCAGGTATTCTTTAACCGAAGTTTAGAGACGACAGCCTCAGGGTTGAGGTGGAACCTGACCAGATCCAAAGTGTGGTATTGGGAAATTCCAACTAGGCCCTGTGCTGTGATAATTCTGACCCCCTTTTTTTTTGTATTAATTATCATTAGTCCGAGCCTGACAAGGTTGCAGGCTGCTATTTGGCAAGGATTGCCTGATAGAGAAATGACAAGGATGTCATCCCTCTGAGAAGCAGGAAGAGCCTGAGGATCCATAACTGAACCCTTGAGTGGACTAATAATAATAGCTAGACAGATGTTAAGCACCTGTGCCGAAGCAGCCACCAGAGGGGCAGTATCAGAAGGGGGCTATATATCCCTATCAAAGGAGTGGAACAGACTGTGCAGCTCCCGATCATTGAATTAGAAAGTTCCACAGAGTGTAATTGTCTTGACGACTGAAAGAGTCTAGATGCAGAGGTGTATGGTCCACAGATGCAATCTGAAGACTATGGTGGACCCCATTAATGAGGAACTACTGAAAAGAGCTTCCATCACGGACTCTGATGATAGAGAGGGTGTGTCCTTCAGTATATAAAATGAGTCATCCACTGTATCACTGACCAGAAGGACAGGAAAGAGACTCATCTAGATGCCCTTCTACCGCAGAAGGACCCCAAAAAGAGGTCTAGGTCAGAGCAACTAGAGACCGCCACCAGGAAGGGTGTTGAGGAGCTTGGCACCATGTAAGGAGCTGAGAAAGTGCTGAGTGGAATGAGAGATTCCGCTGGCAGAACAGAACAGAAGAGTCCCATCAGTGGAAAACCGCTGAATGACACAAGACCCGATGCAGACCGCCACCCACTAAGATGTGTGGAAAAAATAATCTGCAGAACAGGACTTCATTCTGCTGAAACATCCTGCCACAAGTCCCGCAGAAGAAGAGGTCCGCAAATGGAGATCTGTCCCTAGTTCTGTTGAACAGCACCAACTGGCACCCCTGCGTCACGAGTGGCACAGGAGGGCACCAAGCTGTACCTATGCCAACTTGGGAGACACCCGAGGGCACCCATGGTGGAACCCGCAGGTATCCTTAGCACACATGGCAGCAATGGCACGCAAAGGCACCCCCGATGCCCATGGCACCCAAGAAATCCATGGGAGCAATGTCACCCAAGGGCACCCATGGCATCCAAGGTACCATGGTACCCAAGACACTCAAAGACTCATGGTACCCATGACACCCATGGACTTAAGGCACCCAAGACACCCATGGACTCATGGTTGGGACCCCCCTCTCCACCCTAAACTGATAGAAAACCCGCCGGGAAGCCGTCAGCCCTGCCTCGGGGGGGTGACCTGGGTGCGGGCTGGAGGAAGGGGTTCACAGACAAAAGACGGACATAGTGGGACAGCACCGAGTGGATGCCAGTCGGGCCCCCCACTCCCCCTCAAAAAAAGAATACCGTTTATAGTTCATATATTTTCTGTAATTCTTACCCACATGATCATGACTCAGAACAGTCACATGACAACAAGGCAACTGTCCCCTAGACTTTATCTGCTTTGTCTACACCTAACATCATAACCCCACTTATGACATCATAATTATCTCCACAGCAACAGATTATGATGTCATAAACAGAATTGTGATGATGTCAGGTGTAGCCAAGCAGCAAGAGCAGACAGGGCAGGGATCCTGTTCTCATGCAAATGTCCTCTGTAATAAGGGGAAAAAAAGAGTGAAAAACACAAAAAAGTGAAATACTAGTTGAACTGTGCCTAATTATCACATTTTGTTGAAATTTACCCAACTGTGTGAGGGTCTGTTTAAGATAAAGGGAGCAGTGGTGAGTATGAGGAGGGCAGTATCAGTGATCAGAATTGTTAGGATTATGGGGATGAGCTAGCTGGACCTTCACTCTTACTCAGTCTGTAGATGTTTGTGTTTTAACTAGAGATGGACTGAAAGGGGGCGCTGTGGAGCACACTCACTGAAAAGTTGTGTTTTAGATTGGCTCCTCACCTTGCAGCAATATAATATAAAAATGTAACTCTATTTTGTGAGAAAACTTATCCTTTTTGGTAGAGTTGCATTCTGCTGGCACTCCTGCTTCACTGGATACCATTTTCAACAATGGGACGTACAAATAAAGGTCCCACAGGAGGCTCTAAGAATCGGCCTACAGAGGAGGAGAAACAGCAAGTAGTAGTCGCTGAATCAGCTATGGGGAAGAACTATTCTGACCAGATTCATGGAGCAGGATTCCAAAATAGACACAGCAGTTAAAACGGCATTGACGGCAGAATCTCTAGCAACTAAAGCGATAGCTATAACATCAAAGCTGGCACAAGAAAATTCTCAACTGCGCTACCGCTTAGAAGCACTGCAAAATTCCCAAAGGGCTTCGAACGTGCGCACTGTGGGCCTACCAGAAAATTGCGAAGGGGATGGCTTACTACACTTCCTCCAGGGCTGGCTACCGCAAGCTTTGGGACTGACCATGGAGATCAAGAAAGAGAACTCTGTACGGG
The DNA here is from genome assembly GCA_016271365.2 of Neoceratodus forsteri. Classification (NCBI taxonomy): domain Eukaryota; kingdom Metazoa; phylum Chordata; order Ceratodontiformes; family Ceratodontidae; genus Neoceratodus; species Neoceratodus forsteri. The sequence goes on from CM028130.1 coordinate 1,619,977,530, forward strand.
CATATCGTATTTCCCCAAGATCCGCGGCAGCTAATACTGACCTGCCCCGTACCGCTCTGTTGGTTACCTCGGGCCCTGGTATCTGGGACAGAATCCTGCAAGCAGCAAGGGATGCAGAATGGCTGAGCTTTCAGAGTACCACCATCCATCTCTTTTCCGAACTTTCATATGCCACCAGGACTCGTCGTAAAAGATTTGATGGAGCTCGAGCAAAGCTGCGAAGTCTAGGAGTAGCTCACTCCTTGTTGATGCCGGCAAGGCAAGTGCAGTACGGGGGTCATACATTTCAATATACGGATCCGGAGGAGGCTGGCAAGAAGGCAGAGGCCATCGCAAAGGAATTTAATCAGGCTGAACAACAGGAGCGAACTGATTCCAAAGATGAATCCACCTGAAAATAAGTGACTCTGTTTTATTTTTTTCAGTGTTCCTTATTGGATCCAGTGATAAATATGAATCTAATGGTTATTATACTGTAACCCCCCTGCAAATGGGGGTTCCCAAAAGACTTCCAGGAGCTTGCTTGAATGCTCCAAGCCTGAATGGTGTTTGGCGTTTAAGCCACTTATCAGTGAGTGTTTTTAGAGCCTCTGGTACTGTCTCTTTAAGAGCTGTCTGCTTGCAGACATAATTAGTTTGTATGGGGGGACTGTGTGCTTCTCAGGTACCACTCGAGCTGCTGCCAATTCACTTCATTTTGCAGTCACTAGGAGTGCAAAGGAACCTATCTGAAAGATGTAACTGTTTGCCAGAAATTATTTACAGTAATAATGAAATTACAGTTTGTCTAACCTGCTTTCTTTGCAGTCAGAACTGTGTCTGCTAGTTCCCCATTCTAGTTTTAAACTGCTGAACTGGACCAATCAGTGTGGGGTAAGCTAGCTCTAAAATGGTGCCTTGGACGAATCAGAACTTGGACTCATAATCTGAGCCAGCCACAAGAGGATTGTATGGGCAGTGACTCTGGGAGATGTAGTTTAGACTTCAGTGCCTTTTTGGACCAACAGCAGCAGTCTATTGTGAGTGACAGCCAATCCAGTCAAGAACTGGGAGGAACTCAAAGGAAGTGCTCGGTTTTGTCGGTTGGAGTTTCAGTTGAGCTTTGGCAGTGAAGAAGGAAGGAGCCCTGTGCTTTTCAGTGTGCCGTTTTAGTCAAAAACGTGTGTAAGGCCCAGAGTTCCGGTCTGCAGCTTGTGTAACAGCTTGTTAGGACTGAATCCGTCCTGTGAAAAGAATCAAAGGATCTCTGAAGAGTAGAAACCAGGCTCACCCTGTAGAAGACTGGAGGAATTGCTGAAAATTGCACTCGGTCTGTCAGGAACTGAATCTGCTGTGTGTTCTCCGGGTATTGTGCAGTAATGCGATCGGGATACAGATGCAGCCTGCCTGGTATAGTGCTTTCTTTATATGGATGTGTGAAGAGGTTTGTGTCCTCAAGTGAGCCCTGCTGACATTGAAGGACCCTATCTTATTTGGAGGTCGTGAGTACTAATTCAGGGTCGCTCCCTGTTGAATTACCCACATAAATCAAATGGAATTACTGTACTGCTGACTGTTTAATTCTCCTTTTCTCTGTGTGAAAGGGCCCCTACCAGCTGCCACGGTTTGGACTAGCCACTAGGGTTTGGGTACCCAGGGACAGTAACTGATAGGGATAGGCCTGTGCACAGAGCCATAGGTAGATTATTAGAGTGATAAGCTAATTAACCTGATTTCCCTGTCCTTGTTATATCCCCTAAATAAATCAGAGCTGCTTGTTTCAGCAAAGTTATACTGCCTGGGTATTTGTCAATGTTAAAGTACTGTGCTGTGATTGTTGCACTGTATCTCATTTCACAGGAGGTCCCAGTGCCGAACCAGACCTGGGGGTAAGTGTATACTGTGAAGGTAATTCTGATATATTGTGTGGGCCACTAGTGGGAAGAAAGGGGTTGCAGTGTCCCAGAGGGCTGTGACCAAGTTAGTTTAACTATTGCAAACCCTGACCTCTGGGTGGAGGCACCCGCCATTGGATCCAGGCCCCTCAACCTGTTAGTGGCAAATCAGGCAGGGGTAGTAGCCCCTGGGATAGCGCCATCTAGGGGTTACAATACTACAGTAAGGCTCTGTAACGCTGGTGGGAAAATGGGTTCAGGAATGTTAAATAACACATTTAAGTACTGGCTTACCAGGATCTAGTATACAATATTAAACATATACAGATGTTAAATTTATCTTAATTTAGATATGGCTAGTTCCAGATTACTGAACTGTCACCCAGATAGCCATGTGGAGGGCCTGTGCGTTTTATAGGATCCAGATCATTGCAGTTTATATAGATGAGAATGTTCTTACTCTGTTTTGGGCTTGTACTGCTGTATTGGGGGGGGGGGCTGAATCTAAAATACTTGCCACATGTTAAGGTATTATGTTCGGATAGGAGATCATAACAACACAGGCTGTTGTGTTAGGCTGTTTGGGGAATTTTACATATTGGAATCAATCACCCAAAATCTTGTGGGATGCAGCTAATCTTGGATATTATTTTAATATCTGGATTTAGAATTATAGTAATACCCCCATATCCGAAAGCAAGAGTGTCTACACTAAAACAAACTGGTACATTGAACGTATAATTTGCAGCATATTGCAAACTCTGACATGAGTGTATTGTATGCTGTTGTTTTACAATGTAAAACAATAAAATATAATTACAAAAAAAAAAGAGATGGACTGAAAGCATCTTGGTTCAATTCCTTGCCTGACAGACCTCTGACGTAACAGCAACTATTTATTGAAATGTTTCACCAGGAAGGCACGCTGAGCAACAAGCTGCCTGTCTCCTGGTGTGACCTGGGGTGGGGTGGGGGGTGAGGAACAGTGGGATAGAATACAGAGAAATGTTACAAGGTTGGAATACAATTTGCTTACTTGCATACAATGACAACAGGAGGGATTATAGGTGGATAACACTGGCTAACAATACAACAGTTAACTATAGCAGATATGAAGACACACATAGCAAACTGGCAACAGTTGGTGACAGATGGTAACACTGGAACACATATAATAACTTGGCAACAGTATGTAGCACTAGATGGTAAGGCGTCACAATAGTAATTGGTGGCCCTTAGTGTAACATAGATATTCAAGATTTACGGTGATTGGAGTAAAGAGAGGAAGAATGGAAGGAGGGAATGAAAAACTGCGGAGGGTAGAATGGAAAAAAGAAAGGAAATTTACAGAGAGACGCAGACAGAACATGATTTTCGAGGCAAACGACGACAGGGTGGATTAAAGTGCATATAAGAGGAGTATGGGTAGGTTATAAGTGCTTAATTGCGCAGTAGGGGTAGGGGCCAGCAAGAGGCTGGCTTAACTGGAAGAGGGTTAGAGGAAAGGAGAGGTAGAGTGGCAGGGTGAATGAGAGAGAGGTATTGCAGGTGGGGGGTATCGGGGGGGGGAGTTGAAATTCAGCAGTGTCCTGTTATCCCTATCTGAGCAGAGTGGTGGACAGTCCTACTGGTAGGACACCTGGTTATAGCCGATGAGAGTTATTTATATATAGTAATGTGAGAAGAGCGAGAGCAGGGGACAAAGAGAGCATGATCAGAGGGAAATAGAGTGGTGTAGGCATATGAGCCTGAGCAGAGGTCAACTATAGTGGGGAGGGGGTAGTACCAACCAGTGTGCTGGGTGACCCTGCCTGCACGAGACAGTGATCAAGCAGTGACTGAGGGGGTGCAGAAATAGGGGAAAGGGGGTAAAGTTGTTGCCCACCGTGCGCGATGGATCCTGCCTGCACAAGGCAGTTCACAGGAGGGCGATAGATTAAGGGTAGAGAAAGAAGGGGGGAGGAACACTTCAGGAGGATGGAGGGTAGGGGACAAGGAGGAGCACGACCGGGGGAAACAGGAGTGGTGGGGAGTAGGCATATGGCAATAGAGGCTTAGAGGAGATGGGGGTACTAGGGATGGTCATGGCAGGCACAGGAAGGGGGAAGGAAGTTCTTGGTGGCAGAGTTAATGGAGTAGCAAGAGGATGAGTGGTGAATTTGAGGGGGAAGTGAATTCCAGATTTTTGGGAGGTGATAAGAATAACCCGATTGGCCAACAAGGGTGGAGCGGCGTGGGACTACCAGGGTTCATGAGTCGGTAGATCTTAGGGAGTGGGAAGGAGGGGGCGGCGCGGTTGTAAAGGCAGGTGAGAGATAGGAGGGAAGTTCACCCAGCCAGTGCCTGGAGGTGAATTTAGCGCAGTGAGAGAGATGTTGGTCTCTCAGGGAAGGGAATGGAAGGACAGGGCATGGTAGAGATCACAATGGAGAGTGTGGAGGGGGGCGTCAAGGGCAAAACAGCAAAAGGAGCTGAAGAGGGTATCTAGTCTGGCCAGGGAGGACTTAGGGGCAGCACTGCAGACTACATCACAGTAGTCAAAGATAGGTAGGATCATCTTCTGGACAATCTCAAGCCTAGCCATGGGTGGGATGCAGGCACGGTTCCTGAATAAGGCACCAAGCTTGGGATGCAACTTTTTCTGAATGGTGTCGATATGACCAGAGGAGTTCAGGTGTTGGTCCAGCCAGACACCTAAATGCCTGAAGGAGGATGTGTCCTTGAGTAACGTCCCATCAAGGGTGTGGGAGGAGGGTAGAGAGGGAAACCTGGTAAGTCTCTGCCTGGTGCCGAAGGTCATGGAGACTGTTTTTTCGGCGTTGAGAGATAGTTGGTGGTTTGCAAACCAACACTGAACTTTGTTGAAGTCATGCTACAAGTTGGATGCAACCTTGGTGGGGCAGGAGCTCCTAGGTTGTTGCCCGGTACTAGGGAGCACCTCCCTAGTATTGGGCAACAATGTCAGTACTGTGTTATGGGTCCAGGCTGCTTTTGTGGGACTTGAATCTATAACCTCTTGCCCCAGAGGCAAGACCCTTACCAACTGTACCACACTGAGACTAAGATGGAAAGAGTATGACTCCTTTTTTCCCCAATATGATTTTTATTGAACAAAAAAATTTGTAAACAAATAAACCATTAAATGGACACTGTCGACCCCCTTAGGTCTCCACATAAAGATGATAATGACTCCTTTTTGAATCCTTGACGACAGCCTTCACTGTGAATGAGGCTTTAGCTGTGTGGCTGTGAATGCACAACGTACCTGGTATGCAGGCTTCAGCGACCAGCCGGTAGGGAACCCCACTGGGCTGATCCTCAGGGTCTCTGTCCGAAATGTCGATGGCCAGGTACTCCTCACTCTTCCCGACTGGATCTGCTATACATTCCACTGCGACATTTTGATGTGACCCAGGAGGGACAACCCCAAACCCAGGGAAGACTGTGAACATTCCCAGGGTAAAACGTGCCTGTGGATCCAAATGTCACAGGTGAAATATCAGTGATTAGGTAGATGAGTGAAGAGTGACGCTGTTTGCCTCCTCAACCCCTTAAACCTAAAACTGTTTTAGCTATGTTTTATGCAACATGACAGAGAATTCCTACCTGTGCCAAATCAGCCATTTTATTCCAGTAATGAATGTCATTTGCAAGACTGTTGCAAAAAAAAAATACTATCGGAATCAGTAGTACACATATAATATTCACCAAAGATATGTACTTACAATAACTTTATCTTTCAGAATATTTTCACCACTGATTAGCACTTATGGGTCTAAGCCAGAGGCACTAGGACCCTGCAGGAGCAAATAATTTGGCCAGAGGGCCAGCCATGGCCACTGGGCTCAGCACCTGCACCCCCACATGGTGTTGTGCGCCAGCCAATAACTGTTGCCAGCTCCCTCACCAACCTTGGCTCTGTTCACCTGGAGAGTATCAAAGTGAAGAAAAATAAGACAGGGCTAAGAAATTCCATAGTTCAAAGGGATAAGCTAAGGATACAGGAAAAATAAACAACAAAGTGAAAATGACTGTCAGCCTCTGGATAGAGAGAGTGGCCACACTAGGAGGCACACGGGGTAGTTGGGTATGGAACCAGAGCCTCACAACACTAGCCAGACAGCAGATGGATAGTGATATTTACAGCAGTAGCACAGAAGCATGTGCCTCGTCTGGCAAACAAAACTAAGAGGTGAGACCCCCTTGCAACTGAGAAGGTACAGTGTGCTTAAAAGGAATGAATCAGACTCCTGTAAAAACCAACCAGACAGAGAGAAAAAAAATCAGTTAACCTATGCCTATCCGGAAAAGGAAAGAGGGAATCTTTGTGCATATAGAGCTGTACAGCTAGGAGTCAAAATGCGTTCATCTCGCCGGGCACCCTTAAAGGTAGTTAGCCAACAGGGCATACCATTTCTTTATTTATTTATTTTATGTTTTTGATAACCGAGTAAGTACCCTGGTTCCAGGGACAGTTTTCAGGCACGACCCAGACCATATAGATGGCACATAAAGTACACAGATATCACACATTTTAGAGGCTACAAAAATAACAACTGACAATTACAGAAGGGATTACCAATGATTAACAAAATAGTTAATACTGGTTCATAGTAAAACTGGCATTAGTATACATCACACATACAACTCGTGCCTGGTACATCAACAGAGTTAACTAAACTGGACAAAGAAGTCATCAGTTTAGTGCACTAATTTGTATCAAATGCTTAACAGTTGCATGATGCCCTTCTCTTAAGTGCATTTCTAAAGTGTTTTTTTTTTTTGTTCCACCAACCAGCCACTCCTTCAGGCCACCAAGGTGCACCCTGCTACCAATCGGTCCCCTACTGCCATCCACCACCCCTATTACCAGCCCCCTGGGTAACCCAATGTAACCCTTTGTTGGGTGGGTTCCTCCCTCCCTCCCTTCTGGGGGGAAGTGTCTTTGTATGCCAACGACATATCCCGTTGCTGCGAGGCCAGTTTGGACCTCCAGGGCTTCATGTTGACGGGAACTGGCGGCTGTCATCCAGTTGATCGGGAGCACTTTTTTCAATTTTCTACCCTCCTCACTCACTCCACCTTCATTGGGCCTGATGACGGCAACCTGAGGTGGCGGTGTGCGGTAGCTGCCAAGCACATTGCCCAATCCACCTCCAGGTGCCGGAGGCTTGCTGCCCCCCCCCCCCGGGAGGGAAGCATCCAATGGACGCTGTGAACTCCTGCGAGTCTCCGCTCCTGACACCCGGGCTCGGGGCATGAACCTGGGTCACCAGAGTGCCAAACGAACCCCTTCGCTCAATACCACGGAGCTGGCTTCTGAAGTGTTTTCTGAAGGTCGGGGTTGGGGGGACTCAATGGAGCGAAGATCCTCTGGAAGAGAGTTCCAAAAAACGTAGGAGCTGCACCAGAGAAAGATCTCTGCCCCATGACGAATCAAAAGGAATAGCCTAACATAGCCAGGAGGAATAACACATCAGACAAAAGGACCTGCTTCTCCTGCAACAGCAGGTATGTACCCCGTGCAAGTGCCAGTGTAACTTGATCCGGTCCAGTGCACAGCACTGCTCCACAGACAGTCCTGCTGCCCAGCAGAGTTAGACTGTAACAGTGCCCTGAGGCATGGACTGCATTTAGCAGCTAATGGGGATACTTCAACAAAGGGGTATGCCCCGAGCAAGGAGAGGGAGTACAAGAAAGAGGAAGAAAGATACTGTGCCTTCTCTCTCTCTCTTTTTCTGGGTTGGTATAAGGGTTCTGAAATAGTAACCCTCACCTCAATTTCGTAGTTTTTTTTTTTTTTTTTTTGGGTGGGAGTGGGAACCCAGCAGTGGGTCACAACCCCATGTTTAAAAAATTGGGGACGATGCCCTGGCACTAAGTGGCACTGGCCAGCACTATCAGGGTGAGCTGCCACAGGCCCTGGCTCTGCTAGAGTGGGGGATGGTGGGTGCGTATGGTAATCGATGGAAGATCAACAGTTACGGTAAGTACGTAAAGAACAGTCACTCACTGTAATGGTAGATCTTCAAGAGAATCTCCTCAATTGGGACATACCTTTGGACCTGTAAACTGCTGGCATCAGGACCACTCGGAAACTTTTGCTTGCCAGGAGCTGCCCACCAGCAATGTACGACGTCAGCACCTATATAATCGTGGGCAGTCCCATTGCTCCTTAGTTCCCTGCTAAAGATAAGCTTGGAGGGCCTCTTATCAGGAGGAACCAAGAGATCAGACCAGTACCAGGCACAGAAGGAGATGCATGGCACTGGAAACATAGTATACACACGGCATTTATGTGCACCTCCAAACAAGGCAGTGGACAAACCAGCCGGCTGATACCTCAGAAGGGGGAAGGAGGGCAGGTGTGATGTAGCCCAGTGGAGGAAATTCTCTCATCTACTGTTATGGTTAGTAACTCTTCATTGAGGATATCTCCTCCACTGGGCCACACCTGTGGAATGATTCCCAAGCAGTACCCATGGTACCCAAGGACAGTGACAATGTCTGATATGCAATCAAAAGACCTTGCAATGCTGCAAGACCAAAGCCAGCATGTCTAAGAGAGACATTGTCTGGACTATAGTGCTTAGTGAAAGTATGCACACTGATCCAGTGGCAGAAGCACGTATCAGATGAAGGACCATTCTGAAAGCAAGCAACAGAAGTGGCCATACCATGTGTAGAGTGGCCATGTACAGTACCAAGAAGTTCGTTACTATACTTCCCATAACAGAACACAATACAGTCACCCACCCATTCGGGCAGGCACTGTTTAGATACAGGGGCACCTTTTTTCCTTAGAGGCACACAAAACAAAAAGCTGAGAAGCCTTTCTGCAGTCCTTAGTGCAATCAAGACAGAAATGCAGTGTTCTATTTACATTAAGTGTACGGAGCAATGTCTCCCCTTATTAGCATGCTCTGGATAATAAACAGGAAGGTGTATGGACTGATTTAATGTAAAACCAGACACCACCTTATGCAGAAAATGAGGACTGGTCTGAAAACATACTCTGTCCTTGTGGAATATCAAATCAGGAGGCTCACACATCAGAGCCTGAAACTCATAAATCCTACTCACAGAAGTCATGGTGACCAGAAGAAAAAATTACTCACCTTAGTAATTATGTTTCTTCTAATGGAGTCTTGCTGTATTCTGAGTATCTGCAGTTAGCTCCAGCATTTAAAGTGCCCCGGAGAACAAAGGGTTAACTTTCTATGCAGCGCATAGAATGCTGAGCTCGAGCTCGGTTGAGGTCTCTGCCTGCAGCCCTTTGAAACCCAACCGTCAGATTCTTACAAGCAAAAACTCACTAACTATCCTATGTGGAAATTGTAACATTTTTACTAGCCAACTGGCAACAAAGAGTTTTGGATTCCCAAAAAAGGCTCGTGTCAGGAAACCCAAAACCAAAACCCAATCCAAATAAGGATAACAATAACAACAAAACACCCAAACAAAAGGGGGGTGTGTGTTTAAGAAGCACCTCTGGGGTGCAACACTGCACCTGCCCACCCACTTCCCAAAACAGGTTCTGAGAAGGGAGGCAGGAAGGGAGGTCAGAATACAGCAAGACTCCATTAGAAGAAACATAATTACTAAGGTGAGTAATTTTTTCTTCAAACAACATGAAGTCTTGCTATATTCTGACTATTGCAGACTACCAAACAGTACCTCCCTGGAGGAGGGACAGAACCTACTTTGGGATTAAGCTCTGAAGTACTGCTGTGCCAAACCGAGCATCGCTCCTAGCCTGGATATCCAGAGAGTAATGCTTGGTAAAGGTATGGACTCTTTTCCAGGTGGCTGCTTGACAAATTTCTAACAGAGGGATATCCCTGGCAGCAGCCAGGGAAGCAGCTGTACCTAAAAAATAGTAAGCCTATGAGAATACCTCAAAGGCCGTGGAGGCTCAAAAAAACAGAGTAATGCACAATACCCCTGGAGTTATAAACACCAAAACTGTCCAAAGAAACACATGGGGGTCAGCAAACTATGGCTGTGCAATTGTCTTTATTACGACATACAACCCACAAAAGAGGGGACGCCAGTGCTGCGTATACAAAACACCAAGGTGTAAACAATACAAAATAAAGGTATCGCATGTCACATACCCATTGGTGTAAAATACTGAATGGAAAGAAATCCACATTCAAAAACGGCTAAAATCGCCGAACGCTGCACCGGAGAACCAGGAAGAGTCAGGCAAAGCAACGTCACCGCGTGACCGCGTCACATGGACGTCCCACTCACGTCTACGTATCGACTCACACGTCTTCTTCAGAACGTGAGAGGACCCCAGATCCATGGACTTAAATACCCTGGTCAGTTAAAAGAAACACATCATTTAAAGGCAAACCTTACATTATTGCAAGAAAATAGCCACATATTGATTATATACACACTGTGAATAAACATAAAAAGGGGATAAGAGCCGAACAAGTCATAATCCCCTGAACATCTGGCCAGAGCACGAGCAAGTCATAGCCAGACATACTACAAGTGTGCCACCTATTACAACACCAACAATTAAGTGAATCAAAAATTCTAAGTACATTACAAAAAAGACAAAGCTCACTAAAATTAAAATTAGACACCTTACAAAGGGACAGAGCCGGAAAAGTCATATCTCCAAAGAATATGGACAGAGCACGACACAGTTGTATCCATATATACTAACTATAACTATAAATAACTATAAAAAGGAATTTCATCATTGAGTCCATGGGGTACCATTGTGTCCAATTCAAATATCCAAAATGCTTCCCTTTGCAAAATCCTTCGGTTCAAATCACCTCCCCGGAATCCTACATCCACCTTTTCCAAACCCACAAATCTCAAAGTTGCTGGAGATCCATGTCTAGCTTCTTGATAGTGACAAGCTATAGCATATTCCATGTTGGCGTTTCTTATAGCTCCCTTGTGTTCGCCTATCCTCAATTTCAAATTTCTTTTCGTTTGTCCTATATAACAAAGCCCACATGGGCAAGTCAGCATATAAATAACTCCTTGAGTGTTACAGTTAATAAATGATTGGATCTCATAACTTTTGCCAGAACGTGGATGGTGAAAAGTCTTAACATCGGACGTGTTAGAACAATGTATACAACGTCCACATCTATAATTGCCCTTAGGAAAGGAAGGTAGCCACTTATTCTGTTGTCACTTATTCTGTTGTCTATCATTGGCCACAGGAATCCATGAATGTACCAAAAGGTCCTTCAAATTTTGTCCCTTTTTATACGAAATTAGAGGACGATTTAAACCAATCTGTTTAGTTCTCCTGTCTGAATTCAATACATCCCAATGTCTATGTACAATCTGTCCTATTTTTGGTGCCAGATGATTAAATTCAGTAATAAAAATGAGCTTGTCCTTCTCTTTTGAATCGTGTACTTTGGAAGTTAATAACATTTCTCTCTCCATTGTATTAACTGAATGTATACTTTTTAACAAAACTCCAGGTGTATAGCCTCTGTTAATAAATCTGTCTGTAATATCTTTTCTAACTTCATAAAAGGACACATTGTCGGAACAAATCCGCTTAGCTCTAATATACTGACCTTTGGGCACATTATTAATGACAGATCTAGGGTGACAACTCTCAAACAATAACAAGGTATTTCTGGACATGGGTTTTCTGTATAATTTCGTCGAAAGAACGCCATTCTTCTTCTCAATTAAAATATCCAAAAAAGGAATTTTGTCTCTACTTTTATCATGAGTGAACTTCAAATGAGAACTGGTGTGATTAATATAGTCAATAAAATGTTCTAGTTCCACCTCAGAACCAGTCCAAATCATCAAACAATCATCAATGTATCTTTTCCATAGCTTAACATGTTGTAAAAAGCTATTGAGTGGATTGTAAATATAGGTTTCTTCCCATTCACCCATATAAAGATTGGCCAAACTTGGAGCAAAAGTTGTACCCATAGCGGTTCCTTTAATTTGTATATAAAATGAGCTGTTGAACCAGAAATAATTTTGTTCCAACACAAATCTTGCCAATTCTAAAATATAGTTAGAGCTGGGTTTCTCTTTCTCTCTCAACCTTAATTGTTTGGATAAGGACTGTAGACCTCCTTCATGGGGTATATTTGAGTATAAACTAACCACATCTATCGTCACTAATAAATCAGATTCTGATACAGATATATTCCGGAGCATTGAAAGGGCATCATTTGTATCCTTAACATAGGACTTCAAATTCGGTACGAACTTTTGTGCAAAAAAATCCACAAACCTAGACATGTTTTCTGCAATAGATTCATTTGCTGAGACAATGGGGCGGCCTGTGACAGGGAAACTATTTTTATGTACTTTAGGTAGGAGATAGAACATAGGCTTCTTAGGATTTAATACCTTTAAAAATTCTGCTTCCTTTTTGGTAATATCTCCTGCTTGTAAACCAGAATCAATTAAATGGTCTGCTTTTTGTTTAATCAGCTTAACAGGATCCCTTTCAATCTTACTGTAGAACTCACAATTATCAAGTTGTCTCATAGCTTCTTTTATATAAGCTTCAGTGCCCCACACAACAACTGCACCGCCTTTATCAGCTTGTTTTATCACAACAGAATCTAGATTTTTTAACTCCTGTATAGCGAGACGTTCTGCTTTAGTAATATTTTGTACAATGTACTCATTTTTGCTATTGGCAATCAATTTGTGCACATCGTTAGATACCAAATTACAAAAAGTATTGATAGTATGATTCAGGTGAGGGGGATTAAAGGTAGAGGGCTTCTTAAAAGATGTACCTTCTCTTTCATTTTCAAGGGCTGGGGGCACATCCAAATTGGAATTGTAGAAGTCCTTTAAATGTAACTTCCTAAAGAATCTTTTATGTTTATTCACAGTGTGTATATAATCAATATGTGGCTATTTTCTTGCAATAATGTAAGGTTTGCCTTTAAATGATGTGTTTCTTTTAACTGACCAGGGTATTTAAGTCCATGGATCTGGGGTCCTCTCACGTTCTGAAGAAGACGTGTGAGTCGATACGTAGACGTAAGTGGGACGTCCATCTGACGCGGTCACGCGGTGACGTTGCTTTGCCTGACTCTTCCTGGTTCTCCGGTGCAGCGTTCGGCGATTTTAGCCGTTTTTGAATGTGGATTTCTTTCCATTCAGTATTTTACACCAATGGGTATGTGACATGCGATACCTTTATTTTGTATTGTTTACACCTTGGTGTTTTGTATACACAGCACTGGCGTCCCCTCTTTTGTGGGTTGTATGTCGTAATAAAGACAATTGCACAGCCATATTTTGCTGACCCCCATGTGTTTCTTTGGACTCTTTAAGCAGCTGTACCTCTTGTAGAGTGAGCCCTCAGGCCTGAGGGTGGAATCTTTCCTAGTTTCTCAAAGCAGAATTGTATACAAGACACAATCCACCTGGCAATAGTTCTCTTGGTGGCAGGTTTGCCCTTTCCCACTTCCCCATAAGTGAGGAATAACTGGAGGGAGTCAAACCTGTGACCCTAGGTACGCTCTATGTAGTAGCTAAGGGCTCTTTTAACAACCAGACTGTGTGGCCTCCTCTCTCCTGAGGAAGTATGATCAGTGAAGAAGACAGGGAGAGACATGGACTGGTTCAAGTGGAAGTCTGAAACCACTTTGGGCAAGAACCTCCTATTGGTTCTAAAGACCACTTTCTCTCTATGAAAAGAGATAAAATCAGGTTCCACTGACAGGGCTTGCAGTTCACTGATACGTCTGGCAGAGGTAATGGCTACCAAAAACACAGTTTTCCAAGTAAAGTACTTAAGCTCTGCTGAGGACATAGGCTCAAAAGGAGGTTGCATAAGTTGAGCAATGCAAACATTTAAGTCCCAGGCAGGGGCAGGATCCCTAAAGGGAGGATTGGTATGAAGCAATCCCTTGAAAAATTTACAGAACACAGGATGAGATGATAGTGAGGAAGACTTCCCCACTGACAAAAAGGCAGAAACAGCTGACAAGTGTACCTTGAGAGTAGCTGGTCTGAGGCCTAGGCCATTAAGATGGACCATATAATCCAGAACCGTAGACAATTCAACAGTGTCTGGAGGAATATGCTTCTTGGAACACCAAATGCTGAATCTTTTCCATTTGGAGTTATAAGTCTTTCTGGTGGAGGGCTTTCGAGAAGCTTTGAGAATATCCAGAACCCCCTGAGACAGATGCAAATCTGTATACTCTAACTCTTCACGAGCCATGCCTTGAGATTGAGAGACCGAAGATTGGGGTAACAAATCCTCCCCTGAGAGGAGGTTAACAGGTTGTAATTCTTGGGAAGAGACAGGGGAAGATGGACTGCTAGAGACAGCAGTGGGGGTACCAAGGCTGTCTGGCCCAGTCTGGAGCAATTAGAATCACTTTGCAAGGTTGTGACCTTATCTTGACTAGGACTCTGAACAATAGAGGAAAAGGAGGGAAGGCATACAGAAATTTCCCTTCCCAGTTCAAAATCAGAGCATCCAGAGTGACTGAACCCAAGACTGGGGATCTGCAACAAAACAGAGGAAGTTGGTGATTGTCTGGGGCTGCAAAGAGATCTATCTCTGGAGTGCCCCACCTTGAAAAAATCACTTTCAAAACCAGAGGGTCCAGGGACCATTTGTGATGGCCCTGGGAGATCCTGCTCAGTGCATCTGCCAGCACATTGTCCTTTCCTGGAAGGTGAACTGCTATCAGAGACGTCTGCAGAGAATAAGCCAGGGACCACAATTTCATTGCTTCCATGCACAAGGCCATAGACCAAGTGCCTCCCTGCTTGTTGATGTACCACATGGTGGTGGTGTTGTCTGTTCTGACTTGAACCACCTTGTTCTGCACCAACTGAGAGAAGGCTTGCAGGGCCAGAAAAACTGCCCTGAGTTACAGGAGATTGATAAGAAGAAGGGACTGCTGAGGGGACCACAGTCCTTAGGCTGTAAGATCCCCCAGATGAGCTCCCCACCCCAAAAGAGAAGCATTCAGGGTAAGGACCACCGAATGAGACTGAGTGACAAAAGGAACCCCTTGCCTTAAACTGTCCTGATCCTGCCACCACTGAAGAGCTTGGATCAGTGTCCGAGTCAGTGGAATCAGTTTGGAAAGAGGGTCCTTCCTTTGGGACCAAAAGGCCCTCAGATGGAACTGAATGTCCCTCATCTGAAATCTTGCCCCTTGGACCACTGCTGTAGAAGCTGCCATGTGGCTCAAGAGCTGAAGGAAGTGCCTTGCTGGTCGTGACAACTGAAGGCTGAAGGAAGAAGCCAGTTCTATAAGAACTCTTGCCCTTTCCAGGGGAAGAAAGGCTCTTGCTTTGACAGTATCTAGCTCTGCACCTATAAAGGTAAGGAGCTGCACTGGTTCGAAAACTGATTTGGGGAGGTTGAGAAGAAAACCCAGAGAAGTGAGCACTTGCTGAGTCACTTGCAGGTCTGACTTGACTTGGTCTGGAGACTGACCCTCTAGGAGCCAATTGTCCAGATATGGAAAAATGGAAATCTTTTGCCTTCTTAGAAAGGCAACTACTACTGCCAGGCACTTTGTGAAGACCCTTGGAGCTGATATTAGGCCGAAGGGCATTGCTTTGAACTGATAATGGCCTGAGGGCAACTTGAACCTGAGGTACTCTCTGTGGGAGCACCTGATGGGAATATGAAAGTAGGCATCTCTGAAGTCCAGGGAGACTAGCCAGTCCCCTAGTCTTAGAGAAGGAAGAATTATTCCCAGAGTCACCATCTTGAACTTTGGTTTTAAAAGATGTTTGTTCAGGTAACTTAGATCTAGGATGGGTTGCCACTCCCCTGTTTTTTTGGAGTAAGGAAGTATCTGGAGTACAGACCTTTGCCCCAGTGTAGGGTAGGAACTCTCTCGATGGCTCTTAAAGCCAGAAGAGATGAAACCTCTGCCTCTAGGGCAAGGGTCTCGGAGAGACCTGCAGGTGGAAAAGATATGAAAATTACGTACCTACCGTAATTCTTGATCTTCTTGGACAAGTCTCCACCACTCATTCACACTATTGGGATCTGCGCCGGAGGCACTAGGACCTATCAGGAGCAAACTTTTTGCTGGGAAGTCGATGCCAGAGATGGCGCCGCGAGGAACGGCGCCATGAGACCAGCTCAAGGCGGGTAATGACTATCTCGGCCACTCCCCAACCGCCTCAGTACCTTTTTTACCAAGGAGGTGCAGCGTAACTAACCTAGAAGGGTAGCCTAACCTAAAAACCGGTCATAAGATAGTCCGGACAATCCGTGTAAGAAGGGTCAAAAAAGAAGTCTTCAAGGCCTAAAGATTTGAGGGAGTGAAGACCAACAAGAGAGGTGAGCTCGGGGGATGGAGGGTGGGCGTGTGAATGAGTGGTGGAGACTCGTCCAAGAAGATCAAGAATTACGGCAGGTACGTCATTTTCATATCTTCCTGGACATAAGTCTCCACCACTCATTCACACTATTGGGAGAGTACCGAGCTAATAATCCCCCCAAGAGGGCGGCAGGAGAAACCAAGAGCTCACGTTTCTTAAGACAGAAGTCCATTAAGGATGGCTCTGCCAAAGGAAGAATGTCGTCTGGCATGGACATCGAGTGCATAATGCTTAATGAAAGTATGCACTGAGCTCCAGGTGGCTGCATTGCAGATGTCTGCAATGGGCACGTTGCGGATTTCACTAGGGATGCCGCTACCGCTCTGGTAGAGTGAGCGTAAACTCTACCCTCCAACTTAACCTGCGCCATGGAATAGCAGTGACAAAGGCACGCCACTAGCCATGCTGAGATACATCTAACAGCGACAGGTTGACCCAGCCGGGCCTCACTGAAGGAAACGAACAGTTGCTGGGCTTTACGAAAACTTGGTTCTATCTAAGTAGAAATGCAAGGCCCTCTAACATCCAGAGAATGAAGAGAGCTGCTCTTCATTTTGGAAGTCCGCAAAATAAGAGGGAAGGACCAAAGGTTGGTTAAGATGAAATTTTGACACAACCTTAGGAAGAAATTTAGGATGAGTAATGAAGGCCTACTTTGTCCTTATGGAACACAGTATACGGAGGGTCTGTGACCAGGGCATGTATCTCAGAGACCCTAGGGCTGAGGTAATGGCCACTAGGAAGGCAGTCTTCCAGGTGAGGAACTTTAGTTCACAGGTAGCTAGAGGCTCAAAAGGTTTCGGGTGAGCATGTCTAGCACAAGATTAATGTCCCAGGCTGCAATCAGATGTCTTGTAGGGGGTCTGGTGTGCAGAATGCCCTTAAGAAATCTCTTAACCATAGGTAACTGAGCCAGTGAAAGAGAAAAAACAACGGCTCATGATACGCTGAAATGGCACTAAGGTGAACCTTAACTGTAGAGTACTGGAGACCTGAATTTGAGAGGTCCAAAAGGTACTCTAAAACTTTATCAGGAGGGCAGGAAAAGGGATTCAAAGAGGACTTTGCACACCAGAGGGAAAAACGCTTCCACTTAGCCATGTAAGTTTTGAGTGGTTGGCTCACAGCCAGAAGGATATCAGAAACCTTCGAGAGACATTGAACCGATTCCACTTCTACCTCTTCAGGAGCCAAGCATGAAGGTGAAGAGAGCTCAGATTGGGATGGACCACCGGTCCCTGAGTTAAAAGGTTCATCTGCAGGGGAAGTGGTCTCGGAGGAGCTGCCAACATACTGTTGAGAAGTGGAAACCACAGTTGTCGAGGCCAAAAAGGAGCAATGAGAATCATCTTGTCTCCCTGAGACTCGAACTTGAGGAGTACTCTCTGAATTAGAGGAAGAGGCGGAAAGGCGGAAAGAAAGCGTTTTGTCCACCGCAGCCTGAACGCATCCTGACAAAAAATGCCAGGCCCTGGACTTCTGGAGCAGAAGAGAGGCAGTTTTGTGTTGAGTGGGGACGCAAAAAGGTCCAGGACTGGAGTTCCCCACTCTTCGAATAGTGACTGAACTATGGTTGAGTCGAGAGACCACTCGTGAGGATCTGTCTCTGTTCTGCTGAGACGGTCTGCCAAGTCGTTCTGTACACCTGGCAGGTAGATTGCTTGAATTAGAGCCTTGTGCTCCAAGCACCATTCCCAGACCCTCATCGCTTCTCTGCATAAGGGGTGAATGAGCACTGCCCCTGCTTGTTGATGTAATACATCACTGCTTTGTTGTCCGTTTGGAGGAGAATATTCTTGTGACAGAGAATGTCCTTCAAAGCTCGGACCGCATAAAGGACGGCTCTCATTTCTAGGACAGTGAGCTCCCCACCCCATTAGAGCAGCGTCTGTGGTAATGGAGATCTGATGGTCCAGAGGGGCAAAGGGGTATCCTTGCAAGAGATTGTCCTCTTGAGACCACCAGGTGAGAGACCTCTTTAAGGGTTCTGTCACCTTGATGAGATAGGACTGCTGGTGAGTGGCTGGAGACCACTGAATATTGAGCATCCACTGGGTGGTTCTCATGTGCAGACGGGCCAGAGGTACAGTGAACACTGAGGATGCCATGAGGCCCAGCATCCGTTGCATCGAGAGCGCTGTAACTGACGTTTTCTCTCCAATGTAACGGGCCATCTGAAGGATATCGCCCTTCTGTCCTCTGGGAGAAAAGCCTTCGCACAGGATGTGTCCAGAAGGGTCCCATGAAAAGGAGCTCTGGGAGGGTTGCAGCTGTGATTTCTTGAGGTTTAGCAGGACTCCCATGGACGTAAGGAGGCGAGAGAGTCATCTCACGGCATCCAGAGTCCCTTGCCTGGAAGGACTTGCCAGAAGCCAATCGTCCAGATAAGGGAACATCTGTATTCGAAGTTTGAGGTGCGCCAAGAGAACTGCACAACACTTTGTAAAAATCAGCGCCGAGGATAGCCCAAAAGGCAGGACTCTGAACTGATAATGTTGTCCCAGAGCCACAAACCTCAGGAATTTGTGATGCCTCGGTGAATGGGAATGTGCTGGTAAGCATCCTGCATGTCTAGGGAGGCTAACCAGTCGTGCTGATGAAGCAAGGTAACAGGGTTCCTAGAGAATCATTTTGAATTTCTCCTTGGGAGAAATTTGTTTAGCTTTCTGAGATCTAGAATGGGGCGATTCCCCAGACTTCTTTGGAACCAGAAAGTAATGAGAGTAGAACCTCGAGTGTTTCGATGATGCAGCTCACAAGTTCTACTGCCCTGTTGTTTAGAAGGCCCTGAATCTCGACGGTGAGAAGGTCTGACTGAAAGGCAGACAGCCTGGGCTGCCGTTTGGGAGGACGATCCGGAGGGGTTTCCACAAAATTGAGTGAGTACCCCATGCGGATTATCCGAAGGATCCATTTGTCTGAGGTTATGGACTTCCACTGGCTGTAGAAGTGCATCAGCCGACCTCCCACCGGAGAGGAAAAGTCCACCTTGGGCAGTTGAGGTGGGACTTGGGCCAGCAATTCATAAGGTAGCGCTGGGCGCTTTGGGCCCTTGCGCTTTCTGTTGCGCCTTCTTTTGAGGTTGGGCAGGTTGGTTCTTATGGAAACTTCCTCTGCCTCGAAAGGACTGACGGTTATGAAACTGACGTTTACTGGCATGCCCCGAGAGGGGCAGGAGGGGTTCAGCCAACTTAATGGCTGACCTAGTCTTTGTGTAGCTTCTAGAGCTTGCTCGACCTGAGGACCAAAAAGATATGCACCATCAAAGGGCAATGCCATTACCTGTTGTTGCGCATCATTGGTGAAGCCTGAAGTGCGCAGCCAGGAATGGCGGCGGGTGCAAATACCAGCAGCTGCTGAACGGGAAGCGGAGTAGAAAGCGTCCATGGCTGCTTTAACCTGTTGGTTGTTAGATTCAATACCCCTGGTAATGGTTTGAAGAAGCTCTGGTTTTGAATCCGACTCTGGAAGAGCTTCAACCATTTGCTTGAGAGAGTGCCACAGGATATACTCGTACTGAGAAAAATAGCCTTGGTAACTGGCAATACGCATACTTAGGGTAGAAGCAGCAAAGACTCTCTTACCTAAGGTGTCTATCTTATGAGATTCCTTGTTAATAGGTCGAGCTGTGGTGGTTTGAGGAAGGACGACCTTATCATTCTCTGCCAGGACTACAATAGGATCCGCAAAGGCTTGAGATGCCAAAATGGGCCGATCCTTGGGGCTGAATATTTTTATCAATGGATTTAGCCACCGGCGAAGAGAGAGCAGGATTATTCCATACCATTTGAGACAGCGCTCAAGGAAGGCTGAATCGGAGGAGTCAAATCCGTAGGGATCTCCGAGGCGTGAAGGTATTGGAGTCTTAACAATTTCCCAGGATCGATGTCTGTAGTCTGGAGAGAAAGTGTGGAAATCATATTCTTCAGCAGAGACTTAAAAGACAGGTCCTCGACCACAGGCTCTGCAGCAGTAAAAGATCCTGCTTCGTCCACCTCATCGCCCAGTCGAAGGTCTGGGTCAGGCTCAACGTCATCTCCTGACAGTCCAGGAGGGATTGTATGGACAGGAAAGGGATGAAAGCCAGAAGAGGAAGGAGGAAAAGAGACAAAAGGGAAGTCCCCGAGAGCCCCCGGTGCCGAGGAGGCGCACGGCACCAAAAACGATGCCGAGGAACTACGCGGGCGCCGAAAATGGCGCTTGAGAAGCCGCACGGGCGCCGAACGTCGCCGGGCGAGGCCGAGGCGACGCCGAGAAGCCGCAGGCGCTGCAGGCGACGCCAAGAAGCTGCGCGGTGCCGGGCGGGTGGCGCGAGGACGGCGCCGCAAGGCCGCACGGCGCCGAAGGCACTCCCAGAGACTGAAAAACAGGTTTTGAAGGAAAAAGAGCAGGAGATAAGGGCATCGGTGTGGCCCCCTGCGCCGAAGCCATGTGAGGGGGGACACCTAAGCATGGAGTCGACGGCACCGAAGAAGGTGCCGCGCAACCAGGAAAGTCCAACCGCCCTACCTGGTCGCCCAGAGAGCCCGAAGGCCCACAAGCGACCGAGCCAGGTAGCCGAACCAACCTCCGAGCCCATTGCTCCATAAGAGCGGCCCACTGATGAAACTGCTCATCTGAAGACCTACCTGTGGGCGGAGTAGGACTCCGATGTCGAAAATGTCGGCTACCAGAAGCCGCTGTTGGCGACTCCAAGGGAGAAGACTGGCAACTAGCCCCGATAACCGAATGTCTATGCGCAGACGTATCAGAGGGCGGCCTCGAGTGATGCCTTCTCTTTTTAGACCTGCGGGCCAAAGAAGAGCTCGAGGCCAAATGGTGCCGAGAATGCGACCGTTTGGCTTTATGCTTCCACGGGGACCACCCATCCTCCCGGGCATTGGACTGACCGTTGTCAGACCCCCCTTCCGGAGAAGGCGGCGGACCGGACCCAGCCCGACTGACTGAACAGCTTTCATACAAAGTCTCCCTACTGTCACCTGACCTGCTCATGGTCGAATCCGTCAGTGTAGGCTGAGACTTCTTTGTCGTTTTTATTTAAACATAAGAATAACTTAAGTGATACTGAATCGAGATAAAACTACAAAATAATAAAAACTGAAAACTATGCTGCTAGTTTGAAGTTTGACTCCCGACAGGCGAGCGTCGTCGTCACTGAAACGCACTCGACGGCAGGAAAAAAGGAACTGAGGCGGTTGGGGAGTCGGATGCCGAGATAGTCATTGCCGCTGAAAGCCTGGGTCATGGGCGCCGTTCCTCACGGCGCCATCTCTGGCATCGACTCCCCAGCAAAAAGTTTGCTCCCGATGGGTCCTAGTGCCTCCGGCGCAGATCCCAATAGTGTGAAAGAGTGGTGGAGACTTATGTCCAGGAAGATCTGGCTCTCATCTGTAGGGGCACAATTTGAAGACAGAGGGGGGACGGCTCAGAGGTAATGTGAGGAAGTATTTTTTCACAGAGAGGGTTGTGGATGCATGGAACAGCCTCCCTGAGGAGATTGTGGAGTCAAGAACAGTGGAGGAATTCAAAAATGCATGGGACAGACATAAGGCAGTCCTAGTGGGGGTTAGAAGAAAGTAAACTGTTGGTTAATTAGGATCTGCAGCTTATCTGTTAGGTAGGAAAATGGGCAGACTAGGTGGGCCAAGTGGTCCTTATCTGCCGTCAAATTCTATGTTTCTATGTTTGAAGCTGAGAACCAGTCCCTGGCTTACTACTTCCAGGACCCACTTGTCTGATGTAATAGACATCCAGTCCTGGACATAGTAAGCCAGCCTGCCCCCTACAAGGATAGGAGAGTCGACCTGGGCAGACCCATCAGGGTGTCTGCTTGGCAGGGGCCTTAGGCCGAGGAGTGGATGCAGCCCTGATCATTCCCCTTCTGCCTCTCCCTCTGAAGAACCCCCTCTGTGAAAAGGGAGAAGAGGCCTGTGCTTGGTAAAAAAGCCTAAAAAAGGCCTGCCCCTGCCCCTAGACTGCTGCCTTTGAGGAGCTGCCTGCCTCTCCTTGGCCTGAGCACTCCTATAAGTGGTCCTGTACTCATCCATTTTCTTCATGTAATTCTCTATCTGCTCCCCAAACAGAGAATTACCCACCACAGGAAAATCCATGGCCTTAGCCTGGATGTTCTGTGAGAGGCTAGTATATCTGAGCCAAGCCATCCTCCGAAGAGCCACAGATGCAGCCATGACTCTTGATGACACATCACTGGAGTCCACAGTAGCATGAAATTGTACCTTTGATGCCTCAGTCCCATCAGCAGCCACCACCTCCAGCTCCTTGGCCAGCTGGGCGGAGGCCTGTTTAGCCAATGCCAGTACAGTGTCCCACCTGGACTTCTGGTACCTGGCTGTATAGGCCATATAATCCGCCTGCCTGAGTCCCAAGGAAGATGCCATGTACTGCTTCTTTGCCACGGCATCCATCTTCCTGGAGTCTCTGTCTGAGGGGTGTGAAGCCAAGGGAATATTTGCCTTGTCACAGGCAGCAGCCTGCACTACCCCAACATGACTGCATTGTTGGTATAAGAACTCCGTATCTGAGCCTGATAGTGTATACCTCTTGTTCATCCTTCTGTCAACAGGAGGTACAGAATTGGGAGATTTTAGGATTTTTTGTGTCTGCTTCCCAAAGGATTTGTGAAGGGGAATAGACAGTCTCCTGGACTCTGGGATGTCCCATCATTTCCACATAATCAGGCTCCTCTTGATCCTCCATTGCCTCCTCCATAGGAAGCTGGAGGGTTTCAGCCACTTTTCTGTAAAACAGATAGTGGGAAGGGGACTCAGAAAGCCTAGGAGGGGAAACACCAGAAGGTCTGTCTGGGGAGATGTCTGGTTCCACAGGCACATCCAGACTTTCACCATCATCACCATCATCTTCAAACTCCCCCTCCTCCTCAAACTCCGGTTCATAAAAATCTTCAGGGGTATAATCTTGAACCGGGGGAACCGACCGAACTGAGCCCCCGCCAAAAGGTGCCAGATCAGTTGGAACCAGGCAAAGTGATTCCACAATCTGAATCGCTCTGGCTATTTCCTCGGCGGTCGGAACATGAACCTCTGGATCCGAACCAGTCGATTTCTCTTTGCATTTCCTTTTTGTAGGAACTGACCCCTCAGGATTGGCTCTCCTCTTGCTCGATGAAGTATCGCCCTGGTCAGAGGGCACTCCTTCTGGTTCGGTCAGAACCGAACCGGGCTGGCCATCTGGGTTAGCGGACTTCTCTGCCTCCTTTTCCCTAAGTCTACCTAATCTCTTCTCAAGGGTAGATTTAAGAACATTTTTACAAATCTGGCAGTCTGTATTGAGGTGTTCAAACCACAGACAATAAACACAGGTGGTGTGGGGATCGGCATTAACAAAGACCTCCCCACACTCACTGCAGTGTTGAAACCCAGTGGGCCCGTTTTTTTTCTTGGGTTTCTCAGACATGGCCTACTTAATCAAACTTACCCTTTTTATGGCAACCACCAGGCAAGACTCCCTTATCGGTTCCTAACCGTGTCACGGGTATTGTAAAAAACGCTCAAAAACACGTTTTTTTAGAACCGATAAGGACCGTAAACTACACTTCTAAAGTAAAACAGAAGAATTATACAAGTGATCGCTTCAGCCGAACCGATCTAACACTTTACAATTTCCACACAGAATTCAGACAAAAACCTATCTAGTACTACGGTACCGCAGACAGAGACTGAACTGACTATGTGGAATAATTTTGGTTTAAAACCGACAACTTAACCAACACGTTAACTGACTTCCGAACCGAGCTGAAGGAGAACTCTCCAGAGCGACTGTTCAGTGAGGTGGAGTAAAGAATCTGATGGTTGGGTTTCAAAGGGCTGCAGACAGAGACCTCAACCGAGCTCGAGCTCAGCATCCTATGCACTGCATAGAAAGTTAACCCTTTGTTCTCCGGGGCAGTTTAAAGGCTGGAGTTAACTGCAATAGTCAGAATACAGCAGGACTTCATGTTGTTTGAAACAGTATTTTCCATTAAAGGAAAGACATCTCACAGGTTGCAGCAGGCTCAAACGGAGCCAGAGTCAAATTCTCAAGTATGACATTCAGGTTCCAAGGCAGAACTGGTTTATGAATCGGGATGCATGTTCAGAATACCCTTCAAAAATGTACGGGACACCTCTAGTTGTGCCACCATGCACCCAGCATTAAGGGCATGGAAGGCTGAAATGGCAGCCAAGTGCACCCTAATGGTTTAAGTGCTGGAGACCAGAGTCAGATAGTAACAGAGGGTAGTCTAGTACAGTATTGGGTGGACATGTAAACGGGTCCACTGAACGGGAGGCACGTCACATGAAGAAATGCTTCCATTTCAAAGAATATGTGCATCTAGTAGACAGCTTTCTAGCTGCAGGCAAGACACCAGCCACCTGCGAGGAAACCCCACAATGGGCAATGGCTATGTCTTCAGGAGCCAGACATGGCAGATGCAGAGACTGCAGGTCTGGATGAAGCAGGGGCCCCTGAGCCTGCAATAGCAGGCCCCGATAAAGAGAGCCACTAGTATAAGGGTGGCATGCTGCACCCGCAGTCTGAACAGAAATCACTGACTGAGAGGAATCGGAGGAAAGGTGTAAACGAACCTCCCAAAAAAACATGACCTGGGGCAAGTGAGCAGAACAATGGCAGTTTTGCATTGAGTGGAGATGCAAAAAAAAAATCCAACTTGGGAAATCCCATCTTACGAGGAGGTCGTTTATAGCGGAGGTTAGTAGTTCCCATTCATGCACCAGAGACTGAAAGCTGCTTAGCCAGTCTGCCAAGACATTTTGTACACTTGGGAGAAACACAGCTGATAGCTGAAGGCCGTGAGACATCACCCTGTACCATACTCTCATTGCTTCACTTCACAGTGGATAAGAGTGAGTGACCCCTTGATTGATAATAGTGCATGACACTGACATTGTCTGTTTGAATCAGCCAGAAACCAGGGCTGAGGTACTCCTGTGAAGCCTGGAAACCAAGCAGAACAGCCCACATTTCTAGGACACTGATATGAAGATCCAAGTGTATTGTATCTTGAGGAACAATTCCCCAAACCCTTCCCCTAAAATTGTAGAATCGTGCAATTTGTCCTTTGATCTTGCATCCTTCCTCAACTCTCTCAACAATGCAAACTGGGACCCCATACGTACCCTGCCTACTGTTGACCAAGCCCTGGAATACTTAATTGACACTGTCACTGCCATAATAAACTAGGCCCCACTTACCTGACATAGATCCAAAGGCACTAAAGCCCAATAGCTGACAAAGAATATAAGGAACCACATGTCCAAACGCGATGCAGCCTGGAAAACACACAAAAAATCTGGACTCCCCTCACATTGGCAAATATACAGACAGCTCAGAAATACCTGCAAGTGTAAAATAACTAATGCAAAGAAAGGAAAATTACGTACCTACCGTAATTCTTGATCTTCTTGGATGAATCTCCACCACTCATTCACACTAGTGGGATTAGCGCCGGAGGCACTAGGACCCATCGGGAGCAAACTTTTTGCTGGAGGGTCGGCGCGAGAGACGGCGCCGCGAGAGCAGCGGCTCAAGCGGTAATGACTATCTCGGCGACGACCCTCCAACCGCCTCAGTACCTTTTTTACCAAGGAGGTGCAGCGCAACTAACATAAAGAGTAAACCTAACATTAAAAAAACGGACATAAGATAGTCCGTACGACCCGCGTAAGAAGGGTCAGCAAAGAAGTCCTCACGGCCTAAAGATTTGAGGGAGTGAAGACCAACACAGCGGTGAGCTCGGGGATGGAGGGAGGTGGGAATGAGTGGTGGAGACTCGCCCAAGAAGATCAAGAATTACGGGTAGTAATTTTCCTATCTTCCTGGACATAAGTCTCCACCACTCATTCACACTAGTGGGAGAGTACCAAGCTGATAATCCCCCAAAAGGGCGGCAGGAGAGCCAGAGCTCACGCGTCTAAGATAGAAGCCCATTAAGGATAGTTCTGCCGAATGCGGAATGTCGGCTTGCATGAACATCCAGTGCATAGTGCTTAACGAAGGTATGCACTGAGCTCCAGGTGGCGGCGGTATATATCTGCAATTGGAACATTGCGACTTCGCTAGGGATGCCAGACCGCTCTAGTAGAGTGAGCGACACTCTACCTTCTAATTTAACTTGAGCCATGGAATAGCAATGTCAAGGCATGCCACTAACCATGATGAGATGCATCTGATAGCGACAGGTTGACCCAGCCGGGTGTCGCTGAAAGAAACAAACAGTTGCTGAGTCTTATACATCCTTGGTTCTATCTAAATAGAACCGCAAGGCTCTCTAACATCCAAGGAATGAAGAGCTCGCTCCCTTCATTTTGGAAATTAGCTATAAGCGGAAGTACCAGAGGTTGGTTTAGATGGAATTCTGACACAACCTTGGGAAGAAATTTAGGATGAGTACGAGAACTACCTTGTCTTTATGGAATACAGTATACTGGAGGGTCCGTAACCAGGGCATGTATCTCAGAGACCCTGTGGCTGAGGTAATGGCCACCAGGAAGGCAGTCTTCCAGGTAAGAAATTTTAGCTCACAGGTAGCTAGGGGTTCAAAGGCTTCCGAGTGAGCATGTCCAGCACCAGGTTAATGTCCCAGGCTGCAACTGGACGCTTAACAGGGGGCTGGTATGAAGAATCCCCTTAGAAATCTCTTCACTATAGGTAACTGAGCCAGAGTCAAGGAAGAAACCGCTCATGGAACGCTGAGATGGCACTATGGAACTTTAACTGTGGAGTACTGAAGACCTAAGTTTGATAGGTCCAAAAGATACTCCAGAACCTTGTCAGGAGGACAGGAAAAGGATTCCAAGAGGACTTTGCACAGAGAAAAGCGTTTCCATTTGGAAGCGTCGTTTGGTGGCTGGCTCGAGCAGCCAGAAGGATGTCTGAGACTCTATGAGAGACGTTGAACCGATTCACTTCTATCTCTTCAGGAGCCAAGCATGAAGGTGAAGTGATTTCAGGTTGGGATGGACCAACGAACCCTGAGTCAAAAGATTGATTTGCAAGGGAAGTGGTCTCGAGAGGCTGCCAACATACTGTTGAGTAGAGGAAACCATAGTTGCCGAGGCCAGGAGGGAGCAATGAGAATCATCTTGGTCCCCTGAGACTGAACTTGAGGAGTAATTCTGGATTAGAGAAAGCGTGGAAAGGCGAAGAAAGCTTTGTCCACCGCAGTCTGAACGCATCCTGACAGAAAATGCCAGGCCCTGGATTTCTGGAGCAGAAGAGAGGCAGTTTTGCTGATTGGAGTGCAGAAAGGTCCAGGTCTGGAGTCCCCTCTTCTAACAGTGACCGAGCTACGGCTGGATCGAGAGACCACTGTGAGGGTCTGCCTCCGTTCTGCTGAGGTGATCTGCTAGGTCGTTTGTATACCTGGCAGATAAACCGCTGAATCAGAGACTTGTGCTCCAAGCACCACTCCCACACCTCATTGCTTCCTGCAAAGGGATAAGAATGAGCACCGCTTGCTTGTTGATGTAATACATCACAGCTTTGTTGTCCGCTTGAAGGAGAATGTTCTGTGACAAAGGACATCCTTCAGAGCTCGATCGCATAGAGGACCGCTCTCATCTCCAGGACATTTATGTGGAGATGAGTTTCAACTGAGTCCCAACCTGAGTGTGGAGGGAGAGACAGTGAGCTCCCCATCCCATTAGCGATGCGTCTGTGGTGATGGAGATCTGATGATCCGGGAGCAAAGGGAATCCTTCCAGGAGATTGCTCTCTGAGACCACCAGGTGAGAGACCTTCAAGGGCTCCGCCACCTTGATGGGATAAGACTGGGGTGAGAGGCCGGAGACCACTGGAGTGGAGAGCATCCATTGGGTGGTTCTCATGTGCAGCCGGGCCAGGGGTACAGTGAAGACCGAGGACGCCATGAGACCTAACATGCGTTGCATCGAGAGAGCTGTAACCATTGGTTCTCCCGATGTAACGGGCCATCCGCAGGATGTCGAAGTCTTCTGTCCTCTGGAAGGAAAGCCTTCATGGAAGAGGTGTCTAGAAGCCCCTATGAAAAGGAGCTCTGGGAGGGCTGCAGTTGAGATTTTTCAAATCAGCAGAACTCCCATGGACGTGAAAGACGAGAGTCGCTTGCACGGCTTCCAAAGTCCCTTGGCCGGAAGGGCTTTGCTAGAAGCCAATCGTCCAGGTAGGGAAACACTGGAGTCCGACTTTCCTGAGATGCGCCACGAGAACTGCACAACACTTTGTAAAAACACAAGCGCGAGGATAGCCCAAAGGGCAGGACTCTGAACTGATAATGCTGACCCAAAGCTACAAACCTGAGGAACTTGCGGTGGGTCGGGTGGACGGGGATATGCTGGTAAGCATCCTGCATATCCAGAGAGGCCAGCCAGTCGTGCTGATGCAGCAAGGGTAACAGGGTACCTAGGGAAATCATTTTGAATTTCTCCCTGGGAGGAATTTGTTTAACTTTCTGAGGTCTAGAATGGGGCGCATCCCCCCAGATTTCTTTGGAACCAGAAAGTAATGGGAGTAGAACCCTGTGTTTCGTAGATGCGGGGCACCAGTTCTATTGCCCTGTTGTTCAGAAGGCCCTGGATCTCTGCGGTGAGGAGGTCTGACTGAGAGGCCGACAACCTGGGTTGACGTCTGGGAGGACAATTCGGGGTTTCCAAGAAATTGAGAGAATAACCCTCGCGAATTATCCGAAGGACCCATTTGTCCTAAGTTATGGACTTCCACTGGTTGTAGAAGTACATCAGACGACCTCCCACCGGAGGAGAAAGTTCCACCTCGGGCAGAGTGGATGGAACTTGGGCCAACAACTCATAAGGTGGCGCTGGGGCTTTAGGCCCCGCGCTTGCCGCGCTCTTCTTTGAGGTTGGGCAGGTTGGCTTTATGGAAGCTTCCCTGCCTCTGCCTCGAAAGGACTGGACGACTATGAAACTGACGCCTGTTCACATGCCCCGAGAGGGGCAGGCGGAGGTCTGGCCAATTTAATGGCCGATCTAGTCTTCTGAGTGGCCTCAAGGCTTGCTCCACCTGAGGGCCAAAAGAAAGGAGCCATCAAAAGGCAGCGCCATTACCTGCTGCTGAGCATCATTTGTGAAGCCAGAAATACGCAGCCAGGAATGGCGCAGTACAAACTCTGGCTGCTGAGCGAGAAGCAGTGTCGAAAGCGTCCATGGCGGCTTTGGACCTGTTGGTTATTGGACTCAATACCTCTAATAACGGTCAGAAGAAGCTCTGACTTGGAGTCTGAATCTGGAAGAGCTTCAATCATTCTTTCATAGAGTGCCACAGGATATACTCATACTGAGAAAAATAGCCTTGATAACTGGCAACGCATACTTAGAGTGGAGGCAGCAAAGACTCTCTTACCTAATGTATCAATCTTACGAGACTCTTTGTTAATAGGTCGAGCTGTAGTAGTTTGAGGAAGAACGACCTTTTGTCATTCTCTGCCAGGACTACAATAGGATCCGCAAAGGCTTGGGATGCCAAATGGGACGATCCTTGGGAGCTGAATACTTTATCAATGGATTTAGCCACTGAGGGAATAAGAGCAGGATTATTCCATACCATTTGAGACAGCTCCTCAAGGAAGGTTGGATCGAGGAGTCAACCAGTGACTCAAGCATGAAGATACTGGAGTCTTAATATCTTCCCAGGATCGATGTCTGTAGTCTGAGAGAAAGAGTGATCTCAGGTTCCTCAACAGAGACTTAAAGGACAGGTCCTCGACCACAGGCTCTGTAGCAAAGAAAGATCCTGTTTCCTCCACTTCATCACCCAACCGAAGGTCTGGGTCAGGCTCAACATCATCTCCTGATGGTCCAGGAAGGACTGTTTGGACAGGAAAGGAGTGAAAATTAGGAGAGGAGGAAATAGCAGAAAAACAAGGAGAGTCCCCGAGGGCCCCCGGCGCCGAGACGGCAAAACGGGCTGAAGACGGCACCGAGGAGGCGCACGGCGCCGAAGAGGCACGCGGCTCCGCAAGCGGCACCGCAAGTGCCCCTCGGTGGCGCCCGCAACTGCACCGCGGATCGACGACGCCAACGCGCCGGCCGATCCGGACGGCATCAGCTGTGGCGCCGCGAGACCCCGCGGCACCGCCAACGGCGCCACAAGATCCAGCGGCACTGAAAACGGCGCCGACAAGCCAACAGACCCTGCGGAAGGCGCCAGAAAAGCCCCAGGAACCTGGAAAGCTAGAGAAGGAAAAAAACCAGGAGATAAGGGCATCGGTGTGGCCCCCTGCGCCGCAGCCATGTGAGGGGGGGAAACACCTAAGCACGGAGTCGCTGGCACCGAAGAAGGCGCCGCGCGACTAGGAAGGTCCAACCGCCTCTACCTGATCGCCGGAGGAGCCCGAGGGCTCCGAGGTAACCGAGCCAGGCAGAAGAACCAACCTCCGAGCCCATCGCTCCATAAGAGCGGCCCACTGATGAAACTGCTCATCTGGAGCCCTACCTATAGGCGGGGAGGGGCTCCGATGTCGAGGACGACGATTATCGGAAGTTGGCGACTCCGAAGGAGGAGACCGGCAACTAGCAACGATAACCGACCGTCGACGCGCAGACATACCAGAGGGAGACCTCGAGTGATGCCTTCTTTGACCTGTGGGCCAAGAAGAGTCGAGGCTGAACGCACAGAATGCGACCGCTTATTTTATGTCATGGGGGACCTTCATCCCCCGGGCGCCGGACTGACCGTAGTCGGAACCCCGCTGAGGAGAAGGAGGCTGACCAGACCCAGCCCGCTGACTGAACAGCTTTCATACGAAGTCTCCCTACCATCACCTGACCTGCTCATGGTCGACTCCGTCCAGTAGGCTGAGACTTCTTCAAGTAAGTTAAATTTAAAATATTAGAAAAATTTAACGAAAATATAATAAAATTAAGCGATACTACTATCGTGATAATGCTACAAAAAAAAACTGAAAACTATGCGCTAGTTTGAAGTTTGACTCCCTACAGGCGAGCGACGTCGTCACTGAAGCGCACTCGACGGCGGGAAAAAAGGAACTGAGGCGGTTGGAGGGTCGTCCGAGATAGTCATTACCGCTGCTCAGTCAAGGCTCGCTGCGCCCAGTGTCTCTGCTACCGACCTCTCCAGCAAAGTTTGCTCCCGATGGGTCCTAGTGCCTCCGGCGCTAATCCCACTAGTGTGAATGAGTGGTGGAGACTTATGTCCAGGAAGATCACTTATTAACATTCAATTCAAACAGAAAATCTCAGTAACCCCAAAGAAGTCTGGTCCCAAATAAATTCCCTCCTCAAAGGCAAAACCTCCACCTGCCCATACTTGCTTTCTATGAAGGACAAAGTACTATCAGACCCAGCGTCAATAGCAGACGGTCTTAATAACTTTTTTACAGACCTTGGCAACTATGTATCCTTTCACTACAAACCAAGACAACCAACCCTATCTAGTCACAAATCTCTCTAGGACCGCGTCTGCACAATTCTACATCAGACTAGCTACCCGAAAAGAACTTCTCATGCTACTTCAAAATCTCAAGGAATGTGGCTCACCCGGCCATGACTCACTTGAGCCTAGGTTCTTAAAATGGGGAGCACTGGCACTTGCAGTACTGGTTCAAAACCTGATTAATAGATCCTTTCTCGAAGGAACTGTACTGTCTAAATGGAAAACGGCACTAGTAATCCCAATCCATAAAGGGGGGTCAGCCACCCCTGTTAAAACCAAAGGCCGATCTCCATTCTCTGCCCCCTTGCAAAGGTTCAAGAAAGAATTTTAGGCAACCAATTACAAGACTACCTTGAACAGGACCAACTCCTGTCACCCTGCCAGCATGGTTTTCGCAAAAATCATAGCACTCTCTCTGCACTCATCAAAGTCACCTCAGACATTCACTATACCTTTGATCTTGGACTAGCCACGGGGGCTATCTTCACTGACCTCACCAAGGCCTTCAACCTGGTGAACCATGTGCTGCTGATACTAAAGTTAGAATCCTTGGGTCTCGATCAACCATCTACTTCATGGCTCCAAACATGAAAATTACATATCTACCGTATTTCCTAATCTTTCTGTGCATCTTCACTATTTATCACCGTTGGGTAGTGAGCTAGAGAGTTAACGTTGGGATAACGCTGCTCTCGAGGCCGATGTATTATGCAGCACTCATGGGTTGGCCAGTAACCAACGTCGACCCCTCCTCAGCCCCAGTTCTGCACACCAGAGAGAGAGAGAGAGACAGAGAAATAGGAAGGGGGGGGGGCAAAGGAGCCCGAGAGTCAGTAAAAGGAAAAGGATATAAAACAAAAAGGAGGAATAAGCCGTAGAGAGGACAGAAAAGAAGGAAGCCTAAGGGATTGGGACAAGAGGGCCCCAATCTCTGGGCGAGTAAAGGATGGGTGAAAGG
This sequence comes from Neoceratodus forsteri, assembly GCA_016271365.2. NCBI lineage: Eukaryota > Metazoa > Chordata > Ceratodontiformes > Ceratodontidae > Neoceratodus > Neoceratodus forsteri. The sequence continues at coordinate 1,620,010,137 of CM028130.1, forward strand.
GTGAGGCTTAGAAGGAAGACAGAAAGAAAGGAGGGAGGAAGAGGAGACACCACCCCCGAGGATATGGCCCTGGACTGCTCAAGGGAGGGTGTTATGCCCCAGACTGGACCAATTAGCCAGAGGAGAATCCAAGGCTGGAGCAGCAGAATGGCACCAATCCAGAGGGAGGCAGTTGAGTCACCCAGAGGGCTAAGGACGGGTTGGTGTCTCCCCTTCCTGCCTAGAAAATTTGAAGTGGAAAACCACCTAGAAACATCCCTGGAGAGGAAACCCCAAGGGACTGACTTTTAGTTGTTGTAGAGAGGGAGTCACCTCCAGAGAAGGAACTGAAGAGGGACACAAATTCTCCTTGAACGAGGAGAGGAAACATAAACCACATGTGGGGTGGCACAATGTGGTTGGAGGGGAAACAACTGAGGGAGTCAACAGTGTCCCCCCTCCATACTTCCTCAAGACTAGGCTAGAGGAAGCAGGTAAACCCAGGGTCTACCTGGACTGAGAAGGAGCTCTGGAGACTCCCAACAGAGGGAAGCCTCCCTGCCTGTCAATCCATGGGAAAAAGCCTGACCCCAAGGAGGAAGGGGGTAGGAGGTACTGGAGATGGACCAAGGTCCAAATTGACAGACAAACAGGGAGGAGAAGAATTGCCCAGAGACTGAGGCCTGAGAGGTAATGGTGGGCAGGATTCAGTGATGAATGGTGAAGATACACAGAATGATCAGGAATTACGGTAGATACGTAATTTTCATATCTTATCTGTGTCAATCTTCACCATTCGTCACTGTTGGGTGATTACCGAGCCCCCCCGAAGGGGGCCCAGTACCTCCCTAAGGGACAGAGTCCTTCAGCCTCCAGTGGGGGAGACACTGGAGGAGGGAACCCTAACAGGCCTGGCTAAGCCTGAGACTGGTCTGGGTGAGGCGAGGTTCTCCTAGCAGAAGTGGGAAGGTGCTCCTGAAGCTCTTGCCTTGCCCTATGGGAAAAAAGATGGGTTCCCTGGAAGGAGGAGGCAGTCACCCTACGCTGGGCCAGGGGTGACAATCGGGAGAGACGAAGCCACGCCGTCCACCTGATGCAGATCGCTGTCCCTGCCAACCTGGAAGCCACCTCGTTGGCATCATAAACTGCCCTTGCTTGGTGCCTCGCAAGCTCCAGGCCCGTGGTGGAGAGGGCACTAGCCTGTTTGGTTGCCTCCAAGTCAGGCAAAGAGGCTAGGATCTGACCTAGCAGAGACCACAATTGCCTGTTGTAGGCAGTATGGTGGGCCTGATTAGCTGAAATACACAGTAGGAGGCGTGCCAATGAGAAGGCTCTCCCCCCAAAAAAATCAAACTCAGCTGAGTCAGATTCTGGGGGTTGGTCACGCCTTGGGCTTTTATGCCTGGAGGGTGTGTCCAGGAGAGTCACGCCCGAAGGAAGGTGAGGCAAAGCTCCTGGAGACCCAAGGGATGCACAATACCTTTGGCGGAGGCCCCTTGGGGCTGGTGCTTGGGTTGAGGGACGTCGCCAGGCCCGCTACAATGCCTCCTGAAAGGGATTAGGCCAGGCGGGAACCAAAAAGGCGCGCGGTCAGGATTGCGGCTGCCTAGGGTGGAAACATGGAGCTCGTTGAGCAACCCCAACAGGAAGCGCTGATAGCTGGAAAGATCAGCAGCTGGGGAAAGGTGGACAGAGGACTCCTCTCCCTCAGAGAAAGAAGACGAGGGAGGCGACGAGCCTGGAGAGTTAGGTTCCGGCTGCACTGGGGAATGGTGGAACAACTCCTGGTCCATGGACTGGTAGGGAATAGCTCAGCCATAGACCTAAACTGCTCCCAAGTAAAGGGTCCCATAGGACCGGAATGACCTGGGAGAGAGGGAGGGGTTGGCAGAGGCAAAGGGGTCAGGCACCTTTAGGGAGGGGCACGGCCTCTGCCCGGGCTAGGGGACCTGCCGGGAGACCTCAAAGGAGGAGGAGATCTGGTGGATCCGGCAGACGAAGGCCGCTCAACCGAGCTGGAATGGCCAGAGCTGAGCTTGAAAAGAGAATTCCCCCGTGAGGCGACTGGGGCCGCATGAGCCCAGAAGGGCGGCCCCTAACCTCGATAGATGAGGTCCCTCTTGAGAAGACCTCGGGGGAGAAGGTTGGACCAGCACTGTGACTCCTCCTCGAACCCCTGCAGGTTCCCAGGAAAGGGCACCACCCCAAATCCAGCCCTCTCAACCCCTCGGACTCCGAGAGAGCCCTCTTCCTTGCCATCAGCTGAGGCAACTGACACCCCTTAGCTGACTCCTGAGAGACAGCTGAAGGTGAAGCACCCTCCCCTACCTGAGGTGCTCCAGCCAGCCCAGAAGTAGGGCTAGCAAGAACTACCACAGGAGGGGGTGCACCTCCCAAGGTGGCAAGATGGATCACCGACTCCAGGCTGCCCTCTGGTGCCCTCCAGGGCACCCGAGGACTGGTTGGTGCCACCGACCCCAGAATCAGTGGAAGCCATTCACTCCTTGGAAGGGGGCTGAACTGGAGCCAACTTGCTGGAGGAGGAAGAATCGGTGGATTCTGAAGAACCCGGGAGCCAGTCTGGGCCAGCCTCAGCATTGTCCTCCCCAGAGCAGGCTTGAACCCAGACCACTCCCTGCCACGGCACCGCGAACCAGCCCCATGCTGCCCACGGCGCCAGCCCCATCCCTGGCACTGTGAATGGTGCCTGAGTCAGAGACGGCACCGGAGACCGGCCCCATGCCACCCACAGTGCTGCCCCGATCCCCGGCACTGGAATCAGGGGTGGCACCGGCAGGCAGCACCAAGGACGGCGCCGGCCCAGGCCCGGAGGCCTCAGACCACGATGCTGGGGGGAGCCCTCGCCTCCGAGGAGGCGACTGCCTGGACGATGCCTCCCACCTGACCCCCAAGGGGGCCAGGCTGGGCCTCCTGCACCGTGGAAGGGGTTCCCACCAAGGCAAGGCTAGAATGGGTGGAAACCCCTTCCCCCATGGACCGTATAGGACCAGGAGGGGACCCGGAGGAAGGGTCAAGAAGAAAAAATTACTTACCATAGTAATGTTGTTTCTTCTAATGGAGTCTTGCTGTATTCTGACAATATGCAGTTAGACTGACTGGTTCAACTGCCCCAGAGAACCAAGCACAGAATGTTGAGCTTGAGCTCAGTTTTCAAACCACTGTCCTCGGTACGTTCTAGTAAATGATCAGATTCTATGAAGCGAACTAGACTAATATGTATGTAATGGCCAAAACTAAGCCTGAACAGGACCCCAACAGGGGCAACATAAGGAAAAAAAAACAAAGGGCATATAGAAGATTCAAGTCACAGATGCCCAACAGAAAACCATTACCACTAATGGTTTAAACCATAAAGTTGCTGCAGAAGAGCCACCCTTCCCCAGGTTCTGAAGGGGAGGTGGGATGGGAGGTCAGAATACAGCAAGACTCCATTAGAAGAAACAACATTACTATGGTAAGTAATTTTTTCTTCAAACAACATGAAGTCTTGCTGTATTCTGACAATATGCAGATTATAAAGCAGTGCCCCCAGGAGGTGGGTACAGAACCTGTTTGGGGAATAGGCTCTGCAGTACTGCTGTGCCAAACCTGGCATCACTCTTTGCCTGAATATCCAGGCTGTAATGCTTAGTAAATGTATGGATAGACTTCCAGGTGGCAGCCTTACATATCTCAAGCAAGGGGACTTCCCTGGCAGCCGCCAGGGAGGCCACAGTGCCTCTGGTAGAGTGGGCCCTAAGACCTGCTGGTGGGTCTTTACTCAGCTTGCTGTAGCAGAACTGGATACAGGCCACAATCCATCTGGCTATAGTCCTTTTTGCAGCTTGCCTGCCCTGACCAACTTCCCCATAAGTAAGAAAAAGCTGGAAACAATCCTTCCTTAGCTCTTTTGTCCTGTCCATATAATAGCTAATAGCTCTTTTAACGTCCAGGCTGTGCAGCCTGCATTCACCTGAACTAGAGTGATCTGAGAAAAATTCAGGCAAAGTAATGGATTGGTTCAGATGAAAATCAGAAACCACCTTAGGAAGGAATTTCCTGTTAGTTCAGAGCACAATCTTATCCCTGTGAGGTGAAATATAGTTGGGCTCCACAGACAAGGCCTGAAGCTCACTGATTCTTCTAGCAGAAGTGACAGCCACTAGAAAAACAGTTTTCCAGGTGAGAAACTTGAGTTCTGAAGAAAACATAGGTTCGAAAGGAGGCTGCATAAGCTGACCTATACATATGTTCAGGTCCCATGCAGGGGTAGGTTCCCTATGTGGGGGATGATGATGCAACAACCCCTTGAAAAACTTTTTGAAAATTGGGTGTGCAGCCAGAGAAGATGCCATCCCTGCTGAAAGATAAGCAGAGACAGCAGAAAGGTGTACATTCAGGGTAGATGGCTGTAAATGCAGAGACTGAAGGTGGACCAGATAGTCCAGAAGCTCCGGTACTGCAGCTTGCTGTGGATCCAAATCCTTCTCTGCACACCAGATGGAAAACATTTTCCATTTAGAGGAATAGTTTTTTCTGGTAGCAGGCATTCTGGCACCTTTCAGAATATCCAGGACAGACTGAGACAGTTGTAAATCTGCATATTCTAGGTCTTCAAGAGCCAAGCCCTGAGGTAAAGGGACTGAAGATTGGGGTACATTATCCTGCCCTGAAAGGATGTCAGCAGGTTGTACCTCCTGGGTAGAGAAATCAGTTTGGTCACTGACAGTGACAACAGCATCAAGTACCATGGCTGTCTGGCCCAGTCTGGGGCTACGAGAATCATTGTGGCAGACTGAGACCTCAGCTTGACCAGGACTCTGGCTATCAGAGGAAAAGCATAAAGGAACCTGTTTGACCAGTCCAGAGGGAGAGCATCCAGTGGCACTGAGCCCTGGAGTGGGGGCCTGCAGCAATACGGAGGAACTGGTGATTGTCTGGGGCTGCAAAGAGATCTATCTCTGGAACCCCCACCTCCTGAATACTGAGAGAAGGACCTGCTTGTTCAACGTCCATTTGTGATGGCCCTGGCTGATTCTGCTGAGAGCATCTGCCAGTACATTGTCCTTGCCTGGCAAGTGAACTGCTAACAGTAACATATTGAGAGAATATGCCAGCTTCCAAATCTTCATGGATTCTGTGCACAGCAGGGAGGATTTTGCTCCCCCCCTGCTTGTTGATGTAGTACATGGTGGTGGTGGTGGTGGTGTTGTCTGTCCTGACCTCTACCACCTTGCCCTGTAAGAGACTGGCAAACTGCTGAATAGCCAGGAGCACTGCTCTGAGCTCCAGAAGATTGATGTGCAAGAGAGACTCCTGAGGGAGTTACATACCGTGTGCAATGTGATCCCCCAGGTGGGCACCCCAGCCCAGGAGAGAAGCATCCGTTGTCAGCACCAGAGAGGGTACCTGAAGGAGAAAGGGAACCCCCACTCTGAGGTTGTCCATCTCCTGCCACCACTGAAGAGCTAACAGAAGGGTAGGAGACACTGGAATCAGTATGGACACAGAATCCTTTTTCTGAGACCAGAAGGATCTGAGGTGGAACTGAATGTTCCTCATCTGGAACCTGGCTCCCAGGACCACAGCTGTGGTGGAGGCCATGTGTCCTAGAAGCTATAAAAAGTACCTTGCTGGCCAAGGAACTCGAACCTCAAAGGATTTTGCCAATTCTATGAGGGCCTGTGCCCTTGCAGAAGGCAAAAAGGCCCTTGCCGGAATGGTATTCATTTCTGCCCCTATAAAGTCTAGTATCTGTACTGGGGTTAAGACAGACGTTTGATGATTTACCAAAAACCCCAGAGAGCGAAGAGTATCCTGAGTGAGTTTTAGGGCTTCTGTGACCTGCTGGGGGGGGGGACCGACCCACTAATAGCCAGTCATCCAGATAGGGGTAAACTGAAACCTCTTGCCTTCTGAGGAATGCCACCACTACTGCCAAACATTTTGTAAACACTCTTGGTGCAGATATCAGGCCGAAGGGCATAGCCCTGAATTGGTAGTGGCCTGAAGGCAGTCGAAATCTGAGATATTTTCTATGAGACTGTCTGATGGAGATGTGGAGGTAAGCATCCTTTAGGTCTAGGGATGCCAGCCAGTCCCCTTGCTTGAGAGTAGGTAGAATGGTAGCCAGGGTTGTCATTCTGAATTTTGGCTTTGTAAGATGGCTGTTCAGGAATCTGAGATCCAGAATGGGCCACCACTCCCCATTTTTCTTTGGTGCCAGGAAGTACCTTGAGTACAGTCCTTTTCCTCTGTGCTGATGTGGCACAGGTTCCACTGCTCTTGACTGAAGAAGTGTGGAAACCTCTGCCTCCAGCTGGGCTGTTTCTGCAGTGCTGGAAGGTCTGAAAATTCTTGCTGACAGTTTTGGAGCACCTTGAAAGTGAGAGCAAGTCCCTGACCCACTATCTCCAGGACCCATTTGTCTGAAGTGATGGAATGCCAAGCCTGGAGATAGCAGGTCAGCCTGCCCCCAACAGGGTAAGGGGAGGCGGCCCGAACAGAGCTTTCAGGGTGTCTGTTTCACTGGGGTAGCAGACTGGGGGGTGGAGGCGGCCCTGCCAGCACCCCTCCTGCCCCTCCCTCTGAAGAACCCCTTGGGTTGCTGGTAAGAGGGAAAAGCTCTGGCCTGGTGGAAAGGCCTGGGGTAAGGTCTGCCCCTGCCCTGCTGCTTCTGAGGAGTGCCAGCCTTCTCTTTTGCTGAAGCACTCCTGTATGCCACTCTGTACTCATTCATTTTCTTCATATTTGCCTCAGTCTGTTCCCCAAACAGAGAGTTCTGGACAAGGGGAAAATCCATGGCATTATTCTGCGTGTCCTGGGACAGGTTAGTACCCCTGAGCCAGGAAAAATGCCTGAGGGATACAGCAGAAGCCATAGTCCTGGAAGCTGCATCATTAGAGTCCACAGCCATGTGGAACTGGGATTTAGATGCTTGTACCCCCTTATTGACCAACTCCTGAAGATCAGCAGAAAGCTCAGGAGGAGCCTTTTTAGCTAGTTGTTCAACATCCTCCCAAAGGGACTTTTGATACCTGGAGGCATAAACCATATAGGAGGCTTGCCTGATACCCAAGGAAGATGCCAGGTACCCTTTTTTGGCAAGAGAATCCACCTTCCTGGAATCCTTGTCAGGGGGTTGAGAGGCCAGAGGAATGCCAGCCTTCCCGCAGGCTGCAGTCTGAACTACCCCTACATGGCTACAATGACTAGCTAAAAAGTCAGTACCATTGCCAGCCAGAAGGTACTTCCTGTCCATCTTCTTATCTAAAGGAGGGACAGAACTAGGGGTTTGGAGGATCTTTAAAGTCAGATTCTTAAGGGGCTTATGAATGGGAATCGAAAGTCCCTGGGATACAGGAAGATCCATCATCTCCTTGTAATCCTCTTCCTCATCATCCTCCTGCCTGGCCTCTTGTACAGAGAGCTGCAGGGTCTCAGCTACCTGCCTCATAAAAGCAAAATGGGAGGTAGCCTCAGAGACAGGCCTAGGAAGGGATTCATACTGAGGATGGTCAGGGGAGACCTCAGGGTCAATGAGTTCCCCTTCATCCTGTTCCTCCTCCGCCTCCTCTTACTCAGAAAAGTAATACTCCTCAGGATCAATGTGTCCTGAAGGAGTTGAACCGGTATCTGGAATCACTGGCTGCCCAGACAGTACCTGTGACGGTTTGCCAAACGCAGATTGCAAAGACTGCACTATTCGGATGGCCTTTGCAATTTCATCCATGGTTGGAACCGAGACTGACTGCTTACGCAGTTCCGAACCAGAGTGTCTGGCTTTCTTCGACGGTGCGGGTTCAGAAGCTGACTCTGAGCGTCGTTTACCCATCAATGGTTCACCCTGGTTTGAAAGGTCGGTTGTAGGATCCGAAGGTTCAGTAGAACCGGAACCGGGCTCAGCAGTCTTGTACATTTTTCCCTTCAGTTTACCAAGACGTCTGTCTAAAGTAGACTGAGGGAAATTCTTACAAATATCACAGTCTGTTTGTAAGTGGTTAAAACCCAAACAATACAGACAAACCAAATGTGAATCAGCTTTGGCAAATTGCTCCCCACACTCAGTACAACGCTGAAACCCAGTGGGACCGTTTTTTTCTCTTGGGTTTCTGTGACATAACCCTAAAATCTGGAGCTTAACCCAGTGGCTTAGTTAGGCCGGTTAAGCAAGAATCAAATACCTATTTTATCCGTAGCGGCTTAGTTAGGCCAGGATAAAGAAATAGAAGAAAGAGAGAAAAATTAACCCTGAAGGCAAAGTCTGAACCGGCCAACGGTTTAGCGCCAGCCAAAAATGAACCGAGAGCCCCCGATTCTGGTCAGGACTTTGCACTGGTATCCCAATACAGTGAAAATTTAGAGAAAAAGAGAAATTTAGAAGTTCGTTCCCCTCACGGCCACCGAACTGATCGGAAACCGAACACTTACCCAACCTAGGAAATGTGCACTATACTGAAGACAGCAGTTTGAGAACGTACTAAAATTAAAACAACAAAGCGGTTTGAAATAAACCGATGAAACTCAGCTAGACCGAAAGCAGCAAGGAGAAATCTCTGAGGCGTCTTCACTGGTGAGCGGAGTAAAGAATCTGATCAGTTACAAGAACGTACCGAGGACGGTGGTTTGAAAACTGAGCTCGTGCTCAACGTTCTATGCATTTGCATACAGATTAACTCTTGGTTCTCCGGGGCAGTTGAACTGGTCGGTCTAACTGCATATTGTCAGAATACAGCAAGACTTCAAGTTGTTTGAACCCTGCTTTTGACAACCTGGGTATGCGCCTGTCCCCCGAAAGTCGGCGGCGCACGTCTGACTTTTAACTCACGCAACTCCAACACATGATGATCCATGGAGAAACAGGCGTTGCATCTATCCATGTCGTGGTTAGGTCCCAAGCAGGTAAGACAACGGTCATGCTGATCCGTGCTGGAGTACAGTCAGAGCCACAGGGACACTGATGCATTGCAGGGCGACCTGCCCTGGAAGATTTATTTTTGTCTTTTGAACCAGACATGACAGGACAGAAAAAATAATAACCAAAACCAACACTCGGCATCGACAGAGAAAATAAAAGGAAAGATCTTACCGGTCGATCACCGAGGATCGCAGCAGCAGAGCTAGGACTTTCTTAACTAACAGACTAGGTCGCAGATCAAAATGGCACTCACATACGAGGTCATGCTCACTTGATGGTGGGATAAGCAGAACGGGAGCTGAGGAGAGGTTGGCGTCAGTTACTGGCCAACCCGCGAGGGCCACATAAAACGTTTAGTAGGCGGCGCCATCCCGGCACTATTCCCCTTGCCAAAAAAAAAAAAAAAAGCTCCGGTGGGTCCTGATCCTCTGGGTCACTACCCAACAATGATGAATGGTGAAGATTGACACAGATAAGATCTACCTGTCCTGCCGCAGACAAAGGTCAAATGGGCTGTCAATCCCCATTCAGATAGATTACTCATGGAATTGCACAGGGATCCATCCTGGTCCCTCTACTCTTCTCATTATTAATTAATTAGTTGCCTGGCTTCTGCGGAGGGGCATCCGTTAGGCACTACATGGACGACGCCATATTATATTGATCCTCAGCTGACATCCAGTGGCTTAATCAGCACCTGCATCAGACTTCCACCAATTAGAACCATGGTTCTTTGAAAATAACTTATTTTCTAACACCAAAAAAACTAAATCTATGCTTTTCCATCCCCTCTCATATAAAACTACTCTCAACCCCCAGCTCTCCATTCGCTCCAGTGACAAGGAACCTCTCTAATCAGTAGAATTATTTAAATACCTGGGCATCCTGCTTGACCCTAACCTCTCCTTCGAGACCCATGACAAAAAAACTGCCAAAACCTTATACCAAAAGATTGGTTTGATATAGTCTTAATCCCCTGCTTTCTAATGCATCCTGCCTAAAAATTGTTACAGCCTCACTCCTGCCTTTACTTTCCTACGGGGCTCCACTATTCTTATCACTCAAGGCCGCTCTCATGAACCAACTGAAACTGTTATAACACAAGATAGGGTGCTTTGCTGTCAGAGCAGCCCCTCACCAACACCGCTGCACTGTACTTGCATCTCTGGGCCGGGTACAACTTGAACACAAAGTCCAGTACTCTTTGCTGTGCCTCGCCTATAAGCTCATGCATCTCTACACTCCACCAAGCCTATCTGACATTATTGTAAGAAAACAGACCAGGTGGTCTCTCCGCTCTACCTCTCTTCCACTACTAGCCATACCAAAGACACGTCTATCCTCAGGCAGAAGATCCTTTGCTTACGCTGCCCCCTCGGCTTGTAACTCCCTCTCCCCATCTATCCTCTCCTGCTCCACCCTCCCTCAGTTCAAACTTGCTCTGCATAACTACTCATCTGTTTCAGGAACCTGCACCTGCCTCACATGACCTTCAGGCCCCTGCTCTTACCCTTGCTTCCTAAAACTCCAAAGCTTATTTTCTCCAACCTTTTGCTACTACTGCACTGTAACCATGTAAGCATCTATATTGTACATCTGTGTTCTACGGTGTGAATACTTAAACACCTGTTTAGCCGTCCTAAAACTTATACCCTATTTTGATTCCTGTCAAAACAAAACTTCTTACTGCTCTTGGGACACTGTCTTAGCTCACATATTTGCACTGTGACTCTCTTACATGTATTATAGTCCTGTCTATTGTACAGCTTTGTGACATTAGTTTTTATTCTGATTTTGTATAGTACTGTGATTCTTTGTATGTTGTAAACATTTTTCCTATGTACCCTCTCCTGGGTCGTCCTTTAAAAAGGGTCTTCTTGGTCTCAGTGGGCTTAACCGGTTACCAAAATTCTAATAAAATACAGTCTAGATCAATCCAGGACCTTGGGTCCAAAAGGATCCGAGATGGGCACCCCAACCAGACCCTGAGCCACTCATTGTGAGGATCTGTATGGGTGTCAGGGAAGCGAATGGAATACCTTGTAACAGGTTCAGATAGTCCATCAACCATTCTGGGGCATGACGAAGAGGGGACGTGATAAGGATCATTTGTTCTAGCACATCTGTCAGCTTACCCCATTGCATCCAAAGAGTCCAGTGCAGTATACACATGTGAAGACAGGCAAAGGGAACTGTAATGATGGCAGTAGCCATCAGTCCCAAGAGAATGAGTGGACACATAATGACTCCTGTGTATCAGCTCAGCCTGGGCAACAATAGCATCCACCCTATCTGCAGGCAGGAAGACACTGCCCACCACTGTGTCCAGCATGTAGAAAGTCAAAGAAATGATGGTGCTGTTTTTCTGCAGGTCCGACGAGCCTTCGACGGTGGGAGAAAAAACTAAGGAGCAATGGGGCCACACACAATTACATAGATGACAATGTTGCACATCACTGTGGGGGAGGCCCCCAGCTAGCAAATGTTTCAGAGTGGTCCTGACACTGATAGCGTACAGTTCCAAAGGTGTGGCCCAATGCAGGATACATCCTTGATGAAGGTCTTTCATATCTTCTAAGAATCAGGAAGAAGAAATAAGCCCCTTGGAAGTGCCAGTTAAGCACCTTATGCTGGGTAAAAGGTGCTAGTCAGGAAAGGTGAAGCGATGGTATCCACCTGATACAGACTGCAGTTTCTGCTAAACTGGAGGCCACCTTGTTGGCATTGTAAGATGCCTTCAATTGGCACTGAGCGACCTCCATACCCTGGGCAGAAAGGTCAGTGACCTGCCTGTCTTGCTGTGCAGCAGTGTAGGTAAGAGCATACTTAACTACAAACATGTGCACTCCAAGGAAAAAGTCTTCCTTCTCAGAGTGGAGTCTGCCTCAGGAGGTCAGCCATGTGTGAGGGGCTATAGCCCCGATGGGGTCTGCATTACCTCAAGCCCCAAGGAAAGGTGAGGAACATCACCAGCAAACCCAGTGGGTGTAAGATACTATGTGATTAGGTCACTGGGACTGACTGGCTTGGAGAAGGGATGCCTCCACATTGTCTTGTATGCCTCCTTGAAGGTTCTAGGCCATGGAGGACTGACAGAAGTGTCAACACTGGGAATTCAGAGGCATCCCAAAAGCAGGGCCTCCAGATCACAGCTTGTAAACGCATGTAGGTTGAGTGCGTGGAGCATCTCCACCAATAATCACCGGTACAAAGCATAGTCCGCAGCTGAAGGAAGGTGGGCAAATAGTTTATTAGACTTATTAGAAGCTCCCCTGCAGGTCTTGGAGCATCTGTACAATAAAGCATACAACTAGAATAATCATAAACACATAAGACATATCAATTACAAACATAAATACATTCATTCTACTTTACTCAACTATTCTCCTCTGGCACACAGCGGAACTCAAGTGGACTAATTCCTACTAAATTAATTAAAAGCTATCTGGAGTAGGCGGCATTTCAATTTCTTTTTAAAAGACAGCAGAGATGATTCACTGTCCTCTGAGGAGGCTGTAGACTGAGACGAGAAGCAGCCTCCGGGTATTGTTGGTGCCAGGGAGAAGGGCATGTACTGGGCCCGGTCAGATTTCCTATGCCAGCTCTCTAAGGCACAAATGAAAGCAGTGTTGTTCCCATGTTAACAGCCTCTCAGGGCCTATGAATGAAGGCACCCTTTCAAGGAAATGGTGAGGTACATTTATTGAGGGTTGAGACTCTTAGCCTCAAGAGCCTTGGCCTGGGCTGCGTACTGCATAGAGGGCCTCGCCCGAAGGCAGGTCCCAGCAAAGTAGGCCAAAGAATGTCCTCTTACATCCACAGAGTGACCCAAATGGTGCACGTGAGGATATGCCCTTCAGGTAAGAACAGCGGAGTCACACAGGTTCCACAGGACGACCCCAGTCCCCACCGGTGATGGTGACGACCAACGGCTCCCATGAAAATTACATCTCAAGGCCATCATTTGAGTCTGAGCTGGCACTGCCCCTGGCACCAGGCTCTGGATTGGTGGCCGCCGCAGGGACAGGATTCCTCCTGTCACCACGGCCAGCACTTCCCTAAACAGCTTGCTCAGTGTCGACTTCGATGTTGTGCTCAAAGCCATCACCCTCCTCGGTGGCATGGGTGACACCGGAGTCAGGGACGATTTCTGAGATGACATCACTGTCAGCACCTCACTCGCAGCTGGGCCCAGGATTGGGACTATTGCCATCGCCGCCTCTGTTCCATCTCCGGAGCTGTCACCCTCCTCAGTGTCCCTAGCAATATCATAGATGGTGGCAACATCTGAACTAGCAATTGTGCAGACAATAGCCTCAGTTCCAGTCCCTCTCCTGACACTGTGAAAAGAATCAGGAGGGGTCAGCAGCATCTCTGGTGCCACCCACCACATCATCACCATGAATAGTGACAACAACACAGATTACACCAGAAGATGACACTGAGGTGTTCACTGGTGTAGACCGAGCGTATAGCTGCAGCTTCAGCACCGGGGACATTTGCTGCTCAGGGCAGGTAGACTGTGAAGGGTTCACAGTCAACTCCCCAGAAAGACTCGGTTGTACACTAGACCCATCCACTGGAATCTCTGATTCTTCAGGTTGGGGAGGTTGAGGAGAACACCGTATTTCCATGGAACCAGATGTCCCAGGAAGAGGCCCAGGGGAGAGGCCTAAAGACACAGTCTTGGACACACGCATACAAGGCTTGCCTCTGAAGGTGGGGCTTGGCCGACCCCACCTCAATATGCAGTTCTCAAGAATTTGATTGTCAACTGAGAAGCAGTCATCGCACGCATCCATGTCGTGCTCCAGTCCAAGGCAGGCTGCACCGGACAGATGATGGTTCATTACAGCCATTGGTTTCTCAAAGGGGCACTGACACGTAAAGGGCAGCTGTCAGTCTGTCTTCAGTTACTTGGCCCCTTTCTTATCAGACTTTGGTATTGCAGTAAAATACTAAACAAATGTGGCACCATAAATAAAGAAAACATTACGACAACACAGTGGAATAAGCAGCCACGAGACGAACTGGGGTGCTGTACTCCCACGGTGTGCATTCAACAGCGGGAAGAACAGAACTGAGGTTGAAGAGGGAGCCAGCAACTGTTAACTGGCTGGCGTGCAACCTCACATGAGGATGTGCAAGTGCCGTGCCAAGAAGTTGTGACTAGCCCTGGCCAAAAGCTTTGCTCCCATGGAGTTCTAGTGCCTCCAGCCCAGACCCCTAAGTGTCAATCAACAGTGCAGATTGATTCTTGGAAGATTTTGATGTTCAGGACCTTCCACTCTTTATTACTATAGACATCTGCATGGAAGCCAGCTGCTTATCTCTTACACATCAACTGTTTCTGATGCTTCTCCTACCCTGAACACAAAGTCCCTTGCATGGAACCATGACTGCAATTTCACAACACTTCATCTACAGTTGCTATCTGATGACGCCACCCTTTTTTAATATTTTTTAATAAAAAAAGGTGATTTGATATGTTTTATTGGATGAAGAAGAGATTCACTGAATGTTTAAACTTTCGGACTACACAGAGAGTCCTTCATCAGTAAAATGACAGTTATACAAAGAAATTACTTCAAATACATAGAACAGAACTGTTAAAAATACCTTTTACACATGGATGTGACAGTTCTATTGTTAAATAAGGAGAGTAATTAGATATAAAACAGAAACAAAAAACAGAGTTAAAAGTAGACTTTGAAAACCTAGTTGTGGTTGTAAATCAATCCTCAAAGGAATGTGATGTTGCAACTGAACGCTTATAAATTGTGGATTATTAATTGCCTTACTGAAAGAAGACAGGAGACTGTGTGTGTGTTCAGCACTGAACAGCAACATTTCTTTATGAATGCAAACCTATGAAACTTATGTTTTATTATAATCGGTGGTTTCATGTTTTCATTCATACAGAAATGCTGCTGTTCGGTGCTGAGCGCGTGCGCACACAGTCTGCTGTCTTTTATCAGAAAGTAATTAATAATTCACAATTTACAGGCCTTTGGTTGCGGCATCACATTCCTTTGAGGATTGATTTACACCACATCAAGGTTTTCAAAGTCTGTACTTTTATCTCTGGTTTTTGTTTCTGTTTTATATCCAGTTATTCTCCTCGCTTATCAACAGAACTGTCACACTCATGTGTAAAAGGTAGTTTTTTTTTAACATTTCTATTTTATCTACTTGAAGTGATTTCTTTGTATAACTACCAGTTTTTGATGAAGGACTCTGCGTAGTTTGAAAGCCTAAACATTCAGTGAATCTCTTAGTCCACTAAAAGGCATCAAATCATCTATTTTGTTCATATTTTTGTACAAGGACCAACATGGCACAAACAATTCTTTATTATTTTTTGGGAATTATTACTTACAACTATTGCTCCATCAAGCTATTTTGCTGCCTCTTCCCATTACTTTCCTGTTTGGGTTCTAATCCAAACAACATGACTCCAGCTTGCTCCCCTTCTGTTGCCTGGATGATTTTAAGCCGAGTAAAATAAGTTAATATTGATTAAGTGTGGTACACAAGTTAATAAATCCAAGGAATGGGCTAACCAGATCATAAAGCCACAAGCCCAAAGGGTGAATGGTTTTATGAGCTGGTTAACCCCCTTGATGGGTTTGTTTCCGAGTATAATAGACTTGCCCATCTTTTATTGTGTATAGTTCGTCTGAATGGTTACTGCTAGTTCATGCTGATCTCAATTGTGTATACAGGGAAATAACTACTCAAAATTGTATATACAGGGAAATAACTGCTAACCACTTCTATGGGGAAAAGTCCCATCCATGTATTATAAATAATTAGAAAATGGGCAAGACAAAAGCTGCACTCTGATTGGCTAAAAGACCCTGGCACGGGTGTTGTTATTCTTAACGCCCGCTAAAAAATAAGTTCCTCCTGGCACCACTAATCACCACCTGGTATCCTTGTGCCCATGCTCCCTGTTTTTCTCTTGCTTAGTGAGAGCTACTGGTCCCCCTAACACTCCTCAGTTCAGTGACATCTGCCTGTAAATAAAAAAAAAAAAAAAGAACACACTACAGTCATTTTGCATTCAGGAACAGTGAGAGAACAGCTACTTCTCACAGTTGTGCTCATTTATAATGGCACCACTCTCCCGACTAGACTCTCACACTCCCTCCTCCAAATGCAAGCACACTGAATGCAAGAAAAAAGGAAGCTGTTGGTCTGATCGACGTGGATTTCAAAAGGGCAGCACGCGACTCCCTCACAGCACAATGCCCCCACAGTCAGTCACGCCGCTGTTTAAAATTTAAAATAAATAAATCATTTAGATTGTGGTTGTTCCTCATCGCAGATTAAGGTATCCACTTCCTGTTTTAACCAAATGGGGTCACGCAACATCATGCACTTAACAAACACATCTTCTGACCGCAACCAAATGAAAAAAAAAACAGTCTTGCAGAAAGGGGACAGAACTCACAAACGATGACCAGAAACTGCTGGGGGGAATGTTTTCTAGACACTCATTTTCTTCTGGAGGTGGCAGTGTATGTGTGGTGGGGGGGTGTCAACAGATCAGAATGGCTCTGTGGGGAGGAGCAACAGGATCTGGAACAGCCAACAAATGGACTACTTTTCCAATAAAAAGGTTTTTTTTTCTACTACTTATATTCATTTTTAAACTCATTTCCTTTCTTATTTTACCACTTAATTAAAATTTACTCAGATGCCCATCTTCTAAGCACAATAATACCTTCCAGGGTGAGCGTTATGGGATATAACGGACCTTCCAGGGGCATCGGGCCTCATTACACCCCTGGGCGGTCCGTTATATCTCAATAACGCCTACCCTGTTGGGTATTATTACTTACATAACACTACTTGTTTTCCATGAAAGCTACAAAATGCCGCCGCTTAGACTAGCAGGTCAGGACCCCCTCCAACACACACCTGCTGCCTCGGGAGCTCCGAAACACCGCCGCTTAGACTAGCAGTTCAGGACCCCCTCCAACACACACCTGCTGCCTTGGGAGCTCCGAAACGTCACCGCCTACACTAGCAGGTATGAGTCACCCTCTGCTTCCAGCTGAGGCACTCAGTCTAGGGAGCACTGAACAGCAGATTTGAACCTGGTGCCTTTCCGCCAGCATATCAATACTGATTTGTTTTCTTACTCGCTGCTGTCTGCATTCCACATCGTCCTTTAGTGTCACTGTGTACTTACACTAAGAATTTGTGCTGGATTTACAGTTAGAAAATTCATAGTTTAAAAACAAAAAAAAAAAAGTGTGGTTAAGGCAGGTCCTGCATTTCAGGAATTAAACTGTGCTGCCTCTAGGGTATTTCACAGAGCTCTTATAGCTCTACTTTTATTGAGCTCAGCCTGCTTTATTTACTCTGTGAGCTGGGGGCATAAGTGCTCCACCCAGCATTGAGTGCAGTCTATATAACTTTATTTCATGTCTCAGGGGGTTGTTTTTGTATTACTTGTTGACTATTTAAGTAATTCATGCTTTGGGGGCTTGAGGAGTTCTGTTTAGTTTCCAGTTTCCAATTTGCAAGTTATACCCAGCTTCCCCTAGAGGTCACTGTTTCCTTCTCCTTCACACACCGAGTATTCCCCTGACATTCATTTGCATAGCTCTTGCTCAGGTTCAGGGTGCTTCGGCTCAGAGTGGGGGACACTGCGGCTTCTTGTTTTAGTGGAGGTGACCCTAACCACCCACATTATCCTACCTCACGCTTTTTCAATAGTTCCACCAAGATACTCTCTCTGCCCATATTTTTCTGCTCCAAGCTTTTCCCTATCCTGTTACTGTCGTATATCTTGGGGGTTAATCTGAACTTCTTCCTCTTAGTTGCCCCATCTTTAAGCTTTAATATACTGTAGCACTGGGTATTGTGCTGGCTTGTACCTACATATTTGTAGCACTGGGCACAGACCAATTGCTGCTCACTCTCAGGCAGGACACGGGGCAGCCCACAGACCCTCTGTACTCCGATTTCTTGTGCATCTACCCCCAAGCCAACCTTAATCCTACCCTTATCACCATATATGGGCTTAGAAAAGGGAGAAACTGCTATATGGTCATGGAATATCTCAGAGTCTACAAACATCAGATCTTCCTCCCCCCACTTGGGTCGCTCCTGAAATTCCTGCTGACCATTAAGTTATTACCCGCCGGGGGTACTGAATCTAACCCTGGCCCCCCCATGTCCTAATGTTCCAACTGTGTCACCTTCTATGGCTGTCTGGTCTAATGCCAAAGGTCTGAAACTAGTCCACATGAACATTAACAGCCTCAGACCTAAAATGCATGAACTCGAGGCATGGGTAAACATGCACTCCCCTGACATAATTGCCATTTCCGAAACCTAGCTCAAGCCTAGTATCCTAATGCATGAGGTTGAGCTCCAGGGGTTTAAGTCCTTTAGATATGATAGATGTGGCAGGAAGGGTGGTGGAGTTATCATTTACGTAAAAACTCCGTAAATGCCTCCCTGGTGGCAACGCCAGACCATACCCAATCAGGTGGCGAGGTGGTGTTCATCAAAATACTGTTTGGCGGGACTAAGCCCCTGCTAACAGGCTGCATCTACAGGCTGCCTAAGACTGCAAAACATGCCTTAAAGAGCCTTCTGGCTCTGATGCCGGGGCTACCTCAGTGGGAGAAAATAACCCTTGGTGACTTTAACCTCCACTGGGGTCAGCACACCATTAGTGATGTAAAATCCAGCTTGTTAGAGGACAACTTGACCCAACTGATCCGAGAACCCATTAGGTTGAACATTAAGTCAGGAAACCACACCACATTAGACTGGATTCTCGCTTCCAACCCAAGTAGTTTCAAACTGGCTGGGACGTTTGTGGACTCCATAAGTGACCATGCCCCTATATTCGGCATCTGGAAAAACGACCATCCCAACTCTCCATCCAGAATGTTTTGGGCTCGGGATTATTCCAATTTTGACACCTGCTCTTTTCTTGAAACCCTAGCAGTGGTGGATTGGACTCAAATCAAGCTAGCCCCAATCTGGACTTAGCCCTTGATTTCTTCATTAATAACTTCCTCTCAGCTGCCAATAAGCATGCCCCCCTAAAACAAATCAGAGTCAAGGGAAAATGTTCAAAGTGGCTATCCAGAGACCTTTAAAAACAAATGAGGGTGAGAGACAAAGCCTGGGAAAAATTCAAATCTACAAATCTATCTAAGGATTGGGTGAAATATAGAAAATTGAGAAACAAGTGTAAAAGGGAACTGAAATCAGCTAAAACACAATACCTCCAAAACCTACAAACTAAAAACCTTTTGGACCCTAAAAAATGTTGATCCCAAATTAACTCTCTCCTAAAGGGGTACACCATCCATGAGAAAAGTGACATAGTAGCAAATGGTGTCTGCTATACCAACCCGCAAGATGCTGCTAATGCACTAAACACATTCCTCATTGACCTGGACAAATTTAAAATAATCCCTCTGGGTCCCCCAGAATCATTTACAAGAGGAAACCCTCACCCTAATTTTCACTTCGAACTTGCAACTAAATCCGAGATCCAAAAATTACAAAAAAAAATCAAATCCTCTGGCTCTGCTGGGTTTGACAAGCTGGAGCCCAGACTCCTCAGAATCGCAGCCCATGTCATTGCCTCTCCAATCACTTGGCTCCTAAACAGATCGCTGCTTGAAGCCAAAGTCCCCACTGTGTGGAAAGTTGCTTGGTCACTCCTATCCCTAAAGGTGGGGATACTGATCTTGCTGAGAATTACAGACCAATATCCATCCTCTGCACTCTAAGTAAGGTGTTAGAGAGGATTGTATACCAGAATGTCCAGGAATATGTTGAACAGAACAATTTACTAACTGAACAACAACATGGTTTTAGAAAAAATCATGGTACCAACACAGCCCTGATTAGCCTTACTGGGGATATCTTCACAGCTCTAGATGATGGCCTTCCAACTGGTGCGGTCTTTATAGTCCTCACCAAGGCATTTGATTTGGTGAATCATCAGCAGCTTATCACTAAGCTAACATCTCTTGGTCTTGATCGTCTGTCTACTCAACGGTTCATGGACTACCTTGACGGCAGATCACAAATTGTCAGATGGCACGGAGCTAAGTCCGACAAACGCCCTATCACGGATGGCGTCCCCCAAGGTTTGATATTGGGACCTCTCCTGTTTTCCCTATTTATTAATGATTTGCCTCAACATTGTGGAGGGGCCAAGGTGACCTTATATGCACACGATGCCATGCTTTATAGGTCCTCCTGAGACACTGTCCAACTAAACAACCTTCTTGGTCAAGACCTTGGTCTACTTGAGAACTGGTTTCTTACTAATAAATTAGTTCTAAATAGTAAAAAGACCAAAGCCATGCTATTTAGCCCTAAAAGCTGGAGCCCAACACGTTTACATTTATTGTCCCCGGTTCTTTCCAATAGCTCAAAAACTGAAGTGATCGATTGTATCAAATACCTAGGTGTATACTTAGACCAAGATTGCTCCTTTAAGAGCCACATCGACCATCTGACCAAGAAACTCAACCAAAAGTTAGGTCTATTACATCACCTGAGCCCTTTCCTCACTCGTGAATCTAAACTCAAGGTTTCCACTGGTACACTCCTACTGACCTTGCTATATGGGGCCCCTTTACTACATTCTGTAAGAAGTTTTGAAATGCAAAGGCTAAAACTACTATATCATAGGATAGGGCGCTTCACTGCAGGGGTGCCACCAAGAGAGCATCAATGCAAGGTACTATTATCTCTAATGTAGCCTTCTCTAGATGGCAGATTATCATATCCATCACTGTGCCTTGCTTTTAAGCTCCAGCAAAATGGTGCTCCTCCCAGCTTAATTAACACATTAGCTCCCAAAAAGAATGGGAGAACACTAAGATCCTCTGGCCGCCAGCTTCTCCAAGTCCCCAGTGTTAGGACTTCCCTAGGACTCCAGTCCTATGCTGCCTTCATCCCTCCTATCTGGAATGGTCTCCCTAGCAGTCTCCAGGAATGTATCTCCCTTGGGGGCTTCAAGAAGGGTTTTAAAGCCCATCTGTTGGAACTGAGCCTCTGCAACTTCTACCGCTGAGTCTACCGACTTCCTGCTGCCGATTTAACCTTACTGAGACATCAATCTGACCGTGATTGTCTCATGTATAATAGTACTTCTTCTCCTGTTGATGTTGATTGTAATTCACCTGCCACTGTATCCTTGACTGGGTCAGTATGTCTTTATTGACTGTGAATTTTGAAATGACGTGTATGCATTTTGTTATGTTTACAAATGTATGTCATTAATTCTGGGTCGTCCCTGAAAAAGGGACTGTTCCAGTCTCCTTGGAAGGCGTACCTAAATTTAAATATCTAGGTATGTGGATAGACAACAAGCCTTCCTTCAACGACCACATCGAAGATCTATCAAAGAGGCTTAAAGCACGCTTGGGTTTCTTCTTTAGAAATAGGACCCTCTTTTCTCTCGCGACCCTCAAAAGACTTGTCCAAGCAACATTCCTTCCTTTGCTTCACTACAGAGACATTATCTTTATCTCCTCCCCAACCCTGAGCCTATCTAAACTGGACGTACTCTATCACCGTGCTCTTCGCTTCATTATTAACTCTGCGTAGAGGACCCACCACTATGATCTTTATGCAGCAGTTGGGTGGACCTCTCTTGCCACCAGACGCCTCCTGCATGCTGGCATTTGGACCCTCAAATTACTACTCCACAAACTGCCTGTCTATTTAACGTCTCTCATACACATCTCGCATAGTGCCTACTCCCTAAGGAAATCGGACCTTATCCTACTAGATGTTCCCAGGAAACGTACTGTGCTGGCCAAAGAGCTGTCTCATGCCCTCCCAAACATTTGGAACCAACTACAAGCCATGCTGAAGCTAACCAGCATCGTATCAATTAACTCCTACAAAACACTAGCTATCTCTAAATTAAAAGACATATGTAGGTGCTACTAGGCCCCCAATGCCAAGTCAACTTCCTAGATACCAACTGGCCCTCTACTTATTAAGCTGAAATGTGTTGCATAATTTAGGGCAAGGTTAAAGCTGGAATGTACTGCATATATAGCATAAGGACTTCTATTGTGTATACCTCTCGTATTATATATTTTTTCTTTGTTGTTCTACATTTTATATCTCCTGTCTATGTAATTGCGAACTGTATGTGTATGTTCCTCAGGACCTCCTTGTGAATGAGCTTGCTCAACGGAGTCTTTCCTGCAATAAACTTGAACAGTGGGCCTACCTGGTCACCAAAATTTAAATCAAATAAATAAACATCAGAACATAACTGTCCAAGCTTTATCAGTGCTTTCAGAACCTTTTTTTTTTTTTTTTAAACACAGCTGCTGTTTCCACGCCCCCCCCCAACAGCCCCTTCTGCCCAACCCCAACTCTGTCCCCCGGCTTACCTTATGCCCGGCCCAGAAGCGGTGCCTGCAGGGAGTCGGGCATCATCCTGCCACTGGGGATTTTTCTCCTTTTCGCCCCTGTGCACCTGCGCACCGTGCAATGCGTGCAGCAGCTGTCTCCACCTCCGCGGAGGTAAGCAAGCACCCTGGGCGCGGGCGAGCTCCCTTAGCTGTGCTATTAACAGCACAGACCCCCACCCACCCCGAGGAAGGAGAGCTGTAACGCTCAATCCTTGCCTCTCCTGCCGGCCCCTGAGCAACCCGAGTCAGTTCCCGAACCTGGGTCGCCAGTATGGCACGAGGTGTGGCATCCAGCGCCTCAACCCTCAGCGTCACCGGGCTGGCCTTTCAGAACCTTTTTGATTTTTTGTAGATTTTAAGTACACAAATTGCTTGAAATTTCACTTTAGTCCATAAACTACTGTCAGTGAAGGGAAATGATGCACAAAACAACAGTTATGGTATGCCAGATTTAGGAGTCACACCACGGAGAGCATGTTTGCCCCACAAAATTATACCCCTACCACCTGCGACTGTATCAGGCCCTAGGATGTTTGTTTTCTTCTCTATTCCACGTGGTACTTCCTACAGGTGTTTTACCAACTGATCCTGCTCCCATGGTCTCTGACTTGCCCCCTTCCGTCCCTGGTCTCCCATCCATCACACATCAACTCTAGCACTTACCTTTATGCAGCACTTCCCATGGATTATATCCCCATGGCAGGACCGGAGGGGGTAGCCAGGCATCTCTGGAGCACAATCCAGACATGGAGGTGTGGTAGTCAGTGGTGTGGGACCTGGGAGGGACCAGGGTGTTTTCGAGCTGCAGTACAGGTTTTCCCACGGTGGAATTTCACACGTGCATGCATGCATCAGCACTGAGGGTGGGCCCTCCCTCCCTTCATCTGTGAGCTCCAACTGTGCTGTCGCTTAGCCTCCCTTAGGTGCAGACATACAGCAGAGCACACAATCTCCCTCCCCGAGGGCACAGAGCTGTCCTTGGGACACTAAATCCTCCCTCTCTGGCCAGCCCCCAAGATACTTGTGTCCATTTCTGAACTTGTGTTGCCGGTGTAGAGAGTGCTAGCACTTCCACTGAGTTACTGCACTGGTTCCTCCCTAGAAGAACAAGGGCACTGCTGTATGTGGACGAAACAAGTGAGACCTCCTACAGAGTACAGTGTTGTTGGTTTGGACAACAGAAAGTAATGTACAGGCTCTACTACTTCTTACAACTCTATGGTACCTCTGAACTCCACAGTTTGGGTCCATGTGACAGCACAATGATATAGCTCACCCAGTTGTCATGGAAACACTGCCATAAATACACATACTATCATCACTACCGTCGGTGTAAGAAGGCCTACTCCATGGTATACAGTTTTATTTTAGGGGGCAACAACAAGGCTCTGCTGCAGTTATTCCATGAAATACAGTGCTGAACCAGCTACTCCATTCTTTAATTACAATCCTGGAGTCAAAACTAGAAGGGTTTGCCACTGAGGTACCATAGTGTACAAGTTGTGTTTATTGTTCCAGATGGGGTAACAAACCTGGTATAAACATTTTCCTGGTCGGGCTACACCTCTGATCATAACTATCCAGAAAATGATGGGGAACAAATTCCAAGTTGAAGAATGGCCAAAAATGGAAGGCAATTTGTGGGAAAAATAAGTGACAAAACAAACCCCCCCCTCCACAAGTCAAATGTCTTGGCAGATGCTAGCACTATGGGCCAGCTGCCTATGTGTTGTGTGACCAGTGACCCATTAGTGGATGGTTAGACCAGTACACTAACCTGACTGGTCCCTAGGTCTCTCTGCAGAGATTCACTGCGCTTCGACTTGCTAAGAGCCACGGATTTCCCAGACGTGGATCCTTCTCGAGACCGTGTGCGCTTGGTACCTGGTGGCCTGGAAGAGACAGCCAAAGAGAAGAAAGCCATTTATCAGTACAGCGCATCTGCCATACACATCAATCAGTGGTGAATACACAGAAACATACAATTTTTTGGTAGAAAAGGACCACTTGGTCCACTCAGTTTGCCCAGATGTTCCCTGCCTAATTTGTCTTTGCAGACCCTAAGTGGTCTCCAGCAAACCTCCTTTCCTCCTGCCTGTTTTCTAATTAATACACTCCTATGTCTATCCCATGCCTGCTTGAAGCCCCCACTGTTTTCACCTCCATCACGTCTGCTGGCAGTCTGTTTCAGGTGTCTATCACCCTTTCAGTGAAGAAATATTTTCTCACATCTTTCTTAAACTCTCCCTCCCCCAGCGTCATTGCATGCGCCCGGTCGTGTTGCTCCTTCTCATTTGAAAGATACTTCCTCCTGCAGCCTGTTATCATGGCACAGGTCAGGAAGCATAGGAAGTCGAGGAGCAGTTGTAAAATTTCCAGGTAACCTTTTATTATTACCAGTAACAGTAAAATAAAAAATAAAAATTGCTTAGTATAACTATTTACAAAGGCAGAACAAACAAAGAAAACAAAGACCTTCATCCGTGGGTATCTCTAATTCAAAATCTCAGTCTCTCTTGCTCTCTATCTAGCAAAAGTATTGCTGCTCTTTCTATAAGTCTTTGCCTGGGAACTTGTTAAGGAGACATCCTGTTTTTCACAAAATGTTCTTGTCAGTTTCTTTGCAGGTGCAACAAATAGAATTGGGTCCCAAGCTGGCCTCCTGCTGACAGTTCTGCAAAAAAGTTTGCAAACAAGCCTGCGAGGAGCCCAAACTGCATCTCAGGCTAACCCCCCAAATTCCAAATAGCCTTTTGCAATCATCTCAACAGTACAACTGCATACATTTCAAACAAGGGGATCCCAGCATCACCTGCAGTTTCACACAAAAATTCACATATATTTTATAACTGCAGATACGTAAGGGGGAAGAAAAGCCAGAAACAGCAAGGGAAGGCAGAGAGATAGCGAGAGGCAGAGAATTGCGAGACCATCAGAGTGATCAGTTCCTAGGTCTCACAAGAAAGTACAGTTATGTAAGAACTTACCATAACAGCAGATCTTCGAGAGAAGCTCTTGCAGCAAGTAACACATGTAGGACTGTAGCCGGCAGGTGTCAAGTGTAACACTCTGCCTTCTGCTTATGGTTATCTGTATGATGTTGGTATTATGAATAAATGGTCTGTGTATGAAATTGTCTCACACCAGTCAGCAGTGTGTGAAACTTGGCCTTTAACTTTCAAGGTGTCAGTGGCTGAAACCACAGGATGTTATTAAACTGACCAGAAGAACCCTTAATTAAGACATCCTTCTAGAGAGACAGTTTATTATCCTTTATATCCTGTGCATACCTTTGAAGTTGTGTTCCCATGGATGTATTTATGACATGCAGGAAGAGACTTATCTGGTTGCATGTTGGTGAGAAGTCATAAATCCTGAGCTCACTCTAGAAGGACAGGAAATCAGCAGTGAAACAAAAGGAAATGTCTGATCAAAGACTGTCATATGTGGGAATTGGCTTTTTTCTGATGTTCACATTAATTAAAATACCTCCTGGTAGAAAATTGTTAGAATTAAATCTAAGGGAGGATCTATCTGATCTCACCAAAAGGGGTGGGGAAAGGGAGAGTTGAAATGAAACACTGCATCTGGGAAATAGATCATATTATGTTTGGACTCTGAGGGAGATAGTTCTCTGGACTGGAAAGCACTTAAAGGGTAACACTTAGATACAAAGAATTAAGCATTTGTGGTAGGAGTTTGTATTCTATAACTTCCCTTTTTTTTGTTATAGGACTGTGAGATTTGTGATATAAATTGTTCTGTATTTGATTTTACCAGTTTTACCCCCCCCTTTTTTTTTTTTATTCAGTATGCTTTATGTTGCCCCTGCACTGTCAGTCTTCAGTTCCGGTCACAGACCCCCGTACCTCCACCTCCAGTGTTGCTGGCGCTCACCCGGTCACCCTTGGCTTACCCCCCAGAAGGCGGGGTTTGCGACACTGTCCCCTACCAGTGCCGCAAAACTAGTAACTGGTTGGGGAGTCGGCTCTGGAGGCTAATTGAGGCCCAGGGGCAGAGCATCACTGAGACGGTGAGGCACAGATTTTCTCCCGTTTTTCTTGGAGGCGGGGACGTGCAATGATGTCCAGTGTCCGCCCCTCCTCCCTGAGGCTATCAGACACCGGTCGCTGTGGTACCCCCGGCCTCCGCCAGGGGTCTGTCAAGTGCCGGACATACACCTCGCCCTCCCCCCAGAAAAGGAGAGCAGTCCCTGGGATGCTCCATCCTTCTGCCTCGGCCGGCCCTCCGACGATCCAGGTCCGTTCCCGAACCCAGGTCACCGGTGTCGCAAGCGGGAATCCAACCGCTGCACCGATGGGCTGGACATCTGTTTTACCATTTTTAGTAAACTACCTTTTCTTTAAAATACTGCCTGTGTCTTCTCAGTCCTTTTTGCATGTGACTGCTGAGCCTGTGTTAAGTCTGACAGCCGTAAGAGCTTGATGGTGTTACTAAGCTTACTTAAAGGTAAGGAATACCTAGGTCTCATATAGAGTTGTAAGGGTTCATTTTGGATACCTGGCCGAGTGCCCTTGGGTGAAAGATTATATTGCACCCCGAAGACAGCATTATCTGAGCCTGGAAACTGGGTATGCTAGCATAAGGTTCACCGTTTGAATCCCTCCAGAACTCGAGGCTAGTAGGTGATTCGGACCCAAAACAGACAGGAGGGTTACCCTATCTGTCACCTGTTCACACTATTGCACTCTGAGGTTCGCACTGTGGGAGCAGAGGGCCTGACCTGCGGAGTGCATTTGTGACTGTCAGAACCCCATGGAAAACTTCTAGCTAGCAGTCTATGGCGGGGACCGCCCCTGACGTCGGCCCGCCTCCGACGTCATGCATGGTATAAAGGGGAGGGAGCGATCCCCAGCGTCTCTCAGTTCTGCTGCAGGAGACTCCGGCATCGAGGATGGAAGGTGATCAGGAATAGAGAATCGAGAATTCCACAGAGAGCAATCATAATGTTGCCAATGCAAACTAGATGCAGTAGAGAGTCCCTTGGGGGAAGGTGGGAGGGAAGCCATACCTGCTGCAAGAACTTTCTCAAAGATCTACTGTTACGGTAAGTTCTTACGTAGCTGTTATATCTTACTTCGAGAGTCAGCTCTTGCAGCAGGTAACACATGAAGGACTGAGTCCCAAGCAGTAAAGGAGACCCAGGCTAATCTCAGGGAAGGATGCAGAGAAAAGCCAAGAGGGGAATGCCCTCAGGAGAGGACTCCCTGCAGAACCGCAAGGCTGAAGCCTGCTCTGCATCTGGAGGCAATATCTAGACTGTAATGTCTGATGAAGGTATGACCAGAATTCCATGTGGCTACCGCACAAATGTCAGCCACAGACACGTTCCCAAGAGCAGCAAAAGATGCCACTACTCCCCTTGTGGAGTGACCCTTCACTGAGCCCGGCAAGGGTTTGTCATATTTCTGGTAACAAAATGAAATACAGTTAACCAGCTATTTAGAGAGGGTCTGTTTGGCTACAGGAGCCCCTAGGGGCAAAGGAAACAAAAGGCTGATCAGAGCGTCTAAACTGTTGCATTCTGGAGAGATACAAATGCAAAATGCGATGAACATCCAGCGTGTGGAGAAGAGCCTCACCCCGGTTTGAGTGTTCGGGATAATACACTGAGAGGTGTATGTCCTGATTCAGGGTCAACTCGGACACTACTTTCGGTAAGAACTTAGGATTGGTCCTCAAGGCCACCCAATCCTTGTGGAACACCAAATAAGGCTCCTTGTACATCAGGGCCTGTAGCTCGAAAATTCTTCGAGCAGAAGTAACGGCAACTAAAAATAACGCTTTCCAGGAATGGAAGCGAAGTTCTCAATCTGCGGCTGGTTCAAATGGGAGTAAGGTGAGGTTTTCCAACACGAAAAGTAAGTCCCAAGGGGGGATGGGATCCTTGATGGTGGGCTTTATATGAAGAATGCCCCGCAGAAAGGTGCGGACTACATCCAACTGTGCCACAGTTCTGCCTTGAACAGGAACATGGTAGGCAGAGATGGCAGACAAATGAACTTTGATGGACGAGTAGCCCAACCCTGAGGCCGAGAGTGATAATAGGTACTTGAGGATCGAGCTCACTGGACAGGCCAAGGGATCAAGATAGCAGGCAGTAGCCCAGAGGCAAAAGCACTTCCATTTCATGGTGTAAGTGGCTCTGGTAGAGGGTTTTCTAGCAGTCACCAGAACATTGGCAACCCTGTCTGAGACTCCAAAGTGCAACTTGGCTAGGTCCTCAGGAGCCATGCATGAAGATGCAATGACCGAAGGTTGGATGAACCAAGGTCTCGTCATCCTGGGAGAGCAAGTGAGTGCTCAGTGACAGGGGAATCAGGGGTTCAGCTGCCAGTTGTTGCAGCAGGGGATACCAAATCTGTCATGGCCACAACAGGGCCACAAGGATCATCACCTCTCCTTCCACTTGCAGCTTGGGAAGTACCTTCTGAAGGAGCAGGAAGGGAGGGAAGGCATAAAGGAACCTCCCTCTCCAGGAGAGAGACAACGTGTCTCACCAGAAAACTCCAGGCCCTGGATCTAGTGAGCAAAAACTTGGCAACTTTGTGTTGATAGGAGATGCAAAGAGGTCCAGCTCCAGCCTGCCCCACCTGTCAAAGAGATTGTCAATGACAGACAGTAGAAGGGCCTACTTGTGCACTCTGGACCGAGTCCTGCTGAGAATGTCGGCCAGGGTGTTTTGAACCCCTGGGACGTGAACCGCCAAGATATCTAGGCGTCGAGTTATGGCCCAGTTTCAGACCAGCACTGCTTCCCGACAAAGGGGGTACGAGTGAGTGCTGCCCTGCTTGTTGAGGAAAAACATCACTGCCATGTCGGTCTGGATGAGAAGGTGTCCCGGGTGAAGCACCATGCTCAAAGCTTGTAAGGCATAGAGAACTGCTCTCATCTCCAGAAAACTGATGTGGACAGACCAGGTGCCCTGTGGACATCAAGATGTGTGCCCCAACCGATGCTGGAGGCATCTGATGTCAAGACTTGATCCAGAGCTGTTCTCTGAAAGGGCATCCCCTCTGTTAGAGAGGGGGATGTCATCCACCAACTGAGTTCTCAACGAACCAGATCCGAGATAGAGACCGGTTAGCCCATATCATCCTATCTTTGGTCCCACTGGACTCTCAGAGTCCCCTGAATCATCCTCATATGCAGTCTGGCTAAAGGGACTGTAACAATGGAAGCGGCCATGTGGCGTAGAAGCCGGAGAAGCATCCTGGCTGGGACCCTTGGGAGGGACGAGACGTGGTGTGCTAGGCACTGGAGTCAAAGTGCCCTGTCCCTTGGGAGAAAGGCCTTCCCTCGAGTGGTATTGAGCAATGCCCCAATGAACTGGAGGGATTGGGTCAGGAGCAGCGAGGACTTTGGTGCATTGATGGTGATACCCAGTTCTCCGAAAAGAGAACAGGTGTCTTGGATCGTGACCCTCAGCTGCTCGCTGGACAGGGCCATTAAGAATCAGTCATCCAGGTATTGGAAAACATAGTGCCCTTTCCTTACGAGGGCTGCCGTGCCCACCGCAAGGCACGTGGTAAAAACCCTTGGGGCTGAAGATAGGCCAAAGGGCAGCGCTCTGAGCTGGTAATGCTTTCCCTGAAATTCGAACTTGAGAAACCTCCTATGAGGTTTGGCCACCAGAATGTGGAGATATGGAGCCTGTATTCGGCATCCGAGGTGTAGTTAGGGTAGTATACCAGCAGAGTCAACACCTGATTAAGGTAAAACTCTGAGACCACCTACGGAAGGAATTTCAGGTGGGGGCGCAGGACAACTTTGTCCCTGTGAAAGATCAGATAAGGGGAGTCCACCGAAAGTGCCTGGAGCTCCCCTGTCCTTCTGGCTGACGTGATAGCCACCAGGAAGGCCATCTTCCACGATAAGTGTGAGAGCTCACACTTGTGCATGGGTTCGAATGGTTTGCCCATGAGCTTTGCCAAAACCAGTAAGAGATCCCATGGGGGTAGAGGTTCATGCACCGGAGGGGATATGTGATCCAGGCCTTTGAAGACGCGCCCCACCACTGTCGCCTGTGCCAATGTCGGCTGACCAGCCCGCGCCCGGTAAGCAGAAATGGCTGCCAGGTGCACCCTAAGGGTCGATGACTGTAGACCCCCTTTGGAGAGAGACCAAAGGTAGTCTAGAATGTTAGCCACAGAGCAGAATAAGGGGTCCAGACTCTTACCCTGACACCAAATGGAAAATCTTTTCCATTTGAAGGCATAACATTTCCTGGTCAATTCCTTACGAGACGCCTCCACCACAGAGTAGACATCCTTGAAAAGACCCAGAGCCTGGAACTCTAGCTGCTCAGGTACCAGGCTGTGAGGTGCAAGGATTGAAGGTCTGGATGGAATACCTTCCCCTGGTTCAGTGATATCAAGTCCAGGCGTCTACCAAGCCGATCCGGGGGCCTGCAGCTGAGGCTGAGGAGATCTGGGTACCAGAATTGGTGAGGCCAGTCTGTGGCTACCAGAATCACCTTCGCCTTGTCCCTCCTCATCTTGAATAACACCTTGTGGATCAAGGGAAATGGAAGGAAGGCATAGAGGAGGCCTGGGGTCCATGGCCTCAAAAAGGCATCCCCCTGCAGCGAGCCCTGCTGAAGGGGTGGGCATGATACAGACTCAGTTTGTCATTCTACCTGGAGGCAAACAGGTCCACCAACAGTTTGCCCCAACGGGAGAACAGACTGTAAGCTACCTCTGGATGGAGTGACCACTCGTGGGATGTCTAGCCTATGCGGCTGAGAGCATCCGTCAGCTGGAGCGTGACTCCTGCCACATGGATGGCTAGGAGATCCGCCTCCAACCAGCTGACGAGGGTCCAGATGTGGAGCACCTCCTTGCACAGCAGATGGGAGTGCATGCCGCCCTATTTTTAGTACATGGTCATGGTATTGTCCATCTGGACTTGAACCACTTGACCCCGGAGCTGAGGAGCAAATGCTGACAGCGCCAGTCTGACTGCTATGAGCTCCAACAGGTTGATGTGGCATCGGGGCTCCTCGGGGGTCCAGAACCCAGGGACCTGTTTTCCCCCATGTGGGCTCCCCAGCCCATAAGAGAGGCATCGGTCGTGAGAATAACCGTCAGCTTGGGGCGGACAAACGGGATCCCTTCCCGCAACCATTCTGGGGCGGTCCACCACTGGTTACAGTGATCAGCTGGTTGAAATTACCGTGGCGCTGAGTCCACTGGGCGGCCAGCTCCCATTGAAGAGGGCACATGTGCCACCTGGCCCAACGGACCACTTAAGGTCACACCGCCATGTAACCCAGAAGGCGCAGAAAGTCCCGGGCAGGGCGCAAAAGCCCAACCAGAAATGATCGGGCAAAGGAGGAAAGAACCTCTGCCCTGTCCGCTGGGAGCCAAGCTCTGGCTTGACAAGAGTCGAGCTCTGCCCCGATGAAGCCCATCACCTGAGATGGCACAAGTTCCGGCCAAGCTGAGAGCAGGTTCTGAGAGCCAGGTCCCTGGATCTCTCCACCTCCTGAAGGGATAAACCCGCCAGGAGCCAATTGTCGAGATAAGAGTAAATTCGAACTCCTCGACGCCAAAGATGGGCTGCCACCACTGCAATGCATTTGGTGAAGACCCGAGGGGCTGGTGACAGGCCGAATGGCATGGCTCAGAACTCGTACAGGGTCTCTTCGACCCTGAAGCGGAGGAACAGTTGGTGGGACGGACGGATTGGGACGTGAAAAACCGCGTCCTGTAGATCCAGTGAACAAAACCACATGTTTCGCTCCAGGGATGGTATGATCTGGTTCAGAGTTACCATCCGGAAGGTGCGAGACCTGAGATACTGATTCAGGTCGTGCAGATGTAGGATGGGGCGCCAACCCCCCATCTGCTTGGGCACCAGAAAGTACCTGGATACGAAGCCTGGGTCTACAGGCAGATCTGGCACTGGAGCTACCGTCTCCTTGCGGAGGGGATGAGCTATGTCGTCTCGAAGAGCTGACTGCGTGCAAGCTGATACTGCTGGAATTCCAGAAGCAGTCCCTGCCCTACAACTTCTAGAACACACCTGTCTGAAGTGATATCGGACCAGGCGGAAAGAAAGTGGCGGAGCTGACCCCCCACGGGAGGACCCAGGGCAGGCATGACAGGTGTAGGGGTGGCAACCCCCAACCCGTCACTGAGGAGGAGGAGGAGGAGGAAGCTCCTGGACCAGCGCCTCGACCTCCTTTACGGGGCTGTTGAAGGCCCTTCGCGCCAAGCTTGAGCCTGTTGCTGCTGTTGTTGGTGCTGCTGACCTCCTTGATAGGAAGGCTGCCTGGCAGCAGGGGAGGACTGCAGAAAAGGCTTCCTCTTCTGCTGGTTCTTGCCCAAGGAACCCTTAGCAGACGTGGCGTCCAAGGTGGCATTGGACTGTTCAATACGCTGAAGGTGGCCTGCCACTCCTGGGCCGAACAAGTTGGTACCAAGGAAAGTCACATCAGCTAACTTGTGCTGGTATCCGCCGGAAAGGAGGATAACCGCAGCCAAGCCACTGCGGCTGCTAAAGAGTGGGCACAAGAATCCCTGATGTCCAGGGCCATCTGGAGCTGCTGTTTGGCAAAAGCACGGCCCTGATCACAGACTTGCTTGACCGTGGTCTGCATGTCCGCGGGGAGGTGAGGAAGTACTTCATCCAATGACCCTAGGAGGGCTTGGGAGAAGTGTGCCATGATTACAGCCGAACTGGCCTGATGAAGGCCCAAGGAAGAGGCCGCGTAGACCTTACGGGCAGAGTGGTCCATGTTCTTGCACTCCCTGTCCGGAGGTCGGTCGGTGTCGGCCGAGCTACCAGTAAGTCTAAAGATGGAAGCAGTCACCAGGCTCTCAGCCGAGGGATGTTCCATGAATCCCGGCAGGGATCCCATAGGCACCGTGTACTTATGGGCCATACAGGCAGACAGTGCTGGGCAGGAAGCTGGATGCTGCCAAAGCTCAAAGGCCGGAGCAGTAATGGCTTCCGCTATTGGAAAGGCCTCCATCGGGGTATCCCACCTCTTAAGGATATCCGTAAGGAGGTACTCCGCCTTTTTCTGGATGGACTCCAAGGGCATCCCGGTAGAATCGGAGATAAGGTGGAGAATGCCCTGAAAGGAGGAGGGACCTTCCTCCAAGGCCGCCGAGAGTGACTTCTCCTCAGCAGGATGGGAGTGCAAACTGGTAGTGTCCGAATCCGAGGAGTCGGGGTACAGCGGTCTCCCACCCATGTCCCCTTCGATCCGCCGAGGGTGATCTGGAGTGACCGTGATGGACAGACGTCAGGGAAGCCCGGTGTCTGGACAGTCCTCTTTTGAGGGAGCCCCACTGGGGGTCTGCTTAGGTGGTAGCTCCAGCCTGATAGGTGGTGAGACCGGTATGGGCCTAGCCGGAATACGGACCGGCCTCCCAGGTGGAGGAACCGAAGCCTTTGGTTCCAGAGGGGTCGGCGTAGGCCCTTGAAGTGCAGGCCAAGTAATGGTCGGGGCTAACAGCGAAGTTGGCTTCTGCCCGGCCAAAATCAGCTCTTGCCACATGAGCACCTCATAGCATCGACAGAGTTTCCACAGAAGCCTCTCCTCGTCCAAGAAGGATAAGGATCTGCGGTGGCGCTTCTTTTTTGAATGCAGGTGGCCTTTCTTCGATTTTCTGGTCGAAGAAGACCGAGTCCTCGATCAAGACCGACGGGGTCGGTTAGGTTGATCGGGGGAAACCGGACTCGGGGAAAATTGAGGTTCCGGTTCGATTCCCTCAATCAAGACACCCACAGGAGGCATCTCGTGATCGGGGAAAGAGAGGATAGGTGTCCTCTCTAGAGATTGTCGAACGGAGTCAGCGAAGTGGCTCGATCAGCTCGAGAAAAATCTCGGCCAGTTCAGCCGATGTCTCGGTGTCCGCCTGGCCAGACAGAAGGTCCGTGAAGCCGGCGGCCGAGGAAGCGATCTCGACCGAAGTTGAGACCGCAGTTTCCTGGGACTCGGACCTCTCTCGGTCCCAGGAGCATCTTCTGGAGGAAGATTTCGGCTCCTTGTCCCTCTTGCTCTTGCGAGGGCAGGGGGAGTGCAAGCCCGAGGGCGCCTCACCCCGGTGGGGAGAGACTGGCACAACTCCCTAAAGGAACCTGAGAAGTTGGAGCCGAGGTTGAGAGGAACGAAAAAACTTCAGCTGGCCGAAGCCTGAGCAGCTTCTTCCTCGAAAGCCTTCATCTGCTCTAGCTGTTCAGCGGATCCCGCGACCGTGGAAACCGCCCACCTTGCCTCCTTAGATTTCACTGGCGGGTTCATTTTCTCCGGTCTCCCCAGCTTAAGGCGTGCCATGTGGTCATCCAAAACGTTAGGCTGGAAGGCTAAGCAAAAGGGGCAGGTGGTGGTGTCATGACCGACACCTAGGCAGTACAGACAGGTAAGGAGGGGATCGGTGCGTGACATTTTGTGGCAGCATGAACACTGTCGAAATCAAGGGAGTGACTTGTCCTCCATATCCAATACGCTATTACTGGAATCGACAACTCGAACGAGTTTAAGAGATAAATGCAGTAAAAACCGACGTTGCGAAGCCAGGGCCTACAATTGCTAGAGTTAGCATGAGGGAACCTGAATCTTCCAGTGGAAAGGAAGATCTGGCGTCATGGGGCGGAGCCGAGAGTTATACCACCCGGGTGGGTGGGAGGAGCCAGCTTGAAGACTTCTGGCAAGATTTAAAGGGAAAGGGACATGCCAAAGAATGTGGATGAACAATATATCCACGCTCCTAGAAACACATTTTGACCAGGATGTGAAAAATGACAGCTGTACTGTTCATAAGGAGGTGTGAAAAAATGCCAGTGTTGAAAATGTGGCGTGAAAATATTACTAATTTGCAAAGTTACAAGGGTGCGTGGAAAATGCACAACACACGCTCTTAACACAGTCATTTTATGGAGTTTCATCACAAAATTTTCAACATAGGCATTTTAGGACCTCTGTTCAAGAACAGTGTCAGTGTGATTTTCTTAATGTGTCCCGAACACTGATTTCCCACAGCGACCGCGCTACTGTGTGCTGGAAGAGCAAAAATACATTTCGGCCAGGATGTGAAAAATGACAGCTGCACTCTTCATAAGGAGGTGTGGAAAAATAGCAATGTTGAAAATCTAGAATGAAAATATTGCAAAGTTGCGAAGGTACGAGCATGCGTGGAAACTGCGCAACGCACACTCGTAGCACACTCATTTTATGGACTTTCGTCACCAAATTTTCAACACAGGCATTTTAGGACCTCTGCTAATGAACAGTGTCACTGTCATTTTCATAACATGTCTCGAACACGGATTTCCCACAGCGACCACGGTATTCTGCGCCAGAACTGCGAAAACACATTTCGGCCAGGATGTGAAAAATGACAGCTATACTGTTCATAAGGAAGTGCAGAACAATGACAATCTTGAAAATCTGGAGTGAGCATATTATAAAATTGCGAACTTTATAGCGATGCATACAAACTGCATAGCATAAGCTAAATGAAACAGTCATTCTTGGATTTTTTTTCACAAATTTGCAACATAGGCTTTTTGAGAGTCCATCTCATGAACACTGGCACTGTCATTTCATTAATCGGTCCCAAAGCGTGATTCCCGCAGTGACCGCGAAATTGCCTTTGGGGCCGATTAATGCCATGACAGTGCCAGAATTCATGAGCAGGTGTCCCAAAACCCCATGTTGAAAATTTGTGCGAAAATTCCAACAAATGCCTGAGATATGCATCAAAGTTGAAAACCCTATCTATCCCATTATACAGCTTACGGCATTTCCTCAGCTCGTGGTCGGCTTTGAAGAGTGCAGACTTGTTCCTGGTCCACGAAGTTATCGCGCTGGACTCTGGAGGTAAGTATGGGGTGGGGGTGGGGAGGCAGGATGCGCTGTGGATGGAGTGCGGGTTGTGGGAGGGGCAGGAGACATGAGGACCATTTCTTTTGACAGGGTAAAAAAAACATTGCGGGACCATTTTTTTTAACAGGGGCATGTGGCGTCCAACGGACTCTTTTGGGGTGGGCAGCTGTAGCCGACGGGGACTGGGCACCATGGCGCACACAACAAAAGGGGTTACATTATACGCCGACGGGGACTGACACCCCGCTGGCACAAACAAAAGTGGGGAACATTATGCCGACGGGATTGAGGCACCCCTGTCGGCCTGGCACAAAAAGCGGGAGGGTGTTGCATAATGCCAGCGGGGTAGGCTCCCCGTCCAGCACATCACTCTGGCACTGAAGCCGATGGGGACTGGGGCCCTGCCGGCAAACAAATACGGGGGGCACATGCTGCCGAGGAGACTGGGCACCCCCTCGGTGGGGGTGTGTGTGCTTGATATTGTTTATGAACACGGCAGCAAGCTGCCGCCATGTTCACAAACAATATCACTGTTACAAGGTTCCGCCCAGCAATGATGGGTCACTCCCTCACTGCAGCGGAGTGGTTTACGTTACAATGACGAGGCAGCCCGATTGCAGCGCCTGAAACCTTACAAGGTTGTGGCACGATGGCTGAACTAGTGTCAGCAGCAGCGTGCCACGGCATTGGGGAAAGCAGGCCAAGCCTTTAAAGGCTGTGGGGGCATTGGCCACAAAGGAAAAAATTACTCACCTTAGTAATGTTGTTTCTTCTAATGGAGTCTTGCTATATTATGACAATTGCAGTATGAGCATGAGTTAGAACTGCTCCGGAGGTGAAATAGTTAACTTCATGCAAGGCATGGAATCTTGAGCGAGCTCGTTAAGGAAGCTTAGTCTGCTTGCTTTCAAACCAAAACCGTCAGATCTTTACGAGCTAAAACTCACTAATGTTCTGTGTGGAAGCTGTAAACCTACACTAGCCAACTGGCTACTACCCTAACAAACACACTTGTTGGTCTCGAAGAAGACTCAAGTCAAGAGACCCAATAATGAAATAAAACACACTCACCCTAGGGAGGGTGAGACAAAACAACAAAGTGGCAAGAAAAACAGAGTGCCAACCTGTGATGCCCACCCACAGTGCAAAACGAGGTTCTGAGAGGGCAGGCAGGAGGCGGTCATAATATAGCAAGACTCCATTAGAAGAAACAACATTACTAAGGTGAGTAATTTTTTCTTCAAACAACATGAAGTCTTGCTATATTATGACAACTGCAGACTACATAGCAGTACCCCCATGGAGGAGGGACAGAACCTACTTAGGGAATAGGCTCTGAAGGACAGCTGTGCCAAACCGAGCATCACTCCTAGCTTGAATGTCCAAGGAATAATGCTTAGTAAAAGTGTGAACCGTTTTCCAGGTAGCTGCTTGACATATCTCTAGAATGGGGATGTCTCTGGCCACAGCCAGAGAAGCAGCTGTACCTCTGGTAGAGTGAGCCCTCAGGCCTGAGGGGGGAGACTTACCCAATTTTTCATAACAGAATTGGATACAAGAGACGATCCACCTGGCAATGGATCTTTTAGTGGCAGGTTTCCCCTTTCCAACCTCACCATAGGTGAGGAACAGTTGAAGGGAGTCAAACCTGTGACCCTTGGTACGCTCTAAGTAGTAGCTAATGGCCCTTTTCACATCTAAGCTGTGCAGCCTCCTCTCACCAGAGGAAGAATGATCAGTGAAGTAAACAGGGAGAGAAATAGATTGATTAAGTTGGAAATCCGAAACCACCTTAGGCAGGAACTTTCTATTAGTCCGAAGGACTACCTTATCTCTGTGAAAGGAGATAAAGTCTGGCTCCACTGACAATGCTTGTAATTCACTTATGCGTCTGGCAGAGGTGATAGCTGCCAAAAACACAGTGTTCCAAGTCAGGAACTTAAGCTCAGCTGAAGACAAGGGCTCGAAAGGAGGTTGCATGAGCTGAGCAATGCAAACATTGAGGTCTCAGGCAGGAGCAGGATCCCTGAATGGAGGGTTAGTGTGAAGCAAACCCTTAAAAAACCTGGTAAACACAGGGTGAGATGAAAGAGGAGAGGGTTTACCTGCTGAAAGAAAAGCAGAGACAGCTGCCAAATGTACCTTCAGGGTAGCTGGTCTCAGCCCTAAAGTGTTTAGATGGACCATATAATCTAGGACTGTGGGTAACTCAGCAGTGTCTGGTGGAATATTCTTTTCCGAACACCATATGGAAAATCTTTTCCATTTGGAGTTATAAGTAGCCCTGGTAGAAGGCTTCCTAGAAGCCCTGAGTATATCCATTACACCTTGAGAGAGGTGTAGGCCAGCAAACTCTAGCTCTTCAAGAACCAGGCCTTGAGATTGAGAGACTTGAGATTAGGGTACCAAACCCTTCCCTGGGCACATGTTAACAGATTGTGATTCTTGGGAAGGCACAGGGGAGGATGGACTTCTAAGGACAGGAGGAGAGGATACCAGGGCTGCCTGGCCCAATCTGGGGCAATCAGAATGACCCTGCGGGATTGGGCTCTGATTTTGACTAGCACTTTGAACAGGAGAGGGAAAGGAGGGAAGGCATAGAGGAACTTCCCTTCAGCTGAGGCTAAAGGCGTCCAGAGGGACTGAGCCCAAGACTGGGGCCTGCAGCAAAAGAGGAAGTTGATGACTGTCTGGAGCTGCAAAGAGATCTATTGCGGGATGCCCCATTGGCAAATACCACTCCCAGAACCAGGGATCCAGGGACCACTCGTGATGGCCCTGAGAGATCCTACTGAGAGCATCTGCCAGGACATTGTCTTTGCCTGGGAGGTGAACTGCTGAAAGGAGGTGTTCAGGGAGTACGCCAGAGACCACAACTTCATGGCTGGTGCACAAGGCCGTGAGCCGAGTGCCCCTGCTTTGTTGATGTACCACATCGTAGTGGTGTTGTCTGTTCTGACCTGCACAGTCTTGTTCTGAACAGATTCTGAGAAAGCTTGAAGTGCTAGAAAACTGCTCTGAGCTCCAACAGGTTGATGTGGAGCAGAGATTCTTGTGGGGACCACAGTCCCTGGGTAGTGAGGTCACCTATGTGGGCCCCCCACCCCAAGAGGGATGCATCTGTAGTAAGGATTAATGAGTGAGGCTGAGTGACAAAGGGAACTCTTTGTCTCAGATTGCTCTGATCCTGCCACCACTGAAGGGCTTGGATCAGGGTTCGAGTAACTGGGACCAGTTTGGTAAGAGGATCCTTTCTTTGTGACCAAAAGGCCCTCAGATGGAACTGAATGTCTCTCATTTGAAACCTTGCTCCTTGCACTACTGCTGTGGAAGCAGCCATGTGCCCTAGGAGCTGCAGAAAATGCCTTGCTGGTCGAGAGACCTGCAGGGTGAATGAAGAGGCCAGGGAGACAAGGGCGTTTGCCCTGTCTAGAGGGAGGAAGGCCCTGGCCTCCTGGGTGTTCAGCTCTGCGTCTATGAAGGTTAGGAGCTGGACAGGCTCCAGTACTGACTTTGAGAGATTCAGAAAGAAACCTAGTGACGTAAGCAGTTGCTGGGTTATCTGAAGATGTAGGTTGACCTGATCTGGGGATTGTCCTACTATGAGCCAATCATCCAAATAAGGAAAGATGGAAATCTTTTGCCTTCTTAGGCAAGCCATTGCTACTGCCAGGCACTTGGTTAACACCCTTGGAGCCGAAGTGAGTCCGAAGGGCATTGCCCTGAACTGGTAATGGCCTGAGGGCAGCTGGAACCTGAGGTACTTTCGGTGGGAGCTTCTGATGAGAATATGGAAGTAGGCATCCTTGAGGTCCAGGGACGCTAGCCAGTCCCCCGGCCTTAGGGAAGGTAAAATGATTGCCAGAGTCACCATTTTGAACTTTGGTTTTAAAAGGTGCTTGTTTAGGTATCTGAGATCCAGGATGGGCCGCCATTCTCCTGTCTTTTCCGGGGTAAGGAAGTACCTGGAGTACAACCCTTTGCCCTGGTGTAGGGGTGGAACCCTTTCCACTGCTCTGAGAGAGAGGAGGGTGGAGACCTCTGACTCTAAGGCAAGTGCCTCCGATGGGGATGCAGGAGGAAAAGATCTGGTCCTCAGCTTCGGAAATTTCTTGAAGCTGAGGACCAGTCCCTGGCTTACTACTTCCAGGACCCAGTTGTCTGATGTGAGAGACTTCCAGTCCTGAACAAAGTAAGCCAGCCTGCCCCCTACCGGTAGAGGAGAAGCGGCCCTGGCTACCCCATCAGGGTGCCTGCTTGGCAGGGCCTTTGGGCTGAGGAGTGGAAGCAGGCCTGCTTGAACCCCTCCTGCCCCTTCCTCTAAAGAATCCCCTCTGGGTATAGGAGGAAGAGGAGGCTTGAGCCTGATAAAAAGGCCTATGAAAAGGCCTGCCTCTGCCCCTGGAGGGCTGCTTCTGAGGAGTGGCCTGCCTTTCCTTGGCCTGTGCACTCCGATAGGTGGTCCTGTATTCATCCATTTTCTTCATATAATTCTCTGTTTGCTCCCCAAACAAAGAATTGCCAATCACAGGAAAATCAATGGCTTTTGACTGGGTATCCTGTGACAAAGTGGTGCATCTGAGCCAGGCCATTCTGCGAAGAGCCACAGAAGTAGCCACAACTCTAGAAGATACATCATTAGAGTCCACCGCAGCATGAAATTGCATTTTTGATGCCTCGATACCATCTAAAGCTACCTGTTCCAGATCCTTGGCAAACTTGTCAGGGAGTTGTTTAACTAGAGCCAGCACAGTATCCCATCTGGATTTCTGGTATCTGGCAGCATAAGCCATGTAATTTGCTTGTCTGAGCCACAAGGATGCTGCCATGTACTGTTTCTTAGCCATAGCATCAATCTTCCTGGAGTCCTTTTCAGGAGGATGTGAAGCCAGGGGGATGTTTGCCTTGTCACAGGCTGCAGCCTGCACTACACCCACATGGCTGCATTGCTGTGTGAGAAATTCTATGTCAGAACCTGATAAAGTATACCTTCTGTCCATCCTTTTATCCACAGGAGGTATAGAATGAGGAGTTTTTAAAACTTTTACTGTTTGTTTCCTGAAAGATTTCTGAAGGGGAATAGACAGTCTCTTAGATTCTGGAATATCCATCATTTCCACATAATCAGGCTCTTCCTGATCATCCACAGCTTCCTCAACAGGAAGCTGAAGAGTTTCAGCAACCTTCTTGTAAAAGATGAAATGAGCAGGGGACTCAGAAAGCCTAGGGGGAGAAACCCCTAAAGGTCTGTCTGGAGAGGTATCTGGCTCAATAGGAGCGTCCAGATCCTCCAGACCAAAATTACTCTCATCATATTCTCCCCAAAGGGTTCATAAAATTCCTCAAAATCATAATCCTGAACCAATGGGACTTGGTGAGCCGAACGTCTCCCAGATGGGGACGGTTCAGGAACCGGGGAAAGAGACCGGACAATTTGGATTAAGTTTGGCTATCTCTTCAGCTGTTGGGAGAGGACTTTTCCACAGCAGCAGACTTTCTAGTCCTTTTGCAGGAACTGGCTCCTCGGAGCCAGCTCTTGCTGCCGAGGAAGTCTGGCCCTGGTCAGAGGCACTCCCTCAGGTTCGGTTGGCACGAACCGGGCCGCCATCCGGGTCAGCGGACTTTGGCCTCTCTTTCCTGAGCCTACCAACTCTCTTTTCAACGGTGGCAGCAGGGAAATTCTTGCAAATCTGGCAGTCTGAATCGAGGTGGTCAAACCCCAGGCAA
Organism: Neoceratodus forsteri; assembly: GCA_016271365.2. NCBI lineage: Eukaryota > Metazoa > Chordata > Ceratodontiformes > Ceratodontidae > Neoceratodus > Neoceratodus forsteri. The sequence goes on from CM028130.1 coordinate 1,620,052,051, forward strand.
TAAACACAGGTGGTGTGAGGGTCAGCCTTGGCAAAGGCTTCCCTACAGCCATCGCAGTGCTGAAATCCAGTGGGCCCGGTTTTTCTTTTGGGTTTCTCAGACATTATGCCAGCCTAACCAAAAACTTGCCCGTTTATGGCAATCCGCCAAGCAAGACTCTCCTATCGGTTCCCAACCGTGTCACAGGCCGTGGAAAAAAACGTAATGAAATCCGTTTTTTATTAGAACCGATAGGAACCGGGAACCGCACTCTAAAAAAGGACTTGCAATTGAAAAATGCAACCTAATCGGTTCAAACCGAACCGATAAATGTTTTACAAGTTCCACACAGAAAAAGAATGTAAAACCTATCTATTACTTACGTTACCACAGACAGAGCTTGAACCGAATGGTTGCAGTTAAATTTTATATTTTTAAACTGTTTTAAACCGTGAAAATGAACAGAGCAAAAGGAGAAATCTCCGGAGCGACTGTTCAGTGAGGCGGAGTAAAGAATCTGACGGTTTTGGTTTGAAAGCAAGCAGACTGAGCTTCCTTAACCGAGCTCGTGCTCAAGATTCCATGCCTTGCATGGAAGTTAACTATTTCACCTCCGGAGCAGTTCTAACCTGCGGTCATACTGCAATTGTCATACTATAGCAAGACTTCATGTTGTTTGAAGTGCCGTGCCTCCTCAACGTGCTTCTGGCAACCTGCCGCAATATGTGTCTTGCGTATGCGCGCAATCAACATAAAAAGGAGACCTTTAGGACTGTATGATTAGCAACGGAGTGACCATCTTGTGTTTGGGTTTTAACAGCAAGATAGGTCGCCACTCCCCAGTTGTCTTTTTGTGTCAGAAAATACCTGGAGTAGAGGCCCTTCCCCCCTTTTGAGGGCTGGGATCCTCTCCACCATTCTCAAAGTTGGAAGGATTTTACCTCCAACTCCAACAGTAACACATGTGTTGGGGATAGAGGCTTAGACAACTGGGTACACATGAGGCTGCCCAGCCTAACGTCAGGGCTTAGACTGTGAAGCTGTTGGCCGGGCAGAGGGGGCCACCTTTGGCCCCTTCTACCCCTCCCTCTGAAAGTACCCCAGTACTGAGAGAAGGGGGTAGTTGGGAAAAGAACCTGTGCCCCTACTGCCTTTGGGAGGAAATTCTGTGGGAAGGAGGCCTTGTTGCAGTCAGATGTTCTGGATTCGAACAGTATGATTTGATCACAGGGAAGTTCATGGCCTTAAACTGGGGTCTGAGGGTAGACCAGTAGTTCTAAGTCAGACAAAGTGCCTCAGAGAGAAGGCATAGGCCACGGCTCTGAAGGCAGCATCCTTGTTGTCCTCTGCCCTGTGGAACTGGAACTGGTACTACATAGCTTCCGGGGCAGGAATGCCGTATCCACTGGCTTCTGCTCCCTAGAACCAGGACAGAATCCCACAATCCTTTCTTTTTTTTTTTTTCCGAAAAAGCCATGTAGGAAAAAACTTTGACAAGCATCTGTGGTTAGCTATGAAATCTATTTTCTGGAGTTCTTGTCCTGGGGTAAGGAGAACAAGGAGACCCCAGTGTTCTCGCAAGCTGCCTGTTGCACTATACTCACATGGCTGGGATGTACAGACAGGCACTCAGCACTGTTGTTAACAACTGATATATTTATGTATGTATGTATTTATTTATTATAATTTCCAGACCACTTGGAACCTCTGCCACAGAAGTGGGGGTTTGAAGCAGTTTCATGGTATTTTTATTTGTATTTTTTCATTATAGATAGGCACGACCAGAATTTTAGAAGTTGGAAGACCTTTATCTCCCTATAATCCTTTTTTATCCTCATCCTCACCGTGGATGGACTCCAGGGAAGGGAGGTCCAAGGTGTCCAATATATTTTGGATAATGAAAGCAAAGAGGGATAGCTGAGGACGCTCCAAGGAGAGGGTAGTGGACACGCAAGGTTCTAGGCCCTCCAAAGTCATGTCAGGGGCATCATAAAAATACTAATATCATCTGTATCGTCCTCACAGTCTCTGGAGCCAGAAATGGAAATTACGTACTTACCGTAATTCTTGATCTTCTAGGGTGACGTCTCCACCACTCATTCACACTAATGGGATCTGCGCCGGAGGGACTAGGACCCAGCGGGAGCAAACTTTTTAAGCTAGAGGGTGGTAGCCCGCAGTGGCACCATGAGCCTCGGCTCGTGTGTTAATGACTATCTCGGTGATAAGCCTGCAACCGCCTCAGTACCTTTTTTTCCGAGGAGGTGCAGCGTAACTAACCTAGAAGGATAGCCTAACCAAAAACCGGACATAAGATAGTCCGGAAGACCCATATAAGAAGGGTCAAGAAAGAAGTCTTCACAGCCGAAAGATTGAGGGAGTGAAGATCAACAACAGAGGTGAGCTCGGGGGATGGAGGGTGGGCGTGTGAATGAGTGGTGGAGACTTCGTCCAAGAAGATCAAGAATTATGGTAGGTATGTAATTTCCATATCTTCCTGGACATAAACTTTCCACCATTCATTCACACTAATGGGAGAGTACCAAGCTAATAATCCCCCGAGAGGGCGGCAGGAGAGACCAAGAGCTCACAGATTTAGGACAGAAGTTCATTAGGGAAGGTTCTGCCAAACGAAACATGCCGTCTGGCATGGACATCCAGGGCATAGTGTTTGATGAAAGTATGCACTGAGCTCCAGGTGGTCGCATTGCAAATATCTGCAATGGGCACGTTGCGGATTTTCGCCAGGGATGCCGCTACCGCTCTAGTAGAGTGAGCGTACACTCTGCCTTCCAGCTTAACCTTCGCCATGGAATAACAGTGGTGAAGGCATGACACCAGCCATGCTGAAATGCATCTGATAGTGACAGGTTGACCCAGCCGGGTCTCACTGAAGGAAACAAACAGGTGTTGAGCTTTGCGAAAATCTTTTCCTATCTAAATAGAAACACAAAGCTCTTTGGCATCTGAGGAATGAAGAGCACGCCCTTCATTTTGGAAGTTAAGCAAAGTAAGTAGGAAGGATCAAAGGTTGGTTTAGATGGAATTCTGAAACAACCTTAGGGAGAAACTTAGGATGGGTCCTAAGAACTACTTTGTCTTTATGAAACACAGTATACGGAGGGTCTGTGACCAAGGCATGTATCTCAGAGACCCTGCGGGCCAAGGTAATGGCCACCAGGAAGGCAGTTTTCCAAGTGAGGAATTTCAACTCACAGGTAGCTAGAGGCTCGAAAGGTTTCCGAGTGGGCATGTCTAGCACAAGATTAATATCCCAGGCTGCGACTGGACGTCTGATAGGAGGTCTGGTATGCAGATTTCTCTTAAGGAACCTCTTAACCATGGGTAACTGAGCCAGTGACAAGGAAAGTACTAGCTCATGATAAGCTGAAATGGCACAAAGGTGAACCCTGACTGTAGAGTATTGCAGACCTGAATTTGAGAGGTCCAAAAGGTACTCTAGAACTTTATCTGGGGGGCAGAAAAAAGGATTCAAAAAGGATTTTGTACACCAGAGCAAAAAACGCTTCCATTTGGCTGTGTAAGTTTTCCTAGTGGCTGGCATGCGCGCAGCCAGAAGAATATCTGAAACTCTGCAGGAGACATTGAACCTGTTCACTTCTATCTCTTCAGGAGCCAAGTGTGAAGGTGAAGCGATTTCAGATTGGGATGGACCACAGGCTCCTGAGTCAGAAGGTTCGTCTGAAGGGGAAGCGATTTCGAAGGGGTTTCCGACATACTGTTGAGTAATGGAAACCATATCTGCCGAAGCCAGAAGGGAGCAATGAGAATCATTTTGCTCCCCTGGGACTCAAACTTGAGAAGTACCCTCTGAATTAGAGGAAGAGGTAGAAAGGCATATAGAAAGTGTTTTGTCCACTGCAGCCTGAATGCATCCTGACAGAAAATGCTAGGCCCAGGATTTCTGGAGCAGAAGAGAGGCAGTTTTGTGTTGAATGGGGATGCAAAAAGGTCCAGGTCTGGAGTTCCCCACTCTGTGAATAGTGACTGAACTACAGTTGAGTCGAGAGACCATTCGTGAGGATCTGTCTGAGACGGTCTGCCAGTTCGTTCTGCACTCCCGGCAGGTAGGCCGCCTGAATTAGAGCCTTGTGCTCCAAGCACCATTCCCACACTCATCACTTCCCTGCATAAGGGGTAAGAGTGAGCCCTGCCCTGCTTGTTGATGTAATACATCACTGCTTTGTTGTTCGTTTGAAGGAGAATGTTCTTGTGACAGAGAATGTCCTTCAAAGCCCGGACTGCATAAAGGCCGGCTCTCATTTCTAAGACATTTATGTGAAGCTGGGACTCGCCGTGAGTCCACGTACCTTGAGTGTGGAGAGGCTGACAGTGAGCTCCCCACTCCATTAGGGACGTATCCGTGGTAATGGAAATCTGATGATCCAGAGGAGCAAAGGGATACCCTTCCAGAAGATTGTCCTCTTGCGACCACCAGGTGAGTGATTTCTTCAGAGGTTCAGTCACCTTGATGAGAAAGGACTGAGGGTGAGAGGTCGGGGACCACTGAGTACTGAGCATCCACTGAGAGGTTCTCATGTGAAGGCATGCTACGGGCACATTGAACACCGAGGATGCCATGAAACCTAGCATCCGTTGCATCGAGATAGCTCGAACCGAGCTGTTCTGTCTGATGTATCAGGCCATCTGTAGGATATCGCTCCTTCTGTCCTCTGGTAGAAATGCTTTCACACAGGAGATGTCCAGGAGAGTTCCTATGAAAAGGAGCCTCTGGGAGGGCTGCAGCTGCGATTTCTTGAGGTTTAGCAGGACTCCCATGGACATGACAAAGTCTAAGGCCGTGGCAACGACGTCGAGAGTTCCTTGCCTGGAAGGCCTCGCTAGAAGCCAGTCGTCCAGATATGGGAACACTTGTATTCCGACTTTTCTGAGATGTGCTGCGAGAACTGCACAACATTTTGTAAAAACTCGTGGCACTGAGGATAGCCCAAAGGGCAGGACTCTGAACTGATAATGCTGTCCCAAAGCCACAAACCTTAGGTATTTGCGATGCTTTGGATGAATAGGAATATGTTGGTAAGCATCCTGCATGTCCAGGGAGGCTAACCAATTGTGTTGATGAAGCAAGGGGTAACAGGGTCCCTAGCGATGTCATCTTGAATTTGTCTTTGGGAAGAAAATACAGGTTACTCACCTGTAACAGGAGTTCTAGGAATGGTATATGTTGTTCATCCACACTTATTGGCAGGTATCCTTGCTGCTTTAAATCTTGCCGGAAGGTCTTCAAGCTGGCTCCTCCACCCACCCAGGTGGTAAAACTCTCGGCTCCGCCCCATGGCGCCAGATCTGGCCGCTGGAAGCTCAGGTTGTGCGTCGAAGCTGGGGAGGTCGGGTGGGTCGTGTGGATGAACAACATATACCATTCCTAGAACTCCTGTTACAGGTGAGTAACCTGTATTTCTAGGGACATGGATATGTTGTTCATCCACACTTATTGGCAGACTCCTAGCAGTTCTCCGGGAGGAGGGAGGGAGGCAAGACGCACACCCCCTACTTAGGGAAAAGAGACTGTAGAACCGAGGCCCCAAAACCAGCATCCCGGCGTAACTCAAGGTCGATGTGGTAGTGGGTGATAAAGGTGTGTGCTGACTTCCAGGTAGCAGCCCTGCAGATTTCCTGGATAGGGACGTCCCTGGAAGCAGCCGCCGATGCAGCAGTATGGCGGGTAGCATGAGCTCTTATCCCTCTGGGAGGCTCCATGCCCGCCAACTTATAGCAGAGATCTATGCAGGAGGTGACCCACCTGCTTATCGTCCGCTTGGCTGCAGGTCTGCCAGGTGCGGCTTCAGCGTAGGTGACAAACAGCTGGCGAACCTCTCCCCGAATTTCAGCTGTGCGCTCCTTATAGTAAGCGAGCGCCTTCTAGGGTCCAGAGTATGGAGCTATATTGACCTCCGGAGTGACTGGGGTAGAACACCGGCAGAGTCAACACCTGGTTAAGGTGAAACTCCCACACCACCTTCGAAGGAATTTCGGTGGGGGCGCAGGACAACCTTGTCCCTGTGGAAGACCAGATAAGGAGACTCAATGGAAAGCGCTGGAGCTCTCCCATCCTTCTGGCTGATGTGATAGCCACCAAGAAGGCGGTCTTCCACGACAGGTGAGAGATCACACCTGTGCATTGGTTCAAATAACGCCCATGAGCTTTGCCAGTACCAGCAGTAGATCCACGCAGGTCGAGGTTCTGCACGGAGGAAATGTGATCAAGGCCTTTAAAAGCGCCAGACCACCTTTCTCCTGCGCCACCGACTGCTTCCCGGGCCCGTGCCGGTGGCAGAGATGGCTGCCAGGTGCACCCTTAGGGTCGCGCGCCTAAGCCCTTGCTGAGAAAGGGACCATAAATAGTCAAGATGCTTGCCAAGGAACAGGAGGAAGGGTCAGGGCCTTGCCTGACACCAAATGGAAAACCTCTTCCATTTGAAGGCATAGCATTTCCTGGTCGACTCCTTACGGGACGCCTCAACTACATTGAGGACCTCGTCGGAAAGACCCAAGGCCTGGAACTCTAGCAGCTCAGGAACTAGGCCATCAGGTGCAGGGACTGAAGGTCCGGATGGAACACCTTCCCCTGATTGGCTGAAAGCAGGTCCGGGCGAGCTGGAAGCTGCCTCAGGAGCCTGGAGCTGAGGCTGAGGAGATCTGGATACCAGCATCGGCGGGGCCAGTCTGGGGCTACCAGAATCACCTGCGCCTTGTCCCTCCTCACCTTGAGAAGCACCTTCTGGATCAAGGGAAATGGAAAGGCATAGAAGAGGCCGGGGTCCACAGCCTCGAGAGGCATCCCCTGCAGCGAGCCCTGCTGAGGGCAGGCATGGAACAGCCTCAGCCGCGTTCTCCTGGAGGCAAACAGATCCACCTGAGGTGTGCCCCAATGGGAGAACAGATCTTATACTACCTCCGGCAGGAGAGACCACTCGTGGGATACAGCCCCTATCCGACTTAGGGCATCGGCCCAGTGTGTTGGAGGCTCCTGCTCGTGAATGGTTGGAGATCTGCCTCCAGGCTGCTACAGTGACCAAATCGGAGAGCTTCCTTGCACAGAGGCATGGGCGTGTCCCGCCCTGGCGGTTTAGGTAGTACATGGTCGTGTATTGTCGCCTGGACTGAACCACTTGACCCGTGAACCGGAGGCGAGAGCTGGGCGCTAGGCGTGCCGCTCGGGCTCCAGCAGGTTGATATGGCACCGGGACTCCTGTGGGACCAGAGGCGTGCACTCTGTGCTCCCCAGATGGGCACCCCAACCCATCAGAGGCGTCGGTCGATGAGAGACCGTCGGCTCAGAATTGAACAAGCAGGATGCCCTCCTGCAGATGAGCTGGAGCGATCCACCACTGGAGGCGTTCACATCCCCTGGGTCACCGTCACTAGCTAGTCCAATGGATCATGGCGTTGAGACCACTGGCTGGCCAGCCCCATTGAAGGGTGCATGTTCCAGCAGAGCCCAACGGACCACCTGGTGCTGGCCGCCCAAAGACCCAGGAGGCGCAGGAAGTCCGGGCAGGGCAGCGACTGCCCAAAATGACTGGGCAAGGAGGAAAGAAACCTTGGCCCTGTCCGCGGGGAGCCGTGCTCTGGCTCGAAGAGAGTCGAGCTCTGCCCCAATGAAGAGAATCATCTACTTCCGTTCGAGTTCCGACTTGGCCTCGTTAATGAGGAGGCCGACCAGAGAGCAAACCTGGAGGGCCAGATCTCTGGACTGCTCCACCTCCTGTCTGGAGGGGGCTGCTATCAGCCAATCGTCCAGGTAAGGGTACACCCGTACCCCTCAGCGCCGCAGGAATGCTGTCACCACTGCCATGCATTTGGTGAAGACCCTGGGTGCAAGCGACAGGCCGAAGGGCATGGCACGGAACTCGAAAAGGGATCCTTCCTCTTGAAAGCGAAGGAATCTCTGATGAGACGGATGGAAAGGGACGTGAAAAACGCGTCCTGCAGGTCCAGAGAGCAGAACCACACGCCGCGTTCCAAGGATGGTATTATCTGAGCCAGAGTGACCATCCTGAAGGTCCGAGACCTTAGGAACTTGTTTAGGTCGTGCAGGTCGAGAATGGGGCGCCAGCCCCCCGTCGTTTGGGACCAAAAGTACCTGGACACAAACCCGAGTCTGAGGAGGGTCCGCCACCTCTCTGATCACCTCTTTCTCGAGGAGCAAGCGATGTCAGCTCGGTGAGCCGACAGCGAGGCTGCGGACGAGACCCCCAGAGCGGCGGCTCGGAGGGCGGAGCCTGCTCGAACTCAGAGGCAGGCCCTTTCCTACCACTTCAACACCCACCGGTCTGCCGATCATAGCAGACCAGGTGGAAAGAAATGGCGGGCCGTCCCCGCCAGGGGAACCTGGGGTGGTGACAAGGTTGGGCGACACCCTCAACCCCGTCTCCATGCAGGCTTGGAGGAGGGACTGTGCAGAGGTCCTCCTGGGCCTTACCTCCCTGCTTCCCTGGAGGAGGAAGCCGCGGCTTGGGTTTGGGGCATAGCCCTGAGCCTGCTGGCCCTGATGCTGCTGGGCCGGACGTGCTGCGGCGCAGACGGACGAAAGGGCTTGGGTTGCGGTTTGTGGCCCTTGTCCCTCTGGGTGGATGAGACCGAGTCCAAAGTGGCATTGGACTTTTTGATCCTCTGGAGGTGGCCTTTCACTCCAGGGCTGAAGAGGTCGGTCCCCAGGAAGGAGACATCCACCAACTTGTGCTGGGTATCCGCTGTGAAGGTGGATATCCTCAGCCATGCCCGACGGCGCATAGCCACTCGCGACGCGACTGACCGGCGCCACGAGTCACCGATGTCCAAAGCAGTCTGAAGTTGCTGCTTGGCCACTGCCCTGCCCTGGTCCCATACCTGCTTAACCGTGGTCTGCAGGTCAGCCGGGAGATGAGGGACTACCTCTTCCAGGGAGCCCAACAGGGCATGAGAGAAGTGTGCCATCAGCACGGCCGAGCTGGCCTGACGAAGGCCAAGGGAGGATGCAGCGTAGACTTTTGGCCCGGCATAGTCCAACTTCTTGGACTCCTTGTCGGGAGGTTTGTCCACGTCCCTGGCGTTTCCGGCATGCCGGAAGACGCTGTCGGTAACTAACCCCTCGGCTGAGGGGTGTTCCGAGAAACCGGACAGGGAACCGGTAGGGACCGTGCTTCCTTGCCATCCTGGCCGAAGGCGCAGGGCAGGAAGCAGGATGCTGCCAGAGCTCCAAGGCCGGGCCTACAATGGCCCCTGCCACCGGAAAGGCCTCCATAGGAGAATCCCCCCGGTCCAATATCTCCGTGAGGGGATACTTGGCCCACTTGGATACGGGCTCGAGCTGCAACCCGGTGGATTCTGAGATGAGCCTAAGCAAACCCATGAAGGATGAAGGGCTATCGTCCAGTGACTGACCTCCCGAGGACTCCAAGTCGACCCGCCTGGAGAACAGGGAGGAATCGTCGTCGGAGTCGGAGGAGTCCACAAAGAGCTGCCTTGGGCCTGAGCCACCCTCCACCTGCCGAGGGCGATCGGGAGTGAGGGTGACAGACAGCCTATGGGGCAGACCTTGGGCTGACCGAGAATTCTTGGTCGAGCCCCAAACAACGGGCTGTGGGGCGGAGGTTCCACGGGCCGGTGGGCAGCAGGTTTCAGCTGAGCAACAGGCCTGGGAAGAGGCGCCTCGGCTAAGGTGAGGGGTTGCCCGGCCGCTCAGTGACAGCCTGTGATAGCGAGGGGAAGGCGGCGGCGTCAGTGCTCCCGGACAGATAGAAGCTGTTGCGCTGAGGTCCTTTCAGATTGCCGACGCACCTATGCCGAAGCTTCCTCGCCAGAGGAGGAGACGAGGACGAACACGGCGCCCGCTTGCCATGGTGCTGAGACCGAGACCGCCTGTGGCGGGCGGGATCGGCTGGACCGAGAAGAAGTCCGAGACCGTGAACCTCGGCTTTCCGGGAGAGTGCAGGGGTAGAGGCGGGAACCCGCCCTCGCTCGGAGGGCTCAACCGTGGACTCCGGAACCGGAGGCACGGGCAAGTCCACAGACACCTCAACCACCGCCGGGGGAACCGGGGAGTGAGGGTTTTCGGCTTCACCGGTCGACAGCCCGTCCAACGGGTCGAGAAAAATCTCGACTGCGTCGATGGAGTCTCGGTCAACTGACCTGACGGGGACACCGTGAAGCCAGTGGCCGAAGCCGAAGGATCAACCGAAGTCGACGGTCGACTACTCGGTGAGAGGGACCTCTCCCGCTCCCAAGAGCGTCGACGGAGGGACTTACCTTTGTGGTCCTTCTTCTTGGACCGAGAGGAAGGCCCTGAGGATGTTGGTCCCTCTCCCTTAGTGGAGAGGGAGAGACAGAGCTCCTTAAAAGAAGCTGAATAGGAGGATCCCAGGGAGAGTGGGATAAATGCAGCGGCCGAGGAAGACGAAGATGTGGCCTGCGCCGCCTCCTACTCAAGGGCGATCATCTGCTCAAGCTGTTCCAAAGCCCGCGCTGCGGGAACGCCGTAACCGGGCCTCCTTGACTTTACGGAGGATAACGTTTTCGGGGCGCCCAAGTTGAAGCAGGCGGCAGAGTCTTCCAGGGCGTGGGCGAAAAGAAGAGCACAGGTCGCCAGCCTGCGGGTGCGTGCCCGAGCCCAAGCAGTAGAGCACGTGGAGTCGCGGGTCCGTCCGAGACATCTTCTGCCCGCATGGGCACCTCCGGCAAACCGGTCGATTTGTCCATCACAGCCGCGAGGAAGTAAGTGACGAAGTCTTGAAAACCCTTAAAAAGTAATTTGAATCAAACCCGAAGGTGGAACCAATCTTTCACATGAGGCGTTAAGGAGAACCTGAGCTGAGCGGTAAGGAAGATCTGGTGTCGTAGGGCGAGCCGAGAGTTTTACCACCCGGGTGGGTGGGAGGAGCCAGCTTGAAGACCTTCCGGCAAGATTTAAAGCGGCAAGGATACCTGCCAATAAGTGTGGATGAACAACATATCCATGTCCCTAGAACTTGTTTAATTTTCTGAGGTCCAAAATGGAGCGCATACCCCCGGTTTTCTTTGGAACTAGAGAGTAATAGGAGTAGAACCCTGTGTTCTGTTGATCCAGCGGAACTACTTCCACTGCCCTGTTGTTCAGAAGGCCTTGTATTTCGGTGGCAAGAAGCACTGACTGAAAAACTGACAGCTTTGACTGCTGCTTGGGGAGACAATTCAGAGGGTTCTCTGAAAAATTGAGGGAATATCCCTCACAGATTATCCGGAGGACCCATTTGTCCAAAGTTATGGACTTCCACTGGTTGTAGAATTGAGTCAGACGACCTCCCACCGCTAAAGAGTCCCCCTTGGGCAGCTGAGGTGGGACTTGGGCCAACAACTCAGAAGGCGGCACTAGGCGCTTTGGGTCCTTGTGCCTTCTGCTGCATTTTCTTTTGAGACTGAGGGGCTTGATTTTTATTAAAACCTCTCCTGCCTTTGCCTCGAAAGGACTGACGGTTATGAAACTGGCGTTTGTTAACACCCTCTCAAGAGGGGACGGGTGGAGGTTGAGCCAGTTTAACGGCTGACCTAGTCTTTTGTGTGGCCTCTAGAGCTTGTTCTACTTGAGGGCTGAAGAGATACACACCATCGAAAGGCAACGCCATGACCTGTTGCTGAGCATCATTCATGAAACCTGAAGTGCGCAGCCAGAAATGGCGGCGGGTACAAATGCCCACCGCCGCCGCTCGGGAGGCAGTATCAAAGGCGTCCATAGCCGCTTTAACCTGTTGGTTGTTGGACCCGATGCCCCGGTTAGGTTTCAAGAAGCTCTGAATTAGTGTCCGACTCTGGTAGAGCTTCAACCATTTATTTGAGCGAATGCCAAAGAATATACTCATATTGAGAGAAACAGCCCTGGTAGCTGGCGATACGCATACCCAGGGTGGATGCAGCAAAGACTCTCTTACCTAAAGTATCTATCTTATGAGATTCTTTGTTTATAGGTTGAGCTGTAGTAGTCTGAGGAAGGACGACCTTATCATTCTCTGCCAAGACTACAATAGGATCCGCAAAGGCTTGGGAGGCCAAAATGGGTCGATCCTTGGGAGCAGCAGATTTCCCATCTATGGACTTAGCCACAGAAGGAATGACAGCAGGATTATTCCATACCATTTGAGAAAGCGTCTCAAAGGAGGGCTGTACCGGAGGAGTCAAATCCATAGGGATCTCCGGAACATGGAGGTGCTGGAGTCTTAACAGATTCCCAGGATCGATACCTGTAGTTTGGAGAGAAAGAGTGGAATTCAAGTTTTTCAGCAGAGACTTAAATGACAGGTCCTCGACCACAGGCTCTGCAGCAGGAATAGATCCTGTTCCTTCCACATTGTCACCCAGCCTAAGGTCTGGGTCAGGCTCAATGTCATCTTCTGACAGTCCAGGAGGGACTGCATGGACAGGAAAGGAGTGAAAACCAGAAGGAAATGAGGAAGGAAAAGGATTCAAAGAAGAGGAGCCCTGAAGACTGGATGTCGCCTTAAAAGGTCCCGGCACTGAGGAGCATGGCGCCGAGGATGGCGCCGATGAGGTGCACGGCGCCGACAAGGCTGAGAAACTCAATGGCGCCGAGGACGGTGCCGACAGACGCGAGGTGGCAAAGACGGCGCCAAGAGTGCCATCGACGCCGAGGGCATCGAAAACATCCCAAGACTCCGAAAAACAGGATTTGAGGAAAAAGAAGGATGAATACCAGGAGATAGAGGCATCGGTGTGGCCCCCTGCACCGCAGCCATGTGGGGGGGGAGATACCTAAGCTCGGAGTCGACGGCACTGAAGACGATGCCACGTGACTAGGAAGGCTCAACCGCCCTACCTGATCTCCCAGAAAGCCCGAAGGCTCCTGAGTGACCGGGCCAGGTAGCTGGACCAACCTCCGAGTCCATTGCTCCATAACAGCAGCCCACTGATGAAACTGCTCATCTGAAGACCTACCAGAGGGCGGGGTAGGGTTCCAATGTCAAAGACATCAGCTACCAGAAACAGAAACCGGCGACTCCGAAGGAGGAGACCGGCAACTAGCCCCAATAACTGACTGTCTACGCGCAGACATACCAGAGGGCGACCTCGAGTGATGCCTTCTCTTTTTGACCTGTGGGCCAAAGAAGAGTTCAAGGCCGAACGGTGCCGGGAGTGCAACCGTTTGCTTTTATGCTTTCGAGGGGACCGCCCACCCCCTCAGGCATTGGACTGTCCATTGTCAGACCCCCCCCTTCCAGAGAAGGCGGCGGACTGGACCCAGCCCGGCTGACTGAACAGCTTTCATACGAAGTCTCCCTTCCGTCACCTGACCCGCTCATGTTCGACTCCGTCAATGTAGGCTGAGACTTAATACTTACATAAGAATAAATAAATTAAGCGGTACTTTATTCGAGATGTTACTACAAAACAATAAAACTGAAAAACTATGCTGCTAGTTTGAAGCTTGACTCCCGGCGGGCGAGTGACATCGTCACTGAAGTGCACTCGACGGCAGGAAAAAAGGAACTGAGGCAGTTGGACGGTCGACGCCAGGATAGTCATTACCACACGAGCCGAGACTCGCGGTGCCACTCCTCACGGTGCCATCTCCGGCGCCAACCCTCTAGCGAAAAAGTTTGCTCCCGCTGGGTCCTAGTGCCTCCGGCACAGATCCCATTAGTGTGAATGAGTGGTGGAGACTTATGTCCAGGAAGATCAGCCGAGTACAGGCTCCATACCTCGGACCTGCGACGTGCTCTCTCCTACTATAAGGAGAGGACGGCGGAAATTCGGGGAGAGGTTCACCAGCTGTTTGTCACCTATGCTGAAGCCGCTTCTGGCAGATCTGCAGTGAAGTGAACCATTGCTAGATGGATTACATCATGCATAGGTCTGTGTTATGAGTTGACGGGCAAGGAGCCTCCCAGAGGGATAAGAGCTCATTCTACCCACCATACTGCTGCGGCTGCTTCCAGGGACATCCCTATTCAGGAAATCTGCTGGGCTGCTACCTGGAAGTCAGCAAACACCTTCATTACCCATTACCACATCGACCCTGAGTCACACCGGGATGCTGGTTTTAGGGCCACAGTTCTCCAATCTCTGTTCCCTAAGTAGGGGGTGTGCACCTTGCCTCCCTCCTCCCAGAGTACTGCTAGGAGTCTGCCAATAAGTGAGGATGAACAACATATCCATGATCCTAGAAGAACAGGTTACTCACCTGTAACAGTAGTTCTAGGAGTGGTATATGTTGTTCATCCACACGGACCCACCCAACCTCCCCGGCTTCGGATGCACAATACCTGCCTTCCAGCGGGCTAAGATCTAGCGTCATGGGGCGCAGCCGAGGCATATGCCACCTGGGTGGGTGGGAGGAACCAGCTTGTAGACTTCCGGCGGATCCTTAAAGGGAAAGGGGACATGCCAATAAGTGTGGATGAACAACATATCCACGATCCTAGAAATAAAGAATCCAGCTAAGAAGCCTTAGCAAAATGGTGGTTGAACTAGTGAGAGGCGATCCGAGGAGCAGATGAACACAAATTGATGGCGGGAAAAGAACTGAGGGACCACCCTCCCTTTATACCATGTGTGATGTTGGGGGCAAGCTGACATCGGGGGCCGTCATAGACTGCTAGATAGCTTTCCGTGGGGTCCTGCTACAGTCCTAAATGTGTTACCTGCTGCAAGAGCTCACTCTCGAAGTGAGATCATTTGGTTGTGCAACCAGACAGATAAGAGACAGAAAAGGAGTGGATAGACCAGATCCTTGCGTTTAACTCTTTCTGCATAACAAATGGGACAGGGCCTTATTCAATCCTGTCACACAGCCTGTTTCCCCCTGTGAGGTACTTGTAGGTCTCTATCATGTCACCTCTCGTTCTCCTCTCTTCCAGGGTGTACATGTTGAGATCCCTCAGTCTCTCCTCGTAGGGCTTCTCGTGCAACCCCTGCACCGTTTTAGCTACCCTCCTCTGGACTGCCTCTACGCTATGTTCTTCCCAAGGTGTGGCCTCCAAAACTAGACACAGTACTGTACTCCAGGTGTGGTCTCACCAGTGAACAATATAGTAGCAACACTGTCGCTGTCCTCCTGCTGGATATACCCCTGTCTATGCACCTTAGCATCCCACTAGCCTTACCCAATGCATTGTTACGCTGCCTGCCACCTTGCTGTCATTAGATATAAATAACTCCAAGGTCCCTTTCCTGTTTGGTGACTGTCAATACCTACCCCCAATCTGATACTTAGCGCATGGGTTCCCATGCAACAGATAAATGAGTTTGTGTTTTTTAACACTGAACCCCAAATGCCATGCTTTAGACCACTCCTAGTGTTTCTCCAAATCCCTGCTCATTCTCTCCACCCCCTCCCCAGTGTCCACCACACTGAAGATTTTGGTATCATCTGCAAAAAGGCATAACTTTCCTTCCAGTTGCTCAGTATAACCCCCCTACAAATGGGGGTTCCCGAAAAGTCTTCCTTGAACTTGTCTAAATGCTCACTGCCAGGCTGGTGTCTTGCGTTTTAGCAGTTTAAATGTGATTGCCAGAGAGTGCCTGTATAGCCTCTGTGCACTGTCTCTTTAAGAGCTGCCTGGATTGCAGTCATAAGTAATCTGAGAGGGAGCTCTGTTGAAAGATGTGACTATTTGCTGAAAATCATTTAGAGTGATAATGATAATGTAGTTTGTTTAACCTGCCTTCTTTGCAGCAAGGACTGTTTTGTTTATCTCCACTATCTTGGTCCTGGACTGCGAATTGGACCAATTAGTTCTGGTGGGACCTAAAATGGAGCCGGACTACAGGAGCTGTCTGGAGTCAAAATCTGTAGGAATTGTAGTTTTGGGCTTTTGGCGCCTTTTTGCATCTAAAGAGGGAGCCTTTGTTGTGACTGACAGACAGATCAGCCAACCAAACCTTTTGGATTCTGGGGAAAGTCTCTGGCTTGCTGGCAGTTAAATCAGATCTCAGTTGGGAGCTGAAGAAGCAAGAGCTTGAGACAGTCAAGCAGCCGTCTGAGTAGCTCCGCGTGGGAGAACTGTGGAAAGGCCTGAGTTGTGGCCTGCTTGTCTGCCTGCTGTCCCTGAGAGGGAGAAAAGACAAATATTTCGGACTAAATCCAAGTTTGTGAGAAAGAAGTAAGCCACTGATTTTTTACCAGGCGCATACCTGAAGAAGACAGAAGATTTTGCTGAATGCGATCGGCCTGTCAGGATTTCCAGCTGCTTTTGAATCTCCGGTTTGTGCAGAGACTTTGTGATCATGACCGGAGAGTGGTTTGCCCGGTACAGTAGAATTTCCTTACATGTAAATGTGCTGTCTATTGAAGTGGGTCGTGATTTGGTTCCCCACTGTGTGAACTGCGTTCTGCTTGCTGGTACCATAGAATCCTTTACCTGTAAATGTGCTGTGTATTGAAAGTGGGTCATGATTTGGTTCCTCACTGTGTGAACAATGTTCTGCTTGCTGGAAGCTTTATCCAGCCTAATCGGACTGAATCCACGTTCATCTCCATTCGGCCTGGGCCATGCCACGCTGGCCCTGTCAGACTACCCCACTGCACAGAGAAAGCCACTGATGAGAGACCTGCCTGGGGATCAGCCCCCTGCTCCACACCTGAACCGGAACGACGCCTCAGCGAATCGTGTGGGCCCTGCTTCTCCAGGCACTCCAGATTAACCACCTGCTGTCTCGATTTTCATCCAGCCTGTGTCCAGTCTTGGGTACCATGAGTAATCATCAGGGTGGCTCCCTGAAACAACAGCCTAATCTAAAAGTGTGTCATCTGATTGTCTTGTTGTTTTTCTTTTCACGAACTGAGCCCTCTGGCTCTGGATTACAAATAGTGTGTGTTGTGCATGTTGTTTTCTTCCATCACAGGGCCCCAACCAGCTGCAACATTCCTGGCTAGCCCACCATTCTCCATCTAGGTACCCAGAGCGTATGACTGTTTATGGACCCTGAAGTGCATGCATAACTGTTTGACTGATAGAGCCTTTAAGCAAATTAACCTGATTACACCCCTCCCCTGTTCAAGTCCCTTAAATAAATCAGGTCTAACTCTTTTTTGCAGTTACCCTGACTGTAGTTCCAGTTTGTGCAAGAGTACTGTATGGCTGTTATTTGCTGTGTATAACCTTGTTTTACAGGGGGTTCCCAGGGCTGAGCCAGAGGAAAGCCCTGGTGGTAAGTGCAAACAGTGTGGGTACTTACGTGGTGTATCAGGGGGATTGTGAAAGTGATTATTGTGTATTGTTCCGGCCACTAGTAAGGAAAGAGGGGGGGTTACAGTGTCCCGGAGAGCTGTGCCCAGGTTAGCTTGACCACTACCAACCCTAACCTCTGCGTGGAGGCACCCGTTTCAGAACTCAGGCCCCTTAACCTACTTCTAGCCAAGCAGGCAGGGGTAGTAGCCCTGGGATAGCGCCACCTAGGGGTTACATCAGCAATGTCACTTATAAAGACATTTAAGAGGACCGGTCCTAGTACTGGGCCCTGCAGTACCCCTGGTCACTTCTCCATCATCTGAGTGAGTGCTGTTTACCACCACCCTCTGTCTCCTATTCATTAACTAGTTTCTAACTCAACTCACCACTTTGGATCCCACCTCTAGGCTGCTCAGTTTCTGTGTCAGCATCTTGTGTGGCACACTGTTGAACACCTTGCCGAAAACCAGATAGGCTATGTCCACTGCCTTCCCCTGATCTGTTTCCCTGGTCACCCAGTTAAAGAAGTCCATTAGATTTATTTGGCATAACCTCCCCCAGTGAATCCATGCTGCCTGTGGACTTGCAGCCCATTGCATTCAAGACACACAGAAACATAGACGACAACAGAAAAAGACTACAGGTCCATACAAGTCTGTCTGGAGTTCTCAATCTGCCCCGGGACCTATTGTCCATGCAGGGCTGTATCCTGCACGGTCCACCTTCCTGCTCCCCTCCCTACGTCTACTATCCTGAGCAATCACCAAAGCCCTTTACTCTGTCCCAGCCATGCTTGAAACCGATTTATAGTCTTGGCGCCCACCACCTCCTGTGGCAGACTGTTCCACGGCTCCGCCACCCTTTCTGTAAAATAGAATTTCTCTACTCTAACAATCTTTCTTTTAGCAGGGTTTCCATTAATTTCCCCACCAGTAAAGTAACTGATCCATCTATTTATTTATTTTTTTTTAAATTAGTAAGCGAGAAAGGCATATTGCACCAAGACTCATTTCCAAGTGCGACCCGGGGAACAGAGAAAGGGAAATACAATAAAAAAAAATAAAAACATACACAGTATCAATGATTGGTGCAAAGCAAAATGCAGAGTACAATTTAACACAATACAAGAGCAAACAAAAAGTAAATGGGGCTAAGCAGCTATACAATGAGCCACTTTGATGTGCAAATAGAGACCAAAGCAGGTGGCATGAATGACGGTGCAGCTGTAGAAAAGGAAGTTGACTACAGCTGATCGTTGCTAGCATCCTCCCTGCTCCCTCTCTTATGTACAGGGACCACGTCAGCTCCTCTTCAGTCCGCTGGACCCACGCCTGTTTGCAGTGAGCCGTTGAA
Organism: Neoceratodus forsteri; assembly: GCA_016271365.2. Taxonomy (NCBI): domain Eukaryota; kingdom Metazoa; phylum Chordata; order Ceratodontiformes; family Ceratodontidae; genus Neoceratodus; species Neoceratodus forsteri. The sequence goes on from CM028130.1 coordinate 1,620,070,566, forward strand.
CAAGGCTGTCAGTGGAGTAGCTGGCGCCCCCCTGAGTTCCTTCAGAACCCTAGCATGCATCACATCCAGTCCCCTAGCTCTGTCCACCTTCAGAGCTGCAAGTCCCTTCCAGACTATTTCTTCTGAAAATGGATTTGGGTCCTCCCCCACCACCAGTTACTGCTGTTTTCTGGTGGTTCATGCCTCCTTCCTCCACTGTGAAGACTGAGCAGAAATAGCTGTTCAGGACGTCTGCTTTTTCTTGGTCCTCTACTGTGCAGTTGTGCTCTTCTAATTCTCACTATCCTGCCCCCTTGTTTTCTCCTTTTCAGTTATGTATGCAAAGAAAGCCTTATTCCCTAGTGACCCCTTTGGCGATTCTTTCCCTCTGCCTGTGTCTTTGCTCCCCTCACTTCCTTGCCTGCTTCCCTCTGCTTTACTAGCTATACCTCCCTGTCCTCCTTCTCTGTGTTCCCTTATACCTCCTGAATGCCCCCCCCTTTTTACTTCACTACCTTTGCCACTTCCTTAGAGAGCCATAAAATTTTTTTTTTCCTTCTGCCTGTACTCACTCCCCTCATGCAGAGGTTACTTGCTTTAGTTGTACCCTCTTTTATTTTTGCCCACTGTGCCTCCATCCCTGCCTGGCAATCCCCCAAGGCAGTTTCTGAGGCCAGTCCCGCATTTCTTTAAAATCTGCCTAGCTGAAGTCCAGGACCCTTCTCCTCATGTGGTCAGCCTCTGTTCCTGTCTCAGTGATAAACCACACTGTACCGTGATCACTGGTACACAGAGGACAGCCCACTATGATGTCTGCCATGCTGTCCCCATTTGTAATCACCAGATCCAGCACTGCCCCATCCTTAGTAGGTTCTGTGACATACTGCCTCAGAAAAACCCCTTGTAGGGAGTTCAGGATGACCCTACTCCTTGCAGAAGCTGCCGCTGAAAGGCTCCACCCCACGTCTGGCAGACTGAAGTCACCAGCTAGCAGCACCTCCCCTTTACTTGCCATTTTGATTATAGCTTCCCCAAGTGTTTTATCTAACTCTTTTCCCTCTGCTGGAGGCCTGTACACTGCTCTGATATGAACAGCCTCTCCGTGATGATCCACGGCGTCTCCAGGCCTTCCTTTTCCTTCTGGTGTCCCTGTACCTCCATGACCTTGATGCCCTCCCTCACAAATAAAACAACCCCCCCTCCCTGTCTGGTCTCTCCTGAACATAGCTTAGCCTGGTATAGCCACGTCCCAGTAGCATAGCCTGGTATGGCCACATCCCAGTAGCACAGCCTGGTATGGCCACATCCCAGTAGCACAGGCTGGTATGTCCACGTTCCAGCAGCATAGCCTGGTATGGCCACGTCCCAGTAGTATAGCCTGGTATGGCCACGTCCCAGTAGCACAGCCTGGTATGGTCACGTCCCAGTAGCATAGCCTGGTATGGCCACCTCCCAGTAGCATAGCCTGGTATGGCCACGTCCCAGTAGCATAGCCTGGTATGGCCACGTCCCAGTAGCATAGCCTGGTATGGCCACATTCCAGTAGCATAGCCTGGTATGGCCACGTCCTAGTAGCACAGCCTGGTATGGCCATGTCCCAGTAGCGTAGCCTGGTATGGCCGTATCCCAGTAGCACAGACTGGTATGGCCACGTCCCAGTAGCATAGCCTGGTATGGCCACGTCCCAGTAGCACAGCCTGGTATGGCCACGTCCCAGTAGCACAGCCTGGTATGGCCACGTCCCAGTAGCATAGCCTGGTATGGCCATGTCCCAGTAGCACAGCCTAGTATGGCCATATCCCAGTAGCATAGCCTGGTATGTCCACGTCCCAGTCACGGTGCTCAGTGCACCATGACTCTGTTATGGCCACTAATTCCAGGTTATCCTCCACCATGATGGCTTCCGGGTCTGGAATTTTGGTTCCAAGACTCCTTGCATTGGCACACGTGGCTCTCCACACATGCCTTCCCCCCGTCCACTGCCCTGGTTCCCCCTCCCATTCCTGAAAGGGTTTTTCCCTGAAGCCCCTCCCCCCCCGACTTTCCTCCTGCCTTTTTATTTTTCCCATTCCCTGACACACATCAGGCTCCGGAATATTTTATTTGCCTGACACTTCATCAGCACCAGGCTGTTTATGTTTTCAAATCAGATATGGCGTATCAATCATATGCTTTTATGAAATACTCTACACAAGGCCAGGGCTTCAGTTAACTCCATTTTGGGAGTATCTGACTTCCAGAAATAAGGTAAAAACTTCCAAAATAAAGAGGGAGGAAGTCCTTGATGTTCAGTTGTAAAATCAAAAATTAGATGACTTCGAGATCACGTGATGAGCTAGCGGGAAGTAGACGTCTTCAACAAGGCTCCTGAGTCCCGAAGAAAAATAGTTATTAAATTTAAAGTTTTGAGAACCATGGAACCGGCGAGGTCTCGGTGACTAGAAGGTTATACTTGGCGTGAAAGCGATTTCCGCCTCTGCATGGTGGTGAAGAAAGTACCACAACTCCTTGCAGTAAGGAAAGGAAATTGCCGAGATGGGAGAAGGCAGCCCCTGTTTCCGATGGCAGTGAGAGAACGCCACACTAAACGCTTCAAACCTCTACTCACGACTTTGGAAGAACCCGAGGACTGGAAGGTGGAAGGTCAGGAGGGGCAATCAACCGCAGAGGATATTACGGAAACAAAACAACTCCTGAAAGGATTGGTCGCTGATTTTACAATTCTGAAGCCGGCTCTGCATGCTCTTACGCAGAGAGTGGGGGATGTTGAGGCCAGAGTGGCATCACAGGAGAGAAAAACGGGAACCATGGAACAGGATCTGATTAATCTGAAAAGGCAAGTGAAAAAAATGGAAAACCGTCTGGAGGATCAAGAAGCGAGGCTGGAAGAACAACTTAATAATGGCAGGGCTGCCTGAGAAAGCGGAGAGCTCAGATTGTGTTGCCTTCACACAAGATCTTCTTCTGAAGCTGTGTGGGCCCATGGTTCGGCGACTCCTACAACGAGGAGGGCCACAGCGCACTGAGAAGACCCCCACGGAGCTCGGCCTCAGTTATCATAATCTGGTTCCTGAACTACAAGGAGAAAATTCATGTTTTAAATAAAGCCAAAGCTAACAGAAATTTACACTGGAGCAGGGCTTCTCTCTGGCTGTTTCAAGATTTGGTTCCCTCGGTGAGAAAAAAACAAAGGAGTATACCGATATAAAAGAAGCTGTACATGGCAGGGCTGAAATTTAGACTACAATATCCAGCCACCCTGGTGGTAAAGTTAGCAAAAGAGGACAGAAGGTATCTTACAGCAGAAGAAGCCTTGGAAAGCCTTAGAGTGGAACTACCGGATTTGTTCAAATCGGTGACCTGAAGGGAAGAAAGAGACTGGGAAAACGTTAACATGACAGTGGGAAAAGGGGTCTAGCAGTGTTGGGGAAAGGTGATATTAGTGGGAAGAATTTTATGTTATTGAAATGCTTTCCCTTTTGGTCTTCCCCTCTTTATGAGTGGGGAGAGCAGGTTTGAGAGCTTTGTGAGGTGCCAAAACAAAGCCCTTTTTCTTTTCTTCTTATTAGTTTGTAACCCCTAGATGGCGCTATCCTAGGGGCTACTACCCCTGCCTGATTTGCCACTAACAGGTTGAGGGGCCTGGATCCAATGGCGGGTGCCTCCACCCAGAGGTCAGGGTTTGCAATAGTTAAACTAACTTGGTCACAGCCCTCTGGGACACTGCAACCCCCCCTTTCTTCCCACTAGTGGCCCACACAATATATCAGAATTACCTTCACAGTATACACTTACCCCCAGGACTGGTTCCGCACTGGGACCTCCTGTGAAATAAGATACAGTGCAACAATCACAGTACAGTACTTTAACATAGACAAATACCTCAGGCAGTATAACTTTGCTGAAACAAGCAGCTCTGATTTATTTAGGGGGATATAACAAGGACAGGGGGAAATCAGGTTAAATAGCTTATCACTCTACTCATCTACCTATGGCTCTGTGCACAGGCCTATCCCTATCAGTTACTGTCCCTGGGTACCCAAGCCCTAGTGGCTAGTCCAAACCATGGCAGCTGGTAGGGGCCCTTTCACACAGAGAAAAGAAAAATTAAACAGTCAGCAGTACAGTAATTCCATTTGGATTTAATGTGGCAATTCAACAGGAAGCGACCCTGAATTAGTACTCACAACCTCCAAACAAGATAGGGTCCTTCAATGTCAGCAGGGCTACTCTTGAGCACCAAGAGACTCCTCACACATTTATATGGTAAAACAGAAAGTACTATACCAGGCAGGCTGCTTCTCTATCCCGATCGCAATTACTGCACAATACCCGGGAGAACACACAGCAGATTCAGTTCCTGACAGACCGAGTGCAATTCAGCTATTTCTCCAGTCTTCTACAGGGTGAGCCTGGTTTCTACTCTTCAGATATCCTTTGATTCTCTTCACAGGACGGATTCAGTCCTAACAAGCTGCAGACCGGAACTCTGGGCCTTACACACGTTTTTTGACTAAAACTGCACACTGAAAAAGCACAGGGCTCCTTCCTTCTTCACTGTCAGAGCTAAACTGAAACTCCAACAGACAAAACCGGGCACTTCCTTTGAGTTCCTCCCAGTTCTGGACTGGATTGGCTGTCACCACAATAGACTGCTGCTGTTGGTCCAAAAGGTCAAGTTCAAACTACATCTCCCAGAGTCACTGCCCATACAATCCTCTTGTGGCTGGCTCAGATTATGAGTCCAAGTTCTGATTCAGTCAAGGCACCATTTTAGAGCTAGCTTACCCACACTGATTGGTCCAGTTCAGCAGTTCAAAACCAGAATGGGAACTAGGCAGACACAGTTCTGACTGCAAAGAAAGCAGGTTAGACAAACTGTAATTTCATTATTACTCTAAATGATTTCTGGCAAACAGTTACATCTTTCAGATAGGTTCCTTTGCACTCCTAGTGACTGCAAAATGGAGTGAATTGGCAGCAGCTCGAGTGGTACTCAAACAGAAGCACACAGTCCCCCATACAAACTAATTATGTCTGCAAGCAGACAGCTCTTAAAGAGACAGTACCAGAGGTTCTAAAAACACTCACTGATAAATGGCTTAAACGCCAAACACCATTCAGGCTTGGAGCATTCAAGCAAGCTCCTGGAAGTCTTTTGGGAACCCCCATTTGCAGGGGGGTTACAAGTTTCAGCGGTTACTCCTGTTATTCAGGGTATTTGATAGGCTGCTACAGCAGACCGCCATGGAGATAGTGGCTTAGTTACTGAGAAACAGGTTCCCCCTTCAATAATTTAAAGTCAATCGGATGGTAGGTTGGTCTGAACCTGAAGCTAGGGGGGGGGAGAGGGATATTAAGAGTTCATACTGGGACTCGGGGGGGGGCGAATGGCGACATCTTGAGGGCTGACTCATACACGTTTCGGGAAGATTAAGGAGGGCGATCGTAGGATCGGGGGTAGTATGAAGGGGAGCTATGGGAGGGGAAGGAACGAGAGAGAAACCAGGACATGTGATGTAAAGAAAACAAAAAGTATGAGAGTGAAGGTCAAGGGCGAGGTCGTAGTAGATGGGGTCACTTAGAATTCTATCATGGAATGTGAAAGGTCTCAGGGGGAGGAAGAAAAGACTGGTTATACTTAGATACACTAATCAGATGGGGGTACATATTACTGCACTTCAGGAAACCCACTTACTGACTGATGAGTTGCATCTACTTAGGAAGGGATGGGTGGGCAAGGTAATCGGAACTGGATGTCCGAAAGCCTCGGGTGAGGTTGCGATATTAATTAGGAAAGACTGCCCATATACAATTGAGTGCACCCGATCGAGAGAGGATGGTAGGGGAATATACACGATGGGCTCTTTTGGGACACCCACTGGTGTGTGCCTCAATTACGGACCCCCAGCTAAATCAGAATTTTTGCCTCATTGGAGGCTGATTTTGTCGCACTCCTCAGGGCTCATCCATCCTGGCAGGAGACTGGAATATATGTTTGGATAATAGGGTCGACAGGAGTCCCTCTTCCAATAAAGTACCCAGCCCTCGCAAGCAGCACTATATAGATTTTGGAAGTTACTGCACTAGTTGACCCATACAGGATATACAGAAAAGGGGAGACTGAGATGACCTTTTATTCAGGGGTACATAAGACTTACACCAGGATCGACTTTTTTTTGGTTAATAGGGAAGTTTTAAGGGGGATTGTAGGTATGTAGACTCTTGAAAGGACACGCTCTGATCATTCCCCAATACAACTGTTATGGAAGATAGACAACATTCCACTTAAGCCATATCGATGGCATTTGGATGAAGGGGTGTTAACGGTGGACAATATGGTAGCTAAAATGGAGGGTAAACTTAAGGAAATTATTCAGAATCAAATCCCAACTCTTGAGGATAGGAAATTAGCCTGGCCTGTCTGCAAAGTGCTGTATAGGGGATGGGCACAGGAATATACAGCCAGGCGGAACAAACTAAATAGGGCTCGGGAGGAATTCATAATGGCGGCCATCAAGTCATTATCACCTCTAGAAGGTTCCTCTGAGGAGATAGATAGGGAACTAAGAGAACTAAAAGAGGAATTTAGAGGTATACTGTATTATAGGGCAGACCGCTGGCTGGAAAGATTGAATGCTAAATATTTGCTATAGGGGGACATGCCAGGTCGATTATTGGCCCATAGGATTAAGGAGCGGGAGGCGGAGAGAACGATTGTGGCAGTGAAGTTTGGAGATGAGTTTATCTCGGAACCTCAAGGATTGGCAGATGCCTTTGCGGATTATTACGCTGCAATATATCAGGAGGGAGCCCCTAGCTCGGTGACAGAAATCAAGGGGTTCCTAGATGAAATACCGCTGCCTAGATTAGGTCCAGAGCAGGCCCAGGCCCTGGCTGCCCCAGTATCAGAGCTGGAAATTTTGGAGGTAATTAAAGACTTACCAAATGGGAAGGCACCAGGACCTGATGGTCTCCCGGCCAAATTTTATAAAGTTCATGCAGCGACAATAATACCTTTACTGAAAGAACTCTTCTCAACCATTATGAATGGAGGGGTTCCCCACCCTCCACTGTATCAGGCCTATATCACGCTGATCCCAAAACCAGATAAACCAAGATACCTACCAAGTAATTATAGGCCCATAGCTTTAATAAACCAAGATATTAAGATACTCACAAAAATTTTGGCTAATAGGGTCTTGAAAGTTGCTCCGTTATTGATTAGTCAAGAGCAAGTCGGGTTTATGCCAGGGAGGGGGGCTCATGATGCATTAAGGAAACTCCATCATATCTTAGAGAGAGCGGCTGCTTCAAAATCCGCTATGGCTTTAATTGCATTGGATGCCGAGAAGGCCGAGTTTCCCATCAATTTTTATTTCTCACAATGGAGAAAACGGGGTTTCCAAGGGAGTTCCTGGGAGGCCTTAGAAATCTTTATGAAGCCCCTACAGCCCGAGTCCTATGTAACGGATACCTCTCTAAAGAGTTTCTTCTCAAAAATGGAACAAGGCAGGGCTGTCCCTTGTCACCAATTTTATTTAATATCTATCTGGAACCTCTGCTAAGATCCCTTGGGATGGAACCAAGGGTTCAGGGGATTGAAGTTTTGGGGATAGAGCTTAAACTATCGGTGTTCGCCGATGACATCTTGCTGCACTTAAGTAATCCGTCTGAGAGCTTTCAAAGTGCTCTGAAATTATTAGGAAGTTTTAGGGTGTCTAATTATAAGTTAAATTTGTCTAAAACCCAAGTTCTTCCACTCACAGTGTACACTCACAGGAGCGATTTTGAGCATCTCCAACTTAACTGGGCCCTGAAAAATTAAATACCTGGGAATCTGGATTTTGGCCAGATCAGAAGATGGGGTGGAGGAGAATGTGGGTACCATTGTGGCTAAAATTAAACAGGATATTGAAAGGTGGAGGAGGCTTCCTCTAAACTTCACTGCCAGACTGGGACTAATTAAAATGAACCTTCTGCCTCGACTGCTGTACCCGATTTGTCTCTCTCCTTATATTATCCCGAAGGGTAGGTTCATTAGTATTCAAAGGATTATTTCAGAATTCCTATGGGGTTCTAAACCCCCTAGGAGGAAACATGCCGTTTTACGCCTCCCCCATCTGAAGGGTGGCATGAAGTCTCCTGATCTAATGTTATACTATGTAGCAGGGCAACTAGGATATATGGGACGTTGGGACAGGCATCGGGGAGACGAGGCATACACGCCAATATGGCTGCGAATTGAACAACTTATCCTAGAAGACATAAAACTCTCCCCAACTGCACTATTATATGTAGATCTGGAGACTTTGCCTGGCATAGGAAAGCAATGTCCGATATATAAATCAGTTAAAGCGTGGTGGGAGTGGCTAACCCCAGGGCAAAAGAGAACACAAAGGGGGGCAAGGGAACAGCCTATAGTGGGAAACCCTAATCTCTACGCCTGGGAAACCGAATACTGAGAGGTCAGTGGGCATCACTGCTGTCGGATTCCAAAGTGGCAGACTTTACAGCCGCAGACAGGGTGCTCTTGCCAACACAAACTAGGGACTGGGATTTTTTTTAAAAGATCCAAATTACTAAGCTGTTACAGAAGTTCACAGAGATAATAAAAATGGGGAGAAAATAAGGTGTTTACGTGGGATCATTTAAGGAATTGGATCTTTTACAACATCCCCTATCCAAAGTATACAAGGTTCTATTAGACTATGTTTGCACAGACCTCGAAAATCGGATAACTTATTGGGAAAAAGCACTATCCCCCCTGAGACCGGACTGGATAGAAGTTTGGAAACACATGAAAGACTTGCCTATACCGAAGTATAATACTATGCAATTTTTTATTTGTTCAAATATCTACAACACCCCTGCTAAGTTGTGTTCTAGAAAACTCAGACTGACAGATTGGTGTTTTCGCTGTGGCATAGAACCAGGAGACCTATTACATGTATTTTGGATGTGCTCTCGAATTCAGCCACTTTGGGTTCAAATTGAAAAAGAAATGGACCCGATATTAAACTACTCGAGAGTACATCAGCCAGAGAGATATGCATATTAGGGACATGGGAAGATATAAAGGACTTAACCAAGTATCATGTGTCCCTTATGGCAGCTGTAGTTAAAGCATTTGTCACAGACATTGAGAGGATAGACCTCCTACAGGTCCTGGAGAGACTTAAACAGCATATGCTGATGGAAGGGAAAAAGAAATTATACGACAGAAAATGGGGGACCCTAGAGGCAGTGCACTCAGTGCAGTTGAAAGGTCCTCGGGTTCAGATCTGTCTGTCTGGAGAAGAGTAGCTGGTTAAATTCTTATACGACAAAGCCTGAGGGGTTTGTTAGTGCATGGAATTATAAGATTGATACTAGATAAGTTCTATATACGTTTAATTATCACTCTCACATATTCTTGTTTGCCTAGGTTATAAGATATGCTTTTTCTTGGTTGGGCACATGGGATTCTCTCTCCTTCCTAGGGACACAGTTATTCAAAGATAGTCCGGAAGAAGTATATTTATGGATTGGAGTGACAATCAGACATAACAAATCGGACTATGATTAAGGCTAGACAAATTCCGAACTCGAAGAACTGATTTGAAGGTTACTTTAGTGAGAAATGGAGTATACTGTTCGGGGACTATAAAATGTAACTGTGATTGTACATAGTTTGGGGGATATATATATAGTTTCCACATCCAGTTTAGGGATGTGGGCCTGGGTGTGTATCCTGGGATGTATGTGTGTTCGTTATTGTGTTGGAAACAACAATAAAATCTTAATAAAGAGGCTTTAAAAAAAAAAAAATTAGATGACTTCTAAAATTACAGGTTTGGAAGTCAAAAATGATGAATTTTTCTGAAAGAAACTGTATTTTACTACTAATATATTATTAATATCCATAAATTTGTCCTTTCTAGAACACTGACTTCAAAGGTGGGATTCTGGAAGTATTTTGACTTCCAAAAAATTGGAATGACTTTCCAGATTTTGACTCCTGAAAATTTTAGACTTCCGCTGAAAATAAATTAACTGAACCCCTGCACAAGGCTTCCCTTTTACTAAATGTACACCAGAGCAATTGCCTGATTTTTTTTCCATTGAGATTGCCAGTTATCCAACAGCCACTGCTTAAATTTTTTGCTCACAGCAGTAGCTAAACCTTTCAGCTGTTTACCGAAACCTGATGTATGGTGTTTTCACAGAAGTCCTTTTCAAACCCCTTTTTTTCATTCAACTCCTTTTAAAATCTTTTTTCACATTAGTAACGTAATGAGCTTGTTTGTTTTAGCAGTTTGCGTTGGTGATTTCATTTCAGGCTAAAGCAAGTGGTTATATAGGCAGACGTGGGGGGACTGCTGCAGCTGTCTTCTCTGGTACACTAAATTCTGCTATTACTTGTCATGTTGCTTCCCAGCTCAGCACACAGTGCTTTCACACACACAGTTTTGTCTATATATATATCTTTTTTTGAATGAGATGTGAGTACAATATGGACACACTATTGCGTTTGTCACTGTTTTGTTCTATCAAGTAGCATGGCAGCATTCATCTTTAACCAATGAATTACTCTCTCAACAGTGACATCACATTGAGTGGTGCATTTGAAGAACGGCTACACGTCCACTGGCCATGCCCCCTGACGAGGTCTCTGTTGAGACAAAGTGCTGGGGCAGAGGCTAGTTCTCCTCATTGGACCTCACCAGCTTTAATGCCATTGTGTGCCACCATGGAGTCTGGACTCTCTATGCAAGTGACCCATTTTGGATTTGGAACTTTTTGAACAGTGTCTTGCCATATCAGGGTCACCATCATCACAGTCCTACTCCTGGCGCTCTGCTGGCACTTTGGCGGTATACTAGCTTGTCAATGCAAATAGGTGGACCCCTAGAAATAAAGTAATCCGCTTTTTGCTAATTTCAGCTACTGGTATCCTTTATGAGTCCCTGAGTGCTATAACTTTTGGTGGTTTGGCATTCAAAAAAAACACCCGGCCAATCTGTTGGTACAACAGTAGGGCTATTGCTTGGCAATCCATGTGCGAGAACGAGCCCAGGTTGTCAGGGGCTGGGCAGAGTGGAAGAAGCTCGAGCATGAAAGAGAATGCACTCTTCCTTCAGGAAAGAACGGTCGCTGCCTGTGCCCCCTGGTGACCACAAGTGGTAGTGCAGCAGAGGTACTACAGAAAGGTGGGGAGGATGACAGACGGAATCTGCGCTGCTGCTCTTAGTGGGTGCATGCATTTAGATTCCCAAGCGCACCTACGTCCTTAGGGAACGGGAGCATGGAACAAGGGAAAAAACCCAGATACGATTCAGGATGATGGTGCACACTCAGGCTCTAGCCCAACCGGCCAGCCACCCTACTCTGGAGGTCCTCATATAAAAGGGCCAACACCTTCCTTGGTGTGGCCAGCCAGGTAAGACCCACCTCAGGGGGTAAGGGGAAGATTGGAAAGGGTTAAGCACTGGAGAAGGTAAAGTATGGGGCTGGGTGGTAGCCGCTGGAGTGAAGGGGCAGCGCCAGAGTGAAGAGGCAGCGTCAGACTGAAGGGAGCAGCACCAGAGTGAAGTGAGCAGCACCAGAGTGAAGGGGGCAGCGCCAGAGTGAAGCGGGCATGAAAAGAATATTATAGTTGAAAAACACACTAAAAACATAAGCTGGCCCCGTGGTGCAGAGAGCGGAGGTGCTGCAAGCACCTTAGCTCGCACCATGCCTGTGACTAGAGTTTGGGAACAAGCTTTGGTCACCAGGGGTGGGCGGGGGGCTTGGGAGAGGATCGAGCAGCTCTCTCCTAGACTGGGATGGTGTTCTTTCCTGGCTCTTGGCTGCCACCAAGTGGAAGCCTGGTGGTAGCACTGATGCTCAGGGGACAGACATGAGTCAGGGGAGGGTGGAAGAAGCTGCAGTTCCAGAATGCACACATGCTTCCATGCACATGCATCCCCCATGCCACCGCAGCTCCAGGTTGTAGGGAGAAAAGCCTGGTGAAAAATATGGGGAGCAGGGCTTAAGTGAAGCCTCACTCATGGTACTGTGACCCAATCTGCTGCTCCAGTTGAGGGGGGGGACTTCTGGATGAGAGCCACCGGGTGGGGTGGAGGATGGCCCTGCCCCCAGCCTGTCTCAGGAGGCAATCCTTGGGGGAACCTACCCTCTGATCAGGAGAGAGGCCAGGGATGGTTGATGGTACCCAAGGACGAGGTTGGGTAGCCGCCCAGTCTGTCCTGGAGAAATAAAAAAATTTATTACAAAAAAAAAAAATATTAAAAATGAGGGCTTCATATCTAGTAAGATGACTCATTCTTATTACCTCTTTTGCTGCTGAATGGGAATCTCCCGAACCAGCTTGGAGATGGTGTATCGAAATTCCAGCTCTCCTTTGTTCTCAATATTGAAATACCCTGGCTTGCGGGAGCCGATCACTAAGGCCCCAAAGTTGATATCGTTCAAGGGGTAGATGTTGTACTTTGAGAAGACCGCCCGGACAGACAGTTTCACTGGAATCCTGGCAATGGTCTCGCCACCTTCAGATATGTTTGGCTCTATAACCTGGAATCAATGATTATGAGTTATGAATTGTGACCAAAGAAATGGCTGAAGTTAATACCAATACTAAACAGGTAAAGGGCACCTTAACTGTGTAAACGTATTACAAATACAATAAAAACAGTAACTAGCAGAATAAGAGACAGTAAGTAAACAATAAGACACTCCAGGCTGGAATTAATACAGCGATTGTCCTATACCCAGGGGATGGCTGAGGACCAATGCCACAGCAGACAGAGAGCTTTACAGCTCCTGAAAGTGCCATAATTGCAGCTTAAAAGCCAACCCTGGAGTGTCTTAGTGCATTTATAAAATGGGTTTTAGTTCTGCCGTTGGAAGAATTTGCTAGAGGGTGCTACAGGAACATGTTCTGTTTTCTGGGCTATGGTATGCCTTCTTTAGTGTGCCATTTAATTTATTACTTGGTGACAGGGTAAGTACACTAGAGCAGAGACAAGAGGGAGGCAGTATAGCACAGTGGTTTAAGGGTCTGAGCTGCAAATCTGGTGACATCCAGCAGACCAGAACTGGGTTTGAATCCCACAGCTTCCACTTGCATACTATGTGACCCTGAGCAAGTCACTTAACTTCCCTGTGCTCCCAGGTCGCACCTGTAAAAAAGCTTTCAGCTTAGTGTGCTACTCCCGGTTAAACAACTAGAAAAAAAAAAAAAAAAAAAGGTCATACTTTTGTTTTATAAATGACCTTTGTTTTCTTTATGGTTAGTTTCTTCACAGTTTTGCATTTCTTTCCATACAGTAGAAGTTGCAGACAGGATGGGTAGGATACAATAAGCTAAGCAAGTATACAAAAGTATTATACAGCAGTCTAACTGCCACAACCATTCAGCACTTAGAATTAGCCTACCTTTTACACATCATACAAATGTTACCACGTGCTGACTGCTCGAATGTTTACCACAGCACTCTCACTAATGCTACAAGCATCCAGTAAGGGTCTTGCAGTTTCTCTGGCATGAGAGATGCTGCTATAGTTTGATCTCTTTGCACCTGGTGACCATTGCCGAGCATCCTGACGGAGCGTGTTTGGGCTAATTGAATTTTGTCTTTATTTACTCAAAGCTGTGAGCCAAGATCACACGATGCCTTCTTGGTTATTTTGGTGACTGTGGAATTGGGTATTTGGGAGCAGGGAGGAAGGCAGCAAAAAGGAGGGATCCAGGGAAGGAGCAAGCCGGACCAGCAGGCGCCATAGGTTTGCACGCCAGGCCATGTGGCTACAAGCACCCAATAGGGGTCTTGTTCTTCCTATATAAGACCCAGGGGTTTCAAGCGACCCTTCGTGTGAGTGACCCCGAAGCATGAGTGCCATGAAGCAGGAGTGTGGCATCTACCTAAGTTGTTGTGTGGATGTCGGTAGGACATCCGTAGGGAGGCCCACAGGCCACACTACTCAAAGGAGGGCAGGTAAGACAAGTGAGGAAAGGGAGACGTAAGGAGGGGTTTGACAGGAATATTACCTATGCAGGCTTAGTCTCAGCAGGAGGCAGCTCGTAGGGGCTGCAGCTTGTCCTTAGCTAGGGTCCCTATCGAGGGCAGGCCTACAACTAACAGTTAGAGTACTCCGTAGGAAGGCAACTAGCTTGAGGGACTATGGGCTGAAACTAGTCCATTTCTTGGGTAGGTTTTCATCTAGCCTAATGACAGAGGTACTCTGCAGGGGAGCAACTACCCCTCAGCTAGGAGTAGATAGCAGTGTTGTTAGGGGGTCTTAGTTACTCCTTATCTAGGGTCAGCTTACATGGAAGTTAGCAGGCAGGAAATTAGTTAGTGGACTTTAACGTATAACAAGGGCTGACTAGGCATTTAAGGAGCCACACAAGTAAATCAGTTGCTAACCCCAAGTAAAAGCTTCATAATGGAAAGGAAGATAGCCAAGTATAATAATAGAGAAAGACTAAAGTGTTAATATATGGAGAGGGGGCAGGGTGAAGCAGGTAGAGTGGTGAGGTGTAGGGGGTGTGGGGCAGCAGTATTTCTGGGAACTCTCTGGGAGGTGGGGGGGTGCATGGTTTGTCAAAATATTAGGCAGCTGAGAGCGTAAGAATGGCAGGTGAGGCAGGAGAGAGGTGCACTGGTGGTGGTGGAGATTCATAGGGTAATGATGGGAAGGGAAGAGAAGAGGGATCAAGGGGCTTGGAGGCAGGTAAGGGGGAGTGGGCGGGGAGTGAAGCCAAGGTGGGGTGGGTGGGTGGCCAAGTGGGAGAGGGAACAGGAAATTAGGCAGGTCCCCTGGGTCTCCCACCCCCGACAGGAGAGAAGGCCCAGAGAGGGAGAGTGGATAACAGTAAGGGGGAAGGTAAGACAGGAATGGGAGAGGATCTTTTGGGAGCATCTCCAGGATTACTGGTGCAAAATAGATTTCTTCCACTGGACTTCAGAGGAGAGGGAAAGTGGTGACAAGGAAAAGGGCAGTGAGAGAGTGAGGGTTGGTGGTGGTGCTGGGGATGTCAAGGTAAGTAGGGAGAAGGGGCAGGAGGAAGTGACTACACGTGAGAGTGGGAGGGCAGGTGTAGCAGGGAAGGGGGTAGTGAGCAAGGGAGAATGACGGGATAGGCAAGAGGGGGGACAGAAGGGGAAGGTGAGGGCATGCCAGTGGGGAGAAAGGTTCAGGAGGTGGGGACAGGGACAGCGGGTGTAGAGAGTCAGGAGGGAGTACAAGAAGGACAGGAGGAAAAGAAGGAGGCAGGAGGGAGTGGGCAGCAGGATCAACAGAGGGAGGGATGGCCCAGGATGTGGGGGTGTTCTTGGGGGATTCAGTAGTGAAGGGGTGAGATGGGGAAAGGGTCTGGGGCAAACCACAGAAGGGTTGAATGCATGCTGGGGATGAGGGCAGGGAGGGTGGGACCTCTAGCAGGTACAGTGCATAGGACAAGAATGGGGGAAACCTCACAGTATTGTGCACCTGAATATGAATACCCTTGCAGGATGGGAGGTGGGGGTAGTGCAAGACAGGTTCTAGGATGTGGGGAGAATCTGCAGGGTGGAAGGGAAGTCAGTAGCTTTCTCGGAGGTGCTTCCAGTCCTAAGGGTAAGTACGGCAAGGAAGTTAAGGCTTGCCAAATTTAACGAATGGCTTAAGGGGTGGTGTGAGGTGGCAGTGTACGGGTGTGTTGGTGGTTGGGGGGCATGGGATAACGAGGACCTGTGTTCACTGGAGAGGCTACCCCTAAGTAGGAAGGGTACAAGGGTCCTGAAAGGTAAGCTTGAGGACTTCATGATTAAAAAAATAAATTTAAACTAATGGTTGTGGGGTAGGGGGGCAGCTGGGTGCACAGCACCCTTAGTCACCTGGTGGAAGAGGCTGACAGGTCTCCCCCCCCCCACTCAGGACAGCATGCAGAAGAGAGATATGGGAGGGGTGGGAGAAGAGGGAAGGAACCAAGGGAAGAGGGGGTTGGAAGTGGACAGGTCTGGAGTAAGGGAAGTCACAGTAGAGGGTGGTGTCTCTAAACATCAGAAGTCTGGGGAATAAAATGGCAGAATTGCAGTCACTGTTGGTAGAGGGAAAGGTGGACATAACGGCCATCATAGAGACCTGGGCCATGCAAACCACAACTGTCAGTTCCAGGGTATAAAATGTACAAAAAGAGGGAGGGGCGTGACCCTGTACATGAAGGAGGGGATAACTTGTACCAGAGAGGAAGAGGCAGAGGGTATGTCTGAAGCTCTATGGGTACAAGTACAATCCGCAGAAGGGAGGAAACTAAGAATGGGGGTGGTCTACAGACTGCCTTCTTAGGATGAGGAACTGGAGAAGGTATTGGGGTCCCAGATCATAGATATTTCCCTCAGGGGGGAGGTAGTAATAATCTAGGGATTTCAATCTACTTGGGGTGGACTGGAGAATCCCTACTACCTCCTGCACTACAGAAATTTATTTTGTTTTGTTTACCAGGTGAGTACCCATAGCCAAAACATGACTATTTTCAGGCACGACCCGGGAGGTTACAATGACACAGGAAATACAGTAGTTTCAGGGTGAGACATAGGAAACCAATTTACAGTACATGAGTGAAATAAAAACAAGATAGGACAAGAATTCAATAATATAATGACAGTAAATTGTAAAAACACAACCAGTTAGAGGAATCTAGTTAGGGTGAGGATGCAACTAACAGTAGTGAGAGATAAATGGAAGTACAAAGAACGAAATGACGGAATAGGTGGAGATAGAGGCAGGGAGGAAAACTGTGGAAAATTCATGGGGGGGGGGTTGAAGCATGAGCAGGAGGCCTGGCTAAAGAGGAAAGAGCGATATTTGTTTTGAACTGAGCATGACTGGAAGCAAGGCAAACATCAAGAGGCAGGGAGTTCCACAGTTTGGTCGCTGAGTGGGAGAAGGCTAGGTCACCTTTGTAAGATTTGCTCCTGGGAACATGTAGCAGAGATTTATCGGCTGACTGAAGACCATGGGAGGAAGGTAGCGGAGATAGCAAAGAGGCAAGTGAGACAGGGAGACCTGCTCTAAGGATATTGTCATTTAGGGAGGCTAGGGCATGGGTACGAGCGGAAGAGGATGGTAGCCAGTTTAGCGCAGCATAGAGCTGGCAGTGGTGTTTTGACCAAGAGGAGGCAGAGGCATATCTACAGATACTGTTGTAGTGACATCCCATTTCCTAAGAAGGGTTTTAGATGCATTAAGGTAGATTACAACCCCATAGGACAGTGATGGCAGCAAGAATCCACAGGCTATAGCGAGTCTAGCAGACTGCGTAATGGCATAGCTAGTTTTGTAGGCAACTTCAATCTTAGAGTATACCGATTTACATGTTGACATGATGTGCTTATCAAAAGTTAAGATTTTCATCAAGGAGGACTACGAGGTATCTAAAATAGCATACAGATTCCAGAAACAACCTGTCCTGACCAGATATCTTGAACTGTGCTCGATTGGCTTTTAATTTGATGGTAGAGCCAAACAGCATTGTTTGCGTTTTAGCGACATTAAGTATTAGCTTATGTCGGCCTAGCCAAGATTGGATAGACATAAAGGCGGAGGAGAGAGTAAGGTTGATGTGGAACATATCCCTATTACTGCAGTACAGAAGTAAGTCATCAGCATGTAAGATGGAGGAGCAGCCGGGGATAGAGGACCAGATACTGTTAATAAAACCAGAGAAAAGAAGGGGGCCTAATATAGATCCCTGGGGAACTCCAAGATTAATGGATCTAGAGCCAGACAACGCAGAGTTGAATTTAACAGTGTGGGTTCTATTAGCAAGATAGCTATTAAACCATGTCACCAAGTGGGGGGAGAAGTTGAGGGCGAGGAGGCTATTTAGGAGAAGAGGACGATCAACAAGGTCAAACGCCTTGGTAAGGTCGATAAAAACAGCACCGGTAAGAAGGCCAGAGTCCATGGCAGCTAGGTATCATTTGTGAAGTGGAGCAAGGCAGTAGCGGTGCTATGCCCTTTTCGAAAGCCATGTTGAATAGGTGACAGCAGATTATACTTGGTTAGGAATTCAGTGACTTGGGTTGATACTAACATTTCAAGTATTTTGCTCAATACTGATACTATAGCGATAGGCCTATAGTTTGCCATATCTTTTCTGCCATCCTTCTTAAAGACTGGCGTGACTTTAGCCATTTTCCAGATATCAGGAGCAATGCCATTACAAAGGGAGAGGTTTAGGATCCAGGACAGAGGCTGGGTAATAAATGATGCGGCCAGTTTTAGAAGTTTTGGCTCAATGCCATCACAGGCCACACCAGTATTATCGGAAATGGAGTTCAGTATTCTGAGAACTTCAGATTTAGATATGGACTTAAAATAAAAAAGGAGGGTACAGACCAGATGGGGTTGGGGGAGAGGGTAGGTGAAGGGGTAGGAAATGAGGAAAGATGACGTGAGGCTAGACAGCTCAGAGAATTGCTTATTAAAAGCTTCTGCAATGGTCTTAGGATCAGTGCAATGAACTCCATCAATAATCATTTCATTGGCAGAGAGTTTGTTTAGACCCTAAGAAGGTTTTTACATGGGCCCAGAATTTCCTGGGGTCACCAGATGCATCAAATAAAAGTCCCTTGCAGTAAGAGCTCTTTGCAAGCCTGATTTGTTTTTTACATGCATTCCTCTGAGCCCTATAGGTTTGGTGGTCAGCTTGGAGGCCAGATTTTCTAAAACGCCTCCCAGTTCTTGTCTCTGATCCTTAGTGTTGCCAACAGATTTTTGTGTAGCCACCTTGTGGGTTTGACTCGGACTCGACGGGTCACAAGGGGTGTGTGCCAATTCTGAAGGGCAGAAAACTGGTCCAAAAAATAGTCAAGAGCTACCTGGGCATCCTGTGACTGATACAGATAGGACCAGTCAATAGACGATACTTCATACAGGAACGTAGCCTGATCCACGTTCGCATAGTTCCTAAAAGCAATAAAGCGAGGCAGCTGAGGCAGGGAAATTGAATGTTGCCACACACAGAAAGTGGGGGAATGGTCCGATATAGCATCTGGTAAAATACCAGCAGCCACAATTCTATCTGCCCTATTGGTTAAAACCCAGTCAAGTAGTGTGCTAGATGTAGCATTAGAGGTTATCCTGGTGGACATAGTCATGATTTGGTGCAGGTTGTAGCTTTGGACTAAAGATAGGAGTGAGTTTGGGATGTTTCCAAGCCAGTTCAGATTAATATCGCCAAGAATAAGTAGTTCATTATGGCCAGCAATTTTTACTGAATCTTCCAAAAATTTAGTGAACCTGGCTATTCCACTCTGGGACGGGTTATATGCAACAACTATGTGTAGATTTTTTGCTCCCATATGGAGGAGGGCATGAAGGGATTGACACGCAGAGATTGAGATGCTTTTTGTAGGAGAGATATTTAGATGCTCTTTATATAACAGTGCAACTCCCCCACCCTGCTTGGAAGACAACCTGTCATTCCTGATGAGATTATAGTTACTTAATGAGCAAACTGAGCCAGGGGTAGTAGGCTTGAGCCATGTCTCAGATATACATAGTATATCAGGGTTATGGGTGGAGACCCAAGCTTCCAGCTCAGTGAAATTTCACATCAGGCTCCTAATATTTAGATGAGCTATGCGGAGACCTGCAGTAGTAGCCCAGGACGCATCGGTGCAGTGCTGATGATGAGCAGGACCAGGGTTCACTTCAACATCACCCGCCAACAGGATAGCGAGGAAATGAAAATTACGTACCTACCGTAATTCTTGATCTTCTCTTGTATCTTCACCATTCATTACTGCTTGGGTTAAGCCGGGGGCGCGCACCCGCTACGGGAGGTTTTTTTTTTTTGGAGTCGGCTCCAATGGCGCCGCCCTCGAGGACGACATACTGCGTCATGCGTGAGGGGCGGCCGTTAGGTGCCACAGACTCCTCCTCTATCTCAGTTCTGGTAGCCGGAGAGGCGAAAATAAAGGGTAAGAAAAAAGAAAGCGAGGCAAGGGAGCCGAGGGATAGAAAAAGGAAAGGAAATAAACTGAAAAAGGAAAAAGCCGATGGAGAATAGACAGAGGAGAGAGAATTCCTGCCCTAAGGGACCGCAGGGCCTCCTTTCCGGGGCGGCTCTAGGGGAGGAACAGAAAGAAGGAAAGGGAAGCAGAAGAAGAAGAAGAAGAGAAAGAGGCATGTTGAGAGGGAGAACAGTGCCCATCGAGCATTGGTTGAGAGGCTTATAGGCTCGAAACTAACAAGGGAGCAAGAATCCCAGTTGCTAGGACTGAGGGGAGGTTCAACTGAACCACTTGAACAGATCCGAATGAGGGCGGACTCTCTGAACTCTCAACATGCCAAGTCCCTTCATCCTAGTTGAGGGCTCCTAGACTGCCCGGGCAGAACCTGTTCCAGGTAGAGTGCCCATCCAGGAACGGGACTAAGTCCCTTAGCACCTTGTTAAGTGCTAACACAGTAGTGTATGGGAAAAACTATGCCTCCTCGAAGGCAGTTTTGTATGAAAGATAGAGTGGAACTCAGTCAGACTCCCTAAGGCAAGGCAAACAGATGCTCAGAGCTGACAAGTTCAGTCAGTATTTAGAAGAGCTCGAAATAATACCTGCCAGGAGGATTCTAGACTTTGCCGAGGCCCAGTCAAAGCATGGCCATTTGGGCTGTGAAACTGCATAACCTGAAGAAGGTATTTAGGAATCGCACCCTAAGGGCGGTCAGAAAGAGTTCCCTCAGAATTAGAGAAATACAACCGTGCTCGTTCCTCTTTACCTTGAGGAAAAAAGGGGATCCATTCACTAAGAATACAAAACAGAAAGTTTTTTTTTGGCATAAAGGCCAAGGGGAGTAAGAGGAACGAGATGGGAGGGGGAGTCGCCACAGAAGGAGGCCACTGAGGGGAAGGTGGTTGGGTATCAGTAATGAATGGTGAAGATACAAGAGAAGATCAAGAATTACGGTAGGTACGTAATTTTCATATCTTCCCTTGTCAATCTTCACCATTCATTACTGCTTGGGTGAGTACCAGGCCCCCTCCCCCCTTAAAAAGGGGGGGTAGAACCCTGAGGGAACAAGACCCCCAGCCTCCTGTTGGTGAGAAAACAGAAGGGGAAGACCCTGGCTAATACAGAGAGCAGCCTAAGTGGGAGAAGAGCTAGGAGGTGCCCCCCGAGGACGGGGAAACGGAGGAAGCCCCTGCAGAAGTCTCCTAGCTCTAGAGGAAAAAAGACGGGTCCCCCGGAAAGCGGAGCGAATCACCCTACGCCGGGCCTGGGGTGACAACCTTGATAGACGAAGCCATGCCGTCCGCCTAATGCAGATCGCTGTCCCCGCAAGCCTGGAAGCCACCTCACTGGCATCATAAGATGCCCTAGCTTGGTGTCTTGCCAGCTCCAGGCCTATAGCAGACAGGGCAATAGCCTGTCTGGTGTGCTCCATATCAGGCATTGATGCTAAGAGCTGGGAGAGCATCGACCACAGATGCCGATTGTAGAGCGTGGTGAGCCTGATGTGATGCAATGCAAGCCACCGAAGAGAAGAGAACACTCTTAGCCCCCACCGGTCGAGGTGTAGGGATTCGAATCGCGTGGGCGGTGCGTCGCCAGGCGGCACGCCCAGAAGGAGTCTCTAGGTAGACCAAACCCGAGGACGGGTTGGGAAGGGTACCACAGGATTCCAGAGGCGGCACAAACCTTCGACAACAGTCTGCCGGGCTGGAGAAAGGGCGGCTGGCGACTGCCAGGAACGGATAGATGCCTCCTGGAAGGGATAGGCCAGGAAGGTACCACCAGGTGTTGGGCACTAGAATTCTCCAAGGAATTCACGCGTCTCTCATTCAGTATTGTCTCTCCTAACGTAAGAGATTCGAAGATCCCTCACCATCCTCGAAAGGAATCGCTGATATTCAGTGAAATCAGCGTCGGAAGAAAGGTGAGAAAGGGGTTCCTCTCCCTCAGAGGAGGAAGACGAGGATGATGGAGAGCTCGAATGTCCAGAAGATTCCTGCAGCGGTGGGGAGAATCGAAAGACCCGCTCATGCATATGTCTAACGTATAAGGGGAAGGCCGCCGCAGAACCTCTGAACTGCTCCCAGGATAACGGACCCGTAGGACCGACATGGCCTGGAAGAGCGGGGGGTGGAAGCAGAGGTACTGGAGAAGGGCACCTGCGAAGAGGCAACTGACCTCTGCTAGGACTCTGAAATCTGGGGAAGGGAGCCCGAGCTGGCGGGATCCCGGACAACAAACCAGGCCGCAAGACGAGACCCTGGGGATGCGATGCCTGGAAGAGCCCAGGGGCTCTTCCTCTGTAGACGAACCGGGACTCGCATGGATCCAGAAGAGCAGTCCACAGTAACCACCGAGGAAACCCCAGGGCCCAAGAGGGAAAGGCGGATTCGGCGCTAACAGACTCCTAGCCACCCCACTGCAGGGGGCCGGGCGGAGACCGCGACACCGGCCCCGGACTCGAGACAGCCCTCCTCCTCGACCCAGCGGCTCCCCACCCCGAGGGTGGCAACAGCACCCGGAGGGTAGCTGTCACAGCACCCCCTAGGAGGGGACGCCCCCAGTCCCCACCACATCACCCCCCGGGACCCAGGGCCACCCTAGCCTGAGGGCCCTCAGGGAGGACGGGAGAGAGGACAGCGGGAGGGGCCCACTGTGCCGCCTAGCACTGCGCCACTGGGGACCCCGACCCCGAAGAGTCAGGGAGCCAGGATGGGTCCTCATCTGAATCATCGGCCTCCGAAGAGGACGAGACCAGCAGAACCTCGATGCTGGCAACCCCAGGGGTCCCCGGAGGAATGGTGCTGGATGACCCCAGCCCACCTGCGACAGCCAGGCCCGGTCCTGGCCCCCCTGCCACGCCAGTTAGGCCTACGGCGCCGCCCCTGGCGTTGGAACCTAACCCGGCGCCGCCGGAGCGCAAGCAGACCCTGCGGCTCGCTATGGCGCCTAAGGTGTAGAGCAGTGCCGCCTGATCACCGGGCGAGATCCAAACAGCCAGAAGGCAGCGCCGAGGTCCACAGTGCCAGGCCCAGCAGGCGGGGCCTCGACACTGGGAGCCTGCACCTCGAGGAGGTGACTGCCAAGGCGGTGTCCCGTCGCAGCCCAGGTGGGACTACGACGTTCCCTGGTACACCGCGAGAAACTTCCTCTTGGCAAGAAAGAGGAGAAGCCTCCTCCTCCATGGACCGTTAGAGACCGGGAGGGACTCGGGAAGGGCCTAAAGATCTTACCTGGGAGTCCTTGGAGCGACGCCGCCCCTCGGTCATCAAGCGGGGCCTTGCCGAGCTTGAACGCTCGGACTTCGAGGACACGACGGTCCATGGAGAAACAAGCGTCGCATGCATCCATGTTGTGGTTGGGTCCCAGGTAACGGAGACAGACATCATGCCGGTCCAAGACGGAAAAATGCCAGCCACAGGAGCACCGATGCATAGGGGCGCGGCCCGCTCGACTTACGCTTGCTCCTGAACCGGACATGATGCGAACTAAACAAGGAAAAAAAGCAATAAAGCACTCGCCAGAGATAGAAAAACAAAAGGAACGGCTTACCGTGTATGGCGCCGAGGAATTGTGAAAACCTTCTGAGAAAACGAGGGAGTCTTGAAGAAACCGAAACACTATACGCTACCGCCAGAGCAGGTGCAGCCTCGACGGCGGGAGAAACAGAACTGAGATAGAGGAGGAGTCTGCGCACCTAACGGCCGCCCTTACGACATGCGGTATGTCGCCCCGAGGGCGCGCTGGAGCCGACTCAAAAAAAAAAAAAAACTCCCGTAGCGGGTGCGCGCCTCCGGCTTAACCCAAGCAGTAATGAATGGTGAAGATTGACAAGGGAAGATCAGAAGATACCAGAGTTTACGATAACTAAAAGGAGTAATAACTGTGGATTTTGTGCGAAGTTTAAGAACTAAGTAAGTGGTCATGAGATAGCTAAGAAACCTTGGAATTACCAGTGGAGTGAGGTCTGGACAGATATTCGCTCTGACCAGCATGTTCGAGAAGTAAAAATCTTGAACAGGGTAGTGCTGCCAGGAACTAGGATAGGAACCCGGGACCAAAAAGAGTCTTGCTAGTGAAAGTAGCAGCAGGCTGGCTATCAAAGACAGCAGCACAGTATGAGCCACGATTTACCAAACTGCACACAAAGATAGAACTCAAGAGAGACAAGAACTAAGCACAGGCGCAGTTTGCGTGCAAGCACTCTGAAATATTATTAATGAGCACTAGTCACAGTTTCCAGAAACGCCCCTAGTGGTAAGATCTTATAAGGAGCAAATGGCAGATCAGCCTGTTAGTCATATGAATGAAACTGACTAGAACTTAGCTATCTAAGTAGCGAAGTGCCAGCAGGTTAACAGCTGTGCTTACAAGCGCCAAGCGAGTTAAAGTTCAAGCTCCAGAGCGTCAGGTTCAATACCTTGCTTACTGTCAGTTTTTCGGCTGAAGTGGGCGGTCTCCTGATCACAGGACCACCGAGGCAGAGAGGTCTCAGGGCCGTGGAGGATCCGGGTTGCACCCGAGGTGGGCGGGGAGACAGGAGGGGAGCGAGGCTAAGAAGGGAACGCTTGTAGGCAGGGCTGTATAGAGACAAAGGAAATAGGGTGGGTATAGTCAGGAGAGATTACGATAAGCTGGGTCAGGAGAAAACGAGGTAGCAGATTTGAAAAGGCAAAGGGAAAAGACTAAGAAAAAATAAAGAACAAGCAGCATAAGTTTGCCACTAATGGGACAGTGCAGTCTTTAACAGCCCTAGCTTATACTAATACTGCCGGATGCCTTCCAGAGTGCTTTCCTGACTCAAGGTGTCATGGAGCCCATCAGAGAGAGGGCCATCCTGGATCTGCTCCTGGTCAACTGTACACATGTTCAAGATGTGAAGGTGGTTGCACCGCTTGCAGGAAGTGACCATCACACAGTGTGGTTACACCTGGACATGGGCAGAGGGACAGTCAGGACCAAGACGAGGGTCCTGGACTTCTGAAGGGCTGACTTTCATAGGATGGGAGAAGCTTTGAAAGGACTTCTTGCTGAGATCAGAGTGGGTATGGATGTGGAAAAGAAATGGGCCATAATAAAGAAGGGACTGGTGAAGGCCACTAGTGAGTGTGCCAAAATCAAAGGTAAGAAAACGAAGGCCAGGAAGTTCAGCTGGTTCGGCAAGGAGGTGACCAAAGTGGTAGGGGGCAACAGGGCAGCCTTCAGTTAATACAAGTGTACCTAGAAGGAGGAGGATAGGGTAGACTATGCTGCTAAATCAAGGGAGGTGAGCAGGGTAGTAAGAGAGGCAAAGGCTATGAGGGGAGCACAGCTAGCACAGGAGGTAAAAGTGGGTGAGAAGGCCTTTTTCCAGTACATAAGGGAGAAAAGAAACATAAAAGACAAGACTGTCAGGTTGAAAAAGGAGGGAGGATGGGCAGAGGGTAGAGAAGAAAAAGTGAAGGTGCTTAAGTACATCTGTTCATTCTTCTCTTGGGTGAAGGACTGACCAGTACCACAAGGGATCAGGGGTTGGGGACTGGCAGCGGAAAGTCACAGACGGCGCAATTCAAGTTGATAGGGTACTCAAGGACATAAGGGCCCCAAAGGTAGGCAAATCATCTAAGAGAACTGGCAGAGGTTCTGGCAGGTCCCTTGCTAGACCTGTTTAACACCTCTCTGGAGTCTGGAAATGTGCCCCAGGACTGGAGAATGGTGCATGTGGTGCCTCTCCATAAAAGTGGGCCGAGGGACAAACCAGGGAACTGCAGGCCGGGCAGCGTAACCTCAATAGTGGGTAAGGTGATGGAGACCATCTTGAAAGAGAGACTGATCAACCTTCTGGAGGAAAATGGGGTCCAGGATGTGAGGCAACATGGCTTTGTGGCAGGAAGATCCTGCCAAACTAATCTGATTGACTTCTTCAATTGGGTCACTAGGACAGGTGCCAGGCGGTTGATGTCCTGCATCTGGACTTCAGCAAGGCCTTTGATGCTGTGCCTTACAGGAGATTAGTTGGGAAGCTGGAGGATGTAGGGATGGGGGCCAAGCTTGTGAGATGGGTCAGTAGCTGTTCGCAGGACAGAAGCCAAAAGGTGGTGGTCGGGAAAGAATTCTTATAAGTGAGGCCAGTGACCACTGGGTTCCCACAGGGCTTGGTGCTTGGTCCGATGTTGTTTAACATCTTTATAAGTGACATCACAGATGGAATCAAGGGTAAAATCTGCCTGTTCATGGACGACACCATGCTCTGTGGGAGGGTGGATACTGAGAAGGAAGGACTAGAGGATTCAGGGTCCATTCGTGGTGACCCTGGGAAATCCTGCTGAGAGCATCTGCTAGAATGTTGTCCTTCCCTGGGAGATGCACAGCCATCAGGGAAGCCTGAAGGGAACAGGCTAGAGACCATACTTTCATGGCCTCTGTGCACAAGGCCGAGGACCTAGTGCCTCACTGCTTGTTGATGTACCACATGGTTGTGGTATTGTCTGTCCAGATCTGCACCACCTTTCCTTGAATAACAGCTGAGAATGTCTGAAGTGCTAGAAAGACAGCTCTCAATTCGAAAAGGTTTATGTGTAGAAGGGACTCCTGGTGTGATCAGGTTCCCTGAGCTGTAAGCTGATCTAGGCGAGCCCCCCCCAATCCAGTAGGGAGGAATCTGTGGTGAGAATCACTGAAGGAGCCTGACTGATAAATGGGACACCTTGTCGCAGATTGCCATTCTCCAGCCACCACTGGAGGGCCTGAACTAGAGTTTGAGACACAGGAACCAATTTGGAGAGAGGGTCTCTTTTCTGAGACCAGTAGGATCTGAGATGAAACTGAATATCTCTCATCTGAAACCTTGCTCCCTGGACCACAGCTGTGGAAGCTGCCATGTGGCCCAGCAACTGTAGAAAGTGTCTGGCTGAACGAGAAACTAGAGGATGAAAAGAGGAAGCCAGAGTGACAGGGGACTGAACCCTTGAGAGAGGGAGACATGCTCTTGCCTGAATAGTGTCTGTTTCTACCCCTATGAAGGTGAGAAGCTGGGCTGGTTTCAGAACAGACTTTTCTAGGTTCAGAATGAAGCCCAAGGATTCGAGAAGCCTTTGAGTGACCTCTAAGGCCGACTTGACTTGGTCTGAAGACTGGCCCACTAGAAGCCAAACATCCAGGTACGGGAACAGAAGGATACCGTCTCCTGAGGAATGCCAACACTACTGCAAGACACTTGGTGAACACCCTTGGTGCGGATGTTAGGCTGAAAGGCATAGCTCTGAACTGGTAATGGCCTGAGGGCAACTCGAACCTGAGGTACTTTCTGTGGGAATGTCTGATAGGTATGTGGAAGTAGGCATCCTTGAGATCCAGAGAAGCTAGCTAGTCTCCTGGTCTCAAAGAGGGAGGCATTACTCCCAGAGTCACCATTTTGAATTTTGGTTTTGTCAAATGTTTGTTCAGGTACCTTAAATCTAGGATGGTTTGCCACTCCCCTGTCTTTTTTGGGGGTATGAAAGTATCTGGAATACAGTCCTTTTCCCCTGTGAGAAGGAGGTACCTTCTCCACTACTTGCAGGAGCAGAAGAGAGGAGACTTCTGCCTCTAAGGCCTTTGTCTCCAAGGGAGAGGGAGGGCTGAAGGACCTTGCTTTCATTTTTGGGAACCTTTTGAAACTGAGAGCAAGTCCCTGGCTCACTACTTCCAGGACCCATCTGTCTGAAGTAACAGACTCCCAGGCCTGGGAGTAGTGAGCCAACCTGCCCCCTACTGTAACTGGGGAGGCGACCCTGACAGACACCTCAGGGTGTCTGTTTGGCAGGGGGCTTAGACTACATGGATGATGAGGTCCTGGTCATCCCATGCCTGCCGCTTCCCCTAGAGAAACCCCTCTGCTGAAAAGAAAAGGAGGAAGCCTGAGCTTGGTAGAAAGGCCTTTGAAAAGGCCTGCCCCTGCAGCCCTAAACTGCTGCCTCTGAAGAGTAGCCTGCTTTTCCTTAGCTGCAACACTCCTATAGGTGGTCCTATACTCATCCTTCTTCTTCATGTAGTTCTCTGTTTGCTCCCCAAACAGAGAATTACCAGTAACAGGAAAATCCATGGTCTTAGTCTGGGTATTCTGCGAAAGGTTGGAACATCTAAGCCAAGCAAACCTTCTCATGGAGATAAATGTAGTCACGACTCTAGAATGGACATCATTCGAGTCCACAGCAGCATGAAATTACACTTTGGATGCCTCTATACCATTCACAGCCACCTGCTCCAGCTCCTTGGCTAGCTGGGGTGGGGCATTCTTAGCCAGCTCCAGAACCGTATCCCACATAGATTTCTGGTACCTGGCTGTATATGCCATGTAGTTTGATTGCCTGAGCCCCAAAGAGGATGCCAAGTACTGTTTCTTGGCCATGGCATCCACTTTCCTGGAATTCTTATCTGGGGGGTGAGATGCCAGAGGAATATTAGCCTTGTCACAGGCTGCAGCTTGCACTACCCCAACATGGCTGCTATGCACTGAAAGGAATTCCATGCCAGGACCTGATAAGGCATACCTCCTGTCCATTCTCTTATCCACAGGAGGTATGGATGTGGGAAATCAAAAAAGTTTCTGTGCCTGTTTCCCCAGGGATTTATGCAGAGGATAGACACTCTCCTTGACTCTGAAACATCCATCATCTCCACATAATCAGGTTCCTCCTGATCCTGATCAGCCTCTTCCATAGGAAGCTGAAGAGTCTCAGCCACCTTCTTGTAAAACAAGAAGTGGGAGAGGGATTCAGAAAGCCTGGGAGAAGAAACACTGGAAGGCCTGTCTGGGGAGATTTCAGGCTCTACTGGCTCATCTAGACCTACAAAATCTCCTTCTTCGTCATCTTCTTCCTCCTCCCAGTCGCCCTCATAACATGCATCTGAGTCAATATCTGAGGCAGCCATTTCCGACCGAACCGATCAAAGCAATTGCACTATAGAAATCGCTTTCGCTATCTCCTCAGCGTTTGGAACGTGGGAAGTTGGATCCGAACTGGCTGATTTTCTCTTTCTCTTAGCCGGGACCGATTCCGCAGAATCGGCTCTCCGTTTGACCGAGGAGATATTGCCCAGGTCAGTGGGCACCTCTTCAGGTTTGGTCGCAACCGAATCGGGCTGGTCATCCGAGGCAGTGGATTTCTCGGCCTCCCTCTCCCTCAGCCTACTCAAACGTTTTTCCGGAGTGGCCTTGGGAAAGTTCCTACAGATTTGGCAGTCTTCTTTGAGGTGGTCAAATCCCAGACAATACACACAGACGAGGTGAGGATCAGCCTTAGCAAAGGCCTCCTTACACTTGGTACAGTGCTGAAACCCAGTGGGCCTGGTTTTCATTTTGGGTTTCTCAGACATGCTGAAAATTCAAAAAGTCACCCTTGTCAGCATTAAAGCCAGGCAACTAAAAACTTATCAGTTCCAACTGTGTCATGGGTCGGTTAAAAAAAATCCCACAAGTACCGAATTTATTAAGGAACTGATAAGTACCGGAAAACCACAATATGAATGGAGAAACAAAATCACAATAAATTTGGTTCTGAAGCAGACCAACCGGAAAAGAACCGAAGGCAAAACAATTTCCAACAAAATCAACAATTTTTAACACTACATACTACTACCACTTACTGTTGCCCAGACAGAGGCAAGAATACCGAAAAATAAATGAGGTGCGGTTGAAAAAACGGACCGATTCAAACTTTTACCGAACTGAAGCGCAGGAGGGATCTCCAGAGCGACTTCACAGTTAGATGGAGTAAGAAATCTGATGGTTACACTTGAGAGTACCACAGACAAGAGGTTTGAAAATCGAGCTCGAGATCAACGTTCTATGCGTTTGCATGGAGTTAACCCTTTATTCTCTGGAGCAGTTCAACTGCTAGGGCTAACTGCATATCGTCAGAATACAGCAAGACTTCATGTTGTTTGAAACAAAGTAGGCTAAAATCATCAGCCTACCAAAAACTCACAGATGGCTACATCTACTGTATTACAAAACTCAATTGCACACCCTCACTGCGAAAAGAAAGTCATTGCCTACAGTCAGTCCCTCTGAAAACAGCGAATAAGCTCAGACAGAATTTGCAATCTTGAAATATAACAAAGAACTTTTATTAATAAACATACCCCCTCACACTATTGAGCCACAAATCTCATGGGCACAGCAAACACCGTGAGAGGGAGCTTTTAAACTGCAAACAAAACAAGGGAACCACAGGGACACCACTGGTGGTCACATGCAACTTGTGCTTCAGACCTCTGCAAAAAATTACTTCAGTACTGCAACCTTACCTACGGAATGACAACATACTATGTAAAACATTCAGGGAACCACTAGTGATAGCAAACATGCAACTACCTAACCTAAGAACTCCACAGAGAAGCAAAACTCACCCCACTGCACAGGGGAACGTGCAGGGAAGAAGACACCACCACAGCACCAGGGACAGGCCCATCGATAAACCTGCTGTATAATCAAACATCTGTACGGTTGTGATTTTATTTTGTACAAATATGAGGTGGTGCTCTATGTGGGGTTCTCAGATTTATAGCAGAGGATGGTAAAGAGTCCAGTTCTAACTTAGGCACTGGGAGGGTGTCAGTGTGTGACCCTGAGCTAGTCTTTCTTGGCCTCCTTGTGTAACTTTTCCAAAGCAGGACTCCACTGAAAGTTTGATACTGTATCTCAGTTGGACTCCAGAAAGTAAAAAAAAAAAAAAAAATGATATAGAAAGATTTAAACAAAAGGCTAGCATATTAGAAACTGGCATAAACCCACTCACAAAAGTCTGTTTGCATATGTACAAATGGGACCAGCAGTGTGTATATTGGATGAGGTGCATTGTAAGGGTTGATGGCACAAAGCAGAAATCCAAATTCAGGTCCAAAGCACACATATGACCACACTCACAAACCACCTGCCAGAGCTCATACTGTGAGCAAGCTGGGATGTTTACAAGGCATTAACCCTGTAGCGCTGTCACACAAACATGGTATACAGGTGCAAAACATGCTACCTGCAAGGCACTAACTCCAGCTACACATCTCACTGACTTCGCAAGTCATAAACAAAACACAGTCCCCGTTGCAGTGACTACAGATGTACTCCGGTGTGGGGCATGACATTTAGCAGTACTATACTTAGTATGACTACAAAGCCACCTCCGCTGGTTTAGGAAGGGTCACTGCATAAATAAACTGATCTGCAATGATTCTGAGACAAGACAATTTAAATAAAGAAAATGAGGGAGTCAAATCAATTGAAACAAGAAAGTTTCATTTCACAACCTGATGACTGTTCCACTTCTCCAACTGGTCTGCCTTTCAAAGTCCCTCATCAACTACACAGGTTCAAAACAATGTGCCTCAAACCCCTCTGACTTAGTAGAGACCACAATGGGTTGGGATGGTCTTCCACTGGTTGTCGGACTCAGAGCTCCTCTATAACCTGGCAGCGGAGGATAGGTTGTTCCTTGATGTTCACTTCCTTCTTGGATTTGAAGATGATCGCAACCTGGGTGGGGCGGTCGTTAGGGCCCAGAGTCCCTTTCTGAGGCTGGATGGTGAAAAGAGTGCTCGGGTCAGGCATTGTGGGCGCAGTGGACTGCAGATTGAAACTGTCAAAATGGAAGAGAATGACACTGATTAAGTACCTCTGAAGGACTAAATAAATAAACTTCCAAATATTGATCTGTTTAATGCTCTGGTTTATCATTTATATCACATTTCTGCCTTTCCTATCCGGTGACTATGAAAACATTACTCACTGTAGCAATGATCTACTCACTGTAGCAATGATCTTTCTTCTAATGGGTCCAGTAGTGAGCCAATAAAAAACTGCATCATCTCCATACTGAGAGTTGCCTCAGAGAATAGAATGGTGCTGTGGAATCAGCACTCTATTAAAAAGTTGCTGCTAAATAGCAAAACATAAGCAGACTTAAAATTAAGAAAATAGATAGAAACTTTAAACTGCTTTTGTTATTGGGGTCATGGCGCAAATAAGTTAAAACAAGAGATCCAGTGCACACCCTCCCATTCTCATGGCCTAACCTAATGGCACTGATGGCAGACACAAACCTGGACATTGTGGCTATTAGCGAGACATGGCATGCAGGGAGCCATGACTGGGATGTAGCCATACCAGGGCATACACTTTTTAGAAAGGATAGGGAGGGGAAGAGGGGAGGAGGGGCTGCTATGTATGTAAAGAAAGGGGTTAAAGCTACGGAGGCTCAGGGATCCAGGGAAGAAGCAGAGGCACTGTGGGTCACTCTGGAGTGTGTGTGCGTGGGGGGGAGAACAGCCATCCATGCTGGAGAAGTTTACAGGCCTCCCATGCAGGGGGAGGCTATAGATCTAGTATTACTGGAGGCCATCCATAATATGGCGGCCAAAGGGAAAGTACTACTAATGGGTGACTTCAACATGCCGGATGCAGATTGGAATACCCAGACTACGAGTACATCAAGCCGCAGGGACCTCATGTCTGCCATGTGTGGGGCAAACCTAAGGCAGCTTGTGGTTGAGCCCGCCAGGTAGGGAGCTGTAATGGACATAGTGCTGACAAATGGGGACAGAATCATGGATGCTGAGGTGGGCAGTCCCCTTGGTACCAGTGACGACAGAACTGTGTGGTTTAGAATCAACACGTTGGCAGAAGAAAGCCATACAAAGATTAAGGTCCCAGATTTCCGGAAGGCCAACTTCGTGGAGATGGGGGAATAGCTCAAAATTGCCCTGGCAGCAGAAGGTACAGGGGAGGGGTAGAAGAATAGTGGGTTAGGCTCAAGAGATCCATAGCAAGAGTGACAAGTCAATGTGTCAGACTGCTTAGTAAAAGCAAAAGAAAGAAGCGGTCACTGTGGCTCTTAGTCAGTAACCGAGAAAGGGCGAGAAAAAAAGTAAGGCATTCAGGATATACAAAGAGACACAGAAAGAAGAAGACAGAGTGAAATATCTGGAGAAGCTGGGAAAGCCATCAGAGGGGCTAAGACAAGAACGGAGGAAGGAACAGCACAGGCTATTACGAAGGGAGACAAGACCTTCTTCTGTTAGATTAGCGAGAGGAAGAAGACCAGAAATTGTATTGTTAGGCTAAAGAAGGGAGAGGGTTAGTGGAGAACAACCTTGAAAATGTTGAGATATTGAACAAGTATTTTTGCTCAGTATTTACCAGGGAAGAGGCAGAGGAGGGGCCAAGACTCATGAGGAAAGGTTTACAGGGGGGAGAGGTGTACACCAACCTATTTACGGTGGATAGAGTCTTGGAGGAACTAGGGAAAGTAAAGACAGACAAGGCAATAGGGCCAGATGGGATTCACCCTAGAGTTCTGAAGGAACTCAGGGAAGTCCTAGCAGGACCACTGATGACCCTTTTCAATCAATCACTAGAGATGGGGGAGGTACCTGAGGACTGCAGGAGGGCAGAGGTGGTCTCCCTGCACAAGAATGGAAGTAGGGAGGAGGAGGAGGAGGCAGGCAATTACAGACCTGTAAGCCTGACCTTGGTGGTGGAGAAGCTAATGGAGTCCCTGCTTAAGGAGAGGGTAGTGAAGTTCCTGGAGTCAAGTAGTGCAAAATACCCAAGGCAGCATGAATTCACTGAGGAAGGGCCTGTCA
This sequence comes from Neoceratodus forsteri, assembly GCA_016271365.2. Taxonomy (NCBI): domain Eukaryota; kingdom Metazoa; phylum Chordata; order Ceratodontiformes; family Ceratodontidae; genus Neoceratodus; species Neoceratodus forsteri. Next base: position 1,620,104,129 of record CM028130.1, read on the forward strand.
GACTTATCGATTTCTTTGACTGGGGTTGTGGATCGGGGGCAGTAGATGTGGCCTACCTGGATTTCAGTAAGGCCTTCAACACTGTTCCACATAGAAGGTTGCTTAACAAATTGGGGAATCTGGGTGTGGGCTCTCAAGTGGTAAAATGAATTGGAAACGGGCTCAAAGGCAGAACCCAGAGGGTGGTAGTGAATGACATAAAATTCGAAGAGGGGGAGGTGACCAGCGGGGTGCCACAGGGATTGGTGCTGGGTCCAGTCCTATTCAATGTCTTCATAAGCGACACTGCAGAGGGACTGGAGGGGGAAGTATGCCTGTTTGCAGATGACACCAAGATCCTGTAATAGAGTCGACACACAGGAGGGGCTAGATAAAATGAGAAATGACCTAAGACTACTTGAGGAATGGTCAAGGGTTTGGCAGTTGGGTTTCAACACTAAGAAGTGCAAGATAATGCACCTGGGACACAGAAACCCAAGAAAGGAATACAGGATTGGGGGGGGCAGGTTCTAGCCACCACGAGTCAGGAGAGAGACCTGGAGGTTATCCTATCCGATGACCTGAAGTTGTCCAAACAATGAGAAAAAGCAGTGGGGAAAGCAAACAGAATGCTGGGGTGCATTGGAAGGGGCATAAGCAGTAGGAGGAGCGAAGTAGTGATGCCACTGTATAGATCACTGTTGAGGACTCATCTGGAGTGCTGTGTCCAATTCTGGAGACCGCATCTCAGAAAGGACATAGACAGAATGGAAGCAGTCCAGAGAACAGAAACAAAAATGATACATGCATTGCACCACAAGGCTTATGAGGAAAGACTCAAGGGAACTTAACATCTATTCACTGGAAGAGAGAGGAGATATGATAGAGACTTTCAAATACCTTAGAGGAATAAACAGGGTACAGGAGAGGAACATATTTCAGAGAAGAAAGTGCACAAGGACAAGTGGACATAACATGAGGCTGGAGGGAGGGAGGGAGGGAGGCTTAGGGGGAATGCTAGGAAGTATTTTTTCAGAGAGAGGGTGGCGGATCCTTGGAACATCCTACCAGCGGAGGTGGTGGAAGCGAAAACAATACGGGGATTCAAAAGTGCATGGGATAAGCATAAAGGCACCCTGCTCTGCAGCAGTGCGGGGGAACAGCAGTCCAGATAAGAGTAAGGACTGCCAAACCAAGTAGGGAAATGGGCAGACTAGGTGGACCAGCTGGTCCTTATCTGCCATCATATTCTATGTTTCTAAACTTGGCAAATCATTAAATTTATGACAGTGTGCTTTCTGCCTCAAATGGCTGCTCCATTATTTCATCCTGAAGGGGAATGGGGGTATCTTAATAATTTAATGATTTGCCAAGTTTGGGGAGGTTCACTGGGTCTTTTGTTTTAACTTATTTGTACCAGAACTGGTAGCACCCCAATGATGAAAAGGAGTTTAAAGTTTGTGGAAGTGCAAGGGCTGAGCTAGTAATTCCGCATTTGTTTTATGTTTAGGAGATCCATGGCTGTCTCCTTTAGCTACCTCACTGACAACATTCACCAGTATTGGATGGAGAGTGTACTTTATTTAAAGTGAGCCAATTAGGCAGTGCACCATATTTAAATAGAGAACTAACTCTGGCACTTGCATTTTAGGATAGGGTCTCAGCTGATGGGAGGTCCACCTTGGTGACTGGTGACTGAGCTTACGTTTCACATCAGAGCTCTGAAGTGAACACTAAGAGACCCCCACTCCCCTTTGGCATGAAATAATGGGGTAGCAATTTGAGCACTTTTTTTCATGAAGCTTTTGATCCCACCACTGCCACTGTGCGCTTTTCATCGGGCCCCGTGCCCAAACATCCCCATTCCTGTCAGCTGCTCCCCCACCATCAAACTAGTGGGGATCCACAAGCAGCAGGACCCAGAAATTTCAAGTGCCGTCATATATGGTGGCTAGGGAACATGCTTATTTCCCGTTTTCTTCCTGACCCAGAGTCATGGCAGTATGGTGGGTGCATGCATCTGGATATGCACATACGCTCCAGGCCCACTTCCCCATCTACCCAAGTGCATACACATTACAGTAGGTGCTCATTGACAGTTCAGTCAGGGACTGGCTGCGGAGGTGTGAGGAAGGCTGTGCTGGTCCCCAGCTCTGTCTGGGGATGGGGGCACTGGCCCACCAATGTGAGGGTCTGTTTATGTGACAACCCAACGGGACATTGGGGATCTGGGTGGGGGGGTTATTTATTTACTTAAGTCTTCGGAAAATTACCTTTGAGCCATGGCTCTTTTACAAGGGTTCTACATCATGGGACAGATTACAGAGACAAAAGCAGTAATGGTACAGAGTACTGGACATGGGTATACAACAGACATTATTAGAATCCTGAAACATTAAAAATACTGCTAGATATTGAATCAGTGTGGAAGTCCAACATATGGTTGCGTAGTCCAGGGTTTTGCGGGGTGCAGAGGAGCCCCCTGAGAAAATGCAGGCACAGAGGTAATAGCAGTGATCAGACGAACGTGATGCCACCTTCCTGGGGAGGGGGGAACAGGAAGCAGCCTATATTATTATTATTATGAGGCACATTGGGATCGGGCGGGGGGTTCTCATGTATAATATTATTGTGGGGCACATTGGGATCGGGCAGGGGGAGGTTCTCATGTATAATATTATTGTGGTACACATCGGGATCTGGCGGGGGGTTCTAATATATTTTATAGGTATGGAGCACATTGAGGATTGGGGAGTGGGGACCCGCGCCACTATTGCAGCCAACAGCTCTCCCAGGGGAGTATTTTATAAGTCCCCTTAAACCAGCCCTGGCTGGTCTAAAGGTACTTAGAATTTCTCCCTCCGGGAGAGGTCTGAGAATTGCAGTTCTGGGGCTGTGGCAGCCTGCATCTGCCTCATGCCCCCTAGTTCCTTGTCGTAGCCCATTTCTGGGCGCAGGGATGGCGCAAGCCCTGTGGTGCGAGGTAAAGCGTCCAGCACCTCAATGCCACCTGGCCGGCTGCTACTGGCTTTTTTGAGGGATCTGTGAATGAGCACTGTGAGTCTTTTAGATGAAGTCAGTCCCAGCATACTCATAAATTCTGCCTCCTCCATATCCTCCTCTGTCTCAGAAGAGGAGATATCCAGAGTGTAAACCATATGCCTTACAAAAATGGAATGTGAGGAAAAATCCTCGTTTGCTCTTGGTGGGGAACCACAATCCTGTTCAGGGGATACTTTAGGTTCAGTTGGTTCCCCCTCATCCTGTTCCTCTTCCAGCATAGGTTCAAGGAATGCCTGAGTCTGGGGAGGGAGGGCAGGAGTAGCAGCAAGGTTTCCGATTGCCTGAAAAGCCTGGAGGAATTGCCACATTTCTGAAATGTCCTCTGCTGAGGGCAGAGCTCTCTGTTCTGCAGCTGGCTCTTTGTCCCTTTTCTAGGGGAGGTGCAATCAGATGCTTTTCTTGACTGGTGCTGATGTGCCATCAACACCAGAGCATCTGTTGTTTTTTTTTTCGTTTTGTCATCATTAGCATCAGGGTTCCCCATCAGACACCCTGTGCTCTTTTCTGAGCTGGATGACGGCTTGGCAGCTTTTTCCGTCTCTTTGATCAGAAGCTGCTGCTTTTCTGTCACCTTCGATTGGCTTTGAGGAGAGGTATTTGAAGATCAGTGCTGTCCACCATCTGAGGTACTTCCCTCCATTTTTCTTTTAGGAGAGGTGTTAGGTGAGTTAGTGGCAGACGGCAACTCGCTGAGTTTTGCCCTTTTGTGTTTTAGGACAAAGAGATTTACACAAATCCCAATTTAAATAGTCGTGGTCAGGGCTCAAACAATCAAAACACATATTGTGGCGATCTGCCTTCACCAAGATCTTGTGACAGAGTTCGCAATTTTTAAATCTTGTAGTCCCTGTCCTTTTCTTGGGCTTTTCAGTCATACCAATCAACTGAATACAGTTCAAAAATTATTGCAGGCTCCTTAGATAACATTCTTAAACTGCTAAATAAACAATGTAAAATAAGCAGTTTTTTGTTTATTTAAATGTTTTTAACAACATTAAATGTTACTGTGTTAAAGCGGGCTGCAAAGTTAGACTATTCTCTGTTTCCACGAACTGACTGGGAACCAGAAAATACTGCTACAATACACAAGTCGGATCAAACAACCTCCCTAACACAAATATCGAGAACTAAACAGGAAAAATATGGAGTTTTTTTTTTTTTAAATTAAGCTTTTTGGTCCCCGTCGTCACCTCTCGCCAACTGGCAATGGGGACACATCTGTATTTTTTACGGTCTTCTCCCCTGACCCCAGCACACGGCGTATGGAGGCACACTTCTCACCCTGTGGTGCCAGCTCAGCCCCTTTCACCTCCTGATACTTTTGCTGCCCCCTCTCCACCTGCGCTACCCACCAGACCTCCACTCAGTGGGAGTGGAACTATAGTGGGGCGCCAACCCACCCTCAACATCCTCGGGAGAGGAGAACTTCCCACCAGCGTGCTCAATCCTGCTCCACCCTCCCCCCCCCACACCGGCATCCCAACGACCCAAGGTTGTTCCCGAACCCGGGTCGCTGGCGTACTGTGAGGTAAGGCGTCCAGTGCCTCAATCCTCTGTGCCACCGGGCCAGCGTCAAATGACAGGAGTTTTTATAATATAAAATAATTAAAGGAGTTAATTGATTGACTTGGCGAGGTCTCCGAGGCAACTGTTTTCTTCAGTGGAGAAAACAAATCTGACTTTAGAACACTAGACGGAGCATCACCACACAGCAATATTTGAATGGCGTTCTGATTCCACAGCATCAGTAGAATCTCTCCAAGGCAACATATCAGAGTGGAGATGATGTCATTTTTGGAGGGCATCACTATTGGAGTCACGTTGTTAGAAGGACAAGACCTTAGCCTAATAAAGCTTCCCTTCTCCGGTCCATCTACCTGCAGAAGAATTAATTTGCAGGACCACTCTGTACCCCAAGAATTGCAGTCCCACTTTCCAGTGGTGTGGAGTAGGGTGCATTAAGAAAGAGTCAATGACTTATTTGCCTACTCAGTTTCTAGACCAGACGAGGTTGTGGCACAGGAAAGTCCCCACCTTGAACATCATTTACATGTAGAAAGGAGGACGGGGGTTGGGGGGGTGAGTGTGGCTCTAAGGAGAAAAATGTTCTTGAAGATCTGGAGTTATGGTAAGTAATATTTCTCTCTTTCAAGAATCAATCTTCTCCATGGAGCCCCAGTTTTGGGATGAGTAGCAAGCCGTCCCTATATGAGGGAGGTGTACTGGCTCAACCTTGAAGTCCTCAGCAGGGAGGAAAGCAATGAGAAGGGATATCGGGGGTTTCCTCCCCCACAGGTTGTGCCGGTGAAGGCGGATGATCCTGAGGGACTGAAGGGTAGCTGGCTCCAACAGCTCCTGCACCACTGTGCAGTGAAAAGGGATTTCCTCCAGAATGAAGTCAGGACTTTACGGTGAGTGACAGGATCTAGATGGGATAGGCACAGCCACAACCAAGACACCTGTTTCAGAAAAATGGCAGATGCTGCTAAGTGGAAGTCCACCTCAGAGGCGTTGTAAGGTGCCACTGTCTGGTGTCACACTGCCTCCACACCCTTAGCAGCTATGCCAAGGCCATCCTATCTCTGCCTACATGCAGGCAGCTTGGAGAGCATGAGCCCACAGACAGTGCTGAAGTGACTGAGAAGTGTATGTGCCACACCAGCAAACTGCACCAGACCCAGCTACCACACCGGGCGAGGCAAAGGACAGGATATTCTGCAGGGGATCCATGGATGAGCCCCATCCCTACAGGGGAGGGATTCAGAAAGCTCCACATGACCATGCTTGAAGCAGCAGGCAGAAGTGCACAAAAAGTCAAGAACAGGAAGATGTTCCATACACAGCTGTGCCCAGTCAGAATCTCAACAGCAGAACCAGCAGACAGACCGGCACTGACTCCAAACACTTTCAATCAATCAATCAGTCTTTATTTATATACTGGAAAGGTGTGTGAGCAAAAATGCCTGTTTTCACAAACGTCCAGTGTAAAATACACGAATACAGAGAGATAACGGAGAACAAAAAACAACAACCAAGAAAATAAAGTACAGCATGGATATACAGGTATATAAACAGTGGCATGAATGTTAAACAATGCAACCTAGTCTACCAGACAACATGGAGAATAAAAGAAGTGCCATGGTTAAATGTGGGCAGGATACAACTGACTAGAAGGGCAGGGTGGGGGAGAAGCAGGAAGAAACAGCAATCACTAGGGTGGCAGTAAACATGGTGAGAGAGGTGGAAAGGTAGGGATGGAGATCTCCGGGTGTACAGGCGGTAGAGAGAAGTGACCACGTAAAGGCTGTAGGGAAGGGGCAGACAGGGTGGGTGGGGGAAATAAGTGCATTGAGTAGGAATTAGTGCAATGGGCTGTACCCCGGCTGAACCTGGTGCTATAAAGTGGAGTAAGGTGCAAGGCTGGGTATAGAGTTAGCCCTGTGACAGGCAACTGCATATGGATGTACTAAGGAGGTGGACCTTGACGGAGGAGTTGAAGGAGTGGATCGAATTACAGGCTTGAATTTCAGGGGGTAATCTGTTGTACAACTTTTTCCCGGCGTAGAAGATTGAGTTCTGTGCTAGTTTAGTTTGGAAAAATGGGGTGTCGAAGACCATGGTGGTGGAGCCACGGGTCGACCATCCACTTTAACTTCAGTGTATTAAAGAGCAGCTGACACCTTCAGGGGAACTTTAACAAAACATAATATTTAGATACAGTTCAGCTGGAGTTTTACATTATTTCTGTATTTCTCCTCCTCATTATTTATTACTAGCTCATTTGCATGAAAACAGGAGCTTTGCTCGAGAAGAGTTTATCTATTCCTGCTGCTTTCTCCCTAGGTTATAATGCACTGCTTGTGACATCACAGTTACTCCTATGCAACAGACTGTAATGTCTCAACAGAGGATTATGACTTGAAGTACGGAGTAAGCTATAGAGGCAGATGAATTCTTTTTTTTTTTTTTTTGTGTTATCTCTTTTTCACCCTGACGTGCATCCATGCCAGCCTCTCCTTCAGGCGAGCCAATGCTACTTCTGACTTGTCCTGTCCTGAGTCCTCCGCTCTCACATGACAGCCAATCCCAACGGGTAACCCGGCGTAACCCTTCACCGGATGGGTCCCCCTCCTCCGAGAGGGAAGGCACCAGCCTGAGGTCCTCAAACCGGCGCAACATCTTGGCCTGCCTGGGTGCTGCTGAGGCGGAAGGCTTCAGAGGCACTGACGGGCTTGGAGAGCCAGGCAGCCGTCATCCGGCATGACGTGGAGCATTTTCACGTTTTTCTGGTTGATGTCCCTCCTGCGCCATTGTGCAGTGCTCCTGGTCTCCACCAGAGGCCACTGCCGAGCGACGCCTTTCCCTAGTCAGCCCCCAAGAGAGGAGAGCAGTCCCATGGATGCTCAATCCTCTTCCACCCCAGCCAGCCCCTGGCGTCCCGAGTCCGTTCCCGAACCCGGGTCGCCGGCGTGGGTCCAGGTAAGGCACCTGCACCTCAACCCTCTACGCCACCGGGCCGGCTGGCAGATGAATTCTAATGGCGATAGATCATGTGCTCATACAAATGTCCTGAGTAGTAAGTAAAGGGGAGGACAAATCTACAGAATATATGCAGAATGTAAGCTGATTTAAACGTAATTACTATGTTTTTCAAAGTTTTCTTTGAGGCATCAGCAGCTCTTTAAGTGTTGTGCAGAACAAAAACAACACTTACAAGTCCAGTCGCTTTCAGGAATCGACCGAGCTTCACCGGTACCCCTACTGGTTTCATGCATGCGTGCCTCCTCAGTGGTTGTGAGTGTTACCTGTGTTCTGCACAGCACTTAACACATTGAAATTTCAAGTGAAAAGAAGGGCACAAAACACTGCCAGAGTAAGCGATACAGGCTCAGCAAATTCCATGGGAAAGGGGTGGCTGGTGTGACCGCAGCACAACAGAGGACAAAGGTAACAAGTAATGGAGTCACAGGGGACCTGAAATGGAGCGAGGGACGTCCACCTCGGCAGGCTGACTCCTGAAAAAAACGGGAATCCAATGGGTGCAGGATGTAAATCGTGGATTATAAACCCTGAGAACTCCCCAAGCAAGGCAAAAGGGTGGAAACAAGGACAGAGGCACCTCACAAGATAGCCTTCCCAAACCAACAGAGTACCCCAGGTCACGCAACTGGGGCTGGAAAATAGCCCACCAACAACCCTACTGAGCAATCCCCAAGAGAACCACATCTGCATGTAATGAAATCCCAGAGTCAGTAGCACAGCAGAGGTAACAGGGTACAATGTGAACAAACTCTAGCCAGAGCAGATATGGTCGTGGCGAGCTTGAAGAAGCTTCAAGGAACAAGCGCCGTGAGCGCCGCCGAATGCCATCCCACATACACCATGCAATGAAACCCTCTGCATTGACAAATGATTGGTTTTTTGTTATCTTTGCACGGCTTCCAGCAGTCTAACTGAGATGAAGACACAATCTCTGATTGTACACTGCATTCACTAAACATTTTAGTATAATTCATCTTGCTCTGTGCTGTGAGTAGTAGAATATAATCCAGCCTACGGTTTTAATTTCTGACATGACCACACTTACCCCTTGTACAGACCTGTCATAATAGAAAAATAACGTCATCACTATTTTTAACTAATAGCGTCTTCAGCAATAACAGTAGCAAGTCCAAATCTCAGATCTGAAGTACAGTCACAGCCAAAATGTAGCAATCTGAAATGTGTCATAGAAAACATGACAGTAAAATGTGGTACATCAGATTTATGGCACAACAGAGAACAGTATTCTGCAGTCTTATGTTTACGAAGTTGTTACCTGGCTTGAGATAAATGAATCACCTGCTTCAAATCCCACCAGAGCCACTTATGCTTGATGGTCCAGGAGCACTTGTGTTAGATCAGGGCTACTTTCATCATGTTTGTGATTACTGTTGCAAAATAGAATCTATGCCCACATATTTGTTTCTTAAATCTGCATTGAATACATTTTGCTGTAGAATGTACGTCCATTCCCTGTTGCAGCAAGGTTAAACTGGTTCCAATGAGATATATTATGTAAATTGACTGTAAATGTATGCAGAGGGAATAACAGAACAGAATTTAAAGGATACTGAAACCATATTGTTGTGCCTGAAATTGCAGTTAAAATGGACCCCAGAGTGAAGCAGAACAGACAGTGTCCAATTACAGAATGTGCCTCCTTAGCATGGAATCAGTTTAACCTTGTTGCAACAGGCAAATGGACACACATTCTACAGCAAAATACATTTAAACAAATTTAAAAAAAATATATAATGTATGTTAGAACGCTGTTAACCTTAGGAAATCATCATTTCCTAAGGTTGTTAACCTATCGATGTGACGTAGATATGTTGTTAACCTATCGATCCTACGTCACATCGATAGGTTAACAACAGCGAGTGTCTGCGCATGTGCACTTTTTTCTCGACACGGAACCGACTGAAGGGAAACCGACGGGAAGGACTGAAGGGTCGCTGGCGGTGACTTTTACAAAAACGTAAGCCCTTTTTTTTTGATGAGTGGGACCATACACTATAAAAATAATGTATGGTCCCTCTATCGGCAGCGGTCAATTTTAACTCTCGAGGTTGTTGAGGAGCGACAAAGAAACCTTCGAAGCCGCTTCCCGAGGTTTACATGGTCACCCTGGCAACCTCTCGACTGTTAACTGACCGGTTAACGATAGAGGACCATACATTATCCTCTATATACTGTATGGGTAGCTCCTATTACTCACTGAACGTAAGTTGTTTACAACCTTGTAATCCCACTGTTGTGATGTCAGAACCTTATAAACCCCTCTCTACTATGTCATAGCAGTGGGTTTACAAAATGGAATGCCAGTGTTATTCAATATTCTACACACCCAGAAAGGAAAATTACGTACCTACCGTAATTCTTGATCTTCTTGGACGAGTCTCCACCACTCATTCACACTAGTGGGATTGGCGCCGGAGGCACTAAGACCCATCGGGAGCAAACTTTTTGCTGGAGGGTCGGCGCGAGAGAGGCAGCGCCCTTGAGACCACAGCGCCTTCGCGAACAGCGGCTTTCGGCGGTAATGACCATCTCGGCGGCGACCCTCCAACCGCCTCAGTACTTTTTTACCAAGGAGGTGCAGAATTAACCTAAAAGGGTAAACCTAACATTAAAAACGGACATAAGATAGTCCGTGATGACCCGTGTAAGAAGGGTCAGCAAGAAGTCCTCACGGCCTAAAGATTTGAGGGAGTGAAGACCAATACAGCGGTGAGCTCGGGGGATGGAGGGTGGGCGTGTGAATGAGTGGTGGAGACTCGTCCAAGAAGATCAAGAATTACGGTAGGTACGTAATTTTCCTATCTTCCTGGACATAAGTCTCCACCACTCATTCACACTAGTGGGAGAGTACCAAGCTGATAATCCCCCAAAAGGGCGGCAGGAAAGCCAGAGCTCACGCGTCTAAGATAGAAGCCCATTAAGGATAGTTCTGCGAATGCAGATGCGCCTGGCATGAACATCCAGTGCATAATTAACTAGCAATGCACTGAGCTCCAGGTAGCGGCGTTGCATATATCTGCAATTGGAACATTGCGAATTCTCGCTTAGGGATGTCATGACCCGCCTAGCAGAGAGTGAGCGTACACTCTACCTTCTAATTTAACTTGAGCCATGGAATAGCAATGACGAAGGCATGCCACTAACCATGAAGAGATACATCTAATAGCGACAGGTTGACCCAGCGGGTGTCGCTGAAAAAACGAACAGTTGCTGAGTCTTGCGAACATCCTTGGTTCTATCTAAATAGAACACGAAGGCTCTCTTAACATCCAAGGAATGAAGAGCTCGTCCCCTTCATTTGGAAATTAGCGAAGTAAGCGGAAAGTACCAGAGGTTGGTTCAGATGGAATTCTGACACAACCTTGGGAAGAAATTTAGGATGAGTCGGAGAACTACCTTGTCCTTATGGAATACAGTATCACGGAGGGTCCGTAACCAGTGCATGTATCTCAGAGACCCTGCGGGCTGAGGTAATGGCCACCAGGAAGGCAGTCTTCCAGGTAAGAAATTTTAGCTCACAGGTAGCTAAGGGTTGAAAGGCTTCCAGTGAGCATGTCCAGCACCAGGTTAATGTCCCAGGCTGCAACTGGGCGCTAACAGGGGTCTGGTATGGAGAATCCCTAAGAAATCTCTTCACCATAGGTAACTGAGCCAGAGTTAAGGAAGAAACCGGCTCATGGAACGCTGAGATGGCACTAAGGTGAACTTTAACTGTGGAGTATTGAAGACCTAAGTTTGATAGGTCCAAAAGATACTCCAGAACCTTGCCAGGAGGACAGGAAAAGGGATTCAAGAGGTTTTGCACACCAGAGAGAAACGTTCCATTTAGAGCGTACGTTTTCGGTGGCTGGCTTCGAGCAGCCAGAAGGATGTCTGAGACTCTACGAGAGCGTTGAACCGATTCACTTCTATCTCTTCAGGAGCCAAGCATGAAGGTGAAGTGATTTCAGGTTGGATGGACCAACGAACCCTGAGTCAGAAGACTGATTTGCAAAGGAAGTGGTCTCGGAGAGGCTGCCAACATACTGTTGAGTAGAGGAAACCATAGTTGCCGAGGCCAGGAAGGAGCAATGAGAATCATCTTGGTCCCCTGAGACTCGAACTGAGGAGTACTCTCTGGATTAGAGGAAGTGGTGGAAAGGCGTAAAGAAAGCGTTTTGTCCACCGCAGCCTGAACGCATCCTGACAGAAAATGCCAGGCCCTGGATTTCTGGAGCAGAAGAGAGGCAGTTTTGCGTTGAGTGGGGATGCAAAAAGGTCCAGGTCTGGAGTCCCCCACTCTTTGAACAGGGACCGAGCTACGGCTGGATCGAGAGACCACTCGTGAGGGTCTGCCTCCGTTCTGCTGAGGTGATCTGCTAGGTCGTTTTGTATACCTGGCAGATAAACCGCTTGAATCAGAGACTTGTGCTCCAAGCACCACTCCCACACCCTCATTGCTTCCCTGCAAAGGGATAAGAATGAGCACCGCCTTGCTTGTTGATGTAATACATCACTGCTTTGTTGTCCGTTTGAAGGAGAATGTTCTTGTGACAAAGGACATCCTTCAGAGCTCGGATTGCATAGAGGACCGCTCTCATCTCCAGGACATTTATGTGGAGATGAGTTTCGAACTGAGTCCATACACCTTGAGTGTGGAGGGAGAGACAGTGAGCTCCCCATCCCATTAGCGATGCATCTGTGGTGATGGAGATCTGATGATCCGGGGGAGCAAAGGGGAATCCTTCCAGGAGATTGCTCTCTTGAGACCACCAGGTGAGAACCTTGAAGGGCTCCGTCACCTTGATGGGATAAGACTGGGGTGAGAGGTCGGGGACCACTGAGTGGAGAGCATCCACTGGGTGGTTCTCATGTGCAGTCGGGCCAGAGGGACAGTGAAGACCGAGGACGCCATGAGACCCAACATGCGTTGCATCGAGAGAGCTGTAACCGATTGGTTCTCCCTGATGTAACGGGCCATACGAAGGATGTCGAGTCTTCTGTCCTCTGGAAGGAAAGCCTTCGCTGAAGAGGTGTCTAGAAGCGTCCCTATGAAAAGGAGCCTCTGGGAGGGTTGCAGTTGAGATTTTTTCAAATTCAGCAGAACTCCCATGGACGTGAGAAGACGAGAAGTCGTTTGCACGGCTTCCAAAGTCCCTTGGCCGGAAGGGCTTGCTAGAAGCCAATCGTCCAGGTAGGGAAACACTCGGAGTCCGACTTTCCTGAGATGCTGCGAGAACTGCACAACACTTTGTAAAAACTCAGGCCGAGGATAGCCCAAAGGGCAGGACTCTGAACTGATAATGCTGACCCAAAGCTACAAACCTGAGGAATTTGGCGGGGTCGGGTGGACGGGATATGCTGGTAAGCATCCTGCATATCCAGAGAGGCCAGCCAGTCGTGCTGATGCAGCAAGGGTAACAGGGTACCTAGGAAATCATCTTGAATTTCTCCTGGGAGGAATTTGTTTAACTTCTGAGGTCTAGAATGGGCGCATCCCCAGATTTCTTTGGAACAGAAAGTAATGGGAGTAGAACCCTGTGTTTACTTGAATCTTGAGGGGCACCAGTTCTATTGCCCTGTTGTTCAGAAGGCCCTGGATCTCCGCGGTGAGGAGATCTGATTGAAGGCCGACAACCTGGGTTGTCGTATGGGAGGACAATTCGGGGGTTCCAAGAAATTGAGAGTAACCTGCAGAATTATCCGAAGAACCCATTTGTCTGAGGTTATGGACTTCCACTGGTTGTAGAAGTACATCAGACGACCTCCACGGAGAGAAAGTTCCACCTCGGGCAGAGTGGATGGAACTTGGCCCAACGACTCATAAGGTAGCGCTGGGAGCTTTAGGTCCTCGCTCTGCTCGTCTTCTTTTGAGGTTGGGCAGGTTGGCTTTTATGGAAGCTTCCCTGCCTCTGCCTCAGAAAGGACTGACGACTATGAAACTGACGTCTGTTCACATGCCCCGAGAGGGGCAGGCGGAGTCTGGCCAACAATGGCCGATCTAGTCTTCTGAGTGGCCTCTAAGGCTTGCTCCACCTGAGGGCCAAAAAGAAGGAGCCATCAAAGGCAGCGCCATCACCTGCTGCTGAGCATCATTCGTGAAGCCAGAAGTGCAAGCCAGGAATGCGCCCAGTACAAATCCAGCGGCTGCTGGGCGAGAAGCAGTGTCGAAAGCATCCATGGCGGCTTTGACCTGTTGGTTATTGGACTCAATACCTCTAATAACGGTCAGAAGAAGCTCTGACTTGGAATCCGAATCTGGAAGAGCTTCAACCATTCTTTTCATAGAGTGCCACAGGATATACTCATACTGAGAAAAATAGCCTTGATAACTGGCCAATGCATGCTTAGAGTGGAGGCAGCAAAGACTCTCTTACCTAATGTATCAATCTTACCAGACTCTTTGTTAATAGGTCGAGGCTGTAGTAGTTTGAGGAAGAACGACCTTGTCATTCTCTGCCAGGACTACAATAGGATCCATAAAGGCTTGGGATGCCAAAATGGGACGATCCTTGGGAGCTGAATACTTCTTATCAATGGATTTAGCCACTGAGGAATAAGAAGCAGGGTTATTCCATACCATTTGAGACAGCGTCTCGAAGGAAGGCTGAATCGGAGGAGTCAAATCCGTAGGGATCTCCGAAGCATGAAGATACTGGAGTCTTAATATCTTCCCAGGATCGATGTCTGTAGTCTGGAGAGAAAGAGTGGATCCCAGGTTCTTCAACAGAGACTTAAAGGACAGGTCCTCGACCACAGGCTCTGTAGCAAAGAAAGATCCTGTTTCCTCCACTTCATCACCCAACCGAAGGTCTGGGTCAGGCTCAACATCATCTCCTGATGGTCCAGAAAGGACTGTTTGGACAGGAAAGGAGTGAAAATTAGGAGAGGAGGAAATGGCAGAAAAACAAGGAGAGTCCCCAAGGGCTGCCGGCGCAGAGACGGCAAAAGCAGACTGAAGAGCGGCACCGAGGCGCGCCGCCCGAAGAACCTGTGACCCATAAGCGCCCAGCGGCGCGCGGGCGACGCCGCGCTGGCGCAGCGGCCGCAGCCGCCGGACTACGCGCGGACAGGCGCGCAGACGGCGCCCATGAGCGGCATCGCAGCGAGCGCCGCGAGCAGCGCCGCCCGATCAACGGCACCACCCGGCGCCGCGAGATAGCAGGCGCCTGCTAAGCGCCGAGAGACCTGCAGCGCCGCCAGCAGGCGCCGCAAGCCTCAGCGGCCCAGCAGCGCCGACACGGCCTGAGACCCTGCAGAAGGCGCGGAAAGCCCGGGAACCTGGAAAACAAGAAGGAAAAATACCAGGAGATAAGGGCATCGGTGGGGCCCCTGCGCCGCAGCCATGTGAGGGAAACACCTAAGCGGAGTCGCTAGCACCGAAGAAGGCGCGCGACTAGGAAGGTCCAACCGCCCTACCTGATGGCGGAGGCCCGAGGGCTCGAGGTAACAGCCAGGCAGAAGAACCAACCTCCGAGCCCATCGCTCCATAAGAGCGGCCCACTGATGAAACTGCTCATCTGGAGCCCTACCTATAAGGCGGGAGGGGCTCCGATGTCGGGGCAGCGGTGCTCGGAAGCTGGCGACTCCGAAGAGACCGGCAACTAGCGATAACCCACGACCGTCGGCGCAGACATACCAGAGGCGACCTCGGTGATGCCTTCTCTTTTGACCTGTGGGCGAAGAAGAGCTCGAGGCGAGCAGGCGCCGAGAATGCGACCGTTTATTTTATGCCGGTGAGGGGACCGCCCATCCCAGACATCGGACTGACCGTAGTCGGAACCCGCTGAGGAGAAGAGGCTGACGGACCCAGCCGGCTGACTGAACAGCTTTCATCGAAGTCTCCCTACCTCACCTGACCTGCTCATGGTGCGACTCCGTCCAGTAGGCGAGACTTCTTCAAGGAATAAATTTAAATATTAGAAAAATTTTACGAAAATAGAATAAAACTAAGCGATACTACTATCGTGATAATGTTACAAAAACAAACTGAAAACTATCGCTAGTTTGAAGTTTTGACTCATTTCGACATGACGGTCGTCACTGAGAAGCGCACTCGGCAGAGGAAAAAAGGAACAGAGGCGGTTGGAGGTCGTCGCTTGAGATGGTCATTACCGCTCGAGCCGCTGCTCGCGGCGCCGTGTCTCGCGGCGCCGTCTCTCGCGCCGACCCTCCAGCAAAAAGTTTGCTCCCGATGGGTCTTAGTGCCTCCGGCGCCAATCCCACTAGTGTGAATGAGTGGTGGAGACTTATGTCCAGGAAGATTGTGATTGTTAGTCTCAGTACAGCATTCAAATAACATTCCAGTTTTCATAGTTTACTGTTACTGAGTCTAGCAATAGCTATGTCTGATAGAGATTTTAATTCTGGTGCTATTTCAGCCCGCTGTCATTCAGTCCGTGTATCCTAATAAATTATTTTCCTACACAATCATGTGGGCATAGTGTAGCTCCATTAATAAGGTAAGACTAAATTACTCGTGTTCGGGGGGGGGGTTAACTTCTCATGTCGAGTCCCATACACTATAAATGACAATGCCCGATGTACAGGTGATAACTATGGTGTAATCATCTCTTGTGGTTGCTAGGGCAATGGTAAACCTAAACCTCTCGAGCTGCGCTCTCGAGGTTTACTGATGCCCTAGCAACCACTCAAGGTGATTACACTATGGTTACCACCTGTACATCAGGCATTATCCTCTATATGTGTGTGTGCTTAAAACCCACGTTACAACAGTAGCCATAAACATGATGAAAGTAACCCTGATCTAATACAAGTGCTCCCCAGTCATCATGTATAAGTGGCTCTGGTGGGGTTTGAACCAAGCATTCATTTATCCCAAGCCAGGTAACAACTTTGTAAACACAAGACTGCAGAATACTGTTTTCTGTTGTGTCATAAATCTACTGTACCACATTTCACTGTCATGTTTTCTATGACACATTTCAGATCACTGCAGTTTGTTACTTCAGATCTGAGATTTAGAACTGCTACTTTTATTGCCATATGCAGATGCTATTATGTTGAAAGAGTCATGGAGTTATTTTCCTATTATTACAAGTTGTACAAGGGGTAAGGGTGGTCATGTCAGAAATTAACAATATAGACTGGACTACATTGTAATATACAGCACAGAGCAAGATGAATTTTTTTGAGAAGTTTAGTGATTGCAGTGTAGTCGGAGATCATGTCTTCCTGTAAGTCAGACTGCTGGGAGTCATGGGGAAGATCGAATATAAAATAGGCAGCCTGTACATATACTGTATTCAGGCTCTGGAGTTAATTCATCACTTAAACTGACATAAAACATCTCTGCACTTTCTTAAATGAGATAAAACAGTTTCTAAATGACACACATATTACTTTTAACTACATATTGATTTACAATGTAGAAGAATGTGCAAAGTCCACTTACACCATACTGTATGGTACACATACAACAAGAGTTATTTGTTAGGGAAGAAGAAAAAATTACTCACCATAGTAATGTTTCTTCAAATGGAGTCTTGCTGTATTCAGACCTAATGCAGTTAGCCCCAGCACTTGAATTGCCCCGGAGAGGAAAGAGTTAACTCTGTGCAGAAGCATAGAACGTTGAGCTCGAGCTTGGTTTTCACACCTCTGTTTGTGGTACTTCCCAGTGTAACCGTCAGATTCTTACCAGCACACTAACTAACATACTATAGTATGGAAATTGTTCGACATATAGCCAAAGGGCAAAAGATTCTTTTTGGGCCCAAAAGACTCAAGTCGAGAACCCAAGAAGGAAAGGTAGTGACAATATTTAAGTATAAAACACCAGAAAAAATAACAACATCCACCCCGCCCAAGAGGGAGGGTACAAGGTACACCCCTGAGGTGTAACAATGTACCTGCCAACCCCCTTCCCAAAAAACAGATTCTGAGAGGGGAGGCGGGGGGGAGGTCTGAATACAGCAAGACTCCATTAGAAGAAACAACATTACTATGGTGAGTAATTTTTCTTCAAACAACATTAAGTTTCGTATTCAGACATAATGCGAACTACCAAGCAGTTCCCTATGGAGGAGGAATGCTGAACCTACTTTGAGGAAGAGGCTCTGCAGTACTGCTGTGCCAAACCTAGCATCAGTCCTAGCCTGGATGTCCAGGGTAATGCTTGGTAAAAGTATGTACTGTTTTCCAGGTGGCTGCTTTACAGATCTCTAACAAAGGTATATCTCTGGCCACAGCTAGAGAAGCAGCTGTACCTAGTCGAATGAGCCCTCAGGCCTGAAGGGGCGTTCTACCCAACTTGTCATAACAGAATTGTATACAAGAAACAATCCACCTGGCAATAGTTCTTTTAGTGGCAGGCTTACCTTTCCCCATTTCACCATAAGTGAGAAACAATTGAAAACGGTCATTTCTATGTGCCTTAGTATGCTCAATGTAGTAGCTACGGGCCCTCTTAACATCCAGACAGTGTAACCTTCTTTCAACTGAAGAAGAATGATCAGTGAAAAACACAGGGGGAGATATAGACTGGTTCTGATGAAAATCCAATACCACTTTGGGCAAGAACCTCCTATTGGTTCTTAGGACCACTTTGTCCCTATGGAAGGAGATGAAGTCAGGTTCAACTGACAGAGCCTGTAACTCACTAATCCGCCTGGCAGAAGTAATAGCTACCAGGAACACAGTTTTCCAGGTCAAGTACTTTAATTCGGATGAAGCCAGAGGTTCAAAGGGTGGCTGCATAAGCTGAGCAATGCAGACATTAAGATCCCAAGGCGGAGTGGGCTCCCTAAAGGGAGGGTTAATGTGAACCAGGCCCTTGCAAAACTTTCTGAAAACAGGATGAGATGCCAGGGAAGAGCCCTTCCCTGCTGAAAAGAATGCAGAGACAGCTGCTAGATGAACCTTCAGAGTGGCAGGCCTAAGGCCTAGACCATTCAGATGAACTAGATAGTCTAAGGTTATGGAAATGCCTGCAGAATCAGGCAGGCTGCCTTTCTGAGGGCACCAAATACTGAACCTTTTCCATTTTGAGTTGTAAGTTTCTCTAGCGGAAGGTTTCCTGGAGACCTTCAGAATATCCAGAACTCCCTGAGAGAGATGTAGTGCTGCATATTCTAACTCTTCAAGAGCCAGGCCTTGAGATTGAGAGACTGGAGATCGGGGTACCAGATCTGCCCCTGAGAGGAGGACAGGAGTTTGTATGTCCTAGGCAAAGACAGGGAAAGTGACACTGACAAGGACAGCAGTAGAGGATACCAAGGCTGTCTGGCCCAATCTGGAGCCACCAGTAGCACAGTGCAGGGTTGAGTCCTGATCTTGATCAGAACTCTGAACATCAGAGGGCAGGCATAGAGAAACCTGCCCTTCCAGTCCAAAATGAGAGCATCCTGGGGAACTGTCCCCAGAACTGGAGGTCTGCAACAAAACAGAGGACGTTGATGATTGTCCGGTGCTGCAAAGAGATCTATCTCTGGAGCGCCCCACCTGGAGAAGATGACCTTCAGGATGTGGGGATCCAGGGACCATTCGTGATGTCCCTGTGAAATTCTACTCAGAGCATCTGCTAGTATGTTATCCTTCCCTGGAAGGTGAACTGCTACCAGAGAAGTCTGAAGAGAATAGGCCAGAGACCACAACTTCATGGCCTCTGTGCACAAGGCCAAGGACCGAGTGCCTCCCTTTTTGCTGATGTACCACATTATGGTGGTGTTGTCTGTCCTGACTTGGACCACCTTGCCCCTGACTGAATCCGAGAAGCTCTGCAGGGCTAGGAAAACTGCCCTGAGTTCCAGGAGATTTATACGAAGGAGAGACTCTTGTGGAGACCAGACCCCTTGAGCTGTCAGGGCTCCCAGGTGGGCTCCCCACCCTAGGAGAGAAGCATCCGTAGTTAGAACTACTGATGGGACTTGAGGGAGAAATGGAACCCCTTGTCTGAGGTTGTCCTGGTCCAGCCACCACTGGAGAGCTTGGACCAGATTCTGAGTCACTGGAATCAGTTTGGTAAGTAAATCCTTCTTTTGAGACCAAAACGACCTTAGATGAAAGTGAATATCCCTCATCCGGAACCTTGCTCCCTGCACCACTGCTGTGGAAGCTGCCATGTGGCCCAGGAGCCGGAGGAACTGTCTTGCTGGGCGGGAGACCTGAGGTTGAAAGGAGGAAGCGAGATCCACCAGGGCCTTCACCCTTGCCAGGGGAAGGAAGGCTTTTGCTTGTAAAGTGTTCAACTCTAAGCCTATAAAGGTGAGAAGCTGAACTGGTTCAAGGACAGACTTTGGAAGACTGAGAAGAAACCCCAAGGAGCTGAGTAGGTCCTGAGTAGTTTGAAGAGATGACTTGACCTGTAAAGGTGACTGACCCACTAAGAGCCAGTCATCCAGATATGGGAAGACGGTGATACCCTGTCTTCTGAGGTAAGCCACCACCACTACTGCAAGGCACTTTGTGAACACCCTTGGAGCTGATGTTAGGCCGAATGCCATCGCTCTGAATTGGTAATGGCCTGAAGACAACTCGAACCTGAAGTATTTTTTTGTGGGAGCACCTGATAGGAATATGGAAATAGGCATCCTTGAGGTCCAGAGATGCTAGCCAATCCCCTGGCCTTAGAGAGGGAAGGATTATTCCCAGAGTTACCATTTGGAATTTGGGCTTTCAAATGTGTTTGTTCAAATACCTTAGGTCTAGGATGGGTCGCCACTTCCCTGTTTTCTTTGGGGTAAGGAAGTACCTGGAGTACAGTCCTTTTCCCTTGTGCTGAGTAAGAACCTTTTCTATAGCTTTGAGAGCTAGAAGAGAGGAAACCTCTGCCTCGAGGCCAATGGTTTCTGAGAGTGATGCAGGTGGAAAAGACCTGGCCCTCTTTTTTGGAAATTTTTGGAAGTTGAGGGCCAGTTTCTGGCTTACTACTTCCAGGACCCACTTGTCTGAGGTCACAGACATCCAGTCCTGGACAAAGTAAGCCAGCCTGCCCCCGATTGGAATAGAAGAGTCGACCCGGGCAGATCCATCAGGGTGTCTGCTTGGCAGGGGCCTTAGGCTGAGGAGTGGATGCAGCCCTGCTCATCCCCCTTCTGCCTCTCCCTCTGGAGAACCCCCTCTGTGAAAAGGGAGAAGAGGCCTGTGCTTGGTAAAAAGGCCTATGAAAAGGCCTGTCCTTGCCCCTAGAATGCTGCCTTTGAGGAGTTGCCTGCCTTTCCTTGGCCTGAGCACTCCTATAAGTGGTCCTGTACTCGTCCATTTTCTTCATGTAATTCTCTGTCTGCTCCCCAACAGAGAATTACCCACTACAGGAAAATCCATGGCCTTAGCCTGGGTGTCCTGTGAGAGGCTAGTACATCTAAGCCAAGCCATTCTCCGAAGAGCCACGGATGTAGCCATGACTCTTGATGAAACATCACTGGAGTCCACAGCAGTATGAAACTGTACTTTTGATGCTTCGATCCCATCGGCAGCCACCTCCTCCAGCTCCTTGGCTAGCTGAGGGGAGGCCTGTTTAGCCAGTGCCAGTAGAGTGTCCCACCCGGACTTCTGGTACCTGGCTGTATAGGCCATATAGTTCGCCTGCCTGAGTCCCAAGGAAGATGCCATGTACTGCTTTTTTGCCATGGCATTAATCTTCCTGGAGTCTTTGTCTGGGGTGTGTGAAGCCAAGGGAATACTTGCCTTGTCACAGGCAGCAGTCTGCACTACCTCAACATGGCTGCATTGTTGGTATAAAAACTCCGTACCTGAGCCTGATAGTGTGTACCTCTTGTCCACCCTTCTGTCAACAGGAGGTACAGTATTGGGAGACTTTGGGATTTTGAGTGTCTGCTTCACAAAGGATCTGTGGAGGGGAATAGACAGTCTCCTGGACTCTGGGATGTCCATCATTTCCACATAATCAGGCTCCTCTTGATCCTCCATGGCCTCCTCCATAGGAAGCTGGAGGGTTTCAGCCACCTTTCTGTAAAACAGAAAGTGGGAAGGGGACTCAGAAAGCCTAGGAGGGGAAACACCAGAAGGTCTGTCTGGGGAGATGTCCGGTTCCACAGGCACATCCAGACTTTCACCATCGTCACCATCATCTTCCGAACTCCCCCTCCTCCTCAAATCCAGTTCATAAAAATCTTCAGGGGAATAATCTTGAACTGGGGGAACCGACCGAACTGAACCCCTGCCAAATGGTGCCGGATCGGTCGGATCCGGGCAAAGCGATTCCACAATCTGAATCGCTCTGGCTATTTCTTCAGCGGTCGGAACATGAACCTCTGGATCTAAACCAGTCGATTTCTCTTTGCGTTGTAGGAACCGACCCCTCAGGATCGGCTCTCCTCTTGCCCGAAGAAGTATCGCCCTGGTCAGAGAGGGAACTCCTTCTGGTTCGGTTGGAACCGAACCGGGCTGGCCATCCGGGTCAGCGGACTTCCGGCCTCCTTTTCCCTCAGTCTACCTAATCTCTTTTCAAGGGTAGATTTAGGAAAATGTTTTTACAAATTTGGCAGTCTGTATCGAGGTGTTCAAACCCCAGACAGTAAACACAGGTTGTGTGGGGGTCGGCCTTAGCAAAGACCTCCCCACACTCACTGCAGTGTTGAAACCCAGTGGGCCTGGTTTTCTTCTTGGCTTCTCAGACACGGCCAACCTAACCAAACTTACCCTTTTTATGGCAACCGCCAGGCAAGACTCCCTTATCGGTTCCTAACCGTGTCACGGGTGTTGGAAAAAAACGTTCAAAACACGCAGAGAGAGACCTCAGCCAAGCTCGAGCTCAGCATTCTATGCACTGCATAGAAAGTTAACTCTTTGTTCTCCGGGGTAGTTTAAAGGCTGGAGCTAACTGCAGTTAGTCAGAATACTGCAAGACTTCATGTTGTTTGAATAGAGAGCAGCAACTGTGCCGAGGAGAACATCCTCTTCCCCCAGAAGTCAAAATCCATAGAATCTTGATCCGGGGGACGGTCATGGTGAGGGGGCACGAAGCCCACCAGGAGTGTCTAGTTGTGTCAATCCTGACTGAGGATGAGGCATGGAACCTGGAGACTCTGGGGAGGGCACAATACCGCTGTCACAGAACCCTAGGGGCTGAGACTCTGGAAAAGGGTCTCTGTCAGAGACGCAATGATGCCTCCTGAAAGGGAGCAGGCCGGGGGGGGGGGACCACAAGGGTGTCTGCACTGAAATCACCTAGAAAGGCGTGCGTCAAGTGCTGCTCTGGATTGTGCTGTGTGGGTGGGGTGATGTGCAGGTCCTCCAACATCCTCACGAGGAATCACTGATACTCTGCGAGATCAACAGCTGGGGAGATGTGGACAGACGGTTCCTCTCCCTCAGAAGAGGGGGATGAGGAGTCAGGGGACCTCAAGAGTTCAGAAGCTGGCTGCTCAGGGGGAGGTTGAAAGACCTGTCTGTCCACAGCCCTGACATAAGCGGGAAATTGAATGGCCACGGCTCTGAACTGCTCCCAGGAGAGAGGACCACTAGGACCAAAAATACCTGGGAGCACAGGAGAATGTGGCAGAGGAGAAGGGGCAGAGCCGACAACAGGAATCGGCTGTCCTCCAGCTAGGCTAGGAAGCGCACCAGGAGCCCTAAGGAAAGAAGGAGCTCTGGAAAACTCCACAGCCGACAGCTGGTCAACCAAACTGGAACTGCCTAGGCTGCGCCCGGAAGAATCCCCTCTGTAAGGTGACCGGGGTCATGAAAGTCCAGAAGGATGGTCCCCCACCTCCAAAGAACAGGGCCCCTCTCAAGGAAATCAAAAGAGAAGAGTGGAGATCCGTGCTACGGTTTCTCCCAGAGCCCAGGTGGGGTCCAGAAAAAGACCACCGCACGGAGCCCATACCCCTCGGAATCCGAAAGTGCCCTCCTCCTCGATAGAGCCAGCCTAGGCAGTTGTCGGCCCCTGAAGGAGCTATCCAGGGAGCAGCACCCTCCCCTCCTGTGGGTGCTCCAATCAGCCCCAAAGCTGGGCGATCCAGGCACACCACCTGAGGGGGTACCACTACTGGGGGGTCAGAAAACCCCCCCGAAACCAGGTTGCAGAGCAATGGTGGCCTGCACCACTGCCTGCTGGTCAGCACCCCTGATCCTGGTCTCAGGAGCAACTATTCTCTCCTCAGAAGGGGGCTGGTTCCAGCCTGTCGAGGACACCACCAAGGTGTCCATGTGAGCAGCCAACTACAAAGAGTCAGACTGCCTGTCTGACTCAGAATCCGATTCCCCCACTGAGGAGGCGGAGACTGAAGTTCTGTGCCAAACGGTGCGTGGACACCCACTACCATCCCGGCTGAAAAGGTCACCAGACCAAGTAACTGCACCAAAATCGGCGCTGAGGCCCTCAGCCACACCGTGAATGGTGCAGGAAGAAGACACAGTGCTGACGATGGCAGCAGCATCGGAGTCGAGGCCTGTCATGGTGCCATCCCGGCCCACGGTGCCACAAGCAGCGCCGAGGCTAGAGGCGGCGATGATGACAGCCCCGACTGCGCTCTCGGCACCATGTCCTTGTTTGGTGCTGCAAGCGGCTCCAGAGCTGGACACAGCGCCGTGCTCAACCATGACGCCACGAGCAGCGCCGAGGTGAGAAACAGCAAAGGACAGCACCGTAGACCCTCCCACGGCAGCGCCGGCACTGCGAACGAAGCAGACAGCAGCCACGGTGCTGAGCGATGGACTGGCATCAACGACGGCACCATCAGGGCCCACAGTGTTACGACTGGTGCCGAGGCCCAAGCCGGCGCTGACAGACGGCATTGAGGACAGCGCCGACTCAGGCCTTCCGCCGAAGTGCGACACTGGGGAGCCTTCACCCCGAAGGGGTGATTGCCAAGGCAGTGCCTCACACCCATCCCCCAAGGGGAACAGACTGGGCCTCCTGCACCGAGGAAGAGACTTCTGCAATGGTGAGGCTACAAGAAGCAGAAGCCCCCTCCTCCTCGGTCCGTACAGAACTGGGAGGGGACCCGGAGGAAAGGCCGAGAGAATGTGGATTGGCCTGATGAGTGCACGCCCATCCCCCGAAAGTTGGCGAAACTCATCCAATTTACACGCTGCTAGTTCGATGACAAGATCGGTCCATGGAGAAGCAGGTATCGTGATGAATCCATGTCGGTAGTGGGCCAAACCGCGGCGAGGCAACAGTCATGTTGGTTGGTGACGGAATACTTATGGCGCCAAACACTACTGCGCCCAGGGGCATCCGTCTTCAAAGTTTTCTTTCCCCGGTGACATTACCTATGGATAAAAGAACACCAAACAAGACCCGACGCTGCAAAATAAAATAAGGAACAGTCTTACCAAGCGACATCAAGTGGAGCAAAACTGAACCGGCAGGAATGAGCAGTCAGAGTCGATGGATTACGGTAATAAGAGTCGAAGGATTTTTCGTGATCAGCAGGCCTCTCATGCAGTAAGTTTTTCGGAGCTACCCATGAGGTGCGACCTCAATGGTGGGAGACGAAGAACTGGCGGGAGGGCGGATCGACAACACCTAACGGCCAACCCACGAGTGCCGCGCAGTCGTCCAGCCTCGGGACAGGCGCCGATGAAGGCCAACTCCGCCCATCCAAAAAAAAAACAGTCTCAGTCGTGACTCCGTCCAGAACCCAAAGGTGATGAATGGTGAAAACTGACACAGATAAGATCTCCTCTCTGAACTCCCCCGGGTTAATTCCATGCATAGAAGAGGGAAGGTGCTTCTTGACTACTGCTCCATCAAACCTTGGGCAGAAGCAATCACGGCCAGTATACTACACCCAGCCCTGGAAGGACACATGTTTAAATCAGCCAGCCTAAAGTGCTTCCTGCTAGAATGGCAGAAAAAGAGTAACAGGCACAGCTATGGCTGTGTAATAAACTGTAGCGCAGGTAAAAAACACAAACACTGTCTGGGGAGGCTAACATACAGCGCCTCTATACTCACGGCATACCTACTGGTGTGCGGGGACATTCATCCAAACCCAGGCCCTAAAGCACCAATTTGTGAAACCTCAGCACATGTCTTAGGAGGGGAAGGACTAAGTATAATTCACTTCAAAGCCCCAAGCATAGTTAACAAAATAAACCATATAACAGAATGGGCCATTGAACACTCTCCTAACAGTATGGTTATTACAGAGCCATGGCTATCTTACAAAATCGGTGACATGCAAGTCAGTATTCCCAGGTACAACCTGTGGAGAAAAGGCAGGACCAAAAAGGATGGAGGGGTTATAGTCTATGGGAAAACTACACTAGACACCAAGGAAACAGACAGCACACTGGACGGGACGGGCTCAAAAGAGCTGATACTGGAACTAAAACTACCCATCCACAGACCCATTTTACTGATCAGCAAATATTGCACCCCCCTTGCAAACGCAGACATATGTACCGTGCTGCAGGATTTCCTAGGCCATTACCCGAAGAGCCACGAGCTGTTGATACTAGGAGACCTAAACGTAGACTGGGCTAAATCTGATATCAGGCATGGCCTAATCGATCTAAAATGTAACCGTTGATGACATAGCTCATAACCGAGTTCACAAGGCTGAATGATAAAGACCACTTAGCCTCAGCTCTATTAGATATTATTATAATATTAACAAGCAACCCGGACTGCTTCTCATCATCAGGCGTGTTGCCAGTCTCCTTCTGGGATCACCAAGTAATTTTCAGTACTAGAAAGGGAGTTAAGCACGGTGGTCCCAGTAAATCAGTCCAACGTAGATCATAAAAAAATGCAAATTACATACTCATCATAATTCTTGATCTTCCTAGATATCTTCACCATTCATTACTGGTGGGTATCAGCCGGATGCGCCAGACCCCATGGGAGCTTATAGCTTTAAGCTTTTCTCAGAAGGGGGCGCCGCATCAGAGATGGCACCACCCTCAATGCCAACGTACTATGTGGTGCTTTCAGGTTGGCCAGTTACTGACGCAGGCCCCCTAACCTCCTCAGTTCTGCTCGCCGGAGAGGAAACAAGATAAAGAGAAAAAATGGAGGGAGGGTGGGGCAAGGGAGCCCAAGGGATAGAAAAAAGGAAAGGATATAAACTGAAAGTATGAAGCCGACCACAGGAGAAGGGGGTAAGGGCTCTAGGGTGTTTCTGTGCAGGGGAGACTCCAACCACTGGTCAGGCCAAGAGGTAGAGAAAGAAGAGGAAAAGAGAGAGGGAAGGGAGGAAGGGAAGGGAAAAGAAAGAAAGAGAAGGGAAGGGGGAGTGGGAGAGAGAGGAACCAAGTCTGGATCCCAGAAGTGAAAACGTCCCTATAAGGGTGGTAGAGAAGGTTTCCTGTGGACCAAGAGAGAAAGGAAATGACCCGCTCCAGGAGAGGAGTGGGCCTAGGTCCAGCTGAGCAGAGGTAGGACCTTAAGGAGAGGCACAGGAAAAATCCCCGTAGTCTCTAAGAGAGACAGAAAGCTAGGGGAGTCAGGCAAGAGATGGCTGTCCATCAGGCAGAGGTACAGAAGATCCCTGTCCTCCCCACTTTCCAAGTTGCCACTTTTTTTTATTGGTCAATACAGGAAAAAGGACTTCAAAGAGTTTAATTCTCCCCACTCCCTGCTGAGGGTTGGGGCAAAACACCCCGGGACAAGGTCCCCATGGACAAGGAGATGCACCTGGCTTAAGTCATCTGGTATGCCTCTGAACTAGAAGGTGCAACACCTTGGACCTACCACCACAGGCAAGTGATGGGGGGACTTATTCCCTTCAAAAGAAGGGAGCAAGGAATCTCAGGATAGGAGGGGGTGTGGGTACCTTGTCCTTTGAGTAACCCAGAGCTGGGTTACTGCAAAAAGAAAAAGCAGGACAGGGGCTCCACTACAGAAGAGGAGAGGATAGGACATGAGGGACCTCAGGGCTCGCAAAGCCAAAGGAGAAGAACTCAAGGACGTCAAGAGGCAACCCCTGAAATTGCTTAATCAGATGTGCATGGGAGTTTGACATGAGGGACAGCCGATGGTTACCCATCTAAGAGAGGGGCTGGCACTATAGCCTAGAGGTTAGAGTAATGAACTGTGAATGAGCTTGGTACATCCAGCAGACCTGGGTTTGATTCCCACAACCTCCACCTGCATACTGTGTGACTCTGAGTAAGTCACTTAACCTCCCCAGTGCTCCCAGCTCACCCCTAAAAACAGGCACTTGTGCCTAGTCGGCCTTACCTGGTTTTCAAAGACCAAAATTAAAATAAATAAATAAAATAACCCCTGCACATGCCGCTGTCCCAAGAGGAAGAGTCCTCTGACCAAGACAGCTCGGAGCCCCGGGGACCCATGAGAGAAAGAGAGAGCATCCCTGCTCACCTTCTCCCCACACACCCTCTAAGAAGTGCTCGGAGTGCCAGAGAGTGGTCTCTCAGTGGAAGAAGACCAACAGGGAGGCAGCACTGCCCAGTGATCTGGTCATGAGGGGGCAGTGGAAGGGAAGCAGCAATGAATGGTGAAGATATCTAGGAATATCAAGAATTATGGTGACTACATAATTTTCATATTTTCCCTAGATCAATCTTTAACATTCATTACTGGTGGGTGAGTACCAAGCACCACGAAGTGGCGCTGGCACCTCCCTGAGGGCAGAAGTTTCCCTCAGCCTCCTTTGGGGGAGAATACAGAGAGAAGGGGGGCCCCTCACGGGCCTGGTGAGGCCTGAGACAGGTCAGGATGAAGCAAAGATTCCCAATTCCTGGATGATGGAAGTCGGCCTCCTAATTCACACCTCACACTGCGGGAGAAGAAATGGGCCCCCTGGAAGGAAGAGGCAATCACCCTTCGCCTGGCCAGGGGTGATAACCTTGAAAGGCGATGCCACACCGTCCACCTAATGCAGACTGCAGTTCCTGCCAGCCTGGAAGCTACCTCATCGGCATCCTAAGATGCCCTTGCTTGGTGGTCTTGCTAGCTCCAAACCATGGGCAGAAAGGCTAATGGCCTGCCTGGTCGCCTCCGAGTCTGGCAAGGATGCCAGGAATTGGCCCAGCATCATCCACAGGTGGCTAACATAGGCAGCTTGGTGTTCCTGATGCACCAAGACGCACAGAAGAAAGCACGCCGCTGAGAAGACCCTTCTACCCCAGCAGTCAAACTCAGCTGAGTCAGACTCCAGGGGGCGGTCGTGCCTTGGGCTACGATGTCCAGAGAGGGTTCCAGGAGCTCCACTCCCACAGGGGGTGGGGCATAGCACCTGAAGATCCCAGGGGTGTGCAATATCTGTGCTGACAGTCCCTCAGGACTGGAGAAGGGGTATAGGGACAATGCTAGACCCTATGTAATGCTTTCATGAAGGGTCAAGGCCACAGAGGGATGACAAGACTGTTGGTGCTAAACTCCCTAGGAAAGAGTGCTTTGCATGGGCAGGATTGTAGCTCACAAAATGGGAAAGATGGAGCTCCTCCAGCATCCACAACAGGAATCGCTGATAGCTGATGAGATCAACGTCGGAGAACAGATGGATGGAGGATCCTCTTCCTCATTGGAGGAAGACTAGGAGGCTGAGAAGCCCAGTTCAGAGAATGGTGCGGCTGGCGGTTCAGGTCTAAAAAGGACCTCATCCAGGGCTTTAAAATAATGAGGGAATGTAGCCACTGATGCCCTGAACTGTTACAAGGCAATGGGCCCTGAAGGGCCAAAGAGGCCTGGGAGAGAAGGAGGAGGCAGAGGAAGAGAAGAGCTTTGGCAAGCCAGAGTAGAACCTCTGCTAGGGCTGCGAGATTGAGCAGGGGATCCCTCCCAGGAGAGGGGATGCATTACTCACCCACTGAAGGATGCCCAACCAGACAGGGGCAGACAGGGTGGTGCCCTTGGGGGAGGACCCCCAGATGGGGCAATCAGAGCTGGTCTGGCCCTTGTGGGTGGCCCCTGACCCCACCAACTGTAGACCCTATCTATTCTGGGGAGGACAGCAGGGAAGGGTCAGCACTTCAGCTCCTCCCAGAGCTACCAACTGTTCTGGAAAAAGGTCTCCCCAACCCCAACTCACCAGACAGGGACCTGCTCCTCAAGGGGGCCTCTATTACTAGACGTTGGGGGTTCCGTGACAGCCCTGGCACCAGAAATGGTGCCAGAATCCACCCTGGAACCCGCTTCAGCACTGGAGTCTGATCCAGCTCCACAAACAATGTAAAAAAAATGAAAATTACGTACCTACCGTAATTCTTGATCTTCTTGGACGAGTCTCCACCACTTATTCACACTATTGGGATCTGCGCTGAAGGCACTAGGACCCTTCGAGAGCAAACTTTTTGCTGGAGGGTCGGCGCCGGAGATGGCGCCGCGAGGCACAGCACCGCGAGCCACAGCTCGCGCTGTAATGACTATCTCGGCGTCGACCCTCCAACTGCCTCAGTACCTTTTTTACCAAGGAGGTGCAGCGTAACTAACCTAGAAGGGTAGCCTTAACCTATAAAACGGACATAAGATAGTCTGGATGACCCGTATAAGAAGGGTCAACAAAGAAGTCTTCACAGCCTAAAGATCTGAGGAAGTGAAGACCAACAACAGAGGTGAGCTCGGGGGATGGAGGGTGGGCGTGTGAATGAGTGGTGGAGACTCGTCCAAGAAGATCAAGAATTACGGTAGGTATGTAATTTTCATATCTTCCCGGACATAAGTCTCCACCCCCATTCACACTATTGGGAGAGTACCAAGCTAATAATCCCCCGAGAGGGCGGCAGGAGAGACCAAGAGCTCACGTTTCTAAGACAGAAGTCCATCAAGGATGGCTTTGCCAAAGGAAGAATGTCGTCTGGCATGGACATCTAGTGCATAATGTTTAACAAAAGTATGCACTGAGCTCCAGGTGGCCGCGTTGCAAATATCTGCAATGGGCACGTTGCAAATTTCCGCTAGGGATGCCGTGACCGCTCTAGTAGAGGGAGCGTAAACCCTACCCTCCAACTTAACCTGTGCCATGGAATAGCAGTGGCGAAGGCATGCCACTAGCCATGCTGAGATGCATCTGATAGCGACAGGTTGACCCAGCGGGTCTCGCTGAAGGAAGCGAATGCACAGGCTGCGAAAGTCCTTGGTTCTATCCAGATAGAACGCAAGGCCCTCTTAACGTCTAAAGAATGAAGAGAACGCTCTCCTTCATTGTGGAAGTTCGCAAAGTAAGAGGGAAGGACCAAAGGTTGGTTTAGATGAAATTCTGACACAACCTTAGGAAGAAATTTAGGATGAGTATGAAGAACTACTTTGCCCCTATGGAACACAGTATACGGAGGGTCTGTGACCAGGGCATGGATCTCAGAGACCCTACGGGCTGAGATAATGGCCACTAGGAAGGCAGTCTTCCAGGTGAGAAATTTTAGCTCGCAAGTAACCAGAGGTTCAAAAGGTTTCCAAGTGAGCATATCTAGCACAAGATTGATGTCCCAGGCTGCAACTGGACATCTTATAGGAGGTCTGATATGCAGAATTCCTTTAAGAAACCTCTTAAGCACAGGTAACTGAGCCAGGGATAAGGAAAAAAACCGGCTCATGATATGCTGAAATGGCACTAAGGTGAACTTTGACTGTAGAGAACTGTAGGCCTGAATTTGAGAGGTCTAAGAGGTACTCCAGAACTTTATCTGGTGGGCGGGAAAAAGGATTCAAAGAGGACTTTGCACACCAGAGTGAGAAACGCTTCCATTTGGCTGTGTAAGTTTTCCTAGTGGCTTGTTTCCGTGCAGCCAGAAGAATATCTGAAACTCTTCGAGACACATTGAACCGGTTTACTTCTACCTCTTCAGGAGCCAAGCGTGAAGATGAAGCGATCTCAGGTTGGGGTGGATCACAGGCCCCGAGTCAAAAGGTTCATCTGTAGGGGAAGTGGTCTCAGAGGAACTGCCAACATATTGTTGAGTAGTGGAAACCCGCAGCTGTCGAGGCCAGAAGGGAGCAATGAGGATCATTTTGTCCCCTGGGATTAGGGCAGGTACCTCTGGATTAGAGGAAGAGGTGGAAAGGCGTAAAGAAAGCGCTTTGTCCACCGCAGCCTGAACGCATCCTGACAGAAAATGCCAGGCCCTGGATTTCTGGAGCAGAAGAGAGGCAGTTTTGCGTTGAGTGGGGATGCAAAAAGGTCCAGGTCTGGAGTTCCCCACTCTTTGAATAGCGACTGAACTATGGTTCAGTCGAGAGACCACTCGTGAGGGTCTGTCTCTGTTCTGCTGAGACGGTATGCCAGTTCGTTCTGAATATCTGGCAGGTAGACTGCTTGAATTAGAGCCTCGTACTCCAAGCACCATTCCCATACCCTCATTGCTTCCCTGCATAAGGGGTAAGAATGAGCACCGCCCTGCTTGTTGATGTAATACATCACTGCTTTGTTGTCCATTTGAAGGAGAATGTTCTTGTGACACAGAATGTCCTTCAACGCTCGGACCACATAAAGGACGGCTCTCATTTCTAGGACGTTTATGTGGAGCTGGGACTCGACTTGAGTCCACGCACCTTGAGTGTGGAGAGCCTGACAGTGAGCTCCCCACCACATTAGGGATGCGTCCGTGGTAATGGAGATCTGATGGTCCAGAGGAGCAAAGGGATATCCCTCCAGGAGATTGCTCTCTCGAGACCACCAGGTGAGTGACCTCTTTAAAGGTTCTGTCACCTTGATGAGATAAGACTGCAGGTGAGTGGTTGGGGACCACTGAGTACTGAGCATCCATTGAGTGGTTCTCATGTGCAGACGTGCTAGGGGAACAGTGAACACTGAGGAAGCCATGAGGCCTAGCATCCGTTGCATCGACAGAGCAGTAACTGAGGTGTTCTCCCCGATGTGACGGGCCATTTGAAGAATATCGTTCCTTCTGTCTTCTGGAAGAAAAGCCTTCGCACAGGAGGTGTCCAGAAAAGTCCCTATAAAGAGGAGTCTCTGGGAGGGCTGCAGTTGTGATTT
Source organism: Neoceratodus forsteri (assembly GCA_016271365.2). NCBI lineage: Eukaryota > Metazoa > Chordata > Ceratodontiformes > Ceratodontidae > Neoceratodus > Neoceratodus forsteri. The sequence continues at coordinate 1,620,136,543 of CM028130.1, forward strand.
CTTGAGGTTCAGCAGAACTCCCATGGACATAAGGAGGTGAGAAGCCATCTCTACGGCGTCCAGGGTCCCTTGCCTGGAAGGGCTTGCTAGAAGCCAATCGTCCAGATAAGGGAACACCTGTATCCCGACCTTTCTGAGGTGCGCTGCGAGAACTGCACAACACTTTGTAAAAACCCGTGGCACCAAGGATAGCCCAAAGGGCAGGACTCTGAACTGATAATGCTGTCCCAGAGCCACAAACCTCAGGAATTTGTGATGCCTCGGGTGAATAGGAATGTGCTGGTAAGCATCCTGCATGTCTAGGGAGGCTAGCCAGTCGTGTTGATGAAGCAGAGGTAACAGGGTTCCCAGAGAAATCATTTTGAATTTCTCCTTGGGGAGAAATTTGTTTAGCTTTCTGAGATCCAGAATGGGGCGCATACCCCCGAACTTCTTTGGAACCAGAAAGTAATGGGAGTAGAAACCTGTGTTCTGTTGATGCAGCGGCACCACTTCTACTGCCCTGTTGTTCAGAAGGCCCTTAACTAACGGCAGCAAGAAGGTCTGACTGTAGGGTCGACAGCCTGGGCTGCCGTTTGGGGGGACGATCCAGAGGGGTCTCCACCAGATTGAGTGAATACCCCTCGCGGACCCATTTGTCTGAGGTTTTGGACTTCCACTGGTTGTAGAAGTGCATCAGACGACCTCCCGCCGGAGAGGAAAAGTCCACCTCGGGCAGCTGAGATGGGACTTGGGCCAGACATTCATAAGGTAGCGCTGGGCGCTTTGGGCCCTTGCGCTTTCTGTTGCGTCTTCTTTTGAGGTTGGGCAGGTTGGTTTTTATGGAAACCGCCTCTGCCTCTGCCTTGAAAGGACTGACGATTATGAAACTGACGTTTATTGACGTGCCCTCGAGAGGGGGCAGGAGGGAGTCGAGCCAACTTAATGGCTGACCTAGTCTTTTGAGTAGCTTCTAGAGCTTGCTCTACCTGAGGACCAAAAAAATACGCATCATCGAAGGGCAACGCCATTACCTGCTGCTGCGCATCATTCGTGAAACCCGAAGTGCGCAGCCAGGAATGACCTCGGGTGCAAATACCAGCAGCCGCTGAACAGGAAGCAGTGTTGAAAGCATCCATGGCTGCTTTAACCTGCTGGTTGTTAGATTCGATACCTCTGGTAATGGTTTGAAGAAGCTCCGGCTTTGCATCCGACTCCGGAAGAGCTTCAACCATCTGCTTGATAGAATGCCACAGGATATATTCCTACTGTGAGTAATAGCCCTGGTAGCTGGCAATACGCATACTTAGGGTAGAAGCAGCAAAGACTTTCTTACCTAAGGTGTCTATCTTATGAGATTCTTTGTTAATAGGTAGAGCTGTAGTAGTTTGAGGAAGAACGACCTTATCATTCTCTGCCAGAACTACAATAGGATCCGCAAAGGCTTGAGATGCCAAAATGGGACGATCCTTGGGGGCTGAATATTTCTTATCTATGGATTTAGCCACTGAAGGGGTGAGAGCAGGATTATTCCATACCATTTGAGACAGCGTCTCGAAGGAGGGCTGAACGGGAGGAGTCAAATCCGTAGGGATCTCTGGAACATGAAGGTATTGGAGTCTTAACAATTTCCCAGGATCGATGTCTGTAGTCTGGAGAGAAACAGTGGAACTCAGATTCTTCAGCAGAGACTTAAAAGACAGGTCCTCGACCACAGGCTCTGCAGCAGAGATAGATCCTGCTTCGTCCACTTCATCACCCAACCGAAGGTCTGGGTCAGGCTCAATGTCATCTCCTGACAGTCCAGGAGGGACTGTATGGACAGGAAAGGAATGAAAATCAGAAGAGAGGGAAGAAGGAAACGAGTGAAAAGAGGGGTCCTGAAAAGCAGAGGGAGCCCCGAAAGCCCTGGCGCCGAGGAGGCACTGGCACCGAGAGCAGCTAGGAGCCTGCGGCACAGCAGCGCAGAGAAGCCACCGGCGCCAAGAACTGCATGGTGCCAAGAAGCCGCGATGGTGCCGAGGGCGACGCTGAGTGCACCACTGGCGCGAGGCTCCACAGTGCCGAGGGCGCGCAAACACGAACTCGAAAAACAGGTTTTGAAGGAAGAAAAGCAGGAGATAAAGGCATCGGTGTGGCCCCTGTGCCCAGCCATGTGAGGAGAAACACCTAGCTAGCAGGTCGGCGGCACGAAGAAGGTGCAGCAGCGACCAGGAGAGTCCAACTGCCCCACCTGGTCTCTCAATGAGCCCGAAGCCTGAGTGCCGGAGCCAGGTAGCGGAACTAACCTCAAGCCCATAGCTCCATAAGTGGCCCACTGATGAAACTGCTCACCTGAAGACCTACCTGCGGGCGGGTGGGACTTGATGTCAGCTCCGCTGGCTACACCAGAAGCCAGAGGTTGGCGACTCCGAAGGAGGAGACCGGCACACGATAACGAGACGTCTACGCACAGACATATCAGAGGCGACCTCGGTGATGCCTTCTCTTTTTAGACCTGTGGGCTGAAGAAGAGCTCGAGGCCGAACGGTGCAGAGAATGCGACCGTTTACTTTTATGCTTCCACAGGGACCGCCCATCCCCCCGGGCATTGGACTGACCGTTGTCAGACCCCCCCTCTGGAGAAGGCGGCGGACCGGACCCAGCCCGACTGACTGAACAGCTTTCATACGAAGTCTCCCTACCGTCACCTGACCTGCTCATGGTCGACTCCGTCAAAGTAGGCTGAGACTTCTTTATTTTTAAAATAAGACTAAGCGATACTGTTATTGAGATAATGTTACAAAATAACAAACTGAAAATTATGCTGCTAGTTGAAGTTTGACTCCCGGCAGGTGAGCGACATCGTCACTGAAGCACACTCGATGGCGGGAAAAAAGGAACTGAGGCGGTTGGAGGGTCGACGCCGAGATAGTCATTACTGCGCGAGCTGTGGCTCGCGGTGCCGTGCCTCACGGTGCCATCTCCGGCGCCGATCCTCCAGCAAAAAAGTTTGCTCCCGATGGGTCCTAGTGCCTCCGGTGCAGATCCCAATAGTGTGAATGAGTGGTGGAGACTTATGTCCAGGAAGATCAGACCCGGCACGACAGCCAGCATCGGACCCTGATTCGGCACTGCCCTCAGCGCTGACCCACCCCTCCCCGGTGCTGGAATCTTCACTGGCAGCTGCCCTGGTGCTGCAAGTGGCACTGGAGGATGCAGCAGAGGCTGTCCCAAGGGTGGCACCAGGAAGGGCAGCAGCAGACTCTGTAGTGCCAGAGACCCTATGGCTAGGCGGAGGAGAAGCTCCGGGGAGCCAGGCAGTCAGTCAGGATCATCCTGACCTCCTCCTCCTCTTCCAAAGAGGAGGAGGTCAAGGAAATCTCCATAGAGACTACCCGTGACACTCTTCCTCTCCCAACACCGTGAATGGTGCTAGAAGGGGACCCTTCACCAACATCGGCGCCGCCTTGCTCACTGACACCAGGGGTGGTGTCAAGAGCCAAAGTGATGCCAGAAGGCAGCACCGAGGGCTTCACCGGCTTGGGCCCAGCATATAGCTGCAACCACGCCACCAGAGGCATCTGTGCCCCAAGGGGGCAACGGACTGCAAGGGGTGTTCAGCCGACCCCCCGAAGGAGGCCAACTGTCCCACCGACCCCTCGTGCAGACCTCCTGTCCCAGAGAGACTAGGACTGGCAGAGGTCTGCTTCCCCTTGGTAAGTATAGTACCAGAAGGAAACCAGGGAGAAGGGCCCAATGACCTGGCCTTGGCATCCCTAGAACGAGGCTACCCTCCGAAGGTTGGAAGGTTTTCAACTCACCTTCAGTGCACGCACTTCGAGGACCCAGTGGTCCATGGAGAAACAGGCATCACAGTTATCCATATCATGTGACAGACCCAGGCAGCTAAGGCAGCAGTCAAGGTGGCCTGTTATGGTGATCGACTTGCCACAGGGGGCACCAACACATAGGGGAGCACCACGCCTTGGATTTAGAAGAAGGCCCCGAACCGGACATGACCGCACGAACAAATCAAAACACGCAAAGCACAGTACCCAACACCGTACTTAATGACAGAAAAAATAAAAAGGAAAGATTTTACCGGCTTTTAATGAAGACTGGCATTGACGGAAGGTAGTGGCATTGAATAAAATGGTGACAGAACTGACTCAGCTTGAAATCTGGAACATGCTTCGGCTCCCACAGAGATCTAACCTTGATGGTGGGGAAGAGAAGAACTAAGGAGGTTGGGGGCCAGTGTCGGTTACTGGCCAACCCACGAGCGCCATGTAGTACATCGGCCTCAAGGGCGTTGTCTACGACACCCCCCCCCCCGAGAAAAGCTTAAAGCTATAAGCTCCCGCGGGATCTAGTGCCTCCAGCTGATACCCACCAGTAATAAACGGTGAAAACTGATCTAGGAAGATCTTTGACTATGTAAACTTAATGATCAACCTGGAATCCAAAGGCTGGGGTAGGGTCAAGCTAATCCCAAAGGTGGATGAGGTATGGGACTACATTTACCACAAATTCATGGACAGTTGCAACAAATTTGCCTCCCTACAAGCAAGAAAGATAAAGTACAAGAACTCCCCCTGGTACAATCCCACCTCCACAGACTAAAGAAAAACAGTCACAACCTGGAAAAAAAAAAAGCAAAACAAACAAACAACGCTCAGGCCTGAAATAGGTACAAACAGCTATGAAATGAATACACCAGAGCAGTAAGGATATAAAAACAGGAATTTTACAAAACAACCCTTGCAGACAATGTAAGAGCAGACCCTAGGGCATTTTGGAAAATAATAAAGAATCTCCAGAGAGGCCAAAAGGAAGACGCCCCTAACTTCTTCGAAACAGACGGAGAAGAGGTCCCACTCAGCAAATCAATTTAATGAATACTTCATTAACATGGGGACCCAAGTCGTAAAACAAAATAACATACACTTGTACAAGCAAAAACACCAGAAGACACCCCACCCAAAAATTCTTTCAAATTTAACAAGGTCACACAAACACAAGTCTGCAAGGAGCAATTAAAAATCAACACAAAAAAAGTCAGAAGAGTTGGCTGGCATTCCTGCCGTGCTCTTGAAATAGGCAGGCCTAATAATAGCAGCCCCACTGGTGGAGCTATTCAACATGTCTATGGCAACTGGGGTCTACCCATCAAAATGGAAGGACGCAAGGCTCAATCTTAGGGCCCATATTATTTAACATATACATGAACACCCTCACCATGTCCAACCCTCAAGTAAAATTCCATCCTTACGCCGACTACACAATACTCTACACAATAGGCACAGACCACTCCAAAATTGAACCCAGACTACAACCAGCATTTGATGAGCTCCCAAGACTTTTACTTGCACTCAAAATTAGCACTGAATGCAAAAAAACACCCCAGGTAATGTACTTAAACATTAACAAAGGTCAGGGAACAGCCACAAGTACATTACACATGAAAACCGCTGGCCAAGTCACCCTACAGCAGGTTCACAGTTACAGCTACCTGGTGTATGGCTAGGCAAGAAAATTAAATGGAACGTCCACATAGATAACCTAACAAAGAATCTGGGGAAACGCCTAGGAGCCCTTACAAAATTAAACATTCAACGGACACAAAGACAAGGAAGCAATTAGTAGAATCCATGATCCAACTGATCTTTGACTATGGCGACCTGTTGTTCTCTGCAGCATCTGGCCTGGAGCTGGCAAAGCTCGACACAATGTATAGCAGATTCGTCTGCTTCATCCTGGATGCCCCCCCCCCCCCGCAGAAAACACAGGAGCAAACTCATCAACAGACTGGGATGACAAAGGCTAGAGGAGAGAAGGAGATTACGCTGCCTAGCGTTCATGCACAAATGCTATGGTAGCAAGGCTCTAGGCTATGTAACAAAAAATATCCACATAAGAGCCATCAAGGGGTCATTAAGGACCACGGGAGGGACAGAATTCTCACTCCCAACCAGAAACCTGGAGGTAGGCAAAAAATAAAAAAAATACGTACCTACCGTGATTCTTGATCTTCTTGGACGAAGTCTCCACCACTCATTCGCACTAATGGGACTATGCCGGAGGCACTAGGACCAAGGAACCAAAAATCTTCAGGAGAGCTGGCACGGAGGTAGGCTATGCAGGAAGTGGCACCGCGAGCCTGGCTCATGGCCGTATAGGCTACCTTAGCGTCGACCCTCCAACCGCCTCAGCACCTTTTTTACCAAGGAGGTGCAGCGTAAACTAACCTAGTGAAACTAACCTATGTCGGACATAAGAAGTCCAAAGGACCTATATAAGAAGGGTCAATGCAACAGAGTCTTCACAGCCCAGCCGGCGAACGAATGAAGACCAAAAACAGATAAGTGAGCTTGGGGGATGGAGGGTGGGCATGTGAATGAGTTGTGGAGACTTCATCCAAAAAGATTAAGAATTATGGTGGTATGTAATTTTCATATCATCCTGAACGTAAAGTCTCCACCACTCATTCACACTAATGGGAGAGTACCGAACTAAAATCATCCCCCGAGAAGGGTGGCAGGAGAGAGGAGCTCACTTAGGACAGGAGTCCATTAAGGATTATCCTCCCAAAGGATTGATGCTGTCTGGCATGGACATCCAAAGCGTAGTGCTTCACAAAAGTGTGTACGGAGTTACAAGTAGCTGCACTGCAGATGTCTGCAATGAGCACGTTTCAAATTTCTGCCAGAGATGTCGCAACTGCCCTGGCAGAGTGAGTGCATACTCTGCCTTCCAGTTTAACCTGTGCCATGGAGTAGCATTGGCGAAGACATGCTACTAGCCACACCGAAATACATCTGATAGATCAGGCTGACTGAGCCAGGCCATGCTGAAAGAGACAAATAGTTGTTTAGATTTGCGGATCTCTTTAGTTCTATATAGAACCGCAAAACCCATTTAACATCCAGAGTGTAGAGTACGCTCTCCCTTATTCTGGAAGTTCGCGAAGTAGGTCGGAAGAACCAAGGGCTGGTTCAGATGGAATTCCAAGACTACTTTAAGGAGAAACTTAGGGTGAGTTCTAAGAACCACCTTGTCTTTGTGAAATACAGTATACTGTGCCCAAAGCATGTATTTCAGACATTCTGTGAGTGGAGGTAATGGCTACAAGGAAGGTGGTCTTCCAGGTCAGGAACTTCAAGTTGCTAAGGGCTCGAAAGGTTTACAGGTGAGCATATCTAGTACAAGGTTAATGTCCCAGGCAGCTACAGGTCTTCTGACTGGTGGCCTAGTGTGAAGTATACTTTTAAGGAACCTCTTGACCAAAGGAAACTGAGCCACAGACATGGATTGTACAGGCTCGTGGTACGCTGAGATCGCGCAGAGGTGAACTTTCATGGTGGAGTATTGCAGTCCTGTATTTGACAGGTCCATTAGCTACTCCAGAACTTTGTTAGGTGGGCAGGAGAAGGGGTCCAGGGAGGACTTTGCACACCAGATAGAGAACCACCTCCACTTTGCCGTATACATTTTCCTAGTAGCCAGCTTGTGTGCTGCGAGGAGAATGTCTGAGACCCTACATGAAACGTCAAACCTACTTACTTCAATCTCCTCAGGAGCCATGCATGGAGGTGAAGAGATCTCAGGTTGGGATGGACCACTGGGCCCTGGGTCAGCAGGTCCATTTGATGTGGAAGCTGCCTCGGTGAAGTTTCCGATAATCTGTCGATTAATGGAAACCAAATCTGACGAGGCCAGAAAGGGGCGATGAGGATCATTCTGCCCCCTTGCACCTCCAGCTTGAGCAGTACCCTCTGAACTAAGGGAAGAAGAGGAAATGCATACAGAAAGTGACTTGTCCACCGCAGTCTAAATGCATCCTGACGGAAAGTGCCAGGTTCTGGATTTCTGGAACAGAACAGAGGCAGTTTTGCGTCGAGTGGGGAGGTCCGGAGTTCCCCACTCTTCGAAGAGTGACTGCACGATGCTTGTGTCGAGAGACCACTTGTGAGGATCCGTTTCCATTGTGCTGAGATGATCCGCCAGATCGTTCTACACTCCTGGAAGGTAAACCGCTTGGATCAGGGCTTTGTGCTCCAGGCACCAATCCCATACTCTCATCGCTTCCCTGCACAGGAGTTAAGAGTGTGCTCCACCCTGTTTGTTGATGTAGTACATCACTGCTTTGTTGTCCATTTGAAGGAGCATGATCTTGTGACAGAGAATGTCCTTCAGAGCTCGGACTGCATACAAAACAGCTCTCATTTCTAGGATATTTATTTGAAGTTGAGACTCATCCTGATTCCATCGGCCTTGGGTGTGGAGATCTTGATTGTGAGCTCCCCATCCGAGTAGGGATGCATCAGAGGTGATGGAGATCTGAGATTCCAGAGGGGCAAAGGGAAAGCCTTTCAGAAGGTTGTCCTCTTGAGTCCACCAGTTGAGTGATCATTTTAGAGGTTCCATCACCTTGGTGTGAAAGGACTGGGGATATGTGTGGTCACAGACCCACTGAGTGCTAAGCATCCACTGAGTAGTTCTCATGTGAAGACGAGCCAGAGGCACAGTGAACACTGAGGATGCCATGAGACCCAGCATCTGCTGCATCGAGAGGGCTCGAATTGAGTCGTTCTCTCTGATGAAGCAGGCCCATCTGAAGGATGTCGTTCCTCCTGTCCTCCGGAAGAAAGGCTTTTGTGTTGGAGGTATCCAGAAGGGCTCCTATAAAGAGGAGCAATTGGGAGAGTTGTAGTTGCGATTTTCCTAAATTCAACAGAACTCCCATGGACATGAGGAACTTGGAAGCCGTAGCCATGCTTCCTGAGTCTCTTGTCTGGAGGGGCTTGCTAGTAGCCAGTCATCCAGATAAGGGAACACCTGAATTCTGAGTTTTATGAGATGCGCTGCGAGAACTGCAAAGCACTTTGCAAAGACTAGAGGCGTCGAGGATAGCCCAAGGGGCAGGACCCTGAATTGGTAGTGCTGGCCCAATGCCACAAATCGGAGACACTTGTGGTGGTTTGGGTGTATGAGAACATGTTGGTGGGCGTTCCGCATGTCCAAGGAAGCCAGCCAATCGTTGTGATGAATCAGAGGTAAAACAGTGCCGAGTGATATCATCTTGAATTTCTTTTGTACTTCCTTAGATCGAGAATAGGGCACGTGCCACCTGTTTTCTTTGGAACTAGGAAATAATGGGGGTAGAAAATGGAAATTACGTACTTACCATAACTGTTGATCTTCTTGGACAAAGTCTCCATCACTCATTCACACTAGTGGGATAGTGCCGGAGGCGCTAGGACCAAACGGGAGCCAAAAATTTTCTGAAGGGTCGGCGCCGAGACAGGACCACGCATGCACAGCACCGTGAAACTAGCTCGTGCCTGTGTAGGCTATCTCAGCATCGACCCTCCAACCACCTCAGTACCTTTTCGACCGAGGAGATGCAGCGTAACTAATGAAAATAACTTATCCTGACTTTCTGGGCCTGAAAGGGCCCGGATAGCCCTAGCAAGAAGGGTCAAAGAACAATGTCTTCACAGCCTGAACCATAGGACTGTGACGATCAGGAAAGAAAACGAGTGAGCCCAGGGGATGGTGGGTGGGCGTGTGAATAAGTGATGGAGACTATGTCCAAGAAGATCAAGAATTATGGTAAGTACGTAATTTCCATATCTTCCTGGACTCAAGTCTCCACTACTTACTCACACTAGTGGGAGAGTACCAAGCTAAAACCAACAACCCTGAGTAGGGTGGTAGGAGATAGGGCTCACTCAGAAAGCATGGCCAAGGACTGTCCTGCTAATAAAAAGAGCTGTCTTGGAAAGATCATCTAGAACACAGAGAGGGAAAGTGTACAGGAGGATGTGTCCACTGCGGAAAAACATTCCGAGAGAAAAAATCAGGGTCTGGATTTCTAAGGCAAATATAGGCAGATTACGCAAAGGGGGGATGCAGCAGAGCCAAGTTCGGGCTAACCCATTCGTTGAAAGTGACTGAATAACGGCAGAAGTGACTCAATGCAGTGAGGCACCACTCACTCTGGCCTTCCTGAAAGGGAGTAGGAAAGGACTCTATTGCTTGCTGATGAAAAACAAACATCACAGTTTCGTCACCTACTCAAAGTTGGTAACTTCGTGAGCGACTGGCAAGGAACCAGTGCGCAGGAACCGAAGGTGTGAATATCGAGAAGTCATCGCTGAAAAAAGACCTACTTGACCCATGGTCAAGAAAGGAGCATGCTGTCTGTTAACTTGAAGCAAGCAAGGAATTAGGAACCTGAGTTCCGACTCGCTGGAGAGTCACTTCTGTTGCTCTGAGGCTCTGATCAGGAGAAGAAAGCCTGATAAAATAAGGGAAACCAACAGACTGAGCAGCCGCCTAGGCCTAGGGAATATCTCTGAATAAGAGAAATCTCTCTTGGAGAAATGAGATGACCCATACCTCCGCTGGATCGGACTTCCCCTACGGGTAGAAGAAGTCAGGTACTCTTCACTGTAGTTTAGAGATGACCGCCTCAGGGGCTGAGGCGGAACCTGGCCGGATCCAAAAGGATGGTATCGGGTAATTTCGGGCTAGGCCCTGTGCTGTGATGATTTTTTTTTTTTTAACATTAGTCTGAGCCTGACAAGGCTTTCAGGCTATCTTGAAAGGATTGCCTGATACAAGAATGACAAAGATGTCATCCATCTGAGGGGCAGGAGGAGCCTGAGCATCCATAACTGAAATCATGACCGGACCAATAATCACAGCTGAAGAGATGTTAACCACCTGTTGCCGATGGAGCCACCAAAGGGGCAGTATCACAAGGGGGCTTTATACCACCATCAAAGGAGTGGAAGAGCCTGTACGTCTCCCGACCATTGAATTAGAATGTTCCACAGAGTGTAATTGTCCTGACGAATGAAAAGAGTCTAGACGCAGAAGCGTTTGATCCACAGATGCAGTCTGAAATACTATAATAGACCCCATCACTGAGGAACAACTGAAAAGATCTTCCATCAAGGACCCTGGTGATAGAGAAGGCTTGCCCTCCAGTCTATAAAATGAGTCATCCGCTGTATCACCGACAAGTAGGACAGGGAGAGACTCATCCAGATGCACTTCTACCCCAGAAGGACCCCGAAAGGGAGGTCTAGGTCAGAGCAACTAGAGACTCCACCACCAGGAAGAGTGTCGAGGAGCTCGACACCACGTAAGGAGCCGAGAAAGTGCTAAGCAGAATGAGGGATCCCGCTGGCAGAACAGCACAGAAGAGTTCCATCAATGGAAAACCGCTGGATGTCACAAGATCCCATGCAGACCCCCACTCACAAAGATCTGCGGAAAAATAATCCGCAGAACAGGACTTCATTCTGCGGAAAACATCTCGCCACAAGTTCTGCAGAAGAAGAGGTCTGTGGAAGGAAAAATCCGCCACTAGTTCTGCCGGACAGCACCAACTGGCACCTCCCGTGGCACCAGCATTACCCGTGGAACAGGATGGCACCAAGCAGTGCCTATGCCATCCTGGGCGACACCCGAGGGTACCTGCGGCAGTACCCACAGGCACCCACAGGCACCCCCGGTGGTACCTGCAGGCACCCCGGCACCCATGGCACTCATGGCACCCGCAGCAGCCATGGGTGCTCATGGCACCCACGGAAGCCGGCGGCACCGGGAACCAACACCACCAACAGCACCCGCGGCACCGCATGGCAGCAACGACATGGCGCTGCTCCACAGTGCTGGACCTGCAGCGTCGGTCGTGGCACCAGGATCACCAGCACCATGGAGAAATGTCAACTGAGAAAATCCTGAGGAGAAGGGGAGAAGGAAAAAGTGATGCCCGTGATGACCTCTACATGGAAAGAGGGAGGGGGGTAGGCACGAGGGGTCGACACGATGGCGAAGGCACCAAGAGGGCACCGCACACATCCTGATCCAATCGACCCGGTCCCGGTCCAGCAGCTCTGAGGCCCGAAGGCCCCAAAATCGGGAACACTGGCCAAGAAAACTGGACAGAAGTTGAACCCCCTGCTCCACAGGAGCGGCCCAGAGGTGAAACTGCTCACCGGAAGTCCATCGAGGACAGAGATGGAGTCCAGAGTCAAAGAACACGGCCGTTAAGAGCGGGGCCAAGGGGAACCCACCAAAGTCGGTTCAGGCCTATCACCCCCCCCCCGACTGACAATCCCAATGCAGACGTACCAGAGGGCAACCTCGAGCGGCACCATTTCTTCTTCCCCCAACGAGGAAGAAGAGCTCGAGGTTAAGCGGAGCTGGATCCCCGGAACTGCCAGATTCGTGCTTTGGTGGACAGTCCTCCCCCCGAGCACAGGCCTGTCCATAGTCGGACGCCCCCTATAGCAAAGGGTGGCGGAACAGACACAGCCCCTCTGCCATAACTTTCAAACAAAGTCTTCCTACCATCACCGCTACCATCTAAGGATGACTCCGTTGATGGCAGGTGAGAATTTATTTTTCTTCTTCTTCATAATTTTCTTTTTCTTCTTCGTAAATTAAGAAAATACTACTAAAAGTGTAAAATTAAACGAATACTAAACGGCTAAAAGCTGCTGTCATGTAGACGAAAACTTGACTCTGGCAGACGAGTGACACTGACATCCAAGCGCACTCGACAGCAGGAGAAAAGGAACTGAGGCGGTTGGAGGGTCGATGCCGAGATAGCCTACCCAGGCACGAGCTAGTCTCGCAGTGCCGCGCATGCGTGGTCCTGTCTTGGTGCTGACCCTTCAGAAAATGTTTGGCTACCATTTGGTCCTAGTGCCTCCGGTGCTATCCCACTAGTGTGAATAAGTGGTGGAGACTTGAGTCCAGGAAGATCCTGTGTTCCATTGATCCAATGGAACTACTTCTACTGCCCTGTTGTTCAGAAGGCCTTGACTCTCGGAAGCAAGAAGGTCTGACTGAGACACAGACAGCTTGGGTTGTCATTTGGGTGGATGATCCAGAATGGTTTCCGAAAAATTTAGAGTATAACCCTTGTGGATTATTCTGAGTACCCACTTGTCTGATGTGATTGACTTCCACTGGTTGTAAAACTGAGTCAGATGCCCCTCCTACTGTCCAGGAAGAGTCCCCCTTGGACAGCTGAGGTGGGACTTGGGCCAGAATCTTAGAGGGTGGCACTAGGCGCTTTTGGGCCCTGTGCTTTCTGCTTTGTTTTCTTTTGTGGCTGGGGGCTTGATTTTTGTTGAAGCCCCCTCTGCCTTTGCCACAAAAGGACTGACTATTATGAAACTGCCACCGGTTCCCACCCCGTTGAGGGGCAGCAGAGGGCGGCCTGGCTGTTTTGATAGCCGTTCTAGTTTTCTGTGTGGCCTCTAGTGCCTGCTCGACTTGAGAGCCAAACAAAGTTCCATCAAATGATAAACTCATAACTCTCTGTTGGGCATCATTTGTGAATCCTGATGTTCATAACCATGAGTGGCATCGGGTGCAAACACCAGCTGCTGCCGCCCTGGAAGCAGTGTCAAAGGCGTCCATAGCAGTTTTTTAGTTTCTGATTGTTGGACTCAATGCCTCTAGTAATGGTCTGGAGAAGCTCTGAGCGAACGTCAGACTCCAGAAGAGCTTCCACAGTTGCTCTGAGCAAATGCCAGAGGGTATACTCATACTGAGAGAAATAACCTTGGTAGTTAGCAATGCGCATACACAGGGTAGAGGCAGTGAAACCTCGCTTCTCCAAGGTGTCAGTCTTACAAGATTCCTTGTTTACTGGATGTGCCGTAGATTCCTGAGGAAGGACGGCTTTGCCATTCAATGCCAAGACAACTATGGCATCAGCAAAGGCTTGAGAGGCCAAGACTCATTGATCCTTAGGGGGGCATACTTCCTGTCTATGGATTTAGCCATGGAAGGAATAAGTACCAGATTATCCCACACCATTTGTGAGAGTGTCTCAAAAGAGGGCTGCATCGGAGGAGTCAGTTCTACAGGAATATCCGGAATGTGCAGATACTGCAGATGCAGCAGTTTCCCAGGATCAATTTCTGAAGTCTGGAGAGAGAGAGAGAGAGAGAGAGTGGAATTCATGTTCTTTAGCAGAGGAAAGGTCCTCGACAAGAGGCTCTGTGGAAGGAGAGGGTTTATTTGCCACTCCAAGAGAAGAATCGTTGTCAAAGTCATCTCCTAATTGAAGGTCAAGATCAGGCTCAATATCGTCTCCTACTAGCCCCGGATGGATAGTATATACAGAAAAGGGAGGAAAAAGAGGAGGAGGAGGAGGTGCTCCGTGAATCGTAGTTGAAAACCCCAGCACCCTAGGCGGCACTGAATGCACAGATGGCACCGGCACAGAGTGTGGTGTCGAAAGAGAAGATGGCACCGGCCCAGGGAGCAGCACCAAGGCAGAGGTCAAAGTTGGCAGTGCCCTAGGCACTGCACTAACACCAGAGGGTCCCAACTCAACTCTCGGAGTCAAGGAGGAAGATCTGAGAAAATTAGTAGGAGAAAATGGCACCTGTGCTGGCCCCTGCGACACAACCATATGAGGGAGAAAAGCACCAGAGCACAGTGTTGACGGCACTGGAGAAGGTGCCGCACAACTAGGAAGTCCTAACTGCCCTGCTCGGAGGTTTGAAACCGTTAGGCCCGAAGGCCCCGGAGATGGACCCGCAAGCTTGGACGGGTGGGACAACTGCCGAACCCATTGTTCCATAAGAGCGTCACAATGATGAAACTGCTCACCGGAAGACCCCCAAGGGGTGGGGAGGGACTCCAGAGTCTAGGATGTCGGTCACCAGGAACAGAGGCTGCAGTGACCCCTGGAGAAGTCGGAGTCGGACCCCTGCCCCTTGCCACCGACGTGCAGACATACCAGAGGGTGACCTTGAGTGGTACCATTTCTTCTTCGACCAGGGGGGGTTGAAGAAAAACTCAAGGTGGAGCGGTGTCGAGTGCTCGATCAAGATCGATAATGGAACTGTTTCTTTTTGTGCTTTTGGGAGGACTGCTCGTCCCCCACCCAAAGCACTGCACTGCCTGTAGTCAGACACCACCCACCCCCCCCGTAGAGGGCGGCGGACCAGACCCAACCCTGCTGAAAACACAGCTTTCATGCGAAGTCTCCCTACCATCATTGGCCCCATTCATGGTCGACTCCGTTGAAAGTGGGCTGAAGAAGACTTCTTCATTGACGAAAAGTGTTTTTTTTTAACACTAAATTATTAAAATAAATAAAAACTAATCAATACTGAATGACTATAGCTGCTGTCGTATAGACGTGAAGATTTGACTCCTGGCAGGCGAGCGACGTCGTCACTGAAGCGCACTCGATGGCGGTAAAAAAGGAACTGAGGTGGGTGGAGGGTTGATGCCGAGGTGGCCTATATGGCGCGAGCCAGGCTCGCAGTGCCGCTTCCTCGCGGTCTTACATTGGTGCTGGCCCTCCTGAAGATTTTTGGCTCCCATTCGGTCCTAGCACCTCCAGCGTAGTCCCATTAGTGTGAATGAGTGGTGGAGACTTTATATCCGGGAAGGTACAGTTCCTGTATGTAGGTACTAAACTCTGGAACTCCATGCCGGTCTACCTCAGACCAGCGGGCAAACCCACAGTATGGGCAAAATCAAACAATGGCACTTCATACAGACCAACAAGCCCCTGCCCTGTTGCTTAGCTCCAGAATGAAAACATAAGCCTCTTCACTTTGTATTATTGCACTTCCTGATGCATGCAATGTTACTTGCCTGCAACTATGTCTAAATGTATGAATGTACCTATACTACAAGCACTGTAACAACCTCTAAAAATGTTATTTTATGTTCCTCTGCTTGTATCTTGTGCAAGGTACTGGACCTCATTGAAAATGATCTCTGTTCAACTGAGTATCCAATTCATATGATGATGAATAAAATATTTTACTACTACTACTTAAGTACCGGGACTGAGGGAGACAGTGGCCAGTTGTGGGGAGCAGGGAAGGGGCTGAGCAGGTGCCTGCCTGACCCTGGGAAGAAAAGGCTTTAAGAAAAAAGAAAATAGCTCCACTGTATCTAGGCAGTCAATGGAGGCAGTGGAGTGGACACTGACACACCTACATGATGAGTCAATATCTATCCTTTGGCCCATCCAATTGCTGGGCTCTGTACTCTAGTGAATGGATATTTCTAATTCAGCTCCCGGGTAGATCTCTTATCTTTAAGATTCAGGGTCCGTAGTTCAAATCCCAAACAAAGGACCTTTCCTTGTTGCATTCTAAAATGCAGCTGTAACCCCTAGATGGTGCTATCCCAGGGGCTACTACCCCTGCCTGATTTGCCACTAACAGGTTGAGGGGCCTGGATCCAATGGCGGGTGCCTCCACCCAGAGGTCAGGGTTTGCAATAGTTAAACTAACTTGGTCACAGCCCTCTGGGACACTGCAACCCCCCTTTCTTCCCATTAGTGGCCCACACAATATATCAGAATTACCTTCACAGTATACACTTACCCCAGGTCTGGTTCCGCACTGGGACCTCCTGTGAAATGAGATACAGTGCAACAATCACAGTACAGTACTTTAACATAGACAAATACCTCAGGCAGTATAACTTTGCTGAAACAAGCAGCTCTGATTTATTTAGGGGATATAACAAGGACGGGAAATCAGGTTAATTAGCTTATCACTCTAATAATCTACTTATGGCTCTGTGCACAGGCCTATCCCTATCAGTTACTGTCCCTGGGTACCCAAGCCCTAGTGGCTAGTCCAAACCGTGGCAGCTGGTAGGGCCCTTCACACAGAGAAAGAGAATTAAACAGTCAGCAGTACAGTAATTCCATTTGGATTTAATGTGGCAATTCAACAGGGAGCAACCTGAATTAGTACTCACGACCTCCAAATAAGATAGGGTCCTTCAATGTCAGCAGGGCTCACTTGAGGTACACAAACCCTTCACACATCCATATAAAGAAAGTACTATACCAGGCAGGCTGCATCTGTATCCCGATCGCAATTACTGCACAATACCCGGAGAACACACAGCAGATTCAGTTCCTGACAGACCGAGTGCAATTTTCAGCAATTCTTCCAGTCTTCTACAGGGTGAGCCTGGTTTCTACTTCAGAGATCCTTTGATTCTTTTCACAGGACGGATTCAGTCCTAACAAGCTGTTACACAAGCTGCAGACCGGAACTCTGGGCCTTACACACGTTTTTGACTAAAACTGCACACTGAAAAGCACAGGGCTCCTTCCTTCTTCACTGCCAAAGCTCAACTGAACTCCAACCGACAAAACCGGGCACTTCCTTTGAGTTCCTCCCAGTTCTTGACTGGATTGGCTGTCACTCACAATAGACTGCTGCTGTTGGTCCAAAAGGCACTGAAGTCTAAACTACATCTCCCAGAGTCACTGCCCATACAATCCTCTTGTGGCTGGCTCAGATTATGAGTCCAAGTTCTGATTCGTCCAAGGCACCATTTTAGAGCTAGCTTACCCCACACTGATTGGTCCAGTTCAGCAGTTCAAAACTAGAATGGGAACTAGCAGACACAGTTCTGACTGCAAAGAAAGCAGGTTAGACAAACTGTAATTTCATTATTACTCTAAATAATTTCTGGTAAACAGTTACATCTTTCAGATAGGTTCCTTTGCACTCTAGTGACTGCAAAAATTAAGTGAATTGGCAGCAGCTCGAGTGGTACTCAGAGAAGCACACAGTCCCCATACAAACTAATTATGTCTGCAAGCAGACAGCTCTTAAAGACAGTACCAGAGGCTCTAAAAACACTCACTGATAAATGGCTTAAATGCCAAACACCATTCAGGCTTGGAGCATTCAAGCAAGCTCCTGGAAGTCTTTTGGGAACCCCCATTTGCAGGGGGGTTACACAGCTTTCTGGCATGCCATGGGCTGAGCATACCTCTCAACCTCCAGCCTCATAAATCAGGGACAAGGCTTAAAAAAAATCAGGGACAAAGGACCAAAATCAGGGACACATCCTCTAAATTGATGATATCCACTCAGGAAGCTGGCAAGCATAAGGGGCTTGGTGTAAATGCATTTTCTAAGTAGCAACAAGTCTGTAACTTTAATGTTTGACATTATTTTGTGCTTACAAGCTCCACTGTTTGGTCACGGAAACACAATTTTAAGGAGGGACAGTGTAAAATTTTGAGGCAAAATGAGGGACATCCCTGAAAATCAGGGACAGTTGAGAGGCATGGGGCTGAGCCCAGCAACAGATAACACTTACAGTATGCCACCAGGAAATGTTTTTTCTACAGAACTTTTGGCAAGGAAAGACACAGGGAGCTGAAGCTCAGTTCCAGGTGTGTCCCAGGAACACAAGGGGACGGAGTTTCACCTTGGATTCTGGCGGTGCGCCAAACCCCTTTGCTGCAACTGCATCCGATTTGAGTAGGTCGTACATAGTTGTGATAGTTTACCCGATTTATGGCAGCTTGCGCCAAATATCTGGTGCAAGTTCTGTAAAAAAGGGGCCCCGAGATTCCTGCAAGCTAGACCACAAAAAGGCAGGGATTGCGGCGATCCAGGGGCTTGTGAAATGTGGTCCATGGAGTTTAAGTGACTTGCAAAGGTGCAAATAGTGTACAAGAGGTGGTCAGGGGATTCAAACCCAAGTCTGCTGTGTCTCTAAGTTCAGATTTTGGTGCGTTAAGCCCTAGGCTATACAGCCCCCAATGCACGTTTCTTTCTCTTGTAAGGGGGCTCACAGATCTGTTCTGAGGAGAATATAATGGCAGGCCTGGGCCCCTTGCCTAATTCCCACAGTATTCTCCCCCAATCTGTATCTTTACTGCCATCTATTGACGTACCTGTATCCAAGCTCATACTTCCCTTTGTTCTTTAATGAGAGGGAAAGCTTGAGTTCTTCCATGACACGAACAACTCCAAAATCAAGGCCACCATCTGCACCTGCAAACGGTTAACACTTCTGTTAAAGGCATTTTTGTCTTATGTCCTCTGACTCACAGTATGCATTGAAGCTGGAGGCATTACTATATTTTTTAACAGAAGAGCAAGGGATAACAAAGGATGAAATGACTGCTGTAGCATCAGTGGGGAAGGGGGACGAGCTCATATATGGTAAAAAACAAGGAAAGCAGATGTTCTAACATGTTTTATTGATCACGTTAGGAAAGGAGCTGTGTTACTTTGCTCTCTTGTGTTTTGAACACTAAAAAGAAGTATTAAAGTATTTACGTCGCTACACTATAAATAATTATGAAATGGGTACAAAGAATACTGAATTCTGATTGGCCGAGAACTGCTTTCAGCTGGGCCATTATCCCAGCACAATTGCCCAGCTGAAAGTATTCTGTTTAAACATGCACAACATTTACTAAAAATGACCCATTTCATAATCGCAATAAGGCATTCCAGGGGGTGTGTTATGGTGGGCTACTGGGCCTTCTCAGGGGTGGAAGCCCTCAGCTACACCTCGTGCTTCAACCCACCCAGGATAGGCTGTTATCCCACAATAACACACCCACTGTCATGCCTTATTGCTTAAACAACACTCTACTCATATACTCCAGGAAGAAAGTGAATATACTGTATTAGGAACTATTTTTTCAGATGGAAGGATACACACAAAAAAATGGTCTTTTCCAGCCTTAAAATCACCCTTTCTAAGCATTATTTGTGTCCTTTATGCAACCTATGTTATAAGCGCAATTACCCACTCCAGAGTGTGGGGTTACAGACATGTAATCCACACCAGGGGTGCTGTGAGGACACTCAGCCTGTGGCCTCGTGCCTCACAATGCACCCCAGGTGTGGATTAAATGCCTATAACCCCACATCCTGTCGTAAATTATTGCTAACTTCTGAAAGCTCATGAAAAGATCTTTCAAACAAGGTACTGGGTTTACTGGTAAGTGTCAGGGGCCCTGAGATATAAACCTGTAAATCATTTATAAATCAAATCAAGACAGCAGTCATTGCATGGAGTTTTTTTTTTTAACTTATAGTTTATGCTCCTCCAGAGCTGCCCCCTTCAGTAATACCTGGCCTTCTCCAACACTTACAGTACTACCTTTGTACAACCCCACAACTTACCCCAGAGGTGGGGCTCACCTGGACAGGGGGGAGTAATCCAGGCAAGGACTTAGTCCTCCAATGAGGACCTCCAGGGTAGTGAGTGGCTATTCATCTGGGCAAGAGTCTGAGTTTGTTCCTTCACTGTGCTGACTCCAGGGTGTTCCTTTGTTCATCTTCCCTACCCTCTGGAGGATGCCGACACACTAGGGGAACTGATGTGCAAGTGCACGTAATGTGTGCACAGCGCATGTCCCTGGCTGGTGTCCTCTCATTCCCATGCAGCATTCTGCCTGCACTGCCACCAGTGGCCATACAGGTGGCAGTACTGCAGTGAGGATGGTGCTCCTTTTCCCCCAGGAGAGGAGGAGAGCATCCACTGGGACGCTCGGTCCTCCTCTTCCCTTCCATCTACCGACACTCCGGGCTCATTCCTGAACCGGTATTGTCGACATCACTAGAGACGGCTTGCTCCACATTAGCAATGTGGTTAGTGAAGTCAGCTTCTTTTCCAGGCTGTGACTAGAGGTACATACTATTTGGAGAGATTTTTTTTTATTTCTTGTATCTCTACAGTATGTTTGGTAAAGTCCCAGCCAGATGAAGTTGTTCCTGTTCTTCCTGCTGCGCTCCTGGTGAGACAGGCCCAATTTTGGTTTAAAATAATCAGCAACTTGAGAGACAGGGTCCCCTTGGGTCACCCCATCCTGAAAAGATCGACTGCTTTGACAGTCTTCCTCCATACACACTGAGGTGTGAAAAGTTAGTTTAAATTGCTTTGAAACTTAGTTTTAAAACAGTAAAGATTCCTGCAGCAGGACCTCTGCAGAAAAGCATCTGTCCGAGGTGATGGCTAGCTCTGTCCCCCTAATAAACCTGGTTTAATATCAATCCGTATTTTTTGTATCTCACACCCCCCCCGTGATGAGGCTGAAAAGAAAAACATTACTCACCTATAGTAATGTTGTTTCTTCCAAGGGGCGTATCCTGTCAAGTTGCCAACTACATTTTGGCGCTGCGGTTAGGGTGCCGCAACAAGGGCAACAGTGACGGGCAATCTTGATTTTAGGTTGCCCCTCACTCATGTCGCCCTTTGCACCCACGCATATGCTGCCCCCTCTGGGGCATGCCCGCCCTGGAGGAGGTTATATTTAGTTTAGGGGTGTGGGGGGCAAAAGCTGACTGTTTCTTGGGAGGGTGCACTGGTGCTGTAACTCCTGGGAGACGTAATGACTGGCGCTGTAATGCTGGGTGGCATGTTGCCTGTGCCATAATCGGCGTTGGCGACATGTCTGTTGCTGCGGCATGGCTGAAATTCCAAAGGGATCCCTCACTAGGTTTAAGCTCAATCCAGGGAACTGATGATGCAGTTATTAAACAATCAGTGAGGGAGTTCTGAGGTCTGAATATAAAGTATTTCCAAGTCTTCCCCTTACTGGTCAACAAACAGAAATAAATCAAAAAAATATTATCAATTATTGGGCCTTCCTGAGGGAATAGAAGGTGACCATCCCTTACTCTTTTTGCAAGAATGGCTCACGGAAAAGATCGTACCTGGAGGCCAGCAAGTGAATTTTGGCCTGCAGAAATCGTATCGCATTACCCCAAGAGGCTATCATGATGATTCTGATAACCTACGCACGTTGCTGGTGGTGACAGACGGGGTTGGGATGAGAGATAAAATCAAGCGGATGGCCAGGCAGGTGAGCCCCATCTCCCAAGACAGCCAAGCAACATATCCGTTTCCAGACATTAGTTATGTGGCCAGGATGCATCGCAAGAAGCTGGACGGCGTCCGCCAGAACCTAAGGGCATCGTCTGTACCTCATGCCATGATCTACCCAGTGAAGCTCCAAACAGTTCATGAAGGGAAGGTTTGGATTTTTCCGGATCCGATGGAAGCGGGTAAATGGGCCTCTAGATTCTATCTTGGTCAACAGAAGCAGAACGCCACGAGGAGGGGAAGAGAACTCTGATTCGGATGAAGACGCAGCTGGCTGAAGCGGGCTAATTATAGCTCCATTTTACTTGTGGATAAGCCCAGACCTCTAGTAAATTCTCTAACAGGGCGAACCGAATCTAATGGGACTGAGTAAAAGAATTACTCAAACAGTAAAACTTTTTAGTTTCAGTGCTATCATTGGGTTCTCTAATACGTTACAGGGTATTAAATCCTGAAGAGCTGAAAACTTTTTCTAATGTTTACAAATAATAAAGTATTTTATCTTGGGGCATGTAATTAAAAAGATTATAAAAGAATATGCTGGGTTAAAGTGAATAAGGGAACTATGCCCCTTGGATTTGTTTTATTTCACAACGTGGTAACTAGCTGCCAAATACTTAACGTATAAAGTTACTTAAAACTTTAGGTACACATTATGACACCAACAGCCCTCTATAGGGCGTGCTATGTTGGACTGTTCCTTGGACTTTAAGTTTTTTGTATTAGTCATACTGCTCTTGGGCTTACAAATGAAGCCATAATCGATAATAATTTTACTTCTAAGATGTTTTTTTAAGTAATACCCCCAGATGTGGTATCACAATATTTCTGATACATGAATCCTATGATTAAGGAGGCTGCAACCTCCATCTGTTTCAATCAATGTATCCGGTTTGTCGGAAATATGAAACTGTTATCCTGTATTAACAGATGGATAAATAATAAAAATAAAGAATAAAAAAAAAAAATCAATAAAACTCAACTTTGTATTTACTTTTCCTCTTTATACTCCCTCTCTAGCAGGCCGGCCCTCATCACTAGTGTCTTCCTCAGCCCTGTCACCAGCCATCTCTGAGGCTTACTCAACTGCCTTCAGTGCCCCATGGTTTCCTCCCAGTGGTGGAGCCCTCTGGGGTTCCCCAAGCCCAGAAGGGTGTTTAACTGGTTGTTGGCGGGGTGCCCAGTTTGGTAGTGCAGGGCTCGCGGAAGAACACCAGTTCACGCTGCTCGGCCTGGCAGTATTTTCCCTGCGTTCTCCCATGCCCCAAGGCACCTTGTGGGCAAGGACTGCAGGAGTCACTTCGAAGTCAGGATGCACCTGCCCACCCATCTGTGGTCCTCCTGGGGGTGGTAGCACACATATC
The DNA here is from genome assembly GCA_016271365.2 of Neoceratodus forsteri. Taxonomy (NCBI): domain Eukaryota; kingdom Metazoa; phylum Chordata; order Ceratodontiformes; family Ceratodontidae; genus Neoceratodus; species Neoceratodus forsteri. The sequence goes on from CM028130.1 coordinate 1,620,159,540, forward strand.
TGTCCCTCCCAGTAGGAGAGCATCCTCTGGAAGATCCCTGACAATTCGGGCTCCCTTCCAAACCCGGGCCACCAATGTCACGAACAGCAGGGCAACCACTGCACTGACAGGCCAACACTTAAATCTACTCTTAACACTTGCCCTTTTCTTTTTGACCAAAATGATTTTAAGAGGTAGACTAATAATTGTCTTTTAACTGTTCAAAGCTAAGGCACGTTTACAACTAAAAAGGACTCTTTTTTTTGGGGGGGGGGTGCGTTTAAAACCTCACCACACCCTTTTCTTTCAAGGTGCTACCTCTTGAGTGAGTACTAGCCTGTAAATACACTCCAGCCAATATCATTAAACTGCTGCGGGCGGTGGGGGAAGCATGAAGTCATTACCTTTGGGGAAGCTCATATCCAGAGCCACATCATATGCCTCTGCGAAGATCTGAATGTTCTCCGTCTGGACAATCCCCAGAATGTTTTCAACATCTGACACCTAAAACAACAGCAGCATTAATATTGTGTGCCTTTCGTCTGTAGCATGATTACAGTCCATTTCAGGAGACCCTACTACAAATACAATAGGATGGCCTGTCTAGTACCATCAAAGTTGAATTCTAAAATGGATAGAAACACTGCTGAAGGCTTCTTGATGGCGAGCCAGATTCATGCATAATGTTATCCCAACACAACCTTACAGGTGAAATTAGTGCCCACAAAACAGCCTACTTACCACTGTACACACATAAATGGATATATTTCATAGTCACAATACAGCACTTCAGGGTGTGTGTCACTAGGATAACGTCATTTCCTGAGTCATTGAAGGCACTCAGCCTGTGGCCTCGCACCTCACCATGAGTCTGAGGCATGACGTTATCCCAGCAGAACACGCACCCTGGTGTGCCTTATTTCTCAATTAACTAATTAATTGATTTATTTATGAAACATAAATTCCTTTTGAAAAGATGCCCCATTACAGTGCCCCACCCACCAGCACGGGATACTTCCTTAGGATACAAGATGCCCACGTAGTGAGCTTGTGTTTTTGTGCACTGGAGGAGCCTGACTAGTACTGGCAAATGACTGGTTTGTGTGGGACATTTCTTTTCCTTCCAGAGGATAAAGGGTCAAAGCTAAGTCCCTCCCCCTTCCCATCAGCAAATTAGGGTTCTTTTAAACTAAAGTACGGAGGAGGGGCCTAAAAGTATCTTTTTTTTAATCCAGATTTTTCTTGTTCCACAGCTCGCTTGACGGCATCCCCCAGCCCTGCCACTGACCTTTTCATGGACATCGGTTATCCATCACTTGCCCTGGACCAGGATAGGGTGGGTGGCCTGTCACATCAGATGAGCGTGGGCCTGGGGATGCCACGCAATGGTGGTCCAGGGCTTTTCCTGCAGCTCCTGATATTCTCACCAAGGATGCGGGCACGCAATGACACGCAGACATGCAAACAATGGAACGCAGACATGTCAGTCTCCAGCATCTGCCCCTCTCCTTGCTACAGTTCCACTGTACTGTCTCCCGGCCTCCATCAGGTGGCAAATGAACAGGGAAGAAAGTTGTCCCTAGGACACTTGATCCTCCCTCAGCCAGCCATCCCCCAAGTGACCCGAGTCCATTTCTGAACCCAGGTCACCGGCATAGCAAGCAGTAGCCCCACCATTGCACTGAATGGTTGTACCTGGTCTGAAAGTGTCTCAAACACAGATGACCCAATTCTCAGTCATAATTTCTTACACCAGGCAATGGGGAAAAAAATGCACCCAGATGCACCGACCCCAACATTTCTAAAAATTACCAAGAAATGAAAATTGTGTACTTACCATAATTATTGCTCTTCCAGAATATCTTCCACACTGATTACCACTTATGGGTCTGGAGCCAGAGGCACTAGGACCCCTCAGGAAAAGAATTTAGTAGGGAGGGAGCTGGTGTCATCTACTGAGCATGACACCTGAACATGGTTGTGTGCCAGCCAATAACCATCGCAGTCTCCTTTACGCACCTTAGTTCTGTTCACAAGGAGAGAAACAAAGTAGGGAAAAGGAGAGAGAGGGCTAAGAATTTTCCTAGCCCAAAAGGATAAATGAAGAAGGAGGAGGAGAAGAATAATCAGCATTTATCTAGCCATCACTGTGCTCCTTTATCTCCAAATATTGGTTTGGCTCCCTCCCTCGTATCCTGCTCCTCTCCTCTCACCCCCTCCATCTACCTCTTACTCCTTTCACAACGCTTGCTTTCACTCTCTTGGCCTCCCTGATCCCCTTCTTTCTTTTTTTTATGTTTTAGGAACAACCAATGAAAGGAAAAAGGAGCTCCCCTTGTCACTGAAAAGAGAAGGGGTTAAGGATGAAGGGGGGGGAATACCCAGACATATACATTCCAGAAAACCCTGTACAGACTGACAGGCGTCAGGGGTGTGCTCTTGGACTTCCGGCTGTAATACTCACGTCATTCCACCCCTACCCTGCAGACAGTGACAGGCATCGAAGTGTGCCTTGAACTCTTCGGCCCCAGAGTTCACCCCATTCTTCTATACTGCACCCATTTCAGCGTATGTCCTTATGGAATGGGGTGACTGTAAAGTCAAACACCCCAAGGCACACCTCAACACTTGTCGGTGTCTGCAGGATAGGGTGAGGTGAAATGGCGTGAGCGTTATGGGCAACGACCCAAAGGCACACCCCAATGCCTGTCCATCTCTGAAGGGTGGAGGTGGGGTTGGCGTGAGTTCAATACTTCACTGCCATTCCTATTCTGCAGCTGTCTAACTCCTGCACTTCCAATGCTAATACCAGCAAGCAAACATTCAGCATTGACAAATGCTTGTTTATATTATGTTTCAGGATTATTTTTTCAGTTTTCTGGGTTTTTTTCAGTTAAGTTTTGGAAAACATAAGGAAAATGAAACATAGGGCTCACCTTGTCGCTTGAAGGATAAAGGGTAAGTATAAAGGGGAAAAATCCAAATATATACAGCCCAGAAAATAAATTTACGTACTTACCGTCATTCTTGACGTTCTAGGAATATCTTCACCACTGATTCACACCAATGGGTTCTGAGCTGGAGGTGCTAGGACTCCGTGGAAACTAGAACATTTCAGGAAGTCCGGGGCTGAGGTAGGCTGCGTGCATGCGTGGCACTGCAATACTAGCTCACGCTGCATGGCTTTTTTTTTTATTTTCTTATTTATTCATTCTAGCATTACAAATACCTTTGAGCACCAGGCAGCTCATTTACAAAGGTTCCACATCAGTAGGGAGGGTTACATACAGATACTGAGAAACAGACAAGTTATATAGAATATTTCAGAGCATACAGTGTTTACATTATAGTATAGAACAATGAGCTTCTGATTATATACACAACAAGCAAAACTTGATCAGAGGCAGGGGGATAGAGAAGTAGAGGAAGAACCAGGAGGGAGTGGAGCAGCCAGGCAGCCTTGTCAAATTGCAATTACAATAGGTGGGAGGAAAGAGACTAGAAAGGGGGGAGAGAGATGGGAAGAGGGGGAGAGGTGAAAAGGCAGAGAGGAGGGTGGTAGGACAGAGGTGATAGAGGTAGCAGCAGTGAGGGGAGGACCAGGAGGAAAAAGGGGTGGGGGAGGAGGATGGAATGGAGGCCGTCCTGAAGAGGGACCTGGAAGTTAGGTGGAGCAATCACAGGAGGTTTCAGTTAGGAGGTGAGTTTGGAGTTTATGCTTGAACTCTCCAAGACTAGTAAGGTTAGCTAGAGTATTATGGAGACCATTGAACCAGGAAGGCGCCCTGCTACAAAAAGCGCATTTGCATTGCGAGGTCCGGCACCTTGGAACTAGTAGGAGTTCAGTGGATGAGGTGCGCATCTGTAGAGTCTTTGGAGATTAGTGAAGTAGACAACACAGTCCCATCGGCATGGACCCAAGGAAAATCTTTTTTGTGAGAAGGCAGGTGTGGTATTTAATTCTCCCATATAAACTGAGCCACCCAGTCTGTTTATAGAGATCGCAGGTGTGGGTGAAGTGTGATGCCCCAATTTTGAGTCTACGAGCCTTGTTTAGTGCAACAGTGAGCCTTCTGAGAGCAGTATCAGTAGCAGCTCCATAAATGACAAGGCCATAGTCGAGGATAGAAAGAACTGAACTGTGAATTGCCAGATTGAGAGCTTCAGGTGTTAAGACACTTTCTGAGTCGATAGAGAAGACCAATCCTAACGTTGACAGCTCTGGCAACATTTTCAATGTGGGGAATATAGGTGGGGTGACTATCGAGGGTGACCCCAAGGTACTTGAAGTGCCGTATTTGTTCAAGGGGTCACTTTGATTATTTCTGATAGTGAGAGCATGACCTTTATGTCTACTGCGGGCAGAGGAGAACAATAGGACTTTTGTCTTCTTGTAGTTTAGCACTAGTTTCTGTTTGGAGAACCAGTGCTCAATGTCCAGGAAACCATTCTGTAGGTTGCTTTCCAGCATGTGTGGGTCACGGTGGCTTGCAAAAAGGACAGCGTCATCTGCATAGAGCAGTGTGTGCAGGTGGCAGGAAGATGGTAGATTGTTAATGAAGATGCTGAAGAGGAGGGGACCCAGAATTGAGCCCTGAGGTACAGCAGACCGAACTGGTTTCTGGTCAGAGATAGCGTTGGAAATCTTCACACATTGCGATCTGTCACCAAGATAGTTTGCAAACCAGGACAGTGAATCAGGGGAGAGGCCAGTTAGAGAGAGAGAGTTGTTTAAAGAGGAGCTGGTGATTAACCATGTCGAAGGTCTTAGTTAAGTCTATAAAGACTGCCCCCATAAGGCTGCCTTGGTCAATAGATTGGTGGATGGAGCTGGTGAGTTCTAGAAGAGCAGTGGTAGTGCTTACCTTGGCACTGGCCTTCAACCACCTCAGTACCTTTTTTACCGAGGCAGTGCAGTGTAAGCTAACATTAATGCACTTAACCTAAGGGCATAAGATAGCCCTTGTGACCCATATAAGGAGGGTCAACAACACAGAGCACAGTGTCTTCACAGACCAAACCAAAAAGTGAAGACCAATGAACAGAGAGTGAGCTCGGAAGATGGAGGGTGGGCGTGTGAATCATTGGTGAAGATTTTCGAGAAAGATCAAGAATTACGGTGAGTATGTAATTTTCTTAGCTTCCAGGAATCCATCTTCATCATTGATTCACACCAATGGGTTAGAGTAACAAGCTCAGATGAAGGTCGCCCGGTCACGGAGGCACATGCCGGAGCTTACTCACGACAGAAGTCCATTAAGGATGGTCCTGCCAGATGAGGCATGCTGCCTGGCATGGACATCCAGGGCACAGTGCTTGATACAGATGTGCACTGTGCTCCAGGTGGCAGCTCTGCAGATATCAGCGATAGGAACAGAGTGAATCTCCTCCGAGGACGTAGTGACTGCTCTGGTGGATTGGGCATTAACCTGGCCTTCCAGCTTGGAGTGCACCATAAAATAGGAGTGACAAAGGCAACTGACAATCCATGCAGAAATGCATCTGACTGTAACAGGTGGACTCATTCGATTAGGGTTGAAAGAAATGAAGAGCTGTTTAGAATGTTGGAAGTCCTTAGTTCTTTCGAGGTAGAACGTGAGGGCTCTTTTAATGTCCAGAGAATGGAGGGTGTACTCCCCTTCATTCTGGAAGTTGGGAAAGTATGTAGGCAGCACTAGAGGCTGATTTACGTGACACTCCAACACCACCTTAGGCAAGAACTTGGGGTGTGTGTGGAGAACCACCTTGTCTCTATGGAAAACAGTATGTGGAGGACCTGTGACCAATGCATGTACCTCAGAGATTCTGCGGGCAGAGGTGATGGCCACTAAAAACGCAGTTTTTCCAAGTTAGGAATTTCAGGTCCCATGTAGTCAAGGGTTCAAAGGGCTTATGGGTGAAATATCCCAGGCAGCTGCGGGTTTCTTGACTGGGGGCATTGTGTGCAAAATGCCCTTTAAGAACCTCTTAAAGAGAGGCAGTTGGGCTAGATAATGTGCTAATGGTATGCTGAAACAGCTTACAAATGGACCTTAACTGTAGAGTCTTGTCTGATGGGCACTGGAATGGGTCCATACAGGTTTTGGAGAACCACGTAGAAAACCATTTCCATTCAACTGTGTAGGTTTTCCTGGTGGAGGTCTTATGAGCAGCCAGAAGAATCTCAGAGACCCTTTGAGACACTTTATACCTGCTCACTTCTATCTCTTCAGGAGCCAGACCTGGAGATGAAAGCAGTGCAGACTGGGACGGACCAGGGACCCCTGCGTCAATAGATCTGTCCAGAGAGGGACGGGCACTCAGAGGACTGACTGACAGCCTGTTGAGCAGGGGAAAACCATATCTGTCAAGGCCAAAGTGAGACAATCAGAATCATCTTGCCCACATGAGCCTCTAGCTTGAGCTGTACTCACTGAACTAGAGGAACAGGCAGAAATGTGTACAGAAAGAGATTTGTCCATCGCAACCTGAATGCATCCTGACAAAAAGCGCCACGTTCTGGATTTTTGGAGCAGAATCTAGGCAGTTTGGCATTGAGTGGGGACGTGAAATGGTCCACATCTGGGGTTACCCACTCTTCGAACAGAGACTGCATGGCATCTGGCGGCAGTGACCAGGTGTGAGGATCGACTTCTGTTCGGCTGAGCTCATCTGCCAGAGTGTTCTGAGCCCCTGGCAGATAAGCTGCCTGGACCACAACGTCCTATTCCAGACACCATTCACATACTCTAATTGTCTCTCTGCATAGAGGGTAAGCGTGTGTTCCTCCTTGTTTGTTAGTGTGGTATATGGCAGACTTATTTGCCCATCTGGAGGAAGACTACCTTGTGGCTGACAAAGTCCACCAGAGCCCGCAGGTGTAAAGAACTGCTCTCATCTCCAGAACACACTGATCTGGAGATTGGACTTTGCAGGGCTCCAAGCTCCTTGAATGTGGTGACGCTGACAACGGGCTCCCCATCCCAGCAGAGATCCATCTGTGATGAGGGTTACCTAAAGCTCTAGCTGAGAAAAGGAGGCCTTGGAGGAGATTGTCCTCCTGTGCCCACCACGCAAATGATTGAAGCAGGGTCTTTGTCACTTTTTTTTTATTTCTTTTTTTTTTTTAGGAGACAAGGTATAACAAGCTGTAAATACATTCCATCACATTGTTACTTAAGTCAAGTATTCTGTATAAATAAATATCTTATATGTGATTGCATTGTTATAGAATATTAATCACACAATATAAAAGCATTGGCAATGTCCATTTAATTCAGTCTAATCTTTATCAGTTCTAGGCAGGCGACTGAGCAACCCCCCAATTATTTTTCCCCCGTGACTCTCCCCGTTTCCCCTCATGGGACAAATTCTGGATCTCTAGAGGACATATACAGTACCCATCTGCGCCATTTAGTTCAAAAGGAGGCAATTTATTGTGTAGTTTTGCAATTAAGTGTTCTGATCTGTAGATCTCAGCCATAATCCTTCTCAAGTCTTCTAACTGTGAAAAGGCAGAGATACTAAACAAATATTTTTGCCCAGTATTTACAAAGGAAGAGGGGGAGGTACCTAAAACAAACAGCAGAAACACTCTGGATACAGAAGTTGATACCAGCCCATTTACAGAAGAAAGGGTTCTGAAAGAACTCTTAAAACTGAAGGTGGACAAAGCAATGGGGCCGGATAGGATTCATCCCAGAATTCTAAAAGAACTAAGGGTAGAACTAGTGACACCACTGACTACCCTCTTTAACAAATCATGGGAGGATGGGGTGGTACCCGAGGACTGGAGGAGGGCAGATGTGATTCCCTTCACAAAAGTGGGAGCAAGGCAGAAGCAGGAAACTACAGACCTGTTAGTTTAACCTCAGTGGTAGGGAAAATGATGGAATCACTTCTGAAGGAAAGAATTGTCGAGTATCTAGAGGCCAGAGGCACAGGACCCAAGGCAGCATGGATTCACAGCGGAAGGTCATGCCAGACAAATCTGATAGATTTCTTTGACTGGGTGACCAAAGTAGTAGATCAGGGAGGGCTGTGGACATGGCCTACCTAGACTTTAGCAAGGCATTTGACACAGTCCCACACAAAAGATTAATATAGTTAGCCAGCCTGGGAGTGGGTCCCAAGACGACAGACTGGGTAAAGAATTGGCTGGAGAATAGGACACAGAGAGTAATAGTAAATGGAGTTCACTCTGAAGAAAGGGGGGTTACTAGTGGGCTACCGCAGGGTTCAGTATTAGGACCGGTCCTCTTCAATGTCTTTATAAGTAACATTGCAGAGGGACTGGAAGGAAAAGTATGTCTCTTTGCAGATGACACAAAGATCTGCAACAGAGTTGATGCACAAGGTGGGGTGGAAAGGATGAGAAGGGACTTGGCAAGGTTAGAGGAATGGTCAAATGTATGGCAGCTTAGATTCAATGCTAAGAAGTGCAGGTAATGCACCTGGGAAACAAAACCCAGGGAAGAGTACACAATGGGGGTGAGATACTAACAACAACAAAATGGAAAGAGACCTGGGGTTGGTCATATCAGATGACCTAAAGGTGGGCAAGCAATGTGAGAGGGAAGCAAGGAGGGTTTGGGGATACTGGGATGCACAGGGAGAGGCATCACCAGTAGAAAACAGGAAGTTATTATCCTCTGTACAGACAGCTGGTGAGACCCCATCTGAGTACTGCGTGCAGTTCTGGAGACCCAATCTCTGCAAAGACATAGACAGGATGGAAGCTGTCCAGATGAGGGCATCCAAATGGTGCAGGGTCTGCAACTGGAAGACATATGAAGAGAGACTTAAGAGCTTAATATGTATAGCCTCGAGGAAAGAAGGGAGAGGGGGACATGATAGAAACTTTGGCACCTCAAGGAATCAACAAAGTCCAAGAGGGTAGCATCTTTCAAAAAAGAGGTGTACAAGAACAAGGGGCACAATTTGAAGATGGGGTGGCTCAGAGGTAATTTAAGGAAGTATTTTTTCACAGAGAGGGTTGTAGATGCATGGAACGGCCTCCGGAGGAGGTTGTGGAGTCAAACAGTGGTGGAATTCAAGCATGCATGGGACAGTCATAAGGCAATTCTAGGGGTTGGGGGTAGGAAGAGGTAGGCTGCTGGTTAACTAGGATCTGCAGCTTATCCATTAGGTAGGGAAATGGGCAGACTGGGTGGGCCAAGCGGTCCTTATCTGCCGTCAAATTCTATGTTTCTATGTTTCCAGTCTCCCAAGGAAGGAGCCAGGGGTGTCATCCATCTGCGAGTTATCACCTTTCTGGCTGCGAGTACATAAACTGGGAGTAAAGTGCGGTCCCATCTTGGTCTGTGGGGAGGGTAAACCGAAAGGACTACTATTTCTGGAGTCAATTCAATATTGTCCCCCAGACAGTCTCCACATTCAAGTTGTAGTGAACACCAGAATGGGATCAATCTGTCCCAGATCAGCCAACAGGGCTTTGTCATTTTGATGGGTAAAGACTGATGATGCGTTGCTGGAGACCACTGTATGTTGAGCATCCACTGAGTTGTTCTCATGTGCATAAGAGGCAGAAGCACAGTGAAGATGGAGGAGGCTATGAGGCCTAACATGCACGGCATGGAGTGAGCCCGAATGGACTTGTGCTCCATGATGAAATGAGCCATCTGAAGGGTAGCTTTCCTTCTGTCCCCTGGAAGAAAGGCCCTCACCCTGGTGGTGTCCAGAAGGGCCCCTACGGAAGACGAGCTGCTGAGAGGGCTGAAGTTGCAATTTGTCTAGATTCAAAAGGACTCCCATGGAGTTCAGGAACTGAAAGGCAGTGGCCACTGTTCCATTTCCTGCTTGGAGTGACTGGCCAGTAACAAGTCATCTAGATTGGGAAAACTTGGAGTTCGAGTTTTTGAAGGTGCACCGCGACAACAGCAAAGCACTTTGTAAACATTTGAGGCACCGATGATAACCCAATGGGCATGACCCAGAATTGATAATGTGGACACAGTACTACAAAGCAGAGAAATGGCTGGGTGGACCAGGATATGCTGCAAAGCATTCTGCATGTCCAGGAAAGCCAACCAGTCCTGTGGTTTGACGAGCGACAGCAGGGTCCCTATGGAGATCATTTTGAACTTTTCCTGTTGCGTGAACTTGTTCAGATTTCTGAGATCGAGTATGGGGGACATGTCTCCTATCTTTTTTGGAATGAGGAAGTAATGGGAGTAGAAGCCTGTGTTGTGTTGTGCCTCTGTCAGTACTTTCACTGTCCTGTTGCTCAAGAGGCCTGCAGTCTCCTTCGTGAGAAGCTCTGGCATGTGAGCTGACAGAAGGGGTTGCTTTTTGGGTGGATAATCTAGGGGGAGTTCTGAAAACTTCTGGAGTATCCCTCCCGGATTATCCTGAGAACCCACCTGTCCATCATCATGGATTCCCACTGACAGTAAAACTGAGTTAGATGCCCTCCGACTGGAGAGGAGAGGTCTGCCTTGGGCAGCTGAGAAAAGACCAGGCCTGAGATTTCAGAGAGTGGCACTAGCTGCTTTTGGGGCCTGTGCCTTCGGCTGTGTTTTCTTTTGCGACTGGGGAGGCTGAGACTTGATTTGAGTTCTCTTGCCATTGCCTTGAAATGACTGTTTATTGTGGTAGAAGCTGCATCATTTCCCCCTCTGGGAATGGGATGGGGCAAACCTAGAAGTCTTGATGGCTGTCCTGGTTTTTTGGGAAGCCTCAAGAGACTGTTCTAATTCTACCTGTTGTCCAAACAGAAATGAACCATCAAACTGAACTTTATTTTTTTCATTTATTTATTTAAACATTTGGTAACCTGGAAAGCCACACTAAGCCAATGCTCGATTCCAGGTGTGACCTAAGGGGAGGGGGAAGAGGATTACAAAACATAAACATTTTACAATAAGCTACAATACAGCATGATTTGGTAACAGCAAATAGAAGAGCAGTTACAGAGCAATAACTTTAAACACATGGTAAGATTACATTCCAACAGACATAAGTGCTGAGGTTGACCAAAGTAGCTGCATGACGTCGAGAGCTGCTTCATAAGTGCTTTAGAGGCAGAGGTCAAGAAAGCCAGTAGGGAGAAACTGGACTGGTTCAGTTGTGACAGAGAAGGGAGGGAGGAAGTAGGGGCAGGTGTTGCTTGATGGCAGGATGGGAGGAGGAGTTCCTCATTAGGGGTGGGGGGAAGAGTTTGTTCCATAGACTGTATAGCCAACGGGAGAAGGAGGCTTTGCCAGATGATGAGGATGGTCGGGGCAGAGTGACATATCTTCCATTTCTATGCCTCAGTTTATAAGGGGACTGAGAGTCCGGGGAGAGAGTTTCCATTAGGTATGAGGGAAGTATATTAAACCAAAATTTAGATATGAGATTGATGGAGTGTATATACCATCTGTGGGACAGCTGGGTGAGTCCAAGAAGGGTGTAAAGATTACAGTGGTGAGTACGAAGAGGGGAATTTGTTGCGAAACAGCAGAAAGAGTTAAGTAAGGTATCTAGCCTGGACAGGGTGGTTGCGGGGGCAGAGCATTATACTACGTCTGCATAATCAAAGACGGGGAGGACCATTTTAGACAAGATTTCACGTCAGGCAGCTGGAAGGAGAGAGTCTCTGTGATGATACAGCATGCCAAGTTTGGGGCGTAGTTTAGAGGTACTGGCATCGATGTGTGCTGAGAAGGATAAATGGGGGTCCAGCCAAACGCCCAGGTATTTGTATTTAGTAATATGATCAAGTGGGGAGCCATCCAGTGAAGTGATGGGGGGGATCTGCACAGTTTGTGTGCTGTACCAAAAACCATGGACAGTTTTGGAGGTGTTTACTTTCAGATGGTTTTGACTGAAACAGTGCTGAATGTTGTTGAAGTCGTTTTGGTGGGTGGCATGAGCTCCGAGTATTGAAGGGCCAGAGGAGAAGAAAACAGTGTCATCAGCACACATGTGTATGCAGGAATTGGTGCAGGAGGAGGAACAAACGAACATACGAAATTTGCCAGCAGATAAAGGCCTAGAGGTCTATCAAGTCTGCTCGAATGTGCAGCTAGCACCCCTTATTCTGCAGCTGCCCCTCCCCGCCACCCTTCCCCTTCATTAACCCTCCCCCTTGTCCTGTCCCATCCTCGTTTGAAGCAGTCCACTGTTCTACTGCATACCACTTCAGCAGGTAACGCATTCCACCCAGCCACCACCCTCTCTGTAAAAAAAGTGTCTCCTCATCTCCCTCCTGAACCTTCCTCGCTCCAGTCTCATATCATGGCCCCTGGTGTCCCTTACTTTGAAAGGTCATTTATGAAGAGGGAAAAGAGGATGGGACCAAGGACAGAGCTTATGGCACACCAGCGAAACTGGGGGCATCAGCAATTTTGACAGATTGGAGCCTGCTGGAAATATAGGATTTAAACCATTGAACGGTGATGGCGGTGAGCCCCGCTGCCTCAAGTTTAAGTAGGAGGAGGGGGTGGGAAACAGAGTCGAAGGCCTTAGCCAAGTCGACAAACACTGTGACAGTTAAGAGGCCTTGAGACATTGATAACCTGTTGCTGGACATCATCGGAAAAGCCTGATGCCCAAAGCCAGAAGTGTCTTCTAATACTAATTCCTGCAACAGCAGAACGGAAGGCAGTGTCAAAAGCATCCAAAGCTGCTTTTAACTGATGACTGCTGGACTCAATGCTATGAGTAACAGTCTGAAGAATTTTGTGCCTAGTCTCCGATTCAGGCAAGGATTCTGCAAGAGACTTAAGAGAGGTCCAAAGGGCTTACTCATACTTTGAGACATGCCCCTGGTAGCTAGCTAGCTATCCTCATTCAAAGGGCAGCAGCAGCACACGTCCTTTTCCCCATCTTGTCTATCCTGCACGATGCCTTAATGATGGCATGCGCAGTGACTTCCTGAGGAGGAATAGCCCTGTCATTCTCTGCTAAAATGACAGTCTTGTCGGCAATAGGCTGGGAAGCAAGGATAGGTCTGTCCTTGGGGGCAGCATACTTACAGTCTATCTGCCTACAAACAGAAAGGACAGATGCAGGCCTACTCCATACTGTGTCCAAGAGAGTCTCAAATGCAGGGGGAATGGGGGTATGAGATTGACTGGCATGGTGGAAATGTTGAGCCACTCGAAACAGAGACATTCCCCCTGTCAATGGTAGAAGGCTCAAAGGCAAGAGTTTGAAAGGCAAGGTCCTCCTGGGGAGCAGGAGAAGGGCCTGAGGTTAAATTATCCAGGTTATAAAAAGAGTAATTGTCGCTGCCCTCAGAAGTGACAAGTTTGGTGTCAGACTCGTCCCCCTCCAGATCCTCTCTGGGGAGGGGGTCTAGGAGAGGAGTGGACCTAAGGTATCCTAACCCAGCTCAACATGGGTGACACTGACAGTGGCAGAGAAGGAGCTGACACCGGCCCCGACAGCGGCAAGAAAAAATTACTCACCATAGTAATGTTGTTTCTTCTAATGGAGTCTTGCTGTATTCAGACATAATGCAGTTAGCCCCAGCACTTGAACTGCCCCGGAGAGGAAAGAGTTAACTCTATGCAGAAGCATAGAATGTTGAGCTCGATCGCGGTTTTCTCTGTCTGTGGTACTTGCCAGTGTAACCGTCAGATTCTTACGAGCTAACTAACTAGTAACTAAAGTATGGAAATTGTTCAAATATAGTTAAAGGGCAAAATATATCTTCTTGGGCCCCAAACGACTCAAGTCGAGAACCCAATAAGGAAAGGTAGTGACAATATTTAGTAAAACACCAGAAAAAATAATAATAATAACATCTACCCCACCCAAGAGGGAGGATACAAGGTACACCCCTGAGGTGCAACACTGTACCTGCCAGCCCACTTCCCAAAACCAGGTTCTGAGAGGAGGCTGTGGGGGAGGTCTGAATACAGCAAGACTCCATTAGAAGAAACAACATTACTATGGCGAGTAATTTTTTCTTCAAACAACATGAAGTCTTGCTGTGTTCAGACATAATGCAGACTACCAAGCAGTTCCCTATGGAGGAGGGAATGCAGAACCTACTTTGGGAAGAGGCTCTGCAGTACTGCTGTACCAAACCTAGCATCACTCCTAGCCTGGATGTCCAGGGCGTAATGCTTGGTGAAAGTATGTACTGTTTTCCAGGTGGCTGCTTTACAGATCTCTAACAAAGGTATATCTCTGGCTGCAGCTAGAGAAGCAGCTGTACCCCTGGTCGAGTGAGCCCTCAGGCCTGAAGGCAGCGTCCTACCCAACTTGTCATAACAAAATTGTATACAAGAAACAATCCACCTGGCAATAGTTCTCTCAGTGGCAGGCTTACCCTTTCCCACTTCACCATAAGTGAAAAACAATTGAAGACGGTCATTTCTATGTGCCTTAGTATGCTCAATGTAGTAGCTAAGGGCCCTCTTAACGTCCAGACTGTGTAACCTTCTTTCACCTGAAGAAGAATGGTCAGTGAAAAACACAGGGAGAGATATAGACTGGTTCAGATGAAAATCTGAAACCACTTTGGGCAAGAACCTCCTATTGGTTCTGAGGACTACTTTGTCCCTATGGAAGGAGATGAAGTCAGGTTCCACTGACAGAGCCTGTAACTCACTAATCTGCCCGGCAGAAGTAATAGCTACCAGGAACACAGTTTTCTAGGTCAAGTACTTCAATTCAGCTGAAACCAGAGGTTGAAAGGGTGGCTGCATTAGCTGAGCTATGCAGACATTAAGATCCCAAGGCGGAGTGGGCTCCCTAAAGGGAGGGTTAATGTGAACCAGACCTTTGAAAAACTTTCTGAAAACAGGATGAGATGCCAGGGAAGAGCCCTTTCCTGCTGAGAGGAATGCAGAGACAACTACTGATGGGACTTGAGGGAGAAATGGAACCCCTTGTCTGAGGTTGTCCTGGTCCAGCCACCACTGGAGAGCCTGGACCAGAGTCTGAGTCACTGGAATCAGTTTGGTAAGTGAATCCTTCTTTTGAGACCAAAAAGACCTCAGATGAAACTGAATGTCTCTCATCTGGAACCTTGCTCCCCGCACCACTGCCGTGGAAGCTGCCATGTGGCCCAGGAGCTGGAGGAACTGTCTTGATGGGCGGAAGACCTGAGGTCAAAAGGAGGAAGCGAGATCCACTAGGGCCTTTACCCTTGCCAGGGGAAGGAAGGCTTTTACGTGTACAGTGTCCAACTCTATGCCTATAAAGGTGAGAATTTGAACTGGTTCAAGTACAGACTTTGGAAGACTGAGGAGAAACCCCAAAGAGCTGAGTAGGTCCTGGGTAGTTTGAAGAGCTGACTTGACCTGTAAATGAGACTGACCCACTAACAGCCAGTTGTCCAGATACAGAAAGATGGTGATACCCTGTCTTTTGGGGTAAGCCACCACTACTGCAAGGCACTTTGTGAACACTCTTGGAGCTGACGTTAGACCGAATGGCACGGCTCTGAATTGGTAATGGCCTGAAGGCAACTCGAACCTGAGGTATTTTCTGTGGGAGCACCTGATAGGAATATGGAAGTAGGCATCCTTGAGGTCCAGAGATGCTAGCCAATCCCCTGGCCTTAGAGAGGGAGGATTATTCCCAGAGCTACCATTTTGAATTTGGTCCTTGAAATGTGTTTGTTCAGATACCTTAGGTCTAGGATGGGTCACCACTCCCCTGTTTTCTTCCGGGTAAGAAAGTACCTGGAATACAGTTATTTTCCCTTGTGCTGAGTAGGAACCTTCTCTATAGCTCTGAGAGCTAGAAGAGAGGAAACCTCTGCTCTAGGGCAAGGGTTTCTGAGACTGATGCAGGTGGAAAAGACTTGGCCATTCTTTTTGGAAATGTTTTGAAGTTGAGGGCCAGTCCCTGGCTTACTACTTCCAGGACCCACTTGTCTGAGGTTACAGACTTCCAGGCCTGGAAGTAGTAAGCCAGCCTGCCTCCTACTGGAAATGGGGAGTCGACCCGGGCTGACACATCAGGGTGTCTGCTTGGCAGGAACCTTAGACTGAGAGGAGGAGGGAGCAGCCCTGCTCATCCTCCTCCTACCCCTCCTTCTGAAGAACCACCTCTGCGGGAAGGGAGAGGAGGCCTGGACTTAGTAAAAAGGCCTTTGGAAGGGCCTGCTCCTGCCCCTAGACTGCTGCTTGTGCAGAGTGGCCTGCCTTTCCTTGGCCTGTGAACTTCTGTACGTGGTCCTGTATTCATCCATTTTC
Source organism: Neoceratodus forsteri (assembly GCA_016271365.2). Taxonomy (NCBI): domain Eukaryota; kingdom Metazoa; phylum Chordata; order Ceratodontiformes; family Ceratodontidae; genus Neoceratodus; species Neoceratodus forsteri. Next base: position 1,620,175,658 of record CM028130.1, read on the forward strand.
TTCATGTAAGCCTCTGTCTGCTTCCCAAACAGAGAGTTATCTACTACAGGAAAATCCATGGCCTTAGTCTGGGTATTCTGTGAAAGGCTAGTACATCTGAGCCAAGCATGTCTTCTGAGAGACACAGCTGTAGCCATGACTCTAGATGCCACATCATTGGAGTCCACAGCAGCATGAAATTGCATTTTGGATGCCTCAATTCCATCAGCAGCCACCACCTCCAGCTCCTTGGCTAGCTGGGAAGAGGCCTGTTTAGCCAGTTCCAGAACCGTGTCCCATCTGGATTTCTGGTATCTGGCTGTGTAGGCCATATAAGTAGCCTGCCCGAGTCCCAAAGAGGATGCCAAATACTGTTTTTTGGCCATGGCATCCACTTTCCTGGAGTCCTTATCCAGGGGACGTGAAGCCAAAGGAATGTTAGCCCTGTCACAGGCTGCAGCCTGCACTACCCCAACATGGCTGCAATGACTATAAAGGAACTCCGCAGTTGAGCCTGACAACGAATACCTCCTGTCCATTCTCTTATCCACAGGAGGGATTGAATTAGGGGTTTATAAAATTTCGTTTGTCTGTTTCCCCAAAGATTTATGAAGAGGGATAGACAGCTTTTTGGACGCTGGGATGTCCATCATTTCCACAAAATCAGGCTCTTCATCCTCCTCTGCTGCTTCAACCAAAGGAAGCTGCAGGGTTTGTGTCACCTTTTTGTAGAACAAAATGTGTGAAGGGGACTCAGAGAGCCTGGGAGGAGAGACACCTGAGGGCCTGTCTGGGGAGATGTCTGGTTCTATGGGCACATCCAGACCCCCTTCATCGTCATCATCGGGATAGTCTTCGTCTCCCTCCCACTCCTCATAATAAGCATCTGGGTCATAATCCAGAGGAGACGGATCTGACTGAACCGAGCACCGAACCGGCGGTATCGGTTCAGACGGAACCGGTCTAAGTGACTGGACAATACTAATCGCTTTGGCTATTTCGTCCGCGGTTGGAGAGTAGGATACAGGATCAAACCAGCAGACTTGTGCTTTTTCTTTGACGGAACCGACCCCTTGAGGTCGGCTCTCATTTTGCCCGAGGAGGTATTGCCTAGGTCAGTAGGCACCTCCTCAGGTTCGGCCGCAATTGAACTGCGCTGGCCATCCAGATCTACGGACTTCTCAGCCTCCCTTTCCTTCAGCCTACACAGTCTTTTATCTAGATAGGTTTTAGGAAAGTTCTTACAGATTTGGCAGTCTGACTTGAGGTGGTCAAACCCCAGACAATAAACACAGATGAGGTGGTGGTCGGCCTTAGCAAAGGCCTCCCTACACTCAGTACAGTGTTGAAACCCAGTGGGACCGGTTTTCTTCTTGGGTTTCTGAGACATGGCCAACCTAAAAATTACCCTATAGAAGCTTTCAAGCCAGGTAATAAAGCAACCGATTGGTTACAAACCGTGTCATGGGCTTTTTAAAAGAACCAGCAAAAGTCCAGTTCTTTTGAAACCGATCAGTACCGGAACACCACACTAATCCCAGAAAGAGAGAAAAATTTTACAAAGTCGGTTCCAAACCGGACCGACTGGAAAGAAACCGAAGAAAGACAATTTCCACACTTTTTAGCAAAATAAAACACAGTCATTACCTATCTACATACTACCTGTACTGTAGACAGAGGCTGGAAATCCAAAAATATGTGGTTTAAACCGAACGCTTTATTTTTCTTTTACCGAGCAGAGGAAATCTCCGGAGCGACTTCACTGTTAGGTGAAGTAAAGAATCTGACGTTTACACTGGAAAGTACCACAGACAGACGTTTGAAAACCGAGCTCGAGCTCAACGTTCTATGCTTCTGCATAGAGTTAACTCTTTCCTCTCTGGGGCAGTTCAAGTGCTGGGGCTAACTGCATTATGTCTGAATACAGCAAGACTTCATGTTGTTTGAAAAGAGGAGGCAGCACAACTGGAAAGACTGGCCCCGGCACCAAGGCCTCCCTTGGTGCTGGGGGTGGCATCAAGCACGGCACTGGCACTGGCCGCAAAGGACCTGATCAAGGTGCTGAGCCCTGTGCCACCCGCAACTCTTAAGGTCCAGCCAGCACCAGAGCGACTGGCAAAGGTACTGGGGCCGGTACCAAAACAGTGAAACTGAATGGTGGTGTGACCACTGGAACAGGCATTGGCAACACGCTAACCGGAAAGGACCCGGAGGTCATTGATGAAGCCAAATTCTCTACCTGACTGGAAGGTCCTGACTGCAGCTCCAGTGCCCCCAGCCCTGAGGGTATTGGGGTCGGCTCTGCAAGAAGGGGCAAACAAGCCAGACACTGTACCCACTGTTCCATAAGAGCTGCCTAGTTATGAAACTGCCCACCGGTGTCCCACAGGAAGACAGGGAGGGACTCCGGTCCTGAGACCTCAAGCGCCCATGAGCAGAAGCTGTCAGAGACACCGATGGTGCCAGGGAAGGCCTTTTGCTCCAAAATGGTGAGGACCTTTCGGCAGACTTTCCAGAGGTCAACCTCAACTGGTACTGTGTCTTCCCCTTTTGATGGAAAGAGGAAGAACTTGAGGTCGAACGGTGCCGGGTCCATGACCAGGATTGGGAAATGGCCTGCTTCTTTTTGTGTTTATGGGAGGGCTGTCCTCCCTCCAGAACACAAGACCTCTTGTTGTCAAAAACCTTCCCCAAAGGTGAAGTGGACCGGACACAGCCCGCTGCCAAAGCAGCATGCCTGAAGAGGCTTCCCTACTGTCATCATCGCAGTCAATGGCTTTTGACCGTTGATTGGTAGGGCCAAGAGAAACTGACAGAGATATTTAAATAAAGTCACTAAAATGACACAAAAATAACAAACACTAGCTTTAAACACTAAAACTGAGAAGAACTGAATGCTATTGTATAGACGTGAAGTTCTGACTCCCAGCAGGCGAGCAATGTCATCATGGAAGGGCATTCAACAGCGTGAAAAAAGGAACGGAGGCGGTTGAGGACCTGTGCTGAGGTAAGCCATGCAGGTGAGCTAGTCTCGTGGTGCCACACATGTTCGAAGCCTACCTCAGCCCTGGACCTCCTGAATTGTTCTGGCTCCTGTAGGGTCCTAGCGCCTCCTGCTCAGAACCCATTAGTGTAGACTGATTCCTGGAAGATCTGCTGGGACTGCTTCAGATTTGCTGTGAAGGAGATCAAGAAAGGAGCTCCCTGCCTGGTGACACCTAAAAGGACTTTGCCAGAGACATTTAGGGTTCCCGTCTGGGACTCCAGCGGAGTGTGTCGCTCTCAGCCTGTGACCATTTATGCAAGCAGCTGCAAAGCTGTGCAGCTTGCACCTGACAGGGAAAGTGTGGGTTGCCTTAAGTTCTACTCAGCCCAGCCAGCGCTGCATGTTCCAGAGTGAGGCCTCATGCAGGGCGAAGAGGAAAAAGTCATTTTCAAAAGGGTGGCGAGTACTCAGGACAGCAGTGACATCTGCTGAATGGCCCATACCTACAGCCACCTGGAAGTGCTGTAAGTCCACTGCACCAGTCCTAGTACCTGATCCGATCCAGTTGCAGAGGAGATGCTTTGGCTAGAGCTGCTGTATCTTCAAGGGGCTGTTTCCTCCAACCATAAGTAAAGTAACAGGGCCCGGCGCTGCAAATGTTAACCAGTTAGTGTAGTTAGATTGGGTCAGAGGTCCTGTGCAGGACTGAGCCTGTATTTTCACCCAGGTGAAGACCTGAGTAATGAAACACTTTTGAAAGAGCTTTAGGATCCCTTGTTTAAACCTGGGCTACAATGCCACTTTATGGTCACCCAGTTTTGCAACACTGTAGTGAAACTGGCCAGCGCCTGAAATGTTATCGCTTCAGCGTGTATCTAAAATAACACTCTTAAAGGGAGCTCCCGCAGACAGTGGGTTTATACTGGTGCACAAGGCGGGAGGAGGGTTAGGGTGTTGAGTGGCAGGAGGTGTGAGGTGTGAGGTGTGGATTTTGTCTCACTGTATCTTGTTTCTCATTTGTTTGCCCCAACCCCCTTTCCTATCCTCAGAGCATTGTTCCTGTATTTCCTGTTCCTTTTGTTATTGCAGATTCTGTGTCTCGTTACTTTATTGTACTTGTTTACTGTGTTTATTATGTGTAACTGTGACTCTTCGAAAGTCCAGGTGCCACTTACTGAGGCAATGGCCAGATGTGCTCCCCACCTCCGGAGGGAGGTATCTGTGGTGATCACCTTTGTGGGTAGCGGAGCCTGGAAGGGTACCCCTACTGTCAAATTTGCAGGGTTCTTCCACCAAAGCAGGTTCTGGAGGAACTGCTCCGTCACAGGTATCAGCTTTGAAAAACTATTGCTTCTCTGAACCAGCGAGCTCCGAGGTAGGCTTGCAGGTGTCACATCCTGCACCTGACTCCTGGGACCACTGCAGTCATTGAAGCCATGTATTCCAAGAGCCTGAGGAAATGTCTGGCTGGTCTTGGCTGTCTGTGGATGAAAGAATACGCCACTGAAAGGAAACTTAGAATTCTTTCTTGCGGAAGGAAGGCATATCCTTTCTGAGTGTCCAGCTGGGCCCCTATGAAGGTAAGCAGCTGGGTGGGTTCCGGGTGAGACATCTTTAGATTTACCAGGAATCCCACAGACTCTAAAGTGCGCTCTGTAAGGGAAAGGGACTCCTTGACCTGCCAAGGAGACTTTGCCACTATGAGCCAGTCATCTAAACAGGGATAGAAAGCAACACCCAGTTTCCTGAGGTGTGCTGCTACCACTGTGAGGCACTTGGTAAAGACTCTTGGGGCCAAGGACAGGCCGAAGGGCACTGTGGTGAACTGATAGTGGCCCGAAGGGAGTCTGAATCTGAGAAACTTCCTGTGAGACCTCCTTATGGGTATGTGGAAGTAAGCATCCTTTAGGTCCGGGGAAGCTAGCCAGTCTCCCTGCTATAAGGACTGTATAACTAGTAACGGAGTGACCATCTTGAGTTTGGGTTTTAGCAGATGTTTGTTTAAATATCTGAGATCTTAGATAGGTCATCACTCCACAGTTTTCTTTTGTGTCAGAAAGTACCTGGAGTAGAGGCCCTTGCCCTTCTCGTGGGCCGGGACCCTCTCCACTGCTCAAAGAGCTAGAAAGTTTTTTACCTCCAATTCCAACAGTAGCACCCGTGTTGGGGTTAGAGGTTTTTCACCTGGGTACACTTGAGGTCTGGCATCTGCTTGAACTGTAGTGGCAGACCCTTCTCCACTATCTCCAGAACCCACCTGTCCGACATAATGAGGGACCAGTTCTGAAGATAGTGGGAGAGTCTGCCTCCTTCCGGCAGCGGGGCGTCGACCTGGACATTCACATCAGGGCTTAGACTGCGAGGCTGTAGGCTGGGTAGAAGTGACCCTTCTTTGGCCCCTTTTGCCCCTCCCACTAAAAGAAGTCAGATTGGGGATAAGGAGTGTAGGGCCTGGGGAAAAAAACTTCTGCCCCTATGGTGGGATTTTTGCAGGGCAGTAGGCTTAGGTTTAGAGGAGTGAGACTGCTAGGAGGCCATGTACTTGTCAACCTTTTTCATGTTGTCCATCGTTCTGGAATCATACAACATGTTTTGATCACAGGGAAAGTCCATGGCCTTAGACTGGGTGTCTGGGGTCAGACTGGTAGTTCTAAGCCAGGCAAAGTGCCTCAGAGAGATGGCATGGGCCATTGCCCTTGAGGTGGCATCATCGTTGTCATCTGTCATGTGGAATTGTTTTTTGGTAGCTTCCAAGGCAGTTTTTGCCGTATCCACCAGCTCCTGCACCACTGTATCTGGCCCACTGCGGGCAATGGCCAGCACAGACTTCCACAGAGCTTTTTGATATTTGGCTGTGAAAGCCATATATGAAGAAAGTCTGATCAGCAGGGAAGCTGTGGCATACATTTTCTTTGCTATAAAGTCTATTTTCTTGGAGTCTTTGTCCGGAGGTAAGGGGGACAAGGAGACCCCAGCTTTCTCACAAGCTGCCTGCTGTACTATACTCTCGTGGCTAGGGTGTACAGACAGGAACTCGGTACCCGTTCTACACAATCAGTATTTTTTTCTCGACTGGCTTGTCAACCTCTGCCACAGAAGTGGGGGTTTGAAGCAGTTTCATTGTATTTTTCCTGAATGCATTACAGATAGGGACAACCAGTGTCTTGGGGATTGAGAGACTTCTCATTTCCGAATAATCTTCATCCTCATCGACGTCCTGGATGGGCTTCTGTGTAGGGAGGTCCAGTGTGCTTAGCATATTTTGTAAGAATGTAAACATAGAAGAGGAATCGTCCTGGTCACCCAGGGGAGCTCCAAAGGGAGGATCTGGGGACTCATGGGGCTCAAGGCCCTTAAAATCCATGTCAGGGGCATTATAAAAATGTTCTTCCTCATCTGCATCACCCTCATAGTCTCCAGAAGAGAGAACTGTGGAAGAGTGCTTGCCAGCCCCAGTAAATATAGGCCCCATCTTTTGTAGGGTCTGACAGACTTGCCATGTCTTGCACAGATGGGAGATCCTGCGCAGACAGTGGTTGTATGTGTTTTGTTTTTCTTTATGCTTTAAGCTGCCTGTTGTCTCACTATTGGCTTTCCCAGGAGGAACAGGAGCGTTTTTGTCTTGACAGAGTTTCTTTTTAGCCACTTCATCAGCAGCCTGATCAAGCTTCCTTTTTTTCATCACTTTTATTATTTTTTAATTTGTGAGGAACTTCATAATCTCCTTTGGAAGCTTTATTTTTTGGCTTGGATCCGAAGGCTTCATCAGCACCCCGCTTACATTTTCATTGTTATTACTTTTAGATGGCCCCTCATCGGTAGCCTTTGATTTTTCCTTAGCCATAATTATTAATTAGGTTTCTTTGTTGTGTGCCAGTTTTACAAAGAGAACCCGAGATCTGGATAAAAATACAACTGAGCACAGGTTTCTGTAAATGTTGCAAAGCCAGTCCCATGACAGTTTAATACACTCTGTCTATTTCTCTTTATTATTATTATTTATTTATTTTGTTTGTAGCACTGGGAATCTATATCAATGCCAATCTTATAGAGAATCCAGTAATACCAGTCAAAAACTGAGCACAGGTTTCTGTTGATGCTGTGAAGCCAGTCCTGTGACAGTTGACACTTTTAGGTTCAGCTTTATGTAATTGTGGGAATCTCTGATCTTGCCAATCCTCAGAGAACCAAGCAGCAACTGTCAAACTTTGAAGTATAACTGGTTGCCTCACGGTTGAATCCGCAAGGTCTGAGGTAAAAAAATAAGGCAAAACACAAAAATTTGACAGTTTCCTTCATGAACTGCATTAAAAAAGTGAAGAACTGTCAAAATTAAGCATTTGCGTTAAAAAAACGAATATAATTTAAGCAGATGCAGTAAAAATAACGCAAATGCGTGAAAAAACACAACCGCTAACAAAAAAATGTAAAATTACACTCAGCACACTGAAAAATTTAATTTGTGAGGAAAACTTTACCAAGATAAGTGAATAGGAGGCTGTCAACAAGGAAAGTTGAGAGGCACCTCAGGGTCAATGTTGCTCAGTCAGCGGAGAACAAATTCTGAAGCCCTTCAGGCTGCACTCACTCAGTTCATTCCCTTCCTGTTTTTTGATTGGCTAATGGCCAAGCTCATTTAAATAAATTCTTTTAAAGGCATATCTCCTGGACAGTTGTACCTAGCCAGCTAACTGCTATAGTTACTGATGCTAAAGGACTCCAGAGGTAAGACATATTTTGTACTTGCTCATTGTGGGGTGGAAGCATTTTACTATTTCCTGTTGGGGTGCATGTGACAGGGTTAAATAAGACCCTGTCCCATTTGTTATGTAGAAAGAGCTAAATGCAAGGATCTGTTCTATCCTCTTCTTTTCTGTCTCTTGTCTGACTATGCAGTCAAATTTTTCTCTGCCTTCACTTGCTGTTTCTATCTTTTCTCCCCCCTTGGGTATCTGAAGTTATAAAATATTTGTGAATCTTTATGTGAAACTGGGATCCCTTGGTTTAAAAATGTATATAGTTCTATTAATGAAATGATTGCAAAAAGCTATTTGGAACTTAGGGAGTTAACCTGGAATGCAACACTAGCTCTTTTGCAGAGTTGTCAACAAAAGGTCATTTCTGGGACACCATGTACTGTTTTGTTGCATCTGCAAGGAAGGAAACTGACAAGAACATCTTCTGAGAACCAGAATGTTCTCTTAACAAGTTCCCAGGCAAAGACTTATAAAAAGAACAGCAGTACTTTTGCTAGAGAGAGCAAGACTGAAACTTGAAATTAGAGATATCCTTAGATGAAGGACTTTGTTTTCTGTGTTTGTACTGCCTTTGTAAATAGTTATACTGAACAATTTTATTTTTTATTTTACTGTTACTGGAAATAAATAAAACGCTACTTGCAAATTGTACACCTGCTCCTGGTCTTCCTATGCTTCCTGACCTATGCCTTGATGACAGAGCACCCTAGCATTTTGTGTGTCAGAAGGACCCCACTGAGGGGAGGCACTGTGCTGTATCAATCCAATGCCTAAGCCAAGGAACCCAAGACCACTTGCCATAAAGTCTAACAGCAGCAGCCGCCTTTACTTCACAGGCTGCATCACCCTTCAGGTCAGGGAATGTGACCTAGAACAGCTTGGCTGAAATGACTAGGACAGTTAAGATGGGGTCCAGAAATTAAAGTGGTGTTTGGAGAAATTGGAAAGGTGGTCCATAGTCTGGCAGCTGAGGGTCGCTGACACAAAGTGCAGAGAGAGATGCACACTGGTAAGAAAAGTCCATGCACTGAGTACTGCAGCCTGGCCTGCCTCCTGATGGGGAGTCCTGAGGTCACTTCCAAACTCAAGTTATAAGCACAGCAGTACAACGCATTTGCACTGGGCTGTTGGAGTGGACTGCTCTCCAATTTTTTTTTACCTAGCACCAAATGGTGAGGCTGCCTGGATGGTAGAAGAGAAACATGAGGGACCCTTGATCTTTTTTGGCTAGCATTTTCTGTGTTCCTATAAAGTTTAAGGGCGGGGGCAGGAAATACAGGTTACTCACCTGTAACAGGAGTTCTAGGAATGGTATATGTTGTTCATCCACACTTATTGGCAGGTATCCTTGCCGCTTTAAATCTTGCCGGAAGGTCTTCAAGCTGGCTCCTCCCACCCACCCAGGTGGTATAACTCTCTGCTCCGCCTCATGACGCCAGATCTGGCCCGCTGGAAGCTCAGGTTGTGCGTCGAAGCCGGGGAGGTCGGGTGGGTCGTGTGGATGAACAACATATACCATTCCTAGAACTCCTGTTACAGGTGAGTAAAGGAAAATTACGTACTACGTAATTCTTGATCTTCTCTTATATCTTCACCATTCATTACTTCCTAGGTGTAAGCAGGGCCTTTCCACTCCACAGGAAACTTTTTTTTTTTTAAGAGTCTATCGCGGCACCGCCCTCGAGAGTGCGCATGGCAGCGAGGGCGACCGTTATAGCGACCGACTCCTCCTCCAACTCAGTTCTGTGAGCCGGAGAGGCAAAAGAGAAAGCAGAGAATATAGATAGCAGGCAAGATAGCCGAGGATAGCAAAGCAAGGAAGAATGAACTGAAAAGGAATAAGCCGATGGAGGAAGGACAGAGGAGATAAGAGTATCCCTAGCCTAGGACTGCAGGGCCTCATTACCTGGGCGACTCTGGGAGGAGAGATAAGTAAGGAAATGAGAAAATAGAAGAAGAAGAAGAAAGAGAAGAGAGAGATGGGATGTTGAAGGGACCAGAATGCCCAACAAGCATAGTTAGCTTACAGCTGAAGGCTCGACTAAAGGGGAAGCAAGAATCCCCGGAGATAGAGCTGAAGAGAAGGTTCACCGAACCCGCTAGACAGACCCAGGAGGGCATAGTCCTCATCTTCAACATGCCATTGCTCTTGCTACCTACCTCGGGCTCCTGGCTGCGGAAGGCCTTTAACTGGAGGGCACCCGAGGAGGGAAGAATAAAACCCAGGCAGCATGAGAGCGCTGCTCAGGGGTTTAGAAATGGAAAATGTAAGCCTTTCAGGCGTCTTAAGATAGAAATGGGACTCAGACTGACTGGCCAAGGCTTAGGCTGGCTGGGATTGGATATGGTCAGCACTGCTCTTCTGCAAAAATTTTCCAGGAGGACACTTAAAAGGAGAAACCAATAAGCAAAATAGTGAGAAGGATAGCCTACCTTCTCATTGCCTTCTTGTTTATTTTTCCTTTTTTTTTTTTCAGATAAAATTTTTTTTTTTAGACTAGATGCATGACCCCGATACCAAGATGCCTATAACAGTCGAAGAGAGTTCCCTCAGCATTATTTATTTATTTATTTATTTTGCAAAAGAAAAAGGAATAGACGTGTCTGCTCTCTGCTCTGCAAGGCAAGAATGGGGGATTTGATTTCAGGGCAACTATCTGGAACACGGAATTGCAGGATCAAATCTGAATAGCCTGAGCCAGGCCAAAACCCAGAGGTATCTTGCCAGAGAATGGCAAGAGATAGTTGTGCAGTCTGATCGCCAATGCAATCCACGAGATGGCCCATGAATCTTAGAGTAAGTAATTTTCTGGAAAATTAGACCCCCCGAAAGATTTTTTTTTTTGGAAAAATTAGCAACTTTCCTATATTTTAAGAAAAATCTTTTTTTTTTTTTTTATATGCAGAGAGAGGAAGGAGACGGGAGGTGGAGAAGCCACAGGAAGAGGCCACTGAGGGGATGGTGGGCGGGTGTAAGTAATGAATGGTGAAGATACAAGAGAAGATCAAGAATTACGGTAGGTACGTAATTTTCCTATCTTCCCTTGTCAATCTTCACCATTCATTACTTCCTGGGTGAGTACCAAGCTCCTCTTCCCCTGGAGGGGGAAGAGGCCATACCCTGAGGGAACAAGACCCCCAGCCTTCTGTTGGTGAGAAACAGGAGGAGAAGACCCTGGCTTATTCAGAAAGCCTAAGTGGGAGAAGAGCTAGGAGGTGCCTCCCGAGGACGAGGAGACGGATGGAGCCCCTGTAAAAGTCTCCTAGCTCTGGATGAGAAAAGACGGGTCCCCCGGAAGGCGGAGCGCATCACCCTACGCCGGGCCAGGGGTGACAACCTGGAAAGGCGAAGCCATGCCGTCCGCCTGATGCAGATCGCTGTCCCCGCAAGCCTGGAAGCCACCTCATTGGCGTCATAAGATGCCCTTGCTTGGTGTCTTGCCAGCTCCAGGCCTACCGCGGAGAGGGCAACGGCTTGTCTGGTTTGCTCCGTGTCAGGCATAGATGCCAGCAGCTGGGACATCATCGACCACAGATGCCGGCTGTAGGCAGCGTGGTGAGCCTGATGTGATGCAATACATGCACTCGCACGAAGAAGAGAATACTCTTCGCCCCCAACGGTCGAACTGGAGAGAGTCCGAACCCGGTGGGCGGTCGTGCGCCAGGCAACGGCGCCCAGAAGGAGTATCCAGGTATACCAAACCAGGACGGGTTGGAAGGGAACCTAGAGACTCAGAGGGGGCACAATACCTACGCCGCAGTCCGCGGCTGGGGAAGAAGCGGCAGAACGCCAGGACCGGATAGACGCCTCCTGGAAGGGATAGGCCAGGAAGGTACCACCAGATGCTGGGCACTGAATTCACCAAGGAATTCACGCATCTCCTGCTCGGTATTGTCTCTCGAACGTGAAATCAAGATCCTCACCATCCTCGAGGAAACGCTGATATTCTGTGAAATCAGCATCGGAGGACAGATGAGAGGGGTTCCTCTCCTCAGAGGAGGGAGACGAGGATGATGGGGAACTGAATGTCCAGAGGATTCCTGCGGCGGTGGGAGAGTCGAAAGACCCGCCATGCATGTATCTAACATATGAGGGAAGGCCACAGAGAATCCTCTGAACTGCTCCCAGGATAACGGACCAGAGGGACCGACATGACCCGGGAGCGGGGTGTGAAGGCAGAGAGATGGGAGAGGGCACCTCCGAGGAGGCAACTGTCTCTGCGAGGGCTCTGGAATCCGGGAAAGGAGCCCAGTAGGAGGGATTCCGGATATCAAACCAGGCCGCAGAACAGAACTCTGGGGAAGCGGAGCCTGGAAGAGCCCTGGGGGAGAAACTCCCCTGTGACGACACCGGGACTGCATGGATCCAGAAGGGCAGTCCGCACACACGCCGCCAGAGGACACCTAGAACCCTGGGGGGAGGGGTGGGGCTCTGCACTACGGCTCCTGGCCACCCCCCCTGAGGTGGCCAAAGAAGACCGGGCAGCAGGCCGCCTGCCCCTCAACCCCTCGGATTCCGAGAGGGCCCTCCTCCTCGACTGCAACGTCCCCCTGTCCCTAGAGGAGGCAACAGCACCCCGGGGGGTAGCTGTCACCGGGCCTCCAGAGAGGGGAGCCTCCCCCTCCGTCACCCCCACGTCTGCCCCCCGGGACCCTCGGCCACCCCCAGCCGAGGAACCCTCAGGAGACGACGGCAAGGGGGACAGAGGGAGGGGCCCGCTGCGCCGCCTGGTACCCCTAGCCACCGAGGACCCAGATTCCGAAGAATGGGGGTGCCAGGATGGGTCCACATCTGAGTCATCGTCCTCCGAGGAGGACGAGACCAGCAGGACCTCGATGCTGGCCACCCAGGGGTCCCCGAGGCCTGGCGCGATGCGAACGCCCGGGTACTCGCGCGACGCCGCCGCCCCCACGCCGCAGCAGGAAGGCTTCAATCCACACCCCCAGCGGCTCCGCAGGCCCGCACCGCCTGGGGGGAAGGCCGGACGGCGCCACTGGCGGCGCCGGAGGCGAAATGGCACCGTCGGCAGCGCCATGATCTATCAGCACCGCGAACAGCGGTGAGGCAAACGAGCATTAACGGCGCCGCTCCATCACCGGCATCCACACGCGCCGGATCTGAAACAGCGCCAGGAATGGCGCCGCATCGATCACCAGCACCGCCGAACGGCCGGATCCAAACGGCGCCAAAGGCGGGTCGAGGGTCCGCCCGAGCCAGGCCCAAAAGCCGAGGGCCTCGACACGGGGGGAGCCTGCACCTCAGAAGAGGTGACTGCCGAGGTGGCGTCGGCGCCGCTATCCCGGGAGGGACCACGACGCCTCGACACCGCTGGAGGGGCCTCCTCTCGGCAAGAAAGACGAGACATCTCCTCTCGGACCGTGAGTAGGCCCGGAGGGGACCCAGGGAAGGGCCAGAGACTTACCTGGGCGCCCTTGAGTGACGCTATCCTCGAAGGTCGGCGGGTTTTGCCGAGCTTGAACGCCGGACTTCTAGGACACGGCGGTCCATGGAGAAACAGGCGTCGCACGAATCCATGTCATGGTTGGGTCCCAGGCAACGAAGGCAAACGTCATGCCGGTCCGAGACGGAGAAATGCCGGCCGCAGGAGCACCGACGCATAGGGGCACGGCCCGTCTTAGAAGAACGTTTCGCTCCAGAACCGGACATAACGCGAAATAAACAAGGTTAAACACAGTCGGAAATACACCCGGCGCCGTACAAAAGAAAAAAGAACAGTCTTACCGTAGGCGTCGAATGTAGAAAAATGGAGTCGGCCTAACTACGACTAATCCAGCTACGCAACGCGAACAGGTGCTGCCTGACGGGCGGAGAAACAGAACTGAGTTGGAGGAGGAGTCGGTCGCTACTAACGGCCGCCGCATGACGCCACTCTCGAGGGCGGTGCCTAGCTAGACTTTAAAAAAAAAAAAAGCCTCCCGTGGCGGGTGCGCGCCTCCGGCTTACACCCAGGAAGTAATGAATGGTGAAGATTGACAAGGGAAGATCCTGTATTTCTAGGGACATGGATATGTTGTTCATCCACACTTATTGGCAGACTCCTAGCAGTTCTCCGGGAGGAGGGAGGCAAGACGCACACCCCCAATACTTACTTGGGAAAGAGAGACTGGAGAACCGAGGCCCCAAAACCAGCATCCCGGCGTGACTCAAGGTCGATGTGGTATGGGTAATGAAGGTGTGTGCTGACTTCCAGGTAGCAGCCCTGCAGATTTCCTGGATAGGGACGCCCCTGAAGCAGCCACCGCAGCGACAGTATGGCGGGTAGAATGAGCTCTTATCCCTCTGGGAGGCTCCATGCCCGCCCAACTTATAGCAGAGATCTATGCAGGAGGTGACCCACCTGCTTATCGTCCGCTTGGCTGCAGGTCTGCCAGATGGCTCAGCGTAGGTGACAAACAGCTGGCGAACCTCTCCCGACTTTCAGCCGTATGCTCTTTGTAACAGGCGAGCTCCTTCTAGGGTCCAAAGTATGGAGCCCATATTCGCCTCCGAGGTGTGATTGGGGTAGAACACCGCAGAGTCAACACCTGGTTAAGGTGAAACTGACACCACCTTCGAAGGAATTTCGGTGGGGCGAGGACAACCTTGTCCCTGTGGAAGACCAGGTAAGAGACTCGATGAAAGCGCCTGGAGCTCTCCCATCCTTCTGGCTGACGTGATAGCCACCAAGAAGGCGGTCTTCCACGACAGGTGAGAGAGAGCACACCTGTGCATAGGTTCGAATGGCTTGCCCATGAGCTTTGCCAGTACCAGCAGTAGATCCCACGGAGGTGGAGGTTCTCGCACTGGAGGGGAAATGTGATCAAGGCCTTTGAAAAAGCGCCAGACCACCTTCTCCTGCGCCACCGACTGCTTCCCGGCCCGCGCCCGCTAAGCAGAGATGGCTGCCAGGTGCACCCTTAGGGTCGTCGACCTAAGCCTTGATTAGAAAGGGACCATAAATAGTCCAAGATGCTTGCCAAGGAACAGGAGGAAGGGTCCAAGCCCTTGTTCTGACACCAAATGGAAAACCTTTTCCATTTGAAGGCATAGCATTTTCTGGTCGACTTTCACGGGACGCCTCAACTACATTGAGGACCCTCGTCGAAAGACCCAAGGCCTGGAACTCTAGCCACCAGGAACCAGGCCGCCAGGTGCAGGGATTGAAGGTCCGACAGAACACCTTCCCTGATTGACTGAGAGCAGGTCCGGCGAGCTGGAAGCTGCCGCGAGTCCTGGAGCTGAGACTGAGGAGATCTGGTACCAGAACTGGCGAGGCCAGTCTGGGGCTATCAGAATCACCCGCGCCTTGTCCCTCCTCGCCTTGAGAAGCACCTTGTGGATCAAGGGAAATGGGGAAAGGCGAGAAGAGGCCCGGGGTCCACTGCCTCGAGAAGGCATCCCCTGCAGCGAGCCCTGCTGAGGGGGCGGCATGGAACAGCTCAGCTTCGCTCTCCTGAGGCAAACAGGTCCACCTGAGGTGCCCCAATGGGAGAACAGATGCTGTACTACCTCCGCAGGAGAGACCACTGTGGGATGCAGCCCCATCCGCTTAGGGCATCGGCCAGGTGTTGGAGGCTCCTGCCACATGAATGGCTAGGAGATCCACCTCCAGGCTGCGCATGACGAGTGACCAAATGCGGAGAGCTTCCTTGCATAGAAGCATGGAGCGCATCCCGCCCTGGCGGTTTAGATAGTACATGGTCGTGGTGTTGTCCGTCTGGACTCGGACCACTTGACCCCGGAGGAATGGAGCAAAGGTGGTGAGAGCTAGGCGGACTGCTCGGAGCTCCAGCAGGTTGATGTGGCATCAGGACTCCCGCGGGGACCAGAGGCCGTGAGCCCGGTGTTCCCCCAGATGGGCACCCCAACCCATCAGAGAAGCATCGGCCGATAGAGAGACCATCGCTCGGGCGGACGAACGGATGCCTCCTGCAAATGACCTGGAACGATCCACCACTGGAGAGCGCTCCACATCTCCTGTGTCACCGACACAAGCTGGTCCAAAGGATCGCAGCGCCAGGACCACTGACTGGCCAGTCCCCATTGAAGGGGACGATGTTCCAGCGGGCCCAGCGGACCACGCTGGTGCAGGCCGCCATGAGACCCAGGAGGTGCAGGAAGTCCCGGCAGGCGCATTGCCCAACCAGAAATGATTGGGCAAAGGAGGAAAGAACCTCGCCCTGTCCGGCGGGAGCCGCGGCCTGGCTCGGCGGAGTCGAGCTGCGCCGATGAACAGAATCACCTGCTTCGCTCGAGTTCGACTTGGCCTCTGCTTGATAAGGAGGCCCAGTTGAGAGCAGACCTGGAGGGCCAGATCTCTGACCGCCTCCACCTCCTGCCTGGAGGGAGCTGCTATCAGCCAGTCGTCCCAGGTAAGGGTACACCCGACCCTCGGCCAAGAGGAATGCTGTCACCACTGCCATGCATTTGGTGAAGACCCTGGGAGCTGGAGACAAGTCAAGGGCATGGCTCGAACTCTAAAATGGATCCTTCCGCTGAAGCGAAGGAATCTCTGGTGAGACGGACGGATAGGGACGGAAAACGCTGGCCCTGCAAGTCCAGAGAGCAGAACTACACGCTGCTCCAAGGATGGTATTATCTGAGCCAGAGTGACCATCCTGAAGGTTCGAGACCTAGGAACTAGTTTAGGTCGTAGGTCGAGAATGGGCGCCAGCCCCCGTCCGCTTCGAACCAGGAAGTACCTGACACAAACCCTGGTTCTAAGGGGGGTCCGCCACTACCTGATCACCTCCTTCGGAGGAGGAGAGTGGCGTCGGCTCGACGAGCCGACAGTGAGGTTACGGACCCCGAGGCCTCGAGGTGCGATGGTTCTGAAGGGTGGGGCCTGCTCAATTCCAGAGGCAGGCTTTTCCCACCACCTCCAGTACCCATCTGTCCAATGGTAACAGCGACCAGGCGGAAAGGAAGTGTCGGAGCCGCCTCTCAATGGGGAACCAGGGTGGGTGACGGGATGGAGCATACACTTCAGCCCGGCCACTGGGCAGGCTTGGAGGAGGGACCGGCCGAGGACCTCCTGGGCCTTTTCCTCCCTGCCTCCTGTTAGAGGAAGCCGGCGGCTTGAGTTTGGGATGCCAAGGTCGAGCCTGCTGGCCCTGACGCTGTTGGGTCGGGCCAAGCCAGAAGGACGAAAGGGCTTAGGCTGTGGTTTGCGCCTTTGTCCTTCTGAGCGGAAGAGACCGAGTCCAAGGTAGCATTGATTCTCGATCCTCTGCAGGTGACCTTCCACCCCAGGGTCAAGAGGTCAGTCCCCAAAAAGGGAACATCCGCCAACTTGTGCTGGGTATCCGGAGTAAAGGTGGATATCCTCAGCCAAGCCCGCCGACGCATAGCCACTGCGGCCGCCACCGACCTGGCACATGAGTCCCCAATATCTAAAGCAGTCTGGAGCTGCTGTTTGGCCACTGCCCTGCCCCGGTCCTGCACCTGCTTGACCGTAGTCTGCAGATCCGCGGGAAGATGAGGGATGACCTCATCCAGGGAGCCCAACAGGGCATGAGAAAAATGTGCCATGAGGATGGCCGAACTGGCCTGACGAAGGCCGAGAGAGGACGCAGCATAGACTTTTCGCCCGACATAATCCAATTTCTTGGATTCCTTGTCGGGAGGTTTGTCCACATCCCTGGCATTGCCGGCGCGCCGGAAAACGCTGTCGGTAACCAACCCCTCAGCAGAGGGTGTCTCAAAACCGGACAGGGAACCGTAGGGACCGTGATACTTCCTGGCCATCCTGGCCAGGCGCAGGACAGGAAGCAGGGCGCTGCCAAAGCTCCAAGGCCGACTCTACTTATGGCCTCGGCCACCGAAAGGCCTTCGCTCGAGAACCTCGGTCCAGAATCTCCGTGAGGGGATACCTGGTCTGCTTGAAAACGGGTTCGAGCTTCATCCCGTGGACTCCGAGATGAGCCAAGCAGTCCTAGGAAGGACGACGGGCTATCGCCCATTGACTGTCCTCCTGAGGACCCAAGTCCAGTCGCTGAGAAAAAGGAGGAATTATCTCGACTCGGACGAGTCCTCAAGAGCTGCCTCTGGCCTGAGCCACCTCTACCTGCCGAGGTCGGTCGAGTGAGGGTAACAGACAGCCCATGGGTAGACCTCAGCCGATCGAGAATCCTGGTCGGAGCCCCAAATAGTGGCTGTGGAGGCGGAGGTTCCACCGAATCGGTGGAGCAGCTGGTTTAGGCCGAACAACCGCCTGGGTACAGGCCTCGGTAAGTCGAGGGGTTGTGTCGGCCGCCCGTGACAGCCACTTAATGGTCAGGCGCATCACGCCGGGCTTATTCCCGGTCAGGAGGAGCTGTTGCTACATGAGGTCCCTCGCATCAGACGAATCTCTATGCCGAAGCCTCCTCGTCCGAGGAGGAGGATTGAGGACGAGCGGCGACGCTGGCCATCATGGTGCCGAGATCGAGACCGCCTAAGACGGCGGGATCGGCTGGACCGCGAAGAGGTCTGAGACCGAGACCGAGAGCCTCGGCTTTTCCGAGGTCGGTGCGGGGAAATGTCGGCAGGAACCGGCACTCCCTTCGGCTCGGAGGGTTCATCCGAGGGCTCCGGAACCGGAGGAACAGGCAAGCCCACGGGATCCTCAACTCCCTCTGGGGGAACCGGAGGGGAGTCTCGTTCTATAGGCAACAACCCGCCCAACGGATCGAGAAAATCTTCGACTGCCGACGGGAGTCTCAGTTAACTGACCTGACGGGGACACCGTGGAGACCAGTGGCCGGGCCGAGCGGTTGACCCAAGTCGACTACTCGGGAGAGGGACCTTCCGCCTCCCAAGAGCGCCGACGGAGTGATTTACCTTTGTCCCTCTTTTTGGACCGAGAAAAGGGTCCAGCAGACGCTGGCCCTTCTCCCTTAGTGGAGAGGGACAGACAAAGCTCCTTAAAGGAAGCTGTGTAGGAAGAACCCAGAGAGAGCGGGATAAATGCCGCGGCCGAGGAAGATACGGCCCGCGCCGCCTCCTCTTCGAGGGCGATCATCTGCTCGAGCTGATCCGCCGAGCCCGCCGCCGTGGACACCGCCGACCAGGCCTCCTTAGACTTCACCGGAGGGAAACGCTTCTCGGGACGGCCCAGTTGCAATCGGGCAGCACGGTCTTCGAGGACGTAGGCCGAGAAGGAAGAGCACAAGCCCGAGTCCCGCGTGGCCGTGGCTCAAGGCCCAACAGTAGACACACGAGGAGTGTGGATCCGTCTCGAGACATCTTCGATTCGCAGGGCATTAAACCGAGCCGATTTGTCCATCACAGCCGCTGGGGATCAAGACTGGAAGTCTTTTAGCAAAAACTTTCAAATTCGAAACGGAAGAAATAGGAACTAGTCTCAAACGCAGAGCGTTAAGGAGGGAACCTGAGCTTCCAAGCGGTAAGGAAGATCTGGCGTCATGGGGCAGAGCTGAGGGTTATACCACCCGGGTGGGTGGGAGGAGCCAGCTTGAAGACCTTCCGGCAAGATTTAAAGCGGCAAGGATACCTGCCAATAAGTGTGGATGAACAACATATCCATGTCCCTAGAATACCTTTTTTTGTTTTACTTGGTCTTGTTTCTCCCCACTGGTATGGTTCCCATCCCACTGACCCCCCCCAGCCCCGTCACCCTGGCTTCCCCCAGGACTTACAGGGCTCCTGTCTCTTGTGGCTTAACCCCCATGGTGGGGTGACAGGGAGTGCTGTTGACTCACTGGGTCAAGGATCCAGAGGGACCA
The DNA here is from genome assembly GCA_016271365.2 of Neoceratodus forsteri. Taxonomy (NCBI): domain Eukaryota; kingdom Metazoa; phylum Chordata; order Ceratodontiformes; family Ceratodontidae; genus Neoceratodus; species Neoceratodus forsteri. Next base: position 1,620,195,107 of record CM028130.1, read on the forward strand.
TGCTGGAGTCGCCGGGTGTGGGGTCTGCAAGGAGTGGCAATCATCCTGCCATCCAGGATGTCTTTTTCCACTTATCTTTTCTCCACACACCCCATGGCACACAGGAGCATATGTGCAATGGTGGTCCTCCCCGGAGGAGGAGAGCAGTCCCTTGAATGCTTGATCCCCCCCCTCCACCAGCCGACCCTCCAACGTCCTGAGCTCATTCCAGGTCATCAGTGCCGTAAGTGGTAGCTTCACTGCTGTGCTGGCCAGCCCCCCAGGAGCACAGGTTATAGATGTTCATTGAAAAACATTACAAAAGTAGTCGATGGATTAATGCTGCTTTTGTGCCTTACCTCTATCCGAATGATCCTCTTTGCGTTGACTGACTTCATGGCCCTGAAGTGCAGGAGGAGAGAGAACTCCGACTTGGGCAGGATGATACCCTGATCCTGTGACACCGAGAAGTCATCCCCCAGGTTTTCCAGTCCACTGATGCGCCAGGCCACAGGAAGCAGGGTGCTGTTTCTTAGGAACAATGTCTTTGTGTCCTTCCTGTCAGGGAGAAGGACTGTTAATTATTGTATCTCCTGATCTTCTTGAACATCTCCTCCACACAGCCACACTCTTTGGTGTTTGGACTGGAGATATTAGGACCCTGCCAGAACCCAAACATTTGGGGATGGAGATGCTGGTGATAGCACAAATGTATGGCGCCATGCCTGTGCCTGCAACACATAGCGGCCCTGGACCCAACCACCTCAGTATCTTTCTTTCTTCTTTTTTTTTTTTTTTACTGAAGAGGAGCTTGAAAAGCTACCAATAAAAAAATTTTAGTAAATTTACAAAAACACACAGAAGCATAACATAGCCCACATGTTCCTGTAAGATAAAAAAAAAACTTACCTTCACAGCTCATTCCCCTGGATGGGGAGGTAACAAACACATATAGTGAGATCCCGAAGTCCAGAGAATTTGGGATGGGTGTTTGTGACTCTATGGAGGAGATACTCTAGAGGATCAGGAGTTATGGTAAGTAACCTTTCTGTTGTCAATCTCCTCCCCAGAGTAATACCCTGTTTAAATGACCAGCAGTATTAATCCCAGGACTAGGGCAGTTGGAGATCACAGAAATCACTGAGACAGTAACCCCTGTAGTACAGCCATCCCAACACCTACATGTTTCCTCGACGACATCTAAAGCATGGAGTTTCATGTATGGAGTAAGAAAACACTGAGGTGTGGTTTATTGACTGATAAGGATAAGAGCATGCCCCAGGTGCGTTGTGAGGCATGAGGCGCTTTCGCGGAGTGCCTTCAGCAGCTGGGATGTGCTCTTTTCAGTCAATAAACCACATATCAGAGTGCCTTATTCCACTTATAAAATAGGTACCGCAAGTTAATATTTTAAAATAAGAAAAAAAAGATACAAATAAGGTTTTGAAAATAAGTTTTTGGTTTTGATGTAAACAAGTTCTAATATTACAGTGAAAATAAAAATTACGTACTCACTGTAATTCTTGATCCTCTAGGAATATCTTCACCATTGATTCACATCAAAGGGTTCAGAGCCAGAGATGCTAGGACCCTGCAGGAGCCAGAACTTTTCAGGAGGGCTGGTGCCAAGGTAGGCTGCATGCATGCGGGACACTGTGAGACTAGCCTGCGCTGCATGGCTTACTTCGGCACTGGCGTTCAACCGCCTCAGTACCTTGTTTACCGAGGAGGTGCAGTGTAACCTAACACTAATGCACTTAAGCTTAGGGCATAAGATAGCCCTTGTGACCCGTGTAAGACGAATCAACAACAAGGAGCACAGTGTCTTCACAGCCCAACCAAAAACATAGGGTGAAGACCAAGAAACAGAAAGAGTGAACCTGGGGGATGAAAGGTGGGTGTATGAATCAATGGTGAAGATACTCCTACAAGATCAAGAATTACAGTGACACATAATTTTTATATCTTCCAGGAATCAGTCTTCACCATTTATTCACACCAATGGGTTAGAGTACCAAGCTCAGACAAAAATCCCCCAGGCAGGACAGCATGAGATGGACCCCAGTCTGGACAGAAGTCCACTGAGGATGGTCCTGCCGAAGGAGGTATGCTTCTGGCATGGACATCCAGGGCATAGTGCTTGACAAAGGTGTGAACTGTGTGCCAGGTGGCAGCCCTGAAAGTATTAACACTAGGTACAGAGCGAATCTTTGTTAAGGACGAAGCAACCACTCTGGTGGAGAGGGCATGTACATGGCCATCCAGTATGACTTGTGCCATTGCATGGCAGTGACGAAGGCAACTGACAATTCATGCAGAAATGCATTTGATTCTGACAGGTTGTCCCATCTGATTAGGGTCAAAGAAAACAAAGAGCTGTTTGACTGCCAGAAGTCCTTAGTTCTATCGCGGTAGAACGTGAGGGCTCTTTTAAAGTTCAGGGAATGGTGGGTGCTCTCCTATTCATTCTGAAAGTTAGGAAAGTATGTAGGCAGCACTAGAGGTGATTTAAGTGAAACTCCAACACTGTGTTATGTAAAAACTTGGGATGGGTGCAGAGAAATGAAAATTACGTACCTACCGTAATTATTGATCTTTCTGGGTATCTTCACCATTCATCACTAGTGGGTCATAGCACCAGAGCTAGGACCCCGCGGCAGACTTTTTTTTTTCTTCTGTGGTCGGAGTCGATGCAGGGCCGGTGCCGCCCTCGAGGCCGACGTTCTACGTGGCGCTTACAGGTTGGCCGTTAACTGCTGTCGACTTCGCCCCAGCCCCAGTTCTGAAAAGCCAGACAGTGTAAGGAAAGGGAGGTGGGGTAAGGCAAGAGAGCCCAAGGGATAGATAAAAGGAAAGGATATAATAAACTAAAAGGAGAAAGAAATGACAAAGGAGACAGGAGAGAGAAACCAGATATGGGAAACTGGAGAAAAGGGAAGGGGCCCCAATCTCTGGAAGGAGGAGAAAGAAAGGGAGGGATAAGAGGGGGGGAGGACCACACCCCAGAGAGGATCCTGCATCCTAGGGTTTTGACAATAATGATAGACCATAGTCTGGACTACCAAGGTTAAAAGCTGCCGGGAGGCAAAGCCTGAGTTATTAAGCAGCATTCACTCAAGGGCTAACCTGAAGGGGGGCAGGATGGGGTGTGTCTCATATTCCTCCCTCTCCCTCCCAAAAACTTAAACTACCAGGAGGGCATTAGGGAAATGAACTCAAAAGCCTTTGAGATCTTAAAGAAAAATGGAGGGGGGGCCCAAACTCTCAGCTCACTCCTGAAGAAATGAGGGAGAAGAATAGAGACAGAGGACAGAACCCCCCCATACACCCCAATAATACCCCCTAAGGAGAATATTCCTCCCTGTGTGTCTCCAGAGTCCTCTTCCTCCTAACCACGAGGGAGAGGAGAGTGAGGAGAAAAAAGAAAGAGAGACACATGGGGGGAGGAGAGAGCCCAGAGACTGAGGCCCCAGGGGGAAAGAGGGTGGGATTTAGTGATGAATGGTGAAGATACACAGAAAGATCAACAATTACAGTAGGTACATAATTTTCATATCTTATCTGAGTCAATCTTCACCATTCATCACTACTGGGTGAGTATCGAGCCCCCCCCGCCCCGGAGGGGACCCTAGACTACCCTAAGGGACTAAGTCCCTTAGCCTCCAATGGGTGAGACACTGGAGGAGAGAGAACCCTTACAGGCCTGGGGAGGCCAGAGACTGGTCCGGGTGAGATGGGGAGCCCCCAGTGGGGGAGGTAAAGTGCCCCAAAAGTCACCGTCTCACCCTACGGGAGAAAAGATGGGTTCTCTGGTATGTGGAGGAGATCACCCTACGCCGGGCCAGGGGTGACAATGGGGATAGGTGAAGCCATGCTGTCAGCCTAAGGCAGCTCGCTGTCCCTACCACTCTGGATGCCACCTCATTGGCAGCATAAGATGCCCTTGCTTGGTGCCTTGCTAGCTGCAGGCCCTGAGCAGAGAGTGCAATGACTTGTCTGGTTTCCTCATTGGCATTGCCCTAGCCTGGATGACAAGAGCCTATCGTAGGCTGCAAAGTGGGCCTGATGTGCTGCAATAGAAAGGGAGAGCCATGCTGAGTAGAAAACTTCTCCCCCAAAAATCGAAGTCCGCAGAGTCTGAGTCTTAGTCACGGTGAGGGGCGCGAGGCCCAGAGGGGGTGTCCAGGGAGGTCAAACCCAAAGAGGGATGAGGCAGAGAACCTGGAGACCCGGTTGGGGGGGGTGCAATACTGCTCAATACTGCTGGCATAGGTCGCTTGGGGCTGGAACAGTGGAGAAGAGATGTAGCCAAAGCCGATGCGATGCTTCCCGGAAAGGAACATGCCAGGTGGGAACCACCAGGTAGGCCGCACTGTACTCACCTAGAAAGGCGCATGTCACATGCTTGGGATTTCTAACTGGGGTTGGGGTAAGATGGAACTCGTCCAACATCCTTGCAAGGAACAGCTGATAAGAAGAGAGATCAGACACTGGGGAGATGTGCACAGATGGTTCCTCTCCCTCCGAGGAGGAGGAGGAAGATGCCGGTGAGCACCAAGGTTCAGGGTCCGGCTGCATGGGAGCATGGTGGAACACCTACTGGTCCAGGGGATGGAGGTAGGTAGGAAAATGTGCAGCGGAACTTCTGAACTGCTCCCAGGTGAGGGGTCCCCTAGGACCGGGAATACCTGGGATAGCCGGGGATGGAGACAGAGGCTCGGGGACAAGCTCCTAGCAACAGACGAACGGCCTCTGTCAGGGCAGGGGGGCCAACAGGAAACTCCCTGCAGGGAGGAAGATCTGAAGGCCCCAGCAGCTAACAGCCGTTCAACCGGATTGGAACAGTCAGAGCTGTGCCCAAAGAAAGAAATCCTCTGTGAGGTAACCAGGACCGTGTGAGTCCAGAAGGATGTCCCCTGACCTCAAAAGCTAAAGTCCCTCTCGAGGACTCGTCCAGGGGAGAGCGAGGGTCTGTGCTGCAACTCCTCCCAGAACCCGGCCGGGCTCTGGTGAAGGTGTGCTGCGCCACACCCCTACCCCTCAACCCTTCAGAATCGGAGAGGGACCTCCTCCTCATAGCCACCAGTCTAGGCAGCTGGCAACTCAGGGCGGCCTCCGAGGAGTCCACCCAGGAAGCAGTACCCTCCCCTTTCTGGCGTGCCCCGGGCTGTCCCGAACTTGGACTGTCCAAACACATCAGGGAATGGGGTACCCCAACTGGAGAAGAAGACGTGCCAGTGGCCCCAGGTTGCACAGCGGTAGCCACGGGGACCACCGCTGTCTGGCCAGTACCACCGACCCTATGGCCTACCGGTGACAACTGACCCCCAGCAGGAGGCTGAGTGGGGGCCGAGGTGCTAGAAACAGAGGGATCCGAAGATTCTGAAGAACATGGGAGCCAATCCGGATCAGACCAAGAGTCTGCCTCCGAGGAGGTAGACTCAGAGGTCCGATGCCAGACAACTCCCCGATTCCCCTAAGTTCCTGAACCATGAGTTGGAGCACCTTCCAGCCCGGTGCCACAAACAGCACCGGAGCGAAATGCGGCCCCATGCCCCACGCGACATTCACCGGCGTAAAGCAGCAACACGGAGTTGGGCGCGCCCCGCGGAAAGTGACACTGAAGCCAATCACGGCCCTTGCACCTGATGCCGACATCCCCAGCACCGCAAGCAGCACCGGAGCCAGGCGCGACTCCCAGCGCCCGCGCACACCCAGGGGTGGGCGCCTGACCCCATTCACGGCCCGCCGAACGGTGCTGGAGCCAGTGGTGGCACTGGCTTCTAGTCCCGCCAGAACCAAAAACAGGCCTAGAAAATGGAAATTCCGTACCTACCATAATTCTTGATCTTCTTGGACGAAGTCTCCTCCACTCATTCACACTAATGGGATCTACGCCGGAGGCACTAGGACCCAGCAGGAGCAAACATTTTTGCAGGAGGGTCGGCGCCACAGATGGAGCCGTGAGGAGCGGCGCTGCGAGCCTCGGCTCGTGCAGCAATGACTATCTCGGCGTCGACCCTCCAACTGCCTCAGCACCTTTTTTTCTGAGGAGGTGCAGCGTAACTAATCTAGAAGGATAGCCTAACAAAAAACAGACATAAGATAGTCTGGAAGACCCATCTAAGAAGAGTCAAGAATGAAGTCTTCACAGCCTAAAGATTGAGGGAGGAAGACCACAACAGAGGTGCGCTCGGGAGGAGATAAGGTAGAGTGGTGAGTAGACAGGTCCAAGAATACTGCGAATTACGAATTTCATATCTCCTGACATAAAGTCTCCACCACTCATTCACACTAATGGGAGAGTACCGCTAATAATCCCCCGAGAGGGCGGCAAGAGAAACCAAGAGCTCACAAATTTAGGACAGAAGTCCATTCAGGATGGTTCTGCCAAACGAAAGATGTCGCCTGGTGTGGACATCCAGGGCATAGTGTTTGACAAAAGTATGCACTGAGCTCCAGGTAGCCGCATTTCAAATATCTGCAATGCACCAGGGATGCCGCGACTGCTCTAGTAGAGTGAGCATACACTCTGCCCTTCAGCTTAACCTGGGCCATGGAATAGCAGTGGTGAAGGCATGCCACTAACCATGATGAAATGCATCTGACAGCGACAGGTTGCTCCAGCCGGGTCTCGCTGAAGAAAACAGTTGTTACGCTTTGCAAATTTCTTTTGTTCTATCGAAACAGAAACACAGAGCTCTTTTGACGTCCAAAGAATGAAGGAGACGCTCTCCTTCATTTTGGAAGTTCGCAAAGTAAGTAGGTAGGACCAAAGGTTGGTTTAGATGGAATTCTGATACAACCTTAGGGAGAAACTTAGGATGGCTCCTAAGAACTATTTTGTCTTTATGAAACACAGTATACGGAGGGTCTATGACCAAGGCATGTATCTCACAGACCCTGCGGGCCGAGGTAATGGCCACCAGGAAGGCCGTTTTCCAAGTGAGAAATTTCAGCTCACAGTTAGCTAGAGGCTCGAAAGGCTTTCGAGTGAGCATGTCTAGTACAACATTAATGTCCCTGGCTGTGACTGGACGTCTGATAGGGGGTCTGGTATGCAGAATTCCCTTAAGAAACCTCTTAACCACAGGTAACTGAGCCAGTGCCAAGGAAAGTACTGGCTCATGATAAGCTGAAATGGCACAAAGGTGAACCTTGACTGCAGAGTATTGCAGACCTGAATTTGAGAGGTCTAAAAGGTACTCTAGAACTTTACTTGGAGGACAGCAAAAAGGATTGAAAGAGGATTTTGCACCCCAGAGCGAAAAATGCTTCCATTTGGCTATGTAAGTTTTTCTAGTGGCTGGCTTGCACGCAGCCAGAAGAAAGTACAGTTACATAAGAACTTACTGTAACAGTAGATCTTTGAGAACAGCTCTTGCAGCAGGTTACACCATTAGGACTGAAGCCAGCAGGCGCCAGAACCCCATGGAAATTTTCTAGCTAGCAGTATCCAGTGGAGACCACCCCCAACGTCGGCCCCGCCCCCAACGTTAGGCATCATACAAAAGGGGGCAGTCCCCCAGAATCCCCAGTTCTCCCACCAGAGACTCCCAGCCGCTAGATAACATCAGAAGTGGAGACTGAGGATCCACCATCAAAAAGATATTCAGAGCGGTGTTAGAAACATCTAATCCTAGGTAAAGAGATAACAGAACAACTCTACCTCCAGAGGGGATGGTGGGAGGGAATCTACCTGCTGCAAGAGCTGTTCTCGAAGATCTACTGTTATGGTAAGTTCTTACATAACTGTACTATCTTACTTCGAGAAACAGCTCTTGCTGCAGGTTACACCATTAGGTCTGATTCCCAAATAATTCTGGAAATCCTTCGCAAGTGGGAGGAGGCTAGGTAGAGATCGCGAGTTGGACCAAAGCCTAGGATAGGAGTCCCTGAAGGACTGCTAAACCAAAACCAGCTCTTCGCCATGATGCAACGTCCAGGCTATAATGCCTGATAAAGGTGTGCATGGTGCTCCAAGTAGCTGCTGCACAGATGGCTGAAGTGGACACATTCTTTGAGAGCCAGCCCTGGAGGGAGAGCGGTCTGAGCACATGGAGCCGGAGCTGGTGCCCGAGTCCGAGGCCCGGTTCGGGGATCTGTGCCTGGCCTTCTCCCGGTGCTTGTCCCGGTGTTTATGGGTCTTAGAGGTGGACTCACCTCTGGAGGCAGGGTCTTTATCCATATTTTTAACTGTTCTTCCAAGGGTAACCCTTGAAGTGCCTTCTGGCGGCGGATCCTGGTGCAACTATTGAACCGCTGGCAAAAGGAGCAGGCCGTGGTGTCGTGTTCTGGGCCTAGGCACCGCAAACAGGACGAGTGTAGATCCTTAAAAGGTATCTGATTGCCGCAGGCACACTTAGAGGTGTGTCCTTCTGAGGAAGGAGTTGGAGATGCCGACATTTAGTAGTCGAAAGCTGGAAGTTCTAGTCGTCGTTCGTTGGAGTTGGACCGTGAGGCCGATGCTGGCGAGTCAACGGTGGGAAAAGAACTAGGGATTCTGGGGACCACCTTTGTATGATGCCTGACGACGGGGTGGAGATACACGAGGTGGTCCCGCTGGAAACTGCTAGCAGAAAAGTTCCATGGGGTCCTGGGCGCCTGCCAGCTTCAGTCCTAATAGTGTAACCTGCTGCAAGAGCTGTTTCTCGAAGTAAGATTATCTGAAACTCTGCTAAAGACATTGAACCTGTTCACCTCTATCTCTTCAGGGCCAAGCGTGAAGGTGAAGCAATCTCAGATTGGGATGGACCACAGGCCCCTGAGTCAGAAGGTTCATCTGAAGGGGAAGCGCTTTTGAAGGGGTTTTGACATACTGTTGAGTAACGGAAACCATATTTGCTGAGGCCAGAAAGGAGTAATGAGGATCATTTTGTCCCTGTGGGACTTGAACTTGAGAAGTACTCTCTGAATTAGAGGAAGAGGCGGAAAGGCGTATAGAAAGCATTTTGTCCACTACAGCCTGAACGCATCCTGACAGAAAATGCCAGGCCCTGGATTTCTGGAGCAGAAGAGAGGCAGTTTTGTGTTTAGTGGGGATGCAAAAAGGTCCAGGGCTGGAGTTCCCCACTCTGTGAATAGTGACTGAACTACGGTTTAGTCAAGAAACCATTCGTGAGGATCTGTCTCTGTCCTGCTGAGACGGTCTGCTAGTTCGTTCTGTACTCCCGGCAGGTAGACCGCTTGAATTAGAGCCTTGTGCTCCAAGCACCATTTCCACACTCTCATCGCTTCCCTGCATAAAGGGTAAGAGTGAGCACTGCCCTGCTTGTTGATGTAATACATCACTGCTTTGTTGTCCATTTGAAGGAGAATGTTCTTGTGACAAAGAATGTCATCAAAGCTCGGACTGCATAAAGGACGGCTCTCACTTCTAAGACATTTATAGGAAGCTAGGACTCGTTCTGAGTCCACGTTCCTTGGGTGTGGAGATTCTGACAGTGAGCTCCCCACCCCATCAGGGACGTGTCTGTGGTAATGGAAATCTGATGATCCAGAGAAGCAAAGGGATATTCCAGAAGGAGATTGTCCTCTTGCGACCACCAGGTGAGAGACCTCTTCAAAGGTTCTGTCACCTTGATGAGAAAGGACTGAGGGTGAGTGGTTGGCGATCACTGAGTACTGAGCATCCTCTGAGAGGTTCTCATGTGGAAGCGAGCTAAAGGTACAGTAATCACCGAGGATGCCATGAAGCCAAGCATCCGTTGCATCGAGATAGAGTGAACCGAGCTGTTCTCTCTGATAGAAGGTGTCCAGAAGAGTTCCTATGAAAAGGAGCTTCTGGGAGGGCTGCAACTGTGATTTCTTGAGATTCAGCAGGACTTCCTTGGACGTGAGAAAGTCCGATGCCGTGGCTACGGTGTCTAGATTTCCTTGCCTGGAAGGGCTTACTAGAAGCCAGTCGTCCTGATATGGGAACACTTGTATTCTGATCTTTCTGAGATGAGCTGCGAGAATTGCACAACACTCGCGGCACCGAGGATAGCCCAAAGGGCAGGACTCTGAACTGATAATACTGGCCCAAAGCCACAAACCTTAGGTATTTGTGATGCTTTGGGTGAAAGGGAATATGCTGGTAAGCATCCTGCATGTCCAGGGAGGCTAGCCAGTCATGTTGATGAAGCAAAGGTAACAGAGTTCCTAGCAAAATCATTTTGAACTTTTCTTTGGGAAGAAATTTGTTCAGTTTTCTGAGGTCCAAAATGGGGCGCATGCCCCCAGTTTTCTTTGGAATTAGAAAGTAATGGGAGTAGAACCCTGTGTTCAGTTGATCCATCTGAACTATTTCTACTGCCCTGTTGTTCAGAAGGCCTTGTATCTCGGCAGCGAGAAACTCTGATTGAAGAACTGACAGCTTGGGCTGATGTTTGGGGGGACAATCCAGAGGGGTCTCTGAAAGACTGAGGGAATACCCCTCGCGGATTATCCGGAGGACCCATTTGTCCGGAGTTATGGACTTCTATCGGTTGTAGAATAGAGTCAGACGACCCTCCACTGCCAATTAAAAGTCCCCCTCGAGCAGCTGAGGTGGGACTTGGGCCAGAAACTCAGAAGGCAGCACTGGGCGCTTTGGGCCCTTGTGCTTTCTGTTGCATTTTCTTTTGAGGCTGAGGGGCTTGGTTTTTATTAAAACCTCCCTTGCCCTTGCCTCGAAAGGACTGACGGTTTGAAATTGACGCTTATTAACACCCCCCCCCCCCGAGAAGGGTCGGGAGTGGGTCGAGTCAATTTAATGGCAGACCTGGTCTTTTGAGTGGTCTCTAGAGCTTGCTCTACTTGAGGACCGAAGAGATATACACCGTCGAAGGGTAATGCCATGACCTGTTGCTGGGCATCATTCGTGAAGTCTGAAGTGCGCAGCCAGGAGTGACGGCGGGTACAAATACTCACCGCTGCCGCCACTAGGGAGGCAGCATCGAAAGCATCCATAGCTGCTTTAACCTGCTGGTTGTTGGACTTGAAACCACTGGTTATGTTCTGAAGAAGTTCTGAATTAGAGTCCGACTCAGTTAGAGCTTCTACCAATTGTTTGAGCGAATGCCAAGGAACATACTCATATTGAGAGAAATAACCCTGGTAGCTGGCAATACGCATACCCAGGGTGGATGCAGCGAAGACTCTCTTACCTGAAGTACCTATCTTATGAGATTCTTTGTTTATAGGTCGAGCTGTAGTAGCCTGAGGGAGGACGACCTTATCATTCTCTGCCAAGACCACAATAGGTTCCGCAAAGGCCCGGGAGGCCAAAATGGGTCGATCCTTGGGAGCTGCGAACTTTCTATCTATGGACTTAGCCACAGAAGGAAGGAGAGCGGAATTATTCCATACCATTTGAGAAAGAGTCTCAAAGGAGGGCTGTACTGGGGGAGTTAGATCCATAGGGATGTCCGGGACATGAAGGTATTGGAGCCTTAAAAGCTTCCCAGGATCGATATCTGTAGTCTGGAGAGAAAGAGTGGAATTCAAATTCTTTAGCAGAGACTTAAAAGACAGGTCCCCGACCACAGGCTCTGCAACAGGATTAGGTCCTGCTCCTTCCACTTCATCATCCAGTCAAAGGTCTGGGTCAGGCTCAATATCATCTCCTGACAGTCCAGGAGGGACTGTAAGGACAGGAAAGGAATGAAAATCAGCAGGAAATGAGGAAGGAAAAGGATTTGAAGAGGAGAAGCCCTGAAGACTGGCTGACGAAAAGCCAGGCCTCAGCGCCGAAGAACACGGCGTCGAAAAGCCGCATGGCACCGAAAGGCCGCACGGCGCCGAAAGGCCACACGGCGCCGAGAGGTGCACCGGCGCCGAGCAACCCACCGATGCCGACAGCGCCAAAACCAACCCAGGGCCCCGAAAATTAGGATTTGAGGAAATAGGAGGAAGAATACCAGGAGATCGAGGCATCGGTATGTCCCCCTGCGCCACAGCCATGTTGGGGGGGGGGAGAAACACCTGAGCACGGAGTCGACGGCACCGAGGGAGGTGCCGCACGACTAGGGAGGCCCAACCGCCCTGCCGATCCCCTGAAGAGCCTGACGGCTGCGGAGTGACTGAGCCAGGCAACTGGACCAATCTCTGAGCCCATTGTTCCATCACAGTGGCCCACGTCCATTGTCAGACCCCCCTCCAGAGAGGGCAGTGGACCGGACCCAGCACGGCTGACTGAACAGCTTTCATACAAAGACTCCCTACCATCACCTGACCCGCTCATGGTCGACTCCGTCAATGTAGGTTGAGACTTCTTTCTTTAATAAGAATAAATTATCATAAGCGGTACTTTATTCAAGAAATACTACAAAATAAACTGAAAACTAAGCTGCTAGTTTGAAGTTTGACTCCCTTCGGATGAGCAACATCGTCACTGAAGCGCACTCGATGGTGGGAAAAAATGAACTGAGGCAGTTGGAGGGTCGACACCAAGATAGTCATTGCTGCATGAGCTGAGGCTTATGGCGCCGCTCCTCGCAGCTCCATCTCTGGCGCTGTCCTCCTGCAAAAAAAAGTTTGCTCCCGCTGGGTCCTAGCGCCTCCAGCATAGATCCCATTAGTGTGAATGAGTGGTGGAGACTTTATGTCCAGGAAGATCTACCAACGCACCACCATTGGCACCGAGAGATAGCCTGGCACTGACCGCAGCGGCGCCGCAAACGGCACCAGGACCAAGAGCAGTGCTGCCAAACAGCTCCGAGGACAGTGTCAGTCCAGACCCGGAGGGCCCAAAACACGACACTAAGGAAGCCTTCGCCTCCGAAGAGGCGACTGCCAAAACGGTGCCTCCCGACTGTCCCCCGAGAGGGACAGACTGGGCCTCCTGCACCGTGGAAGAAGCCCCCACCGAGGCAAGGCTAAGAGAGTCGGGGGGCCCCCTCCTCCACAAGCCGCTACAGGACCGAGAGGGGACTGGAAGGAAGGGCTGAGAATCCGTGCCTTGGCCTGCCGACTGCATGCTCGTCCTCCGAAAGTCGGCGGTGCACGTTCGACTTTAAATGCGCAGTTTTCGACAACTCTGTGGTCCATGGAAAAACAAGCGCCGCAGTTGTTCATGTTGTGGTCCGGGCCAAGGCAAGAAAGGCAGCGGGCATGCTGGTCCATCATGGAATAGAGACGGCCACAGGGGCATCGACACATAGGAGACCGCCCCGCTTTCGACGGTTTCTTGCCCCCCAGATGAGACATGACCATTCGGCAAATAAATACAAAACAGTACTCGACACCGCTTTAAAGAAAAAGGAAAGATCTTACTGGCCAGAAGCGACGTCAAGCAGGGCGAACAGAACTGAGGCAACACTGGAGCAGGCCGACAAACTAGGCCACAAAACACTATTCAGCACAGTCTCCACACGAGGTCTTCAGTCTTCACTCAATGGCGGGAGAAGAAGAACTGGGGCTGGGGTGGAGTTGACAGCAGTTAACAGCCAACCCGCAAGCGCCATGTAGAATGTCGGCCTCGAGGGTGGCACCGGCCCTGCGTCGACTCCAACCACAGAAAAAAAAATAAAAAGTCTCTCATGGGGTCCTAGCTCCAGTACTATGACCCACTAGTGATGAATGGTGAAAATTGACACAGATAAGATCCACCTTGTCTCTATGGAAAACAGTACCTGGAGGACACATGACCACAGCATAAATCTCTGAAATTCTGTGAACAGAGGTGACAGCCACTAGAAAAGCAGTTTTCCATATTAGGAACTTCAGGTCACACATAGCCATGGGCTCAGAGAGCTTACAAGTGAGCATGTCCAGTGCAAGATTGATATCCCAGGTGGCCACAGACTTCCTGACTGGAGGCCTTGTGTGCAAAATACCCTTCAAGAACCTCTTAAACAGAGGCAGCTGGGCTAAAGAGAGGTTCTTTATTGGCTTGCGGTAAGCTGAAACAGCACACAAATGGACCTTAACTGTAGAATGTTGCAAGCTTGCATCACAGATGTCCAACAAGTACTCCAAAACCTTGTCTGGTGGGCAATGGAATGGGTCCATACAGGTTTTGAAGCACCACACAGAAAAACATTTCCACTTGACTGTGTAGGTTTTCCTGGTAGAGCCAGAAGAATCTCAGGGATCAGGCCGGCCCGCCGGCGCAGCGTGGATTTGCCAGGGACGCCGCGGCCCGGGTTTGGGAACGGACCAGGGCTGGGTCAGAGGGCCGCCGGGGAGTAGGATTGAGCGCCCGTGAGGGCAGCTCTCCCACTCCGGGAGGGTGCGGAAGTGTTCGTGAACGGGGACTCTGGCGGAGGTCGAGGTCCTACTCTGCATCCGACGCCACAGCGGTCCTCGGAGGCGGGGTAGGAGGACGACGGCGCCAGGGACGTAACCCCGCCTCCACAGCAGACCAAACCAGAAAAATCACCGAGCGCCCATTGGCCATGGGCGAAGCCCCGCCGCGGCTTCCGACACATCCTCAGGTCGACCCCCAACTTCCACTACAGTGCCCGGGGCATCTCCGCCCAGTGTCGCGGTGGGTAAGCCACGTGGTCTGGGGGGCGACTGATGTGAGGGCAGAAGCTGGCGAGCCGCGGACGAAGCAGAGGTGAAGGCGGCAGGCAGCTCGGGGGCAAAAAAAAAAAAAAGAATCTCAGGGATCCTCTGAGATGCTTTATACCTACTCACCTGTGTCTCTTCAGGAGTCAGGCCTGAAGTTGAATGGAGCGCAGACAGGGGTGGACCAGGGATCCCTGCATCAGTAGCTCTGTCCTGAGAGGGAGGGCCCTCGGAGTACTGACAGCCTGTTAAGCAGGGGAAACCATATCTGTTGAGGCGAAAATGAGGCAATCAGAAACATCTTGCCCCCATGAGCCTCCAGCTTGAGCAATACCCTCTGAACTAGAGGGATAGGGGGAAATGCGTACAGAAAGATTTATCCACTGCAGCCTGAATGCATCCTGACAGAAAATGCCATGTCCTGGGTTTTTCGAGCAGAGTTGAGGCAGTTTGGCATTGAGAGGGGACACAAAGAGGTTCACATCTGGGGTTTACCACTTGTCAAACAGTAACTGCGTGACGTCTGGCGCTAACAAACACTTGTGAGGATCGGCTTCTGTTCGGCTGAGCTCGTCCACCAGAGTGTTCTGAGCCCCTTGTAGATAAACTGCCAGGATTAGAACACCATGTTCCAGACACCACTCCCACACTGTCATTGCCTCTCTGCAGAGAAGGTAAGAGTGTGTTTCCCCTTGTTTGTTGACATAGTGCATGACAGGCTTGTTTTTAATCTGGAGTACAACTATCTTGTGACTGATGAGGTCTGCAGGGGCCCACAGGGCATAAAAACTGCTCTCATTTCCAACACATTTATGCTTTCTTTTGCAGCTGGGGTGGCTTAGCCTTGATTTGAGCTCTCTCTTGCCTTTGCCTCAAAAGGACAGCTTATTATGGTAAAAGCGTCACCCCTTCCCCCTCTAGGGGTAGGATGGTGCAGGCCTGAAAGTCTTAATGGCAGTCCTGGTTTTCTGGGAGGCCTCAAGAGACTGTTCCACCTGTTGAGAAACTGGTAAGAACCATCAAAGGGGACATTCATAACTTGTTGCTGGTCATCGTTGAAGAAGCGAGATGTCCAAAGCCAGGAATGTCTTCTAACACAAATTCCTGCAGCAGCAGAATGTGAGGCACTGTCAAAGGCATCCATAGCTGCCTTTAACGGATGACTGTTAGACTCAGTGCCATGAGTAACGGTTTGAAGAATCTTGTGCTTAGTCTCAGATTCAGGCAATGATTCCGATAGAGACTTACGAGAGGTCCAAAGGGCATACTCATACTTGGAAAAATGCCCCTGGTAGCTAGCTATTCTCATGCTAAGGGTAGCAGCAGCGAACACCCTTTTTCCCCCATCATATCTGTCTTGGGTGACTGTTTATTGATGGAGTGTTCAGTGATCTGAGGCAGGATGGCTTTGTCATTCTCAGCCAAAATGACAGTCTTGTCAGCTATAGGTTGAGAAACAAGGATAGGTCTGTTCTAGGGGACAGTATACTTATGGTCTATCTGCCAACAGACAGAGGGGATAGACACAGGCCTATTCCATAATGCATCTGAAAGAGCCTCAAACACAGGGGGAATGGGGGCATAAGATTGACCAGCATGGTAGAAACGCTGAGCCACTCCAGATGGAGATGTTTCTCTGGGTCAACGGTAGAGGGCTCAAAAGCAAGAGCTACATACATGTTGTGAAGGACAGCCTGAAAAGAAAGGTGATCCTGGGGAGTAGGAGAAGGGCCTGGAGTCGAACTGTCCAGGCTATAAAATGAGTCCTCATTGCCGCCCTCAGAAATGATGAGTTTGGGGTCAGACTCATCCCCCTCCAGATCCTTCCTGGGGAGGAGGTCTGAGACAGGTGTGAATCTCAGATTCCTTAATCCAGTCCTAGGAGCAGACAACACCGGGGACACTGGCACCGGCAGATGGGGATCAGGCACTGGAGGTGGTGCCACTGGAGAGACTGGGCCTGGCACCCAGGGCCCTTTTTCGGCGCCAGGGGCGGTGCCAGGCACAGCACTGGACATGGTGCTGGGCCAGATCCCAAAGGGCCTGAACCTGGTGCTGAGCCCAGCACTGCCCCCTACATGAAGTTCCAGCTGGCACTGGAGTGACCGGCAAAGGTACCAGGGCCGGTCCCAAAGCAATGACACTGAATAGGGGTGCAACCAATGGAACAGGCATCGATGCTGCAGTCACTGGCAAGGACCCAGAGGCCACTGATGGAGTCAGATGCTCTACCTAACTGGAAGGTCCAGACTGCAGCTCCAATGCCCCCAGCCCTGAAGGGCCTGGGGCTGGCTCTGCAAGAAGGGGCAAACGAGCCAGACGTGGTACCCACTGCTCTATAAGAGTGCCCATTGATGAAACTGCCTGCTAGCATCTCCACAGGAACACAGGGAGGGATTCTGGGCCTGAGACCTCAAGCGCCCACAAGCAGAAGCCACTGGTGATACTGACGGTGCCGGAGAAGGCTTTCTGCTCTGGGATGCTGAGGATCTTGTGGCAAACTTACCAGAAGATGACCTCAAGTGGTACCGTTTCTTCCCCCTCCTGTGAGAAGAGGAAGAACTCAAGGCCAAATGGTGTCCCTGACCAGGATGTTTGCGGAAGGGCTGTCCTCCCTCCCGAACATAGGACCACCCATCTGAGCATCATGCAAGTACAGACTCCCTACTGTCACTGTCATCATCCAGGGTCTTTGACCGTTTCTTGGTAGGGTTGGGATAACCTGACAGAGAAAAATGAAATAGAATCACTAAACTGACAAAAAACAAACACTAGCTTTAAGTACTTAAACTGAGAAGAATTGAATGCTGTTGTCGTACAGATATGAAGTTCTGACTCCTGTTGGGTGAGTGACGTTGTCACTGAAGCATACTTGATGGTGGGAGAAAGGAACTGAGACAGTTGAGGGCCAGTGCTGAGGTAAGCCATGCGGTGCAAGATAGTCTCGCGGTGTTGCACATGCACGCAGCCTACCTTATTGCTGACCCTCCTGAAAAGTTCTGGCTCCTACAGGGTCCTAATGCCTCCGGCTCACAACCCAAGAGTGCAAATCAATGGTGAAGACTGATTCCTGGAAGATCATGTATTTCTTTATTCTACTTGTGCTTGTGCTGCAATGCCAATAGGTGGCACCAGCATTTTGCAGATTCCCCCTCCACCTACTACTGTCCTTCCCTCCCAGCACCAGCTATTTAGTCTGTTTGTCTCCTATGAATTTTCCCCTTCTAAGTACCACCAATGTAGGTTGTTTTATTTCTTTTTTACTAGCTTTCGGTGGTTTGGGAAGCTTTTGGCACCAGCGGATCGGGAGCTTTCGGCACGTGTGAAGGAACGACTTTGAGTTTCGGCAATTGAAACCCCCGACGTCACATTTAAAAACAATTTTTATAACAAAATAAATACATTTGCCAGACAGAGAGATGATGCTGGCAATAAGTGGAGTGCTATTAAGGATAGTGGAGAGTGAACGATGGAAGCGGCCGGTAAACGGGGGGAGTGGAACGTGGCATGTACAGGACTGGGAGCTGTAATCATGATCCGCAGTCTACCATGGTGATTACAAGCCTCTCTGGATACTGAAGCATAAAAAAAGTTGGCACTGGCGGATTGAGAGTTTTCGGTGTGTGTGAGCGAATGACTTCTGGTTTCGGCAACTGGAGTGCCTGGGGTGCAGTTTAAATGCAATTTTTATAACAAAATGAATACATTCACCACACATGGGGATAATTTTGGTGTTAAGCGGAGCACTGTTAGGGATAGTGAAGAGTGAGCGATGGAAGCGGATGGGCAGTGGGGAAGGGGAATGCATAAGAAGTACCAATTGGCACAATATGGACTGATAAGTACATGACAACTGGCACTTCTTAGCTAATCAGGATGCAGAAAACTGCCTACTCATTTTATAAACGGTATAAACACTACTTCTGACTGCGACCCTACATATCTAGGCTCAGGTCACTGCTACTGAACCTTTTACTTGCTTCCCTGCCTAGGAGAAGCAGTGCTGAATGCAACTGCCTATCCAGCTGGACAGTCTGTTTGGAAATTGGACCTCCGTTACAAATTGAATTCAAGCAAAGCAGACAGACAGTTCAGAGTCTGTGCTCTTTGGTTCTATCATGGTAGAAGCTAAAAATACTTCTGACATCAAGAGAATGGAGAATACTCCTCCAGGGTTTCTCGGGTTTTGGAAAGAATGTTGCACGTACCAAGTATTGGTTAATATGAAACTCCAGCACCACTTTGGCTGAAATACACAGAATGGTGTGTACAGACAGCACTATAAATCAGTATATGTTTGCACAGTGTACTTATCTGACACCAGGTTATGAACCAGGGGGTGGACATAATGGACCTAGAGTCCCTTTTGACCTTAAATTACTGTTACTAATATTATGGTACTATGTATACAGTATTCCAAGGATCAGGTTGTTCCCTACCCTCCCTACTACCTAAGGTACCCAGTGGTTCTCTTGGTAAGCAGAACCCTACGGGGAGGATCAGTCTCTAAGGCTTGTAACTGACACTCTGCAAACTGAGGTGATGGTCACTAGGAACACCATTTTCCATGTGCAGAATTTCAACTGACATATGGCACTTGGCTTGAGAGTTTTACGATGAGCCTTTCCAGCACTAGATGGAGATCCTGGTTGGCTACGGGCTGCCTTACTGGCAATCTCAAGTGAAATATTCTCCCAAAGGGACCTCCTGAAGAGTGGCAGCTGTGCCACTGGAGGTACACTCACTAACCCATGAATGCCAAAGATGCCTTAATTAACAAATACTGTTGGCCAGTTTCGTCAGTGTCCAAGAGATACTCTAGAACCTCTTCCAGACGACTAGTGTAAAGTTCTGGAGGCCTCTTAGAACACGGGATAGAGAAACGTTTCCACTTGGTGCAGTAGGCTTTCCCCATGAAGAGTCTTCTCGCTGCCAGCAAGACCTGGAAGACTCATTCAGAAACATCGAACCAGTTACCCTTTACATCCTCAGGAGCCAAACTTGGACGTGTAGCGACCCAAGGTTTGGATGCACTAGCTAATGCTGAAATTGGGTCAAAAGGCTAGAGCTCAATGGGAGGGCCAGCAGACCCTGAATTATTATTTGATGCAAAAGAGGGTACCATGACTGCTGGGGTCAGCATGGTAATATCAGAATCATCTGACCACCAACTGGCTGCCTGTGTGAGGAGGACCTTCAGAACCAAAGACACTGATGGGAAGGCATAGAGAAATCAACCTACTCTATCCTGAACGCATCCTGACATAAAGCTTGATGCTACAGATAGTGGGAGCAGCAGAGTGGCAGTTTTGCACTGTGGCAGGATAAATAAAGATCAATCTCCAGCTCACCACAAATATCTAATGGGGACTTGCCATGTCGCCTGTGAGGGGCCACTCATGTTGATCTACCACTGTTTGACAGAGACAGTCTTCCAGGATATTTTCTACTCCTGGTAGAGGAGGGGCCTGAATCAGAGCACTGTCCTCCAGACCCCACACTCACATTCTCATTGCTGCCCTGCACAGTGGATAGGGTTGTGTTCCACCCTGCTTGTTGAGGTAGAACGTTACATGTTTCTTGTCAGTCTGTAAATATACTACCTGGTCACAGACTACATAGAGGAGGGCCCACATCAACAACACACAGATAAGGAGATGCTGATCTTGAACTGACCAGGTACCCGGAGTCTGGAGACCTTGGCTGTGGACTCCCCAGCCCAGACAGGATGCATCAGTAGTCACTGTCACTTGAGGTTCTGGGTGAGACAAAGTGTTCCCTCAGAGGAGGTTCCCTTTTTTGGTTCACCATAGACGTGATCATAGAGAGTCTCTGTTGAGCATCCATTTGGACAGAAACACAGAATCTGTCATTAGAAAAGGAGCAGTTGGCCTACCCAGTCTACCCAGATGGTCCCTACCTATTCTGTCTCTGCAGACCCTAACTGGTCTCTGGCAACCCTCCCTCCTCCCCACCTGGTTACTGATATCTCACTACATCTATCCCAGGCAAGCTGGAAGCCTCCTACTGTTTTTGCCTCCACCACTTCCGCTGGCAGTCTGTTCCAGGCATCCACAAGTAAAGTAGTACGTCCTCACATCCCTCTTAAACTTCCTTCCTCCAGCTTCATTACACGGCCCTCTGGATCAGTGCGTTCTCTCGAATTACAATCAGTAACCATTTGATGGAATTCACACACAATAAAAAAAAAATATTTACAATCTAATAACCAGGACTCCCATGGACATCAGGAATTGAGAGGTCCTATTTGGACGGGCTTAAAATTAGCCAGTCGTCCAGATACAGGAAGACTTGGAGTCCTAGCTTTCTGAGGTGTACTGTGAGTACTGCAAAGCACTTTGTAAATAATCATGGTGCTGAGAAAAGGCCAAAGGGTAGAACTCTGAACTGGTAGCGTTGTCCCTCCATGCACTTGTGATAGTTGGGGTGCACCATTATGTACTGGTATACATGCTGCATGTCCAGAGATGCTAGGCAATCCTGATGTTTCAGGTAAGGTAGCAAGGATCCCAGACAAATTATTTTGAATTTTTCCTGATCCATATATTTATTCAGATTTCCAAGGTCAAGAATGGGGCACGTCTCCTGATTTCATTGGTACCAGGAAGTAGCGGGAGTAGAAAATGGAAATTACTTACCTACCGTAATTCTTGATCTCCTTGGATGAAGTTTCTACCACTCATTCACATTAATGTGACTACGACAGAAGCGCTGGGACCCCGCGGGAGCCAAAAATCTTCAGGAGGGCAGGTGCCAGGATAGGACCATGCATGTGTGGCATAGCGAGACTAGCTAGTGCCGTATAGGCTATCTCGGTGTTGACCCTCGAACCGCCTCAGTACCTTTTCGACCGAGGAGGTGCAGCGTAAACTATCTTACGACAACCTAACCCTAACCTCTGGGCAAAAGATGGCCTGGATGACCCATGTAAGAAGGGTCAATTCAACAATGTCCTCACAGCCCGGACAACAAGGAAGTGAAGATCAAAAACAGAATGAGTGAGCTTGGAGAATGGTGGGTGGGCATGTGAATGAGTAGTAGAGACTTTGTCCAAGAAGATCAAGAATTACAGTAGGTACATAATTTCTGTATCTTCCTGGACTAAAAGTCTCCACTACTCATTTACACTAATGGGAGAGTACTGAGCTAAAAATCAGCCCCCCTCCCCCCCAGTAGAGCGGTAGGAGACAGAGCTCACTCAGGACAGAAGTCCATAAGGACTGTCCTGCCGAATAAAGTGAGTTGTCTGGCATGGACATCCAGAACGTAGTGCTTTCAGAAGGTATGCAATAAGCTCCAAGTTGCTGCCTTGCAGATGTCTGCAACAATGCCTGTGGGTTTGGCTGCGATTTTTTTGGTCCTGGGGAAGCTGGATTTATTGTTTTGGGCTCCCCTGCCCCTAAAACAAAAGGACTGCTTGTTGTGAAAAGAGCCATGTCGTCTATCCCTTTGTGGGTTTCACGGAGCTGGCCTGAAGGTCTTAAGGGTCATTCTCATTTCGTTACACATTGCATCTGGTGTCCAAACAGATAAGTGCCATTGAAGGACCCGTTCATGATCTGTTGGACATCCAGGGTGAAGCCAGCAGTCCACAGTCAGAAGTGCTGCCTGATGCAAATACCTGCAGCTGTGGAATGAGCTGCTGCATCAAAGGCATCCACAGAGGCTTTAAGCTAGTGGCTGTTAGACTAAAAACCTTGTTTAACAGCAAGCAGAATGTCTTATTTTGTCTGTGTGTCTGGCAGAGTCTCTGCCAGAGATTTAAGCTTGCACCAAGGGGCATACTCATACTTAGAGAAGTGGCCCTGGTAGCTAGCTATCCTCATGCAAGGGTAGCCGAGGCATAGACCCACTTGCCCATGGCGTCTACCTTGCATGACTCCTTGTTAGTGGGGTGTGCAGTGACCTCTTTGGGAACTATAGCGTTGTAATTCTCAGCCAGAATTACAAAGGCATCTGCTACTGGCTGAGTGACATGCATGGGCTTATATTCAGGTACCACGTATTTCTTGTCCGCTTGTTTGGAAACAGCTGCCACAGTAGTGGGCCTCCTTCAACCTGCCTCAGAGTGTGTCTCCAGAGATGGGTGGATGGGAGGAATTAGAGAGACTAGGATATCAGATGGGTTTATAAACTCCAGTTGAAGGTCCCTAGTCTGGTCTAGGACTGCTGGCTCAAAATTCAGTGTGGCATGCATATTTCTGAGTAGGTCCAGGAAGGAGAGATCCTCCTGAGGTATGGTGACAGGAACTGACTCCGGGTTCTCTGAACTGTAGCATGAGTTACATCCTCCTTATCGGAGATGATGAGGTCAGGATATGACCCATGTCCTACTCCCTCCACACCTGATGCATGGTAAACAAGAGGGGGTCAAAAGGCTGATAGTGTAGGCCGTAACCTCGGCAAAACCAGTGACACTGGACCCAGCCTCAGATGGGGCCTTGGGAATGGTGGCGGCAGCACCAAGGATGGCCCTGGGACCATCCCCCAAAGGAATGATTCTGACACCAAAGGCCCATGTGGCACCTTTGTCATCACTGGTGCTGACACCAGAGTAGGCCCCTAGGGACCCGACCCTAGCGCCACAGGTGGTACCACTAATGGAGCTGATGACCTGCCAGCCCTGACGAAACTAGTGGTGGCACTGTGGCTGCCCCTTTCTCGGGAGGGGCAGAGGCAACACCAGAAGTGAGGCAGGCATCAGCAGTACCAACAGCGGCCCCAGCCCAGAGGCTGGAGTCAGTCAGCCACATGCTTAAGTTAAGCAGCACTGATGACACTGCCAACCCAGTCAACTCCAAGGGGTCAGAAGCTGACATTGAAATCGGTGCCGCTTCAATTATACACTGCACCCACTGCTCCATAAGAACTGCTTAATGGCCAAACTGCCCATTAGAGTCCCCTCTACTGGACAGACAGGGGCTCCAGGATGGAGGCGTCACCCTCACAGGACCAAGCATTCCCAGTGTCATCAGTAATGATAGTGGAATACCCAGACCTGCAGAAGTTGAATGTCTCACAGCAGAACAACCAGAGGATGACCTAGACTGGTGCCATTTCTTCCCCTCATGCTTGCAGGAAGAGGTCAAGGATGAACGGTGCAAAGACCCTGACACAGAGCCAGGTCAGAATCTCGACCTTTTCTTTTTGTGAAAAAAGAAATGGTCTGGGCGCTGAATTGTTGCAAGAGCACCAGACGAGAGAGAGAGAGAGAGAGAGAGAGAGGTGGTGGCCAGACACAGCCCTGTTGCTGCAACAGCTTGCCTTTACAGGCTCCCTACTGTCTTCTATGGTTGTCAACTGTTATCATGAGGTAGAACTGAGAGGAAAACATAGGTTACCACCTGTAACCATTGTTCTAGGAATGGTATACACATCCACACTCTGGCAGTTCCACTGGAAGCGCAGGTTAATCAGATGTCATGAAGCTCAGCTCCTCCCACCACTTGGGCAGTATATCTCCCCAACGCCACCTCATGTCAGATCTTTGCATGCTGGGAGCAGGGATCCATGTACCGCTTGCCAGGGAGGTCGGGTGGGTTGTGTGGATGTGAACTGTATACCACTCCCCTGGAACAACAGTTACAAGTGACTAACCTGTCTTTCTTGGGGCGTGGATACAGTTCGCTATCCACACCCTAGCAGATTCTCAGCAGTTCTACAGGAGGAGGGGGCAAGGCGCACACCCCTATTTGGCAAACAGAGACTGGAAAACCGAGGTCCCAAAATCAGCATCCCAACGTGACTTGAGGTAGATGCTGTAGTGGGAAATGAAGGTGTGCGCTGACTCCCAGGTAGCAGTCCCACAGATCTCCTGTATAGGAATGTCTCTGGAAGCAGCCACCAAGGCAGCAGCATCTCTGGTGGAGAAAGCCTGAAGCCCTACAGAAGGCTCCTACCAGCCAGCCTATAGCAGAGGTCACTGCACAATGTGATCTACCTGCCAATCGTCTACTTTGTTGTCTATCTGCCAGGTGCAGCTTGAGCATATGTTACAAACACCTACCAAACCTCACCCTGAACTCCAGCCATGTGCTCCTTGTAATAACAGAGCACCCACCATAGGTCCAGAGTATTGAGCCTGCAGTTGACCTCTGAAGATGGATTGGTAAAGTATACTGGAAGGTTGATCATCTGGTTAAGGTGACACTCTGATACTACCTTTGGGAGGAACTTTGGTTGGGGGAGAAGGACAACCTTGTCCTTGTGGAAGACCAGATAAGGAGAGAACACCGAGAGCACCTGCAGCTCACTGATTCTTCTGGCTGATGTGATAACACGTAAGAAGGCCATCTTCCATGACCGGTGAGACATTTCACACCTTTGCAGAGGCTCAAATGGCTTGTCCATGAGTATAGCCAGAATCAACAGTCCCACAGTGGTGGTGGTTCACACACCAGAGGGGGCAAGTGCTCTAGACCTTTGAAAATATGCCTGACCACCTTCTCCTAGGCCCTTGGCTTACCAGCCCATGCCTGGTAGGCAGAGATGGCTGCCAAGTGCACCTTAAGGCTTGTTGCTCACAGTCCCAACTCAGACAGGGAGTAGAGATATTTTTTATTTAAGCAAATCTGATAAATACTTTTGAATACTAATGCTCATTTACAAAGTTTTCATGTCAGGTTTAGTGTGGTACAAAAAATCAGAGTGCAGTACACTTCAGTTACAGATAGGTACAACAGTTCAAAGTATATACAGAATGTATGTTATAGTAGACTTCAAGCAAAAGAGAAGCAACCAAAGTAGGCATTGTCAAAGCACACAAGACAAGTGAGGCATTATAACCTACAGTGCTATTAGATTTGCCATGTTGGCTAAGAGTAGTGGGAGTGGTGCAGATTGTTTGGTAATTTCAAGATATTCCAAGATGCTTGCCACAGAGCAGGTAAGGGAATCACACTCCTTACACTGGCTCCAAATGGAGACCCTCTTCCATTTAAATGCATAGCATCTGAGAGTTGAATCTTTTTGGCAGGCCTCCACAATGTGGAGCATGTCTCTGATAGAGTAGACCCAAGGCCTGGAACTCTAACCACCTAGTAACCAGGCCGAGAGGTGTATGGAAGTCCAGTCCGGATACAGGACTGTCCCCTGTTGACTGGTCAACAGATCTGGGCAAAGAGGCAACCACTGTGCAGGTCTGAGGCTGAGGAGATCTGGGTACCAGAACTGTCTGAGCCAGTCTGGAGCTATCAGAATCATCCATGCCTTGTCCTTCTGAGCCTTGACCACCACTTTGTGAATCAAAGGGAAGGCGTACACGAGGTCTGGGGTCCTCAGCCTTGTGAAGGCATCCCCAACAGTGTCCTGGACTGTAGGTAGCAGGAACAAAACAGTCTCAGTTTGGCATTCTTGCAGGAGGCAAACAGATCCACCAGAGGAGTGCCCCACAGGGAGAACACCTGGTACACCACCGCCTGATTCAGGGAACACTCATGCAAAGTCTCTCCTACCCGGCTAAGAGTATCCGCCAGCTGACTGTGAAACCCCCATGACATGTATGGCCGAGACCTCTGCACCTAGGCTGCGCATGAGGATCCAGGTGCGGAGGGCCTCCCAACACAAGGGAAGGGAATGTATTCTGCCCTGTTCAAGCAGAAAATTCTGTTAAGACTCAGATGCGTTGGGATTTAATCCTGTATGTTAATATGCCCAACGAGGCAAATCTTACAGTTGTAAGAGTAGTCTCACATGCATTCTTATGATAGGAGGATTGTGAACTGAACTGTGGAAATCATTAATTGTTTTAGTTGTATTCCCCATATCTTCAGTTTACATTTTCCCATTTTTATGTTTGCTTGTACTCATGTGCAAAGAAACATAGTGCCACCATCCAAGTTTTCGTAGGTGTGGCACCCCCACTTCCAATGCCCTGAGTGTTTTTGCAGGCGCGGTTGCACCGCACCAATGACTATCCAAGCTGTCAATGAAGCAGTTAGATGCAGTAGTTGAAGTTGAAAGAGAACGACCAGCCATAGCAGCAGTGGTAACGTAGGCAATCTGCATACTGCCTACACGCCACCACCTTAGCAGTCATTGTCTTTCAACTGTATGCCACTGCACCTCCTGTCGGCATGATCCACCCCCCGATTTGTTGTAGTGCTGAGGGGTGCCCACCCCTCAGCACATGTACACCCCTACCCAAGCACAAAAAAACAACTTAGGTGCCACGCTGGGAGCCCACCCCAGCATGGAAAAAGTCTCTGTTATCATGTGCCCCCCACACACACACACTGTATGGTCAACGGAGGTGCCTAATCCTCATTGGTTCCACTGATCCCCAAATAAATCTCTAGGTGCCGCTGGGGCCCACCTCAGCATGGCAAAAGTCCTGTGTCATCTTTAAAAAAAAAAAAATTGTAACAAAAGAAACGGTCCTTGTTGACTCTATAGCCCCTCCCCAACCCGCGCCACCCTCTGCTCGCCTCTATCTCCCCACACACCCCACCCCATACTTACCTCTGAGGCCTGTGAGCGATCTTCGGTGGACCGGGAACATGTCTGCACTCTTCAAAGCCGACCGCGAACTGAAGAAATGCCAGTAAGCTGTATAATGGCATAAACAGGGTTTTTTCAACTTTGGTTCATATCTTGGTCAGTTTATTGAATTTTTGCACCAAATTTTCATCATGGGGTTCTTGGGACCCCATCTCATGAATTCAGTCACTGTCATGTGGTTATTCGGTCACGAAAGGTGATTTTGCAGTCACTGCGCAGAATCACCTTCGGGACCGGATTAGCAAAATGACAGTGTCACTGTTCAGAGGTGAGCTCTTAAAAGCCTATGTTGCAAATTTGGTGAAAAATTCCAAAAATGACTGTTTTATAAGTGTGTGTTGCGTAGTTTCCACGCACACTTTCAAGTTTGCAAATTTGTAATATTTTCATTCCAGATTTTCAACATTGCTATTTCTCACACCTCCTTATGAACAGTATAGCTGTCATTTTTCACAACCTGACCGAAATGTGTTTTCGCAAATCCGGCGCAGAATAGCTCGGTCGCTGGGGAAATCAGTGTTCAGGACAGATTAAGAAAATCACAGTGACACTGTTCATGAGCAGAGGTCCTAAAATGCCTATTTTGAAAATTTGGTGACAAAAGTCCATAAAATGACTGCATTACGAGCGTGCATTGCGCAGTTTCTACGCACCCTGGTAACTTCATGAATGTGTAATATTTTCACTCCACATTTTCAAGATTGGCATTTTTCCATACATCCCTATGAACTGTACAGCTGTCATTTTTCACATCCTGGCCGAAATGCGCTTTCGCTCTTCTGGCACAGAATAGCGTGGTCGCTGTGGGACATTAGTGTTCAGGTCTGATTAGGAAACCACAGTAACACTGTTCATGCGCAGAGGTCCCAATATGCCTATATTGAAAATCTGCTGCAAAAAATACCCACAATAATTGTGTTACGGGTGTGCGTTGCACAGTTTCTATGCACGCTCGTGACTTCACCAGTTTTTTTATATTTTCACTCCAGACTTTCAACATTACCATTTTTTTTTTTTGAAATCTCTTTTTATCCCCTCCTGGTCGCCCTCACCACTCCTCTCCTTCGGGCTAGCTCAATGCCCTCCAGTCCCCACTGAGTCTGCCCCTAGAGTGCCTCTCTGGTGACTCCTACCTGCCTTCTTCCTCCCATGGAGCACCTTGCACAGAGGGGTCTGCCCGTGATTACAGACTGGGTGGCTGAAGCGGCCATCATCCGGAGTGCTGAGGGTTGTTTTCCGGGTTTTCTGTCCCTCCCCTCCATCCCATTGAGGACGCTGGCTCGGGCGGAACGTGCTTACGCACGCATGCCAAGTGCCAGATGGCATCCTCCCCTCCCTGGCTCCTCCCCAATGGAAGTCGCCTTTGCCCCGAGAGTCAGTGCTTCCACCGGCTCTCCCGGGTGTCGGGTGTATTGAGCACCCCTGGTATCCCTCCCCGAAGGAGGAGAGCATCCGTAGGGATTCTTGATCCTCCTTCCCCCTGCCGACCCCCGGCGACCCAAATCTGTTCCCAAACCCGGGTGGCCGGCGTGGTGCGAGGTGTGGCGTCCTGTGCCTCAACCCTCAGCGCCACTGGGCCGGCTAACATTGCCACTTCTTTTTACACCTCCTCATGAACAGTACAGCTGTCATGTTTCACACTGTTCGAAATGCGTTTTTTTGCACCCGTGTCGCCAAATAGCGCAGTCACTGTGCAAAATCACCTTTTGGCTAACAAACTGATAGTGTCACTGTTTATGCGGTGAGGTCACAAAAAGCCCATGTTGAAAACCTGGAGTAAAAATACAAAGAAACACCCACGGGGTTAGGGTTTCCGACCATAACTTTACCCTGTAGGGACTGACAGGCAACAGGGGTGTGACTTGGGACTGTCGACAGTAATGCTCATGCCATTCGACACCCACCCTGCAGCCAGTGACAGGCATCGAGGTGCCTTGGACTCTGGCCCCAAAATTCACACCATTCTCCTATACTGCACCCATTTCAGCGTATTTCCTTATAGAATGAGGTGAGTGTAAAGCCTGAACACCCCAAGGCACACCTTGACACTTGTCAGTGTCTGCAGGGTAGGGTGAAGTGAAATGTCATGACCGTTATGGGCGACGACCCAAAGGCATACCCCAATGCCTGTCCATCTCTGCAGGGTGGAGGTGGAGTTGGCATCAGTTCAATACTTCACTGCCACTCCTATACTGCATCTATCTAACTCCTGCACTTCCACTGCTAATGCCAGCAAGCAAACATTCGGCATTGACAAATGCTTGTTCTTTATTGCTACAGCAAGTTGTAAGGATACAGGATTCTTGTCCTTTCAATTTCATCTGATGCTGCTGTATAAACGATGTCAAAATCTCCTGCTTGTGACATCTTCATATACCCAGCAAACAACTGTGATTCATAAAAGTACAGTTACGTAAGAAATGAAAATTACGTACCTACCGTAATTCTTGATCTTCTTGGACGAGTCTCCACCACTCATTCACACTAGTGGGATTAGCGCCGGAGGCACTAGGACCCATCGGGAGCAAACTTTTTGCTGGAGGGTCGGTGCGAGATGGCGCTGAGGAAGCGCCCGCGAGCAGCCGCCTCTTGAGCGGCAATCACTAATCTCGGGCGACGACCCCTCCAAACCGCCTCAGTACCTTTTACCAAGGAGTGCAGTGCAACTAACGAAAGAGAAATTAATCTTAAAAACGGACATAAGACAGTCCGGTGATGACCCGTGTAAGAAGGGTCGGCGTAAGTCTCCCACGGCCTAAAGATTTGAGGGAGTGAAGACCAACACAGCGGTGAGCTCGGGGGATGGAGGAGGGGTGAATGAGTGGTGGAGACTCGTCCAAGAAGATCAAGAATTACGGTAGGTACGTAATTTTCATATCTTCCTGGACATAAGTCTCCACCACTCATTCACACTAGTGGGAGAATACCAAGCTGATAATCCCCCAAAAGGGTGGCAGGAGAGCCAGAGCTCACGCGACTAAGATAGAAGTCCATTAAGGATAGTTCTGCTGAATGCGGAATGCCGCCTGGCATGAACATCCAGTGCATAATGCTTAACGAAGGTATGCACTGAGCTCCAGGTGGCGGCGTTGCAGATATCTGCAATTGGAACATTGCATTTCCGCTAGGGATGTCACACGATCACTCTAGTAGAGTGATGACACTCTACCTTCTAATTTAACTTGAGCCATGGAATAGCAATGTCAAGGCATGCCACTAACCATGATGAGATGCATCTGCTAGCTACAGGTTGACCCAGCCGGTGTCGCTGAAAGAAACAAACAGTTGCTGAGTCTTATGAAAATTCTTGGTTCTATCTAAATAGAACCGCAAGGCTCTCTTAACATCCAAGGAATGAAGAGATCGCTCCCTTCATTTTGGAAATTAGCTGATAAGAGGGGTACCAGAGGTTGGTTTAGATGGAATTCTGACACAACCTTGGGAAGAAATTTAGGATGAGTACGAGAACTACCTTGTCTTTATGGAATACAGTATACGGAGGGTCCGTAACCAGGGCATGTATCTCAGAGACCCTGCGGGCTGAGGTAATGGCCACCAGGAAGGCAGTCTTCCAGGTAAGAAATTTTAGCTCACAGGTAGCTAGGGGTTCAAAAGGCTTCCGAGTGAGCATGTCCAGCACCAGGTTAATGTCCCAGGCTGCAACTGGACGCTTAACAGGGGGTCTGGTATGAAGAATCCCCTTAAGAAATCTCTTCACCATAGGTAACTGAGCCAGAGTCAAGGAAGAAACCGGCTCATGGAACGCTGAGATGGCACTAAGGTGAACTTTAACTGTGGAGTACTGGAGACCTGAGTTTGATAGGTCCAAAAGATACTCCAGAACCTTGTCAGGAGCACAGGAAAAGGGATTCCAAGAGGACTTTGCACTCCAGAGAGAAAAACGTTTCCATTTGGAAGCATACGTTTTTCGGGTGGCTGGCTTCCGAGCAGCCAGAAGGATGTCTGAGACTCTACGAGAGACGTTGAACCGATTCACTTCTACCTCTTCAGGAGCCAAGCATGAAGGTGAAGTGATTTCAGGTTGGGATGGACCAACGAACCCTGAGTCAAAAGATTGATTTGTAAGGGAAGTGGTCTCGGAGAGGCTGCCAACATACTGTTGAGTAGAGGAAACCATAGTTGCCGAGGCCAGGAGGGAGCAATGAGAATCATTTTGGTCCCCTGAGACTCGAACTTGAGGAGTACTCTCTGGATTAGAGGAAGCGTGAGCATGAAGAAAGCGTTTGTCCACCGCAGCCTGAATGCATCCTGACAGAAAATGCCAGGCCCTGGATTTCTGGAGCAGAAGAGAGGCAGTTTTATGCTGAGTGGGGATGCAAAAGGTCCAGGTCTGGAGTCCCCACTCTTGAACAGTGACCGAGCTACGGCTGGATCGAGAGACCACTCGTGGAGGGTCTGCCTCCGTTCTGCTGAGGTGATCTGCTAGGTCGCTTGTATACCTGGCAGATAAACCGCTTGAATCAGAGACTTGTGCTCCAAGCACCATCCCCACACCCTCATTGCTTCCCTGCAAAGGGATAAGAATGAGCACCGCCTTGCTTGTTGATGTAATACATCACAGCTTTGTTGTCCGTTTGAAGGAGAATGTTCTTGTGACAAAGGATATCCTTCAGAGCTCGGATCGCATAGGACCGCTCTCATCTCCAGGACATTATGTGGAGATGAGTTTGACTGAGTCCACACACCTTGAGTGTGGAGGGAGGACAGTGAGCTCCCATCCCATTAGCGATGCGCCTGTGGTGATGGAGATCTGATGATCCGGAGAGCAAAGGGGAACCTTCCAGGAGATTGTTCTTGAGACCACCAGGTGAGAGACCTTCAAGGGCTCCGCCACCTTGATGGATAAGACTGGGGTGAGAGGTCGGAGACCACTGAGTGGAGAGCATCCATTGGGTGGTTCTCATGTGCAACCGGACCAGGGGTACAGTGAACACCGAGGACGCCATGAGACCCAACATGTGTTGCATCGAGAGCTGTAACCGATTGGTTCTCCCCGATGTAACGGGCCATCCAGGCGATATCGAGTCTTCTGTCCTCTGGAAGGAAAGCCTTCGTGGAAGAGGTGTCTAGAAGCGCCCCTATGGAAAGGAGCCCTGGGAGGGCTGCAGTTGTGATTTTTTCAAATTCAGCAGAACTCCCATGGACGTAAGAAGATGAGAAGTCGCTTGCAGCTTCCAAAGTCCCTTGGCTGGAAGGGCTTGCTAGAAGCCAATCGTCCAGGTAGGAAACACTCGAGTCCGATCTTCCTGAGATGCACAGCGAGAACTGCACAACACTTTGTAAAACTCGCGGCACTGTTAGGATAGCCCAAAAGGGCAGGACTCTGAACTGATAATGCTGACCCAAAGCTACAAACCTGAGGAACTGGCGGTGGGTCGGTGGATGGGGATATGCTGGTAAGCGCCCGTATATCCAGGGAGGCCAGCCAGTCGTGTTGATGCAGCAAGGGTAACAGGGTACCTAGGGAATCATTTTGAATTTCTCCTGGGGAGAAATTTGTTTAACTTTCTGAGGTCTAGAATGGGAAGCATTCCCCAGATTTCTTTGGAACCAGAAAGTAATGGGAGTAGAACCTGTGTTTCAGAGATGCGGGGCACCAGTTCTATTGCCCTGTTGTTTAGAAGGCCCTGGATCTCGGCAGTGAGGAGGTCTGACTGAGAGACGACAACCTGGGTTGTCGCCTGGGAGGACAAATTCGGGGTTTCAAGAAATTGAGAATAACCCTCGCGAATTATCCGAAGGACCCATTTGTCCGAAGTTATGGACTTCCACTGGTTGTAGAAGTACATCAGATGACCTCCCACCGGAGGAGAAAGTTCCACCTCGGGCAATGTGGATGGAACTTGGGCCAGCATCATAAGGTGGCGCTGGGGCTTTAGGCCCCGCGCTTGCTGCGCTCTTCTTTTGAGGTTGGGCAGGTTGGCTTTATGGAAGCTTCCTCTGCCTCGAAAGGACTCGACGACTATGAAACTGACGCCTGTTCACATGCCCCAGAGAGGGGTAGGCGGAGGTCTGGCCAACTTAACACGATCTAGTCTTCTGAGTGGCCTCTAAGGCTTGGCTCCACCCGAGGCCAAAAGATAGGAGCTATCAAAAGGCAGCGCTTATTACCTGCTGCTGAGCATCATTCATGAAGCCAGAAGTACGCAGCCAGGAATGGCGCCGAGTACAAGCACTGCGGCTGCTGAGCGAGAAGCAGTGTCGAAGGTCCCATGGCGGCTTTGACCTGTTGGTTATTGGACTCAATACCTCTAATAACGGTCAGAAGAAGCTCTGACTTGGAGTCCGAATCTGAAAGAGTTTCAACCATTCTTTTCATAGAGTGCCACAGGATATACTATACTGAGAAAATAGCCTTGATAACTGGCAATACGCATACTTAGAGTGGAGGCAGCAAAGACTCTCTTACCTAATGTATCAATCTTACAGACTTTTGTTAATAGGTCGAACTGTAGTAGTTTGAGGAAGAACGACCTTCATTCTCTGCCAGGACTACAATAGGATCGCAAGGCTTGGGATGCCAAAATGGGACTATCCTTGGGAGCTGAATACTTCTTATCAATGGATTTAGCTACTGAGGGAATAAGAGCAGGATTATTCCAAACCATTTGAGACAGCGTCTGAAGGAAGGCTGGATCGGAGGAGTCAAACCGTAGGGATCTCCGGCATGAAGATACTGGAGTCTTAATATCTTCCCAGGATCGATGTCTGTAGTCTGGAGAGAAAGAGTGGATCTCAGGTTCTTCAACAGAGACTTAAAGGACAGGTCCTCGACCACAGGCTCTGTAGCAAAGAAAGATCCTGTTTCCTCCACTTCATCACCCAACCGAAGGTCTGGGTCAGGCTCAACATCATCTCCTGATGGTCCAGGAAGGACTGTTTGGACAGGAAAGGAGTGAAAATTAGGAGAGGAGGAAATAGCAGAGAAACAAGGAGAGTCCCCGAGGGCCCCCAGTGCCGAGAAGGCAAAATGGGTTGAAAACGGCACCGCGAGGGGCACGGTGCCGAAGAGGCACGCGGCACCGCAAGCGCCCCCGGCGGCGCCGCGAGAGCACACAGCGCCGCTGATGCCCACGGCGCCTCGACGGAGCGGTGCTACCGACGCACCGCCAGACCTTGCGCTGCAGGCGCGCCTGAGACCACCCGGCGCCGATAGCACCGTAAGGCCCAGCGGTGACCGAAACGGGCGCCGATAAGCCAACAGACCCCGCCAGGCGCCGGGAATGCCCCAGGAACCTGGAAAGCTAGAGAAGGAAAAACCAGGAGATAAGGGTATCGGTTTGGCCCTCGCGCCGCAGCCATGTGAGGGGGAACACTTGCGCGGAGTCGCTGGCACAAACGGCGCTGTGGCGATTAGGGAAGGTCCAACCGCCCTACCTGATCGCCGGAGGAGTCCGAGGGCCCGTGGCAACCGAGCCAGGCAGAAGAACCAACCTCCGAGCCCATCGCCCATAAGAGTGGCCCACTGATGAAACTGCTCATCTGGAGCCCTACCTATAGGCGGGAAGGGGCTCCGATGTCGAGGACGACGGTCACCGGAAGTTGGCGACTCTGAAGAAGGAGACCGGCAACTAGCTACGATAACCATTCGTCGATGCGCAGACATACCAGAGGGCGACCTCGAGTGATGCCTTTCTTTTGACCTGTGGGTCAAGAAGAGCTGAGGCCGAACGCGCCTAGAATGCGACCGCTTATTTTATGCCGACGGGGACCGCCCATCCCGGCATCGGACTGACCGCTGTCGGAACCCCGCTGAGGAGAAGGAGGCTGACCGACCCAGCCCGGCTGACTGAACAGTTTACATCAAGTCTCCCTACCGTCACCTGACCTGCTCATGGTCAACTCCGTCCAGTAGGCCGAGACTTCTTCAAGTGAGTTAAATTTAAAATATTAGAAAAATTTAACGAAAATAGAATAAAATTAAGCGATACTACTATCGTGATAATGTTACAAAACAATAAACTGAAAACTATGTGCTAGTTTGAAGTTTGACTTCCGACAGGCGAGCGACGTTGTCACTGAAGCGCACTCGACGGCGGGAAAAAAGGAACTGAGGCGGTTGGAGGGTTGTCGCCGAGATGGTGATTGCCGCTCGAGCCGTTCCTCGCGGCGCCATCTCTCGCGCCGACCCTCCAGCAAAAAGTTTGCTCCCGATGGGTCCTAGTGCCTCCGGCGCTAATCCCACTAGTGTGAATGAGTGGTGGAGACTTATGTCCAGGAAGATCTTACCATAACAGTAGATCTTTGAGAGGAGCTCTTGCAGCAGGTAATACCATCAGGACTAATGCCGTCAGGCGTTAGGACCCCACAGAAAACTTGTAGCTAGCAGTCTGTAGTGGGGGACCGCCCCCGACATCAGCTCCAACTGACATCAGACGTGGTATAAAGGGGGTGATCTCCTAGCACCATCTCAGTTCTCCCACCGGAGACCCAGCAGATAAGTACTGGAGAACCGGATAAGAACTCCCCAACCTCACATAAGGGTAACAATACACATTCCTGGGGGATGGTGTGTGGGGAAAGTCACCTGCTGCAAGAGCTCCTGTCAAAGATCTACTGTTACGGTAAGTTCTTACGTAACTGTACTATCTAACTTCGAGGTGGAGCTCTTGCAGCAGGTAATACCATTAGGACTGAGTCCAAAGCAGTACCCCAGAATAGGCCCAGGTCAATTTGGGAGGTGGCGACAACTAATTGAAGTCAGCGAGACTGAATAACTTCAGGAGAAAAGGCTTTGCAGGACGGCTACCCAAAGCCAGCCCTCCTCCTCCTAGAAGCAATGTCTAGGCTGTAATGCCTGATGAAGGTGTGGACCGTGCTCCATGTCGCTGACACACAGATGTCTGCCGAGACATTTTTTAAAGAGGCAAAAGAGGTAGCCACCGCCCTCATGGAGTGACCCCTAATGGGTCCAGGAAGGGGTCTGTTATGGTTCTGATAACAGAAAGAAATACAGTGTACTAGCCAACGGCTAGTGACTGTCTGGAGACAGAAGCCCCTGTCATCCTTTTTGCAAAGGAGATGAACAACTGGTCCATCTTCCTGAAAGGCTGAGTCCTGTGAAGGTAAAAGCTCAGGATCTTATGAACATCCAAGGTGTGCAACAGGGATTCCCCTTGGTTAGAAAATTCAGGGTAAAAAAAACGAGAGGTTAATGTCCTGGTTCAGGGTCAGTTCTGACACCACCTTCGGTAAGAACTTGGGGCTTGTACGCAGGGTGACCCTATCCCTGTGGAAAACAATGTAAGGCTCTTTGCACATCGAGGCCTGGAGCTCCGAGACTCTTCTAGCAGAAGTTAACAGCCACTAACAGAAGAGCTTTCCAGGAAAGGAAGCGCAGCTCGCAAGACATAGCTGGCTCATAAGGAGGGAGCGTGAGCTTCTCAGGAACTAAAAGCAAATCCCATGGAGGAACAGGGTCTCTCCTGGGAGGCCAAATGTGCAAAACCCCTCTGAGAAATGTTTTGCAGACATTCAATTGTGCCAGAGTTCTCTCTTCTGGAGGGACATTATATGCGGAAACTGCACACGTGTGCACCCTGATGGACGAGTAGCTTAGCCCCAAGTCCAAAAGGTGATGGAGGTATTCTAGCACATGTCTGACCGGACAATCCAGGGGATCCAGGGCAAGAGCTGTTGCCCAGAGGCAGAAATGCTTCCATTTCATCGCGTACGTAGCTCTAGTGGAAGGTTTCCTGACTGCGACTAGAACTTCTGCCACCCTGCTTGACACTCCTAATCTCTCCTCTGCTAAGACTGCAGGTGCCAGGCGTGCAGGTGAAGACAGTGAAGAGCAGGATGGATGAGTGTCCCCTGCTCCTGTGAGAGCAAGTGGGTGGAGAAAGGCAACTGCACTGCAGGCTCCAATGACAGTTGCTGGAGCAGCGGATTCCAAATTTGGCGGAGCCCTAAAGGAGCTACAAGGATCATCCTGGCTTGTTCCAACTGCAGTTTGAGCATTATTGTCTGGATGAGTGGGATGGGAGGGAAGGCATACAGAAACCTCCCTGTCCAAGAGAGGGACAATGCATCTTGCCAAAAAACACCAGGGCCTGGAATGAGCGAGCATAAATTTTGCAGTTTGGCATTGTATGGGGATGCAAAGAGTTTCAACTCTGGGAGGCCCCAGTGACCGAAGAGGTCGTCTGCGACTTCCTGAAGTAGTGCCCACTCGTGGCTTGGAGAGAGAGAGAGAGCAACTGAGACTGTCGGCGAGAACTTTCTAGAACCCGGGTAGATGAACAGCCGTGAGGTCTAGGAGGTGTTCTATTGCCCAGTCCAACACCCTCATGGCCTCCCTGTAAAGGGGGTAAGAGTGGGTAAGTGGGTATCCCCTTGATTGCTGATGTAGAAGACCACTGGTATGTTGCCTGTCTGCACAAGAAGGGGACCTGGGAAGAGCAGGTCTCGAAAAGCCTGGAGCGCGTTCAGAACGGCTCTCATTTCTAGGACACTGATATGTAGAGAGCGCTCTGTGGAAGACCAGGACCCTTGAATCCTGTGATCCCCCTAAGTGAGCCCCAAACCTGTCAGTGACATGTCCGTGGTCAGAATGAGGGACGAGGTTGGTCCCTGCAAGGAGACTCCTCCCTCCAGATTTATGTGGCAGAGCCACTGATCAAGGGAGCGCTGGACTGCTCGAGAGACCCTGATCAGAAAATCGAGGTCATCCACACCTGATCCCACTGTACCCTGAGGTGCAATTGGAGGACTCTCATGTGCAACCTGGCGAGTGGGACCGTGGCTATGGCGGCCACCATGTGGCCCAGCAGCTGCAGTATGACCCTAGCAGGTACTGTGGAAGCGGCCTGAACTCTGCATGCCAGAGACTGCAGACCTGTAGCCCTGCCTGAGGGCAGGAAAGCTCTTCCCTGCTCGGTGTCCAGGACTGCCCCTATGAATTGCAACCTCTGAGATGGCCAGGGTTGCGACTTTGGCCAGTTCACCGTAATCCCCAGGAAGCAGAAGAGGTCTCTCTCTCTCTCTTTGAGGGTGACTTGGAGATTGTTCCATCAGAGCTGAGAGAAGCCAGTTGTCTAGGTAGGGGTAGACAAAGAGGGCTCTCTGTCCGAGGGCCGCTGCTACCACTGCCAGGCATTGGGCGAAGACTCTAGGGGCAGAAAAAAAGCCAAAGGGCAGAACCCTGAACTGGCAATGCTGGTCCTGGAAACCTTCTGTGATGTTTCAGAACTTTGATATGCATGTAAGCATCCTGCATATTGAGGGAGCATAACCAGTCCCCTTGATGGAGTAAGGGGAACAGACTCGCAAGACTGACCATCCGAAATCTCTGGTACTTGACCGAGAGATTGAGTTGGCTGAAGTCCAGAATAGGGTGAAGGTCCCGTCTTCTTTGGAACCAGGAAGAAGCGGGAGTAATAACTTCTGCCCCTCTGTGCCAGAGGAACAGGCTGGATGGCCTTTTTCTCTAGGAGCTGTTGGATTTCTGCTGCTAAGAGTAGAGCATGGGCCAGTGGACAATTGACAGTTGGGGGGGGGGGGATTGTCTGGTGGGATAGAGAGAAACTCTATGGAATACCCATTTTGAATGGTATCCAGTACCCACTGGTCCGTGGTAATGGTGGACCAGGCAAATGGGTAAAGAGCAAATCTCCTTCCTACCTTCTCACTCTGCGACTCCTAAGAGGGAGGAGGGAGAGGCTACGAGTCAGGCGGTGGGAGTAGCGGGGACCTGAGCCCTGAGAGCTTTGGGCTGCCTAGGGCCTTGGGAGCCTTGGTGGTTAGGGTGACCCCGCCTCTTGAAACCCTTGCCTTGAAGGGTTTTGCTCCCCTGTCCCTGTCCTTTGTGAAAGGGACAGCGACAGGATTCCTGAGGCTGGGACTTGTACATGCGGTGCATGTCGGCTACCGCATTTCCTGACTCTTGAAGTCCTTTGACCAGGGATTCCACTTCTGGCCCAAAGAGCACCGGTCCCTGAAAAGGGGAATCCAAAATGGAATCCTGCGGGTCTGGTTGGAAACCAGTGAGTCTCAGCCAGGAATGCCTACATCAGCATACCCTTGAGGCCACAGCTCTAGAAGTCATATCCATTGCATCATAAGAGCAGCGCAAGACATGCTTGTCTACATACAGGCCTGACTGGGCACAGACAAACACTTCCTCTTTTGTTTCAGATTTAGGCATGAACTTAACCAGTTCCATGGTCTTTTGCCACAGAGACTGCTGATAGGTGACCATGT
Source organism: Neoceratodus forsteri (assembly GCA_016271365.2). NCBI lineage: Eukaryota > Metazoa > Chordata > Ceratodontiformes > Ceratodontidae > Neoceratodus > Neoceratodus forsteri. The sequence continues at coordinate 1,620,234,302 of CM028130.1, forward strand.
GGGTCATAACGTTTAGAGACTGTATGGCCCCTGTGGCTGAAGAGAATATTTTCCACCCCCAGCTATCGATTTTCTTGGAGGCTGGGTCCGGAGGCTGAGAACTCAAATGTTTAGGCTTGGTGCCACGGCCATGAGCAGCAGTGAGCACCAATGAGTTGGCTTTGGGTTGCTCTGCCAGAAAAGTCTCCGCTCTGGGAGGCTTATAGAGCCTGTCGGCCTTTTTAGAACCCGCCAGAATAGAGGCAGGCATGTGCCAAGACAGGCAAGTGACGTCCTGGAATGGCTCGACAAGTGGTAGTATGACCAACGATTTTGGTTCCTTGTCCCCCAAAAATTTTGCCAAACGTTTACATTCTGGGTCCAGATCTTCCGTGTCCCATTTGTAAATGGCTGGGATGTACCTCATGATGTCTAAAAAAGAGGGATCATCTGGGGGATCCTGGGAGAGTTCTTTGGGCCTGGTGAAGGAGGAAAGAACTCATCCCCAGAGAAGTCAGGAGAAGAAGGATCCGCATCCCCCTCATCCGAGGAAGATGTGTGGCCAGTAGAACAGGGAACAGGAGAACGCTGCCTTTTCCTTTTTCCCTTTGGATCCGGATGGGTGCCTTCATCCCCACCTGGAACTGATGGAGTGGGGGGAGGTCCCATAGGTGGAGGAGGTGGGGTGGGGTCTTGGGGTCTATAAAGTAGGTCCTCTTTGACCATATTCCACCACATAGTAAAGAGAGACCCTATGTCAGCCACCAGGATGACCGCTGGGCCAGGCATCGGGTGCGTGGGGCCTGCTTCTGATGGTCCTCAGGGACCGGCATTGGGTTTTGGCAGATGTCTGTATCTGGGCAACTGGCATCTCCTTCAACTGGAGAGCTGATGGAGTAGGCGCTGAGGTGCGGATGTTAGATCCTTCACCAGCGACTGCCCCTTATCAGGCATCGGGCTACAAGACACTGGGGAAGGCGAACAGCTGGGTCTGCTGTCTGGTGGGGGGGCAGACCTTAGCCGGTGGAGGCGGAGGGGGTGTCTGATGTCGGGCGGCCTCCAGCTCCTTGCATTTGTCCCTGCGTTTCTCCACGGGCTGGGCATGTCCTTATGCCTATCCTTGGACTGGCCAGTCTGGGTTGACCCTGAGGATGATTTGTGGGCTCGGAGGGCCAGAGAAGATGAAGAAGTCCCAGAAGGGGCTGACTCCTTGTGCTTGCCCTGAGAAGAGGCAGGAGTAGACTTATCCTTGTGGGAAGGCTTGGTCACATTGGCCAGGACCAAGCCAGACCTCCGGCTGGAGGTCGAAGAAGAAGAGGCCTTTTTGGAGGGCGACTTAGGGAGCGACTCTGACCTTGCCCTATCCTTGTGATGATGCTTCCCTCCCAATGATTTCCCTGTGAGTGGGGAGTCCCTAGTGGGAGAAGATGAGCTGGCCCCAGAACTGCACTGCATAGCCACTACTTTTTGCTCCAAAAGGTGCACTTTGAGTGCATTGGCTCTTCTTATCCTCATCGTCTGGTTAAATGTTTGGCAACGCAGGCAGGTGTCAGGCCCGATGGCCGGGGCCTAGGCAAATGAGGCAGGCTGCGTGGCCGTCCTTCACCGGGATCTGCTTCCCACATGCACACTCAGATTTTCATCATGGAGGAGAAGGCAATGACATAAATGGTAATCAGAGATTTTATGAGAGAAAAAGACAATTTTTCAATGAACTTGTTTTCACAGTGGTCGACTGCAAATAAGGCGTCCATGGAGCTGAACTACGTGGGTCGACGGCGGGAAAAGAACTGAGATGGTGCCAGGGGGCCGCCCCCTTCATACCACGTCTGACGTCGGGTGGAGCTGACGTCGGGGGCGGTTCCCCGCTATAGACTGCTAGCTACAAGTTTTCCGTGGGGTCCTAACGCCTGGCAGCATTAGTCCTAATGGTGTTGCCTGCTGCAAGAGCTCCACAGTTACGTACAAGAGCTCCACCTCGAAGTTAGATCAGAGAATTATGATGTCACATGCAGCTGGGCAGCCAGAGCAGGTAAAGAGTCCTAACTTTAAAGAGGACAGGAAATAATTTCTTACTGACAGCTGTTTATGATGTTCTTGTTCTCAGAAATTAACTGCATTCCCCTAAATTATCCATATTTAATTGTACTTGAATAAAAAGTGATCTGAAAAAGTGTATTTTGCTTTGTTTTGTTTTTTATGGGTAGCATTCTGTTACAGTCCTCTTCATGGTACCAGTAATTTGAAGTTTTAGTTATGTCATGGTATATGCACAGAACTCTAAGCATAGTTCTGATAGGCCAGCAGCTCACAATGAACATTCTGTGCACAAACCATGACATAGTAAAAATGCCAAGACTACTGGTTTCATGAAAAGAACTGTAACAGAATGCTGCCCATAAAACAAAAAGTACAGTTACGTAAGAACTCACCATAACAGTAGATTTTCAAGAAGAGCTCTTGCAGTAGGTAATAACTGATAGGACTGTGAAGCCAGGCACTAGGACCCTGCAGAAAACTTCTAGCTAGCAGTCCGGGGGCGTCCCCATGTCAGTGCCACCCAAAACATCAGCCACTGTATAAAGGGGCGGTCCCACGGTGCCACCTCAGTTCATCCGCTGGAGACCCGCTAGGCATACAGTATGGGAAAAACTGAGGAAGCTTTGTCATCCCCATAGGGCAAACAAACAGAAGCACTGGGGGAAGGAGGGAGGGAAAGCATACCTGCTGCAGGAGCTCTTCTCGAAGATCTACTGTTATGGTAAGTTCTTACGTAACTGTACTATTGCACTTCGAGATGGAGCTCTTGTAGCAGGTAATAACCAATAGGACTGAGTCCCAAGCAGTACTGGGATGTCACCAGGTCAGAAAGGCGGTGGAACAAATTAAAACCACTGGGCTCTTAAGAGAGGATCCCTTGGAAGACTGCCAGGCCGAAACCTGCCCTTATTCTGGAAGCAATGTCCAAACTGTAGTGCCAGATAAAGGTGTGCACCAAACTCCAGGTGGCTGCGGCACAAAGGTCTGCTGCGGACACGTTCTTGACTGAAGGGAAGGATGTCGAAATTTCTCTGGTCGAATTACCTCTCACTGGACCCAGCAGGGGGTTTCCATGCTTCTCATGGCAGAAAATGATGCATCTGACCAGGCATTTTGACATGGCCTGTTTGGTGACTGGTGCTCACAACATCCATTTGGCAAAGGAAACAAACAACAGGTCTGACTTCCTAATGGACCAAATACGGTCAATATAGTACCTAAGAATCCTATGTACATCTAAGGTATGCAGCAAGGCCTCCCCTTTGTTGGAGTACTCAGGATAATAAACAGGCAGGTGGATGTTCTGATTGAGAGTCAGTTTGGACACCACCTTTGGGAGAAACTTTGGATTTGTACGAAGGGACACCCTGTCCCCTGTGGAAAACCAAATATGGCTCCTTACACATAAGCGCCTGGAGCTTGGAAATCCTCCGGGCCACAGTAATAGCAACTAAGAATAACGCTTTCCAAGAGAGAATGCGAAGCTCAAAACTCGTGGCCGACTCAAAGTGGGGCAAAGTCAACTTTTCTAACATAAAAAGCAAATCCCATGGGGGAACAGGGTCCCGAATCGGAGGTTTAATATGCAGGATACCTCACAGGAAGGTGCATGACAGATCAAGCTGTGCCAAGGTCTTGCCATCCATCAGTACATGATAGGCTGAGATGGACGAGAGATGCATCTTTATGGAGGAATAGCTTAGACCTGAGTCAGACAGGGATAAAAGATACTCCAGGACCCAGTTCACGTCGCAAGAGAACAGGTCCAAATCGCTGGAAATAGCCCAGAGGCTGAACCTCTTCTACTTCATGGCGTGCGTGTCCCTAGTAGATGGTTTTCCAGTGGCCACTAATGCCTCTGCTACCCCTTCAGACACCCTGTACCTGCTCCTGACTAAATCTACAGGAGCCATGCGTGAAGATGCAGAGATTTGAGGTTAGGGTGAATACAGCACCTTGCTCTTGGGATAGCAAGTGAGAGGATAGAGGAAGTGGAACTGGAGGTTCTACCACCTGTGACAGGGTTGAATAGGACTCTGTCCCAGTTGTTATGGAGCATTTGAATGCAGGGATCTCTTCTGATTTTTTTCTTTCCTGTCTCTAGTCTGTCTATTTGCGCAACCAAATTTTCTCAAGAGACCTAGGATTTGATCACCTCGACAGCCTCGCAATTCTCTGTCTCTCACTGTCTCTCAGTCTTCCCTTGCTGTTTCTGTCTTTTCCTCGCTTGCATATCTGCTGGTATAAAAATATATGCAAATCATTATGTGGAACTGTAACTGATATTGGGATCCCTTTGTTTAAAAATGATATAGTGTTACTGTTGAAATGTATATAATTAGTTTGAGATGATTGAAAAAGCTAATGGGAAGTCAAGGGGTTAACCTGACAGCAGTTTTTAAGCCCTTTTTCAGAAGCTGCGGAGAAGGGGCCTCAGTTCTGGGACATTGTGTTCTTGCTGTACCTGCCTCAAACATACAAGAACATTTTAGAAAAAAAACAGGATGCTTGTTAAGAAGGGGGATTGCAAGGATTTACAAGAGCGAGAGTTGCAATGTTTTGGGAGACACACACAGAGACTGAAGGAAAACTCAGATGAATCTTCTCTGTTTATTCTGTCTTAGTAAACAGTTACACTGAACAAGTTTAGTTTTTTATCTTACTGTTAGTACTACTAAACACTTTTTGCGAATTCTAGAACTGCTCCTGGTTTTTCCTATGCTTCCTGACCTGTGCCTCGACGACACCGCCATCTGCTGCAGGAGCGGGAACCAAATCTGTCTAGGCCAGAATGGTGCTACCAGTATCAAGGTTGTAGGTTCCGACTGCAGCTTGAGCAGAACTTGCTGCAGAAGAGGGAAGAACGGGAAGGCAAAGAGAAACCTCCCGGTCCAAGAGAGGGACAACGCATCTCGATAAAAAACATCAGGCCCTGGCTCTAGCTAGCAAAAATTGGGCAGTTTGATGTTGAGTGGGGATGCAAAGAGGTACAATTCTGCAGTCTCCCATCTAACCACTAGATCATCTGCTACATCATGAAGTAGATCCCATTCATGAGCTTTGGATTGCGAGTGACTGAGGCTGTCTGTAAGCCTGTTCTGAAGACCTGGGACGTGAACTGTGAATAGTTCCAGGTTGTGATTTATTGCCCAGCATCAGACCCTCATGGCTTCTCTGCAAAGGGGGGTAAGAATGTGTTCCCACTGGCAGGTTGTCTGTCTGGACTAGTACTGGGCCTGGAAGGAGGTTGTTCTGGAATGCCTGCAAGGCATATAGCATAGCCCTCATCTCCAGAACACTGATGTGCAGAGAGCATTCTGTCTGAGTACAGGACCCCCGGGTCTGGTGGCTCTTGAAGTGGGCACTCCATCTCATGTCTGATGCATCTGTGGTGACCACCTGCTTAGGACAGGGGTTGCTGAATGGTGCCCCTGACATTAACCGGGAGGGGATCAGCCACCGTGACAAGGTCTGATGCACCACTTTCGAGATCCTGACTTTCTGGTCGAGATCGTCGCTTCACTGATCCCACTACACTCTGAGGTTCCACTTAAAGAGTCCTCAAGTGCAGACAGGCGAGGGGTACAGTCACTACGGCAGTGGCCATGTGCCCCAGGAGCTGTAGGACTGTCCTGGCTAGAGCCTGGTTTACGGAAGCTAATCTCCGAGCCAACGCCTGAAGACGATCTGCCCTGTCTGATGGAAGAAAGGCTCTCCCCCTGAACCGTATCCAAGATGGCTCCTGTAAACTGAAGCCTCTGAGATGGCCATGGGGCAGACTTTGGGAGATTCAGAGTTATTCAAAGGTCCTGGAACATGCTGAAGATGCACTCCAGAGTCTGGTAGAGTTGTTGCCTGGATAAGGCTGACAGCAGCCAGTCATCAAGGTAGGGTTAGATGTAATGCCCCTGCCTCCTGAGAGCAGCCGCTACTACCGCCAGGCACTTGGTGAATACCCAAGGTGCTGAGGATAGGCCGAAAGGAAGGGCCCTTAACTGGTAGTGCTGTCTTTCGAATGTGAACCGAAGATACTTCCTGTGAGATGGCTGGATCTTTATGTGCATGTATGCGTCCTTCATGTCCAGGGAGCAGAGACAATCTCCTTGGTGTAGCAGGGGACGTAACCCCTAGAGTGTCACCATCCTGAACCTTCTGTACTCTATAAAGAGGTTTAGTTGACTGAGGTCCAGGATGGGACAAAGGTCCCCTGTCTTCTTCAGAACCAGGAAAAAGCGGGAGTAATACCCTGTGCCCATCTGGGGCTCTGGAACTGCTTGAATGGCTGACTTGGACAGGAGGGCCTGTATTTCCACCTGAATGAGACCCGTGTGGGATGGGGAGCAGGTTGTGTGTACTGGCGGGTTGTCCGGCGGAAACCGTGAAAACTCCAGGGTGCATAGCCCTTTTCTAAGAGCTGTAGCACCCATTGATCTGTGGTGATGTTTGACCAACCTGCGAGGTAAAGGGAGAACCACCCTCTTACTGCCTCCACTAACAACTCTACTGAAGGAGGGGGGTGGGCAAGGAGTCAGGCTGAGGCGGAAGGGGTGGGGGAGAGGAGCTCTAGATTGCTTAGCTGTACATGGTCCCCGAGATCCTGCTGTCTGAGAGGGTCCTTTTCTCTTGAGCCCTCCCTGTTTGGGGTGTTTCTTTGCCTGCTGTCCTTGGTGCCTTCGAAAGGGATGGTGTCTAGGAGGGTAGGACTCTGATTTGTACATTTTATGCACATCTGAGACAGCCTTCCCCAAGTCCTGTAGGTCGGTAATGATCTTTCCGGCCTCTTGGCCAAAAAGCACAGAGCCCTGGAAAAGCAGATCAAGAATGGTGTCCTGGAGGTCCTGCCTGAACCCAGACACCCGTAGCCATGATTGCCGCCTAAGGCACATGTCTGAGGTGGTGGCTTGGGCTGCAGTATCTTCTGCATCATATGAACTTCGGAGGACAAGTTTACCCACATCTGAACCAGATTGCAGGACTGCCAGGAGCACCAACTTGTTTTGCAAATCTGGCTGGGCCTTTTCCAAGTCCACAGCTTTCTGCCACAGGTACTTTTGGTACATGACATATGTGCCAGGAAGTTCAGAGACCTGATAGTACAGGTGGAAGAGGCATACACTCTTCACCCCAGCTGATCTATCATGTTAAGACTCCTTGTCTGGTGGTTGGGAGCTGGCATGCTTTGGGATGCTGCGACCTTCCATGGGCCACTGTTAGAACCATGGAGTCCACCCTGGGCTGCTCACCAAAGTAGGGCTTGTTTTTGAGGGTTCTGTACAGGCGGTCGGCCTTTTTGGGCAATGCGAATGTAGTGGCCAGGTGCTTCCATGCCAGCTTTGTTACATCCTGAAACGGTTCTACTAGCAGAGGAATGACCAGTGGTTTGGGGTCAGTGACTCCCAAAAATTTAGCTAAGTATTTCCTCTCTATGTCCAAGTCCTCAGTTTCCCATTGACGAAGGAATTGTATGTGCCTCATCACTTCCAAAAAGTTGGGATCATCAGGAGGTAACCTCAGTGAGTCCTTCTTGGGATCCAGTGAGGACAGGGGAGGTCATTCTCTGAAGAGGCATACGATCAAGAGGAACCACTGTAGCTCCCTGACTGTTCGGTCTGGCGATCAGTGAACCTGCTGTGATGCTTGGAGTGGTGTCCTCTTGATCTGCTCCACCCATGGAAGCGATGGTCCCTGGACCTACTCCTTCTTTGTGAGGAAGACCGTGAGGATGTGTGACGTCCGTGACTCCAATGTCTGTCTGAGCCATGATCCGAGCCACCTGGAGTTGGGCGGGCTGGCGTCAGGAGTGGCAACAGAGTTCTGCAGGGAGGTGACAGCTGCAGCTGAGGGACAGCCACTAGTGCTCCTGTAGGTTCCTGTTTGAGAAGGATGTCACTCTTAATGGTGTTCCACCAGCCTGTGAAGAGTGCACCTACCTCTGCCAAAGGGACCATCGAGCCTGATGGCCGATCCGGCATCATGTCGGGTGGTCTCGAAGGGGTTGGCGGCAGGCCTGATGTCTGCAGGGGCTTCGGTAGCAGGTCAACATCAGTCGGGTCAACTGGCATCTGACCCTCTTCCCGGGGACCAGGCGTCAGGGGTTTGGCTAAAAACTGGTCATCAGGCCGTGAGGTTAGAGGTTTTGTAGGGCCTGACATCAGGTCAGCTGTCATCAGAACCTCTGACAGAGGCCCCTGGGGGGCTGATGACAGCTTGGGGGTAGATGTCTTGTCTGACTCCACCATGGGGGAGACTGAAGAAGTCACAGACTGTCACTGGTCTGAGGGGACAGTGGACAACAGGTCAAGCGCAGAGGGTGCTTTCTTAGGATAGTTGGTACCCTGGTGCCTGGTGATGAACTGGAGGACGAGGCCTTAATGACACAGGAGCTTGACTGGACTCCCATCAAAGAGGTAGAAGAGGAGGCCAAGTCCTCGGCCCAAGACCCTAATGACTGTTTCTGGGGTCTGATGGCTAAAGAAACAGAAGATGAGGCCGGAGAAGGTCCATGCCTCGAACTCCCGCCCAACGTCTGATTAGAGGTGGGAGGCCTGGTGGTTGAAGCCCCTGGGACAGCTGGTGACATGGGGGGCAGAGTTCGACCTACAGCTCGAGGTACAGACCTTGATCTGGTGCAGGGAATGAGACACAAGTCTGACCTGGGCCTGTCCTTGTCCTTCTTGTGATGCTTCTCCAAGTGTTTCTTCTCCATGGGGGAGGTGTCATGAGCAGATGACAAAGAGGATCTGTGCCAAGAGTAAGACTTTTGCATCGCAGCCACTTGTTATTCCAATAGGTAGGCTTTAAGAGTCTCCAGGCGGTGGATGTAAGTATGCTTGTTTAAGCTTTGGCAGTAAGGGCAATGGTGAGACTTGTACTCTGGCCCCAGGCACAAGAGCAGGCCAAATAACCGTCTTTAGCTGGAATTTGTTTGCCACAGCCACACTTAGCTTTACGCCATGGTGCTGTAGTGGTAGACTCAGCAGACATAAAGATGCAATCGAAATACTAAAAGAACTTGAAATGCGCAGAGCGTCTGAAAAATGGCAGTCGACGGGAAGCAAGAGGTGTCCATGGAGCCGAGATGCTGAGTCGACGGTGGAAAAAGAACTGGTGTGGCGCTGGGTGACCACCCCCTTTATACAGTGGCTGATGTCGTAGGCGAAGCTGACGTCGGGGGTAGTCCCCGCCTTGGACTGCTAGCTAGAAGTTTTCCGTGGGATCCTAGTGCCTGACAGCATAGTTCTAACAGTTATTACCTACTGCAAGAACTCTATCTTGAAGTGACATCAGTGTAAAATACAGTTTTTTTTGTATCACTTTTTATTCATGCTCAGTTAAATATGGATAATTTAGGGGAATGCATATCATTTCTGAGAATAAGAACTTAATAGACAGCTGCCAGTTAGAAATGATTTCCTGTCCCTTTAAGTCGCTATCTTTTTGTAATAAACAAGGTAAATACAGAAACTCTGTGAAATATAAGTAACATTGTGTGTAAATGTTATGCTTTTTAAAACTCCTCCAGAGATTTCACATGCCCTTTAAAATGATATAATTTTAGGCAAATAGTAAATATAAAATGAAACTACAAGTAGAACAAAAATATCTGGGTTTCAGTAACAGTGAGTATTTGTCCCACAGTTTGTCCCTCTGTGCCGTGGAGATGGAGAGTGCATATCTACGCATGCAGTTACTTGTGAAGCAACCCTGACCTGTGAAGGAGGATTTTGTCAAAATGTATTTGCTTCCGGTCGAGCTCAAGTTCTGGGCGCACCCCATGACAGGACAGCTTAAACACCACGGGCTCAGGATTTTCTCGGACGCAGCACACTACGTTGTCCTCAATCAGCCCAGGGCTAGTGGGGTAAGCCCATAAGGTCAGTTTCTGGAATACAACGCAATAAAAAAAAACAATGATTAATCACTCCAAATAAAACTATATTGCCATTTTAGTGTACTTTGAAACATATATACAGTATATATTCATTGCAAAAAAAAACTCTTGTTAATCCATCAGTTAGGGTGTCTATTACAGCTACAAAAGTCTGGAAATTCGATGTTAGGGTTACCAACCCTACCACCCCACCCCACTCCCCCCAAACTTCGCACACCAACAGGTGTCGGAGTGTGCCTTGGGGTAGTTGGGCCTAACTCTCACCCCATTCCATGCAGAAGGAAGCTCAGATAGTACAATATAGGATAATAGGGTGAGAGTTAGGCACGATGACCCCAAGGCACACCCCAACGCCTCTGATGTAGAGATGAGTCTCTGATGGATCCCAGACACTTTGTGTTTGGAGGTTCTGACAGCAGGCTCCCCAACAAGGAAGCATCCACGGTGAGCATCACCTGAGGCTTTGGTTGGGGGAAGAGAAAGCCCTGGAGGAGACTGTCCTCCACCGACCACCACATGAGTGACCAAACTAGGGGCTGGTCACCTGAATGCGGCAGATCTGAGAATGTGATGCTTATAACCACTGTGCACTGAGCACTGAGTCGTTCTCATGTGTAACAGTGCTAAGGGCACCATGACCACTGAGGAGGCCATCAGACCCAGTATGTGCTGCATGGAGGGGCCTTAAACAGGTTTGCGCTCCATAACGTAGCATGCTATTTGCAGGACTGCCTGCATTCTGCTCTTTGGAAGGAAAGCTGGGCTTTGGTCATATCCAGAAGAGCTCCCATGAACAGCAGTCGCTGTAAGGGTTGGAGCTGAGACTTATACAGTCATGGCCAAAAATACTGGCACTCTTGCAGTTTTTTCTAATAATGCACCATTCCTTCCAGAAAATTGTTGAAATTAAAAATATTTTGGTATCCACATATGTATTTCTTTGGTTTGCAGTGGAATAAAACACAAAAAGCAGAAAAATGTACTAAGTCTTAGCTTATTCCACACAGAAATCCTTAAATGGCCCGGACAAAATTATTGGCACCTTTTAGAAGTAGTTAGAAATAATTAGATTTCAAGCAGGTGATTCTCTTTCACTTTGGAACTGAACTCATCTATGGTGAGTTGCAGGTGCCTATAATATAAAAATCACTCATTCAGCCAGTTTGATTAGAGAAAAGGACTCATTCTCCTGTTTTGTGTCACTGTGTGTACCACAATGAGCATGGAGAAAAGAAAGACAGCCACAGAATTGTCTGAGGAGGTCAGACAGAAGACAGTAGCCAAGCATGGACAATCTCAGGGCTACAAAGCAATCTCCAGAGACCTTGATGTTCCTGTTTCCACCGTACGTAATGTTATCAGGATGTTTAAGGCCCATGGCACTGTAGCCAACCTCCCTGGACGTGGCCGCAAGAGAAAACTTGATCGAAGATTGCAGTGCAGGATTGTTCGAATGGTGGAGAAAGCACCTCGATCAACTGCCAAACAGATTCAAACTGATCTTCAGACACATGGTACAATAGTTTCAACTCGCACCATCCGTCGCCAACTCAATGAAAGGGGGTTATATGGTAGGAGGCCCAGGAGGACCCCACTGCTGAGAGAGAGACATAAGAAAGCCCAACTGGGGTTTGCCAAAATACACCTGAACAAGCCAAAATCCTTCTGGGAGAATGTCCTGTGGACAGATGAGACCAAATTAGAGCTTTTTGGTAAAGCACATCATCTCTATGTTTACAGAAAACAAAATGAAGCCTTCAAGAAAAGAACACCTTCCCACAGTCAAACATGGAGGAGGTTCAGTGATGTTTTGGGTTGCTGTGCTGCTCTGGCACTGGGTGCCTTGAACGTGTGCATGGCATTATGCGAAATCTGGAGACTACCAGGCCATTTCGGAGCAAATGTTGACCCCAGTGTCAGAAAGCTGGCTCCTGAAGGTCATGGGTCTTACAGCAGGACAATGACCCCAAACACACTTCAAAAGCACCCAGGAATGGTTCAAGACAAGACGCTGGACTGTTCTGAAGTGGCCAGCAATGAGTCCAGATCTAAATCCTATTGAAAACCTGTGGAGAGATCGGAAAACAGCAGTTGGGAGAAGGCACCCTTCAAATCTGGGAGAACTGGAGCAGTTTGCACAAGAAGAGTGGACCAAACTGCCAGTAGAGAGGTGCAGGAAGCTCATCCATGGCTATAGGAAGTGGCTGATTGCAGTTATTTTGACCAAGGGCTGTTCTACCAAAGGTGTCAATAATTTTGTCAATGCCATTTCTTTTCATTTTCTGATTTAAAGGATATATTAAATTCTGAATCAAAAAGAAAGGTTCTGTAATATTAACAGAGAAATACAAAACTGTGTAGACCAAATACTGTACTGTTGTTAATTTCAACTTATGTTTAGAGGACATTTTGAGTTATTTGAAAAAGTGCAAGGGCGCCAATATTTTTGGCCACGACTGTAGATCCAGCAGAACCCCCACTGAGGTAAGGAACCGAAAGGCTGTGCCACTGCTTATTCTGTTTTGTGTCTGGATGGACTGGCTATCAGCCAGTCATCCAAGTAAGGGTAAATCTGGAGTGCTAATTCTCTCAGGTTCGCTACATGTAGTGCAAATCAAGACAGACTTGATAAATCTTTGACCTTGTTATATCCTAATAATACTATGTTACTATGTTATAGGGGGACAGACCTGATGGATTGTCAGCCTTGCTCTGTCCCAATACTACTATGTTACGGGGGGGGGAGGGAGGCGGCACGCTGACCTTGTTCTGTTCCAGTAACACTATGTTGGTATGTTACAGAGGGACAGACCTGATGGATGGTTGACCTTGTTCTGTCCCAGTAATAATATGTTACGGGGGCCAGACGTGATGGATTGTCACCTTGCTCTGTCCCAGTAATACTATGTTACGGAGGTGGGGGGCAGACCTGATTAACTGTTGACCTTGTTCCGTTCCAATAACACTATGTTACTTGTTCCATCTCCAAACTAATAATATGTTACTGTGTTACAGGGGGACAGACCTGCTAGACCGTTGACCTTGTTCCATCCCAACAGTACTAAGTTATTAGGTTACAGGGGGACAGACCTGATGGACCGTTGACCCTGTTCCATCCCAACAGTACTAAGTTATTAGGTTAAAGGGGGACAGACCTGATGGACCGTTGACCTTGTTCCATCCCAACAGTACTAAGTTATTAGGTTACAGGGAGACAGCCTGATGGACCGTTGGCCTTGTTCCATCCCAACAGTACTAAGTTATTAGGTTACAGGGGGACAGACATGATGGACCGTTGACCTTGTTCCATCCCAACAGTACTAAGTTATTAGGTTACAGGAGACAGCCTGATGGACCGTTGGCCTTGTTCCATCCCAACAGTACTAAGTTATTAGGTTACAGGGAGACAGACATGATGGACCGTTGACCTTGTTCCATCCCAACAGTACTAAGTTATTAGATTACAGGGAGACAGCCTGATGGGTTGTTGGCCCTGTTCCATCCCAACAGTACTAAGTTATTAGGTTACAGGGGGACAGCCTGATGGATTGTTGGCCTTGTTGCAGAAAACAGAGAGTGGTGGTAAACGGTATACAGTCAGAAGAGATGCAGGTCACAAGTGGGGTACCTCAGGGATCAGTCCTGGGGTCAGTCCTCTTCAATATCTGCATCAGTGACACCGCAGATGGACTGGAGGGTAAGGTTTGTCTGTTTGCCGATGACACCAAGATCTGCAACAGAGTAGATGATCCAGATGGGGTGGGCAGAATGAGAAGAGATCTGGATAAACTGGCAAAATGGTCGGAAGAATGGCAACTGGGGCTTAACGCAAAGAAGTGCAAGATCATGCACATAGGGAAGAGAAACCCTGAAGCCATCTATAGGCTGGGAGGGGAGTTGCTGGCAGTCACAAAGGAAGAAAGAGACTTGGGCATCATCATCACAGATGACCTGAAATCATCCAAGCAGACCACTACAGCAGTAGGTGAGGCTAGGGGGATGTTGGGGTGTATTAGTAGGGGTATCACAAGTTGTAAGAGGGAGGTAATAATCCCTCTTTACAAGACACTGGTTAGGCCCCATCTGGAGTACTGCGTGCAGTACTGGAGGCCACACCTTCACAAGGACATTAACCAAATTGAGGCAATCCAGAGAAGGGCAACCAAAATGATGCAGGGACTGCATCAGAAAACATATGAGGACAGATTAACAGGCTCAATATGTATACCCTAGAGCAAAGGATGGAGAGAGAGAGGTGATGCAATTGAAACATTCAAACACCTTATGGGCATTAACAAGGTGAAAGTCTAACATGTTTCAATATAAGAAACATAGCAGGACAAGAGGACACAGCATGAAATTAGAGGGAGGCCGATTGAGGGGTAATGTGAGGAAGTTCTTTTTCACAGAAAGGGTGGTGGATGCATGGAACGGCCTACCTCAGGAAGTGGTGGATATGAATACAGTGCAGGGCTTCAGACAGGCATGGGATAGGCATAAGGGAGTAATACAGATGAGTATGAATAGACAGACCATTGACAGAGCAAAGGCCAATGGCACATTCATAAGGTAGAAAAGGAAATGAACAGACTGGATGGGCCTTGCGGTCCTTATCTGCTGTCAACTTCTATGTTCTGTCTCAATAATACTACGTTACTACATTACAGGAGGACAGACCTGATGGACCGTTGACCTTGTTCTGTCCCAATAACAGTATGTTACTTGTTCCAGCCTAATACTAATATGTTACTATGTTACAGGGGGACAGACATGATGGACTGTCAACCTTGTTCCATCCCAATACTACTATGTTACTAGGTTACAGGGAGACAAACCTGATGGATTGTTGACTTTGTTCTTTCCCAATAATACTATGTTACAGGGAGACAGACCTGATGGACCGCTGACTGTTTTCTGTCCCAATAATACTATGTTACTGTGTTACAGGGGGACAGACCTGATGGACCGTTAACCTTGTTCTGTCACGATACTAATACGTTACTGTGTTACAGGGGGACAGACCTGATGGACCATCAACCTTGTTCTGTCCCAAGGATACTATGTTACTATGTTACAGGGGGACAGACCTGATGGACGGTCAACCTTGTTCTGTCCTAATATTACTATGGTTACAGGTGGACAGACCCAATGGACCGTTGACCTTGTTCTGTTGTAATTCTAATATGTTACTATGTTACAGTGGGACAGACCTGATGGATCATTGACCTTCTTCTGTTCCAATACTAACATGTTACTGTGTTACAGGGGAACAGACCTGATAGACTGACGACCTTCTTCTGTTCCAATACTAATATGTTACTAAGTTAAAGGGAGACAGACCTGATGGAACGTTAACCTTGTTCTATCCCAATATTAATATGTTACCATGTTACATGGGGACAGACCTGAGGGACTGTTGACCTTGTTCTGTCCCAGTACTACTATGTTCCTACAGTATGTTTCATTGAAAGTCTCCTTCTGCGTGGTAAACGTTTTTGGAGACCAGACATCAACAGAACCTGCCTAAGCCCTGCCATACCTGTTGTTCGTTGGGTTTGAGGGTCATGCTAGGAGGATCCAGTAAGAAAGTCACTGCCTTTTGATCATACTGGAAACAGAACAGAACTTCAGCCTCCATGGGGGATTTGTTGACTATTAGAAGCTTTTCAACATTCTCAGGGTATTTACCCTCCTTGTACCTGTTGTAAAGAAGGAAAGTGTAAATTCACCAGATGCTGGGTGGCAGTGAGGAACTCCATCAGTAAAGGACAAAAAATTACTTACCATAGTAATCTTGTTTCTTCCAAGGTGTTCTTCTATATTCATAACTCTCTGCAGTCAGCCTCCTGAGTAGAACTGCCCGGAGATAGAACATTATGCTAATGATAAAATCTATCATTGGCTTGTGCCACTTATTCAAACTGCTGCCCTTATCAGCTGCAATGTTTCACCAACGTATCAGATTTCTAAGGAGCCTGCAAGGCAATTTTTAACTATACCTATACCTACATCTATCTATTATCTATCTATCTATCTATCTATCTATCACAAAAACTATACTGTCGAGGACAGTAGAACAACTACAAACATCCACCTGGCAGCAGTGTCATTAGCATTCACTGCCATTTGAAATCGGTACTTGGATGCCTCTAAGCCAAACCTGTCAGTCTCTGCCAAGTCAGCTACCAAGCCAGGTGGTGCCTTGTCTGACATAGCCAACACCGAATGCCACAAGGACTTCTGGTATTGGCCAGCATAGGCCATGTAACTGGCCTGTCTGATGGACAAGGAAGCTGACAGACAGTCCTTTTTGGCCATACTGCCGATCTTCCTTGAGTCTTTGTCCGGAGAGTGTGAAGCAAAGGGCACCTTTGCCCTTTCACAGGCTGCAGTCTGGACCACACCTTCATGATCAAGATGGGAGAATAAATCCAGCCCGGTGGCACTGAGGGTTGAGGCGTTGGATGCCACACCTCATACCACGCTGGCGACCCGGGTTTGGGAACGAGCCCGGGTCATCAGGGGTCTGCGGGGGAGGGAAGAGATTGAGCGTTCGGAGGACTGTTCTTTCTTCCAGGGGAAGGTTCTGGAGAGTGATCGCTCCTGGAGCGGCCTCTGGCGGTGGTCAGAGGCACCCGGTGTAGTGACACTGTAGATACAGGGGGCGGAGTTGCAGCATAACGTTGCCTTGTCATGCCGCACTCTGAGGAACAGGAACCACAGAATAAAGCAGAAAATCCCCGCTCCTGGGGATAGGTGAAGGCACCTCGGCCTCCCAGCCCACACTCCCAATACCGAACTGGCTTCCTCTCCACAGGGCCACTCATGCGCCTGGCACTTTGCCCTTGAGATAGAGCGCCCTGGGTGGATAGGGCGGCCCCACCTCCGGGGGGTTCAGAATTGGAGGTGGTGCTGGGTGGCACAAGTGGAGAGGATCTGGATGTCACGGTGGGAGGTAGTGGCTGGGCACCACCGAGGATGCTGGAAGAGTTCTCCACGGCAGTGGAGAATAAATAAAAGTTAAAAAAAAAAAAAAAAAAAAGATGGGAGAATAAGAACTCCGCTTCTTCCCTGTCCAACAGGTATTTTGTATCCGCCCTCTTGTCTAAGGGTGGTATGGAATTACTGTAGGTGTTTGGAGGATTTTTATGATATGTTTCTTAAGAAACTTATTAATAGGAAGTAACAACTTCCTGGTAGGGGTTAAGCCCACGAGGTCAAGGAATTCCATCTCTTCCTCATCCTCCACTACCTTGCTGGTAGCAATGTCTAAAGCATCCACCATTCTCTTCACAAAAGTTTATTGTGAGGAAATATCCTCAGGAAGTCTGGGTGGAGACTTGAGCTCCTGGTCTGGAGAGACGACCGGTTTGATGGACTCATCTTCATCATCATCGCACTCCTTAAGCTCCTCGTAGTCCTGGATCTCGGGATTAGAGGGTTGAATCAACACTTTCGGTTGCTGAACCGATGACAGAACCGTGGGTTGAACCAGTACCAGTGGAGCTGTAACCGGTAACAATCCCTGCAAAATTTGAATGACCTTCAGGGCCTGATCTATCTCCTCAGATGAAGGCATTTCAGATTGTCCCACAGAAGTCCCCTTAGGCTTTCCAGCTGGGGAGTCTATGAGCTTAGTTTTCTTTAATTTCTTTGCCAGTCACGGTTTTTCCGTTGGTTCTCCGGTTCTTTTTGCCTTAGACGGCTTACCCTTATTCGGTGTGGAAGGAACAGCTGCCATCATTTCATCTGTAGTGGTAGAGGGAGTAGGCTGGTCAGTGCCATTACCCTTTGCTTCAGCAACCTTCTTTTTAAACCTTTCCAAACGCTTTTCAACCATTTTTTTCCAGAAAGGTTTTGCAAATATCACACTGAGCTGTGAAGTGGGATTCACCAAGGCAGACAACACATTTGTCATGTTTATCTGCATTGGCAAACACCTCTCCACATTGAGTGCAATTTTTTATCCCGGTAGGACCTGTTTTCTTCTTCAGTTTATCTGGCATTTTAGTTAAATGTCTAATTTAGTTAGCTGCTAGAAGGGTGTTTTTTTTTACAATAGCTAAATGATCGCGGTCAGTTTCCGAACTGGAAAAGAACCGAGATCAAGTGAAACAAACCAAGAAGTATCGGTTCAGTAAAGAAAAACTACAATAATTAAACTATACGATAATAAAGAAACTCACATGAAAAATAAAGTACAGAAACCTGATGAAACGGTTCCTCGACAGTTCCTAGGAACCGAGAGAAACGGCTAAAAGTAACTACTAAAACTAAACTAACCTAGCTTTATTTAATAAAAACAGAAAGTAAAGGCAGAAGTTAAAAAATTAGGTAACTATTACTTGTTTTCTGGATGAAAAACAACAAATTCAGCAATGACTGTGAGAAGAACTTTCTGAGGTATCTTTACTAGCAGGGGGAGAATGAAATCAGCGTTATAAAATGCAGCAGTTAGTGAGGGCAGCATTTGAATGGTGGCACAAGCTAGTGACGTGTTCCATCATTTACATACGTTCCATTCTCGGGGCAGTTCAACTTTACAGGCTGACTGCAATAGTTAGGAACATTGAAGAATTCCTGGGGTTACAAAAGCAGACTGTTTCTGACTGACTCATTATGATTCAGAAAGTTTATTCTAATGTGAGAGTACCTCTTTAATATGGCACTTTTACCATAAATATAAATTGTTGGCACTAAATGTGAACTGCTGTGCAGTTACTGTGTCCCAAGCAGGGCCTTCATGCCAAAATAAAGTACAAATTAGTTACAGTCTGTATATATTCCTTATCTTGGTGTGGTACTGGGTCAATGTACACCAGTATACATTATTTCTATCCCCACTGCTAATTTTTTGTTTCCATGACAACCACCATACTTCCCCAGTAGGTACAGGCTTACCCAGCATGTCAAGTACTTGCCTCTCTCTCGACTTGCCACACAGCAGTGGTCCAAATTCAAACACGCCTGTGCTCATGACGTACTTCTTTTGGACAATCACATCTGGGGCCGCCGCCTTCAAACGATGTCGGAAGACAACCCTACAGACATGAAATGGTCATGATGAGTGCAACAATACTGCCATCTTAAATAAATTAAAAAGATTAACTG
Source organism: Neoceratodus forsteri (assembly GCA_016271365.2). NCBI lineage: Eukaryota > Metazoa > Chordata > Ceratodontiformes > Ceratodontidae > Neoceratodus > Neoceratodus forsteri. The sequence goes on from CM028130.1 coordinate 1,620,253,323, forward strand.
TCTTTTACTAGTTCTCTGTACACTACCCGACCTTAACTGCAAAAGGAAGAGGAAAACATCCAATTTCTATTGTTACTGCGGTGATAAGTACTGTGAAGAATGAGAAGAACCATACTTTGGGATAAAAAAAATGTAAACGAACATGTCTGTGTTGCTAAGCGAATTAAATTGCTGCTGTTGGGCGGTGGGGTGCTTGACCCTGCCACAGCCCCTGACCTCTGTATTGCCCATGGATAGGTATATGTATATGCATACTGTAGTTTGACACTTATGCATAGACTGTCTATTTTGTTATAACCTGTAGTGTTCTATTATTGAAAATGTGCAATGGGACCTCGTTGTAAATGATCCTTGGCTCAGTCGAGCTAATCCTAGTTCATGAACTCATGAATACAATATTTTACTACTACTTACTTTGCTTCCTCATTATTGTACTACATTGTCTGTCTTAGCGACTTGTATGATGGGTTTACCCAACTACTCCTCCCACACCTGTACGGGGCCAATAAAATTAATCAGCAGGGAGGCACTACTCTCCGATGGTGTTGAACTTACAGAACAGTCCACTGGCGGAGATAACGCGTCCTAACCTAATCTGCATATCACTGTGTAAACAACGACCTGGACCATAGAATAAATTCTAAATATGAACTCAAAACACTTTTCTTCAAACCTCTTAAACATGTTTGCTGGCAACGTGTTCATTCATACACTGAAAACGGTTGTTGTCATGGCAATACACAAATTAGGCGGTGAGGTCAGAGTTTAGAGCTGTTGTCTTGAATCTTGCTGCTACCTCAAAAAGTGCCTGTAACTGCTATCAAAAGTTAGTGATGGCTGCACATTTATTTTGTGGCTTTCTCTCGTGTGGCTGTTTTTCTATTGAGACACCGGAGATGCCGAACTACTTCTTTGTCAAATGACGGCAGTTGTGAGAGCCATGCGAGTGAGCGTGAGTGGGGCTGAGGAAAAGCTGGCACGTGTTCGCCGTTATAACAGTGAATTATAACCACTTTCCCCATGACAAAAAACGAGGCCCAGTTATTACATACGAACATACAAAGAAGCCAGCAGAAGAAAGCCATTTGGTCTATCAAGTCTGCTCGTACTACAGGGTCCATAGCTTGAGCTAATGTCCCTGCCCTCCCTCCCCACTCCTCCCATCCTCCCTAACCATGACCCTTACCCTCCTCCTATGTCTGTCCCAGCCTCTCTTAAAGCTGCCCAATGTCTTCAACGAGATTACCTCTTCTGGCAGCGCATTCCAAGTGTCCACTACCCTCTCTGTGAAAAAGTGCTTCCTGACCGCCCTCCTAAACCTCCCACCCTCCAGCTTAAGACTGTGCTCCCTCATGTTATGGTTGCCACTCAGCTTAAAGAGACTCTCCTTATCAACTTTATTTATCCCTTATAGGTACTTTAAGGTCCCAATCATGCCCCCCCCTCCTGTCTTCCAGGGAGTACATATTCAGTGCCCTCAGTCTCTCCTCATATGTCTTACCCTGCCGACCGACTATCATCTTTGTAGCCCTCCTCTGGACCTTCTCCAGCAGGTTAATGTCCTTTTTGAGGTGTGGGCACCAGTGCTGAACTCCATATTCTAGATGCGGCCTTACCAGTGACCAGTACAAGGGCAGTATAACCTCCTCTCTCCTACTACTGATCCCCCTAGATATGCATCCCAGTATCTTGTTTGCCATTGCTGCTGCTTTCTTGCACTGCGTGGAGTGATTCAGGTCATGAGTGATCATCACTCCCAGGTCCTTCTCCTCCTCTGATGCAGATACTTGGACTAAATCCAGGTAGTCCTAGGATTCTTGGCTCCAATATGCATAACTTTGCATTTCTTGGCATTGAGGCCAAGCTGCCATATCCTGGACCACCTCTCTAGCATTTCCAGATCTTCCTGTAGGTCCTGTATCCCTTCAGCTGTGTCCATTCTCCCGCAGAGTTTGGTGTAATCTGTGAATAGGCACATTTTGCCCTTAATGCCATCTTCAATGTCACTGATGAAGACATTGAACAACACCGGCCCCAGCAACGAGCCCTGTGGGACCCCACTGATTACCTGTCTCGTGCCAGATAACCCCCCCACAACCACCCTCTGGGTTCTGTCCTTCAGCCAGTTTTCCACCCATTTGGCCATCTTTTCCCCAACCCCGAGATATGGAAATTACGTACTTACCATAATTGTTGATCTTCTTGGACACAGTCTCCATCACTCATTCACACTAGTGGGATAGAGCCGGACGCGCTAGGACCAAGTGGGAGCCAAAAATTTTCTGAAGGGTCAGCGCCGAGATAGGACCACGCATGCGTAGCACCGCGAGACTAGCTCAGGCCTATGTAGGCTATCTCAGCATCGACCCTCCAACCGCCTCAGTACCTTTTCGACAAAGGAGGTGCAACATAACTAATGAAAATAACTTATCCTGACTTTCTGGGCCTGAGAGGGCCCTGATGGCCCTTGCAAGAAGGGTCAAAGAACAATGTCTTCACAGCCTGAACCATAGGACCAAGAAGACCAGGAAAGAAAATGAGTGAGCCCAGGGGATGGTGGGTGGGCGTATGAATGAGTGATGAAGACTGTGTCCAAGAAGATCAACAATTATGGTAAGAACGTAATTTCTATATCTTCCTGGACTCAAGTCTCCATCACTCATTCACACTAGTGGGAGAGTACTGAGCTAAAACCAACAACCCTGAGTAGGGTGGTAGGAGATAGGGCTCACCCAGAAAGGATGGCCAAGGACTGTCCTGCTAATAAAAAGAGCTGTCTTGGAAAGAGCATCTAGAACATAGTGCTTACAAGATAAGCATTTGAGTTCTAACTCACCACTTTGCAGAAGACTGCAATGGACACAAAATGAAACTCTGCCAGGAGGCCGCAACCACTCTAGGAGAGCAGCGAGAACCCGGCCTCACAATTTGGTCAAGAACAAAAATTAATAGTCTCAAAGATGTACTAATCTAACGTAAAAGGACCTCAGGAACTGAAAGAGATGGAGGTAAAGTCTACTGGTTCAGGGTAGACCGAAAAGCGCAGATGGAAGCACTCCACTACCAAGTATGGCTGACCTGTGAAAAACAGGTCCAGAAGCACTTGAACCCCTTACTTAGTGAGCAAAAGGAGGTCCAGGTGGGGTTAGCCCATCAAATAGAATGGTTTCCACTTAGTCACTGAAAACTTCCTGATGGAAGGCCAAAGCATGACTTAGAAGCCTCTTGAGGTGGTCTAGTAGAATCAGATCCTACCCACTTCATATTCCAGAAAGGAAACATTCTGCCCCTGTGTGACTACAACTGTAGTAGCAGTCTCTAAACTAAGAGAGGGAAAGTGTACAGGAGGACGTGTCCACTGCGGAAAAACATTCTGATACAAAAAACAGGGTCTGGATTTCTAAGGCAAATAGACGCAGATCTGCGTCGAGGGGGGACGCAGCAGGACCAAGTTCGGGCTAACCCATTCGTTGAAAGTGACTAAACAACAGCAGAAGTGACTCAACGTGGTGAGGCACCACTTGCTCCAGCCTTCCTGAAAGGGAGTAGGAAAGGACTCTAGTTTGCTTGCTGATGAAAAACAAACATCACAGTTTCATCACCCACTTAAAGTGGGTAACTTCGTGAGCGACTAGCATGGAACCAGTGTGCAGGAACCGAAGGTGTGAATATCGAGAAGCTATCTCAGAAAAAAGACCTACTTGACCTATGGTCAAGAAAGGAGCATGCCGTCTGTTAACTCGAAGCAAGCAAGGAATTAGGAACCCGAGTTCCAACTCGCTGTGGAGTCACTTCTGTTGCACTGAGGCTTTGATAAAGAGAAGAAAGCCTGATAAAAAAGGGAAACCAACAGACTGGGCTGCCGCCTAGGTCTAGGAAATATTGCTGAATAAGAGAAATCTCTCTTGGAAAAATGAGATGACCCATACCGCTGATGGATCAGACTTCCCCTAGGGGTAGAAGAAGTCAGGTACTCTTCACCGTAGTTTAGAGACGACTGCCTCAGGGGCTGAGGTGGAACCTGGCTGGATCCAAAAGGATGGTATCGGGTAATTTTGGGCTAGGCCCTGTGCTGTGATGATCTTCTTTTCTTTTTTTTTTTTTTTTACCATTACTCCAAGCCTGACAAGGCTTTCAGGCTATCTCGAAAGGATTGCCTGATACAAGAATGATGAAGATGTTGTCCATCTGGGGGGCAGGAAGAGCCTGAGCATCCATAACTGAAATCGTGACCGGACCAATAATCACAGCTGAAGAGATGTTAACCACCTGTTGTCGATGAAGCCACCGAAGGGGCAGTATCAAAAGGGGGCTATATACCCCTATCAAAGGAGCGGAAGAGGCCGTACGGCTCCCGACCACTGAATTAGAATGTTCCACAGAGTGTAATTGTCCTGACGACTGAAAGAGTCTAGACGCAGAAGCGTTTGGTCCACGGATGCAGTCTGAACTACTATAGAGGACCCCATCACTGAGGAACAACCGAAAAGAAGATCTTCTCTATCACGGACTCTGGTGATAGAGAAGACTTGCCCTCCAGTCTATAAAATGAGTCATCCGCTGTATCACCGACAAGTAGGACAGGGAGAGACTCATCCAGATGCACTTCTACCCCACAAGGACCCCTAAAGGGAGGTCTAGGTCAGAGCCACTAGAGACTCCGCCACCAGGAAGGGTGTCGAGGAGCTCGACACCACGTAAGGAGTCAACAAAGTGCGGAGTGGAATGAGGGATTCAGCTGGCAGAACAGCACAGAAGAGTTTCATCAGCGGAAAACTGCTAGATGTCACAAGATCCCACACAGATCGCCACTCACTAAGATCTGCAGAAATTAATCCGCAGAACAGGACTTCATTCTGCAGACAACATCTTGCCACAACTTCCGTGGAAGAAGAGGTCTGCAGAAGGAAAAGTCCGCCACTAGTCATGCCAGACCGCACCAACCGGCACCCCCTGTGGTACCGGCATCACCCATGTGGTACAGGATGGCACCAAGCAGTGCCGAGCAAGTTATGCTGACAACACCTACAGCACTCGGTGGTACCCGCAGGCACCCATGGCACCCGCGGGTACCCACGGCACCCACAGCACCATGCGACACCCGCAGCACCGCCAGTGGCATCGGGCACCAACGGTACCAGCAACAGTACCCACGGCACCACGCGGCACCTGCGGTGTCGCACAGCAGCAACAGCACCACCCATGGCACCGGCACCAACACCAGCAGTGCTGCCCATGGCACCGATGCCAATACCAGCGGTGCCACCATGGCGCTGCCCCAAGCGCCACCCATGGCATCGTTTGCGGCGCCAGGACCAACAGCACCGTGGGGAAATGCCAATGGTGAAAATCCTGAGGAGAGGGAGAGAAGGAAAACGTGGTGCCCGTGCCGACTCCTGCATGGAAAGAGGGAGAGGGGGTAGGCACGAGGGGTCGACACGATGGCGAAGGCACCAAGACGGCACCATGCACATCTTGATCCAATCGACCTGGCCCTGGTCCAGTGGCTCTGAGGCCCTGAAACTGGGATCACTGGCCAGGAAAACTGGACAGCAGTCGAACCCCCTGCTCCACAGGAGCGGCCCAGAGGTGAAACTGCTCACTGGAACTCCATCACGAACAGAGATGGAGTCCGGAGTTGAAGAATGCGGCCGTTAAGAGCAGGGCCAAGGGGAACCCACCGAAGTTGGTTCAGGCCTCTCGCCCCTCCCTCCTGACAATCCCCATGTAGACGTACCAGAGGGCAACCTTGAGCGGCACCGACTGTTCCTCCCCTAATGAGGAAGAAGAGCACGAGGTTAAGCAGAGCCGGATCCCTAGAACTGACAGATTAATGCTTTGGTGGACTGTCCTCCCCCTGAGCACAGGACTGCCCATAGTCAGACCGCCCCCTTAGCAAAGGGCAGTGGACCAGACAGCCCCTCTGCCATAACAACATTCAAACGAAGTCTTCCTACCATCACCGCTACCATCTAAGGACAACTCCGTTGATGGCAGGTGAGAATTTATTTTTCTTCTTCTTCATAATCTTCTTTTTCTTCTTCGTAAAATAAGAAAATACTACTAAAAATTTGAAATTAAATGAATACTAAATGGCTAAAAGCTGCTGTCGTATAGACAAAAACTTTGACTCCGGCAGACAAGCGAAGTCGACATCCAAGTGCACTCGACAGTGGGAGAAAAGGAACTGAGGCGGTTGGAGGGTCGACACCAAGATCGCCTACATAGGCACGAGCTAGTCTCGCGCATGCGTGGTCCTGTCTCGGGGCCAACCCTTCAGAAAATGTTTGGCTCCTGTTTGGTCCTAGCGCCTCCAGCGCTATCCCACTAGTATAAATGAGTGATGGAGACTTGAGTCCAGGAAGATCCACCACCTTTTATGGGGGCACAGAGTCAAAGGCCTTGCTGAAATCAAGATAGAGGATGTCTACATATATTACATATATATAATGCATGGTTGGGCCCTTATCCCCATAGAAAAAACTCATCATATATTTCCCCACATAGGATGGTAGCCATATAGCATATTATGATGCTAATTACACAGTATTAATGTGTTATCAACACCTTAATTACTCATTAATACCCAACACTCTAGTAACTCATTACTACCCAACATACTCCAAACTACCTCAATAACACATGTAACAAGCCCCTTAATACACGCAACAGCTACCCAACCCCCTCCCAACACTACTGTAAAACACAGGAGACAGCACAAAGTGCCCAGTCTAATGCATACATAAAATGAAGGATGGCAAAGTCCGGCATACTCATGAAATAATACCATCCTGGGGTCGAACAAGCTGATAAAGGCCACTTGCTCTTTGGGCTCACAGCTTTATGGCTTGTTCAGCCCCTCAATTGTTTTTATTTTTATTAATTTATTGAGAAATCGGAATTACAACCTTTGAGCTAAGAGCTCATTTACAAAGGATCCTGGTCAGTAGCATAGAAAGATAGATTTTGTTGCAGCAGAACAGTTTTGACAAAGTAGTAACGTGATCTAACACAGAGTCTAAGTAGGCTAGGGCTAGAAATACAAGCTACAAATTTACATGTCAGAGTGCATGAGGCTGACGAAGGCATTGACAAATCCCCAGTAGAGGGGTAAAGTGCAACAAGCTGAGAAGATATATGCAGAGACCCAAGAAGAGGGAGGCTGGGGTAGATGCTGGTGGGTGGAAAGGGGAGAGGGGGGAAGAGAGGGGAGATCCGCTTGGGTAGGGGGGTGGGCGGGGAGTGCAGGGAGGTGGTAGCTGACTCAGACAGCTAGATAGTGTAGGGTGAATGGACAGGAGGAGAGGGTAAGTTGCAGGGTGAGGCACAGGAGAGGAGGAAGGGGGAAAGGGAGGTGGGAACAAGGCGCTCCCGGGTAAAGCAGGGGCGACAGTTAAGTGGTGCGCTGGAATGCAGGTGACATTAAGTTTGGCACAGGCAGTGGACTGGAGGAGAGATGGTTTTCCAGAGTGTGGATCTGAAATGTCCTAGGTGTTGTATATTGGTGGTAGAACTGAGGAGCTCCATTAGCCAGGTAGGTGCTCAATTGTATTATTTCCTTGTATACCACACTTCATCATCATTTATTTTACGTATTTATATTTATAAAATTGGTTAGAAAAATCAGAAAAAACACTGCCTCTTGATTGAAAACCCATAAAAATCATATCCTGCAGAAATACTTTCACATGTATCTTGCTGACTGGGACGCCAATAGTTTTCACAGATGTTCTAACCTTTGCTGCGCTCAGGAAGCAGGTGGGGTGCATCTGTTAGAGGGCCGCCAGCCCAATCAACATCAAAGATTCAAAATGTTTTCCAGACACCACTCCATACTATCTCACAAGGAGTCACTGCAACATTCAATAGTGATTACTGCTGTGTTTACTGCAAACAAAACTTGGAACAGCAGCTCACTGGATGTAGTACATTTAAGAATCACTGTGGACATGCAACAATGACACACTCACCCCAGCCCTTCGACGCCTAGCCTTTCTCAGGGGGTGTAGTTCAGAGTTCTCTACACTCATAATTTATTGGTCGTCAGGCTAACGACACCACTCAATTTCATTCAAAACAAGCATTTGTCAATGCCGAATGTTTGCTTGCTGGCATTAGCAGTGGAAGTGCAGGAGTTAGACAGATGCAGTATAGGAATGACAGTGATGTACTGAACTGACGCCAACTCCACCCCCACCCTGCAGAGATGGATAGGCATTGGGTTATGCCTTTGGGTCGTCACACATAACGGTCATGACATTTCACCTCCCCCTACCCTGCAGACACTGGCAAGTGTCAAGGTGTGCCTTGGGGTGTTCAGGCTTTACACACACCTCATTCCATAAAGAAATATGCTGAAATGGGTGCAGTATAGGAGAAAGGTGTGAACTCTGGGGCCAAAGAGTCCAAGTTGCACCACGATGCCTGTCACTGGCTGCAGGGTTGGGGTGGAATGGCGTGAGCATTACTGTCGACAATCCCAAGTCACACCCCTGACGCCTGTCAGTCCTGCAGAGATGGATAGGTATTGGTGTATGCCTTTGGGTCGTCACCCATAACGGTCACGACAAATAAGTAAAGATCTTGCCAGTCGATAGCTGAGAAATCGCAGCAGAGCAGAACTAGGACAAACTAGGTTACCATCGGACTAGGCCGCTGGCGCAGAAGAAATATGTTGTTCATTCACTCACGAGGTCATGCTCACTCAACAGTGGGAGAAGCAGAACTGGGGCTGGGGAGGGGTCAGCGTCGGTTACTGGCCAATCTGCGAGTGCTACACAATGCTCGGCCTCGAGGGTGGCACTGCCCCGACGTCGACTCCTCCCCCTTTGCAAAAAAAAAAAAAAAAGCTCCCGCAGGGTCCTGATTCTCCAGCCAGAACCCAACAGTGATGAATGGTAAAGACTGACACAGATAAGATCACAGGCACTTGTGGAAAGGATCAGACAAACTGCTAGTATTTCATCCTACACTCTACTGCAGCACTAGGATTTATCCCTGCTTTATTCAAAGATGACAATTTGACTCTTACTTAGGGTCCTGACATATTGTAGGGAAAGCACAGACTCCTCTGCAGTACACCTGGTATCGTCTTCGGGTTCCCAGGATTTCAAAGTTGAGTGTCTGGTCAAATTGGCCGACCACTTGGGAGGCAAAGTGTATCCGGAGGGTGACCTCCCCGTTAGCGGGTACAACCCATCGGAACGTAGTAAGCCTATGAATTGAAAAACAACAGAGATCAGCAGTAATACAATTAAGTAAGCAAGTTAATTTGCATTGGGTTTTCATGTTCTTTCCCTAGTAACTCACTTGAACAAACCACCCCACATCTACAAGGAGATATAAGCAGGAGTGACAGCTTGCCTCTCCATAGATGGTACCACTGGCCCACCATGTGACCCTGAGCAAGCCTCTTAACCTCCATGAGTTTAGTCCTCCCACCAAAATGAAAATGATGTACTCACCATAATTGTTGATCTTCCAGAATATCTTCATCATTCATTCATTCATTCATTCACACTGATGGATCTTAGCCGTAGGCAATCGGACCCTGCGTGAGCAAAGTCTTTTGAAACTTAGGAAGGGAACTGACATTGGTGCCAGCACTGCCCACAAGGCTGACGTAGTGACGTCACACACGTGAATCAGCCAGTAACTGACGCTGGCCCCCTCCTCAGTTCTGATGCTGGGAAAAGGAAACAAGTGGGAGACAAAAGAGAAGAGGGCTACAGACTCCTAGACCAAAGGGACAGGAAAAGGATGTAAGATATAAGAATAATAAACACAATAAAACCCAACTACCAACTCAGAGAGCTAAGGGCTGAGCCTAAGGGTGGCACAAAAGTAGCAGGTACTACAGCCAGAGCCTATTTCTGCCACTTGGACAAAGAGGTAGAGAAGGCTGGCCCACTGGTGCAATGGTAGAGTTGCCACTGATGGCGCCAGCAACCCCGGTCGGGAACGAGCCTGGTCCATAGGAGGGTCAGCTAGGGGGAAGGCGGATCAAACATCCCACAAGATGTGTACCTCCTCTGGGGAGGTAGGGTGTCACGTCCTGCTGCACTACCACCACCTGGGTGACCACAGGTGGTGGTGCAGGGAATTGCGACTTTGATACAGTCCCACACAAAAGATTAATATACAAGTTAGCCAGCCTTGGAGTGAGTCCCAAGGTGGTAGCCTGGTTAAAAAATTGGCTGGAGAACAGGATGCAGAGGGTAATAGTAAATGGAGTCCACTCTGAAGAAAGGGGGGGGGTTGCTAACGGAGTACCGCAGGGTTCAGTACTGGGACCGGTCCTCTTTAATGTCTTTACAAGTGACATTGCAGAGGGACTGGAAGGAAAAGTATGTCCCTTTGCAGACAACACAAAGATCTGCAACAGGGTCGATACAGACGGTACGGTGGAAAGGTAGAGAAGGTACTTAGCAAGGTTGGAGGAATGATCAAAAGCATGGCAGCTTAGATTCGGCGCAAAGAAGTGCAAAGTAATGCACCTGAGAAACAAAAACCTAGGGGAAGAGTACACAATGGGGGGTGAGATACTAACAACAACAAAAATGGAAAGGGACCTGGGGGTAGTCATATCAGATGACCTAAAGGTGGACAAGCAATGTGAGAAGGCAGTAAGGAGGACTGGCAGGATACTGGGATATATAGGGAGAGGCATCATCAGTAGAAAACAGGAAGTTGTTATCCCTCTGTACAGACAGCTGGTGAGACCCCATCTGGAGTACTACGTGCAGTTCTGGAGACCCCATCTCCGCAAGGACATAAGACAGGATGGAGGCTATCCGGAAGAGGCCAACTAAAATGGTGCAGGGTCTGCACCAGAAGACATACGAAGAGACACTAAAGGAGCTTAATATGTATACCCTCGAGGAAAGGAGGGAGAGGGGGGCATGACAGAAAAGTACAGTTATGTAAGAACTTACCGTAAAAGTAGATCTTTGAGAAAAGCTCTTGCAGCAGGTTACACCATAAGGACTGAAGCTAGCAGGCAGCAGGACCCCACGGAAAACTTGTAGCTAGCTATACCTAGCGGGGGACCGCCCCTGATGTCAGCCCCGCCCCCGACGTCAGATACATCATAAAAGGGGCCATCCCCCAGCATACCTCAATTCTCCTGCCAGAGACTCCCGGCACAAAGATGTGATTCAGAAGGGGAGACCGAGGATCCGCTTCCAGAAGAAGACTAATAATTCTGATGCGTCAGAGACACTATGAAATAGAACCAAACCTATTGAGGGGATGGTGGGAGGGAAACTACCTGCTTTAAGAGCTGTTCTCGAAGATCTACTGTTACGGTAAGTTCTTACGTTAACTGTACTATCTTACTTCGAGATACAGCTCTTGCAGCAGGTTACACCATAAGGACTGATTCCCAAGCAGTAAGGGTGTAATGCTAACCCAGTCGGGAGGAGGACAGGAGAGATCGAGGTAGAAAGGAACCTCTCAGGACAAAAGTCCCTGGAGGACTGCCAGGCCAAAGTCCGCTCTACGCCTGGAGGTGATGTCCAAACTGTAGTGTCTCACGAAAGTGTGCACTGAACTCCAAGTAGCGGCCACATAGATGGCGGATGTCACTACATTTTTCAAGGCAGCGAAGGAGGTAGTCACCCCACTTGTAGAATGGCCCTTTACCAATCCTGGCAAAGGTTTATTGCATTTCTGGTAACAGAAGACAATGCAGTTAACAAGCCACTTGGAGAGAGTTTGTTTCGATACGGGTGCACCCAACATCCTTCGAGCGAAGGATAAGAACAGTTGGTCAGATTGTGTGAACGGGTTCTGGCCAAGTAGAACCCTCAAAACTTATGTACATCTAGAGTGTGCAAGAGGGCTTCCTCTCTGTTCGTATAGTGGGGAAGTATACCGGAAGGTCAATGTCCTGGTTTAAGGTTAAGGCTGAAACCACCTTGGGAAGGAACTTAGGACTGGTCCTTAAGGATACCCTGTCCTTATGGAAAATCAAGTAAGGCTCTTTACACATGAGCGCCTGAAGTTCAGAAATCCTCCGTGCCGAAGTAACGGCAACTAAAAATAACACCTTTCAGGAGAGAAGGCGAAGCTCGCAATCTGTGGCTGGTTCAAAGGGAGGCAGCGTAAGCTGCTCTAAAACGAAAAGAATGTCCCAAGGAGGAATCGTATCCTTAATCAGGGGTCTGAGATGCAAGACACTGTGCAGAAAAGTGCAGGAAGCCTCTAATTGGGCTAACGAAACACAGAGGTGTACCTTCAGAGAGGAATATGCCAATCCCGACTAGAAAAGGGATAGGAGGTAGTTTAAAATGGACTTCTCAGGGCATCGAAGAGGACTGAGATCGCGGGCCAGAGCCCATAGACAAAATCTCCACCATTTCAGAGCATATGTGGCATGAGTCGAAGGTTTCCTAGCTGCCACCAGGATATCGGCAACCCTTTGTGAGACCCCGTGCATAAGAATGGCTACGTCTTTAGGAGTCAGGTATGCAGATTCAGGGATTTGAGATTCGGATGGACTAGGGAGCCGGCCTCCTGGGACAGCAAATGAGAGCTAACTGGTAAGGGTAAGGGAGACTCCTGAGCCAGCTGGTGAAGCAGTGGAAACCAGATCTGTCTGGGCCAAAAGGGCGCTATCAAGATCATTGACGCCTGTTCCAATAGGAGCTTGAGAAGAACCCTCTAGATCAAAGGGAAGGGTGGGAAAGTGTAGAGGAACCTGCCCGTCCAAGAGAGGGACAACGCGTCTCACCAGAAAACACCAGGCCCTGGATCTAGCGAGCAGAAATTGGGCAGTTTTGTGTTGTATGAGGACGAGAATAAGTCGACGTCTGGTGTCCCCCATCGTTGGAACAGGTACTCGGTGACCTCTTGTATCAATTGCCATTCGTGAGCCCTGGCCTTCGACTGGCTCAGGATGTCTGCGTCAGTGTTGTCCACACCGGGAATGTGCACTGTGGTGTGAGTGGTGTCGTGCTGTAGTGCCCATTCCCACACCCATTTTGCCTCTCTGTAGAGGGGGTAGGAGTGAGTGTCTCCTTGTTTGTTGATGTAATACATCACCGAGGTGTTATCCGTTTGGACCAACACATGACCCGGTGGAATCTCTGACTGTAAGGCCTGTAATATGATACGGAGGTGAGTCTCCAGGGGCGACCAGGTTCCCTGGGTTCTGGTGTCTCTCAGGTGAGCTCCCCAGCCAGACCCCGAAGCGTTGGTGGTGAGGGTCAGAGATGGTACTGGCACCATGAAGGGACTCCCACGGAAAGATGGTCTGGGACCAGTCACCACTGCAAGTCTTGAATGACCGTCCATGTGAGTCTGATCAGCTGGTCTAAGTGATCCTGCCTCTGGTCCCATTGGGTTCTCAGCGTCCACTGAGTAACTCTCATGTGGAGGCGAGTGTGGGGTCCGTGGAGATGGCAGCCGCCATAAGTCTGAGCAGGCAAAGTATGGTCCAAGAGGAGACTAGATTTGGGGCCATGATAGTCCTTATGAATGACCTGATGCGTTCCACTCTGTCTTCGGGCAGGAAGGCTCTCCCTTGACGGGCATCCAGAACCGCACCAATGAATTGTAGTCTCTGCGAGGTAGTGAGAGATGACTTCTCTTGGTTGATGGTGATCCCTAGAGACTAAAATAGGGAGCAGATGTCATGAATGGCCTTCTCCAATGCCTCTGGGGAGGAGGCCATCAGGAGCCAGTCATCCAAATAGGGGAAGACATAATGGCCTTGTCTCCTGAGGGCTGCTGCTACGACTGCCATGCACTTGGTAAAGATGCATGGCGCCAAGGACAAGCCGAATAGGAGTGCTTGGAACTGGTAATGGTGTCCCAGAAACTTGAAGCGTAGGAATTTTCTGTGTGACCGGGTGATGGGAAGGTGAAGATACACGTCCTGCATGTCCAGGGACGCGAGCCATGCGCCTTGCTTGAGCATGGGAATGAGACCCGGAAGGGTAACCATGTGAAAGCGCTTGTACGTCATGAAGATGTTTAGGTCGCTGACGTCTAGGATCGGACGTTAAGTCCTCAGTTTTCTTTGGAACCAGGAAGAAGTGGGAATAGTATCCTCCTCCTCCTTCTCTCTGGCTCCTCGGTATGACCTCGATGGCATTCTTGGAGAGAAGTGCTGAGATCTGCTGGATGAGCAGGGCATGCTGTCCTGAGTAACGGGAATGCAGAGGAAGTCTTGACGGTGGGTGGTTGAGGAACTCTACAGAGTGTCCTCGACTGATAAGCTGAAGAACCCACCGGTCGGAGGTGATCCTCTGTCACCCTGACAGGTGGTGAGTCGACCCCCGACCCTTTCTTCCCTTTGATTCAGAGTTGGGGGAGGGGCGAGGGCCAGGAAGGAGTCATGCTGTGGTGGTACTGGCTCCAGCAGGTTGGGTAGGTTTGGTGTGTCTCTGACCCTGACCTCCGGAGAATCTCTGCTGATTTTTACAGCTGAAGTTGCCCCTGTGTTGCTGCTGGCCTGACCGAGGTTGTTGTTTGCTTTGTTGGCCATGAAAACGGTTCTGTGGTCTGGGAAAGGAACTAGGCCTTGATTTATACATGGCCTGAACCGTTCTGACCGCCTTCCCAGCATCTTGGAGTCTGGTGATGACCCTCTCAGAGTCTTCACCAAATAACACAGAGCCATTGTAGGGGACATCCAGGATCCCTTTCTGGACGTCTGGATTAAATCCGGAGACCCTCAATCAGGAGTGTCTCCAGAGGAAACGCCTGTTGAGGCACCTCTTGCTCCTGAGTCCGCCTCTTATGACTTGGAGGACTTGAGTCCCAACGTCCGAGCCCGTATGAAGGAGGTTAAGTAGCTCCTCCTTCTCATCATCGGGAAAATCCTTTAATAGGTCTTGCCCCTGGTCCCACAGTGCATTTTGAAATTGTGCCATGTGCGTCAAGTAATTGAGGGACCTAAGAGAGCACGTGGAAGCCACATACATGCGGCGGCCCAGAGAATCCAGTTGTTTAGATTCCTGTTCCAGTGGCTGGGTGCTGAGGTGTTGGGGCCTCTAAGAGTGGTTGTGCAAGGCTGTAATGATGACTGAGTCTACCATAGGTTGCTGAGTCAAATAAGGACCATCCAGCGGGGCACCGTAAAGTCTGTTGGCCTTCTTGGGGACCGCTGGGATTGAATATGGGCACTTCCATGCAGCCTTGGTAGCGTCAAGAAAAGTATCCACCAAGGGTGGAACCACCACAGGCTTGGGGTCTTTCTGCCTCAAGTAACGTGCCAGGCGTTGCCGTTCGGGGTCTAAATCCTTCTTCTCCCAGCCTATGTTCTCCTGAATGTGCCTCATAATGTCAGAGAACGATGGGTCATCAGGTGGTGACCTAGGAAGGTCATGAGGATCTGGGGATGGGGTACCAAAGCGGGAGGCAGATCTGGAGATATCTGAGGTTTTGGGGTGCGAATCGTCGCCCGATGAAGAGCGGGATCTTTGTCAGGGTCTCTTGCACCCCTGATGACTAGGAAACCTTGAAGGAGTCCTGGAGCGTGAGGGTCTCTTTGTCTTTGCCTTTCTGTCCCTGGCCCTACCCCTGGGAGGTGGTGTAGAGTCCTTAGGTTCAGGCATTACTGCTCTGGGAGGTGCCACAGGCGTTGGGGTCCCTCCGGGAGGTTTGGTGGGTACCACATCTTTTTTGATGGTGTCCCACCAAAAGGTGAAAAGATCTTTGACCTCTTGTAAATTAAGGCTGGATGAAGGGCCTGGCGTCGGTGCTTGCCCGTTGTTAGGGGTGGGCGCCAGCGGTTGAGGCGTTGTTGGTTCCGGCGTCGGGTCCTTTGTTATAGACCACGCCAGGCAAGCTGGACGCCTTCTGTTTCTCCTGACGCCTGGTCGCCGTGGCATGTACCTAACGCCCTCCTCCAACGCCCCTGTGACCGTGGTGGAGGCAGGTGGGGTCGGATTCCGAAGCGTTTGAGCAGATGATGGATCCGTGTCCACTTAGCCTTCGATGTCCACTTCTAAGGGATGTGAGCCCAGGTTTTTGGAGGTATGTCTGAGGTCTCTGAGGTTGGGAGACCGAACGCTCGTGTCCCAGCATCAGTCCTTGGCGTCAGTGCTAGGCCTAATCACCGACTTGTGTTTGTGGTGGTCGGAAGCCTCCGACCTGGTGGTCGACCCTGAGAGACGGCTGTCCTAAGACTTGGTTCTCAGTGGTTGCATGGAAACAGAGCTGGAGCCCCCAGCGGTCCTAATCTTAACCGGGGGGGAGGGGCTGAGACCTAGCCCGGGATGGAGATCTATCCTTATCCTTGTCCCGGTGCTTATCCTTGTGCTTCCCCAATTTATGTGAAGGTTCCCTTCGAGAGGATGGGACTCTTTCCATGGCCTTAAGTTTCTCTTCCAAGAGAAAACTCTGGAGTGCTTTCTGGCAGCGGATCCTGGTTCTACTATTGAACTGCTGGCAGATGGAGCAGGCCTGGGTATCGTGGTCCGGGCCTAGGCACCTCACACAGGCGCATGCCTGTCTTTGAAGGGGATCTGCTTGCCGCAAGCTCACTAACAGGGGTGTCCTTCTGTAGAAGGAGTCAGGGAAGAAGACATGTAGTTGACAGTTTTTGCTGTGAAATCGTTGAAAAAATGAAGAAAATTCTTTCTGTCATTGTTCGTCTGCTGAAGGCGTCCATGGAGCCGATACACACGAGTCAAAAGGGGGAAATGAACTGAGGTATGCTGGGGGACCGCCCTTTTATGATGTATCTGACATCAGAGGCAGGGCCAAGATCAAGAATTACAGTAGGTACATAATTTTCATATCTTCCATTGGCCTTGAACTGGTAGTGGTCCCCCTGGAAAGCAAAACGGAGGTATTTGTGGTGAGAAGGGCAGATAGGGATGTGCAGGTAAGCATCCTGCATATCCAGAGCGCACAGCCACTGTCCCGGCCTAAGGCGGGGCAGGAGGCCCTGCAGGGAGAGCATTCCGAACCTCTTGTACTCCACGAATAAGTTCAAGGAACCGAGGTCGAGAATCTGCCTTACATCTCCTGTCTTCTTCGGGACCAGGAAGAAGTGGGAATAGTAACCCGCTCCCTGAAGAGAAAGGGGGACGGGCTCTATCGCTTCCTTCAGCAAAAGTGCTGAAATCTCTTCCTATACCAGAAGAAGGTGTCTAGAGTACGACGACCTTGGGGGAGGGTGACGAGGTGGTTTCTGGAAGAAACTCATTGGAGTGTCCTTCTGCATCAGCTGGAGCACCCAGGAATCTCAGTTATCCTCTCCCAACCCTGAGGTGGAGGGAAACCTCCCTCCTACCAGTCTCCGGAAGGCCCAGTGGCTATGGGAGAGGAAAGAGTCAGGTGGTGGGCAGCATCGCGGCTGAAGCACCCGCTGCTTTTTTGGGCGGAGGGGGCTTGGCAGCCGGAGGGGCCTGCCGTTTAGCAGCCCACTTTCCCTGGGGTTTCGCCTTTTGCCTATTCCGTCTGCGAAAGGGACGGCGCTGCATTTGATGGGGATGATACATGGAGTCCACAGACTTCAGTGCAGTCCCCTTCTCCTGCACATTGGTGATAATGTCCTTGACATCACCACCGAATAGCACCGAATCCCGGAAGGGCGCTTCCTGAATAGCGGACTGCACTTCCGGGACCAACCCTGACACACGGAGCCAGGCATGACGCCGTAAGCCTACGGTGAAAGCGGAGCTCCTACCAGCAGTGTTCACTGCATCATAAGTAGCACAAAGCATGTGCCAACTGGCCAAACGTGCAGAGCGGACAAGGTCAGCCACTTCCTGTTTGACTTGAGAGTCCGGAAGGGAGTCCAATTTGGATTCCACCTCACTAAGAATCGATTTGTGGTAATCCCCCATGTGACCAACATAATTTAGGGCCCTAATACCCAGAGTGGAAGAAGCATAGATCTTCTTCCCGTACTGGTCCAGAAGACGGGATTCTTTGTCAGGTGGAGACGAGCTCAGATGTTTCGGGTTAGCTGTCCAGCCATCAGCGGCACTAATCACGACCGAATCAGCTCAAGGGTGAGAATCCGAAAAGTCAACACCCTCAGGAGCCTGATATAGTCTGTTTGACTTCCGTGGAAGTGGGGCTAAAGCCGACGTCTGCTTCCAAATAGTGGAAACAAGATTGGCATGAGGCTCAATCCAGGGTGGCACCAAGGTGGGAGCTCTCATAGGCAGATCCAGATGCTCAGCGAGTTTCTTATGCTGGGGATCCGGCTCCAAGGAATGACACTTATGAACCTCCTGGATTTTGCGCAGCAACTCCGTAAAAGAAGGATCCTCCAGAAGGGACTTCGGAGGAGTCCTTGGCCTGGGCTTAGATGGAGAGCGTGGCTCGTCGTCCAGCTCGGAACAACCGTCGGAGTCGTCCGAGGAGGAAGAAGATGATGATGAGGAAGACTCCCTCTCCCGCGTGGGGAGGAACGGACCCTTGGGAAGCCCTCGGAAGCGTGTCCTGCCCCGCCCTGGAACCAGAGGGTTCGGCCCTGGTGTCCGGAGGTGGGAAGGAGTCTGTCATCGCAGACGACGTGAACTGGAACCGAACCATCAAGAGATGACTCTCCACCTCTCTGGTGAGCTGAGCCTTGGCCTCCACCACGAGGAGGCCAGAGTCTCCTTCAATTCCACTGTCAGCTGAGGGGCCGGTGAAGGTGGAGGAGGAGGAGGGGGATACGGGTATGGATTATACCCGTAAGGCGCGTATCCATAACCCGACGGCGGGAAGCCCGGTGTTGAGTATTAAGGCACTGGGTACTGCGGCGTCGGATAGGCCAATGTCGGGTACTGGGGCGTCGGATACTGCGGAGCCAGGTAAGATGGTGTCGGATACGACGGGGTCGGATATCCAGGAACCGAAGGGTCTGCCGGAGCAGACGGCCTGGCCGGAGGGCCCACGGGTGGGTCTGGAGCAGAAGGCCCAGTGAGGCAGAGGGCCCAGCGTTGGAGCAGCATCCGGGAGCGGGATGTCGCCCAGGGTCGGCAAGACTGGCATCGGGGTTGGCATCCGGGGAGCTGGCGTCGGGGCTGGCGTCTGGGGAGCCGATGTCAGGTCGGTCGGCCCAGCGGGTGGATAGTCTGACGGGGTGCAGCAGGAACCTCGGCATTGCCCTGGGAGGGAGGGAAAACATCCCCGGGGTCAGGCTGAGGAGACCCAGGGTCCTTGGAGGGCAGCGAAGGCTGTGGGGAGCCGGGAATAGTAGATGTGGGAGGGTCCAGCATCGGCTCAGCCACGCGGATGTCGGACAAGCTGACGTCCGACTTATCAGCGGGTCCGGTGACGCCAGAGGAGCCGTGTCCGACTTAGCAGACCCACGCCTGGGCAAGTCCGCCGGCGAGGGGTGGCCTGGTCGGGCGGAAGAGGGACCGGCGCCGCCCGAGGGGTTGGGCGACTTATCGACCATCTCCGTGGGCATCGGAGGAGCTGACGTCCGCTTGCTGGAGCGCCAACCAGTAGGCCTCACAGTGGCGACTTTACTGGGAGCGGAGGCCTCCAATAGCCCAGAGGCGCTCCAGGGCCCGAAGGCGAGCCAGACGGGCAGGCTGTCCGGATCGGTCTCTGGGGGACGCCACCTTGAAGCATGGCAACTCCCGAAGAAGACGCAGGGATGAGGAGCCCTTGTCCCGTGCTTCTCCTTGTCTTTTTTTTTCGATGATGGCCTTCAGGAAGTGGACGCTGCCGGAGCTTTTTAACTCCTTTTCCATGGAGGACATTTTCTTCTTTAAAATTTGGGCCTCCAGGACTGTTGCCGCTGTCTGGCGGGTGGCCACGTTGAATTTAAGGCAGTGCTGGCACTTCTCCACCTGATGATCTGGGCCTAGGCAGAAGAGGCACTAGGAATGGCCGTCCTTGTCCGGGAGCTGGGCGCGACTTGTGCTCAGAGGGTGTAGGGGACGACATACACCGACAAATACCTGACAAAAATTCGAAAAATCGAAAATAACTCGGTAAAAACTACCGACAACTGAGGCTGACGAGCGCTGAACTTTACCGCAAGGCGCTGACATGAGCTAACGGCAGGAAAGAACTGGAAGGCGGTTGTGGGGGGACCACCCCTTTATACTGACGTCGCATGACGTCGGTCACCTGACGTGGGGCGGTCCCCACCATAGACTGCTAGCTAGAAATTTTTCCGTGGGGTCCTGACGCCTGCTGGCGTCAGTCCTATATGTAATTACCTACTGCAAGAGCCCTCTCGAAGTAAGATCTACTGTTACAGGTGAGTTAGCTGTTTTTCTAGGGACATAGATCGTTCTATCCATACATTCTGGCAGACTCCTAGCAGTTCTCCAGGAGGAGGGAGGCAAGACGCACACCTCCAACTAGGGAACAGTGAATGGAGAACTGAGGCCCCAAAACCAAAGTCCCGGCGCTGATGAGGTAAAGGGCGTGGAGGTGTTTGCCAACCTCCGAGGAGCATCCCTGCAGACAACCTGGGTGGGGATGTCCCTGGAAGCAGCCACCAAGGCAGCGGTACGATAGGTGGATGAGCCCTTAGCTCTCCGGTAGGCTCCCTACCCACCATCCAAAGGCAGAGATCCATGCAGGATCGGAATCCTCGGACAATCACCACCAGGCTGCATGTCAGCCAGGTGTGGCTTCAGCTTCAGTGTAGCTGAAAACCAATTGGCAAACCTTTTCCCCAAACTCTGACCTTGCACATGTAAAGCAACAAGTGCTCGCCACAGGTCCGGGGGAAGCCTATGCTCGACCCCTGAAGGTGTGAAGGGTGCAGAACACCAGGGAATCATCCACCCGGAACAGCTGGAGATTAGACACAACCTCCGCGAGGGACTTCAGGTTGGGGTGCAGGATAACCAAGTCCTCGTGGAAGACCAGAGAAGGAGACTCTTCAGGGAATACCTGGAGCTCACTGATCCTTCTGGCTGGCATGACAGCTACCTAGAAGATGATATTCCATGACAGATGTGACATCTTACACCTGTGCATCAGTTTGAATGGCGTGCCAATGAGCAGTAGGTCCCCAAAAGGAGAAAGATGCTCACTCAACCAGAAATGGTCAAGGCCCTACCAGGTGCCCAGGCACCTAAACCTGACCCATTGGCTGTCAGCCGGCCCACGCCCGGAAAATAGGGGTGGCTGCAGGCACACCCAAAGAGTCATCAACCAAGGGTTCCCCAATGAGAGGGCCCAAGGAAGTGACAGTGGCGTCCACCAGCAAAACAAGGGTGCAGCCCCTTGGCCCAGAAACCAAATGGAGAACTCTTCCATTTGAAGGCATAACATTATTGGGTAGACACCTGTCGAGATGAGTCAACAAGGATGAGCCCAACTGCTGACAGACTCAAAGTCTGGGCCCTAGCCACTCAGGAACCAGGCTGGTAGATGTAGGGATCGAAGGTACCAGAGAACCTTCCCCCGATAAGGAGAGCATGACCAGACGTAGAGGGATACATCTTGGGAGCCAGTCGCTGATGCCGAGAAGATGGGGGCAACAAAACTGGCCTGGCCAGAGTGGGACCGCAAGATCACCAGTGTCTAATCCCTCCAGACCATGAGCAACGGCTGGGTCGAAGGAAGGGAGACATCAAGGAGGCCTGGAGTCCGAAACCTTAACAAGACTTCCCCCCTTCAGCTTCCCTGCTAGGGGCAGACGAAGCACAGCCTCAGCTGGATGTCCTCCCATGGGCAGACAGGAACATCTAAGACTCGCCCCAAGGAAGGACAGCATCTGCACTACCTCAATATAAAAGGGCACACCCCTGTGATGCTATGGCCACCCAGCTGAAGGCATCTGCGGGTCGGCTAGAGGTGCCAACCTCAGGAATGGCCCAAGGGCCTGCCACTAGACTGCACACAAGGGTCCAGGCATGGAGGGTATCCCTACTTCACTGCAGGGGAGAGCAAGCCGCCCTATAAGAGGTAGCACAGAGGTATGGTGTTTCCCAACTGGGCCGTGCCATTTGACCCTAGAAAAATGGAGCAAGGTAGACAGCATTTGCCGAGCCATGAAATGCTCCGTCTGGTGAAGAAACATTGGGGCTTCACGGGGAACTGGGAGCTCAAGGGCCCTGTGTTCTCACAGAAAGGGTGCCTAATGGCTGGGTAGCCGATGGCCTCTGCAGGTCAATCAGAAGACACTCCTGCAGAATGTGCAGGAGAAGCCCCAAGGGGCGAATCTGACTCTGCTGGGACACCAAGATCACCTGGTCAAGGCGAACCTGGCCCTGGAACTACTGGCTGGCCAGCCCCTACAGCCAAGGCACGAGGGCCAGCGAGCCCCCAAGAGGCCAGACTGGTGTGAGTTTATGCAAGAAAGTACAGTTACGTAAGAACTTACCGTAACAGTAGATCTTCGAGAAAGGAAAATTACGTACCTACCGTAATTCTTGATCTTCTTGGACGAGTCTCCACCACTCATTCACACTAGTGGGATTAGGGCCGGAGGCACTAGGACCCATCGGGAGCAAACTTTTTGCTGGAGGGTCGACACGAGATGGTGTGCCGAGACACGGGCGCTGCGAGTGCGGCTCAGCTGCACCCACCTTCGGCGCCGACCTCCAACCGCCTCAGTACCTTTTTACCAAGGAGTGCAGCGCAACCAACGTAAAGAGTAACTGTAACATTAAAAACACGGACATAAGATAGTCCGTACGACCTGTGTAAGAAGGGTCAGTAAAGAAGTCCTCACAGCCTAAAGATTTGAGGGAGTGAAGACCAACACAGCGGTGAGCTCGGGGATGGAGGTGGGTAGGAATGAGTGGTGGAGACTCACCAAGAAGATCAAGAATTACGGGGTACGTAATTTTCCATCTTCCTGGACCAAGTCTCCACCACTCATTCCCACTAGTGGGAGAGTACTAAGCTGATAATCCCCAAGAAGGGCGCAGGAGAGCCAGAGCTCACATGTCTAAGGTAGAAGCCCATTAAGGATGGTTCTGCAATGCGGAATGTCGCCTGGCATGAACATCCAGTGCATAGTGCTTAGAAGGTATGCACTGAGCTCCAGGTGGCGGCATGCAGATATCTGCACTGGAACATTGCGACTTCCGCCAGGATGCAAGGAGCCCTCCTAGTAGAGTGAGCGACACTCTACCTTCTAATTTAACCTGAGCCATGGAGTAGCAATGTCAAGGCATGCCACTAACCATGAGGAGATGCATCTGATAGCGACAGGTTGACCCAGCCGGGTGTCGCTGAAAGAAACAAAGAGTTGTTGAGTCTGCAACATCCTGGTTCTGTCCAAATAGAACCGCAAGGCTCTCTTAACATCCAAGGAATGAAGAGCTCTGCTCTCTTCATTTTGGAAATTAGCTAATAAGCGGAAGTACCAGAGGTTGGTTTAGATGGAATTCTGACACAACCTTGGGAAGAAATTTTGATGAGTATGGAGAACTACTTTGTCTTTATGGAAGACAGTATACGGAGGGTCTGTAACCAGGGCATGTATCTCAGAGACTCATGGTGAGGTAATGGCCCCCAGGAAGGCAGTCTTCCAGGTAAGAAATTTTAGCTCACAGGTAGCTAGGGGTTCGAAGGCTTCTGAGTGAGCATGTCCAGCACCAGGTTAACGTCCCAGGCTGCAACTGGACGCTTAACAGGGGTCTGGTATGAAGAATCCTTAAGAAATCTCATCACCATAGGTAACTGAGCCAGAGTCAGGGATGAAACCAGCTCATGGAACGCTGAGATGGCACTAAGGTGAACTTTAACTGTGGAGTACTGAAGACCTGAGTTAGATAGGTCCAAAAGATACTCCAGAACCTTGTCAGGAGGACAGGAAAGGGGTTCCAAGAGGACTTTGCACACTAGAGAGAAAACGCCCATTTGATGCGATGTTTTCCGTGTGGCTGGCTCCCGAGCCAGAAGGATGCTCGACTCACGGAGACGTTGAACCGATCTCACTTCTATCTCTTCAGGAGCCAAGCATGAAGGTGAAGTGATTTCAGGTTGGGATGGACCAACGAACCCTGGGTCAAGAGAGACTGACTTGCAAGGGAAGTGGACTTGTGCTCCAAGCACCACCCCATACCCTCATTGCTTCCTGCAAAGGGATAAGAGTGAGCACCGCCTGCTTGTTGATGTAATACATCACAGCTTTGCTGTCCGCTTGAAGGAGAAAGTGCTCTGTGACAAAGGACATCCTTCAGAGCTTGATCGCATAGAGGACCGCTCTCACCTCCAAGACATTTATGTGGAGATGAGATTCGAACGGAGTCCATACACCTTGAGTGTGGAGGGAGAGACAGTGAGCTCCCCATCCCATTAGGAAGGCTCTGTGGTGATGGAGATCTGATGGTCCTGAAGAGCAAAGGGAACCCTTTGAGGAGATTGCTCTTGAGACCACCAGGTGAGAGACCTTGAAGGGGTTGCGCCACCTGATGGGATAAGACTGGGGTGAGAGGTCGGAGACCACTGAGTGGAGAGCATCCATTGGGTGGTCTCCTGGTGCAACCGGGCCAGGGGTACAGTGAACACCGAGGACGCCATGAGACCAATATGCGCTGTATGAGAGAGCTGTAATCGATTGGTTCTCCCCGATGTAACGGGCCATCCGAAGGATGTCGAGTCTTCTGTCCTCTGGAAGGAAAGCCTCATGGAAGAGGTGACTAGAAGCGCCCCTAAGAAAAGGAGCCTCTGGGAGGGCTGCAGTTGGATTTTTTTCAGATTCAGCAGAGCTCCCATGGACGTGAGAAGACGAGAAGTCGTTGCACGGCTTCGAAAGTCCTTTGGCTGGACGGGCTTGCTAGAAGCCAACGGCCCAGGTAGGGGAAAGACTCCGAGTCCTCTTCCCGAGATGCGCCACGAGAACTGCACAACACTTTGTAAAACTCACGGCGCCGAGGATAGCCCAAAAGGCAGGACTTGAACTGATAATGCTGACCCAAAGCTACAAACCTGAGGAACTTATGTGGGTCGGTGGACGGGATATGCTGGTACGCATCCTGCATATCCAGAGAGGCCAGCCAGTCGTCCTGATGCAGCAAGGGTAACAGGGCACATAGGGAAATCATTTTGAATTTCTCCTGGGAGGAATTTGTTCAGCTTTCTGAGGTCTAGAATGGGCGATCCCCAGTTTTCTTTGGAACCAGAAAGAAATGGGAGAGAACTCTGTGTTCGAGAAATGCGGGGCACCAGTTCTATTGCCCTGTTGTTCAGAAGGCCCTCGATCTCGTGGTGAGGAGGTCTGACTGAGAAGCCGACAACCTGGGTTGTCGCCTGGGAGGACAATTTGGGGGAATTGAGAGAGTAACCTCGCGAATTATCCGAAGGACCCATTTGTCTGAAGTTATGGACTTCCACTGCAGAAGTACATTAGACGACCTCCCACTCGAGGAGAAAGTTCCATCTCGGCAGTGTGGATGGAACTTGGGCCAACAACTCATAGGTGGCGCTGGGGCTTTAGGCCCCGCGCGCTTCTGCTGCGCTTCTTCTGAGGTTGGGCAGGTTGGCTTTTATGGAAGCTTCCTGCTTCTGCCTCAAAGGACTGACACTAAGAAACTGACGCCTGTTCGTATGCCCGCGAGAGGGGCAGGCGGAGGTTCTGGCCAATTTAATGGCCGATCTAGTCTTTTAGGAGGCTTCAAGGCTTTGCTCCACCTGAGGGCCGAAAGATAGGTGCCATCAGCGGCAGCGCATTACCTCGTTGCTGAGCATCCTTCGTGAAGCCCAAGAACGCAGCCAGGAATGGCGCCGAGTACAACCCTGCAGCAGCTGAACGAGAAGCAGTGTCTAAAGCGCCCATGGCGGCTTTGACTTGTTGGTTATTGATTCAATACTCAGTAACGGTCAATAGAAGCTCTGACTTGAGTCCGAATCTGAAGAGTCAACCATTCTTTTCATAGAGTGCCACAGGATATACTCATACTGAGAAAAATAGCCTTGATAACTGGCAACACGCATACTTAGAGTGGAGGCAGCAAAGACTCTCTTACCTAATGTATCAATCTTACGAGACTTTTGTTAATAGGTCGAGCTGAAGTAGTTTGAGGAAGAACGACCTTGTTGGCTTCTCTGCCAGGACTACAATAGGATCCGCAAATGCTTGGGATGCCAAAATAGGACGATCCTTGGGAGCTGAATACTTTATCAATGGATTTAGCCACTGAATGATTAAGAGCAGGATTATTCCATACCATTTGAGACAGCGCCTCAAGGAAGGCTGGATCGGAGGAGTCAACCGTAGGGATTCAAGCATGAAGGTACTGGAGTCTTAATATCTTCCCAGGATCGATGTCTGTAGTCTGGAGAGAAAGAGGATCTCAGGTTCTTCAACAGAGACTTAAAGGACAGGTCCTCACCACAGGCTCTGTAGCAAAGAAAGATCCTGTTTCTCCACTTCATCACCCAACCAAGGTCTGGGCAGGCTCAACATCATCTCCTGATGGTCCAGAAAGGACTGTTTGGACAGGAAAGGAATGAAAATTAGAGAGGAGGAAATATCAGAAAACAAGGAGAGTCCCCGAGACCCCGCGCCGAGACGGCAAAGCGGGCCAAGACGGCACCAAGGGAGGCACACGGCGCCAAAGAGGCACGCGTCTCGCAAGCGCACCGCGAAACCCCATGGCGCTACAACGGCGCCGATACGGCACTATCGGCCGACGGCGCCGCACACGGCGCCGCCCAGCCGACGGCGCCGCACACGGCGCCACCAAAGCCGACGGGCGCTATTTGAAGCCGACGGGCGCGACACGGCGCTGCCGCTGACGGCGCTGCACATACGGGCCGCTAAACCGACGGCGCGCGCACACGGTACTAATTTCGAAAGCCGACGGCGTTGCGACACGGCGCCTAAGCCGACGGGCGCTACACACAGCGCCGCTGACGAAGTGGCGTCCGACGGCGCCGCCTAGATCTAACGGCGCTGCTGACGGCCCGCAAGACCCACCGGCACCAAAAACGGGCGCCTGGCGAAGCCACAGACCTCCGTAGAAGGCGCCGGAAAGCCCCAGGAACCTGGAAAGCAAGAGGAGGAAACAAAACCAGGAGATAAGGGCATCGGTGTGGCCCCTCGCGCCGCAGCCATGTGAGGGGGAAACATCTAGGCACGGAGTCGCAGGCACCAAGAAGGCGCCAGCGACTAGGAAGGGTCCAACCGCCCTACCTGATCGCCGGAGGGCCCGAGGGCCCGGCAACCGAGCCAGCAGAAGAACCAACCAACCTCCGAGCCCATCGCTCCATAAGAGCGCCCACTGATGAAACTGCTCATCTGGAGCCCTCACCTAGGCGGGAGGGCTCGATGTCGAGGACGACGACACCAGAAGTTGGCGACTCGAAGAAGGAGACCGCAACTAGCAATGATAACCGACCCGACGCCAGCAGACATACCAGAGGCGACCGAGAGATGCCTTCTTTTGGACCTGTGGGTCAAGAAGAGCTCGAGGTCGAACGGTGCCGTGAAAGCGACCGCTTATTTTATGCCTGACGGGGACCGCCATCCCCGGCATCGGACTGACCGCTGTCGGAACCCCGCTGAGTTTCTTGAGAAGGAGGTTGACCGACCCAGCCCGCTGACTGAACAGCTTTCATACGAAGTCTCCCTACCGTCACCTGACCTGCTCATGGTTGACTCCGCAAGTAGGCCGAGACTTCTTCAAGTAAGTTAAATTTAAGATATTAGAAAAATTTTCAAATAGAATAAAATTAAGCCGATACTACTATCGTGATAATGTTACAAAAAACAAACTGAAAACTAAGCGCTAGTTTGAAGTTTGACTCTGACAGACGAGCGACGTCAGATACTGAAGCGCACTCGACGGAGCGGGAAAAGGAACTGAGGCGGTTGAGGTGCGCCGAGAGGTACGCACGCGAGCCGCAGCTCGCGGCGCCAGGTCTCGCAGGGCGCCATCTCTCACACACCCTCCAGCAAAAAAGTTTGCTCCCGATGGGTCCTAGTGCCTCCGGCCCTAATCCCACTAGTGGGAATGAGTGGTGGAGACTTAGGTCCAGGAAGATCAGCTCTTGCAGCAGGTTACACCATTAGGACTGAAGCCGTCAGGCGCCAGGACCCCACGGAAATTTTCTAGGTAGCAGGCTTCATCGGGGACCGCCTCCGACGTCAGTCCCGCCCCCGACGTCAATATGTAGTACATAAGGAGGCGGTCCCGCCAGAATCTCCAGTTCTCCCGCCGGAGACTCCCAGCCGCTTGATGACATCAGAAGAGGAGACTGAGGATCCGCCATCAGAAGGCCAAGACTAAAACAGATCACTCCATCCCGGAAGGTGGATGTTAGGTTATAACCTATCTCCTCCAAGGGGGAATGGTGGCCGGGAAGGTACCTGCTGCAAGAGCTGTTCCTGAAGATCTACTGTTACGGTAAGTTCTTACGTAACTATACTATCTTCTTTGAGATACAGCTCTTGCAGCAGGTTACACCATTAGGACTGATTCCCAAGCAATAGCAACAATCTTACGCCAGCAGGAGGAGGAAAAAACGGAGATTATGACCCGGTCTGAGCCTAGGACAGAAGTCCTTGAAGGACGGCTAGGCTGAAACCTGCCCTTCGCCTTGAAGCGATGTCCAGGCTGTAATGCCTAATAAAGGTAGGCACCGAGCTCCAGGTAGCTGCAGCGCAGATAGCTGAAGTGGAAACATTCTTCAGCGCTGCAAAGGAAGTGGCCACTCCTCTAGTAGAGTGGCCCTTAACCGCTCCAGGCAAGGGCTTGTTGCGCTTGTCATAACAGAAAGAGATACACTGAATGAGCCAACGTGAAAGGGTCTGCTTGGAAACAGGGGCCCCTTTCATCCTCTCAGCAAAGGATATGAACAGCTGATCCGCTTTCCTGTACTGTTTGGTTCTGGTCAGGTAATATCTGCGACACCTGTGGACATCAAGGGTGTGAAGCAGCGCTTCTCCTCGATTGGTGTACTTGGGAAAGTACACTGGTAAATCGATATCCTGATTAAGGGTAAGGGCTGAAACCACCTTAGGCAGAAACTTAGGATTTGTCCTCAGGGTTACCCTATCCTGGTGGAAAATTAAATATGGCTCTTTGCACATGAGTGCATGTAATTCGGAGATTCTTCTCGCCGAAGTAAAAGCAACTAAAAACAACGTTTTCCACGACAGAAAACGTAGCTCGCAATCCGCAGCTGGCTCAAAAGGTGGCAGCGTAAGCTTCTCCAGGACAAAGGGCAAGTCCCACAGAGGAACAGGGTCCTTGATAGGTGGCCTAAGGTGGAGGATCCCCCTTAAAAAGGCACGAGTCATGTCCAATTGAGCCACCATACGATGGCAGATGGGGGCATGATAAGCCAAAATTGCACAAAAGTGCACCTTAATCGAGGAGTAAGCTAATCCCGACTGAAAAAGCGAAAGCAGGTATTCCAGGACCAGTTTCTCGGGACAGTCTAAAGGTGAAAGACCACGTGTTTGAGCCTATAAGCAAAACCTGCACCACTTCATGGCGTATGTTGCATGGGTTGCTGGCTTTCTCGCAGCGGAAAGTACTTCCGCCACTTCCTGCGAGACCCCGTGCCGCATCATGGCTATGTCTCTAGGAGCCAGGCATGTAGGTTCAATGAACGTAAGTCCGGGTGGACTAGTGAACCCTGCTCCTGAGACAACAGATGGGAGCTGATTGGTAAAGGAAGCGGAGGTTCCCGAGATAGCTGATGTAGTACCAGGAACCAGATTTGCCTGGGCCAGAAAGGTGCTATCAGGATAAACGTTACGTGCTCCCTGCGAAGTTTGAGAAGAACTCTCTGGATCAACGGGAAAGGAGGGAAGGCGTAGAGGAATCTGCCCGCCCAGGAGAGGGACAACGCGTCTTGCCAGAAAACACCAGGCCCTGGATCTAGCGAGCAAAAAGTGGGCAGTTTTGTGTTGGATGGGGACTAATAGATCTAATTCTGGAGGGCCCCATCTGTGGAACAGAACTTCTGCCACCTCCTGTAGAAGTTCCCACTCGTGGACTCTGGCCTGGAAACGACTCAGGCTGTCTGCGACAGTGTTGTCCACCCCGGGAACGTGAACAGCGACAAGGTTTGCGCCGTGTCGAATTACCCATTCCCACACTCTCATGGCCTCCCTGAAAAGGGGGTAACAGTGTGTGTCCTTGTTTGTTGAGGTAATACATCACCACAGTATTGTCTGTCTGCAACAAGAGAGTATTCAGTGGAATCTCCGACTGGAAGGCTTGCAGGGCATAAAGAACCGCCCTCATCTCCAATATGTTGATATGGAGATGAGATTCCTGGGTAGTCCATGTTCCCTGAGACCTCACCCCGTTCAAGTGCGCTCCCCACCCCAGCCCTGAGGCGTCTGTGGAAAGAGTTATAACCGGGGACGGTGCTGTGAAAGGAACCCCCACAGAGAGGGTTTCTGGATCTAGCCACCATTGCCAGTCTCGAACCATGGCCTTCGTGACTCTGACTGGATGCTGCAGATGGTCTTGCCGTTGGTCCCATTGCACCCTTAACATCCACTGGGTTACCCGCATGTGGAGTCTTGCCATCGGGACTGTAGGAATGGCTGCAGCCATGTGTCTGAGCAGGTGAAGGACCAGTCTGGCTGGGACGGTCTTCTTCGCTGACAGATCCCTGATGAGGGATCGAATGCATTCTGCTCTGTCTTCGGGAAGAAAAGCTTTTCCCTTGACGGTGTCCAGAACTGCCCCTATGAACTGCAGTTTCTGGGATGGTACCAGGAGAGACTTCACGTAGTTGATGAGGATGCCCAGAGACCGAAAAAGGTTCTGGGTACATTGGATAGCTATCAGTAATGCCTCCTTGGAAGGGGCCAAGAGAAGCCAATCGTCCAGGTACGGGAACACGAAGTGGCCCTGTCTCCTCAGAGACACTGCCGCAACTGCCATGCACTTGGTAAAAACCCGAGGTGCTGATGACAGTCCGAAGGGAAGTGCCCGGAACTGATAATGGTGGCCGAGAAACTCGAAGCACAGGAACCTCCTGTGCACTTGAGCAATAGGGATGTGCAGGTAAGCGTCCTGCATGTCCAGAGGCGCCAAGAAGGCGTCTTTCTTCAGCATGGGGATTAGACCCGGAAGGGTGACCATGCGGAAGCGCTTGTAGACGACCGACAGATTGAGGTCGCTAAGGTCCAAGATTGGACGGAGGTCCCGTTTTCTTGGGAACCAGGAAGAAGTGCGAATAGTAACCTGCTCCTCTCTGGTTCCTTGGAACGTGCTCCAAAGCTTCCTTCTCTAGAAGCGTGAGCACCTCCTGCTGAATAAGCAGGGCGTGCTGACCCGAATAGCGGGAGAGCAGAGGAGGCCTTGTGGGCTGGTTGTCTACAAACTCTATATAGTGGCCTTTTTCGACCAACTGTAGCACCCACCTGTCGGTGGTGATCGACCACCACCCTGGCAGGTGGTCCGCGATGCGACCCCCAACCTTCATTTCCCCTTTTTTTCCTGAGAAGGGGCGGAGGCCGGGAAGGAGTCATGCTGTGGCAGCATTGGATCCTGCAGGTTGGGCTGACTTTGTAACTCGTTGGCCTCTGCCTGAGGATGTCTTGGCCTGGGCTTTTCTGGAGAAGGAGCCCCTCTGTTGCTGACCAGAGCGAGGTTATTGCCTCTGGATCCGGCTGCGAAAACGACTTTGGTTCCTGCGAAAGGAACTAAGCCGAGACCTGTACATGGCCTGGACAGATCTAATCGCCTTCCCGGCTTCCTGCAGTTTGGTGAGCACCTTCTCCGAGGCTTCACCAAACAGAACTTCGCCATGGTAAGGGGCGTCCATGATGTTCTTCTGGACATCCGGGGTAAAGCCGGAGACATGGAGCCATGAGTGTCTCCAGAGACACACGCCTGAGGCCGCAGCTCTGGCCGAAGAGTCCGCAGAGTCATATGCGGCTCTAAGCACCTGGCTCCCCACGTCCGAACCCGTATGGAGGAGTTGCAACAGCTCCTCCTTCTGGCCACCATCTGGAAATTTTTCAGCTAGGTCCTGTCCCTGCTCCCACAAAGTGTCCTGGAACTGAACCATGTGGGTGAGGTAATTCAATGACCTAATGGCACAAGTCGCGGCCGTGTACGTGCGCCTGCCCAGGACGTCCAACTGCTTGGACTCCGGGTCCGGTGGCTGCGTGCTCAGATGCTGCGGTTTCTGAGACCGGTCCTGTGAGGCTGTAATGACCAGGGAGTCGGCCAGAGGATGGTTCGTCAGGTACTGATCCTCCCTTGGGGCCTTGTACAGGCGGTCAGCCTTCTTCGGCATCACCGGGGTTGAATGTGGATGCTTCCACGCAGCCTTGGCGACGTCCACAAAGGTATCCACCAAGGGTGGCACTACCACAGGCTTAGGGTCTTTTTGCCGAAGGTAGCGGGCAAGGCGTTGTCTTTTGGGGTCAAGCTCTTCAGCGTCCCACCCCATGTTCTCCTGAATATGCCTCATTATCTCAGAGAATGAGGGGTCACCCGGAGGAGACCTGGGAAGGTCGCGTGGGTCCGGAGAGGGTACGCTGATTGGAGAAGGAGATCTGGAGCACTCGGAGATGTCAGATCTGGAACCCTCCGTGGACGGGGTATACCGACGTCTTCTGGGTCTCCTGGGGCTGGGTGACCCTGAAGAGGATCTTGACAGAGGCCTTCTCTTCTCCCTAGATCTGCCCCTAGGAGGTGGTGTTGGCTCCTTGGGGGACGGTGCCCGACCTGCTGACCCCCTAGGTGGAGGAGGGGGTGCAGGTGTCGGAGGGGTAGCGGGCACAGGAGGAGGTTGCGTGGTGACCACATCCTTGATGGTGTCCCACCAGAAGGTGAAGAGCTCCTTCACTTCTGCCAGATTTAGGCCTGACGATGGACCGGGCACCGGTGGCCTGTCGTTGGGGCCGGGCGTCGGGTCCCCAGGAGTCTCTGGTTCCGGAGAGGGCTCCCGTGGGAGTTCGATGGGTCCGGGGTCGCCCGCCTGGTCTTCGGGCTGGGTAGACTCCTCCTCCGACAACGCCTCCCGACCAATGTCGGTAGGCGGTGGTGTGGTCCTCTTTTCTGCTGTAGCTGACGCCGGGTCCCCCACCGCGGCCCTCGGAAATGCCTGACCGACGACGGGTGACGAACAGTCGCTGGTTCCTTGTAGTGCCTGTGTGACTTGGCCGATGTCGGGTGGGCCGACGTCCGCTTGAGAGAGGTCAGCTCCTTGGTCTTGCACTGGGGTGGCGGCGGTTGGGAGACAGACCAGACGTCGGAGGCCGGAAGACAGGAGGACGATTTGTGGCGCTCCCCAGACCTGGACGAGGCCTTAGACGGAGTGGAAGATGCAGACCTGGAGGTCTTGACAGGCTGCAGAGCGGAGGAACCACCAGCCGATTTGACAAGAACCAGGGGAGGCTGAGAGCGAGCCCTCGACGGAGAGCGGTCCGACCTGGAGCCAGAGCTGCGGGAGTCCGAGGCCCTGGAAGGGGATCTGGGTCTCTTCTTCTCCCGGTGCTTTTCGCTGTGCCTGTGGGACTTCCCTGAAGATTCTCCTCTGGAGGAAGGGTCTCGATCCATTGCCTTAAGTTTCTCCTCGAGGAGGAAAGCTTGGAGGGCCTTCTGGCAGCAGATCCTCGTACGGCTGTTAAAGCCCTGGCAGAAGGGGCAGGCCTGGGTATCGTGGTCTGGGCCCAGGCAGTGGACGCAGGCCGAGTGAGGATCCCTAAACGGAATCTGTTTGCCACAGGCACACTTCGATGAATGTCCCTCCACAGAAGTTGGAGAGGACATCAGACGAAATCCGAGGAAAAAAGAACTGTTGAAATTCTCCTGGTCGTCGCGCGCTAGAAACTGACCGAGAGGCCGATGCTGCGAAGTCGATGGCGGGAAAAGAACTGGGGATTCTGGTGGGACCGCCTCCTTATGTACTATGCCAGACGCTGGGGGCGGGACCGATGTCGGAGGCGGTCCCCGCTGAAGACTGCTAGCTAGAAAATTTCCATGGGGTCCTGGCGTCCGACGGCTTCAGTCCTAATGGTGTAACCTGCTGCAAGAGCTGTATCTCGAAGAAGATTACAAGTTCCAAATATGCCTAGGCCCACACAAGGGCCAGAGGGATGCGGGACCAGAGGGTCAGCGCTCTGGACCACTCCACCCCCTTGTCCTGGAGGGGGGGACCTGCAAAATGCCAGACATCCCGGTAAGATATACCTGGACGCTCCAGCGCCCTCAGAAGGGGAGCCCCACTGAGAACCTGGGGAAGACCCAGGGTGTCGGGGATGAACCGAATGACCATGGGACCGAAGTGAACAGTCCCTGCCTGAAGATAAGGGGTTGTCAGAAGGATAGACAGGGAGACACAAACATGCGTCCTGAAATCCAGGGATCTGGACCATTTGGAAATGAAAATGACGTACCTACCATAATTCTTGATCTTCCTGGACAAAGTCCCCACCACTCATTCACACTGATGGGACTACACCGGAGGCGCTAGGACTGAGCAGGAGGCAAAAATCTTCAGAAGGGCCGGCACCTAGGTAGGTCTGTAAGGAAGCAGTGCTGCGAGCTCGGCTCACAACATATAGGCTACCTCAGTGTCGGCCCTCCAACCGCCTCGGTACCTTTTTTACTGAGGAGGTGCAGTGTAAACTAAACTAGTGAAACTAACCTATGACAGACATAAGATAGTCCAAATGACCTGTATAAGAAGGGCCAACACAACAGTCTCTTCACAGCCCAGCCTTCGAGGGAGTGAAGACCAAAAAACAGATCAGTGAGCTCGGGGGATGGAGCGTGGGCATGTGAATGAGGGGTAGAGACTTTATCCAAGAAGATCAAGAATTACAGTAGGTATGTAATTTTCATATCTTCCTGGACATAAAGTCTCCAGCAGATATTCCAGGACTTTGTTAGGTGGGCAAGAAAAGGGGTCCAGTAAAGACTTTGCACACCAGATGGGAAAACGTTTCCACTTAGCCATGTAAGTTTTCCTAGTAGCCGGTTTACGTGCCGCTAGGAGAATGTCTGAGACTCTATGTGAGACATCAAATCTACTCACTTGTTTGTCCTCAGGAGCCATGCATGGAGATGAAGGGATCTCAGGTTAGGATGGCCCACTGGGCCCTGGGTCAGCAGATCTGATTGACGTGGTAGTTGTCTCGGTGGAGTTTCAGACAATTTGTTGATCAAAGGAAAGCAAATCTGACGAGGCCAGAATGGGGAGGTGAGGATCATTCTGTCCCCGTGTGCCTCTAGCTTGAGCAGCACCCTCTGAACTAAGGGAAGAGGAGGAAATGTGTACAGAAGGCTTCTTGTCCACCGCAGTCTGAATGTATCCTGACAGAAAGTGCCAGATTGTAGATTTCTGGAGCAGAATAGAGGCAGTTTTGCGTTGAGTGGGGATGCAAAAAGGTCCAGGTCTGGTGTGCCCCACTCTTCGAAGAGTGATTGCATGACGTTTACAACGAGAGATACTCATGAGGGTCCACCTCTGTTCTGCTGAGGCGATCTGCCAGATCATTCTGGGCACCTGGAAGGCAGACCGCTTGGTTCAGGGCTTCGTGCTCTAGGCACCAGTCCCACACTCTCATTGCTTCACTGCACAGGGGGTAAGAGTGTACCCCGCCTTGCTTGTTGTCTGTCTGAAGGAGAATTGCTTTGTGACAGAGGAAGTCCTTCAGGGCTCAGACAGTGTACAAAACAGCTCTCATTTCCAGGACATTTATGTGGAGTTGAGATTCGTCCTGGTTCCACAGACTCAGGATGCAGAGAGTCTGACAGTGAGCGGCCCAGCCAACTAGAGATGCATCTGTGGTGATGGTGATCTGAGCCTCCAGTGGAGCAAAGGGAAAGCCTTGAAGCAGGTTGTCCTCGAGTCCACCAGGTGAGTGACCCCTTTAGAGGTTCCATCACCCTGATGCGAAAGGACTGTGGGTTTGTGGTCAGGGACCACTTAGTACTGAGCATCCACTGAGTGGTCCCCATGTGAAGATGAGCCAAGGGCACCGTGAGCACCAACGACACCATGAGACTCTGCATCTGCTGCGAGAGAGCTCAGACTGAATTATTCTCCTTGATGAAGTGAGTCATCTGTAGGATGTCGTTTTTCCTGTCCTCCGGAAGGAAGGCCCTTGCTCTGGAGGTGTCTAGAAGAACTTCAATGAAGAGGAGTTGTTGGGAGGGCTGGAGCTGCGATATTTCCAGATTCAACAGAACTCCCATAGATGTGAGGAATTTTGTAGCCATGGCTACAGCTTTCTTCGTCCCTTGCCTGGATGAGCTTGCTAGGAGCCAGTCGTCCAGATATGGGAACACTTGAATTCTGAGTTTCCTGAGAAGTGCTGCGAGTACTGCAAAGCACTCTGTAAAGACTAGAGGCGCCAAGGATGGCCCAAAAGGCAGGACTCTGAATTTGTAGTGCTGACCCAAAGCCACAAATCGGAGATACTTGTGATGGTTTGGGTGCACGGGAACACGTTGGTAGGCATCCTGCATGTCCAGTAAGGCCAGCCAATTTTTTTGACGAATCAGAGGTAGGAACGTACTACTACCGCGTGATATTATCTTGAACTTTTCCTTGTAAAGGAATTTGTTTAACTTCCATAGGTCTAGAATATGGCGCATATCGCCTGTTTTCTTTGGAACTAGAAAGTAATGGGAGTAGAAACCTGTGTTGCTTTGATCCTGTGGAACTATTTCTACTGCCCTGTTGTTCAGAATGCCTTGAATCTCAGAAGCAAGGAGGTCTGACTGAGTGACAGACAGCCTGGGCTGTCGTTTGGGCGGATGATCCGGGGGGGGGGTTCTGACAAATTTAGAGAGTCACCCTCGCGAATTATTCTGAGAACCCACT
Organism: Neoceratodus forsteri; assembly: GCA_016271365.2. Taxonomy (NCBI): domain Eukaryota; kingdom Metazoa; phylum Chordata; order Ceratodontiformes; family Ceratodontidae; genus Neoceratodus; species Neoceratodus forsteri. The sequence goes on from CM028130.1 coordinate 1,620,289,959, forward strand.
TGTCCGATGTGACTGACTTCCACTTGTTGTAAAACAGTCAAACGCCCCCCTACTGCCAAAGAAAAGTTCCCCTCGGACAGCTGAGGTGGGACTTGAGCCGGAATCTCAGAGGCTGGCACTAGGTGCCTTTGGTTCATGTGCCTTCTGCTGCGTTTCTTTCTGTGGCTGAGGGGCTTGATTCTTGTTGAAACCCCCTCTGCCTTTGCCAGAAAAGGAATGGCGGTTATGAAACTGCCGGCGGTTCCCGCCCCATTGAGGGGCAGCAGGGGCGGTCTGGCAGTCTTAATGGCAGTCCTAGTTTTCTGTGTGGCCTCCAGTGCCTGCTCCACCTGTGGGCCAAACAGGTAAACTCCATCAAATGGTAAATTCATGACTCTTTGTTGAGCATCATTTGTAAACCCCGAGGTCGGTAACCATGAGTGGTATCGTGTGCAAATCCCTGCTGCTGCTGCCGCCCTAGAGGCAGTGTCAAAAGTGTCCATAGCAGCCTTAAGCTTCTGGTTATTGGACTCGATGCCTCTAGTAATGGTTTGAAGAAGCTCTGAAGTAGCATCTGACTCTGGAAGAGCTTCAACTAAGGCTTTCAGCAAATGCCAGAGGGTATACTCATACTGTGAGAAGTAACCCTGGTCGCTAGCAATACGCATTCCTAGGGTAGCAGCAGCGAAGTCTCGCTTCTGTAGGGTGTCAGTCTTACAGGATTCCTTATTTACCGGATGAGCTGTAGGTTCCTGAGGGAATAAAGCTTTGTCATTTTCTGCCAAGACCACAATAGCATCTGCAAAGGCTTGGGAGCCCAGGATTGGTTGATCCTTAGGGGAAGCGTACTTCCTATTGATGGACTTAGCCACGGAAGGAATAACCGCCGGATTATCCCACACCATCTGTGAAAGAGTCTCGAAACAGGGCTGTACCGGAGGAGTCAGTTCCACAGGGATCTCCGGAACATGCAGATACTGAAGGCGCAACAGCTTCCCTGGATCTTCCTCCGATGTCTGGAGTGAGAGGGTGGAATTCATTATCTTCAGAACACATTTAAAGAACAGATCCTCGAACAAAGGCTCTGCTGAAGTAGAGGGTTTACTTTCCACTCCAAAGGAAGAATACTCATTGAAGTTGTCCCCTAATCGTAGATCAGGATCAGGCTCAGTATTAGCGTCTACTAGCCCAGGAGGGATGTTATATAAAGGAAAGGGAGGAAAAAGCGCAGGAGGGGGTGCTTCTCGAATCAGAGTCAAGAAACCCTGTATCCAGGGTGGCACCACCACCGAACAACATACGGCACTGACTGTGACGCCACCAAGACAGGAGTCGAAGGCGGCTCTGCGGCTGGCACCGCATGGGCACTTGGGGCCCCTAACCCAGACTCGGGGCACCCAAGGATAAAGATCTGAAAACTTGAGAAGAAGAAGTAGGTACCTGTGCTGGCCCCTGGGCCACAGCCATGTGAGGGGGAAAAGCACAAGAGCGTAGCGTCAACAGCACCGAAGAAGGTGTCGCACGACAAGGCTGACCCAACTTCCCTGCCCGCGGATTCAAAGCCACTAGGCCCGAAGGCCCCAGGACCGATCCCGCTGGCTCGGGAAGTCGGGACAACTGCCAAAACCACTGCTCCATAAGAGTGGCCCAATGATGAAACTGCTCACCGGAGGACCCCTAGGGGGCAAGGAGGGACTACGGAGTCAAAGATGCTGGTCATTAGGGACAGAGGCTGCAGGTGACCCCGACAGCATCGGAGTCAGCCTCCTATCCAGTACAACTCACGATCAACGTACAGACCTGCCAGAGGGCAACCTCGAGTGGTACTGTTTCTTCTTCGACCGTTGGGATGAAGAAGAACTCAAGGCCGAGCGGTGTCGGGTTCCCAACGAAGATCGGGAATGGGCCAGCTTCTTTCTGTGCTTTTGAGAGGAACGCCCTTCCTCCCTGAGCTCTGGACTGCCCAGTCAGACCCCACTCCACAGAGGGTGGCAGACCGGACCCAGCCCTGCTGGAAATGCAGCTTTCATGCGAAGTCTGCCTACTGACACCGGCCCCATTTATGGTCGACTCCTTCGAAGGCAGGCTGAGAAAAAACTTCTCAGTTCTTTCTTGCGAAAAGAAAAACTTTTTTTTTTTAAATAATAAATGAAGAATATACTAAAAGTAAATCAAAACTGAACGACTTAGCTGCTGTTGTATAGACATGAACATCTGACTCCTGGCAAGTGAGTGACATCGTCACTGAAGCGCACTCAACGGCAGGAAAAAAGGAACTGAGACGGTTGGTGGGTCGACGCTGAAGTAGCCTACATGGCTCGCAGCGCTGCTTCCTCATGGCCCTACTTAGGCGCCGGCCCGCCTGAAGGAACTGAGGCAGTTGGAGGGTTGATGCTGAGACAGTCATTGCTGCATGAGCCGAGGCTCGTGGCGCCACTCCTCGCGGCACCATCTCTGGCGCCGACCCTCTTGCAAAAAAGTTTGCTCCCGCTAGGTCCTAGCACCTCTGGCATAGATCCCATCAGTGTGAATGAGTGGTGGAGACTTTATGTCCAGGAAGATCTGAGGCATAGAGCAGTTTCACATGTGAAGAGTGCTCCTACGGTGTTACCTCAATTGTGGGAAAAACAGAACTGAGGTAAGCAGTGGTCTGGCACTGGTTACTGGCCAATTCACGAGCACCACATCATACATGTGTTTCGCAGGCAGCAGTGTTACTGATATCACCCCCCTAGCTCTAAGTTGCAACAGTTTGCTCTCATGGATTCCTTGTGCCTCTGGCACAGATCCATAAGTGGGAATAGGTGGTGAAGATTGATTTTTGGAAAATCTGTGACTTACCTGGGGATTTTGTCTTGAGTCATGTCTCCGGTGGTGCTGCTCTGATCTGCATCTGAGAGAGGTGAGAGGATTCGGCCAGGTGGAGGAGAGTGAGAATCACTGCCTAGGTGGGCCTTCTTTGGACCTGCAGAGCGCCGCTTCTCTTTCTGACTGTCACGTCCCAGATCGGCTTTGTCTTTCTTCGCTCTTCCTCTTGTTGGGGTGACCTCCTCCTCCTTACATATTGATAGGGAACAGAATTGAGTTTATTTTAAACATTCTCCACAGAACATTCTTGAGTTGCTAGCACAATAGAAGACTGTGACGTGTAAGCTGGAGATTTAGTTAGGAAAAGATCCTCTGAAGGTCATTATTAGTGCCAAGGTGACCATTTTATTAAAAGCACAGTACAAACATTCAGTGGTAGTGACTCATTATTCATGTCTGTCAGTCTCTTGGAAAATGGGTAGGGGGAATCGCTGTTTCTGATTGGTTGATAGCATTCTGATGATATATATTTATTTACCAACACTCACCACCAGAAAGAAAATGGTACCAGAGCTGACCCTTAGCCAGTATATTCATGTGCTGATCATGAACTCCTTATAAATAAACTGGAAGCCATTTTCCCTCACTTCAGATTTAAAAGTGAAAAAGTAAGTTTACGCTCTCGCTAGCAACTCACAGTCACTTCTGCACAAAACTTTGTTCCACCTCTCCCCCCTACCACACATGCACCACTTTACAAAATTCTTCATAATGACCTCAGCCTCGCCGCCATCACTCCCACTGCATCTACTCTCAGAGAGAGGAACAAGTCAACTTACAGAGCCACCTTCCTGCTCAGTAATGGCTAAAAGTAAGGCAGACTGCACTTCAGATTCGCCTGCCTGTTATCGCTGAATGAGTTCATCAGAATGGTTTCAGCGTCTGAAGGAGGGGCTGGCAGGGCTCTTTGAAAAGCCACTGAGCTTCTCAGCACATTCAGTCATGCTGCAGAAAATGAATGTTACGTGCTTATCGTAACCGTACATCTTACACAATATCTTCACCACTGATTCTCGTTATGAGACTGGGCCAGAGGCACTAGGACCCTGCAAGAGCAAAGCTTTTGGCCATGGCGCTGGTTACAGCTATTTTGCATCGCGCTTGTGCACCCCCAAAAAGTTGGTGCCGCACGCTAGCCAATAACCATTGCCAGCTCCCTCGCCAACTTTAGTTGTGTTCTCCAGGAGAGAGAGAGAGAAAAAAAGTGAGGAGAGGGCTATGAATTTTCCTAGCCTGAAAAGATAGGGAAAGGATATAGGAAATATAAATAAGCAATTAAATGTAACCCAACTACCAACCTCTGAATAGTGAAAAAGGGCACACTAGGTGGCACATATGGGTAGTAGGGTATGGAATCAAAGTCTCACACCATTAGCCATACAGCAAATGGATAGTGATCTTAAAAGGCAGCAGCCCTGAAGCATGTGGCTCTGGCAGAAAAACTAAAAGGGAAATGTCCAGAGTTGGGAACCCCTTGCAACTGAGATGACACAATGTGCCAAAACAGGAATGAATCACATAGATTCTTGGAAAAAACAAACCATGCTACCAGATAGAGGATTAACTGGATAGCCAATTAAAATATGCCCTTTTTTCCAATCGGAAAAAAGAAAAGGGAATTTCGGGTGCATGTGGAGTTGTAGAGCTGAACAGCCCAAAAGGAGCTGAAATGTGCTCATCTCCCCAGGCACTCCTAAAGGTAGTGGGCTAACAGCCCAGCTGATCTGACAGAGGAAAAAGGGTGCACCAACCATTAGAAAAACCCTCAGAGAAAATGACTGCCGCTCCTACAACCACAGGGATATACCCTGTGTCAGAGCTAGTGGAACTTGATCCAATCTTGCGGTGCGCAGCACTCCTTCATAGACTGTGCTACTGCCGAGTGGAGCTGGACAGGATAGCGCCCAGAGGCACAGAGTGCATTTTAGAAGTGCTATTAGTATATACCACAAAAAGGGGATATATCCCGGGCAGGGAGAAGGAGGACAAGAAAGAAAAGGAGGAAGGGAGCTGCCTTGTCTTTATGTTTTTTTTTTGTGTGTGTAGAAAGGTCTTGAAAAGGAACCCTCACCTCAGTTTTACATATATTTTTTTAATTACTCCATACGGAGTGCAATTGGGGAAATGTTACGGCACTAAATGGTGCTGGCTAGCACTAGCAGGGTGAACTGCCAGAGGCCCTGGCTCGGCTACAGCAGCAGATGGTGGGTGAGTGGGGTAATCAATGGTGAAGAGATTCTGGAAGATCAGCAGTTACAGTAAGTATGCAAATGAAAATTACATACCATGATTCTTGATCTTCCAGAATATCATCACCATTCATTACTGGTGGCTCTATGCCGTGGGAGCAGATGCCTTTAAAAGCTTCAGCAGTAGGGGACCGATGTCGAGAATGGCGCCGCCCATGAGGCAAATGTATGACATGGCGCTCATGGGCTGGTCAGTAACCGAAGCCAGATCCCCTTCTTCCTCAGTTCTGTTCACCAGGAGAGGAAATAAAGGGTAAGAAAAGAAGGGCTGGGGCAAGGGAGCCCAAGAGACAGGCAAAAGGATGTAGGATAAGCCGACCTGGTAGCACAGAGGGCTGAGGCGCTGGATGCCTCATCTCGCGCTACACCGGCGACCTGGGTTTGGGAATGACCTCGGGTCGTAGGGCGCGCCAGCAAGGGGGCAGGAGGGAGGAACAGGATCAAGCAGCCTTACGGTAGCTCTCCTCTCCTGGGGGAGGTGGTCATCCTCCTGTGGTCCCACCACCACTGGGAGGAGGTCCAGTGTTGGCGCAGGCGGAGGGGGCAACACAAAGGGAGAGTGTCTCGACGCACGGCGTGTGCGTTCCTCCACATCTGCACGCATGCCAGAGACAGGGTGGGAGAAAAAAAGGGGTAAAACCTACAAAATCCATTTAAAAAAAAAGGATGTAGGATATAAAAGAAACAAAGGAATAAAAACTGACCATTAGAGGAGAAGAGAGGGTTGGGAGGAGGGTCTTAATAGTAGTGAAAGGATGACCAGGACAACTGGGCCGGGGGGGGGGAAGGAGTGCAGCGGGGACCCTAAGCTCTCAGCAATAGAACAGTGGTGTAAGAAAAGTTGGCTTACTCCCCATTGCAAAAAGGGATTGTTTATGCTCTCCAGAGGCTAAATGACCCTCAAGTAAGATGTAATGGTCCGCAATATTCCAAGGACCAGCCCAGGAAGGGGTAGATTGCAAGGGAAAGAGTACTCCCCTGAAGTCCCAGGAACAGGACTAGAGCTGTGAGTCCTGAAATTGTGTTGCCAGTCAGGGTTGTCCACCCGTAGGTACAAGAACTACAGAAGGTTAGCGGCTCAGGTGTCCCATATGACCAAAACATACTATGGAAGGAAATACTGAAAGCCTCTTCTCTTGAGAGACAGTTTCAAAGGGTCTCACCATGAATTAGCAGTGCAAGGGAGTGCTGACGGAGCAGCCAGCCCAAATCAAGTAGTCCCAGGAAAGTCAGCACTCCAAACCACAAGACATCACAAAACACCAATGTAAATAGTTCAATATGAAGGATTTATTTCGGAAGCACCAATACAACTTATGCCGTGTCCCCAGTGCTTCGGCAAAGGCCTTCTTTCGGGGGGTGTCTTCTCTCGAGAGGCCTGACAATAGCAGAGCCAGGACTCAAGAAATGCACCACTAGCCCAGGTTCCCAGGCCAAAGAGAAACATCTGGGAGCTCAAGAGGTAAGGTGCAGTCCCTAAGAGGGGAAAAATGACTGAGAGAAGGGGGGCCCTGCTAGACGGGCAGCTGCCAGATATAGGAATCCAGAAAGAACTGAAGGATTCCCGTTCTCTACGTTCTCTTTCCCTTACTGTGGTACCCCAAGAAGGGCGAAATTAAGAGAAAGAGAGATATAGCAGACCACCTAAAAGAAAATGCAAGAGGTGAACTGCAATGGAAAGAAAGCTGAATCAGGTAAGGGAGCAGGGCCCCAACTCCCAATATGCTTCCTGCCCCTAGTACGCCTGCTGTCTTGCAAGGGTTCGCCCTCAGAGGCGGAGAGATGAAGAGAGCTTATCCAACAGCAGTCAACTACAGACTGCACCCCCCGCCCGCCAAAAAAAGGGAATGGAAATAAAGGCTTCTTCCATCCTGTTTCCTTCTGCTACTCTCTTTTTTTTTTATTTTTTTTAGCTTTTTTTTTTTTTAACTAGGGAAGGAACTAGAAGAGAAAGGAGGAAAAGAACCTGAATGTGGCTCACTGTTTCTATAAACAACCAGGGACAAGCCCAGAGGGTTAGGGGATGAGAACTGCTCCAATGAAAAAACATTTTTAAGATTTTTTTTTGAGGGCCACAGTAGAGGCATTAGAAGGGAACAAGGCCCTCACGTGCCTCCTTCCCTTTTTTTTTTTTTAGGTAAGTAGGATGACAAAGGCCAGAAGAAAGAAGGAAGATACCCAGAGCCTGGTCATTGTATGGGGCGGGGTGGGTTGCAGTAATAAATGGTGAAGATATTCTGGAAGACCAAGCATTACAGTGAGTGAGTAATTTTCATATCTTCCATGAATCAATCTTCACCATTCATTTCTGGTGGGACTGAGTGCCAGGCTTACCACCAAGGGTGGTGATGGCAAACCCTGAGGGAAAGGGTTGTTTCCTTAGCCTCCTGTGGGTGAAAGTACAGACAGCTGAGGGCCCATTATGGGTCTGGTGAGGCCCGAGACTGGTCAGGGGTAGGCAGTGGCTCCTGTGGCCTAGGAGCAGGAATTTGCCCCACAAGATCACGCCTGGCCCTGTGGGAGAAGTAGGCCCCCTGGAAGCGAGAGGCGATCACCTTATGCTGGGCCAGGGGTGGCAACCGGGAAAGATGCAGCCATGCTGTTTGTCTAATGCAGACTGCAGTTCCCACTAGCCTGAAAGCTACCTCATTGGTGTCGTAGTATGCCCTTGTTTGGTGTCTCGCCAGCTGTAGGCCCTGCGCAGAAAGGTGTATGGCTTGTCAGTTTGCTTACAGTCTGGAAAGGATGCCAGGACCTGTCCCAGCATCACCCACAGGTGCCTGCTATAGGACTGGTGTGCAGAAATGCACAACATGGTGCGCGCCAGAGAGAAGACTCTTCGACCCCAGACGTCAAACTCAGCTGAGTCCGATTTTGGGGGATGGTTGTGCACTAAGTACCTATGCCCAAAGGGGGTGTCTATGAGCTGGACCCCAGAAGTAGTGTGTGGCATGGTTCCTGGAGACCCCAGGGGTGTGCAGTACCTTCGCTGGATGTCCCTCGGGGCTGAAGAGGGGTTGGAGAGATGGAGATAGACATCTCTCAACACCTCGGAAAAAGGCTTGGTCCATGGAGGTATGATATTGCAGTCATGACTGTACTCCCCAAGGATGGATAGCATCAGATGTGCAGGATTGTTTCCAGAGAAATGGTACAATCGTAGCTCCCTCAACATCTCTGAAAGGAACTGCTGGTAACAGGTGTACTCGGCGTCTGAGGGTAGGTGGATAGAAGAGTCCTCTTCCTCAGAGGATGAAGATGGAGATGAGGAGGAGCTGGATTCGGGGCGGTGGTGCTGGGGTTTCAGTGTGGAAAGATAGCCTAGTCTAATGCCCTCAGGTAAGTGAGGAAGGCATTCACTGAAACGATGAATTGTTCCCAGGGAAGCAGCTCCATACGACCTGAAATGCCTGGGAAAGCAGGAGGGTTAGGCAGAAGAGGAGGAGGAGGAGGCAGGTCATGGCAGACTAGGCCAGGTCCTCTGCCAGGGCTACGAGAGTGAACAGGGGACCTCACCCGAGGGGAGGGAGTGTGCAATTCATCCACTTATGAATACCCAACCATACAGCGGTGGTCAAGTTGATGCTTTGGGGGGAAAATCTACAGGTGGGGAGACTGGAGCCAAAGAGGTCCCACAGGGCAGCCCCTATCCCCACCTACCGCAGGCCCAGACAATTCTGGGGAGGCCAAAGGACCTGAGTCAACACTGCAACTCCTACCAGAGCCACCAGCCGCTCTAGGTGTGGAGCATGGCGTTGACCGGAACCTACCAGCCTCTGCCTCACTGGAATGGACTCTGCCCCTTGGCCTAGGCTTTACGACATTAGCAGCAGCAAGTACGTGAGGCAAGGGGAAGCCAGCACTGCGAGCAGCAACAGCCCCCCCCCCGGCACTGCAAACAGCAACGGAGCCAGATTTGGCACCGGGGGTGGTGCTGGAAATCAAACCAGTACCGACAGCAGTGCCCGAACCCAACCCCATGCCATACCCAGCACCAACCTCTCTCCTGGTGCCAGAATCGGCCTGGGACCAAGAGACAGGAAAGAAGTGGTGCTGTGGCCAGCATTGGACTGAGAAACACCCCGGGACAATGCCACAGATGCTAAAGGCCTAGGACTAGGCTCAGAAAGGTCTCCTTCCTCACCAGAGTCTAGAAGTCAGTCAGGATCATCCTGGTCCTCATCCCCCTGATCATCCGACTGCTCAGAAGACAAGATCCAGAAGATCTCCAATGGGCCACTGGCTCCAGAGACCTTCCTTCTCCCAGTGCCACAAGCAGCAGCAGCAGGAGGGGACCCGGCTGCATGGGTAGTGCCGCTCTGCTCACCGGCAACAGCCTCAGCGCCAGGAGCTGAAGTGGCACCAGGTCACGTCCCCAAGGGACCCGCCGTCGTAGGCCCAGGGTATATCTGTGGCCTCACCACAGGGGGTGTCTGGACCCACAAAGGGGTACTGGACTGGGAGGCATGTGCAACCAGCCCCTCATAGAGGGCTGGCTGTCCCACAGACCCATCCCCAAGGCCTCCTGTCTCGGCAAGACGAGAACCACAAGAGGCCGGGTCTCCCTTGGTACGTGTAGTACCAGGGAGGAGCACAGGTAAGAGCCAAGGGGACATTACCCTGGAGTCTCGAGTGCGACACCTGTCTACAAAGGTGGGGGGGGGGGCTGACATTACCTCATTGCACAGATCTAAGTGCAGAAGTCCATGGAGAAGCAGGCATTGCAGTGGTCCATATCATGTTCTGCTCCAAGACAGCTCCCGCAGCAATCATGTCAGTCCCAAACGAACATGTTTCTCCCACAGGGGCACCAACCCATGGGGGGAGACTCTGTCTTCTTGCTTCTTCTTAGGTTTCTGGGGCCCCTGGGATCTGGACATGACTGACTACAGAAATAAAACAAAAGCAGAATAAACGGGACTCGGCACCGTAAAGGGGACAGATAAATAAGTGTTACAATGTCGAGCTAGCGGCGATGGACAGCACCGGGCGTAGTGATGCAGCTGAATATGACAAATGCTCCCACGGAGTGTTACCTCGATGGTGGGAAGAACAGAACTGAGGGGGGGGGGCTGGCGTTGGTTATTGGCCAGCTCATGAGCGCACATCATATGTTTACCTGAGGGGTGGTGCCGTCCCCAACGTCAGCAACCTACCTCTGAAGCTTTTAAAGGCATATGCTCCTGCGGGGTCCTCATGTCTCCAGCATAGATCCACCAGTAATGAATGGTGAAGACTGATTCTTGGAAGATCTTTCATATCTTCCACGAATCAATCTTCACCATTGATTCCCACTTGTAGATCCAAATACCAATCTGTCCCTTCTTCTGAGGGATGAGCTGGCTCACCCTGAGGGTAACAAATACCCTCAAGCCCTCTGTGTGGGGGAGAACACCTGTGAACAGGGGCTTCTTACGGGTCTGGAGATACCCGAGACTGGTCAGGGCTAGGCGGGGGCCCCTGTGGCACAGGAGCAGGAGGGTTCACCGACAGTTCCCATTTGAGTATGGGGGGAAAGAAATTAGTCCTGTGGAATTGCAGTTAAACACCTTATATTAGGCCAAAGGTATCAGATGGGAGGAGCCAAGCCATACTATCTGCCTGATGCAGACTGCAGTTTCTGCTAATCTGGAAAACACCTTGTTAGCATCATAAGGTGTTGTTGACTGGTGGCGCGCTACCTCCAGGCCCCAGGCAGAAAGGTCAATTCCCTGCCTGGCTGTCTTGCTCTGTGGCAGTGTAGCTAAGAGTGTGCTTAGCTGCAGCCATCTCCATTTTAGGGGTGAGGAGCAGTGCACCAGGAGCCCACCCCCAGCGATCTCCCCAGGTAGGAGCAAGCATCATCTTGGACTCCTCTAGACTGCATGGTCCAGCTGGGTCTGGAAGATGGACAGCAGTGGCGTCATGCTTCACGCAGCACCGCTAAGGACTCCCCACCCTCCTTCCCCAACCAGCCTCCCACCCGGAAGTAGTCTCCCTGTTATGGTGACACAAGACGTGGTAAAACCAATCAGCTCACCTTTGCCTCCCTTTCTTCCTTAAATAGTGGTTCTGTCCCTGCTACCCTGGTCCCCCTCCCCTTACTCTTGGCTCCTTCCAGCAATTATTCTAACCTCTCACTCTCTCTTTGCGTAGTAATATTGTAGCTCTTTAAACATCTCTCAATTCACTATTAGATTCACCTAAATCTCATTCTATTTCCCTTATTAGGCAAGTATAATAAAAACAAAACAAAAAAAAGTAATATTGCTTTATTTCAGAATCACTTGCTCCCTTTTGTTATTGCACTGTTCTTACCTCAAGCCATGCTCCATGGCTTCCTTTGTATTCTCCCCCTCCTACTCTTCATATCTTTCCCCCACTCCTCCCTTTATACCCTCCCTCTATACCCCCCCCCTTTCTGAGCCCACACTATCTTCCATCTCCTCCTCGATCTCTACCCAAGCTCCACCAGCTGGTCTCATTAACCATGTCTATTCTTCCTTCGTCCCCCACATTCTCATCCCCCCCACTCCTCTATTCCTTACCCTGGAAATTTACTACAGTAGCCACCAAACTCTTAACTGCATTGCTGCTGCTGTTAGCAAGTGACACTGAACTCAATCCTGGCCCAGCATCCTCCCTCTCCTCCCAAGTCCCTTGTGCTCTGAAAGTAGCCCATCTTAACATCAGGAGCCTTCTACCAAAACTTACTCTGCTTCAATCCCTAGTCTTAGACCTCAACCCTGACATTCTGATCATTACTTGAAACATAGCTGAAGTCTAAAATTACTGACATGAGTGGATTTATTCCTGGCTATTCCCTCATCTGCCAGGACCACGGCACCAGAGGTGGCGGCATTACCATGTATATTACCTCCTCCATCCAATTCACCCCTGTACTGGCGTCTTCCCTCCCGCAAGCCTATGAGTTACTTGTGGTACTGATCTCCCGCCCCTTCTCATTACCCATATTTATTGCTAGTACATATTGCTGCCTCAGCCCATCTCCTTCTTCTATCACCAAACTATTATCTATTCTTCAGACTCACCCCTCCTCTGGCAAACTGCACATACAGGGAGATTTTAATGTCAACTGGCTCTCCCCCACCCAAAATAAAACCGGGACCGAGACCGCCTCACTAAACTTGACCATGATAATTAGCGAACCCACCCATCTAAACACAAAAACTCAAAACCACTCCTTAACTGGCTGGGCTCTCACCAACCACTCACATCGTATTATCGCAGCCAGTATTTTACCTGACACCCTAAGTGACCACCACTTAATCTACTCTGTTTGCAAAGTCCACCGCCCTAAAGCCCCACCTAAAATCCCATTAATTCACTCACACAAATCCTTAAATCTGTCTCCAGTATTAAATGTCCTGACAACCACTGATTGGTCCCCTATTCCCCTTGCTTCCTCGATTGATTCTGCACTGGAATACTTCAATTCCAAGCTACTAGCCATCAGGGACCACTATGCCTCCCTGAGACACACCCCGGTGAGCAGCTCCCACCTCCCTTGGGTCACTGCCAAGCTGATGGCTTGCCTGCATGCCAGAGATCAGGCATGGAAATTACACAAATCCACTGGCTCCCGAACTGCCTTCCAAAAATACTGTTCTTCTAGAAATGCTTGCACCAGGGCAATTAGACTGGCCAAAGCTGAATACTTCTTAGTCACATTAATTTCAAACATAAACCACCCACCCAAATTCTGGAAGGTGGTTCAATCCCTGTTCTCCCCTCCATCCCAGCCCCTGTCACCAGTCCTCAAAGAGGGCAATATCTCCTTATCTGATCCCCTCCCTGTTGCCTCAGAATTTAACACTTTTTTTATCTCCTGTGCCTCCTCACTTCTCTCTACCTCCCTTCTTCCTCTTTACCTCCCTTTACCCCTGAGCCCTCTAACTCATCCCATCCCTTCTCTTTTTCTTTCTGTCCTACATTTCTAACAGATGCCCTCAAAGCCCTTCTTACCCTCAACCCCTCTAAGGGTAAGTGCCCTTCTGGTCTTGACTCCAAGATTCTATACCTGTCTGCTCCTGCTATTGCTTCCCCCCTTGCTTCTCTATTAAATCTCGCTTTCTCTCTTGCATCTGTCCCGTCTGGCTGGAAACATGCTACTGTTATCCCCCTTGCTAAAGGTGGAGACCCCTTCTCTCTGGGTAACTACCGGCCTATCTCTTTGCTCCCCATTCTTGCCAAGCTTCAGGAGCACTTGGTGCTATCTGCTTTGGGATACACTGTGTATGAAAAGCGCTACATAAATGCTGATTCTTCTTCTATCCCAGTTCTCCTCCTACCTTGACTCCTCCTCATTCTTCACTTCTTGCCAGTCTGGTTTCTGGAAATGCCACTCCACTACCTCCTCCTTAGGCTTACTGACTCCGTACTCACGGGTATGGACCAGGGTCTCATCACCTCTGCTATCTTTGTTGACCTTGCCAGGGCTTTCAACATGGTCTTCTACCCCCTCCTGCTTGCCAAACTCACAGCTGCAGGGGGGGTCTCAAATGCATCTACCAGCTGGTTCCACTCTTACTTTCTGCGTAGAACACAATCCGTTTAGAGTAGTGGTACAACTTCCCCTCCCATTCCCATTAACACTGGAGTTCCGCAGTGTTCCGTGTTGACCCCACTACTCTTCTCCATCTTCCTAAATGACCCTCCCTCTGCATATCCTCTCACTTCCATCCACATGTATGTGGATGATACTGTCCTGTATATTTCTGACTCCTTCCCCACTGATGTAGCATCCAGACTTCAGTAAGACTTTGATAAGATCCATCTCTGGTTTTGCTCAAACCAATTATTCTTGAACGCCGGTGTAAACCCTCTACAAATGGGTGTTCCCAAAAAGTCTTCCTTGAGCTTGACTAAATGCTCACTGCCAGGCTGATGTCCTGCGTTTTAGCAGTTTAAATGTGATTACCAGAGCTTGTATAGCCTCTGTGTACTGTCTCTTTAAGAGCTGCCTAACTGCAGCTTAAGTAATCTGAGAGGGAGCTCTGTTGAAAGATGTAACTATTTACTGAAAAATCATTTAGAGCGATAATGATAATGTGGTTTGCCTAACCTGCTTTCTTTGTAGCAAGGACTGTTTCGTTTGTCTCCACTATCTTGGTCCTGGACTGCAAATTGTACCAAACAATACTGGTGAGAGCTAAAATGTAGCCAGACTACAGGAGCTGTCTGAATTCAAAATCTGTAGGAACTTTAGTTTGGAGCTTTTTTTTTTTTTGCACCTTTTTTGTAACTGAAGGGGACCTCTTGCTTTGACTGACAGCCAAATCAGCCAATCAGATCTTTTGGATCTTGCGGAAGTCCCAGGCTGCTTGCAGCTTTCAGTTAGAACTAAGCTGTAAGTTGAGCAAGAAGGAGCTGAAGTGTTTCTGAGCAGCCATCCTGAGTGGATTCGCATAGGAGAACTCTGAAAAGGCTACGTTTTTGGCCTGCATGCCAGTGTGCTGCTCCTGAGAGGGAGAGAAGAGAATTATTTTGGACTAAATCCAAGTTTGTGTGACTAAAGTAAGCTACTGAAGTGGGCCAGGCTCAGCCTGAAGAAGACCGAATATTTTTGCTGAATGCAATCAGCCTGTCAGGAGTTCCAGCTACCCCTAAGCTCCCGGTGCGTGCAGAGACTTTGCGATTGTGACCACAGAGCACTTTGCCTGGTACAGTAGAATTCCCGTACGTATAAATGTGCTATGAGCTGCTAGTGGGTTGTGAGTTAGTTCCCCACTGTGTGAACTGTGTTCTGCTTGCTGGAAGCAGTATCCAGCCCAAAACGAACTGCTTCCGAACTTGTCTCCATGCGGTCTGGGCTTTGCCAAACTGGCCCAGCCAGACTACCCACTGCACAGAGAAGCCATCGACGAGAAACCTGACTGGGGATCAGCCCCCTGCTCCACGCTTGAACAGGAACGATGCCTCTGCAACTTGTGAGGGCCCTGCTTCTCCTAGCACTCCAGATCAACCACCTGCAGTCTCGATTTTCGTCCAACCTGTGTCCAGTCTTGGGTATCGTGAGTAAATACCAGGGTAGCTCCCTACAACAACAGCTTAATCAGAGTGTGTCACCTGATTGTCTTGTTGTTTCGTTTCCTTTATGAACCTAATCTTCTGGCTCCGGATTACAAATATTGTGTACTGTGCATTTTGTGTTTTCCATCACAGGGCCCCAACCAGCTGCAACCCCAGGCAACTGTCCTGGCTAGCCCATCTCTTCTCTACCTGGGTACCCAGAGGTGGACTGTGTGGGGGGACTCAAAGCACATGCATAACTGCTTGACTGATATAACCTTTAAGCTAATTAACCTGATTTTGCCCCTCCCTTGTTCAAGTCCCCTGAATAAATCAGATCTAACTTTTTATGCATATAATCTGACTGTGGTTCCAATTTGTGCTCAAAGTACTGTACTGTTGCTATTTGCTGTGCTTAACCTTGTTTTACAGGGGTTCCCAGGGTCGAGCCAGAGGAATGAGCCCTGGTGGTAAGTGCAAACAGTGTGAGTACTTATGTGGAGTACCAGGGGTATTGTGAAAGTGATTATTGTAGAGGGTTCAGGCCACTAGAGGGGAAAGACGGGGGTTACAGTGTCCCGGAGGGCTGTGCCCAGGTTAGCTTGACCACTACCAACCCTGACCTCCGGGTGGAGGCACCCGTTTCAGAACTCAGGCCTCTTAGCCTGCTACTAGCCAAGCAGGCAGGGGTAGTAGCCCTTGGGATAGTGCCACCTAGGGGTTACATCAAGAAGACAGTCTCCATGACCTTCGCAGGAGGTTGAGACCCTCTCGGCTCCAATCCCTCCCCTCTTACTACACCGTAGATGGGACTTTACTTGAGGACATCGCCTCCTTTAGGTACCTCAGGCTCTGGTTTCACTGGAACATCACCTTCTCTGGACACATAGATGCCATCCACAAAAAACTGCACCCCAAATTGGGTGCCCTATACAGGCACTGTGGATGTATTCCACTGCAGGCCCACCGTGCTCTTGTCCAGAAGATGATCCTACCTATTTTTATTTTTTTTATTATGTGGAGGTGACAGATACACATTTTACAGTCCTCGTTTAGTACAGTTAATACAATGGTTATTCTTACTGGTATGAAACTTAATTGACAATAAAATAATAGTTTACTCAAACCTGTGTCAGTGTTTTTCTTTACACAATGACTGAATTATTGACTTAGCAGGTAATCAACCCCTGGTACATTCAAAACAGAGCAAATTATTCCATGAACTAAAATATGTATAAAATCAGAAGTGAAGGCTACATTCAGGGGGTGTCGCAGGATCAAAACTCTTTCTCAGTGTCAGGGGAGTTGTTGTGGTAAAGAGATGTCATGGGGATAAAGTCTGTGTCATGTCTAGACAAGTACACTACCCAGGGTCTCCACAGTATCTGAGACACCGGGTATCTATTGTGGAGTTTAGCCATGAGGGATTCCATGTAGTAAATATCAAAAGCCACCCCCCTCCAGTCTCCCAAAGAAGGAATAACTGTAGATCTCCATCATCTGGTAATAGCCTTTTTTGCGGCTAAAGTATAAATAGGTAAAAGAGTTTGAGGCCAAGAGGGGTAATATAGATAAAAGGACCAGTTCGGCTGAAAATTCAACCGGCTTCCCTAAACAATCAGAGATCTCCTCCTATAGTTAACACCAATATGGTGTTAACTGAGGATATGTCCAAAAGACATGGTTCAGATCTGCATATAAACATGTACAATTTCTCCAGCATTTGCCATAATGGGCAGGTAAATATTTAGTAAGAGCTGCTGGTGAACTAAAAAAACGGCTATGACATTTCCAGGCAAATTCACGCCATTTAGTGGAATGAGTTACCTTGCATGCCAAGGCAGATGCTCGCAACCAGCCCTGTTCAGGAGTGTCTGATGCTAAATCTTTGCACCAGCTGTTTAAAATTGAAAGCGAGGAATCACCCATCCCTACTCTGAGAATTATATAGATATGTCCCACTTGGTGACCCCACCATTTATATGATCTTCAAGATACTTCCACACCATGAGAATGGGGTCAGGTAAATTTGCGATTACCTCTCTCTGCTGCAAAATATAATTTTTAACCTGGGCATATCCATAAATATCAGTATCCGCCAAACCACAGGTTAATTTGAGGGTTTCAAATGGAATAATACCTGACTGAGATTGGAACTGCCTGAAAAACTGAAGGCCCACTCTCCTCCATCTTGAAAAGGTATGATCTCTAGTGGGTGGAAAAAATCTATCGTCCTCCGAAATGTGTGTGTAAAAAATAGGAAAGAGCTCTAAAGCCTTTATGTGTTTTTAACTTGTGCCATAATTTCAAAATCTGGGCCATGAAAGGTGTGTAATCCCTCATAGGTGGTATCCTGGGCACTGTGGAAAGAGTTACCTTAGTAATATCATACAGATCATTGATTGCAAATTCTAAGTTTTTCCAGGGCACCTCATATGTTGGAGACAACCATAAGGACAATATTTTAAAAAAGGTTGCTAGAGCATAACATTTCAAATTTGGGAGGTTGGCACCACCAAGAGAAAGCGGAAGCTGTAGTAATGACATCCTGATTTTCGGCCGCTGGCCATTCCAAATAAAGTTCGATATAATTTTATCCCATGACTGAAAATAAAATTTAGATGGACGGAAGGGGGTATTTTGAAATAGATACAGTAGTTTAGGCAATATTATCATGCGGATGGTTTCGATCCTATTTTTGACTACGGGGATATAGTCTACTGTGCCGCTCCCAAATCTTCCCTAACCAGGTTGGACTCTCTCTTCCACTCCTTCTGCATTTCTCTCTTGACTGCCCTCCCCATACCCATCATTGTACCCTATACCAATCTCTCTCTCCCTTTCCTCTCTAGCAGACAGATGACTTATCCACTGTGCAAACTTTCTTGCTAAATTCTGGTTTCACTCCCCCCCTCCCATCTCTCTTCCTCTATTTCCCTCAAGCCTCCTTCCTCTCACTCCATTAGAAACCTTGACCACCGTACCTTAACTATCCCTCCCAGGTCCACCTCAGCAGGTCAGGCAGCATTCTTGCCCCCCTTCCCAAAATTACTGAACCCCCGTCCATCCACCACGATGCCTTGCCTCAGGGCCACTCCTCCCTCTTTAAGGACCATTTCTCTCCTTCCTGCTTATGCGCTTAATCTTCACCCTTTCCACAGTTTGCCTCTCTGCTCGTTATTCATGTCAGCACTTACTCAGTTACTCATTTGATGGTTTAACATAGTTCTAGCACACTGTTGTCAGGTTGAAATGACTGTTATTCAGTTTTGTCATCCTGATGCTTGATTATATCTCTTATCCATATATTGTATTTGTATATGTCTCTTGCTTTGTATTTATTGTTTATCCCGCCCCCACCACCCCTGCATCTGGAAATGAGCATTCACTGCTCAGTAAGCCTTTCCTGGTGAAACTTTTAAATAACTAACTAAATAAAATAAATGTGCCCGGTGTGCAGAAATGCACAGCAGAGCACGTACCAAGGAAGAAGCCATCATTCCAAGGGCATCTACCTGTGTGGAAGCTGCTTCTGGAGGTCACGCAAGCGTGAGGCACTGTACCCCCACGGGGTTTGCAGTACCTCAAGCCCCTAGGAAAGGTGAGGTACATCACCAGTACACCCTGTGGGTGCATAGTACCGTGTGAGGAGATCCCAGGGGGATGCCTGGGTTGGAGAAGGGATGCTTCCACACTCTTCTGGATGCTTCTCCAAAGACTCTAGGCCATGGAGTAATGATAACAGTATCAAGACTGGGAATTCTGAGGAGTCCCAATGCAGGGCTGCCAATCAGTGCTGGCCCTAGCTATTCTGGGGCCCTGTGTGAACCTCCTTGCTGGGTCCCCATAATCAAAGGTTGGGGTGGGCCAAGGAACACCTTCATCCCTACTGTGGTCTCCCTGTGTCTTCATTTTCAGCTAGTTTTGCATCATTTTTTGCATTTTTGTTGAAATAGAACATAAGAACATATGAATTTGCGTGCAGAAATAGGCCACCTGGTCTGTCAAGTCTGCTTGAGTGTGCAGCTAGCACCCTCACCTTGCAGCTGCCCCGCCCCCTCCCCTTCCCAATTATCCCCCCTCACCTTGTCCCATCCTCTTCTGAAACTACCCACTGTCTTACAGGCTACCACCGCCTCCGGTAGAGCATTCCAATCTGCCACAACCCTCTCCGTGAAAAAGTGTCTCCTTATTTCCGTCCTAAATCTTCCCCCCCTCCAATCCAAGGCCGTGCCCTCTCATGTCCCTCCCCCTCCTCAGCCTGAGTATCCCTCCAGTGCCTGCCTTGTTTATCCCCTTTATGTACTTAAAAGGTCTCAATCACATTCCCCAGTACCATCTCTCCTCCAAGGAGTACATGTTCAACTCTCTCAGCCTCTCCTCATGTGGTCTGTCTGCCAGTCCCCGGATCATCCTTGTTGCCCTGTGTTGTACCCACTCCAGTAATTTCACATCCTTCTTCAGATATGGGAGCCAGAATTGCACACAGTACTTCAGGTGCAGCCTGACCAGTGCCCTTTAGAGAGGCAGGATCACCTCCCAGCTCCTGAAGGAGATCCCTCTCGCAGTACAACCCAGCATCCTGTTGGCTTTCACTGCCACCCTCCTACACTGTTCTGTATTGTTCATCTTCCCCATTACAACCACCCCTAGATCCTTGTCTTTCTCGGTGGAATGTAACTGCACCCCTTCCAGCTGGTAACCCCTCCCTGGGTTCTTTGCTCCAAATTGCAGGACTTTGCACTTTTTCGCACTGCACACCAACTACCACGCTTCCAACCACTCCACCTGTTTGATCAGGTCATCCTGCAGCCCCTGTCAACCTGCTGTATCGTCCACCACACCAATTTGGTATCACCAGCGAATAGACTGATCTTATTCCAGATGCAATACAAGATGTCTGCTATGAATATTCCGAACAGTACTGGCCCCAGTACTGATCCCTGTGGCACCCCGCTTGTCATACCCCTTGGAGATAAGAGTTCCCCTACCACCACTACCCTCTGCTGTCTCCCCAGCAGCCAGTTCTCAATCCATTTAACCATCTTAGTCCCCACCCCCACGTATCTCAATTTCCCTCCCAACCTCCCATGCGGCACCAAATCGAAGCCCTTACTGAAGTCCAAGTATATGACATCCACTGCATGACCCTAGTCCAATTCCCTTGTAACCCAGTCATAACACTCAACTAGGTTTGTCTGGCAGGATTTTCTGGAGACAGACCCATGCTGGTGACTGTCCTGGAGCCCACTGTCTTCCATAAAGGTCACCAGCCTTTCCTTAAGTTATTGTCTCCATCAGCTTCCCCACAATGGAAGTTAAGCTTACCGGCCTATAATTACCTGGCTCATCCTTTGATCCACTTTTATGGATGGGTACCACGTGGGCCATCCTCCAGTCATGTGGTACGCACCCTGTGTCCAGGGAGGTATTGAATAGTTCCACCAGTGGTCCAGCCAGGATCTCGGCCATTTCATTCAACACCCTGGGGTGTATGCCGTCGGGTCCTGGTGCCTTATCCACCCTCAGAGCCCTTAACCCCTCCAATACCCTACCCTCAGTGATCACCCTGTCCGTTACCCCCTCTCCCCCCAGCGGTAGCTGCCCTTCTTTCTCCCTTGTGAATACAGAAGTACTCATTCAGTGCTTCTACCTGATCCACCCCTTTCTCTGCCCCCCCACCCCGTCCTTCCTAATCCTCACTATCTGGTCCTTGCAGCTCCTTCTCTCCCATATGTATCTGAAAAAGTACTTTTCCCCGTCCCTGATGCCCTGCACCAACCTCAGTTCCCTGGAGGCCTTAGCTGCTCTGACTCCCCTGGCAACTTCCTTGGATCTCTTCACATACTCCTCCCTATCCTCCCCCTTCCTGGATTTCTTGTATTTCTTGAACGCTGCTTTTTTAGTCTTTACCGTTTCTAAGACTCCTCTACTTAACCAGCTCGTTTTTTTTAGCCCTCCCCTTTTTGCTCTGCAATCTGGTACACGTCTCAGTAGCCTCCAATATCCCCAATTTGATTTTTTCC
The DNA here is from genome assembly GCA_016271365.2 of Neoceratodus forsteri. NCBI lineage: Eukaryota > Metazoa > Chordata > Ceratodontiformes > Ceratodontidae > Neoceratodus > Neoceratodus forsteri. The sequence continues at coordinate 1,620,311,092 of CM028130.1, forward strand.
CATTTCTGAACATAATCGTTAAGCAATGAGGAGATGAACACATCAGTGATAAATTCTGGAGAAATTTGGACAGAGACACAGGGGACCAGGAAGAAAGGATTCCAACTGGCCAATTGAGGCTTTTTGGGGTCCCCTCTGCTTTTGGGGCCCTGTGCGAATGCACAGTTTGCACCATGCTAAGGCCGGCTCTGCTGTTAATCGAGACTAGTAAAAGCATTTAAGGCGAGCACCTAGAGCCTCTCCAAGAATCACTGGTACAATGCATACTGTGTAACCCCCTTGTGAGGCTTACCTTAAATTGCCCCCATTTCTCCCGTTTGCCTACTGGTGCTGGTGGTGTCCCCCCAATTGTCCTCCATCTTCACCACCACAGCCCGAGTCCCTTTATGTGCTCCAGGGCCCCCGTACAGCCCCTGTACTTGATTTCAGCCCATACTGGGCTTAAGGAGCTGGGTCATGAGCTGCCGCTTTTCCCTGGGGCACAAATATGCAAGCCGGCAGCCATGCATGCACAGAAGTGCACTTGGGTTTCCGACTGTGTTTGCGGTCAACCAAATGGTCTCTTGGTGGTCCACTCCCAAAAGTTGCTTAATCAGGGACCGGAGACTTGGACAAGGGCCAAAAGAGCCGCCCTCTTGATAGTTTAAATGAAAAGCACCAATCACGATGTGTGTTGGGCACTAGCCTCATGAATATTAATGAGTTCATTTAAATATCGATGTGAGAGCCTGTCTACTGCCTGGGGGTACTACATTACGGCAGTAGCAACAGGCATGGGGTTCATTCAAAATATTAAGTATTGTGATTGTTTTATAGAGCACAAGTACAGCTACCTGACTGTGGGGTAATTGTAAATAAAAAGTAAAAACACTTAGGCCAGCCCATCGGTGCAGTGGTTGGATTTCCACTTGCGATGCTGGCAACCCAGGTTCTGGAGCGGACTCGGGTCGCTGGAGGGCCGGCCGGGGGAGAACGGCTTGAGCGTCCCATGACAGCTCGCCTTCTCCAGGGGGAGGGTGGGGGCCAATGCCCGCAACCTGCCTGACCCCGAGCGGAGGCTTGGGGTACAGCAAGCCCCGCTTGGCGGGGAAGAGCGGCCAAGACATGCAGTGGATGTCAGCGAGTAGCGCCCTGACTTCAGAGGCACACACTGTGTGAGGGGGAGTAAATGGGAAAATGCCTGCCGACTCCGGGAAGAATGACTGCCTGAAGGATGCCTCCGATGTACCCCCGCTCACCCAGCCACCTGACAACAGGCAAAATTACGGGGTGTCTGCCGCCTCACCTCATCCCCGCTTGGGGGGTGGCAAGCTGCAGCTTCATGGGGCCAGGAGGTAGGTTTGGGTAGAGTGGGAGGCAGGAGGATGACTCCTTGGCAGCCCCGACGGGTCGGGGTCAGCAGGATGTAGGGGGATAAATAGCAGTTTCAAAAAAAAAAAACTAAAAACACTGGCTGCACCAGAACTTTTAAAGTGGGGAACTGTATAGACTGCATGGGGACTGTAAATAGTGGCAGCCATGTTTGTAGCTTTTTAGCCAATCAGGAGACAGGATTTACCACAGAGACTCTCGGGACTGTGCCAGAGACATCTGGGGGGAAAAACAGGGACAATCATTGGCACCCAATGTTTAACCAATCAGAGTGCTAGAACTGTGGCTGACAGTTTGGGCAGCCAACCGGATCTTAGAGACTTTGCTCTTCAATTTAGATGGACTGTTTGAACTGAGTCAGTCTAGAGAGAGTTTTCAAAGGGTTAGGAGGCTCTGCTCGCAGCTCGGAGAATTTGGAGAGAGGCCTGCTTTACTTCTCCTTGGCCTAAACTCTGCTGAGTCGTTGGGACTGCCAAGTCTGCAGATTGAACTGCAACTCTCCAAAAAGGGAGAAAATAAATAATTTCCTCAGGGCTAAATTCCAGACTGAAAGAGGGTCAGCTTGCCTGAGAGACCCTCTAGGTGTGTGTCCGTGAGAGACTTGTTTGCCCCAGGGACTGCACTTGAACCTGAAGCCTGGGGCCACCAAATTTGTCTCCAGCCTGTTTGCTAAAGGGGGAGACCTGGATTTCTATTTTGCCAGCTTACACTCCAAGGACTGCAGATTGCAAGTAGGTAAGCTGCGCGGCCTATCTGAGACTGAGCCAGAAGTTAAACTTGTGATGCCAAACAATTTTCCTGAGCGACTGTTGCTGCCTGTTTCACCAAAGCTGCTGAGAGACCGGTTTGGGGAGTCAGCTCCTGCAGAGAAGCACGGGTTGCGGCCACACTTGGGAGTTATGCGGTGATGTGGGGGTGAGTCCTGATAGCCCTGGTTCCTGTATCCTGGTCCTTGCCAGAAAGGACGAAGTCCTGCAGCCTGTAGCCACACGCCAGAGAGCTACATCCTGCCTCGTCAGCCTGGAAATCAACCCAGATCCTGAAGTCCTGGTTCAGTAACTACAACAGGGTTAACCCTGCAACACAGAATAAACGTGCTCTACCATTTGATTCACTTGCTAAGTTCTCATTGTGGTCAAGACTATTTTGCAGGCCATCGGGTCTGAGGATTACAAGTTTTGGGTGTTCAAAAGTTGTTTATGTTCCTACAGCCAAGTGCAAAAAAGAGCATTAGCCATTTCTTTATTTAAGGGCCCCAACCAGCTGCAATGCCAGCCAACCCGTGACAACACTTCAGGCTTGCACCTAGTAAGACTCTGGGTACCCAGCAGCTGTGACTGTACTGTCCAGTGGGTTAAATGAATGTAAACGACTCTAAGAAAATCAAAAGCTTTCTTTAAAGTAAAGTTTGATTCACGTCCCCTTCCATGTGTTCAAATCCCCAAATAAATCAGTTATTTGTTTGAATGTTATATTGACCCCTGAGCATATTATTACTGAGTGCGGGGTTGATGCAAGTAACTGAAAGGCGCAGTGTAGTTGTTGAAAATCTTTTATTACAAGTGCAAAGGGTGTTTTCCACACTCCAGAACCCTGATGGTAAGTGTGGTAACTGTGAGCATATTATTAGAACTCACCAGTAATTGTACCTTTGGATGCAACGTAAAGTGTTTTGTGTAACTCCATATGTGGGACTACTGGGTAGGGCTGTGGGTAGGTATAACTTCCCAGGGGGTTGTGCTAGCTTAACATCTAACCCACTTGAAAATCACTCTGGGTGGAGGCACCGCGCAAATAGCATTATTGTTTGTACTGAGACCCTTGTGCTAGGTAAATCAGAATCCAGGCCCCCCAACCTGCGTTCAAGGCAGCAGGCAGGGGCAGTAGCCCATTGGGAGGTGGTGCTCGGGTTACATCAGCAGCTGAAGGAAGGTGGACAGATAATACTTTGTCCTCTGAGGAGGACGTAGATAGCAATAAGGTGTTGCCTCCAGGGACCATTGGTGTTAGGAGGAAGGGCCTGTACTGTGGCCTGTCAGAATCCCTGTGCCAGCTCTCTACGGCACCAGTGAAAGCTCAGTGTTGGTTTCACTCTAATGGTCTGAACAAGGGCATCCTCTCCAGGAAGCGGTGAGGCCCAGCTAGAGGGGGCTGAGAATTCTGGTCTTGAGGGCCTCAGCCTGGGCAGCTGAACTGCATAGGGGACTTCGCCTGAGGGGACAGCCTAGCAGATTCACCTGAAGGGTGTCCTCCTACATCTGACTGGTGCCCATGTGGAGAATCCAAAGGTGAGGACAGCGGAGCCATACAGGTCCCACAGGGTGACCTCAGTCCTCACCAGTAATGTTGATGTCTATGTCAAACAGCTCCAGAGAAAACTCCATCTCAAGACCATTATTTGACCCTAAGTCAGCACTACCTCTGGCACTAGGATCAGGATCGACTCAAGCTTCAGAAACAAGGTTCTCTCCATCACCATTGGTAGTACTGCCTTCAACACTTTGCTCAGTGCAGACTTCAACATCATGCTTGGAGCCATCACCTTCCTTGATGCTGCCAGCAACTTTAGAGTTGTGGACGACTTCTGAGATGACATCATCATCAGCACCTCGCTCAGAGCTGGACCCAGGATCAGCACCATTGCCATCGCCCCCTCCATCACAGTGTCTGGAGCCGTCACCCTACTTGGTGCTGCTAATGACACCATGGATGGTTACAACATCCAAAGTGGCAACAGTACGGACAACAGCCTTGGTGCTGGTCCCTCTCCCAACACCGTGAACAGTCTCAGGAGAGAGCCCGGCATAATTCACGGTGTCACCTGTCATGACATCACCATGAACGGTGACAACAGTGCAGGCAATGTGAGAGAACAATATTGAGGTGTCTACCAGTGTAGACCAAGCATATAACTGCAGCCTCGCCACTGTGGATGTCTGCAGCTCAAGGCAGGCAGAATGTGGAGTATCCAGAGTCGACTGTCCACTTGACCCATTCAATGGAGTCTCCGACACCTCAGTGCAGTGAGATGGAGGTGAACTCTGTACTTTCATGGAACCAGAGGTCCCAGAAAAAGGCCCAGAGGAATGACCTAGAGACCTGGTTTTAGACGAACGCATGCGAGGCCTGCCTCCCAAGGTGGGAATCGGGTGACCCTACCTCAATGCGTGGTTCTTAAGGGCACAATAGTCTACTGAGAAGCAGGTATCACATGCATCCATACTGTGCTCCAGTCCAAGACAGGTCACATAAGACTGATGCCAGGCACAGCCAGTGGTTTCCTACAGGGGCAATGAAGCATAATGGGTGGCTGCTGAACTTTATTTGATGACTTGGTCCCTTTTTTATCAGACTTCGGCATTGCAGTAAAATAATAAAGACAGGCAGCACTGCAAATAAAGAAAAAATGACAATGATGCAGTAAAAAAAGGTGTGATGCGAATTGTGGCACTGCGCTCCCATGGCATGCGCTTGAAGACGGAAAGAACACAGCTGAGGTTGGTGAGGAGCAGGCAACAGTTATTGGCTAGCACATGACACCAAGTCGGGGTTGCACAGGCACCATGCCCAGTAGCTGTGGCCAGCCCCCCTGGCCAAAAGCTTTACTCCTGCAGGACCTAATGCCTCTGGCCCAGACCAATAAGTGGGACTCACTGGTGAAGACTGATTTTTGGAAGATCTCCTTCTGCTTCTCTGTCTGCCAGTGGTGCATTTCATCTTGCTGCTGACCTGGCAGCATGAGCAGCAATGCCAACAGCCACAAGCAAAGCTCGAAGAGGGCCACCACACAGATGGTCCACCAGTGCCCTCTGTTGCAAGCCTCGGAAGGACCTTCTCACTCGACAGTTCAAGGAAGCAGATGCATGCCAGAAGAGCTGCCGTAGGGAGGTGTAGAGAGAAAGCCACATTTCAGGGGTTGGGGGGCTTGTCTGTATGCTTCAATGCACCACAGGATACAAAGTCAAACAGCCCCATTTACACTCCCATCCAATACCCTCTTCAAGCACTGACACCAGCGCCCTCTAGTGGCAACTTACTAGTGATAAGACTATTTAACCAAAAAGTGATTTTTCAATCTTTGTAAATATGTTCTACTTTATTACAAAATAAAACGCAAAACTAATTTTCTAAGTGCAGTAAGAGTCTTCAGGTTATGGGGTGTGGGGGACGCCTGCATTTTCAGGGGCTGTAAGACATGCCGCCTAAAAAGTCAGACCTCACTATGCCCCTGGGTGTGTGGATACCCATCAACAGCCCATACCTTGTTGGTTCTTATTGCTTACATGCCTCTCTACCTGTAAGCATTAAAATGAGTAGCACTGGTCTTAAAAGAATGCCTGTCCTCCCAGCACCCCACTCCCCAAACAACAACCCCTCCCCAATTAGGCTTTTAAACCTTAACGTAATTTTTTTTATCACCTGTGTTAATATCCGTTTGGATGTGCCATCCATAATGCAAACATCCCCAAAGGCTGCACGCCACCATTCCACATTCTCAGTGTGGCGCCGCTCACTATTTTACTTCATACATTCAGTGGTGCGGAGTCACACTGGGAACGTGAAATAGTGTGGCACAGTTCCAGGGATGTTTACATTATAGCTGGTACATCCAAACAGATGTTAAGCAACACAGGTGATTAAAAACTGTTGGGAGGGGGGGCTAAAAGCTAATCAGGGATTGTGGTTTTGGGGTGAACAGATGTTCTCCATTAAAAAGCAGAGTAAACAGCCTAAATGCATAGCACATTTCTTAATTTAAGAGTAATAATGGATATACTATATTTAGTGTTCATTTTGTTTTTACTTTATGTTTATGCCCACCTGCAGTTTAGCATTTCTTTCAGCCCCACACCCAGTAGCTCCCTAGCCCCTACCTGCAACCATTCTTCCATGTAAAAGTAGCAGCTTAGGATGGGGCACACACCAGCCGCAAAGCAATGTCCGCACAAATACTGAAATCTAAACCTTTTTAACAGAAAAATGTTAAGAAGTCAGCTATGTGACGACACATGAACCTCTCCCACGTAACAGTTGACAGTTTCTTGCTGCAAGCGCTTTATCAAGACTGGGTCACAAAAGTACCAACAATCTCACTGACCCGGTGGCTCTGAGGATTGAGGCACTGGGCGCCACACCTCACTCCACGCCGGCGACCCACGTTTGGGAACGGGCACGGGCCGTCGGGGGTCGGCAGGGAGGAGAAGGATTGAGCATCCGCTGGACAGCTCTTCTTCTCTGGGGAGTGGGGCGGCTCCGGCAGTCGGAGATTGTCTGGCCCCTAGTGGAGGCTGGTGGCAGAAGCACCGATGCTATGCATGGGGATCAGGGAGCGACGCAGACGCTAGATGGGGTCGTGCATGGAAGCATACATGGCGACATCGCGGGCATCACTGCATGGCCACACCGGGGGAAAAAAGGAAAAAAGTATGCCCCCAGAGGATGAAGGAGGGAGCTTGCAGGCCTCGCACCCGTCTAGCCACAGCACAGCAAAAACTCTATCTGGTTCGGGGAGGCCCCCTCTGACCCCACCAGGCGGGCAAGCCTCTGAGTCACTACTGTGCCAGCTGGTAGATGTCAGTCTGCATATGCTGGGGCTCCTCCATATTGCGAGGGTTGTAGGGGCGGGAGCATAAATAATGAATAATAAAAAAAAAGTAGCAACAACCTTATGTTCTACAAATCAATTAAATATTTAAAAATAGTAACCAAAAAGTGCTTATTCAAACAAGGTGTCATTCAAACAGGGTACACGGGTAATTTAAACACTGTGCGCAGCACAACTAATAAAAATACAGAGGAATGAAGGGGAAAGGGGGGTGGAACAGAGACCTGAGCTGAAGCAAATAAAAGACAGGCTGAATGATAATCAAAACACCCTTAATACCAGAAGTTAAGGGTAGAGGTCAAAGGGCAGATAGGGGGAAGGGGGAGGAAGGATGTAACAGGGTAAGGAAAAGAAATGGAAATTGCGTACTTACCGTAATTCTTGTTTTCTTGGACAAAGTCTCCACCACTCATTCACACTAATGGGACTATGCAGGAGGTGCTAGAACCCAGCGGGAGCCAAAAATCTTTAGGAGGGCCGGCGCCGAGGTAGGACCACAAGGAGCGACGACCCTCCAACCGCCTCAGTACCTTTTTTACCAAGGAGGTGCAGCATAAATTAACTTAGTAAAACTAACCTATGTCAGATATAAGATAGTCCGAATGACCCCTGTAAGAATGGTCAACTCGACAGGGTCTTCGCAGCTCAACAACGAGGGGGTGAAGACCAAAAACAGAATGAGTGAGCTTGGGGTATGAAGGGTGGGCATGTAAATGAGTGGTGGAGACTTCGTCCAAGAAGATCGAGAATTACGGTAGGTACGTAATTTCTATATCTTCCTGGACATAAAGTCTCCACAACTCATTCACACTAATGGGAGAGTACCGAGCTAATAATCCCCCGAGACAGGCGGCAGGAGAAAAGGAGCTCACTTAGGACAGAAGTCCATTAAGGATTATCCTGCCAAAGGACTGATGCTGTCTGGCATGGACATCCAAAGCGTAGTGCTTTACAAAAGTGTGTACAGAGCTCCGAGTGGCCACACTGCAGATCTCCGCAATGGGCACGTTTAGGATTTCTGCCAGAGATGCCACAACTGCTCTGGCAGAATGCAGGTACACTCTGCCTTCCAGCTTAACCTGTGCCATGGAGTAGCACTGGCAAAGGCATGACTCTAGTCAAGCTGAAATGCATCTGATAGCAACAGGCTGACCCAGCCGGGCCGTGCTGAAGGAGACACATAGTTGTTCTGATGTGCGGATTTCTTTAGTTCTGTCTAAATAGAACTGCAAAGCTCTCTTTACATCCAGAGAATGCAGGGTGCGCTCCCCCTCATTCTGGAAGTTCACAAAGTAGGCTGGAAGGACCAAGGGCTGATTCAGATGGAGTTCTGAGACCACCTTGGGAAGAAATTTAGGGTGGGTCCTAAGAACCACCTTGTCTTTGTGAAATACAGTATTTGGCGGGTCTGTAACCAAAGCATGTATTTCAGACACTCTGTGAGAGGAGGTCATGACTACAAGGAAGACGGTCTTCCAAGTCAGAAACTTCAGCTCACAAATAGCTAGGGGCTCGAAAGGTTTATGGGTGAGCATGTCTAGCACAAGGTTAATGTCCTAGGTAGCTACCAGTCATCTGACTGGTGGCCTTGTATGCAGTATGCCCTTAAGAAACTTCTTGACCACAGGGAGCTGAGCCAGAGACACAGAATGTATGGACTCGTAGTACGCTGAGACTGCGCAAAGGTGAACCTTCACGGTTGAGTATTGCAGACCTGTGTTCAAGAGATCTAGAAGATACTCTAGGACTTTGTTTGGCGAGCAGAAAAAAGGATTCCAAGAGGATTTTGCGCACCATATGGAGAACCCCTTCCACTTTGCCAAGTAAGTTTTTTGGGTAGCTCGCTTGCGTGCCGCTAATAGAATGTCTGAGACCCTACGTGAAACGTTAAACCTGAAACGTTAAGCCTGTTCATCTCTATCTCATCAGGAGCCAGGCATGGAGGTGAAGAGACTTCAAGTTGGGATGGACCACAGGGTCCTGGGTCAGCAGGTTCATATGAAGTGGAAGCTGTCTTGGTGAAGTTTCCGACAATCTGTTGATTAATGGAAACCAGATCTGACGAGGCCAGAATGGGGCGATGAGGATCATTCTGCCCCCCCTGTACCACCAGTATGAGCAGCACCCTCTGAACTAGGGGAAGAGGAGGAAATGCGTACAGAAAGCGCCTTGTCCACCGCAGTCTAAATGCATCCTGACAAAAAATGCCAGGTTCTGGATTTCTGGGGCAGAACAGAGGCAGTTTTGTGTTGAGTGGGGACACAAAAAAGTCCAGGTCTGGGGTTCCCCACTCTTCAGAGAGTGACTGCACGATGTTTGTGTTGAGAGACCACTTTGAGGGTCTGTCTCCGTTCTGCTGAGATGATCCGCCAGATCGCTCTACACTCCCGGCAGGTAGACCGCCTGGATCAGAGCTTTGTGCGCCGGGCACAACTTCCACACTCTCATCGCTTCCCTGCAGAAGGGGTAAGAGAGTGCTCTGCCCTGCTTCTTGATGTAGTACATCACTGCTTTGTTGTCTCTTTGAAGGAGAATGATTTTGTGACAGAGTATGTCCTTCAAGGCTCGGACTGCATACAGGGCGTCTCATTTCTAGCACATTTATGTGAAGCTGAGACTCATCCTGGCTCCATCGACCCTGATACATAGATACATAGATACATAGACAGTGTCGGCAGATAAGGGCCTATGGCCCACCTAGTCTGCCCATTTGAGCTTGTAAGTTCAGTTTGTTTTCCTAGAAGTCTATTTCCCCTTACCCCTGACCTCTAGAATTCCTTTATGTCTATCCCATGCATTCTTAAATCCCGTGATTGTTTCGCCCCACCACTTCCTCTGGCAGGGTGTTCCACTTGTCCACCACCTTCTCTGTGAAGAAATTCTTTCTCATGTTTCCTCTGAATCGTCCTCCTCCAACTTCATCCCATGCCCTCTAGTCCTGAAACATCTTTTTCGCTTAAAAATAGTGTTTTCCTGCACCCTGTTCCTCCCTGTAAGATACTTGTATGTCTCTATCATATCCCTCTCTCCTCTTCCTCCAGGGAGTACATGTTCAGTTCCTTCAACCTGTCTTCATAGGACTTGTGATGCAACCCATGCACCATCTTTGTTGCCCTCCTCTGAACCTTCTCTACCCTCTCTATGTCCTTACGTAGGTATGGTCTCCAGAACTGTACACTGTACTCAGGTGGGGCCTCACTAGTGTCTTGTATAGCGGAATTATGACCTCCCTTTTCCTGCTGGTGATGCCCTGCCCATACATCCCAGCATCCTATTTGCTTTACCTGATGCCTTGTCACACTGTTTCCTACCTTGAGGTCATCAGAGATGACAACTCAAGATCCCTTTCCTGCTTGGTGCATGCTATATCCTCACCCCCCAACTGATATATTGTGCCAGGGTTTTTGTGCCCCATATGCATTATCTTGCACTTCTTTGCATTGAATTTCAACTGCCAAACCCTTGACCATTCTTCAAGTTTCTGCAGGTCCCTTCTCATTCTGTCTACACCTCTGGTGTGTCTACTCTGTTACAGAGCTTTGTGTCATCAGCAAACAGTGAAATTCTGCCTTCTATATCCTGTGCAATGTCACTGATGAAGATGTTGAATAGGACCGGTCCCAGCACTGATCCCTGTGGCACCACTGGTCACTCTTCCCTCTGTGGAGTGACAGCCATTTACCACCACCCTCTGTGTCCTGCCACCCAGCCAGTTACCTACCCACCACACTACTGTCCTGCCCACACCCATATTCCCCAGTTTGTGTAATAGTCTTCTATGTGGCACAGTGTCAAAGGCCTTGCTGAAGTCCAGATAGGCCATGTCCACTGCCTCCCTGATCCACCTCCCTAGTCACCCAGTCAAAAATTCAATGAGGTTGGTCTGACATGACCTCCCCTGGTGAAACCATGCTGCCTTGGGTCCTGTAGTCCATTGACAACCAGATGTTCCACCAATCTCTCCTTCAGTAGTGCTTCCATGATCTTTCCCACTACTGAGGTGTGAGGCTGACTGGTCTGTAGTTCCCTGCTTCCTCTTTGTTCCCACTTTGTATAAGGGGACTACATCTGCTGTCCTCCAGTCTTTGGGTACCTCCCTGTTTCAGTGATTGGCTGAACAGGATAGCCAGAGGTTCAGCCACCACTCTCTTAGTTCTTTAGGACCCTGGGGTGCACCCCATCTGGCCCCATTGCTTTATCAGCTCTTATTACTCCAGTTCCTTCAGGACCCTTTCTCGTGTAAAGGGACTTGTGTCCATTTCTGCACCATTCTCACCCCTTGTACTCCCTTCAGACCCATTACCCCCCTCTTCCTTAGTAAAGACTGAGCAGAAATACCTGTTCAATATGTCAGCTTTACTGTTGTCATCCTCCACGCGGCTCCCTGGGTGTGGAGATCCTGGCAGTGAGCTCCCCATCCCAGCAGGGACCCATCTGTGGTGATGGAGATCTGGGATTCTAGAGGGGCGAAGGGATAACCTTCCAGAAAGTTGTCTTCATGAGTCCACCAGGTGAGTGACTGTTTCAGAGTTTCCATCACCTTGATGTGAAAGGACTGGGGATGTGTGGTCAGGGACCACTGAGTGCAAAGCATCCACTGAGTAGTCCTCATGTGAAGACAAGCCACAAGCACAGTGAACACCGAGGATGCCATTAGACCCAGCATCCGTTGCATCGAGAGAGCTCGAACTGAGTCGTTCTCTCTGATGAAGTGAGCCATCCAAAGAATGTCATTCCTTCTGTCTCCGGAAGGAAGACTTTTGCACTGGAGGGATCCAGAAGCGCTACTATGAAGAGGAGCCATTGGGAGGGCTGTAGCTGTGACTTTCCCAAATTTAGCAGGACTCCCATGGACGTGAGGAGTAGTGTTTACCCAATGCCACAAATCTGATGTATTTGTGGTGGTTTGGGTATATGAAAACATGCTGATAGGCATCCTGCATGTCCAGGGAGGTCAGCCAATCGTTTTGATGAATCAGAGGTAAGAGTGTACCAAGTGATATCATCTTGAACTTTTCCTTGTAAAGGAATTTGTTTAACTTCCTGAGATCGAGAACTGGGCACATGCCACCTATTTTCTTTGGAACTAGGAAGTAATGGGAGTAGAAACCTCTGTTCCGCTGATCCAGCGGGACTACTTCTACTGCCCTGTTGTTTAGAAGGTCTTATTTTTCTTTAACTGAAAACAAAAATAATAAAAACTAATCAATACTGAAACTTTACAGCTGCTGTTGTACAGATATGAAGTTCTGACTCCCGGCGGGCAAGCAACGTAGTCACTGAAGCGCACTCGACGGTGGGGAAAAAAGGAACTGAGGTGGTTGGAGGGTCTATGCCAAGGTTGCCTATAGGTAGCCTATATGGCACGAGCCGAGCTCGTGGCACCACTCCTCGCTGTCCTACCTCGGCGCCAGCTCTCCTGAAGATTTCTGGCTCCCGCTGGGTCCTAGCGCCTCCAGCGTAGTCCTATTAGTGTGAATGAGTGGTGGAGACTTTATGTCCAGGAAGATCAAGATAACAAAGAACTAAAAATGCAAAAGCTGCTGTGATTTCTTGAAGCTTTTTCTGTAGGAGCCACCTAAAATGCGCATAAAACCCCCTGTAAGATATGCTCTCATATAAAACTGTAAACCTTGCAACTCATGTAAGCTTGGTCATACCCCCAAGTGGGGACAGAAAACTGAAGTGGCACCCCTTCAGTTACTGTCAGGAGGGCAACAGGAGGATATGTACCAGAGCCATCATCCGTTGTGCTGGGGGGTTTCCATCCCCATTTTAAGTCACAAGCAACAACGTCACAGCAGGTACAGGCACACTCTGCATGCTGATGTCAGGTAAGTCTCCACCCTCCCAGAAGTGCTCCAGCTACACTGCCACCTGTGGTCCTCCAGATGGCACTAATGTGGTGGAATATGCTACCCTACCTCTCTGAATGAGGACAAGTGTGCACTGGGAGGCTCAATCCTCCCCCACCTGGCTGGCCCCCGACATCCCAGGTTCATTCCCAAACCCGGGTGATTGGTGTTGTGAGTGGCAGCCCTTATGGCAATCAGGGATGAGTGAAGCGGGCCAGGAATTTAGTAACTGATTTGTCCAAATTCCAAATCTCACTGCCTGACCTTGTTCCAGCCTGTGTATTTACTAAGCAATAAAGCATGACAGGGTACACATTAAAGCATTTGTGATTTATGCCCCAGGGGTTTTATGAGGCATGTGGCCAAAGGCCAAATGTTCTCACAAACCCTGGGAAGTGCATCTCAAATGCTTTAATGCATACCATAAGAATATAAGAATGTGCTGGCAGATGGGGACCACAAGGTCCATCTAGTCTGCCCATTTTACTAAGCCCTCCCTAGTAGATTCATCTTTTCCTGTTTCTGCCTCCCTAGTACATTTATCCGTTCAGATTACCGCAATGTCTATCCCAAGATAGCTTAAACCCTTTTACCATCTTTGCTTCCACCACCTCCTGTGGTAGTCTGTTCCAAGGCTCAATCACTCTTTCTGTTATGAACGTCCTGATGTTAGTGTGAAATCCCAGCCCTTAGGCACCTGCTGTGGCCTCTAGTTCGTAGTTCTTTATTATCGATAAAGAGAGTCTGATCCTGTACTGAGTTTATACCGTTGAGGTATCTGAATGTCTCTATCATGTTGCACCTATCTCTTCTCTGTTCCAGGGAGTACATATTTAGCTCTCTTAGTTTAGCCTCATAGGGCTTCTGGCGCAGGTCCTGAACTATCTTTGTGGCTCTTCTTTGCACTGTCTCTAACCGCTCTATATCCTTTTTTAGGTGAGGTCTCCAAAACTGGACACAGTACTCGAGGTGAGGCCTCACCAAGAATCTGTATAGCGGGATGATCACTTCACACTTTCTGCTTGAGATAGCTATGCTTATGCACCCGATCCACTCTCTGATCAAGGACATGTCTTGCTGCTGGAACCGCCGACTGCAATATGAGAAACTAAGGTAAATGCAGTTCAGTATAGTTCAATGTATACCCTGAAGTATATTATTGCACATATAAAATGAATTAGGTGTAAAAAAAAAAAGGCTTTTGGAGACATGGACATGAGATCGGAGACCTGATCAAGTGGTTCTGAAGAATTAATATGAACCTTGAAGCATATTCAGCCAATCTGGAAGCAGGACATTTCCAACCAATTCTATAACCCATACTATACCACAGTCATGTGATCAGATTCCACCAATCACAGTAGAGGATCTCCCCAAACCATTTTATAATACTGAACATTAATACCCCTTACCTTACTGACTGAAAGGTTGGTCGATCTTTCCTGATCTGCTTCTGTGTCCTTTTTGTCCTCTGGGGCCACAAATGGGTTATCAGGTGATACTGCCACAAAGGTGAAATGGCTGATGGTCTCCAGCCCAGTAGGAGGCAGTCTCTTTGCTGGATAGGGCACCACTGAGAAAACAGCTGGTGGAGGGATTGGTGGGCCTTTAGGCCCTATCCCCAGGCCATCTAAAATCTAAAGAAAAGGAAAACAATTACCGTAGTACATAGAAACATAGAAGTTGCCGGCAGATACTGTAAGGACCTCTTGGCCCACATAGTCTGCCCAGTTTTCCCTACCTACTGTGCCACCACAGACCCTACTCGATCTCCGGTCATCTCTTCCCCTTGCCTCATTTCTGAGGTCCCCTTGCATCGGTTCCGTGCATGCTTGAATCCTGTTACTGTTTTGGCACCCACTACCTCCACTGGAAATTCATTCCAGACATCCATCACCCTCTCGGTGAAGAAGCATTTCCTCACATTTCCCCTGAACTTCCCCCCTTCCAACTTCATAGCATGGATCCTGTAATCCACTGGTTACAAGGTACTTCACTATCTTTTCCTTCAGTAGTGATTGCATTACTTTACCCACTACTGAAGTCAGGCCAACAGGTCTATAATTACCTGTCTGCTCGTTTCCACTTTTGAGAAGTGGGACCACATTTTCCCTCCTCTACTCCCTCAGAACCTCTCCTGTTTCTACCAATAAATTGAACAGAGCTGTCAGAGGTGCAGCCAGCACCTCTTTGAGCTCCCCTCAGTATCCTGGCTGAACCCCATCAGGTCTCATTGCCTTGTGTACTTTTAATTGTGCTGGTACCTTGAGGACTTTCTCCTTTGTAAAAGGACTGGTGTCCCCCTCCCTACCATTTATGCCCTTGCCCCTTATCTTTGGCCCATCACCTATCCTTTCTTCTGTAAATGCTGAACAAAAGTATTTGTTCACTATGTCTGTTTCTTTTGATCCTCCTCCTTCTCCCAAACCCCTCCTTTGTTTTTTTTTCCTTACTATCCCCACTTTGGTCTTCCTCTTCTTGCTTATGTATCTAAAGAAAGTTGTATCCCCTTTTTTACTGACTGGGCAATATATGTAGGGCAGTAATGCTGTTTCTTCCAAAGGGATCTCTCAGTATGTTTAACACATGCAGTCACTCCCCTGGAATGAGCTGTTCTGGAGCTTTTTGAATTTTATGCTAATTATGGAACTTAGAAAGAATGAAATTCAAATTCTGCTGTGTAGTCACGCTCACCACTAAACTCTAATGTCAGATTTACTTCTTAAGCTAAGGTGAGCAGTGACCCCTAAAACTAGCTAAATGACTACCAAAAATACAAGAATTGTTTCAAAATTTTGAAAAAACAATAGGCTACACGTGGCAGAACAATTTCTTTTTTAAGCTCCCTCAGTCCAGCATTGTCACCTGACTCCCCTACCAGACAACACGATCCCCCAAGGAGCTTTGGCTTATCCCAGGTGGGGACAAGATGGGGCTGGGCCTGAGCCCCATGTACTGTGAACCTCGTTGGGTCCTCCTCGTGGATCATGGCGTCAGTGGGTGAGGGCCATATCGGACCCTCTCGTCGGTGTTGCAGTGGGGCTGAGTATTTTCTTGAATGCCCCCCCCCCGGAGGCGTGACACGCACGGATATCAAGGTTCATGCCGGCGTCTGTCACGCCCCCCTCCGGAACACCGGAACAGACTCAGGTGAGCTGTGCTTCCAGCCACACCACGGAGGCCATGCACGCACTAAGTCAGTATCCCCCACCCACCCCACCCCACCCCGGATGAAACTAACAGTCCCTCGGACGCTCAAGCCTCCTCCCCAGGCCTGCCCTCTGACGACCCAGGACCATTCCTGAACCCAGGTCACCAGCGTTTTGAGCGGTAGTGTTACTGCTGTGCTGGCGGGCCAGCCGAATAATTTTAATTGTTATGAAATTATAGACTGGGAGGAACACTAAAAGGAAAATCTTTTCCACTTTGAAGTGCAAGTTTTCTTTGTTGTTGGTCCCCTGGAAACCTTAAGCACTTCCATAACCGTCTCAGAGAGATTTAGTCCAGAGAACTCTAGCTCTTCAAGAACCATGCTCTGAGATGCAGAGTTCTCAGATTTGAGAATGTCATTCTGTCCTGAGACAATGTCAGTAGATTGCATCGCAGGGGCAGGTTAATAGGATGCTTCTTGGAGAGGGACAGGAGCAGATAGTACTAAATATGTCTGGAGCTATAAGAATCATTGTTACCAACTCCCTTCTCTGTTTGAGCAGGACTTTCAGCTAAAGTGGGAAAGGTGGAAGGCAAACAGAAACTCCCCTAACTAGCTGAAGACCAGAGCATCCTCTGGGACTGTACCCACTGATGTGGGTCTGCAACAAAACAGTGGGAGCTAGTTGTTCTCCCAGGATGCAAACAGGTCTACTTCTGGTGTACCCCACCCTCCGAGCAGTTGCTCGTACCTGCTGGTTCAGGGTTCATTTGTGGTTTCCCTGAATAATTCAGCTCGGGGGATTTGCCAACATATTGTCCTTCCCTGGGAGGTGTACTGCTGAGAGCCGAACTTCCAGTGAGTACGCTAGGTTCCAGATCATCATCGCTTCTGTGCACAGCTTGGAAGGTCTTGTTACTTCCTGCTTGTTTATGTAATACACTGTTGTGGTGTTGTCTGTTCTAACCTGGACAGACTGACCCCTGATCGGGGAGGAAAAAGCCTGCATTGCCAGATAAACTCCCCATAGCTCCAGGAGATCTATGTGCTCCTGATTCTCCTGTGTACTCCATGTAGCACTTACAGTGAGGTCCTCCAAGTGGGTGCCCCGGCCTAGGAGGGAGGCATCTGTTGTGAGTGCAGCTGTAAGTGGTTGTTGAAGAAAGGGAATTCCTTTCCTGAGGTTGCATTCTTCCTTCCACCATTCCAGGACCCTCAGCAAAGCCCCTGTGATGGGCACTAATTTAGACAGTGGATCCCACGTCTAGGACCAATATTCCCCTAGGTGATACCAAATATCTCTCATTTGGAGCCTGCCCATCCCCCGATTCACTGGAGTGGATGAGGCCATGTGCCCCAGTAAATGCAGGAAATCCCTTGCAGGATTGAGTGGACCTGTCTTGAAGGATTCTGCAGCTGAAATCAGATTTGCTACCCTTGCTTGAGGGAGGAATGCCCTTCCTTGCAGGGTATCCAGCTCTGCACCTATAGAGTGCAGAACTTGTACTGGTTCTGTTTGATTTTTGAACATTTATGAGGACATCCAGGTCCTCCAATGCACCTTGTCACACCCGGAAACGAGCCTTGACTCAGTGTGCCTTTCCCGGTCATCAAATGTTTAAATAAATAAATAAAAATTTGGGAGGACTCTGCTTCCTGGTGTGTTTTCCCTGAGTCTAGCCAGTCATCCAGATGGGGGGACACCACCATTTGCCTTCTCAAATGTGCTGCCACCATGGCTAGGAACTTTGTGACAACTCTTGGTGCTGAGGAGAGGCTGAAGGGAAAAGCTGTGAACTGGCAGTAGCAGTTCCCTATCCTGAACCTGAGGCATTTTCTGTGGCTGGGCTACTGGTATGTGAAAGTAGGTGTCCTTCAGATCCAGCAACCCTAGCCAGTCTCCTATTTGCAGAGATGGGATCACTGAGCACAGTGTTACCATTTTGAATTTTTCTTTCTTAGGTGTTGTTCAGATTATCTCAGATCTAAAATGGGTCCCCACTCTCTGTTTTTCTTGTGGATCCCCTTTCCTGGTGTGAGGGAGGTGCTTTTCCCCCCTGCTTTTGCTCATAGCAAATTTTTCTCTTCCATCTCCAACAGGATTCTTTCTGTTGGGGTGTGAGGGTGGAAACCCTTGTGGTTCTGCAGTTTGAGGAATTTTCTGAACTGAAGGGACAAACCTGGACTCACTATTTCCAGGACCCACTTGTCTGAGGTTATTTTTGTACATTTTAACTTGAGCTTTGGAAACTCATGGTGCAGCTGCACAGCTGGTGCCCCTTCTACCACTACCCTTATAGAAGACCCTCTGTGGAGGGTATTCATAGGAGATACATGCATGGGAGAAGTATATCCTACCTCTTCCCCCCCTTCCTTAAGGCTTGTAAGAAGTGGAGGCCCTTTCCTTCTCAGTGTTGCTCTTGTAGGTGGGTTCGTATTCATCCACCTTTTTCACGTAAGCCTCTGCGATGTCATCAAACAGTGAATTTCTCTCGCAGTGAAAATACATCACTTTTGTTTGAGTGTCCTGGGATAGACCTGTAGTTCTAAGCCAGGCAAATGTCTTAAGAACACTGCAGGAACCATGACCCTAGATGCAGTGTCATTTGTGTATACTGCCACATGGAATGGGTACTTAGTGGCACCTATAGCTGATCTTGTTGTGTCAGGCATATCCTGTGCAAAGTCCCCAGTAGCCCTTTCACTCAGTGCCAGAATGGAGTTCCTTAGGGCTCTCTGACACTGAGCTGCGTATGCCAAGCAAGCTGCCTGTCTTAGGAGCAGGGAAGCTGACATATAGATGTTTTTTTTCCCATGCTATCCTGTTTCCTGAAATCTTTCTCAGGAGGTTGGGAGGAAACGGGCACTTTGGTTTTCTCACAGGTGGCAGCCTAGACTGCACACTCATGACCAGGGAGGGAATACAGGTACTCAGATCCCTGTTCATCCACCTGATACTCTTTCTCAGTTTTCTTACCTACTGCCAACAGCTAAGGTGGGTGCTAACATGATTTTAGAAGTAGTTTTTTTAAGGGATTTAAAGATGCGCAGCATTAACCTCTTTGTGGGAGATAAGCCCATCATATCCATAAATTCCCCCTCATCATCATCTTCCTCTGCTTCCTGTTAGGTGATATTGAGGGTATCTACTATACGCCTCACAAAGATATAGTGAGAGGTATAATCATCTGAGGACCTATGAGGACAGCCAAATTCTTGTTCAGGACAACCATCTGGTTCTATGGGTTCTCCTTTCTCCTCTTCATAGTTAGTCTCAGCCTCCTCCTCCTTCGCTGGCATTGGAGATTGAACTGGTGCCTGTGGATGGGGGACAGGTATATTCATGAAATTCCCCATAGCCTGGAATGCCTGGAGGAATTGCCACACTTTTGTCATGTCCTCTGGTGAGGACATTTTATTTGTGTCCACAGGCGGCTCCTTTCCTTCTTCAGGAGGTGGGATGGGGACACGTTTTTATTTTCGTTTTTTTCTTGACACATACCGTATCTGGTGTCCGCTCTAAGGCTCTTCTGTTTTTGCTGGTTTCAGGGCCCCCCCCCCTTCGGGCACCCTGATTTCTGAACAGCCATATCTTCCTTTTCTGTCTCCTTTGATAGGGACTACTGCTTATTTTGAGGGGCTGGACCCTCATCTGAGCCTTTTGGTGACGTGGAAGCAGACTGACAAGCCATAAGGTCTTCTAATTTTTTAACCCTTTTCTTTTGTGTTTTAGGGCATAAATTAACACACAGTTCAAAAGTACCAAAATCGTGATCTGGACCCAGGCACTTTAAACACAACTCATGGCAGTCTGCCTTTGCCAGGAGTTGAAAACAAATCTTACAGTTTTTGAATCCTGTAGGTCCTGTCTTCTTTTTGATTTGTCAGTCATGCCAAATGCTAATGACCCTGTGAAGATGTCAGCAGTTTCCCACATAAAAAAGTTTTAAATTATTAAAAACCCTATAATGTTTAAGAAGGGTTTAAAATAGGAGAAATGCAGTTTGATTCCAAGTCACAACTGAAATTTACCAAAATGATGCTTTGTTAGGTTAAAGAGTCAAATATCACCTTGGTGCCCAAGAAAAAGAGGAACCAAGGATAATACAAAGAGAAACCACAAAGCAGTTTAAATTTAATTTGTAAATGAAAGAATATTAGAGTGGCTCCCTAAAAGTGGGAACCATACTGAAAAATGTCTTTCTCTGGTTCTTTGGAACCGATGAGGAACAGGAGAAAAGTTGAAATTATACAGAAAATCAGAATAACAACCCTAACTAATGCAGAGTATTGATAAAATAACTAAACACAGTTAGATACTACAAATTTTTTAAACGATAAACCGTAAACCGGTCAGAAGTTGAAGAAAACACTTCGGCGCGACTGCTTTCTTCAGGCAGAGAAATAAATCTGATGTTACCACATAGCAAAGTTTGAATTTCATTCTAAATTCCATAACTGGCATAAAATTCTAAAAGCTCCAGATCGGCTCATTCCAGGTGAATGACGCCAGTTGTTAAAGAGTTAGTGGAGCCAAAACAGGCAGACAGGAAAATAATGCAAATTTTAAGAAGTAGTCAGTTAAAACATTTTTACTTATGAAGTATTTTTCTTTTTCATTTTGCTCATTAGAAAGCCTTCAATGTGATAATATTGTGCTGTATGTGTGGAACAGCTCTTAGCCTGGCAGCTGACATATCTATCTCCATCCCTCCCACTACATCATCAGCATTGTGATCTCACTGACAGTGACATTACAGGTGACTGACCTGGCAGCTACTGAGTGGCTGTTCCTAAGCAGCAGTGATGTCACAGTCAGTGAGGTCACAATGCTGATCATGTAGTGGGGGAGATAGAGACTGGTGTAAATCTAGTGTTTGCAAGCTTTTTATTATAATAGAGAGTTGCTCTTTAAGGAAAATCAAACTTTACAATTGTAGAGTGACAGCAATAGTAACGCTGGAGCAACCTTAATGAGATGAACTGATTATTGTAAGACCCTGTTTTCAGGTTCTGGAAGGGGAGGCAGGATGGGACAGTGAAACCACAGTGAGGAATCCCTGAGAAGAAACAAGTCTATGATGAGTCATTTTGGTTTTTTACCCCAGGAATCCCTCACTTATGGTTTCACGCTGTGCAGGCTAAAAAAAGCAGTACCTTGGGAAACTGGGTTTAGAATCTACTTGGGAAAATGGTTCTGCAAGACAGCAGTTTCTAAGCTGGTATCCCTCATGGACTGTATGTGCAGCCTATAGTACTTGTGAAGGTGTGCACTATTTTCCAGGTAGCTGCATGAAAATGTCTAACAGTGGGATGCCCCTTGTTGATGCCACAGAGGCAGAGGTACCACCTGTGGGGTTTGCTCTTAGACCTCTTGGTGGCATTCTCTCAGCTTTTTCCTAACAGAACTGAATGCAAGAGACTATCAAACAAAAGACAGACCAGCTGCTTGCTGGTTTACCTTTGCCAGCCTCCCACTGGTAATAAGAAACTGAGTGTTCTGGTACCTGACATCCCTTGTCCAGTCCCTGCAGATACTCAGAGCTCACTTTAGGTCAAGGCTGTGCACTTTTTGCTCACTTGGACCAGAGTATTCAGGATATAGCACAGAAAGGGCTAACGAGTGGTTCAGGTGAAATTCAGACACCACTTTAAGTAAGAATTTCTTGCTGGTTTTAAGGACTACCTTGCTCCTGTAGAAGACTATAATTTGGCTCTGTGCAGAGGGATTTCAGCTTGGTTACGTTCCTGGCAGAGGTAATGGCAATCGGGAATATAGTTTTCCATGTGACAGCTTTAGGTCAGCACTGCCCATACGTTCAATGCCCATACGTTCAAATAGAGCCTCTATAAACTGGGCAAGGCAGACGCTGAGGTCCCATGGTGGGACTGGGTCTCTTACCGGTGGGTACAACTGATGGAGGCCTTTAAAGAAACCTTCTGAATATAGGTTGTGGGGGCATGTGACTTCCCCTTGCCTGCTGATGTGTAAGCTTATACTGCTGCTAGGTGTACCTTGAGTAAGGATGGCCTTAGACCTAGGGACTGCAGGCAACCATCTCACTCACAGGTACTGACCTTAGTACCAGGAGTCAAGGCGTCACCAGGATGCAACGCTGAAGTGCCCACAGGTGTAGACCAAGTGTATAGCTTTGATCTGACCACTGGGAGCATCCACGGCCCTGAAGGGCTAACAGACTGGCATGGGTGCTCAGCCGGCCTCCTGGAGGAAGCCGACTATCCACCCAACCTGTGCCCCAGGGCCTCAGATGTCTCAGCGAGGTGAGTGTGTAAAGAGCCCTGCTCTTCCTCAGTAGATATAGTACTGGGAAAGGTCTTAGGGGAAGAGCCCAAGGACCTTACCTTGATGTCCCTGGTATGATGTCAGCCTACAGAGGTGAGCAGATGACGGTGCCACCTCCATCCATGCTTCTCAAAGGTGCGGTAGTCCATGGAAAAACAGACATCGCATCTATCCATATCACGGTCAGCACCAAGGCAGACCAAGCAGTCTTCATGCTGGTCCTGAATGGCAATGTGGCCCCTACAGGAGCACCAATGCATGGGGAGCTGCTGCGACTCTTCTTCTGTTTGGCCTTCTTTCCCTTACACTCTTCAGAACCGGACATAGCAACACACAAAAATTAACAAAAAACAGAAGAGAAAAGAGTTTGGTGCTGAACTATAATGAAGAAAACATTAAAATAATAAACAGCACTTAGTAAAATGGTGCAGAGAAAGAACGGCACTGAGGGTAGCATCTTTCAAAAAAAGAGGTGTGCAAGAACAAGAGGGCACAATTTGAAGATAGAGGAGGGGCGGCTCAGAGGTAATTTAAGGAAGTATTTTTTCACAGAGAGGGTTGTGGATGCATGGAACGGCCTTCCGGAGGAGGTTGTGGAGTCAAAATCAGTGGTGGAATTCAAGCATGCATGGGATAGTCATAAGGCAATTCTGGGGGGTGGGGGTAGGAAGAAGTAGGCTGCTGGTTAACTAGGATCTGCAGCTTATCCAGTAGGTAGGGAAATGGGCAGACTGGGTGGGCCAAGCGGTCCTTATCTGCCGTCAAATTCTATGTTCTATGTTCTATGAACTAAAACGGTGATGAACTGAGGAAAGTATGTGATGCAGGTACGGCATCAAAACTCCCACAGTGTGCACTTGAAGTCAGGAAAAATAGAACTGGGGGTCAACATCAGTTACTGGCCAATCCACGAGTACAATGTTACTGCGTCTTCCTCATGGGCAGCCCAAGCACTGACATTGGTCCCCTAGACTACCAACAGCTTTACTCCCACTGGGTGCTGGTGCCTCTGGCTCGGACCCATAAGTGGGAATAAATGAAGATTGATTCTTTTAAGATCTAGGTAATCCAGAACTGTAAGCAGTCCTGCCTCTACTGTGATTATCTTTCTGGGGCACACCAGAATGAAGATCTCTTCAGTTTGGAGGAATATGCTTTCCTCATTTCTGGTTTCTTGGAAATCTGAAGCACCTTCAGGACATCCTCAGAGAGATTTAATTCCGAGTATTCTAGCTCTTCAAGAACCATGTCATCAGGTGTAGTGTCCCAGAGTCTGGGATTGTTATTCTTCCCTGTGACATAGTCAGTAAGTAATGACTCTGTGACAGATGACTGGATTTTCACTGGACAGGGCTAGAAGCACTGGCCCAGTCGGAAGCTATTAGAATCATTGTTGCACACTCTCTCCTGAGCTTTAGACGTACTTTCTGTATAAGTAGGAATGGTGGGGAGGCATACAGGAACCTCCCTGTCCAGTCCAAAGTCAGAGCATCCTCTGGGACTGCTCCCTTGGCTGGTGGTCTGCAACAAAACTGAGGGAGCTGACTGTTCTCCTTAGAAGCAAATGGATTTATTGTGGGAGTGCCCAACATTCTGAAAACTGTGGCCAGAACCTGTTGGTTCAGGGCCCATTTGTGATTTCTCTGGCTGATTCTGCTTAGAAAATCTGCTAGGACATTGTCTTTGCCTGGCAAATGCACTGCAGAATAACTGAGTTTCTAAGATGCATGGCAGGTCCCAGATCCTCATTGCTTCTGCACAGTCGTAAGGATCCTCCTCCTTCCTACTTCCTTATGCAGTACATTGTAGTGGTGCTGTCTCTTCTGATCTGGGTAGACTGACCTTGTAGCTGGAAGGAGAATGTCTGCATCGCTAGTAATACTGCCCTGAGCTCCAGGAGACTGGTGTGCTCCAGAGTCTCCTGTGGGCTCCAGGTACCACTTACTGTACGATCCTGTAGGTGGGTGGCCCACCCCAGAAGAGAAGCATCTGTTGCAAGGGTACTTGCTGATGACTGCTGAAGGAAGGGAATGCCCTTTCTGAAGTTGCTGTCATCCTTCCATCACTCTAGTGACCTTGCCAATGTTTCTGTAACTGGTACTAGTTTTGAGAATGGATCCCATCTTTGAGACCAGCAGTCTATTAAGTGGAAGTGAGTATCTCTCATGTGAAACCTGTGTAACCCCCCTGCAAATGGGGGTTCCCAAAAGACTTCCAGGAGCTTGCTTGAATGCTCCAAGCCTGAATGGTGTTTGGCGTTTAAGCCATTTATCAGTGAGTGTTTTTAGAACCTCTGGTACTGTCTCTTTAAGAGCTGTCTGCTTGCAGACATAATTAGTTTGTATGGGGGACTGTGTGTTTCTTTGATTGAGTACCACTCAAGTTGCTGCCAATTCACCCATTTTGCAGTCACTAGGAGTGCAAAGGAACCTATCTGAAAGATGTAACTGTTTGCCAGAAATCATTTACAGTAATAATGAAATTACAGTTTGTCTAACCTGCTTTTGCAGTCAGAACTGTGTCTGCCTAGTTCCCCATTCTGGTTTTGAACTACTGAACTAGACCAATCAGTGTGGGGTAAGCTAGCTCTAAAATGGTGCCTTGGACGAATCAGAACTTGGACTCATAATCTGAGCCAGCCCCAAGAGGATTGTATGCAGTGACTCTGGGAGATGTAGTTTAGACTTCGCGCCTTTTGGACCAACAGCAGCAGTCTATTGTGAGTGACAGCCAATCCAGTCAAGAACTGGGAGGAACTAAAAGGAAGTGCCCGGTTTTGTCTGTTGGAGTTTCAGTTTTAGATCTGGCAGTGAAGGGGAAAGAAACCCTGTGCTCCTTCAGTGCACAGTTTCAGTCAAAAACCGTGTGTAAGGCCCAGAGTTCCGGTCTGCAGCTTGTGTCACTGCTTGTTAGGACTGAATCCGTCCTGTGAAAAGAATCAAAGGATCTCTGAAGAGTAGAAACCAGGCTCACCCTGTAGAAGACTGAAGAAATTGTTGAATTGCACTCGGTCTGTCAGGAACTGAATCTGCTGTGTGTTCTCCCGGGTATTGTGCAGTAATTGCGATCGGGATAGAGAAGCAGCCTGCCTGGTATAGTACTTTCTTTTTTTTTTTACCATATAAATGTGTGAAGAGTCTCGTGGGCTCAAAAGTAGCCCTGCTGACGTTGAAGGACCCTATCTTGTTTGGAGGTCGTGAGTACTAATTCAGGGTCGCTCCCTGTTGAATTGCCACATTAAATCCAAATGGAATCACTGTACTGCTGACTGTTTAAGCTAATTTTTCTTTTCACTGTGTGAAAGGGCCCCTACCAGCTGCCACGGTTTGGACTAGCCACTAGGGTTTGGGTACCCAGGGACAGTAACTGGTAGGGATAGGCCTGTGCACAGAGCCATAGGTAGATAGTAAAGTGATAAGCTAATTAACCTGATTTCCCCTGTCCTTGTTATATCCCCCTAAATAAATCAGAGCTGCTTGTTTCAGCAAAGTTATACTGCCTGAGGTATTTGTCTATGTTAAAGTACTGTACTGTGATTGTTGCACTGTATCTTATTTCACAGGAGGTCCCAGTGCTGGAACCAGACCTGGGAGTAAGTGTATACTGTGAAGGTAATTCTGATATATTGTGTGGGCCACTAGTGGGAAGAAAGGGGGGTTGCAGTGTCCCAGAGGGCTGTGACCAAGTTAGTTTAACTATTGCAAACCCTGACCTCTGGGTGGAGGCACCCGCCATTGGATCCAGGCCCCTCAACCTGTTAGTGGCAAATCAGGCAGGGGTAGTAGCCCCTGGGATAACGCCATCTAGGGGTTATACCTGGCTCATGGAATAACAGCTGTGGAGGTAGCTATGTGTCCCAGCAGTTGCCAGACATCCCTCTGCAGTTGTCTGATAGCCTGCTTTGAATGAGTCAGCTGCAGCTATAAGAGATGCCACTCTGCCTTGTGGAAGGAACGCTTTCCCCTGCAGGGTGTCCTGTTCTGCTCCTATGAAGCCCAGTACCTGAACATGTTCATTTTGGGACTTCTGCAGATTTATCAGGAACCCCAGATTCTCCAAGGTACTTTCTACAGTCTGTATGGAGTACCCTGTCTCCGATTCTGTTTTTCCTGAGATCGGCCACTCATCCAGGTAGGGGAAAAAACTACCACACCTCACCTTCTCAGATATGCTGCAATCACAGCGAAGTACTTTGTGAATACTCTGGGGTGAGGCCAAAGGGAAGTGCTGTGCTTGTATTTGCAGTTTCCCAGCCTGAACCTGAGATATTTCCTGTGGAAAGCTCTGACTGGAATGTGAAAGTAGGCATCTTTCAGATCTAGTGATCCCAGTCAGTCCCCTAAATGAAAAGATGTTACCACTGTTCTCAGTGTAACCATCTGGAATGTGTCTTTTTTTTTTTCAGATAGCTGAGATCTAAAACAGGTCACCGTTCCAAGTTTTCTGGTGGGTTAGGAAGTGATGTACCTTGAGAACAGGCCTTTGCCCCACTGAGAGGCAGGGACCTCTCCCACTGCTTTAGCAGTAACATTTTTACTTCCAGATCCAGTAGGAGTATCTCTGTGTTAGAGAAGGAGCTGGGACATTTCTGTGCTTCTGCAGTATGGGAATTTGTTGAACTGCAGAGACAATTCCTGGCCCACTACCTCCCAAATCCACTTGTCTGTGGTAGTACTTAACCACTTCTGAAGGAAGTGTACCAGTCCTCCCCCACTGACAATGGCTGGGCGACCTGGCAGAACTGTCAGGGGTTTTGTTTTTGTCTGGCTTATTCTTGTGGAGTGGTTTTGTATTCCTTCACTTTCTTCATATATGCCTCTGTTTTGCCACCAAAAAGTGAGTTTCTGTCAAAGGGGAAATCCACGGCTTTGGTCACAGTATTCTGGAAAAGGATAGTTGCCCTTAGCCAGGAGAATTTTCTTAAGGACACTGCATGAGCTAGGACTCTCACTGCAGTGTCATTAGTGTCCACTGCTGTGTGGAAATGACATTTAGTGCCAGCAAGGGCTTATTTTGCAGTTAAGCCCTGTGCCAGCTCATTATCTGCTTTTTATGACAGAGACAGGACTGTGTTACACAATGCTTTCTGGTACTGAGTAGGGCTGTGCATATCACGAATATTATTTCCCGAATACCACGAATAATGGACTATTCATTATTCGGATCCTGAATAACGAATAGTTCACTATTCGTTCCCTATTCGGGAAACACCTTTAAACATGATCAGCTGGTTTTACTATGCAAGTACGCACATGCGCAAGTCTCTTCATTCAGAAAAAGGCAGTCGGCTGTGGAGGAGGGTGGGCTGTGCCGGCTGCTTTCTCCTTCCATTTTAACTCAGGTGTGGATGCAGGTGTGGGGTGCTGCTGACTATGGGGGGGGGTGATGAGAGTTATTAAAACCTCGGCGGCCGGCCGTGGGGGCAGGTGGGTAGTGCCGGTCACCTATCCTTGTACTTTTTCTTATTACTGGCAGCAATGGCCTTCCAAAAATGTGTGTGTGTGGGAAGGGGACTCAGGAGGGTCGGAATTGGGTGCTAACTGAGGGTGGGGGGGATAGGGACTTATGTACCTTATTGAAACTAGGCTAGGGAGGAGGATGGTGGGCTGCTTTCTTTAAAAAGCCAAATACTGAATACCTGGGCGAATAGCGAATATTTGGCAGAATATTGGAAAAAAGGTATTCGCATAGCCCTAGTACTGAGCAACATGGGCTGAACAGGCTGCCTGTCTGATAAGCAAGGTAGCCAATCTGGCCATAGCATCCAGTTTTTCTGAGTCCTTTTCAGGGGGCAGTGCAGAAAAGGGAATCTTTGCCCTCTCACAGGTAGCAGTTTGGACTACCCCCCTGGTGATCCAGGTGGGTATACAGGTATTCTATTCTGTGCCTGTCCACCTGATACTTGGTCCAATTTTCTCCCTATGTCTGCAGTTGAGACAGGTAGAGATATGACTTTTGAAGTGGTTTATGTATGGGAACCAGCAGCCTCTTTATATATAGGTGCTACTCCCAACATATCCACGAATTCAGCTTCCTCCTCAGTTTGCTGGGGGGAAGGGGACATTGAGGGTATCTCCCATTTTTTCTGACAAATGAGGAAAAGAGAGTAGCCCTCATTATGCCTTAGAGAAAATTTAAACTCTCGTTCAGGTGCACTCTCTGATGCCAAGGGGTCACCTTCTCCTTTTGTACAAAGTACATTTCCTCCTCCTCCTCCTCCTCTGCAAGCAGATAGATTGGAGCCTGAGTTGGGAGGGTGGAGGGGGTGGCAGGCATAGTATTAAAACTTAAATTTCCCATGGCCTGGGAAAATTGCCACATTTTTTGACATGTCCTCAGGTGAGGGCATTTTATGAGTCAACTATCTGTTCCTTTTTCTGTTCTGAAGGAGTAGTAGTGACATTTTTTCTTTTATTTCTTTTTTGCAGGCAATGTTTCCAGCACCTGCTCTGAGGCTCTTTTAATTTTATTTTTGCCATCAGTGGATTCAGTATTCCCTCTTTCGGACACCCTAATATCTGATCCATTGTTACTATGCCTCTCAGATGACTTTGCAGCTTTATCTTTTTTTCTGTCCCCTTTAACAGGGACTGCTGCTATTCAGGAGGAGTCGGACCCTTCTGATGAATGCTTTCCACCATCCCCGGGAACTCCCTCAGAGCCTTTTTTGTTGTTGTTGGTAACTCAGTGGCAGACTGTTCATAATTTGTATTTTGTAGCCTTTTTTCAAGGTTTTAGGGCAAAATATAAATCCAATTACAACAAGTTGTTGTGGACCCTGGAATTTAACAGGGCTCATGGCAGCCTGTCTTTGCCAGAAGCTTAAATCAACCCATAATATTTTAAAACCTGCTAGTCCTATAATTAATTCCTCAGGTCCCTCAAATGCCAATTTGTGATGACTTGAGGTTAAAAAAAAAATAGATTCCCAAGTGAAAAAATGCTCCTGTCTAGAGCTTAGAACAGTAGAAAATGGCTGTAGCAGTGAAAACAAACTCTAGCCAGAGCTAATAGGGCTGTGAAGAGCTACAAAATGACCAAAGTTATACATGTGCTTAGGAAGTATTCAACACCCGGGTGTAACCTGGCCATTTTTTGGAGGTGTTGCACCAAATTTTCAACATGGTCTTTTTGGGGCCCCTCCTCATGAACAGTGCCAGTGTCATTTTGTTCACTTGAACTGAGAGGTGATTTCGCAGAGCAAACGAGCTATTCTGCACCAAAGGTGCGAAAACATGTTTTGGGCAGGCTGTGGAAAATGACAGCTGTACTGTTTTGAAGGAGGTGTGCAAAAATTGCAATGTTGAAGATATGGAGTGAAATTATAAAAAATTGGCGAAGTTAGGAGCGTGCGAAGAAACTTCGCAACGCATGCTCTTAACGCAGTAATTCTTTGGAACTTTTTCACCAGATTTGCAACATGGGCTTTTTGGGACCCCACCTCATGAACAGTGGCACTGTCATTTCGTGAATCAGTCCTGAAAGGTGATTCCACGCAGCAACCGCAAAATCACCTTCCGGGACCGAGTAACAAAATGACTGTGACAATTTTCATGAGGTGGGGTCCCAAGAACCCCATGTTGAAAATTTGGTGCAAAAATTCCAAAAAATTTGTGATTTATCAGCATAAGTTGAAAACCCCATTGAATGGCATTATAGCACTCTTACCTTTGAGTCTTCAGTTTGCGGTTCGGCTTTGCAGAGCGCAGAGGCGTCCCGTCAGAGAAGATGACAGCCGACCTCCGAAGGTAAGTATAGGTGGTGGGGGTGCTCAATGGGAGGGTGGGGATAGGGAGGGAACTGAGCGATGACGAGGGACCGTTTTCTTTTACAGTAACAAAAAGAAATATCTGGGCACACTGGGTGGGCCCCAGTGTGCACATCACTAGGGAGGGCTGACATGATGCCGACACGGACTGGGCATCCTGATGTTGGTGGGGAAGGAATAAAAATTTAGGCACACTAGGGTTGGGTGCACAGTGTGCCGCATGAGTGGTGGGGTCACATAATGCTGACACGGGGACTTGGCACCCCAATGTCTGCAGGTAAAAGGAACAATCTTTGGGCACACTGGGGTGGGCTCCCAGTGTGCCACGAGTTGGGGGGGGGGGCACAGAAAGCCACAGAGCTTGCTTGTATTTGCTGTGTAGGTGTTTGGCATTGGTAGTGCAGAGACGAAAAATAACAAATTAATAAAGCAGCAGAAGATACCACGAGCTGGTTTTCAGTGATGCTTGAACCCTGCCTCAAGTATCATATTTGCAAGCACTGATGAGGTTGAAAATGTTTTGCACCTTCTCTGTTCTTATATGGCCCCCTCTCAGTGATGTGGTTTGTAGTATTTTTTTACCTGTTTGACAGCTCAGAGTGCTGCTTCATCTTGCAAGAGGAAGCTGTGCACAGACAGTCTCCCACTGGTTCCTCCTTGTGCTCTCATTGGTTCTCGTTTGCTGCTGCTGCTATGTGCTTGATAGAAGGGCAAGATGTCGGTGTCCAGAGAGGGAGAAGGGGATGTAGCAGCTGGCTCAGAAGACAGGGAGCAGCCTGCAGCAGCAGCAGCATCGACAGTGGCTTTAAGATAATTAAAAAAGCTAACTGTACATACACGCAAAACATAAATGGGAGCAATAGGGAATGGTGATCACAGGTGCATGGAAGCTGTCTAAGAAACCCTGGACAGTTCTTTTCTGCACTTCGACTTCCTCAGTGCTGTCAGCATCAGCACCACTACGTGGTCCGCCTCTGACACAGCAGCTCCTCAGGAGGGGCAAGGAGAACACTAAATAGAGTCGAGTTTGCAGAAAGCCTTGCAGGAGTGCGAGCTGCTACGGGACATGAATGACGACAGAATCTCGAGCACTGAGGTGCTCTGGACCAAACGTGCCACATCCAGCGAGCTGACCCAGAAGGAAATCTGCATGCTCAACATAAGGCAGCAAAACAAGACCATTAACTTTTTTTTGTTATAGGGGAGTAGAGGGTGCACTGATGCACAAATTGCCTAAGTGAGGCTTGTGCTACAGGGGACATTTCTCAGCCCCAAGTCTGTAGAATGGTATACTGTTGAGCATATTCAGTACTTGCTATAGCTCGCTACGCTGCATTTTTTTCTGTGTGTGTGTGTGTGAATCTATATCTTTATGGTGATGGGCTCCATATTTTAGTGCACTGTAACAAGTTAAGGAGCTGCAGTGACCTCAGGTGAGTGCGCATTCTGCAGATGGTAAAAATGGTGGTGCTTGAAAAACCTCCTCTGAGGAAAAAATGACATAGCTGTTTTTTTCCACCCCCTTCCAGTAATGCACAGTTTCTTTTTTTTTTTGCAATGCCAAGAATAGATTAATTTGCAAATGCAGTGCGAGAGACAGGGAGAGATGAACTTTCAACCTGTTGTCGACGTAGTGCAACGCATGATATTTCGGTGCGTGTCAAGGCTTCCTAAATTACTGCATTGCAAATCTGTTAAGCAGATGGCTATCTAAGCTAAAGGGAAGCAGTGCTATAGACTCCCGTGTATCTCCTTGCTTATGTAACATCTCCAACTGCCTTCTGAATTTTTTTTTTTTTTTAATCAAAGTTTATGTGCAGTTTAGTGAAGGTGCAGAAAGAGGGGGTAGCAGCATCGGGACAAGGCAGACGTCGGCAGAGGGGTGAAGCAGAAGACACGTCTTAGCATGCCTTCAGGCTCCTTAGCCCTCACTGCATGCCAACGTTGGGGAACGAACAGGGAAAAACACCCTCTCTCTCCTAGGTGACGACTCCTCGCTGTGTGTGAATCAGGTCACGGGGTGACTCACTGCACGAGTCCATGTCGAGCATGTATGGTTCGGAGGGGGTAAAAGTGGGGAATGCCTCCTCACCCTACCTGGGGGTTATCCAGACACCTAGGTTAGTGGACTTTGTACGTTGGGGAAGACTCAAACGAGGAGAAGGACATGCACACACAGGTAGAGGTAGTCTGAAAGAGTGGCGAGAAGGGGGCAGTTAGGAGGAGCATAAATACAATAGTTAAAAAAAAAAGTTTATGTGCAGTTTGCATGGAGTATGCTAAATGAAAGATGGCCTTCCTTTTTTTCGTTTCCCTAAAACTAAAAGGGCCTCCTGTTTTAGCAGCAGTTATATGCCTGTATATAGGGAAATGTGTACAGTACTGAATATATTCTATTGTGCATCTATCAGTAAAGCCGTCAACATCCAACTGAATTTATCTGCATTTTTTTGTCATCCACCTTGATGTCTTCTGGCTGTTTAATGTACAGTTTTTGGTTGATGGCAAGCTCTTCTTCAGATATCTGCACCAGGAAGGGACATACTAAAGACAAGGTCAGGAAAATAGGATTTGTGGGCTCGACAGTTTCTTCCTTTTTCACAGTTTGTATTTGTTTATGCTGGAGAGGTGTCAAGTTAGGGCAACACTGGAAACTGCACCAAGTCTGATTTTTAAGTAGAAGCCCAGCGTGGGGGCGGGGAATCTTTATGCGGCATGAGTGCGTAATGATGGGGGTGAAAGGTCAGAGGCAGTGCATGCAGCTCACAGATCGTGGAGGGTGCAAGGTGCTGTTGTGGGGCTGGATACTGAGGTGAAGGATACGGAATGAAGCTGAGCTGCCAGCGGCACGTGGTGAGCGAGTGACCTGCTGTAAGAGACAGTGGTGGCCGGGAGTGCAGCTGCCATTGTGTCCTACTGCTGGCAGAAAGGTTGGTAATACAGTGGGGCTGTCAATCAGCTGCTTGCTAACTGGCTTCATGCAAATGAAAGAACTGAAGCGCTCTCTCATAGGAGCACTTTGGTCCTTTCAACTACACATAGTTTCTGCCCGGCAAACAGTAGTAGTGTCATGACCGGAGTGTCTGCTCATTGGTCTGCACTGCCGAGCCCACTGCAGCTTGAGCTGCAATGGGCTGACAGTGACACACCTCTGAAAATGCCATTCACTGTAACAACATGATTCTTGCACAAGTGCAAGCAAATGTAAAAATAGCCATGGAGTGTCTCTGGTTCCTGTGACTCAATCAGGAACCAGAGACACTGAAAAATCACTAAATGACACCCTAACCAATGCAGAGTTTAAGTAAAATATAAAAAGACACTTTTAAAACACTAAAGAAAATAAGAAAAATGTCTGAAGACCAGAAATACTGGAGCTAAACTTGGGACAGCTGCTCCCTTAAGGTGGAGAAACTAATCTGAGGTAACTGTCAGAGTGGGCTGTCGATGCAGAGTTTGAACCAAATTCCATAATTAGAATAAGACTTCATCTCCAGGGCATCTATCTCCATGGAGCTAGAGGCATAAATTGTAAATCATAAGTGAGGGATTCCTAGGGTTAGTTAGAAAACAAAAATTACGTACTCACCGTAATTCTTCATCTTCCAGAATATCTTCACCATTCATCACTGATAAGTCTTACCCTGGAGGCACTAGGACCCTGTGGAGTGTATGCTTTTAAATATTTTAGAGACAGGGAGATAATGTTGGGCAATGATACTGCCCATGAGGCAGATGTATGACGTGATGCTTGTGGACCGGTCAGTAACCTATACCAGTCCCCTTTCTTCTTCAGTTCTGTTCACCAAGGACAGGAAGAAACGGTAAGGAGACCGAAGGGTTAGGACAACGGAGCTCAAGTGATAGGGAAAAGGATATAGGACATAAAATGAACAAAAAATGAAAATTACGTACCTACCGTAATTCTTGATCTTCTTGGACGAGTCCCCACCACTCATTCACACTATTGGGATCTGCGTCGGAGGCACCAGGACCCATCGGGAGCAAACTTTGTTGAAGGGTCGGCGCGCCAACGGGCGTCAGGAATACGCTAGTCACAAGCGGGCAATGACTATCTCGGTGTCGCACCTCCAACCGCCTCAGTGCCTTTTTTACCAAGGAGGTGCAGCGCAACTAACCTAAAGGGTAACCTAACTCCAGACCGACATAAGATAGTCCGGGCGACCCGTAAGAAGGGTCAACAAAGAAGTCTTCACGGCCTAAAGATTTGAGGGAGAGAAGACCAGCGCAGCGGTCAGCTCGGGGATGGAGGGGGAGGATGAGTGGTGAGACTCGTCCAAGAAGATCAAGAATTAAGGTAGGTACGTAATTTTCATATCTTCCTGGACATAAGTCTCCACCACTCATTCACACTATTGGGAGAGTACTGAGCTAATAATCCCCCGAGAGGGCGGCAGGATAGACCAAGAGCTCACGTTTCTAGGACAGAAGTCCATTAAGGATAGTTCTGCCAAAGGTGGAATGTCACCAGGCATGAACATCCAGTGCATAATGCTTAACAAAAGTATGCACCAAGCTCCAGGTGTCGGCATTGGAAATGTCTGCAATAGGCACGTTATGAATTTCCGCTAGGGATGCCGCGACCGCTCTGGTAGAGTGAGCGTAAACCCTACCTTCCAATTTAACCTGTGCCATGGAATAGCAGTGTCGAAGACATGCCACTAGCCATGATGAGATACATCTGATAGCGACAGGTTGACCCAGCCGGGTCTCACTGAAGGAAACGAAAAGTTGTTGGGCCTTGTGAAAATTCTTGGTTCTATCTAGATAGAAACGCAAGGCCTTCTTAACATCCAAAGAATGAAGAGAATGTTCTCCTTCAATTTGGAAGTCCGCAAAGTAAGAGGGAAGGACCAAAGGTTGGTTTAGGTGGAATTCTGACACAACCTTGGGAAGAAATTTAGGATGAGTACGAAGAACTACTTTGTCCTTATGGAACACAGTATACGGAGGGTCTGTGACCAGGGCATGTATCTCAGAGACCCTACGGGCTGAGGTAATGGCTACTAGGAAGGCAGTCTTCTAGGTGAGAAATTTTAGCTCACAGGTAGCCAGAGGTTCGAAAGGTTTCCGAGTGAGCATGTCTAGCACAAGGTTAATGTCCCAGGCTGCAACTGGACGTCTTACAGGAGGTCTGGTATGCAGAATTCCTTTAAGAAATCTCTTAACCATAGGTAACTGAGCCAGAGACAAGGAAAAAAACGGCTCATGATACGCTGAAATGGCACTAAGGTGAACTTTGACTGTAGAGTACTGTAGGCCTGAATTTGAGAGGTCCAAAGGTACTCCAAAACCTTGTCCGTGGACAGGAAAAGGGATTCAAAGAGGACTGTGCACACCAGAGCTGAAAACGCCCACTTGGACGTAGTTTTCTCCGAGTGGCTGGCTTCCGAGCAGCCAGAAGAATGTCTGAAACTCTTCGAGACATTGAACCGTTCACTTCTACCTCTTCAGGAGCCAAGCGTGAAGGTGAAGCGATCTCAGGTTGGGATGGACCACCGGACCCTGAGTCAACAGGTTCATCTGCAGGGGGAGTGGTCTCGGAGGAACTGCCAACATATTGTTGAGTAGTGGAAACCATAGTTGTTGAGGCCAAAAGGGAGCAATGAGAATCAACTTGGTCCCCTGGGACTCGAACTTGAAGAGTACTCTCTGAATTAGAGCAAGGGGCGGAAAGGCGTAAAGAAAGCGTTTTGTCCACTGCAGCCTGAACGCATCCTGACAGAAAATGCCAGACCCTGGATTTCTGGAGCAGAAGAGAGGCAGTTTTGTGTTGAGTGGGGATGCAAAAAGGTCCAGGTCTGGGGTTCCCCATTCTTCGAATAGTGACTGAACTATGACTGAGTCGAGAGACCACTCGTGAGGATCTGCCTCTGTTCTGCTGAGACGGTCTGCCAAGTAGTTTTGTACACCTGACGGTAAACCGCTTGAATTAGAGCTTTGTGATCCAAGCACCATTCCCACACCCTCATCGCTTCCCTGCATAAGGGGTAAGAGTGAGCACCGCCCTGCTTGTTGATGTAGTACATCACTGCTTTGTTGTCCGTTTGAAGGAGAATAGTCTTGTGACAGAGAATGTCCTTCAACGCTCTGGCTGCATAAAGGATGGCTCTCATCTCTAGGACGTTTATGTGAAGCTGGGACTTGAGTTGAGTCCACACACCTTGAGTGTGGAGAGCGCCACAGTGGGCTCCCCACCCCATTAGCGATGCATCCATGGTAATGGAGATCTGATGATCTAGAGGGGCAAAGGGAAATCCTTCCAGGAGATTGCTCTCTTGGGACCACCAGGTGAGGGACCTCTGTAAGGGTTCTGTCACCTTGATGGGAAAAGACTGCGGGTGAGTGGTTGGAGACCACTGAGCACTGAGCATCCATTGGGTGGTTCTCATGTGCAGCCGTGCTAGGGGTACAGTGAACACTGCGGATGCCATGAGGCCTAACATACGTTGCATCGAGAGAGCTGTAACTGATTTGTTCTCTCCAATGTAACGGGCCATCTGAAGGATATCGTTCCTTCTGTCTTCTGGAAGGAAAGCCTTCGCGCAAGAGGTGTCCAGAAGAGTCCCTATGAAAAGGAATCTCTGGGAGGGCTGCAACTGTGACTTCTTGAGGTTCAGCAGAACTCCCATGGACGTCAAGAAGGCGAGAGGCCGTCTGTACGGCTTCCAGAGTCCCCTTTCTGGAAGGGCTTGCTAGAAGTCAATCGTCCAGGTAGGGGAACACCTGGATTCCGACTTTTCTGAGACGCGCTGCGAGAACTGCACAACACTTTGTAAAGACTCGCGGCGCCAAGGATAGCCCAAAGGGCAGGACTCTGAACTGAAAGTGTTGACCCAGAGCCACAAACCTCAGGAATTTGTGATGCCTCGGGTGAAGAGGAATGTGCTGGTAAGCATCCTGCATGTCCAGGGAGGCTAGCCAGTCGTGTTGATGAAGGAAGGGTAACAGGGTTCCCAGAGAAATCATTCTGAATTTCTCCCTGGGGAGAAATTTGTTTAGCTTTCTGAGGTCTAGAATGGGGCGCATTCCCCCGGACTTCTTTGGAACCAGAAAGTAGTGGGAGTAGAACCCCGTGTTTCGCTGATGCAGAGGCACCACTTCTACTGCCCTGTTGTTCAGAAGGCCCTGAATCTCGGCGGTGAGAAGGTCTGACTGAAGGGTTGACAGCCTGGGCTGTCGTTTGGGAGGACGATCCGGAGGGGTCTCCAGAAAATTGAGAGAATACACCTCTCGAATTATCCAAAGGACCCATTTGTCTGAGGTTATGGACTTCCACTGGCTGTAGAAGTGCATCAGACGACCTCCCACCGGAGAGGAAAAGTCCACCTCGGGCAGTTGAGATGGGACTTGGGCCGGCAACTCATAAGGTAGCGCTGGGCGCTTTGGGCCCTTGCGCTTTCTGTTGCGCCTTCTTTTGAGGTTGGGCAGGTTGGTTCTTATGGAAACTTCCTCTGCCTCTGCCCCGAAAGGACTGACGATTAAGAAACTGACGTTACCGACATGCCCTCGAGAAGGGGCAGGAGGGGGTCGAGCCAGCTTAATGGCTGACCTAGTCTTTTGTGTAGCTTCTAGAGCTTGCTCTACCTGAGGACCGAAAAGATATGAGCCATCAAGGGCAATGCCATCACCTGCTGTTGCGCATCATTCGCAGTCCAAGCACGCAGCCAGGAGTGATGATGGTACAAATACCAGCAGCTGTTGAACGAGAAGCAGTGTCGAAGCATCCATGGCTGCTTTGACCTGCTGGTTATTAGATTCAATACCTCTGGTAATGGTTTGAAGAAGCTCTGGCTTTGAGTCCGAGTCCGGAAGAGCTTCAACCATTTGCTTGATAGAATGCCACAGGATATACGCATACTGGGAAAAATAGCCCTGGTAACTGGCAATACGCATACTTAGAGTGGACGCAGCAAAGACTCTCTTACCTAATGTGTCTATCTTACGAGACTCTTTGTTGATAGGTCGAGCTGTAGTAGTTTGAGGAAGAACGACCTTGTCATTCTCTTCCAGGACAACAATAGGATCCGCAAAGGCTTGGGATGCCAAGATGGGACGGTCCTTGGGAGCTGAGTATTTCCTATCAATGGATTTAGCCACCAAAGGGGTAAAAGCAGGATTATTCCATACCATTTGAGACAGCGTCTCAAAGGAAGGTTGAATCGGAGAAGTCAAATCCATAGGGATCTCCGAAGCATGAAGATATTGGAGTCTTAACAGCTTCCCAGGATCGATGTCTGTAGTCTGGAGAGAAAGTGTGGAGCTCAGATTCTTCAACAGAGACTTAAAGGACAGGTTCTCGACCGCAGGCTCTGTAGCAATAAAAGATCCTGCTTTGTCCACTTCATCACCCAGCCGAAGGTCTGGGTCAGGCTCAACGTCATCTCCTGACAGTCCAGGAGGGACTGTTTGGACAGGAAAGGAGTGAAAAATAGAAGAGGAAGAAAGAATCGAGTGAAAGGAGGAGTCTCCGAGAGCTCCCAGCGCCGAGGAGGTGCACGAACCGAGAACAGCCCGAGGAACACCGTATCAAACGGGCGCCGAGACGCCAGCACGGTGCGAGACGCCACACGGGCCGAGAAGCCGCACGGCACCGCCGATGGTGCCGAGAAGCCCCGCGGCGCCGACGGCGCGGAATACCTCCCAGGACTCCGAAAAACAGGGTTTGAAGGAAAAAGAACAGGAGATAAAGGCATTGGTGTGGCCCCCTGCGCCGCAGCCATGTGAGGGGGGGAAACACCTAAGCACGGGGTTGACGGCATCGAAGAAGGTGCCACGCGACTAGGAAAATCCAACCGCCCTACCTGGTCGCCCAAAGAGCCCGGAGGCCCATGAGCAACCGAGCCAGGTAGCCAGATCAACCTCTGAGCCCATTGCTCCATAAGAGCAGCCCAATGATGAAACTGCTCATCTGAAGACCTACCTGCGGGTGGGGTAGGACTCCGATGTCGAAGCCCTCGGCTACCGGAAACAGAGGTTGGCGACTCCGAAGGAGGAGACCGGCAACTAGCCCCGATAACCGAGCATCTACGCGCAGACATATCAGAGGGCGACCTCAAGTGATGCCTTCTCTTTTTAGACCTGTGGGCCGAAGAAGAGCTCGAGGCCGAACGGTGCCGAGAAGGCAACCGTTTGTTTTATGCTTCCGCGGGGACCGCCCATCCCACCGGGCATTGGACTGACCGTTGTCAGACCCCCCTTCCGGAGAAGGCGGCGGACCGGACCCAGCCCGACTGACTGAACAGCTTTCATATGAAGTCTCCCTACCATCACCTGACCTGCTCATGGTCGACTCCGTCAAAGTAGGCTGAGACTTCTTTATTGTATTTAGTTAAAAAATAAGAATAAACTTAAGTGATACTTGTATCGAGATAAT
Source organism: Neoceratodus forsteri (assembly GCA_016271365.2). Lineage (NCBI taxonomy): Eukaryota > Metazoa > Chordata > Ceratodontiformes > Ceratodontidae > Neoceratodus > Neoceratodus forsteri. The sequence goes on from CM028130.1 coordinate 1,620,350,543, forward strand.
ACTACAAAATAATAAAAACTGAAAACTATGCTGCTAGTTTGAAGTTTGACTCCTGACAGGCGAGCGACGTCGTCACTGAAGTGCATTCGACGGCGGGAAAAAAGGAACTGAGGCGGTTGGAGGGTCGACGCCGAGATAGTCATTGCCACGCGAGCTAGGGCTCGCGGCGCCATCTCTGGCGCCGACCCTTCAGCAAAAAGTTTGCTCCCCATGGGTCCTGGTGCCTCCGGCGCAGATCCCAATAGTGTGAATGAGTGGTGGAGACTTATGTCCAGGAAGATCTGACCAGAGTAGAGGAGAAATTCTGAGTGGAGGGACTTCAGATTGGCCAAAGGTGACCAGGAAAACTGGGCAGCACAGAGAGAGAGAGAGAGAGAGAAGGTGAGAAGAGAAGGGGGGGGTGGAGAAGGAGAGAGGACCCTAAGTTCTCGGCCAAAGAAGGAGTGTGTCGGAAGAGCTGGCTTGTTCTCAGCCTAAACTGAGACATGTCTGACACTCGTTGAGTTTGCTAACTCCCAACAGGGAGCCTGGTCTTCAAAAAGTGAAGGACCAGCCAAGGAATGGATTGCAAAGAAAGGAGTACCTCTCTGAGCTAAGAAACAGGAAAAGAGCGTATGAGCCCTGGGGGAAAACATAGCTAACCTTAGTTGTTCCTCTGAGGAAGAAGGCTCATAACGGGCTAAGGATTATGAGTCCCATATGACCAAGTGTAATACGGGAAAAGGCAGTCCTCTGATTTTGAAGGTCTGAGGGTTAACCCAGGGCTCAAGCTGCCAAAACAGGTTCAGCTTCTCAAGAAGATAAGAAACCAGAGAGCGAAGGCAAATGACTGAGAACAGGAGTCCTCCTTAGGACAAGAGCAGGAACAGGGATCCTTGAGGAAGATTCCTTTCTCTTGAACTCTAGTGTCTGTGGAGAGAATCTCCAAGTAGGGAATTAAGAAAAAGAGAGGTGCAGTAGGGCCACAAAATAAAAGGAGGCAGACCATATCGGGAGGCTGAACTGGTAAGGAAGTGGGCTACCATTTCAAAAAGTACCGAGCCCCTAGAATATCAGGTCCCCCTATAGAGCTCTGTTTCATGAGGGACCAGCAAAGATAGTCCAACAGCAAAAACTTCAGACCCCTCAAAAAGGACGCGGGGGAGGCAAAAGTTAAAATAGCTTGTTTAGGAATGGAGGTTTCTCTTTCTTTGACTCACTCTCTCTCTCTCTACTACTTACAGGTTTTTTTTTGTGTTTTTTTTTACAGAGAAGGGAAAGACAAGGTACAAACAACATTTTTTTTTAAGTTTGTGGGGGTTTTTTTCCAGGTTGTTTTTTTTTTTTTTTTGCACCAAGGGATGCCAGAATGAACGAGGCAAACTCACCCAAAAGGCAGAAACTGCCTTCCCTCCAAAAAAAAATTATTTGTGTGTTTTTTTTTTTGGGGGGGGGGGGCACATAGGAGCACACAGAGGGAACCTGTCCTTGAAGGGGTTTGCCTCCAGATATACCTACCCCCTTTTTTCATTTTTTTTTTTAAAAAGGGGGAAGGCAGAAGGAAAGGGAGGAGAAACTGCCCAGAAGCCTGGCCATTGCAGAGGAAGGTGAATGGGTTGCAGTGATGAATGGTGAGGATATTCTGGAAGATTAACTGTTACAGTGAGTACATAATTTTAATATCTTACAGGAATCAGTCTTCACCAATCATCACTGGTGGGTCAGAGAACCAAGCCACCACCAAATTGTGGTGTTGCAAACCCTGAGGGAAACTGTTGCTCCCTCAACCTCCTGTAGGGGAGACGCAGAGAGATGGGCCTGAAACTGGTCAGGGTCAGGTGGAAGCTCCCATGGCCTGACAGCTGGAATTCGCCCCGCAAGTTCATGCCTGGCCCTACTGGAGAAGTGGGCCCCCTTGTAGCAAGAGGCAGTCATCCTATGCTAGGTCAAGGGCGACAACCGTGAGAGGCGAAGCCATTCTATCTGTCTAATGCAGACCTCAGTTCCCACTAGCCTGAAGGCTACTCATTGGCATAATAGGACACCCTCTCCTGGTGTCTCGCCAGTTCCAGACCCTGAGCAGAAAGGCTAATCACTTGCCTGGTTGTCTCACTGTCTGGCAAGGACACTAGAAGCTGACCCAGAATCACCCACAGGTGCCTGCCATAGGACGCCTGGTGTGCCTGTTATGCAGCAATGCACAACATGGTGCACACCACCAAGAAAATCTGTGCGCACCGCCAAGACAACCCTACAACCCCAAATATCAAACCTGACTGAGTACAACTCTGAGGGACAGTCGTGTACTGCGTGCCTATGCCCAGAGGGAGTATCCCAGAGCTGGATCCCAGAAGAGGGGTGAGGCATGGCTCCTGGAGATACCAGGAGTGTGCAATAGCTGCATTGGCAGTCCCTTGGGGCTGGAGAGGGGGCACAGGGACAGTACCAGATGTCTCATGACGCCTCTGACAATGGACAAGGCCATAGAGGTACAACCGCAGAGTCAGAACTGTATTTCCTGAGAAAGGACAGTGTCAGACAAGCAGGATTGCGGCTGGAAAAGTGGGAAAATCGCAGCTCCCTCATCATTTCTGACAGGAACAGCTGATAACGTATATAATCAGCATCAGAGGAGAGGTACACTGAGGTACTCTCTTCCTCAGAGGAGTAAGACAGAGAAGAAGAAGAGCTGGACTCAGGGGTTGGTGGTGCTGGGGTTTGGGGTCAAGGGATGGCCTGGTCCACTTCCCTCAGGTAGTTAGGGAAGGCACTTGCTGATGCCCTGAATTGCTCCAGGGTCAGAGGCCCCGTAGGACCAGATATACCCAGTAGAGGGGGAGAGACAGGCAGAGGAGGAGGAGAAGAAGGGTCATGAAGGACCAGGCCAGGTCCTCTGCCAAGGCTATGACAGCAAACAGGTGACCTTCCCTGAAGGGAGGGGCTGTGCAACTTGTCCACCTGGGAATGCTCAACCGTAGAGGGGCAATCAGGGTGGTGCCTTGGGGGGGACCCCCGAGGTGGGGAGGTCGGAGCTGTACAGGTCCCATACGGTGACCCCTATCCCCACCTACCACAGGCCCTGATGGTTCTGGGGAGGGGGGGGGTCAAAGGACCTGAGTCAGCACTATGACTCTGGCTACAGCCCACAGTCACTCTAGTCACAGAGTGTGGCACCAACTGGGACCTCCCAACCCCCATGTCACCAGAGCGGGTTCTGCCCCTTGGACTAGGCCCAGGAGCGTCCCTAGAAGCAGACAACAGGAGCAAAGGGGATCTGGCATGGTGAGCAGCACCAGAATCAAACTTTTTTTTGTGTGTGTATTTTTTGCCCTCCTCAGCTGGGGTGTTTTACCTATGGTTCTCCCCCTATCCATCTGGTGCCATGGCCCCCACGCCACTCCCAGTGCCTGTGTTCAACCCCATCCTCTGTTCCACGCATCGGCCACATCACGGTGGAAACTTACCCCACCACCACGGAAGCTGAGGGTCTGGATCCGGGGAGGAGCAACTCGAGTGGGAGTGGCACGGCGCCGCTGCCCAGACTTCTTGAGGCATGCTGGAGGATTTTTTTCCTTGTTTTGGTTCCCCAGCCCTAAGGACGGATGTGCAGTGGCATCAGTGATGCTGCCATGCACGCTTCCGCACACCACATGTTCAACGCCGTCCATACCTTCCCCTCAGTGAACCACTCTTTGCACTGGCTCCTAGTCTCCACCAGGAGCAAGCACTGCAGCAGCTGTCCCATCCCACCCTCGCGGAGGAGGAGAGTAGTCCCTACGATGCTCAATCTTCCTCCTCCCTCCTGCCGACCCTCAGTGACCCAAGCTCATTCCCGAACTTGGGTCACCGGTGTGTTGCAAGGTGTGGCATCCAGCGCCTCAACCCTCAGCGCCACTGGGCCAGCTACCAGAATCAGACTCAGTGCCATGGGCAATGCCAGAACCTGACCCTGCGCCAGAAGCGGCACAGACACTCGACCTGGCACCAGGCCTGGTGCCGCCATCCTCTCCAGCACTGGAACTGGCACCGGAAGTGTCCCCAGTGCTGCAAGTGGCACTGTGGGAAACAGGGGAGGTGGCGCCGTGGCTGGCATCAGGATGAGGACCCCCAGAGAAAACTGTGGAAGCCGAAGGCCAAGGGCTATGCCCAGAAAGGTCCCTATCATTACCTGAACCAGGAAGCCAGACGGGATTATTCTGGTCCTCACCCTCCAGGTCATCTGACCGGAAGATGAGATCCAGAAGATGTCCAAAGGCTGGCTGGCTGGCTTCAAAGACCGCTCCTCTTCTGGTGCTGCGAATGGTAGCAGGAGGGGACCCGGCTGCGCAGGTGGCACCACCTCACTCACCAGCACTGGCCTTAGTGCCAGGAGCTGAAGCAGGACCACACCGTAGCCCCAAGGGACCCGTAGGTGCACGCCCAGCATACAGCTGTGCCGCCGCCACTGGGGGTACCTGAACCCCAGGGGAGGTACTGGTCTAGGAGGGGTGCGCAACCAGCCCCTTGAGGGGAAACGGCTGTCCCACAAACCCCTCCTCCAGGTCTCCTATCTCAGCGAGATGAGGACTAGTGGAGGCCTGGTCTCCCTTGGTACGTATAATACCGGGGAGGGGCTCAGGAGACCTTACCTTTGAATTCCACATGCGACGCCAGCCTCCAAAGGTGTGGACTTCTGTCCCCACCTCATCATGCAGATTTTGAGAGAGTGTGGAGGTCCATGCAGAAGCAGGCATTGCAATGATCCATGCCATGGACTGATCCGAGGCAGGTCCAACACCAATCATGATGGTTCTGAATGGACATATTTCTCCCACAGGGACACTGACACACAGATATGAATCTGTTCTCTTTCCAGTTGTATTCTGCTTCATAGACCCCTGGGAACTTGATATGATTGAACTTTTCAAGGCAAATTAAGAAAACAAGCAAAACTAGAACCCGGTACCATACTAAATAGAAAGAGAGAGAAAAGAAGCGGTGACGGGGTACCAAATTGTAAGGCATCAAGTTCTGGCGACGAATAGAACTGTGATGCAGGGTAAAATGGCAGAATGCTCCCATGGAGTACCTTCCTTCATGGTGGGAAGAACAGAAGTGAGCAGGAAAGAGGGCTGGCATCAGTTACAGGCCAGTCCACGAGCGCCACGTCATACGTCTGCCTCATGGGCGGTGCCATCCCCAACATCAGCTCCCTTTCTCCAAACCTTTTAAAGGCGTATGCTCCTGTGGGGTCCTAGTGCTTCTGGGCAAAGACCCACCAGTGACGAATGGTGAAGATTGATTCTTGGAAGATCTGTGATGTCTTTAGCACAAGAATGCTTCATTCCTAAAGGGCAACACTGCACCATTAAGACACAGAAATCCTCTTTAGGAAGGTTATACCCCTGGAGGTGCCACAGGGATGAGGTCCCCTTAGATCAAGGGTACCTTAGCGAAGAAACCCAAAAATGCAGAGTCAAGGGTGCTGAACAGTATGTTCAAAACACTTTTCATAAGGAGTGAGGCAATGCAGTCAAAGGTGGGCCAGATAACAGATATGGAAGCAACTGATGAGGAATGTGTGCCATACCACCATTCAGGCCCAACTCACAGCAAATTTATGGTATTATGTTATGGCCTTCTGCAGAACAGTGGCGACTCGAGTTTAGGAATGAGCCTGGACCAATGAAAGGCCGGGAGGGGGGGATCATGTGTCCCAAAAGATGCTCTCCTCTTTTGGGGAGGGAGGGTCACTACCTCTGCTACTGCACTGCCATTTGAGTGATGAGTAAAAGTAGAGTGGAGGCACAGTGGTGGGAGCACACCTGCCGGGCTCTGCATGCTTGGCATATGCACATCTGAAGCCCATAGAGTGCTGACGCCCTGAGGGCTGAAGAACAACAGAAACAAGGAAAAACCACTTTGTGTCCCAGTATGATGCACGGCATTCTCAGGCCACACCATAGTGACTGGCCTCCAATCACAGAGTCTTTCGAATGGAGATACAGCACCTCCTGAAGGGTTCTTCCCCTAAACTAAAGTGGGATGAGGGGTAAGTGACAGTGATGTTAGGGGATGGGGCTGGAAAGTTTCTCATCAGAAGAGGGCAGCAGTGAGGATAAGGGGATAAAATGTGTCCCAAGGTGGTAGCCTGGATAAAAAATTGGCTAGACAACAGGACGCAAAGGGTAGTAGTAAATGGAGTACACAGTGAAGAAAGGAGGGTTACTAGTGGGGTACCGCAGGGTTCGGTACTGGGACCGGTCCTTTTTAATGTCTTTATAAGTGACATTGCAGAGGAACTGGAAGAAAAGTATGTCTCTTTGCAGATGACACAAAGATCTGCAACAGGGTTGATACACAAGATGGAGTGGAAAGGATGAGAAGGGACTTGGCAGGTTGGAGGAATGGTCAAATGTGGCAGCTCAGATTCAATGCAAAAGTGCAAGATAATGCACATAGGAAACAAAAACCAGGGGAAGCGTACACAATGGGGGGTGAGATACAGACAACAGTAAAAATAGAAAGGGACCTGGGGGTAATTATATCAGATGACCTAAAGGTGGGCAAGCAATGTGAGAAGGCAGTAAGGAAGGCTGGAGGGATACTGGGATGCATAGGAAGAGGCATCAATAGTAGAAAACAGGAAGTTGTTATCCCTCTGTACAGACAGTTGGTGAGACCCCATTGGGAGTACTGTGTGCAGTTCTGGAGACCCCATCTCCACAAAGACATAGACAGAGTGGAGGCTGTCCAGAGGAGGGCAACCAAAATGGTGCAGGGTCTGCACCAGAAGACATACGAAGAAAGACTAAAGGAGCTTAATATGTATACCCTTGAGGAAAGAAGGGAGAGAGGGGACATGATAGAAACTTTCAAGTACCTCAAGGGAATTAACAAAGTCCAAGAGGGTGGCATCTTCCAGAAAAAGAGATGTGCAAGAACAAGGGGGCACAATTTAAAGATAGAGGGGGGATGGCTCAGGGGTAATGTGAGGAAGTATTTTTTCACTGAGAGGGTTGTGGATGCATGGAACAGCCTCCCTGAGGAGGTCGTGGAGTCAAGAACAGTGGGAGACTTCAAGAATGCATGGGACAGGCATAAGGCAGTCCTAGGGGTGGGTAAGAGGAAGTAAGCTGTTGGTTAACTAGGATCTGCAGCTTATCTGTTAGGTAGGAAAATGAGCACACTAGGTGGGCCAAGCGGTCCTTATCTGCCGTCAAATTCTATGTTTCTATGTACAGAAAAAGAAAATCAGCTACTATAAATTGCAAGAGCACAGACCCACGAACAAGAATATCCAGGTCCAATTTCCAACAGCTGTGACCCTGTGCTTCAGATCCTCGCAACAAAATGTTAGAATTACGCACACACACACACACACACACACACACACACACACACACACACACACACACACACACACACACACACACACACAGAAAAGGTTAAACCTCTACTGTGCCTTCTTGGAAAAATTATGTTTAAAATAAAAATAAAATATTACCTCTTCTAATGGAGGCAGCTTCCCACTGTTCAGTATTGTTTTTCCACTTGGGTCCTCAGGTCCAGCCACCTGCAGACTGATATGGGGCACTCCCACCTCCAATCTCCCTTCCTGTTCATCCTTCTCAGCTCCTTCAACCACATCTACCTGCACCACAGAGCTGCGAGGGGACAACAGATTCTTCACCTCCTCTGCCTTCAACCTGTCAAGCCGCTCCCTTTCAGCCTTCTCCCTTTCTAGGCGCTCCTTCTCTGCTCTTTCCTTCTCTAGTTTCTCCTGTCGTTCTTTCTCCCGGTCCTTCCTCCCCTTCTTCCCAGAAGGCAGCTGCCGCTCCATTGGTGCCTGATCCTCAGACTCCTGCTGGCCATCCTCAGGGGTGGAGGGGTGAAGCAGAGCCCCTTGCACACGATCCCAATACTCCAGCATGTGCAGAATGTCCTTCTGACAGCCCTCGTAGTTCTTGAAGCGCTGGCTTAGTAACTTCTCGCTTTCACCCAGGGTTTCCTTCTCTGCTTCCTCCTGGGAGGGTGGAGCAGGTGGTGCCAGTTCTGACATTAGCAGAATAACTTTGACATCCTTTCCTTTCTTTTTCTTGTTTCCCTCATCTGTTTCCGCACGCTCTGTGGGGACGGACTCAGGGCGTTCCATGACAGAGGCTCTTTTCTCAAGGTTTTGATCCACTTTGACATCAGTTTTGAGAGCCCCTGCACTGGTACCCTGTCAAGATTAAGAAACATAAAAAGCAGAAAAAGATAAGTATATCATCGCATCACATATGAAGCACTGACAGAAGACAATATTTTACAAAATGGGTTCCAAAAACCACCTGATTAAGAAATGGAAATTACGTACCTACTGTAATTCTTGATCTTCTTAGACGAAGTCTCCACCACTCATTCACACTAATGGGAGTATGTTGAAGGTGCTAGGACCCAGCAGGAGCAAACTTTTTCAGTAGGGCCGCACCAAGATGGAGCCGTGAGGAAGCATCACCGTGAGTCCCGGCGCGTGCGGTAATGACTATCTCGGTGTTGACCCTCCAAATGCCTCAGTGCCTTTTTTCCCGAGGAGGTGCAGCGTAACTAACTTAGAAGGGCTAGCCTAAAAATCGAACATAAGATAGTCCAAATAACCCGTGTAAGAAGGGTCAACAGTAAAGTTTTCACAGCCCAGCCATTGAGGGAGTGAAGACCATAAACAGAGATGTGAGCTCGGGGGATGGTGGGTGGGTGTGTGAATGAGTGGTGGAGACTTCGTCCAAGAAGATCAACAATTACGGTAGGTATGTAATTTCCATATCTTCCGGGACATAAAATCTCCACCACTCGTTCATACTAATGGGAGAGTACTGAGCTAAATAATCCCCCGAGACGGGCGGCAGGAGATAAAGAGCTCTCGTGCTTAGGACAGAAGTCTGTTAAGAATGCTCCTGCCAAACAACAGATGTCGTCTGGCATGGATATCCAAGGTACAGTGCTTAATGAAAGTATGCACGGAGCTCCAGGTAGCCGCATTGCAAATATCTGCAATGGGCACGTTATGGATTTCCACCAGAGATGCTGTGATTGCTGTGGTAGAGTAAGCGTACACTCTGCCTTCCAACCTGACCTGTGCCATAGAATAGCAGTGGCGAAGGTATGCCACCAGCCACGATGAAATGCATCTAATAGCAACAGGTTGACCCAGCCGGGTCTCGCTGAAGGAAACAAACAGTTGTTGAGCCTTGCAAATTTCTTTTGTTCTATCTAGATAGAACCGCAACGCTCTCTTAACATCCAGAGAATGAAGGATTCGCTCCCCTTCATTCTAGAAGTTCCCAAAGTAGGTAGGAAGGACTAAAGGTTGGTTTAGGTGGGATTCTGAGACAACCTCAGGGAGAAACCTAGGATGAGTCCTAAGAACTATTCTGTCCTTGTGAAATACAGTTTACGGGGGTGGGTGGGGGGCTGTGACCAATGCATGTATTTTAGAAACCCTATGGGCCGAAGTAATGGTTACCAGGAAGGCCGTTTTCCAAGTGAGGAACTTCAATTTGCAAGTAGCTAGAGGCTCAAACGGTTTACGAGTGAGCATGTCTAGTACAAGGTTAATGTCCCAGGCTGCAACTGGACATCTAATAGGAGGCCTAGTATGCAGAATACCCCCAAGAAACCTCTTAACCACAGGCAACTGAGCCAGTGACATGAAAAGTACTGGCTCATGATATGCCGAAGTGGCACAGATATGAACTGTGACTGTGGAGTATTGCATACCTGAGTTTGAGAGGTCTAAGAGATACTCCAAGACTTTATTTGGTGGGCAGGAAAAAGGGTTCCAAGAGGATTTTGCACACCAGATAGAGAAACGCTTCCATATAGCTGTTTAGTTTTTTCTAGTGGCCGGCTTACAAGCAGACAACAGAATATCTGAAACTCTGTGAGAAATATTGAACCTATTAACCTCCATCTCTTCAGGAGCCAAGCATGAAGGCGAAGCGACCTCAGGTTGGGATGAACCATGGGACCCTGGGTCAGAAGGTTCGACTGGAGGGGAAGTGTCTTTGGGAGGGGGTCTGATTGTCTGTTGAGTAGCGGGAACCATATCTTTTGAGGCCAGAAGGGGACAATGAGAATCATTCTGCCCCCTGAGAATCCAATTTGAGCAGTACCCTTTGAATTAGGGAAAGAGAAGGAAAATTGTATAGAAAGTGTTTTGTCCACCGCAGCCTGCATGCATCCTGACAGAAAATGCCAGGTCCTGGATTTCTGGAACAGAAGAGAGGCAGTTTTGCATTGAGTGGAGACACAAAAAGGTCCAGGTCTGGAGTTCCCCACTCTTTGAAGAGTGCTTGAACGACGGTTAAGTTGAGAGACCACTCGTGAGGATCCACCTCTGTTCTGCTGAGATGGTCTGCCAGCTCATTTTGTACTCCTGGCAGGTAAACCACCTGAATCAGAGCCTTGTGTCCAGGCACCATTTCCACACTCTCATAGCTTCCCTGCTTAATGGGTAAGCGTGTGCACCGCCCTATTTGTTGATGTAGTACATCACTGCTTTGTTGTCCGTTTGAAGGAGAATGTTCTTGTGAAACAGTATGCCCTCCAAAGTTTGGACTGCATAGAGGACAGCTCTCATTTTCAGGATGTTTATGTGAAGTTGAGACTCGTCCTGAGTCCACGTACCCTGGGTGTGGAGATCCTGGAAGTGAGCTCCCCAATCCATCAGGGATGCGTCCATGGTAATGGAGATCTGATGATCCAGAGGGGCGAAGGGATATCCTTCCAGAAGGTTGTCCTCCTGAGACCACCAGGTGAGCAACCTCTTCAGGGGTTCCATCACCTTGATGAGAAAGGACTGAAGGTGAGTGGCTGGGGACCACTGAGCATTCACTGAGAGGTTCTCATGTGTATCCGAGCCAAGGGTACGGTGAACAACAAGGATGCCATGAGGCCCAGCATCCGTTGCATCGAAATAGCTCGAACCGAGCTGTGCTCTCTGATGTATCGGGCCATCTGCAAGATATCGCTCCTTCTGTCTTCTGGAAGAAAAGCCTTCGCACAGGAGGTGTCCAGAAGAGTTCCTATGAAGAGGAGCATCTGGGAGAGCTGCAACTGCGACTTGTTGAGGTTCAGCAGGATTCCCATGGATATGAGGAAGTCTGAGGCCGTGGCCATGGCCTCCAGAGTCTCTTGCCTGGAGGAACTTGCTAGGAGCCAGTCATCCAGATATGGGAACACTTGTATTCCGATTTTCCTGAGGTGCGCCGCGAGAGTTGCACAACACTTTGTAAAAACTCGAGGCGCCAAGGACAGCACAAAGGGCAGGACTCTGAGCTAATAGCGTTGACCCAGTGACACGAACCTCAGGTATCTGTGGTGCTTTGGGTGTATGAGAATGTGTTGGTAGGCATTCTGCATGTCCAGGGAGGCTAGCCAACCGTGTCGATGAGTCAAAGGTAGCAGGGTACCAAGGGATATCATCTTGAACTTCTCCTTGTGAAGGAACTTGTTTAACTTTCTGAGATCCAGAATGGGGTGCATGCCGCCGGTTTTCTTTGAGACCAGAAAGTAATGGGAGTAGAAACCTTTGTTTCATTGAGTCAGCGAAACTACTTCTACTGCCCTGTTGTTCAGAAGGCCTTGTACCTCAGAAGCAAGAAGGTCTGACTACTGCCAACAGCCTGGGCTGTCGTTTGGGAAGATGATCCAGAGGGGTTTCTGAAAAATTGAGAGAATACCCCTTGCGGATTATATGGAGGACCCATTTGTCTGATGGTATAGATTTCCGCTGGTTGTAGAACTCAGTCAAACGTCCTCCCACTGCTGAAGAGGGATCTCCCTCGGACAACTGAGGTGGGACCTGGGCCAGAAACTCAGAAGGTGGCACTGGGCGCTTTGGGCCCTTGTGTTTTCTGCTGCGCTTTCATTTGTGGCTAAGGGTTCTGGTTTTTGTTAAAACCTCATCTGCCTCTGCCCTGAAAGAACTGATTATTGTGGAACTGTCGCTTGCTGCCACCCCCTCGGGAGGGGGCAGACACAGGTCTGGCTGTCTTAATGGCAGACTTAGTTTTCTGTGTGGCCTCCAGTGCTTGCTCCACCTGAGGTCCGAACAGATACACAGCATCGAAAGGTAATGCCATGACCTGCTTCTGGGCATCATTCGTGAAGTCCGAAATATGCAGCCAAGAGTGGCGATGGGTGCAGATGCCAGCCGCCGCCGCCCGGGAAGCGGTATCGAAGGCGTCCACTGCAGCTTGAACCTGTTGGTTATTGGACTCGATACCCCTAGTTATGGTTTGAAGTAACTCTGAGCTAACCTCCGATTCGGGCAGAGTTTCTACTATTGCTTTGAACGAATGTCAAAGAACATACTCCTATTGAGAAAAATAGCCCTGGTAGCTGGCAATGCGCATGCTCAGGGTCGAGGCAGCAAAGACTCTCTTACTCAAGGTGTCTATCTTGCGAGATTTTTCGTTTATAGGTCGGGTTGTAGATTCTAGAGGTAGGGTAGCCTTATCATTCTCTGCCAGGACTACAATGGCATCAGCAAAGGCTTCTGAGGCCAAAATGGGGCGATCCTTGGGAGGGGCGTACTTCCTATCTACGGACTTGGCAATGGAAGGAATGAGAGCCAGATTCTTCCACACCATCTGTGAAAGGGCCTCGAAAGAGGGCTGTACCGGAGGAGTTAAATTCATAGGGATTTCCGGGACATGATGATATTGGAGATGCAAAAGCTTGCCAGGATCGATTTCTGTAGTCTGGAGAGAAAGAGTAGAATTTAAATTCTTGAGCAGAGACTTAAAGGAAAGGTCTTCAACAACAAGCTCTGCAGGAGGATTGACCCCTGCTCCCAGGGCAGTGTCATCAACATTATCACCCAGGCGAAGATCTGTATCAGGCTCAAAACCATCTCCTGACAGTTGACGAGGGACTGTATAGACAGGAAAGGAGTGAAAATCAGGAAGAAGAGAAGAAGAAAGAATCGGAGTCGAAAACCCCTAAAGACCAAACGGCGCCGCACTCATCCCTGGCGTGAAAAACAGTGCCAAAAACAAGGAGGAGCACCACTGGAAATGGCGCTGTACATGTACGACAAAGAGCGCAGCGCTAACAGAGCCCCCAGCGCCACGGACGGTGCTGCAGACAGCACCGACAGAGCCCGTGGTGCCGCAGATGGCACCGACAGAGTCTGCAGTGCTGCAGATGGTGCCGACAGAGCATGCAGCACCGAGAGAGTCACAGGGGTCAGAAAACTGCAATTTGAAGTAAAAGAGGGAAAAATGGTAGGAGATAGCGGCATCGGTGTGCACCCCTGTGCTGCAGCCATGTGAGGGGGGATAAACACCCGAGCACGGAGTCGACGGCACTGAAGAAGGCGGCGGGCAACTAGCAAGGCCCAACTGCCCCACCCGTCCTTCCAAAACTGAACAGCCCAAAGGCCCCAGTGTCGGACTGACCGGCTTGAGCAACTGGACCAACCTCCGCCCACTGCTCCATAAGAGCAGCCCACTGGTGAAACTGATCATCGGAAGCTCCTCCAATAGGCAGAGAGGAGCTCTGGTGTCAAAGACAGAAACCGGTGACTCCAACAGAGGTGGAGGCCGGCACCTGGCCCTAATAACTGACCATCTACGAGCAGACGTACCAGAGGGCGACCTCGAGTGATGCCATTTCTTCTTCGACCTACGTGTCGAAGAAGAACTCAAGGCCGAACGGTGCAGAAAATGGGACCGTTTCCTTTTATGCTTTCGGGGGGACCGCCCATCTCCCTGAGCATTGAACCTTCCGTTGTCAGACCCCCCCTCCAGGGAGGGCGGCGGACCAGACACGGCCCGGCTGACTGAACAGCTTTCATACGAAGTCTCCCTACCGTCACCTGACCCGCTCATGGTCGACTCCATCAATGGAAAGCTGAAGACTTCTCTTGTATAATTATTAAAATTAGAAATATAATCGGTACTGATTCGAAAGAAAAAATCATTCACCTTAGTAATTGTGTTTCTTCTAATGGAGTCTTGCTGTATTCTGACATTATTCTGACATTATGCAGTTAGCTCCAGCTCTTGAACTGCTCCGGAGAGGAAAGAGTTAACTCTATGCCAGAGCATAGAACGTTGAGCTTGTGCTTGGTTCAAACCTCTGTCTGCTGCACTTTGAAGTGTAACCGTCAGATTCTTACAAGCTAATACTAACTAACTACACCTACTATGTAGAAATTGTAAAATTACTAGCCAAAAGGCAACCAAATATTTTGGATCCCAAAAGATTCAAGTCGAGAAATCCAAAACAAAAAACTAGGTAGTGAACAAATATAACTATCAAAACAATATAACATAACCACTCCCCCCCCTCTAAAAAGGGGAGCACCCTGAGGTGCAACACTGCACCTGCCAGCTCACTTCCCAAAAAAAACAGGTTCTGACAGGGGAGGCAGGGAGCGAGGTCAGAATACAACAAGACTCCATTAGAAGAAACCAATTACTAAGGTGAGTAATTTTTTCTTCAAACAACATGAAATCTTGCTGTATTCTGACATTATGCAGACTACCAAGCAGCACTTCCGGGGAGGAGGGTACCAAACCTATTTTGGGAATAGGATCTGCAGTACGGCTGTACCAAACCTATCATCACTTCTAACCTGGATATCCAGGGAGTAATGCTTGGTAAATGTATGGACTGTTTTCCAGGTGGCTGCTTTACATATCTCTAGTAAGGGTATATCTCTGACAGCAGCCAGAGAAGCAGCTGTACCTCTAGCCAAATGAGCCCTCAGGCCTAAGGGGGGGTACTTTGCCTAGCTTTTCACAGCAGAATTGTATACAAGAGACAATCCACCTGGCAATAGTTCTCTTAGTAGCAGGTTTATCCTTTCCCACTTCACCATAAGTAAGGAACAATTGGAGAGAGTCAAACCTAAGTGCCTCAGTACGCTCAGTATAGTAGCTAAGAGCCAGCTTAACATCCAAACAGTGTAATCTTCTCTCTACTGAAGAAGAATGATCAGTGAAGAACACAGGAAGAGACATGGACTGGTTCAGATGAAAATCTGAAACCACTTTGGGTAAGAACCTACTGTTGGTTCTAAAGACCACCTTATCTCTATGGAATGAGATAAAATCAGGTTCCACTGACAGAACTTGTAATTCACTGATACACCTGGCAGAGGTAATAGCTACCAGGAACACAGTTTTCCAAGTCAAGTACTTAAGTTGTGCTGAGGCCAAAGGCACAAAAGGGGGTTGCATCAGCTGAGCAATGCAAACATTAAGATCCCAAGCAGGAGTAGGATCCTTAAAGGGAGGACTGGTATGGAGCAATCCTTTAAAGAATTTACAGAAGACAGGGTGAGATGCCAGCAAGAAGGGCTTTCCCACTGACAGAAATGCAGAAACAGCTGACAAGTGTACTTTGACGGTAGCTGGTCTGAGGCCTAAGCCATTAAGATGAACCATGTAATCCAGAACTGTAGACAAGTCAGCAATATCTGGGGATATAAGCTTATTGGAACACCAAATGCTGAATTTTTTTCCATTTGGAGTTATAAGTTTTTCTGGTGGCAGGTTTTCGAGATGCTTTGAGAAGGTCCAGAACCCCCTGAGACAAATGCAAACTTGCATATTCTAGCTCTTCAAGAGCCATGCCTTGAGATTGAGAGACCGAAGGTTGTGGTACCAAATCCTCCCCCGAGAGGGGGTTAACAGGTTGTGATTCTTGGGAAGAGATAGGGGAAGATGGACTGCTAGGGACAGCAACAAAGGATACCAAGGCTGCCTGGCCCAGTCTGGAGCAATCAGTGTTACTTTGCAAGATTGTGACCCTATCTTGACCAGACTTTGAATAGTACAGGAAATGGGGGAAATGCATACAGAAATTTCCTCTCCCAATCCAGAAGTAGAGCATCCAGGGGGACTGAGCCTAAGACTAGGGGTCTGCCACAGAAGACAGGAAGTTGGTGACTGTCTGGGGCTGCAAAGAGATCTATCTCTGGAGTGCCCCACCTTGAAAAGATCACTTTTATCACTAGAGGATCTAGGGACCATTCGTGATGGCCCTGAGAAATCCTGCTCAATGTGTCTGCTAGCACATTGTCCTTCCCTGGAAGGTGGACTGCTATCAGAGATGTTTGTAGGGAATAAGCCAGGGACCATAACTTCATGGCTTCCATGCACGAGGCCGTAGACCGAGTGCCTCCCTGCTTGTTGATGTACCACATGGTGGTGGTGTTGTCTGTCCTGACCTAAACCACCTTGTTCTGTACTGAGTCTGAGAAAGCTTGTAGAGCCAGGAACACTGACCTGAGCTCCAGAAGATTGATGTGGAGTAGAGACTCCTAAGGGGATCACACTCCCTGTGCTGTGAGGATTCCCAAGTGAGCTCCCCACCCCAGGAGAGAAGCATCTGTGGTTAGAACTACAGAATGAGACTGAGTGATGAATGGGACCTCTTGTCTGAGGTTGTCCTGATCCAACCACCATTGGAGAGCCTGGATCAGAGTCTGAGTCACTGG
Organism: Neoceratodus forsteri; assembly: GCA_016271365.2. NCBI lineage: Eukaryota > Metazoa > Chordata > Ceratodontiformes > Ceratodontidae > Neoceratodus > Neoceratodus forsteri. The sequence goes on from CM028130.1 coordinate 1,620,366,996, forward strand.
AATTAGTTTGGTTAGAAGATATTTTTTCTGAGACCAAAAAGCCCTCAAATGGTACTGGATGTCCCTCATCTGAAATCTGGCCCCTTGTGCCACTGCAGTGGAAGCTGCCATGTGGCCCAGGAGTTGAAGAAAATGCCTTGCTGGTCGAGACACCAGAAGGTGAAAATAAGAAGCCAGGTCTATAAGGGTCTTTGCCCTTCTCAAAGGGAGAAAGGCTCTTGCTTTGACAGTATCCAACTCTACCCCTATGAAGGTCAAGAGTTGCACTAGTTTGAGAACTGATTTTGGAAGATTGAGGAGGAATCCTAGAGAAGTGAGCACCTGCTGGGTCACTTGCAGGTTTGACTTGACTTGGTCTGGAGACTAACCCACAATGAGCCAGTCATCCAGGTAAGGGAATACTGAAATGTTTTGTCTCCTTAGAAAGGCCACTACTACTGCTAGGTATTTTGTGAACACCCTTGGTGCTGATGTTAGGCCGAAGGGCATTGCTCTGAACTGATAATGGCCTGAAGGCAATTCGAACCTGAGGTACTTTTTGTGGGAGCACCTGACGGGAATGTGAAAACAGGCATCCTTGAGGTCTGGGGAGACTAGCCAATCCCCTGACCTTAGAGAGGGAAGAATTATTCCCAGAGTCACCATTTTGAATTCTGGCTTTACTAGGTGCTTGTTTAGGTATCTTAAATCTAGGATGGGCCACCACTCCCCCGTCTTTTTTGGGGGTAAGGAAGTATCTGGAGTATAGACCTTTAACCTTGTGAGATGTAGGAACTCTCTCTATGGCTCTGAGAACCAGTAGAGAGGAAACCTCTGTCTCTAGGGCAATGGTTTCAGAGATGTTTGCAGGTGGAAAAAACCTGACCCTCAGCTTTGGAAATGTTTTGAAGCCGAGGGCCAGTCCTTGGCTTACTACCTCCAGGACCCACTTGTCTGAGGTAATAGACTTCCAGGCCTGGAAGCAGTAAGCCAGTCTGCCTCCTACATGAATTGGGGAGTCAACCCGGGCTGACACATCAGGGTGTCTGCTTGGCAGAAGCCTTAGACTGAGAGGAGGATGCAGCCCTGCTCATCCCCCTTCTGCCTCTCCCTCTGAAGAACCCCCTCTGAGAAAAAGGAGAGGAGGCCTGTGCCTGGTAGAAAGGGCTATGAAAGGGCCTGCCCCTGCATTGCAGCTTCTGAGGAGTTGCCTGCCTTTCCTTGGCCTGTGCACTCCTATATTCGTCCATTTTCTTCATATAATTCTCTGTCTGCTCCCCAAACAGAGAATTATCCATTACAGGGAAATCCATGGCCTTAGCCTGGGTGTCCTGTGAGAGACTAGTACATCTGAGCCAAACCAATCTCCGAAGAGCCACAGATGTAGCCATGACTCATGATGACACATCACTGGATTCCACAGCAGCATGAAACTGGATTTTAGATGCCTCAATCCCATCAGCAGCCACCTCCAGCTCCTTGGCAAGCTGGGGGGAAGCCTGTTTAGCCAGTTCCAGCACAGTATTCCATCTGGACTTCTGGTATCTGGCTGTGTAGGCCGTGTAGTTAGCCTGCCTGAGTCCCAAAGAACATGCTATGTACTGTTTTTTTAGCCATGGCATCCAGCTTCCTGAAGTCTTTATCTGGGGGGTGTGAAGCCAAGGGTATGTTAGCCTTATCACAGGCTGCAGCCTGCACGACTCCAACATGGCTGCATTGCTGGTACAAGTACTCCGTAACTGGACCTGACAGCATGTACCTCTTGTCTATTCGTCTGTCCACAGGAGGTAAAGAATTTGGAGTTTTAAGTAATCTTTATGTCTGTTTCCAAAAAGATTTATGGAGGGGAATAGACAATCTCTTGAACTCTGGGATGTCCATCATCTCCACATAGTCAGGCTCGTCTTGCTCCTCAACAGCTTCAACCAGAGGGAGCTGGAGGGTTTCTGCCACTTTTCTGTAAAACATAAAGTGGGAAGCCTAGGAGGGGAAACACCAGAAGGTCTGTCTGGGGAGATGTCCAGTTCTATGGGCTCATCCAGACCTTCCATACCATCATCATCATCATCATCACAATCTTCATCCCCCTCCAGATCTGGTTCATAATACTCTTCTGGGTAATAGTCCGGAACTGGAGGAACCGACTGAACCGAATGCCTACCTAGAGGCAGCGTATCGGTCGGAACCAGACGGAGCGATTCAACTATACTAATCGCCCTGGCAATTTCCTCGGTGGTTGGACGATGCGGTTCTGGATCTGAACTGGCCAATTTTCTCTTTTTTCTTGCTCTTAACCAGAACCGACCCCTCTGAATCAGCTCTCCTTTTGCCGGAGGGAGTCTCACCCAGGTCAGTGGGCACTCCTTCAGGTTCGGTCGGAACCGAACCCGGCTGGCCATCTGGGTCAGCGGACTTCTTGGCCTCCTTTTCCCTAAGCCGGCCCAATCTTTTATCTAAGGTGGCCTTACGAATATTTTTACAAATCTGGCAGTCTGTATCAAGGTGGTCAAAACCCAGACAGTAAACACAGGTGGTGTGGGGATCAGCCTTAGCAAAGGCCTCCCCACACTCACTGCAGTGTTTAAACCCAGTGGGCCCGGTTTTTCTTTTGGGTTTCTCAGACGAAGCCATCCTAAAAACTTACCCTTTACTCTGCAAAAGCCAGGCAAGACCCCCTTATCGGTTCCTAACTGTGTCACAGGTATTTGAAAAAACACCTAAATATGTTTTTAGTAGAACTGATAAGGACCAGTACCTCACTGTAAATTCAGAAACAAAAATAAACTTAGGAGAAAAAAAACAGACAATCGGTTCAGCCGAAGCGATTGAAAAATATTTCTTTACAATTTCCACACACAAATCACACTAGTCCACTACCTAAGTACTTACTGTACCGCAGACAGGGATCCGAACTGAAATAAAATAAGAAATAGCGGTTTAAAACCAATGTTTTTACTTTACCGAACCGATAGCAAAGGAGAGATCTCCGGAGCGACTGTTCAGTTAGGCGGAGTAAATAATCTGACGGTTACAGTTCAAAGTGCAGCGGATAGAGGTTTGAACCAAGCTTGAGCTTAACGTTCTATGCTCTGGCATAGAGTTAACCCTTTCCTCTCCGGAGCAGTTCAAGTGCTGGGGCTAACTGCATAATGTCAGAATGTCAAAATACAGCAAGACTTCATGTTGTCTGAATAATCTACAAAACAATAAACTGAACTATTGCTGCTAGTGAAATTTAACTCCTGACGGGCGAGCGATGTCATCACTGAAGCGCACTAGATGGTGAGAAAAAAGGAACTGAGGTGGATGGAGGGTCGATGCCGAGATAGTCATTACCGCACACACTGGGGCTCGTGGTTCCATCTCGGCGCCAACCCTCCTGAAAAAATTTACTCCCACTGGGTCCTGGTGCCTCCGGCGTACTCCCATTAGTGTGAATGAGTGGTGGAGACTTTATGTCCAGGAAGATCTGTTGTTTTAAATTAGCAGAACCTCATACTTTTGTTGAGGTTCCTTTTTTCAAGGAATCTGAAAGTACAGAGTTCCCTGAAAGTTTCAAGGAATCCCAGTGCCACAGCTTGTTTTTTTTTATTGTATATTTTACCTCCTCTTCCTCCCCCACCAGCTCCCTACTGCCAGCAAACCTCAATCCTGTCACCCACCTCACTCTTTCTTACCTCCTAGGGTGAGTGGGTGCCTTGGTAGGTGGTGCAGAGCCTGTAAGGTTGCTTTCATCATCCTGTTGCTTGAGTTGCTTTTCCTCCCAAATTTCTCCCTGACCCCAGCTGCCATGCATTCAGTGACGTGCACATAAAGATGCAGCATACCTCTTCAACCATACCCTGCCAAATAGTTGGGTGACTACAGCGACGGGCTATTATGCCATCGAGTCCATCGAGGAATGGCAGACCTGGTTGGCTTTGAGTAGGAGTAAGGACCGCAAATGAGACTCATCGGCTGGCAGGTCGGCTGCTCAGCTTGCAGTCATGGAAGAAGAGTACCATGTTGATCTCAGCACTTTTCCCGGCTGAGGCTAGTGATGGAGCGTTGTTCTCTGATGATCTCATACAGATGTGTATAGCCCTCCAGATCTTTGAGGACAGCCATTCTCTCTGTAGCAGGAAGCTGAAAAGCATTGTCGCTGCAAGTCTTGGGACCGAGAATGATCACACTCTTCCCACTCCTCTGATTCCCCCAACTGCCCGGCTTTGGTCAAGCTTCCTCAGGTCAAGGGTTTGGCTAAGGGCTCCACGGTAATCCTGTCAGGCCTTTTGATCTGTACTCCGGTTGAGCAGGTGGTTGAGATATTTCTCAAACTGGTCAACTGGTTCTTGGAAGAGGTCAACAAGGAGTCGCTCTCTCAGACCTCAGTGATCCCTGTCCTCACCTAGGAAAATGAGGACCAATCGGTACCCCAAAATGGGTTGCCTTGGGAGCTGCCTCCACTGGTGGTCATGCCTTTGAGGCCTACTCTGACCTTTATGCCTAAGCAGGTGGTCTATTTAGACTCTGCAGAGGACACCCGTCAATGTCAACCCTCAGGCCGATGCTCGCGGTTGAGGCACCACTCATACTCTCGATCCCATACAACCGGGAGGGGTGCCACCAACGCTCCACAAATGGAAATTACGTACTTACCGTAATTATTGATCTTCCCAAATATCTTCACCATTCATTACCTATGGGTCCTACTGGAGGTCAGGACTCCTGTACGGAAAGAGAAAATAGCACTGCCTCTTTACATTTTTTGAGCTGGAGGAGTCAACATCGGAACTGTGATGCCCATGAGGCCAGTGTTCTACGTGGCGCTTGCGGGTTGACCAGTAACCGATGCCGACTCCTCCAAATACTCAATTTTGTCTGCCAGGCGAGGAAGAAAGGGTAAGGATAGGGACAAAAGAGGGCAAGGGTGCCCGAATGATGGGGGGGGGGGTGTAAATATAAAGTCGACTGGAAAAAGGGTTGTAGTCAAGAGGGACAACTAAGAAGGCAGGGGTGACCAGAACATTGGGCAGCCCAAGGCAGAATAAAATATAACCAAAATAGATAAGGAAGAAAAGGAAGGAAGAAGAACTGATGGACCACCTCCTGATGGACAGCTGAGGTCGGATCTGGGCTGGAAACTCAGAGGGTGACACTGGGTGCTTCTGGGCCCTGTGCTTTCTGCTGTGTTATATTTTGTGGCTGAGAAGTTTGGTTACTGTTAAAACCTCCTCTGCCTCTGCCACGAAAGGACTGATGGTTGTGAAACTGATGCTTATTCAAACCTCCTTGAGAGGGAGCGGGCGGGGGTCTAGCTGTCTTAATGGCAGACCTAGTCGTCTGAGTACCCGCTAGTGCTTGCTCCACCTGAAGCCCAAACAGATACATACCGTCAAAGGGTAAGGCCATGACTTTTTGTTGGGCATCATTCGTAAAGCCTGACGTACACAGCCAGGAATGGCGAAGGGTGCAAATGCCAGCCACCACCGCCCTGGAAGCAGTATCAAAAGCGTCCATTGCAGCTTTAATTTGTTGATTATTGGAGTCGATACCTCTAGGTATGGTCTGTAGTAGCTCTGAGTTAACCTCCAACTCGGGCAGAGCTTCTACCGTTGCTTTGAGCGAATGCCAAAGAACATACTCGTATTGAGAAAAATAACCCTGGTAGCTAGCAATACGCATGCCCAGAGTTGAGGCAGCAAAGACTCGCTTACCCAAGGTGCCGGTCTTGTGAGATTCTTTGTTTATAGGATGGCTGAGGATTCCTGAGGGAGGACAGCCTTATCATTCTCTGCCAGGACCACTATGGCATCAGCAAAGGCTTGTGAGGCCAAGATGGGGCAATCCTTGGGAGGGGCATATTTCCTATCTATGGATTTAGCCACAGAGGGAATAAGAGCCGGATTCTTCCACACCATCTGGGCAAGAGTCTCGAAAGAGGGCTGTACCGGAGGGGTTAAATCCATAGGGATTTCCAGAACATGTAGTTACTGGAGGCGCAGAAGCTTCCCAGGATCGATTTCCATGGTCTGGAGAGAAGGAGTAGAATTTAAATTCTTGAGCAGAGACTTAAAGGAAAAATCTTCCACCACAGGCTCTGCAAGAGGATTGATCCCGGCCCCCAGGGCAGAATCGGCATCAACATCATCACCCAGCCGAAGATCAGGATCAGGCTCAAAATCTTCTCCTGACAGTCCAGGGGGCATTGTATAGACAGGAAAAGAATGAAAACCAGGAGAAATAAGAAGAGGAGACAGAATCGGAGTAGAAAACCTCTAGAAAATATGCAGCACCATAAAAATCCCAGGCACCGTCGAAAAGAGCGGCACTGAGTACAGAGATGGCGCCAACACAGAAAATGGCACAGCGCATGACGCCGACAGGGAGCATGGCATTGCAAACGGTGTCAACACCACCCATGCCACCGAGGATGGTGCTGACAGGCAGCATACACCACCCCGGGCACTGAGGACAGTGACAACAGGACATGCAGCACCGCGGATGGTGCCGACACCACACTCAGCGCCAAAAGGGACCCTGGCGCCGGAGCAGCAAGCACCACAGGCAGCGGCACTGCTGCAGAAGTCTGTGAACTGCAATCTGAAGGTAAAGAAGAAAAAATTACTCACCTTAGTAATGTTGTTTCTTCTAATGGAGTCTTGCTATATTATGACAATTGCAGTTTGTCCCACCATTAGAACTGCTCCGGAGGTGAAAGAGTTAACTTCCATGCCAGGCATGGAGCTTAGAGCGCGAGCTCGGTTAGAGAAGCTCTGTCTGGATAATTTCAAACTGAAACTGTCAGATCTTTACGAGCAAAACTCACTAAGGTTCTGTGTGGAAGCTGTAACCTACACTAGCCAACTGGCTACTTAAATATTAACACAAATTCCTGGTCCCAACACCAAGACTCAAGTCAGGGGACCAGAAAATAAGATAAGATAAGATAAAATAAAACACAACACCCCAAACCCCAAAAAGAAGGGGTGGAAAACATAAGAAGGGCAAAAACAAGTGCCAACACTGGACTGCCCACCCCATACCCAAGTAGAAGTTCTGAGAGGGGCAGGTTGGGGGGAGGTCATAATGTAGCAAGACTCCATTAGAAGAAACAACATTACTAAGGTGAGTAATTTTTTCTTCAAACAACATGAAGTCTTGCTATATTATGACAATTGCAGACTACACAGCAGTACCTCCATGGAGGAGGACAGAACCTACTTAGGAATAGGCTCTGAAGCATCGGCTGTGTTAAACCGAGCATCCCTCCTGGCCTGGATATCCAGGGAGTAATGCTTGGTGAAAGTGTGTACCGTTTTCCAAGTAGCTGCTTGAAATATCTCTAAGATAGGGATGTCTCTGGCAGCAGCTAGAGACGCAGCTGTACCTCTGGTAGAGTGAGCCCTCAGGCCTGAAGGGGAACTTTTCCCAGTTTTGATAACAAATTGAATACAAGAGACAATCCACCTGGCAATTGATCTCTTAGTGGCAGGTTTCCCTTTCCCAACCTCACCATAAGTGAGAAAAAGTTGGAGGGATTCGAACCTGTGACCCTTGGTACGCTCTATATAGTAACTTAGGGCCCTCTTAACATCTAAGCTGTGCAACCTCCTCTCACCAGAGGAGGAATGGTCAGTGAAGAATACTGGAAGGGAGATAGATTGATTAAGATGGAAATCTGAAACCACCTTAGGCAAAAACTTCCTGTTAGTCCTAAGGACTACCTTATCCCTGTGGAAGGAAATAAAGTCAGTCTCTACTGACAAAGCTTGTAAGTCACTTATGCGCCTGGCAGAAGTGATGGCTACTAGAAAAACAGTTTTCCAAGTCAAGTACTTAAGCTCTGCAGAAGACAGAGGTTCAAAGGGGGGTTGCATCAACTGAGCAATGCAAACTGGGTCCCTGAAAGATGGATTAGTATGAAGTAATCCTTTGAAAAACTTGGAAAATACAGGGTGAGCGGAAAGAGAGGAGGACTTTCCTGCTGAAATAAAAGCAGAGACAGCTGCCAGATGTACTTTCAGGGTAGCTGGTCTCAGACCCAAAGAATTAAGATGGACCATATAGTCCAAAACAATGGGCAAATCAGCAGATTCCGGGGGAAATATGCTTCCCAGAACACCAGATGGAAAACCTTTTCCATTTAGAATTATAAGTAGCCCTAGTGGAAGGCTTCCTAGAAGCCTTCAGGATTTCAAGAACATCTTGAGAAAGGTGTAGGTCAGCAAATTCTAACTCCTCAAGAGCCAGGCCTTGAGGTTGAGGGATTTGAGATTCGGGCACCAAATTCTCCCCTGGGCACAAGTTAACAGGTTGTGATTCCTGGGGAGACACAGGGGAAGATGGACTGCTAAGGACAGAAGGAGTGGGTACCAGGGCTGCCTGGCCCAATCTGGAGCAATCAGAATCATCTTGCAAGGCTGGGATCTGATTTTGACTAGCACCTTGAATAGGAGAGGGAAGGGGGGAAAGGCATAGAGAAACTTCCCTTTCCAATCTAGGAGAAGGGCATCCAGGGGGATTGAGCCCATCACTGGGGGCCTGCAACAAAACAGTGGAAGTTGGTGATTGTCTGGGGCTGCGAAAAGATCTATCTGAGGGGTGCCCCATCTGGCAAAAACTATCCCCAGTACTCGGGGATCCAGTGACCATTCGTGATGGCCCTGGGAAATCCTGCTGAGAGCATCTGCCAGGACATTGTCCTTTCCCGGAAGGTGAATTGCTATGAGGGAAGTGTTCAGGGAACAAGCCAGAGACCACAACTTCATTGCCTCGGTGCACAAGGCTGAAGACCGAGTGCCCCATTGTTTGCTGATGTACCACATTGTAGTGGTGTTGTCTGTTCTGACTTGTACCACTTTGTTCTGAACAGATGCAGAAAACACCTGAAGTGCTAGAAAAACAGCTCTGAGTTCCAGCAAATTGATGTGGAGCAGAGATTCCTGAGGGGACCACACTCCCTGGGTGGAGAGGTCGCCCATGTGAGCTCCCCATCCCAGAAGGGACGCATCTCTAGTAAGGGTCAAGGAGTGAGATAGAGGGATGAAGGGAACCCCTAGTCTCAAACTGCTCTGATCCTGCCACCACTGAAGGGCCTGGATCAGGGTTCGAGTCACTTGGATCAACTTGGAAAGGGGATCTTTTCTTTGAGCCCAAAAGGCTCTCAAGTGAAACTGAATGTCCCTCATCTGAAATCTTGCTCCTTGCACCCTGCACTACAGCTGTGGAAGCAGCCATGTGTCCTAGTAGCTGTAAGAAGTGCCTTGCTGGTCGAGAGACCTGCAGAGTGAAAGAGGAGGCCAGGGCCACTAGGTTCCTTACCCTTTCTAGGGGCAGGAAGGCTCTGGCCTGCTTTGTGTCCAATTCTGCACCTATAAAGGTGAGTACCTGGACAGGTTCCAGAACTGACTTTGGAAGATTGAGAAGAAAACCCAGAGAGGTGAGCAGCTGCTGGGTAACTTGCAGGTGTGATTTGACCTGGTCTGGAGACTGACCTACAATGAGCCAGTCATCTAGGTAGGGAAAGATGGCAATCTTTTGCCTTCTTAAATGAGCAACTGCTACTGCTAGACATTTTGTGAATACCCTTGGGGCAGAGGTAAGGCGAAGGCATTGCTCTGAACTGGTAATGGCCTGAGGGCATTTCAATCCAGGTACTTTCGTGGGAGCTTCGATGAGAACATGGAAATAGGATCCTTGAGGTCCAGGGAAGCTAGCCAGTCCCTGGCCTTAGAGAAGGTAAAATCATTGCCAGAGTCACCATTTTGAATTTTGGTTTCAAAAGGTGCTTGTTCAGATATCTTAGGTCAAAATGGGCGCCATTCTCCTATCTTTTTGGGGTAAGGAAGTACCTGGAGTACAGACCCTTGCCCTGGTGTAGGGGAGAAACCCTTTCTACAGCTCTGAGAGCCAGGAGGGTTGAGACTTCTGTTTCTAAGGCAAAGGTCTCTAGAGGGTTTGCAGGTGGAAAAGATCTGATTCTCATCTTTGGACATTTTTTGCAGCTGAGAACCAGACCCTGGCTTACTACTTCCAGGACCCACTTGTCTGATGTTAGAGACTCCCAGTCCTGAACGAAGTAAGCCAACCTGCCCCCTACAGGCAATGGAGAACCGGCCCTGGGCACCCCAGCAGGATGCCTGTTTGGCAGGGGCCTTAGGCTGAGGGGTGGGAGCAGACCTGCCTGCACCCCGTCTGCCTCTCCCTCTGAAGAACCCCCTCTGAGCATAAGCAGAGGAGGCCTGGGGTTGGTAAAAAGGCCTGTGAAAAGGCCTACCTCTACCCCTGGGGGTCTGCCTCTGAGGAGTGGCTTGCCGCTCCTTGGCTTGAGCACTCCTATAAGTTGTCCTATATTCATCCATTTTCTTCATGTAATTCTCTGTCTGCTCCCCAAACAGAGAATTTTCTACCACAGGAAAATCCATAGCCTTAGTCTGGGTATCCTGTGACAAACTAGTACACCTGAGCCAAGCCAACCTACGAAAGGCCACAGATGTAGCCATGACTCTAGAGGATACATCATTAGAATCCACAGCAGCATGGAATTGCACCTTGATGCCTCATACCATCAGCAGCCACCTGCTCCAGCTCCTTAGCAAGCTGGCCAGGGGCCTGTTTGGCCAAAGCCATGACAGTGTCCCATCTAGATTTTTGGTATCTTGCCATATAAGCCATGTAATTTGCTTGTCTGAGTCCCAAGGACGCTGCCATGTATTGTTTTTTAGCCATGGCATCAATCTTCCAGGAGTCCTTGTCAGGAGGGTGTGAAGCCAGGGGAATATTAGCCTTATCACAGGCTGCAGCCTGAACTACTCCAACATGACTGCATTGCTGTGAAAGGAATTCTGTATCAGGACCTGACAGTGTACCTCCTGTCCATCTTCTTGTCCACAGGAGGCACAGAATTAGGAGCTTTTAAAATTTTTATTGTTTGTTTCCTAAATGATTTATGTAAGGGATAGACAATCTCCTAGACTCTGGGATATCCATCATTTCCACAAAATCAGGTTCCTCTTGCTCATCCACAGCTTCCTCCAATGGGAGCTGGAGGTTTCAGCAACCTTTTTATAAAACAGAAAATGAGAAGGGGACTCAGAAAGCGTAGGGGGAGATTCTAAAGGTCTGTCTGGGGAGATGTCCGGTTCAATGGGCACATCCAGACTCTCAAAGTCACATTCACACTGTTCATAATCATCCTCCCCCTCCTCTGGTTCATAAAACTCTTCTATATCATATTCTTGAACCGGTGGAACTGGCCGAACCGACCTTTTACCAGACAGTGGCGGTTCGGACGGAACCAGAGAAAGTGACTGGACAATTTGTATAGCTTTGCTATCTCTGCAGCAGTTGGAGAAGGAATTTTGGACTCCACACCTGCTGATTTTCTAGTTTTCTTTGCTGGAACTGGCTCCACAGAGTCAGCTTTACGTTTGCCCAAGGAAGTCTCGCCCTGGTCAGAGGGCACTCCCTCCGGTTCGGTTGGCACCGAACCGGGCTGGCCATCCGGGTCAGCGGACTTTTTGGCCTCTCGTTCCCTGAGCCTGCCAACTCTCTTATCAAGGGTGGCTGCAGGGAAATTCTTACAAATCTGGCAGTCTGAATTGAGGTGGTCAAACCCCAGACAATATACACATGTGGTGTGTGGGTCAGCCTTGGCAAAGGCTTCCCCACAGACACTACAGTGTTGAAACCCAGTGGGCCCGGTTTTTCTTTTGGGTTTCTCAGACATGATGCCAGCCTAACCAAAAAAACTTGCCCTTTTAACGGCAATGCCAGGCAAGACACCCTTATCGGTTCCCAACCGTGTCACGGATCGTGGAAAAACCGTAATGAAATCTGGTTTTTTTAGAACCGATAAGAACTGGGAACCGCACTCTAAAAGCTTTCAATGCTTGATTTTTAAAGTTTTAAGACAACCTAATCGGTTCGAACTGAACCGATAAACATTTACAAGTTCCACACAGAAATAAACCTGTCTATTACTTACAATACCACAGACAGAGCTTGAACCGATCGGTTTGCGGTTAAAATAATAATACTCGCGGTTGAATTTAACCGAGAAAATACTGTTTAAACCGAGAAATGAACCGAGCAGTAGGAGAAATCTCCAGAGCGACTGTTCAGTGAGGCGGAGTAAAGAATATACAGGTTACTCACCTGTAACAGGAGTTCTAGGAATGGTATATGTTGTTCATCCACACTGTCTGGCAGGTATCCTTGCCGCTTTAAATCTTGCCGGAAGGTCTTCAAGCTGGCTCCTCCCACCCACCCGGGTGGTAAAACTCTCGGCTCCGCCCCATGACGCCAGATCTGGCCCGCTGGAAGCTCAGGTTGTGCGTCGAAGCCGGGGAGGTCGGGTGGGTCGTCTGGATGAACAACATATACCATTCCTAGAACTCCTGTTACAGGTGAGTAACCTGTATTTCTAGGGACATGGATATGTTGTTCATCCACACTGTCTGGCAGACTCCTAGCAGTTCTCCGGGAGGAGGGAGGCAAGGCGCACACCCCCTACTTAGGGAATAGAGACTGGAGAACCGAGGCCTCAAAACCAGCATCCCGGCGTGACTCAAGGTCGATGTGGTAATGGGTGATGAAGGTGTGTGCTGACTTCCAGGTAGCATCCCTGCAGATATCCTGGATAGGGACGTCCCTGGAAGCAGCCACCGATGCAGCAGTATGGCGGGTAGAATGAGCTCTTATCCCTCTGGGAGGCTCCATGCCCGCCAACCTGTAGCAGAGATCTATGCAGGAGTGACCCACCTGCTTATCGTCCGCTGGCTGCAGGTCTGCCAGGTGCGGCTTCCAGCGTGGTGACAAACAGCTGGCGAACCCTCCCCGAATTTCAGCCATGCGCTCCTTATAATAAGCGAGCGCCCTTCTAGGGTCCAAAGTATGGAGCCTGTATTCGGCCTCCGAGGTGTGACTGGGGTAGAACACCGGCAGAGTCAACACCTGGTTAAGGTGAAACTCCGACACCACCTTCGGAAGGAATTTCGGTTGGGGGCGCAGGACAACCTTGTCCCTGTGGAAGACCAGGTAAGGAGACTCAATGCAGAGCGCCTGGAGTTCTCCCATCCTTCTGGCTGATGTGATAGCCACCAAGAAGGCGGTCTTCCACGACAGGTGAGAGAGTTCACACCTGTGCAATGGTTCGAATGGCTTGCCTATGAGCTTTGCCAGTACCAGCAGTAAATCCCACGGAGGTGGAGGTTCTCGCACCGGAGGGGAAATGTGATCAAGGCCTTTGAAAAAGCGCCAGACCACCTTCTCCTGCACCACCGACTGCTCCCCGGCCCACACCTGGTAAGCAGAGATGGCTGCCAGGTGCACCTTTAGGGTCGTCGACCTAAGCCCTTGACTAGAAAGGGACCATAAATAGTCCAAAATGCTTGCCAAAGAACAGGAGGAAGGGTCCAAGCCCTTGCCCTGACACCAAATGGAAAATCTCTTCCATTTGAAGGCATAGCATTTCCTGGTCGACTCCTTACGGGACGCCTCAACAACATTGAGGACCTCGTCGGAAAGACCCAAGGCCTGGAACTCTAGCCGCTCAGGAACCAGGCCGTCAGGTGCAGGGATTGAAGGTCCGGATGGAACACCTTCCCCTGATTGACTGAGAGCAGGTCCGGGCGAGCTGGAAGCTGCCTCGGGAGCCTGGAGCTGAGGCTGAGGAGATCTGGGTACCAGAACTGGCGGGGCCAGTCTGGGGCTATCAGAATCACCTGCGCCTTGTCCCTCCTTGCCTTGAGAAGCACCTTGTGAATCAAGGGAAATGGGGAAAGGCGAAAGAGGCCCGGGGTCCACAGCCTCGAGAAGGCATCCCCCTGCAGCGAGCCCTGCTGAGGGGGGCAGGCATGAAACATCCTCACCTTCGCATTCTCCCTGGAGGCAAACAGGTCCACCTGAGGTGTGCCCCAGTGGGAGAACAGATCTTGTACTACCTCCGGCAGGAGAGACCACTCGTGAGATGCAGCCCCTATCCGGCTCAGGGCATCGGCCAGGGTGTTGGAGGCTCCTGCCACATGAATGGCTAGGAGATCTGCCTCCAGGCTGTGCACGAGTGACCAAATGCGGAGAGCTTCCCTGCATAGAAGCATGGAGCGCGTCCCGCCCTGGCGGTTTAGGTAGTACATGGTCGTGGTATTGTCCGTCTGGACTCGGACCACTTGACCCCGGAGAAATGGAGCAAAGGCGGTGAGAGCTAGGCGGACCGCTCGGAGCTCCAGCAGGTTGATGTGGCATCGGGACTCCCGCGGGGACCAGAGGCCGTGCACTCGGTGTTCCCCTAGATGGGCACCCCAACCCATCAGAGAGGCATCGGTCGATAGAGAGACCGTCGGCTCGGGGCGGACAAACGGGATGCCCTCCTGCAGATGAGATGGAACGGTCCACCACTGGAGAGCGTTCCACAGCTCCTGGGTCACCATCACTAGCTGGTCCAATGGATCGCAGCGTTGTGACCACTGGCTGGCCAGTCCCCACTGAAGGGGGCGCATGTGCCAGCGTGCCCAACGGACCACGCTGGTACAGGCCGCCATGAGGCCCAGGAAGTCCCGGGCAGGGCACGATTGCCCAACCAGAAATGATTGGGCAAAGGAGGTAAGAACCTCGGCCCTGTCCGCTGGGAGCCGTGCTCTGGCTCGAAGAGAGTCGAGCTCTGCCCCGATAAACAGAATCACCTGCTTCGGCTCGAGTTCCGACTTGGCCTCGTTGATGAGAAGGCTGACTTGAGAGCAAACCTGGAGGGCCAGATCTCTGGACCGCTCCACCTCCTGTCTGGAGGGGGCTGCTATCAGCCAATCGTCCAGGTAAGGGTACACCCGGACCCCTCGGTGCCGCAGGAAAGCTGTCACCACTGCAATGCATTTGGTGAAGACCCTGGGAGCTGGAGACAGGCCGAAGGGCAAGGCTCGGAACTCGAAGAGGGATCCCTCCGCTCGAAAGCGAAGGAATCTCCGATGTGACGGACGGATAGGGACGTGAAAGAACGCGTCCTGCAGGTCCAGAGAGCAGAACCACATGCCGTGTTCCAGAGATGGTATGATCTGCGCCAGAGTAACCATCCTGAAGGTTCGAGACCTTAGGAACTTGTTCAGGTCGTGTAGGTCGAGAATGGGGCGCCAGACCCCCGTCCATTTCGGAACCAGGAAGTACCTGGACACAAACCCGGGTCTGAGGGGGGTCCTCTACCTCCTGATCACCTCCTTTTGGAGGAGGAGGCGATGTCGGCTCGGAGGCCGACAGTGAGCTGCGGACCCCGAGGTGCGACGGCTCTGAAGGGCGGGGCCTGCTCGAATTCCAGAGGCAGGCCTTTTCCCACCACCTCCAGTACCCACCTGTCCGTGGTACTAGCGGACCAGGCGGAAAGGAAGTGTCGGAGCCGTCCCCACACGGGGGGAACCAGGGGCGAGGTGACGGGGATGGGGGCAACACCCCTCAGCCCGTCACTGGGCAGGCTTGGAGGAGGGACCGGCCGAAGGACCTCCTGGGCCTTTACCTCCCTGCTTCCTGTTGGAGGAAGCCGATGGCTTGGGTTTGGGATGCCAAGCCCGAGCCTGCTGGCTCTGACGTTGCTGGGCCGGGCGCCGCAGGCGCAGAAGGACGAAAGGGCTTAGGCTGTGGCTACGGCCTTTGTCCTTCTGAGCGGAAGAGACCGAGTTCAAGGTAGCATTGGACTTCTCGATCCTCTGCAGGTGACCTTCCACCCCAGGGCCGAAGAGGTCAGTCCCCAAAAAGGGAACATCCGCCAACTTGTGCTGGGTATCCGAGGTAAAGGTGGATATCCTCAGCCAAGCCCGACGACATGGCCACTCGCGGCCACCACAGACCTGGCACGAGAGTCCCCAATGTCTAAAGCAGTCTGGAGCTGCTGTTTGGCCACTGCCCTGCCCTGGTCCCGCACCTGCCTGACCGTAGTCTGCAGATCCGCGGGAAGATGAGGGACGACCTCATCCAGGGAGCCCAACAGGGCATGAGAAAAATGTGCCATGAGGACGGCCGAACTGGCCTGACGAAGGCCGAGAGAGGATGCAGCATAGACTTTTCGCCCGGCATAATCCAATTTCTTGGATTCCTTGTCGGGAGGTTTGTCCACATCCCTGGCGTTCCCGGCACGCCGGAAAACGCTGTTGGTAACCAACCCCTCAGCAGAGGGGTGTTCCGAAAAACCGGACAGGGAACCGGTAGGGACCGCATACTTCCTGGCCATCCTGGCCGAAGGCGCAGTGCAGGAAGCAGGGCGCTGCCAAAGCTCCAAGGCCGGACCCACTATGGCCTCGGCCACCGGAAAGGCCTCCGTAGGGGAATCCCCTCGGTCCAGAATCTCCGTGAGGGGATACCTGGCCCATTTAGAAACGGGTTCGAGCTTCATCCCGGTGGACTCCGAGATGAGCTGAAGCAATCCTAGGAAGGACGAAAGGCTATCGTCCACTGACTGTCCTCCTGAGGACTCTAAGTCCATTCGCTTGGAGAAAAGGGAGGAATCATCCTCGGACTCGGAAGAGTCCTCAAAGAGCTGCCTCGGGCCTGAGCCACCCTCCACCTGCCGAGGTCTATCAGGAGTGAGGGTGACAGACAGCCTATGGGGCAAACCCCGAGCCAACCGAGAACTTTTGGTCGGCACACCAACTAACGGCTGTGGAGGCGGAGGTTCCACCAGAATCGGTGGGGCAGCTGGATTTGGCCGAACAACCGGCCTGGGAACAGGCTCCTCGGCTACAACGAGGGGTTGTTTCGGCCGCTCCGGTGACAGCCACTTAATGGCTGGGGAAGACGACTGGGTCGGCTTATTCCCGGTCAGAAGGAGCTGTTGCCACATGAGTTCCTCATACTTCCGACGTAACTTGCGCCGAAGCCTCCCTCGTCCGAGGAGGAGGAAGGCGGCGCCGCCTGCCCGCGGTGCGAGACCCGAGACTGCCTATGGCGGGCGGGACCGGCTGGACGCGAAGATGTCGAGAGACCGAGAATCTCGGCTAGGCCGAGGAGCGGTGCGGGAGGTGTCGGAATCGGCACTCCCCTCGGTTCGGACGATTCCACCAAAGGCTCCGGAACCGGAGGCACAGACGAGCCGACGGG
Source organism: Neoceratodus forsteri (assembly GCA_016271365.2). NCBI lineage: Eukaryota > Metazoa > Chordata > Ceratodontiformes > Ceratodontidae > Neoceratodus > Neoceratodus forsteri. The sequence continues at coordinate 1,620,384,033 of CM028130.1, forward strand.
ATCCTCAACTCCCACCGGGGGAACTGGGGAGAGGGGGTTCTCAGCTTCTCCAGCCGACAACCCGTCTAACAGGTCGAGAAAAATCTCGACCGCGTCGACGGGAGTCTCGGTCAACTGGCCTGACGGGGACACCGTGAAGCCAGTGGCCGAAGCTGATGGGTCGACCGAAGTCGACTGTCGACCAGGGGAGGGGGATCTTTCCCGCTCCCAAGAACGTCGATGGTGAGACTTACTTTTGCTCTTTTTGGACCGAGAAAAAGGTCCAGAAGAAGTTGGACCCTCACCTTTCATCGAGAGGGTCAGACAGAGCTCCTTAAAGGAAGCCGAATCCGAGGCACCGAGAGAAAGCGGGACAAATGCCGCGGCCGAGGTAGAAGCGGCCCGCGCCGCCTCCTCTTCGAGGGCGATCATCTGTTCAAGCTGATCTGCCGAGCCTGCCGCCGCAGACACCGCCAACCGGGCCTCTTTAGATTTAACCGGAGGAAATCTTTTCTCGGGACGCCCCAGCTGTAAACGGGCAGCACGGTCTTCGAGGACGTAGGCCGAAAAAGAAGAGCACAGGTCGCAAGCCTGCGGGTCGTGCTCAAGGCCCAAGCAGTAAACGCACGTGGAGTGCGGATCCATCCGAGACATCTTCTGCTCACAAGGGCATCTCCGGAAACCAGGAGTCGATTTATCCATCGCAGCCACGAGGGAGAGAAGACCGAAGTCTTTTTAGCAAAATAACTTTGATTTCGAAAATTCGAAGAATTAGGAACCAGTCTTATACGCAGAGCGTTAAGGAGGGAACCTGAGCTTCCAAGCGGTAAGGAAGATCTGGCGTCATGGGGCGGAGCCGAGAGTTTTACCACCCGGGTGGGTGGGAGGAGCCAGCTTGAAGACCTTCCGGCAAGATTTAAAGCGGCAAGGATACCTGCCAGACAGTGTGGATGAACAACATATCCCTGTCCCTAGAACTGACAGTTTCAGTTTGAAATCATCCAGACAGAGCTTCTCTAACCGAGCTCGCGCTCTAAGCTCCATGCCTGGCATGGAAGTGAACTCTTTCACCTCCGGAGCAGTTCTAATGGTGGGACAAACTGCAATTGTCATAATATAGCAAGATTTTATGTTGTTTGAATGAAAAATGGCAGGTGATAAAGGCATCGATGTGGACCCCTGCGCCACAGTCATGTGAGGGGGACAGACACCAGGGTGTGGAGTCGACGGCACTGAAGAATGTGCTGCACGACTAGGAAGTCCTAACAGCCCCACCTGCCAATCCGAAACTGACAGGCCCGAAGGCCCCGGCGATGGACTGGCCAGTTCGGGCAGTTGGGACAACCTCCGAGCCCACTGCTCCATAAGTGTGGCCCAATGGTGAAACTGCTCTTCGGAAACCCCTCCAATAGGTGGAGAGGGGCTCTGGTGATGAAAAAGCTGACTGCCAGAGACAGAAACCGGTGACACTGAAAGAAACGGAGACCAGCCCCCTGACCCCAACCGACCGTCTACGCTCAGACGTATCAGAGGGCGACCGCGAGTGATGCCGACTCTTCTTCAACTGGTGGGCTGAAGAAGAACTTGAAGCCAAATGGTGCCGTGAATGGGATAATTTCTTTTATGCTTTTGGGGACCGTCCATCCCCACAAAGTACTGGACCGTTAACTGTCAGCCCCCGAGAGAGAGACCTGGCCAGGCTAACTGAACAGCTTTCATACGAAGTCTCCCTACCGTCACCTGCCCCACTCATGGTCGACACCGTCAATGGAGGACTGAAGACTTCTTTCATGTACAAGTAAGTAATTTTATTAAAATGTAATCGGTACTTTTCGTGATAAAATACAAAATAATAAAACTGAAAAGTAAGCTGCTAGTTTGAAGTTTGACTCCTGGTGGGTGAGCAATGTCGTCACTGAAGCGCACTTGACGGCGGGGAGAAAAAGGAACTGAGGAAGCTGGAGGGTCGACTCCAAGATGGTCTATACCACATGAGCCTGGCTCGCGGTGCCATTCCCTTGCGGCTCCATCTTGGCGTCGGCCCTCCTGAAAATGTTTGGCTCCCGCTGGGTCCTGGTGCCTCCGGTGTACTCCTATTAGTGTGAATGAGTGGTGGAGACTTTATGTCCAGGAAGATTTCCATTTGTCCGCCCAGAACCATCTGTCATGCTTATGACAGATGCAGCTATGGTGGGGTAGGGAGCTCATCTGGGGGACCACATAGCCCATGGGTTCTGGTCATCCCAGAAGTCTTGGTAACACATCAACTTGCTGGAGCCCTCTGCAATGCATCTGATTCTGATGGAATTCGCTCCGTCAATTCAGGGTCAGGTCATCCAGGTCCAGACAGACAATATGACTACAATGTTCTATCTGAACAGGCATGGTAGGATGCACTCCTTTCCTTTGTGTCAGGAGGCTCGCCACATCTGGATGCTTGTGCTCAGCATGCAGGTAGATCTCCTGGTGATTCATGTCATGGGGGAACACAACCAGTAAGCAGACACTCTTGGCTGGGTCAGAGAGATGTCGCATGAGTGGTCCCTGCATCAGGACATAATAGACTATCTGTTCTCCAAGTGGGGTATCACTCTGGTGGAGCTGTTTGCCTCATTAAAGGACTGAAAACTGAGGCTGTTCTGTGCCCGCTCCCTCAGTATAGGACACTGCAAGGGGGATGTCTTCTTCTGGCCGTGAACCCCTGGCCTTCTATATGCCTTTCCTTGGTTCACAAGGTAATCATCAAGGGTTGAAAGTACAAGGCACAGAAGATCCTCATAGCATCAGACTGGCCTAGACAGTCTAGTATCCAGATCTTCTCAGCCTCCGCAGCAGGCTGCCGTGATGGCTGCCTCTCCACCTTCACCTGCTGACCAAACAGTAGGGGACAGCCCTAGACCTGGAACCTTGGTCCCTGCACCTCTCAGCCTGGTTCCTCAGTGGCTAGAGATCCAGGCTTAGGGCCTTTCAGAAGACACCCTCCATGTCATGGTGTCATCCCGTAAGAAGCTGACTTGCAAATCTTATGCGTTTAAGTGGAAGAGGTTCTCGATCTAGTGCCAGGGTAAGGATCTAGGTCTTTGTACCTGCTCACTAGTCAGCATTCTCAGCTACCCCTGGTCCCTGTCTCAATAGGGACTGCAAGCGACGACCCTTAAGGTGCACCTGGCAGCCATCTTTACATACCAGGCATGGGCTGGTATGCCAAAGGTGACACAGGAGAAGGTAGTTGAGTGCTTTTTCAAAGGCCTGGATCACTTGTCCCTTCCGGTGTGTGAACCGCTGCCTCCTAGGGATCTACTGCTGGTTCTGGCAATGTTAATTAACAAGTCGTTCGAGCCAGTGTACAAGTGTGAGATGTCTCACTTTTGATGGAAGACCACCTTCCTGATGGCTATCACACCAGTCAGAAGGATCAGTGAGTGCCAGATGCTCTCGGTGGAGTCTCTTTACCTGGTCCTCCATAAGGACAAGATGGTCCTTTGCCACAACCTGAAGTTCCTCCCGAAGGTTGTGTCAGAGTTTCACCTTAACCAGTGATTAAACTTCCTGTGTATTTCACCAATCCAACCTTGGATGCCGATCTCAGGCTCCATTCCTTGGACCTGCAGAGCGTGTGCTCTTATAAGGAGTGCACAGCTAGGGGTCAGGGACAGATTTGCCACCTGTTTCCAAAATGACACCCTGTTGTATGTTGTTACTTACATAATTCACGCCCTGTTGTGTGTTGTTACTTATGTGACCCACACCCTCTCATGTGTTGTTACTTACATAATCCACACCCTGTTGCGTGTTATTACTTACATAATCCACACCCTGTCGCTGGTTGTTACTTACATAACCCACACCCTGTTGTGTGTTCTTACTAACATAACCCCCACGTTGTCGTGTATTGTCACTTTCATACTCGGTGCTTGCACACCTCTACAAAATATAGCTGTTTCCAAAAACAAATGTGACTAACAAAATAAATGCTGGTGGTCTGATGTTTGTTCATTTCAAATGAAAACAGGGGTTGAGCGTATTTTTAATATGGAACAGAATTTTATGTTTTGGTTTCTTTAAACCCAGTTCTACATTTCACTCTGCAAACTAGTCAGACTGCCTTGAAGTAACTACTGTACTGTCACCTACCAAGTGCTTTCCAGCCCGTGTGCATTAATAGCATATGAACAAAGCCTGCACGCCAGGAGGTCTGCAAAGACATGACAGCTGGTTTCTATACCTTGAGTATTGTGCCTAGTTTTAGGGAAAACCCATCAATCACCACTTTTGGTTAGAATGGCCCAAACGGACCGATCAGTGGTTTACGGGCTCCCTATCAATCCTCCATTGGGTTTTAGAGGTTCTGCAGTCCTGTCATTACATTACCTCTCTCAGAGGACTAAACACTCCTAATCCTAGGCAGATCAGCTGGCGCTAGATAACTCTGGCCTGTGAGGCCTCAGCATGTCTGAAAGCCCCCTGAACAGCTTAATTTGTACAAAACAACTTGAAAAAGATAACCTCTGTTCTAATGTACAGGTGAGGGCATGTTATTTCAGCAAGAGATTAAATGGTGAGGCTCGACAGGTGATGGACTATTGTGACATAACCCCTGCCCCCGAGCTGCCTTACCACTATTATTAAAGAAGGTGAGGTGCAATATTTTTACATTTAAAAATAATAAAACGTTTAACTTACTGTTGGCTCTCATGTACATACCCCTCCATCAGGCAGCAGCAGGGCATGGCAACCCATATGTATACCATAGGGTATTTATATAGGTACCAGTCAATCAGCAGGCTGTTATTTCTTACTCCAGTTTTGTAATCTAGGTTATTGACTCAGGGGGTTAAACGAAGGCTGCTTCTTCTAAAACGTTTGCGTACAGAAAGGTCCCCTTTTGGCTATACCAGATGGAACTTAGGTCAGTTTCAGCAGCGGCTCTGTGTTTGTATGCTAGCTAACTGCAGTCTTTATCAGAGGACTGAGACACAGCCATAATTTTAAGTTACTCCGTGTATCGTTTTTGGAAGGGGAACACTTGAAGCCAATCTCCCTTATACCTTGAAAGACCATTAAAAGCTCTTCTAGATAAGGTACTGGGGTGACCTGTAGCTGGCAACAGTCTGGACATATTGATGACTGTTGGTCCTCTTCTAATACTACATTGCCACCATTCTTGAAACCTTGAGTGATGTCATGCATTAACACTGCAGTTAGATACAGCCTCCCCTGCATGACATCACAGGGTTCCAAAAACGATGCAGTACAGTATTAACATAAGGCACACATAGTCATCAATAAGGTACAGGAGGGTGGAATTTTTGCACAGAAAGAGATGCTCAAGGACAAGGGGGCATGATATGAAGCTGGAAGGGAGGAGACTTAAAGGGGATGTGAGGAACTACTTTATGGAAAGGATGGTGGATGCCTGGAACTGCCTCCCAGCAGAGGTGATGGATACCGAAATGGTAACGGGTTTCAAACATGCATGGAATAGACACAAGGGGATCTTAGTAGCAGGGCTGGGGAGGAAGAGTAAGGCTGCAGATCAATTAGGATCCGCGGTAGCAAAGTAAGCAGAGATTTAGGGTAGACTAGGTGGGCCAAGAGGTCCTTTTCTGCCAACAACTTCTATGTTTCTATCGATATAAAAAGAGCTCTGAGGAAGGCATAGCCTTAGATTCTGAAACGTTAGCTAGCATGTATGTGCCAGGTCTGCATGCACTTGTTTGTCCTGCCTGCAGTTACTCCCAGTGGAGACTGAATCAGGAAAAAGGGCCACAGACGTGAATCCATGGTGAATTAATTACGTGACAAGTCTGATATGAATCTACAATGTAAGTACAGCCTACTATTTTCTAGACTTTATAACACTGTGGCGCAATAGAAGTGCCTGGTGTGCAAACAAAAAAACAAACCGTCCAGTGCTTTGAGTGTACTAGTGTGTGCTAAGGGAACGTTGTTTGCAAAACATAACTCTTTATTAATTGTCTCCAAACATCTATGCATCACTTGAAACATCTGCATAGCCAAACAGTAGGCTCTCTGTGAGCTAGTGAGTGTTCCTGGAGTGATAGTCATTGATATCTCTGGAAAGCTACTGGCTACTGGTACGGCCAATACTTCATTTACAAGCACATTTCAATGGTTTTTAAACTGCAAAAGGCACACAGTACACAAATGTCCCCTATTAATCCTATGGATGGAATAAAGGAATCACAACAGTGAGAATGGACTGATAGCATGTCTGTCAAACACAACAGGCTTATTGTCTCAGTACCTGCTTGCTTCCCATATGTACTGATTTCTTTCCTGCCGGATCATCTTTCCCAGAGTCCCTCTTTCCTTTCTTGGCCTTTTTCTTCATCTCCTCCTCCTCCCGTTGCCTCTCCAGCTCCTCTTGAAGTTTCTTGTGCTCCAGCTCTTTGGCCAGCCTCTCTTCCTGTTCCCTGCACACAAATCACATTGTTATCCTTTTTTTCCTAAATTCATAAAACCCCACATATTGGCAGGTCTGATAGAGGAAATCTGACAACCGGACCTTTCCTGCAATACTGGAAATCATGGGGACTGGGGGATATGAGTACCACACTGGCAATTTATCTTTGCTGACTGGCAAGAGATAAAAAGGAAAATTACGTACCTACCGTAATTCTTGATCTTCTTGGACGAGTCTCCACCACTCATTCACACTAGTGGGATTAGCGCCGGAGGCACTAAGACCCATCAGGAGCAAACTTTTTGCTGGAGGGTCGGCGCGAGAGACGGCGCCACGAGCAGCGGCTCGAGCGGTAATGACCATCTCGGCGCATTTACCTCCAACCGCCTCAGTACTCTTTTACCAAGGAGGTGCAGCGCAAATAACGTAAAGAGTAAACCTCAACATTAAAAACGGACATAAGATAGTCCGTATGACCCTGTAAGAAGGTCAATAAAGAAGTCCTCACGGCCTAAAGATTTGAGGAGTGAAGACCAATACACGGTGAGCTCGGGGATGGAGGGGGTGGGAATGAGTGGTGGAGACTCGCCCAAGAAGATCAAGAATTACGGTAGGTACGTGATTTTCCTATCTTCCTGGACATAAGTCTCCACCACTCATTCACACTAGTGGGAGAGTACCAAGTTGATAATCCCCCAAAAGGGCGGCAGGAGAGCCAGATCTCACGCGTCTAAGATAGAAGCCCATTAAGGATAGTTCTGCCGAATGCGGAATGTCGCCTAGCATGAACATCCAGTGCATAGTGCTTAACGAAGGTATGCACTGAGCTCCAGGTGGCGGCGCTGCATATATCTGCAATTGGAACATTGCATTTCCGCTTGGATGCACGATCGGCCTAGTAGAGTGAGCGTACACTCTACCTTCTAATTTAACTTGAGCCATGGAATAGCAATGACGAAGGCATGCCACTAACCATGAAGAGATGCATCTAATAGCGACAGGTTGACCCAGCAGGGTGCTGAAAGAAAACGAACAGTTGCTGAGTCTTGCGAACATCCTTGGTTCTATCTAAATAGAACACTTAAGGCTCTCTTAACATCAAGGAATGAAGAGCTCGCTCCCTTCATTTTGGAAATTAGCAAGTAGGGAAGTACCAGAGGTTGGTTTAGATGGAATTCTGACACAACCTTGGGAAGAAATTTAGATGAGTAGGAGAACTACCTTGTCTTTATGGAATACAGTATAATGGAGGGTCCGTAACCAGGGCATGTATCTCAGAGACCCTCATGGCTGAGGTAATGGCCACCAGGAAGGCAGTCTTCCAGGTAAGAAATTTTAGCTCACAGGTAGCTAAGGGTTCGAAAGGCTTCAGGTGAGCATGTCCAGCACCAGGTTAATGTCCCAGGCTGCAACTGGACGCTTAACAGGGGTCTGGTATGGAGAATCCCCTTAAGAAATCTCTTCACCATAGGTAACTGAGCCAGAGTTAAGGAAGAAACCGGCTCATGGAACGCTGAGATGGCACTAAGGTGAACTTTAACTGTGGAGTACTGAAGACCTAAGTTTGACAGGTCCAAAAGATACTCCAGAACCTTGCCAGGAGGACAGGAAAAGGGATTCCAAGAGGATTTTGCACACCAGAGAGAAAAACGTTTCCATTTGGAAGCGTACGTTTTTCGGGTGGCTGGCTTCCGAGCAGCCAGAAGGATGTCTGAGACTCTACGAGAGACGTTGAACCGATTCACTTCTATCTCTTCAGGAGCCAAGCATGAAGGTGAAGTGATTTCAGGTTGGGATGGACCAACGAACCCTGAGTCAAAAGACTGATTTGCAAAGGAAGTGGTCTCGAGAGGCTGCCAACATACTGTTGAGTGAGAAACCATAGTTGCCGAGGCCAGGAAGGAGCAATGAGAATCATCTTGGTCCCCTGAGACTCGAACTTGAGGACTCTCTGGATTAGAGGAAGCGGTGGAAAGGCGTAAAGAAAGCGTTTTGTCCACCGCAGCCTGAACGCATCCTGACAGAAAATGCCAGGCCCTGGATTTCTGGAGCAGAAGAGAGGCAGTTTTGCGTTGAGTGGGGATGCAAAAAGGTCCAGGTCTGGAGTCCCCCACTCTTTGAACAGGGACCGAGCTACGGCTGGATCGAGAGACCACTCGTGAGGGTCTGCCTCCGTTCTGCTGAGGTGATCTGCTAGGTCGTTTTGTATACCCGGCAGATAAACCGCTTGAATCAGAGACTTGTGCTCCAAGCACCACTCCCACACCCTCATTGCTTCCCTGCAAAGGGGATAAGAATGAGCACCGCCTTGCTTGATGTAATACATCACTGCTTTGTTGTCCGTTTGAAGGAGAATGTTCTTGTGACAAAGGACATCCTTCAGAGCTCGGATTGCATAGAGGACCGCCTCATCTCCAGGACATTTATGTGGAGATGAGTTTCGAACTAGTCCATACACCTTGAGTGTGGAGGGAGACAGTGAGCTCCCATCCCATTAGCGATGCGTCTGTGGTGATGGAGATCTGATGATCGGGGGAGCAAGGGGAATCCTTCCAGGAGATTGCTCTCTTGAGACCACCAGGTGAGAGACCTTCAAGGGCTCCGGCCAGCTTGATGGGATAAGACTGGGGGTGAGAGGTCGGGGACCACTGAGTGGAGAGCATCCATTGGGTGGTTCTCATGTGCAGTCGGGCCAGAGGGACAGTGAAGACCGAGGACGCCATGAGACCCAACATGCGTTGCATCGAGAGAGCTGTAACCGATTGGTTCTCCCTGATGTAACAGGCCATTCGAAGGATGTCGAGTCTTCTGTCCTCTGGAAGGAAAGCCTTCGCTGAAGAGGTGTCTAGAAGCGTCCTGAGAAAGGAGCCTCTGGGAGGGTTGCAGTTGAGATTTTTTCAAATTCAGCAGAACTCCCATGGACGTGAGAAGGCGAAGTCGCTTGCATGGCTTCCAAAGTCCCTTGGACGGAAGGGCTTGCTAGAAGCCAATCGTCCAGGTAGGGAAACACTCGGAGTCCGACTTTCCTGAGATGCGCCACGAGAACTGCACAACACTTAGACATCGCTGATGCCGAGGATAGCCCAAAGGGCAGGACTCTGAACTGATAATGCTGACCCAAAGCTACAAACCTGAGGAACTTGCGGTGGGTGGTGGACGGAGGGATATGCTGGTAAGCATCCTGCATATCCAGAGAGGCCAGCCAGTCGTGCTGATGCAGCAAGGGTAACAGGGTACCTAGGGAAATCATCTTGAATTTCTCCCTGGGGAGGAATTTGTTTAACTTTCTGAGGTCTAGAATGGGGCGCATCCCCCCAGATTTCTTTGGAACCAGAAAGTAATGGGAGTAGAACCCTGTGTTTCGCAGATGCGGGGGCACCAGTTCTATTGCCCTGTTGTTCAGAAGGCCCTGGATCTCCGCGGTGAGGAGGTCTGACTGAGAGGCCGACAACCTGGGTTGTCGTCTGGGAGGACAATTCGGGGGGGTTTCCAAGAAATTGAGAGAATAACCCTCGCGAATTATCCGAAGGACCCATTTGTCCGAAATTATGGACTTCCACTGGTTGTAGAAGTACACCAGACAACCTCCCACCGGAGGAGAAAGTTCCACCTCGGGCAGAGTGGATGGAACTTGGGCCAACGACTCATAAGGTAGCACTGGGAGCTTTAGGCCCCTGCGCTTTCTGCTGCGTCTTCTTTTGAGGTTGGGCAGGTTGGCTTTTATGGAAGCTTCCCCTGCCTCTGCCTCGAAAGGACTGACGACTATGAAACTGACGTCTGTTCACATGCCCCCGAGAGGGACAGGCGGAGGTCTGGCCAACTTAATGGCCGATCTAGTCTTCTGAGTGGCCTCTAAGGCTTGCTCCACCTGAGGGCCAAAAAGAAAGGAGCCATCAAAGGCAGCGCCATCACCTGCTGCTGAGCATCATTCGTGAAGCCAGAAGTGCGCAGCCAGGAATGGCGCCGGTACAAATCGCGGCTGCTGGGCGAGAAGCAGTGTCGGCGTCCATGGCGGCTTTGACCTGTTGGTTATTGGACTCAATAACTCTAATAACGGTCAGAAGAAGCTCTGACTTGGAATCCGAATCTGGAAGAGCTTCAACCATTCTTTTCATAGAGTGCCACAGGATATACTCATACTGAGAAAAATAGCCTTGATAACTGTGTCAGCATACTTAGAGTAGAGGCAGCAAAGACTCTCTTACCTAATGTATCAATCTTACTGAGACTCTTTGTTAATAGGTCGAGCTGCTAGTAGTTTGAGGAAAAACGACCTTGTCATTCTCTGCCAGGACTACAATAGGATCCATAAAGGCTTGGGATGCCAAAATGGGACGATCCTTGGGAGCTGAATACTTCTTATCAATGGATTTAGCCACTGAGGAATAAGAGCAGGATTATTCCATACCATTTGAGACAGCGTCTCGAAGGAAAGCTGGATCGAGGAGTCAAATCCTAGGGATCTCCGAAGCATGAAGATACTGGTAGTTAATATCTTCCCAGGATCGATGTCTGTAGTCTGGAGAGAAGAAGTGGATCCCAGGTTCTTCAACAGAGACTTAAAGGACAGGTCCTCAACCACAGGCTCTGTAGCAAAGAAAGATCCTGTTTCCTCCACTTCATCACCCAACCGAAGGTCTGGGTCGAGCTCAACATCATCTCCTGATGGTCCAGAAAGGACTGTTTGGACAGGAAAGGAGTGAAATTAGGAGAGGAGGAAATAGCAGAAGAACAAGGAAGTCCCCAGGGGCTGCCGCGCCGAGGCAAAAGCAGGCAGAAGAGCGGCACCCGAGGCGCCTGGCGCCCGAAGAGCCTGGCAACCCGCCAGCGCGCCCCGGCGGCGCCACGGGCGAGCAGCGCGCGAGCGCGGCAACAGCCCGCGATCGCGCCCCCCGGCGGCACCGTGGGCGACACACGACGGCGCGCCCCATCCAGCGACACCACCGGCGGCGCGCGAGACCCAGCGGCGGCCGCCAAAGCCAACGGCACAGCGCGCGCGACAAGCCAACAACCCGTGCGAGGCGCTGGAAAACCCAGGAACCTGGAAAGCTAGAAGAAAAAAACCAGGAGATAAGGGCATCGGTGGGGCCCCTGCGCCGCAGCCATGTGAGGGGAAAACCTAAGCACGAGTCGCTGGCACGAAGAAGGCGCCCACGCGACTAGGAAGGTCCAACCGCCCTACCTGATCGCCGGAGGGGCCCGAGGGCTCCGAGGCAACCGAGCCAGGCAGAAGAACCAACCTCCGAGCCCATTGCTCCATAAGAGCGGCCCACTGATGAAACTGCTCATCTGGAGTCCTACCTATAGGCGGGAGGGACTCCGATGTCGGGGCGGCGATTGCGGAGTTGGCGACTCCGAAGAGACCGGCAACTAACAGCGATAACCGGCGTCGGCAGCGCCGAACATACCGAAGGCGTTACTCGGTGATACCTTCTCTTTTTGACCTGTGGGCGAAGAAGAGCTTCGAGGCTAACGGTGCGAGAATGCGACCGTTTATTTTATGCCGGCTGGGGACCGCCCATCCCCCGGCATCGGACTGACCGCTGTCGGAACCCGCTGAGGAGAAGGAGGCTGACCGACCCAGCCCGCTGACTGAACAGCTTATACGAAGTCTCCCTACACGTCACCTGACCTGTCATGGTCGACTCCGTCCAGTAGGCCGAGACTTCTTCAAGTAAAATTTAAATATTAGAAAAATTTATACGAAAATAGAATAAATTAAGCGATACTACCTATCGTGATAAAGTTACAAAAACAAACTGAAAACTATCGCTAGTTTGAAGTTTGACTCTCCCGACAAGCTGACGTCGTCACTGAAGCGCCCTTTCGGCGGCGGAAAAAGAACTAAGCGGTTGGAGGGTGCGTCGCCGAGATGGTCATTACCGCTCGAGCCGCTGCTCATGGCGCCGTGTCTCACGGTGCCGTCTCTCGCGCCGACCCTCCAGCAAAAAGTTTGCTCCCGATGGGTCTTAGTGCCTCCGGCGCTAATCCCACTAGTGTGAATGAGTGGTGGAGACTTATGTCCAGGAAGATCACTGGGCCTTACACATAGTGGCAAGGGACTGCAGCTTTGTAGTTGCAATAGCCACTTAATGACAACCCCATGTTTTGCTCCCCGTCGCATATGTCTGAATGGTCGTTACACACATTGCAACTGTGCAGGAAAAAGGGTGGAAATTGCCTGGCATATGGCTCACAGGGCCACTCACAAACCGCGGCAACCCTCACAGAGGTAGTCCCGTAGCTTTGCAACAACCCCTTCTGGGTAAAGGAAGGGGCTGCCACAATGCTGAGACTGCCTTTAAAAGAACCGTGATCACTGTGGGACCTCACAAAGTAATGGCAGCAGCAGAAACAAGGCTAGGGAGAAGTGTTTCTCAGAGTGACTTCACGAGAATTTCTTAAAATGGAGTACCAGTTGCTCTTCATTTTTGTGTCAGAGTCAAAGCTGTATATAGGGAAAGGGGTCAGTGCCTCATTATCCCACACAGCCAACTAAACAACAGTTATGTGTGATGACAGCTCCAGTGAACAGCAGAAAATTGGTTTATCTACATCACATATGGGCTGATTTTCTAATTTTGCACCCATCGTTACTGTCAGGGGGTGGTATATGAGCAAACTATGTAGTTCTGTTCCTATAAGTCCTTGTCGTCGAGGCACGAGTCAGGAAGCATAGGGAAAAAACCCAGAAGCAGTTGTAAAATTCCACAAAACTTTATTTGTAGTTGCAGTAACATAAAATTGTTCACAATAACTATGTACAGAAGCAAAATAAAATCTTTCTTGTAAAAACTCTCTCTTGTTCTTCCAAAAAAAAAACAAAAACTTTCTCTGCAATTGCAGCTCAGCTATTTTATAAGGCTTTTCAACCTCCATCCTTAGCAAGCATCCTGTTCTAGCAAAACATTTTGTTCTCGTCAATTTCGGGCAGGCTCTGCTAGAATAGTGAGCTTCCTTAAGTCCCCACAGCAGCTGCAAAAGGCTGAGACATTTGTACTCAAGTAACCTCTAGTTTTCGACAGTCATCTCAAATCATAAATAAATACGTTTCAACAGTAACACCAGATATTTTCTATACAAATGTGATCCCATTATCAGTTTCATTTCCATACATTTATTTGCACAAATGTCTATATTAGCAGATATAGATATGCAAGGAAGAAAAACAGACAGCAAGAGAAAACCGAGAGACAGAGAGAGGCAAAGAATTGCAAGACTGTTCGGGTTGATCAAGTCCGAAGTCTCATAGGAAAATTTGGTCATGCAACCAGACAGAGAAGAGGGAAAAGGAAAGAATACAGATCCTTGCATTTAAATACTTTCTCCAAAAAATTCTACCCTGTCACATATACCCCCCTATTTAAGAGGGAACCTGTTTTATTAAACAAGTTTCCAAAACTTTCTATTGTCTACTAACATTTTCTACTTTCAGAAATTAAGCACATTTTCATCCATTTTTTTAATAACAGTACAACAAAAAGTACAGTTCAAACTCATGCATTAGTTTGTTTTTTTCAACCATCAGAACCCTCAATTCCTGATCCATATCGCGACAGAAAATCAGCATTGCTATTCTCTCTACAAGATTTGTGAATCACAGTGAATTTAAATGGCTGCAGTGCCAGGTACCACCTTGTGGTTCTGGAATTGTTATCTTTTATCTGGTTAAGCCAACAGAGAGGATTGTGATCTGTTACAAGAACAAAATCAGTTCCCAGCAAATAAAATCTGAGGGACTCCATGGACCACTTTGCTGCTAAACACTCCTGTTCAATAGTGGAGTACTTTTTCTCTCTGTCATGCAATTTCCCACTTATATACAGAATAGGATGTTCTTTCCCATCTATATTGTGGCTTAGGACAGCACCTAGGCCGACCTCGGATGCATCTGTTTGTAGCAGAAATGGTTTCTCAAAGTCTGGGCTTCTTAAAAGAGGGGCTGAACATAATGCAGCCTTTATGGCTTGAAAAGTTTCATCACACTCTGGGGTCCATTTCACATTATTTGGGTACCGTTTCTTTGTAAGTTCAGTAAGGGGAGTAGCTAACTCAGCAAAGTTGGGTACAGATCTCCGATAGTAACCAGCTAGCCCTAAAAATGACCTGACATGTTTCTTTGTTTTAGGTACAGGGCTGTTAGCTATAGCTTCTATTTTAGAAATCTCTGGCTTAACTTCTCCATTTCCCAACACACAGCCCAAATATCTAGTTTCCTGCATGCCTGATGCAAATTTGGTAGGATTAATTGTCAGACCTGCATTTTTGATAGCTTGAATAACTGCTCGTAGGTGTTCCAAGTGGCTTTTCCAGTCAGAACTGTACACCACAACATCATCCAGGTACACAGCACAATAACCAGTGTGAGAGGATAAAATTATATCCATGTACTGCTGGAATGTAGCTGGCGCGCCATGTAAACCAAAGGGCATGGTGGTGAACTGAAAGAATCCTAAGGGGTGGCAAATGCAGTTTTGTCTCTGGATTCTTTAGCTAAAGGCATCTGCCAGTAACCCTTAATGAGATCGAGGGTACTGATATACTTTGCACTCCCCAGTCTGTCCACCAAATCATCTATCCTGGGCATAGGTAACTGTCAAATTCTGACACTTGATTTTCTTGAAATCAAGGCAGAGTCTAAAACCCTCTTCTTTTTTGTTTACAATTACCATGGGAGATGACCAAGCACTCCTCAACTCCTCTATGATACCCAATTCTTTCATTTTTTGCATTTCCTTAACCACATCAGCTTTTAACCGCTCTGGCAACCTGTAAGACTTTTGTCTAATTGGATGAGCATTCTTTGTCACTATTACATGCTCAACCCCTTTTGCTCGGCCTGGTACTGTGGTAAAAGTACTGTTAAATGTCTTTAGCACATTATGAATGTCAGCAGTTTGTTCTGAGGTTAGGGAAACATTCACCTTTACAGCATCAGCATTTACAGTTTGTTCCAGTCCATTTTAAGCTACATCAATATCTTCCTCATCAGTTTCTGGTAAAACTAGCAAGGCAGCTTTTGGCATTTTTTCAACCCATTTCTTGAGGAGGTTAGCATGGTATATCTCAGTAGGATTTTTTCTGTCAGGGGTCTCAATCTCGTAGTTAACAGTGCAAGTATGTCAAAGAACTTTATAAGGCCCTTGCCACTTCATTAACAGCTTATTTTCCATTGTGGGCAACAGTGGCAAAACCTTTTCACTTGGCTCGAAAATGTTTTCTTTTGCCCCATGGTCATAATATACCTTCTGCTGATTTTGAGCCTTTTCCTGATTACTATGGGCAATTTCAACATATTTTGCCAGCTTATTTCTTAGGACACACATATAAGATGTTATAGATTGTTTCTGAGTGGGGTTATCTTTCCACGTTTCTTTTATCACATCCAGTAGCCCTCTTGGCTGCTAACCATATATCATTTCAAATGGCGAAAACGCTGTTGATGCCTGTAGCATTTCTCTGCAAGCAAACAGTAGGTAAGGTAAATATTGGTCCCAGTCTTTCCCTGCCCCTTTTACAAACCTTTTTAACATGCATTTTAGGGTTTGGTTAAAATGCTCAACAAGATCATCTGTCTGAGGGTGATAGGGGGAGCTTCTTATGGCAGTGATACCTAGCAGTCTGTACAGCTCCTTAAGCAGTGCAGCACCAAAATCACTACCCTGATCAGTAATAATTTCTTTAGGTATGGCCATTCTGAAGAAAATTTTGGCAAGTTCTGCTACAACATTTTAGGTTGTAACAGTACGCATTGGAACTGCTTCTGGGTATCGAGTAGCATAGTCGCATAGTACCAGGATAAATCTATTACCCTTTTTACTTTTGTCTAAAGGATCAACCACATCCATTGCAATTCTTTCAAAAGGCACATCTATTGGGGGGACTTCCAGTGATGTCAGCAGCTCGATGGCAGTGTAGCTCACTACTCTACTCATCCCGAATTCTTATCTAAAGGCATCCATCGGTAAATAAAATGCAACCGCTGGCTAAAGCGATGTGCTCAAAAGCACTGTTAGTGAAGGGCCAACAGACACCGGCACAGAAGCTCCAAACCATGCTACAAGGAGAAAAATTGATCTGAATGTCTGGGCCTTTCGAAGACAAGTCAAGCATAGCATCCACAACCGGCTCAGAAGAGGGCTGCAATCAACTAGTTGAAACAATCCTACAGATGGCTAAAACAGTGGCCAAAATAGATAACTCCCTAACAGCTCTGAGAGCAGATATAGGCAAAACTGAACACCGTACAGACAAACTGGAGCTGGGACTTACTACAGTGATGGAGCAGACGGATAGGTATGACCACCTTCTTCTGTTCCTAATGGCAAGAGAGAGGAATCTGATGATCAAAGTAGACGATCTGGAGGGGAGAAGCCGGTGCCAGAACCTGAGGGTGTATGGCATCCCTGAAGGTGCAGAAAAGGAGGCTCCGGATCCAATCACTTTCCTGCAGAGGTTTCTACGGGAATCTCTAAGGCTCCCTGAGGACTTCGATTTATCTATGGACAGGGCTCATCGCTCTTTGGCACAGAGGCCCTCCAATCCTAATGCCCGTCCACGATCCTTTGTCACCAAGACGACCACATATTGCACCAAAGAAGAAATACTCCACAGGGCGTGGAGAATGAGAGCTATCACCTTTGGTACAGCTAGAATCACTATTGACAATGACTACACGACGAAGGTACAGGAGGCTAGACGCATGATGTGGCCAGTCTTGAAGCAATTACGGGCAAAAAACATGAAAGCCCAAATGCTGTATCTGGCCCGCCTGAGAGTAGAGACCAACAAGGGCACCAAGATGTTTGAAGATTTAGAAGCAGCCTTGTGGTTTCTGGAGGAGATGGATGTGACAGTACCCCAGCTGGGAAAGGAGTGCCTGGAGAAAGAGCCGAGATGAGTGGCATGGTCAGTGGCCCGCAATGGAATGGTGAAAACACACCAACCTAACTTGTCCCAACTGCCAACTCTGAGGGCTGACATCGCCACACTACTGAAGCCATACACCCCAAAGATCCAGCTGGAGGGTATTATGTCACAGGCCGCAGGAGAAGCAACCGACCAGGAAGAGATGGAAACCCCATGCCTAAGCACCAACTCCTGAACAGGGCAACCCCTGCTGAATCACAGCCTGGAGCATTTTGGACATTCCCCTCATGACCTCCGCTGAGATGAAAGGTACTGTTCTTCTCATTTCATGCCAGCACAGACAATTTAAATATGGGCATTGGTCCACCTCTGCCAGGGGGGCGGGGGGGGGGACTGAGTATTTGGTCACCAGAGATCGGATCCCAAGAGATAAAACAACTCAGAGCTGCTACAGCTGCTAAGGGTTCCCGGGTCGACCGCAGTATACTGAATCGAAGATGTCCGAGACCTATATCTACATGGCAGGAAAGCATGCGAACACCAGGGCCACCAAATGACTGTAAACACAGACCTGGAGTGTCCCAGACTTTCTGCCTTTGACCTGTACAGCCATGGGACTAAACAGTAGATTTCTTTAAATGCACTGCAGGTCTGGTTTTTGAATACAGGAGAGCCGTTGACTCGGTGGGGGTGGTGGTACAATAATAATAAAATATGAGCAAATCAATCTTCCGTTCTGGCTGGAATGGAAAGTCAACATTTGCTGCCCTCAACGATTTTGAGAGATGGATGCCTTGAATGCAGAAAAATTCTTAGAGGGATACACCCTCACAACAATATCAGGATGGATGGGAGGGGAGTGGAATGAGCCCACTTTAGGAAATGGAAAACCTTTTTTTGTTGCTGCTGCTGACATCAATGGTACCTCAGGGGCAAGGACAGAGATCCGACAACTGCCCCCATAAGAGGTATCACCCATACCACCTACAAGGGAAAAGTGCCCTGAAGGGGGTGCACACCAGCCTAACTCTGACGAAATGGGCTGACCTAGGAAGTACGAGGGTGTCTGGGGCTAACCCCAAAATACCAACACCTTATGCCCAACCTCAAATTGTGCGCACCACAAGTTGGGTGCATGTTGGGCATCCTAGATTCCTTAGAAATGGGGGGGGGGCCCTCTCTCCAAGGTCCCGTGGGACCTGGGGGGGGGTAGGATGCCTCTTACATAGATACATAGATACACAGACAGTGTCGGCAGATAAGGGCCTATGGCCCACCCAGTTTGCCCATTTGAGCTTGTAAGTTCAGTTTGTGTTTTCCTAGAAGTCTGTTGCCGCTTACCCCTGACCTCTAGAATTCCTTTATGTCTATCCCATGCATTCTTAAATCCGTGATTGTTTCAGCCCCACCACTTCCTCTGGCAGGGTGTTCCACTTGTCCACCACCCGTTCTGTGAAGAATTCTTCCTCATGTTTCCTCTGAATCGTCCTCCCTCCAACTTCATCCCATGCCCTCTAGTCCTGGTACATCTTTTCGCTTAAAAATAGTGTATTCCTGCACCCTGTTCCTCCCTGTGAGATACTTGTATGTCTCTATATATCCCTCTCTCCTCCTCTCCTCCAGGGAGTACATGTTCAGTTCCTTCAACCTGTCTTCATAGGACTTGTGATGCAATCCATGCACCATCTTTGCTGCCCTCCTCTGAACCTTCTCTACCCTGTCTATGTCCTTATGTAAGTATGGTCTCCAGAACTGTACACTGTACTCAGATGGGGCCTCACTAGTGTCTTGTATGCGGAATTATGACCTCCCTTTTCCTGCTGGTGATGCCCCTGCCTATACATCCCAGCATCCTATTTGCTCTACCTGCTGCCTTGTCACACTGTTTCCCTACCTTAAGGTCATCAGAGATGATAACCCCAAGATCCCTTTCCTGCTTGGTGCATGCTATATCCTCACCCCCAACTGATATATTGTGCCAGGGTTTTTGTGCCCCATATGCATTATCTTGCACTTCTTTGCACTGAATTTCAACTGCCAAACCCCTGACCATTCTTCAAGTTTCTGCAGGTCCCTTCTCATTCTGTCTACACCCTCTGGTGTGTCTACTCTGTTACAGAGCTTTGTGTCATCAGCTAACAGTGAAATTCTGCCTTCTAGGTCCTGCGCAATGTCACTGATGAAGATGTTGAATAGGACTGGTCACAGCACTGATCCCTGTGGTAGCCCACTGGTCACTCTTCCCTCTGTGGAGTGACAGTCATTTACCACCACCCTCTGTGTCCTGCCACCCAGCCAGTTACCTACCCACCACACTACTGTCCTGCCCACACCCATATTCCCCACTTTGTGTAGTAGTCTTCTATGTGGCACAGTGTCAAAGGCCTTGCTGAAGTCCAGATAGGCCATGTCCACTGCCCTACCCTGATCTACCTCCCTAGTCACCCAGTCAAAAAATTCAACGAGGCTGGTCTGACATGACCTCCCCCTGGTGAAACCATGCTGCCTTGGGTCCTGTAGTCCACTGACAACCAGATGTCCCACTAATCTCTCCTTCAGTAGTGCTTCCATGATCTTCCCCACTACCGAGGTGAGGCTGATTGGTCTGTAGTTCCCTGCTTCCTCTTTGTTCCCACTTTTGTATAAGGGGACTACATCTGCTATCCTCCAGTCTTTAGGTACCTCCCCTGTTTCTAGTGATCGGCTAAACAGGATAGCCAGAGGTTCAGCCACAACCTCTCTTAGTTAAAATATTTTTCTGGGTGCTACTGCAGGCTTTGAACCCTGCACCCTGCTGCTGCAGCCACCGTCCCGGGACCTTTTATATCACCCTAGGCAAGCCTTGAACCTGGTACCCTATGCACTTGAGGCAGGGGCTCTACCACCGTACCAAAGTGGCGACTACTTATGTTGAAAGGTTATATCAAACAGAAAGTTAAAAGCTATAATGTTCTGATTTTTGGGTTGTATGAGTTCACTGTTGTGAGCAAGGTTATACCCCCACCTAGTGGCAGAAAGTTGAAAGTGGTTTCATATAAAATTAAAGTTGGCTCACAATTAGGAGCCGAAAGTTTGATATTATTACTGATACATAAGGAAGGGCACTATTTTAAGCTGGAAGTAAAGATTCTTAACAAAAAGAAGGATCAGATAAAAACAATCTGGGCATTGGGTCTGGTATAGGGGATACAACTAAGAGCAGCTGGATGGAAGGCAGGACCCTAAACATGAGGAAAAGAATGAATGCTGCAGTAATTGTAAATACTGAGTACCAACATGGCCCAGGTCAGCTCTAGAGTGCTATCATATAATGTAAATGGTATCAACCACCCCATAAAGAGAAAACAGACATAAACATGTTTGAAAGACCAGAAATGTGAGATTAATTTTATCCAGGAAACGCACTGAACTCCAGCGGAGAGCCAGAAATTAAGAAACAAGATATTCCCAAAGTTGTTTCATGCGTCCCTGGACAGGGGTAAGAAAAGGGGAGTGGCTATTCTGCTGTCTGACTCCCTCCCTTTCGAGGAAGAGGAGGTGGCGACAGACACTGGTGCCCGATACATAATGGTGGTGGGGAGGTTGCAGGACCAGATGGTCACCCTAGTAAATGTTTACGCCCCTCCAGGCTCACCCATCTCCTTTTTTGTAGAGCTCTTTAAAATGATAACAGAAAAGGCAAAGGGGGTTCTTCTCATTGCGGGAGGGGATTGGAATGTCATACTGAATAGATTGTTGGACTCCACTTCTAGGGCCCCAGCACCAAACAACAGGACCGCAAGATCATTGGGGAAGTTAATGGAAGATGTAGGGATAGTCGATGTATGGCAGGAGAAATATCCTTCAGCAAAGGATTATACCTTTTACTTCTCGAGGCACAAAATGTACTCGAGGTTGGATATGTTCTGGACCTTTGCCAAAGACTTACATGTATTTAACTCCATGAGGGTAGGAACAGAGACACTATCTGATCACCAGCCAATCCTGGCAGATTTGGAGTTTCAGCTACCAAAAAAAAACAACACACTGGAGACTGAACACAAGCCTACTGAGAGATGAAGGGGTGAAAGAGGAGATCAGGAAGGTAATTGAGCAAACAGTACAACTAAATGACAGCCCAGATATAACTCCGCAAATACTGTGGGACACAGTTAAAACAATGATAAGAGGGAAATTAATATCCATAGCAACCTATAAAAAAGACAAAAAGGGTTAAACAACTAGAACTGTCAAAACAACAACTAAAGACCCTGGAAGAACAACAAAAACTTAAGTAACGAACGATGAACTAGACCAAATGGCGCACTAGGAAAAACACTCTACACATGCAGCAGGTGCAGCTTTGACGGTGGGAGAAACAGAACTGGGATGGAGGAGGAGTCTGCAGCACCTAACGGCCGCCCCTCGCACACCAAGTAGTGCATCGCTCTTGGGGGCGGTGCCATCGGCATCGACTCTTCTCAAAAAAAAAAAAAAATCCCATGGCGGGTGTGTGCCTCCGGCTGACACCCAAGCAGTAATGAATGGTGAAGACTGACAAGAGAAGATCTGACGGTTACACTGAGGAGTACCTGGGACAGAGGTTTGAAAACCGAACTTGTGCTCAACGTTCTATGCTTTGGCAAAGAGTTAACCCTTTCCTCTCCGGAGTAGTTCAAGTGCTGGGGCTAACTGCATATAGTCAGAATACAGCAAGACTTCATGTTGTTTGATATACAGTTAACCATCATATCTTGCTAATGAGTATGTGTAGGTAATGCAGCACTATAACAACATGTGATGGCCCAAGACAATTTGGTTATGTCGTGGTAACATCAGGAGGCATTAACATACAGTAAAGGGTGATGAAAATGTTGTCTGATATAATCCGGTCATAACTACATAAGTGGCGGCACAGGGCCAAGACTATTTGTTTATCTCAGGATAACATCAGGAAGCATTAACACACACTAAAGGGTGATGAAAATGCTGTCTGATATTATCCGGTCATAACTTCATAACTAGGAACATGGGACCAAGACTATTTGGTTATGTTGTGGTAACATCAGGAGGCATTACCAAACACTAAAGGGTGGTAAAATCCTTTCTGATATTATCCGGTCATAACTACATAAGTGGAAGCATGGGGTCAAACATTATTTGGTTATGTCGGGGTAACATCAAGAGGCATAACAACACACTGAAGGGCGGTGTGCATCCTGTTTCCTGTTATCCAGTCATAACAACATACTCATCTTGCTTGTGAATATCTGTAAGTGCTTATCTGTTCATGTCAAGCACTGTCCACAACAGCATACACATATGCAGCACTCAACTGTTTATGATGTCACTGCAGGCCTCTGTTTATAATACTTAAGTGAAAGACTATTTGGTTATAGCAGGGTAACATCAGGAAGCATTACCACACACTAAACAGTGCTGAAAATGCGCTCTGATATTAGCCAGTGATGGCTACATAACTGTGAACATGGTGCCCAACACTATTTGCTTATGTTGGGGTAACATCAGGACGAATTAACACACTATAGAGTGGTGTACATGCTGTATCATGTTATCCGGTCAAAACCACAGTCATCTTGCTTGCTAATCTCTTGAAGTACTTGTCTTTTTATATCAACCACTGCCCACAACGACATACACGGTTCATGCAGTGACCAACTCACATGCTTGTACAGGATGTGAGTGCATGCATCTAACACACTATGATGACAGCAGAAGTGATACAGTTGGTGAAACATGCTGATGGGTGCCTGTTGTGGTATGTTTACAAAGCTGTATGTTATTGGTGTTACCCTATGGTTTCTGTTTCTCATAAGTTGTCTAGCCTTCTACTGTACCCCACTTGTATCTGTGTTGTGTGAGTGTGTGTGTGTGTGTGTGTGTGTGTGTGTGTGTGTGTCTGTCTGTCTGTCTGCGTCTGTGTATGTGTGCTGGTGGGGGGGGAGGAATTTGGAGTTAGTCTTGAAACATGTGGTAGCTGTAAAGACGCAGGTAACAAATACATAGTTATTTTAAAATACAGTTCAGATATGAAACTCCCACCATCACATGTTGTAATAATGCTGCATTACTTACACATACTCATTAGCAAGATATGATGGTTAATTGTATTTGTAACACACAAATGCTTACTGTGGTCCATCACCCATGGTTGCCCAGCATGCGTGTGTACCCCTAAGGCACTCAGATGGCAGCAGAAATCATACAATCCTCACCGCTAGCCCACTAATTCCGCAACTCCCCCTTTCCATCCTGACACTCGCCATGTTTCTACCCCTGGCTCTCACTCTTTCCCTATTAACTCTTCCTGCTGCACCCACCCTTCCCTGTCCATTCCAGCCTGGCTAAAGTCCCACCCCATCCACAGCAGTGTCCCAATTACCTACCCCTCCTCCGTCATTATCATAATAAACAAGTACATGACAGCCATCGTCACTTTCTGTGGTTTTAGCCCAATTTTTCCCTCAGTCGTCGGTAATATAGCCCTCCTCTTCTTTACCTCTCTAACCTGCCACCCCATACACGGTCTCTTTCCCCTATATGTGTAGTTGACGGCTGCCTCACTCAAAAGATCTCTGCTTATAACCCCTGTATGCCTGTGGTTGATTGTATATCTGCCGACTTCTTCAATTGTAAAATAATGCTGTTTTTTTTTTCCAACCTTGTACTGTACTGTATACATTGTATATACTTTTTCTTCCTCGTATATTATTGCTTTTTGTATACCTGCTTCTGTACTGTACTTTGATGTATTCATGACCAGGTCCACCATGCAAATGAGCCTTGCTCAATGGTGCCCGCCTGGATAAATAAAGATTTTGATTGACTGATTGACTGATACAGTTGGTGGAGCATGATGATGGATGTGTCTTGTGGTACGTTTATAGAGTTGTATGTTATTTCTGTTACCTACTGCTGGTTGCCTCTGGCTGTGCTGCCTTGGTCCTTCCCCTACTTGCATATTTGTGTGTGGGTGGGGGGTGGGGGAATGGAGTTAAGGTTTTGAACCTAACACTGCATTTCCACACTTTTGTCGCTGTGGAAACAACCCTAACTGATACATTAATGGAGTTTTTTGCAATTAATATATATACGTATATGTATATATATATACATACACACACACATACATACATACAAGAAGAGTGGGGTGAAATGTCTTAGTAACATCAGTAACTGCAAGATATCAAAAAATATCATTGTTACTGTTGTCACAATGGATATTTCTAAGTTACTGTCATCACAGTGGAATACTGAACCAATAAGAGAGCAGCTTCTACAATGCTGATGACATCACAATGCCCAGTGCACCACTGAAGCAAGCAGTTAAAATCAAAGAAAAGCAGCAACATTTTTAAATAAACTGCAGATTTAAAAGCTATAACTTGTAAATTACTGTGGTATTTACCAAATATACCATAGCCTGACTCAAAATAGGCAATTTATCATCACTTGTTAGTTGTGGCTCTGCCACTCATGAGTTATTGTCCTGCCCTCTCTCACTTGAAGAAAAAGTGCATATTCTGAGTCAGCTCATTGTATATCCCATATATATCTATACATACATATCCTATTTTGGCAACTGTTGTCACGTCTTAGCTGGGCTATTCTCGGTAAATAGATTTTTTAAAAAAGAGAAAAGAAAAGATTAATAGGAACAGCAAGATGTTCTGTATTTGAAACCCGATGATTTGTGGTACTTGGAATGTCAGTATCAGTATTTGCAACCCCCTATTGGATAGACATCTCTCCAACTCTAGGCTTAGTCCAGAGGCGCACTACTATATAATAATTTTAAAATGGCCACATGAATATTGCAATCAGCACACCTTTTCTTCCGTGCTCGTAGATCTTCCAGGCGGCGGCGGTCAATATCAGCTCTCTGCTCGTCAGAGAGAGCATCATACTCTTCCTCATCCATCTCTTTCAAGCGGATCTTCTCTCTCTCCTGATGCTCGTTGAATAGGCGCTCTTTCAGAAAAAAAAAAATAAGAAGAAATAAATTGGGCTTGAGGTACTCCCTGAAAGATTTATTATACCTTTCAGAATCCTATTTTCCCTAATAAATTACAGAGGGAGCAGAGTACACAAAGTATGTCATACTGAAATTGATTGAAACTTTTGTGTTTTCTAACACTGGGTATGCCACCCACAGTGCTTTGCACTGGGGACTCCCTGTGCTGAAAAGCGTTCCTGTGTGCTCACTGTGACTGTACTGAATGCCCTTTGGGGCTGACCAGACCGCTGGCTGAGTCAGCAGTTGCAAAAGACAACAAAGGCCACTCAAAAACCAAAAAAGGCAACAAAAAATGGAAATTACATACCTACCGTAATTCTTGATCTTCTTGGACGGAGTCTCCACCACTCATTCACACTAATGGGAGTACGTCAGAGGCGCTAGGACCCAGCAGGAGGCAAACTTTTTCAGGAGGGCTGGCGCCAAGGTGGAGCCATGAGGGAGCGGCACCACGAGCTAGGCTCGCGCGGTATAGACTACCTCGGTGTCGACCCTCCAAACGCCTCAGTACCTTTTTTCCGAGGAGGTGCAGCATAACTAACCTAGAGAGGCCTAACCTAAATAATGGACATAAGACAGACCGAATGACCCGTGTAAGAAGGGTCAAAGAACAATGTCTTCACAGCCCAAAGACTGAAGGAGTGAAAACCATAAACAGAGAAGTGAGCTCGGGGGATGGTGGGTAGGCATGTCAATGAGTGGCGGAGACTCCATCCAAGAAGATCAAGAATTACGGTAGGTACGTAATTTCCATATCTTCCTGGACATAAAGTCTCCACCACTCATTTACACTAATGGGACAGTACTGAGCTAAAATAATCCCCCGAGACAGGCGACAAGAGAGAGGAGCTCACTTAGGACAGAAGTCCATTAAGAATTGTCCTGCCAAAAGACTGATGCTGTCAGGCATGGACATCTAAGGCATAGTGCTTGACGAAAGTGTGCATGGAGCTTCAGGTGGCCACATTGCAAATATCTGCAATAGGAACATTATGAATTTCTGCCAGAGATGCCACGACTGCTCTAATAGAGTGAGCGTACACTCTGCCTTCCAGCTTGACCTGTGCCATGGAGTAGCAGTGGCGAAGGCATACCACTAACCATGCTGAAATGCACCTGATAGCAGCAGGTTGACCCAGCCAGGTCGTGCTGAAGGAGACAAACAGTTGTTGAGCCTTGCGGATCTCTTCTGTCCTGTCCAGGTAGAACTGCAACGCTCTCTTTACATCCAAAGAATGAAGGGTACACTCTCCCTCATTCTGGAAATTTGCAAAGTAGGTAGGAAGGACTAAAGGTTGATTCAAATGAAATTCCGAGACAACCTTAGGAAGGAACTTAGGATGAGTCCTAAGAACCACCTTGGCCTTGTGAAATACAGTGTATGGAGGGTCTGTGACCAAAGCGTGTATTTCTGATACTCTACGGGTGGAAGTAATGGCCACCAGGAAGGCCGTCTTCCAAGTTAGAAATTTCAACTCACAAGTGGCTAGAGGCTCGAAGGGCCTATAAGTAAACATGTCTAGCATGAGGTTAATGTCCCAGGCTGCAACTGGACGTCTAATGGGCGGTCTGGTATGCAGAATGCACTTAAGAAACAGTTTAACTACAGGTAACTGAGCTAAAGACATATAAAGTACAGGCTCATGGTATGCAGAAATTGTGCAAAGATGAACTTTGACTGTAGAGTACTGTAGACCTGTGTTAGAGAGGTGTAAGAGATACTCCAGGACTTTACTTGGTGGGCATGAAAAGAGATTCCAAGATGATTTCACACACCAGATAGAGAAACGCTTCCACTTAGCTGTGTACGTTTTTGAGTAGCTGGCTTGCATGCAGCTAGGAGAATATCTGAAACTCTACGAGAAACGTTAAACCTGTTTACCTCTATCTCCTCAGGAGCCAGGCGTGGAGGTGAAGGGACCTCAGGCTGGGATGAACTACAGGTGACTCAGTCAGAAGGTTCGTCTGGAGTGGAAGCGGTTTCGGGCAGGTTTCCGATAGCCTGTTGAGTAGAGGAAGCCAGATCTGGTGAGGCCAAAATGGGGCAATGAGAATCAGTCTGCCCCCCTGCCTCCAATTTGAGCAGCACTCTCTGAACTAGGGGAAGAGGAGGAAATGCATACAGAAGCGTTTTGTCCACAAGAGCCTGAACGCATCCTGACAAAATGCCAGGTCCTGGATTTCTGGAGCAGAAGAGGCGATTTTTGCGTTGAGTGGGGACGCAAAAAGATCCAGGTCCGGAGTTCCCCACTCTTTGAAGAGTGACTGAACGACGGTTAAGTCGAGAGACCACTCATGAGGATCTGTCTCTGTTCTGCTGAGGCAGTCTGCCAGTTCTTTTTGTACTCCTGGCAGGTAGACCGCCTGAATCAGAGCCTTGTGCTCCAGGCACCATTCCCACACTCTCATTGCTTCCCTGCATAATGGGCAACAGTGTGCACCGCCCTGCTTGTTGATGTAATACGTCACTGCCTTGTTGTCCGTTTGAAGGAGAATGGTCTTGTGACAGAGTATGACCTTCAAAGCTCGGACTGTATAGAGGACGGCCCTCATTTCCAGAATGTTTATGTGGAGTTGGGACTCATCCTGTGTCCACGTGCCCTGGGTGTGGAGATCCTGGCAGTGAGCTGCCCAGCCCAGTAAGGACGCATCCGTGGTAATGAAGATCTGGGGATCTAGAGGGACAAAGGGATATCCTTCCAGAAGGCTGTCCTCCTGAGACCACCAGGTGAGTGACCATTTCAACAGTTCTGTCACCTTGATGTGAATGGACTGAGGATAAGTGGTTGATGACCACTGAGTGCTGAGCATCCACTGAGAGGTTCTCATGTGGAGATGAGCCAGAGGTACAGTGAACAACGAGGATGCCATAAGACCCTGCAAGACCCAAGGTGTCGATCTTGCGAGATTCTTTGTTTATAGGATGAGCTGTGGATTCCTGAGGAAGGACAGTCTTGTCATTCTCTGCCAGGAGCACTATGGCATCAGCAAAGGCTTGAGAGGCCAGGATGGGATGATCTTTGGGAGGGGCATATTTCCTATCTATGGACTTTGCCACAGAGGGAATAAGAGCTGGGTTGCTCCACACCATCTGGGAAAGGGTCTCAAAAGAGGGCTGCACCGGAGGGGTTAAATCCGTAGGGATTTCCGGAATATGCAGATACTGGAGACGTAAAAGCTTCCCAAGATCGATTTCCGTGGTCTGAAGAGAAACGATAGAATTTAAATTCTTGAGCAGAGGAAAGGTCTTTGACCACAGGCTCTGCAGGAGGATTGATCCCTGCCCCTAAGACAGACTCGGAATCAAAATCATCACCCAGCCCAAGATCAGGATCAGGCTCAATGTCATCTCCTGACAGTCCAGGAGGGACTGTATAGACAGGAAAGGGGTGAAAACCAGGAGGAAGGAGGAGAAGAAGACAGAATCAGAGTCGAAAACCTCTGAAAAGCAAGTGGTGCCACCGACCCCCCCCCCGGCACCACCAAAGAGGATGGCGCCGAGTACAGAGGTGGTGCCGACACAGAGAGTTTCAACATCACACCCGGCACCAAAAAGGACGCCGGCAGTGGATGCGGCACTGCACCGACACCACACGCAAGCAAACTTGGTGCCGGAGAAGCCAGCTCCAATTGCAGCGCCGGGAAGGTCGGCACCGCAACAGAAGTCTGCAAACTGCGATTTGAAGGTAAAGGAGGAAAAATAGCAGGACATAAAGGCATCGGTGTGGACCCCTGCGCCGCAGCCATGTGAGGGGGATAGACACCGGAACACGGAGTCAACGGCACTGAAGGAGGCACTGCGTGACTCGGCAGTCTCAACTGCAACACCTACCAATCCGAAACCGACAGACCCGAAGGCCCCAGCGATGGACTAGCCAGTTCGGGCAGTCAGAAAAACCTCCGTGCCCACTGCTCCATAAGAGCGGCCCAGTGGTGAAACTGCTCACCGGAAAACCCTCCACCAGGTGGGGAGGGACTCTGGTGTCGAAGATGCCGGTCGTCAGAGACAGAAGCTGGAGGAGACACCGAAATAGGCGAAGACCAGCTCCGGGCCCTGACAACTGACTGTCTACACGCAGACATACCAGAGGGTGATCTCAAGTGATGCCATCTTTTTTTCGACCGGTGGGCCGAAGAAGAGCTCGAGGATGAACGGTGTCGAGAATGGGACCTTTTTTTTTGTGTTTCTGGGGAGACCGCCCCTCTCCCCAATCACTGGACTGTCTGTTATCAGACCCCCCCCCCCCGGAGAGGGCGGCAGACCAGACCCAGCCCAGCTGACTGAACAGCTTTCATGCAAAGTCTCCCTACTGTCACCTGCCCCACTCATGGTCGACTCCGTCAAAGGAGGGCTGAAGACTTCTTTCTTGTAGAATGATAAAAGTATACTTTTAAAATGTAATCGGTACTTTCGTGAAATCTTACAACAATAAAACTGAAAAATAGCTGCTAGTTGAAGTTTTGACTCCCGGTGGGCAAGTGACGTTGTCACTGTAGCGCACTCGACGGCGGGAAAAAAGGAACTGAGGTGGCTGGAGGGTCGACGTTGAGGTAGTCTATACCGCATTTCAGCCCAGTCTCGGTGCCGCTTCCTCGCTCCCACCTTGGCGCCGCCTCCTGAAAGTTTGGCTCCCGCTGGGTCTTAACACCTCCGGCGTACTCCCATTAGTGTGAATGAGTGGTTGAGACTTTATATCCAGGAAGATCAACAAAACTGGCACAGTCCACCAATACTTAATACACTGGAATGGGGCCTTCTGTTTTAGCACCGCAGCGTCAGGGACATCCACTTAATGCAAGCTGTTTTTTATGTTTCTGTATGAATAAAGCACTGTAGGCATGGGCAAATATTGGCAGATGGTGCCAGCTTTGTTTTTTTGTTGTTTTTGGTGAGATAGCGACTGCAGCACACTGATGACTTTCTAAAATTATGCAATCTGTACCAGTGGTTCGCTCTATCAAACATGGAGGAGTAAGTGTTAGTGCTGCCTTGCTGAAGGCACTAGGGACTTCCTGTGCAGTTCTGCTACGCTGCATGCCCTGTAAAATTACCTCGATCTCCTGCTCACCCACTGGCAAATAGAAAACTCACTCAAGCTCAAGCATCCATTATTTATTTATTTAATTTATTTATTAAATTTTGGTGACCGGGTAGGCCCACTGGGCCCCGGAGATCCCTTTTTCAGAGGCAACCCGGAGTTAGATTACATAGAATTGAGCAGATACAAACAGATAATGCAGGGGTAGGACATAGCATACAGGAAGTTCATTGGGAGTATACATATTTCATAACAGAAGATGACATGGGGTATACCAGCAGTGAGTCCTGTTAGGCTTATTCCAATAGATTGAGAAGTATAGACATATAGTACACATAGTACAATAGGCGAAACAGGCATTATAAGCAAGCAGGGCAAATAACCATGCAGCTGGTACCGTTTAGGACATAATCAGTACAGTGTAGAACATATGGTAAGGTTAGCATATGAGAGGTTGTAGAGGTGAAGGGAGGTAGTACAACATCGTATACAAGCAATTCGGTATAGGACGTTGGGAGGGGGTTACATTGGTAGAGACCGGTTTCATAGATAAACTCAGCTGTGGCAGCTTTCTTTCGGCTAGGGCAGGTAGATTGTATTGTAGCCTGACTATAGGGGGTGGTTTAGCTACCCTTCAGGACAGGAGCAGGAGCTGAGGTTTAGGAGGTGAGCCCGTAATCCCATCTGAAAAGTCGCTAGGAAGGGGGCTTCCTGGAGTTGACAGGGGAGCTTGTTCCACAGTGTAGGGGCTGTGTGGGCGAAGCATTTACTGCCTGCTGCATGTCTGGTCCTGGGCACCTCTAGTAGTGTTTTGCCCGAAGAGCAGAGAGGCCTGCTGGTCCACTTTGGTGCAAGTAGCCCGAAGAGCCCTGCAGGAGGGTCATCAGAGAGTAGCTTATAGGTCCAGCTTAACAGGGGGTACTGGAGACTATGGTTCAAGGTGGGCCATTTGAGAGAGGCGAGGGCTTCGCAGTGATGGGTCCTTGGGTGGGCATTTGTGGCAAATCGTGTGATTATATGGTACAGAGACTGCAGTCTGCCCTGCTCGAGTTTTGCAATGCCGAGTAGGGTTGGGGCTGCATAGGTGAGAGTAGGTAGGAGGACACTCTGAGAGATTGCCAGTCGTGTCTCGGGTATCATGCTGGCGCTTAGACGGTATAGCAGCCTAAGTTTTTGGTGGATGTTTTTTGTCACCTGATCCACATGTTGCTTTAGGGTGAGACCCTGGTCTAGAGTAAGACCCGGGTATCTAAAGGATTGTACCACCTCGATTGTGGTGCCAGTTGCGGTGGCCAATGGCAGGAGATGCGACCGGGATGGACCCATGGATTTTGGACCAAACAGGAGTGCTTCTGTCTTGTTTGGGTTAAGGACCAGGCGATTCTCGACCAGCCAAGCTTCTGCCTGGGAGAGGTCTGACTGGAGCAGGGGTCCGAGATCATCCAGGTGCACCGCTGTTCTGTAGAGTACTGCATCGTCAGCGTACTGCACCATGTAGCTGCTGCCGCAGTGGTGGCGGAGGTCGTTGAAGAACAGAGAGAACAGGAGAGGGCCCAGGATGGATCTTTGAGGTACACCCTCATTTAAAGGTAGAGGGTTGGAGGTTGCACCTCTCCATTTGACCTGCTGGGAGCGGCCAGTCAGGTAGTTGTGGAACCAGCTCAGGGAGGGTTGATCCAGCCCAACTGTGCTCAGCTTAGCTACCAAGAGTGGGTGGTCTACTAGGTCGAAGGCCTTGGTCAGGTCAATAAAGACTGCTCCCATGGGGGAGCCCTTATCCAAGGCAGCCAAGACATCGGTGGTGAGTCTGATGAAGGCTGTATCAGTTCCATGCTTTTGTCGGAAGCCATGTTGTGTCAGGGCCAAGGGCCGGTTGGCTTCAATGTAATCCCTTAGTTGGCCATACACGAGCCGCTCCTGGATCTTTGCAAGGTGGCAGAGGATGGAGACGGGTCTGTAATGGCTGATTGTTTCTCTGGATCCACCCTTGTGGATTGGGACCACATGGGCCTGCTTCCAGGTTTTGGGGACTACCCCCTCCGTCAGGGATCTGTTTATTAGCAGGGTAACAGGTAAGGCTATGGCGGGGGCAGCAGCCTTTAGCAGCCGTGGGTCCAGCCCATCAGGTCCTGGCGAGCCTGTGGCTTTTAAAGATTGCAGAAGAGTTAGCACTTCTTTGATGCGCACGGTCCTCAGGTGGAAATTGGGGGGGGGGTCAGTGGGTCCTGCGTTTCAGTGACTGGGGGACCTTTGTTATGTTGTTGGTGGGCATTTCTGAGGGTGCCAAGGTCCGTGAAGAAGCTGTTGAATGCAGCCACGGCCTCACCTCCGTCGGTTAAGGTTTGGCCGGTGTAGGTTATATTGCCCTGCTGAGGTTTACTTGTGCCTTTTAACAGGGAATTAATCCTGGACCAAAAGGTCTTAGGGTCTGACAAGGTATCCTGCTGAAGGGTTTTGAAGAACTCCCTTTTGGCAGATTTTGAGACTTTCTTGCACTGCTTCTGCAGAGACCTATAAGCGGCGAGGTCGTCTGGGGTTGCGGTGTGCCTGGCCTTTTACCAGGCTTTGTCTCTGGTGAGCATTAGGGATTTCAGCTTGCGCGATATCCATCTATGACACTGACCTTTCGCCCGTCGCTTCCTTACCGTGGCGTGGAAGTTTGCTGCCACCATGAAAGTGTGCTGGAAGTACTGGGCAGCTTCTTTAACACTTCCTAGTATCCTTAGTGGCGCTCAGTCTGCATTTCTCAGTGAGTTGTGGAAGGCTTCGGCGGAGAAGCGTGAGAAGTCCCTGGCGGCTATGAGCCTTGGGGGAATCTTAGGGGACCTGTTCTTCCAGATGCAGAAAGTGGGGGAGTGATCACTCAGGGCCTCGGACATCATGCCAGCCACTTAGATGTTGGCCGGGTTGGAGACTAGGATCCAATCAAGGGTGGAATGGTTGCCAGTCTTAGGGTTTAGCCTGGTGAACTCGGATATGACCAGTGTCAGGTTTGCTTCAAGGAACAAGGCCCTGTGGGCTTGCTCAGTTGCAGTGTCCCACCTCAGTTTGTAGTCCCCTAGGACCAGAAACTCAGTGTGTGAGACCCCTGCTTGGGAGCGTGCTAAGTTTTGAAGAGCAGTGTTACCACCAGTGGGGGGTTATATATGCAACCTAAGGTTAGGTGTTTTGCATGGCCCAATATGATTTTGATGAAGATGGATTCGAGCCCAGAGGAGCTTGGCAGGTCAACAGAGGATTGGGAGGCCTTCAGCGAGGAGCTCACATAAATTAGGACTCCCTCTCCTTTTTTTCCCTCTCTGTCCTTATGGAAGGTGTGGTAATTTGCTAGCTCTACTTCGTGGGGCCGAATATGGGGCTTCAGCCAGGATTCAGAGATGGCAAGCACATCTGGCCTGTACATCTCCAACCAGGATTGTACCTCATGTATCTCGGGTCTCAAACTACAGATGTTCATGTGAGTGACTCTCAAGCCTCTGGCATGAAGCCATGTTGGGTCCCTGGGGGACCCCAGGGATGAGTTAATGAGTCGAGGCCCACGGTTGGGCTGGATATTGCCTGAGCACATTAGCAGTGCGAGCACAATGAGGCAGAGGACCCCCTGCTGGGTGCGGGGCGACAGTTTTGTTCACTTTATGGTCGCTCCTGCGAAGATGTGGTAGCATCCTCCCCTGTGCGTGAGGCCATGCAACCGGATCAGGGCGTCCAGTGTTGTAGCTGCAGGGCATACTGTCAAGTGCGGGAGGTGATGTCCCCGGTGTACTCTATGAAGGTTAGGGTCATGATTGGCATGCATTGTTGCTTCCACTCATGCTAATGCTGCTATGTACAAGAGAACCAGGACATGGATCCTGGCAGGCGTGAGGCTTTTGTCATGACGGGTGCCCCACCAGTTCCTGTGTTGTGGCTGAGTAGCATCAGACTGAAGCTTTGGGCTCAGGTCCTTCATCCCCATGGTAGGTGCGAGTGCGCGTGAGCTGAAAAACTTTTATTATAAAATGAGTCACGAAAATCCTGCAACCTCATTGGTCGAGACATATCAGATGACTGTGAGTAAATCTTGCAACAAACAACCGGTAAAGATCCCGCTGATCAAATGTTTATTTTCTTTGAACGAAATTCATTAAAAAATATGCACTTCAGGGTGTGGGTAGTAGTGGGATTTACACACTTCTTGTCTGGTTAAGGTCACACGACTGTGCCTCATGACACATCACACAAGGTGTGAGAATATCCCACAACACATGGCCTGTCGTGCATTACTGCTTAAACAGAACAGAAATGAAAAGCACAAAAAGGTTGCCAAAAGCCACCATATCAAAAATAAGGTCCTCAGGGCGGGGGGGGGGCACACCTGGTGGACTTCTCCAACTTGGGAATACCCTTCAAACAATTACTCCTAATTGATAGCCTACCCTTTTGTTCACCTTGACTGTAAAGTGTGTCCATGATCCCTGGTGCAGACTTCACCATTCGGATGGTTCCCATGAAAGATGAAGCACCTGTCTGCGATTACAGTTCTTAGCCAGTGGACTAAGTGCAGAAGCCAGTGTCAGGTGATTTTTACTCCACCTAAAAGTCTTTCCTGTTCTCACCCTTCCCCCCATTCACAGGGATCTGCATACTGTTACCCACAGTGCTTTGCTTTGAGGATTAAATATGGCGCGAAAAAAAACAGCTTGGTTATGGGATTAATTTGATTCCTACCTTCCTCTTCTTTCTTGGCTTTCTCCCTGGCATTCATTGTGGTGTAGTTCTGCTTGAGGGTGATGAAGTAGATGTAGCGTCTGTTGTTGAGTGCTTTAAGGACAGCAAGAAGGGCACTAGACAAACTCCGACTGTACAGGGTCTCTAGTCCGTCAAATACCACTCCCCGATGACAATCATTCAGCTGTTCCCAGAAATGAAAGAGTTAAATACCAAACAGTGTTCACCATTGCTCTGTATTACTTCCATTGCTCACACTTTGCCCTCATGACAGAATTTGCTGACCTCTTGCAAGCAGAGATTTTCTTAACACCTTCCTGACCCATCATAACACAAAAAAAAGGCATTTGTCAATGCAGAATGTTGCTTGCTTGTATGTGCTGTTTAGGTATTTGGAAGTGATATTAAATGCCATCCTCCCAAGACATCCACTGTGCCTTTCCGTTCAGTATTCACAGAAGAGGGAAGGGGCAAGGGCCACAGCAGTACAGCAGTTGCAAAGGGGGTGAAGAGGTGGACAATAGTCCATTCAAAGGCAAAAGAGTCCTGCAGGAGCTCACTAAACTGAAGGTGGACAAACGATGGAACCAGATGGCATACGCCCAAGGATATTAAGAGAACTGCTAAGGAGATAGCAGTACTCGGGCAGCCATGTTCACTGAGTCATTCAACATGAGTGAACTGGAGGAGGGCACATGTGGTCCCTCTACACAAGTCCGGCAGCAGGGAGGAGGCGGGGAACAACAGGCCATTCAGCCTCACCTCAGTAGTGAGGAAGATCAAGGAGACATTGCTTAAAGAAAGGACAGTGGGGCATCTAAAAGCCACCGGAGCCCAGGACCATAGACAACATGGATTCACAGTGGGGACATCATGTCAGACAAATCTGGTTGATTTCTTTGACTGGGTGGCAAAGGAAGTGAGTCAGGGTGGGGCAGTGGACAACGCTTACCTTGATTTCAGCAAAGCCTTTGACATCATCCCACATAGGAGGCTGATAAACTAGCTGGGTATGCTGGGCATGGGGGAAAGGGTGGTAAACTGGGTTAGAAACTGGCTAACAGACAGGAGGCAGTGAGTGGTGGTAAATAGGGTGCAGTCCAGGGAGAGGGCGTGACCAGTGGGATGCTGCAGGGTCTTCATTAGTAACACTGCAGAACAGCTGAAGGGAATTTTTTCACCAAATTTTCAACATAGCCATTTAAGATCTCTGCTCATGAACAGTGTCACTGTGATTTTCTCAATCTGTCCCAAACATTGATTGCACACACTGAATGTGTCACTGTACGCTACATGTGCGGAAACACATTCTGGGCGAGATGTGAAAAATGGCAGCTGTACTGCTCATAAGGAGGTGTGGTAAAATGGCAATGTTGAAAATTTGGAGTACAAATATTAATAATTTACGAACTTACAAGCATGGGTAGGAACTGCACAACACACACTCGTAAAACAGTAATTTTTAGGAATTTTTTCACTAAATTTTTCACAGTCATTTTAACACCTCTGCTCATGAACAGTATCACTGTGAATTTCTTAATCTGTCCCAAACATTGATTTCGCACACCGACTGCGCCATTGTGCGCTACATGCATGGAAACACATTTTGGGTGAGAAGTGAGAAATGACAGCTGTACTGCTCATAAGGAGGTGTGGTAAAATGGCAATGTTGAAAATCTGGAGTGAACATATTGAAAATTCGTGAAATGAAAATTACGTACCTACTGTAATTCTTGATCTTCTTGGACGAGTCTCCACCACTCATTCAAACTATTTTTTTTTTTTTATTTTTTATTTATTTAGCTTTTGTTGACCGGGTTAAGTGCACTAGACAAATCCTGCCTATTTTCAGGCACGACCCGGGGGAGGGGGATACAGATGAATGCCAACTAACCTTGAACCAGATTAAGCTGTTGGTGGTATTTTTAGTGAATGAGGAAATTTGGCCAGGACACCAGGAAATTCCCTGCTCTTTTCGATAAGTGCCATGGATCTTTAACATCCACCTGAGCTACCACCAATCCAGGCAGATGGGACCTCGGTTTAACGTCTCATCCGAAAGACGGCACCTCAGAAGTGCAGCACCCCTCTCATGCTGCACTACAGTGTCAGTACTGGGATATTAACCCAAGTGCCAGATGTGGGAACTGAACCCACAGCCCTCTGATCTCCCGGCCTCAGAGGCGAGTGTGCTACCTACTGAGCCACTGACACTGCTACTGTTGGGATCTGCGCCGGAGGCACTAGGACCCATCGGGGAGCAAACTTTTGCTGAAGGGTCGGCGCCAGAGATGGTGCCGCTGAGAACAGCGCCATTGAGCCCTAGCTCACAAGGGCAATGACTATCTCAAGGCCACCCTCCAACCGCCTCAGTACTTTTTTAACAAGGAGGTGCAGCGCAACTAACCTAAAGGGTAACTCTAATCTTAGGACCGGACATAAGATAGTCCGCGCACCTGTAAGAAGGGTCATCAAAGAAGTCTTCACGCCCTAAAGATTTGAGGAGTGAAGACCAACACAGCGTGAACTTGGGGATGGAGGTGAGTGTGAGATGAGTGGTGGAGACTCGTCCAAGAAGATCAAGAATTACGGTATGCACGTAATTTTTCATATCTTCCTGGACATAAGTCTCCACCACTCATTCACACTATTGGGAGAGTACCGAGCTAATGATCCCCCGCGAGGGCGGCAGGATAGACCAAGAGCTCACGTTTCTAGGACAGAAGTCCATTAAGGATAATTCTGCCAAAGGTGGAATGTCGCCTGGCATGAACATCCAGTGCATAATGCTTAACGAAAGTATGCACCGAGCTCCAGGTGGCGGCACTGCAAATGTCTGCAATAGGCACGTTGTGAATTTCCGCTAGGGACGCCACGACCGCTCTGGTAGAGTGAGCGTAAACCCTACCTTCCAATTTAACCTGTGCCATGGAATAGCAGTGTCGAAGACATGCCACTAGCCATGATAAGATACATCTGATAGCTACAGGTTGACCCAGCCGGTCTCACTGAAGGAAACAAAAGTTGTTGGGCCTTATGAAATTCTTGGTTCTATCTAGATAGAAATGCAAGGTCCTCTTAACATCCAAAGAATGAAGAGAACGTTCTCTTCATTTTGGAAGTCCCAAAAGAGAGAAGGACCAAAGGTTGGTTTACATGGAATTCTGACACAACCTGGGAAGAAATTTAGGATGAGTATGAAGAACTACTTTGTCCTTATGGAACACAGTATACTGGAGGGTCTGTGACCAGGGCATGTATCTCAGAGACCCCATGGCTGAGGTAATGGCCACTAGGAAGGCAGTCTTCCAGGTGAGAAATTTTAGCTCACAGGTAGCCAGAGGTTTGAAAGGTTTCCGAGTGAGCATGTCTAGCACAAGGTTAATGTCCCAGGCTGCAACTGGACGTCTTATAGGAGGTCTGGTATGCAGAATTCCTTTAAGAAATCTCTTAACCATAGGTAACTGAGCCAGAGACAAAGAAAAAAACGGCTCATGATACGCTGAAATGGCACTAAGGTGAACTTCGACTGTACAGTACTGTAGACCTGAATTTGAGAGGTCCAAAAGGTACTCCAAAACCTTGTCTGGTGGACAGGAAAAGGGATTCAAAGAGGACTGTGCACACCAGAGCGAAAAACGCTTCCACTTAGACGTGTAAGTTTTCCAAGTGGCTGGCTTCCGAGCAGCCAGAAGAATGTCTAAAACTCTTCGAGAGACGTTGAACCGGTTCACTTCTACCTCTTCAGGAGCCAAGCGTGAAGGTGAAGCGATCTCGGGTTGGGATGGACCACCGGACCCTGAGTCAACAGGTTCATCTGCAGGGGGAGTGGTCTCGGAGGAACTGCCAACATATTGTTGAGTAGTGGAAACCATAATTGTCGAGGCCAAAAGGGAGCAATGAGAATCATCTTGGTCTCCTGGGACTCGAACTTGAGGAGTACTCTCTGAATTAGAGGAAAGGGCGGAAAGGCGTAAAGAAAGTGTTTTGTCCACGGCAGCCTGAACGCATCCTGACAGAAAATGCCAGGCCCTGGATTTCTAGAGCAGAAGAGAGGCAGTTTTGCGTTGAATGGGGATGCAAAAAGGTCCAGGTCTGGGGTTCCCCACTCTTTGAATAGTGACTGAACTATGACTGAGTCGAGAGACCACTCGTGAGGATCTGCCTCTGTTCTGCTGAGACGGTCTGCCAAGTCGTTTTGTACACCTGGCAGGTAAACCGCTTGAATTAGAGCTTTGTGTTCCAAGCACCATTCCCACACTCTCATCGCTTCCTTGCATAAGGGGTAAGAGTGAGCACCGCCCTGCTTGTTGATGTAGTACATCACTGCTTTCTTGTCCATTTGAAGGAGAATGGTCTTGTGACAGAGAATGTCCTTCAACGCTCGGGCCGCATAAAGGACAGCTCTCATCTCTAGGACGTTTATGTGAAGCTGGGACTCGAGTTGAGTCCACACACCTTGAGTGTGGACAGCGCCACAGTGAGCTCCCCACCCCATTGGCGATGCATCCATGGTAATGGAGATCTGATGATCTAGAGGGGCAAAGGGAAATCCTTCCAGGAGATTGCTCTCTTGGGACTACCAGGTGAGGGACCTCTGTAAGGGTTCTGTCACCTTGATGGGAAAAGACTGCGGGTGAGTGGTTGGAGACCACTGAGCATCCATTGGGTGGTTCTCATGTGTAGCAGTGTTAGGGGTACAGTGAACACTGAGGATGCCATGAGGCCTAACATACGTTGCATCGAGAGAGCTGTAACTGATCTGTTCTCTCCAGTGTAACGGGCCATCTGAAGGATATCGTTCCTTCTGTCTTCTGGAAGGAAATTTTTCGCGCAAGAGGTGTCCAGTAGAGTCCCTATGAAAAGGAGTCTCTGGGAGGGCTGCAACTGTGACTTCTTGAGGTTCAGCAGAACTCCCATGGACGTAAGAAGGCGAAAGGCCGTCTGTACGGCTTC
This sequence comes from Neoceratodus forsteri, assembly GCA_016271365.2. Taxonomy (NCBI): domain Eukaryota; kingdom Metazoa; phylum Chordata; order Ceratodontiformes; family Ceratodontidae; genus Neoceratodus; species Neoceratodus forsteri. The sequence continues at coordinate 1,620,424,027 of CM028130.1, forward strand.
CAAAGTCCCTTGTCTGGAAGGACTTGCTAGGAGCCAGTCGTCCAGGTAGGGAAACACCTGGATACCGACTTTTCTGAGATGCGCTGCGAGAACTGCACAACACTTTGTAAAGACTCGTGGTGCCAAGGATAACCCAAAGGGCAGGACTCTGAACTGAAAGTGTTGACCCAGAGCCACAAAGCTCAGGAATTTGTGATGCCTCGGGTGAATAGGAATGTGCTGGTAAGCATCCTGCATGTCCAGGGAGGCTAGCCAGTCGTGTTGATGAAGCAAGGGTAACAGGGTTCCCAGAGAAATCATTTTGAATTTCTCCCTGGGGAGAAATTTGTTTAGCTTTGAGGTCTAGAATGGGCGCATTCCCCGGACTTCTTTGGAACCAGAAAGTAGTGGGAGTAGAACCTCGTGTTTCGCTGATGCAGAGGCACACTTCTACTGCCCTGTTGTTCAGAAGGCCCTGAATCTCAGCGAGAAGGTCTGACTGAAGGGTTGACAGCCTGGGCTGTCGTTTGGGAGGACGATCCGAAGGGGGTCTCCAGAAAATTGAGAGAATACCCCTCATGAATTATCCGAAGGACCCGTTTGTCTGAGGTTATGGACTTCCACTGGCTGTAGAAGTGCATCAGGCGACCTCCTACCGAGAGGAAAAGTCCACCTCGGGCAGTTGAGATGGGACTTGGGCGGCAACTCATAAGTAGCGCTTGGGCTGGGGCCTCTGCGCTTTCTGTTGTGCCTTCTTTTGAGGTTGGGCAGGTTGGTTCTATGGAAACTTCCTCTGCCTCTGCCCCGAAAGGACTGACGATTAAGAAACTGATGTTTACCGACATGCCCTTGAGAAGGGGCAGGAGGGGGTCGAGCCAGCTTAATGGCTGACCTAGTCTTTTGTGTAGCTTCTAGAGCTTGCTCTACCTGAGGACCGAAAAGATTAAGAGCCGTCAAAGGGCAACGCCATCACCTGCTGTTGCGCATCATTCGTGAAACCCGAAGTACGCAGCCAGGAGTGACGGCGAGTACAAATACCAGCAGCTGCTGAACGAGAAGCAGTGTCAAAAGCATCCATGGCTGCTTTGACCTGCTGGTTATAGATTCAATACCTCTGGTAATGGTTTGAAGAAGCTCTGGCTTTGAGTCCGAGTCGGAAGAGCTTCAACCATTTGCTTGATAGAATGCCATGGATATACTCATCAGGAAAAATAGCCCTGGTAACTGGCAATACATACTTAGAGTGGACGCAGCAAAGACTCTCTTACCTAATGTGTCTATCTTATGAGACTCTTTGTTGATAGGTCGAGCTGTAGTAGTTTGAGGAAAAACGACCTTGTCATTCTCTGCCAGGACTATAATAGGATCTGCAAAGGCTTGGGATGCCAAGATGGGACGGTCCTTGGGAGCTGAGTATTTCCTATCAATGGATTTAGCCACTGAAGGGGTAAGAGCAGGATTATTCCATACCATTTGAGACAGCGTCTCAAAGGAGGGTTGAATCGAAGGAGTCAAATCCGTAGGGATCTCCGAAGCATGAAGATATTGGAGTCTTAACAGCTTCCCAGGATCGATGTCTGTAGTCTGGAGAGAAAGTATGGAGCTCAGATTCTTCAAAAGAGACTTAAAGGACAGGTCCTCGATCACAGGCTCTGTAGCAATAAAAGATCCTGCTTTGTTCACTTCATCACCCAGCCGAAGGTCTGGGTCAGGCTCAACGTCATCTCCTGACAGTCCAGGAGGGACTGTTTGGACAGGAAAGGAGTGAAAAATAGAAGAGGAAGAAAGAATCGAGTGAAAGGAGGTCTCCAGAGAGCTCCCGCGCTGAAAAGTGCCACGGAACCGAGAACGGCGCCGAGGAACACCGCGCGCCGCACTACACAGCGCCAGCAGAGCTGCGGACGGCGCCGAGATGCAACACGGCACCGAGGATGGCGCCGAGAAAGTGCTCAGCGCTGAGGACGGCGCTGAAAAGCCCCGCAGCGCCGATGGCACCGAAAACCTCCCAGGACTCCGAAAAACAGGGTTTGAAGGAAAAAGAGTAGGAGATAAAGGCATCAGTGTGGCCCCCTGCACCACAGCCATGTGAGGGGGGAAAACACCTAAGCACGGGGTCAACGGCACCGAAGAAGTTGCCTCGCGAAAAGGAAAATCCAAGCGCCCTACCTGGTCGCCCAAAGAGCCCGGAGGCCCTCAAGCGACTGAGCCAGGTAGCTGGACCAACCTCCGAGCCCACTGCTCCAAAAGAGAGGCCCAATGATGAAACTGCTCATCTGAAGACCTACCTGTGGGCGGGGTAGGACTCCGATGTCGAAGCCGTCGGCTACTGGAAGCAGAAGTTGGCAACTCCAAAGGAGGAGACCGGCAACTAGCCCTGATAACCGAGCGTCTACGCGCAGACATATCAGAGGGCGACCTCGAGTGATGCCTTCTCTTTTTAGACCTGTGGGCCAAAGAAGAGCTCGAGGCCGAACGGTGCCAAGAATGCGACCGTTTGTTTTTATGCTTCTGCGGGGACCGCCCATCCCCCCGGGCACTGGACTGACCGTTGTCAGACCCCCCTTCCGGAGAAGGCGGTGGACCGGACCCAGCCCGACTGACTGAACAGCTTTCATACGAAGTCTCCCTACCATCACCTGACCTGCTCATGGTCGACTCCGTCAAAGTAGGCTGAGACTTCTTTATTGTATTTATTTAAAAAATAAGAATAAACTTAAGCGATACTTGTATCGAGATAATACTACAAAATAATAAAAACTGAAAACTATGCTGCTAGTTTGAAGTTTGACTCCCGACAGGCGAGCGACGTCGTCACTGAAGCGCACTCGACGGTGGGAAAAAAGGAACTGAGGCGGTTGGAGGATCGACGCCGAGATAGTCATTGCCGCTGCGAGCTAGGGCTCGCGCGCCGCTTCCCTGCGGTGCCATCTCTGGCGCCGACCCTCCAGCAAAAAGTTTGCTCCTGATGGGTCCTAGTGCCTCCGGCACAGATCCCAATAGTGTGAATGAGTGGTGGAGACTTATGTCCAGGAAGATCTTACGAGTGTGCGTAGGAGCAGCACAACGTATGCTCGTAAAACAGTCATTTTTCGGAATTTTTTCATCAAATTTTCAACATAGCCATTTTAAGACCTCTGCTCATGAACAGTGGCACTATGATTTTCTTCATCTGTCCCAAACAGTGACCGCATGCACCAACTGCACCACTGTGTGCTACATGCACGGAAACACATTTTGGGTGACGTGAAAAATTACAGCTGCACTGCTCATAAGGAGGTGTAGTAAAATGGCAATGTTGAAAATCTGAATACAAATATTAAAATTTGCGAACTTACAGCGGTGTAGGAACTGCACAATGCATGCGCCGTAAAACAGTCATTTTGGGAATTTTTCACCAAATTTTCAACACAGACTTTTTAGAGCCCACCTTATGAACACTGGCACTGTTGTTTCAGTTAATCGGTCTCGAAGAAGGTGATCACAGTGACCGTGAACTACCATTTGGGTCCGTACACCCATGACGTGCAAGAATTCATGAGAAGGGGTCCCAAAACTTATATTGAAAATTTGGGCCCAAAATTCCCAAATTCTGAGATATGCATCAAAGTTGAATAAACCCTATTTATGCCATTATACAGCTTACCGGCATTTCCTCAGTTCACGTCGGCTTTGAAGAGTGCAGACATGTTCCTGGTCCACTCAAGATCGTCGCACCCGGACTCTGGAGGTAAGTATAGGGTGTGGAGGCAGGGTGTGCAGTGGTGGATGCAGGTGGTGGTGAGGGAGACGGAGACTACGAGGACCATTTTTTGTTTACAGGTTTTTTAAAAGGCGATGCGGGACGTTTGCCACGCTGGGGTGGGCTCCCAGCGTGGCAGCTGAAAATACTGTTTGGGGGTCTGGAGCCCGTGAAGGATTGGGCACCACGTCGGCCATAACAAGCTTTGCTACACTGGGGTGGGCTCCCAGCGTGGCACTTGAAAGCTTTGGGGGGGCATGCTAGAGCCGACGGGGATTGTGCACCTGGCCGGGTTATAACAGTTTTTGCCACACTGGGGTAGGCACCAGCATGGCACCTGGACAGCTTTTGTTGGGAGGCGTGGAGCCGACGGGGATTGGGCACCCCTTGGCCATACAGTGTGTGTGTGGGGGGGAGAAAGCGCATCAGCACGCCATATGTGTGCTTGCATGCGTGCATGCATGTGGGGGAGAGCTGCTCACTGAAGCGGAGCTCTCCCTTTCAACTGTATGGCACTCATTTTCAACTGCTGTCATAGACAGCTGCAGCAGTCATTGGAGAACTGCGGCCGCGCCTACAAACACACTGACTGAATTGGAAGATGGGTGCCACACCTTTCGAAAACTCGGATGATGGCACTGTTTCTTGCACATGCATGCAAGCAACATAAAAGGCACCTAGAATAATAGCCATTCATACTGGCATGAATGGGAAAGTTAGTTGTAACAGTTCTTCTAGTAGTCTGTACATAGCCTGCCAGTACCAGATTGCTGGCTCAAGGAGTTGGCACCTGGCACAATCAGAGTTTAAATTGAGGGGCTCTAACCACAATAGTGTAGCCAGGCCTGGTGCGTGCAGGAAAAAGAGAACCGTAGCCAAGAGGCTGACGGAAACTGTTTTCTGACACTGCAGCACACACCAAAAGCACAAGCCTTACACACAGAATCACCAAAAAGCAGCTTAGCTTGCTGGTGACAAAGCTTCATTAAACCTACTGTCTAGCTGCTTTGGCTTTAGCCACAGGGACACCTGGAGATGTGACACCCCCGAAGGAAAAGGAGTGGGGATAAAGAGGACAGACCATATCTAGATCTTGATGGATATCCAGAAACTAACTCAGACTATAGAAACAGACCGCTACTTAACTGGCACAACAATTGCACTGCACACTTCATATTCTGTTCTGGCTGTGACATAACTTTATTATAATAGTTGCTTTGTTTTTAAACACATGAGGAGACGAGAACAGGAAGAAAGACTTCTTTTGTTCTTTTTTATTATGCCAAGACATGTTAATTCACAGGACTCATATGGCGTAATAAGATCTTGGAAACTAATCCGCTGGAAATGACTGATACACAAGCACCTTTCATACTATACTATACTAATTGTAAGATGGCTGTACTTAATACATAAGATGCCTCTGAATTGTATAATCCCTGGAAACAAATGCTGTATGGTACGTCATTACTCTTCTACATGTGCTTTCAAATAAAGCTGAGTTACAAAAAAAGTACACTGTGTACAAACTGCTTTAGTACTCTATACGCTGAGTGCTACACTGGCACCAGTACTGAGACAAACTGTTCAAAGTAACACCCACTGGCCGTCCATGAATGCTTCCTGAACTGGCACCATGTGACCTGGCTGGTCAACAGACAGCGTACGTGCATGTAATGCGCTCGCTAATCAGCACATGTTTCGGCTGTCTTTCCCTGTGCTTTTGGTCTGTGCTGCAGGGTCAGAAAATGAAAATTATGTACCTACCATAATTCTTGATCTTCTCTTGTGTATTCACCATTCATTACTGCCGGATGAAGCTGGAGGCGCGCACCTACGACGGGAGTTGGTTTTTTTTTGGGAGGGAGGAGTTGGCGCCCATGGCACCGCCCACATGGCTAACGCACTGCATGGAGCACAAGGGTTGGCCGTTAGGCGCCGTACACTCCTCCTCCATCCCAGTTCTGTTTAGCCGGAGAGGGTGAAACAGTTTTAGAGAAAGAGGTGAGGCAAGAGAGCCGAGGGATAGACAAAGGAAGGGATGTAAACTGAAAAAGGCATGAGCCGACTAGGGGACAGAAAGAAGAGAACCCTACCCTGAGTGGCCATGGGGCCTCGATCCTTGGGTGGTCTTGGGAGAAGAGAAGGCAAAGAATAGGCAGGAGAAAGAAAGAAGAGACAGAAGTAAGGATAAACGAGGAGGGAGGAGGATTGTCAGCCACGATAAATTGGAAGACCACTAGCTTGAAATAGTTTCAAAAACCCTGCGGGGGGTGTGGAGCACATCTTCTGATCAGTCGTGTTTCAGATCGGCTCCTCATCACATGGCAATATTACATAAAAATGTTAACTTAATTTCACAGAGAAATATATTTTCCTTGGTAGAAGTGTGTTCTCTTGGCTTTACTGCTGCATTTGATGCATTTCCTGGACCAAGGGACGCACAAATAAAGGTCCTGCAAACAGCTCTAAAAATTGGCCTACGGAGGTGGGGAAACTGCAAGACTTAGTAGCTGAACCGGTCTTGGAGAATGAGCCCCCGTGAAAGACCCTACAGCGGTCGATGCAGGCCATCGACGACAAAGTCGAGTCTATTTTGGCCAGATTTCCAGAACAGGACACCAAACTTGAGGCTGCAGTTAAAACAGCTTCGACTGCAGAATCCTTGGCAACAAAAGCACTGGCTACAACCTCTAAATTGACACAAGAAAATACCTAATTGTGCTATCGCATGGAAGCAATGGAAAACTCCCAAAGGGCATCCAATGTGCGCATCGTGGGCTTGCCAGAAAATTGTGAAGAGGAAGGCTTATTTAATTTCCTCCAGGGCCGGTTACCAGGTGCCCTAAAATTGGCTTTGGAGCTCAAGGCGAAGAACTTTATTCGTGCATACTGGGTTTCCCCATGGTCGGCGGCTCCAGGCTCAGAATGGCCTCGTACTGCCCTGCTGGTCACATCAGGCCTTGGTACTCAGAATAAAATTCTCCAAGCTGCAAGGGATTCAGATTGGTTATACTTTCAAGGAACAACTATCTATCTCTTCCTTGATCTTCCATATGCCACTAGGACCCACCGTAAAAAATTTGACGGCATCTGAGCGAAGCTACAGAGTCTAGGAGTATCCCACTCCCTAATAATGCCAGTAAGGCTCCGGGTGCACTATGGGGGCCACACTTTTCAGTACACAGACCAGGAGGAAGCCAGCAAGAAAGCGGAGGCTATTGCGAGGGAATTTGATTGCGCTGAACATCGAGAGCTAATGGAATCAGAAGATGAATCCACTGGAATTGAGTGACTTTACTCTTTTTCTCCATTTTTCTTATTGGGACTCAAATAAAACTGAAGTTGGCTTAGTAACTAATGTCAAAATGCAGAGCTGAGGGGCCGCTCTATGTTGGAGGGATTAGGGACTGTGAAATGTTTTGGGTTGTTAGCCTCTTGGGGCTTTGTATTTTTACAAACGTTGGGTTTTTCTAACCTTTGAAGCCACTGGTCCTGACCTACTGTATGGCTTTCCAGAATGCCACATGGAGAGCCTGTTCGTTTTATAGGACACAGAGCTTTTTCTTCTCTGTTTCTAAGGAAGGTATTGTTTCCCTGTTTTAATGTTGCCAGATGGGGGAGCTCAGAATCTGTATAAACACATACCATGTGTAAGGGCAAAAGAAAAAAATTACACACCTTAGTAATGTTGTTTCTTCTAATGGAGTCTTGCTATATTATAGACATTAGCAGTTTGATCCAGCTCTAGAACTGCCCGGGAGTGAAATGGTTAAAACCATTCCAAAATAGAATTTTAGCACGGGAGCAGCTCTATCTGTGTCATTTCAAACTTGAACTGCCAGATCTTCGAGCCAAACTCACTAAGGTCTGTGTGGAGCTGTAACCTACACTAGCCAAATGGCTACCTAAATAATAACAACCATTGATGGTCCCAACACCCAAGACTCAAGTCAGGGGACCAGAAATACTAACACTATTCTAATAATATGAAAATGGAACATAAGTATAATAAAACACACACAGCGTACACATACACACCCCAAAGTCCCAAAGGGACAAAATGCTAACAGGACATAAGTAGTGCCCACACTAGTTTTGCCCCACCCACCAAGTAGAGGTTCTGAGAGGGGCAGGTTGGGGGGGAGGTCTATAATATAGCAAGACTCCATTAGAAGAAACAACATTACTAAGGTGAGTAATTTTTTCTTCAAACAACATGAAGTCTTGCTATATTATAGACATTAGCAGAATACACAGCAGTACCTCCATGGAGGAGGGGCAGAACCTACTTAGGGAATAGGCTCTGAAGAACAGCTGTGCCAAACCGAGCATCTCTCCTGGCCTGGACATCCAGGGAGTAATGCTTGGTAAAAGTGTGTACCGTTTTCCAAGTAGCAGCCTGGCAAATCTCTAATAAAGGGATATCTCTGGCAGCAGCTAGAGACACAGCTGTACCCCTGGTAGAATGAGCCCTCAAACCAGGGGGCTCTGCCCACTTCTGATAACAAAATTGGATACAAGAGACAATCCACCTGGCTATTGATCTCTTAGTGGCAGGTTTGCCTTTCCCAACTTCACCATAGGTAAGGAAAAGTTGGAGGATTCGAACCTGTGACCTTTGTCACGCTCTATATAATAACTAAGAGCTCTCTTAACATCCAGGCTATACAACCTCCTCTCACCCGAAGAGGAGTGATCAGTGAAAAATACTGGAAGGGAGATAGATTGATTAAGATGGAAATCTGAAACCACCTTGAGCAAAAACTTCCTATTAGTCCTAAGGACTACCTTATCCCTGTGGAAAGAAATAAAGTCAGTCTCCACTGACAAGGCTTGCAATTCACTTATGCGTCTGGCAGAAGTGATAGCCACTAGAAAAACAGTTTTCCAAGTTAGGTACTTAAGCTCTGCAGAAGACAGAGGTTCAAAGGGGTTACATTAACTGGGCAATGCAAACATTAAGGTCCCAAGCAGGGCCGGTTCCGAAAGGAGGATTAGTATAGTAATCCCTTAAAAACTTGGAAAACACAGGATGAGAGGAAAGAGGGATGACTTTCCTGCTGACACAAAAGCAGACACAGCTGCCAAATGAACTCTCAGGGTAGCTGGTCTGAGACCCAAGGAATTAAGATGTACCATGCAATCTAACAAAATGGGCAATTCAGCAGATTCTGGAAATATTTTTCCCAGCACACCAAATGAAAAACCTTTTCCATTTAGAACTATAAGTAGCCCTAGTGGAAGGCTTTCTGGAAGCCTTTAGGATCTCAAGAACACCCTGAGAGAGGCGTAATCAGCAAACTCTAACTCCTCAAGAGCCAGGCCTTGAGGTTGAGGATTGAGGTCGGATACCAAACCCTTCCCTGGGCACAAGTCAACAGATTGTGATTCATGGGAGGCACAGAGAAGATGGACTGTCAGAGACAGAAGGAGTGGGTACCAGGGCTGCCTGGCCCAATCCGGGGCAATCAGAATCACCCTGCAAGGCTGAGATCTGATTTTGACTAGTACTTTGAATAGGAGAGGAAGGGGGAAGCATGTAGAGAACTTCCTCCCAATCCAGAAGAAGGGCATCCAGGGAACTGAGCCCAGCACTGGAGGCCTGCAACAGAACAGAGGAAGTCTGTGATTGTCTGGGGCTGCAAAAGATCTATCTGAGGATGCCCCACCTGGCAAAACTATCCCCAGCACTTGAGGATCCAGGGACCATTCGTGATGGCCCTGGGAAATCCTACTGAGGGCATCCGCTAGGACATTGTCCTTCCCTGGAAGATGAACTGCTATGAGGAAGTGTTCAGGGAATAGGCCAGAGACCACAACTTCATTGCCTCGGTGCACAAGGTCAAGACCGAGTGCCCCCTGTTTGTTGATGTACCACATTGTTGTGGTGTTGTCTGTTCTGACTTGTATCACCTTGTCGTGGACAGATGCAGAAAAAGCTTGAAGAGCTAAAAGACAGCTCTGAGTTCCAGCAAACTGATGTGGAGCAGAGATTCCTGGGGGACCAAACTCCCTGAGTGGAAAGGTCGCCCATGTGACTCCCAACCCAGAAGGGAAGCATCTGTAGTGAGAGTCAAGTCGTGAGAAGGGGAAATGAAGGGACCTCGCTCTTAATTTCTCTGATCCTGCCACCACTGGAGAGCTAGGATCAAGGTTCGAGTCACTGGGACCAACTTGGAAAGGGGGTCTCTTCTCTGAGACCAAAAGGTTCTCAAGTGAAACTGAACGTCTCTCATCTGAAATCTGGCTCCCTGCACAGCAGCTGTGGATGCAGCCATGTGCCCCAGGAGCTGCATAAAGTGTCTTGCTGGTCGAGAGACCTGCAGAGTGAAGGAAGAGGCCAGAGCCACTAAATTCCTTACCCTTTCTGGGGGAAGAAAGGCTCTGGCTAGCTTTGTGTCCAATTCTGCTCCTATAAAGGTGAGTACCTGGACTGGTTCCAGAACCGACTTTGGTAGGTTTAGCAGAAAACCCAGGAGGTGAGAAGCTGCTGGGTGACCTGCAGGTGAGATTTTACCTGTTCTGAGGACTGGCCTACAATGAGCCAGTCGTCTAGATAGGGAAAACAGCAATCCTCTCTGCCTCCTTAAGTGGGCCACTGCCACTGCTAGACACTTTGTGAATACCCTTGGAGCAGAGGTAAGGCCGAAGGCATTGCTCTGAACTGCTAATGACCTGAGGGCAGTTCGAATCTGAGGTACTTTTGATGGGATCTTCTGATTAGGACATGGAAATAGGCATCCTTGAGGTCCAGGGAGGCTAGCCAGTCCCTGGCCTTAGGGAAGGTAAAACATTGCCAGCTGCCATTTCATTTTGAACTTTGGTTTCAAAAGATGCTTGTTCAGATATCTGAGATCTAAAATGGGCCGCCACTCTCCTGTCTTTTTGGGGTAAGGAAGTATCTGAATACAGACCCCTGCCCTGATGCAGGAGAACCCTTTCTACTGCTCTGAGAGCTAACAGGGATGAGACCTCTGTTTCCAAGCGAGGGTCTCTGAAACACTTGCAGGTAGAAAAAGTCTGTGCTTCTCAACTTGGGAAACTTTTGAAGCTGAGAACCAGACCCTGGCTTACTACTTCCAGAACCCACTTGTCTGAGGTTAAAGAAGCCCAATTCTGACTGAAGTATGCCAGCCTGTCCCCCACTGGTACAGGAGAATCGGCCCTGGGCACCCCATCAGGGTGCCTGTTCCCAAGGAGCTTTAGGCTGGGGGGTGGGAGCAGGTCTGCCCACCCCTCATCTGCCCCTGCCTCTGAAGAAGCCCCTCTGAGCATAGGCAGAGGAGGCCTGAGTCTGGTAGAAAGGCCTGTGAAAAGGCCCTACCCCTACCCCTGGGGCATGCCTTTGAAGTGGCTTGCCGCTCCTTAGCCTGGGCACTCTTGTAAGTAGTCCCATATTCATCCATCTTCTTCATGTAGTTCTCTGTCTGCTCTCCAAACAGAGAATTTCCACCACAGGAAAATCCATAGCCTTAGTCTGGGTATTCTGTGACAAACTAGTACACCTGAGCCAGGCCAACTTACAAAAGCTACAGATGTGGCCATGACCCTAGAGGAAACATCATTAACATCCACAGCAGCATGAAACTGAACCTTAGAGGCTTCAATGCCATCAGCAGCCACCTGTTCTAGTTCACTAGCCAGCTGGCCATGGGCCTGCTTGGCCAGTGCATAACAGTATCCCATCTAGATTTCTGATACCTAGCTACATAAGCCATATAATTTGCTTGCCTGAGTCCCAGAGAGGCTGCCATATACTGTTTTTGCCATGGCATCAATCTTCCTGGAATCCTAGTCAGGAGGATGTGAAGCCAAGGGAATATTAGCTTTATCACAGGCAGCAGCCTGAACCACCAACATGACTGCATTGCTGAGAAAGGAATTCTGTATCAGGGCCTGACAATGTATACCTTCTGTCCATCTTTTATCTACAGGAGGCACAGAATTAGGAGCTTTTAAAATTTTAATTGTTTGTTTCCTAAAAGACTTATGTAAAGGAATAGACAATCTCCTAGACTCTGGAATATCCATAATTTCTACAAAATCAGGCTCCTCTTGTTCATCCACAGCCTCTTCTAAGGAAACTGGAGGGTTTCAGCAACTTTTTATAAAACATAAAATGAGATGGGGACTCGGACAGCATAGGGAGACTCTAAAGGTCTGTCTGGGGAGATGTCCGTTCAATGGGCACACCCAGACCTTCCCAGCCACATTCATACTGTTCATAATCCTCCTCCCCTCCTCTGGTTCATAAAATTCCTCAATATCATAATCCTGAACCACTGGGACCGGACGAACCGACCTTTACCAGATAGTGGTGGTTTGGGCAGGACCCTGAGACAGTGACTGGACAATTTGTATGGCTTTGCTATCTCTGCAGCAGTTGGAGAAGGAATTTTGGACTCCAGACCTGCTGATTTTCTTGTTTTCTTTACTGGAATTGGTTCCTCAGAACCAGCTTTTCTTTGCCAAGGAAGTCTGGCCCTGGTCAGAGGCACTCCCTCTGGTTTGGTTGGCACCGAACGGGCTGGCCATCCGGGTCAGCGGACTTTTGGCCTCGTTCCTGAGCCTGCCCAATCTTTTTCAGGGTGGCTGCAGGAAATTCATACATACCTGGCAGTCTGACTGAGGTGGTCAAACCCCAGACAATAAACACATGTGGTGTGTGGGTCAGCCTTGGCAAAGACTTCCCCACAAACATCACAGTGTTGAAACCCAGTGGGCCGGGTTTTTCTTTTGGGTTTCTCAGACATAATGCCAGCCTAACCAAAAACTTGCCCTTTTAACGGCAGTGCCAGGCAAGACACCCTTATCGGTTCCTAACCGTGTCACGGGTATTGGAAAAACCGTAATAAATCCGTTTTTTTTAGAACCGATAAGAACCGGGAACCGCACTCTAAAATAGTAACTTTTAGTTTTAAATGAGTTTTAAACCCACTGATCGGTTCAAAACCGAACCGATAACTTACAAGTTCCACACAGACAAAACCTTCATTTACTTACGGTTACCACAGATAGAGCTTGAACCGAACGGTTTTGCGGTTAAAATAAAACTATTCTCGGTTAAATCCAACCGAGAAAACACTTTTTAAACCGAGAAATGAACCGAGCAGAAGGAGAAATCTCCGGAGCGACTGTTCACTGAGGCGGAGTAAAGAATCTGACAGTTCAAGTTTGAAATGACACAGATAGAGCTGCTCTCGTGCCAAAATTCTATTTTGGAATGGTTTTAACCATTTCACTCCGGGGCAGTTCTAGAGCTGGATCAAACTGCTAATGTCTATAATATAGCAAGACTTCATGTTGTTTGAATGACTGGATCGGGGATCATAACAACACAGGCTTTTGTGTTAAGTTGTTTGGAATTTTACATTTGGAAAACGATCACCCATAAGTCTTGTAAGGTGCAGCCGATGTTGGACATTATTATCTTATATGGACTCTGATTTATAGTAATATCCCCGTATCTGAAAGTAAGATTGGTTAGACTAACATATACTGATACACTGGATGTATTTCTCAGATTATATAATGATCTCTGACATGAGTATACTGTATGTTGTTGGTTTATTGTGTAAAACAATAAAATATAATTAAACAAAAAAACCTGCAGGTATGAAGACACAAGGATCGCACCAGCTGCAGGGGTTACTGGACCGCAGTCTGAAGGGGGTTTAGATGGCCTTGCGGGCCTTGGCAGAGGCGTATCTCTCGTCCCACTCTTTATCCGTATTCGTTTTGAACATCTTGGAGCCTAGATCTCACAGACTGTCCCTTGGAGGGCAAACAGTCCTGCTCAGAGAAGGAGTGGGTCCAGACTTAGATGGAGGGAAAGAAGTGGGAAAACAAACCAGGCAGTAGTTTTCCCATGGGAGTACCGGCACAGCCCCCACTTAAGGAGAAGAGAACCACGGGACATACGTGCCATGAGAGAAAAAGAGAAAGAAGGGAGGAAAATCCCCACGGACTGTCCTAGGAATGCACTGATGCAGAAAACAGCCAGAGGGTGACACAAGCCACAGGATTATCCAGGTTCAAGAGGGGGACACCCCAGTGCATCGTAAAGAGAATCCCAGGGAGTTCCCTCAGAGATTAGGGCAAAGACCCTACTCACTGTCCTCCAGGTTGAATGCTCTGTGACTTTTTAGAGAAGGAAACAAAGGGCTCTGAGGTACCAGGGAGACATGGCCCCCAACTGGCCTCTAGGAGGGGGAAGGTGAGCAGGGTGGAGGTGACGCCCAAGACCTGAGGCCCATGAGGGGATCGTGGGAGGTAATCAGTAATGAATGGTGAAGATACAAGAAAAGATCAAGAATTATGGTAGGTATGTAATTTTCATATCTTCCCTTGTCAATCTTCACCATTAATTACTGCTGGGTGAGTATCAAGCCCCCCAGAGGGGACCTGGCAGAGCCCTGTGGGAACAGATTCCCACAGCCTCCTGCAGGTGAGGCGCAGGAGGGGGAGACCCTAGGCCATCCTAGACCAGCAAGGTCTAAGGCTGTTTAAGATGAGGAGGTGTCCCCCGTGGCCGGGGCAATGGGAGGCACCCCTGTAAAGTCCTCCTTGCCCTGCAGGAAAAGAGACGGGTCCCCCGGAAGGCAGAGAAGATCATCCTACGCCGAGTAATAGGTGACAATCTGGATAGACGAAGCCATGCCATCCGCCGAATGCAGATCACTGTCCCTGCACGTCTGGACGCCACCTCACTGGCGTTGCATGATGCCCTTGCCTGGTGCCTTGCAAGCTCCAGATCCTGTGCAGAGAGGGCGATGGCTTGTCTAGACTGCACTGAATCAGGCAGGGATGCTAACATCTGTGCTAGCATCGACCACAGGTGCCTGTTATAGGCAGCGTGGTGAGCCTGATGAGAACCTATACAAAGTAACGTACGTGTTGAAAAGAACACCCTTTTACCCCATCAGCTGAATTCTAGATACATACATAGATACATAGACAGTGTCGTCAGATAAGGGCCTATGGCCCACCCAGTCTGCCCATTTGAGCTTGTAAGTTCAGTTTGTTTTCCTAGAAGTCTGTTGCACCTTACCCCTGACCTCCAGAATTCCTTTATGTCTATCCCATGCATTCTTAAATCCTGTGATTGTTTCAGCCCCCACCACTTCCTCTGGCAGGGTGTTCCACTTGTCCACCACCCGTTCTGTGAAGAAATTCTTTCTCATGTTTCCTCTGAATCGTCCTCCCTCCAACTTCATCCCATGCCCTCTAGTCCTGGAACATCTTTTCGCTTAAAAATAGTGTTTTCCTGCACCCTGTTCCTCCCTGTAAGATACTTGTATGTCTCTATCATATCCCCTCTCTCCCTTCTCTCCTCCAGGGAGTACATGTTCAGTTCCTTCAACCTGTCTTCATAGGACTTGTGATGCAATCCATGCACCATCTTTGTTGACCTCCTCTGAACCTTCTCTACCCTGTCTATGTCCTTATGTAGGTATGGTCTCCAGAACTGTACACTGTACTCCAGGTGGGGCCTCACTAGTGTCTTGTATAGCGGAATTATGACCTCCCTTTTCCTGCTGGTAATGCCCCTGCCTATACATCCCAGCATCCTATTTGCTTTACCTGCTGCCTTGTCACACTGTTTCCCTACCTTGAGGGTCATCAGAGATGATAACCCCAAGATCCCTTTCCTGCTTGGTGCATGCTATATCCTCACCCCCAACTGATATATTGTACCAGGGTTTTGTGCCCCATATGCATTATCTTGCACTTCTTTGCATTGAATTTCAACTGCCAAACCCTGACCATTCTTCAAGTTTCTGCAGGTCACTTCTCATTCTGTCTACACCCTCTGGTGTGTCTGCTCTATTACAGAGCTTTGTGTCATCAGCGAACAGTGAAATTCTGCCTTCTAGGTCCTGCGCCATGTCACTGATGAAGATGTTGAATAGGACCGGTCCCAGCACTGATCCCTGTGGTACCCCACTGGTCACTCTTCCCTCTGTGGAGTGACAGCCATTTACCACCACCCTCTGTGTCCTGCCACCCAGCCAGTTACCTACCCACCACACTACCACACTACTGTCCTGCCCACACCCATATTTCCCAGTCTGTATAATAGTCTTCTATGTGGCACAGTGTCAAAGGCCTTCCTGAAGTCCAGATAGGCCATGTCCACTGCCCTCCCCTGATCCACCTCCCTAGTCACCCAGTCAAAAAATTCAATGAGGTTGGTCTGACATGACCTCCCCCTGGTGAAACCATGCTGCCTTGGGTCCTGTAGTCCATTGACAACCAGATGTTCCACCAATCTCTCCTTCAGTAGTGCTTCCATGATCTTCCCCACTACCGAGGTGGGGCTGACTGGTCTGTAGTTCCCTGCTTCCTCTTTGTTCCCACTTTTGTACAAGGGGACTACATCTGCTGTCCTCCAGTCTTTGGGTACCTCCCCTGTTTCCAGTGATCGGCTAAACAGGATAGCCAGAGTTCAGCCACCACCTCTTAGTTCTTTAAGGACCCTGGGGTGCACCCCATCTGGCGCATTGCTTTATCCAACTCTTATTACTTCCAGTTCCTTCAGGACCCTTTCTCGTGTAAAGGGACTTGTGTCCATTTCTGCACCATTCTCACCCTTGTACTCCCTTCAGACCCATTACCCTCCTCTTCCTCAGTAAAGACTGAGCAGAAATACCTGTTCAGTATGTCAGCTTTACTGTTGTCATCCTCACTAGCCCCCATCCTCACCCTTCAGTCTCACTATCCCTCCCTTTGTCTTTCTTTTTTCACTTATGTACCTGTAAAAGGTTTTGTCCCCTCTACCCACTGATTTTGCAATGTGTTCTTCTGTCTGAGCTTTGGCTTCCCTTACTGACCTCCCTGCCTCCCTTTGCTTCTCCTGGTACTTCTCCCTATCCTCTTCTGCCTGTGTCTTTTTGTATTGCCTGAATGCAATCTTTTTGGCTTTCACTTTCTTTGCTACCTCTTTGGAAACCATAATGGTCTCCTCTTCCTTTTCCTCTTGCTAACCTGCTTAATACATAATTCTGTTGTTCTTGTAATCCCATTTTAAATACTGCCCACTGTTCCTCAACCCTGATTCCTGTCCCATTCCCTTAATGCCTCTTTCAAGTATCTCCCCATTTTCCCAAAGTCTGCCCCTAAAATCCAGGATCGTGTTTTGTCTGGTTTGGTTCTGCTCTTTCTGTGATTTCAAACCACAGTGACTGGTGGTCAGTGTTCCCCAGGTGCTCCCCACTGTTACCCCCATCACACTGTCCCTGTTTGTGAGCACAAGGTCCAGTATGCCTTCTGCCGGTTGGTTCCATGACCAGTTGCTTGAGGAAAGCACCCTGCAGGAGTCCAGGATAAATCTGCTCCTAGTTGATGCTGCTGCTGGGATGCTCCAGTCCACATCTGGAATATTGAAGTCTCCAACCAGTACTACTCACCCTTGTCTGCCATCCTTTGGATGGCTAGCATCAGCTCCCTATCTGTTTCTTCCTCCTGGGCTGGTGGTCTATAGACCACACCTGTGCGGATGGCTGTCCCCATTTTCCTTTCCAGCTTAACCCACAATATCTCTCCCCCATTTTGTTCCTCCTGGATCTCTGTGGCCCTTATGTCATTTTTCACATAGAGTGCCACTCCTCCTCCCTCCCTTCCTGCCTGCTCTGTCTCTTCTGAATATGTTCTGCAGATTCCGGATCCGGGGGTCGGCTGTGCACCAGGCACTGAAGCCCAGAAGGAGTATCTAAGGACGTCAGCCCCGAAGGCAGGGGAGATAGAGAACCTAGAGACTCCTGGAGGGTGCAATATCATCTTCTGCAGTCTGCTGGGGCTGGGGGAGAGGCAGCTGGAGACTGCCAGGTGCGGATGAACACTTCCTGGAAGGGAATAGGCCATGAGGGCACCACTAGGTGGTGAGCACTGAGCTCGCTCAAGAATGAGCGCATCTCCCACTCGGTATTGCTTCTGATAACGTGAGATATGTGGAGCTCCTGAAAAAGCCTTGAGAGGAACGGCTGATATTCAGTGAAATCAGCATCGGATGACAAGTGGGCAGAGTGTTCCTCCCCTTCCGAGGAGGGAGATGATCAGGAAAAGGAGCTTGAATGTTCAGGGTCCTCTTGCAGCGGGGGAGACAGGTGGAAGAACTGTTCATCCATGGCTCTCACGTGCCTGGGGAAGGCCGCCACAGTGGCACTGAACATTTCCCAGGTTAAGGGACCCATAGGACCCACATGGCCTGGGAGGAGGGGAGGTGTCTGCAGAGGGATGCGAGAAGGGCACCTAACTGACAGTGCCCAGCCTTTGCCAGGGCTCTGAGACCCAGACACACTGGCCCCGCCTCACAAGGGAGCCGGGGGTTGATCTGAGTAGCGAAGGCTGTAAAGCTGAAAACAAACCCTGGATGAGCCCTGAGGGAGAATCTCTCTTGTGGTGTGACTGGGGTTGCATGGGCCCAGAAGGGCAACCCTCAGCGCTGCCAACTAAGGGCATCTCAATGACCTCATAGGAAAGGCGGGGTTCAGCGTTCTGACTCCTCCTCACTCTCCGCAGGGTAGTGGAGGGGGCCCACATGCCTCACCCCATCCCCTCAACCCTTCAGACTCTAATTCTTGATCTTTCTGTGTATCTTCACTATTCTTCACATTTGGGTCTTGGCTGAAGGTCACGACCCCATGGGAGCTCTTTTTGGGGGGGGATGGGTGGAGTCAACGCACCAACGGCGCCACCCTCAAGGCTGATGTACTGCGTGGCACTTACGGGTTGGCCGTTAGGTGCTGTCGACCCCACCCTCCCATCAGTTCTGAGTTGCCATAGAGTAAGAAAGGGTTGGGAAGGAGGTACAAGGAACAGACAAATGAAAAGATATGCAAACTAAAATGAAAAATAAACGACGGAGAAGACAGGAGATTGAGAAAAACTAAGGGATTGGGAGGGGCCCCAATCTCTGGATTCAGAAAAGGAAAGGGAAGGAGGGAGGAAAACAAGAAATGGGAGGAGGGTATGACGTACCCTGGTCTGATGACTGTCTCCAGACTGGATTAGTAGCTGCAGAGGAGTAGCCAGAAGGCAGAATTGCCAGAATTCAAGGCACAAAATCACTGGCAAGAAACTTCAGCATGAGCAGAAGAGGCTATTCTGGGAGAAAGGGACAGGATCCAGGGTTGTCCCCCAACCCCCGAAACCACATAACTGGATATGGGAGAAACAATAAGTTTCTTTAATTGAAATTGAGGGATGAGTCCCTAAGGACAGGAATGGAGGAGGATAGAGGAAGAAAGAGAGAGAAGAGAGGGAAAACACCAACCCCCACCTCAAGGGGGTGGAGCCAAGGTATTGAGGAGAGAAGCGCCCTCCTCCCCCGATCCTTCTCCCCTCCTGCCAGAAGGTAAAAATCCTTGTGTACCCCAGGTCACCCCGCTCCTGACCAATAGAAAGGAAGGGGGGGGGGGAAGGAGGGCACACAGAGGGAGGGGGACACAGAGACTGAGGCTCCAGGAGGAGGGAGAGAGGGATTTGTGATTAATGGTGAAGATACACAGAAAGATCAGGAATTACAGTGGGTACATAATTTTAATTTTTATCTGTGTCAATCTTCACCATTCATCACATTTTCGAGTACTGAGCCCCAGAAGGGTGCCCTAGACCCTAAAGAGACTAAGTCCCTTAGCTCCCAGTGGGGGAAAACACTGAGAGAGAGAACTTTGATGGGCCTGGTGAGGCCCATGACTGGGGAGAGTGAGACGGGGACCCACTGGAGGGGCTAGGAGGTTGCCCCAACAGACGCCACCTCACCCGACAGGAGAAAAGGTGGGTTCTCTGGTACGCGGAGGAAATGACCCTATGCCAGGCCAAGGGTGACAACCGGGAAAAACGTAGCCATGCCGTCTGCCTAGTGCAGGTCGCTGTCCCTATGACCCTGGAAGCTACCTTGTTGGCATTGTAAGATGCCCTCGCTTGGTGCCTTGCTAGCTCCAGGCCACGTGCAGAGTGCAATGGCTTGTCTGATTACCTCCGAATCAGGCACAGAAGCTAGGAGTTGGCCTAACCTGGACAATAGAAACTTATCATAGGTAGCATAGTGGGCCTGATGAGCAGAAATTGAAAGAAGCAACTGTGCCGAGTAGAAGGTCCTTCTCCCCCAGAAGTCAAAATCCATGGAATCTTGATCTGGGGCCGATCACAGTGGAGGGTTTGAAGCCCATCGGAGTGTCCAGCTGCGTCAATCCTGACTGTGGATGAGGCATGGAAACTGGAGACTCGGGGGGCACAATACCTCTGGCTCCAAGATCCCTAGGGCTGGGACTCGGAAAGGTCTTTACCAGAACCGCAATGACAACTCCTGGAAAGAAGCAGGCCAGGGTGGCCGCACTGAAATCCCCTAAGAAGGCACGTGTCGAATGCTCCGGATTGTGCCGAGTGGGTGGGGTGACACGCAGGTTTTCCATCATCCTCACAAAGAAACGCTAATACTCTGCGAGATCAGCAGCAGGGGAGATGTGGACAGAAGGCTTCTCTCCTCCAGAAGAGGAGGATGAGGAGCGGAAGACCTCGGAGATCCAGAGGTTGGCTGCTCAGGGGAAGGGTGGAACACCTGCTTGTCCATGGCCCTGATATACATAGGGAAGTGAGCAGCTGCATCCCTGAACTGCTCCCAGGAGAAAGGTCCTGTAGGGCCATGAATGCCTGGGACAGCAGGAGATGGCAACAGAGGAATGGGGGCTAATTCAGCAACAGAAGAAGAAGACCATCCTCTGTCTGGGCAAGAGAGTGCACCAGGAGCCTCAAGGGAAGGAGGAACTCCGGAAAGCCCAACAGCTGACAGTTGATCAACCACACGGGAACTGTCTAGGCCGTGCCCTGAATAATCCCCCTGTGACGTGATCGGGACTGTGAAAATTCAAAAGGACGGTCCATTCCCTCCAAAGACCAGGGCCCTCTCGAGGAGACCGAGAAGGAAGGGTGGTGGTCCACGCTATGACTCCTTCCAGAACCCGGGTGGGTCCCAGAAAAGGGTCGCCACATCGAACCCTGACAGCTCAGAATCTGAAAGAGCCCTCCTCCTCGCAAACATCAGCCTAGGCAGCTGACAACCCTGGTCAGTCTCCGAGGGGACCACCCAGGGAGTAGCACCCTCCCCTCCTGTGGGTGGTCTGGTCAGCCCTAGAGTTGGGCAATCCAGGTACACCACCTGAGTGGGTAACCCAACTGATGGGGCAGAAAACCCTCCAAGCTGATGCTGCAGGGCAACAGTGGCCTGCACTAATGCCTGCTGGTAAGCACCCCTGACCCTAGAGACGGGGGCTACCACTCGCTCCTCAGAGGGATGCTGGCTATGGTCAGCCGAGGTAACCACCAGGGTGTCCACATGGGCTGCCAACTCCAAAGAGTCGGACAGCCAGTTCGAACCAGACTCAGAGTCTGTCTCCGAAGAGGTAGAGACCGAAGTCCACTGTCAGACCGTACGCGGACGCCCGCTCCTGTCTGGACCGAAGGAGGCATCAGTCTGGGGTCCGCACCAGAGCCGGCACTGAACTCCACCACGGCACCACAAACAGTGCCCAAAGAAGAGACGGCACCGAGAGCAGCAGCAGAGCCGGAGTCGATGTCTGCCACAGCGCCGTCCCATCCCACGGCACCATGAACGACACCAGAGTTAGGGACGGCACCAATAGTGACACCAACAGCTCCCTCGGCACCGCGAACGGCGCAGAGGGTGACACCTCCCACGGTGCCATGTCCTTGCTTGGCGCTGCAAGTGGCGCCAGAGCTAGTCACGGCACCATCCCCAGCCTCGGTGCCGCAAATGGCACAGAGGCTAGAAACGGTCGAAGACAACACCGTACAAACTCCCACAGCACCGCCAGCACTATCAGGGCGTTGACAGCAGGGAAGACGCCGAGCGGCGGATTGGTACCAACCACAGCGCCGCGAACGGCTCGAAGGCCCAAAACAGCACTGACGGACAGCGTCAAGGATGGTGCCGACCCAGGCTTCCTAGCCCAAGGAAATGACACTGGAGGAGCCTTCGCCCCCAAAGGGGCGATTGCCAGAGTGGTGCCTCCCGCCCAATTCCCAGGGGGAACGGACTGGGCCTCCTGCACTGCAGAAGGGGCTTCTGCCACAGCAAGGCTACAAGAAGCAGAAGCTCCTCCTCTGTGGTCCCTATAGAACCGGAAGGGGACCTGGAGGACAGGCCGAGAGACAGCGGCTTGGCCAGACGAGTGTGTACCCATCCCCCAAAAGTCGACAGAGCTCGTCCAACTTTCCATGCATGTTGATCCAGGACATGATGATCCATAGAGAAACAGGCGTTGCATGAATCCATGTCATGAAGTAGGCCAAGACATGCAAGACAACAATCATGCTGGTCGGCAATGGAGTACTTGCGGCCACCACGGGCCTCCAACGCGCAAAGGGCAGCCTACTTTTAGTGACTTTTGCCCTCCGACCTAGACATGATCAATGGAGAAACAATTCAAAAACAGACTCGACGATGCTGAAAAATAATAAAAGGAACAGTCCTGCCAACAGCGGCATCAAGTAGGGTGAAACGGAACCAGCAGGTAAAACCTTCGGCGTTGAAGACAAAAAGAGAAGACCGTACTTGCTTGGAGCTCCTCACGGGGTACCACCTCTATGGTGGGAGACGAAGAACTGGCGGGAGGGTGGGGTCGATGACACCTAATGGCCAACTCGCGAGCGCCATGCAGTGCATCACCCTTAAGGGTGGCGCCTTTGGTGTGTCGACTCTTCCCATCCAAAAAAAAAAAAGAGCTCCTGTGGGGTCGTGACCTCCAGCCAAGATGAAAATGTGATGAATGGTGAAGACTGACACAGATAAGATCAGGACCCCCCCCCCCGATCCCGCTGGCCCCCCGAGGGAGACCACAGAAGAAGGGGTCCTGGTGCACCTCCGGCATCACCCAGCAGTAATGAATGGTGAAGACTGACAAGGAAGCATAAGAAAAAATTACTCACCCTAGTAATCTTGTTTCTTCACAGGGATCACTCATTATGATTAAACTTAATGCAGTCAGCCTCCTGTGTTGAATTATGGAACTCTCAGTTGGCTCATGCCACTTTCAAACTGCTGCCCTAGCAACTGCCGCACTCTGAGTGCTTCAGATTCTTACGGAGCTTAACTGGGTAAAAGGCCCAGTTAAAAATGAACAATCTAAAAATGAATAAACCTTAAAAATAATAGTTTTTGCCCTTTCAGGTCAAAACATCCTTAACCAACAAACCTAAGAAACTTGAGACCACCTGGACACCAACTGGCTAAACAAAGTGAGTCTCTATCTTAGCCTATATAGGAGAAAGAAAAAACTGTAGTGCAGGGATGCAGAGCAACTTCTATAGGTTCTAGTAGGGGAGGTAGGAAGGGTCTTTAATCATAATGAGTGATCCCTTTGAAGAAACAAGACTACTATGGTGAGTATATTTTTCTTCTAACCCCAGGAATCACTCATTATGATTAAACTTTAATGCAGACTACCAAGCAGTACCTTTGGAGGTTGGGCAGAGAGACTATTTTGGAAACAGGCTCTGCAGTACTGCTGTACCAAACCTAGCATCACCTCTGGATTGCAAGTTCAGGCTGTAAAGCTTTGTGAAGGTGTGTACTGTTTTCCATGTAGCTGCTTTACAGATTTCCAGTAGCGGAATGTCTCTTGAAGCTGCCAGTGAAGCAGCTGTGCCCCTGGTGGAGTGTGCTCTCAGGCCCAGAGGTACCTGTTTACCCAACTTACTATAACGAAACTGTATACATGCCACTATTCAGTGAGCAATTATATGTTTTGTTACAGCTCTGTCCTTACCAACTTCACCATATGTGAGAAACAGCTGTGATTGACTTGTCCTGTAAGATTTGGTTCTGTCAATTTAGTGGCTGAGAGCCCTTTCTGACATCAAGGGAGTGAAGTCTCCTTTCTGGAGAACTGGAGTTATCTGTAAAGAAGACAGAGTGATAGACTGATTAAAGTGAAAATCAGATACCACCTTGGGAAGGAATTTTCTATTAGTCCTAAGGACTACCATGTCCCTGTGGAATGAGATGTAGTCCACATCTTTGCATAGGGCTTGTAATTCACTGATCCTTCTGGCTGAAGTTCTGGCAACCAGGAAAACAGTTTTCCAAGTGACATACTTCAAATCTGCGGTTGCCATAGGTTCGAATGGTGCATCCATGAGTTTAGCAATGCAAATATTTAGATTCCAGGCTGGAACCGGTTCCCTTAGGGGTCTGCGGTGTAGAGGAGCAGCCGGAGCAGTTGAAGTCAAGGGAGCAGTGATTCTGTTTTCATGTCAGGGTTCCCGGTTATTATGAAAAAGGCAGAACACACATACAGACAATATGCAAGTCAGTAGCTGAAATTTCTCAAAGCCCTATTTTTCCAGAGTTATCCTATGATATCTTGGACTTCTTATGGCTGTATTTATGAAAGTTCTCAATTTCTGAGCAGGACGCTGATTCTTCATGCCCTTGTGGTACCTGCCACAGCTGGTTCATGTTATCTTACCTGTAGCCTCTCTGCCAGAATCTCTACCAGCAGGTCACTGGGAAGGATGCAGCTCATCAGGCCTGCCTCACCCGCCACACTGGCACTGACACTCAGGCGTTGCTGGACTGGACCACCAGGAAGAGGTGTGCTGCCCGCCTATAACAAGCAAAGCCCAAAACAAAATCAATACATTTTCAACTGCAATCTGTATAGTGGCTCAGAATCAGGCAAGGACGAACTGCCCTCATATTTGTGTCTGTCTAAATACAGCAACTTAGAACCATTTCATAGCTCTCTATCTACGATAGTATCTGTTTACCTAACTACAGACAATATCGATCTATCTAAAGGCTGATCGATCAATCGATCTATCTATCTAGGTATGATATCTATCTATCCATGGCGTCTATTGACAGTATCTATGTATTGATGGTATCTATTTATCTATCTAACAGTATCTTATCTGTCTATCTATCTAACTAACTGTATCTATCTATCTATCTATCTATCTATCTAACTGTATCTATCTATCTAGCAATGATATCTATGTATTGATGGTATCTATCTAACAGTATCTATCTAGCTCTCTATCTATCTATCGATAGTATCTATCTATCAACAGTATCTATCGACGGTAAATGGAAATTACATACTTACCATAATTCCTGATCTTCTTGGATGCAATCTCCACCACTCGTTAACACTTATGGGATTACGCTGGAGGTGCTAGGACCCCGCAGGAGTAAAAAATCTTCAGTAGGGCCGGTGCCAGGATAGGACCACGCATGCACGGCACCGTAAGGCTATCTCGCGCCTGTACAGGCTATCTCGGCATCGACCCTCCAACTGCCTCAGTACCTTTTCGACCGAAGAGGTGCAGCGTAACTAACAAAAATAAATAACCTGCCTAAACCTCTGGGTCTGTGAAGACCCAGATGACCCATGCAAAAGGGGTCAATTGAACAATGTCTTCACAGCTCAAACAAAAGACAGTGAAGACCAAGGAAACAAAAGCGAGTGAGCCCGGGGATGGTGGGTGGGCGTGTGAATGAGTAGTGGTGAGACTGCATCCAAGAAGATCAAGAATTACGGTAAGTATGTAATTTTCATACCTTCCTGGACTCAAATCTCCACCACTCATTCACACTTATGGGAGAGTACCAAGCTAAAACCAATCCACCCTGAGCAGAGCGGCTGGAGATAGGGCTCACTCAGAATGGAAGTCCAAGGAACTGTCCCGCCAAAAAAAGAAAGAGCTGTATGGAAGGACATCCAGAACATAGTGCTTTACAAAGGTATGCACTGAGCATCAACTCACTATCTTGCAGAAGACTGCAAAGGACACATATGAATCTCCACCAGGAAGCTGCCACCACTCTGATAAAGTGGTGTGTCACGGGGGGTTATATACCCCTATCAAAGGAGCAGAAGAGTCCGGAAGGCTATTGACCATTGAATTAGTGTGATCCAAAGGGATACTTGTACTGACGACTGATAAGTCCAGACGCAGAAGTCTTTGGCCCACAGAAGAAGCCTGAGAAATATGGTGGACCCCACATCCCTGAGGAAAAACTGAAAAGATCTTCCATCACAGACTCTGGTGATACTGAAGGCTTGCCCTCTAGCAGTTCCCTGCCCCCACCATCCCCTCCGGACAGCACTGTTTTCCCCCTTCTACGCGCTCCCTCCCTCGGGGCTCCCGAAGGTCCCTTTGCCATCTCCAGACCTGTCCACTGGGGCCTGTCACTGGATTGGACAGTTCCCCCGCTGCTGTGCTCACCTCTGCCATAGTGGTCCTCCTGGTTGGGCTCCTCACCCACTAGCTCAATGCTGACCACTGCAAATTCTTGCTACCCTCTGTCCCGATCAGCATGGGTGTCAAGCAGCTGCAGACCCCCTTCCTTTAGCCCCTGTACTTGCTGTTCTCCCACCACTGCCATACTGTGAACTTATTTATATTGAGCCTGTAGTTGTATTCGTTTGTTGCTCTGAACATGTACTATTTCTATATGCTGTTACTCTGGCCCTACCTGTGTGTGGGTGAGATCGTTCTTTGTCTACTCAATGTGCTGTGTACTGTACTCCATTCTGGCCTACTTGTAGTTGTGGGCCTGTATGTCACCCTGAATATGTACCACGTTTCTCTGTACTGTAACCTCCCGGGTCGCACCTCAAAATAGGCACTCGTTGTCTAGTGTGTTTATCTGGTTAACAAAAACAAACAAATAAATAAATAAATTCCAGCCACTAAAATGAGTCATCCACTGTATCACCGACAAGTAGGACTGGGAGAGACTCATTCAGAACTACTTATATCCCAGAAGACCCTCCAAACAGAGGTCTAGGTCAGAATCACCAGAGACTCCCCCACCTGGAAAGGTATCAAGGAGCTCGATGCCACTTCATAGAACCGGAAATAGTGCTGCATGAGTGTGGAATTCCACTGGCAGAACAGCACGGAATAACAGCTCCACCAACGAAAAACCGCAGGAATTTATCTGGATCCTTTGTTGATCTCCAGCCACAAGGCCCCCGTGGAAATATTCCACAGAACAGAGCTCCACTCTGTGGAAAACCATTCCATAGCAACTTCCGTGGAGAAGAAGAGATCTGCGGAAAACCATCTGTTCTGCAGCACAGCACCCATTGGCACCATCCGTGGTGCTGGCATAACCCTCAGCAGGGGAAGTCACTGAGCAGCGCGGATGTCACCCGTGGCACCTCACGTACCCATGGCACTGCCTGCGGCACCGCGCGCACCTGCCTGCAGAACTGCACACACCCGTGGCACCACTCGTGACACCCGCAGGTGCCCACAGCACCACCCGCACCAGCGGCACCATCCACAGCGCTGCACGGCGCCACGTGGCACCAACAGCACCATCCGTGGCACTGATGGCGCCAAGTGGCACCAACGGAACTGCCTGCAGCACTGCACATGGCATCACCACCACAGATTCTGAAGAAAAAGGGATGAGAAAGAAAGTGGTACCCGTGCTGGGCCCTGCATGGAAAAGGGAGATGGGGGTAGGCAAGAGGGGTCGGCATCATGTCGTTGGTACCATGTACATCCTGAACCAATCAACCCAGCCCCAGTCCAGCAGCTCCGAGGCCCAGAGACCCCGGAACTGCGTCCACTGACCAGGAAAACTGGACAGACATCGAACCCCCTGCTCCAACGGAGTGGCCCAGAGGTGAAACTGCTCACCAGACCCCCACTGAGAACAGAGATGGGATACAGTGTCGAAGAAAGTGGCTGTTTAGAGCGGGGCCAGAGGAAACCCACCAAAGTCGGTTAAGGCCTACTGCCCACCACCACTGACGATCCCCGTGCAGACGTATCAGAGGGGGACCTCGAGTGGTACCGATTCTTCTTCCCCCACGGGAGGAAGAAGAGCTCGAGGTCAAGTGGAGCACAGAACTGTCCACGGTCAAACCCCCCCCCTTCGCAAAGGGTGGTGGACCGGACAAAGCCCCTCTGCCATCACAACTTTCAAACGAAGTCTTGCTACCGTCACCACTACAGTCTAAGGTCTACTTTGTTGATAGCAGATAAGAATTTATTTTTTTTTCTTCTTCTTCATCATATCTTCTTTTTCTTCTCTCTCTTTTTTTTTTAAATAAGAAAAGAACACTCAAATATTAATCCAAACAAATACTGAAAGGCTTAAGCCGCTGTCATATAGACGAAGGCTTGACTCCGGCAGGTGAGCAATGTCGACATCCAAGTGCACTGAGCGGTGGGAGAAAAGGAGCTGAGGCAGTTGGAGGTTCGACACCGAGATAGCCTACACAGGTGCGAGACAGCCTTGCGGTGCCGGGCATGTGTGGTCCTATCCCGGCGTTGGCCCTCCTGAAGATTTTTGACTCCTGCAGGGTCCTAGTGCCTCCGGCATAGACCCATAAGTGTGAAATGGAAATTACGTACTTACCATAATTACTGATCTTCCTGGACAGTCTCCATCACTCATTCACACTAGTGGGATAGCGCTGGAGGTGCTAGGACCAAGCGGGAGCCTAAAATTTTCAGAAGGGTCAGCGCCGAGACAGGACCACACATGCGCGGCACCATGAGACTAGCTTGTGCCTGTGTAGGCTATCTCAGCGTCAACCCTCCAACCGCCTCAGTACCATTTTGACTGAGGAGGTGCAGCATAACTAATGAGAATAACTCACCCAGGTCCAGGTGATACTAACTTGATAAACACTGACACCACAACATCTTTTAATACCACCTTATTTTCTCAGGGTGATTTTGGTATTGTGCACTTTAATTCCCGAAGTGTTTGGAAAAAGTTTGATATAATTAAGGATCGGGTCACTATGCATCAACCAAAGGTTATAGTTATAACCGAAACTTGGCTGCATAGCAGGATAGAGGACTCCCAGATTCAATTGGATAATTACCAAATGCATAGAAATGATAGAAAAAGGAAAAAAAGGTGGTGGAATCTTGATTTATACTGAATCAAATTTGGTGTCTATCAGGCTTCCTACAGGTAACATTGAGACACAATTAGAAACATTAAAGTTGGAGTTAAAAATTCCATATGGTAAACCTATGCTTCTGGGTGGTGTTTATAAGTCTCCTAAAATAAATCCAGATGTGTTTGATTCTCTCCAAACTTTCTTACAGATATATAAAAATTCACATGAAATCCTCCTTTTGGGGGACTTTAATGTGAATTGGATATTGGTTTGAGTCAGTTAATTCAGGACCCAGCAAGGTTAAATAATAAAGACCATATAAAATCTTCTATTCTGGACCTTATTTTTTCGAATAGTCCAACTCTTTACTCAACTAGTAGGGTCTTATCAGATACTTTTTCTGACCATCAAATTATTTTCACTACTCGAAAATAAGTAAAAGTAGCTGGTCAAACCCCAAATTATATACATCTGTGAAATTTGAGGGGATTTGACTATACCAACTTTTAAGTTAGATGTAGAAGCAGTCGATTGGAATAGGCTACATCTCATCCCTAGTGCCTCACATGCTTGGAGTTATTTCCTGCAGGAATTTATGCGGGCTTGTAATTGTCACGTACCTGTAATAAGCAGAAAAGTGAAAGCTTCTAGCTTAAACTGGTACAATTCCAACCTGCATAAATTAAAACAGCAGAGGGACAAAAGTTGGAATAGTGCATAGGAAATACCTAATAATATAAACTGGTTGGCCTATAGACAAATACGTAATAAGTACAGTAAGGTAGTTAGGGAACCAAACAAGGGTATTTTAAGAAAAAAACTAGCCACAGATGATAACGTTAACAAGGGTGCCTTTTGGAGCGTAATATCTTGGTTAATGGGTGGTCAAAGAACAAGATATGATGGTAACTTTTTGATTAATGGTCAGTATATCTATTCAAGCCATGCTGTGGCTGAAGCCTTTAATGAGCATTTTCTTGAATCTGGAACTTTGGGGAATAAAATGATTCATACACAAATACCTTTACAAAAACAGGTTCATTTTTCTGGAAATTTAGGGTCTCTAAAAGATTACCCAAAATTTAAGTTTATAAATATTTCAGTGGAAGATGTTCAAAATGAACTTCTAAAACGGTACATAAAAAAATCTATTGGACCTGATGGAATACCATCACAACTCCTTTGAAATGCAGCCCCAGCTGTTGCTTTCCCACTTGCATACATATTTAACTTTTCTTTACAAACTGCAGAGTACCCTGAACTTTGGAAAATAGCTAAGGTGATCCCTATACATAAGTCAGGAGTAAAAACAGATATGGGAAATTATCGCCCAATTTCTCTTTTACCCCAGATCTCAAAAATTTTTGAGCATCTGGTATTTGCCAGTCATCTCACTTTTTGGAATCTGGGAAAAGATCAAATTGTAGACAAACTGGATTTAGAGTTAATGTTCAAAAATGGAGGGGGGGCGGGCAAAAAATACTCCACTCGAGCTGTTGTAAAATGTCTCAAAGTTCTTTATTTTTGTTAATTGCCCTGACGTTTCGCACTCTTGTGCTTTTCCAAAAGGCTTTTCCTATATTCTGTAAGAATAATAGATAAATATTGTTCATAAATCTTACATTTTTGGACTCCATTTCTTTTCATTATTCTTCTATTAAGATTTTCTATTATACTTCATTACCACTGTGCTTGTTTCTCATGCTACTTATAGTACACACTCTGGGCCGGATAGTCAAACTTGCTATTTTGTGAAGCAAGCCCTTGCACTGCACAAAATAGTTGCTTGAGGGGTGTGGAGTGATATTCAAAGGGTTGCACTATTGAGCAACTTCTTTTGAATATCACCAACCACAACCACTGTGCGTAAGCAGTGGAACTTGCGGGTGGCGCAAGCACATTACGCGCCATGTGCAAATTCCGATATTCAAAAGATGACATGCAAATGGGGCCATAATTCATGCAAGGCGCGCGGGGATTTGCATCTGTTTATGGCCCTATTTGCATGCCATTAGCATGCAGGTGCGCCAATCCCTGAGGACTTGCGCCTGGTGCCTTGCCAGGCAGCAGCTGTCAGGGACCGACGTCCCCTGCAGCCTGATCGCAGGCAAATGTGTAAGAAATCCCCCCTCCCCTGACTGGCCCGATCATGGGCATAAGCTTAAATCATCCCCCACCAGCCCGACTGCGGAGCAAAGTCTCCCCTCCGAACACATCCCTGGTGGTCCAGTGAACAATAAAGCCCGATCGCGGGCTGAGAGGTTAAACCCCGAATATATCCCTGGTGGTCCAGTGGACCGATAAGCCCGATCGCGGGCTGAAGAGGTTTGAAACCCCCAGAACATATCCCTGCTGGTCCAGTGAACGATAAGCCCGATCGCGGGCTGAAGAGGTTAAATCCTCCCTGCCAGAACATATCCCTGGTGGTCCAGTGGACTGATAACGGGCTGAAGAAGTTTAACCCCCAGAACGTATCCCTGGTGGTCCAGTGGACCGATAAGCCCGATTGCAGGCTGAAGAGGTTTGAACCCCCAGCGTATCCCTGGTGGTCCAGTGGACACGATAAGCCCGACTGTGGGCTGAGAAGTTAACTTCGAACGTATCCCTGGTGGTCCAGTGGCAATTGCATATCATGAGCCAGTGAATTTCATGTCTTTGGCTCAGTTACCTGTGATTGAGAAATTTCTTAAGGGTATTCTGCATACCAGACTTCCTGTTAGGTGTCCAGTTGCAGCCTGGGACATTAACCTTGTGCTAGATATGCTCATTCGTAAACCTTTCAAGCCCCTAGCCACTTGTGAGTTGAAATGCCTTACTTGGAAGACGGCCTTCCTGGTGGTCGTCACTTCTGCTCATAGGGTATCAGAAACACAAGCTCTGATCACAGACTCTCTGTATACTGTATTTCACAAAGACAAAGTAGTTCTTAGGACTGTTTCTAAAGTTGTTTCGGAATTTCACCTGAATCAACCTTTAGTCCTTCCTACCTACTTTGCAAACATCCAGAATGAAGGAGAGAATACCCTTCATTCCCTAGATGTAAAAAAGAGCCTTGCTGTTCTATCTGGATAGAACGAAAGAAATTCACAAGGCTCAACAACTGGTACTCTCCCAGTAGTGTGAATGAGTGGTGGAGACTTTATGTCCAGGAAGAAATGGAAATTACGTACCTACCATAATTCTTGATCTTCTTTGACGAAGTCTCCACCACTCATTCACACACCCACTCACCCTCCCCCGAGCTCACTTCTCTGTTTCTGGTCTTCACTCCCTCAGTGGTTGGACTGTGAAGACTTTGTTTTTGACCCTTTTTACACAGGTCATTCGGACTATTTTATGTCCGATTTTTAGGTTAGTCCTCTCTAGGTTAGTTACGTTACACCTCCTTGGGAAAAAAGGTACTGAGGTGGTTGGAGGGTCGACGCTGAGACAGTCTATACCCCACGAGCCTGGCTCACTGTGCCGCTTCCTCACGGCTCCATCTCAATGCCGGCCCTGAAAAAAGTTTGGCTCCCGCTGGGTTCTAGTGCCTCCAGTGAACTCTCATTAGTGTGAATGAGTGGTGGAGACTTTATGTCCAAGAAGATCGATCGATTGATCTATGTATCTGTGTATCTATGTATGTATGTATGTATGTATCTATCTATCTATCTATCTATCTATCTATCTATCTATCCATCCATCCATCGACAGTATCTGTCTGTCTGCAGACAGTATCTAACGATCTATCTACAGACAGTACCTATCTATCTATCTATCTGCAGTATATGTCTGTCTGTGTGTCTGACTATCTATCTACAGACTTATCTATCTACCTACCTACATATCTACAGACAGTATCTATCTATCTATCTGACAGTATCTATCGACAGTATCAATCTATCTACAGACAAAATCAACTGGGCTTTAATGCCAAAAAGTGCAAGTTGCTGCATTTTGGGATGAAGAACCCAAGGAGGAGTTACCAGCTAGGGGGAGTGCAGCTAGCCCAGACAGAGGAGGAGAAGGATCTGGGTGTGCTCATTACAGAGTCAATGAACAACTCGGTACAATGTAGGAAGGCAGCTGCAAAGGCCAACAAAATGCTGGGTTGTATTGCAAGAGGTATATCCTCGAGGGGAGGAGGTGATTCTGCCACTGTATAGGTCATTAGTTAGATCACACCTGGAGTACTCGCGTGCAGTACTGACGTCCGATATCTGAAGAGGACATTGTTACTGGAGAGGGTGCAGCACAGAACGACAAAGATGATCAAGGGGCTGGGGGATTTATCATACAAGAGGAGGTTGAAGGAGTTGAACATGTACTCACTGGAGGAGAGGAGAGACGGGGTGACATGATTGAAACCTTTAAATACATGAAAGGAATAAACAAGACAGGTACAGAGGGACTGTTCAAAGTAAGGGAGGGGAGGGACACCAGGGGCCATGATATGAGACTGGAGCGAGGAAGGTTCAGGAGGGAGATGAGGAGACACTTTTTTACAGAGAGGGTGGTGGCTGGGTGGAATGCGTTACCTGATGAAGTGGTATGTAGTAGAACAGTGGACTGCTTCAAACGAGGATGGGACAGGACAAGGGGGAGGGTTAATGAAGGGGAAGGGTGGAAGAGAGGGGCAGCTGCAGAATAAGGGGTGCTAGCTGCACATTCGAGCAGACTTGATAGACCTCTAGGTCTTTATCTGCTGGCAAATTTCGTATGTTCGTAAAATCTATCTGTCTTGACAGTATATGTCTGTCTATCTACAGACTTAACTGTCTGTAGACTTATCTATCTACAGACATTATCTATCGATTGACTGATCTGTCTGTCCAGCTACCTACAGGCAGTCTCTCTCTCTCTCTCTCTCTCTCTCTCTCTCTCGCTCTCTCTCGTACTCTCTCTCTCTCGTACTCTCTCTCTCTCTCGTATCTGAATCGGATACACAATGGCCTGACTCAGAAAGTGTCCTTTACCGTATAGAGCATTAACTTCTGAGTGGTGGAGCCACAAGTGGGTTGTGAAAACCCTGTCCCTACACAAACGATGATCAATGGCATACATACATAGACAGTGTCGGCAGATAAGGGCCTATGGCCCACCTAGTCTGCCCATTTGAGTTTGTAACTTCAGTTTATGTTTTCCTAGAAGTCTGTTGCCCCTTACCCCAGACCTCCAGAATTCCTTTATGTCTATCCCATGCATTCTTAAATCCTGTGATTGTTTCAGCCCCCACCACTTCCTCAGGCAGGGTGTTCCACTTGTCCACCACCCGTTCTGTGAAGAAATTCTTCCTCACATTTCCTCTGAATCGTCCTCCCTCCAACTTCATCCCATGCCCTCTAGTCCTGGAACATCTTTTTCGCTTAAAAATAGTATATTCTTGCACCCTGTTCCTCCCTGTAAGATACTTGTATGTCTCTATCATGTCCCCTCTCTCCCTCCTCTCCTCCAGGGAGTACATATTCAATTCATTCAACCTGTCCTCATAGGACTTGTGATGCAATCCATGTACCATCTTTGTTGCCCTCCTCTGAACCTTCTCTACCCTGTCTATGTCCTTACGTAGGTAAGGTCTCCAGAACTGTACACTGTACTCCAGGTGAGGCCTCACTAGTATCTTGTATAGTGGAATCATGACCTCCCTTTTCCTGCTGATGATGCCCCTGCCTATGCATCCCAGCATCCTATTTGCTTTACCTGCTGCCTTGTCACACTGTTTCCCTACTTTGAGGTCATCAGAGATGATAACCCCAAGATCCCTTTCCTGCTTGACGCATGCTATATCCTCACCCCCCAACTGATATATTGTGCCAGGGTTTTTGTGCCCCATATGCATTATCTTGCACTTCTTTGCAATGAATTTCAACTGCCAAACCCCTGACCATTCTTCAAGTTTCTGCAGGTCCCTTCTCATTCTGTCTACACCCTCTGGTGTAGTGCATAGTGGTGTGCATAGTGCATAGTGGTTGTTACGCCACTGCGTGCTCAAGTTATACTATCTATTTGAAATTGCAATGCTTTTAAATTAGTTTATTTTATAAAGATTTAAAGAGCTTCAGAGATGAAAGAGAAAACTTAGAAAAACAGGACATTTTGGCAGATTCAGTATATAACTGAAGCAGAGGCTGTTTAACTGTTAGCTTGATTTCATTACATTAGAAAAAAAAAAAACATTGAAAATGATGGCAGAGAATGACCCATGGTCCATCCAGTCTGCTTGACTTCCATATTTATTTTATTTTTTTATTAATTTATTACTTGGATGCACACCTTTGAGCAAAATGCTCATTTACAAAGGTTCCTCGTCAAAACAACAAACAGTTTACAACATGTCTTCAGAGTTAACAAGTTAGCATAAGCATTAACAACAAAATGCTGGTAACATAAATGAAAATTACGTACCTACCGTAATTCTTGATCTTCCTGTATATCTTCACCATTCATCACTGGTGGATACAAGCCAGAGGCACTAGGACCCTGTGGGAAGCTTTCTAGTTAAAAGCTTTTTCTCTCTGGCAAAGGGGCCGACGCGAGGGACAGTGTCGCCCTCCAGGCCGACATACTGTGTGTTGCTTGCGGGCTGGTCAGTAACAGTCGTTGACCCCTCCACCACCTCAGTTCTGCTCACCGGAGAGGGAAAAATAGAGACAGAAGAAAAAGCAGGGTGGAGGGTGTAGCAGGAGAGCCCAAGGGATAGAAAAAGGAAAGGCTATATACTTAAAGGAGGTACAAGTCGACCAGAGGGAGGGGGATAGGCCCTAGGTTTTTGTGGGAGGGAGACCCCAACCACTGGGCAGGCCAGAAAGGGTTGAGAGGATGGGTAAGGAGAGAAAAAAAGTAGGAAAAAGAGAGAGAGAGAGAAAGACAGGAAAAAATAAGGAGGTGGGAGGGAGAGAGAGAGCACATAACAAAAACATAACAAATAGGGAAGAGTAGACCCCAACAGGTTAATACTATGGGAATTCCTCTGCTGCCTGTGGTCTAAGAGGAGGAGATTGACTCAGCTGCTCTTTTTTTTTTTTAACTCAGAAAGGGTCTGAGGATTGGACATGGGAGTCTGCAAGGGCAGAGCAAAAAAGATGCCCTATATTGCAGAAAGAAGTCAGATCTCTGAGCTCCCTAAAAAGGGAATGGGTCCGACCAATTCTCTGTCTCTCTCTCTCTGTCTCTCTCCCTCCCTCCTTCTCCCTGACCCTTTATATAGCTGTGGGGCAAGGCCCCTCTGGGCACAAGGAGAGGGGTCAACTGGCTAGATAAACCCTTCTAGAGATCCAGAGGAGATCTGTCTGCACTTAGACCTACCCCCAGGTGGAGGAGATAGAGGGTTTACCTTTCAAGAGGTAAGAGATCAGAAGGGCCTTGCCCCATGGATAACCATTGGCTGCTCGCACAAACCTAAAGGAACCACAAATGGTTCCAGAGACAGAGAGAGAGAGAGAGAGAGAGAGAGAGAGAAATAAAAGAAATCAAGGGATCATCGGAGCTCTGACAACCACGCCAGGGACCCAAAGAAGGCAAAGAAGGGCCCCACACAAAAAAAAAGGGAGGGGTCCCAAGAAAGCAGAACTCAGCCACAGGATGCTGTCCCAGGAATGACCCCACCAGGTTGTATGGAGCCCCACGGAGCCCCTGGCCAAAGAGGGCATGAACTCCTGCTTGCCTTCCCATCAGAGGTGGGTCCCCGTTGCTTCAGAGAAGGATCAGTGAACCTGGAGGTGCCAGCGGGACTATGCTCGTGATTGGCCTCAACTGGGGGAAGGCAAGAAGGGAGGAGGCACTGCCCAGGAAGCTGAGGCCCAAGAGGGGATGGTGGGTGGAAAGCAGTGATGAATGGTGAAGATATACAGGAAGATCAAGAATTACAGTAGGTACATAATTGTCATATCTTACCTGTATCAATCTTCATCATTCATCACTGGTGGGTGAGTACCAAGCACCATGTTTGTGGTGCTAGCACCTCCCTGAGGGACAGACTTTCCCTCAGCCTCTTGTGAGGGACTCACAAAAGGAGGGAGCCCATCACAGATCTGGCCAGACCCACTACTGG
This sequence comes from Neoceratodus forsteri, assembly GCA_016271365.2. Lineage (NCBI taxonomy): Eukaryota > Metazoa > Chordata > Ceratodontiformes > Ceratodontidae > Neoceratodus > Neoceratodus forsteri. The sequence continues at coordinate 1,620,460,676 of CM028130.1, forward strand.
TCAGGGTCTGGTTGAGACTCCTGACTTGCAGGAGGAGGATGCCCCAACAGCTCTCACCTGGCTCTACAAGAAAAGAATCAGGGCCCCCGGAATGGCAAGGCAATCACCCTACTCTGGGACAAGGGTGACAACCAGGACAGGTGGAGCCATGCCGTTCACCTATTGCAGACAGCGGTCCCTACAGTCCTGGAGGCTACCACGTTGGGATCATAAGATATCCTCGTTTGGTGTCTCACCAGCTCCAAACCATGGACAGAAATGGTGATGACTCGCCTAGTTGCCTCACTATCAGGCACAGCCGCCAGGATCTGATCAAGCATAGCCCACGGGCACCTTTCATAGGCTACCATGTGTGCTTGATGTGCAGAGATCGAGAGTAAGAGCTGTGCTAAAGAGAAGACCCTTCTGCCCCAGTGATCAAACACTGTGGAGTCGGTCTCTGGGGGGCAGTCTCTTGAAAGGTGTAGATGCCCTAAAGGGGCATCCAGCCACTCCAGTCCAGACTCGGGATGGGCATGGCTCCTGGAGACCTGGAGGGAGGCCAATACCTGTGCTGGCAGTCCAGAGAGACTGGAGAACAGGAAGCGGGAAGCTGCAAGGTGCTGTGTGACTCCTCCGTGAAAGGATGGTGCCATAGAGGGATCACCATGGATTCTTGACTCTGTTCCCCAAGGAATGCCAGTGTCGCACGCGCAGGATTGTGTTCTAGTGATAGGGGAAGGTGGAGCTCCTCCAACATCATTGTGAGGAACTGCTGATATTCTGTGAAGTCAGCATCTGAGGTAAGGTGAGAGGGACAGTCCTCTTCCTCAGAGGAGGAAGCTGACAATGTAGAAGGACTCTGTACAGGGTGCGATGATGCCAAGGAAGGAGGTGGAAAAACCATCTCCCCTGTGGCCCTAAAATAAATGGGGAATGACCTCGACGTCACCCTATACTGTTCCCAGGTGAGGAGCCCCAAGGGACCAGAAAGACCTGGGAGAAGGGGAGGTTGAGGCAGAAAGGAAGGAGGTGGAGCAGAATGGTCCTGGGAGATTGACACCCCTCTGCCAGGGCTGTGGAAGTGAGAAAAAGGACCCTTCCTTAAGGAAGGGCCTATGCCCCCCCCCCAGCCACCAACTGTTGCTCAACCCTCTCCAAGCCAACAAGGTGGTGCCCAAGGGGGAAGACCTGTGGTGAGGAGATCAGAGCCATACAGGCCCACAAAGGGGCTTCTGTCCCTACCCACAGTAGGGCTCTTGCCCTTAGCCAGAGAGGGGGAGCCTGGACCAGCACCCCGACTCCGCCCTGGGGTGGTCGAGGCCACCGGAACAGAGCGCAATGCAGGATGGGGCTCCCCCCACCCGACCCAGAAGACTGGGATCTGCCCCTCGAGAAAGAGGCCCTAACTTAGCCACTGCTCTAAGGGAAGGGGTATGTGAAAAACTGACACCTGTGTCACTTTCCAACTCCTTCTCAGACTCCAGGTCAGTACCAATGGCTGACGCAGTGCCGAAGATGGCATCAGCGATGGAAACGGCACTGGAGGCGGTGCTGTCACACGAAGCGGCTCCGACCGTGGCACCATCATCAGCCACAGCACTGACCAGAGGCGGCACCAACATCAGAAGGGGTGCTGGATGCGGCAGTGCGCGGCACCGACCCTAAAAGAGGCGCCAACCTCAAAGGTGGCGTCGACTGCGACACCAATCTCAGAGGTGGCACTGAAAGCAGCACCATCACTGAACACGGCGCAGCAAGTGGAGCCACTACCCGGAATGGCACCAGAGATGGCACCGAAGACCTATGTGGTACTGAGGGCACCACTGGTAGAGACAGGAGTGGTGCCGGCCTGAGAAGGAGTGGTGCCGGCCTGAGAACTGGACCAAGAAGAAGACCTCCTGCTGAGTCCAGGGAGTATCTGTAGCTCCAGGGAACTTGGCTGCTAGTCCAGATCATCCTAGTCATTCTCCAATTATGGTTTGTCCCTAGACAGGAGAAACACCAGTCATGCAGGACCATTACAGAAAAGAGACTACCACAGGGGCACCGATGCATCGGGGTAGTCCCTGCCTTCGAACGTTTTTGAGCCGAACCCGACATGATTGGCCATGCACAAAAATAATAAAACTAAGAAAAAGACTTGATGCCACACTTTAAATACAGAAAACAGTGCTGGTAATCGGCAACTGAACGGCGTTGAGTGAACGACTGTATGAGCAAAACTGATTAGACGAGTTTCTGGAAGATTCTACGAGATTTGCTGTCCCACGGAGTCATGCTGCGGTCCTCGATGGTGGGAAAAACAGAACTGAGGTGGTGGAGGGGTCGACGACCACATTGGCCAACCCACTTACACCATAATACGCCGGCCCCTCCTCCAGACAGAAAAAGCTTTTAGCTAGAAAGCTTCTCACATGGAGAAGATATTCAGGAAGATCAACAGTACGGTAAGTACATAACTTTCATATCTTCTCAGAATCAGTCTTCTCTATAGATTTCTACTTATGGGTCAGAATACCAAGCTCAGAAGAAGTTCCCTGTACTAGGGAGGTAGGAGCTTAGGGCTCACTCAGGATAATAATCCGAAAGGACAGTCCTGCTAAGGTGGCATGTTGCCTGGCATGGACAGCCAAAGCATAGTGCTTTGTGAATGTACGCACTGTATTCCAACTCGCCACTCTGTAGATGTCCTCAGAGTATGCAGAGCCAACTTTGCCAGGGAAGTGGCAACTACCTGAGTGGAATGGGCATGGACCCTGCCCCCCCAATTTACCTTTGCCATAGCATACCAAAGGTGAAAAGCAGCCCACAATCCAGGCAGAATGCACTTGATTGTAACAGCCTGGTCTTTTCATCAAATGACACGAAAAGCTGGCTAGACTTCCCAAAGTCCTCAGCACTATCCAGGTAGAACTAAGGGCCCTCTTGGCATCCAGCGAGTGGAGAGTCCTCTTTTTCTCATTCAAGAAGTTGCTAGGTAGCAAGTTAGCACTAAGGACTGGTTAAGGTGAAAATCTGGTACCACTTAACAGAGGAACTGGAGATACATACGGAGAAACTGCCTTATCTCTATGGAAAACAGTATACGGAGGATCTGTGACCAAGCATGGATTTCAGGCACTCTGCGGGCAGAAGTGCTGGCCACTAGAAGATGTCTTCCAAGGCAGGAGCTATACACATGTTGCAATTGGCTCAAAGGAGCATGTGCAACATAGGGTTGACATACCAAGGAGCCATTAGCTTCGTGATGGTAGGCCTTGAGTTAAGGGTACCCTTGAGGAGCCTCTTGAACAATGGTAAACGTTACAATGGGTTCAGTGTATGCTAAAATAGCACACAGATGGACCTTACTGTGGACTGTAATCCAGCAACAGAAAGGACCAGCAGGTGTTCCAAAAACCTTGTCAGGTGGACATCGAAGGGATCCAGATGGGCTTTGGAGTGCAAGATAGAAAGACTCTTCCATTTGACTAAGTTCCCCTAGTGGAAGGTTTAAGAGCAGCAAAGAGAATTACAGAGACCTTCTGAGGGACCTTCTATCTGTTCACTGCTATCTTTTCAGGAGCCAAGCCTGAAGGTGAAAAGAATGCAGGTTGGGATGGACTAACTGACCCTGTGTCAGGAGGTCAGTCCAAAGTGGAGAGCCCTTGGTTCATTGACTGAAAGTCTGTTTAACAGAGGAAACCATATTTGTTGAGACCAAGAGGGCCACTAGAACATCTTGATCCTTCTAGTGCCTGCAATCTGAGAATACTCTTGGATGAGAGGGATGGAGGGAATGCATACAGGACAGAATGTGCCATGACAGTCTGAATGCATCCCAACAGAAAAAACCCATGTCCTACATTTCTAGAGCAGAATCGAGGCAGTTGGGCATTGAGCGGGGATGTAAAGGGGTCAAATCTGGAGTGTCCCACTTGATTGAATTGTCCACCAGAATGTAGGAATTCCTGGCAGACAGATTGCTTGGAGCAGGATGTCCTGTTCCTGGCACCATTCCTACACTCACACAGCCTCCCCGTAGGGAGGGTAAGAGGTGTTCCTCCCTGTTGAAGTAATACATGATAGACTGCTGTCTGTTCGGGAGAGGACTGGTTAGTGGTTGACTAGATCTGCTAGGGCATCCAGCCCAAACAGAAACAGCTAGCAACTCTAACACATTGATGTGGAAATGTGTTTGACAGGCCGAACACACCTCGTGTTTGGAGGCCCTGGAAGAGGGATCCCCACCCCAGCAGGAAAGCTGGTCAGAATCATCTCTGGGTCTGGCAGGGAGATGGGGGTGGACTCTGGATGAAGTTGTCCTCTGGTGACCCCACGTTAGGGACCTCAGCCATAGCTGGTTACCAGAGTGTAAAAAATGATGATGCAATTCACGTGACCATAGGGTACTAAGCATCCACTAAGTTGTCCTCATGCGACGTCGCGCCAGGAGCACAGTGAACACTGAGGAGGCTAAACTCCCAGCATGTGTAGCATGGAGTGGGCACAGGCTTGTGTTCCGTGAGATAGCATGCCATAGAAGGCTAGCCCAGGGCCAGGGTTCTGGCCAGAACGCATGAGTCCAAAAGTCCAGAACAGCACCTAAAGATAGCAGCTTGGACATGAAATATTCAGAAGAAACCACATGGATGTAGGATCTGTGAAATAGTGGTCAGTGCTGGAAGAAGAACCTAGGTTCCAAGAATTCCCAACTCCATTTCCTGTAGCCGGACATCCATCCATAGAGGGCCATAAGCTGATGACAGTTGGACTCCATACCATGCCATACAGTAAGCAGCATTTCACGTGGTGTCTGACTCTGGCAGAGACTCTGCCACAGTCTAAAGTTGGCTGTAGAGAGTATGCTTAAACTGGAACAAGTCCCCAGTAGCTAGTTATCCCCATGCCGAGTGGTAGAAACAGTGGCTCGCTGGTGACTCATGCAACTCCTTATTACTGTAGAAGGGTGCGCAGTGGCTTCCTTGGGTGCCACAGCTTTCCACCACAGCAAGAGACCCAGTGCACCCCCCCCAAAAAAAAAACAGCAGCACCCCAAAGAGAAAAGCAATTTAAAGTTTGTGAAAGTGCATGGGTTGCACTGCAAATTCTGGATTTGTCTTTCCACGCTAGCAGGCTTCTTCTGTGCCACATTAGACAGGGTTTAAAGTGTGGGCTAGAAGAAGGAATAAAACTGACTAGAATTAGACATGTTTAAGAACTCCGGCTAGAGGTGCCTAGCCTGCTCAGTGACTGCTGGCTCAGGAATATGCGCACAGCATTGGTAGACTGGACACGGCCCCCGCTGCTGGAGCAGCCTGCCAACTACGGCGGCAGGTCTAACTAAGCACCAGGTCAAACACGGCACCGGGCCCAACACAGTAACGGTCAACACGGGTGTGACTAGGTAGAATAGGACTGTGTCCCATTTGTTTTGGAGAAAGCGTTTAAATGCAAGCAAGATTGGGACCAATACTTGCCTTACCTACTTTTTGCTTACAGAGAAGTGCCACAGGCATCAACAGGGTTTTCACTATTTGAAATGCTGTATGGTAGGCAGCCAAGAGGGCAACTGGATGTGATAAAAGAAACACGGGAAGATAACCCCACCCAGAAACAATCTATATCTTCTCATATGTGTGCCCTAAGAAAGAAGCTGGCAAAATATGTTGAAATTGCCCATAGTAATCAGGAAGAGGCCCAAAACCAGCAGAAAGTATATTATGACCATGGGGTAAAAGAAAAGGTTTTTGAGCCAGGTGAAAAGGTTTTGCTACTGTTGTCCACAACAGAAAACAAGTTGTTAATGAAGTGGCAAATGCCATATAAGGTTCTTAGACATACTGGCACTATTAACTATAAGACTGAGACCCCAACAAGAAAATTTAAATACTTTCTCCAAAACAAATGGGACAGGGTCCTATTCTACCCTGTCACAATGGCACCTGTCCAGACAAGGCACAGAGACAACATGGCACCGGGCCAAACAAGGCACTAGGCCAAATGCTGGAAAGGCTCCCAACCATGATCCTGTAGAGACGTCGTGATGAGGCTCGGTAGGGCTGAGAGAAACTGACAGAAAATGTTTCATAAAATCACTAAATTGATACAAAAATAATAAATTCTAGCTTTAAACAACTAAAACTGAAATGAACTAAAGCAGCTGTTGCACGGACGTGAAAAATAGACTACTAACCTGTAACAGTAGTTCTAGTAGTGGTATATGATGTGCACCCACACTTCTGGCAGTGTTCCTTTCCGTTCAATGCTTCAAGCTGGCTCCTTCAACCCACCTGGGTGGTAACTCTCTTGGCACTGCCACATGACATCAGGTCTTACCTGCCGGAAGCAAGACCAGTGTGCCACTTGCCAGGGAGAGGTCGGGTGGGTCAGTGTGGATGTACATCGTATACCACTCCTAGAACTACTGTTACAGGTGAGTAACCTGTAATTCCAGGGACGTGGATATGGTGTACAACTCCACACATCTGGCAGACTCCTATCAGTTCTCCTGGGAGGAGGGGGCAAGGCGCACACCCCCTACTTAGGGAACAAAGATTGGAGAACTGAGGCCCCAAAACCAGCATCCCGGTGTGACTCAAGATCGATGTGGTAATGGGAGATAAAGGTGTGTGCTGACTTCCAGGTAGAAGCCCTGCGGATTTCCTGGATAGGGACATCCCTGGAAGCAGTCACCGAGGCAGCAGTATGATGGGTGGAATGAGCCCTTAGCCCTACAGGAGGATCCCTACTCAACAACCTACAGCAGAGGTTGATGCAGGAAACAATCCACCTGCCACTCGTCTGTTTAGCTGCCAGTCTGCCAGGTGCAGCTTCAGTTTAGGTGACAAATAGCTGGCGAACCTCTCCCCGAACTCCAGTCGTGTGCTCCGTATAGTAGGCAAGCACTCACCTCAGGTCCAGAATATGGAGCCTGTGCTCGGCCTCCAAGGTGTGGTTGGTGAAATACACTGGAAGATTGATCACCTGGTTAAGGTGAAACTCGGACACAACCTTTGGGAGGAACTTCGAGTTAGGGTGAAGGACAACCTTGTCCCTGTGGAAGACCAGGTAAGGAGACTCCACCGAGAGTGCCTGGATCTCAGTGATCCTTCTGGCTGATGTGACAGCCATCAAGAAGGTTGTCTTCCATGACAAGTGAGACATTTCACACCTGTGCATCAGTTTGAATGGCTTGCCCAGGAGCTTAGCTAACACCAGCAACAAGTCCCTAGGTGGTGGTGGTTCACACACCAGAGGGGAAATGTGGTCAAGGCCTTTGAAAAAGCACCACACCACCTTCTCCTGTGCCATGGATGGCATACCAGCCCACGCTCAGATTACCAAGATGGCTGCTGGGGCACCTTAAGGGTTCAACCAAAGGCCTGACTGAGACAGGGACCAAAGGTAGTCAAGAATGCTAGCCATCAGACAAGATAAAGGGTCAAGCCCCTTGCTCTGGCACCAAATGGAGAGTCTCTTCCATTTGAAGTCATAGCATTTTTGGGTCGACTCCTTCCAAGAAGCCTCGACCATGGTGAGGACATCTTTGGAGAGGCATGAAACCTGGAACTCTAGCCGCTCAGGAACCAGGCTATCAGGTGCAGGATTTGAAGATCCGGATGGAGTACCTTGCCCTGATTGCAAGAGAGCAGGTCCAGGCTGAGAAGAAGATGCCACGGGAGCATGCTGCTGAGGCCGAGGAGATTGGGATGCCAGAACCGGCGGGGCCAGTCCGGAGCCACCAGGATTAAAGGCATAAGGAGGCCCGGGTTCTAGAGCCTCGAGAAGCATCCCCCTGCAGTGTTCCCTGCTTGGGGGGCCACAATACAGCCTCAGTTTTGTGTTCTCCCTGGTGACGAACAGATCCACCAGAGGGGTGCCTCTTTGGGAGAACAGGCTGTGTACTACCCCCAGATGGAGAGACCATTCATGAGACACCTCGCCCACACGGCTGAGGGCATCTGCCAGCTGGTTGAAGAAGCCAGCCACATGGATGGCCAGGAGATTGGCGTCCAGGCTGAGCATGAGGGTCCAGATGTGGAGAGCTTCCCTGCACAAAAGAAGGGAGGGCATCCTGCTCTGTTTGTTGAGGTAGTACATGGTTGTGGTCTTGTCCATCTGGGCCTGAACAACCTGGCTCCAAATATACAGAGCAAAGGCTTTCAGCACCACCTGAACTGCCCGAACCTCCAGCATGTAGATATGGCATCGGGACTCCTCAGGGGTCCAGAGCCCATGGACTCTGTGGGCCCCCAGATGGGCATCCCAGCCCATCAGGGAGGCATTGGTCATGATGGTGACTGTTGGTTCTGGGTGAACGAATTGGATTCCTTCCTGCAGATGTTCTGGGACTAACCACCACTGGAGGGTGTCCCATATCAGCTGGGTCACAGTGACCAGCTGGTAGATGTGGCCCTGGATCTGAGACTACTAGCGGGCAAGCTCCCATTGAAGAGATTGCATTCTCCACTGGGCCCAATGGATCACACTTGTGCATGCCATCATGTATCCCAGGAGGCGCAGGAAGTCCCAAGTATGGTGCAATCGCCCAACCCGAAATGATCAGGCAAAGGAGGAGAGAGCCTTCACCTGGTCCACTGGAAGCTGAGTCCTGGTTCTGCAAGAGTCAAGCTCTGCCCCGATGAACTGTATCACCTGTGAATGTATGAGCTCCGACTTGGCCTCTGACCAGGAGGCCAAGGGACAAGCAGGTCTGGAAGGCCAGGTCACTGGACCATTCCACCTACTCCCTGGAGGGACCCGCTATAAGCCAGTTATCTAGGTAGGGGTACACTTGGACCCCTCAGTGCCTCTGGTAGGCTGCCACCACTGCAGTGCATTTGGTAAAGGCCCTGGGAGCCGAGGAGAGGCTGAAGGGCATGGCCTGGAACTCATAGAGAATCCCCACTACATGGAACTGGAGGAACTGGCGGTGCGACAGACGGACAGATTGGGACATGAAAGAACGCATCCTGAAGACCCAGAGAGCAGAAACACACGTTCTGCTCCACAGATAGAATGATCTCAGAGTGATAATCTTGAAAGTGTGCTGCAGAAGAAATTTGTTCAGATAGTGCAGATCTAAGATGGGGCACCATGCCCCCGTCCATTTTGTCATCAGGAAGTACCTGGAGACAAACCCTGAGTACACTGGAGGATCCGGGACAGGAGCCACTAGCTCCTACTGGAGGAGCTGGGCAATGTCTTCCCAAAGGGCTGACAGCATGATGGTGGACACCATGTCCTCCCACGAGGCACGGGCTTAGCAAGGAGGGTAAGCCTCGAACTCTAGAGGCAGACTCTGACTGACCACCTCGAGGACCCACCTGTCCGTGGTGACACTGGACCAGGTAGAAAGGAAATGGTGAAGCCGGCCCCCCAAGGGAGGACCCAGAGGAGTCAGGACGGGCATGGTGAAGGGACCCCCATCTCATCAATGGGCAGCTTTGGAGGTGGAGGAGGGACCCACCAAGGAAGTGGCAGGACCGCAACCACCATTTTCCGGACGACTGAAGCAACTGACTTTGGTCGGGGATACCAAACCTGGGTCTGCTGCCCAGCTGGGGGCTGGAATGGCTTAGCTGCAGGGACAAACAGGGGCCAAAAAGGCTTCTTCCTTATGACCTTAGAGCCCTTGGGATCCCTCTGGGTGGAGGTAACAGAGTCCAGGGTGGCAACAGACTTCTCAATGCGAGTAAGGTGTTCTTCCATCCCTGGTACGAACAAGTCAGTGCTCAGGAAGGGGACATCTGCCAACTTGTGCTGGGTATCTGCCATAAAGGTTGAGATCCTCATCCAAGCCCTGTGGTGCATGTCATCCATGACAGCCACAGACCAGGTGCAAGAGTCGCTGATGTTCATGGCTGTCTGAAGCTGCTGCTGAGCCACTGCTCAGTTCTGGTCCTGGACCTGCTCGACTGTGGTCGGCAAGTCAGCCGGGAGCTGGGGAAGCACCTCATCAAGAGTGCCTAAGTGTCTAAGAGGGCATGAGCGAAGTGGACCATCAAAAGGGCCAAACTTCCTTGCCAATGGCAGAGGGAGAAGGCCGCATAGACCTTTTTGGCCATATAATCCAATTTCTTGGATTCCTTGTTTGGAGGCTTGTCCATGTCCCTGATGTTGCCAGTACACTGAAAGACCAAATCAGCCACCAGATCCTCCACCAAGGGATGTTCAGTGAAACCCGACAGGGAACCGGTAGGGATCACATACTTGCAGGCCATCCATGCTGATGGCACAAGGCAAGAGATAGGGTGCTGTCAAAGCTCCAGAGCGGGGCCAAGAATGGCCTTGGTGACCAGGAAGAAAAAAATTACTCACCTTAGTAGTGTTTCTTCTAATGGAGTCTTGCTATATTATGACATATACAGTGAGTCCCAACCTTCGAACTGCTCCGGAGGTGAAAGAGTTAACTTTCCATGCCAGGCATGGAACACTGAGCTCGAGCTCGGTTGAGACTCTGTCTGTTCTTCAAACTCAAACCACCAGATCTTTACGAGCTAAACTCACTGAGGTCCTGTGTGGAAGCTGTAAACCTACACTAGCCAAGTGGCTACTAAACATAAGAACACATTTTTTGGTCCCCAAAACAAAGACTCAAGTCAGGAGACCCAAAAAATGAAAAACACAACACCAATTTACCCCAAAAAGGATGGGTGAAACAACAAGGTGGGCATCTACTAAGTGCCAACACTGCACTGCCCACCCACATCCCCAAAACAAAGGTTCTGAGAGGGGCAGGTGGGGGGGGGAGGTCATAATATAGCAAGACTCCATTAGAAGAAACATTACTAAGGTGAGTAATTTTTTCTTCAAACAACATGAAGTCTTGCTATATTGTGACATATGCAGACTACACAGCAGTACCTCCATGGAGGAGGGACAGAACCTACTTAGCAAATAGGCTCTGAAGCACAGCTGTGCCAAACCGAGCATCACTCCTAGCCTGGATGTCCAGGGAGTAATGCTTGGTAAAAGTGTGAACTGGTTTCCAGGTAGCTGCTTGACATATCTCTAGGATAAGGATGTCCCTGGCAGCAGCCACAGAAGCAGCTGTACCTCTGGTAGAGTGAGCCCTCAGTCCTGAGGGAGGAACCTTACCCAGTTTTTCATAGCAGAATTGGATACAAGAGACAATCCACCTGGCAATGGATCTTTTAGTGGCAGGTTTCCCTTTACTAACCTCACCATAAGTGAGGAACAGTTGGAGGGAGTCAAACCTGTGACCCTTGGTACGTTCTATTTAGTAACTAAGGGCTCTTTTCACATCTAAACTGTGCAGTCTCCTCTCGCCAGAGAAGGAATGGTCAGTGAAGTACACAGGGAGAGACATAGATTGATTAAGGTGGAAATCTGAAACCACCTTAGGCAAGAACTTCCTGTTAGTCCTGAGGACCACCTCATCTCTAAGAAAGGAGATAAAATCATGCTCCACTGACAAGGCTTGTAATTCACTTATGCATCTGGCAGAAGTGATGGCTTCCAAAAACACAGTTTTCCAAGTCAAGTACTTAAGCTCTGCTGAACACAAAGGCTCAAAGGGGTGTTGCATAAGCTGGGCAATGCAAACATTAAGATCCCAGGCAGGGGCAGGGTCCCTGAATGGAGGGTTGGTACGAAGCAACCCCTTGAAAAACTTGGGAGAATACAGGATGAGCTGAAAGAGAAGAGGGCTTACCTGCTGATAAGAAAGCAGACACAGCTGCCAGATGCACTTTTAGGGTAGCTGGTCTCAGCCCCAAGGTATTTAAGTGGACCATATAATCCAGGACTGTGGGTAAATCAGCAGATTCTGGGGAAATATGCTTTCCAGAGCACCATATGGAAAACCTCTTCCATTTGGAATTATAAGTAGCCCTGGTGGAAGGCTTCCTAGAAGCCTTCAGGATATCCAATACACCTTGGGAGACGTGTAGGTCAGCAAACTCTAACTCTTCAAGAGCCAGGCCTTGAGATTGAGAGATTTGAGGTTTGGTACCAAACTCTCCCCTGAGCACAGGTTAACAGATTGTGATTCCTGGGAAGACAGAGGGGAAGGTGGACTGCTAAGGACAGTAGCAGTGGGTACCAAGGCTGTCTGGCCCAATCTAGAGAAATCAGGATCCTCTTGTAGGGTTGAGATCTGATTTTGACTAGCACTTTGAACAGGAGAGGGAAGGGGGGAAAAGCATAGAGAAACTTCCCTTCCCAACTGAGAAGAAAGGAATCTAGAGGGACTGAGCCCAACACTGGGGGCCTGCAGCAAAAAAAGGGAAGTTGGTAATTGTCTGGAGCTGCAAAAAGATCTATCTGCGGGGTGTCCCATCTGGCAAATACCACCTCCAAGACCAGAGGGTCCAGTGACCATTCGTGATGGCCCTGGGAAATCCTGCTGAGAGCATCTGCCAGGACATTGTCCTTGCCTGGGAGGTGAACTGCCATAAGGGAGGTGTTCGTGAGTAAGCCAGAGACCACAACTTCATTGCTTTGGTGCACAAGGCCGTAGACCGAGTGCCCCTTTGTGATGTACCACATTGTGGTGGTGTTGTCTGTTCTGACCTGAATAACTTTGTTCTGAACAGATTTGGAAAAGCTTGAAGTGCTAGAAAAACTGCTCTGAGTTCCAACAGATTGATGTGGAGCAGAGATTCCTAAGGGATCACAATCCTGGGTAGTGAAGTAGCCCATGTGAGCTCCCACCCCAAGAGGATGCATCTGTAGTAAGGATTAAGGAGTGAGACTCAGGGGCAAAAGGAACCCCCTGTCTCAGATTGCTCTGGTCCTGCCACCACTGTAGGGCTTGGATCAGGGTTCGAGTCACTGGGATCAATTTGGTTACAGGGTCTCTCCTTTGAGACCAAAAGGCTCTCAAATGGAACTGAATGTCCCTCATCTGAAATCTTGCTCCCTGCACTACTGCTGTAGAAGCAGCCATGTGCCCCAGGAGCTGTAGAAAGTGCCTTGCTGGTCAAGAGACCTGCAGGGTGAATGAGGAGGCCAGAGAGACCAGGGTCCTTGCCCTGTCCAGAGGAAGGAAGGCTCGGGCCTTCTCTGTGTTCAGCTCTGTGCCTATGAAGGTGAGGAGCTGGACAGGCTCTAGAACTGACTTTGGAAGATTCAGAAGGAAACCTAGAGAAGTGAGCAGTTGCTGAGTTATCTGTAGATGTAACTCGACTTGGTCTGGAGACTGGCCTACTATGAGCCAGTCATCTAGGTAAGGGAAGATGGCAATTTTTTGCCTTCTTAGGTGGGCAACTGCTACTGCCAGGCATTTTGTGAATACCCTTGGAGCAGAGGTGAGGCCAAAGGGCATTGCTCTGAATTGGTAATGGCCTGAGGGCAGGTCGAACCTGAGGTTCTTTCGATGGGAGCTTCTGATGAGAATATGGAAATAGGCATCCTTGAGGTCCAGGGACACTAGCCAGTCCCCTGGCCTTAGAGAGGGTATAATAATTCCCAGAGTCACCATTTTGAATTTTGGTTTTAAAAGGTGCTTGTTTAAGTATCTGAGATCCAGGATGGGCCGCCATTCTCCTGTCTTTTTTGGGGTAAGGAAGTACCCGGAGTACAAACCTTTGCCCTGGTGTAGGGGTGGAACCCTTTCCACAGCTCTGAGAGCCAGGAGGGAAGAGACCTCTGCCTCTAAGGTAAGAGCCTCTGGAGGATTTGCAGGTGGAAAGGATCTGGTTCTCATTTTTGGAAATTTTTTGAAGCTGAGAACCAGTCCCTGGCATACTACTTCCAGGACCCACTTGTCTCATGTAAGAGACTTCCAGTCCTGGACAAAGTAAGCCAGCCTGCATCCTATAGGTAGCTGAGAATCGGCCCTGGCACCCCCATCAGGGTGCCTGTTTGGCAGAGGCTTTGGGCTGAGGGGTGGAAGCAGGCCTGCTTGTACCTCGTCTGCCTCTCCCTCTGAAGAACCCCCTCTGGGCATAGGCAGAAGATGAGGCCTGGGCTTGGAAAAAAGGCCTATGAAAAGGCCTGCCCCTGCCCCTGGGAAGCTGCCTTTGAGGAGTAGCCTGCCTTTCTTTGACCTGTGCACTCCTATAGGTGGTCCTATACTCATCCATTTTCTTCATGTAATTCTCTGTCTGCTCCCCACACAAAGAATTACCCACAACAGGAAAATCCATGGCCTTAGTCTGGGTATCCTGTGACAGGCTAGTACATCTGAGCCAAGCCATTCTGTGAAGTGCCACAGATGTAGCCATGACTCTTGATGACACATCATTAGAGTCCACTGCAGCATGAAATTGCACCTTGGATGCCTCAATACCATCAGCAGCCACCTGCTCCAGCTCCTTGGCAAGCTGGCCAGGGACCTGCTGCTGAAACCATAACAGTATCCCATCTGGATTTCTGGTATCTGGCAACATAAGCCATATAATTTGCCTGTCTGAGTCCCAAGGATGCTGCCATGTACTGTTTCTTTGCCATGGCATCAATCCTCCTGGAGTCCTTATCCGGGGTGTGTGAAGCCAAGGGAATATTTGCCTTGTCACAGGCTGCAGCCTGCACTACTCCAACGTGGCTGCATTGTTGTGTGAGGAACTCCGTATCAGAGTCTGACAATGTGTACCTCTTGTCCATTCTCTTATCCACAGGAGGTATAGTGTGAGGAGCTTTTAAAATTTTAAAACTCTGTTTCCCAAACGATTTATGCAAGGGAATATACAGTCTCCTAGACTCTGGGATATCCATCATTTCCACATAGTCAGGCTCCATTTGATCATCCACAGCTTCCTCCATAGGGAGTTGGAGGGTTTCAGCCACTTTTTTATAAAACATAAAATGAGAAGGGACTCAGAAAGCCTAGGAGAACACTCCTGAAGGTCTGTCTGGGGAGATGTCCGGCTCAATGGGCACATCCAGACTTTCAAATCCACATTCACTCTCCTCATACTCCTCTTCCCCCTCCTCCGGTTCATAATACTCCTCTAACTCATACTCTTGAACCGGTGGAACCGGCTGAACCGGGCGCTTACCCAATGGTGCCGGTTCGGTCGGAACCGGGGAAAGCGACTGGACAATTTTTATTGCTTTGGCTATTTCTTCAGCGGTTGGAGAGGGAAGTTTTGGCTCCACACCAGCTGATTTTCTAGTCCTTTTTGCTGGACCCAGCTCCTCTGAGTCGGATCTCCTTTTCCCCGAGGAAGTCTCGCCCTGGTCAGAGGGCACTCCCTCTGGTTTGGTTGGAACTGAACCGGGCTGGCCATCCGGTTCAGCGGACTTTTTGGCCTCCCTTTCCCTGAGCCTACCAACTCTCTTTTCCAGGGTAGCCGCAGGAAAACTTTTACAAATCTGGCAGTCTGCATTGAGGTGGTCAAACCCCAGACAATAAACACAGGTGGTGTGGGGGTCAGCCTTGGCAAAGACTTCCCCACACACACACTGCAGTGTTGAAATCCAGTGGGCATGGTTTTCCTTTTGGGTTTCTCAGACACAGTGCCAGTCCTAACCAAACTTACCTGTTTATGGCAATCCGCCAGGTAAGACTCTCTTATCGGTCCCCAACCGTGTCACAGGTCGTGGAAAAAAACGTAATAAAATCCGTTTTTTTTTTAAGAACCGATAAGAACCGGTAACCACACACTAAAAGATAAGATTAAGATATTTTAGGCAACTTGATTGGTTCAAACCAAACCGATAAACCATTTACAAGTTCCACACAGAATAGGAATAAATATTAAACCTATCTAGTACTCACAATACCACAGACAGACTCTGAACCGACCGGTTGCGGTTTAAATTCGGTTGAAAACCGAGAAAAACAATACTTTAACCAACAAATGAACCGAGCAGGAGAAATCTCCGGAGCTACTGTTCAGTGAGGCGGAGTAAAGAATCTGACGGTTTGAGATTGAAGAACAACAGACAGAGTTTCAACCGAGCTCGACCTCAGCGTTCCATGCCTGGCATGGAAAGTTAACTCTTTCACCTCCAGAGCAGTTCAAAGGTTGGGACTCACTGCATATGTCATAATATAGCAAGACTTCATGTTGTTTGAAGGCCTCCCAAGGGGAGTCACCCTGGTCAGGAATCTCAGTCAAGGGGTACTTGGCCCATTTCTGGACGGGCTCCATCTAGAGTCCTGCAGATTCTGAGATTAAGCAGAGCAGGCCTGAGAAAGAAGTGGGACCATGCTTTGTGGACAAATCCTCTCCCAACTTGGCATCTAACGGATAGGTGTGTAGGGAGGAGCCCCCAGACTCCGAGGATTCATCAAAAAGTGGCTGACTGCCAGAATCCTTGCTGACCCTAGGGGGTCTGTCAGGAGTCATGGTGACTGACAGTCGGCGAGAAACCCTGGAAGTGGCACGGGCATCCTTCGTGGGGGGGGACCCACTGGCGGCTGCTTAGGCAGCGGCTCCACCTGGATGGCACAAAGGCCGGAATAGGCCGAGCTGGAACCAGCTGAATGGGAGTGGGCTGGGACCTGGGTGGTGGGAGCCATGGAAGAGCCGGGGTGGGGACTGGGACTGACTTAACCCCGGTAAGCATGAACTGATGCCATATGAGCTCCTTGTAGTGTCGATGCATTTTGTGGTGGAGCCTCTCCTCATCTAAAGAGGAGTAGCAGCAATGCTGCTTGTCCAAATGCCAAGAGTGGGAACACTGATTCTGATATGGGCTATTCGATTCGGGGCTTTGGGCTTGAGACCTCAACCGTCAGGGATGCCGATGGTGGATCTCGGAGGGAACCGGCGAAAGCTGAGGAACCTCTTGGGTTATCGTATCCCGACGGGTATGGACTGGATCAGCTGGCTGGTCCGACCCACCCTGAGAAGTGACACACAGGACCAGAGTCCTAGAGAGGGCGGTATCGGCCTCAGCTGGTGAAAATGCGTCCAATGGGTTGAGAAGAATCTTGACAGGTTGGTCGACAGGCATTAAGACCAACAGGCCTGACGGGGAGACCATGGAGGCAGTGACCTGGGCTGCAGGATCAACCGCAGTCAAAACCTCCAGAGAAGCGAGGGAATCCAAGGCCCGAGAGCACTCGCTATCCCACGACGGATGGTGAGACTTCTTTCTAGTCTCCTTCTTCAAAGATTTGGATTTTGTGCCCCTAGAGGGGCCCTGCCCAAAGGTAGGAAGGGACTGGCACAAATCACTAAACGCCCCTGTGAAGGTGGCACCAAAAGAAAGTGTCACAAAGGCTGAAGCCGAACAGGTATGCTCCACGGCCTGAGCCACAGCCTCTTCAAAACCCACAAGTTGTTCAGTGGACCCCACAGCCATGGAGACTGCCCAACAGGCATCCTTTGAGCGAAGAGGGGGATCCCATTCATCTGGGTGCCCTAAGAGAAGCTGAGCATTCCGGTCTTCTAAAGTAGAAGGGTGCAAGGTGCGACAAAGGCCACACACCTGGGGATCGTGTTTGTGGCCTAGGCAGTAGATGCACAAGGTGTGTGGCTCCATCTAGGACATCTTCTGCCCACACTCACACTTCTCAAATCCCGGTGCTGACTTCGAGTCACCCATGTGGGAGATTGATAAATTGCCTGAAGACAAAGTAATTTTGCAAGTTTTGTGACGGATTGAAGCAAAGGGCCTAATCAGCGCGGAGAGTGGTAAGGAGGGAGCCTTCTTCTTCCAGCAGAAAGGAAGAGCTGATGTCACGGGGTGGTGCCGAGGGAGTTATCACCCAGGTGGGTGGGAGAAGCCAGCATGAAGACATTCCGGCAAGCCTTAAAGGGAAAGGAGCACTGTCAGAAGTGTGGATTTGTACATCATATCCATGTCTCTAGAAGTTCTGATTCTTGAAGGGTGAGTGATGTCATCACTGAAATGCATTCGATGGTGGGAAAAAAAGAACTGAGGTAGTTGGGGGCCGGCGCCAAGTTAAGCCTGGTGCTGCGAGCTACTCTTGTGGTGCTGTGCATGTGCATCGCTTGTCTC
Organism: Neoceratodus forsteri; assembly: GCA_016271365.2. NCBI lineage: Eukaryota > Metazoa > Chordata > Ceratodontiformes > Ceratodontidae > Neoceratodus > Neoceratodus forsteri. The sequence continues at coordinate 1,620,478,523 of CM028130.1, forward strand.
TACGCTGGCCCTCCTCAAAAGGTTTGACTCCCGCAGGGTCCTGGTGCCTCCGGCCTAAGACCCATTAGTGTGAATAAATGGTGAAGATACAATCCTGGTAGACAAGGGAGGAACTAGCCTAGCAGCCCACAGCAGAAAGGGGAGCTACGGCAAACCCATGACATTGAACCAGCACAAAGGGCCTAGGAACAATGCAGGCAACAGCACCACAGCTAGCATCGTGACTAGTGATGGGACACCCAGCACAGCAGATGGCACCAGGACACCCAGCACTCGCAAGTGCTACCAGGCAATCCTCACCATTGGCCCTGCCAGCGCCGAACGCAGCACCACACATGGTGCCAGTTCTGTCCCCCAAACTCCAAATCCTGGCACTACAGATGATGGCATGCACAGCATCAATGAACTGGCAAAAGTGATTGGCACTGGCATCATGGCTACCACCACTCCCGACAGGATGAGGATGACACTACAAGCAAGACAGACGTCAGTGGCCCCAGAAGCAGCCTGGAAACCTGACTCACTGATGGCACATCTACCAGGCCCAGTAGTACCACCAATTGTGCCAGCCTCTCTAGCTCCAACACCCTAACCAGATGCTACACCCATGCTGCAAAGAGCTGCTCATAGGTAGAACTGCCCACCAAAACCTCCCTAGACAGTGAGAGGCCCTTGGGCTGAGACACCAATGCACTAGGCCCTGAAATGGCCGTTGTCGTTGGAGACACCAGTGGGGACCCCTGCCTCAGCGATGTAAACTGCCTCAAGCTGAACTGTCATAGACAACCTCAATTGGTGCCATTTCTGGTTTCTCTGAGAGGAGAAAGTAGAAAGCCGAGGCCAAGTGGTGTAGATCCCAACGCCGAGCACGTGAGGGATCTGGACCACTCATTCATGCAACCAGGAGGACTGTCTCCCCTTCCAGACACCAGACTGCCTCTAGTAAGAGCACCTGCCCTACGGAAGTGTTGACTGGACAAAGCCCTGTTGCCATGGCAACAACCACTGAAGACTCCCTACCATCCAAGGTCGTGGACCACCATGGTAGGGCTGAGAGAAATCCTAACATAGCTTTTTTTTTCTCCATATAGCTTTTTGGCCTCCATCACCACCTTATGCCTTTCATCAGGCCCATACTCGAGACCCCACCCCCCTCGTCCCATCTGCAGCTCCCCCAGCTGTCTTGTCCTGTAGTGGTCTACACAGTGTGGGATGTGAGAGTGCCGAGGATCATCATATACGGCAATGGGGGGGAGGACATGGTGTTTTTCCCAATTTTCTCCCCTTACTCCCCGGCAGACATGGTCATACGTGCGCATCGAGGTGCACATGCACTCTGGAACCAGTGGCCCCATTCCACCAACCCGGCCTAGCACCAACCCCCATCTGCTCAATGTCACCAGTGAGCCTCCACTCAGTGGCAGCCAAGAGCCAGGAAGACATACAGTATATCCCCAGTCAGGGAGAGGAGAGTAGCCAGGCGGCCACACAGTCCCCCAGCTCTCCCCCCGGCTGACCCCTGGCAGCCCGAGCTCATTTCCAAATTCGGGTCACCGATGTTGGAGAGGTAAGCTGCCTTGAGCGCCTCAGCCCTCTGTTTCACTTGGCCAGCCCAAAATCCTAACATAGTGAAGGAGAAAATATATTACGGTTCATACTAAGGTGTAAGGAGCAGAGAGAGAGGCAGTTGTCCATCAGCGCCCCTAATGAACTAGTCATAGTATGACAGTTTGTTACCAATTAAAATACACAAGTCTAGTCTATATCTGAATTGATTAATGTCTTTACTCATGATAATGTCATTTGGCAGACTGTTCCAGAGACTTACCACCCTCTGCGTATAGAAGGCCTTCCTCTTGTTTGTATAGAATTGTCTTGGCCTTAATTGTAACCATATGCTTCCACAGAATCAGAGGTCACAGGAAGAGACCCAGGGAAAGGCCTGGTGAACTGACCTTGGGTGTACATGTGCAATGCCTGCCTCCGTAGGTGGGGATCGGACAAACCTACTTTAATATACTTAAACACTGCACTTAAATATCTAAAGTAACCCCCTTAGGGGACTACATCATCCAACTCACCCCTCCCTCTCTCCTCCCAATACCTGCCCCTTATCCCCCCCTCATTATCTCCTATGTTCCAGCTCACCCTGAGAGTGCTACCTTGTAGTGGCTGTTTATTTGTTTCTAGATTGAATGAAGGTCCAACGGTTGAAATACTTGTCCAGATTATTGTATTGCTTGTGTCTCATCCAAATACTGCTCTGTAATGTATGACGTGGAACCTTTGTAAATGAGCCCCGGCTCAAAGGTGTATCTCCAAAATATTAATAAAGATAAAGATAGAACATGTCATTCTCTGGGGTGTGGTGGGCCACTGAGACACAGGCATCGCACACATCCATGTCGTGCTCTGGTTCAAGGCAAGCCATGCAAGACTGATGCCGGTCTGGAGTAATCACAGGTTTCCCACAGGTGCATCAATGCATTCTGGGTAGCTGGTGGACTTTTTGATGATTCTGCCTCTTTTTCGTCAGACTTCAGCATCACGGGAAAACAAACAAAAGTGGCACTTTGAAAGTTACAGAAACAGCGGTGACGCAATAATGTAAGCAGCGATGAGGCAAACTTGAGGTGCTGTGCTCCCACTAGCAACGTCTGCTGCACAGGTCAGACAGACTGTGGAGGGTTCTCAGCTGGCCACAAAGAAGGAGTCAGCTGTCCCACAGACCCAACCACCTGGACCACTGATGTCTCAGCATGGTAAAGTCGAGGAGGACCTGTACTTCCGTGGAACCAGAAGTCCCAGGAAGAGGCCCAGAGCAAGGGCCTAAAAACCTAGCTTAAGCCTTTGAAGGCGGGGATTGGATGACCCCACCTCAATGAGTGGTTCTCTAAGGTACGGTGGTCATCAAGAAGCAGCCATTACATGCATCCACATCATGCTCTGGGCCAAAGCAGGTCATGCAGCAACGATGCAAGCCCAGAGCAGCCGAGGGTTTCTCACAGGGGAACGGACACATTATGGGGGGCTGTCAGACTTTTTTTGACAATTTATCCCAATCTTTTCTGACTTCTGCATCGTGGAAAATAATAAAGACAAATGGCACTGCAAATAATAGGAAAAATAGCAGCAATGCACTAGAGAAAAGCATTGACATGTTGAACTGAGGCGATGTTGCTCCTATAGTGTGCACTCGACAGCAGGAAGAACAGAAGTGAGGGAGTCAGCAACAGTTACTGGCTGGCATGTGGTACCATGTGAGGATGCACTGGTGCCATGCTTAAAAAACGTGGTTGGCTCCCTGGCAAAAGCACTGCTCCCATGGGGTCCTAGTGCCTCCATCCCCATACCACGCGACAGCAAAAAGAACAGAACCAAGGTTAATGAGGGAGTCAGCAATGGTTATTGGCTGGCATGCAGTACCATGTGGGGGTATGCTGGTACCATGCTCAGTAGCCGTGGTCAGCTGCCTGGCAAAAGCAACTGCTCCACTGGGGTCCTAGTGCGTCCCGCCCCACACCCATCAGTGGGATTCCATGGTGAAGACTTATTCTTGCAAGATCCTTTATTGAAAATGCATGGCATGTTGGGCTTTTGTTGACACCCCCCCCACACACACACACAAATGCATTAAAGGAAAGTTACAAGTGGTGTTTAAAAACTGTATCAAACATACCTGACCTTACCTGTAGCCAAGCAGACAACTAAGGAGGAGGGTGATGACATAATATCCCCCTTACTTTATGACAAGGACATACCTAGTGTGGTTAGGAAGAAAAGGCAGACTGGATGGGCTGCGCAGTCCTTATCTGACGTCAAATTCAATGTTTCTATGACATCAGAAGTAAACATAAATGCAGTCTAACAGGACTAATACTCCATTTTTTGTTTTACCTGCGATCCTGACAACTCCTGCTGATGCTGCTGTTTCTGTGACTGCGTGGCATGAACCTCTGCCTTCCCCTTCCCTGCCACAATGCTGGTTTTATTCCCTTTAGAGACTGCAGAGTGCAACCCGGCTCTAGTGGTGTCGGAGGTCTGGCTGCCCTCGGCAGTGTGCTTGGCCACGGCTTCAATACTCAGGCCTGCTGCTGCTTGAGGTGGTTGCACGGTGGATGCGTCAGTTGCCAGGGCTGCTAAAGCTGAAGTTTAAAATGCATGAGAGTGTAGATACAGCAGATCAAAACTACACTGTAAAAGAAGGGGTCAGGTGAGAGAAATGAAAATTACGTACCTACAGTAATTCTTGATCTTCTTGGACGAGTCTCCACCACTCATTCACACTATTGGGTTCTGCACTGGAGGCACTAGGACCCATCGGGAGCAAACTTTTTTGCTGGAGAGTCGGCGCCAGAGGTGGCGCCGCGAGCCCTAGCTTGCGCGGTAATGACCATCTCAGCGTCGACTCTCCAACCACCTCAGTACCTTTTTTTACCAAGGAGGTGCAGCATAACTAACCTAGAAGGGTAGCCTAACCTAAAAATCGGACATAAGATAGTCCGGACAACCCGTGTAAGAAGGGTCAACAAAGAAGTCTTCACGGCCTAAAGATTTGAGGAAGTGAAGACCAACAAGAAGGTGAGCTCGGGGGATGGAGGGTGGGCGTGTGAATGAGTGGTGGAGACTCGTCCAAGAAGATCAAGAATTACGGTAGGTACGTAATTTTCATATCTTCCTGGAAATAAGTCTCCACCACTCATTCACACTATTGGGAGAGTACCGAGCTAATACTCCCCCGAGAGGGCGGCAGGAGAGACCAAGAGCTCACATTTCTTAAGACAGAAGTCCATTAAGGATGGCTCTGCCAAAGGAAGAATGTCGTCTGGCGTGGACATCTAGTGCATAATGCTTAACGAAAGTATGCACGGAGTTCCAGGTGGCTGCATTGCAGATGTCTGCAATGGGAACGTTGTGAATTTCCACTATGGATGCCGCGACTGCTCTAATAGAGTGAGCGTAAACTCTACCCTCCAACTTAACCTGCGCCATGGAATAGCAGTGGTGAACGCATGCCACTAGCCATGCTGAGATACATCTGATAGCGACAGGTTGACCCAGCTGGGTCTCACTGAAGGAAACGAACAGTTGCTGGGCTTTACGAAAATCCTTGGTTCTATCTAAATAGAAACGCAAGGCCCTCTTAACATCCAGAGAATGAAGAGAGCATTCCCCTTCATTTTGGAAGTCCGCAAAATAAGAGGGAAGGACCAAAGATTGGTTAAGACGAAATTCTGACACAACCTTAGGAAGAAATTTAGGATGAGTACGAAGGACTACTTTGTCTTTATGAAACACAGTGTACGGAGGATCTGTTACTAGGGCATGTGTCTCAGAGACCTTGTGGGCGGAGGTAATGGCCACTAGGAAGGCAGTCTTCCAGGTGAGGAACTTTACTTCACAGGTAGCTAGAGGCTCGAAAGGTTTCCGAGTGAGCATATCTAGCACAAGATTAATGTCCCAGGCTGCAACTGGACGTCATGTAGGAGGTCTGGTATGCAGAATACCCATAAGAAATCTCTTAACCATAGGTAACTGAGCCAGTGAAAGGGAAAACAACGGTTCATGATACGCTGAAATGGCACTAAGGTGAACTTTAACTGTAGAGTACTGTAGACCTGAATTTGAGAGGTCCAAAAGGTACTCCAAAACTTTATCTGGTGGGTAGGAAAAGGGATTCAAAGAGGACTTCACACACCAGAGCGAAAAACGCTTCCATTTAGCAGTGTAAGTTTTTCGAGTGGCTAGCTTCCGCGTAGCCAGAAGGATATCCGAAACTCTTTGAGAGACATTGAACCGATTTACTTCTACCTCTTCAGGAGCCAAGCGTGAAGGTGAAGAGATCTCAGGTTGGGATGGCCCACCGGTCCCTGAGTTAAAAGGTTCATCTGCAGGGGAAGTGGTCTCGGAGGAACTGCCAACATACTGTTGAGTAGTGGAAACCACAGTTGTCGAGGCCAAAAGGGAGCAATGAGAATCATCTTGTCCCCCTCAGACTCGAACTTGAGGAGTACTCTCTGAATTAGACGAAGAGGCGGAAAGGCGTAAAGAAAGTGTTTTGTCCACTGCAGCCTGAACGCATCCTGACAGAAAATGCCAGGCCCTGGATTTCAGGAGCAGAAGAGAGGCAGTTTTGCATTGAGTGGGGATGCAAAAAGGTCCAGGTCTGGAGTTCCCCACTTTTCGAATAGTGACTGAACTATGGTTGAGTCGAGAGACCACTCGTGAGGATCTGTCTCTGTTCTGCTGAGACGGTCTGCCAAGTCATCCTGTACACCTGGCAGGCAGACCACTTGAATTAGAGCCTTGTGCTCCAAGCACCATTCCCATACCCTCATCGCTTCTCTGCATAAGGGGTGAGACTGAGCACCGCCCTGCTTGTTGATGTAATACATCACTGCTTTGTTGTCCATTTGGAGGAGAATATTCTTGTGACAAAGAATGTCCGTCAATACTCGGACTGCATAAAGGACGGCTCTCATTTCTAGGACATTTATGTGAAGCTGGGACTCGAGTTGGGTCCACACACCCTGAGTGTGGAGAGCCTGACAGTGAGCTCCCCACCCCATTAGTGAGGCGTCTGTGGTAATGGAGATCTGATGGTCCAGAGGAGCAAAGGAAGTATCCTTCCAGAAGATTGTCCTCTTGAGACCACCAGGTGAGAGACCTCCTTAAAGGTTCTGTCACCTTGATGAGATAGGACTGTGGATGAGTGGTTGGGGACCACTTTGTACTGAGCATCCACTGGGTGGTTCTCATGTGCAGACGGGCTAGAGGTACAATGAACACTGAGGATGCCATGAGGTCCAGCATCCGTTGCATCGAGAGCGCTGTAACTGACCTGTTCTCTCCGATGTAACGGGCCATCTGAAGGATATCGTTCCTTCTGTCTTCTGGAAGAAAGGCCTTCGCACAGGATGTGTCCAGAAGGGTCCCTATAAAAAGGAGCCTCTGGGAGGGCTGCAGTTGCAATTTCTTGAGGTTTAGCAGGACTCCCATGGACGTAAGGAGGTGAGAGGTCGTCTCTACGGCATCCAGAGTCCCTTGCCTGGAACGGCTTGCCAGAAGCCAATCGTCCAGATAAGGGAACACTTGTATTCCAACCTTTCTGAGGTGCGCTGCGAGAACTGCACAACACTTTGTAAAAACTTGCAGCGCCCGAGGATAGCCCAAAAGGCAGGACTCTGAACTGATAATGTTGTCCCAGAGCCACAAACCTCAGGAATGTGTGATGCCTTGGGTGAATGGGAATGTGCTGGTAAGCATCCTGCATGTCTAGGGAGGCTAGCCAGTCATGCTGATGAAGCAAGAGTAACAGGGTTCCCAGCGAAATCATTTTGAATTTCTCCTTGGGGAGAAATTTGTTTAGCTTTCTGAGATCTAGAATGAAGCACATTCCTCCGGATTTCTTTGGAACCAGAAAGTAATGAGAGTAGAACCCCATGTTTCGATGATGCAGCGGCACAAGTTCTACTGCCCTGTTGTTCAGAAGGCCCTGAATCTCGGCGGTGAGAAGGTCTGACTGAAGGGTAGACAGTCTGGGCTGTCATTTGGGAGGACGATCCGGAGGGGTTTCCACAAGATTGAGTGAATACCCCTCGCGAATTATCCGAAGGACCCATTTGTCTGAGGTTATGGACTTCCACTGGCTGTAGAAGTGCATCAGCCAACCTCCCACCGGAGAGGAAAAGTCCAACTCGGGCAGTTGAGGTGGAACTTGGGCCGGCAATTCATAAGGTAGCGCTGGGCGCTTTGGGCCCTTGCGCTTTCTGTTGTGCCTTCTTTTGAGGTTGGGCAGGTTGGTTCTTATGGAAACTTCCTCTGCCTCGAAAGGACTGACGGTTATGAAACTGACGTATACTGGCATGCCCTCGAGAGGGGGCAGGAGGGGGTCAAGCCAACTTAATGGCTGACCTAGTCTTTTGTGTAGCTTCTAGAGCTTGCTCAACCTGAGGACCAAAAATATATGCACCATCAAAGGGCAATGCCATTACCTGCTGTTGCGCATCATTCGTGAAGCCTGAAGTGCGCAGCCAGGAATGGCGGCAGGTGCAAATACCAGCAGCTGCCGAACGGGAAGCAGAGTCGAAAGCATCCATGGCTGCTTTAACCTGCTGGTTGTTAGATTCAATACCTCTGGTAATGGTTTGGAGAAGCTCTGGCTTTGAATCCGACTCCGGAAGAGCTTAAATCATTTGCTTGAAAGAGTGCCACAGGATATATTTGTACTGGGAAAAATAGCCTTGGTAACTGGCAATACGCATACTTAGGGCAGAAGCAGCAAAGACTCTCTCTTACCTAAGGTGTCTATTTTACGAGATTCCTTGTTGATAGGTCGAGCTGTAGTAGTTTGAGGAAGGACGACCTTATCATTCTCGGCCAGGACTACAAAAGGATCTGCAAAGGCTTCAGATGCCAAAATGGGACAATCCTTGGGGGCTGAATATTTTCTATCAATGGATTTAGCCACCGATGGGGAGAGAGCAGGATTATTCCATACCATTTGAGACAGCGTCTCGAAGGAAGGTTGAATTGGAGGAGTCAAATCCGTAGGGATCTCAGAGGCATGAAGGTACTGGAATCTTAACAATTTCCCAGGATCAATGTCTGTAGTCTGGAGAGAAAGTGTGGAAATCATATTCTTCAGTAGAGACTTAAATGACAGGTCATCGACCACAGGCTCTGCAGCAGTAAAAGATCCTGCTTCGTCCACTTCATCGCCCAGCCGAAGGTCTGGGTCAGGCTCAACGTCATCTCCTGACAGTCCAGGAGGGACTGCATGGACAGGAAAGGGATGAAAAACAGAAGAGGAAGGAGAAGCGAGAGAAAGGAAGTCCCGAAGCCTCCGGCGCCGAGGAGGTGCATGGTGCCGAGAACTCGCCCATGTGAACCATCTTGGGCGCCCAAGCGGCACCGAGGAGCTGTGCGGCACCAAGGATAGCACCGATGACCCCGCCACGGTGCCAATCGTGGCGCCACACACAACGCCGAAGCTGCATAGCGCCGAGAACGGCACCGCGATGGTGCCACGGGCGACGCCGGTCAAGCGACGCACCGAAGACGGTGCCGAGGCCACACATGGTGCTGAAGGCACTCCCAGGAACCAAAAACAGGTTTTGAAGGAAAAGGAGCAGGAGATAAGGGCATCGGTGTGGCCCCTGCGCCCGTAGCCATGTGGGGGGACACCTAAGACGAGTCGACGGGCACCAAGAAGGTGCCGCGGCGACCTGAAAGTCCAATCACCTCTACTGCCCGCCAAGGCCCACGAGCGATCGAGCCAGGTAGCTGAACCAACCTCCGAGCCCATTGCTCCATAAGGCGGCCCACTGGATAAACTGCTCATCTGAAGACCTACCTGGCGGGGTAGGACTCCGATGTCGAAGCCGTCGGCTACCAGAAGCAGATGTTGGCGACTCCGAAGGAGGAGACCGGAAACTAGCCCCGATAACTGAATGTCTACACACAGACATATCAGAGGGCGACCTCGAGTTATGCCTTCTCTTTTTAGACCTGTGGGCCGAAGAAGAGCTCGAGGCTGAACTGTGCTGAGAATGCGACCGTTTGCTTTTATGCTTCCGCGGGGACCACCCATCCCCCCGGGCATTGGACTGACCATTGTCAGACCCCTCTTCCGGAGAAGGCGGCGGACCGGACCCAGCCCGACTGACTGAACAGCTTTCATACAAAGTCTCCCTACCATCCCCTGACCTGCTCATGGTCGACTCCGGCAATGTAGGCTGAGACTTCTTTATTGTTTTTTGTTTTTTTTAAAAATAAGAATAACTTAAGCGATACTATATCGAGATAATACTACAAAATAATAAAAACTGAAAACTATGCTGCTGGCTTGAAGTTTGACTCCCGACAGGCGAGCGACGTCGTCACTGAAGCGCACTGGACGGCGGGAAAAAAGGAACTGAGGCGGTTGGAGAGTTGACGCCGAGATGGTCATTACCGCGTGAGCTAGGGCTCGCGACGCCACCTCTGGTGCCGACTCTCCAGCAAAAAGGTTTGCTCCCGATGGGTCCTAGTGCCTCCGGTGCAGAACCCAGCAGTGTGAATGAATGGTGGAGACATGTCCAGGAAGATCCTTTTGCACACATGGGTAACTGGACCATGCACTCCAACAGTATTCTTATATTTTTTAAGCTGTTTTTCAATAACCCAAAAAAAACTAGTGACAGAAGAGACCTGGGCCCCAATATTCAAAGGGGGCTGTTAGCACTGCACAAATGGCACACATGCTCACTAGGGTGCCATATTTATGCAGACAGCACTCCCTATCCGGGGTGCGTTGCCAGCATGACTATGGGGTTGCATTAGGGCTGCACAAAATGCGCATGCACTGCAGTAACACAGGCCCCTGCTGGCAACAGTCCCAGGAGCAAAGGAAGAGAGGGTATGTCACAAACAGGATAGTGCCTGGGAGCCACACTCAGCTCCAAGCATGCTAATGGACACACATGGCATGCAAGGTGCTAAGGAACCATCTGCACAGTACAGCAGCTGGCCATTATAAGTGCTGCACAATGCTCGCATGCACTAACGGGTCATGGCACTGTACAGAGCCACGTCCACTGCCACCCTTCTCACCCGATCTGTAGCTAAACAGCCCCTGGTACTCTACTGCCCCACCCCCGATCCCTGATTGCACAGAAGTTATCATCCCTGCTAATCTACCGGTCCCCGCCCCACACGATCTATAAATGCATAAAAGTTAATGTCTATGGAAGTCTTGTAGTTCCCCTTCCCCCCTTCCCTGCCCAATCTTCGAATGAAAAGAGGTGAACAACCTCGTGTTGTTTCTCTTTTTATCAGTGTTTATACTCCTGCCATGCCAGCCCCTTCTGTCTACTGCTCTGTCATCCACCATCTAAGGGACTTACTGCTGGGCTGCTGTGCTCCCATGGATTTTCTCTGTTACTCCTACTCATGCTGCGTAACCCTCAATGCCATCTTCCCTCAGGAATCTGTCTAGTCTTGTGTTTCCCCTACTTATGCTGTGTAACCCTCAATAGCATCTTCCCTCAGGAATCTGTCTAGTCCTGTGTTACCCCTACTCATGCTGTGTAACTCTCAGTGCCATTCCCCCTCAGGAATCCATCTTGTCCTGTGTTACCCCTATGCATGCTGTGTAACCCTCAATGCCATCTTCCCTCAGGAATCTGTCTAGTCTTGTGTTTCCCCTACTTATGCTGTGTAACCCTCAATGGCATTCTCCCTCAGGAATCTGTCCAGTCCTGTGTTATCCTTACTCATGATGTGTAACCCTCAATGCCATCTTCCCTCAGGAATCTGTCTAATCCTGTGTTACCCCTACTCACGCTGTGTAACTCTCAGTGCCATTCCCCCCTCAGGAACCTGTCTAGTCCTGTGTTTCCCCTACTCACGCTTTGTAACCCTCACTGCCATTCCCCCTCAGGAATCTGTCTAATCCTGTGTTACCCCTACTCATGCTGTGTAACTCTCAATGCCATTTTCCCTCAGGAATCTGTCTAGTCTTGTGTTACCCCTACTCATGCTGTGTAACCCTCATTGCCATTCTCCCTCAGGAATCTGTCTAGTCCTGTGTTACCCCTACTCATGCTGTGTAACCCTCAGTGCCATTCTCCCTCAGGAATCTGTCTAGTCCTGTGCTACCCCTGCTTATGCTACGTAACCCTCAATGCAATTCTCCTTCAGGAGTCTGTCAAGTCCTGTGTTACCCCTGCTCATGCTGTGTAACCCTCAATGCCATTCTCCCTCAGGAATCTGTCTAGTTCTGTGTTACCCCTACTCATGCTGTGCAACCCTCAGAACCATTCCCCCTCAGGAATCTATCCAGTCCTGCATGTAACCCCTACTCATGCTGTGTAACCATCAATGCTATTCTCCCTCAGGAAATCTGTCTAGTTCTGGGTTACCCCTACTCATGCTATGTAACCCTCAGGAATCTATCCAGTCCTGCCTGTAACCCCTACTCATGCTGTGTAACCCTCAATGCTATTCTCTCTCAGGAATCTGTCTAGTTCTGTGATACCCTTACTCATGCTATGTAACCCTCAATGCCATTCTCTTTCAGGAATCCTGTCTAGTCCTGTGTTACCCTTTTATATTGCAGTTCAGTCTCTACTCCTTTAGGATCAAAAGCCAGGTTTTCATAAGACACTGAAGCTCTAAGCATTTGCCACCTACCGGCTTCCTCAGCCTCACGTTGTGCCTGCTCCAAGGCTGCCTTGGCACACATTTCCCGGGCGCGAAGTCCTGTGGGCGTATTCCCATTTGAGATGGCTTCAAGGACAACTCCATCAATTGTTAAACAGGCAGCACCATAGTGCTTTGCCAGGGTGATGGCTGTACTGGTTTTTCCTATTTTTGATGAAAAAAAAAAAAAAGCTTAATTTTCATGTTATTGAAACCTATAATCAGGCATACTGAAGCAGTAAGGTAATGGCTAGTACAGTTTTTGTACATTTTGAAGCAGTGTGTGCATATGAGAGGCAAACTTAAGTGATAATAGCTGGTACAGTTCTCATATGTTTTGAAGTAATGTGTCTATTCTACAGTCCCTGTGCTACCCGTATCTAGCTCACTGCTCTGTAAAGCACATTGGGATACAATGTGTTGGAAAGGTGCTATATGAATCCAAATTTTATACTATTCTACATTCCCTGCAATACCAGTATCTAACTCATTGCTCTGTAAAGCACTTTGGGATACAGTGTGTATGAAAGGCACTATATCAATCCAAATTCTATTCTATTATACAGTCCCTGCACTACCAGTACCTAACTCATTGCTTTGTAAAGCACTTTGGCATACAGTGTGTATGGGTTCCATGTATTAATATCGCGGTACAAAATATTACAGGAAAATATCATGGTTACAACATTACGGAAATAAAGTGTGGTAAAAACATTCCAGGACAGAACAGTGCAGGGTGCAGGCAGTACAAGCCCTAAGGCGGCAAAAGAGCACAGGACACAGGAGGGTTCACTGGGGGGCCTAACTTTGCACAGCTGCCCCTCAGCCACTTCGCTGTGCCACGCATCACAGTCCTGCATGGGAGGGGGCTAACTTCACAAAGCCCCCCAATGCAGGACTATGATGCACAGCACAGCAAAGTGGCCAAGGGGTAGCTGTGCAAAGTTAGGCCCCCCTCAATGAACCCTCCAGTGTCCTGTGCTCTTTTGCCACCCTGTGACTTGTACTGCCTGCTCCCTGCACTGTTCTGTCCTGCAATGTTTTTACCACACTTTATTTCTTTCTGCAATGTTTTGACTGTGATATGTTATCCGGCAATAATTTTTCTGCAATATTAACACATGGAACCGTGTGTATGAAAGGCACTATATCAATCCAAATTCTGTTCTATTCTACAGTCCCTGCACTACCAGTATCTAACTCATTGTTTTGTATAGCACTTTGGGATACAGTGTGCATGAAAGGCACTATATCAATCCAAATTCTATTCTACAGTCCCTGCACTACCAGTATCTAACTCACTGCTTTGTAATACCATCAGTGTTATGTCATCATATCGTGATGCATCAATGTAATGTTGTCTCGTAATACCTTTGATATGACATCATCTACATACCATTCATACTATATACCATCAACATGACGTTATAATCTCATAAGGCCATTTATGTGACACCATCATCTCATAACACCATCGATGTGATATCATCATGCCACTTTATTTTTTTCTGCATTGTTTTGACTGTGATATTTTACCCTGCAATATTTTTTTATGCAATATTAACACATGGAACCATGTGTATGAAAGGCACTATATCAATCCAAATTCTGTTCTATTCTACAGTCCCTGCACTATCAGCATCTAACTCACTGTTTTGTAAAGCACTTTGAAATACAGTGTGCATGAAAGGCACTATATAAATCCAAATTCTATTCTACAGTCCCTGCACTACCAGTATCTAACTCATTGCTTTATAAAGCACTTTGGGATACAGTATGTAAGAAAGCCACTATCTAAATCCAAATTCTGTTCTAGTCTACAGTCCCTGCATTACCAGTATCTAACTCATTGCTTTGTAAAGCACTTTGGGATACAGTGTGCATGAAAAGTGCTACATCAATCCAAATTATTGTCTATAGTCATTACACCACCAGTATGTAACTGACTTTGGGATACAGTATGTATAAAAGGTACTTTATTATGTTCTACAGTCCCAGCACTACCAGTATTTAACTAATTCCTTTGTAAAATACTTTGTGGTACTATGTATATGAACAGCACTATAAAAATCCGAATTCTATTCTATTCTACAGTCCTTGCACTAGCAGTATCTAACTCATTGCTGTGTAAAGCACTTTGGGATACAGTGTGTATGAATGGGGCTATATAAATCCAAATTCTGTTCTACTCTACAGTCCCTGCACTACCAGTGTCAAACTCATTGCTTTGTAAAGCACTTTGGGATACAGTGTGTATGAAAGGTGCTATATAAATCCAAATTCTATTCTATTTTACAGTCCCTGCACTACCAGTATCTACCTCATTGCTCTGTAAAGCACTTTGTGATACAGTGTGTAGGAAAGGTGCTATATAAATCCAAATTCTATTCTATTCTATAATCCCTGGTTTTATGTGATAATGGCAACTGCCAATGGGCAATCACCGTTAGGGCGAAGTCACATCGCTGAAAGTTTTTTTTTGGCGATGGACTACCTGACGCACAGCAACATGGTGCCAGGGACTTGGATTTTTTTTTCTGTAGACTTTATTTATCCTCCTCAGCAGATCTCGGCCATCCTACCAGACTCGAGGTTGTTTGGGAACTTGCCTGCCTATGTGCGTCCTGGCGGAACTCTCGAGTTGGCCTGGAGGCTTCATCGAGTGGGGACCCCGTATTTTTCCCATTTTCTTCCCTTTCTAACCCCGGAGCCCTGGAAGCAGTGACTACATGCGATTGGAGGCCCCCACGAGCACTGCAGCTCCAGTCAACAGCTCCTCCTACCATCCCCATGGCCTGTCACCCCAGGCTCTCGGGAGCAGTACTACCACCCAGCCTCCACTGGGTGGCAGCCTTGCTCCGAGAGGCCCGTCTGTCACACTCGAGGTGGAGGGTTCGCCAGCCTCTTACAGTCCTCTCCCTCCCTCCCCGCTGACTCGGCAGCAGGAGCCCATTTCGAACCGGGTTGCGGCGTGGTGCCGAAGTGTTGCTTCCAGCGCCACCGGGCTGGCGGGACTTGGATTTTATGCAGCCCTCAAGGGGCTCTGCCCCTGCACCTCCTTAAAGATTCACAACTCGAGGTGGGGTGCACCTTAGGGTAAAAAAAAAAAAAAACTTAGGCCGGCTGCAACAAAAGGCCCCCGTGCCCGGACCCGGCACCATACCTGCCGCAGTCACGGACCAACCACCGATGCCACGATGCAGCTCGGCAGCTCATCACAGCGCCACCTCCTATAGCTCCTCCGTCCCCTCCCAGACCACGCTCTGCATGCTCGCTCCCCCACGCATGTAGACATACAGCGACATCCAGTCGCTATCTCGCCCACCCCCACCCTCTGGTCGCCCCATCCACAGGCGCCGCAACTGAGTCACCCTTTCAGCAGCTGCCCAATCACGGTCACCATCACCATGGGATACCATAGTCCCTGCACTACCAGTATCTAAATCATTGCTTGGTAAAGCACTTTAGGATACAGTGTGTATGAAAGGTGCTATATAAATCCAAATCCTATTCTACAATCCCTGCACTACCAGTCTCAAACTCATTGCTTTGTAAAGCAGATTGGGGTGCAGTGTGTATGAAAGGTGCTATATAAACCCAAATTAAATTCCATAGTCCCTGCACTACCAAAATGTAACTCATTGTTCTGTAAAGCACTTTGGGATACAGTGTTTATGAAAGGCACTATATCAATCCAAATTTTTATCTAGTCTATAGTTCCTGCACCACCGGTATCAAACTCATTGCTTTGTAAAGTACTTTGGGATACAGTGTATATGAAAGGTGTTATATAAATCCAAATTCTGTTCTATTCTCCAGTTCCTGCACTACCAGTATCTAACTCGCTGCTTTGTAAAGCACTTTGGGATACAGTGTGTATGAAAGGCACTATATAAATCCAAATTCTGTTCTATTCTATAGTCCCTGCACTGCCAGTATCTAACTCGCTGCTTTGTAAAGCACTTTGGGATACAGTATGTAGGAAAGGAACTACATAAACCCAAAATCTATTCTACAGTCCCTGCACTACCAGTTTCTAACTAATTGCTTTGTAAAGCACTTTGTGATACAGCGTGTATGAAAGGCGCTACAGAAATCCAAATTCTATTCTATTCTAGTCTACAGTCCATGCACTATCAGTGTCTAACTCTTTGCTTGGTAAAGCACTTTGGGATACAGTGTATATGGAAGACACTATATAAATCTAAATTCTGTTCTACAGTCACTGCACTACCAGTATCTAACTCACTGCTTTGTAAAGCACTTTGGGATACAGTGTGTATGGAAGGCATTATATAAATCCAAATTCTATTCTAGTCTACAGTCCCTGCACTACCAGTATCTAACTCACTGCTTTGTAATGCACTCTGGGATACAGTGTGTATGAAAGGTACTATATAAATCTAAAATTCAGGTCATACTTGTAAATAGTCATTCGTCAAGTTTACTTATCTGCTTAACAAAAACAAATAAATAAATGATATTCTGTTCCATTCTATACTCCCTGCACTACAGATTTTGATGTATTGCTTTGTAAAGTCCCAGATTTATATACACACACATATATATGATATATATATATATATATATATAAATCCCTGTTTGCTACCCTGCCCCTTGTATACCTATTATGAGTGTTAGTGGCTCAGTAGGTAGCACACTCGTCTCTGTGGCTGGAAGATCGGGAAGTTGTGGGTTCTAGCCCCACATCAGGTACTTGGAGCAATGCTGTACTGCTGAGTGACCATGCTTCAGATGAGACATTAAAACAAAATCCCTTCCATGGGAAAGTGGAAGAGAAGAGTTTCCCGCTAGTGTCATGCATTTACCCTGTCATTAAAATAGGTCAATGCAACCCACACCTGGGACACATCTGGAAACAAGTTATCATACAGTAGCTTAGTGTGCCTTTCAATCAATCAATCAATCAAGTCTTTATTTAACCAGGCGTTCATCGTTGAGCAAAAGCTCATTTGCAAAATGGACCTGCGTCAATGGTCAAAAATGACAAATATTCCATGCTTTCTTAAAGAAGGGCACAGTAAGAGCAAACCATCTAGAGCAGCACTTCAGTTTATGTATTCAGCATAAAAACAATAAACCATGATGGGGTGTGCATTAAAGGGGCATAGTAAGGCCCAGGCCGAAGGCCAAGTGTCCTTAGGCCCCTGGGAAGTGCACTAATCCTTTAATAACACACCCCAGAGTGGCTTACTGCGCTTATAAAATGGTTCATTGTTAGTCTGTATAAGAATATAAAACAAATAATTAATGTAACTACTTTTTGTACTTCAAAATAAATCAGTTTAAATACAGCTGAAATGAAAATGTATCTTTTAAATAAAAAAGTCCCCGTTTTGCATTGTGGTTTTCCATAGTAAAAGGCCAGCAGGTGGTAGTGTGAGTGCATGTTTTGTGCTTTTAGGTCTACTTTATTTTTTGGCAGTGTTTCTCCCACTACATTTCCCTTCTACTTTATAGGGCGCCTGTGACAGTTTGCAAGTAGCATTCCCTTCCACCCGCCCAGTGACCACTGTTATGGATTGTTTCTTCACTGCTTCCCACTCCCACTGCCCGGTATCTGCTGTGCTTTATCATGTTTTGGCCATTCCTCCCTCCTGCCTGCCTGCCTGCCAGGTTGCATACTTGCCACTTCTCTCCTCCCGCCCGCCCACTGTAGAGGATGGCGTCCTAGTCAGTGCTGCAGCTGCAGGAGAGGTATGGGGAAAGCTGCTGTTGGCGGGAGAAATTACATATGGTAAGAAGTGAAAACTGTGAGTCAGGTCTGTTTCTGTTGATCTGGGGTTGCTGTCACGGGGAGAGCAGGATCGTGTCAAGCAGGAATCGGTAGCTCAGTTACCGTGTTTAGCTTGCAGTGGTGTTTAGGCCAGAGGGTGTACGTTGAGGGGCTGAGAGGTATGAGAAACATATGAGTATACGGGTCTTTTTTGCGCCTTTTCCCGCTAAAGCCGTAATTAGCCTACGTTAGCCGTAAGCGCCTCAGGTTGGCTGCCTCCCCAGTTTCTGTTCCATAACCCTTGGTCTTTTTTGCCTTTTCTGCTTATGCCGCTCTTTGTCATAACGCCCTCTTCTGGCCGCACCCCCACATTATTTCACCAATGGTCCTAGTTTGCTAACTTAAGTGCAGTACCATGCTTCCCTGCTCTCCTGACGGCCAACTGGCCTTCCTTACTGTTCCTTCCCTCCGCTGGCCCCTCTTTTACTACCTATCTCTTTTCCTACTATTGTCCCTTAAACTCTGGTTCATCTTTGCCCTCCTTATCCTCCTCTTCCTGACAGCTGACCATCCCTACTTCCTGCATCAGCCGGTTCCACTAGCCCGGCTCGTATCTCTACCTAGCATCGCAAGCCGCTAGTTGTAATTTCCTGTCTTCCTGCCTATGCCCTCCGCCCCTCAACAGTTTTCTCACCCCCTTGCTTGCATAAATTCCCTCACCTCTCTTCCCTTTCCTCTCTTCCCCCTCTAGATATGTGTCCCTCCAGTACCCATTTCCCTTTAAAACTGTATGCCTGCCTTCTGAATTTGTATGCCTGCACCTGTACCAGTGTACCTTTTGTACTGTATTATGTGCCTGTACTTGTACCAATGTACCTATACACCTTTGCCTGTATTGTGTAAACCTAAACGGTCCTGCCTTGTACTGTAACTGTGTCTCCCGGGCCGTGCCTGAAAATAGTCACCTGTTGGCTAGTGCACCTATCCGGTTAACAAAAACTAAATAAAAATAAAATATGAGGAAAACTGTGAAGTGCGCTGTGACACTATGAGTACTTGTTTTTGATGCGTTCTTTACGAGGAATGTTCCGCTGTATATATCACGGTGATAAAGGACAGGAATGGTGAGACGGCAGCTGGAGTCTCTGAATTTGTTTTGTTTGTAGGTATACTGAGTTTGTTGTGGTACACAGAGGATTTTTGGCCACTAAAAGAAGGCCAGGAGCTTGACTGTGCATTGGTAGCTTTGTAATGCATGGTCAGGTGACCACTCTCGGCCAGTGACACTCCTGCATTTTTCTTTGCCACTTTATAATAGAATTTATTCACAAAGAGCACAATGATCATATTTTAACATTAGTAAGAGAGAATCAGGCAGTGGCAGCAACTGAAATTGAAGGCCAGGACCGGGAAAAGCATCCCCCTTCCCAAAATCACCCAGTAAGCCATGACATACAGATAAGTTATATGTGTTTCTATACCCATGCCTGTGACTCTTAATCCACAGTTTAGTAGAGCAATGAATAAAATAATGAAGTCCTCTCAGTTACCCAAAAGATATGGAAAGTTAAGTACACAATTAACACCCCCCATACCTGAGACTGGAGCTCCATGCACAATAATGCTAATGCCTCTTCGGTTCCGTGCTGCCAGACCCTCTGGGGAGAGGTCGATTCCAAGGTGCCTGGCTATTGCTCTGGAGACTGGGTTACTCTCCAACTCCCCAACTCTGGTGTTACTGCTGGCTCTGCCACTCGTTGTCTTATCTGTTGCAAAGCAAGAGACAGAAAAATCACATCACTTTTCTTCTACTGAAGCTTGTGGCAGTACCGCACACAAGCAGGGATGAAGCAGTAAAGAACAGTGACTTTAGGTTCTGGTATCACCCTCACCACAGGATTTATAAATAAACTAGCATGATCGCCACATTATCTAATCAGTATAGAGCTAATTTAATCTCATAACATATATTTACTGTTTCTATTTTGCCTGCATTCTTATTTTCTTTCTTTTGCAGCTTGTATTCTCTTACAATATATGAATGATCACTTCCTCCCTTAGAAAAATGGTGACATCCAAACCAGCTTATACCAATATTGTGATCTCATCGTGTCATAATCCCATCGCTGTGATGTCATCTCATAATACCATCAATGTTATGTCATCATCTTGTGATGCATCGATGTGATGTTGTCTCGTAATACCTTTGATATGACATTATCTCATGATACCATCAATATTATGTCATCATCTTGTGATGCATCGATGTGATGTCATCTCGTAATACCATCAACATGATGTCATAATCTCATAAGGCCATTTATGTGACACCATCATCTCATAATACCATCGATGTGATATCATCATTGCCAGCTTATCACTGCTGTGATGTTATCATCTTGTAATACCACCGATGTTATGTAATCATCTCATAACAGCATCAACTTGATGTCATCATCTAGTAATTCCATCAACGTTTTCCGTAGCATTCTAATAAAACAAATGATTATGCTGGAATTTTCCCAATGTTTAATAACCTGGGTAACAGCATGGCTAAATATCCGCCGACAGTGCACCCCAATAAAGGGATACTCATCTGTATGGGCGGAAGTGACGCAGGGTGCCTCAAGAGCTCAGTAGGGCCCTGTATGATCAACATCCTGATTTTCCTCAATACGCAGTCATCAAATAATGTCTGATGTCAAAGTATGCAGATGACTGCAAAATAGGCCCGTCATATGTAACTCCCCTAGAGCAGCTGCAAATCTCCAAAAGAGTTATCGTGCCTGGAACTATGAGCAGAAAACAACAAGATGACGTTCAATGTTCAAAAATGCAAAGTAATACATTTGGGACACAATAACTCAAAATATAATTATGTATTAAATCACGTGGTACTCCAAGAAACCGATAACGAACGGGACTTGGGAGTAACTTTAGACAAAAAAATCAACTTTGATAACACTATAATAAAAGTAAGAAAAATGTCAACGAATCATGGGATGTATTCTGAAACATATAAACAGTAGACAGCCAAGAATTACCATACCACTATACACGAGTTTAGTAAGGTCACACTTGGATTATTGTGCACCTTTTTGTGCTCCAAATACAATCAGAGGAAAAAGATTAATCGAGGGAGTCCAAAGAAAAATTACGAAAAAGATTATAGGCATGGAAAACATGAAATATGGGGAAAGGCTGCAAAAACTGGACTTATACTCTATGAACTATCGACAACTTCGAGGAGATCTTTGCTTAACAAATAAAGCCATTAGAGACCTAGTCCTTTTAGCAACACTTGGTTTAGAAAAACAAACTTTAACAACGCTCAAGCTAGGTCTCACAATTCTAAATTAAGAGGTGATCACTGTAGAACCAAAAAGAGAAGTCAGTGGTATACACAGCGAATAGTCAACAAATGGGATACACTTCATTGTGCAATTGCTGAGAGTACCACTAAGGAGACATTTAAACAACAGTTAGACCAACATATAGGTATCGCAAAAGTTGAATACATATAAAAATAATCCCACCCTAGGGTGGCAAGCTCTTATTAAAGCACTGCCTCCTGAGCTTGGAAGGTACTATGTTACTAACGTGGCATCCTCATCTCATAATACCATCAAAGTGATCATCATCATCTTGTAATGCCATCTACGTGATGTTATCATCTCATGATACCATTGATGTGATATCATCATCCTGGAATACCACTACTGTGATATCGTCATCTTGTAATAGCACTGATGTGATGTCATAATCTCATAATACCACTAATGTTATGTAATCATCTCATAATAGCAACAACTTGACGTCATCATCTAGTAATTCCATCAACGTGGCATCCTCATCTCATAATACCTTCGAAGTGACATCATCTTGTAATGCCATCTATGTAATATTATCATCTCATGATACCACTGATGTGATATCATCATCATCCCAGAATACCACTACTGTAATGTCATCATCTTGTAATACCGTCAATGTGATATCATCGTCTTGTAATACCGTCAATGTGATATCATCTTGTAGTAACACTGACGTGATGTACTTTATTTATTTACTTATTTATTTATTTCAAAGGTTTTACCAGGAAAGACATGCTGAGCTGGTAACAGCTCATTTCCAGATGTGTCCTGAGGGATGGGGAAGAAGGGAAAAGATACAAAAATACAGAATATAAAATACATAGAATGGAATGAGTATAACAAAAGTAAACAGGACAATTTTGCCTAAGAATAAATTGACAAAAAATAAGTTACCATGAAATAAATTGCAGAACTAAACAAACAAACGATTAAATATCTATCAATTTAACAAAATAAAAACTGTGTAAATGACTGATACTGGGGGAGTGCTGAGAGACAGAGAATTAGGTTACATTCAGAGAGGTAAACCCAATAATATTCATAATACCACTGAACATCTTGTGCTCAGTAACAGCTAGAGGATTTAGAACGTAGCAGAAAAGAACAGTTACTGTACGTAAGAACTTTCTGTATCAGTAGCTCTTTGACAGAATCTCCTTCATCAGGCCACACCTTTGCAACTATATTTCTTGCTTTTGCTCATCTGCTTGATGCAGAGGGTTGTTGCCTTCACTATGCCCCCTTTTAGCTTCGACCACTGATCCTCCACCCTCCAGATCTTCCACTCTTGCCAGTTCATCCCTAAGGCATTCACATATCTTTATAAAATCTGCCCTCCTGAAGTCCAGGACCCTCACCCTTGTGTGGTTCGATTTCGCAGCCGTCCTTATATAGAACCACGCTGTACGGTGATCACTGGTCCCCAGGTGGCCTCCCACCATGAAGTCTGCAACAGTGTCCCTGTTAGTGAGTATCAGGTCCAGTATTGCCACATCATGAGTGGGTTCACTGACTAGTTGCCTGTGGAATGCCCCTCTGCAGGGACTCCAGGATGTCCTTCTTCTAGCAGAAGCTCCAGCTGGTAGGCTCCAATCTACATCTGGCAGACTGAAGTCCCCCACCAGCAGCCCCTCCCCCTTTCAGCCATTTTGCTAATGGCTTCCATCAGTATCTTATCTAACTCCTCCTTCCTGTGCTAGAGGTCTGTAGATCATGCCAGTGCGAATAGTGGCCACGGTTCCTGCTTCTAGAGTGACCCACAGTACCTCTGCCTCCCCCTGTATTCCCTGTATCCCTGTTGATTTTATGCTTTCTTACTTAAAGCACCATATCCCTCTTTTCCTTCTCACACGGTCCTTCCTGAACAGGGTATAGCCTGGTATGGCCCTGTCCCAGTCGTGGTTTTCAGTGCACTATGACTCGGTACTGGCCACAATATCCAGGTCAGTCCCCGCTATGATGGCCTCTAGGTCCAGAATCTTATTTCTTAAGACTTCTAGCATTCGCATACATGGCCTTCCAGATGTCATTACCACTCTGCTTATTACCCCATTTTTTTCCTTTTCGCCCCTTAATTCCATCTCTCTTTTTTATTCTCCCAATTTCATCCCCCTTTGTTTCTATGCCCCTGTTTTCTGTATTAATTTGAAGCCTGGGGGGTTCCTCTCCTCTCACGTTATCCCTACTCCTCTACTTCAACCTGTGGGGGGGGGGCAGTTTCTGCCTACTCGATTTCTTCTGCCACCCCCCTCTGCTAGTTTAAATGTTCAAAGCAACATTTAAACCATACACCGAGGACTATGCCCCCCCCCAATGGATGCAGGCCACCACCCATGTATAGGCTCTTATCTGTCCAGGTAGATTCCCAGTCCCCAACACAATCAGACCTCTCCTCTCTGCACCATTCCTTCAACCATGAGTCGAAGCTTCTGGTACGGCAACCCTCTCCCCTCCCCCCGCATTGTAACAAGCAGCACCTCAGAGAAAGCTACCGAGTGTGCTACCTGTCTAAAACCACTCCCCAACTGCCTAAACTCCCCTTGCACTATCTCAGCCCTGTCCCTGCCCAGGTCATTGTTCCTCAGGTGGACAATGACATCCAGCACCCCCTTCCATCCAGCTGCCCTAGCGTCCCCAGGATCCACTTCCCATCCCTCTGGGATGTGGCACCATGTACGCCTGAGCTCCCTCTCTGCCCTCCTTCCTATTCCCAAATTTATCCCCCTGACAATCAAGTCCCCCACTAGAAGCTGCTTCCTCCTCCAGGGTCCTCTCCCACCCTCCTCGGGGTCTCCACTGCAGAGGACACCAACATACTCCCTGGCACTACCATGGGTGCCTTCTCTTGTCAACCCCACCCTGCCTGAGCAGCATAGGAATTTTGTAGTGGTAGTGGTTGGGAAACATGCCTCTGACCCACCACCCCCTCTCTTCCACAGCCCACCACAGTCCAGTCATTCCTCATTCCTGGCATCCCCTGAGGTAACAGTGACAAACCTGGTGGCCCCTGGGTGGGGGAGAAGCTCCCCTGAGTCCTAGCCCACATGGCCTGGAGTCTAGTGGCCTCCTCCCTCAACCCAGAGAGGCGCATGCAGATGGGGAAGTACTACAGTCTCCAAAGAGTCTCTCTGAAAGCTGTCACCCACAGCCGCTGCACTGCACCACTTACAACATTCCCAATTCCTACTCTCTCTGTAGTACTTTTAAATATTTATGTACCCTTACCCTTGATAGGGTGTTTCTAGTTATTCCCTTATGGTATTTGTTATACCCCCTCGTATAGCTATTCTGATAGGGTGCTGCTCCTATTCCCAGTTTAGGCCTATCTTTTTCCTTCCATCTTTTCCAGCAGTGAATGCAACAGGAGTAAATAGGTGCTTTACCTTAGTTGACCGGCATAGTCCCCCACATCCTATTTCCTTCTGCTGATGCCTGCTGACGCTTAAGGTGCCAGTCTTATTCCTGTTCCATTCCTGTGCTGTTCCACTCACATGCTGGGACACAAACGTGTGGGGACAAATTAGGAGTGTCTGCTTATATACACCTGTGGAATCTCCCCCAGGTTAGATTTCCTGTGCCAGCTGGTGCCTCCAACTGGTGAGTCAGTGGGCCACATCACACCCACCTCCGCTCAGAGCCCCGATCTTGAGAGTGAGCAAGAGAGAGAGAGACAGCTGCTGCACTGAAGCTAAGTCACCCGAGCACATCTGTATCCCAAAACAGTCAGAAAACCTTGGTTCCCAACCCACGTAATTTCACCCCAAAAGGTGCTTTTCTCTGGTTCCAGTAGTTCTGGAACCACTTGGTTTCAGTAACCATGGGACAGTTGCATTGGAGGTCCAGGTGGGGACAGTCAGACAGCAAAAGCAATAAGGGCATGGGACTTCAAAAAAGTAGACTTTGCAAAAATGAAGGAAGGATTAGAGAACAGCATGAAGGGTATAGTGAAGGCAGAGAGTGCAGAAGAAAAGTGGGTAGCATTTAAAAAGGGGGTGATTGAAGTAACAGATAGCTCAACTGCAAAAGTATCTAAAGGAAAAAGGGCTGAGGGACCAATGTGTTTAACAGCTGATGCAAAGGTAGCAGTAAGAGCCAAAAGGAGGACATTTCCTAACTACAGTACTGTATAAGGAAAGTCAAAGGGTGGAAGACAGGGTAAAGGATCTGGAAGCAACAAGAGAAATCTCCAGGGAAGTGAGAGAAGCCAAAGCTGAGATGGAGCTCCAGCTGGCAGTGGGGTGAAGGAAGGGGAAAATGCATTCTTCTGGTACATCCAGATGAAATGCATGGTCAAAGGCATATAGTGAAACTTAACAGCAAAGATGGGTAGGAGGACGAGTACAAGGGAAAGGCAGCGATATGGAACAATTATTTTTGTTCTGTATTTATTAAGGAGAAGGATGGTCCGCTGCCAGAATGAGGGGTTAGGAAACAAGGACCAAGGGGGATCGGTTTAGATAACAAAGAAAAGGGTGTTGGAAAAGCTAACAGGGTTGAAAACAGATAAATCTAAGGAACCTGACAGCTTACACCTGAGGGTGATATGAGAGGTAGCAGTGGTTATAACAGGGCCACTTACAGACATTTTCAGTTGCTTGCTAGCCATGGGGATGGTCCCAAAGGACTGGAGAACAGCAGATGTGGTTCCGCTGCACAAGAGTGGGAAGAGCCAGGGAACTACAGGCCAGTCAGGCTGACATGTATAGCGGGAAATGATGGGAGTGTTTACTGAAGGAGGATCTGCTGAAAATCCTTGAAGGCAATGGGCTGTAGGACCCTAGACAGCATGTGTTTACAAGAAAAAGGTTGAGTTCTTCAAGTGGGTGACCACAGCAGCAGACAAGGAGCAGGCAGTTGATAGAGTATACCTAGACTTCAGCAAGGCACTGATTCAGTCCCCCTCACAGAAGGCTGGTCAAAAAGACTATAGAGACCTTGTAGTGGAAGAAACATAATATCATGAAGGAGGGGAGGCTGCAGGACTTAAACATGTACGCCCTGGAAAAGAGGAGGGAAAGGGGTGACATGGTTGACAGACACAAGTACCTGCACAGGATAAATAATGAGTACATCAAAGAACTCTTTTCCTTGAGTTCAAAAGCAGACACAAGAGGAAATTCACCAAAGCTGGTGGTGGTAGTGGGGGGAGATCCAGAAAGGACATCCATAAATACAGGTTACTCACCTGTAACAGGAGTTCTAGGAATGGTATATGTTGTTCATCCACACTCATTGGCAGTATCCTTGCCGCTTTAAATCTTGCCGGAAGGTCTTCAAGCTTGCTCCTCCCACCCACCCGGGTGGTATAACTCTCGGCTCCGCCCATGGCGCTAGATCTGCTCCGCTGGAAGCTCATGCCAGCGTCGGGGTTGGAGGTCGGTGGAATGTGGTGGATGAACAATACATACCATTCCTAGAACTCCTGTTACAGGTGAGTAACCTGTATTTCTAGGACATGGATATGTTGTTCATCCACACTCATTGGCAGACTCTAGCAGTTCTCCGGGAGGAGGAGGCAAGACGCACACCCCAATACTTACTTGGGAAGAGAGACTGGAGAACCGAGGCCCCAAACCAGCATCCCGGCGGGACTCAAGGTCGATGTGGTAATGGGTAATGAAGGTGTTTGCTGACTTCCAGGTAGCAGCCCTGCAGATTTCCTGGATAGGGACGTCCCTGGAAGCAGCCACCGTTGCAGCAGTATGGCGGGTAGAATGAGCTCTTATCCCTCTGGGAGGCTCCATGCCCGCTAACTTATGCAGAGATCTATACAGGAGGTTACCACCTGCTTATCGTCCGCTTGGCTGCGGGGTCTGCCAGACTGCGGCTTCAAGCGTAGGTGACAACAGCTGGCGAACTCTCCTCGTATTCTTCAGCCGCTGCGCTCCTTATAATAAGCGAGCGCCTTCTAGGGTCCAGAGTATGGAGCCTATATTCGGCCTCCGAGGTGTGATTGGGGTAGAACACCGGCAGAGTCAACACCTGGTTAAGGTGAAACTCCGACACCACCTTCGGAAGGAATTTCGGGTGGGGGCGCAGAACAACCTTGTCCCTGTGGAAGACCAGGTAAGGAGACTCGATGGAAAGCGCCTGGAGCTCTCCCATCCTTCTGGCTGACGTGATAGCCACCAAGAAGGCGGTCTTCCACGACAGGTGAGAGAGAGCACACCTGTGCATAGGTTCGAATGGCTTGCCCATGAGCTTTGCCAGTACCAGCAGTAGATCCCACGGAGGTGGGGGTTCCTGACTGAGGGAATGTGATCAAGGCCTTTGAAAAGCGCCAGACCACCTTCTCCGCGCACTCGACTGCTTCCCGGCCCGCGCTCGGTAAGCAGAGATGGCTGCCAGGTGCACCCTTAGGGTCGCCGACCTAAGCTCTTGACTAGAAAGGACCATAACTAGTCCAAGATGCTTGCCAAGGAACAGGAGGAAGGGTCCAAGCTCTGTTCTGGACACCAAATGGAAAAACCTTTTCCATTTGAAGGCATAGCATTTTCTGGTTCGACTTTCACGGGACGCTTCAACTACATTGAGGACCTCGTCGAAAGACCCAAAGCTCTGGAACTCTAGCGCCAGGAACCAGGCCGTCAGGGTGCAGGGATTGAAGGTCCGGATGGAACACCTCTCCCTGATTGACTGAGAGCAGGTCCGGCGAGCTGGAAGCTGCCTCTGGAGTCCTGGAGCTGAGACTGAGGAGATCTGGTACCAGAACTAGGAGGCCAGTCTGGGGCTATCAGAATCACCTCGCCTTGTCCTCCTCGCCTTGAGAAGCACCTTGTGGCTCAAGGGAAATGGGGAGCATGGAAGAGGCCCGGCTCATTGCCTCGAGAAGGCATCCCTGCAGCAGCCCTGCTGAGGGGGGCATGGGAATAGACTACTGCTTCCCGTGGAGGCAAACAGGTCCACCTGAGGTAGCCCCCAAAGGAGAAACAGATGCTGTACCTCACCTCGGCAGGAGAGACCACTGTGGATGCAAGCCCTATCCGCGCTCAGGGCATCGGCCAGGTGTTGGAGGCCCTGCCACGTGAATGGCTAGGAGATCCGCCTCCAGGCTGCGCACTATGACCAAACGCGGAGAGCTTTGCATAGAAGCATGGAGCTGGCCCCGCCTCAAGTGTTTAGATAGTGGCTACGGTCGTGGTATTGTCCGCTCCGACCCGACCACTCTGACCCCTGGAGGAACGGAGCAAAGGCGTGAGAGCTAGGGGCGGACCGCCTGAGCTCCAGCAGGTTGATGTGGCATCGGGACTCCCAAGGTATTCAGAGGCCATGAGTCTGGTACCCCCAGATGGCACCCCAACCCATCAGAGAGGGCATCGGGTCGACAGAGACCACGGGCTCCGGGCGGACGAACTGGATGCCCCCTCCTGTAAATTGATCTGGAACTGTCCACCACTGAGAGCATTCCCACATCCCCTGTGTCACCCGACTAAGCTGGTCCAAGGATCCGCAGCAAGGCGGACCACTGGCTGGCCAGTCCCTCAATGAAGGGGACGATGTTCCAGCTGGCCCAACGGACCACGCTCGGTACAGGCCGCCATGAGACCCAGGAGGCGCAGGGAAGTCCGGGCAGGCTGAATTGCTCAACCAGAAATGATCGGGCAAGGAGGAAAGAACCTGGCCCTGTCCGCCGGGAGCCGCGCTCTGGCTCAAGAGAGTCGAGCTGGCGCCCGATGAATAAAATCACCTGCTTCGCTCGAGTCTGGACTTGGCCTGCTGGACAAGGAGGCCCAGTTGAGAGCAGACCTGGAGGGCCAGATCTTCTGACCACCCGCCTCCTTCCTGGAGGAGCTGCTATCAGCCAGTCTGTCAGGTAAGGTACACCCGGGACCGGGCGTCAAGTAGGGAATGCCGTCACCACTGCCATGCATTTGGTGAAGACCCTGAGCTGGAGACAAGTCAAGGGCATGGTTTGGAATCAAGAGAGATCCTTCCTGGCTGAAGGAATCTCTGGTGAGACGGACGGATAGGGACGGAAAAACGCGCCCTGCAAGTCCAGAGAGCAGAACCACATACCGTTGCCCAAGATGGTATTATCTGAGCCAGAGGACCATCCTGAAGGTTCGGAGACCTTAGGAACTTGTTTAGGTCGTGCAGGTGACGAGAATGGAGGCCAGCCCCGTCCGCTTTCGGAACCAGGAAGTACCTGGACACAAACCCTGGGTCTGAAGGAGGGTCCACCCTCTCTTACCACCTCCTTCTGAGGAGGAGAGTGATGTCGGCTCAGTCGAGCCGCCAGTGAGGCTGGGGATCCTGGCCCCCGAGGGCGACGGCTCTGGAAGGGTGGTGCCTGCTCAATTCCAGAGGCAGGCTCTTCCCACCACCTTCAAGACCCACCTGTCCGCAGGGTAACAGCGGACCAGGCGGAACGGAGTGCTGAGCCGTCTCTCAATGGGGACCCAGGGGCAGACGGGATGGGGCGACACCCTCAGCTCGTCACTGGGCAGGCTTGGAGGAGGGACCGGCCGAGGGACCTCCTGGGCTTTCCTCTCCTGCCTCCTGTTAGAGGAAGTCGGCGGCTTGGTTTGGGATGCCAAGGTCGAAGCCTGCTGGCCTGACGCTACGGGTCAAGGCTGCTGGGGGGGGGCACCAGAAGGACAAAAGGGCTTAGGCTGTGGTTTGCCTTGTCCTTCTGAGCTGAAGAGACTGAAGTCCTGGGTGGCATTGGACTCCTCGATCCTCTGCAGGTGACCTTCTCCACCCAGGGTCAAGAGGCTGTGTCCTCAAAAGGGAACATCCGCCAACCTGTGCTGGGTATCCAGTAAAGGTGGATATCCTCAGCCAAGCTCACGACGATAGCCGCTGCGCCGCCACCCATCTGGCACATGAGTCCCCTACATCCAAAGGCAGTCTGGAGCTGCTGTTTGGCCACTCGTTCTGTCTCTGTCCCGACCTGCTTGGCCGTAGTCTGCAGATCAGGGGAAGATGAGGGATGACTCATCCAGGAGCCCAACAGGGCATGAGAAAATGTTATGAGGATCGCCGAACTGGCCTGACGTATGCGAGAGAGACGCAGAAGGTAGACTTTTCCCGACATAGTCCATTTTGACTCTTGTCAGAGGTTGTCCACACCTGGCGGTCGGGCGCCGAAAACGCTGCGGTAACCAACCTCAGCAGAGGGGTGTTCCGAAAACCGACAAGGAACCGTAGACCGGATACTTCCTGGCCATCCTGGTCAAGGCGAGGGCAGGAAGCAGGCGCTGTCAGTTCCAGTGCCGGACCCACTATGGCCTCGCCGCCACCGGAAAGGCTCCTCCTACCGAGAACTCGGTCCAGACTGCGAGGGGATACCTGGTCTGCTTGGAACGGGGTTCTGCCCATCCCGGTAGACCGAGATGAGTCAAGCAGTCCTAGAAGCTAATGGCTATCGCCCATTGGCGATCTCCTGAAGACTCCAAGTCCAGTCGCTGAGAAGAAGGAGGAACCATCTTCGACTCGGAAGTGAGTCCCTCGAAGAGCTGCCTCTGGCCTGAGCCACCCTTCCTCTCTCACCCGTCGAGGTCGGTCGGGAGTGAGTGGCAACTGACAGCCCATGGGTAAACCTTAGTCACCGGAGAATCCTTGGTCGGAGCCCCACTGGTGGCTGTGGAGGCGGAGTTCCACCGCAATCGTGGAGTATGGTTGGCTCTAACAACCGCCTGGGATAGGCTCCTCGGCAAGTCGTGGGGTTGTGTCGGTTGTTCCGGTGACAGCTACTCATGGTCGGGAAGGCGCCGAGTCGCTTATTCCTGCCAGAGGAGCGTTGCAACATAAGGTCCTCACTGTCACTTACTTGTCAAGCCCCTCATCCGAGGAGGAGGAGGATCGAAGCGCGACGCCTTTATCAGCGTGCCGAGCCGAATCGGTAATCACTTCTATGACGGTGGGGAACGGCTGGACCGCTGGCGAGGTCCGTAATCGAGACCGGGAGTTCGAATTTCGGGGTCGGTGCAGGGAGGTGTCGGCCGGAACCGACACTCCCTTCGCTCGAAGGTCCATCCGAGGGCTCCGAACCGAGGCAGCGAGCCACCGGGATCCTCAACTCCTCCCGGGGAACGGGGAGAGGGAATCTCGGCTGCTAAAGGCGACAGCCTCGTCCAATGGGTCGAGAAAAATCTCGACTTCATCAGTAGGGTCTCGGTCAACTGACCTGACCGGGACACCGTGGAGGCCAGTGGTCGAAGCCGAGCGGTCGAATTGCCGACGGTCGACGGGCCTGGAGAGGGACCTTTCCCGCCTCCTAAGAGCGCCGACGGAGGGACTTACCCTTGTCCCTCTTTTTGACCGGGAAAAGGTCCGAGACGCAGGCCCTTCCCTTTAGTGGAGAGGGACAGACAAAGCTCCTTAAAGGGAAGCTGTGTAGGAAGAACCAGAGGAAGCGGGATAAATGCCGCGGCCGAGGAGAAGATACGACGCGCCGCCTCCTCTTGAGCCATCCGCTCGAGCTGATCCGCCGAGCCCGCCGCCGACACCGGTAACCGGCCTCCTTGGACTTCACCGGAGGGAACGCCGGACGGCCTAGTTGCAATCGGGCAGCACGGTCTTCGAGGGCGTGAGGCCGAGAAAGATGAGCACAGGTCGCAAGCCTGCGGGTCGCCTGGGCGGCCTAAGCAGTAGACACACGTGGGTGTGGATCCGTCCGAAGATATCTTCACTTCGCATGGGCATCTCCAACCGGAGTCGATTTATCCATCGCAGCAGCGAGGGATCGAAGACTGAAGTCTTTTTGCAAAATATTATTTTTAAATCCGCAAACGGAGAAATAGGAACCAGTCACAAACGCAGAGCGTTAAGGAGGGAACCTGAGCTTCCAAGCGGTAAGGAAGATCTGGCGTCATGGGGCGGAGCCGAGAGTTATACCACCCGGGTGGGTGGGAGGAGCAAGCTTGAAGACCTTCCGGCAAGATTTAAAGCGGCAAGGATACTGCCAATGAGTGTGGATGAACAACATATCCATGTCCCTAGAAGCACTTCTTCACAAAGAGGGAGGTGGACAAGTGGAATAAGCTGTCAGAGGACATGGTACAGGCCAAGTCAATCAGCAGTGTCTAGCAGGGATGGAACAGGCATGTGGGTTTAGTTAAGACAAAAAAGAGGCAACAATAACAAAGAGGAGGACTGCCACTAGGGCAAGGCAGAATACTTAAGTAGTGTAGCCAGACTGGATGGGCCAAGACAAACTCCAGGGGGTTTCAATCCCCCCAACGAAGCTCTCTAGTGCAAAGGGCACAGGGTCATGTTGCCTAAACCAAAAACCGCATGGCAATGAATGTCGCAAGCAAAGGACGTGTGCCGCAATAACGCTGGGTAAAACACAGACATGACACAAAAAGCGCACGCCCTTCAAAACAATAGGATTCCTATTTTTTTTGAGAGGGGCATCGCCCCCTGCAATCCCTAATGTGGGACCCCCGGGAATTTATATAACAAACTCTGGGGTGGGGAACATTTTTTTTTGTTTGTTTTTTAAACTGCAAAAGTAGCAGCATGGGCAGACCTGGTGGGAAATGAACCACAGTCCCAGGTCTCCCGATTCAGCCATGTGCTAATGGCTTAGCCACTCCATCACAGAAGTGGACTGATCAAGCACCCGGCATACAGCAACTTGATCCTGCCACATCAACAGCGTACAGCGACAGGAGTAGTAGTAATTCCCTACAGCAGTTATACCCCTGTCACTGTAAATTCAGTTGCTCTTTACACAGTGCGGTCAATGCCGGGCTGTCTTACATGCGCGGTTTTGAGACAGTACCAGAGCGAAGCACTGGGGCTTGGTACACTGGCTGCCTTCTTGGATGACATTGTTCCTATTCGTCTAAGCTCTACATTTGTCTTGCTGCTGTTTGCTGCATGCTGCACCTTGAGGTTCTGTTGCTATGTACCAACTGGAGCATGCAGTCTGAGAACTTCTATGCACCGAAGCCACTGAATTGAAAATAAAAGGATATGAACTCCATATAAAGCTAACTGCTTTGTGTATTAAGATGTAGCCTAACCAGTAACGATACTGCAATGTTATTGTGTGCTATAAGCACCAGAAATGTAGTGATTTATTGAACACTCACAGCGTGCTCTGAAACTCCATGGAGTTTGAGTTCTGTGATTTGGGCCTAACCAGCCCACAGCACACTGGCACTACTCTGCATGCGCAGATCCTATACACGTGGATCTGGATGGGCCAAGAGTCTTTTTATGCCATCAATGACTATGCATCTTTGTATCTCTGTGATATCATCTCTTAACACCATCAATGTGACATCATCATCTCGTAATACCATCGACATAACTGTCATCGAGGCACAGGTCAGGAAGCAAAGGAAAACCAGGAGCAGTTAAATTCGCAAGTAGCGTTTTATTATTTCCAGTCACAAATAAGCAATAATGGACGACAGGGTGTGGTATATCATGGGGTATCATCATGTCTTGGGTGCTTGGGCATGAGGCCGCAGGCCGAATGCATCCAACCATCCAAGAAGTGATGATATCCCATGTTATAGCACACCCTGGAGTGCATTACTTCTATTATGAACTGAATTTAAAGTTTACAAAAAAAGAATACTTAAAACATTTTAAAAATTAGTTAAAAATGAGTTTTTTGGTAGTGTAGGAGTACCACTTAAGAAAATCGTTCTTGTAGGGTTGTGGTCAGCAGGTGGCGCTGTTTTTCTTTCAGCTAACAGAACAGGTAGATGTCTTGTGACAGTGTGAAGTCTCTCCCTTCCTCATCCCGGATGTGAACTGCTGTGACCTTATCTTAGCTTCTCTTGCTTCCTATTTGGAGAAATAATGGCATCGGAGTAGTGACTTTCAAGATACTTTGGTTTGGGCACACGTACATTTGGAAGCAGAGGGACTCAACTCTGGAGTTCAGTAAGCACAGCAAGCAGTGCCATTTTGAAATGTGGTAATTTGACTGTTCCGTTTTTTTTTTTTTCTTTTACCACAGTGTATTTTTGTGCCTGGTTTTTCATTTACTGTGTGTGGGACAGAAGAAAAAATTACTCACCTTAGTAATGTTGTTTTTTTTCTAATGGAGTCTTGCTATATTATGACATATGCAGTGAGTCCCAACCTTCGAACTGCTCCGGAGGTGAAAGAGTTAACTTTCCATGCCAGGCAGTAACCCATTACATTTTTAAACATTGTTTCACCCCCAGCTGTTTAAAGTAACCTTGGAGAAAACATCATTAGTTTGCTTTGCAACAAAATCACAATCAGTTATCAGTTTAGTTTCAGCATTTTCATATATTAATCCTTTATGTTCATCAGTCTTCTGTTGCCACTGTTTCTTCAGGCATCATCTTTCTTTCCTGGATTTCCGGATCTGGGAACCAAGTTTAAACAAGTCCACATCAGACACCAAAAAGAAAAGTGTCCCCACCATATGAGAGTTTCTTTGACTGTGCTCTTGTCATCGCAGCTGCCGAAAATACAGGTTACTCACCTGTAACAGGAGTTCTAGGAATGGTATATGTTGTTCATCCACACTCATTGGCAGGTATCCTTGCCGCTTTAAATCTTGCCGGAAGGTCTTCAAGCTTGCTCCTCCCACCCACCCGGGTGGTATAACTCCGGCTCCGCCCCATGACGCCAGATCTGGCCCGCTGGAAGCTCAGGTCTGTGTCAAGCCGAGGTCAGGGAATGGTAGGATGAAAATAACATATACCATTCCTAGAACCCTGTTACAGGTGAGTAACCTGTATTTCTAGGGACATGGATATGTTGTTCATCCACACTCATTGGCAGACTCCTAGCAGTTCTCCGGGAGGAGGGAGGCAAGACGACACCCCAATACTTACTTGGGAAAGAGAGACTGGAGAACCGAGGCCCCAAACCAGCATCCCGTGACTCAAGGCTCATGTGGTGATGGGTAATGAAGGTGTTTGCTGACTTCCAGGTAGCAGCCCTGCAGATTTCCTGGATAGGGACGTCCCTGGAAGCAGCCACTGCTGCAGCAGTATGGCGGGTAGAATGAGCTCTTATCCCTCTGGGAGGCTCCATGCCCGCCAACTTATAGCAGAGATCTATGCAGGAGGTTACCCACCTGCTTATCGTCCGCTTGGCTGCAGGTCTGCTAGATGCGGCTTCAGCGTAGGTGACAAACAGCTAGCAACCTCTCCCCATTTCAGCCGTCAGCCCTTATAATAGCGAGCCTTCTAGGGTCCAGAGTATGGAGCCTATATTCGGCCTCCGAGGTGTGATTGGGGTAGAACACCGCAGAGTCAACACCTGGTTAAGGTGAAACTCGACACCACCTTCGGAAGGAATTTGAGGGTAGAGGCGTAGGACAACTTGTCCCTGTGGAAGACCAGGTAGGAGACCTCGATGGAAAGCGCCTGGAGCTCTCCATCCTTCTGGCTGGCGTGATAGCCACCAAGAAGGCGGTCTTCCACGACAGGTGAGAGAGAGCACACCTGTGCATAGGTTCGAATGGCTTGCCCATGAGCTTTGCCAGTACCAGCAGTAGATCCCACGGAGGTGGGGTTCCGCACTGGAGGGGAAATGTGATCAAGGCCTTTGAAAAAGCGTCAGACCACCTTCTCCTGCGCCACCGACTGCTTCCCGGCCCGCCCCCGGTAAGCAGAGATGGCTGCCAGGTGCACCCTTAGGGTCGTCGACCTAAGCCCTTGACTGGAAAGGGACCATAAATAGTCCAAGATGCTTGCCAAGGAACAGGAGGAAGGGTCCAAGCCCTGTTCTGACACCAAATGGAAAACCTTTTCCATTTGAAGGCATAACATTTTCTGGTCGACTCTACGGGACGCCTCAACTACATTGAGGACCTCGCTGAAAGACCCAAGGCCTGGAACTCTAGCTCAGGAACCAGGCCGTCAGGTGCAGGGATTGAAGGTCCGGATGGAACACCTTCCCCTGATTGACTGAGAGCAGGTCCGGGCGAGCTGGAAGCTGCCGCGGAGTCCTGGAGCTGAGACTGAGGAGATCTGGGTACCAGAACTGGCGAGGCCAGTCTGGGGCTATCAGAATCACCTGCGCCTTGTCCCTCCTCGCCTTGAGAAGCACCTTGTGGATCAAGGGAAATGGGGGAAAGGCGTAAAGAGGCCCGGG
Source organism: Neoceratodus forsteri (assembly GCA_016271365.2). Lineage (NCBI taxonomy): Eukaryota > Metazoa > Chordata > Ceratodontiformes > Ceratodontidae > Neoceratodus > Neoceratodus forsteri. The sequence goes on from CM028130.1 coordinate 1,620,514,862, forward strand.
GTCCACTGCCTCGAGAAGGCATCCCCCTGCAGCGAGCCCTGCTGAGGGGGGGGCATGGAACAGACTCAGCTTCGCGTTCTCCCTGGAGGCAAACAGGTCCACCTGAGGTGTGCCCCAATGGGAGAACAGATGCTGTACTACCTCGGCAGGAGAGACCACTGTGGGATGCAGCCCCTATCCGGCTCAGGGCATCGGCCAGGGTGTTGGAGGCTCCTGCCACGTGAATGGCTAGGAGATCCGCCTCCAGGCTGCGCAGCGAGTGACCAAATGCGGAGAGCCTTGCATAGAAGCATGGAGCGCCGCCGCCTCTGGCGGTTTAGATAGTACATGGTCGTGGTATTGTCCGCCTGGACTCGGACCACTTGACCCCGGAGGAACGGAGCAAAGGCGGTGAGAGCTAGGGCGATCCGGAGCTCCAGCAGGTTGATGTGGCATCGGGACCTCGCTGGACCAGAGGCCATGAGCCCGGTGTTCCCCAGATGGGCACCCAACCCATCAGAGAGGCATCGGTCGATAGAGAGACCGCCGGCTCGGGCGGACGAACGGGATGCCCTCCTGCAAATGATCTGGAACGGTCCACCACTGGAGAGCTGCTCCACATCCCCTGTGTCACCGACACAAGTTGATCCAAAGGATCGCAGCTGCTAGACCACTGGCTGGCCAGTCCCCACTGAAGGGGACGTATTCCAGCGGCCCAACGGACTACGCTGGTGCAGGCCGCCGAGACCCAGGAGGCGAGGAAGTCCCGGTGGCGCAATTGCCCAACCAGAAATGATCGGGCAAAGGAGGAAAGAACCTCGGCCCTGTCCGGCCGGGAGCCGCGCCTGGCTCAAGAGAGTCGAGCTGCGCCCGATGAATAGAATCACCTGCTTCGCTCGAGTTCGACTTGGCCTCGCTGATAAGGAGGCCCAGTTGAGAGCAGACCTGGAGGGCCAGATCTCTGGACCACTCCGCCTCCTTCCTGGAGGAGCTGCTATCAGCCAGTCGTCCAGGTAAGGTACACCCGACCCCTCGGCGCCCATAGAATGCTGTCACCACTGCCATGCATTTGGTGAAGACCCTGGGAGCTGGAGACAAGCCAAGGGCATGGCTTGGAACTCAAGAGGGATCCTTCCGCTAGAAGCGAAGGAATCTCTGGTGAGACGGACGGATAGGGACGTGAAAAACGGCCCTGCAAGTCCAGAGAGCAGAACCACACGTCGCCGTTCCAAGGATGGTATTATTCGAGCCAGAGTGACCATCCTGAAGGTTCGAGACCTTAGGAACTTGTTTAGGTCGTAGTAGGTCGAGAATGGGCGCCAGCCCCGTCCGCTCGAACCAGGAAGTACCTGGACACAAACCCTGGGTCTGAAGGAGGGTCCACCACCTCTCTTATCACCTCCTTCTGGAGGAGGAGAGCATGTCGGCCTCGAGAGCTGCCAGTGAGGCTGGGGATCCCGGGCCCCGAGGGGCAAACAGCTCTGAAGGGTGGTGCCTGCTCGAATTCCAGAGGCAGGCCTCTTCCCACCACCTCAAGACCCACCTGTCCGTGGGAAACAGCGGACCAGGCGGAACGGAAGTGCGGAGCCTGTCCCCACGGGGGACCCATAGGGGCTGACGGAATGGGGGACACCTCAGCCCGTCATGGGCAGGCTTGGAGGAGGGACCGGCCGAGGGACCTCCTGGGCCTTTTCCTCCTGCCTCCTGTTAGAGGAAGCCGGGCTTGGGTTTGGGATGCCAAGGCCGAGCCTGCTGGCACTGATGTTGCTGGGCGAGCGCGCGGGGCACAGAAGGACGAAAGGGCTTAGGCTGTGGTTTGTCGGCCTTGTCCTTCTGAGCGGAAGAGACCGAGTCCAAGGTAGCATTGGACTCTCTCGATCCTCTGCAGGTGACCTTCCACCCCAGGGCCGAAGAGGTCAGTCCCCAAAAGGGAACATCCGCCAACTTGTGCTGGGTATCCGAGGCAAAGGTGGATATCCTCAGCCAAGCCCGCCGACGATAGCCACGCGTCGCCACCCGATCTGGCACATGAGTCCCCTATATCCAAAGCAGTCTGGAGCTGCTGTTTGGCCACTGCCCTGCCCTGGTCCCGCACCTGCTTGACCGTAGTCTGCAGATCGGCGGAAGATGAGGGATGACCTCATCCAGGGAGCCCAACAGGGCATGAGAAAAATGTGCCATGAGGATGGCCGAACTGGCCTGACGAAGGCCGAGAGAGGACGCAGCGTAGACTTTTCACCCGACATAGTCCAATTTCTTGGACTCCTTGTCAGGAGGTTTGTCCACATCCCTGGCGCTAAGCCGGCGCTACCGGAAAACGCTGTTGGTAAATCAACCCCTCAGCAGAGGGGTGCCTGAAAACCGGACAAGGAACCGTAGGGGACCGTGATACTTCCTGGCCATCCTGGCCGAAGGCTCAGGGCAGGAAGCAGGGCGCTGCCAAAGTTCCAGTGCGGACCCACTATGGCCTCGGCCACCGGAAAGGCCTCCGTCGGAGAATCCCTCGGTCCAGAATCTCCGTGAGGGATACCTGTCCCGCTTGAACGGGTTCGAGCTCCATCCCGTGGACTCCGAGATGAGCCGGTGAGCCTAGGAAGGACGACGGGTTATCGCCCATTGACTGACCTCCTGAAGACTCCAAGTCCAGTCGCTTGGAGAAAGGAGGAATCATCTTCGGACCTCGAAGAGTCCTCAAGAGCTGCCTCTGGCCTGAGGCACCCTTCACCTGCCGAGGTCGGTCGGGAGTGAGGGTAACTGACAGCCGATGGGGTAGACCCTTAGCCGACCGAGAATCCTTGGTCGGAGCCCCAATTGGTGGCTGTGGAGGCGGAGGTTCCACCGGAATCGTGGAGCAGCTGGTTTTGGCGAACAACCGGCCTGGCATAGGCTCCCTCGGATAAGTCGAGGGGTTGTGTCGGCCGCCCGGTGACAGCCAATAATGGCCGGGAAGGCGACGGGTCGGCTTACTCCCGCCAGGAGGAGTTGTTGCAACATAAGGTCTCTCGTGACTGCCGACGACGACGCCGAAGCTTCCCTCATCCGAGGAGGAGGACGAGGCCGCCGCGACGCGCTTACCGCGTGCCGAGACCGAGACCGCCATGACGGTGGGATCGGGCTGGACCGCCAAGTGGAGACCCAGACCGAGAGAGTCCCGGAATTTCCGAGGTCGGTGCGGGAGGTGTCGGCCGAACCGCACTCCTTCGCTCGGATGGTGCATCCGAGGGCCCGGAACCGGAGGCACAGGCGAGCCCACGGATCTCAATCCTCCCGGGGAACCGGGAGAGGGAATCTCGGCTGCAAAGGCGACAGCTCGTTCAATGGGTCGAGAAAATCTCGACTTCATCGGGGAGTCTTCGTCAACTGACCTGACGGGACACCGTGGAGGCCAGTGGTCAAGCTGACGGGTCGACCGACGCCGTGCCCGACGCCCGGGAGAGGGACCTTTCCCGCTTCCCAAGAGGCGCCGACGGAGGGACTTACCCTGTCCCTCTTTTGGACCGAGAATAAGGTCCTCATAAGCGTAGGCCCTCTCCTTTAGTGGAGAGGGACAGACAAAGCTCCTTAAAAGAAGCCGTGTAAGAAGAGCCCAGAGAGAGCGGGATAAATGCCGCGGCCGAGGAAGATACGGCCTGCGCCGCCTCCTCTTCGAGGGCGACCATCCGCTTGAGCTGATCCGCCGAGCCCGCGCCGCGGACACCGCCAACCGGGCCTCCTTGGACTTCACCGGAGGGAAACGCTTCTCGGGACGGCCCAGTTGCAATCGGGCAGCACGGTCTTCGAGGACGTAGGCCGAGAAAGATGAGCTCAGGTCGCAAGCCTGCGGGTCGTGCTCAAGGCCTAAGCAGTAGACACACGTGGAGTGTGGATCCGTCCGAGACATCTTCTGCCCGCATGGGCATCTCCGAAATCCGGGAGTCGATTTGTCCATCGCAGCTGAGGGATCAAGACTGGAAGTCTTTTCGCGAAAATTTATTTTTAACCGCAAACGGAGAAATAGGAACTAGTCTCAAACGCAGAGCGTTAAGGAGGGAACCTGAGCTTCCAAGCGGTAAGGAAGATCTGGCGTCATGGGGCGGAGCCGAGAGTTATACCACCCGGGTGGGTGGGAGGAGCAAGCTTGAAGACCTTCCGGCAAGATTTAAAGCGGCAAGGATACCTGCCAATGAGTGTGGATGAACAACATATCCATGTCCCTAGAACTATAGGTTTTCTCCCTCTGTGATTAGCTCAGTAAATCCTGGAAAGTAATTTCCAAAAATCACAGGTACAGGTAAATTAGGCACTACCCCCACTTTCATTTGGTGTGACACACCCTTAATGGTCAGAGTCATGTGAGTGGTGGGATAGTATACAGTGTCCCCGTGGATGCAGATGACACCAGTACCTGGTCCTTTTGCACAGTGTTTTCCCAGCACTTCAACATGCACTAGGGTCTGTCTGCTTCCCGAATCAATAAGTCCCTTTACAGCCTTATCTCCCACATTGACATTTGTTAACTTCTTGCCCCAATTTGCTAAGGCCAAACCTGCTCCAGTGTTACCCTCCTTATTTTCATGGCAGTTTCTTGCAATATGGCCTGGCTTGTTACAGTTATAGCAAATGAAGTCTTTGGATGCAGATTTGTTACCCTCACCAGAGTTTTTATCTGATCTGGAGTTAGGTCTGAAAAAAAAGAAGATCTTACCTTGGCTGTTACTTTACTGCTGCGTGGCCTGTCTGGTCATCTGACAGTCCCTGGCCAAAGAAACAGCCTTTTCCCCACTTTCAGGTCGGTGTTCTTTTACCCAAAACTGCATGTCTGTAGGCAGGATGATGATGAATTGCTCCACTGCAAATAAGTCTATGATCTGTGGAACTGTTTTGCCCTCTGGTTGGAGCCATTAAATGAGTTCTCTGAGTCGGGTGAAGGCTTCTCGAGGATTGTCGACCGAGTGGTACTTCAAGGACCGGAATCTTTGCCTGTGGGTCTCTCCTGAGATGTCATATCTTTTTAGGATCTCTCTTTTCACAAAGTCACAGTTTTCTGACTGTGCAGTATCCATATTGCTGTAGGCAAGTTGGGCTTTACCTGTCAAGCAAGTTACCTGCCTAATTGCCCATTGCTGTTTTGGCCACTGGCAGGCTGTAGCAACCCTTTCAAAACTTGCCAGGTATGCTTCAATATCATTCGAATGACATAACTTTTGTAAGTTTGAAGTCTCTTCAGTTTTTCTGACTTTTGTTGCGTTGCTCTGCTGGACCTGTGCCAGATCCTCCAGCTTTGATAGCTTACATGGCATCCAGCCATCGCTGCACCTCTTCTCTTCTCTGCTGCTCCTGTCATTGCATCTGTTCTTTTCTCTGCTTCTTTGTCTCTCTTTGTCGTATAGCCCACCATTTGAAGAAGGCAGCTAGGCTTTCAGGTTCCATCCCTGCCTGTTCTTCTTCCATCACTGGTTCTGGCTGTACAGTCTCAGTGTGGACTTGTGTTTCTGCTTCTAGTTTGGCTGCAATTCCTCGGGTAATCACTCCTGGGCTTGCTGCTGCAGGATCCATACTTTTTTTTTACGCTTCCCTGGTATCAAGTCTAGTACCCACACATAAAACTTCTGGCTTCAAGTTTGCACGGCGTAAATTCCATTTAGTCTGACACCATCTGCTGTCAAGGCACAGGTCAGGAAGCGAGAGAAAACCAGCAGTTATAAAATTTGCAAGTAGCATTTTATTATTTCCACTAACAATAAAATAAAAACAAATGTACAGAATGGTTTATAAACACAAGCAGTTCAAACAAAGTCCTTCTTCTGAGGGTATCTCTAATTCTAAGTTTCAGTCTCTCCCTCCAACAAACATTGCCACTCTTTTTATAAGAAGTCTTTGCTTGACAATTAACTTCTTCATTCTGAGCTTGTTAAGAAAATATCCTGTTTCTCACAAGATGTATTAGAACTTTGTCATTTTAGGTGCAACAAAATAGAACATGGTGTCCCATAACTAATCTCCTGTTGACAGCTCTGCAAATGAGCATGTGCTGCATCTCAAGGTTAACCCCTTGAGTTCCAAATAGCTTTTTGCAAGCATTTCTACAAAATAAGTATACAGTTTCAAACAAAGGGATCCCAGTTTCATATACAGATGCACATATATTTTATAACCACAGATAAGCAAGGATGAAGAAGAGACAGAAACATCCAAGTGAAGGTAGAGAGATAGTGAGAGGGGGAGGAATCATGAGACCACTGGAGTGATCAATTCCTAGGTCTCACAAGAAAATCTGATTGCACAATCAAACATACAAGAGACAGAAAAATAGAGGATAGAACAGATCATTGCATTTAACTCTTTCTGCGAAACAAAAGGGACAGGGCCTCATTCAACCCTATCAAAAGTATGTCATTATCTCATGATACCATCAATGTGATATCATCTCGTAATTCAAGTTCCTGAAAGGGATTAACAACGTAAATAGTGAGGAACTGTGGAGTGAGGGGGTGGATCCTTTGTAAACTAGCAGTTCCTGCTCAAAGGTATTTGTAATCCTAGATTTCAATAAAATAAATAAAAAAATAAACTATTTAGTATAAGTAGTAGATCAAGAACACTTGGGCACAAGTGGAAACTGATGGGGGAGAGAGAGAGAAAGGTTTATTTTACAGAAAGGGTGGTGAAGCCATGGAACAACCTGCCAGCTGATGTGGTGGGTGCCAAAACTATCAATGGTTTCAAAACATGGATGGGACAGACTGAAAGGCTTAGTGGTCACTCAGGGTGATAGCGGTAGGGTGGGGAGCATGGGGGTGGGTAGTGTGGATTAGAATCCTGTATGGACAACAGGTCCCAGGTTTGTTAGAGTTCATACGCAGCCTGGATGGACCAGTGTTTTTTTTTTCCTGCCATCATTGTCTATGTTTCTGTGTAATATCGTTGATGTGATGTCATCATTTTGTATTACCATCGACGTGCTGTCATCATTCTGTAATACCATCAATGTGACACCTTCTCCTAATACCATCAAAGTGTCATTATCTTATACCACTGACGTGACATCAGCATTTCATAATAGCATCGACATGATGTCATGATCTCATAATGCTTTCCACATTATGTCTTTATCTCGTAATGCAACTGATGTGATGTTAGCATCCTGTGATACCATCAATGTGACATCAGTATCTCATTTCGTAATGCTATCAACGTGATATCATCATCTCGTAATACCATCCTGACATTATTTTATAATATCACTGATGTGAAGTCAGCATATCATAATACCATCATGTCATCATCTCGTAATGCCTTCAACGTGATATCATCATCTCATAATACAGCTGACATGACGTTGAAACGTCAGTCAGTCGCACGACATCTTGGGTTTGGGTCAGTAAGACGGCTGCTGCACTTTTTGAATGTTGAGTTGTATCGGAACTGCATTGTGACCGCTTTAGCCTTTAAAAGTACAACACATGAATATCGTCTGTGAGCCTAAGACATTTTTGGAATGTTGCTGTTTAAACTGGGAATTGTGAGTTTCATTAAAGAGCAACTTTCCCAGTGCTGCCCCCAAGAAGCATAAAGAAGCCTTACCTGCCCCCAAATGAAATGCTGCTAATTGTTACTGCCCCTATTTAGGAAGGGAAGGGATCATATTTTGGCTCCATGGAGCTGCACTGTGTCGATCCCTTCCACTTCCTGGTGTGTTTGCAGACCACAATCTGCCCCCGATCTGCCCATATGCTACCACGTTTTGTGACGTCACTACATGGAGAGCACAGGGGCATGCTCCATAGACATGAATGGGGCCATTTCTGAAAGCGAAATTTCCGTACTTTAGATAGCCATACAGAACAAATCATGGCTACCGCTTAACTACCTTGTTCATCATTCACCTCCCTGAAGTGCACTGTGTCCTGGAACTTAGAGGCCCGGATATTCAGACTGTGCCAGGCTGTGGTGCAAGCCTGGACGCAGCGCAACTTGGCTGCACACGGGCGTAGACAGGGTGATATTCAACGGAGCTGCGCCATGGCACAGCATCGCTGAATATCGCACCCTGGCCACCCGCAGTGCGCATGGTGCAGTGGCACTGCGCCAGCGCAAGGTGCCAGAGTGGAGCAGGGGGATGTGCTAGCGCAAGTTCCGTAGTGCTAGGCGCAACAACCGCGATATTCAAAAGTGCACATGCAAATGGGGCCATAATGCATGCAAAGGTGCAAATGGGGCCATTTGCATTATGGTCTCATCTCAGTGTGCAGGTGCGCCCGACCCTGGAGAATCCTGGCGCCTGGCGCCTGCCAGGCTGCAACTGTCAGGGACCGACGCCCCCTGCACATCATGAAAAAGTGCCCCAATGCCCAAACATGGGCATATGTTGAATAAAATAATCGTCCAATATCCCTGGTGGTCCAGTGGACCGCTCGCAGCCTGATCGCAGGCATATGTAGATGTAAATAATCATCCAATATCCCTGGTGGTCCAGTGAACTGCTCGCAGCCCGATCGCAGGCACATGTTGAATAAAATAATCGTCCAATATCCCTGGTGGTCCAGTGGACCGCTCACAGCCCGACTGCAGGCATATGTAGATGTAAATAATCGTCCAATATCCCAGGTGGTCCAGTGGACCGCTCACAGCCCGATCGCGGGCATAAGTTGAATAAAATAAACGTCCTATATCCCTGGTGGTCCAATCGTGAACCAAAAGCGGCCTAAAAAAGTAGGCAGAAGTACATTTTTTTGTTAAAATGGAACCACAAAAATGGAACAGCAAGGCTGTTCATCCAAACTGCAAACTCAACCATGGTCAAAAAGTGGGTTTTACAGTTTTAAACGTAGTTCCTGGAACTGTTTGGGAACTGTGAAAAATGCCAACGATCATTTTTTTCTGCTACAACAGTTAGGAAGAGATAGCAAACATACAGTATATTATAGGGGCATGGTAGCCCCCCCCAACCCCATAGTTAAGGTTGAGTAGGCTATTTAATGTTCCAGAGGACCTGGAGTAAGATGTTCCTGAAACGCCTGGAGGCTGTACAAGACAGCCCTCATCTCCAGGACATCTACATGCAACTTGGCTTCCACCTGGGTCCATGAACCTTGTGTCTGACAGGGTCCCAGGTGCACCCACCCCCACCCAGAGTTGGAGACATCCATGGTGAGGATCTGTTTCGGAGCTGGAATTAGGAATGGAATGCCCTTTAATTTATGGTCCAGCCACCAGGTCAGTGCTCTCACAATGGAGTTGTGATGAGAACCATTTGGCCCATTTGGTCAATCAGCCCATCCCACTGGACCCTTAATGGCCACTGAGGGATCCTCATGTATAAGCAGGCCAGTGGCACAGTGACAAGCCACAGGGCAATACTCTAAACTGTTAATGCTCCCCTTCCAGCATAAAGCACAGACACTGATTGTGAGCTTTTCTGATCTTGATAAGAACGTATGCATCCTTCATAACTAGGGTGCAAAGCCAGTCCCCTGTTTGCAACAAAGGAATCAGAGCTTGAAGGAAGACCATGTAAAATTTCTTGCATTCTGTGTAGAAGTTTAGGCCTGTCAGATCCAAAACAGGCCTCAGATCTCCTGTCCACCTGGGAAACAGACAGTATCTGGAATAGAACCCTTTGTTCTTCTGCCGAGGAGAAACAGGTTATATTGCACGTTTGTGTATTACAGCCTACATTTCTTTCAGAAGGGATGAATGTTTCGGATGACAACTGGAAGGGGGCAAAGGATGCTCTGGAGGAGCCTCTAATAGCTCCGCAGCATGCCCACTGCAATTATCTGCAGGACTCATTCGTCTGTTGTGACCTCCCTCCACTGTTTGAGATGTAGGAAGAGTCAGCCCCCTACAATCCCCCCTGGAAGCAACAGTGGTGTGGGGACAATCTGAATCGAGTCAGGCTGAGCTGGTGGGGGGCATCTCCACCAGCTCCAATGGTCTTGGGTGCTTCTGAATAGGCATCAGTGGGGAGGGGGCCTGACAAGGGCCCACTACCCTTACCTCGGTCTTGCTGATGGTGGGCTTAATGGCCACCGCAGGCAACAGGCTGATGAAAGGAACCCCTTCCAGGGCCCTTAGCAGGCATGGGATAAAGAGATCCGACAGACCTTAGTGTAATTTTAGGTGTTTAAAGGCCTCTCAACACCTTTAAAACATCACAGCCAGACAGTTTGCTCCCTCTAAAAGGGACATTTAAAACTGCTTGCTGTACATCATTAGTAAATCCAGCTACCCTTAGCCAAGAATGACGCCTCATGCAAATGGCAGATGCAGCCACCCTGGCAGAAGTATCAGGCACATCATATGCTGAGCAGAGCAAGTGGCTGCCAACCTCAGCACCCAAAGTCAGGGTTTTAACCAATTCATTCTTGGCAGAGCCTGGGCAGCAGCTTTAGCAGCCTTCCATAGGCTATTCTGATATTTAATCTTATGGGTCTGGTAATTTTCAATTCTGAGGCCTTGTGAGGCAGAGGCATATATGTGCTTACCCATCACATCCAGCCTCCTGGATTCTTTGTCAACAGGCAGAGTACTCATGTGTTTAGGTGCCCTGGCTCTATCATGAGCAGCCATAATAACCACGGAGTCCGTTTCTGGTTGCTTGGCATAATAAGGCCTGGCAGAAGGAGCGTGCTTATCAGTCTTTCTTGGTAAAGCTGGCAATACGTTAGGCCTGTACCATGCAGCAAATGCATCATCCTCCAGTGCAGGGTAAACTGGAGGAATAACAGTGAATGGAGTACAAGGTACCTCTAAAAACTCCATCAGATTTTTCTTTGTGGAGTCATTCTCCTCCACAGCAAATCCCACAGCAGTCTGCATTTGCTGCAGCACAGACTGAAACGTAGGATCCTCTGGAGGAGATCTGGGGGTGTATATACCCTAGAATCCTCACTATAGGTAGACGGGAGAACTGGAACATGGACCATACTGTTCTTCCTCATAACTCTCCTCCATAATGAGGTCAGGATTATATTCTACCTCATCGTCAAACTCCCTGTCGATGACAGGAATCGAGGACCGTGCTGGCGATGCCGGAGGTGGTTGAGAAGGAGGTATTTGCGGTGTATTGGAAGATGGCATCAACAGTGGCTGAGAACCAGTAATACCTACTGATGATAACACAGGCTGCACAGGTAAGCCTGGTAAAATACATTGTATCATCTCTGAAAATGACACCAGTACCGCCTGAGTATCCACGACTCCCCGGCCAGGGTCCGTGACAACTGAAGTTGACAAAGGTGATGTACCATCCATAACAGGTATGGCAGTGCCTAAGCCAAGCCACAACCTTGGTGTCTTGTCAACGGTCAGGGGGGCTGGTGTCACCGCTGTCGGAGTGGTCGATGATGTTTGAATACCTGAAAGCTGCAGCACCAACCGGGACCTCATCAGGGAAGAGGATCTCTCTTTATCCCTGTACTTGTGCTTATGGCCCAGTGATGAAGGTCATCAGGATGATGACTGATCCATCTTTCTGTCCTTAAGCTTTGCCTGTCACAATTCAGTTAACAGAGCAGGTGACGCAGAGTTCTGGATTTGTGCCTTCTCCATAGCTACTAAAGTTTTCTCCAAAAGAAATGTTTCCAGTGCTTTCCTTGGGCTTCACCTAATAGCTTGGTGAAAAGCTCTGGCAGATCTCACAGGCTTGAACGTTGTGAAAGTGGCCTAGGCAGCAGGCACACACCTTGTGTGTGTGTCGTCTTTAAAAAGTTTCTCTCTGTACTCAAAGTACTGAAATAAGGTTGTGGATTTCGACGACATACAGAGACAATGCTGTAACATTTAAGTTTAAGAAAAATACAGAAAACAGCTACGGCTAGTTGGCGATGTTTCCGCAGCAGGTCTGAGGAGGATGATGAACGTTGGGAAAAGAACTGAGGAGAGATAAGGCTGCCCATGTTTATATAGATGTTGATGCATTATGTTGTTGTGGGTGGCCCCCGACTGGCAAATGTTTCTGTGTGGTCCTAGCACTGACGCAGGTATAGTTCCAAAGGTGTGGCCTACAGGTGTGGCCTAATGGAAGAGATATCCTCGAAGAAGATCAAAGTTTGATCCATCCACCAATGGCAACAGCTGTCATTATTCAGAATCACAGAAACATAAGCTGAAAAGTTCATGCGCTGATTCAAAAATCGACCATTTGAACTGCACTCACTCATTACAGCCCACAGCTGATCAGGGGCTACCTTTGCCGGAAGTCAAAAGTATATACCCATTTATCCCTTTGTTGCCCCTTCCTTGTTGTTACCCATTCCCCTGTGCCCCCTCCATCTCTTGTTACCCCTGCACCTTCCTTTGTGCCCCCTTCCTAATTTATTTATCTTTTGTTTACCGGGTGAGCATATGAGCCAACGGCCCTTTTTCATATGTGACCTGAGACCATTACAATGAATAGTCAAAAGTGTAATAATGTTACAAAAACTGCATACACAAAATACATATAACAGACATTGAGCGTTATACAATACAATCATAACAATTAGATTCAATTAGAAAAAAACAACAGCATTGTACTTGACTAAGAAGATGTCGTTTTGACTTTCTTTTAAAAAGATCATGGCTTATCCCTGATACAAATTCAGTAGGAATGTCATTCCAGTGTTTAGGAACTTGAGTGGAAAAGGCTTGGTCCCCTATTTTTGTTTTAGTCCTACATATAAGCAGTTTTGGAGTCACACTTGATCTTAAATCTGTAGTCATTTCCATAGCCTGTAGTAATGAAAAGAGGAGGGAATTTTCATTTTGTCTCAATACTTTATCAGTTGTACAGCACAGAGTATAAACTCAGTACAATTTAGGTGGAAGCCAACCTAAGATTTAGTACAATGTGCTGTGGTGACTATTGTACGTCAATTTATAAACAAATCTGCAGATACTGTGATACGTTAATGTGAGGTCTGTCAATTGTTTGGATAGAGCAGTGAATAAGAAAGAATTATAATTTAATTGAGACAGTAATATGCTTTGAGCTATAGCAGTTCTAGCTTGTAATGCTAGTGAATTCTGAATTTTAAAGAGCACCCCAAATTTTTGATTAACCTGCCTTGTTATGTTTCCTATGTGATCTGCATAAGTTAGTTGAGAATCCAGATATATACCCAAATACTTGAAATGATGTACCTGCTCTAAGGTTATTCCTTTATTGTGCATTATAGTTAAGTTTCCTGACTTTTTCAATTTTTGTTTCGAGCCAAACAACATACTCTTTGTACTATTTAAGGACAATTTAAGTTTTGTTAACCAATTTTCAAGTTCTTGAAAATCTCTGCTTAGATTCAGAGTTGTTTTCTAACAGTTGGAACTTTTGTATAAGATTATAGTGTCCACGTATAAAAGTTTTTGAATGTTATTCAATTTAGCAAGAATTTTATCTATAGTTATTGTAAAGAAAAGCGGCCCTAATATTGATACTTGTGGGACTCCATGCTCCAAGATCCTTCCACTAGACAGGGCTCCACTGTGAGAAACTTTTAACTCTCTACCAGTAAGATAACTCCTTAACCAATCCAAAGGTAAGTTAGTCAAACCCTTATCTGCCAGGCTCCTGAGCAGCAGGCAATGGTCCACCAGGTCAAATGCCTGAGATGGGTCCACGAAAACAGCACCAGTGAGCTCTCCTCTATTCATTGCCTCACTGATGTGATTCATGAACCTGGCCAAGGCAATGCCAGTATTGTGATACTTTCTGAAGCCATGCTGCTCGGGAGCCCTTAACCCACCCTGACGTAGATAAGTGGAAAGTTGCTCATTAATTATCTTTTCTAAGATTTTACCCAAGGGATGAAGCAAAGAAACTGGGTAGTAGTTGCCTATATCCTCTGGGTTTCCTCCCTTAAAAAATGGAAATTACGTACCTACCGTAATGCTTGATCTTCTTGGACAAATACTCCACCACTCATTCAGATTAATGGGATCTACGCCGGAGGCGCTAGGACCCAGCAGCAGCAAACTTTTCAAGAGGGCCAGCGCCAGAGATGGAGCTGTGAGTAAGCAGCACCGCGAGCCCCGGCTAGTGCGGTAAAGACTATCTTGGCGTCGACCCTCCAACCACCTCAGTACCTTTTTTCTGAGGAGGTGCAGCGTAACTAACCTAGAAGGACTAACCTAAAAACGGTCATAAGATAGTCCAAATGTCCCGTGTAAGAAGGGTCAACAATGAAGTCTTCACAGCCCAGCCATTGAGGGAGTGGAGACCAAAAACAGAGAAGTGAGCTTGGGTGATGGTGGGTGGGTGTGTGAATGAGTGGTGGAGACTTCGTCCAAGAAGATCAAGAATTATGGTAGGTACGTAATTTCCATATCTTACTGGACTTAAAGTCTCCACCACTCATTCACACTAATGGGAGAGTACCGAGCTAATAATCCCCCGAGATGAGTGGCAGGAAATAATAGCTCACATACTTAGGACAGAAGTCCATTAAGAATAGTCCTGCCAAACGACAGACGTCGTCTGGCATGGACATCCAAGGCACAGTGCTTAACGAAAGTATGCACTGAGCTCCAGGTAGCCGCACTGCAAATATCTGCAATGGGCACGTTGAGGAATTCTGCCAGAGATGCCGCAACTGCTCTAGTAGAGTGAGCGTACACTCTGCCTTCCAGCTTAACCTGTGCCATAGAATAGCAGTGGTGAAGGCATGCCACCAACCATGCTGAAATGCATCTAATAGCGACAGGTTGACCCAACTGGGTCTCACTGAAGGAAACAAAAGTACAGTTACGTAAGAACTTACCATAACAGTAGATCTTCGAGAAAGGCTCTTGCAATAGGTAATTACAGATAGGAATGAGTCCCAAGCAGTCTGGAACAAGAAGAAGCAAATGGGAGGAGGAAACTACCCAAATATAGACCCTCTGGCTGTGAAGGTCTTAGGAAAGGAGACCTTGCAGAACAGCAAACCCGAAGCCAGCTCTACGTCGAGAGGCAATGTCCAAACTGTAATGTTTCATAAAGGTATGGAGAGAAGTCCAAGTTGCGGCAGCACAGATGTCCACCGCTGACACATTCTTGAAACAAGCAGCAGATGCAGTGACCCCTCTGGTGGAGTGGCCTCTGACTTGACCCGGCAGGGTCTTGTTGTACTTGTCATAACAGAAAGTGATACAATGAGCCAACCATTTAGATAGGCACTGCTTAGAAACGGCATTGCCTTCTCTTTTACGAGCAAAAGAGACAAACTGTTGATCAGTCTTTCTGAGATCCTTCGTCCTGGTAGTGTAGTACCTCAGAATTTGGTGAACATCCAAAGTATGCAAGAGGTACTCCCCTTGATTGGAGTGCTGCATAAAGAAAGCAGGCAGCTCCATGGATTGATTCAGTGTAGATTCCGCTACCACCTTGGGGAGAAACTTAGGGTTGGTACGCAGAGCCACACGCTCCTTGTGAAAAATCAAATATGGGATTTTGCACATGAGGGCTTGGAGCTCGGAAATCCTTCGAGCAGAAGTAATGGCCACAAGGAAGAGAGTCTTCCATGAAAGGAACTTTAGGTCTGCTGAGGCTGCCGGCTCGAAAGGAGGTAGAGTAATCAATCAATCAATCAATCAAATCTTTATTTATTCAGGCGAGCATCATTGAGCAAGGCTCATTTATAAGATGGACCTGATAAGGTCAAGGTTCAACAGTTGATAAACAACAGATACATCAATACACTTATATAAACAGTTATACATACAGAGAAAAAAACATTTATAAACACAGTGATGTACAGTAAAATTCACATGATAAAATGGGTTATAGGAAAGTTAAGCTAATATTTACAGTATATACATATCCCAGTGGAGGGGCCATGGCAAACACACAGCATAATGTAACACTAGGATGGTGGAAGGTATTACTGGGTGCTATAAGATGGGGTGTCTGCCTGGGAGGGAGAACTGAAGAACAAAGATTATGCCATACATGGTGAATTTTTGGGAGGGAGATTGTGAGATAACAAAGCTAGCTCTAGTGGTAGCAACTGCATTTCTCTGTGAAGAAAACTGTACAACGCTGTTTAAAGGATGCAAATGGTATAAGATTGGACAGTTTTAGGGATTTTTGTAGGTGTTCCATGCTATAGCTAGAGAATAGCTGATTGCTGCCTCCCTAGCCAGGTGTTGAATTTGGGCAATTTGAACAGGATGATGTTGTTGCTTCTTAGGGCATAGGAACTAGGAATGGTCTGGGTGAAGCAGTCCAGAATATAGTTTGGAAGTTTTTTTGATAACGCTCTGTAAGTCCATAGAGCTGCATTTCTGTTCCTTCTGAGGTGTAGGGAAACCCATCCAACTGCAGAGGCAGTGACACCTCTGGTGGAGCTTCTCAAGGATAAAATTCAAATCCCAAGGAGGGGCAGGAACCTGAATTGGGGGTCTCAAGTGGAGGACCCCTCTAAGAAAAGTCTTGGAGACTTCCAGATGTGCAAAAGTCCTGTCCCCAAAAGGAACATGGTAAGCCGAGATGGCCGCCATGTGAACCTTCAGAGAGGAATGACTGAGACCCAGATCAAAGAGGTGTCACAAGTAACCCAAAAGCCACCCAACAGAGCAAGAGAATGGCTCAAAATCTTTGGAAGTGGCCAAATGGAGAACCGTTTTCATTTCATGGCATAGGTAGATCTAGTGGAGGGCTTTCTGGCATCCACCAGAATCTCAGCCACCAGCAGGGAAACCCCAAATCGGGCTTCAGCTATGTCTGCAGGAGCCACGCGTGCAACAGAAGGGACTTGAGGCCTGGATGACCAGGGTCCCCTGATCCTGGGTCAGCAAAAGATGTGACAGAGGAAGAGGAAGCAGAGGTTCCTCTGAATACTGTTGCAGAAGAGAGAACCAAACTTGCCTGGGCCAGAAAGGAGCAATTAGGATCATGCTAGCTCCTTTTGAGCCGAGTTTCTGTAAGACCCTCGGAGTCAAGGGGATCGGGGGGAAGGCATAGACAAATCTGCTCTTCCAGTCTAGAGATACAGCGTCTCTCAAAAAAATGCTGTGCCCTGGAGCGAGCGAGCGAGCAGAAGTCAGAAGTTTTGCTTTCTGAGGAGACACGAACAGGTCTACCTGTGGTGTTCCCCAATGTAGGAAGATATCGTCTGCTACCCCTAAACCAGTTCCCACTCATGAGCGTGAGCAGACAACCGACTGAGGTGGTCTGCCAACGTGTTCTCGACCCCCGGGATGTGAACTGCCGTGAGGTGAAGGTTGTGCTGCACTGCCCAATCCCAAACTCACACTGCCTCCCTGCAAAGAGGGTAGGAACGAGTTCCTCCCTGTTTGTTGATGTACCAGACCACACACATGTTGACCATCTGGACAGCCAGATGCCCAGGGGGCAGATACAGATGCAGAGCCTGAAGAGCATACAGCACAGTCCCGAAGCTCGAGCACATTGATGTGGAGTGTTTTCTTGAGCCTGGACCAGCAGCCCTGGGTCCTGTGAGACCCCAAATGGGCTCCCCAACCCTTGCCCAAGGCGTCTGTAGTCAGCGTCTGGGAGGGGGGAGCAAGGCAGAAGGGAACTCCCCGGCAAAGGTTCTCCTGAACTATCCACCATTGCAAGTCCCGAGCCATGGGATTGGAGAACTAGTTGATCTAGGTCGTCTACCAACTGATCCCACTGAGACCGAAGCATCCACTGAGAGATTCTCATGTGGAGCTGAACGCGAGGGACTGTCGGAATAGCAGCCGCCATGAGCCCGAGGAGGTGAAGGACTGACCTGGCGCTGACCTGCCTGCGGCTGGACAACAGGCTGACCTAAGCCTGAAGTGTGGCCTCCCTGTCCAGTGGCAGGAATGCTATGCCGGAGGTCGTGTCCAGGATCGCCCCGATAAACTAGAGCCTGTAGGACGGGAGCAGATGGGACTTGGCCTGGTTGACGATAATACCCAGGCTGATGAAAACCTGCAGGGTAAGGGAAAGGAAGCGCAGGAGCTCCTCCCTGGACGTGGCCGCCTGGAGCCAGTTGTCCAGGTATGGGAGAACCTGAACCCCCTGGGTACGCAGGTAGGCCGCTACCACCGAAAGGCATCTGGTGAACACTCAGGGCACCGAGGAAAGACCAAATGGGAGGGCCTTGAACTGGTAGTGGTCCCCCTGGAACGAAAAACGCAGGTATTTGTGGTGGGAAGGGCAAATAGGGATATGCAGGAAAGCATCCTGCATGTCCAGAGCGCACAGCCACTGTCCTGGCCAAAGAAGGGGCAGAAAACTCTGCAGAGAGAGCATTCTGAACCTTTTGTACTCCACAAACAAGTTCAGGGAGCTGAGATTGAGAATCGGCCACACATCTTCTAACTTCTTCGCGACCAGGAAGAAATGGGAGTAGTAACTCGTCCCCCGAAGATGGGGTGGGATGGGCTCTATTGCCTCCTTCAGAGGAAGAGAGGATATTTCTTCCTGGACCAGAAGAAGGTGTTCTGGGGAGTAAGGCGACCTGGGAGGGCGGTGTTTCGAGGAGGATTCCGAAGAAACTCTATTGAGTGTCCTTCTGTGATCAGCTGGAGCACCCAAGTGTTTGAAGTGATCCTCTCCCAACCCGGTAGATGGAAGGAGAATCTCCCTCCTACCAGTTCCTCTGGAAAGCCCAGAGGCTGTGGAAGACGAAAGGAGTCAGGAGGTGTGAGGCAGCATCGCGGCTGAAGCTCCCACTGCTTTTTTGGGGCGGAGGGGGCTTAGCAGCCAGAGGGGCCCAACGTTTGTTGGCCTGCTTTCCTTGAGGTTTCACCTTGGGCCAAGAACATCTGTGAAAGGGATGACGCTGAGCCTGAGGGGGTCTGTACAAGGAGTCAAGAAACTTAAGCACAGTACCCTTCTACTGTAGATCAGTGATGATGTCCTTGACATCGCCACTGAACAGCACTGAACCCCTGAAGGGCGCATCTTGGATAGCAGACTGCACTTCCGGGACCAAACCTGGCGCACGGAGCCAAGCATGATGCCACAACCACAACGAAGCCGAGTTCACCAGCAGCATCCACTGCCAGCCAGACGTGGCATGGAAGCATGTGCCTACTGGTCAACACGTAGACCGGACTAGATCAGCCACTTCCTGCTTCGTCTGAGACTCAGGAAAGGAGTCCAATTTAGTTTCCGTCTCGCTAAGGATCGCCTTCTGGTAATCCCCATGTGAGCAATGTAATTCAGGGCCCTTATTCCCAGAGTGGAAGAGGCATAGACCTTCTTCCCATACTGGTCCAGAAGGCGGGATTCCTTGTCAGGTGGTGACAAGCTCAAGTGCTTAGGGTTAGCCGTCCAGCCGTGAGCGGCGCTAATCACAACTGAATCAGCTTGAGAGTGTGAGTTTAAAGAGTCAACACCCTCCGGAGCCTGATAAAGCCTGTCCAACTTCCTAGGAAGAGGGGCTAATGCCGACGGTTGCTTCCACATAGTGGAGACAAGGTTGGCATGAGGCTCAATCCAGGGTGGCACCAGGGTAGAAGCGGTCTCGGGCAGATCCAGGAGTGCCGCGAGTTTCTTACGCTGTGGATCCGGCTCCAAGGAATGCCACTGATGAACTGCCTGGAGTTTACGCAGCAACTCCGTAAAAGAAGGATTCTTCGGAGGAGTCCTTGGCCTGGGCTTGTCTGGAGTGCGTGGCTTGTCGTTCGAATCGGAACGACCGTCGGAGTCATCCGAGGTCTCCGAGGAGAATGAAGAAGAAGAAGAAGAAGACTCCTCCTCCCGGCGTGGGGAGGAATGGACCCTTTGGGAAGCCCTCAAGAAAGCGTATCCTGCCCTGCCCTGGAATCGGAGGGATTGCCTCTGGTATCCGGAGGGGGGGGAAGGGGTCTCTCGCCTTCGAAGTAGGGGGTCTGGCACCGGGGCCGGCATCATAAGATGGCTCTCTACCTCCCTGGTGAGCTGAGCCTTCGCCTCAGCCCACCAGGAAGCCAGAATCTCCTTCAAGTCCACCGGCGGCTGAGGGGGTGGTGGAGGAGGGGGGGTACAGATACTGAGGGTATCCATATGGCGCATATCCGTATCCTGACGGTGGGAAGCCCGGCGTCGGGTGCTGGGGCACTGTGTACTACGGCGTCGGGTAAGCCGGCGTCGGGTACTGGGGTGCCGGATACTGTGGGCCTGGGTTGGACGGCATCAGATACCCAGGTACTGGGGGGTCTGCAAGAGCAGAGGGCCCCGGAAACAGCCCAGTGGGCGGATCCGGAATGGAAGGCCTGGCGGGCAGCAGGCCCGGCATAGGGGTGGCGTCCGGCAAGGAGATGTTGTCGGGCATCGGATAAGCCGGCGCCGGCATCGGCGTCCGAGGATCCAACGTCAGGTCATCTGGCCCAGCAGGAGGGAGACCCGATGGCAGCATGACTACCTCCTCTGTGTCGCCCAGGGAAGAAGGGTTACCATCCCCAGGGTCCAGCAAAGAAGATGCTGGCGCCTTGGAATGCAACGAGCGTTGCGGTGAGCTCGGGGCAATGGAGAGGCCTGAAGGGTCTGGTGTCGGCTCTAATGCTGAGTGGACATCGGAGGAGCCGACGTTTGGCTTATCAGCGGGATCCGGGCAGACATCGGAAGAACCGGCATCTGACTTACTGGACCCAGCACTCGACGAAGGCCGCGAAGGAGGGGCGGCCTTGGTGGGTGCTTTGGAGGCTGTGCGCTGCCCTGGAGGGTCGGGCGCTTAACGGCCTTACCCGGGCTGGCGTCGGAGGAGCGATCAGACTTACGAGGCGCTCAGACCAGAAGACCACCTGGTGGCAGCCTCACTGGGAGTGGCTGCCTCCTTAGACCTGGAGGCTCCCGAGGGCCTAGCATGAGCCCAACTGGAGGTTTGACACAGTCTTGGAAGCCTCCAAGACAGCTGTCGTGGAACTGCCTCCTGGGGGAGGCGTTACCTGCAGCACCGCAACCCCAGCTGAGGCCGCGGCGAACCGTTGAAGAGGAGTCCTGGTCCCAGTGCTTCTTCTTGTGGTGGCCCCATGGAGAAGTAGAAGCCCACCTGAGTTTTTTCAGCTCCTTTTCCATGGAGGTCATTTTGAGTTTAAGAACGTGTGCCTCCAGGGACTGCTGCCTCTGCTTTTGGGTGGCCGCGTTAAACTGCTGGCAGAGCTGGCACTTCTCGACGGGATGATCAGGACCTAGACAAAAAAGGCACTGGGAATGTCCATTCTTGTGCAGGAGCTGGGCGCCGCAAGAATCTCACTTGTTTTTGTGCTCGGAGGGAGTCGGGGATGACATACATGGCAGCTGAAATTTGAAGAAAAAAGTTGAAAATAGACTGAGAAACTACCGACGATTGACCGTGAAGCAGTGAACTGAACTGTGAGGCACTGCACGAGCTAATGGCGGGAAAGAACTGGAAGGCGGGTGTGGGGGACCGCCCCTTTCTACTGATATCGCCTAAAGTTGGTCACCTGACATGGGTCGGTCCCCCACCAGAGACTGCTAGCTAGAAATTTTTCCATGGGGTCCTGATGCCTGCCGGCTTCTGTCCTATCTGTAATTACCTACTGCAAGAGCCCTCTCGAAGTAAGATCGGTTGTTAAGCCTTACAAATTTCTTTTGTTCTACCTAGATAGAATCGCAGCACTCTCTTAACATCCAGAGAATGAAGGGTATGCTCCCCATCATTCTGGAAGTTCACAAAGTAGGTAGGCAGGACTAAAGGTTGGTTTAGATGGAATTCTGAGACAACCTTAGGGAGAACTACTTTGTCCTTGTGAAATACAGGGTACGGGGAGTCTGTGCAGGGCTTTAAATAATTGATTAGCAGTTTTTTTCTTGGGACAATGCTAACTGTACAGAAAGTATTTATATAGGTTTTCCAGAAGTGTTATGTTTGTTAAACACAGTGAGGCAAGTGCTATGAAGTTTCACAATATTTTAGCACTTTTATGAGCAAAACGCTAATCAATTTTTGGAGTTAAATAAATCCCTGCTGTGATCAGTGCATGTATTTCAGAAACTCTACGGGCCGAAGTGATGGCCACCAGGAAGGCTGTTTTCCAACTGAGGAATTTCAACTCTCAAGTAGCTAGAGGCTTGAACGGTTTTCGAGTGAGCATGTCTAGCACAATCTTAATGTCCCAGGCTGTGACTGGATGTCTGATACGAGGTCTAGTATGCAGAATACCCCTAAGAAAACTCTAAACTACAGATAACTGAGCCAGTGACATGGAAAGTACCGGCGCATGATAAGCTGAAATGGCACAAAGATGAACTCTGACTGTGGATTACTGCAGACCTGAATTTGAGAGGTCTAAAAGGTACTCCAAGACTTTATTTGGTGGGCAGGTAAAAGGGTTCGAAGAGGATTTTGCACACCAGATAGAGAAACGCTTCCATTGCTGTGTAGGTTTTTCTAGTGGCTGGCTTATGTGCAGCCAAAAGAATATCTGAAACCCTATCAGAAACATTGAACCTATTCACCTCTATCTCTTCAGGAGCCAAGTGTGAAGGTGAAGCGACCTCAGATTGGAATGGGCCACGGGACCCTGGGTCAGAAGGTTAGTCTGAAGGGGAAGCGCCTTCGGGAGGGTTTCCGACAGACTCTTCAGCAACGGGAACCATATCTGCTGAGGCCAGAAGGAAGCAAGGAGGATCATTTTGTCTCCCTGAGACTCGAATTTGAGAAGTACCCTCTGAATCAGGGGAAGAGGAGGAAAGGCGTATAGAAAGCATCTTATCCACTGCAGCCTGAATGCATCCTGACAGAAAATGCCAGGTCCTGGATTTCTGGAGCAGAAGAGAGGCAGTTTTGCATTGAGTGGGGACACAAAAAGGTCCAGATCTGGAGTTCCCCATTCTTTGAAGGGTGACTGAACGACGGTTAAGTCGAGAGACCACTCGTGAGCATCTGTCTCCATTCTGCTGAGATGGTCTGCCAGCTCGTTTTGTACTCCTGGTAGGTAAACCATGTGGATTAGAGACTTGTGCTCCAGGCAACATTTCCCCACTCTCATAGCTTCCCTGCATAGTGGGTAAGTGTGTGCACCGCCCTGCTTGTTGATGTAATACATCACTACTTTGTTGTCCATTTAAAGGACAATGTTCTTGTGACAGAGTATGTCCTTCAAGGCTTGGACTGCACAAAGGACGGCTCTCATTTCCACGATGTTTATGTGAAGCTGGAAATCGTCCTGAGTCCACATACCTTGGGTGTGGAGATTCTAGCAATGAGCTCCCCACCCCATGCAGATCTGATGATCCAGAGGAGCAAAGGGATATCATTCCAGAAGGTTGTCCTCCTGCAACCACCAGGCGAGTGACCTCTTCAGCAGTTCTGTCACCTTGATGAGAAAGGACTGAGGGTGAGTGATTGGGGACCACTGAGTACCGAACATCCACTGAGAGGTTCTCATATGGAGATGTGCTAAGGGTACAGTGAACACCGAGGATGCCATGAGACCCAGCATCCGTTGCATCGAGATTGCTTGAACCAAGCTGTTTTCTCTGATGTATCGGGCCATCTGTAAGATATCGCTCCTTCTGTCCTCTGGGAGAAATCCTTCACACAGGAGATGTCCAGAAGAGTTCCTATAAAGAGGAGCTTCCGGGAGGGCTGCAACTGCGATTTGTTGTGATTCAGCAGGACTCCCATGGACATGAGAAAGTCTGAGGCCGTGGCTATGGCATCCAGAGTTCCTTGTCTGGAGGGACTTGCTAGGAGCCAGTCGTCCAGATATGGAAACACTTGTTTTCTGATTTTCCTGAGATGCACCGTGAGAATTGCACAACACTTTGTAAAAACTCGAGGCGCCGAGGATAGCCTAAAGGGCAGGACTCTAAACTGATAATGTTGACTCAACGTCACAAACCTTAGGTATTTGTGGTACTTTGGGTGTATAGGAATGTGTTGGTAGGCATCCTGCATGTCCAGGGAGGTTAGCCAATTGTGCTGATGAAGCAAAGGTAGCAGGGTACCTAGCGATATCTTCTTGAACTTTTCCTTGAGAAGGAACTTAACTTTCTGAGATCCGGAATGGGGCGCATGCCACCAGTTTTCTTCAGGACCAGGAAGTAATGGGAGTAGAAAATCTGTGTTTCGTTGATCCATCGGAACTACTTCTACTGCCCTGTTGTTCAGAAGGCCTTGTACCTCGGAAGCAAGAAGGTCTGACTGTACTGCTGACAGCCTGGGCTGTCATTTGGGGGGATGATCCAGAGGGGTATCAGAAAGACTGAGCGAGTACCCCTTACGGATTATCCGGAGGACCCATTTGTCTGATGTTATAGATTTCCACTGATTGTAGAACTGAGTCAGACATCCTCCCACCGCTGAGGAGGAGTTCCCCTCGGACAGTTGAGGTGGGACCTGGGCCAGAAACTCAGAAGGTGGCACTGGGCGCTTTGGGGCCTTGTGCCTTCTGCTGCATTTTCTTTTGTGGCTGAGGGTTGTGGATTTTGTTAAAACCTCCTCTGCCCCGAAAGGAAGGATGGTTGTGAAATTGACGCTTGTTGGCACCCCCCACCCCGGGAGGAGGTGGGTGCGGGTCTAGCCGTCTTAATGGCAGACTAAGTCTTCTGTGTGGCCTGCAGAGCTTGCTCCACCTGGGGCCCAAAACAGATACATACCATCAAAGGGTAAAGCCCTGACCTGCTGCTGGGCATCATTCGTGAAGCCCAAAGTACGTAGCCAAGAGTGGCGACGGGTGCAGATGCCAGACGCCACTCAGGAAGCAGTATCGAAAGCATCCACTGCAGCTTTAACCTGCTGGTTGTTGGACTCGATATCCCTGGTTATAGTCTGAAGTAGCTCTGAATAAGTTTCTGACTCGGGCAGAGCTTCTACCATTTGTTTGAGCGAATGCCAAAGAACATACTCATATTGAGAAAAATAGCCCTGGTAGCTGGCAATACGCATACCCAGGGTGGAGGCAGAAAAGACTCTCTTACCTAAGGTGTCTATCTTGCGAGATTCTTTATTTATAGGCCGGGCTGTACATGCCTGAGGAAGGACGGCCTTATCATTCTCTGCCAGAACTACAATGGGATCAGCAAAGGCTTGTGAGGCCAATAAGGGGCGATCCTTGGGAGGGGCATACTTCCTATCTATGGACTTAGCCACGGAAGGAATGAGAGCAGGATTATTCCATACCATCTGAGAGAGGGTCTTAAAAGAGGGTTGTACCGGAGGAGTTAAATCCATAGGGATCTCCGGGACATGTAGGTATTGGAGTCCTAAAAGCTTCCCAGGATCGAATTCCGTAGTTTGGAGAGAGAGGGTAGAATTTAAATTTTTAAGCAGAGACTTAAAGGAAAGGTCTTCAACCACAGGCTCTACAGCAGGATTGATCCCTGCTCATTCAACATCGTCACCCAGTTGAAGATCTGGGTCAGGCTCAAAATCATCTCCGGCGGGGCGCTGTTGAGCCCGAGTCAAGAAGCAGCAGAAATTTGTAGCTTTCAACTTAAAATAAAACAAAATTTTATACATTCACCTTTTGAAGCACACCAGTCAAAAGAGCGATTTAGAGTTACTAAAGATGGGTAACCCAAAGAAGGATCATGCCACAGGAGGAGCTGAAAAAAGCAGAACTATCGCTGGGCCTTCTAGGACTGAAACAGTCCTACAGGCCAAAAAAGAGCCTGGTCCTATAGAAACTATGACGTCCTTAGGGACAAAATTGCAGCACTTGATTTCTTCGGTCACCACTTTGAACCAAAACGTAGACAATTTTAACAATCGTGCTGTGGTGCTTGAAACGACCGTGGATGGAATTAAAAATGAGATGGTAGAGGTTCAGAAGCAAACTGATGCCTCCACGAGTGCAACAACCCTCATGGTCAAAGAATCCTAGTATTTCCGTACCAGACTGGAATCGTTGGAGAACCAGGTGCACTCTGCTAATATCCGGATTATTGGTCTCCCTGAGGGGGTCAAAGGAGATCACCCCATGATGTTCATTCAGGACTGGCTTACAGTTAAATTAAGCCGGGAGGTAGAACAGTTTGAATGGGAGGTGCAGAAAGTCTATAGGATCACTCCCGGGGGCAGCCTACAGAATTCTGAGGAACCTAGGACACTGATGGTGATGCCCTCAGGGGTGGGAGCCCGAGACTGGATCCTTCGGTATGCCCAGAGAGCAAGCCCGCTGCATCAAGATGACCGTCAGGTTTATATCTTCCCCAACATCAGCTATTCTACCAGACAGCAGCGGAAGAGATTTGATGGGGTGAGAAGAGTATTGAGGGGAAACAGGAGTGCCCCATACGATTATTTATCCTGCTTGTCTTTGGATAACACATCAGGGTAAAGTCTAAGTTTTCTCAGATCCGGTCGAAGCGCGTAAGTGGGCCGACAGACGAAGGGCCGAGGCAAGAGATATGCAAGCCGAGGAAGGAGGTCCAGATTATGAGGAGCATGGGGACACTTGAATTGGAGGTTTCAGGCCTTGATTGATTACTGATAGCTTTTGCTACTAAGGACGCTCTGTTGCTTTCAAAGAAGACGTTACTCTGTTTTGGAGAACAGTTCAAATATTGGTTTTTGATCTCTGGGGACCTGTAATTTTGGCAGGGTTATAATTCATTGGAATTCATCCCTTTGTAGAAAGAATCGGAGTCGAGAACCCCTGGAGGCTGGACGGCGCCGTACCAAGCCTCGAAGCAGACGAAGAACATGGCGCTGAACACAAGGAAGTCGGCGCCATCGGAAACAGCCCAGCACACGGTGCCGACAGAGGCCACAGCACCAGAAGAGCCCGCGGTGCCACCGATGGCACCGTGGACAGCGCCAACAGAGCCCGTAGCACCGCGGACAGCACCGTCAGACTCCCTGGCACCACGGACGGCACCGACAGAACCCCCGAAGCCTCAAACGGCACCGAGAGTGTCCCTGGCACCGCGGACAGTGCTGAGAGTGTCCCAAGGGTCTGAAAACTGTGATTTGAGGTAAAAGAAGGAAAACTGGTAGGAGATAGAGGCATCGTTGTGGACCCCTGTGCTGCAGCCATGTGAGAGGAGAAAACACCCGAGCGCGGAGTCGACGGCACCGAAGAAGGTGCCGCATGACTAGGAAGGTCAAACCGCCCTACTCGTTCCCTGGAACGACCCGAAGGCCTCGAAGTGACTGTATCAGGCAGCTGGACCAACCTCCGAGCCCATTGCTCCATGAGAGCAGCCCACTGGTGAAACTGCTCATTGGAAGCCCCTCCAATAGGCAGGGACAGGCTCTGATGTCGAGGAGGTCAGCCACCAGAGACAGAAAAAGGCGACTCCGATAGAGGTGGAGATCGGCGTCTGGCCCCAATAACCGACCGTCGACATGCAGACATACCAGACGGCAACCTCGAGTGATGCCTTCTCTTTTTCGACTTGTGTGCCGAGGAAGTGCTTGAGGCTGAACGGTGCCGAGAGTGGGACCGTTTCCTTTTATGCTTTTGGGGGGACCATCCATTGTCAGATCCTCCCTCCGGAGAGGGCGGCGGACCGACCCAACCCGGCTGACTGAATAGCTTTCATACGAAGTCTCCCTACCGTCACCTGACCCGCTCATGGTCGACTCCATCAATGGAGGGCTGAAGACTTCTTTCTTATAATAAATAAAATTAAATATAATTGGTACTTATTTCGAAGATAAATTACAAAACAATAAACTGAAAACTAAGCTGCTAGTTTGAAGTTTGACTCCCGGTGGGTGAGTGACGTCGTCACTGAAGTGCACTCAACGGTGGGAAAAAAGGAACTGATGAAGTTGGAGGGTCGACGCCAAAATAGTCTTTACCACACGAGCCGGGGCTCACAGAGCCGCATCCTTGCGGCTCCATCTCTGGCACCGGCCCTCTTGAAAAGTTTGCTCCCGCTGGGTCCTAGCGCCTCCAGCGTAGATCCCATTAGTGTGAATGAGTGGTGGAGACTTTATGTCTAGGAAGATTTGGTATTATGACTGTTTGCTTCCACTGTTCTGGAAAGCATCCTGTTATTAAGGATACATTAAATATTTTTGTTAAAGGAAAACTGATTTGAGAGGCTATAAGCTTCAAAAACCTCGGCTGAAGATTGTTAATTCCTGCATTTTTTAATGGAATTTGGTTAATAACTTTAGTCCCTGAGAAGATTTTATTGCCTAAAAATAAAAAGCTGTTTCATGTTGAGAAGAATCTTTAGCAAGATTCTGCAAATCTTGGTCAGTGTTAGGTTGACTATACTTACTTACTTACTTATGTCTAAGGATTTTTTTTGAAATTCACTGCTTATCTCTTGTTCATTTGTTAAGTTTTTACCATCTACATGAAATTTGTTAGACTGATCTTTCGCTGATGGATTTATCAAAGATGTAATAGAGGACCAAAAGCGTTTTGGATTTTGTAAGTCAATCTATTGTTTTGCGTAATAGTTAGATTTGCTTTGCCTCAATTTAAGCTTACATTCATTTTTGAGTGTACAGTATTTATTAAAGTCCAAGCTAGAGCTCTTTGTTTCATTAGTTTAAACAATATTGGAGTAATCCACTTACTCATTGTTCCCCTAACTCTTCTAATTAATTTTGGAACATATTTATCCTGCAATATTAGAAGCTGGGTTGTAAAACAGTCAACTGCCAAATCAACGTAAGGTATTGGTTTTAAATAGCACCAGTCTATTTTCTGCAAGTCAGATAGCAATTCCTCTCTTAATTCACCAGGGAACTTTGTATAAGTGATCAAGCACGGGGGAGGTTTAATTCGCTTACATTTCCAAGTACAATAGGTAGCCAGGTGATTGCTCGTTATATCTGGCAACACTCCTTTATTGTTCACTTTAGACTGATTATTTGTTAATGCCCAATCCAAGATTGTATGATTGTTGTTTTTTTTTTAAATGAATTCTTGTAAAAGTTTGAATTAACTGACTCAAACATGCATTTGTTAATCTGAGTCAGTTTATGAGTCTGCTGTTAGATTCCAATGAATATTAAAATCACCTTGGGCTAGAAAATCACCACCAAATTGAAAACTGGCTATAAATCTTAAAAAATGATCTAAACCTTTACTGGCCAATTTAGGGGGGGGTTGTAAACAGTGCAATATTTTAGTTAATAGAACCAGCCTTGCTTTATCTCAACCAACAGCCACTCACAATCTGAGGTAAAGTCATGTTTTACCTCCATTATAGACACAGTTAGTTCAGATTTATAATAAATCAAGATACCTCCATCCTTCTTTTTGCCTGCTCTATCTTTCCTTATTATTTTCTAACCACCCAGGGTAACAACATTTGTTGGTATAGAGGGCTTCATCCAGGTTTCCATCGGACTAAGTACATCAGGATCATACTTTGCAACCCAAGCCTCTATTTCCTGTTTTTTGGGGAAGAGGCCACCCTCTTGTTGCCCCTCAACAGCCTTGTGGCACCTCCCTTTCATAGTCCCCTCCCTTAAGGGTCATGCTCTTCGCCACCTAGGGAATGCTCATTTTGTCCTCGTGCCCCCACAGTAGTCGGAGAAGTTGCTCGGTTTGGGAAGGACTGTGGACATGCAGATAAGGTAAGAAGCACTGGTAAAAATTAATTTTAAATTGTGAGAAGTAATGTCAAAAACAATCTTACATTGTATTATAAAAAAATAACATAACCCCCTTTGTTGAGAATGAGCCGATTCTCTTATCTCGTTATGTTGTTGACATCAGTAAGACACTCGAGCTTCGCTCTTGTGTCCCCAATGTCAATGATCTAAATCGGTGTTGAGAATCAGCTCATTCTCAGCCAAGGGGGTTAATTATTCTATATATTATACATGTGGAGATCTGCATATGTTTCCCATGATGCTTTGCATTATTGAGGTATGTGCAATTGTGTTTTCTTTAAAATTTGGCTGTATGGCTAATATCCTCCAGGATAACCTGTGCCTCAGGGCATTTGCTCTGGGGTTCTTTTGTAGTTTTTTTCCTTCTCTATTTTGGGCTCCCCATGACCCAAACAATACACATCCCCCTTAAGGGGTGGCAGGCTCCCTCTCCCTGGGCTAACAAACAGATATGGCACACTGATGAGTCCAAATGAGGACGAAACACATGTATGTGTCTGCTGTTCTTAGCCTTTGCTGATTGCACTGTGAGGCCTTCCGGCGCCACGCAATTCTACTTAAAGTTGAGCCAGTCCAAATTCTTTTGTGGGGATTTGCATATGTTTCCCATAAAGCTTTGCATTATTGGGGTATGTGCAATTGTGTTTTCTTTAAAATTTGGCTGTATGGCCAATATTCTCTGGGATAACCCGTGCCTCGGGGCACTTGCTCTGGGGTTCTTTTGTAGTTCTTTTCCGTCTCTATTTTGGGCTTCCCATGACCCAAACAATAAACACCCCTTAAGGGGTGGCTGGCTCCCTCTCCCTGGGCTAAGACACAGATATGGCACACTGATGAGTCCAAATGAGGATGAAACACGTGTATGTGTCTGCTGTTCTTAGCCTGTGCTGATTGCACTGTGAGGCCTTCCGGTGCCATGCAATTCTGCTTAAAATTGAGCCAGTCAAAATTCTCTCATGGGGATTTGCATATGTTTCCCATGATGCTTTGCATTCTTGGGGTATGTGCAAATTTTTTTTATTTTTTTTATTTGGCTGTATGGCCAATATCCTTTGGGATAACCCGTGCCTCAGGCATTTGCTCTGGGGTTCTTTTGTAGTCCTTTTCCTTCACTATTTTTGGTTCCCCATGACCCAAACAAAAAACATCCCCCTTAAGGAGTGGCTGGCTCCCTCTCACTGGGCTAAGACACAGATATGGCACACTGATGAGTCCAAATGAGGACGAAACACATGTATGTGTCTGCTGTTCTTAGCCTTTGCTGACTGCACTGTGAGGCCTTCTGGCACCATGCAATTCTGCTTAAAAATGAGCCAGTCCAAATTCTTGCGTAGAGATTTACATATGCTTCCCATGATGCTTTGCATTATTGGGGTATGTGCTACTGTGTTTTCTTTAAAATTTGGCTGTATGGCCAATATCCTCTGGGATAATCCATGCCTTAATCCGTGTCTCAGGGCATTTGCTCTGGGGTTCTTTTGTAATTATTTTCCTTCTCTATTTTGGGCTCCCCATGACCCAAATAAAAAACATCCCCCTTAAGGGGTGGCTGGCTCCCTCTCCCTGGGCTAAGACACAGATATGGCACACTGATGAATCCAAATGAGGATGGAACATGTGTATGTGTCTGCTGTTCTTAGCCTTTTCTGATTGCACTTTGAGGTCTTACGGCACCATGCAATTCTACTTAAAGTTGAGCCAGTCCAAATTCTCTCATGGGGATTTGCATATGTTTCTCCTGATGCTTTGCATTATTGGGGTACGTGCAATTGTGTTTTCATATATATATATATATATATATATATATATATATATACATATACACAGTATATAGATGCAAAAAACTTTGTTAATGCTCCAGTTAGGGTCAAAGTAACAAACGTTGGAAAATGAGGCATTAAGATTTCCCTAACACTCCACCCTCCCTAAACAGGCAGGACAGCAGCTGTGAGTGTGTCTTGGGGTTATGAACTCTAATGCTCACCCCATTCCAAGAGTTAGTAAGCTAAGATGGGTAGAGAATAAAAGAATGGGGCGAGCATTAAGATTCGCAACCTAAACGTGCACCTCTTCCACCTGTTCCTGCATGCAGGGTGGGGTGATACTGTTGGAAAATGAGGATGGGTTTGGGAACCTTAAGGTGTCATTTCCCTACTTTTGACACTGGAGCCCTAATGGTCCATTAATGAAGTGTTTTTGGCAGAGACTTCCCCTACTCTTTGAGAAAGTATAATTATAAGGAACCCTAATAGTGTATTAACAAAGTTTTTTGCACAGAATTTCCTTACTTTTTGAGAAAACAGAATCTAAAGTTTATTTGCTTGTGGGAGTGTAGGGGCCTCCAGGCCCTGTGCTCCCACCACTCCATACTCCTCTGCATATTTGTGTGTGGGAGGGCAGGGTCCTCTGGGCCCTGTGCTGCCATCCATGTATTACACCTTAATAGTCTCTGTATTTGTGTGTTGGAGCGCAAGGCCGCTCTCATCCTTGCGTCAGTCCTTAGTAGTATTCGTACCCTAAGTCACAAACGTCTTTGTAATACTAACCCGAACAGCTATCTCTAGCCCTCACTCTGGAACAAGTAATATTTAACGGGGGGCACACACAACAGAAAGTATACCTCAGCACCCTGAACAATATCAGATATATGCCTCACATTAACTCCAACAGACACATAACCCAACCACAACCTAACTCTGGAACAAGTAATATTTAATGTGGGGCACACATGACAGAAGGTGCACCTCGGCACCCTGAACAATATCAGATATGTGCCCCCCCTTAACTCCAACAGGCATATACCTAACCCGCACCTAAACCTGAACCCTAACGCTAACTCCGGAACAAGTAATATTTAATGAGGGGGCACACACGACAGAAAGTGTACCTCAAGCCGACCCATCGGTGCAGTGGTTGGATTTCCGCTTGTGATGCCGGCGACCCGGGTTCGGGAACAGACACGGGTCACTGGAGGGCTGGCCGAGGGGAGAAGGATGGAGCATCCCAAAGACGGCTCTCCTTCTCCAAGGGGAGGGTGGGGAGTGTTACCGGCGCTCGATGGACCCCTGGCAGAGGCTGGGGGTTGTGCAAGCGACCGGCACCTAGAACGTTCAGAGGGTGGGGTGGACGAAGGACATCATTGCACATCTCCACCCCTCCAAGAAAAAAAACAGGAAACAGAGCAGCTGCCAGCCACCTTAAATTAAGCCCACCATGGCTTCAGTTAGCCTCGAGGCTGGGCCTCTGACCTATCCCACTGTGGTGCTGGGGAGTCTGATCCGCAACTGCACCCTGGGGGGTAATCCAGGGGGTATTGGAGGGTCGCGGACGTTGCAGAGGTGGAAGCCTGTGGCCCGTGACCAGGCTAAGGTACTAGGCAGCTGGTGGCAGGGGAGTAAATAGAGAATAAAAAGGAAAAAAAAAAAGAAAGTGTAACTCGGCACCCTGAAGAATATTAGATATGTCCCCCCCCTTAACTCCAACAGACATATAACCTAACCCGCACCCAAACTTGAACC
The DNA here is from genome assembly GCA_016271365.2 of Neoceratodus forsteri. Taxonomy (NCBI): domain Eukaryota; kingdom Metazoa; phylum Chordata; order Ceratodontiformes; family Ceratodontidae; genus Neoceratodus; species Neoceratodus forsteri. The sequence goes on from CM028130.1 coordinate 1,620,547,773, forward strand.
CTAACAGTAACTGCAGAACAAGTAATATTTAATGGGGAGGGCACATGTGACAGAAAGTGTACCTCAGCACCTTGAACAATATCACATATGTGCCCACAAATAACTCCAACCGATACATAATCTAACCCTAACCTAACTCTGGAACAAGTTGCATTTAATGGGGGGCACACACACAACAGAAGGTGTAAGTCAGCACCCTGAACAATATCAGATATGTGCCCCCCATTAACTCTAACAGATATATAACCTAACCCTAACCTGAACCCACACGAATGCAAAAATTCCTACAGAAAAACGTTAGAACTTTCACAGGCCATAGCTCACTCATTATTTGGAGTTACCTGTAACACTACATATGAAACGAAAGATCTCATTGAGTACTACAACAGTAACACATCATACCAATGACAGTCATCACAGGGTACCCACAGCACCCTGATATTTCCAACAAAGTTAAATATGGTACCAAATGCAGAATTCAAGGCCACTCTCCACCAAACTTAACAGACGTGTGTACCTCCTCTTGGACTACATGCTCTTTAAGTTTCAGACAACTCCCTTAAAAATTGACGGAGTTATGCCCAACAACCCAAACTGGATTTTTACCCATAATTCCTAAACTGCTAGAATTTAAGTGTAAACCTAATTTATGTTACTCTTTGAGGTGAGCCCCATAGACTAGAGGGGTTAAAGCCCCCCCACCCTTTCCTGAATGTACACATTTCCTTTATCTCTCCATCAATCTCTAGTAGTATTCGTATTTCCCTCCAGGCCCTGCACTGCCATCCATGCATTACTCCTTCATAGTATCCAAATTTGTGTGTGGAACCCCCATCCATGTATCAGTCCTTAATAGTATCCGTATTTCTGTGTGGGAGCGCAGGGCCCTCCTGGCCCTGCACTCCCATGTATGAAGTGACAAAGAAACGCTTACGTATGCCACACATTACCATATTATCCTATGGGAAATTAAGTAAAATGTAAAGCTACAGAACTGCAGAGCAAGGTAATATATGTTCACCAAACCAGCAAAAGGCACATCTGTGAGGCAAGCCCTCAGCACCCTGAAAAATTCAGACCTAAATTGCAAACCATTTCTTAACACAATAGTGACAAAGAAACAGTCTATAAACCTCCCAGTACGGTGTTATCCTATGGGAAATCAACCAAAATTCAAATCTGCAGAACTCCAAGCCAAAGTAATATATTTTCACCAAATCAGCAAAAGGCACATCTGTGGAGCAAGTCCTTTGTACTCTGAAAATTTTAGTCCAAAATTACAAACCATTTTTTTGCCATGAGGTGACAAAGAAATAGATACATAAAAATGTATTTTTCGCAAACTGTAATCAAGAATCCTGTTTCGCGATCAAAGAATCCTGTTTTGAGTCTCACATCTAAATTTTCCCATAGCAAATAATGGGAAACTTTGAAATCTAATAGCTTTTGAAAGGATTAATATTTTTTCACCAAATCTTCAAGAGGCACATCTGTGCCCCAATACCTATATGCCCTGAACATTTCAGACCAACTCACAAAGCCGTTTTTGTGCAGCGGCATGACAAAACAATTTGCAAAAACTGGTCATTTTCAAATTTTTTGGCACTGCGTATCTCCGTGCCCGCATATCCAACCAGAATGGAACTTGCCACATTAAGAGATGTTTGGTCCTGAAAAGCACATGCAAACTTTCATGTGAATTGTTCAAATGGTTGCGAAGTTATTAAAGTTCAAAATTTTGGCTTTAACATAGAAGTGACTGTTGAACCCTAATACACAGGCATGACCAAACCTGTATAATATAGTGAAATGTTCTTATTAGGCAACCAAACAGATTACAGAATTACATATATGAGCTAGAGTAAACATACAGTAACATATTTATTATTATCTTGTACCAGAGATATACTTTTAGAAACCTCAAATGTGTGTGCATCTAAGTGCCTGTACAGTACAAAGATCCAATACCATTCAGAGGCATAAACAGAAGGTGAAATACCGCTATAGACAGACATCCTACAGACTGAAACACTACCATGAGTTTTAATCACCATTGGGAAACGTAACAAATCGACATGTATTTTCTGTGTAATTTGTCAAAGTAATACAACATCAAAGTGGTAGACAGAGCTCTTGGTGGTGCCCTCACAGTTAAGCTTGCTAAACTGAACTCAGTACAAAGGGGAAGCTAGCTGACTAGTACTCAGAAATGAAATGCCGCGGCTCACAAACCATTCTTCTGTCAATATTAGACAATAAAACGGCCCCAGCTGTTTTACCCACAGTAAAAGCAGATATTATCTTACCTGGATCATGACCCTTTTCGGCCTCCTCATCACCTTCTGTACTTTTTTTGTCTGCTCTAGGAGATAAACCGACATCTGGACTCGAAACTGTCATGGTGCCCAGATTCTCGAGCAGAACATGCTTATCGCTGTAATCAGAGAGGCGCTCATCTTCCTCCACAACTCTCAGACCTGTTACAAAATGAAAAACAGAAATGAAAGACGTGTGTGAAGGCAGGCCTAGGTCTTGAAAATTCTCTGTTAAAAAAAAGGGGTCCGCCTAGGCAGCTGGCCATTTGTCACCCCTAGGGTCTTGCCTGAGCCCTGGGTGTTGTTGCGGGCTGCAGCAGGAGGAGGCATATCAATTCTCCAGTGAGGGAGGGCAGCAACTCCAGTTGCTTTACTGCCACCTGCATGACCGCAGGTGGTGAGGAAACTGAGCACTGCTTGTATGCTGGGCAGGCAGGACGCATTGCAATGTATTATAGCATGCCAATCCATAGCTTCTCAGTGTGTAGGGTTCAGAAGGGTATATAGGAAGAAAAAGTGGGAGGGCCACATATAGATGACAGCCACACATCCCTCATGGCCACTGGAGGCCCAGCTACTTTCCCTGGTCACTCTGCTCCCTTCCTCCCTCCCTCCCTCACCAGATCCCAGCTCCTGATCGTCTGGCTGTGTACGTCGGTCCCCACTATGAGGGGTGGAGGTCAAGTCCACAGAGACATAGTTTGGCAGCAGACCCATAAAGAAGCAGCAGCCATGGGCTACCATAGATGGGATCAAGGGAAAAGGCCTGCTGGAGCGTCTAGCAGAAGTCGTAGGTAGTTCCGGAAAGTACAGCATGCAAAAAAAATATATATATCAGATGGTATTACAAGAATTCAGTTGCATGTAGGCTAGTAATCATACAGTCATTATATATGTAGCCACCCAACCCTAATGATGGGCTATTAAAATGTCCAGTGGGCTAGTAATAATACAGTTCAGTAATATTCAAACTTAAGTGCAGCTCCCACCCAAACAGTGGGCTACTAAAATATTCCATGGGCTAGCAATAATACAATACTGTAATAAATTATGGGCTGCTAAAATGTCCCATGGGCTAGTTATAATACAGTTCTGTAATATTCAGACTTAACTCACTTTTGCCCTGGTGGCCATTCTGTATCAAGATCAAGCAATGGAAAGCTTGAACTTTAAAAAGTGTTTCAGGTAGTAAAGACTCAAGTGTAGCCCCATCCAAACAGTGGGCTATGAAACTGTCCCATGGGCTAGCAAAAACACAGTACTGTGGTTAATAGTGGGCTGCTAAAATGTCCTGTGGGGCTAGTAATAATACAGTTCTGTAATATGCAGACTTACGTGTTGTGGCATATTTATTTTGTAAGTTTGTAGTGTAAACAGTCTTTCACGCCATCTGTCTGAGCACAGTTACCAAGCGGTTAAAGTGTAAACTGGATCCCTGTGTCCTGGAATATTCCATGCTCCCTTCCCCCAGCAGTTTTGATCAGCTGCATCACCATGTATGCACCAACTTAGTCTTGGCTGGGCCGAACTCTGAGTCCTCAGGTCTGATGAGTGCAGAGATCTTAGCCTACAGAAAGTAAGAAGCAGAGTCCCAGCAGCTTATCTTCCCCCTTTGGGTGGTGCTTTCCATTACAGGCAGCTAGAAAGTTGGAAAAAGATGAGACAAAGAGAGAGAGAACCGATGATGAATCTAAGAACAGAGAGAGGAGAAAACAGAGCAAAGAGAATTAAGAGTTCTCAGGCCCCAGAAGATGTAAATGGAGAAGTAGAGGTCTCCCCTCAAGGAAGTTGCTCAGAGTTTCTTGAGAACCCACTCAAGGTTTTGAGGTAGTGAAGGATGGCAGCCTAGGCCATATGCATAGAGACATTAGGGAGTCAAGAAGAAATTCTCCACTGTCAGCCACCAAATGCACTCTGATTAAGAGGGTCACACGTGTGTCGAGTGTGGCTGTTCAAGGTATGTATCTGTGCGGCAGGAGGTTCAAGAAAACTTGTGCCATACGAACATACAAAGAAGCCAGCAGAAGAAGGCCATTTGGTCTATCAAGTCTGCTCATATAGTCGGAGATGCAGACAGGGGGTGGACAACAAGAAAGGAAAAATCTGGAACCACAAAGGAACCAGCCTGTCACTTTTTGTATTCCGTCATTCTGAAATTAGCTCCCCTGATAGGTACAGTCACTGATCCAGTCTTTTCCAACAAGCAGGCTAACCATCCTGCTGCTCTCACCAGACACCCTGGCCCCTCTCAGGTCTTCCTGTCCCAGTCATCCATAAATGATTGCAGCTTTTCCAGCTCCCAGAATGAATAGGTAGCCCCCTCAACTTTCACGTTGACCGTGGCCGGGTATACCATAAAGAAATCTAGTCCTCGCTGCCTCAGACCATCCATTTGTGTATTGAACTGCTGCCTCTTTTTTTGTATTCGTTGAGACATGTCCTGATGCAAAGTCAGCTTATGGCCTTCACACGCTAACTCTCTCTCTCATTTCTAAAGGCCGCCAGCAATGCCTGCCTGTCTTGATAATGATGCAGGCGAAAAATCACCTGACGAGGAGGTTGCCCACTCTGTGGTCTCGGGGCCAAGGCCCGTGTGCTCTCTCAATTTTTAGTTTTGGCTTAACCATTTCCATCTCCAACAAAGTTGGCAGAGTCTCTGCACAAAACTTCAAAAGATTCCCGCCCTCCACTCCTTCCGGCAGGCCCCTGATATGGAGATTATTTCTCCTGCTATAGTTTTCTTGATAGTCTAATGTATCCTTAAGCTCCTCGGCCTCCTTTTCTAACCTTTGTATTTTAGTAGGGATCTTCGTGGTTTGATCCTCCAGATCTGACATTCTCTGCTCTACCTCGCCAATCTGCCTCGCCTGCTGCTTCAATTCCTGCGCCAGTCCCTTTAGTGTGTGATCCAGGCTGTCCCATCGTGGCTTAAATTCAGCCAGGATCTGCTCCGAGACCACTCTGCTGATCGCGGCAACCTCCACTGCTGATAGAGAAACCGGGCCTTGTCCTCCACCTGTGCCTCCCTCATGCACCGGGGTTTTCTTTGCGTTCTCAGCCGACTGTCGAGCCGTTTTGTCCGAGATAATATACTCGTCCATTATTTCAGATGTTCTAGCTGCTATTTTAGTGGGATTAGTTCTAAAAATTCGAACTTAAAGCGCTTTTATTTTCATTTAGATGCGGAGCTCCGGAGTTCTGTGACCAGTCAGATCAGCTGCTCATTAGCGCCCCCCCCCCGATAGACTGGTTAAGGTGGAAATCTGATACTACCTTGGGCAAAAATGTCCTGTCAGTTCTGAGAACTATTTTGTCCCTATGTACAGCAATATAACCTTGCTCTGTAGACAGTGCCTGGAGCTCACTGATCCTTCTGTCAGAGATAATAGCTACCAGGAACACAGTTTTCCAAGTCACATATTTGAGATCTGTTGTAGAGCTGGGACATTTAGGGAGGCAGTATAACGCAGTGGTTTAAGGCTCTGAGCTACAAATCTGGTGACATCCAGCAGACCAGACCTGGGTTTGAATCCCACAGCTTCCACTTACATACTGTGTGACCCTGAGCAAGTCACTTAACTTCCCTATGCTCCCAGGTCGTGCCTGTAAAAATGCTTTCAGCTTAGTGTGCTAATCCTGGTTAAACAACTAAAAAAAAAAAAAAAACATGGGCTCGAAAGGGAGCTGCATAAGCTGAGCAATGCAAATATACAAATCCCACATGGGGGTAGGTTCCTTGTGTGGTGGATACAAGTGTAATAATCCCTTAAAACACTTTTTAAACACTGGCTTTGAGGCCAATGAGGAAGCCTTACCTGCTGAAAAGTAAGCTGAAACAGCTGCCAGGTACACTCTTTAGTGTGGCAATAGTTAAGCCTGTAGTGTGTAAATGGGCCATAAAGTCTAGGACTATAGAGAGGCTAGCCTGGGCATGGTCCAAACCCTTACCCTGGCACCAGAAAGAAAACCTCTTCCATTCAGAGGCATACGTTTTCTTGGTAGAAGGTTTCCTGGAAACTCTCAGTATGTCCATAACTCCTTCTGGGAGATGTAAACCTGCATACTCTTAAGTCTTCAAGAGCCATGCCTTGAGTCTGAGGACTAGAAGATTGGGATACATGATCCTGCCCTGTGAGGATGACAGAAGGTTGTATCTCCTGGGAAGGCTGATTGGTTTGGCTACCGACAATGATAGGAGCATTGAGTACCAAGGCTGCCTGGCCCAATCTGGGGCAATGAGGATCATTGATGCTGGTTGGAGCCTGAGTTTATTACTTTCAGTAACAGGTGAAAAGGAGGGAAGGCATACGGGAACCTCCCTGTCCACACCAGCAGAAGTGCATCCAGAGGAATTGTGCCCTTGATAGGGGGCCTGCAACAGTATTGTGGGAGCTGGTGATTGTCTGGTGCTGCAAACAGATCCACCTCTGTGGTGCCCCATCTCCTGAAGATGGTCTGTAAGACCTGCTTGTTCGATGACCACTCATGGTGGTTCTGATTTATTCTGCTGAGGGCATCCGCCAAAACACTGTCCTTGCCTGGAAGGTGAACAGCTGTGAGGGAAACATTCAGGGAGTAAGCCAATGCCCAAATTTTCATTGCTTCTGTGCATAGGGGAGTTGACCTTGTTCCCCCTTGCTTGTTTATGTAATACATTGTGGTTGTGTTGTCTGTTCTGACCTGGACCACCTTCCCTTTGACCTGATTGGAGAAAAACTGAAGAGCCAATAGAACTGCTATGAGCTCCAGAAGATTTATGTTCAGGAGAGAGTCCTGCTTTTCCCATGTACCATAAGTAGTGAGATCCCCAGATGTGCTCCCATCCTAGAAGAGATGCATCTGTTGTAAGTACCAGAGAAGGGGGCTGCTGCAGGAAGGGTACTCTTTGCCTGAGATTGCTTCTTTCCTGCCACCACTGCAGGGCTTGAAGAAGAGTGACTGTGACTGAAACCAGCTTCAAAAGGAGATCCTTTCTTTGGGACCAGTGTTCTCTTAAGTGAAACTGAATGTCCCTCATTTGAAACATGGCCCCTGGCACAGTTGCTGTGGAAGCTGCAATGTGGCCCAGCAAATGAAGGAAGTGCCTTGCTGGCCTTGAGACATGAAGTTTGAAAGATTCGGCTACCTGGATAAGGCTGTCTACCCTGTCCTCAGGCAGGTAAGCCATCCCTTTTCTTGTGTCCAGTTCTGCCCCTATAAATCTGAGGAGCTGAACTGGTTCCAGAACAGAATTTTTGTGGTTCACCAGGAACCCCAGAGAGGATAGAATGTCTTGTGTTAGTGACAATGCCTCCCTGACTTGCTGGAGGGACTGGCCTACTATGAGCCAGTCGTCCAGGTAGGGAAAGACTGACACTCCTTGTCACCTTAGATGGGCCACAACCACTGCAAGGCACTTTGTGAACACTCTTGGGGCGGATGTGAGCCCGAAAGGCATTGTTCTGAACTGGTAATGGCCCAAGGGTAACTTGAACCTGAGATACTTTCTGTGTGACTTTTTGATTGGGGTATGGAAGTAGGCATCCTTGAGATCCAAGGATGCTAGCCAGTCTCCCTGACTTAGACAAGGTAGTATTGTAACCAGAGTGACTATCTTGAATTTTGGTTTTGTCAGATGCTTGTTTAAATACTGAGATTCAGAATGGGTCACCACTCCCCTGTTTTTTTCACTGTGAGGAAGTATCTTGATTACAATCCCTTTCCCAGCTGACTGGGTGGTACTGATTCTACTGCCTTGAACATTAGGAGGTTTGAAACCTCTGATTCCAGCAAGGCTGTTTCAGATGGGGAAGATGGTTTGAAAACTCTTGACTAGAGCCTTGGCATAGCCTTGAAGCTGAGAGCAAGTCCCTGGCCCACCACTTCCAGGACTCACTTGTCTGTGATGATGTTTTCCCATTCCTGGAAGTAGTGGGCCAACCTGCCCCCTGTTGGGCATGGGGAGGCGACCCGGACAGTCCCCTCAGGGTGTCTGCTTTGACTGTGCTACTGGCTGGACACTAGGGCTAGTACGGCCGCTACCCCTTCTGCCCCTGCCCCTGAAGTATTCCCTGGGCTGGTACTGGGGAAAAACTTAAGGCTGGAAAAAGGGCCTGTAGGGAGTTCTACCCCTGCCACCCCTTGGATGGCGTTTCTGGGGGTTGGCAGTTCTCTCCTTGACTGCTGCACTTTTGTAAGCAGCTTTATAGTCATCCATTATTTTTCATATATGCCTCTGTTTGTTCTCCAAATAGAGACACAGGGTCACAAGGAAAATCCATAGCTTTGTTCTGAGTGTCTTGTGTGAGGTTAGTGGTTCTGAGCCATGCAAACCTCCTTAGAGACACAGCTGAAGCCACCTGTCTAGATGCAGTGTCAGCATCCACTGCCATCCTGAACTGTGTTTTTGAGGCTTCAATGCCCTTTTTAGTAGCATCCTCCAGGTCAGCAGCCATGGGAGGGGGAACTGTCTTGGCTATCTCCAGCACCGTGGACCACATATTTTTGTGGTACCTGGCTATATAGGCTATATAAGATGTTTGCCTAATAGCCAGGGAAGACCCAAGATAAACCTTCTTGGCAATAGTCTATCCTCCTAGAATCTTTTTCTGGGGGATGGGAGGCCAGAGGGATGCCAGCTTTGTCACAAGCTGCAGCCTGCACCACACCTTCATGGCTGGGGTGTTCAAATAGGAAATCAGTCCCAGTCTTAGCCACCCAGTACTTTATGTCCACCTTTTTGTCTGTAGGAGGGACAGAAGTGGGGGTCTGCAGGACCTCCATGGTCTACTTTCTTAAGGATTTATGTAATGGAAGAAGCAACCTTTTAGATGGTGGGACGTCCATCATTTCTTTGTAGTCCTCTTCCTCCTCATCTTCTATTGATTCCTAGGATGGGAGGTCGAGAGACTGAGCAACTTGCTTCATAAAAGTAAAATATGAAGTAAAATCCTCATTTCCCTTATCGGGGAATCTGGCCTATGTGGATCAGGAGAGATATCTGGTTCTGTGGAATCACCATAGTCCTCATCCTCATCATCTGGTTTCTCACCATAACCAGTGCCCTCAAAAGGCTCCCCACTTTGGTCTATTAAACCGGGGGCCTGTGAACCGGGAGTTTTAGGAACTGGTTGTGTATCAACTGGAACCAGAGACTGCAGGGAGTGAATAATCCTGATCGCGTTAGCGATCTCCTCAGCAGAAGGAACCACGGATGATTTGGGTTGTGGTTCGTGGTGTCTTTCTTTCCTTTTCTTTTTAACCGCGTCGGCCGGTTCAGCTGCCTTATCCACGGTTCTTTTCTTAATGGCGCTATCGCCCCTGTCACGGCAGCCCCTCCGCTTCAACTGGTTGCTCATTGGCTGGATTAGCAGCCTTCTAAGCCGTTTTCTCCCTTAGTCTTTTCTGTCGTCTTTCAATAGTAGACCGAGGGAAATTGGCACAGATTCCACAGTCTGTCTGTAGGTAGTCAGACCCCAAACAGAACAAGCAAATAAGGTGTGGATCTGCTTTAGCAAAAAGTTCCCCGTACTCGGTACAGTGCTGGAAACCTGTGGGTCCTGTTCGTTTTTTAGTCTTCTGTGACATTACCCAGATACCACACAGTAAGCTAACAATTTCTTTTTTTTTTTTTTTTAGCAGTTGTAAAAACCGATAAGGAAACCTGGAATTTTTAAATGTAAACAAGCCCTGGGGTTAGCCTGGTTGAAAAGACCCACGAAAACCAGGAGCTACCCCGGTTAAACTAAACTAAACTAACCAACTATACCGAGTCAGAAATAAAGATAAACTAAATATAAATATAGACAATCAGGAAAAATAAGTAGATCATCGGTTTCTTCCCAGTTAATGAACCGAAAAAAAAAACCAATTACTTACCCTAAATAGTATAAAATCTAAACAATTACTACCTGAAACCCAAGGACAGTGAAAGGAATACAAATAAAATAAACTTTACTAGTGACAAAATCGAGAAAAATAAAGTTTCTTCAAGCGATGAAGGAGAGCTCTCCAGAGATGTCTTACTGAGGCAAGCGGAATAAAGAATCTGATGGTTTAGAAGCTGTTTACCAGGGACAGTGATTTGAAAACTGAGCTCGAGCCTAGCATTCCATCATTTGCATAGGTTCTATTAACCATTTCGGCTCTGGGGCAGTCCTATGGGAGACCATACTGCATAAGTCAGAATACAGTAAGATTTCCTGGGGTTTGAATCACTGGGTAACCTCACCAGTAGAGTGGGAAGGGAATCACTGGGTACCCTGGGCAGTAAAGAGGATAGAGAATCACCGGATACCCTGGGCAGTAGAGAGGGTAGGGAATCACCAGGTGCCATGGGCAGTAGAGAGGGTAGAGAATCACTGGGTACACTGAGCAGTAGAGAGGAATGGAATCACCAGGTGCCATAAGCAGTAGAGAGGGTAGGGAACCACCAGGCACCTTGGGCAGTGGAGAGGGTAGGGAATCACCGGGTACCATGGGCAGTAGAGAGGGTAGGGAATCACTGGGTACCCTGGGCAATAGAGTGCATAGGGAATCGCCAGGTACCATAAGCAGTAGAGAGGGTAGGGAATCACCGGCTACCCTAGGCAGTAGAGAGGGTAGGGAATCACCAGGTACCATGGTCAATAGAGTGGGTAGTGAATCACTAGGTACCCAGGGCAGTAGAGAGGGTAGAGAATCACTAGGTACACTGGGCAGTAGAGAGGGTAGGGAATCACTGGGTACCATGGGCAGTAGAGAGGTACAGAATCACCAGATGCCATAAGCAGTAGAGAGGGTACGGAATCACCAGGCACCTTGGGCAGTGGAGAAGGCAGGGAATCACCAGGTACCCTGGGCATTAGAGAGGGCAGGTAATCACCAGGTAGCCTGGGCAGTAGAGTGGGTAGGGAATCACTGAGTACACTGGGCAGTCGAGAGGGTAGGGCATCTTCAGGTACCCCGGGCAGTAGAGTGAGTAAGGAATTCCTATAAATAAGTACATGGTTGCACAGCCTACTTATTCATCTTTGCTGATGAAGCAGGAGTAAAAACCTGATAGACCTGTGTACAGTCTCTTCCCCAGTTCAAACTTGCACTTAGCTTAGGTTATTTTGTTAAAAATCTGTGACTGTTTGTAGATGGTCCTCTTCTTCGGTCCCTTAGATCCATTTCTTGGTTCTTTTCCCAGTGGATTATAAATGTTTGCATTTTCTGCAGAGTTCTGGCAGTTCGGCTGTTTGACGGTCCAGCAGCGGCCTATCACGCAGCTGTGCAGGTGACCCGACTTTGGAATTGCGCTCTGGATGCCACTTTGGGGAGAAGCAGGCCAGACAGCAGAAGCTGTTGACTGGCAACGTGCTGCGATCAGGGTGGATGGCATCAGGCACCCGCTGCTGCAGCGGTCCCTGTGTCGGACCAAGGAAGCTTGCTCCCTCCAAAGGGCTCACCGTGTGCAGTCACAGCCATCGGAAGACTGCCAACATCAAGGGAGTACAGAGGGAGAAACCAGAGAGAACAAACCATGTACCATCTGTACGGCATGGGTATCTGGACTCCCCGAGTCCTCACGCCTACAGACACTGAATCCTATTCTACACAGTGAAGTGTTTCAGGGGGAGGGGGTGATAGGTTGGCCCTCCCCTTAAAGCCCCAGTGAAGAAGCCTACAGAACCTTCACTCGGGACCCCCTTTCTGCTAGGAATTTAGCAGAATAGGGTGAATTGAAACCCTGCCCTGCTGATTTCTGGTCTTTAAAGGCCATATGCACTGGCTGTATGCAGGCCTGGAATTCCCTGCAGGGGAAGGGCACAAATGAGCCTCACCTGGGAAGCACAAGAAGGAGACCAGACAGAGCAAGAAGGGAGCTTTGAAGGTTTGACAGGAGAGCAAGAGCGAGATGGGGTGGGGGAGGAAGAGAGACAGAGATAGAGACTGAGACTGATGTGAACTGGAGAGCTGGCAAAGTAAGCTGCTTTGAACCCTTGTGTGGTGCTGAAGTGAAGCAGCTTTTGGTTTCACTGAACTCTGCCTGGAGTGTTTTTGTCCCCTGAGGGTTCCCCTAAATATCTTGGTTCACTACAACACTGTTACATCCTGCCACAGACGGGAAGCCGTGGGGGACATCGCTGTGGCCACGGACCCAGGTGGGATGAGAATCAACAGAATCTGAACAGGGTACACATTTGGTACTAGGTTCTATCCCTGATGGACATGGCCAGGGAGAAAGAGCTCTAGGGGAAAATATAAAGTGTTGGCAGCTGCAGGGTTGGAGGATGTGAGCTCACAGCACAGTGCACAAGCCAATGTCAACTCATCACAGCATACAAGAGTGGCTTATGGCCAAACTGGGGCCCCACACAGTGTATTCATGTTGCTAGAACCACAGACCCCAAACTAGGTTGAACAAAGGAAGGTTCATGCACCTAGAGAAGTTTTTTAAGCAGGGTGCCCTTGGTAGGTTCCCCTGTGTATATATTTTATTGGGCACTGTTTATTTATCCAGCTAAAGAGGAAGAACTGAGATTAAAAACTCTGTTATGCAGCAAGCTGGCCAGGAGGGGATCTTATAACCCAGACACAGAAGACAGTGGAACAAGGACAACCCCCACTGTTTGTATTGTAGTGCGGATACCTACCACCTTCTTGTGCTGCAGCTTCATTGGTTCTCTGTTTGACCTGCTCCTCTCGAATCCTCTTCTGCTCCTCAAAGTACTCCAGCAGCTCATAGGGCAGCTTCTCCCCTGCACAGCGTGTCGGTAACAGCAGAGTGTTCTGTGAGTCATAACTCTTCATCATCCGCAGAATCTACATGGGGAGAGGTTGCATTGTCAGAAGTAACACCGACTATAGTATGTGTAACTGTTTCTTTGACATCTGCATAATCTACATAGGGCAAAACTATATTGTCAGAAGTAACAATGACTACAGAATGTATAACTGTAGCCAGCCCGGTGGTGCTGAGGGTTGAGGCGCTGGACGCCACACCGGAGACCTGGGCACGGGAATGAACTTGGGCTACCAGGGATCGGCAGAGGTGAGAGAGGATTGAGCATCCAGAGGACTGCTCTCGTCTCTCAGGGGGAGGGAGACCTGTCATCCCGCTCGTTGACTGCCCTCTGGCGGTGGCTAGAGGGCAGTACAGGTCGAGAGGCACGTGCTAATGTCATCATGTCGGTGGGGAGAGGGGAAGGGAGAAAAGTGGAAAAATGGAGCCTGTCAGGTTCCGTGATGGCTCCTGCGCCCGGGGCCCGTGTATCTGGATTGGGTGGGGGAGTGCGGTGCCTTCCCTTCTGGCCCCACCATGGGGGACTGACTGGGTTGGGACGCAGGGAAGCCAAAGAGTGAGTCTCTCCACAAGAAGAGACCGCAGCCACCTGCCAGGGCTCCCAGGAGGATAAAAAGCTCTATGGCATAAAAAAAAAGAATGTGTAACTGTTTCCTCGACATCCGCATAATGTACATGTGGAAAAGTTACACTGTCAGAAGTAACACTGACTGTAGAATGCGTTAACTGTTTCTTCAACAGTTTATCCATTTCATTCTACTGTACGCTCTGCGAGGAGCCTCCATGTCACAAGTGACACTTGTTGATACCAGTACAGCTGTGCCGTACCAGTCTGAGGATCGGTACAGCACTGTGAGTGATGACTAACTCTTAGGATAAGTGCTCTCCTTGTCTGCTCTTCAGGCAAACATAGAAACTTAGTACTATGGTGACAGAAGGGGCTTAGGTTTTGTGATGTATGTAAGGGAGGGTATCAAGGCAACGGAAATACAAGGGAACCAGGGGAGAACAAGGGAGCCAGAGTCACTATTCACAATGGGGGTGATACACAGATCTATGACACAGGGGGAAGAACTGGATAAGGCATTGGGAGAAGCCATCAGCTTAATGGCAAAAAAAAAGGGGGGGGAGTGTTCCTGGTGTGGGACTTCAGTCTGTCAGAAGTAGACTGAAGCCTCACAGCCAGAGCCCTGGCTAGAAGCAGGGACATCCTAGATTCCCTGCAGGGGTAATTTCTCAGGCAGCCAGTCAGGGACCCACTTGTGATGGTGCAATACTGGACCTGGTGCTGACAAACAGGGGCAGTATTGCAGACCTCTAGGTGGGATGCCACCTGGGGAGAAACAATCACTACACATTGTGGTTTTATTTGTTTAAGTCTTTGGTAACCGGGTAAGGCCCACTAGGCACAAGCGCCTGTTTTCAGGGGCGATCTGGGAGCACTGGGGGTTAAGTGGCTTGCTCAGAGTCACACAGCATGCAGTGGAGGTTGTGGGAATCAAACCGAGGTCTACTGGATGTACCAGGCTCATTCACAGCTTGTTAGTCTAACCTCTAGGCAATACTGCCAGCCCCATAAAGACAGAAGGACAACAGCAGAGGCAAGCCACACAAGGATGACAGTCCTGGACTTTAGGAGGGCAGATATTTAAAAAAATGGGTGAATGCCTCAGAGACATCCGAGCAGGGGGGATTGCCGTAATGGGTAGAGGAACAGGGGGACCAATTAAGGGATGGCATAGTGAAGGCAACAAACATCTGTGCGAAGGAAGTAAGCAAAAACAGGAGGAAAAGGGACCACTGTGCTTCTCGAGGGGAGTGGCTACAAAAGTAAAAGCTAAAGGGTAGCATTCAGGAGGTACAAGGAGATGCAGAGGGAAGAGAATAGGGAGGTGTACCAGGGGAAACAGAGGGAAGCAGGGAAGGCAGTGAGGGGCACAAACTGAGGAAAGGATAGTCAAAGGGGTAACTAAGGGGGGGCAAGAACTTTTTTAGGTACACAGGTGAAAAGAGGAAGACCAGGGGAGGGATTGTAAGGATAAGAGGGACAGGGAGAGACTATTTATTTATTTAGTTTTTCTTGACTGGGTAAGTGTGCTAGACAGCAAAGCTGCCTATTTTCAGGCACGACCCGGGAGGTTACAAACAATGGGGTCGGAAAAACAACAGTGAAATACAAAGAACAGATTGGTTGACAACAAGCAGTAGAGTGGGGTGGTGGATGTGGCCAGCTTAGACTTCAGCAAGGCCTTCAACTCTGTACCACAAAGGAGGCTTATAAGGAAACTGAACAGTTTTGGGGTGGGACCCAATGTGATAAACTGGGTATGGAATTGGTTAATGGATAGGTGAGAGGGTGGTGGTAAACAGCACTCACTCTAGGGAGGGGAGCGTGATCAGCAGGGTACCTCAGTGCTTAGTATAGGAACCAGTTCTCTTTAATGTTTTTGTAAGTGACATTTCAAAACAGCTGGAAGGTAGGGCATACCTCCTTGCATATGACACAAAAATCTGCAACAGGTTAGACACTCCAGAAGGGTGGAGAGAATGATCAGAGACCTGAGAAAACTTGAGGAGTGGTTAAGGGTATGGCAGCTGGGTTTTAGAGTGAAAAAGAGCTAAATCATGCACCTAAGTCAGAAACACAGAAGCAGTATACAAAATGGGAGAAGAGGTATTGACGGTCACAAAACAGGGAAGGGACCTTGAAGTAATCATATCTAATTACCTCAAGCTGGCGAAGCTATGCAAAAAGGCAGTAGGCAAGGCCAACAGGATGCCAGGTACATGGGGAAGGGTATCACCAGCAGAAGGAGAGAGGTGATGTTTCTAATGTATTGTTCATTGGTGAGATTCCAGGAGTATGGTGTCCAGTTCTGCAGACCACATCTCAGGAAGGACATAGACAGGTAGAGGCTATCCAAAGTAGGGCAACTAAAGTGGTGCAGGGGCTGCATCATAAGCCCTATGAGGGGAGTCTGAGGGATCTAAATATGTACACCATGGTGGGGGGGCATGGTAGAGACTTATACCTCAGGAAAGGGAAAGGGAACATTGTTTAACCAGGAGTAGCACACAAAGCCGCAGCTTGTTTCCAGGTACGACCTGAGAGCACAAGGAAGTTAAGTGACTTGCTCAGGATCACACAGTATGCACCTAGGCCACTGTGGGATTCAAACCCAGGTCTCCAGATCTGCAGCTCAGAGCCTTAACCCACTGCGCTATACTGCCTCAAAAATGAGGATTCAGAAGAGAAGGTGCACAAGAACAAGGGGGCGTGCAATGAAGCTGGAAGGGGGAAATTTAAGAGGGATGAGAAGAAGTACTCTTCACTGAGTGGTGGACACCTGGAACAGTCTCCCAGTGAAGGTGGTGGGGACAAAAACAGTGGCGGACTTCAGAATGCATGGGCCAGTCATAAAGGAATCTTGTTAGGAAAGTTTGAGGGGGGGGGGAGTCGGAGATCTAGGGTCTTCGGTGACAGTACAGGCAGGGAAAAAATAGGCAGACTGGGTGGGCCAAGCAGTTCTTATCTGCTGATAAATTCTGTTTCTTTGTTTCTATCTTGTCTGTCCTTTATTGCCACATGGCCGTGACCGTACCCAAATTAAGTACAATGTAGACACTTATCCAAGCTTATCAGACAGAATGCTACTCCTACTAATGCCGTGTGACCCTCAAGGCATTCCTCACTCAAGAATCTGTCTAGTCCTGTGTTACACCTACTCATGTTGTATAACCCTCAAAGCCATTCTCCCTCAGGAATCTGTCCAGTCCTGTGTTACCCCTACTCCTTTTTTCACCTAAGGAATATAGCACAGGTGAAACACTTGATTCCATCAGAGGACCTTCCTACCCTGGTCCACGCCTTTGTGTCCAATCATCTTGATTATTGCAATGCCCTTTATCTAGGGCTGCCGGGAGTGGATATCCGTCGCTTACAGCTGGTGCAAAACGCGGCAGCTAGGTTGTTGACTGGAAGCGCGAGGTCCAACCATATAACACCTGTGCTTCGCGAATTGCACTGGCTGCCTGTACAGTGGCGGATCACTTTCAAGGTCATGTTGATGACCTATAAAGCCCTACATGGTTTGGGACCTCACTACCTGAAAGAACTCCTGACTTCTTACTGTCCCTCCCGCTCCCTCCGAGATTCCCAGGGTAACCTTAAAAACATCTGGTGGAAGAACATTTGCCTTTATGGCCCCTACCCTGTGGAATTCTCTACCTTGCCAGATACGCAATTGCCTGACTGTGGAGAGCTTTAAAAAAGCTTTAAAGACCTTCCTTTTTAACCAAGTATTTTTTTAGTGATTTAAATTATACTGGATTGTTTTTGAATTTGATGTTGTTTATAGTTGTGGTTTCGATTTGTATGACTGATATTGTAAAGGCGCCCTGAGCTTTGGAAAGGCGCCTTAAAGAAATAAAAATTTACTTACTTACTCATGCTGTGTAACCCTCAATGCCATTCTCCCTCAGGAATCTGTCTAGTCCTGTGTTACCCCTGCTCATGCTGTGTAACCCTCAATGCCATCCTCCCTCAGGAATCTGTCTAGTCCTGTGTTACACCTACTCATGCTGTGTAACCCTCAATGCCATTCTCCCTCAGGAATCTGTCTAGTCTTGTGTTGCCCCTACTCATGTTGTATAACCCTCAAAGCCATTCTCCCTCAGGAATCTGTCCAGTCCTGTGCCACCCCTGCTCATGCTGTGTTATCCTCAGTACCAGTTTTCCTCAGGAATCGTGTCTAGTCTTGTGTGGCCCCTACTCATGCTGTATAGTTATCAGTACCATCCTCCCTCGGGAATCTGTCTAGTACTGTTACCCTACTCATGCTGTGCAACCCTTAATGCCATTCTCTTTCAGGAAATCTGTCTAGTCCTATCTTTCCCCTACTCATGCTGTATAACCTTTAATACCATTCTCCCTCAGGAATCTGTCTAGTCCTGTGTTACCCCTACTCATGCTGTGTAACCCTCAATGCCATTCTCCCTCAGGAATCTGTCTAGTCCTGTGTTTCCCCACTCATACTGTGTAACCCTCAATGCCATTCTCCCTTGGGAATCTGTCTAGCCCTGTGTTACCCCTACTCATGCTGTGTAACCCTCAATGCCATTCTCCCTCAAGAATCAGTTTAGTCCTATGTTACCCCTACTCATGCTGTGTAACACTCAATGCCATTCTCCCTCAAGAATCTGTTTACTCCTGTATTACCCCTACTCATGCTGTGTAACCCTCAATGCCATTCTCCCTCAAGAATCTTTTTACTCCTATGGTACCCCTACTCATGCTGTGTAACCCTCAATGTCCTTCTCCCTCAAGAATCTATTTACTCCTGCGGTACCCCAACTCATGCTGTGTCACCCTCAATGCCATTCTTCCTCAGGAACCTGTCTAGTTCTGTGTTACCCCTACTCTTGCTGTGTAACCTTCAGTGCCAGTCTCCCTCAGGAATCTGTCTAGACCTGTGCTATTCCTACTCATGTTGTGTAACCCTCAATGCCATTCTCCCTTAGGAATCTGTCTAGCCTTGTGTTACCCCCATTCATACTGTGTAACACTCAATGCCATTCTCTCTCAAGAATCTGTTTACTCCTGTGGTACCCCAACTCATGCTGTGTAACCCTCAATGCCATGCTCCCTCAGGAATCTATCTAGTTCTGTTACCCCTACTCGTGCTGTGTAACCTCAATGCCATTCTCCCTCTGGAATCTGTCTAGTCCTGTGTTACCCCCTACTCATGCTGTGTAACCCTCAATGGCATTCTCCCTCAGGAATCTATCTACTCCTGTGTTACCCGTACTCATGCTGTGTAACCCTTAGTGCTATTCTCCCTCAGGAAACTGTCTAGTCCAGTTTTACCCCTACTCAAGCTGTGTAATTCTCAATGCCATTCTCCCTTATGAATCTGTCTAGTCCTGTGTTACCCTACTCATGCTGTGTAACCCTCAATGCCATTCTCCCTCAGGAATCTGTCTAGTCCTGTGTTTCCCCTACTCACGCTGTGTAACTCTCAGTGCCATTCCCCCCTCAGGAATCTGTTTAGTCCTGTGTTACCCCTACTCATGCTGTGTAACCCTCAATGCCATTCTCCCTCAGGAATCTGTCTAGTCCTGTGTTACCCCTACTCATGCTGTCCAACTCTCAATGCCATTCTCCCTCAGGAAACTGTCTAGTCCAGTTTTACCCCTACTCAAGCTGTGTAACCCTCAATGTCATTCTCCCTCAGGAATCTGTCTAGCCCTGTGTTACCCGTACTCATGCTGTGCAACCCTGTAAACCTCAATGCTATTTTCACTCAGAAATATGTCTAGTCCCGTGTTACCCCCTACTCTCGATGTATAGCTGACAATGCCATTCTCCCACAGGGATATGTCTAGTCCTGCTTTGAAAGCCCAAACTATCTAGCTAACTTCACTAGCTTCCATCAAACTGGGTAGGCTATTTCAAATGTTGACTATCCACTATGTGAAGTAACACTTTCTAATGTTTCTCCATATCCTGCCCCCCCCCGTATATGTTCTCTAGTTCTGTGTACTTACCACTTTAAGCATCTGTGTATAATATACGCTGTCCATCCCCTTTAGTATTTTGAACACCTTGATTTCCCTCTGCTCAATAATTTGAGTACTTCTAATTCATACTCATAGCTCCTGTCCCCTAAGTCACTAATCAGCTCAGTGGTCCTGTACTGGGCCCTTTTAATCTGTTTCATTGTCCTTTCTGTACTGCAGTGACAGACCAGGATGCATTGCTTCAGGGACCATCTAACCAAGGCCTTCTATAGAGGGAGGATCCCCTCCCTTGACCTGAAACTCTACCCACTCCCAATACTTCCCAGCATTGCACAAACATCTGGAGGGTCACACACATATGCACAGGCATGACAGGGTGTGCGTTATCGTGAGATAGTGGCACACCTGTGGAAGTGAGGCACAAGACAAAGCTTAGTTCTTTACACACCCGTGCAGTGCAATATCCCATGATTATGCATACCCTGGAGGGTCTTATTTCTATTCTAAAATGGCTTCCCTGATTTTTCATTTTAGAACCCTGGAATGAGGTTCAGAAAGTTAAGAATTCCTGTCCTGTGCCAGTGTGCCCGAATAATGCATGATCATGTGATGATTCCACCAATCACAGCACAGGATTTTCCTGGCCCACTGTATAATCCACATCATTATGGTAGAGCATCTAAATCCTTTTGGGAACAAAACTTCTGAAAATCTTGCCACACGAAAATAAAATTCACAATTCCAACAAAATCCTTTTGAAACAATACATGCTTACCTTTTCTTCGTCAAGGTACTGCTTGTCATACTCAAGGGAGTAGAACTCGACAGGAAAGCTGCACGGGTTTTTCACCAGTATGTCAGCTTCTTCCCCGAAGCTATAGGGCAGGATAGGTCCAAATTCCAGCACTGTGGGTGTGAACTCAAGCTGCGACTCCAAGCCTTGCCCATGGGCGACCAACATCACCCGGTGGCTACTCTGAGAAATGCACAGCGTCAGACGCTGGCTGTACAGTTTCTGATGCAAGCAAAGAAAAGAAAAGAAAATATTCATTAGTATTTTTGGGTTCCTCCCCTCCCACCCCCCACATCAGCATCCAATAAAGTCTGAACGTAACCTCCCACCCCCGCCATGTGCTGTGATGAAGCCTACTAAGGAAAATTAGACTGAAGCAACTGCAGACTTTTGTCTGGCCATTTTGAGTCTATTTATTTATTTTAATTGCTTTTTTATGCTCCCCACTTTCATCTATTCAGGTCCTCAACCGTTTTTTTTGTTTCTTTGTTTTTTTTTTAATCAAGCTTTTTACCACTCTGGTGACCCCACTTCTATCCCCACTTACCCCGGTCAGGACAAATGTCCCCCAGACCTACCTGGAGATTGTCCCCTACAGTTCTCCCCTGTGATGGGGCTGGAGGGGGAGGACCATCCTCCTCACAAAGTCCACACCCAGATTCACCCCAGGCACCTGGCAGCAGCACTTGCCCGAGGAGGTGCACGGGAGGTGGTGTCGCCGGGTCCCATTTTCCATTTTCTCCCAGATGTCCCTACCGTGGTGACATGTCAGAATGTGCACGTGGAGGCATGCATTCTCTGCAGAACTGTGGCCCCCTCCCTTTGAGTCACTGATGCCCGCACTACCAACAGGCCTCCCACCCGGTGGCAGGCAAAGGCTGAGTTGGCTGGCCACCCTACCTCGGGAGAGGAGAGCAGTCCCTAGGATGCTCCACCCTCTCCTGCCCCACAAACCCCTGGGAACCCATGTTCGTTCCCTAACATGGGTCACCAGCGTGGCAAGAGGTAAGGCACTCAATGCCTGAGCCGCCCTCACCACCAGGCTGGCTGTCCTTGACCCTTTTACACCCCAGCTCAATTACCCCACCTTCTCCAAGGGTTTATCTCCATCTGATGGGTGACCATAACTTATGCCCAGCCCCTCCGGACATTTCACTCTCTAGACATTGGGAAGGCTGCCTGAGTCAGCAGGTGTGTAGCAAGGTCCCTCATACTGCAGTGAGTAGAGGAGGGCTTTTCTTTTTTTTTTTGTTTTCTCCCCACCCTGAGGATGCCACCCGATTTAGGCTGTCAGACGCACATGTGCACAGACTGCATGCCTGCACATCGACGACATCCTTCCCTCACAGCAAGTGGCCTCAACTGTACCTCCCCTTGTGGTCATAGGAGGTGGTGTGGCAGCCAGAAGTAGCACACTTCCTCCTTGAAGGAAAGCAGCGACCCTGACATGTTCCACTTTCCTTCCCCAGGCCAGCCCTCCAACAATATCAGCTCGGTACCAAACTTGGGTTGCCAGTGTCACGAGTGGTAGCCCTACCACTTCGCCAAAGGACTGGCTCTTGAGTCTGCTTCTTGACTGATCTCCACTGTCTGGTATGACCATGAGGGCAAAAGGCTTTCCCCTTTTCAAAGCTGCTCTTGGGCACAAGGGAAGGTCACTGATAACGCATGGCAGGGCGTGCATTTGTGCTGTAATGATCACACACACTGGATGGAGTTGTGATGCACGAGGGGCAGTCGAATGCATTCAGCAACCCCGGAAGTGCAATTAGTACTGCACAGCATAGTGACACACACTAGAGTAGGTTATCTTGCTTCTGAAAGGGGAACAGTCAGGTCTAAGAGCCCCACACTCAAGTGTGGAGCTGGTCCTAATTTACACTTTGTGTACAAAACCATTTTTTTACTTATTATTTACTGCAGTATAGTAGATTGTATCAGACTGATTGTTACTGTAACTACAAATCCAAAAATCCCCTGGAGCTGGCATTAAATGAGGGCTGTAGCAGTAATTTAACACCCTACAGTACATGTTTGAGTTTTCATAACCTCTAACGAGATGTTTGCTGGTCCTACTCTCCTCCCTGGGCTAAGTATAGTCCCATGTGACTGTACTTTGCCCAGGGAGGAGAGTGGAACCAGCAAACATTTTATCAGAGCTTATAAAAATACGAGCTATGTCATAGGTTTCATGAAAATAAATGATGCATTTTGAACGGCTGGATATGACCTAGAGAGGTCATGCACAGCAGTTCAAAAAGAATCGTATTTTTATGCAGCCCCTGGCATGTGCCATTATACAATGCCAGAGGCTTTACTTTTTTCTTTGTCCCATTTTGTGCTAACAGGCCTGGACAGAAAGTTAGGTATAAAGGAAGGTTCTGCTCAGAACATTATGGCACTAGAGTGGAAATATCCATTGTTCTCTGAGCTGGAGTGGAAATACATGATTTATTTTCACTCCAACTCCCCTGCCCATGAAAAAAATAAGAGGATTGTGTATGATCACTCATACACAACAAGGATATTTTTCACTTGAGAGGTTTCCGTGGTAACCAGAGACTTCGAGAGAGCAGCTCGAGAGGTCTCATTACCATGGAAACCTTGAGAGTAAACAAATATCCTTGTTGTGTATGAGTGATCATACACAGTCTTTTATAGTGTATGGTCACGCATACAAGGACGGGTGTCCTTACTTTAGCATTTTGTAACCTGCCGTGACAGCTCTTACCACTGCAGCCATTCCCTGAGGATCACTGGTCACCAGACTGCGCATGCGCGAACCCATTCTAAGTTGTTATGCTGCACTAGCTACATAGCTAGTGCAGCATAACAAACTAGCTGACACAGCTAATGCAACATGTATAGGATAGTGCATGGGGAACAGTTAACAACAAGGCTATTCTTTCACCGAGTTGGCACTATGATGACGGATTACCTCGAGAGCGCAGCTCGAGATAACCGTCATCATAGTGCCAATGAGGTGAAAGATTAGCCCTGTTGTTAACTGTTCCCCATGCACTTTTCTTTATAGTGTATAGTAGAATGTCGTTTTCTGGGGAAAAAAGTCACTACAGCATGTTTCTGTTTCAAATCACTTTTACTGAGGTCCTAGAAGTAAAAAGAACTTAACATTTTTACTGTTTAAAACTCACATACAGCAGCACCCGGAACAGCAATTCACGATCTGCGGGGAAGAGAAGTATGTCATTCTCCGTTTTTTTTTGCCGTTTTTTTGTTTTCCTAATCCAGGATGAACCTATCCCCCGGATAGTGGCTTTGACAGTACTGCCGCCGACATTGCTACTTTGAGTGTGTGTCCTATCTATGGAGTGAGCCCTAACAGTCAGATGCTGCTCGAGGACACAGTGCGTGACGTACGCAGTGCAGCAGAACAAAAAGTAGTTCTGCTGCACTGCGGACGTCACTAGTGCAGCAGAACAACATTTCGAAAGCGATGGATTTTGGTGGAGAACGACGTTCCACTGTACACTATAACAACCTTTTTGAATGGCTGGATTTCTATCCATAACAACGTTTGACCATACATTATATAGAGGACATGTGATGGGTGTTCATCAGAAATGGTATTTATCTTCATGAGTGGTCAGTGAGCTATTAATTTTCATGAGTGGCGAAGTCACGAGTGAGGTCAAAAGAGATCACTGATCACTAATGAAGGTAAATACCATATCTGATGAACACACATCTCATGTGCGGTTTATACAATATAGATTAGTGTTATTTTCCTAGAGATTTTTGAAAAAAACATAAAAGTTTGCCATGTTCATAGTCTGTTTAATTTTAGAGTTCTGAGAGAAGCCGTGATTGACATGTTTCCAAGTTACAGTGACACACTAACTGAAAGATGCAGCTCATGCCGGTAGGTGTGCACGACTGTAGAAACCGCAGGGCGCAAGTGTCAGAATGAAATGCTTGTTGTGACGGGCCCACCTAGCTAGATAAATCTGGTGACATACCGTACTGTGGAGATACAAAATTTACCTAGCTGTAGTAGTTGGTGTTTTCTGGTACAGGTGGTGTTTTTATTTAGCATAAAAATGCTAATGTATATTGTATAAATGCATTTATTTGAGATTTTGTACACCCACTAGCATTGTATAAATTTAATATACACTGCAGGCTGTTGAATCTCCTACTGCCGCAGCCCTCTGATGTCAGCTGCAGGGGATTTGGGGATTTGTAGTTATAACAAATGCCAGCTTGGGAGTCAGCAGAATCAGCCCAATACAATCTACTATACTGCAGTAAACAGTAAGCAAAAAAAAAATACAGGTTACTCAGGTAACAGGAGTTCTAGGAATGGTATATGTTGTTCATCCACACTTATTGGCAGGTTCCTTGCCGCTTTAAATCTTGCCGGAAGGTCTTCAAGCTGGCTCCTCCCACCCACCCGGGTGGTAAAACTCTCAGCTCTGCCCCATAACGCCAGATCTGGCCCGCTGGAAGCTCAGGTAGTGCGTCGAAGCCGGGGAGGTCGGGTGGGTCGTGTGGATGAACAACATATACCACTCCTAGAACTCCTGTTACAGGTGAGTAACCTGTATTTCTAGGGACATGGATATGTTGTTCATCCACACTTATTGGCAGACTCCTAGCAGTTCTCCAGGAGGAGGGAGGCAAGGCGCACACCCCCTTCTTAGAGAGAAAGACTGGAGAACCGAGGCCCAGACCAACATCCCATCGTGACCCAAGGTCGATGTGGAAGGGGAGACGGTAAGCCTGCTTCCGGGTAGAAGCCCCGCGAATATCCTGGGCCGGAGTATCCTTGGAAGCAGCCACCGGTGCAGTGGAAGGGCGGGTAAAATGAGCACTTATCCCTCTGGGAGGCTCCATGCCCGCCCACCTATAGCGGAGACCTATGCAGGAGGTGACCCACCCGCTTGTCGCCCGCTAGGCTGCAGGTCTGCCAGGTGCGGCTCCAGTGTAGATGACGAACAGCTGGTGAACCTTTCCCGAACTTCAGCCATACGCTCCCTGGGTAGGTGAGTGATAAATAGGGTCCCATGGAACCTATATACGGCCTCCGAGGTGTGAATGGGGATGAACCCCGGCAGAGACAATACCCGGTTAGGGAAGACTCCACCGCCACCTACGGAAGGAACTTCGGGTGGGGCGCAGGACAACCTTGTCCCTGTGGAAGACCAGATAGGGAGATTCAAAGGAGCACCTGGAACTCTCCCCTCCTTCTGGATGGCAGAGTAGCCCCAAGAAGGTGATCTTCCACAACAGGTTGGGGAAACTCGCACCTGTGCAACAGTTCGAACGGCTTGCCCGTGAGCTAAGCCCATACCAGCGCAGGTCCCACAGAATGGGGATACTCTCCCCCAAGGGAGGTGTGATCAAAGCCTAGAAAGGGCCAGACCACCTTATCTGCGCCACCGACTGCCTTCCGGCCCGCGCCCAGAAGACAGGGGTGATCAACAGAAGCACCTAGAGGGTCGTCAGCCGAAGCCATAGTTCAAAGAACGGACCACAGATGGTCCGGAATGCTCGCCGGGGATGGGAGAGGGCCAGGCCCTATCCCCTCATCAAATGGAGAACTCTACCCATTGAAGGCGAGCATGTTTGGCCGACCTCTAGCAGGATGCCTCGAAACGTCGAGGACCTTGCCGAAGGACCCAAGGCCTGGCCCCTGGCCACACAGGGACCAGGCCTTCAGGTGCAGGGATTGAAGGTCCAGATGGAAAACCTTCCCCTGAAAACAGAGATCAGGACCGGGGGGACTGGAAGCCACCTCGGGAGCCTGGGGCTGAGACTGAGGAGAGCTGGATACCAGAGCTGGAAACCCAGTCTGGGCTACCAGCATCACCTGCGCCTAGTCCCTCCTTGCCTTGCCTGCAGGTCAAGGGAAATGGGGGAGAGGTGTAGAAGAGGCCCAGGGTCCGCGACCTCAACGGCATCCCCTACTGCAAATCCTGCTGAGGGGCCGGGCATGAGACAGTCTCAGCCTCGTATTCTCCCTGGAGGGAGGAGGGAGAAGATCCTGTGCTACCTCCGGCAGGGAAGACCACTCGTGAGGCGCAGCTTATGTCTGGCTTAGGGCAGCAGCCACGGAGTTGGAGGCTCCTGCCATTAAATGGCTGGGAACCCGCCTTTGACTGCACGAAAAACCCAATGCGGAGAACCTCCCTACGCCGAGGCAAGGGGTTCAACCGAACCTGGCAGGGTAGGTAGCACATGGTTGTGGTGCTGTCCGCATGGACTTAAACCACTAGACCCCGCACAAACGGAGCGAGCGGTGCAAGCTAAGCGGACCGCCTGGAGCTCCAGCGGTAGGAAGGACATCGGGACTCCCGAGAGGACCAGAGGCGAAGCACTCTGTATTCCCCTAGATGGGCACCCCCATCCATCCGAGAAGCATCGGTCAGAGAAGACCGTCGACTCAGGGGGGACGAACAGGATGTTCTCCTGCAGGAGTTGGAACGGTCCGAGGGGAAGCGTTCCCCTAACTCCTGGGCTGTAGTCACGAACTGGTCCGAGGAACACAGCACTGTGACCGCTGGCTGGCCCGTCCCACTAGGGAAATGCATGAACCAGCGGGTCGAACAGACCACACTGGAGCCGGCCACCGTGAGGCCCAGGAGGTGCAAGAGGTCCCGGCAGGGCACAATTACCCGGCCAAACCTGACTGGGTAAGGGAGGAAGAACTTCAACCCTGTCCGCCCGGAGCCGAGCTCGGACTCAAGAGTCGAGCCTAGTCCCGAAGAAGCCTCACCCGCTAAGGCACGAGTTCCAACGTGGCTCCGGTAAAGGGAGACCAGTCTGAGCCTGGAAGGGTTTTAATCAGGCCGCCATCCGGGTGGGGTTACGCCTGAACCCCTCAATGCCGCAGAAACTGCGGAGCAGAGAACGACGGGCCTGGCCAGGAACTCGTAAGGAGATCTCTCGCTTAGGAAAGGGAGGGGTCTCCCAAGAAATGGACGGAACTAGGAGTAAGTACGTCCTGGAGGCCCAGGAAGAAGCCGCACGCCTCGATCTGAGGATGGGATATCTGCAGAGGGACCATCCGGGCATGCAGAAGGATGGGCGCCAGCCCCCCATCCGTTTGAGACCAGGAATACCTGGACACGAACCCAGAGTCAGAAGGAGGGCCCACCACCTCCCTGATCACCTCTAATTAGAGGGCCAGGCAAGTCGGCTCAGCAGTCCGACGAAGAGACTGTGGATCCAAGATCCCCGTGGGGCAACGGCTCAAAAAGGGGGAAACCCTGCTCGCAACCCGCGACAGGACTTACCCTTAGCACCACCCAAGAGGAAGAGGTGCGGAGCCGTCCCCCCACGGGGAAACCCGGGCAGGGGCGACGGGGCTGGGGACAGTGCCCCTTAGCCTGTCACTGAGCAGGCTTGACGGAGGAAGAGGCCGAGGGGGCTCTCAGATCCCTACCTCCCTGCTTCCTTTTGGAGGAAGACGCTGGTCTGTCGACAGGCCGCCCAGCGCATGCCTGCTGGCCCTTGTGCTGGGACGGTCGAACCGCAGGGGCCCGGGGGGTAAAGGGGCTTACGCAAAGGCTGACGGCTGCCCTTGTCCCTCCGGGCGGGAGTGACAGAGTCCGGAGTGGCACTGGACTTCTCGGGCCCCTGGATATGTCCCTCCACTCCAGGGCCCAAAAGGTCAGTCCCCAAGAAGGGGATGTCCACCAACTCGTGCTGGGTTTCCAAGGAGAAGGAGAATAACCTCAGCCACGCCCTGCGGCACATGGCCACTGTGGCCGCCACCAATCTGGCACAGGAGTCGCCCAGATCCAGAGCCATCTGGAGCTGCTGTTTTGCCACCGCCCTACCCTGGTCCCGCACCCGCCAGGCCGTGGTCCGCAGGTCGGCTGGGAGATGAGGGAGGACCTCGTCCAGGGAGCCCAAAAGGGCGTGGGAACAGTGTGCCATCAGTGCCGCCAAGCTGGCCTGACGGAGGCCTAGGGAGGACATGGCGTAAACCTTGCGCCCGACATAGTCCATCCTTTTGGACTCTTTGTCAGGGGGCCTATCCACATCCCTAGCATTTCCAAAACATTGGAAAACATTGTCGGTGACTACCCCTTCAGCCGAGGGGTGCTCCGAGAAACCGGGCAGAGAACCGACAGGGACAGGGTACTTCCTGGCCACCCTGGCCGAAGGCACATGGCAGGAAGTAGGCCTCCATCAGAGCTCCAAGGCTGGGCCCACGATTGCCTCAGCCACCGGGAAGGCCTCCGAGGGAGAGCCCCCTCGGTCCAGAATCTCCGTAAGGGGGTAAGGTGCCCTTTGAAACGGGCTCGAGCTGCATCCCGGTGAATTCCAAGATGAGCTGGAGCAGACCCATAAAGGACGATGGGCTGTCGTCCACGGAATGTTCCGGGGAAGACCATGGGTCCTCCCTGCTAGGAAACATAACGGAGCCGACTTCAGGCTCCAAGGGGTCTGCAAAAAGCTGCCGCAGGCCTGAGTCACTTTTCGTCACGAGGGCGGGCGGGAGTGAGGGGACTGAGTAACCTGCAGGACAGGGCAGGCTCGTGCCCGTTCCGCCGAGGACGGGCGGGCAGCGAGGATTGGACGCAGCAACCGGCCCTGGAGAGGGCTCCTCGACTGCCTCGAGCAGCTGCGTCGGCCGACCGGACAGCGGCTGCTTACTAGCCGGAGAATGAACCGGGGTCGATTAATTCCCGGACAACAACAGCTGCTGCCACATAAATTCCTCGTAACGTCGACGCCAACGGCATCGGAGCTACTCCTCATCTGAGGAGGGGACGAGGAAGAACGGCAATGCCACTTGACTCAGTGCCCGACCGAGAACGCCAAGGTCGGCGTGAGCGGCTAGACCGAGAGGAGGACCAAGACCGAGACCAACTCGGGGAACCGAGGGCGGGCCTGGGAGGGAGCGGAGCATGCCCGCCTCCTTCGCTCGAGAAAATGGCCGAGGACTGTCGACCCGGCGACCGGCAGAAATTCAGCTCGCCGGGGAACCGCGGCGGGATTGCGGCACTAGCAGGAGATATCCCAGATGACGGGCCGAGAGGCCCGCCACGCCGACGGGTCCTGGCCGGGCTGACCTGACGGGACACTGTGAGGTCAGTGGCGGCCGCTTCCTCAACGAAGCCGGCGTCCAGCCGGCAGGGAGGGGACTTTTCCTGCCCGCCGGGGCCGACAAAGGGACCCCGCCTGCGGCACCTTGCACTTGGGCCGAGGGGCAGGTCCCCAGGGTCCCTCTCCCTTCGAGGAAAGGGACTGACGAAGCTCCTTGAACGAAGCTGCATGAGTAGAGCCCAAGGACAGCGGGATAAGTGCCGCAACCAAGGAAGTGGGAGGTGGAGCCACCCCCTCCCCGGCGGGAGGAAGATCGAGCTGCTCAGAAACAGCTGAAGCGGACGCTGCCCGACGATCCGAGGGATTCTCCGGAGTGGGAAGAAAAACTACCGGGTGCCTGAGCCCCGAACGGGCCGCGCGGTCCTCCAGAGAGCTGGCGGAAAGGGCACAACAAAACTCGCAAAGCTGAGGATCATGATCCAGGTCAAGGCAGTAAACCATCGAGCGGGTCTCTCCGAGGGAAATAACCGGGCGCCCCGGGCCGGAAAAAGAATGAGCCATCGCCACAGCGAAGAAGAAAGGATCGAAGTTCCAGAAAACTTCCAATTGATTTCGAAGACCAAAAATTTTCAGGAACCAGTCGAAAACGCAGAGCATTAAGGAGGGAACCTGAGCTTCCAAGCGGTAAGGAAGATCTGGCGTCATGGGGCGGAGCCGAGAGTTTTACCACCCGGTTGGGTGGGAGGAGCCAGCTTGAAGACCTTCCGGCAAGATTTAAAGCGGCAAGGAACCTGCCAATAAGTGTGGATGAACAATATATCCATGTCCCTAGAAAAATAGTTTTCCGGAACACAAAAGTGCAAACTGGGACCAGCTCCATACTTGGTTGTAGTGCTGTTAGGGCTAACTGTTCCCCTTTAAAGAACTAAAAGAACCAAAAATGGAGACAGGAAAATGTTACAGATTTTTAGAAGAAGTCAGTTTTAACTTTATAGTATATGGTTAGCCTTTGTTCTGCATAAAATCAACTTGCTCAAAACTCTTTTTGGGCACATTCTAAACCGTTGTTGTGCGCATTCCGAATGGTTGTTCTGCACGGTTCAAAGGTCATACAATTTTAAATTTCTTATTTATTCCTAAACTAGCTACTTACTAACCACCCAGTGCCCAAAGCTGTACCTTTTAACTTTCAAAAGTCTGTAAATTTGATTTTGTTCACAGAACATAAAGAAATGGCAAGATTTTTTGTTTTCACTTCAGTGGGGGTCTGTCACTTCAGTGCAAAAACTCATATACTATAAAAAATAAAATATGGACAACCACACAAATCGGCGTGTGTTTCAACTCTCAGGTTGAGATGACATCATAGACACTCGAGCTTCGCTTTCAAGGTTCATATGCTGTCATCTCAACCCCTCAATGGAAACACAGCCTTGTTGTGTATGGTTGCCCATACATTATTCTCTATTTATTTCTGAAGTATTTTTGATTTTCTTTTTGTTCATTAGAAAGTTTCCTCTGTGATAGTATTATGCTGGGTATGCAGAAATGAAAATTATGCACCTACCGTAATTCTTGATCTTAACTTGTATCTTCACCATTCATTACTGCTGGGTGTAAGCCGGATGCGCGCATCCACCGTGGGAGCTCTTTTTCTTTTTTTTTTTTTTTTGGGAGGGAAGAGTTGGTGCCAATGGCGCCACCCCCAAGAGCAACACACTGCGTAGTGTGCGAGAGGGGACCATTAGGCACCGTAGACTCCTCCTCCATCCCAGTTCTAAGAAACCGGAGAGGCTGAAATAGGTTATAGGAGTAGAGCAAGGCAAGGGAGGCGAGGGATAGGAAAAGGAAAGGAAATAAACTGAAAAAGGAATAAGCTGAAGAGAGGACAGAAAAGAGAGAGAACCATACCCTAAGTGACCACAGGGCCTCAATCCTCGGGCGGTTCTAAGGGAAGAGAAAGTAAGAATAGGAAAGAGGAAGGAAGAAGCAGAAAAAGGGGGGTCATGGTGAGGAAGGAGGACTTCCATCTAGGTAAAATAGAAGATCACTGGCTCAAATCTTTTCAAATCCCAGCAGGGATTGAAGACAAGGGAGTAAGGATCCCACCAGTTGAGGGTTTAAGAGTCTAAGGTTGAACCACAGGTCCATACCGCTTTGAAGACAGGCCTCTCTTCCTCTCCATTTATCCAAAATTTTAAGTAACCCAGAATCTAGGCTCAGAGCTCGCTCCAGAAGAGGAGCAGCTCTGCTCAGAAGAGGAGTAAGACCTGACTTAGGGGTAGAGACAGAAGGAGAAGGAGAACGCCTGTGAACTCTCTTAGAACTGTACTGAAAAAAAAAACAGTCGTAGGGTGAATCCAGAGGATGAGGACCCCCTAACCGGGGGACACCCTGTACATAAGAGAATCAAGGAAGTTCCCTCAGTGGGTTAGGGCGACGGCCCTACTCGTCATCCCCTGAAGCAAGCACTCTGTGACTTCAGGGGAGGGGCAGAAAGCTCTGAGGTTCCAGGGGGACTCAGCCCCCAATTGGCCTCAAGGAGGGGAAGGCGAGCAGAGTGGGGGAGATGCCCAAGAATTGAGACCCACGAGGGGAAGGTGGGCGGAACTCAGTAATGAATGGTGAAGATACAAGAGAAGATCAAGAATTTCGGTAGATATGTAATTTTCATATCTTCCCTTGTCAGTCTTCACCATTCATTACTACTGGGTGAGTACCAAGCCCCCCCGGAGGGGGCCTGATGTTCAGCCCTGAAGGAACAGATCCCCTGCTGAGGATGAGGGGGTGCCCTCATGGCCGGGGGGATAGAGGATGCCCCTGAAGAATCCTCCTCACCCTGCGGGAAAACAGACAGGTCCCCCGGAAAGCGGAGGAACTCACCCTACGCCAGACAATGGGTGACAGTCTGGACAGATGAAGCCATGCCGTCCGCCTTATGCAGATCGCTGTCCCTGCCAGTCTGGAAGCCACCTCACTGGCATCATAAGATGCCCTTGCCTGGTGCCTTGCAAGCTCCAGACCCTGTGCAGGGAGGGCAATAGCTTGTCTGGACTGCTCCGTATCAGGCATAGATGCCAGAACCTGAGCCAACATCAGCCACAGATGCCTGTTGTAGGCAGCATGGTGTGCCTGATGTGAACATGAAAATTATGTGCCTACCGTAATTATGATCTTTCTGTGCATCTTCACCATTAATCACAACTGGGTATATGGCTGGAGGTCATGACCCCGCAGGAGCTTTTTTTTTTGGTAGGTGGAGCCGATGTGCTCTCGGCACCGCCCTCGAGGCCAATGTACTACGTGGCGCTCACAGATTGGCTGTTAGGTGCCATTGACTCCACCTGCCTGCCAGTTCTGAGTCGCCGGAGAGGTGAGGAAAAAGGGGTTGGGAGGGTGGGACAAGAAAGTCCAAGGGACAGAGAAAGGAAAAGATGTAAAGCCAAAAGGAAAAATAAACAACTGAGAGGACAGAATAAGAAGAAAAACTGAGATGCTAAGGAGACTGGGAAGGGGCCCCAATCTCTGGAAACAGAAAAGGAGGGAGTTAGGGAGGGATAGGGATTTATAAAACATAAAACTTAACATGGGGGGGGGACACCAGTCATATGCTGGATTCTGTCCTGTCTCTATATTGTATAGGAACTGCAAGGAGTAGCCAAGAGGTTTAATCACCAGAATTCAAGGCACAGAATCACTGGCAAAAGAAAACTCCTCTAAGGCAGAAAAACGGATATTCTAAAGTGGACAGGGTACAGAGATTCTCCCCCCTCTCCAAGGGAAAAACGAAATTTTAAGCAGAGAGAGAGAGATCCTTTTTAAATCATGTCCAGTGGACAAGTAAACAAACTAAGGACTGACGGGACAGAAAGAGGAAAGGAAGGAGGAGAGGATGGAGGGCAGCCGCCTATCTTATCTGTGTCAATCTTCACCATTCATCACGTTTGGGTGAGTGCCGAGCCCCTCTGAAGGGGGCTTGAAAACCCTAAGAGAGAGAGTCCCTTAGCTCTCAGTGGGTGACACAGTAAGAGGGACAACCTTCTGGGCCTGGAGAGGCCCGAGAGTGGGGAGAGTGAGACGGGAACCCCTTGGAGGGGGCAGGAAGTTGCCCGACAGAAGCGCCTCACTCTTCAGGAGAAGAAATAGGTTCTCTGGTGCGCGGAGTTAACCACCCTACGCCAGGCCAAGGGTGACAACCGGGAAAGATGCAGCCATGCCATGTCCACCTAGTGCAGATCGCTGTCCCTACGACCCTGGTAGCTACCTCACTAGCGTCATATGATGCACTTGCTTGGTGCCTTGCTAGCTCCAGGCCACGCACAGTGAATGCAATGGCTTGTCTGGTTTGCTCCGTGTCATGCAATGAGGCTAGGAGCTCACCTAGCCTGGACCACAAGAACCTGTCATAGGCAGCATAGTGGGCCTGATGTGCAGAAATAGAAAGCAGCAACCGTGCCGAGTAGAAGGTCCTCTTCCCCCAGAAATCAAAATCCAAGTAATCTTGGTCTGGGGGCCGGTCACGGTGACGGGCGTCAAGCCCATCAGGAGTATCCAGCTGCGTCAATCCTGACTGAGGGATGAGGCATGCAACCTGGAGACTCTTCGGGGGTGCAATACCTCTGGCAGAGATCCCTATGGGCG
Organism: Neoceratodus forsteri; assembly: GCA_016271365.2. Lineage (NCBI taxonomy): Eukaryota > Metazoa > Chordata > Ceratodontiformes > Ceratodontidae > Neoceratodus > Neoceratodus forsteri. Next base: position 1,620,581,809 of record CM028130.1, read on the forward strand.
GGAACTTCGGAAAAAGGTCTCTGCCAGGAACGCAACGATGCCTCCCTAAAGGGAGCAGGCCGGGGGGGGGGCACCACAAGGGTGTCCTCACTGAAGTTGCCCAAAAAGGCGTGCGCCGACTGGTCTGGATTGCTCTGAGTAGCAGGAGAGATGTGCAAGTCCTCCAACATCCTCATGAGGAATCGCTGATACTCCGCGATTCAGCAGCCGGGGAGATGTGGACAGAAGGCTCTTCTTCCCCAGAAGAGGGGGATGAGGAGTTAGAGGACCTCGGCTGTTCAGAGGGTGGCTGCTCAGGGGGAGGTTGAAAAACCTGTCTATCCATTGCCCTGACATAAGCGGGGAAGCGAGCAGAAACAGCTCTGAACTGCTCCCAGGGGAGAGAGGCCCGCTAGGACCAAGAATGCCTGGGAGCACAGGAGAATGTGGCAGAGGGATGGAGACAGAGCCAAGAAGAGAAGTCAGCTGACCTCTGCCTGGGCTAGGGAGTGGACCAGGAGCGCCAGAAGATAAAGGTGCCTCGGAAGACTCCACAGCTGACAGCTGAACAACCATTTCGGAACTGTCTTGGCTGCGCCCGGAAGAATCCCCCCTTGTGAGGTGACCGGGACCGTACAGGTACAGAAGGCAGCCCCCTACCTTAAAAGAATGAGGCTGTCTCAAAGAAAGCGAAGAGGAAGAGCAGAGATCCGCACTGCAGCTTCTTCCAGAATCCGGGTGAGCCCCAGAAAAAGGTTGCCGCACAGACCCCATCCCCCTCGACCGCTCGGAATCCGAGAGTGCCCTCTCCTCCTCGAAATGACCAGCCTAGGTAACTGACAGCCCTGGTTAGCACCCAAAGGAGATACCCAAGGCACAGTACCCTCTCCTTCCGTAGGTACTCTGATCAGCCACAAAGTTGGGTGATCCAGGCATACCACATGAGGGGGGACCACCGCTGAGGGGTCAGTGAACCCTCCAAGGCCAGGTTGCAGTGCAATGGTGGCATGCACTATTGCCCGCTGGTCAGAGCTCCTGACCCCAGTCTTGGCAGTCACCAACCGCTCCTCATAAGGGGGCTGACTCCAGTCTGTTGAAGACACTACAAGGCTACCCACACCAGCAGCTAACTCCAAGAAGCCAGACTGCTTGTCTGACTCAGAGTCCAACTCCACCTCCGAAGAGGTGGAGACCGAGGCACTGTGCCAAACCGTAGGTGGGCACCGGTCGCCATCCCTACCAAACAGTGTGCCAGAAACGGAGACCGTGCCTGAGCCGATGCCAGTGCCCTCCGCAGCACCGCGAACGGTGGCCGTAGAGGACACAGCTCCAGCCTGAACAGCAGCCTCAGAGTCAGAACCTGCCACAGTGCTGTCTCACCCCATGGTGCCACGAGTGGCATCGACAGCTCCGACAGTGCTGTCTGAACCCCCTATGGTGCCATGCCCATGTCCAGTGTAGCGAACGACTCCAGAGCTGGACATGACATGCTCAACCTCGGCGCTGTCCACACGGAGAGGAAAGGGACGGCGCTGTAGAGCCTCCCACAGTGCTGCTAGCACTATCGGCACTGAAAATGACGCCAACAGCAGCCACGGTGCCGAGTGATGGACTGGCACTGACAACGACTCTGCCAGGGCCCACGGCGCCGTTCGCAGCACCGAGGCCTGAAACGGCACCAACTGACAGCGTTGAGGACAGCGCCGACTTGGGTCTTGCGAACCAGGGGTCTGACAGTGGGGGAGCCTTCGGCCCCGAAGGGGCGACTGCCATGGCGGCGCCTCCCGCCCGCCCCTCCGAAGGGAACAGACTGGGCCTCTTGCACCGTGGGAGAAGCCTCGGCCACGGCTAGGCTACTAGAAGCCAAGGCTCCCTCCCCCTAGGTCCAAACAGAACCGGGAGAGGACCCGGAGGAAAAGCCGAGAGAACGTGGCTTGGCCCGACGAATGTGCACCTGACCCCCGAAAGTTGGCAGAGCTCGCCCCATTTTCCACACGTGCTGTCTGATGACCCAGCGATCCACTGAGAAGCAGGCATCGCACAAATCCATGTCGTGAAGTGGGCCAAGACATATAAGGCAACGGTCGTGCTGGTCGGTGACGGAAAATTTTCAGCCGCATGGGCACCTGTTGCATGGGGGGCCGACCAAAGAAAGTCTTCTTGCCCTCCGACCTAGACATGACCTACGGATATAATACAAAAAACAAGACCTGACGTTGCTGCAATAAAGTAAATATGGAAAGATCTTACTGGCAATGTCGAGTGGCTATCAAAACCGGCAGGAGGATCCGATGGACTTAGCGCCGAAAATTGTTCGGAGTCGAAAAACGAACTGCAAAACAGGTAAGCCTCGATTTCTTCAGAGAAAGTGTCCCACGAGGTGACCTCGACGGTGGGAGATGAAGAACTGGCAGGCAGGCGGAGTCAATGGCGCCTAACGGCCAACCTGTGAGCACCACGTAGTATGTTGGCCTCGAGCGGCATCGACAGCGCATCGGCTCCACCCACCCAAAAAAAAAAAGCTCCCATGGGTCATGACCTCTGGCCATATACCCAATTGTGATGAATGGTGAAGACTGACACAGATAAGATCTAAACACATCAACACACGAACCAAAGAGAAGACCCTTCGTCCCCACTGGTCAAATTCTGTGGAATCCGGAGCCAGGGGTCGATCGTGCGCCAGGCACTGAGGCCCGGAAGGAGTGTCTAGGGATGTCAAGCCAGAGGGTGGGTGAGGTAGAGAACCTAGAGACTCGTGGGGGGCACAATACCATCTCCTGCAGTCTCCTGGGGCTGGAGAAGGGGCAGCTGCAGATTGCCAGGTGTGGATAGACGCCTCCTGGAAAGAATTGGCCAGGAAGGTACCACGAGCTGGTGAGCACTGAATTCACTAAGGAATGCTTGCGTCTGCCACTCAGTAATGTCCCTGTGAACAAAGGAAATACGGAGCTCCACAACCAACCTCGAAAGGAACCGCTGATATTCCATGAAATCAGCATCAGAGGACAGGTGGACAGGAAGTTCCTCTTCCTCAGAAGAGGAAGATGAGGAGGAAATAGAGCTCAAATGATCAGAAGACTCCTGCGGTGGGGGGACAGGTGGAAGACCTGTTCGTCCATGGCTCTGAAATATGAAAGAATGGCCGCCGCAGTAGCTCTGAACGTCTCCCAAGTTAAGGGCCCCATAGGACCCACATGGCCTGGAAGAGAGGGAGGTGTCTGCAGAGGGATGGGTGAAAGGCACCTGAGAGAATGTGTCTGGCCTCTACCGGGGCTCTGTGATCCAGGGAACGATGTCATCGTGACTGGGGAACCTGAGACCACACCGGGTTGTAAAGAAGAAAGCTGAGAAAGCAAACTCCAGAAGAGCCCAGAAGGGGAATCTCCCCCTGTGACTCAACTGGGGTTGCATGTGCCCAGAAGGGCAACCCTCTACGCTGCCACCAGAAGGTGCTCTTGAGCCTTCGAAGAAAAGGCAGGGTTCGGCACTGCGACTCCTCCCCACCCTCCGCAGGACGGTGGGGATGCGCCGCTGCTCTTCACCTTGACCTCTCAACCCCTCAGACTCTAAGACAGCCCTCTTCCTCGAAACCAGAGTAGAAGTTCCTTGCTCTGCAGGCCCCCCGAGGAAGGCCACCAAAGCAGGGATCTCCTCCTTCCCCCAGGGGTTTCCCAGCGGCACTAGAAATGGCAGCTGCATGGACCCCTGCAGAAGAGGGTACCCTTTTCCGAATCCTGGAGTCATCACCCGGAGGGGATCCCAAGCCACCCCCAGCCATGGGACCCCCAGAGGAAACCTGCTCCAGGGACTCAGGAAGAGGAACACTGGTCAGCCTGGTGCCGCGGCCTACAGAGACCTCTGACTCTGAAGAATCGGGTTGCCAGTTCGGGTCCGCCTCTGAGTCATCCCCCTCTGAGGAGAAGGCGAGCAGAATGACCTCCAGAGAGGCAACCCCGGGAACGTCTTTGTCGATGGCGCTGTGAATGGTGCCACCACAGGCCGCAATGCCAACAGTGCCACCTGAGTCCCCAGTGCTGCAGACGGTACTGAAACACAGAATGGCACCGCCTAAGTCCCCTACACCGCGTACGGTGCCGGAACCCAGAATGGTGCCACTAGCGGCACCGCCTGAGTGCCCCATGCCGAACCCAGAATGGTACCACCTGAGTTCCCGGCATCACAGATGGTGCCGGAACCCAAAACAGCACCGCCAATGGCACTGCCTAAATCACCACCACCGCGAATGTCATCAGGATCTAGAGCGGCACTGCTCGGCGGCATCGAGGGTCTGCCACTGCCGTGTCCCGCAACTGAGGGCCGTGACACTGGAGAAGCCTGCACCTCCATGGAGGTGACTGCCGGGACAGCGCCAGTGATGTGCCTCCAGGAGGAATCATGCCACTCCTCCTTTGCCAAAGAAGAAACCTCCTCCTCGGCAAGGCTGGAAGTGGAGAAGGCCTCCTCCTCACTGGGCCGTATAGACCCAGGAGAAGACCCAGAGGAAGGGTCTAGAGATCTGGCCTGGGAAGCCTGCGAGCAACGTCATCCTCCAAAAGTCGATGGAGCCCTGCCGAACTTGAACGCACGGATTTCCAGTACACGGCGGTCCATGGAAAACAGGCGCCGCAGTGATCCATATCATGGTGGGTCCCGGGCACGGCGGCAAACACCATGTCGATCTGACAGAAAAGTGCCGCCACCGGCGCCGACATGGCAGGAGCATGGCCTACCTGAGATTTATGCTTGGCCCCCCGAATCGGACATGATGCAAACAAATTATCAAAAAACAGCAAAAGATCCCAGCGCCGTCGAAATATATATAAAAAGAACGGTCTTACCAGGCTCCAAGGCATCGGGATGTAGAACCGGGATGAAAACTCGGCGTTGAAGAAAGGCCTAATGGCATAGAAAACTTTTTTTCCGAACTGGCACAGCGGTGGCCCAGAGTGTTGGTGGACAGCCAGGAAGAAGATGGAACATCTCAGGGAAGCTTTCCTTTTCTAGGAACAGAGGTTCCACAGACCCTACTACCACACTGACACCTGGCGGACCAACAGGTGGTAGTACCGTTGGGGTCTCTAAGTGGGAGGGGTGGACATCTGCCTGACTTTGTGGCACCACACGTGAGCTTGCACACTTGAAGCCACAATCGCACAGACATCTTCAAGGGAGTGGAATAAAAACACAATAAAAGTGCCTCAAACTGCTCAGTGAAGATGCTGCGCCGCCCTCAACCCAGACACTTCCACAAGTCAAGTGTCTACCTTTACTGGGTGCTGACTAAGGTTCATCCTAGGTGATTGGCAGAGCATGACCTGGCCACTGGGGCCCCACCGGGGAAGAGCAGGAAAGCCCTAGAGGAATTGACTAAGCAGTGGTTCAGTATCAATGCACCGCAGTAAAGAAAAGTGTTTGGGGGAAAGAACTGGTGTGCATGTCACATATACGATGCAAAGCTGGATTGTAATTCTGTGTTGAAGTCAATAAGAAAAAATTACTCACCTTAGTAATGTTGTTTCTTCTAATGGAGTCTTGCTATATTATGACATATGCAGTGAGTCCCAACCTTCGAACTGCTCCGGAGGTGAGTTAACTTTCCATGCCAGGCATGGAACGCAGAGCTCGAGCTCGGTTGAAACTCTGTCTGTTGTTCTTCAAACTCAAACCATCAGATCTTTACGAGCTAAAACTCACTGAGGTCCTGTGTGGAAGCTGTAAACCTACACTAGCCAACTGGCTACTAAACATAAAAACACATTTTTTTGGTCCCAAAACAAAGACTCAAGTCAGGAGACCCAAAAAATAAAACACAACACCAAATCACCCCAAAGAAAGAGGGGTGAAAACAACAAGGTGGGCATCTACTAAGTGCCAACACTGCACTGCCCACCCACATCCCAAAAACAGAGGTTCTCAGAGGGGCAGGCGGGGGAGGTCATAATATAGCAAGACTCCATTAGAAGAAACAACATTACTAAGGTGAGTAATTTTTTCTTCAAACAACATGAAGTCTTGCTATATTATGACATATGTAGACTATACAGCAGTACCTCCATGGAGGAGGGACAGAACCTACTTAGGAAATAGGCTCTGAAGCACAGCTGTGCCAAACCGGAGCATCAGTCCTAGCCTGGATGTCCAGGAGTAATGCTTGGTAAAAGTGTGAACTGTTTTCCAGGTAGCTGCTTGACATATCTCTAGAATAGGATGTCCCTGGCAGCAGCCAGGGAAGCAGCTGTACTCTGGTAGAGTGAGCCCTCAGGCCTGAGGAGGAACCTACCCAGCTTTTCATAACAGAATTGGATACAAGAGACAATCCACGTGGCAATGGATCTTTTAGCGGCAGGTTTCCCTTTACCAACCTCACCATAAGTGAGGAACAGTTGGAGGGAGTCAAATCTGTGACCCTTGGTACGCTCTATGTAGTAACTAACGGCACTCTTCAAATCTAAGCTGTGCAGCCTCCTCTCGCCAGAGGAGGAATGGTCAGTGAAGTACACTGGAAGAGATATAGATTGATTATGGTGGAAATCTGAAACCACCTTAGGCAAGAACTTCCTGTTAGTCCTGAGGACCACCTTATCTCTATGAAAGGAGATAAAGTCAGGCTTCACTGACAAAGCTTGTAATTCACTTATGCGTCTGGCAGAAGTGATGGCTACCAGAAACACAGTCTTCCAAGTCAAGAACTTCAGCTCTGCTGAAGACAAAGGCTCAAAGGGGGGTTGCATAAGCTGAGCAATGCAAACATTAAGATCCCAGGCAGGGGCAGGGTCCCTGAATGGAGGGTTGGTGTGAAGCAATCCCTTAAAAAACTTGGAGAATACAGGATGAGCTGAAAGAGAAGGGGGTTTATCTGCTGAAATAAAAGTAGACACAGCTGCCAAATGTACTTTTAGGGTAGCTGGTCTCAGCCCCAAGGTATTTAAATGAACCATATAATCCAGGACTGCAGGTAAATCAGCAGATTCTGGGGAAATATGCTTCCCACAGCACCATATGGAAATCCTCTTCCATTTGGAGTTATAGGTAGCCCTGGTGGAAGGTTTCCTAGAAGCCTTCAGTATATCCATTACACCTTGGGAGAGGTGTAGATCAGCAAACTCTAACTCTTCAAGAGCCAGGCCTTGAGATTGAGAGATTTGAGGTTCGGGTACCAAACCCTCCCCTGAGCACAGGTTAACAGGTTGTGATTCCTGGGAAGACACAGGGGAAGATGGACTGCTAAGGACTGTAGGAGTGGATACCAGGGTTGTCTGGCCCAATCTGGAGCAATCAAGATCATCTTGCAGGCTTGGGATCTGATTTTGACTAACACTTTGAACAGGAGAGGGAGGGGGGGAAGCATAGAGAAACTTCCCTTCCCAATTGAGAACCAAGGCATCCAGAGGGACTGAGCCCAACACTGGGGGCCTGCAGCAAAAAAGGGGAAGTTGGTGATTGTCTGGGCCTGCAAAAGATCTATCTGCGGGTGCCCCATCTGGCAAATATCACCTCCAGGACCAGGGGGTCCAGTGACCATCGTGATGGCCCTAGGAAATCCTGCTGAGAGCATCTGCTAGGACATTGTCCTTGCCTGGGAGGTGAACTGCCGTAAGGGAGGTGTTCAGGGAGTAAGCCAGAGACCATAACGTCATTGCTTCGGTGCACAAGGCCGTAGACCGAATGCCCCCTTGCTTGTTGATGTACCACATTGTGGTGGTGTTGTCTGTTTTGACTTGTACAACTTTGTTCTGAACAGATTTGGAAAGAACTTGAAGTGCTAGAAAAACTGCTCTGAGTTCCAACAGATTGATGTGGAGCAGAGATTCCTGAGGGGACCACAATCCCTAGGTAGTGAGGTCGCCCATGTGAGCTCCCCACCCCAAGAGGGATGCATCTGTAGTAAGGATTAAGGAGTGAGACTGAGTGACAAAGGGAACCCCTTGTCTCAAATTGCTCTGATTCTGCCACCACTGTAGGGCCTGGATCAGGGTTCGAGTTACTGGGATAAATTTGGTTAGAGGGTCTTTCCTTTGAGACCAAAAGGCTATCAAATGGAACTGGATGTCCCTCATCTGAAATCTTGCTCCCTGCACTACTGCTGTAGAAGCAGCCATGTGCCCCAGGAGCTGCAGAAAATGCCTTGCTTGTCGAGAGACCTGCAGGGTGAAGGAGGAGGCCAGAGAGACCAGGGTCCTTGCCCTGTCCAAAGGAAGGAAGGCTCTGGCTTCCTCTGTGTTCAGCTCTGCACCTATGAAGGTGAGGAGCTGGACAGGTTCTAGAACTGACTTCGAAAGATTCAAAAGGAAACCTAGAGAGGTGAGCAGTTGCTGAGTTATCTGTAGATGTACCTTGACTTGGTCTGGAGACTGGCCTACTATGAGCCAGTCGTCCAGGTAAGGGAAGATGGCAATTCTTTGCCTTCTTAGGGCACCAACTGCTACTGCCAGGCATTTTGTGAATACCCTTGGAGCAGAGGTGAGGCCAAAGGGCACTGCTCTGAACTGGTAATGGCCTGAGGGCAGCTCGAACCTGAGGTACTTTCGATGGGAGCTTCTGATGAGAATATGGAAGTAGGCATTCCTGAGGTCTAGGGACGCTAGCCAGTTCCCTGGCCTTAGAGAGGGTAGAATAATTCCCAGAGTCACTATTTTGAATTTTGGTTTTAAAAGGTGCTTATTTAAATATCTGAGATCCAGGATGGGCCGCCATTCTCCTGTCTTTTTTGGTGTAAGGAAGTACCTGGATTACAACCCTTTGCCCTGGTGTAGGGGTGGAACCCTTTCCACAGCTCTGAGAGCCAGGAGGGAAGAGACCTCTGCCTCTTGAGCAAGTGCCTCTGGTGGATTTGCAGGTGGAAAGGATCTGGTTCTCATCTTTGGAAATTTTTTGAAGCTGAAAACCAGTCCCTGGCTTACTACTTCCAGGACCCACTTGTCTGATGTCAGAGACTTCCAGTCCTGGACAAAGTAAGCCAGCCTGCCCCCTACAGGTAACTGAGAATCGGCCCTGGCAACCCCATCAGGGTGCCTGCTTGGCAGAGGCTTTGGGCTGAGGGGTGGAAGCAGGCCTGCTTGTACCCCGTCTGCCTCTCCCTCTAAAGAACCCCTTCCGGGCATAGGCAGAAGAGGAGGTCTGGGCTTGGTAAAAAGGCCTGTGAAAAGGCCTGCCCCTGCCCCTGGAAAGCTGCCTTCGAGGAGTGGCCTGCCTTTCCTTGGCCTGTGCACTCCTATAGGTGGTCCTATACTCGTCCATTTTCTTCATGTAATTCTCTGTCTGCTCCCCAAACAGAGAATTACCTAACAGGAAAAATCCATGGCCTTAGTCTGGGTATCCTGTGACAGGCTAGTACATCTGAGCTAAGCCATTCTGCTATGCCACAGATGTAGCCATGACTCTTGATGACACATCATTAGAGTCCGCAGCATGGAGTTGCACCTGGATGCCTCAATACCATCAGCAGCCACCTGCTCCAGCTCCTTGGCAAGCTGGCCAGGGACCTGTTTTACTAGAGCCATAACAGCATCCCATCTGGATTTCTGATATCTAGCAACATAAGCCATATAATTTGCCTGTCTGAGTCCCAAGGATGCTGCCATGTACTGTTTCTTTGCCATGGCATCAATCCTCCTGGAGTCCTTGTCAGGGGGTGTGAAGCCAAGGGAATATTTGCCTTGTCACAGGCTGCAGTCTGCACTACCCCAACATGGCTGCATTGTTGTGTAAGGAACTCCGTATCTGAGCCTGACAATGTGTACCTCTTGTCCATTCTCTTATCGACAGGAGGTATAGTGTGAGGAGTTTTAAAATTTTACTGTCTGTTTCAAAAGATTTATGCAAGGAATAGACAGTCTCTAGACTCTGGGATATCCATCATTTCCACATAGTCAGGCTCCTCTTGATCATCCAAAGCTTCCTCCATAGGGAGCTGGAGGTTTCAGCCACTTTCTTATAAAACATAAAATAAGAAGGGACTCAGAAAGCCTGGGAGGAGATACTCCTGAAGGTCTGTCTGGGGAGATGTCCGGGTCAATGGGCACATCCAGACTTTCAAATCACATTCACTCCTCCTCATACTCCTCTCCCCCTCCTCTGGTTCATAATATTCTCTACCTCTTCTCTTGAATCGGTGGAACGGCAGACGGGACGCTTACCTGATGGTGCCGGTTCGGTCGGAACCGGGGAAAGCGACTGGACAATTTTAATCGCTTTGGCTATTTCTTCAGCGGTTGGAGAGGAAAGTTTTGGCTCCACACCAGCTGATTTCCTAGTCCTTTTTGCTGGGACCGACTCCTCGGAGTCGGATCTCCTTTTGCCCGAGGAAGTCTCGCCCTGGTCAGAGGGCACTCCCTCCGGTTCGGTTGAAACCGAACCGGGCTGGCCATCCGGTTCAGCGGACTTTTTGGCCTCCCTTTCCCTGAGCCTACCAACTCTCTTTTCCAGGGTAGCTGCAGGAAAATTTTTACAAATCTGGCAGTCTGCATTGAGGTGGTCAAACCCCAGACAATAAACACAGGTGGTGTGGGGGTCAGCCTTGGCAAAGGCTTCCCCACAGACACTGCAGTGTTGAAACCCAGTGGGCCTGGTTTTTCTTTTGGGTTTCTCAGACATAGTGCCAGTCCTAACCAAACGTACCCGTTTATGGCAATCCACCAGGTAACACACCCTTATCGGTTCCCAACCGTGTCACGGGTCGTGGAAAAATACGTAATAAAGTCTGTTTTTTTTTAGAACCTATAAGAACCGGTAACCACACTCTAAATGACAGATTAATATATTTTAAACAACCTGATCGGTTCAAACCGAACCGATTACCATTTTCAAGTTCCACACAGAATAGAAATGAATGTAAAACCTATCTAGTACTCACAAATACCACAGACAGAGTCTGAACCGACCGGTTGTGGTTTAATTTCGGTTGAAAACCGAGAAAAACAATAACCAACAAAATGAACAGAGCAGAAGGAGAAATCTCCGGAGCGACTGTTCAGTGAGGCGGAGTAAAGAATCTGACGGTTTGAGTTTGAAGAACAACAGACAGAGTTTCAACCGAGCTCGGGCTCTGCGTTCCATGCCTGGCATGGAAAGTTAACTCTTTCACCTCTGGAGCAGTTCGAAGGTTGGGACTCACTGCATATGTCATAATATAGCAAGACTTCATGTTGTTTGAATGTGAACTTTTAAAAAAAACTACTGTGACTAGACCATTTGGTTTTCCCTCAACTGGAATCCTCTCTGAAACCCGTTTACCTTTTCTTTTTTTTATTCTCTGTTTATCTACCATATTCTGTGGGATGGTCTGGCAGAATCTCTTTCTGCTGCACTTACTCCGGCTACCTCCACTGATAACAAGAGCCTAGCCGGCCCCCATTCCTGCCGCTGGTACTCCTGTCCACCCTGTGCTTTACCCTTAAATGGAACTTTTGTGGACCAGGCATGTCAAGGAGGACAAGGGAGGCATAATGGAGGACAAAGGAACTGGTGCGTCGGCCCCACAGAGGCGTAGGTGGGGAGTGGGCTTCATCAGCTTGTCAAGACCCCATCCTGGTTTTCCTGCACATTTTCTCCCCTACCAGTTACAAATGTGTTGCTGCATTACTACTAATGCATGGACACTCCTAACGACCACCCAACCCCACTGTGCTCCACTTCATATGGCCATACTCCCTGCTGTCAATAAAATGTGGGCACACAGCTGAGATTGCTCATGACCCACAACAAGGAGAACAATATCTGAGGAGGCACTCAGTCCTCCCCCATGAAACTCCACTCTCGATGTCCTGGACTTGGGGCGCAAACCTTAGTCGCCAACATGCCAAAGCAATCATCCATCACTTAGTGCAACAGAGCCAGCCCTCCTAAGGTCCATTTTTAACTCCAAAGGTGTTATCACTGTGCAAACATACAAGGAAAAAAAACTGTCAGACTGACATTAAAATGTTCACTTTAGAAACAACCACATTTACTTACTTCCTCAGCTGGAGTGAATTTAACCTGCACATTCATTCGCTGTTCTGGCAACAGCATGCCGGATGGGGGCAGCATTTCAAAAACCTTTGCCTTGGGTCTCACGTCATGGCGCAGTTTTCGGCGGAGATGCATTGGCATATGTTTGTCTGTCTGCAGAAGAGAAAGGAGACCCTTCAGTTACAATACACAGTGTTCCAGCCACTTCAGGGGAACTAAGATGATTTGTTGGGCACGCAGTAGAGTGTAAAGTGGAGGAAGGGGCGTGAGTGACCACTATGGCATTCACATCATACTACGGGTAAGACCAGGCAGACTGAATGGGTCAGTGGGCTGTTTTTCTGCCGTCGGTGTCTACTATATCATGTTATGTCTGGCACCCTCTTCTGGACAAGTTATGGAACAGCAGCGGACTTTGTAGCCTGAGGCTCTTCTCCTGGCCTGAGTATGCTGCTGCTAACGCACTTCCCCTCCTTTAAAGGGGCACTGTCAACTGTTGGCGGGACTTTCACCAGCAGTGTGAGGATAGTGCCTGCAGTGTGAGGATAGTGCCTGCAGCCATCATTTTGTTTATTGAATGACTGCCGTGCCTTGTAGTTCAAAATGAGAGACTGTTTATTTAAAACTTGCAAACATTACAGTGCAATAAACTGATGAATGTTCAAACATAAAATATATCTCACAATGCAATTTTCATAATTCATATTTTGCCTCCACCGTTAACCAGCATAGTTCATGTGCAATAAATAGTGTGCTGGGTGGAACAGGTCAAGTATTATGGCCTGGGGCTTCTGCCACTGGTGGTTTCCCTCTCACTGACTACTGTCTACTGGGTGGGGCAGGCTTGATGGATTGCAGGTCTTGTTCTGTCCCATGTCCATGTTACTGCTGTACATGCACAAGCAAATGGTGGCCCTGGGAATCACCCCTTCAAAACAAAAACTAAAAACGGATATTTTTATACACCATTTGGGAGCATATACAGTATTATTTGTGAAGCTGCTCAAGGCCATCGAAGTCCCATGCCCGCTGTCAAAACCGTGCTGTTTAGGAGCAAGTAAACGTAATGACTGAAACCGTCGGAATGACTGCGTACACGCCAACTTTTTTCTTGTAATTTTGCTAGAATTGGCAATGCTGACATGGGATAATAACCATTAGCTGGCCTCATGTCACCAACCTTAAAAACTGGGGTGTGTGATGCCGGCCCGGTGGAGTTGAGGGTTGAGGCACTGGATGCCACACCTTGCGCCAAGCCAGCGACCCGGGTTCGGGAATGGACTTGGGTCATTCAGGAGTCAGCTGGGGGAGTGAGATTGAGCGTCCAGAAAACTGCTCTCCTTCCTCGGGGTGGAGTGTTGTGCTGTGTGCGTCAGCACAAAAAGAGGGCGTGGGGGAGAAAACAAAGGAAAAATACTGGGACCCGGCAGGACCCATGATGGCCCCGATGGACTAGAGGATGTACCCCTCTGGTGGGGGGGGGGGGTGACATAGTCCCCCACTGGGTTTGTGAAAGTGGCACAAATAATATTGTGGTAAATAAAAAATAATAATTGTTGTGACTTCAAGCACTTCCATACTTCTGACACTGTAGCCAATACAGTGGAAGGATTCATGAGCTTTGTAACTAGACCCAATATTGCAGGGACAGCTATTTTGAAGATTTTATTACATGTACCATCCCAACCTGTTCCCTTTCAGTCCTCAGGTCCCCTGGTTCTACTGTGGTCACCGCAATGGGAAGCCCAGGGTTTAGAGATCAAAGAGCCGGAATTGATCAGTTGTTGTATTGATGGTGCCAGAATGGAAACATCAACATTTACAGGTTTTTTAACAGTTTAAAAATGTTAAAGACACATTCTTTTTTTAAATGATGGTCAGATTTTAGTTGTGTATATGACATGGAATTAGTTCAAAATGGTAAACATAACCCATAAGGGTGACAGTTTCTCCCAGCTTTTGATTGTAAAGGAAAGAAAGGGTCACAGTTGGGATTCCAGTGGAAATGAGCACTAAGCAACGTTCCTCAGGCGTCAGTTTTGGGGTCTGTGCTGTTCAACATCTGCATCAATGATCTGCAAGCAGGGATCCCAGCAGGCTCTTTAAGTTTGTTGATGATATTAAGATGGCCACGGTGGTCGACTCCCTAGAGGTTGGGGAACAAACATCAGGAGGGCAACTGGTCTGGCACCTGGGGGCTCCGATTTAATGTAGCCAAATGTAAGGGGCTACATACTGGGAAGGCAGACAGAGGTAGGACCCACACCTTGTTGGGCTCCCCTTTTTGCAGGGAAGAGGGAAAGGACTTGGGTGCATGGGTGTAGGAATGCATACTTCAAGTAAACCACAGCTTACAAGTTGATTGAAGAGGTGGCAGACATTCTGGGCCCTGATCGTGGATTTTGGTTACTCCTATAAGAGGTGCACAAGGAGTTTGGCAACAAGTATAGGCATGCCTTTTTTTTAATTCAGTATACTTTATGTGATTTTCATATTAATGACAACACAGTACACAACAATAACAAGAACAGTACAGCACGCATCAACATCCCTGACATATATGCCCCCCTGATACACAGCAAATTCATGTATGACACAGCAGTACTGGAACATGTGTGATACCACAGGTACACAAAGATTCACCAGTTAACCAATTGTGTGTGTAGATTGTTGCTTTACAGCACCCTTTGTTCCCAAAATGGTGCCCCAAATGTTAAAATTACAAGACTTTCTGATACATACAACCACTTCATTTCACAATATAAGCAAAAAGGCATGTAAGGATTCCCACCTTCTTTGATAAGACTTGAAATGATGGTTAATATTCGCAACTGTTTTATCTGCATTCAGAGCAAACAGAATTTCTCTGTGCCTTTCGGCCCTAGTGTGCACCTCATTCTCTAACCAATGGTGCAGAAGGACTAATGTAGCAACTACAGCAAACAGAGCTGTATTCCCTCTCTTAGACCCAAATATCCGATCCTGCTATAAACCCAATAAACAGATCTTGGGTGTGAATGCGTCTTACGAGTCCAAGAGGGTCAAGATGCTCCAAAATGTCTTTTCAAAAAGGCTGTACCTTTTCACACTGCCAAAGAATAGGTAGCAACATACCTTCTGTCAGGCCACGTCTGGTACATAGACCCGAATCATGGGATTCTGGCTTTGAGATTTTATTTTTCAAGCTACGCCACTGCAACAGATATTGGGCTAAGGCAGGAGAAGCAATATGTGGCTGTTGCTAAGA
The DNA here is from genome assembly GCA_016271365.2 of Neoceratodus forsteri. NCBI lineage: Eukaryota > Metazoa > Chordata > Ceratodontiformes > Ceratodontidae > Neoceratodus > Neoceratodus forsteri. The sequence continues at coordinate 1,620,596,987 of CM028130.1, forward strand.
GGGCCAAAAGAATACTGGGGAGCATTAAAAGGGAGTGACATGCAGGGCAGGGGCAGTAATCCTGCCACTTTACAAGGGGACCTTGTCAGGGAAAGGGAAGTAATCTAGCCACTTTACAAGGGGACCTTGTCAGGAAAGAAAAATTACTTACCACAGTAATCTTGTTTCTTCCCCAGTGATACTCAGGTATTCATAACTTTATGCAGTATGCCCTTTAGCCAGAAATGCATGGAGAGATGGAACATACTGTATGCAAATGATGGAATCTTTTGCATGAGACACTTTTTCAAATGCTGCCTTCTACTAACTGCCTTAGTTCTAAACCCCTCAGATTTCCTGGAAGCCTGGAAAGACAGGCCCATGAGGATTAAGTGTAATAATAATATAGAGGAAACTCACTTAACACCCAAAAAAAGGCCTCCAACTGGAGGGCATAACATATGAAAGAATACCCCTGAATGTCCAAATCACCTGAAAAAGGGGAGGGGGGCACAATAGTGAACACAATCACAACATTTGTGCCAGAAGTGGCATTTATACCCCTGAAAGCACAGTATTCAGGAGTGCAGAGGCTAAAGGTTCCAGAAGGGGAGGCAGGGTGGGAAGCTATAAATACCCGAGTATCACTGGGAAGAAACAAGATTACTATGCTAAGGAATTTTTTCTTCTAACCCCAGTATTATTCAAGTATTCCTAACTTTATGCAGCCTACCAAGTAATACCTTTGGAGGTGGGCACATAACCTTATTTTGTGAACAGACTTTGCAGGACTGTAGTGCCGAACCTGGCATTACCCCTGGATAGACTATCCAAACTGTAATGCTTTGTAAAGGTGTGTACTGTTTTCCAGGTAGCTGCTTTACAGATGTCAACCAGGGGAACATCCCTGACAGCTGCTATGGTAGCAGCTGTACCCCTTGTGGAATGGGCCCTCAACCCTGTTGGGGGCTCCTTACCAGCCTTAGATTAACAAAAACTGGATACACTGTACTATCCAGTGAGAAATGGACCTTTTTGATGCTAGGTTACCCTTTCCCACATTCTCATAGGTCAGGAACAGCTGTTTTCTGTCCTGCCTATGGATTTTAGTGGCTGTCAAGAAGTAGCTAAGAGTTCTTTTGACGTCCAGACTACAAAGGCTCCTTTCACCAGAACTAAAATGTTCAGTGAAAAAGACAGGTAAGGTAATGGTTTGGTTCAAATGGAAATCAGAAACCATTTTGGGAAGAAACTTCCTGTTTGTTCTCAGGACCACTTTGTTTCTGTGGAATGAAATGTAGTCCTGTTCAATGCAGAGAGACTGGAGCTCACTGATTCTTCTGGCAGAAGTCATTACCACGAGGAAAACAGTTTTTCATGTGACATATTTCAAATACGCTGAAGCCATAGGCTCAAAAGGGGGGACCCACGAGCCTAACTATACACACATTTGGGTCCCATGCTGGCACTGGTTTCCTGTGAGGGGGGTGCAAATAGGCCAGGCCTTTAAGGAACCTTTTGAAGATAAGGTCTGAGGCCAGAGAAGCATTCTGTCCAACTGAAATGTAAGCAGATGCTGCAGCTAGGTGGATCTTGAGGGTGCTGGACTGCAAGTCCAATGAATGTAAATAGGTAAGATAGTCAAGCACAGCTGGGACCCCAGCATGTGCTGGTACCAGTTCCCTGGTTGAACACCAAATAGTAAACCGTTTCCATTTTGAAGCATAGATTTTCTTAGTGGAGGGCTTCCTGTAACCCCTTAAAATGTCCAAGACTCTTTCAGAATGATGCAAGCCTGCATATTGTAGGCTCTCAAGAAGCCTTGAGCCTGAGTGACCTGAGGTTTGGGTACAGGATCCTCCCTTGGTTAGAGGTTAGCGGATTGTGCCTCTGAGGAAGGTGTATTGGTTTGGACCCAGACATGGAGAGCAGCAGAGAGTACCATGGCTGCCTGGCCCAGTCTGGTGCTACCAAGATCATTGATGCTGACTGGGATCTGATCTTGAGAAATGCTCTGTACACCAGAGGGAAGGAAGAAAAAGCATGCAGGTGCTTCCCTGACCAATTCAGAGCCAGAGCATCCAGGGGGATTGTTTCCGAATCTGGTGGTCTGCCATAGTACTGTGGCAGGTGGTGGTTCTGGTGGGACATGAACAAGTCTACCTCTGGGGTGCCCCAACTCCTGAAGATCACTTGCACCACCTGACTGTTCAAGGCCCATTCGTGATGGGACTGGTTGATTTGAGTCAGGGTATCTGCCACGGTATTGTCCTTGTCTGGCAGATGAATAGCCTGCAGAGGCCCATGGAGCACGCTAGACGCCATATTTTCATAAGTCCTGTGCAGGGAGGGCTTGACCTTGTCCCTCCCTGCTTGTTTATATAGTACATTGTGGTGCTATTGTCTGTTCTGATCTGTACCACCGTCCCTGTACTAGCTGTGTGAAAGCCTTTAGTGCCAGTAACACTACTCTTAGCTCCAGCAGGTTTATGTGCAGGAGTGACTCTGCACTTCACCATGTGCCTTGGGTGGTGTGAACCCCCAGATGGGCGCCCCACTCTAGTAAAGATGCATCTGTTTTCAGAACAACTGATGGGGACTCTTGCTGAAAAAGGAACCCCTTCCCCTAGGTTGATTTCCTTTTTCCACCATTGGAGGGCCTGTAACAATGTTTTTCTTTGTTGCTAGAATTAGTTTTAAAAGAGGGTCCTTTCTGACACCAGTGAGCCCTGAGGTGAAACTGAATGTCCCTCATCCATAACCTGGATTCCAGGACTGTGCCAGTGGCAGACGCCATGTGGCTAGTAGCTGAAGAAACTGTCTTGCAGTTTTTGCTGTAGTGCCTGAGAGGCTGAAGGACAGACTTTTTTTTAGATTTATCAGGAACCCTAGAGACTCTAGGATCCCCTGGGTGAATTGCAGATGCTCCCACTTGCTGGGATGATTTTACAACCACCAGCCAGTCATCTAGGTATGGGAAAACTGTGTCACCTTTGTCTTCGAAGGTGTGCTACAATGACTGTCAAGCACTTTGTGAACACTCTTGGAAAGTGACCTGATGGGAGTCTGAACCTGAGGTACTTTCTGTGAGACTCCCTTATGGAGATGTGGAAATAAGCATCCTTTACGTCCAGTGATGCCAACCAGTCCCCTTTTTGGAGTGTTGGCAGAATCAGTGACAAAGTATTCATTTTGAACTTTGGCTTTGTCAAGTGCCTGTTTAGTACCCTAAAGTCTAAGATAGGCTGCCACTCCCCATTTTCTTTTTGGTACCTTTTGCTGTACTAGGACAGGCTCCACTGTCTTTGACAGTAACAGGTTCTGAACCTCTTTTTCCAGGAATTTTCTCTCTACATCTGTAGATGGTTTGAAAACTTTTGATTTTACTGCTGGAAGAAATCTGAACTCAGAGACAATCCCAGACTCACTACATCCAGGACCACTTGTCTGTGGTGCCTGAAGTACCCCTGCTGTAGATACTGCTGATACTGAGGCGCAGCCATGGCCTGAAAAAAAAAGGTTTGCTGAGAAACGATCTGCCTCTGCCTTCCCTCCCCTATGTTTTCGTGGACAGGGAAGCTTTCTTTTGCAGAATTGCTACTGTAGGTTGTTTTGTATTCATCCACCTTTTTCATGTAAGCCTTTATTTTTCTCCAAAGAGGGAATTACCCTCGACTGGGAAATCCATAGCCTTGGTTTGGGTATCCTGAGTGAGGTTTGTGACTCGCAGCCAGGCAAACCTCCTCTGAACCACTGTATCTGCCATCCATGTGGCAGCAGTGTCATTAGGGTCAGCAGCCTTTGACTGGTAAAACCAAATATGGAAATTACGTACCTACCGTAATTCTTGATCTTCTTGGACGGAGTCTCCACCACTCATTCACACTGATGGGATCTACGCCGGAAGCGCTAGGACCTAGCGGGAGCAAACTTTTTGCAGGAGGGCTGGCGCCAGAGATGGAGCCGCGAGGAGCGGCGCCACAAGCCTCGGCTCGTGCGGCAATGACTATCTCGGCGTCGACCCTCCAACCGCCTCAGTACCTTTTTTTCCGAGGAGGTGCAGCGTAACTAACCTAGAAGGATAGCCTAACAAAAAACGGACATAAGATAGTCCAGACGACCTGTATAAGAAGGGTCAACAAAGAAGTCTTCACAGCCTAAAGATTGAGGGAGTGAAGACCAACAACAGAGGTGAGCTTGGGGGATGGTGGGTGGGCATGTGAATGAGTGGTGGAGACTCCATCCAAGAAGATCAAGAATTACAGTAGGTATGTAATTTCCATATCTTCCTAGACATAAAGTCTCCACCACTCATTCACACTGATGGGAGAGTACCAAGCTAATAATCCCTCAAGAGGGTGGCAGAAGACATCAAGAGCTTACAATTTTAGGACAGAAGTCTGTTAAGGATGGTTCTTCCAAATGAAAGATGTCACCTGGCATGGACATGCAGGGCGTAGTGCTTGACGAAAGTATGCACTGAGCTCCAGGTAGCTGCACTGCAAATATCTGCAATGGGCACTAGTAGAGTGAGCGTACACTGTGCCCTCCAGCTTAACCTGCGCCATGGAATAACAGTGGTGAAGGCATGCCACCAGCCATGCTGAAATGCAACTGATAGCGACAGGTTGACCCAGCCGGGTCTCACTGAAGGAAACAAACAGTTGTTGAGCTTTTCGAATTTGTTTTGTTCTCTCTAAATAGAAACGCAGAGCTCTTTTGACATCCAAAGAATGAAGGATACGTTCTCTTTCAGTTTGGAAGTTCGCAAAATAAGTAGGTAGGACTAAAGGTTGGTTTAGATGGAATTCTGAAACAACCTTAGGGAGGAACTTAGGATGGGTCCTAAGAACTACTTTGTCCTCATGAAACACAGTATACGGAGGGTCTGTGACCAAGGCATGTATTTCAGAGACGCTGCGGGCCGAGGTAATTGCCACCAGGAAGGCCATTTTCCAAGTGAGGAATTTCAGCTCACAGGTAGCTAGAGGCTTGAAAGGCTTTCGAGTGAGCATGTCTAGCACAAGATTAATGTCCCAGGCTGTGACTGGACGTTTGACAGGAGGTCTGGTATGCAGAATACCCTTAAGAAACCTCTTAACTACTGGTAACTGAGCCAGTGACAAGGAAAGTATTGGCTCATGATAAGCTGAAATGGCACAAAGGTGAACTTTAACTGTAGAGTATTGTAGACCTGAATTTGAGAGATCTACAAGGTACTCTAGAACTTCATTCGGTGGGCAGGAAAAAGGATTCAAAGAGGATCTTGCACACCAGAGAGAAAAACGTTTTCATTTGGCTGTGTAAGTTTTTCTAGTAGCTGGTTTACGTGCAGCCAAAAGAATATCTGAGACTGCGCGAGAGACATTCAGCCTGTTCACTTCTGTCTCTTCAGGAGCCAAACGTGAAGGTGAAGTGACCTCAGATTGGGATGGACCACAGGCCTCTGAGTCAGAAGGTTCGTCTGAAGGGGAAGCACTTTCGGAGGGGTTTCCAATATACTGTTGAGTAACGGAAACCATATTTGTCGAGGCCAGAAGGGAGCAATGAGGATCATTTTGTCCCCCTGGGACTCGAACTTAAGAAGTACCCTCTGAATTAGAGGAAGAGGAGGAAAGGCGTATAGAAAGCGTTTTGTCCACTGCAGCCTGAACACATCCTAACAGAAAATGCTAAGCCCTGGATTTCTGAAGCAGAAGAGAGGCAGTTTTGTGTTGAGTGGGGATGCAAAAAGGTCCGGGTCTGGAGTTCCCCACTCTGCAAATAGTGACTGAACTACAGTTGAGTCTAGAGACCACTCGTGAGGATCTGTTTCTGTTCTGCTAAGACAGTCTGCCAGTTCGTTCTGCATTACCAGCAGGTAGACCGCCTGAATTAGAGCCTTGTGCTCTAGAGACCATTCCCACACTCTCATTGCTTCCCTGCATAATGGGTAAGAGTGTGCACTGCCCTGCTTGTTGATGTAATACATCACTGCTTTGTTGTCCGTTTGAAGGAGAATGTTCTTGTGACAGAGAATGTCCTTCAAAGCCTGGACTGCATAAAGGACGGCTCTCATTTCTAAGACATTTATGTGAAGCTGGGACTCGTCCCGAGTCCACGTACCTTGGGTGTGGAGATTCTGACAGTGAGCAACCCACCCCATCAGGGACACGTCCGTGGTAATGGAAATATGATGATCCAGGGGAAAAAAGGGATACCCTTCCAAAAGATTGTCCTCTTGCAACCACCAGGTGAGTGACCTCTTCAGAGGTTCTGTCACCTTGATGAGAAAGGACTGAGGGTGAGTGGCTGGGGACCACTGAGTACTGAGCATCCATTGAGAGATTCTCATGTGGAGGTGTGCTAGGGGTACAGTGAACACCGAGGATGCCATGAGACCCAGCATCCGTTGCATCGAGATAGTTCGAACCGAGCTGTTCTCTCTGATGTATCGGGCCATCTGTAGGATATCGCTCCTGTCCTCTAGTAGAAAAGCTTTCGCACAGGAGGTGTCTAGAAGAGTTCCTATGAAAAGGAGCTTCTGGGAGGGCTGCAACTGCGATTTCTTGAGATTTAGCAGGACTCCCATGGCCATGAGAAAATCCGAGGCCGTGGCTATGGCGTCAAGAGTACCCTGCCTGGAAGGGCTTGCTAGAAGCCAGTCGTCCAGACATGGGAACACTTGTATTCCAATCTTTCTGAGGTGCACTGCGAGAATTGCCCAACACTTTGTAAAAACTCGTGGCGCCGAGGATAGCCCAAAGGGCAGGACTCTAAACTGACAATGCTGGCCCAAAGCCACAAATTGTAGGTATTTGTGATGCTTTGGGTGAATGGGAATATGCTGGTAAGCATCCTGCATGTCCAGGGAGGCTAGCCAGTCATGTTGATGAAGCAAAGGTAACAGTGTTCCTAGAGAAATCATTTTGAACTTTTCCTTGGGAAGAAATTTGTTCAATTTTCTGAGGTCCAAAGTGGGTTTTCTTTGGAACCAGAAAGTAATGGGAGTAGAACCCTGTGTTCCGTTGATTCAGCGGAACTAATTCTACTGCCCTGTTGTTCAGAAAGCCTTGTATCTCAGAAGCGAGAAGCTCTGACTGAAATATTGACAGCCTGGGCTGTCGTTTGGGGGAATGATCCGGAGGGGTCTCTGAAAGATTGAGGGAATACCCCTCGTGAATTATCCAGAGGACCCATCTGTCTGATGTTATGGACTTCCACCGGTTGTAGAACTGAGTCAGATGACCTCCCACCACTGAGAAAGAGTCCCCCTCAGGCAGCTGAGGTGGGACTTGGGCCAGAAACTCAGAAGGTGGCACTGGGCGCTTTGGGCCCCTGTGCTTTCTGTTGCATTTTCTTTTGAGGCTGGGGGCTTGGTTTTTATTAAAACCTCCCTGCCCTTGCCTTGAAAGGACTGACGGTTGTGAAATTGATGCTTATTAACACCCCCTCCCCGAGAAGGGACGGGAGCAGGTTGAGCCAATTTAATGGCAGACCTAGTCTTTTGTGTGGCCTCTACAGCTTGCTCCACTTGAGGACCGAAGAGATACATACCGTCGAAGGGTAACGCCATGACCTGTTGCTGGGTATCATTCGGGAAGCCTGAAGTGCGCAGTCAGGAGTGACAGCGGGTACAAATGCCCGCCGCCACTCGGGAGGCAGTATCAAAAGCGTCCATAGCTGCTTTAACCTGTTGGTTGTTGGACTCGATACCCCTGGTTATGGTTTGAAGAAGCTCTGAATTAGTGTCCGACTCAGGTAGAGCTTCTACCATTTGTTTGAGTGAATGCCAAAGAACATACTCATATTGAGAGAAATAACCCTGGTAGCTGGCAATATGCCTAACCCGGGTGGATGCAGCAAAGACTCTCTTACCTAAAGTCTCTATCTTGCAAGATTCTTTGTTTATAGGTCGGGCTGTAGTAGCCCGAGGGAGGACAACCTTATCATTCTCTGCCAAGACCACAATAGGGTACTCAAAGGTTTGGGAGGCCAAATTGGGTCGATCCTTGGGAGCAGCATACTTTCTATCTATGGACTTAGCCACAGAAGGAATGAGAGTGGGATTATTCCATACCAGTTGAGAGTGCGTCTCAAAGGAAGGTTGTACCGAGGGAGTTAAATCCATAGGGATCTCCGGGACATGAATGTACTGGAGCCTTAAAAGCTTCTCAGATCAATATCTGTATTCTGGAGAGAAAGAGTGGAATTCAAATTTTTCAGCAGAGACTTAAATGACAGGTCCTCCACCACAGGCTCTGCAATAGGATTAGATCCTGTTCCTTCCATGTCATCACCCAGCCTAAGGTCTGAGTCAGGCTCAATATCACCTCCTGACAGCCCAGGAGGGATTGTGTGGACAGGAGAGGAGTGAAAATCAGAAGGAAAAGAGGAAGCAAAAAGGTTAGGAGTCAAGAAGCCCTGAAGACTGGAAGATGTCACAGCAAGCCTTGGTGCCGACAAGCTGCTCGACGCTGAGGATGGTGCTGACAAGCTGCACGGCACCGAGGACGGCGCTGACAAGCCGCACAGTGCCAAGGATGGCCCCAAAAGGCCGCACTGTGCCAACAATCCCAATGGCGCCGAGGACGGCGCCGACAGATGCATCGGCGCCGAGGTGGGCGCCAAGCGATCCATCGACGCCAAAGGTGCCGAAACCAACACAGGGCTCCAAAAACTAGGATTTGAGGAGAAAGAAGGAAGAATACCAGGAGATAGAGGCATCGGTGTGGCCCCCTGCGCTGCAGCCATGTGAGGGGGGGAAAGCTAAGCGCGGGAATCGACGGCACCGAAAAAGGTGCCGCACGACTAGGGAGGCCCAACCGCCCTACCTGATCCGCCAAGGGCCCCGGAGTGACCAGGCCAGGCAGCTGGACCAACCTCCGAGCCCATTGCTCCATCAGAGTGGCCCACTGACGCAACTGCTCATCTAAAGCCCTACCAGAAGGTGGAGAAGGGCTCCGATGTCGAAGAGGTTGGTGACCAGAAACAGAAACCGGTGACTCCAGAGGAGGAGACCAGCAACTGACCCCAATGACCGACCATTGACGCGCAGACATATCAGAGGGCGACCTCGAGTGATGCCTTCTCTTTTTTGACCTGTGGGCTGAGGAAGAGCTCAAGGCTGAACGGTGCCAGGTATGCGACCGTTTTCTTTTATTCTTCCGGGGGGACCTCCCATCCCCTCAGGCATTGGACTGTCCGTTGTCAGACCCCCCCGCCGGAGAGGGCGGCGGACCTGATCCAGCCCGGCTAGCTGAACAGGTTTCATACGAAGTCTCCCTACCGTCACCTGACCCGCTCATGGTTGACTCCATCAATGTAGGCTGAGACTTCTTTCTTAAATAAGAATAAATTACAGTAAGTAGTACTTATTCGAGATACACTACAAAATAATAAAAAATGAAAACTATGCTGCTAGTTTGAAGTTTGACTTCCGGCGAGCGAACGAAATCATCACTGAAGTGCACTCGACAGCGGGGAAAAAAGGAACTGAGGCAGTTGGAGGGTCGATGCTGAGATAGTCATTGCCGCATGAGCAGAGGCTTGCGGCGCCGCTCCTCACAGCTCCATCTCTGGCGCCGGCCCTCCTGCAAAAAGTTTGCTCCCGCTGTGTCCTAGCGCCTCTGGCACAGATCCCACCAGTGTGAATGAGTGGTGAAGACTTTATGTCCAGGAAGATTTAGCTGTCCCAGCTAGATCATCTGACAGGGGAATCTGGGCCTTGACTGCCATAGCAAGGATAGACTGCCCTAGTGACTTTTGGTATTGGGCAGCATAGGCTTGAAAGTGTGCCTGTCTGATGGCCAAGGAAACTGATAAGTATCCCTTTGTTGCCATTCGTCACTTTTCCTGGAATTCTTGTTAGGAGGACAGGATGCCAGGGGTATCTTTGCCTTGTCACAGGCTGTCACTTGTACTACTCCTTGGTGGACAGGGTGGGGAGAATAAAAATTCAGCTCCCTCTCTCCTTGTCCAGCTGATATTTCTTTATCAAGTCTTTTATCAAGAGGGGGAACAGAGCTTGGAGTATGTAAAATTTTTAAAGTATCTTTCCTGAAGAATTTATTCACAGGAAGGAGAAACTTTTTTTTTTTTAACTCAGTTTTATTTCAAGAAAAAGCATCATACAGCATAGCTATGCAATTTTATCAAATGCATGAATTCCAACACATTGTTAGGACAAGCAGTGTTATCCTTTAGTTAGGACTTCAATGTTTCAAACATCCCAAAAGAAAAAATTACTCACCTTAGTAATGTTGTTTCTTCTAATGGAGTCTTGCTGTATTCGGACTATTGCAGTGATATCCAACCTTTGAACTACCCCCGGAGAGGAAAGAGTTAACTTTCCATGCAAGGCATGGAACGCTGAGCTCGAGCTCGGTTGAGACTCTGTCTGTTGTTGTTTGAACCCAAACCATCAGATCTTTATGAGCTATACTCACTGGGCGTCCTGTGTGGAAACTGTAAACTCACACTAGCCAACTGGCAACTAAATTTAATAAAAGATTTTTTGGTTCCAAGGAAAAGACTCAAGTCAGGAAACTCAAAAACAAAACACAACACACACCCAAAAATAAGAGGGTGAGAAAAGGGGCACCTCTAGGGTGCCAACACTGTTCCTGCCCACCCACATCCCAAAACCCAGGTTCTGAGAGGGAGGCAGGGGAGGTCAGAATACAGCAAGACTCCATTAGAAGAAACAACATTACTAAGGTGAGTAATTTTTTTCAAACAACATGAAGTCTTACTGTATTCTGACTATTGCAGACTACAAGCAGTACCTCCATGGAGGAGGGACAGAACCTACTTTGGGAACAGTCTCGAGCACTGTTGAAGAAACCGAGCATCACTCCTAGCCTGGATATCCAGAGAGTAATGCTCAGGAAAGTATGCCGCTTTCCAGGTGGCTGCCATACAAATCTCTAAAATAGGAATATCCTGGCAGCCAGGAAGCAGCTGTACCTCTAGTAGAGTGAGCCCTCATGCCTGAGGGTGGGATTCTACCTAATTTTTCATAGCAGAATTGTATACAAGAGACAATCCACCTGGCAATAGATCTCTTAGTGGCAGGTTTTCCCTTACCAACCTCACCATAAGTGAGGAACAATTGAAGGGAGTCAAACCTGTGACCCTTGGTGCGCTCTATGTAGTAGCTAAGGGCCCTTTTCACATCCAGGCTGTGTAGCCTCCTCTCCCCAGAGGAGGAATGGTCAGTGAAGAAAACAGGAAGAGACATAGATTGATTAAGGTGGAAATCTGAAACCACCTTAGGCAAAACTTCCTACTAGTCCTGAGGACCACCTCATCTCTATGGAAAGAGATAAAATCAGGTTCCACTGACAGGGCCTGTAACTCACTTATGCTGCCCTGCAGAAGTAATGGCTACCAAGAACACAGTTTTCCAAGTCAAGTACTTAAGCTCTGCTGAGGACAAAGGCTCAAAAGGGGTTGCATAAGCTGAGCAATGCAAACATTAAGTCCCAAGCAGTTACAGGGTCCCTGAAGGGAGGATTGGTATGCAGCAATCCCTTGAAGAATTTATAGAATACAGGATGAGCTGAAAGGGAAGAGGGCTTGCCTGCTGACAAGAAGGCAGAGACAGCTGCCAGATGCACTCTAAGTGTAGCTGGTCTGAGTCCCAAGCTATTGAGATGAACCATATAGTCCAGGACTGTAGGCAACCCAGCAGACTCTGGAGAAATATGCTTACCAGAGCACCAAACAGTAAACCTTCTCCATTTGGAGTTGTAAGTCTTTCTGGTGGAAGGCTTTCGAGAAGCCTTTAGAATATCCAGAACACCTTGAGAGAGATGCAAATCAGCAAACTCTAACTCTTCAAGAGCCAGGCCTTGAGATTGAGAGATTTGAGATTCGGATACCAAACCCTCCCCTGAGAACATGTTAACAGGTTGTAATTCCTGGGAAGAGACAGGGGAAGGTGGACTGCTAAGGACAGCAAGAGAGGGTACCAGGGCTGTCTGGCCCAGTCTGGAGCAATCAGAATCACTTTGCAGGGTTAAGACCTGATTTTGACTAGTAGCTTGAACAGGAGAGGGAAGGGGAAAAAGCATACAAGAATTTCCCTTCCCAATTGAGAACTAGAGCATCCAGGGGGACTGAGCCCAACACTGGGGATCTGCAGCAAAAAAGAGGAAGTTGGTGATTGTCTGGGGCTGCAAAAAGATCTATCTGTGGAGTGCCTCATCTGGAGAAGATCACCTTTAAAATTAGGGGATCCAGGGACCATTTGTGATGGCCCTGAGATATCCTGCTGAGAGCATCTGCCAGGACATTGTCCTTCCCTGGGAGGTACACTGTTATCAGAGAGGCATTCAGGGAATAGGCCAGAGACCACAACTTCATTGCTTCTGTGCACAAGGCCGTAGACCGAGTGCCCCCTTGTTTGTTGGTGTACCACATTGTGGTGGTATTGTCTGTCCTGATCTGAACAGACTTGGAAAAGACTTAAAGTGCTAGAAACACTGCTCTGAGTTCTAAGAGATTGATGTGAAGCAGAGATTCTTGAGGTGACCACAATCCTTGGGTGGTCAGATCCCCCAAGTGGGCTCCCCAGCCCAAGAGGGAGGCATCTGTGGTAAGGATTAGAGAATGGGATTGAGTGACAAAGGGAACTCCTTGCCTTAGGTTGTCCTGATCCTGCCACCACTGTAAAGCCTGGATCAGGGTTTGAGTCACTGGGATTAGCTTGGTTACAGAATCCTTTCTCTGGGACCAGAAGGCTCTTAAGTGGAACTGAATGTCCCTCTTCTGAAATCTTGCTCCTTGGACCACTGTCGTAGAGGCAGCCATGTGGCCCAGGAGCTGCAGAAAATGCCTTGCTGGTCGAGACACATGAAAGGTGAATGAAGAGGCCAGTGTCACAAGGGTCCTTGCCCTGTCCAGGGGAAGGAAGGCTCTTGCCCTTATTGTATCCAGCTCCGCCCCTATGAAGGTGAGGAGCTGCACTGGCTCTAGAACTGACTTTGAAAGATTCAGGAGGAATCCTAGGGAAGTGAGCAGTTGCTGAGTTATCTGTAGGTGTGACTTGACCTGGTCTGGAGACTGACCCACTATGAGCCAGTTGTCCAGGTATGGAAAGATAGAGATCTTTTTTCTCCTTAGGAAACCAACCACTACTGCCAGGCATTTTGTGAACACCCTTGGAGCTGATGTTAGGCCAAAGGGCATTGCTCTGAATTGATAGTGGCCTGAGGGCAACTCGAACCTGAGGTACTTTCTGTGGGAGCATCTGATGAGAATGTGGAAATAGGCATCCTTGAGGTCCAGGGAGGCTAGCCAGTCCCCTGGCCTTAGAGAGGGTAGAATTATTCCCAGAGTCACGATTTTGAACTTTGGCTTTAAAAGGTGCTTGTTTAAATATCTGAGATCCAGGATGGGCCACCATTCTCCTGTCTTTTTGGGGGTTAGAAAGTACCTGGAGTACAATCCTTTTCCCCCTGTGTAGGGGTGGAACCCTTTCTATGGCTCTGAGAGCCAAGAGGGAAGATACCTCTGCCTCTAGGGCAAGGGCCTCTGAAGGATTTGCAGGTGGAAAGGATCTGGTTCTCATCTTGGGAAATTGTTTGAAGCTGAGAACCAGTCCCTGGCTTACTACTTCCAGGACCCATTTGTCTGATGTTAAAGACATCCAGTCCTGGACAAAGTAAGCCAGCCTGCCCCCTATGGGTAGTGGAGAATCGGCCCAGACAAACCCATCAGGGTGCCTGTTTGGCAGGGGCTTTAGGCTGAGGGGTGGTAGCAGGCCTGCTTATACCCCGTCTGCCTCTCCCTCTGGAGAACCCCCTCTGAGCAAAAGAGGAAGAGGAGGCCTGGGCTTGGTAGAAAGGCCTATGCAAAGGCCTGCCCCTGCCCCTGGAATGCTGCCTCTGGGGAGTGGCTTGCCTTTCTTTGGCCTGAGCACTCCTACAGGTGGTCCTGTACTCATCCATTTTCTTCATGTAGTTCTCTGTCTGCTCCCCAAACAGAGAATTACCAATAACAGGAAAATCCATGGCCTTAGTCTGGGTATCCTGTGACAGGCTAGTACATCTGAGCCAAGCCATCCTCCGAAGGGCCACAGATGTAGCCATGACTCTAGATGAAACATCATTGGAGTCCACTGCAGTATGAAATTGCACCTTGGGTACCTCAATACCGTCTGCAGCCACCTGCTCCAGCTCCTTGGCAAGCTGGTCAGGGACCTGTTTAGCTAGAGCCATCACAGTGTCCCATCTAGACTTCTGGTATCTAGCTGTGTAGGCCATATAATTAGCCTGCCTGAGTCCCAAAGATGCTGCCATGTACTGTTTCTTTGCCATGGCATCAATCCTCCTGGAGTCCTTATCTGGGGGGTGTGAAGCCAATGGTATATTTGCCTTATCACAGGCAGCAGCCTGCACTACCCCAACATGGCTGCATTGCTGGGAAAGGAACTCCGTGTCTGAGCCTGAAAGAGTTTACCTCTTGTCCATTCTTCTGTCCACAGGAGGTATGGAATTATGAGTCTTTAAAATTTTAAAGGTCTGTTTCCCAAAAGACTTATGGAGGGGAATAGACAGTCTCCTGGACTCCGGGATGTCCATCATCTCAACATAATCAGGCTCCTCCTGATCCTCTACTGCTTCCTCCATAGGAAGCTGGAGAGTTTCAGCCACTTTTTTGTAAAACATAAAGTGGGAAGGGGACTCAGAAAGCCTAGGAGGAGAAACACCTGAAGGTCTGTCTGGGGAGATGTCCGGGTCAATGGGCACATCCAGACTTTCATAATCACCATCATTATCCTCATACTCTCCTTCCTCCTCCTCCGGTTCATAAAAATCCTCTAAATTATAATCCGGAACTGGGGGAACCGACCGAACCGAGCCCCTAACCGATGGTGCCAGTTCGGTCGGAACCGAAGTTAGCGACTGAACAATCCTTATCACTTTGGCTATTTCATCAGCGGTCGGAGAAAGAACTTGTGGATCCGAACTGGCTGACTTATCCCTTCTTTTTCTTTTAACCAGAACCAACTTCTCAGAGTCGGTTCTCCTTTTGCCCAAAGAAGTTTCGCCCTGGTCAGAGGGCACTCCTTCTGGTTCGGTTGGAACTGAACCGGGCTGGTTATCCGGGTCAGCGGACTTCTTGGCCTCCCTTTCCCTCAGCCCACCTACTCTCTTTTCTAGGGTAGCTGTGGGAATACTTTTGCAAATCTGGCAGTCTGAATCGAGGTGGTCAAACCCCAGACAATAAACACAGGTGGTGTGGGGGTCAGCCTTAGCAAAGGCTTCCCCACACACACTACAGTGTTGAAACCCAGTGGGCCCGGTTTTTCTCTTGGGTTTCTCAGACATGGCCAGTCCTAACCAAACTTACCCTTTTTCCGGCAATCCTCCAGGCAAGACACCCTTATCGGTTCCTGACCGTGTTACGGGTCGTGGAAAACAACGTAATGAAATCCGTTTTTTTAAACCGATAAGGACCAGTAACCACGCTCTAAAAAGCAGAACAAACTTTTTTTACAAACCTGATCGGTTCAAACTGAACCGATCCGATGTTTACAAGTTCCACACAGAAACTAATAATAATAAACCTATCTAGTACTCACAGTACCACAGACAGAGACTGAACCGACAGGTTAGATAGAAGAAATTCAGTTGAACCAAAGGAAAAAAAACGACACTTTAACCGACTAAATTGAACCGAGTGAAGGAGAAATCTCCGGAGCGACTGTTCAATGAGGCGGAGTAAAGAATCTGACTGACTGGGTTCAAACAACAACAGACAGAGTCTCAACCGAGCTCGAGCTCAACGTTCCATGCCTTGCATGGAAAGTTAACTCTTTCCTCTCCGGGGCAGTTCAAAGGTTGGATATCACTGCAATAGTCAGAATACAGCAAGACTTCATGTTGTTTGAAGTCGCTATTTTGTTATAAAAATAAAGTCTCTAACATTTAAATAGCTGTAAGATGAACAACTCTTAGTCAAGGTCTCCACAAGGAGATTTATCATATCAATAAAGGCCAAAAACTTTGAAACCCGTGGGATTGAAACTTCCCAGAGATATAAGGGAACAAGAAAAAAAAAAAGGCAAAGAAAAACCTTTTTCCAGGACTTGGCCATCAGGTAAATCGCCCTCCCCCCCAATCTCCCAACCCCCAAACTGAAACAGCTCATGTATTATGTTACAAATCAGAAATACTGCCCATACTTCCCTCCTAACCAAAGTTAAACACTCCCACCGTTGCCCTGCTGGTCCCGATGGTCCATGGCCTCTATATCGGACCATTCTGCAATGTTTTGGTCTGGAGCCAATGTCTCCCATGCTCACCATCTTAGCTCATGTTGTTCATACCTGAGATGCAGTTTTGCCGTTAGAGCCTCCATTGATAGGACCCCCCCCCCATCCTTGCCATCCATTCTTCCAATTTGGGGGGGGATTTTTGCTTCAGCCAACTGGCCGTAATACATTTAAGGGCCACAACTATGAATGTTAGCAAGACTTTCCTCGTGTCTCCCTTAAAACTAATGGCACCTGGGAATCCCAGTACCCATTCCTCAAATTGCAAGCGGAGAAGAACCTCTGTAATATTATGCACAGCCTGTTAGATCGATTGCCAGAAGGGGACAAGAATAAGACATCCCTAAAAAGTGTGTCAGTGGCTTCCAATGTGACCACAGTTCCTCCAACATGTATTGGAACGTGAGCTGCTGTAGTGATATGTAACTGTTGGTGTTTGGAAGAATCTCTTTAAGACCTTCCAAAAAAATTCACGCCACAATGGGGCTGATGTGACTTTCCATCCCAGTTTTAACCTACGGTTTCAAGCAGACATTTCTATCTCGACCTCAGCATCCTGTTCCCAGACCCTTCTTAATGAATCAAGTGGAACTCCACCTGGTTTCTCAGGAGTTTGTATATGTTAGAAATATAACGCTGAGGACCTCTGATGGTTACCACTTCATAGAGGAAATCCTCCCACCCTGTATGTGGTCTAGTCAGGCAATCCATATTATTCTCTGAATTGATAAAATGCCTGACCTGCATGTAGCAGAGAAATTCTAAGTTAGTCCAACTAAACTTCTCTTAAGTTCGTTAGAAGGATATGCACTCCCGACCCTCAATAAGCTGTGTAAATCGATGAGGGCTATGCCTCTCCCACCCTATATATCCTGAGTCAAGTGTTGGGGGGAAGAAGCCTGCCTCATACCTGATAAGGGAAAGAGGGCCAAGCCCCTCAGGGGTGTGGATAAGTTTTATAACCTTCCGAAGGACCTGTAAGCTATGTTTAACCCATCTGTTCCTTATGGTCCTAGTCAAGTCCGGTGGGGTGTATGTTAGTGCCAGGGTATACAAAGGTTTCAAGCCCACATTTGCATCCTCTATCAGGTACCAGAGGGATGAGGCACGTTGCCTCGCCCAAGTCACCAACATTGCCCCTTGCGCAGCCAGGTAATACATAGAAAGAGCAGGTAAAGACAACCCGCACAACTCTCTAGGGAGCTGTAGGGTTGTCCTGGCAACCCTAGGTCTTTTACCATTCCAGATAAACTTGGTGATCTGCCTTAGAACCTTATTCCAATATACAGCTGGAATTCTGATCGGAAGGGAGGAAAACAAGAACAGAAAGTGAGGAAGTATATTCTTTCGGACTATGGCTACTCTTCCCACCAGACCCAAAGGCAATAGCTTCCATCTTGCTAGATCCCTCTCTATGGCGGACCAGAGAGGCTCATAGTTCACTGTAAACAATCTAGTTAGGTCCACCACTATTTGAATTCCCAGATACCGAACTTGGTGTTTAGCAGTCATTTGAATGGAAAAGCCACCCTGAAATTGTCTGGGCAAGTGCCACTTAATATGAGGGTCTCTGACTTCTGAAAATTAATTCTGTAGCCCGATATTTTCCCGAATTTACCTAAAAGATCGACCAGAGGGGGCAGGGACTGCTCTGGGGAGGACAAAAAAAAACAGGGAGTCATCTGCATATAATGAGATTTTTTGTTTGATTCCTCCAGCCTCCACCCCTCTAATCCCCTCTTCTCTTCTCTCCTCACTCGAGCTGCCAGTGGTTCTAGACTAATGGCAAATAACAGAGGAGACAGTGGGCATCCCTGATGGGTTCCCCGGGCTTGAGCTGATACCATTTGTTCTCACCAGTGCCATGGGTCCTGAATATGATTCGGATATTACCTTTAAAAATTTGCGGCCGAAATTCATATGATCCATGGTTGCTTTTAGAAATCTCCAATTAACCCTATCAAACGCCTTTTCTGCATCCATAGATATGGCAATCTGGAAATTGGGTAATGATTTCTGTGAGGCTATAACGTTCAGAAGTCTCCAGATGTCATCAGAGAGATATCTGCCCGTGATGAAGCCGTCTGATCCTCATGCACAAGTGATGGGTCTGCCAGCTAATATGCCTGTGAACATCTTAAAGTCTACATTAAAGAGAGATAAGGGTCTATACGACTCACATTCCATGGGGTCTTTCCCTTCTTTGAGCAACACTGAGATTTGGACTTCCTGCCATGACTCCAGGATTGCTCCCCCCTCCATAAGTTCCCGATAAACTGGCATCAAAAAAGGGAACAACTGGGACTCGAAGGTTTTATAAAATTCAGCCAGAAAGCAGTCTAATCCGGGGGACTTCCTGTTTTCTAACTTTTTGATTTGTGTCCGCAAGTCTGCCACCATCATATCCGCCTCCAGGGAATCCCTTGCCGTTTGGGCGAGGGTACTGTTGTGTGCATTTTGAAAAAATTCCCGTTAACTCCTCAAAATTAGCAATGTTTTCCTGGGAGTATAATGTCTTACAATAGCTTGCAAATATCTGAGTTATTTCTTCCGGTTTACTAGTTAGAGCACCTCCCTTATTGGAGACCTTTATTTTTAGTATGAGACGGCTTAGCTGTTCCTCCCTCAATCTAGCCGCCAGTAATTTCCCTGCCCTATCCCCTCCTTCATAATATCTCTGTTGTACTTGTCTATATTTCCTCTCTAGTTGGGCCTGTAGCTTGGCTTCCAAAGCAGATCATCGCTCCTTCAAATGTTTCTTTGTGTCTGTATCTAAAGTTATTTTATGCTGGAATTCGAGATCTCTCACTTCCTCTCCCAGGGCTCTGATCCTGCTCTCCCATCTCTTCTTTTGTTCAGAGGCATATCTTATTATTATCCCCCTAAGAACCGCCTTGAGGGCATCCCACCTCACAGCGTGAGAGGTATCCCCCACCGCATTTTGCATATCATATGTCTTAATGGCAGTGTATATTAAGTCTTTAAAATCATGGGAATTCAACAAGCCTACATTTAACTTCCAACGGGAGTTGCGAACTGTTGAAACTAGGGCTAACTCCAAGGTCACCGGCGCGTGATCTGAAAGGGAGCGGGTCAAAATTTCACAAGATTGTATGCACTACATCCATTCCTCCAACACAAACAGCATATCAATCCTGGTACAACAGTTGTGTCTGTCAGAGTAATGGGTATAGTCCCTTGCCTGGTCATTCAGGTTCCATCAGACATCCTGTAGACCTGCCAGTTGAGTACATCTGGCCAACATGGAGCCAGCCCTGCTTCTTCTAACCTCCATGGTTCCCCTCTTCCTATCCAACGCTGACATAAAAATAGTATTAAAATCCCCTCCAAGGACGCAGAGTCTATTCCCCAGATCCATCGACCCCAACATTTTCTTTAAAAAATCAGGCGGCTTCCTTATCATCATTTGGGACATAAAGGTTCACAATAATACAGGGGATATCTCTGTGTACAGCCCATAATTTGACAAACTGGTCCTCTGGGTCAGTTTCCACTGTTTCAATTTCCAATGGGCAATCCTTATGGACAAGAATAGCTGTGCCTCTTCTATGGGGATGCGCATTACAGGTGGAAGCAAACACCGAGCCCACCCAACCCTTGCGTAGTTTCATATGTTCAGGGGCAGTGAGGTGAGTCTCCTGCAATAAGGCTATTTGAATGTTTGCTTTCCTGAGCTCTCGTAACATCCGGGATCGTTTAATAGGATTATTAAGTCCCCGGACATTATATGTTGCCACTCGAAGACTATCCATGGGGGATTTTCCTAGCCTCTGCATCCCTAAAGCTGTTCCTGTTAAGGCCCAGTACTATATACCATCTCTCACATGCATTTAGGGTGAAGGGGGGACACCCCCGGCCGGTCAACAATAAAAAAAAAACATACAAACAAGTTAACCAACATTAAGAACAGTTGTAACAAACTACTAAACACTTCTTGTTTCCCACAAAATGGATGATTACATTTAACAATCCCTGTTAACTTCCAAGGTTTCACTTTGAGCCCGTCATACATAAGATTTTGCATGATGGCGGGTAGTGCTAGAATGTGCTCTGCACCTCGCTGTTCCATTACTGACCTACTGCCATACAGCCGCTGTAGTGAGTTCACCGAAGCTAAAATTGTGAACTTTCCTTGCGCCCCCCCCCCCCATTTTAGTTATATGGGGAGGTTCAGTATTTCCCTCCTCCCCATCGTTTAGCTTTATTTTCCACCCCACCAGGACTCTTAATAATGTCTCTCAGTTGAAAACAGTGAGTGGCATTTTGATAATGAAATCTTTTCAGATAATTTTGCTAAACTTATATTTCTATGAATCACCACTCCCCTTCCTTGCGTCGCCTAGCAGACATCTGCCCACTCTTTAAAGTTGCTGCTTCAGGGAAGTTATTAAATTGGGGATTCATATACAGAAAACAACCCCCAACAACAGTCTAGGGAAAGTCTGGGCGTCCCCAATACCTGGAAGACCTTAATATAAATTTTCAGTCTCCTTCTGCATCCCTATTCTGCTCCTCAGATCTCGAGGCCTCTCTCCTCTTCTTGTGGGGCGATCTCCTAGATGATCGGATCCTGGACCAGGTTCCAGCTGCTCTATTCTTGGATTGCTGACTTCCCTGAGGCCATGGGCCCAGCCCTCCTACCATTTGCCACTGACGTTTCTGAAGGCCTTTAACAGCTCCTGGGTCTATAAATTCATCTATAGAGATTTCCAACGAGGCAAGGTATTTCTTGGCTTCTTGAGGACAGTCAAAAACCTTGGAGCCTTTGTCTGAAGTGACTCGGAGTTTTGCCGGAAAATCGACTCTGGCCTTGAAACCTTTGCTGCGTAGCTTTTTAACAACCGGGGACCATAGCTTCCTCCTTGCCATGGTGATGGGCACATAGTCCGGTTCCAGGAATAATTTTGTGCCCCCCAAAACAATTTCTTTACAAGCCCACGCTCTGCGAGTCACCATTTCTTTTGTTCTATAGTCAAGGAAGACCATAACCACTGAACGTGGCCTCACTTTTGGATCCTTTGGTGGCGCGGCTAGAGCCCGATATGCTCTGATTATATTTAGGGGGGTATCTTTATCCAAGTCTAGCAGCTCTTTAAGCAGGCCCTCCACATATTCTGACATAGCTCCTGTTTCTGTGTGTTCCGGCAGGCCGTGCAGTCGACAATTGACTCGCCGTTAGCGATTCTCTAAATCTTCCATTTTCTCAAGCAACAACTGGGAGCGGTCATGCAGCTGCAATAAAGCCCCATTGTGTAAGTCTAGAGTCTCAGCCTGCTCAGTAAGATGGCCCTCAATTTCTTGAATCTGCTGGTCATACTGCTGTAAACTTTGTTTCTTTTACCTCCGAGCTAATATTATCCAAGGTTTTCGTCAATCGGCGCAATTCCCGGCATAACTGCCGAGAGGTGATCGTGAAGTCTTCACCTTCCTCCTCGGATTCACGCAAAAGCTCTGGCTCGTGGTTCTCTGGCTGCCTGGTCGGCGCGTCTCCTTTTGCGGTGGGCGGGGGTATTAGATTTAACTTTTGCTGTTTTAAAGTGGTTCCTTGTGACGCCCGATTTCTGGAATGAGCCGCCATGGAGACAATGAGTTGCCGAACACAAATTTGTACTTTTAGCCTGGTGGGGCGAAGTTTAACTTTAATAAACTGAGGGAATCTGCGGGAGCTGATCAACCCTACGTCTTCATAGCCTGGCGTCCAAACCGGAAGACCCCAGGAGAAGCTTTTTTAATGGGTGTCAGCCCAATTATTTCTCACAAATGTGAAGAGTCAGGTATAATCCTCACATGCTCTGTGGGGACAGCCAAACTCCTGTTCAGGGGAAACCTCAGATTCAATATGTTCCCCTTCCTCCATTTCATCATAATCACATATTCTTCCTCTTCAGTAATAGGAAGACTGAGCAGAGGAGAGAGACTGCTTTGCAGGGGTCTGCTGTGCAGACAGCCCTTGTAAGCCTGAGTGACCTTAAAAAAACTCATTTGTTCCCATAGACGCCATATGGCATCGGAACCATCCATTGCTGGAATGGACCCAAAATGGCCACTGGGAGTGAATGAGTCAAAGGCCTGTGCAATTTCTGAAGGAGTTGGCAGGCTTTATAGCAGGCACAGAAGTCCCCAAATGCTGTCCAACAGGGGGTTCTGTGTGCTTAGTTTTCTTTAATTTCTTTGAGGGAACC
Organism: Neoceratodus forsteri; assembly: GCA_016271365.2. Classification (NCBI taxonomy): domain Eukaryota; kingdom Metazoa; phylum Chordata; order Ceratodontiformes; family Ceratodontidae; genus Neoceratodus; species Neoceratodus forsteri. The sequence continues at coordinate 1,620,619,433 of CM028130.1, forward strand.
GGGGAGTCAGCCGGTTCAGCAAGCCTCTTAGGAACTGCTTGTATACCTGTCTCATGAATAGCAGTTACAGTAATTGTTATGGTTTCACTACGGTAATTTAGGGTGTCAGCTGGTCAGAGACTGAGGAACCCTTAGGTGGTGATAGTTTTTCCTTTAGCCATATCCAGGCATCTTCCAATAGTTTTCTCAGGACATGTATTACAGATTTCACTCTACTTTTAAATATTCATGCCCAGGTAGGCAAAACAAAAGAATGTTTGCCTTAGCAAAATTTCACCACACTCAATACATGATTTGAAACCGATATCACCAGTTTTCTTCTCGTTTTTTCTGACATTTTCAATGTAAAACTGATAAAAGTTGCAACCGCTAAAAAATTTTTTAATTTAAAATTTATTTAGCAGTTGCAGTCAGTTCCGGAACAAATGAGGAACTGATTGGGAACCGGGAACCGAGGTAAAATGAACCAATGCTATTGGTTCAGGAACCGGTATTAGTGTGTAACCCCCTACAAATTGGGGTTTGCTAAGATGTCTTCCTGGGCTGCCTAATGCCCACTGTCAGGATGGTGTCCTGTGTCTGCAGTGGCTGTATGTGTCTGCACGGGCGTGCTCCAGTGGGCCTCGGTGCCTGTCTCTTTAAAAGAGCTGTATTTTGTGTGAGAAAATTAGTCTGGACTGGGTCTGAGTAATTAAGGCTCGCGACCAGCCCAAATGTCCGTATTTCTGCTGCATTCTGCAATCGCTATTTGCGCAGAGGGAGCTCTGTTAGGAAAAGTGATTATTTGTTATTTGCTTTAATAATAATAATAATAATACAGGAGTTTGTCTAACCTGCTTTCAATTGCATCTGGGACCTTTTGAATTAGAGCCACCATCTTGGTTCTGGACTGCCAGTGTTGGACCAATAGAACCTCAGGGGACCTAAAATGGAGGCTGTCCCCAGAGGTCTTGTGGGATTGAAATCTGTAGGAATTGTAGTTTTTAATGTTTGGTGCCTAAATGGATCTGGAGGGGGAGCCCTTGCTGTGACAGACAGTTCCCTCAGCCAACCGAACCTTTTGGATATCAGAGGAAGTCCCCAGAACTGCCTGCAGCAGTGTGTCAGTTATGAGCTGGAGTTTGGAGAGTGAACAGCTCGAGCCATTCGAGCAGTTGCTATTGTGTAGTGGCACAGGAGAATCGGTGGGAAGGCTGTGTTTGGCCTGCCTGCCACCCTCTTTCATTTGTGAAGAATTCCTGTGCGTGAGAAGGTCGGACTTTATCTGAATTATTGATTGAGACCTGAAACCTGAAGTGAAAAGAGTGATCTTGTTGCCTGCAAGGGACCGAAGACTTGCTCCAGAAGCAATCGGGCTGTCAGGTACCGAAGTGAGCCTCAGAGTGAAAGGTATGCACAGAAACCCTGCTGAATTCCGAAGGGATTTTATCCAAACTGTGGCTAATAGTTGTGCTACTTATAAGTGTGCTGAATCTGTAGTGTGGGTTGCGATCTGGTTCCCTACCACCGTGTATGTTATGCTAGATGGAAGTTGCTCCAGCACTCGTTATGGACTGTATCCAAACTGCTCGCTCTGTCTGGGCCCTGCCATCTCGGCCTAGACTGCTGCTCCCGTCTCAGAGGCTCTTACGACGAAAGACCTGCTTGGGGATTCGGCTCCCTGCTCAACACCATTTGAACACGTAGCGACCACCACGATGAGTCGTGTGGGCCCTGCTTCCCCTGGCAATCCAGTACAACATCCAGAGGTTTTCATCTCGTCAGTCCTGCCTCCGGGTCTGGGTAACATGAGTACTAAACAGAGTAGCTCCCTGCAACAAAGCTGCAATCATTGTGTGTCATCTGATTTCTTTGTTTGGGTTTATTACAATGAACTGAGCCATCCGGCTCCGGATTACAAATTCTGGGTTGATGGGCATGCTAATTGTTTTCTTTCATAAGGACCCCAACAACAGCTGCAACGCCGGCCTACCCCGGGCAACACTTCAGGCTAGCCTGCTTAACAACTGAGTACCCAGGGTGTGTGACTGTAACAAAGGGACTCCTTGTGCATGCATGTTCAGCCTGAATAAATCAGATCTAATAATCATCTGCTAGATTTCTGCCCCACCCTTGTTCAAATCCTCCTGAATAAATCAGGTTTTGTTCTTTCTGCATTTAACCTGGCTATTGTATACCTTCTTGGAGAGGATGTTGTAGTGTTGTTGAACTGTTACATTACAGGTCTTATTTTACAGGGGGTCGCCAGGGCATTTGTAACTGATCCAGCCCTGGTGGTAAGTGCACAGAGTGTGGGTTCGGTATTGCTATCATATGGTATATGTAACTGTTTATCTGTTGATCTGTTTAGGCCACTAGAGGAGTTGGTGGGGGGGTTATAGCATCCTGGAGGGCTATACCAACAGCAGCTACACTACCCCAAGACCATACCTCCGGGCGGAGGCACCCATTCACCAAACTCAGGCCCCTCAACCTGTGCTAGTCACACAGTCAGGGGTAGTAGCCCACTGGATAGCACCACCTAGGGGTTACATGTGGTTCTTAAAACAAGCTAAATTTAATAAAATCACACAGAAGTAATGGAGTTTTTTAGTCAGAAAACTCCGACAAATATAAAATACACCTCAGTTTACCCCCAGTTATACCGAACCAGGAGAAACCGAGAAAACTTACGATTTAAACAGTAAAACTATGAGTTTATTCAAAATTACAAAAAGTAAAAGGCAGAAAATGAAATGTAAAGAATACTTAAAATATTTTATAAATGTTTGTCACGTCAGAACAAGATGATTAGGAGAGGATCGCCAAGCGTCTAGTCTTGACAGGCGGAGAGAGAAATCGGAGGGGTTAGAACTAAGGCAGTTAGTAGAAGGCAGCATTTGAAAAAGTAGCTCATGCAAAAGATTCCATCATTTGCATATGTTCCATCTCTGCGGGCAGTTCTGGCTAAAGGGCATACTGCATAAAGTTAGGAATATATGAGTATTACTGGGGTTAGAAAGGGCAGTAATCCAGCCACTTTACAAGGGGACTATGTCAGGAAAAGAGCAGTAATCCAGCCACTTTACAAGGGGACCTAGTCAGGAAAAGGGCAGTAATCCAGCCACTTTACAAGGGGACCCTATCAGGAAAACGGAAGTAATCCAGCCACTTTACAAGAGGACCCTGTCAGGAAAAGGGGAGTAATCCAGACACTTTACAAGGGGACCCTGTCAGGAAAAGGGCAGTAATCCAGCCACTTTACAAGGGGACCCTGTCAGGAAAAGGGCAGTAATCCAGCCACTTTACAAGGGGACCCTGTTAGGGAAAGAGCAGTAATCCAGCCACTTTACAAGGGGACCCTGTCAGGAAAAGGGGAGTAATTCAGCCACTTTACACGGGGACCTTGTCAGGAAAAGGGAGGTAATCCAGCCACTTTACAGAGGGCCCTGGTCAGGGAAGGGGAAGTAATCCTGCCTCTTTACAAAGAACCCTGGTCACGGAAGGGGCAGTAATCCTGACACTTTATAAGGGGTCCTAGAGAGGGAAGGGGCAGTAATCCTGCCACTTTACCAGGGGTCCTAGTTAGGAAAGGGGCAGTAATCATGCCACTTTACAACAGGTCCTAGTCAGGAAGGGGGCAGTAATCATGCCACTTTACAAGGGGTCCTAGTCAGGAAAGGGGCAGTGATCGTGTCACTTTACGAGGGGGCCCTGGCCAGGAAAAGGGAAGTAGTCTAGCAACTTGAAAAAGCACTGGTCAGGGAAGTGGAAGTAATTCTGCAACTTTACAAGGTTCTGATCAGTGTAAGGGCAATAATCCTGCCAATTTCAAAAGGCCCTGGTCAGGGAAGGGGCAGTAATCCTGCCATTTTTTAAGGGGCCCTGGTCAGGGCAGGGACAGTAGTCCTGCTACTTTACAAGGGGCCCTGGTCAGGGAAGGGGCAGTAATCCTGCCACTTTACAAGGGGCCCTGATCACGGCAGGAGAAGTAATCCTGCCACTTTTCGACGGGGCCCTGGTCAAGGAAGAGGCAGTAATCATGCCACTTTACAAGTATCCCTTGTCAGGGAAGAAAAAATGACTCACCTTAGCAATGTTGTTTCTTCTAATGGAGTCTTGCTATATTATGACATATGCAGTGAGTCCCAACCTTCGAACTGCTCCGGAGGTGAAAGAGTTAACTTTCCATGCCAGGCATGGAACGCTGAGCTCGAGCTCGGTTGAAAACTCTGTCTGTTGTTCTTCAAACTCAAACTGTCAGATCTTTACGAGCTAAACTCACTAAGGTCCTGTGTGGAAGCTGTAAACCTACACTAGCCAACTGGCTACTAAACATAAGAACACATTTTTTGGTCCCAAAACAAAGACTCAAGTCAGGAGACCCAAAAATGAAAAACACAACACTAAATCACCCCAAAAAAGGAGGGGTGAAAATAACAAGGTGGGCATCTACTAAGTGCCAACACTGCACTGCCCACCCACATCCCAAAAACAGGTTCTGAGAGGGGCAGGTAGGGAGGTCATAATATAGCAAGACTCCATTAGAAGAAACAACATTACTAAGGTGAGTCATTTTTTCTTCAAACAACATGAAGTCTTGCTATATTATGACATATGCAGACTACACAGCAGTACCTCCATGGAGGAGGGACAGAACCTACTTAGGAAGGCTCTGAAGCTATAGCTAAACCGAGCATCACTCCTAGCCTGGATGTCCAGGGAGTAATGCTTGGTAAAAGTGTGAACTGTTTTCCAGGTAGCTGCTTGACAGATCTCTAGAATAGGGATGTCCCTGGCAGCAGCCACGGAAGCAGCTGTACCTCTGGTAGAGTGAGCCCTCAGGCCTGAGGGAGGAACCTTACCCAGCTTTTCATAACAGAATTGGATACAAGAGACAATCCACCTGGCAATGGATCTTTTAGTGGCAGGTTTCCCTTTACCAACCTCGCCATAAGTGAGGAACAGTTGGAGGAGTCAAACCTGTGACCCTTGGTATGCTCTATGTAGTAACTAAGGGCTCGCTTCACATCTAAACTGTGCAGCCTCCTCTCACCAGAGGAGGAATGGTCAGTGAAGTACACTGGAAGAGATATGGATTGATTAAGGTGGAAATCTGAAACCACCTTAGGTAAGAACTTCCTGTTAGTCCTGAGGACCACCTTATCTCTATGAAAGGAGATAAAATCAGGCTCCACTGACAAAGCTTGTAATTCACTTATGCGTCTGGCAGAAGTGATGGCTACCAGAAACACAGTCTTCCAGGTCAAGTACTTAAGCTCTGCTGAAGACAAGGGCTCAAAGGGAGGTTGCATAAGCTGAGCAATGCAAACATTAAGATCCCAGGCAGGGCAGAGTCCCTGAATGGAGGGTTGGTGAAGCAATCCCCAAAAACTTAGAGAATACAGGATGAGCTGAAAGAGAAGAGGGTTTACCTGCTGAAATAAAAGCAGACACAGCTGCCAAATGTACCTTTAGGGTAGCTGGTCTCAGCCCCAAAGTATTTAAATGGACCATATAATCCAGGACTGTGGGTAAATCAGCAGATTCTGGGGAAATATGCTTCCCAGTGCACCATATGGAAAACCTTTTCCATTTGAAATTGTAAGTAGCCCTGGTGGAAGGTTTCCTCGAAGCCTTCAGTATATCCATTACACCTTGGGAGAGGTGTAGATCAGCAAACTCTAACTCTTCAAGAGCCAGGCCTTGAGATTGAGAGATTTGAGGTTCAGGTACCAAACCCTTCCCTGAGCACAGGTTAACAGGTTGTGATTCCTGGGAAGACACAGGGGGAAGATGGACTGCTAAGGACAGTAGGAGTGGATACCAGGGTTGTCTGGCCCAATCTGGAGCAATCAGAATCATCTTGCAGGATTGAGATCTGATTTTGACTAACACTTTGAACAGAAGAGGGAAGGGGGGGAAAGCATAGACAAACTTCCCTTCCCAATTGAGAACTAAGGCATCCAGAGGGACTGAGCCCAACACTGGGGGCCTGCAGCAAAAAAGGGGAAGTTGGTGATTGTCTGGGGCTGCAAAAAGATCTATCTGCGGGGTGCCCCATCTGGCAAATATTACCTCCAGGACCAGGGGATCCAGTGACCATTCGTGATGGCCCTGGGAAATCCTGCTGAGAGCATCTGCCAGGACATTGTCCTTGCCTGGGAGGTGAACTGCCGTAAGGGAGGTGTTCAGGGAGTAAGCCAGAGACCACAACTTCATTGCTTCGGTGCACAAGGCCGTAGAACAAATGCCTCCTTGCTTGTTGATGTACCACATTGTGGTGGTGTTGTCTGTTCTGACCTGTACAACTTTGTTCTGAACAGATTTGGAAAAAACTTGAAGTGCTAGAAAAAACTGCTCTGAGCTCCAACAGACTGATGTGGAGCAGAGATTCCTGAGGGGACCACAATCCCTGGGTAGTGAGGTCACCCATGTGAGCTCCCCACCCCAAGAGGGATGCATCTGTAGTAAGGATTAAGGAGTGAGACTGAGTGACAAAGGGAACCCCTTGTCTCAGATTGCTCTGATCCTGCCACCACTGTAGGGCTTGGATCAGGGTTCGAGTTACTGGGATCAAGTTGGTTAGAGGGTCTTTCCTTTGAGACCAAAAGGCTCTCAAATGGAACTGGATGTCCCTCATCTGAAACCTTGCTCCCTGCACTACTGCTGTAGAAGCAGCCATGTGCCCCAGGAGCTGTAGAAAATGCCTTGCTGGTCGAGAGACCTGCAGGGTGAATGAGGAGGCTAAAGAGACCAGGGTCCTTGCCCTGTCCAAAGGAAGGAAGGCTCTGGCTTTCTCTGTGTTCAGCTCTGCGCCTATGAAGGTGAGGAGCTGGACAGGCTCTAGAACTGACTTTGAAAGATTCAGAAGGAAACCTAGAGAGGTAAGCAGTTGCTGAGTTATTTGTAGATGTAACTTGACTTGGTCTGGAGACTGGCCTACTATGAGCCAGTCGTCCAGGTAAGGGAAAATGGCAATTTTTTGCCTTCTTAGGGAGGCAACTGCTACTGCCAGGCATTTTGTGAATACCCTTGGAGCAGAGGTGAGGCCAAAGGGCATTGCTCTGAACTGGTAATGGCCTGAGGGCAGCTCGAACCTGAGGTACATTCGATGGGAGCTTCTGATGAGAATATGGAAGTAGGCATCCTTGAGGTCCAGGGACGCTAGCCAGTCCCCTGGCCTTAGAGAGGGTAGAATAATTCCCAGAGTCACCATTTTGAATTTTGGTTTTAAAAGGTGCTTGTTTAAGTATCTGAGATCCAGGGTGGGCTGCCATTCTCCTGTCTTTTTTGGGGTAAGGAAGTACCTGGAATACAATCCTTTGCCCTGGTGTAGGGGTGGAACCCTTTCCACAGCTCTGAGAGCCAGGAGGGAAGAGACTTCTGCCTCTTGAGCAAGTGCCTCTGGTGGATTTGCAGGTGGAAAGGATCTGGTTCTCATCTTTGGAAATTTTTTGAAGCTGAGAACCAGTCCCTAGCTTACTACTTCCAGGACACATTTGTCTGATGTCAGAGACGTTCAGTCCTGGACAAAGTAAGCCAGCCTGCCCCCTACAGGTAGGTGAGAATCGGCCCTGGCAACCCCATCAGGGTGCCTGCTTGGCAGGGGCTTTAGGCTGAGGGGTGGAAGCAGGCCTGCTTGTGCTCCGTCTGCCTCTCCCTCTAAAGAACCCCCTCTGGGCGTAAGCAGAAGAGGAGGCCTGGGCTTGGTAAAAAGGCCTATGAAAAGGCTTGCCCCTGCCCCTGGAAGGCTGCCTTTGAGGAGTGGCCTGCCTTCCTTGGCCTGTGCACTCCTATAGGTGGTCCTGTACTCATCCATTTTCTTCATGTAATTCTCTGTCTGCTCCCCAAACAGAGAATTACCCACAACAGGAAAATCCATGGCCTTAGTCTGGGTATCCTAGACAGGCTAATACATCTGAGCCAAGCCATTCTGCGAAGTGCCACAGATGTAGCCATGACTCTTGATGAGACATCTTAGAGTCCACTGCAGCATGGAATTGCACTTGGATGCCTCAATACCATCAGCAGCCACCTGCTCCAGCTCCTTGGCAAGCTGGCCAGGGACCTGTTTTGCTAGAGCCATAACAGTATCCCATCTGGATTTCTGGTATCTAGCAACATAAGCCATATAATTTGCCTGTCTGAGTCCCAAGGGTGCTGCCATGTACTGTTTCTTTGCCATGGCATCAATTCTTCTGGAGTCCTTTTCGGGGGGGGTGAAGTCAAGGGAATATTTGCCTTGTCACAGGCTGCAGCCTGCACTACCCCAACATGGCTGTATTGTTGAGTAAGGAACTCCGTATCAGAGCCTGACAATGTGTACTTCTTGTCCATTCTCTTATCCACAGGAGGTATAGTGTGAGGAGTTTTTAGAATTTTTACTGTCTGTTTCCCAAAAGACTTATGCAAAGGAATAGACAGTCTCCTAGACTCTGGGATATCCATCATTTCCACATAGTCAGGCTCCTCTTGATCATCCACAGCTTCCTCCATAGGGAGCTGGAAGGTTTCAGCCACTTTTATAAAACATAAAATGAGAGGGACTCAGAAAGCCTAGGAGGAGACACTCTGAAGGTCTGTCTGGGGAGATGTCCAGTTCAATGGGCACATCCAGACTTTCAAATCCACATTCACTCTCCTCATACTCCTCTTCCCCTCCTCCGGTTCATAAAATTCCTCTAAATCATACTCTTGAACCGGTGGAACCGGCCGAACCGTACACTTACCTGATGGTGCCGGTTCGGTCGGAACTAGGGAAAGCGACTGGACAATTTTAATCGCTTTGGCTATTTCTTCAGCGGTTGGAGAGGAAAGTTTTGGCTCCACACCAGCTGATTTCCTAGTCCTTTTTGCTGGAACCGACTCCTCAGAGTCGGCTCTCCTTTTGCCCGAGGAAGTCTCGCCCTGGTCAGAGGGCACTCCCTCCGGTTCGTTGGAACTGAACCGGCTGGCCATCCGGTTCAGCGACTTCTTGCCTCCTTTCCCTGAGCCTACCAACTCTCTTTCCAGGGTAGCTGCAGGAAAATTTTGCAAATCTGGCAGTCTGCATTGAGGTGGTCAAACCCCAGACAATAAACACAGGTGGTGTGGGGTCAGCCTTAGACAAAGACTTCCCCACAGACACTGCAGTGTTGAAACCAGTGGGCCGGTTTTCTTTGGGTTTCTCAGACATAATGCCAGCCTAACCAAACTTACCCATTTATGGCAATCCGCCAGGTAAGACCCTCTTATCGGTTCCCAACCGTGTCACGGGTCGTGGAAAAAAACGTAATAAAATCAGTTTATTTAGAACCGATAAGAACCAGTAACCACACTCTAAATGACAGATTAATATATTTTAAAGAACCTGATCGGTTCAAACCGAACCGATAAACCGTTTACAAGTTCCACACAGAACAGAAATTAATGTAAAACCTATCTAGTACTCACAATACCACAGACAGAGTCTGAACCGACCCGTTGCGGTTTAAATTCGGTTGAAAACCGAGAAAAACAGTACTTTAACCGACAAAATGAACCGAGCAGAAGGAGAAATCTCCGGAGCGACTGTTCAGTGAGGCGGAGTAAAGAATCTGACAGTTTGAGTTTGAAGAACAACAGACAGAGTTTTCAACCGAGCTCGAGCTCAGCGTTCCATGCCTGGCATGGAAAGTTAACTCTTTCACCTCCAGTGCAGTTCGAAGGTTGGGACTCACTGCATATGTCATAATATAGCAAGACTTCATGTTGTTTGAAGGGGCAGTACTCATGCCACTTTACAAGGGGTCCCGGTCAGGGAAGGGACAGTAATTGTGCCACTTTACCAGGGGCCCTGGTCACGGCAAGGGCAGTAAATCTGGCAATATACAAGGGGTCTTGGTCAGGAAGGGGCAGTAACTGTGCCACTTTACAAGGGGTCCTGGTCAGGGAAGGGGCAGTAATTGTGCACTTTACCAGGGGCCCTGGTCAGGGCAGGGGCAGTAATCCTGCCACTTTACAAGGGGTCCTGGTCAGGGAAAGGGCAGTAATCATGCCACTTTACAAGGGGTCCTGGTCAGGGAAGGGGCAGTAATCCTGCAACTTTACGAGGGGGCCCTGGTCAGGGTAGGGGGAAGTAATCCTGCCATGTGACAAGACCGTGGTCAGACCCCTCTAGAGTACTGTGTGCAATCTGAGGCTCCTCAGTATACAAACAAGATCTTAGTTTTCCGCATAATCAAGGGTTTTTGACAAGACAGAACTGACCGATACGTTCCGTTTGGTGTTCTCAAGCAGGATGTGGGGACAGGCTCTGAAGCCAGGAATGGTAGAGAAAGTGGTGAACCTATGCAGCCTACCAGTGGACAGAGTGGTCATGAAGGCAGTACAGACCTTCAGGGTAAGCCTGGACACATTTCTGCTTACAACTGGGATCACTGGGTACCCTGGGTAGTAGAACTTGTAGGGACATCTCTATAAATTAATACATGTTTTAACAGCATACTTATTTATCTCTGCATGATAACCTGGGGGCAAAAACAATTCATCTAGAGTCCCTTCCTGCCTTAAATTACTATCTCTATCTTGACTAACAATTGCCTATTCCACTGCCTTACCTGTTTCTTCTGTTTCTCCCCATCGCTGAAGGTCCACTCACAGACAACTTGAAGGGGATTGTAAAGCTGGACAGTCATCACCTGACACTGCCCGCACTGAATGGCACTGAATTCTAGTCTGTCAGTGGACACTGTGAGAAACGGCATTGTCAACACAGCACGCAGGAGAATGTGGACTGTTGGGCCGCCAGTGACCTGGAAGAGGAATGACACTAGTGGATACATTGCTAAGATAACATTATACAGGGGCACTGCCAACTACGGCAACAGGGCCAGACTTAGATATGCCATGTACCAGCATTATGTACAGTGAATATCTAACTCTGACAGTGTGGGAAGCAGTATAGTGTAATGATTAAGAGCACTGAGCTGCAAGTCTGGAGAACTGAGTTTGAATCCCACAGCTACCACATCCATGCTGAGTGACCATGAGCAAGTCACTTAACTTCCCTGTGCTCCCAGGATACACCTGGAAACAAGCCTTGGTTTAGTGTGTCTTTCCTGGTCAAAAAATGGAAATTACATACCTACCGTAATTCTTGATCTTCTTGGACAAAGTCTCCACCACTCGATCACATTAATAGGAGTACACCAGAGGCGCTACGACCCAGTGGAAGCCAAACTTTTTTAGGAGGGCCGACGCCGAGATGGAGCCTTGAGAAAGCGGCACCTCGAGCCAGGCTTGTGCAGTATAGACTATCCTGGCGTCAACCCTCGAACCACCTCAGTACCTTTTTTCCCCGAGGAAGTGCAGTGTAACTAACCTAGAGAGGACTAACCTAAAAATCAGACATAAGATAGTCCAAATGACCTGTGTAAAAAGGTTCAAAAACAAAGTCTTCACAGTCCAACTATTGAGGGAGTAAAGACCAAAAACAAAGAAGTGCGCTCGGGGGATGGTGGGTGGGCGTGTGAATGAGTGGTGGAGACTTCATCCAAGAAGATCAAGAATTATGGTAGGTACGTAATTTCCATATCTTCCTGGACATAAAGTCTCCACCACTCATGCACACTAATGGGAGAGTACCGAGCTAATTAATCCCCTGAGACGGGCGGCAGAAGAGAGAGAGAGAGAGAGAGGAGCTTACTTTTTAGGACAGAAGTTTGTTAAGAATTGCCCTACCAAATGACTGATGTTGTCTGGCATGGTCATCCAAGGCATAGTGCTTAACAAAAGTATGCACGGAGCTCCAGGTAGCCGCACTGCAAATGTCTGCAATGGGGACATTACGAATTTCCACCAGAGATGCCGCGACTGCTCTGGTAGAGTGAGCGTACACTCTCGCCTTCCAGCTTGACCTGTGCCATGGAACAGCAATGGCGAAGGCATGCCACCAGCCACGCTGAAATGCAACTGATAGCAACAGGTTGACCCAGCCGGGTCGTGCTGAAGGAAACAAACAGTTGTTGAGCCTTACGAATTTCCTTTGTTCTATCCAGATAGAACTGCAAGGCTCTTTTTACATCTAGGGAATGAAGGGTACACTCTCCTTCATTGTGAAAGTTTACAAAGTAGGTAGGAAGGACTAAAGGTTGATTCAGATGGAATTCTGAGACAACCTTAGGAAGGAACTTAGGATGAGTCCTAAGAACTACTTTGTCCTTGTGAAATACAGTATATTGGGGGTGCTGTGACCAAGGCGTCTACTTCTGATACCCTACGAGCAGAAGTAATTGCCACCAGGAGGGCCGTCTTCCAAGTGAGGAATTTCAACTCGCAAGTAGCTAGAGGCTCGAAAGGTTTACGAGTGAGCATGTCTAGCACAAGGTTAATGTCCCAGGCTGCAACTGGGCATCTAATAGGAAGTCTGGTATGCAGAATACCCTTAAGAAACCTCTTAATTACAGGTAGCTGAGTCAGCGACATAGAGAGTACTGGCTCATGATATGCTGAACTTGCACAAAGATGAACTCTGACTGTGGAGTACTGCAGACCTGCATTTCAGAGGTCTAAGAGATACTCCAGGACTTTATTCGGTGGGCAGGAAAAGGGATTCCAAGAGGATTTTGCACACCAGACAGAGATACGCTTCCACTTGGCTGTGTACGTTTTCCTGGTAGTTGGCTTGCGCGCAGCCAAAAGAACATCCGAAACTCTACGAGAAACATTAAACCTATTCACCTCTATTTCCTCAGGAGCCAAGCGTGGAGGTGAAGAGACCTCAGGTTGGGATGGACTACAGGGCCCAGGGTCAGAAGGTTCAACTGAAGGGGAAGTGGTTTCGGAGAGGTTTCCAATAGTCTGTTGATTAGGGGAAACCAGATCTGACGAGGCCAGAATGGGGCGATGAGAATCATTCTGCCCCCTTGTGCCTCCAGTTTGAGCAGCACCCTCTGAATTAGGGGAAGAGGAGGAAATGCATATAGAAAGCATTTTGTCCACTGCAGTCTGAATACATCCTGACAAAAAACACCAGGTCCTGGATTTCCGGAGCAGAAGAGAGGCAGTTTTGCGTTGAGTGGGGACACAAAAAGGTCCAGGTCTGGAGTTTCCCACTCTTCGAAGAGTGACTGAACCACGGTTAAGTCGAGAGACCACTCGTAAGGATCTATCTCTGTTCTGCTGAGACGGTCTGCCAGATCGTTTTGTCCTTCTTGCAGGTAAACCACTTGAATCAGAGCCTTGTGCTCCAGGCACCATTCCCACACTCTCATTGCTTCCCTGCATAATGGGTAAGAGTGTGCGCCGCCCTGTTTGTTGATGTAGTACATCACTGCCTTGTTGTCCGTTTGAAGGAGAATGTTCTTGTGACAGTATGTCCTTCAAAGCTCGGACTGCATAGAGGACAGCTCTCATTTCCAGGACGTTTATGTGAAGTTGAGACTTATCCTGAGTCCACGTACCCTGGGTGTGGAGATCCTGGAAGTGAGCTCCCCAATCCATCAGGGATGCGTCCATGGTAATGGAGATCTGATGATCCAGAGGGGCGAAGGGATATCCTTCTAGAAGGTTGTCCTCCTGAGACCACCAGGTGAGTGACCTCTTCAGAGGTTCCATCACCTTGATGAGAAAGTACTGAGGGTGAGTGGTTGGGGATCACTGAGTATTGAGCATCCACTAAGAGGTTCTCATGTGGAGACGAGCCAAAGGTACAGTGAACACCGAGGATGCCATGAGACCCAGCATCTGTTGCATTGAGACAGCTCGCACTGAGCTGTGTTCTCTGATGAAGTGGGCCATCTGTAGGATATCGCTCTTTCTGTCCTCCAGAAGAAATGCTTTAGCACTGGAAGTGTCCAGAAGGGTTCCTATGAAAAGGAGCTTCTGGGAGGACTGCAACTGTGACTTTTTGAGGTTCAGCAGGACTTCTATGGACGTGAGGAAATCTGAGGCCATGGCCACAGCCTCCAGAGTCTCTTGCCTGGAGGGATTCGCTAGAAGCCAGTCGTCCAGATATGGGAAGACTTGGATTCCGATTTTCCTTAGATATGCCACGAGGACTGCACAGCAGTTTGTAAAAACTCGAAGTACCGAGGATAGCCTAAAGGGCAGGACTCTGAATTGATAGTGCTGACCCAACACCACAAACCTTAGGTATTTGTGGTGATTTGGATGTATGGGAATGTGTTGGTAGGCGTCCTGCATGTCCAGGGAGGCTAGCCAATCGTATCGATGAATCAAAGGTAGCAGGGTACTGAGTGATATAATCTTGAACTTTTCCTTGTGAAGGAATTTGTTTAACTTTCTGAGATGCAGAATAGGGCGCATGCTGCCAGATTTCTTTGGAACCAGAAAGTAATGGGAGTAGAAACCTGTGTTTTGTTGATCTGGTGGAACTACTTCTACTGCCCTGTTGTTCAGAAGGCCTTGTACCTCGGAAGCAAGATGGTCTGACTTTGCCACAGACAGCCTGGGCTGTCACTTGGGAGGATGATCCAGAGGGGTTTCCGACAGATTGAGAGCGTACCCCTTGTGGATTATCCTGAGGATCCATTTGTCTGATATTATAGGTTTCCACTGGTCGTAGAACTGAGTCAAACGTCCTCCCACTGTCAAGGAAGAGTCCCCCTTGGGCAGGAGAGGTGGTACTTGGGCCAGAAACTCAGAGGGTGGCACTGGGTGCATTTAGACCCTGTGCTTTCTGCTGCATTTTCTTTTGTGGCTGAGGGGTTTGGTTTCTATTAAAGCCTCCTCTTCCTTTGCCATGAAAGGACTGATGGTTGTGAAACTGACGTTTGTTCCCACCTCCTCGAGAAGAAGCGGGTGGAGGTCTAGCTGTCTTAATGGCAGACCTAGTCTTCTGTGTGGCCTCTAGAGCTTGTTCCACCTGAGGCCCAAACAGACACATATTGTTGAAAGGTAAGGCCATGACTTTTTGTTGGGTGTCATTCGTAAAACTTGAAGTACGCAGCCAGGAATGTCGAGGGGTGCAAATGCCAGCTGCCGCCTGGGAAGCAGTATCGAAAGTGTCCACTGCAGCTTTAATCTATTGATTACTGGACTCAATACCTCTAGTTATGGTCTGTAATAGCTCTGAGTTAACCTCCGACTCAGGCAGAGCTTCTACCACTGCTTTGAGCGAATGCCAAAGAACATACTCATATTGAGAAAAATAGCCCTGGTAGCTAGCAATATGAATGCCCAGGGTTGAGGCAGCAAAGACTCGCTTACCCAAGGTGTCGATCTTGCGAGATTCTTTGTTTATAGGATGGGCTGCAGATTCCTGAGGGAGGACAGCCTTATCATTCTCTGCCAGGACCACTACAGCATCAGCAAAGGCTTCTGAGGCCAAGATGGGGTGATCCTTGGGAGGGGCATATTTCCTATCTATGGACTTGGCCACAGAAGGAATAAGTGCCGGATTCTTCCACACCATCTAGGAAAGAGTCTCAAAAGAGGGCTGTACCAGAGGGGTTAAATCCATAGGGATTTCCGGAACATGCAGATACTGGAGACGGAGAAGCTTCCCAGGATCGATTCCATAATCTGGAGATAAAGAGTAGAATTTTAAATTCTTAAGCAGAGGCTTAAAAGAAAGGTCTTCAACAACAGGCTCTGCAGGAGGATTGACCCCTGCACCCAGGGCAGAATTGGCATCAACATCATCACCCAGCCGAAGATCCGGATCGGGCTCAAAATCGTCTCCTGACAGTCCAGGGGGACTGTATAGACAGGAAAGGAATGAAAACCAGGAGGAGGAAGAAGAGGAGGAGAAACAATCAGAGTCGAAAACCTATGGAAACTAGGCGGCGCCATACACATCCTTGGCGCCATCAAGGAGAACGGCGCCGACACAGAAAATGCCGCACATGGCGCAGACAGGGAGCAAGGCACCACACTCAGCACCAACGCCATCACCGGCACCAAGGATGCCGCCCAACGGGTAGAGTGGCACCGCACATGGTGCCGACACCAACCCCGGTGCCGAGGGTGGCGCCAACAGGGCATGTGGCACCGCAGATGGCACCGACACCACCCAGAGCACCGAAAAGGACCTTGGCACCAGAGAAGCTGGCACCGCAGCTGACGGCACTCTCACAGAAGTCTGAGAACTGCAATTTGAAGGTAAAGGATGAAAAATGGCAGGAGATAAAGGCATTGGTGTGGACACCTGCGCTGCAGCCATGTGAGGGGGATAGACACCGGAGCGGGGAGTCAACAGCACCGAAGAAGACGCTATGCAACTAGGAAGTCCTAGCCGCCCTGCCTGCCAATCTGAAATCGACAGGCCCGAAGGCCCTGGCGACGGACTGGCCAGTTCAGGCAGTCAGGACAACCTCCAAGCCCACTACTCCATAAGAGCGGCCCAATGGTGAAACTGCTCATCGGAAGCCCCTCCAATAGGTGGAGAGAAGCTCCGGTGTCGAAGAGGCTGGCTACCAGAGACAGAAACCAGCAACTCCGAAAGAAGCGGAGACTGGTTCCTGACCCTTAACAACCGACCATGTACGTGCAGACGTACCAGAGGGCGACCTAGAGTGATGCTGTTTCTTCTTCGACTGGTGGGCCAAAGAAGAGCTCGAGGTCAAATGGTGCCGTGAATGGGACCGTTTCTTTTTATGCTTTGGGGACCTCCCGAAAGCACGGACCATCCATTGTCAGACCCCATCCGAGGGCGTGACGGACCAGACCCAGCCCAGCTGACTGAACAGCTTTCATATGAAGTCTCCCTTCCGTCACCTGCCCCACTCATGGTCGACTCGGTCAATGAAAGGCTGAAGACTTCTTTCTTGTAAGTCATTTATTAAAATGTAATCAGTACTTTTCGTGATAAAATACAAAATAATAAAACTGAAAACCAACCTGTTAGTATGAAGTCTGACTCCCGGCAGGTGAGCGACGTCATCACTGAAGCACACTCGACAGCGGGAAAAAAGGAACTGAGGCGGTTGGAGGGTCGACGCCAAGATAGTCTATACCGCACAAGCCTGGTTCATGGTGCTGCTTCCTCACGGCTCCATCTCGGTGCCAGCGCTCCTGAAAAAGTTTGGCTCCCGCTGGGTCCTAATGTCTCCGGCGTACTCCCATTAGTGGGAATGAGTGGTGGAGACTTTATGTCCAGGAAGATCCATACAATAAAATTAAATAAAATGCGTCCCTTCCTGTAGAGGTCCTAATCCATGTTCTTTACACTACGGACCTGCTGGATAATGCCCTTTAGGTAATAATATTAATAACCTTTACTTGGAATTAAAATCTCTTTTACAAGGGTGACTTGGCCAGGAAGGGACCTTGCACTGTAGCTGAAAGGCAGAGCAAATAGCAGCAGAGATAACTAGCGGGTATATGTACTGTAACCTAGGTAATTTAGCATACCACAAAATAAGAATAAACAGTCTGTGTTCTTTATGAAGGAGAGTGTTTGGATGGATGATGCCAGGGGTCCGTCTTGCGCCGGACACTACCCCACCCTCCCCCCAGAGAAGGAGAGCAGTCCATAGGATGCTCTATCCTTCTCTCTGTTGCCCTCCGCCATTCAGTCCGCTCCCGAACCTGGGTCGCCGGAGTCGCAAGTGGAAATCCAACCGCTGCACCGGTGGGCCGGCTAGTGGAATTTATTGATATGATGGGGATAGAAAAAGATGCACCCTTCAGATCCAGGAAACAGAACCTGTCTCTCCCTTAGAGGGACAGGATCATCTCCTTCAAAGACACAATCTGGAACTTTCTGTATCTCAGAATTTGTTCAGGCCTCTGAAATACAAGATGGGTTGCCACCCTCCTGATTTTCTGGGAACAAGAACATATTGGGAAAGGAATCCTCTACTTCTTTTGGACTCTGGAACCCCCTCTATCACTTCTGCATGCAGAAGGCTCTGAAGTTCTTCCTTGCACTCCTGTTCTAGGTCAGAGAATACCTTTCACTTTACCACTGACTTGATGGGTAGAAGTGCTATAAATTACAAAGCCATGCCTTCCTTGACAGTCTCCATCAGCCACTTGACTCTGGTGATAGAAAGCCTATTCGGGTAGTAGTTAGGGGAGATCCTGCACACCACTTGCAGGTCTGAAGGATCTGGAGGAGTCAGTTTTGCTGTCCTCCTGACTGCCGGGGGACAGCCAAATCTGAGGCAGCTGGGGCCGTGCCACGTTCCTTGTCATGACTGCCAGGGTAGGGTCTTACCTGGTGATGTCTGAACACAAGGGGATGGAAGTGGTAACAAAAGGGCTCATGGACGTTCCCAACTTAGAAGATGGGCTGCTTTCCAGAGTCTGTCAGGGACTGAACAGTCATCTTAGAGTCCTTGTCAGATTGAAGAAAGGTTCTTCCCCTAGGACGTGGACAGATTCTCAAAGCTACAGGTACATGAGTTAAGGAAACACTGAGTTGGTTTTCATGACTGCTGCTTTCTGTAGGCAAAAACCAAGCAACACCCTGACCTACCTGAAGAGGCATACGTGTCTCTGCCTGTCCAAGGCCAAGATTGGCACCACGGGGATCAAACTTCACTTCAAATGTTTCGGTCTCACAGTAGGGCAGATTGCGCACGCGATCCAGCTCTGTGCTATAACCTAGAAATAAATCAATGCAGCAAGTAACGTCAGCAACAGCAGAGCAGCATGCCAGGAATTACAGATAACATTAGCCAGTTGGCCAAGAACTACCTAAAATTATTAACTGGCCATCACATTAAGAGCCCAAGGGTCATTAAGAGCAAGGTGTCATGTGTATTCCTTTTCATTTCATGGCCATTATGCTGTCACTTAGGTCCACCAGATGGTTTGCTTCCATTTGACTATCATGCATGAAGCTAATTCATGACAACCTGACAGTGTGTTTTTAACATACTGACTCCTCTAAAACCCTATTCCCTTATCTCAAGCTGACACCCCCCTACACATCATCCAGTTAAAAATGTAAATATCGGTCCAGTTCACTGGCATGGAATTACAGAAACATTTGTCATTCTGGTGACCCATGCGCTCAACCCAAGTTTGGGACATCAACTGTTAACCAGATTAGGCAGCGAGGCCATCCATCTTGGACTCCCCTGCCTCCAGTAAGGTGGGTGGCACCTTTTGCTGTATGACTGCTCTTGGTGGTTAACATGGAGCGAGTCATTAAGGAAGCAATACTTGGCTCATAGACCCTGCCTAGTGATGATACACACCTGTCCACTTGAGGTATGACATAGAAGTGCCATGTGCCGTGAGCAAGGACTGCTGGGGGTGTCACGAAGGTGGTCAGGCTTGAGACTTCCCCCGGCACAGCACTACAGGCTGGATGGCTTTGGATGGTGCTGCAAGTCATGCCCAATTTAGGGAAGGGTGGGATCAGGTTGGTAGGATGAAGTCCCTAACCCTCCACACATCCAATGAGGGCACCAAAGGACTTCACTACTCCCAGGCTGACTCCTCCCATGGACCAGTTCAATCTCCACAGACTGGAGACTTCCTCAGGAATGCTGCACTCTCCTGTGGTGTCCTGCCATGTAGGGAGCCCTAGATGGCAGGTAACTGGAAACCAGGAGGGGTGCAAGTCACCAGCATTGAGTGGTTCCTCAGATGGAGAGGCATAAGAGGAGTGGAAAGAGATACCAACCAGTCGGGAGAAGGGGGATAGGAGGTACCAACTTCTGTCAAGGGGGGGATGGAAAGAGGTACAAGCCTCAGTCCAGAGGGGAGGATGGATGAAGATATGAACCTCGGTATGGGGGATGGATAAGGAAGGAAGTACCAACCTAGGACTGGAGGAACGGCATGGAAAAAGGTACCAAATTTGGACTGGGGAAAAGGCATGGAAGGAGGTACCAACTTCAGATTGGGGAAAAGGATGGATGGAGGTATCAACTTTGGTTCGACGGAAGGGGATGGAAGGAGGTACCAGCTTTGGATTGAGGGAAAGGCATGGAGGGAGATATCAACCTCAAATTGGGGGGAAAGCATGGAAAGAGGTATCAACCTCGGATTGGGGGAAGGCATGGAAGGAGATACCAGCCTCAGATTGCAGGAAAGAAACAGAAGGAGGTAACAACCTCATTCCGTGTGGGAGGGGATCGAAGGAGGTACTAAATAGAAGTCAAATTGGCTGCCACTATATCAGATAATAAGAGAAGTTTCTATAATTACATAGGGTCATAAAGAAATAAGAAAGGAAATTCTGTAGGCCCCATAACAACAGAACAGGGAACCATAAGTACAGAAATTGAAATGGCTTCAGCTTTCAATAGTTACTTTCTTAGCGTGCACAAAGAAAAAAGATATCTTATGTAATGGTCTTCCATCTATGCAATCGGATTGTCCAATTATTTTGCAAAATGATATTATACAAATTGTTACATCATTACAGAATAACAGCCTTGCAGGACCAGATGGCCTGACGCCAACATTTTTGAAAGAAATAATCTATGAGTTGGCAGGCCCAATTTCTGTTTTGTTTAACTCATCATTGAAACAGGGGAAATCACTAAACATATGGAATAAAGCAATTGTGACCCCTATTCACAAGGGAGGTAAAAAGCAAGATATTAAAAATTATAAGCCTATTAGCCTTACATCAGTATTAAGCAAAACTTTTGAAAGAATATTACAAAAACATATTATACAACATTTAACTAACATAGGATATTGTGATATTACTCATCGTGGTTCTGTATCAGGTAGATCTTGTTTAACCAACCTACTGTCCTTTTTTGAACTGGTTAGTGCTGCTTTGGATAGAGGAATGCCAGTGGATGTGGTCTTCCTGGATTTTTCAAAGGCTTTTGATTCAGTTTCCACTAAGGTCCTAATCCATTAATTAACGAGATTAAATTTCCATCCTAATATTATAAGTTGGTTCAACTCATAGCTAAGTAACAGATCTCAATGTATGTCGATACGAGATTTTATGTTGCCTTGGGGGGACATGTCCAGCGGAGTACCACAAGGCTCAGTCTTGGGACCTACTTTGTTTAATATATTATTATCCTCTATGCAAGTGCCAGCAGGAACTTGGTCCTGCAAGTATGCAGACGACTGCAAAGTGGGTGGTATTGTACATAATGATGAAACAGCCAAAGCCCTTCAAGATAGTTTGCATCATTTGACTCGTTGGGCACATGAACATAAATTAGTTTTTAATGAACAAAAACGTAAAGTTATGCACCTCGGAACACAGAACTTAAAATATCAATATAGTATTAATAATGTTGAGCTTGAGGTATATACCAATGAAAGGGATTTGGGTGTCTGGATATCTGACAACCTAACATTTGACTTCCACATGGATAAAATTGTCAGGAGATGCAATCAAACTATACATTGCATACTGAGATCAATAAAAAGTAGGGATTCCTCGGTTATTCTCCCATTGTATACAGCCCTTGTACGTCCACACGTCTTCCTTTTAGTGCTCCCTATTCCGTGAAAGGAAAAAATAGAATAGAAAGAGTTCAAAGGAAAGCCACTAAACAAATAGTAGAGGTAAAAGGCTTACAATATCATAACATATTACAGTACATACAATTATACTCAATGGATTACAGAAGTCTAAGGGGAGAGTTATGTTTGATTTTTAGGGCCTATAACAACCCAGAATTATTTGAGTTCATTGGTCTAAATAAAAATACACTTCATCATAAGAATACGAGGTCACATAATTTAAGACTCATAGGAGAAATGAATAACACTGTTAAAAGGAGTCAATGGTTTACCCAGAGAGTTGTCAACGCTTGGAATATATTGCCAAGATATGTGGTTGAGAGTGGAAGTATGTCAGTTTTAAAAAAAAGTTTAGACATCTTTATGGGTGAATAAAATTCTTATGATCTACCATTATATGGTGGCAAGTTAATTTATAGACTACGGTCTTCTGAACTTGATACTAAAACTATGAAACCTCCGATAGGGGGAATGGGATGGAAGGAGGTACCAAACTCCATCCGAGGGAAACGGATTGAAGAAGGTAGCAACCTCATTCCATGAGGGAGGGGATGTAAGGATCGTTGAGGAGAGTCCAGGCATGGGGAGGGGCAGAGTGGCTGTCATCCGGCATGCTGGCACTGTGTTTTTTCCCTTTCTGTGTCCCGGCCACCCTCCACCCCATCTACTCACACACACATACAGCTGGCCTGGGGGGTGCCTGATGGCACGTGCTCACCCACAGTGTCAACAGCACCTTCATTAGCCAGCACCAGATGCTGCTACAAAGTGGCGATGTGAGCTTCCTCCCCCAAGAGGAGAGCATCCAAAGGGCATTCTTTCACGCTCCCTGCCAGCCTCTGCTCCTAACGTCCTGGGCTCAGAGCATGAATCCAGGTTGTCAGCATGCCAGAGTCACCCCCCATTGTTCAGTGCCATGAAGCTGGTGGTTACCTTTACTTTTAATAAAACGTTTTCCCTCTCCCACCCTCATAGCACCCTATCCCACCCTCCTCCCCCAGTCCCGACCAGTTAAATACACAACCCCTTCCCCCCCAAGCTTGCATCACCCAGTCCCATGCTCCTCTCTCCCAGCCCCTGCAGTCAGTCATTTACTGTTTAGCAGGCTCAGCTGAGCCATTGAGAAAATGCTAGAGTACCCTTCCCCCACTCGCAGCCTCCCAATCCCACCCTTCTCCCTCTCCATCCTAACCAGTTAAACTTAATTCATTCCCTTTTTCCTTACCCTTGTAGCATAAATCCTATCCTCTTCCCTCCCCCTGCCACCGAGAATAATGTTAAAGTGAGACGATGGTAACTGGCACAGACCAGCCTCCCACCACCTTGGCCGGCTGTCACCTGAAGGCAGGAGAGTGCTCTCATTTATGCAGACAGCAGATAGGCAAAGTGGAGGCAGGAGAGTCTGTGCCACCAGTCACTGTCTCCTCGCTTTAATACTCTTCTTGGGTGGCATGCCGAGAAAAGGAAGGTGGAAAGGAGGGTAACTTAAGTCTAACCAAAGGGGGAAAGGGTGGAAGGTGGTTACCCTTAATGCTAGGAGCCTTGGGAGGAAAACTGCAGAGTTACAGGTGCTCATGGCAGAGGGGGAGGTGGACATTGCAGCCATCACGGAAACATGGGTCACCCAATACAATGACTGGGAACTGTCTGTACCAGGGTATAGGTTATTTCGTAGGGACAGGATGATTGGGAAAGGGGGGGGGGTGGCACTATATGTGAAGGAAGGACTGAAGTGTGTAAGGGAGGAAGGGGAGGAGGGTAGTACAGAGTCACTTTGGATGCAAATTCAGGATTCCAAGAATAGGATTCTTAGAATGGGAGTGGTGTACAGGCCACCATCTCAGACGGAGGAGTAAGACAGGGAACTAGTGGGACAGATCAGGAGGACCTGCGAGAAGGGTAGTGTGGTGATTGTGGGGGACTTCAACATGCCAGGAGTGGACTGGAGCACCCCAACAACCAGGAATACAAGGGAGCAGGTACTGCTGGATGCCTTCCAGGACAGCTTCCTGCTGCAAATGGTCAGTGAACCAACCAGGTTAGGGAATACCCTTGACCTTGTGCAGGCAAATGCGGACTTTGTAAGAGAAATGAAAATTACGTACCTACCGTAATTCTTGATCTTCTTGGATGAGTCTCCACCACTCATTCACACTAGTGGGATCTGCGCCGGAGGCACTAGGACTCATCGGGAGCTAACTTTTTGCTGGAGGGTCGACACGAGAGATGGTGCCGCGAGGCATGGCGCCGCGAGCGCTAGCTCGCGCGGCAATGACTATCTTGGCGTCGACCCTCCAACCGCCTCAGTACCTTTTTTACCAAGGAGGTGCAGCGCAACTAACGTAAAGAGTAAATTTAACCTTAAAACCAGACATAAGATAGTCCGGATGACCCGTGTAAGAAGAGTCAACAAAGAAGTCTTCACAGCCTAAAGATCTGAGGAAGTGAAGACCAACACAGCAGTGAGCTCGGGGATGGGATGGTGAATGAGTGGTGAGATTCGTCCAAGAAGATCAAGAATTACGGTAGGTATGTAATTTTCATATCTTCCTGGACATAAGTCTCCACCACTCATTCACACTAGTGGAGAGTACCAAGCTGATAATCCCCCAAAAGGGCGGCAGGAGAGCCAGAGCTCAGGCTGCCCAGGACAGAAGTCCATTATGATAGTTCTGCCGAAGGCGGAATGTCGTCTGGCATGAACATCCAGTGCATAATGCTTAACGAAGGTATGCACTGAGCTCCAGGTGGCGGTATTGCAGATATCTGCAATCGAACATGCGAATTTCCGCTTAGGATGCTGCGACCACCCTAGTAGAGTGAGCGTAAACTCTACCTTCTAATTTAACCTGTGCCATGGAATAGCAATGTGAAGGCATGCCACCAGCCACGATGAGATGCATCTGATAGCGACAGGTTGACCCAGCCGGGTCTCGCTGAAGAAACAAATAGTTGCTGGGTTTTGCGAAAATTCTTGGTTCTATCTAAGTAGAAACGCAAGGCTCTCTTAACATCCAAGGAATGAAGAGACCGTTCCCCTTCATTTTGGAAGTTCGCGAAGTAAGAGGGAAGGACCAGAGGTTGGTTCAGATGGAATTCTGACACAACCTTGGGAAGAAATTTAGGATGAGTACGAAGAACTACTTTGTCCTTATGGAACACAGTATATGAAGGGTCCGTAACTAGGGCATGTATCTCAGAGACCCTTCGGGCTGAGGTAATGGCCACTAGGAAGGCTGTCTTCCAGGTAAGAAACTTTAGCTCACAGGTAGCCAGGGGTTCGAAAGGTTTCCGAGTGAGCATGTCTAGCACAAGGTTAATGTCCCAGGCTGCAACCGGACGTCTTACAGGGGGTCTGGTATGCAGAATTCCTTTAAGAAATCTCTTAACCATAGGTAACTGAGCCAGAGACAAGGAAGAAACCGGCTCATGGTACGCTGAAATGGCACTAAGGTGAACTTTAACTGTAGAGTACTGGAGACCTGAGTTTGAGAGGTCCAAAGGTACTCCAGAACCCTGTCTGGAGGACAGGAAAATGGATTCCAAGAGGACTTTGCACACCAAAGAGAAAAACGCTTCCACTTAGAAGTGTAAGTTTTTCAAGTAGCTGGCTTCCGAGCAGCCAGAAGGATGTCTGAGACTCTTCGAGAGACGTTGAACCGGTTCACTTCTACCTCTTCAGGAGCCAAGCATGAAGGTGAAGCGACCTCAGGTTGGGATGGACCAACGAACCCTGAGTCAAAAGGTTCATCTGCAGGGGAAGTGGTCTCGGAGAGGTTGCCAACATACTGTTGAGTAGAGGAAACCATAGTTGCCGAGGCCAGGAGGGGGCAATGAGAATCATCTTGGTCCCCTGAGACTCGAATTTGAGAAGTACTCTCTGAATTAGAGGAAGCGGTGGAAAGGCGTAAAGAAAACGTTTTGTCCACCGCAGCCTGAACGCATCCTGACAGAAAATGCCAGGCCCTGGATTTCTGGAGCAGAAGAGAGGCAGTTTTGCGTTGAGTGGGGATGCAAAAAGGTCCAGGTCTGGAGTCCCCCACTCTTCGAACAGTGACCGAGCTACGGCTGGATCGAGAGACCACTCGTGAGGGTCTGCCTCTGTTCTGTTGAGGTGATCTGCCAAGTCGCTTTTGTACACCTGGCAGATATATCGCTTAATTAGAGATTTGTGCTCCAAGCACCACTCCCCACTACTTTCTGCTTCCCGCAAAGGGGTAAGAATCAGCACCGCCTTTGCTTGTTGATGTAATACATCACAGCTTTGTTGTCCATTTGAAGGAGAATGTTCTTGTGACAAAGAATATCCTTCAACGCTCTGATCGATAAAGGACTGCTCTCATCTCCAGGACATTTATGTGAAGCTGAACCTCGAGCTGAGTCCATACACCCTGAGTGTGGAGAGAGCGACAGTGGGCTCCCCATCCCATCAGCGATGCGTCTGTGGTGATGGAGATCTGATGATCCAGAGGAGCAAAGGGGAATCCTTCCAGGAGATTGCTCTCTTGAGACCACCAGGTGAGAGACCTTCGCAAGGGCTCTGTCACCTTGATGGGATAAGATTGGGGGTGAGAGGTCAGTGACCACTGAGCGGAGAGCATCCATTGGGTGGTCCTCATGTGTAACCGAGCTAGGGGTACAGTGAACACTGAGGACGCCATGAGACCCAACATACGTTGCATCAAGAGAGCTGTGACTGATCTGTTCTCCCCGATGTAACGGGCCATCTGAAGGATGTCGAGTCTTCTGTCCTCTGGAAGGAAAGCCTTCGCGGAAGAGGTGTCCAGAAGAGTCCCTATGAAAAGGAGCCTCTGAGAGGGCTGCAGCTGTGACTTCTTCAGATTCAGCAGAACTCCCATGGACGTAAGAAGGCGAGAGGCCGTTTGAACGGCTTCCAGGGTCCCTTGGCTGGAAGGGCTTGCTAGGAGCCAATCGTCCAGGTAGGGAAACACTCGGAGTCCGAGCTTCCTGAGATGCGCTGCAAGAACTGCACAACACTTTGTAAAGACTCACGGTGCTGTGGATAATCCAAAGGGCAGGACTCTGAACTGATAGTATTGACCCAGAGCCACAAACCTGAGGAATTTGCGATGGCTCGGGTGGATGGGAATATGCTGGTAAGCGTCCTGCATGTCCAGGGAGGCTAGCCAGTCGTGTTGATGAAGCAAAGGTAACAGGGTTCCCAGAGAAATCATTTTGAATTTCTCCTGGGAGGAATTTGTTTAGCTTTGAGGTCTAGAATGGGCGATCCCCAGACTTCTTTGGAACCAGAAAGTAGTGGGAGAGAACCCTGTGTTTCCTGATGCAGAGGCACCAGTTCTACTGCCCTGTTGTTCGAAGGCCCTGGATCTCGGCGCGGAGGAGGTCTGATCGAGACAATGACAACCTGGGTTGCCGTTGAGACAATTGGGGTTTCAGAAAATTGAGAGAATAACACTGCTAATTATCCGAAGGACCCATTTGTCAGAGGTTATGGACTTCCACTGGTTGTAGAAGTACATCAGACGACCTCCCCCCGGAGGAGAAAATTCCACCTCGGGCAGTGGGGATGGAACTTGGGCCGGCAATTCATAAGGTAGCGCTGGGGGCTTTAGGCCCCTGCGCTTTCTGCTGCGTCTTCTTTTGAGGTTGGGCAGGTTGGCTTTTATGGAAGCTTCCCCTGCCTCTGCCTCGAAAGGACTGACGACTATGAAACTGACGTTTACCTACATGCCCCCGAGAGGGGGTAGGTGGAGGCCTAGCCAGCTTAATGGCTGACCTAGTCTTCTGAGTGGCCTCTAGGGCTTGCTCTACCTGAGGACCGAAAAGATATGAGCCATCAAAGGGCAACTCCATTACCTGCTGCTGTGCATCATTCGTAAAGCCGGAAGTACGCAGCCAGGAGTGACGTCGAGTACAAATACCTGTGGCTGCTGAATGAGAAGCAGTGTCGAAAGCGTCCATGGCGGCTTTGACCTGTTGGTTATTAGACTCATACCTCTGGTAACGGTTAGAAGAAGCTCTGACTTGAGTCGGAATCTGGAAGAGCGCCAACCATTCATTTGATAGAGTGCCAGGATATACTCATACTGAGAAAAATAGCCCTGATAGCTGGCAATACGATACTTAGAGTGGAGGCAGCAAAGACTCTCTTACCTAATGTATCAATTTTACGAGACTCTTTGTTAATAGGTCGAGCTGTAGTAGCTTGAGGAAGAACGACTTTATCATTCTCTGCCAGGACTACAATAGGATCCGCAAAGGCTTGAGATGCCAAGACGGGACGATCCTTGGGGGCTGAATATTTCCTATCAATGGATTTAGCCACCGAGGGAGTAAGAGCAGGATTATTCCATACCATTTGAGAAAGCGTCTCGAAGGAAGGTTGAATCGGAGGGGTCAAATCCATAGGGATCTCCAAAGCATGAAGATATTGGAGTCTTAATCTTTTCCCAGGATCGATGTCTGTAGTCTGGAGAGAAAGAGTGGAACCCAGGTTCTTCAACAGAGACTTAAAGGACAGGTCCTCGACCACAGGCTCTGTAGCAGTGAAAGATCCTTCTTCCTCCACTTCATCACCCAACCAAAGGTCTGTGTCAGGCTCAACATCATCTCCTGATAGTCCAGGAAGGACTGTTTGACAGGAAAGGAGGAAAATAGGAGAGGAGGAAAGAACTGAGAAAGGGAGAGTCCCCGAGGGCCCCGCACGTGAGGAGGCGAATGGAGTCCAGAGCGCCGCCAAGAGGCACGCTGGCACCGCAGGTGGCACTCATGCAGGCTCCCCGGGACGCCGCCGCAGGGCGGCGCCAAGGAGATGCAGCGGCACTGTAGCGCCCCACGCGCCGAAAACGGTGCCGGCTGCCGCAGAGACCGTGGATGGCGCCGAGGACACCCCGAACCTGGAAAACATGAGAAGAGAAAAACAGGAGATAAGGGCATCGGTGTGGCCCCCGTGCCGAGCCATGTGAGGGGGGAAACACCTACACGGAGTCGCTGCACCAAGGAGGTGCCACGCGACTCAGAAGGTCCAACCGCCTCTACCGACGCCTGGACGAGCCAAGGCTCCGGGCAACCGGCCAGGCAGAAGAACCAACCTCCAGCCCATCGCCTCACAAGAGCTGCCCATCTGATGAAACTGCTCATCTGGAGACCTACCTATAGGGCGGGTAGACCACGTCGAAGACGACGGAAACCGGAAGTTGGCGATCCAAAGGAGGAGACCGCAACCAGCCACTTTATAACCGACTCGCGACGCCAGAGACGATCAGAGGGCGGACTTCGAAAGTGATGCCTTCTTTTGACCTGTGGGCCAAAGAAGAGCTCGAGGCTGAACGGTGCCAAGAATGCGACCATTTGTTTTATGCGGGGACCGCCCATCCCCAGGCATCGGACTGACCGCTGTCGGAACCCCACTGAGGAGAAGGGGGCTGACCGGACCCAGCCCGACTGACTGAACAGCTTTCACGAAGTCTCCCTGCGTCACCTGACCTGCTCATGGTCGACTCCCAAGTAGGCCGAGACTTCTTTATTATGTGTTAAAATATAATAGAAACATGATGAAAAGAATAAATCTGAGCGATACTACTATCGAGATATTACAAAAAAATAAACTGAAAACTATGCGCTTAGTTTGAAGTTTGACTCGACAGGTGAGCGACGTGTACTGAAGTGCACCGACGGCGGGAAAAAGGAACTGAGGCGGTTGAGGGTCGACGCCGAGATAGTCATTGCCGCTACGAGCTAGCGCCGCGGGCGCCATGCCCCGCGCGCCATCTCTCGTGGTCACCCTCCAGCAAAAAGTTTGCTCCCGATGGGTCCTAGTGCCTCCGGCGCAGATCCCACTAGTGTGAATGAGTGGTGGAGACTTATGTCCAGGAAGATCTTACAGTGGAGGAACCGCTGTCAGGGAGTGACCACCACTCAGTATGGCTCACATTGGATATGGGTAAGGAAAGACTGGAATCTGGCACAATAGTGCTGGACATCAGGAGGGCCGACTTTGGGAGGATGGGGAAAGTGGTAAAAGGGTACCTGGCCAGAATTCAATCTAGAATGGACACTAACCAGAGGTGGGAGCTCATAAAGCTGGGATAGTGGAGGCAACCAAAACCTGCTGCAAAGCCCAGAGCAAGAAGGCTAGGGCTAAGAAACCGATCTGGTTGAGCAAGGAGGTCATGGAAAGGTAAGGAGGAAAAGAGCTGCCTTTAGGAAGTACAAGAAAACAGGGAGGGGGACGACAGGAGGAGTACGACAGAATGAAGGAGGTGACAAGGGCAGTAAGGGAGCCAAAGCATCTACTGAACTCAGGCTGGCACAAGGCATTAAGAAGGGAGAAGGACTTCTTAAGTCGTCAGGGGAAAAGGAGCTGTAAGGACCCATAGTAAGGAATAGGAAGGAGGGGGTTTGGTGGAAACAGGGTGCGATAAAGGGAAGCACTAAATGAGTACTTCTGCTCAGTATTTACTAAAGAGAAGAGGGGTGACACCCAAGGTGGGAGAAATGGCAGAAGCAGGGGGAGGGTGACAGATGGGGAAATCATGGAGAGCAGAGTTCGAGAGGGTTTGAAGGCACTGAGGGTGGACAAGGCACCAGGCCCAGATGGCATCCACCCCAGGGTACTGGAAGGAGTTGGCAGAGGTCCTTGCAGGACCTTTGGCAGACCTATTTAATGCCTCACTACATTCAGGGTGTGTACCTCAGGACTGGAGGATGGCTTCATGTGGTGCCCCTCCACAAGAGTGGCCCCAAGGATGAACCGGAAACTACAGACCAGTGAGCCTCACATCCATCGTGGGTAGCTAATGAGACTATCCTGAAGGAGGCTGGTGGCCCTCCCAGAGGCCAAGGACTACAGGACAGCAGACAGCATGGCTTCATACGTGGCAGATCCTGCCAAACCAACCTGGTCAAGTTCTATGACTGGGTAACTAGGCAACTGGACAGGGCCATGCAGTGGATGTCCTGTATCTGGACTTCAGTAAGGCATTCGACTCAGTGCCACATGGAAGGCTGGGAAGGAAGTTAGTAGGCACAGGGGCGGGTGCAAAGCTGGTGAGATGGGTAGGAAACTGGCTGCAGGGAAGGCAACAGAGGGTGGTGGTGGGTGGGGAGCTCTCACACCCAAGGGCAGTGACGAGCGGTGTTCCACAGGACTTGATGTTGGGACCAGTGTTGTTTGGGATATTCATTGCAGACATATCGTGGGACATCAAGAGCAAGATCAGTCTGTTTGCTGATGATACCAAGGTAGGCGCAGTGGTGGATGACCTAGGGGGATGGCAGGGGTTGCAGGATGATCTGGCAAAGCTTGAAACCTGGTCAGACACCTGGCAACTGGGCTTTAATGCCAAAAGGTGCAAGGTGCTGCATTTTGGGATGAAGAACCCAAGGAGGAGTTACCAGCTAGGGGGAGTGCAGCTAGCCCAGACAGAGGAGGAGAAGGATCTGGGTGTGCTCATTACAGGGTCAATGAACAACTCGGCACAATGTAGGAAGGCAGCTGCAAAGGCCAACAAAATGCTGGGTTGTATTGCAAGGGGTATATCCTCGAGGAGGGAGGAGGTGATTCTGCCACTGTATAGGTCATTAGTTAGACCACACTTGAGTACTGCGTGCAGTACTGGCGCCCGATATCTGAAGAGGGACAAAGTTACTGGAGGGGGTGCAGCAGAGCGACAAAGATGATCAAGGGGCTGGGGGACTTATCATACGAGAGGAGGTTGAAGGAGTTGAACGGTACTCACTGGAGGAGAGGAGAGACAGGGTGACATGATTGAAACCTTTAAATACATGAAAGGAATAAACAAGACGGTACAGAGGGGCTGTTCAAAGTAAGGAAGGGGAGGGCCACCAGGGGCCATGATATGAGACTGGAGCGAGGAAGGTTCAGGAGGGAGATGAGGAGACACTTTTTTACAGAGAGGGTGGTGGCTGGGTGGAATGCGTTACCTGCTGAAGTGGTATGCAGTAGAACAGTGGACTGCTTCAAATGAGGATGGGACAGGACAAGGGGGAGGGTTAATGAAGGGGAAGGGTGGAAGGGAGGGGCAGCTGCAGAATAAGGGGTGCTAGCTGCACATTCGAGAAGACTTGATAGACCTCTAGGCCTTTATCTGCTGGCAAATTTCGTATGTTCATAACCAGTTGGGGCTGAGCTGAGGGGGTGAGATTGAGATGGCTACAAGACTGGAAGGACAAGTTTCCTGAAATACAAGCATAGAATTTGTCAGCTGAAGAAGACTGCTTGGCCCACCCAGACTGCCCAGATGGTCCCTGCCTAATCTGTCTCCGCAGACCCTAGCTGATCTCTGGCAACACTCCCGCTTCCCTGCTCATTTCCTTAAATTCCCATTTGTTTATACCACAATGCCTGAAGCCCCCTACTGTTTTTGCCTCCACCACTTCCACTGGCTGTCTATTCCAAGCATCCACCATTTTTTCAGTGAAGTAGTACTTCCTCACATCCCTCCTAAACTCCCCTCCCCAAGCTGCATTGCATGTCCTCTGGTTCAGGTGCTCTTCCTCATTTGAAAGAGACTCCCCTTCTTGCACCCTGTTCACCCCCGTGAGGTAATGTAGGTCTACAGAAACATAGATTTTTTGTTTTTATCAGTGGGTCAGTTTAGCCTGCAATAGAGCAAACTGCTACACTGGCAGGGGCTGGGAGGCAGGAGGGACGCTGGGAGATATGGGTGTGAGAGAATTAAAAATTACCATAGTAATCTTCTCTCCTCCTAGTGATGTTCAGATATTCATAACTTTATGCAGTAAGCCTGAGGGGTTGGACTGCCTGGAGAGATAGAACACATGCAAATGATGGAAGACTTTGCACGTGAGCATCTTTCAAACACTGCCTCTACTAACTTCCTGTGTTCTAACCTCTTCAGATTTTATAAAAGGAACCTGGAAAGTAGGTGCAAAATAATATAGTACTATAATTTTATTAGTAAAATTGGGGGTTTCCCAATAATATAAATTTGTAAAAACAAAACTCCAACTGGAGGAATCAACAATTCAACAGAGTCAGAACAAAATGCCAGAGAAATACCTAAAAAGATAAAAACACAATGAACCCTGTTCACCTTAACTATTAACAGGTGCAGGGTAAAAAACACTCCAAGGGTATATAGTGATATGGTGGCACCAGCATGCGGAGTGCAGAGGCTGAAGTTCTGGAAGGGGAGGTAGGGAGGGAGGTTATGAATATCTGAACATCACTGGGAAGAAAGATTACTGTGGTAAGTATTTTTTTCTTCTAATCCCCATAATGCTCAGAATATTCCTAACTTTATGCAGACTACCAAGCAGTACTACTGGATTTGGTCACAGAACTTTATTTTGGAAACAGACTTTGCAGAACTGCTGTGCCAAATCTAGCATCACTCCTGGACAGAATACCCAGGTTGTAGTGTTTTGTAAAAGTGTGTACTGTTTTCCAGGTAGCTACTTTACAGAGATCCACTAGTGGGACATCCCTGGCAGCTGTTAAAATGGCAGCTGTTCCTCTTGTGGAATGGGCCCTCAATCCTGATGGGGGCTACTTACCAACTTTAGTATAACAGAACTGGATACACTGGACTATCCACTGAGAAACTGAGCTTTTAGAGGCTGAATTACATTTTCCCACATCCCCATATGTCAGGAACAACTGTTTTCTGTCCTATCTATGGCCCTTTGTGGCTGTCATGTAGTAACTTGAGAGCCCTTTTTACATCCGAACTGTGGAGTTTTCTTTCACCAGAGGTAGTGTGATCAGTGAAAAAGACAGGGAGAGTGATGGACTGGTTTAAGTAGAAGTCCAAGACCACCTTGGGAAGAAAATTTCTGTTTGTTCTAAGGACTACCTTATCCCTATGAAAGGAGATATCGTCCTGATCTATACAGAGAGCCTGAAGCTCACTAATCCTTCTTGCAGAAGTCATTGCCACAAGAAAAAACATTTTCCAAGTAACATATTTTAGATGAGCTGTAGCCATGGGTTCAAAGGGAGAGCCCATGAATTTAGCTATACACACATTAAAATCCCAAGCTGGCACTGGTGCCGTGTGAGGGGATACAAAGGGGTTCTCTTTCTGAAAAGCGATTTCCTGTCTTAAGTTGGATTCCTTTTTCTACCACAAGAGGGCTTGTAACAGTGCCTTTGTTACTGGAATGAGTTTTGAAAAAGGGTCTTTTTTCTGACAGCAGTGAGCCCTGAGGTGGAACTGGATGTCTCTCATGTGGAATCTGGAACCCAGCACTGTGCCTATTGAAGCAGCCATGTGGCCCAGTAGCTGAAGAAACTGTTTTGCAGGTTTTGGTTTGTGTAACCTGAAGGAATTTGCTACTGACTGAAGACTTTTTACTCTTTCCAGAGGCAGATAGGCTCTGACCTGTAAGGTATTTATTTCTGCTCCTATGAACTGCAACACCTGTGCAGGAGTGAAGGCAGACTTTTTTTGTGATTGATCAGAAGAAAAAATTACTCGCCTTAGTAATGTTGTTTCTTCTAATGGAGTCTTGCTATATTATGACATATACAGTGAGTCCCAACCTTTGAACTGCTCCGGAGGTGAAAGAGTTAACTTTCCATGCCAGGCATGGAACTTTGAGCACGAGCTCGGTTGAAAACTCTGTCTGTTGTTCTTCAAACTCAAACTGTCAGATCTTTACGAGCAAAAACTCACTAAGGGTCTGTGTGGAAGCCGTAAACCCACACTAGCCAACTGGCTACTAAATATAAGAACACATCTTTTTTGGTCCCAAAACAAAGACTCAAGTCAGGGGACCCAAAATGAAAACATAACACCCAATCACCCCAAAAAGGAGGGTGAAAAAACAAGGTGGGCATCTACTTATGTTAACACTGCACTGCCCACTCACATCCCAAAAGCAGAGGTTCTGAGAGGGGCAGGCAGGGGGGAGGTCATAATATAGCAAAACTCCATTAGAAGAAACAACATTACTAAGGTGAGTAATTTTTTCTTTAAACAACATGAAGCCTTGCTATATTATGACATATGCAGACTACACAGCAGTACCTCCATGGAGGAGGGACAGAACCTACTTAGGAAATAGGCTCTGAAGCACAGCTGTGCCAAACCGAGCATCATTCCTAGCCTGGATGTCCAGGGAGTAATGCTTGGTAAAAGTGTAAACTGTTTTCCAGGTAGCTGCATGACATATCTCTAGGATAGGGATGTCCCTGACAGCAGCCAGAGACGCAGCTGTACCTCTGGTAGAGTGAGCCCTCAGGCCTGAGGGAGGAACCTTACCCAGTTTTTCATAGCAAAATTGGATACAAAAGACAATCCACCTGGCAATGGATCTTTTAGTGGCAGGTTTCCCTTTACCAACCTCACCATAAGTGAGGAACAGTTGGAGGAGTCAAACCTGTGACCCTTGGTAAGTTCTATGTAGTAACTAAGGGCTCTTTTGACATCTAACTGTGCAGTCTCTCTCGCCAGAGGAGGAATGGTCAGTGAAGTACACAGGAGAGACATAGATTGATTAAGGTGGAAGTCTGAAACCACCTTAGGCAAGAACTTTCTGTTAGTCCTGAGGACCACCTTATCTCTATGACAGCAGATAAAATCAGGCTCCACTGACAATGCTTGTAATTCACTTTTGCGCCTGGCAGAAGTGATGGCTACCAAAAACACAGTTTTCCAAGTCAAGTACTTAAGCTCTGCTGAAGACAAGGGCTCAAAAGGGGGTTGCATAAGCTGGGCAATGCAAATATTAAGATCCCAGGCAGGGGCAGGGTCCCTGAATGGAGGGTTGGTGTGAAGCAACCCCTTGAAAAACTTGGAGAATACAGGATGAGCTGAAAGAGAATAGGGTTTACCTGCTGATAAGAAAGCAGACATGGCTTCCAGCTGCACTTTTAGGGTAGCTGGTCTCAGCCCCAAAGTATTCAAATGCACCATATAATCCAGGACTGTGGGTAAATCAGCAGATTATGGGGAAATATGCTTGCCAAAGCACCATATGGAAAATCTCTTCCATTTGGAATTATAAGTAGCCCTGCTGGAAGACTTCCTAGAAGCCTTCAAGATATCCAATACACCTTGGGAGAGGTGTAGGTCAGCAAACTCTAACTCTTCAAGAGCCAGGCCTTGAGATTGAGAGATTTGAGGTTCGGGTACCAAACTCTCCCCTGAGCACAGGTTAACAGGTTGTGATTCCTGGGAAGACACAGGGGAAGGTGTACTGCTAAGGACATAAGGAGTGAGTACCAGGGCTGTCTGGCCCAATCTGGAGCAATCAGGATCATCTTGCAGGGTTGAGATCTGATTTTGACTAGCACCTTGAACAGAAGAGGGAAGGGGGGGAAAGCATAGAGAAACTTCCCTTCCCAACTGAGAAGGAAGGCATCCAGAGGGACTGAGCCCAACACTGGGGGCCTGCAGCAAAAAAGGGGAAGCTGGTGATTGTCTGGGGCTGCAAAAAGATCTATCTACGGGGTGCCCCATCTGGCATATACTACCTCCAGTACTAGGGGATCCAGTGACCATTCATGATGGCCCTGGGAAATCCTGCTGAGAGCATCTGCCAGGACATTGTCCTTGCCTGGGAGGTGAACTGCAATAAGGAAGGTGTTTAGAGAGTAAGCCAGAGACCACAACTTCATTGTTTCGGTGCACAAGGCCGTAGACCGAGTGCCCCCTTGCTTGTTGATGTACCACATTGTGGTGGTATTGTCTGTTCTGACCTGAATAACTTTGTTCTGAACAGATTTGGAAAAAACTTGAAGTGCTAGAAAAACTGCTCTGAGTTCCAACAGATTGATGTGGAGCAGAGATTCCTGAGGGGACCACAATCCCTGGGTAGTGAGGTCGCCCATGTGAGCTCCCCACCCCAAGAGGGATGCATCTGTAGTAAGGATTAAGGAGTGAGACTGAGGGGCGAAGGGGACCCCTGTCTCAGATTGCTCTGGTCCTGCCACCACTGAAGGGCTTGGATCAGGGTTCGAGTCACTGGGATCAATTTGGTTAGAGGGTCTCTCCTTTGAGACCAAAAGGCTCTCAAATGGAACTGAATGTCCCTCATCTGAAATCTTGCTCCCTGCACTACTGCTGTAGAAGCAGCCATTGCCCCAGGAGCTGCAGAAAATGCCTTGCTGGTCGAGAGACCTGCAGGTGAAAGAGGAGGCTAGAGAGACCAGGGTCCTTGCTCTTTCCAGAGGAAGGAAGGCTCTGGCCTCTTTTGTGTTCAGTTCTGCACCTATGAAGGTGAGAAGCTGGACAGGCTCTAGAACTGACTTTGGAAGACTGAGAAGGAAACCTAGAGATGTGAGCAGTTGCTGAGTTACCTGAAGATGTAATTTGACTTGGTCTGGAGACTGGCCTACTATGAGCCAGTCGTCCAGAGTAAGGAAAGATGGCAATCTTTTGCCTTCTTAAGTGGGCAACTGCTACAGCCAGGCATTTTGTGAATACCCTCGGGGCAGAGGTGAGGCCGAAGGGCATTGCTCTGAACTGGTAATGGCCTGAGGGCAGTTCGAATCTGAGGTACTTTCAATGGGAGCTTCTGATAAGAACATGGAAGTAGGCATCCTTGAGGTCCAGGGACACTAGCCAGTCCCCTGGCCTTAGAGAGGGTAAAATAATTCCCAGAGTCACCATTTTGAATTTTGGTTTTAAAAGGTGCTTGTTTAGGTATCTGAGATCCAGGATGGGCCGCCATTCTCCTGTCTTTTTTGGGGTAAGGAAGTACCTGGAATACAACCCTGGTGTAGGGGTGGAACCCTTTCCACAGCTCTGAGAGCCAGGAGGGTAGAAACTTCTGTCTCTAGGGCAAGTGCCTCTGATGGATTTGCAGGTGGAAAGGACCTGGTTCTCATCTTTGGAAATTTTTGAAGCTGAGAACCAGTCCCTGGCTTACTACTTCCAGGACCCACTTGTCTGATGTTAAAGACTTCCAGTCCTGGACAAAGTAAGCCAGCCTGCCCCCTACAGGTAGTGGAGAATCGGCCCTGGCCACCCCATCATGGTGCCTGCTTGGCAGGGGCTTTAGGCTGAGGGGTAGGAGCAGGTCTGCTTGTACCCTGTCTGCCTCTC
Source organism: Neoceratodus forsteri (assembly GCA_016271365.2). NCBI lineage: Eukaryota > Metazoa > Chordata > Ceratodontiformes > Ceratodontidae > Neoceratodus > Neoceratodus forsteri. The sequence goes on from CM028130.1 coordinate 1,620,656,815, forward strand.
CCTCTAAAGAACCCCCTCTGGGCATAAGCTGAAGAGGAGGCCTGGGCTTGGTAAAAAGGCCTATGAAAAGGTCTGCCCCTGCCCCTGGAAGACTGCCTTTGAGGAGTGGCCTGCCTCTCCTTGGCCTGTGCACTCCTATAGGTGGTCCTATACTCATCCATTTTCTTTATGTAATTCTCTGTCTGCTCCCCGAACAGAGAGTTACCCACAACAGGAAAATCCATGGCCTTAGTCTGGGTATCCTGCGACAGGCTAGTACATCTGAGCCAAGCCATCCTGCGAAGAGCCACAGATGTAGCCATGACTCTTGATGACACATCATTAGAGTCCACTGCAGCATGAAATTGCACCTTAGATGCCTCAATACCATCAGCAGCCACCTGCTCCAGCTCCTTGGCAAGCTTGCCAGGGACCTGCTTTGCTAGAGCCATAACAGTGTCCCATCTGGATTTCTGGTATCTAGCAACATAAGCCATATAATTTGCCTGTCTGAGTCCAAAGGATGCTGCCATGTACTGTTTCTTTGCCACGGCATCAATCCTCCTGGAGTCCTTGTCAGGGGGGTGTGAAGCCAAGGGCATATCTGCCTTGTCACAGGCTGCAGCCTGCACTACCCCTACATGGCTGCATTGTTGTGTAACGAACTCTGTATCAGAGCCTGACAATGTGTACCTCTTGTCCATTCTTTTATCCACAGGAGGTATAGTGTGAGGAGTTTTTAGACTTGTTACTGTCTGTTTCCCAAAAGATTTATGCAAAGGAATAGACAGTCTCCTAGACTCTGGGATATCCATCATTTCTACATAGTCAGGCTCCTCTTGATCATCCACAGCTTTCCATAGGGAGCTGGAGGGTTTCAGCCACTTTTTATAAAACATAAAATGAGAAGGGGACTCAGAAAGCCTAGGGGACACACTCTGAAGGTCTGTCTGGGGAGATGTCCGCTCAATGGGCACATCCAGACTTTCAAATCCACATTCACTCTCCTCATACTCCTCTTCCCCCTCCTCCGGTTCATAAAATTCCTCTAAATCATATTCTTGAACCGGTGGAACCGACCGAACCGTACGCTTACCTGATGGTGCCGGTTCGGTCGGAACCGGGGAAAGCGACTGGACAATTTTAATCGCTTTGGCTATTTCTTCAGCGGTTGGAGAGAAATTTTGGCTCCACACCTGCTGATTTTCTAGTCCTTTTTGCTGGAACCGACTCCTCCGAGTTGGCTCTCCTTTTGCCCGAGGAAGTCTCGCCCTGGTCAGAGGGCACTCCCTCCGGTTCGGTTACAACTGAACCGGGCTGGCCATCCGGGTCAGCGGACTTTTTGGCCTCCCTTTCCCTGAGCCTACCAACTCTCTTATCCAGGGTAGCTGCAGGAAAATGTTTGCAAATCTGGCAGTCTGCATTGAGGTGGCCAAACCCCAGACAATAAACACAGGTGGTGTGGGGGTCAGCCCTGGCAAAGGCTTCCCCACAAACACTGTAGTGTTGAAACCCAGTGGGCCCGTTTTTCCTTTTGGGTTTCTCAGACATAGTGCCAGCCTAACCAAAACTTGCCCGTTTATGGCAATCCGCCAAGCAAGACTCTCTTATCGGTTCCCAACCATGTCACGGGTCGTGGAAAAAACCTTAATGAAATCCGTTTTTTTTAGAACCGATAAGAACCGGGAACCGCACTCTAAAAGACAGATTAATGTATTTATAACAACCTGATCGGTTCAAACCGAACCGATAATACCGTTTACAAGTTCCACACAGAAAATAAATGTAAAACCTATCTAGTACTTACAATACCACAGACAGAGCTTGAACCAACCAGTTGCAGTTTAAATTCGGTTAAAAAACCGAGAAATTAATACTTTAACCGACAAAATGAACCGAGCAGAAGGAGAAATCTCCGGAGCGACTGTTCAGTGAGGCCTAGTAAAGAATCTGACAGTTTGAGTTTGAAGAACAACAGACAAGAGTGTTCAACCGAGCTCGTGCTCAAAGTTCCATGCCTGGCATGGAAAGTTAACTCTTTCACTTCTGGAGCAGTTCGAAGGTTGGGACTCACTGCATATGTCATAATATAGCAATACTTCATGTTGTTTGAAACCCTAGAGACTCTAGAAGGTCCTGGGTGAGTTTTAAATCCTGCTGTACTTGCAGTGGGGATTTTCCCACCACTAACCAGTCATCCAGATAAGGGAAAACAGTGATACCCTGTCTCCGAAGATGTGCTACTACAACAGCAAGACATCTGATTTTATGAATACCCTTGGGGCCGAAGAAAGGCCAAAAGGCAGGGCTGAAAACTGGTAGTGGCCTGAAGGGAGTCTGAATCTGAGATATCTCCGGTAAGAATCCCTTATGGGGATGTGGAAATAGGCATCCTTTAAGTCCAGTGATGCCAGCCAATCTCCCTTTTGGAGCACTGGCAAAATCACAGCTACAGTTACCATTTTGAACTTTTGTTTCTTCAGGCACTTGTTTAAAGCTCTGAGATCCAATATAGGCCGCCACTCCCCACTTTTCTTTGTTGTTAGGAAGTATCTGGAATAAAAACTCCTTCCTCTCAGAGACGTTGGAACTTGTTCTACTGCTCTTAGCTGTAGCAGGTTTTGAACCTCTGCCTCTAGCACTGTTTTTTCTGCTAGGGAGTGAGAACTGAAAACTCTGATCTTTTGACGAGGAGGGGATTTGAATTCCAGAGACAGATTCTAACCCACTACCTCCAGAACCTATTTGTCTGTGGTGATGTTCAGCCAGGCATGGAGGAAGTGAGACAGTCTGCCTCCTACAGGTAGGTAGGAAGCGGCCTGTGGCTCAGGGGGTCTGTTTAGATTGTGGCTGAGGCTGAGCTTGGAATCCTCACCTCGAGCCTCTTCTACCCCTGCCCCTGGAGTAACCCTGCTGTGGGTACTGCTGGTACTGGGGTAAGGCTACTGGCTGGAAGACGGGCTTGGTATAAAAGGACCTACCCCGGCCTCCCCTTCCATAAGGCCTGGTGGATGGAGAAGCTCTCTCTTTGGCAGAGTTGCTTATGTAAGTGACATTATACTCATCCACCTTTTTCATGTAGGCCACAGTGGATTCCCCAAAAAGGGAATTTCCCTCCAAAGGAAAATCCAAAGCCTTGGACTGGGTACCCTGAGTAAGGTTTGTGGGCCTGAGCCATGCAAACCTCCTCTGTGCCACCGTATTCACCATCCATCTGGCTGCAGTGTCATTTGTGTCAGCAGCCATTTGAAATTGGTACTTAGCTACCTCCAACCCAAACCTGGCAGTTTCAGCCAGGTCGTCTGACAAAGGCGAGGGAGCTTTTTGGGACATAGCCAGGACTGCCACAGTGACTTTTGATACTGGGCAGAATATGCCTGGAAGGTAGCCTGACACACAGCCAAAGAAGCTGACAAGTACCCTTTTTTGGCCATACTGTCAATCTTTCTGGAGTCCTTGTCCGGAGGATGTGAGGACAGAGGGACCCTGGCTTTGTCGCAAGCAGCTTGCTGAATAACCCTCTGGTGGTCTGGATGGGAGAAGAGAAAGTCAGCTCCCTCCCTCTCTGGTTGGTATTTTCTGTCCATCCTCCTATCTATGGGAGGAATGGAATTAGGTGTCTGCAAATTCTTTAAGGCATACTTCTTTAAGAATTTTTACACAGGGAGGAGGAGAGCCTTTGTGGATATCAGCCCCATCACCTCCAAATACTCTACATCCTCTTCATCCTCTATTTGCTCAGTAGGGGAGATGTCCAGTGCATCTGCCATCTTCTGGATGGAAAATCCTCAATCACCTTTGGAGGAGAAACAAAGTCCTGTTCAGGGGACACTTCTGGTTTGATTGGTCCCTCCTTTTTTTTTGCAGTTTCTTACTTTCTCTCCTCCTACTGGCTTACTTCCGGAGGGCGCCCCCAGCCCGTCCCCCGGCGTCCACCATCCGGCGCTGACCCTAGTCCCTAGGCTTAACCCCCAAGGACTGGATTAGGTGGCCTGCACCGTGGCTAGCCAGGTGCGGAGCCTGCAAAGCGTCCTCCGCCATCCCGCATGGCAGTAACTTTTTCTCCTGTTCTCCCAGGAGTCGGGACCGTGCTATGACATCAGCGGAGTGGAGCGCGCATGCGTCCACACGCGCTCCCTCCAGACGTCTGGCCCAACTCCTCCCCTACTAGTGGTACTGCGCCCTGTCCTCCAGCCTCCACCGGGGGGCGAACAAGCGGCGACCACCTAGAACCCCCCTCCCCGGAAAAGGAGAACAGTCCATTGGACGCTCTATCCTTCTCCTCCCCTGCCGACCCCCGACGGCTCGTGCTCATTCCTGAACAGGGGTGCTGGCGTAGCGTGAGGTTAGGCACCAGTGCCTCAGCCCTCAGCGCCACTGGGCCGGCTGGTCCCTCCTCTTTACTATAATCATCATCACCAAACTGATCCCCTCTGTCTTGAGGGGGTGGATGCACATTGCTGCCAGCCTGGGGACCCTGAGGAGGGGCAGGAGGCTGCTGAGGAGGAACTATTGCCTGTAAGGTTTGAATTATTTTAAAGGACTGAGCAATTTCTTGGGCCATTGGTACAGGCACAGAAGGTCCCCGGTTTGGCAGGCGAGGGTTGTGTATGCTTTAATTTTTTACTTTTCTTAAAAGGAATCGGGTAGTCAGCAGGTTTATTGGTTCTTTTAGTGCCCTTTTCGACCATCTCAGGGGCAGGCATAGAAGCAGATGTGGGTTCAGCCACAATATCTTGGGGTATCGGCTGGTCAGAGCCAGAGGGACCTCTTGGAAATTTCTTCTTCAGCCTTTCAAGACGTTTTTCTAATGTCTTGTCTGGGAATGTTTTGCACACTTCACATTCCTCTTTCATATGGTGAAAACCCAAACAAACCACACATAAAGTGTGTTTATCTGCTTTTGCAAATACTTCTCCACACTTGAGAACAGTTTTTGAATCCGGGTTCACCGGTTCTCTTTTTGGGGTTCTCAGACATGATGCTAATAAAGAGAAAACCACAACCGCTAAATGGCAAACCCTTTTTTTTTTTTTTTTATTTAAACTGTCGGATCCGGAACCGAAAAGGAACTGATATAACCGAACCAATGTAGAGGTATGGAACCGGGTCAGCAGTTCTGGTAACTGAGAATTATTGGTTACAACATTTTAAATAAATCAAGTTTTTAGAGATTAACTAATGCGGTTTTTTAATCAGAGAACCCCGATTTTAACAAAAACTAACCTAGTTCCCCCGCAGTTATACCAAACCGAGAGGAACCAGGAAAATTAAAAAATGTAAACGTAACTAGATTACTAATACAAAACAAATAGTAGAGGCAGTAAATGAAAACAAAATATACTTATATTTTAGTATTTGAAGTTTTCTTCACGCAGGAGAAAGTGGATGAACGGCACTCCGAGCAACCAGACTTTTCAGGCGGAGAGAAAAATCTGAAGAGGTTAGAACACAGGCAGTTAGTCGAGGCAGTGACTGATAGATGCTCATGTGCAAAGTGTTCCATCATTTGCATGTGTTCTATCTCTCCGGGCAGTCCAACCCCTCAGGCTTACTATATAAAGTTATAATTATCTGAGCATTACTGGGGTTAGAAGAAAAAATTACTCACCTTAGTAATGTTGTTTCTTCTAATGGAGTCTTACTATATTATGACAGATGCAGTTTGTCCCACCATTAGAACTGCTCCGGAGGTGAAAGAGTTAACTTCCATGCAGTGCATGGAACTTAGAGCGCGAGCTTGGTTAGAGAAGCTCTGTTAGGGTGGTTTCAAACCGAAACCGTCAGATCTTTACGAGCAAAACTCACTAAGGCTCTGTGTGGAAGCTGTAACCTACACTAGCCAACTGGCTACTAAAATATTCACACATTTTCCTGGTCCCAACACCAAGACTCAAGTCAGGGGACCAGAAAAATAAGATAAAATAACTAAATAAAACACAACACCCAAACATAAAAGGGGCATCAATAAGTGCCAACAGTGGACTGCCCACCCCATACCCAGTAGAAGTTCTAGAGGGCAGGCTTGAGGGAGGTCATAATATAGCAAGACTCCATTAGAAGAAACAACATTACTAAGGTGAGTAATTTTTCTTCAAACAACATGTAGTCTTGCTATATTATAATTTCGAATACAGATTTCACAGCAGTACCTCCATGGAGGAGGGACAGAACCTACTTAGGAATAGGCTCTGAAGCACGGGTTGTGCTAAACCGAGCATCCCTCCTGGCCTGGATATCCAAGGAGTAATGCTTGGTGAAAGTGTGTACTGTTTTCCAAGTAGCTGCTTGACATATCTCCAAGATAGGGATGTCTCTAGCAGCAGCTAGAGACGCAGCTGTACTTCTGGTAGAGTAAGCCCTCAGGCCTGAGGGGGGAACCTTACCCAGTTTTTGATAGCAAAACTGGATACAAGAGACGATCCACCTGGCAATGGATCTCTTAGTGGCAGGTCTCCCTTTCCCAACCTCACCATAAGTGAGAAATAGTTGGAGGGAGTCAAACCTGTGACCCTTGGTACGCTCTATGTAGTAACTTAGGGCCCTCTTAACATCTAAGCTGTGCAGCCTCCTCTCACCAGAGGAGGAATGGTCAGTGAAGAACACTGGAAGTGAAATAGATTGGTTAAGGTGGAAATCCGAAACCACCTTAGGCAAAAACTTCCTGTTAGTCCAGAGGACTACCTTATCCCTGTGAAAGGAAATAAAGTCAGTCTCCACTGATAAAGTCTGTAACTCACTTATGCGCCTGGCAGAAGTGATGGCTACTAGAAATACAGTTTTCCAAGTCAAATACTTAAGCTCTGCCGAAGACAGAGGCTCAAAGGGGGGGGTTGCATCAGCTGAGCAATGCAAACATTAAGATCCCAAGCAGGGGCAGGATCCCTGAATGGAGGATTGGTATGAAGCAATCCCTTAAAAAACTTGGAAAATACAGGGTGAGCAGAAAGAGAAGAGGGCTTCCCTGCTGAAATGAAAGCAGAGACAGCTGCCAAATGCACTTTCAGGGTAGCTGGTCTCAGTCCCAAAGAATTAAGATGGACCATATAATCCAATACAGTGGGTAAATCAGCAGATTCCGGGGAAATATGCCTCCCAGAACACCATATGGAAAACCTTTTCCACTTGGAGTTATAGGTAGCCCTGGTGGAAGGCTTCCTAGCAGCTTTCAGATTTGAGAACACTTTGAGAAAGTTGAAGATCAGCAACTCTAACTGCTCAAGAGCCAGGCCTTGAGGTTGAGGGATTTGAGATTCGGATACCAAACTCTCCCCTGAGCACAGGTTAACAGATTGTGGTTCCTGGGGAGACACAGGGGAAGATGGACTGCTAAGGACAGAAGGAGCGGGTACCAGGGCTGCCTGGCCCAGTCTGGAGCAATCAGGATCATCTTGCAGGGCTGAGACCTGATTTTGACTAGCACCTTGAACAGGAGAGGAAGGGGAAAGGCATAGAGAAACTTCCCTCCCAATTGAGGAGAAAGGCATCCAGGGGACTGAGCCCAACACTGGGGCCTGCAACAAAAAGTGGAAGTTGATGATTGTCTGGGGCTGCAAAAGATCTATCTGAGGAGTGCCCCATCTGGCAAAAACTATCCCCAGTACTAGGGGATCCAGTGACCATTCGTGATGGCCCTGGAAAATCCTGCTGAGAGCATCTGCCAGGACATTGTCCTTGCCTGGGAGGTGAACTGCTATGAGGGAAGTGTTCGGGGAATAAACCAGAGACCACAACTTCATCGCCTCGGTGCACAAGGCCGAAGACCGAGTGCCCCCTTGTTTGTTGATGTACCACATTGTAGTGGTGTAGTCTGTTCTGACCTGTACCACCTTGTTCTGAACAGATGCAGAAAAAACCTGAAGTGCTAGAAAAATAGCTCTGAGTTCCAACAGGTTGATGTGGAGCAGAGATTCCTGAGGGGACCATAACCCCTGGGTGGAGAGGTCGCCCATGTGAGCTCCCCATCCCAAGAGGGACGCATCTGTAGTAAGGGTCAAGGAGTGGGACAGAGGGGTGAAAGGCACCCCTTGTCTCAGATTGCTCTGATCCTGCCACCACTGAAGGGCCTGGATCAGGGTTCGAGTCACTGGGATTAACTTGGAAAGGGGATCTCTTCTTTGAGACCAGAAAGCTCTCAAATTGAACTGAATGTCCCTCATCTGAAATCTTGTTCCTTGCACTACAGCTGTGGAAGCAGCCATGTGTCCTAGGAGCTGCAGGAAATGCCTTGCTGGTCGAGAGACCTGCAGAGTGAAGGGACGAGGCCAGGGCCACCAAGGTCTTACCCTTTCCAGGGAAGGAAGGCTCTGGCTTCGCTTTGTGTCCAGTTCTGCGCCTATAAAGGTGAGTACCTGGACAGGTTCCAAAACTGACTTTGGAAGATTGAGAAGAAAGCCCAGAGAGGCAAGCAGCTGCTGGGTAACTAGCAGGTGTGATTTGACTGGTCTGGAGACTGACCCACAATGAGCCAGTCATCCAGGTAGGGAAAATGGCAATCTTTTGCCTTCTTAGATGAGCAACTGCTACTGCCAGACATTTTGTGAACACCCCTGGAGCAGAGGTAAGGCCAAGGGCATTGATCTGAACTGATAATGGCCTGAGGCAGTTTGAATCTGAGGTACTTTTGATGGGAGCTTCTGATAAGAACATGGAAGTAGGCATCCTTGAGGTCCAGGAAGCTAGCCAGTCCCCTGGCCTTAGGGAGGTAAAATCATTCCCAGAGTCACCATTTTGAATTTTGGTTTTAAAAGGTGCTTGTTCAGATATCTTAGATCCAGGATAGGCGCCACTCTCCTGTCTTTTGGGGTAAGAAGTACCTGGAGTACAGACCCTTGCCCTGGTGTAGGGGAGAAACCCTTTCTACAGCTCTGAGAGCCAGGAGGGTTGAGACTTCTGTTTCCAAAGCAAGAGTCTCTAAAGGGTTTGCAGGTGGAAAAGATCTGGCTCTCATCTTTGGACATTTTTTGAAGCTGAGAACCAGACCCTGGCTCACTACTTCTAGGACCCACCTGTCTGATGTTAAAGACTCCCAGTCCTGGACGAAGTAAGCCAGTCTGCCCCCTACAGGTAATGGACAGCCGACCCTGGGCATCCCATCAGGGTGCCTGTTTGGCAGGGGCTTTAGGCTGAGGGGTGGGAGCAGGCCTGCTCGTACCCTGTCTGCCTCTCCCTCTGAAGAACCCCCTCTGAGCATAGGCTGAAGAGGAGGCCTGGGTCTGGTAAAAAGGCCTGTGAAAAGGCCTGCCCCTACCCTTGGGGGGCTGCCTCTGAGGAATGGCTTACCGTTCCTTGGCTGGTGCACTCCTATAAGTGGTTCTATATTCATCCATTTTTCATATAATTCTCTGTCTGCTCCCCAAACAGAGAATTTCCCACCACAGGAAAATCCATAGCCTTAGACTGGGTATCCTGTGACAAAGTAGTACACCTGAGCCAGGCCAATCTACGAAAAGCCACAGATGTAGCCATGACTCTAGAGGATACATCATTAGAATCCACTGCAGCATGGAATTGCACCTTAGATGCCTCAATACCATCAACAGCCACCTGCTCCAGCTCCTTTGCAAGCTGGCCAGGGACCTGTTTGGCTAAGGCCATGACAGTATCCCATCTAGATTTCTGGTATCTCGCAACATAAGCCATATAGTTTGCTTGTCTGAGTCCCAAAGATGTTGCCATGTATTGTTTTTTGGCCATGGCATCAATCTTCCTGGAGTCCTTGTCAGGAGGATGTGAAGCCAGGGAATATTAGCTTTATCATAGGCTGCAGCCTGAACTACCCAACATGACTGCATTGCTGTGAAAGAAAATCTGTATCAGGACCTGACAAAGTGTACCTCCTGTCCATCTTTTATCTACAGGAGGCACAGAATTAGGAGCTTTAAAATTTTTATTGTTGGTTTCTAAAAGATTTATGTCAAGGGATGGACAATCTCCTGGACTCTGGGATATCCATCATCTCTACATAGTCAGGCTCCTCTTGCTCATCCAAAGCTCCTCTAAAGGAAGCTGGAGGTCTCAGCAACTTTTTATAAAACAAAAATGAGAAGGGACTCAGCAAGCCTAGGGGAGATTCACCTAAAGGTCTGTCTGGGAGATGTCCGTTCAATGGGCACACCCAGACTTTCAAAGTCACATTCACACTGATCATACTCATCCTCCCCCTCCTCTGGTTCATAAAACTCTTCTATATCATATTCTTGAACTGGTGGAACCGACCTTTTGCCAGATAGTGGCGGTTCGAAGGGAACCGGGGACAGTGACTGGACAATCTGTATTGCCCTGGCTATCTCTGCAGCAGTTGGAGAAGGGATTTTGGACTCCACACCTGCTGACTTTCTAGTTCTCTTTGCTGGAACTGGCTCCTCAGAGTCAGCTTTACGTTTGCCCGAGGAAGTCTGGCCCTGGTCAGAGGGCACTCCCTCCAGTTCGGTTGGCACCGAACTGGGCTGGCCATCCGGGTCAGCGGACTTTTTGGCCTCTTGCCCTGAGCCTACCAACTCTCTCTTATCTAGGGTGGCTGCAGGAAATTCTGCAAATCTGGCAGTCTGCATTGAGGTGGTCAAACCTCAGACAATAAACACATGTGGTGTGTGGGTCAGCCTTGGCAAAGGCTTCCCCACAGACACTACAGTGTTGAAACCAGTGGGCCCAGTTTTCTTTTGGGTTTCTCAGACATAATGCCAGCCTAACCAAAAACTTGCCCTTTTGATGGCAGTGCCAGGCAAGACACCCTTATAGGTTCCCAACCGTGTCACGGAGTCGTGAAAACGTAATGAAACATTTTTTTAGAACCGATAAGAACTGGAACTGTGACTTCTAACAAGCCTTAAAAGGCTTTAAAACAAAGTTTAAATACAATTCGATCGGTTCAAACCGAACCGATAAACATTTACAAGTTCCACACAGAAACCTATCTATTACTTACAATACCATAGACAGAGCTTGAACTGATTGGTTTGCGGTTAAAATAAATAATATCATGGTTGAATTTAACCGAGAAAAGACGCTTTAAACCGAGGAAATGAACCGAGCAGCAGGAGGAATCTCCGGAGCGACTGTTCAGTGAGGCGGAGTAAAGAATCTGCCGGTTTCGGTTTGAAACCACCCTAACAGAGCTTCTCTAACCGAGCTCGCGCTCTAAGTTCCATGCACTGCATGGAAGTTAACTCTTTCACCTCCGGAGCAGTTCTAATGGTGGGACAAACTGTATCTGTCATAATATAGCAAGACTTCATGTTGTTTGAAATGAACATTACGTACTTAGGCCCGGATATTCAAAGGGGTTGCGCAACGTGCAACACAGCTGTGCCGGCGCAACCCCGCATTGCGCCCCAGTGGGATATTGGAAAGGCTGCCAGTCGCAGCACAAATCCTGATGTGCCAGGGCACAATGCAATTGTATGTGGCGCAGATGCAGAGGCCGTGCTCATGCATATGCGGCACATTCTGATAGTCAGCCCGGGATGTGCAGCGCATATGCTGGCGCAACCCTGCATTGCGCGGCAAAGGGGGGGCGCAGAGTTGAGCCCATGAAGAGTGGGAACAAATCCTGGCCACCCACAGGTGGGCTGCTGTATTGCAGGGTGCAACACAGCAGCTGCCAGCCGTGGGTGGCCACCTGCCCACCCAGAACACCGTCCACAAGCACCCAAGGCTCCCTGGTAGTCTAGTGGTCCCCCCCCCCGTGTCCCTGATCGCTGGTAAATCCCTGGTGGACTAGTGGTACTCCCCGCCCATTGCCACGATCACGGTAGAACTCCGTAATATAATTCCCTGGTGATCCAGTGGCACCCCCACCCTCCCACCCACACAGAACCCTTTACCACCCCGCCCCGCCATCAGCAGGTGGCTGCAAACCACCCGGTCGCCCACCGAATGACAGGTACAGTGTGGACCAATGGGCTTGAAGGGCATACTGTACTAGACAGTCCCAAATATGTGAATGAAATCTGTAATGTTCTAATATAGCTTGCCCTTAATAAAGCCCCCGGTCCCAATTTAATAATCTGAGACACACATTAAACTTTCATTGATTGGCGGGTGCCCATTTTTAAGGATATTTTCACTATCTTAGCTCAAAGACATCCTTTACCAAATAGCTGGCTTGGAAGCGTGATATTTCCCATATTCAAAAAAGGTAATCCCAATGATCAGAAGATGTATAGACCAATAAGCCTCACTGAGGTATCACTAAAATTTTAAAAAATTATACTAACTACATTATTAGATTGGCTGAATAAACATAAAATAATCTGTGAATTCCAGAATGGATTCAGGAGAGCTAGATATGGAAATCACGTACCTACCATAATTCTTGATCTTCTTGGACGGAGTCTCCACCACTTATTCACACTAATGGGAGTACACTGGAGGCGCTAGGACCCAGTGGGAGCAAACTTTTTCAGGAGGGCCAGCACCTGAGACGGAGCCATGAGGAAGCAGCACCACGAGCCCAGCGTGTGCAGTAATGACTATCTCAACGTCGACCCTCTAACCACCTCAGTAACTTTTTTCCAGGAGGTGCAGCATAACTAACCTAGAAAGGACTAACTTAAAAATCGGACATAAGATAGTCCGAATGACCCATGTAAGAAGGGTCAACAATAAAGTCTTCACAGCTCAGCCATTGAGGGAGTGAAGACCATGAACAGAGAAGTGAGTTCAGGGGATGGTGGGTGGGCATGTGAATGAGTGGTGGAGACTCCGTCTAAGAAGATCACAAATTATGGTAGGTACGTAATTTCCATATCTTTATGGACATAAAGTCTCCACCACTCATTCACACTAATGGGAGCGTACCGAGCTAAATAATCTCCTAAGACGGAAGGCAGGAGATAAACAGCTCACGTGCTTAGGACAGAAGTCCGTTAAGAATGGTATTGCCAAATGATAGATGACATCTGGCATGGACATCCAAGGTGCAGTGCTTAACGAAAGTATGCACGGAGCTCCAGGTAGCTGCATTGCAAATATCTGCAATGGGCACATTACGGATTTCCGCCAGAGATGTCGCGACTGATCTGGTAGAGTGAGCATAAACTCTGCCTTCCAGCTTGACCTGTGCCATAGAATAGCAGTGGCGAAGGCATGCCACCAGCCACGCTGAAATGCATCTGATAGCAACAGGTTGACCTAGCCGGGTCTTGCTGAAGGAAACAAACAGTTGTTGAGCCTTGCAAATTTCTTTTGTTCTATCTAGGTAGAACCGCAACTCTCTCTTAACATCCAGCGAATGAAGGGTACGCTCCCCTTCATTCTGGAAGTTCGCAAAGTAGGTAGGAAGGACTAAAGGTTGGTTTAGATGGAATTCTGAGACAACCTTAGAGAGAAACAAAGGATGAGTCCTAAGAACTACTTTGTCCTCATGAAATACAGTGTATGGGGGGTCTGTGACCAGAGCGTGTATTTCAGAAACTCTACGGGCCGAAGTAATGGCTACCAGGAAGGCCGTTTTCAAAGTGAGGAACTTCAACTCACAAGTAGCTAGAGGCTCGAGAAGTTTACGAGTGAGCATGTCTAGCACAAGATTAATGTCCCAGGCTGCAACTGGACATCTAGTAGGAGGTCTAGTATGCAGAATGCTCCTAAGAAACCTCTTAACTACGGGCAACTGAGCCAGCGACAGGGAAAGTACTGGATCATGATATGCCGAAATGGCACAAACATGAATTTGACTGTGGAGTACTACAGACCTGTGTTTGAGAGGTCAAAGAGATACTCCAAGACTTTATTCGGTGGGCAGAAAAAAGGGTTCCAAGAGGATTTTGCACACCAGATAGAGAAACGCTTCCATTTAGCTGTGTAGGTTTTTCTAGCGGCTGGCTTACGCGCAGCCAAAAGAATATCTGTAACTCTACGAGAAACATTGAACCTATTCACCTCTATCTCTTCAGGAGCCAAGCGTGAAGGTGAAGTGACCTCAGGACCCTGGGTCAGAAGGTTCATCTGAAGGGGAAGCATTTTCGGGGTGGTTTCTGATAGCCTGTTGAGTAGCGGGAACCATATCTGCTGAGGCCAGAAGGGGGCAATAAGAATCATTCTGCCCCCCCCAGACTCCAATTTAAGCAGTACCCTCTGAATTAGGGGAAGAGGAGGAAAAGCATATAGAAAGCATTTTGTCCACCACAGACTGAACGCATCCTGACAAAAAATGCCAGGTCCTGGATTTCTGGAGCAGAAGAGAGGCAGTTTTGCATTGAGTGGGGACACAAAAAGGTCCAGATATGGAGTTCTCCACTCTTTGAAGAGTGACTGAATGACGGCTAAGTCGAGAGACTACTCGTGAGGATCCGCCTCCATTCTGCTGAGACGGTCTGCCAGCTCATTTTGTACTCTTGGCAGGTAAACTGCCTGAATCAGAGCCTTGTGCTCCAGGCACCATTCCTACACTTGCATTGCTTCCCTGCATAATGGGTAAGAGTGTGCACTGCCCTGTTTGTTGATGTAGTACATCACTGCCTTGTTGTCTGTTTGAAGGAGAATGGTCTTGTGACAGAGTATGTCCTCCAAAGCTTGGAGTGCATAGAGGATGGCTCTCATTTCCAGGATGTTTATGTGAAGTTGAGACTTGTCCTGAATCCACGCACCCTGGGTGTCGAGATCCTGGCACTGAGCTCCTCAACCCATCAGAGACGCGTCCATGGTAATGGAGATCTGATGATCCAGAGGGGCGAAGGGATATCCTTCCAGAAGGTTGTCCCCTTGAGACCACCAGGCGAGCGACCTCTTCAGAGGATCCGTCACCTTGATGTGAAAAGACTGAGGCTGAGTGGTTGGAGACCACTGAGCATCCACTAAGGGGTTCTCATGTGAAGATGAGCCAAGGGTATAGTGAACACCGAGGATGCCATGAGGCCCAGCATCCGCTGCATCGAAATAGCTCAAACTGAGCTGTGTTCTCTAATGTATCGGGCCATCTGTAAGATATCACTCCTTCTGTCCTCTGGAAGAAAAGCCTTCACACAGGAGGTGTACAGAAGAGTTCCTATGAAGAGGAGCTTCTGGGAGGGCTGCAACTGTGATTTGTTGAGGTTCAGTAGGACTCTCATGGACGTGAGGAAGTCTGAGGCCATGGCCACGGCCTCCAGAGTCTCTTGCCTGAAGGGACTTGCTAGGAGCCAGTCATACAGATATGGGAACACCTGTATTCCGATTTTCCTGAGGTGCGCCACGAGAATTGCACAACACTTTGTAAAAACTTGAGGCGCCGAGGATAGCCCAAAGGGCAGGATTCTGAAGTGATAGTGTTGACCCAATGCCACGAACCTTAGATATTTGTGGTGCTTTGGGTGTATGAGAATGTGTTGGCAGGCATCCTGCATGTCCAGGGAGGCTAGCCAATCGTGTCGATGAATCTAAGGTAGCAGGGTACCGAGTGATATCATCTTGAACTTCTCCTTGTGTAGGAACTTGTTTAACTTTCCGTGATCCAGAATGGGGCGCATGCCGCCGGTTTTCTTTGCGACCAGAAAGCAATGAGAGTAGAAACCTGTGTTTCATTGATACAGCAGAACTACTTCTACTGTCCTGTTGTTCGGAAGGCCTTTGTTCCTCGGAAGCAAGAAGGTCTGACTGAATCACCAACAGCCTGGGTTATCGTTTGGGAGGATGACACGGAGGGGGTTCCGAAAGATTGAGAGAGTACCCCTCGCGGATTATCTGTGAGGACCCATTTGTCTGATGTTATAGATTTTCACTGGTTGTAGAACTGAGTCAGATGTCCTCCCACTGCTGAGGAGGAGTCCCCCTTGGGCAGCTGAGGTGGGACCTGGGCCAGAAACTCAGAAGGTGGCACTGGGCGCTTTTGGACCTTGTGCCTTCTGCTGTGCTTTCTTCTGTGACTGAGGGTTCTGGTTTCTGTTAAAACCTCCTCTGCCTTTGCCTCGAAAGGACTGACGGTTGGGAAACTGGCGCTTGTTCCCACCCCCTCGGGAAGGGACAGGCATAGGTCTGGCTGTCTTAATGGCAGACCTAGTCTTCTGTGTGGCCTCTAGAGCCTGTGCCACCTGAAGTCCGAACAGATACATACCATTGAAAGGTAAGGCAATGACTTGCTGCTGGGCGTCATTTGTGAAGCCGGAAGTATGCAGCAAAGAGTGGCGATGGGTGCAGATGCCAGCCGCCGCCACCCTCGAAGCGGTATCAAAGGCGTCCATTGCAGCTTTAACCTGTTGGTTATTGGACTCAATACCCCTAGTTATATTTTGAAGTAGCTCTGAGTTAACCTCAGATTCGGGAAGAGCTTCTACCATCGCTTTGAGCGAATGCCAAAGAACATACTCATATTGAGAAAAATTGTCCTGCTAGCTGGCAATGCACATGCCCAGGGTTGAGGCAGTGAAGAGTCTCTTACCTAAAGTGTCTATCATATGAGATTCTTTGTTTAAAGGCCGGGCTGTAGATCCCTGAGGAAGGACAGCTTTATCATTCTCTGCCAGGACCACAATGGCATCAGCAAAGGCTTGAGGCCAAAATGGGGCGATCCTTGAGAGGGGCATACTTCCTATCTATGGACTTGGCCATGGAAAGAATGAGAGCCGGATTCTTCTACACTATCTGTGAAAGGGTCTCCAAAGAGGGCTGTACCGGAGGGGTTAAATCCATAGGGATTTTGGGGACATGAAGATATTGGAGTGGTAAAAGCTTCCCAGGATCGATTTCTGTAGTCTGGAGATACAGAGTAGAATTTAAATTTTTGAGCAGAAGACTTAAAGGAAAGGTCTTCAACCACAGGCTCTGCAGGAGGATTGATCCCTGCTCCCCGGGCAGTGTCATCAACATCATCACCCAGGCGAAGATCTGGATCAGGCTCAAAATCATCTCCTGACAGTCCAGCGGGGACTATATAGACAGGAAAGGGAAGAAAGAATCGGAGTCGAATACTCCTGAAGACCGGATGGCGCTGCACTAATCCCTGGCACCATCGAGGAAAACAGCGCCAAGAACAAGGAGGGAGGTGCTAATGGAAACAGTGCCACACTCAGCACCAACAGAGCCCCGGCGCCGCAGACGGTGCCGACACAGCCCCCAGCACTGCGGACGGCGCCAACAGAGCCTGTGATGTCACGGACATTGCCGAGAGTGTCACAGGGGTCTGAAAACTGCGCTTTGAAGTAAAACAGGGAAACATGGCAGGAGATAGAGGCATCAGTGTGGACCCCTGTGCCGCAGCCATGTGAAGGGAATACACACCCGAGCGCGGAATCGACGACACCAAAGAAGGCGCCACGCAACTACGAAGGCCCAACCGCCCTACCCGCCCATCTGAAACCGAAAGGCCTGAAGGCCCCGGTGTCAGACTGACTGGCTCGGCCAACTGGACCAACCTCCGAGCCCACTGCTCCATAAGAACAGCCCACTGGTGAAACTGCTCATCGGAAGCTCCTCCAATAGGCGGGGAGGAGCACCGGTGTCGAGGAGGTCGGCCACCAGAGACAGAAACTGGCAACTCCGACAGAGGTGGAGACTGGTGCCTGGTCCTAATAACCGACAATCTACATGCAGACATACCAGAGGGTGATCTCGAGTGATGCCGTTTCTTCTGCGACCTATGTGTCGAAGAAGAACTCGAGGCCGAACGGCACCAAGAATGGGACCGTTTCCTTTTATGCTTTTGGGGGGACCACCAATCTCCCTGAGCATTGGACCATCCGTTGTCAGACCCCCGGGAGGGCGGCGGACCGGACCCAGCCCAGCTGACTGAACAGCTTACATATGAAGTCTCCCTACCGTCACCTGACCCGCTCATGGTCGATTCTGTCAATGGAAGGCTGAAGACTTCTTGTGTACAATTGTTAGAATTAATAAATATAATCGGTACTGATTTGAAATAATCTACAAAACAATAAACTGAACTATTGCTGCTAGTGAAGTTTAACTCCCAGAGGGTGAGCAACATCGTCATTGAAGCGCACTCGACGGCAGGGAAAAAAGGAACTGACGTGGTTGGAGGGTCAATGCCAAGATAGTCATTACCGCATGCGCCTGGCTCGCGGTGCCGCTTCCTCATGGCTCCATCTCAGCCCCGGCCCTCCTGAAAAAGTTTGCTCCCGCTGGGTCCTAGCACCTCCGGCGTACTCCCATTAGTGTGAATGAGTGACGGAGACTTTACATCCAGGAAGATCCACAGTTCAGCACTGCTATGTGCTGAATTTCTTGATATGGACATATGTGAAGGTCAAGAAAAGCAAATTGTTTTGCTGTTTCGTGGACTTTTCATCTGTTTTCGACAGCATTAGCAGAGGTCTTTTGTGGAGTAAATTGGAAAACTATGGTCTGGACCGGGGGTTATTGGAGATTTTGATTAGATTACACAAAAACACATGGACGAAGGTTCAATACAGTCAAAAGGGCCAAACATCATCTGAATTTAGAACTAACCTTGGTGTACGGCAAGGATGCCTGTTAGCACCGACTTTATTTAATACAAACATTAATGAAATTTTGGAGGGCCTTTTTGATTATAATTTTCATTCCCCCAACGTAGATGACAAAAGAATACCATGTTTGGCGTATGCTGATGATCTGATTTTGATCTCTACATCGGCATTAGGCCTTCAGAGGAAACATTTTGCTGCTTTCTGCAAAAATTACAAATTAAATATAAATAAAGAGAAAACTAAGATCGTTATCTTTGAAAACAGGAATAGATTACTACCAAAAATATGGATTAACCAGCCGGCCCGGTGGCGCTGAGGGTTGAGGCGCTAGACGCCACACCTCGCTCCACGCCGGCAACCCGGTTTTGGGAACAGACTCGGGTCACTGGGGGTTGGCAGGGGCGGAGAGGGATTGAGCGTCCATGAGACTGCTCTCCCTCTCCGGTGAGTGGGGACACCAGTTGTCGGCTCACTTGCGACCTGTGGCGGACGCTGGGGGTGGTAAACTGGCACTGCACTGTAAGGGGTGACGTTGGGGCATGATGCCGGAGGGAGCGCATGCGGATGCATGCGCGCTCTCCTATTTGGTGTCCTTGCATGCCCCCGTCATGCTGGGCCCACGAAAACAAGGGAAAATATGGCACTTCGGTCGGATGGCCGTCTTGGGGACGTCTGGCCTCGGGGGAGCACCACTGCTGGTACTGGATCCTGGTTCGGTGGGGAGTGAGGGGGGCTCCCTGCCACCCCGCCACGGGGGGAAAGCCGTGGGGGTAACTGGGCAGTGGGAGCTTCATTGAGGAGCTGAGGCAGAACCAGATGGCGGCCGGAGGAAAAAAGATGGATGCCAGACGCAGAATGCAGACCGGGGATGCCTGACAAGGTAAAAAGGATTAACAAAAAAAAAAAGAATATGGGTTAACCAAGATAAAATAGAAGCAGTGAAATACTATGATTACTTGGGTGTTAGATTTTCTCAAAATGACACTTGGAAGGAACATGTACAGTTTGTACGATCTAACATAAATGTGGCCTCTAATGCTTTTAAGATATTCCATGCCAAAATGGGAAAAAGCACAATCACTGGAGTACTAAAGGTCTTTTTTTTTTTGTATATTCTATTTGTGCTACTCCTACCTCGTGGCATCTCTCAGGGTCCCGTACTCAGCTCACAGCTCAACCGCCCGTTTGAACCTCCTCCGCAGACTGCATCGGGTAAGCGAGGGCTCCAGGCTCCCCCTGCCCCACTGAGAGACTCCAGAACCCACAGGGAGTGGCGGAGAGATGGCCGACTCTGGGTGTGTGGCCGGACTACAAACGGTCGCCGTCACCTCACCCAAGGTGGAGGGGATTTTCTACTTTTTTGTTGTCCCCAAGAACTTCGGACGTACAATGGCGTCACCTGCTTGGCGACGACGCACCGCATGACGTCCGAAAAGACGCCCGCCGCAGTTCTGCTCTTCTTACAGCCAGCCGGGCATTGCACATCACCCAGTCTCCACTAAGGGGTGCTGCTGCACCGGCATGGGTGGATCCCCCCTCCCCGACGAAGGACAGCAGTCCCCGAGACACTCGATCCTTCCTCAGTCCCATCGACCCCCGACGACTCAGGCTCGTTCCAGAACCTGGGTCGCCGCCGTGGCGCGAGGTGTGGCGTCCAGCAACTCAACCCTCAGCGCCACTGGGCAGAGTACTAAAGGTCTTGAATGCAAAAATAAACATGAGTGCTGTCTGTAATAGATTATATCAGACTGATTCTGCTGACTTACAAGCTGACATTTTCTGTGCTTTCAAATCCCTGAATCCCCTGTAACTGAAATCAAAGCAGGACTGAAATACTGGGAGACTGAATAACCTGCAGTGCATATTCAAGATTTTATAAGTACTGATCAGATGTTTGTCAGTCCTGCTGTTCTCCCAGGGCTGAGTACGGTTCTCTGTGACTATATTTAGCCCGGGGGGGACAGTGGGGCCAGCAAACAAAAGATCAGAGCTTAAAAAAACTCTAAAGTGCACTGCAGGCTGTTGAATCTCCCACTGCTGCAGCCCTGCTCTGATGTCAGCTGCAGGGGATTCTGCTTACAAGTCAGCAAAATCAGTTTGATACCATCTTCTATACTGCCGTAAACAGTACGTGAACAATTAATATAACACACGACCCGTTAATTGTTGGTCTTTTAAGGATAGCTTCACTACCAATTTGCACTGGAGGGTCTAAGTTGGAGGTGCTAGGACCTCGAGGGAGCCAGAACTTTTCAGAAGGCTGTCACCGCGGTAAGCAACATGCATACGTGGCATCACAAGTCAGCACATATCACTGGTAGATCACCTTGGCATCAGCCCCCAACTGCCTAAGTACTTTTTACCGAAGAGGTGAGCAGCATAACCTAACAAGGAACTTGTGCACTGAGCTTAAGGGCAAAACATAGCCCAAATGGCCCATGAAAGACGGGCCACCAAAACCTGTAACTCAGTGTCTTCGCAGCCCAAATTAACCATAAATGGATGAAGACCAACACAACATACTGAACTGAGTCCAGAGGATGGCGGGCAGGCACGTGAATCAATGGTGAAGATATTCTTAGAAGATCAAGAATTACGGTGAGTACATAATTTTGGTTCCACCAAGATGCAGCGATGCAAACCCAATGACATCCCCGACACTGATGCATCTCGACATCGACCCAGCTACACGCTGACACTGACCACAACACTCCAGTGCATTCCCCGGCACCTTTCTTTAAATTTCTAACTCCACGCTGCACAGACAGTGGAGTTAGATGCATGACCTCCATTGAGGAGAAATCCTCCTCGACGTGAAATCCTATCGACGAACAGTCCATCAACATCGGGGTTTCACTGTCGCTATCTTAATGGTATATGCATAATTTTAATATCTTCTAAGAATCAGTCTTTACCATTGATTCCCTCTGGGGGTCAGAATACCAAGTTTGGAACAGTCCCCTGGACTACAGTGGCTGGAGCTGAGGGCTCACTCAGGATAGTAATCCATTCAAGACTGTTCCTGCCAGTGGTGGCGTGCTGCCTGGCATGGACATCCAGGGCACAGTGCTTAGTAAAAGTGTGCACCGTGCTCCAGGTTGCAGCTCTGCAAATATGCCCAACAGGCACAGAGCGAATCTCTGCCAGGGACGTGGCAACCACTCTGGTGGAGTGGGCATGTATGCTGCCTCCAATTTAATCTGGGCCATGGCACAGCAGTGGAGAAAGCCACCAGAAATGCTGCTTTCCAAGTAGACTTGTGAAGAAGTATGTCCAACATAAGGTTGCTATCCCAGAGAACCACAGGCGTCTTGATGGGAAGCCTTCTGTGCAGAATACCCTTGAGGGGCCTCTTGAACAGTGGCAGCTGTGCTAGATAGAGGGTATCAATGGACTCCTAGTATGCTGAAATAGTACACAGGTGGACCTTTACTGTAGAACACTGCAGACCAGCATCAGAAAAGTCCAATAAGTACTCTAGAACCCTATCAGCAGGACACCTGAAGGGGTCCATGTGTGTTTTCGAGCAACGGATGGAAAACCTTTTCCATTTGGCTGTGTGAGTGTTCCTAGTGGAAGGTGTATGTCCAGCTACGAGTATTTCAGAGACCCTTTGAGACACCTTGTATCTGTTCACATCTACCTCTTTAGGAGCCAGCCCTAAAGGTGAAGGGAGTGCAGCTTGGGATGACCAGGAGATCCTGAGACAGTATGTCCATCCTGAGTGGAAGAATCCTCAGTTTTGACTGATAGTCTGTTCAACACAGAAAACCGTATCTGTCAAGGCCAGCAGGGGGTGATCAGTTTCATCTTGCCCTCATGAGTGTCCAGTTTGAGTAACACCCTCTGCTCTGGGGGGGATGGAGGGAATGCATACAGAAAAAATGTTGCCATTGCAGTCTGAATGCATCCGGACAGAAACGTCATGCCCTGAATTTCTGAAGCACCCCGTGTGCTGCCGGGTCTGATTCCTGCCATGCCTTCCTCCTCAACTACCTTCTCTTCCCCTCCTCCTGCCCCCACTCCATCAACTCACGGCTCTAGTCCCACTTTCCCCTGTTCTCCCCCCATCACCTCCCAGTCCCTTGACCCCATTCCCTTATCTCTGCATCACCTTCCTCCTGACCCTCCTGACCCTCCTTCCAACTAGGATCCTACTCTACCTCACCTAGCTCATTTTCCTGCCCTGCCCTTTCCTTCTCCCTAGTACAGCACTTTAACCCCCTCGCACTTATCTCGACTAAGTTTAATCTTTGACTACTTTGTACTTGCAACTTAATTTGTTATTGAAACTTTGTGTTTGCTACTGTAACTGAAGTCTCTGTATCTCTGCAACCACCATGTTTGTACCCTTATTTGTTGTACTTCTCCCTATTTTAATGCAGAACCTTTGTAAAAGAACCTCCGGTTCAAAGGTCATTGTAATCCTAGTTTTCAATAAATAAATAGAATTAAGGCAGTTTGGTGTTGACTAGGGACACAAAAGGGTCCGCATCTGGGGAGTCCCACTCGTCAAACAGCAATCCCATAATGCCTGGAGCTAGTGACCATTCGTGAAGTCTCTGTTCGGCTGAGCTCGTCTGCCAGAGTGTTCTGGACTCCTGGCAGATAGACTGCTCGGAGCAGGGTGAAGCCAACAGTTTACAGCCAGGAATGCCTTCTGATGCAGATGGCCGCAGAGTTATATGCTGCATCAAAGGCATCCACAGAGGCTTTGACCTGGTGACTGCTGGATTCAGTACCTTAACAGTCAGCAGCATATCTTGTTTAGCCAGTGAGTCTGGCAGTGCCTCTGCCAGAGACTTTAGTTTGCTCCAGAGGGGTATACTCATACTTGGAAAATGCCCTTGGCAGCTAGCTTTTCTCCTGCACAAGGTGGCTGAAGTGTAGGACTGTTTGCCCCCAGTGTCAGTCTTGCTTGACTCCCCATTGCTCGGGTGCACAGTGACCTCTCTGAGGACAGTGGTCTTGTCATTCTCAGTGAGAATAACAACGGCATCAGCTATGGACTGAGTGAAATACACTGGTTTATTTTTAGCAGCAGCGTGTTTCCTGTCTGCCTGCTTGGGGACAGCTGCCAATGAACAAGGCCTTTGCCAAACTGCATCGGCCAAGGTCTCTAGCATGGGTTGAGTGGGGAGGCACCAAACCGACCAGCACATTAAGCACAATCAATCAATCAATCTTTATTTTACCTTGAGAAACACTGTTGAGAGCGAACTCATTTCCAAAGTGGTCCTGGGTATACAATATATATGAGGAACACATAAGAGTACACAAGTAGACAATGGTAAATAAATGAGCAGATACGTGACTGAAAAAAAAAACATCATTTACAAAGTGTACAATTCGGGGAAATTAATCAGAACAATAAATGAGGACATTTGTTACAAGTTTACAACCTTATCTACACTATTTACAATCTCGATGATGACTATAATTCAGAAAGGGGAGTAAGTTAAAGAGGTTAATAGGAAGATGTGGCAGCAAGGCTAGGCCAGAGAAAGGAGGAGGAGGAGGAGGTAGACATCGGGATGAAGGGGCCACTAAAAGGAGGGAGGCAGGAGAGGGAGGATAGGATAATGCCCCTGGAAGTCTTATGATGTACCTAGTAAGATAAGGTAGGGTGGCTTAGCCTGTTCATTTAGGGATGAGCAGAAGCCAAGAGTGGGGAAACAGGTAGACATAATAGGCGTTGAGCAGGCGTATGCAGCAGTAGGCTACAATGGAGAAAAAAAAGATGAGAGGGAGTGCTGAGATAAGGAGCAGTAGGAGGGAAGGGAAAGGGTAGGACACTGCTCATGTAGATCTTGTAACCTACGTACAGGTAGTATGGTATGGAGAGGAGGCTTAGCCTAGCCTTTGTGGAATAAATAACAAGAGGCAGCTGCAGGGATAAGGCGGGCCAGCTAGGATTTTAGGAAGCAACTGCAGGTTACTTTCAAAAGGTTACAAAGTAACGTTTTGAATGTTGCCATATTAACAATTTGCGAAAGCTTTAAGGATTTCTGTATGCTATTCCAAATGGAAGGGAGGGAGTACCTTAGTGAGGATGTTTCATACTGTGTTCTGATCCTAGGAACGTCAAATGTGATACAGGAATATCTCCTGAGGGAAAAGGCTCCCACGGACAAACAAGAAGTTTGGAGACATACTGAGGAAGCTTGCCTGTTATGGCCCTATAGGCCCACATAGCCACGTTTTTTAATCTCTTTGTTTTCAGTGAGGGCCAGCCTAGGTGAGCATACAGGGAGCAGTGATGTGTGTTGCAAGGCACACTGGGAGAGGAATCTAAGGGCTCTGTGGTACAAAATATCCAATTTGGATAGAGAGGCAACAGGGCAGTGACTATAGAGTAGATTGCCATAATCGAGTAGTGGAAGAAGTGTCATTTGCCGTAATCTTATTTTAGCCGGATACGTAAGGATACGCCTGATGTGACAGAAAACACCTAGCCTTTGTCCAAGTTTTTTGGCTAGTTCTTCGACATGTGAAGTGAAGGAGGGCCTACTATCAATCCAAACACCTAGGTATTTGAACTTGTCTACTGGTTCTATTGGTTCCCCAAGAAGGCTTGTGAATAGAATAGACCCCTGTGGAACTCCTCTCTTAATAGTCATGAGCGGGGAGCACTCACATTGAGCTTTTACTTGTTGCTTTGGGCCCATTAAGTAGGAGATAAACCATTTAAAGGAGATGTCGTTTAGACCGATGTTCTACAGCACGCACAGGAGGTGTACGTGGTCCACCGTGTCAAATGCTTTATTTAGGTCTAAGAATAGAGCGCAGATATGGTTCTTAGCACCAAGTGCTGTTTGCCAATCGTTAGTTACCTTGGCTAGAGCCGTTATAGTGCTATGTTTAGATCTGAAACCAGATTGCAGGGGGTTTAGCAAGTTACATGTCTCAAGGTGATCTCTGACTTAGGGATTGACTATTTTTTCCAGCAGTTTAGAGAGGGTTGCTAAGAGAGATATGGGTCTATAGTTGCTCAGATCACTTGGATCACCTGACTTAAAAAAGGCGGGACGATGTGTGCTACCTTCCAATCATGGGGAGGACCCCTTCAGCAATGGATTTATTGAAGAGGTGTGCAATTGGGGCGGTCAATATATGGTGTTCAAGTTTCAGAAAATAAGGTTCAACTTGATCTGCCCCGATACTCTTATTTGCATCAAGGGATAGCAACTGGTCTTCCGCCTATTTAAAAGTGGCAAGTTTGAAACTGGAAGAGTTAGCATGTGAGGGGGCCCTGGTGGGGATCTGTGAGGTGCCTGAATTAAGGAATGAAGAGCATAGAATGTTTGCAGGGTATGAGTCGAAGGCAAGACTCACCACAGCAAAGTGATTATTTAATAAGTTTAGGATGTCGTTTTTGCCGGTGGTTGTAGTGTCTCCAACAGAGATCTTCACAGGGAGGGTAGTCGGAGGGTTGTGGCCTTCAATTTCTCTCAAGGTCTTCCAAAATTTATTGGCATTATTTATGGGGGAGTCCAAGGCTGATTGAAAATATTTTGCTTTTTCAGCTCTAATTAATTTAGTGCAAAGGTTCCTTTGGGCTCCAAAAGCCGTCCAGTCGGATGGTAATCTGGTTTTTTGTGCCCTTTTCCATAGATTGTCTCTTTTATAGAGGGCTGCCTTTAGCGAGTCATTGAACCAGGGACATGATTTTTTCCTAGTTCTGATTTTGACAAGCGGGGCATGTTTATTAAAGACCTGTAGTAATAGGTTTTTGAGTATGGTATAAGCAAAATCAACTGTAGGTGTGAGACAGAAGTCTTGCCAGCTGATGTTACTTAAGTCTGATAGGAAATTAACACAAATGAACTTGTGGCGGCTTCTTTCGTAAATGTAGGTGGAGGAGGAGATGGGTTTAGGCAAATTCCTCACGCAGGCGATGACAATGTGGTCGCTTATATCATTAAAAAAAACCACCTGAATGAGTAAAATTGTGAGGTTTATTCACCAGGATCAGGTCGAGTAGAGTACTGTTAGCGGGGTTTTTGGAGTTAATGCGTGTGGCTTCTATAATTAGCTGGGTGAGACCTAGAGTGTTGCAAAGACCTTTTAAGGGAGAAGAACAGGGAGATAACCAATCCAGATTCAAGTTACCCATGATGTTCACTTCCGTAGAGTGAGGACCGAGTGAGGACTGAAGATGCTGTAGCAAATCGAGTCCCCCAGATGGTGGCCTGTAACAACCAGCAATGGCAACTGACTCAGAAGGGGAAATACAGACCTTTAGAATGAGGCATTCAAATTGTCTACGTACAGAGGTACAGTCCATTAGAGAGACAGAGAATTTATCACACACGTAAATTGCAACCCCTCTCCCCTGGAAGGTCTGTCCACCCTAAACACATTGTAAGAGGGGATATTTATGGCCTGTCAGCAGTGTGGGATTTTAACCATGTTTCAGATATAATTAGAATATCTGGATCAGTGAGGCAGACCCAGGCCTGGATAGCGTCCAGTTTCCTTAGGAGACTGCAGCCATTTATGTGAAGGAAGGACAAACCCTTAGACTGGGCCAGCTTTGAAGGTGCTAAAATGGAAGCCTGTGGGTCAGGGTTTAGTTACACATTCCCTGAGCAGAATAGTAGAAAGAGTAGAACCTTTTTGATGGCACTGAATAGGAATCTGAGAAGCAGAAACTGCCCCCGTTTTGACTGGGAGTCGATAAAGTGTGGTTTTTGCTGAGTGGCATAATTGAGAAGGGGGAAGAAGACATGAAGGGCCACCAAAGCAGGAAGGACATGAGGGGCACCAGTATAGAAGGCAGGTTTTTGAGGTTCAATGAAGGCCTGAAACACTAGAGGGTCAGAGCTAGTGTGGGGGATGTAAGGCGCAAAAATGCAAGTACATGTGCTGAATGAACATGGTGAATTAGTAGTGCGAACGTCGGGAACAGGAGGGATCAGGGTCAGCAGTATAATGATGTAGCTGATAAGGGGTTTGTGTTATCTGTAATTCCATATATCATGGATGTGAATAACTTACAGCAGGGATGTAGCAGTGATTGTTAGTAAAATAACTTACACCCTGGGTGCACGGCATGAGTTATCTCACAGAGGTTAGAAGGAGCAGAATCTAGTCAAGAGTAGGGGCAAATATAGGCCTAGTGAACAGGAGAGGAATGGTCTTAAAAGTAGCCAATTAAAGGAGGGAGGATTTAATGCATATTTAATAGAGGCCAGGGGTGGGTGGGCGGAGAAAATTCAGGTATTTCAAAATGCGCTCGTAGAAGGCTGCACTGTATGCTGTATAGCTAAAAACAGCAGAGGGCTTGTAGAGCCAATGACAAGGAGAGAGGTGGAAAGAGCTGCCAATAGGAGTCTGTGCCGAAGCTGCTATTTCCAGTAGGAATCTCAGGCTTCGAGCCCTGGCAAAGACCATACCTGGGGAGATGCTGCTGCGGTCAGGCGGGGGTGGACAGAGGAGTTCTGAACTGCAGCTGCTGCACGGCTGTTGGCCCGATCGAGGACGGCTTGCTGAAAAGGAAGAAGAAAGGGGGTTAGAAATAGTTATAGAGAGGCACCACAGGGCTGGCGCCTAGGGTTAATTGGTGGGAGGAACACAGAATAAAAGAGGGGGAGTGAGTGAGTAAGACGGTGGGGCTGAGAAGGGAACTAAAGAAAGAAATTACACAAGGGAGCAGTTGGGGGGGGGGTTATCTGGCCTTTGGTACCATGCGCCTCTCAGCTGTCTAGCCGGGGTGGAAGGGAAAGGGAAGAAATAGTAAAAGGAAATGGTGGTAGATGCAGGCAACAACTCCTGAGAAAAACGGAGAAAAAAGGAGTTACTTAGAGGGGTTTACAAGAGGGCACAGATGTGGGCTACAAGACCAGGAGTCAGAGAAAAAGGATAACATCAGGAACTCCCACTGGAGAAGTTTAGGTTGGTCAATGGCTGCTGGCTTGAAATCCAGTGCTGAATGCATATTTCTGAGCAGAGCCTGCAAACGTAGGTCTTCCTGAGGTACAGACACAGAAACTGTGTAAGACCTTCTAACCGTAATTAGAATCATCATCACCGTCTTTCTGAGATAACAAGGTTGCGATCTGACTCATCTCACTCTACACCCTCCTTGCAAGAAGGATAGAATAGAGAGTGTGGTCGCAGGACTGATAACACAGTGTGGGGCTGCGGCAGCACTGGTGACATCGGTCCCTGTCCCAAGGGGTGAAGGACCAGTGCCAGAGATGGTGCCGGAACTGACTTCACAGACAGCACTGGGAGGATTCCTGACACAGGCATGCGCTGACCCACAATGTCTCATATACATGCTGCTTACTGCAGCACCAGCCCTCTGAAATGTTCTGGCTCTCATGCAGTCCTAGTGCCTCCAGCTTGGACCCCTAGTGGGAATCAATGAAGACTGATTTTTGGAAGATCAAATGTTTTCGCACACAAAAAGCAAATTGGGACCAACCCCACACTTAAGTATGTACACCAGTATTGCGCACTGTCCTCCAGGCGTAGCCACATCAAGGATCTGTACAGCGACAGGATAACCTACTCCCTTCTGCTCATGAATCCCTCTAGCAATGCATCCCAGCATTCTGTTAGCCTTGGCTGCTGCCTCTCTGCATTGCATAACCTGCTTTAGATTGCTGGTACTGGCTGTCCCCAAGTATTTTCCCTCCTCTGACACACTGACCTTGACCCCCCCCCCGGACTGTATTCGGCCTCAGGTTTTTACCTTCTGTGTTCATGACCTTGCACTTCTTAGCACTGAACCTCAGCTGCCAGATGCCAGACCACCTCTCTAGCTTCACATTTAGGTCCTGTACCCCTTCATCTGTCTCCACCTTCCCACATAGCTGCGGTGTCTTCTGCCAAGAGACAGATCATACCTTTAATGCCATCCCCGGTATTCTTAATGGACACACTGAACAACACTGTGCTGAGAACTGACCCCTGCGGGACCCCACTGGTAACTTCCCATGTACCTGAGAGTTCCCACCACCCTTTGGGACCTACCACTGAGCCAGTTCAACACCCACCTGGTTAATTTGCTACCCGCCTCTAGGTCCTCCAACTTCCTGATCAACATCTTGTGGGGCACCAAGCCTAAGGCCTTGTTGAAATCCAGGTACAGAATGTCAACCACCTGGCCCTTGTCCGCCACCTTTGTTATCAAGTCGTAAAAGCTGATCAGGTCGGTTTGTCAGGATCTCCCCGACATGAATCCACACTGTCTCTCGTCCTGAAGCTCATTTGCTTCAAGGAACCCAACTAGCTTTTCCTTCAGAATGGCCTCCATCAGCTTACAAGCAGTGGAGGTCAAACTGACCAGCCTGTAGTTCCCAGCGTCGTCCCTATGTCCACTCTCATGTAGTGGTACCACATGTGCAGTTCTCCACTCCTGCAATGCCACCTTTGTATCTAATGAACTGTTGATCAGATCTGCCAGTGGACCGGCAAGTTCTGCCGCCAGTTCCCTCAACATTGGGCTGCATGCCTCCTGGATCTGGGGACATGTTCACTTTTAGGATGGCATGCACTCTACTGTATAAGCCTGTACTTCCTCTCTGAATTGTACTCTGTCTTGGAATTGTCAGAAGTAACTGAAAGCTCACTGCTGAAAATGAGCTGTCATTCAATGGTTCTTCCTTTTTAATCACCGGATGAATACACATACTGATTTTTATTTTTATTTTTTTTTATTTAGTTTTTGTTGACCGGGTAAGTGCACTAGACAAATCCTGCCTATTTTCAGGCACGACCCGGGGGGAGGGGGATACAGATGAATGCCAACTGACCTTGAACCAGATTAAGCTGTTGGTGGTATTTTTAGTGAATGAGGGAAATTTGGCCAGGACACCGGGGAAATTCCCCTACACTTTTCGATAAGTGCCATGGGATCTTTAACATCCACCTGAACTACCACCAATCCAGGCAGATGGGACCTCGGTTTAACGTCTCATCCGAAAGACGGCACCTCAGAAGTGCAGCACCCCTCTCATGCTGCACTACAGTGTCAGTACTGGGATATTAACCCAAGTGCCAGATGTGGGAACTGAACCCACAGCCCTCTGATCTCCCGGCCTCAGAGGCGAGTGTGCTACCTACTGAGCCACTGACACTGCTACTGATTGATGATAAGCGTCACTGGGTCTAAATCTCTCTACGTGCATGTTAGTACAGCCATGGAGAGCACACTTACCGTTGTGAAGGTCAGCAGTTCTGATACTCTAGGAATGTAAGGGAGACCACTTCTATCCATAAGAGTGGCCTCAACGGCCCTATAAATATATTATTGATCGAGGTCGAGCAATAAAATATAAACAATTTTAAAACCCTTCCCCAAATATGCCTGTTTCTAGAGCATCTGCCGATGAGACACCCTTTACAGAATATGAGTGTCTCATGGGTGGGGAAAAGAAGTGCTCTTATTGGTGTAGAGTGCTCCCTTGCTCTATAATCAAATTTTTTGAAGCTCAATACTATCGTCATTGAACATTTTGTGAACACATTTTATCTAATTACCATTTCATACTTATGGTAATGCATGCAACATTTTCATATTGCTGGCTCTTTACCTGAGACCTCACTAAAGATAAGACATACTCTCAATGAGTCACGATTCCCAGGTATGTTTGGATAAATAACTACATACAGGTTTCATCCAATACATTTTATTATTACTATTTCGAAGGTTTTGTTGTTGGTATCAGTGTTCCTTAAACTGAGTAACTGGAGCTGCTTAACTGTACCCTTGCCTTACCTGTTTGGTTGAGACAACGTCGGTCAGTGTGGAATGACACCGGTAACACACCTGTGTTGGTTACCTTAACAATGTGGGTTCTGACCATGCCATGGACAACATAGCCAAAGTCCAGGATGTATTCAGGCAGCTGCGCTCTGAAAGACAACATCAAAGGCAATCAAAAAAGTAAAAGATAAGCTTGTTTATTCTTTTTTCTTTCTGTTTATGCCTCTGTCACTTCAGCAGCCCCCATCTTCCTGCTCTCTCCCAGCTCCATCATCCATCTTCTCTAGGGGTTATCTCTCCTCTATTGCACCTGTTGCTGACACCCCGGGTGTCTTGTTTCATCAGGGCTGATGGAGGCCCCTTGAGTATCTCAAGCCAGCTTTGAGAGGAGAGGTGCCACTGTCAAATGTGTGGAGCCTGTGAGGAGAGCTAGGAATTATCCTATGACTGCTGGGGTGTCTTCCTGTGTTACACCTGGCTCCTGAACCGCTGCGTGCCATGGGCTCAGTGCTCGAAGCATGCCAGTTGTGAACCCGGTGGATTTCCCCCTCCTCCAGCATGCCTCTGCTGTGCTTCCACCTGTGTTCACTGACATGGCAGCACCACAGTGGAGATGGGGACCTTCCCTCCCCAGAGGACAGGGTCCTACAGGATGCTCAATCCTCCCTGCCCCTGGCCAGCCCATGACAACCCTGGTTCACTACTAAACCTGGGTTTGGCGGACTCCTTAATTCTTAATCCTTCATTTCTTATCTACTTTCCTCATTTCCTTGTTCCTCCCACCCCCACCCCAGCGATTGGGTCATCACCACGGCTACATCCTTCCTGTGCCCAGGAGCAGCTGTATTCATAGCAGCATAACATGTTATACCTGGGCCCGGGGGGGGGGGCTTCTCCCTCCTCGGAATCCTAGCGCTTAACCATCATGATATTTTAGGGGACAGAATTCGACCCACCCCCTAACAACCACATTAGTGGTGACATGTAACTCCCATCCAAAATATGTGTTTGGCACTTGCCACTGAACACTCCTTTGGGGTCGGAATCTCAGTATCTGGGTCTCAGTGTATAAGCTCCCACTAGCTAAATATCATATGGCTAAGCATTTCTGTATTCAAAGCTACAGATTCAAGTTAAGTAGCCAGATTGCTAAGGTGCTTCCTGGGCTGCAGATCAAAACAAGAGTTGGCTGGAGCCAACAGTGGTTGTTTCTGCATTAACTCAATGTGTAAGATTGTATGGTATCTGTGGTATTATTGTGATTGCAGGGGCAATGCAACTGTTATATAGCTAGACAGTTGCACTAAAACCTTGTGGAGGGGTCAATTATGTTCTTCAAATATCACATACTGTCCTTTGATTAAAAATGTTCAGATGACAATTTCACAGAGAGCCATCGGATTTGGTACTTCCAGCGCAAATATAAGAGACTACAGAATCACTCGGGCCACCCCACTGGTGCAACAGCAGCACAACTGCATGCAACACCAGCAACCCCAGTTCAGGAACGAGCCCGAGTTGTCTGAGGGCTAGTCGGGAGAGGAGGATCGAGTGTCCCATAGGATGCTCCCCTCCTCGG
Organism: Neoceratodus forsteri; assembly: GCA_016271365.2. Lineage (NCBI taxonomy): Eukaryota > Metazoa > Chordata > Ceratodontiformes > Ceratodontidae > Neoceratodus > Neoceratodus forsteri. The sequence goes on from CM028130.1 coordinate 1,620,689,471, forward strand.
GCAGGGAAGGTGCCTGCTGTTGCCGCGTGAATGCCACCTGGGTGATTACCAGTGGCACTGCAGGTTGGGGCCCCAGTCGCGTGAGGAGAGATGTCGATTGGCTGGCTTGATGTGTGACCATGCTCAATATATGCACACCCTAGCCTGCCCCACCTGGTGTCTCCCTCTGAGGAAAGGGGAAAGGGGGGAATGGATCCTGCAGCGATGCAGGATGAAATGCAGCCAGTACTCTCAGGCCCTGACTCACCGACTGCCCATCTGCGCAACAGAACTGTGTGTGTCTGTGGGGAGCCTGGGAAACTCTGCGGTAAAGGGAGCAGGGTAGCAACAGAGAAGGTGAGGGGTGGGCTGGGATGTGTTGAATCCGAATGCAGATTGGTGCAGCTGCAGAAGGTGAATTTAAAAAAAATAATAAATCACTTGAAGGCAGCTGGCTGGAAAGGAAAATTACGTACCTACCGTAATTCTTGATCTTCTTGGACGAGTCTCCACCACTCATTCACACTAGTGGGATTGGCGCCGGAGCACCTAAGACCATCGGGAGCAAACTTTTGCTGGAGGGTCGTGAGAGGCAGCGCCCAGCGGTTTCTGTTGCCAGCGAGCAGCAGCTCGCGGTAATGACCATCTCGGCGCGACCACCAACCGCCTCAATGCCTTACACCAGGAGGTGCAAGCGCAACTAACGAAAAAAGGTAAACCCAACATTAAACATGGACATAAGATAGTCCATTAATGACCCGTGTAAGAAGGGTCAGCAAAAGTCCTCACGGCCTAAAAGATTTGAGGAGTAGAAGACCAATACAGCGGTGAGCTCCGGGATGGAGGGTAGGCGTGTGAATGAGTGGTGATGGAGACTCGTCCAAGAAGATCAAGAATTACGGTAGGGCCGTAATTTTCCTATCTTCCTGGACATAAGTCTCACCACTCATTCACACCTAATGAGAGTACCAAGCTGATAATCCCCAAAAGAGGCGGCAGGAAAACCAGAGCTCACGGCGCCTAAGATAGAAGCCCATTAAGGATAGTTCTGCCGAATCGGAATGCCGCCTGGCATGAACATCCAGTGCATAGTGCTTAGCAGTATGCACTGAGCTCCAGGTAAGCGTTGCATATATCTGCAATTGGAACATTCGCAATTTCCTTCTAGGGATGCGCGACCGCCCTAGTAGAGTGGCGTACACTCTACCTTCTAATTTAACTTGAGCCATGGAATAGCAATGGCGAAGGCATGCCACTAACCATGAAGAGATACATCTAATGAGCAGGTTGACCCAGCCGGTGTCGCTGAAAAACGAACAGTTGCTGAGTCTTGCGAACATCCTTGGTTTCTATCTAAATAGACATAAGGCTCTCTTAACACATCAAGGAATGAAGAGCTCGTTCCTTCATTTTGGAAATTAGCGATAATAAGCGGGAAGTACCAGAGGTTGGTTCAGATGGAATTCTGACACAACCTTGGGAAAAATTAGGATAGTCTGAGGAGACTTACCTTGTCCTTATGGAATACAGTATACGGAGGGTCCGTAACCAGTGCATGTCTCAGAGACCCTGCATGGCTGAGGTAATGGCCACCAGGAGGCAGTCTTCAGCTAAGAAATTTTAACTCACAGGTAGCTAAAGGGTTCGAAAGGCTTCCAGTGAGCATGTCCAGCACCAGGTTAATGTCCCAGGCTGCAACTGGACGCTTAACAGGGGTCTAGTATGGAGAATCCTTAAGAAATCTCTTCACCATAGGTAACTGAGCCAGAGTTAAGGAAGAAACCGGCTCATGGAGACGCTGAGATGGCACTAGATGTGAACTTTAACTGTGGAGTATTGAAGACACCTAAGTTTGATAGGTCCAAAGATACTCCAGAACATATGCCAGGAGGACAGGAAAAGGGATTCCAAGAGGTTTTGCACACCAGGAGAAACGTTTCCATTTGGAGCGTCGTTTCAAGTGGCTGGCTTCAGAGCAGCCAGAAGGATGTCTGAGACTCTCGAGAGGCGTTGAACAGATTCACTTCTATCTCTTCAGAGCCAAGCATGAAGGTGAAGTGATTTCCAGGTTAAGGATGGACCAACGAACCCTGAGTCAGAAGACTGTTTGCAAAGGAAGTGGTCTCGGAGGCTGCCAACATACTGTTGAGTAGAGGAAACCATAGTTGCGAGGCCAGGAAGGAGCAATGAGATCATCTTGGTCCCCGAGACTCGAACCGAGGTACTCTCTGGATTAGAGAAGTGGTGGAAAGGCGTAAAAAGCGTTTTGTCCACATAGCCTGAACAGCATCCTGACAGAAAATGCCAGGCCCTGGATTTCTGGAGCAGAAGAGAGCAGTTTTGCGTTGGTGGGGATGCAAAAAGGTCCAGGTCTGAGTCCCCCACTCTTTGAACAGGGACCGAGCTACGGCTGGATCGAGACCACTAGTGAGGTCTGCCTCCGTTCTGCTGAGGTGATCTGCTAGGTCGTTTTGTATACCTGGCAGATAAACGCTTGAATCAGAGACGTGCTCAAGCACCACTCCCACACCCTATTGCTTCCCTGCAAAGGGATAAGAATCAGCACGCCTTGCTTGTTGATGTAATACATCACTGCTTTGTTGTCCGTTTGAAGGAGAATGTTCTTGTGACAAGGACATCCCTCAGCCTCGGATTGCATAGGACCGCTCTCATCTCCAGGACATTTAACTGGAGATGAGTTTCGAACTAGTCCATACACCTTGAGTGTGGAGGGAGACAGTGAGCTCCCCATCCCATTAGCGATGCATCTGTGGTGATGGAGATCTGATGATCCGGGAGGGCAAGGGAATCCCTTCCAGGGTGCTCTCTTGGAGACCACAGGTGAGAGACCTTCGAAGGGCTCCGTCACCTTGATGGGATAAGACTGGGGTGAGAGGTCAGGGACCACTGAGTGGAGAGCATCCACTGGGTGGTTCTCATGTGCAGTCGGGCCAGAGGGACAGTGAAGACCGAGGACGCCATGAGACCAACATGCGTTGCATCGAGAGGAAAGCTGTAACGATTGGTTCTCCTGATGTAACGGGCCATACTGAAGGATGTCGGAGTCTTCATCCTCTGGAAGGAAGCCTTCAGCTGAAGAGGGTGTCTAGGCGTCCCTATGAGGAGGAACCTCTGGGAGGGTTGCAGTTGAGATTTTCAAATTCAGCAGAACTCCCATGGACGTGAGAAAGGCGAAGTCGTTTGCACGGCTTCCAAAGTCCACTTGGCCGGAAGGGCTTGCTAGAAGCCAATCAGTCCAGGTAGGGAAACACTGCAGTCACATTTCCTGAGATGCGCCACGAGAACTGCACAACACTTTGTAAAAACTCAGGGCGCCGAGGATAGCCAAAGGGCAGGACTCTGAACTGATAATGCTGACCCAAAGCTACAAACCTGAGGAATTTGCGGTGGGTGGGTGGGCGAGGATATGCTGGTAAGCATCCTGCATATCCAGAGGCCAACCAGTCGTGCTGATGCAACAAGGGTAACAGGGTACCTAGGGAAATCATCTTGAATTTCTCCTGGGAGGAATTTGTTTAACTTTCTGGGTCTAGAATGGGCATCCCCCAGATTTCTTTGGAACCAGAAAGTAATAGAAACCCTGTGTTTACATAGTCAGGGGCACCAGTTCTATTGCCTGTTGTTCAGAAGGCCCTGGATCTCGCGGTGAGGAGATCTGACTGAGAGCCGAACAACCTGGGTTGTCGTATGGGAGGACAATTGGGGGTTCCAAGAGGAGAAGTAACCCTTGAATTATCCAAGAACCCATTGTCTGAGGTTATGGACTCCACCTGGTTGTAGAAGTACACCGGGCGACCTCCACGAGGAGAAAGTTCCACCTCGGGCAGAGTGGATGGAACTTAGGCCAGCGACTCATAAGGTAGCGCTGGGAGCTTTGGGTCCTGCGCTTTCTCACGTCTTCTTTTGAGGTTGGGCAGGTTGGCACATAGGAGAAGCTTCCCCTGCCTCTGCCTCGAAAGGACTGGCGACTATGAAACTGAGCGTCTGTTCACATGCCCCGAGAGGGCAGGCGGAGGTCTGGCCAACTTAATGGCGATCAGTCTTCTGAGTGGCCTCTAAGGCATGCTCCACCTGAGGCCAAAAAGAAAGAGCCATCAAAGACAGCGCCATCACCTGCTGCTGAGCATCATTCGTGAAGCCAGATACGCAACCAGGAATGGCGCCGTACAAATCAGCGGCTGCTGAGCGAGAAGCAGTGTCGAAAGCATCCATGGCGTTTGACCTGTTGGTTATTGGACTCAATACCTCTAATAACGGTCAGAAGAAGCTCTGACTTGGAATCCGAATCTGGAAGAGCTTCAACCATTCTTTTCATAAGTGCCACAGGATATACTCATACTGGAAAATAGCCTTGATACTGGCAATCGCATACTTAGAGTGGAGGCACAAAGACTCTCTACCTAATGATATCAATCTTCACGAGACTCTTTGTTAATAGGATTGAGCTGTAGTAGTTGAGGAAAACGACCTTGTCATTCTCTGCCAGGACTACAATAGGATCCATAAAGGCTTGGGATGCCAAAATGGGACGATCCTTGAGCTGAATACTTCTTATCAATGGATTTAGCCACTGAGGGAATAGAGCAGGGTTATTCCATACCATTTGAGACAGCGTCTCGAAGGAAGCTGAATCGGAGGAGTCAAATCGAGGGATCTCCAAGCATGAAGATACTGGAGTCTTAATATCTTCCAGGATCGATGTCTGTAGTCTGGAGAAAAGAGTGGATCCCAGGTTCTTCAACAGAGACTTAAGGACAGGTCCTCGACCACAGGCTCTGTAGCAAAGAAAGATCCTGTTTCCTCCACTTCATCACCCAACGAAGGTCTGGGTCAGGCTCAACATCATCTCCTGATGGTCCAGAAAGGACTGTTTGGACAGGAAAGGGTGAAAAGTGGAGAGGAGAATGGCAGAAAAACAAGGAGAGTCCCAAGGGCTGCCGGCGCGAGGCAGTACAAGCAGGCTGAAGGCGGCACCGAGGCGCCGGCGCCCAGAAGAGCGCTGTGACCCGCCGCGCCCAGCGGCGCGCGGGCGGCGCCCGCGCCTGGCGCGGCCAGCGGCGCCCGCAGACGGCGCGCGAGCCAGCGCGCGCCCGGGCTGACGCGCGAAGCGGCATCGCAGGCAGCGCGCGGCAGCGCCGCCCGATCCAGCAGCACCACCCGGCGAGCGCCCGCTGAGACAGCGCCTGGCGCGAGAGACCTGTGGCGCGCCGCCAACGGCGCATAAGCTCCAGCGGCCCAGCAGCGCCGACACGGCCACAGACCCTGCAGAAGGCGCGGAAAGCCCGGAACCTGGAAAACAAAGAAGGAAAATACCAGGAGATAAGGGCATCGGTGAGGCCCCTGCGCCGCAGCCATGTGAGAGGAAACACCTAAGCACGATCGCTAGCACCGAAGAAGCGCGCGACTAGGAAGGTCAACGCCCACCTGATCGCCGGAGGCCGAGGCTCCGAGGTAACGAGCCAGGCAGAAGAACCAACCTCGAGCCAGCCGCTCCATAAGAGCGGCCCACTGATGAAACTGCTCATCTGGAGCCCTACCTATAGGCGGGGAAGGGCTCCGATGTCGAGGCGGCGATTATGAGAGCTGGCGACTCGAAGAAGGAGACCGGCAACTACAACGATAACCGACCGTCGGCCAGCGCCAGACGCCGCAGAGAAGCGACCCGGTGATGCCTTCTCTTTTTGACCTGTGGGCGAAGAAGAGCTCGAGGCGAGCAGGCGCGAAATGCGACCGTTTATTTTATGCCGGTGAGGACCGCCCATCCCCAGGCATCGGACTGACGTAGTCGGAACCCGCTGAGAGAAGAGGCTGACGGACCAGCCCGGCTGACTGAACAGCTTTCCATGAAGTCTCCCTACCGTCACCCTGACCTGCTCATGGTCGACTCCGTCCAGTAAGCCGAGACTTCTTCAAGTAAGTTAAATTTAAATATTAGAAAAATTTTACGAAAAATAGAATAAAACTAAGCGATACTACTATCGTGATAATGTTACAAAAAACAAACTGAAAACTATCGCTGAGTTTGAAGTTTGACTCCCAGCTAGTGACGGCGTAGTCACTGAAGCGCACTCGGCAAGTGAGAAAAAAAGAACTGCGGTTGGAGGTGTCTTCCGAGATGGTCATTACCGCTCGAGCCGCTGCTGCGCCCGTGTCTCGCGGCGCGTCTCTCGCGCCGACCTCTCAGCAAAAAGTTTGCTCCCGATGGGTCTTAGTGCCTCCGGCGCCAATCCCACTAGTGTGAATGAGTGGTGGAGACTTATGTCCAGGAAGATCTTACATTTGCTCAAGAGCACATAGAAAGTACAGCAGTATCAGTCTGTAAGATACTTAGGAACACTAAAGATATCCTGTGCAGACGTGTTTTGCTGAGAACTTATTGTGAATCGGCAGAATACAAACAAGACAGGAGTTCCTAACCCTTCAAGGAGACATACTGATGTGTACCAACTCATTTCCTGCAACCTAGTACTAATGCTTGTGCAGTAAGTGGAGCAAAAAGCTGGATCTCAAGCTCCCACACCTCCACCCCACAAAACACCCCAAATGGGCAGTGCACTTTTTGCATGCCATAGCCTTACTTGATGAGCTTCCTGAGGGCTTGCTGGCTTGTGAATGCATCATCACTCTGGGATGAGAAGATGGCTGCCTGCTGCTCCAGAGCATGTTGCTTGACGATGAGCCTCTCCGCCTCCATGTGCAGCAGCACGTCATACTGTGAAAGACAAAGATGTGATGTCATTAGTAATACACTCATGGAGAACCTTTGCAGACTAACCTGGACCAGTCAGAAAGGTTTACATGTGTGGTGGTAAGCGTGTCAGGCTACTATAGGCACAAGCACTGGGCCTAAACGTTGGTTGTTTTGATCAGTACTTTCTACTTTTCCCCCTGATTTCTTCCCTGGACAGACCTGTCTACTCGTAGCACACCGCACCTCAGTCCTTTGCTCTGCAGTGGCATCTGGGTACCCAGACTTCATTGCGAAACAACCCCTGCAGCCAACCACTGCAGCCATGGGGCTTGGCAGTAAGACAGCAGAAGTCATCAGCCAAGCTGTACGGTGGGGAGGAGGAGGAGGAAAGAGTTCTCCAGGTAGCACTATGTAATGCTGAAGACAGACATGACCCTTTATTACCTGTGCAGAATAAAACCCAACGTCCGCAGACAATGAGAGAACTCATAACTGGCGTGCTCTCATTGCAAGAACCTTTCCCAGGGCCAACAGGTGACAGTCATGCAGCAATGAGAAGCCACTGCCTCACACAGACACCTAGATGGCATTCACATCACCTTCCAGATCCAACTCAGATCTTAAGCTTGGGACATAAGTCTGGGATTCCGATGTACAGGGCACTTGTAATTTGAATGTATCTGTATATTAAGTAAGCAATAATACCCTCCAGGGTGGGCAGTATTGGGATATACCAGACCACCTAGGGGGCATAATGAAGCCCAACATATAGTCCCTGGAAGGTCCGGTATAGCCCATACCACCCACCTGGATGGTATTATTGCACTTAAAAAATGGGCTACATGTACAGTAGCATTTTTATGTAACAAATAAAACTGCCAAGAAAATAAAAAAAAAAACCTGTACAAATGATTATAAAGTTTTTTTGTTTTTTGTAAAATAGTCCCTCCACTGGTACATTTGCACATGGAGAGGACACTGCAGTCTTTCACAATTGCTTGCCTGCAGAGACTTTCCTCACTCCACCCCCCAACAAACACACGCCCCGTCACTCTCAGTTGCTTCCCTGCAGACACTTTCCTCCTTCCCCAAAACGCACAGACACATGGACTATGCTCCATTTTTTCTCTTTATTGACACCATTTCATTACCTCCCAGGTGCTCTGTTTACTATGTGATGATGGGCATACCTCTCAACAGCCAAGAAGGACTGTACCGAGATCAGGAAGGATGTCTGTGTGGGGTCAGACAACAGAAATGCAGAAGCAGTAGGTTACTTTTTTTTTTTTTTTTAAATGTTGAAGCCAGTGTATTTTTGTGTTCTTTCTTGTTGTTTCTCAGCAGGGAAAAGAGCAAGGGCAAACAGGGGAACAGCGCGAGACTGCCGCAGTCAGGAACAGCTGCGAATATTCTGGTAGTTTAGTTAAAAGAAAAAAAAAAGATTTGTTTATTCAGTGTGTTTATTTTACTGATTAAATGAATTTGTGTGGGTAGCCTAGCATGTTAAAAAAAAGTTGATAACGGTGATTGGTGACTGGGGGGGTCTCACTCGCTAAGCTAAGGGAAACAAATGGCTGCCAGTTTTCAAATGGAACATGGCACAAGGATATCTTTAAGTAAGTGGGCACTGCCAGCTGGTACTTGTTTTCACTGAGCACTGTTGAAAAATACATGCATGCGGGCGTGGCCAGACAGCACAGATGCACCTTACAAGAGCTCCTCCAGATCACGCTTAAAAAACAAGTTTAACTCAGAAATTTACTTTCTTTTTACGATTATGGTGGGTGGGTTGCAGAAATGAATGGTGAAGATATTCCGGAAGATTAAGAATTATGGTGAGTACGCAATTGGCATATCTTCTAAGAATCAGTTTTCACTATTCATTACTGTATGAGTCAAAGTGCCAAGCTTACCACCAGAGGACAGTGTTGGCTCACCCTGAGTGAAAAAGGCGGTTGCCTCAGCTTCTCGTGGGGGAGAACCACAAAGAGACAGGGGCCCCTTATGGGTCTGGCGAGGCCCGAGACTGGTCAGGGCAGGCAGAGGCTCCTGTGGCATGGGAGCAGGAAGGTACTCTGCAAGCTCACACCTGGCTTTGTGAGAGAAGAAATGAGACCCATGCAATAGTGAAGCACTCACCCTGCGCTGGGCCAGGGGTGGCAACTAGGAAAGACAAAGCCACGCCATCTGTCTGATGCAGACTGTAGTTCCCACCAGCCTGGAGGCCAACTCACTGGCATCATAAGATGCCCTCACTTGGTGCCTCGCCAACTCCAGGCCCTGGGTGGAAAGATATATGGCCTGTCTGGTTGCCTCACAATCTGGCAAAGATGCTAGGAGTTGCCCCAGTGTTGACCACAGGTTCCTGATATATATATATATATATATTTTTTTTTCCCTGATATATGTCACCTGGTGTGCCTGGAACAGGGTGCATGCCACCGAGAAGACCTTTCGACCACAGGCATCAAACTCTGCGGTACAATCATACACTGGGTGCTTGTGCCAAGAGAGGGTGTCAAGGAGCTGGAACCCAGAAAAGAGGTATGACATGACTCCTGGGGACCCCACAGGTGCACAGTACCTGCGATGGACATCCCTTGGGGCTGGGGAGGGGGCAGAGGGATGGAGCAAGACATCTCTAGATGCCTCCACAAAGGACCTAGGCCACGGAGATATGCCTGTAGATTCATGACTGTACTCCCCAAGGAAGGGCAGTGTCAGATGGGCAGGATTGCGGCCTAAAAAAAATGGCAGATTCACAGCCCCTTCATCGTCTCTGAAAGGAACTGCTGGTAGTGAGGATACTCAGCATCTGAGGAGATATCAAGGGAAGCATGGCACTGAGACTCCATTATTTGGAGTATCAGTGGGCAATCGATCTTAAGAAGATTGAGTTTTTGTCTCAATCGATTGCTGTGGCAGGAAATCGTCCAGCTATGCTGTTCTGCACTGTAGACAGTTGGCTTAATCCATCCTGTCTGCAGTCTGAGACAGCATTTTCTGCAGAAAAGTGCAAGCCGTTTGGGCAGTTCTTTTCCAACAAGGTGGCCTCTATCAGGGCATGTATTACCTCCTCTGGTCCAGTTCTTTCTGGGGGAGATCGATCTGCTGGTGAAGATCGTTTGCTAAGTTGGAGTGAATTTCAGCTGGTTTTGATGGACGAGGTTCTCCGAGTGCTTGCCAACATGTGTCCCACCACCTGTGTTCTGGACCTGGGTCCAACATGGTCTGTCATCAGCTGCTTGGATTTCCTGGGTCCAGTGTTTGTGGAGATCGTCAATGGGTCATCAAGTGAGGGGGTCTTTCCTGCGTTTCTGAAAGAGGCTGTAGTGAAGCGCCTCCTTAAAAACCGACTATCAACCCTGACATTCTTTTGAACTACAGGCCCATCTCTAATCTTCATTTTTAGGGAAGCTTATTGAGAAGATGGTGGTTGACCAGTTGGTAGAGCACCTGGAGACTTTGTCCATCTATAAACCTCTCCAGTCAGGTTTTCGGCCCCGGCACAGTACTGAGACGGCTTTGGTCAGGGTGGCACATGATCTCTTCATGGTGAGGGACCAAGGGCACTGTACCATTCTGGAGCTCTTGGACCTGTCTTCAGCATTTAACACAGTAGATCATGGGGTGCTTTTGGACCGTTTGAGGAACTATATGGGCGCTACTGGAGCAGTTCTGTTATGGTTTCATGCATACTTAACCAGCAGATCGCAGCACGGTGTCCTTAGGAATATTTTCTCCGGACCTTTTGTTCTGCCTTGTGGCATTTCTCAAGGCTCTATTTTGGTGCCCCTGTTGTTCTCCATGTATATGCTGCTGCTGGCAGAAATCATTAGGCGGTACAATTTGCGGTTTCACTACTACACAGATGATAACCAGTTGTACCTGTCCTGTGCCCTAGAGGACTTTTTCGCCCCACTGAGTTGGTGTTTAGCTGAGATTAATGACTGGATGTCTGCCCACTGGCCATGTCTCAACCCTGGCAAGACAGAAGTTATGATGACAGAGCCTGGTAGTGGGGGTATTTTCGCTGACAGGAGACACCCTGCCTCACTGGTTGATGGATGTCCCGTCAGTGATAAATGCAGTTAATTCAATTCAATTTTTATTTCACCAGGATATCACCATTGAGACAACTCATTTGCAAGGAGGTCCGGGAAGGATAATAGGGATATATCAGAACAGTACACAGGGTTTTAAATAATTGATTAGCAGTTTTTTCTTGGGACAATACTAACTGTGCAGAAAGTATTTATACAGGTTTTCTAGAAGTGTTACGTTTGTTAAACACAGTGAGGCAAGTGCTATGCATTTTCACAATGTTTTAGAACTTTTATGAGCAAAATGCTAATCAATTTTTGGAGTTAAATAAAACCCTGGTATAGAATAATTATAATCAGTACAAGAGCAATAAACGCATACAAAAGAAATGAAAATTACGTACCTACCGTAATTCTTGATCTTCTTGGACGAGTCTCCACCACTCATTCACACTAGTGGGATTAGCGCCGGAGGCGCTAGGACCCATCGGGAGCAAACTTTTTGCTGGAGGGTCGGCACGAGAGATGGCGCTAAGAGCCGGCGCCCATGAAACCTTGGCACGCGGCAATGACTGTCTGGGCGACGACCCTCCAACCGCCTCAGTACCTTTTTACCAAGGAGGTGCAGCGCAACTAGCGTAAAGAGTAAATCTAACCTTAAAAAGCGGACATAAGATAGTCCGTGCGACCCGTGTAAGAAGGGTCAGCAAAGAAGTCTTCACGGCCTAAAGATTTGAGGAGTGAAGACCAACACAGCGGTGAGCTCGGGGGATGGAGGGTGGGCGTGTGAATGAGTGGTGGAGACTCGTCCAAGAAGATCAAGAATTACGGTAGGTAGGTAATTTTCATATCTTCCTGGACATAAGTCTCCACCACTCATTCACTACTAGGGATAATACCAAGCTGATAATCCCCAAAGAGGGCGGCAGGAGAGCCAGAGCTCACGCGACTAGATAGAAGTCCATTAAGGATAGTTCTGCGAATGCAGAATGCGCCTGGCATGAACATCCAGTGCATAATGCTTAAGTATGCACTGAGCTCCAGGTGGGCGTTGCAGATATCTGCAATTGGAACATTCCGAATTTCCGCTAGGGATGCCGCGACTGCCCTAGTAGAGTGAGCGTACACTCTACCTTCTAATTTAACTTGAGCCATGGAATAGCAATGTCGAAGGCATGCCACTAACCATGATGAGATGCATCTGATAGCGACAGGTTGACCCAGCCGGGTGTCGCTGAAAGAAACAAGAGTTGCTGAGTCTTGCGAAAATTCTTGGTTCTATCTAAATAGAACCTCAAGGCTCTCTTAACATCCAAGGAATGAAGAGATCGTTCCCCTTCATTTTGGAAATTAGCCAAGTAAGAGGAAGTACCAGAGGTTGGTTTAGATGGAATTCTGACACAACCTTGGGAAGAAATTAGGATGAGTACGGAGAACTACCTTGTCTTTATGGAATACAGTATCGGAGGGTCCGTAACCAGGGCATGTATCTCAGAGACCCTGCGGGCTGAGGTAATGGCCACCAGGAAGGCAGTCTTCCAGGTAGAAATTTTAGCTCACAGGTAGCTGAGGTTCGAAAGGCTTCCGAGTGAGCATGTCCAGCACCAGGTTAATGTCCCAGGCTGCAACTGGACGCTTAACAGGGGGTCTGGTATGAAGAATCCCCTTAAGAAATCTCTTCACCATAGGTAACTGAGCCAGAGTCAAGGAAGAAACAGGCTCATGGAACGCTGAGATGGCACTAAGGTGAACTTTAACTGTGGAGTACTGGAGACCTGAGTTTGATAGGTCCAAGAGATACTCCAGAACCCTGTCAGGAGGACAGGAAAAGGGATTCCAAGAGGACTTTGCACACCACAGAGAAAAACGTTTCCATTTGGAAGCGTACGTTTTTCGGGTGGCTGGCTTCCGAGCAGCCAGAAGGATGTCTGAGACTCTACGAGAGACGTCGAACCGATTCACTTCTACCTCTTCAGGAGCCAAGCATGAAGGTGAAGTGATTTCAGGTTGGGATGGACCAACGAACCCTGAGTCAAAAGGTTGATTTGCAAGGAAGTGGTCTCGAGAGGCTGCCAACATACTGTTGAGTGAGAAACCATAGTTGCGAGGCCAGGAGGGAGCAATGAGAATCATTTTGGTCCCCTGAGACTCGAACTTGAGGAGTACTCTCTGGATTAGAGGAGCGGTGGAAAGGCATAAAAAGCGTTTTGTCCACACGCAGCCTGAGCGCATCCTGACAGAAAATGCCAGGCCCTGGATTTCTGGAGCAGAAGAGAGGCAGTTTTGCGTTGAGTGGGGATGCAAAAAGGTCCAGGTCTGGAGTCCCCCACTCTTCGAACAGTGACCGAGCTACAGCTGGATCGAGAGACCACTTGTGAGGGTCTGCCTCCGTTCTGCTGAGGTGATCTGCTAGGTCGTTTTGTATACCTGGCAGATAAACCGCTTGAATCAGAGACTTGTGCTCCAAGCACCACTCCCACACCCTCATTGCTTCCCTGCAAAGGGAGTAAGAATGAGCACCGCCTTGCTTGTTGATGTAATACATCACAGCTTTGTTGTCCGCTTGAAGGAGAATGTTCTTGTGACAAAGGATATCCTTCAGAGCTCGGATTGCATGAGGACCGCCCTCATCTCCAGGACATTTATGTGGAGATGAGTTTCGAACTGAGTCCATACACCTTGAGTGTGGAGGGAGTGACAGTGAGCTCCCCATCCCATTAGCGATGCGTCTGTGGTGATGGAGATCTGATGATCCGGGGGAGCAAAGGGGAACCCTTCCAGGAGATTGCTGTCTTGAGACCACCAGGTGAGAGACCTTCGAAGGGGCTCCGTCACCTTGATGGGATAAGACTGGGGTGGAGGTCGGAGACCACTGAGTGGAGAGCATCCATTGGGTGGTTCTCATGTGCAACTGGGCCAGGGTACAGTGAACACGAGAGGCGCATGAGACCCAACATCACGTTGCATCGAGAGCTGCAACCGATTGGTTCTCCCGATGTAACGGGCCATCCGAAGGATATCGAGTCTTCTGTCCTCTGGAAGGAAAGCCTTGTGGAAGAGGTGTCTAGAAGCGTCCCTATGAAAGGAGCCTCTGGGAGGGCTGCAGTTGTGATTTTCAAATTCAGCAGAACTCCCATGGACGTAGAAGGCGAGAAGTCATTTGGCACGGCTTCCAAAGTCCCTTGGCTGGAAGGGCTTGCTAGAAGCCAATCGTCCAGGTAAGGGAAACACTCGAGTCCGATCTTCCTGGATTCGCGAGAACTGCACAACACTTTGTAAAACTCGCGGCGCCGAGGATAGCCAAAGGGCAGGACTCTGAACTGATAATGCTGACCCAAAGCTACAAACCTGAGGAACTGCGGTGGGTCGGGTGGATGAGGATATGCTGGTAGCGTCCTGCATATCCAGGAGGCCAGCCAGTCGTGCTGATGCAGCAAGGGTAACAGGGTACCTAGAAATCATTTGAATTTCTCCTGGGAGAAATTTGTTTAACTTCTGAGGTCTAGAATGGGCGCATTCCCCAGATTTCTTTGGAACCAGAAAGTAATGGGAGTAGAACCCTGTGTTTACATGAATCGGGGCACCAGTTCTATTGCCCTGTTGTTTAGAAGGCCCTGGATCCGGCGGTGAGAGGTCTGACTGAGGGCCGACAACCTGGGTTGTCATCTGGGAGGACAATTCGGGGGTTTCAAGAAGTGAGAAATAACCTCATGGATTATCCGAAGGACCCATTGTCGAAGTTATGGACTTCCACTGGTTGTAGAAGTACATCAGACGACCTCCACCGGAGAGAAGTTCCACCTCGGGCAATGTGGATGGAACTTGGGCCAGCAATTCATAAGGTGGCGCTGGGGCTTTCGGCCCCTCGCGCTCTGCTGCATCTTCTTTTGAGGTTGGGCAGGTTGGCTTTTATGGAAGCTTCCTCTGCCTCGAAAGGACTGGCGACTATGAAACTGCGTCTGTTCACATGCCCCGAGAGGGGTAGGCGGAGAGTCTGGCCAACAATGGCGATCTAGTCTTCTGAGTGGCCTCCAAGGCTTACTCCACCTGAGGGGCCAAAAGATAGGAGCCATCAAAGGCAGCGCCATTACCTGCTGCTGAACATCATTCGTGAAGCCAAAGTGCAGCCAGGAATGGCGCCGGTACAAATACCTGCGCCGCTGAGCGAGAAGCAGTGTCGAGCGTCCATGGCGGCTTTGATCTGTTGGTTATTGGACTCAATACCTCTAATAACGGTCAGAAGAAGCTCTGACTTGAAGTCGAATCTGGAAGAGCTTCAACCATTCTTTTCATAGGAGTGCCACAGGATATACTCATACTAGAAAAATAGCCTTGATAACTGTCAAGCATACTTAGAGTGGAGGCAGCAAAGACTCTCTTACCTAATGTATCAATCTTATGAGACTCTTTGTTAATAAATTCGAGCTGTAGTAGTTTGAGGAAAAACGACCTTGTCATTCTCTGCCAGGACTACAATAGGATCCTAAAGGCTTGGGATGCCAAAATGGGGCGATCCTTGGGGCTGAATACTTCTTATCAATGGATTTAGCCACTGAGGGAATAAGACAGGATTATTCCATACCATTTGAGACAGCGTCTCAAAGGAAAACTGGATCGGAGGAGTCAAATCCGTAGGGATCTCGAAGCATGAAGATACTGAGTCTTAATATCTTCCAGGATCGATGTCTGTAGTCTGGAGAGAAAAGAGTGGATCTCAGGTTCCTCAACAGAGACTTAAGGACAGGTCCTCGACCACAGGCTCTGTAGCAAAGAAGATCCTGTTTCCTCACTTCATCACCCAACCCGAAGGTCTGGGTCAGGCTCAACATCATCTCCTGATGGTCCAGGAAGGACTGTTTGGACAGGAAAGGGTGAATTAGGAGAGGAGGAAATAGCAGAGAAACAAGGAGAGTCCCGGGGCCCCGGCGCCGAGAGGCAAAGCAGGTTGGCAGCACCTTGGAGCTGCAGCACCGCCGCGAAGCGCCCCTGATTACAGCGCCGCCGGCAGGCGCCACCAGACCAAACAGCGCCGCCCGACCAGCGGCGCTGCCAAATCAGCAGCGCCGCCAGACCGCGGCACCGCCAGGCAGCTCTTGAGACCCGCCTTGGCCGCGGATGGCACTGGGCAGCGGCACAGCAGCGCCCGGCAGGCCCAGCAGACCCAGCGGAGGCGCGGGAACACCCAGGAACCTGGAAAGCTAGAGAAGGAAAAAAAACAGGAGATAAGGGCATCGGTGTGGCCCCCTGCGCCGCAGCCATGTGAGGGGGGAACACCTAAGCGCGGAGTCGCTGGCACCGAAGAAGGTGCCGCGCAACTAGGAAGGTCCAACCGCCCTACCAGATCGCCGGAGGAGCCCGAGGGCTCCATGGCAACCGAGCCAGGCAGAAGAACCAACCTCCGAGCCCATCGCTCCATAACAGCGGCCCACTGATGAAACTGCTCATCTGGAGCCCTACCTATAGGCGGGAAGGGGCTCCGATGTCGAGGACGACGGTCACGGGAAGTTGGCAACTCCGAAGAGGAGACTGGCAACTAGCTACGATAACCGACCGCGACGCCGCGCAGACATACCAGAGGGCGACCTCAGTGATGCCTTCTTTGACCTGTGGGTCAAGAAGAGCTCGAGGCCGAACGGTGCCCGAATGCGACCGTTTATTTTTATGCTGGCGGAGGACCGCCCATCCCGGGCATCGGGCTGACGGTTAGCCGGAACCCCACTGAGGAGAAGGAGGCTGACCCGGACCCAGCCCGGCTGACTGAACAGCTTTCGCACGAAGTCTCCCTACCGTCACCTGACTGCTCATGGTCGACTCCGTCCATGAGCGAGACTTCTTCAAGTAAGTTAAATTTAAAATATTAGAAAAATTTAACGAAAATAGAATAAAATTAGCGATACTACTATCGTGATAATGTTACAAAAAATAAACTGAAAACTATAGCTAGTTTGAAGTTTGACTCCCGATAAAGCGGCGTTGTCACTGAAGCGCACTTTCGGCGGTGGGAAAAAGGAACTAGAGGCGGTTGGAGGAGATCGTCGCGAGATAGTCATTCCCGCCGAACTCGCTGGCTCGCGGCGCCGCCTCACGGGCGCCATCTCACCGACCCTCCAGCAAAAGTTTGCTCCGATGGGTCCTAGTGCCTCCGGTGCTAATCCCACTAGTGTGAATGAGTGGTGGAGACTTATGTCCAGGAAGATCACAACAGTACAGAGTAATAACAATAGGTACAAGACAATAAATGCATACAATTAGTTTACAACTCAAAAAGGGGAAAAATACATATCTAGCCTGGAATATAAGGCACCATGCTACAGGGATGACAAAAGGGGAAGCAATATTTGCATAGAAGTGTTTTGGGGAAGGGGAGCACAGCTGGTGATAGAGATGGGGGCAAAGGGAGTGTATATGGATAGTGAAGAATAGGGAGCATGAGGCCTTTGGAGTGGGACAAGACAAGAAGAAAGAAGACAGGTGTGAAGGGTATGCAGAAGTGAAGGAATTAGAGAAATAGAGGGAGACAAAAGTACAGAATGACGACCCCAGATTAAGGATCTCGGCGTTATTTCCGATGACTGTCTTGAACTTGAAAAACAGGTTTCTTCGGTCATCAGAACCGTTTTTTTCAATCTCCGGAACACTGCCAGGATCCGTCCGTTCCTGACTCTTACTAACCTGCCTATGGTTATCTATGCCTTTGTTACCAGCAGACTTGATTACCGTAATGCCCTGTTCCTAGGGTTATCTGGAGGTTTGATGCGTCGAGTGCAGCTAGCGCGGAACGCCATGGCCAGGATGTTCACGGGTACTCTATGAGGGATCATGTCATTCCTGTTCTGTGTGCTCTGCATTAGCTGCCTGTGAGTGCGTGCATCACCTTCAAGATAGACTTGTTAACATACAAGGCCCTACTTGGTTTGGGACCTGACTACCTTAAAGAGCTTCTGGTTCCGTACTCTCGTATCCACCCTCTATGCTCCTCCGAGGCTGGCCGGTTGGTCATACCATCCTCCCATTTATGGAGATCGGCAGATAAAGCATCCAGTCTGGCTGCACCATTACTCTGGAACTCTCTCCCACCATGTATTAGAGCAGCCAGCATGGTGGAGGCCTTTAAAGCCTCTTTTAAAACGTATTTATTTGAAAACGTTTTTAATCTTATATGACTTTATGTATTTATTGGGATGTTTTAGTCTATTTTTTTTTTAACCTTTACGTTTATTATTATATAATAGACATACAGTCACATTCACTGACTTTGGATTTAGCACAAATACATTCTATAACCGAGAGGGCGCCACTCCTCTTAATACATTCTATTAGTTCACCCAAAATTAAAAGATACATCATATGGGGGTAACACTAATATAAAATCCAGTAGTTAATATCAATCAAAATTTAAAGACTGTGGGATGAGCCCATGAGCTGCACGGTATTAATTCAAATAGCTCATTGAATGTTTCAGTCCTTATACCTTCATCCCCCACATGGGGCAGAAGAGATTCACCATGCAATAGCAAATGTAAGAGCACAGTAAAGTAAAAAATATTAAACAATAGAGGCTCCAGCTTCTCCCGGAGATACAATTTCAACATAGTTCACCGAGCAATCAGTTTAACAGAACTCAGCGTATGATTACGTGCATCAGCTTGTGCAGTTAAAATGATAACGCTCTAAAAAATAAATGACACAAGTATTTTGATATATACTGGGCTAGGCACACTACAACAAAAAGTTACTCACCACTGTAATCTTCTTTCTTCCAAGGGGTTCTTTAGCATCAGTAACTTTAGCACTTAGCTAGCTAGGTGCAACTGCCCCGGAGGTATGCCTTTAAGAGGATTTTTATTTAAATGAGTTTAGGGCCATAGCCAATCAAAAAGCAGGAGGGGGAGTGAGCTGAGTGAGAGCTGTTGAAGGCTTCAGAATTTTTTCCAAGGAAAACGAGGGCACACGCCCCAAAAAAGAATCAACAGGATTAAAAAAACATGCAAATGTCCACAAAAGTGGAAACAGAAACAACAACATGAGTTAAAAACTAATCAATAAGAAACTCCAAATTTGGTAAGAAATGTGATAAAGAGCCCTTCTCCGACAGGTGAACCGGGGAGGAAGGGTGGGAGCTTACTAATGCTAAAGGACCCCATAGAAGAAAGAAGATTACTGCGGTGACTAATTTTTTCTTCTTACCCCAGGAGTCCTTTAACATCAGTAACTTTAGCAGACTACCAAGCAGTACCGAGTGGGAGGTGGGCAGAGAACCAACTTAGGAAAGAGGCTCTGCAGAACCGCTGTCTCAACTTTGGCATCAGATCTGGTCTGCACATCCAAATTGTAGGGTTTCACAAAGGTGTGCACCGATTTCCAGATAGCTGCTTTGCAGACATCCAGGAGGGGAATGTCTCTTGCTGCTGCAAGCGAGGCTGCAGTGCCCCTGGTGGAATGGGCCCTGAGCCCCATTGGAGGTTGGTGACCAGCTTTCTCATAACAGAATCTAATACAAGAGACCAACCAATGAGAAATAGTTCTCTTGGTAGCTGGTCTTCCTCTGCCTACATCCCCACAGGTGAGGAACAACTGAGTGGAAGAGCCTCTGGACTGTCTAGTATGCTCTAGGTAGTAAAAGATGGCTCTTTTCACATCCAAGCTGTGGAGCTTTTGCTCACCAGGAGTGGATTGCTCAAGTAAAGAAGAGAGGCAGAGTAATGGACTAGTTCAAGTGACACTCTGAAACCACATTTGGCAGAAATGTCTAATTTGTCCTGAGCTCAACTTTATTGTTGTGAGGGATGATGTAATTTGGCTCAGTGCACAGGGCATGTAGCTCTGAAATCCTGCTGGCTGAAGTAATGGCTACCAGGAAGACTGTCTTCCAAGTTACAAACTTGATATGGGCAGTGGACATAGGCTCGAAGGAAGGATTCATGAGCCTGTCTATGCAAAGGTTCAGGCTCCAAGGAGGGACTGGTTCCCTGATTGGAGGCTGGAGGTGCAAGAGGCTTTGGAAAAACTGTTTAAATATGGCGTGGGAAAAAACAGATTTTTTTCTTTCCCACCGAAACGTAGGCCGAAACTGCCACCAAGTGTAGCTTGAGGGAAGATGGGTTCAAGCCTGACGCCTGTAAGTGTACCAGGTAATCTAGCAGCTGAGGGTATGAAGTTGAAAGGGGTTTGACCTTTTTGCTCTTGCACCAGAGGAAAAACCTTTTCCATTTGGCTGCATAAGTCTTTTTAGTGTTCGTTTTTTTTAGCCATTTTCAGTATCTTAAGGACCTGTTCAGAGTAATATAAGGATGGAAACTCTAGCTCCTCAAGAACCAGGCCTTGAGGTGAACAGAGTGTATGTCTGGATACTGGGAGTGAGCTGGAGGCAGGTGAATGGGCCTGCTGCAGGACATTGAGAGAAGGAGAGGGTACCAGGCTTGCATGGGCCAATCCGGAGCCACCAGGATCATTGATGCAGGCTGTTGTCTGAGTTTCAGCAAAACCCTGAGTATCAGGGGAAAGGAAGGGAATGCGTATAGGAACCTTCCTTCCTCCTAATGAACCAAGATGCCTGCTGCATGCTGTACCTGTTGAGGAGGAGTAGGCAGAGCAGGCACTCTAAATTGCCGCTGGAACGGTTTAGAAAAGGTATGCCACTGTTGCCTCAAAATTTTTATTTTAGAGTGCTTACCGGACTTTCTTGTGCGGTCTTCTTGGTCTCCCCAGTCTCTCCCTTCTATTTTTCAGCCTGTTTAACCACAGCAAGTCCTGGGCGATGGTGCAGCGCTGTGGCGAGCGCTGAGAAGAAACTCCTTCGGGTGGATTGGGAGGAAGAGTGTCCAGTGGAGTGTACGGGAGGAAAAGGAGCTTGTGTCTCTAGAGTTGGAAAAGAACTTGGGAGAAGTGAAGATTTGACCGGAGACTTGTGGACTTGTGGCGTGGTGGAGCAACGGAGCCGGGGAATGGAAGAGCCGAGGAGCCGTGGAGGGCGGTGAAGCTGGGGAGTGGTGGAACTGTGGTGTTGTGGAGTGGTGGACTGGAGTGCTAGTGCTGGTGCACTTTGAGTGTTTTCGAAGAGTTCTGGACCTTTGAAAAACTGTAAAAGCTTGGGAAAAAAGCTGGTCAAAGTTTGTATAGTGTCAACAATAGTGATAGCAATAAGTGAAGTGAAGTGTGGAAAGCCGTATACCAAAAACCGACAAACTGACAAACTATCAAAGCCCTAACATTAAAGCTGAAGCTAAAGTGCTTTTTTTGGTGGGGGTTAAAAATAGGTATTTACAGTATTTTTATAATACTTCATTGAGTATTGTGTAATATACTTTAAATTTAATTTAGATTAGGAAAGTTCTGGGTTAGAACTGCAATCTGATTGGCGGTATATTAGTTGTCACTATTATGTCACTGGTGTCTAGACAGATTACACGAGCTCAACCTACACGCACTACGTAACACGTAAACGTGGGTAGTAATTTAATTTAAACCACGTTTACAGTCGGTAGATAGTGGAGTTAGTGCGCAGGCTCTGCGTTTTTTTGCCATTAAAACAAGAGCTTGTGTTGTAGTGAACTGAGAACTGTGATTCAGTAAAGTTCGACCCTTCTTATTGCCACCGGTTCCTGAAATATGTTGCAAGCACTTTCAGCTGGCAGTAGAGTTTAAAGATCATAAAGAAAGCTGCGTAACACGCCACTCATTACAATTAGAAAGTGGTAGAAGGTGGATAATCTTGTGATAATCATCTTAAATACCACAAACTAACTACCAAACAACAGCTTGGAAGGTAACTAGAAGTATTGAAGTTTGTCTTCCTGTACCTTCGGTTTTTCTTGGTCGTTTTTTATTTTCTAAATATTTTTTAAATATACAGCGAGCCTTTTTTAATTTATGTTAATTTATTTATAGATGTTGTCGGAGTTTAAACTCGACCAGAATAGAAGTAAAAGAGTACAATTTGGAGAATATCCGGCCGGTGGGCCAAGTACACTTCAGGATACGGGCACATTTTTAAGAGAACTTGTGGAAAGGCTCCTGTTATAAATTTTAATTTAAAAGTAAAATTGATAGAAAAGAATTTCTGTTTTTTATTTTTAAATCGCAGTGCCGCTGGGACAAAGTCGGAACATAAAGAAAAAAATAGACGAACTACAAAAGTAGAATATATAACCCAGGAAGAAATATAGGAAGAAATAAAGTGAACCTACAGTGATAGCTAAAGAGAAAAAACTAAAAGGATTAAAGAACAAATCTAAAATTTGGAAAGGGTCAACCGGTTCTTATACTTAGGAACTAAGAATTTGTCTGACGCAGCTAGCTCTGTCAGACATTTTTAGGGAACTGTACAAGAGAGATTAGGGTATTTGAAAGTGTAAAGTCTGAATGTTTGAAGGTTGGAAGTAGTAAAGAAGCTCCTTATGAGGAAATTTTAGATTATTATTATTGCTTGGTGAATTATCCATTTCTTGTATAAACTATTTTTAGAGTATATTGTAAGTGTTGCACTCCTTTTTTGCTCACCCTAGATAGCATAGAATATAAAGAAAGTAAATAATGATGACTAGGTTATTGAGAAAAAGAATAAATGCAAATCCTGTATGTTACAAAAACCAGAAAAAGAAACTAAAGTTTAGAAGGAAAAGTAAAGAGAACAGAGAGGAAAATTACTAGCTATATTTTAGCCCCAGGAAGTCAAATAAATCTTGTAGGGAAACATAAGACCTTAAGAATTCAAGATTCAATATTTCTCCCCATAAGTCAAATAAATCTTGTAGGGGAAAAGGAGACCTTAAGAATTCAAGGTTCAATCTTTCCCCCCATAAGGCAGTCTTGTGGGGGCAGTCTTTACAGACTTAACCAAGGCCTTCGACACAGTTAATCACCAGCTCCTCCTTAATCAACTCTCTCTAACTGGGCTCTCCCCAATTCATTGTCCTGGTTTACAAGCTATCTTGGAGATAGAACACAATGCGTGAAGATTTCCAACGCTATCTCAGACCAAAAACCAGTTCGGTCTGGTGTACCCCAGGGCTCAATTCTGGGTCCCCTCCTATTCAGCATCTTCATTAACAATGTACCATCTGCCTGCCACCTGCGCATACTGCTCTATACAGATGACGCTTTCATTTCTGCAAGTCACCCTGACCCGGACGTGCTCGAAAGCAACCTACAGAGAATGGTTTCCTGGACGTCAAGCACTGGTTCTCCAAACAGAAACTAGTGCTAAACTACAAGAAGACAAAAGTCCTGTTGTTCTCCTCTGCCCGCAGTAGATACAACGGACATGCTCTCACTATCAGAAATAGCCGAGATGACCCCCTTGAACAAATACAGAACTTCAAGTACTTTGGGGTCACCCTAGATAGTCACCTCACCTACACACCCCACATTGAAAATGTAGCCAGAGCCGTCAATGCTAGGATTGGTCTTCTCTATTGATTTAGAAAGTGTCTAACACCTGAAGCTCTCAATCTGGCTATTCACAGTTCGGTGCTCTCTATTATCAACTATGGCTTTGTCATTTATGGAGCTGCTACCGATACTGCTCTCAAAAGGATCACTGTTGTGGTAAACAAGGCTTGTAGACTCCAAATAGGGGCATCCCACCTCACCCACACCTGTGATCTCTATAAACAGACTGGATGGCTCAATCTACCTGGGAGAATTAAATACCACACCTGCCTTCTCACTAAAAAGATTCTACTTGGGTTCATGCCAAAGGGTCTGTGTTGTCTGCTTCACAAATCTCCAAAGACCCAACATATGCGCACCTCATCCACTGAACTCCTACTAGTCCCATGGTGCCGGACTACGCAATGCCAATGCGCCTTCGGTAGGAGAGTGCCTTCCTGGTTCAATGGACTCCCCAATAGTCTAGCTACCCCTTCCTAAACTTGGAGAGTTCAAACATAAGCTCCGAACCCACCTCCTAACTGAAAACATCTGTGATTACTCCACCTAATTTCCAGGTCCCTTTCAGGACCTCCACTAGTCCACCCCCCAACTTCTTGGACCTCCCCTCACTGACACTTCTATCACCCCCATCTTACCACCCTCTTCCCTGCCTTTGCCCCTCTCCCCCCCCTTTCTAAGGCTCTTTCCTTCCCCTATCGTAGTTGCAACTTTACAAGGCTGCATAGATGCTCCTCTCCCTGTTGGTCCCCCACCTCCTACTTTTCTTCCCTCTGCCGCTGATCAGGTTTTGCTTCATGTGTATATAACTGAAGCTTAATTATCCTATACTATAATGTAACCACATGTACATCTGTTCTGAAATATTCCGTATGACTTGTCTGTTTCCCTGCAACTGTTTGTAACCCTCCATACTGACATGGAACCTTTGTAAATGAGCTGCCTGGCGCTCAAAGGTATTTGTAATGTGAGAATGAATAAATAAATAAATAAGTTCTTCCCCTCCAAAAAATGGATAAATTAAACTGTTAACTATCAATGAGCATCCACTGATGAGATCTATAAGGATACTTGAAACAGAGAATGGAGGAACGTTTTCACAAGGAGAAGAGTTAGAACAGAACGAAGAAAAAGAGCAACAGATTCAGAGAAAGGAGGGGAAGTATAACACACAATAGTCTGAGGTATACTTAGGAAAGGAAAGAGAGCAACAGATTCTAAATAAAGATCTGGAGCAAGGAAACGTTAGAGATGCCCCAGTGCTTCACACCTTTGTGATTTTGACACTTATCTTACTCCATAATGTGCAGAGACTTAAATTAGATCCTCCGTCTAGATTTCCACCAGATACATCACACCTAATTCAGAATAACACAGGAGAAAATTTAGAAGATGCATATGTGGGGGTAGGGATGAGCAAGGAAAGTAACAGCATGAATGAAAATGAATTAAGAGAGTCCCCTTTATTGGAATTTTTAAAAGAAATAAAGAATGGGATTCTTTTAAATAATGAACTGCTGATCAATCTTACAACAATGCTCAGCAGACAACTGATAAAGAATGCAGAGGGTGAAAAGGATACTACTCTTGAAGAGACAAAAGATAAAGAACATGGAAAAGGGGACAGAAAGGAATATAATCAAAAGAGAAACATAAAGGCTACAACAATAGAAATTGGCACTAAAGAAAAAGGGGAGATAGAGAAATTAGTGCAGAACTTACAGGGAAATAAATCAACCAGAAATAGTAAAAACTTAGGGAAAAGACACAGAGGAGTAAAGGGAATGAAAAGAATGAGGAACAGAGTAAGACAAGGAAGGGAAAAAAGGAAGGAGAAAGTAGAAATGAGGAATACAGAGAGTATGAGGAAGAAGGTACAACAAAGATACATAAAGAACTGAATCGATATAAAAATAAAGGTCAAAACCCCAGTGAAGAAGGAAGAACGTTAGAAAAGACTGAAGACATTTTAAATACAGAAAAAGGGGGAGAGAGAAACAGATTGAGAAAGGAGAAAGACTATCCACAATTTTTCTTAAAGGTATACCACGAGCAAAAAATGAAAATCATGTAACTTTAAAACTGGTTATATACAATGTATGCAAAGGTATTCTGGGAAAAAGATTTCCATGGAATGACATAAATTCTACCTACAGATATGGAGGTAAAGAAAAGGCTGGATCTGTGTGGTGGTAAAAAGCAGTAATGTTAGGAAACAGCTACTGACTTTTTAAAAAACAATTTCAGGAAATAGGAATAAAAGCAAATATAACCATAGACGAGAGGAATACAAAGGAGAGGAATGATTGGCCAGAAAAGGAAAGTAATGAAAAGGATAAAATTACAAAAAAGAAAGTAAAGTCCAACAAAGGATATCTCACTACATGGAACCAGTAGTAAGTGAACATGTATTAACAACAGACATGAAGCACAAGAGAGGGATAAGAGGCAGACTGCAAAAAGGGCCCAAAAGAAATAATAGTGTCATTTTGGATGAAACTCAAAGTGAGGAAGTGCTGGATCGTTACATGGGTGTAAATTTGAGTGGAACAGAAGAAAGTGTGGAATACGTGATAGAGGAAACAACAGAAATAGAATGACAGTCTGACAATAAGAAAAGTGATATGGAAGAGCAGAAACTGCATTTTGAGTTGGAACCTAGCAGGAGCTACTGGAAAATGTAAAGATAATGGATTACCTAGGTTCCTAAATGAAATGCATATAATTATGTTACAAGAAACTTGGGTAAATACCCTAGAGGGTTGCCACCTGGAAGGATATCAAGGATGGCATATTCCTGCAAAAAAGACAAGTTTATATGGGCATCCAGCAGCGGGAATTAGTACCTTTGTTAGGATGGTACCTGGTCTAATATGTAAATGTATGTGGAATGATAAGAACTTTAACATTCTGGTTATTGAACGTACGTGGGAAAATAAGAAGAAATGGTTATTTGTAAATGTGTATTTTCCACCTGATACCACTGCTGTTCCCATTATACACTGCATATATAGACATGCAGAAATTCTAGAACCATTACAGACCCAGTATCCAGGTGTTATGATTATTGCTGCAGGAGATAATAATTTAAGGTTAGGGAAGGAACACGAGGAAAAGGGTAATAACTGGAATTTGGATGACATTTTTGAAATTCCTCCAAAGTGATCATGTGGTAAAAAGAAAAATAGAGGTGGTAATAGATTTTTAACTGAATTATGCAAATTGAATATGCGGACTGCGAAGGGGAGAGGCAGTGGGGATAAAACTGGTTTATGTACCTTTTTCTATAAAAACGGCATGAGCTTGTTGGACTATATAATTGTGGATGTATATTCCTACCAAAAGATCTGTAGTTTGGAAACTGTTGAAAACTGGCACAGTGACCATAGACCATTACAGGTGTCCTTGGAATGTCCAATTAAAATTGTTAAGGAAGGTGGGAATAGAAGACGCTGGATAGACTAGAACATGGAAGTAAAAAAAAAGTAAAAGAATATAATGGAACAGTGTAAATAAGGAACGATTAAAAGGATATGTAAATTCATCAGGAATAGAGGGACTAAAAAAAATGTTATATGATAACATTATAGACTAAATTAGATTTAGACTTTAAACAAGATCAGAAGGAAAATGTGTTTTTGGAATATCTGGCATTAGAAGAAAAAATGTACAGAGAATTGGCGAAACAGCAAAAAAAAAAAAGGCAAAACCAGAAGAGCATTCTTCGGTGCCAAATGGCAAACTTCTGCCCCTACCGCCCCTGGGACGGGATCTCTGAGGGGTGGTAGGCCTAGGTTTGGACGAGTGGCTCTGCCAGGAAGCCTTGTACTCTTCAACCTTTTTCATGTAGTCAGTGGTTATGTAATCAAACAACATGTTTTGGTCACAGGGAAAATCCACGGCCTCGGTCTGAGTGTCTGTGGTTAGACTGGTCATTTTAAGCCAGGCAAAGCATCTCACAGAGATGGCATGGGCCATCGCCCTAGAGGCTGTATCACTGTTGTCATCTGCCATGTGGAATTGGTACTTGGTAGCTTCCAGGGCAGTTTTGGTTGTATTCACCCACTTCTGCACCATAGAATCTGACCCATTAAGGGCAATGGCCAGGACAGACTTCCATAGGGCTTTCGGATATTTGGCTGTGAACGCCATGTACGAAGAAAGTCTGAGAAGCAGGGAGGCTGTGGCATACATTTTCTTTGCTATAAAGTCATTTTTCTTGGAGTCCTTGTCTGGGGGCAAGGGGGACAAGGAGACGTCAGCTTTCTCACAAGTTGCCTGTTGCACTATACTCTAATGGCTAGGGTGCGCAGACAGGAACTCAGTACCATTTCTAGACAATCTATATTTTCTCTCAATCCGCTTGTCAACCCCTGTCACCGAAGTGGGGTTTTGAAGCACTTTCATGGTATTTTCTTCTGAACACATTACAGATAGGGACGACCAAGGTCTTGGAGATTGAAAGACCTCTCATCTCCCTATAATCTTTGTCTTCATCAACATCTTGATTGGGCTCCTGCGTAGGGAGGTCCAGGGTGTCTAGCATATTTTGTATAAATGTAAATATAGAGGAGGAATCCTCCTGGTCACCCAGGGGGTCCCCAAGTGGAGGGTCTGAGATCTTATGGGGCTCAAGGCCCTCAAAATCCGTGTCAGGAGTATCATAAAAATGCTTCTCCATCATCTGCATCACCCTCACAGTCTACGGAAGAGACAACTGTGGAAGAGTACTTGCCAGCCCCAGTAAATATAGGATCCATCTTTTGTAGGGTCTGAAACAGTTGCCATGCTTTTTCCATATCTTGCACAGATGGAAGATCCTATGCAGACTTTGGTTGTGTGTTTTTTTTTTTTTTATGCTTTAAGCTGCCTGTTGTCGCGCTATTGGCTTTCCCAGGAGCAACAGGAGCATTTCTGTCTTAACAGAGTTTCTTTTTAGCCACTTCATTGGCGGCTTGATCAAGCTTCCTTTTTTCATCACTTCTATTATTTTTTTAATTTGTGAGGAACTTCATCTTTGGAAGCTTTATTTTTTGGCTGGGATCTGGAGGGTTCCTCAGCATCACTGCTTACATTTTTATTGTTAGTACTTTTAGATGGCCCCTCAACAGAAGCCGTTGATTTATCCTCAGTCATAATAATCAAAGGTTGGTTTGCTATACTGCCAGTTTAAGCAAAGCAAAACCAAGTACTGGACCTTACAAACCGAGTGCATGTTTCTGTGAAATGCCACCACCCAGTCCTGCCCCAGTTAATTACCTCTGTCTATTTTAAGTGCCTTTTTTTGTAGTACTGGGATCTATAACAATGCCAATCTTAATAGAAAGCCCAGTAATACTGATCAATTGTGCACAGGTTTCTGTTGACTGCCACTGGCCAGTCCTGTGACAGATGATACCTTAGGTTCAGTTTTTTTATTTGTATATGGGTTTCTCTGTAAATGCCAATCCTCAGAGAAACCCCTTAAATCCATTTGGGTGCCTCGCGGTAAAACCCACGAGGTCTGAGGTAAAAAACAAGGCAACTGTCACTAATTCAATTGCTCCTTTGAGAATTAGGTTAAAAAGAGAGGAACCACTGAAATTAAACACCGGCGGTAAAATTAATATAGGAAATGAACAGTCGCGGTACAATTAAAGGCAAAAGAGCGCGGTTGTGCTAAAAATAAAAAATTAGCGCGGCGCTAATGAAAATGTAAAACTTTCACTCAGCACACTATAGAAAATTAATTATGAAGAAAACTTTACCCAGATAAGCGCTAGGAGGCTGTCAACAAGGAAAGTTGAGAGGCACCTCCTAGGGCAATGTTGCTTAGTCCAGCGGAGAAAAAATTCTGAGGCCTTCAGGCAGCTCTCACTCAGCTCACTCCCCCCCCCTGTCTTTTGATTGGCTATTGCCCAAAGCTCATTTAAATAAAATTCTTTTAAAGGCACACCTCTGGGGCAGTTGCTAACTGCTAAAGTTACTGATGCTAAAGGACTCTTGGGGTAAGAAATCAAATTTATGAGCAAGTCCAGCCACAGCAGAGATCAGTCTATTGATTTTATGCCAAGCGACTGTAGAGTTTCTTCTCCCACTTCAGCTGCCTCTTGATTGCGGCCCTGTACCGACCTTGTGGTCGGAGCTCTGGGACGAATCTTGGATTTGGCTCCTTTTTTGGTCATTTTATCCTTTTTTAGGATTGCCCATTGTAACGAGGAGGTGCTGAGGCACATTTCTACATAAATTGCATGAACTTAGTTCCCAAAACATCAAGTTTTAAATTACATAAATCTCCAAAGATATGCAGAACTCTATCGGGATGCAGTCATCTTGCTCAGGCTCCACATCTCCCCTCATTTTTTATTCTATTTTAATTGTGTTTGTTGAATTTATATAGCCTAGAGAATAGACGTTTGAGAGGGGATTTGCTCTGTTTGTATTGCATTTCCAAAGATGTACAGATGTTGGATGAGCTGGGCACATGCTACTCCACTCGAAATTTCCACCTCAGGAGTCATAGTAAACAAATTTAGTTAACTTATCCACAAAACAATAGAAGTAGAGTTTTTTTTAATAATTGAATTGTGAGCATTTGGAACAAACTACCCTCAGAAATCATTGATTCTAATAGCATGGGTGTTTTTAAAAAAAAAAACTAGATGATTATTTACTGAAACAAAGAATATAATCCCCCTTGTTTAGGGGAGTCAAACATTATGGACAAACAAAGTCTTCTGTTTGACTCAAACTCCAAGTATAGTTCCAAGTATAGTCTGATAAGCGCTCTGAGCCCCTGGATAGGGCGCTATGTAAATAAAATTCGCCTTGCCTTGCATCATCTTCCTCAGAGGAGGAAGACAAAGATGATGAGGAGCTGGACTCAAAAGGGTGGTGGTGGTGTCGGGGTCTCAAGCTGGAACAGGGCCTGGTCAAGTTACCTGAAGTAGGTGGGAAAAGCACTCGCCGAAGCCCTGACCTGGTCTCAGGTCAGAGGACCTGATGGACCCGAAATCCGAGGGAGAGCAGGAGGAAAAGGTAGAGGAGGAGGAGGAGGTGAAGAAGGGTCATGGTGGACTAGTCCAGGTCCTCTGCCAGGGCTACGAGAGCATACAGGGGACCTCACGCGAGGGGAGGGCCTGGCAATCTCATCCACCAGAGAACACTCAACCATGGAGGAATGATCTAGGTGGTATCCTTGGGGGAAAACCCCAAGCGGAGAGATTGTAGACGTAGAGATACCACAGGGTAGCCCCTATCCCCACCTGTGACAGGCCTAGATGGTTCCGTTGAGGCCAGAGGATTTGAGTCAGCACTACTGCTCCTGCTAGAGCTGCCACATACTCTGGACTCAGAGCGAGCCACTGAATGAGATCTACCAGCCCCAACTTCATCTGAAAGGGCTCTGGCATGAGGCAGAACTAAACTAAATGAGTACATCAGCTCATTCTTTACAAGGGAAAAGAGTGGGTCAGTTCCGCAGAGGGGAGCACTAACAGATGGAGAGATAACAGTGGTGAGAATGTGAGAGGGCCTTAAGTCCTTGAGGACAGACAAGGTCCTGGGCCTGGATGAGATCCACCCCAGAGTCCTGACAGAACTGGCAGATGTCCTGGCAACACTTCTAATGGATTTATTCAATTCCTCCCTCCTACTGGGATGTGTATCACTGGACTGGAGGATGGCACACGTTGTGCCCCTCCATAACAGCGGTCCTAGGGATGAGCCAGGAAATTACAGGCCGGTCAGCCTGACGACAGTAGTGGGGAAACTACTGGAGACCATCTTAAAGAAAAGGCTGGTAGGGTTCCTGGAGGTAAATGGCATTCATGATGTTCAGCAACATGGATTTGTCCAGGGGATATCTTGTCAAACGAACATGGTTGAATTTTTTGACTGGGTGACAAGATCTCTGGATGGAGGTAGGCCGGTTGATGTCCTGTACCTGGACTTCAGTAAGGCATTTGATTTGGTGCTGCATGGCAGACTACTGTGCAAGCTGAGGAAACTGGGGGTGGGACTAAAAATGGTGAAGTGGATTGAGAACTGGATGACCAACAGGCAACAGAGGGTGGTGATGGCTGGGGGGGAGGGGGCGGAGTTTTCGACACCCAGAAGGGTCACTAGTGGGGTCCCGCAAGGATCTGTTTTGGGTCCACTGTTGTTTAATGCTTTCATTGTGGACATTGTGGAGGGAGTTAAAAGCAAAATAAGTTTGTTCGCTGACGACTCCAAACTAGGAGCGGTGGCGGACAGTGAGGAGCAGTGGTGGACAGTGAGGAGTGGTGGTGGACAGTGAGAAGCGGTGGCGGACAGTGAGGAGTGGTGGTGGACAGTGAGGAGCGGTGGTGGACAGTGAGGAGTGGTGGATGACTCCTCAGGAAGACCTAGAAAGACTTGAACAGTGGTCAGGCACATGACAGCTGGGGTTTAATAGTAGGAAGTGTAGTGTACTGCATTTGGGGGCTAGGAATCCTGGGTACAGCTACCATTTCGGAGGGTACAGCTGACAGTCTCTGAGGAGGAAAAAGATCTAGGAGTAGTGATCACGGACAAAATGAATCACACAGAACAGTGCAGAAAAGCAGCAGCAAAGAAAAACAGAATGCTGGGGTGCATTGCTAGGGGGATCACTTCAAGGAGGGAGGAGGTTATCCTGCCACTGTACAAATCTTTAGTAAGGCCGCTCTTGGAGTAATGTGTGCAGTTCTTGCATCCTTACTTAAAGAAGGACATCATGTTCCTAGTTAGAGTCCAGAGGAAGGCATCAAAGATTATCCAGGGATAACACACAGACTTCCCACTTGCAATTATGAACATTGGGTGTGCCACTCTCGAACTTGTTCGGCACTTTAAATACCTAGGCATCACTATTGATTCCACCCTATCATATGCCGAGCACATTGACATTACTGCAAGGCCATCAGTACCAGAATTGGGATCCTGTATTGGCACAGGCACTGTCTCACACACGAAGCCCTGAGCACTGCCATCAATAGCTCAGTTGTCTCACTCATCGATTATGGGCTGATGATCTACGGATCTGCAACAGACACAGCCCTCCACCATATCTCAACTGCAATGAATAAAGCCTGCCGTCTCCTCACAGGTGTTGCTAGACTCACGCACACCTGTGATCTCTATATCATGGCTGGCTGGCTACAGCTCAGTGGAAGAATCAGGTACCAAACCTGCCTCCTTGCCAAAAAAGCCTCCTTAAACCTTCTACCACCAGGAGTACGGAACCTACTGACCCCTTCCCAGAGCACAAGGCAAACCAGGAGTGCTGCCTCTCAGGTATTCCGTGTGCCAAGGTGCCGCACTACCTTGGCTCAGCAGCGTTTCTCATACCGGGCCCCCCCTGGACAAATGCGCTACCTCAGGACATCTGTGATGCAGCAGCGATTGGCTCTCTTAAACACAAACTGCACCAACACCTTCTCACCATGGGTACCTGTGCCTGCCCCCACTAAATCCCGCCTCAAGTCAGTAATCCCACTGCTGTAGTCTCACTGTACCAGATGACTTCTCTGTAGCATTCTTCAGGCTCAACTGCCTAATGTCCAGAAGAGGGGGATATTTATACCCCTGGGTCACAGTCACATTACTCAGACCCTTAACAAAATAAGTCTATTTACTGTTCTGTGGAAAAGATTTGAACAATAAAAAGGACCCCTATTGTTTCAACACCTTCTATCCTTTCCATAACAACCCCTATTTAACACTATGCTATAGTGGAGTTGTTATTATTTAGAAAAATGCAGTAACTAGGACATTAATTGCCTAGCAACCCTGAGGTAGCTACCCTGGTTACTGTAAGATTGACAGTTATCAATCAGACTGTCACATAAAAAAGGGACAGTAGAGGGTGCTCAATCCTTAGGAAATCCCCTCCAGTCTAAAACCTGCACAATAGAGCAGCAGCACTGTATTCTACAACACTCAGGTAATGCTTTTACCACTGGTTCCTCTGACGCACAAGCTAACAAGTGCTGTCTTTATTGATTCTCTGGGTATGTTTACCATGAATGTACAGAACCTAAGGGCTTTACATTTCATGTACTTGTATTTTGTAATTCAGGCAAAAAAGGAGAGCCTTTAACATTCAGTAAATCATTGTATTTTGGGGCGGGGGGTTTATACATGGGTCCCCTGAGTTTCATAGCTCTATCTTAAATGATTAGGTCTGGAGCGCTCTCAGTTATGCAGGAGCGGCGGCTTGAAATTGCAAAAACTCCTGTTTTGCTTTTAGCCGTCGCTTCTGTCTGGCCGTTTTCATTAATTATTTCTTTACAAAAGAAAAAGCCTGCTTGGCTCACTGGAGCACTTCTTACACTGGGAGCAATCTCTTCTGGCTTTCTGAGGTAGGTAGAGGTACTAATTGTAGCTCCTTTTTGCATGTGTCACCTGCAGCGCAACTCGAAAAGTGAAAGCACTTCACTTTCCCTTTCAGGAGGGTGGCTGACATTTCCGCATGCCGCACTACCTCTCCTCTCCTCTACGCCTCATTCCCTTTTCTTTGGGCACATGAAGCATGTAGTGCTTCTTTACTCGGTACAAAAGGGCAGTTACTGGGGGCCAAAAAAGGGTAATTTTAACAATACACTTTCACCCAGGCATCTCTGGCATCCTGCCAACTGTCTGCTTCACTCCACAAGCTGCCTCGGAACTGAGAGAGAGAGCGAGAGAGCTCTAGGAGCGAGCAGGTTCCTATTTTAACACAATATTCTCTCTCTCTCTCACTGCTCTCTAAACATGATGGGGCACCAGTGTTTTACTGCTCTAAATCTGGAAGCATGCAGGCACCAGAGTGCTCTCAGTTTTGTACAGCGCTCACTCGAACAGGACATTTGTCCTATTTTAATAAATAATAAAGCTCTCTCTTCTTGGCTTTATTTTAGACCCCTTAAAAATAATCCCAAAACAAGTACCCAAAGCAGTCTGTGCATGGGAGCCTGATTTCTTTGCTCCATTACAGCTTCCTGGGCTCTCCACATGACTGCTTCAGTACACTACTCCTTTGGGCACCTGAGGGGGTGCTTCTGTGCATTCGTCCGCCCTCCATTTATTTAACTATTGTATTTTGTAATAGGAGGGGCGGGCATATGCTGCACAACAAGAAAATGAAAATTACGTACCTACCATAATTATGATCTTTCTGTGTATCTTCACCATTCATCACCTTTGGGTACATGGCCGGAGGTCATGACCCTGCGGGAGCTTTTTTTTTTTTTTAAGGTAGGTGAAGCCGACGCACCATCGGCGCTGCCCTTGAGGCTGACGCACTGCGTGGCACTCATGGGTTGGCTGTTAGGCGCTGTTGACTCCGCCTGCCTGCCAGTTCTGAGTTGCCGGAGAGGTAAGAGGAAGGGAGTGGAAGGTGGAAAAAGGAAAATATATAAAACTAGAAGGAGAAATAATGACTGAGAGGACAGAAAGAAGAAGTCGGAAACTAAAGGGATTGAGAGGGGCCCCAATCTCTGGAAATAGAGGAGGGATTAGGGTGGGTCAAAGAATTTAGAAGGCAGGAAGAGAGGAGGAGAGGAGAGGAGAGGAGAGGAGAGAAGAGAAGAGAAGAGAAGAGAAGAGAAGAGAAGAGAAGAGAAGAGAAGAGAAGAGAAGAGAATAGAATAGAATAGAATAGAATGGAAGGGAAGGGAAGAAAGAACACATCCCAGACCCTGGTCCATCTCCAGACTGTATAGGAACTGCAAGGAGTAGCCAAAGGTTTCTTGCCAGAATTCAATACACAGAATGGCTGGCAAAAACTCCATCTGAGCAGAATCAGCTATTCTGGAAGAAAGACAGGGCACAGAGAATTAACACCCTCTCAAGGAAAGATTTTGGTGAAAAAGGAAAAGGAGTTTTTTTGTGTGTGTGTGTAATAAAGGATAGTCCTAAGGACAAAGAAAAATAAGATGGATGGGACAAGGAGGAGGAGAGAATGGAGGGCAACTACCAACTCCCACCCCATGGGGTGGAGCAAACGCACTAGAGACGGAGTGCCCCCCATGCTGACCACTCTACCCAGAATATAGTCCCCCTATGTGCCCATTTACCCCACTCCTAACAAGGAAAGTAGGGGGCGAGGTTGGGCACAGAGAGGGAGGTGGACCCAGAGACTGAGACCCCAGGGGGATGGAAGGTGGGGTTGTGATGAATGGTGAATATACACAGAAAGATCATAATTATGGTAGGTACGTAATTTTCATATCTTATCTGTGTCAATCTTCACCATTCATCACCTCTGGGTGAGTGCCGAGCCCCCTCGAAGGGGGTTTTCTTTTACACCCTAAGGGACAAGTCCCTTAGCTCTCAGTGAATGACACATTAAGAGGGAGAACGTTCAGGGCCTGAAGAGGCCCAAGAGTGGGGAGAGTGAGGCAGGGGACCCCGAGCTGAGAGGATTGCCCCAACAAACATTGTCTCGCTCTGCGGGAAGAGAATAGGTTCTCTGGTGGTAGTTAATCACCCTACGCCGGGCCAAGGGTGACAACCGGGAAAGACGGCCATGCCATCTGCCTAGTGCAGATCGCTGTCCCTACGACCCTGGTAGCTACCTCGTTGGCATCATAGGATGCCCTCGTTTGGTGCCTTGCTAGCTCCAGGCCATGCGCAGAGAGTGCAATGGCTTGTCTGGTTTGCTCCGTGTCAGGCAACGAGGCTAGGA
Source organism: Neoceratodus forsteri (assembly GCA_016271365.2). Classification (NCBI taxonomy): domain Eukaryota; kingdom Metazoa; phylum Chordata; order Ceratodontiformes; family Ceratodontidae; genus Neoceratodus; species Neoceratodus forsteri. The sequence continues at coordinate 1,620,725,244 of CM028130.1, forward strand.
GTTGACCTAGCCTGGACCACAAGAACCTGTCACAGGTTGCATAGTGGGCCTGATGTGCAGAAATGGAAAGCAACAACCGTGCCGAGTAGAAAGCCCTCCTACCCCAGAAGTCAAAATCCGAGGAATCTTGATCTGGGGGCCGGTCACGGTGAAGGGCACAAAGCCCATCGGGAGTGTCCAGCTGCGTCAATCTGGACTGCGGAGGAGGCATGGAACCTGGAGACTCGGGGGGGGGGGCGCAATACCGCTGGCAGAGATCCCTAGGGGCAGGAACGCTGGAGAAGGGTCTCTGCCAGAAGCACAATGACGCCTCCCAAAAGGCAGCAGGCCAGGAAGGCACCACAAGGGTGGTCTCGCTGAACTCGCCTAGAAAGGCATGCGCCGCATGCTCTGGATTGCATACAGTGGCAGGGGTGAGGTGCACGTCCTCCAACATCCTCACGAGGAAATGCTGATACTCAGTGAGATCAGCGGCTGGAGAGATGTGGACAGAAAACTCCTCTCCCCCAGAAGAGGGGGATGAAGAGTTGGAGGACACCGACTGCTCAGAGGGTGGCTGCTCGGAGGGAGGTTGAAAAACCTGTCAGTCCATTGCCCTAACGTAAGCTGGGAACCGAGCAGCCACAGCCCTGAACTGCTCCCAGGAGAGAGACCCGCTACGACCAAGAATGCCTGGGAGCGCAGGAGAATGTGGCAGAGGGATGGGGACAGAGCCAGGAAGAGATATTGGCTGACTTCCGCCTGGGCTAAGGAGTAGAGCAAGAGCACCCGAAGAAGAAGATGCTCCGGAAGACTCCACACCGACAGTTTGAACAACCATTTCGGTACTGCCTAGGCTGAGTCCAGAAGAATCCCGCCTGTGAGGCGACTGGGGCCATATAGGTCCAGAAGGACGGTCCCCTACCTCAAAAGAATGGGGCTCCCTCAAAGAGACCGAGGAGGAAGAGTGGAGATCTGCACTATGGCCTCTTCTAGAGCCCAGGTGGGCCCCAGAAAAAGGTCGCCGTGCAGACCCCATGCTCCGCGACCCCTAGGAGTCCGAAAGAGCCCTCCTCCTTGAGAGGGCCAGCCTAGGTAGCTGATAGCCCTGGCCAGCACCCGAAGGAGCTATCCAGGGCACAGTACCCTCCCTTCCCATAGGTGCTCTGATCGGCCCCAAAGTTGGGTGATCCAGGCACACCACAGGCGGGGGTACCACTGCTGAGGGGTCAGTGAACCCACCAGGCCCGGGCTGCAGAGCAATGTTGGCCTGCACCACTGCCCGCTGGTCAGCACCCCTGACCCCAGTCTCGGCAGCCACTGACTCCACCTCAGAAGGGGGCTGACTCCGGCTTGTCGAGGATACTACAGGGCTGCCCACCCCAACAGTCAGTCCCAAGGAGTCAGACTATTCGTCTGACTCACAGCCCGACTCTGCCTCTGAAGAGGCAGAGGCTGAGGCCCTGTGCCAGACCGTAGGAGGGTGCCTGGTGCCATCCTTGTCAAAGGGTGAACAAGAAAACAAAACCATGCCCGAACCAGTGCCAGTGCCCCCTACAGCGTCGCAAGCAGAATCCAGAGGGCACGGCCCCAGCCCAAACAGCAGCTCCAGAGTCGGGACCAGCCACGGAGCAATCCAGCCCCACTGCGCCGATGACAGCCCTGACTGTGCCATTGGCATCGAGGACGGCACTGCGAACGGCACCGACGATGGCGCTGACAGCGGAATCCGACACCCCCACGGCGCTGAATCCTGAGGACATGGCGCCGTGCTCAACTTCGGCACCACGGACGGTGCCGAGGCAAGACGCAGACAAAGATGGCACCGTAGAAACTCCGACAGCACTGCTAGCAGTATCTGTGCCATGCAGCTACAGCGCCGAGTGACAAACCGGCGCCAACCGATGGCGTCAAGGACAGCACTGACCCGGGCCTTGCGAACCGTGGGTCCGACACCAGGGGAGCTTTCACCCCTGAAGGAGCGATTGCCTTGGCGGCACCTCACGCCCGCCCCCTGAAAGAAGTGGGACAGGCCTCCAGCACCTCGGAAGGAGCCTTGGCAACAGCTAGGCTACTAGTAGCCGAGCCTCCCTCCTCCTCGGTCCATGTAGAACCAGGAGGGGACCCGAAGAAAAGACTGAGAGTACATGACTTGGCCCGATGAGTGCACACCCGACCCCCGAAAGTCAGCGGAGCTCGTCCCACTTTCCACACGTGTTGTTCGATGACCCGGAGGTCCATGGAGAAACAGGCATCGCACAAATCCATGTCATGAAGCAGGCCAAGACACGTAAGGCAATGGTCGTGCTGGTCGGTGATGGAAAATTTATGGCTACAAGGGCACCGTCACGTGGGGGGCTGTCCTGTCTTCAAAGTCTTCTTGCCCGCCGACTCAGACATGAGCTACAAAGAAAAAAACACCAAAAACAGACTTGACATCGCCAAGAATAAAATATATGGAAAGATCTTACCAGCAACGTCGAGTAAGGCAACTAGAACCGGCAGGACACAGCACCGACAGACTGCGGCACAAGAAATAGCTGGAGAATGAACTGCGTAGGCGGTAGGCCTCAAATTGGATCTGGCTTCCCATGAGGTGACTTCTACAGTGGGAGACGAAAAACTGGCAGGCAGGCGGAGTCGACAGCGCCTAACGGCCAACCCGCGAGCGCCACGCAATGCATCGGCCTCGAGGGTGGCGCCGTAAAGCGGCTCCACCTACCTAAAAAAAAGCTCCCACGGGTCATGACCTCCGGCCACGTACCCAAAGGTGAAGACTGACACAGATAAGATCTATTTCTTGTAACCGCATCAAGCGGCAGCATTCGCTCCTTTCTCTGATGGCATTTACACACTCTTTTCTCCCTCGGAGAAACATCCGGAAAACATTTGACAAATTAAATAGCCGCTTTTAGTCCTATCAAGGTACTGTTACTGTAAATGTTCCTTTTTACCATACAGGCAGATATAGTGCCAGAGCACTTCATGGGGCGGGTGTCCAAATACCAGGGCACCCTTCCACGACTGAGCTCACTCTGTCACAGGTGTAATGGGAGATGAACGTGTACGCTTTAGTCCAGACTGCAGCCCTGCATATCTCCACAGGGACCAGAGGACCGTCTCCACTCCTCACCCCATTCCTCAGTGGGACAGTTGTCCTTTTCCTATCACCTGCCAACGCTCTGGAACCAGCTCCCCTCTCTCCTCCACCATTCCTCCTCCTCAGGCTCCTTCAGGCTCCAGCTAAGCTCCTTCCAGCACCCACCTGCACCTGCTTCCTGTCGGAGATCCCTCCTAGCTATTTTTGGTAGCTCAGGTATTTGGGTCCCTACTCCTTTACTGGTCCCTGGTACACTGTACTGCCCGTCTCTGCACTGCTTTGTTGTTGAATTCTGTTTCCCACCCGCACATGTACCTGCACAGCATGTTTGCACTTTAATTTATTCCAAGTTTGTACCAAAGATGTATACATTTTTTTTTACTGTGTCTGCATTTTGGGTTCTGTTCCATGTAATGTACTGTATTGTTTTTCTGTTTCCTCCTGTAACCATTCCTCTGGGTTGCACCTGGAAACGAGCCTCTGATCAGTGTGCCTCTCCCAGTTGCCAGTTTTCTTACTGTAAATCAATAAACCCCTAGAAGCAGCCACCGAGGCAGCAGTATGTCTGGTGCAGGGTGATGTCCTACCAGCCAACCCATAGCAGAGGTTGATACAGGATGTAATCCACCTGGCATTCATCCGATTTTCTGCCGGTCTCTCAGGTGTGGCTTCAGATTGTGCTACAAACAGACAGCAGGCCTCACCCTGAACTCCATGTAACAGGCTCTTTTGGACTTATCTCAGCTGTTTCCGGGGCCCTCTGGTCTTCCCTGGACACACTTTGAGGGGGCCGGCCTAGGTTCTCTGGCAGATAAGTGGACAGGGAAAAAAAGTTGCGCGTGGTGCCTCCACCTGGGGTAGTGATAGGGTATACCTGTAGATATATTGCAGGATAATAACCCCCAGGAAAATACAGTAACTGCCCCCACATAACCTTCCCCACACAACAATAATTCCCACTTTTCACAATAAGTCACTGTACCAGAATGTAACATTAACAATTTTTATTTTGGGTGAGCGGGAAATAGCATAACAACTTTAACAACAGTAAATGGAAATGACGTACTTACCGTAATTATTGATCTTCTTGGACAGTCTCCATCACTCATTCACACTAGTGGGATAGCGCCGGAGGCACTAGGATCAAGCGGAAGCCAAATATTTTCTGAAGGGCCGGCCGAGGTAGGACCACGCTGTCTGTGGCTTCGCGGACGGCTTCAGCGCTGTATAGGCTATCTCGTCCGACCCTCCAACTGCCTCAGTACTTTTCGACCAAGGAGGTGCAGCGTAACTAATGAGAATAACTCATTCTGAGTGTCTGGGCCTGAGAGGGCCCAGATGGCCTTTGTAAGAAAGGTCAAAGAACAATGTCTTCACAGTCCGAACCATAGGCCATGAAGACCAGGAAAGAAAAACGAGTGAACCCAGGGGATGGTGGGTGGGCGTGTGAATGAGTGATGGAGACTGTCCAAGAAGATCAATAATTACGGTAAGTACGTAATTTCCATATCTTCCTGGACTAAGTCTCCATCACTCATTCACACTAGTGGGAGAGTACCAAGCTAAAATCAACAACCCTGAGTAGGGTGGTAGGAGATAGGGTTCACTCGGAAAGGACAGCCAAGGACTGTCCTGTTAATAAAAAGAGCTGTCTTGTAAGAGCATCTATAACATAGTGCCTACAAGATAAACGCTCGAGTTGTAACTCGTCACCTTGCCGACAACTACAATGGGCAAAAAATTAAAGTCTGCCAGGCAGCCGCGAATCTACTCTAGGAGAGCGGCAAGAACCGGCCTCACAATTTGATGAGACCAAAATTAATAGTGTCAAAGACATACACTAATCTAATGTAAAGGACCTCAGGAACTGCAAGAGCCGGAGGTAAAGTGTACAGGTTCAGGGTAGTATGACCATATGTGAATATTTGCAAGCTACCTTAGAAGAACCTACTTGACCAATGGTCAAGAAAGAAGCATGTCATCTGTTAAGTTGGAGCAAACATGGAAGTAGGAATCTAAGTTCCGACTTGCTGAAGAGTCACTTCTGTTGCTGCAAGGCTCTGATCAGGAGAAGAAAGCCTGATTAAAAAAAAAAAAAAAAAGGGGGACTAGCAGACTGGTTAGATGCCTAGGTTTTGGAAATATCTCGGAATAAGAGAAATTCTCTAGAGAAAAGAGGTGAGCTGTACCACCGCTGGATTGGACTGCCCCCTAGGGGTAGAAGAAAACAGGTACTCTTTACTGAGGTTTAGAGACGACCGCTTCAGAGTTGAGGCAGAACCTGATCAAATCTAAGTGTGGTATCAAGAAATTCCAACTAGGCCCTGTGCTGTGATAATTCTGACCCCTTTTTTTTTTTTTTTTAAATATCATTAGTCCGAGCCTGACAAGGTTGCTGGCTGCTATTTGGCAAGTATTGCCTGATACAGAAATGACAAGGATGTCATCCCTCTGAGGAGGAGGAGGAGCCTGAAGATCCATAACTGAACCCCTGACTGGACTAATAATAGCTGGACAGATGTTAACTACCTGTGGCGAGCAGCCAGCAGAGGGCAGCATCAAAAACGGGCTGTACCCTATCAGAGGAGGCGGGACAGTCTGTGCAGCTCCTGACCATAGAATTAAAAAGTTCAAAGAGTGTAATTGTCTTGACCACTGAAAAGTCTAGGCACGAGAGGTATATAGTCCACAGATCCAGTCTGAACACTATGGTGGACCCCATAAATGAGGAACTACTAAAGAGCTTGCATCACAGACTCTGATGATAGAGAGGGCATGTCTTTCAGTATATAAATGAGTCATCTGCTGTATCACTGACCAGAAGGACAGCGAGAGACTCATCTAGATGCACTTCTACCCCAGAAGGACCCCAAAACGAGGTCTAGGTCAGAGCCACTAGAGACTCCGCCACCAGGAAGGGTGTCGAGGAGCTTGGCACCACGTAGGGGGCTGAGAAAGTGCTGAGCGGAATGAGAGATTCCGCTGACAGAAACAGAACAGAAGAGTCCCATCAGCGGAGATCGCTGGATGAGGAGATCCGATGCAGACCGCCACCCACTAAAATGTGTGGAAATAATCCACAGAATAGGAATTCATTCCATGGAAACATCCCAACACAAGTCCTGCGGAAGAGAGGTCTGCAAACCCAGATCTTCCCCTAGTTCTGTCAGACAGCACCAACTGGCACCCCTGCGGCACTAGCATCACTCCTGGCACAGGAGGGCACCAAGCAGTAACCATGCCAACCTGAGAGACACCAGAGGGCACCCACGGCAGAACCCGCAGGTATCCTTGGTACCAACGGCAGCAATGGCATGCAAGGGCACCCCCGACGTCTATGGCACCCATGGTACCATGACACCCATGGCACCTATGCCACCCATGGGTGCCAGGCACCACCGGGTGCTGGCGGCGTCGACCGCGGTGCCATCCAGCGGGTGCACAGCGTCACCCGCCTTTCGGCGGGTACCGCAGCGCCGCCCACAGCACCACCAGCGGGTGCCAGCAGCGCCCGGCACCGGCACGCCCAGCACCCACGGGTGCCGCGGGCATCAGTGGCACCAGTGAGACATCCACAGCACTGCTAGCGGCGCCGACAATGAAGCACCCACGGCGCCAAGCACGGTGCCGAGCACAGCGTGAGCCACGGAGCCGACCCACGGCACTGAGCACGGTGCCGAGCCACGGCGCTGACTGCATCACAGAGCATGGCGAGCCATGGAACCGAGCACAGCACCGAGCACGGCGCAGAGCAAGCCACGGCACCGACTGCGGCACCTAGTACGGTGTCAACCACGGCGCTGAGCGCAGCACCGAGCCACGGTGCCGAGTCCCAGCGCCAACCCAAACACCAGCAGTGCCGCCTATGTCACCCATGCCAAACCAGAGGCACAGCACCAGACCTGCGGCGCCACCAAGGTGTTGGGCTCAACGCCGGGTGGAAAGCCAATGGAAAAGATGAGAAAGGTGGTGCCCGTGCCAGCCCCTGCATGGAAAAGGAAGAGTGGGGTAGGCACGAGGGGCTGACAGGATGGCGAGGGCACCGCGCTCATTCAGATCCAATTGACCCGGCTCCAGTCCAACGGCTCCGAGGCCCGGAGTCCCCGAAACCAGGAACACAATCAGGAAAAAAGGAGTCAAACCCTGCTCCACAGGAGCGGCCCAGAGGTGAAACTGCTCACCGGAACTCAAGCGAGGACAGAGATGGAGTCCGGGTCGAGGAATGCAGCCGTTAGGAGGCGGGGCCAAGGGGAACCCAGAAGTTAGTTCAGGCCTATCGCCCCACCAGCGAACAATCCTCGTGCAGACATACCAGCACGGGCAACCTCGGCGGCACGATTCTTCTTCCCCAAGCGAAGAAGGGTCGAAATAACGAACGGATCCCAGCGCCAAATTCGTGCCGGTGGACTGTCCTCCCTCCGAGCACAGGACTGTCCGTGGTCAGACCCTCCCCGCTACTTAAAGGTGGGCGGACGGGCACAGCCCTCTGCCATAACAACTTTAAACTAAGTCTTCCTACCGCCACCGCTACCGTCTAGGGACGACTCCGTGGATGGCAGGAAAGAATTTCTTCATAATCTTCTTATTCGTAAAATAAAAAATTACTACTAAATAGTTAAATTAAAATGTTTAAATTAAACACTAAAAGCTGCTGTCGTATAGATTAATACTTTGACTCCGGCAGACGAGCGACGTCGACATCCAAGCGCACTCGACGGCGGGAGAAAAGGAACTAGGCGGTTGGAGGTCGGCGCGAGATAGCCTATACAGGAAGCGAGTCAGTCTTGCGGTTGCTGCGCTGCAGCGTGGTCCTACCTCGGTGCCGCCCTTCAGAAAATTTTTGGCCCCGCTATCCCAGCCCGGCGCTACCCCACTAGTGTGAATGAGTGATGGAGACTTAGTCCAGGAAGATCAGCACTTTTACCCCACACAATCCCCATCTCCCACCTACGGGTGCACCCAGTTTCCCAATGGCAGCTGCCCAAAATGTCTCTAATGTTCCATGGGTGGGTACCACACCGTCGTACAGAAGAATTATGGGATCTTTCCTTGGGGCCCATATACTTTAAACTGTAGAAACACTTTAAACTTTTTGCCTGGGCTCAGCTTTAATCTAGGTACAATCCTACCTGCCCTTAACCCCCTTAATTCTCTGACTAGCTAGCTAGCTAAATAAAGACTTCCCTAAAGCCACAGCCTGGGATACTTACAGTTCAGAATTTCAAAGGGGATGGCAGAAACTTGTTTCATGGTACCATGCTGGTATCAGAAGTTGTGGTTGCAACACAGCAGTAATTGCCTGAAGAAACAAAGAACGCTGGTCTTCACCTGCCAGGCCGTTCCAGTCTTCGCCCTCAGGGCCTTTGTATGCAGTGTTCACCTGGCAGGCCTCTCGATGTCTTCCTCTCCAGTGGTCTCCTCTTTGGTCTGGATACAGAGCAGGCTGGTGATTACCCAGACTGATGCTTGGTACACACTTGTCTCTGCTGCAGACACTGAGGGATTAAGCTGTGGCCTTTACAGTTTCAGCTTTTCACTGCCAAACTCCACTGGCTCTTTCTGCACTGCAGGGTAGTCAGTTCTTTCTCCCTGGCAGCAGATCTCAATAGTCTCTCACACTAGCTGTGAAGTCTGTCTTGCTTCCAGCTGCAGGTTCAAATCTCAGCAACATATTTCCACTCTCCAACAAAATCACTCAGTTGAAGGTCCAAAACTCAGCAACAACTTTCAACGCTCAGTAACAAATTCACTTAAACGCAGGTTCAAATCTCAGCAGCTACTTCCAAATTCTCAGCAGCAAACTCACTCAAACACAGGTTCATATCTTGCCTTGGGAACTTCTCACACAGTCCAGATCCTTTCCCAAGGGCTATGCTTTTTCCAGGCGTTCTGTAGCTTGTCCAATACTGTGGCCAGACAAGGCCTTCAGGGCTAGCAAGCCCACTGCAGTCTCTCTTCTCTCTCTGCACTCTCTGGCTGATCCATCTGAACTCACTTTGGCAGGCAAAATAGTCCCTTTTATCAGTTCTTACAGCAGCCCCTTCTATTGGCTGCAGCAGTTGTCCAACTGGGCAAATTAATATTCATTTAACTAACTTGACGCCCAACTGGTCCTTCTTTTGGGCGCCAAGATTTTTCCCTGCATTTTTCCCAAAAGCCCTCTGTGCAGTCCCAAGAGCCTTCTGAACAATCCTGGCTCTCGGACTAGATGTGGCAGGGGCAAAGGTGGCCATCATGGCAGCAACATACACAGTCTACACGGAGTCCCAACCTTCCAAGTCCTGGTGCAGCCAGCCTAAATGTTGTCATTTACCATCGTCCCCACAGTTCTAAAACAGCCCCTCTGCTTCATCATTTGGCTGAATTATTTTAAATTGATATTCCCTCCCCTCCCCTGCCTGTCGCTACCGCTGAAACACTGCCCTCCCCCAAGGCAACAGACAGGATCATTAATATTCATTTTTCCTTTCTCATTAGTATTCACATGGAGCCCCTGAGCGCTCACAGGCGTTCTTAAAATAAACAGTTTTGGGGTTCCTCACCCACCTCTCTCGTGTCTCCGGACCCTGGTATGCAAACTCCGTGGATCGGGAGCATGAAGGGAGCCTCTGGTGTGGTGCAGTAGCGCTGAGAAAACCAAAACATGCTACCACGCATGCACGGACTGCTGCTCGCACACTTGTGCAAGAGCAGTGCGGGTGGTCCGCAACTTTAATCCTCTGACCCCGTTCAGCCAGAAAAATATGACAGGGCTAGACGGAGAGTCAGGGGCTCAAACTGAACCTGGGAAATGCGACGATGAGGACGCGGGACACAAATGGGAGACCAACACCAGGTAAGCCCAGCAACATTGGGGGGCTTACATCCAGCACTGCACTCCATATAACAGGAGAGTGCCCACCGCAGATCTGGAGTGTAGAGCCTGCGATCGGCCTCCAAGGTCAGGTTAGTAAAATACATCGTAAGGTTAACTACCTGATTAAAGTGAAACTCTGATATGATCTTCGGAAGGAACTTGCAGTGGGGACACAGGGCAACCTTGTCCTTGTGGAAGACCAGCTAAGGAGACTCCATTGAGAGCACCTGGAGCTCATGGGTCTTTCTAGCTGATGGGCTGGCTACCAGGAAGGCAGTCTTCCACAACAAATGTGACATCTCACATTTGTACAGTACATCGGCTCAAACAGCTTGCCCATGAGTGTTGCCAACACCAGCTAGACATCCCATGGAGGTGGAGGCTTGGGCACTGGAGGGGACAAGTCATCTAGGCATTTAAAAAAAACACCCAACCACCTTCTCCTTGGCTACCGTTGGCACACCGGCCTGCAGCCAGTATACAAGGATGGCTGCCTGGTGCACCTTAACTCTTGCTTGGCAGTACACTCAGGCAAGGCCTTTGCAGCAGCCTTAGCCTTCCCCAATAGGGTATTCTGATATTTTATCATATGGGCCTGGTAACTTGCAATATGCAGGCCCAGAGGGACAGAGGCATACATATGTTTGCCCACTATTTCCAGTCTCCTGGATTCCTTATCAGGAGGGAGGGAACTCATGTGTCTAGGTGCCCTGGATCTATCATGGGCAGTTGTGATCACCACTGAGTCAGTCTCAGGCTAACTGTCAGAAGGAGCCGAGTACATTTTATCAGCCTTTCTGGGAACAGCTAGTATGGTGTTTGGCATATACCAGTCTGCATAAGTAGCATCCTCCAGAGCTGGATACGGGGAGGAACAATAGCAGAGGGAGATTCTGGCATCTCCAGAAGGGTTTTTTTAGTGGAATTCTGCTCCTGCAAGGCAAAGCCCATAGCAGCCTGCATGTGCTGCATCATGGCAAAAAAGGAAGGAACCTCTGGAGGTGACTTGGGTATGTTCACTATACAGTCCTCACTGCAGGTGGAGACTGCTGAGCTGGTGCCATGCTCATATTGGCTGTCCTCAGCATAGTCTTCCTCTTCCTCCATTATGAGGTCAGGACTGTTTTCACATTCATCATCTCTCTCATCAACAAGAATGGAGGACCGCACTGGCGACGTCAGCAGCAGCTGAGGAGGTCTGTTTCACAGTACATTAGATTGCAGCATCGACAGGGCAGTTGTAGTGGTAGTCCCCGTTGACAGGCCCACTGTTAGTGGAAGTAGGCCTGGCAGTAGGTGCCGTATCATATCTGAAAATGACAGGAGCACTGTCTGTGTGTCGATGCCACTTGGAGTAGTAGTCATGACCGCACTAGTTGTCGGCAAAGGCTGAATCTCCAGTTACAACTGCAATGTACTGGCCATAACAGCTTCAGTAGTGCCCATGCCAAGCACCAATCTTGGGTGTCTGGTCAACGGTCAGGGGAGCGGTGGCCACTGCTGCCAGAGAGGATGGCACTGTAGTCTGGAACGTACCTTCAGTCTGCAGTGGTGACATGGACCTCACCGGGGAAGCCCTTTCCTCATGTCGGTGTTTGTGGCTCTCTGAGGAGGATTTGTCCTGGGACTTCCGACAACTGCAAATCGATCAACAGGGTAGGTGACACGGACTTACCCTGTAACTGCTGTTACATTGCTGCTAAGGTCTTTTTAAGGAGGAATTTCTCTAATGCCCCCTTCCTACATCGCCTGGTAGTGGAGTTAAATCCTCAGTAGATCCCATAGGCTTTCACACTGTGATAGAGGCCTAGGCAGAAGACACACTTCATGCACGTCATTCTTGTAGATTTTCTCTCCACACTCACAGTACCGAAAAAGTGTGGAAAGTTCTTCTGATGGCATACTGGTCACCGAAAATCAATATGAAAGTGATTACTACTTTTATAAAGGAAAAATAAAGAAAATGACAGCTTTTTGCTGTGGCATTTCTAATAGCGAGTCCAACAAGTCTGATTGATGGCAGGAAAAGAACTGAGGAAAGGTTGGGCCGCTCACATTTATGTAAATGCTAGCAGATGATGTCGTCATAGACGGCCCCTAGCTTGCAAAGTTTCCATTTGGTCCTAGCACTGATGGGGGTATAGTTCCAAAGGTGTGGCCTGATGAAAAAGATATCCTTGAAGATCATGTTTTATCTTGCTATTTATGAGTACACATGTTGTATAAAAGTATTTATTCATATATGCATGCTGACTTTAATGGACTGCACTATATAAGTAGGACCACTATGAGGCACTAGTTCACCCTTGAAAAACCGTACACACAAAACATTGGGTTTCTTGTACTGCTGCTGCTGTTACTGAAATGCCAGCTTTTATTCTCACTTGTTCTATGCATGAAATTCAGAAAATAAGCTGCTGTGTATGCTTGTTTTTGCCCTTGCTTCTTGGTGTGATATTTGGGTTCAGAATTTTTTGTTGGGCTGGTACTAGCGTGGTTCAATTGACAGCACATCTGCCTCTGGGCCAGAAGGTTGTGGGTTGTAGCCCCACACTGGGATTTGGCTCATACCTTGAAAACACTGGCACGCAAGTGCCGTATGCGGAGGGGTGCTGTATTGTTGGGGTGTGCCACTTTTAGATGAGATGTTAAACTGACGTCCTTTCTACACATTTCTGGAGCTGTCCTGGTGGGTTGTCCGGGTGAAAGTAAAAGAACCTAACCCACCATTTGCAAGAGTATGGGAGTTTCCCCGGTGTCCTGACCAACATTCCTTTTCCCATAAAACCAGTTCATGCAATTGTCCAAGGCTGTGTGTTGGTGTTGATGTGTGAAATAGCTGCCGTTACTCATTCAGTCACTTCACTACCAGTCTAGCGATACAATGTGTATGAAAAGTGCTATATAAATGCTGATTATTATTCTTCTACTGGTTTTTCCATTGCTCTACCATACTCTTTGATTGGTTGATTTGGGTGTGCTGGACATTTCTGCCTACTCTGTGGTTGTTGTCATGGCAGCCTCCATCACTGGGGTGAGGGATATGGGGAAGGTTGATAAACAATAAAGGTAACACAAAATCTTTTTTTAGTCACATGGAACCCTTTGTCTAGTCTATTTTAGCCCTGTGATGAAAATTCATAACATTTTCACCTTTATCATACTGCCCTGCCCTAACTAAATCTTATTCTGCAAACCAATTTTCTTTCTAATTACATTTCATCACCTGCTGACTACAGCACAGACATAAGCTGGTGCTGGAAGATAATCAGTTCCTTTTTTTCATTTTTCACAATGATCTTACCAACTGCAAGGAATGTTATTGCGCTCCACTCTCAGAGCACTACATAATAATTTGGATTTTAGCTTTTTATTTGCAGAGATTTTTTTTCCTTGGTTTATCATTTCATAAGAAGTTGGAAAGTTATCTTACCGATGAGATGGAGTCACCAGCAGACTGATCCCCAATCACTGTTTGTGGCCGACTGAAGGCTTCTTCTTTGTAGGACCCCTCCTCCAAGGCTTCTTTTGCCATTGTCAGGAAAGGCAGATATTTCTCATTTCCTGTTTGTGAAACAGTAAAATGTAGGGGGGGGGGAGGTTAATAGCTTACAACAAAGAAGAGAGCGGGACCCAAGCTGATAAGTTGCAATGAGACCACTGTGCTGCATACACCTATAAAGCTGGGACTAGACTGTGGATATACAGCTGAATTGTACAGTGTCCCCCCCCACCTCTTCAGATAAACAGGTGTTTGCTGCGGTCAACAATGAATCACAATCACCAATATAGTAACACAATCATTTAAAGTTGGAAGGGACTCTGGACCCATTATGTCACCCCACCTTGCTTCATATGATAGATTCAGATGCATGCAGATCTCCAATCAGTCTCTTGTACAAGGCGTGTGCGACTGCCTGGTCTGCACATAATGCGGCCATCCATAGCCACATTTGTGGCATCTTTAGTTACTTTTGTAGAATACTTGTTTGACATCTGGAGATACCTGTGGGGCATCTCACTTTTGTGTCATCCACAGATACTTGTGTAACATCCATAGATACTTGCATGGTATCTGTCGCCACCTTTGTAGGATACCTGTATGGTATCCATAGATATTTGGGGGGCAACCACTTTAGTGGGATACTTGTGTGGCATCTGTATAAACTTGGGGGGCAGCCACTTTGGTGGCATACCTGTTTGACATCTGTACAGACTTGGGGGGGGCAGCCACTTTAGTGTGATACGTGTGTAGCATCTGTAGATACTTATGGGGCAGCCACTTTAGTGGGATATCTGTGTGGCATCTGTAGTTACTTGGGCAGCCATTTTAGTGGGATACCTGCATGGCATCTGCAGATACTTAGCGGACATCCACTTTAGTGGGATACCTGTGTGGCATTAATAGATACTTGGGGCACCCATTTTAGTGGATACCTGTGTGTCACCTGTAGATACTTGGGGCGGTAACTTTAGTGGATACCTGTGTGGCATCTGTATATACTTGTGGGGCATGCACTTTAGTGGGATACCTGTGTGGCATCTGTATATACTTGTGGGGCAACCACTTTAGTGGGATTCCTGTGTGGCATGTATAGATACTTGGGGGCAGTCACTTTAGTGGGATACCTTTGTGGCATCTGTAGATACTTGTGGGGCAGCCACTTTAGTGTGATACCATTGTTGCACACCTGAGATACCTCAATGGCATCTATATATACTTGTGGAGCAGCAAGAGGGATACCTGTGTGGCATCTGTAGATACTTTGGGGTGCAGCCACTTTAGTGGGATACCTGCGTGGCATCTATAGATACTTCTGGGGCAGCCACTTTACTGTGACACCATTGTTGCTTCTGTAGATACTTCAGAAGGGGTGGGCAGTCACTTCAGTGGCACACCTGTGTGGCACCTGTACACACTTGGGGGCAGCCACTTTAGTGTGATACCTGTGTGGGATCTGTAGATACTTGGGGGCAGCCACTTTAGTGGATGCCTGTGTGGCATCTGTAGATACTTGGGGGGCAGCCACTTTAGTGGATGCCCGTGTGGCATCTGTAGACACTTTGGGGCAGACATTTTAATGGATACATATGTGGCATCTGTAGATACTTGGGGGCAGCCACTTTAGTGTGATACCACTGTTGCATCTGTAGATACTTCAGAAGGGTTGGGCAGTCACTTCAGTGGCATACCTGTGTGGCACCTGTACACACTTGGGGGCAGCCACTTTAGTGTGATACCTGTGTGGCATCTGTAGATACTTGGGGGCAGTCACTTTAGTGGATGCCTGTGTGGCATCTGTAGATACTTGGGGGGCAGTCACTTTAGTGGATGCCTGGGTGGCATCTGTAGACACGTTGGGGCAGCCATTTTAGTGGATACATATGTGGCATCTGTAGATACTTGGGACAGCCACTTTAGTGTGATACCTGTGTGGCATCTGTAGATACTTGCGGCAGCCACTTTATTGTAATACCTGTGTGGCATCTGTAGATACTCGTGGGGTAGCCACTTTAGTGGGATACCACTGGGGCATCTGTAGATACTTGTGGGGCAGACACTTTAGTGGATACCTGTGTGGCATCTGTAGATACCTGTGGGGCAGACACTTTAGCGGATACCTGTGTGGCATCTGTAGATACTTGTGGGGCAGCCACTTTAGTCAGATATCTGTGTGGCATCAACAGATACTTGGGGGGCAGCCACTTTAGTAGGATGCCTGTGTGGCATCAGTAGATACTTGGGGGGACCCACTTTAGTGGATACCTGTGTGACATCTGTAGATACTCAGTGGCAGCCACTTTAGTGGATACCTGTGTGGCACCTGTATATACTTGTGGGGCAGTCACTTTAGTGGGATACCTGTGTGGCATCTGTATATACTTGTGGGGCAGCCATTTGAGTGGGATACCTGTGTGCCATCTGTAGATACTTGGGGCAGCCACTTTAGTGGGATACCGGTGTGATATCTGTATATACTTGTAGAGCAGCAAGTGGGATACCTGTGTGGCATCTGTAGATACTTGGGGGGCAGCCACTTTAGTACATACCAGTGGGGCATCTGTAGATACTTGTGGGGCAGCCACTTTACTGGGATACCTGCATGGCATCTGTATATACTTGTGGAGCAGCAAGTTGGATACCTGTGTGGCATCTGTAGATGCTTGGGGGCAGCCACTTTAGTGGGATACTTGTGTGACATCTGTAGATACTTGGGGGCAACCACGTTAGTGGACGCCTGTGTGGCATCTGTAGATACTTGTGGGCAACCACTTTAGTGAACGCCTGTGTGGCATCTGTATATACTTGAGGGGCAGCCACTTTAGTGGGTTACCTGTGTGGCATCTGTAGATACTTGTGGCAGCCACTTTAGTAGGATACCTGTGCAGCATCTGTAGATACTTGGGGGGGCAGCCACTTTAGTGGCATAACAGTGGGGCATCTGTACTTACTTGTGGGGCAGCCAGTTTAGTGCGATACCTGTGTGATATCTGTATATACTTGTGGAACAGCAAGTGGGATACCTATGTGGCATCTGTAGATACTTGGGGGCACAGCCACATTAGTGGGATACCTGTGTGGCATCTGTAGATACTTGGGGGCACAGCCACATTAGTGGGATACCTGTGTGGCATCTGTAGATACTTGGGGACAGCCACTGTAGTGGGATACCTGTGTGCCATCTGTAGATACTTGTGGGGCAGCCACTTTAGTGGCATCTGTATATACTAGTGGGGCAGTCACTTTAGTGGGTTACCTGTGTGGCATCTGTAGATACTTATGAAGTAGTAAGCGTGATACCCATGTGGTACCTGTAGATACTTGAGGGGCAGCCACTTTAGTGGCATACCTGTGTGGCATCGGCATATACTTGTGGAGCAGCAAGTGGGATACCTGTGTGGCATCTGTAGATACTTGTGAGGCAGCCACTTTAGTGGGATACCTGTGTGCCATCCCTTGATACTTGTGGAGCAGCCACTTTAGTGGGATACCTGTGTGGTATCTGTAAATACTTGTGGGGCAGCCACTTTAGTGTGGCACCTGTGTGGTATCCATAATACTTGTGGAGCAGCCACTTTAATGGGATACCTGTGTGGCATTTGCAGATACTTGTGGGGCAGACACTTTAGTGAATGCCTGTGTGGCATCTGTAGATACTTGTAGGGCACCCACTTTAGTGGATACCTGTATAGCATCTGCAGACACTTGGGGGCAGACACTTTAATGGGATACCAGTATGGCATCTATAGACACTTGGGGGGCAGCCAGTTTAGTGTGACACCTGTGTGGCATCTGTATATACTTGTAGGGCTGCTACTTTAGTGGAATAGCTGTGTGGCATCTGTAGATACTTGTGGGGAAGCCACTTTAGTGGGATACCAAATTATGTACTTTCTTGCCAATGTTTGTCTTGATATATTGCATTTTTACTGTCTATATCCTTGGTTGTACTCTCACGGGTCGCACCTGAAAGAAAAAATGACTCACCTTAGTAATGTTGTTTCTTCTAATGGAGTCTTGCTATATTATGACATATGCAGTGAGTCCCAACCTGCAAACTGCTCCGGAGGTGAAAGAGTTAACTTTCCATGCCAGGCATGGAACGCTGAGCTCGAGCTCGGTTCAAACTCTGTTGTTCTTCAAACTCAAACCGTCAGATCTTTATGAGCTAAACTCACTGAGGTCCTGTGTGGAAGCTGTAAACCTACACTAGCCAACTGGCTACTAAACATAAGTACACATTTTGTGGTCCCAAAACAAAGACTCAAGTCAGGAGACCCAAAAAATGAAAAACACAACACTAAGTCACCCCAATAAAGGAGGGGTGAAAAACAACAAGGTGGGCATCTACTAAGTGCCAACACTGCACTGCCCACCCACATCCCAAAAACAGAGGTTCTGAGAGGGGCAGGCAGGGGGGGAGTTCATAATATAGCAAGACTCCATTAGAAGAAACAACATTACTAAGGTGAGTAATTTTTCTTCAAACAACATAAGTCTTGCTATATTATGTTTATATCTGAGTTCCACAACAGTACCTCAGGAGGAGGACAGAACCTACATAGGAAATAGGCTCTGAAGCACAGCTGTATGTAAACCGAGCATCACTCCTAGCCTGGATGTCCAGGGAGTAATGCTTGGTAAAAGTGTGAACTGTTTTCCAGGTAGCTGCTTGACATATCTCTAGGATAGGGATGTCCCTGGCAGCAGCCAGAGACGCAGCTGTACCTCTGGTAGAGTGAGCCCTCGGGCCTCAGGGAGGAACCTTACCCAGTTTTTCATAGCAGAATTGGATACAAAAGACAATCCACCTGACAATGGATCTTTTAGTGGCAGGTTTCCCTTTACTAACCTCACCATAAGTGAGAAACAGTTGGAGGGAGTCAAACCTGTGACGCTTGGTACATTCTATGTAGTAACTAAGGGCTCTTTTGACATCTAAACTGTGCAGTCTCCTCTCGCCAGAGGAGGAATGGTCAGTGAAGTACACAGGGAGAGACATAGATTGATTAAGGTGGAAATCTGAAACTACCTTAGGCAAGAACTTTCTGTTAGTCCTGAGGGACCACCTTATCTCTATGAAAGGAGATAAAATCAGGCTCCACTGACAATGCTTGTAATTCACTTATCGTCTGGCAGAAGTGATGGCTACCAAGAACACAGTTTTCCAAGTCAAGTACTTAAGCTCTGCTGAAGACAAGGGCTCAAAAGGGTGTTGCATAAGCTGGGCAATGCAAATATTAAGATCCCAGGCAGGGGCAGGGTCCCTGAATGGAGGGTTGGTGTGAAGCAACCCCTTGAAAAACTTGGAGAATACAGGATGAGCTGAAAGAGAAGAGGGTTTACCTGCTGATAAGAAAGCAGACATGGCTGGTAGGTGCACTTTTAGGGTAGCTGGTCTCAGCCCCAAAGTATTTAAATGGACCATATAATCCAGGACTGTGGGTAAGTCAGCGGATTCTGGGGAAATATGCTTTCCAGAGCACCATATGGAAAATCTCTTCCATTTGGAATTATAAGTAGCCCTGGTGGAAGGCTTCCCAGAAGCCTTCAGGATATCCAATACACCTTGGGAGAGGTGTAGGTCAGCAAACTCTAACTCTCAAGAGCCAGGCCTTGAGATTGAGAGATTTGAGGTTCGGTACTAAACTCTCCCTGAGCACAGGTTAACAGGTTGTGATTCCTGGGAAGACACAGGGAAGGTGGACTGCTAAGGACATAAGGAGTGGGTACCAAGCCTGTCTGGCCCAATCTGGAGCAATCAGGATCATCTTGCAGGGCTGAGATCTGATTTTGACTTGCACCTTGAACAGAAGAGGGAGGGGGGGAGGCATAGAGAAACTTCCCTTCCCAACTGAGAAGGAAGGCATCCAGAGGGACTGAGCCCAACACTGGGGCCTGCAGCAAAAAGGAGAAGTTGGTGATTGTCTGGGGCTGCAAAAGATCTATCTCTGGGTGCCCCATCTGGCAAATACTACCTCCAGTACCAGGGATTCAGTGACTATAAGTGATGGCCCTGGGAAATCCTGCTGAGCATGCTATCTGCCAGGACATTGTCCTTGTCTGGGAGGTGAACTGCCATAAGGAGGTGTTTAAGTGAGTAAGCCAGAGACCACAACTTCATTTGGCACGGTGCACAAGGCCGTAGACCAGTCTTGCCAGCATTGATGTACCACATTGTAGTGGTATTGTCTGTTCTGACCTGAATAACTTTGTTCTGAACAGATTTGGAAAAAGCTTGAAGTGCTAGAAAAACTGCTCTGAGTTCCAACAGATTGATGTGGAGCAGAGATTCCTGAGGGGACCACAATCCCTGGGTAGTGAGGTCGCCCATGTGAGCTCCCCACCCCAAGAGGGATGCATCTGTAGTAAGGATTAAGGAGTGAGACTGAGGGGCAAAGGGACCCCTGTCTCAGATTGCTCTGGTCCTGCCACCACTGAAGGGCTTGGATCAGGGTTCGAGTTACTGGGATCAATTTGGTTAGAGGGTCTTCCTTTGAGACCAAAAGGCTCTCAAATGGAACTGGATGTCCCTCATCTGAAATCTTGCTCCCTGCACTACTGCTGTAGAAGCAGCCATGTGCCCCAGGAGCTGTAGAAAGTGCCTTGCTGGTCGAGAGACCTGCAGGGTGAAAGAGGAGGCCAGAGAGACCAGGGTCCTTGCTCTTTCCAAAGGAAGGAAGGCTCTGGCTTCTTCTGTGTTCAGTTCTGCGCCTATGAAGGTGAGAAGCTGGACAGGCTCTAGAACTGACTTTGGAAGACTGAGAAGGAAACCTAGAGAGGTAAGCAGTTGCTGAGTTACCTGAAGATGTAATTTGACTTGGTCTGGAGACTGGCCTACAATGAGCCAGTCGTCCAGGTAAGGAAAGATGGCAATTTTTTGCCTTCTTAGGTGGGCAACTGCTACTGCCAGGCATTTTGTGAATACCCTTGGAGCAGAGGTGAGGCCGAAGGGCATTGCTCTGAACTGGTAATGGCCTGAGGGCAGTTCGAATCTGAGGTACTTTCGATGGGAGCTTCTGATGAGAATATGGAAGTAGGGCATCCTTGAGGTCCAGGGACGCTAGCCAGTCCCCTGGCCTTAGAGAGGGTAAAATAATTCCCAGAGTCACCATTTTGAATTTTGGTTTTAAAAGGTGCTTGTTTAGGTATCTGAGATCCAGGATGGGCCACCATTCTCCAGTCTTTTTTGGGGTAAGGAAGTACCTGGAGTACAACCCTTTGCCCTGGTGTAGGGGTGGAACCTTTCCACAGCTCTGAGAGCCAGGAGGGTAGAAACTTCTGCCTCTAGGGCAAGCGCCTCTGATGGATTTGCTGGTGGAAAGGATCTGGTTCTCATCTTTGGAAATTTTTTGAAGCTGAGAACCAGTCCCTGGCTTGCTACTTCCAGGACCCACTTGTCTGATGTTAGAGAAATCCAGTCCTGGACAAAGTAAGCCAGCCTGCCCCCTACAGGTAGTGGAGAATCGACCCTGGCTACCCCATCAGGGTGCCTGCTTGGCAGGGCTTTGGGCTGAGGGTGGAAGCAGGTCTGCTTGTACCCCGTCTGCCTCTCCCTCAAGAACCCCTCTGGGCATAAGCTGAAGAGGGAGGCCTGGGCTAGTAAAAGGCCTATGAAAGGCCTGCCCCTGGAAGGCTGCCTTGAGGAGTGGCATGCCTCCTTGGCCTATGCACTCCTATAGGTGGTCCTATACTCATCCATTTTCTTCATGTAATCTCTGTCTACTCCCCAAACAGAGAGTTACCCACAACAGGAAAATCCATGGCCTTAGTCTGGGTATCCCTGACAGGCTAGTACATCTGAGCCAAGCCATTCTGCGAAAGAGCCACAGATGTAGCCATGACTTTGATGACACATCACAAGAGTCCACTGCAGCATGAAATTGCACCTAGATGCCTCAATACCATCAGCAGCCACCAGCTCCAGCTCCCTTAGCAAGCTGGCCAGGACCTGCTTTGCTAGAGCCATAACAGTGTCCCATCTGGATTTCTAGTATCTAGCAACATAACCATATAATTTGCCTGTCTGAGTCCCAAGGATGCTGCATGTACTGTTTCTTTGCCATGGCATCAATCCTCCTGGAGTCCTTGTCAGGGGGTTGTGAGCCAAGGAATATTTGCCTTGTCACAGGCTGCAGCCTGCACTACTCCCAACATGGCTGCATTGTGTGTAAGGAACTCATTATCAGAGCCTGACAATGTGTACCTCTTGTCCATTCTTTTATCCACAGGAGGTATAGTGTGAGGAGTTTTTAGAATTTTTACTGTCTGTTTCCCAAAAGATTTATGCAAGGAATAGACAGTCTCCTAGACTCTGGATATCCATCATTTCTACATAGTCAGGCTCCTCTTGATCATCCACAGCTTCCTCCATAGGGAGCTGGAGGGTTTCAGCCACTTTTTTATAAAACATAAAATGAGAAGGGGACTCAGAAAGCCTAGGGGGAGACACTCCTGAAGGTCTGTCTGGGGAGATGTCCGGTTCAATGGGCACATCCAGACTTTCAAATCCACATTCATTCTCCTCATACTCCTCTTCCCCCTCCTCCGGTTCATAAAATTCTTCTAAATCACACTCTTGAACCGGTTGAACTGACCGAACTATACGCTTACCTGATGGTGCTGGTTCGGTCAGAACCGGGGAAAGCGACTGGACAATTTTAATCGCTTTGGCTATTTCTTCAGTGGTTGGAGAGGGAAGTTTTGGCTCCACACCAGCTGATTTTCTAGTCCTTTTTGCTGGAACTGACTCCTCAAGTCAGCTCTCCTTTGTCTGAGAAGTCGCCCTGGTCAGAGGGCACTCCCTCGGTTTGGTTTCAACCGAACGGGCTGGCCATCTGGTTCAGCGGACTTTTTGGCCTCCCTTTCCCTGAGCCTACCAACTCTTTTTTTCCAGGGTAGCTGCAGGAAATTTTTACAAATCTGGCAGTCTGCATTGAGGTGGTCAAACCCCAGACAATAAACACAGGTGGTGTGGGGGGTCAGCCTAGCAAAGGAACTTCCCCACAGACACTGCAGTGTTGAAACCCAGTGGGCCCGGTTTTTCTTTTGGGTTTCTCAGACATAGTGCCAGCCTAACCAAAACTTGCCCGTTTATGGCAATCCGCCAAGCAAGACTCTCTTATCGGTTCCCAACCGTGTCACGGGTCGTGGAAAAAAGTAATGAAATCCGTTTTTTAAGACCGATAAGAACCGATAACTACACTCTAAAGACAGATTAATGTATTTAAACAACCTGATCGGTTCAAACCGAACCCGATAAACCGCTTCAAGTTCCACACAGAAAGTAAATGTAAACCTATCTAGTACTTACAAATACCACAGACAAAGCTTGAACCGACCAGTTCAAGGTTTAAATTGGTTAAAAACGAAAAATTAATACTTTAACCGACAAAATGAACCGAGCAGAAGAAGAAATCTCCGGAGCGACTGTTCAGTGAGGCGGAGTAAAGAATCTGACAGTTTGAGTTTGAAGAACAACAGACAGAGTTTTCAGCCGAGCTCGAGCTCAAAGTTCCATGCCTGGCATGGAAAGTTAACTCTTTCACCTCCGGAGCAGTTCGAAGGTTGGGACTCACTGCATATGTCATAATATAGCAAGACTTCATGTTGTTTGAAGGTACCTGCTGCAAGAGCTGTTCTCGAAGATCTACTGTTACAGTAAGTTCTGATGTAACTGTACTATCTTACTTCGAGATACAGCTCTTGCAGCAGGTAACACCATTAGGACTGATTCCCAAGCAATAGCGCCTGTAAGCATTCTGGGAGGAGGAAATTAGGAGAGATCTTGAACAAGTCCTGACTCTAGGACAGGAGACCCTGTAGAGCGACGCAGGCGAGAACCGGCTCTTGGCCGTGATGCAATATCAGGCTATAGGTGCCTAATGAATGTGTGCACAGAGCTCCAAGTAGCTGCACGCTGATGGCCGAGGGGGAGACATTCTTGCCAGTGCTGCAAAGGGTAGCCACCCCAGCAGACAAGTGGCACTGGATCAGCCCGGGAGGGGCTTCTGTTTGCTGTAGTAGCAAAATGAAATACACGGACAAAGCAGCAGTAAGGGTCTGCTTTGAGACTGGTTGGCCCCATCCTCCTCTCAATGAAGGAAGCGAATAGTTGCTCCAACTTGCGAAGCTGTTTAGTTCTGTTCAGGTAGTACCTTGAGGGTAAGGTGAACATCCAGGGTGTGGTTGTACCACTCCCTCCTCTATTAGAGTACTAGGAAAATATACAGGCAGATCGATGTCCTGGTTGAGAGTGAGGCAGAGACCACCTTAGGCAGGAATTTAGGATTACGTCCTCAGAGACACTCTGTCCTGGTGGAAAATTAAATAATACTCCCTGCACATGAGAGCATGGAGCTTGGAAACTCTCCTTGCTGACGTGACAGCAGCTAAAATAACGTTTTCCACGACAGAATCGCAGCTGCTAATAACCGCGGCAGGTTCAAAGGGGAAGCGTGAGTTGTTCCAGGGCCGAAAAAGTAAGTCCCAAGGAGAGCAGGATCCTTGATGGGTGGCCTGAGTGTAACACCTCTCAGGAAGTCTCGGAGAGGCATCAAGCTGTGCCACTGTGCGCTGTCCACACGGGGTGGTATGCGAAGATCAGCGAGGTGCGCTAATAGAAGGTAGAGCGAGACCGAATGGAATAGGAAAAGCAGGTATTCAGCACCACTTCACTGAGGCATCCATAGGGGAAGGCCGCATGCCTGACACAGCAAAAAGCAGCGCCATTTCATGGCGTACGCCACTATGTGTTGCCAACTTTCTGGCACGAAAAGGACTTCCGCCACCTCTTGCGAGACTCAGTAGTCACAAAATGGCTATGTATCTCTCTAGGAGCCATGCATGCAGGTTCAGTGGAGCGAAGTCCGGTGGACTAGTAGAACCCTCCTCCTGAGACAACAGATGGGAGCTGAAAGGCAGCAAGGAACTGGAGGTTCCCGGGACAGTTGCGTCAACATGAGGACCAGATCTGTCTGGGCCACAGAAAAGGCGCTACCAAGGATCAATGTTGCGTGCTCCCTGCGCAGTTTGAGAAGAACTCTCTGGATCAGCGGGAAGGGAGGAAAGCGTGAGGAATCTGTCCACCCAGGAGAGAGACATAGTCTCACAAAAAACACCAGGCCCTGGATCTAGCGAGCAAAATTGGGCAGTTTTTGCGTTGGATGGGAAGCCGAACAAATCCAACTCTGGGTTCCCATCGAAGGAACAGATCCTCCGCTACCTCCTGAAGGAGTTCCCATTCGTGGACTCTGGCCTGAGATGACTCAGGCCATGTGTGTTGTCCACTCCGGGGAGGCGTGAACTCAGTCAGGCTCGCGCGTGTCGGATACCCCAATCCCACACTCTCAGCAGATTCCCTGCAAAGGAGTAAGAGTGCGCCTTGTTTGTTGCTGAGGTACTACATCACTGCTGCATGTTGTCTGTCCTGAACCAGAAGTACTCAGAAAGGTTTTCTGACTGAAAGGCCTGCAGGGCATAGAGGACCGCCCTCATCTCCAGCACGTTGATGTGGAGGTGGGCTTCCTGAGGGGTCCATGTTCCCTGGGACCTCACCCCATTCAGGTGTACTCCCAACCCCAGCCCTGAGGTGTCTGTGGAAATAATTGCCTCCGGGGACGGCGCTGTAAACAAGACACCTGCAGAAAGTGTCCCTGCGTCTAGCCACCATTGCCAGTCTCGAATCACGGCATTCGTGATTCTGACCGTATGCTGCATGTGGTCTTGCCTTTGGTCCCACTGCACCTTGAGCATCCACTGGGTCACCCGCATATGGAGCCTTGCCAAAGGGACAGTTGGAATGGCCGCAGCCATGTGTCCGAGCAAGTGAAGGACCAACCTGGTAGGAACCGTCTTCTTCGCCGAGAGATCCCTGATGAGGATTTGATGTGTGTTCGGCTCTTTCATCGGGAAGAGAAACTTTCCACTTGGATGGTGTCCAGAACTGCATCTATGAACTGCAGCTTCTGGGGCCAGATCTAGGAGACTACTAAGTAGTTGAGAAGACTTGAGACTGGAACAGATCCCTGGGTGCTCTGAACAACCAGCAACAAGCGCCTCTTTGGAGGCATCTCATGAAGCACAGTCGTCCAGGTATGGGAAAGCGTAGTGGTCCTGTCTCCTTAAAGACGCTGCCATGACTGCCATACACTTGATAAAGACCCTAGGGCAAGACAGTCCGAACGGAAGAGTCTGGAACCAAGTGGTGGCCGAGAAATCAAGCGAGGAACCTCCCTGTGCGCCTAGAGCTACTGGGATGTGCAGGGGCATCCTGCATGTCCAGGGGCAGCTAGGCGTCCTTCTTCAGCATGGGGATAGGTCCTGGGAGGTCACCATCGAAACGTTCTAGGGCGACCGACATGGTTGAGGTCACTGGGTCCAAGATAGACGGAGGTCCCCTGTTTTCTTCTGAACCAGAGAGAGAAGTGGAATAGTATCCGGATCCTATCTGGTTCTCTGGAACATACTCCCACCGCTCCCTTTACAGAGTGCAAGTACCTCTTGCCTGATGGCGATCTGTGCTGACCCAAGTAGCGAGGAGAGCAGAGGAGGCCTTGTGGGTGGCTTGTCACAAATTCTATAAAAGTGGCCTCTTTTCGACCAACTGAAGGACCCACCTGTCGGTTGTTGTGGCCTGCCACTCTGGCAGGTGGTCCTAATCACGACCCTCGACCAGTGTCCCGTTGATCCTGAGGGGCAGGGCCAGGAAGAATCATGCTGTGGTTGCTGAGGGACCAGCGGGCTGGGCCGACCCAGCTAGTTGTTGGCCGGCCCATGGACGACTTCCCCTGGGCTCTGCGGGAGAGGAGCCCCTCTGTTGTGGGCGGCGGGACTGCTGTCTCTGCATGCAGCCTCAGCACGGCTTTGGTTCTATGAAAGGAACTAAGCTTTGAGTCTGTACACATGGCCTGGACTGAGACCTCACCGCCCGGCCTCTTGAAGTTTGGTGAGGACCTTCTCCGAGGATTCACCAAAAAGAACTTATCCATCAAAAGAGGCGTCTAGGATGTTCTTCTGGACGTCCGGGGTGAATCCGGAGACACAGAGCCATGAGTGTTTCCGGAGGCATACGCCTGAAGCTGCCGCTCTGGCCGAGGAGTCCGCGGAATCATACGCGGCTCGCAGCACCTGGGTTCCCACGTCCGAATCCGTGCAGAGGAGTTGCAGCATCTCCTCCTTCTGCTCACCTTCTGGCATCTTTTCTGCCAGAGCCAGTCCCTGCTCCCACAGAGGCGTTTTGGAGACTGTACCATGTGGGTCAAGTAGTTGAGGTTATGATGGTGCAAGTAGCGGATGCTTACGAAGCCCCACCCATAGCTGACCAGCTGTTTCGGACTCCGGGTCCGGTGTGCAGGGTGCTCAAATGTTCGCGGCTTCTGGGACGGTCATGAGAGCTGTAGACCAGAGAATCGGCCAGGATGGCAAGCCAGTACTGGTCCTCCTTAGGGCCTTGCACAGGCGATCAACTCTCTGGCATCGCCGGAGGCCAGTGTGGACATTTCCGCTGCCTTGGTGGCGATCCACAAAGTGTCACCAAAGAGTGGCACCACCACAGAGCTTTGGATCTTCTTGCCGAAGATACCTGGCGAGGCGTAACCTCTCGGGGTCTAGTTCCTGCGTCCCAGCCATGTTCTCCTGGATATGACTCATGGTCTCTGAGACGATGGGTCATCCGAGGAGGCAGGAGCTCACGTGGGTCTGAGAAGGACGCGTTGATCGAGAGGTATCTGGATTCATCCAAGAAGTCCAACCCCGTGTCCTCCATCGGATGCCAACAACGGCATCTTCTGGTCTCTTGGGGCTGGGTGACCCTGAAAGAAGATCTGGACGGCAGTCTCCCTCTTTCTAGTCTGCCCCTAGGGAGGATCCGCCAGCTCCTGGGGGAAGGTCTCAAGCTCGCAACCCTGGGTGGAGAAGTAGAGTGCGGCACGGAGTTGCGGGTGGAGGAGGAGGAAATGCGGAACCATATCCCTTTTATGGTGTCCCACCCAGTAAAGTAAACAACTCCTTGACCTCCCGGATATGCTGAGGGTCCAACGGCGGAGCCAGGCGCCGATGGTCAGTCGTCAGGTTCAGCGTCGGCTCCCAGGGGTCTCAGGTTCAGGCGAGGGTTCCCTGAAGAGACCCCACAGGACAGGAATTACTCATCCGGTCCTCGAGGCTGGGTCAGCTCCTCTTCCGTGATAGCCTCCTGACCGGCGGTAAGAGGCGGAGGGATCCTCTTCTCAGTAGATACAGGCGTCAGTCCCCAGCGGCGCGTCCGTGAAGGCGAAGGCCTAACGGCGGACGAGCTCTGGCAGTCGATGGTTCTCGGGACCGATAGTGTTTGGCCGACATCGGGAGAGCCAGCATCGGATCCGGCGAGCTCTTCAGGGAAGTCAGCTCTTTGGTCTTCCGCTGGGGAGGAGGAGGCAAAGAGACTGACCTGGCATCGGGTTCCAAGTGGCGGGAACCAGACTTGTGATGGTGATGGCGGTCCCCCGACCTCGACAGGGCCTTAGAAGTTGAGGACGAAGAAGGTCTGGAGGTCTTGGCCTGAGGAAGAGAGGAGGAACCCGAAGGAGTGTTAACTGCTGTAGAGGGAGGTTGAGAACGGGCCCGGGAAGGGGAGCGGTCGGATCGGGAGCCGGAGCTACGGGAGTCAGAGGCCCTAGACGGGGACCTGGATCTCACTCTCTTCCTATGCTTCTCAAGATGTCTCCAGGCCTTGTCGGAAGATTCCCCCTTGGAGGCTGCATCCATGGCTTTAATCTTCTCTTCGAGCAGGAATGCCTGAAGGGCCTTCTATCGATGGAACCGGGTCCAGCTGTTGAGACCCCGGCAGAAGGAGCAGACCCGGTGTCGATGATCAGCCTAGGCACTGAGGCAGGGGCGAATGCGGTCTTTGAACGGATTTGCTTTCCTACAGGTGCACTTCAAGGATAGCTTCTCAACAGGGTTGGAGAGGGACATCAGACAGCAACTGAACCAGAGAAACAAACTTTTCCTAAAGGAAGGAGAACTTAACTTGGTGTCGCTCAGAAACCAACCCGAAGGGTTGAGACTTATGCAAGTTGACGGCAGGAAAGAACTGGGGAATCTGGCGGACACCTCCTTATGTACTAAGTCTGACGTTGGGGGCGGGACCGGCGTCGTGAGGTGGTCACGCTGAAGACTGCTAGCTAAGAAAGATTTCCAGTGGGGTCCTGGCGTACTGCCCGGCCAGTCCTAATGGTGTTGTTACCTGCTGCAAGGCTGTATCTCGAGTAAAATCTGCTGTTACGGTAAGTTCATTACATAACCATGACTATCTTCTTCGAGTACAGCTCTTGCAGCAAATTACCATAAGGACTAATTCTAGCAATGGCGCCCAGAAAAGCCATTGGGAGGCAATACTGATACAGCAATGTGTCCCGGAGCCTGGGACAGGAGGCCCTGCAGGACAGCAAGTCCGAAACCCGCTCTTCGCCGTGAGGCGATATCAAGGCTGTTATGCCTGATAAAAGTGTGCACTAAGCTCCAGGTGGCTGCAGCACATATGGCTGATGTGGATACGTTTTTCAGAGCTGCAAAAGAGGTAGCCACTCCCCTTGTCGAATGGCCTTTGACCACCCCTGGTAAGGGTTTCTTTCTACTGTTGCAGCAAAAGGAAATGCACTGGATCAGTCATCGAGAAGGGGTCTGTTTCGAGACTGGGTCTCCCAACATCCTCAGAGAGAAGAGACAAACAGCTGTTCCGTTTTGCGGTGCTGTTTGGTCCTGCTCAAGTAGTATCGAAGACACCGGTGAACATCCAGGGTGTGAAGCAGTGCTTCTCCTCGATTAGCATATTTAGGGAAGTAGACTGGTTAATCAATGTCCTGGTTAAGCGTGAGGGCTGAGACCACCTTAGGCAGGAACTTGGGATTCGTCCTCAGGGACACCCTGTCCTGGTGAAAATTTAAATAAGGCTCCTTAAACAACAGAGCATATAGTTCAGAGATTCTTCTCGCATCAAGTAACAGCAACCAAAATAGCATTTTCCTTGACAGAAAAGCACAGCTGCCAATCTGTGCAGGTTCAAAAGGTGGCAGCGTAAGCTGCTCCAGGATGAAAGGTAGGTCCCAAGGAGGGACAGGATCCTTAATGGGTGGCCTAAGGTGGAGAACCCCTCTTAAGAAGGCCCGGGACGTATCTAACTGTGCTACCATGTGTTGGCCTACCAGGCGTGGTAGGCTGAGATTGCACAAAGGTGCACCTTGATCGAGAAGTAAACCAAGCCCTGATTGAAAAAGGAGCAGGTATTCAGAACTAAATTTTCTGGACAGTCTAAAGGGAGAAACGGCGTGCTTGAGACCACAGGCAAAACCTCGCCATTTCATAGGCGTATGTAAGCAATAATACGCCCGGTTTTCTAGCGACAGAAAGTACTTCCGTCACACTCTTAGAGACCCGTAGCATCAAAATGCGCTATGTCCTATGAGCCAAGCGTGCAGGTTCAGTGAATGTAAGTCCGGGTGGACTAGTGAACCCTCCTCCTGAGACAGTAAATGGGAGCTGATTGTGCAAAAAGCGGAGGTTCCGGGACAGGTGACTCAGGGTGAGAACAAATCTGTCTGGCCAAAAGGCTTTAAAATCAACGTCGCGTGCTCCCCACAAAGTTTGAGAAGGACTCTGGATCAACGGGAAGGAGGAGAAAGGCATGAGGAATCTGCCTGCCCAGGAGAGGACACAGCATCTCGCCAGAAAAACACCAGGCCCTGGATCTAGCGAACATAAAATTGGGCAGTTTTGCATTGGATGAGGCAGCGAACAAATCCAATTCAGTAGCCCCATCTGTGGAAACAGATCCTCTGCCACCTCCTGTAGAAGTTCCACTCATGGACCCTGGCCTGGGAGCGGCTCAGGCTGTCTGCATTGGTGTTGTCCACTCTGGGAGGCGTGAACTGCAATAGAGGTTTGCGCCATGTCGCACTACCCATTCCACACCTCATGGGCACTCCTGCAGAGGGGAGGGGAGTGCCTCCTAGTTGCTGAGGTAATACATCAGCTGTATTGTCTATTTATAATAGAAGAGTACTGTTGGAATGTCCGGACTGAAGGTTTGTAGGCATAAAGGACCGCTTCTCATCTCTAATACATGTTGATATGAGATGAGCTTCCTGAGTAGATCCATGTTCCCTGAGATCACCTGTTCAAGTACGCCCCCACCCCAGCCCTGGGAGGCGTCTCTGGAGAGTGTTATCACCAGGACGGCACTGAGCGGAACCCCCACAGAGGGTTCCTGGATCCCAACCACCATTGCCAGTCCACAGACCACAGCCTCGTGATTCAAGACTGGTTGCTGAAGATGGTCTTGCCTTTGGTCCCATTGTACTCTGAGCATCACTGGGTTACCCGCATGTGAGTCTAGCCATCAGGACTGTTGGAATGGCCACAGCCATGTGTCCGAGAGCCGCCGGGGACCAACCTGGCTAAGGGCCCGGTCCTTTTTTTAGCTAATAGGTCCCTTATGAGATTTCGGATGGTCCGCCCTGTCTTTGGGAAGGAAAAGCTCCCTTGGGTGGTGTTGATTCTATAGTTGCAGTTTCTGGGGCGGTACAGGACAGACTTCTCATAGTTGATTAGGATGCCCAGAGACTGAAAAGGATCTGGGTGTGCTGGATAATATCAACAGTGCCTCTTCGGAGGAGGCCATGATAATCACGATCGATGCGAAATAAAGAATGCATTACTACACGTAATTATGATCTTTCATGTATCTCACCATTCATCACAGATGGGTACTGGCCGGGAATCAGGACCCATGAACCTTTTTTTTTTTTTTTACAAAAGGATAGGTAGACGATGCAGCATCGGCGCCGCCCTAGGCCGGCGTATCATGTGGTGCCTGCAGGGATTAGCCGTTAGACTGCGACCCGACTCCGCCTACCAGTTCTGAGTCGCGAAGGTAAGAGGAAGGGATGGAGAGTGGGACAAGAGGTCCAAGGGACGAGAAAAACTATTGCATCAAAGGAGAAATAATGACTGAGAGGACAGCATAGAAGAAGTCAGACTAAGGGGATTGGTAGAGGCCCAATCTCTGGAAACGGAAGAAGGAGGAAGGGGGAGAGAAATTTGGGAGAGAGAAGGTAACAGGATCCAGGACCCCTGTCCGTCACTGAACTAATATAAGAACTGCAAGGAGTAGCAAAACTCTCTTGCCAGAATTCAAGGCACAGAATAACTGGCAATACCCCAAAAGCAGTCGCCTATTATTCTGGAGAAGGACGGGTACAGGGACCAGTACTCTCTCTGTAAAGATATTGGTGAAAAAAAAATTTTTTTAAACAGTTAGATGGATAACAGAAGGAGGCACCACCAGCTCCACCCGTGAAGATATGTATTAGAGGTACGAACTATACCTTAAGGAAGAAACTACCCGTGTGTCCCCAACTTTATCCCGCTCAGAAGAGAATTGAGCACAGAGGAGGAGGATCAGAGACTGAAGCCCAAGGGGATGGCGAGTGGGATTAGTGATGAATGGTGAAGATACAGAAAGACCCATAATTACGGTAGGTACACAAGGTTTTATATCTTATCTGTATCCAGTCTTCACCATTCATCTAGATAGTGGTCTGCAAGCCCCGAAGGGGGTGATTCATTACCTAAGGGCAGAGTCCCTTAGCCCTCAGTGGGTGACACACTAAGGGAGAACCTTCTGGACCTGAAGAGACCAAAAGTGGAGGAGGCGAGGCAGGAGTCCCCAGGAAGAAAGTTGCCCAGACAAGCGTCTCGCCCCTATGGGAAAAGAATAGGTTCCTGGTAGCGGAACAAATCATCCGTCAGAGCCAAGGGTGACAACCGGGAAAGGCGAAGCCACGCCAATCTCCTGGTGCAGATCGCTGTCCCTCGACCCTAGTAGCTACCTCACACTGGCATCGTAAGATGCCCTTGTGATGCCTTGCTAGCTCCAGGCCATGTGCAGAGACTCACGATGGCTTGCCTGGTTTGCTCCGAGTCGACAAGGCAGCTGAGATCTGAAACCTAGCACTGACCACAAGAACCTGTTGCTTAGGCTGCAAAAGTGGGCCCAGTGAGCAGAGATGGAGAGAAGCAACTGTCGATGAAAGTCCTCCTCCCCACAGTCAAAATCCAAGGAGTCTTGACTCTGGGGCGGTCACGAGGAGGGCGTGAAAGCCGTCAGGGTGTCCAGGTCGTCAATACGGACTGTGGATGAGGCATAGAACCTGGAGACTCGGGGGCGCAATACCTGGCCCGAGGTCCCTAGGGCAGGAACTCCGGAGAAGGGCCTCTGCAAGCATGGACACCTCCCAAGGACAGGCAGAGAGGCGGCACCACAAGGGTGGCAGCCCAAAATCACCTAGGAAGGCTTGCGCATGCTCCAAGGTACTGCCGACAGGGAGAGAAGGTGGTCTCCATCATCCTCACGAAACTGTGATACTCAGAGAGTCAGCGGCAGGAAAGATATGGACAGATGGTTCCTTTCCCCAGAAGAGGGGATGAGGAGCTGGAGGTCACCATGCGTTCCGAGGGTGGCTGCTCGGGGGGGGGGGTTGAAAAACCTGGCTATCCATGGCCCTAACGTAGGCAGGGAACCGAGCTGCCACCGCTCTGAACTGCTCCCAGGTGAGAGGGCCGCTAGGACCAAGAATGCCTGGGAGCGCTGGAGAATGTGGCAGAGGGATGGGGCAGAGCCGAGAGAAGAAGTTGGCTGACCTGTGCCAGTGCTAGGGAGCGGACCATGACACTCGAGGAGGGTGTCCCGGAAGACTCCACAGCCGACAGCTGTACAACCACGCTGGTACTGACGAGGCTACGCCCAGAAGAATCCCCAGTGAGGCGACCACGGCCAGATAGATCCAGAAGGACTGTCCCTCCTCCAAAGAATGGGACCCCTCATGAACCGAACGGGAAGGGCGGAAGTCCGCACCTGGCGTCGTCCAGGGCCGGGTGGACCCCAGAGAAGGCCGACGTGCCGACCCCACACCCTCGACCCCTCAGAGTCCGAGAGAGGGTCCTGAGAAGGCCAGCCTAGGTAGCTGGCAGCTCTGCTGCCTCTCAAGGGAGACCCAGGAGTCAGACCTCCCTCCTGCAGACTTCCGGCTGGGCCCCAAAGTTGGGCGATCGAGACACACTCACCGGGAGGGGTACCACCGCTGAAGGGTCAAGGAACCTCAAGGCCAGGCTGCATGGCAACGGTGGCACACCTATAGCCTGCTGGTCCAGCACCACTGACCCCAACCTCGGGAGAACCTGACACTCTCAGAAGGGCTGGCTGGGACTCGCCATCGAGACCACTGGTTCACCCTCCTCTGCAGACAACCCGAAGGTGTGACTGCCCTTCCGACTCGAGCCTGACTCCGGCGAGTGAGTCTGAGGCCCTAGCCAAAAAGCGGTAGGAGGGCAAGGGAAGGCAACCTTACCAAAGGCCCAGCAGTCAAAGCAGTGGCCGAGGCGGCATCACGCCTCCACAGCCCAGCAAGCAGGGCTGACAGAGGGCAGGGCAGCTCGGGCCAAAGGTCTGAGCCAGGTCAGCCACTAGCGCCGTTGTCCACTGGCACCGGGCGGTACTAGGGACAGAGACGGCACCGACGGCAGCCCGCAACAACAGCTCGGGCGCCGATGACACACCGCCAGGCCCTTCGGCGCTCGCAAGCAGCACCGAGACCGAAGCGGCCGACGCCCAAAGGCGGCTCGGCGTCAATATGGCACCGAGACCAACAGTGCCGAGGACGCACTGACAGACGACTCTGAAGGCTCCCACGTGCCGTGCTCAACCTCAGCGCTGAGGCGAGACATGGCGAAAGGCGAAGCCGAATCCAGGGTCACAGCGCAGCGAGCAGAGTCGGCGCTGCAAACGGCGCTGACAGGGACCACGGCGCCGAGAGACAAGTTGGCGCCGACAGGGCCCACGGCGCTGTAAACGGCGCCAAAGGCCCTGACGGCACCGACCGACAGCGTCGAGGACAGCATCGAGCCAGGCCTTCCGGACCGCGGGAGCGACACCGGGGAGCCTTCACCCGAAGGGGCGATGCACATGCGCGCCCCCGCCCGCCTCGGGAGGAAGCGGACGGGCGCCCTGCGCGCGGGAGGAGCCTCAGCCAAGGCTAGGCTACAGGAAGCCGAGGCTCCCTCCTCCTCGGTCCGTATAGAACTGGGAGGACCCAGAGGAAAGGCCGAGAGCAAAGCTTGGCTGTGGTCTGAACCTACCCGAAGAGGCCGGAACTTGCCCTACTTTAAATGCAGCTGTTTGAGAATGTGACGGTCCATGGAAGAAGCAGGCGTCGCCACAGAATCCTGCTAGGTCAAGCTCGCCTATCCTTTTAAAAAAAAAAAAAGGCTCCCTTGAAGTCCTGATCTCCGGCCAGTACCCATCTGTGATGAATGGTGAAGACATGCACAGATAAGATCACATAGTAGCCCTGTCTCCTCAGAGCGCTGCCACAACTGCCATGCACTTGGTAAAGACCCTGGGGCCCGATGACAGCCCGAAAGGCGCTTGGAACTGATAGTGGTGGCCGAGGAACAAAGAGCGCAGGAACCTCCTGTGCGGCAGGTGATGGGGATGTGCAGGTAAGTGCCTGCATGTCCTGGGACGCTAGGAATGCATCCTTCAGCATAGGGGAACAAGCCCGGAGGGTCACCATGGAAAGCGCTTGTACTGCCGACCATATTGAGGTCATTAGGTACAAGATTGGATGGAGGTCCCTGTTTTCTTTGGAACCAGGAAGAAGTGGGAATAATATCCTGCTCCTCTCTGGTTCACTGGGACATGCTCAAAGCTTCTTTCTGCAGCAGCGTGAGCACTTCTTGCCTGATGAGCAGGGCTACTGACCCAAAACGGGAGAGCAAAGGAGGCCTTGTTGGTGGCTTTCTGAGAATTCTATAAAGTGGCCTTTTTTGACCAATTGTAGCACCGACCTGTCGGTGGTGATCGACTGCCACTCTGGGAGGTGGTCTGCAATGCAACCCCCGACCTTTATTTCCTGTTGATTCTGAGGGGCCGGGAAGGAGTCATGCTGTGGAGGCGGAGGGTCCTGCAGGTTGGGCCAACTTGGTAGGACGCTGGCCTCTACCTGTGGACGACTTGCCCTGGGCTTTCCATGTAAAGGAACCCCTCTGTTGCAGGCCGGAACGAGGCTGTTGTCTCTGAGTCCGGCTGCGAAAGCGACTCGGGTTCCTACGAAAGGAACTGAGTCTAGATCGGTACATGGCCTGGACAGATCTAATGGCCTTCCCAGCTTCCTGCAGTTTGGCAATGACCTTCTCGGACGCCTCACCAAACAAGACTTTGCCGTGAATGTTCTTCTGGACGTCAGGGGTAAATCCAGGGACACGGAGCCATAAGTGTCTCCGGAGAGCATCGCTGAGGCTGCCGCTCTGGCCGAGGAGTCCGCGAATAGTATGCGGCTCAGAGCACCTGGGTCCCCACGTCTGAACCCGTGCGGAGGAGCTGGAGAAGTTCCTCCTTTGGGCCACCATCTGGCAATTTCTCTGCCAGATCCTGTCCCTGTTCCCACAGCACATTCTGAAATTGAACCATTGGGTAAGGTAGTTCAGGGACCTGACAGCGCAGGTCGCAGCTGCGTAAGTGCGCCAACCCATTGCGTCCAGTTGCTTGGACTCCGGGTCTGGTGGCTGCGTGCTCAGATGTTGCGGTCTCTGGGACTAGTCATGAGAGGCTGTGATGACCAGGGAGTTGGCCAGAGGACAATTAGCCAAGTACTGGTCCTCCCTTGGGGCCTTGTACAGGCGGTCAGCCTTCTTTGGCATCGCCGGGAGCAAATGTGGACATTTTCACACTGCCTTGGTGACATCCACAAAGGTGTCCACCAAGGGTGGTACCACCACAGGCTTAGGATCTTTCTGCCGAAGATAACGAGCTAGGCATAGCCTTTTGGAATCAAGTTCTTCTGCGTCCCACCCCATGTTCTCTTGGATATGTCTCATGATCTCAGAGAATGAGGGGTCATCCGGAGGAGACCTAGGAAGTTCACGTGGGTCCGGAGAGGGGACACTAATGGGAGAAAGAGATCTGGAGCCATCCAAGATGTCCGGTCTTGAGTCCTCCGTAGACGGGGAGTTGCGGCGTCCTCTGGATCTCTTGGGGCTGGGTGAACCAGAAGAGGATCAGGACGGAGGCCTTCTCTTGTCCGTAGGTCTGCCCCTAGGAGGTCCGGCTGGCTCCTGGGGGAGAAGGTACTCGGCCTGCTGCCCCATTGGGTGAAGGAGGGGGTGCTGGGGCCGGTGGTGCCGCAGGTGCAGGACGAGGCTGCATGGTGACCACATCCTTTTTGATGGTGTCCCACCAGACAGTGAATAACTCCTTCACTTCCGAGATGTTAAGGCCAGACGACGGGCCGCGCGCCGGTGGCCTGTCACTGGGTCCCAGCCTCGGCTCCCCTGGGGTCTCTGGTTCTGGAGAGGGCTCCTGTGGGAGCTTGACAGGTCCGGGGTCGCCCGCCTGGTCCTCGGACTGAATGGATTCCTC
This sequence comes from Neoceratodus forsteri, assembly GCA_016271365.2. Taxonomy (NCBI): domain Eukaryota; kingdom Metazoa; phylum Chordata; order Ceratodontiformes; family Ceratodontidae; genus Neoceratodus; species Neoceratodus forsteri. The sequence goes on from CM028130.1 coordinate 1,620,762,133, forward strand.
CTCCATCAACACCTCCTGGCTGACGTCGGCAGGCGGCGGTGGGGTTCTTCTCGCTGCTGTGTCAGACATCGGTCCCCCAGCCGGTGTCCGGGTAGAAGAGTGCCTGACTGGCGACGGGTGTCGGACTGTCATCGGTTCCCGGGATCTATGGTGTTTGGCGGCCGCCGGGGGAGCCGGCGTGGTCCGTCCTCTGGGGAGGGTCAGCTCCTTAGTCTTCCATTGGGGGCGGCAGAAGCGGACGGACGTCGGGGGTGATGCTTGTGGTGATCCCCAGACTTAGGCAGGCCTTGGAGGAAGAAGAGGCCTGGAGTCCCCAACAGGCCACAGGGAGGAAGAACCGTGGTGAACTCGACCCGACCGGGGAAGCTGAGCGGGCCGAGACAGAGGCGGTCGGACCTGGAGCTGGGCTGCGGAGTCCGAGGCCCTAGAGGGCATCTGGGTCACCTTCTCCTGTGCTTCTCATGGTGCCTGCAGGATTTTACGAAGATTCCCCCTTGGAGAGGTTCCATTGCCTTGAGCTTCTCTTCTAAAGAGTAAGCCTGGAGAGCCTTCTGTCGGCGGATCGGGTCCGACTATTGAAGCAGTGACAAAAGAACAGGCCTGGGTGTGATGAGTCTGGATCCAGGCACGAGACTGGGCAGAATCAGGTCTTTGAATGGATGACTCCCACAGGTGTACTTGGATGAATGGGCACTCCACAGGTTGGGGAGGACATCAGACAAAGGAATGAATCTGAAGAAAAGAGTTCTTGAAGATTCTACGGGGATTGAAGAAGCGGTGAAGCGAATTTCTGATAAATGTACGCTAGACTGACCGAGAGGTCCAAGACATGCAAGTCGTGGCCGGGAAGAAATACAGATTACTCACCTGTAACAGGAGTTCTAGGAATGGTATATGTTGTTCATCCACACTGTCCTTGGGTTCCTTTAAATCTTGCGGAAGGGTCTTCAAGCTGGCTCTATCCCACCCACCGGTGGTAAAACTCGGCTCCGCCCCATGGCCTTAGATCTGGCAAGCTGGAAAGCTCAGGTTGTGCGTCAAAGCAAAGAGGGGTCGGGTGGGTCATGGATGAACAACATATGCCATTCCTAGAACTCCTAATACAGGTGGTAACCTGTATTTCTAAGGATATGGATATGCTGTTCATCCACATATATCGAAGACTCTAGCAGTCTCCGGGAGGAGGAGCAGCGCACACCCCCTACTTGAGGAATAAAGACTGGAGAACGAGCCCCAAAACCAGCATCCCGGCGTGACTCAAGGTCGATGTGTGGGTAATAGAAGGCATGTGCTGACTTCAGGTCACAGCCTGCAAATTTCCTGGATAGGGGCGTCCTGGAAGCAGCACCACCGATGCAGCAGTATGCAGGTAGAATAAGCTCTTATCCCTCTGGGGGCTCCATGCCCGCCAACTTATAGCAGAGATCTATGCAGGAGGTGACCCACCTGCTTATCGATCCGGCTTAGCTGCAGGTCTGCCAGGTGCGGACTTCAGCGTGGGTGAGCAAACAGCTGGCGAACCTCTCCCAATTTCAGCCGTGTGCTCCTTAATAGGCGCCCTTCTAGGGTCAAAGTATGGAGCCTGTATTGACCTCCGGTGTGGTTGGGGTAGAACACCGGCAGAAGTCAACACCTAGTTAAGGTGACACTCCGACACCACCTTCCGGAAGGAATTTGGTGGGGGCGCAGGACAACTTCTGTCCCTGGAAGACCAGGTAAGGAGACTTGATGCAGGCGCCTGGAGTTCTCCCATCCTTCTGGCTGGCGTGATAGCCACCAAGAAGGCCGTCTTCCACGACAGGTGAGAGAGTTCACACCTGTGCATTGGTTGAATAAACGCCCGCCAGGCTTTGCCAATGCCAGCAGTAAATCCCGCGGAGGTGGGTTCGCGCGATGTGATCAAGGCCTTTGAAGCGCCAGACCACCTGTCTCATGCCACCGACTGCTCCCGGCCAGCGCCAGTGAAAGCAGAGATGGCTGCCAGGTCGCACCCTGCAAGATGTCGTCGACCCTAAGCCCTTGACTAGAAAGGGATCGTAAATAGCCCAAAATGCTTGCCAAGGACGGGAGGAAGGGTCCAAGCCCTTGCCCTGACACCAAATGGAAAATCTCTTCCATTTGAAGGCATAACATTTCCTAGTACGACTCCTTAAGGGATACCTCAACAACATTGAGGACCTGGTGGAAAGACCCAAAGGCCCCTGGAACTCCTAGCCGCTCAGGAACCAGGCACGTCAGGTGCAGGAGTTGAAGGTCCGGATGAACACCTTCCCCTGATTGACTGAGAGCAGGTCGGCGAGCGGCTGGAAGCTGCCTCAGGAGCCTGGAGCTGGGCTGAGGAGATCTGGGTACCAGAACTACGGCGAGGGCCAGTCGGGGCTATCAGAATCACCTGCGCCTTGTCCCTCCTTGCCTTGAGAAGCACCTTGTGAATCAAGGGAAATGGGGAAAAGCGTGAAACCTGGGGTCCCACAGCCTCGGAAAGGCATCCCCTGCAGCGAGCCCTGTTGAGGCGGGCATGAAACAGCCTCAACCCGGCGTTCTCCCTGAGGCAAACAGGTCCACAAAGTGTGCCACAGTGGGAGAACAGATCTTACTACCTCGGCAGGAGAGACCACTCGTGAGATGCAGCCCCTATCCGGCTCAGGGCATCGGCCAGGGTGTTGGAGGCTCCTACCACATGAATGGCTAGGAGATCCGCCTCCAGGCCTCTTGACGGTGACTTCAAATGCGGAGAGCTTCCTTGCATAGAAGCATGGAGGCAGCATCCCGCCCTGGCGGTTTAGGTAGTAATGTTAGCGTGGTATTGTCCGTCTGGACTCGGACCACTTGACCCGGAGAAAGCGGGCAAAAGCGGTGAGGCTAGGCGGACGCTCGGAGCTCCAACAGGTTGATGTAGCATCGGGACTCCTACACAGGACCAGAGGCCGTCCCGATGTTCCCCCAGATGTGCACCCCAACCCATCAAGAGGCATCGGTCGATAGAGGGCCGTCGACTAAGGTTGGACAACGGAATGCCCTCCTGCAGATGAGATGGAGCAGTCCACCACCGGAGAGCATTCACACCTCCTGGGTCACCATCACTAGCTGGTCCAATGGTTGTGTGAGCCACTGTTGGCCAGTCCCCACTGAAGAGGCGCATGTGCCAGCGTGCCCAGCGGACCCAGCTGGTACAGGCCGCCATGAGAACCAGGCGCAGGAAGTCCCGGGCGGGCGCGTTGCCCAACCAGAAATGACTGGGCAAAGGTAGAACCTGCGGCCCTGTCCGCCGGGGAGCCGTGCTTGGCTAAAGAGAGTCGACTCTGCCCCCGATAAACAGAATCACCTGCTTGGCTCGAGTTCTGACTTGGCCTCGTTGATGGAAGGCGATGAGAGCAAACCTGGAGGGCCAGATCTCTGGACCGCTCCACCTCTCCTGTCTGGAGGGGCTGCTATGTGTCGTCCAGGTAAGGTACACCAGACCCCTCAGCGCCGCAGAAAAGCTGTCACCACTGCAATGCATTTGGTGAAGACCCTGGGAGCTGGAGACAGAGCCGAAGGGCATGGCTCGGAACTCGAAGAGGGATCCCTCCGCTCGAAAGCGAAGGAATCTCCGATGTGACGGACGGATAGGGATGTGAAAAGCGCGTCCTGCAGGTCCAGAGAGCAGAACCACCACGCCGTGTTCCAGGGATGGTATTATCTGAGCCAGAGTAGCCATCCTGAAGGTTCAGACCTTAGGAACTGTTCAGGTGGGTGTGGAGTGAGAATGGAGGCATGGCCCGTCAGTTGGAACCAGAAAGTACCTGGACACAAACCCGGGTCTGAGGGAGGTCCGCCACCTCCTGATCACCTCCTTTTGGGAGAGAAGCGATGTCGACCCGACAGGCCAACAGTGAGCTGCAGACCCGAGGCCCCAGTGTGACAGCTCTGAAGGCGGGGCCTGCTCGAATCGAGGGCAGCCTTTTCCCACCACCTCAGTACCCACCTGTCCGTGGTAATAATGGACCAAGCGGAGAAAAGTCGGGCCGTCCCCGCAGGGGAACCTGGGGTGAGGTGAGGGGGTTAGAGGCGACACCCCTCAGCCCGTCACTAAGCAGGCTTAGAAGAAGGGACCGGCCGAGGGATCTCCTGGGCCTTTACCTCCCTGCTTCCTGTTGGAGAAGCCCCGGGCTGGGTTTAGGGATACCAAGCCCGAGCCTGCACAGCCCTAGCGTTGCTGGACGGATTAGCTTGTGGCGCAGAAGAGACGAAAAGAGAGCTTAGGCACTGGTTTCGGCCTTTGTCCTTCTGGAGCGGAAGAGACCGAGTCAGAGTCAGCATTGGACTTCTCGATCCTCTGCAGGTGACCTTCCACCCAGGGCCGAAGAGGTCAGTCCCAAAAAGGAACATCCGCCAACTAGTGCTGGGTATCCGAGTAAAGTGGATATCCTCAGCCAAGCCCGACGACGCATGTAGCCACTCGGACGCCACAGACCTGGCACATGAGTCCCCAATGTCTAAAAGCAGTCTGGAGCTGCTGTTTGGCCACTGCCTGCCCTAGTCACTTGCCTGACCGTGGTCTGCAGATCAGCAGGAAGATGAGAGACGACCTCATCCAGGAAGCCCAAAGGGCATGAGAAAAATGTGCCATGAGGATGGCCGAACTGGCCTGGCGAAAGCCGAGGAGGGCAGCATGGACTTACCACCCGGCATGGTCAATTTCTTGGACTCCTTGGCCGGAGGTTCATCCCATCCTAAGCGTTCAGCCGCTTGACGGAAAAGATGTCTAACCAACCCTCAGCCGAGGGTGTTCAAAAAACCGGACAGGGAACCGGTAGGGGACCCCATACTTCTCCTGCCATCCTGGCCGAAGGGCGCAGGACAGGAAGCAAGGGGCACTGCAGAGCTCAAGGCTGGATACACTATAGCCTCTGAGCCACGGAAGAGCCTCCGTGGGGAATCCCTCGGTCACAATCTCCATGAGGGGATACCTGGCCCATTTAGAAAGCAGGTTGAGAGCTTCATCCGCTGGACTCCGAGATGGGCTGAAGCAATCCTAGGAAGGATGAAGGGAGTATACGATCATGACTGTCCCCCTGAGGGACTCCAAGTCGATCGCTTGGAAAAGGAGAATGGTCTCTGGACTGGAAGAGGTCCTCAAAAAGCCTATAGACTGGGCCACCTCCACCTGCCGAGGCCGGTCGGGAGTGAGGTGACAGACAGCCTATGGGGCAGTCCCTGAGCAGACCAAGAATTTTGGTGAAGCTAACTAACTGTGCTGTGGGCGGAGGTTCCACAGGATCGATGAGAGTAGCTAGGTAGCCGAACAACGGCCTGGGAACAGAGCTCCTCGGTTAAAAGCAAGAGAGTTGTTTCGGCGCTCGTGACAACCATAATGGCGGGAAAGCAGCGGCGTCGGCTTATTCCCGAACAGAAGAAACTATTGCACATGAGTTCCTCATACCTCCGGCTGTGCGCGAAGCCTCCCTCGTCGAGGAGGAGGAAGAAGAGACGGCGGTGCCGCTTCTGCCGCGTGCAAGACCGCCTATGGCGGCCGGGATCGGCTGGGCCTGAATGTCCGAGACCGAGAACCTCAGCTATGCCGAAGCGGTGCAGGAGGTGTCATGAGAATCGGCACTTCCCTCGGTTCCGACGATTCAACAGAAGCGCCTGAACCGGAGGCACAGACGAAACTGACGGGATCCACAACTCACCTGGGGAACTGGGAGGGATTCTCGCTTTCCAGCTAACAACCGTCCAACGGGTCAAGAAAATCTCGACCCGCGTCGTGAGTCTCGGTCAACTGACCTGACGGGGACACCGTGAGACCAGTGGCCCGGCCGAAATCGACCGAAGTGGGCAACCCGACCACTCGGGGAGGGATCTTTCCGCTCCCAGCGTCGACGATGAGACTTACCTTGTCTCTCTTTTGGACCGAAAAAGGTCCAGAAGAAGTTGGACCCTCACCTTTGATCCAGGAGGGTCAGACAATCCTTAAAAGAAGCCGAATAAGAGGCACCAAGAAGGCGGGACAAATGCGCAGCTGAGGTAGAAGCGGCCCGCGCCTCCTCTTCGAGGCGATCATCTGCTCGAGCTGATCCGCCCGAGCCCGCCGCGCGGATTACCACTGACCGGGCCTCTTTGAGCTTACCGGAGGAAATTCTTCTGGACGCCCCAGTTGCAAACGGGCAGCACGGTTTCGAGGATGTAGGCGAAAAGGAAGAGCACAGGTCGCAGGGCCTGCAGGTGTGCTCAAGGCCCAAGCAGTAGGCATGCGTGGAGTGCGGATCCGTCCAGACATCTTCTGCCCCGCGGGCATCTCGGAAACCGGGGAGTCGATTTGTCCATCGCGGCCAGCGAGGAGAGAAGACCAAGTCTTTAGCAAAACTTTTACCTCGAAAACCTCAAGGATTAGGAACCAGTCTTATACGCAGAGCTGCTAAGGAGGGAACCTGAGCTTCCAAGCGGTAAGGAAGATCTGGCGTCATGGGGCAGAGCCGAGTTTTACCACCCGGTGGGTGGAAGGAGCCAGCTTGAAGACCTTCGGCAAGATTTAAAGCGGCAAGGAACCTGCCAGACAGTGTGGATGAACAACATATCCATGTCCCTAGAACTGGGGATTCTGGCGGGACCGCTTCCTTATGTACTACGCCTGACGACGGGGGCAGGTCCGACGTTGGGGGTGGTCCCAGCTGAAGATTGCTAGCTAGAAGATTTCCATGGGGTCCTGAAGCCTGCCGGCTTCAGTCCTAATAGTGTAACCTGCTGCAAGAGCTGTACCTCGAAGAAAATAGTTTTCTTCCATTTACAGTGCCTTCAGAAAGTATTCACTCCCTCTTGGATTTTGTCACATTTTGTGATGTAGCAAACTCAAATTAAAATATATTTATATGGGATTTTTTTGTCACGTATCTACACAAATTACTCTATAATGTCAAAGTGGAATGAAACTTCTGGAATTTTTTGTACATGTAATTTAAAATAAAAACCTGAAATGTCTTGAGTTGATAAGTATTCACCCCCTTTGCTATGACACTCCAAATTGAGCTCAGGTGCATCCAATTTCCTTGTGAGATCACTCTAAAACTTGAATGGAGTCCACCTGTGGTCAGTTCAAATGGTTGACATGATTTCAGAGGAAATACACCTGTCTATATAAGGTCCCACTGTTGACAGTGCATGTCAGAGCAGAAACTCTACCATGAAGACCAAGGAGCTGTCCGTAGAACTCCGTGATAGAATTGTGAGGAGGCATAGATCTGGGGAGGGGTATAAAATCATCTCAAGGGTGTTGAAAGTTCCCAGGAGCACAGTCAAGTCCATCATTAGGAAATGGAAAGATTACGGAACCATCCAGACTCTTCCTAGAGCAGGCCGTCCTCCCAAACTGAGCAACCAGGCAAGAAGGACCTTGGTCAGGGAAGTGACCAAGAACCCAGTGACCACCCTGACAGAACTACAGAGTTCCATGGCTGAGATGGAAGAACCTGTCCAGAGGACAACAATCTCTGCAGCACTTCACAGATGTAGCCTCTATGGGAGAGTGACTAGACGGAAGCCACTCCTGAGAAAAGGCTACATAATAGCACACCTGGAGTTTGCAAGTAGGCACATGGCAAACTCTGAGACCATGTGGCAAAAGATTCTCTGGTCTGATGAAACAAAAATTGAACTCTTTGGCCTGAATGCAAAGCGCTATGCCTGGCGCAAACCGAACACAGCTCATCACCTGTGTAACACCATCCCTACCATGAAGCATGGTGGTGGCAGCATCATGTTATGGGGATGCTTTTCAGTGGCAGGGACTGGGGCACTTGTCGGGACAGAGGGAACAATGAATGGAGCCAAATACAGGCACATCCTTGAGGTGAACCTGCATCAGTCTGCAATAGACCTTGTACTGGGGCGAAGATTTACGTTCCAACAGGACAACAACCTCAAGCATACAGCCAAAGCAACACTAGAGTGACTTCAGAACAAGAAGGTGAATGTCCTTGAGTGGCCCAGCCAAAGCCCAGACTTGAATTCCATTGAGAATCTGTGGAAAGACAAAGATTGTGGTTCACCGACGCTCCCCATTAAACTTGACAGAGCTTGAGCAAAATTGCAAGGAAGAATGGGCAAAAATCCCCAAATCCAGATGTACAAAGCTGATACAGACATACCCAAGAAGACTCAAACCTGTAATTGCTGCCAAAGGTGCTTCTACAAAGTATTGTCTCAGGGGGGTGAATACTTAAGTAAACAAGATATTTCAGTTTTTAATGTTTCATAAATGTTTGTTACACAATACAAATATTTTTGCCCCTTTAAATTGTTGAGTATGCTGTGTGAATCAAGGGGGAAAGAAATCATTTCAATGCATTAAAAATTCTGGTAGTAACACAACAAAATGTGACAAAATCCAAGGGGGGTGAATACTTTCTGAAGGCACTGTAACAACTACTCCAGTAATTACCCTGAACCCAAAGATAAAACTATGCCTCCAGATGTGGGGCACTCCAAGGTGAAAGCAAAGTTATATGTGAAGGGCACCACTGTGGACAAACAGGGCTGCAGACTCACAAAGGCACGATATCCTCTACTATGTTGGTGGAAATACTAAGGATGTTGTCCACTAAACTGAAAATATTTCTTGTCGAGACATCACTAAGGTGACCTGAAGGAGGGCTGATGACTGAAGGAGAGCTGATGACTCCTGGCCAAGGACTTCACTGGCCGAAGTCAAAGGGACTAAAGGTAGCCTATCAGAAACCACAGAAACTGTTGAACCCATCCTCTGAAAGGGAAGCAACTATGATAAGTACAGGAGACTTGGAAGTCACCGAGAAGTGTATAGTATGTGTAAATGCAAGGGTAGCCAGCTGTTACACAAACACATGAGCCACACAACTACATCAGAACATGCTGGAGAACCACTCTGCTGAGCCACACAGACAAAGTGCACCACATGCTACCAAGGACCACTCTGGTGAGCCACACAGGTAAACTGCACCAAAGCATGCTACCGAGGACCACTCTGGTGAGCCACACAGGTAAACTGCACCAGAGCATGCTACCGAGGACCACTCTGGTGAGCCACACAGGTAAACTACACCAGAGCATGCTACCGAGGACCACTCTGGTGAGCCACATGGACAAACTGCACCAGAACATGCTACTGAGGACCACTCTGGTGAGCCACACAGGTAAACTGCACCAGAGCATGCTACCGAGGACCACTCTGGTGAGCCACATGGACAAACTGCACCAGAACATGCTGCCGTCCCGAGGACCACTCTGTCCCTGTGGAGCACTGTGCAGGGCTGCTCCCTTACTAGGGCTGCAGTTGAGGTACTCTGTGAGCTGAACAATACAGCCACCAGGTAGGCTGCTGTCCAAACAAGGAGAAAAGTCATAAGTGACATCTGGCTTGAAAGGTTTAAAAGTTAGCCACCGAGCACCAAACTGAGATGCAGTTAATTCCTGGTGACTATACTGGGGTCATAATAAAGGATTCCCAAAAAAGAATTGCCTGGAGGGAGGCAGAACTGTGGAAGATGACAGGAAACAGTTTTTCACACTTTCGGATGCCCTGCTATCAGGGCCCCTACTTTTCTGCGGCACAGTGGGACCAAATTCTGCGGCAAGACTACCATTTGCCGCAGAACTTCTGCGGCAGTGGTTTGTAATTTCTGCGGAAGTTCTGCGGCACTAACAAACTACCCCATCACTGTGACAGCTTGTCATCCTGACTTCACTTTCATGGCAGTTTTTATAGCAAACAGGATGGTGCAAAGCACAGTAACACTAGTTCAAAAAATAACAGCATTATAAAAATAATTTTATGCCTAAAAAAGCAAAACAAATGTCTCTCCCTTAAGGTTCTAGCCTGTTAAATAAATGACATATGCAGAGGGGATCTTATGTAATAAATAAGGTATTTTTATATGCATGCTATCTAGCCCACTAATGAGGTTTCCACTGTCTATCACTTATATATTTGTATGTGCTTTCTACACCACTCATGAGGTTCCCACTGTGCATCACTTATATATTTATATGCAATCTGTAACATACATACAAGTGTGTGTGTGTGTGTGTGTGTGTGTGTGTGTGTGGTGAGAGAGACAGAGATACTGTACGTGTGTGTGTATATATATATATATATATATATATATATTTATTTATTTTTTTTTAATTTCCACGAACTTGCATTCTCATTCATACAGGTCCCATTAGAAATGGAATAGAGGAGTTATCACAGAACTAATTTTTGATGTCAACCTGCTTTCCCTGACACACTGTGTAACACCATCAGGCCATGACATGCATGTGAACCAATTGTGAGATAGAGCTCTCCAGACCAGCACAATGTGTCCAACATGTGAGAGAACACTGCACCATACCTTCCCAGGCTCTGAGCGGTGATGTGTTCCACCAATCCTTGTGCTGCCCAGCCAGCTCCCAGAGCTAATCTCTGAACCTGAGTTGCCGGCACGGAAACACAGCATGCTACCCCCTGGCCCAACAGCTGTCCCTGCACACAACATTTCTCCATAACTTGTAGGTGATTCTATCAGCCAATGACAATATGTAATCAATAACCCTGGCAAAAATGCGTACAGTGCAATTATTTATTTAACAGGTCTATTCTTTCAACAGGTCTACACATTATTATATTCCACTTTTCTGGGCATAATTACTTTATTTTTCTTAAAAATGACAGTTAAATTCATTTTACCAGTTATTCATTTCAGATGGCATCTCTATACCTTAAAGGCACAAATAGGTTTGTACAAAGTGAGGTATGGACTTAACAGGTCTGTGCTATTGACAAGGTTTTGTTTAAGTTGGCCCTAGTGCAATAATGTAAGACTGAAAATTGTATTAGGCTACAGTGCAGGTTGAGCAAATATTGCCATGCCTGATGTGCTGTGCCACCATCTCTGGCAGTGGGAGCTGTGGTAGATAAGTGGCTGTTCATTTCTGTTGCAGATTGCAGCCATTTCATTAGCTAATGTATGATGTTATAGCAATGATAACATCACATTCTGAGCATATGGAGTTTAGGATATAAAAGAGAGAAAGGAACCAGATTCTATGGAAAAACAGAAATATTAATAAAAATCAACAAGAAAGAGTGAATTATATGGCACATGAGAGTTTTCAGTGAAATTGCAATTCTCGCATAAAAATTCTCTTGACACATGAGATTCCCTAGGGCCTGCCTACTATTGTCCTTTTAGTGTCTATCCAATACTCTGATATGTTTTTGACCTTTTTGTTAAATTCATAATCTAGTTTTGTTGCCCTTCTAACTACCCTGAATCCCTCTCTCCTCAGCAGTTGCTGCTCTCTCTTTTCATATTCGTCTGAACATTCTGTGACTTCAATAACATCATTACAGGCAATTCAGATGAGCAGCATAGAATGGTGTTGTTGATGTCACAGAATGTCTTCAAATATGAAAACAAAGAGCAGCAGCTGGTGAGGAGAGTGAACTCGATGTAGATCTGAGGCACCCCAAAGCTTGATTAGCTATTTATCAAAAATTGGTCAAAGTGTATCAGTATACATAACTGGCATGGAAATGAAGATGGGAGGGCAGTTAACGATATAAAAATTATTTCCTATCTCCTTTAAACAGACCCTCCAAGCAGAGGTCCAGCAGAAAAATGCCCACAGGGCAAGACCTAGAAGTGCCAGCCCCAAGAGAGAAGACTCAGGAGGCATCGACTGTATTGGGGCCAATGGCATGAAGCTGCTGTCAGGAGGTTAGATAAAGATGTCCACCTTACTAGATCAAAACTCCCAGCCAATCCACCAGGCAAGGCTGGGACGAGAACACCACAAAGGGAATCCACAGATAAACTATCCCTGCAGGAAAAGAACTCATAAAGGCAGTGCAGCCATGCAAAAGAGGTGAGCAGGCAGTCAGAAAAGTTGCAACACCAGGTGATGCAGCTGAGCACAACTCCTGGCAAGGCAGTAGCTGGTCATCCATGCTGCTGACACTTCCACTGAGCCACCCTAGGTGTTGCCAAGTGCGTGGCACTACAATCCCTCATTGGGAGAGAGCATTCTCAAGGATATCCTGAGCCTCCCTGAAAGCCCCTCTCCTGACGTCCTGGGTTTGAGTGCAAACCTTGGTCGCCAGCGCGCAGAGTGGTCCCCATGGCTCAGTACCCAAAGCCAGTTTGAGACAGGTTTGTCTGAAGAGTGATTGGCACAGCAATGGTATGGCAGTAACTGCATCGACAGAGCCAGCAACAAACATATTTAAATGTTTGCAGGAGAAACTCTGCCAAGAGCGAGACAGTTCAAGTGAGGGTCCCTAGGTGGTGGATGCCCAGAACGACCCACTGCCTGAGAAAATGGCACTGTCTTGATGGGAACAAAATTCCTGCACAGTGAGTGACACAGGTACTGGTTTTGCTGAGGCTTCTATGAACCTACCTTGCTCCAGAGAGATGAAGGCGACACTGAGGAAAAGTAAGTACTGTACTGTACCTCACAAATGTCTTCATGTAAGTGACTGAAAAATGAAAATTACATACCTACCGTAATTCTGATCTTTGGCGTATCTTCACCATTCATCACAGGTGGGTATGTGGCGGAGGTGTGACCCCGCAGGGCTCTTTTTGTAATTTTTTTTCTGGATGGGCGGAGCCGATGCAATGACGGCGCCCTTGAGGCTGGACGATTGCATGGTGCTCATGGGTTGGGCATCAGTCTCTAGCCAGTCTCACCGCCTCCCACCAGTTCTGAGTCAGAGAGTAAGAAAACATGGTTGGGAGGTGGGACAAGAGAGTCCAAGGACAGATAAAGGAAAAGATATCATAAACAAAGGAGAAATAAATTACCAAGAAGACAGAGAGAAAGCAGAAGCTAAAGGGGATTGGGAGGGGCCACAGTCTCTGGAAGAGGAAAAGGAAAGAGAGGGAAAGGGAAGGAGAATTAAGTGGGAGGGGAGAGGACAAATCCAGAGCTCGTGGTCTGGTCCCCTGGCTTTTAGATGGATTACTGCCCAGGAGTAGCTAGGAGCCTGGCAAGGCTGGCAAGATTCAAGGCACAGAATTTTGACCAAGAGGTACTCCAGCAAGAACGACTTCCTAGAGTCGTGGAATAAAGAGAGGAGGAGGAGGAGGAGGACCAGGAACCAAGGGATGTCCTCTCCCCTATACAACAAAAATAAGAGGAGGGGAGGAAATCCCCACCTCTAAAAGTGAAAAGATTAGTCTTGAAGGACAAGGGTTGAAGGGAGGGAAAGGGGCAGTCACCAACATCCTACCCATAAAAGGGTGGAAGACAAAGGCAATGAAGTAAACAGCCCCCCCAGCCAAAGCCTGCAGGAAAACAACCCCTGCGTGCCCAAGGTTCTAACCACTCCTGACCCAACAGGAAATGGGGGGGGAGGACACACAGAGAGAGGAGGACCCAGAGACTGAGGCCCCAGGGGGATCGTGGGTGGGATTTGTGATGCATGGTGAAGATACACAGAAAGATCAGAATTACAGTAGGTATGTCATTTTCATATCTTATCTGTGTCAAGCTTCACCATTCATCATAGGTGAGTAAGTACCGAGCCCCCCCCCCCCGAAGGGAGCTCGAGACCTAAGGGACTAAGCCCCTTAGCTCCCAGTAAGGGAGACATTGGAAAGGAGAACCATCATGGGCCTGGCGAGGACCGAGACTGTGGGGAGTGAGACGGGGACCCCCCAGAGGGGGAAAGAAGTTGCCCCGACAACTGCTGCCTCACTCTGTGGGAGAAAAGATGGGTTCTCTGGTAAGTGGAGGAAATGACCCTACACCAGGCCAAGAGTGACAACCAGGAAAGATGCACCCAAGCCATCCGCCTGATGCAGATCTCTGACCCTATGACTCTGGAAGCTACCTTGTCGGCATCATAGGATGCCCTAGCTTGGTGCCTTGCTAGCTCCAGGCCCTGAGCAGAGAGTGCAATAGCTTGTCTGGTTACTTCTGTATCAGGCAAGGAGGCTAGGAGTTGACCTAGCCTGGACCACAGGAACCTATCATAGGAAGCATAGTGGACCTGATGTGCAGCAATGGACAGTAAAATCCGTGCCGAGTAGAAGGTCCTTCTACCCCAGAAATCAAAATCTGAAGAGTCTTGATCTAGGGGCCGGTCACAGTGAAGGGCACAAAGCCCGTCAGGACTGTCCAGTTGCATCAACCCTGACAGAGGGTGAGGCATACAACCTGGAGACTCCGGGAAAGCACAATACCTCTGGCTTAGTTCCCTAGGGGCTGGGACACTGGAGAAGGGATGCTGCCAGAAGCACAGTGATGCCTCCTGGAAGGGAGCAGGCCAGGCAGGCACCACAAGGGTGGCCGCACTGAAATCACCTAGAAAGACATGCACCATGTGCTCAGGATTGTCTTGGAGAGGTGGGGTGATGAAGATCTTCCATCATCCTCCTGAGGAAGCCTTGATACGCAGCAAGATCAGCGGCAGAGGATGTGGGCAGATGGTTCTCTCCCTTAGAATAAGGGATGAGGAAGCAGAAGACTTCGGATTCAGGGGTGGCTGCTCAGGGAAGGTGGAACACCACTCATCCATCGCCTGACATAAGTAGGAAAATTAGCAGCCACACCCTGAACTGCTCCCAGGTCAGAGGCCCCTAGGGCCAGAAATACCAGGGAGAGAAGGAGATGGCAACAGAGGAATGGGGCCAGATCCACAGAAGATGAGAAACATCCTCTGCATAGGCAAGAGAACCCACGGATGCTCCCAAGGGAGGAGGAGCTCCAGGAGCCCAGCAGCCAACAGCTGTTCAACCACACTGGAACTGCCTAGACCCTGTTCTGAAGAGTCCCCTGTGGCGGCCGGGACCGTGTGAGCCCAGAAGGACGGTCCCTGGCCTCCAAAGAAGAGGGCCCTCTTGAGGAGACAGAGGAGGAAAGATGAGGGTCCGCACTGCAGCTCCTCCCCGAGCCCGGGTGGGTCCCAGAGAAGGGCTGCCGCACTGAACCCAGACCCCTCGACCCCTTGGACACCGAAAGAGCCTTCCGCCTCAAAAACACCAGTCTAGGCAACTGGCAGCTCCGAGCAGTCCCCGAGGAGACCACCCAGGGTGCAGCACCCTCTCCTCCCCTTCCGCAGGTGCCCTGGTGGCCCTTAAATTGGGCGATCCAGGCACACCACAGGAGGGGGTACCCCAACTGAGGGGGCAGAAGATCCCCCAACTCGACTGCACAGCAATGACTACCTGGACACTGACCCCAGAATCGGGGACCATTGCCCACTCCTCAGAGGAAGGCCAGGTCTGGCCTGCCAAAGAAACTACAGAGGGGTCAGTAGACTCTGAGGAGTCCAGGAGCAAGTCCAGATCAGACCAGGAATCCTCCTCCAAAGAGGCGGAGACCGAGTCCCGATGCCAGACCACCCGCTGACCCCTGCCCCTTCCTGGACCAACAGATGTGCCAACTTGAGGCCTGGCACCACGGTCAGTGCCAACTCCATCCCCGGCACTGCGAATGGCGCCGGAGGAAGAGACAGCCCCAACCACGGCACCGAGGCCAGAATCAGCGCCAGACACGGTGCCATCCCCATCCATGGCACCACAAATGGTGCCGACGACAGCGCCAAGACCAAGAACAGCAACACCCACTGTGCCATTACCCACCACGATGCCATGAACAGCGCCGTCTCCAATCTTGGCCAGAAACAGTCAAATTAGACACTATAGAACTTCCCATGGCGCCATTCCCACTATTGGCGCCGTGAATGGCACCAACCGCAGAAACGGTGCCAAGGAACGGACCAGCATCGATAACAGCATCCACTGGGCCCTCAGCACTGCAAGTGACGCTGACTCCCAAAACGGCACAGGCAGACGGTGTCAAGGCCGGTGCCGGCCCAGGTCCATGGGTCCCAGGACAAGACACCAGGGGTGCCTTTGCCCTAGAAGGGCCGATTGCTGAAGCGATGCCTCCCGCCTGCCCCTGCAGAAGGAACGGACTGAGCCTCCTGCACCGCGGAAGGGGCCCCTGCCGTGGCAAGGCTCAAAGATGCGGAAGCCCTCTCCTCCACAGTCCGTATAGAACTGGGAGAGGACCTGGAGGAAGAGTCAAGAGACCGTATCTTGGCCTTATGAGTGCGCCCCCGAAAGTTGGCGGCGCTCATCCAGCTTTCCACGCGCAAAGCTCGACAACTCGATGGTCCATGGAAAAGCCGGCGTCGCACGAAACTATGTCGTGAAGTGGGCCAAGACAGGTGAGGCAATGATTATGCTGGTCGGTAACAGAATAGCGGCGGCCGCGGGGGCACCGGCGCATTAGAGGCAGCCCTGTTTTCAACAACTTCTTGCCCCGGTACCAGACATGCATCAACAGTAAAACAAACAAAAAACAGACCGGCGTCATTGGAAATAAAAAGACGGTCTTACCAGTCAGTGGCATCGGTAGGTGGCGAAACAGAACCGACGATACTTTCTTGGCCAGAAAGGCTGAATGCGAACTAGGCTGCAGATCTGGCGCGGTCTTCTTCTCAGGAGCTCTACATGAGTACGACCTCTGGCAGGAGACAAAGAACTGGCGGGAGGTGGGGCCGATGACAGCTAACAGCAACCAAGAACGCCAGCTCTTAATGCGCTATCTCTGCGCGGGCGGTGCCATTGCTGCATTGGCTCTGACCATCAAAAAAAAAAACAAGAGCTCCCGAGGTCATGCCTCAACCACATACCCACCTGTGATGAATGGTGAAGACAGCACAGATAAGATCTGACAGTGCTGAAAATAAATCACGAAACTGAGTGCTGACTAAAATGTAACACTGTAAAAATAAACAATGATAGTCTACAACAAGCCAGACAGGAAACTCAGAGGCCTACATGGAGGAGCTGAGGTTCTGCTGGCCCCCTGTCAAGGTATGCTCTCAACGGTGGGAATAAAGAAACTAAGGTGGTTGGGACCGACATGCACTATTTATACCATCCGTGCATGTGGTACTATTTGTTGGCCCCCAAATGTTCTAACCCTGACTGAGTCCTAGTGCCTCCAGCTCTAAGACCAAAGAGTGTAAGTCTATTGAGAAGACTGACTCCAGAAAGAATGCTGATCTACTTCTGACCAGGAAGTCTTTCTGAAGGCAGTACATTCCCATCCTAAACTCCCAATTTACTGGGACTGAGGGAAAGCAGATAGATGAAAAAACTTTAGGTCAATCCCGTTACACCTGACAGTCTCACCTAGAGAAGGGCGCAGGGGCCACGCAACATGGTTCTCTCATCCATACCTTTGATATTCCTAGGCAGGTCCAGGTAGAGTCTGGGGAAGATGCCCTCTCCTTCAGACTGATGCTGTCTGGTTCAAGTGAGACACCTGGATGTCAAAGCTCTTGTGGAAAGCTTCAAGTGCGCCAGGCAAGTAATAAACCTTCAGAGCCTGCTGCTCATTTGCTTTGATAAAGCCCTTTTGATCACAATAAAAGCAAAACTTTGGTTATGAAGAGTATAAATCAACAGGAAGTGAGTATATTAATAAATAAAGTCTAAGCACTCACAGAATGAGGTACAACAAATGGCACTCCGGGGCGCGGGCCATCAGAACCTCCGCTCTGGTCCATATTTAGCATGGTGAACTCAAAACCAACTCTCCCCATGTTGACCAGGGTGATCTCAGCCTCAGCAACATGATCAAACAACTAGAGAGAATGAAAAAGTGTCACTGGAGTCATGTAGTCCCTTCCTATAGGTGTGACCATTCAGTGCTAGTCCCACGAGAGGCACATATTCCCTTCCTGTAGATTTCACATTCACTGCCAGTCTCACTACAGCCACGTATTCACTTTCATTAGATGTGTACTTTTGCTGCCAATCTCACAACAGCAACATATTACCTTTTTA
This sequence comes from Neoceratodus forsteri, assembly GCA_016271365.2. NCBI lineage: Eukaryota > Metazoa > Chordata > Ceratodontiformes > Ceratodontidae > Neoceratodus > Neoceratodus forsteri. The sequence continues at coordinate 1,620,779,943 of CM028130.1, forward strand.
TAGCCATAACCATTTACTATCAGTCCCCCTAGAGCCACGATTTACTGTCAGTCTGACTACAGCCTTCTGCCCTTTTCTGTAGGTGAGATAATTTACTACTTGCCCCTAGAGCCATATATTTACATTTCTATAGGTGTGACCATTTAGTGGTGAGTCAACCACATTTATTCTTTCTGTGGCTGTGACTATACACTGACAGTCCCACTAGAGCTGTTTCTATAGGTGTGACCATTTACATTCTGGCTCACAAGAGCCACCATTCTTTGCCAGTCCAACTAGAACTATTTACTGTTTTTCTATATGTAGATCATTTGCTGCAAATTGCATTGGAGTGACTTATTCACTTTTCATTGGTGTGCTAATTCACTGCCAGTACATCACATCCTTCCCCTACCTTCTTTGCAGGAGTACCCCCGTGATCCATCACATTCCTTACCCACCTCCTCAACAGGAGTACCCCCTATGATCCATCATGTCCCTACCCCTTCCTTCTTACCAGGAGTACCCACCTGTGGTCCATCACATCCCTCTCACTATTTTTTCAGCATGAGTACACACTTGTAGTCCATCACATCCTTACCCCTACCTTCTTAGTAAACATATTAACTTGTGATCCAACACTCCCTTATCCCTACCTTCTCAGCAGGAATACCCCTTATGATCCATTACATCCCTACCTCTAACATCTCAGTAGAAATACCCACCTGTGGTCCATCATGTCCCTATACCAACCTATCTTCTCAGCAGAAGTACCCATCTATAATCCATTACATCCCTCCCCCTACCTTCTCAGCAGAAATACCCTCCTATGCTCCATCATGTCCCCACCCCTACCTTCTCAGTAGGAGTAAATACTTGTGCTCCATCACATCCCTACACCTACCTTCTCAATAGGAGTACCCACCTGTTGTCCATCACGACCCTCTCACCTTCTCAGTAAAAGTATCCACCTGTGGTCCATCACATTTCTGCCCTCCACCTTCTCAGTAAAAGTACCCTCCTGTGGTCCATCACATCCCTGCCCCATACCTTCTGAGTAGAAGTACACAGTTGTGGTCCATCACATCCCTATCCCTACCTTTTCAATAGGAGTACCCATTAGTGGCCCATCACATTCCACTCTCCAACCTTCTCAACACGGGTACCAATCTGTGGCCCATCACATTCCTCCCCCTGACCTTCCCAGTAGGTCTATACACCTGTGGTCCCTCACATCCCTACCCCTACCTTCTCAGTAGGAGTACCCACCTGTGATGTATCATGTCGCAACCCCAACTTTCTCAGTAGAAGTACTCACCTGTGATCCATCACGTTCCTCCCCCACCTTCTCAGCAGAAGTACCCACCTGTGGTCCATCACATCCCTCCCCCTTTCCTTGTCGGCAGGAATACATACCTGTAGCCCACAACGTCCCTGCCTCCCTACCTTCTCAAGAGGAGTACCCACCTGTGGTCCATCATGTTCTCCCCCCCACCTTCTCAGTAAAAGTACACACCTGTGGTCCATCACATGCCTCCCCCTACCTTGTCAGTAACAGTACCCACCTGTGGTCCATAACATTCCTCCCCTCAACCTTCTCAGTAACAGTACCCACCTGTGGCCTGTCGAGTCCCTCCCCCTACCTTCTCAGTGCGAGTACTTCATCACATTGATTTCTTTTAGGTGTGCATCTAGCTATGCCTTGTGAACTGCTATGCTATACCCAAATGTGTCATTCTTAATGGTCACCTTTTCCACAAACCCACTACTCATACAGCGCAGCCTTTTTTCTTTGCAGCTTTCCTAGTTAGCCCTTATTTGAAGGACAAGTCATGCCGTCTAGACTTCTGGTCATTCACCATATTCTGTGATTGATGGTGCTCCATTTGTGTTTCTCCTGGCACCAATCTATGTCTGTGGACAGTTAATAGCAGCCATGCACTTGAAGGAGCTCCAGCCAGCTTGATCCTCCCTGTGGGTTGCTGCCCTCTCGAAGGGTGACATATTGACAGCAGCTGGTACTCTTCTACTTCTCTCCAAATCCTGACCTGTGTCCCACGCCTGAGAAGGTTTTCTATTTCTAGCTCTCTCTCTTCCGCCTCAGCATTGCCTCCTCTCATCTTTTTTTGGCTCTCCTCATTTTCACAGAACCCTCTCAGGAAAGAAACTGAATGGGAAGGATCATATTATTAATTATTCTAACAGATGGTTGGATTATTCCCATCATCTTGTTCATTAACGAGCAACTCTGCACTTCAGCACACACTTTCATCAATAAGATGTTGCAGCAATTACAATTTGCTAGGCAATGTAGTTTTTATTTTCAATGTTCCTTCCCAAGGTTTTCAGCACATCTTGGTAGTCTATGTAAAAAGCCTGCATAAAAAAATGTGCCTCTCCCATGTTAACCTCACAGTGCCTTTGTTTGTGACATCATAGTGCTCACCATGACAACAGGCTGTGATGTCACAAATGGCAACTGTAGAGCCATCGACCAGCATAGCAGTAGCGCTACCACTCATGACACTGATGACCCTGGTTTGGGAACAAGCCAGTGCTGTTAAAGGGTCAGCCAAGGAGAGGAGGCTTGAGCATCCAAGTGGACACACTCCCCCTCCAGAGAGGGGGGGACCAGCAGGACCATTGCTGTACTGCCACGTCGATGACCACAGGTGGTGGTGCAGGGGATGGCATTTGGAAGGGGAAGTTGAAGCGAGCGCCAACATCAGTGGGGTGAATTGGCGTGCTGGGCGTGGGGGGGGGGCAGAACATAAGGTGAAAATTGGGGCAGGACTGGACAGATTAATGCCTCTGCCCACACACCATGTTGGACCACCATCACCACCCAGGGATCACCCCAGGTCTTCACATCCACTGTGGGTGGCCAGACAGACTGTGGGGAAGAAATGCTGAAGTAGCTGAAGGTGTACCTGGCCCTGGGGATGTAAGCTGGGGGGTGGGCAAAGCTGTGTATTCTGGGTGGGCCTCTGGGTCCTGAACTGACTGGTGAGTGGGGTTTCGACAAGCAGGAATAGGGGCTTGGCACTGGTGGGAGGTGGTCTCGCCTGTGCCCTGGGTAACAAATATGTAAAAAAAAAAAAAAAGGTAACTGTGTGGTTAGCAGAGGAGAGTCACATACATTTTGAAAGACTCAGTGAAATAAGTGCAGCATTGTTTATTTATTTGAATTTTGATAACCAGGTAGGCCCACTGAGACAGACAAGTCCCTTTTTCAGGGGCGACCCGGGGAATAAAACAATTCCATGAGCTGGACAATGAACACTGAATACAAGAGGTAAAACATAAGGATACAATCTGAGGATACAGACAGTATATATACTGAAAAATAATACATCACTTTGCTGCAGGCATAAGGTTGGTTGTCTTCCATGCTGAATAAGGATATCAGACGTGGTCAGAAGGGTCTTGCATCGGCAATCCACTGGTTTGGCTTGCAACAGAAGTCCCTGAAGGTTCTTGATACCATTGTAATTGGAGAGGTGGGCTAATCCAGTTGAGAAATGCCACACAGAACACTACGTAGTCTAATATATTACATATTTACATAGAGAATAAAGGATGTGGAAGTATGTGATATGAAAACTGAATGCACACCCAAGGTGTAGGATGCTTCACTTGCCCTCGGGGTTTATTAAAGCATCCCACACCAAGGGTGTGCATTAAATCTGAGTTTTCAACACACTTCCCCATCCTTTATTTTGTATAATTGCTGGTCAGCAATTTTTTTCCAGCCAGACTTCTGAGGTCACATGACACACTGGCAGACCTTATGGAGATGTTGATAAGACAATGCGATACTGTTTGGCAAGAAAATGTGATACTGTTCTAGATGTCCTACATTAAAGGTACTCTTTAGTAGCCTGTAAGAGACTTATTATTTTAGTGCTTCTGAACTGTCATTGTTTGTTAAAGAGCGCACACGCACACGCACACTCACTCACTCACTCAGTCTGTCTCTGCCTCCCTACTTCCCCTTTTGTTAGCGTTTTTTTATTTATTGCCGTTTCTGCATTTTTTTTTTTTACTTACAGTTTGCAGTCGGGATCCCCCAAGTCACCCACAGAACCGTTGTGGCTTGCATTCGGCTCTGTCCGGACGCGACAAAGTGTACAGGATCAATCGGATACATTGCTATTTTAAATGTAGAGGTAGATATCGAGTAAAATTTAAAAAAACACACAAATTACAAAGGGAGACAAGTTTGGTGGGTGCTGGTGGCAGCTCCTCGGTAACTGACAGATGGAGTTGCCATGTTTTCAAAAAGTTTAAGCCAGCCCACATAGAGAGCAGTAAGCCAATGAGGGAGTGCAAAGTTCTGACAGACACAGCACATGAATGGCATTACAACCAGTGGGTTGTTACGGCAATTATCAACTCGGTCATCCCATTAAAAAAATTGATGACCTGTTGGCCCGGTGGCGCTGAGGGTTGAGGTGCTGGACGCCACACCTCGCGCCACGCCGGCGACCGTGTTCGAGAGCGGCACGGGTTGCGGTCAGCAGGCGGAGATGGATCGCGTCCGGAGGACCGCTCTCCATCTCCGGGTGGGATCGGTCGGCCGGTGCTTGTCTGACCGCTCAGCGGAGGCTGGGGATTGACAGCACGAGCCGCAAGACAAGGGGAGGGGCAGGACGCGGGCAGACGCTGATCAGCGCGCGCATCGGAGCGCGCGACTCAGTCGCTGGCGCCATTGCACGCCATGCCCGGCCGGGAGGAAAAACAAGAAAATGAGTGCCCGGCAGCACGACGTCGCTCCCTGGTGCCATTCCTGGAGGACGCCTCCTGGCATGGATCCGTTGTGGTGGGTCGGTCACTCCTCACCACCCTGCCGAGAAGGGTAAGTCGCGGGGTGCAGAAGGAGGGGTCTCATGTCCGGGGATGGCACCGGGGGAACGACGGAGTGCGGGGGGGGGGGGTTGTGGCCGGAGCTCCGAGGAGAAAATAACACCCAAAAAAAAAAAATTGATGACCTGTAATTCTAAAAATATAAAAGTGGAAAGAGAGAGGTTTTTAGGGAGTAAGGTGGGAGGAAAGAGAGCAAGGTAAGGAAGGGGTTAGGGGAAGAGAGGAGGGTCCGAAGGGGTGAGGGAGCAGTGGGGGAAACGCAAGGGTAAGAGAAAGGTAAGGGATGAGAAAGGGCAGCTGAAGGGGGCAGGTGAGAGAGGAGAGTTTGGAATGAGAACGGGATTTGGGATGAGAAAGGACAGCTAGGGAGGATAGGTGAAGGAGGAGAGGTTCTCAGAGGCAGACTGAGGGAAGATTAAGTGCAAGTACCACTGCAGATTGGGGGTTTAAAGAAGACATCCTTGAAGCATCTCTTGCCTACAGTATTTAGCAGACCAACAGCGGGGAAAGTAAAAAAAATAGACAACTAGAAAACAATATAGCTAAAACATTATTGGTGTAAATCTAGTGTTTTTAAGCTTTTTATTATAGTAGAGTTGCTGTTTAAAGGGAAAACTTTACGAATGGGGCACATCACAGTATGAACCACAGTAAAGTACAGTTACGCAACAACTTACCGTAACAGTAGATCTTTGAGAGAGGTTCCTGCAGTAGGTAATTACAAGTAGGACTAGCACCACCTGGCGTCTGGACCACATGGCAAACTCTTCCAGCAATGCCTGGCGGGGGACCGCCCACCCGATGTCACGTGACGATGTCAGCATGACCCTATATAGTGGGCGGTCCCCACGCCCACCCTCCAGTTCTCCCACTGGAGTCCTTGAAGGAAAGACAGGAGAATGAAACAGGTTCTGGAGTCCCAAAAGAAATCTGGGGGAAGGAGGGAGGGAAAAATATGACCTACTGCAGGAACCTCTCTCGAAGATCTACTTTTACGGTAACTTCACATGTGTCTGTACTACCATACTTCAAGAAGGTTCCTGTAGTAGGTCATCACAAGTAGGATTGAATCCCAAGCAGTTCCTCTGAAGAGAGACCAAGAGAAACATGGGAGAAGGAGAAACCAAAAGGAAAGGACAGAACTGGACCAGCCTAGGACAGAAGGCCCTGCAGAACGGCGAGGCCAAACCCGGCCCTCCGCCTAGATGCAATGTCCAGACTGTAATGCTTGGTAAAGGTATGGACCAAACTCCAAGTTGCTGCTGCACAGATCTCCGCTGCAGATACATTATGAAGAAAAGCTGCAGATGCAGCCATGCCTCTAGTGGAATGACCTCTAACAGACCCCGGCAGAGGTTTGTTGTACTTCTGATAACAGAAGCGGATGCAGTTAGCTAGCCACTTAAGACAGGCACTGTTTGGAGACAGCCTTCCTCAACGATTTGGGGGCAAAGAAAACAAAGAACTGGTTGTCCTTACGGGAATCTTTGGTCTGGTGAATATAGCACCTTAGGATTCGGTGCACATCCAAGGTATGCAGGAGTGCCTCACCTCTATTCTCGGGAGCCAGATAATGGACCGGTAGTTCCACTGACCGATTCAGCGTGAAATCCGACACCACCTTAGCCAAGAACTTAGGACTTCTTCGGGGGACCGCCCGGTCCCTGTGGAAAATCAAATAAGGCTTCTTAAATGCCAGGGCCTGAAGCTCAGAAATTCTTCGAGCAGAAGTAACGGCAACTAAAAATAGCGCTCTCCAAGACAGATAGCGCAAGTCACAGCTCATCACTAGTTTGAAGGGAGGAGAGTGAGGTTCTCCGACACAAAATTCAAATCCCAAGGTGGTGTAGGGCTCTGGGTGGGTGGGGGTTCAGATGGAGAATCCTTTTCAGGAAGGTTTTGAAAATCTCCAACTGGGCCACGGGCTTACCATCCACAAGCACGTGATATGCCGAAATGGCAGACAGATGTACTTTTAGAGAGGAATAAGATAACTCTGAGTCAGAAAGATAAAGCAGGTACTTCATGACATGTGGGGCTGAACAAGTGAAAGGGTTCCAACCCTTGGAAGCCACCCAGATAGAGAAATGTTTCCACTTCACGGCATACGTGGATCTGGTGGAGGGCTTTCTAGCCTCCACTATTACTTGGGCTACTCTGGTGGAAACCGCAAAGTGAAACCTCACTATGTCTGCAGGAGCCACACATGTAGGTGCACGGTCCTGAGCCCTAGGTGCACAAGCTGACCCTGGTCCTGAGGGAGGAGGTTGTGCATCAATGGAAGTGGAACCGGGGGTTCCCTCGCCAACTGCTGAAGAAGCAGGAACCAAATTTGCCTCGGCCAGAGAGGAGCAGTTAGGATCATCTGTGCTCTTTCTGCCTGGAGCTTCATGAGTACCTTCTGCAGAATGGGAAAAATGGAGGGAAAGCACACAAGAATCTCCCTGTCCAAGAGAGAGAGACAACGCATTGAGCCAGAAAGCACCACGCTCTGGAACGAGCAAGCAAAAACTGGTAAGTTTTGTGTTGGATGGGGAGGCGAAAAGGTCGAGTTCTGGTTGCCCCCACCTCTGAAACAGTGAATCTGCCACTCCCTGGTTTAGTTCCCATTCATCAGCGAGGGTGTAAGACCTGCTGAGACTGTCCACCAGGACGTTTTGCACTCCTGGGACGTGCACAGCTGTTAGAGACAGATCACGCTGGACTGCTCAGTTCCACACTCTCATCGCCTCCCTGCAAAGGGGGTACGATCGAGTGCCTCCCTGCTTGTTGATGTACCAGACTACCGGCATGTTGTCCATCTGGACTAGCCCATGAAGGAACCGCCGAGGTATAAATCAAAGGCGGGGCAGTCGTTGGGATAGCGGACATCGGGACCACAGATGTCAGAATCGGCGCCGCCGGGCCCGGTGTCAGAAACAGATCCGGCATCAGGAAGGCTGGCGGAGGAACCAGATGTAGGGGCTCCGACATGGGAACCTGATCTGCAGTAGAAGACGGTGTTGGGTGCAGATGTGAAGGTTCTGTCAAAGGCAAGAATACACAACTTCAATAGATGGGCCTCCAGAGCCTGCTGCCTCCATCTGTGGGTGGCCTGGTTGAAGGGCTGGCAGTCTGGGCAAGTCGCGGTGTTGTGGTGCGGGCCTAAGCAGATGATACACTTGTGATGACCGTCCTTGTGAGGTATCTGGGTTCCACAAACTTCACACTTCTTCTTCTGTGGTGGTGAAGACACAGAAAATGGAAGAAACAGAGACACTTGGAAAAAGGTACTTGCAAAAGGCGCAAAATAAATGGCGATCACTGTGGAAGTTTACTGCGAGGTAACATGCATGAGACGATGGCGGGAAAGAACTGGAGGGCGGGCATGGGGACCGCCAACTACATAGGGTCACGATGACGTTGTCATGTGACGTCGGGTGAGCGGTCCCCCGTGAGGCACTGCTGGAAAAGTTTGCCGTGCGGTCCATACGCCAGGTGGCGCTAGTCCTACTTGTAATGACATGCTGCAGGAACCCTCTTGAAGTAAGATCTCTTGTTAGTGAGGTATTGGGTTCCACAGTAGCGGGCAACAGCCCAGAGCTATTGATGACTAAGTCTGCCTTATACTGAAACTACACTGCCATCATTTTTAGAGCCTTGTGATGTCACTGAAGCTGAAGCTGGGCTTTATTTTATTTATTTATTTATTGTGATATCGGAATTACAACCTTTGAGCTAAGAGCTCATTTATAAAGGATCCTCGTCAAACAAGAGAGGGGGGGAAACATCAGGTACATGAATCGGGGTAGACAGTAGTAGTTTAAAAACTTTTTCTTCCTAAATGTTGTACATTACAGTACAAAATATAATAGGCTCTGGAAATTGTGATTACACATTGCTACTCAAGAAGCAATAATAAAAGGATATGAGGCAACCCCCATAGAGTTACATCATCTGAGGGGTGTATCATAATCAGTGCAGTCAACAAACTGAAATACACTTACTGAGCCACTTTACAGCCATTGCCCAAATGATTTTAAGTCAACATCAGTAAAAGAAATGTCTTACCAACCATTCGGTCCTAAAATTACTTTCTCAATTATAGCACCAAGAAACTGTTTTCAAAACACATGAAGTCTTGCTGTATTCTGACTATTGCAGTTAGCCCCAGCACTTAAACTGCCCCAGAGAGAAGAGGGTTAATTTTCTATGCAGAGCATAGAACGTTGAGCTCGAGCTCAGTTCAAACCTCTGTCTGCTGCACTAAGAAGCACAACCGTCAGATTCTTTACTCCGCCTAACTGAACTGAAGCCCGGAGATTTCTCCTTGCTCGCAGTTCGAAAGTCGGTTAAAGTCTTCGTTTGCACCGATTATTTTCGCAAGTTTCATTCAGATCTCTGTCTGTGGTACAGTAAGTACTAGGTAGTGAACTAGACATAATAAACTTGTGGAAATTGTCAAAATTGATTTTCGACCGGTTCAGCTGAACCGGCCATTTAGTGAATTACATATTCTGTCTTTGTTTCTAAACTTAGAGTGTGGTTACCGGTCCTTAGCGGTTTAAAAAAAAACGCATTGTCTTGTGTTTTTTTCCAATACCCGTGACACGGTTAGAAACCGATAAGGGTGTCTTGCATAGTTGTTTGCCATAAAAAGGGTAAGTCTGTAGTTAGGATGGCTATGTCTGAGAAACCCAAAAGAAAAACCGGACCCACTGGGTTTCAACACTGCAGTTTGCGTGGGGAGGTCTTTGCTAAGGCTGATCCCCACACCACCTGTGTTTATTGTCTGGGGTTTGACCACCTCGATTCAGACTGCCAAATCAGTAAAAATTTCCCTATGTCTACCCTGGAAAAAAGATTAGGTAGGCTTAGGGATAAGGAAGCCGTGAAGTCCGCTGACCCAGATGGCCAGCCCGGTTCGGTTCCGACCGAACCTGAGGGAGTGCTCTCTGACCAGGGCGATACTTCTTCAGGCAAGAGGAGAGCCGATCCTGAGGGACTGGTTCCTACAAAAAGACAAAGAAAAGAAAAATCGGCCGGTTTGGATCCAGAGACCCATTTTCCGATCGTCGAAGAGATTGCCAAAGTGATAAGGATTGTAGAATTACTTCGCACGGTTCCGTTTGATCCGGCGCCTTCTGGCAGGCACTCAGTTCGGTTGTTTCCTCCGGTTCAAGGTTATGCCTCTGAAGATGTTTATGAACTGGATTTGGAGGGGGATGAGGATTATGATGGTGGGGAAAGTCTGGATGAGCACACTGAACCGGACATCTAACCAGACAGGCCTTCTGGTGTTTCCCCTCCTAGGTTTTCTGAGTCCCCTTCCCACTACATGTTTTACATGAAAGTGGCAGAAACCCTCCAGCTCCCTGTGGAGGAAGCTGTGGAGGAACAAGAGGAACCTGATTATGTGGAAATGATGGACATCCCAGAGTCCAAGAGACTGTCTATTCCCCTTCATAAGTCTTTTGGGAAACAGACACAAAAAATTTTATAAACTTCAAATTCTGTACCTCCTGTCGACAGAAGGATGGACAAAAGGTACACCTTATCGGGTTCAGGTATATAGTACTTGTATCAACAATGCAGCCATGTTGGGGTTGTGCAGGCTGCAGCCTGTGATAAGGCTAATATACTCTTGGCTTCACACCCTCCAGATAAAGACTCTAGGAAGCTGGATGTCATGGCAAAGAAACAGTACATGGCACCACCTTGGGACACAGGCAGGCTAATTATATGGCCAATGCAGCCAGGTACCAGAAGTCCAGGTGGGACACTGTACTGGCACTGGCTAAGCAGGCCTCCCCCCAGCTAGCCTCGGAGCTGGAGGGGGTGGCTGCTGATGGGATTGAGGCATCTAAGGTACAGTTCCATGCTGCTGTGGACTCCAATGATGTGTCATCTAGAGTCATGGCTACATCTGTGGCTCTTCGGAGGATGGCTTGGCTCAGATGTACTAGTCTCTCACAGGACACCCAGGCTAAGGCCATGGATTTCCCTGTGGTGGGTAATTCTCTGTTTGGAGGCAGACAGAGAATTATATGAAAAAGATGGATGAGTATAGGACCACCTATAGGAGTGCACAGGCCAAGGAAAGGCAGGCCACTCCCCAAAGGCAGAAAGCTAGGGGCAGGGGCAGGCCTTTTCATAGGCCTTTCTACCAAGCACAGGCCTCTTCTCCTTTTCCTCAGAGGGGGTTCTTCAGAGGGAGAGGCAGAAGGGGGATGAGCAGGGCTGCATCCACCCCTCAACCTAGGGCTCCTACCAAGCAGACACCCCGATGTGTCAGCCCTGGTCGACTCCCCCATTCCTGTAGTAGGCAGGCTGGCTTACTTCATCCAGGAGTGGATGTCTGTTACCTCAGACAAGTGGGTCCTGGAGGTGGTAAACCAGGGGCTGGTTCTCAGCGTCAAGAAATTTCCAAAGCTGAGAGCCAGATCTTTTCCACCTGCAAGCATCTCCAAAACCATTGCCTTAGAGGCAGAGGTTTCATCTCTACTGGCTCTAAAGGCTATAGAGAGAGTTCCTACATTGCACAGGGGCAAAGGTCTGTACTCCAGGTACTTCCTTACCCCAAAAAAGACGGGAGTGGCGGCCCATCCTAGACTTAAGATACCTGAACAAACATCTTTTAAAACCAAAATTCAAAATGGTGACTCTGGGAATAATCCTTCCCTCTCTAAGGACAGGGGACTGGCTAGCCTCCCTGGACTTAAAGATGCCTACTTTCACATTCCCATCAGGTGCTCCCACAGAAAGTACCTCAGGTTCGAATTGCCTTCAGGCCATTACCAGTTCAAAGCTATGCCCTTGACCTGACATACGGCTCAAGGGTATTCACAAAATGCCTAGCAGTAGTAGTGGCCTTTTTAAGAAGGAAGAATATTTCCATATTTCCATACCTGGACGACTGGCTCATTGTGGGTCAGTCCCCAGACCAAGTCAAGTCAGACCTGCTAGTGACTCAACAAGTGCTCACTTCCCTAGGATTCCTTCTCAATCTTCCCAAGTCAGTTCTCGAGCCTGTACAGCTCCTCACCTTCATAGGTGCAGAGTTGGATACAGTCAAAGCAAGAGCTTTTCTTCCCCTGGAAAGAGCAAGGGCTATTGTAGAGCTGGCTTCTTCATTCCACCTTCTGGTCTCTCGGCCAGCAAGGCACTTCCTTCAGCTTCTGGACCACATGGCAGCTTCTGCAGCAGTGATCAAAGGGGCCAGATTTCAGATGAGGGACATTCAGTTTCACCTAAGGGCCTTTAGGTCTCAGAAGAAAGATTCTCTAACCAAACTAGTCCAGTGACTCAGACTCTGATCCAGGCTCTCCAATGGTGGCAGGATCATGGCAACCTCAGACAAGGAGTCCCATTCGTCACTCAGTCTCACTCTGTGGTCTTAACCATGGATGCTTCTCTATTGGGGTGGGGAGCCCATCTTGGGGCTCTCACAGCCCAGGGACTGTGGTCCCCTCAGGAATCCCTTCTTCATATCAGAATCTTGGAACTCAGGGTGGTCTTTCTGGCCTTGCAAGCTTTCTCTCAGTCAGTGCAGAACAAGGTGGTTCACGTCAGGACAGACAACACCACCACCATGTGGTACATCAACAAGCAGGGAGGCACTCGGTCCACAGCCTTGTGCACGGAACCCATGAAATTGTGGTCCCTAGCTTATTCTCTGCAGACCTCTCTGACAGCAGTCCACCTTCCAGGGAAGGACAATGTGCTAACAGATGCACTGAGCAGGATCTCCCAGGGCCATCACTAATGGTCCCTGGACCCTCCAGCGTTGAAAGTGATTTTTTCAAGGTGGGGCACTCCAGAGATAGATCTCTTTGCAGCCCCAGACAATCACCAACTTCCTCTGTTTTGTTGCAGACCCCCAGTCTTGGGCTCAGTCCCTCTGGATGCTCTGATCTTGAACTGGGAGGGGAAATTTCTATATGTCTTCCCTCCTTTTCCTCTACTGTTCAAGGTTCTGGTCAAGATATGGTCACAGCCTTGCAAAGTGATTCTGATTGCTCCAGACTGGGCCAGGCAGCCTTGGTAACCCCTGTTACTGTCCCTAGCAGTCCATCTTCCCCTGCCTCTTCCCAGGAATTACAACCTGTTAACCTCCTCACAGGGGAGGATTTGGTACCCCAGTCTTCGGTCTCTCAATCTTAAGGCATGGCTCTTGAAGAGTTAGAGTATGCAGATTTGCATCTATCCCAAGGGGTTCTGGATATTCTCAAAGCCTCTCGAAAGCCTGCCACCAGAAAGACTTATGACTCCAAATGGAAAAGATTCAGCATTTGGTGTTCCAAGAAGCATATATCCCCAGACACTGCTGAATTGTCTACAGTTCTGTATTATATGGTTCATCTTAACTCATTGCCTCCACAGAAGCTCTCTGAAATTGCACCACTTGTCTCCTGTATGCTGTTAACAGTGAATCCTGGGCCTTTCTAAGCAAAATCAAGCTATAGTCAGCATGCCACAAACAAATCCTAATAGCTCAAGAACCGTAAGTGCTAGACATAAAGTGCGAGTGGCAAAGTTATTCAGCACAAAATTACCTCTCCAATGGTGGTATGCAAATAATAATATGTAATTTCATTTTTTTTTCTATGCTGGTTGAAACAGCAAAAAAAAAAGTTTCATTAAAATAGGCAACATAAGCCATACACACCATACCATAGACAAATGCGAATAACTCCTAAATTATACATGATATACACAAAAGATCAGTGGCAAAGTTGTTCAGCACAAAATTACCTTTCCAACGGTGCTATGCAGTCAAATGTATATATTATATTCTGTTATATTATATATTAAAATATATAAGTGACGTCTCCAGACGTTGCACGGGCACACAGGAAGTCAGTAGCTGACTTCTGTAGGCATCCTCAGTACACACCAGTGTATTTTACTGATGATTACAGGCGTCTGCTAGGAAACAATGAGTTAATGGCCTAGGCCTCAGACCAGCTACTCTCAAAGTACATCTGTCAGCTGTTTCTGCTTTTCTGTCAGTGGGAAAGCCTTCCTCACTGTCATCTCACCCTGTATTCTGTAAATTTTTCAAAGAATTGCTTCATACCAATCCCCCCTTTAGGGATCCTACCTCTGCTTGGGATCTTAATGTTTGCATTGCTCAGCTTATGCAACCCCCTTTTGAGCCTTTGTCTTCCGTAGAGCTTAAGTACTTGACTTGGAAAACTGTGTTCCTGGTAGCTATTACCTCTGCCAGGCGTATCAGTGAATTGCAAGCTCTGTCAGTGGAGCCTGATTTTATCTCATTCCAAAGAGATAAGGTGGTCCTTAGAACTAGCAGAAGATTTTTACCTAAAGTGGTTTCAGATTTTCATCTGAACCAATCTATGTCTCTCCCTGTGTTCTTCACTGATCATTCTTCTTCAGGAGAAGGAAGTTTACACAGTTTGGATGTTAAAAGAGCCCTTAGTTACTACATTGAGCATACTAAGGCTCACAGGTTTGACTCCCTCCAGTTGTTTCTCACTTATGGGGAAGTGGGGAAGGGCAAATCTGCCACTAAGAGAACTATTGCCAGGTGGATTGTCTCTTGTATTCAATTCTGCTAGGAGAAGCTAGGCAAAATACCTCCTTCAGGTCTGAGGGCTCATTTGACTAGAGGTACAGCTGCTTCCCTGGCTGCAGCCAGGGATATTCCTTTGCTAGAGATATGTAAAGCAGCCACCTGGAAAACAGTCCATACATTTACCAAACATTACTCCCTGGACATCCAGGCTAGGAGTGATACTTGGTTTGGTACAGCAGTACTGCAGAGCCTATTCCCAAGGTAGGTTTGATTCCCTCCTCCATGGAGGTACTGCTTGGTAGTCTGCAATAGTCAGAATACAGCAAGACTTCATGTGGTTTGAAGAAAAAATTACTCACCTTATTAATTATGTTTCTTCTAATGGAGTCTTGCTGTATTCTGACCTCTCTCCCTGCCTCCCCTCTCAGAACCTGTTTTTGGGAAGTGGGCTGGAAGGTGCAGTGTTGCACCCTGGGGGTGCATTTGGGCACTCCCTCCTTTTACAGAGGGGGAGTGGGTAATATTATTAATTTAACAGTCTTAAGTTGTTCACTACCTGGTTTTTGATTTTGGATTTCTCAACTTGAGTCTTTTGGGGATCCAAAATATTTGGTAGCCATTTGGCTAGTAACCATTTTACAATTTCCACATAATAGTTAGTATTAGCTGGTAAGAATCTGAAGGTTGTGCTTCTCAGTGCAGCAGACAGAGGTTTGAACCGAGCTCGAGTTCAACGTCCTATGATCTACATAGAAAATTAACCCTCTTCTCTCCGGGGCAGTTTGAGTGCTGGGGCTAACTGCAATAGTCAGAATACAGCAAGACTCCCATTGGAAGAAACATAATTACTAAGGTGAATAATTTTTTCTTCTGGGCTCCCAAGGAACCTGCTGATAAAGTCTGTTAAATAATAAAAAGAAAGTCCAGTGGGCTTAAAGCAGGCAGCATGCAATGGTATCTGATTTTTTAGCGCTGTATTATATTGCCAGACAACTGACTGGAAAACTCCCTTGAAGGCTATGAGGGCAAAAATGGTTACTGATGCTAGGGTGCTCCCCTCTCATCCGCCATCTCCTATGCCCTCCAAGTAACACCTAATAGCAGGAAAATACACTCCGCTAAGGCCTAGCTCTTCACCTTCATTACGTGGCACAGTCAGAGAAGCAAACACGTATGTAATGTGATGGCCCATGCACCATGCCGTGTACAGCAGCCTCCAAGATAGCTCTGTTCAGGCCACTGCCCAGACTGCCGCCCACACTCACTCCGTACCCCATATTTGTGAATAGCGTATAGTAGTGGCATGTAGAAAGCTATATGACAGTCTTTAAATCTAACTTCTCATTATCTTCTATAGAAACGAGCATTGCTGCCCAACTCACAAACAGTGCACCGTATAGAATGTGGAGAACCGCTTGTAGTCGTATAGGTCCTTGTACACAAAGATGTATAAAGTGGGTGACTTGATACCTTTTATTGGACCCAACAAGAGATTTACGAAACACAAGCTTTCAGGCTACACAGAGCCCTTTATCTGGCGTAGCAGCCAGGGTCTACAGAAAACAAGCTTCTTAGGATAGACACTTCTACTGGTAAATAAAAGTTTACACATGAGTGTAAGAGTTCTTTTGACAAGGGAGCATGCAGAGGCAAAAAAATAGGCTTTGAAATATTAGGTGGTTGTAAATCAGAATAATTACTGGTGACCATAAATATCAACTGGATTACTGTTTTGTTAAAAATGCATATCAACTAGATTTCAGGTTATTATACACCAAAGGCAATAATAACCTGAAATCAGGTTGATATGACATTTCATAACAACCTGAAATCAGAAAAGAAAAGACGTTAAAACTGTTGCATTCCATTGTTTCACAAAAAGTATTTCAACTGCAGTATTTTTAACTGTCTTTTATTCATGTACAGTTCAGTTTCTTCAAAAATAAAACTGCACTCTAGCTAAAAAATGTCTTTTTCTTTCAAACTGCTGGAAGTAAAGTCTACACCTCCACACCAGCAGCAATATAAAATAAAGGACAGGTACGTTTAATGTTATGGATGCCATTACCTTGGTGTGGATGACCACATACAAACCTCTCTAGCCTTGCTCTCAGGTTTATAGGTCATCACATACCGGTGTGTGAAAAAAATCCATAACACACACTTACCTATCCATTATTCTCTATTTAGTGATGTAGACGCCTCTACTGAAATGGAATGTAACAGCAGGAAACCTGTAAATTATAAGATCTTTATATTTGAAGAGCCTCCCTAAATACAGGCTGTGTGTGTGTGTGTGTGTGTGTGTGTGTGAGACACTATAAGAGATAATGGCCTGGATAATCAGACTGTGCCAGGCTGTGGCGCAAGCCTAGGCACAGCGCAACTTGGCTGCGCAGGGGCGTTGACTGGGCGATATTCAATGGAGCTGTGCCATGGCACAACAGCATTGAATATCGCACCCTGGCCACCCATGGTGTGCATGGCGCAGTGGCACTGCGCCAGCACAAGCGGCGGTGGAGCAGTGAGATACGCTAGCACAAGTGCCGTTGACGCTGGATTGCAACAACCGCGATATTCAAAAGTGCACATGCAAATGGGGCCATAATGCATGCAGGCAGCAAATGGGCCATTTGCATCGTCATTATGGCCTATTTGCATGCAGGCGCTTGATCCCCGGCGACGTGCGCCTGGTGCCCTGCCAGGCTGCAGCCGTCGGGGACCGACGCTTCCTGCACAGCACGGCAATGTGCCCCGCTGCCCGATCGTGGGCTTATGTAGAATGAAAAAATTGTCCAATATCCCTGGTGGTCCAGTGGACCACTCGCAGCCGGATCGCGGGGATAAGTAAAAATAAAAGTACTCCAATATCCCTGGTGGTCCAGTGGACCGCTCGCAGCCCGATCACGGGCATAAGTAAAAATACAAGTACTCCAATATCCCTGGTGGTCCAGTGGACTGCTTGCAGCCGATCGCAGGCATAAGTAAGAAAATACTAGTCCCATATCCCTGGTGGTTCAGCGGTACCCCCACCCACCCACCGAGGCCCACGCCTCGCTCCCCCCGTCAGCGGCAGCTCCCACCCACTTGCCGCCGCCGACTGACACTGTACAGTAGGGCTGTAGCCCATTGGTCCACAAACATGAACCAATGGTGACCTTCTGTCTACACTAGTCCAGATATGTGAATGAATCCATTCACATATCTGGACTGTGTAGTATGGTACGGGCTGATGCCCATTGGCTCACGCTGTGGTCCAGCACTCCACTCATGTGTGTCTCACATGCACAACGTGTGGACAGTTGATCAGCTGGACTAATCAACACAGATCATTATGGCTTCAGGAATGTTTTTTTTTTTTAATTCCACCCAGAGACTTGACAGAGAAGTTATATTCTAAAGATAGCTCTATATGCAGTCAACTGGTGGAAAAGTTAAGATGAGTCTGGATTTATTTTACTATACCTCTGCAGTGGGAAACTGAAAATGATCCACTACAAACTGGGAAAGGTCCTACGAGGCATTGATCAGTACAGTACAGGTACTGCCCTACTGGAATTGTGAACAATGTAAATTTGCTGTAGTATGCAATGCTTTTAAGTAACTGTTTCTTAGAAACATAGGCAGAAGAGTTAACCCCTGGCAATACTACATCTGACACAATCACATATTGGCTACATCTTGAGATTCCAGGTGTCAAAATAAATCACATAAGGGCTTATATCACCTTATTATAATTATATTAGAAGGGACTTGCTTGTAAATGAGTGTGTTCAATGGTATTTTCCTGCAAATAAACTTGAATTTGAAACTTATATCAAGAGTACACGGTGGTCCTGCATATGTAGTAACTTGACTTCCCTACCTTACAGTATTGATGCTGTGTAAGGCAGTCATCAAAATATTTTAATAAAATCATTTAACAATAAAATCATTTAACAATCCTCATTTTATGGCCCTCAGTGCCAGATCTGGCAACTGCATACAAGTTTAGGGCTTATGGGCAGACTAGATGGGCCTACATAGAAACATAGAATTTGACGGCAGATAAGGACCACTTGGCCCACCCAGTCTGCCCATTTCCCTACCTAATGGATAAGCTGCAGATCCTAGTTAACCAACAGCCTACTTCTTCCTACCCCCTCCCCAGAACTGCCTTATGACTGTCCCATGCATGCTTGAATTCCACTACCTCCTCCAGAAGGCTGTTCCATGCATCCACAATCCTCTGTGAAAAAAATACGTCCTTACATTACCTCTGAGCCGCCCCCCCTCTATCTTCAAATTGTCCTCCCTTGTTCTTGCACACCTCTTTTTCTGAAAGATGCTACCCTCTTGGACTTTTGATTCCCTTGAGGTACTTGAAAGGTTCCAACATGTCCCTCCTCTCCTTGAGGCTAAACATATTAAGCTCCTTAAATCTCTCTTCATATGTCTTCTGGTGCAGACCCTGTACCATTTTAGTTGCTCTCCTCTGGACTGCCTCCATCTTGTCTACATCTTTGCAGAGATTGGGTCTCCAGAACTGCACAAAGTACTCCAGATGCGGTCTCACCAGCTTTCTGTACAGAGGGATAACAATGTCCTGTTTTCTACTGTGATGCCTCTCCCTATACATCCCAGTATCCCCCAGCCCTCCTTACTGCCATCACATTGCCTGCCCACCTTTAGGTCATCTGATATGACTACCCCAGGTCCCTTTCCATGTTTGTTGTTGTTAGTATCTCACCCCCCATTGTGTACTCTTCCCTTGGGTTTTCGTTTCCCAGGTGCATTACCTTGCACTTCTTAGCATTGAATCTAAGCTGCCATACATCTGACCATTCCTCCAACCTTGCCAAGTCCCTTCTCATCCTTTCCACCCCACCATGTTATCAACTCTGTTGCAGATCTTTATGTCATCTGCAAAGAGCTATACTTTTCCTTCCAGTCCTTCTGCAATGTCGCTTATAAAGACATTGAAGAGGACCGGTCCTAATACTGAACCCTGCGGTACCCCACTAGTAACCTCCCTTTCTTCAGAGTGGACTCCATTTACTATTACTCTCTGTGTCCTTTTCTCCAGCCAATTCTTTACCCAGGCTACCATCTTGGGACCCACTTTCAGGCTGGCTAACTTTTATATTAATCTTTTGTGTGGGATTGTGTCAAATGCCTTGCTAAAGTCTAGGTAGGCCATGTCCACAGCCCCTCCCTGATCTACTACTTTGGTCACCCAGTCAAAAAAATCTATTAGATTCGTCTGACGTGACCTTCCCGCTGTGAATCCATGCCTTATCTGCCAACAATTTCTATGTATCTATGTATAGCCATTTAACCGCAGTAGGAAAAAAAAATGACACATAGCATTTCTCGGTATTATTAGTTTTATAGATACTCTCTGATTCAGTTCCTGTTGTCCTCACTGCGAGTTAATATGCACAGCACGGCTGAAGTATAAAACTGGGTACTAGTATCTGTATTTGGCCGTTTCGTATTTTGCGCACTTTTTGTGTATGCGTGCGTGCACAGGAAACACCTTGCTTCCTGTAGCCACAGTTAATGAGCATGTCACTATGCACAAAGAGATCGACCACTGCAATCAGGGAGCGCCCCGTCACGAACAGCTGTGTCTGCAGGGCGGTCTCTGACTACAGCAACCAATTACAGCTGCATTGTGTACCGGTGTCTCGTTTCAATTAACACGGCGACAGCTTCTCTGTTGGCTTTTTCACAGTCCCCAGGAAGCCAACAGACAGCCGCCACCTTTCACAGTCCCTGGGGAAGCTGATGGGGAAGCCCAATCCCCGTCGGCATGATGAGCCCTTCCCCCCATTTGTTGTGTGCCGAGGGGGTGCCCAATCCCTCTTGGCTGATGCACTCCCCCCAGGCACAATGTATGGCCAACAGGGTGCCCAATCCCCATCGGCTCCACTACCCCCCACAAAGATATAATCTTCCAGGTGGCACGCTGGGAGCCCATCCCAGCGCCAAAAGTCCAAGTCCCCCAAGCACACTGTATGGCTGACGGGATGCCCAATACCCGTCGGCTCCACCCCCAAACAAACAAATTTCCAGGTGGTACACTGGGAGCCCACCCCAGCATGCCAAAAGTCCCGAGACATCTAAAAAAAAAACTGTAAAAGGAAACGGTCCTCGTTGAGTCCGTGGCCCTCCTCGAACCTGCAGCCACCCTCTCTGCGACTGCAGACCTCCCCACACCCTCTCACCTCATATTTACCTCCAGAGCCTGGTGCGATGATCTTCAGTGGACCGGGAACATGTCTGCACTCTTCAAAGCTGACCGCGGACTGAAGAAATGCCGGTAAGCTGTATAATGGCATAAATGTTTTTTTTCAACTTATGTGGCTATCTCAGCCATTTTTTCGACTTTTGGCACCAAATTTTCAACATGGGGTTCTTGGGACCCCTCCTCATGAATTCAGTCATTGTCATGGCGTTATTCGGTCCCGAAAGGTGATTTCCCGGTCACTGCACGGATCGAGTAACAAAACGAAAGTGTCACTGTTTATGAGGTGGGCTCTCAAAAAGCCTATGTTGCAAATTTGGTGAAATAATAAAAAAAAAATGACTGTTTTATGAGCGTGTGTTGCGCAGTTTCCACATACACTTGTAACTTCGCAAATTTGTAATATTTTCACTCCAGATTTTCAACATTGGGCATTTTTTCACACCTCCTTATGAACAGTACAGCTGTCATTTTTCACATTCTGGCCGAAATGTGTTTTCACATGTCCGGTGCAGAATAGCACGGTCGCTGTAGGAAATCAGTATTCGGGACAGATTAAGAAAATCACACTGACACTGTTCATGAGCAGAGGTCCTAAAATGCTTATGTTGAAAATCTGTAGAAATACTTCCAAAATTACCACGTTATATGCGGCGCTATGCATTTTCTACTTACGCTCATAATCAGAATTTTCATATTGCTCCAGATTTTCAACATTGCCATTTTTCCACACCCCCCCATGAACAGTACAGCTATCATTTTTCACATCCTGCCCAAAATGTGTTTCTGCACCTGTGGCACCAAATGGCATAGTTGCTGTGCGAAGTCACCTTTTAGGATTGAGTAATGAAATTATAATACCAGTGCTCATGAGGAGGGGTCCTAAAAAGCCCATTTTGAAAATTTGGAGTGAAAATACCAACAGACGCCTGGAGCGTTAAGGATTCCAACCATAACGCCCACTCTGTAGAGACTGACTGGCGTCAGGGGTGTGACTTGAGTTCATCGGCCGTAATGCTCATGGCATTCTACCCCCACCCTACAGTCACTAACAGGCATCAAGGTGTGCCTTGGGGTCTTTGGCCCTAAAGTTCACCCCATTCTCTTATACTGCACCCATCTCAGCTTATTTCCTTATGAAATGGGTTGAGCATTAGGGCTGAAGACCCCAAAGCACACCGCGACACCTGTCAGTTTCTGCAGGGTGGGGTGAGGTGGAATGGCACAAGCGTTATGGCTGATGACCCAAAGGCACATCCCCAACGCCTTTCAGTCTCTGCATGATGAGGGTTGGCGTTAGTTCAATACTGCCATTCCTATTGTGCATCTTTCTAACTCCAGCACTAGCAATACCAATGCCAGCAAGCAAACATTCGGCATTGACAAATGCTTGCTTGGTTAAGCATCTGTGTGGTCTGCATTAAAGCCACACCCACCTGCTGCTGAGCACTGCTGGCAGGCCCAACATCTGCACTGCAGCTGGCTGTGGCTCTGCTGACTTCTTGGAAGTGCTCCGGAGTTGAAAAAAATCCTATTGCGGTGCTACTCTTTTATGCCCCATCATGCTGATCTTTCGTCTATAGAAAAATATAGGTAAGTAAAACAAAGCAACAAACTTTTAAAACTAAAAAACTGAAATAACTCGGGGAATTTTAATGATGAATGCTAGTTCCCAGCAGGAGCTCTCAAAAATGCATGCAGCTTGGACCCCCCTCCCCCAGGTAAAGTTGTGCTTAACTACAATGTGATTCGGCACACCTTCACACTGCATGACATCACAGGTTCTAAAAATGGTGGCGATGTAGTATCTGTATAGGGCAGACTTAGTCATGGATTATCTCTTGACTGCTGCCAGCTACAGATAAGGCCCACACCTCATTTAAAACGGCATTCTGTGTGCTTCCACACTATGGTGGCCACTGTCCGTGAACATTGCCCTTTAAACTGCTGCTTTCACTACACTGGTGCTATGATATTGCTATAATATGAAACAAAAGGGATAAACCACACTTGTGTACAGTTGTTTTAGATATTTTAGTTAATGTAAATATTGACAAAAGTCAGATCTCTTGGAAATGATGGAGAGTACAGATATGAAAATTACATACCTACCGTAATTTTATTTTTTTAAATTTAAGTTTATTAATATTCATCGGGTACAGTAAAAAGTGAGCAATCCAAACAAAATCAGTTCCTTTCAGAAACATACAATCCATTTCAGAATACAGACATTGAGAGACATAGAATATAGGAAGTGACCCACAACACTATATCCCAGATAGAGGGCTGACCTGTTCGGGTTCATTGGGGGGCAGAGCTCGCCTGTCCCCCAGCCCGACGAGGAGGGCCCTTCCTGAGTGGCTGTCTCACTTGAGATTGCTTTTAGGAGGTACTACTTATTCAATTTGATTTATTTTTAATCTTATTTTAAGCCCTAACCAGTGCTTGTTCCTGGGCAGGGACTTGAGGAGTCCGAGCGAGAAGCCCCCTCCCCATCAAATCTCCCACCTTGCCCACCTCCCGAACATAGACCGCAGCCTGCAATTTATCTTATAAGTTATCTCCTCCATCGCTGCCACCTCCTGCACCACCCCAATCCAATCATCCCAGGCTGGGGGTCCTTCTAACCACAGCCTAGTGATTGACTCCTGGGCCGCCGCCAAGAGTAGGGACCAGAGGTACAACAAGTCTGCTCCAGCTAGGTTTTGGGGGGGATCCCCCAGTATGAGGTTTGTCCAGTCCGGGGGAAGGTCCAGGGTGAACAGTTCCACGAGTGCTTGAGCCACCATTCCCCAGAAGGGCCCCAGCCGTGGACAGGACCAGAGGACGTGCAGGTAGCTTGCCCGGGCCTCTCCGCACGACCTCCAGCAACCCGGATCTCTATCCGGGAGTCCTCTGTTCAGCGATAGAGGGGAATGGAAGAAGCGGATCTTCACCTTCCAACTAAATTCCTGCCAGAAGGGAGAGCAGGTAGTTCTAGAGGCCAGCCTAAACACTAAGTCCCAGTTGACTTCCCGGAGACCCGCCTGCCCCTCCTCCAACCATTTCCCCTTGATCCCAGCTAAAGGATCCTTTCTAAGCCCTGTCAGGGCTCTGTACAGCGTGGAGATAAGCCCTGATGCTGTCTACGAGGTCAAAATTTTATGGACCTACCGTAATTTTTGATCTTCTCTTGTATCTTCACCATTCTGACTGGTAAAGCCGGAGGTGCGCACCTGCTATGGGAGTCTTTTTTTTTTTTTGAGGACACATACAGGCTGGCCGTTAGGCGCCTCAGACTCCTCCTCCTCCATCCCAGTTCTGTTTGGCCAGAGAGGAAGAAACAGGAGACTGAGGAAAATATGGCGAGGCAAGAGAGCTGAGGAACAGAATAAGGAAGGCTATAAACTAAAAAAAGGTATAAGCCGATTAGGGGACAGAGGGAAGAGATTCCTACTCTAAGTGGCCGTAGGGCCCCAGTCCTTGGGCGGTCTCACAGAAGGAAAAGAGAGAGAAAGAGAGAAAAGAGATATGAGTAAGGGATAAAAGATGGAGGAAGGAGGACTCTCCGCCACATTAAATTGGAAGACCACTGGCTTACAATAGCTTCAAAATTCCGAGGAAATGAAGACAAGGGAGCAAGGATCCCACTAGTTCCAGAGGCTACAGTACCAAGGCCCTGAGGGAAATAGGGATGGCTTGGAAAGCATTGTCGGAGACTGATCTCTCTTCCGACCTTTTATCAGTATATGTTTTGAAAATCCTGGCGCATGTACCTCCACAGACTGTCCCTCGGATAAGGAGAGTAGTCCAGATTAGAGGAGGAGAGCGTCCATATTGACTTTGAAAAGGAGCTGGGAAAGAACAGCTACATGTTTTCCCACGAGGGTATAGACATAGTCTCCACTTCCGGAGAAGAGGACCATGGGATATCCGAGTCCTGAGGAAAAGAAGAGGAAGGAGAAAGGAAAATCCCACGGACTCTCCCAAGAACGTACTCAAGTAGCTAATTACCAGAAGATGAATAATCAAGAGGATCACCCCAGACAAAAAAAGGGACACCTCAGTGCGTCGAGAAGAGAATCCCAGGGAGTTCCCTCAGAGATTAGGGCAAAGACCCTACTCGCCATCCTCCAGGTTGAACACTGTGACTCTGAAAAGGAAACAGAGAGCTCTGAGGTACCAGGGGGACTCTGCCCCCAATTAGCCTCGAAGAGGGGGAATGGCAAGCAGGGTGGAGGCGACGCCCAAGAACTGAGGCCCATGAGAGGAAGGTGGGCAGGAATAAGTAATGAATGGTGAAGATACAAGAGAAGATCAAGAATTACGGTAGGTACGTCATTTTCATATCTTCCCTTGTCAATCTTCACCATTCATCTCTGCTGGGTGAGTACCAAGCCCCCCTGAGGGGACTTGGCACAGTCCAGCGGGAACAGATTCCCTCAGCCTCCTGCAGGTGAGGCGCAGGAGGAGGAGACCCTAAGCCACACTAGACTAACAAGGCCTAAGGCTGGTCAGGATGAGGAGGTGTCCCCCATGGCTGGGGGGGGGGGATGGGAGGCGCCCCTGTAAAGTCCTGCTTTCCCTTCGGGAAAAGAGACGGGTCTTCCCGGAAGGTGGAGGAGATCACCCTACGCCAGGCAATGGGTGACAATCTGGATAGAAGAAGCCATGCCATCCACCTAATGCAGACTGCTGTCCCTGCAAGTCTGGACACCACCTCACTGGCGTTGTAAGATGCCTTTGCCTGGTGCCTTGCAAGCGCCAAACCCTGAGCAGAGAGGGCAATGGCCTGTCTAGATTGCTCTGAGTCAGGCAGAGATGCTAACACCTGTGCTAGCATCGACCACAGGTGCATGTTATAGGCAATGTGGTGAGCTTGATGAGAACCAATACAAAGTAACGCACGAGCTGAAGACAACACCCTTCTGCCCCACTGGTCGAATTCTGAGGAATCCGGATCCAGGGGTCTGTTGTGTGCCAGGTGCTGAAGCCCAGAAGGGTATCCGCTGGGGCTGGGGAAGAGGCAGCTGGAGACTGCCAGGTGTGGATAGGTGCCTCCTGGAAGAGAATAGGCCAGGAGGGCACCACCAGGTGGTGAGTACCGAACTCGCTCAGGAACGAGCGCGTCTCCCACTCGGTATTGTGTCTGATCATGTGAGATATGTGGAGCTCCCGAACCAGCCTCCTCAAGAGGAACCGCTGATATTCAGTGAAATCAGCATTGGATGACAGGTGAACAGAACGTTCCTCTCCTTCAGAGAAAGGGAGATGAAGAGGAAAAGAAGCTCGAATGATCAGGGTCCTCCTGCGGTGGGGGAGACAGGTGGAAGACCTGTTCGTCCATGGCTCTCACGTACCTGGGGAAGGCCGCCGCAGTGGCCCTGAACATCTCCCAGGTTAACGGACCAGTAGGACCCACATGGCTGGGGGGGTCTGCAGAGGGATGGGAGAAGGGCACCAAACTGACAGTGCCCAGCCTCTGCCAGGGCTCCAAGACCTAGCAACTGGCCCTACCCTATGGGGGGGAGCTGGGAATCAATCCGAGTAGCGAAGACTGCAAAGCTGAAAACAAACCCCAGATGAGCCCCGAGGGAGACTCTCCCCTGTGGCATGACTGGGGTTGCATGGGCCCAGAAGGGCAACCCTCCATGCTACCAGCCTCAGAGACCTCATAGGAAAGGTGGGGTTCAGCGTTCTGACTCCTCCCCACTCCCTGCAGGGTAGTGGAGAGGGGCCCACATGCCTAACCCCATCCCCCCAACCCTTTGGACTCTGAAGCTGCCCTCTTCCTTGGCCCCAATGAATGAGGACCCCCCCAAGGGAGGCCGCAGAAGAGAGGGTCCTGATCCCTACCCAAAGGACTGTAGCAGCACCAAAAATGGTGGCTGCCACACCCACCCCAGGAGAGGACTCACCACTCGGTACCCCAGGCCGCGGCTCTGGGGACTCCGGGAGGGGAACACTGGGCCGCCTGGTGCCACGTCCCAGAGGGCTCTCCAACTCCAAGGAGTCGGGACGCCAGTCTGGGTCGGCCTGCGAGTCATCCTCCACCGAAGAGGAAGAGATCAGGCAGACCTCCAGACTCGTGATCCCAGGAGAGCTCCTGGTGCCGGCGCCAGAAGCAGCGTCGTCGTGTCACTGTCTGTGGCACCATCCCAATCACCGGTGCCACGAACGGCACCAGGATCTGAGGTGGCGCCGGCAGGCAGCACCAGTGGTCCACCAGTGCCAATCCCAGCAGCCGTGGGCTGCGACACTGGGGGAGCCTGCACCTCTGTAGAGGTGACTGCCAGGGCAGTGCCAGCAGCCCGGCTCCGCAGGAAACTGAGTCGCCCCTCCGGCACTGCAGAAGAAGCATCCTCCTCAGCAAGGCTAGAGTCAGAGGAGGCTTCCTCCTCAACGAGGCGTATAGACCCGGGAGGGACCCGGAGGGAGGGTTGAGAGTTCTTGCCTTGGCGACCTGCGAGCGACACTGTCTTCCAAAAGTTGGTGGAGCCCTGCCAACTTTAAATGCATGGACTTCAATAACATGGCAGTCTATGGAGAAGCAGGCATCGCAGTTCTCCATGTCATGACTGGGCCCCAGGCATCACAGGTAAACATCATGCCGGTCCGTAACAGAAAAATGCCGACCACAGGGACACCAACACATGGGGCGCGGCTCGTTTTGGATTTCTTACTAGCTCCTGGACCAGACATGATGCGAAATAAGAAGTAAAACTTAAGCAAAGATTCAGCACCATTTAACAAAAATAATGAAAGATCTTACCGGGTCCAATAAATGGCGCCGAATGAATGGGAATGGGATGGAGGGAAATCGAGTTGACGGCTAGGCCCGATGGCGCAAGAAAAAACTGTGACTCGCGCAGCAGGTGCTACCTTGATGGCAGAAGAAACAGAACTAGGATGGAGGAGGAGTCAGCAGCACCTAACGGCCAACCTGCGTGCACCACACAGTGCATGTGCCACGAGGGTGGCGCCGTCAACACCAACGCCTCCCCCCCCCCCAAAAAAAAGACTCCTGTAGCAGGTGCGCACCTCTGGCTTCACCAATCAGTAATGAATGGTGAAGACTGACAAGGGAAGATCATACTGTGCTGTAGGTAACAAATCACTATTCAAATACGGGAGTTGTCGGGGGTGCAAAAATAAAAAGGTGGAACTGGTGATCTAGTTTGGCTCCTGAAATCTAACAGAGTAGGAACATTTGTCAAGGGGCTGCTGTACCTGCTGTCCATAATCAATTTCCTTCCTGTCGAAGACATATCGCACGAGAGATGCCTCTCCTTTCAGCAGGATCTTGTAGGTGGGGCCACCATCCACTTCACACAGGGCCGTCACCTGCCCACTGATGTCTGCATGCCCATAAAACGTGAACTCCACCTTCTGGCTCTCATTTGGTTGAAGTATTCCATACAGCGGCAAAATGTCAAACACCTGCCAACAACAAAGACAGAGCAAAGTTATGAAATGAGCATGTGAAGAAATATGTGCTCTGTGCAAGCCCCAGATTCTCATGCTGGGGCCTGCTGGGAGCCAGAGGCATCAAGGATGTGGAGCCCTTGGCTCTGGGGAATGGAAGGAAGAAAAAATTACTCACCGCAGTAATCTTCTTTCTTCCAAGGGGTCCTTTAGCATCAGCAACATTAGCAGTTAGCTAGCTACGTGCAACTGCCCGGGAGGTATGCCTTTATGAGAATTTTATTTAAATGAGCTTTGGGCAATAGCCAATCAAAAAACAGGAGGGAGGGTGAGCTGAGTGAGAGCTGCCTGAAGGCTTCAGAATTTTTCGAAGGAAAACGAGGGCACATGCCCCGAAAATGAATCAACAGTATTCAAAAAACATGCAAATGTCCACAAAAGTGGAAATAGAAACCACAGCAACACAAGTTAAAAACTCATCAATAAGAAACCCCAGATTTGTTAAGAGATGTGATGAAGAGCCCTTCTCCAACAGGTGAACCGGGGAGGAAT
The DNA here is from genome assembly GCA_016271365.2 of Neoceratodus forsteri. Classification (NCBI taxonomy): domain Eukaryota; kingdom Metazoa; phylum Chordata; order Ceratodontiformes; family Ceratodontidae; genus Neoceratodus; species Neoceratodus forsteri. Next base: position 1,620,808,490 of record CM028130.1, read on the forward strand.
GGTGAGAGCTTACTGATGCTAAAGGACAAATCCAAAGAAGACTGCATACCACAGAAATGAATGCCACGAACAAAATTATAGTTTGCAAATTTGCAGAATTTATTGCTGGCAGAGCCAAGCTACATCAGACCCCAGTGCTTCGGCAGTTATGCCTTCATCAGTGATGCTTAAGGACCCTTTGGAAGAAAGAAGATTACTGCGGTAAGGTAATTTTTTCTTATTACCCCAGGAATCCTTTAGCATCAGTAACATTAGCAGACTACTGAGCAGTATCAAGTGGGAGGTGGTCAGAGAACCTACTTAGGAAAGAGTTTTTGCAGAACCGCCCAGCCAAATTTGGCATCAGGTCTGGTCTGCACATCCGAACTGTAGTGTTTCACAAAGGTGTGCACAGATTTCCAGGTAGCTGCTTTGCAGACATCCAGAAGGGGAATGTCCCTTGCTCCTGCAAGCGAGGCTGCAGTGCCCCTTGTGGAGTGGGCCCTGAGTCCCACTGGAGGTTGGTGCATACCTCTCAACCTCCTGCCTTATAAATCAGGGACAATGTTTAAAATAAGGACAGACAAAGGGCCAAAATCAGGGACACCGTCAAAATTAGAGATATCCACCCAGAAAGCTGGCAGATTATGGGGCTTAGTGCAAAATGCATTCTCTAAAGAAAAATAAGTCTGTAACTTTAATGATTGGCATTATTTTGTGCTTACAGTCCCCACTGTTTAGCCACAAAAAGACAAATTTTAGGAGGGACAAAGTAAACTTTTGAGGCAAACTCAGGGATGTCCCTGAAAATCAGGGACACTTGAGAGGTATGGGTTGGTGACCAGCTTTCTCATAGCAGAATCTAATACAGGAGACCAACCCATGGGAAATAATTCTCTTGGTAGCTGGTCTTCCTCTGCCTACATCCCCGTAGGTGAGGAACAACTGAGTGGCAGAGCCTCTGGACTGTCTAGTATGCTCTAGGTAGTAAAAAATGGCTCTTTTGACATCCAAGCAGCAGAGCTTTTGCTCACCAGGAGTGCATTTCTCAGTAAACAGGACAGGCAGAGTAATGAACTGGTTTAAGTGGGACTCTGAAACCACCTTTGGCAGAAATTTCCTATTTGTCCTGAGCTCAACTTTATCGTTGTGAGGGATGATGTAACTTGGCTCAGTGCACAGGGCCTGTAGCTCTGAAACCCTCCTGGCAGATGTAATGGCTACCAGGAAGGCTGTCCTCCAAGTTACAAACTTGATGTGAGCAGTGGACATAGGCTCTAAGGATGGTTTCATGAGCCTGGCTATACTAAGGTTCAGGCTCCAAGGAGGAACAGACTCCCTGACTGGAGGCTGAAGGTGCAAGAGGCCTTTGAAAACCTGTTTAACTATGGCATGGGAAAAAAATTATTTTTTCCCACAGAAAGGTAGGCCGAAATTGCCACCAGGTGAGCTTGAGGGAGGATGGGCAGACTAGATAGGCCAAGCGGTCCTTATCTGCCGTCAAAGTCTATGTTTCTATGATGGTGTCAAGC